>CM067326.1:42922997-47922997 GCA_034376525.1 Nicotiana benthamiana
GATATTAATTCAAAAAAGGAAAACCACCTCAAAAATTTTTTTTTAATTCCTAGAATTAGTATTATAAAGAAAACTTCTAACAGTAATATAAAAACATAATTTTTTTTATTTTTTATTTATAACACATTTTCTAAATACAGAATAAGAAATACAATAACAAAAGACTCGGCAAACTTAACTAGACTATGACAAACTCTAACGTCACCTAAAAGACTCGACATTACTGTATAAAAGTAAAAGGTAAAAGATGACATAACAAAGAACAACAGACTCAAAACATAATAACTAAAAAAATCTCCTTAAGCAAACTCCTAATTGAGAGACCCTGACTGCACGGTCCTGGGGTATCCCTCATGTTCAAACTTCAGTAAGTAAGTCCACACCTATATGAGAAAATTAAGGCTAAATAAAGTTTAAGACCTAGAACGCTATGTGAGAAAATAACTCTTCATGTTTGACAGATGCCAGACATGATTGTGGTTATTTTTCTAAAATTAACCTATGTGGCTAAAAGTGGCTAAAAATATAAGATTTGGCCAAGACCCTGCGAAGTCAAGAACCTAAGACTCGCTAGGAAGACCGGACCCTGGGTTGCCTGCGAATCATGCCCCGAAAGATGGGAATCAGGTATGCGTAATTAGGGCAAATTAGATATGGGCGAAAAATGAAATTAACAAATAGAGAAAATGTTTTGTTTTTTTCATCTTTGACAATTGATGAAACTTGTAAAAATTTTTTGAATTTTTGTTTTCCCTTTTTTTATTCTTCTTTTTTTGAAAACTGATGGGAAAGTGCAAAATCTTTTTAGATTTTAAATTTTTTAAAATTTGTTTCTTTATAAAATGTGAAAAAAACATAATTGAGTCCTAATTGCTTGCTTTCTTTTATACTTCACCCTTTTTTACTTTTATCCTCCGCCCTCATTTGTTCGTCAAATAACCCTTTTTACCATTGAAGATTGCAACAAGCACATTATGATGTATCAAGATGATCTTTTTTTTTTGGGTACACCTATTCTAGGCTAACTCAACCCTTGTGTTAAGTCCCCAAAGTCAAATGCAAATGATCCAAATATGCGTTTCCACTACGAATCCGGCGTGAGGCTGGTTATTCTAGGTTCAAAACCTGGGTGTATAGTTCTAGACGTGGCTGGGCGAGAATACAACTCGAGCTGGGGCGGGGGGAGGGGGAGCATATTTGTAACCAAAAGATCATCAGGTTTTGCACCTTGTCTGAGCTTCATTCTAAATTGGGATATGACACTAACAAAAAGAAGTCACACAATCGTGCACTTCTCACAATATTAGAAGAGAGGGGTTTCGTAGCAGTTTATATACGTTTCATATAATATCAAAGCGGTAGAAAGCAACATTTAGCACATTATGCCCAAACATGTAAATAAAATCAAATAGTAAATAAAGCCAAATACAAAAATCATTCTAAACTCGAATTTTTGAACTATGAACCAGAGATTCTGGGTTCTTTTCCCCACCGGAATTGCCAGAACTATCAGACCTCCTTTCTCCTACCCCCAGAAGGGGGATAAGGGAATTTTTTAAATTTAAGTGACAACCAAAATGAAATTACTTTATTTAAAATTCAGAGTCTCCACTTGGGACAATTTATGGTGTCCCAAGTCACCGGTTTAAATCCCGAATCGAGGAAAATATTGACTCTGTTTTACAGTCTACGAAAAACTGAAATTCAGGTAAGGAATTGTGTTAACCCGATCGAAGGTGTTATGCATTCGCGGGTTTCGTGGTTTAAGCACAGTATCTCAATTGTTAATATTGGCCTACTTATTGATTTCAAAACATCTTTAAGATCTATGTGCATTTAAAACTCTTTTTTAAAAACCCACTTTTAATAATTCAATTGTTATACAACTGATTATTGATTACACGTTTGCGAATTATATCACGGGAATCGTATCCACGATCAACAACTTATTTATTTTTTACGAAGATTAAATTATGGTCAGGTCACATATATGTACACCCGGATTTCTGAAATTAAATGTAATGCCAACGTCACAGGAACCGTACTTTTAGTTTTGACAATAGTTTAATTAACGCGCCAAAAGCAAACTACGAAAGTTCACGATATTTTACCATACGCAAGGTGATTAGATGAAACACCTCAATTTTATTAGAGGAAAAGCATTCAAAATAAGTGGACTATGGATATTCATGTTTAAAACTAATTTGAAATTAAGTATCACGGCTACACCACGAGAACCGTAACCGTATTTGTGATAGTTTTATTACGTGCATAAACAAAACTACGAGATTCATGCCCAGAAAAGTGCAAACCCCATCTTACTCATCATTATTTTAGACAATCAAACAATCAACTAAGATAGGAAACAACAATATTCTAATATAAATGTAATATTACGCCAATTTCAAACCTACTGAAAGTCCAAACTAAACAAACCTAGTTCACTCCAATTAAAACAAAATCTAGTTTTTCATCAATTTATTTATTAACTCAGAAAAAATAATGTATAAACAATAACATGCTAAATCTTAATACCATTAAAACTAACATAAAGCTAAGTATGGACAGAGATGATATACCCGACGTTATCATTTAGCAAATACGATGGCTATGACCGAATTATCACGTCGACATTCAATTTTGTGAGATAGCGCAAAAGAATACTAATATTTTATCACATCTGAGTTAGGATCCAACCCGTCGTCTAACGAGTTACCACTTCGTTTCCTCCATTTTCAGCTTCTTTATGCTTCATTATCCATATCACATGTGATCGAGTTTGTTCGAAGAGATTCTGGTAGGAAATGAGACACTTATCTCTTTAAGGAAAGCTTAGTTTTGAAAAGTTTGCCAGATGTTGACTTATGTGTTAGAGGGCTTGGATGTGATATTCACTGATTCGGCTAGCTTAGGGGGATGATTTCTGACTTTAGGAGTGTGATCGGAAGTGATTTTGGAGGTTCGGTATAGACTTAGGCTTGAATTTGCGAAGTCAGTATTTTGGCAATTTCAGTTGATAGGTGAGATTTTGATCCGAGAGACAGAATATAATTCCAGGAGTATTTGTATCTTTGTTAGGTGATTTTGGATGTGTGTCCAAAATTTCAGGTCATTCAGAGGTTTTTTGGTTGGGTTTTCGATCAAATGCGTGATTCAGAACTTTTACAATAACTTAGGCTTCATTCCTATGTAATTTGACAGTTTTGGTATTTTTTGAGGTGTTTTGATGATTGGAGAAAGTTTGAATGATAATTTAGGACGCGTTAGTGCTTTTGGTTGTGGTCCCGGGGGCCTCGGAGTGATTTTGGATGGCTAACGGGGAGTTTTGGACTTGGAAAAGTTACAGAAAATGCATTAGCTATTGCCGAGTATTTTTGTTCTTTGCGCTTGCACAGGAATCCATGCGATCACATAAGAGGATTTTGAGGGAGTGATTGGTTGTTCAATGCGATCGCAGAGGAATGCTTGTGATCGCACAGTCTGAACCTGATATGGGAATTGAGTAGAAAATTGTTCAATGCCATCGCAGGTGTAGGGATGTGATCGCCTAGGTTAAGGATCTTGTGCATTGCGATCACAGGGATATATATATATATATATATATATATATGTATGTATGTATATATGTATGTATGTATATATGTGATAGCATAGGGTAAAAATTTGGAGCTGTAATTTTTATGCATTGCAATCGCAAGCCTGGAGCTGCGATCGCATAGAAGAAAAACCTGGAACTGGGCATGAGCTATATAACATTTTGTTCCATGAAAATAAGTCATTTGCCACAATGTTTTAGCACCTTGAGAGCTATTTAGGAGAAAGTGTAGAGGGATTCGAGGAGGATTACTTGGAGGTAAGTTCTATGATCTAAAAACATGATTATATTGTAGAAGCATCCTTGAAATTCATGGAAACTTGGCTAAAATGGGAAGAACTAGGGCTTGACATTTTGAAATTCTAAATTGGGATATGAAAGGCCATTTGAGCCTGGATTTGAAAGCTCTTGATACGTATAGACTCATGGCGAGATAAGGAATCCGTTGATGTGAAAATTTCTGAGACTCGAGAAGTAGGCCCCGGGCTTTGGTTTTGCTAATTTAAATATTATGGATATTTTTTGATTGTTTTCAATTGGGTATTGTTCCCTTAGCATATAGTTATTTATTCTCTTTGATTTTTGATAGATTCTATGTGTGTGGAAGAAGATTCGAGGGGTGAAGGCATCGTGAACTGGATATATCACCGGTTCGAGGTGAGTAATGATTGTAAATGATATCTTGAGGGTTTGAAACACCGTATTTGCACATCATAGTGTTGTATTGAAGTGACTTGGACGCCAGATAGCAAGCGTGGGGTAGAGCGTCGTTAGGGATCGTGACTTGGTCCGTCCCGATTAATGGATTTACTGCGTATTTGACCGAAATTTACTTGTTATCATCATAATTTGGGCTTGTTGCTATATTTAGTCTCCGTCCTAGTTATTTGAACCCTTTCGGGACTGTTGTTGATATTTCCTCAATGTTTTGATCTAATACCTGAACTCAGTCATGTAATTTGTACTGTTTTGAAAACTCAGCCAAGTTTGTTTCCTTTAACATTTGAAATGATATTTCCCATACTAATATTGGGTTGAGCATCATGTTTTACTGTTGCCCTAGTGGCATATGTGATTTTTGACTGAGTAAGTCCGACGGCCTGTATTGTGAGGATACTTTTTGGATTGGGTTGCACGCTGCAACAAATGTATATGCATATATGGATCGGGCTGCACGTCATAGTAGTATTATACTAATACGGATTTGAGGCCGAGGGCCTAGATATGATGCCACGAGATGGCTTGATATTGCGCTTGGGCTGTAAGGGGCCTCTCCAGAGTTTGCACACCCCCAATGAGCGTTGGCGATAATAAACGGATAGGGGTGCACGTATAAGCGATATGTGAAGCGTGATGCATGCTGCAGTGATGCCGATATAGTTTGATAGGTTGCCTTAGCTTATTTTCCCACTATTATCTATTGTTTTGTGCTATTTCTTGCAATATCTACCTGATATCTAGCATTCTCTTATAACTGAGTGTTGTGTCTAAAAGGCAGAATTCTGTGCTTATCTACACTAGATGTTTTTGCATTCATTTTCATTGACACTGAAGAATTCATTTTCAAAAGAAGTTCTTAAACTGGCTAAGATATTTCTAAAGATTTCACAGTTTCACTTTTATTCTCAAGGGTTTACAGTATTTCAATATAGCATGATGATATGTCGTACGTGATTTCTTATCGCTCAGTTGTAATTTACCTTTATTTCTAACTGAGTTGGAGTACCCACTTTACTCCCTATACCTTGTGTGCAGATGCATGTATCTATTCAGCCGGTAGCGTGTTTTGGCCGATCAGAGGCAGAGTTATCTAAGTTAAAGAGGTGACTGTTAGCGTTCGTAGTACCATTTTCCCCTTTTTTCATTATTCTAGTTTTGTATATTTTGGACCAAGTAGTGGAATTACATTCTGATGGATGCTCGTGATTTGTGGCACCTCGTATACGGCTGTTTAGGGTTGTATTTCTGCTAATTAATATTATTAAGTCATATTTAAGCTGTTTAATTATGTTTAACTATTTTGAATAGATGAGTTGGGTTAGTTGGTTGGCCTCGTCTTCACGAGCCATCACGACCAGTGCGGGGTTTGGGTCGTGCAAAGGTGGTATCAGAGCCTAGGTTACTAGGTCTTACGAGTCATGAGCAGGTTTAGTAGAGTCTTGCGGATCACTACGAAGACATTTGTATTTATCATCGAGAGGTTGCAGAACCTTTATGAAAACTTCATATTCTTGGAATTCTTATCATGCGTCCTCTATTCAGCTTGAAATGTAACTCTTAAGATTCCTTCTACGTGTTCGCATGCGCGCATGAGCGCTTAGTATTAGATGTGCCTTGATGGCTTATCATTCCCTGATCGAGGGGTGCGATGTGATCTTTGTGACTTTATGCTTTGCCACTCTGGAGGACTTGAGTCCGGATCATTGCATGTGGCTCGAGCACCAAGGTGATGATTGTGTGAGCAAGTATTTTGAACTTATATGTTCGGTATTGTCCCTGATAGTTGGAGTGATGGCTGGTTATCTACATGATGAATATGTTAGTGTTGCGAGATGTATTTATGTGACTTGAAAGTGACGAGGGAGGCGTGCCGGATGTTAGATGAAGTAATAAGTGCTTGATTTCCATTGTGACTGGATGTGTAGCCCCGAGTTATAGGCGCATGAAAAATCATTTCATGTCTCCTTGTTGGGAGTGAAGTAAATTGCATGTTGCGGTATGTGTCAGACTCAGGAAGACTTAATAACTACGTAATATGAATGACGATGTAGGGCATACATAAATGTTATATTAAGGCAAAGCATGTGGGTTATCTCATGCGGAGTGTTCCAAAATGGAATGATCCTTATGTGTATGTTAGGAGATCTCATGTGCATTTGAAAAGTACGTGTTGGAATTTGAAATTTCAGGTTGCTGAAGTGAGTGGTCTTCACTGTTGCGAGGATAATGCGATATTTGCAGAAGATTTTGTAGTACTAGATGATCTGTGTTTTTGCAATCTTACTAATGATTTGAGTTTAATCTCACCATGGTATTGTGGCATCAATAGAGTAAATGTGTCATGAGGTATTGAGTGTATTTGAACCTATGGCTTCGAGCTAAGTTGGGGAGTCTACCCTGAGCAGTGGATTGCAAGGTTAGGTGCTAAGTTCGTTCTAGTTTGGGGCATGCAAGTGAATTTGCTATGTAGAGAGCAAAGGGATGTTTTGACAAAGGTTATATTATGCTTTACAAGGTATGATAATCACGGAATGCCTAGAGTGTTGTTGGTAAAGCATGCTTGGCGCATAGAGAAATAATTGCTTGGTTGTACTGGGGTGAGGATTGAATTCTACCGTATCAGAGTTCCAATGAGGTACGGGTGGTATTTTTCGTTAGGTCAGGTAAGTTGCAGTTTGAATAAGAGTGAATGACTTTTGAGGATTGTTCTAATGTGTTCAAGATTTCTGCAGGTCATGATTGGGTATTTTAAAGTTGGATGTGTGGTTAGAAACTACGTTTTCAGTATAAAAAGTTCAAATTTGTGGTTTTTCTATGTTAATTATGGGGTTCTATGTATCAGTATCAGGAAAGTAAAAGTAACGAATTCAGATTCGCAGGTAGTTCTTCAAATTAATGTATCCGGGAGCATGATGTTTCTGGTAATACTTGAAGGGGTATTCAACGTCTTGTGGGTCTTAGATAGTGTAGTCATATTCTTAGGTCTCATGTGGTAAGCCTCGATTAAGAGATTTTTGTACTACATCAATAGGGATGCATCAAGATGGAAATGAATTAGAAGGAAATTCAGATAGGTGGAATAGTTTGATAATAGACAAAATCGGTATGTTAAGGATATGATCAATTCTTTGTATGTGTTCGAGGTAATAGGTTCTTACATGAATTTGCAGCAATGCTCATGAGCTTTGATGGCTTCCTTAGAGTTAGAAGAATTCAGTACTAGCAGTTGAATTTATAAAAACAGAATTGGGAGAGCTCTTGTTGACCTCTACCGTGGTTGGAAAAATGCATTTTTCTACGAATATGAAAGGCATGAGACGTGTAATTATTTTCTTCTAGATGGTATCAATGGACGTACTTGACTAGTT
Source organism: Nicotiana benthamiana (assembly GCA_034376525.1). Taxonomy (NCBI): domain Eukaryota; kingdom Viridiplantae; phylum Streptophyta; class Magnoliopsida; order Solanales; family Solanaceae; genus Nicotiana; species Nicotiana benthamiana. The sequence continues at coordinate 42,930,681 of CM067326.1, forward strand.
AAGCGCGTAGATGTCTGTGGCTCAGATAGGGATAAAAATTTTAAGGTTATCTTTGGATGTTATGGTATATGCGGTATGTTGTTGAGTATCGAGACTAGCATGTGCTAGTTTGCAGTTCAGTTTTGAAAGGATGTTCACTAAACTCTAAGGAAATGGGTAGCCTAAGATGATCAAGTATATGGTACTGCTAATAGGAAGTGATTTGACGAGAGTATATGTCTCAGAAAAAGGGTAATGTGATTAAACTGATGATACTTCAGTAGTATTACGGTTCTTTTTGGTTAGATCGACTGGTGGTATTGGGGTTTTCTTGGTGGCAAAGGGAGATTTTACAGCATCTATCATGGAACGATTGGGAATTAAAGGTGTATATGTGTTCGGGCGGCTAGGATCAGATATGATGATTCATCTGCCGTGTGGATGTGGAGACGAAAGTTCTCATATACAGGCGATGATGCGGTTGTAGATCATGTATGTCAGCACTATTTAGCAACTATCGATATTTGGAGGCCCGAGTGGATCTTTCTTTGCTTGGTATGTTAGGTTTTGGAAACAGTAATTGGGTGTATACTGGGTGTCTCAGTGTTGGGTTATTCTGGACTATTGCAATCTGAGCTATGTCGGAGCACCATGGGTTGAGTAGCGAGGTGTGTCGGATTACGTTCTAGTAGAGTGGTTTGTATTTTAAAGACCATCAGATGGCTAGTGAGGAATGCTTTCCTTAATTGGGCCTTCGTGATGGATGTCAGTGTATGCATTTCTACCATTGTTTCGATTCTGGTGTTTAGGGACTTTGCGGATGCATTTTTTATAGTCGGGCATGTTGCCGACCAAGTTTGTGGATTCTGGTATTGATTTTGTGCCGGTGACGTATCGTATGGCTCCAATAGGAGCTGTGGTAGTGGAAGGAGCAACTTCAGGCTTTCTGGACAATGAGTTCGTTAGCATGTCAATGTGGATGCATGTTCTAGCTTGAGTTGGCTTGGTTGGCCCCGATTTGTATTGTTGTTGGATAGGTCGATTCGATCGTTATTGAGCATGTTAGTGATCTGGGGAAATCTAAGACTTTCTTTTCTATATTGTGAAGCATTATGATTTTTTGGTTATGAGCACATATGGTGCAGTTCATTGGGGTTTCATGATGCAAATCGAGGGGGAAAAGTAATTGGGTATTGCTCGCTAAATGGAGTATCGGCTATAACCTGTCAAGCTGTATGGTATATGGTTTTTGTCTCACCGTGGGTATGATGATGGGTTTTGGGTCCAAACATCAAATGGTGCGTGGTTGTCGATTTTGAGCTTAGTGACTTGAGGTGTGCCACGTGTTGTAGTGTTTGGATAGGATCACGCATTGTAACAGGCTACATGGAGATATGACCTTTCTGGGTAGATTTATGTTTCTATGATGTAAGGTGTAGTCTCAGCTTTGTGTTGTGATGGTATTGATGAGCTTGAGGTAGAACTCTTTCGTTTGGGGTCATTTTCATGATTTGAGTATATTCAGACCGTTTTGTCTTTGGTGCGCAAATTATACAAGTTCTGGCTTAGGCCTGTATTGATGTGTCACGTCACCAGAGTTGTTTATTGGATTGGAGGTGATCATTGGGGTCATTAATGAGTTGGAAGGATAATGTCGAGGTTCGGCTAAGAAATCTACTATGGTATTAGCCAAAAGATAACTGACTACTTCAATTGTTGACCTGAGAGATGGATATGGTTTATTGCATGTTTCATTTATCATTAGCAAAATATCATAGTGTTGGAATAAGAATTTACTTGATAAGAGGTTTTCTACCGGTATTTGGGTGTTGTGTGCAGCTGCTGTGACTAGAAGTTATTGTTTTGAGTGTTGGAGTTTTGTGGAATATCATATAATTGCACTTGGGTCGCAGGTATGGGTTATTACAGCTTGTTTGGGCTTATTCTGAATAATGACGTGTGGTTCTAATCTTGTGTATGATTTCAGAAGTGAAAATGTTGTTCTATGGTTTACGGGCTAGATTGGATTGAGTATTTTCAGTGAAAAGGTGTTGTCGAACCTATATGAGATAGGGTGACATGGGATAACCCTCCGGTATATGCATTGTAAGGTTACTCATCTATTGGTTGGCTTGTAGAACAACTTTGGGTACGCTCAAGGACGAGCGTCTGTTTAATTTAGGTAGGATGTGACGGCCCGACCCGTCGTCTCATGAGTTACAACTTCGTTTCCCCCATTTTCAGCTTCTTTATGCTTAATTATCCATATATCATGTAATCGCGTTGGTTCGAAGAGGTTTTTGTAAGAAATGAGATACTTAGTCTCTTTAAGGAAAGATTAGTTTGGAAAAGTCAACCGGATGTTGACGTATGTGTTAGAGGGCTCCGGTGTTAATTTCAGTGATTGGGTTTGCTTCGAGGGGTGATTTGTGACTTAGGTGTGTGATTGAAAGTGATTTTGGAGGTCCGGTGTAGAATTAGGATTGAAATAGCTAAGTTAGTATTTTGGAGAATTCTGGTTGATAGGTGAGATTTTGATCTGAGGGACGGAATGGAATTTCGGGAGTTTTTGTAGCTTCGTTAGGTGATTTTCGATGTTAGTGCAAAATTTCAGGTAATTCAGAGGTGTTTTGGTTGGATTTTTGTTCAAGTGCGTATTTCGGAAGTTGTGGAAGAACTTAGGCTTGAATCCGATATAATTTGATGGTTTTGGTGTTGTCTAAGGTGTTTTGATGATTGGAGCAAGTTTGAATGATTTTTTAGGATGCGTTGGTGATTTTGGTTGAGGTCTCGATGGCCTCGGGGTGATTTCGGATGGCTAACGGGGGGTTTTGGACATGGAAAAGTTGCAGAAAATGCATCAACTATTGCAGAGTATTTGTGTTCTTTGCGATCGCACATGGAGCCATGAGATCACATAAGAGGATTTTGAGGGGTTGTTCGGTTGTTCAATGTGCTCACAGAGGAAGGCTTGTGATCGCACAATGTAAGTTGATATGGGAATTAAGTAGAAAGTTGTTCAATGCGATCGTAGGTGTAGAGGTGCAATCGCATAGGTTAAGGATCTTGTGGATTACGATCGTAGGGATAAATATGCGATAACATAGAGTGAAAATATGGAGTAGGAATTTTTGTGCATTGCGATTGCAAGCCAAGGGCTGCGATCGCATAGAAAAAAAACTTCGAACTGGGCAGAAGCTATAAAACATTTTGTTCCACGAACCTAAGTTATTTTCCACCATTTTAAGCACCTTGAGATCTATTTGGGAGAAATTGAAGAGGGATTCGAAGAGGATTACTTGGAGGTAAGTTCAATGAACTAAAAACATGAGTATTTTGTAGAATTAACCTTGAAATTCATGGAACTTGGCTAAATTGGGAAGGACTAGGGCTTGAGTTTTTGAAATTCTAAATTGGGATTTGAAGGGCCATTTGAGCTCGGATTTGAGAGTTCTTGATATATATAGACTCGTGGCGAGATAAGGGATCCGTTGATGTGGAAATTTCTGAGATTCAAGAAGTATGCCCTCGGCTCGGGTTTTGCTAATTTCGAGATTCTTGATATTTTTCGATTGTTTTCGATTGGGTATGTTTCCCTTAGAATATGGTGATGTATTCGCTCTGATTTTGGATATATTCGACGTGCCTGGAGGCCTATTCGAGGGGCTAAGGCTTTGTGAGCTAGAGATATCGCCGGCTTGAGGTGAGTAATGATTCTAAATGATATCCTGAGGGTATAAAATCCCATATTTGCACATCATAGTGCTATATGGAGGTGACTTGCACGCTGGATAGCAAGCGTGGGGTAGAGCATCGTTGGGGATCGTGACTTGGTCCGTCCCGATTGATGAATTTACTACGTATTTGACCGAAATTTACTTGCTATCATCATTATATGGGCTGGTTGATATATTTTGGCTTCGTGCCAGTTAATTGAACCCTTCGGGGACTGTTGTTGATATTTCATCACTTTTTTATCTTATAATTGAATTCATTCATGTATTTTCTATTGTTTTCAAAACTCAGCCAATTTTATTTGCTTTGACATTTGAAATTATATTTCCAATACAATCACTGCGCTGAACATCATGTTTTACTATTGCACTACTGCTTTATGTGATTTTTGACTGAGTAACGCCAAGGGCCTGTATTGTGAGGATACTTTTGGATCAAGATGCATGACGCATCAAATATATATGCATATGTGGATCGGGTCTAAGGTCCCGTAATCAATTTTGTCTCAGAACTTAGTAAACCGTGGTGTCTACTTTGATTATGTGTTATGAATGTGTAGATTTCTTGGTAGTGATTTGAGCCTTTAAAAAATAAAAGAATTAAATTTTCCAGAAAAGTGTCAAAATGCGGTCCAGAATGCGGTCGCAAAAATCAGCTATCGCAGAATGAATCAGAGAGCAACAAAATTTTGATGTTGAAAATGCGGTCAAATCTGCGATCGCATAATCAATATGAGGACCGCAGAGTGATCGCATATTGTCCCTGAAGAAATTCAAATGTCAGTTCTGCGGTGCATTCTGCGATCACAGAACGCAAATGCGGACCGCATAGTCACCGCATTCCCAACCCGAGAGGTTTGAAACTTGAGCCATTTCTGCAGTACATTCTGCAGACCGCATATCAGTTCTGCGATCGTAGATAGGCGTCACAGATCGTGTTCACTCAGTTATTTTCTAAAACTCTAAGCCGGCCCCTCTTTTAATAAAACACCCCATCTCTCATTTTTAACCCATTTTCTGAAAAAAAATAAGAGAGAGGAAGAGAGGGTTCTAGAGAGAGAAATCTATTTCTTCGTCAATTGATCTTTAAAAAATCATCAAAGCCCGGAAAATCTTGAGCATCCGCCTTCCCCTCTGATTTCTAGGTAAAATCCCTAACCCTTTTCCCCAAATTTTCGAACTCAGGTATGGGGAGGGAGATTCATACTTTGATTCTGAAAATTCTTGTTAGAAATCCACATGCATGTCTTCAAAACCCAAAAATCTTGTAAAAAGGGAACTGGGTAGTAAATTGTGAATTCATATTCTAAAGGTCTATGTATTAATCATGAACTATGTTGATCCTTCTTGATTGCCTGATGAATTGGAGTAGAGGTTAAAGAGGATATTCAATTCTAGGTATGTATGGCTAACTGTGATCCTCCTAAAATCGCCTATGCTAGTTGTGAAATTGTTGATAGTTGATATTCATGTGAAAATTATTGTGAAGCTTTCGTGTTGTACAAATTGTGTGGTAGTACCTTGTGGTGAACGTTGTGGAACTTGTAATTGGAACAACGGAAACGGAAATAACGTGGAATAGCGGGAATGGAAACAATGTGGAACAATAGAAAAATGTAAACAATGTTGAATAATAAAAATAGAAACAATGTGGACCACTTGAAATGGTAATATTGTGGAATAATGTGTGTGGTTAGTTGTGAAAAATTGTTGTGATGATCTAAATTGTGTGTCAACTTTGATGAACATACGGAAAATTGTGGTTGCTAGTAGTGGGATGTTAATAGCCCTGGTTGTGGAATTATTTTAACAAAGTTCCATAGATGATTTCTTGTACTTGTTGTTGTGCTGTTTGTTGTTGTGAATTGAAAACTGTCAGGCGGGGTCGGGTTGCGCGCCGCAACAAGGTGAAATAAGGTGTGGGTTGGGGTGATAAGGGTGGACGAGGCAATTAAGGGTGGAAATGTGATCCAATATCACTATTGATATGAATATGAATCATGAAATGATAAATGTGAAAATGTGAAAGGAGACAGCAGGAGAGTTTGTAACCTGTGGGGCACTAACTGCCCCTTTGTATGGCTACGTGAATAATTGTTGTGAAATGTTTGGTTGTTGCTTCCTGGTTGTATTTGTACTATTGTTTTTCAATTCTATTCTTGTTCATGCAAATTGGCTTGAGTTTACTTGGGACAGAGTTAGTTCATACATGCCAGTACAATTCAAGTGTACTGACGTCCCTTTTGCCGGGGGCGCTACATTCGTATAATGATTGTAGGTTGATCCGTGGCAAGCACTCGAGTCCACCATTCATAGCTCCTTCTCATCCTCCTCCTCTCTATCGGCAGTATTTGGTTTAGGTGAGCCCCTTTCCTTCTGGGGCCATGTATTGCCTACTACACTCCTGCTGTTGTATTTTGGAGTTTTTATCTTTTGGTAAAGGTATAGTCGGGGCCTTGTCACCGGCAAGTGTTGTACAATCATTCTCGTAGAGGCTCCGTAGACAGTGCTTTCTGGGTCAAGACTTATGTATAAAAGTGTATGTTTGGGCGCTGTAAACTTGTGTGCCATGTTCCTTGCTAATCAAATATATGTTTTGTAAAAGGTGTCCCCTATTAATCATAATGTGTGGCTATAAAAGAGAAATTCTACATTCATTTCATTGAAATTTTGTATCTTTTTGTTGACTATCATTGAATAATGTGGGGTAACGCGTGGGGAATAGGAAAGGCACCCAGGTCTACTCGACTTGGGATACCCGGTTGAGTGCCGGTCATGCCCACGGATTGGGGGCGTGACAAACTTGGTATCAGAGCCATAGGTTTTATAGGAGTCCTAGGATGTCTCGGAGCCGTGCCTAGTAGATCCCTTCTTATCGGTGTGTTGTCGACCACATCTATAAGTTGGGGTCTACACGGGCATTTAAGAAAAACTATCCTCTTCTTCGATATTTCAAGTTCGTGCGGTGAAGTAATCTTATGTCTAATTCGTGCTCTATTTAAAATTTTCAGTTATGGCACCTAAGAAGAAAGCTAGACTCGGTCTAGGGGCCAATGCCTGTTCTAGTGCCGCTGTGGATCATGTGACGAATGCCGTGGGGGAGAATGATCCCCCAGTTATGAACTTGCCTATTCCATCAGTTCCTAGCCCAAGCGATCATCTTCCTGTGGCGGCCGAGGGTGCCACAATCCCTCCTGCCAATGCCCCCAATCCTGATGTTGCTCTGGCTTCTGAACCCGGCCTCTCTGATCATGACATTAGGGGAGCTATCCGTATGTTGACCAAGTTGGTGGCTGCTCAGGCTCAATGATATCATGATGCCCCTGTATCCTCCAGTGGACAGGGAGATTCCTCCACCTCCAGAGTTATCAACTTCTGCGGTTGTCCCCTCCTCAGGTACAAACCTAGAGGCTGAGCCGCTAGAATTCCATGATGAGATGTACAAGCCCCTTGGGGTAATGAAAGCTATAGAGATATAAGGGGTAGAATTGGCTTCGTACAGGTTGAAGGGAGCTCCGCGTAAATGGGCTGAGATGTGGGAGGATTCCCGTAAGAAGGGAAGTCTCCAACTAGATGGGACGAGTTCGTAGATGCCTTCATGGACCACTTCTTGCCTGCCGAGACCATGGCAGCCTGTGCCACCGACTTTGATGTTCTTAAGCAGGGTAGCATGAGTGTTTGGGAATATCATATGGAGTTTGTGAAGTTTTCAAAGTATGCTCCTCAGTTGGTATCGACTATGGAGGCAGAGTTCGACGATTCTTTGAAGGTCTCAGCCTTTTGGTGGTAAATGAAGCTGCAATAGCGGCTTTGCATTCAGATACGAATTATGGAAAGATTGTGGGTCTTAGTCAGGCCACAGAGGCCAGAAAGTTTAAAATTCGGGCCGACAGGGAGAATAACAGCAGGGCCCGGTCTATGGGTCACTCTGGGAGGTCAACTCCAGGGAGAGGGTTATCAGGACCGTCTCAGTCTTGTGCTCGGACCTCATGTCGTGCACCACCATTCATAAACTGTTCCCAGCAGAGTGGCCCTTCGGGGCCAGGTTCAGGCAACAGGAGGTCCCGCCAGTTCAGTCATTCGGGGATGAGACCTCGACCACAGGGGGGTATATGCCCCAAGTGTGGGAGATTTCATACAGAGGCTTGTTACTTGGATGCTCCAGTGTGCTACAATTGTGGAGTGAGAGGTCATATGCAGCGAGACTGCAGTGTAATCAGGCAGGGCGCGGGTGGGGGCCATGCTCAACCCTCCAGTTCATCAGTTGGTACGTCATCAGTGCGCCCTCCTGCCCCAGCAGGGCGTGGTGCAGCTAGAGGTTGAGCTCAATATAGGGGAGGACCCAGCATGTTTTATACATTGAGTGGCCGTCAGAGTGCCGAGGCTTCCCAGATGTTATCACATGTATGTTATCTGTTCAGACAATTGATTGATATGCACTTATTGATCCTGGGTCTTCCTAATCCTATGTCACTCCATTTGTTGCTTCAAGTTTTGGGATTGAACCCGCACAGCTTCTTGACCGTTCTCTGTATCGACTCCGGTGGGCGATTCCATTTTAGCCACGCGGGTCTATAGGAATTGTATTGTTATGGTAGGTGGTCATGTTACCACGACCGACCTTATTGATCTTGGGATGGTGGATTTTGATGTATTCATGGGGATGGATTGGCTCTATTTGTGCTTTGCTATGCTTGATTGCCGGACGAGAGTCATGAGACTCGATTTCCCTAATGAGCCAGTTGTTGAATGGAAGGAAAATGGTGTGTTACCAAGGGTAAGTTTATTTCCTACCTCAAGGCTTTGAAGATGATCAGAAAAGGGTGTATTTATCATTTCGTCTAGGTGGCAGACACTACTCCAGAGGCGCCTGCCCTCGAGTCTGTGCCAGTTGTGAAAGAGTTCCTTGAGGTATTTCCATATGAGCTTCCAAGGATCCCGCCAGATAGGGAGATCGATTTCAGGATTAATGTATTGCTAAATACCTAGCCAATATCTATTCCCCTATATAGAATGGCGCTGGAAGAGTTGCGGGAGTTAAAAGAGCAATTGAAGGATCTATTGGAGAAGGGGTTTATCCGGCCAAGTGTGTCACCGTGGGGCGCTCTGGTTCATTTAGTCAGAAACAAGGATGGGTAGCTTCGGATGTGTATTGATTATGGCAGCTTAATAAAGTCACCATCAAGAATAGATACCCTTTGCATCGGATAGATGATTTGTTCGATCAATTGCAATGTTCAAGGTTCTACTCAATAATTGAATTGCGGTCCGGGTAACACAAATTGAAGATCAAGGAGCAGGATATTCCTAAGACCTCCTTCAAAGCTCGTTATGGCCACTTTGAATTTTTGGTCAAGTCTTTTGGGCTAACCAATGCTCCAACCTCTTTTTATGGATATTATGAATCAAGTCTTCAAGTCATTCTTAGACTCCTTGTGATTGTATTCATTGATTTCATCCTCGTATATTCGCGAAGCAGGGAGGATCATGCCAATCACCTCAGAGCGGTTTTGCAGACTCTTCATCAGCACCAATTGTATGCCAAGTTCTCCAAATGTGAATTTTGGTTGGAGTTCGTCGCTTTTCAGGGTCTTATTGTTTCTAGTGAAGGGATTTAGGTGGACCCCCAAAAGATTGTGGCGGTGAAGGATTGGCCTAGACCCACAACCCCTACGGAGATCCGTAGATTTTTGGGGTTAGCGGTGTATTATCCTAGTTTTGTAGAGGGATTCTCCACTCTTGCCTCCCTATTGACCGAATTGACGCAGAAATCGGCCAAGTTCCAGTGAAAATATGCTTGTGAGAAAAGTTTTCAAGAATTGGAGACAAGGTTGACTTCGGCACCAGTGTTGGCTTTGCCAGAGGGCACTAAGGGATTTGTCGTTTATTGTGATGCCTCCAGGGTTGGTTTAGGGTGTGTTCTGATGCAGCACGGGAAGGTCATAGCATATTCTTCCAGGCAACTCAAGAATCACGAGAAGAATTATCCGGTGCATGATTTGGAGTTTACGGCAGTTGAGTTCACCTTTAAAATATGGCTGCATTATCTTTATGGGGTTCATGTAAATGTGTTTTCATATCACAAGAGTCTCCAGTATTTGTTCAAGCTGAAGTAGCTAAATTTGAGGCAACGGCAGTGGCTCGAGTTGCTTTAGGATTATGATATGGACATCTTTTACAATCCAGGGAAAGCGAATGTGGTGGCCGACGCCCTCAGTCGGAAATCCATGGGTAGTTTGACTCACTTGCGGGTAGATCAGAGGCTCCTAGCTCAAGAGATGCATCAGTTGGCCAGCCTTAGGGTTTGTATCTCGGCCACGATGAGCAGGAACTTATGGTGCATAATACAGCAGAATCATCACTCGTGGCAAAGGTTAAAGAAAAGCAGCTTGTTGATCTACCATTCTCACAATTGAAGGAGGCAGTTCTAAGAAACAGAATTATTGCTTTTTCGCTCGGCAGCGATGATGGTGTGCTACAGTGCCGTGATAGGATGTGTGTCCCAGACGTGGATAATCTTCGGGAGAGGATAATGGCAGAGGCTCATCATTCCAGGTATTCGGTGCACCCAGGCTCTACGAAGATGTATCACAATCTCAAGGATACCTATTGGCGGAATGGTATGAATAAGAGTGTAGCCGACTTCGTCTCTAAGTGTCCGAATTGCCAGTAAGTGAAGACTGAGCATCAGCGTCCGGGAGGGTTGACTCGGCTTATAAAAATAACGATGTGGAAATGGGAAGTGATCAATAGGGACTTCATGACACGGCTACCACGTACTCAGCACAAGTTCAACTCAATTTGGGTAATTGTGGATAGGCTCACAAAATTGGCTCACTTCTTGCCAGTCAAGTCCACCGATACTACAGAACAATATGCTGGATTGTATATCAAGGAGATAGTGAGGCTTCATTGTACGCCACATTCTATCATTTCGGATCGAGGAGCTCAGTTTACAGCTAACTTCTGGAGGAAAATTCAGCAAGGTTTGGGTACTCAAGTGAATCTTAGCACAACTTTTCATCCGCAGACCGATGGCCAGGCAGAGCAGACTATTCAAACGCTCAAGGATATGTCGCCGGCATGTTTCATGGATTTCAAGGGTAATTGGGATGATCACCTGCCTCTTTTAGAGTTTGCTTATAACAACAACTTCCATACTAGCATCTAGATGGCTGCATTTGAACCATTGTACGGAAGAAGGTGTAGGTCCCCGATTGGGTGGTTTAAAGTCGGTGAAGCAGATCTAATAGGGCCAGATCTTGTGCATCAGGCCATGGAGAAGGTTAGAGTCATTGTGGAATGGATGAAGAGTGGTCAGAGTCGCTAGAAATCTTATGCAGATGTGCGTCGGAGAGAGTTGAAGTTTCAAGAAGGAGATTGGGTATTCTTGAGGGTGTCCCCTATGAAAGGAGTCATGCGTATTAGAATGAGTGGAAAACTAAGTCCTAGGTACGTCGGGCCTTATCAAGTCCTTCAAAAGATCGTTCAAGTTGCGTATAGGTTAGAATTTCCCCCTGAATTGTCCCTAGTGCACTCGGGGTTCCATATATCCATGTTAAGGAAAGTTGTGGGTGATCCGTCTAAGATTGTGCCAGTTGAAGACATCAAGGTTACAGAAGAGTTGTCGTATGAAGAGATTCCGGTTTCTATTTTGGATAGGCAAGTCAGAATGTTCCGGAACAAGGAGATTGCTTCAGTCAAAGTGTCGTGGCGAATACAACAAGTCTAGGAAGTCACGTGGGAAATAGAAGATGAGATAAAGACGAAATACCCCCATCTTTTGAATAAGCTAGGAATGATCGTGCGAATCTTGTCCCTAGGGAAACTAGTGTTGTGTTCCATTAGGTGTAATCATTAGTTCTCTTTCCAAGTTCCTTATTATGGTAGTTCTCCAAGTTGTGCTAACAAAATTTATGTGATGTGATTATTTGAACAATGTGCAGTCCTTTTTGGTAATAAAGGATTTGTGCTCTCATAAAAAGGTGATGTAAAATGCAATGATTAATTTTGCATGGATATAGTGTATCAAAGTGTTCTAATTGTATAATGATTAGTTTTTTCATGGAGTATTTGCTATGAGTTAAATAACTGTGTCATACTTATGCGTCAGGTAAACGGTTTTGATAGTGCAGATAATACATGCTTACTTTGATTCCATGTAGTGTGCCAAAATGGCTAGAAGTGTGTCAAGGGGTTGAATATGTGCAAGTATGAAAATGTTTCACTCTATAACTGTTGTAAATGTAGCAAGTTGTGTAATGGTTCTTAGGAACGTATTTTGGGGATTCTCTTATAGGTTGTAATGTCCATATTACAAAGGAATCTCTGGCGGAAGTTTTCTAATACAAACTTTAAAGTTAATAAAAGGTGTAGAAACTTGCATATCATGTTTTCCAACTCGTTGATTTCCAATGTTCTCATTCGAGGATTCATGATCTTAAGCAGGGGAAAATGTATGGTCCCGTACATAATTTTGTCTTAGAACTTAGTAAATCGTGGTGTCTACTCTGATTATGTGTTATGAATGTGTAGAGTTCTTCGCGGCGAGCTATTTAAGCCAATAAAAATTGAAAGAATTAACTTTTCCAGAAAAGTGTCAAAATGGGGTCAAGAATGTAGTCACAGATCAGCTATGCGGACCGCATTCCTACCTCAGAATGAATCAGAGGGCAACCAAATTTTGATGTTGAAAATTCAGTCAAATCTGCGATCGCATAATCAATATGCGGACTGCAGAGTAATCACATAATGTCCCTGAAGAAATTCAAAGGTAAGTCCTACGGTGTGTTGTGCGATCGCAGAACGCAAATGCGGACCGCATAGTCACCGGATTCCCAACCCGAGATGTTTGAAACTTGAGCCATTTCTGCGGTCCATTCTGCGGACCGCATGTCAGTTCTGCGGTCGCAGATAGGCGTCACAGATCGTGTTCGCTCAGTTATTTTCTAAAATTCTAAGCTGACCCCTGTTTTAATAAGAGAGAGGAAGAGAGGGTTCTAGAGAGAGAAAGCTATTTCTTCGTCAACTGATCATTATTAAATCATCAAAGCCCAGAAAATCGTGAGCATCTGCCTTCCCCTCTGATTTCAAGGTAAAATCCCTAACTCTATTCCCTTAATTTTCGAACCCATATTTGGAGAGGGAGATTCATACTTTGATTTTGAAAATTCTTGTTAGAAATCCACATGCATGTCTTCAAAACCCAAAAATCCTGTAAAAGGGAACTGGGTAGTAAATTGTGAATTCCTATTCTAAAGGTCTATGTATTAATCATGAACTATATTGATACTTCTTGATTGCCTGATGAATTGGAGTAGAGTTTAAATAGGATATTCAATTCTAGGTATGTATGGCTAACTATTATCCTCCTGAAATCGCATATGCTAGTTGTGAAATTGTTGATTGTTGATATTCATGTGAAAATTATTGTGAAGCTTTCCTATTGTACAAATTGTGTGGTAGTACATTGTGGTGAACGTTGTGTAACTTGTTATTGGAACAACGGAAACAAAAATAATGTGGAATAGCGGGATTGGAAATAATGTGGAACAATGGAAAAATATAAGCAATGTGGAATAATGGAAATGGAAATAATGTGGAACACTTGAAATGGAAATATTGTGGAATAATATGTGTGGTTAGTTGTGAAAAATTGTTGTGATGATCTAAATTATGTATCAACTTTGATGAACATGAGGAAAAATGTTGTTGCTAGTTGTGGGTTGTTAATATCGTGGTTGTGGAATTATTTTAACGAAGTGCCATAGTAGATTTCCTATACTTGTTGTTCTGCTGTTTGTTGTTGTTATTTGAAAACTGTCAGGTGGGGTCGGGTTGCGCGCCGCAACACTGTAAAATAAGGTATGGGTTGGGGTGATAAGGGTGACCGAGGTAATAAGGGTGGACGAGGAAATAGGGATGGAAATGTGATCCAATATCACTATTGATATGAATATGAATCATGAAATGATAAATGTGAAAATGTGAAAGGAGACAGCAGCAGAGTTTGGAACCTGTGGGGCACTGATTGCCCCTTTGTATGGCTACGTTAATAATTGTTGTGAAATGTTTCGTTGGTGCTTCCTGGAAGTACTTATACTATTAATGTTCAGTTCTGTACTTGTTCATGCAATTTGGCTTGAGTTTTCTTTCGACAGAGTTAGTTCATACATGCTAGAACAATTCAAGTGTACTGACGTCCCTTTTGCCGGGGGCGCTACATTCGTGTTCTGATTGTCGGTGGAACCATGGCAGGAACTCGAGTCCACCGTTCGTAGCTCCTCCTCCTCCTTCTCTCTATCGGCAGTATTCTTATTTGGTGAGCCCCTTTTCTTCTAGGGCCATGTGTGGCCTCCGCCACTCCTGTTGTTGTACTTTGGAGTTTGTAAGTGTTGTACTATCATTCTCGTAGAGGCTCCATAGACAGAGGTTTGGGGGTCTGGACTTATGTATAAAAGAGTATGTTTGGGCGCTGTAAACTAGTATACCACGTTCCTTGCTAATCAAATATCTGTTTTGTAAAAGGTGTCCCTTGTAATCATAATGTGTTGTTATAAAAGAGAAATCCTACGTTCTTTTAATTGAAATTTGGTATCTTTTGGTTAACTATGATTGAATAATGTAGGGCAACATGTGGGGAAAAGGAAAGGCAACCAGGTCCACTCAACTGGGGATACCAAATTGAGTGCCGGTCATGCCCACGGATTTCTAGCGTGACATCGGACTACACGTCACAGCAGTATTATACTGATACGGATATGAGGTCGAGGGCCTAGATATGATGCCACGAGATGGCTTGATATTGCGCTTCTGTTGTAAGGGGCCTCTCCCGGAGTCTGCACACCCCTAGTGAGCACCGTCGAGGATAAACAGATTGGGATGCACGCTGCAGCGATATGTGGAGCTAACTGCATGCCGCAGTGATACTGGTACTGTTTGATGGGTTTCCTTTAATTATTTTCTTGCTATTATCTGTTGTTCTGTGCTACTTCTTGCAATATTAACCTGATATTCTGGCATTTTCTGATAACTGAGTTTTGTGCGCGAGGGACAAAATTCTTTATTTATCTGCACTAATTGTTTTTGCATTCATATACGTGACCGCGGAAGAAGTAATTTTCAAAAGAGGTTCTTAAACAAGCTACGATATTTCTAATGATTTCACAGTTTCACTGTTTTTCTCAAGGGTTTTACACTACTTCCATATAGCGTGATGATATGTCGCACGTGATTTCTTGTCGCTTTGTTGTTATTTACCTTTATTACTCACTGAGTTGGAGTACTCACTTTACTCCATGCACCTTGTGTGCAAATGCAGGTATCGACTCACCCGGTAGCGTGTTTTGGCCAATCAGAGGCAGAGTTATGAGTTAAGGAGGTGACTGCTAGTGTTCGCACTACCATTCCCTCCCCCCCCCTTCTGTTCATTATTTTGGTTTTGAATATTTTTGACCTAGTAGTAGATATACATTCTGATAGATGCTCGTAACTTCTTACACCCCGATTAGGCTGTAATAGGTTGTATTTCTGGTAATTAGTATTATTAAGTCATATTTAAGCTATTTATTTATGTTTAACTATTTTGAATAGACGAGTTGGGTTAGTGGGCTGGCCTCATCTTCATGAGAGGCGCTATTACAACCAGTGCGAGGTTTGGGTCATGACATTAACATAATGAATGAAAGAAAAAAATTAGAGAAATGGACCTGTCATTGTAGTAAAATATTCTCTTTCAAATCATATATCCATAGAACCAATTTATATAGCAATAATCCTTTGGAATTTGATGAACCCACGACCGAAAAACTCGATTAAACAGCCTCACAAACCAGAATCAGGTGACTCGAACGGAACCTCCTTGCTGGGTGTGCTGTAACTGGGTGTGACAAACACTGCAAGGAGCACCAGAACAATAACCTACAGAGGCTACACAGATGGATTTAATCAAACATTCGGCCAGATATAGTGTTCGCCAGTCATAGTGTTCTACTAGCCTAATAGGAGAAAGACGAAGAGAAAGGGAAGCGAGGTAGTTGTGGGTTCGTGTTCACTGGTTGTTGGCTCGTTCCTCTAAAGGGTGTTAATACCCAATTTTTTCCTATGTACTTTAAATATCAAAAATATCTTCAAAATTGAATATATGTGCATATATTAGCATGTCTATATATATATATATATATATATATATATATATATATATATATATATATATATATATATATATGCATATTATATTTATGCCAATATAGGGCTAAAGTAACTTTTACATATTTTTACAATTTCGTTTAGTATTTTAAAAGATAAATTACACATAATTGTAATATTCGCCATTTTAAGTCTTAATTGTGTTTTGTACGCATAAAATTGGATCCTGTATTTTTAAATTGTTAATTATATATTCTAAATCATTTTAGTACTTTAAATTATTTTTCCGAAAATACTTAGTATTTTTTTAACTAATAAGGGAAAATGGTTATTCAAAATATAGCCACATTAACTAGCAATTATAGCCCAAACTAAACCCTGATTCCCCACCGACCCATCTCATCCTGGCCATTGATCTCAAAGATCAATGACCGTTATTCCCCCTTACCTTTTTTAACCCAAACGACCCCCTAATCTAATTCATTTTCTACCAATCCGCCGCCCTTGATTCCTCTTTTCCTCTCCAATTCTCTATGCAGTCTAACCCAAACCCTAGCCACCACTACCTAAACTAACCCTAATCCCGTTCAATCATCTCTCAATCCATGGACTCCCACTGTTGTTTGAGACGTGTACCTGTTTCCTACGTCTCGTGGTCGCTTGTTTTCATGATTTCATGGAAAGATCTCGAAGATATATCTAGTCCATGTCCCGTTCAACTTCCACCCATTATCTTTTATGCTCATTTCCAGCCATCCATGGCCGTTCGAGTAAGATCCATTGCTTTTCTGGCTGAAATCGATAATTATCTAATGTTTTCTCATCTCCCTTGGGTTCTTTAGAACCATATATCTTGAGATTTTCCTTTTTTTCTTTAGATATGTCTTAGAACTAAGTATGCATGAGTTTTAACAGAATTTTTCTTCATCTTTGCTATTTTTTTTGAAACCCTAATTCAGTACTGTTCGATTCTTCTCAGATCTTTATAGATCTAAGATGTTTCAAGTTTTATTAAATGTTTTCCTTAACAAATCTCTTGATATGAGTTACTATTTCGAACCTAGTTGCTCTTTTCTAAACTAAGGTTTACTGAAACTCATCTTCTCAAAGTTTTCATGATTTTTGAATGTTAATCATATGTGTTTATGTATTATTGACTGATTTCTGCTAAGATTGTCTGGACCCTAACTAGTTTGTGTTAAAGCCCTAATTTTCGTATGTTTTGCTTCCACTCTGAGTCTTTCTGAGCTACTTGTTACATTGTTGGTGTTGTGCTTTGACTTTCATAATGTCCCCCTATAGCCTAATTCAATATCGAGTGACTTTTACCCTAGTTAATATCTACTAGGGTTTTTGAGTCGATTCCTTGGAAAGTTTATGCATGCTTATGAAATTCTATTTTTTGCCTATTTGTCTATTTATGGAAAACCGACATTTTCCCTCTTTTAAAATCGGTATTAATTTTTGTTGCCTAATTGCCTCTATTAAAGATTTGTACGCATGAACTTTATTTGTTTCCATATTTTTAATTTTAATTGATTGCACTTGTCTTAACTATCCGTAAGTATGATATTGTGATTTTTACTGATCCTCTACTTTGTATTATTGGGATTCTTGCCTTAATTAACTCTATTGTTATTGCTGTTAATCAATTACCCCTAAGTAAGGGGTTTATTCCCAACTCCCACATGATAATTAATTGTGTGATTGGTTGATTGATCCTTAATTGGTTGAATTCTGATTCCCTTTACCACATTAGTACTACTCCTAAAGTGACGTATGTACACTCTTATTTTACCTCTCAACATACGAACAATAGTTCAAACCACACAGATATACACTCAAACTTTCTTGTGATTCTCTACTACTTGTGCTACTACTTGGTCTAGCTAGGTTAAAGCCAAGGTTAAATTGTGGAACATTACTTGCTTTACTTTTTTGCACTTTGCGTTGTCAACTGATATGTTCCAAGTTCAAATTCATAAAATCAACTCTATGTGCTCCCTTGTTCGTCAATCCATGTCTCTTTCTGCACTAACTTAACGACTTTTGCTGTTAAATTGCACTTCTTGTTTGCTGCTCCGTCTTAAAAATCTACCCTCCTTTGTTCAACTGTAATTAACATGTTTACTTGTCCCTATTTTGTGTCCCTCAACTAGTTGTCTCCTAAAGCATTTTATAATTACTAATTCATGACTAATTATGTGAATCTGATTTGGGTCCTCTATGTCCCCAACCCCCACTTCACTATTTGTAACTGCTGAAGTTGTACTACTCTCTGAACTTGTTCTGTGTGTGTTGTTGTTTCTCCTATCCCCTTTCCATTTCAAAAACTGTTCTAACTAAGCAACCCTTCTGTTGTTTTACAAAATTATTTCAAACATGATTTTTTCAAGACTGTTTTCCAACTCAACTCCTTTGAGTCTATGTCAACCACTCTCACATATATTCTTAGGCTACTAAGTTCTGCCCCTTTTATGTGAGCATTGCTTTGGAACCCTTGAGCTCCCTCTGAACCTGTACACATAAAAGTTGGCCCTTCCATTCTTCACTTGCTCATGGTTATGAAATCTATGTGTAAGCAGTGCTCGGGATCCCTTGAGGTTCTTAGGAAACTCTGACACACCTAGATATGAGAAAGGCTATGGAACAACATTGGTATTTGATGTTTTTTTTTTACAAAACTAAGAGAGGAAGTCCTAACCAGGCTTCCGATAGTTTAGCCTCTAATTTTTGACTTCTATTTATGTAATTCATTGACATGGCCTATAATAATTTGTAAACAAGCATTGGGGTGTCTAGTGAAAAGGGATGGGGTAAATATTCATGCTATAATTTGTTGAGGGTAGAAAACCTATCATTAGGTTTATATTCCTAATTGTGCAATAGACACCATGTTTAAGATTCATAAATAAATTAGAAATCATGTTCTTAGGACCTATGTTTCTTGCTTCAACAGTTCATTCATTAATCAGTGATTTATGTCTATCACTAAAAAATCCTTCCCTAGGACAAATAACGATATTTGCATAAAAACTGTCACTCATGAAGTCATATTTAAAAAATTCTACAACTCTTGTGTACATTTAGAAATTATGCCTTAGGGACTCTGCTTTTCAACAACACTGCCATTCACATGTACATATTAGATATCAAGTGTTTAGGATCATGTTTGCATTTTGTTTAAAACGCCTAGTTAATTACTGATTCATAAAAAGGTAGTAATGTAATAATTTTCACATTGTGAAGTTTCTGAATAAATTTGGTAACAATCTCTGCAACTAGAACAACATGTTTTAGGTAAAAGGAATCTCCAAATTGTCTGAATAACTCAGAATAACTACTGCATATTGCTTTACGCCTAGGCAAGCCTTAGGTAGTAACGTAAATAAAACAAGAATTGCCTTTGTTTAATTATCAAGCGTTCAAAAGTAGTAGGCAAACCTGATTCGGAGTTCTTTTCTAGTCATGTAGTAAATCTGGTTCTTATGTTATCATTAAACACCCTACTTTAGGATTTTAATTTTATACCCTAACTGTGAATAAGACATGCAGTCTATGTGCATTATTTGTGGAGGTATATCTGAGCCTTCTGCTTGTTTTTGTGTTTTCCCCTTTTAAATGCGCTCCTACCTTTTTTGTATGTTGCTTTAGTATTTTTCCTTTAAACTTTAGGGTCTGCCTAGAACCTCCCTCTTATAGGATAGGAGTCCTAAATTCCTCCAGGACTGATAGGAAATGACGGGTATTAGAATGTCATAGGGGTCGAGACCAGCCTTCGCTCTAATTACCATCCAAGATGGGAAAGAGTAGATATGAATATGATGACTGGTGCGCTAATACCACGTGTATCCCCTGTTTTGAGGAATCTCATACTAGGTATTGCACTGATGTGATCCATATTACAAACAAACCTAGGACACCCCATTTACATTCATAAGGATGCTTAGATTGTAACTCTTTTCAAGACCTTCCACTCATAAATCATTTTACGACACTTGTGTATTTAAATCTCCTATTAATTGATCCCTACTTGTTATTTGCTTATTGCACAAATTCACAAAAATTGTATGGCCGGTAACTACAAAAGTGGATCCTGAGGGGTGCCTAACACCATCCCCTTAGGATAATTTCAAGCCCTTACGCTATCTCTGGTTATGAAATGTAGTTGTAGATGAACCTTATGGGTGCCCCAATGCACCTTAAAATTATTAGATGGCGACTCTTCCAAATGCAAACCTCGTTACCAAAAGGACTGAGTTGTCCCATACCCAAAATGTCATGAACCTGATTTCTGATGGAAAGAAAAAAAGGGGCGCGACAATATGGCGAAACTGCTAGGAATTTAGGCTTCTACAATTTCATACTGTTCTTGTGAATTTGTACCCACGCCCCTATGTGCAATTACTTGTTTAATTTCTATAAGCATTCAATTTCTTCTTAAAAAGCCAAACTGACATATCTCTCTTGTTTCCCTTCTTTGTTGTTGCTTTAAATTATTAAACTATTATATTTATCACGTTTTTAATGTGTAAATACAAGTCAACATGCTTTTAATTATTGCATAATCATGCTAGACATCATACTCCACTTATGCCAAACAAATACTATAGAAATTCTTGATGAGTGGTTGCGTTTTTCCTATATCATTACCCCCTAAATTAAAAAATGCATATTTTCGGTAAAACTAGTCGATCAGTGGTGCAGTCGACAGTTCCGTGTGTCTAAAACCCAATAGAAACCTTATTCTGTTTAAATTATGCATGCATCATGGTCAAACCTTGTCGGGTCAGTTATGTTGTCCGCATAATGATCCATTAAGATAGCCTTGGACAAAGTCCACCGGGTTTCCCTAAATCCAAACAGACATCATTTATTTGTAGAACTAAATGCTTCATGTTAATTATTGATGATAAATAGTTATGTCTAGAATGGGTAAGGGCCTAACCTTTTTTGTCTTGCAAAAATATGAGGCACAAAGCCTCCAGATTCATTAGGGTAACCAACATCCACCTATGATTGCTATGTTGTTCAGAGATTAACATTTTAGTGACCAAACCCTCCTCAGAAAATATCTGGTCTATAAGGCCCTACAAAATTTTGCTAACTAATCTAGGATTATGTGGTGCCACGTAGGCTAATTATAATATTTTATGTGCTATTAACATGGTAGGAATAAATTAGATTTTGCATAAACGTGTATGAGTCACAGATTAAGTAATATGGGGTCCAAGGAGAGGCATAAGTGTAAGCGCAATGGCAAATATTTCATAATAGGCTAAGATTCTAAAGGTACTTGCATTAGTCTATAGTTTGAACGAGAAGATGTAAATATGTGTAAGATTTTATATTATGAATAACCTATCATATGAAAGTTCTTTGATTCTAGTCTCCAACGCTTCAAACCATTCATCATTTGGACATTCCTTCCCAAAGTTACGATCAAATTACCAAAGGCTGGAAAAATGCGATCCTGTGTCGAATCTGTGATAGCAAAACAGGTCGCATTATTGACTTTGCGAACACAGATCCATCGCAAATTGGGCTACTGTAGCAATGTTTTGGGCACCTATTTTACGATGTGTTTTTTGCCCACATTCTTGATTTGTGGTCCATTCTATGATCACAGACCCGGTATCAGGGGGTTATTTTTCCTATTTTTATAACCCAACCCAATTTTAATATATGGTATGTGGAGCTTCATTTGGGGTGATTTTCTACTAATATTAGAGAGAGATGAGAGCATATAGATAGATATGGGAGGGGCTAACTTAATAATCATCGAAAGCTTTCTCAACTCATCAAAAATCAAGGAAAATAACCTTAGATTGTCTTCCATCAGGGTAAGTCCTACTTCCAAAATTTCACGCAATAGGTTAACGGTTCAAATTTGTTGTGGGGGTTAGAAATAGGCCATGCATGTGGGACTAAGTTGTATTATGTGATGTTAAAGAACTAATATTGGCAGTTCATCTTATAATTGGGTTAGGGAAATAAGGGAACCTTGTAAAAGAGATTAAAACGAAGATGTCCAAGTAGTATTTGATAAAATGCTTAAATGAGATGAAACCATCAACACCTTCCTAATTTGTGTTCAATTTTTATATGCCTCAAAGTAGATTGGGATTGCTAGAATTTCTGGAACATCGTAGTAACTTAAGGGAAAGTTCTTTGAGGTATGTATGGAAAAAGTCCCGTCATTTAGAAATTTTGTTTCATTGGTGTTTGTGAGAATATGATAAGATTAAAGTTGAATTGTTATGTTGATTATTGTTCCACGTGAATTTGGGGCTGCTACCTTATATTTGTGGAAGATGCATTCTAATATGATCAATGTGATATTACTGATAACTTGAGAAGGAAGGAATATGAATCATGTATTAAAATGTTTACGCCTTAAATTAAGATTGAAGTTGCATATATTGTGTCATCTATGTAAAGTTTCATCCATGCTTTCAAGTTTTATTTTCTCTTGTTCGCACCTATCGTCCTAATTGGAAAAGCTAATATTGAAATTGGGAACGATGTTAAATGCGGTATAGTGCCAAGAATTATGTGATAATTTGTGGCCCCAAGCGACTATGAAATGATAGATGTGAAGTGAAGTGAGAAGGGATCAATCCCTTGGTAAGGTGACCTAGCCAATCGGGCTGAGATCGGACTCCGCTCAAGATAGTAGTTGCATTGTGAATGAATTCCACAAAAAGGGTAAATGAGATTGTGATTGAAGTATAGGTCTCAAATGACGAGACCTAGAAGATCGGATCGAGATCGAACTCTACTCAAGATAGCGGTGGTATTGTGAACAATGTTGAACAGTATGAAATTCCCCAAACTAAAATCTATGGGAAAACGATGTGAAGATTGTATGACTCTTTTATTTGATGATGTTGTGATCATTTAAAGTGTTTGAGTTTTACTTGTGATTTCCTTATTATTGTATGAAAGTTCTTTCTAAAAGGATGGTGTTTAGTTATACATACTAGTGCTATGCAATGGCACTAACATACCTTTTGCTAGGGCGCTACGTCTTTAAATGGATGTAGGTGTTTCTATAGCAGGAAGTGTTGGTCGCAGCTAGTGCCGCATCATTCATTTAGCTGACTTGGTGAGCCCCACTTCATTTCATGGTCCTGTTTCATACGTTTATCATGTACTTTGTATTTGAGGTATAGCCGGAATCTTGTTACCAGAATTTCCATATTATTCACTCTTTTCTTATGTTTAGAGGACCCGTAGACAAGTTGTGGGTAGTGTCGAGCATTGGAATAAAAGTAGAGGTATTGATGTGTGGCAAAGATTTATAAAACTTTTAATTTTGATAATTATGATTTAAGCTGATAATGAAAATGAAATGGAAGTTGTTAATGAAATACTTACTCAGCATTAATAATGAAGTCCATCTCCTTTTTATTCATGAATTAGTTTGGGTAGAATGAAATCTAGCAGGCCTTCTCAGTCGGGTTAACTCGGTTGAGCGCCGGTCGCGCTCCTCGAT
This sequence comes from Nicotiana benthamiana, assembly GCA_034376525.1. Lineage (NCBI taxonomy): Eukaryota > Viridiplantae > Streptophyta > Magnoliopsida > Solanales > Solanaceae > Nicotiana > Nicotiana benthamiana. The sequence continues at coordinate 42,954,039 of CM067326.1, forward strand.
TCTTGGGGAATGAAAAACTTGATATCAGAGCCTAAGGTTTTAAAGTGTCTTAGGATGTCTCGAAGGCTTGTCGAGTAGAGTCTTTCTTACCGGTGTGTAGTTGATATCAATAAGTTGGAGGTTATTCGGACATTAGGATTTTCACCCTTCTTTGATACTCCAAGATCGTGCAGTAGAGCTCAAGATAGGGAGCTAGTTTCCATTCTATGTCTTAATCTTAAGATGAGTAAATTCATGATTTTGGAAATAGTTAGGAGGTAATTACCCTACCATTGAATATAAAAGATATTGCCCAAGCGTTTGTTAGGAGAATCTATCGAGCCATGGAGGGATTGGTAGAACTTGTTGCTAAGGGGATTGCCCTTGTACCTATTAATGTCTCTGCACCACCACATCAGGTAGTATATCAGTATGTTACCTACGTATGCTAGGGATGTGGAGTCGAGGAGTATCGAATAAGCTATTGCCCTACCAACCGATAGTCAATAAGTGAGTCAAATAAAATTTCTACTCGTTGTATATGTACATCCATATTGAATAATTCTCATAAACATGGTTTTAACAAGGTGTTGATCACATTGCACGTATCGACTCTTTGAACGAGACGTAATATTCATAAATCCACTCTATCACAAATTCTCTTTTTGCACCCTTTTATGGTATTGAGTTATATAATTATGTCCTTGTATTGAGTTATAACTCTAGGATTGATACTTCCCACTTGCTTTTCCTAAATTCTCAAGAAGGGACTGTTCCCGATGAATTTATTATAGAAACTTTTTATTTAAATTGACAACATCTGCTAGCTTGTGCCTATACATGCACCGTCGTAAGTTTACCTATGTGGTGTCGAGTTCCATGAAAATCATCCTAGTGTTGCGATCCCTATCGAGTTACTCTTTTACTCACTTGTGTATATGGCTTATATGGTTTGAACAATTACTCTACTCTCTTGCGAGCATCATCATGAAAGCTTCTCACTATCTAGTAACATCAGAGCATACCTAAACACCTACCACATGAGTGCATGTCAATAGAAATGGTCATTGTATGCATACAGTCTCTCTAATAACTTAGACCGTCACTTCCCAGTCATAGGAAGATCTTGTGTCGTTATATTAGTATAATTTTCGTGTCCATCTGGGAAATCTCCTAGTAAGTATCTAACTTTATTCATAGTATTGTGGTTGCTCATATCATGGTCGTGTATTGCAGTTGGGAGTTAATATAGCAGAAGCATATCCAGCTCATAACAAATATTTATTTTCTCTTTACACTTCCACAACTTGTGACAATTGTGTACCTTAGTGGATTCATTGTGCTAGTTTCCTCACACTTTTTTGATAACCATGAGAGAATATATCCTTCTATGAGTCATTGTAATACTTCATTTCCCGTAAGGATCCTTACTATTCTCTCCGTTTAGACCAAGCACACCTCTGGGGGTTATTATAGCACAACGCCTGTTTCTCATACTTTTCTGTCATTCATTATCATCTGGGTAGTTCTCAAGTCAAAATCCATGAAGAACTCATTATGAACATCTGCAAACCTTCCATGATTAGTCTATACTATCTCATTGGGTTCCCATATCACTTCAAGTTTATCAAGGATTTATATCATACTGCAATTGATGATATTAAATAAACTTTTTTCGGTAATGGATTATCTACACATGTGTTAGTCCAATGATCTGATAATCAGTATGACTCTAGCCTTTTGGGTTTTAGTTTGACCAAGGATAAATACACCACATAACACATTCATGTGTGAAATCCTTTCTCTCAGTCAAGTCTTATAGCATCACCCAATATGGCTTGCAATAGCTGGTTGTGTAGAAGTATGTTGTAGTGCTTCATTATGAAGTAGAGTTGCTAAACATAATTGGATTTTAGAACTCTGGAGCTATAAGTTTCGTGACTTCATACAGATATCTTCTTTAACAAATATATCTTCTCGTGATCGTTTTATATTACACAACCCTTCCTAGTGATTTCAATGTAAAGGCTACTTTTATATGGCTTTCTCACTTTCTTTCCATTTGTATTGTATCATGTGTTGTTTACCCATAACCTTCAATGCGATATTATCTCAATGTCTCGACTAGTTATCCAACAATACCAGTTCGTAATAATTTTAAGTAATTTCTTGCCAATGTCGACGACTCTCTAGGACTATGAGGGCTTGTCTCATGGGTTCCAAACGTAATGATTTCCCCTAAGTTCAAGCTTATATTCCAGTGATTTCACACCAAAGTGTGTCCCCTTTTCAAAAGTCATGAATGGGTCGGATTTGATGAGGTTATAAGGCTCTATGCTTACTTGACTTCTAGGATTATTGACAACGTCATTGTCATGAGCGGAAAATTTTGCTACCCCGGCAGTTCACCTCCTTAAGGAGGATAGGAGTTTTAATTATCTTTTTTCTTGGAGCATTACGTCAATCATTGGAACTCCTCTAACCAATACATGATTTCACCCCCATGGTAGAATGGCCTAGCTATGTGGTTTCACTCGTGAATGGTTGAGATTAGATGCCTTTAGATTTTTTCACATATCATGAGCGTATTTATTTGGAAGACAAGTTGTCGTATCATTAGTACTCTCATATAGGACCAACTATCAGGAAAGGTTAATCTATTTGAAATATGATAATCTCATAAGTGTTCAACTTCTTTTCATCCTCATGGCTTGTGACATAGATTCCATGTGTCAAGTAATGTTTAGAGTGTAATTCAACTTCATATATTTTGAATCCCATATCGCATTCAGGGTGCGAGAGTATTCTCATTCTTGATAAATGGATTTCCCCTACACTCTAGAAGACGCGTGGTTCACGTACTTGGATATTTCTCCTCAATGGTTCCTATTGCCAATGTACGAGTCACGCCTATGACTTATTTGTCTGATAATTGATGTCGTCACAATGATTAACCATGTTAGTATCGTTAGTAATAATCTTTGTGTCTCTTAACGCATAACCTCATGGATTACTCTACTCGGCGCATTAATGAATTCCTGAATAATTCCATCCTGATCTTGAACTCTGTTGTTCCTCATTGTATTAAATCCATTGGGTATTGAAGTTTCAAACAAGTTAAAAAGGAAGCTTCATAGTGTTATCACATATATTCGATAGGTAATTTTTATGGTCAGTTTATGATCTCACATCTTAGAGTAATTGTTGATGGTCATCGAAGGTTTAGCGTGGATATCCGCATAGAGATGTAGAATGTAGGAGGGTGAATCGGATATTCTCAAAATTTTCCGCAATAGATGTTATGTGAATTGATGATAAAGGGCACGTAAGTGAGTTCACATTAGGTCGTAGTAGGAGTATGATGCTTCCCTATAATTTTTCCTCATGAATTTGTCTTTTCATATGTCTATGTCTAAGGAGGTAGGTGGAGATCATTTGTGTATCATACTGGTGCAAATTATTGAAGGTGAATGTTAATGGATAGTTAGCATATGGTAGGTATCTAGCTGTCATCCTTGTTATTTAAGTTTAGAGGTTGAGGTTGCTTCCGCGAATGTGTTATGGAAAAGCCTATACGTAAAATAGGCCACATTGAAGGCCGAGAGTAATGTGGAAATAAGGTATTTTCTCTTGATTGTATAGCAATTGGTTTTGATTTGAAAAGTACCTTCTAGGTGTTATGATTTAGAAATATGCAGTCCATGTCCAGGTATCATCTTGATAATGTAGTGCTTGTAATGTTGAGGTTCATGTTATTGATGTATACATTGCAGTGCTTTGCCGAGTATTGGATGTGTTTTAGGATGGTTTTGGTGATTCTCTTGCAGGTGTGTAGGCCTAGTTACAAAGGGGAGTCTACCAAAAATTCTAAAAATTTTAGGAGTTAGTCAAAACTTTGGGACTTGAGGTAGGTGAGAAAAAAGATTTACTGTGTTAATCATTTAGGGCGGAATCTACTCCCCGTTCGAGGACGAATGACCCTAGGGGAGAGAATGTAAGGCCCCAAAAAAATTTCGCTAAGTAATCTAGGATTTCGTGGTGCCACGTAGGCTAATTATAATTTTTTATGTTCTATTAACATGGTGGGCATCAATTGGATATGGTAAATAAGTGTACGAGTCATATATTAAGTATGGTGGGATCTAAGAAGAGGCCTAAGTGTACGTCAAATGGGAAATATTTCATAATAGGCTATGATTCTAAAGGTGATTGCACTAGTACATACATTGAACGAGCATATCTAAATATGGGTTTAATGTGATGAATAGCCTGTTATATGAAAGGTATTTGAGTCTAGTTTCCAACTCTTCAAACCGTATTTCATTTGGACATTCTTTCCCAAAGTTATGATCGAATTACCAAAGGCTGGAAAATGCGATCATCAGTCGAAACAGCGATCGCAAAACAGGTCGCATTTTTTACTTCGCGGCCACATATCAGTTGCAATTTGGGCTAGCGTTTCCCAATATTGGGCACCTATTTTACGATGCATTCTTCTCCCACATTCTTGTTTTGCGGTCCATTCTGCGATCGCACACCGGTGTCTGAGGGTTATTTTTCTTATTTTTATAACCCGACCCCATTTTAATATATAGCCTTTGGGGATTCATTTGGGGTCATTTTCTACTTATTTTAGAGCGAGATGAGAGCATATAGAGAGAGATAAAGGAGGGTTCTAACTTAATAATCATCCAAATCTTGTTCAAGTCTTCAAGAATTAAGGAAGGTAAGCATAGATTGTCTTCCATTTGGGTAAGTCCTACTTCCAAAATTTTATGCAATAGGTTAAAGGTTCAATTACGTTGTGGGGGATAGAAATAGGCCATGCATGTTAGAATAAGTTGTAGTATGTAATGTTAAAGAGCTAATATGGGTAGTTAATATTAAAATTGGGTTGGGGAAAGAAGGGAACCTTGTAAAGAGATTTAAAATCAAGATGCGCAACTAGTATTTGATAAAATGCTCAAATGAGCTAATTCCATAAATACCTTCCTAATTTGTGTTCTATTTTGATATTCCTCAAAGAATATTGGGATTGCAATAAATTTTGGAACGTTGTTGTAATGTAAGGGAAAACTCTTTGAGGAATACATGGCTAAAACCATCTTTTAGAAATTGAGCATCGTCGGTGTTTGTGTGAATACGGTAAGATTAAAGTTGAATTGTTAAATTTATTAGTGTTCCACATAAATTTGGGGTTGATACCTTATATTTCAGGAAGATGTATTCCAATACGATCAATGTGCTATTCTTGATAATTTGAAAAGGTTCAAGGAATATCAATCATGCATTAAAATGCTTAGACCTTAAATTGAGATTAAAGCTGCATATATTGTGCCATCTATGTGAAAGTGTCATCCATGCTTAAAATTTCTATTTTCTCTTGTGCGCACCTATTGTCCTAAATGGAAAAGCTATTATTGAAAGTAAGAATGATGTATAATGCGGCCTAGTTCCAAGAATGATGTGATAAGTTGTGGCCCCAAGTGCCTATGAAATGATATATGTAAAACGAGAAGGGAGCAATGCCTTGGTAAGGCGGCCTAGCCGATCGGGCCAAGATTGGACTCTGCTCAAAATAGAGGTGGTATTGTGAATGAATCCCGAAAAAAGGGAAAATGAGATTGTGATTGAAGTATATGTCTCAAAATGAGGTGACCTAGCCGATCGGTCGAGATCAGACTCTACTCAAGATAGCGGTGGTATTGTGCACAAAGTTGAAAAGTATGAAATGCCCGAAACTAAAATCTATGAGAAAATATTGTGAAAATAGCATGATTCTTTTATTTGATAATATGGTGATCATTTAAAGTGTTTGAGTTCCACTTGTGATTTCCTTATTATTGTATGAAAGTTCTTTCTAACAAGATGGTATTTAGTTATACATACTAGTGATATTCAATGGCACTAACGTTGATGTATTGGTCGCAGCTACTGCCGCATTATCCTTTCAGCTGACTTGGTCAGCCCCAGTTTGTTTCGGGGTCCTATTTCATCCGTTTATCATGTACTTGGTATTTGAGGTACATCAAGAACCTTGTTACAGGCATTTCCATATTATATTACTCTTCAGTTATGTTTAGAGATTCCGCAAATATGTTGTGGGTAGTGTCGGGCATTGGAACTAAAGTAGAGATATTAATGTTTGACAAATATTTATAAAACTTGTAATATTTTGATAATTATGATTTAAGTTGCTAATAAAAATGAAATGGAAGTTGTTAGTGAAATACTTATTAAGTATGATTAATGGAGTCTCTATCCTATTAATTCATATATTAGTTTGTGTAGAATGAAACCAAGAAGGCTTGCTCAATCGGGATTACTCGGTTGAACGGCAGTCGCTCTACTCGGTTCTTGGGGCGTGACAGAGGTCCAGCCAAATGACATGATGATAAAATCTGCCACCTTATTTTTGGATTGTGAAAGGGCCGTGTTCCACTTTGGAGATATCGAAATGAGACCTTTGCTAGAAGAGATAGGAGGATTGGCCGGTCTAGTGTGGGAAAATCCGGGCTTGCTAATGCATAAGAACCGCAAAGGCAAGGGTTTCCTTAAAATGATGGGTTTGAAGAAGAACACAGAATTGGTATGCCTGAAGGAATCATACATCCTTTTGACTACCTGTATGGAAGGTACGGTCAAGAAAATCATATCGTACCTACCTTGACAAGTTTGCCATCACGATTTTGGGACATATTCATCGTAGGGTGTTCGTGTTCATGTTTCGCTTCTTGGGTCTAATCTTGTTTCCGATCAAGAAACAGAGAATCTATACTAGGCTGGCTATGGTAACCAAGACCCTAATGGAGGGGATTGGTGGGCAGACATTCAGCATTGTACCCATGATCATCGCAAACGTATACTGAGCCTTAGAGAAGTGTCAACAAGGAGAAAGACACTTCAAAGGTTGACATCTAGTACTTCAGCTTTGGCTCATGGAACATCTCCAAAAGAATGAATACTGACAAGAAATTTAGCAGGGGGACTGGGATGACCACATCGCTTTCTACCATCCAAAGAGAATGAATTACATCCCTGACATGTTCGCTTATCCGGAGAATGCTAATGAATCGGTTGAGCACTTTTATAATCTGAATGAAGAACAAGTTCAATGGATGTTTGAGTGATTTCTGACCGAGGAGTTCATCTCCCGATCCAGTGATGCACCTTTCCTGATACTGATTGGTCTAAGAGGAACCTACCTTTACGTCCCTCTTCGAGTTATGAGGCAAGCTGGTAGGAAGCAAGTTATACCCAGGGCCGATAAGATTAGTCATTTCAAAGCTTACTTCCAAAATGATGATAGTCCCTACAAGTTCAAAGCCCAGCATATGTTGCATTGCAAGATCGTAATAGGGAAAGACACCTTCGAGCCAGACATATATCATGCCGGGTGTACTCCTTTGTATTCGGGTTGGTTAGAAGACAGTCATGATGGTCTTGGCTAGTCAGGGTTCATTCGAGATCACATAATTATAGATGAAAAGGCCTAGGCACAACTCAAATACAACCAGTAGCTCAATAGGATCCGTGAATGTGATAGCAAACACCACGAGATACAACAATCCAACCATAAGTTAATTGAGGAATGGAAGGACATGGCTGTCAATGCTATCAAATACTAATTGTAGTGAGCCATTGTAGAACTAGAGAGAAAATTTCTCAAAATGGTTGATGACTGTCAAAAAGCTGAAGGGATCGAAGGTGGACATCTAGCCAGAGCATATCTGTTGCTGGGACATTGTGAATTCGGGAAGTTGTTCGACGGAGCTAGGGATGCTGAGTCTTAGGAAGGTCCTTCTGGGACAAAGTATATAGGATTCTAACCTTTTCGCTTCATGAATGCAATAAGGCCAATGGCCATTAGTGACTTTTATTTCTTGCTTATTTAGTGACATTTTGGGCTTCGTCTATCTTTATTAATAAAATGAGGCATTTAGCATTCTAAGTTATCCAAATCAAGTTGTTGCTAGGCCTATCTCAGGCACAAAAGAAGTTCCAAAATTAGGACATGCTTTACATTCTCGCACTATGTGTTTAAACATTGCAATACTTTTATAATCCTCACCGACTTGATTATCTTTTGTTTCTTTTCTTTTTTATTCCCCTCCTTAAAGTACGTGCACTCTAGCATCATCATCTTATTCGACAAGATCCAGGGGCCCTCCACCCACTCCTCCTCTTAGTCTTGTTAAAAGCAAGAACAAAGGCAAGATGGAATATTTGAACAACATCAGGAAGGAGAACCCATCTAAACGGGTAGAGGCCACTGATGGCCAGGGTATTCGGTTTCCTAACTAGAATGTGTCACAACTTGAACAGAAACTGTTGAAATTTTAGGAAGAGCTCGACTAGTTTCAGAACCTCGCAAACCTATCATTTCCCATCAGCAGCCCAGACATCCACTTCCACAATACTCAAAACCCTACATCTCCTCAAAATATCCCAAAACAACATAATCATCCCGCTTATCACCATCACGTTGCTCTACTAATGAACTAATGTAACACCTGTCATACCCCAAACAACATTCCACTACTCATCCCAGAACCCCAATACTCCACCAACGACCATTTTCACACCCATACACGATGCCATAATAACACTCTTATCTACGTGGAGACCATGCCACACTCCACCCAACCTGTCTCACGCTTACCTGAGTTTGATGAAAAGGATCTTCTTATAAGGAACTTGGTTGAAGAGCTTAAGAAGTTGACCAGTCGGATTCATCGCGTTGAGGGAAGTAAAGGAATCGAGGGGCTGAACTATGAAGATCTTTGCATACATCCTGATATCGAACTGCCCAAGGGGTATAAACCTTCTAAGTTCAAAATATTTTGTGGTACGGGTAATATCAACGGTCCATTTCAAGACATATTGCGACAAGCTGGTTGGAGTAGGGAAGGACGACAAAATCCGCATGAAGCAATTCACGAGGAGTTCGAAATAAGATGCAATATCTTGGTACATTTGCCCAGATCCCAAGAAGTGGTCAAGATGGATAAGCAGGGCATCTGATTTTATGGATAGATTAAGGTTTAATACAGAGAATGCACTAGACGTGTTTTATATCCATAATTTGAAGAAGAAGCCTACGGAGGCATTTCACGAGTATGCTACTCGCTGGAGGTCTAAAGACGCAAAGGTCAGACCTGCCTTAGAAGTGGGGAAAATGAACAAGTTCTATATGCGGGCTCAAGACTCACAGTACTATGAGCGACTGATGATTATTGAGAACCACAAGTTCTCTTACATTATCAAATTGGATGAAAGAATTGAAGAAGGTATCAAAAGCAGTGTGGTTACAAAACTTTGAGGCCATGCAAGCTACAAATAAGGCTTTACAATCCGATTGTGTGTCCAAGAAAAAGGACGTAGGGACCGTGATGGTAGCAAAAAGGGAAAAGTCTCCCCTCAAATACCAATCTTACCCAACATCTCCACTCACATACCAGCCAACTCCAAACTATCAAGCACATTCACTCTTATACTGAGCTTCACCACCAATTTATTAGTCATCTCCACCTCTTACATATCAACCTACTTCACCAAGACACTCCCAACCCCTTCATGTATACCAAACCTATAGTGCTCAACCGTCCCACTTTCAATCACCACCCTGCACACCAAAATTTCCCTAGAACCCGACCTAGTTTTTATCGCAGACCTTCAAAATAATATACAGCCATTGTTGAACCCATTGACCAACTGTATAAGAGACTTAAAGCTACTATTTATTTCATCCCCATTCCGGCTTAGACCCTTGAGAATCCTTCTTAGAGGGTTAACCCACATACATACCACTCCAGTATAAAAATTCACACCATCGATGAGTGTCGTTTCTTTGAAAAGGCAAGATCGATATTTGATTGATAACAAGATCATTTTGGAAAAGAACCCGCTCCAAACATCTGTAACAACCCTCTGCCAGACCATAAAGGTGGAGGTATCCACATGATTGAAGTAGAAGATTTCTAGGATCTCGAGGGATCAATCGAGTTGATCGTAGAAGGTGATGACCCAAAGAAACTGACAATTACTCTCAGTCCTATCATAGTACAGATCCAACCATCTGAGGACGCTGAGTTTAATGTGTCCATACCTCTTAAGTTTGAAGCAGAGTGGTCCGCAAAGACAACGAAGGTAATTGAGGTTGAGTTCGTGCCTCCAGCAAATACACCAGCATCATTTGAGGTTGCAGTCTTGCCACCCAAGGTACATATTTCATTCCAAGTGAGGATAGTCGTACCGACCCTATGGGCGATGTCTACCATGCCAACAATCTATATAAATGTCGCACCATAGGACTAGATAGTTGAGGTGAGAAGGAAAGGCAAGGTCAGGATTGAAGAAACTATCATAGAACAAGGTATGGGAACAACTGGTAGGGTTTATACCCCTGAACATCTAGCTAAATCAAGCAACCAGGCATCCAACCTCATTGGACAGGTCCGGACGACCTTTGGAGGAAGATACAGGCCGAGGAATATTCGGTCATCGACCAGTTAAACAAGACGCTAGCACAAATATCCATTCTTTCTTTTCTGCAAAATTCTGAGACACACAAGAACGCTTTGCTAAAGGTGCTAAGTGATGCATGCGTACCAAGTAACATGACTGGCGGGAAAATGGCTAACATGGTAGGACAAGTGTTGGAAGCCATTAGACCACCTTTCATGAGGACGAGCTACGACCTGAAGGGTTGGGGCAAAACAAGGCATTGCAAATCACTATGAAATGTGAAGATTATTTCATCACCAGAATCTCGATCGATGGAGGTTCTGGTCTTGACAGTTGTCCGCTGGAAACACTCAAGAAGCTTGGTAGAGGACTGAACGAGATAAAAGATAGAGCCGTATATGTGAAAGCTTTCGATGGTTCTCAGAGATCCACCAATGGTGAGATTATTATATGCTTGCAGATGGGACCAACCTAGTTCAACGTTAATTTCCAAGTGATAGATGTACCAACATCTTACAACTTTCTGCTGGGACGGCCATGGATTCATGCTGCTGATGCCATAGCATCAATGCTGCATCAAGCAGTAAAGTTTGAGTGAAATCAATGGGAAGTGATCATTCACAATGATGGTAGCAACCCTATATATAGTCATAAAACCATTCCGGCGATCGAGGGAAGAAGGAAACTAGTAGGAGAAACTTACCACCACATCAAAAAGGTAAATGCTATATACAAAGACAAATAATGGGATAGCAAAATAAAAACTTTACCGAATTGGAGTTGGTAGAAACCTGGCATGGGGCTCGGCAAGAACCTCCAAGGAATCTCTTATCCCATTAAATTCAAGAAACATGGCACTACATGCGGTTTTGTATATGACTACACCTTGAAAGAATTCAATAACTGGTCACCAACATGGTGCGATCTTTACTACCCACTAGAGCAGCCAATACCGCATTTGGAGAAGACTTTCCAATAGGCTGACATTGTTTATGGGTCGGATATAGAAGCAGTATGTGCTGTAGTGGGAGTACTTGTTTCTACAACACAATGATATAGATTGTTGTGTTATTCTCGAGGAGGAGGTTGAGGTAGGCCCTTCCATACAGGCTGTGAGCATGAGGACAACCAAAGCTCGATGAGCCTCGGGGCAGCAAGGCTAAATCAAGCATTATTCACTATTTTATTTATCAAATGATTTTGTTTTCGCATTTTTCAATTCCCGCAATAAGATCTTCAATGTTCAAAATAGTTATTCAATTTATTAAAAGATTTTTAATTTTTTCTTGTGAATTAATATTTATTATCAGTTTCTCTCTTTTCTTCACCAAAGTAGCAATACTATTACTTATCTTGATGAACCACTGACTGTGACATGCAATGAGACAACGCAACAAGCGGACATTGATTCAGAGGAAGATGACATACCTTATGAGACTGTCAAAGAAGATAAGAACTTTGAGAATAAACCTAAGTCAAACCTAGAAGAGACCGAAATTGTCAACCTGAGAGATGTAGAAAACGTCGAGGAATCACGAATTAGAAATTCACCTATCGCCATTAGAGAAGAAAGAATACACAGAATTTCGAAAAGACCATGAGGACATATTCACCTGGTCGTATGTCGACATAACTAGTCTAAGTACGTCTATTGTTGCTCAAAAACTACCAACCAATCCAATGTGTCCACTGCTAAAGAAAAATCTCGGAAAGTTCAAGCCTCAAATGAGTTTGATAATCAAGGAAGAAGTTATCAAGCAGATCAAAGCTAAGGTTCTCAGGGTAGTAGAATACCCGACATGGTTTGCCAAAATTGTTCCAATGCTAAAAAGGGGTGGGAAGGTCAGATTCTGTATCGACTACCGGAATCTCAACCGGGCCAGTCTGAAAGATGACTTCCCTTTGAAAAATATATACATCTTGGTCGACAATTGCACCAAGCATGAGCTACAACCATTCGTTGATTGCTTTGTTGGTTATTATTAGATCTGGTTGATGAGTAAGATACTGAGAAAACGGCTTTCATTACACCGTTGGGATTGTACTGTTACAAGATTATGCCATTTGGCCTGAATAATGCAGGGGCCACCTACATAAGGGCCATGAGTACCATTTGTCGCACCCTATTTTTCCCTCTTCACATGGGAAAATAAGGTTTATGACATTTAGGGTGTGGTACAACTCATTCCTTTTGGGAATGGGGTTTGCATTTTGTAGAGCCGCCACCTAATGATTTAAGGTGCATTGGGACACCTCTAAGGTTTATTTCTAACTATGCTTGGATGACCAGAGATAGGGTAAGGGCTTGAAATTATCCCAAGGGGAAGGTGTTACGCGCCGCTTAGGATCCACTGATGAGGTTCCCGACCAGACAGGTTTTATGAATTTGTACAAATAAGAAATTATTGGCTCAAATTAGGGGATTAAATTTAAACACACAAAAGTTTGAAAACAATGATTGAAAGACGAAATTTTCAAATGAGTTACAATTTTAACATGTTTGAGAGTGTAAAAGGGAGGGGTTCTTAGGTTTGTTTATATCATGGATGACGTCGATGCAATAACCGGCATGAAACTCCTAAAAGAAGGGGCTACACATGGTATTATCGCACCGATCATCATTTCCATATCTACCCTTCACACCCTGTAAAGGTATTAAAGCGGGGATTGGTCTCGACCTCTATTATGTGTTGTTACCTGTCCCATTCCTATCAATCCCGGAGGAGTTTAGAACTACTATTCCTATAAGAGGGAGGTTTTTTAGGTTGACTCTTAGGTTTAGAGGTAAAAGGACTAAGGAGACATACAAAAACATGTAGGAGTGCATTTAAAGGGGAAAACATGTAAGCAGTTAGAAGGCTCATGCACACCTCCGCAAATAATGCATATAAATAGCACGACTTAAACACAAGTAAGGTCTGAATTTTAAAATCCTAAAATAGGGAGTTTGAGTCCGAACCATATTTATTATATAACTCATATAAGAAGTCCAAATAAAGTCTGCCTACTGGTTATAGCAGTTGATAATTAACAAAGCTAATTCCAATTTTATTCAGGTTATTACCTAAGGCATCCCTAGGCGAAAAAGTGATGTCATATTAGCATGATATCTATATTGATTAGGAATGCAGTAGAACAATGATCCATTTTAAACAGACAACTTGAGATCAAATAGACATGCTTTGTAATTGTATTAATTTAAGGAAGTGTTTGAAAACTTATTAAAGAAATGACAGATTAACTAACCAATCAATTCAGAATAAACAATGTTAGTTAAATTGCTTCTCTAACTAAAGTGGTTTATGTTCTATAGGCATGATATCTAATTATAAATAATTTTAATTCCTACAGGCATGGTATCTAAGTATTAAAAGCTGACTTTGAACATATAGGTATGATTTCTAGGGAGACAAATTTGAATACATGTTATAATGAAAACTAAACATCAATTGCTTTACATCCTATATGCATGATATTTAATTATAAAGCTAATTTCAACCCTATTTCCATGATTTCTACTATAAAGCTAATTTTAACCATATAGGCATGGTTTCTAATTGTGTGAAAGTAAAGCACTTTCATGCAGAATTTATTTTTAACCAAAGTAGATCATATAAGCATGTAATCTAACAGATCATATTGTGAATCAAAGTAGATCCTATAGGCATGTTATCTACCCTATTTAGCTAAAACATGCATAATCACCATGTCCCTTTTCACTAGCCAACCCCAATACTTGTTTACGAATTATTACAGACCAAATGATTGAAATATAAAAGAAGTGCAGAATTAATAAATTACAACCAAAGGAAGCCTGATCTTGACTTCCTCTCTGAGTTATGTAACTAAGCACTTCAATGCCAATATTTTTCCAAAGCCTTTCCCATATTTGGGTGTGTCAGAGTTCCATAAGGATCTCAAGGGATCTCTGGTAGTGCTCACACCCAGATTTTCATAACCAAACAGAATGAGTGCAGTGTGAAAGGATCAGCCTTTATGTGTCCAGGTTCATAGGAAGCTCAAGGATCCCAAATCAAGGCTCGCATAAGAGGGCAGAACCGATATTCTAAGAGTATGGGAAAGTTCTTGACATGGTTTGGAAAAAAAGAGTTTGTTTAAAAATTGGACTGATAGTCCATTAGTAACAAAGGTGATTTGAAAACAGATGTAGTAGAAAAACTCAAAACTACACAGAATCAATAGTCACACACAGGGTCAACGGATTTAGGAAACACAAGCATTTACCTATAAACATATAACCCTGGAAAGGGTATGGTTTAGACATGCACATCAATAACTGATGCTGGAAGAATCACAAACCAGCCAGAAAAACATAAACACAGATAAAGGATAGGGGTTTGGAATTAGTTGTGATTGACAGGGCATGCTGAAACTCACATAAGGGAATGCATCAGCATAAAGGGAAAGGGAAACATTATAACATGTTTGTAATGTAACATAACAGAAACACAAGCAGAGAAAAGCAAGGTTCTGAAAGATAAAGCAAGAAGGATTCCACATTCTAGACTTGGCTTTCAACCAGCTAGACAAAACAGTAGCACAAGTGGTAGTACAAAAGAGAGTTTTTAAGTATATAAGTGTGTGTTGTGAACTTACTTGTTCATGTTTTTAATGAAAAGAGGGTAGCGTACTTATTGCTTTGAAAACGAGTAGAAAAATAAGGTAATAAGTAAGGTCTTAACAAAAACATGTTAGTAATCCCAATCAGAATCAAT
Source organism: Nicotiana benthamiana (assembly GCA_034376525.1). Classification (NCBI taxonomy): domain Eukaryota; kingdom Viridiplantae; phylum Streptophyta; class Magnoliopsida; order Solanales; family Solanaceae; genus Nicotiana; species Nicotiana benthamiana. The sequence goes on from CM067326.1 coordinate 42,969,221, forward strand.
TAACACAAGTACTTCCCTTTAATCAAGGGATCACTGCTCAAACGGATACTAACAGGGTTAATTAATGAAAGAAAATCAATTTGAGAAAGATTGATTTCTGACCATATGGGGGATAGGAAAATATAGAGTATACAATAGAGTCTAGGTACAGAATATATTCAATTAGGGAAAAGGATTCAGCAGGTAAAGAAAGATATCAATCACTTAAACAAAAGAGTAAAATTAGGGTTTATATGAAAACCTTGCAATTAAACTGTCACTTAAGGAAATCAAGATCAATCAAGAAGTGGTCATGATTCTGCACTTCAACATATAAATAAAAGGGAATGAATGGGTGCATTAGACTTGTAGGGTGAAACACGAACATATAGTAGTAGCAGGAGTATGCTAGGATTCAATAGTAAAAAAACCTACTCGAAGCACAATAGTCAAAAAAAGTCAGCACTCTCATAGAACCAGAGTGCAGAGAACCAAGATAATAGGTAATAAAGTCATAAAAAAGTAAAGAAACCTTCAAACTCACAGTAGTAAGTGAGGAAAACTTTTTAAGATAATAGGGTTTCAACAATAGTCGAGATTAAAAGAATGGTAAGAACTCAGGATCAGATAAGTTGAACAATGAAAAGGATTCAAACGCAAAGAACTTAATCGAAACAAGTATGCACACAGACCAACATAGACAGCTTCAGAACTCGGATAAAACAAAAAATATACCTAGGGTTTTCAACATGCTAAATCAAGTAGAAGAAAAGCATAAACAAAACGGTTCAACATAGTAAATCATAAACAAAACTGGAATCAGAGAAGAGATTTTTTAAAAAATGAGGCTGAGAAAACCCCTAATCTGAAAATAAAGAGTCACTTTGAATGAAAGTCGAAGAACCTTTGAGAAAACATCAGGCAATTCATAACATGCACAGATCTATGACATACCTGAAAGAAAAATTGAAAAGCTCTTAAATTTAGGGTTTCAGAGAACTAGAGAAAGTGATAAAGAGTTTGAAAAGTTACAAATTTAGCAGGAAAAGTCAAGAATCTTACTAGAACGGCCATAAATGGCCAGAAAAAGACTACAAGTAGAGGTGGTGCAAGGGCTGGACTGGATCTCTTCGAGATTTGTCCTTGAAATCACACAAATGGACCACCAGAAGATGTAGGAGACAAATACATGCCTCAAATAGCCATGTGAGACCATTGATTAGGTTAGAATCAAAGGGGACAAGGGTGGATTTGGGTTGCGGCAGCAAGGGGTCTGGTGAGATTGCAGAGAGAGTTTGAGAGGAAGGGGATTCAAGGGCTGTAGATGGTGAGAAATGACTTAGGTTAAAGGGTCCTTTAGGTTTAATTTGGGTAAGTAAATTGGTAGATGTTGATTTGAATGATCAACGCCCTAGATTAAACGGGTAGGCAGGGATACGAGTTTGGGTTGGCTTTAATAGGGTTAGGGCCGAGTAAAATTAAGAATTGGGTTTGAGTTGGGGTTAGATTTTAAGGCCAATTAGGGCTAAAACATAAATAGCCACTTTCTCCCCTTTTTAATTTATAAAAATAGTATATGATTTCTTGGAAAAACTTAAAAGGGCTTAAATGATTTATAACACATAATTGACAATTTAAAAAAAGAGTTAATATTACGAATACAAGACATAATTAAACCTTAAGATGGCTAATATTGCAATTATGTGCAATTTATCTTTAAAAATGCTAAATAAAATTGTAACAATATGTAAGAATTATTTTAGCCATATTTTGGCATAAATATAAAATTTCAATAAATGAATCATCAAAATACTAATTTCTGAAATAATTATTGGGATTTTACGGATAAAAAGGTGAAATAAATCAATTAAAAACATTTACTATTGTGGAAAAATAATAAAAGACTTGGGCATGGTTACATATACACATATATATATATATATATATATATATATATATATATATATATATATTCTATTTTTATATTATTTTTATTAAAAATATATATGGAAAAATTGGGTATCAACAGCTGCCCAACTCTACCCGGAAAGGATGAAAGAGTTATTAGGCAAAGAAATGACGGAAAATTTTGACCGAGAAAAACGGTTTGAAAAGGATTTAAGCCTCACCCTGGCTTCTGAGTTTCCTATATATCTTTGGTTTATTAGGAATCAGGTCGTATGTAGTTGAGGATCCAACGACAGAGTATACCGACGGAGACCTTTCAAGAACAACCACAGTATCTAGAGCTGGGTGAATGTACAGGAATGGCTAGGTCTGATAAGTTTGTCGGAACTGGAGCGGGACCACTCCTATCAGGATGGTCGTCGATCGCCGATTTACCTATGTCTAGAAACGATACCAGCGTATATTGTGCGCAAATTTAAACATGATGCAAATTCCCATTGGACAAAGAATGTTGTCTTTAGACAGTTAGGATGACTTCCTTAGACCATGATGTCATAGGCCATGAAGCGTATGGTAAAGGATTCGCAGGCCATGAAATGATGCTCTCGGGCTATTAGGATGGTGCCTCCGAACCATGATGCCTTTGAATAACTATATGCAAGAGATTTAAAGAGATCCTCAAGCCATGACATAGTGTTCTCGGGCTAAGATGGTGCCTCTGAACGAGGATGTCTTTTGATGAACTGGCGATATTTCAGCCCATGAAAGATGCAGTAGTATGATGCGGACAAGAAAGAGCTTAGTCCTGTATATTAATGGGTAGAGCCTAGCCCGTAAGAAAAGCTAAATAAATAGTGTTTGAGATGGCACATAGTTTTAAAAAAAGTTAGAGGCATAGCTTAGCCTTGGAAGGAAGAATTATATCCTTATGCAATGATGTAGTTGGAGATAGAGCTTAACCGGAAGGTAGAATGGCAGTCTTATGTAGAAATTCAGATGGAGACAATGATTAGTCTTGAAAGGAAGAATTGTAGCCTTATGCAGATTGGAAGGTAGAATGGTAGCCTTATGCAGAAATACAAATGGAGACAACGTTTAGTCTTAGAAGGCGGAATGGAAGCCTTATGGAGAAATGTAGATGGAGATTGCACTTAGTCTTGGAAGGCAAAATGGTAGCCTTATGCAGATCGAAAGGAAGAATGGTAGCCTTATGCCGAAATGCAGAAGGACATAACATTTAGTCTTGGAAGGCAAAATGGTAGCCTTATGCTGATTGGACGGCAGAATGGTAGCCTTACGCAGAAATGCAGATGGAGACAACATTTAGTCTCAGAAGGCAAAATAGTAGCCTTATGAAAGAAATAAAAAGACAAATGGTAGTAGAGCTTTCTTAGCTGATAGCAGATTGCGTTATTCTGATTACTGGGAGCATGGTGACTGCTGAGCACTATTTGTGCGTGTTGATAGCAAATGTTGTTCAGTGCAACGATTCAGAGAGTCTTATTCTCAAATGATGTTTATCCCATGGGTATATAGTGTGTTTAAATATTTCTCAATCATAGTGCCTGCATCCAAAGGAAAATCATGAGTTTCGTAAAAGGGGAAGGTTAGTTCGTATCCTCGTTCGATTTGCTTGACTTGTTTGGCTTCGATGTAGTGATATCGTCCATATCATTGGGGTAGTGTTGATAAACAAAGAAAATTCAGTAATAAAGATGCATGATTTTTTGAAAATATGACATATATGTATAAATTGAAAATAACTTTTTTAATTCAACCAACTACTGTGACGTAGCTCGGGACATTGCAACCTCTCGTGCTACAGAATTTTAAGGGTCCTCCAGATTCTGGCCAAGTTTGATGGGTTGATGCTTCTGATTACTGCTCGTACGGCGAGCGAATGAAGTTACTTCAGAATTTTGAGAGTCTTCCTAAAAATTCTACCCCAGTACCCAATTACGGGGGAAAATGAAATTTTTATTGAGTTGTGGCCGAACCCATATGCCTACGTATCCCCTCTTAAATGGGAATCAGGTCAAACACAATGTATATAAGGAAAGCATAAAGATTACACATAGTGGCACTTGATTGCATCTGAATTGATCGGCTTTGGCCAGACTTCTCTGTCCATTTTTGCAAGTATGAGGGCTCCTATTTTCAGCACCCAATGAACTATGTATGAACCATGCCTGTTGGAGAGAACTTCCCTTTGGCTTCATCTTGATGCGGGAAAATTTATTTAACACCAGCTGCCCCGAAGTAAACTATCTTGGCTTGACTCTTTTATTGAAGTCTATGGACATTCTATTTTGGTAGAGTTGACCGTGGCAAACTATATTTATTCTCTTTCTGTCTATAAGGCATAGTTACTCATAATGACTTTTTATCCACTCTGTGTCGTCAAGCTCAGCTTCTTGTATGATCCTTCGATAAAGAATTTCCACCTCAACGGGAATGACTGCCTCTGTACCGTAAACCAGCATATAGGGCATTGCCTCGGTTGACGTGCATACCATGGTGTGATACCCTAGAAGAGAAAATGATAACTTCTCGTTCTACTATTTATGCTTCTCTACCATTCTCCTCATTATATTATTGATATTCTTGTTGGCGGCTTCTGTAGCTCCATTCATCTGAGTCCTATAGGCTGTGAGATTCTTGTGTCTGATCTTGAAGATTTCACACAAGGTTTTCGTCAAGTCAATGTTAAGGTTGGAGCCATTATCAGTAATGATTGACTCTGGAATCCCGAATCAACAAACAATGTGGTCGCGGACAAAGTCTGCATGAAATTCTTAGTTACTACTCTGTAAGATGTTGCTTTAACCGATTTGGTGAAATAGTCAATTGCAACTAGGACAAACCTATGTCTGTTGGAAGCGGCATGCTTGATTGATCCAATAACGTCCATCCCTTAGACGGCGAACAGTGATGGTGAGATAGCTGTGTGAAGCTCGTTTGGAGGTACCTTTATCATGTATGCATGTTTTGACAGTTGTGGAATTTTCGGACATACTAGATGTAGTCTATATCCGTAGTCATCCAATAGTAACCAGCCCGGCGTATTTCTTTGATGAGACAGAACTGTTCATATGTGGACCACAAGTCCCATGAATTTCCACTAGTAGCTTGGTTGCTTCCTTTGATTCGACACATCTTAACAATCCTTAATCAGAAGTCCTCCTACACACGATTCCTACACTGTGAAAGAAATTGTTGGACAATATTTGAAGTGTGCTTGATATCATGAAACCAAGGATTTTCGTTTGCTTCTTCTTCAACATGGGCACAACAAGCTAGTTGACTATGAATTTTTACTGGAATGGGATCAATGAAATTTTTGCTTGGATGTTGTATCATTGATGAAAGTGTTGCCAACGCATCGACGAACTCATTCTGGACTCTTGAAACATGTTGGAACTCCGTCTTTGTGAACCTATTTCTCAATTCCTGTACATGATGCAGATATGGGAGTATCTTAGAGTTCTTGGTTGCCCATTCTTCTTGTACCTGATGTATAAGCAAGTTTGAGTCTCCGATCATTACTAGCTCTTAAATGTTCATGTATATGGCCAATTTGAGCCATAAGATTCAAGCTTCATACTCGGCCATATTGTTGGTGCAGGGGAACCTGAGTTTTGAAGACACCGAATAATGCTGACCGATTTCTGATACTAGGACAGCTCCTATGCCTACTCTTTCAAAATTTTCTGCTCTGACGAAAAACATTCTCCAACCGTCATAGGATTCTGCAATGTATTCTCCTATAATGATACCTCTTTATCAAGAAATTATATTTTTTGGGGTTTAGATCCTCTATCTAATGGGTTTTCGGCAAGGTGGTCTACTAGTGCCTATCCCCTGACAACTTTTTGAGTTACGTAAATAATGTCGAACTCACCAGTAGGATTGCCACTTGGCTAGCTTGCCAGTGGGCATGGGCTTTTGAAAGTTGTGCTTCAAAGGATCCATCAGCGAAATGAAATATATAGAATAGGCATAGAAATAGTGAATCAACTTATGAGCTACCCAAGTCAATGGACAACATGTGCATTCCAATAGAGAATATCGGCCTTGTACGGGGTGAACTTCTTACTGAGATAATAGATGGCTTGCTCCTTCCTCCCTGTCTCATTATGCTACCCGAGGATGCAACCGAAAGCTCCATATAACATTATAAAGTAGAGTAATAAGGGTCTACCTAGCTCGGGACTAAGACCGGTAGCGTTGACAGATACTGTTTGATTTTATCGAAGGCCTTTTGGCAGTCATCAGTCCATTTGGTAGTACTGTCCTTCTTCAAGATATTAAAAATTGGCTAATAGATAAATGTTGACTATGCTATGAATCGGCTCAAGTAGTTTTGTCTCCCCAAGAAACTCATCATGTCCTTCTTGTTCTTTGGCGGTGGTAGTTCCTGAATAGCTTTGACTTTTGACGGGTCCAGTTCTATTCCTTGGCGACTTACAATAAACCCAAGAAATTTCACAGCAGGAATCCCAAATGCACACTTTGTGGAGTTTAGTTTCATGTTGTATCTGCGCAGTCTGTTGAAGAACGTCTTCAAATATTCCATGTGATCACTGGCCTTCTTAGATTTGATGATAACATCATCCACATATACCTCTATCTCTTTGTGTATCATACCATGGAAAATGGTAGTCATTTCCCTCATGTAGGTGGCCCCTGCATTCTTCAGGCCAAATGGAATCATCTTGTAACAGTACATTCCCCACACCGTAATAAAAGACATTTTCTTATCATTTTCCTCATCCATCCAGATCTGATGATAACCAGCGAAGAAATCTATGAATTATTGTAACTCATGCTTGGCGCAATTGTCAATCAGGATGTGTATATTTGCAAAAGGGAAGTCATCTTTCTGACTAGCCTGGTTGAGATCCTAGTAATCAACACAGACTCTGACTTTCCCATCCTTCTTTGGTACTGGCACAATGCTGGCTAACCATGTCGAGAATTATACTACCTTCAGAATCTTAGCTTTGACTTGCTTGGTGACTTCATCCTTGATTTCCAAACTCATATCAGGCTTGAACTTTCTGAGCTTTTGCTTTACGGGTTGACACGTTGGATCGGTTTGCAGCTTTTTGAGATACAATGGACATACTCATACCAGTCATGTGATCATACGACCAGGCGAATATGTCCTCATACTCTTTTAAGAATCCTATATACTCTTTCTTCTATGATGGCAATATGTCAATGTCGATTCGTGTTTCCTTGACGGCTTATGCATCTCCCATGTTGATGATCTCGATCTCGTCCAGGTTGGACATAGGCATGTTCTCAAAATTATCAACTTCCTTGACAATTTTGTCAAGTGTGTTATCTTCCTCTGAATCCATGTCTATTTGTTGTGTTGTCTAATTGCATGTCACATTCATTGGTTAATTAAGACAAGTAATAGTAATTTTGTATAAGCGAAGTAATAAGAGTAAATAATAATAATAAGTGTTGATTCATAAGAAAAGTCAAAATGCCTTTGATAAGTTGCATATTTGTTTTAAACATTGAAGATCTTATTGCGGGAACTGAAAATGCGAAAAGAAAAATCATTTAGTAAAAGCATTGGATAATGGTTGTTTTAGCCTTGCTATCCCGGGGTATGTCAGGTTGGTTGTCCTGATGGTCGAATTCTTTATATAGGCCCCTCTGCTCAGATCCTGTATGGAAGTTCCTTCCTCCCCTTCCTCCTCGAGGATAACACAACAGTCCACGTCATTGTCTTCTAGGATCAAATTCTTCACTGCTGCAACTGCTTATTCTTCATCTAAACCATAAATGATGTTGACCCAGTGAAAAGTCTGCTCCAGATGTGGTATTGGCTGCTTTAATGGATAGTAAGGACCACGCCATGGCGACGACCAGTTGTTGAACTCTTCCTTCGTGTAATCATATCCTAACTCGAAGGTAGTGCCATATCTCCTGAGTTTTCTGGGTATAAAGATTCCCCGGAGCTTCTTGCTGAGGCCCTTTCCATGTTCAAAACACTCCAATTTATTATACTCTCTATTTTGTCATCCTTCCATTTGTCTTTGTCAACAACATTTACCCATTCGATGTGATGGTATGTTTCTCCACCCAACTTTTTTTTTCCTTCGATCGCCAGAATTATCTGGGGACTGTATATTGGGTTGCTACCGTCATCGTGGATGATCATTTCCTGGTGATTCCACTCGAACTATACATTCGAATGCACCATTGATGCTACGGCCCCAGCGGAATGAATCCATGGCCATTCTAGCAGCATGTTGTAAGACGCTAGAATATCTATCACCTAAAAATCAACCTTGAACTAGGCCAGTCCCATCTGCAGACATAGACTAATCTCACCAATGGTGGACCTCTAAGAATCACCGAAGGCTTTCACAATTATTGCTCCTTCCTTTATCTCATGCAGTCCTTTACCTAGCTTCATAAGTGTAACCAGCGGACAAACGTTTAGACTAGAACCTCCATCAATCATGATTTCTGGTGATGAAATAATCCTCGCATTGCACTGTGATATGTTGCACCTTGTTGTTCCCCAGCTCTTCAGGTGGTAGCTCGTCTTCATGAAAGGTGATCTTATGGCTTTCAAGAACTTATCCTACCATGCTAGCCATTTCCCCAACATTGATATTACTTGGCATGTATGCCTCACTTAACACCTTCAACACAGCATTCTGGTGTGCCTCTGAATTTTGTAGCAAAGAGAGAATGGAGATTTGTGCTGGTGTCTTGCTCAACTAGTTGATGACTGAATATTCTTTGGGCTGTATTTTCCTCCAAAGTTCGTTCGGACTAATCTCAGTGAGGGATGGCCGATTAGAGGCCTGCTTGATTCATTCAGCTAGATGTTCAGGGGTATAGACTCTATCAGTTCTTTTCATACCCTCTGCTGCAACAGTTTCTTCAACCCTAACCTTGCCCGCCCTTCTTTCCTCTGCCGTGTAGTCACAAGGCACAATTACTGTATTAAAGGTTGTCATGGCAGACATTTCCAGTAGAATCAGTGCGGCTATCCTCACTTCGAATGAAACGTTTTCCTTTGGTGGCAATACTGCAACCTCAAATGGTGCAGGTGCATTTGCTAGAGACACAAATTCAACCTCAATTGGCACCAGTGTTTTTGCGGATGGTGTTGCTTCAAACTCAAGTGGTGTAGACATATTCACCTCAGTATCCTCAGATGGTTGGATCTGGACTATGATTGGATTAAGAGTGACTACTGGCTTCTTTGGTCTATCACCTTCTTCAATCAACCCGATTGATCCCTCGGGATCTTAATCATCCTCTATTTCAGTCATGTAGATACCTCCACCCTTATTGTTTGGTAGAAGGTTGTTGCAAACTTTTAGAGTGTTTCCTTTGCCACAATGATCTTGTTATCAATCAAGGATTGTATCTGGTGTTTCAAGGGGCACCATTCATCGATGGTGTGCGTTTTTATGCCAGAGTGGTATGCACAGGATTTTTTTTGGTTAACCCACTGAGAAAGATTCTCTGAGGTTTAAACAGGGATGAGGATGACATAACTAGTAGCTTTGAGCTTCTCATATAGCTGGGTAATGGGTTCAGTGGTATATTGTTTTGGAGGTGTGCGATAAAAATTTTGTCATTGTCTAGGGAAATTTTGGCATGCAGGGGATGATTGGTAATGGAATGGTTGAGCATTATTGGTTTGGTAGACATGAGCATGTTGGGAGTATATGGTTGAAGTAGGTTGATATGTAGGAGGTAGAGGTGACTAATAAGTCGGTGGTGGAGCTTGGTATGAGGGTGAGGGTGCTTGGTAATTCGGAGTTTGTTGGTATGTGAGTGGGGGTGTAGAGTAAGTTTGGTATTTGAGGGGAGATTTGGTCCTCTGTACAACTATTACGGCCCCTACGTCCCTTTTCTTGGACACACCACCAGACTATAGAGCCTTATTTGTAGCTTGCAAAGCCTCGAAGATTGTCACGATAACACTTTTTATGTCTTCTTAAATTCTTTCTCCCAATTATCAATCATCATCAGGCGTTCATAATGCTGCGGTTCCAATGCCCCGGACAAAGAACTTGTTCCTCTTCTGCGGAAGGTCTAACCTTAATAGCTTCGAACCTCTAACGAGTGGCATACTCGCAAAATGTTTTTGTGGGCTTTTTCTTCAAATTCTGTATATAGAATATGCCTGGCGCATTTTTGTATTAAAAATGAACATATTCATGATGTCAGATGCCATGCCTACCCAACTGGACCACTTTTAGGGATCTTGGCTGATGTACCAAGGTAGTGCATTTCCCTTCAAACTCCTCACCAATAGCTTTATGCGGATCCTTTTATCATTTCCTACTTTGGCCAATTTGTTGAAATATATCCTCAGATAGACCATTGGATCACCTGTACCATCAAACATCTCAAACATCTGAGGTTTGTACAGGTCAGGCAGCTCGACATTAGGTTGTATGCAAAGATCCTCGTAGTTGAGCCCCTCAATTCCGTTGCTTCCCTCAATGCCCTGGATCTGGTTACTCACTTTCTTAAGCTCCTCGACCAGGTTCCTGATAAGTAGGTCATTTTCATCGGACTTAGGTGTGCATGAGATAAGTTGGGTGGAGTGTGGCATGGTCTCCACATAGATAGGATTGTTATGGTTTCCTAGTGTATGGGTGTGGAAATGATCGTTTTAGGAGTTTTGAGGTTCTGAGATGAGTAGTAGAGTGTTGTTTAGGGTATGGAAAGTGTTGAATTGGTTCTTTGGTAAAGTTATAGGATCGTAAGGTTTGGGATGATTCAGCTATTTTGGGATGTTTTGAGGAGGTGTGTGGTTTTTAACGTTGAGGATGTTAACATATAGGGTGCTGAGGGAAAATGACAAGTTTGCGATATTCTGAACATGATAGTTTCTGCTCAAGTTGCGACACATTCTCATTTGGGACCCGAATAACCTGGCCATCAGTGGCCTCAACCCATTCAACAGTATTCTCTTTGTGGATGTTGTTCAAGTCTTCCATTTTGTTCTTGCCTTTGCCTTTGACAGGACTAAGAGGAAGAGGGGTGGCGTGCCCCTAGATCTTGTGAAGTATGATGATGATGCCAGAATGCTCGAACTAACCTTTGGGGAGGGGAATAATAAAACAAAATAGAAATAAAAACAAAAGGTACAAGTCAGTGAGGATTAAGAAAAGCATTGCGGTATTTAAACATATAGTGAAGGAATGTAAAACATGTCCTAATTTGGGAACATCTTTGTGCCCGAGGTAGGCCTAGCGACAAATTGATTTGCAGATATTAGAATGCTAAATGCCTCATTTTATTAATAGAAAAGTAGACGAATCCCATAAAAAGTCACAAAAAGCCATTGGCCTTTATTATATTCATATAGTGAATAAGACAAATTCCTATCTACTTGGTCCTAGAAGGACCCTCCCCGGATTCCGCATCCTTGCCTCTGTCGAAAAACTTTCCTAAATCACAAAGTCCTAGCTACATGTATGCTCTGGCTAGATGTCCGCCTTCATTTCCTTCATCCTTTTCATAAATTTTCTCTCAAATTCTACTATGCCTCGCTCATAGTATCCTAGCCTCTTGTTGGCAGTGAAAACCATGTTCTTCCATTCCTCAATCATCTTCTAGTTGGATTCTTGTATCTCCCGATCTTCTCTCTCGCATTCACGTATCCTTTTGCGCAACTTGTTGTACTTGACTTGCACCTCGACCTTTTCTATATAATTTTGTGACCACGAACAAACCCTGGCTAGCCCAGACCATCATGATTGTCTTCCAACCAACCCAAATAGAAAGGAATACAACCTGTATGATATATGTCTTGCTCGATGGCGTCTTTCCCCATTATGATCATGCATTGTAGTGCCACATGTGTTGAGCTTGGCACTTACAGGGACTATCATCATTTTGGAAGTCAGCTTTGAAATGACTCATCTTGGCGACCCTGGGTATAATTTGCTTCCTACCAGCTTGTCGCATTACTCTAAGAGGGACGTACTGATAGATATAAATTATTCTTATATTTTAATAAAGAAATATAATATTTTAAATATAAAACATGACTAATTTATATTCTATTCTCGAACTTTTCTAACAATTCTTGCAGGAATAAGAATACATGGAAAAGAGAAAATGAAAGAACCCACAATTCAAGGAAGAAGGATACATCCGTGACAACTTCATCTAAAACTTCACAAAGTTAAGAGATATAAAAGTTATGGAAAATTCTTACCAAAATTTCACGATAAATTGTCATATCTATTTCTCATCAAGGCCATATAATATATTGATATTATCTTGCAAATTCTCACCAAGATCTTGTACAAATTCTTCCTATAAATAGGCATATGTTTGTAGAAGAAAGGTCATCCCTCTTTGTATCCAATTTCCTATCTAGTTTTTTCTAAGTTTCTAAAGATAAAAAGATGAGTAATCTTGGTCTCTTCCTTATCTTTGTTTTTGTAGTAAAAATATTCTTAGCCTTTTGAAAGTATTTTTTATCTTTCTTACTTCATAATGGAGTAATTTCTTTTTGTTGGGATAGTTGATAAAGCTTGATAAAATTATAATACTATCTTAGTTCCAATGCATTCTTGGCCTGAAACTCTATTTACATTTCATATTGTGCTGGAATGATGATATTTTAATCATTATTGTCACATATACATATTTTATATCTAAGTTATTCCTATATTAATTTTATAATTCTCACGGAGCAAAATTAATATATAATAACTGATGATTAGAATATCAGAGTGAAATTAATTTTTTGTAAGATTATTATTTCAAGTCTATAATCTTGCTTTTTTCTTTTAAATTTCTAACGGAGGAATTGTTGAAGGCAAGATTATAGATTTTCTAGTCAAAATATGCTCACGAAGTTTTTACTACGCTTGAGCACAAAATATTAGAGTGAAAGTAAGTTTTGGTAAGATTATTATTTCAAGTCTATAATCTTTCTTTCCTCAGTTTTACTTCTAACAGAGGAATCGTTGAAGGCAAGATCAATGATTTTCTAGTAAAAATATTCTCACGAAGTTTTTACTATACTTGAGCACAATTTTAGCAGGATATTTAAGTTTAATCCCCACTAGTTTTAAATCAATTAATTTACATAACCTCACGGTGTGTTAACTATTTATTTTTTTATTAGTATAAAAATATAATTATATTAGCAATAAGGATTTATTCTTTTGAGAAATACGTATGAAACTGCGATTTTATTGTAAGGATATATCAAGGAATTCAACAATTCCTAACTCTTTTTAAATATAAACTTTTCGGAAGAAAGTTGTATTAATTTTTAATTCCAGCACACCTTTCATCAATTTGGTTCTCTAATATAGTAGGCAAAATATTACAAGTTTATAGCTTAGATTATCCAATCTCTGTGTGACGATATCATAAACTTTTCTAGAACTTGACAGAGTACGAGCAGAAAATCCTATACAAACAAGCTTCGTCAAATTTTTGACACCGTTGTTGGGGATTGGCACACATCTACTTCAGATTAAATATTTTACTACTAATTTGAGAATTTATTATATTGTTAATTTTTCCTTGAAAATGTTATCTCCTAACTACTACTATCACAATTGTTGCTACTATTAGGAGCAATTCTATCTTATATTGTAAAAAAAATCATATAAAAAAAGAGAGAAATCCCTCATAGTTATTACTTCAACAGAATAATTATATTATATTTTATTATTATATTAGTATTGTTAGTACTAACATCTATATAATAGTATAACATATTAATTTCGTGAACCACTATCACAACCCAAACCCGCTCCGGTCGTAATGGCCCCTCTTGTGAAGACAAGGCTAGCTAAACCATTACAAAACTCCTCTTTTAAGTAGTTAATCAATTCATAAGCAGTTTAAATATGATTTAATGATATTAATTAGTTAAAGTACAACCCAACACTGCCCATACCGGGGTGTCACAAGTCACGAGCATCTACTAGAGTGTAAATCCAACTACAAGGTCAAAAAGATATAAAACCGGAATAATGAAAAAAAAGAGAGAAAAAGGGTGCTACGAACGCTGGCAGTCACCTCGCTAACTCCTATAACTCTGCCTCTGATAAGCCAAAACCCGCTAAATGGTGAATGAATACCTACATCTGCACACGAGGTGCAGGGACTAGAGTGAGTACTCCAACTCAATGAGTAATAAAAGTAAATAACAACTAAGCAGTAAGAAACCACATATAATAAATCATCATGTTGCATAGAGCAGTGCAATACCCTTTTGAGAAAATTGTGAAACTATGGAATCTTTAGAGAAACATCTTAGCTCTATTTAAACCTCTTTTGAAAATGACTTTTCAGCGTCACGCAAATGAATACAAACAAACAATGCAGATAAGAACAGAAATTCGCCCCTCGGCACAACACTCAATCATCAGATAATATCAGGCTATCAGGTAGATATTGCATGAAGTAGCACAGACAACAGGTAATTGCATACAAATTAAATAAAATAAGCACATAGAGCAATACTAGTACCGTTGTTGCGTGCAGCCCGATCCACGTATCGCTACGACGTCCAGCCCCATCCGTTTATCGTCCACAGTGCTTACTGGGGGCGTGCAGACTCCAAGAGGGACCCTTTACGTCCCAAACTCAATATCAATCCATCTGATGGAATCAAGTCTTGTCCCTGGGCCTCATATCAGTATAACGCTGCTGCGGCGCACAGCCCGATCCCATAGTGTGCATCACAACTAGCCCTCGTCCATACTCAGTCCACAAATCACATATGCCTTCCGGACATTTGTAAAACGGTAGTTCTCAGCCCAAAATATCATTTAATATATCATTTTAGTTTTATCAATAGAGTAAAAGTGGTCGAGTCGTAAGATAGTGGAAAACGGTACGATTGAGTTCAAGTAGTAAAATAAACTAGTGATAAAATCCTCGAAAGGTTCAAATAGTTGGCACGAAGCACAAATATGTAAATCATCCCACATCATGATGATAACGAGTAAATTTCAGTCAAATACACAGTAAATTCATCCATCCACAATCCCAACGGTGTTTGTCACACCTCCTTTTTACGCGGCTCCCTCGAAAGATGACACGTATAATAGAGTTTTTTCAATTAAAGTGACATTATTCGAAATGGAATAATTTATTTATTTAGAGTCACCAATTGGGATAGGTTTGTGTTTTGGTGTCCGAAGTCGCCGATTTATTTAAGTCATAAATCGAGGAAATTTTTCGACTGCCCAATTGGAGTCTGCGAAACAGAAATTCGTGGGAAAAACCGTGGAATTTACTAAACGGTATCTCCCGGAGTTCTAAGCATTTTATTACAATTAGAGGGCCAACGTATCGTATGATTTTGTTAGCGTGGATCACTCAATTTATTTTAGAAAGGCAACCTAAAGGGACAATGATTCTCTATTACTCGTGTCTCTAAATAAAAGATAAGTCCTATACGATTCGTATGTTAATAGTTTATCCAAATAAAATAATCCGTATGCATATTTTCAGCATTTGTATAGCAGATTTCTGCAATTGGCCTTCGATTGAGCCTAGAAATTTGGTATTAAAAATTATTCATAAGTCAAGGATGACATTTCCAAAATCGCTACACTATAGCTGTTGAGAGTATTCATAATTGATACTTTTTAACATATAAAAGACATTTGGTAATGGAAAATCCAGGTAGTGATTTTTTATTCTAATAAACCAATATGCTAAAACTCAGGTTTCGAGTTCAACATCTAAATCTAATGGACTCGTCAATCAGAATACATATACATATAATGACTCCCTATTACCGAATCAAACATGAAAATCAGGCAAGTTATTAACGACCATATTTTCAACCTACTGAAATTAAAATAACTTGAAACTAACAGTCAAAATAATAGTCAAGCATAGTCTGAATGTTCATTCATATGACAATAGTAAATGAGATGGATATCCTAAATACTACTAAGCTAGTTACATTCGTATTATAACGTTAACAAAAAATAATACAAATATCATCATTATCAGACATGATCACACATATACACAGCTCTGCATTTCCAGATTTTCCGGAGTGGGCGTAGTACCTGGAATTATAGCAAAGAGGAGAACCTATGAGTAAGGTAAGCGAGAAGCAACAAATAGCAGCAGATCAACCAATTAAGCCCAGGAATAGTATCAGGAAACTTGGGAAGGTTTTGGAAGATCAACAACAACACAACTTCCAATTAATGGCTAGAATTCTGATTATTTTCTGGAAATCTTAGGAGGTTTTGCAAAAAAAATCTATTTTTAGGGAATTTTTCAAATGGTATTCTCGAACTCATCTCCAAAAATCTCTCCATTCTAAAACAATAAGATACCCTTTCATAGCCATGAGCTTAGGCCAACATTTTTATCTGGTTTTCTTATTACTCCCTTCACTATTTACCATATTTGCTTAATTGATCCCTTGGTTTTTAACTTGTGCCACATGTTTTTGAGAAAAATAAAAAGAATTTGCATTTCGAACCTCCACCTAGAAGTTCCAAGGATTTGTTACAAGATTCTTATGCCCAAATACCCATGTTACCCCTGTCTTTCCTTTTTAATTACTAGCCCAAATGTTTTCTACCCTGGTGCCGATCCATTTGGTCAGGACTTAACCATGGTCAATTACTCAAGGCCATAAACCATGGTCTCATTAGCAGTTGGGGTCGAGATTTAAGAAAGCTGGGTATGACTAAATATTAAATTAAAGAATACACTATACTATTAAAGGCAAACAAAAGATGGTCAAAATTGATAAATAACAGGTCAATAAAACAAATATATACAGGCATATTTAAACACGTACCAAAAGGTGGGAAAGAATTACTTAGAAGAAAAGATTAAGCTAAACAACACAAACTTTCAGAAACAAACATAAAGTTTATCACAACTGAACATTGATCAAATTGAAAGGAAAAAATGGAAAGTTAAACCAGGGAAGATGAACTGTTTGAGTTTAACAGAATAATTCAATTTAGTCAAGGAACATCTATGACTTCAATTGGTAAAGCGGCTATTCAGAACAGGTTATCAAAACTTAAGACAAAAGGCACATACTTTTGGATGGAAACAAAGCAACTAATCAGAATATGAACATATGAGCAAATAGAACATTAATGTATACACACAAACGAAAACAAAGAAAAATTAAAAGCAATCAAAAGGAAAACAAAGGGAACTTAGCTTAAGATTGCAACCCTAAAAATCTTGGACCTTTCGTGTCTCATGGTTTTCGACCATTTCTGGGAAGGTCTTTGGCCTTTTGGGAAGCCGGAACAATCATTTGAGAGAGTGGAAGGGTATCAGGTGTAAGGTCGGTCAGTTTAGGATGGCTCTGTGTTTCAGATCATTTTTCGATTTAATTTTTTGCCAGGTTCCGACTGTATTCGAAGGCTGTTGGTTATGGATTTGTGGAGGAGAAGGTGAGGAGGTCACCTAGTATCATTTTCAAGGGATTCCAGTGAGGTTGGAGGTTTGGTCAGTACTTTGAACTAATATTCGAAGCAATGGGAAGGTGTTTGGAAGAAATTGACCTTGGATTCGTTATGGCGATGGGGTAAGGGACCTAGGGTGTTATTTTGGAAGGGTTCTTGCGGTGGCGCCGCCGTGGGGGGCGGAAGCATTGCCCAAGGATTTCAACATTCAAAGAGATTGGCTCGCAGTTGAGACTTGGTTTTTAGGGCATCGGAAAGAGGAGGGCACAGCGAGTCAGGGGTGTATTTTTGGGAAGCAACGGAGATCTGCCGTCGGCGAAGACGATTTCCGGTCGGCGGCTATAGGGTGGTGAATCAATGGAGACAAAGAGTACGAGGAAGGGACTGTTTGTCTCCAGGGTTTGGTCTGATTCAAATCTTTTTATGTAATGGTCTCATTGAACCCAGGTCGTTGGATCATTGTTGATGAACGACTGAGATTGATGGCCCTAAAACGATGTCGATTTGGGGCGTCTCTCATAGTAGCTTGGGTCAGAGACGGGGTTGGGCCGGTTATTAGGTCCTTTTAGATGGGTAGGGTATTTGGGCAACTCAGATTTGGTCCAATTGTGCCTAGCCTAATCTAAAGTCTTTTAATTCCTTCTTTTTTCTTTTTTTATTTTCATTTTAAAATCTTCCTAATTTATTTTAAAAAATCTGATTATACTAAATACTAAATTCAACTAGATTAGACTGATAATCACCTAAACTAATCAAATGTGAAAATTAACAATTTTGAATCTACAAACTAAATAATGCCGAAATAAACTACTTATTATTTTTGTGATTTTTATGTTTCGCAAAATAAACCCTAATTCCTAATTAATTCTAGCAAAAATATGTGAAATCAAATCCTAAATGATTATGTAACAGTTTTTTGTATTTTTATGACTTGTCATGAATGCATCAATGAAAATACACACAGATATGTGCAATTAAATCATAAAGTTGAATAATAAAAGGAGAATTCCTAAGTCTGAGAATTCTATAGGAGTAATTTTAATGAGGAAAATATTACGTGCTCACAGCTGCCCCTCTTTGCCGGAAACACGAAGGGTTTCCAATCAAAGATAAATGAGCACCATGCAAGATTTTTGCCTACTCAAAACTCCTGGAGAAGCATTTTGAAAATATGTCTTACCGAACCTTGCTTCAAAGGTTGCCTAGATATCCTTGGCGATAATGGAATCAGGTTAGTGTACTTCTGGAGTTCTTGGTAGTTGGGACTACCATGAGCTATGATTTAAATGTTGATGTAACTGCTACTGCTTACCGACTCCTTATTACACCAAAGAATAAAAAATTAACAGCTAAGCTACCTAGGCTTATCTATTAAGGGTTACAAGATTCCTATATACATCTCTGGAATCTTGATCTTGAGTCTTAGATGATTTCTCTCTAGACCTCGATCTGAATCTTGACGCTCGCACATTATAGGTGAAGGTTTTATTTCAGCTTTTGGACTGAGCATGGCATACGAGACTTGTGACTCAATCACACTTTTAGTCGTCCGCATCCTTTCCTTTTTTGAACACTTTGAGTTTGCACCTTTTGCTCTCTTTTTAATTTGACTGAGACTTTGCGCTCTTGGTTACCTCAAGTCCTATGTTTTGAGGTGCAACCTGTTCTGACATTAATAACAAATGAACGAAATTTCTTCCCCAGTTTTCACTGGAAAAATTTCATGAGTTATGTGCAACACAAATCAAAGCTATTTCTCTATTGGAAACAATAAAAGTTGGGATTGTGTATCCATTAGAATGATTGCCAGGTTATGCTTGATGGGAGAAAACGTTCCTGCTGGGGATAAGAGGAAGATCCACGGGTTATGTTGAGATGGGAATGAGGGGCCCCTACTGGGAAAAAACAGAGAATCCACGGGTTATGCCAGGGTTCGAAAAATAAGCTCCTAGGTTATGCTAGGGAGAATCTGCGGGTTATGCCGGGTTTAAATGGAAGATTCCTAGGTTATGCCAGGGTAATTCGCGGGTTATGGCATAATTGATAGAAAAATTCCTGGGTTATGCTAGGGGAATCCGCGGGTTATGCCGGGATTGAAAGATGAACTCCTAGGTTATACTAGGGAGATCCGCGGGTTATGATTGAATAGAAGATTCCTGGGTTATGTGAGGGGAAATCTACGGGTTATGTCGGGATTGAAATAAAAACTCCTAGGTTATGCTAGGGAGATTTTCGAGTTATGCCAGGATTGAAAGAAAAACTCCTAGGTTATTTTAGGGAGATCCGCAGGTTATGTCGGGATTGAATGTAAAATTCCTAGGTTGTGCTAGGGGAATCCGCGGGTTATGCCGGGATTGAATGGAAGATTTGTGGTTTATGCTAAGGGAAATCCATGGGTTATGCCGGTTTGAAAGAAAAATCCCTAGGTTACGCTAGGATGATCCGCGGGTTATGCCGGGATTGAAAGGAACAATCCTAGGTTATGCTAGGGAGCTCTGCGGGTTATGCCGGGATTCAATGGAAAATTCCTAGTTTGTGCTAAGGAAGTCCGCAGGTTATGACGGGATTGAATGGATGATTCATGGGTTATGCCAAGGGAAATCCACAGGTTATACCGGGGTTGAAAGAAAAATCCCTAGATTATGCTAGGGAGATGCATGAGTTATGCCGGGAATGAAAGAAAAATTCGTAGGTTATGCTAGGGAGATCAGCAGGTTATGCTAGGGTTGAATGAAAAATTCCTAGGTTGTGCTAGGGGAATCCGCTGGTTATGGGGGATTGAATTAAAGATTCCTGGGTTCTGCCAGGGGACATCCACGGGTTATGTCGGGATTGAAAGAAAAATCACTAGGTTATGTTAGGGACATCCGCGGCTTATGCCGGGATTGAAATGAACATTCCTAGGTTATGCCAGGAGAGGGGAAGGAGTGAAAGGAAATCGAGATCCTTTTGACTATGTTGGGGATAGAGCAGGAAAGGAAAGACCTTTAGGTTCTGTCAAAGATAGAAGGGATTTAGCTCTCATACTACGTTGGGAATAAAGGCAAAAGAGGGGCCCTCAGGTTATTCTGAGGACGGGAAGGGGAAATGGTTCCCAAGTTATGCTAGGTATATAAAGAGAAAACCCCTCGGGTTATGCCGGGGAGCAAAAGAAATTTCTTGGATTGTGCTAGGAAGAGTGGAGTGTGATCCTTGGGTTATGTCAAGGAGGTCCACAAGTTGCACCGGGGAAGGCTAGGTATGTGGCCCAAAATCTGGGGAAGGATTCAGGGACTGGAGTCCCATGCTATCACGTTTATTTATGAAATGGCAGGAAAACATGTAAATGAAACGTCCCCTTTTGTTGTTCATTGATGCAACACTATTCTTAGCCCTTGTGCCACTCCTTGATTGCATTTGCCACGTGTCCCCGTTGTTTTCGCATTACACTTGTTTCAAATTAATCCAAAAATTGACCGATTTGTTAGTTCGAACAGTGACTGGTTTGAGGCCTTGTTTTACTTGATTTCACCCTCATTTCTGTTGGGGGAAACCCTTGGCTTCCGAACTTTGCCTCGTAGGTTGGTTGGGCGTCCGAATCTTTCAGATTGGTTTTTCTTTTTCAGGTACATATTTATTATTTCTGTCCCGATTTCCACTTCGAGGCTTTCCTTTTGAGAACTTTGTGGGAACAATTAGCCTTCTTGGGCTTATCATTTCCAATCTTCATTCGCCTTCCCGGGCTTTCGACTTGAATTTCTTTTCTTTCTACTTTCCTACTTTTGAAGCGTCAGCCGTCGTGATCAGCTGGGATTGGCTAAATGGACTTGCTGATACCAGATATTCCCTTTAGTTCTTTCAAGGAGGAAACCCGTGAGACTGGTCTTACTACCTTCTCTTGCGAAATGGCCAGGAAATCATGGATTTAGAGACTCATGTCTCTTTTTGGAGAAAAAGGGAGGACTTATCTGGGAATGCGTGCCGACTTTATATGGAAACGACATGCTTCTTGGGCTAGATTCTCGACCCATATCCATTTCTGCTTTTTGATTTCAATCTTCCAAAACAATGGAAACTTGTTCAGGCTTGGATGGTAATATTTCCTCTTTTTGGCCGACGACGCCCCTTGCGGGTTTTCGCCAGTCGACCTCTCTCATTTCTCTTCTTGTGTCGTCCAATAGTGCTCTTTGCAAGTTTTTACTAAACGGACTCTCTCATTTTCATTTTCTGTGCTCACCTTTGCCTTATGGTGCCTGAAGGTTTTCACCGATAATACTCTCTCATTTCATTTCTCTCAATTTGAATTGTATCGAATCCCAACAATGGTGTTTACCACATCCCTATTTTGGCCAATTGATCGGAAGGACTTGGACCAGGATCTTGAGAAAAGGAAATTGGATGGAAGATTACAACTCTGGAACCATTTTGGATGGTTCATGGTCAAAACTTTTACATTCCTGTCATAGTTTTATCTCTTGGGGAACTTGGGTTTTATTTTGATATGACTGAACCTTAATAAGAGGCTGCCTACGTCTCCTTTCTGAATTAAGTCAGACATAGTATAGGAAGTGTTTCCTAAACTAATTTCTTTGTTGTTTCTTTAGTTTTCAATCATTCAATTTCTTCTTCTTCTTATTTTTTCACACATGTTTTCTTCTTCTTCTTCTTTTTTTTTTAAAATAGCAATTCTGGGTTCTAATGAGTCTAAACAAATAAATGCAATCGGCTTGAGGGGTTTGCGAAGGAGTGGTAGTGTTTTAGGGTAGCGGGAAAGAAAGCCTTCGTCATTTCAACCGGCCGGAATCATTGCAGCAGAGGGTTCAAACGTAATACCTTTTTACTGCATCTGCGTTTACTGCTATGTCGAGGTCGTCTCCTTCAACGTCACCCAGGTGAAATGCTCCTTTGGGTAATATCTTTCTGATAATGCACGGTCCTTTCCAGTTCAGAGCGAGCTTTCCTTTGGCTTCCAGATGGTGAGGGAGTATATGCCTCAATACCAGTTGTCCGACTTCGAAATTCCTTGGGTGCACTTTCTTGTTATAAGCGCGGGCCATTCTTTGTTGGTATAATTTCCCATGACAAACTGCAGCCATTCATTTTTCCTCAATTAGAGACAAGTGCTCCAACCGAGTTTTAACCCACTCGCTATCCTCAATTTCTGCTTTGACAATTACTCGGAGCGAAAGGATTTCTACTTCTGCGCGTATGAAGGCTTCAGTCCCATAGACCAGTAAATACGAAATTGCTCCTATCGATGTGCAGACTGTGGTGTGATATCCCAATAATGTGAAAGGCAGCTTTTCATGCCATTGTCTTGAGCTTTGAATCATTTTTCTCAAAATCTTCTTGATGTTCTTGTTAACTGCTTCGATTGCACCATTAGATTTGGGCCGATAATGGGTGGAGATTATATGTGTTATCATAAAGTGTTCACATATTTCTCCCATTAAACGACTATTAAGATTGGCCGCATTGTCTGTAATAATTGTTGCGGGAATTCCGAAATGACAATTGATTTTGGAATGCACCAAATCTACCACAGCTTTCTTAGTGACTGGCTTAAGTGTGATGGTTCCAACCCATTTTG
Organism: Nicotiana benthamiana; assembly: GCA_034376525.1. NCBI lineage: Eukaryota > Viridiplantae > Streptophyta > Magnoliopsida > Solanales > Solanaceae > Nicotiana > Nicotiana benthamiana. The sequence goes on from CM067326.1 coordinate 42,992,117, forward strand.
TGAAGTAATCAATAGCAACCAATATGAATCTGTGTCCATTTCAGGATTTTGGCTAAATTGGCCCAATAACGTCTATGCCCGAGGCAGCGAATAGCCAGGGTGCTGACATAGGGTGCAATCCGGTTGGCGGTGCATGAATCAAATCACCGTGCACCTGATATTGATGAAATTTCCGAACGAAACTGAAGCAATCTTTCTCCATGGTCCTCTAGTAATACCCTGCCTGAAGTAGTTTCTTTGCCAGTACATATCCGTTCATATAGGGTCCACACACTCATGCGTGTAATTCATGCATAATTATCCTGGCTTCCTCGGCGTCAACACATCTAAGCAAGTTGAGATCTGGGGTACTTTTGTATAAAGTATCACCACTCAAGAAGAAATTACTCGCATGCCGTCGGATGGTTTTTTTTTGCTCCCCGATAGCTTGCTCGAGATACTCTTATGTTTTTAAAAATCTCTTGATGTCATAATACCACGGCTGGGTGCTAGACTCTGCTTCGGTCACATTACAATACCTATGCCTTTCTTTGATTTGGATTTCCAAAGGATCAACGTAAGCGTTTCCAGGGTAAGGCAACATGGAAGCAAGAGTTACGAGTTCTGCTAGCTTATTGTGACAACGAGGAATGTACCTTAATTGTACCGATTTGAACAGTTTTCTAAGCTTCTCTACATGATGTCGATTGGGGATGAGCTTAACGTCTCTTGTTTCCCACTCCTCTTGAGCCTTTCGGATGATCAAATCTGAATCCCCCCATGATTAGAAATTCCTCAACATCTTGGTCAATGGCCATGTTCATGCCCATGATGCAAGCCTCATATTAAGTTGTATTAGAAAAACCACACCCTTGTTGTAGCTAGGTAATGTTGACCAGTGGGTGAGATTAAAATTGCCCCAATCCCTACGCATCTTGCATTTACTGCTCCGTCGAAGAACATTTTCCAAATGGGGATGTCTCCAGATGTTACTTCCAATGAATTCACTTCTTCATCAGGGAATTAAGTATTCAAAGGCTGATATTCACCGTCAACTGGATTCTCGGCCAATTGATCTGCTAATCCTAGAGCCTTCATTGCGTTACGAGTGACATAAACTATGTCAAACTCGGTGAGCAGGATTTGCCATTTTGCCAATAGCCCTATCGGCATCAATTTTTGGAATATATACCTCAACGAGTCCAGCCTAGTTATGACGTAGGTGGTGTGGGCTAGCAGGTAATGCCTCAACTTCTGGGCCACCCACGTCAAGGCACAACAGGTTCTTCCCAGCAGCGTGTATTTGGCCTTGTAACTGGTAAACTTCTTGCTCAAATGATAGATGGCTTGCTCCTTCTTTCCCATGGGGTCATGCTGCCCAAGAATACAACCAAAGGAGCATTCCAGGACTGTTATATAAATAAAGAATGGCCTTCCCGATTCCAGGGGGACCAAGGCTGGTGGGTTGGACAGGTGGTGTTTGATTCTGTCAAAAGTCTCTTGACACTCACCGGTCCATTTAATTGATGCATCCTTTTTAAATAGCTTGAATATGGGTTCACATGTGGAAATCAATTGGGCGATGAATCGACTGATGTAATTCAGTCTTCCCATTAGGCTCATTAAATCCTTCTTGGTTTTTGGAGGAGGTAGCTCTCGAATGGATTTTATGTTGGTCAGATCCAACTCGATGCCTCTGCGGCTGACATTAAAGGGAAGTTTTCTTTGGGACTTCCCTTGTTCAAATCTCTGTAGTCTACACATACTCGAGTTTTGCCATCTTTCTTTAGTACCGAGACCACATTGGCAAGCTAAGTGGTGTATCGAACTATTCAAATTACCCCCACCTCTAGCTGTTTTGTGATCTCCTCTTTGATCTTATCGCTGATATTAGGTTTGAACTTTCTTAGTTTTTGTTGAACTAGAGGGACTTCGGGGTATGTGGGCACTTTATGAACCACCAGATCAACACTCAGCCCAGGCATATCATCACATGACCAAGCAAAGACATGTATCCAAAAGAACTTGAACCAGCGAGTCCCGTATTTTCTTATTCACATGGATGCTTATTTTGGATTCCTTGGTTTCGCGGAGAGCACCCAAGTTAACTTGTTTGGTATCGTTTAAGTTCATCTTAGGTTTATTTTCAAAATGTTCCAACTTTCGGTTGATTTCTTTAAAAGCCTCTTCTTTACCATACAGTGGTTTTTGGTTCATTATTTTACAAATACTAGCATGTTTGGTTCGGGGCATGAAGTCCGTGAGCATGTCATGTTATTAAAAGCTGCATTATTGGGACAGAAAGAAAAATAAAATAGAAGAAAAACAAAATCAGAAAATAAGAAGAGTGCATACGATGAAATATTGATTTCATTTCTTTGAAACTGTAAGATAACATGGTTTACATTTAGAATTTAAAGGACAAAATACTAAAGAAAAACACCCGAGCTACACCCTGAAATACTCGTGATGCAAGAAAAGGTGGCAAGGCAAGACTACCGGGCCTCCCTCCTGACTAGGAAAGGCGTGGCCTTCGAGTTTTGCAACTTGGCATCCGGTCCCATGTTGAGCACTTGAGCAGTTCTTGAGCCTTCTCCCAGCTGGACCATGTTGGCTTCAGACAATAATTTCATCATGGCCCCATCTATCTCTTCAATTTCCTCTGATGTGAAGGTCTCGTCTTCTTCTTCCTCACTTTACGTCGGTCTCACAAATGTTTTGTACAAGTGGGGTAGGGGTTGTGGTAAAGCCCATCCATGACGTTTCCTGTGGTTTGCCCAGGATATATCCTCTAGCGTTTGATGGAAACCTAGCCCAAAAAACTTTTCTGCGATAGGCAAAACGATCGGGTCAGTTATTCATTGTAGAGAACTTCCAAGTCTCTTGCCTGGTGTAAACCCTTGGGGTATCATCTTTCTAGCCACTGTGATTGAGGCATTGGAGAGGAAAGGCTGGGGGAATGGTTTTCACTCATTGCGCTGATCAGCTACCACGATTTCAAAAGCCTAGTAGACTATATGCCCACTTCCCTCTTTAGCTTCGAGGCATGTGACAGAAGGATCACGGTAAATTGACTGTTTGTCTTCTCCGTGGACCACAATCTCCTGGTACTCATGTTAAAATTTCAACATTTGGTGAAGAGTAGAAGGCACCGCTCCTGCCGCGTGAATCCATGGTCTTCCTAAGAGATAGTTGTAGGATGTTTCCATGTCTAATACTTGAAATGCACTTCAAAATCGACCGGGCCGATGGAAAATACTAAATCAATTTCCCCTATGGTGTCTCTCTTGATTCCATCAAAGGCTCAGATACACACATTGTTGGGATGGATCCTCTCTGTTCTTATCTCCAATCTTTGCAATGTGGACAGTGGGCATATATCCACCCCGTAACCTCCATCTATCATTACTCTTTTGACGTAATAGCTTTCGTATTTGATGGTGAGGTGCAAGGCTTTGTTGTGGGCAGCTCCCAATAGAGATAAATCATTCTTGCTGAATGTAACCTGATTAATAGCGAAGAATCCATTTTCTCTGGCTGTTCCACGGAGGTTTGAACCGGCACGTAAGCTTCATTCAAGGTTTTGGCCAACACTTTCTGGTGCTCTAGAAAGTTCATTAGCAATGATAATAAAGAGACTTGCTCGGGAGACTTCCCGAGCTGGTCCACTACCTTATAATCTTGCATTTTCATCTTTCGAAAGAAGGCTTCTGCCTCCTTAGCGTTTACGGTCTTTTTGGATTGAAATCGCCTTTTGGTGGTAGTGATCACTTCTTCCATGGCCGAATACTTCTTTTCAAGGTAGACCTTTTGAGTTTCCCTAGTGATCTCTTTGCCTTTGTCTGTTACTATGGTTTATTAGTAGTTCCATGGGACTACAGAAGGGTCTCTCATTGGCTTCTGAGGCACGAGATCGATTACCACGGACTCATTTAGCCTTGGCGGTTTAATCGGTAACCGTACCACATAAGCTCCATTAGGTACATACATCATCATGTTCAACTCAAACCTTCTTGGGGGACTCAGAGTGGGCTGTTTTTCTTAACGCCCCCCTTGGATGTAAAGTATGGTTTCCTTTGTGGGTGTCGTCTCAGTTTTAATTTCAAACTTCTTTTCTGCTTCCGGGTGCTTAGCTTCACTCATTTCCTTTTCTTCAACCTTCTTGAAGTTAACCTTTGGTTTTCTGTTTGCATCAGCAATGGCTATTGTGGCTTTCAAGGCAGGGTCAAATTCTTTGTCCTCACAAATCATCCTGATGACTGGCCCATTGTTGTGAGCCGACAACAGGTTTTTGGTTACATTTGGGACATCTTCATCTCTCATCACTATTTTCCTTTGTTTTTATTAAATCCTGCTCATTTTAGAGTCCAATAGTTCTCGGTGTCGTGTTCTTCGGCTCCTGAATGATAAGCAAAGCGTACACCCCGTAGATAGGAAGTCGACTCAGGGTTTTGCTTGTTCGGGGGCACGGGCTCCAAGAGACCCATCTGGACCAGTTTTGGTAATAAGCTTGAATAAGAGTTCTCTATCGATGTAATGTTTTGTCTTTTGGGCGGCTCCCTGTGATGGAAATTGTTTTGTGGAGGGCGGGGATTATATTGGTTTTGGGGAGGCTGATTTCTCGGGGCTTGGTTTCTGTTTCCCTATTGTTGTGGTCTAGTGAATGGCTGGGCGTTCATAATTGTATAAGGTTAAGGAACAGAATGCATTTCTTGATGGGGATAGTAGTGTTGAGAGGTTCTTTCTGAGAATACAGGTTTGTGAGCATAATGTCTTCTCATACCAGAGGCTACCATTGAAACTTCTTCTTTCTTTTTGTTTCTTGTGACTCCTCCTGCCCCCCTTTGTATGTCCTGGGAGGTCGCCCTCATGGCCGACTGGCTCAGAATTCTTCCTGTTTTCAAGCTATTTTCTACCATCTTGCTAATCTTGATTGCTTCCGCGAAAGGTTCGCCCATTGATGACATTATATTTTTAAAATAATCCTCCTCTTGCGCCCGTAGGAAGACGGTGACCATTTCTGTTTCATCCATGGATGGCTTTATGCTTGTTTGCGCCACTTTACAGCAAATTCTCTAAAACTTTCTGAAAGTTTCTTTTTTAAGATGGCCAAAGAGTTCGTATCCGGGGCAATATCAATGTTATACTAGAACTGCCTTACGATGCCTACCATGATTTCCCCGAAAAACGCCATCAATAGTTCTTATTTTCCACCTGTCCCTCGCAATTGGTTGCAGTATTTTTTCAAATGAACAACGGGGTCGTCATGACCATCATATTTTTCAAACTTTGGCGCCTTGAATCCAAGGGGAAGATGTACATGCAGGAACATGCATAGATCTTGTGTAAGACACGCTCTTTTGCCCACTCAAGCCTAACATGTTTTTCAAGCTCTACTTAAGGATTTTCTTCCTTCTTGCTATCTCATCTTGTTCATGCGTTTTAGGATTTTTATCCTACACCGGTGTGAGATCGTACGCGGGTTGAGGATAGGTGTATGTGCGATATGGGGGAGGTTCAGTTTGGTAGTTGGGTGTTTAGAATGTAAAGGCTGTGGGATCAAACACGGGTCTCGGCACTACGTGTTTGTGTGGTGGCTGCACATAGGGGAGCCATAAAAATATTAGGAACTAGGACAGATATGAACACTTGAAGATGGGATTCGAAAGGTGCCCCGACAAAGTTGGATGGTATGGTAGGCTGCCCTAAGAGGATATTTGGGTGGCTGATGGGAATTGTGATGGTACCCCCGACCTTGAGAAGACCTTATGGAATACAGGGATGGCACTTGGAGGCTCTTTTCCATTCATCCAAGCATCCCACATTTCCATGACTCTGAGTCGAAGAATCCTATTTTCTTCACCTACCGCAGATTCTAAGGCTGGGATCCCCGCAATCGGGTCGTCTTTTCTGTGCTTCCTTTTGATCTAGTAAAGTATCTATGCAAGTCCAGCTTACCACAAACCAACCATTCTTCTCTAATAACTTGAACTGAAAACTGGAATTACAAACGGTTTGGTTGGGATATATAAAAAACAGTAAATCGCATGTTGGGTATGATGCACCTACACAGTTAACGGTTGTCTATAAGTTTGCAATGGTCGCATGTGTCGACCCGGTATCTATTCTAAGCTTCCTTTTGATTCCTACTCTTTGTTTCCTTGCTTGGTTTTCCCGTTCTAAGAATATGGTCGAATCCTATAAAGATTGCCTATGTATCATGCCCCGCATGAAACAGACTGAGCGTAGTTAATGAGAAAATATGATGGAAATAACAAGATATTTTTGGATTTTCAAATTTTTTGTAAAGACAAAACCTTGGTTACAAAACAAACAAACGTAAAGGCAACTAACAAACTCAAGGCTTACGGACATAGAGTAATAATGCATAAAGAAAATACAGACCAACAGACTCTTTTAGCAAAAATACAAATTTTCAAAAATCATGAATACATTAAGACTTCAACTGCTTTTTGAGCATGCAGGGCATCATTCCGCCTTGCCGCAGGCTTGCGTGCTAAACTTCCTTGGATATGGTGGAGGTGTTCCATCACTTGACGAACAAATGTTTGGCAGTGGCAAAGAACATGGATTTCATCATATCCTCGCAATGGTTGCACTTCTTCGTAATGTAATATGCAATTTCCCGTAACCTTTCCCTAATAACTTCTTTCTTGCAACAAACATCCAATTTGCTCGGCCCTTGACTTTAGAGTTTGCTTTGCTACCTGATTCAGCTTCTAGAATTGCCGCAAATCCCTTTCTAATCCTGCTATTACTGCATAACAATGTTCTCTTTCGGTTTTGAAGTCCTCGATTTGCTTGGTAATTCTGTTTTCAGTCACGAGGACTCTCCGCTTTAAACCAACAACCTTATCGTTATGCCCTTCTTTTAATTTCTCCAGGATGGGGGCTCGTTCCTCCGCACTTTTAACCAATTGCATCTGAACCCTAGATAGCTCGCCTTCTACCTTATTCAAGTCAAACCCATAGTCGGTTACTAACCGCTGCAAGTTTTCTATGAGTTTCTCATCTTTTGTGCTTCTAGGGGTATTTACTGTGACTGCTTTCATTTTCTGGATTTGGGTTCGTTAGGCTTTGTTTTCTTTGGTTAACATCTTCTTTTCTCCCTCACTGGCTGCTAGTTGCAAACTACTTTCAAATTGCAGTTCTTTGTTTTTCTCTTCCAATCTTCCTATTGTGGCCCTATATTCATTTTCCTTGGCTAGACAATCTCATTGCTCTTGTGACGTTTCAGTAAATTCTTGGAGATGTGGTCTCTTAGCCGGCCTCCCAAGCTCTATTTCTCTTTTTTACCAAGCAACACACCCTTGTGCAACCTCGCCTTTAGATATGTCGCGTGCTCGAGTACCTGATGTCAAGTATTGACATTCACTCTAGATTTGACGTACGACGACTTTAGGGAATTGACCATCCGGGCTTATCTCAACCGCGTGACGACTAATATCTATATCCCTGGGACCATTTGGAATCTACCCAATTGTCTTAGCACTATGTATGGCGCATAGGTCTGGATACTTCGGAGACTCATGAGAAGGAAATGAGGCCCGGTGGCGGGCTTATACACAATTTCATCCATAGGGAGCCACCCGAATGTCCACTCTATCTAATTTGCAGTGATGACCCGGAGATGCGGCACCCATTCTATGACACCTCAGGTACTCTAAACCCACCAACCTTGTTGCAGAATTCCTCTACGCAACTTTTTGTTAGTGACCCATAATTCATGAACCGAGGCTGGTGGCATATATGATCGATCATCTATATTTGCAACAACAAGTTACATCCTTTTAAGAAGTCTCCTCCTGCTTTACAGACGGTGAGAGCATGGAAGATTTCGGATAAGGTCATTGGAGCGAGGGTACTTTTGACCTGGGTAATTAAAGTGCTAATGACACTTGCTATCCGTATGTCAATATTCTCGTCCTTTCGCGCAAACACTAGAAGACCCAAGAAAATTTCAATGAACGCAAAACATCGATGCTCCTCGCATTTGAGCTGATTTCCTTTGCTACAAATACGATTTTCGGGGTTATTGAATCCCCTGATATATCTGTATCTCTGATATATAAACTGAGGGGTGCAGAAGCCAACTGATATGTTCGGATTGTGAGCCTTTCTACTGATTTTCAAAGAGTCCAGTAATTTGTGCACGGCAAGGGCTCTTGGTGCAATCAAGTATTGGTGTCTCAATGGAATTGTAGGAGTCCCAATATATCCACGTATTTCCTCTAATGTCGGGGTGAGTTCAAAATCCGAGAAATGAAAGACATTGTGAGCCGGGTCCAAAAATGTTATTATTGCTTTTATGATATCTCCCCTTGGGTTAATTTTCAACAAACCAATGAGGCCTCCGAGATGCGTGTTGACCCTTTTTTGCCCTGCTTCCCCCAGGTCATCTCACCACAGTCGCAAATCCAAGGGAATTTTGTTCATGAACATTATTGTGCTCATTCTGCACATTTATTAAGGTGAATTAGTATCCCAAAATTTGACTATTTGATACCACAAAATATAGACACCAGTACTTTATGAATATTTTCTTAAAATCAGGGCTCGGCTTTGCGAATACGGCTTTGCAACACTTCCGAGAAGGTTTTTAGGGTTGCGTTCGCTTGCCGGTAAAATAAGAAGATTCAGGAGGTGGCCCTTTGGTCAAAGACTATTTATTAAAGCCAAAATGTTATTGAAAATACCCCAATTTTCTTTATCTTTCTTTTGTGTTGTTTTGTTTCTTTTTTAAGAAAAATCCGGCAGCATTTCGACGTTATTTGAATATTGGTTATACAAATGATTTATCTCAGTAACTCTCAAATTTCCTCTTTATTCACAAGCAGGTCAACATGCGAATCCAAAGCAAATAAATGCAAAAGTAGCACGTAATATGCATCACGATGGTCTTTTCATTTCGGGTCACTTTTCCTCGACGGACCCAACCCCTGTGTTGAGTCCCCTAAGTCAAATGCATGATGCAAATAAGCATTCCTTCTAGGGATCCGGCATGAGGTCAAGCTATTCTAAGTTAAAAATCTTGGTATAGGGTCTAGACTATGCACCCGAGCGGACGACTCGAGTCGAGGAGGGGGCTACGTACCGGGAACCAAAAGGCCATCCGGCTTTGTAACTTGTCCGGCCTCTTTCTAAATTTTAGGTATGACACTAACAGAATGGGGAGTCTCAACCAGTAAGCACATCCCCGGAGGTGAGAAGAGAAGGGTTTCGTAGCAGTTTATTTGTATAGTTCAAATAATATCAAAGTGGTAAAGCATTTAGCAGTTAACATAGAACATGTAAGCAAGTCAGAAGAAGCCAAATATAACAGTTATTCTAAGCTTGAATTCTTGAACCCTGAACCAGCTGGGTTCGCATTTCCCAGCAGAGTTGCCAGAGCTCTCACACCTCCTTTTTACACGGCTACCCCGACGGATGAGACATATAATGGAGTTTGTCGAATTAAAGTGACATTATTCAAAATGGGATCATTTATTTATTTATAGTCGCCACTTGGGATAAATTTTGATTTTTGTGTCCCAAGTCACTGATTTATTTAAGATCCCAAATCAAGGAAATTTTTTGACTGCCCAATTAGATTCTGCGAACCAGAAATTCTTGAGTAAGGAATTCTGTTAATCCGAGGGAAGGTGTTTGGCACCCTCGGATTCCATGGTTCTAGAACGATCGCTTAAACTATTATAAATGGAAAGTTTCATGATTTTTATACATGGTTAACCTACAATGCAATTTTAAAATTATTAACCGCTTTATTCATTTTTGTCGCAATATTTTAAACGTTATTAAAACACGTCTCGCGTCGAGTCATATAAATGCACTCGGGTTCTCGACACATTTAACATTGAGACTTGGATTTGGGTCACATAAATACGCACCCGAACTAAGGATATTATTAAAATAACGCGCCTATTGCAACTACCTGTTTTAAACTTTGTGGGAAAAATCGTGGAATTCACTGAACGGTATCTCCCGGAGTTCTAACCATTTTATTACAATTAGAGGGTCAACGTAGCGTATGATTTTGTTAGTATGGCTCACTCAATTTATTTTAGAAAAGCAACCTAATGGGACTGTGATTCTCTATTACTCGTGTCTCTAAATAAAAGATAAGTCCTATTCGATTCGTATGTTAATAGTTTATCCAAATGAAACAATCACTATGCATATTTTCAGTATTTGTAAAACATATTTCTGCAATTGGGGTTTTATCAACGAAAGTAGACAGAACGAAAGTAGACAGCCCAGAAGTATATTTTCTCATACTTCATAACTTACAATAATCTAGGCCTTCGATTGAGCCCAGAAATTTGGTATTAAAAATTATTCATAAGTCAAGGATGACATTTCCCAAATCGCTACACTATAGCTGGTGAGAGTATTCATAATTGATCCTTTTTAACATATATAAGACATTCGGCAAAGGAAAATCCAGGTAGTGATTTTTTATTCTAATAAACCAATATGCTAAACCTTAGGTTTCGAGTTCAATATCTAAACTAATGGACTCGTCAATCAGAATACATATACATATAATGACTCCCTATTACCGAATCAAACATGAAAATCAGGCAAGTTATTGACTACCATATTTTCAACCTACTGAAATTAAAATAACTTGAAGCAAACAGTCAAAATAATAGTCCAGCGTAGACCGAATGTTCATGCATATTACAATACTAAATGAGATGGATGTCATATATACTACTAAACTAGTAACATTCGTATTATTACATTAACATAAAACAATACAATATCTTCATTATCAAACATGATCACGCACATACACAGCTGTGCATTTCCAGATTTTCCGGAGTGAGAGTAGTACCTAGAATTATTGCAAAGAGGAGAACATATGAGTAAGGTAAGCGAGAAGCAACAAACTGCAGCAGATCAACCAATTAAGCCCAGGAATAGTATCAGGAAACTCACGAAGGTTTTGGAAGATCAACAACAACCCAAGTTCCAATTAATGGCTAGAATTCTGATTATATTTTGAAAAGATTAGGAGGTCTTTGCTTAAAAAAATTGGATTTTTAGGCAATTCTTCAGATGGTATTCTCGAACTCCTCTCTAAAAAATCTGTCCATTCTAGAACAACAAGATACCATTTTATAGACAAGACCTTAGGGCAACATTTTCTTCTTATTTTCTTAATAGTCCATTCCCCATTTTCTATATTTGCTTAATTGATCCCTTAATTTTTAACTTTTGCCTCAAGTTCTGGAGAGAAATTAACAGAAATTGCATTTTGAACCCCAAACTAGAAGGTTCTAGGGATTTGTTACAAGATTCTCATGCCCAAATACCCCTGTTACCCGTGTCTTTCCTTTTTAATTACTAGCCCAATTGTTTTCTACCCTGGTGCCTACCAATTTGGTCAGGACTTAACCATGGTCAATTCCTCAAGTTCATAAACCATGGTCTCATTAGCAGTTAGGGTCGAGCTTTAAGAAAGCTGGGTATGACTAAATATTAAATTGAAGACTACACTATACTATTAAAGGCAAACAAAAGATGGTCAAAATTGATAAATAACAGGTTAATGAAATACATATATACAGGGAGATTAGATAGGTACCAAAATATGGGACTGAATTACATAGAAGAAAAGATAAAGCTAAACAACACAAACTTTTACAAACAAACATAAAGTTTATCACAATTAAACATTGATCAAATTTAAACGAAAAATTGGAAAGTTAAACCAAGGAAGATGAACAGTTTGAGCTTAACAGAATAATTCAAATTAGTCAAGCAAAATCTATGACTTCAATTGGTAAAGGGACTATTCATAACAGGTTATCAAAACTTAAAACAAAAGGCACATGATTCTGGATGGAAAAAAGCAACTGATTAGAATTGTTTCGCAGATGAGCAAATAGAACATTCATCTATTCACACTAACGAAAACAAAGAAAAATTAAAAGCAATAAGAAGGAAGACAAAGGGAACATAGCTTAATACTGCAACCCTAATAATCTTGGACCTTTCGTGTCTCATGGTTTTCGACTATTTTTGGAAGGTCTTTGGCCTTTTGGGAAGTCGGGCAATCATTTGAGAGGGTACGAGGGTATCAAGTGTAAGGTCGGTCAGCTTGGGATGGGTCTGTATTTCAAATAATTTTTCGATCAGATCTTTTGCCATGTTCTGGTTGTATTCGAAGGCTTTTGGTTGTGGATATGTGGAGGGGAAGGTGAGGAGGTCACCCGGTATCATTTTAAAGGGATTCTGATGAGGTTGGAGGTTTGGTCAGTACTTTGAACTAATATTCGAAGAAATAGGTAGGGATTTTGAGGAAATTTACCATGGATTCGTCATGGGGATGGGATAAGGGACCTAGGGTGTTATTTTGGAACGGTTATGGCGGTGGCGCCGCCGTGGACGGCGGAAGCGGTGCCCAAGGATTTTAATATTTGAAGAGATCGGCTCACAGTTGAAACTTGGTTTTTAGGTCATCGAAAAGAGGAGGGCATGGTGAGTCAAGGGTGTATTTTTTGGAAGCAACGGAGCTCTGCCGCCGGTGTAAACGGTTTTCGGCCGGTAGATATAGGGCGGTGTACCAACGGAGACGGCGGGAACAAGGAAGCGACTGCTTGTCTCTACGGTTTGATCTTATTCATACCTTTTTCATGTAATGATCTCATTGAACCCAAGCCGTTGGATCATTATTGATGAACAGCTGAGATTGATAGCCCCAAAACGACGTCGTTTTGGGCCGTCTCTCATTGCAGCTTGGGTCAAAGACGGGGTCGGGCCTGTTTTTGGGTCCTTTTGGATGGGGAGGTTATTTGGGCCACTCAGATTGGCCCCAATTGTGGCCAGCCTAATCTAAAGGCTTTTAATTTCTTCTTTATTTTTTTTATTATCATTTGAAAACCTTCGTAATTTATTTTAATAAATCTTATTAAACTAAATACTAATTTCAACTAGATCAGACTAATAATCACCTAAACTAATCAAATATGAAACTTAAAAATTTTGAAGCTAGTAACTAAATAATGCCGAAATAAACTACTTATTTTTTGTGATTTTTATGTTTCGCAAAAAACACCCTAATTACCAATTAATTCTAACAAAAATATGTGAAATCAAATCCTAAATTCTTATGTAATTTTTTTATTTTATATTTATGAATTGTCATGCATGCATCAATGAACATACACACAAATATGCGCAATTAAATCCTAAGATTGAATAAAAAAAGGAGAAATCCTGAGTGTGAGAATTCTATAGGAGTAATTTTAATGAGACAAAAATCACGTGCTAAAAGTTCTCTACCCCACGCTCCCTATCCGTTGAGCAAGTCACCTTAATATAGCACTACGATGTGCAATCTTGGGTTTCAAATCCTCAGAATATCCTTTACAATCACTACTCACCTTGAACCAGCGGTATCTCTACCTCACGACACCTTTGCCCCTCAGATCGACCTTCACGCGCGATGAATCTATCCAAAATCGAAACGAATACATAACAATATGCTAAGGGAACAAAGCCCAAGTAAAAACAATCAATATCGGGCACATATGCCGAAATTACAAAAACCCGAGCCCCGAGCCCACTTCTAGAAACTCAAAAAAATTTACATCACTAGATTCCGTATCTTCCCAGGAGTTCATACATACAAAAAGTTTTCAAATCCGACCCATAATGGCTTTTCACATCCCAAATCAAAAGTCAAATTTTTTAGCTCTAGTTCTTCAATTTTAGTCTTAGTTCCATGAATTTCTAGTTGGATTTCACAAAATAGTCAAGTTTTATGACCAAGATTCTTACCTCAAGTCGATTCCTGAATCCCTCTTTAATTTCTTTCAAAAATCTCCAAACACAAGTAGCCATGGGTGAAAATAGACCAAAAATCGCGGACAAGACGACTTAAAAACATTCTGCCTAGCACTCAAAAATCCTTCTTCGCGATCGTGGTAAACTCCTCGCGGCCGTGATGCACAATATCTCGTTGACCATTAATTGCCTTACACGAACGTGATGCCTATTTTGCTTAACCTTCACGAAAACTATATCATTCACGCTAACGCGTATCTTCCACTTGCCATACTATTTCCAACGCAAAAACTATATTGTGAACGCGAAAAACAAAAGGGTCCAAGACCCCAGCGGCTCTATTTACACTATCCGAACCCGGGACACGCATCGCGTTCGCGAAGCACTCAGGACCTCAACCTTCGTAGACGCGGGACGAACATCGCGAATGTGAAGGAAAACTTCAGAGCATCCTGATGCATCCCTTCGTGAAAGCGAGAGCCTTCTCGCGAACGCGAAGGCCAGAAGTCTGCAACAGGAACTTCAGAAAAGCTACAACTTCAGAATACCAAAAATAGTCCGATAAACCATCTGAAACTCACGCAAGGCCCTCAGGACCTCAACCAAAAGTACCAACATATCCTAAAACCTCATTCAAACTTGTTCCAATCATAAAAACAACATACACACTATCAAATCACCCAAAACTCATCGAATTCAAGCCTAAGTTTCCACAAAAACTTCCGAAATACATTTTCGATAAAAAACCAGACCAAACGACGTCCGAATGACCTGAAATTTTGGACACACATCTCAAATGTCATAACGAAGCTAGACAAACACTCGCAATTCAATTTTGACCCTCGGATTAAAATCTCACCTAACAGCCGGAGTTCGCCAAAATACTAACTTCGCCAATTCAAGCCTAATTCTATACTGGACCTACAAAACCAATTCCGATCACGCTCCTAAGTCATAAATCACCCAAAAAAAGCTAAGTAAATCATAAGAATTCCAATTCGAGCTCATATACAATTAAGTCAAATCTTGGTCAAACCTTTCAAATTTAAAGCTTTCAATTGAGACCGTTCTTTCAAATTTATACCGATATCCGTGAAAACCAAAGCCACCGATCTACATCAGTCATAGTACATAATATGAGGAAATTAATGCCCGAGAATTGGAAATCAAAGTGCAAAAGCTCAAAACGATCGGTCGGGTCATTACATTCACAATCTCATTTTCTATTTTTTCATTTCTTTAAAGTATATTTTATTATTTTTATTATTATTATTATAATTGTAAGTACTTATTTTTACTAAAAGTATCCTTTGTACTATTTTATATTACTATTATAACTATTACTTTTACTATTTTTCTATAAAATAATATTTTATTCAAGTTTTTTTAATTGAGAGTACTTTAATCTTACAACATACTTGATTTATTATTGATTTTGTTTCATAATATAATTAGTATTATATTATTTCTTTTGATGGTTAGTTACACCTTAATGTTTTAGTTAGCTATTATATTACAGTACTACTTTTTGTTTCATTTTTAAAACTATCTATTACTATTTTAAGAACTGTCTTTATTTTACTTTAATTTCAGATAGCATATGACTCGCTCTTCTGCAAAAGAGTTGGCCAATTACGATTCTGAAATTGAGAAAACTTTTCGATTGTGCAGGAAAGGACAGATATCTTCTCAAAACATAACTTGTGACAGAATAGAGCACCAATTAGAATATAGTAACAACAATTCCACCACCAACTACTGTAGAGGAGTAGTTTGATGAAGTGGAACCAAGACCAGCAAATGGGGGTGTTCAAAACCGATTCGAAACCGAAAACCGAACCGAACCGAAGCTTAATGGCTTAATGATAACGGTTTAACGGCTTAATGGACGGAGAACAGATTGAATTTTTTTATTAACGGCTTATCGGTTTGGGGGCGGATTATTCAATTTTCTTAACGGATAATCCGTTAACCCGTTAAGAATATAAATATATATATATATATATATATATAATTTATTTTTACTTTCATAATTATATATATTAAATATAAAAACTAAAAACCTTAAAATGAATAAGTATAAGTGTATAACAAAAATAAATTAGAAAAACAAACCACCCCCACCATTTGTTCTGACTGAGTGAGGTGAGACAGTGAGTAGTGACTTCTCACTTCTGTCTATACCCATTAGGCCATTACCCCGATTCGTCTTATGATTGTTCTTGGTGATGAATCAGTATTAGGCCAAGATATCTGCTGCTGTTGGCAGCAATTTTCTGCAGAAGTTCCTGGTTGAAAACAAAATTCCAAGCATGATGTAATTTTTGTTGAATGTAGTGTGCGGACAGAATATATTTGAGCCCTAAGAACTGATAAACCGCCCAGTAACCGCCCGATAAGAGCTAACCCGATACCAATCCGCCTGATATCTTATCGGGTGGCTAACGGATGAATACATTTAAAAGCCGATAACCGTTAAGACAAACCGTTAAGAGTAAAAAGCCGCCCAATCCGCCCGATGAACACCCCTACCAGCAAATAGAATCATAGGGGATTATGTTAGACCTGATCATTTTAACTTTAAATCTAGTATCAGGAAACCTCCAGTAGCAGTCAATAAAATTGAAATCAGGACATGCCTGATTCAAATAATTCAAAAATCTTGCATTATCAGTGGTGATCTAAGTGAAGATCCACATAGTCATTTAATTGACTTTTTAGAATTGGTTGAAACTGCAAACTGTAATAGAGTACCTCCTGAAGCAATTAAGTTAAGGCTATTTCCTTTTACTTTAAAAGGAGAGGCCAAAACTTGGTTTCGAAGTTTTCCGCAAGGGTCTATTACCACATGGGACCAAATGAAAGAAATTTTGAAATAAATATTTTTCTCTTGATGAAACAACAATGGTAAGACAAGAAATTTCTAACTTCTTACAGACTGACACTGAGCCAGTTTATCAAGCTTGGGAAATATTGAAAACAATGTTAAGGAAATGTCCACATCATGCCATTCCTGTACATATGAAGTTGTACATTTTTTACCATTGTTTGAAACCATCTTCTAGAAATGTAATAGATGGAGCTGCAGGAGGTTCCATAATGGGAGAAACCACAGATAAAGCATTGCAATTGCTTAATGAAATTTCTTAAAATGCCATACAGTGGCCTTCTGAGCGTGTAATCTATAAGAAAGTTGCTACAGTAAATCATGTGGATTCTTTAAATACACTAACACAACAAATTGTTTCTTTAGCACAAAAAATTGAATCTTTTTAGGTAAATACACAACAACCAAGCCAATCTGAGGCTTGTCACTTGTCTGGAGGAAATCATCTAAGCCATAAATGACAAGAAACCAATCAAAACGATGAACAAGTCAATTTCATTGGATACAAGTCATATCTTTTTGGAAGTCCATTAGAACAAAAATATCTAGGATTTCAATAGAGCAATGCAAATGATGCTGAAAACTCTCAAAACTTGTGATGACCCGACCCGCCGTCTAATGAGTTACTGCTCTGTTTCCCCCATTTTCTACTTCTTTACGCTTCATTGTTTGTGTTCTATATGAGCTAGTTGGTTGGACTGGTTTTGATAGGAAATGACACACTTAGTATTTTTGGGAAGGCTTAATTTTCGAAAAGCCAACGGGATGTTGACTTATACATTAGAGGGCTCGGATGTGATTTTCGATGATTTGTTTAGATTTTTGGGATGATTTGTGACTTAGGGGTTTGATCTGAAGTGATTTTGCTGGTCCAGTGTAGAATTAGGCTTGAATTAGCAAAGTTAGTATTTTGGCATTTGGTTGATCGGTGAGATTTTGATATGAGGGTCAGAATGGAATTCCTAGAGTTTCTATAGCTTTTTTATGTTATTTGGGATGTGTATCTAAAATTCCAGGTCATTCGGAGGTGAATTGGTTTTGTTTTTGATCAAGAGCGAGTTTCGTAAGTTTTAGAAGAACTTAGGCTTGAATTTGATGTAATTTGGTAGTTTTGGTGTTGTTTGAGATGTTTTGATGATTGGAACAAGTTTTGTGGATGTTCTAGCATGTGTTGGTGCTTTTGTTTGAGGTCCCAGGAGCCTCGAGGTGATTTGGTATGGCTAATGAAAGGTTTTGAAACTTAGGGAAATTGTAAAAATGCAGTAGTTATTGCAGAGGTTTTTTTGTGTGTGCGATCACGGGAGGCCCCTCGCGTTCGCATAGAAGGACTTTGGGTTGCCTGAGTTTTGTGCTTCGTGTTCACGTGAAGGATCTCGTGTTCCCATAGTGGAGCCTAGTGCTCTCCTCGTGTTCGCAAAAGTTATGTCGCATTCCCGTATGTTCAAAGGTTTAACGCTTCACGTTCACGGGTACGGTAACCCATTCAGGAAGGGTAATTTTGGTCATGAAAATATTTCTGCATCGCGAACGTGGGAGTTTGACCACGTTCGCGTAGAAGGAATTCCAGAAACTTGGCAGAAGGTTTAGAAACATTTCATCCGCGAGCCTAAGTCATTTTTCTTCCATCGTTGAGCATTTTGAGAGCTCTTTGGCAGAAATTGAAGAGGTATTCGAAGTGGATTGATTGGAGGTATGTTTTATGAACGAAAAACTTGATTTTATTGTGAAATGAATCTATAAATTTATGGAAATTTAGCCAAAAAGGGAAGAACTAGGGCTTGGGATTTTGAAATTTTAAATTGGGACTTGAAGGGAAATTCGAGGTAGCATTTGAGAGTTTTTGATATGTATGGACTCGTGGTGAGATAAGGAACCCGTTGATGTGAAAATTTCTAAGTTTCGAGAAGTGGGTATGGGGCTTAGGTTTTGCCAATTTCGGGTTTTTTGATGTTTTTCTATTGTTTCTGCTTGGGTTTTTTCCCTTAGCCTATTGTAAGGTATTGCTATTGTTTTATTCAGATTCAACGCGCGAGGAGGCCGATTAGAGAGGCAAGGGCATAGCTAGCTAGAGCGTTGGGCGGTTTGAGGTGAGTAATGATTGTAGCTGATGTATTGAGGGTTTGAAACCCCAGATTTGCACAACATTGTGCTATACTGTGTTGAGACACATGTTGTGTGATGAGCATGGGGTCCACTATTACCGGGGATTGAAACATGGTCCATGCTGGTTGATGCTGTTACCGCATATTTTACTAAGACATGATTACTATCATCATAATTTGGGCTAGTTGTCGTATTTGGGGCCTTGTGCCGATTTGTAGAACCCTTAGGCGTATTTTGAAAAATTATCCTCACTTTACTTGTTAAAAATCATATCCGCAATCATCTTTCTAACTATTTAAAACAATATGAATCGGTTTTAGAAATGCTAATCCTAAATGAAAGAAATATGTGGGCTGAGATCCCTACCTATACTATTGTGCCCTAGAGGCAGTGATTAAAATTACTGAGAGGGGTTGAGAACCCAATAGTGAGGATGTTATACATGCTATGGATCGGGCTGCACGCTGCAACAAATGTATATGTGGATCGGGCTGCGTGACCGCAGCAATATAGCGCTTGGGCTGTAGGAGTCCCCCCCCCCCCCCCCGGAGTCTGCATAGTCCCGGTGAGAGCAGTGGACTAATTATATGGATCGGAATGTGCACCACATCAATGAATGGATCAGACTGCACACCGCAGCGGTTATTTTACTTTGATTATTTTGAAAGAGTATATGGATTGAGTGTTAAGGATAAATAGTACTTAATGAATTGTGAACTTGAGTAGTGGGTTTGTACTTGGTAAATATTTGATAAGCTACCTATTACCTGTTTTAAAGAGATTTCACCTGGTTTTCATTATTATCTTGCTGTTTTAAGTTGCTTTACTGCTTTAATATAGAACTCCCTAGTGCCTTTACGTATTTTCTTACTGTCATTCATTATTTATGATTATTACTTACTGGGTCGGAGTACTCACATTACTTCCTGCACCTTGCGTGCAGATCCAGGTGTTCCCAAGGCATAGTGGGAGCTTTCGTGCTGATCATTATCCACAGGAGTCATTGAGGTAGCTGCATGGTGTTCGCAGATCTGATTTCTCCCTGTATCTTTTACTTTGGTTCCGCATTTTAGACTATCTTTCTATTAGGCACTTGAAATCTTGTAATAGAGGCTCTTGACATATGACAGCAGATCGGTGGACTATTATAGAGATGTTTTATGGTTTGCGTAAGTTTCCACTATTTTAGATTTCTGATTATTTTAAATTGGTGTCTGCCACACCTCCTATTTACACCCCACCCCCCCCCCCCCCGAAGGATAATGTATAAGGGAGTTTTTTCGTTTAAAGTGACATTATTCGAAATGGGATTATTTATTTATTTAGAGTCGCCACTTGGGATATTTTTGGATTTTTGTGTCCCAAGTCATCGGTTATCCTTGAATCCCAAATAGAGGAAAATTTCGACTTCCCTGATGGAGTCTGCAAACCAGCAATTTTTGATTAGGAATTATGTTGACCCGAGGGAAGGTGTTGGTCACCCCCGGATCCCGTGGTTCTCGCATGGTCTCTTAAACTATTATAATTGGCTATAATCTTATTTCAATACATGTCAACCTATAGTGCAATTTTAAAGTTATTTACTGCTTTTAATTAATTTTTAGGAAATTGAACGTCGTTTAAAACTAATTTTTGGATCACGTCACATGAAATTCACCCGGATCCTCGACACATTTTATTCAACATTTTAGCATTTAGATTTGGGTGACATAAAATGAAATGTTCAACCGAGTTTAACAAGGTAATATTATTAAAAGACAAGCCTAAGGCAACTAGGTGTTGATATCTTTGCGGGAAGCCAGGGAAATTTGCTAAATGGCATGTCTTGAGTTCTAAGTATTTTTTTAATAGAAGTAATTAAAGTGGGTCACGAAGTTTATGAATTTTGTTTAGCATGGCGCGCCTCACATTATTTTTAAAGGATGTCCTGTGGGTGAACTGGTATTTTGTATTAAGGCTTGCCACTTAATTGAAAGGCCCAATGCCTAAACTCCTAATTATTAAAACCAGTAAGTCTAAAATTACTCCATAGGCGGAATGCCTTTAGGCATATTTGCTATGCAATTGGGTCTATGTTAGACCCAGTTCTTAAAGCTCAAATAATCAAACAACAATGTTAACTAACTTGTGCCAAGGCAGGACAAACTTTTGGCATGTATTAATATTAATTCTACTCATGTTCCAAATTTTGAAACTTCAGTTTTCATATGCAACCATCGGAGAAATAGCAGTGATCTATGTATTTAAATTGAGAGAGTGCAGAATTTTAATATTCTAATCGAATGACCTCAAATTTAAGCGGTGAGGGAACTAGGTTCTGAAACATAGAATCAAAGTAACGAAACCCTATAGTTACTATCTGGTTCACACCATTTACCAAATTAACAATTGATACCCGATAATAGACCTTGAGGATATCTAAGATATAGTTCAACAATACAGTCTGTTAACTTTTAAGCTAAAAATGAATTGCGAACTCATTTTACACTACTAGATCTGAAACGAATGGAAAGGCTATGAGATACTTCAGCAATCTAATTTATCAATACATACAAAACATACAAGTTTCAGAGAGGAAGTCCAAATACTGCCTATTATAATGCTAAGTATGGGCTACAAACTATAGTAATAGTAGGAAAATCAATTTGAAGCATTCTTCCTTCAATCCTTTTTAAATCCATTACATGCTTAGCAACTGATCCCCAGCTATGAGCTAGGAGAATACCCGTAGATATACGAAATGTATGAAAGGAGAAGAGTCATCAGCAGTAAGCAGATGGTCAATAGCGGCTTAAAACCAAATTCAAAACCCAGCAAATGGTGTCCAAACAGTCCAGGAAGTAATTTCACACATATCAGCAACAGCAAACACTTAAACCAAGCTGGAATGACCCAACATGCACTTGAAATAAACACCAGAACCTCTGAAACCTTTAACTACTGGAACTTTAGATCATTCAGTGGTTGAAGATCTAGAATTTGAACTCTAAAAGCTTGGAAACTCTCAGATTCAACAGGATTTCTATTGATTTTCATTACTAGTTACTCATCTTTCAAGGTTTAAGACCTTCTTTGGTTTTTTGTTTTGAATGGGGATTTCAAATCTATCTCCACTTCCCAAAGCTTTTGAAATTTGAATTTCGAACTTTTGAATCCCCTCCGCCATTTTTTTTTTGCAAGGTAAGGGACTGCCCTTTTATAGGCAAAGCTAAGGCACGTGCATATTTTTTATTTTCACCTCTAGGTCCCTATTTTATTTCAGTTTTTTAAACTATTTAGTCCCTAAGATTTTGGCTTGTTTTCCAAGCTATATTACTAAACTTCTTAAATTCAAATTAGAACCTTATCTAGAAGCTTCTAGAGAATTCTATTTTCAGTCACTATAAGATTTTCTACTTTGAAATACCTAAAATACCCTTGAACTATTTCTAAAATTACTAACCTATATCAAACTAACCATGACCCTACTACCTTGGTCAAGACTGATCATGGTTAAACAAAATAAATGTCGGATTAATCAGCTATATCAAAACAGTTCCAATTATACAAAAAGAAGACCTAAAATCGAACTAAGCCTATCAAAAATCCAAACTAACTATATAATTAAACCTGAACAAAATTAGTTCTAATATCAATCAAGCCTAATTAATAACAATTGAAATCACATAGAGGTAATGTAAACAGAAGAAGAAAGAAAATCAGAAACTAAAAGCCTAACAAACAAAATTGAAGAACATGAAAAATAATGATTACGCAAACTAAAAATCAAATCCTAGAACAAACGAGAAGCAGGAAAGGATTAATTCTACTAAAACGTCCTAAATTATATACCGGAGAAAAATCAATAAGAACTGAGCCAAAAGCTAAGCAAAACAGTAAAGAATGCAAGAAGAAAAACTTACGCAGATTTAAAGTCGAACTTGACTGTCTTTGAAAATTCCCAAATTATGTTATGCGCTTGTTCTTGCTAAGAACAAACACAGCATTATATTGGAACCAATTTGAACACTGACCCTCTTTTGAAACTCGAACCAGTCACAAACAAACCCCTAGATCTAAAATTCGGGGAGTTACAGCTGGATTTGAAGGTGTTTGATTTGCGATTTGGGAGGAGGTCGAGAAGACCATAGGGTGTTAATTTTGTGACGTTTCAACTAGTAAGGGTTTTGGCCATGATTTTCGATTTGATATTAGAAGAGCTTGGCTACGATTTGAAGGACGGGGTTTAGAGTTTTGGAAAGAGGAGAACAAAAGGATCTAGGGTATATTTTGGGGGTTATTTAGAGACCGTCCGCCAGTGGAGGCGATTTCCGGCCAGCGACGAACAGCGGAGGGCAGTGGTCTATTATTTGGGTGCTAAGGACAATCAGTAAGGGGTAGGGTGCAAATTTAGACAAATATATATCGAAAAGGTATCAGTTCTTGACAGGTTAAGGGTAATTGGCCCAAAAAATTGAATATTTCACTAAACCAATTATTTTCCTTTAATTTCCCTTTACTTTTCGTTCAAGTTTTATTTTTTTATTTTTTGTAGAAAAATACAAAGTTAGTTTAAAGACTTGATTTAACTCTAAAATTAAACTAATTCAATTTCAAAATTAACTAAATCCTAATTTAAAAGAAAACTAAGGAATAATCAAAATTAAAAGTAAAATGTAAAAAGGACTATTTTTATTATTTTCTTCCATATTTGTAACATTAATTAACTAAAAAAATTTTAAAAATGAGGTCCTGAATGCAAGTTTGCTATTTTGTATTTTTATGACTTTTATCAGCTAACAATGCACAGAAAAATGCAAACAAACACCAATTAATTCCCTAAAATTCAAATAATAAAAAAATCTTAATTTGATGAATTCAATAGGAATAATTCAAGCAAGGCAAAAATTACATGCTCACGGTATCTAATTATTTTAATTGGTAATGAACTCTAACAAAGAGGGGTTGTGAGTGTTAATATGGTCGGGCTTGCCTAGCATCGTGTTGGGCGCCATCACGACCAGGGTTGGGGTCATGACAAGTTGGTATCATAGCCTAGGTTACATAGGTCTTGCAAGTCATAAGCTGGTTTGGTAGAGTCTCGCAGTTCGGTACGGAGACGTCTGTGCTTATCCTCAAGAGGCTGCGAAACCTTTAGGAAAACTTCATATTCTTGAAATTCTTGTCATGCCTGTTTGTTGATCCTAAAACTAATCTTCTATTATTCTATTCTCTCGCATATGGAAAGGCTCATGCTACTGGACGAGGTGGATGACCACCTGTGCCACCTACTGAGGCCACTAGAGGCCGTGGGCGCGGCCATGGACGTGGAAGAGGCCGAATAGCGAGGGCAGCACCTGTTGATCCACCAGCTGCCCCAGCTCCAAATCAGGCTCTAGCAGCAGTACCAGTCTAGGCACCAGCAGTACCCATCAGGATTTCGAGTCCATAGGAGACCTTGGCGCAGATCTTGACAGTTTGCACTATCCTAGCTCAGGTAGTTTTAGCCACCATAGCAGCAGCTACTTCACAGGCCTGGGAAGGCAATCAGACCCCTACTGCTCGCACACCTGAGCAGGTAATATGGGGATTGCAAACACCGGGGGCACCACCAGCTCAGCCGGTTGCACCAGCTCAGAATTTCATAGTACCGGTTATGCCAGATGATGAGCAGCATCATCTTGAGAGGTTTGGTAGACTCCAACCTCCGTCATTCAGTGGCGTTGAGGCCGAGGATCCCAGGGTTTTCTTGACAAGTGTCAGCGGATGCTCAGTATAGCAGGGATTCTCAAGAATAGTGATGTGGCATTTACAACTTTTTAGTTTACTAGGACTGCCTTCACTTGGTGCGAGGCATATGAGAGGCGTAGGCCGGTTGTGGAGCTCCCCATACTTGGAAGGAGTTCTCCACTCTCTTCCCGGAGAAGTATATACCGTAGTCCCGTAGGGAGGAGCTACACAGGCAGTTTGAGTGGTTTAGGCAGGGAGACATGTTTGTGTCTCAGTATGAGGCGAGGTTTCTGAGTTGGCTTGTCATGCTGATTGAATGGTTGCGACTGATTGTGATAGGATCAGGAGATTTGTTGATGGCCTTAACTAGTATCTCCGTATCTTGATGACTAGAGAGAGAATTTTGGGTGTTTCATTTGAGGACATGGTTTGATATCGCTCGTGAGATTGAGACAGCTCGCCGGCAGGTTAGAGAAGGAAGGGAGGCTAAGAGGCCTCTAGGTTCTGGGAGTTTCAGTGGTGCTCCTTAGAGGGGTTAGTTCTAGCATGGTAGAGTTTATTCTTTCAGGGCGGGTCAGGCCTGTCTAGAGTATCGTGGGGCATCTTCAGGCCGTGATTATCAGGGGTCTCAGTAGGTCCAGTCATCACTCAAGGCCCTCCCAGATCAGAGTTCATCTCGTGCCCCCTCACTACAGGTGTCTTCCGTGGCAGGTCCTACTACTGGTCCTTCTGGTGCCAGGTGTTCCCTTCAGTCCCCATCTCCAGCACGAGGTTGTTGTTCTAAGTGCAGAGAGTTTGGGCATATGAGGAGGCAGTGTCCTCGACTTTATGATGGTCAGTATCAGCAGAGGGGCCATTCCTCGACTTCTGCTCTAGTTACTTCACCACCCGCCTAGCCAGCTAGGTGTGGAGGTTTGGCAGCCTGGGGTCGACCTAAAGGAGGAGGTCGATCAGGCATTGGCCAAGCTCGTTTTTATGCTATTCTAGGCAGGACAAATTCCATTGCTTTAGATGATGTAATTACAGGTATTATTTCAGCCTACCAAACATATGCATCTGTATTATTTGAACTCGGTTCCACCTATTCATATGTGTCTTCATAATTTCCTCATTATTTGGGTACGCCCCAGGAGTCTCTTGCTTACCTATTTATGTGTCTACCCTGGTGGGCGATACTATTGTTATGGACCGTGTGTACCGGCATGTGTTGTGACTATTGGGGGCTTGGAGACCCGAGTTGATCTATTGCTATTAACCATGATGGACATTCATGTTATTGTGGCATGGATTGGCTATCTCTGTGTCATGCTATTCTAGATTGTCATGCTAAGACAGTCACATTCGCTATGACGGGTGTACCGAGGATCGACTGGCGTGGTATGACTGATTATGTCCCTAGTAGAGTGATTTCTTTCTTGAACGACCAGCATATGGTTGGGAAGGGTTTTCTGTCATATCTAGCTTTTCTGCAGGATATTGGAGCTGAGACCCTAATATTGATTTTGTTCCACTTGTGAGGGATTTCCGGATGTATTTCCTGCAAACCTACCAGGCATGCCCCCGGACAAGGATATTGATTTTGGTATTGACCTGGTATCTGGCACTCAGCCAATTTCCATTCGTTGTATCGTATGGCACCAGCGAAGCTGAAGGAATTGAAGGAGCAGCTTCAGGAACTCCTAGATAAGGGGTTCATTTGGCCTAGTGTGTCACCATGTGGTGCGCCAGTTCTCTTTGTGAAGAAAACGGATGGCACAATGAGAATGTGCATTCATTACAGGCAATTAAACAAGGTAACAGTTAAGAACAAGTAGTCCCTGCCTCATATTGATGACTTATTCGACTAGCTTCAGGGAGCGAGGGTGTTCCCTATGATCGATTTCTGTTCTGGTTATCACCAATTAAAGATCAAGGATTCAAGTATTCCTAAGACTGCTTTCAGTACTTGATGTGGTCACTATGAGTTTCTTGTCATGTCTTTCTGGCTGACCAAAGCCCCAGCAGCGTTCATGTATTTGACGAACAGTGTATTTTAGCCCTATCTAGATTCATTCGTTATCGTATTCATTGATGATATTCTAGTGTACTCGGGTAGTAAGGAGGAGCACGGAGCATTGGCGATTAGTATTGAAGATATTGAGGGAGGAGCAGTTTTATGCAAAGTTCTCCAAGTGTGATTTTTGGCTCGGTTCAGTGGCTTTCTTGGGACACGTGGTGTCCAGTAAGGGTATTCAGGTTTATCCAATGAAGATTGAGGCGGTGCAGAGTTGTCCTAGACCGTCCTCAGCCATAGAGATTCGTAGCTTTCTTGGGTTGGTAGGCTATTATCGCCGGTTTTTTCAAGGATTCTCATCCATTATCTGAGCACGTGATTTTTGTCTCGTTAAAATTACTCCTACAGAATTCTCAAACTTAGGATTTCTCCTTTTTTTATTTATTTTTAGGATTTAATTGCAAATATTAGTGTGTGTTTTCATTGGTGCATGTATGACAAACCAAATAATCACAAAAATAAGTAGTTTATTTTGGCATTTTATTGTTAATTTTCATATTTGTTTAGTTCATATGGTTATTAGTCTAGTTTAGTTGAATTTAGTCTAATAAGATTTTTTTAAATAAAACTAGGAAGATTTTAATAATGAAAATGACAAAAAAAGAAGAAGTAGGAATTAAAATTATTTAAAATAGGCTGGCCACAATTGGGCAAAGCCTGGGTGGCCAAAATCCCTTTTACCCGTCAAAAATGCCGAAAACCAGCCCAAACCCCGTCTCTAGCCCAAGCTAATATGAGAGACACCAAAAAACGACATTGTTTTTATTTGATCAATCTGAGCCATCCATCAACGGTGATCCAACGGTCCTAAAACTTCCCCGCCCCCGAAAACCAATATATATGTCCAAACGTGGGTACTACACTCAGAGACAAATGCTTTCCTCCTTGTACCAAACTTTCACCGGTGTAACACCGTCCAGGAGAATCTATAAACCAACGTATTACCGCCGGCCGAAAATTGTCTCCGCCGGCGGCAAAGCTCATATCCTGACCAAAAATACACCCCTGACTCCCCGTACCCTCCTCTTTCTGATTCGCTAAAGATCAAGCCTCGAATATAATCCAATCGCTTCGAATATTCGAATCTTTGGGTACCGCATCCGCCGTCCATGGTGGCGCCGTTACTGGCACCCTCCCAAAATAACACCACATCCTCCTCACTCCTTACCCATAATGAATCAATGGTTGTATTCCTCCATACCCCTACCCATCGCTTCGAATATTAGATCGAAGCTCTGACCAAACCCCCAACCTCACCGGAATCCTTCAAAAATGATACCAAGTGACCTCCTCACCTTCCCCTCCACGAATCCATGACAAACAGCCTTCGAAAACAACCATACTTGGCCAAAAATCAAATCAAAATATCCTGAAACCTAGACCCTATCCCAAGCCAACTAACCCTAACCTGATACCCTATTCCCCTCTCAAATAATGGCACAAAGGTCTCAAGAGTCCAAGGACCCTCTCAGAAAGGGTCGAAAAACCCTGAGACATGAAGAGTCCAAATTTTAGGGTTGCAATATTAAAAGCTAAGTTCTCTTAGTTCTTCCTTCTAATTGCTCTTTGTTCTTTCTTCTGATTGTTTTTTTTTTATTTCCCTTTGTTCTTTCTTATAACTGCTTCTAAGTTCTCTTTATTCTTCTTTCTTATTGCTTTTAATTCTCCTCCTTCTGATTGCTTTTAATTTCCTCTGTTCTTCCTTCCGATTGCTTTTGATTTTCTTTGTTTTCATTTGTGTAAATGAATGAATGTCCATTTGCTCAACTGTTAAAATTTTGTTGGATTAGTTACTTTATGTCCATCACATGCTTTTTGTTTTTAAGTCTTGATAACCTGCTTCTGAATGGTCCTCTCATCATTTGAAGTCATAGTTATTTCTTTTGACTCATTTGAATTATCATGCTAAGCTCAGAATTGTTCATCTCTAGTTTAAAATTGATCAGTTTCCATGTATGATAAACATTGTTTCTGAATTTTGTGTTGATTAGCTTTATATGTTCTTCTGAGTAAATTAGTTCCACATTTTGATACTTGTCTAAATCCGCTTGTATATATGTGTTGCATTGATTTGTTAATTATCCGTTTTTTACCCTTGTGTGTTTGCTTTTACATAGTATAGTATAGTCTCCAGGTAAATAGTTGTCCATGGCCAACTTTCTCAAAATTCAACCCCAGCTGATAATGAAACCTTAGTTTATGACTTTGAGTGGTTAAGTAGGGTCAATTCCTGACTAGATGGATAGGCACTAGTTTATAAAACATCTAGGCTAGTAATTAAGAAGGGAAGACAGAGGTAATAGGGGTATTTGAGCATCAGAATCTTGTAACAAACCACTAAAACATTCTAGTAGAGGTTCGAAATACAATTTTTGTTAATTCTTTCTCAAAACTGAAGACACAAGTTAGAAAACAATGGATCAATTAAGTAAATCTGAAAAATGGGTAAGGGACTAATAGGAAAACAAGAATAATTTGTTGCCCTAAGGCCTTTGCTATAAAAGGTTATCTGATTGTTTGAAAAAAGGAGGAGAGATACATTTTTTAGAGAAAAGGTCGAGAACGTCCATTTGAGAACCAATTCCCTGAAAATCTTAAGCTCTCCTAGAAAAAAATCTTCTAAAATAATCAAAAATTCTACTCATTAGAAGTTGAAGATGACTTGAGGCATATGCATTTGAAGTGTTTGAGTTCTTCAGAAGTAATTTTAGGCATTGATATTAGGCTCGTTTACTTTGTTCAAATTTGGGATCGCAACTTGTGTTGTTATTTGCTTCTCAAAACTTCATGAGTTCCTGATACATTCCTGGGTTAACTGGTTGATTTGGCTACTGTCTGTTGCTCCTCGTTAACATCACTCATAGGTTTCCCACTTTGCTGTAATTCCAGGTATTACTCCCATCCAGGAAAATTTGGAAATGCACAGCTGTACATATTCGAGGCCATGACTGATAATGAAGATGATCATGTTTTTATATTAATGTCACAATATAAATGTTACTAGTCTAGTATTTCTAATGCTGTAATATGTATAAATATGTTAACTATGGTGGATTGTATTTGAACTGTTCACCTCAATTCCTTTAAATCTCCATAGGCTAAAAATAGGATAGTCAATAACTTGCCTGATTTTCATGTTTGTTTCGATAATAGGGAGTCATTATACGTATATGTACTCTGATTGATGAGTAGTAGGGAGTCATTCTTACATAAATTTTAGATGCTAAATTCGAAAACCTGAAGTTGTAGATTATTTATTTACTAGCTTGAAAATCACTACTGGGATTTCTTTTGTCAAATGTAATGTGAATAAAAATGGTCAATTATGAATAATATCAATAGTTGTAGTATAGCGATCTCAAAATGACTATCCTTATCCTTTTGATTAATCTGTAGTCCAAATTTCTGGGCTCGATTGAAGGCCCAGATTATTGTAAATTGTGAAGTATGAGGAAACCTACTTCTGGACTATCTATTTCCGTTGAGAAAGCCCAATTGCATAAATCAGTTATGCAAATGCTGAAAATAGGCCTACTAATTGTTTCGTCTGCATAAACCATTAATGCATGAATTAATTAGGACTTTCTCTTCTATTTAGAGACACGAGTAATACAGAATCGCAGTATTTAGGTTTCTCTTCTAAAAATAAATTGAGTGAGCCACGCAAACAAAATCATACACTGAGTTGGCCCTCTAATTGTAATGAAAATGATTAGAAGTTTTGGGAGATACCGTTTAGTGAATTTCACGGTTCTTCCGCGAACTTAAAATGTGTACTTGCTTTAGACGCGTTGTTTTAATAATGTATCTTCCTAAAATCGGGTACATATTTATGTGACCCAAATCCAAATCTCAACAATGCTAAAATGTGTCGAGAACCCGGGTACATTTGTGTGATGTGGTTTGAGATGTGTTTTAATAACATTGCAAATATTCCCGAAAAAATGACATAAAGCGGTTAATAATTTTAAAATTACACCATAGATTGAACATGTATAAAAATCAGGAAATTAGCCATTTTATAATAGTTTAAGTGACCGTGCTAGAACCACGGAATCCGAGGGTGCCTAACACATTCCCTCGGATAAATAGAATTCCTTACTCAAGAATTTCAGGTTCGCAGACTCCAACTAGGCAATCAAAAATTTCCTCGATTTGGGATCTTAAATAAATCAGTGACTTGGGACACCAAAATCCAAACCTTTCCCAAGTGGCGACTCTATAAATAAATAATCCCATTTCAAATAATGTCACTTTAATTGGAAAAACTCCATTATACGTGTCATCCTTCGGGGTAGCCGTGTAAAAAAGGAGGTGTGACACATTGCATCACTCTCGATCAAGTTGACTCAGAAGGGTGCACCATTAGTATGGTTGGACGAGTGCGAGAAGATCTTTCAGAAGCTTAAGACAACATTGACTATAGCTCCAATGTTTGTTTTCCCATTGGCTTCAGGTTCATATACCGTATATTGTAATGCTTCGAGAGTTGGGATTGGTTGTGTATTGATGCAGGAGGGTAGAGTTATTGCATATGCTACTTGTCAGTTCATGATTTGGAGTTTGCCACAGTAGTTCATGCATTAAAGATTTGGAGGCAATACTTGTATGTCGTAGCTTGTGAGGTATTCACTGATCATCGCAATCTTCAACATTTGTTCAAGCAAGAGTATCTTTATTTGAGGAAGCGAAGATGGCAAGAGTTACTAAAGGATTATGATATTACTATTCTGTATCATCCGGGAAAGGCCCATGTAGTGGCCGATGCTTTGCACTGAAAGGCAGTAAGTATAGGGAGTTTGGCGTACATCCAGTTGGGGAGAGAGCCCTTACAATTGATGTTCAGGCTTTGGCCAATTTGTTTGTGAGATTAGATATTTCGGAGCCCAGTCGGGTGTTGGCCTGTGTGGTTTCTCGTTCTTCCTTATATGACTATATCAGATAGCGCCAGTATGATGATCCGCAATTGCTTATCCTTAAGGACAGCGTTCAGCATGATGATGCTAGATATGTGACCATTGGTGATAATGGTGTGTCGAGGATGCAGGGCAGGATCTCTGTGCCTAATATGGATGGGCTTAGAGAGTTGATCCTAGAGAAGGCCCATAGCTTGCGATATTCTATTCATCTGTGTGTCGCGAAGATGTATCAGGATTTGAGGTAGCACTATTGATGGACGAGAATTAAGAAGGATATCGTAGGATTTGTAGCTCGGTATCTCAATTGTCAGCAGGTGAAATATGAGCATCAGAGACCGGGTAGCTTGCTTCAGCAGATGATTATTGTCGAGTGGAAGTGGGAGAGAGTCACTATGTATTTTGTGACTGGTTTTCCTCGGACTTTGAAGAAGTTTGATGATATTTGGGTGATTGTGAATCGTCTGACCAAGTCTACGCACTTTATTCCAGTGTGTACTACATATTCTTCAAAGCGACTAGCAGGGATCTTTATCCGAGAAATTTTTCTGTTTAATGGTGTTGCAGTTTCCAATATCTCAGATAGAGGCAATCAGCTACTTCCCAATTTTGGAAGATTGTTCAGTGAGAGTTCGGTACTCAAGTGGAGTTGCACACAGCATTTCATCCTTGAATGGATGGACAGTCCGAGCATACCATCCAGATATTGGAGGACCTGTTGTGTGCTTATGTTATTGACTTTGGAGGTTCATGGGATGAGTTCTTGCCGCTTGCAGATTTTGCCTACAATAACATCTACCAATTGAGTATTTAGATGGCTCCATATGTGGCTTTGTATGGGAGGCAGTGTCGATATCCAGTTGGTTGGTTCGATCCCGGGGAGGCTAGGCTATTGGGGGCGGATTAGGTTCAAGATGACTAAGAGAAGGTGAAGTTTATTCAGGAGAGGATTCATAGAGTGCAGTCGCGTCAGAAGAGTTATGCGGACCAAAAGGTTCGATATGTGTCTTACATGGTTGTTGAGAAGGTGTTGCTGAAGGTTTCACTCATATAGGGTGCTATGAGATTTGGAAAGGAAGGGAAGTTGAGTTTGTGGTTCATTGGGACTTTTGAGATACTTCGGAGGATTGGGGAGGAGGCTTATATGCTTGCTTTGCCACCCAGCTTGTGGAGCTTGCATCTGGTTTTTCATGTTTCTATGGTCTGGAAGTATGTTGGGGACCCATCTCATGTTTTGGACTTCAGCACGGTTCAACTGGATGATGATTTGACCTTTGATGTGGAGCTAGTGGCTATTTTGGGTCTCCAGGTTTGAAAGTTGAGGTCGAAGAAAATAGCTTCAATGAAGGTGTAGTGGAGAGCTTGCCCGTGGAGGGGGCTACCTGGGACTCCGAGCGGGAGATGCGGAGGAGATATCCTCCCCTATTTGAGGCTTCAGGTATATTTCTTGACTTGCTCAAGGACGAGCGTTTGTTTAAGTTGGGGAAGATGTGATGACCCGACCCGTTGTCTCATGATTTACCGCTCTGTTTCCCCATTTTCTTCATTTTCATGCTTCATTGTCCGTGTTCGATGTGATCAAGTTGGTTTGGAGTGATTTTGGTAGGAAATGAGACACTTAGTCTCTTTAAGAAAGGATTAGTTTGGAAAAGTCAACCAGATATTGACTTATGCGTTATAGGGCCTCAGATGTTATTTTTGATTATTCAGCTAACTTTGGGGGATAATTTGTGACTTAGGAGTGTCATTGGAAGTGGTTTTAGAGGTCTGTTGTAGAATTAGGCTTGAATCGAAGTTAGTATTTTGGCGATTTTCGGTTGATAGGTGACAGTTTGATCCGAGGGTCGGAATGGTATTCCGAGAGTTTTTGTTGATTTGTTTAGGTGATTTTGGATGTGTGCGTAAAATATCAAGTCATTCAGAGGTGATTTGGTTGGGTTTTTTATCAATACGAGTTTCGGAAGTTTTAGAAGAACTTAGGCTTGAATTTGATGTAATTTGGTGGTTTTTCTGTTGTTTGAGGTGTTTTGATGATTGGAACAAGTTTTAGTGATGTTTTAATATGCGTTGGTGCTTTTGGTTGAGGTCACAGGGGCCTCGGGGTGATTTCGGATAGCTAATGGAAGGTATTGAGACTTAGGAAAATGCAGAAATGCAGTAGTTATTGTAGAGTTTTTTTTGGTCTTCGCGATCGCGGGAGGCCCCTCAGGTTCATATAGAAGGAATTTGGGTCGCCTGAGTTTTGTGCTTCACATTCGCAACTGATAGCCCGCATTCGCGGAGGGTCTTTGAAGCTATGCTTCGCGTTCGCGTGAAGGATCTCGCATTCGAATGGTGGAGTCTAGCGCGTGAAGGTCCAGGAGCTAATGCTCTTCGCGTTCGTAGGAGTTATCCCATGTTCGCGTAGGTTCAGAGGTTTAAAGCTTTGTATTTGCGGGTAGGGTACCACGTTCGCGAAGGGTAATATTTGTCAAAAAAAATATGTGTGCATCAAGAACGTGGAGGTTTGACCGCATTCGCATAGAAATGATTCAAAAACCTTGGCATGCAGAAGGTTTGAAAACATTTCATACGAGAGACAAAGTCATTTTTCCTCCATTGTTGAGCATTTTGAGAGCTCTTTGGGAGAAATTGAAGAGGGATTCTAAAAGGATTGATTGGAGGTAAGTTCTATGAACCAAAAACGTGATTTTATAGTGAAATTAACCTAGAAATTTATGGAAACTTAACTAAAAAGGGAAGAACTAGGGCTTGGGATTTTGAAATTTTAAATTGGGATTTGTAGGGCCATTTGAGGTCAGATTTGAGAGTTTTGATGTATGGACTCGCGAGATAAGGAAACCCGTGATGTGAAATTTTTTGAGTTTCCAGAAGTGGGCCCGGGGCTCGAGTTTTACCAATTTTGGGATTTTTGATGTTTTTCGATTATTTTTGCATGGGTTTTGTTCCCTTAGCCTATTGTAATGTATTTGCTCTAGTTTTGGTCAGATTCTACGCACGAGGAAGCCGATTTGAGAGGCAAGGGCATAGCGAGCTAGAGCTTTGGCCGGTTTGAGGTGAGCAATAATTGTAACTAACGTCCTGAGGGTTTGGAACCCCGGATTTGCACAACATAGTGCTATACTAAGTTGAGACACATGCTGTGTGATGAGCGTAAGGCCCATTACTATTGGGGATAGTGACTTGGTCAATCCCGATTAATGCTTTTACCGTATTTTTTACTAAGACCTGATTACTATCATTATAATTTGAGCTCGTTTCCATGTTTGGGGCCTTGTGCCGACCTGTAGAACCCTTAGGGGTATTTTGCTTGTTTATCCTCACTTTACTCGTTAAAAAATCATATGTTCAGTCATGTTTCTAACTGTTTAAAACAATATGAACTAGTTTTAGAAATGCTAATCGTAAATGAAAAAAATATGTGGCTTGAGATCCGTTTTATACTATTGTGCCCAAGAGGCGGTGATTATATTTACTGAGAGCGGTTGAGAAACCAAAAGTGATGATGTTATACATGCTATGGATCGGGTTGCACGCTGCAACAAACGTATATGTGGATCAGGTTGCGCGGCCGCAACAAATATGGTGTAGCATTGTGTTGGGCGCTATTAGGATCGGGGATGGAGTCGTGACAAAACTAACAAAAGCAATAGGTACAGAGTCCACCCGGATATCAAAATCGAAATCGTAAATAACAAAATTTTAATCAGCAAGCAACTTCGTATTAGCAAAGGCCTCAACAAGGTCATCCAAGTCTTGATGACCTTTTGTACAAGTACATTAAGGTTACAAATAAAAAAATGGAAAGCCAAAATTCAGCTCTAAAAAATCTTCAAATTCACATAAGCCAATTGGCAACTCTTGTGTCTGAAAAGATTCAAGGTCCTTTACCAAGCAATACTGAGAAAAATCCAAAAACAATACCTTAAGGCCATTGGCTTACGGTCAGGTATGACTCTTGATTAACCTTATACAAACAAACAAGAAAAGATTCCATCGGAACAATAGGTAGGAAAGGGTAAGAATGTTGAGATACCCTCTCAACCATCAGAATAGAAAGAAGCCAAGAAAACAAGAAGAAAACATACTAAAAATTTGACTTCTTTCCCTATTGCAATTCCTTTACCACTAAAGATTAAAAGAGAAAAGCTGGATAATCAATTTGCAAAGTTTTTGGAGATTTTAAAACAAATCACATTAACATTCCTTTTACTGATGCTTTATTGCAAATGCCTTCATATGTCAAATTTTTGAAAGAAATTTTATCAAGAAAAAGGAAATTGGAAGAAGTTTCTATGGTAATGCTTATATAAAAATGTAGTGCTATACTTCAAAACAAGCTACCACAAAAACTTGGTGACCCAGGTAGTTTGACCATTCCATGTACTCTGGGAGGAGTATACATTGAAAAAGCACTTTGTGATCTGGAGCTTCAATAAATTTTATGCAATATTTTATTTTTAAAAAATTAGATCTTGGTGAAATGAAAGACACAAATGTTCACTTCAATTTTCTGATCAAAGTACTAAGAGTCCAAAGGGGATAGCTGAAAATGTGCTTGTAAGAGTAGATAAAAAAAAATTCTATAGATTTCATAGTACTTGAAGTGAAGGAGTGTCTTGATGAACCCATTATTTTGGGTAGACCATTTCTTTCAACAGGTAGGGCAATCATTGATGTCCATCAAGGACAACTAATTTTAAGAGTTGATGAAGAAATATTTATTTTTTATATGCAAAAGATACTAAGATTCTGACTCAATCTATAGATGTTTGGCCAAATATGGCACCACACAGGATGCAGATCCGACTATCAGAAATGATGCAAAATTATAAGAAAAAGATTATGAGGAAGGGTACATGCAACTAGAAAACGTTCTACCAAATATTGAGCTAATAATACCACACAAGAGGGTGGTGATTTGTGTGGTACCCAATTTTCGCGCTAGAAGAACCTGGTACTTGTAGATTAACTAACTATGACAGTTTGAAGAATTAAGAGTGCATAAAATAAAGAACAAAAATATTTTTACGTGGAAAACACTTGGCTCAAAAGGTTAAAAACCGCTACCTACTACTCAATAGGATTTTCCCAAAAATACACTAAACTCAATGGGCCAAAATAGCATTTATAAAACTCCTAAGGATTAACTCTAATCCCATTGTGGCACACATCTCAACTGTTGCGACCCTTTCAAGTTAACTCTAACTTGAATACTCAACGTACCTAATACAATTTGCTTCTAAGAAAGCTGGAAAGGTACAATTTTAAATCATCTATTACAATTGAACTATAAAAAGAAAAACACAATGGAACTGGTTCTTCAATCTTGTTCAAGTAGCTGCAAGTGTGCACACTTGATCTCACGTAAATTGCTTCCAAAATAGTCTTGCTCTTTTGCTCTCAATTTAGCACAGCTTCGTGTTTGTGCATACATGTACAGGAGAATAGTATTACTTTTATAGAGTTAGTAATTAGAGTTTGACAAACACTCAAATTACTGATCCTTCATCAAGTTCGAGTCCTAGAACAATTCAAACTCCAATTCCTTATCCTACATCCAGATATAGTTCTCTTCATATAAGGAGACCTTCTCTCCTTATCTCATACGCACTCTTTTTTATCAGTTCAGAAGATATTGCTTCTCTATCTCAAAGGCTTATCTTCTTCACGTGCATCACATATGCATAGGCCATAACATCTGTGTCTCCTAAGATGGACCTGGTCCTTCATTGAGTTCATTTGTCATTCTTCAAAACATCAACTGAAGTTGGGCTAACAAATTCCCACTTTTTGATGATGACAAACTCTGTGCTTTTACTAATTAAAGAACCTGCGGAAATCATCTTAATTTTCACATATTCACACTTTAAGTTAACTTATCATTAAGTACCAGGTTTAATCAGGTTATAAATATCACTTTATTTCAGAATACAAAAACTAAAGCACAATATCTCTATCTTCCCCCTTTTTGCATCATCGAAAAGTTGCATATTATAAGAATCCTAGATATTAATTAGTACTCATGGCCGCTGGGTAAACTGCAAGTGAAAACATGATTTAGTTAACCAACAATCAACTTTACAAAAAATTGAACTATTAAGATCATAAGTTTCATAGAACAAGAGAAATAAAGCACATTGTCATTGATTAGGAGGTGTTTCTACAATACAGACCATAAAAGAAAAAATAAATATCCAACCACGAGCAAAAGTATATAAAAGTCCCGAATCTGGGTCACTGATGGTGTATTATAAACTGACTTTAGGGCTTGGAGGTATGAGAGGGTTGGGTTTGGAGAAGGTTGAACATATTCTGAAGCATTCTATCACTCTTCTCCTTTTCCTTTGCTATTTCATATCTAAGTATATCTCGTTCAGTGTCTAATTCAGCAACATGATCCTTCAGCCTGGCAGTTTCAGCACATTTTCTTCCACACTCCTGAACCAAAGCCCTGGCCTTGCTATTTGCAGGAGCCTTTTGAGATGAACCTGGTTCAACTGGGTTGGAATTTACTGGATAATCACAGGCCATAAGAGTCTTGACACCAAAGTGCTCTTTGCTAGATGCCATTTCCCATTTCTTCAAATGCACGTGTAGTTTTTCTACAACAGTAGTCAATAGGATACCATAATGTGTGGCATGAGCTTTAGAGTCGTTGATGACTCTATCCAGTAATTTAACTATTAATGCAGGCTAGTTAATCTTCTTTCTTCTCACAAGATGCTCTAGAAGAACCAGGTCCATGAAGTATCGGTGTGCCTTCTCTCTTATCTAGGCAGCAAACATTTGTTCACAAACTCAAAAAGCACCTTGTGCTGATCACTCATCTCACTTTTCTGAACAAATCGAGCTTTAGGCACATCTTCTTCAGGTGCTACAGAATAACAAAAGTTTCTGGGGATTTGGAGTGCATTAGGAACAGAGTCCAGGCAAGGCCACATTAGCCTTGTATAAACATCATATCCTACATAGAGAATGTCTAGAATCTCCCTCAATTTAGGAGCATCGAATTGTACCTTGACTCCTTTTACTAGACAAGTAACAACCCTATCAAACACGGTGGCATTTGCCATAAATTCGATCACCTCTTTTCTTGCCAGTTTGCCATCTAATTGAAGAACCATGTGCTTCCACCCTTGTGCATTCAGGTCATCAACTAATCCCTTCATGCATGGCTACTCCACGTCTTTCACAATTTTTCCTTTCAAGATCTTTGTCCTGCCAAAGAGGAAAAATATATCCTATTCCTTTTGAGATTCCTCTTCTTCTTCCACTTATCCACTCCAATCTTCTTCTTCTTCAATAATTTTCTTTTGTTTTCTTTTCCCTTTAAACCTAGTTCTTTTGGCCAACAAGGACTCAGCAGATGTTGGTACAGAGGAGGTTTTCTTGGTCGAAGTCTTGGAACCTTTTGGTTTTGGTGATGGCACCTTTTCAGTTGTTCCTTTTTCTTGATTGACCAGGTCCATCTCCTCTTCTTCTTCCTCTTCTACCTCGATATTCTCCACAACTTTCGCTTTCCCTTTTGCTCTCTTTTTCTTCTTCCTTTCTTCCAGTGCTTTCTGCAATTGTTCCTCTCTTTGCTTAACCCATCTTCTAATTGCTCTCGCCTTTGGTAATGGAGGGAAATTAGACTTAGGGGATGATACTTAGATTTTCTTTGTTGGCTTGGAAGTAGTTGGAGCTTTTAGGGAGGAAGCCTTGCGCTTCTTTGGATCAAAAGTGGCCCCAACTTTCTTCAGGAGGTCAGCTAGGGTTTATCACTAGATGAACCACTTTTAACTTGTTGCTTACTTAGGTGAACAAGACCTTCAGCAGCATCTCCAGAGCTATTTGCCCCTGACTTGTTGCCAATCTCCTCAAGATATCCACAAATTTCAAGATTTTTGTCTTTCGTTTTCCTTCATTTTCAATTAGATTCATCCCCCTTCACATCTTTCAAAGGACCCACTAAAACAAACCTATTTTCTACATTGTCGACTGCATCAGAGGAACCATAGCATGTATTCACCTTCCTAGGATATTCTTGATTCTTGTCGGTGTCAGAAGACCCCTGTTCTTCTCCATCACTTGCAGAAACAAAGGTTTCACATTCAAAACTTGAGTCAGGTGATTCCTTTTTAGAGTGCTCCCTTTTTTTTGTTGGCTCTCAATTTTTCGTTTATTACCGTTCTCAGAGCACCAGTGGCTACAGTTTTTCTTGCCAACATCTATTTCCAGCGGAATCTTGGTTTAGGATTGTCGCTAGGGGGTGCAAATGAAGATGTATTGGTAGATTCTGGTAAGAGTGTCCCTGGATTTTCTTGAGAGTTAGACATGTTGAAGGATTTTTGATGATTTTGGGGATTTTTGGTAATTTTGTAGAAGAAGGATGATTAGCACTTAATGGTGGTTATGGACCAAATTAGGAGTGTGTGTAGTGTTTTTAAAATATAATATGATTAGTAACGGCAGCCGTTTGCAATGGTCAATCAGGAGTCTAATCACATTAAGACTCTAGTCTTTAATTAGCACTAGTTATTAGGAAAAAGTCTCGTTTTTCTTTAGAATTCTGGAAGAATAAAACTTGTCCAATGCTTAGCGGTTATATTTTTGGGAGTTTGGTTAGAATAGGACTTCTGCTCATAATTGGAATATTTAATTTTCTAATTGTGCAAAGTATAGAAACATACCTGACCTATTCTTATGAGCATAGATTGATGAACCAGGTTCTTCAAGCAGAACTTGTGTTGAGTATGCCTCCTATATCAGAATAGAAAAAAACTTTGTTAGAGATCAATATATTAAAAGAAACATGTCACAGGAGTATACTTATTAGAGTATGAGAATGAGTAAGAATTAGTCTAGATATTAACATAAAGTTTGAACTTCTAACCAAACAAAATTAAAAGAACTTTTTTTTTTCATTGCATTCTGAACTGAACCCGATTAGGTGATCTTAATCATCCCTAATTCTAACTTGTTCCTTTCAAAGTTTTCTCTACTTAGTGCTTTAGTGAAGATGTCAACAATTTGCTTATCAATAGCACAAAATTCTATGGAGATTATCCCTTTCTCAGAGTTATCTCTCAATAAGTGGTGTCTAACATCTATGTGCTTGGTTCTTTTATGATGAACAAGGTTCTTTGTCATATTTATAGCACTAGTGTTATCACAAAACATTGGAATACATCCCACTTCAATTCCAAAGTCTACCAGTTGTTGTTTGATCCACAGTAATTGAGCATAACAAGATGCAACAACAACATATTTAGCTTCAGGAGTAGATAGGCTACTGAGTTTCGCTTTTTGGTAGCCCATGACACTAGAAATGACCCTAGAATTCCATACCTGAAGTACTCTTCATGTCCACCAGGTAACCTGCATAATCAGCAACAGCATATCCTACTATATCAAAATTACTACCTTTGGGATACCAGAGACACAAATCGGTGGTTCATTTCGGATATCTCAAAATCCTCTTGACAGCTGTCAAATGTGACTCCTTTGGATTTCCTGGAAACGAGCACAAAGCCCTACACTGAAAACAATGTCTGATCTGCTGGCATTAAGATACAAGAGTGAACCAATCATAACCCTATTAACCTTTTGATCAACTAATGAACCAGGTTCATCAATATCTAATTTATTGGCAGTTGCAACAGGTACATCTATTTCTTTGGCGTCCTCCATTTTAAACCTTTTGATTAGTTCTTTTGTATACTTCTGCTGATGGATC
Source organism: Nicotiana benthamiana (assembly GCA_034376525.1). Lineage (NCBI taxonomy): Eukaryota > Viridiplantae > Streptophyta > Magnoliopsida > Solanales > Solanaceae > Nicotiana > Nicotiana benthamiana. The sequence goes on from CM067326.1 coordinate 43,033,300, forward strand.
ATGATCCCATGTGGGCTTTATTTGATATGTATGCCTAGGAAGAAATTTAGTTCACCCATCATACTCATTTCAAACTCACTCCCTATTATTTTGCAAAATCCTTACTCAACTTATCAGTAGTGGCCCCAAATATTATGTCATCAACATAATTTGTACAACAAGGAGACCTTTACCTTTTTCCCTTAGGAACAAAGTGTTGTCAATTTTACCTCTTTTGTACCCATGCTCCAGAATTTTGATGGTCGCTCATACCATGCTCTTAGGGCCTGTTTGAGCCCATATAGAGCCTTGTCCAGCTTGTACACATGCGCAGGACATTCCTTGCTTTCAAACTGTGGAGGTTGATTTACAAACACTTCTTCCTTGAGGTAGCCATTTAGCAAGGCACTTTTGACATCCATCTGATGGAGAGTGAATTCCGTATGTGCTGCAAAGGCAATGAGGAGTCTAATTGCTTCTAGTCTTGCAACTGGAGCAAAGGTCTCATCATAGTCGATGCCTTCCTCTTTGATGTAGCCTTGAACCACCAGCCTTCCCTTGTTTCTTGTGACAGTTCCATCTTCATTAAATTTTTTCCTAAAGACCCATTTGGTACCAATGATTGATCTATCCCTGGGTCTTGGAACTATGCCATACTTGACTTCTTTTAAATTTATTGAGTTCCTCCTGCATAGCATTGACCCAATTTGTATCCTACAAAGCCTTAGCAACATTTTTAGGTTCAATAAGAGATAGAAAAGCATCAAATGCACATAGTTTCTTTAGTTGTGATCTGTTTTTTACTCCAAATGTTGGATCAGTGAGAATGTTCTCAATGGGATGAGAACTTTGATACTTGTGAGGTTTCACGACCAACTTGTTTATGGTGAATGTTTCAGCTATTTGCTGAGAACCAGGTTCATGAACAGGTTCCTTCAAGGGATTTATTTCAATTCCTCTTTTATTTCTTCCCCCTGTCAGGTTACCTGTACGGAAGAACCTATTCCATCACATGTTCCTTATGTAGGTGCTGCTTTGACTTGAGCTGATGCTTTACCCAAGTCTTTGACTAGCCCGATGGATTCATCTTCATGTTCCTGTCCTTCAGAAAGAATGTAACTTTCATCAAATACAACATGCACACTTTCTTCTACACACAAAGTTCTTTTATTGAACATTTTATATGCTTTGCTATGTGAAGAATATCCTAAGAATACTCCCTCCTCACTTTTGGGATCAAACTTACCTAGGGAGTCTTTTCCATTATTGTGCACATAGCACTTGCATCCAAATGCCCTAAGATAGGATATGTTTTGTTTTCTCCATCTAAGTAACTTATAGGGAGTCTTCTTAACAAGAGGTTTAGTCATGCATCTATTGATTATGTAACATGCAGTTATTACAGCCTCTACCCAGAAGCTATGGGGTAATTTACTAGAGAAAAGCATGGTCCTTGCCATATCCTCAAGGGTCCTGTTCTTTCTTTCAACTACTCCATTTTTCTGAGGAGTCTATGGGCAGAGAAGTTGTGATTTATACCATTTTTATCACAATACTCAGCAAATTTTGCATTTTGAAATTCAGTTCCATGATCGGACGTAATGGATACAAGTAGATTTCCTACTTGTTTCTGAGTTTTTCAAACAAAAGCAGTAAACATTTCAAATGCCTCATCTTTATATTTCAGAAATAGTACCCAGGTAAATCTAGAGTAATCATCAACAATCACCATCACATATTTGTTTTTCCTCCTCTGCTCATGGTTCTCATTAGACCACAAAGATCCATATGAACCAGTTCCAACATCTTTGTCGTACTTACCATTTTCTTGGATATGAAGGATGGGCTTACCTGCTTCCCCCTTGTACATGCCTCACAAACTTTGTCTTCCTTGAAATTGATATTAGGCAGTCCTATTACCAAGTCCTTGGAGACTAATTTGTTTAGTGTATTAGTCTGGCATGGCCATGTGTTTTGTGCAAGAGGAGGGGATCATTGTCTAACACACTTAAACAAGTGAGTTCATTTTCTGAAAGAGTTAACAATTCTACAATGTAAATATTGTTAACTCTTTTTCCCTGCAAAACAACCTTTTCATTGATAAGGTTAATCACAAAACATTTGGGTGAGGTAAGAGCAATAAGTTTGCCTCTATCAAACAATTATGACTTACTTATTAAGCTATATTTCAAACCATCAATCAGGTAGACATTCTCTATGGAGTGAGAATCAGTCTTGCCTACCTTTCCAACCCCAATGATCTCACCTTTCTTTCAATTACCAAAGGAGACATTACCTCCTTTTAGGTCCTCAAGTGAAAGGAACTGGTCCTTGTCCCCTGTCATGTGTTTTGAGCAGCCACTATCTATATACCATATTTGGCACCTCCCTCTAACTTGGACCTGCAAAAGGAAATTAGCGGTTTGTCTTAGGAACCCAAACTAGTTTGTGTCTCTTTCTACAAGCAAAAGGATGAATTAAATTTTTTTTTGCCCATCCAGGCAACTTATTCTTTTCTTCGACAAAAAACTTTGTTCCTTTGACTGGCCATTTCTTTTTCATTACATTCATATTTGTAATGACCAGTCTTACCGTAGTGTGTGCATATTTTGTTTTCAGGAGGATTGAGGTATTTTCTTTTTAGATCCCATTTAGGAGCTTGAGTCCCATAACCAAGTCCTCTTTTGTTACTGATGTGATGCTCTTACAACCAGGAGAGAGCATCCGAGGCTTGGTTCCACTTCCAAGTTCTGTCTAGTTCATGTTTTAGTTTTCTTAGATCTTCTTTTAAAATTTTGATGAATTCATCTTTTCTGGACAATTCATCTTTCATTTTTCCCATTCTTTCTTCTAGAGTGAGATGTGTGTGACCAGCTATCTTTTTTCCTGTTCCTAATTTTGGTTTCAGATTTTCAGACCTGAGTTCTAAGAAACTGTTGTCAAGTTGAAGAACCTGGTTCTTCAACTAAGCATTTTTGTTATCACTCTAATTTTCCCTAGACTCTAGACTTTTACATTATGCTTTTACAATCACACATTCCCTAGACAGAACTTTCTTCTCATTTTTGATTATCTCAGACTCATCAATGAAGTCTATTAATATCTCAACCAATTTTTCTTTAGACAACAATTTAATCTTGTCTATTGGATAAAGAATACTTACATCTTGTTCATCATCTTATTCTCTGATTGCCAATAATGCTTGGTCCTCCTCAGCTTCATTTTCTGAGTCTTCATCTGAAGTTTCTCCCCAAGCACCAACCATAGCTTTAGTTGAACCTTTGTTTCTCCTGGGTTGAACTTGTTCCTTCTTAATGTTCCTTCATTCAGCTCTTTCTTTCTTTCACTCAATTTCCCATTGAGGACAATTTTTGATCATGTGGTAAGTCTTGCCACACTTGTAGCATCCCTCATTTGCATGTTTCTCCGGATCTCTTGTTTTAATAAAGCTTGTACTTCTTATATAACCCTTTCCTATCATTAGATATCTTTTGAAATCCCTAGTGATAATAGTCATCATCTTCTAGTTCTGCACCTTCAGCAATTCTAAAGCTAAACTTTTCTCCCTTTTTGGGGTATCCATCTTCATGGCTTGTCTCCTGGATTCCTGAATGGCTGTTAAATTTCCAATCAGTTCATCCAGTCTGAGGGTAGCAATGTTCTTGGATTCCTGAATGGCAGTGATTTTTCTTTCCCATGTGACTGGCAAAACTCTTGCCACAATCTTCTCAACCTTGTCTTCCTCAAGTATAGGCCTTCAAAGAGATTCCAGTTCATTTGTAAAAGTTGTGAATCTAGTGTACATCTTCTAGATAGTTTCTCCTTTCTTTATTGGAAAATTCTCATATTGAGAATACAGAAGTGTTCCTCTTGATCTTTTCACTTGAGGTGTTCCTTCATAACCCACTTGTAGGGTGTCCCGTATTTCTTTAGCAGTTGTGCAGCTTTAGATCCTACTGTACTCGTCTGGCCCTAGGCCACATACAAGCAATTTCTTGGCTTTAGCATTTTTCTCCCACTTTTTCAAGCCTTTAGCAGTGCAATCAGCACTTGTCTTTGGTACTTCAATTCCTTCACCATTCTTCTTAGCGGTTTCTAGAGGACCATTAGTGATTATGTCCCAATGCTCATAATCTTCCCATATAATGTGATCTCTCATTCTGTTTTTCCACCAAGAATAGTACTGGCCATTGAAAGGTGGAGGCGTAGCAGTGGATTTCCCTTCCCAATTTCCAGGTGGTGCACTCATTGTTGATCTTCTCCTAAGGTGTTAGCCTATTCAAGGATAACCTTCTCTGATACCAATTTATTTTCCAAATGTTAATACCACACAAGAGGGGGGTGATTTTTGTGGTACCCAATTTTTACACTAGAAGAACCTGATTCTTCTAGATGACCTAACTACGATAGTTTGAAGAATTAAGAGTGCATAGAAAAAAGAACACAGAAATTTTTACGTGGAAAACACCTGGCTCAAAAGGTGAAAAACCACGACCTACTACTCAGTAGGATTTTCCCAAACGTCCACCAAACTCAATGAGCCAAAACAGCATTTACAAAACTCTTTGTAAACTAAGGATTAACTCTAATCCCAGTATGGCACACAGCCTTAACTGTTGCGACACTTTCAATTTAACTCTAACTTGAGTACTCAACGTACCTAATACAATTTGCTTCTAAGAAAGCTGGAAAGGGACAATTTTACATCACCTACAACAATTGAACTAGAATAAGAAACACACAATGGAACTGGTACTTCAATCTTGTTCAAGTAGCTGCAGGCGTGCACACTTGATCTCACGTAAATTGCTTGCAAAATAGTCTTGCTCTTTTGCTCTCATTCAGCTCTAACATCTTCGTGTTTGTGCATACCTATTCTAAAGAAAAATATTACTTTTATATAGTTAGTAATCAGAGTTTGACAAAAACTCGAATTGCTGATCCTTCATCAAGTTCGAGTCCTAGAACAATTCAAACTCAAATTCCTTATCCTAGATCTGGGTATAGTTCTCTTCATATAAGGAGACCTTTTCTCTATATCCCATATGCAATCTTTTCTATCAGCTGAGCAAATATTCAGAGGATATTGCTGCTCTATCTCAAAGGCTTATCTTCTTCACGTGCATCGCGTGTGCATAGGCCATATCATCTGTATCTCCTCATATGGACCTGGTCCTTCACAGAGTTTGTTTGTCATTCTGCAAAACTTCAACTGAACTTGGGACAGCATGAACTCAAAACTCTCCCTTCTCATTTGAAATATGTCTATCTTGAGCATGAGTTATTTCTAGTAATTATATCACCTTCTCTAAATATAGAAAAGTTTGATTGAAGTATTAAAAGCACACAAAGGAGCCTTGAGGTGGACTCTAATAGATATCAAAGGGATTAATACAGTAATTTGTACGCACAGAATCCTTATGGAGGATAGCTACAAACCGATAGACTAACCGCAAATGAGATTAAACCCAACATTGCAGGAAGTGGTAAAAAGGGAGATTGTATAGATTTTGGCGGCAGGTATAATTTACCCTATTTCAGACAGCCCTTGGGTAACTCCTGTTCATGTAGTATCAAAAACAGGAGGTATGATGGTGATAAAAAATAAAAATAATGAACTAATACCTACCAAAACTGTCACGGGATGGAGAGTCTGTATAGATTATAAACGTCTTAATGATGCCACTAGAAAAGATCATTTTCATTTGCTATTTATTCTCAAATGTTTGAAAGAATTGCAGGAATGGGTTTAATTGTTTTCTTGATGGCTATTCAAGATATAATGAAATACCAATCGCACCAGAAGATCAAGACAAGACAACTTTCACATTTCCTTATGGAACATATGCATATAGGAGAATGCCATTCGATTTGTGCAACGCTCCTACCACATTTCAACGTTGCATGTCAGCTATTTTTTCTGACATGACTAAAAAATTTGTTGAAATTTTCATGGATGACTTTACACTCTTCGGCAAGGGTTTGAGGATTTTTTTGATATGTGAAGAGATAAACTTAATTCTTAATTGGGAAAAGTGTCATTTTATGGTTACTGAGGGAATTGTTTTAGGATATAAAATCAATGCTAAAGGTATAGAAGTTGATAAGGCTAAAATTAATCTTATAGCAGGATTACCCCCTCCCACAACTGCTAAAAGCATTAGAAGCTTTCTAGGTCATGCCGGTTTTTATAGACGGTTCATAAAAAAAAATTCAAAAATTTCTAAACCACTGACTAACCTTTTAATGAAAGATATTAAGTTTGAGTTTTTAGGTGATTGTATGAAAGCCTTTGACACCCTTGAAAAAAAATTATCAACTGCCCCTATAGTTGTGTCCCCTGATTAGAACCAACCTCTTGAGGTCATGTGTGATGCTAGTGATACAGCAGATGGAAATGTTTTCAGCCAGAGAAAAAGATACGATATTTCTTCTAATTTACTATTCCAGCAGGACATTGAATGAGGCTCAACTAAATTATTCCACGACTGAAAAAGAACTACTCGCAGTGGTATTTGCATTTATAAGTTTCTTTTTTATCAGATAGTGACAGAGGTTACCGTTTTTATTGATCATGCGGCTCTAAAATATTTCTTAGCAAAAAAAGATGTGCGATCTATTGTAACGACCCAACAGGTCGTTTTGGGCACTTATGCTTCTTTCTACTATTTGAAGTCTTGAAAAGCTTCATATGATGAAGTATGACTTGTGTGAATTGTCACTTTTGATTTTTCAATGATTTTGGAGTTAATTTGGTGGAATGAAAGTTAAGGTTCAAAGTATAAGTTCAAAGAGTTGACCGGAGTTTCACTTTTGTGCAAACGACACCGTAATGGAGTTTTGAAGGTTTCAATAGCTCTGTATGATGATTTTAAACTTAGGACTATGTTCGGACATTTATTTTGAAGTCTGTAGAATAAATTGAAGCATTTTGACATAAGCTGGAAAAAAGTAATTCGGAAGTTTGACCAAGAGTTGACTTTTTGATATCGAGGTCGGAATGAAGTTTTGAAAATTTCCATTGCTTCATTATGTCATTTATAACTTTTGTGCAAAATTTAAGGTCAACCGGAATTGTTTTGATAGGTTTTGACATCAAATGTAGAATTTGGAATTTATTAGTTTTAAATAGGCTTGAATTGGGGTGTGATTCATGTTTTAGTATTGTTCAATGTAATTTCAGACATTAGCTAAGTTTGTGTGATGTTTTAGGACTGGTTGATGCATTTTGTTGAGGTCTCGAGGGCCTTAGGTGGATTTCGGAAGGTTAACGGATCGATTTTGAATTGAAGAAAAGCTGCTGCATTTTTTCACAGCACTATGAACAGTAACACGCGAGAACAGTACCACGCGTGAACAGTACCACAAAAATTCTATGCAGTGTATAGCGGAGCAGTCCGAGTTTTCTTCTATTTTTGGACTTCCAAGATCTGTTTGAGCGAATTTTTAGAGGCAAAGTTCGCCACAAAACTTGGGTTAAGTGTTCTAGATTCCCTTATGATTATATTCCATGAATTAATATTTATTTTTTGGAGTTAGATTATTGATATTTCAAGAAAACTGGAGAATTTTCTAAAACTCCATAAAATGTATTTCTGATATTTGAACATCAATTTGAAGTCAGATTGTGTTATTGCTTCCAGGTGTCAAGATACCTAAATTTGACTTATATGATGGACATGGCGATCCCGTCGCGCATATAAAGGGATTTATCAGCAAAATGAGAGGAGCAGGGGGAAAAACGAAATGCTAATAGCGTACTTTAGCCAGAGTTTAAGTGGGTCCGCACTGGAGTGGTACACCCGGTAGGATCACAACCGGTGGTATACTTGGGATGACTTGGCACAATCGTTTGCTTGCCACTTTAAATATAATCTCGAGATTGTCTGGATCGTCTATCTCTGATAAATCTGGAGAGGAAACACAATGAGAGCTTTAGGGAATACGGTTTTCGCTGCAGGGAACAAGCAGCTAGAGTTGGTCCTCCCATGCAGGAGAGTGAGATGGTTGACTATTTTCTACAGGATCTTGAACCTACCTAATTTGGACATTTGGTGTCAGCAGTAGGTAAGACTTTCAACAAAGTAGTCAAGATGGGAAGTACGGTTGAGGAAAGCCTCAAATCCAATAAAATCGTGAGCTACTCTGCAATTAAGGCAACCACTCAAGCCATCTAGGGCAGAGTTGGGGAACATTCAGAAAGAAGAAGGAGGAGGAAGTAGCGACACTGGAGTCGGGAACTAGGTGCAGGCCTCGGGCTCCATCTCATTATGCCCAACCTCATCCTCACCACCAAACATACCCACATAGTACATATGGCCCACCACAATATTACTATCCACCATTAGAACCTTGCTTCTCGGTCCATCACGCGTAAGCATATACCTAACCTCCCGCTCACGCGCAATGGCGTGCGCCAGCCCCACAAAATACTTACCCAACTCCACGAAATCATTACCCGCCTTCAAGATCCTACCAACAACCCCCAAAACCCTCCTCCAAGCCAATCCAGTCTTGAGAAATGAAAGGGTGCAGAAGAAGAAGACTTTCACTCCGCTAGGAGAATCCTACACTAGCTTATTCCACAGGCTGCGACAACTAGATATGTTGAGACCAATCGAAGCAAAATTTCCAAATCCTCCACCGAAGAATCTACGTTATTTTGTTAGATGCGAATACAATTCCGGTGCACTAGGGCATGAAACCGAAAAGTGTTTCCATTTAAAGAAAGCAATCCAGGAACTTATTAGAACCCACTGGATTGAGGTGCACACTCCATAGGTACCCAATATTAACTAAAACTCGCTGCCGGCTCATCAGGAGACCAACATGATTGAGATCGTCGAAAAAAGCGAAGAGTCCAAAAGGCCCTCATAGACAGTGATGATGATCAAATCTAGTGAAGTTAAGCCAACTGAGAGTGCAAGCAGTGAGAAGCTTGTAACCGAGGCAATAGAAAGAGGCAACAAACTTGTCATAGTTCTAGGGGGCCCTGCATGCACGGTTGCGCCAAAGCAGGAACATGAAAAAGTAATGGTACACGGGGCAGTCAGAGAACCTGTCATGGTTTTAGAAGGTGCTCACATACAGCCAGTCATTGTAAACTAGTAATCCAGCCACCAATCATCAACAGCCAAGCCGTTCCTTGGAGATATGAGCAAGCAATAGTGATGTATAAAAGAAAAGAAGTTAGGGAAGAAGTGTGTGAGGCCCGGGGCTTAACTCGATCAGGGAGGTACTTCGCCCCCGAAGAATTAAGGAAAGGTAGATTCTCTAAAGATAACTCAGAGTCAGTAAAGAAAGGTGTTTCGGAGGAAGATTGAAAGGAATTCTTGAAGAAAATGAAAATGCAGGTCTACTCCATCATAGAGCAGTTGAGGAATACACTAGCTCAGATCTTCTTATTATCCTTACTAATCCATTCAGATGAACACCGCCAGGCGCTGATGAAGATTTTGAATGAATCCCATGTCCCTGACAAGATAAGTGTTAATCATTTGGAAAAGATTACAAACAAGATATTCGAGGTAAACCGGTTCACCGTCTCTAACGATGAATTGCCCATGGAGGGAACTGAGCACAATCGAGCTCTTTATCTAACTTTGAAATGTGAAGATATTGTGGTCACCCGAGTTCTGGTCGACAACGAGTCTAGTGCAAATATTTGTCTACTCTCCAAATTGACCAAGCTGAAGGTGAAGAATTAAAGGGTCCACAAGAATAACAATGTGTTCGAGGTTTCGATGGTGGAGGCAAACACACGGTGGGGGACATAGTGCTGCAAGTGACAGTAGGACCCGCTAAGTTCACCATGGAATTTCAAGTGTTGGACGTGGTAGTCTCTTATAACTTGTTATTGGGTAGGCCATGGATTCAAGTAGCCAAAGCAGTGCCATCTACGCTGCATCAGATGGTAAAATTTGAATGGGACAGGCAAGAGATTATGGTGCAAGGTAAAGACAAACTGTGCGTTTCAGGTGATGCAATCGTACCTTTTATTGAATCTGAAGACAGCAAAAGCCATGGGTCTATCAGGTTTTTGATACTGTGTCAATTCAGAAAATCCCAGAGCGTGAGGTTGTCATGACCCCACATATAGCAATTGCGTCAGTTATGGTTGCTTCAGAAATGTATAAGAATGGTTTCATGCCCGGCAAGGGGTTGGGTGCTTCTCTACAAGGCATTGTGCAACCGGTGTCCCTCTCCAAAAATCTGGACACGTTTGGCCTAAGGTTCAAGCCTACAGCTGCAGACATAAAGCAAGCCAGAAAGCTAAGGCAGAAGGCTTGGGCCCTTCCAAAGCCCATCCCAAGGTTGTCCAAATCATTTGTCAAGCCCAGTACTAGGAATGGATCCCAAGGATTCATGGCCCGCTGAACGACGTGGACGGGGATCTTGATAAGGGGTTAGAAAGGTTGTTCAATAAGGTGAATATGGTTGAGGTAGGAGAAGGATGGAGCAAGGCAGATTTGCAGTTTGTATGAGCATGCACAAAACTCAATAACTAGGAAGCCACTCCTCTTCCCACTCGGAAGGAGTTGTGGTAGTCGGCTTTGATTTTCCTTTCAATCTAGTTTGGATTAGCTTCATAGTTGTTAATTCAGTTGCTATTTACGTCAGTTCGGATGTGTAAACTCTGTTATCTTTGATTCTAATGAAATGCAATTTCCCTTTCAGCAGCGTTGATTGTTTGCGTTTCTCTTTATTTCACTTTCTTTTCTCTTTTGTACAGTTATTTTTATACTGGTTCTAGTGATCTGACATGCATATGGACTCCTCGGCCCAGTCTTCAAAACCGGTCTAGTTCAGAAATAATAATTCAAGAAATAGAACATGAAGATAAACCAAAATACGACAAGGAAGGGGCATGGGATAAAATTAGTAAAGAGTTGAGACAATTTTAAGAGAAACACAAATAAAACCTGAATGATACAGAGGCAGGCAATTTAGGAAGCCCGGATAATGTCAGAGAAACAAAGATAAGAGTCCATTTAGAGCCACAACTTAGGAATGAAATAATTGAAGTACTGATTGAATTCAGAGATGTCTTTGCATGGTCCTATGATAACATGCCCGGATTGAGCACTGACTTGGTGGTTCACAAGTTACCCATTGACCCAGCCTGCCCTCCTGTCAAGCAATAGTTGAGAAAGTTTAAAACTGATGTGGGCGTGAAAATTAAAGAGGAAGTGACTAAGTAGTTTGAGGCAAAAGTCATCCGAGTCACACGATATCCCACCTGGTTAGCTAATGATGTGCCCATACCAAAGACGGATGGTATAACCAGGGTGTGTGTTGATTACCACGACCTCAACAAAGCAAGTCCAAACAACAACTTCCCCCTACCGAACATCCACATATTGATTGACAATTGCGCGAAGCATGAGATCGGGTCGTTCGTAGATTGACGCAGGCTACCACCATATCTTAATGGATGAAGAAGATGCGGACAAAACATCATTCATCACGCTGTGGGGGACAAATTGTTATAGAGTCATGCCTTTTGGTTTGAAAAATGTCGGGGCGACATACATGATGGCATTGACAACCATTTTTCACAATATGATATATAAGGAAATTGAGGTCTATGTGGATGATGTGATAGTAAAGTCTAGAAGGCAATCCAATCATGTCAAAGACCTGAAGAAATTCTTTCCAAGGATCCGCAGGTATGACCTCTAACTCAACCGGTAAATGCGCATTTGGGATCCCCTTAGGGAAATTGCTAGGGTTCATAGTCAGCCGCCGAGGCAATGAATTAGACCCATCAAAGATCAAAGCAATACAGGCGATACCATCGTCGAGGAATAAAACAGAAGTGATGAGTCTATTGGGAAGATTGAATTACATTAGTTGGTTCATTGCTCAGCTCACAACCATCTGCGAGCCCATCTTTAAGCTATTGAAAAAGGATGATGCGGTGAAACTGATGGGAGAGTGCGAGGAAGATTTTGAAAAGATAAAGGAATATTTGTCGAACCCACCGGTATTGGTCCCGCCAGAACCAGGAAGGCCCTTAATCTAATATTTGACAATCTTGGACAACTCATTTGGGTGCGTGTTTGGTCAGCACGATGTCACCAGGAGAAAATAGCAGGCCATATACTACCTCGGTTTGCCCATGTTATATCTTCTGGCATCGGGTGGAAACCTAACCTAAAGAACTTCTCGATAGTGGTCAAAGCAATTGGCTACGCTATCCCTTGCAAGGACCTTCCTAGTTCCTTCCCCGGTTTGAATCCATGTCATATCATTTCTCTAGCTACCATGATTGACGCATTGGAGAGGAAAGGTTGGGGACAGGGTTTTCCCTCTTCATGCTAATCAGCCACCATAATTTTGAAGGTTTGACAGACTATATGCTCACTAACTTCTTTAGCTTCGAGGCAGGGGACGGAGGGATCGGGATAAATTGACTGCTCATCTTCCCCATGGACCACAATTTCTTGGTCTTCATGTTCAAATTTTATCATCTGATGAAGAGTGGAAGGCACAGCCCCCTCAGCTTGAATCCATGGCCTTCCTAGGAGGTAGTTGTAAGATGTGTCCATATCTAACACTTAAAAGGTTACCTCGAAATCAGCTGGGCGAATGGTCAAGACCCAATAAATCTCTCCGATTGTGTCCCTTTTGATTCTATCCAAGGCTCGAACACATATGTTGTTGGGACAAATCCTCTCTGTCCCGATTTCCATTTGCTATAATGTTTAAAGTTTGCGTATTCCTACCCTAGAGCCTCCGTTTACCATTACCCTTTTGACATAATAACCTTCGCATTTGACAGTTAAATGCAGGGCTTTGTTGTGAGCAGCTCCTTCTGGGGGTAAGTCATTTTTACTGAATGTGATCTGATTGACAGCGAACAATCTTTCTGCCATCCTTTCTAATTGTACCACAGAGGTTTGAGATGGCAGGTTGGCAACATTAAAAGTTTTGGCTAGTACCTTCTGGTGCTCAGGTGATTCCATCATCAAGGATAGCAAGTACACTTGTTCAGGGGATTTCCGAAGTTGGTCCACTGCCTCATAGTCTACAATTTTCATCTTTCTAATGTAAAATTCCACTTCTTTGGTGCTCACTGGCTTCTTGGGTGGGAATCGCCTCTTGGTGGCGCTGTTCACTTCTTCCAAGTCATAGTATTTCTTCACCAGGTAACTTTCTTGAGTTTCTCTAGAGATTTCTTTGCCTTTATATGTCATCACCATTTCATGATAATTACAAGGGACTGCAGTGGTATCTGTCACAGGCCTCTGAGGTGCGCGGACAACCAACACGGCCTAACTCAGCCTTGGTGGATAGTCAGCCCCCCACACCATATAGATTCTTTTGGGCATGTACATCTGAGTAGTCCTGTTCAACTCGAATCTCTTTGGGGGACTCAGAGTTAACTGCTTTTCCAAACGACCTCATGGGACGTAAAGGACAGCTTCTTTGACGGGTGTTGCCTCGGTTTTGTCCTCAAATTTCTTTTCCATTTCAAGGTGCGTGGTTTTTCTCTTCATTTCCCCTTCATTTTTCTTGAGGGAAGCTCTTGGCTTTCTATCCGCGTCGGTAATGGCAAATATGGCTTTTAAAGCCGGGTCGAATTCTTTGTCCTCACAGTTCATCCCAATTACCAATCCGTTGGTGTGGGTAGGTAATGGGTTGTTAGTAACATTAGAGAACTCCTCATCCCTCAACACTATTTTCCTTTGCTCTATCAAATCTTCCATAGCTCGCTTCAAAGTCCAGCAATTTTCTGTGTCACGCCTTTCAGCCCCCAACTGATAAGCGAACCGGGCACCCTGTTGGTAGGAAGGCAAGTCAGGGTTTTATCTGTTCGGAGGTACACGCTGCAACAGACCCAACTGGACAAGTTTTGGGAACAGGCTGAAATAGGACTCCCTGATTGGCATAAAATTTCGCCTTCTGGGTGGCTCACAAGGACGTAAGTTATTTTGGGGAGGGCGACGGTTATCGTGGTTTTGATGGGGAGGCTGGTTTCTCAGAGTTTGGTATTTGTTGACCTGCTCCTGCGGTCGTGCAAATGGTTGAGGGTTCATAATTCCATATGGTTGAGGAGCATAAGGCGTGTCTTGGTGAGGATAATAATGTTGAGGGGTTCTTCTCGAGAACATGGGCCTAGGGGCATGATGTCTTCTCGTACCTGTTGCTGCCATCGAGGTTTCTTCTTTCTTTTTTCCCCTTGTAACTCCTCCAGATCCCCCTTGGATGGCTTGGGAGGTTGCTTTGATAGCCGACTGACTCAAAATCCTTCCCGTTTTTGAACTTTTTTCTACCATTTCACCAATCTTGATTCCTTCTGCATAAGGATTGCCCATGGCCGACACCATGTTTTGAAGTAATCTGCTTCCTGGGTCTGAAGTAAAAAACTAACCATTTCTATTTCATCCATGAGAGGTATCACCCTCGATGCCTCTTCGTGCCACTTAATAGCATATTCTCTGAATCTTTCTGAAGGCTTCTTCTTTAGATTTGCCAAGGAGTTCCTGTCGGGTGCGATGTCGATGTTGTATTGAAACTACCTAACAAAATCTTTTGGAAGATCGTCCCAAATGTGCCATCGTAAGACGTCTTGGTCCATATACCACTCTAAGGCAACGCCTAATAAGCTTTCTCCGAAGTACGTCATCAAATTCTCTTCTTTTCCGCCAGCTTCATGCAATTGGTTGCAATACTTCTTTAGGTGAGCAATGAGATTGCCATGCCCATCATACTTTTCGAACTTTGGCATTTTAAATCAAATTGGTAGGTGCACGTGAGGGAACATGCACAGATCTGTATAAGAAACACTTTTTTGTCCACTCAAACCTTGCATATTCTTTAAACTCTGCTCAAGGTTCCTCATTTATTTTGCCATCTCGTCCTATTCAAGAACTTTGGGAGTTTTGTACTATCCTGGTGTAAACTCAAATGCTGGTTGAGGATAAGTATAGGTGGGTTATTGAGGAGGCTCAGTTTGGTAAATGGGTGTTTGGAATGTAAAGGCCGATGGATCAAATGTGGGTCTAGGCAACACGGGTTGTGTGTTGGACGCACATGGGGGAGCCGTAAAGATATTGGGATTCTGCCGGATGTGAACACCTGGGGCGAACATTAGAAAGTGCTCAACAAAATTGGCCGGTATAGTGGGTTGTCCCAATAGAATGTTTGGATGACTAAAGGGAATAGTGGAAGTACCCCCCGGATCTAGGGAAGAGCTCGGGGGATCCAGGGATGGCGCTCGGAGGCTCTTTCCATTCGTCCATGCATCCCACATCTCCATGACCCTAAAGCGTAGGATCATGTTTTCCTCGCCTGCTGCAGACTCTGAGCCGGGATACTTGTGTCACACCTCTTTTTTACATTACTACACCCCAGAAAGGGTATAATAAAGGGAGTTTCTTCCAATTTATGTGACAATCGAAACGGGATTAATTATTAGAAATCAGAGTCGCCACTTGGGATAATTTATGGTGTCCCAAGTCACTGGTTTAAAATCCCGAATCGAGAAAAAAATGACTCTGTTATAATAGTTTGCGAATCAGAAATCCGAGTATGGAATTATGTTAAATCGGGAGAAGGTGCTATGCACTCCTGAGTTTTGTGGTTCAAGCACGGTCGCTTTGATAATATTTGGATTATTTAAATTATTTAATTACTAATTTTTAAACCTATGTTCATTTATCTCTTTCATCGCTATTAATTAGAAAATTATCTTGAACGAGGTACGCGTACGTGTACCCACTTGTTTGGCGCGTCAAAATCATGTGATGCGAACA
Source organism: Nicotiana benthamiana (assembly GCA_034376525.1). Lineage (NCBI taxonomy): Eukaryota > Viridiplantae > Streptophyta > Magnoliopsida > Solanales > Solanaceae > Nicotiana > Nicotiana benthamiana. Next base: position 43,049,040 of record CM067326.1, read on the forward strand.
TGTGCACAATTAATAATGCTTAATTATTTTTAAGAAAAGTTTGGGCCGAAGTTGCGCGAATGCATACTCCAGTTTTGTTTTTATAAGTGTAATTGTGTTCACGGACGTATACGCAATCACACTAGTATTTTAAACCGTCCTAATGGATATTCTACGAAATATTATACTTTACCTAACCTAGGAAATTATTAAAAGGCCATATTTGATTATATGAAGGTGAAATATTATTATTAAGAAAATTTGTTTGAAGTTGTGCACGCATACTCCGATTTGGTTTTTAGAATCGTAATTATGTTATGCGAACGTATGCACAATCACGATGATAGATAAATGTGCTTAAATAAAACTACGAGGTTTATGAATATTAAAGGACCAAGTATGCTCCTAGCTATCAAATTCTCGAGAGTATGAATAAAAGAGAAACCGAATTATCTATGTCCAATTCCCTCACATTTTCAAAGCTAACTCCTGCAAATCCGGTATTGTGAAGCCTTCAACTATGAAGCCTTAAACAATTACCTCTTAATAAAGTGATGAACATGAAATCAACAACTCAATTTTAACATAAAAACTCATCAAGAATAATTTTCTTCAAAATAACTTGCAAATAGAACTATTAACAGAGCTCTCTTGAATAGCCGAGAAAAGACTAAGATGCACCAGCAGGAGTTCCTTCCAACAAACTTTAAGTGTATTCAACTATATTTATAAGACATTGTGGTTCAACGCATGTCGGGGAATTGAAGTTTACTTGCAGCAAAGAACTTGTTGAAAACCTTGACTACATTATTTCTTGCTAGTGTCCATTGACATAAATGTAAGTATCTAAACATAATTGGAAGTGAGTTTGTTAGCAGCTCAAGTGATGTATTCCTCGTGAGTTAGTACTATCTTTTTGTTTAGTTTGTCGTGCACTAGTAAATAAAGACATGTAGCCAACCAATGTGTGTACATTTCTTAAGAACAAAAGACTTCCAGCAGGTGTTAAAAAAATCATTAACAGAGCAATATTATTAAGACAACCAAAAACATAAAAATGATACATAGTAACTAGTAAGATCAACGAACCAAGCAACTGATAAATTAACAAAAAACAAAGGTGCAAGGTTTAGCAAATAAGACACAGCAAGAGCTGAGAAGTAAACCTCATATAATCTGAAATTAACTGTGCAACAACATTGAAACAGAAACATTCGAGAAAGCTTGCTGCTTAATTAGCTTAGAAATTAAGCCTAAACTAACTTGTAAAAAGAACTAGTATCTAAATTTCCTATGTCAATAAATCAACACCCATCAGTAGCTCGTAAAATTCAAACTCATACAAAAAAACAGCAGTGCAACAATTACAACCACAAACATCGGTCCAAAATGAAATATAGGAGATTAGAAATAACCTGAAATTAGCTTTTCGATTAATTGAAATGCAGTAGTTACACGGATTGAAATGAAGTGACGACTACAATCGAAAGTCGATACAGCTACAAATGAAGTCAGTGAAAGTCGAACAAGAAAACCAACGGACAGTACATCGGCAAAACCGCGATCCAAACTTTGAAACTCGTCGGAACCGTGATAGAATTCAACAACGGACCCTAAACAAGATCGGCTTCAACCTCGAACAACACTTCGATTTCACGAACTAGAATTGGCCTTGAACTCAAACACGTCCATTTCTGGAACGAAAATCATTGAACCAGAAGAACATACATCTTTCTTTACTTTTTTCATTTTTGTTTTAGTTTTTCTCTGGTTCAAAGATTCCACAAATCCTATGCCATTTTTATTTCTTTCCCATTTCTATTTTATAAGTGACTCTGTGTGTTTGTGCTTTTTATTCGGAGAAGATGATGTGGAGGGGGTGTATGCGTGTGTTCACGATGGGAGATTAAGAAAATGGAGGTTTCCGGTGGCCTGTGGTGGCTGGTTTAATGTGAGAAATAAGAGGTCTAGGTTTGGTTGGGTGGTGCAAAGAAGACGACCAAAAGGGGTGGGGGCTTTCTTTGCACCCTCTACGCAACCTCCCTGTATCGGGCGTGTATTTTCCTGTGTATATGCGTGTATTGTTATGTGTATTAGGTCTAGGTTTTTTAGGTAGAGAAATGGGTTTGGGTATTGGGTCGGGTTGACCCGGTTTGGTGTTGGGTAGGGGATGATTATGGTTGGGGTGGGTCATATGGGATAGAGAGTGTGTTTGGGCTGGAATTTTAATAATATTTTTCCAATTCTAGCCTTTTATTTCAAGACCAACTATTCAAGATTTCTTTTCCTCCTTTTGATTAATAAAAAAACATAAATAAAACTAAGATGTAAAATTAAGTTAATTACCTACTAAGAAATTTATGAAAGTCAATTACCTGTAAATTAAGAAAAACGAAATTACTAATAATATGAAAAGGCTAAAAATGAAAAAATGAGTCTCTTTTTAAAAAACTTTCCTTTTCTATATAACAACTAATTTACTAATTAACCTGAAATATAAACATAAACCCTAAATGTAATGCAAGATATTTTTGTACTTTTCGTGAGTTAAATAAACATGCACACAAATTATCACAAAATCCTATAAAATTATATAAATGAGAAAAATTATTTTTCTTGTATTAATAGGAGTAATTTATACAAGGCAAAAATCACGTGCTCACAGCCTGAAATTGGGCTATCTTCCGATATGGGAATTGCTGGCAAGGTCATTTCAGACGATATTTCTCTACTTGCTTTTGATGTGGTAAAATACCGGTGTGATGCCAGCTTACCAAAAACCAACCACTGTTTCCAAAAATCTAATCTGGAATTTACAGCAACAACAGTTAGTTTGAGACAAGTAAAAAATAGGGAATCACACATTGGGGCGCGCTGCACCTATACAGTTAAATGGATGTCTACATGTTTGCAATGGTTGCATGCATCATCCCGGCTTTTCATTTTCATTTTTCTTTCTTTTGATTTCCACTCTTTGTTTTTATTGCTTTTTCCTCTCTTTGTTTCTCTCTTTTCCTTCTTTTATTTTCTTCCCTCTTTGGTTTTTCTCTTAGGCTTTTTCTTTTCTTTACTTTTTCTCTCATTTTTTGTTTTGGGAGTTACGGTCAAATCCTATAAACATTGCCTATGTATCATGACCCCACATGAATCAGACCGAGCGTAGTTCATGCAAATGAAAAAATAAGGAAACAAATTTTGGGATTTTAAAATTTTTCATTAATAAAACTCTGATTATAAAGGTGCTAGACAAATTTTTTTTCTTGAATGAAAAATTACAAAACAGACTCGACGACTAAACTAGGTCAATAGTATTCAAATCCTAGGGCCCGCGGAGCGTCATTCGGCATCGCCGCGGGCCTACGTGCAAGACCCCTTTGTAACTGCTCCAAATTATTCATAACCTAATGAACAAATATCTTAAATGTAGCAAAGAAATGTTACGATTCATTCGTTCACTGGCCCGACATTGCATGACAATATAATTTGTCATGCCTCTGATTCTTTCCCTCCGGCCCTTTTTTAGAGTAGTCGATTTATCTGTTGGATACGAGCTTCTAGCACTTCGGAATCATGGAAGTGATGGTCTTGCAACAGTTTTATTTCCTTCTCAATTTTGGCGATTAGCCCATAGCATTATTCCTTTTCAGCCCGAAATTCTTTGTCCTGTCGGCTGCCTTATCTTCAAAAGCATTCATTTTTCTCTTCATATTAGCAATGGTTCGTATAATTCGTTTTCATTTGTTTTACAAACTGAGCTCTTTCCTCTGTCTTCTTTTCCCATTGTGCGCGAAGTTTGCCATGTTCCCTTCAGATTTCTCTAATTCTTCCTGGAACTCTAAGACTTGCTTCTTCAACCCTTTTATCAATCTCTCATCGGACTGGCTTCTTTCTTGGTTTTTAGCAGCTATTTTCATTTTTTGGATTTGAGCCTTGAGAGCCTCATTCTCTTAGGTCAGCTTCTTTTTGTCACTTTCATCGGCCGTGGCTTGCAAGCTATTTTCAAACTGGAGATCCTAAACCTCTTTTTCCAATGCTCCTATTCGGGCCCTGCATTCCTTCTATTTTAGCTAAACAATCCCATTGCACCTGAGCCCCGTCAGTGAAGTGTTGGACATGTGGCCTCTTGGCGGGCCTCTCAGGAATTTGAAAAATTTTCCAAACCAGACCAAGTATTTGGGGTGTACTTCGCCCTAGCCCGATCTCACACTATGGTTTTAGACTCAAGATACCTGCATTCATTCCATATTTGGAACAGTTTTCCTTCTGGGAATGTAGCTTTTGGGCCTAATTCGATGACTTGATTACTCAGATCTTCGTCATTGTGGATGGTTTGGAATCTTCGTAGCTGTCACAGGACTCGATAAGGAGCATAAGGTTGGATGCTCCAAACGCCCATCAAAAGAATACAAGGCACTTCTGTTGATGTGTATACAACCTCGGTAGCGGGAAGCCATCCGAAAGCCTATTTAAGTTTACTCACAGTCAAAGATCTCAAGCATAACAACCAAGCCTCGGTGCCCTCGGGGAACTCAATACCTGTTACCCGGGTTCAAAATTCTTCAAAGCAACTCAACCCAGTCAAACCATAGTTCATGCACCCCGTGCGAAGACAAAGGTGCTCCTGTATCCATAGCTGTAGTAAAATTCTGCAACCCTGAAAAGATTTCATACCCTCTAAAGACTATCATGAACAAGTCCAAATAAAGCCTGAAAACTCAGTTCATCAACTCCATAAATGTTGTTGGGGCATTGGTCAACCCAAATGACATAACCAAGAATTTATAATGTTTGTACCGAGTGTGGAATGTTGTCTTACGAACATCGGATGCCCTAACCCTCAACTGATGGTAGCCCGATCTCAAGTCAATCTTTGAAAACACCTTTGCACCCTGAAGCTGGTCGAACAAATCATCAATCCTCGGCAGTGGATACTTGTTCATTATCGTCACTCTGTTCAATTGTCGGTAATCAATACACATCCTTATCGAACCATCCTTTTTCTTCACAAATAACGCACCACAAGGCGATACACTAGGTCTAATGAAATCCTTCTCAAGAAAATCTTGCAACTCATCCTTTAACTATTTCAACTCTGGAAGGGCCATACGATACGGCAGAATGGGAGTGGGCTGAGTGCCCGAAGCCAGATCAATATAAAAGTCAATATCTCTATCGGGCGGCATGCCCGGCAGGTCTTAGAGGAAAACCTCGGGGAACTCTCGAACATTATGAATAGAATTAATAGAAGGGACCCCAATGCTGGAATCGCGAACATACGCCAAATAAGCTAAACACCCGTTATCGACCATGCATTGAGCCTTCACATATGAAATAACACTGCACGTGGTATGACTTGGGGTCCCTCTCCACTGTAGTCGGGGTAAATCTGGTAAAGCCAAGGTCACGGACTTGGCATGGCAATCCAAGATTGCATGATATGGGGACAACCAATCCATCCGTAATATAACGTCGAAATCCACCATATCTAAGAGCAATAAATCAACACAGGTCTTAAGACCCCCATATACTACCACACATGAACAATGAACTCGGTCGACCACTATAAAATCACCTAGCGGTGTAGATACAAAAACAGGAACACTCAAAGCATCACTAGGCATGACCAAGTACGGTGAAAAATAGGTCGACAAATACGAATACGTAGACCTAGGGTCAAATAGCACTGAGGCATCTCAATCACAAACCAGAATAGTACATGTAATAATTGCATCTGAAGATTCAGCCTCTGGCCTAGCTAGAAGAGCATAACACCGGGGTTGGGCCCCTCCTCCCTGAATCACATCCCTGGGATGATCGACTACTTGCTTGCCTCTACCTCTCGCGGTCCTACCTCCAGCCCTATGACCTCTACCCCTGCCTCTAGCTGGCTGGGCAGGCGGTGGAACACTTGGTGCCTTAATTATGGGGCGAGTACTCTACTGCTAGGAATTACCCGAAGCTTGAGGGCAAAATCTTACAATGTGACTCAGGTCACCACAACCATATCACGCCCTCGGCTACTGAGAATGCTGATCCTGTTGACCTGTATATCCTCCTAGAAAACTATGAAGTGGTGGTGCACTGATGGGAGCTGGTGATGCACTGAAAGACTGGTGATCAGAATACTACGGCTGAGAACCACTACCACCTGAAGAACCATGAGAGACCTAGAGAGCTGACTGAAAAGGCCTAGGAGGATGGCCTCTACAATAAAAATATCTACCTCCATACGAGGTACCACTGAATCTGCTAGAGCGATGAGGCCTCTTATCCAACCCACGACCACCCCCTGTGAAAGAGCCATCTGAACTCGGCGAGCCGCATTGGCCGCCTCTTGAAAACTAATCTCACTCCTAGCTCCCATATCCATCTGAAGAAAATCGGCTGAATCAAAACATCAATAAACCTCCACACCCGCTCTCTCTCTGTTGGGAATATAACAATAGCATGGTGAGCTATATCGATGAACCGGGTCTTGTACTGAGTGACTGTTATAGAGCCCTGCTGGAAACGCTCAAACTGCCTGCAAAGAGCCTCTTACTGAGTAACTAGGAGAAACTTCTCCAAAAATAACTCTGCAAACTGGTCCCATGTCAGAGATGGCGACCCTGCTAGTCTGGCTAAACAATAGTCCCTCCACCAAGTCTTGGCGGATCCAGAAAGACGAAAGGTGACAAAGTCGACACCATTAGTCTCCACAATACCCATAGTCCGAAGAACCTCATGGTAGCTATATAAAAATCCTGGGGGTCCTATGAAGAAGCACCACTGAATGTGGTGGTTTAGAGCTTGCTTAACCTATCCAACCTCCACAAAGCATCTACAGACATAGCCGCTCCATCGCTGGTCTGAATCACAATATCCGACTGACCTGCCACCACCGGCTGAACCACTAGAACCTGAGCCTGGGGAGCTACCTGCTCTGGAGTACGTATTGCTTGAGTCTGAACTCTTCCTCCAGTCTGGGAAGTGGCTGGTGCTACTGGAAGCAAACCCACTCAAGTGACGCTCTCCATAAGGCCTACCAACCTGACAAAAGCGTCCTGAAAATCTAGGGTGGCTATGAACCCCTCTGGGACCTGAGTTGGGCCCACCGAAGCTGTTGGGGCTGAACCCTCCTCGTCATAGTCAACATGAGGCTCCACCTCTGGGGCTGCTGCTCGGGGCTAAGCTCTGCCCCTGCCTCAGCTGCCGGCACTGCCTCGGCCTGCCCTCTGCCCCTAGTAGAAGCTGATGCTGGGGGCTCGGGCTGCTGAGCGGTAGAAGAGGAAGCACGTGTTCTTGCCATCTGCAAAAGAGCAGAGTAAAAAGACAATCAATGTTTGGGAAACAGATTCCCATGACAAGAAATAACAAAAGGGAAATTTTCCTAACTCTGTAGCCTCCGGGGGATAAATACAGACGTCTCCGTATCGATCCCTCAGACTCTATCGGGTTTTTTCTCTAGTTGTGAGGCCTACGTATCCTAGTGCTATGATACCAACTTGTCACAACCCGGATTTTACACCCTTGGGAGTCGTGATAGCGCCGACTATTAAGAGCTAGGCAAGCCAATTATTCATTACCTCTATTAGCAAACATCAGCTTTTTTTTAATTAATGAAACATGTAATAGAAAACCGAAAGTAATATAAATATAAATAAACCGAAGCAATGCAGAAATCCGACACAACTCTACCCAAGAAGCGGAGTGTTTTTTTCGGTACAAAGGATAAACAACTAAAGTAAAAATAAAAGAGATTCCGGTCCTGCGGATGTCAGCAAGGCTACCTCGTTGTCTCTAAACTGAAGTCAGCTCCCAAATCTACTACTGTTGTCCAAAAACTACTCCAGCTTTGTGATCTGTGCAAAAAGATTCATAGAGTGTAGCATCAGAACAACCGACCCCTTGTGCTGGTAAGTTCCTGGCTAACCCCGTTGAAGTAGTGACTAGGCTAGACCGGACTACCAAACAAACTTGTGCAGTTCAATATATATATATATATATATATATATATATATATATATATATATATATATATATATATATATATATATATATATATATATATATATATATATATATATATATATATATATATGTAATAGAAAAGAATACAAAAATTAACCAGTTAAGAGGGAGGGGAGCATGCTATGGGGCTATAACAGTTCAGAACTAAAACCAAATAATAATGAACAAAATTATAAAACTACAATATCCACAAAGATAGGAAAAATCAACAAATTGCACGGCACCATCCTTTGTGCTTCTGTTCTCGTTCTCACCAAGATAATCATATAAAGTATAAAGCATATCCATCGTGCTTTTCCTCACATAAACACTCATATGATAGCACAGAATGATCCTTCATACGTTAGTAATCAACTCATGATACGGAATGTTCCTTCGTGCATTAGTAATCATTTCATGGCACGGAATGTTCCTTCATGCCTTAGCATATTCTCAACACAAATCGTGCACGGCATCAAACTTCGTGCTTTATTACACAAATCGTGCACAGCGTCGTGCTTTGCAACCAATGGGGCGACGGGATACTCAAAGAATAATAGGAATCCCGGAAAGGAAAAATACAAGTGAATAGTTAAATCCTGGTAAGGGAACAACAATAAGAACTTTCACATCCCGGCAAGGGAGATAATCAATATACGAAATCAGCCCGGCAAGCGAATAACCACATCTCTTTCTCTTCCTTTCATTTCTTACTCTATAATTTACTTTATTACTCGAGCCAACTCTCCAAAGATTTTACAATTCATAATTTCCTTCTCATACTCTTTCATTGCATAGGAATCATCAAAGTTAGACCAAACACTTACCTCAACTTCCATGGCTAAATCAATCCACAACGACCGCTTTCCCTCTCGAATCAACTCCAACTCAACCAAATCTATGCAATAAGGACTTCATGTTATCAATATGTGCTAAACAATTCAAACCCAATGACTAATTATAGCTTTTTCATCAATTTACTACAAAAGGGCAAAAAAGTCCCCATGCCCACATAGTCAAAACCCAAGGTTCGAACCAAAACCTGATTACCCATTCCCCCATGAACTCAAATACATAATTTATTTTGGAATCAGACCTCAAATTTAGGTCCAAAACCCCCACTATTAGAAAACCTAGGTTCTACCGTAAATTCTCAAATTTTCCCATTAAAATATTTGTTTTAAAGTTGAAATATGTTTTATGTTAAGGAGTAAAGAAAATATGTTAGAAATCACATACAAATCATTTTGAAGAAGAAGAATCGTTTGGAAAATTGCCTTTTGTTTTTTGGGTTTTGAAAAAGTGAAAAATGACTGAAAATTCAGACCTTTTAAACCCCACTGGAGGCTCAGCACGGACCATGCAAAAGTGCATGTGGCCGCACTGAGGGACTGGAAAAAAATGACCCTCTCTGAACCCACCCAGCGCGGACCGCACTGATTAGTCATGCGGCCATGCTGGTTGACTTGAACCAATGGCCCTCTAAACCTAGCCACGCGGACCACGCACAAATGCACCGCGTTCGCGGGGCTTCCAGCGGTGACTGCACGAAATTGACCGCGGGCTCTTTGGGGGCCTGAAACTCCCTGAACCTGCAACCATCTGACATTTCTAGCCTAAGACCTCCCGGGACCTACTCAAAACTCACCCGAGCCCTCGGAGCTCCAAGCCGAACATACATATAAACTCAAAAACATACTACGGACTCATCCGTGCGATCAAATTTCCCAAAAACATCATAAATCATCAAATTAGTCCTCAAGACCCATGATTTCCTTCCAATTTCCATAAAACATCATGTTTAGAGTTTCTAGTTCAAAACACGCCAAATGAAATCCAATTTCAACCAAACTTAATAGCAATTGCTTAAGCCATAAGTAAGACTTGTACCGGGCGTTAGAACTAAAATACAAGCATGATACCACAGTCTTTTAATCAAATTTCACTTTCGAGTTCCTTAATTATTTTTCAGAAATAATTTCAAATAAAAATTCGTTCCTCGGACTTGGAACCTCAAAATTTTATTCCGGGCATACACCCAAGTCCCATATTTTCCTACGGACCCTCGGAGACCGTCAAATCATGAGTCCGGATCCGTTTGCCCAAAATGTTAACTGAAGTCAAACTTAATCATTTAAATACCAAGATTTAACATTTTTCTCACAGAATTCATATTTAAACTTTCCAGCTATACGCTCAGACTGCGCACACAAACCGAGGAAACCCTAAATGAGGTCTCACAGCCTCAGAAGTAAAGAGTGAGTAGGAATACAAGTGAATGAACCTTTGGGTCGTCACAGTTTAATCTGGTCTATTGATCCTTAAATCACACTTTTCAATTTTGTTGGCCCAAGTTCAGTAGAAGTTTTGAAGAATAACAAATGACTTCACTGAAAGACCAGGTCCATCTTAGGAGACACAGGTGTTACTGCCTATGCACATAAGATGCACGTGAAGGATGGGATCAACCAGCCATATCTTATAAATATACTCTGAACTGATCGAAAAGATTTCATAGGAGAAAAAGAGAAGAGGTCTCCTTATATGAAGAGAACTATGTCCGGATCCAGGATATGGAATTGGGGTTTGAATTGTTTAGGACTCGAACTTGATGAAGGATCAGCAATTCGAGTTTGTGTCAAACTCTAATTACTAACTCTATAAAAAGATTAAGACTATTTTACAAGCAATTTACGTGAGACCAAGTGTGCACGCCTGCAGCTACTTGAACGAGATTGAAGAACCAGCTCCATTGTGTTTCTATTATTTTAGTTCTATTGTAGTAGGTGATTTAAAATTTTACCTTTCCAGCTTTCATAAAAACAAATTGTATTAGGTACGTTGAGTATTCAAGTTAGAGTCAACTTAAAAGTGTTGCAGTAGTTGAGGCTGTATGCCACACTGGGATTAGAGTTAATCCTTTGGTTTGCAAGATTCTTGTAAATGTTGTTTTGGCTCATTGAGTTTAGTGGATGTTTGGGAAAATCCTACTGAGAAGTAGGTCGTTTTTTTTTCTTCTAGTGCAAAAATTGCACAACACACAAATCACCCCCCCCACCCTCTTGTGTGGTACCTATGTGTACAAGTTGGACAAGGCTCTATATGGGCTCAAACAGGCCCCAAGAGCGTGGTATGGGCGACTATCAAAATTCCTTCTGAAGCATAGGTGCAAAAGAGGTAAAATTGACAGCACCTTGTTCCTAAAGGAAAAAGGTAAAGACCTTCTTGTTATTTAAATATATATTGATGACATAATATTTGGGGCTACTACTGAAAAGCTGAGTAAGGACTTTACAAAACTAATGAGGAGTGAGTTTGAAATGAGTATGATGGGTGAATTAAACTTCTTCTTAGGCCTGCAGATCAAACAAAGAACACATGGGACCATGATCCACCAGCAGAAGTACATAAGAGAAGTAATCAAAAGGTTTAAAATGGAGGATGCTAAAGAAATAGATACACTTATTGCAACTGCCAATAAATTAGATATTGATGAACCTGGTTCATCAATTGATCAAAAGTTGTATAGGGGTATGATTGGTTCACTCTTGTATCTTACTGCAAGCAGACCTGACATTGTCTTCAGTGTAGGGCTTTGTGCTCGTTTCCAGGGAAGTCCAAAGGAGTCACATTTGACAACTGTCAAGAGGATTTTGAGATATTTGAAAGGCACCACTGATTTTTGTCTTTGGTATCCTAAAGGTAGTAACTTTGACCTAGTAGGATTTGTTGATGTTGATTATGCAGGTTACTTGGTGGACAGGAAGCGTACTTCAGGTATGGCACATTTCCTAGGGTCATGTCTAGTGCCGTGGGCTACCAAAAAGAAAAACTCAGTACCCCATCCATTACTGAAGCTGAATATGTTGTAGCTGCTTCCTATTGTGCTCAATTGCTATGGATCAAACAACAGCTGGTAGACTTTGTAATTGAATTGGGATGTATTCCTATATGTTGTTATAACACTAGTGCCATAAGTATGACAAAGAACGTTGTTCATCATATAAAGACAAAGCACATAGATGTTAGACACCACTTCTTGAGAGATAACTATGAGAAAGGGTTAATCTCCATTGAATTTTGTGCTACTGATAAACAAATAGCTGACATCTTCACTAAAGCATTAAGTAGAGAAAACTTTGAAAGGAACACGTTAGAATTAGGGATGATTAATATCACCTAATCAGGTCCAGTTCAGAATGCAATGCGAAAAACAATTATATTTTTATTTTGTTTGGTTAGAAATTCTGATTTTATGTGAATATCTAGACTAATCTATACTAAGTCTCATACTCTAATCAGTATACTCCTGTGACATGTTTCTTTTAATTCATTGATATCTTACAAAGCTATCTTCTATTTTGATACATGAGGTATAATCAAGAGAAGTTCTATTTGAAGAACCTGGTTCATCAAGTCTGTGCTCATGAGAAAAGGCCAGGTATGTTTTTATACTTTGCACAATTAGAAAATTTAATATTCCAATTATGAGTAGAAGTTCCAATCTAACCAAACTCCCAAAATATAATCGCCAAGCTTTGGATCAATCTTCCTTTCCTAGAACTCTAAAGAATAACGGTAAGTTCTCCTAATATACAATGCAAATTACACTGACACCTTAATTAGAGTGGACTGCTGATTGACCATTACAAATGGCTGCAGTTACTAATCATGCCTTTTAAAACACTCCACTCCTAATTTGATCAATACCCATCTTCGAGTTCTGATCATCCTAAATCACCAAAAATCCCCAAAATTTCCAGAAATCCTTCACCATGACTACCCCTCAAGAAAATACAGGGACACCTTCACCGGAACCTACCAATATGTCTTCCTCCGCACCCCCTAGCGACAACCCTAAACCCAGATTCCGCCGGCAAAATATGATGGTGAGAAAAACTATTGCCACATGGGCTTTGAGAACGGCCTTCAATGAAAAAATTGTGAGCCAGTCAAAAGGGGGAGGTCTCTAAAACGGAATCTTCTGACTCAAGTTCTGAGTCTGACATCTTTTTTTCTGCAAGTGACGGAGAGAAGAACGAGGGTCTTGTGATGCAGATAAAAATAAAGAAAACCCTAGGAAAGTGAATACAAGCAATGGTTCTTATGATACAGTCGATAATGTGGAGAATAGGTTTGTTTTAGTGGGCCCTTTAAGAGATGCGAAGGGGGATGAATCTAGTAGTAGAGGAAGGAAAAAAAAGATGAAATTCTGGGGATTTGTGGAAATATTGAGGAAAATGGCAACAAGTCAGGGGGAAATAGCTCTGGGGATGTTGCTGAAATTCTTGTTCATCTAAGTAAACAACAAGTTAGAAGTGGTTCATCTGGTGGGGAAACTTTAGCTGATCTTCTAAAGAAAATGGGAGCCATTTATGATCTAAAGAAGCACAAGTCTTCTTTGTTAAAAGCTCCAACTGCTTCCAAGCCAACCAAGAAACCAAGACATCAACTCCTAAGTCTATTGTCCCCTCAAGAGCAACTAGAAGCAGGGTCAAACAAAGTGAGGAAAAATTGCAGAAAGCACTGGAGAAAAGCAGGAGGAAAAAAAAGAAAAAGGGAAGGCGAAAGTTGTGGAGAGTATCGTGGTAGAAGAGAAAGAAGAAGAGGAGATGGACCTGGTCCATCAAGAAAGAGAAACAACTGAAAAGGTACCATCACCTAAACCAAAAGGTGCCAAGACTTTTATCAAAATGACTTCCTCTGAACCCATATCTGTTGAGTCCTCGCTGACTAAAATGAACTAGGTCAGCTGGGAAAAGAAAAAAAAGAAGATTATTGAATAAGAAGAGGAAGAATGGAGTGGAGTAGAAAAGGAGGAGGAATCTGAAAAGGTACAAGATAGATTTGTCATCTTTGGCAGTAAAAAGATCTTGAAATGGGGAATTTTTAAACACTTGGAGGAGCCAGGTATGAAAGGATTGGTTGATGCTCTGAATGCACAAGGGTGGAAGGACATGGTTCTTCAACTACATGGAAAACTGGCAAGAAAAGAGTTTATCGAGTTTATGACAAATGCAACAGTGGTAAATGGGGTTGTGGCTAGTCTGGTGAGAAGAGTCAAGGTACAGTTTGATGCTCCTAAATTGGGTGAGATTCTTGAAATTCCCTGTACAGCATATGATGATTATACAAAGCAAAGGTGGCCTTGCCTGGACTCTCTTCCTAACACGCTCCAAATCACCTGAAATTTCTCTGATTCTGCAACTCCTGAAAAAGTGCCTGAAGCTCGATTTGTTCAGAAAAGTGAAATGAGGGCTGAGCAAAATGTGCTTTTGTTTGTGAACAAATGTTTGCTGCCCAGACAGGAGAGAAGGCACATGGCCAACTATATGGACTCGGTTCTTCTAGAGTGTATTGTGAGAAGAAAGCAGATTAACCTACGTTCATTGTAAAAGTACTGGATAGAGTCATCAACGGCTCTAAAGCTCATGCCACACCCTATGGGTTCCAATTGAATGTTGTTCTTGAAAAGCTATATGTACCATTGAAGAAATGGGAAATGGCATCTAGCAAAGAGCACTTTGGTGTAAAGACTCTCATGGCCTGCGACTATCCAGTGAATGCCAACCCACTTGAACCAAGTTCATCTCAAAAGGCTCTTGTAAATAGCAAGGCCATGGCTTTGATCCAGGATTGTGGAACAAAAGATGCTGAGATTGCCAGGCTGAAGGCTCTTGTTGTGGAATTAAAGGCTAAACGAGATGGACTTAGAGCTGAACTAGCAAAGAAAAAGGAGAAGAGTGATGGAATGCTTCAAGATATGTTCAACCTTCTCCAAACCCAGCCCTCTCGTATCTCCAAGCCCTAAAGCCAGTTTAACCTAACCCTTCAGTGACCTAGATTCAGGATTTTTTTTGTTATGCTTTTGCTCATGGATGGATGTTAATTTTCTTTTTGTGGTTTGTATTGTAGAAACATCTCAAAATCAATGACAATGTGTTGTGTTTCTCTTGTTTTATGCACCTTATGATCCTAATAGTTGCATTCTTTGTCTTGTTGATTTTTGGTTATCTGAAACGTGTTTTCACTTGCAGTTGCCTCAGTGGCCATGAGTAATAATTAAAATCTAGATGTCATATAATATGGAACTTTTCGATGATGCCAAAAGGGGGAAGACGATTGTGCTTTAGTTAGTTTTTGTATTCTGATATAAAAGCGATATTTATAACCTGATTTAACTTAGTCCTTAATGATAAGTTAACCAAAAGTGTGTGACCATGTGAAAATTAAGCTAAGCTCCACATGTTTGGGAAGTGTAAACGCATAGATTTTGTCATCATCAAAAAGGGAGAATTTGTTGGCCCAAGTTCAGTAGAAGCTTTGAAATATGACAAATGATCTCAGTAAAGTACCAGGTCCTTCTTAGCAGACATAGGTGTTACTGCCTATGCACATGAGGTGCACGTGAAGGATGGGATCAACCAGCCATATATTATAAATATCCTCTAAACTTATCAAAAAGATTGCATAGGAGATAAAGAGAAGAGGTTTCCTTATATGAAGAGAACTATGTCCGGATCCAGGATAAGGATATGGAGTTTGAATTGTTTTAGGACTCGAACTTGATGAAGGATCAGCAATTCGAGTTTGTGTCAAACTCTGATTACTAACTCTATAAAAGTAATATATTTCTCTTGTACAGGCATGCACATATACAAAGAAGTTAGAGCTAAATTGAGATCAAAAGAGCAAGACTATTTTGCAAGCAATTTACGTGAGATCAAGTGTTCATGCCAGCATCTACTTGAACGAGATTGAAGAACCAGCTCCATTGTGTTTTTCTTATTTTAGTTCTATTGTAGTAGGTGATTTAAAATTGTATCTTTCCAGCTTTCATAGAAGCAAATTATATTAGGTACATTGAGTATTCAAGTTAGAGTCAACTTGAAAGTGTCGCAGCAGCCTGTATGCCACACTGGGATTAGAGTTAATCCTTAGGTTTGCAAGATTCTTGTAAATGTTGTTTTGGCTCATTGAGTTTAGTGGAAGTTTGAAAATATCCTACTAAAAAGTAGGTCGTGGTTTTTTCACCTTTGAGCCAAGTGTTTTCCACGTAAAAACTCATGTGTTCTTTATGTTATGCACTCTTAATTCCGCAAACAGTTATAGTTAGTACACCTTGAAGAACCAGGTTCTTGTAGTGCAAAAATTGGGCACCACATAAATTACTCCCCTCTTATGTGATATCTATAAAACAAAATGGTTATAAAATCATGACCGATAATTTATATTGATCCTATTTACTTAACTTAGCACTACCCATTGAAGTCTTTAAATCTTAACATGTTATTCTACTAAAAAATTATTTATTTTAATAATAATTTTATCTAATATGAATTGCACTTATGAAGGTTCAAAGCTGATAATATTTCATGTTATGATTTCGTATTTTATTATAGTATCTTATAAATAGATAGATTAAATTCGTCTATCAAAAATATTTTAGTATGGATGTAGAGTTACAAGCACGAAGCGTTGTAGGCCTGCGCTGAGGAAGTATACCATAGGGAGGAAAGGGAGCCTGGACGATGGAAGATCCTGGGGAGGGTGGGTCATTTTGGTAATGTAATTTTTGAACATGGATTTATTTGTTGAAGGAATAGTTTAATTTTTAAAGCTAAAGTGGTATGTCGACCAACTTCAACTATTTGCAACTAACTTCATATAAATTACTCCATAAATTTGTAGGTTTTTAGTTACCTTAAATTTTTTTACTTTTTGTTTAGTTTATTTATTGAACTTCAGTAGTTATTTTTATACTTCTAGATGTTTTTTTAAAAGTTAACATATATAAATAACAATCTAAGTAATTTCAAAAAATATTCTTCAAAGCAATACTAATACTTCCAAAGCTATGACTCTTGGCGTTTCCAATAAATAAATTTAGATGTTAATGGCTTGAGGAATGAAACACTCATAATTATAAAGTAAACTATAAGTCCAACTTGAGAGACTTATTATTTGATCTAACATAACTTTATTTTATACGGAAAAAACATATTCTTAAGGGATAATAGTTGTTTTACCACACTCAAATAAGTAATGTATTTGTATATAACTTTAATTTGGTTGACTTTAAATTCCTAAATATTAGGTATTTTTATATAGTTACAATAGGTAAAGACTAAATAGTATAAATTTTTGTTAATTTTAAAATTTGAAGGATTATAAAAATAGTTTAATGACGATTTTGGCTACTGCTAAATCAAATTTTGAAGGGTAAAAAAGATGATTGATATTTCTCTTTCGCTTCGCACTTCTAATATAGTATAGACAAATGATATGGATATAGTTCTTCTAGTTTTTATAGTGTTGTCAATGGCGAAAAACGTTAAAAGCGGTCCCAAGTATATCCGGCTATAAGCGCAAAGCACAATTAAAGTGACTTTAGTTAAAAAAAAAAAGGCACACGAAGAAAAAAATAAATATGTATATGTAATGCAAAGAAGAGTGACTATTTCATTCATAATGAATTCCTCATCAATTGATATATCTTTTCGTTAATCATGTTTATTATTTTGTACCGCTTTATTCAAAATAGAACTTCTAGAAAATGAGACCCAAGCCTCAGTGTCTTGGCTACACTGAAATGCAGCCTAAGTGAAGCGAAGTGCATATTCTGAGCTTTCCTGAGCTTCAATACTTAAGTGTGCCTTTAGTGAGCTTTTGACAATACTGGTTATCTAATAAAAGCTTTTATTTACCGGAAAATAAAGTTAATATAAATTGAAGGAAAAACTAGCACCTACCGGTGTAGCCTATTGGTTAAAGTTCTGGATTCGTGGCAGCCAACTATTGTGTATTTGCAAGGAGAACGTTTTTGTAATGGTGAAGTTTGGGGAGGTTTAGTGCCACACTGCCAACCGCTGTATGTGACTGTCCTTCCTTAGTTCTGTTCAAGAGAATTTGTGCTAGTAATGTATTTTCTTGTGACTCCCTTGATCTGATGTGCTCTGAAACTTTATTAATAGCATCGAACAGTTTATGTACTTCTGCCTGGTTATGTCATGTTATTTTTTCAGCCATTACCAAGTTATTGGATTTTAATACCTCTTGGATAATTTTGTCCGGAAAATAATACACAAATGGACATCTTCCCTAACTTCACGATTTCAACCTCACCATTTCCCTGCTCAACACCTTTAACATGATCAGATCACATGTATGAAACACCATTGGCCCGCATTTCCTCGATTATGCTGATGTAGATAACACATCGGTAGCCAATGAAGGTTGGATTATGATAATTTGGCATTACTTCAATGTATTGTTTTCCCGGCGATGTTTTCCGTCTAGCAGTTGAGATCATAAGATTATGGATGTTTTTGCATTAATATGTTGGTTTGCGTCTTGTGTAAATGATACATCTAGTACCGTCGTTGCAAGATAGAATTCAAGGTAATTATCCAACAACCAAAAAGAAAAAGAATTCAAGGTGAATATGTCTTATTGAAATATCTAATAATCACTAGTGGACCAAAATGGCTTAGAAATTAAAGCAAATCCACCTTTTGGTGGTTAAGTTAAGGTGTGTTCTGCTAATTCTGAAATGTTCCAATGGTTGAATTACATAGTAGTATTCTGATAGGAAACTGTGTTAGTATGAGTTCTTCTGTTGTTTACTTGATGATCCAATTGTTGTAGCCTGCAGGTATACTGTTTAACCAAAAAATAAAATTTTAGTTAAAGCTAGAATTTAAAAGAATTTGAGTTACTAATAATCAAGAAAATGAGTAAAAAGAAAGAATCCTGGGTAGTACGATGATCATCAAGAAAAACAAATAATATCAATGTTTGTTGCAATAGTCTTTCGTGTCCTTAACACTGATCATATATCTCCTTTTTATAGGTACCTTTGAGAATGTACGTTATGCCCGAATCATAATGAGGCTATTATAAGTAATTAAAGACATTGAATATTACGTTACAAAATCATTACATTGAAAATATATATTCCCTAACGGACTCAGCATTTACTGCTCATTAAATGGCGCATCTGCATTCTTTTCTATAGTCAGATTCATTCCTTCTGATTCCTGGTTATAAATGACTTAAATAGGTAGGGGCGCCATGTTACTTATCTGATGTCTCGTGCCTCTTCCTCCTTCTTTGCTCGTGTCTATTTTGTAATTTACGGATCGTGACTAATTGTGATTCATTGACCATTTGACTAATCCACGTTCCTGACACGTCACCATATATATATAAATACAATTTTCACTAATACAGATAGTCCCCCTACTTTCTATTTATTCATCAGTTTGAATATTTGGGAAGTGAAATTTGTCACCATTAATGCTCTGATAGAATTGACACTTCAATTGTCACTTCCATTTAATACATCAGACACGTGTTATCCTTTTATTGGTTCTACAGCTTTGCAGCTCTTTCTTAGGCTTTCTTTTCGGCTTCCTTGTTCACGAAGTGTCAGTTATCATTACTATGGCTCTTCCATCATTGTACTTTTTCCTTTTGCCAGTTATCCATTAGTATAAATATAACTTCTTTACTTGTCTTTTACCACATAAAGTGTGTCGAACACTTTAATTCTTCAAAACCTCTTATTCAATTCTGCTTCACTTCAATTTTCTTCGTCATGGCTTCGCCAAACCCTAACCCTAGGAGTACCCCCATATTAGATAACTTCCCCAATGCTCCTCTTAGGCAGAGGGGATAGACTCTGTAGCTTGGGGTCTACTCGTAGTGGCAGCATATCCACTCCTTCTTCTAGCTCTGGTCCCTCTTCTAGGACTAGAGATACCCTTTCTCAGAGGTCTTCTTCTAAGAATAAAGAACCCTCTAAGCCCCTACGTGAGCCTCTAGTTGAAGAAATAGTCCCAAGAGAAAAAAAAATTTTACCATGATAGAGAATCTCTCAGGACCCAAGTTGCATCTTTAGATCGTGCTAACGCTTTCCCCACTCAAATCACAGAAGTTCAAACTCTCATAGTTCGTAAAGATTGTCACTAGAGTGCTTATTTTCCAGTTATCATTTCCAACCCAAAGCAAAGGATCACTTCCTACATAATTTGATTCTCTTTTT
This sequence comes from Nicotiana benthamiana, assembly GCA_034376525.1. Classification (NCBI taxonomy): domain Eukaryota; kingdom Viridiplantae; phylum Streptophyta; class Magnoliopsida; order Solanales; family Solanaceae; genus Nicotiana; species Nicotiana benthamiana. Next base: position 43,069,054 of record CM067326.1, read on the forward strand.
CTATACATAACCTTTCACTTTAGGGTTTAAACCATCCATTGACCCGGTCATTCTAGACCTTTGCCATTTTTTCAACGTTTGTTTGGGTCAAATTGGTCCAATTGTTTGGATGGATGTCGCCTGCTTGAGGCATCTCGCTTACATGGCGGATGTTGGCTTTACTTTTCCCCACCTAATTATCGCGACCCAAAATTCACCGAGGGCCGTGGTGGCGTCGGGCGCTGCTGTCAGGCAAGCCAACCAAAATACTTAATTAACTTCCACTTTTTGTATTGTCTAAAATTATATTTTTTTATACATTAAATAACATATAATAAAATCTATAGAAATAATCGCGAAGCCTTTAACAAAACATAATATGTAATAATCCAAAAATCCTCCCAGAACTCGGTGTCACGAGTGCATGAGCAATTTCTAAGAAATAATGTAATACAGCAATCATCTAGAGTACAACATTGGACAAAAACAAATATAGAAAACTGAAAAAGACTATGTTGGCTGCGAATCGCATCGAGAAGTGCAGCTCACCTAAGTTTCTGTGTCATCCGTGCTGCTATGCCCAGTAGGCCACTTGAGAGGCATATGCATGTGCAACAAAAATTCACCAGAAGTGTAGTATGAGTATATAAACAACGTGTACTCAATGAGTATCTCGTCTAATCTCGAAGAAGTAAAGACGAGATGGCGACTTCGACACTTACTAATGGTCCAATGATGATATATCCATAATATGTTAAACCGTGAATTTTTTTATAAACATGATTATAATTCAATGGACTGAAGAAAATAAATAATTCTTTCTTTTATAGGAAACCATTCTTTTTCATCATTTATACATATATTCTTAAGCCAGAAAGAGGCAGCAACAACTTCAATAAGTTTCAGGGCAAGCAATACAAGGATACGCAAATCATGCCGAGGTCGACGGCCTACTCCAATAGAAATGTAAATTGTGCACTATTGAGGGTCGAACGGCGCGAATCATATATGCATCTATTTAATCTGCCAAGGAGTTCGGCCCACTCCAAAATTAAACACACATAGATAGCCAATCAGGAGTCCACATGGAACAATTATCCAAAGAAAATAAATACTCTTTTAACCATTTAAGAAAATGAAGTTTAATCCTTTTAGAAATTTATTTACTAATTCTATGTGATTTAAGCAATTCAAGTTGTTAATAAGATCACAAACAATCTCAAGTATAACATGCTCTTAGGTCCTAAACTACCCAGACAATAGCATAATAGTAACTACGCACGGACTCTCGTCACCTTGTGCGTACGTAGCCCCCACAAATAAAAGTACATGACCAATTATTTTACCTATGAGGACAATTCCCTCTCACAAGGTTAGAAAGGAGACTTACCTTGCTCAGAAGTTCTATAACCGGCATTTCACGCCCTTTTGAAGACTCAAATCGATGCAAAAATGCTCCAAAACTAGCCAATAATTAAATAAACCCTTTACTATATGTTCGAATACTGATTATAGTCCAATTTATAACAATTTCTAACCCCGAATGAAAAGATGACAAAATTTCCCTCGGGCTCATGTGCCCAAATTCCCAAATTTTTCGAAGATAAAGTTTACCCATGACCTTACAAACTCAAATATATAATTTAATCTAAATTCCATGCCCAAAATCGTGGTCAAAATCCAAAAATCTCCATCTATAGGTTTTTCTGTAAAACCCCAATTTTTCCTTAATTTTCACATGTTAAATCTACCCATAATCCATGTATTTAACTTATAATGTATAGAAATTACTTACCTCTTTGATGATGATGAAATCCCTCTTCAAATGCTCTAAAAATCGCCTAAGGCCAAGTGGAAAATGAGGGAAATGGGCTAAGTCTCGGAATAAAAAGCCACAACTCCAGACGTAGAAGTCGGATTTGCGACTCCAAGCTCTCAATTGCGACGTTGCATTAAAGATTCGCACCTGCGAAGCCTAGCCTGCTCTGCCCTTGTCGCATTGCGATGAAAATCTTCGAAAATTCAAAGATCACAGCCTCGCAATTCCCAACCACCGTCTTGCAATTGCGAACTTTCCCCCCTAGAGCCTAGGCTCGCAAATGTGAGAAGTAACTCGACCCAAGCATCGAATTGTGATAATACCAGAAGCAGCAGTCCTATTTCTTAGCAAATCACTCCGAAGCTATCTCGTCACACCCAAGCCCCCCGGATCAAAACCAAGCACCCGCACAAGTCTAAAAATATAACACGGACTTGTTCGAAGCCTCAAATCACACCAAACAATACTAAATTCATGAATTAACCTCCAATCCAAGCTTTATGAACATTAGAATTTCAAACTTCTACTTTCGATGCCGAAACCTATCAAATCACGTCCGATTGACTTCAAATTTTGCAGACAAGTCATATTCAACATTACAGACCTACTCCAATTTTTGAAATTGGATTCCTACCCCAATATCAAAAATTCCACTTCCGATCAAACTTCTCAAAAACATTCAATTTTCTATCTTTAGCCAAATGACTCCAAAACGACCTACGGACCTCCGAATTCACTTCTGATCGCGCTCCCAACTCCAGAATCACCATACGGAGCTACTCCCAAACTGAAAATCCCAAATAAACATCAATAACACTAAAATTCACTTCAAGCCAAAGTTATGAAATTTCTTCCAAAATGCTAACTTCCACAATAGGCACCAAAATATTCTCGGGTCTTCCAAAACTCGATCCGAACATACGCCCAAGTCTAAAATCATCATACGAACCTTACAACCTTTAAATCTCGATTATGAGGTCATTTACTCAAAAAACTCTAATCTTAGTTAATTCTTTCAACTTTAAGCTTCTGAAATGAGAATTCCCTTTCCAAATCAACTCTAAACTTCCTGAAATTCGATTTTGACCGTGTGTACAAGTCATAATACCTGAAATTAAGTTGTTTATGGCCTTAGACTACTGAACGACATGCTAGAGCTCAAAATGATTAGTCGGGTCATTACACTACTTTACCTCTATTCCCCTAGACTTTTTCGCAATGACGTGTTTACCCTAGCAGCCAGGAGCAAGAGGGTTATAGTAAGCTCCTAGGATGATAAAGACCGTGGCTGGTATGCTTGGTTTGTTGTTACCCCCACTGCTAGTTTAGTGGGTGAAAATAATGTTCCCTTCCCTGAGAAGTGGAACTTTGCACGTAAGTGTTAAATCTTTCAAACTTATTAACTTTTCTAATGTCGCTTATTTTATTTTCTCGGCAACCATGGGTGTTGTGCAGATTGTGCCCAACTTTCGTGGTAGGGTAGGAAAATTATTTATGATCGCTCCAATGGAGGGTACATCGTGAAAAAACCTTTCCAACCATTGCGATTGGAAAGTGAAAACTCATGGTAAGAGTTTCTATTTTACCTTGTCTGTATATAAATATTTTCTTTGTTCTAACCTTTATCCTTCTTTTTATCGGGATTTGGTATTGGAGGAGTCACTGCAGAGGCAATCATGGCTTCTCGTGACTCTTTTGGTACTCGTATCTCTTCAACCCAAGATATATTCTTGAGTTCTTCCAAAAGAAAAGCTTCTGAGGAAGAAGGCTCGAGGAAGAAGATGAAGGCTCTCTGGTGAAGAGACTATGAGCCAGGAGACATATCATCTCTGATGACGAGCCTGAAGTCTCCCCTCATCTATCTCTTTTCGAGCCTGTTATTACTCCAGTTATCATTCCTGATGAAGACGTCTTAAAGGTGACAATATTTTCGAATACTTTGTTCTTTATCCGAACTATTTATGGTCGAAATGACTCATAAATTTTACATCAACCTTTTATCTTAGGTTTGGTCCTGGTAGCAGATCATGTCATTGCAGGCACCTCTACCCCCACTTGCCCTGGCGAGGCTTATCCGTTTCTCTCTCTAGCTTCTAGGTGAATTCTCTCGTGTGGGAACTACCTAGGGAACGATGCTCATCATAATCTCCCCCTTGTCAGGGATCTGTTAGATAAGTTGGTTGACAAAAAGTTAAATATATACCTACACTTGCTTGATTTAAATTGAGTTGTGTTGTGCATGCTCACTTTTATGTTATTATTTGGTAGTTCATATGGGCGCCATACAGAGACGAGTTGCTAGCTCAACTGCTTGATATTTTCCCAGTCGACAGACTGCTTTCGAGCACCTCCGTGCCGATGATCTTCTTCGATATAGTTGAGTATCATACCACAGAGCGTGTGCTTTTCCAGTTTCACCGTCCCCAGCCTACACCGGGGGAGCCTGGATGGATGGCTAAACACTATCAGCGGGATTACCGTGCCAGGGTGGATGATATATATATATATATATATATATATATATATATATATATATATATATATATATATAGGATGGCTAGAGCAGCAGGTCCATATTGGGAGGAGCGAGGTCACTGTATTCCGCCACCACCTACATTTACCCAGGAGGCCATTATTCATCTGTATACATCATAGTACCACCGTCACACCCGACTGATGATCAGGAACCCCATTCATGTACTTGGCTATCGCTACAGACCATACGCTGGGAGGCACGAGGCACTGGTTTGTTTTTGTGGCTTATTAATATCTAATAATTGTGATATAGCATTATTTAATTAATATTTTAAATATTTAACAGGCTATTGGGCATCAGCACCTCTACTAGTTGGGACAGGAGATGCAGCAGTATACCGACAATACTATACTCGTTGACTATGGCCGAGGGGTGGCACAAGTGGCTCGTCGGACCTTGTTTCAGGCAAGATATGCCGCGAGGTTGGACCACGAGGCTTAGTATGCAGAGCCAGAGGACTACCATCGGGGTAGTGGTGTCCAACAAGGTAGGGATAGGGCAAGAGGGAGGGGTGCCCCTACGAGGCAGGGGTGCCCTACGGGGTTGCGGGGGTCGTGGGGACGACGAGGAGGTGGTCTCCAGCAAGGGGGCTATGAGGCACTTGTTGGCCCACCTGTTGAGGGACATGATAAGGATTTTTGAGATGAGGCTCTTAGAGATGATCAGCCGGGTGATGGACCTCAGTAGATTAGTCATCCAGCAACATGTTGTCGTACAGCCTTCAGTTATCTCTACCAGCATCGTAGGTCACCCTGCCAGGAGGATTGTCGATCACAGGTACATTCAATGGGGATGTAGACCAGTACTTTGCATGCCCAGCTACCGCAGCTGAGGATCGGCCCACTCGGGATGTAGATGGCAGGCGCAGGTTGAGTTATGACTCATCCCTGACGGTTGATGCGGATCTACCACAGATGTAGGTATGTTTGTATTACTTTAAAATTTTAATTTGTTTTCTTTTCCTTAATGAGATGACATTAATTAATTTTTAACTTTCTTATGAAGGTTTCGCCCCAGGCCATCTTCGAGGGCACTACATGCTTTGACGAGGACACCACAGATACATATACTCAGGCAGCAAATGAGACCACGGTAAAAAAATATTTTTTCACTCAACCCGTACAATACAAATATACTTTTTCACTTGCTAAGATTACTACTTGTTTTGTAGGTTGTTGATGGACCGACGGCCTATTCTTCCGATCCTGCCAGTTGTGGTGTCGATGCTGCTGCATATTCTCACATAAAAAGGAGGCTTAATGACGATGACCCAAATAGTGTACCCGGGCGACAGGGGATGCGAATTAGGCCGGCAGAAACAGTAAAGCACACAAGTTGCGGGAATCACTGATTTACTTATGTTTTTACTGTATGTAAATAGTGCATTATGTAAATAATGGTAACAATTATCTTTTAACATATGATTTTATTTTAATTGCTTTTGAACAATAATTTTACTTAAACAGTACAAGACAAACACAAACCTTGCAAACCTAACACAAAAACAAATAGTAGAACTAAAAGGAAACATAAAGAAAGCAGCTTTTTTCACATGGATTTCATCTTTTTTAGAATTAAAAGTCAATTCCATAAAACGTAGTACTGTACTGCAAATTAATTATTAAATTTTTCTGCAAGACAGCAGCTTTTTTCATATGGGTTTCGTCTTTTTCAGAACGACAAGACAACTCCATAAAACGCAGTACTATACTGCAAATTAATTATGAATTTTTTCTGCAAGATAGCAATTTTTCTCACATGATTTTCATCTTTTTCAGACAGACAAAACAACTCCATAAAACGCAGTACTTTACTGTGAATTAATTATTTTCTCTCGCCTATAGATAACGGGCTCATTGTAGTTATTTTGTGTGCTCAAAAATTACTAAAAGCAAATATTTCATTACAAGTAAGGTTTTTTAAGAAAATATTTCATTAAATGGCTCCACCAAAGTGCAACTGTGGAAAAGAATGCTCGACGCAAAATTTGTTCGGACGGTGGTGAAGCTGGACGCCGCTACTGGTGTTGTATGAACCAATTTTACAAGGTTCCCGGTGAACCTATTTGTGATTTTGAGGAATGGGTTGATAAACCATGTTTTCAGGAATGTTACAGAGAACAACTGCAGTTTCTTCACAATATGTGCTTGTTCCAACAGGAAACACAAAGAGAAAGCGATAGAATTATTGCAGAAATGAGGGCGAAAATGAAAGAGGTGGGAGAAGAAAAATGGAAAACACAATGGAATTGTGAAGCACAAAAGGAAAGAAAAAAAATATAAACAAGAACTTGCGGAGCTGATGGCAAAATTGAAAGAGGTAGAAGAAGAAAAAGAACAACTGCTCCAACAATTTAAGTGGTTGGAGCGGAGAATAAATGGAAATAGGGACTAAACATTAGCATGTATGTGTTTAGTGTATTTTTCATATTTCATGTATTTTTATTATGTTGTCCTGCTATATTTGTGTTTGTGTTGTAGTAACATTTTCCTTGTTTGTTGTACTAAATTTTATTTTAGTTGAAATGGAAGTTAAGTTTAAGTGCTTGTGTTGCTATATGAAACTACCAAACCATGCTTAACATATTATATTTTCCTGCAATTAAACAGCATTTTCTTTACTCATTCCAGATTGTGGAACACAATTTTATTTGATATACATTGCAACATACACAATTACAAACACGTATTACAAGAAACAATACCAAAACAAAAGACTAGGGGTATCCCTGATAGTTGGGTAGAGTCGACGAACTTGCACCAGGAGCCGGATTACTATCGCCACGCACACCACTTGAAGGACATTTACGATGGTCATGTACTCTTTACGAGCATATTCTAAATTTACGCGCATAAACGGTGTCATCAACATCTATTTGGTTTCGTATACGTGCTCTCTTTTGCACTTGCAGCTTGCATAAATATTCCTTGTTACATACCATCTTAAAAGGTTCCGACGGCCAATAATGCTCAGCACCTAATGGCTGCAACTTCCCACTAAATGTGTCTACATATGCAGCAACACTGTATTGCCTATCAATATGTTTTGTTCCCCCATATCCAACTTGTTGAAAGCAATTTAACATATGTGCGCACGGCATGTTGTAGATAGTCTATTTCACATATGAAGATAACCTTCTATTCTCATTCACCGTCTGTAGATTATTCCCACGGTGTCTGCAGATAGCGGTCTTAACTTCAAAAACACTCGTCCATGATCATACTGAAGAAATGAATGTCACTATGCTCGCCTCCTGAACCTTTTAAATCTTCTCATGGGTATTGGCATAAATTGAAAACCCGTGTTCATCAATGCCGAGGAAGCTGCATGCCTTTCAAAAAACCTCTATGCACTCTGTTTGAATGTTATGCGGACCATGGCAGTGACAAGCAGTCCACGGGCAGACTTCAACAAGTCGTTGAATGACTCCGGTTTGTAGTGAGGGCTCCCATCAGCATGCGATATCCATATGTGAAGCTCATATTGTATCAACCAAGTATAGGCTCGTGGATCTATCTGTTGTATTGCATCTATGCACCTAGTGAATTTGCACTACTGGTGCTCAGTGGTAGCCATCTACATTAAGTTATGCAAGGCCTTGTCAGGAAATTTCTTCTGAAGATTGGCCTTCATGTGCCTCACACAGTAACGGTGGTATACATATGGTTCCTGTCATTTAGGCAAGTGACGTACAGAACTTAAAATATCACTATGCCGATCAGATATTAGACAAATACCTAAACATTTTTTGACAACGTGCTGCTTCAAATGGTTAAAAAAAAAGCTGCCACGTCTCTTCGCTTACGTTGGCACATATGGCAAAAGCTAGTGGAAATATTTTGTCCTTTGGCATCAACTGCAACTGCAATCAAAAGCTTAATACCATACGTTCCACATACATGAGTACCGTCTATCAAAATTACCAGACGAAAATGCACAAAACCATCAATTGCTACTTTAAATGACCAGAACACATAGTTGAAAATGTATTCGGGTCTGTCCGAATTCCGCTCATGCCTCAATTCAACAACAGTCCTAGGGTTAAAGTGTTGCAGTGCGGCCATGTACCTGGGCAGATTTGAAAAGGACTATCCCAGTCACCATAAATAAGTTCAAAGTCACGTTTGCGACCAAGATATGCCTTTCTTTTGGTTATAGTGTAACCATACTCCTGGTGGACGACTATAATACACTTTATAATTTTGAATCTAATGGACACTTCCAAATATGGAATCAAGCCAAGAGAAATCAAGTCACATCCAAGTTGAAGTGCTTCTCATTGAATGTGTCCATTTCACATCTGTACCCGCTAATAAATTTACTCATTTTCCACAAACATAATTTCTTCTTACTGGCATGCAATAACCTGTGACAACCCATAAACCACTCATGGCATACACCCTTGTATACCTCAGTTAATTTACTTACAGTTATCTCATGGCACTCTCTTATACTGTAGATTTTTACAGCCCTAATTAGGCGAGCTTCATCGGGGAAATACATGCCCTTTATTAGAACAACTGGTCTAGACTCATCCCACATCACTGGTCGAATTTAGTCATCATCCCTTGTGAGAGCATCCACGTTCGGCATACTTGAAAAATTATCAAGGTAGGGAATATTCCGCTCATGAAATGGCACGTGAGACTCGTACACTCTTTGTCTAGCGGGAGGTGGAGGAACGTGCTCCCTCGTCAGCTCAGGTTCAACATTCACTTTCTCCTCATCATCACCCTTATCATGGAAGTGTGTGTCATCCCTAGACTCACCCGCATTGTTGTCATAATCACTATCATCTTCCTGACTCTGCGTATCAGCTAAATCACGAGTCAATATGTCATCTATGGGCAATTGTGTAAGGTTAGAAACATCAAGAAGCTCATTTTCACTGCACAAAAAGAACAAAATAATAAGTTAACCAACTACATAAATACTTTAGATATAGTGATATCACTTTACTTACAAGTCGTACTGTTTTAACGTTTCATGATGGATATTTTCTTGTTGATGATGACTCCCGGATGGACCAGTTCTCCAATACTCCAAAACTATGCATATTCCAACTAGGGATGGGATCATAACTTGTAAAATTCACATCCAAACGGTACCCCCTACGAAAATAATAAGTGTTAATACGAATCCAATTAAAACATAAAATAAACATCGCTAAAGGTAGTAAAATTGAAGTTTACCAGTCGTATTATGGATTATATAAAGTCAAAACTTATTTTGTGGCTGGTCATTCGCCAGTGGTGACAAGTTTAAATCAAGGCAAGCTTTTTCATCAGCAATCTGTCCGGAAGAAACTGCTCCAGAATAACCACCTGATGACCAGGGGTTATCCCTTCTATGCACGCCCTCATTATTGGGAATGTCTTCCACCTTGACGTATATTTTCAATAATTTTATAACAATAAATTTCCTATATTCATCCGAAATCCGCAAAAAATCTCTAAGAGTTTTATCATCCTCTATGTTAAACTCAGAATAATAAGCAAACCCCTGCGGAGTCATTGAATATGGAAACCTACCGATTACTTTAAGGTTAAGTGAATGCTTCCTCATACTCAATTTTTTTCTTAACAACGAAACCAATTTATCATATTCCATAGTAAGCGGCAATTTAACATGACAATGTGGAGGTGAGCTATACCTCACAGAGTTATTCTCCAACACAACCTCACCCCCCTTCCCCCCCCCCCCCCCAATATAATGAAAATCTTATTTTTGGCTCTTCAGGAATTGTACAAAAATGATTGATGAGAAGAAAATGAGAAGTATGAACAGATGTTTGAAGTTTGTATTGAATGAATTTTCATCAAATTGAAACGCCTTTAAATAAGGCAAGTCCGAGCTTGGGGTGCAGAATTTTTTTTAACGAATTTGTACAATACTATGTTTTATGTGTTTAAATTTTTGTTATGTCAGTTTATTATTGGTGCGGCCAAATTAATAAAGAAATCGCAATACAGTACTGTGATTAAGTAATTTGCAGTATTGTACTACGATTTGCTTAAAAAATAAATTTTTAATAATTCTCAGTACTGTAGTGCGAATTACTTTTATGGCTAAATTTTCGTTAAAGTAATTTGCATTATAGTATTGCAAATTAGGTAACATAACTTTTTATAGTAAAAACGTATTTTTTTTGTCCAAAAACCCATTAGAAAAGTTTCGGACTCGTCATTTGACACCAATTTCTTTGTCTGAGTTGCTTTGACTTGTCCTCTTTCTGACCTCCTGCCATCTTGATAAGTGTGTCTGGTAAATTTAGCAGTATGTTCTTGTATAGCAATGATCTTTAATAGCCCAACGGTGACTTATTGAATGATATATACTTCCTTTTTAATTCTGAGCTACTAAATTATCACATCAAAAGTGAAGTCATAGAAAATAGCACTGGTTCATGCACTGCCAAGTAATGAGGAAATTAGACCACCTACATCTAGCCTGGGAAGCATACAATGAGATATTCCATTAAGTTACCAGAAAGAATTGCGTACCAAATTGGATACAAAGAGAAGCTCTGGAACCAGATTTTGTTCACAAACAACAACAGTTGATAGAGCTTGTAAGCTAACTGGAATGAAGCTCACTTATCCTCTACTCCAGGACTCCGAGAGAATAACAGTCATTGCAACAGGATTAAGATTAAAGACTCTTGTCTTACTTTGGCACTTGTAACATAATTATGACGTAAAACATAGAAATAGTGTCATCCAATTTTTTGGACATAGACAAGAATTGTCATCCATTATGTTAAGGTATTGCAAGAATGGCAATTTGGACTATCCATTTAAAACAACAATAAACAATAAACAAAAATACCAACTAATATGCCTAGTCTCATACAAGTTGGGTTCAACTATATGAATCTTTATCGGCTATGTTATTCCATTTAAACTCATCACACCAGTATTATACAAATATTCTAAATGTATAAATCTTTAAAAGGCCAAACCACTCCTAGAACATATTCTCAACTAATATGTATGCATAGGTGGAGCAAGAAGTCGACGCATGGTTTTAGCCGAACCTAGCAGATTTAGTCCAAACTTTGTGTTTATATTAAAAAATTCATTAAATATATACAAAATTAACTTCAGAATCCAATCACTAACACGTTATGGTGCTATCCAAGAATTTAAACCCATAAAGCTCAAATATAGGCTTCGTCTCTGTATTTCTTCTAGTGTGCCATATATTTTGCTAAGTCCGTATATATCCTAAAATTGTAGGTCAGACAACTTCATTCCATGTGATTTCACTTCTATCTCGTCGTCGACGCATGACATGACCAAAAAACTGAACAATATGACACAAAAATAGAATCAAACAAGGAGTGTATTAAAACATAGGAAAAATGCACAAGTATCCCCCTCACCTTTATCCGGATTCCCAACAACACACGTTTTCTTCACAAAAATTCTATTATCCCCCTAAATTTATTTTAAATGAAATTATTTGCACCATTAATACTGACGTGGCAGAGTGTGTATATTTAATTCTCCCAGAGGAGAGTAAGAAGAAGGAAAAACGATTTTCAGATTATTTTTTATTCTTTTTTACCATTTTTTCTTACTTTTTCCTCTTCCTTTTCCTTTTCTTTTTCTTTTTTTTCTTTTCCTTTTTTTTCTTTTACTTTTTTTTCGTTTCTTCTCTAATTCCGGCGGATAATCATTCACTAGCGACTTTGTCTAACCGTTTTTCTTTTATTTATTTTTTCATACACAAATTAAATTGTCAAAAAGATCTATTCATAAACAAGGCAAAATACACTCAAATTTTGGGGAAAAAATTCATCATCGGAAAACCTTCCCACGCCGGAAAAAAATAATGTATTGAAATTTTAACTGGAAAAAGTTTTCTCAGCCTATATTCGTTTTTACTTCTTTGGTTCTTCCACACATAAATTACACTATATATATATATATATATATATATATATATATATATATCAAAACAAACTTAGTTTGGGATAAAAATCTATCGCAGGAAAAAAAATCCGCCGGAAAAAATGTTGTTTGTAAAATTCCAACGATCACCACTGTATGCCGCCGGTGACCAAAACAAAAAGAAAGAGAGTGAAATAACTTTAAAAATGAGAATAATAAGAAATAAGAAAAAAGGATAAGAATAAAAAAAGAATAAAAAAAGTACTAAAATATATGTGGGCCACGTGTAGTTCACCATTTGCCAAGAGTTTGGTTGTCAGTATTAAAAGTGCAAATAATTACATTTAAAATAAGTTGAGGGGATAATAGGATCCTCGCAAATAGAAAGTGTGTAATTGGGAATCCGGATATGCATTATCAGGGTACTTATGCATTTTTCCTAAAATATACCCATGCTCCACTAACAACACTACGAGTAGCGCCGTTGTTCCAATTGTCTTGTCCTCTTATTTCCTCCACAGTAGGCGTCCGAATAGGCTCAATCTGAGGCTTCTGAGCTTCTTCTGAGCTTGATTGTGCCTCATTTGATTCAATTGCTGGATTACTCATAAAAGCTCAGGAAAATGAAACTGCAATTAATTTAGGACAAATAGATTGAAAAAAAGAAAATGTTGCATTGAACAGTTTGAATTTCAAATAATCTTAGGTAAAGAGAAGGCTTGTGGTTGGGCGGCACGCGGCTTTTGTAGGTTTATTAGTTTCATCATTTATGGTGGGTTACTTTACACTGGTCAGATTCAAAATGGGTTCATGGGTTTGGAGTCATAACCTGAATGTAAATGGGCTTCAAGTCGGTTTTGGAAAAATCACAAGAGTTGGTTACATATGAAATTATATTACCCAAAATCTTTAAGATTTGATATAATTATTTTTAATATATTTAATTATCAATTTTATATCATAATGTATTTAACAGTACATTAATTGTACTGTATATCACTCCTACATTAAAGGTATTGTATACCCCCTCTCCCCCGCGTTTCTCTCTCTCAAACCAACACCGTCACCCACGTATCACCCCACTCCCATGTTTCAAAAACCATTATTCCCTCTGCTAAAACCAGAGAAACATATGTAACCCCGACCATTCATGTCTAAATTTATGTTTTTTCTTCTACAACCAGTCAAAATTGAAGTCAAATCTTCAAAGTTCATACACATGCAACTGTAGATATGAAGCACAATCTTTCTCCACGTCAAATCAGGGATGAAGCTAGAATTAAACCAAAATATGATTTCGATGTTGGACAATCTTCGATGCCAATCAAACAAGCGGAAAGAGAACGGAAAGAGATAGTGTTCAATGATGATTTTGTAGAAGATGTACTTACGAGCAAACTTGGAAAGAAACTGAAGGTGACTCCCAGTTCAAAAACTCCCAAAAGAAGAAAAATTCAAACAAAGCCCCTAGTATTAAATCTCCAAAAAATGTTCGAAAATAGTCATTAGTGAAGGTAAGAATTTTGTAATTTCTTCACTAGTTATTTTGCTTGTTTTAGTTGTTAAAATCTACATAATCTATGTTATTTTTTCTTTGTAGATCTTTTGTAGAAATGTTATATATAAATTGAAAATGTATCTATATTTTGTAAGCACTGAATTAATGTGAGATTATTTGTCTTAATTTTGAAAATTTGTTGTAGATTTGTTGATCTACTTAAAATCATTGATATTTTGTATTTTGAAGTTATGTTATAGATAAAATGCAAATGTATCTATATTTTTTAACCACTGTATTAATGTTAAATTATATTTTTTGAATTTGGCAGAGTGGACATTTTTTGTATCCTAGTGCTTATATTCCAGACATTATGTGACCCTTGCATTCCTGGCCAAATTAAAGAGGTTTTGTCTCCAAATGGTTTGAAGCTATTCAAAAAAACATGATTTGGTTATTTACTGTCATTTCCCAATTTATGCATGCAAAATCAAGTTATTCATCTTCTTATGAATTAGGAATTGAATTCATCTGATGCTTCCTATTTTTCAGCTGAGTTAAAAGGTGAAAGGTTAAATTTTAGATTGAGAGAGTTTGTTATAATAATTGGTAGATGTCATACCAAGGTGACAGACTTTGGTTACACTCCTAATTATTTCAGTAGTTACTTTCCAAATAAGGTAAAAGGGGAGAAGACATACCTAAAATACATAGTAACCAACAAAAGTTGGGTAAATTATGAGGATGCAGTAAAGTTATGTATTCTATATCTCATAGAATTCTTCATTTGTCCTTCAGAGAGAGACCATATTAGGTTGGTAGATAAGTTTAGGTTTTATTTGGTAGAATCTGGACTGTACGAGACATTTCCATAAAGTTTTCAGTCTTTTAGGCAGTTGATTGAATCAGTTAGGCACAAGTTAAATCCTTTCGTTCATTCTTATCTCATTCGGGGATTCCCACTACCCATCCAAGTATGGTTGTATGAGTGTTGATCCTCCGTCAACACTGATATAGCTACAAGGATTTCTAACTCATTCCCTCGCATACTTAACTGGTCAGCCAGTAATGGTCAGATTTGGTTAATTGCAATTGAAGAAAAAATGTGTAACGACCCAATCGGTCGTTTTGAGCCCTAGCACGTCGTTCAACAGTCTGAAAGCATGAACAACTTTATTTCAGGTGGTTTGACTTGTACGCTTGGTCGAAATTGAATTTCGGGAAATTCAGAGTTGATTTGGGAGGAGAATCTCATTTCGGAAGCTTAAAGTTGAAAGAATTAACTAGGACGGGATTTTTTAGTAAACTACCTTGGAATCGGGATCTGATTGTTCCAGCAGGTTCATATGATGATTTTGGACTTCGGCGTATGCCCGGTTCAGGATTTAGGATAACCTGGGACCGTTTTGGCGCCTATTGTGGAAGTTAGCATTTAAGAAAAAATTTCATATGTTTGGCTTGAAGTGTATTTCAGTATTATCGATGTCCGTTTGGGATTCCGAGTTTAGGAGAAGCTCCGTATGGTGATTCTGGACGTGCAAGTGCGATCGGAAGTGAATTCGGAAGTCCGTAGGTCATTGTGGAGCCATTTAGCAAAAGGTAGAAGTTTGAAGGTTTTTGAGAAGTTTTATCGGAAGTGAACTTTTTCATATCGAGGTCGGAATCCAATTTCAGAAATTGGAGTAGGTCCGTGATGTCGAATATGACTTGTGTGCCAAATTTGAAGTCAATTGGGTGTGATTTGATAGGTTTAAATATTGAAAATAGAAGTTTGAAATTCTAAAGTTCATAAAGCTTGGATTGGAGGTCGATTCATGGTTTTAGCATTTTTAGATATGATTTGAGGCCCCGAGCAAGTTCGTAACATGGTTTAGGACTGGGTGGTATGATTGATTGGGGTCCTAAGGGCCTTGGGTTGATTCCAGATGGTTAACGGATTGAGAATAGAATTTTTGGAAGGCTGAGGTTGCTGGTTGCTGTCATAATCGCACCTGTGAGAAGTAGGCCGCAGGTGTGGAGCCGCATATGCAGCCATAGGAGCCGCGGATGCGATTTGGACCAAATTTAAGGGGGACGTAGATGCAGAACCGCACCTGCGGTGGTAGAGTCGCAGAAGCAGAAGAGGGGAAGCATGGTGAGGACCGCAGATGTGGTATTGGAACCGCACCTGCGGAACTGCAGAAGCGGAAAGGAAAAGGAACAGAAAAATGGCTAGAAGAAGAAAGGAAATCAAAGATTCTATATCCATGATTTGCCAAAAATTGGTGTTTAATTTGAAACGGGTTCATTATTTTGTTCCATAACTAGAGTCAGCAAAAATAAGAGTTTTCAGCTACTTTATTTATCTGAAGCGAGGTGAGTCTCTTTTCTAACCTTGTAAGAGAGAATTGTCCCGATATGTAAGTCAATTGGTTATGTGCTCCTATTTTTAGGGCTACGTATGCACGAGATGACGAGAGTCCGTGTGTAACAACTATTATACTATTGTCCGCGTAGTCTAGGACCAAAAAGCATGTTGTACTTGGATTATTTGTAAACTTATTGACAGCTAGAATTTCTTAAATCACATCGAATCAGTAAATGAGTTTCAAAAGGGATTAAACTTTATTTTTCTTAAATCATTAAAGGGAAAAATGGCTTTTATTGAAATAAACATTTTCCGATAAACTCTTAATTGGATGTTTGACAGTGTATGTGTGTGTGTGTATATATATATATATATATATATATATATATATATATATATATATATATATATATATATATATATATATATATATATATATATATACCCGCGTCGCATGTATGATTCGCGAGCGGGATATTTGGTTATTTAATATTGACCGCGTCGTATGGATGATACGCGAGCGAGGTAATAGATGCAGCTATGGTTCGTGTAGTTCAACCCTTTGCAGTACACTGTTTATTTTACGTTAGATCGGGCCGTACGCCTCAACATGATTTGTGCATGCTTGTATTGCTTGACTTGAGATTATTTGAGATTGATTCTTGCTCTCCCCGACTTGAGATAATTGAGAACTAATGGATTATGAATCCGAAGACTTTTAATTTAAAAAGGAACTTTCACATGTTCGTGACTTACTTGAAATTTCTTTAATTCTTCATAAATACATTATTATTCACATTAATAGTATTTTATTACTGGACTACTAGTAAGTGTCGAAGTCTATCATATTGTCTCAACTTCTTCGAGATTAGACGTGATAATAATTGAGTACACATTGTTTTTGTGCTCATACTACACTTCTGTGTATTTTTGTTGCACATGCATATGTACCTCCGGTGGCCTACAGGGCGTAGCAGCATGAATGATACTGGAACTAGGTGAGTTCATTGCTTGAGGCAGCCCGCAGCTAGTATAATTACTTCCAGTATATTATATTTACTTTCTGTCCATTTGTATTGTGGACTGATGTTGTATTGTATTGTTTCTTAGAAATAGCTCATGCACTTGTGACACCGGGTTCTGGGGATGTCTATGGGTTTATTCAAAAATTTAAAGTTGTCTAATGTTTCATCATTGATTTAGTGGAATTTATCACGTATTGTTTAAACGCATAAAAGAAGTGGTTTCAGAAAAAATTAAAATGAGAATTTAATTAAGTATTATTGGTTGGCTTGCCTGACAGCGGTGTCCAGCGCCACCACGACCCTTAGTTGATTTTGGGTAATGACAGAATGATCAAGCCTGAATGGATGAAGGTAAATGGTTTTTATTTATGATTATACGATTAACCTACAAAATATCTACAATTTGTATACATTTTCGGCCTTAATCAAGCTACTTTATTTTTTTCATCATTTAGTTCACCAACATAAATGAATCACCTGAAGAGCTCTCAGTGATGTCTTTTCCTGATGATGTTGAGTACATAATTTAAGAGGTTGAACATGTTTCTGAGGATCCCAAAGAATCAATTGGAAAAGAGGAAAAGGATCATATTCTTTGTAAACTAAGAATGTTAAAAAGAGGTCTTGAGAAGGTAACATGTATTCCTAAATAGCATTGTAATGTATATATAATAGTGCATCTATTCTTTAATATCTGTTAAGACATATTCTGAAGTTAGCTATGCATTTTTTTTATTATGTAGGTCGATGAAAAGCTTGAAGATTTTGGGAAAGATGTATTTGTTGAACTAGGTAGCCTTCGAGACCTAATAAAGGAGTCTGTTAAGACTGTTTTGCGGGTGATAAATAGTCCAAATGATCAAATTGATGCACAGGTAATATTTGAATTTTATTCATATAAACTATGACGACCCGACCTGTCGTCTCAGGAGTACCGCCCCGTTTCCCCATTTTATGCTTCTTCATGTTTCATTATCAGTATTTGGTGCATTAGAATTGATTTGGAGTAATTTGACAAGAAATGAGACACTTAGTCTCATTAAGGAAGGATTATTTTGGAAAAGTCAACCTGATGTGGACTATTGAGTTAGAGGGTTTGGATGTGATTTCTGGTGAATCGGTTAGCTTCGGGGGAAGATTTTTCACTTAGGAGTGTGATCGGAATTTATTTTCAAGGTCCGGTGTAGAATTAGGCTTCAATTGGCGAAATTAGTATTTTGGCGAATTCCAGTTGATAGATGAGATTTTGATCCGAGGGTCGGAAGGGAATTCTAAGAATTTATGTAGCTTCATTAGGTGATTTTGGATGTGTGTGCAAAATTTCAGGTCATTCAGAGGTGCTTTGGTTGGGTTTTTGATCAAATGCGTGTTTCAAAAGTTTACAGAAAACTTAGGCTTAAATTCGACACGAATTGATGATTTTAGCGTTGTTAGATGTGTTTTGATGATTGGAACAAGTTTGACTGATATTTTAGGATGTGTTGGTGCTTTTGGTTGAGGTCCCGTGGGCCTCGAGTAAGTTTCGGATGGTTTATCGGGCTAGTTTTGAAGTTGAAAATTTGCAGGTTTTTCAGTTCAGGGTTGCAGAGATTTAACCTTTCGTGTTCACGAAGGGTGAGACGAACGCGTAAAAGGAGAATTGAGGGACAGGGTTTAGGCCTTCGCGATCAAGGTGGAGTTCCCTAATTTGCAGAAGTATGGGAGGTTACGCATCGCGTTCGCGAGTATGTCTCCGCGTTCACGTAAGAGGGGCCTGGGTCCTGCCTTGTTTGTTCATCGCGTTCGCGGTCAACGGGACGCGTTCGCATAGTGGAGTCCAGTGAAGCCTCGCATTCGCGATAGGGTATCCGCGTTCGTAGGGTTAATTTGGTCGGTGATATTTTTGGGCATCGCAAACACGAGAAAGCTTTCGCATTCGCGAAGATGGACGGGTCAGACCTAGGCAAAATGTTTTAACATATTTCATCCTCGATTTTGGGGCTCATTCAGTCTATTTTTGGTCGTTTTGAGAGCTTTATGAAGGAAATTGAAGAGGGAATCAAGGAGAATCGATTGGAGGTAAGATGTTTTAACTTATAACTCATTATTATTGTGAAATCCACCTAGAAATTCATGGAAGTTAAGCCTAAACTTGATGAACTATGGCTTGAGTTTTTAATATTTCAAATTGGGATTTGATGGGTCATTTGAGCTCGAATTTGAGAGTTCTTGGTATGTATGAACTCGTGGCGAGATAAGAAATCCAGTGATGTTAGCTTTCTAATTTTTGGAGAAGTGGGTCCGGGGCTCGGGTTTTCCTAATTTCGAGATTCTTGAGGTATTTTCTCCTGTTCGAGGTGAGTAATGATTGTAAATGATGTCTTGAGGGTTTGAAACCTCGGATTGCATATCGTAGTGCTATATTGAGGTGACTTGCAAGCCGGATAGTGGGCGTGGGGTAGAGCACCGCTGGGGATTTTTACTTGGTCTGTCCCGATTGATGAATTTACTGCATATTTGACTGAAATTATTTGTTATCATTGCTGTTTGGGTTGATCGCCATATTTGGGCTTCGTGCCAACTATTTGAATCCTTCGGGGATTATTTTCACAGTTTCCTTACTGTATTGACTTATTATTTGAACTCAGTCATATTGTTTCTCCACTATTTTACAACTCAGCCACTTTTACTCAGATTTGAATCTTAAATTATATTTAAATGATATTTGGGCTAAGGACTACTATTTTACTGATATCCGAGGGGTTTGTGATGATATTCTAACTGAGTGTGGCCGAAGGCTAGATGTGAGGATACACTTAGTGATGTGAGGTCAAGGGCCTGGATGTGAGGGTTTTATATGGATCGGGTTGCACGCCGCAGCAGTATATTATATGGATTGGGCTGCACGTTGCAGCAGTATATTTTATGGATCGGGCTGCATGCCATATCAGTATATTATATGGATTGGGCTACATGCCGCAGCAGTATATACATATTGGATCGGACTGCACGCTACAGTGATATAGAGTTTGGGATATAGAAGCCCCTCCGTAGTCTGCACCCCCACAATGAGCGCGGGTACCCATACGGATCGGTCTGCACGCCGCAGCAAGCTATGGATCGGGTTGCATGCTGTAGCGATATGTGGATCGGGCTGTACTCTGCAGCAGTTACTATATGATACTGTTCTGAGAGTGATCTTATAGAGGATGCTCGAGGGGCTAGTACAGTTTGAGATATTGCCCGAGGGGCAAAGTTTTATGTGCTCATCTCGCATACTTATCAGCACTAACTGTTTTGAAATCATATTCTTAAATATTGAAAAGATCATTTTCAAAAGAGATTTGAACTGAGCCAAGGTATTTCTAAAGATTTCACTGATTTCACTATTTTCTCAGAAAATTGTACCCGACTTCTAAACAACATGTCGGTTGATTTACGTGATTTCTTGCTGCTCAATTATTATTTATTTTTATTACTCACTGAGTTGGAATACTAACTTTACTCCATGCACTTCGCGTGCAGTTGCAGGTATTTATTCACCTGGTAGCGGGTATTGGCTGCATAAAGGCAAAGTGTAGAGGTTTCAGCGAGGTGACTGCCAGCGTTCACATCACCATTGTCTTTATATGTTATTCATTATTCTAGTTCAGTGTATTTCTATTCTGTAATGTGGAAATTTCATCCTTATAGATTCTTGTGACTTGTGGTACCCAGGTTTGGGTTGTGTTGGGTTGTAAATTTCATTAATTAATATCATTAAGTCGTGTTTGCTATTCATTTACGTTTAACTACTTTTGAAAGAGACGAGTTGGGTTAGTTGGCTGGCCTTGTCTTCACGAGAGGCGACATCATGACCAGTGCGGGGTTTGGGTCGTGACAAGTTGGTATCAATGCCTAGGTTACTAGGTCTCACGAGTCATGAGCAGGTTAGTAGAGTCTCGTGAATCGGTACAGAGATGTCTGTATTTATCCTCGGGAGGCTGCAGAACCTTTAGGAAAACTTCACATTCTTGAATTATTATCTTGCGCCCTTGATTCAGCTTGAAAAGAAACTCTTGAAATTTCTTCCACGCGTTGGTAAGCGCACATGAGCCCTCAGTATCAGATGTGCCTTTATGGCTTGTGATTCCCCGATCAAGGGGCGAGATGTGATCTATGTGAGTTTGATGTTGGGCTAGTCTGGAGGACTTTAGCCTGGATCTTTGCCTATGGCGTGAGCACCGAGGTGCTGATTGTGTGATAAAGTATTTTGAACTTATATGTTTGGTATTGTCCCAATTAGCTGGAATGGCGGTTGGATATCCATGTGATGAGTATGTTAGTACTGCGAGATGTATCTATACAACGTGGTAGTGATGAAGAAGCCTACTGGATAATAGATGAACTGTTAAGTGTTCGATTTCTATCGTGGTTTGACATGTAGACCGAGTTTTGGGGCGCGTGAAGAATATTTTTGTGTCTCCAGGTTGGGGAGGTTGCTGTTGATTAGCTTATTGCACGGGTATGTACTATGTTGGTTACGGTTTGAGGTGTTCTGGCGAATCAATTCTGGTCGCGGAAATTGTGCTGAGGATGGCACGAGTGAAGCAAAATTGTGGTAGGGGCCATATTATATTTGATAGAGTATGGAATCATGGAATGTCTAAAATGTAGTTGGTAAAGAATTCATGGTGCATAGAGCGGGGAGTTGCCTAGTTGAATTGGGATGAGGATTTCATTTTGGGCATCGGCGTGCCAATGAGGCACGGGTTGTTCTGTTCGTTAAGTCAGGTAAGTTGCAGTTTGAATAAGAGAGAATGACTTTTGAAAATGGTTCTAACATGTTCAAGAGTCTACAAGGAACAATCAAGTATCTTAAAGTTGCATGTGTGGTTAGAAGTTGTGTTTTCATTAGAAGAGGTTCTGATTTATGGTACTTTAATGTTAATTATGGGATTCTATGCATCAGTATTAGGAAAGTAAAGACAACGGAATTAGATTCATAGGAAGTTCTTCAGGATAAAGTGTTGCGGAATGTGGTGTTCTAGGGATATTTGAGGGAGAGTATCCAGCGGATCATGGGTTTCAGGCAGTGTGTTTCATGCTAGGGTCTTGGGTGGTAAGCCTGGGTGAGGCATTGTGGTGCTACAACACAAATTTCAAGTTGAGGATAAGGAAATTTGGATGGGCGGAGTATCTTTATAGAATACTGAATCGGTATTGTAAGGTGTGATTAATTGTTTACGTGTGTCCAAGGCAATGAGATCGTACAGGTATTTTGCAGCAAAGCTCTTGAGTTCTGACAACTTGCTTAGTCTGGTCTAATTTAAGGGATTCAGTCCTGATAGTTAAGCTTGTGCAAATGGAATTGGGGAAGAACTCTTGTTGGGTTTCACCATGGTTTGGAGATGTATATATTTTCTATGGGCATGCGAAGCATGGGATGTGTAATTATTTTCTCCCAAATGGTAGAAATGGAAGTTCTTGACTAGTTGAGTGAGTAGATTTTGTGGCTCAGAAGGGAGATAAAAGTTTTCTTGCTATCCTTGGATGGTATGGTATATGCGGTATGCTTTGGAGAATCGAGATTTGCGTGTACGAGGTTTCAGTTCAGTTCTGAAAGGAAGTTCATAAAACTCTTAGGAAATAGGTAGCCTCAGATAATCAAGGGAATGATACTGCTAATTCGAAGTGATTTGACGAGAGTATACATCTTAGGAAAAGGTAATATGATTAAACTGATGATAGTTCGGTAGTATTGCGGCGCTTTCTTGTTAGATCGACTGCTGATATCTGAGTTTGTGTTGTGGCTCAAGGGAAATTTTAGAATATCTTTCGTGGAATGATTGGGTACTTGAGGTGTGATAAGTATTCGTACGATGGAATTTGGGATTAGGTATGGTGATTCGTGTGCTATATGGAGAGGAGACTAGAAGTTCTCATATACAGACTATGTAGTGGTTGTGGATCGTGTGTATCAGCACCGTTTAGCGGCTATTGGGATTTGGAGGCCCGAGTGGATCCTTACTTGCTGGTATGTTATATTTTTGGATGTATTGTTGGAATTCAAAATGGTTGTCTTAGTGTTGGGTGATTCTGAACTATTACACTATGGGCTATGCCGAAAATGCCACGGGTTGAGTGGCGAGGTGCATTGGATTATATTCTAGTAGGGTGGTTTATATTTCAAAGGCTAAGCGGACGGCTGGGAAGAATTGCTTTTCTTAGTTTGGTCTTTCTGATGGATGTCAGTGCAAAGGTTTCTACCATTGATTTAGTTCCGGTGTTGAGGGACTTTTTGGATGCGTTTCTTGTGGCCGGGCATGTCGTTGGGCGAGGTTGTGGATTTTGGTATCAATTTGATGCGGGCACTGTATCGTACGACCCCGACAGGAGTAATAGTAGTAGAAGGAGCAGCTTCAGGTCTCCTTGGTAATGAGTTCGTTGGCAGGCCGATGTGGCTACGTATTCAGCTTGAAATGCTATTTTATATTGTGAGATGCAATGATTTGTCTTTTATGGGCACATCTAGTGCGGTACTATTGGTAATTCATAGTGAAAGTCGAGCGGGAAGAGTAATTGGGTGTTGCTCGGTAAATGGAGTATTGGTTATGACCTATCGAGATACGTGCCGTATGTTATTTGTTTCGCCGTTGGTGTAATGAATTGCTTTGGTTCCAAACATCAAATTCTGTGTCGCTGTAGATTTTGAGCATAGAGACTTGAGGTGCTTCATGTGTAACAGTGTTTGGATAGGATCATGCATTGTGGCGAGGCCACTTGGAGATATGACCTTTCGGGGTAGATTTAGCTGTTCTATTCTATGATGTGAGACGGGGTCTCAGACTTGTGTTGTGATGGTACTGATGAGCTTGAGGTACAGTTCTTTCGTCAGAGCCATTTTTCAAGATTTGAGCATGTTCAGAATGTTTCTTATTGGTGCACGTATTATGCAAGTTGTTTTTAGGCATGTATTGAGGTTTCATATCACCAGAGTGGTGTGTTGGATTCAAGGTGATCATTGGGGTCATTAATGAATACGAACATATTTGATTTCAGCTTGTTTGAATGATAAT
The DNA here is from genome assembly GCA_034376525.1 of Nicotiana benthamiana. Classification (NCBI taxonomy): domain Eukaryota; kingdom Viridiplantae; phylum Streptophyta; class Magnoliopsida; order Solanales; family Solanaceae; genus Nicotiana; species Nicotiana benthamiana. Next base: position 43,093,190 of record CM067326.1, read on the forward strand.
ATCGAGGTTCGGCTTGAAATCTGTTGTGGTATTAGTCAAAAGGGAAGTGTCTTCATGATTGGTTGATCTGGGAAATGGTTACATTTTGTTGCGTGTTTCATTTATCGTTGGCAGTATATGAAAGTGTTGGAATAAGACTTTAGCTATTAAGGGATTTTCTATCAGTATTTGGTTGTTATGGGCAACTGATGTGAATAGAAGTTATCGTTTTGAGTGCTTAGATTATATAGTATATCATATGATTTAACATGAGGTTGCAGGTATGGTTTATTACAATTGGTTCGGGACTATTCAAAGCATAGGTGTGAGGTTTTGATTGTATTGATGGTTTTAGAAGTGAAAAGGGTGTTCTATGATTTATGGGCTAGACTGGATTGTGTAATTTTGGCTAAAATGTGTTATCGGACATATGTGTGATAGGGTGATGTGGGATCACCCCCGGGTATACGCTTGGTAAGGTTATTCAGCTATGGGTTGGCTTCTAGGACAACTCTAGGTACACTCGAGGACGAACGTTTATTTAAGTTTGGGAGGATGTGACAAGTCGACATGTCGTCTCACGAGTTACCACCCTGTTTCCCCCATTTTATGCTTCTTCATGTTTCATAATCAGTATTTGGTGCGTTAGAATTGGTTTGGAGTGATTTTGATAAGAAATGAGACACTTAGTCTCTTTAAGGAAGACTTATTTTAGAAAAGCCAACCGGATGTGGACTATTGATTTAGAGGGATCGGATGTAATTTCCAATGATTTGGTTAGCTTCGGAGGATGATTTGTGACTTAGAAGTGTGATCGGAATTTATTTTGGAGGTCTGGTTTTGAATTAGGCTTGAATTGGCAAAGTTAGTATTTTGGCAAATTTCGGTTGATAGGTCAGATTTTGATACGAGGGTCAGAAGGGAATTCTGAGAATTTTTGTAGCTTCATTAGGTGATTATTGATGTGTGTGAAAAATTTAAGGTCATTCGGAGGTGCTTTGGTTGGGTTTTTGATCAAATGTGTGTTTCGGAAGTTTTTAGAAAACCTAGGCTTGAAGTTGACGTGAATTGATGATTTTATTATTGTTAGATGTGTTTTGATGATTGGAACAAGTTTGAATGATGTTTTAGGATGTGTTGGTGCTTTTGGTTGAGATTCCAGGGGCCTCGAGTGAGTTTCAGATGGTCTATCGGGCTAGTTTTGAAGTTGAAAAATTGCAGGTTTTTCAGTTCAGGGTTGCAGAGATTTAACACTTCGTGTTCGCGTAGGGTAAGACGTGAACGCGTAGAAGGAGAATTGAGGGCCAGGGTTTAGGCCTTCGCGATCGTGGTGGAGTTCCCGCATTCGCAGAAGTATAGGAGGTCAGGCATCGCGTTCGCGAGTATGTCTTCGCGTTCGCGTAAGAGGGGCCTGGGTCCTGCGTAGTTTGTTCATCTCGTTCGCGATCAACAGGACCCGTTCGCATAATGGAGTATGCTTAAGCCTCGCGTTAATGGGAGGGTCTCTGCGTCCACGTAGGGTTAATTTGGTCGTTGATATTTTTGGGCATCGCGAACGCTAGAAAGCTTTCGCGTTCGCGAAGAAGGAATGATCAGACTTGGCAGAATGTTTTAAAACATTTCATCCGTAATTTTGGGGCTCATTCACTCCATTGTTAGCCGTTTTGAGATCTTTATGAAGGAAATTGAAGAGGGATTCAAGGAGACTCGATTGGAGGTAAGATTTTTGAACAAAAACTCGTTTTTATTGTGAAATCCACCTAGAAATTCATGGAAATTAAGCCTAAAGTTGATGCACTAGGGCTTGAGTTTTGATATTTCAAATTGGGATTTGATCGGCCATTTGAGCTCGGATTTGAGAGTTCTTTGTATGTATGAACTCGTGGCGAGATAAGGAATCCGGTGATGTTAATTTTCTGATTTTGTTTTTGAGAAATGGGCTCAGGGCTCGGGTTTTGCTTACTTTGAGATTCTTGATATTTCTCGATTGATTTCGATTGGGTATTGTTCCCTTAGCATATACTGATGTATTCGGTCTTATCTTGGTTAGATTCGACGCACGTGGAGTCCAATTTGAGGGGAAAAGGCGCCGCGAGCTAGAGATTACCGGTTTGAGGTGAGTAATGATTGTAAATGATATCATAGGGTTTGAAACCATGGATTGCACATCGTAGTGCTATATTAAGGTGACTTGCACGCCGGATAGTGGGCGTGGGGTAGAGCACCGCTGTGGATTGTGACTTGTTCCGTCCCGATTGATCAATTCACTGCGTATTTGATTGAAATTATTTGTTATCACTACTATTTTGGCTGATCGCCATATTGGGCTTCGTGCCAACTATTTGAATCCTTCAGGGATTAGTTCTACTGTTTCTTCATTGTTTTGACTTATTATTTGAACTCAGTCATATTGTTTCTCCACTATTTTACAACTCAACCACTTTTACTCAGATTTTAGTCTTAAATGATATTTAATTGATAACTTGGGTTGAGGATTACTGTGAGTGTGGCCGAGGGCCAAATGTGAGGATACACAGAGGGATGTGAGGCCGAGGGCCTAAATGTGAGGATTTTATGTGGATCGGGCTATATGCTTTATATAGATCGGTCTTTATGCCGCAGCAGTATATTATATGGATTGGGCTGCATGCCTAATCAGTATATTATATGGATTGGGCTGCATACCGCACCAGTATATATATATATATATATATATATATATATATATATAAATTGGATAGGACTGCACGCCGCAGTGAAATAGCGCTTGGGCTGTAGGAGCCCCTCCGAAGTCTGCACCCCCAAATTGAGCGCGGGTACCCTTACGGATCGAGCTGCACGCCGTAGCGAGCTTTGGGTCGGGTTGCACGCCACCGCGATATGTGGATCGGGCTGCACGCTACAACGGTTACTATATGATACTATTTTTAGAGTTATCTGATAGAGGGAGCCCGATGGGCGAACTTTTATGTGCTCATCTTGCATACTTATCAGCATTAACTGTTTTGAAATCGTTTTCGTGATTATTGAAAAGATCATTTTCAAAAGAGATTTGAACTGAACCAAGGTATTTCTAATGATTTCACTATTTTCTCAGAAAATTGTGCCCGGTTTCTATACAACATGTCGGTTGCTTTACATGATTTCTTGCTGCTCAGTTATTATTTACTTTTATTACTCATTGAGTTGGAGTACTCACTTTACTTCATGCACTTCACGTGCAGTTGCAGGTATTTATTCACCTGGTAGCAGGTATTGACTGCGTGGAGGCATAGTGTAGAGGTTTTAGCGAGGTGACTGTCAGCGTTCGCAGCACCACTGTCTTTCTATGTTATTCATTATTCTTGTTTAGTGTCTTTCTAGACTGCAAAGTGGAAATTTCATCCTTATAGATGCTCGTGACTTGTGACACTTGGGTTTGGGCTGTGTTGGGTTTTAAATTTCATTAATTAATATCATTAAGTCGTACTTTTCAATTCATTTATGTTTAACTACTTTTGAAAGAAACGAGTTGGGTTAGTTGGCTGACCTTGTCTTCACGAGAGGCGTCATCATGACCAGTGCGGGGTTTGGGTCATGACATTAACAAAGCTATTTATGTCACCTCTAAAATATATATCCTAACTAATATAAAACTTTCAGTTTGTTGGGAGTTCAACCATTTAATACTAACCAACCAAAAGAGAAGAACAATCAGCAATTTAAGTTCAATAGTGGAAAACCAGTCAAGATCAGCCCCAGCAAAACAAGTATCTACAAAATAACTCCACTTTATCTACATATCTACAAAATATCTATAAGTTATCTACAACATAACGACAATTTGTCTACATTATATATACACAATATATACAAATAAATCTAGCATATTGGCACAGCTCTACAGATTTATGTTGATCTTATCACACACCTATATATCTTCTTAAACTGTCAAGCCACTACTATCCAGTATGATTTAACATTTTTAATGGAAAAAACAGAACATATTGAAGGTACACTTGGTGACGAACATCATCCAGCACATGTTGATTTGTATACACATTTTAAAGAGGCAGTTGATGAAGAGAATGCAGGTACAAAAAAAATTTTCAGAGATATTTTCTTTATGTTTCAATATTTTTACCATTATATTAAGCTAGATATAGATGGTGTTATAGAGAGGGAAGATATTCATGCACAATCTCCAGTTCACAAAGTGACGCTAGCTACTCAAACAAAACAATAGAATCAGGAAGATGACAATGTAGGTGAAGAGGAATAGTATGTGCATGTATGTGATTCAAAAGACTTTGAAGGTGAGAAGAAGGAGGTTACACTTGATGATTTCGAGTTGCCTGATAACTTCTCTCAGTTGGTTAAGTTCGGCGAGCATATCCAAGATGAAACAACACTTGTGCATCAAGGTAAAACAAGGCAGCCGGGAAAGCATGCCCGATCACCGTTTCTCACTTTATACAGTTCTGGTGGTATCACCTCGGTTGGACATCAAAATTTTCCCCTCAAGCACCAATTTACTAGTATTATTAGCGAAGATGGTGATCATGAGTTGGTAGATAAATTCCATATGTGGTTATACCACAGTACCGACAAAGGTTCAAAGAGGTAAGTTTGCACAATTTGACACTTTTATTCCAGTATTAATCATTTACACATCCACTTCATACAACAATTTTCTTTTAATTTCTATTTGTTTATATAGGAGGAAGGCTCCGTATTCCATAAAGGAGAACCAAATTGAGCCATGGTTAGATCTTGGAGTTGAAAAGTTGACAAGAATGAGTGGTTCTTTTCCCTGGAACTCCTGGAAAGTCTTCAATTAATCGGTAAGATTCAATGTATTTGATTTGTAGATATGTTGTGGATAATTTGTACTATGATTCTTGATGCTTTGTAGTTTGATTGTAGATTATTTGTAGTTATTTTGTAGTTTTGTGTAGATTTTGAAGATGACTTCATAGTACAAATGCAATCTGTTTTTTTGTTACGGCACATTAATGTTATAATGTATAACTTGAGGAAAAGAGGTAAATATGGCCCCCACAACAAGACAAGATTTACTACAGCAGATTGTTTGTTCAAGACTAAGATTGATCAAATTTATGAAAAGTTCCAAAAAATTTCCTCAAGAAAGAATGTTTTCTGTTATCAAACCCCAGGACATTGTAGCAGAATATATACTAGCGTATTGACTACTCGCAAATGTTATATGGGATGAAGTTGATTATGTAATCATGCCCGTCAACATTGTAGAAATGTTCCACTGCGTGTTGGTTATTTTTGACATTGCAGAAATGCAACTTTATGTGTATGATTCCGTGGTCTCTTTATGCAATCATCCTAATGTTGAATCTTCCTCAAGAAAAAAAGTTTTTGGTTATCAAACCCCAGACATTGTAGCAGAATATATATTGGTGTATAGACTACTCGCAAATGTTGCATGGGATGAAGTTGATTATGTCATCATGCCCGTCAACATTGTGAAAATGTTCCAGTGGGTGTTGGTTATTTTTTACATTGCAGAAATGCAACTTTATGCGTATGATACCATGGTCTCTTCATGCAATCATCCTATTGTTGAATCTTGTGTCGACAAGTTTTCTGTTATTATCCCTTTGTATTTTTCAAGCACCAGTATGTATGGAAGCGTAAAGACATCAACTTTAAGAATACAAAGTCAAATATTGAGAAACATGTTACCGACCCTCTTAACATTCAATGGATCGTCTGAGATATACCACAACAAAAAGAAGGATCACTATAACAAAAATCTTCTTTCTATACATTTAATATTTATTTTTTCTGATGGTTTGGTAAATATTGACATTATTTATCTTTATAGGGATTGTGGTGTATTTGTTGTTTCCGTTGCAGAGTATGTTAGTATTGGAGAGTTATCGATTCCGGCAGAAGACCTTTCTGATATTGACTAACATCGTAGACACTATGGAGTGGTACTTTGGGACTACGCTAGAAAGAAGCAGGAGAATGAGGCAATTAGTAAAAGTGAGGTAATATGCATATTGGCAAGGAGAAAAGGTACACCACCTTAGAATGAGAAAACACGAGTCCAGAGGAAGAAGAAGTAGTTGTAATATTTTGTGTGGAACATGTAGTACAATTATTTAGTTGATGTTAGCTTAGAAGAAAGACGGTAGATAAGTTTTTGAACAATTTTCTTGTTTTATTTGTAGCAAACTTGCGCTACATTTATGGTATCCTTTGTTTTTTTTCTTATCCAGTATAGTAGTTCAAATGCAAACATTTTGTTGGTTTTATATTTACTTGTTGAGTCTTTACAGTACTTGATCTTCGTTATTTTTAGCATATAAATCTTTTCTAGCTAATTTTTTATACAGTTATACAGTTATGAAAAAATATATAGTATTTTGTTGTTTGTTTGTAGATAAAGCGTAAAAATCAGTAACTAAACATTTTGTTGTTTCTACATTCACTTTGTTGAATATATAAGTACCTGATCTACATTATTTTTAGCATATTGCTTCTTTCTATCTATTATGTCAGCTACAACTATTGTAATTTTTTTGTAGCTGTATTTGTAGATAATATTTACCAATGTGTCTTGTTTCTTTTATATTCATTTGTTGAATATAAACAATACTTGATCTACAATATTTTGGTATATAACTACTTTCCTACTAATTTATAATGTAGTTATTCTGTAAATTTCAATTAATGTATTTTTTTGTAGTTTTGTTGTAGATAAATTACAAAAATACATTACCAACTGTGTAAAGGATTTCAGAGATAGTAAAAAAGAGGTAGATTATATATATAGAAACCATTCATAAATAAATCACTATATGAAAGTATTATCCCAATACAGAAAAAATCCTAAATAACTACATTATGATCTTAGAAAACCTCAACAATTATACATCAAAATCTATTATCCTGACCTCACCAATAATTTTTATGAAATATTCTATTAACTACATAAAATTTTATTTCTTTTTGGGTGCATTCTTGAAAGATCTTTTGTTATGCCCTTCTCCTCCGTAGTTGCCACATGAAATCTTATACTTCTTTGGATTTATTTCATCATATGTTTTGTATCTTTTTTTTGAGGTCTTCCTGGTTGTCTTTTCCTTCCTGTAGGTGGATTTACTACTTCTTTTGATATATTTTGTGGCACATTCCATTTGCTTTCATCATGTAGGAGATTTACTGGTATTTCATAAGTACGCAAGAGGTTCGCCCTTATGTAATAAGGAGAACAATATTGTTCAAAAGACTCATCCCTGCGTCTTAAACTAGCCAAAGCATGTGGACAAGGAAGTTCGTCAAGATGGAATTGCCCAAAACTACAACTCTTGTTTTCAAGATAAACAATACAACGACTCACACCATCTAGTACTGTATGGATGTAGTCTGTTGAAGCCCTCACCTACAATTACTTTACAAAAAAAAATAGTTCATATACGGTTAAACTCAAGTTATATAAAAAATATCTACATTGTCCTGTATAAACTAATTTGATTCAATAAATGATCAGATCTTACTCTAAGCTTGTGCGATAATGTTATGTTGCCATCTAACTCTTTGTTGAATTTGAAACCATGGTATGTGAATGTACCATTTGCTTTTAATAACTTTTCCATCATCCAACGTTCAAGAAGGGTCCTCATATACTCTAATAGTTCTACTATCGGCAGCTCTCTTGCATATATTGCTACAACATTCAACGACTCTGCAATTTTTGATGTCATAGTCCAAGTTTTATTTACCGTAGCATGTACTCGAGACCATCTATGATAGACAATATCGTATAGTATGTATTAACAAATGGGTCAACCTCTTCAATCTTTGATTTCCTTTCATCAAATTCATCAAGCATATATGATCATGCCGTGGCAAAGCATAATTCACTTAACTTTAGATGTTCCTTCTTGAACTTTTCCCGTATATTTATCCAAATATTTCACATACAAGAATAATGTGGCATGCCAGATAAATAATAGATATTTCTTTCAAGATACTCTCATTTCGATCTGAAACAACACACATATTGGGTCTTTCACCATATGCATGTTTAAATTGCTCAAAAAACCATTTTCATGATGCGCCATTTTCTCAATCAACAACACCATATGCCAATGGTAATATGGTACCTACATTATGTGGCAAAAAACAATTAGTTGGTGTAGGAAAAATGCAAAAGAAGATATATACATTAAAACTACAACATTTCTACAATATATCTACAATAACTCTGCAAGTAATATAGCAGAAAACATACAAGCTACAATATTTCTCAAATAAAACTTCAATTCCTGCTGCATTCATTGTACTAGCTGTTAGCATTATTCCCCTGTAGGCTAACTTAAGAAGGTCTCATCAACTACTACAACTGGCCTACAATATTCGCAACCACGGATTAACATATAAATCGCAACAAATACATACATGAAGTAGTAATCGTCCGTCTTCTTCAATTTAACTACGGACCCCGGATATGTCTTCTCTAGAATATATAAATAACTAGGTAATTTGTTGTAGGAGTCAGCAGATTGACCTCTCAAAAACTGTAAAGCCTTTTTCTTTGCTCTCCAAGCTTGCATGTAGGTTAGATTTACGCCGTGTTCAGACAACATGTCAAATTGTATATCCTTTGGTGTGTAAATTATTTTAGGATCAGAATATTTTGGAATAAGGATTCTACCAACAACCATAGTTGTAGGTTTGCGTTGTATGAATGTATTGTCCATTAAAGAGCATGTGTGCCGGCTGTTGAAATTTCTAACCTTGAAATTACAGAATCATTTATGATAGTTGCCTTGAAGTGCCATGTACCGTTTTCACCAACACATATCAGCCAGTAGCAACAAAATAAATACAATTTAAACACTGGTTTAAAATTTAGATTTAAAAAGAAAAAAATTATTTTAACTTAAATGATCACATTATACAATCTATATACAACATAACTACAATTCATTTAAAATACTGATAAAAATTATCATAAGAAAAAACTGAAGAAGTAAAAAATTACAAATAAACTACAAAATTTTAAAAATTAATTATTTTTGACCATTCATATGTTCATACCTTCTAGCTTTAGATATTTTAACCCTAATTGGAACTTGTGCATGACATAATAGTACTTCATTGCAGTTGCAATTGTTTCCTTGTCTTGGTATATTTGTCTTACTTCAATAGAACTTGGTATATTTCATATTCCTCTATAAAGAGAGATGTTGGCATATCAAGTAACTTTAGTGTTCCAGACGAACCTGCATGAAAATAAAATATAAGTATTGTTATGAACAGTTTGTAGAGATTTTATAGATAATTTGTAGCAATATTGAAATTTTGTATTTCATATTACTTTTTCCAAATGATATGTAGTTTTATTGCAGAAATTCTGTAGATATTAAGAAAATTCATACTGATATATATTTACTCTGACATGTAGTTTATTTGTAGATAAAATATAGATAACGTGTAGTACATTGACATACAACCAGAATTTGATGGAAAAATTAACATCACAAACCTACAGTTGTGTTCTCATTGGTGATACTTAATTCCATGTTGAAATCGCGAATAGATATACATAGCAAATATGATCGTAAATTTTTGTTTTCCAGTCGCTTTCATGTATACACAAACACCCATATCATTCCTAATTTCCGTTGGAGGACAATACTTGTTGACAATGTATTTGATTTCTATGATTTTTTCTGATGTATCGATCATTAATTGCTATGCTATTGTGGAAATCAGTAGACTATAACGCGCATCCTCATCGACTACAATGCCATCGACCTGAAATTCTCTAAATCTCCCATAGCCATCCCAATTCTCATTCAATTGTAGCATAATTAGGATTTTGGACATAATTGCATTTGTTGTAGAAGATTTAGTCATTTTTTATTTGTGAAATCAGAATAAAGGTTGAATACAGTATATCGCAAAAATAGAGACGCTAAATTTGGAACAAAACTGACAATAATTATTAATGTATATGATTTGTGTTGTGGAAGATTTGAAAGAATATTTAATCCTCCAATTTTAGCACGCTTAAATGAAGAAGCCTACAACTACAATGATTCCTTATTTAATGAATTGTCTACATTTTATAGAAATACATTTAACATAAAAAATAATATGGAAACTATAAAAATATTTGATAATATAATTTCCCATATGGTATAAGAACGAAAATTTCGAAATCACTAACAACCACTTTTAGGCTGATTTGCACAAGTGTCCAATTTTAGGATATTGTTTAGATTTTGTCCCTGTTATAAGATTTTGTGCACATATATCCTTTGTAAAATTACCCTTTCGGACAATATTAAATTCAGGTCTAATGTTTGCTCATATACTTTTTCCGGTTTAAAATAAGTAATTTTTTGGATATTTTTATACAGATTAAGAAATTCATCTTTTAGCATCAGTTAGTAATGGAATTGACCCTATTAACATTTACTATCTCACATAAACACTTCTAACACATATTCCGATACTATTTACTCCAAGGACAATATAGGAAAAAAATAATTAATTCATTCTTAAAATCTGAAAAAATCACTTATTTTGGACCATAAAGAAAATGTCAAAAACTCACTTATTTTTGGATCGAAGGTAGTAATTTTTAGTTTGCTCATAAAATATTAAACTATGATCTAAATAGCGTAGTAATTTATGCTATTTACGCTATTTCTGCTGGAGTTACTAATGCCCTATTGTTTGTGTTTTTGTCTTTGTTTTTGTTTTACTGCTATTTTTCCTTTTATCCTATGAGCCGGGGGTCGATTGGAAACAGCCTCTCTGCCCTTTTGGGTAGGGGTAAGGCTTGTCTACATATTACCCTCCCCAGATCCCACCTGGAGGGAGTATACTGGGTAGTTGTTGTTGTTGATCTAAATGTTACAATACGATATAAAATTTTTAGATTGTTGTCTAATGTTTTCTCGTAAGATTTTAATCTTGCTAAAACGGATCTTTAGACAGTGAATTAAAAGGTTTATCAATTGCCAGAAAAATAACAGTGATTCGTTTACGAAACAGTTGATACAAAGAGGGACAATCGGTAAAAACTTCATCCAGTTTGGGACATTTGTGACTCACGAAATATCAACAACGTTCCAGATTATAAAGTGGTTATTAATATGCTTTTATCCAAAAATAATTTAATAATTAGATTGCCTTGTCACTAGTTTAGGCTTTTAACTCTACTGATTCCTGTCAAGAGTACAGTAACAAAGTGAGAAAAAGTTTTGTCCCGCAATATCCTGTTTGGCCGAGATTTTCCAAATCTAAAGGTATTTTTTTAAAGTTGAAATATTTAACCAAGCTTTTAAAAGATAAAAATATTTATAGGTAGAACTAAAAATAGTTTTTGAGAAGCAAAAAATTATAAATTCTCCCTAAAAATACTTTTGAGAAAAATACATTTAGGAGCACTATTTAAAGACTTGACCAAACACTAATTGTTACTCAAAAATAATTTTAAAATTAATTAGTCAAACACAAACTGCTTATCACCAAAATTACTTTTGAGAAAAACACTTTTGAAAAAAAATCCTTCTCAAAACTTAAGAATGGTTCAACTAATACAACAACAACAACAACAACAACAACAACAACAACAACAACAACAACAACAACAACTACCCAGTATAGTCCCACAAAGTGGGGTCCGGGGAGGGTAATATGTAGACGAGCCTTACTCCTACCCGAAAGGATAGAGAGGCTGTTTCCAATCGAACCTCGGCTCAGTGAAGGAAAGGAACAACAAAAATAAAAACAAAAACAAAAGAGCATTAGTAACTCCAGCAGAAATAGCGTAAATAATTATCTAAGCATAAGAAACATAAATAAAATAGCATGCAATAATATCATAGAATAACTACCATAAATAACTACCATAAGGGAGACACAAGCCAAAACACAAATCTTCTTTGGATAGCCCTGCCAAGCCTCACCCAACCCCGGTTGAGGAGATTGAAAAACTCTAGGAGCCCCTATCCTACAACCCTGATACTAGACCTCCAGACTTTCCTATCAAGGGTCATGTCCTCGGAAACCCGCATTCTAGCCATGTCATGCCTAATCACCTCTCCCCAATACTTCTTAGGCCTCCCTCTGCCTTGCCCAACTCCGAAAATCGCCAGCCGCTCACAACTCCTCACCGGGGCATCAGGACTTCTCCTCTGCACATGCCCGAACCACCTCAGCCTCGCTTCTCGCATCTTCTCATCCACCGGGGCCACCCCCACCTTCTCTCGAATAACTTCATTCTTAATCTTATCTAACTTGGTGAGCCCGCACATCCACCTGGGCATCCTTATCTCCGCAACCTTCATTCTCTGAACATGAGAGTTCTTCACGGGCCAGCAGTCCGCCCCATACAACATTGCAGGTCTAACCACAGCTCTATAAAATTTGCCCTTGAGTTTATGTGGAACTTTCTTGTCACACAGGACTCCTGATGCAAGCCTCCACTTTGACCACCCCGCTCCTATACGATGTGTGACGTCCCCGTCAATCTCTTCGTCCCCCTGAATCACCGACCCAATCTGACACTGTCCCTCTTGGCGATGACCTGAGATCCAATCATCACGTCCCTGCCTACTTCGCTCGGCTCGGCGTTAAACTTGCACTCCAGGTATTCTGTCTTAGATCTGCTTATTTTGAAACCTTTAGACTCAAGAGTCTGTCTCCATACCTCTAACCTCTCAATAACACCGACCCTCGTCTCATCTATCAAGACTATGTCATCAGCAAATAGCATACACCAAGGCACATCCCATTGAATATGTCGGGTTATAGAATCCATCACCAAGGCGAACAAGAGAGGGCTAAGCGTCGATCCTTGATGGAGCCCCATAACCACTGGAAAATGGTCTGAGTCGCCACCCACCGTCCTAACCCTAGTCTTAGCTCCATCGTACATGTCCTTGATTACTCTGATGTAGGCTTCCGGCACGCTCTTCGCCTCCAAGCACCTCCATAGCACCTCTCTTGGTACCTTGTCATACGCCTTCTCCAAGTCGATAAGCATCATGTGTAGGTCCTTCTTCTTATCCCTGAACTGCTCCACCATCCGCCTGACAAGGTGGATAGCTTCTGTAGTGGAGCGACCCGGCATGAAACATTTTTGTTCCTAGAAATAGATGTCATCTCCCTCACCCTCCCCTCGATCACCCGCTCCCAAACCTTCATGGTGTGACTTATTAATTTGATACCCATGTAGTTGTTGCAGCACTGGATGTCCCCTTTGTTCTTGTACAAGGGAACCACTGTACTCCACCTCCACTCATCCGGCATCCTTTTGGTCCTGAAGATCGCATTGAATAACCTGGAGAGCCACTCCACTCCTGACCTACCCATTCACTTCCAGAACTCCAGCGGGATCTCGTCAGGCCCGGTCGCTCGACCCCTACTCATCCTACGCAAAGCCCCTATGACCTCCTCCGCCCTAATGCGCCTGCAGTACCCAAGGTCTCTATGTTGCTCTGAATGCCCCAACTCCCCTTGCTCTATGTTATGATCCCTCTCATCATTAAGTAAGTCTCGAATGTACGCCTGTCACCTCTGCTTGACTTGAGACTCCCCCATCAGAACTCTACCATCCTCACCCTTGATGCACCTAACTTGGTCAAGATCACGTGCCTTCCTTTCCCTTGCTTTAGCTAACCGGAATAACTTCCTGTCCTCGCCTCTCTCCCCTAGTTCCTCATACATGCGACGAAATGCCGCATTTTTAGCTTCCGTAACCGCCAGCTTTGCTTTTTTCCTCGCCACCTTGTAGATCTCCCTGTTCGCTCTCCGTTCTTCCTCGCTTGTGCTCCCTGCCAACTTAGCAAACGCCGCCTTCTTCACCTCCACTTTTCCTTCGACTACATCGTTCCACCACCATTCACCCTGATGTCTGCCTGAATAGCCCTTGGCTACCCCGAGCACATCCTGTGCTACCTCCCTAACCAAGTTCGCTGTCTCTGACCACATAGCGTCCGCTTCCCCAGAACTTCTCCAAGCTCCGCCCTCAGCTAACCTCCTCTCCAACTCCTGTGCTTTCTCCTTAGTGAAAACACCCCATCTAATCCACGGTTTTCCCCGAGCACCCCTCCTCTTCCTCTTCACCCAGAGACCGACATCCATTACTAGGATTCTATGAAGAGTCGAAAGGGACTCTCCCGGAATAACCTTGCAGTCCTTGCACATACCCCTATCGCTCCTTCTGAGGAGGATGTAATCAATCTGAGTCCTCGCCGCCGAACTCTTGAAGGTGACTAAATGCTCCTCCCTCTTCTGCAATATCGAGTTCGCAATCTGAAGCTCGGAAGCCCTGGCGAAATCAAGCAGTGAAGTGCCTCCTCCGTTCCTAACCCCAAAGCCGAAGCCAGTGTGCACATCACCATAACCCTCAGCATCAGCCCCAATTTGACCATTAAAGTCCCCTCCAATAACTAACTTCTCATATTGGGGAATATTACTCGCCAGATCATCCAAGCCCTCCCAAAAGCGCCTCTTAGCCTCCTCGTCTAAGCCCGCTTGCGACGCGTAAGCGCTGATGACGTTGAGGACGCAACCCTCAATAACCAACTTAATAGTGCCTATGTTGCATGACCCAATCCTTAATCTATGAGCGTCCGCTACCCTCTTCCCACCCTTACCTCCCGCCCTACCTGCAGGACCACTCCCTGCCCCCTACTCACCCCCGCCAGCGCCCCCACCCCCCGAGGACATGACCTTAAGCAATCATCCCCCGCTGCGGCCACTATCCCTCCAACCGACTATGGAGAATAGTGACGCACACATGTACTATAGCGGAATACGCAAAAAGATGCAAACTAGGTACTCTTTGGGAAGTGTTTAGAGATAATAATTTTCGATTTTGCGTTGTTAATGGTCTGCCCAGACAAAGAACATAATAGATCAAGGCAATGCTTAATCATGCTTACTGATGTATTATTAATCATAGACATAAGGGTGAGATCATCTGCGAAGAACAAGTACAACAATTGATAATTATTCTTTCCTATAGTTATTGGATCCCAGCAACCAGTATCCACTTTGTGATTGATTAGGGTGGAAAGAAGTTCCATGCATAGGATAAAGAGATATCGAGATATCAGATCTCCTTGCCTAATACCCATTGATGGAGTAAAGTATTCAGTTCTAGAGCCATTAACTAAGATAGCAACATTCGTTGATGAGATGTACTTCATAATAAGTTTCGTAATATTTGGGGGAAACTTAAAGTAGATGAGGGATCTATGGACGAAGGACCATTAAATACTATCAAAAGCTTTTTCAAGGTCGATTTTTAAAAACATATTGTGGTTCTTCTCACGGTACCTATTTAGTTTAAGCACGAGTTTTTGAATAATAATAGCATTATCGCAAGCTTTCCTAGTTTTAATAGAACTAGATTGTTACGGGCTAATGAGACTATTCAGGAAGGGCTTTAAACGATTTAAAGTAATTTTTGTTATAAATTTGTAGATAGAGTTACAAAGCCCAATTGGCCTAATTTTTTTTAAATTATTTGCATTTGGTATTTTTGAGATGAGAAATAGAAGGGTATCATTTATGCCACTAGGAAGTTTCCCATTGATAAAACCATCTTAACAAAGGTCAATTACTGATTTTCCCACAATGCGCCAATATTTGTGAAAGAATAAAGGATGACGGTCATCCGGACCTAGGGATTTAAATGGTTTGAAAGAGAAGCATGCCTCAGTAATCTCCTCTTTTGTGAGTGAGTTATCTAGTGGGGATAAATCAATATTGTTAAAGTTTTTTGGATATTTTTCATGGCATTCCAATCACTAGAAGTATGTGCAGTTATAAAGATTTTACTAAAGTATTATCTAGTATGATTGAGGATAGCCCACGGCTCATCAATCCAGTTCTTATTATTGTCCTTAAAGAAAATAACTCTGTGTCCTCTTTTCCTATTGGTAACCATAATGGGGTAAAACTTGGTGTTTGCATCCCCCTCGTTTAACCAATCAATTCTATAGCATAATTTTCAGTAGTCTTCCTATATTTTTAGGATTTTATTGAATTATACCATTAAGGAAGCTTCTAAGTTGTGAAGGAAGGTACTGAAATAGTAGACAGGAGATTTTTCATTAAGCTTGGCTAATAATTGCTTCTTCTTCTTAAAAATGTTTGCAAAGGCGTTGTGTTTACAAGTTGTAACATTATACTTAAAGGTCAATAAAGCCATGCTGTATTGGTTATCAATCCAGGCAGTAGCTACTAGGACTTTAAAATGAGGGTGCTTACACCAAAAAGGTTCTAGTCAGAAACATTTAGGAAATTCATGTACTACTTAGGAATAATGTTTATAAGAATTGGATTGTGATTCGAATAAATTTTTGGAAGATGAGTTATAGAAGTATTAGGGAATATTTGGATCCAATTATCCTTTCAAAAAACTTTGTCTAGACACTCCATAACGAGGATATTATTACTAAATCTATTATTTGACCAAGTATACTTATACCTTTATAACCAAGATCGAGTAACTTGTAATGACTAAGGCTAGACCATAATTTTAGAATGTGGCTACGTTTCAATGGTCTACCACCTAACTTTTCATTTGTTCTAAAAACATCATTAAAGTCCCCCCCCCCCCCTAATAGGCAAACCCCATGAAAATTGCCAAATATATGTTCCAAAATTTTCCAAATTCAATCTCTAATTAACATATTATTGATGGCATAAATAGATGGGAATAACCATAGGTATCTAGTGGGACGTACCTCAGTAATAGCATGAATTTCATGGTTCTTACGAATAAAATTATTAACAATGAACTTTGCTTGGTCCCATAAAACCACCATGTCACCTGACCGACCAACTGCTGGAGTTTCGATCATATCAGAAAAAACAAATTCATTAAGAAGCAAACTATGGGAAAACATCCCGGTCTCCAAAAGAGTGACTACACATGGGTTGTATGCATCATAACCTCCTTAAAGTTTCTTCTAAAATAATCATTGTTACCCCCTCCCCCAAAGTTCCATATAATGAAATTAGTAGGACTGATCATGTTAAACTCTTGTGCATGTGCATGGCCATTTTCCATCAACACCCTAAGGGTAGTTGAGTTCCTCCCGAGGGAGGGAACAAGGTTCATTACGCTGTTGCCCACTGTGGGATCGTGGGGGGGGGGGGGCGAATGTCCATTAAGCATTTGATTAGGTTTCGAGGGCATGCAATAATATTCCCCTTCTCGTGGGTGTCCTTGAATAGGAACACTTTTACCTCGTCTATGTTTGATAATTCCACTACTGATTCTACTACAAGTCTATTTTCGTTCATCTCCTCTTCCACTGGATTTCCTAGATTGCTATTATTGGGGGATCGGGATCCATTTTCCCCATATGCATTTGCATGTTTGGGTTCTATGCTTGTGGTTGAGGAGATGGAATTTGGTGAGGAGCTTCCCACTACATCAAAATGGGGTTGATGGTAGTTAAGGCTTCCGGTAGGAAGAAGGGGAGGTCCAAGCCTAGATTTTGTAGACTGGATTAAACTGAAGGCTTAGATTCCATTGGGCTCTCATTTCTTTTACTAGGTTTGTGTATAGTTATGGAGCTAATGGTTGTAGGATATTGTTCATCCAAACATGATTTAAGTAATTGTTCATTCCCAAGTGTTGTCCATCGGCCACTAATTGTGCACGTAGCATGGTTTTTTAATCAGGATTACACTTTTTTGGCCATTGATTGTGGCATTTAACACTAGACTCCTCCCCATTAACCCTTTCTCTATCCAAGATATTGGATAATGGTCTTGTGGTGGTGGTGGTTGAGCAAAGGTTAGTGTGGGATTTTTGAGTTGTGAGGGGAGAGGAGGGAGATTGTCCATGTTTGAAGGATGCTGATGATGGAGAATCTGGATTAGTCGATATCTTATCCAAATGTTTATAGGAAGCGATGTCATTTTTAAAGGGAATGTTGATATTTAAAATGTGAGGGATTGGGGTGAAGGGAATGATTGCATCTAGATGCATGCAATTCGAATGGTTTAGCGTATGGGATATTATGGAAGGTTTTGCATGCAATGAAATTGGAACGTGTTGTCACTCTACCAACATTTGGTTATTGGATAGAGGGGTTGCTGACAGGTGGTCTCTTGTATTGGGTGAATTTGTAATGTTTGTAGTAGGAATATTAGAACTAATTATGCCATTAGCGATACGCGGGTGGGGTGGGGGGGTTGCTAGATTGATTCTTTGATTTGTCTTAACATGTAGATTAGCATTTTTATTACCATGTGTGACAAAGGATTTAGTTGTATGTGTAGGGTCTACCTCGTTTAATGTGCCCAAATCCCTACAAATACCATTGATCACGCCCAACAATGCCTTATTAAAAAGGACACGCAGACGTTGAAAATACAATCTCAGTATTTATGCCCAGAGTCGAACCCACAAGGACTCAACCTATCAATTACTTTCGTTGGACTTACTCAATTCTATGGAATCAGTTTCACCAAACGTTGTAACTCACAGTTGATGGTATTTCTAATAACTAAGACCGAAAATAAATAAACAGCTGAAAACTAGTTATGCTAGAGTTGTAAACAATTATGAGAAGGTTATAAGGTATTGATTTTCCCTATTGATGGAATCCCGTCCATTTATGTTTCATATAGATTCACCAAAGCATCTCGATCAATCATGAGCACTCTTTTTACCATAAATTTCTCCCGAGTAATCATGATAATTTACTAAATGCTCTCTCCCGGGATACACTAGCTAGCGTTGTTTATTACAGCTCACTTTAGATTCCACCCAAAGATTTGTTATCCTTAATCCCGCCTTTAAACCCGCAGTAATAAATCTTTATTATACTTTGGGAGTGGTGTTTTTCAACAACTACCTAAATATGCACTCTCTCCGGAATTATGCACACTAAATAGACATAGCTAATTGTGATCCTGTCAATTAACTATAACAAACACGTAGTTGAACAAATAGAGATTAAACTGCCAAACTATATTAACATAATCAAGAAGTTCATCCTTCAATAGGTTCCATCAAAACCCTAGACAAAGTATTTAGCTACTCATGAAAAAACGAGAATAAACTACTAAATTATTCATGGGTAATTGCAAGAAAATAAAAGAGATAGAAAAAATTGAATGTTTGGTTGATCTTATCACACTTGTTCTTCCTCCAAAAGTAATCTAAAACAAGATTCTCCCTTTACTAGGGCGAGTTTCTAGAGCTAATAAGGGTTTTACAAAAGTTTTCCCGAAAATACACTTTAGTCTCTAGACTTCTAGCAGCGTGAACAGTTCACCGCAATCGCGGCGTGGACCGCGGTAATAGCTGACCTTTCTGCCTCACGTTTTAATCCACCGCGGTCGTGTCGCGGTCCACCGCGGTCTCGGTGAAATTCTTACTAGGGCCATTTTCTTCTCCTTTGTGCTCGGGGTACTTCTCGAGTGGGCGTCTTCTTCACCTTATCGCCTCCAAAACACTCTGTGTTGCTTCCTGACATATTATATTCAAACAAAATAACACTATTTAGAGAATTTTGTTGGCGAATTACCAATCAAACAACAACAATGTATGGTGATATTAAGGTGTAAATATCAACTATATAGCCTACTACCAAAACCCCACACTTAAATTGCTAGTCCTCGAGCAATCCACCACACTCCATCAACATTCCTTCCCTAAGCTTTTCCCCTAACGACTAACACCATGAACTTTTTACAAAAGTTGCTCCTAACAGTGAACAACCTTTAGCTAAAGAGTTAAGCCTTTTGTACCATGTGACACCTGCACTTACTCAAAATACTCTATACAAGAGTCAAGAGTTACCTTTCCTTTGTGAATCACATGCCCTCACATCACAGAAGAGAGTAGTTCCACATATAATTATAATTAGAGCAAAGAGGAACTAAGATAGACAAAATTCACTTACTCTCATAAAGAATATTCACATGCCATAAAGATGCACCATAGGCTTGTCCGTAGTGTAGTACTATACTAATCGAGCCCACTTAGTCTAAGATCAATAGGAAATTACTTGGTTGTACTGTAGGCCAAGGTACGGATAGGATATATTCTGATATAGTGACTAACATCCCTAAGAACTTTTACTACCATTAAATTAAACTTCATGATCATAGTTGTGTCAACCGAACACTCCACCATATTTATTTAAAACATCTCCATCCATTAGGTGCAAATTTTACAAGCTACCACGTATCAACCACTATAATTGTTTATAATTTTATCTCTTTTTTTTCGTGTTGCTTCTTCTTTTATGCTTCAAAATTCAGCACATTTTCTCTATCTCAATGGTTCCCCTCAAAAACCAACCTACCACCCCATACTTATGCTTTTGCATATTTTCCATACCATTCAAGTGCTTATTGGGAGGTAACAAGGTTCAAACAGCAGGCTATTCAAACAATTCGGTAAGGTTCGCAATATGGTTGGCAAAGAAACATGCTTAATGTCTCAATGGGATTACTAAGATATAATGCATACATGTGGGTTTACTTTATATGTCTGGCTCATCAAATAAATGCCTATATCACTTCTACAACTGAATGAAACTACTACTTTGCTTTGCAAACACACATGGCAAGTTCTAGGCATCAAATGTGAATCATGGAATACATTAAAACTCACAAACACATGGCACATGACTCACTTTGTATTAGTTTATCAAGACATTCTCTATTGAGCGTTCAAGTTAGATACAAACATACAATTTTAAGGCACTTAAACAAGATTAAACCCTTGGAGCTAAGCATTACACTGTAGTATCTATTCTGTTCAGGTGTATAAACGCTAAGGTTTTTTTTTAATTTTTGCTCGTAGCCCATTAATCCTAACCTAAAACTAAAAAGAACAAAAATAAAAACTACCTATAACCGGTTCAAGCTAAACCCTTGGAAAAAAATCGTGGCTCAAAGAAAAACCAAGGGGAAGTTCCTGCACTACCTAAAATTTTTTTTTTTTGGTCTTTTCTCTAGACTACCTTCCCTAAAAAAAATTGTCTAAAGGATCCATCATCAGGAAGCGTCTCCCTATTTTGTTTTTTTCTTTTCCAAATTAGTCCCTCAAGGACCTCGCAAAAAGAGATCCGTCGTCAGGACAAGTCACCTACTCTTGTCTCTTACCTAATGAACTATTACTCTAACACTAAAACAATCAAAGCAAGATAAGAGAAAAAAAATCAAACAGTTAAATGTTACAATTACAAACATACAATGAAGTATCCCCCACCCCACACATAAAATGAAGCTATGTCCCCATGGCTTAAAAATTAAAAGAACAGTGAGGTTAAGGAACTCCCACAGGCTCACTCTTGATCGGAGACGGTGTCTGGGTTCACGTTGCACGCACGTCCCAAAGCTCTCAACCAGCCCAAGCATTTCTTCTTCGACTTCACCTGCTTCTCAGCCACCGCATCAACATGGGCACCCAAATTAGTGACTGAGGTACGCAATCCAGCTATCTCCTATTCCAAAGGTGTAATACGGGTGCTCCAGTGTGGCTGTAATTGGCCTGCCACATCAACTCTTGGAGGAAGCGAACTGCAGCTATCTCAGCATCATAATCATCACCAGCTGAATCCACATCAAAGTCATCAGCATCCACCACTAGCTCTTGTCCAGTTCCAATTTTTTTCACTCGGAACGGGGCTTTTAGTGGAAATCTCCCATCAACCCAAAGTTCTTCAGGGACTCAAGCAATACGGCATAGTCGGGCGATTAGCGAAGGGAAGTAGTGGCCCTTGATTATCTAAGGTGATCTGATGAACATCTCTTTATGGATGAGCCGGGCCACATCAAAATCACTATGGGTCATGAAACAGTGTATTGCCGATGCCCGTGGTAGATTTACATCTGTCGTGATGGTGGATAGAAACAATCGACTGTTGATAATGGTGAGCTAACACTTAGCCTCCCAATTCAAGTAGTGGGAGTTAAGTGTAATTTTGGGCGTGATCCATAGGCGTTCTCCATCTGGAATACAGAGAGTATAAAGAAGAGTTCCCCACAAGGCCTGTGTATCGCCGAAAGTCTGATAAGAGTCATCTTCTCCCTT
The DNA here is from genome assembly GCA_034376525.1 of Nicotiana benthamiana. NCBI lineage: Eukaryota > Viridiplantae > Streptophyta > Magnoliopsida > Solanales > Solanaceae > Nicotiana > Nicotiana benthamiana. The sequence goes on from CM067326.1 coordinate 43,115,235, forward strand.
GAACGCTAGCAATATGTATACCTTGCGTATGGTGTCGAGGGATGCATTTACCGGGGTATTGTGCATTGTCACAACCGTATTCTCATATTCTAGCAAATTCACATAAAATTCCCTTACTAGTTGAACATTAGCCTCCTCCGGTACCTCGAAGAAGATGTCTAGCTGACATCGTCTCAGCTCATTAAACATACTGGGGCATTCAACCTCCAAAGCCGTACGGTCAGTGTGCACCTCATGTTGCAACTTCTTAGCTTCTTTTTGTTTGTACCTATCCTCCACTGAGTTGGATACAAATTGAGCGTTATCGAACTGAGGTGCACTGGCCTGGCTCCAGGCTCTCGAGGAGCCTCCCAGTCCACTAGTGGAGGGCCCGGTGTTGCGTCTCTTTCAAGAAGAACTCATTGTACCTATCAAAAATAGAGAAACGCCTATTAGTAAGTGAGTGAAATGTGTGGCTATGGGTGGTTACTAAGACTTCACCACAAATAGTTCCTTATATCTCCATTGGGGAAATTTCCCAAACACATTGTAGGCAAGACAAATATCTTCATATACACAGCACAAGTGATCATGCAAATTTCCCCGTATCTCATATGCCACTCTGCCCACACACCCCACACCTTCTTCATTCAGTCACACACCAACAACACCATTCCAAACATTCAATACACAACCTCTTCACCAAACATAGTCACAAATGAACTTCAATAGAAAAACAAGAGGAAAAACTAATAAAAGTCTACTACCGTTACAACCCATCAAAATCATGACACTAACATACTATAACCTAATATAAAAGAAAAGAGAGTGAAGTGAGTAACATACCTTAGTTGAAGAGTGGGTGAGAGGAATGAAGGTAGGGGATGGTAGTATGAGTGAAGAAAAAGGAGAAGAGGAGAGGGATTGGGGGAGTTAGATTTTAGAGAGAGAGAGATTGAGAATTGGGGGAGGTTATCGGGTGTTTTAATTATATGAGGGGTGAGGGGGGTGGGGGGGTTAGGTTTTAAAATTAAATGAAGAAGAAAAGAAAAAAGAAGAAAAAATGGAAAAATAACAAAAAAATAAAATTATCTGGTCCCTTATAGTCGACCGCGGTCCACCGTGGTCGTGGGGGGTTTAACAATTTTAGGAAAAATGCTCATGCCTCACCGCGGTTCACCGCGGTCACGGTGGAATAGAAAAAATTGAGGCAGTGTGTTGTGCTTCCACCGCGGTTTACTCTGGTCCACCGCGGTCACGGTGTTGGCGCTGAATTTTTATTTTATTTTTTATATGACATTACAAGAACATACTAACAACAACATTCATGGGTTTCCACCCATACAATGCCGAATTTAACGTCGCGGCACGATGCAAACAAGTGCATTTAAGGTTCGATCGACCTCGGAGGTTCCGTCAGATTCATCTCAGACACTTCCTTTAGCTCTTTCATGCCTATGTATAACTTCAATCTCTGCCCATTGACTCTAAATGTGTGAAAGTCTTTCTCCGAGGCAATCTCCACAACTCCTGAAAGGAAAACATCTACCACTCGAAATGGACCAGACCATCTTGACTTAGGCTTACCATGGAAAAAATGTAGTCTTGAGTTATAGAGAAATACCATGTCCCGGGGTTTGAAATGCCGCTCAACAATGTTCTGGACGTGAAACCTCTTCATTCTCTCTTTGTACAACTTTTTGCTCTCAAAATCAAGGTATATGAAATTGTCAAGCTCGTGCAATTCAATGACTCTTGTTGCGCCTGCAGCCTTCATATCTAAGTTTAGCTGTTTCAACACCCACCACACTTTATGTTCAAGTTCCACGGGCAAGTGGCAGGCCTATCCAAACACCAACTTATATGGTGACATACCAATTGGTGTTTTGAAAGCAGTTCTATAGGCCTAGAGTGCATCATCTACCTTTTTCGCCCAATCACTTCTTTTGGCATTCAATCTTGGTTAGCACACTCTTTATCTCTCTGTTGGACACTTCAACCTACCCACTAGTTTGCGGGTGACAAGGGGTAGCCACCTTATGGCATACATCATACTTTGCAATCAACTTTTCAAAGGCTCTATTACAGAAGTGCGTGCCTCTGTCACTGATAATCGCTCTTGGTGTGCCAAAGCGGGTGAATATGTTCTTCTTCAAAAATCCCACCATCACTCTTGCATCATTAGTGGGAAAGGCTGCAGCTTCTACCTATTTGGACATGTAATCCACAACAACAAGCATGAACTTATTGCCAAAGGATCTGACGAAGGTACCCATGAAGTCAATCCCTCAGACATCAAACACTTCCACCTCTTGAATTGGGTTCATGAGCATCTCATGGCGAAGGGAAATGTTCCCGGTCCTCTAACATTCATTGCAGCCTTTCACCTATAGGTGCGCATCTTTAAACACTGTGGGCCAAAAGAATCCGACCTCTAGCACTTTCACAGCTGTCCTAACCCCTCCAAAATGTCATCCATACACCGATATGTGAGAAGCTAGCAAAACAGAAGATTGTTCCATCTCGGAGATACACCTCCAGATCATATTATCAACACATATTCTAAATAGATAGGGATCGTCCCAATATTACATGTGGCAATCACGATAAAACTTTTTCTTTTGAATAGATGAAAGATTATAGGGAACTATACCTCAGGCCAGGTAATTTTCAAAGTATGCATACCATGGCGCTTCCTCAAGAATAGTAGCGAGCAACTGCTCGTCTGGAAAGGTTTCTAGAATATCCTCAACCTTGACTGCATTTTCAGCTCCCTCAAGTTGTGATATATGATTATCGACTTGGTTCTTTGTGCCCTTACGGTCACAAATTGCAAGGTCGAATTCTTGCAGTAGCAACACCCAATGAATCAAGTGTGGCTTAGACTCCTTCTTCTCAATCAAGTACCTACGAGCTGCATGATCAGTGTATTAATTTACCTTAGAGCCGATCAGATATGATCTGAACTTGTCAAAAGAAAACACCATAGCCAACATCTCCTTCTCAGTCACTGTATAGTTCAGCTGGGCTCCACTCAAAGTTCTACTAGCATAGTAGATTGGATGCATCAGCTTGTCCTTTCTCTGTCCCAACATTGCCTCACTGTGTAGTTACTGGCATTGCACATGAGTTTGAATGGCTGATCCCAGTCGGGGTAAACTATGATGGGTGCTGTGACCAGCTTCTTTTTTAGCTCCTCGAATGCTACCCTACAATCATCAGAAAAGAAGAATGGGTGATCTTTTTCTAACAACTTATAGAGAGGGTTGGAAATTTTAAGAAGTCTCTTATGAATCTCTGGTAGAAACTGGCGTGCCCGCTATCACATACACTTTAGCACGATCCACCTCAATTCCTTTACTTGATACCTGGTGCCCCAAGACTATGCCCTCTTGTACCATTAAGTGGCACTTCTCCCAATTCAGAACCAAGTTAGTCTTGATACACCATTTAAGCACACGAGTTAGATTTATTAGGCACTCATAAAATGAGTTCTCCACTACTGAAAAATCATCCATGAACACATCCATTATATATTCTACCCTGTCAGTGAAAATGGACATCATGCACCGTTAGAAGGTGGTGAGTGTTTTGCATAGGCCAAAGGGCATCCTCCAAAAGGCATACATGCCATACGGGCAGTGAAAGTGGTCTTTTCTCTATCCTCCGGTGCAATGGAGATTGGATTGTACCCTGAGTACCCATCCAGAAAATAGAAGTGTGACCTCCCTGCCAATCTGCCTAGTATCTGATCAATGAAGGGAAGTGGGAAGTGGTCTTTCCAAGTGGAAAGATTCAACTTTTTATAATCCATGCAAATTCTCTAGCTTGTGACACTTCTTGCGGAGATCATTTCATTGTTGTCATTCTTAACTACCACCATGCCACCCTATTTAGGGGCACATTGAACTGGGCTAACCCAGCTGTTGTAAGAGATGGGAAAAGTGATTTCCACATCTAACCACTTAATTATATCTTTCTTCACTACTTCCTTCATGTTGGGATTCAACCATCTTTGGTGTTCCCTGGAAGGTTTGTGACCCTCTTTTACTAGAATTTTGTGCATACAGTAGGTAGGGCTGATCCCCTTTATGTCTGCCATGGTCTATCCAATGGAAGACTTGCACTCTTTAAGTACCCGCAAGAGTTGTTAGGCCTGCACATCTAACAAACTAGATGAAATAATAACAGGTAATGTGGAGTCAGGTCCAAGGAACTCATACTTGAGATGGGCGGGTAGTGGCTTTAACTCTAGCTTTGGTGGTTCTTCGATGGATGGCTTGGCTGGAGGAGTTTCTCTATTTTCTAAGTGTAAGGACTCAAATTCTAGAGATCTATCCCAGATCCCTCTACCCTCTAATGCCAACACCCATTCCGCCATATCCTCTCCATTTACCTCAACCAAATTCATCAAACATGCAGCAAGTGGGTCCTTTATTGTCAGCATCTCATCATCAGTCTCTACATTTACACCCATGGCATCAATAAGAGAGCGATTGGTGAATTCACTGGGTCGCCTCATAGACTTCTACAAAATTGAATGTTATTTCTTTGTCGTTCAGTCTCATCTTGAGCTCCCCATTCTCACAATCAATTAAAGCTCTCCCCGTGGCTAGGAATAGTCTTCCCAAAATTATGGGAATCTCTTCATCCACTTTGCAGTCTAAGATAAAAAAATCTGCAGGGAACACAAATTTTCCTACCTGAATCAACACATCGTCCAGGATGCCACAGGGTCCCTTTACAGTCCTATCAGCCAGCTGCAACATCATAGAAGTAGGTCTAACTCTTCCAATACCCAGTCTCATATAAATAGCCAGGGGCATGAGATTGATGTTGGCCCCTAGATCACACAGTGCCTTCGCAAAATAAAAATTACCTATAGTATATGGAATTGTAAAGCTCCCTAGGTCAGACAACTATTCAACAATTAGTATAGTCACCACCGCACTACATGTCTGAGTAAGAGTAACTGTGGCCAAGTCTTGGAAATCAAACTTTTTGGACATCAGGTCGTTCGTCATTTTTGCATACCCAAGCATCACTTTCAAAGCTTCAATCAATGGTATCTTTACCTAGATTTGTTTCAACATCTCAAAGAATTTCCTGTATTGCTCCTCCATTTGGTACTTAGCCAGCCTCTGAGGGAAGGGTGCAGGAGGTCTCTTCTTCCCACTCATTTGGAATTGATCTTTATCAGCTGCCACCTCAATTACTGGTTCCTGGGCTATCTCAGCTTCTTTCTTGGTCTCAATCTGAATGCTATTTTCTTCCTGAGCATGCTAGATTGTCACCTCTGTCAGCTTCGTTGACTCATCCAGCTCAATAGGCACTGGTATGAGTGTCTCAGCCTGTCTAGTTTCTCAAGCCCTCTCTTGCTCTACATCCAAATCTCTACCACTACGTAGAATCACCGCCATTAGCTGCTTCGGGCCTTGATCTTTTGGATTTATCTAGGTGTCTAAGGTAGTGTCCCATGAGGACGATTTTTCTGAGACATCAGAATTTGGCCCACCTGCACTTTAATATTCTTGATTGCTGCATCATGTGCATCTACTCTCTCATTAATTTTTGCATTAGACCCAATAACCTGCTGCATCATTGCTTCAAGTCTAGAAAACACATCTTCATGTCTTCCACCATGCTGCTGAGGAGGGTGATACCCCTGCTGCTGATTCTGGTTATTATATCCTCGTAGCATTGGATATGGAGCCATATTGCTAGGGGGTCTCATACCTTATATGTTCCCAGTATTGAACTGTGGCTGGGCTGGCCCGTGCTCATGATTCTGATGGCCCCAATTCTGACCACCTTGTCTCTGGCCACCATAATTAGACACATAGTTCATGTCTTCAGGATAGCGATGATGATCAGGTTCTACATTCCACTGGTTACCAATTGGTTGATTGATGTAAGATGTGCACAAGCCCCCATTGGTAGTATCCACGATGTGTACTAGTTGCTTCTACCGTGACTCTTCCACCTTTTTGGTGATATATTCATCTCAATAAGGTGGCCATATTTTCAATCATAGAATTGAATGAATCGAAAGGCACCGAGTGCACCACTGGAGTGATAGGTGCATACCGGGATGTCCATCCCAAATTTTGTGCCATCTTGTCAAGCAGACTCTGGCCGTCTCTCCGTGTTTTGCTTAGAAATGCTCCACCAGCTGAAGTACCAACAATGTTCTTAACACTATCTACCAACCCCATATAAAGCTGTTGCCCCAACATCATATCTAGAATACCATGGTGCGGACATATAACCAAGATTCCTTTAAAATGCTCCCATGTCTAATGTAGCGCCTCCATTGGTTTCTGTTTAAAGCTCAAGATTTCATCAATTTGTTGAGAAGTTTTGTTGGGTGGGTGGAACTTCTTATGGAATTGCTTGACTAACTCATCCCATATTGTTATAGAATTTATGGGAAGTGAGTTTAGCCAAGTCTGGGCAGCTCCTGTCACTGAGAATGGAAACAATAATAGCTTGATTGCTTCCGGAGTTACGTGGGGCTGCCTTTGGGTTTTGCAGATAGACAAGAAATCCTTCAAGTGATGCTGAGGATCTTCGACTTGTGACCCCGAAAATAGTCCCTTGTTCTGCAGCAAGTCTAGTATGTTATTCGTGATTTGAAATGATTCAAATTGTATCTACGAGACTACAATCGTTGTGGACAGATTTTCAGCTGTGGGTTGTACCCAATCATAAAGAGCGGCCTCTAGCACTCTTGGTACAACTGGGTTTTCCTCATAATCTCCCATGACCGTTTCAAATTGTGCAGTTGTTTGTTGTTATTTGTTTCTCCGGTTGCCCCGATTCAAGGCCTTGAAAACTTTCTCGGGATCTGATAATACTTCAAATACTTTACCAGATCTCAATGCGTTTCTTGGCATGAACCTCTGCAACCAATTCAACAAATGTTAAAATTTCAATGTAAAAATTAGGTATAGAGAAAACAGACTACACTAAGAATTTTTGTACTTCTTTTCAATTATAGTTGATAACACCGTTAATTCCCCGACAATGGCAGAAAAATTTGATCACGCCCAACTATGAATTATTGATAAGGCGGACGTTGCAAATACAATTTGAGTTTTTATGCCCAGAGTCGAACCCATAAGGAATTAAATTATCAATTAATTTTGTTGGACTTACTAAATTTTATGAAATCAGTTTCCCCCTTGTAACTCACAGTTGATGGTATTTCTAATAACTAAGACTGAAAATAAATAAACAACTGAAAACTAACTATACTAGAGTTGTAAATAATTATGAGAAGGTTCTAAGGTAGTAATTTCCCCTATTGATGGAATCCCTTCCGTTTATGTTTCATATAGATTCACCAAAACATCTATACCAATAATGAGCACTTTTTTTACCGCAAATATCTCCCGAGTAATCACGATAATTTACTAAATGCTCTCTCCCGATATTCGCCAGCTTGTTTTGTTTATTACAACTCACATTAGAATGCACCCAAGGCTTCGTAATCCCTAATTCCGCCTTTAAACTTGTAGTTATAGATCCCTCTTATACTTTGGGAGTGGTGTTGTTCAACAACTACCTAAATATGCACTCTTTCCTAAGTTATCCACACTAAATGGGCACAGCTAATTGAGGATCATGTCAATTAACCACAACAAACACGTAGTTAAACAAATAGAAATTAAACTGGAAAAGTATATTAGCATAATCAAGAAGTTCATCCTTCAATAGGTTCCATTAAAACCCTTGACAAAGGATTTAGATACTCATAACAAAACGAGAATAAACTAGTAAATTATTCATAACGGGTAACTGCAAGAAAATAAAAGAGATAAGAAAACTCTAATGTTTGGTTGATCTTCTCACACTTGTTTTTCCTCCAATAGTAGTCTAAAACAAGTTTGTCCCTTTACTTGGATGAGTTTCTAGAGCTTATAAGGGTTTTACAAAAGTTTTCCCAAAAATACACTTTAGTCCCTAGACTTCCAGCAGCGTGAACAGTTCACTGCAGTTGTGGGCGTGGACCACGGTCGACCATGGTGACAGCTGACCTTATTGCCTCATGTTTTAATCCATCGCGGTCGAGGTGGAATTCTTGTCTAGGTCATTTTCTCCTCCTTTGTGCTCGGGTACTTCTCGAGTGGGCGTTTTCTTCACCTTATCGCCTCCAAAACACTCTGTATTTCTTCCTCACCTATAATATTCCTTGTGAAATTAAAGAACACTATTTACAGTATTTTGTTGACTAATTACTTATCAATTAACAATAAAGTATGGTCATATTAAGGTTTAAATATCAACTATACAACCTACTATCAACATGCATGTTATTATCTAAGGTAAAAACCGATTGATTAGCATTTGAGTAGTTTGGCAAATCTGTGGTCTCATAGATTAAGCTATAGAAACGGTTTTCTACTTGAAAACCAGTAGCTTGATTTTGTTTAGAGATTAAAGTGGTATTTTGTACTTGAGGAGATTTTACTACCTTTAGAAGATGAAGTAGTATCTTTGCTAACACATTTTAATTTTTGAGTGTTAATATACTTACCTGTAGCAACATTGAATAACTTAATGTTTATACCTGTTGCCTGTGGTGATTCTGAGTCTTCCAGTAATACTTTCTTCTGCAATCTCCTTAATCTATGGAAAGACACTGTGTGCCAGCCATTTTCCTTTTGATGCAAGTGAGCCTTTTGGGCCTCCTGATGGTTGGTAGTTGCTTTTTCAGTGATGGATTTTTCTGCCAGAGAATTTATTATACATGGGCATTGAATACTTGTGTGGCCTAACATTCCACATTTCTTGAAAAATATTTTCTCACCATCATATTCTATTAATTGTTCATAGTCTTCTATATAAATGTGTTTTGCAACTGGCTGAACCATGGGTAATTCCATACATAATTTAGCATACCGGTCCCTTAATGTTGCTGATGTACATGCATCAACTTTCAACAATTTGCCTATTGAATTTCCAATTTTTTGAAGAATATATCCATCATAAAATTCCGTAGGAAGGTTTGGCAGACGAAGCCATATTAATGTAAAAGATTATTTTTCCTCGAAGGCAATAAAATTTGGTTTCCATTTTTGACATGATAAAAAGTGACCAAATATAAATCATGGACCATTTTCAAGGATAACTGCCATACTGTCTTTATTTTGAAATTTAGCAATGTAAAATTAGCTCCTAGGTCTATTAGAGGAAAATTTTCTTTCACCTTCCACAATTCCTGGATCTTCCTCCTAAGGATTCGATGTAACAAACGTTTGCCTTGAAGCTTGATGATTAAGGAATATTGCCATGGCAGATACATGCGAATTTTATCTTCTTGGGATAAGGAGATTTTTTTAGCTTAAAAGTTAGAGGGTTCTCATGTAAAACGTGTCTATTGTAAGTTCTTTTTCATTCAATGCCTTAAACATAAAACATGATGCATGTAATCTCAGAAATTTTATTTGAAAACATTAGACAACTACTGATGGCACAAACACTCTTTAACAAAATACACACACATGATATTAACACATGTATCAATTTGTTTATTGTCCATGTCTTTTTCTTTCAATTTTAATAATTAGTGAATCTTCAATAATTTTTCTTCCACTCCGATAACTGAAGCCTATCTTTAAATATCTATATTTTTTTTAAAAAAAAAAACTTCATTACTGACAGAATTAAGCTGTCTAGATTTTAAATGTTTTTTAAAGCTGTCCATACATACTATGAGCCTAACGGTGCATAGGCAAAAGAACATTGAGCGACTCTAACTTTTGCCTATGTTCCAAGGTACAATGAAGTTAGAAGATGACAATGAAGTTAGAAGGTGACAATGAAGTTTGTCTCTTTGAGACGGAATTCAATTTTGTAACCATTAAAGAATTGCTAGAGAAGTTTTAGTTGATCTCAAATTCTAAAATATTACTCAGAAACTAATTTTTTTCGCTTAAGAAATTGCCTAGGAGACAACGGAAAAAGAAGACCCAACAATTAATGTTACCTTAGTTTTAGGATTCTTTTTACCAAAATTGTTCTTCTACAAAACTAAAAGAAACCATTAATATTTTGTCTTCTTATCTCTTGATACAGTAGTTTTTGTTTACTTTCCTTAAAAAAAGGAGTAAATTAATTAATGTCAATTCTAAATATTAGGATAATAATTAAATTATTATCCCTAAACATTAGAAAAATAATTAAATAATATGTCTAAATATTAGAAAAATAATTAAATAGCCATTTTGTCAAGTGAAAACTTTATTTTAGAAGGGTAAAAAAGACGAACTACATTTTGCTAAGGGCATTTGTACTTTTAATATAGTATAAAGGATATAGATAGATTTGTCGTATTCTTTATTTTGGAATTAAAAAGAGGAGTAATGTTTTGTTTATCGCGAAAATGGTAATGACAATTAAATCTGATTATGGGACTCTAAACATATGTGATCTATTTTTATGCCAATCGTTAAGCAGTTGATGCTACGTGTGAGACTTAGAAACGAATAAGAGTTAGGAATAAGGTGATAACCAAACCGATATGTTAACAATCGCGACCTCGAGCTTGTCGATTTGGGGGCCTCGAGGTCGATTACAGGGCTCGGTTGAGAGCTATCGAAGTATGGCTAACAGTTATTCTAAGATCAACAAAGTCTCTTTATGGCCAATGATAAGCAATAAATGATGAACAATAATGAAGATAGTAAATGAAAGCACTAATATCAAGAGAATATGTTAGAGAGTAGAGAGAATGTTCTTGTATATTTCGTGTGGAGAAACTGAAGCAACAACCGACCTTTATAAAATGAGAAGGATCCCCTTTATATAGGAGGGGAATCTCAACATAGTAGAAAATACATTAATAACAAAGAAGCGGATATGGGATAGCTAGATGACAGCTTGATTCAGCGTTAGGGTAGTCCATTAGGCTTTGTCAGTCCTAGCCATATGTGCCTTGGGAACTCCCCATTTCTACCATAGCAGCGGTCAACATTGTCCCAAGGTCGGATGTCGACGAACCTCGAGGGAGGAAACTCAATCGTAGCCTTGTAGCTCGAGCCTTCGAGACGATCATCTGAAGTGCCTCGAGGACGGGGAATGGGATCCTCCGATTTTACCGTATACAGATAGTCTCCGCTTTTCTTAGAGAGGAGCAATAAGAAACATTTTTGACATCCAACCTATTGTCGTTCACCGTGTTTAAGGCACATGGCCTCAAGATCATACGACGACATTTTTATCGGCCATGCTATGGCCTGTCTCTTGGCCTTTATTTTATCGAGCGAGACTACACCGTTTTGTTGTTGTTATTGTTCTCATCGTTGGCTTGAGACGACGAAGCAGGGGGAAGATTTCTTCTAACTTAGAGAAATATTTGGACTCTATACCACTGGTCACGAGGGAGCTCAGACTATACACCGCTGCTCATGAGGGAGCTGGGACTATACACTGCTACTCACCTCCCCCGATTATCTAGTGGGGCGCCTCACTCACTTTGCTTTTCGTGGAGTGAGGTGGTACTATCTACACTATTGCACTCGTATCGGGACAACGTCCCAAGAAGTGGCTTTACAATAGTAGCACTAGCGAAATCCATAATAGCTAGATTTTTCACCCAGCCACTTCTTTGTTCCTTTCTGCCTCTTCTTCGTCACTTTGTTCTTCTACGTCGCTTTCCTCTTCTTCATCTTCCATTTTGAAGATGCCATTCTTGAGGATCGAGATAAGACTCTCGAGGAGGTGGTGTTCGAAAATACTATTGCCGAGGATGAACCTTTAAGAAAGCATTAGGCTCTTGTCTTTTGCTATATGTGTACTTTTTCTCTTGCTTGTTTCTGTATAAGGACCCCTTGTAGGCGTTTGTAATCGTATGTAAGGACCCCTCGTGGACTTTTATAATCAAATTTTTATGAATGTGAGGATGTTTCTTCAACTTTGTCTTCGATATTTGCTATATTTCCTATTATTTGCATTTATGGAGACTCTTAATGCATGATTCTATCGGCTACTGCCAACATCGAGCCCAAGTGTGAGTATTTCTCCTGACCTTTTATTGACTAATACGGCTTCCTGCGAAACCCTTTGCGATCCTTTAGATCAATCTTGGATTGGGCCGATAAACTCGAGTCGTCGGGACCCTTACTTCGAGTTGAAGGAAAGTAATGTTTTGATCTTTGAGACCGTGATTTATCAATTAGACCTCACGGTAATCTTTGAGGGGAAATTTGATTGGGAAACCGAGGATAGGGACTGCCTTTAGGCTTTTGAGAGCAGCCCCCGAGTGGGGGTTTGTTCAAACTCGGGCCACCTAGAAACTCGCTTTGAACTTAACAGAGATAGCCTGAAGGCATTGTAGATAGATCTCTGGAAAGGGTTTGCCCGAACTCAGACGGTACCCCGAGGCCAAGCCTATGTGGGTTGATATTAAATGATTATTTCCTTGGAGCCTAACTCCTTTTTGAATAAAGTCCCCGAGGTCGGGTACCACTTCGAGACTTGTAACGATGTCATTTGCTTCTTAGAGCCTAACTTCTTTTTGATGGAGGTCCTCGGTGTAGGGTACCACCTTAGTATTGGCAATGATGTCGTTGGACTTTTAGAGCCTAGTTTAATTTTTATGGAGGTCCTCGAGGTCGGGTACCACCTCAGGACTAGCGATGATGTCGTTGGCCTTTTAGAGCCTAACTCCTTTTTGATGGAGGTCCTTAAGGTCAGGTACAACCTTGGCACTGGCAATGATGTCGTTTGCCTTTTAGAGCCTAACTTCTTTTTGATCGAGGTCCTCGAGGTCGAGTGAACCTTGGGATTGGCGACGATGCCGTTGTCCTTTTAGAGCCTAACTTCCTTTTTATAGAGGTCCTCAAGGTCTGGTACCACCTCGGGATTGGTGATAATGTCGTTGGCCTTTTAAAACCTAACTTTTTATTATGGAGGTCCTCGAGTTTGGGTACCACCTTGGGGACTGGCGATGATGGAGTTGTCCTTTCAGGAAAGTGGATCATCGTTGTTTTTTCCATATATATTGTCAAATTTTAAGTTGCTGTCCTTCTTTTTCAGTTTTGTCTGTGGCGAAAACTGGTTTTGTAATCGTGCCGTCTTTTATTTTTCTGCAGTGATTTCATGGGCGCCGAGTGACATTCCTGATTTGCCTGATTGGGTTCGGAAGTTGGCGACTCACCCGACCCATGATGAGCGCAAGTGGCGAGCTTTATCCGGGGGCAGATGGGAAGCAAAACATCATGGTGTGTGTTGTGCTATTTTTTCCTTTCCCCCTTCATTTAGAGAGGCATTTTCCCTTTCCACGTATTAATCTTGCTATTGTAGGCATCAGAGAGCCTTCCAAGATGAGGCCGCGATCCTTTGGAGAGGGGGAAGGGTTGCCAACTTCCAGGTTAAAGAGCGACAACAATAAACGGGAGATGTTTTATGGGGCGATAGTGCTCAAAGCAAGGAAAAACGTGACCGGGTCTCAGAGCAGAAACATCGTCTGAGCCTGCCACCTCTGTGATTCCTAGTTCTGGAAATATGGTTTTTCCGTTTTAGTCGCCTTCTTTTTTTGTTGATAATACTTCGAGGGATATTAGAAACTCGGGGTTGCATATATTGAGCGCTGTGCCTCGACCAGAGTTGACCCTTTCAGAGCTGACGGAACTAGATTGGTAGATATACGCTTGGCCTTCAAGGAAGCCCAACGGCTTTACTTCGTGGTAAGTTTCGTACATGCCTTTCGAACTCAAGCCCTCCATTCCTTATTAGGTTTTCCTTTGCAGGCCTTCGCAAGCTTAAGTCTGGGCTGATTCATCGTGAGGCCAAGCTGCAGAAAGCTCTGGATGAGGAGAGACCCCTTAGGTTCCTTTATGTTGAAAAGGAAGTTGAGTTGGTACACTTGCGGTATGAGGCGAGCCAAAGCTGGAATTATAAGAACTACTTGAAAGAGTAGGTAATTATCTATCCTGGGTGAGCGTGCATTTTGCTTTCTAGATTCTGAAGCTAACGCTTTGTTTATTTCAGTTACAGGAAAAGACAAAGGCCCTGGAGCCCTGGCTAAAGTTCTCGCTTTTGAGATTCAACTTCGCTTAGCTCGTGGTAACTCTTCAGTTCAAACAGATATGATTACAAAGCTCGAGTCAGAGCTCTTAGTCAGGGATGAGATCGTTGATGCCTGGGCTAAAGCTGTAATGAGCCGAACTAAGGCTGACCAGGAGATGGTGATGTATTTAAAGGACGCTAACGGTGCTCAAGCTGAGCTAAGAAGGATCCTCGACCGCGAAGAGAGGATTGAAGAATAAGCTTGTTGCAAGTCTCGAAGATAGACCCTCTGGGAGATCTGTGTTAGGGGTTTCGCCCTCTCAGAAGAGTTTGCACGAGCGAGGGTGGACGAACATGATGCTCGATTACTTCTGTCTGATGCCGAAGAAAGTGAAGATGAGGCTGGCATGCCATAGCTCCCAGGGGGCGTAGATTTTTCCATCTGTATATAGCATTTTCAAAGCATGTTTATAGATGTAGATTGCGTTTTTTCGTATATGTATTTAAAAGAAAAACTTGGGGCTTTATTTCTTCTGTATCTCTTTTTGTATCGAATTTGGTCAGGTGAACTGGTTTTTGAGTTGGTAGAAATTCTTAGATTCGTGATATGGCTCTGGGGATCATTAGTTTGACTTGATATTTTGACTTGAATGGTATGTTTTGCTATTGTTTTGACTTGTTTTTCTGGATTTTAGTGTCAAACTGTATTTGTATTATTAGGCTCCTTTTCATGTTCAGCATTCATGTGCCCTATGTTAAGATACACGACCCAAGATTAGTTTGCCTTAATTGATTCCTATTTAATAATTTTATTAGGTTTGTTTTGACCGTAAATCTCGTGTTAAACTTTGTACATACTACGTTGGAATTCATGAGTCAAGGTCTTAGTTGATTTCAAGTGTCTGTTATTATAGAAGTCTTCATTAGGCATGTGAATCTTTGTGAAACTAATCTTAAAGTTTAGATAATCATTGATTCCATTTTTGACGTATTCTTTTATCGTCATTTGTGGTATTTTGGAACAATCTAATGTTAGGATTATGATTCCTACTAAAAACAACAACCTTCATATTGAATAATCCGGAATTACAACTACATGAGCGGAAGCTAACCTGAATCCATATGTGGAATTTGATGAACCTCCTTTGAAGATTGTCCTTATGTTCTTGTGAATTCCTTGATCCTTCCTTCAAGTTTCTTGAAGTTGTATATCACCACAAATGCCTCACAAGACTTAAAAACAATATATGTGAATTGTTCACAATAGTAAAGGTTATGACAATAATCAAATTTGGTATATGGTTTTCCACCCTATTTGCAAGACAATGGACAATATGGTTCTTGATTCAATGGGAAGAAGAAGAACTTGTCTTGCACTAGAATGGGAACCATAACCCCACTTATAACTCCTAGGAGTTACATAACCCAAGAGACAAGAGTTACAAGACAAGAGTTATGTCTTGAGTTATGTCTTGCAAGAGTTACATAACTCAAGAGTCACAAGCAAGTAACCATAGTTACTTATGTAACCTTAGTTAGCCCATCATAAACTAAGGTTACCCTTTTGGGTATCTAGACATTAGTCCTACACTTTAGTATGACAATACATTGGCCCCCTTAACATAATGTCCATAAGACCACATAATTAGGCCAAACCAAAAGATAGCACATAACATATAATTATCCATATATTGTTCATATGTGTGTAGATATAAGTCCATATATCTAGATATAAATCCATATATCTTACAATCTCCCACTTGGACGAGATATGCAAACATATGTACAATCCTTAATATTATATGTTACAAACCTTAGGTGCACAAAGTTGCTATCACAATAAAATTGTCATGAACAATCCGGTCCATCAATCATACCAACATAGGACCTAAGAGCTCGTCGTTACTCATTCGTAACTAGAACCAATCATAGATCACGTATATCAATATGACCAACGACATGGATCAAGTGTAGGTATGTAGCATGAAATAACATAAAGTGTGGTCAATAGAATGTCTATTTCCAACTGGTTCTCTTTATTGAGATCATACTTAAACTGTAAGAGTACAAAAACTTTAAAACTGAATATCTGCGCAGATATAACTGAATTACTGAATTACTGAATTTCTGAATATAATGGACAATACGTAAATGTGCTATACAAACTCCCACTAAAATACATAATCCTTATCTGATTTGACACCCATACAAGCAATATGCTCAAGAAATACTTTTGGTGTCAATCCCTTAGTGAGCGGATCCGCAAGCATGGAGTTTGTACTTATGTACTTAATGCACAATTGTCCATTTTGTACTCTTTCCTTAACAACCCGAAATTTGACGTCCTTATGTTTTGCTTTCGTCAAACTACTGTTGTTATTAACATATGCAACCATGGTTACATATGTTATTAGCATAAATGGCAAAATTGGAGTCGGTATACCTGATGATCTCAAACTGGTCCGAACTCCGATATGTAAGCATGTAATCCTTTGTTCTATGTATGTTCCTCATGACCCTTTTGGCTGCCTACCAATGGTCCATACCCGGATTGCTTAGATATCTGCCTAACATCCCAACAATGTATGCTATATCAGGTCGTGTACATACCTGAGCATACATCAGACTACCTACCGCCGAAGCATAAGGCGTCTTCTGCATTTCCGAAATTTCATAATTATAATTTGGGCACTGTTTGAGACTATATTTGTCTCCCTTAGCAACAGGGGTGTTGACTGGTTTACAATCCTGCATGCCAAATCTTTTCAGAACCTTATCGATATAGCCCTTTTGTTACAGACCGAGAACACCTTTGGAGCGATCTCGTTATATCTGAATTCCTAATACAAAAGAAGCTTCACCAAGATCTTTCATTTCAAATTTCTTTGAAAGAAATTTCTTAGTTTCAAGTAATAATGCTATATCGTTACAGGCAAGCAGTATGTCATCGACATATAAAACCAGAAAAATATACTTACTCCCACTGAACTTATGGTATATACAGTCATCAGCAATATTCGGTTCAAAACCCAAAAAATGTAATGACTGCATGAAACTTATAATACCATTGACGAGAAGCTTGCTTGAGCCCATAGATGGATTTCTTTAATTTGCAAACCTTCTTCTCTGATTCATCCGAAACAAAGTTTTCAGGTTGCACCATATAAGTTTCCTTAATGTCACCATTGAGAAAAACAGTCTTAACATCCATTTGATGAAGCTCAAGATCAAAATGTGCTACTAATGCCATTATAGTCCTGAAAGAGTCTTTCGATGAAACTGGAGAGAAAGTCTCTTTACAATCAATGCCTTCCTTTTGAGTGTAGCCTTTTGCAACAAGACGAGCTTTGTACTTAATAACATTGCCCCCTGAATCCCTTTTGGTTTTAAAAATCCATTTACAACCAATAGGTTTAATACCTTCGGGCAATGTAACAAGCTCCCAAATGTCATTATCGCTCATAGACTTCATCTCATCATTCATGGCATCAATCCACTTTTGAGAGTTAGAACACTTAATGACTTGACGGAAGTTGATTGGATCATCTTCCTCAAGTCCAATATCACTTTCTTGTTCTTGGAGAAATACTACATAATCATCCGAAATTGCATTTCTCCTCTCTCTAGTGGATCTCCTTAATGGCATTTCAGTTTCTTGAGGTTGTTTAGTTTGATTTTCATTAGTTATATCAGGGTCCTGATGGGGGAGATTTTCGAGATTGTCTTGAACCGGAGTTGCATCAACAACTTGAAGGAAACACACATGTTCTTCCTCAAAGACAAAAATCTCTAACAACTTTATTTATCTCCCCACCCCCCAAACTCAATATCCTCAAAGAACCTAGCATTTACCGTCTCAAAAATAGTTCGTGATGTGGGATCATAAAACTTAAAACCCCTGGATTTTTCAGAATATCCAACAAAATAGCTACTAACCATCTTAGCGTCCAGTTTCTTTTCAACGGCCTATAAGGCCTTGCCTCAGCTGGACAACCCCAAATGTGAAAATGCCGAATACCGGGTTTATGCCCAGTCCAAAGTTCATATGGGGTTTTTAGATTGTAGCTACAGTTGGAACTCTATTAAGAATATAAGTTGCAGTTTTTAATATGGATTGGGATTTTCATGAATAATATAGGTACCCATAACGAGAGTAATCGTCTATCAATTTTAAGACGTCCGAAGCTCTCTTAGCACCTAATCTAGTCTTGTTTGTTTTGTTTTCCCTTGATACACTCAATACAAATTTCCGAATTTGAGGAATCAAGAGAATCAAGAATTCCATCTGACATGAGTTTCTGAATTCTTTGAATGGATATCAGACCCAAACGTTTATGCCAGAGTGAAAAAGAATTCTCATTAGTTAATTTTGCTTTTGGTACCATTTAAACTTGTATGCAAAGTTTCTTTATTTGAAGTTATTGTATCAACCAAATATAAGCTCTCAAATGTTGATCAACACCAGTACCAATAAGATTTGAATTCCGAAAGAGACTAACTTTATTGTCCCCAAATGTACATTAATAACCGAATATGTCCAATTGGGGAACAGAAAAATTAAATTCCGTCTAAAAGACGGTACAACAAAAGTCTCATCAAATCTAAATGAAAACCGGTCTTAAACAACAGCCTAGATTTGCCAATAGCTTCAACTGGCACCTTCTTGCAGTCACCCTCATAGATGTATCTTTCACCATCTTTTGGTTTTCGGCAGTTCAGGCAACCCTGCATAGATATCCTTATGTGAGCAGCATTACCTACCCACCAATTATCCTTAGGTACCGAAATTAAATTAACTTCAGAACAAACAAGAGACAGAAATGTACCTTTTTTCGCACGCCAGGCATGGTACTTGGTACAATCTCTCTTTACATGATCAGTCCCATTACAGAGAAAGCAACCTAATCCAGTAATTTCAACCTTAGGTTCCTTATGTTGCTTAATCTTGGGCCTTACAACCGCAACTTCCTTATTTTTCCTCTTCTTAGTTTCCTTAGAAGAAGATGCCAAATGAGCACTTTCAGTCTTATCTTGCTTAATCCTTTCCTCTTCTTGCACACAGTTTGAAATGAGCTCATTTAGAGTCCATTTCTCCTTCAGGCAGTTGTAACTGACCTTAAACTGATTAAAGTGTGCAGGAAGAGATATCAAAACAAAGTACACAAGCAGTTCCTCAGTTAATACTAGCTTGAGTGACTTAAGTTTCGAAGCAAGATGAGACATTTCCAAAATGTACTCCCTAATGTTTTCCTTGCCCTTATACCTCATAGAAACAAGTTTACTCAATAGTGCATTTGTTTCCGCCTTTTTGTTTTGAATAAAACGCTGTTCGAGGTTTTCAAGGAAAACTTTGGCATTAGGTTCATCATTCATAGTGCCCCTGAATGATTCTGGAATTGCACGCTTCATGATCATTAGACTCATGCGATTCGAGCGTTCCCACTTCTCCATCGCTCTCTTTTCATTAGGAGAGGATGTATCCTCAAGAGGAGTAGGTTGCTCAGTCCGAAGGGCTAAGTCAAGATCCATGCAACCGAGAACGATCATTACATTCTCTTTCCATTCCTTAAAGTTAGTGCCGTTAAGCACAGGGATGCTATTGATATTGGCAGAGATCGTAGAAGCAGAAGAGTTTACTGAAAATTGAACAAAGGATTACTAAATACATGCTTACAAAACTTGAACTTTAACTTTATAGATTCAAAGTTAGGCATTTCCCATTACAAGATACCTAGCACAACATTGATTTTAGTCTTTGGACAGAAAATCAACTTGTAAGTGGTACTCTTGGTGTAGTGATCAAACATAGACAATAAACTCCTGTCAAATATTAAACCTTCCTTTGGGCCGATTTAATATTCACATGGAAAACCAAATAATCGTCTCATATTTACCACCACAAGAATGTTCGAATTCCTGCCAAATAACACCTTCCTTTGGGCCGGTGTTAAACGCATGGAAGACTAACATCCACAGTCATCTTATATTTTAAAATTAATCAATCTACACAATAGAGGTTACTTTGGCAACATAGTGCTTCAATTGATAACTAAAATATTAGATGCTATAAACTTTAGTTCCTTAAGCCATTTTATGAATCTCAACTTAATGTGTTACATGATTGGATGTGTAACACTTGAATATTAATTGTTGTTTACTGAATTGGACAATTCTATAATATATAAGAATTGATGGACTATAAAACAATTAACATTCACTAAAACTTAAGAGAGTTGAAACGTTTTTCTTAAACTTTACTGGACCAGACAATCGATTGTCAACACAGACAATCGATTGTTTGGTTTTTTCTGAATTTTAAGTCACTGGATGTGACAAGGAAAAATTTTTCTAAGTTACTGGACCAGACAATCGATTGTCAAAACACACAATCGATTGTTTGGTTTTTTCTGGAAAAATTTCAAGTCACTGGATGTGACAAGGAAAAATTTTTTTAAGTTACTGGACCAGACAATCGATTGTCAAAACAGACAATCGATTGTTTGGTTTTTTCTGGAAAATTTTCAAGTCACTGGATGTGACAAGGAAAAATTTTTCTAAGTTACTGGACCAGACAATCGATTGTCAAAACAGACAATCGATTGTTTGGTTTTTTCTTGAAAAATTTTAAGTCACTGGATGTGAAAAGGAAAAATTTTTCTAAGTTACTGGACCAGACAATCGATTGTCAAATCCAGACAATCGATTGTCAGGTATACTTTAAAAAACATTTCATCTCACTGGAGTGTATACAAGCGATTGTACAGTGTATACTTTTTCTGAATTATAACATGATTTTTAACATGAATCTTTAAACATGAAAACATGTTATTTACCAACTAAATCATGCTATATACAACGTTTTAACATGATATAAAAACATCAAACTGAATCAAATCATAACATTCATAAGATCATGCTATCATGCTATTTCATGGTAGAATTTCATAAACAAAATTCTAATTATACTTTAACATGAATCCTAATATAACATGAACCTTATGAACATCCAAATTATCCAAAATGAAGGGTGGCTCTGATACCAATTGTTAGGATTATGATTCCTACTAAAAACAACAACCTTCATATTGAATAATCCGGAATTACAACTACATGAGCGGAAGCTAACCTGAATCCATATGTGGAATTTGATGAACCTCCTTTGAAGATTGTCCTTATGTTCTTGTGAATTCCTTGATCCTTCCTTCAAGTTTCTTGAAGTTGTATATCACCACAAATGCCTCACAAGACTTAAAAACAATATATGTGAATTGTTCACAATAGTAAAGGTTATGACAATAATCAAATTTGGTATATGGTTTTCCACCCTATTTGCAAGACAATGGACAATATGGTTCTTGATTCAATGGGAAGAAGAAGAACTTGTCTTGCACTAGAATGGGAACCATAACCCCACTTATAACTCCTAGGAGTTACATAACCCAAGAGACAAGAGTTACAAGACAAGAGTTATGTCTTGAGTTATGTCTTGCAAGAGTTACATAACTCAAGAGTCACAAGCAAGTAACCATAGTTACTTATGTAACCTTAGTTAGCCCATCATAAACTAAGGTTACCCTTTTGGGTATCTACACATTAGTCCTACACTTTAGTATGACAATACATTGGCCCCCTTAACATAATGTCCATAAGACCACATAATTAGGCCAAACCAAAAGATAGCACATAACATATAATTATCCATATATTGTTCATATGTGTGTAGATATAAGTCCATATATCTAGATATAAATCCATATATCTTACATCTAATTGTTTAAGTTCATGCCAAATATTGGAGACATTAAGTTAAAATTAGATATTTGTTTGAATCAAAATTGTCACTTTGAATTTTCTCTATCTTTACCCATTTATCCACATTGACTTTCCATAATTCATACCCTTGCAATAACCTCAAATTAGTTCTTTAAGGAGAATCATGAACCTCGCAGCTTACTGTAAGCGCAATTAATAATATTATCGTGATTATAGGTACCGTTCATGTGGTATGGTCACGATACGTAAATACAAATTTGAGATTGCTTTTTATATGACTCGACCATAACTTCGAATAATAATAAAATAAATAAGTTGTAAATTGCTTACATTTCACGTGATGCAGTTTGCAATGTATACCAAAATGACAAGTGTACGACATCATAACTTGTTAAAAAAATAACTCCATACATAGTAAAAGAGATTACAAATTATTAAAAACGGTTAGAAAGTAAAATGCACAATAGGTTAAAAAGTAAAATGCACAAATTAGTGGCCATCATCCCTTCCCACCTCCGTATAAAATATCCATGGAACCCTAACCTGATTTATTAAGCTTGAAAAGACCAACTGCCTTTGAGCATGTGATTTTTGCCCTATACGAATTATTCCCATAAATTCAAAACAAAATAACTTCGTTTGTTTATTTGCAATTTTTATTTTTCATGGCATTATTGTTTTAATTGTTGGCATTTCAGTGCATTTTAAATAACGAAAACACAAAAAAATACACGAGGCATGTGAATTTAGGAGTAATTTTGCATTTTTAGATATTAATTAGTAATTGGAAAATGAAATTCAAAAATAGTTTAATGTGCATCTAAGTTTGATTTTAAGTAATTTGTTTAATCTTTTATTTTTGATAATCATTGGTTAATAATCAAGATTTTATTAATAAAGAAAGGATTAAAAGACCACCTGAAAATTCAAGCCCAGGTACATATACTCTTGGGGCCAGTGTGATAGAATACCCAAGCCCAAATGCCCTTTCCAATCGTTCCCCTTCCCGGTCCAATCCCAGGGGTGCCAAACGACGTCGTTTGGTCCCCTTTCTTCTTGGCCGTCTAATACAAATCCTCCAACGGCCCTAAACTTTCCCCTAAAACCAGATATAAATGTCCTAACACATGCAATACACTCAGAGACCAAACTGTGCCATCCTCGTACAAGCACTCGCCGGTGTAACACCACCCAAGGGCTGCCATAAACCCACCGTCCGCCGCCAGCCGAAAATAGAAGTCGGCGGAAGCATAACCCTAATTCCTTCCAAAATTACACCATAGAAGCGTCCCACTCTCCTCTTCCCATTCCCATATGAATCATATCTCAAATCGTTGAAAACATGCTCGAATATCCAATCAAAGCATGGCGGCTCCGCCGTCTACGGCGGCGGTCGGTGGCAAACCGCCCTCAAACCAACACCAATGATTCCTCTCACCACCTCCACCCTCGCCTTACCAGTATCTACCCTCGAACATAGCCTAAACGCCTCAAATACTCACCTGAAGATGGCAGCACCGCCATGCACAGCGGTGACTGTCGTCCACTACCATCGAACACCATCAAAATACCACAAATCATTATAGAACCATGCCCTAGAATCACTTTGTATCCTTCATCCAATACACCCCCAAGCCCTCTCAAGCAACCCCATACCCCTCCAATGTTGGCAATGGCCATGGCTACATTCACGCCAAAATTTAGAGACCTTTGAATGTTGACTCGAATTTGTTTTAGCAAAGTTAATGAAAAAATCAGTAAGTTCACTTTGATTTAATTCTGTGTTTCTTTTAAAAAAAATCTGGATTAATTTCGTTTTGATTGAAAAACATGTTATTAGATTTTAAGAATAATAGTTATGAGCATGTCTATTTTGTGAGCCGAATTAGCCGCTCCTATTTATTGTCATACTTGTTCTTAGCTTAAATCTGAGAGTCGGCATGCTTTCTTTAGTCCTTGTATGATTATCTGAGGGTTAGTCTGAGTTCACTTAGAAGATGGTTCTGATTGCTTGTAATTCCCTTGTTTACTCCTAGTTTCCATAATTTCTTGACTTTTTTGAGTATGAATATCAGTCAATAATTTGAGGTAATGATTTCTGAGTGGCTGGGTATTGGACTTATTTACTGAAGGTTATTTAGCATTTGCCTTTGATTAGTATCGAATAGAAATTGATTAGGAGGGCTAATACTAGGTAAACAACTTAAGAGTAGTATAGGATGTTCCTACTTATTTCTGATGATTTTAGGACAAATAAGGGTAATTTAGAACTTTCAACTTAGCTTTGGTAATATTAGGGATAAAATAAGGGTAATATGGGTAACCCATGAAGTGGTAGAAGTGTTTGGCCTCTTCTAAAAAGGGTCTTTAGTACAAAATCAGTATATTTATTGCAATAACTTAGGTAACAAGGCAAAAAATGAAGGTCCAAAAAGGTAAAATCTGAATTCGAGGGGAGGACTTTCAGTAAAAACTCAATAATAACGTCGCCCTAGCTATTTGGCTATAGAAAAGATTGAATATCACTGTAGGGGGGGCTGGGAAAAAGGGGGAAGAAAAGAAATCTTCTAGAAAATATATACACATTACCATTAATTCACTGTTACATTGGACCAAGTCTTTGATTTTTCTTAAAGGAGTGAAAATCTAGAGCTATTTGATTGTTTGATTTGAGTGGGGATACGTGATGATTTGAATCCAGTTTTGGTTCTTTGTATTTCATTTTCTTGGAGTGGAAAACTGTCCTGCCATATATCTCTAATTGCTTGAGAGCTGGGTTTATCTGGAGTGTTGTTTTACCATTATTCTGTTTTTTGCTTGCCCAACCCTCGTCATAACTCTTTTTCATTTTCTAGGTATATTTTGGATCCATGGATCTCACACGAATGTAGAATGAAGCTCTGATTTTGGAATGCAAATGTTTAGTCAGTACCTTTCTTTACCTTGTCTCATCTAGTTAATAAATTTGTGTAATGTATAGTTGTGCACCCATTTAAGGAACACCTTTTATTTTACTTAATCTTGCATTTAACCCCTGTGATGTAATAGTAATGTAGTAAATGGCTTCCCCATCTTGTTCTTAGGCTTAATTCTGAGGCGTCCTTAATTTGCACATTTGCTTGAAACTGTGATGTAAAATCACCTGATAATTTATTGGGACATGGGTGTGGTGATAGTGTCACTAGTCGTTAATATAGTCTTCATATTTATACAATATATGTGTATTTCACAGCTGACTCAAATGAGTGCGTCTAAGCCAGTGTTGGGCTCACAAATGTAAGCCTAATTTTAGTTTTAATCAAGGTCTGGACAAATTTGATGAGTTGTTTGTGCATTTGAGGTTTGTTAGCAATACACTTTGTGCCCAGGCCTTCAATTACTCGTGTAATTAGGCCTGTTTGGGGTCGATCGGCCACTTGGCCCATTATCTTCAATGGTCATACATATAGGCAATCCTTGAGACCTAATTTGAACCTATAGTGTAGTATTAAATAGGAATCCTTTTCTTCGAATGCTGAGTAATTGGACTGCTAAGCCCGCTAAATTCAATAGTCCATCCGTATGTGTAGTTTCGTTTGTTGCGTAAATATGAAGAGGTTGCCTTCGAACCCCAAATCCAAGGCAGTCAAGAAGGGTTCCATCAAGGCCCAGCTGATGCGTGTGTCCAAGCCACCAGGTGCGGCACTAGAAACTAAAATTCTATAGTTAATTTTCAGAATTAATTAGTCTTAACATCAGTTATTCCTTGAGTCATCTCCTGTAAAACATGGAACACAATATGCTTAGAATCTAGAAGAGTTGTTAAGCGAATATTTACGACTTCTCAAAAAGGTAATAACGCGTTAGTTGCTTTAGGGAGCATCTTCAATAATTTACTTTCCCGAATTCGGGTGCACATTTATGTGACCCAAACCAAAATCTCAGTGAAGTTGGAATGTGTCGGAAACCACGGGTGTATTTATGTGACGCGGTTCGAGACATGTTTCAACGACGTTGCAATTTTTTTTCAAAATAATAATTAAAGTGGACAAAAGATTAAAACGCACTTAGGTTCAAAATTGTATAAAATCAGATAATGTAAGACAAATATAACAGCTGAGTGACCGTGCTAGAACCACGGAACACGGGAATGCCTAACACCTCCTCCCAAGTTAACAGAATTCCTTACTCGGATTTCAGGTTTGCGGACTGTTAAATAGAGTCATTCTTTCCTCGATTCGGGATTCTAAACGGTGACTTGGGACACCATAAATCTCCCAAGGGGCGACTCTGAAATTTTCATAAAAAATTAAATCTCGTTTCAATCGTCCCTTAATTGGAAAACTCCCTTATCTATGCCCTTCGTCGGGTTGTAGTAGCCAAAAGAAGGTGTGACAGCTCTGGCGACTCTGCTGTGGATCGAACCCATAATCTCTGGTTTAGGGTTCAAGAATTTGAGCTTAGAATAATTGTTGTATTTGGCTTTATTTATTATCTGATTTGTCATGTTGGCCTAATATGCAAAATGATGCTTTTACCGCTTTGATATTATCTGAACTGTACATATAAACTGCTACAAAACCCTTCTCTTCTCACTTCCAGGAATGTGCTTACTGGTTGAGACTCCCTATTCTGTTAGTGTCATACCCTAAAATAAGAAAGAGGCTAGACAAATTACTAAGTCGGATGGCCGTTTGGTTCCCGGTATGTAGCCCCCTCCTCGACTCGAGTTGTCCGCTCAGGTACACAGTCTAGACCCTATATCAAGGCTTTTTACTTAGAAGAACTTAGCCTCATGCCGGATCCCTAGTAGGAACGCTTATTTGCATCATGCATTTGACTTAGGGGACTCAACACATGGGTTGGGTCCGTCTAGCCCAGGTAACCCGAAAAGACCATCCTAATGCATGATTACGTGTGTATTTAATTGCCTCGGATTTTCATTTTGACCGGCTTACGAACAAGGAAAGAAATTGAGAAAATAGTAGAAATTAAGGTTGTTTAAGATTAGTCATTTTCTTGTGAAAACCAATGCTCAAATAACGTCGAAATGCTGCCAATTATTTTATAAAAAAAAAGAAAAAGAAAAAAATGAGGCTATTTAAAGTTCTGATTTTGATAAATTATTTCGCCCGAAATATGCTGGTTTGATTCTCTTCAGGAGCGATATACGTAAGCAACCCCCATTGGGTCCAACCTCCCTTTTGCAAAATAGCCAAAACAAGAAAACAAGTGTCCGATTTATTCATTTCTTTTTTCTTCTGAAATAAACCCGGTGATGACATTACCGCCAGAAACAGCCAAACGTTACCGCAAGGGACGACGAAAGGTTGATTCCAGTTAAATGGCCACGTATGAATCTTATTTTGGTCGGCGGGCAAGCACAACCTTGAAGCCTTCCTTCAGAAGTGTTGAAAGGCCGTATTTGTAAATGCGGGCCCCGATTTTAGAAAAATAAATTTCATAAAAGAAAGAGGACAATTTTGATATCTTATGGAATCAGGTAAACACATTTTGAGATGCTAACTCACTTTAATAAATGTACATAATGAGCATACATTCTTCAACAAAATTCCCTTGGAGCTACACCTGTGGTGGAATGACCTAGGGGAAGCAGGACGAAGAAGGGTTAACACGCATTTCGGAGGACTTACCGGGCTGCTAAAAAACAACCCCAGGGGAGACATCCTGAAGGCATTGACCACATTCTGGGACCCAACTCATAATGTCTTCAATTTTTCAGATTATGAACTCACACCGACGTTGGAAGAAATGACTGGATACATTGGGATCCCTACAACTCCTTTGAGACACCAATACCTAATTGCGCCACGAACCCTCGCTGTGCACAATTCCTGGACTCTTCAAAAATCAGCAAGACGGTTCAAAACCCAAACTTATCAATCTGTTTTTGCACTCCGCAGTTCATATATCAGAGGTACGGGCATATATGGGGCTTCAATAACCCGGACAATTATATTTGTAGAAAAGGGAACCAACTCAAATGGGAAGAGCACCGATGTTTTTCATTCATGGTATTTTTCTTGGTATTCTGGTGTTTCCACAGACGGACGGAAATATTGACATACAGATAGCCAGGGTTGTCAGCACTCTAATGTCTCAAGCCAAGAGCACCCTGGCTCATATGATCTTGTCCGAAATCTTTCGGCCTCTCACCACATGCAAAGCGGGAGGAGATTTCTTTTAGGGGTGTAACCTATTGTTATAGATATGGATGATTGAGCACCTATGCCACCGGCCTCAGTTCATAAATTATGGGTCACGAACAAAGAGTCGCATAAAAGAGTTCTACAATAGGGTTGATGGATTTAGGTTACCTGAGGGTGCTACAGAATGGGTGTCATATCTCCAGGTTGTTACTGCAAATCAAATAGAATGGACATTCGGATGGCTCCCAGTAGATGAAATTGTGTATATGCCAGCCACCAGGCCTCATTTCCTCCTGATGGGCCTCCGAAGTATTCAACCCTATGCGCCATATCGATTAAGACAATTGGGTAGATGCCAAATAATTCCCCGTGATGAGGATATTAGCCGCCATGCTATTGAAATTAGCCCCAATGGCCAATTCCCTTAAGCTATCGTGCGCCAAATCTGGAGCGAGTGTCAATACTTGACAGTGGATACCCTGGTACGTGACGTATCTAAAGGTGAGGTTGCACCGAGATAGACTGCCTGGTATAGAAAAGACGCAGAGCCCGAGAGACCAGCTAAAAGACCACATCGCCAAGAATTTGTTGAAACATCACAGGAGCAATGGGATTGGCTAGCCAAGGAAAATGAATACAGAGCTACCATAGGAAGATTAAAAAATAAAGTCCAAGAACTACAATTTGAAAACGGTTTGAGAAAAGAAAAGATTAACCAAAGAAAATGAGGTGCTACCATCCCAAATCCAAAAGATGAAAGCAGCCGCAGAAAGTCCCGCCAGGAGCGCAAAGGATGAAAAGCTCATAGACAATTTAAGGCAAAAGGTAACCAAATATGGGTTCGACCTGAATAAGGCCGAAGGTGAGCTCTCTGGGGTACCAAGACAATTAGGTAAAAATGTAGAGGAATGGGCACGCATCATTGAGCAACTGAAGGAAAAGCATGACGATGAGATTGCTGGGATATATTGGAGAGTTATTAAGCAAGTTGGGGACCTCAAAGCCGAAAGAGAACATTGTTATGCAACAATAGCAGGGCTGGAGATGGATTTGAGGAGATTCCAGGAACTTATCCAAGTAGCCGAGTGAACTCTAGAGGCGAGGGCTGAACAAATTGCACGCCTGTTGCAAGAAAAGGGTGTTATCGGGGAAAGAGTACGGGCAATTGCAGACTACATCACCACAAGGTGCAGCCATTGCGAGGATATGACGAAATCCATGTTCTTTGCCACCGCCATGACTTTTTTCCGACAGGTGATGGAAGACCTCCACCACCTCCAAGGGAGTTTAGCACGTAAGCCAGGAGCAAGGACGAACGATGCCCCGCAAGGCCCAGGTGCACTTGAGGCATTGATGTACTCCTAAAAGATTGCGCTATTAGTTTACTAGTTTTAGAGTATAACCAAGAGTCTATATTTTCTTTATGCATAGTTAGTTAATTTTTCGAGTCTTTTATATCAGCATCTATTTAATCTGTCACCTTTCGAGTCTTTTGATTTTTGCTTATATGAGAATAGAAAATTTTCCAAATATGTTATGCTTCGCTTTTTATTTGCAAGAACTTTGCTCGGTCTGATTCATGCGGGGTCATGATACATAGGCAATCTACATAGGATTCGACCATAGTTGAAAAAATTTGGGAATCGAATAAATATGGGAAAATTAAGAAAATATGGCTAAACAAAAGAAAGTTTTGCAAATAAAGGCCGGGATGATGCAAGCAACCAACGTATGTAGGAACCAATTGCCATTTATGTGAATACATACCCAAGTGTGGCCACATATGTGTCAAAAACCTAACCACTAACGAGTCTTTGGTGTTGTAATTCCAATTCCTATATTAGACAGGTGACTAATACTCGTGGCATTCTGGCAACTCATTCCTACAATACACGGTCAAAAAGCAAGCAAGTCATGGCCAACCAAGAAGCTGATGTTAGCATTATTGACCCATCGAAGAAGGCAGAGGAATTGGATGATAATGCTATGAAGGAGGAAATGTATAAGCTTAAACACCAAATGGCTGAGATGTACCAGGCATGGGCAAGAGGACAGCTGCCCCCGACCTAACCTTCTCACCCACCCTTTATCCCGCCACTAGCCCAGGCACCTGACCAGTCCCTCACTGATCCGCCCCCAAGTTTTCTTATATACTCACAGCATCAAGGTGCTACTTCTCAGTCACAAGCCCCACTACCCAAATTCACTGCTCACCCTCCCCCGACGCCCAGGCACCTGACCAGTCCCTCACTGATCCGCCCCCAAGTTTTCTTATATACTCACAGCATCAAGGTGCTACTTCTCAGTCACAAGCCCCACTACCCAAATTCACTGCTCACCCTCCCCCGACAATCGCACCTATCTATGTGGAACCTCCTCCTCCTGCACTGCATAGGTCATCCAGCGAACCACTGCTTCAAGCTTATGACCCTCAATACTATCCCCCAGAACCTGCCTACAAAGCCCATGAGCCTTACTCCTATGCTCCTTGTCCTGAAATCTCAATGGGAGTTGAAACTCCGATCAAAAATTCTGAGCAGAAAGAGATGCTCAGAAAGGTCCGAAGCCTGGAACAATCATTCAGGGACATGCGGGGATTAGGTGGCCATGTGAGCGTGGCCTTCAAGGATCTTTGCTTATTCCCGGACGTAAATTTGCCTCCAGGTTTTAAAATGTCTAAATTTGACTTATATGTTGGTCACGGCGATCCGGTCGCACATTTGAGAGGGTTTTGCGGTAAAATAAGGGGAGCAGGGGGAAAAGATGAATTGCTAATGGCGTACTTTAGCCAGAGTTTGAGTGGATCGGCATTAGAGTGGTATACTCGACAGGATCCCAATTGGCAGTATGCCTGGGATGACTTAGCGCAAGAATTTGCATGCCACTTTCAATATATTCTTGAGATTGTCCCGTATCATCTATCTTTGACAAAGCTGGAAAAGAAACACAACGAGAGTTTCAGGGAGTACGGTTTCCGGTGGAGGGAACAAGTAGCCAGAGTTGATCCTCTCATGAAGGAGAGTGAGATGGTTGACTATTTTCTGCAAGCTCTGGAACCTACCTATTTTGGGCATTTGGTATCAGCGGTAGGGAAGTCTTTCAACGAAGTGGTCAAGATGGGAAGTATGGTTGAGGAAGGCCTCAAATCCAATAAAATCATGAGCTACTCAGAAATTAAGGCAACTAATTAAGCCATACAGGATGGAGCTAGGGGAGCTTTCGGGAAAAAGAAGAAAGAAAAAGTAGCGACAGTGGAGTCGGGAACCTGGTTCGGGCCTAGGGCATCATCTCATTACAGTCAGCCCCGTCCTCACCACCAGACATACCCATACACTCCATATGGCCCACCGCAACATTATTATCCACCAAAAGAACCTCGTTTCTCAGTCCATCATGCACAGGCATATACCCAATCTCCCGCTCATGCCAATAGCGTGTACCACTCCCTCAAAACACTTACCCAAATCCACAAAATCAATACCCGCCTCCAAGAGCTTACTTCCAAACCCCGAGGCCCGCCTTCCAAGGCAATCCGGCCTTGAGAAATGAGAGGGTGCAGAAAAAGAAGACTTTCACTCCGCTGGGAGAATCTTACACTAGCCTGTTCCACAGGCTGCGACAACAAGACATGTTGAGACCAATTGAGCTGAAACTGCCAAACACTCCTCCAAAGATTTAGATTATTCAGTCAGCTATGAATACTGTTATGATTCACCTGGCATGACACCGAAAAATGTTGGCATTTAAAGAGCGCCATCCAAGAGCTTATCGACTCCCACAGGATTGAGGTGCAGACTCCGGAGGTGCCCAATATTAACCAAAATCCGCTGCCGACCCACTAGGAAACCAACATAATTGAAATTGAGGAGAGAATGGGAGAGTCCGGAAGACCTTCAGAAATAGTAATGATGGTCAAAGCCAGTGAGCCCATCAAGGTTGCAAGCAGCAAGGAGCTGGTAACCGGTGCAAAAGAGGGCAGTAAAACTGTCATAGTTTTTGGGAGCTCAGCATGCGCGGTTGCGCCGAAGCGAGGACAGGCAAAGGTAACAGTACAGGGGGCGGCTAGAGAACCCGTCGTGGTTGTGGAAGGTGTCTGCATAGATCCATTTATTGTGAAACAAGTAATCCAGCCACCAATCATCAATAATAGAGATGTTCCTTGGAGATATGAACAAGCTATAGTGATGTACAAAGGGTAATAGGTTAGGGAGGAAGTATGTGAGGCACGAGGCTTAACTCGATCAGGAAGGTACTTTGCCCCAGAAGAGTTGATAAAGGGCAGAATCTCTAAAGACAACCCGGAACTAGTGAAGAAAGCTATATTAGAAGAAGAGGCAAAAGAATTCTTGAAGAAAATTAAAATACAGGATTACTCCATCATAGAACAGTTGAGAAAAACACAAGCCCAGATCTCTTTGTTATCATTACTAATCTACTAAGATGAGCACCGCCGAGCGTTGATGAAGATTTTTAATGAAGCTCACGTCCCAGATAAGATAACAGTGAATCACTTGAAAAAGATTGAAAACAAGATATTCGAGGTAAACCGGGTCACATTCTCTGATGATGAATTTCCTATGGAAGGTACGAAAGCACAATCGGGCTCTTTATCTGACTGTGGAGTGCGAAGATGCCGTGGTCACCCGAGTTTTGGTCGACAACGGGTCCAGTGCAAATATTTGTCCACTATCCACCTTGACCAAGCTGAAGGTGGAAAATGAAAGGGTCCACAAGAATAACATTTGTGGTCGAGGTTTCGATGGCGGAGGTAAAGACATCGTATGAGATGTAGTGATGGAAGTAACTATAGGGCCCATCGAGTTCATTATGGAATTCAAAGTGCTGGATGTATCAGTCTCCTATATTCTATTATTAGGCAGACCCTGGATTCATGCAGCCAAAGCAGTACCATCTACACTGCACCAGATGGTCAAATTTGAATAGGACAGGCAAGAGATTGTCGTGCATGGAGAAGATAATCAGTGTACCCCTGGCGATGCAATCGTGCCTTTTATTGAATCTGACGACAATGAAGGGACATGTGTTTACCAGGTGTTTGATACGGTTTCAGTTCTGAAGATCCCAGAAGGTGAGATTGTTGTAACCCCAAAGATAACAACCGCATCCGCCATGGTAGCTTAAGAAATGTTGAGAAATGGCTTTATACCCGGCAAAGGATTGAGGGAATCTCTGCAAGGCATCGCGCAACCAGTGTCCCTTCCCAAGAATCTAGACACTTTCCCTCTAGGTTCAAACCCACAGCCGCAGACATAAAGCAAGCCAGGAAGCTGAGACAGAAATCATGGGTTCTCTCGAAGCCTATCCCAAGTTTGTCCAAATTATTTGTCAAACCCAGTAATGGCCCCAAATCCAAGATTTCCGGCCCGCTGATCGACGCGGACGGAGATCTTGATAAAAAGGTTAGAGAGGATATTCAATGAGGTGAATATGGTGGAGACGGGAGAAGGATCGAGCCGGGCAGATGTGCAGATTGTGGGAGCATGCGCAAAAATCAATAACTAGGAAGCCAGTCCTCTTCCCACTAGGAGGGAGTCGTGGTAGTCGGCTTTGATTTTCCTTTTAGTCTAGTTTGTATTAGCGTCACTCAGTTGTTATTTTCGTCTGTTTGGATGTGCAAACTCTGTTATCTTTGATTCTAATGAAATGCAATTTCTCGTTCAGCAATGCTGATAGTTTTCATTTTCTCTTTACTTTTCTTTCTTTTCTCTTTTGTACAGTTATTTTTATGCTGGTTCCAATAACCTGACATTCATATGGACTCCTCGGCCCAATCTTTGCAGCAAACCTACTCCAGAAATAATAATTCAGGAAATAGAACACAATGAAGAACCAGGGTACTATGAGGAAGGGGCATGGGATGAGATTAGTAAAGAGATGACCCAATTCGAAGAGAAACCTAAACCGAACTTGAATGATACAGAGGCAATCAATCTAGGAAACTCGTATAATATCAGAGAAACAAAATGTCCATCTGGAGCCACATCTTAGGGAAGAAATAATCGAAGAATTGCTGGAGTACAAAGATGTTTTTGCATGGTCCTACGACGACATGCCCGGATTGAGCACTGATTTGGTAGTCCACAATTTGCCTACTGACCCATCGTGCCCTCCTGTTAAGCAAAAGCAAAGGAAATTCAAAACTGATGTGAGCGTGAAAATTGAAGAAGAGGTGACCAAGCAGTTTGAAGCAAAAGTCATTCGCGTCACACGATATCCCACTTGGTTAGCTAATGTTGTGCCTGTGCCGAAAATGGACGGAAAAATCAGGGTATGTGTTGATTATCGTGACCTCAACAAGGCAAGTCTAAAAGACAACTTTCCCTTGCCGAACATCCATATATTGATTGACAATTGCTCAAAGCATGAGATCGGGTCATTAGTAGATTGTTACGCCGGGTACCACCAGATTTTAATGGATGAGGAAGATGCAGAGAAAACCACGTTCATCACACCATGGGGGACGCACTGTTATGGAGTCATGCCTTTTGGATTGAAAAATATTGGAGCCACATACATGAGGGCTATGACAACCATTTTCCATGATATGATACATAAGGAAATTGAGGTCTATGTCGATGATGTAATAATCAAGTCTAGGAAGCAGTCTGATCATGCTAAAGACCTAAGGAAATTCTTCAAGAGGCTCCGTAGATATGACCTCAAACTCAACCCGAAAAAATGCGCATTCCCGGTTCCTTCGAGAAAGTTGTTAGGGTTCATAGTCCGCCATAGAGGCATCGAGCTAGACCCATCAAAAATCAAAGCTATATAGGAGTTGCCGCCACCCAGAAACAAAACAGAAGTAATGAGTCTACTGGGAAGGCTAAATTACATCAGTACTGGT
This sequence comes from Nicotiana benthamiana, assembly GCA_034376525.1. Lineage (NCBI taxonomy): Eukaryota > Viridiplantae > Streptophyta > Magnoliopsida > Solanales > Solanaceae > Nicotiana > Nicotiana benthamiana. The sequence continues at coordinate 43,150,014 of CM067326.1, forward strand.
CCCGCCGGAACCAGGAAGGCCTCTGATCTTATTATGTGACAGTCCTGGACAATTCATTTGGGTACGTGTTGGGTCAGCACGATGTTACTAGGAGAAATGAGCAAGCCATATAGTACCTCAGCAAGAAGTTTACAGCCTATGAGGTTAAGTACACTCATCTTGAAAGGACATGCTGCGCCTTGACATGGGTACCCCAGAAGTTGAAGCATTATTTGTCATCAGACACCACTTATCTCATCTCACGACTGGATCTATTGAAATACATTTTCTAGAAGCCCATACCCACAGGGAGGCTCGTAAAGTGGAAAATCTTGCTCACTAAATTTGACATCATCTACATAACTAGGACTGTTATGAATGCACAGGCATTGGCAAACCATTTAGCAGAGATTCCCATAGATGAAAAATATGAACCCTTGAACATATATTTTCTGGACGAGAAAGTGATGCATGTCAATGAAATGGAACGGGATGAGAAGTCAGGATGGAAATTGTTCTTCGATGGGGCTGACAACATGAAAGGCGTCAGGATAGGAGTGGTACTCATTTATGAAGAACGGCATCATTACCTGGTCACAACTCAACTCCGTTTCTATTGCACCAACAACATGGCTGAGTATGAGGCATGCATTTTGGGTTTGAAATTAGCAGCGGACATGGGTGTCCAGAAAGTCTCGATCTTGGGGAACTTGGACCTTCTGGTACACCAGATCCAAGGGGAATGGGAGACAAGAGATTTAAAACTCATACCTTGTCGGCAATGCTTGCATGATATTTGTCAACTATTCCGGTCAGTAGAGTTCAGGAACATTCCCAAAATTCACAATGAGGTTGTCGATGCCCTGGCTACTTTAGCGTCAATGTTACATCACCCGGACAAGGCTTATGTTTACCTAATACATATCCGGGTCCATGATAAACATGCTTATTGTAACATGGTGGAAGAAGAGCTTGGCGGCGAGCCTTGGTTCCACGAAATCGAGGAATATATCAGGAAAGGTGTGTACCCGACGCAAGCCACGAGTGACCAGAAGAGAACAATTCATCGTTTGTCACGTGGGTTCTTCCTCAGTGGAGGGGTATTATACAAAAGAATGCCAGATCTGGGTTTGTTAAGATGCGTAGATGCTCGGCAGGCGACGGTCATCATGAATGAGGTGCATGCTAGCGTCTGCGGGCCGCACATGAGTGGATATGTTTTGGCAAAGAAGATTCTCCGGGTAGGGTATTATTGGCTCACAATGGAATGGGATTGTATTAGCTTTGTGCACAAATGGCACCAGTGTCAGGTACACGGAGACCTAATTCACTCTCCTCCGTCTGAACTGCACACGATGTCAGCACCTTGGCCTTTCGTCGCTTGGGGCATGTATGTCATCGAACCCATAGAGCCATCAGCTTCTAATGGACACAGATTTATCCTGGTTGCTATTGACTATTTCACCAAATGGGTTGAAGCCAAAACCTTCAAGGGAGTGGCCAAGAAAGACGTGGTCGATTTTGTGCACTTAAACATTATTTGTCGGTTTGGGATCCCCAAGACGCTCATCACTGATAATGGGGCAAATCTCAATAGTCACCTAATGAGAGAAGTATGTCAGCAGTTCAAGATCGCGCATAGAAACTCTACCCCGTACCGCCCCAAGGCGAATGGAGCGGTTGAGGCTGCCAATAAGAATATAAAAAAGATACTTCGTAAAATGGTGGAAGGATCCAGGCAATGGCATGAGAAGTTGCCTTTTGCACTATTGGGTTATCGCACTACTGTCCGCACTTTAGTGGGGGCTACTCCATACTTATTGGTATACGGCACGGAGGCGGTAATCCCGGCCGAGATTGAAATTCCCTCTTCTTGGATCGTGGCTGAAGCAGGAATCGACGACGAAGAATGGGTCAAAGCTCGTTTGGAACAATTTAGTTTGATTGACGAGAAAAGATTGGCGGGAGTCTATCATGGCCAGTTGTATCAACAAAGATTGGCTAGGGCATATAACATGAAGGTGCATCCCAAGAAGTTTGAAGTAGGTCAATTGGTACTAAAGCACATCCATCCTCACCAGGCCGATGCGAAAGACAAGTTCCCTCCAAACTGGCAAGGGCCATTCATCATATCTAGAGTGTTGTTAAATGGAGCATTGTATCTGACGGACGTGGAAGGGAAATGTGAGGAAATGGCTATTAACGCGGATGTTGTCAAAAGATATTTTGTATGATTTTGTTTAGAACATTGTTTATACTTGACACCTGTTTGTACTTGGAACATTTGGAAGATTGAAATGACGAAGGCATTTTGTTCTGCTACCTAAACACTTTATCCTTTGCTAACCCTTTTGAGCTTTAATTATTTTCTTTCAATCCCCTATTCCGGAATCAGTAACAAAAGTCAAAAACACAAGTGTGAGAAGGCAGTTGAAGGAAAATAAAGGAAAGAATGAAAAGAATGAAAATAAAGAGAAGCAAAGAAAAACAAGGAAAGGGAAAAAAACAAAAAGAAAAGAGAAACGAAAAACATAAAGAAAAAGGGAGAAGAAAAATAAAAACAAAAACAAGGAATCGGCATGAACTACGTCTGACCTGATTCCTTTTAAAAGGATACGTAGGTAGCCTTACGGTTCGGTCTCTTCAAAACAAAAATCCAAAAGACCCCAAGCAAGAAACTGGGGCATAAATTGTGGTTGCTGTAAGAAAATCTGATTTCGAAATATATAACTTTTAACCGATGCGAATCACTTTGAGCCTTTGATACCCATTCTTTCCAACCCCTTCCAGAAGCCTACGTTATGGTCCAAAGAAAGACCTTCTGATCAGTCTTCAGAAGATGCCGAGTCGAGCAGGTAGAGGGTATTCATCTTAGGGATAACACTCTGAGCCAGACCAGAGAGATAATAAAATGAGAGAGTCTTATTGGTGAAAACCCTCATGGGCATCATAAGGCGGCGGGAGTTTGAGAGAAGGTAAAATGAGAGAGTCTCATCGGTGAAAACCTCCACAGGCACCGTGAGGCGAAGATAAGGCAAAAGAAAAACTCAAAAAGGGGCTATTGATGGATGAACACTGTAGAGCAGGTCGAGCTAGGGTTTGGTCAAAAAAAGTGGGTTAGAAGGGGCACGACAACAAAAGCACGACAACGGAAGGACGGTCATCGAAACGGATTGGGTCGACCAAGCCGAAGTGCATGTCATGATCATGAAATGCAGTTGTTCCTCTTCAAATAAATATTCCTTTTGTTCTTTTCGATATTCATCGAGGTTGGAATTCTTTACCCTAGATACCATTTGGAGTCTTTGCATTTCATCTTTCTCTCAAATCTATAGAGTTTTTGTTTAAGCAAGCAAGAGGAATTTCAAAGATTGTCAACTCCCAAAGGGACAAAGCGCACGACGCCCAAAGGCGTAACAAAGACAACAAGTGTGGAACAGCAAAGGGAAGGATTCATAAAAATTGTAATTGATGGAAGAGACAAGAATCGCCAAAGTGAAGGAATACCACATAGAAAAGGTATGCAAATGAAACCACAAAGATTCGGATGGAACGTAAAGTTGGCACAACACGAAAATGGGAAAGGTCACAAGGTCGCAGGGTTTTGACCAAGCATAATACGTTAGTCGTCAGGGAAAGACATATAGAAGTCCGGTGAAGGATCGAGAGTGCAACATAGGGTAAGAAGCAAAAGTGAGGGCATAAAGGTCAAGAGTTAGTCGAGCACCCCAAATGGGCCGGGTAGTCCCATGAAAGGGATAAGGATTTCTGGAAGGAGTTCGAAAAATATAACACCAGGATGAGAAACAAAACGAATCCACAAGGGTAAAAGCATAACACTCTAACTCAGCAATCGCTAGAGAAGGGTATAAGGCTTCTAGCAAAGAGACAAAAGCGCAACACAACGGTGGAAATCACCATGAGAGCTGACCCAGCATGATATATCAACTCGTCAATCGTCCGGAAAAGGCAAAAGAGAATTCTGGAAGAGGGTCGGAAATGCAACACAAAGATGAGGAGCAGAGCGAAGGCACAGGGGTAAGAGGGTCAGCCAAGCATAATACATTGACTTGGCAATCTCGAGAAAGGTGCAAGGATTCTGGCAAAAGGGCTAGAAATGTAATACAATTACGGGGAGCAAAGTAAAGCCATAATGGTTTGAGAGGTCAGCCAACCAACCCAGGCAACTCATCATCAACATGGAAATTTGAACACAACGGAACACGACAACAAGGAGGCCACTTACAACAAGAATGCTGCGAGCCAATCTCCAGTTTTCAAACTGACAAGTTTTCTTTGATTGACACAGGGGCAGAAAATTCCGGAAGAGCCTAAGAGAGGCCGTCCATAGGAGAAGGCAGGCACAAGACATGTATGATTGAAATCTCAGGGCCCGCCTGGAAGTGGGACTCAGTTAAAACTCAAAAAAGACATAGTCCATCATAAACACCCTCCTCAGCAAATAGCACAATGGGACAAACATTAACTAAAAAACCCCCAATAGAGACAACTAAAGGTTAAAAGAAGCACGGAAGTTGAGATGGAATGTAGTTTTAAAGCTCAAACAGGTATGGGTAACATGGGCGAAATACCAACACCTCCTCAGTAAGAGTCACAGAAATAACCAGAAATTTGAATCAGCATTTAAGTTGGAATCTTCAGGACCCACCTGGATAATGGGATGTAATCGTAGGAGTTGTAGGGACCCTCCTGGAAAATGGGACTTAGCTTGGAACACAAACAATCGGGGGGCATGGTCTAGCCCAAATACTTCCCTAACCGGAGTCAATAAGCGTCATCAGGACCCTTCTGAAAAATGGGACTTAGAGCCAAAATCTCCCCAGCCAGAGTCAACAAGAGTCAATAAGAGTCATCAGGACTCTCCTGAAAAATGGGACCTAGAGACAAAATCTCCCCAACCAGAGTCAATAAGAGTCATCAAAACCCTCCTGAAAATGTGACTTAGATTGAATACTTCCCCAGCTAGAGTCAATAAGAGTCATGAAAAGTCATCACCCTCCTGAAAAATGGGATTTAGAAGGAAAGTGTCAAATTTCCCCAGCTGAGTCAACAAGCGTCGTCAGGAACCCCATGGATAATGGAATGTAGCCCTAAATAATAACCCCCAGCTGTCACCTTTTTGGTATCAAATTAAGAGTTGTCAGGACCCGCCTAGATAATGGAAAGTAGTTTTAATCACCAGTCACCAGCAGACCCCCAACAGATATAACTCATAACAAGACATAGTGGAAAATAATACCTTTTGAGAAACATAACATAGTCCTAAAGTTGTCATCAGTTAAAAATTGTCAGGACCCCCTGGATAATGGGACTTAGCTTAGGTTTAGACATATTTGATAAGGAGATTTGATTAACACTCACGGATCCACCCAGCACCAAGTTGGGGCAAGAAGAATTTTGTGCTTTTTTTTTGTGATCAGGTACATAGGCAGCACTCTCATCAGATATTTTTCAAAATTACAAGTTTTAGCACTCAGGCGACCACCTGGAGAACAAGGGAATATTTTAAAATTTTCAAGTTTTTGATAATCAGGCGCCCACCCGTAGAATACTGGAATATTTTTCAAAATTTCACAGCCTTAGTAATAAGGCGTCCACCTGTAGAACAAGGGAATATTTTTCAAAATTTCAAGTTTTGGTAATCTAGGCGCCCACCTGTAGAACAAGGGAATATTTTTCAAAATTTCAAAGTCTTAGTAATCAGGCGCTCACCTGTAGAACAAGGGAATATTTTTAAAATTTCAAAGTCTTGGTAATCAGGCGCCCACCTGTAGAACAAGGGAATATTTTCAAAATTTCAAAGTCTTGGTAATCATGAGCCCCCTGTAGAACAAGGAAATATTTTTCAAAATTTCAAGTTTTGGTAATCAGGCGCCCACCTATAGAACAAGGGATTCAAAGTCTTGGTAATCATGCGCCCACTTGTAGAACAAGGGAATATTTTTCAAAATTTAAAGTTTTTTTATCAGGCGTCCACCTGTAGAACAAGGGAATATTTTTCAAAGTGTCAAGTTTTGGTAATCAGGCGCCCACCTGTAGAACAAGGGAATATTTTTCAAAATTTCAAGTTTTGGTAATCAGGCGCCCACCTGTAGAACAAGGGAATACTTTAAAATTTTTAAGTTTTTGATAATCAGGCGCACACTTGTAGAACAAGTGAATATTTTTCAAATTTTCAAATTTTGGCAATAAGGCGTCCACCTGTAGAACAAGAGAATATTTTTCAAAATTTTAAGTTTTAGTAATCAGGCGACCACCTGTAGAACAAGAGAATATTTTCAAAAATTTCAAGTTTTTGTAATCAGGCGCCCACCTGTAGAACAAGGGAATATTTTTTAAAATTTCAAATTTTTTAATCAGTCGCCCACCTGTAGAACAATGGAATATTTTTCAAGTGTCAAGTGTAGGCAATCAGGCGCCCACCTGGAGAACAAGGGAACACAATTCGAGTTCAGCAATCAGCCACCCACCTGGAGAACAAGGGAATATTTCTCGGAAGTCAAGTTTTGATGATCAAGTGCCCACCTGCAGAACAAGGGAGGATCTTCAAATTGCGACTGCAAGCAACCAGGCGCCCACTTGTAGAACGAGGGAATTCTTTCAACGGGATACATCTTAAGACCAACAATTTGGCATCAAACATATAGGAAGAGAAATGCCAGATGACAAGGCAACAATAAGTTCCACAGGAGGAAACACCGGTTAATAAGCAATAAGAAGTTCCACAACAAAGAAATACAAGACAACAAGGCGACAAGGATTCAGAGCAAGTCGGAAGATATGGATAGCTTTTCTTGTAATCCATACTTCATAGCTTAGTCTAGCTTCTTTATTTTCCACAATGGTGGGGGTCTAGCACCAGCAGCAACAGAAAAATCACAGCCTCGGTAGTCCCAGCTACCAAACAATCCTGAACTACACTGACCTGATTCCTCTCCAGCAAGGATATGTATGCAACCTCTGAAGCAGGGTGCGGTCAAACTTTTCAAAAAATGCTTCTCACGGATGGTTCAAACGGGCAAAAATCGCTCATGTTGCTCACTTATCTTTGCACAAAAGCTCTTCGTGTTTCCGCGCAAAGATGGGCAGTAGTGAGCATGTGATTTTTGCCCTATACGAATTACTCTCATAAAATCAAAACAAAATAATTTTGTTTGTTCATATGCAATTTTGATTTTTCATGGCATTATTGTGGTAATTGTTGGAATTTCTGTGCATTTTAAATAACGAAAACATAAAAAAATACATGAGGCATGTGCAATTTGTTTAATCTTTTATTTTTGATAACCATTGGTTAATAATCAGGATTTTATTAATAAAGAAAGGACTAAAAGACCACCTGAAAATTCAAGCCCATATACATATACTCTTGGGGCCAGTGTGATAGAAGACCTAAGCCCAAATGCCCATTCCAATCGTTCCCCTACCTGGTCCAATCCCAGGGGCCAAACGACGTCGTTTGGTCCCCGTTCATCTTGGTCGTCTATAACAAATCATCCAACGGCCCTAAACTTCCCCCCAAAACCAGATATAAGTGTCCTAACACATGCAATACACTCAGAGACCAAACTGTGCCATCCTCGTACAAGCCCTCGCCGGTGTAACACCACCCAAGAGCCACCATAAACCCACCGTCCGCCGCCGGCCGAAAATCGCCACCGGCGGAATCGTAACCCTAATACCTTCCAAAATTACACTATAGAAGCGTCCCACTCTCCTCTTCCCATTCCCATATGAAGCATATCTCAAATCCTCGCCAACATGCTCGAATATCAAATCAAAGCATGGCGGCTCCGCCGTCTACGATGGTGGTCGGTGGAAAACTACCCTCAAACTAACACCAATAATTCCTCTCACCACCTACACCCTCGCCGTACCAGTATCTACCCTTGAACATAGCCCTAACGCCTCAAATACTCACCTGAAGATGGTTGCACCGCCATGCACAACGCTGACTGTCGTCCACTGCCATCCAACCCAAAAAAAAAAAACACCACCAATCATTATAGAACCACGCCCTAGAATCACTTTGTATCCTTCATCCAATACACTCCCCTAAGCCCTCTCAAGCAACCCCAGACCCTTCCAATGTTGGCAATGGCCATGGCTGCATTCACGTCAATATTTAGAGACCTTTGAATGTTGACTCGAATTTGCTGTAGCAAAGTTAATGAAAAAATCAGTAAGTTCACTTTGATTTCATTCTATGTTTCTTTTTAAAAAAAAAAACTGGATTAATTTTGTTTTGATTGAAAAACATGTTATTAGATTTTAGGAATAATAGTTATGAGCATGTCCATTTTGTGAGCCGAATTAGCCGCTCCTATTTATTGTCATACTTGTTCTTAGTTTAAATCTGAGAGTCGACATGCTTTCTTTAGTCCTTGTATGATTATCTGAGGGTTAGTCTGAGTTCACTTAGAAGATGGTTTTGATTGCTTGTAATTCCCTTGTTTGCTCCTAGTTTCCATAATTTCTTATTTTTTTAGTATGAATAACAGTCAATAATTTGAGGTAATGATTTATGAGTGACTGAGTATTGGACTTATTTACTGAAGGTTATTTAGCATTTGCTTTTGTTTACTATCGAATTGAAATTGATTAGGAACGCTAATACCAGGTAAATAGCTTAAGAGTAGTATAGGATGTTCTTACTTATTTCTAATGATTTTAGGATAAATAAGGGTAATTTAGAACTTTCAACTTAGCTTTGGTAATATTAAGGATAAAATAAGGGTAATATGGGTAATCCATGAAGGATAGATGATGGTAGAAGTGTTTGGACCATTCTAGAAGGGGTCTTCAGTACAAAATCAGTAGATTTATTGCAATAAATTGGCAATAAGGCAAAAAATGAAGGTCCAAAAAGGTAAAATCTGAAATTGAGGGGAGGACCTTCAGTAAAAACTCAATAATAATGTTGCCCTAGCTATTTGGCTATAAAAAGAGATTAAAAATCACTGAAGGGGGGCTGGGAAAAAGGGGGAAGAAAAGAAATCTGCTAGAAAATATATACACATTACCGAAAATTCACCGTTACATTGGACCAAGTCTTTGATTTTTCTTAAAGGAGTTTCTTATTCTGAAAATCTGGAGCTATTTGATTGTTTGATTTGAGTGGGGATACATGATTATTTGAAGCCAGTTTTGGTTCTTTGTATTTCACTTTCTTAGAGTGGAAAACTGTCCTGCCATCTATATCTAATTGCTTGAGAGATGGGTTTATCTGGAGTGTTGTATTACCATTATTCTACTATTTTCTTGCCCAACCATCATCATCGCTCTTTTTCATTTTCCAGGTATATTTTGGATCCATGGATCTCACATGAATGTAGAATAAAGCCCTGATTTTGGAATGCAAATGTTTAGTCATTACCTTTCTTTACCTTGTCTCATCTAGTTAAAAAATTTGTGTAATGTATAGTTGTGCACCCATTTACAGGACTTTTCAATTAGGAACACCTTTTATTTTACTTAATCTTGCATTTAACCCATGTGATGTAATAGTAATGTAGTAAATGGCTTCCCCATCTTGTGTTTAGGCTTAATTTTGAGGCGTCCATAATTTGCACGTTTGCTTGAAATTGTGATGTAAAAATCACCTGATAATTTATTGGGACCTGGTGTCACACCTACTTCTTTTCACGGCTACCTCGAAGGGTAAACATATAAGGTATGTTTTCCAATCAATGTGACATTATTCGAAATGGGCATTCATTTATTTAGAGTCGCCACTTGGGATAGGTTTGGCTTTTGGTGTCCCAAGTCACCGATTTATTTAAGATCCCAAATCGAGGAAATGTCGACTGCCCAATTGGAGTCTGCGAACCAGAAATTCTTGAGTAAGAAATTCTGTTAACCCGAGGAAAGGTGTTAGGCACCCTCGAAATCCGTGGTTCTAGCACGGTCGCTTAAACTATTATAATTGGCTAAAATTCTATTTTTATACATGTTCATCCTATAGTGCAATTTTAAATTATTTACCGCTTTTAATGTATATATTTTTTAAGAAAATTTTTAATGTCATTAAAACACATCGCGAATCACATCACATAAATGCGCACGAAATTTTAGACATATTTCAACTCCATTGAGATTTGAATTTGGGTCACGTAAATGTGCTCCCGTATTTAGGAAGGTAGATTTTAACTAACACACCTAATGCAATTACTTATTTTTAAATTTTGCGAGGGCCATAGAATTTGCTAAATGGCACGCCTCGAATTCTAAGGATTAAAATTAATTAAGCGAGGGTCGTGGTTACGTAGATTATTGTAGAAGAAATAAGCTAGATAACAACCCCAAACCCAATTTAATCATGATATCCCCCAAAATCCCTTTACTCCAATTTACTGCCGTAAACACTTAATTGTTCAAGTTTTCAAACCTTATTACTTCTTATTTCTTAATTCACTCTATCAACATGACAAATTATTTCACAAACAGAATGAATATAGCATTTTAGCCTCAAACCATTGACATCCAAACTAATCAGTGAGCTAAATGAACTAAAAATAAAGAGAAAATATAAACAAGCTTTAATACCCATCTACGATAAATTGAACACATAAGCAAACAAAACTTTTAAATGAGGAGAAAACAACTAAAACAAATTGATCATTAACACCCATAGAACAAATAGATCTAAAATAGCTATCAACTAGTGAGTAAAAAAAACAAAATAAAATTGAAAGTAAAAGGACCTTCCGGAATGAAGCTTCAAAGGCATAGATTAAATAACAACAGAGAAGAAAAATATGGACCTTTTATAGCTTCCAATTTATCAACAACTTTTGCTATTTACAAGGTAGACAAAAATGCCGATGGAACTGAATGGAACGATCTGTCAACAAGACCACGCCGGAAACTTCGGGCAGTGAAGGCTTCAAACCTCAGCTCGACCCCATTTATGAACCAAAATTGGAAAATGACACTGAACTCGATTCCTCGCTCACATACTTTTCCTCTTCAATTCTCTAAAACTTTGAAGCTGAAGAAGCAGTAACGGAACAGATGGGTGAAGTAGATGCGCGGTTGTTGGCTCATTTTTGTGGGAACGTGTTAGCCTTCTTGGATTTTAGGCGTTACTTTTGGTATTGCAGCTCATTTCTCTTAAGGTCCTGGCAGGTTTCATGGAGAAAGAAGAAGGTTGTGGCTTTCATAGCTACAAAAATGGTGATGAACGTGAGAGGGTGTTGCGCAGCTCGAGCCCCCTCCTCCTTTTTGCCTTTTATTTTTTTGTATTTAGAAATGAGGTACTATTATATAGGTTAGAAATTAGGTTAAGAATATGGGCCTATAAATTAAGAGTTAGGTAATACGTTTGGGTTATGTGAATTTGGAAAGTAAAATTATGGTTTGGGTTAGTTTTGGTTTAAAAATGGCCTAATTACTTAAATTAAAATATCATTGCAATTAAATCCTTATTCTCTTTTCTTTTCTTTCATTTTTAAATTAACAACTATAAAAATTATAAAAATTCTAAATTAGTTTATTTTTATAGAAATTAAACTTTTTATTTTTTTAAAACATTAAAACAACTACTTAACTTAGAACTACTAAAAGATAAATACGTAAAAATGACCATTTTTTAGGATTTTTTTATGATTTTAAAATGTTAAAAAATGGATGAAATGCAAATAAATAAAGAGAAATTCCTAAAATTACTAAAAATTATTTTTGGTCTATTTTTTAGGAGTTGTTCTCATGTAGGGCAAAAATCACATGCTCACAGCTGACCCTCTTTACTCGGAAATACGGAAAGTTTTCGTGCAAAGATAAAGTGAGCATATACGAACAACTTTTGCCCGTTTGAATACTCCGTGGGAAGCATTTTTTTAAAAAAAAAAAAGGTCTGACCGCACCCTGCTTATGACGTTGCCTACATATCCTTGGCTATAAAGGAATAAGGTCAGTGTAGTTTGGGAAGTGAGTGAGATAAAGGAGTATGCCGAGGTGAATATCTAGTTGAGGTGCCGTCGAGAATCCGGTTCGCGGTCCCGTTTATTACATCAAAATCAAAATTTAAAAGACGAACTAAACCTATGAGTTACGAGTTACAAGATTCCTATCTATAAATCTTTTGAAGCTTGATCTTGAGTCTTGGCTAGGTCTTGTTGCAGACTCTAATCTGAATCTTAATGCTCGTCAGCTGCATGTGTTGGTTCTTTCTTCAGTATTCGGATCAAAGCGGGGAATGCGAAACTTGTGATTTTGAATCAAATTTGAGCAGTCCGCATCCTTTTCTTCTTTGAACATTCTGAGCTCGCTTCTTTTTGCTCTTTCCTTCTTGTTTTTTATTCTGGATTGAGACTCATGCTTTCGATCATATCGAATCTTGTGCCTTGAGTAAAACCTGCTCGGACACCAAAACAAACAAACGAACAAAATTTTCTGCCTCAGTTTTCACTGGAAAAATTTCGTGAGTTATTTGCAACACAAATCTAAGCTATTTCTTTATTGAAAAAAATAAAAGTCAAGATTGTGTATCCTTTGGAAAGATGGCCAGGTTATGCTGGGAAGGAGAGAGGGTCCCTGCTGGGGTAAGAGGAGGATCCACGGGTTATGCCGGGATGAGAACGAAGGGTCCCTGCTGGGGATGAAAGAAAAAAGCCCTAGGTTATGCCGGGATGAAATGAAAAAAGATTCATGGGTTATGCCAGGGAGATCCGCAGATTATGACGGAACGAATGAAAAAGGTTCCTGGGTTATGCCAAGGGGTCCACGGATTATGTCGAGAGAAGAAGGCTCTTGGTTTATGCCAGATTCCACGGATTATGTCGGGATATGAGGAAAAGGAGTATACTGAGGATAGAAAGAAAATGATCATCGGGTTATGACGGGGAAGAAAAGAAAAAGACCCTCATGTTATGTTGGGGATAAAAGAAAAATGACCCTCGGGTTATACCGGGGGGAAAGAAAAGATCCTCAGGTCATGCTGGGGAGGAAAAGAAAAGAGGATCCTCGGGTTATGCCGAGGAGGTCCACGGGTTGTGCCGGGATAAAAGGGAAATAGTCCTATGCTACTATGATTTTGGATTTTTTTCTTCTTCTTTTTTTTAATTATCCTAGGAGAAAATTCGTCAGACTATGTTTTCTATCTCAGAGCAAAGATTCTTCAGACTAAGATTTTGATCTTAGGAGAAAGTTCATCAGACTAGGTCTTCTATCTTAGGAGGAAAATTCATCAGGCTAAGACTTTGACCCTAGGAGAAAATTCATCAGACATAGGTTTCTTTATTGGTATCTTAGGAGAAAGATTCATCAGACTAAGATTTTGACTCTAGGAGAAAATTCATCAAACTAGGTCTCTTTTCATTTATTATAATCTTAGGAAAGAGATTCATCAGACTAAGATTTTGATCCTAGGAGAAAGTTCATCGGACTAGGTCTTCTATCTTAGGAGAAAAATTCATCAGACTAAGATTTTGACCCAAGGAGAAAATTCATCAGACATAGGTTTCTTTTTTGGTATCTTAGGAGAAAGATTCATCAGACTAAAATTTTGACCCGAGGAGAAAATTCATCAAACTAAGTCTTTTTTTTATTATTATTTAGGAGAAAGATTCATCAGACTAAGATTTTGATCCTAGGAGACAGTTCATTAGACTAGGTCTTTTATCTTAGGAGAAAAATTCATCAGACTAAGATTTTGATCCTAGGAGAAAGTTCATCAGACTAGGTCTTCTATCTTAGGAGAAAAATTAATCAGACAAAGATTTTGATCCTACGAGAAAATTAATTAGATTAGGTCTTCTATCTTAGGAGAAAAATTCATCAGACTAAGATTTTAACCCTAGGAGAAAATTAATCAGACATAGGTTTCTTTTTTGGTGTCTTAGGAGAAAGATTCATCAGACTAAGATTTTGGCCCTAGGAGAAAATTCATCAAACAAGGTCTTTTTTTTGTTATTATCTTAGGAGACACATTCATCAGACAAAGATTTTGATCCTAGGAGAAAGTTCATCAGACTAGGTCTTCTATCTTAGGAGAAAAATTCATCAGACTAAGATTTTGACCCTAGGAGAAAATTCATCAGACATATGTTTATTTTTTGGTATCTTAGGAGAAAGATTCATCAGACTAAGATTTTGACTCTAGGAGAAAATTCATCAAACTAGGTCTCTTTTTTTAATTATTATCTTAGGAGAAAGATTCATCAGACTAAGATTTTGATCCTAGGAGAAAGTTCGTCAGACTAGGTCTTCTATCTTCGTGAGAAAAAATTCATCAGGCTACGATTTTGATCCTAGGAGAAAGTTCATCAAACTATGCTTTCAATCATAGGAGAAAAATTCATGAGACAAAGATTTTGATCCTTGGAGAAAATATATCCGACTAAGATTTTGACCCTAGGAGAAAATTCATCAGACATAGGTTTCTTTTTTGGTATCTTAGGAGAAAATATATCCGACTAAGATTTTGGCCCTAGGAGAAAATTCATCAAACTAGGTCTCTTTTTCTTTTATTATTATCATAGGAGAAAGATTCATCAGACTAAGATTTTGATCCTAGGAGAAAGTTCATCAGACTAGGTCTTCTATCTTAGGAGAAAAATTCATCAGACAAAGATTTCGTTTTTGGTATCTTAGTAGAAAGGTTCATCAGACTAAGATTTTGACCATAGGAGAAAATTCATCAAACTCGGTCTCTTTTTTTTTATTATTATCTTAGGAGAAAGATTCATCAGACAAATATTTTGATCCTAGGAGAAAGTTCATTAGACTAGGTCTTCTATCTTAGGAGAAAAATTCATCAGACTAAGATTTTGATCTGAGGAGAAAGTTCATCAGACTAGGTCTTCTATCTTAGGAGAAAAATTCATTAGATGAAGATTTTGATCCTAGAGGAAAATACATCAGACTAGGTCACTTCTTTTTTTTTGGTAACTTAGGAGAAAATTCATCAGACGAAGATTTTGATCCTATGAGAAAATTCATTAGACTAGGTCTTCTATCTTAGAAGAAAAATTCATCAGACTAAGATTTTGATCCTAGGAGAAAGTTCATAAGACTAGGTCACTCTTTTGTATTATATCTTAGGAGAAAGATTCATCAGACTAAGATTTAGATCCTAGGAGAAAATTCATCGGACTAGGTCACTATCTTAGGAGAAAAATTAGCAGACTAAGATTTTTATTGGGAGGAATATCCATCAAACTAGGACTTTTTATCCTAGGAGCAAAAAAATGTGAAGATCAATGGTAAGATTTTATGCCCATGCAGACAAATAAATACCAAAATTTGAGAAACTTACCTTTGTCGGCTTTACTCTTCTTCTCTTTTTCTTCTCTTTTTTTCTTATTTTTGTTCGTTTTGTTTTTTTTTCTTTCTTTTTATTTTTGAACCACTTTCCTTGCGCTGCTTTGTTCCTGCTGCAAACGCAGAACAATTTGTCAGTTTTGAAAAATGGTGGTCGGTTTGTTTCCTTGAGTCTTGAGAAGCTTGGCTTTTGCTCGAGCAGCTTGAGTCAGTCTTAAGAGACCTTTATTCTGCACCAACTCTGATTGTTTCACACCCAGTACCATTTGTATTTGAGGCTCAATCAACCCTGCCCCGATTGGAGATCTAGGCTTAGGTGACCTTTTCTGATCTCTTCATTGACTTTATATTTTTTTGAGCAATTTGTCTGTCAGAGAGAATCACAAGCTATCCTTTCTTGCGCCAAGCAGGCTGACAAGATTCTTTTTGGGGAGCCCTTGCATGAGTCCTCAAGGCATGCTGACAGTATTGCTGAGTGCGATGTCCAAATTACTTTGTGCAACTGAAAAGCTGGTAGCAGATTTTGAAATCTTTTCTTGCTTGTTTTGACGAGGATAGACTCAGAGTGAAGGACTCAATGACACAAAGAAGCAAATATTGACAAGAAATGCCCATTGTCGGAAGGACAGAAGGAAGATTTTTTTTGGTAACTAGCCTTAATGATCATGACATGCATTTTGGACTTAACGACCTGATCTATCCAACTAATCTAATCTTCGTTTTCCCCAATGTTATGACCTTTGAAGTCGGGCTTGTTCGTGCCAATCCTTTGCTGACTCACTCTCGACTAGTGGTGCCCCAAGGAGTTTTCACCAACAAGTCTCTCTCATTTATTTATCTCTTCTCACCATCGCCTTACAGTGCCCGTGAGGGTTTTCACTAGTAAGACTCTCTCATTTTCATTTCTATTTTCTTTTTCTTTCGTTTTTCTTATGCGAGCATCTTGAAAGTGTTCTATGTCACGTGGAAACCAATGCTCATTGCATGCTTCTCTTGGCATTCTTGAAAGACATATCGGGAAGTCTTTATTGGGGCATCTTGGATATCGTTGGAAAGAAGGATCGACATAAAGACTCAAAGTAGACTTAAAATTAGGGGTTGTAGACTTACAACTCTTGGAATCGACTCTTTCGAAAGTAAAATAAAATCTCTTCCCCAGTTTTGGCTATTGGGGGAATTTTTTGATTTTTATTTTGTTTCGCTTTTTTTTTGTGAATTCTTATTTGGTTGTACCGAACTGTAAGACTGCCTATGTATCCTTTTGTTTAAAGCAATCAGTTCTAACGTAGTTCAAACATATGCCTAACTAATAATTCATCTTTCTTTCTGTTTCTCTTTTCATTCTTCTTTTTTTTTTCTTTCTTTTTTTTCTCTTTTTTTTTTTAAATTATTTTTTTTCATTTTTTTCGTTTGCCCCAGCTTCTATTTTTGAGGGCATGGACCTTTGACAATTCTTTTTTTTACCGCTTAGAACTTTCTAAAAGCTGCCCCATTTTATACTCTTGGGACATGGACTTTCTTTCTATTTGTTTTTCTTTTTCATTTATTTTTGACTCTTGACTTTAAACTTTATTCCAAAAGAGTGTGGTCAAAGAAAATAACACAGGCTCAAAGGGGTGACAAAGGGTATAAAGTGTTTGGGTAGCAGAAAAAGGATCTCCCAGCCTCGAGAACGCCCAAGATAGTATCTTCTCGCAATCATGGCATTGACGAATATTTCTGTCTTCTTGGTGTGTCATGGTCACAAGACACTTTTCATCCCTTACTTTCTAACAAACTTCAATTGATTAAATCCCCAAGCCCGATCTTCATAATAATTGAAGGTGAATTTTACTTGACCTTAATTCCCAAGTATTTCAACTCTTTATTCATCCTCAAAAGTGCTTCTCTTTCTTTTTCAGTTATCCAATTCCAGATTAAATCGGTTTGTAAGATCTGACCAAAATTTTCGCATGCATGTCATGTTATTAGAACTAGCACAAAAAGAACTAAGAACGACATGACAAAAAAGCACAAACTGAATTTTATTGAATAAGGATGGAATGGTTTGACGACTAAACAAGCAACCTAAGATCCGAATTACAACCCTAAGATAACCCGGATAATGAAAATAGCAATAAAACAGACAGACATGACTCATACAAACAAAAAAGAAGGATAGAAGGGTTTGACTCAATAAAGCAAATAAAATATGGATCACAACCCTGAAATAACCCAAATAACAGAAAAACATCAAAACAAGCTACCAAGATTCCTTTCTAAGTGAGGAGAGAATGACTTTTCAATTTCTAAGCTTGACATTTAGCCATAAATTGCTCATCATATATCACTGTGACCTTCTCTAATTTCAATCGGCAAGTTCTCGAGAGAATTCTCATACTCCATGTCACCAGGCATCATCCCCACAAAGTGTGCATCATCATGTGCAGGTAAAGGATTCTGGGTGATATTCTGTGTGTCGCTGTGTTGGATCACAATCAGATTTTCCTGGTTCATCCTTTCTATTTCTCTTTTCAAATCCCTACAACTTTCAATATTGTGCCCTAGGCATTGGAATGGTATTCATACCTTTTTGAAGGGTCAAAGCTTCTTCCACGAGGGTCCACATGGTTTGGGGGAATGGCTGCAATCATGTCACAATGCATTAACTTCTCAAATAAGCTTGCATAGGACTCTCCTATTGGTGTAAAATTATCCTTTAACCTTTGTTCCCTTCTATAATTCTTGCTTGGATGTGGGTTACAAGGCACTTGCAAATTTTGTGGAGGTTGGTAGGGATTTTGTGATACTCCTGCTCGCCTTCTTGGGTGATTTGGTGGCTGGACAACATACTGAGGTGGATCAACAGAGTATGGTGGGTTCTGAGGTGGATAGTAATGCTCAGGGGAGTCCTGGAAAACCCTATGAGGTTGCGCATACCTTCGAGGTGTTCTCCTGGGACCTCTTCTCGACCCTGTTGTCATCATGATTTCTTCATCCTTCTCATTTATGTCACTAAAATTATCAGATTCAACCTGGACAACCTGAGTTGCGGCTTTAAGAACTGCTTGACTTAAAATTTTGCCTGTCTCAAGACCGTTCTCTACCATTTCTCCCATTTTGATTGCTTGCGAAAAGGATTTGCCAACAACGGACATCATGTTTTGAATGTAATCTAGATCTTGCACTTGAAGGAAGACAGTGATTAGCTCGTGGTTATCCATGGGTGGCTTAACAATAGCTGCTTGCTCTCTCCATCTAATGGCATATTCCTTGAAACTTTCACTTGGTTTCTTCTTCAGGTTTGAAAGGGAATTGCGGTCTAGGGCAATGTCAAAATTGTACTGGAACTGTTTGACAAAGGCCTGTGCCATGTCATCCCAGACGTACCAACGAGAAGTGTCTTGGTCCAAAAAGCTTTCGGATGCTATTCCCGTGAGGCTTTCCCCAAAATAAGCTATCAGTAATTCTTCATTCCTTCCCGCACTTTTTAGCTGATTTGCAATACCTTTTCAGGTGGACTATGGGGTCTCCATGTCCATCATACTTTTAAATTTGGGAGTCTTGAAACCAGGCGGCAAGTGAACATCGGGGAACATACATAGATCTTTGAAGGCAACACTCTTTTGACCTGACAACCCTTGCATGTTTTTCAAGCGTTGTTATAAACTTTTGACCCTTTGGGTTATTTCTTCCGGTACCATCTTTTGGGAGGGCTTCTCAATCTCTGCAGGAAGATCAAATAGGTACGAGTGGCATTCAGGAGAGTGGGATTGCACATGCTGTGTATAAAATTGTTACTCATAACAAGGTTCTCCATGGCCATTGGCCCATGCTTGACACATTTTTGCCATTTGCTGTTTCAGTATTCTATTTCCCCCCAGCCACAGTGGACTCTTGTCGAATCCTCTGACTCTGGGTCTCTTCAGCACTTGTAACAGCTTTGCTGTCAGTTATCACTTTTCCTTGACTCATGTACTGTCTTCTTACCACAAACTGACCACCTCAACTTTCTGCTATTCAAGATAAAAGACATGTTAGAATGGACCCAGTCAGTCCTTATTATTATCAACAAATTTTTCACTCTTGTTTTTCTTTTTCTTCCTTGTTTTTTTTTTATTTTTTTCATTTTTGTTTTCCATGGTTGATCGAACCCGATTTGGGTTTTCTATGTATCTTGACGCCGCACGAATCAGATCTTGCGTAGTCCGAGAAGATTAGGAACATAGGAAATAAACTAAATTTATGTCAAGGGTGACAAACGGGTCTACCGGGCCGGGCCGGTTCCGGAATGTATCGACCCATCCGGATTCCGGGCCGGGTTGCACAGTGACGGGTTCGTAGCGGGCTGGGTTAGTTCGGGTTAAAATTGAACCATACGGGTTACGGGTTGAAGGGGGTCGGGTCGGGCCGGGTTTAGTATATTTTCAATTTTTTTTTTGGAATTAAGTATAACTATTAAGTTATAATTATATTAATACTTTGTAATAATTGAATGAATACAAGTAAGATGGAAAAAAATTGCACTTATTGCAAGTGCTACTTTATTTCTCAATTTCAAATTGAAAAAGTAGAAAATGAATGTTTACATTTTTTCAAACAAGTAAACTAGTAAAGTAGTAATTTCAAATGTTTTGCATCGCCCTAGCAAGTTCATCATAATCAATATGAACCGATTGACCTTCTTCTGGGGAGGTAAATTCGGATGGGTTTCCATTGGTTAATATATCTCCAAGTTCCTCGTCTACTGGGCAATCAACATCTTCCTTTCCTTGATTTCTTCGTTCCGATCTAATCCAATCTCTGAAACATACTAAAATTTCCAAAGCATTGCTTCCCAATGAGTGGCGGGTGTCTCCAAGTTGTTGTCTTGCTTGGCTAAATGCACACTCCGATGCAACAGTAGAAATTGGCACATTCAGCATGTCCCAAGCCATAGCGAAAAGAACAGGAAATTGCTTTTCATTTTCATGTCACCATCCCAACGGTGAAAAGTCCTTTGTGTGAGGCTCCTTTTGCTTCTGCAAGTAAAATTAAAGCTCATCGATATTCCTGCTATTGGCTTTAGTGTTAGAAAATGTAGAAAAAATATTAAAACTATCAAGGCCTTCATCATCCACATTAGCAGAACTGCTACATTGCATAGCGGGATTAACATTGCCAGAAGCACGAGCAGTATTATCACATTCATTTGCATAATAATTATATAGTTGTTGTATATATTCATTTATCTTGTTTATAGAATCATATAAATTTTGGGGTTTCAGTTTCTCCAATCTCCATATAAGTATATAAAGCATTCATTAACTGGTGACAATCAGACATTTTAATAGAAGGATAACTGCACCAATTAAGTAAATAAAAGGAATTGGAAAGAAGTATTTTTTGAATTTTGCTTGCATTTTTTCAACAATATCCATATATTTTTCTTTCTTCTTAAATTCAGATAGTAGCAAAGAAAGTTCAGCTATATGTACTAAAGCCATAGTAACAGTGGGGTAATATGCGCCAGAAAACACAACAATAGCATTATAAAATTTATGTAAAAATTTAACAACATTATTATTGACCACCCAAGTATCACATGTTAACATATGCCTAGGATCAGTACAATGTGCATTAGCAACTTGAGTTATAGGAAATCTATATTTGTAGCAACATTTTAAAAATATATATGTATAATTCTATCTAATAACAATTTCTTCTGGCATGAATCTAGGTTTAAGGTTATACAGGATACACTTAGTCTTAAAGTCTTTTAGTCTAGATTGTCTATTATTTCCTTGAATAACACCAACTGCTCTTCTAACATGAGTAATCTCAACTGAAAATAAATCAAGGCCACTTTTAACAATTAAACTATAAACATGACAAGCACACCTAACATGAAAAATATCATCAAGAGGTGGTCGCAAATGCAATTTGAAAATTGAAACTGCGGTATTATTGTTTAAAGCATTATCAAAAGACATACACAAAACTTTTTGGTTTAGATTATAAAATTCAACAACTTCAACAGTTGTACTACTTATAAACATAGCAGTATGACTCCGATCTTCATCATATTTAAAAGCAATAATACGTTTTTGTATACAAATATTATCATCTATCCAATGGCATGTAATTGTCAAATAATCATTTCCATTAACAGCATGACCAATATCAGAAGTTAGACATACTCTAGAAGGAAGGTGACTAAACAAATAACGTATGTATGTTTGATATTGTCCATGAAGTCTAAAGATATCTGCTCTACAAGTACTTCTAGGGATACCTTTAAATAAAGGATTGTAAATCCTTTGAATATACATAATAAGATACGCTGAAGAAGCAAAAGAAAAAGGTAAACAACCAAAAGTAATCATTTTTGCTAATTCCTCAAGATCCCTCATTTTATCATATTTTAGTAGACCTCCAGTAGTAGGGTTAATAGTTGTTTGACTTCCATCCCCATTATTGCCCTATTCTATGGGATGGATGGACATCATATGTCTAGTAAGTGTCTCAGTCCCCCCTAAATTTCCTGCGATCAAATGTTTAAAAGTGTCATTACAAAGTTTGCACTTAACTCTATTAGTACCTTCTATTATTCCAAAAAATTTCCATATCGGACTTCTTCTTTTACGATTAGAAGTTGGAGTCACTGGTGGTCTACTACCCCTTGTAGCACTAGCAACTCCAACTCCTATACTACTAATATTTTCACTACTAGGTGTAGGTGGTATCTCATCTTCTATTCCAATTTCATTATCTTCTATTTCAAAATCTTCTTGTAAGTTTTCATAATCAATCTTTACATCTTGCAAATTAGGCTATGAATCAGAAACATGTGTTATCGGGTCATTACAATTACTATCGGAAGCTACATGACTACCTCTTTTTTTATTTTCACCCCTACCAGTAACTTTTCTACACGCTCGTTTAGCGGCATTAAACATATTGTAAAAATAAAAGTATAAGCTAAAATTAATTAAAATATTAAATAAGAGAAAGAGTTGGAGGAAGTGCACCGAATTCGATAATAAATTGAGCACTTGATTACGCAAATCTGATGTTACCAAGAACAAACGTCAAGCAAGTATTTCAATTTTGAACTTCAAGCTTCAAATTCTGAATAACAAAGTGCGATAAATTAAATTCGGGAAAAGAGAGACAAATAAAATTATAAATTTAGAATATGAAATCTTGCAAATTGAAGGGAAGAGAGAGATTGATAATTTGAGAATTGAGATTGAGATAAGAATTTTGAGTGAAAAAATGAAGAAGAGATGAGGGTATGGATTTTAAGAAGGGTTAATATTGTAAATTAATAAATACAAAAAAATAATTAAAAAATGGCCATTTTTGCAAAATTATCCGTTGGCCAATGGATCTGGACCGTTGCCAACGGTAATGTGGGCCCCACAAATTCAAAAAAATCAAAAAAACAAAAAAAATTACCGTTGAACCGGGCAGGTCCGGGCCGGTCCAACCAGTTCACGGTACTGTTTACTCAAACCGGGTGGGTCTGGTCCGGTTCCAACCCCAAAAATTCCAAACAGACCAACCCCCTCCCCCCCTCGAACCCAGCCCACCCGGCCCCTTAGTAACCGGGCTGGTCCAGTCCCGGTCCGGCCCGGCCCGGTTGACACCTTAAATTTATGTTTTTCTAGATTTCAAATTTTCTCTATTTTTTTTTTACTTTTTTCTTTTCAAAAGAAAGACTTATAAAGAAGAAGAAAATATTTTGGATTTTGGTCTTTCTCCAGCACTTTTGCAAAGAAAGACTTCTAAAGAAGAAAGATTTTTGTTTTAACTTTTACTGCTTTTTTTTGGAATTTTGCAAGAAAATATTCTATAGATGAAAGGAAAATATTTATGCATTTATGGATTTTATTGTGAAGTTAGGAAAGACGTATTTTTAAAGAAAAAGAAAATATTTTTGAATCTCAAATTTTTAATTAAATTCTCGAAAGAAGAAAGAAATATTTTTTTTTTTAATATTAAAAGAGGAACTTCTAAAGAAGAAAGAAAAATATTTTTGAATTTGTAATTTTTTTTGAATTTTTGAAAGAAATACTTCTTAATAAAATGGGTGATATTTTTTAATCTTGAATTTTCTTATGAATTTTCGAAAGAAGAATGAAAATGTTTTATTCTTGTTTTTAGGGATTTCGAGAAAAATTAGAAGAAAATATTTTTCGGATTTTTGAAAATGGTGTTTTAAAGAGAAACTTTTCTAAAGAATAAATTCTTTTTTTTTTTGAATTTTGAAAATTGGGGTTCTTAAAAAAACTTTTCTAAAGAAATAAAGGAAAATATTTTTGGATTTTTGGTTTTGGTTTTTTTTTTTCGAAATGGAGTAAATATACAAACTCTGTTTTTTGAATTTTTAAAGAAAATGCTTTAAAAGAAGAGAGGGAAATTTGTTTCTTGTTTTTGATTTTGATTTTCGTTTCATTTTTGAAAGAGAAACTTCTAAAAAAAATTTATTTGCTTTGTATTTGAATTTGGGAATATTATGTTTGAATTTTCATTTGTTTCCTCTTTTCTAAATAAGAAAGAAACATTATTTTTTTGGATTTTGAAAGTCGCATCTTAATTTTCGAAAGAGAGACTTTAAGAAAATATCTTGGATTTCAAAAAATATATATATATATATATTTATTTTTTCTTACTTATTTACAAAAGTACTTCTGAACAAAAACATTTTATTATCTCTTGTTGAAATTTCTAAGCAAAGATCTCTAAAGAAAGAGCTAAAAGAAAATATTTTTGGTTTTTTGAAAATTGTAGTCGGAACCGATGAGGTTTACCTACATATCTCACATCCGGTGAGAATCAGACCCGCGTAGTTCGGGCAAACAATTTATCAAAACCAAAAGATTTATTGAAAAGCCGCTTTTTCTTTCTTTTTTTTTTCTTTTGTTTTTCTCTTCTTTTTTTTAAAGAAAAAATGCAGCATCATTTAGGCGCTATTTGAGCATTGGTTTTACAAGTGATCACCCTAGCACTGCTACTTTTCTCAATTTATTCTCTTTGTTTATAGGCCGGTCAACATGTGAATTCAAGGCAAATATATGCACAAGTAGCACGTAAAAATGCATCAGGATGGTCTTTTATTTCAGGGCACCTGTCCTAGACGGACCTAACCCCTGTGTTGAGTCTCCTAAGTCAAATGCATGATGAAAATAAACGTTCCTACTTGGGATCCGGCATGAGGTTTTGTTATACTAAGTGGAGAACCTCGGCATAGGGTCTAGACTATGCACCCGAGCGGACAACTCGAGTCGAGGAGGGGCTACGTATTAGGGACCCGCAAGATCGTCCGGCTTTGTAACATGTCCGAGCCTCTTTCTTATTTCAGGGTAAGAAACTAACAAAATAGGAAGTCTCATCCAGTAAGCACATCCCGAGAGGTGAGAAGTGAAGGGTTCCTCAAATAATATCAAAGCGGTACAACATGTGGCATTTAGCACAGAATATGTGAGGAAATCAGAAGAAGCCAAATATAGCAGTTATTGTAACCTCGAATTCTTCAACCCTGAACCAGAGATTCTGGGTTCGTATCCCCAGCAGAGTCGCCAGAGCTGTCACACCCCCTTTTTTACATGGCTATCCCGAAGGGTAAACATATAAGAGAGTTTTTCCAATCAAGGTGACATTATTCGAAATGAGATCATTCATTTATTTAGAGTCTCCACCTGGGATAGATTTGGATTTTGGTGTCCCAAATCACCGATTTATTTAAGATCCCAAATTGAGGAAATTTCAACTACCCAATTGGAGTCTGCGAACCAGAAATTCTTGAGTAAGGAATTATTTTAACCCGAGTTAGGCACCCTCGGATTACGTGGTTCTAGCACGGTCGATTAAACTATTATAATTGGCTAAAATTCTAATTTTTATACATGTTCATCTTATAGTGCAATTTTAAATTATTTACCGCTTTTAATGTATATATTATTTAAGGAAATTTGCAATGTCATTAAAACACATCGCGAATCACACCACATAAATGCGAACGGAATTTTAGACATATTTCAACTCCATTTAGATTTGGATTTGGGTCACCTAAATGTGCACTCGTATTTAGGAAGATAGATTTTGACTAACACACCTAAAGATATTACTCATTTTTAAATTTTGCGAGGGCCATAAAATTTGATAAATGGCACGCCTCGAATTTTAAGAATTAAAATTAATTAAGCGAGGGTCGTGATGTAAATTGTTGAAGAAGAAATAAGCTAGATAACAATCCCAAACCCAATTTAATCTTAATATCCCCCAAAATCCCTTTACTCCAATTTACTACCGTAAACACTTAATTGTTCAAGTTTTCAAACCTTATTACTTCTTATTTCTTAATTCACTCCATCAACATAACAAATTATTTCACAAACAGAATGAATATAGCATTTTAGCCTCAAACCATTAACATCCAAACTAATCTGTGAGCTAAATGAATTAAAAATAAAGAGAAAATATAAACAAGCTTTAATACCCATCTGCGATAAATTGAACACATAGCTCTACAAAAATGGTACTGCAGCTCATTTCTCTTAAGGTCCTGGCAGGTTTCATGGAGAAAGAAGAAGGTTTGTGGCTTTCATAGCTACAAAAATGGTGATGAACGTAAGAGGGTGTTGCGCAGCTCGAGCCCCCTCCTCCTTTTTGCCTTCTTTTTTTTTTGTATTTAGGATTGAGGTACTATTATATAGATTAGAGATTAGGTTAAGGGTATGAGCCTAGAAATTATGGGTTAGGTCATAGGCTTGGGTTATGTGAATTTGGGTAGTAAAATTATGGTTTTAGTTAGTTTTGGTTTAAAAATGACCCAGTTGCTTAAATTAAAATCTCATTGCAAATAAATCCTTATTCTCTTTTCTTTTCTTTCATTTTTTTAATTAACAATCATAAAATTTTTAAAAATTCTAAATTAATTTATTTTTGTAGAAATTAAAATTCTTTATTTTTTTTAAACATTAAAACAACTACTTAACTTAAAACTACTAAAAGATAAATACGTAAAAATGACCATTTTTTAGGATTTTTGTAAGATTTTAAAATGTTAAAAAAATGCATGAAATGCAAATAAATAAAGAAAAATTCCTAAAATTAATTAAAAAAAAATTTTGTCTATTTTTTAGGAGTTGTTCTCATGTAAGGCAAAAATCACATGCTCACAGCTGCCCCTCTTTACTCGAAAACACGGAATGTTTTCGTGCAAAGATAAAGTGAGCATATACGAGCAATTTTTGCCCGTTCGAATACTCCGTGGAAATTTTTTTTTAAAACAAAAGGTTTGACCGCACCTTGCTTATGAGGTTGCCTACATATCCTTGGCTATAAAGGAATCAGGTCAGTGTAGTGAGATAAAGGAGTATGCCGAGGTGAAGATCCAGTCGAGGTGCCGTCGACGTTCCGGTTCGCGGTCCCATTTATTACATCAAAATCAAAATTTAAAAGACGAACTAAGCCTATGAGCTACGAGTTACAAGATTCCTATCTATAAATATTTTGAAGCTTGATCTTGAGTCTTGGCTAGGTCTTGTTGTAGACTTCAATCTGAATCTTAATGCTCGTCAGCTGCATGTGCTGGTTCTTTCTTCAGCATTTGGATCAAAGTGGGCATGCAAAACTTGTGATTTTGAATCAAATTTGAGCAGTCCACATCCTTTTATTCTTTGAACATTCAAAGTTCGCTTCTTTTTGCTCTTTCCTTCTTTTCCTTTATTCTGGATTGAGACTCATGCTTTCGATCATCTCGAATCCTGTGCCTTGAGGTAAAACCTGCTCGGACACCAAAACAAACAAACGAACAAAATTTTCTGCCTCGATTTTCACTGAGAAAAATTCGTGACTTATTTGCAACACAAATCTAAGTTATTTCTTTATTGAAAACAATAAAAGTCAGGATTGTGTATCCTTTTGAAGGATTGCAAGGTTATGCTGGGATGAGAATGAAGGGTCCCTACTGGGGATGAAAGGAAAAAGCCCCGGGTTATGCCGGGATGAAATGAAAAAAGATCCCTCGGTTATACCAGGGAGATCCGCGGGTTATGACTGAATGAATGAAAAAGGTTCCTGGGTTATGCCAAGGGGTCCACGGGTTAGGCCGAGAGAATAAGGCTCTTGGGTTATGCCAGAGGGATCCGCGGGTTATGTCGGGATAGGAGGAAAAGGAGTCTACTAAGGATAGAAAGAAAATGATCATCGTGTTATGCTGGGGAAGAAAAGAAAAAGACCCTCAGGTTATGCTGGGGATAAAAGGAAAATGACCCTCGGGTTATGCCGGGGGGAAAGAAATTATAGGTTAGGTCATAGACTTGGGTTATGTGGATTTGGATAGTAAAATTATGGTTTGGTTTAGTATTGCTTGAAAAATGGCCCAATTGCTTAAATTAAAATCTGATTGCAATTAAATCCTTATTCTCTTTTCTTTTCTTTTATTTTTTTTAATTAACAATCATAAAAATTAAAAATTTCTAAATTCATCTATTTTTGTAGAAATAAAAACTCTTTATTTTTTTTAAACATTAAAACAACTACTTATCTTAAAACTACTAAAAGATAAATACGTAAAAATGACCATTTTTAGGATTTTTTTTAGGATTTTAAAATGTTAAAAAAATGTATGAAATGCAAATAAATAAAGAAAAATTACTAAAATTAATAAAAAATATTTTTGGTCTATTTTTTAGGAGTTGTTCTCATGTAGAACAAAATTCACGTGCTCACACTTGGGTGTGGTGATAGTGTGACTAGTCGTTAATATAGTCTTCATGTTTATACAATATATGTGTATTTCACAGCTGACTCTAATGAGTGCGTCTGAGCCAATGATGGGCTCACAAATGTAAGCCTAATTTTAGTTTCAATCAAGGTCTGGAAACAGCCTCTCTGCGCTTTCGGGTAGGGGTAAGTCTCGTCTACATATTATCCTCCCCAGACCCCACTTTGTGGGACTATACTGGGTAATTGTTGTTGTTGTAATCAAGGTCTGGACAAATTTGATGAGTTGTTTGTGCATTTGAGGTTTGTTAGCAATACGCTGTGCCCATGCCTTCAATTACACGTGTAGTTAAGCCTGTTTGGGGACGATCGGGCCACTTGGTCCATTATCTTCAGTGGTCATACATATAGGCGATCCTTGAGACCCAATTTGAACCTATAGTGTAGTATTAAACAGGAATCCTTTTCTTCGAAGGCTGAGTAATTGAACGGCTAAGCCCGCTAAATTCAATAGTCCTGTGTAGTTTCATTTGTTGTGTAAATATGGAGAGGTTTCCTTCGAACCCCAAAGCCAAGGCAGTAGCAGGGCTCCATCAAGGCCTAGCTGATGCGTGTGTCCAGGCCACACGGTGTGGCACTAGAAACTAAAATTCTATAGTTAATTTTTAGAATTAATTAGTCTTAACATCAATTATTCCTTGAGTCATCTCCTGTAAAACATGGAACACAATATGCTTAGAATCTAGAAGAGCCGTTTAGCGAATATTTATGACTTCTCACAAAGGTAATAATGCGTTAGTTGCTTTAGGGAGCGTCTTCAAAAATTTACTTTCCCGAATTTGGGTGCACATTTATGTGACCCAAATCTCAACGAAGTTGGAATGTGTCGGAAACCACGGGTGCATTTATGTGACGCGGTTCGAGATATGTTTCAACGACGTTGCAATCTTCTTTTAAAATAATAATAAATGTGGATAAAAGATTAAAATGCACTTAGGTTCAAAATTGTATAAAATCAGATAATGTATGCCAAATATAACAGTTGAGCGACCATGCTAGAACCACGGCACACGGGAATGCCTAACACCTTCTCCCGGGTTAACAGAATTCCTTAGTCGGATTTCAAGTTCGCGGACTGTTAAATAGAGTCATTCTTTCCTCGATTCAGGATTCTAAACGGTGACTTGGGACCTCATAAATCTCCCAAGTGGCGGCTCTGAAATTTTCTTAAAAATTAAATTCCGTTTCGATTGTCCTTTAATTGAAAAAACTCCCTTATCTATGTCCTTCGCCGGGTTTTCGTAGCCAAAATGAGGTGTGACACTACCTAGAGCTGAGAACGACACCCCCTAATTTATTGATTTCTCTTTCTCAATTGAAAGGAAACAAAGAAAGGAACCAAAATTTAATCTCCTAAGAGACACACAATAGGGACTCGATCAAAGCAAAAAAAAAAAAAAAAAGGAACGACAGAAAGCCAAAATACCAAAGCTGAGAAGCGAAATGAAATGAAAGGTTGTTCTGGTTTAATTCAAGTTTTCCGACGAGTTCCTAGTTCGTTGAAGGTCGTATTCTGAGGTTTCTAGGCAGATTCAGGGTTCCGATCGAGTTGACCGCTGCTTCAAATTTTGATCGAATTTGTGGTTTTCTTCTGTCCGTGTAATTGCCGGAATCACTTTATTAATCGATAATTTGCTTATCTAAGGTTCATTTCTGGTTCTTTTACTCTGTTTTTGGTGTGATAAATAGCATGACAAGGGTATTAGGTTGAAATGAGTTGTAGGACATGAAATTGGTTTAAGTTTATTAAAGAATGTAAATATCTACTTTTATTCCATGGTCAAATGCATCTGAATTTTATCACTAATGAATGAAGTTTGAAGGTTTTGATTGTTAAAGTGTTTGGATGAAACATAAAGTTTAATATTTTGACTTGAATGGTTTGTTTCGTATTGTTTTGACTAGTTTTTTTAGGTTTTAGCGTGAAACTGTATTTGTATTATTAGGCTCCTTTGTATGTTCAACATTCGTGTGCCATATGTTGAGATACACGACCCAAGCTTTAGTTTGCCTTAATTTATTCCCATTTATTAATTTTGTTAGGCTTGTTTTGACCGTAAATCTCTTGTTAAACTTTGTGCATACTACGTTGAAATTCATGAATCAATGTCTTAGTTGATTTCAAGTGTCTGTTATTATAGAAGTCTTCATTAGGCATGTGATTCTTTGTGAA
This sequence comes from Nicotiana benthamiana, assembly GCA_034376525.1. Taxonomy (NCBI): domain Eukaryota; kingdom Viridiplantae; phylum Streptophyta; class Magnoliopsida; order Solanales; family Solanaceae; genus Nicotiana; species Nicotiana benthamiana. Next base: position 43,180,201 of record CM067326.1, read on the forward strand.
ACTAATCTTAAAGTTTAGATAATTATTGATTCCATTTTTGACGTATTCTTTCTTCGTCATTATGTTAATTTGGAGCACCCTAATTGTTTGAGTTCATGCCAATTATTAGAGACATTAAGTTAAAATTGGATATTTGTTTGAATCAGAAGGGTCACTTTGAATTTTCTCAATCTTTACCCATTCATCCACATTGACTTTCCATAATTCATACCCTTGCAATAACCTCAAATTAGTTCTTTTTAGGAGAATCATGTGTTGGAATGAATCCAAGTAAAACACTATAGTCTTCATATCGAATTACTTGGAATAACAACATAAGCGTAAGCGTACCTGAATCCATAAGTGGAAATCTTTAGTCCTTCTTGAAGATTGTCCAAGGTGTGCCTTTGAGAAGCTCCTTGATCCTTCTTTTAAGATTGTCTTGAAGTTTTTGCTTTCACAAGAATATATCCAAGACCAAAAATTGAGGATTGGTTTTCCACTTGATATGCAAGACCAAAATGCTCTCTAGTTTCAATGGGAGGAAGAAGAGAATGTCTTGCATTCTTATGGGAACCATAACCCCCTTCTTATAACATATGAGTTATGAAACTCAAAAGTCATAAGCATGTAACCATGGTTACATGTATGTAACCTTAGTTAGCCCATCATTAACTAAGGTTACCCTTTTGGGTATCTACACATTAGTCCTACACTTTATATGACAATATTTTGGCCCCCTTAACAATGTCCATAAGACCACCAATTTAGGCCAAACCAAAAGATAGCACATAACATATAATTAATCCATATATTGTTCATATGTATGTAGATATAAGTCCATATATCTAACAATCTCCCACTTGGACGAGATACTCATACATATGTACAAACCTTAGCATTATATGTTACATTATAACCTTATGAGCTCAGAATTGCTATCATAATAAAATTGTCATGAACAATCCGGTCCATCAATCATACTAACATAGGATCTAAGAGCTCTTAGTTACTCTTGCGTAACTAGAACCAACATAGATCACGTATATCAATATAACCAACGACATGGATCAAGTATAGGTGTGCATGGAAATAACATAAAGTGTGGTCTGAAATAGAATGTCTATTTCCAACTGGTTCTCTTTATTGAGATCAATCATAAACCTTAAGAGTGTATAAAACTTTAAAACTGAATATCTGAATGTAATGGACAATACATAATTGTATAATACAAACTTCCACTAAAATTCATAATCCTTAACTGATTTGACACCCACGCAAGCAATATGCTCATGAAATACTTTTGGTGTCAATCCCTTAGTAAGCGGATCCGCAATCATGGAGTTTGTACTTATGTGCTCTATGCACAATTGTCCATTCTGTACCCTTTCTTTAACAACCCGAAATTTGACGTCCATATGTTTTGCTTTCGTCAAACTACTGTTGTTGTTAGCATAAAGGACTGCTGAATGTTGTCGCATAATAGCCTAAGTGGCTTTTTAATGCTGTCAACTATGCGCAGTCTACTAACAAAATTCCCCAGCCATAATGTCTCATTGGATGCTTCATAACATGCCATGAATTCCGCTTCAATAGTGGAAGTGGCCGTAAGAGTTTTCTTGATGCTTCTCCAAGAGATAGCACCGCCAGCAAGCATGTAAATATAGCCTAATGTTGACTTCAGACTATCCTTATATCCAGCAAAATTGGAGTCGGTATACCCGATGATCTCAAGCTAGTCCGATCTCCGATATATAAGCATGTAATCCTTTGTTCTCTGTAAGTACCTCATGACCCTTTTGGCTGCTTTCCAATGGTCCATTCCCGCATTGCTTAGATATCTGCCTAGCATCCCAACAATGTATGCTATATCAGGTCGTGTACATACCTGAGCATACATCAGACTACCTACAGCCGAAGCATAAGTTGTCTTCTCCATTTCCGAAGTTTCAAAATTATTATTTGGGCATTGTTTGAGACTAAACTTGTCTCCCTTAGCAACAGGGGTGTTGCCTGGTTTACAATCCTGCATGCCAAATCTTTTAAGAACCTTATCAATATAGCCCTTTTGTGACAGACCGAGAACACCTTTGGAGCGATCTCGTTGTATCTGAATTCCTAATACAAAAGAGGCATCACCAAGATCTTTCATTTCAAATTTCTTTGAAAGAAATTTCTTAGTTTCATGCAATAATGCTATATCGTTACAGGCAAGCAGTATGTCATCGACATATAAAACCAGAAAAATATATTTACTCCCACTGAACTTATGGTATATACAGTCATCAGCAATATTCGGTTCAAAACCAAAAGATGTAATACTTCATGAAACTTATAATACCATTGACGGGAAGCCTGCTTGAGCACATAGATGGATTTCTTTAATTTGCAAACCCTTTTCTTTGATTCTTCCGAAACAAAGTTTTCAGGTTGCACCATATAAATTGTTTCCTCAATGTCACCATTGAGAAACGCTGTCTTAACATCCATCTGATGAAGTTCAAGATCAAAATGTGCTACTAGTGTCATTATAGTCCTGAAAGAGTCTTTCGATGAAACTGGAGAGAAAGTCTCTTTATAATCAATGCCTTCCTTTTGAGTGTAGCCTTTTGCGACAAGACGAGCTTTATACTTAATGACATTGCCCCCTGAATCCCTCTTGGTTTTAAATATCCATTTACAACCAATCGGTTTAATACCTTCGGGCAATGTAACAAGCTCCCAAACGCCGTTATCGCTTATAGACTTCATCTCATCATTCATGGCATCAATACACTTTTGAGAGTTAGAACCCTTAATGACTTGACGAAAGTTGATTGGATCATCTTCCTCAAGTCCAATATCACTTTTTTGTTCTTGGAGAAATACAACATAATCATCCGGAATTGCATTTCTCCTCTCTCTAGTGGATCTCCTTAATGGCACTTCAGTTTCTTAAGGTTGTTGAGTTTGATTTTCATTAGTAATATCAGGAACTTGATTGGGGAGATTTTCGAGATTGTCTTGAACTGGAGTTGTGTGATCCATGTCAGGAATGAGAACACCCTAACCAAGATCAACAACTTGAGGGAAAGACACATGTTCTTCCTCAAAGACAAAATCTCTAACAACTTTATCTCCCCATCCCCCAAACTCAATATCCTCAAAGAACTGAGCATAACCCGTCTCAAAAATAGTTCTAGAAGTGGGATCATAAAACTTATACCCCCTGGATCTTTCAGAGTATCCAACAAAATAGCTACTAACCATTTTAGCATCCAGTTTCTTTTCATTCGGCCTATAAGGCCTTGCCTCAGCTGGACAACCCCAAATGTGTAAGTGCTTAATACTGGGTTTATTCCCAGTCCAAGTTCATATGGGGTTTTGATTGTAGCATTAGTTGGAACTCTATTAAGAATATAAGCTGCTGTTTTTAATGCTTCTCCCCAGAGTGAGTCTGGCAAAGTAGCACGACAAATCATACTTCTTACCATATCCTTAAGGGTCCGATTTCGTCTCTCAGCTACACCATTCATAGTAGGACTGCCTGGCATAGTATACTAAGGGATGATCCCACACTCATCTAGGAATTTAGCAAATGGCCCTGGACGTTGTTCACCTGAACCATCATATCTACCATAGTATTCACCACCACGGTCAGATCTAATGGATTTAATCCTTTTGCTTAGTTGATTTTCAACTTCAGCCTTATATGATTTGAACACGTCTATGGATTGGGACTTTTCATGAATAAGATATAGGTACCCATAACGAGAGTAATCGTCTATGAATGTGATAAAGTATTGTTGACCATTCCTACAAGGAGTAGGGAATGACCCACAAATATCCGTATGTATCAATTCTAAGACATCCGAAGCTCTCTTAGCACCTAATCTCGTCTTGTTTGTTTGTTTTACCTTGATACACTCAACATAAATATCCGAATTTGAGGAATCAAGAGAATCAAGAATTCCATCTGACACGAGTTTCTGAATTCTTTGAATGGATATGTGACCCAAACGTTTGTGCCAGAGTGATAACGAATTCTCATTAGTTAATTTTCTTTTGGTGCCACTTGAACTTGTATGCAAAGTTTCATTATGTGAGGTTATTATATCAACCAAATATAGGCTATCATATGTTGATAAAAGACCAGTACCGATAAGATTTGAATTTTGAAAGAGACTAACTTTATTGTCACCAAATGAACATGAATAACCAGATATGTCCAATTTGGGAACAGAAATTAAATTCCGTCTAAAAGACGGTACAACAAAAGTCTCATTCAAATCTACATAAAAACCAGTCTTAAACAACAGCCTAAATTTGCCAATAGCCTCAACTTGCACCTTTTTGCCGTCACCCACATAGATGTATCTTTCACCATCATTTGGTTTTCGGCAGTTCAGGCAACCCTGCATAGATATACTTATGTGAGTAGTAGCAGCCGAATCTACCCACCAAGTATCCTTAGGTACCGAAATTAAATTAACTTCAGAACAAACAAGAGAAAGAGATGTACCCTTTTTCGCACGCCAAGCGTGGTACTTGGTACAATCTTTCTTCATGTGATTAGTCCCCTTACAGAAGAAGCAACCTGATTCTGTAGTTTCAACCTTAGGTTCCTTATTTTGCTTCTTTTGGGGCCTTGCAACCGCAATTTCCTTACCTTTCCTCTTCTTATTATCTTTAGAAGAGGATGCCAAATGAGCACTTTCAGTCTTATCTTGCTTTATCCTTTCCTCCTCTTGCACACAATGTGAAATGAGCTCATTAAGAGTCCATTTCTCCTTCAGGCAGTTGTAACTGACCTTAAACTGATTAAAGTGTGCAGGAAGAGAGATCAAAACTAAGTACACAAGCAGTTCCTCAGGTAATGCCAGCTTGAGTGACTTAAGTTTCGAAGCAAGATGAGACATTTCCAGAATGTACTCCCTTTTATGTTTCCCTTGCCTTTATACCTCATGGAAACAAGTTTACTCAAAAGAGTACTTGTTTCCGCCTTTTCGTTTTGTGCAAAACGCTTTTCAAGGTTTTCAAGGAAAACTTTGGCATTATTTCATCATTCATAGTGCCCCTGAATGATTCTGGAATTGCACGTTTCATGATCATTAGACTCATGCGATTTGAGCGTTCCCACTTCTCCATCTCCTTCTTTTCATCAGACGAAGATGTATCTTCAAGAGAAGCAGGTTGCTCAATCCGAAGTGCAAGGTCTAGATCCATGCAACCGAGAACGATCATAATGTTCTCTTTCCATTCCTTAAAGTTTGTGCCGTTAAGCACAGGGATGCTGTTTATATTTGCAGATATCGAAGCAGCTGAAGAATTCACTGAATATAGAACAAGGATAACTTAATATATGCTTACAATTACTTGAACTTTAACATTAGTTTACAGATTCAAAATAGGCAAATCCCATTACAAGATACCTAGCACAACATTGATTTTAGTCTTTGGACAGAAAATCAACTTGTAAGTGGTACTCTTGGTGTTGTAATCAAATATTGACAATAAACTCCTGTCAAATATCAAGCCTTCCTTTGGGCCGACTTAATATTCACATGGAAAACCGAATAATTGTCACATATTTATCACCACAAGCATGTTCGAATTCCTGCCAAATAACAACCTTCCTTTGGACCGGTGTTAAACGCATGGAATACTAACATCCACAGTCATCTTATATTTCAAGATTAATCAATCTACACAAAAGAGGTTACTTTGGCAACATAATGCTTCAATTGACTAGTTTAAAATATTAGATGCTAAATCATATAGTTCTTTAAGCCATATATTGAATCTTGACTGAAAATTTATATGTTTTGACATGTAAAATCTGAATATTAATTATTTTAATCTTAATTGGACAATACCAAAATCTGAAGCATGATGGACTAAAAAACAATTAATATTAAAACTGAATATTAATGTACAAAATATTAATAATTAAAAAACTGAATATTAATTGACAAATTATTAATGTACAATTAAAAAATCTGAAAACTTAATACTTAAAACGTTTCTTACATTATGTCCTCATTAAACTGCCAGAAAATAAAATGTTTCTGCAATTTATTGCCAGATAATCGATTATCTGAGCCTGATAATCGATTATCTGGGCCTTCTGGAATCTCAAATTTTGCTGAAAAACTAGGATAATCGATTATCCTAATAGGATAATCGATTATCTTGGCTCTCTGGAATTTCTAATTTTTGTTGGAAATTCCAGATAATCGATTATTCCAGGAGAATAATCGATTATCCTCTGCTTCTGTTTTGCAAAATTTTTGGTGAACTTATCAAGATAGTCGATTATCTGGATAAGATAATCGATTATCTTACTATTCTGTCCAACAACTTAATGTTGCTTTCAACAAGAAATTTAAATAAGGAATCATGTTGTTCATCAACCAAAATTATGCAAATTTCAATATTTCATTTAGAGATAACAAGATCTCAATATACTAAAGTTTATCAACAACATATCATTCATGAAATCATGCTATATCATGGTACTAGAATTTCATAATCAAAATTCCATTTTAACTTAATCATAAACTTTATATAACATGGATTTCATGAACTTCCAAATAATCCAAATATGAAGGAGGCTCTGCTACCAATTGTTTTAATGAATCCAAATAAAACACTTTAGCCTTCATATCGAATTACTTGGAATAACAACTTAAGCGGAAGCGTACCTGAATCCATAAGTGGAAATCTTTAGTCCTTCTTGAAGATTGTCCAAGGTGTGCCTTTGAGAAGCTCCTTGATCCTTCCTTTAAGATTGTCTTGAAGTTTTTGCTTTCACAAGAATATATCCAAGACCAAAAATTGAGGATTGGTTTTCCACTTGATATGCAAGACCAAAATGCTCTCTAGTTTCAATGGGAGGAAGAAGAGAATGTCTTGCATTCTTATGGGAACCATAACCCCCCTCTTATAACATATGAGTTATGAAACTCAAAAGTCATAAGCATGTAACCATGGTTACATGTATGTAACCTTAGTTAGCCCATCATTAACTAAGGTTACCCTTTTGGGTATCTACACATTAGTCCTACACTTTATATGACAATATATTAGCCCCCTTAACAATGTCCATAAGACCACCAATTTAGGGCAAACCAAAAGATAGCACATAACATATAATTAATCAATATATTGTTCATATGTATGTAGATATAAGTCCATATATCTAACATCATGAACCTCAAAGCTTGCTTTAGGCGCAATTAGTAAAATTATCGTGATTATGGGTACGGTTCCCTTGACATGATCACTATACATAAATGCCAATTCGAATGTGTGTTTCATGTTACTAGACCATAATTTTGGATAATAATAAAATAAATATTTTGTAATTCCCGGGTGGGTTTCTTGTGGCGGGGTTTGCAATGTATACCAAAACGACAAGTGTACGACATCATAACTGATTCAAAAAAAATAACTCCATACATACTAAAAGCGGTTACAAATTAATAAAAATATTTAATAAGTAAAATGCACAATATTGTAGGAAGTAAAATGCACAATTCAGTGGCCATCATCCCTTTTCACCTCCGTATAAAATATTCATGGTTAGAAACCCTAACCTGTTTTTTTAAGCTTGAAGAGATGAACTACCTAGAGCTGAACACGGCAAACCCCCAGATTTTTTGATTTCTCTTTCTCAATTGAAAGAAGACAAAGAAAGGAACCAAAATTTAATCTCCTAAGAGACACACAATAGGGACTAGATAAAAGAAAAAAAATGAGAATGGCAAAAATAAAAATACTAAAGCTAAGAAACGAAATGAAATGAAAGGTTGTTTTAATTTAATTCAAGTTTTCCGACAAGTTCCGAGTTTGTCGAAGGTCGTAGTCTGAGGTTTCTAGGCAGATTCAGGGTTCTGTTCGTGTTTACCGGTGCTTCAAGTTTTGATCAAAGTTGTGGTTTTCTTCTGTTCGTGTAATTACCGGAATCTCTTTATTAATCGATAATTTTCTTTTATCACGTTCGTTTCTGGTTCTTTTACTCTAGTTTTGGTGTGATAAAAATCATGATGAGGGCTTTAGGTTGAAATGAGTTGTAGGATATGAAATTGGTCTAAGCATATTAAAGAGAATAAATGTCTACTTTTATTGCATGGTCAAATGCATCTGAATTTTATCACTAATGAACAAAGTTTGAAGGTTTTGATTTTGAAAGTGTTTGGCTGAAACATAAAGTTTGATATTTTATCTTGAATGGTCTGTCTGGTATTGTTTTGACTGGTTTTTCTGGATTTTATTGTGAAACTGTATTTGTATTATTATGCTCCTTTTCATGTTCAACATTCGTGTGCTCTGTGTTTAGATACACGACCCAAGCTTTAGTTTGCCTTAATTGATTCCCATTTATTAATTTTGTTAGGCTTGTTTTGACCGTAAATCTCGTGTTAAACTTTGTGCATACTACGTTTGAATTCATGAATCAAGGTCTTAGTTGATTTCAAGTGTATGTTATGATAGAAGTCTTCATTAGGCATGTGGATCTGTGACGACCCGGCCAGTCGTCTCATGAGTTACCACTCTGTTTTTCCATTTCTGCTTCTTTATGCCTTGTTATTCGTCTTTTGTGGTATCGGATTGGTCGGATCTAATCCGGAATGATTGTGGTAATGTTTGAGTCACTTAGTCGTTTTTTAAGGATTCTAAGTTGGAAAAGTCAACCGAATATTGACTTATGTGTTAGAGGGCTCGGATTTGAGTTTCAATGGTTCGGTTAGCTTCAGGAAGTTATTTGGAACTTAGGAGTGTGATCAGAATGAGTTTTGGAGGTTCAGAGTACATTTAGGCTTGAATTTGCGAAGTTGATATTTTGGCGATTGTTGGTTGGTAGGCGAGATTTTGATATAGGGGTCAGAGTGAAATTTCGAGAGCTGTAACAGTTACATTGGGTCATTAGGGATGTGTGTTCAAATTTTCAAGTCACTCGGACGCGGTTTGGTTGGGCTTTTTTTATCAAAAGCAGAATTTGGAAGATTTTAGAAAGTTTGGCTTGATTTTGATGTGTTTTGGGTGATTTAATGTTGTTTGAGGTGTTTTTGTGATTGGAACAGGCTTGAATAAGAAATTAGGATATGTTTATGCTTTTGTTGAGGTCCCAGGAGCCTCGGGATGATTTCGGATTGTTATCGGGAAGTTTGAATTTTTGTTGCAGCTGCTGAATTGCTGCTTCTGGTATTTTCGCACCTGCGGATTAGGGACCGTAGGTGCGGCGCCGCACGTGCGAGAGAACGATCGCATAAGCAAAAAAGGGTCAGGCGAGCAGAGACCGCAGAAGAAGTTAGGATGACCGCATTTGTGATGTCGCAGATGCGGAAGGGTGATCGCCGATGTAATTTTTGGCTGGATAATTAGATTTCCGCAGAAACGGATGATGAACTGCAAATGCTGTACCGTAGAAGCGGGTTTTAGGCCGCAGATGCGAAAAGTTTTGGGCAAAAAGTATAAATTGCGGCCATCACGAATTTTGAGCTATTTCACCATTTTTATCTCGGCTTTGGAGATTTTTGGACGATTTGAGAGAGGAATTTCAAGGGCACTTCATTGAGGTAAGGAATTTGGACCTAAAAATTGTTCTTATGCTATTATTTCATGGATTAGGGCTAGAAATTATGGAAATTTAGGGTGAAAATTGAGGAAACTAGGGCATAGGAACTTAGGCCTTTAATTGTGTATTTGATGGACCATTTGAGGTCGGATTTCTGAAATTTTGATATGCATGAACTCGTGGGAAGATAAAAAATCAAATTGATGTAAAAATTATTGAATTTTGAGATATGGGCGAGGGGGTCAGGTTTTGGTAATTTCGGGATTTGTTCAATTTATTGATTGTTTTCGCTTGGGCTTCGTTCTCTTAGCATATTTTGATGTCCTCGTTCTGATTTTGGATAGTTCGACGCGAGTGGAGGCCGATTCGAGGGGGGAATGCATCGCGAATTAGAGATTTGATCGGTTCGAGGTGAGTAATGATTGTAAATGATGTTATGAGGGTTTGAAATCCCGGATTGCATAACGTAGTGCTATATTGAGGTGATGATGATGAGCGTGGGGTTGTGAACTATTGGGGATTGTGACTTGGTACGTACCGGTTGATGATTTTTATTGCATATTTGACTGAAATCTATTTGCTATCATCATTATTTGCGTTGAATGCTATATTTGGGCTTTGTTCCAATTATTTGAACTCTTCGGAGATTTTTTATTAATATTTCTCTCACTGTTTTGACTTTATACTTATACTCAGTTATGTTATTTTTCACTATTTTGACACTCATCCATGTTTACTCAGTTTTAATACTTAAATAATATTTTAAATGATGATTGGGCTGAGAAACACTGTTTTACTATTGCCCGAGTGGCTTGTGAGGATTTTTGACTGAGTAAGGCCGCTGTGAGCACGTGAGTTTTGCCCTATATGTATTACTCACATAAAATATTAGAAAATAAATTTTTCCAATTTTTGTAATTTTATAGGAGTTTTTAGTATTTTATTAATTTTTTTTCATTTTTGTGCATATTTAATTTCCATTAAAAATAAAAAATACCAAGAATACCATGCATTGAATTTAGAGTTTGTGTTCACATTTTAGGATTATATAATTAATTAATTGCTTCATTAAAATGAAAATCACAAAAATGGCTTATTTTTATATTCTTAGCTTTAAATTTTGGGTTATTAACTTTTCTTTTTTAATTTAGGATAAATTAATTTTTAATAAATATTATAATTAGATAATTAGCTTAATTCTATAATTAGAATTGATTTAGGAATTTAATTTAGGTTTTAATTAATTAAAGAACAGAAAGAAAACAAAAAGAAAGGAAATTGAAAAAGGCTGGTTTTAAATTGGATTGGGCCAAACACTTTAGAAGCCCAAATTTTCCCCCAACCCATCCCAAACCGGGTGACCCGACCCAACACCCAACAATCCTAACCCTACTTCTTTTTAAAGAACCAAAAGACCCTTAAAGAGGCATGAGCCGTTTTTTTAGAAGAGCAAGACCCTTCATCTTCCGAATGGAGAACCAAAAAACCCCTAAGGACTCTTCTTCTTCCTCAGCTCTTGGACACCCAACCCCTAAGAAGATCCACCTTACTTCAGCCGCCACTCTCATCACCACCACCGCACAACACCTCCTTCACAACCCATAGAACCGCTGTCACCCTCAAAGCCAAACGACCACCTTAAAATTCCCTGCTGTCCGCAAACGTTCCACCATATTCCAGCCATTCCTAGCTCCCTCCTCTCAAAGTCTATCATTTCCGGCGAGCTTCAGAACCTAGAGAACACTAGAACAACAATAACGAACTCTTCCACACAACACCCCTTCTTCTTCAACCTAACATCTTTAACACACAAGACCTAAGCGCCTGAGCAGCAGCACCCTCTTCTCCGTTCAAAACAAGCAGCAGCGGCTGCTTATGGACTTCACACTAGACGCCCTCATTCCCTTAACCTCCAAGTTAGCCACCCTAAGACCCCTTCATCTCCAGAAACCAGACAGTGGCGCAAATATACAGAGAAGGAGAACTTTTTATGTTTTGTTTTGGTTTTCAGGTTCTGAACTTTCTTTCTTCTTATTTAGTTCCTAGTTTAGATATAAAGAATTAGTTCTATGAGATTTTACAAACCACAATACAGAAAAGGGACGGGAGTTTCTAGGGATTCTCTATCTTCTTATTTGAATTTATGTTTTCTTTGAGATATAGAAAATATGCATACAAAAATATTGTTCTTTGGAGTATACTTTGTGAGTGAGTTTTAGAAAAAAGAAATACATTCGAAAGTGTTCTCTTATTCATTTTCAATTCCGAATTTCGCTTAAAAATGGAGTTTGGTTTGAAATATTTGATTCGGAGTTCTGTTGGAAGTTTGAATCTGTCGACGAAGACTTTTCTGTTTCTTCATTTGGTTATGATTTTTGGTTATTCAAGTATCGTAATGGAATTTAGTCGAGGTTGATTCGAATTTGTTTCTAATTTTAGATTTTTTGTGCCGATTTGGGTTTCCGTCTGTGGTTCGTCACATTTGTGAGTTCAAACTAGTGAAATAATCAAATTTCCAGCAATATTGAGGTCAACTCTTTCATTCTCTATTTGTTTTATTCGAGCTTGATGTTAATTATTTGTTTGGTGATGCAATCCCGTTGTTCCTGTAATTATTCTCCATGGTTTTGAATTTGCTTGCTCGGTTATATGTTCGCATTTACTCGAATTGGTTATAGCTGAATATGAAGTTGTCACAGTATAGAAATTGGTTTGTTTTTATCAACTGAACTACGTCAATTTAGATTAAAGGGGCTTGGGTGTGCATTTCATGTGACCCCACTCCAATTTCCAACAAGGTAAGTAAAGTGTGTCGTGAATCGCGGGTGCATTTCATGTAGCATGGCTTGCGATGTGCTTTAAATAACCTTAAAATAATCCTTTAAATGAATAAAAGCGGTTTTAAAGTTAAAAATGCACATAGGTTTAATCATGTTTTAAAAAATATAATTAGCCTAATAATAACAGTTGAGCGACCATGCTAGAACCACAGAATCAAGAAATTCCTAATACCTTATCACAGGTTAACATAATTCCTTACCTGAATTTCTGTGTTCGCGGATTGTAAACAGAGTCATTCTTTTCCTCGATTCGAGATTTGAACCGGTGACCTGGGACACCACAAGTATCCCAAGTGGCGACTATGAATTCTAAATAAACAATCCCATATGACACTTTAATTGGAAAAGAATTCATTTATACCCCTTCCGGGGGTGTAGGAAAAAGGAGGTGTGACAACTTTGACGACTTTGCTAGGGATAAGAACCCATAACTTCTAGTTCAGGGTTCACAATTTGAGCTTAGATGAATTGTTATTTTTGGTTTTATTTATTATTTTGTTTTATTCACATGTTTGGGCCTAATGTGGTGAATGTTGCTTTTACTGCTTTGATATTATTGAACTATATATAAACTGCTACGAAACCCCTCTCTTCTATCTTCTAAAGAGTGCATGCTGGCGTGACTTCTTTCTATTAGTGACATATATCAAATTAGAACGAGGTTCGGACAAGTTGCTAAGCCGGTGAAACTTCTGTATTCCCGTATGTTGCCTCCCCCCCCCTCCCCCCCGCCGGCTCGAGTTGTCTGCTCGGGTAAGCCAAGTCTAGAATAATGCACCCAAGTTTTAAACTTAGAATAACATAGCCTCATGCCAGATCCCTATTAGAAACATTTGTTGCATCACGTGTATTTGACATTAGGTACTCAACACAGGGGTTGGTTCCGTCTAGGACAGGTGTACCCAAAATAACAGGCCATCTTGATGCATCCTATGTGCTACGTGTTGCATTTCTTTTCTTGGAAAATGGTTATTTGACGGACCAATGATAATTGAGGGTGAATGAAAAAAGAAGAAAAAGAAAAAGTAGAGATTGAAGTATAAAAATGAAGCAAGTAGGGCCCAGTTATAATTTTCTTTCACCCTTTTTCAAGAAAAAGACAAAAAAAAAAAAAGATATATGAAAAATCCATAAAGATTTTGCATTTTCCATCATTTTTCAAATAAAAAAATCAAAAAAAAAGAAAAAAGAAAATCCAAAAAAGATTTTACATGTTTCATCATTTTTCAAGAAAAAGCAAATTTTTTTTTCTCAATTTGTAATTTTTTTAATTCTCGCCTGTATCCAATCTGTCCGAACTATTCAAACTTGATTCTCGTCTTTCAGGGAGTGATATGTAGGCACCCACATATGGTCCGGTCTTTGATCACTCCAAACTCGATGCTACACTAAGGTAGGAAGAGCGGGTCGTAATAGCTTTTATCCGAATAGAGGTCGGGATCGATTTCTTTAGGAGCTAGTAGTGGAGTGGGATTTTCTGTCTAGTCTAGAGTTGTATTTGTACTCCTAATGTTACTTCAAACATTTTTGGGTTTTTGATTTATAACTATTTTTATAAAACTATTGATTAAAAATAGATTGGACTACGAGAATATTGCTAAGTTGTATCTAATGGGAAGAAGGACACTAGGATCGTGACACTACCTATGTGGCTAATTGACGGGTAGATGTTACTTAGGTTCGATTGACAAATTTGGGGCTTATGCTATAACCATTGCACAATTTTATCCACTCTCACACCTCTTGATAGAGAGAGTGATTTTGCCCAATTGACTCTCTCGAGACAAAATGGGTAGGCAAATTAGACCAAACTAAGGTTCAAGTAGGGTGATTATTCTCTCGAGATTTAACCATTTAATTGGGATTATTCATTCTAATAAGTCCATCCCAGTTCCTCGTTGGGTCAATTTTGGGGTTATAGACTGTCTTTCTCAAGAAGAGTTAAACCCACAAAGCTTAAATCGATGTTTGCAACCACCAATTCTAAATTAAAACATAAAATCAACCCAAATAACAAACACCCAATATCTATCTAACCCTAGATAGCAACACCCATTAATTACCCACACTAGGGTTGAGCCATAACCATAGCCAATGGGTTTAGCTACTCATGCTAGATATATAAATTAAAGAAATAGATGAAAAACTAAGCATATTAATTAATTACTAAGAAGAAACTACGAGAATTCCACAAAAATGGGAACAATACTTGCGCAGCTATCGTCTGAAGACTGAAAAATACAAAAGATAACCTAAAATGGTAAAATGTTCTATTTATACTAGGCTGGAAAAACTGGACAAAATACCCCTGCTGGGACAGTGCGGGCCGCACAAAATGGACCACAGCCGCACTGGCTCTTGGACTTCAACTTTCTACTTCTCTGTACTTGAGGATCGCGGACCGTGTGGATCAAACCCTGGCCGCGAAGGCAACTGGTGCGGTCCGCACCATCTTGACCACGGACCGCATGGCTTGAAACTTGGGATTTCATATCTCTCTAAATCTCTGCTCTGTGGGCCGCACCAAGAGATAGTGCGGCCGTGAAGCCTTCACCACGGACCGCATAATGTCAACCGCGGCCGCGTAGCCTTGAGCACCAATTTGGTCATGTCTATGAACCTCCTGCGCGACCGCATTCACTTTTGCACGGTCCGCACTAGGTCCTCTTTCCTTCAGTTCAATTAATCTTTGATACTTGAGCAGGTTTCATTCCTTTTGATCCGATCTTTGACATCTCGTCACTTTGTTGATCAAACCTTCAATCAAGAACAACTTGTGAGCATTTTGGGACTATTTTGTAGCCATTTATGATCAAAGCATAGGCAAGTAGGGGCATAAAACACGTTAAAATCCCGACTTATCAACTCCCTCCAACTTAAACTTTTGCTTGTCCTCAAGCAAACAAAATAAGACCCACCCCTTAAAGGAAAATCTAAGTAATTCCAGCTATCTAGAAGTAACCTCAACTAGCATCAATTGAGACTAACAATTGCCCTCAATACGAATGGATCATTAACAACATTTAATCTTTGAAAAACTATGGATCAAGTGTGATACAAGAGTATCAAGAATTGACTCATTACATCAAAGAGCAATTTCAACTACTTTAGTCGCTGTGGAGCCCAAACATCCTCAATTCTTCCTAAGCCAACCTTACCTTTTCAAAGTATAAGCACACAAATCGAGGTTAATAGGAATCACTCGTCTCTCTCAAAGAAAGGTCAACAGTCTGGCTCTAAGTACCATATGCTTGACCCTCATGTAAGTATCTACTAATGGGAGTGTCATCCAACTCGAGATTATACAGGGCTTTTGTGGAGTCAATGTGAAGGCTTTTGGTTGAGGGTAGGAAAATATTTTGGTCTATATGGGTTCCATCTTCCCTTAAGCACTTCTTTTGATTAATTTTGGCACAATTTTCTCGACTCTTTTGAGATTTCTGTTCTTTTAAAGGAGTTAGAGACACATTGTCACTCTTTTATTGCAATTCAAAACATTTCTCCTTTTTGTACTTTTTCTACACCTTTTTGACTTTTACTTTTTCTTGAACCCAATATTTATTCTTTGCATATTAGGCTTTCTTTTTGTCTTTTCTTTCTTTTTCATTGCCTTCCTTCTCTTTTGCTTTTGTACCTTTTACCATGTTGTTTCCTTTCTTCTCTCTCCCCCAAACTTAGACTTTTGCCATTACTCAAGGGAAGATTTGGGTCCAGAGAGGGTATAATTTAGAACACCTATAGGTTTATAACAGCGGTTCTTGAAAGAAAAAGGTTTAAGGCTCAAAAGGGTTAGCTAGGGATTATCTCACTGGTAGGCCATGAAATTGTTGAACTCATTATTTGGATCAAGTAGAGTCTATAATAACTTCTCAAGTCAAATTTCACTCAAACTTTTGTCTCAACAAACATTCGGGGCAAGTTCTAGACCATCGGCTCAGGACTTGGACTCAAAATTTGATTTCTCTATACAACGGGGATGAATATATACAAAAATGTAACTTTATATATAGACCAATGAGATAATAAAAGATACGATAAAAGTACTGAATGTGAAGTTATATACAACCCAAATAGAAAATCAAAATGAAGCATAAGCTAACGATCTATATATACAGTCATCCGTGAATAAAAAGTAGGGTGCACCCCCACGAATAAGAGTTGGCATTATCCCCAATTCCAATTATCAAATAAGCAACAAACGTCACAGATAAAGGATATAAGAGCTCCATAAGACTCGTCAACCTGCATAGGGCCATGAGTAGTCTGCGGTCCTCTGCAAGTGCGGGAACCTCAGACTGCTTCCTGGTCTCCTGCTGCTCAGTTGCTGGGACTCGGGTTGAGACCTGGACGAGCTGAATATCTGAAATCTCATGTGGCTGACTAGAAGGGACCTCTTGTGGGCCCGCCACCGGATGATTGCCTCATTTGCACTGTGGAGCTTCCTTTTCTTCCTAGGAAGCCGCTGGACCTACTCCTGTTGTAGCTCTGCAACTGGTGTTGCTGGGGCTGGATCCCCAAATAATAAGTCAAGAGGCATCTGATATGCTAGATCTTGTCCACATCTGCTCTCAATTACTTCACTAATTCCTTGGAAGCTTTTGTCTTCCTCATCTTCTTGTTCTCTCGGGAAAGCTCTTCAAAGCCTTGCCCTCTGAGTCCACTACCTTAGTCAAGATAGACTTCCTGCTCATAATCTTTTCCTGGCTCTCCAAAGTCTTCTTTAATATATCCTCAAGAGAGTGTGGAAGCTAGGCTGTCTGAGGTGCTGACTGGGCCTCAATGGTGGAAGACAATGTAGACAACTTGGATGTCGCAGCTAACATCCAGTTGTTCATGTTAGCTGTATACGAATGTAAACCACCCCTAGCCTCAAAATTGAGGGTCCTCCTAAGTATCTTGACCCCCACTGTCAGCCAATCTGGAACAGTAACTGGAGTTGCCAGGTATGCACCAGCCTCATCGCCCATATCTAACTTTTCCTGGTATAGGGTATCATCTTCATCATTGGACCCTTAGTATTCATTCAGTGCTTTCCCTATGAACACTACATTTTGTTTCGTACTTTGGACACTTTCGTATCTTTTTCAATGTGTGCGACATTGCAGTAGAACTCCTTGACAATGTCTTCATTAGCCTTTATTCAATCATCTACAAAATGCTCCCAATCCACTCAAGCTCGGAATTGCCTATGCACATTAAGATTTAGGGGAAGCAAATCTCAGCCAATGAAGCTCCGTTCAGGTACAGTTTTCGTAGTGGCAACCATTCCCTGAATTTATGGAAAGCAACTTGGCTGACAAAACAATCTTCCTAAGCTGACAATTTTCTTGTTCGTTTAACCCCTCCAACCTGAGGTACACCACTCTCAGGCACCTCCTCATCACTATATTTCCACCCTCAGCACCACCGCCTGCAGTCTCCCCAGACAAGCTGCGGGGGAGGTGGAGTATTCTCCGCTACCGGCTACTGAGCCCTCAAACTTCTCAGAAGATACATGCTGGGAAGCTTGGGTAGTGGGTGGAGCCGAAGCTGAGGGAGCTGGCATTGAGTCAGATGAGAGGTCTAGAGAAGGCACGTACTCATCCCCAATTGGTCATCATCTATATCCACAATCCTCAGTGTTTTATTTGTTTCCAGTCGAGTTTGGGGAGTGAGTTTTACTTGTTTGCCTTGACCACCTTGGGATGAGTCACCTCAACCGGGTTGTCTTGCACCTCTACCTCATTGCTTTATCATTGTTTGCAAGAACACATATCTAAAATTGTTAGTTGAAGCACAGGTAGTGAGCAGGCACAAAATTTGAACTGTAGACAAAATTAGAAAGGTTGCAGACTCAATCGCAAAACCTGGCACTGCAATTCGCACAAATAGAAGTGTGGCCGCATATGGGGCACTGCGTATCGCGCAAAGGAAACCGCGGTCCGCATTAGGCAAAGGCCCAGAAAATAACCTCTCTGAATCTACCCACCGTGGTCTGCACAAAATGGGATCTCGGCCGCGGTGGGCCAATGCGGACCGCGCAAAGTGCAATGCAGCCGCACTAGAGACAAGTTAACTTTTAGTTGATCAAACACCGCGGTCTACACAAAACGGTACCGCCAACCGCATCAAGGCACCACAGATCGTGCAAAGGCGACCAGAGGCTGCAGAGACTAGACTTCAAGGGCACCAAGTTAGGGTTCTTAATTTTTGGCTCTTTTTGTTCAAATTTTCCACCTACTTTGTGCCTACTCACTTTATCCAATGATTAGGCATATTAAGCACACAAATCGAACATGTAAACTAATCTAAATATCAAATTAAGGAAAGACTAAAAGAAACAGAATTTACAAGCTAAATGTAATAAAATAAAACAAAAATTAATCGGATAAATGAATAAGAAATGAGTGAAACATTATCGGATGTAAAGATGAAATGCAATTAAACAGTCTCAAGCAAAAATTACGGTGTAAGTGAAGAATGAACAGTACTTTTTGGGGTCAAAGTTTTCAAAGTTCGAAAAGGGTTAAAAGGTGGCCCTTGGGCCCTATGTGTAGAAAATGTTGCGGGACCCATCCTTACTTACCAGCATGGCAGCACAAAAGCGATCGCGGACCGCGCTGGAGTTGTTCACATGAAGCTTTAGAAGGCAACCTGCATGGACCGCACAAAAGCAGACCGTAGCCGCGGAGGTCCACCATGGACAACACTAAATGGAATTTGGCCGCGGTGGAAAACTTTAGAGAGCACTCCTTTCTGCTCATGCTAGTGCGGACCGCACAATAAGTACTGCGGCCGCACTGGCAAATTTCAAAGACTGTGCAATTTTTTTCAAACTTTTTTTTCGCTGCATTAACACATCCCTACAACATCTTACAACCAATGAGCTCAAAAATCCTAAACTACAATGAAAATCAAAGAGAAAGAAAAATACATGGGCTGCCTCCCAAGAAGCGCCTAATTTAACGTCGCAGTACGACGCATGTTACCACTACTTCACTTTAGATGAATGAGTGCCACCACGCGGGTGTCATCAAACTTCCCTAAATAATGCTTGAGACGATGTCCATTGACACTGAATACTTCACCATTCTTGTTCCTTAGATCAAGTGCACCAAAATGGGTCACGAACATAACTCGTAATGGCCCATTCCACTTTGACTTGAGCTTACCCGAAAACAGACGTAACCGGGAAATAAACAAGAGAACCATATCCCCAACCTTGAACTCCTTTCCCCGAGCATATTTGTCATGAAGGTACTTCATTTTGTTCTTGTGCAAGGACAGGTTGGAGTTGGCTGGAAATCTAAACTCATCGAGCTCATTAAGTTGTTCAACTCTCAGATTTGCAGCAACATCCCATTCTAAGTTCAGCTTCCTCAAACCCCACATAGCCTTGTGCTCTAATTCCAGCGGGAGATGTCATGCTTTCCCAAACACTAACCTATATGGAGACACGCCAATCAAAGTTTTCTAAGCCGTCTGATAAGCCAAAGAGCATCATCAAACTTTTTCAACCAGTCGGTCCTATTAGCATTGACAGTTTTAGATAAGATGCTCTTAATTTCTCTATTGGATACTTCCACTTGCCTAGTAGCTTGAGGATGATCGGGGGTCGAAGCCTTAAGATTGACACCGTACTCAGAAAGCAACGTGTCGAAAGCCTTGTTGCAAAAGTGAGACCCTCCATCACTATGATAGCATGAGAGTGCCAAACTATGTGAAGATACTCTTTTCTAAAAATGCCACCACACTTCGGGCTTCATCGTTGGGAAAAGCCAGGAATTCAAACTACTTCGAGACATAATCCACCGCCACGATAACGTAAGTGTTCCCACAAGAGCTCACAAAAGGACCCATGAAGTCGATGCCCCAAACATAAAAAATATCCACCTCGAGAATTGTATTGAGGGGCATCTTATCCCTTTTAGAAATACCGCCGGCTCTTTGGCATTCATCACATATCTTTACCACATCACCCGCATCTTTATACAAGGGTAGGCCAATAAAATCTGCAACTAAGCACCTTAGAGGTCGTCCTCGCCCCGCCATGATGGCCACCATAGGGAGAGGAATGGCAAGCCTCCAAAATACCTTCTTTCGGGACACATCGATTGAATCATACCATCGGTGCAAATCTTAAACAAATATGGCTCGTCCCAATAAATATCTAAGCTATCCCACTTGAGCTTCTTCCTTTGGTTAGAAGATAGCTCACATGTGATGATTCCGGTAACAAGATAATTTGCAACATCGGCGAACCATGACGTCCCATTCATTGACACCGTAAGGATTTGCTCGTTGGGAAATGAATCATTTATCTTAAGGACATCACAATGCCTCCCCGCCTCCTCCAAACGGGACAAGTAGTCTGCCACTTGATTATCACTCCCTTTTCGATCAACAATTTCCAAATTAATTCTGGAAGAAAAAGTACCCATCTCATCAATCTTTTTTTTGAGTCCTTCTTGGTCATAAAATACCTAAAACCGGAATGGTCGGTGTGCACAATAACCTTGCCCCCATAAGGTAAAGACAATAGCCAATTATCCTTCTCGGTGACTGTGTATTTCCTTTGAGCCTCATTCATGGTCTTGCTTCTGTAGTACACCGTATGGAACATCTTGTTGATACTTTGGCCCAAAATAGCCCCAACCGCAACGTCATAGCATTGCACATGAGCTCAAAAGGCAAGCTCCAATTTTTTTCAGTAATGTGGGGATATAAGTCAACTTGAGCTTAAGAAGCTCGAATGCTTGCATACAACTTTCATCAAACAAGAACCTTGCATCTTTCTCTAGCAACTTGCACAACGGATGTACCACTTTAGAAAAATCCTTTATGAACCTCTGATAGAAACCCGCATGCCCATGGAAACTCCTCACCCCTTTGACAGAAGTAGGGGAGGAAGCCTTGAAATAACCTCAATCTTGGCCTTATCAACTTAAATTCCACGTTTCAAGATCTTGTGACCCAACACGATGCCTTCTTCTAAATAAAATGGCACTTTTTCCAATTTAGAACAAGGTTGGTATCGTCACACCGGGCCAAAACTCGATCCAAGTTTACCAAACACTCCTCAAAAGAATCCCCAACCACGATAATATCATCCATAAAGACCTTTAAGATACCCTCCATCATGTCGGTGAAAATAATGACCATGCAACATTGGAAGGTTGCTAGAGCGTTACATAAGCCAAATGGCATTCGAGAGAAAGCGAATGTGCCATAAGGACATGAGAAGGTAGTTTTCTCTTGGTCCCCTGGGGAAATTAGAATTTTATTGTAGCCCGAGAAACCATCCAAAAAGAAATTGAAAGCCTGGCCCGCAAGACGATCAAGCATTTGGTCAAGGAACGACAATGGGAAATGATCTTTTCTAGTCACCTTGTTTAGCTTTCAGTAATCTATGCAAACCCCCCAACCGGTAACCGTTCTAGTAGGAATGAGCTTATTGTTGTCATTGGTCACCACTACCATACCACTCTTCTTCGGCACACATTGCACCGAGAAGTCCATGAACTGTCAGAGATAGGATAAACCACACCAGCATCTAACCATTTGATAACCTCTTTCTTCACTACCTTTTGCATTGCCTCATTTGATCTTCTTTGATTCTCCAAGGAAGGCTCTGCATCCTCCTCCAAAATGATTATGTGCATGCAAAATGTGGGGCTTATACCCCGAATGTCAGCCAATGTCCATCCAATTGCCGTTTTCCGCTTTTGAAGAACTGTCAAAGTGGCGCAACCTGCACGTTAGTTAAGCAAGATGAAAGAATAACAGGTAAAGCAAAATTTGAACCCAAGAATTCATACCTGAGGTGTGGAGGAAGTGGATTCAACTCCAACACCGGTGGTTCCTCAATCGATGGCTTTGTTTGTGGAGTTTTGTGGTTTTCAAGATCCAAATATAGCTTGATAGGCTCAAATGAATATGAACCCATCCCGTGAAATGCGTTCACGCACTACTCTATACTAGCATCATCATTAACATCCATGTTAAGAAGCACGACCTTAAGAGGATCTTCAACATTAATCATGGAACTTGTGTCATCCACTATCACAACTATGACAATGTCCACAAATGAACACACCTCCGTGCTATTGGGTTGTTTCATTGATTTGAAAACATGGAATACCACCTTCTCACCTCCCACTCGGAATGTCAACTCACCCACTTCAACATCTTCCAATGCCTTCCCCGTAGCTAGGAAAGGCCTCCCAAGAATAATCGGCACTTCAAAGTCCACGTCGCATTCCAAGATGATAAAGTCATCCGAAAAAATAAACTTATCCACCCGGACAAGTACATCATCAATTATGCCCAAAGGTCGCTTCATCGATATATCCGCCATTTGAAGTGTCATGGAGGTTGGTCGAGGTTGTCCAATTTCCAATGTCTTGAACACCGAGTATGGCATCAAATTAATACTAGCCCTTAAGTACAAAAGGCCTTACCAAAATCCACACTCCTAATTATAAAAGGAATGGTAAAAGCTCGGGGGTCCTCAAGATTGGGTGCCATTAAATGCACTATGGTACTCACTTGATGAGTCATCCTAATTGTCTCACACTTCATCGACCTCTTCTTTGTAACCAAATCTTTCATACACTTCGCATACCTCGGCATTTGCTCTAGTGTCTCAACCAAAGGTACATTGATTGTGAGGCACTTCATCATGTCAATGAACTTTTTGAATTGACTATCAACCTTCTATTTTTCCAACCGTTGAGGATAAGGTGGAGGTTGCCTAAGCAAAGGTGCCTTGGCCTTTGGCACAACCAGCTCGGGTATGTCAATCACGTGTTCCCTAGACGGGTTCACGACATCTTGAGTCTCTACCCCGGCCTCATCATCAATATCAATCTGCGCATCATTGTTCACATTTTGGTCAACCATATCATCAACATTCATAGCCACATCATCATCATGCAACTCAATATCATCCTCTACAACTGGCTTTTCTATCAAGGCATACACATCACCGCCTTTTCAACTCCTAGTTGTGACCACCATCACATGGTTGTTGTTCCCACCCTTCAGGTTCACTACCGTATCACTGGGTAGAGCACCTTTGGGGCGAGTTTTCAAAGCTTGAGAAACTTTCCCTAGTTGCACCTCCAAGTTCCAGATAGAAGTATTATGAGAAGCCAATTGTGCATCGGAATCTTGGCTCTTTTTCATCATTTGCTCGAACATGTTCTCAATTCTCCCCATATCACTCTTGGAAGAACTCGGACCTTGAGAAGGAAAGGGAGGCAGATTTTTCGATTGTTGGTTCATGGAGGCCTTTGAAAGCCTTGCCCCGGTTGCGTTGGTTTCCACGTTTATTCCACCCTCCTTGATTGTTGTTGTTGCTCAAATTATTATTCTTCCCATTCCAATTGCCTTGATTGCCCCAATGTTGTTTTGATTGTTGTTATTCCAATTGCCACCACATTGTTATTGGTTGTTATTATTCCAATTACCGCCGCCTTGTTGATTTCCCCAATTTCCTTGGGGATTCCATTTTTGATTCCCTTGATTTACTCCATTCCCTTGGTATTTATTGACATATTGGACTTGTTCTCTTTGATCATCATCGCACTCATTCGAATAACCACCACCATCATTGTTGTTGTCAAATTGATCACAATTACCTTGAGGTTGTAGTTGCCATCTTTTCCTCATTTTCAACATACGCACACCTTCCATTGCATTGACTTGATGCGGATTTTAGACATGTTGTAATTTTGCCTTCGGCAATTGATTCATAGTTGTTGTAATCTTGGAAATAGCTTGGCCATGATTGTATAATTCCTTATGCAAATGGATGACCATGGGATCACCTTGAGCCGCATTTTCTTCGCTTTACCTTGCCAAAGAGGTGTCGGCCATTTCATCAAGTACATCACATGCCTCTTGGTAAGAAAGTTTAATAAAGTTCCCCCCAGCCTATTGGTTCACAATGTATTGATCTGTGGTGTTGATGTCACGATAAAAAGTTTATTGAATCGTAGCCCCAGTCATGTAATTATTAGGGCACTCTTTCACCATTGTTCTATATCTTTCCCACATCTCGTGCAAAGGTTCCGTTGGCTCTTGCTTGAAATCTAGGATCTCATTCTGAAGAGCCGCCATTTGACTTGGAGAAAAGAACTTGGCAATAAATTTGTCCGCCAGTTCATCCCATGTGGTGATAGAATGATTAGGGAGCCTTTCGAACCAATCCAAAGCTTTACCCTGAAGAGAGAACAGGAAAAGTCTCAATCTCAACGCATTCTCGGACACGTTTGTCTACTTGCTACCCCAATATGTATCCACGAACCCTTCAAGTGCTTGTAGGCATTTTGATCGGAGGCACCCGTGAAATAACCTCTTTGCTCGAGCAAAGTCGACATAACATTTGTGATTTGGAAGTTCCCCGCCCATATTCAGGGAGGAACAATAGCACTGGCGTATTATTTATTGGGTAGAATTCTTGGAGCCACTCTCCGCGGTGGCGGAGGAGGGACTGGAATATTGTTCTTCTCATTTGCATTTTCATTGGCATTTCATCCCCTCCGTGGAACTTGAGGTAAGGCCTCATCTTGGTCTAGATCCTCTACCTCCTCCCCCACTGTCAGATTGCCGAGAGGGTCATTTGCAGTAAGATCGACGCTACCTGAGTGATCGACAAAAACAAAATTATAAACAAGAAAGGAAAAGAAGAAAAACACAAAACTAGCTAAACATATAGTCAACACCGTAAGCTCCCCGGCAACAGTACCAAAAAGTGATCGTTGCCGACTCGACGCTACACTAAGGTAGGAAGAGCGAGTCACAATATCTTTTACCCGAATAGAGGTCGGGATCAATTTCCTTCGGGAGCTAGCAGTGGGGTTGGATTTTCTGTCTAGTCTAGAGGTGTGTTTGTACTCCTAATGTCACTTCAAATATTTTTGGGTTTTTGATTTATAACTATTTTTATAAAACTATTGATTAAAACTAGATTAGACCACGAGAATATTGCTAAGTATATCTAATGGGAAGAAGAGCACTAGGGTCGTGACACTACTTAGGTGGCTAATTGACGGGTAGATACTACTTAGGTTTGATTGACAAATTTGGGCCTTATGCTATTACCATTGCACAATATTACACACTCTCATACCTCTCGGTAGAGAGAGTGATTTTGCCCAATTGAATTTCTCGAGACCAAATGGGTAGGCAAATTAGACAAAGAAATTAGGGTTCAAGTAGGGTGATTACTTTCTCGAGATTTAACCTGTTAATTAGGACTATCATTCTCATGAGTCCATCCCAATTCCTTGTTGGGTCAATTATTTGCAACCACAAGTTCTAAATTAAAACATAAAATCAACCCAAATAGCAAATACCCAATATCGATCTAACCCTAGATGGCAACACCCATCAACTACCCATACTAGAGTTGAGCCACAAACCTAGCTAATGGGTTTAGCTACTCATGCTAGATATAGAAATTAAAGAAATAAATGAAGAACTAAGCATATTAATTAATTAATACGAAGCAACTACAAGAATTCCGCTAAAAATGGCAACAATACTTGCGCAACTATCGTCTGAAGATTGAAAAATACAAAAGATAACCTAAAAATGGTAAAATGTTCTATTTATCCAAGGCGAAAAAAATTGGACAAAAATACCCCTGCAGGGTCGGTGCGAGCCAAACAAAATGGACCGTGGCTGCACTGGCTCTTGGACTTCAACTTTCCACTTCTCTAAACTTGAGGACCGTGGACCGTGTGGATTGAACCGCGGCCGCGAAGGCTACTGGTGCGGTCCACACCATCTTGACCGCGGACCGCGTGGTTTGAAACTTGGGATTTCAGATTTCTCTGAATCTCTACTTCGCGGGCCGCACCAAAAGATATAACGACCGCAAAGCCTTCATCGTGGACAGCATAATGTCAACCGCGGCCGCGTAGCCTGAGCCCCAGTTTGGTCATGTCTCTAAACCTCCTAGTGCGGCCGCATTCACTTTTGCACGGTCTGCACTAGATCCAATTTCGTTGAGTTCACTTAATCATTGATACTTGAGGAGGTTTTACTCCATTTGACCTGATCTTTGACGTCTCGTCACTTTGTCGATTAAAACCTGCAATGAAGAACAACTTGTGAGCATTTTGGGACTATTTTGTAGCCATTTATGATCAAAGCATAGGCAAGTAGGGGCATAAAACACGTTAAAATCCCGACTTGTCAGTCTTCCTAGTAAATCTTAGGTTCTTAGCTTCGCGAGATCTTATCCAAATCTTGCTTTTTTAGCTACATAGATGAATTTTTAAAAATAGTCGCAATCATATCTTGCATGTGTCCAACAGGAAGGGTTATTGTCTCCATAGAGTTTTAGATCTTTAACTTTATTTGGTGTTAATTTTTCCATACAGGTGTGGGTCTACTTAACGGAGTTTGAGCATGACAGATACCCAGGATCACTGCATTCAGGAGCTGCTTGAGGAGCTGTTTATGTCTTAGAGTCTATTGTTCATGTTTTACTTTCTAGTTCTGTACAATAGTATTCAGTCATTTAGTTGAATTTTGAGTGTGTCTAGTCTAGTCAAGTGTGCCAATATTTTGTTATTATTTCCTATTTTGTATTGGAAAAATGTATTATGAATCAAAATCCAAAAAAAAGATATTTTGCGTTTTTGTATTTCCGTTAGAATTTTCGTTAGAAATACTACTCCTAGTAATTGAAAAAAATTCAATTGAGGTGGTTTTTTCTTTAGGCAATTATATCTAGAACTTAAAATAAAAATTTATATTTATATTTCCTTTAGTATATTAGGACTAAAAAAAGAATTTTTGTTATTTAGTACCTCTTTGAAGGTTTTCTCTAAGACATTAATTCCAAAAGTCCAAAAAACGATTTTCTTTTGAGGTTCTTGTTTGCGAAATTAATGAAAAAATTAATAGAAAAAAAAATTTCTTTTATTTTTACTAGATTTAGGACATTGTACATACAAGAAATAAGACACATTATCTTCTATTTATTTTTAAAATTTCTCCTTTAGGTAATTAAAAATTGAAATCCAAAAACTATTTTTATCTTTTTCATTTTTCGTTACGAAGTTTTTCTTTAGGGATATCAAATAAAAATTTTAAAAAAAAGAGTCAAAAAATAGCTGTCTCTTCTATGATTTTTCCTTAATAGAGTATTTGTTTCCAAAAAGAAAAGAAAAAGAACAAAATATCCGTTAAACTTTAGTTTATAATAGGTTATATAACATTAAGTCTAGAAAATTTTAAAAAAGGCTTTGCTTCTTTTTTTTTTCTTTTCTCATCGGATTAGTCATTAAGGTAAAAAAAGGAGAACGTTTGTTTGTTTCCTTTATTCCTGATTTTCTAGAACTATGCAAAGATCTAATTCATGCGGCGTCATTGTACATAGGCAACCTACATAGGGTTCGATCGAATCATTTTTTTATTATTAAAAGAAAAAAGAAAGAAAAAGAAAAAAAGAGAAAAAGGGTGAAATTATGGGAAGTGAGAAATGAGAGGAAGGAAAAGAGTGATAATTAGGAATAAAAGGAAGGAAAAGGATCAAGAAAGTACTAAAAAAGCGACGAAAAGAGAGGATTGAAATGAACAAATCGGGATGATGCCAACTGACCTTCGTACCATCGAAGTCATTTTAGAACCGATAACTATGGCTAGGTGAATTGCATTAAATGTGATATTTTTAGCTGTTGAATGCCCTAATGCTAACATGATGACTTCATTTGGTTCCTCTTTTTTCTCCTCATTATAGCAGAAGGGTGGTTGGTTTGTGGTTCTTAAGGTAACTCGTCCATACAACACAAGGTCAAAGGGAAAGGTAGCCATGGCTAGCCAAAACATGGGCAGAAGAGTTGTTGACCCGTCAAAGGTGTTTGTGGAGTCGGAGTCTGAATTGAAAGAGGAGGTCCAAAGGGTGAAGTAGCAGATGACAGAAATGTATCAGTCTTGGATCAGGGGGCATATTCCACCTTCATTCCCCACTAATTACACTGAAAACCCTACAACTACCCCACCACTATCACAAATCCATATTCCTACTGTTTCTAATATCTCCCCATAACCTTTTCACACTCTACCCGCCAAAACCACCTTATATACTGCTTCTTCGGCCACTCATGCTCTTGCAGCTCCTCCACCATCTATTGTTCCTCGGTCCTCTAATGAGAGTGTGTTCAAAGTCCCCGATGCCCAACACTATGCTCCAGAACCAAGTTTCAAAGTCTCGGATCCACACTCTCACGCTCCTCATTTTGAGGCTCCTGGTGAAACTGAAAAGCCTGCTAAGACAATGGGGCAAGATGAGATATCAAGGAAGGTGAAGATCTTAGAGGTGTCTTTTAGAAACATGTAAGGGATAGTGATTCAGATGAGCGTGTCTTACAAAGACTTATATTTGTTTCCTGACATCCAACTTCCTGCTGGGTTTAAGATGCCCAAGTTTGATTTGTTTGACGGGCACGAAGATCATGTGGCCCATTTGAGAGGTTACTTCAGTAAGATGAGAGGCGTCGGTGGGAAAGACAGACTATTGATGGCATATGTAGGGCAGCCTTAGAGTAGTTCACCCACCAAAACGTTAACATGTGGTACACGTGGATATGGCTCATGCTTTTGCCAGGAACTTTCAGTATAATATAGAAATCGTCCCGGATCGCATGTCCCTCACCAAGATGGAAAAGAATCCTAATGAAAGCTTTAGGAAAAACGGGCTCAGATTGAGAGAGCAAGCTGCCAGAGTCAATCCTACGATGAAAGAAAAAGAGATTGTCGAGTACTTACTTCAAGCTCAAGAACCAACTTAATTTGGGCATTTGATCACGGTTGTGGGTAGGCCTTTTAATGATGTGGTAAAAATGGAAGAAATGGTAGAATATGGGCTGAAGTTTAGAAAGATCATGAGTTATTCTGCTTTAAAATCTACAACACAAAAAATTCAGAACAACACAGGAAGCTTGTTGGGTTAGAAGGAATATGATGGTTTTGCCATGGTTGTTTCAGAGTCACAACGTGGACCAAAGAGCCCCCCTCACCAATATACAGCCTCAACGCCAACCCCAAACCTATCCCCGAGCTCCACATAATCCACCTTAGTGCTATCCTCTAATCAATGTCTGGTTATATGTCCAACCACCAGGTCACTCCCTATGGCGAGCCCCAACACTACATAATGCATTCTTGCCTTCACAACATTTCCGAGCATCTGAAAACCCTAGAAAATAAGGGCAGGGAAGGGAACAAAGGCAAAGAAATAGTTTCACGCCAATTGGGGAGTCCTATACAAGCTTGTTCGAAAAAATAAAGCATTCTGTCCTTATTGAGCCACTCCTTGGCTATATTCTAGACCTATATGCAAAAGGGTTTGATCTTACTGTATGATGCATGTACCACTCTAATGTCCAAGGGCATAGCATTGAATATTATCTTTCTTTGAAAAGGGAATAAAAAGAATGATTCAAGAAGGGGTAATTGTGATCAATGACAATGGCAGGGAGCATGTAAATCCTCTTGGGAACTTGTTGACTAAAGTTGATGATATTGAAGTTGGTAGTGGTATTGGAAATATTGATGCAGAACTCGGTGGCTAAGAAGCTGTGCTTGGTGATTGGAAAGACGCTCCTTTTCTTGGTTAGCCGGAGATGAGTTTTAGTGGTTTATTTTGTTGTCATTTGTGTTGTTCGGGTTATTTTCAAGGTTGTAATCTAGATATTTTCTTGTGACTCAAACCCTTCTATCCTTTTATTTTTCTTGCTTTGTTTAGTCGTAGTAGCTCGTTTAGTATTGTCTAGGTTTGTTCCAGCGGTGTAACCCTAGTTTAGTTCGCTTGTTTGTTGTTCAAACCCTTTCACCATCTGTCTAATGCAATTTTCTGTTTTCTATTATTTCTAGTAATTTTTGTTTAGCTCTCTTTTCCTTTTGTAGTTCTTTTCCTTTTAACTCTAGTGACATGACATGCACGCGTAATTCTCAGTCTGGTCTTAAAATGTTAGTTTAGTCATGAAGCAATGAAACAATTTTGAAGATGATAGGGACATATGAGGGAAATAAGTAAAAGCATTTTGAGATAGCTTCAAACCTGAATTGTTTGAAATTGGGGCATACAGAACATAAGGAAATACTATTGAAATGCATCATGCCGCATCAGATTGAAGCTAAAGTCAAGTTTGTCCCACATTGGCAGGGGCTGTTCGTAGTAATGAGAGTGTTTTCCAATGGTGCTTTGTATTTATCAAATGTAGAAGGAAAATGTGTGGATATGGCTATCAATTCTGATACAATCAAAGATACTATGTATGATCTCTTTGGTTTAAATTGTTGTTGTTTGTATCATGTTTTGAAGATTAGAAAGACGAAGGCATTTTGTTCTACTATCTAAACACTTTATCCTTTGTGACGCCTTTAAACCTCATTTATTTCCTTTCATACCCCTCTTTTGGAATCAGTAGCAAAGTTCAAAAATACGAGCACAAAGGGTGAATAAAAAGAAAAAGAGAAATTAAAGAGAAAAGAGAAAGAAAAGAATGGAAAAGACAAAAAAAAGAGGACAAAGAAAAAAAAAAAAGAAGAAAAGAAAAGAAAGGAAAAAGAGAGAAAGAAAAAGAAAAGAGAAAAATCACAACAAAAATGCCTTGTATTGTAGTTCCATAGTCAGTCAAGATGAGCCAAAAAATCACAATAAATCTATTTATAGAGGACCAAAATTCAGGACAGAAAACGGACAAAGATGCCCTTTCAGGTCAAATATGCGATCGCATTCCTGTCGCATAACAGATATGCGGTCAGTATTCTCTTCATGCCCGTCACACTTCAGAACCCTAGTTTCCAGGTCCTTATTGCATTGTGTATTTTCGGTCTGTATTACAGATATACGATCACATTATGCATTGCATTTTCTACCGTCAACATTTCTCTCCATGAGTTTGCGGTCAAGAAACATGTTATGCAATCGCATTCTGGACTGCATTTCTTGCACTGAATTTTGGCAAAAATTCTATTTTGGTTTGCGATCCTTTGCACATTATGCGGCTCGCATGTAGGATTTGTGATTGCATCTTTCGTCGCACTTCCACATTTGTGATGCATTCTGCTCTTTCCTTGTCTTTTGTGTATTTTTGCTTTCATTACCATGCACTAGGGTCCTTAATCCTCATGTACTGCAAACACACTAAAATTACATAAGAATAGGAGATAATTGCATTCAATACAAACTAAAATCTAAGTGATTTATATTGAAATGTGCCAAAATTCTCCGGCACATCAACCGTCCATTTGAGGGGATGTTCTGGTGCTTGGCGAGGATAAGAAAAGGCAGGAGAGTTTATCGGTTGGGCCACCGGAGCCCAAGAGGGTCAATGTGGAGCATTCCAAGATTGAGCCAATGGATTCGTCCTCCAGGGCGACGAGAAATACCTGTTCTGAAGGTGAGGGGTAAAGCAGCTTCTCGGCTCCCCGCGAAGAGTATTTTGAGCTCTATTGATCCTCGAGGCATAGGGATGGATGTTTCTGGATATGAGTCTGATGCTGGCGCGGCCTAGATTTATGGTGGTGAGGCTGTGGGGATGGATCCTTCCGGATAGAAGTATAGAATCTAAGCTTAGTCAGCACGTGAGCGAGGTGGCTTCCGAGAGAGACAACCTTAGGGGGGGAGTTACCTTGATTGAATGTCAGCTCTAGGACGCGGAGGAGGATAGTGGGCAAGTATAAGAGCCTCAATTCCGAGCTGGTGCTGCATTAGTTCGAATCAAAGCTGAGGCCGAGGCATTTGTCTCTTTGCATGCGGGGGGGGGGGGGGGGGGGGGGGGGGCAATTGTTACAAATTCTTGCATTGAGATGATGTTTGAGGTAGCTGGCCTGACTTTACCTCGAGCCGCAGATCATGCCTGGACGGTTCCCAATGGCATACCATTGAAGGGGCATTGGAAGGCAGCTCGGTGGTGTTAAAAATGGTGGTGGATCCCCAAAGAGAGAGGATGCCATTGAGAAGGGATCGCCGGGGGGCTCATAATTGCCTGGGTGTAACCCTTGACGAGTTGTTGAGGCTGTCAGTTCGGTAATGGGTTAGAACCCCTTTTTCTTTTTTCATGTTGATCTCTCTGTTTGTATTTAGTACTTTTATTTCGGCATATGTATAAAGATAATCCTGCGATTTCATTTTCCCTTATTCCTCTCTCTGCTCTAAATCTTGCAAGGATCGGCGAAAGAACTTTAGACTCGCAATATAGCTCTGTGGACCATTTAGGCCGGATCGAGAGTTTTCATGTGGCTGGTCAATGTAGACTTCAGTGTGGATTGCCGTATGAGTCCTTTCGCTTGTGCCGAACCATTTTATGTTGAGTCTTTGTGCCGAGTTCTGTCTCGAGGCTACTCGACCTTCAATCATCTGTGCCTGAATGGTCGAGTGATGATGGTTCTTATCACTTGCCCTTAGGCATTTGTATTTCTCTTGTTTTTGGGTTCAATCTCCAAGCGATGTTTCGAATCGAGCATCAATTGACCCTAGAGCTTTTTTGTGCTTGCATGGGCGGTTGACGATGGCTTTTGCGCCTCCACTCGAAGTGTCCTTTTGAGTGTTTGGCCCGGAGGCTTGTTTGGATGGCGGCAATAGCACTTATGTTGTGCCTTTAGGCATATAATAGTTAACTATTTTGGATATGTTCTCTGAATCGGGTTACGATTCGAGCTTATTTTAATCATCAAGTTTTCAATATTCAGGCCGGTGATAATGGCTCTTACGTTATTTGGTCGTTGAGACCTTTTAGTGTGCGGCCTGGAGGCTTGTTTGGTTGGTGACAATAGCTCTTAAACTTTTTCCCATGGGCATTTTGTAGGCTTTATTTTCCTCTCTTAAGGTCCTTTTGAAATAATTTTTCCCGACCCATCGACAGTTTGTAAAGAACCTTGATTTTAAGTTGTTAGCGGTGATGTTCTAGCACCTCAGAAGGTTTTTAGCTCGTAAGTTGAGTAGCTTGAAGCCTTGTGATTTGGAGATGACGTGGTCGAAGCTCGTTTGCCTATTGAGGGAAGCCTGGTTTAACCGGTTATTTTTGAAATATATCAAAGTAATGGCCTGCAATTTTGTTTGTGACAGTCGGGCATCCCCGAGTCACATTAATTTGGCTAGTGCAGCTATTTTGACCGTAATCATATGTGTTTGGCTGGCTCTTGTTTTTGATCCCAGGTGATAGTCATATGCCCTTTTTGGATTCTTAGAAATACAACGTATAGCCTATAGTTTGGGATCGAGTTTTATGCCTGTAGAAAGGTCTTACAAAATTTTCATGCCCGTTGAGGTCTTACAATTTGTCATGCCTATTGAGGTCTTATTATTTTCCCATGCATGCTGAGATCTCCCAGGTTTTGTTTTTATGTAGAATAGATTGGGTTATACCGAGTCTACCCACTTGGGCTTTACGGCCTCGAGTTTACTAATATATGGCGAGTGACGATAGTCTCTGAGTCATCGAGTTTGATTAGACTCAAAGGCTACTATTCGTGAGTTCGGAGTTGCCTTGTTGGGTCCTAATGAGCCCGAAGTTCCAACCTTCGGGTCGTGCGGGTGCGAAATTGTTAACGCTAAGTCTCCGAGTTTTTCGGGTCGTATTTGTTGGAGGGGCCCTGTTAGGAGCATACTTAGTTCTTCTTTTCTGGAGTACGACATGTTGAAAAGATATTCTTTTATTTCTTGGCATAAATACATGTTACTGGGTTGCCGTAAACCTGGCCAAGGCGTGCACGGTTCGCGTGACCATTTGGATCGGTACATCAATTCCTATTGGAACCCCGTTTGTCATCTCTCGGGAAATACATGGATGAAAAACTCGGTCAAAGAAAAAGAGTGCGACATTTGCTTGAGGAAGTTCATGGGGTTTTGCAAATTAGGCGTCCAAGCAGTAATAATGCTTAAGCATTGATATATTCTGGTTGATCGGGAGCTGTTCACCCTCCATGGTGCCAAGCTTATAAGATCCTTTGCCAACTATCCTGAGGATACGATGTGACCCCTCCCAATTTTGGCCTAGCTTGCCTTCATTAGGGTTCCGGCTATTGAGAGTAACCTTCCTTAGTACCAAGTTGTCGATCCCGGAATATCATATATTTGTCCTTCTGTTGTAGCATCTTTCTTTTTTCTTCTTCTGAGCAGCCATTCAAACCAGCAAGCTTCCCGTCTTTCTTTGAACAGCTCGAGGGCCGTTTCCATC
The DNA here is from genome assembly GCA_034376525.1 of Nicotiana benthamiana. Lineage (NCBI taxonomy): Eukaryota > Viridiplantae > Streptophyta > Magnoliopsida > Solanales > Solanaceae > Nicotiana > Nicotiana benthamiana. Next base: position 43,214,760 of record CM067326.1, read on the forward strand.
GCCTCATTGTTCGATCTCTCATTAGTGTACTGGAATGTGGAGCTTGGTTCCCCGACTTCCACTAGTATCAGTGCTTCTACGCTATATTATAGAGAAAGGTGTTTCCCTGGTGCTCGATTTTGAAGTTGTCTGGTATGCCCATATCACCTCGGGTAGAGTTTCTCTCCATTTTTCCTTGGCGCTCTCCAATTTCTTTTTCAAGTTCTGAATGATGGTTTAATTTGTTGATTTGGCCTAGCTGTTTGCACACGGGTGGTACGGTGTTGACAGGATTCTCTTGATTTTGTTGTCATGAAGGAACTGTGTTACATTGCTCCCAATGAACTGCCTCACGTTATTGCGTGTTATTTTAGATGGTATTTTGAATCGACATATGATGTGATCCCATATTAAATTGATGACTTCTTTCTCTCTTATTTTTTCGAATGCTTGCATTTCCACCCATTTTGAAAAGTATACAGTCGTAAATAGAATGAATCTAGCCGTACCTGGCGTCGTTGCCAAAGGGTCCACAATGTCCATTCCTCATTTCATGAATGACCATTGTGATTAAAAGGAATGTAGTTGCTCGCCGGGCTGGTGAATCATAGGAGCTGACACTCGTCGCATTTCCTAACGAATTCCCTAGTCTTTTTTTCCATGTCGTCCCAATAGTAGCCGCCCTGATCATTTTTCGGTCTAAAAAATTATCCCCGGGATGATTTCCGCAGATGCCCTTGTGGATTTCTCAGAGCACATAATCTGTGTTGCCCGGTACCAAGCATACCACCTGGGGCCATTGAATGTTCTCATGTACATAGCCCCATTTTTGTCAAGTGAGAATCAAGCTGCTTTGGTTTGCAGTGTTGGAAACACGTTTCAAATGCAATATACTAAACGTGTGTTCTTTTGTAGGTTTTGATGAATGTCAAACAAAGCAAAAAGCGATATATAGCAATGCTCAAGGACAAGCACAAAATGGATGCATTACAAGAAGCTCAAGACAAAGTTTAGAAATGTTATAATTGAGTCAATATTAATTGTGATCTTGATTCCTCAACTTGGCTCATAACATGGCTTCTCTACTAAAATTATTTTTCCAAAATCATGCATATTTAAATTAAGTGTCAAATGATTTTAAACTATGCATATTTACATTTGTTAAAATGTTTTCCAAGCATGCCTCAAAAATCTGGGCTAAGATAATCGATTATGTACTTATGATAATCGAGTATCTCTAAGCCAAGACTGCATGACAATCGATTGTGAATTAATGATAATCGATTGTGAGTAAGTCAGTTAACATCAGGTTTTTGCAAACTGCATAACAATCGATTGTGTACTTATGATAATCGATTGTTAACTGAGGCAAAGTTTTCAAAACTCATAAAAATCGATTATGAACTAATGGTAATCGATTAGAATGAGAAAAATGTCTCCCAATGATTTTAAATAAAATGATAATCGATTGTGGATTTTGATAATCGATTATATATGAGACAGAGAGTTTTGAAATTAATTAATAATCGATTATTCCATTTGATAATCGATTGTTGAAGCTGACCGTTGTCATATATTTTCAATTACCGTCAGGTAATCGATTGTTGATATTTAACAATCGATGTTTTGCGTAAAATCTGGAAAAGATTTTCTGAACGTTGTTAAAATAATCGATTGTTGATTTCCGGACAATCGATGTTTTATGCCAAAAATTGGAAAGGATTTCTTAACGTTATAAATAATCGATTATTGATTTGAAGTAATCGATTGTTGACGTAAAATCTGGGATTGAATTTTTGATCTGATAGGCAAACAATCGATTGTTTAGTCTTGACAATCGATTGTCACTGAGTAATTTCAGCAATCCTTAATTGGCAATTAGACAACGGTAAGACTGAGTTTTTCACCTATAAATACAGCTTCAACTCAGTGTTTTCACAACAACAACATATACACTTTGAGTATTTTCATTGCTAAAAGCTTTCTTACATTAATCATCATTTTCCATTCATCCATAAAGCTTTTTGAAGAGCCATTCTATTGAGCTAAGTTGTTGTGATCTTGAGCGTACTATTTCTACTCATATCTACTCATTAAGGAGTGCTTTGTAAAGTGAGTGTGTTTTGTGTTTGTAAGAGAATTGCGATTCTCGTTTGTTGAGGAACTTGTGATTCCTCGGTTGAAGTCTTTGGGATTGTTATCCCCGAGCAGTTGAAGTCTTTGGGATTGTTATCCCCGAGCAGTTGAAGTCTTTGGGATTGCTATCCCCGAGCAGTTGAAGTCTTTGGGATTGTTATCCCCGAGCAGTTGAAGTCTTTGGGATTGTTATCCCCGAGCAGTTGAAGTCTTTGGGATTGTTATCCCCGAGCAATTGAAGTCTTTGGGATTGGTATCTCCGAGCAATTGAAGTCTTTGGGATTGTGATCCCCGAGCACCTAGGTGAGGCTTGTGTCCTCAGCTGTAACGGTTTGTTAAGCACCCGTAAGCTTGACAAGTTTAGTGGAAATCTCGAGAGAGTCTCTCGGGGACTGGACTAACCACGTTTGTGGCCAACCAGGATACATCATTGTGTAAGTTTATTCTACTGCACTTGTTTTAATTTCTGCAAAGTTTTTAAATTCCGCACTAAAACGCTTAATATTTTTAAAACGCTATTCACCCCCCCTCTAGCGTAGAGCGCATTGTCCAACAATTGGTATCAGAGCCATACTCTCTGAAAAACTTAACCGTTTGAGAGAACCATCCATGGCTTCTACTCTAAATTTCTTTGTAGGAATAGGTGAAGGAGAATGCAGCATGTCGCCTCCAATATTAGACGAAAACGACTACTCAGTCTGGAAATATCGGATGCAAGTTTTTACAATGGCAAACGATTTGTATCTATGGCAAGCGATTAAACACAGTGATCAACTGACGACAAAAGTCGGGAAAGATAAGGTAAGTGAATACAACACTAAAGCTATGAATATATTACATAACGCCTTGAACCAGGAACTTTGGCGAAAAATCTCCCACTATAAAACTGCTAAGGAAATGTGGGACAAACTTGAGGAATTGCACGAAAACACGCCTCAAAAAGCGGTCAGCACAAACGATGAATCAACTGGTCAGTGCCTCATGGCAGACGAAAAAGACGAGGTAAGTACATCTAACGATATGCAAATTGCTTATAACAAACTGCATGATGAGTTGGTAAATGCTTCTAAGACTATTAAAGATTTACAAAGAACTCTTTCTTTACAAGAAGAGGATTTTCAAAAACAACTCTTTTTAAAAGACAAGGACTTTGAAGAACGTCTTTCTTTAGCTCAGAAAGGTGTTGAAAATCTGTCTCGTGATAATGAGAATCTTGCAAATGAAAATCAATTTTTGTTAAATGATAGTATAGAACTTAGACAAGTCATCAAGACTATGCATGAAGCCTCTTGTGTTGATAAATGCTCTACTTGTACTGCCTGTGAGTCCTTAAAACTAGAAAACACAGAACTTAGGAAAACATTAGAAACACGCAGTAAAGAAGTTCATAAAGTTGTTGAAAAAGAAATGCCTAAGAAATATCAACGGCATAAAAACAAAAACTTCACTACTCCACCTAGAAATAACTCTAAGGTATTAAACAAGCCTAGAACAAATTCTTTTCGACCACCTAGACATTATGCTAGAATGTATGAAAATAAGGGTAGAACTAATATCTTTAGACAACCTAGATCCGAATCTAGGATTCTTGCAAACAAGCCTACAAATAGTAATTTTCGGCAACCAAGAAATAACTCTAGGAACGAGCTTAGACCACCTAGACATGACACTAGGTCCTTCAACAAGTCTAGCACTAATAACTTTAGACCATCTAGATATTATACTAGAAATGAGAACAATATGTCTAGTGTAAATCTTTTTCATTCGCCTAGAACTTTGTTGGCTCAACCTAGGCATCAACACAACCCGAACGTAGTATGTCATTACTGCAATCGTATAGGTCATATTGCACCTATGTGTTTTACAAAGCATAGAGATTCTTCATATTATTATGGTCGTTATTTGCCTAACCCCCAAGGACCCAAAATGGTATGGGTACCTAAAGAATATTAATTTGCTTTGTAGGTGTGCTTGAAGGGATCAAGTGTACTATGGTACCTTGACAGTGGATGCTCCAGACACATGACAGGAGACGAATCCAAATTCCTTCAACTAGAGCACAAAGAAGGAGGAAGCGTTGTATTCGGTGACAACAATAAAGGACAAATTATTGGCATCGGATCGGTTGGTAAGAATGAAAAATCCTCTATAAAGCATATATTACTTGTCAAAGGTTTAAAGCATAATCTCTTGAGCATAAGTCAATTATGTGACAAGGGAAATCTTGCGTTGTTTGATTCGGATGAGTGTTTAGTGTTTAGACGTAGTGACTTCAAGATTATTCTACGTGGTTTTAGAGTTGACAATATTTACATGGTTGATCTTGAAAACTCCTCATCCGAGTATGTTGATTGTTTGTTGAGCAAAGATGATAATGTGTGGTTGTGGCATCGTAGAGTAGCTCATATGAACATGCATCTTTTAAATAAATTGATTTCTCAAAATCTAGTGATTGGTCTTCCCAACTTAAAATTTGAAAGTGATACTATTTGTGATTCATGTCAAAAGGGGAAGCAAACAAGAGCATCTTTTAAATTCAAAAATGTTGTTTCAACCTCTAGACCTTTACAACTATTGCATATGGATTTATTCGGACCATCCCGTATCGAAAGTCTAGGAAGAAATAGATATGCTTTTGTAATTGTTGATGATTTCTCTAGATTTACATGGACATTATTTCTTGCACATAAAAGTGATGCATTTCTTAGCTTCAAGGTTTTTCTTAAAAGAGTTCAAAATGAAAAAGAATCAACTGTCACTTCCATTAGAAGTGATCATGGGGGAGAGTTTGATCACAATCTCTTTGCGGATTTTTGTGATGAACTCGGAATCGAGCATACCTTTTCCGCTCCACGTACACCACAACAAAACGGGGTGGTGGAAAGGAAAAATAGGAGTCTCGAAGAGATGGCTAGAACCATGCTCGACGAAGCTAAGATTCCCAAACACTTCTGGGCAGACGCCGTGAGTACAGCATGCTATGTTTTGAATAGAGTAGCAATTCGGCCGATACTCTTAAAAACCCCATATGAACTCTACAAAGGTAGAAAACCTAACATTTCACATTTACGTGTTTTTGGTTGTAAATGTTTTGTGCATAACAATGGAAAGGACCAACTAGGAAAATTTGATGCAAAGTCGGATGAAGGTATCTTCATTGGCTATTCTTCTCGTAGTAAAGCTTATAGGGTTTTTAATAAAAGAACCCAAGTTGTAGAGGAATCTCCTCATATTGTATTTTCCGAAGATAATACTCGCTTGGCGAGAAAGGATTGTGGTCTTGATCTTTCAGGCATTCTGGAAAGTCTAAAGGACAAAATTCAAGAAGAACCACCAAGGAAAGAAATTGACAAAACGGTGGAACAACCAATTGAAGAAGCTCCTCAACCGGAAAATGAACCAAAAGAGCAAATAGAATGGAGGACAGTCAAAGACCATCCTCTCGATCAGGTAATAGGCGACGTTGGAGGGAAGGTAAGTACCCGGAGCTCCCTTAGAAATACCTTAGATCTCACTGCTTTTGTTTCTCAAATTGAACCCAAAACCATCTCTGAAGCAATTGGGGATGAATTTTGGACCTTGGCAATGCAAGAGGAGCTTAACCAATTCAAACGTAACAACGTTTGGGATTTGGTGCCAAGACCCGAAGGTCATACCATAATTGGTACGAAATGGGTTTTTCGAAATAAATTAGATGAAAATGGCATAATCACTAGAAACAAAGCTAGGCTTGTGGCTCAAGGCTATAATCAAGAAGAAGGGATTGATTATGATGAGACATATGCTCCGGTAGCTAGATTAGAGGCCATCCGTTTGTTGCTTGCTTTTGCATCTTCAATGAATTTCATTTTATATCAAATGGATGTGAAAAGTGCCTTTTTAAATGGTTTTATCCAAGAAGAAGTTTATGTAAAGCAACCCCCCGGTTTTGAAGACTTTAATTTTCCTAATCATGTTTTCAAACTCAAAAAGGCCCTTTATGGTTTAAAACAAGCTCCTCGAGCTTGGTATGAAAGGTTGAGTAAATTTCTTTTAGAAAATAATTTTATTCGTGGAAAAGTTGATACAACTTTATTTGTCAAGCATGAAAATAATGATATCTTGCTAGTTCAAATATATGTAGATGATATCATTTTTGGTGCTACTAACAATGCTCTATGCAAGGAATTTTCAAACTTAATGACTAGCGAATTTGAGATGTCCATGATGGGTGAGTTACAATTCTTTTTGGGATTACAAGTAAAACAAATGAAGGAAGGTACATTCATTTGTCAAAGCAAGTATTGCAAAGAACTGCTTAAACGTTTTGATATGAACAATGCAAAGGAAATGGCAACTCCCATGAGCACATCCGATCATCTCGACAAAGATGAAAAAGGTAAGGAAGTCGACATCAAAAAGTACCGAGGTATCACCCTAAAGAAAAGGGGATCATAAAAGCATGACGCAAATACTCAAGTATTCTACAGGAAAATCGCCGTCAAACAATCGATTACTGTATCAATAATCGATTACTTTTATTATCTTTATTTTCCAATAAATAAACTTTTGTTTATTTCATATTTTTTTGCATATTCTTCTCTTGTATATATTTTTGCTAATGGCAAAAGGGGGAAGAAACGGGATATCAAGAAGTATGCTATATCACTCTCAATTTCATTCATGCTTAAAGTGAGGGGGAACATGAATTGAGGGGGAACATCAAATTGTATACTTTACACTTGTCTTGGATCATCAAAATAATTATTGCATATATCCCGCTTATGTTTGCCATTATCAAAAAGGGGGAAATTGTTGGAAACACGTTTCAAATGCAATATACTAAACGTGTGTTCTTTTGTAGGTTTTGATGAATGTCAAACAAAGCAAAAAGCGATATATAGCAATGCTCAAGGACAAGCACAAAATGGATGCATTACAAGAAGCTCAAGACAAAGTTTAGAAATGTTATAATTGAGTCAATATTAATTGTGATCTTGATTCCTCAACTTGGCTCATAACATGGCTTCTCTACTAAAATTATTTTTCCAAAATCATGCATATTTAAATTAAGTGTCAAATGATTTTAAACTATGCATATTTACATTTGTTAAAATGTTTTCCAAGCATGCCTCAAAAATCTGGGCTAAGATAATCGATTATGTACTTATGATAATCGAGTATCTCTAAGCCAAGACTGCATGACAATCGATTGTGAATTAATGATAATCGATTGTGAGTAAGTCAGTTAACATCAGGTTTTTGCAAACTGCATAACAATCGATTGTGTACTTATGATAATCGATTGTTAACTGAGGCAAAGTTTTCAAAACTCATAAAAATCGATTATGAACTAATGGTAATCGATTAGAATGAGAAAAATGTCTCCCAGTGATTTTAAATAAAATGATAATCGATTGTGGATTTTGATAATCGATTATATATGAGACAGAGAGTTTTGAAATTAATTAATAATCGATTATTCCATTTGATAATCGATTGTTGAAGCTGACCGTTGTCATATATTTTCAATTACCGTCAGGTAATCGATTGTTGATATTTAACAATCGATGTTTTGCGTAAAATCTGGAAAAGATTTTCTGAACGTTGTTAAAATAATCGATTGTTGATTTCCGGACAATCGATGTTTTATGCCAAAAATTGGAAAGGATTTCTTAACGTTATAAATAATCGATTATTGATTTGAAGTAATCGATTGTTGACGTAAAATCTGGGATTGAATTTTTGATCTGATAGGCAAACAATCGATTGTTTAGTCTTGACAATCGATTGTCACTGAGTAATTTCAGCAATCCTTAATTGGCAATTAGACAATGGTAAGACTGAGTTTTTCACCTATAAATACAGCTTCAACTCAGTGTTTTCACAACAACAACATATACACTTTGAGTATTTTCATTGCTAAAAGCTTTCTTACATTAATCATCATTTTCCATTCATCCATAAAGCTTTTTGAAGAGCCATTCTATTGAGCTAAGTTGTTGTGATCTTGAGCGTACTATTTCTACTCATATCTACTCATTAAGGAGTGCTTTGTAAAGTGAGTGTGTTTTGTGTTTGTAAGAGAATTGCGATTCTCGTTTGTTGAGGAACTTGTGATTCCTCGGTTGAAGTCTTTGGGATTGTTATCCCCGAGCAGTTGAAGTCTTTGGGATTGTTATCCCCGAGCAGTTGAAGTCTTTGGGATTGCTATCCCCGAGCAGTTGAAGTCTTTGGGATTGTTATCCCCGAGCAGTTGAAGTCTTTGGGATTGTTATCCCCGAGCAGTTGAAGTCTTTGGGATTGTTATCCCCGAGCAATTGAAGTCTTTGGGATTGGTATCCCCGAGCAATTGAAGTCTTTGGGATTGTGATCCCCGAGCACCTAGGTGAGGCTTGTGTCCTCAGCTGTAACGGTTTGTTAAGCACCCGTAAGCTTGACAAGTTTAGTGGAAATCTCGAGAGAGTCTCTCGGGGACTGGACTAACCACGTTTGTGGCCAACCAGGATACATCATTGTGTAAGTTTATTCTACTGCACTTGTTTTAATTTCTGCAAAGTTTTTAAATTCCGCACTAAAACGCTTAATATTTTTAAAACGCTATTCACCCCCCCTCTAGCGTAGAGCGTATTGTCCAACATGCAGGGCCCTCGACTCTTTTGGATCTCTCGGTAACTTCCCGTCCTTTAGATAAATGATATATTTAGTTCTCCAATACCACGTTAGGCTGGTGGAATTAATCTCCGCGTGACCTTCCTCGAACACAGATTTGAACAATTGGACGACAGCTCCGGGGAGTAGGTCTTCTTCATCAGTAGAAGATCCCATGTTCGCGAGGGCATCAGCCTCGCTGTTCTACCATGGGGATAAATTAACTAAGGTTCTTTCTTTGAAGCAACGTAATATGATTTGGATTTTGTCCAAATACCTATACATCCTGTCCTCTCGGGCTTCTTAGGGCTTCCGTTCACTTGGTTTACAATGAGAAGCGAATCGGCTTTCGCCTCGATGGTCTTGGCTACCAAACGTTTGGCCAATTCTAATCCTGCAATCATAGACTCATACTTGGCTTCATTGTTAGTTAGTTTTGCAGTTTTTATAGACTGTCTAATAATTCCCCACCGACGGGCGGCATTAGGAATATTCGAAGCACGGATCCTCGAATATTTGTTGTACCGTTTGTGAATAGGGTCCATACCCTGGAGGATGTGCCTGATTTTAATAGAAGTCCTTTCTCTACCTCGGAACGAGGGATGGTGAGAAATTGGCCACGAAGTCTGCCAGGATTTGGGACTTGATGGCCGTTCGAGGTTGATACTTGATATCATACCCTCCGAGTTAAACAACCCATTTGGCCAATCGACCCGTTAACTGAGCTTTGTGCAGTACTCTCCGAAGGGGATAAGTTGACAAAATGCAGATATGGTGACACTGAATGTAAGGCTTTAGCCTGCACGAGGCACCTATCACTACGAGAGCCAATTTTTCCAGATGGAGATACCAAGTTTCGACGTCACCTAAGGTTCGGCTTACATAATAGACAGGAAATTGTGTACCTTGCTCTCTTCAAACCAGCATGCCACTTACCACTATTTTGGACACGGCTAGGTATAGGTATAGCGTTTCATCCTCCTTGGGTGTGTGGAGCAAAGGTGGGCTAGTCCGATACCAATTCAGTTCTTCTAGGGCGTGCTGGCATTCTTGATTTCTTTCGAACCTGCTCTTTCTTTTGATTAGGGAGAAAAATTGGCGGCTTTTGTGCGATGATCTTGATATGAATTTGCCTAGGGCTGCTATCTGCCTTGTTAGTTTTTTGACTACTTTTACATTGTTCACCACCGTGATCTCTTTAATGGATTTTATTTTGTCAAAGTTGATCTAGATCCCGCTGTTTAAAACCATAAAACCCGTAAATTTTCCCGGACCTACTCCGAAGGCACACTTCTTGGGGTTAAGCTTCATGTTATAGCTTCTGAGGATATTGATAGTTTCCTACAAATGGGTCAAATGGTCCTCTACACGCAGGAATTTGACTAGAATATCATCAATATACGCTTCCATTGATTTGCCTACTTAATTCTTGAACATTTTATTAACTACGGGTTGATATATTTCTCCCGCATTTTATAGCCCGAAAGGCATTATGTTATATCAATATGTACCATACTTCATGATGAACGAGGTCTTTTCCCTGTCCTCGGGGTCCATCTGAATTTTATTATACCTCGAGTAGACATCGGGAATAGTGAGGATGTTATGGAAGGCTGTAGCATCGATCAGATGATCAATATTAGGCAACAGAAAGGAATCCTTAGGGCACACTTTATTCAAATATTTATAATATACGCACATTCTTAGCTTGTCCCTTTTTTGGCACTACCTCCTCTTTGATGAAGGCATGTTTTACCTTGGACTGCGGCCTCCTCTTCTGCTTTATAGGTTTGAATTTAAGATCAATGCTTAGCTTGTGGGATGTTATTTCTGACGGGGTTCCTGTCGTATCAAGATGGGACCAGGAAAAATAGTAAATATTGTTACTAAGAAATTGAATAAACCCTGTCCTAGGTTCGGGGGTCAGCCCCGTCCCCGGGTATACCTTGCAATCCAGGAGGTGCTTGATCAAAATGGTCAGCTCCAGTTCTTCGACTGTTGATTTTGTCTCATCCGATTCCTCGGGGATGACAAAGGTTCGGGGGGCGAAGAAATCTTCCTCAATGTATTTGGGAGTCTGTACGCTTCACTCCTCATTCGAGATCGAGTGTGGGGTTTGGCTTCTTATGGAGGACCGCAAAAATTTCTTGCACTACCCGCTGCTCTCCATGTATGGTCACGATGCCATCCCTCGTAGGAAACCTTATCACCTGGTGCAAGGTTGAGGACACTGCCCTCATGTTGTGTATTCAAGGCATGCCGAGAAAGGAATTATATCTCATATTGCCATTGATGATCTGGAACTCGATGTTCCGGATTACGCCAAACGTGTTGATTAGGAGGGTGATTTCTCCTTTCGTTACTTCATCGATCATATTGAAGTCATGGAGGATTTAAGGGACAAGAACGACTTGATTGAGCAGACGCATCTATTCTATTACTTCCGACCTGATTATGGTGGAGGCACTACCTGGATCCACGAGCACATGCTTTATTCTAGTGTAGTTTAAGAGAAACGAGATCAGTAGCGCATTGTTGTGGAGTTCCATCATAGCCTCGAGGTCCCCCTTGCTGAATACGAGGGTATCTTCGGGTATGCATTCTCAGGTCGGTCCCTCTTCCGTAGAAGATGTTCTTGTTTATTTGAACATGGGTCCTTGAGGAGCGGTGGTTCCTCCAATAATAATGTGGATTTATGTTGGAGGACCTTCTCTTTTGTCTAGGTTGAATCAAGTAGTGTGCCAGTCTCTAGGACGGTCGTGCCCTTTTATCTTTTGTTTTCGAGGTAATCATTCTTAAGCCCACTTACTGAGCTAGACATTTCGACCTCAAACCAAAAATTCTTGGACAAGAGAAAGTGTGAAAGATAATTTGCGTTTGTGCAATAAAACTAGCAAGAAAATAATTACTATTATTTTTAGCCCCAAGGTGGGCGCCAAACTATTTAGCGTGAAAATAGTAACAATAATTAAATTTGTAAATGGGATTCTAAAAATATGTGACATATTTTTATGCTAGTTGTTGGAGAAGATGATTATAAGAATATGAACTTTAACGATAAAATACAAGCTAAAATGGGGCAGTAATCAAACTGGGGGGCTTGCCGCCCTGGCTTCGGATTGGTCGATGGAGAACCTCGAGGTCGATATGTGGGCTTGATCTCAAGCTATCGGGGGTATTCGAGAATGGGATAATAGTTTAGATATGATCAAATATGGCTCTTTATTGCCAGTACCACAGAATAAATGAGAAACAAGTGAGAGAGTAGTAGAGGCTAAAGTGGCCTCGAGCTAGCAAAAACGAGCAAGTTTGAGAGAAAAAGGAGAGCAACATCAGCTGGCCCGTTACAAAGTGATGGGGATCCCCTTTATATAGGAGGGAAATCTATTATAGTATAAAACATGTTAATTATCAAGGCATGGGGATAGGATGGCTGGACGCGACATCTTGGAATAGGCTCGGGGTAGGTCAGCTTTGTCAAATTAAGATGTGTACCTTGAGAACTCCCCTATTGCCTGCTGTAATCCTAACCCTAAATCAAGGTGTCATCTAGTTGTCCCATCCCCTTACCTTTGTAATTAATGCATTTTGTACTATGTTGGGTTTCCCCTCCTATATAAAGGTGATCCTTATCATTTTGTAAAGGCTCTACTGTTGCTTCAGTTGCTCCACACAAAAAATACAAGATCATTCTCTTTGCTCTCTAACATATTCTCTCGATATTATTTCTTTAATTTATCATTTTCATTATTGTTCATCATTTATTGCTTATCATTGGCCATATATAGCCTTTATTAATTTTACTCAAATTATTGGCCATACTTTGATTACTTTCGAGAGCTCCTAGCTAAGCTCCGGAATCGAACCTGAGGTCCCCGAACTGACAAGCTCGAGGCCCAGATTGTTAGCCTATTGGTTGATTATCACCCTATCCTTAACTCTCATTTCTAAATCTCACATATAACATTAACTACTTAACAAACTAGCATATAAACAGATCAGGTATTTTAGTGTCCCATAATCAAAATTAATTGTTATTACCATTGTCATGGTAAACATATACAACAATACTTACCAGTCCAACATTCAAATGACACAGTTTGAGGCTTTGTATGGTAAGCAATGTAGATCCCTGACGGGTTGGTTCGAGCCGGACGAGACTAGATAATTAGGCGCAGATGTGGTTCAGGATGCTTTGGAGAATGTTATGATTTTTTAGGATAGACTCCGTATGACCTAATCCAAACAGAAGAGTTAGGTGGACCAGAAGGTTCGTGATGTTTCATATATGGTCGAAGAGCGGGTCTTGCTTCAGGTTTTTCTTATGAAGGGCGTTATGTGATTTGGGAAGAAGGGGAAATTGATTCCAAGGTGCATTGGACCTTTTGAGATACTGCGACGTGTTGGGGAGGTTTCTTATGAGCTTGCCTTGCCTCCTAGCTTGGCAGACGTTCATCCGGTATTTCATGTTTCGATGCTCTGGAAGTATCACGTTGATCTTTCAAACATGATCGACGTGTTGAAATACCGGAAGTTGAATTTTTGATGTTTCCGGATTGATAGTGAAATTTTGATATCGGGGTAAGAATTTAATTACGAGAGTTAGAACTGCTTTGTAAGAATTTAATTTTGAGAGTTAGAACTACTCTATAGTATTGAATGTCACTTGTGTGAAAATTTTGCAGGACTTGGTTTGGTTGGTTTTATCATCAGGTGTATGATTCTTGAAAATTCTAGTTTGTTGGGTTGGATTGGAGGGTGAGTCGTGATTGTAGCATTGTTTGATGGGATTTGAGGGTTCGACTGAGTTTGTATGATGTTCTAGGACTGGTTGGTATGTTTTGTTGACGTTCTGGGGGGTCTCGGGTGAGTTCAGATGCTTAACGAAATGGAATTTGGTCTTAGGTAAAAATTTGAGTTGCTAAGCCTGTCATAACCGCACCTGCGTGTGTAGGACTGCGGGTGCGGTACCATAGAAGCGGTATGATGACCGTAGGTGCAGTTTATGTCCCAAGTGAAGGTAGTCGCAGATGTGGCCCAAGAACTCCAGAAGCAGACCGCATCTGCGAGTATAGGGCCGCAGGTGCGACTTACGGCCGATTAATGAAAATTCACATGTGCGGATATATAGCCGCAGAAGCAAGACAGCAGGTGCGAAAATCTCTAGGCAAAAAGGGAAAATGAGGGTTTGAGTTTATAAATTGGAAAAAAGCGGTTTGGAGCTCAGTTGAGGGCAATTTCTCAAGGAATTTTTGAGGAGAATCAGTGGGTAACGATTTCTATCTTGAAATTGATCCTAGAACTATGATCTATTGTTGTTTTCCTCCTCTAATTAAGGATTTTGGGGGTAAAAGTCTGAAAATGGGATAAAAGTCCCCCAATTGAGAAATCTGAGTTTTGAGTGATATTTTGACGTTAGATTATTATGATTTTTGTTCGATTGTGTTCGTGAGTGATCGGGTTCTAAATTGTAAATTTTACTCGATTCCAAGACATAGGCTCGGGGGAGTTTTGGATGATTTTATTAATTTCGTGTGTTAGCTTCGGATTAATTAGTTTAATTAGTTACTTGAAGTTATATTTACATTATGCAATTTATTTGAATAGTTTTGACCATTTTGGAGTCAGGTACTCATGGCAAGAATGCGATTTTGAGTTCATTGAGCTTGTTCAAGGTAAGTGGCTTGCCTAACCTTATGTGGGGGAACTCCCCTTAGGATTTGGTATTGTTTTTATATGAAGTTTATGTACGTGAGGTGACAAGTGCGTACACATGCTAACTACTAGAAAATTTTATTTTCATTAAATAAATATATTTGTGATTTCCTGTCCTTATTGAATACTACTTGCATTTAAAAGTATATTGTTTAATTTAGGGAAGCATGCCTAAGTGACTTAATTGTTCTACCTACTTAAATTGCTACTTGAATTCTATGCAGCATGTTAGGATATAAATATCGGTTTTCTTGGTAAAAATTGGTTAGGACTGAATATTCTTCTTGAGGTTATTGTGTGTTTACTTTGGGACTATGGGTGATATCCGGAAAGATCACCTTGCATGTTTTTAGGGATTACGGATTGATATTCCGGGATATCTCCCTACACATTTACATTTGCGACTACGGGACGACATGCACGGAGATTCCCTTCGTACTGGATACTTACTTTAGGACTACGGATTGGTATTCCGGAAGATCCCCTAGAAATTGCGATTTGGGCTACGGGATAATATCTTAGGAGATCTTTCGGATATTTATATTTTGGACTACAGGACGATATCCTGGGAAATCCCCTATTTCTATCTCAGTGTGCTGAGTTACATTCTTTCTGTGATTTCATTTCGTTATCGACTGTTATTATTTTTATTATCCTGTTTCACTTCATACTTCCTTATCTTGTAATACATATGTATATAACTAGTAGATCCCTGACCTTCCCCGTCACAACTCGACCGAGGTTAGACTTGGCACTTACTAGGTACCGTCGGGGTGTACTCATGCCCTTTCCTGCACATATTTTTTGTGTGCAGATCCAGGTTTTTCGGCCATACTATCAGTGAGGTGAGGCGATCTTAAGAGACTTCGACGTATGTATGTCGCGTCCGCAGGCCGAGGAGTCCCTCTTTATTCTTTCTTTTAGCTATAGACCTTATGTACTTTTTTTTATTAGACATTCCATCGGTCTGAGGATGGAATGCTGCGCTGAGCTCCATGGGTCCCCTACTCACTCTGAACAGCTCTCCAGAAATATGAAGTGAATTGAGGGCCTCTATCTGAAATGATGGAAACAGTCACACCGTGCAATCAAACTATCTCCCGAAAATAAATCTAGGCTAACCTCTCTGAAGTATAGGTAGTTACAACTGGAATGAAGTGTACCGACTTGCTCAGTGTGTCGATAATGACCCAAACCGCATCAAACTTCCGCAAAGTCTGTGGCAACCCAACTGTGAAGTCTATAGTAATGTGTTCCCATTTCCACTCAGGTATACTCATCTGCTGAAGTAGGCCCTCTGGCCTCTGGTGCTCATACTTGACCTGCGGGATATTTAAGCACCTAGCTACATACTCCACTATGTTTTTCTTCACTCACCGTCACCAATAATGATGTCTTAGATCACGATACATCTTTGTAGCACCGGGTGAATAGAATACCGCGAACTATGTGCCTTATCAAGAATCCTCTCCCTAAAGCCGTCAACATTAGGAATACTTAGGCGAACTTGGAGTCATATAACACCATCCTCGCCAATAAAAACCTCCTTTGCATCATCCTATTGTACCCTCTCTCTAAGGACTGCAAAGTACAGATCATCAAACTGTCGGGCCTTGATCTGCCCCAATAACGAAGACTGTGCAACAACACATGCAAGAACCCGATGGGCTCTAAAATATCCAACCTCACAAGAGTGTTAACCAAGGACTTAATGTCCAAAGCTAGTGGCCTCTCCTCTGCTGATATGAATGCCAAGCTATCCATACTATCTGCCTTCTTGTTTTAGGCATATGCATCCATGTTTGCCTTGCCCGGATGATAAAGAATAGTTATGTCATAATCCTTCAGTAACTCAATCCATCTACATTACCTTAAATTGAGATCCCTCTACTTGAACAAATGTTGCAAGCTGCGATGATTAGTATAAACCTTACATGACACTCCCTACAGATAATGCCTCTATATCTTAAGAGCAAGAACAATTGTGGCTAACTCTAGATCGTGCACAGGGTAGTTCTTCTCATGAATCTTCAACTGACGTAAGACATATGCAATAACTCGCTCCTCCCGCATCAACACACAACCAAACCAATACGTAAAGAACCACAAAATACAGTATGCATCCCTGAAACCAGAAGGTAGCACTAGGACCGCTGCTGTAGTCAAAGCTGTCTTGAGCTTCTGAAAGCTTGCCTCACAATTATCAGACCAATAGAAAGGAGCACCTTTCTAGGTCAATCTAGTCAAAGGTGCTGCACTGGAGGAAAAGCCTTGTACAAATCGGCGATAAAAACCTGCTAGCCCTAGGAAACTACCGATCTTAGTTGTTAAGTGGGATGTGGCCAACTCTGAACTTCCTCAATCTTCTTGGGATCCACCTTGATACCCTCTCCTGATACAACATTCCCCAATAATGACATAAACTCTAGCCCAAACTCACACTTGGAGAACATAGCATATAGCTTTTACTCTCTCAATGTCTGAAGCACCACCTCAAATGATACTCGTTCTCCCTGATGTTACGTGAGTAAATCAAGATGTCATCAATGAAGAAGATAACAAAATAATAAATATAAGTACTGAACACCCGGTTCATCAGATCCACAAATGTCACCGGGCATTGGTCAAGCTAAAAGACATCACCAGGAACTCATAATGGCCATATCTAGTATGAAAGGTAGTTTCCGAACATGTGAGTCCCGAATCTTAAGTGATGGTACCCCGATCTCAAATCACTCTTAGAAAACACCCTAGCACCCTTCAACTTGTCAAACAACTCAGCTATACATGGAAATGAGTGCTTGTTGTTGATGGTAACCTTATTCGGTAGTGGTAATCAATGGACATCTGCATAGTCCTATCCTTTTTCTTCAAAAAAAGCACTGGTGCACCCCAAGGTGACACACTTGGTCGAATAAATCCCTTTGATCACAACTCATCAAGCTTCTCCTTCAACTTCTTCAACTCTTTCAGAGACATACGGTACAGTGGGATGGATATAAGTTAGGTACCTAGGGCCAAGTCAATGCAAAAATCAATATCACGATCTGGCGACATGCCTGAAAGGTCATAAGGGAACACAGCGCCAAACTCCCAGACTACTGGCACTGAATCAAAAATCAAAGACTCTACGGTGGTGACATTAACATATGATTGATACGCCAAACATGCCTTGTCATCCAGATGTCGATCCTTCAAGAAATAGATGACCCAACTAGATGTAGTAATGGAGGAACCCTTCGACTCCAATCTCAGCAACTCTGGCATCGCCAAAATAGCAGTCTTGGCATGATAATCGACGATGACATGATATGGGGCTAGCCAATCCATGCCCATAATAACATCAAAGTCGATCATATCAAGTAACAGAAGGTGTGCTCTAGTCTCGTAACAACAAAATGTTACCACATAGGATCTGTAGATCTGATCTTCAACTACAAAATCGCTCACGAGAATGGACACATAAATAGGAATACCCTTAAGGCTCACGAGGAATATCTAGGAAATGAGAAAATAGAGATGATAGATATGAATATGCAGACCCTGGATAAAACAATATCAAAACATCCCTACCGCAAATAGAAATAATACTTATGATCACGACATCTGAGGCCACTACATCTGGTTTGGCCGGAAAAGCATAGCATGTGGCTGGCCTCCGCCTAGCTCAGTAATGGCTGACTGACCTCTCCCTACCTGGCATCCACCTCTAGGACGGCCCTAACCTGCCTACGCTCCGCCTTTGGGTGTTCGGACAACTGGTGCTACAATATTGGGCTGATGACCCTACAGTACTGCCTTGCCCAAGGTCTGGGATAAAATCTCTTCATGTGACCCGGATCCCAACACTCGTAACATCCCAATGGTCCATAGACTACTATCTTGAAGCCTGACCCTGATGGCGCGAATACCTACTAGAAGAACCTTTAATAGCAGGTGGCTGGTATGAACTATCTTGCATAGCACTGAAGGAGACACTTGAAGAACCTTGATGACCAAAATACACACCGGAGGAACCCTAAATAGCTGGTTGGTGGTAAGAACTCTCCGGCATTGCAGTGAAATAAATCCTCATTTGAGTACCTCGAGGAGGTGGTGGTAGTGCTAAATTTGGGGGCCTGCTGGGCTGACCCATCCAAAACTGACCTCTTCCCCTAGCTGGGGAACCTCTAAACTCTCCAGAGAATTGGGTCTTCTTGTCCTGCTGCAACTGCTCTCTACCCATCTGGTTGTAACCCTCAATCATCCAACCAATCTCCACCACTAGCTAATACTCAGTCCCCATCTCAACCTTTTGAGCATGCTAGCTTGAATACAAGGGTGTACCTCAAAAAAATGTCTTCACTCTCTCTACATCCGTAGCAGGTATCATGAGTTCATAGCGAGACAACTCAGAGGATCTCACCTTATAGTCGGCCACAGACATCTGACTTTAATCGAGCTGCTCAAACAAACACCGTAACTCTTCAATCTGAGAGGGTCGAATATACATGTACAATAGAAGCTGTGTAAACCGATCCCAAGTCATAGGAGAAAAACATGCTTGTTTATCAAGTAGGTAAGACTGCCACCATCTACGGGCACTGCCCTCTAAGTGGAAAGTGGTGAAATCTACTCCATGGGACTCCAATATTCGCATGTCGTGCGGTCTGTCCCTGCACCTATCAATGAAATCCTGCATCCTAATAACGCTCACCTCCAAAGATAGGAGAGCACATTGTAGTCCATTTGTCTAATAACTTCTGTGGATTGTTATCCGCAGCTAGTCCGGGCTCTGGTGCCACTACTGCAACTGGCTGGGCATCTCCCGTGGTTAGAGTGCCCGGAGTCTGACATACGGCAACTGCGTGCCTAGAAGCTTGAGCAGTACGGTTCTATGATCCCCCTCCTGCCTGAGATATGGATGGGTCATCTAGAAATGAATTAGCCTTAGTCATAGAGTCCATGACAAGCTGCATACGCCCTATGACCTCCTAAAAACCTTTAACAACCCAGCCGGTCATTGTAAGAATTTACACCTCGATCCCCTATTTACTGCATTCCCCGTATTTGGTTCTGCTGTTGTGTGTTATAAGGATGATTCGTTCGAGTTTCGGGGTGTTTAGGGACATTTAGTCCCTGCATGAGAGCCTAAGCTTTAGAATCTGGATCGGAGTAGGAGAAATGTGAAGATATCCACGTAGTGGAATTTTGACAATTCTGTTAGTTCCGTTGGGTGATTTATAGCTTAGGGGCATGTTCAGATTGGGTTTTGGAGGCCCGTAGCTTATTTAGGCTTGAAATGCCGAAAGTCAAATTTTTGACGTTTCCCGTTCGATAGTGAGATTTTGATATCAGGGTCGGAATGGAACTTCTAAAGCTGGAATAGGTCTGTCGTGCAATTTAGGGCGTGTGCAAACTTTCAGATCACTTGGACGAGGTTTGATAGACTTTTTTTTTATAAAAAGTGGAATTTGGAATTTTTGGGAATCCTTAGGCTTTGTCTGGAAAGTGATTTGTAGTTTTAGTGTAGTTTGATGTGATTTGAGGGTTGGAATAAGCTCAATGATGTCTTAGGATTGGTTGCCATGTTTAATTGAAGGCTCGAGGGTCTCGGGTAAGTTTCAATTGCTTAACGGAAGTTGAATTGGACTTTAGAAAATTTGAAGCTTTGATGAAGTTCTGTCATAACCGAATCTGCAGTTAGGGGACCATAGGTGTGTGATCGCAGAAGAGATTGAGCAGCCCCAGATTTGGCAATGTGCTTGAAAGCCATATTCTACAGGTGCGATAGTTTGAGCGCACCTACGAGTACGTAGGTGCAGTTGAAGAAGCGCAGGTGTGGCCCAGGGCAATTAATGAAATCTCACAAATGCGCACCTGGGACCGCTGGTGCGAGGAAATGTCCGCAGGTGCAGAACTCCTGGGCCAGAACCTTTGCCAAGGTTCAGTTGCGATAATGCCCATTTTCTTCACCATTTTCATCCGGATTATTAAGCTTTTTGGAGGTTTTTCAGAGAGGATTCAAGAGAGCTTTGAGGATGTACGATTTTTGGAACCCAAACTCGTTATTATTGTATTTTCTACTGATTTTGGGAAAGAAATATAGGGGAAATAAGGGTTAAATATTGGGGGTTTAGGGTTTGAAATTGGAGACTTGGAATTAGAGATTTGGGGGGTTGTTTGTGGTTTCATTCTTGTGTTTTTGGTATGTATTTTACCCGATCTCTTAATTTTAAAATTTTACCCGATCTCTAGACATGGGCCCAGGGGACTATTTGGGCGATTTATCTAATTTCACATTTTTAGTTGAATCAAATTCTTGAAGTTATATTTACATTATGCAATTACTTTGAATACATTCAGGCCATTTGGAGTCGGATACTCGTGGCAAGAACGTGATATCAAGTTTATTGAGCTAGTTCGAGGTAACTAGCTTGTCTAACCTTGTGTGGGGGACATCCCTTTAGGATTTTGGTGTTGTTTCTTATATGAATGTGGTTTACATAAGGTAACAAATGCGTCATGTGATAATCATTGGATTTTTATTAAGTAAAATACATGTGTTTTCCTTATTCTTGAACACTACTTGTATTTTAAGCCTACTGTGTAGTATAGGAAAGCATGCTTAAGTGAGTTAACTGTCCTATCTGCTTAAACAGATTACTTGAATTCTATGCAGCATGTTTGAATACAAATCTCTATTTTCTTGGTACGTACTTGAATGAAATTTGCGGATTCTTTCCTTAAGGTTGTTGTGTATTTACTTTGGGACTACGAATGAGTATTTTTGGAGATCCCCCGGGAATGCACCCGACAAATACCCTGTACTGGATATTTACTTTGGGACTATGGGAAGATACCAGTGAGATTCCCTTGCACACTTATTGATTTGAACTACAGGACTGGATATGGAGAGATCCCCAAGCATATACGTTAGAGACTACGGGACGGAATCACGGGAGATCCCATGTTGATATTTATGTGTACTGGGTGTATATTGTTTGTGACTTACTCTTTATTTACGTATATCATTTTGATTATACTATTGCACCTTATATTGGTTTACTTTGTCTTATATATTTATAACTGGTAGGGCCCAGACATTCCTCGTCACTACCCGACCGATGTTAGGCTTGGCACTTACTGGGTACCGCTGTGGTGTACTCATGCCCTTTCCTGCGCATGGTTTCCTTGTGCAGATCTATGTTCTTCGGTTAGCCCTACTATCCTTTAGGCGAGGCGATTCATAAGAGAATTTGAGGTATATCTACCATGTCCGCAGACCGAGGAGTCCCTCTCTATTCTCACTTGTTGTTATACCCCTTATGTATTTCCTTCAATTAGACATTCCGGAGTTAGAACACTATCGAGTATCCTTAGCTTGTGATTTCATGAGATTCAGGGTTTTTGGAGATATTTTCTATTGAGAATGTTTATTTGTATATGACGGGCGGCATCTTAAACACTTCATTATGCTTTATCTGCAGTTTTTACTAATTTTGTTTTGTTGTTTCCTTTTTCTGCGATGGTTAGGTTTACCTAGTCGTAGAGACTAGGTGATATCACGATAGCTCTTGGAGGGCGAATTAGGGTCATGACAATTTGGTTCTAGAGCTCTAGGTTCATAAGAGTCATGAATGACAAGCTGGTTTAGTAGAGTCTTGCAGATGGGTATGGAGACGTCTGTACTTATCTGTGAGAAGCTATAGAAATATTAGGAAAAATTCCACTTCATTTGATTTCCTTGTCATGCAAGATTATTGGTATCGAAATTCTAAACTTCAATCTTCTATTCTCTTGGTGATGGTGAGGACACGTGTTACCAAAGATAATCAGGCACCCGTGCCCCTTACTGGAGCCGTCAAAGATCGGGGCTAGGGTAGAGGTCGAGGACGCACACGTGGTGTATCCAAAGCACCCGCACGATCTACCACCAAGAAGCTACCAGCAGTTCCTGCCGGAGTCTAGGCACCTAATACGCCTACTGCTACTACTACTCTGTCTCTTTTGGAGGCTCTTGCTCGGTTCATGAACATGTACACTACTCTAGCTCAGGAAGGGTTACTTTCCCTTACTGCATCCATGTCTCAGGCCAGGGGAGCAACACAGAATCCCGCCGCCCATACTTCCGAGCAGAAAGTGCATGTTGATTAGACCTAGAGATTATTCCGGTTTAGCCTATAGCCCTTACTGCAGCCATGGAGATGGATATTTATTAACAAGGCGTGGTAAGCATTGCTAGGAGGATAGAGGATATGCAAGCTCGGGACAGGGAGGCCAAAAGGTCTCGAGATTATGGCCATTATTCTGGTGCCCATGCTCCAACTGCAGGTCGTCATGGTAGGGTTTATATGAGTCACCCTGTTCATTCAGCTCTTCCACCTGCCAGTGGTATTCTGGATCCTCCAAGGTCTTAGGGGCCTTATTATTCACCTCCAGTATCTACTGTGCCTCCTACGCGGGGAGTTTCTCATGGTCAGTCCAGCAGACCTACACCGAGCCAGTCACGGCCACCATGTCCTCCCAAAGCTTGTTTTGTGTGTGGTGATACACACCATATGGTGAGGGATTGCCCAAGAGTTGGGATGGGTGAACCTTTACACTCTTCGCAGACACAGTGCACTCCGTAATGTTCTCAGGCTATGATCACAGTAGCTATTGCTGCCCCACCTGCTCAGTCAGCAAGAGGTGGAGGTCGGGAAAGTAGAGGTTTCCCTAGAGGGGGAGTCCAGTCCAGGTATTATGTCCTTCCTGCCCGTACCCGGGATGTCACCTCTAATTGTATCATTATAGGTATTGTCCTAGTTTTTCAGACAGTTACATTGGTTCTATTCGATCCCGGATCCATTTATTCTTATGTGTCCTCTTATTTTGCTCCATATTTTGGCGTGTCATGGAATTTTTGGTTTTCCCCTTTTTATGTTTATACTCCTGTGGGAGATTCTCTTGTTGTAGACCACGTCATAGGTTGTGTTTGATTGCTCTTAGTGGTTTTGAGACCAGAGTCGATTTATTATTGCTCTACATGGTAGATTCTGATGCTATCTTGGGCATGAACTAATTGTCGCCCCATTATATTATTCTTTATTTTAACACCAAAATCGTGACGCGGGCTATACTAGGTGTAACGCGAGTAGAGTGGAGGGTTACCTTAGATCATACTTCCGGTAGATTTATTTGATTCCATAAGGCTTAGTGTATTGTTGAGAAGGAGTGTGATGCGTATTTAGATTATGTGAGAGATGTCAGTATTGATACCCCTGCATTTGATATCGTCCCAGTAGTACGAGACTTCTCTGATGCGTTTCCAGCTGATCTTCTTGGCATGCTGCCCGATAGAGATATTTATTTCAGTATTAATTTGTTACCGGGAACTCAGCCTATTTCTATTCCTCTTTACCATATGGATCCTCTTGAGTTGAAGGAGTTGAAGGAGCAGTTGTAGGAATTGCTTGATAAGGGTTTTGTTCGGCCCAGTGTATCATCTTGGGGTGCTCCTATTTTGTTTTTAAAGAAAAAGGATGGTTCTATGCGTATGTGCATTGATTATCGCCAGTTGAACAAAGTTAAGTGAAGAACAGGTATCCCTTGCCTCATATTGATGATTTGTTTGAACAGCTACAAGATGCACGAATGTTTTCTAAGAATAATTTTTGTTTTGGCGATCATCAGTTCAAGATTTGGGAGCGAGATATCCTAAAGACTGTTTCCAGGAATCGGTATAGTCACAACGAGTTCCTTGTTATGTCATTTCGGCTGACAATGCCCCAGTAGCCTTTATGCATTTAATGCGCATTGTATTTACGGCCATATCTTGAATCATTTATCATTGTCTTTATTGATGAAATTCTGGTATACTCCTGGAGTCGAGAAGATCATGAACAGAACCCGAGGATAGTGCTTCAGACTTTATGAGAAAATACGTTATAGTTAATTTTCTTGAAATGTGAGTTTTGTTTGGATTCCGCGGCATTCTTGTGTCACATGGTATCGAGTGAGGGGATAAAGGTGGATCCAAAGAAGGTGGAAGCAGTGTAGAGTTGGATCAGACCATCCTCAACTACATAGATTCATAGTTTTCTTAGTATGGTAGGTTATTACCGTCAATTTGTTGAGGGGTTTTCATCTATTACAACACCTTTGAACAGACTGACCCAGAAAGGTGTTCCATTCCAGTGGGTGGAAGAGTGTGAGGAGAGCTTTCAGTAACTTAAGACAACTTTAACTACAACCCAGTTTTGATATTGCCTACAAGTTCGGGTTCTTTTACTGTCTATTGTGATGCCTTGAGGATTGTCCTTGAGCGGTATTGATGCAGGGCGATAGGTTGATTGCTTACGCATCCAGATAGCTGAAGGTACATGAGAAGAATTATCAGGTACATGATCTCGAGTTAGCTTCCATTATTCACGCCTTGAAAATCTAGCGTCATTAGTTGTACGGTGTGCCTTGTGATATTTTTACATATCACTAAGTTCTGCAGCATTTGTTCAAGCAGAATGACATTAATTTTCACCCAAGGAGGTGGTTAGAGTTGCTGAAAGACTATGATATCACTATCTTGTATCACCCGGGCAAGGCCAATGTTGTGGACGATGCCTTGAGTCAATGGGCAGAGAATTTAGGGAGTTTGGCATATCTACCAGCAATAGAGAGGCCTATGGTGATGGATGTCCAGGTCTTAGCCAGCCAGTTTGTGAGATTGGATCTTTTGGAGCCCAGTCAAGTCTTTTCTTGTGTGGTTTCTCGGTCTTCCTTGTTTGATCGTATCCTAGAGCGTCAGTTTGATGACTCTTATTTGCTTGTCCTCAAGGACAAATTTCTGTATGGTTCATCTAGAGATGTGACCATTAGTGATGATGGGGTATTGAGGATGCAGAGTTGGGTTTGTGTATCCAATGTTGATGGGCTTCGGGAGTTAATTCTAGAGGAGGCCCATAGTACACGGTATTCCATCCATCCGGGTTCCATAAAGATGTAGCAGGATTTGAGGCAGCACTATTAGTAGAGACGGATGAAGAAAGAGCTAGTTGGGTTTGTAGCTCGGTGCGTCAATTGTCAGCAAGTAAAGTATGAGCACTAGAGGCCCGGTGGGATGCTTCAGCAGATAAAGAATCCGGAGTGGAAGTGGGAGTGGATCACCATGGACTTTGTAGTTGGGCTCCCTTGGAGTTTCAAGAAGTTCGATGCCATTTAGGTGATCGTGGATCAACTGACCAAGTCCGCACACTTTATCCCTTTGTGTACTACCTATTTTTCGGAATGATTGACGGAGATTTATATACGAGTGATTGTCTATCTACGTGGTATTCCAATTTCCATCATTTCAAATAAAGGTACTCAGTTCATATCACTGTTCTACAGGGCCGTACAGCATGAGTTGGGCACTCGGGTGGAGTTGAGCACATTACTTCACCCCTAGACGGACGGACAATACGAGTGCACTATTCAGATTCCTGAGGATATGCTTCATGCGTGTGTGATAGAGTTTGGAGGTTCTTGGGATCGGTTGGCGGGGTTTGCCTACAGTAATAGTTATCAGTCTAGCATTTAGATAGCACTGTATGAGGCTTTGTACGGTAGGCGGTGTAGATCCCCGGTGGGTTGGTTTGAGCCGGCGGAGGCTAGATTATTGGGCGCAGAGTTGTTTCAGGATGCTTTGGAGAAGGTTAAGGTGATTCATGATAGACTCCGCACATCCCAGTCTTGACCGATGAGTTATGCAGACTGGAACGTCTTAGATGTTTCCTACATGGTTAAAGAGCGGGTCTTTTTTCGGGTTTCGCCTATGAAGGGCATTATGAGATTATAGAAGAATGGGAAGTTTAGTCCAAGGTGTATTGTTCCTTTTGAGATATTGCGCCGTGTTGGGGATGTTTCTTATGCGCTTGCCTTACCTCCCATCTTGGCAGGAGTTCATCCGTTATTTAATATTTCGAAGCTCCGAAGGTATGATGGTGATACCTCGCATGTGTTGGATTTCAATTCAGTCCAGTTGGACAAGGATCTACCATATGTTGAGGAGCCGATGGTGATATTGGACAGGTAGGTTCGGAAGCTGAAGTCAAAGAACATTGCATCAGCGAAGGTTCAGTGGCGGGGTCAAGCAGTTGAAGAGGAGATTTGGGAGGCCGAGCAGGATATCTGCAGCCGTTACCCTCATCTTTTCTCTACTTCAAGTATGTCTCTATGATCATTCGAGGATGAACGAATCTTTTAAGAAGGGGAGGATGTAATGACCAGGCCATTTGTTATAAGAAATTATGCCCCGATCCCTTATTAACTGCATTCCCCGTATTTGTTTCTGCTATTGTGAGTTGTTGGAAGGATTCATTTTAAGTTTCGGAGTGTTTTGGGACATTTAGTACCTAAATGAGAGCTTGGGACTTAGAATCTGGACCGTAGTAAGAGGAATGTGAAGAAAACCTTGAAATGGAATTTTTATGGTTTTGTTAGCTCTGTTGGGTGATTTCGGGCTTAGGGGCGTGTTCGGATAGTGTTTTGGAGGTCTATAGCTTATTTGGGGTTGAAGTGCCGAAAGTCAAATTTTTTAAGTTTCCGGCTCGATTGTGAGATTTGACATAAGCATCAAAATGGAATTTCGGATGTTGGAATAGGTCCGTCATGCCATTTGGGGTATGTGTGCAAAATTTCAGGTTATTCAGACGAGGTTTGATAAACGTTTTGATTTAAAACGGAATTCGGATGTTTTGGGAATCCTTAGGCTTGCGTTATAGAGTGATTTGTTGTTTTAGCATTGTTTGATTTGATTCGAGGTTTAGAAGAAGTTTGCATGATATATTAGGATTAGTTGGCATGTTTGGTTGTGGTCGGGGTGCCTCGGGTGAGATTCGCGTGCTTAATGAAAGTTAAATTGGACTTAGGAAAATTTGAAGCTTGGTTGAAGTTCTATCATAACTGCACCTGTGGTTTAGGAAACTGCAGGTACATGATCGTAGAAGTGATTGAGGAGCCGCAGATACGGCTATGTGCTTGTAAGCCAGATTCCACAAGTACGGTAGTGTGAGCACACCTGCGATACTGCATGTGCGGTAGAAGAAGCGCAGGTGCGGCCCAGGGAAATTAATGAAATCTCGCAGATACGCACCTGGGACCATAGGTGCGGGTCAGTAGGTGTGAGAAAATGTCCACAGGCATGGAAATCCTTCGCCAGAACCTATATAAAGGTTCAATTGTGATTTTTCCCATTTTCTTCACCATTTTCATCCCGATTTTTTTATCTTTTGGAGGGTTTTTGAGAGAGAATTCAATAGACTTCGAGGAGGTAAAATTTTTGGAACCCAAAGTCGTTATTATTGTATTTTCTACTGATTTGGGCAAGGAATATTGGGAAATAAAGGTTAAACTTAGAGGGTTTAGGGTTTGAAATTGGAGACTTGGAATTGGGGATTTGAGGGGCTGTTTGTGGTCTGATTCTCGTGTTTTTGGTACGTTTGAACTCGTGCGAGTGTGAGGATTTTGAATTTATAAATTTTACATGATTTGAGACATGGGCCCGGGGGACTATTTGGGCGATTTTCCAAATTTCGCGTATAAGCTTCGAATACTCGTGGCATTATGGTATTGTTGTTTGATGAATGTCGTGTACGTGAGGTGACAAGTGCGTACACGTGCTAAATATTGTAAAACCCATTTTCATTAAGTAAAATACCTTTTTTTCCTTCTTCTTGAAAACTACTTGTACTTTAAGCCTACTTGTAGTATAGGAAAGCATGCTTAAGTGAGTTAATTGTCCTATCTGCTTAAACTAATTACTTGAATTTTGTGCGGCATGTTAGAATAAAAATCTCTATTTTCTTACTTTGGGATTGAATGAAATTTGTGGATTCTTTCCTTGAGATTGTTGTGTATTTACTTTGGGAATATAGATCAGTATGTCGAGAGATCCCCCTGCACATTTATGTTTGGGACTACGGGAATGCACCTGGGAGATACCCCTATACTGGCTATTTACTTTGGGACTATGGGAAGACACCAGGAAGATTCCCCTGCACATTTATTGATTTGAACTACAGGACAGGATACCGAGAGATCTGTGAGCATTTACGTTTAGGGCTACAAGACGGGATCCCCAGAGATCCCCTATTATATTTCTGTGTACTGGGTGTATATTATCTGTGACTTACTCATTATTTTCTTATATAATTTTGATTACACTTTTTGCACCTTATATTGTTTACTTTGTCATATATATTCATAACTGGTAGGACCCTGACCTTCCTTATCACTACCTGACCGAAGATAGGCTGGCACTTACTGGGTATCGCTATAGTGTACTTATGCCCTTTTCTGCACATCCTGGAGGTGAGACAATTCTTTAGAGACTTCGAGGTATATCTATTGCGCCCGCAGATCGAGGAGTCCCTCCCTATTCTCTATTGTAGTTATAGCCCTTCTGTATTTCCATTGATTAGAAATCCCGGAGTTAGAACACTATGTAATACGCTTAGCTTGAGATTTCATGAGATTCCAGGTTTTAGGAGATGTTTTCAGTTGAGAGTGTGTATTTGTATATGTCGGGCGGCATCTTAAACACTTCATTATGCTTTATCTGCAGTTTATATTAGTTTTATTTTGTTGCTTCCTTTTTCTGCAATTGTTAGGATTACCTAGTCGTAAGACTAAGTGCTGTCACATAGTTCATAGAAGGCGAACTGGGGTCATGACAAAACCAGGTGTTCTTATGAAATTCGCTAGAGTAGGCTCTGTTGCGGGCACCTCACCCTACTTCTCAATAATGGGATTCCATGTCTGATATGCCGGTGGTGTAACTGGGGCAGCTCTGGGATGCCTTCGCCCCTTACCTCGAGCCGGTGCTCCTCCGAAGTCTGGAACGTCCACTGTACGCGTCCTCACCATTTGTGAGAGAATAGAAAAGAAAATTAAGTATACCATCAATTGCATGATATTAGATGAATAAAAAGTAGTTCCCTAACACCCTATAGCCTCTCGAAGATAAGTACAAACGTCTCTGTACCGATTAACAAAACTCGACTAGGTTTGCCTATAACTTGTGAAACCTACGTGAGCCTAGTGCTCTGATACCATGTTGTCATGACCCAAATTTTGCATTAGGTCATGATGGCACCAAACACCATTGTTAGGCAAGCCGACACTAATCAACTAATAAATCCTCATTTAAATAATTAGTATGTGAAAACTTTTCCTTATTGATAAAGAAATTAGGAGTTTGAAACATAAGCATAATTAGATGGAAGTAATAATTACAGACTTAAATCATGATAGTAATCCAAAATTCATAAGCCTATTAATTTGTGGCAAGACCTGGTGTCACAAATATATGGGCAATCTAGTAGACTAACAAAACCATACTATCCTACTATCTAGAAAAGAAATAGACAGGAAAAGTAAAGACATAGAAAGACTCCAACTGCTGTGGAATGCCTCGGAAGGGTAGCTCACTGAATGTCTCAAGCTGAGGAGTCCACTCTATGCGCCGGACTGAGGGTCAGATGCATTGGTCTCAAAGCCTGTACAACTAAGTACAAAAGTGTAGTGTGAGTACATAAAAATATGTACCCAGTAAGTATCTCGCTTAACCTCGCAAAAGTAGTGACGAGGGGCCAACTCTGACACTTACTAAGGCCAACAAATATAATAATATAAAGTTCAATATTTTAATTCACAATGTATATAGATAACAACAAGCTCAAACAAGAATAATTCTGAAAATCCTTTTATCCAATTAATAAATCTACGTAGTTTCCTCAATTAAAACAAGTGACCTTTCAAGCAATGAATCATACTAATTATAAAGGGTTTCAGCTCTATTATCACACGTAAATACCACCGAGGACGTTCGGCCCAATCCCATATAAATGTAAATTGTCCACAGTCAAGGTTCGAAAGATCTGAACCATATATACATTTATTAACCTGCCGAGGTGAACGACCCGCTCCCATGAGAGTAGTGGAAATATTCAACCCGCTCGCTGAATACACTTGCGACGCGGTTAAGTATAAATACAACTTAATATTTCCTTAATTTTTTTCAAAATAAATATGTACTTGAAATCATGACATTCTCAACATAGTTCCATTCAATACAAATCAAAATTTTAATGGTACGCACAAAGCATGGTATAATCCTAGAACTACCGATCATAACAGGAATAGTAGTTATGTACAGACTTTCATCACTTCATGCATACGTAGCCCCCACAATTAATCATATATTAATAACCTTCACCTGTGGGAAAATTTCCCTCTCACAATGTTAGAAAAGAGACTTATCTCATTTCGAACCTACTTCCAGCTCAACAATGCGCTCAAACCCTCAAACTGGAGTCGAACAATCCAAAACTTTCAGATAGTGTAAAAACTAATCAATATAGGCTGAAAGGTTCATATTTTCACTATTAGAGTGAGTACCCAACCCATATTGCAAGATTCCACCCTCGGGCCCACGTGCCCGAATTCTGAAAACTTTCGAAGAAAGTTGTTACACATAATCTTAGGATCAAGAATATTCGATTTTTACTTCATTCCATAAGAAATTTCATGGTTAAATCTTGTTTTTATAAATAAAAAACCAGGTTTTCCTCTAATCCCATGAATTTCACTAATCTTTGCAAGTTAATCTACCGAAAATCCAAGTATTTAACTCACATATAGTAAAAATTACTTACCTCCAAAAGCTTGGTGAAAATCCCTCTCAAGAAACTCAAAAATCGCCCAACAATAGTGTGAAATAAGCCAAAAATATCTAAGGCCCGTATTAAATGAAGGCTACTACCTTCAATGATTTTCGCATCTGCGGTCCTGGGTTGCACATGCGGCCCCCGCATATGTGAAAATTGGTCTGCTTCTGCGGAACTTTGCGAGGTCGGTTGGGCTGCTTTTTGCAGAGTAAGGGCTGCATCTGTAGTTTCTGGCAGGCCATCTTTGGCCTCATCTGTGACTAAATATGCGCAGTTAAGATAGAAGCTGAGCATTCAGTTCTTCTCCAAACTTACCAACTTGGTCCGAGCCTCGTCCGATTGACGCTAGGGGCCCCCGCGGCCCCATCCGAACACACCCACAAGTTTGAAATGATAAAGTATGCTCGCTTGAATCCTCAGAACGCCAGAAAAACTAGGAATCACACCCTAAACCATTTGATTCAAACATATGAACTTCAAGTTCTTCAATTTACTTCAAACGTGATGAAACACACCTAGACTACTCAGATTGACACCAAATTTTGTGTGCAAGTCTTAAATGACATTATGGAACTATTTGCGGTCTCAAAATTCCATTCAGACCTTGATATCACCAAAACCCGATCTAAACCAAATTTAAAGGACTTCAAAATCCTTATGGAATCAACTTTCACTATTAGGCGCCAAAACGCTCCCGGGTTATCCAAAACCCGATCTGGACATATGTCTAAGTTCGAAATTGTTATATGAACCTATTTAAACCGTCAAATTCTGATTTCGAGGTTGTTTACTCAATGACCGAAGTCAAACTTGGCATTTAAGCCAACCTTAAGGAATCAAGTGTTCCGGTTTCAACCCAAACTCTTTCAAATCTCGTACCAACCATCCCCGCGAGTTATAAATCAATTAAAGTAAGTAAGGAAGTCTTATTTAGGAGATGGAATTCTATAATTCAAAACAACCAGTTGAATCATTACACACAATGTGGGATAATACTGGATATGTTGTTATGTTGTTTTATTATTTATATCAAAAAAATCATTACATATATTTTTGTCACTTACTTATATTTCACTTTATTAAATCACTTAATCATGATAAGTTTATAGTTTGACGTAAATATCAGTACAAGAATACCCTCTCTTAATAGTTCTTGTTGGAATCATTGGAAACAAAAGATTCTGGTTAAAAATATTAGAAAAAATAATTAGTAAAAAAT
This sequence comes from Nicotiana benthamiana, assembly GCA_034376525.1. Classification (NCBI taxonomy): domain Eukaryota; kingdom Viridiplantae; phylum Streptophyta; class Magnoliopsida; order Solanales; family Solanaceae; genus Nicotiana; species Nicotiana benthamiana. Next base: position 43,247,103 of record CM067326.1, read on the forward strand.
TTATGAAATTTTGGTTGGTAGGAGATTATGGTAAATTCTATAAGTTTGACGTTATTTGTTAATATCTGCAATAATTTATGTTGAATCCAAGTATTATTTTATATGAAATAAAGCGTAAAAAAATGTGTTTATTGATGAAAACATATAAGTCCGTCCTAAACAATATAAATTTAGATGAAATGCACATCTAAAACAAATAAGGAAAACTATTACCTTAACTGAGACCTAACATTTGAATGGCTACATCATCATTAACTTTATCAAAAAGTAAAAAAATATTTTATTAGTCATGATATATTAGTATTATTATTACTTTCTTTCTTTCTAGTAGCATACAGTCAATACAAGCCATACGCTAATTATTATTTATATCAGAATTTCTTAGCTGCTCTAGTGTATGTTTAAAAAATTGATAAAAGAAAATTCCGAAACTGTTTTTGGAATTCCTCGAAAGAATTTAGAACCTATCACGATTTGAGAAAAGTTCCAATTTTTGCAAAAACTAATAAACTTTGGAAATCATACGGAAATATCCTAAATGAATTCTAACGTATCAACTTCTAGTCAGTGGCAAAGCCACATAGCCAACTGACCACCCTTCGTCGAAAAATTACATCGTATATATAGGTAAAATATTATGTGATAAAAATATATAAAACATAATGAACACCCTTTATCGGAAAAAAATTTCACAACTTTTATAATTGAACACCCCTGAAAATTTAACCACTACCTCTAGCTATTAACCATAGACTTTCCAAAACTAGCCAAGCACTAGGATTTTATTTCAAGTTGAGCAGGATCAAGACATAATACTTGGAGTATAAGTTTATTGGCGAGGCTCTAGAAGAGGAAAGGGAGGTGAGACTGGACTAGCAAGTCATCCCTAGGAGAGGAAGTTTTAAGTACATTGAGTCTATTATTTAGGGGAACATAAGATTGATGAAGATGTCACATATCGTATTGGGGCGGGATAGATGAAATGGAGAATGGGATATTGAAAGGATGTTGAGATGGATGTGATGGCGCAACAGGTTAGATAGGATTAGAAATGAAGTTATTCACGATAAGGTAGGTGTTGTCCCTATTGAGGGAAAGATGCGGGAAATATGGATTATGTGGTCTGGTAATGCGAGGAGGAGCACAAACGCCCCTGTAAAAAGGTGTGAGATGTTGACATTGGAGAGCCTACGGAGAGGTAGAGGTAGGCCAAAGAAAAAGGGTGAGAGGTGATTAGGAAAGATATGACGCACCTTCAGCTGACCAAGGACATGACCTTTGATAGGAAGATATGAAGGTCGAGGAGATTAGGGTAGTAGATTAGGTAGTCTAGAGGGTTCACAATAATTGTATTGACACACAATATCCCTTTCTGTTGGTAGTAGATTTTGATGACTAACCGTTATTTTCTTTCATTGTTGATCACCTTACTATCTTGTTATTTTAGTCTGCTTTTATGTGACAATTTAGTATTGTCCCTTCTTGTCTATATTTTTATTAATGTGGTGCTTATGCTTTTCTAATCCGATGGTCCATTGGAAATGACCTCTCTATACTCGTAAGGTAGGGGTAAGATATGCGTACACACGACCATCTCCAGTCCCCACGGTGTCACGACCCAAATTTCACATGAGGCCGTGATGACCGTTGCTAGGCAAGCCAACATTAATCAACTAACAAATACTCATTTAAATAATCAGTGCATGAAAATTTTTCCTCATTGCTAAAAAAATTAGTAGTTTAAAACTTAATCATAATTAGATGAATTTAATAATTACGAACTTAAATCATTATAGTAATCCAAAAATCATAAGCCTACAAATGTGTGTACGAAGACATGGTGTCACAAGTATGTGGGCAATAGAGTAGAATATACAGAACTATAGTATCCTACTTTCTAGAAAGGAAATAGACAGGAAAAGTAAAGACATATAAAGAATCCAGCTACTGTAGAAAGGCTCAGATGGGCAGCTCACCAGAAGTCTCAAGCTCAGGAGTCCACTCTACGTGCCGGACTGAGGTCCAGATGCACTTGCCTCAATGGTTGTACAATCAAGTATAGAAGTGTAGTGTGAGTACAAAAAAATATGTACTAGTAAGTATCTCGCCTAACCTCATAGAAGTAGTGATGAGGGGTCGACTCCGACACTTACTAAGGCCAAAAAATATATAATATGAAGTTCAATATTTTAATTCACAATACATGTATATAAAAAAAGCTCAAACAAGAATAATAGTGAAAATCCTTTCATCCAATTAATAAATCTAGGCACTTTCTTAATATAAAACAAGTGACCTTTCAAGCAATGAATCATGTAATTTATAAAGGGTTTCGATTCTATTATCACACACAAACACTATCGAGGACATTCGGCCCGATCCAACATAAACGTAAATTGTGCACTGCCGAGGGTCGAACACCATATATACATTTATTAACCTGCCAAGACAAACGGCCCGCTCTCATGAGAGTAGTGAAAATAATCACCCCGCTCGCAAAATACACTTGTGACGCGGTTAAGTATAAACGCAACTTAATGTTTCCTCAATTCTTTTCAAAATAATAATTTACTTGAAATCATGACATTCTCAACTTAGTTTCATTCAATGCAAATAAAAATTTTAATAGTACCCACAAAGCATGGTGTAATCCTTCAACTACCTGATCATAACAGGAATAGTAGCTATGTACAGGCACTCATCATTTTGGGTGTACATCGCCCCCACAATAAATCATATATTAATTAAATACACCTATGGAAAACTTTCCCTATCACAAGGTTAGAAAAGAGACTTACCTCGTTTTGAGCGTACTTCTAACTCAAGAATGCGCTCAAAGCCTCAAACCAAAACCAAACAATCCAAAACTATTCAAATAGGGTAAAAACTAATCATTATAAGCTCAAACGTTCATATTCCCACTATTTGAGTGATTACCCAAACCATATTGCAAGATTCCTTAAATTCACCCTTGTGCCCACGTGCCCGGATTCTGGAAATATTTGAAGAAAGTTGTTACTCATAACCTTAGGATCAAGAATGTATGATTTTTTACTTCATTCCATAACAAATTTTGTGGTTAAGTTCTTTCTGTATCAAAAACCTAGGTTTTACTCTAGTCCCATAAATATCACTAATCTTTATATGTTAATCCACCCATATTCCAAGCATGTAACTCACGTACAGTAGAAATTACTTACCTCCAAAAGCTTGGTGAAAACCCCTACTTAAGAATCTCAAAACTCGTTTAACAAAATTGCCCAACATTGGTGTGAAATGAACCAAAATGTCTAAGGCCCGTACTAATTGAAGGCTACTTCCTTCAGTGATTTCTGCATCTGCGGTCCTGGGCCGCACCTGCGGAAAGTGGTCCGTCAGGGTCCCGCATCTACGGAAAGCGGTCCGCTTCTGCAGAACTTCACTAAGCCGGGCTGCTTCTGCAGAATGCAAAATTCTTTTTCAGATAAATGGCTACATCTGTGGATTCTGGGCTAGCCACCCTTGGCCGCATCTGCGATTGAAGGCCCGCACTTGCGAGCTCGCATATGCGGCTGACCAATCGCAGGTGTGGCTATGATAGAAACTAGGCATTCAGTTCTTGCCCAAACATTCCAACTTATTCCAAGCCTCGTCTGATTGACTCGCTCAAACCCTCAGAATGCCGAAAACAACATTAAAACTAGGAATCACACCCTAAACTATTTGATTCAAACATATGAACTTCAAGTTCTTCAATTTACTTCCAATGTGACTAAAGACACTTAATCTACTCGGATTTATACCAAATTTTGTGTGCAAGTCTTAAATAACATTATGAATCTATTCCCGGTCTAAGAATTTCATTCGGATCTCGATATCACCAAAACACACTCTAAACCAAATTTAAAGGACATTAAAATCCTTAAGGAATCAACTTTCACTATTAGGCACCAAAGCACTCTCGGGTCATCCAAAAACCGATCTGGGCATACTCCCAAGTCCAAAATCATCATACAAACCTATTGAAACCGTTAAATCCCAATTCCGAGGTCGTTTACTCAAAATGTTAACCGAAGTCAAACTTGGACATGTAAGCCAACCTTAAGGAACCAAGTGTTCCGATTTCAACCCAAACTCTTCCAAATCACAAACCAACCATCCCTGCAAGTTATAAACAAGTAAAAGAAAGTACGGAAAGTCTTATTTAGGGGAATATGGTTCTATAAAGAAAAAAAATTAGTCAGGTCATTACATTCTCCACCTCTTAAACATACGTTCGTCCTCGAACAGGTTTAGTTTCATACCCAGAGTGCTAAATAAGTGTGAACATCTGATCAGCATGTCCTCCTCGGACTCCTAGGTTGCCTCATTGATTGGCTGGCCCCTCCACTGGACCTTTACCATATAAATCCTTTTGGATCTCAATTGGTGATACTGTGTATGAACAATATTGGCTCCTGCTTATAACCCAAGCTCTAATCTAGCTGAATAGTACCGAAGTCTAACAGATCAGACGTGATACTTCCGAAGCATAGACACGTGAAAAACTAGATGAACCCCTAATAGTCAAGGAGGTAGAGCAAGCTCGTATGCAACCTCCCCAACTCGCCTCAACACCTCAAATGAGCCAATAAACCTTGGGCTCAACTTGGCCTTCTTCCCAAATCTCATAATAGCCTTCATTGGCGAGACTTTCAAAAGAACTTTCTCACCGACCATAAATGATACATCACACGCCTTCTGATCCCGTAATCTTCTATGTTAATTGTGTTGTGCGAAGTCTCTCCTGAATCATCTTTACCTTTTCCAAGGCATCATTCACCAAATCAGTATTATATAACTTAGCCTCACCGGGCTCAAACTACCCGATAGGGGAGCGACATCGCTGACCATACAAAATCCTGGAATAGATCCATCTCGATGCTAGACTGATAAGTGTTATTGTAAGCAAAATCAGCCAAATGCAAGAACGGATCCATTGCCCTCCAAAGTCAATCACACATGCTCTTAGAATATCCTCTGATATCTGAACTGTCTGCTCCGATTGTCAATCGGTCTGAGGATGGAATGATGCGCTGAGCTCCACACGGGTCCCCTACTCACTCTGAACAGCTCTCCAGAAATGCGAAGTGAATTGAGGGCCTCTATCTGAAAAGATGGAAACAGTCACACCATGCAATCGAACTATCTCCCGAGAATAAATCTAGGCCAACCTCTCTGAAGTATAGGTAGTTACAACTTGAATGAAGTGTGCCGACTTGGTCAGTGTGTCGATAATAACCCAAACCGCATCAAACTTCTGCAAAGTCTGTGGCAACCCAACTATGAAGTCCATAGTAATGTGTTCCCATTTCCACTCAGGTATACTCATCTGCTGAAGTAGGCCCTCTGGCCTCTGGTGCTCACACTTGACCTGCGGGAAATTTAACCACCTTGCTACATACTCCACTATGTTTTTCTTCATTCACCGTCACCAATAATGTTGTCTTAGATCACGGTACATCTTCGTAGCACCTGGGTGAATAGAACACCGCGAACTATGTGGCTTATCAAGAATCCTCTCCCTAAAGCCGTCGACATTAGGAATACTTAGGAGAACTTGGAGTCATATAACACCATCCTCGCCAATAAAAACCTCTTTTGCACCGCCCTATAGTACCCCTCTCTCTAAGGAATGCTAAATGCGGATCATCAAACTGTAGGGCCTTGATCTCCCCCAATAAGGAAGACTATGCAACAACACATGCAAGAACCCGGTGGGCTCTAAAATATCCAACCTCACAAGACTATTAATCAAGGACTTATTGTCCAAAGCTAGTGGCCTCTCCTCTGCTGTTGTGAATGCCAAGCTACCCATACTCTCTGCCTTCTTGCTATAGGCATATGCGTCCATGTTTGCCTTGCCCCGATGATAAAGAATAGTTATGTCATAATCCTTCAGTAACTCAATCCATCTACGTTACCTTAAATTGAGATCCCTCTAGTTGAACAAATGTTGCAAGCTGCGATGATTAGTATAAACCTTACATGACACTCCGTACAGATAATGCCTCTATATCTTAAGAGCATGAACAATTGTGGCTAACTCTAGATCGTGCACAGGGTAGTTCTTCTCATGAATCTTCAACTGACGTAAGACTTATGCAATAACTCGCTCCTCCCGCATCAACACACAATCAAACCAATACGTAAAGAACCACAAAATACAGTATGCATCCCTGAAACCGGAGGGTAGCACTAGGACAAGTGTTGTAGTCAAAGATGTCTTGAGCTTCTGAAAGCTTGCCTCACAATTATTAGATCAATAGAAAGGAGCACCGTTCTAGGTCAATCTATTCAAAGGTGCTCCCATGGAGGAAAAGCCTTGTACAAATCGGCGATAATAACCTGCTAGCCCTAGGTAACTAGTGATCTTAGTTATTAAGCAGGATGTGGCCAACTCTGAACTTCCTCAATCTTCTTGGGATCCACCGTGATACCCTCTCCTGATACAACATTCCCCAATAATGCCATAAACTCTAGCCCAAACTCACACTTGGAGAACATAATAGTTTTTGCTCTCTCAATATCTGAAGCACCACTATCAAATGATACTCGTTCTCCCTCAAGTTACTTGAGTAAATCAAGATGTCATCAATGTAGACGATTACAAAATAATAAATATAAGGCCTGAACACCCGTTCATCAAATCCATAAATGTCACTGGGGCATTGGTCAAGCCAAAAGACATCACCAGGAACTCATAATGGCCATATCTAGTACGAAAGGTAGTTTTCTGAACATGTGAGTCCCGAATCTTAACTGATGGTACCCCGATCTCAAATCACTCTCAGAAAACACCCTAGAACCCTTCAATTTGTCATACAACTCATCTATACATGGAAATGAGTGCTTGTTCTTGATGGTAACCTTATTCACTAGTGGTAATCAATGGAAATCTGCATAGTCATATCCTTCTTCTTCACAAACAACACTGGTGCACCCCAAGGTGACACATTTGGTCTCATAAATCCCTTTGATCACAACTCCAAAAGCTTCTTCTTCAACTTCTTCAACTCTTTCAGAGACATACGGTATGGAGGCATAGATATAGGCTAGGTACCTAGGGTCAAGTCAATGCAAAAATCAATATCACTATCTGGCAGCATGCCTGAAAGGTCTTAAGGGAACACCGCGACAAACTCCAAGACTACTGGCACTGAATCAATCGTCAGAGACTCTACGGTGGTGACATTAACATATGATAGATACGCCAAACAACCCTTGTCATCCAGATGTCGAGCCTTCAAAAAATAGATGACCCAACTAGATGTAGTAATGGAGGAACCCTTCCACTCCAATCTCAGCAACTCTGGCATCGCTAAAATAGCAGTCTTGGCATGATAATCCACGATGACGTGATATGGGGATAGCCAATCCATGCCCAGAATAACATCAAAGTCGATCATATCAAGTAATAAAAGGTGTGCTCCAGTCTCGTAACAACAAAATATAACCACATAGGGTCTGTAGATCCGATCTTCAACTACAAAACCGCTCACAAGAATGGACACATAAATAGGAATACCCAAAGAATCACGAGGAATATCTAGGAAATGAGCAAATAGAGATGATACATATGAATATGCAGACCCTGGATAAAACAACATCAAAACGTCCCTACCGCAAATAGAAACAATACTTATGATCACGACATCTGAGGCCACTACATCTGGTTTGGCCGGAAAAGCATAGAATCTGGCTGGACAGCTGGCTGGCTGGCCTGCCTCTAGCTGAGCAATGGCTGACTCACCTCACCCTACCTGGCCTCCACCTCTAGGATGGTCCCAACCTGCCTAACCTCTACCTTTGGGTGTTCGGACAGCCGGTGCTACAATATTAGGCTGATGACCCTACTGGATAAAATCTCTTCATGTGACCCAGATCCCAACACTCATAATAGCCTAATGGTCCATAGACTACTATCTTGAAGCCTGACCCTAATGGCCCGAAAACCTACTAGAAGAACCTTCAATGGCTGGTGGATGGTATAAGCTATCTCGCATAGCACTAAAGGAGACATTTGAAGAACCTTGATGACCAAAATACCCGTCGGAGGAACCCTGAATAGCTGGCTGGTGGTAGGAAATCTCCGGCATTGCAGTGAAATAAATCCTCATTAGAGTACCTCGAGGAGGTGGTGGTGGTGCTTAATTTGGGGTCTTGCTGGGCTGACCCATCCCAAACTGACCTCTGCCCCTAGCTGGGGAACCTTTAAACTCTCCAGAGAATTGGGTCCTCTTGTCCTGCTGCAACTGCTCTCTACCCCTCTGGTGCTAACCCTCAATCATCCAGCCAATCTCCACAACTAGCTAATACTCAGTCCCCATCTCAACCTTTTGAGCCATGCTTGCTTGAATACAAGGGTTTAACCTCACAAAAAATCTCTTCACTCCCCCTAAGTCTGTAGCAGGTATCATGAGTTCATAGCGAGACAACTCAGAAGATCTCACCTTATAATCGGTCACAGACATCTGACTTTGATCGAGCTGCTCAACCAAACACAGTAACTCTTCAGTCTGAGAGGGTCGAATATACATGTACAATAGAAGCTGTGTAAACTGATCCGTAGTCATGGGAGAAAAACATGCTTGTTTATCAAGTAGGTAAGACTGCCACCAGCTACGGGCACCGCCCTCTAATTGGAAAGTGGTGAAATCTACTCCATGGGACTCCAATATTCTCATGTCGTGCGGTCTGTCCCTGCACCTATCAATGAAATCTTGCATCCTAATAACGCTCACCTCCAAAGATAGGAGAGTGTAGCCTAGTCAATCTATCTAATAACGTCTGTGGATTGTTATCCGCAGCTAGTCAGGGCTCTGGTGCCACTACTGCAACTAGTTGGGCATCGCCTAGAAGCTTAAGCAGTACGGGTCTATGATCCCCCTCCTGCCTGAGATATGGCTGGGTCAGCTAGAAATTAATTAGCCTTAGTCATAGAGTCCACGAACAGCTGCATATGCCCTATGACCTCCTAGAAACCTTTAACGACCCAGCCGGTCATTGTATGAATTTATGACTCGATCCCCTATTAAATGTATTCCCCGTATTTGGTTCTGCTGTTGTGTGTTATCGGGATGATTCGTTCAAGTTTCGGGGTGTTTAGGGACATTTAGTCCCTGCATGAGAGCCTAAGCTTTAGAATCTGGATCGGAGTCGGAGAAATGTAAAGATAGCCACGTAGTGGAATTTTGACGCTTCTGTTAGCTCCGTTGGGTGATTTAAAGCTTAGGGGCATGTTCCGATTGGGGTTTGGAGGCCCGTATCTTATTTTGGCTTGAAATGCCTAAAATAAAATTCTTGACGTTTCCGGTTCGATAGTGAGATTTTGATATCGGTGTCAGAATGGAACTTCTAAAGCTGGAATAGGTCTGTCGTGCATATTAGGGCGTGTGCAAAATTTCAGATCACTTGGACGAGGTTTGATAGACGTTTTTTATCAAAAGTGGAATTTGGAAGTTTTGGGAATCCTTAGGCTTTGATTGGAGAGTGATTTGTAGTTTTAGTGTTGTTTGATGTGATTTGAGGGTTGGAATAAGCTCAAATGATGTCTTAGGATTGGTTGGCATGTTTAGTTGAAGGCTCGGAGGCCTCAGATAAGTTTCAATTTTTTAATGGAAGTTGAATTGGACTAAAGAAAAAATGAAGCTTGGATGAAGTTCTGTCATAACCGCATCTGCAGTTAGGGGACCATAGGTGTGTGATCGCCGAAGAGATTGCGCAGCCCCAGATGTGGCAATGTGCTTGAAAGCCATATTCTACAGGTGCGATAGTTTGAGCACACCTACGAGTACGCATTAGAAGAAGCACATGTGCGGCCCAGGGCAATTAATGAAATCTCACAAATGCGCACCTGGGACCGCAGATGTGAGGAAATGTCCGCATGTGCAGAAATCCTGGGCCAGAACCTTTGCCAAGGTTCAGTTGCGATTATGCCCAATTTCTTCACCATTTTCATCCGGATTATTAAGCTTTTTGGAGGTTTTTCAGTGAGGATTCAAGAGAGCTTTGAGGAGGTAAGCTTTTTGGAACCCAAACTCGTTATTATTGTATTTTCTACTGATTTTAGGCAAGAAATATAGGGCAAATAAGGGTTAAATTTTGGGGGTTTAGGGTTTGAATTTGGAGACTTGGAATTAGAGATTTGAGGGGTTGTTTGTGGTTTCATTCTCGTGTTTTTGGTATGAATGAATTCGTGAGAGTGTGATAATTCTTAATTCTAAATTTTACTCGATTTCTAGACATGGGCCCAGGCGACTATTTGGGCGATTTTCCTAATTTCGCATTTCAACTTCGAATTAAATAGTTGAATCAAATTCTTGAAGTTATATTTAAATTATTTAATTACTTTAAATACATTCAGGCCATTTGGAGCCGGATACTCATGGAAAGAGAGTGATATCGAGTTTATTGAGCTGGTTCGAGGTAACTAGCTTGTCTAACCTTGTGTGGGGGACATCCCTTTAGGATTTTGGTGTTGTTTTTTATATGAATGTGGTTTACATAAGGTAAAAAATGCGTCATGTGATAATCATTGGATTTTTATTGAGTAAAATACATGTTTTTTCCTTATTCTTGAACACTACTTGTACTTTAAGCCTACTGTGAAGTATAGGAAATCATGCTTAAGTGAGTTAACTGTCCTATCTGCTTAAGCTGATTACTTGAATTCTATGCATCATGTTAGAATAAAAATCTCTATTTTCTTGGTAAGGACTTGAATGAAATTCGCAGATTCTTTCCATAAGATTGTTGTGTATTTACTTTCGGACTACGGATGAGTATTTTTGGAGATCCCCCGGGAATGCACCCGAGAAATACCCTGTACTGGAAATTTACTTTGGGACAATGGGAAGATACCAGTGAGATTCCCTTGCACAGTTATTGATTTGAACTACAGGACTGGATATGGAGAGATCCCCAAGCATTTACGTTAGGGACTACGGGATGGAATCACGGGAGATCCCATGTTGATATTTATGTGTACTGGGTGTATATTGTTTGTGACTTACTCTTTATTTATTTATATCGTTTTGATTATACTATTGCACCTTATATTGGTTTACTTTGTCTTATATATTTATAACTGGTAGGGCCCAGACATTCCTCGTCACTACCCAACCGATGTTAGGCTTGGCACTTACTGATTACTGCTATGGTGTACTCATACCCTTTCCTGCACATGGTTTCCTTGTGCAGATCCATGTTCTTCGGCTTAGCCCTACTACCCTTGAGGCGAGGTGATTCTTTAGAGAATTTGAGGTATATCTACCATGTCCGCAGACCAAGGAGTCCCTCTCTATTCTCTCTTGTAGTTATACCCCTTATATATTTCCTTCAATTAGACATTCCGGAGTTAGAACACTATCGAGTATCCTTAGCTTGTGATTTCATGAGATTCAGGGTTTTGGGATATATTTTCTATTGAGAATGTGTATTTGTATATGACAGGCGGAATCTTATACTCTTAATTATACTTTATCTGCAGTTTTTACTAATTTTGTTTTTTTGTTTCCTTTTTCTGTGATGGTTAGGCTTACCTAGTTGTAGAGACTAGGTGTCATCACGATAGTTCACGGAGGGCGAATTAGGGTCATGAAAATGACAAGCTGGTTTAGTAGAGTCTTGCAGATAAGTATGAAGAAGTCTGTACTTATCTTCGAGAAGCTATAAAAATATTAGGAAAAATTCCATTTCATTTGATTTCCTTGTCATGCAAGATTATTGGTATCGAAATTCTAAACTTCTATCTTCTATTCTCTCAGAGATGGTGAGGACACGTGCTACTAGAGATAATCAGGCACCCGTGCCCCTTACTAGAGCCGTCAAAGGTCGGGGCTAGGGTAGAGGCCGAGGACGCGCACATGGTGTAGCCAAAGCACCCGCACGAGCTACCACCAAGAAGCTACCAACAATTCCTGCCGGAGTATAGGCACCTAATACGCATACTACTACTACTACTCTGTCTCTTTTGGAGAATCTTGCTCCTTTCATGAACATGTACACTACCCTAGCTCGGGAAGGGTTACTTTCCCTTGCTGCAGCAATGTCTAAGGCCGGGGGAGCAACACAGAATCCCGCCGCCCGTACTCTCGAGCAGCGAGTGCATGTTGATTAGGACCTAGAGATTATTCTGGTTTAGCCTATAGCCCTTACTGCAGCCATGGAGATGGATATTTGTCATCAACACGTGGTAAGCATTGCTAGGAGGATAGAGGGTATGCATGCTCGGGACAGGGAGGCCAAAGGGTCTCGGGATTATGGCAGTTATTCTTGTGCCCATGATCCAACTGCAGGTTGTCATGGTAGGGTTTATATGAGTCACCCTGTTCATTCAGCTCTTCCAGCAGCTAATGGTATACTGGATCCTACAAGGCCTCAGGGGCCTTATTATTCACCTCCAGTATCTAGTGTTCCTCCTACGCGGGGAGTTTCTCATGGTCAGTCCAGCGGACCTAGACTGAGCCAGTCACGGCCACCACGTCCTCCCAAAGCTTGTTTTGAGTGTGGTGACACACACCATATGGTGAGGGATTGCCCAAGACTTGGGATGGGTGAACCTTCACATTCTTCGCAGACACAGTGCACTCCATAATGTTCTTAGGCTATGATCACAGCACCTGTTCCTACCCCACCTGCTCAGTCAGCTAGAGGTGGAGGTCAGGAAAGTAGAGGTTGCCCTAGATGAGGAGTCCAGTCCAGGTACTATGTCCTTCCTGCCCGTACCAAGGATGTTAATTGTATCACTACAGGTATTGTCCATGTTCGTCACACTGTTACATCGGTTCTATTCGATCCGAGATCCATTTATTCTTATGTGTCCTCTTATTTTGCTCCATATTTGGGCGTGTCTTGGAATTCTTTGGTTTTCCCCTTTTTATCTTTCTACTCCTGAGGGAGATTCTCTTGTTGTGGACCGCGTTATTGGTTGTGTTTGATTGCTCTTAGTGGTTTTGAGACCAGAGTCGATTTATTATTACTCAGCATGGTAGATTCTGATGTTATCTTGGGCATGAACTGATTGTCACCCCATTATGTTATTCTTGTTTTTCATGCCAAAATCGTGACGCTGGCTTTACTAGGTGTAACGCGAGTAGAGTGGAGGGTCACCTTAGATCATACTTCCAGTAGAGTTATTTCATTCCATAAAGCTTAGTGTATAGTTAAGAAGGGGTGTGATGCGTATTTAGGTTATGTGAGAGATGTCAGTATTGATACCCCTGCAGTTGATTCAGTACCAGTAGTACGAGACTTCTCTGATGCGTTTCCAGCTGATCTTTTAGGCATGCTGCCCGATACAGATATTTATTTCAGTATTAATTTGTTACCGGGAACTCTGCCTATTTCTATTCCTCTTTACCGTATGGATCCTTCTGAGTTGAAGGAGTTGAAGGACCAGTTGCAGTAATTGCTTGATAAGGGTTTTGTTCGGCCTAGTGTATCATCTTGGGGTCCTCCTATCTTGTTTTTAAAGAAAAAGGATGGTTCTATGCGTATGTGCATTGATTATCTCTAGTTGAACAAAGATAAGTGAAGAACCGGTATCCCTTGCCTCATATTGATGATTTGTTTGAATATCTACAAGATGCACGAATGTTTTCTAAGAATAATCTTCGTTTTGGCGATCATTAGTTGAATATTTGGGAGTGAGATATCCTAAATACTGCCTCCTGGAATCGGTATTGTCATCACGAGTTCCTTGTTATGTCATTTGGGATGACAATGCCCCAGTAGCCTTTATGCATTTAATGCACAGTGTATTACGGCCATATCTTGAATCGTTCGTCATTGTCTTTATTGATGAAATTCTTGTATACTCCTGGAGTCGGGAAGATCATGAACAGAACCTGAGGATAGTGCTTCAGACTTTGAGAGAAAATACGTTATAGTTAATTTTCTTGAAATGTGAGTTTTGGTTGGATTCTGTGGCATTCTTGTGTCACATGGTATCGAGTGAGGAGATAAAGGTGGATCCGAAGAAGGTGGAAGCAGTGTAGAGTTGGATCAGACCATCCTCAACTACAAAGATTCATAGTTTTCTTGGCATGGTAGGTTATTACCATCAATTTGTTGAGGGGATTTCATCTATTACAACACCTATGAACAAAATGACCCAGAAAGGTGTTCCATTCTAGTGGGCAGAAGAGTGTGAGGAGAGCTTTTAGTAACTTTAGAAAACTTTAACTGCAACCCCGTTTTGATATTGCCTACAGGTTCGAGGTCTTATACTGTCTATTATGATGCCTCGAGGATTGTCCTTGGAGCGATATTGATGCAGGGCGGTAGGTTAATTGCTTACGCATCCAGATAGCTGAAGGTACATGAGAAGAATTATGAGGTACATGATCTCGAGTTAGCTTCCAGTATTCACGCCTTAAAGATCTAGCGTCATTATTTGTACGGTGTGCTTTGTGATATTTTTACATATTACTGAGTTTTACAGCATCTGTTCAAGCAGAATGACATTAATTTTCACCAAAGGAGGTGGTTAGAGTTGCTGAAAGACTATGATATCACTATCTTGTATCACCCGGGCAAGGCCAATGTTGTGGACGATGCCTTGAGTCAATGGGTAGAGAGCTTAGGGAGTTTGGCATATCTACCAGCAACAGAGAGGCCCATGGTGATGGATGTTCAGGCCTTAGCCAGCCAGTGTGTGAGATTGGATCTTTCGGAGCCCAGTCAAGTCATTGCTTGTGTGGTTTCTTCGTCTTCCTTGTTTAATCGTATCCGAGAGCGTCAGTTTTATGACTCTTATTTGCTTGTCCTCAAGGACAAATTCCTGTATGGTGCTGCTAGAGATGTGACCATTAGTGATGATGGGGTATTGAGGATGCAGAGTCGGGTTTGTGTAACCAATGTTGATGGGCTTCGAGAGTTAATTCTAGAGGAGGCCCATAGTACACGGTATTCCATCCATCTGAGTTCCATAAAGATAGAGCAGGATTTGAGGCAGCACTATTAGTAGAGGCGGGATATAGTTGGGTTTGTAGCTCGATGCCTCAATTGTCAACAAGTAAAGTATGAGCACTAGAGGCCTGGTGGGCTGCTTCAGCAGATAAAGAATCCGGAGTGGAAGTCGGAGTGGATCACCATAGACTTTGTAGTTGGGCTCCCATGGAGTTTGAAGAAGTTCGATGCCATTTGGGTGATTGTGGATCAACTGACCAAGTCCGCGCACTTTATCCCTTTGTGTACTATCTATTTTTTGGAATGGATGACGGAGATTTATATCCAAGAGATAGTCTATCTATATGGTATTCCAATTTCCATCATTTCAGATAGAGGTACTCAGTTCATATCACGGTTCTACAGGGCCGTACAGCATGAGTTGGGCACTCGGGTGGAGTTGAGCACATCATTTCACCCCTAGACGGACGGAAAATCCGAGTGCACTATTCAGATTCTTGAGGATATGCTTCATGCATGTGTGATAGAGTTTGGAGGTTCTTGGGATCAGTTCTTGCCTTTGGCGGGGTTTGCCTACAATAATAGTTATCAGTCCAGCATTTAGATAGCACTGTATGAACCTTTGTATGGTAGGCGGTGTATATCCCCGGTGTGTTGGTTTGAGCCGGTGGAGGTTAGATCATTGGGCATAGAGTTGGTTCAGGATGCTTTGGAGAAGGTTAAGGTGATTCATGATAGACTCCGCACATCCCAGTCTAGACAGATGAGTTATGCAGACAGGAAGGTCTGTGATGTTTCCTACATGGTTAAAGAGCAGGCCTTTCTTCGGGTTTCGCCTATGAAGGGCATTATGAGATTTCAGAAGATTGGAAAGTTGAGTCCAAGGTGTATTGTTCCTTTTGAGATATTGCGGCGTGTTGGGGATGTTGCTTATGCGCTTGCTTTACCTCCCATCTTGGATGGAGTTCATCCGGTATTTTATATTTCGAAGCTCCGGAGGTATCATGTGATACCTTGCACGTGTTGGATTTCAGTTCAGTCCAGTTGGACAAGGATCTATCTTATGTTGAGGAGCCGATGGCGATATTGGACAGGTAGGTTCAGAAGCTGAAGTCGAAGAATATTGCATTAACGAAGGTTCAGTGGCGTGGTCAAGAAGTTGAAGAGGCGACTTGGGAGGCCGAGCAGGATATCTGCAGCCGTTACCCTCATCTTTTCACTACTTCAAGTATGTCTCTATGATCATTCGAGGATGAACGAATCTTTTAAGAGGGGGAGGATGTAACAACCCGGCCATTTGTTATAAGAAATTATGCCCCGATCCTTTATTAATTAAATTCCCCATATTTTTTTCTGCTATTGTGAGTTGTTGGAAGGATTCATTTTAAGTTTCGGAGTGTCTTGGGACACTTAGTACCTATATGAGAGCTTGATCTTTAGAATCTGGACCGTAGTCAGAGGAGTGTGAAGACAACCTTGAAATGGAATTTCTATGGTTTTGTTAGCTCTGTTGGGTGATTTCGGGCTTAGGGGCGTGTTCGGATAGTGTTTTGGAGGTCTATTGCTTATTTAGGCTTGAAATGCCGAAAGTCATATTTTTGAAGTTTCCGGGTCGATTGTGAGATTTTGAAATCAGCGTCAAAATGGAATTTCGGATGTTGGAATAGGTCCGTCATGCCATTTTGGGTATGTGTGCAAAATTTCAGGTTATTCAGACGAGGTTTGATAAACTTTTTGATTGAAGACGGAATTCGAAAGTTTTGGGAATCCTTAGGCTTGCGTTAGAGAGTGATTTGTTGTTTTTGCATTATTTGATGTGATTCGAGGTTTAGAGGAAGTTTGCATGATATATTAGGATTAGTTGGCATGTTTGGTTGTGGTCGGGGTGCCTCGGGTGAGTTTCGCGTGCTTAATGGAAGTTGAATTGGACTTAGGAAAATTTGAAGCTTGGTTGAAGTTCTATCATAAATGCACCTGTGGTTTAGGAAACTGCAGGTGTGTGATTGTAGAAGCGATTGAGGAGCCGCAGATACGGCTATGTGCTTGTAATCTAGATTCCACAAGTACGGTAGTGTGAGCACACTTGCGAGACCGCATGTGCGGTAGGAGAAGCGCAGGTGCGGCCCAGGGATATTAATAAAGTCTCGCAGATGCGCACCTGGGACCATAGGTGCGGGTCTGTAGGTGTGAGAAAATGTCCACAGGCATGGAAATCCTTGGCCAGAACCTATATAAAGGTTCCATCGCGATTTTTCCCATTTTCTTCACCATTTTCATCCCGATTTTTTATCTTTTGGAAGGTTTTTGAGAGAGAATTCAATAGACTTCGAGGAGGTAAAATTTTTGAACCCAAGGTTGTTATTATTGTATTTTCTTCTGATTTGGGCAAGGAATAGGGGAAATAAACGTTAAATTTGGGGGGTTTAGGGTTTGAAATTGGAGACTTGGAATTGGGTATTTGAGGGGCTGTTTGTGGTCTGATTCTCGTGTTTTTGGTACGTATGAACTCGTGAGAGTAGGAGGATTTTTAATTTGTAAATTTTACATGATTTCGATACATGGGCCCAGAGGACTATTTGGGCGATTTTCCAAATTTCGCGTATTAGCTTCGAATTAATTAGTTGAATCAGTTGCTTGAAGTTATATTCACATTATGCAATTACTTTGAATAGATTCTGGCCATTTGGAGTTGGATACTCGTGGCAAGAATGTGATATCGACTTGATTTAGTTGGTTCGAGGAAAGTGGCTTGTCTAACCTTGTGTGGGGGACATCAACTTAGCATTTTGGTATTGTTGTTTTATGAATGTTGTGTACGTGAGGTGACTAGTGCGTACACGTGCTAAATATTGTAAAACCCATTTTCATTAAGTAAAATACCTTTGTTTTCCTTCTTCTTGAAAACTACTTGTACTTTAAGCCAACTTGTAGTATAGGAAAGCATGCTTAAGTGAGTTAATTATCCTATCTGCTTAAACTAATTACTTGAATTTTGTGCGGCATGTTAGAATATAAATCTCAATTTTCTTACTACGGGCTTGAATGTAATTTGTGGATTCTTTCCTTGAGATTGTTGTGTATTTACCTTGGGAATACAGATCAGTATGTCGAGACATCCCCCTACACATTTATGTTTGGGACTACGGGAATGCACCTGGAGATACCCCTATACTGGCTATTTAGTTTGGGACTATGGGAAGACACCAGGGAGATTCCCCTGCACATTTATTGATTTGAACTACAGGACAGAATACCGAGAGATCCCTGAGCATTTACATTTAGGGCTACAGGACAGGATCCTCAGAGATCCCCTGTTGATATTTCTGTGTACTGGGTGTATATCATCTGTGCCTTACTCTTTATTTTCTTATATAATTTTGATTATACTTTTTGCACCTTATATTGTTTACTTTGTCTTATATATTCATAATTGGTAGGACCCTGACCTTCCTTATCACTACCCGACCGAGGTTAGGCTTGGCACTTACTGGGTATCGCTATGGTGTACTCATGCCCTTTTCTGCACATGGTTTCCGTGTGGCTACTATCCTTGAGGCGAGACGATTCTTTAGAGACTTCGAGGTATATCTGTCGCGCCCGTAGATCGAGGAGTCCCTCTATGTTCTCTTTTTTAGTTATAGCCCTTCTGTATTTCCTTTGATTAGACATCCCGGAGTTTTAACACTATGTAATACGCTTAGCTTGAGATTTCATGAGATTCCAGGTTTTAGGAGATGTTTTCAGTTGAGAGTATGTATTTGTATATGTCGGGCGGCATCTTAAACACTTCATTATGCTTTATTTGCAGTTTTTATTAGTATTATTTTGTTGCTTCCTTTTTCTGCAATTGTTAGGAATACCTAGTCGTAAAGACTAAGTGCTGTCACGATAGTTCATAAAAGGCGAACTGGGGTCATGACAAAACCAGGTGTTGTTATGAAATCCGCTAGAGCACGCTCTGTTGCGGGCACCTCACCCTACAGCTCAATAATAGGATTCCATATCTGATATGCCGGTGGTGTAACTAGGGAAGCTCTGGGATTCCTTCGCCCCTACCTCGAGCCGATGCCCTCCCCTAGCCTCTGTCTCGGCCTTTAGCAACATGCGGAGCGGCTCCTCCCAAGTCTGGAACGTCCGGCGTACGTGTCATCACCATTTGTGAGAGAATAGAAAAGAAAATTAAGTATACCATCAATTGCATGATAGAAGATGAATAAAAAGTAGTTCCCTAACACCCTAAAGCCTCTCGAAGATAAGTACAAACGTCTCTGTACCGATTAACAAAACTCGACTAGGTTTGCCTATAACTTGTGAGACCTACGTCAGCCTAGTGCTCAGATACCGTGTTGTCATGACCCAAATTTCACATTAGGTCATGATGGCACCAAACACCTTTGTTAGGCAAGCCAACACTAATCAACTAATAAATCCCCATTTAAATAATTACTACGTAAAAACTTTTCCTTATTGATAAAGAAATTAGGAGTTTGAAACTTAAGCATAATTAGATGAAAGTAATAATTACAGACTTAAATCATGATAGTAATCCA
The DNA here is from genome assembly GCA_034376525.1 of Nicotiana benthamiana. Taxonomy (NCBI): domain Eukaryota; kingdom Viridiplantae; phylum Streptophyta; class Magnoliopsida; order Solanales; family Solanaceae; genus Nicotiana; species Nicotiana benthamiana. The sequence goes on from CM067326.1 coordinate 43,266,584, forward strand.
AAATTCATAAGCCTATTAATGTGTGCCAAGACCTGATGTCACAAATATATGGGCAATCTAGTAGAATAACAAAACCATACTATCCTACTATCTAGAAAAGAAATAGACAGGAAAAGTAAAGATATAGAAAGACTCTAGCTACTGCAGAATGCCTCAGAAGGGTAGCTCACCGGATGTCTCAAGCTGAGATGTCCACTCTATGCGTCGGACTGAGAGTCAGATGCATTGATCTCAAAGCCTGTACAACTAAGTACAGAAGTGTAGCGTGAGTACATAAAAATATGTACTCAGTAAGTATCTCGCATAACCTCGCAAAAGTAGTGACAAGGGGCCAACTCTGACACTTACTAAGGCCAACAAATATAATAATATAAAGTTCAATATTTTGATTCACAATGTATATAGATAACAACAAGCTCAAACAAGAATAATTCTGAAAATCCTTTTATCCAATTAATAAATCTACGTAGTTTCCTCATATAAAACAATTGACCTTTCAAGCAATGAATCATACGAATTATAAAGGGTTTCGGCTCTATTATCACACGTAAATACCACCGAGGACGTTCGGCCCAATCCCATATAAAAGTAAATTATCCACTGTCCAGGGTCAAAAGATCTGAACCATATATATATTTATTAACCTGCCAAGGTGAACGACCCGCTCGCATAAGAGTAGTGGAAATAATCAACCTGCTCGCTTAATACACTTGCGACGCGGTTAAGTATAAATACAACTTAATATTTCCTTAATTTTTTTCAAAATAAATATGTACTTGAAATCATGACATCCTCAACTTAGTTCCATTCAATACAAATCAAAATTTTAATGGTACGCACAAAGCATGGTATAATCCTAGAACTACCGATCATAACAGGAATAGCAGTTATGTACAGACTTTCATCACATCATGCATACGTAGCCCCCTAACTTCACCTGTGAGAAAATATTCCTCTCACAAAGTTAGAAAACAGACTTATCTTATTTCGAACCTACCTCCAACTCAACAATGCGCTCAAACCCTCAAACCGGAGTCGAACAATCCAAAACTATTCAGATAGTGTAAAAACTAATCAATATAGGCTCAAAGGTTCATATTTTCACTATTAGAGTGAGTACCCAACCCACATTGCAAGATTCCAGCCTCGGGCCTACGTGCCCGAATTCTGAAAACTTTCGAAGAAAGTTGTTACACATAAACTTAGGATCAAGAATATACGATTTTTACTTCATTCCATTAGAAATTTCATGGTTAAATCTTGCTTTTATAAATAAAAAACCAGGTTTCCCTCTAATCCCATGAATTTTACTAATATTTAAAAGTTACTCTACCCAAAATCCAAGTATTTAAGTCACATATAGTAAAAATTACTTACCTCCAAAAGCTTGGTGAAAAACCTCTCTCAATAAGCTCAAAAATCGCCATACAATAGTGTGAAATAAGCCAAAAATATCTAAGGCCCGTATTAAATGAAGGCTACTACCTTCAATAATTTTTGTATCTGCGGTCCTAGGTCCCACATGCGGCCCCCGCATCTGTGGTAATTGGTCCGCTTCGGCGGAACTTTGCGAGGTCGGTTGGGATGCTTTTTGCAGAGTAAGGGCTGCATCTGTAGTTTCTGGCAGGCCATCCTTGGCCGCATTTGTGACTAAATATGCGCATTTAAGATAGAAGCTGAGCATTCAGTTCTTCCCCTAACTTTCCAACTTGGTCCGAGCCTCGTCCGATTGACGCTAGGGGCCCCCGCGGCCCCATCCGAACACACCCACAAGTTTGAAAGGATAAAGTAGACTCGCTTGAATCCTCAGAACGCCAGAAAAACTAGGAATCACACCCTAATCCATTTGATTCAAACTTATGAACTTCAAGTTCTTCAATTTACTTCCAACGTGATGAAACACACCTAGACTACTTAGATTGACACCAAATTGTGTGTGCAAGTCTTAAATGACATTATGGAACTATTTGCGGTCTCAAAATTTCATTCAGACCTTGATATTACCAAAACCCGCTCTAAACCAAATTTAAAGGACTTCAAAATCCTTAAGGAATTAACTTTCACTATTAGAAACCAAAACGCTCCCGGTTATCCAAAACCCGATCTGGACATATGTCTAAGTCCGAAATTATTATATGAACCTATTTATACCGTTAAATTCTGATTTCGAGGTTCTTTACTTAAAATGTTGACCGAAGTCAAACTTGGCATTTTAAGACAACCTTAAGGAATCAAGTGTTTCGGTTTCAACCCAAACTCTTCCAAATCCCGTACCAACCATCCCCGCGAGTTTTAATCAAAGTAAGTAAGGAAAGTCTTATTTAGGAGATGGAATTCTATAATTCAAAATAACCAGTTGAATCTTTACACACGGTGTGGGATAATACTGGATATGTTGTTATGTTGTTTTATTATTTATATCAAACAAATCATTACATATATTTTTTTCACATACTTATGTTTCACTTTATTAAATCACTTAATGATGATAAGTTTATAGTTTGACGTAAATATCAGTACAAGAATACCCTCTCTTAATAGTTCTTGTTGGAATCATTGGAAACTAAACTAGCCAAGCACTAGGATTTTATTTCAAGTTGAGCAGGATCAAGACATAATACTTGGAGTATAAGTTTATTGGCGAGGCTCTAGAAGAGGAAATGGAGGTGAGACTGGACTAGCAAGTCATCCCTAGGAGAGGAAGTTTTAAGTACATTGGGTCTATTATTTAGGGGAACAGGAGATTGATGAAGATGTCACATATCGTATTGGGGCGGGATGGATGAAATGGAGAATGGGATATTGAAATGATGTTGAGATGGATGTGATGGCGCAACAGGTTAGATAGGATTAGAAATGAAGTTATTCACGATACGGTAGGTGTTGTCCCTATTGAGGGAAAGATGCGGGAAATATGGATTAGGTGGTCTAGTAATGCGAGGAGGAGCACAAACGCCCCTATAAAAAGGTGTGAGATGTTGACATTGGAGAGCCTACGGAGAGGTAGAGGTAGGCCAAAGAAAAAGGGTGAGAGGTGATTAGGAAAGATATGACGCACCTTCAGCTGACCAAGGACATGACCTTTGATAGGAAGATATGAAGGTCGAGGAGATTAGGGTAGTAGATTAGGTAGTCTAGAAGGTTCAAAATAATTGTATTGACACACAATATCCCTCTCTGTTGGTAGTAGATTTTTATGACTAACCGTTATTTTCTTTCGTTGTTGATCACCTTACTATCTTGTTATTTTAGTCTGCTTTTATGTGACAATTTAGTATTGTCCCTTCTTGTCTATATTTTTATTAATGTGGTGCTTATGCTTTTCTGATCCGATGGTCCATTGGAAATGACCTCTCTATACTCGTAAGGTAGGAGTAAGATATGCGTACACACGACCATCTCCAGACCCCACGGTGTCACGACCCAAATTTCACATGAGGCCGTGATGACCATTGCTAGTCAAGCCAACATTAATCAACTAACAAATACTCATTTAAATAATCAGTGCGTGAAAATTTTTCCTCATTGATAAAAAAATTAGTAGTTTAAAACTTAATCATAATTAGATGAATTTAATAATTACGAACTTAAATCATTATAGTAATCCAAAAATCATAAGCCTACCAATGTGTGTACGAAGACATGGTGTCACAAGTATGTGGGCAGTAGAGTAGAATATACAGAACTATAGTATCCTACTTTCTAGAAAGGAAATAGACAGGAAAAGTAAAGACATATAAAGAATCCAGCTACTGCAGAAAGGCTCAGATGGGCAGCTCACCAGAAGTCTCAAGCTCAGGAGTCCACTCTACGTGCCGGAATGAGGTCCAGATGCACTTGCCTCAATGGTTGTAAAATCAAGTATATAAGTGTAGTGTGAGTACAAAAAAATATGTACTAGTAAGTATCTCGCCTAACCTCATAGAAGTAATGATGAGGGGTCGACTCCGACACTTACTAAGGCCAAAAAATATATAATATGAAGTTCAATATTTTAATTCACAATACATGTATATAAAAAAAGCTCAAACAAGAATAATAGTGAAAATCCTTTCATCCAATTAATAAATCTAGGCACTTTCTTAATATAAAACAAGTGACCTTTCAAGCAATGAATCATGTAATTTATAAAGGGTTTCGATTCAATTATCACACACAAACACCATCGAGGACATTCGGCCCGATCCAACATAAACGTAAATTGTGCACTGCCGAGGGTCGAACACCATATATACATTTATTAACCTGCCGAGGCAAACGGCCCGCTCTCATGAGAGTAGTGAAAATAATCACCCCGCTCGCAAAATACACTTGTGACGCGGTTAAGTATAAACGCAACTTAATGTTTCCTCAATTCTTTTCAAAATAAATATTTACTTGAAATCATGACATTCTCAACTTAGTTTCATTCAATGCAAATAAAAATTTTAATAGTACCCACAAAGCATGGTGTAATCCTTCAACTACCTGATCATAATAGGAATAGTAGCTATGTACAGGCACTCATCATTTTGGGTGTACATAGCCCCCACAATTAATCATATATTAATTTAATACACCTATGGAAAACTTTCCCTCTCACAAGGTTAGAAAAAAGACTTACCTCGTTTTGAGCCTACTTCTAACTCAAGAATGCGCTCAAAGCCTCAAACCAAAACCAAACAATCCAAAACTATTCAAATAGGGTAAAAACTTATCATTATAAGCTCAAACGTTCATATTCCCACTATTAGAGTGATTACCCAAACCATATTGCAAGATTCCTTAAATTCACCCTTGTGCCCACGTGCCCGGATTCTGGAAATTTTTGAAGAAAGTTGTTACTCATAACCTTAGGATCAAGAATGTATGATTTTTTACTTCATTCCATAATAAATTTTGTGGTTAAGTTCTTTCTGTATCAAAAACCTAGGTTTTACTCTAGTCCCATAAATATTACTAATCTTTATATGTTAATCTACCCATATTCCAAGTATGTAACTCACGTACAGTAGAAATTACTTACCTCCAAAAGCTTGGTGAAAACCCCTACTTAAGAATCTCAAAAATCGCCTAACAAAATTGCCCAACATTGGTGTGAAATGAGCCAAAATGTCTAAGGCCCGTACTAATTGAAGGCTACTGCCTTCAGTGATTTCTGCATCTGCGGTCCTGGGCCGCACCTGCGGAAAGTGGTCCGTCAGGGCCCCGCATCTACGGAAAGCAGTCCGCTTCTGCAGAACTTCACTAAGCCGGGCTGCTTCTGCAGAATGCAAAATGCTTTTTCAGATAAAGGGCTACATCTGTGGATTCTGGGCTAGCCACCCTTGGCCACATCTGCGATTGAAGGCCCGCACTTGCGAGCTCGCATTTGCGGCTGACCAATCGTAGGTGCGGCTATGATAGAAACTGGGCATTCAGTTCTTGCCCAAACATTCCAACTTGTTCCAAGCCTCGTCTGATTGACTCGCTCGAACCCTCAGAATGCCGAAAACAACATTAAAACTAGGAATCACACCCTAAACTATTTGATTCAAACATATGAACTTCAAGTTCTTCAATTTACTTCCAATGTGACGAAAGACACTTAATCTACTCGGATTTATACCAAATTTTGTGTGCAAGTCTTAAATAACATTATGAAACTATTCTCAGTCTAAGAATTTCATTCGGATCTCGATATCACCAAAACACACACTAAACCAAATTTAAAGGACATTAAAATCCTTAAGGAATCAACTTTCACTATTAGGCACCAAAGCACTCTCGGGTCATCCAAAAACCGATCTGGGCATACTCCCAAGTCTAAAATCATCATACAAACCTATTGAAACCGTTAAATCCCAATTCCGAGGTCGTTTACTCAAAATGTTAACCGAAGTCAAACTTGGACATGTAAGCCAACCTTAAGGAACCAAGTGTTCCGATTTCAACCCAAACTCTTCCAAATCACAAACCAACCATCCCCCGCAAGTTATAAACAAGTAAAAGAAAGTACGGAAAGTCTTATTTAGGGGAATAGGGTTCTAATAAAGAAAAAAAATTAGTTAGGTCATTACATTCTCCACCTCTTAAACATACGTTCGTCCTCGAACAGGTTTAGTTTCATACCCAGAGTGCTAAATAAGTGTGAACATCTGATCTGCATGTCCTCCTCGGACTCCTAGGTTGCCTCATTGATTGGCTGGCCCCTCCACTGGACCTTTACCATATAAATCCTTTTGGATCTCAACTGGTGATACTGTGTATGAACAATATTGGCTCCTGCTTATAACCCAAGCTCTAATCTAGCTGAATAGTACTGAAGTCTAAGAGATGAGACGTGATACTTCCGAAGCATAGACACGTGAAAAACTAGATGAACCCCAAATAGTCAAGGAGGTAGAGCAAGCTCGTATGCAACCTCCCCAACTCTCCTCAACACCTCAAATGAGCCAATAAACCTTGGGCTCAACTTGGCCTTCTTCCCGAATCTCATAATAGCCTTCATTGACGAGACTTTCAAAAGAACTTTCTCGCCGACCATAAATGATACATCACACGCCTTCTAATCCCGTAATCTTCTATGTTAATTGTGTTGTGCGAAGTCTCTCCTGAATCATCTTTACCTTTTCCAAGGCATCATTCACCAAATCAGTATTATATAACTTAGCCTCGCCGGGCTCAAACTACCCGATAGGGGAGCGACATCGCTGACCATACAAAATCCTGGAATAGATCCATCTCGATGCTAGACTGATAAGTGTTATTGTAAGCAAAATCAGCCAAATGCAAGAACGGATCCATTGCCCTCCAAAGTCAATCACACATGCTCTTAGAATATCCTCTGATATCTGAACTGTCTGCTCCGATTGTCAATCGGTCTGAGGATGGAATGATGCGCTGAGCTCCACACGGGTCACCTACTCACTCTGAACAGCTCTCCGGAAATGCGAAGTGAATTGAGGGCCTCTATCTGAAAAGATGGAAACAGTCACACCATGCAATCGAACTATCTCCCGAAAATAAATCTAGGCCAATCTCTCTGAAGTATAGGTAGTTACAACTTGAATGAAGTGTGCCGACTTGGTCAGTGTGTCGATAATAACCCAAACCGCATCAAACTTCTGCAAAGCCTGTGGCAACCCAACTATGAAGTCCATAGTAATGTGTTCCCATTTCCACTTAGGTATACTCATCTGCTGAAGTAGGCCCTCTGGCCTCTGGTGCTCACACTTGATCTGCGGGAAATTTAACCACCTTGCTACATACTCCACTATGTTTTTCTTCATTCACCGTCACCAATAATGTTGTCTTAGATCACGGTACATCTTCGTAGCACCTGGGTGAATAGAACACCGCGAACTATGTGCCTTATCAAGAATCCTCTCCCTAAAGCCGTCAACATTAGGAATACTTAGGAGAACTTGGAGTCATATAACACCATCCTCGCCAATAAAAACCTCTTTTGCACCGCCCTATAGTACCCCTCTCTCTAAGGAATGGTAAATGCGGATCATCAAACTGTAGGGCCTTGATCTCCCCCAATAACGAAGACTATGCAACAACACATGCAAGAACCCGGTGGGCTCTAAAATATCCAACCTCACAAGACTGTTAATCTAGGACTTATTGTCCAAAGCTAGTGGCCTCTCCTCTGCTGTTGTGAATGCCAAGCTACCCATACTCCCTGCCTTCTTGCTTTAGGCATATGCGTCCATGTTTGCCTTGCCCCGATGATAAAGAATAGTTATATCATAACCCTTCAGTAACTCAATCCATCTACGTTACCTTAAATTGAGATCCCTCTAGTAGAACAAATGTTGCAAGCTGCGATGATTAGTATAAACCTTACATGACACTCCGTACAGATAATGCCTCTATATCTTAAGAGCATGAACAATTGTGGCTAACTCTAGATCGTGCACAGGGTAGTTCTTCTCATGAATCTTCAACTGATGTAAGACTTATGCAATAACTCGCTCCTCCCGCATCAACACACAATCAAACCAATACGTAAAGAACCACAAAATACAGTATGCATCCCTGAAACCGGAGGGTAGCACTAGGACAAAGTGCTGTAGTCAAAGCTGTCTAGAGCTTCTGAAAGCTTGCCTCAAAATTATTAGATCAATAGAAAGGAGCACCGTTCTAGGTCAATCTAGTCAAAGGTGCACCCATGGAGGAAAAGCCTTGTACAAATCGGCGATAATAACCTGCTAGCCCTAGGCAACTAGTGATCTTAGTTATTAAGCAGGATGTGGCCAACTCTCAACTTCCTCAACCTTCTTGGGATCCACCGTGATACCCTCTCCTGATACAACATTCCCCAATAATGCCATAAACTCTAGCCCGAACTCACACTTGAAGAACATAATAGTTTTTGCTCTCTCAATGTCTGAAGCACCACTATCAAATGATACTCATTCTCCCTCAAGTTACGTGAGTAAATCAAGATGTCATCAATGTAGACGATTACAAAATAATAAATATAAGGCCTGAACACCCGTTCATCAAATCCATAAATGTCACTAGGGCATTGGTCAAGCCAAAAGACATCACCAGGAACTCATAATGGCCATATCTAGTACGAAAGGTAGTTTTCTGAACATGTGAGTCCCGAATCTTAACTGATGGTACCCGATCTCAAATCACTCTCAGAAAACACCCTAGAACCCTTCAACTTGTCAAACAACTCATCTATACATGGAAATGAGTGCTTGTTCTTGATGGTAACCTTATTCACTAGTGGTAATCAATGGAAATCTGCATAGTCATATCCTTCTTCTTCACAAACAACACTGGTACACCCCAAGGTGACACATTTGGTCTCATAAATCCCTTTGATCACAACTCCTAAAACTTCTTCTTCAACTTCTTCAACTCTTTCAGAGACATACGGTATGGAGGCATAGATATAGGCTAGGTACCTAGGGCCAAGTCAATGCAAAAATCTATATCACTACTGGCAGCATGCCTGAAAGGTCTTAAGGGAACACCGCGACAAACTCCTAGATTACTGGCACTGAATCAATCGTCAGAGACTCTACGATGGTGACATTAACATATGATAGATACGCCAAACAACCCTTGTCATCCAGATGTCGAGCCTTCAAAAAATAGATGACCCAACTAGATGTAGTAATGGAGGAACCCTTCCACTCCAATCTCAGCAACTCTGGCATCGCTAAAATAACAGTCTTGGCATGATAATCGACGATGACGTGATATGGGGATAGCCAATCCATGCCCAGAATAACATCAAAGTCAATCATATCAAGTAATAAAAGGTGTGCTCCAGTCTCGTAACAACAAAATATAACCACATAGGGTCTGTAGATCCGATCTTCAACTACAAAATCGCTCACAAGAATGGACACATAAATAGGAATACCCAATGACTCACGAGGAATATCTAGGAAATGAGCAAATAGAGATGATACATATGAATATACAGACCCTGGATAAAACAATATCAAAACGTCCCTACCGCAAATAGAAATAATACTTATGATCACGACATCTGAGGCCACTACATCTGGTTTGGCCGTAAAAGCATAGAATCTTGCTGGACAGCTAGCTGGCTGGCCTGTGCCTAGCTGAGCAATGGCTGACTGACCTCTCCCTACCTGGCCTCCACCTCTAGGATGGCCCCAACCTGCCTAACCTCTGCCTTTGGGTGTTCGGACAGCCGGTGCTACAATATTGGGCTGATGACCCTACTGGATAAAATCTCTTCATGTGACCCAGATACCAACACTCATAACAGCCTAATGGTCCATAGACTACTATCTTGAAGCCTGACCCTAATGGCCCGAAAACCTACTAGAAGAACCTTCAATGGCTGGTGGATGGTATGAGCTATCTCGCATAGCACTAAAGGAGACATTTGAAGAACCTTGATGATCAAAATACCCGCCGGAGGAACCCTGAATAGCTGGCTGGTGGTAGGAAATCTCCGGCATTGCAGTGAAATAAATCCTCATTTGATTACCTCGAGGAGGTGGTGGTGGTGCTTAATTTGGGGTCTTGCTGGGCTGACGCATCCCAATCTGACCTCTGCCCCTAGCTGGGGAACCTTCAAACTCTCCAGAGAATTGGGTCCTCTTGTCCTGCTGCAACTGCTCTCTACCCCTCTGGTGCTAACCCTCAATCATCCAGCCAATCTCCACAACTAGCTAATACTCAGTCCCCATCTCAACCTTTTGAGCCATGCTTGCTTGAATACAAGGGTTTAACCTCGCAAAAAATCTCTTCACTCCCTCTACGTCTGTAGCAGGTATCATGAGTTCATAGCGAGACAACTCAGAGGATCTCACCTTATAATCAGTCACAGACATCTGACTTTGATCGAGCTGCTCAAACAAACACCGTAACTCTTCAGTCTGAGAGGGTCGAATATACATGTACAATAGAAGCTGTGTAAACTGATCCGAAGTCATGGGAGAAAAACATGCTTGTTTATCAAGTAGGTAAGACTGCCACCATCTACGGGCACTGCCCTCTAATTGGAAAGTGGTGAAATCTACTCCATGGGACTCCAATATTCTTATGTCGTGCGGTCTGTCCCTGCACCTATCAATGAAATCTTGCATCCTAATAACGCTCAACTCCAAAGATAGGAGAGTGTAGCCTAGTCAATCTATCTAATAACTTCTGTGGATTGTTATCCGCAGCTAGTCTGGGCTCTGGTGCCACTACTGCAACTAGTTGGGCATCGCCTGTGGTTAGAGTGCCCGAAGTCTGACATACGTTAACTGGGTGCCTAGAAGCTTAAGCAGTACGGGTCTATGATCCCCCTCCTGCCTGAGATATGGCTGGGTCTGCTAGAAATAAATTAGCCTTAGTCATAGAGTCCATGAACAGCTACATATGCCCTATGACCTCCTAGAAACCTTTAACGACCCAGCCGGTCATTGTAAGAATTTATGACTCGATCCCCTATTAACTGCATTCCCCGTATTTGGTTCTGTTGTTGTGTGTTATCGGGATGATTCGTTCAAGTTTCGGGGTGTTTAGGGACATTTAGTCCCTGCATGAGAGCCTAAGCTTTAGAATCTGGATCGGAGTCGGAGAAATGTAAAGATAGCCACGTAGTGGAATTTTGACGATTCTGTTAGCTCCGTTGGGTGATTTAAAGCTTAGGGGCATGTTCCGATTGGGGTTTGGAGGCCTGTATCTTATTTTGGCTTGAAATGCCTAAAATCAAATTCTTGACGTTTCCGGTTCGATACTGAGATTTTGATATCGGTGTCAGAATGGAACTTCTAAAGCTGGAATAGGTCTGTCGTGCATATTAGGGCGTGTGTAAAATTTCAGATCACTTGGACGAGGTTTGATAGACGTTTTTTATCAAAAGTGGAATTTGGAAGTTTTGGGAATCCTTAGGCTTTGATTGGAGAGTGATTTGTAGTTTTAGTGTTGTTTGATGTGATTTGAGGGTTGGAATAAGTTCAAATGATGTCTTAGGATTGGTTGGCATGTTTAGTTGAAGGCTCGGAGGCCTCAGATAAGTTTCAATTTCTTAACGGAAGTTGAATTGGACTTAAGAAAAAATGAAGCTTCGATGAAGTTCTGTCATTACCGCATCTGCAGTTAGGGGACCATAGGTGTGTGATCGCCGAAGAGATTGAGCAGCCCCAGATGTGGCAATGTGCTTGAAAGCCATATTCTACAGGTGCGATAGTTTGAGCACACCTACGAGTACGCATTAGAAGAAGCGCAGGTGCGGCCCAGGGCAATTAATGAAATCTCACAAATGCGCACCTAGGACTGCAGATGTGAGGAAATGTCCGCATGTGCAGAAATCCTGGGCCAGAACCTTTGCCAAGGTTCAGTTGCGATTATGCCCAGTTTCTTCACCATTTTCATCCGGATTATTAAGCTTTTTGGAGGTTTTTCAATGAGGATTCAAGAGAGCTTTGAGGAGGTAAGCTTTTTGGAACCCAAACTCGTTATTATTGTATTTTCTACTGATTTTGGGCAAGAAATATAGGGCAAATAAGGGTTAAATTTTGGGGGTTTAGGGTTTGAATTTGGAGACTTGGAATTAGAGATTTGAGGGGTTGTTTGTGGTTTCATTCTCGTGTTTTTGGTAGGTATGAACTCGTGAGAGTGTGATAATTCTTAATTTTTAAATTTTACTCGATTTCTAGACATGGGCCTAGGCGACTATTTGGGCGATTTTCCTAATTTCACATTTCAACTTCGAATTAAATAGTTGAATCAAATTCTTGAAGTTATATTTACATTATGCAATTACTTTAAATACATTCAGGCCATTTGGAGTCGGATACTCGTGGCAAGAGCGTGATATCGAGTTTATTGAGCTGGTTCGAGGTACCTAGCTTGTCTAACCTTGTGTGGGGGACATCCCTTTAGGATTTTGGTGTTGTTTTTTATATGAATGTGGTTTACATAAGGTAACAAATGCGTCATATGATAATCATTGGATTTTTATTAAGTAAAATACATGTGTTTTCCTTATTCTTGAACACTACTTGCACTTTAAGCCTACTGTGAAGTATAGGAAAGCATGCTTAAGTGAGTTAACTGTCCTATCTACTTAAACTGATTACTTGAATTCTATGCATCATGTTAGAATAAAAATCTCTATTTTCTTGGTAAGGACTTGAATGAAATTCGCAGATTCTTTCCATAAGATTGTTGTGTATTTACTTTCGGACTACGGATGAGTATTTTTGGAGATCCCCCGGGAATGCACCCGAGAAATACCCTGTACTGGATATTTACTTTTGGACTATGGGAAGATACCAGTGAGATTCCCTTGCACAGTTATTGATTTGAACTACAGGGCTGGATATGGAGAGATCCCCAAGCATTTACGTTAGGGACTACGGGATGGAATCACGAGAGATCCCATGTTGATATTTATGTGTACTGGGTGTATATTGTATGTGACTTACTCTTTATTTTTTTATATCGTTTTGATTATACTATTGCACCTTATATTGGTTTACATTGTCTTATATATTTATAACTGGTAGGGCCCAGATATTCCTCGTCACTACCCAACCGATGTTAGGCTTGGCACTTACTGATTACCGCTATGGTGTACTCATGCCCTTTCCTGCACATGGTTTCCTTGTGCAGATCCATGGTCTTCGGCTTAGCCCTACTACCCTTGAGGCGAGGTGATTCTTTAGAGAATTTGAGGTATATTTACCATGTCCGCAGACCAAGGAGTCCCTCTCTATTCTCTCTTGTAGTTATACCCCTTCTGTATTTCCTTCAATTAGACATTCCGGAGTTAGAACACTATCGAGTATCCTTAGCTTGTGATTTCATGAGATTCAGGGCTTTGGGATATATTTTCTATTGAGAATGTGTATTTGTATATGACAGGCGGAATCTTAAACTCTTAATTATACTTTATATGCAGTTTTTACTAATTTTGTTTTGATGTTTCCTTTTTCTGTGATGGTTAGGTTTACCTAGTCGTAGAGACTAGGTGTCATCACGATAGTTCACGGAGGGCGAATTAGGGTCATGAAAATGACAAGCTAGTTTAGTAGAGTCTTGCAGATAAGTATGGAGAAGTCTGTACTTATCTTCGAGAAGCTATAAAAATATTAGGAAAAATTCCATTTCATTTGATTTCCTTGTCATGCAAGAATATTGGTGTCGAAATTCTAAACTTCTATCTTCTATTCTCTCAGAGATGGTGAGGACACGTGCTACCAGAGATAATCAGGCACCTGTGCCCCTTACTGGAGCCGTCAAAGGTCGGGGCTAGGGTAGAGGCCGAGGACGCGCACATGGTGTAGCCAAAGCACCCGGCACGAGCTACCACCAAGAAGCTACCAACAATTCCTGCCGGAGTATAGGCACCTAATACGCATACTGCTACTACTACTCTGTCTCTTTTGAAGAATCTTGCTCCGTTCATGAACATGTACACTACCCTAGCTCGGGAAGGTTACTTTCCCTTACTGCAGCAATGTCTAAGGCCGGGGGAGCAACACAGAATCCCGCCGCCCGTACACCCGAGCAGCGAGTGCATGTTGATTAGGACCTAGAGATTATTCTGGTTTAGCCTATAGCCCTTACTGCAGCCATGGAGATGGATATTTGTTATCAACACGTGGTAAGCATTGCTAGGAGGATAGAGGATATGCATGCTCGGGACAGGGAGGCCAAAAGGTTTCGAGATTATGGCCATTATTCTTATGCCCATGATCCAACTGCAGGTTGTCATGGTAGGGTATATATGAGTCACCCTGTTCATTCAGCTCTTCCAGCAGCTAGTGGTATACTGGATCCTCCAAGGCCTTAGGGGCCTTATTACTCACCTCCAGTATCTAGTGTTCCTCCTACGCGGGGAGTTTCTCATGGTCAGTCCAGCGGACCTAGACTGAGCCAGTCACGGCCACCACGTCCTCCCAAAGCTTGTTTTGAGTGTGGTGACACACACCATATGGTGAGGGATTGCCCAAGACTTGGGATGGGTGAACCTTCACATTCTTCGCAGACACAGTGCACTCCATAATGTTCTCAGGCTATGATCACAGCACCTGTTCCTACCCCACCTGCTCAGTCAGCTAGAGGTGGAGGTCAGGAAAGTAGAAGTTGCCCTAGATGAGGAGTCCAGTCTAGTTACTATGTCCTTCCTGCCCGTACCAAGGATGTTAATTGTATCATTACAGGTATTGTCCAAGTTCGTCACACTGTTACATCGGTTTTATTCGATCCAGGATCCATTTATTCTTATGTGTCCTTTTATTTTGCTCCATATTTGGGCGTGTCTTGGAATTCTTTGGTTTTCCCCTTTCTATGTTTCTACTCCTGAGGGAGATTCTCTTTTTGTGGACCGCGTTATAGGTTGTGTTTGATTGCTCTTAGTGGTTTTGAGACTAGAGTCGATTTATTATTACTCAGCATGGTAGATTCTGATGTTATCTTGGGCATGAACTGATTGTCACCCCATTATGTTATTCTTGATTTTCACGCCAAAATCGTGACGCTAGCTTTACTAGGTGTAACGCGAGTAGAGTGGAGGGTCACCTTAGATCATACTTCCAGTAGAGTTATTTCATTCCATTAGGCTTAGTGTATAGTTAAGAAGGGGTGTGATGCGTATTTAGCTTATGTGAGAGATGTCAGTATTGATACCCCTGCAGTTGATTCAGTACCAGTAGTACGAGACTTCTCTGATGCGTTTCCAGCTGATCTTTTAGGCATGCTGCCCGATACAGATATTTATTTCAGTATTAGTTTGTTACCGGGAACTCTGCCTATTTCTATTCCTCTTTACCGTATGGATCCTTCTGAGTTGAAGGAGTTGAAGGACCAGTTGCAGTAATTGCTTGATAAGGGTTTCGTTTGGCCTAGTGTATCATCTTGGGGTCCTCCTATCTTGTTTTTTAAAGAAAAAGGATGGTTCTATGCGTATGTGCATTGATTATCGCTAGTTGAACAAAGTTAAGTGAAGAACTGGTATCTCTTGCCTCATATTGATGATTTGTTTGAATATCTACAAGATGCACGAATGTTTTCTAAGAATAATCTTCGTTTTGGCGATCATTAGTTGAATATTTAGGAGTGAGATATCCTAAATACTGCCTCCTGGAATCGGTATTTTCATCACGAGTTCCTTGTTATGTCATTTGGGCTGACAATGCCCCAGTAGCCTTTATGCATTTAATGCACAGTGTATTACGGCCATATCTTGAATCGTTCGTCATTGTCTTTATTGATGAAACTCTTGTATACTCCTGGAGTCGGGAAGATCATGAACAGAACCTGAGGATAGTGCTTCAGACATTGAGAGAAAATACGTTATAGTTAATTTAGTTGAAATGTGAGTTTTGGTTGAATTCTGTGGCATTCTTGTGTCACATGGTATCGAGTGAGGAGATAAAGGTGGATCCGAAGAAGGTGGAAGCAGTGTAGAGTTGGATCAGACCATCCTCAACTACAAAGATTCATAGTTTTCTTGGCATGGTAGGTTATTACCATCAATTTGTTGAGGGGTTTTCATCTATTACAACACCTATGAACAGAAGGTGTTCCATTCCAGTGGGCAGAAGAGTGTGAGGAGAGCTTTTAGTAACTTTAGAAAACTTTAACTGCAACCCCGTTTTGATATTGCCTACAGGTTCGAGGTCTTATACTGTCTATTGTGATGCCTCGAGGATTGTCCTTGGAGTGATATTGATGCAGGGCGGTAGGTTAATTGCTTACGCATCCAGATAGCTGAAGGTACATGAGAAGAATTATCAGGTACATCATCTCGAGTTAGCTTCCAGTATTCACGCCTTAAAGATCTAGCGTCATTATTTGTACGGTGTGTTTGGTGAAATTTTTACATATCACTGAGTTTTACAGCATCCGTTCAAGCAGAATGACATTAATTTTCACCAAAGGAGGTGGTTAGACTTGCTGAAAGACTATGATATCACTATCTTGTATCACCCGGGCAAGGCCAATGTTGTGGACGATGCCTTGAGTCAATGGGCAGAGAGTTTAGGGGGTTTGGCTTATCTACTAGCAACAGAGAGGCCCATGGTGATGGATGTTCAGGCCTTAGCCAGCCAGTTTGTGAGATTGGATCTTTCGGAGCCCAGTCAAGTCATTGCTTGTGTGGTTTCTTCGTCTTCCTTGTTTAATCGTATCCGAGAGCGTCAGTTTTATGACTCTTATTTGCTTGTCCTCAAGGACAAATTCCTGTATGGTGCTGCTAGAGATGTGACCATTAGTGATGATGGGGTATTGAGGATGCAGAGTCGGGTTTGTGTAACCAATGTTGATGGGCTTCGAGAGTTAATTCTAGAGGAGGCCCATAGTACACGGTATTCCATCCATCCGAGTTCCATAAAGATAGAGTAGGATTTGAGGCAACACTATTAGTAGAGGCGGATGAAGAAAGATATAGTTGGGTTTGTAGCTCGGTGCCTCAATTGTCAACAAGTAAAGTATGAGCACTAAAGGCCTGGTGGGCTGCTTCAACAGATAAAGAATCCGGAGTGGAAGTGGGAGTGGATCACCATAGACTTTGTAGTTGGGCTCCCATGGAGTTTGAAGAAGTTCGATGCCATTTGGGTGATTGTGGATCAACTGACCAAGTCCTCGCACTTTATCCCTTTGTGTACTACCTACTTTTTGGAATGGTTGACGGAGATTTATATCCAAGAGATAGTCTATCTATACGGTATTCCAATTTCCATCATTTCAGATAGAGGTACTCAGTTCATATCACGGTTCTACAGGGCCGTACAGCATGAGTTGGGCACTCGGGTGGAGTTGAGCACATCATTTCACCCCTAGACGGACGGAAAATCCGAGTGCACTATTCAGATTCTAGAGGATATGCTTCATGCATGTGTGATAGAGTTTGGAGGTTCTTGGGATCAGTTCTTGCCTTTGGCGGGGTTTGCCTACAATAATAGTTATCAGTCCAACATTTAGATAGCACTGTATGAGGCTTTGTATGGTAGGCGGTGTAGATCCCCTGTGTGTTGGTTTGAGCCGGTGGAGGTTAGATCATTGGGCATAGAGTTGGTTCAGGATGCTTTGGAGAAGGTTAAGGTGATTCATGATAGACTCCGCACATCCCAGTCTAGACAGATGAGTTATGCAGACAGGAAGGTCTGTGATGTTTCCTACATGGTTAAAGAGCGGGCCTTTCTTCGGGTTTCGCCTATGAAGGGCATTATGAGATTTCAGATGATTGGAAAGTTGAGTCCAAGGTGTATTGTTCCTTTTGGGATATTGCGGCGTGTTGGGGATGTTGCTTATGCGCTTGCTTTACCTCCCATCTCGGATGGAGTTCATTCGGTATTTTATATTTCGAAGCTCCGGAGGTATCATGTGATACCTTGCACGTGTTGGATTTCAGTTCAGTCCAGTTGGACAAGGATCTATCTTATGTTGAGGAGCCGATGGCGATATTGGACAGGTAGGTTCAGAAGCTGAAGTCAAAGAATATTGCATTAACGAAGGTTCAGTGGCGTGGCCAAGAAGTTGAAGAGGCGACTTGGGAGGCCGAGCAGGATATCTGCAGCCGTTACCCTCATCTTTTCACTACTTCAAGTATGTCTCTATGATCATTCGAGGATGAACGAATCTTTTAAGAGGGGGAGGATGTATCAACCCGGCCATTTGTTATAAGAAATTATGCCCCGATCCTTTATTAATTGAATTCCCCATATTTTTTTCTGCTATTGTGAGTTGTTGGAAGGATTCATTTTAAGTTTCGGAGTGTCTTGGGACACTTAGTACCTAAATGAGAGCTTGATCTTTAGAATCTGGACCATAGTCAGAGGAGTGTGAAGAGAATCTTGAAATGGAATTTCTATGGTTTTGTTAGCTCTGTTGGGTGATTTCGGGCTTAAGGGCGTGTTCGGATAGTGTTTTGGAGGTCTATAGCTTATTTAGGCTTGAAATGCCGAAAGTCATATTTTTGAAGTTTCCGGCTCGATTGTGAGATTTTGACATCGCGTCAAAATGGAATTTCGGATGTTGGAATAGGTCCGTCATGCCATTTTGGGTATGTGTGCAAAATTTCAGGTTATTTAGACGAGGTTTGATAAACTTTTTGATTGAAGATGGAATTCGGAAGTTTTGGGAATCCTTAGGCTTGCGTTAGAGAGTGATTTGTTGTTTTAGCATTATTTGATGTGATTCGAGGTTTAGAAGAAGTTTGCATGATATATTAGGATTAGTTGGCATGTTTGGTTGTGGTCGGGGTGCCTCGGGTGAGTTTCGCGTGCTTAATGGAAGTTGAATTGGACTTAGGAAAATTTGAAGCTTGGTTGAAGTTCTATCATAAATGCACCTGTGGTTTAGGAAACTACAGGTGTGTGATTGTAGAAGCGATTGAGGAGCCGCAGATACGGCTATGTGCTTGTAATCTAGATTCCACAAGTACGGTAGTGTGAGAACACCTGCGAGACCGCATGTGCGGTAGGAGAAGCGCAGGTGCGGCCAAGGGCAATTAATGAAATCTCGCAGATGCGCACCTGGGACCATAGGTGCGGGTCCGTAGGTGTGAGAAAATGTCCACAGGCATGGAAATCCTTGGCCAGAACCTATATAAAGGTTCCATCGCGATTTTTCCCATTTTCTTCACCATTTTCATCCCGATTTTTTATCTTTTGGAAGGTTTTTGAGAGAGAATTCAATAGACTTCGAGGAGGTAAAATTTTTGAACCCAAAGTTGTTATTATTGTATTTTCTTCTGATTTGGGCAAGGAATAGGGGAAATAAACGTTAAATTTGGGGGGTTTAGGGTTTGAAATTGGAGACTTGGAATTGAGTATTTGAGGGGCTGTTTGTGGTCTGATTCTCGTGTTTTTGGTACCTATGAACTCGTGAGAGTAGGAGGATTTTTAATTTGTAAATTTTACATGATTTCGATACATGGGCCTGGGGGACTATTTGGGCAATTTTCGAAATTTCGCGTATTAGCTTCGAATTAATTAGTTGAATCAGTTGCTTGAAGTTATATTCACAGTATGCAATTAATTTGAATAGATTCTGGCCATTTGGAGTTGGATACTCGTGGTAAGAATGTGATATCGACTTGATTTAGTTGG
The DNA here is from genome assembly GCA_034376525.1 of Nicotiana benthamiana. NCBI lineage: Eukaryota > Viridiplantae > Streptophyta > Magnoliopsida > Solanales > Solanaceae > Nicotiana > Nicotiana benthamiana. The sequence continues at coordinate 43,286,098 of CM067326.1, forward strand.
TTCGAGGTAAGTGGCTTGTCTAACCTTGTATGGGGACATCAACTTAGCATTTTGGTATTGTTGTTTTATGAATGTTGTGTACGTGAGATGACTAGTGCATACACGTGCTAAATATTGTAAAACCCATTTTCATTAAGTAAAATACCTTTGTTTTCCTTCTTCTTGAAAACTACTTGTACTTTAAGCCAACTTGTAGTATAGGAAAGCATGCTTAAGTGAGTTAATTATCCTATCTGCTTAAACTAATTACTTGAATTTTGTGCGGCATGTTAGAATATAAATCTCTATTTTCTTACTACGGGCTTGAATGAAATTTGTGGATTCTTTCCTTGAGATTGTTGTGTATTTACCTTGGGAATACAGATCAGTATGTCGAGACATCCCCCTACACATTTATGTTTGGGACTACGGGAATGCACCTGGAGATACCCCTATACTGGCTATTTAGTTTGGGACTATGGGAAGACACCAGGGAGATTCCCCTGCACATTTATTGATTTGAACTACAGGACAGAATACCGAGAGATTCCTGAGCATTTACATTTAGGGCTACAGGACAGGATCCTCAGAGATCCCCTGTTGATATTTGTGTGTACTGGGTGTATATCATCTGTGCCTTACTCTTTATTTTCTTATATAATTTTGATTATACTTTTTGCACCTTATATTGTTTTACTTTGTCTTATATATTCATAATTGGTAGGACCCTGACCTTCCTTATCACTACCCGACCGAGGTTAGGCTTGGCACTTACTGGGTATCGCTATGGTGTACTCATGCCCTTTTCTGCACATGGTTTCCGTGTGGCTACTATCCTTGAGGCGAGACAGTTCTTTAGAGACTTCGAGGTATATCTGCCGCGCCCGCAGATCGAGGAGTCCCTCTATATTCTCTTTTTTAGTTATAGCCCTTCTGTATTTCCTTTTATTAGACATCCCGGAGTTTTAACACTATGTAATACGCTTAGCTTGAGATTTCATGAGATTACGGGTTTTAGGAGATGTTTTCAGTTGAGAGTATGTATTTGTATATGTCGGGCGGCATCTTAAACACTTCATTATGCTTTATTTGCAGTTTTTATTAGTATTATTTTGTTGCTTCCTTTTTCTGCAATTGTTAGGAATACCTAGTCGTAAAGACTAAGTGCTGTCACGATAGTTCAAAAAAGGCGAACTGGGGTCATGACAAAACCAGGTGTTGTTATGAAATCCGCTAGAGCACGCTCTGTTGCGGGCACCTCACCCTACTCCTCAATAATAGGATTCCATGTCTGATATGTCGATGGTGTAACTAGGGAAGCTCTGGGATTCCTTCGCCCCCTACCTCGAGCCGGTGCCCTCCCCTAGCCTCTGTCTCGGCCTTTAGCAACATGCGGAGCGGCTCCTCCCAAGTCTGGAACGTCCGGCGTACGTGTCATCACCATTTGTGAGAGAATAGAAAAGAAAATTAAGTATACCATCAATTGCATGATAGAAGATGAATAAAAAATAGTTCCCTAACACCCTAAAGCCTCTCGAAGATAAGTACAAACGTCTCTGTACCAATTAACAAAACTCGACTAGGTTTGCCTATAACTTGTGAGACCTACGTCAGCCTAGTGCTCAGATACCGTGTTGTCATGACCTAAATTTCACATTAGGTCATGATGGCACCAAACACCGTTGTTAGGCAAGCCAACACTAATCAACTAATAAATCCTCATTTAAATAATTACTACGTATAAACTTTTCCTTATTGATAAAGAAATTAGGAGTTTGAAACTTAAGCATAATTAGATGAAAGTAATAATTACAGACATAAATCATGATAGTAATCCAAAATTCATAAGCCTATTAATGTGTGCCAAGACCTGATGTCACAAATATATGGGCAATCTAGTAGAATAACAAAATCATACTATCCTACTATCTAGAAAAGAAATAGACAGGAAAAGTAAAGACATAGAAAGACTCCAGCTGCTGCAGAATGCCTCAGAAGGGTAGCTCACCGGATGTCTCAAGCTGAGGATTCCACTCTATGCGTCGGACTGAGAGTCAGATGCATTGATCTCAAAGCCTGTACAACTAAGTAGAGAAGTGTAGCGTGAGTACATAAAAATATATACTCAGTAAGTATCTGGCATAACCTCGCAAAAGTAGTGACAAGGGGCCAACTCTGACACTTACTAAGGCCAACAAATATAATAATATAAAGTTCAATATTTCTATTCACAATGTATATAGATAACAACAAGCTCAAACAAGAATAATTCTGAAAATCCTTTTATCCAATTAATAAATCTACGTAGTTTCCTCATATAAAACAATTGACCTTTCAAGCAATGAATCATACAAATTATAAAGGGTTTCGGCTCTATTATCACACGTAAATACCACCGAGGACGTTCGGCCCAATCCCATATTAAAGTAAATTATCCACTGTCAAGGGTCGAAAGATCTGAACCATATATACATTTATTAACCTGCCAAGGTGAACGACCCGCTCGCATGAGAGTAGTGGAAATAATCAACCCGCTCGCTGAATACACTTGCGACGTGGTTAAGTATAAATACAACTTAATATTTCCTTAAATTTTTTCAGAATAAATATGTACTTGAAATCATGACATCCTCAACTTTGTTCCATTCAATACAAATCAAAATTTTAATGGTACGCACAAAGCATGGTATAATCCTAGAACTACCGATCATAACAGGAATAGTAGTTATGTACAGACTTTCATCACTTCATGCATACGTAGCCCCCTAACTTCACCTGTGAGAAAATATTCCTCTCACAAAGTTAGAAAACAGACTTATCTTATTTCGAACCTACTTCCAACTCAACAATGCGCTCAAACCCTCAAACCGGAGTCGAACAATCCAAAACTATTCAGATAGTGTAAAAACTAATCAATATAGGCTCAAAGGTTCATATTTTCACTATTAGAGTGAGTACCCAACCCATATTGCAAGATTCCAGCCTCGGGCCTACGTGTCCGAATTCTGAAAACTTTCAAAGAAAGTTGTTACACATAATCTTAGGATCAAGAATATACGATTTTTACTTCATTCCATTAGAAATTTCATGGTTAAATCTTGTTTTTATAAATACAAAACCAGGTTTCCCTCTAATCCCATGAATTTTACTAATCTTTACAAGTTACTCTACCCAAAATCCAAATATTTAACTCACATATAGTAAAAATGACTTACCTCCAAAAGCTTGGTGAAACACCCCTCTCAATAATATCAAAAATCGCCTAACAATAGTGTGAAATAAGCCAAAAATATCTAAGGCCCGTATTAAATGAGGCTACTACCTTCAATAATTTTTGCATCTGCGGTCCTGGGTCGCACATGCGGCCCCCGCATCTGTGGTAATTGGTCCGCTTCGGCGGAACTTTGCGAGGTCGGTTGGGATGCTTTTTGCAGAGTAAGGGCTGCATCTGTAGTTTCTGGCAGGCCATCCTTGGCCGCATCTGTGACTAAATATGCGCATTTAAGATAGAAGCTGAGCATTCAGTTCTTCCCCAAACTTTCCAACTTGGTCCGAGCCTCGTCCGATTGACGTTAGGGGCCCCCGCGGCCCCATCCGAACACACCCACAAGTTTGAAAGGATAAAGTAGACTCGCTTGAATCCTCAGAACGCCAGAAAAACTAGGAATCACACCCTAAACCATTTGATTCAAACTTATGAACTTCAAGTTCTTCAATTTACTTCCAACGTGATGAAACACACCTAGACTTCTTAGATTGACACCAAATTGTGTGTGCAAGTCTTAAATGACATTATGGAACTATTTGCGGTCTCAAAATTTCATTTAGACCTTGTTATTACCAAAACCCGCTCTAAACCAAATTTAAAGGACTTCAAAATCCTTAAGGAATTAACTTTCACTATAGGCACCAAAACGCTCCCGGGTTATCCAAAACGCTCCCGGGTTATCCAAAACCCGATCTGGACATATGTCTAAGTCCGAAATTATTATATGAACCTATTTAAACCGTTAAATTCTGATTTCGAGGTTCTTTACCTAAAATGTTGACCGAAGTCAAACTTGGCATTTTAAGACAACCTTAAGGAATCAAGTGTTTCGGTTTCAACCCAAACTCTTCCAAATCCCGTACCAACCATCCCCGCGAGTTTTAATCAATTAAAGTAAGTAAGGAAAGTCTTATTTAGGAGATGGAATTCTATAATTCAAAATAACCAGTTGAATCTTTACACACGGTGTGGGATAATACTGAATATGTTGTTATGTTGTTTTATTATTTATATCAAACAAATTATTACATATATTTTTTCCACATACTTATGTTTCACTTTATTAAATCACTTAATGATGATAAGTTTATAGTTTGCCGTAAATATCAGTACAAGAATACCCTCTCTTAATAGTTCTTGTTGGAATCATTGGAAACAAAAGATTCTGGTTAGAGATATTAGAAAAAATAATTAGTAAATAATTTATGAAATTTTGGTTGGTAGGATATTATGGTAAATTTTATAAGTTTGACGTTATTTGTTAATATCTGCACTAATTTACGTTGAATCCAAGTATTATTTTATATGAAATAAAAGGTAAAAAAATGTGTTTATTGATGAAAACATATAAGTCCGTCCTAAACAATATAAATTTAGATGAAATGCACATCTAAAACAAATAAGGACACATATTACCTTAACTGGAGACCTAACATTTGAATGGCTACATCATCATTAACTTTATCAAAAAGTAAAAAAATATTTTATTAGTCATGATATATTAGTATTATTATTACTTTCTTTCTTTCTAGTAGCATACAGTCAATACAAGCCATACGCTAATTATTATTTATATCAGAATTTCTTAGCTGCTCTAGTGTTTGTTTAAAAAATTGATAAAAGAAAATTCCGAAACTGTTTTTCGAATTCCTCGAAAGAATTTAGAACCTATCACGATTTGAGAGAAGTTCCAATTTTTGCAAAAACTAATAAACTTTGGAAATCTTACGAAAATATCCTAAATAAATTCTAACGTATCAACTTCTAGTCAGTGGCAAAGCCACATAGTCGTAAGGGTTGCCAACTGACCACCCTTCGTCGAAAAATTACATCATATATATAGGTAAAATATTATGTTATAAAAATATATAACACATAATGAACACCCTTTATCAGAAAAAAATTTCACAACTTTTATAATTGAACACCCCAGAAACTTTAGCCACTACCTCTAGCTATTAACCATAGACTTTACAAAACAAGCCAAGCACATAAAAAATTAAAAGCCAAAATAAATAAAGTTTGTTCTCTCCAAGAATCACACGCAAAGATCTCATTCTATATTTTTACGCGTGATCTACGTTATTAGATTCAAGACAAAAAGAAAATTTCATGGATGATATATATATATATATATATATATATATATATATATATATATATATATATATATATATATATAAGATTCTAAAAATCTAAGCAAGAAAGGAATTTTTGAATGGATATGATTGAAATTCATTGAAAACACATAAATTAGTCAGTATAAAACTTGAGGAAGATTTAAGGTGATTTGGTATCAAATTTTGTAGTTAATATCAAGTTCAAAAATTCTTTTGCGACACATGTAATTCACACACGGATATACATTGATATACATGTGATACATGTTTGATACAAATATGATACATATGTGAACACAAATGATACACGATTTGATACACGTATCATGTTTTTCATGTCATCTGCTACTTCGATTTTCAATTCAAATCATCTCAAAACTCAACTAAATCATCCCAAAATTGATATTTGAGCTCCTAAAGTGTACCCAATCTATTTTAATATCCACTCAAACGAAAGCAAAGCTTTGATATTTTTGGCTATAAATAGCTAAATGGCTAATATTAATAATATTTTATGAATTAACAATTTATGTAATAAATTACTTATAAATAAACATAGCTGTATTTTTTTGAAAAAGTATTCTTGCTTTAATCCAAAATAAGATTTTCTAGCGCAAATCCAAATTAATCAAGTCACAAAAAGAACGAATATTGAAAGAGAAAAATATACACGTAGTAACTTTTATAGTATTAGTCTTTGAGTACATGTTTTACACATATACCCATATTAATAAACACAAGCTTTTTAATAATCACATTGATAAATTATTTTAAAATTATATTTAAGTTATAAAATAAAAAAATATTTAAGTTAATGAAATTAGTTAACTAATATATTAAAGGAAGAAACCATGCTTAACCAAAGTCACCGTGACATAGACTACGATGAGGCTACTACATTATAGTTATACTTATATTACTGACTTAAACCCTTGTGATTGATTTTTTATTTACTTATCTATTTATAAATAATTGGATATACAATTAGGAGAATATTATTAATTTTACTATTATTTATTATTAAAAGTATGTATCATTAAATACTAGTTAAGTAAAAAAAAGATAAAATAGTGTCACAACCCTAAATTCGACCCGGTGTGATGGCACCTATCGTGAAACTAGGCTGCCGACACAAATCCCAAATCAAACCATTATTTTGTCAAAGACAGTTTTAAGGTATTAATTGACAATATCTCATAGCATGAGTCTAACTAACCAGTGCGACATAAATACACAAGCCCGACATCGGAATGTCACAAGTCACAAGCAACTACAAGTTCTGTCGAAGTACAATAAAGTCTATCAAAGTCTAGAAACAATACTAATGTAATCTTGGGAAGATAAAAGGGAGAAGTACAGGGCTACGAACGTCGTGCAGCTACCTTGTCGACTCCATCGACCTGTAGAATGAACGATCAACACTCGATATCAAGACCCGCAACTCCTAGATCTACACACAAGGTGCAGAAAGTAATATGAGTATGCCAACTCGGTAAGTAATAAAAGTAAATGAAAGCTGAGCAGTAACAAAATAGATAATTCCACGACATAGCACCACAACAAATACAGTACATTTCCAAAACTGTACCGAAATTAATTTTCTCTTAAAAAAAACTCTGTTCCAGTAAAAACCTTTTCTTTTAAAAACAGCATTCAATTGCTTCAAATAAGTGATGAAAGAGTGAGTAAAAATGATAGAAACATAAACAGATCCTCGGGCAAGACGTGTCACAATTCAGATTTTCTACCCTCGAGAGTCGTGATGACGCTTACTCTTGAAAGCTAGGCAAGGTGAGTATTGTAGATTTGATAACTCTTTTATTTATTTATTTTTTTGAATCCACTAGGCAATCGCCTAGGGTTAGTTTTCATAAATAATAGAAAAGAAAATTACAACAAATAGGAGAAATAAAATAAGGCGGATTACACCGGTAATGTCACCCATATAATACATCCGGCATAGACTTTACCTTAGTTATCCTATTGAGGCAAATAAAAGCCTCCTGAATTAGCAAGCATGCAAAAAGAAAGACCTCGCAAGAACTAAGAATTGAATGATCATCACAGAGTTTATAACATGCTCTGTGATGATATTACAAAGGATGATACTAATGTGATGGTAAAATAAACAGATGAAGAAGCCATAGAGATGCCCTCTTTTTTCTTTTGTTGTGACAACTTTGATTTGCAGAATGATGTCTTCTTCCACATAATTTTTCAAGAATTATTCAAAGTTCATGCATTATTCTTGAGACGATTGGATTTTGGGTGTGTTGTTTGAGGGACCTGTTTTTGTTTTGCAGATCTCATTGGGGGCCTCCTTATGTTTACGTATTCAAACTCCCTGCCGTCCCAACTTCTTTCCCTTTGATGAGACTTCTTATTTCTTGCTGTGCATTGGTGACAAATCTCCTTTTGTTGAAGCGTCTGCTCGGCATTGTTTTAAGAAATCCTCTTCTTCCCCTTCTTCATAAATATGTCTTCCTGCCAAAATTGGATTTGGTAACTCTTGAAAAACGTCTTGAGTTGTTAATTATGCACTATTGATAACTGTGTTTTTTGTTTGTTGTTTTTGCGCGTTGTTCCTATTCATGACAGAGTAACCAGTAGTAGGATTAGTATCTGTAGTTACCATCGCTTCCAATAGTTGTCTTTCCTCGGACGAAACTACTGAAACAGTTTTGACGAGCTGCCCCGCCTTTGACCATGCTACCGTATTGCTATCAGTAGTAGGAGATTGCTGCTTCTGATTTGACGGCATTGTTTGCGTCATGACATCCAAACATTTTCTGTCCTCTAGATTAGAGAGTGGTTCTGATGTTGTAGCCTGATTCTGGCTAGTTGATGGCAGCATAGTTGCGATTCGATTAACAACTGATGATTGGACTGAGTTAAGTTGACGATTATGAGCTGATTCAGTTTTGTTGAACTGTGATGTCACTACAATTGAACTAACTGTTTTAGCATTATTTCTTGGAACAAACAATGGAGAATTATGGTTTAATCTGCTGTTTGGAGTTTCTGTTTGCTTCGAAATTGCACAACAGTTCTTAATTGTATTTTTCCTTTGACATTTTTGTTTGGCTGAATCATCACTGTCCTCTTCAGTACTATCCTGCTCACATTCTTGGTCATCATCTTCCCATGAAATACCAGCGAGTCCTTCACCCCAGGTCTTCTCATCATCATAATCTCGTTGGTCTTTCCAGAATTTCGATTTAATGACCAAGTCCCTCCTCTTTGTCACATTAGGAGTATATATGGTTGGAGAATTTTGAAGTTTGGACTGTATTTGCATACTTGTAGCAGTAACATGAGCTGTAGCCTCTGTATTCTGAGGTGAATTCTGATTGACATCGGCCAGCACAGCAAATGAGTTTGAAGTACTGTTATTAATTGGAGCACAATCTTTCTTGGTATGGTCAGACAAAACCAAACCTGAAGCTTTGTTTGGTTCATTACAATGTTGTTGTCCAGTATTATTTCAATCAGCAAGAACATTTGTAACTGTCGACTTCTGTCCTGGTTGCAAAGACAGAACAGTGTGATCTGTTCTAAATATGAGCTTATCCGGGGACTGAATATTAGTTCCATTTGCTTGACCAAGCAAAGTTGTGTTGTTATTGTTAGAATTCAGTTTTGTCTGCTGCTGTTCGATTAGCTTTTGATTGACACTTTTTGCATTAACTTTTTCTGGCTTAGTAGATGAATCTGTAGATTCCAAGTCAGATGCCATCTTTTCATTTACTGCATTACCAATTCTTAGTTGCTGAATATTGTACCTGTGCTGCTGACCTTCAAGACCTCCCATCTGTTCATCCTGTGCCCTGCTATTACTATGGTTTGCATTGGCAGTTGTATCCAAATTTGTTACTATCATTTCATTTTCAACCATACAAAGAAATTTCTTAGTGACTTGCATTTTACAACCAAGGTCAGCATCACCTTTTGGAATTGGAAAAATTTCTGCAGATGTATTAGCAGAAACATTATTGTTATTCCATGCTGTTGCACATTGCAGTTGATATGTTGTCCATCAAGTTCAACCCCCTACCAGCCTGTGCACTAGTAGAGATAAGATCTGCAGAGGACTGAAATATCCCAGCAGTATCCACATATGATCGAGCATAACTTGTAGAGGCAGGTACCTCCTTAGGAAGCTTAGGAGGTCCTTTGTCCAAATTCTGCACCTCCTTCATAGACTCCACTGAAAGTGTTGTATGTGATGCATCTGATACATCAGCTATCATAGCATCCATAGACACAACATGTTGATTTGCATCTCCCCTATCTATCACAGTAGTTTGTGTAGTCTTAGAATCAGCATTCTGTTTCGAAACATCTTTTACAATACCATTTTGTACCGCTGAATCAAAACGACCAGAAACCTCTTTCACTACTGCATTCTTTTGTGAAGTCACTGCATCAGCAGTTTGTGCAGAATACTGTGCGACTTTTGGTAATTCAACTCCTGACTTACCATCTTTGTCTTGTAAATCCTTAGCACCTTGTCCAGCTCTTTTACCATTTAGATAGTCCCTTGCATCCCCTTGTAATTTGTCAACTTCATTCCCTTCGCGACGAAGCAGCTCAGTGACCAGATTATCCACTGTCACCACGTTTGCTCCAGCTTTTTCTTATTTTTCTACATGCCATCACATCGTGTCCTTGGTGTTTGCAATAAGCACAATACATAGGAAGGTTGTCGAGCACAATTTGTTGATGGAACTCTACAAATTTACCCGAAACAGAATCTGAAATCTCCAGCATTACCTTTTTTTTATGCTTATCCAAAAGGTCCACTATAACCTTAACTCTTGCCGCGCTAAGTCTAGTTCTATCCTGCGTCGCCTTTTCAACAGCAAGAGGTTTTCCCACAGCTGAGGCTATAGACATTAACGATCTCTTAGCAAAGAAATTTGGTGGCAGACCTGGCCGCGAGATCCACACGACTGCCATTGATGTCTCCTCCTTCGGATTGAAAGCGAAAGACCATGGAAATGTTCTGAAGAAGTATTATTCACCTTTGGATTTAAGATATCCTGTCCACTTTGAAAAGAAACGAACATAATCATTGAACAGATCAAGTCTCATTAAGAGATGACGAAATTCCAACTGTCCAATGTTACATTGACCTTGAAGATCGAATTGCGACGAAAAGATTCTTCGCACCCACGCTAGATCAGGTCTTCCATAAGAGAATTTTAAGACAACATCATGATGCAAGTTTTCTTCCCTAATGAAGTTGTTAACCTCTTCCATTGTGAATTGAATTATAGGATCATCATGATCGAATATAACTGGACACAGCTCTATTTTGGTCGGAGCGGGCTGTTTTGCTTGTAAAGTCGAAGCATACGATTGCTTCGAATTATCTTTTGTATCAGATTTTATGAGATTTTGGATGTCCTCTCCCACAGCCAAAGGCTGGGGAGAGATCCGCGCAGCCATGGCTGCCATGATCACTAAGTGACAGCAGAATTCTAGTGATAGAACAAGGATTAATCCATTGTTCTAACCAACCGAGAATTGATGAAGAATTTTGAAAAATTCTTCCATCTACAGTGATTTGAAATCAAATTAAGATCTTGCAGTATAGGATAAGGATTTGGATATGAAAACAATTGGAGATTGATTGCAATGAGAAAGGGGTTATTTTGACACCTCGATTGCTACCATCCACCGCCGGATTCCGGCGATATAGCCGATGATTATTGACGAAAATACTATTCACTGAATAGTGCCTAGAGAGAAGGCCCGGTTGTCAACGGAATTAGAATCTCGTAATCGTTAACTCTTTTATTTATCCCTTTTTGACAGATTAAAATTATCATGACCCAGATTTTCAACCCTCGAGAGTCGTGATGGCGCCTACTAATGTGAGCTAGGCAAGCCAATTATATGAACAGTTTATCTTTTTACCCATTTTATATTCATTAATCTTTAAACAAAAAAATTTAACATATGCGGAAAAAAAACAATAAGTTATCTGAACATGAATATCCAATAAAACTCATATAATTTCCACTACCAGAACTGGTGTCAAAGTTTCATAGAAGATCTAAGAATACTACAAATAAAGGTTCTAAAAGAAATAAATACAACATTTTATCTAGAAATACATGAAGGAAACAGGAATAGAAGATAGACAGAGATGCCAAGGCCTGCGGATGCCAGCAGGACAACCTCGGTTCTCCTGATGATCAAGAATCAAAAATCTCACTACGGTCTGTAGTCCACACACTATGGTCTGCACAAAAGAGTGCATAGTGTAGTATCAGAACAACTGACCCCATGTGGTGGTACGTGCCTAGCCTAAACTCGGCGAACTGTGACGAGGCTAGAAACAGACTACCAAATAAACCCGTGAAGTTCAATTCTATACAGCGGGAAAGAAACACAGAAATAAACAAGTAAATTTAGGAGGGGGAAACATGCTTAGGGGAATATCTGGTAAAAATAGAATACCAAGAGAACTATAAAGGAATCAAAATCCAACAACTAACAAGCATATGGAAAATAAGGGCATATTCCACTTTCTTTTCATATCTTGTTGTAGGCGTGCAACCCGATCTCATTTCATCTATCTCATGGCAGGTGTGCCACCCGCTCCCATTTTATTATATCTCGTGGTAGGCATACTAACCGCCGCACTTCATTATATCTCGTGGTAGGCGTACCACCCGGCCCCATTTTATTATATCTTGTGGTAGGCGTACCACCCGCTCCCATTTCAGTATCTTGTGGTAGGCGTACCACCCGCTCCCATTTCAGTATCTTGTGGTAGGCGTACCACCCGCTCCCATTTTATTATATGTTGTGGTAGGCGTACCACCCGCTCCCATGCACAAGCCAACAATAATCACAAGGAATCCCGGTAAGGAACAATAATATTAACAAATATCCCGGTAAGGAAATAATGATATTTCAACTACATTCCGGTAAGGGAGAAACAACTATAACCAAATTTGTTACAACATCTAAATACCTCAGCTATAACCAAACTTGTTTCAAAACCTAACACAAAGAATCATCAACCTAAGAATCTGTAACATCAAATTAGAACACAATGCATGGGAACCACGACTCAAAAATAGCCCCGCAAGTGGGCAACATAATGATCACATCTCTTTCTCACTTTTACTACACAACTCGAACCAATGCTCTAGAGTCTCAGTTATCACTTATACTTTCACAATTCGTTATGCAACAGTATCCAACACTCCTCAATGTTTATAGGTCACAATTCTTTCCACAACTCTATACAACAAATAGAAATCCTTACCAAGACATGAATAATACAACAAAGTCATGAAAATCACAATATAAAGACTGACGGGCATGCTATAGACCAACGTATAGATATTCGTCACCATGCCTATACGTCGTACTCAACAATTACCACATATAAAATAGGACTCGACTCCTAATCCCTAAATTTAAGGTTAAACCAAACACTTACCTCGATGCCACGAACAGAATTCACAATTCAATTATATCTTTATCCCTTGATTCCACCACCAATTTGCTCGTATCTAGTCATAAGTAACTTAATTACATCAATAAATGCTAAATGAATCAATTTGAATGCATGAAGAAGATTTTCCAAAGTTTTACCAAAAAAGTCAAAATTGCCCCCGGGCCTACATGTCAAAGCCCGAGGTTCGAACCAAAACCCGATTACCCATTCCTCCACAAACTCAAATATAAAATTTGTTTTGAAATGGAACCTCAAATCGAGGTCCAAATCTCCAATTTTTGAAAAACCTAGGTTCTACCCATAACACAAAATTTTCCCATGAAGATCATTGATTTTGAGTTGAAATCATGTTAAATGATGTTAAGGAGTGAAGAAAATTAATTAGAATTCACTTACCAATATTTTGGAGAAGAAAGGTTGTTTGAAAGATCTCCTCTTATGTTTGTGGGTCTTGAAAAATGAAAAATAACTAAAATCCTGTCTAAATATACTATTCTCAGAAGCCTTGTGTGGACCGCACAAAATCAACCGCGACTGCACAACACTACTGGTGTTCCACAGTGGCAGGTCTTAGTACTTTGGCATAACTTCCTCTACAGATGTCCAAACGCCTATTATAATATGTTTCTGAAAACTAGATTCAAAGATCTACAACTTTGTATTTATGAATCATCCCAAATTCCTTGTATATTATAAGATATGAGCTTCCGAAGCTGGACCAGTGAATCTATGCAGACCGCACAAAAATCGACTGTGGCCGCACAGTCACCAGTGCAGACATCACAAAAGCTACTGCAGTCAGCGCTGCGGGTTCAGAGGTTTGCACTTTCTGAACCTGCAACATCCATGTTTTTAAGCCTAAGACATCCTGGGACCTACCCGAAACTCACCGGAGCCCTCGGAACTCCAAACCAAGTGCATACAAACCTCAAAAACATCCTACAAACTTATTCGTGTCATCAAAATAACATCATGAACATCAACTTAAATCTCAAGATCAATGAAATTTTCTCAAAACTTCTTTAAACATCAATTTTGAAATTTAAGTCTGAATCACGGTAAATGACATTCGTTTTTCACAAAATTCCACAGAGTCATCTTAAATAATATATAGCGTATGTATCGCGCGCCGCAACCAAAATATGGGCCTGATATCATCTTGTCTAAGCAAATTTCATTTCAAATATCTTTACAGAATTTTTGAAAATAATTTTCTTTATAAATTCATTTCTCGGGCTTGGGAACTCGAAATTCGATTCTGAGCATACGCCCTAGTCTCATATTTTCCTACGGACCCTTCGGGACCATCAAATCACGGGTCTAGGTCTATTTACCCATAATGTTGACCAAAGTCAAATTCATTCATTTTACGGTCAAAACATATCATTTTCATAGGTTTTCACATTTAAGCTTTCCGGCTACACGCCTGGTCTATGCATGCAAATCGATGTGGTGCTAGGGGAGGTTTTTAATGCCTCGGAACGTAGAATTTCAATACAACAAAAGTGATTACCTTTTGGTTCATCACATTCTCCACCTCTAAAACAATCGTTCGTCCATGAACAGATAGAAGAAGGAAGTACATGGGTCGGGGAAAAGATAGGGATAACGGCTCCATATATTGGACTCAGACCCCCAGGTCGATGCCTTAGGAGGATGACCTCTCCACCGAACATGAACAGAAGGAAAACTCTTTGAGCTCAACTGACGAACATGCCGGTCTAAAATAGCTACATGCTCTTCCTCATAATACAAGTCCTTGTCCAACTGGACACTGCTGAAATCTAACACGTGGGATAGATCATCGTGATACTTCCAAAGCATGGACATATAAAACATTGGATGCACGGCTGATAAGCTCGGCAACAATGCAAGTCTATAAGCCACCTCTCCTACTTGATCAAGAATCTCAAACGAACCAATGAACCTAGGTCTTAGCTTGCCTTTCTTCCTAAATCTCATCACGCCCTTCATAGGCGACACTCCGAGAAATACCCGCTCACCGACCATAAAAGCCACATCTCAAACCTTGCGGTCTACTTAACTCTTTTTCCTGGACTGAGCTGTATGAAGCCTATCCTGAATAATTATGACCTTGTCCAAAGTGAACTAGATCCTGACCTAATAACCTCTCCCGACTCAAACCATCCGACCGGAGATCGACACTGCTACCATATAAAGCCTCATAACGAGCCATCTAGATACTCGACTGGTAGTTGTTGTTGTAGGAAAACTCTTCTAAAGGAAAAATTTATCCCATGAGCCTCAGAAGTCAATAACACAAGCTCGGAGCATATCCTCCAAAATCAAAATAGTCTGCTCGGACTGCTCGCCCGTCTGAGGATGGAATGATGTGCTTAACTCAACCCACGTGCCTAAATCTCACTGAACTACTCCCAAAAACGTAAGGTAAAGTGTGTACCTCGGTCCGAAATGATAGACACTGGCATAGCAAAAACACAAACAATCTCTCAGATATAGATCTCAGCTAACCTCCCAGACGAATAGGAGACTTCCACAGGAATGAAATACGTTGACTTGGTTAGCCTATCAACAATAACCTATACTATGTCGAACCTCCTCCGAGTATGCGGAAGTCCAACAACAAAATCCATAGAGATTTGGTCCTACTTTCACTCGGGAAGCTTAATCCTTTGAAACAACCCACCAAACCTCTGATGCTCATACTTAACCTGCTGACAATTCAAACACCGAGCCACATATGCAATGATATCCTTCTTCATTCTCGGCCACAAATAATGCTGCTGCAAATCCTGATATATCTTCGCGGCACTCGGATGAATAGATTAGCGGGAGCTATGGGCCTCTTTTAAAATCACCCCCCGAAGCCCATCTATATTTGGCTCACAAACTCGACCCTGCAATTTCAAAACTCTATCATCATCTAAGGTAACCTTCTTAGAACCTTCCCGCTGCAACATATCTCTAAGGACACACAAATGGGGATCACCATACTACCGACCACGGATCTCCAATAATGAAGAACGAGTTACTGTGTAAGCTAGAACACGTCTGGGCTCAGAGACATCCAACCTTATGAACTGATTGGCCAAAGCCTGAACATCCAAAGAAAGCGGTGTGTCACCGACTAGTATATAAGCAAGGCTACCCATACTGGCTGACTTCCTAATAAAAGCCTCATCCACCACATTGGCCATTACCAGGTGGTGTAAGATAGTGATATCATAATATTTCAAGAACTCCAACCACCTCCTCGACCTCAAATTCAACTCCTTTTTCTTGACCAAATACTGAAGGCTTTTGTGATCTATGAACACCTCACATGCCACTATACAGATAATGCCTCGAAATCTTTAATAAGTGAACAATAACTGACTACTCCAAATCATGAACTGGATAGTTCTTCATGGGAATCTTTGACTGCTATGAAGCATCGGCAATGACCTTGCTATCCTGCATCAACACTGCACTAAGCCCAATAGGAGATGCATCAAAATAAACTGTATAAGGACATGAACCTGTGGGCAAAACCAACACGGGTGCCGTAGTTAGAGTTGTCTTGAGCTTCTGAAATGTTTCCTCACATTCGTTTCACCATCTGAATTGGGCACCCTCTGGGTCAACCTGGTCATCGGGACTGCAATAAATAAGAACCCCTCCATGAACCGACGATAATAGCCTGCCAATCCCAAAAAACTCCAAATCTCTGTAGCTGATGCTGCTCTAGGCTAGTTCTTGACCACCACAAGCTTCTTCAGATCAACCTGAATACCCTCTGCTAATATAATATGACTCGTAAATACAATTGAACTAAACCAAATGTCACATTTCAAAAATTTAGCATACACTTGGTTGTCCTTCAAGTCTAAAGAACCACTCTAAGATGCTGCTCATGCTCCTCCCGGCCGCGGGAGTATATCAAAATATCCTCAATGAAGACTATCACGAACAAATCCATATAAGGCATGAACACTCGGTTAATCAAATCCATAAAACCAGCTAGGGAATTTATCAACCCGAGTGACATAACCAAGAACTCATAATGCCTGTACCGAGTGTAGAAAGCTGTCTTGGGGACAACAGATGCCCTAATCCTTGACTGATGGTAGCAAGATCTCAAGTCAATCTTTCAAAATACCTTGGCACCCTGAAGCTGATCAAGAAAATCATCAATCCTTGGCAATGGATATTTATTCTTGATTGTAACCTTGTTCAACTGCCGGTAATCAATACACATCCTCATCGACCCATCCTTATTCTTAACAAACAACATTGGCACACCCCAAGGAAAACACTAGGTCTAATAAAACCCTTCTCAAGAAAGTCTTACAACTACTCCTTCAACTCTTTCAACTCAGGCGGGGCCATACGATATGGCAAAATATTAATGGGCTGAGTGCCCGGAGCCAACTCAATGCAAATGATAGTATTCGTGTTAGGTGGCATACCCAGAATATCAAAAGGAAAAACCTTAGGAACTCATGAGCAACGGGCACAGAATCAATAGAAGGAACCTCAGCACTAGAATTACAAACTATGCCAAATAGGCCAAATACCGCTTCTCGACCATATGTCGAACCTTCACATAAGAGATAACACTATGAGTATAAATACCAGGAGTCCCTCTCCACTCTAAACGAGGATACCCCGCAAGGCTAAAGTCACAGTCTTCGCATGACAGTCCAAGATAGCATGGTAAGGTGATAACCAGTCTATCCCCAATATAACATCGAAATCAACCACATCTAGAAGAAGCAAATCTACACGAGTCTCAACATCTCCAATAACTATTATACATGAACAATGGGTGCGATCCACCACAATATGCTAACACACCTACCTAGACACATAAACATGGGCACTCAAAGAATCACTAGGCATGACCAAATACAGCACAAAATAAAACTGAAGCTTCTCTACCACAAACCAGAATAGTACCTGCACCTCCACCTCTAATACATTTACCTCCACCTCTAGCAGCTCTAACTCTACCTCTAATACCTCTCTCTGAGTGATGTGGAGAAACTTCTCCAGGAATAGCTGTATGAATGCTTCCAAGTCAAGGCTCGCGATGCTGCTGGTCTAGCTAAGCAATAATCCCTCCACCAAGTCTTGACGGATCTAGAAAAGCAAAATATAGCAAAATCAACCCCATTGGTCTCAACAATCCCCATGTTCCTGAGAATCTCATACAACTGTCTAGATAATCCTAGGGATCCTTAGTAGATGCACTGCTGAAAGTAGAAGTGAAGAGCTTGGTAAAACTTATCCAACCTCCAAAAAGCCTCCGAAGACGCAGCTAATATATCACCGGTCTGTGATGTTGTTGCTCAGCTAAAGAAGCGGTACATGACTTCTGCATCCGTGAAAGGACAAGAGTAGAGGTTTCAATTTAGCTTTGATAGAACAAACTCGCACGACAGGGAAGAATAGAAGTGAAACTTTTCCTAACTCTGTAGCCTCTTCGGGATAAATACAGACATCTTAATACCGATCCCTCAGATTCTACTAAGCTTTTCTGTGAACTGTGAGACCCATGTAACCTATAGCTCTGATACCAACTTGTCACGACCCAGATTTTCCACCGTCAGGGGTCCTGATGGCGCTTACTAATGTGAACTAGGAAAGCCAATTATGTGAATAGTTTACCTTTTTAACCCATTTTATATTCATTGACATTTAAACAACGGAATTTAACATAAGTTGAAGAAAAACAATAAGCTATCTGAACATGAATATCCAATACAACTGTTAGAATTTCAACTACCCAAAACTGCTGTTACGGTTTCACAAATGGTCTAAGAATACTACAAATAAAGGTTCTGAAGGAAATAAATACAACACTCTCTCTCTAGAAATGCATGAAGGAAACAGAAATAGTAGATAGAGGGAAACGCCAAGGCCTGCAGACGCCTGGATGACTACCTCGGGTCGCCTGATGATCAAGAATCAGCAATCTCACTGCGATCCGAAGTCCACAACATCGTGGTTTGCACAAAAGAGTGAAAAGTGTCGTATCAGCACAGCCAACCCTATGTGCTGGTAAGTGCCTAGCCTAACCTGGTTGAAGTAGTGATGAGGCTAGGACCAGACTACCAAATAAACATGTGCAGTTCAAATATATATAGCGGGAAAGAAATACATAAATAAACAAGGAAATTTGAAACGAGCTTCGGGGAATATCATGTAAATATAAAATATTAAGAAAACTGTAAAGGAATCAAAATCCAACCATTAACAAGAATAAGGAAAACAAAAGGAGATTCCCCTTTCTTTTCATATCTTGTTGCAGGAATGCAACCAGATCCCATTTCATGTATCTCGTGGCAGGCGTGCCACCCGCTTCCATTTTATTATATCTTGTGGTTGGCGTACTGCCCTATCACGGCCCTAACCCTAAACTCGATCGTGATGGCGCCTCTCGTGAGGACAAGGCTAGCCAGTCTAACACAATTTGTCCTTTTAAGCAGTTAATTAACATAAAGACAGTTAATAACAAGATTAATAGCAATATTTTATATAAATAAAGATAACAAGGTGGAAAACCATCCCGACATAGCCCTAATCGAGGTATCACAAGTCACGACCATCTAAGATAATAAATCCTCAAATGTAACTATAGAGTCTTAATACTGGGATAGGAAGTAAGATAAATAGATAGAGAGGAGCTCCAGGTTGCACAAGCCAGCAGCTACCTAAAGTCTCTTCGAAGATCCGCCTGAAGCTGGGATAAGTCAGCACTCAGGAGCGGGACCGGCTACGCCTGAATCTGCACACACACGGTGCAGGGAGTAATGTGAGTACTCTGATCTAGTGAGTAATAAATATAAATAATGGCTAAAAGTAAGAATACACGTAAAAACACAAAACATGCTGTATCAAAGCAGTAAAATCACTTAAAAAAGTAAATTAATGAAGTATCAAGTAAAATCCCTTTTTCAACAACTAAAACTGGAACTTGACAGGTAAATAACAAATAGCAATTCGCCCCTCGGGCACCGTATAAACATATTTTCAACTCGGACTATAACTCAAAATAGTATCAGCCCCTCAGGCTCAATCTCAGAACAATATTAGCCCCCCCCCCCCCCCCGGCTCATTCTCACATCATATTGGGTACCAGCGCTCACTTGGGGTATACAGACTCCAAGAGAGGCCCCTTACAGCCCAAGCGTAATACTAGCCATTTTATGGCATCAAATCTGGGCCCTCAGCCTCATATCAATCAGGCCACCTCTTGGCGTACATGTAGCTCAAGCCCTTGGCCTCATATCAGTACCAGTGTTCCTCACAACTATGCTCTCGGTCTCACATAGTCCAAAAATCATCACAAGCCCCTCGGGCAATAGTAAAACAATATGTCTTAGCCCAAAACATCATTTAAAATATCATTTAAGTCTCAATAATGAGTAAAATCGCTGAGTAACAAAATCAGTGGAAAATAATATAACTGAGTTCAAGTAATAAGCCAAGACAGTGATGGAATGGTAAAACAAATCCCCTAAGGGTTCAAATAGTTGGCACGAAGCCTAAATATGGCATTCAACCCAAATTAGATGATAACAAATATGTTTCCGTCAATTACGCGATAAAATCATCAGTCCGGACGGTCCAAGTCACAATCCCCACAATCGTCATCAGGCGTGTGTCTTGCCTCAATATAGCACTATGATGTGCAATCCGGGGTTTCAAACCCTTAGTATATCATTTACAATCATAACTCACCTAGAACCGGCTAAATCTCTAGCTCGCGACTCCCTTGCCCCTCGATCAACCTCCACGCGCGTTGAATCTATCCAAAATCAGAAAGAATATGTCACAATATGCTAATGGAATGAAGCCCAAGCAAAAACAATCGAAAAATACCAAAAATCCCAAAATTAGCAATACCTCAGCCCCGGGCGCACTTCTCGAAACTCAGAAATTTTCACATCATTGGATTCCTTATCTCCCCACGAGTTCATATATATCAAAAAGACAAGAATCGGACTTTAATTGACCCCTCGAATCCTTAATTTAAGCCCTCAAAAAATAAAGACCTAAACCTCCATTTTTAGTACATTAATTCCTTAAATTTCAGTTCCGATCCATGAAATATTACCATTGAAGTGTGTTTTAGGTCCAAAATCCTTACCTTATCAAAGTTCTCATGAAATATCCCTTCAAAATCGTCAAAAATCCCTTAATCCGAAGTTAAAAATGGTTAAACCCTTCAAAAATTGCGAAGAAAGAACATCTATACATTCTGCCCGGGGTTTTTCGCATCTGCGACCCGTCCACCGCATCTGCGGTACCGCATTTGCGGTCTACCCAACCATTTCTGCGATTTCTCACTTAAAATCCAAAAGTCGCTTATGCGATAGAACTTTTGCATATGCGTCTTCACTGATGCGACCCCATTGACCGTTTCCGCAAAAACTGCTCGCCAAACAAACTTCTGCATATGAGCCTCCGCTCGCACGTGTGGCACCGCAACTGCGGTCCCCAAACCTCATGTGCAAAAATACCGAAAGCAGCAATCTTCTAAATTCTCTTAATTCCCAGATATTCCCATTAGCCATCCAAAATCACCCCGAGGTCCCTGGGACCTCAACCAAAAACATCAACATTGCCCAATACCTTATTCAAATTTGTTTCAATTATCAAAACACCTCAAACAACATCAAATTACCCAAAACTCATCGAATTCAAGCCTAAGATTCTAAAAGCTTTTGAAATATGCTTTTGATAAAAAAACCCAACCAAACCACGTCCGAATGACCTAAAATTTTTCACACACATCCCAAATGACACGACGAATCTACTGCAACTCTCGGAATTCCATTCCAACCCCTATATAAAAATTTCACCTATCAACCGAAAATCGCCAACATAACAATTTCGTCAATTCAATACTAATTCTATTCTGAACCTCCAAAACCAATTCCAATCACACTCTTAAGTCATAAATCACCTCCTAAAGATAACTTAACCATCGAAACTCACATCCGAGCCCTCTAACACATAAGTTAACATCTGGTTGACTTTTTCAATTTAAACCTTATTAAAAGTGACTAGTGTCTCATTTCTTACCAAATCCCCTCCGGACACACACTAATCAACTCTGTCATATAAAATACGGAAAACCAAACATAAAGAAGAGGAAATTGGGGAAACGGAGTGATAACCCGTGAGACGACTGGTCAGGTCATCACATCCTCAAACGAGTCAACAAACATACCTGAAGCCTCAAATAGGTGATGATATCTACTCTGCTTCTCCCGCTCGGTCTCCAAGGTATCCTCTTCCATGGGCGGATATCTCCACTGGACTTTCACGGAAGCTATATCCTTTGATTTTGACTTTCGAACCTAATAACCCAAAATAGCCACTGGCTCCACATCATAGGCCAGATGATCATCCAACTGAATCGTACTAAAATCCAAAACATGAGACGGATCCCCTACATACTTCCAGAGCATAAAAACATGAAATACCGAATGCACATTTGGCAAGCATGTAAGCCACCTCCCCAATCCTTCGAAGCACCTCAAAAGTCCCAATGAACAACAGACTCAACTTCCCTTTATTTCCAAATCTCATAACACCCTTCATGGGAGAAACCTTCAGCAAGACCTTCTCACACACCATATAGGAAACATCTCAAACCCTCCGGTCACCGTAACTCTTCTTCCGCGACTGCGCTGTCCGAAGCCTCTCCTGTATCACCTTTACCTTCTCTAAGTCATCCTGAACCAAATTTGTCCCCAATATTCTATCCTCACCGGGCTCGAACCAACCAACCGAATATCTACACCGCCTCCCATACAAAGCCTCATACGCAGCCATCTGAATACTCAACTGATAGTTGTTATTATGAGTATACTCTACAACCGGTAGAAACATCTCTCAAGACCCTCCGAAATCAATAACACAAGCACGCAACATATCTTCTAATATCTTAATAGTGCTCAGATTGTTCATCCATCTGAGGATGAAAAGCTGTACTCAAGTCAACTCGAGTACCCAACTGTCTCTGCATGGATCTCGAAAACTACAAAGTGAACTGAGTGCCTCTATATTAGATTAATGGAAACTGGAACACCATGCAACCGAACAATCTCTCAGATATAGATCGCTGCTAGTCGCTCTGAAGAATAGGTAGTACACACCAGAATGAAGTGCGCGGACTTGGTCAGCCAATCCACAATTACCCAAATAGCATCGAACTTCTTCAAAGTACGAGGAAGACCAAATACAAAATCTATTGTGACTCTCTCCTATTTCCATTCGGGAATAACCATCTGCTGAAGCAAGCCACCCGGTCTCTGATGCTCATATTTCACCTGCTGACAATTTAGACACCGGGCCACGAATCCCACAATATCTTTCTTCATTCTCTGCCACCAATAGTACTGCCTCAAATTCTAATACATCTTCGCGGCACCTAGATGAATAGGATACCGCGAGATGTGGGCCTCCTCCAAAATCAACTCTCTAAGCCCATCCATATAGTGCACACAAATCTGGCTCTACATCCCCAACATACCATCATCACCGATTGTCACATCTCTGGCATCATCATGTTGAACTTTATCCTTAAGGACAAGAAAATGGGGATCATCATACTGGAGCTCTCTGATGCGATCATATAAAAAAGACCGAGAAATCATACAAGTCAATACCCGATAGGATTTGAAATATCTAACCTTAAAAACCGATTGGCCAAGTCCTGAACATCAACTGCAAGGGGTCTCTCCCCAACTGGAATATACGCCAAACTCCCTATACTCAGTGCCTTTAGGCTCAAAGCATCGGTCACTACATTGGCCTTTCCCGGATGGTACAATATAGTGATATCATAATCCTTATGCAACTTCAACCATCTCCATTGCCTCAAATTAAGATCCTTTTGCATGAAACAATACTGAAGACCACGATGATCAGTGAACACCTCACATGATACACCGTACAAGTAATTCCTTCAATGCATGAACTATGGCGGCCAACTCTAAATCATGAACGGAGTAGTTTTTCTCATGGGGATTCAACCGATGAGAAACATAAGCAATAACTCTACCCTTCTGCGTCAACACACAAACAATCCTAACTCTCAGAGCATCACAATACACTGTGTATGAACCTATTGCTGATGGCGGAACCAAAACAAGAGCTGAGGTCAAAGTTGTCTTGAGCATCTGAAAGCTTTCCTCAGACTCGTCCGACCATACAAATGGAGAGCCCTTCTGAGTCAACTTGGTCAAGGGTGATGCGATTGATGAGAATCCCTGAACAAACCGGCGATAATAACCTACCAAACCAAGGAAGCTACAAATCTCTGTGGATGAGGATGGTCTAGGCCAACTCTGGCTTCCTGTATCTTCTTCGGATCAACCTTAATACCCTCGCTTGATACCATGTTCCCCAAGAAATCCACAAGCTGAGCCAGAACTCACATTTGGAGAACTTTGCATAAAGTTTCTCCTATCTCAATATCTACAACACAACTCTCAAATGCTCTATGTGCTCCTCTTGACTACGCAAGTATACCAGAATATCATCAATGAAGACAATCACGAACGAGTCAACATATGGCTAAAACACACTATTCATCAGGCATGAGTGATGTTGGGGCATTGGTTTGCCCGAAAGACATAACAAAGAACTCATAATGACCATATCTTGTTCTGAAGGCAGTCTTGAGAATATCCGAATCCCCGATCTTCAACTGGTGATAGCTCGAACAGAGATCAATCTTGGAGAACACTCTCGCTCTTTGTAGCTAGTCGAATAAATCATCAATGCGAGGCAAAGGATACTTGTTCTTCATTGTTTCCTTGTTCAATTGCCTATAATCAATGTGCATTCTCATTATGCCATCCTTCTTCTTCACAAGCAGAACCAGCGCACCCCAAGGTGACACACTAGGTCGAATGAACCCCTTATCTAGGAGTTCTTGAAGCTACTCCTTCAGTTATTTCAACTTCGTTGGTGCCATACAATACGGTAGAATATAAATAGGTTGAGCGCCCAGCACCAAGTCAATATCAAAATTAATATCCCTATTCGGTGGCATGCCCAGAAGGGGTGCAGGAAACACATCAATAAAATCCCTCACAACTGGGATAGAATCAATACTAGGAGTCTCGGCTCTGACATCCTTCACGAATGCCAAATATCAAGAAAGAAATAACTCTACTAGGAACATAATCAGTCACACCATGCCACTTGATCTGCGACACACCCGGCATAGCCAAAGTGACTGCCTTAGCATGATAGTCTAGAATAGAATGACACGGAGATAACCAGTCCATGCCCAATATGACATCAAAATCGACCATGCTCAATAGCAATAAATCCACATGGGTCTCCAGACCCCCAATAGTCACCACAAATGACCGCTACACACGGGCTACAATAACAGTATCGCCCACCGAGGTAAATACATGAACATGTCAAGCAAGAAACTCCTTGGCATACCTAAAAATGATAAAAATATGAGGACACATAGGAAAAGGAGGAATTGGGATCAAATAATACATAGGCCTCTCTATGGAAGACTGAAAAAGTACCTGTAATGACAACATCTGAAGCAATAGCATATCCCCTACCTGGAATACCATAGAAACGAGCTTGACCACTGCCTAATAGACCCCCCCCCCCTCAGGGGACCCCTGGCTACCTCACCTCCACCCTAAGGTGGATGGGCAGGTAATCAAGTAACAGGAGCAGAAGTCGAGGGCTGACTTCTCTGCTGAGATGAACTAACAACACGACGAGGACACTACCTCCACATATGCCCAAACTCTCCACACTCAAAACAACTTCCACATGCTGGAGAAGGGGAGTGAAGGGAACCCCTCACACCGGAGTGACTAGCAGATGCACTCGGCATAGAGGAGCCCTGAGCTGATGGGGCATGAGATGAACTTTGAGCTGAGAGGGTGCTGAGTATTGACAGGCTCTACTGAGATCCATGATAACCACGACCTAATGATACCCCGCGATACTCTTTGCGGGCTCACTAAGCAACCCGAAAAGAACTACCTCTACCATGCTGAATTTCATCCCTCGAATGAGCACAACTAAAGCTACCCGATCAATAAAGAAAGGCACCAGTCCTATATCCGTACATGCAACGCGCCCCCTCCACGACACACAGACACCGTGTCACGAGACACTATCCTATCCGAAACAAAAGAGGTATACCTTCACTCTTATCTACTCATAATTTATGTGTTTCCCTTTCAGAGATAGTATACTCACTAGAGAAGTTGGACATGAAGGTATAGTTGCTGCCAAAAATGAAATCAGACCCAAGCGTCCTCTGTGAATTTAAACAAGAAAGAGGACACAAGACCAAGGATTGCATAGGTCTGTGGCAAGAAGTAGTTAAGAGGTTGAACCAGGGGTATCCGAAGGAATTGCTAAGTGATAAAAGAAGAGCCAATTTTGCTCGAGGGCACGACCAATCTCAAGGACCTCCAAAGCTACCTTCACCAGCGCGTACCATACAAATGATCATCGATAGCGGTAATGACACGATGATCAACCATATGAATTTCACCACCACACACAAACTCAAGCGGACAGTCGCCCATGAACGGAATGATAACCTCAAAGATAATATCATCTTTGATAAGTCAGATACCCACGGTTTGTCTTTCCCTTACTACGATGCTTTGGTTATAACTTTGTGCATCATTGATACTAATATGAAAAAAATCACGGTAGATGACGGAAGCAGCACGTGTATTGTTCACCCACTAGTCCTCATGCAAATGAGGCTCGAGGATAAAATAATACCGCATTTCATAACACTAAAGAGTTTTAACAATGCAGTAGAGTGGACGTCCGGAGAAATAGTGTTACCTGTTCTGGTATGAGGGGTAACCCTGGAAACACCATTCCACGTCATGAACCAGGAAACAGCATACAACGCTATTATAGGACAACCATGGATGCACACCATGCGCACCGTCCCCTCAAGCTTCTACCAAGTAAAAATTTCCAATCCCATGGGGTATATACAGTATACGAGGTGAGCCACGAACCACCCAAGAGTGCAACCAAATCGCCCAGGACTGTGCAAATACCAAGCAACTAAGAGGGGCAAGTGCGGAAGCATAGCAACCTGCCACGTCGAGTACCAAACCTGATGTACAGGCCGAAGCAATCAAGGACCCCGACATTATAGAAGCCTGCAAGGAAACCGTAGAAGAGCTCGACCCCGTCAAATTGGACAACACCAATAACACAAAAAAGGCTTACATTGGGCACCACCTCTCAGAGCTAGGAAAGTATCATGAGTTTTTAACTAAAAATTCCAATTTGTTTGCTTTCTCCACTCAGATATGCCAGGTATCCCAAGGAACATTGCCACACACAGGCTGAACATCGACCTACTCCATATGCTAGTTCGACAAACTAGGAGAAAATTCAATGTCAGAATAAATGAGGTATTTAGCGAGGAGGTTGATAAAATACTCCCAACGGTTCCATCAGGGAATCAAAACACCCCCAATGGGTTGCCAATGTGGTTATGGTCAAAAAGAAAAATATGAAATGGCAGATGTGCATGGACTTCACCGATCTCAACAAAGCATGCACAAAGGACTCTTTCCTATTACCTCACATAGACCAGCTTATCAACGCAACTGTGGGGCATGATTTCTAAGCTTATTAGATTACTCCGGCTATAACCAGATTCTAACGGCTGAAGAAGACCAAGAAGAGACAACCTTCATCCCCCATCAAGGAACGTACTGCTATAAGGTAATGCCCTTCGGGCTCAAGAATGCAGGGGCCACGTATCAGAGGTTAGTCACTAGGATGTTCAAAGGGAAACTAGATAAGATCATTCAGGTCTACATCGACGATATGCTGGTAAAGTCGACAAAGAAAGAGGACCATATTGGTCACCTAAAAGAAGCCTTTGAAATACTAAGGAGGTACATGATGAAACTAAATCCCAAAAAATGCACCTTCGGCGTAGCTTCCGAAAGGTTCCTTAGATACCAAATGTCATAACGAGGAATCGAGGTCAATCAATGCTATACCGGAGACACTATCCAGCAAGAAACAGGTACAGAAATTAACGGGCGCATTGCCACTTTAGCAAGGTTTATTTCACGATCCTCGGATAGATGCCATAAATTCTTCAACGTACTAAGGAAGAATCACGGGCTGAATCCCTGAGAAAGCTGAAAAGATATTAGTCCTTGGCCCCACTACTCATCAAAGTGGACCTGGGCGAATGCCTACTGGTGTATCTGGCCGTTTCTGAAGTAGCGGGAAGCACGGTCCTGGCCTGCCAAAATAAAGTTACGCGATCCCCAATTGATAATATTAGTAAAATTGTAATTGATGCCAAGACAAGGTACCCTCACCTGCAAAAATTAGCTCTGGCACTGGTCGTAGCTTCACGAAAGCATAGACCATACTTTCAATGTCACCACATAAAATTAGTGACGACGTTTCCCCTAAGGGGTATCCTGCACAAACCCGAGCTATCGGGAAGGCTCGCCAAATGGGCCATAAAACTAAGCGAGCACGATATAACATACCAACCACAAACCTCTATTATGTCGCAGGCTTCATCGCTAATTTTAGTGCACAGATATTGCTCGAGGTAGAACAGGAAGCACTACGCACTTCTACACGTACTGACCTCTAGACCCTTTACATAGATGGTGCGTCTAACGTCTCGGGATCGGGATTGGAACTCGTCCTCAAAGTCCCAATAGCAAAAAATTTGGTTATCTATATTATTCCCCGAGGTAACTAACAACAAAGCCGAGCATGAGGCTGCGATTGCAGGTTTGAAGTTAGCCCTCAAATATGGCGCTCGTCGACTCGTCCTCTACTACGACTCCCAACTCATGGTGAATCAGGTCAACAAGACTTCCCAGATTATATAGAAGTGGCTACAAAGAAACTATTCGGAAATCTACAAACTACTACCAGAGTTCAACAAATGTCGCTTCGACCAAATACCCAGGGCATAGAATATCAAAGCAGACGGTCTTGCTAAACTAGTTGCAGCCACTGAGAATATCAATAAGGAAAGTCTGGCCACCCTCCTTCATTCCGCGATAGACCACATCGAGGTACATTCTATGAACTTACCTTGGGAATTGGCGTAGCCGTTTTGTAGCCTATTTGCAAAAAAAAAGCCAAAATTAGACTACCTGGACTTAGCATATTAGTAGCTACGCACGGACTCTCATCACCTAGTGTGTATGTAGCCCTCGCATTAAATGGTAAATTATTTGATTATATCACCTATGGGGACAATTCCCTCTTAAAAGGTTAGATAGAAGACCTACCTTGCTCCAAGGCGTACTTCCTACCAAGAACGAGCTCAAACCTTCAATGTGGAGCTGAACGATCCAAAACTAGATAAACAACGTAGGAACTAGTCAGTACAAGCTCACAAGATCGCGTTCTAACTATTTAAGCAACTTCCCAACCCTAAACACAAGTTTCCTAAAATTTGACCTCGGCCCCACGTGCCCAGATTCCAAAAATTTTCGAAGAAAGTTGTTCTTTATAACCTAAGGATTAATGATATATGATTTCTACTTCATTTTATAACCAACTCTGTGGTAAAATCTAAGTTTTATCAAAACCCTAGGTTTTGCTCTAACCCCATGATTTTTTCTTAATCCTTGTGTGTTAATCTACCCAAGATTTAAGTATGTCACGACCCAAAAATCTCTCCGAAGGAGTCGTGATGGCACCAAGTGTCTAAACTAGGTAAGCCTAACATAAACTGAAATAACATTGATGCCTTCTAACTTTAAATTAACCAACTCTGAATAATTCCAAAATTATACAAAACCAGTGGTACAAGTCACAAGCCCATCTAAGAGTAATAAAAGAAATAATACATATATGCCCCGAAACAAAAGAGAAAATGAAATTAATTACGAATGAAGGTGACTCTGAGACCTGCGAATGGCAGCATCAGATTACCGTGAGTCTCCATTGGGACAAGCCATACAGATACTATTGATCTATACTTGGATCTGTACACAAAAAATGTACAGAAGTCTAATATGAGCACACCACGGCAGTGCACAATAAGTATCAAGACTAACCTCATCGGGGTAGTGACGAGGAATAGTCAGGACACCTACTGGTCAACTAAAATTAACAGGATATGATAATAAACATCAAGAGAAAGATAATAAGGTAATATCAACTGCGGAGAGACAATCCAAGTACAACCACTATAAATCATAAAGGGAGAACACGAATAGTAACGAACTGAGATCACGTAATTCAGATAACCCAAATAATTCAACACTGATATAACAGAGACAGAAACAAGTAAGAATGTATCCAACTAAAGAAAACAATGTTAACTCAATCAATCCCATCATGTTAAATACACCATACCGCCTATTTCATTCCTCGATTTCTCTTATCATAATCTCAACTTTCAAACTTTCAGCACATACAGCACTTTGTGCCCACCTATTTTCCGCCTTATGCCTAACAACAAAATTTCCATGATATACAATACCAAATGTCCTTACCAATGCACTTAAGATGTTCAAGAAGTCCTATTAACATAATAAAATTAAATCTGAATTTCTAAATAAGTTTGGAAAACCAGCCAAAAAAGATAAAGTTATTTTTAAAAATAATTCGAGTAAGAAAATACCCCTTTTAATTTAAAATACAATATCGGAAGAATTATTACCTTTAACAGGGGAGTTGATTACTTAAATCTTAGTAGAAATTCCTTTTTAGTAAGGTATAATCTCAGACGGTTTAAGGGGATATAATATTGAGAAACTAATTGAATTAAAGATGTACCAATTATTGAAGTTAAACCATTGGAACGAGTGTATATATATAGATAAGTACGGCGAGGTGTTGAAAACATTTTGAGTTCTAATACAAACAATCACAACAATAGAGGAATTAAACAGTTTAAACATTTCAATTGATAACACAACTAAACTTAGCAAACCAAAGGTGCACGGCACCAAAGTCCAGTCACTACAATGATAAGAAAACCAAACACAGAATTTCACTTTCATTTTATTTATCTCGTGGCAGACGTGTCACCCGCTTCCATTTCACTTATCTTGTGGTAGGCATACCACCCGGTCCCATTTTATATATCTTGTGGTAGGAATATCACCCGCTCTCATTTTAATGTATCTTATGTTAGGCGTACCGCCCGCTCCTATTTTATTAATCACAACAATAGAGGAATTAAACAGTTTAAACATTTCAATTGATAACACAACTAAACTTAGCAAACCCAAGGTGTACGGCATCAAAATCCAATCACTACAGGGATAAAAAAGCTAAACAAAGAATTTCACTTTCATTTTATTTACTCATGGCAGACGTGTCACCCTCTCCCATTTCACTTATCTTGTGGTAGGCGTACCACCGCTCCCATATTATATATCTTGTGGTAGGCGTACCACCCGCTCCCATTTTATTATATCTTGTGGTAGGCGTACCACCCGCTCCGATTTCATTATATTTTGTGATAGGCGTACCATCCGCTCCCATTTTATTATATCTTGTAGAGGCGTACCACTCACTCCCATTTCATTATATGTTGTGGTAGGCGTACCACCTGCTCCTATTTTATTATATCTTGTAGTAGGCGTATCACCCGCCCCTATTCTATTATATCTTATGGTAGGCGTACCACCCGCTCCCATTTTATTATGTCTTGTGGTAGGCGTACCACCCGCTCCTATTTCATTATATCTTTTCATTAATTATAAAAGAATCTCGGCAAGGGAATAATAAAGGAATAACAATATCCCGGTAAGGAAATAATAAGGAAGCAACAATATCCAGGCAAAGGAGTCAACAACCAGAATTAAATATGTCTCGGCAAGGGAATTAGCTATAACCAAACTTGTACAAACAATTAACTTCACAATTAAATCTCAACTACATAACAAGATGTAATAAGTACGTGATAACTACGCCAGCTGCCACAACAATTGGACATGTAATCTTTTTGCACGAAGTCATAGAGGAACTCTCAACCAAAGTATCAAATAAATAAGAAAGGAAATCACTTCAATTAGGGCAATTTAGGGTTAATGTATCACATAACATTCGAGGAAAGCTAACAGCGTCATATGGAGCATGTAGAGGCAATTTAAGCAACTAGGAAACCTAATCATAAAATATACTTTCCACATAAGGACCTAAGAACCCTAGAGGCAAATTTCACACAAATAAGCCCGAGCACACAGTCACCACCTCGCATGCACAAACTACAATTATCATAGGAGACTCAATTCCAAAGGGAAAGTCCCCCACACAAGCTTAGGCAAGATACATACCTCAAAGGCAACAACCGATACTCTAAAATGCACTTCGCATGTGAAAAGACCTCCGGACAGCTCAAATCTAATGAAATTAACTTCAAAGAACAGATAAAACACATATCATAGGTGACTCAATTCCAAAGGGAAAGTCCCCCACACAAGCTTAGGCAAGATACTTACCTCATAGGCGACAACCGATACTCTAATATGCACTTCTCATGTGAAAAGACCTCCGGACGGCTCAAATCTAAAAAAATTAACTTCAAAGCACAAATAAAACACATACGAAACTATTCCAGACCGTAAGGTTCAACCTTTACAAAAAAAATAAAAATCGACCCAAAAGACCACCCCCGGGCCCGTACCTAGAAACCCGTCAATTTAATAAAATCCGATCACCCATTCCAGAATCAGTTCAACAATATAAAATTATCCAATTCCGACACCATTTGGTCCCTCAAATCATGAGTTTTCATTTTAGGAATTTTCTACAAAAACCAAAACATTAATCAACCTAAATCACAAATTAAATAATAAAAATAAGACAAATTCATGGAATATACATTAAGAACACTTACACAATCGTTTTGCTTGAACAACCCACAAAGAATCGCCCAAAATTGAGCTCTAAAACTCCAAAATGTTAAAAACGACCTAACCCTCTATTTGGAAAACTTATATTCTGCCCAGATGTGCTTCACGAACGCGGAAGCACGTACACGAACGCAAAGAAGTAAAATACTACGGCCCAGAGATTGCTATTTGCGAACGCGTGAAATAGTACGCGAACGCGAAGAGTGATATTGCATAGCTACGCCAATGGAAGATGGGTGACGCAATCGCGATAAGGAATAAAGAAGAGCTTTGCAAACGTGAAAGGCCTTACGCGAATGCGAAAGAGGATACCAGAAGCAGAAAATAGCAGTTCAAAATAGGAGAAAAATCACCCGTAGCCCATCTGAAACACACTCGAGGCTTCCGGAATCCCGTCTAATCACACAAAAGAGTCATATAACCTAACACGGACTCTATTGAGGTTTCAAATCACATAGAACAACACCAAAGCAATGAATCAAACCAAAGATAAAACTTATGAATTTTAAATATTGAAATATCAAATCTCATGCCAAAACCTATCAATTAACCTCGGAATAACGCAAAATTTTGCAGACAAGTCCAAAATGACATAAAGGAGCTGCTCCAACTGTGGAAATTGCATTCCGACCCCGATATCACGAAAGTCAACTATGGGACAAACTTCTCCATTTTCCAAACTTCAACATTTCCAACTTTTGCCGAAATGCCTCAATGTACCCTACGGACCTCCAAATCTGAATTCGGGCACGCGCCTAAATCAAATATCACCATACAAAGCTGTTGGGATCACCCATGACCCTTTCCGGGGCCATTTACTCGAAAGCCCAATTCAAGGAAAATTTTCACTATTTAAACTTCTAAAACTAGGTTCCTTCTCCCAATTCAATTCTGATTCATCCGGACACCGAATCCAACCATGCACACAAGTCGATATACCTAATGTGAAGCTGCTCGAGACCTCAAACTACCAAATCAGACACAATTGCTCAAAATGACCGATCGGGTCATTACATCCTCCTCCACTTAAACAAAAGTTCATCCTCGAACATGCCCAGAGTCGCTCCAAAGCCATCGAACCACTGCATGAGCTCACCAAACATAAACCCGGGGGTGATTCTCCATCACCCCACCTAAGTAGAATTGACAATACCATTTAGCTGAAGGTATCATCTCCTCCTTAGCCCATATCTTTAGGACATGACCCAAACCTCAACATCTCAATCTCGTCATAGGGCTCGAATTCCACATCATCACACTGAACACACCCAAACAAGATGAATCAAACCAAAAATATTCCAATCTAGAGAAATATCACATGTTGTTCCACACAACTCAATGCTCGAAGCAATAACCTCTAACCACCATAGTTGTTCAAATAATACCCTAGATGCTAGCAACAACCTCACATTGAATATAACCTTATTCCGGACCTCCACATCACTGTCCATGCTAAGGAAACATGCAGGATCTCATAACCACCTATGAATTCAACAAGTCAAGAAACCCTCTCGCCCGCAAGGGACATTATCTAAATCTTAGCAGGAATACTAATATACTTCGAAACACTCCTCACCCCCAATACCATAGTACCACTCTTAGGTCTAAGAACCACATTTAGACCAATACAAGAAGCCCAACTGATGACTCGTCATGGAAACACATAAGTTCTCACACTACGCAGCTCGTACACTAAACTAGCAATAACTCAATTACACAACACAAGTAAGGAAAAGAAAAGTAGGAGAATTTTCTAACAAGTGTAACATGTGCAACAACGAAAATATAGTTTTCATCAAATTGTTCCATAGAGGAAAAGTAGAACCTCAAATAAACACAAGGAAGGGTATCTCATATAACATCCGTTGTGGCATGCAGCCCGCTCCCAAATACTCATCAAGCCAGTATACCACATAACATCGGTTGCAGCGTGCATCCCACTCCCAAATACTCGTCGAGCCAAAATGCTCGAGCTCACTGATCACATGAATACTGAAGTCAAGTACAACAGAGTGCACAAATAAAACTGTTGAAAAATAAATGATGCGCTAAAACATGAAAGAAGAAAGCACGACTAAGGTGCAATAAGCAAATCAACATCACGAGGGCTATCTTGCCCACATCGCCATAAGGCCTGACATAGTCACTACCTGCGTGGGAAATAATCATACAACATTACGACCTAACACAGCAGACAAGAGTAACACATATCATAGTCTAGGGCACATATAATCTCTACCCTGCGTAGTACTATGATCAAAATGACAACCTCATAGGAGCACACAAACTGAACCTGATACAAAATACATATTCTCGATGGTCCTCCACATAGCTCACAACCAAATCCTGATCCTTCCCAATTAGATAAATATTCTTCAGAAGATCAACATCAGCCTATCGATAATACATGACATTAATTACCCCATTTTTAGCATTTCTTCACAATCCACTAACAAGAAATAGCCCACATATGGGGACACCTAGTCCCAAAACCTTAGGAATACTAAAATTTCCATACCTGGACTCAACTATGCAGATCAAATGACTGATACATCACTCATCTTCCATCATCCTATCTAAGCACCCATATAAGAATCCGGCCGCGCAACAAAACATGAACCTCGAAAGCCTCAAAACCCAGTAATCACCATGCTACTTGCTCAACACAAATCACAAGGTACTCCAATACCACCAACTACTCCCAATCAACACCTGCCTCGTGACCTTGCCAAAAACTACGATAACTAGTCAACCAATTAAGCCTTCCCAGCTCTCACTCATCAACCAGATGTCGAAAATCGCTGCACCACCATACGATCAACTAAATAGTCTCTCAATACCACTGTGTCTTCAGTCTGAACAACATGTTGAGATAATGCCTGAGCATCCTTGAATCCTTCGTAACCAATCAATAGCATCACGAACATTGGCATATGGCAAATACTGAGAGCGTAATATTATATACGAGTGGATGTAAAGGAACATAAGTTATATATTTGAAGCTGAATTAATATCACACGCAAAGGAATGAAAGAAGAGGAATTTCCTAAAAGTTATGTAGCCTCTAGAAGATAAGTAAAGACGTCTCCGTACCGATCCGCAAGACTCTACTAAACCTGCTTGTGACTCGTAGTACCCATGAACCTAAAGCTCTGATACCAACTTGCCATGATTCAAAAATCCCTCCGAAGGAGTCATAATGGCACCTAGTCTCTAAACTAGGTAAGCCTAACATAAACTGAAATAACATTGATGCCTTCTAACTTTGAATTAACCAACTCTGAATAATTCCAAATTTTTTCAAAACAGGTGGCACAATTCACAAGCCCATCTAAGAGTAACTATACAAAATAATACATATATGCCCCGAGACAAAAGAGTAAATGGACATAATTACAAATGAAGGTGACTCCGAGACCTACGAATGCAACAGCAGGATACCGTGAGTCTCCACTGTGATGACCCGATCAGCTACTATCGACCGATACCTGCATCTGTACATACAAAAATGCACAGAAGTGTAATATGATCATACCACGCGGTACCCAGTAAGTATCAAGACTAACCTCCGTGGGGTAGTGACGAGGAACCGTCAGGACACCTACTGGTCGAATAAAATTAACAGGATATAATAATAAACATCAAGATAAAGATAACAAGGTAATATCAACTGCGGAGAGAAAATCCAAGAAAAAACAGAATAAAATAAAGGGAGAACACATATAGCAACAAACTACGATCGTGTAATTCAGATATTCCAAACAATTCAACACCGATATAATAGAAATAGAGACAAGTAAGAATGTATCCAACTAAAGAAAACAATGTATACTCAATCACTCCTATCATATTTAATACACTATCCCGGCCGTTTCAATCATTGATTTCTCATATCATAATATGAACTTTCGAACATTCAGCAAATATGGCACCTCGTGCCCACCTATTTTCCATTTCATACTGAATGTCCTTATCAATGCACTTAAGATGTTCATGAAGTCCTATTTACATAAAATTAAATTTGAATTTCTAAATAAGTTTGGAAAATACACGAGAAAAGATGAAGTTATTTTTAGAAATTATTCGAGTAAGAAAATACCCCTTTAAATTTAAAATACAATATCACAAGAATTAATACCTTTAACAAGGGAATTGATAACTTAAAACTTAGTAAAAATTCCTCTTTAAGTAAGGTAAAACCTCAGACGGTTTAAGGGGATATAATATTAAGAAACTAATTTAATTAAGGATGTACAGATTATTAAAGTTGAAGCATAGGAACGTATAGATAAACAGGTGTGTGTGTGTGTGTATGTATATATATATATATATATATATATATATATGAGTATTGTGAGATGTTGAAAACATTGTGAGTTCTAACATAAAGGATCACAGCAATAGAGGAATTAAACAGTTTAAACATTTCAATTGATAACACAACTAAACTTAGCAAAACAAAGGTGCACGGCACCAAAACTCAATCAATACAAGGATAAAAAACCAAACACAGAATTTCAGTTTCAATTTATTTATCTCGTGAAAGGTGCGCCACCCGGGCCCATTTCATTTATCTTGTTGTAGGTGTACCACCCACTCCCATTTCATAAATCTTGTGGTAGGCGTACCACCCGCTCCCATTTTATTATATCTTGTGGTAGGCGTACCACCCGCTCCCATTTTATTATATCTTGTCGTAGGCGTATCACCCGCTTGCATTTTATTATCGCTTGTCGTACGCGTCCCACCAGCTCCTATTTTATTATATCTTGTGGTAGGTATACCACCCACTCCCATTTTATTAAATCTTGTGGTAGGCTTACCACCCGCTCCCATTTTATTATATCTTGTTGTAGGCATACTGCCAACTCCCATTTTATTATATCTTGTGGTAGGCATACCACCCACTCCCATTTTATTATATCTAGTGGTAGGCGTACCACC
Organism: Nicotiana benthamiana; assembly: GCA_034376525.1. NCBI lineage: Eukaryota > Viridiplantae > Streptophyta > Magnoliopsida > Solanales > Solanaceae > Nicotiana > Nicotiana benthamiana. The sequence continues at coordinate 43,323,763 of CM067326.1, forward strand.
CGCTCCCATTTTATTTTATCTTGTCATCAATTATAAAAGAATCCCGGCAAGGGAATAATAAAGAAACAATAATATCCCCGCAAGAAAATAATAAGGAAACAATAATATCCTGGTAAGGGAGTCAACAACCAGAATTAGTATGTCCCGGGAATCGGCTATAACCAAACTTGTACTAATAATTAACTTCACAATGAAATCTCGACTACACAATAATATGTAATAAGTACGTGATAACTATGCCGGCAGCCACCACATTTGGACATGTAACCTATTTGCACGAAGTCATAGAGGAAATCATAACCAAGAAGTATGAAATCAATAAGGAAGGCAATCACTTCAATTAAGGTAATTTAGGGTCAATGCATTACGTAAAAATTAAAGAAAAAGCTAACAATGTCATATGGATCATATAGAGGCAATTTAAGCAACTAGGAAATCCAATCATAACATGATACTTTCCACATAAGGACCTACGAAACCGTGAGGCAAATTTCCCACAAATAAGCCCGAGCACACACTCGTCACCTCGCATGCACGAACTATAATTATCATAGGATACTCAATTCCTAAGGAAAAATCTCCCACACAAGGTTAGGCAAGATAGTTACCGCAAAGGCGACAACTGATACTCTAAAATATACTTCTCGGGTGAAAAGATCTCTGGATGGCTCAAATCTAGCCAAATTAACTTCAAAGCACACATAAGAAACTATTCTGGATCGTAAAGTTTCAATCTTTACAGAAAAATAAAAATCAACCCAAAAGTCGATCCCCGAGCTCGCACCTCGGAACCTGTCATATTTTACAATATCCATCACCCATTCCAAATGAGTTCAACCATATAAAATTTATCCAATTCCGACACCATTTAGTCCCTCAAATCATCATGTTTCATTTTAGGAATTTTCTTCAAAAACCAACACTTTACTCAACCCAAATCACAAATTAAATGATAAAAATAAATACAAATTCATGGAATATAATCAATTCTAGGTCAAGAACACTTACCCAATCGTTTTGCTTGAACAACCCACAAAGAATCGCCCAAAATCGAGCTCTAGAACTCCAAAAATATTTAAAAGGGCCTAAACCTCGATTTGGAAAACTTATATTTTTTCACAATATTTAAAGCATCACGAACGCGTAGGAAGTCTCGCGTTCGCGAAGAAGAAAAATGAAGGTTGCCCAGACGTTCTTCGTGAATGCGGAAGCACGTATGCAAACACGAAGAAGAAAAATATTACGGCCCAGAGATTGCTCTTCATGAACGCGTGAAACAGTAAGCAAACGCGAAGAGTAGAACTACATAGCTACGAAAAATTCAAGATGGGTGACGCAATCGAGATGAGGAATAAAGCAGAGCTTCGCGAACGCGAGGAGTGTTACGCGAATGCGAAAAAGAATTTCCAGGTAGTCAGCAAGAAAGCTATGCGAACGCAAAAGGCCTTACACGAAATCGAAAGAGGATACCAGAAGCAAAAAATAGTAGTTTAAAATAGGAGAAAAATTACTCATAGCCCATCCGAAACACACCCGAGGCTCCTGAAATCCCGTCTAATTACACAAGCAAGTCATATAAACTAACATGGACTTGCTCGATGTTTTAAATCACATAGAACAACACTAAAGAAACGAATCAAACCAAAGATTATGACTTTCCAAATCTTCAAATATCCAATCTCACACCGAAACCTATCAATTCAACCTGGAATAATGCCAAATTTTGCAGACAAGTCCAAAATGACATAACGGAGCTTCTCCAACTCTCGAAATCATATTTCGACCCCGATATCACAAAAGTCAACTATGGGTCAAACTTCTTCATTTTCGAAACTTCAACTTTTCCAACTTTTGCCGAAATGCCTCAATTTACCCTACGGATCTCCAATCTGAATCCGGACGTGCTAAAATCACCATTTGAAGCTGTTGAGATCACCCATGACCCTTTCCGGGGTCGTTTACTCAAAAGTCCAATTCCGAGCAAATTTTTACTATTTAAACTTCTAAAACTATGTTCCTTCTCAATTCAATTCTGATTCATCTGGACACCGAATCCAACTATGCATACAAGTCGATATACCTAATGTTAAGGTGATCAAGCCCGCAAACTACTAATTAGGCGTAACTGCTCAAAACGACCAGTCGTGTCGTTACAAAGTATTAAACTTAAGGATAAGAGGAATCAACTTAACTCAAGATGCTAGGCGAAAATCTTCTCTCAAGAGCTCCAAAATTTCCCAAAACACGAGTGCAAAATGGGCAAAAATGGATGGAGCCCGTATAAAATAAAGCTCACTGCTTCAGTGATTTCCGCTTCTGCGTCAAGGCGGTCCCGCTTCTGCAAGAGGAAGGTTGCATCTGCAGAATTGGCCAAGCAGGCTGGGACCGCTTTTGCAGTCTTGAAGCCGCTTCTACGCAGCCACTTCTGCGGCCTTGGCTTGGCCTGCCTTGGCCGCATCTGCGAGAGGACGATCGCTTCTACGGTCCCGCACCTGCAGAACCAACCGCAGGTGCGGTTATGACAGCAACATGAAGCTTCAACTCATCCCAAATTTTCCAACTTCACTCGAGCCTCGTCCGATTGACGCTCGGGGTTCTCGGGCCTCGCCCAAACATACTGATATGTTTGAAATTATGATGCGGACCCACTCGAACCGTCGGAAGGCTCGAAACAAAGCTAAATCTAAGAAGCATCCCCTAAAACTAGTTGAGTTAAACTTGTGAACTTCAAGTTCTTCAATTCACTTCTAACGTGCCGAAACGTACTTATACTACTCGGATTGACACCAAATTTTGTGGGAGTATATTAAATATTATATTGGACCTGTACCTGGCTGCGTAACCAACATACGAGCCTGATACCAACGCGATCATCATTATTTAATTTCTTTAAATTCTTAGAATTTCAGTTTAATAATTTCTAATAAAAATTCATTATTCGGGCTAGAAAGTAAAACGATCAATCGAATCACTATAATAACATCGCGTATAACCATGTTTTCTTTGCATATTTGACTAGTTGATCCAACACCGCCATATCAATACGTCCATCGCCATTCTTATCAGCATGGTAGAGAGCTCGGGCGGCTCGCCATCTCGGGATGGTGACTACTAGCTACCGGAACACCTCCTTGAGATCATCTTTGTTGAGGTTACGGTCGCCAATGGAATTGTATTTCTTTAGAACTTTGGCTAGTTGTTTCTCAATCAAAAGTACGTGAGAGCAGGGACACTTTATGTTGTTCCCGGACCTAACAAATTCCAGCATATTTATTTGATTGTTGTCACTAGTATTTGACCGTGCTTTGTTGAACAGAAAAGCAGTTAGAAAAAGAGGATTAATTTCTTGTACGAGGATATATATATATTGCTAGTTCTGATATGATGAGTATTTATACAAACGAAGGATATATAGACATAACAAGTTCTTAACTGAGGGGCAAAATTTTTCGTTCTACGATTCGTAGCTTAAATAAATTTCTTTTGACTAATTACTTTTTGACTGACGCTTTCTTATCTTCTGTTATTTTTTTTCTTTTTAATTATACTAAATTGATGGGAAAAGTCCTTTAGATTATGAAATTTGTTAGGTGGCCGCTTTTAGGTTTGGAATTTTCAAAACTTCCCACTTAATGGAAATTTCAGACGCCCCAATTAAATAACTACTGATGGTAGCAATTTAGAGATTATGGATAGACATCAAAATCAAAACATATTCCCAACAGACTGATGCAATACTCCTACGGGGGTTTCACGTCTAACTCGATTATGGAGTCACAATTAAACCTATATTTATTATGCAAAAAAATTACAAATTTATTCACTGTATAATCAATTTCAAATTTATCGAATCTAAAGTTTAAAAAAATTAGTCTAAAGTTTCAAACCATCCCAGACTTGAGGATTTTTCGGCTCTACAATAGAACCTACAATCCTATATGTAATGTATTGCAAAAAAAAACTATTAACCGATTATCTTTATATATATATATATATATATATATATATATATATATATATATATATATATATATATATATATATATATATATATATATATATATATATATATATGTGGGGGTAGAGAGGGAGCATTATAAACCACATTCCGAAATTGTATTTATGAATATCTGTATTACTGGGTATATTCACAGCAGCAGAAGAAAGAAGAAAAAGAAGGAAACAAAAGAGGAAAAAGGGAGCTGAAGTTATTTAAAAAGTGGGTACAAGTTAAAAGTGTTTAAAAAAATATGTATAGGTTAAATGGGAGCGACCAAATAGGACAACCCTGAGCAATTTTTACTGAGGAGGAGGAGAATGAGGAGAAAAAGGCATGAAATTATTTAAACAGTAGATACAAACTTAAAAAAATTAAAAAGTAAATACAAATTAAATGAAGGAGACTAAATAAAACGTCGGTTACAATTTTTACTACTCCTATCATGAATGATAATTTTATTAACTTTGGTTAAGTCTCAAATTGCTATCCTTAAAAGAACTTATTCCCTATCTAACTCAATACTTTTCAATTATTTCTTTTATAAAAACATGCTACTACTCCTTTATCCTAGGCATCCAACTTCTAAAATTTTAACTAATTTTATAAAACTTCACCTCCTACATTAAAAATTATTATATTTTGCACCACTAAACTTTGTTGTTTTTAGTATATATATAAAATTAAACCCACCTTTATCTTTTCATTTTATTTTTATTCTTGCAAAACTATCATATTGCATTTTTTTAATTAGAAGAAAAAATTTTATATAAAGACTAAGATGCCAAAAGAGGTGCATCGTAGAAATTCGAATTACTTACTATCACCTTATGGAAGTATTTTCCAGTCACCCTCCAATATTAATTAGTTGTTTGTCTTTCACTTTACCATAAGGCGCATAAGAAAGAAAACAAATACGAGAAAGGAGTTAAAAAGAAGAGGTTAACTCCAAGTTCAACTAGGATTAGGGCGAGAGAAATTCATTAATTCTCATTTGACGCCTATAAATCTTCACTTTTAGATCAAAAAGTAGAATTAATGATTTCTCTCATCCTAATCGAGTAAACACAAAACAAATATTAGAGTGCTAAGAACAAAAGAGGTAGCGCCTAATTAAAATGAAACATCTAAATTGAGTACTAATATTCGATGTTAGGTTCAGTCCTTAGTCATCAGATGAAAATATATTAACAGATGACCAAATCTTAATTTCTTTTTCCCGTTTGATAACATACAATAAATAACCTACTATCACAAATTTAAATTCACTAATAGTGTTGATATAACTTAAATACTAAAAGAAATACTAATCAGCTTTTTATCCAACACTAATCAACTTCACTACTAATTTTTTTATGCTTTATCATCCCTTAATTCTATTCTAGTGATACACGTTTAACGTTTTAAACCCACTTTTTTCGATTCTTACTTACTCCCGTAAGAAGGTGAAACTTGTAATCTCTGATAAACTTACTCAGCTCTCTATTTACATTTATTTATCTATTATACTAAAAATATATTCGTTTGTATTTGTCTATTTTAGCAACTCAAGAGAAGAACATATTTTTCTCTTTTACCCTATTATTGATGTCGCACAAACTCACACCACAAATATAGGTAGTGAGGCGGTCGAAGCAATAATAAAACCTAACGCAAGTCGCGGTCGAATCCTCAGAGAGTTAGAATTGTGATTAAGTATATATTTAGTACATTTGTATGATGTGCCTCAAATTACACGTCCACATTCTTGTTTGTTGTTTTTACTTCTGCTTTAAGCTATTGATTGTTGTCACACCTCCTTTTACACGGCTACCCCGAAGGATGCCACGTATAATGGAGTTTTTCCAATTAAAGTGACATTATTCGAAATGAGATTAATTGTTCATTTAGAGTTGCCGCTTGGGATAGGTTAGGCTTTTGGTGTCCCAAGTCACCAGTTTATTTAGATCCCAAATCAAGGAAAATTCGACTTTCCTTTTGAACTTTGCGAACCAGAAATTCTTGAGTAAGGAATTTTGTTGACCCGAGGGAAGGTGTTAGGCACCCTCGAATCCCGTGGTTCTAGCACGGTCACTTAAACTTATTATAAGTGGCAAGAAATCTGATTTGCTATACATGTTTAAACCTATAATGTAATTTTTAATTTATTAACCGCTTTTAATATATATTTTAGGAAAATTTGCAATATTATTAAAACACATCGTGAATCACGTTACATAGATGCGCACGTAATTTTAGACATATTTTAATTGCATCTAGAGTGGAATTTGGGTCACATAAATGTGCACCCGAATTTAGAAAGGTATTTTATTAGCAAACTCGTGCCTATAGCAACTACGTCTTTAAAGTTCATGGAAGGCCGTGAAATTCTTTAAACGGCACTCCCAATTTTCTAAATATTTTATCAATTTATGGAGCCTCGTGGTGTTTGATTTAGTTAACAAAACTCAATTTATCTTTTACGTGGGCATCCTAAAGCATATCAAATTTCTATTATTCTTGGATCTAAAATATCCTAGTCATTTATTCAAAGGTTTTGGGAAATTCAGTACTTGTATTTTAGCCTCATTCATGGCTAACTATACATTGGGCTTCGTTTAATTAACCCAGGGCCTGCGTTGTTTATGCCATAACAGGCAGTTATTGGGCCTTGTTCATGATTGATTTGGGTTTTCATTTCCATTCAGTCCAGGAACATGGAGTACAATATTGTATCTGGCAGCTGCTCGGCCTTTTAATTAGGCCCAGAGATATTAGGGCGAATGAGCCCATCATAAATAAGTCTCAATACTTAGTTCTCAATTCATATCTTAATTACTGGAGTATTATACATGATTGCTATTAAATATATCAACCATATTCACAGGGAAGATGTTGAGGATGATTTTTTGTATCAGATTTCAGCCTTAAATTTGCACCAAACGATTCATAATACTCATCATCCAGAGTATACAAATTCAGTTTCCAAAACTTTACTTAGAAATAAGATTACAACATGCTAGACGAATCTTAACAGATTATTTTCAAATGTACTGAACTTGAGTGAACTAGAACAACACATAATATTTTGACATTCGAATAGTTGTCAAGCTATGAATTATAAACTACAATAGGCATCTAATCTAGCCATATCATTAGTTAATCTTACTATTACTTGTGCATATTCAAAGTATCAATCCAAATGTCCAATTATTACAAGATAATTCGGTCCGAATGTTCAGTTATTGCAAGACGGATTAGTCCAAATATCTAATTATTACAGGGTAATTATCTCTGTCATAGAGTATACTAAAGCTTAAGAAGGGGAAAACATGGTGAGGATGCGAAAGGAAAATAATAGATACATATCTTCAAATTTAGGAATATATTCAACTTGAGCTTCATACATTAATGGGAATCAAAATGTACCTGAAATTCAACCCAGAACAAAAGCCTATGAGTAAGTGAAATTAATCAGCAAGCAAGCAGCAGCCAATTGAACAGTACACCTAGAATTTCAGCAGGCTTTTGAGAGAATCAAAATTCCAAAGGAATAAGAACAACACTGATAATTTCTGAAGAATATAGGAGAACCTAATATGTATTTATATGTATCTTAATTTACTCAGTGTTTCAGAAGGAAGGTCTGCTCGAAAATATGGCCTAAAGTCTAAAAAAAATCTCCCAAAGTTCAAAAAAAAGATCCCTAAAAGAATGTTCAGATTGCCTTTTTATAGTGAAGCCTTAGGGAAATACTTTTTCCTTGTTTTTCCTTTAGTCCCTGATTCAGATTTCAGTTTTTCCCTAAATGGTCCTTTGTTTCCTGGCTTGTGCCTCAAGTTTGAGGCTGAAATTATACCTAAGTCCCTCACAAGGATGTTCTAGAGGCTATTACCAGATTCTTTTAAGCTCAATTACCCCTTATACCCCTATTTCTTTTCCTAATTAACTAACCTGCAGTTTTTAACCTTCGTCTGTTGTTTGGTCTGGTCAAAATTGACCCAGGTCAATTATGTTCAAGTTTTGGACCAAAGTTCGGTCTGGATTAACAGGCTCATTGGATAAGTATAAGAATCAGCCCATAAAACTAAATATCCTAATTTGGATTGATCAATCAACAATTATTATAAATTTAGGATCATATAAATGTTCAGGCATCTTTATGTCAAAACAAATTGATCAAATCGACCAGGAGATGGCACTAATCAACTAGTGCAAGACTTATAAAATGGCCCAATTACAAAAACTCACTAAAGCTTAAAAGCAAGAAAAGGAGATGAGAACAGTACAAATATCAGAATTCACACATCTTAGCCAAAGCAAATGCAAATTAAGCAAAGAATCTTAACTAGAATTTCCAGCATGGTATGAAGCAGGCCAAAATGATTATTTCCAGGACTTTCAGAGATGATCAAACAAACCTAAAAATGCATTCAAGATCATGCTACCCAAAACATCGATAGAACTAATGGTGACTAGCAGAATGACAAAAAGAATGAATATTCTAAGAATCATGATGCAACACCAGTAGGATCCAAAAGGTATTTACCAAAACTACTCAGGATCTCAAGCGGTAAAAATGAAAATCAAGAGATGAAGATCAACGACACATATATTTTTCAAATATGAAAACAGATCATGTAAAGCTTTAGAGGTGAAAGCAAACTGATAAGTCAATATAACATCAGATCATTATAAAAGATGTAGTCTAACCAGTAATACCCCAAAGAACAAGCAAAGAAGACTATTTGTGGAAAACAACTAAAATTGTAAAGAGAACAAAGAAAATAAGCATACAACAACGAGAGGGAGACACAGTACTTAGCTTTTACACATGCACCTCTATCTTGAAATATCCATTGGTTGCTGACCTCTTCTGTGAAGGCTTCTAACCTTCTAGGGCAACTCGTTGTTGGAATAATGTCTTTAGGGGTTCAGGAATGGGATATTTTGATTCTGAGACCAAGTGAGGTCTCAGATCTGTATTTCCTTGGTGGTTAGTGGTATTTGAGGGCTATGGGTGACATGGTTGGGGCGAGGAACGGAGGGGAACTGTCTGAGGTGAGTTTGACCAGAATCCGATGGGGTTTGAGTTTTAGGGTTAGCCTTCAAATCGATATTCAAGGCGTTTCAACCGGATTCGAAGGGTGTGACATGCACGGTTGGAAAAAGGAAGATGAGGTGTTTCAGGGGTGTAATTTTGGATGAGTTTGGGGTTGGGTCCCCGGAGGTGGTGGTTCTGGAGATCCTTCTTTTGAAGATTCGACACGATGGGGAATTGTTTGAAGGGAATGGGTTGCAGGACGGGGAAGGGGCGGTCTTGGTGGTCCTACGATGTAAACTTGGGGTGATTGGGACTGGGTCTCCATAGACGGTGGTTCTGACAACCCTTCTTTTGAATATTCGAGACAGAGGAGGGTTGTTCGAAGGAAGCTGATTGCAGGACTGGGAAGAGGAGGTTTTGGTGGTCTGGTGGTGTAAAGTTGGGGTGGTTTTGTGACCGACCGCTGCCGTGAGGCGATTTCCAGCGGCGACGTTAGAGTGGATGCTGGGTGGTCAAAGGTGGTCAACGGGTGGTCATAAGGCGGGAAAACATCGGTGTATTTTGGTACGAGGAGGGTGATAAGTTTGTCTCTGTATCTATATAGAGATTCAGACATATTTATTCAATTTTAGTGGGAGTTTCATGGCCGTTGGATGATTGGCTGATCAACGGCAGTGATTGATCTTCCTGTAACAGCTTCGTTTTGGGCATGTTATATGTGGACTGGGTCGGGGAATGGTGTTTGGGCTGAGCACTGTGTGTTTAAAAGGGTAAAAAAATTTGGGCCACTCAGGTCTGGCCCAATTGTGGCCAGCCTGAGTAGCTGTGTATATATGTATATAATTCTTTACTTTCTTTCTTCTCTTTTTTTATCATTATTAAATTCCTAATTCTACTTTAAGAATTCCTAATTAGCACAAACAAAAATGCAACAAATTTAAACAAAGATGACTAAAATGCCAAAAATACTACTCGCATATGTATATTTTTTGTGTTTTATTTTTTGTTAAAATAAACCTAATTAACAATTATTTCAGCAAAAATACGAAATTAAATCCTAAATGATTTTAAACATGCATTAATGCAAACACACTGGCATACGCAATTAAATTCTGAAATTAAATCCTAAAACAAATACTAAAAGGAAAACCTAAACCTGAGAGTCTTATAGGAGTCGTCTTAGCAGGGCAAAAATCACATGCTCACAATTGCAAATATGAAATTAGGAGACAATATTTTGTGTTTTTGTTATTTTCAAATGATATAAGATCTAGGGTCGTGACTTCCACCTACATGGTTACCTAATGGGTTGTAAACTCTCTGGAAAGTTTCATTAGTCGGGGTTGCAATATAGCAATCACACGCAACTACCCACTCTATACATCTCGGTAGCTTGAGTGATTTGCCCAATTTGACTTTCTCAAGTCCAAATGGGTATTGCACAAAATAAGTGATATATGCTCAAGTCGGACCTTATTATCTCTAGAAAGTGCATTACTTTTACAAGATAGAAGATGAGTCTAAGTGATTTCTGTATGGTCATCAATTAATGTTAGAAAATATCTAAACCCATAATAGGTTCTGGTGTTGTAACGACCCCAAATATCAATATGAATTAATTGAAAAGGGGCAGAAAAGTGTATAACACTGTCAAAGAAAGGCAATCTTTGTTATCTGGCCATTGTACATATAGGATAGATAAAAGACCATTGAGATGATACTTATCAGACAAATGTGATATAGATCTCATTCTACTAAAAGTCATATGCCCCAGTCTCTGATGACAAAATAATTTCATTTTATTGATAGAAGGGGATTGATTACAAGTTAAAACACTAACAAAAGGATGAGTAAACTGATTGGACAGATATTGGGATTGAAACAAGCATAGAAGATAGATTACAAGTAGGAATACTTATATCAGACTTAGGAATAGGTAAAGTATTACAAGGAGAACAAACAGACATAGAAATAGATGAAACCAGAAAAATATTTGCATATGGATAAAGGTAATAGAGCCTGTCTGTGGCTTTACTAATTTTCAGTGGCCTCGTTAGAGAAGTACCCTGTATAGAATAGAGTGATTCGGTAAAAAATGTTGAATTATCCAATTGAGATATGAGTTGATGGATATATCAAGCTAAAATGAAAAGATGGCACAGGAAGGATATTCAGTAAACTTATATCATGTATAAGATGTAATGATCTAGTTGGTATAATCTTAACTTTATATCCATTAGGTAGAATTACTAGAAAATATTAATTAAATGTTGTACATTAAACAAAAGGTGTTTATGTGGAGTCATAACAGATAAATATGATAATGCACATGTTCGAGAATCCACAGAAACTATAGCATATCTCCAAAACAATCTTGCAAAGTGAGCAAAAACAGAGTTGTCCACAGTTGTAGCTTCAAAAGTGGGACCGGCAGACATTTGATCTTGTTGAAACACAGTCAAGAGATGTCGATATTGTTCTTTGGTGAATCAATGTGCTGAAGGGTTAGAGGTTTGTGGAAAAGGACTTGTAGAGACAACCGATGAGTTCTCAGCCTGAACATATGAAGCAGACTTCTTATTTCTGGTGAATTTGAAATCTGCTAGAAACCTATAAAGTCTGTTGAAATTGTCCACACTATATCTAGGTTTCTTGCAAGTAAGATATATAGTACCTTTCTAGCCCCAAATTTGAACTTTTGAGTGAAGTTCATATTAGTGGTGGAAGATGCTAGAGACACCTAGAAATAGGCTATATCACCATTTGGAGCAGCAGAATGGACTTCCCTTTGGCTTTTATCTTGTTTCAAGAGTGAGTAGGCTTTACTAATTGGTAGAAGAGGGTTCATCAACACAATCTCACTCTTGAAAGTGGAATAAGAATCGTTTAGACCATTGAGGAATTGAAATAACGGTTGTTCCTCAATGAATTTAGGTAGGGCACTACAAGAACAAACACGTCCTATATAGGAGAAGTTCAATTTATCCCATAAACTCCTCATTTTAGTGAAGTAAGTAGCTATATCAGATGAACCTGAGTGATTGAGCTAATTTCTCTTTAGATTTGAATATATTTAGAGCCATTGACTGACCAAATCTATCATTCTTGTCGTTCCAAGCTTCTGAAAGTACAATGGAATGATTGTAACTAATTTAAAAACTTAGTTGAGTTTTCTTTATCACAAGGTTTGATTGATAATAAAAAGTAAATATCAAGGAATTTAAATACTTAGAACACAGGAGTTTTATGCTGATTCAGTATCAGTGTGGTACCTACATCCAGTTCTCTTGGGTCACAAGGGTTCTCTTAGATCTTCAATAGTTGGTTATAGTAGTAGTGGTTTTATGGATCGTTCACCACCAATGATTTTCAAAAACAATGTTTTATAAGCTTGACACAACTATTGTTTTTCTTCCTAACACTTCCTATCTTTTGAAACACTAGTAAACTTAGGAATACAATGCTTGTACTAATAACTAGGAAGGCATAGAAAACAGTGGTAAGTTGCATAGTTAAATTCTTAAGTCTGCCAATCTTCGTATAGGAGATTTTTGAGTAGTCACGATAGATATAACCTTGATTGAGGCAAAAAATGTTCTAAGATATTTGACTCAAGTGATGCCTCTGAATCCTGCACAATGGGCTGGATATATTTACGTCCTTCTTTTCATATCCATAATCAAGGGGGTGATTTGTGGTTTGTCTTGGTTGATCGATCTTCAATGTCTCTAGATTCCAAGTCAATCCTTGAAGTAAGGCCTGACTTCCTTTAGCAGCAACACTTGATTTGTTTCCTTTTTGATGGTTTTGATGTCTTTTGATTTAACAATGTTCTAACTTCTTTTAGCGGTTGCACTTGATTATATTTCCTTTTTGATGGCCTTTATGTCCTTTTCTTTATCATTGTTCTTGTTGCATTTGATCTTGTTTCCTTTCTGAAGTGTTTAACAAAAGGACTTCCCTTGAAGTAGTACTACCCTCCTAATTTTCTGCAATTAAATGGATACAGTTAGACTTGCACTATTGTCATTATTGAAACTTAGGTGTAACAATCTCCTCATTTTTTATGATGATAATCAAAAAGAGTAAACCGAGTGTACTTCCCTTTGAGAACTTAAGATGTATTCTTCCCTTGAGTTGTTGCATTGGTTTACTCATCACATTTCTCCCCCTTTGACATCATTCAAAAAGAAATAAGCAAGTGCAGATAAAACATACATAATAAAGTAGATAATTAACAAAGTAGTTATGGTAGCAGAGGCCATGCCTTCAGTAAAGGCACATGGTGATGGTTCTTACAGACCAAAAAAAGTAGTTCACAAAATAAAAAGAAGCAAATATAAACAGAAAAAAGTGTTGTAAACACACACACAACTGCCTTAGTTCCTCCCCAGAAAGTATTTCAGGTTATTGATCACTTTGGTACAAAAGGATTCATAGGAGGTTTCAACTTCTTTGGTGATTTTGTCCATCTTTTCTATCATGGATTTGAATACCCTGATTGCTTGACTCTTTCTGGCTCCCATGTCAATCCTTAGCTTAGCCACATATGTGCCGCTTTATTTGGTGACTTTCCTAATTTTGTCCACTTGTTCTTTCATTTCAATGAGCAAGATTTTTACCTAATCAAGACATTGCTGAGTTTGTTGTATTGATGGCAGTCAAATGAGGCTCTGTTGGTTCAGTGAGTGCTTAAACCTATACTGAAGCACTTTGAACCTTGGCACGACTGACCTATCCATTGTCACTTAATGTGTAACCCATCATAGTAAAGCTTGTCATATCAAAGGTGCTTGTAATGTATTTAGGTGAGAAACGTGCCAAATTAACCTTCATGACTTTGAGAATATGTGAGATGAGCAAGCTATAGGGTAAACAAGCAGCATGAGAAAATATATCCCTGATTCTTTCAAGCATATATTGACGAATCCACACAAGCCAATCAAGCTTTTTATTGTTCACATGATAGTAAAGAATAAAGATATCTCTAGTAGTCAAAGTGTTGAGATACCCAGTCTTAGGAAGTAGAGGAGTAACTATCATATGGGCTAATATACGGTGTTCAAACTTGAGATTTTTAGGACCAATATCGGTAGGGTTTTCAGAGAGAAAAGATTTTGCCTCTTCTAAAAAAATATCTATGTTTTTAGGCCAGGAATTTTGAACAAAAACATCATAACCATAAAACTTAGCAGAAAATATCTTTTCAAATTGATAGGAATCAAGAAAAATTTGAGTGCCTAAAACCATCGACTCTAAGTCATCTTTGTCATTAACAAAAAGATTTGCATAAAACATTCTCATAGCTCTTCATACACAGAATTTCTAGTATAAAAAAATACGTTGAAAGTCAAAGATAACAATCTTATCACAGTGCAAATTTTTATAAGGGAGATACTTACAGAGCGTCCATAAGCAATATATTTAGACTTATATGGCTCAAACCTTTATTTCTTACTTGGTCCATAGAAGTTCAGCTTATCCTATGGCCCAAAATATGTGCTTTCCATTTTCCCTTTCTTGCATACAAGCCTTTTGAGGGTTTTCTCCATTGGTCTTTTTCCTTTCATTTTATGGCTAATGGGAAGATCCTCCGATGAGTCGGTGTTTATATTATCGGTTTTGAGGAAGTCTGAATCAATGATTCAAGGTCGATAGTTCTTCAGAATTTTGGGTTTTCCAAAATCGTCTGCTTCGTCTTATGGCAGTGGAAGATGAGAGGTTTCTCTTCGCCATGGTAGAGGAATTTGGTGAGAAATGATGGAGAATGAGAGGGTTAGGGGTACTTATCTAAGCTTTTGGAAGTTTGAAGGGTTGCATAGGTAAGAGGAAATGATAGGTTCAGATAGAACTGACACTTTTGAGGATTTTGCTTTGGTGGCACCAATGGAAGTGTAGTAACACTCACATCAAATTAATACACTCATCAATTAAGCACACTAAAAACGTAAAATAATTTACAAAGATATGGAAGATTTTTTATATAATAGACATAATGCCAATATTTTTACACTTTAGACAAAATATCTTCCAAAAGAGGTTTTGTAAAAATATCAGCAAGTTAGAAACATAGTACTAATGAACTCTAACAAGATATCACCTTTTGCAACATGATCACGAATAAAATAATGCTTAATTTATATATGTTTTGCCCTAGAATGATGCACAGAATTCTTTGACAGACATATAGCACTTGTATTATCACGGAATATAGGAGTAGATGTAAGAGATACATCATAATTGAAAAGTTGATGCATGATCCAAAGAACTTATGTACAACAACTTCCAACAGTCTCTACTTCTGTACTTGACAAGGCAACACAATTTTGTTTCTTCATATGCTAAATTAGAGAATTCCCCAACTATAGGCATGTGCCACTAGTACTTTTCCCGTCAATCCTATGACTTGCAAAATTTGCATCTGAAAAACTTTTTAAATCAAAATTGTTAAAATGAGCATATCATAATCCTAATTTAGTGGTCCCAACGAGATATCTAATAACGTATTTAACTACAGTCAGATGAGATTTCCTTGGAGCCTATTGAAATCATGCACACTTACACACACTGAACATTATATCCAGTCGACTAGGATTGAGATATAATATAGATCCAATATTTCCTCTATATATTATTTCATCCACACTTTATCCATTCTTATCTTCTTCATTCGTAGTTATTGGGCTCATTGGAGTTTTAATAGGCTTTGCATTCTCCATACCAAACTTCTTTATGAGTTCCTTGGTGTACTTGGTTTGGCTAATAAAAAATCCTTTAGGAGATTGTATGATTTTCAGTCCAAGAAAGAAAGTTAGCTCTCCCATCATGCCCATTTCAAATTCTCCTCTCATAATATGAGGGAATTCTTCAGATAATACGGAATTAGGACTCCCAAAAATAATATCGTCTATATAGTTTGAGTAATAAGATTACCTGAATTTGAGCACTTAACAAACAAGCTTATGTCGATATTACCTTGTTTGAAACCTTGATTTAGGAGAAAAGAGCTTAGTCTTTCATACCAGGCTTGAGAGGCTTGCTTGATTCCATATAGAGTTTTAGACAGCTTGAATACATGGTTTGGGAAGTTTTTACTCACAAATCCAAGAGGTTGTTTCACGTATACTTCTTCATAGATATATCTATTTAGGAAGGCGCTTTTTACATCCATTTGAAATAGCCTGAATCATTTATGATCAGCAAAAGCAAGTAGTACCAAATGGATTCTAATCTTGCTACAGGTACAACTGTTTCATTGTAGTTGATTCTCTCTTGATGAGAGTAACCTTGAGCAACTAGTCTTTGCTTTGTTATGAGCTACTTGACTAGATTTATTCAGCTTATTTCTAAAAACCCATATATTTCCATAATGGAAGCATTTGATGGTTTTGGAACCAAATTCCACACTTTATTTCTTTTAAATTGATCAAGTTCATCTTTCATAGATTTGACCCAATAGTCATGTTTAAGGGCTTCCAACCTTTTTGGCTCAGGTTGTGATTTTAAGTCCATGTGAGAGTTGAGCTTCTGAGATCTTCTAGTAGTGGTACCTCCTTGTGGATTTCCAATGAAGAACTTTTGGGGATATCCAGGTTCACTTTTCCATTCATTTGGAACACCTTGGACTGGCTCCATTTCCACAATGGTTAACTGTTCAACAGAAGATGGTTCCTGGATTTCAATATGCTCCTCTGTTGACTGATTTTGCTGATGTGTTGGTTGATCTTGACTGGCTTTTCCTATAACAATAGACTTTGGGACAATAGAAATTTCCTCATCTGCAGGAATTCTTTCTTTCCTTAAGCGAGGATTAGTATCTACAAAAACATGAATGGATTTCTCAATGCATAAAGTTCTTTTATTGAATACTCTATATGCTCTACTTAATGGAGAATATACAAGAAAATCCGTCATTATTTTTTGGATCAAATTACCCAAATTGTCTTTCCATTATTGTGAATGAAACTTTGCATCCAAATAGGTGAAAGTAACTGATATTAGGTTTCTTACCATTCCATAGCTCATATGGAGTCTTTTTAAGAATGGGTCGAAACAGAAATATGTTGATAATATGGCATGCTCTAGTTACATCTTCTGCCCAGAAGTGGTGAGGTAGAGAGTTCTCCACAATCATGGTTCTTGCTATGTCCTACAAAGTTCTATTTTTATGTTCTACCACTCCATTTTATTGAGGTCATCTTGGTAAAGATAAGTTGTGAGAGATTCCTTGATCATTACAGAAGTTTTCAAATGCTCTGCTTTAAAACTCTCCTCCATCGTCACATCTAATCATAGAAATGTAATATCCTTTTTCACATTGTACCTTCTTATAGAAGACCTCAAAATTCCTTAGGGCTTCATCTTTGTGTCTCAGAAAAATAGTCCAAGTGAAACGAGAAAGATCATCTACGATAACAAAAGCATATTTTCTACCACCAATACTAGTAGTTCTAGTTGGACCAAATGAATGCATATGTAAGAGTTGAAGAGGTTTAGTAGTAGAAACATACTTTTGATTATAAAAGATGAAAGAGTTTGTTTTCCTAATTGACATACATCACAAATATGATCATTGGAAAAACTAGTTTTGGAAGACCAATGACAAGATCGCGTTTAGAAAGTTTTTGAATAGTATGCATGCTAGCATGGCCAAGCTTTTTATATCATACCCAGGGATCATCAATCATAGAAGCTAGACAGATTTATTTACCACGAATATCTATGTTACTGATAGTATAAACATTACTGTGTCTATTTTTAGAAAGAATAACTTTACCTAATACGTCTTCAACAAACCAACAATGTTTTATGAAATGAACCTCATAGTCATTTTATATAGTTGACTAATAGTGAGAAGGTGGTAACCAAGTTCTTCAACCAGGTGTGCTTTGTTTACATCACGAGCTGAGAGGGACTTCTTCAACTCTAATTACATTCCTTTTTATTTTTCTGCAAATGTGAATGTTCCTCCATCTAGTTTAGTGACGCTTGAACAGTTTTTTGTCACCACCTATGTCTGGAACATGCGCTATCAAGATACCATTCCCTTTTTCGTTTCTTATTGCGATGTTCCTACCAAAAAATTACTTGTTTTTAGGTACCCAAGCCTTCTTAGGTCCTGAATGGTTGGTGTTCTATGCATTAGCTTGACTAGAGGGATTGGGTTGCCAGACCTATCTCCTGTTGTTCTTAAACATGCAATGGTTAGAGGTATGATCGATTTTTCCATAGTAGAAACATGAGGGGTTATTAGAATCTTCAAAGGCTTTTTCTCTGATTATAAAGTTGTAATGGTTAGAGTTATGCCCATTTTTACCACAGGGAGTACATGAAGAAGGATTTCTAGTTCTAGCCGGAGATTTGTGATGAACAGACTGATTTGATCTAACTGAACTATGACTGCTGGATTTTCGTAATCCATTCAGTTGAAGTTGAAGTTCATCAACTTCATTTTGAAGCAGATCTCTCTCAATTTCATATACTTCCAACTTCAAAGCCCAATCATTCTTTCTGCTTTGGATTTTTTGAAGTCCATTCAGAACTTTCTCAATATCTGCAAGAGCAATGTCAATAAATTCTTGAAGTTCGTGCTAGTTAGGACATATAGGGAGGCGTATCTCACTTTTACCTTTTATCTCCTATGAGACCAAGTTCACCTGAGTCTTCATCGCTAACTCCATTAATGTCCATAAAGCACACGTTAGAGATTTATTCATGATCAGATTCTTCTTCATCATTCCAAGCTCCGAAGGGTTTATTCTTTTGAAAGTTCCTACTAAGTTTCTTTTTCAGTTCAGGGCATTCAGCTTGGATGTATCCATGTTTTCACCCTTGTAGCATCTTCATCATTTTTGTCGTTATATTTTTTTGTTATCATTGTTCATCTTCCCTTTTTTATGTTTGATTTACCTCTTCTGTTGTTTCTGTTCTTCTTCATCATGCTTGTTACAACTTTATAAAGCATAGGTATGTTCTCATCTTGTTCTCCTCCTTCTTCCTCTTCGTCATTTTCTTATTCAACCATAGTTGCTTTGAATGCGACTGTCTTCTTCTTTTCTCGTTGAACTTTCCTATCTAAGTGTGTTTTCTCAAACTCAATTATATCACCTCTAAGTTCATCATAGGATATTTTGTCAAGAACCTGACATTCCAAAGAAATGGTATATGGGTTGTCAAATCGTGGGAAGATTTCTCATAATTTTGCTGACTTGTTGTCCACTTTTGATTGGTCTACAAAATTATTTCAAGTCTCTAAGGGTTTTGTTGAACTTGGAAAACATTTCCTCTGATGATTCTCCATCCTTCATTTGAAATAACTCATGGTCTTTACTTGAAATAGTAAATTGATCCTTGTTTCATTCACTTTGTGGGTTCCTTCATATATGACCTCTAATTTATCCCACATTTCCTTTGTAGTTTCACAACTTGATATCTTTTTATATTATTCTCCATTGATAGCATTGTACAGCAGATTTTTTGCCTTAGCATTCACTTGTATGACAGTTGATTGTTCTTTAGTGTAATCATCTAAATCAAGAGAATCAGATGATACTATGACTTGACCATTGTCACCCTTCTTTTGCAGAATTGGAAGATTTACCTTTTTGATCACGCACCAAACTTTAATGTCATATGATATAGTGTAGGTCTCCATGCGTACTTTCCAGTGAGAAAAGTGTTGACCCTTGAAGTACGAGGGTCGTACATGAGAAGTGCCTTCATAGAATAGTGTTCCAATGACTGTATTTGATCCCATGATCTTTTCCTCAATTGTTATTGAGCAAACTTCATGAGCGTTGCTCTGATATAAATTGAAAGCAGAAGAGAGAGGGTATTGTAACTAATTTACAAACTTAGTCTACTTAGAAGGGACTTAATCGACTTTACTTTATCAACATGTTTGATTGATGATAAAGAGTAAATTCCAAGGAGTTTAAAGACGGAGAATATAGGAGTTTTACATTGGTTCAGTACCGGTAAGGTACCTATATCCAGTTTCCTTGAGTCACAAGGGTTCTCTTATATCTTCAATAGTTGGATACATTAGAAGTGGTTTTATGGATCGTTCACCACCAACGATTTTCAGCGACAATGTTTTATAAGCTTGACACAAATATTATTTTGCTTCCTAACACTTCATATCTTTTGAAACACTAGAAAACTTAGGAATATAATGTTTGTACGAAGAACTAGAAAGATATAGAAAATATTGATAAGTTGCATAGCTGAATTTTTGAGTCTACCAATCTTCTGATAGGAGATCTTTGAGTAGCCTTGAAGATTGACCCTTGATTGAGGCACAATATATTCTAAGAGATTTGACCCAAGGGTTTCTCAGAATCCTGCACAAAAGATGGGCTGGATTCATTACATCCTTCATTTTCATATCCATAATCAAGGGAGTGATTTGTGGCTTGACTTGGTCGATCGATCTTTAGTATCTCCAGATTCCAAATCAATCCTTGAAGTAGGGACTGACTTTCTTTAGTGATTGCACTTGATTTATTTCCTTTGTGATAGCTTTGACATCCTTTGATTTAGCATTGTTCTGACTTCCTTTAGCGGCTGCACTTGATTTTGTTTCCTTTTTTATGGCCTTGACGTCTTTTGATTTAGCATTGTTCTTTATGCATTTGATCTTGTTTCCTTTATGATGTCTTTAACAAAAGGACTTCCTTTGAAGTAGTACTACCCTTCTAATTTCTTGTGATTAAATGGATTACATGGATACTATTAGATTTGTACAATTGTCATTATTTAAACTAAGGTGTAGCAACTTCCTTGGTAGTCTTGAAGCACATAACACTAGTGGCTATTTCTCTGGACATAGAGTTTGTTATCCAAGCCTTCACCATATTATTACACCATTCCCAGAATGGGAAATAAGGTGATTCAGGATAAGGTTGTGAATTTCTCACGTCTAACATACTAAGTTTATTTTTGTAGAGAGAGATATGAGCATACTATGATGCCAAAGGAAAAATCCACACCCATTGAGTGGTACAGATACTAACTGACTACCAAGATTATCAGATGGATGGATATAGAAGTAAGGATGTATTGTGGGCCGAGACTGGCTCGGGCCCGCGTGCCAAGCGATACAAACGGGCCAAATGATCCGGTTTAAACGGGCTAGTTTCATGTGGTGCAAAAGCCTATTGCGGGCCAGCCTTAACATAAAAGCCCGTGAGCCCGGGACCGTTTAGCCCGGGATCGGCAGGCAGGCCTCGGCCGGTTCAACTGGGCCAAACGGGCCCCAACATCTAAATTTTTAAAAAAAATTAACAAGGGCCAACAGTCAAATTTATAAAATCTAGCTATTGGCCTTAAATTTTTAGTTGTTTGGAACTTTAAAAAACAGCCATTTGGCCCCCAAACTTTGTTTTAACCCCAAAATTTTTATAATTACACTCTTTCCCTATTCTTAACTATAAATACCCCTCATTCTTTTATTTTTACTCACAATTCATCAATATCTCTCTAATTTTCTTTTATAATTGCAAACTTTATTATTGCAATTTCGTGAAAAATTGTGAAGTTGATGAATTGAAGTATTCAAGTGTTCAAGTCTTCAACGATATTCAATTTTCAAGAAGTTGTTCGTCAACTCGGTAAACTCGTTCCAACTCTTAAGTTTAATATTATAAATTTGTTTGTTTTATCTTGTATAGTTATAATTAATTTGGCATTTCTTTGAACAAAATATTTGGTAGTAAGAGAAAATCTAAAATTGGTGAATCTAGTCGCAAGATACTACTCTTCCCCCGGCTCCCTGACCCAGACCTGTTACCTGTCCTCCTACGCCTGTTATTCTTGATAGTTATAACCTTTGTTTTTAATTTCCCAATAGTCAATTTTTCCATGATGTTGCACCAGGTCAATAATTAAAGGAAGAAGTTATGAATGCTCTTTATCCTTTTCAAACTATCTTTGAAAATGATGAGTAAAATGATGGTTTAGATGAAATGCAACCGAATTTAGATGATACTATTACAACAACAACAACTACCCAGTATACTCCCACCATGTGGGGTCTGGGGAGGGTAATATGTAGACAAGCCTTACCCCTACCCAAAAGGGCAGAGAGACTGTTTCCAATCGACCCCCGGCTCATAGGACAAAAGAAAAAACAGCAGTAAAACAAAAACAAAGACAAAAACAAAACAATAAAGCATTAGTAACTCCGGCAGAAATAGCGTAAATAGCGTAAATAGTTATCTAAACATACATACTACTAGTCATGTAAATAACCCAACTGATGCTCTGTCTGACCCTCCTGTAGTAACCATTACTTTTAATAGACAGCGTTCTAAATGCCCCGAAATATCATTTGTTTGGAACTTTTTTACTCAACTAAGAGAACAAAATAAGGCTAAGTCTAAAACTTATGGTCTTTATTAGCTCATAAATTTACTGGAGACTGTAGCGATACAGGTAGTTTGACTAGACACAAAAGGAAACATACTATAGATAAAGCTAGATATCTTCAATAGAAAGTTGCGCAAAAGTGGACAAGTGTAGATACTACGGTTAACCTTAGTACAGGATCAAATCTAGTTCAACCGGGAAGTAACATTGTCACCGGTGGCATTTTATATTTTGATCCAAATAAAGATCGTGAAGAATTGGCAAAAATGGTTATTGTTATGTGCTTACCCTATAGTTTTCCTTCTAACCCTCATTTTGTGCAATATGTTAGAAGAGTTTTTAATCATACTTATAAAGGATGGCCTAGCACAACCGTAAAGAGAGATATTTATAAATATAAACATGAATATGAACAATATTTGCACCATTTATTTACTCATATAGATTGTCACATTGCTAATTACTATTGATATTGGTAAAAGTGGTAATGACTGTGATTATCTAACTGTTACCACTCATTGGATCGATGAAGAATGGAAAATGCAAAAACATATTATTGCATATAGAATAATTAATTCACGTCACACAGATAATTTTATTGCTAACACAGTTGCAGATATTTGTAGATATTTTTGCGTTAGAGATAAAATAATGTCAATTTCTATGGATAATGCTTCTACAACTACTAATGTTATAGGCTTACTTACAACTACACTAAATCTTGCATTTAGTAATTGTTTCTATATTAGATGTATTTGTCATATTTACCATTTAATCGTCGATGATGGTATGAAAATTTTAAATTTGAAAATTGAAAAGGTTAAAACGACTCTTAATTGGCTTTTTTATTCAAACCGTAGAAGTAGACTTAGAGAATACTTTAAAAAATGTGATAAATTTGGCCTTAGAGAAAGAAAGGTTCCTAAAGCTTGTCCGACTAGATGGAATTATATGTATGAAAATTTAGTTGTTGCATATAAATATAGAAACCCAATAAATGCAATATTTAATGCTCGTGTTGGTAGTGAGGATGATGATGGAATCCTTATAAATCAAGATTGGACTAATATTAAAACTTTTATAGATTTTTTAGAACAATTTCATATTTCTACAAATGAATTGTCTGGCCAATATTATCCTACTATTTCAAACTGTTTAGTTTATATTGCTGCACTACGTAATTTATTTGTTCAATTTTCAGAGGGTGGGGTAATTTATCAACTTGCTATAAATGCAATGAAAGAAAAATTTAAAAAATATTTTTTCTCTATCCCCTTATTGATGGTGTTGCTGCCATGTTAAATCCTACCATGAAATTAGGAGGTCCTCACTTTTGGTATTCAAATATTTATAGGGCTTTGGATCTTTCAGATGAGGAATTAGCTACATTTGCAGATACAAAAGTCTTAACTAAAATAAGTACTCAAATAATTTATAATGCTTATCAACAAGCCTTAGATCATGCTAGACCAAATATTCTAACTCCTACTTCGTCTAGTTTGAATCATCTAAAAGAAATGCGGGCCTAAAAGCGCTTAGTTCTTGGACGGATTTCAGGGGTTCTCAAGGTAAAAATATTGATGATACTTCACATCTAAATGAGCTTCAGGTTTATCTGTCATAAGGCCTTAAAAAGGAGAATCCATACGGCACCTTTGATATTTTGGAATGGTGGAAGGGCAAAAAAATACTTTTCGGTTCTTTCAAGGATGGCTCGGGATATTTTATGTGTTCAAGCTTCAATAATGGCATCAGAGAGCGCTTTCAGTCAAGTAAGACTTCAAATAGGTGATCATAGAGCGTCTATGATTGAGAGTTTGGAAAAATCAGTACTCTTCATAATTGGATCCGTTCAAAAAGAAGAAATTTTGGACTTGCTGAATCACAATCAGAGATAGACGAAGCTTATGAAGAAATGATAGCTGAACTTGCGAAGGATGCTGCTTCGCTCGGAAGCGGTGATGAACAAACTTCTTTTCCGCCACCACCAACGAAAATTCCTCCGAACCTTGAAGGATTTATGAAATTTGTTAGAGATAATACATACACCAATATGTAACTTGTATTTTGGCACATCTTCATTAGTTTTTTTCCTTTTAAGGTATTAGCACCTTGTTGTGCTTATTCCATTGGGTGGAGGAAGACTAAAAAAATATTCCCTTTTTTTTAATGTCGTAATAATAAAAATTATAAGGCATTCCCTTGATTATCTCTTTGCAATTTTTTTTATGTTTAAATTTGACTCTCTCGAAGATTTAACTTACAATTCTATAATATATTAACGAGAAAATATTGTGACAACTAGGCTGGTCGTCTTATGAATTTACGCCCTGATCCCCAATTAACTGTTTTTCCCAAGTTTATTTCTGCTTATTTGATTTGCTTTGAGTTTCTGAGAGTTTTGGGACACTTAGCCCCTAAATAAGAGCTTAAGTGTTAGAAATGTATCTATAGTCAAAACAGTGTAAAGATAATCTCGGAATGGAAAATTGATGGTTCTGTTAGTCTCGTTAGGTAATTTTGGGGTTAGGAGCTTGTTCGGAATATGTTTTTGACCTCCGTAGTTAATTTAGGCTTGAAATGCCGAAATTTGAATTTTTGAAGTTTTCGGTTAATAGATGAGATTTTTATCCGGGGGTCGGAATGGAATTTTAAGGGTTGTTGTCGCTTCGTTATGTGATTTGGGATGTGTGTGCAAAATTTCAGGTCATTCGGAGGTGGTTTGGTTGTGTTTTTTATCAAAAGCGTGTTTTGGAAGTTTTTAGAAAACATTGGCTTAAATTCGATGCGAATTAATGGATTTGGTGTTGTTTAAGGTGTTTTGATAAGTGGAACAAGTTTAAATGAGGTTTTAGGTTATGCTGGCATTTTTGGTTGACGTCCAAAGGGCCTCGGGGTGATTTCGGATGGCTAACGGGAAGTTTGAGACTTTGAAGATTTGCAGAAAATTGCAGCAGCAAAGCAGGTGTGATTTGGCTTCACGGCGCAAGCCTGGGGCCATGATCCCATAGAAGGATTTTGGCAGGCCAGGTTAATGCACTTTGCATTAGCATTATAGGGTTCGCGATCGCGGAAGGTTATTTAGTGGTGCTTCGCGTTCGCAGAGAAGATTTCGTGATCGCGTAGTAGTAATTGAGGGTCTATTGCTATTACTCTTTGCGTTCGCGTGTATGGTCACGCGTTCGCGTGGCTTTGTGAGTGGAAGCTTCGCGTTCACAAAGCCCTTGTCGCGTTTGCATAGTGTAGTCTAGAAAATTGGAATTTTTGCCCTTCGCGATCGCGAGGCTTTGGCCGTGATTGCGATTAAGGAATTACAGGATTGAGCAGTGAGGTTTTTAAACATTTCATCCCCGAGTCTCAACCATTTTCCTCCATATTTGTGTATTTTGATAGCTCTTTGAAGGGAGTTGAGGAGGGATTCAAGGAGAATCGATTGGAGGTAAGTTTTATGAACCAAAAATGTAATTTTATTGAGAAATTAGCCTAGAAATACATGGAATTAAACTAAAAAGGGAAGAATTAGGGCTTGGGATTTTTAAATTTTAATTTGGGATTTGAGGGGTCATTTGAACTCCAATGTTTGTGTTCTTGTTATGTATAGACTCGTGAGAGTATGAGGTTTCCAAAAATATAAGTTTCACCCAATTCCGAGACACTGGCTTGAGGGGCGTTTTGGTTATTTTACCTAATTTTGCATCTTAGCTTTGAATTAAATAGTCAAATCAGTTGTTTGAGATGTTATTTACGATATGTAATTGAATTGAATAGATTTAGGCCATTTGTAGTCGGACACTCGTGGGAACAGTGTGATTTTGAGTTAGTTTTGGAGTCGGTTCAAGGTAAGTGGCTTGTCTAACCTTGTGTGGGGGACTTTTCCCTTAGGATATGATGTTTGGTTATTGAATGCCATGTACATGAGGTGACGAGCGCGTAGTTGAGATAATTGTTGAAAATCTGATGTTACTTAAATATTTAGATTGAGTTTCTTTCTTATGTTCTTTATCCTTTTTGCAAATTTTAGCATGTGTTAGTTTAGAAAAGCATGCTTGGTTGATCTAAATTGCCTATTTGCTTAAGTTGCTTTTTTGTACTACGTGAAGCATGTTAGGCTAGAACTACTTGTTGCCTTGTATTTCTTTTGAACTTCATTGTTGAATATCTCTTATTATGGCTGTGTATTTACATTGGGACTACGGATATGGGATTCTGCTAACTCCCCCCTTGTTTGTTTACTTTGGGACTACGGGTTAGATTTCCGGTAGATCCCATTCACATTTACTTTGGGACTACGGGTTAGATTCCCGGTAGATCCCCTGCAATTTTACTTTGGGACTGCGAGCTCGATTCCCGATAGATCCCCCCCTGCACGTTGATAGTTGGACTAGGGGATGGTATACCGGGAGATCCTTCAGAAATATACATATGATGGACTGCGGAACGGTATCCTGGGAGATCCTCGGACAATTGATGAAATGGACTACAGGACGGTATCCTGGGAGATCCTCATTGTTGGTACTGGAACTGAGTTGTTTACTCCGTGTTACCTTATCTTCTGTGTATTATTTGTTGCCTTGTATAACCTGTCTTACTTCATAGTTGTACACATTATTCCTACTTATTTCATATTGTTTCAAGATTTATTATTATATTATTTCTCAGTAGGGTCCTGACCTTCCTCGTCACTACCCGACCGAGGTTAGGCTTGGTACATATTGAGTGTTGTCGTGGTGTACTCTTGCCCCTTCTGTGCATATTTTTCATATGTAGATCCAAGTATCTCCACCTAGGCGTATTATCCTCGAGGCGGAGAGATCTAAAAGAGACTTCGAGCTACATCTGCCGCGATCACAGACCAGGAGTCTCTATCTTATTCTAGCTTTAGAAGTTAGTTTTCCTTTTGTACTATTGTTTTAGATATTCTGGAGTTAGAGCAGTGTATTACATTTTATTAGCTTGTGTTCCCGTGAGTTTTCGATTTTGGAATACTATTGTAGTAGTTGAGATATTGTGTTCTATTTGCCAAGTGCCATTCTACATTTCTACTTTCCATTTTTGGTAAATCTTGATTTGAGTTATAATTTCCGCAAGTTATTTGTTTTCACATTGTTAGGCTTACCCTAGTCGTAGCGACTAGGTGCCGTCACGACATGTTCACGGAGGGCGAACTGGGATCGTGACAATTATATAGGGCAATAAATATTATATAAGGCAATATATATATATATATATATGTATATATATATATACATAACATACTATGTATACTACATAATATAGTATATGGCCAATGGCTATAGCTTATATATATATTACTTTATTTATATATGTATTAGACATATTATATGCATATATATATATATATATATATATATATATATATATATATATATATATATATATATATATATATATATATATATATATATATATATATATATATATATATATATATATATATATATATATATATATATATTAATATATACATATATAGTTTACATGAAATTGCCTTAGCTAAAAAAATTTAAAAAAAATATCCTGTAAAGAAAAAGCCCGTTTAGGCCCGTGGGCCTGACCCATTTAGCTCGGGATCATGTGGGCTTAGGACCGCAGTGGGCCAGTTCCACTCATTTGGCCTGTTAATCCCGGGATTGTTAGGCCGGGGACCGCCAAAGCCCGGCCTGCCAACTTGTCATAACCCGAATTTTCCACCATCGGGAGTCGTGATGGTGCCTACTAGTGAGAGCTAGGCAAGCTAATCCTTAACTACTTACCTCATTATCAAATTACTTATTTTAACATTTAAAAAGACGACAACATGAAAAATTCAAAACTTTAGATAATTAAGTGGAAGATAAAAATTAAACTCCTGAAATCTGCGACTATTAAAGTTACTTAGGTCTCAGCCACCCAAAACCTGGTGTCACAGTGTCAGAGACTATTTAATATTACTACATACAAGGTCTGAAGAAATAACAGTACATTATTTCTAAATAAAGAAAAATGAAACAGGAAATAGAGATAAAGGGAGACGCCAGGTCCTGTGAACGCCTTCAGGTCTACCTTGGGTCTCCTGGTGGACTGAAGGAAGCCATCCAGCTAATGCTGATATCCGATACCTGGATTTGTGGAAAAGAGCATAGAATATAGTATCAGCACAACCGACTCCATGTGTTGGTAAGTGTCTAGCCTAACCTCGACGAAATAATGACGAGGCTAGGACAAGACTACCAACTGAACATGTGCAGTTCAATATATATATATATATATATATATATATATATATATATATATATACACACACAGACACAGCGGAAAGAAAATATAGGAATTAACAGTGAATGTGGGAGGGGGAAACATGATGTAGGGAGATAACAATTCTGAATAGAAAACATCAAGTAAGGAAAGAAATAACATGACTAGTATACCAACAAGAATCGAGAATCAAAAAAATGATCACTCTCTTTTCTCACCATATAATTTATGAACATCGGTACGGAATAATACATCGTACGGCACGGCATCACCCTTCGTGTTTTACACTCTTTCTTTACGATAGCAAACAATGCACGGACTCACCCTTCATGCTTTAACGCTCTTCCTCACCCAAAACACAATCACAAACAAAGGGCAAGGGAGTAAATAAATAATAATAAAAATTTCGGCAATGGAACAATATCAATAACCTCAACATCTCGGCAAGGGAGAGAGTCAACAAAGCAACAAACATCCCGGAAAGGGAACAATTTAATAACTCTTTCTCTTTCTTTCACTTTTACTTCACACCTCACTTTACCGCTTGAGCCAATGCTCCAAAGGGTTCAATCACCTCATATACTTTTACAATTTGTAATATAACTCGAGCCAATGCTCCTCGAAGTACACAGGTCACAATTTCTTTCACAAGTTTTTTCCCAACATATAGAAATCATTACTAAGACATAAAAGTTACAATGAAATCATGATATTCACAATATAAAGACTCACGGTCATGATAGACACCAACGTATAGATACTCGTCACCATACCTATACGTCATACTCAACAATCATCACATAGCAAGTAGGACTCAACCCTTAATCCCTCAAGCTAAGGTTATACCAAACACTTACCTCAATGCCTTGAACAACTCAAGTCTCGATTATAGCTTTTCCCCTACGTTCCACCGCCAATTCATTCATATCTAA
Source organism: Nicotiana benthamiana (assembly GCA_034376525.1). Classification (NCBI taxonomy): domain Eukaryota; kingdom Viridiplantae; phylum Streptophyta; class Magnoliopsida; order Solanales; family Solanaceae; genus Nicotiana; species Nicotiana benthamiana. The sequence goes on from CM067326.1 coordinate 43,353,338, forward strand.
TCACAAATTACTTAATTACATCAATAAACTCTAAATGAATTAACCCCAATGCATGAAAAATGAGTTTTTTAAGGTTTAACCCAAAAAGTAAAAATCGCCCTCGGGCCCACATGGTCAAAACCCGATGTTTGAACCAAAACCCGATTACCTATTCCCCAACAAACTCAAATGTATAATTTATTTTGAAATAGGACCTCAAATTGAGGTCGAAATCCTCAATTTTTGAAAACAAAAAACTAGGTTCTACCCAAAACACCTGATTTCCCCTCATGAAAATCTTTGATTTTAGGTTGGAAACATGTTAAATGATGTTAATGATTGAAGGAAATGAGTAAAAACTAACTTACAATCGATTTGGAAGAGGACTTGTTCTTCAAAAATCGCCTAAGTGTGTTTGGGTTTGAGAAAATATGAAAAATGAGGTATAAAATCGGTTAAGTATGAAATTGCAAGTCTCAGTTGTAGGAAACGCAAACAGGGGTCACAATTACAAACATCAACCTGCTGATATGTGAATTGTGAAGGTATAGTTCGCATTTGCGAACACTGATAGAATCCTTGACTTTCGCATTTGTAAAACTTCTCGCATTTGCGATACCTCAGCTTCCCAGCCATCATCGCATTTGCGAGAGGCTGGCCGATATTGCTAATTTGCTTTTGCGGTGGTGAGGTCGCATTTACGACTCAGACTGCCAGTCCCCTCTTTTGCATTTGTGAGTGGTTTGTCACATTTGCGAGCTTGCAATTGCGACCCTGGCTTCGCATACAGGTCAGGTCATACCACCAAATTTATATGTTCGAAAATGCACCCTATGGCCCATTCAATACTCACCCGAGCTCTCGAGGCTCCCAACCAAATATATGCACAACTTCAAAAACATTCTACGGACTTATTTGTGCGATCGAATTACCAAAATAACATCATAAACATCAAATTAAACCTCAAAATCCATGAATTCTTCCAAACTGCATAAAATACCAACATTTTCCATTTTAGATCTGAATCACGTCAAACGACATACGAATTTAACCAAATTTTACACAAATGACTTATAATATATATAAGACCTGTATCGGGCACCAGAACCAAAATACGGGCCCGATATCATTGCTTTCCAATCAAATTTGATTTCAAATTTCCTTAAACATTTCCAAAAAACAATTTTGCAAAAAAATTCGTTTCTCGGGTTTGGGACCTCGGAATTTGATTCCGAGCATACGCCCACGTCACATATTTTCCTATTGACCTCTGAGATCGTCAAATCACGGCTCCGGGATTGTTTGCCCAAAATATTAATCAAAGTCAGATTTATTCATTTTAACATCAAAACATAGCATTTTTCATAAAATTTCATTATAGCTTTCCGGCTACATGCCCGAACTACGAACACAAATTGAGGAAACTTTAAATGAGGTTCTCAAGGTCTCGGAAGCACAGAATTTGATTAAAACTTGGTAATGACCCTTTGGGTCGTCACATCTTCCACATCTAATACAACCGTTCATCCTCGAACGGACAAAAGAATGAAGTACCTGAGTAAGGAAAAAGATGGGGATAATGGCTTCGTATATCAAACTCGGACTCCCAGGTCGATGCCTCAGGAGGCTGACCTCTCCACTGAACAAGAACATAAGGGAAACTCTTTGACCTCAACTGACAAACCTGTCGGTCTAGAATAGCTACCAGCTCCTCCTCGTAAGATAAGTCCTTGTCCAACTGGGCAGTGCTGAAATCTAACACGTGGGATTGATCGTCGTGATATTTCCAGAGCATGGACACATGATACAATGGATGCATAGCAGATAAGCTCGGCAGCAATCCAAGTCTATAAGCCACCTCTCCCACTCGATCAAGAATCTCAAATGGACCAATGAACCTAGGGCTAAGCTTGCCCTTCTACCTAAATCTCATCAAGCCCTTAATAGGCGGCACTCGGGGCAATACCCACTCACAACCATAAAAGGCACATCTTGAACCTTGTGGTCTGCATAACTCTTTTGCCTAGACTAAGCTGTACGAAGCCTATCCTAAATGATCCTAACCTTGTCCAAGGCCTCCTGAACCAGATCTGTACCCAACAACCGAACCTCTCCCGGCTCAAACCATCATACCGTAGATCGACACCGCCGGCCATATAAAGCCTTAGAAGGAGCCATCTGGATACTCAACTGGTAGTTGTTGTTGTAGGAAAATTCTACTAAAGGCAAAACCTGATCCCATGAACCTCCAAAGTAAATGACACAAGTTCGGAGCATATCCTCCAAAATCTGAATAGTCCGCTCAGACTGACCATCCGTCTAGGGATGAAATGTTGTGATGAACTCAACCCGTGTGTCCAACTCTCACTGAACTGCTCTCCAGATATGCGAGGTAAACTGCGTACCTCGATCCAAAATGATAGATACGGGCACACCATGAAGGTAAACAATCTCCCGAATATAGATCTCAGCTAACCTCTCGGATAAATAGGAGACTGCAAAAATAAAAAGCACTGACTTGGTCAGCCTATCAACGATGACCCAAACTGGATCGAACTTCCTCCAAGCCTGCGAGAGTCCAACAACGAAGTCCATAGTGACCCACTCCCACTTCCACTTGGGAAGCTCAATCCTATGAAACAATCCACCAGGCCTCTGATGCTCATACTTAACCTGCTGACAATTCATACATCGAGCCACATATGCAATGATATCCTTCTTCATTCTATACCACCAGTAATGCTCCCGTAATCCTGATATATCTTCGCAGCGCCTGGATAAATAGAGTACCAGGAACTATGGGCCTACTCTAAAATCAACTCTCGAAGCCCATCTACATTAGGCACACAGACTCGACCCTGCAATCTCAGACTCCATCATCACCTAAGGTAACCTGCTTGGCATCTCCATGTTACACCGTGTCTCTGAGGACACACAAATGGGGATCATCAAACTGTCGATCACAGATACGGTCCAACAATGAAAAACGAGAGACCGTACAAGATAATACTCAACTACGCTTAGAAATATCCATCCTCACAAACCGATTGGCCAAAGCCTGAACATCCAAAGAAAGCGACCTCTCACCGACCGGAGTATAAGCAAGGCTTCCAATACTAGCTGACTTCCTACTCAACACATCGGCCACCACATTGTCCTTCCCTGATGATACAAAATGGTGATATCATAATCCTTCAACAACTCCAACACTCTCATGTGCCTCAAATTCAACTCCTTTTTCTAGAACAAGTACTGAAGACTTTTGTGGTTAATGAACACCTCATATACCATGCCATACAGATAGTATCCCCAAATCTTTAATGTGTGGCCAATGGCTTCCATCTCTAAGTCATAAACTAGACATATCTTTTCATGAATCTTCAACTTCCGTGAAGCATAGGAAATGACCTTGCCATCCTGTATCAACACTGTACCAAACCCAGTACGGGAAGCATCACAATAAACTGTATAAGGTCATGAACATGTGGGAAAAACCAACACCGGTGCCGTAGTCAGAGCTGCCTTGAGCTTCTGAACGCTCGCCTCACACTCGTCCGACCATCTGAACTGGACACCCTTCCAGGTCAACCTAGTCATCGAGCTGCGATAGATGGGAACCCCTTCACGAAACGACGATAGTAACCTGCCAATCCCAAGGAATTCCGAATCTCTGTAGCTAATGCTGGTCTAGGCCAGTTCTTGACTGCCTCAATCTTCTTCGGATCACCCTGAATACCCTATGCTGATATGACATGACCCAGGAATGCAACTGAACTTAACCAGAACTCACACTTCGAAAATTTAGCATATAACTAACTATCCCTCTAAGTCTGAAGAACCACCATGAGATGTTGCTCGTGCTCCTCCTAGCTACGGGAGTATATCAATATATCATCAATGAAGACTATCACAAATGAGTCCAAATAAGGCTAGAACACTCGGTTCATCAAGTCCATAAAAGTTGCTAGGGTATTTGTCAACCCGAATGACATGACCAAGAACTCATAATGCCCGTACCGAGTGCGAAAAGTTGTCTTAGGGACATCGGAGGCCCTAATCCTCAACTGATGGTAGCCAGATCTCAAGTAAATATTGGAAAATATCTTGGCACCCTGAAGCTGATCGAACAAAAAATCAATCTTTGGCAGCGGATATTTATTCTTGATTGTAACATTGTTCAATTGCTGGTAATCAATACATATTCTCAGTGACTCGTCCTTCTTTTTAACAAACAACACTGACACACCCCAAGGAAATACCACTGGGTCTAATGAAACCCTTCTCAAGCAAGTCCTGCAACTATTCCTTTAACTCTTTCACTCAGGCGGGGCCATATGACATGACAGAATAGAAATGGGTTGGGTGCCCGGAGCCACATCAATACAAAATCCAATATCCTTGTCTGGCGGCATACTTGATCTGAAGGAAAAATATCTGGAAACTCACGAATAATGGGCAAAAAATCAATAGAAAAGACCTCAGCACTAGAATCACGAACATATGCCAAATAGGCCAAACACCCCTTCTTGACCATATGCTGAACCTTCACATAAGAGATAACACTGCAAGTAAAATGACTAGGAGTCCCTCTCTACCTAAACGAGGTATACCCGGTAAAGCTAAGGTCACAATCTTGGTATGACAGTCCAAGATAGCATGGTAAAGTGAATGCCAGTCCATCTCCAATATGATATCTAAGTCAACCATGTCTAAATGTAAAAAATCTACACGAGTCTAAAGACCCCCAATAACCACAATACAATAACGATGGACTCGATCGACCATAATAGAATCACCCACCAATGTAGACACATAAAAAGGAACACCCAATGCTTCACTAGGCAAGACCGAGTATAGGGAAAAATAAGATGACACATACGAATATGTAGACCCCGGATCAAACAACACCGAAGCACCTCTAACACACTACATCCGTACCGGTAATAACTACATCTAAAGCCTCAGCCTCGGGCATAGCTTGAAGAGAATAACATCGAGGCTGGCCCCACCACTCTGATCTACCTCTTTGGGACGGCATATAGCTAGCTGGCCTCCATCTCTAGCAGCCTGAGCTCTACCTCTAGGACCTCTACCACCACCTCTAGCACCTCTACCCTACCTCTAGCTGGCTGGGGGAGCTGTGGATTATATGGTGCATGTACCATAGCACGAGAAGCCTGATGTTGTGAGCTACTCGGTGCTCGAGGGCAAAACCTGGAAATATGACCCGAATCACACAAGTGTAACAAGCCCTCGGCTACTGAGACTGTTGGCCCTGTCGACCTGAATGAACACCTCGGAAACTTTGAATGGGCGGTGCACTGATAGGAGCAGGTGGCGCATTGTAGGACTGCTGATCAGAATACCACCCATGAGAACCACGGCCACCTGAAGCACTATGAGAAACCTAGAGTGCTGACTGGAAGGGCCTAGGAGGATGACCCCTATCATTCGAATTTCTTCCTCCAAACAAGGCACTATTGAATCTTCCTGACTAACGGGGTCTCTTATCTGCCCTGTGACCACCCCTCTATGATAATACCATCTCAACCCTACGGGCCACATTGGCCGCCTCTTGGAAGGATATCTCGCTCCTAGCCTCTCTGGCCATCTGAAGATGAATCGGCTGGATGAGCCCATCAATAAACCATCTCATTCTCTCTCTCTCTCTCTCAGTGGGGAGGATAATAAGAGCATGGAGAGCTAAATCAATGAACCTGGTCTCGTACTGGGTGACTGTCATAGAACCCCACTGGAAGCGCTCAAACTACCTTCAATAGGCCTCTTTTTGAGTAACAGGCAAAAACTTCTCTAGAAATAACACTGTAAACTGCTCCCATGTCAAGGCTGGCGATCGTGCTGGTCCAGCTAAGCAATAATCTCTCCACCAAGTCTTAGCGGATCCAGACAAGCGAAATATAGCAAAATCGACCCCATTGGTCTCAACAATACCCATGTTCCTGAGAACATCATGGTCAGAATCGAGACAATCTCGGGGATTCTCAATAGATGCACCGTTGAAAGCAAAAGTGAAGAGCTTAGTGAAACTATCTAGCCTCAATAAAGCATCGGCAGACATGGCTGCCCCATCGCCAGTCTGAGCTATTATCCCCGATTGAACTGCTCCAACTGGCTGAACCACTGGAGTCTGAATCTAGGGAGCTACCTGCTCCGGAGTGCGACTAGCAGGATTCTGAGCTCCTCCTCTAGCCTGAGAAGTGGCTAGTACTACAGGAAGCAAACCTACTCGGGTGACACTCTCCATGTGGCCCACCAAATGGACCAAAGCATCCTGAAAAACTAGGGTTGTAATAAACCCCTCTGGGACCTGACCTCGGCCCACTAAAACTGCTGGGGCCGGAACCTCCTCCTCAAAATGAACCTGAGGCTCCGCCACTGGTGCTGCTACTCGGGGCTGAGCTTTGCCCCTACCTCGGCCTTTAGCACGGCCTCGACCTCGATCTCTTCCCTAGTGGAAGCTGTTGCTGGGGGCTCTGGCTTCTAAGCGGTACATGAGAAGTGTGTGTTCTTGTCATCTATGAAAGAACAAAGTAGAAATCTAATTAACATTGATAAAGAGATCCGAATGACAAGAAAGAACAAATGCGAAGTTTTTCCTAACTCTATAGCCTCTGGAGGATAAATATAGACGTCTCCGTACAGATCCCTCAGACTCTACTAACCTTGTCTGCAAACTGTAAGACCCATGTAACCTAGAGTTCTGATACCAACTTATCAAGACCCGGATTTCCCACCCTCGGGAGGTGTGATGGCGCCTACTAGTGAGGGCTACGCAAGCCAATCCTTAACTACTTACCTCATTATCAAATAACTTCTTTTAACAATTAAAAAGGCAACAACATGAAAATTGCGGAACTTTAGAAAATTAGCAGAAGATAACAATTAAACACCTAAAATTTGTGAATATTACAGTAACATATGTCTCAACCACCCAAAACCTGGTGTCATAGTGTGGCAGACTATCTAATATTACTACATACAAATGAAATAGGAAATAGATATAGAGGGAGACTCTAGGGCTTGCGGAAGCCTGCAGGTCTACCTTGGGTCTCCGGGTGGACTGAAGAAAACCCTCCAACTAATGCTATTATCCGGTACCTGGATCTGTGCAAAAGAGCATAAAGTGTAGTATCAACACAATCGACCCCATGTGCTGGTAAGTGTCTAGCCTAACCTCGGCGAAGCAGTAACGAGGCTAGGACCAGACCACCAACTAAACATGTGCATTTCAATATATATATATATATATATATATACAATAGAAAGGAAATACAGGAATTAACCAGTCAATGTGGGAGGCAAAAACATGTTGTGGGGGAGGTAACTGTTCTTAGTAGAAAGCACCAAGTAAGGAAAGAAATAACATTACTAAAGTATCAAAAAAAATCGAAAATCAAATAACTTGCACGGCATCACCCTTCGTGATCTTACTCTCGTCCTCACCAAAATAATATTTATAATAATAGTGTGAATGGCATCACCCTTCATGCTTTTACTCTCGTCCTCACCGAATCAATCATATAATAACAATGTGCACGGCATCACCCTCTGTGCTTTTACTCTCTTTTCTCACCATATAATCAATGAACATCGGTACGGAATGGTACATCATACGGCACGACACCACCCTTTGTGCTTTACACTTTTTCCTCACGATAGCAAACAATGTACGGCACCACCCTTCATGTTTTAACGTTCTTCCTCACCCAAACAACAATCACAAACAAAGAAAAAGGGAGTAAACAAATAATAATATAAATCCCGGCAAGAGAACAATATCAATAACCTCAATATCTCGGCAAGGAAGATAATCAATAAAGAAACAAACATCCCGGCAAGGGAACAATATCAATAACCTCAACATCTCGGCAAGGGAGATAATCAACAAAGCAACAAACATCCCGACAAGAGAACAATTTAATAACTCTTTCTCTTTCTTTCATTTTTACTTCACAACTCACTTTACCACTTGAGCCTGCTCCAAAGGGTTCAATCACCTTATATACTTTCACAATTTGTAATATAACTCGAGTCAGTGCTCCTCGAAGTTCAAAGGTCACAATTTCTTTCACAAGTTTTTTCCAACATATAGAAATCATCACCTAGACATGAAAGTTACAATGAAATCATGATATTCATAATATAAGGACTCACGGTCATGATAAACACCAACGTATAGATACTCATCACCATGCCTATATATCGTACTCAACAATCATCACATAGCAAGTAGGACTCATCTCCTAATCCCTCAAGCTAAGGTTAGACCAAACACTTACCTCAATGCCTTGAACACAACTCAAGTCTCGATTATAGCTTTGCCCCTTGGTTCCACCGCTAATTTATTCGTATCTAATCACAAATTACTTAATTACATCAACAAACGCTAAATGAATCAACCCCATTGCATGAAAATGAGTTTTTTAAAGTTTTATCCAAAAATTCAACAATTTCCCCCGCCCACGTGGTCAAAACCCTATGTTCAAACCAAAACCCGATTACCCATTTCCCCACAAACTCAATTATATAATGTGTTTTGAAATTGGACCTCAAATTAAGGTCCAAATCCCCAATTTTTAAAAAACCTAGGTTCTGCCCAAACTTTCCCCATGAAAATCTTTGATTTTTGGTTGGAAACATGTTGAATGATGTTAATAATTGAAGAAAATGAGTAAAAACTAACTTACAATCAATTTGGAAGAATAATTGTTCTTGAAAAATCTCTCAAGTATGTTTGTGTTTGAGAAAATATGAAAAATGAGGTTTAAAATCGATTAAGTAAGAAATTGCCGGTCTCAGTTGTGGGAAATGCAAATAGGGGTTCGCAATTGCAAACCCCGGTCTGCTAATGTGGGAATTGAGAAGGTATAGTTCGCATTTGCGAGCACTGACGAAATTCTTGACTTTCGCATTTGCAAAACTTCCGTCGCATTTGCGATACCTCAGCTTCTCAGCCATCATCGCATTTGCGAGAGGTTGGTGGCAGTTGCGAATTCGCTTTTGCGGTGGTGAGGTTGCATTTGGCTCAGGCTACCAGTCCCCTTTTTCACATTTTCGAGTGGTTTGTCGCATTTGCGAGCTCGCAATTGCAAGCTTGGCTTCGCAAATGTGAAGGCTGCAGGTCAGGTTATACCATCAAATTTTTAAGTTCAAAAATGCATCTCGTGACCTATCCAATACTCACCTGAGCCCTCGGGGATCCCAACCAAATATACACACGATCTCAAAAATATCCTACGGACTTATTTGTGTGATCAAATTGCCAAAATAACATCGTAAACATCGGATTAAATCTCAAAATTCATGAATTCTTCCAAACTTTATAAAACGATAAATTTTCCATTTTAGGTCAGAATCACGTCAAATGACATCCGATTTCAACCAAATTTTACAGAAGTGACATAAAATATATGTAAGACTTGTACCTGGCGCCGGAACCAATATACATGCCTGATACCATCGCTTTCTAATCAGATTTCATTTTAACTTTTCTTAAGCATATAATTTTATAGAAAAGTTTATTTCTCAGACTTGGGACCTCGGAATTTGACCGGACATACACCTACATCCATATTTTCCTACGGACCCTTCGAGACCGTCAAATTACAGGTCCGGGTCTGTTTGCTCAAAATATTGACCAAAGTCAGATTTATTCATTTTAACATCAAAACTTAGCCTTTTTCACAGAATTTCATATTTAAGCTTTCCGGCTACGCGTACAAACTGCGGACACAAATCGAGGCGACTCTAAATGAGATTTTCAAGGCCTAAAAAGCACAGAATTTGATTAAAAATAGGTGATGGCCCTTTGGGTCGTCACACCAAAGCCCAGGCCCGATTGGCCCGGCCTATCTGGCCCATTTAGGCCCGGGCTCGGACCACCTTAATAGAAGGGGTGAGAAGGGTCTGGGGTAAATGGAACAAAATTTTTGGAGGTAGATGAAGGTTCAGCATTATCCGTAAGACTACTCATAATGTGGACCATAAAACCAACAATGGAGCAGAGTTTAACAAATAGAATTATACTAATCTTTATGGTATAAGATGCTGATAGAATATTAGTTGTATGCAAGCCAGAACCTACACAATCTCGGAGAAAATAGGCGAGAAAGATATTACCAACCTTCTTCTAGAACCCCAAGAGTAAGGTCTTGTCTACATGCAAACCCTAAAAACGATTGAAACCACAAAATCATCGAGAATCCTTGAACAGCTGAAGATTTCCAGTGGAATGAGTTATCCGAACTTAGAAATGAAGAAATCCCCAAATTTATCGGCTAAAATTGAATATCGACAGGTCCGTTGTGGGGATCGATCGAGAACCAAAATTGATAAGATTTTTTAAGAAATAATACATCAGAGTAAAGCTCATAACGAGAGGAATCGAAATTTCTGCTATGATACTATGTTAGCTTGGAGTTGTACGAGCTATGGCGGATTATAGAGAAAGAAACCCTAGATGGAAGAGTGAAGAAGAGGGAGATGGAAATGAAGAAATGAGCTGGTCAATTATGTTTCACCAATCTATCTATTATTTCTTATTGTGGGATTCTATATACTCCTACAATTGTAAATCAATAAAACTAAAATCAAAAGAGACATTTACAAACTAGAATAAAGAAGACACAATATAAAGAACTGGGCCGCCTCTCTTATTGGACTTGTTATTTTCCTTTATCAGATTAGGCCCGAGATATATTTGAGTTAATAAGATATTTTTAAGAAAAATATTTTTAAAAAATACTTTTTAAAATAATTAATTTTATAAATTTGACCAAACATGTTATTAGCCATGCTTTTACATAAAAGAACGTATTGAAGAAACGAACGAGAAGGCTAAAAGCCAATAGATTATGGTAATCATATGGAAGATCTCAAAAATGACTTCTTTTTTCTTGTATTCGATGTCATGTATTATGACATCAGTAAGATTGCGTAGTTTAATTTGGTCGGTAATATGGATAAATATGCTCACTTTATTGAAAAGTGAATTCCCAATTATTTGTTCCTTAACTCATAAACAAACACTTGGGTGACTCCGAATCAGAACAACGAGTTCTTATGACCTTATCTAGTCACCACCTATATGCTTTCTTTAACATACGACAATACAATTTACTATAACTAATATATAATTCTTTCTTTGAACAAAAAAATCTTTATTTTGTTTTTGTTATTTCTAGTTTATCTTCAATAAATTGTAATAATTGCGTTGAAACGTTTACGACTTCTTAAGCCAATCCTGATATGCAGACTTACTAATATAAGTTACTAAAAAGAAATCCATATATTCTTATTGAGGAGGTTTTGAATTTACATAGCAATTAAAAATATTTAAAAAGATCTTAATAATGACTCTATCTCCAAATTAACCGGGTGGAACCCAAAAAATCCTAACACGTAAAAAAACTCGAATATCCTAATACGTATCTCCAAATTAATTTCTTGATGTTAACTTGCTTGTCAGTGTGTCATGTGCTATTACGATTCTTAGTAGATTTTAAGTCATAACATTACCTAAATAATAATACACGGTTAATCCATACTCATAATAGCATCAAATTCTCCACATGAAACTTGCATAACTATCACCTTTAAATATTCAAAGGTGTATTCGGTTTCTCTATCTAAGTTATCATTACCTTATAATTAGCAATAAGTAAAAACGAAACAAGACGTAAAATTGACCTTTAAATGTCATTAAAAATGAGTTGTTACTCAAAATATGAAAAGGAAAAGTTCTTGAAAATTCCGAAAAACTCGAATAGCATCTTACAAATTCCTATTCTCAATGATTCTGGATTAATTTAGTTGAAAAATATAAGAATAAAGTTCCACGAGAAAATTCTGCACCTAGTGGAACTAACAGTCATATATCTAGTCTTGGGTTTCTCCAATTACTCATCCATCACAGAATCAGCATTCAATCACACAAAAAACGTAACTTTCTCTATTTCTGAAATTTTCCAGCTCAAAACAGTACAACATGTTGGACTTATTTCGGCCTAGGAACATCATAAAATGTACCTGCGGTCAAATACCCTTGACTGAGGAGCAGCTGACCAATATTTTCAAGGCGTACGATTCAAACCGCGATGGCTACCTTTCTAAAGAAGAACTCAGGGCGGCTTTCCGGGAGCTAGGGTCCATTTTTCCAGGATATCGAGCCGCCCGAGCCCTTCACCGTGTTGATAGGAATGGTGATGGTCTGATTGATAAGGAGGAGTTGGAACAGCTGGTCCAATACACAAGCAAACGTGGTTATAGGCTTAGAAATGCTTGCTCCAGATAGTAACTATATAAAGAGTTACGAGGAAATTCACTTGTCGTAACTTGTAAGGTTTGTTATAAAATATGTGTGTGGGTATGTATTTGGTAGTTTTCTTTTACTGTTACTTCTTGTACTTTGTAAACTATAGTACGTACTAAATATACATACAGCTATACAAGTATTATGTGTGGATATTAGTCTCATCTCTCAGTTTGATGTTTAATGTCAAATGCCCAAAATAAGAAGAAAGAAAATAGAAAAATTGCTTGCTATGGTTTATGCAAATTACTACTATACTTGTCTTATACGCAGGTAATATTGGCTTTACAATCAATCTTAACGGAGTTGAGAGCATTATATTCCTTTGATACACTTTTAGTTTTAATTTATTCCATAAGTGAAGAAAGTTAGGGGATTAATTTTGTTCATGGTCACTCAATTATGTTCCAATTTTACTAAAGTTATTTAACTAGTTTTAACCTGGTTAAAAGTAACTAAACTTTCACATTGTCGCTTGAAAGTTTTTTTGGCTCAAACTCCTACCATAAATATGACATGACATAAAATTTAATGAGAAAAATTTAAAAATAAATGTCACATAAGCTTAAATGAACCATACCCACTTTAAATCCATTTTTTCCTTAATGTGATTTGATTCATAACCCAAATGAGTTTCAATGGGGGAAAAAACACACACTCCTAATAAAATTAAGTCTTGTGATTTTTGTGTGGGATTTTTACCGTACAAATACAATATTTCTTTTGTCTAAACAATTGTAATAAATGGTATGTAATTGCAAATATAACATAAACCAACTGGAAGCAAGTCACATGTTTCCTTAAGCATTGAATAGCCTTTCGTTGCTAATCTAATACTCAACGGATGATTTTATCTTTCTCTTCTAAGAATGGTTGTGATAAATGATGATTTTATCGGTGCTTTCTCACTCTACCAACTAAAGTGGTTATACACATTTTATTGATGAATATGAATGTTTTGGCTATAGACAAGAGGGGTTGCTCTGACGGTAAGCAACTCTCATTTCCAATCGAGAGGTTGTGATTTTGAATCTCCCCAAGAGCAAGGTGGGAAGTTCTTGGATGGAAGGACGTCGGGGGTCTATTTGGAAACAGCCTCTCTACCCTAGGATAGAGGTAAGATCTGCGTGCACACTGCCCTCCCCAAACCCCAAGACAAAAGGGGTTGCTCTGATGGTAAGCAACCCCCACTTCCAACCGAGAGGTTGTGAGTTCGAGTCTCCCCAAGAGCAAGGTGGGAAGTTCTTGGAGGGAAAGATGCTGGGGGTTTATTTGGAAACAGCCTCTCTACACCAGGGTAGGGGTAAGGTCTGCGTGCACACTACCCTCCCCAGACCCCACTAAGTGGGATTATACTGAGTTGTTGTATGAATGTTTTGGATAATGATACATTGAATTGTGATGCAAAGACATTCATTAAGGAGTCACATTAATAAAAATTATCTCTTTCTACTTTTCGATGCGTTACTTTTTTTTTCTTTTATTGTTTCATTGACGGTATTATGATTTTTTTAAACCCTTCTCAAATTAGGAGGATTTATAGTGCTTTCACACTTTCCCTTCCCGATGACTGAATCCAGAATATAACAGTTGGGGGGTTTAACATTTTTTTTCTCTCCTGTTTGTCTTTCAACCAAATGCTTTGACCTCCGAGAAATCCGCGGCGTCAATCACATGTTCAACTCTTTCGTATTTCCCTCTTCTACATGTGTTTCCCTCAACTCTTCGTTTTTCTATTTGGGATTCGATTAATCCGAACCGAGTCGAGGAATCCTAACGGTTCGTTAAAAATAAAAATAAGAAATGAACATTTCGTAATGCTAATAACTTGTAATTATCACTTAAAGATATGAGTATGACTTATGTGACATCATGGTTCATGAATGGACACATATTTGGTGACTTGGCTCGTGACATGGCAAAAATTTAAAAGTTTTAGTATGATTAAGAAAACACACAATTTGAATCATGACAATAATGATAACTCGTGATCAGTTATATTGTACAAAATGCTTCTAAAAACTAGTATAAAAGTTTGTACATACTGTTTCACTGCTTATTGATTAAATTTTTCAATGGCATTCTTCTAAAGAAGTTGTCCATCACCATGTTTGAATATTCTAATATTAGTAATACTCCTCTTAAATTATTTATCATGATTTCTAAATATAATTATCTTAAATTATCTATTATTTTCGAAGTTCAAGACAAAATCAATTATTTTTATTTATTTTTCTTTAATACTTGGAGATAACATATAAACAAAATAAATATTCAGTGAAAATAAATTATATCATAAGACATAAATAAATGTAAAATAGACTAAACTCCATTCTAAATAATATTTTTTTAAGAGGGTGTGTATAAGAGAAACACACACATAATTTGATATATAAGGAGTTGGAATTAATTTTGAAGCAGAATAAGCCACGATGTGAACTGGAATAATTGTGCGACATAGCGATTGAACCAAGAATTTAATCAATCCAATCTATTAATAATACAAGAATTATTATTCCTTGATTAATTATTCAATTTAATGAAACTGTTAAGAATAGAATTCTAATTAGAGTGAATGTCTATTTTATAGAATAGTTTTACTTTGAGGCTAAGTCATTTCTCTTCCTATAAATAGAGGGGTCTTACCCCATTGTAAATCCATCCCAAAATATCAATGAGAATTCTCCTCTCCCTACCTTGCTCTGCAATATTGTTCTTGTTCTTGTATTATTTTATAATACGTTATCAGCACGAAGCTCTACTATCTCAAGAATCTCTTTGAGAAAAATTAAGGTATTTTTTTTTCTATATTTGTGTATGTTGATATAATCTGGTTTTAAAGTAAACAGTGACAATGCATTTTGTTGTAATATGGTACCTATTGTCTTAATAAACAATTTATACAGTGACTGTTGGATGTTGCTAACACAGTTTGGTGTAGCTGTATATTGTATCCTAAAATTTATTAAATGTTTGCACTTGTATTAATGAAACATATACAGTAACAATGAAGAATGCTTATTTCTTATTTGTGTTATGATGTGATAGGCTGTTTGCTTATATTTTGACTGCTATTCGTGGCGTTATTCATATGCAAACTTCAATGAAATGTATTACAATTATTTGTAAGCAATAAAAAAAAAATACAAGTAATTATTGTAGTTAATCACGATTATTTTGTGTCTTTGCAATTTTCAATACTTGCCAACCACTTTATTACCATAAAATTTATTGTTATTAGTATTATTTGTCTGTTAATGTCTGACATTATGAAAAGAAAGTTTGTTGCCCTTGAAATTTCGGGCAAGAACTACATGGGTGTTGGATACTGAAATCCATTTGGATGCAATGGGTCTTGGAGACACCATTAAAGACAGAAATAATGCATCCACCCAAGACTGTGTTAAGGCCTTGATTTTCTTGCGCCATCACCTTGATGAAGGTTTGAAAATTGAATATCTCATAGTCAAAGATCCACTTATCTTGTGGAATGACTTAAAGGAGAGATATGACAACTTAAAGTTGGTCACTCTGCCACAAGCACGATATGTTTGGGCTCATCTGAGGCTCCAAGACTTTAAGTCTGTTTCTGAATATAATTCTGCAATGTTTAGAATTACTTCTAAATTGAAACTCTGTGGAGATACTATAACTGATTATGATATGCTTGAGAAAACATTTACAACGTTTCATGCCTCCAATATGGTTCTGCATCTACAACAACTTTATATAGCAAATTTCCATATAATCTGTAACTAAACCAAAGATCAAATGTTATGTTTATTCTGTGACATTTGCAATACATTGTACAATTCAATAATGTTATGCCATGTCGCCATTAAATTTATGTAGCGAAAACATGTAGTCTACATAATTATAATGTCTATTGTCAAATTCACATATCAGCTAGTTTATAAAATTGTATGTACATTTATTAGCAATACAACAACGCTGTAGACGTTTGGTCTATTTTTAGACTGAAGCAGCGCAGTGAACTAACTACATTACATTCAAAGTTCACATGTAAAAGTTTACATAAACCAAGCCATTCATTGTACTGTTTTACTTGATTTATTTCAATTGGCAACTAACCAATTTGTTATTTGTTACTGCCTTTTGTAATGTTGTACATTTGTGTACAGTTTGCAATTGTTATTTATTACTGCCTTTTGTAATGTTGTACATTTGTGTACAGTCTGCAATAGTTGTACATTATACTAAAGCCCGATAGTTACATATTTGTATGCATAACATATTATAACTAATCAATTCATGTACCACACATACGATATTCAAAGAGAAAAAATATTTCTCTCATTTAAGTATGTTTAAGGCAGATGTTACTACAATTTCTGGTAGTAGTAAATTGATTGAAGGCTCCGGAAGAGCAACTATAACTCTGCCTAAAGGAACAATATTTATCATAGAGAATGCAATGTTCAATTGGGATAAAAGTGAAACATCCTGTAGCTCATGTTCACACTCAAAATGGTCTTGCAGAATCTTTAATTAAACATCTGCAGTTGATTGCAAGACCATTACTCATGAAAACGAGGCTGCCCACTTCGGTTTTGGGTCACGCCATTTTGCATGCAGTTGCAATTAGTTTTGGGTCATGAACCTAATATATCCCATTTAAGAATTTTTGGATGCGCAGTATATGTGCCTGTAGCACCGCCATATCGCACCAAAGGTGAATATGAGCTCATTCACCTGCCATGTATACCACATATGATGCATCTATGATATGGTTACATGTGCGATTATTATTAACCTGCAACCTGGCCGGTGCTTGCGAGGTAAATTGTTCAGTAATCTAATTTCGAGCATAATTTCCAGATTTTCTATTCAAGATAGTTCATCTTGATAAGTTGGTTGGTTTAGCAAAATAATTTATTGAGTGCCTCCACTTAATAGCTAAACTATTGCTTATGAGAACAAAGTTATCTATATCAATTTGATATACGTTATACACGAGAGTATATTATATTCTCCCCTCACAAGTGGTTCAGGGTCAGGAACCAAATAATTTCATCTTATTATTATTGATGTGCAGTGTATATTAACATGATAATGCACAAAGATGATTTTCCAGAGTTGAGGAAATAAGTTAGTTTTTCTAACATGAGGGGGAGACATGATAAACACTTGAGAAAAAATCACATGGAACGAATTATCATTTGTATATATAGATCCTCGAATATCATAATATGAACTTGAAGTTCATAAAAGGATAATTCAATTGCAACATATTGCAAAGCATGCCATGCGCATTTGCTGACCCAAAGAAAGTAACTATATTCTCACTGCAAATGCTCATATTAAGTCCTAGAAGGACAAAGTCTTTGATACGCTTAAAGCGTATAGACAAATCGGTTTCAAAAGAACTTCTTAATAAAGAAGATGAGCAAATGATCAAAGTGATCATAATAAGGAGGCAAGTGATCTAGAAGATCACATGACATAACACTTCATAAAATCTCATGAGAGATTCAGGTACCTGAATATATGAATGAAGAGATCTCCATGTTATGTCTTTATGAAAATTTACTGGAACCGATATAAAATGTTCATCGACGACATTTATGATAGCGCTAAATATCGATGAGGATCTTAAGTTTGTCAAATACAAATAAAATATTGGCCAAATGGAAGAGATACAATTCAAGTAGAATTGATTCCATATGAAAGACATGTAGTTTTGGACATGCAGTTCAAATACTTGAAAGTATAAAGTCAATGGTATGTGCAATCATTTTTCGATATCTTATTTCTCTAACATGACTTGAAAACTTGATATGCATCTCTCTCTATTATATGGCTTATGTGACTTAACTTATATGTCAATATATGAAGGATTTAAGTTTCTTGAATCATATACAACTCTTGATCTTGAAGTACCACTTTCTTAGTGCAATTTGTGCACATATGTATCTTGCTATAACTTTAAGCAGATAATGTGATAGCGAGGATATCTCTATGGAGATATTGAAGAGCCATTCCACGATATTTGTGAAGACATTATATATCTATCACGAATGATAAATTCAAGGTGCGGGATATTCATTCAAGTCAATATGGTTGATTTATTTATCAAATCTATACCAACGATCTCTTGAAGATGGCGCACAAGATTGGAATGTGAAGGCTCAAGGATGTGAATTGATGCTCTCATCAGGGGGAGTTAATGCGTGTTGCACTCTTTTTCCCTTACAAGGTTTTGTCCCACTGGGTTTTCCTTGCAAGGTTTTTGACGAGGCAACCAATAGGCGCATTACTAAATATGTGTACTCTTTTTCCTTTTCTAGAATTTTTTCCCATTGGGTTTTGTTTTAGTTAAGGTTTTAATGAGCCACATTACTTATTGAGTAGACATTCAAGGGGGAGTGTTAAGAATAGAATTCTAATTAGAGTGAATGTCTATCTTATAGAAGAGTTTTACTTTGAGGCTAAATCATTTCTCTTCCTATAAATAGAGGGGTCTTACCCCATTGTAAATTCATCCCAAAATATCAATAAGAATTCTCCTCTTCCTACCTTGCTCTGCAATATTGTTCTTGTTCTTGTATTATTTTATAACAGAAACTAATTAAATCACCATATATCGTAGCTTTAACTTGTTAGAGAGGGTCAAATTGGATAACCACTCAACTTCAGTTATATTAAGACGAGATCGCACGAGAAATGGTGCAGCTGTCATTTGACATCAATACCATTTATTACTCTAAAACTTCTTTTGTAGTACTTATTCTTTTCACAAATGGTGAAGGAGCAATGACTTTTCTAAATCGTCAGTAAAATTAAAATATGCAATTTTTCAGTTTATTGTATCAATATAATGCAACTAATATTTTATATGAAAAAACATCCAAATATGGTCCAAAAATTAAGTCTAATCAGCCTGCAAGGATTCGCTAAGTAATTTCCCACACGGGAGATTTGGAATCTGTTCCCCTCACTCACAGTCTTCTCAGTAAGAGTTGATCGCACCGAGCATGTCTAGTGCAGTGTACACTTAAAGGGTATTGGCTGAGCGTTATCCGGAGATTTTTTTTCAAAAAAATAAAAAATAAGTCTGATCCAAAATAAATATATATTGTATTTTATTTGGTATATATATGCATATAAAATTATCATGTAATTATACTCATGTCAACCACTCACGTTGTGTATATTCATGTGACACGCTTAAAAAAATAAAACACTCAATTTTTGACATAAAGGGTGAGGAGGAAGATAGAGCAGAGCACGTTATGGTATATATATATATATATATAAAATAAGTAGTAAGAGAAGAAATATGTAGCAGTAGCACACAGCAAATGTAGCAATCAAACTGGTTGTCCAAATTACATGAAATCATGTCTAGAATAAGCTACGCATATTTGCTGCCATGGTCAATTCACACCTAGATTTGGTTAATTATCATATTATTTTAATTTATTACCTCTTTATTCTATTTTCTTTATTCTGCAAATATATTTCTTCTTCCCCATTAAGTACAGCTAGCTTTTGTGGACCGTGTGGATTGTGACCAGATGTTCAGCTCTGCTGTATTATATAAAAGGGAAAATTAATTTAACCCACAACAACAACAGCAACAACAACAACAACAATAACCCAGTATAATTCCACTTAGTGGGGTCTGGGGAGGGTAGTATGTACACAGACCTTACCCCTACGCTGGGGTAGAGAGGCTATTTCCAAATAGATCCCCGGCATCCTTCCCTCCAAGAACCTCCCACCTTGCTCTTGGGGAGACTCGAACTCACAACCTCACGGTTGGAAGTGGGGGTTGCTTACCATCAGAGCAACCCCTCTTGTCAATAACAACAATAACAATAAACCCAATGAATTTTTACTTGTGAGTTCTTGCGAGAGTAATGTGTACGCAAATTGATCACGCCTAATTATACCTTGTAAAACATACTAAGGGAATCCAGTTTACAAGTCCGGAGTCGAATCTCACAGAAAACCGATGCTTAGCTACAATTTTTCAGTATCACTAAAAATACAAGTCTAAATAATTTTCTAATTATAAATATTATAATATTTATTTTTATCTAATTAACTAATAAATCTAAAAGCAGTAAAACTATCAATTAACAAGGATAATGATTGGAGAAAAGATTAAGGAGGTCTAGAGCTATGATTTTTCTAATGGTCGAAATCTTTTCCGCTATGCCTTCTATAAATTTCGCCTAAGTTTTCTCTACCGATCATGACTACTTTGGCTATGGTAATTCTCTCTCGAGCAACTACCACAATTTACTAGATGTATTCTCTCGAACTACACTAGTTGACACTAATTCAGCACTCACGACGGTCGCACCAAGGTTTTGTTATCTTTAGTCCCGTCTTTAAACCCTGCGTATTGATCTCTCACAGACGTTACAAGTGATGTTGTTCAAAAACTACCTAAATATGTACTCTCTCGAGTAGTATACACTAAAGAGACACAGTCAATTGATGGTCATTCAATCAACAACAACAAACACGTAGTTGAACAAGTAGAGAAATCCAACGTCTCAATTATATAAAGATATATTAAGAATTCATCCTCCAAAAAGTTCAATCAAAACCCTAGATGACATTAGCTATTCATAATAGTATGAAAAACTACAATACACTAGAATCCATAACCAATAATGGAAATAGAGTAAGAAAGAAGGGAAAATGTGAAGTTGAATTCTTCTCCTTCTGCCTCCTAGCGTGTTCTTGCCTCCCAAAAGTTTTCTCTACCTCCAAAGTGGTGTCTCTCCGTAAAAACATGTTTTACGATATATTTATAGCGATTAGGATTTGTATGGGGCCAATTTTCCTTCTCCTAATTCGGATTGAAAAAGCTAATTTTTTCTGCTCCAGTCCTGGTCTAGCGAAATGAACCTCGCTTTATTGTCCGGGACTTTCCTGGTTTTTTCTGCTCTGGTCTTGGTCTAGCGAAGTGAACCTCGCTTCGTTGTCCGATACTTTTCTCTTTAGCTCTTTCTTCACCAATTTTTCTCCCTATTTAATCCTTTTTCGCATAAGTTTGTTCCTACACAAAAGAAATACGTAATGAGCATATTTTCACTTTAAAAGCAGTGCGAACTCTCGCAACTCACAAAACAATTAACATACAAACACACTCAAAACACACTTTTCATCCTTTATCACCACCCCACACTTAAACTCTTGCTCGTCCTCGAGCAACTTAAAATTAAGCGCATAGGCAAGAAATACCTTTCAAAATATACTCACGCATCACACCAATGACAATGATTTATATCAATACTTAGAACACATCATATGCACTCTTCATATATTATTTCAAGTTTTAAACTCATGCCAAGATTATTTAAAATATTCATGTAACTCTTTCTAACATCTTCGCCTTAAAACTTGACTCCAATATTCCACATTATGACTCACTCCATGTGCCAGCTCAAAAATCAATGTCCTTACCAATTCTTTACAAATCATGTGCCCTCACCGGCAAACCACAGAGAGAAAGCAATCCACACACTCAAATATAAGTTCAAATATATTTTCAGGACTCTGAGATCGGAAGAATTTGCTCACTCTCACAAAGAAACTCTTATGACATCCAAGTTCGTACCATAGGCTTGCATGTAGTGTAAGTCTTTGTTAATTTTAGCTCGCAAAGTCTTGGATCAAGTAAGACTTTATAAGTAGTAATGTAGGCTAAAGGACGGGTATGATATATTTAAAAAAATAGTGAATAATCCCCCTAGCACTTTAACACACAACACTTCACTTCCAAACACCTTCTTGTCATGACCAATTCAATGTCTTGCTATGAAACCATACACAGTTAGGCCCTTCTTCATTAAACACATCAACATATAGATATTTACTAGTCCAGACAAAGAAATAGAGGTGTTATTTTTTATTACTCTCCTTAATTTGATATTTTCAGCTAGTGCCTTTTATTGTTTATACACAGGTGCACCTTTTCGACCTTTCTATCGTTTCACTCAAAAGCTATACAATCTCTTTCTTTACTCTTCGAGCTACTTAAGTATTTTCGGAGGTAAAGGTTCAACAAGATTAAATTAAGAACAAAGGTGATTCAGCTTATAAGGATCATTTACCTCTTCCCTGGATTCTTTTTAATGCTCGTAAAGATCCATTCATATTTCACCGTCCGAACATATTGTAGAGAAGTGTTTGGAATGAAATCTAACGCGTTTAAATACATGAACTTCAAGATTTCTGACATCCTCAACACCAATCACACTAGAGTCAACTAAATTTATATCCTCAACGTCCCTGGTTGACTCTAGTACTACTTCTTCAACATCGACATCCTCAAATTCTAGTTAGTTAGATTGTTGGTGTTTTACTCTGACCTACTTCATTAACACCTCAATGTCAATATCTAATTCATGCTCTTCTTGACTACTATCTCTAATGTTGGCTTGTTGAGCATTAAATGCTTGAACTAGTTGACTCATTTGTGCATTCAGGTTACGAATAGTAGCATCTTGCCTTTGTATGTGCAGTTATTTCCCATTATTTTGTTATACAAGGCGCCTTAGCATATTCTTGATCATTTTGAGGTCATCATCCCTAGGTTCTTTGTTCCTATTAATTTCACAAGAAAAAGAAGAACCATCAAAGTAAGGGGTTGATGGAAGATAAGATATATAAGCACAATCATGATAGTGACCATCTTGATCACCACATATATCATCCACATTCCACATATAAGATTGAGTTATGCACATAATTCGCTCTTGGAAATATTGATAATTTTGCCATAGGCGATTTCCTCCACAATAAGCATTAGGAAGACTAATAGTAGAATTACCAACATCGAAACTCTCATAATTCCAAGATGTCATGTTTCTCAATTCCACAAGTAAAATAAAATTTTTAAAAATCAAATACAAAAAATAAAAATAAAAATTCAATCTTGAAACCTAGCAATATGTACACCTATAGGTACATCGTTAGTTCCTCGGCAACAGCGCCAAAATTTGATCAAACCCAACTATGACGTATAAAAAGTACTATGCGGCAGTTGCAAATATAATTCAACTTACAAGTTCAGAGTCGAATCTCACCTGGGACTAAGGCTTAGCTACAGTTGTTCAGTATCACTAAGAAACACAACTCCAAAAAATTTCCAATTATAAAGATTATGACATTTATTTTTATCTAATTAACTATCTAAAAAGCAGTAAAATTATCGATTAACATGGATAAAGATCGGAGACAAGATTAAGGAGGTCTAGAATTATGATTTTCTCAATTGTCGGAATCCTTCTCGTTATGCATTCTATAAATTTCACCTAATTTTTCTCTATCGATCGTGAATACTTTGGTTGTCGTAATTCTCTCTCGAGCAACTTTTATAATTTACTAGATGTATTCTCTCGAACTACACTAGCTGTCACTAATTCATCACTTATTATGATGGCACCAAGGTTCATTATCTCTAATCCCGTCTTTAAACCCTCCATATTGATCTTTTACATACGTTATGGAGTGATGTTGTTCAACAACTAGCTAAATAAGTACCCTCTCTTGAGCAGTACATACTAAAAAGGCACAATTGATTGATGGTCATTCAATCAACAACAACAAACACGTAGTTGATTTAGTAGAGAAATTCAACGGCCCAATTTTATAAAAAACATAACAAGAATTCATCCTCCAAAAAGTTCCATCAAAACCCTAGATAACAAATTAGCTATTCATAATATTATGCAAAATTACAATACTAGAATTCATATTCATTACATGAAAATAGAGGAAGAAAGAGGAAAAAATGTGAAGTTGAATCCTTCTCCATCTTGCTCCTTAAAAGCATATTTTAGGATATATTTATAGCGACTAGGGTTTATATGGGATAGAGGGAATTTTCCTTTTCCTAATTCGGATTGGAAAAGTTGATTTTTTCTGCTCCGATCTCGGTTTGACGAAATGAACCTCGCTTCACTGTCCGGGACTTTCCTGGTTTCTTCTGTTTCGATCTCAGTTTGGCGAAGTAAACCTCATTTCGCTATCTAGGACTTTTCTTTTCAGCTCTTTATTCACCAATTTTTCTCCTATTTGATCCTTTTCCATATAAGTTTGTTCTTACACATAAGTTTTTTCTTCACTTCAAAAGCAGTGTAAACTCCTGCAACTCACACAAAAATTAACAAACACACTCAAAGCCTGCACTTTTCATCTTTTATCACATACCTTATTTTTACTCTGAGAGCAGAGAGATTACTTTCTATATACCTTGGGCTAAAGAAAAGATACAAAAGAAGTATTGACAACAAGTAATAACAACAATCAAGCTATTAAGAAAATTAAAGCAAAAAATAGCAATCAAACAGTATGCTAACCAAAAAAAAAACGCTCATTACAAAGTGTTAGTGATACCATAAGTTCACTAATGATATTGGTCTGAGAAAGAAAAAGAAAAATAAGCGATTATCTATTAATTTTCTATCCTAATTCTTGATTTTAATCTCAATACACGAAATTTTTTGATAAATTACACCTACCTTGTGAATGCATGACATTCATTTTCTATACTAAGCGTGTGTATATATGTCATTAAAAGTTGTCATGATACATATTTATGAGTGTTCAACCAAAATAATATTCAGAATAAAAAATGAATCAACAAAGGAACCAGTTGAATTTTTCTCCAAAAAGGCTAGAGTTTTCCCTCTGATTCTTTCTTAACTGACGAACGCAAGAGAAAAATGACATTAGCTGTTCAATTTGCGCGTCAAAAGGAGGGAACATAACGGCACAAATAACATAATCCCTACATTTTATGTACTACTAACAACTAAACTACTACATTCATTTTTAAATGACTTGTTTCTGAATCTAGATCAACCTCCTTGTTGTTGTGCTGTTGACAGATCTACTAAAACTTGTCCGACAAAATATTAGACAGAGACGCAAAAGTGAGCAGCAACATTCTCATCTCCTGCAAAAGTCACCAGTTATTCATTAGAAGAGACAAACATGAGCAATGACAACCAAGAAAGTGACCACATATTTAACAGGGGGGAGTTAATGGGGTGGGGTGATACTGGCCCTCACATCATCTATATGTTGTTCAATAATCTCTATATATGTGAGATCATGTTTCCTATCTCCCACCTACAGAAACATCTACAATTAATGAGCTAAATTGACACTTATTTCTATAGTTATTCTTGCATCCGGCTCTTCCCGGACCTGCGCATGGCAGAGCTTAGTACATCATGCTGCCCTTTAACTAGTTGCTAATATTGCTAATATGTAGCATATTTTGTTGAAGCAGCTAGCTGTAATTACAGTTGTCTGCAGACTTAATTACAGTTGTCTGCAGACTAACACAACATGTCAACATTTGCAAGTTGTATCTTTAAAAATTATGAATAAGATGAAAAGTCATACTTCAACATAATAAAATCTGTCCATTAGACTATAGTATAAATGATGTACATAATATGTCCATTTCCCTGAAAATCTGGCTTCAGATCAAACAAACCAATTGCAGAACAGCAGAAGTTCATCATTGACTTAGACAAATGACAACTTCCTAAAAATTAAGGAGCAAGTTACAGAATTTTCAGGTTCAGTAGATAGCAAGTGTAAAACATATACATGACTTTAATCCAATGGACAGCTTCTCTCTTTCATTGCAACTTTGATATAAACTAATGTATTAGAAGTTTATATATGGAAAGACTCCAAGTATGAATAGTTAGTCTTAAAGAGCCTGCAGCTTGAGAATGATAAATTGTATAGTCACTTGTCATATCAACATTTACCATACACTATATTCTGAAAATATTACTGCAAAAAAAAAAAAAAGAAGCCTTAAAAGATTCTTTACAGTTCTCGTACCTGGATATCTAAAGGCTTCATTGCTTGAGCTTTGTAGATATGTACCCTAATTTGTGGAGGTTTCAGTACTTTCACTCTCACTGACATTGTTAACCCTTATGATATATGCCTATGGAGAAAGGAAAGAGAGAGTTCAGAACTTCAACTTGCTTCCCCTGAATTAGAAAGAACATACTATTTGGACAATGTTTCATCCCTCAACTTTCTTGAACATAGGGTATGGAACAGGAAATTTGAGCTACAGATCTCCATGACAAACTTACAAACATCCTTAATATTCAGAATTGTCACCTTAAATTTTGTAGGGCGTATCAAATGGAAGACAATTGCATCTCCATCAGCCAAGTCATGATCCACAGCAAACTTCTTCCATCCGCCACTTAATCCATTCTTTTGGGCCAAGTACACTGTTGGCCACTCTTCTCCTGTTTCATCTATTAAGGTGATAGTATCATCTCTTCGTGGAAGATTCTTCCTGCAGAAATTAGACGGTAGACCCTGCATTCATGAGTTGTAAATGAGTTAGCATCCTCCTTGTTCATTCTAATTGATTCGGTTATCATAACTGCATAGCATGTTGATATTACAATCCTAATCATAACTATAGAATAGAAAGCAAACCCCTCAAAATATTGCAACAGTATGCAAAACTCATTATGTGAGCTATAGCATCCAGTTACCTATGCTTTCAGAGACATAAAGAGAAGCTTTAGCAAGTTGATTGCTTTATTTTCTAGGTAAGTAGTTCCACTTATTATAGGCAGACAAACAGTTCGTGTAGTTATCTTTTAGGTAATTTGATAATTGTACAAATCTGTTTAAGTGTATGGAAGTTAAAATCTTTTTGCCTTGATCGTATTAAAGTTGGGCGCTTTATACTTTTAGAGGTAAGCGTGAACTTCTCTTTTGGCCCATAATTTGGAACTCTTTGGAAATGTGAATTTCTAAAGAGGACTATATAATCTATCAAAAATTTGGGCAAATACAACACTTATATGAATCAATACATCAAGCAACTACGCCGCAATCCTAAACTAGTTGGGTTGGCTATATGGATCCTTTGTATTTTTCCACCTTATTTGGACCTATTTCATTTCAGAACTGAACAATAATTCCACTTTTAGCTTGGCATTCTGAATGTTGGATCATCCTACAAAGTTTGTAAATTAGGTGCAGCATTTTTCATTGAATGAGCAGTTAACACAACTGATTTCCAAATCCTTAAGTTATCCTATGCGATGACCTAAATTTAAGTTCTATGCACCGGCAATGCGAAAAATATTAACACAGTTACACCACATAAAAAGTAATTGCAGGCAACTCTATTTGATAGAGTTTATCACTCTATTTAATAAACATAGAGTGATAAACTTGGAATAAATGCCGGTATGTAAAACCATAAGAGGTTAAAACTAACCAGCCAAAAACCTCCAGAAACATGGGAGGGAAGCATTGATCTAATTAATATAGGATAGTCAGGTCCAAGACTTGCTTCAAGTTTCTCTGCTTTCTCTATCGAAGCAGCCCTTTCTTCGTCCGTAGCATATACCATATTCGACAAATCCCTTTTCCTTGGAGTGGACATCCTAAACAAACAAACGTTGAACGCATTACACGACATATTTATATGTAAGCCTTTTCATTTTCCCCTGCAGCAAATGGTTAAATTGAAAGCCTTTTAGTATAAAGAAAATTTTGTGTATACCTTCTAGGTATCATCACCCTGTCATAATAAATCACAGTCTCGTAGATAGTAGTGAGAGCAGAGTCGACCGTTGGAATACCACTACAGTCTCGTAGCTTCTTATTGGCCAAGGTCTAATCAAACCGCCAATTTAGCGATTTCAAAATCTTCTTTTTTATTTTGATTGATGGAAAGAAATATTTTTAGTTCTTAATATGAGGAAAAGATAAGGGGTCATTTGGTACGAGGAAAAGGAGATAGAATTTGAGATTGTCTTTATTTCATGTTTGATTGTACGTATTAGTTATATTTTCACTAAGGGATCGTTTGACAATATAAATAAACAAAAATAATCTTGAATAAAATTTCTTATCAATTGTTTGGTTGCTAATTCTGGAATAAGTTATCACACGCTTAAAAATAGTACTGAAATAACTTATATCTATTAAAGAGGAATAATAATCTCAGGATAAATCATTAAATTATCAATTTTAGGATTAATACAACATACCAAACAATCAATAAAATATAATATTAGAATAACTAATCTCAGTATAACTTGTATTGAAACAAAATGAGCCATAAAATGATGCGATTAATTTATCCCATATAAAAGATGGAATAGCTAATTTCTTGGAATATCGTAAAAAAGGACCGTTGTTGCGCACCACATGAATCATGAATGCACCTATGCATTGAAGTCATTTTGTAGAGTGAGAAACTGAGAATTTATCAATACTAACTCGTTTTACTTATTTAAGTTGACTGAGTATGGAACCAACAATGGCTCACTCAACAAAAACATATAAACGTCTATCTGCTCTTTAGCGCAAAGAACTTGCTGATAATTATAACACTTCTCAGTTCATGACTTCTGTTATGAAATAGAAGATTCTTACACTTCTATTTAAGGTGAATGTCTTTAATGTACTTAATTAGAGAGATTTTAGAGTCCTATTATTGGTAGCAAGATCTTCCTCCTCCCTATAAATAGAGGTGCTCTCTACCATTGTAATTCACCCCTCTCAACACAATAAGAAGAACTCTCTCTACTCTTCTCACTATTGCTATTGTTCTTGCTCTATTGTTCTTGTCTTTTGCTTGAGTTTATAACACGTTATCAGCACGAGACTCTACCGTCTCAAGTATCATTCTCGAAAATCCAAGGTATTTTCCCTCTTCCTAATTTAATTTTCGAGTATGTCTGACATTATGAAAAGAAAGTTCGTTGCCCTTGAAATTTCGGGCAAGAACTATATGACATGGGTGTTGGATGCTGAAATCCACCTAGATGCTATGGGTCTCGGAGACACCCTCAAAGATAAAGAAAAAGCATCCACCCAAGATTGTGCGAAGGCCTTGATTTTCTTGCGCCACCACCTTGACGAAGGTTTGAAGATTGAATATCTCACCGTCAAGGATCCACTCGTTTTGTGGAACAGCTTAAAGGAGAGATATGACAACCTGAAGTTGGTCACTCTACCACAAGCACGATATGATTGGGCCCATCTGAGGCTACAGGACTTTAAGTCCGTTTCTGAATATAATTCTGCTATGTTCAGAATTACTTCTAAACTGAAGCTATGTGGAGATAACATCTCCGATTACGATATGCTTGAGAAAACGTTTACAACGTTTCATGCCTCCAATATGGTACTGCAGCAACAGTACCGAGAGAAAGGCTTTACGAAGTACTCTGAACTGATTTCTCTCTTACTAGTGGCTGAGCGAAATAATGATCTGCTCATGAGAAATCACGAAAATAGACCAACTGGGTCTACACCACTGCCTGAAGCAGATATGGTGCACTCGCATTATGCCAAACATAAAAGGGACCATGATCACGGTCATAAACGGGGTCAAAGCCAAGGACGTGGACAAGGAAGAAATTCCAAAGAAGTCCGTCACCCCCCAAAGAGAGATAACCACCGAAAGCAGAAACGGGGTCCAGAAGATCCTAAGGCAAATAGTTCAGAAACTATATGTTATCGTTGCGGTGGAAACGGGCACTGGTCTAAGACTTGCCGAATACCAAGACACTTGGTTGACCTTTATCAAGTATCTCGAAAGAGAAAACGCCCTGAAACAAATTTTGTCTCTGATGACAACTTTGACTTCACCCACCTGGATGTGGCAGACTTCTTTGAGCAACCCGAGGGAAAGATAGACCACCTAATCGGTGATGAAACCATGATGAAAGAAGATGGAGCTGTTTGATTCTACTTGTATTAGTCAATGAATAAATTAATAGTCATTAGCATTAGCTCGTATTAGTTAATTCATGATATGATGTTAGTATTAGCCCTTTAGAATGTTTCAATATGCTCAAATATTTTTATTGTACAGTAGAGGTAATCGACTAACCTAAAAACTAGTCGATCGTCTAATATTTAGCAATAAAACGAACTTTTTTCCGCCAGGCCAGATATTCGAATATCAGAATTCCTATATTCGAATATCTGGCAAGATATTAGAATATGTGCTTAAATATTCAAATATCTAATATTTTTCGCATTAAAGTATTATTTTTTCCGCAAGGCATTATATTCGAATATTAGAATACAATATTCGAATATCCTAAATAACTGCTTCCCAAAACACTGTTTAAACGCGAAACAAAAGAATTGAAGTTGTTTATACTTATATTTATGTATTTCTTTTGTATGTCAAACTATGGGAAAGCAAAATGGATATCTCACAAAGCGAACTTGGATCAACATCCAACTGTAAAAGTATTTGCCTAGTTGATTCATGTACTACACATACAATACTCAAAGAAAGGAAGTATTTCTCTCAACTGAATATGTGTAAGGCAAACATTACTACAATCTCTGGAAGTAGTAAATTGATTGAAGGCTCCGGAAGAGCTATAGTAACTCTGCCCAAGGGCACGATGTTAATCATAGAGAATGCAATGTTCTCCTCCAAGTCTATGAGAAACTTGTTGAGCTTTAAAGATGTACGCCGGAATGGCTACAATATTGAGACAATGGATGAAGATAATCTTGAATATCTCGTCCTCACTTCAAAGAATGTCTCCGGCCAAAAGAGGGTTATTGAAAAATTCCCGTCTTTATCTTGTGGCCTGTATTGGACAAGAATTAGTGCAATTGAGGCACATTCAACAGTAAATCTAAAGAATACTGAGTCCAATACATTTGTACTTTGGCATGATCGACTGGGTCACCCAGGATCAACCATGATGAGACGGATTATAGAAAGCTCATATGGGCATCCGTTAAAGAATTTCAAAATTCTCTCAAGTAATGAATATCCTTGCACTTCGTGTTATCAAGGCAAGCTGATTATCAGACCATCCCCAACAAAGGTTGGGACTGAGTCACCCCAGTTTCTGGAACGTATACAAGGGGACATTTGTGGACCTATTCACCCACCTAGTGGGTCGTTTAGGTATTTCATGGTCTTGATAGACGCATCCTGTAGATGGTCTCATGTGTGCCTGTTGTCATCTCGCAACCTGGCGTTTGCGAAGTTAATGGCACAAATAATTCGGCTACGAGCACACTTTCCAGATAATCCAATCAAGTCCATTAGACTGGATAATGCTGCTGAGTTTACATCCCAAGCATTTAATGATTATTGCTTATCAATCGGGATAAAAGTTGAACATTCTGTAGCCCATGTTCACACTCAGAACGGTCTTGCAGAATCGTTAATTAAGCGCTTGCAGTTGATTGCAAGGCCATTACTGATGAGAACGAGGCTGCCCACTTCAGTGTGGGGTCATGCCATATTGCATGCAGCAATGCTAATTCGTCTCAGGCCGACGAATTACCACAAGTATTCTCCGTTGCAATTGGTTTTGGGTCATGAACCCGATATATCCCATTTAAGGATATTTGGATGTGCCGTATATGTGCCTGTAGCACCGCCATCCCGCACCAAAATGGGTGCGCAAAGAAGGTTAGGAATATATGTTGGGTTTGATTCGCCCTCCATCATTCGCTACCTTGAAACATTGACAGGCGACCTGTTTACTGCACGATTTGCAGACTGTCGATTTGATGAAACACTTTTCCCAAAATTAGGGGGAGAAGTTGGTGAAACCAAACGGGAAATTTTGTGGAAAAATGCATCATTATCTCATCTTGATCCACATACCTCTATTTGAAAGAAAGAGGCACAAAAGATTATCCATTTGCAAAGAATAGCAAATCAAATGCCTGACGCATTTACGGACTTGAAGAGGATAACGAAATCCCACATTCACGCGGAAAATGTTCCGATCCGTATTGAAGTCCCTATTGGACAAATATCTAGTGTCATATCCAATGAGTCAAATGCACGCCAGAAGCGTGGCAGACCATTAGGTTCCAAAGATCGAAATCCTAGAAAGAGGAAAAAGAACAATCTAAATGACACTATGAAAGAATCACATGAGGACGCTCATGATTTGATTAATTCCGAGATTCACGAAGAATCTATTGAGCCTGAGACTCTTGAAAATACGGAATGCAAGAATGTGAGGATCTCGAACCTCAGTCTGTGGTAGTACAAAATTAATTGAGAACTCTCGAAGAGCCAATTATTACTATGTTGGAGAAACACAATTGAGTATTGTGTTGTAGTAAGTCTCAAAGAAACTTATTCAGTTTCCAAAGTACACGCGAAAGCGATTGATTATATTGAGACTATAATAAAGGAAGGCTTTGATTCTCCTATTACTACAACTTGTAGCGGGGTAATTTGTATATGAAAAGCTACCCGCTTTGTTCTCCAGTTTGTACTACACAAACGAAAGAATGCCACAATAAAGTGGATATCTATTGGTATAAAACCCATGTCATAATAAACCCGAAGTTTATTGATAAGTGCACATGTCATGGTGTAAATTTGAAATTTACCAATATTGATAATTTATTCAGTTGACATTCGTGTTAGCCATCTCATTTGAAGTATGATGTGCAAATTCACATAGGTGAATATCAAAGAACTAGAAGTTCTTGTTCTCATTAATGAACTGACCAACTAAAGAGTTCGGGTTGAAGCCCATAAATTCTGGAAATATGAAAGGTGAGTATGGGCCCATTCACCTGCCATGTATACCACATATGATGCATCTATGATATGGTTACATGCGCCATTGTTATTAACCCGCAGCCTGGCAGTGCTTGCGAGGTAAATCGCTCAGTAATCTAACTTCGAGCATAGTTTCCAGATTCTCTACTCAAGACAGTTCATCTTGATAAGTTGGTTTATATTAAAGTTGGTTTAGCAAGATAATTATTGAGTGCTGCCACTTAATAGCTAAACTGTTTCTTATGAGAACAAAAGTTGTATATATCAATTTGATATACGTTGTATACGAGAGTATATTATATTCTCCCCTCACAAGTGGTTTAGGGTCAGGAACCAAATAATTTCATCTTATTATTAAGGTGCTGTGTATATTAACATAATGCACAAAGATGATTTCCCAAAGTTGAGGAAACATGTTAGCTTTACTAACATGAGGGGGAGACATGATAAACACTTGAGAAAGTGTTACATGGGATGAATTTTCATTTGTATATGTATATCCCCGAATATCATGATATGAACCTGAAGTTCATAAAAGGGATAATTCAATTGCAACATATTGCAAAGCATGCTATACGCATTTGCTGACCCAAAGAAAGTAACTAAATGGAAGAGATACAATTCAAGAAGAATTGATTCCATATGAAAGACATGTAGTTTTGAACCTATAGTTCAAATGCTTGAAAGATAAAAGTCAAAGGTATGTATAGTCAGTTTTCGATATCTTATTTGTTTAGTATCACTAATGAAAGATTGATATGCAGCTAAAGTCTATTATGCGACTTATATGACTTAACTCGAAAGATTTAAGTTGCTTGAAGCATATGCAATTCTTGGTCCTGAAGTACCACATCCTAAGTACAATTTGTGTACATATGAATCTTGCCATAACTATAAGCATGATGGATTTGAGAATGCATCTATGGAGATATTGAAGAGCTATTCCACGACATTATATGAAGATGTTTATATCTATCAAGAATGATGATTTCAAGGTGCGGAATATTTATTCAAGTCAATATGGTTGATTTATTCATCAAGCATCTACCAAAGATCGTTTTGAAGATGATGCACAAGATTGGAATGCAAATGCTCAAGGATATAAATTGATGTACTCATTAGGGGGAGTCAATGCGCGTTGCACTCTTTTTCCCTTACAAGGTTTTGTCCCACTGGGTTTTCCTTGCAAGGTTTTTAACGAGGCAACCAATAGGCGCATATTCAAACATGTGTACTCTTTTTCCTTACTTTAATTTTTCCCATTGGGTTTTGGTTTTAAGGTTTTATGAGGCACATCATTGAATAGACATTCAAGGGGGAGTGTTATGAAATAGAAGATTCTTACACTTCTATTTAAGGTGAATGTCTTTAATGTACTTAATTAGAGAGATTTTAGAGTCCTATTATTGGTAGCAAGATCTTCCTCCTCCCTATAAATAGAGGTGCTCTCTACCATTGTAATTCACCCCTCTCAACACAATAAGAAGAACTCTCTCTACTCTTCTCTCTATTGCTATTGTTCTTGCTCTATTGTTCTTGTCTTTTGCTTGAGTTTATAACAACTTCTTATTTATTAGTTTTTGTGCACGTGAAAGCTGAATCATGTATATATTTGTAAAATAATATTAATATTCTTAAAATAAAACTTTGAGTAAATTATTGTGCAAGAAAAATATTATCAAAACTATGAAGAATATACAGAAAGATAAAGATATTACAATTGTATAACGAAAATATCATGCGAAAAACTTTTACTAAGGTCTGGTCTCATGGATATGCAAGTATAAGAAAGCGCACAACAAAAAGTACAATTGCAGCAACACTAAAATAGGAGTAATTTTGGTGCATTGGTTGACAAATTATGGAAGAAAGTTGATTTATACATGTCAAATATTAGTTACACACACCCAATGAAATTGAAGAAGCAACAGATAAAGAACTTCAAGCTAACAGATTACCTTTTTTATGAATCTGAATATTGATTGTAAAGAGAATTGATATATTGTTGGCTCTATTTAATAACTCATAACTCAATAAAGGAAGAAACTTTTATCCATCCCTAAATTTTGCTTCACTTACACCCACCTTATTGAGCTTTATAATTACAAAAGAAAATTATTTGACGATTTACCAAGATATATACATATTATTAATCAAGGTATTTGATCCATATATTATGAGAGTTGACCATATTTTTTTAAAGCCGGTAACTTTTTCATTAACTTATTTTAATTTGTATATATTTTCATTCATAAATTTACTAATTAATACCAATGATTATTTTGACATTTTTTCCTTCACGTGAACAAATAAATGAAAAAAAAAAACACAATATTGTACTTATCTCTCTTTTTGAATCTCCAAAGTCGACCAAGGAAAAAATTTAAACCAGAAACATAATATTATGGTTGTAATGTGTGGATACTAAATTAAACAAGATATGCAAGGAACAAATATAAAATCGTATTTCAACATATACCAAGTTATGTAATTTACTTTTATTTAATACACACGAAAAATAGTCGATAACCCAAAACAACAAAAAGATGCAGATACACAAAAACCAAAGAATTCACACCCATGTATCATTTTCAACTACAAACAGCGTTAAGAGATACATTTCATCAGGTAATTTCCTAACATAAATACCATCGACAGAAGCTCTCCTAATGATAGTACAAAAAAGTAGTAGAAATTTAGCGTCGAGCATTTATGCAAAAATTTTGAAATTTAATAACAAAAACGGATAGGGTAATATATACGGAGATACCTAAATTTGGCACAATCTTTCACTTAGACACTTAAACTAGGACTTTTTCCACTTAGACACGTTTCTTAGGCAATTCTCATTCCAATTAGACACATTTTTTGCTGGCCTATTGATTAACCAAGTGCGTGTTATGCAATCTCCGTTTACGTGGCAAAAGTAACCGTTATAAATCGTGCCGCATTATTTTATTTTCCACCTCAGTTATATAGTGTTATTTCCACTAAAATACAAATAACTAGCCCTAAACAACATATTACCACCATTCCTTTTACCATCGATGAAAATGAAGAATCTCTTGACCACTGTTAAGCTTCTTCTTCTTTTGGTCAATGGTGTTGGAATCTACTATTTCCACTGATTGCTCACCATATTTACAAAGCTTCAAGGTCCAATTTCTCCTTATTTCTATTGCTTCAGCTAGGGCTTTTTATTTGTAAGTTCCCGATAAAGCTGGGGTTTTTTGGGTGTTTTCCTTTGTGCTAGTCCCTTGTCGTCTTATGTAAAGGAATATTATAGAGGATGACTATATTTTAACTCGCTCTCACCATGGAGGTACATTTATCGAGCAACCTGTCCCAATATACAAAGGGGAATTAGATGTCTTTGTTGTTGTTATCGATAAAGACCATTTTAGTGTTGTCGAGTTGTCTTCTTATGCTAAAGACCTTGGGTATGCAGTTGTCGAAGGATTTTATTGTCAAAAGGAAAAAGATGGTAATTTTATCAAAGTCTTTTCTGATTTTCAATTATATGAATTTGTGAAAGATTTAAAACATGGTGATATTTTGGATGTTTATTTGCATCATGGGGTGAGTCAGCCCGAAGTATTCGAAGAAAATGTTGGTCTTTTATGTGGGCTAGAAGAAGGTGGGGCTGGTAATGACCAATTTAAAGCTAGAGCAACACTTGAGAGTAATACAAATACTGAAGAACCTATTGAGCAGCCTACTAAACCAACTTAAAATGCCGGTGAACCACCTATTGAGCCGCATATTGAACCAACTCAAAATGCCGCTGAACCACCTATTGAACCAGCTCAAAATGCTGCTGAACCACCTATTGAGCCGCCTATTGGACCAACTCAAAATGCTGCTGGACCACCTATTGGGCCGCCTATTGAACCAACTCAAAAATGCTGTTGAACCAACTCATAGTTCTTTTGAACCAACTGTAAATGCTGCTGATGGAGATGAACCACCAGATCATAATGTTAATGAAGATGGAGTGTTGACAGTAGTGAATTAGAAGAAGATATTCTTCCTGAAGAAGATGATTCAGATGTTGATGATGAATTGAGATCTTTAAGGGCTGAAATGAGGACCAAGAGGCAGGGTAAGCAGAGGAAAAAACCAATTGCAACATATGAGATACCACTAGGAGAAACAGGAACTGACCGATGATTTGAGGATATTGGAAGAAACAAGACTTCAAGATAGGTAGGTAAATTAGGTGGCGATGAGCAGTTTATTGATAGTTCAGAGGCTGATAGTGAAGATAGCACAGAAGAGTTAGATCCTGAAGCTATTCTTGCTGTTGATATACCAGCAAGAAGGAGGAGTACAAAAGTCAGGTATGACCCTGATTGTGAATTTTCTATATTTGAGCTAGGGATGATTTTTGAGAATGCTATAGAGTTTCGGAAAGCATTGGCAAATTATGCAATTGAGTATAATATGCAGATTAAATTGAGATCAAATGAACCTCATAGGGTCAGGGCTAAGTGTAAATCAAAGAAATGCAAATGGGTGTGCTATGCTTGTATTGATAGACAGTTGGGTGATTTTAAAGTAAAGAACTACTACCAAGTGCATTAATGTGATACTTCAAACAAGAGTAAGTTTTGCACTTCAAAGTTTGTTGCAAAAAAATTCAAAGATAAAATAACTAAGCAGCCCCACATAAGGATATGGGAAATACAAGAGTTGTGTAGGGACAAGCTAGGATTGTATGTTGGAAAAACAATTTGTTATAGGGCTAAATTGCGTGTTCTCAGAGAGTCCATGAGTGATTGGAATATGGAGTTTTCAAGGTTATGTGACTATGCTGATATGATAAAAAGACCAATCCTGGTGGTTCCTGTTGGGTAAGGATGGATAGCGAAATTGATCCAGGAAAAAATCTCTTTGTTCACTTTTATGTGTGCTTTGATGCATTGAAGAAAGGTTGGTTAGAAGGATGTAGGAGAATCATAGGTGTTGATGGTTGTTTCTTAAAGGGTTCTTGTAAAGGTGAACTTCTAGTTGTTGTTGGCAAGAATGGAAATCAACAAATGTTTCCTATAGCATGGGCAGTTGGCGACCAGGAGACAAAACATAGCTGGAGTTTTCTCATCAACTACTTGAAAAATGATTTGCAATTGGGAACTGGAGAAGGATTGACAGTGATGGCAGATATGCAAAGGTAAGTATCCAGTTTTGTTGTCTCTTAAGTCGTCTTTTAAGTAATTAAGTATTCTGTTATGTTGTTAGTTAGTTGTTCATTAGCATTCTGGAGATGTTGTATTCTGTTGTATTCTGCTGCTGTTAAGTAGTCTCTTGTGTTGTCTTTTATGTTGTATTTTGTTGTATTCTGCTGGTGTTAATTATTCTACTGTAGTAGTGATAAACTGCTATAAAATTTAAATTAATTATTATGTAGAGATTTGCTGCAGCTTTAAATGAAGTTTTACCCAATGCTAAATTTAGGATGTGTGCCAGGCATATTTGGTCTAATTGGCATAAAAAATGGAAAGGAGAGGAAAGAAGAAAGCAGTTTTAGAGGTGCTCTAAATCTAGTTATGAAATTAAGTTTAAAGAGGAGCTTGATAAAATGGACAAACTTGGTAAGGATATTTGTAGGGATTTTTTATATTATCCAAAAAAGTCACGGGTTAGAGAAGGACACCATAAGCATGTAGTTAATCTAACTGATAAGGTTTGCACTTGTAGAGCTTGACATTTGAGGGGTATTCCATGTGAACATGCTATTCTTACATACTATCACATATATGAAGAACCTGAACATGCAGTGGAGCATTGGTATAACAGAGATACCTTCTTAAAAGCATACAAGTATTTCATCCAGCCTATGACAAATATGAAGATGTGGCCTGAAACAAACAATCCTAAGATAGAGCCTCCCAAACCTAAACCCAAGCCTGGTAGACCTTAGAGGGATGGAAGAAAAGGCAATGATGAACCAAAAAATAAATATGGAAAGTTGTCCAAGTGTGGAGTGAAATGACGTGTTCCAAGTGCCATCGACAAGGACATAACAAAAGATATTGTAAGGTAAATGTTTCTAGTCAAATATTTCCTGTTGCCATCACATATTTCCTATTGCTATCACATATTTCCTGTTGTTCATATGAATATAGTAATCTGTTGAAAATCACTGTTATGTAATCTATTGCTCAATGTTATGTAGGCTGAAAATTGGATGCCTTCATAGCAAGGTAGCCAAAGCTTACAAGGTGCTAGTCAGCCTGATGCAGCTGGAAGCTCAAGATAACCTACAAACTCCGTGCGTTTTGATACAACAAGGGTTAGAAGGGTTAGTGAAGGTAGAAGCTCAAGCCAACCAACACCAAGTTCAGCATATTCGAGCATGCCTGCTAGAAGAGGATTAGGTAGTCAACTTCCTCCAAAGGGTAAAGCAATTACCAGCCAAAAGAGAGGAAGGAGTACAAGTAAAGAAGATGGTGAAAAAGGAGCACAAAAAAGGTCCAAAAATGTTGGATTTGGCATCTACACAGCTGCAAGTGGAACTCAAATACTAAATGTATATATTCATACATATTTCATCTATAATATGACTTAGAAATAACTTAATGATTGTGGTTCATTATTTGGCAAACTGTAGCCCGGAACATCAAGCCAACGAGTTATTGCAAGTGATTCAACTTATAAGAGTGCAGCTCCAATAGGAATTGACCTTGGTTTTAAGGCTAGAGGCTTGAGGTAGAAGGCTCAAGATGTTGTCACAATTTCCCAGTTGCAGCAGATGAAGTAGTATCTTACGAACTTATTTTGTATTCAATCGTGTAATGTCACTATTTTGTTTTGGATATATGTTATGTAGCTGCAACTTCAGCCTTATTTTGTTTGTTTATAGTTGCTCTATATAGCAACAATTTCAGTCTATATAGCAGTAATTTCAAACTATATGTTCTGAAATTTGAAATTATACCTTATGGTTTTATGCCTTGTATAGAAGTTGTATATTACATCACTTTTAAATTTCAGTAGCTGTATATTACAACAGCAGATTCAAAATTTAGAAGTTTATAACAAAACTCAGTTGAATATTACAACAACAGTTTTTAACCAGAAGTTTAAAGCAACATCACCAACATTACATATTAATCAACAACACCCACCAACCAACAACACCTACAAAACCAACAACACCTACAACAACCAAAGTACATCAGCCATACATTTTCCATAAAACGACCAACACTGCGATAAAAATCGTCAAAACGATCCGTCTTCTTTTTGATCGAACTTTCTCCTCTTCAAAAGCTTTGACTCTCTTTAACAAACCCCAAATTACATTCTTCGCTTGAGTAGGCATCTCATCGTCATACCAAATGAAATAATCACATCCACCCATTTTCTATAAATATCACAAAACACTTTTAATCAATTTTTATCAAAGAAAATAATTCATAAAACAGAATTAAAAAATTATGAACAAACAATTTACCTTCCGATTTTGCAAGAAAAAACCCACGACCTGGGTTTAATTGGGACCAAGAAGTATTCAACTTTGGAGAAACACCACACTTACAGATTCGAGCGGCAGCGCAAAGTGACGCTGAAGAGTTCGTCGATTCCGATAACTTCGACATTCATAAACACGGCAACAAGAAAAATGAGAGGAAGAAGAGACGAGAAGAGAAGAAATTAATTGATACCAAGAAGAGAATACAAACGAGAGAAAGAAGAGAAGAAAAGAAAAAAAAAAAGAATTGACAAGAATTGAAGGAGAATTGCTGGAGAAATCTGAGAAGAAGAGAAGCGAACAGATAGAGTTTTTAAGAATTGGGAAAGTGATTAGGGTTTAAATAATAATTGACAATGGATGTTACCATTATTTGTATAATTAGGAAAGGAAAGATCTGCAATTTTCAGCCTTCACACGCCTTAATAGGTTTGTGGTCACGCTATATGCCACCAGTAAAACGTGTCTAATTGGAATGAGAATTGTCTAAGAAATGTGTCGAAGTGGAAAAAAATTTTAGTTTAAGTATCTAAGTGAAAGATCGTGCCAAAGTTAGATATCTCCGTATGTATTACCCCAAAAAGATTATACAAAGTTTTGTGCGAAGTGAAAGATTGTAGGTGGGATTTACATAGAGGAGGGTTGCGCATGATTTTTGTTTATTGTAAATGAGTGCATGAAAAGGCACGTTAAACAAAATTTTTCATTACTAATGTCAAACGTTTTAACATACGCAACCTTTCAGAATAATTTTGTTCCTCTTTTTTTTAAATATTACAATTTTTTAAATTAAGTAGGATAATTAGATTTTTAAAAAGGGTAAAAAAATAATTTAACTTTTGACTCGTAATATAATATAGATAGATAGATAAAGAGTCAAACCCATGTAACCAAATCCAAATTAACCAACTAGTATATTCATGTTCTTTTTGTGGGTAGGATATTCATGTCATTTTGTCCAAAGTTAACTCAGTATAATCACAACGCTACGATATAAAGTTAAAAAAAAGCGCTTTGTCGCAACGAACAAAGATAGCCCAGGATCAGCCTGTGTTATATTCTACATCAGCGAAGTAAAAAATTCTGTACAACCAGAGTAATGCAAGCTTAGAAGAAGTAACACTTGGTAAATTTACCTTTACACATCAAACTCTACCCAAAATTAGGTCACTGTTTAGCCAATTTTAAGTAATGAACCTCTCAATTCCTGATAAGAGTCATTATCATATTTTGTCTGTGTATTCTTCATAATCCCATGTCATTTTTCTCTTCATATAGCACCCACTAAGATCATAAGCTGCAAATCCTACAACCTTGAGCGACGAATACATTTCATAGGATTGAAAGGTGAATGTCTCCGCGTTGATGGAAATGATGCTTTACTGAAAGATGATGATGACCTTATGTCCCAGTCTTCGACAACCTTTGGGACACACACATCAAATAAAATTTGACCAAGAACACCATGCGCATTAATTCTTGGTGGGCTCGATAGAGGAATGTATCGTTCTTTCTGTTCATGCTGGATTGACCCAACATTACTGCACTCGTGATACTCCACTGAGCTCGGTACAAAGACGCGGTCATTCAACTCGAGAGCAATTCTTTGGAAGCTTTGATTTGCAGTAGCAGCGGCTTTCCTAAGATTGCCTAGAGGATCGGAGATTTCATCATGTGACCCTTCCAACCCCATCTTCTCCCCTTCAAGTTGACGAATTCTTTGAGAATAGATCATAGCCGCTTTTCCAAGAACCTCAGTCACTGCAGCCTTGTATTCAAGTTGGTGGTACCGATAATGACCTGGGTGATGCAAGCCACAATAGAAGAGTTTCATCAAAATCACGACTGTAAAAAGCTTTAAAACCTGCATATACTTAATATGGATGTGTACTGTCTGATTCCAACTTGATGAATCCTAGCTAAATGTCTATGTCTGTAACAATTCTGTAAAACAAACTGCTCGACCTCAGAAATGACAGGAAGAGACATAGATGATAACAACTGAAGATCGACTGGCGATGTCAACAAGACTGCTTTGGAAATGGGGAAGTACTGGAAGAGACATAGATGACAGGAAGAGACATAGATGATTACTCTGCTCATTTATGAACCAGAAAAAAGATTTACATTGATAAAGCGGAAAAGGATTTGGAGAAAAAAAAAAGAGGGAAGAAAAGAGAATGGTGACATCATGTTTCTCTCAACAAAAGCAAAACTTTGTCACCTGAAAAGAGAGAGCCGAAGACAAAAGGGTCGCTGGCAGCAGTTTTTCCAACTAATACTCTATTGTGGTCTTTTTAGGCGGGTAACAAAAACTAGGGTCGGATCCGATTAATGGGTCGAGATTAAATCCAGATTCGGTTTCCTGGACAAGAGTGCCACGTGGCCCAGTAAAAAGATACCAACGGATTAATTGAAAGTCCACCCAGTCTGCTGTTAAACATAGGGGTATTTACATTGATAAAAATAACATATTGTATATTTTTGGATGGACATCATGTTATTTTTGGACTGATAGATAGACAGAGGGTAAATGTAAATCATTTACCATACAACAGGGATAGTTTTGACTCTCTGTGTAGTAATATTAGCCCCCCGAGGTTAGCTTAATTGTCAAAGGTTGAGGGACTTGTGACAAGGTCATAGGTTCGAGCCCTGCGCCAGGCGAACTAACTCTGGCATTTAAGTGGAGACAGGTAGAGGACCGGGCCCATCATCCCCGAGTTTCGAAGGATGCGACTGGTCCAAAGGGTCGACTCCAGACCGGTTTCTCGATTTTTTAAAATTATTGATATCCAATAGATTTAAAATGGCAGATGCCAGATTGCACGTCAGGTACATGAAGCAAGAATATTTCCACAGGATTAACACCATACCTACATGAGGGGAGATACTCCATTTTAGCAGTTTGACATCAGAGCCCAGATCTTTAAGACGCTGAGCAAAATTGCAAATAGTTTGATAGGGAGCAAGATCATCATCTTCTGAGCACAAAATGAGATACGGAGCTCCCGTACTCTGTGAAAAAATTATTAAGTCAAGCAGAAATATAGGATAAGGCGACAAAAATAAGCATAATCAAAGCTGAGAGACACTTACAACAGAAGCATATAGAGTCTGCCAAAACTCGGCGCGGTGTGATTCAAATCTATTAAGGAAGAGGGAATCCAGACTGGAAGCAATTCCATTTGCTATCCATGAGGCTAGGGGAGGAGGACGTGACATTCCGAGAACTGTTGGATGTAGTATAAATCTAGTACCCAGATCACTAGTAAAGTCAACTGGAGACGAATCGAAAATGTAGCCCGAAAGACAGTCTCTAACAAGCCGGAACTCACCCTTCAAATTGAACAAATTATCAGATCAGAGATCACTGGTACATAAAATTAATGGGTGCTTTTGTAAATTTTTATACGTTTTCTTAAATTTTCTATATAACTATAAATACTCTGCGTCGAGGTTAATGAGTGCTTGAGCACCCAAATTTTATGTGTAGATCCGCCACTGACCTCCAGCACTTCGTTTAATTTCCTCCACTACCTATATTATTACATAACCAATAGATAAATCAACATTTTGAACTAGCGGTAAAGCCGAATCAATCCTGTGATTTTTTCTTCACTTGGGGTTTCACAAGCACTCATAAT
This sequence comes from Nicotiana benthamiana, assembly GCA_034376525.1. Classification (NCBI taxonomy): domain Eukaryota; kingdom Viridiplantae; phylum Streptophyta; class Magnoliopsida; order Solanales; family Solanaceae; genus Nicotiana; species Nicotiana benthamiana. The sequence goes on from CM067326.1 coordinate 43,397,344, forward strand.
TTCTACACTAAAGTGCTTGCTAATGGACTTATAGGATCTTTATCCATCCAATAGAAAATTCATAACAATGTTATCTTGAAAATACCTTAAATTTCTTTTCCTTGTTTCTATCTTTAGTAAAATAAAAATTAGTAATAGGACAAGTATTGGGTCAAGGAAGAGAATCTCGAAGAAACCTACCAAGGAAATAGATAATTCATATTACCTTCGTTCTTCCACACAGAAGGTAAATCAAGAATGGCCTTGCTGATTTCTCATATCTAATTGGCTTCTAGTTGTGAGAAGCTAACAGCTTCGATGTTTGCTCTTCGTCCGCCTCACCTATCTCTTTCAAAAAATAATTCTTTCGTCATGGTGTTAGTTTGCGTCGAAGTTTTATGCTTCGTTCCCAATCCCTAATTTTCCGATTATTGTGTTTGTAGAGAATATAACATGTCTAAATTTCTTGTTGGTTGGGTTACGATTTCTTTATCTTAAGTTTCTTTTTTTTTTCTGCTAATTTGCTAATGACTAATATGCCCTCAATTAGTGAGGGGTATTACATGCATCCTATGCGGTATACATGCCAGGTGAATGAGCTCATATTTACCTTTGATAGTTTCAGTATTCATGGGATTCAATCCCAATTTAGTTGATTCATTAAATAATGAGAACAAGCAACATAAGAGAATTCGTAAAGAACTTTCTCGTTCTTTAACATTTACCCATGTAAATTCTCTATTATTTTTGCATATCATACTTAAATTGGTATGGCTAAACCAATTATGTCGACTGAATGAATTATCAATATTGATAAACTTCGGGTTTACACCATGACGTGTGCATTTATCAATAAACTCCAAGTTTATTATGATATGGGTTTTTACATCAATAAATATCTATTTTAATGTGTAGTACAAAAAGAATAAAGCAGGTAATATTTCACATACATATTATCTCGCTATAAGTTGTAGTAATAGAAGATATTAAATCTTTCCTTTATTTATAGTCTCAATATAATCAACCGCTTTCGCGAATACCTTATAAACTCAATTAAGTTTCTTTGAGACTTACTACAACACAATACCTTATTGGTAATCAATTGTGTTTCTCCAAAATAGTAATATTCATCAATATCCATGTGGAGAATATCTCTTTTAAAGAGAAAATTATACCATTATGGTTATGGTCAAAATTATATACAAGAATGTTTCTTACATTAATGTTATTCTTTAATAGTCACTATACTAAAATATTTTGGTGTACAATAGGTACTTGACCCATAACCATTCGTGTCATAATAATGATATTATTTTCTTATATAATCTCAAACCTCCTTCTAGAGGTGAGTGTGGTATATTCACTACCAATATCATATTCATATTCTTCCAAGAATGAATATTTATTCGTAAATCAGATGTTGTCACATTCACATCATGAATGGACCATAATCATATGTGCTTTATAAAATCTCATGTCAAATTGATGACAAATATTACTTTCACAAAGTGAAGAATTACTTAGAGAATCCTTATTGTTCTTATTACCACAATGATGACGATTATAATTTTGTCTATTGCCACGTCCACATCCATTGATACATTCATAGTAATAATTTTGTCTTCTTTCAGACTTATCACATTCTGCTTTCACATTCTCTTAAGGAAATGAGAATGAAGCAAATTCAATGGACGAGTTTTCAATAGTTTGCCCACAATCATACATGAATTTGATCATGTCAAGGCATAGAAATTTTATCACTTCAGGTGGTTGTAATTTCATACAAACTCTATTAGAGTTATAATCGAACTTTGTTGTCTTTGCTTGTATATATAATCAAATTATATAATTTCAAATATTTTAAAAGAGAAAACTAAAGTAAAATACTTATCTTAAACTTAAAATTTAATCATGAAGGAAGTTTATGGAATAATTGACAATCATTATACTCAATCCCAAAGCTTCTACTTAATTGGTTAGAGTCTCGTATTGATAACGTGTTATAAAACAATAAAAGAAGAAGAAGAAGAGTAATGCAGAGAAAAGTAGAGAGAAAAAATTGTTATTGATTTGGGATGAATTACAATGGAATAGAACCCACTATTTATAGGAGATGGTGACTTACCCACCAAATAATACACCCTAGAATCTCTTTAAATATAAATAGAACTCTATCTATAACAATCCCAAATTTATCCACTATATCTTATTTTTCCTTTTATTGTAAAAGCTAGACAGTAGCAAATTTTTGTACAATAAAAGTCTAGTTTGTTAGAATATACACTTAACGCTAGAGGGGGGGGGGTGAATAGCGTTATAATAAAAAACAATATAAACTTGCGGAATTAAAAATTGCAGGATTGAAATAAGTGCGGTAAGTAAATAATAAGGAACGAACGCACCGAAATTATCCTGGTTCACCACAACCTGTGGCTAGTCCAGTCCCCAAGAGACTCTCTCGAGATTTCACTAACTTCGTTAAGCTTACGGGTGCTTAACAAAACGTTACAAACTGAGAACTTGAGTCACACAAGCCTCAACAACCTTTGCTCGAAGATACCACACTTCAAGACTTCAACCGAAGGAATGAAAACGTTCCTTCTTACAACCACAAGGGATTAACACTTCCCTTCAAGTGTATACAAACACTTAGCACTCAAGACAAGACTCTCTTTAAGAGTAGATATGAGTAAAATAAATACGCTCAAGAACACAACAACTTTCGTCAAGAGTTTGGCTCTCAAAAACTTATTGAATGAATAGAAAATGATGAATATGAGAGTATGCAAGCTTTAGCAAGAATATAATCAGTTGTTGTACTTAGAAGACTAATTTTGAGTTGTATTTATAGTGTTCAAAACCCCCCACAACCGTTGCCTAATTGCCAATCAAGAATTGCTGATTTTGTGCTAAGATAATCGATTATCTGATTTGCATAATCGATTAATTTCCAATTGTTCAAAAATCATTCCCAGATTTTAAGCAGAATAATCGATTATCCAAATCGTATAATCGATTACCTGACAACGTTCAAAAAATCATATTCAGATTTTACTTAACATAATCGATTATCAGATTGTGTATAATCGATTATCTTTCAGAGTTTAAAAATACTTTGTCAACGGTCATTTGCATAATCGATTATGCTATAAGGATAATCGATTATCTTTTATATTTTGAAAACTTCGGACTACGCTGTCTTAACATAATCGATTATCATAAAGTACATAATCGATTATTTTACAGTCTTGTAAAATTTGATAGACACTGCCTCAACATAATCGATTATCATAATGTGCATAATCGATTATTTTATAGCTTTGAAAAATCTGATGGACACTGCCTCAACATAATCGATTATCATAAGGTACATAATCGATTATCTTGTAGCTTTGAAAAATCTAATGTACACTGCCTTAACATAATCGATTATCATAAGGTACATAATTGATTATTGTTCAGCTTTGTAAATCTGGTGTACATTGTCTTAACATAATCGATTATCATAAAGTACATAATCGATTATCTTTGTCCACATTTGAGTGGCATGTTTAAAAATTATTTTGGCTAAAATAAAATGTTTGAAAATCATTTTGCTTTAAATATGCATGATTTGATAAAAATGATTTTACGAGAGAAGCCAAGTCTTGAGTTAATTGTCGGATCAAGATCACAATTAAAGAACGACTCATGTATAACTTTATTTCTTTCCTTGATCATGATCTTTGTTCGTCTTGTGCTTGAACCTCGTTATGTGTCAATTGCGCGCTTGTGCTTGGACCTCGTCATATGTCAATTGCGCGTCGTTTGTCATTTATCAAAACCTACAAATATGAACACACGTTTAGTTTAGTGCCTTGAGAACGTGTTTCAACAATTTCCCCCTTTTTGATAATGGCAAACCAATATCGGGATATGCATATTAGATAATTTATAATGACGATCCAAGACAAGTATATAGATTTGCAATTAGTTCCCCCTCAACATATGAATTCCCCCTCAATTTATGCCAATAAATATTAAGTGCATAGCCCTTATTCTTCCCCCTTTTGACATTAGCAAAAAAAACATTAGTAAATAACTTGTTTATTGCTTAACCAAAAATCGCAATTATAAGAGGGACAATATAATGTCAACATAATCGATTATTGATACTTGATAATCGATTATGTACTTAAGAGAAATCGATTATTCTTAAAAGAGATCGATTTTTCTGCACCAATGCTTTATAATTCCCCCTGTCTTTGGGGCGATTCCTGCAAAACAGAATTAGGCGCCTCCGACGCTCAAGTTAGTAATGAAAAACAAAAAAATGCAATGCATGACTTAGATCAACGTGGAGTCAAGAATCCCGAGTTCACTACGAATTCGGAAAAAGGACTCTTTTTCTAAAGGCTTTGTGAAAATGTCGGCCAATTGAGATTTGGTTTCAACAAACTCAATTTCGACATCACCTTTGAGAACGTGATCTCTTATAAAGTGGTGCCTAATTTCAATGTGTTTTGTTCTTGAATGAAGAATGGGGTTCTTCATCAAGCTTATGGCGCTAGTATTATCACATCTAAGAGGGATATGATCGATACTTAGTCCATAGTCCGAGAGTTGTTGTTTCATCCAAAGGATTTGAGCACAACAACTCCCCGCGGCTACATATTCAGCCTCGGTTGTGGACAACGCAACACTTACCTGTTTCTTACTAAACCAAGAGACAAGAGAGCTACCGAGCAAATGGCAAGTGCCACTAGTGCTCTTGCGGTCCAACTTGCAACCCGCAAAATCGGAGTCGGAATAGCCAACAAGTTGGCATGAAGAACCTTTGGGATACCATAGTCCCACATTTATAGTACCAACAAGATACTCCATTATCCGCTTAACCGCAGTTAGGTGCGACTCCTTCGGACATGAATGATATCGAGCGCATAAACATACGCTAAACATTATGTCCGGTCTACTAGCAGTAAGATAAAGAAGGGATCCGATCATACCTCGATACTTCTTGGTGTCGACTTCCTTACATTTCTCATCTTTGTCAAGATGATCGGATGTGCTCATTGGTGTGGCCATTGCTTTGGCGTTGCTCATTTCAAATCGTTTTAGCAACTCTTTGCAATATTTAGAATGACAAATGAAAGTTCCTTCTTTCATTTGTTTCACTTGCAACCCCAAGAAGAAGGTTAGCTCACCCATCATAGACATCTCAAATTCGCTTGTCATTAAATCAGAAAATTCCTTGCACAAAGCATTGTTAGTAGCACCAAAAATAATATCATCCACATAGATTTGAACTAATAAAATATTATTGTTTTTATGCTTAATAAATAATGTGGTGTCAACTTTCCCCCTACTGAACTCATTGTCCAAAAGAAATTTGCTCAATCGTTCATACCAAGCTCGGGGAGCTTGTTTAAGACCATAAAGGGCTTTCTTAAGTTTGAAAACATGATCGGGAGATTTAAAATCTTCAAAGCCCGGGGGTTGTTCAAAATAAACTTCTTCTTGAATAAAACCATTTAGAAAAGCACTCTTTACATCCATTTGATATAAATTGAAATTCATAGAAGAGGCAAAAGAAAGTAATAAACGAATAGCTTCTAACCTTGCTACGGGTCCATACGTTTCTTCATAGTCAATTCCTTCTTCTTGATTGTAACCTTTTGCTACAAGCCTAGCTTTGTTTCTAGTGATTACACCATTTTCATCTAATTTATTTCGAAAAACCCATTTCGTACCAATTATGGTATGATTGTCGGGTCTTGGCACCAATTCCCAAACGTCATTTCGTTTGAATTGGTTAAGCTCCTCTTGCATTTCCAAGGTCCAATGCTCATCCCCAATTGCTTCGGAAATAGTTGAGGGTTCAATTTGAGAAACGAAAGCAGTATGTACTAAGGTGTTCTTAAGATTGTTTTGAGTACTTACCTTTTGTTCAATGTCGCCAATTACCTTATCGAGAGGATGGTCTTTGATTGTCCTCCACGCGTTGGGCAGTTTCGTTTCTTTCACCAGTGGTGGCGCTTCATCCGATGATTGTTCCAAGATTTCATCTTGAATTTCCTTTGGGTTTTCCTCTTGTACTTTGTCTTGAGGACTTATTGTGTTTAAAATACCTGCAAGATCAAAACCAGAATCCTTTCTCGCCAAGCGAGCATTATTTTCGGAAAACACAATATGAGGGGATTCCTCAACAGTTTCGGTTCTATTATTGAATACTCTATATGCTTTGCTATGTGATGAATAACCAAGAAAAATTCCTTTATCCGATTTGGCATCAAATTTTCCCAAATTATCTTTTCCGTTGTTATGATTAAAGCATTTACAACCGAATACTCTAAGATGGGAGAGATTAGGTTTCCTTCCCTTATAGAGTTCATAGGGAGTTTTCATGAGTATTGGCCTTATGACTACTCTGTTTAAAACGTAGCATGCGGTACTCATGGCATCTGCCCAAAATTGTTTGGGAATCTTAGCCTCATCGAGCATGGTTCTAGCCATCTCTTCGAGACACCTATTTTTCCGTTCCACCACTCCATTTTGTTGTGGTGTACGTGGAGCAGAGAAGGTGTGCTCAATACTGAGTTCGTCACAAAAGTCTGTGACGAGACTGTGATCGAACTCTCCCCCATGATCACTCTTATGGAAGTGACGGTTGTGTTCTTTTCATTTTGAACACGTTTAAGAAAGCATTTAAAATTTTGAAAAGCCTCACTTTTGTGAGCAAGAAATAGTGTCCATGTAAATCTAGAATAATCATCAACAATAACAAAAGCATAACGATTTCTACCAAGACGTTCAATGCGAGATGGTCCAAAGAGATCCATGTGAAGAAGTTGCAAAGGTCTTGTAGTTGAAACAATATTCTTAGATTTAAAAGATGCTTTTGTTTGCTTCCCTTTTTGACAAGAGTCACAAATAGTGTCATTTTCAAATTTCAAATTTGGAAGACCAATAACTAAATTTTGTGAAACCAATTTGTTTAAAAGATGCATGTTGATATGAGCTACTCTACGATGCCATAACTACATATCGTCTTCTTTACTCATAAGACAATTTACATACTCTGATGAAGAGTTTTCAAGATCAACCATATAGATGTTATCAATTCTAAAACCACGAAGAATAATTTTAAAATCACTACGGCGAAAAACTAAGCATTCTTCCGAATCAAACAAAACAAGATTTCCCTTGTCACATAATTGACTTATGCTCAAGAGATTATGTTTTAGACCTTTAACTAGCAATATATGCTTAATGGAAGAAGATTCATTCTTACCGACCGAGCCAATGCCGATAATTTTTCCCTTGTTGTTATCTCCAAAAATAACGTTTCCTCCTTCCTTGTGTTCTAGTTGAAGGAACTTGGATGCGTCTCCGGTCATGTGTTTGGAGCATCCACTATCAAGGTACCAAAGTACACTTGATCCCTTCAAACATACCTACAAGACAAATCAATGAGTTTTTGATACACAAGCTGTTTTGGGTCCTTGAGAGTTAGGTGTAAAATGATGTTGTGCTTGACATGCAGTTAAGTGTCTGTGTCTAGTAAAACAAGCAGGAGCAATATGTCCTATTCGACTACAATAGTGACAAATGACATTAGGATTATGCATTCTTCTAGGTTGGTAGTAGTTGGAGGTACGAAAATCGTTTGCTCTATTTTTGACAATATGGCTATTGCGCAATCCTTGAAAATCATTTCTCCTACTGTTTGTTCTAGGATATGCAGCGTTTCTAGAATAATTATTTCTAGGTCGAGTATGTCTAGGTTGCGATTGTTGAAGGCCATTTCTAGGCGTTCTAAAATGTTCAAAGTTTCTTCTAGTGTTTGGTCTAGGATGCATGTTGATTCTAGGATGGTTATTTCTAGGATGAATGTTTATTTTATTTATCCTAGGTTGAGCCTTGGGTTGTTGGGGGATGGCTTCAACTTTTTCCTTAGGCTCGTTTTTGAAGCCTATGCCATGTTTGGTCGATTTCAAATTGAACATCATTCAAATTTTTATGAGAAGAATTGAACTTATATAGGGTGCCCTTAAGTCTTTCTACTTCATCTTTTAGATGCATGCAAGAAATACAATATTTACTAGAACTCTCGGGTTTGTCGGCGCTTCTCTTGCCGAAAAATTTGTTTTCTTCTTTCAACTTCTCATTTTTCAAAATCAATTTTTCCAAATCTTTTTCTTTCAAAGAGAGTTATTTTTCAAAATCTTTTTCTTTCAAAGAGGAATTTTTCTTTACGTCTCTAACAGTTTCGGAAGCTCTAATGAATTCACTATACAATTCATCAAAAGCATTTTGCATTTCCTCAAGAGAAAAGAAATTTTTTGAAGAAATTTGACATACCTCTTCTTGATTGTCTTCGTGTGCCATGAGACATAGATTTGCGGCTTCGTCTTCTTCATCGTCGCTTGATTCGTCTCCGGAGTCACCTCCCCAAGATATGTATGCTCGTTGTTTCTTGAAGGGTTTCTTCTCCTTTTTGACATTTGGGCAATTTGATTTAATGTGCCCGATTTCTCCGCATCCATAGCACTTTACTTGATCTCCTTGTTGTTTGCCTTTTCGTTCATACTCTTTTCGCATGAACTTTTGAAACCTCTTAATAACGAGTCCGAACTCGTTATCTCCGTTGTTTGAGTCCTCATCATTTTGAGGTTGAGTCGTGCTTGCCTTGAGGGCGATTCTTTGTTTCCTTTGATCATTAAACGGAGGGTTAAGTATAGTAGATTCATAGGTTTTAAGATTACCTCTTAGTCCGTCGATGGTGACATTTGAAACGCCGATAGACTCTTGAATCGCGTCGGCCTTGGAGCGCCATTCCGGAGTGAGACTTCGGAGAATTTTTCGGACAAGTTCCTTATCCGTGGAGGTCTTCTTAAGAGCATGTAGGTCATTGACGATTTTTGAAAATCGTTCGAACATGTCATTGATCCTCTCGCTTTCCTTCATGTGAAACAGTTCATATGCATAGGTTAGAAAATCAATTTTAGCTTCTCTTACCTGGTCCATACCTTCGTACGTGATTTCCAGCTTATCCCACATTTGCTTAGCCGTTGTGCAACATGATATTTTTCTGTAATCATCAGCATTTACAGCACAATATAATAAGTTGATGGCTCTAGCGTTGTTCTGCACTTTTCGGATATCATCCGCATCGTATTCATCTTCGGATTTTGGAACCCATTCATTTTCAACCTTTTTGGTTGGAATTTTTTCTCCCTTCGTTATAACCTTCCATAGATGAAAATTATTTGATTGGATGAATATTCTCATCCTCTCCTTCCAGTACGTATAGTTTGTGCCGTCGAACAGTGGTGGTCTGGTGGAGCATTGTCCTTCACCTATTCCTGCATTAAAATCACGAGTAGAAGCCATGGATTGTTTCTCTCAAACGGTTAAGTCTTTCAGAGAGTTGGGCTCTGATACCAATTGTTAGAATATACGCTTAACTCTAGAGGGGGGGGGGGGGGTGAATAGCGTTATAATAAAAAACAATATAAACTTGCGGAATTAAAAATTGCAGGATTGAAATAAGTGCGGTAAGTAAATAATAAGGAACGAACGCACCGAAATTATCCTGGTTCACCACAACCTGTGGCTAGTCCAATCCCCGAGAGACTCTCTCGAGATTCCACTAACTTCGTTAAGCTTACGGGTGCTTAACAAACCGTTACAAACTGAGAACTTGAGTCACACAAGCCTCAACAACCTTTGCTCGAAGATACCACACTTCAAGACTTCAACCGAAGGAATGAAAACGTTCCTTCTTACAACCACAAGGGATTGCAAGCTTATAGAAATAGAATGATCAGTTGTTGTGTGTTGTTGTGTTTAAAACACTGAAATGAAGCTGTATTTATAGTTGAAAAACTTTGCATTACTGTTGCCTAATTGCCAATTAAGAGTTGCTGATTTTACTGTGTGACAATCGATTGTCAAGAAGCCACAATCGATTGTTTGCCAATCGTTCCAAAAATCAATCCCAGATTTTACGCTTAACAATCGATTGTCCAAGATCAACAATCGATTATTGGCAACGTTCAAAAAATCATTTCCAGATTTTACGTAAAACAATCGATTATACAGAATCAATAATCGATTATTCAGCAACGTTCAAAAAATCTTTTTCAGATTTTAATATCAACAATCGGTTGTACAAAATCAACAATCGATTACCTGACGGTATTTGAAAACTTTACGACAATGGTCAGCTTCACAATCGATTGTGCAATGTTAACAATCGATTATTTATCAGATTTTGAAAATCATTTTAGACACTGCCTCTTGCAATCGATTGTTTTATACTCACAATCGATTATTTAATAATTTTGAAAAAGTCTGGAAGACACTGCCTCAACACAATCGATTGTCATATGTTCACAATCGATTATTTTGTGACTTTTAAAAATCTGATGGATACTGTCTCTTCACAATCGATTGTCATTAACTTCACAATCGATTATTTTGAGCGTTGAAAAACTTTGATGGATACTGCCTCATCACAATCGATTGTCATTAGGTTCACAATCGATTGTCATGCAGATTTGAAAAGACCTGATGCTCACTGCCTTAACACAATCGATTGTCATTTAGTTCACAATCGATTGTCATGCAGTCTTGGCTTAACATAATCGATTATCATAAGTTCATAATCGATTATCTTAGTCCAGATTTTAGAGGCATGTTTAAAAATTATTTTGACTAAAGTAAATATGCATGATTTAAAATCATTTAGCATTAAATTAAATATGCATGATTTTGTAAAAATAATTTTACGAGAGAAGCCATGTCATGAGTCAAGTTGTCGGATCAAGATCACGATTAAGAACAACTCATTTAAACTATAAAACTTTGTCTTGTGCTTGAATCTCGTTATCCACCAATTGTGCGCTTGTACTTGAACTTCGCATATATCAATTTGCGCTTGTTTGTCATTCATCAAAACCTACACATAAGAACACACGTTTTAGTATAAAGCCTTGAGAACGTGTTTCCAACAATTTCCCCCTTTTTGATAATGGCAAACTTTAAGCGGGATATGCAACTTAAACAATTTATAATGACGGTTCAAGACAAGTAAAGATATGCAATAAGTATGTGATTAGTTCCCCCTCAATATATGAATTCCCCCTCAATTTAAGCTTATAAATATTGAGAGTGCATACCCGTTATCTTCCCCCTTTTGCCATTAGCAAAAATAATATAATAAGATGCCAAAGATGTAAATAAAACTTGTTTATTTATTGGAAAGAGAAAACAATTACATAAGGAGGGGACAATAAAACATATCACAATAAAAAATCATTCATCATCATTTCCCGCCTCATCATCCGGCACTGCTTCGAAGGGAACAAGACCCGCATATGGATAATGAACATGGTCAAAACATCCATAGATCTCATGAGTCAATAGACCAACAGAGGTGGTCAAGGAAGCAATTTGGTCGGAAATGGATTGGAGAGTGGGCTCTTGAGGCGGACGAGTTCGACGGGTTGGAGGAGGAGCAGGCGCTGCATGATCACTGTCATGATGAAAGGAGGATTCTGAAATTTCCCACTTTTTGGTACTCTTTTTGAGAGGACCGTTGGAAGTGATGAATCCGGAGGCTTCAAGAAAATTCATGATGAGGAGAGCATAAGGAAGAGGCCTATCATCTCCGATAGCGTCACGCATGTGAATTTTGACGAACCGACACCAATTGATGTTAGCTCCGGTTATTATGGCATGCATGAGCTTGGTGTCCTCTTGGGAAATGGTAGTATGGTTATGCTTACGAGGCTTGAGGACTCGGGTGATGAAATAGAAAATCAACCGATAATTTGGATCCATTCCCGTAATTGTAGGACGACAGGAAGAAAGATTTGGATCAAAAGAAGTAAGTCCGGTTTGATGTAGGAGGGTTGTTTCATCAAAAAGGGCTCCGGCCTCTCCGATGTACCGAAAAATGTCTTCACCATTATGAGGAAGATGGGAAATGGTATGAAAGTTTTCATCGGAAAGAAGAATTTGAACACCATTTATATTTGTCACAAGCTCACCGTCATCATCCTCATGAAGGTTGGAGTAAAATGCTTGAATCAATGTAGTATTGATGTAAGGATGGGTAAGAAGTAGGAAGTCAAGAAGTTGACAATTTTTGAGCATATTTGCAGCAGGGCCATAAGATTCAAGATACTTGTTGGTTGAAAAGCGGGGAGGAAGAATGTCGCGCTTTTCAAATTTTGTTAAAAATCGAGTAAGCTCGATGTCAGAATTAAAATGAAGAACTGAACCATCTTGGTAAGGATAGTTTGGAGCAGTAGAGGAGGATGCACCATGCCTAGCAGAACGGGAACGTTTGGAGTGACAGCCCGACATTTTTACTAAGTGTTGCTGGAATTTGCAAGAGTCTTGAAAGAGTTCTGATAGTTTGAGAGCTAAAATTGATGCTTGAGTGAATAAAAATGAACATATATGGAGCCTATTTATAGAGAGGAGAAAGGCATTTCATTAATGGAAGAAATCTGCAGAAAATTGAAAGCTGAAACAGTCAGAAACGGTAAAAATAAATCTTACTGACCGTTAGACAATCGATTGTTGGGATGAGATAATCGATTGTCATTAAGATTTGACTGAATCTCGGAACTGACACAAATCGATTCAGAACCAAACGGTAACAATTTTGAATTTCTGACATGAAATAATCGATTGTCAAAATATGGTAATCGATTGTTATGTTACAGTGAGCACAGTGATTTTCTGACTCGGAAAATAATCGATTATATATATGGAACAATCGATTGTTGTAGAAAAGCAGTACTGAATGGCTGAGACGGTAATCGATTAAACAGCTAAAAAATCGATTGTTAAACAAAACTTCATAATAATCATGAACTATAAATGATCGATTAGTGATACTTGCTAATCGATTTTCTGCACAGTAAAATAATCGATTATTTGCTGTAACAATCGATTGTTTTATGCCATTTCTTTATAGTTCCCCCTACTTTTAGGGCGATACCTGCAAAATAGAATTAGACGTCTCTGACGCTCAAGTCAGTAATTTGTAAAGAAATAGTAACTTAAACTAGTGTGGCCGAGTGAGAGCGTCAACTCTTAAGAAGTGTGTCCTAGGGTGTTCTTAAGAGTGTTTCGAGTACTTACCTTTTCTCCGACGTCGCCAATTACCTGTCCGAGAGGGTGATCTTTGATTGTCCTCCACTCGTTAGGCGTTTTCGTTTCATTTTCCAATTGTGGCGCTTCCTCCGTTGGTTGTTCCAAGATTTCATCTTTATTTTCCTTAGGCGTTTCCACTTGTATTTTGTCTTTCAAGCTATCTAAAATACCTGCAAGATCAAAACCGGAATCCTTTCTCGCCAAGCGAGCATTATTTTCGGCAAATACAACATGAGGGGATTCCTCCACAGTTACGGTTCTTTTATTAAAAACCCTATATGCTTTGCTACGTGAAGAATAACCAATGAAAATTCCCTCATCGGACTTAGCATCAAATTTTCCCAATTGATCTTTGCCATTGTTATGAATAAAACATTTACAACCGAATACTCTAAAATGGGAGATATTTGGTTTCCTTCCCTTATAGAGTTCATAGGGAGTTTTCATGATTATAGGCCTTATGACTACTCTATTTAAGATGTAGCATGCGGTACTCACGGCATCCGCCCAAAAATGTTTGGGAAGCTTAGCCTCTTCGAGCATGGTTCTAGCCATCTCTTCTAGACACCTATTTTTCCTTTCCACCACCCCATTTTGTTGTGGTGTACGTGGAGCGGAAAAGGTATGCTCGATACCGAGTTCCTCACAAAAGTCCGCAAAGAGATTGTGATCAAACTCTCCCCCATGATCACTTCTAATTGAAGTGACGGTTGTTTCCTTCTCGTTTTGAACACGCTTAAGAAAATATTTAAAATTCTGAAAAGCATCACTTTTATTGGCAAGAAATAAAGTCCAAGTAAATCTAGAATAATCATCAACAATCACAAAAGCATAACGATTTCTTTCTAGACTTTCAATGCGAGATGGTCCAAATAAATCCATGTGAAGCAATTGCAATGGTCTAGAAGTTGAAACAATATTTTTGGATTTGAAAGATGCTTTTGTTTGCTTCCCTTTTTGACATGAATCACAAATAGAGTCATCTTCAAATTTTAATTGGAAAGGCCAATAACTAAGTTTTGAGAAATCAATTTGTTCAAAAGATGCATGTTGATATGTGTTACTCTACGATGCCATAACCAAGTATCATCCTCTTTACTCATAAGACAATCAACATATTCGGGTGAAGAATTAGCAAGATCAACCATATAAATATTATTCACTCTAAAACCACGAAGGATAATTTTAAAATCACTATGTCTAAACACTAAGCATTCATCCGAATCAAATAGGCAAGATTTCCCTTGTCACATAATTGACTTATGCTCAAGAGATTATGCTTTAAACCTTTCACAAGTAATATATGCTTAATAGAGGAATTTTCATCCTTACCGACCGATCCGATGCCAATAATCTTTCCTTTATTGTTATCCCCAAAAATCACACTTCCTCCTTCTTTGTGTTCTAGTTGAAGGAATTTGGATTTGTCTCCCGTCATATGTTTGGAGCATCCACTATCAAGGTACCATAGTACACTTGATCCCTTCAAACATACCTACAAAACAAGTTAATGCGTTTTAGGTACCCATGCCATTTTGGGTCCTTGAGGGTTAGGCATATTATAATGATGCGATTGAGTGATATGTCTATGTCGTGTAAAGCATGCAGGGGCAATATGACCAATGCGTCTACAATAATGACAAGTCACGTTGGGGTTATGCATCCTTCTAGGTTCATAGTAACTTGATGGACGAAAATGAATTACACTATTTTCATTATGACTATTGCGTATTTCATGAGAACCATTTCTCCTACTATTAGTTCTAAAATGAGCAGCATTTCTAGAGTAATGGTCATGTCTAGATGTTCTAAAAGGTTCAAAACTCCTTCTAGTGTTTGGCCTAGAATATGCATCATTTCTAGGGTAGTCATTTCTAGGTGGTAAGTCATTTCTAGGTCTTCTAAAATGTTCAACATTTGGTCTAGCATGCATATTTGTTCTAGGATTGCTATTTCTACGATAAGCATTTATTTTATTAATCCTAGGTTGAGCCTTAGGTGGTTGGGGTTTGGCGTCAACCTTTTCTTTAGGCTCATTCTTAAAGCTTATGCCATGCTTGGTTGATTTCAAATTAACAAGGACCTTATTCAAATTTTTGTGGGAAGAATTAAACTTATCTAAGGTACCTTTAAGTCTATCTACCTCATTTTCGAGATGCATGCAAGAAGAACAGTTTTTAATAGAACTTTCGGGCTTGTCGGCGCTTCTTTTTTCGAAAAACTTGTTTTCCTCTTTCAGCTTCTCATTTTCTAAAACCATTTTTCTAAATCCTTTTCTTTCAAAGAAAGCTGTTTTTGAAAATCTTTTTCTTTTAGAGAAGCATTTTCTTTTATGCTCTTGACAGTTTTTGAAGCCTTAATAAATTCAGTATATAGCTCATCAAAAGCAGTTCGCATTTCTTCAAGAGTAAAGAAGTTTTTAGAAGAGATTTGACATACCTCATCTTGCTTGTCTTCTTGCGCCATAAGACAAAGGTTTGCGGCTTCGTCTTCTTCTTCTTCGCTTGACTCATCTCCGGAGTCTCCTCCCCAAGAAATGTATGCATGTTGCTTCTTAAAAGGTTTCTTCTCCTTTTTGATGTTTGGGCAATTTGATTTGATGTGCCCGGCTTCACCGCATTCATAGCACTTTATTTGCTCACCTTGCTTTTTGCCCTTTCGTTCATACTCCTTTCGCATGAACTTTTGAAATCTTTTGATAACGAGTCCAAACTCGTTGTCTCCGTCCTCATCAACTTGAGGTTGGCTTGTGCTTGCCTTAAGCGCTATTCTTTGCCTCCTTTGATCATCAACAAGAGGGTTAAGTATAGTAGACTCATAAGTCTTAAGGTTACCTCTTAATGCGTCGATGGTGACATTTGAGACGCCAATGGATTCTTGGATTGCGTCGGCCTTTGATCGCCATGCCGGAGTGAGACTTCTAAGAATTTTTCGAACAAGTTCTCTATCCGTGAATGTCTTCTTGAGGGCATGTAGGTCATTTACGATTATTGAAAATCGTTCGAACATTTCATCCACCTTTTCAACTTCCTTCATGTGAAATAATTCATAAGCATGGGTTAGGAAATCAATTTTAGCTTCCCTTACCTGGTCAGTACCTTCGTACGTAATTTCCAGCTTGTCCCACATTTCCTTCGCCGTTGTGCAACACGATATTTTCCTGTAATCGTCAGCATTTACAGCACAATATAATAAATTAATCGCTTTAGCATTATTTTGAACCTTTCGGATATCATTCGCGTCATATTCTTCTTCGGACTTGGGAACCCATTCGTTTTCAACCTTTTTGGTTGGAATTTGATTTCCCTTTGTTATCACCTTCCAGAGATGAAAATTGTTTGCTTGAACGAAGATTTTCATCCTCTCCTTCCAGTACGTATAGTTTGTACCGTTGAATAGTGGTGGTCGGGTGGAGCACTGTCCTTCCTCTATTCCTGCAAAAGAATCACGAGTAGAAGCCATGGAAGTTTCTCTCAAACTGTTAAGTCTTCAGAGAGTTGGGCTCTGATACCAATTGTTAGATAATACGCTTAATGCTAGAGGGGGGGTGAATAGCGTTATAATAAAATTTAGCGTAAACTTGCGGAAATTAAAATTTGCAGGAAATAATTAAGTGCGTTAAATAAACAAAAGGAAAGAACGCACCGATGTATTCTGGTTCACCACAACACGTGGCTAGTCCAGTCCCCGAGAGACTCTCTCGAGATTTTCCACTAACTTGTCAAGCTTACGGGTGCTCAACAACCCTTTACAACTTAAGGACACACGCCTTAACACCTTTGCTCGGAGATACAACACTCCAAGACTTCAACCAAGGAAACACAAGTTCCTTACAAACAAGAGACTTACAATTCTCTTACAAGTGTACAAAACACTAAACACTCAAACAAAATACTCCTTAATGAGTAGATATGAGTAAAAGAAGTAAGCTCAAGATCACAACAACTATGGACAAGACTTTGGCTCTCAAAAGCTTTATGAAATGAATATAAAATGATAAACAATAGTATGCAAGCTTATAGCAATAGAATGATCAGTTGTTGTGTGTTGTTGTGTTTAAAACACTGAAATGAAGCTATATTTATAGTAGAAAAACTTTGCATTACCGTTGCCTAATTGCCAATTAAGAGTTGCTGATTTTACTGTGTGACAATCGATTGTCAAGAAGCCACAATCGATTGTTTGCCAATCGTTTCAAAAATCAATCCCATATTTTACGCTTAACAATCGATTGTCCAAGATCAACAATCGATTATTGGCAACGTTCAAAAAATCATTTCCAGATTTTACGTAAAACAATCGATTATACAGAATCAATAATCGATTATTCAGCAACGTTCAAAAAATCTTTTTCAGATTTTAATATCAACAATCGATTGTACAAAATCAACAATCGATTACCTGACGGTATTTGAAAACTTTACGACAACGGTCAGCTTCACAATCGATTGTGCAATGTTAACAATCGATTATTTATCAGATTTTGAAAATCATTTTAGACACTGCCTCTTGCCAATCGATTGTTTTATACTCACAATCGATTATTTAATAATTTTGAAAAAGTCTGGAAGACACTGCCTCAACACAATCGATTGTCATATGTTCACAATCGATTATTTTGTGACTTTTAAAAATCTGATGGACACTGTCTCTTCACAATCGATTGTCATTAACTTCACAATCGATTATTTTGAGCGTTGAAAAACTTTGATGGATACTGCCTCATCACAATCGATTGTCATTAGCTTCACAATCGATTATTCTGAGTTTTGAAAAACTTTGATGGACACTGCCTCATCACAATCGATTGTCATAAGGTTCACAATCGATTGTCATGCAGATTTGAAAAGACCTGATGCTCACTGCCTTAACACAATCGATTGTCATTTAGTCCACAATCGATTGTCATGCAGTCTTGGCTTAACATAATCGATTATCATAAGTTCATAATCAATTATCTTAGTCCAGATTTTAGAGGCATGTTTAAAAATCATTTTGACTAAAGTAAATATGCATGATTTAAAATCATTTAGCATTAAATTAAATATGCATGATTTTGTAAAAATAATTTTACGAGAGAAGCCATGTCATGAGTCAAGTTGTCGGATCAAGATCACGATTAAGAACGACTCATTTAAACTATAAAACTTTGTCTTGTGCTTGAATCTCGTTATCCACCAATTGTGCGCTTGTACTTGAACTTCGCATATATCAATTTGCGCTTGTTTGTCATTCATCAAAACCTACACATAAGAACACACGTTTTAGTATAAAGCCTTGAGAACGTGTTTCCAACATATACAAACACTTAGCACTCAAGACAAGACTCTCTTTAAGAGTAGATATGAGTAAAATAAATACGCTCAAGAACACAACAACTTTCATCAAGAGTTTGGCTCTCAAAAACTTATTGAATAAATAGAAAATGATGAATATGAGAGTATGCAAGCTTTAGCAAGAATATAATCAGTTGTTGTACTTAGAAGACTGATTTTGAGTTGTATTTATAGTGTTCAAAACCCCCACAACCGTTGCCTAATTGCCAATCAAGAATTGCTGATTTTGTGCTAAGATAATCGATTATCTGATTTGCATAATCGATTATTTTTTCCAATCGTTCAAAAATCATTCCCGGATTTTAAGCAGAATAATCGATTATCCAAATCGTATAATCGATTACCTGACAACGTTCAAAAAAACATATTCAGATTTTACTTAACATAATCGATTATCAGATTGTGTATAATCGATTATCTTTCAGAGTTTAAAAATACTTTGGCAACGGTCATTTGCATAATCGATTATGCTATAAGGATAATCGATTGTCTTTTATATTTTGAAAACTTCGGACTACACTGTCTTAACATAATTGATTATCATAAAGTACATAATCGATTATTTTACAGTCTTGTAAAATTTGATGGACACTGCCTCAACATAATCGATTATCATAAGGTACATAATCGATTATCTTGTAGCTTTGAAAAATCTAATGTACACTGCCTTAACATAATCGATTATCATAAGGTACATAATCGATTATTGTTCAGCTTTTGTAAATCTGGTGTACATTGTTTTAACATAATCGATTATCATAAAGTACATAATCGATTATCTTTGTCCAGATTTGAGAGGCATGTTTAAAAATCATTTTGGCTAAAATAAAATGTTTGAAAATCATTTTGCTTTAAATTAAATATGCATGATTTGATAAAAATGATTTTACGAGAGAAGCCAAGTCTTGAGTTAATTGTCGGATCAAGATCACAATTAAAGAACGACTCATGTATAACTTTATTTCTTTGCTTGACCATGATCTTTGTTCGTCTTGTGCTTGAACCTCGTTATGTGTCAATTGCGCGCTTGTGCTTGGACCTCGTCATATGTCAATTGCGTGTCGTTTGTCATTTATCAAAACCTACAAATATGAGCACACGTTTAGTTTAGTGCCTTGAGAACGTGTTTCAACATAGTTTACAACCAAGATGATCATAAATTAATTGTTCAAATAGAATAATTTTCATCAAGTTGCTTTTAAACTTTCGTGTGTAGTCAAATTATCATCAAATTGCCCTGTAACTATTAAAATAGAACAACTATATATTCTCCATTTAATTGGGGATACATGTCTTTTGAATAGACGAATTATACCGCTATTTCAAATAATAATGTTTTTTAAGTCTTAATCTCATTTTGTATGATATCATCACCACTTAAAAGTCGAATAATTTAACTTCAATTCTTATTATATCACAATGTTTGTTATTTATAGTAATTATGAATGATTCCTTTTGCAAAATATTTTTTAAATTTTTAATTTTTAAAATAGTATCTAGATTAATATAGGGATTAAATGATTTGATAAATGTAAGACTTATCTCATATAAATATAGCTATAAATAAAATTTATACATAACATTTAATAGCCTTAACCATAAGAATACTTATGCTAAAGCTCTTGCTTTTCTCTACTTTCTCTTTCTAGGAGCACGACAGTGATATTACCGTGCCCAGCCATCGAAAATGGACAGAGTAACGCCGGCAAAGAAGCAAAACAACAGAGCGGCAGTGGCCATTGAGGCTACTGCAAAAAGGATAGGTGTAGCAGGAGAATGCCCGGAGGGCGAAGTGAACGACGATGAATCAGACTAGCCGAAATTACTAAATCGAAGGAGTGGACCTAATACTCCACTCTCAGGTGCAATTACAGCAGGAATTATGCAAATTAGCAATAATCAAAACACAGAAACAATACCTTAGACAATGGGTACATCACATGCGAGTGGAGAGCAACCAATGTTGAAATTAAGGCACAAGGAAATGAAAAAGGGACAGAGATGCAGTTGATACTGGAAGAACCACGAGTGAAGGGCTCTGAGAATAAGACATGGGCAAATCTGGTGGGCAATAACGTATCTGGACTAAGAGGAATGAACTTAAACTTTGTTGCTTCTAATTTGCAGAATGGGTTGAATTATCAAAGAGTGAAGTTGAGAAGGAACCTGAAAAATGGAGAAATGTTATCATCCTCTATGTAGTAGGCACATGTCGGTAATTGGAGCTCTGGAAAGGTCTTTTGCTAGCCAGTGGAACTTTGTCTCATAACCTACGGTACTTTCACAATGAAGGCTATTTTATTATAAAATTCAATAATATGGATAATAGAGATGCAATACTTTACTCTGGACCTCATATAATTCGCAACAAGCCAATTATCACAAAGGTGTGGACACCAGATTTTAGCTTTAAGGATGAGATTATGAAAACTATTCTGTTGTGGGTCATCTTTCCAAATATTCCCTTGAATTGTTGGAGTGCAGACTCATTGAGCAGGATTAGCAGTGGGCTTGGAGTTACATTGTACGCAAATGAGTGTACATCAAACATGGAAAGGATTTCTTATACACGAATACTTGTAGAAATGGATGTAACTATGTCACCCCCAAAAGCTGTCAACGTGAAGGATCCAAGTGGAAGGCAATTTGTTCAAAAGGTAGAATATGTATGGAAACCAAAATACTGTGGAACCTATATGATGATTGGCCAATGCTGTAAAGAGCCAAAAAAAAAACTGGAAAATCCAAAAGCTGTGAGGAATAATATATGAAAGAAAGTGTGGCAGGAAAAAAGAACAATTACTCAAGTACAGGAAAAAGCTAATGATCAAGTGAGAGCAAACCTCAAGGAAAGGGAGCAAGTAGAGTCACACATTACTGAAGGTTGGAAGTAAGTAAGGGGCAAATCAACTTCTAAACCATCTCATGTTACTGATGATGGGCGTATGAGTATAACAAATGGATTCAATGTGTTGAATAAGCAAGTGAGAAATCATAAATGCCAGAATAACAATGTCACGATGTAAAAGGCCAATGTAATAGAAGTGGGAATACCGGGGTAGTACAAAATCTCTTTAAACGTTAGGGATTTCAATAAATTATTCAGGCAAAAGGAGTTACGTAGATTCATTAGGATGAATAAAATTAGCTTATTGCTATAGTAGAACATAAAGTTACTGAAACAAATGCCAGTCAAATACTGAAAAAGGTTGCAGCGGGGTGGAGTTGGGCTACTAAATATGAAATAAATGGTAAATAAAGGATATAGATAATACTGGGTCCAAACAGTATATAATTTAGTGAGATGATGAAGAGCAATCACTGATACATGGAAAGGTGTCTATTGGTGCACTAAATTTATAATTCTATTTTACAGCAGTATAAGTTATTGAAGACAGAAAAATATTATGGCATAAATTAGAGGTGATTCATAGTGGAACTGATGAGTCATGGATTGCAATGGGGGACTATAATACAATACTAGGGATAGATGACAAAGTAAATGGCAATCCAGCAAGAAGATGAGATAAGGACTTTAGGAATTTCATGTTGAATAATAGCATGAATAAACTAAATATATAGGGAGGAAATTCACATGGACAAATAGCTATGTGTGGAACAAAATTGATATAATCATTATAAATACACAATGGATTACAATAATGAAACAAATGGAAGTGATAGTTATGGATCCATTTATCTCCGACCATTCTCCTCTAAGTATTCAATTTGAAGATACAGCTTAGGAAGGTCCAAAGACATATCGTTTTAATAACTATGTGGCAGGGATTCCAGAATTCCTAAAGGTGGTGGAGTATGCATGGAACATACCTAGCAAATGCAAGGGGATGCAAAAAGTGTAGCTAAAGCTTAAAAAGGTTAAACAAGAATTGAAAAAACTACATACTGAGGAATTCAAAGGGGCCAGGGAGAAAGTATAAACAATTAGAAGGCAACTACAAGAGACACAAGAACAAATGAAAGAAACAGATCAACATATATCTCTTTTTGAAACTGAGAAGGAGTTGATAGTACAACTAGAGAAAGGGGGATTGATAGAGGAATGTGTTAGACCCTTGACAAAGCTGATCGGAAAGCGGCACGGCAGTGGCGAGGATTTTGACATGATGGCCTTGCCATTGGCCTTATGCGCGGGGAAAATCAACATGCAAGACAATGAGGGTGTTGTCGATGGCAACAAACTGTTGCAAGGGCAAGTGTGGTGGACTACGCTTCTGTTTGAGGGCTTTGGTGTGACGGACTACATCAAAAAAATAAAGGGGTTGTTTGCAAGCAAAGGCCAACACCTTGACGGAACTAGGCGGGTTGGACGGATGCTTGACAAGGCAAAATGCGAAAGACCTCGGCGCTAAATCGGGGCAGTTTAGTGTCAAGGCAGTGGCATTGGCAATGTGATGTTGCCATGACTTAGGTGAGCGGGCTGGCACCTAAATTAATATGTGGGCAAACGACTTAGCAACGGGAATGACATCAAGGCTTGGTGACTTGATGCTAAAATCAGCATTGGCATTGGCAACAGGCAGACTTGATCAAGTAGGGGCGACTTGACAAGAACAACCAACTGTGGCAGCGGATGGGCGCGCGGCAAAGTCATGGACGACGAGCTGTGGCGATGGCATTGAGCGGGAGAAGTGTCAAAGGCCAAGGCTGGGCGCAATGCCAGGCTTAGGCGTGCAGCAGCTGGCCAACGCGCACATGCAGCGCACATGGAGCGGTTTTCAAGTGTGTTGTGCATATGATGTAGTTGAGCGGTTACAACTAACCATGTACAGAAGTTGCTGATTTTAAGGCTAAGTGTTTCCACGTTTTTGGGGCATGTTTTATCATGTTCCCATGTTTTTAGATCATGGGGATCATGTCCTATCAGTTGGGGGATGTCAACTGAATATAGGAAGTTATTTTGGGCCAACTACACTATATATATGTGTACTAGTTTCCTTAAAAACGGGCTGGAGTACCTAGAAAGGGAAATAGTCTATCAAATAGGCATAGGGTTGTCTATTTTATGGCTTGAGCATGGCAAAGTGTGTGCCATTGCTTGCCTAACGAGTGGCAGCACGATCGGCCTTAGGCGGGGGCCTTTTGTAGGGCGGATTCGTAGAATAATACAACATCGCAGAATAATATCAAATCCTTGTTAATCAAGCATGGTCACTGTTGCAAATAGAACATGAGGTGAAAAGGGAAATAGTGGGGTTTTATAGAGAGCTACTGGGTAAAGCTGCAGAACAAATGCCCGCGATAAATCCCGAGATAAAAAAAAGGGACCAATATTGACAAGAGAACAACAACTGAAACTAATAGAGCCAATAACCACATAAGAAATATGTATAATAGTGAGGGGAAAACAAATCCCCAGGGTGTGATGGATTCAATGCTTTCTTCTTTAAGAAAGCATGCCTTATTATATGAGAAGATATGATCAACGCAACAAAATATTTCTTTGACACTGAGGAGCTTTACAAGCCAATAACTGTACTTCAATAACTTTGATCCCAAAGGTTAAAAGCCCAAGTTCAGTCAAAGAGTACATGCCAATCTCATGCTGTACTGTGATGTATAAGATAATATCAAAAGTGTTCACCTCAAGATTACAAATGGTCATGGATAGTCTCATTGATGTTTTCCAGACTGCTTTTGTCCCAAGAAGAATCATCTCAGATAACATCATATTAAGTCATGAACTAGTAAAGGGATATGGGAGGAAAGAGATAATGCTAAGACGCATGATTAAGCTAGACATACAAAAAGCTTATGACTCTTCAGAGAGGTATTTTTTGGGGCAAATTCTAATTGATATAAACTTTTCGATCTGCTTTGTGAAATGGATTATGAAGTACATTACTATTGTTTCGTACTCTATTATGATAAATGGAAGGCCTACTAGCCTATTCCCAACAAAAAAAGCGGTTGAGATAGGGAGATCCATTATCCCCATTTATATTTGTATTAGACATGGACTACATAAGTAGATTGCTCAGAACACTGAAACACCAATCAGATTTTAATTACCATCCAAGGTGTGAGAAACTATAAATAATCCAGTCGGGATTTGTTGATGACCTTCTGATGTTCTGCAGAGGTGATGAAATCCCTATTCACATGCTATACGATTGCTTCATGGAGTTCTTTAGGGTGTCAGCACTGAAAGCAAACAGAAGAAAAAGTTCTACTTGCTTTGGTCTAGTAAGCCTAGCAGTGTAACATGTTGTGGATAAACTTGATTTCACCAAATGAGTGTTTCCTATTAGATAATTGGGGGTCCCGCTAAGTATAATAAGGATATTTATTATACAGTTTCAACCATTGTTGGATAGGATGATATGAAGAATAACATCTTGGATTGTAAAGTTTTTATCTTATACATGACGTAGATCCGATCGCAACTTCGAATATGGAATTCAAAGGGATCAAATAGGAAAGGATACTCTGAATCAACTGATCAAGAGTGTCTTATTTTCTATCCAAATCCACTAGTCCCAAATCTTTGTCTTCCCAAAGAACATTATACAACTAACAGAAGCAGTCTGTCGAAAATTTCTATGGTCTGGGGGAGTTGATATATCAAAGAGAGCTTTAATAGCATGGGACAAACTGTACCAATCAAAAATCACTGGTGGGTGGATATATCCAAGTAGAACAAGGCTGCTATATGTAAGTTACTCTGAATATAGAGTAGAAAAATGATGAGTTATGGGTGCAGTGGATACACATGTGCTGTGGGAGATGTAGGGATACACGGGAAATAGAACCAAAACAAGCTTCGTGGATGGTGAAGAAGAACCTGAAGGCTAAACAATACATGATTGATGCAGGCATAAATCAGACAAAGATTCTCGATATGGAGAACTTATTCATCAAAAAATTATACTTGATGCTAAGAGAAGAACAGCAAAAAATGCCATGGAGAAAAAATGTATTTGCAACAATGGAAGAATACCCAAATAGACTTTTATCCTTTATCTGGCTATCATGGGCAACCTGAGCACTAGGGACAGACTAGCAAGATAGGGAGTAACAAACGACTTACAATGTCCTCTGTACAATGTCGAAGAGGAGAGTATTGAGTATCTATTTTTCAAGTGCACATTTGCAGAGTCCATCTGGAAAAACCTACTATCATGAATGAGTATTATAAGATATGCCATGGAGTGGAAATACGAGATATCTTAGGCATATTGTCATGCAAAAGGTAGATCAGCCAATGATGAGATATACAGAATGGCTTTATCTAGATGTGTCAACTATGTGTGACAGGAAAGAAATAAAAGAACTTTATAACACAACAGAGGAAACAAGCAATAATAATCAAGCTGATTATCCAAATGATATGTGGAAGAGGCCATATGCTGCCAAGACTCACAAGAAGACTTGAAGAGTTAAACTTTTATCCATGACCAGGAGCCGCCGAGGAGTATCATACTACACTTGATTCATTGGTTCATAGTTAGCTGTTAGTATAAGTAGTATAGGATGCTACTAAGTACTGGAAAATGTCCCGCCTAAGGGAAATTCTGTTTTTTTTTTTTGGATTGTAAATTTCCATTTTGAAAATAACAACAACAACAACTACCCAGTATAGTCCCATGAAGTGGGGTCTGGGGAGGATAATATGTAGACGGGCCTTACCCCTAGCCGAAAGGACAGAGAGGCTGTCTATAATCGTCCTTCGGCTCAGTGAAGGGAAGGAAAAACAAAAACAAACAACAAAAGAACATTAGTAACTCCAACAGAAATAGCGTAAATAATTATCTAAACATAAGAACCATAAATAAAATAGCATGCAATAATATCAGACAGTAACTGTCATAAATAACTACCATAAGGAAGACACAATCCAATACACAAATCATCTATGGATAGCCCTGCCAAGCCTCACTCAACCCCGGGTGAGGAGTACGAAAAACTCTAGGAGCCCCTATTCTACAACCCTGATACTAGACTTTCAGACTTTCCTATCAAGGGTCATGTCCTCGGAAACCCGCATTCTAGTCATGTCATGCCTAATCACCTCTCCCCAATAC
Source organism: Nicotiana benthamiana (assembly GCA_034376525.1). Classification (NCBI taxonomy): domain Eukaryota; kingdom Viridiplantae; phylum Streptophyta; class Magnoliopsida; order Solanales; family Solanaceae; genus Nicotiana; species Nicotiana benthamiana. The sequence continues at coordinate 43,423,856 of CM067326.1, forward strand.
CTCTTAGGCCTCCCTCTGCCTCGCCGTACGCCGACCATCGCTAGTCGCTCACAACTCCTCACCGGAGCATCAGGACTTCTCCTCCGCACATGCCCGAACCACCTCAGCCTCGCTTCTCGCATCTTCTCAAAAATTCTATTTTTTTAGCTGTAAATTTCCATTTTGAAAATAAAATTTGATAATTACCAAAAAAAAGTTTTTATGTATTATCACATTAATCTTTAAAAGTAAATTTATTAATTCTGACCAAACACTAATTGTGCAAAAATAATATTTTTTTCACCGCAAAAGTGTTAGTGTATTTATTAGTGTGAGCCGTTTCAAATTTAAATCTACGTGCCAATCAGTTACTAATTGGCCGACTCAACTTTCAAGTGACAAGTCGGCATTTTTTGAGTAATTTTATCTGTTACAACTCACATGTAAAAGAGGTCCTATTTAGAGTAAGTGCATAACAGAAGTTGTTGACAAGAAAGTCAGTCCAAAGTTTTTTGGAAAATACCCGAGAAATTCGCAGGCTCTATCTTTCGACTGACCTGTTTGTTCACTGTACAATAGTTTGCCTGCACTAGACAAGTCCGATGTAACTTCAACTTTTTTCTCATTTTCTTTTAAATATGTTATGTAATATAGCTCTGTGTTAGAGTACTGATGATAAAATTGTCTTCGTACGATTATAGGTCATGAGTTCGAGTCATAAAATCAATTATTAATATTTATATCAGTGTAGGCTACTCACATCACGTGCCTTAAAGTACAATCTTTTTTCGGATCTTTAGTAAATGCGTGATGCTTCATACACCGAATTTGTCCTTTACATAATACAGCTTACATTATAAACTGTAATTTCATTAAGCTTTAGTGGAGCACATGGATGGTACGACATGTGGAGAGTTTTGGGAGAATTTGGACAAGTTCATTGATTTGAGGCGTCTCACAAAATATATTGCTTACAAAGGTATATATAGAGTACAGAGAGAAATCAAATCCTACCAACTATAGGACTGTATAATAAACTAAATCCTACCAATTATAGGACTGTATAATAATAAAGAAAATCAAATTCTACCAACTATAAGACTGTACAATATATTCTAATACGACAATCATGCAGTTTTTCATGTTATTACTCGAAAAGAGTTGGTTGTTTGAAATTGCATGCACACTTTTTTTGAGAATATTTTAAAGGAATTTTTTCTAAGAATAAAATGTAGAAAAATACCTTGAGCCAGTTGCAGTAAAGTCTTTTTATTAAATAGTTACAAATAATAACTTACCTTTTCTTTTTCTGAAAACTACTCAGAAAAACTTTTCAGTTGTCCTAACAGAAATGGTATTCTTTTCCCAAAAGGGAAAAAGAAAAGAAGAAAACGCGCCAAGGGGCGCAAGTTAGCAGGATAGAGTAAGAAATGCGCAGGATAAGGTAAATAACAGCTCATATATTCCAGCTTTTATTTTAGTTTTATTTTAATTTTAGTTAACGCCGAATCAAACAAACGGTGCGTTTCTCGGACATTGTCAGCACACATGTTATTACATTACATCTAACATTATGTTATGCAACAAATTAAACCACCATTTCTTCAAATCTATACAACACCCCCTTTTCTTCTTCTTCCATCTTTTTTCAGAACCCAAAATACCCAGAAAAAGAAACAAAAATTCAGGCCAAAAACTCTATTTTTATGCTCCTTTAAACATTGACAACTCGTTTCTCTGTCCCCAAGGCAAAAAAAAATAGAAAAACAGTATTGTGTACGCACCACTATGGAACTTTTATCTTCACATCGTACGTTTTTCTTTTTACGTTTTTTTTAATTACATATTTTCTTGCATTTTGTTATTTTATGTTCTTTTACGTTTTCCCTGATAAAATACATTAGTTTGGAATCTGGGGGTTTTGTTCTTGATTTTTAAGGGTCATTATGAGATCTTTGGTTTTATTAAAATGGTTTACTTTTGGTGTGAGTGAGATTAATTTAATTTCTTCATTTTGTGATCGTGTATTTGATTATATGTTTAGGCTAGATTTTGTGATTTAAGATGTATTGATGTGGGTGTTTAATCTTTTATTTGTATAGGTCATTGTTGGATTTGCGTTGACCAAATACATTGACAGTCAATGAAGGAATAATTTTGGGAAGTTACATTTGCTTTGATTGAAAAAAAAGATACAGTTTTTATCTGATTTGAGAGGGACCTAATAATGTTGTCTAAGGGTGAACATCAAACGGTCCCGTTGTCTGTGTTGTTAAAGCGTGAATTGGCTAATGAGAAGATTGAAAGACCTGAGATTTCTCATGGTCAAGCTAGTCAGAGCAAAAAAGGCGAAGACTTTACCTTTTTTAAGACCGAATGTCAGCGAGTTTTGGGTGATGGAGTTGCCACTTATTCTGTATTTGGAGTAAGTTTCTTATGCTTCTTGAGGAAAATGTCTCATTTATATGCTAATGCTGTAGATTCTTTGTTATATATGTCTTTGTGTTAGTATTTGTTATTGTTTGATTATCAGATAGATTTCTTGTTGAATCCAGTCAGTGCTTTATTTTGTGTATATGCTTGAGAAAAATAGTCTTATTGGTACTGAGAGAGGATAGTCTTTTAAAGGTGCTGCTTTTGCTTCTTTGGATTGTGCATAATGCAAATAGTCAGCTCAAGAAGGAGAACTCTTTGCTTGTTCCTATTATTATTGTGCAGCATCTAGGAAGTAGAGGCGTATATTGCAGTTGATTTGCTTTTAAAAGTTTGATGGCCTCCATTTGGTTATGCTATATAACAATCAATGGAAATAAAAAAAGGTTGTATTCATTAAACAAGTAGAACGTAAGGCATGGGATGTTGCCTCGCTTATGTGAGTTGTATGTAAGGAGAGAATAGGAGAGCACTTGAAAGGATAGAAAATGCTATGTAAATCTAAGGAATAGTCTTTTTATCTTTAATTTCTTTTTGGTGCACCATGAAGTCCCTGCTTGTATAAATGATTGAGCGTCTCTTGTAGATTCTCTACTTTTCAGTGTTTGGCTTGTATGCCAAAAATTTCACCCATCAATTTATAAATAAGAAGTTTGCTTATAAAAAAAAGTGAACTTAACTTATTGTTCAGATAAGCATTTGCGGAAACTGGCTAATGTGACATGTGGCTGTGATGCAACTTTGATACAGACTGGCTTGCTGTTTGTTATCTAGAATTTGATGCCTTGTGAATTTGGTTGGTTTCTAATGATATCTCTAGTTGTAGGACTCTGTGTCGTAAGTTATGTTTTTGACTTGTAAGTTTTATAAGATAGTTTTCATCTCTGCTTTTATAAGTTGGTGGTCCTTTCCTTTTCTTATTTTCTATTTATGTCTTATCCTTATAATATCTTTTGTCTCCGTGATTTACTTTTATTTTTCCCCAACTTCCTGACATATCAGGAGAGATGCATTTCAGTTCTTCTCAATTTTAATGTGTGTTTCAAGTATGGAATTTTGCATTAACTTCTAGCGAAAATCTTTGCTGTTGACCTTGAAATTCTTTTTAAGATGTTAAATTTCAACTATTTGCACTGCCTTTTCCTTTCTTAAATAATGGCCGTCTTATAATTTGTAATCTCCCACCTTTGCAGTTATTTGATGGGCACAATGGGTCAGCAGCCGCTATATATGCTAAAGAAAATCTCTTGCAGAATGTGTTGAGTGCTATTCCTCCAGATCTTAGCAGAGATGAATGGGTTGCAGCACTTCCTAGAGCTTTGGTTGCAGGATTTGTCAAAACAGATAAAGATTTCCAAGAAAGAGGTATGAGTAATTTCTTTATTCATTTCTGGAAAAATGATTTTGCAATTTGGTATGCATAAAAAGGGTTTAGTTTTGTGTTGGTATTATGCCTGCTTGATCAAACATAGCACAGAAGGCATGCGATGTTCCACATGTTGATGCAAGACTTGTTATTACTTTGAGGCTTTTGAATTCTAACCTTCATATTTGCTTCGGATGATATTCTACATGTTTTCTTCAGCTCTTGCTATACGCCTTTTTCTTTCTGGATTTTGGCTTCTATTGTTACTATCTCCAATTACCTTATTTCCAATATTGTCGAAACGATCTAATTGTCTCCTACTATACTATGCAGCAAAAACCTCAGGGACAACAGTCACGTTTGTCATAATTGAAGGATGGGTTGTAACAGTTGCATCAGTTGGCGATTCTCGGTGCATACTAGAATCAGCTGAAGGAGGAATTTATTATCTATCAGCCGATCATAGGCTTGACTGCAATGAAGAGGAGTATGATTAATGCCTTTCACCAATTGATTAATATACTTTCGCCTCTTGCATTAAGGTATTGATTAGATATGTTTTTAATTGAATAGGAGGGAACGTATAATAGCCTGTGGTGGAGAAGTTGGTCGGCTTAATGCTGGTGGTGGTACAGAGGTATGTTGGTTGTCATGTTTACATATGGTCTCTGGTTTTAAAACACCACGGCAACAACCCCCCGGGCCCCGCTTGAACATACAAAAACAGCTCTTCTCCCTCGTCTCCTTGAAGTTAGTAGCTATAGGCCACGACTCATTTACTATGTATTGGCATGTTCCATTTTATGGTTCACTTTTCACTTTTCATTTTCTCAGGCTTTCTTCTCCCGGAAGAAGTTTCGGTAAGTGGGTTTAGCTTTGTACTTTATGTCTTAACAGTGATTGAATACATTTCAGATTGGTCCTTTGAGATGTTGGCCTGGTGGGCTCTGCCTCTCGAGATCCATTGGAGATATGGATGTTGGCGAATATATAGTTCCTGTACCCTATGTGAAGCAAGTAAAGGTTGGTCTACGATGTTTTCTGCTCTATTTTTTATGTGCTTATCCCATTGCTCTTCATTTCCTTTGTGTATGTGCAACAATAGATTTGCAGCTTTAGGCTCTATACTAGAGCTATTAATATTTCTTGGTTGAAATTGCGCAAGCAAAAGAAGAACAAAAAGAGGGTCTATATCATGCCAGTTATAGCAGTCCTAGGGAATTTGTTCGGTGTCTCAGAGTTGTAATCTTCCTACAGTTAGGGTGGACTCTAGTCAAAATTTCTTTCTTTGGTTTTCCTGGAAATGATTTTCCACGGCCTGGTGGTTTTGCATTTTTTTTGGGCTTTGGATGCTTGTTTGATGATACACAATGACTATAACTTTGGATGCTTGTTTGATGATACACAATGACTATACATAATGACTATAAGCCTTTAATCCAGTCTTGATTGGTGCAATTATTGGGGACAAAGTGTACTGCTTCCTGATTTTTGAGTTTGTCCTGAATCTTTTTTGTATCTTTCCATTTAAGTGCAAAGGCATAGCATATTACCATCATTAGCTTGACATCAATGATATCATCCCTTTTCAAGAACTCAATGTGTGTGTGTGTGTGGTGGAGGGAGAGATAGAGTTGATAGTACTTGGAGTTGCTGGATGTTACTTGGCATATAGAAGTTTAAGTCAATATAACGAGCTATGTAATATTTAATAGACATCATAGTAGTTCCGGGCTTCCCTCAGCCTATAAACCTCAGAACTGGATTTATTCTTTTCATTTACTGAAGCAGGGATTTTATTCTTCATTTGTATGTTCCCGTCGGGATAACAACTTCTAGATTGGCCTTAACATTTTGGTCTTCTAGTTGCACAAACACATTTTTTTCTTTCCTAATTGGAAGTCATATCTCATATCTGTTCTAAACAATAAGCATTATGTCAACAGCTATCAGCAGCAGGTGGAAGGCTTGTAATAGCAAGTGATGGTGTCTGGGATGCTTTATCTGCAGAAATGGCTGTTGAATGCTGTCACGGAATGCCTGCGGATGCTTCCGCCTGTCAAATTGTTAAAGTATGATTATGTACTGATATATGACGTCTTTACTTGATTGGATTTGCTTCTATTGAGTCTTAACTCTTACTCCAATATGCAGGAAGCTGTACAGCCAAAAGGGATTCGAGATGATACGACCTGTATTGTGGTCGATATACATCCCCCAGAAAAACCAATTCCTCCACCGCCACCCAAAAAGTCAGGAAAAGGAGTATTCAAGTCTATGTTTAACAAAAGAACTTCGGCGTCGTCTTCTGATATTCAGAAAGATTTTTGTGAACCGGATGTAATGGAAGAACTATTTGAGGAAGGATCTGCATCTCTTTCAGACAGGTTTGTCACATGCTAAGTGTTTCTTTGCATAAAATGCGCAAATTGGAACTCCCGTTTCAGATAGAGCAATGAGCGTAGATCTAGTGTTTATATTTGCATTCTTCCTATGATTGCAGGTTAGACGCAAAGTATCCAGTATGCAACATGTTTAAGTTATTCATATGTGCCGTCTGTCAAGTAGAAATAAAGCCAGGTCAAGGTGTTTCAATACATGCTGGCTCCTCGAACACAAGATATTCGCGGCCATGGGATGGCCCTTTCCTATGCTCAAGCTGTCAAGAGAAGAAAGACGCCATGGAAGGAAAGAGACCTTTTGGAGGTCAGATGCTTCACTTTCTTTTGACATGCTGAACTCGTTTGCTTTGAGATAAATATACTTGATCATCCTTACTTTACTATTCACAGATGCAAGATATAATAGTGAGTGACGAGTTAACCAGAGGTGCAATACTAACGACTGCGTCATAGACGATTACAATTGGGAGGTATGGCATTGTTGTCCCAATGGTTCTTTCTGTTTCAGTAAACAAAGAATGCGAACTGGCTTCTTTGACTGGTGGATACATGCATTAATATTTCTAGTTTTCCTCCTCTACCTCAGAAGATGGAGCTCCGAAATTCATAGTACATAGTCCACTTTCTGAGAATGATTAAAATTTGGAATATATGCCTAATACTTCAGAGGTAAATTCTCTGATTTTAATCAAATGTATACTCGTATTGTCCTGAGTAGTGAATCGTAGTGAGGGAAAGCCATTTTACGTTGTAACATCAGTAGTTAGTAAGTTTGATTATAGGATCCTTAAAGAGTTTTGTTTTTCTTTTTCCATTTTTTTTTCCCTTGTTCTCCCTACAGGAGAAACTTTCTGATCACCCTCTTATTAAATTAATTCTCGTATTATACATTAATTACTCGCAAGAAGCGTAAGCACTGGATTCTGGCACTTACTTCCTATATGTTCTCTCTATATTTCTGTCTGATTGCTTTGTCCTATTTATGTTGAAAGTATCAATGTACAGTCTTCTTTTTGTGTCATCTTTTCATTTATTCTAGTTTGAAATACCTTTACAAGAACTTTTGTCAAGTCTTTGATTTCTTTGACTTACTATTTTTTAAAGCTGGCTTAGGCTTATCCCTTCGGGGATGGCTCGGTTGGTTTGGAGGGCGATCAGCCATACAGATGACTTGGGATCAATCCCCCTTCAATACTTTCTGGGTCGACTCCCTGTGTGGTTTACAGTCTATTACATAGTGCGGGATTTACCCAGAGTGCTCACAACAGACTGCTCACCTGAGGGCAGAGGTTGTAGCGGTTGCTGGTTTTTCCTAGGGTTCCGTGAAAAAAAAAAGGTGGCTTAGGCTATGAGAATTGACACAAAATCTAGGTACAATATGTAAATTCTGGACTTGCAATGATGTGACAATGTACCAAATAGTTGGACTGCTCGAAAACAACATCATCATTGATATTCTTGGTCTAGAATTGCTCTTTCCTTTGTCAAATCACAATCTTTCATCTGAAAAAATTCAAAAAAATTATCTGTTTTTTTTTTGTGTGAGCCTCAGGAGAGAAGCATTAGCATTACAATTGTGTACCTCTCCTATCATTTAAAAAGATACTACTCTATAGAACTACCAAATAAAAGGTAAGTTATGTGCAGGCTTACAATAACATTCACCACTACTAGAAACAAAATTAAGTTAATAAAAATGTACGTTTTTTAATATCTTAAATTTTTAGATGAGGTCACATTATGTCGTCTACACTCCACATGTCCAGCCACGAGCATGCAGAGGAAGGAGATGTTAAGTAACAAGACAGCTGAAGAGAGGATGACGTAGACAAGAATCAACCTCTTCCCGGTGAGGTTTTGATGTATCGCAGAATCCGAAAAGCAGCTTTTAAGTGAGATGATCTCGGCTTGTCCATATAAAAATCGGCTGATCACTCCCTCCTATGTTGTAAGTGTAAGCAATGTCTGGGCGATAATTAGTCAGGTAGAAAAGAGTCCAGTTCTTATGGAGGAACCATACTAGAAAGAGAATTGAAAGGGCCTTCAAAAAAGAGCGAGGGAGTGATGGGCAACCTTAGTCTATATGTTGCTCGTGAGCCGCCAAGTACCAGTCTCGCAACAGTATTGGCGCAAAAGGATCGGTCCTTTACTTGCTGATCGTTCGCGAGTCGAACTCGCTCTCTTGCCACGCCTTCCACTCACTCGCTTGAGTCGGACTCAATCACTCTTTTAGTTTGGAGTTATATAGTCTTGAGCTAATTTTTTTTATTGCATTAGACTCAAGGTGGCAAGTCGTCTTAGCTCAGCGGTAGAGCGCACAACTTTTAACTACGTGGTCGCAACAATATTGTGATTTTGCTTTTTCTGAACCGAATGTTTATCGAATACATCCTTAAGGCTGCGTAGGTACTATACTTCTTAGGCTCCACTCTTGCAAGCGATCCTGCTGAAGCTGTGGGATGTGATTACACTTGGTAAGTTATGGTTGTTTTTAGAGTCAAGGTACATTTGGGTACAAGAAAGAGGACATAGAGAAAAAAACATGGTATAGAACAAAGACTACACAGTCAAAGAACAAAGATCCTTGATGGAAAAAAACTCTCTTTTTTTCTGGTTTGCCCACTATAGCCACTTGAAACCTATGTGCCTTTTTCTTCTCTCTCTCAAAAGACAGTAAGAGTTGTAGGATGCAAGACAAGAAACAAGGAAACATCTCTTATCTTTAGCTTAAGATATACAATAAAAAATTGAGTGGTGTTTAATTTAGTGGAGAAGACGAGTCTGTCCACTCAAAATAATGGCTCTATGATTGAGATGTTGACCTTAACTAAGCAGCCAAAATTCTTCTTCTGTGGTATAACATGTTCTGTAAAATGGACCACTTAGTACACGTGTGTGTGGGTCCTACTACACCCAACCCCCCCCCCCCACACACACACCTAACTATTAACTCTCTAATACACTACTTTCCTGTGTTCTTTTTGGTCTTTAATGCACTTTTTTTTTTCTTTAAACACTTCGTACCATACCATGTTCCATATCTCTTTCATATAAAGCATTTACCCTGTTTAGACAGAATGTTTGAGTTGTTTATCAATGGTACCAGGTTTGATCCTAGATAAAATTATCTTGGCGTTAAATCATGTCGGACACTCAAAAGTGTTATATGATCTCATTAATTCTTTGGTCTTAGGTAATTACAAATCACAGTATACATACATACACGCCGCGGCCTAATAATTTTAATCCAAAACTTATATTTATCTTAAGAAACGCGTTGAATATGTATAGATTATTAACTTACAATCCGGTAACATAAACAAACTAAAATTTTCGAACTCGTAAGCGACAAATCTTGGCTTCCATCTCTATTAAAATACATATGGGGCTGCGCTCACGAGTGTCGCCTATCAATTAACCTATCAGTTAATGAAGTGAGTAAAAATCATAATTTGATATCAGAATTCAAATTCCATTCCAAACAAAAAAATACTAAGTGATTTTCTCATTCGCCTTAGTCTTGATTGTTGAGATCGAAATAACATGGCGTCACGCCGAAGCTAATAAAGGAAAACTTGGTGGGCGATAAATCAAACAAGAAAGAAAATATACTAAAAAATAAGATATTATAATGTGGTTTAGTCAATTGACCTACATATAAAAACTAGGATAAAAATATATAAACTATTGAGAGAGAAAATCTCCCCTAAAAAGACTCTTTAATGATAGCATTTGGGTATTATTGTTGTTTTGTTGTGAGAAGAAAACGTAAATCTATAAAAATACGAAACTTTTCATCCAAAGAAAAGGATAAGTCATTGAAAGAAACTTAATTTTTTAAGAGTCTTTTTACCTTCTTTCAAGAAAAAGAGTCCTAATAGATTAAAAATTTAAGGAAAATCCTAACATTGATAGGTAGATTTACCCAATACAAGATCGAGGTGCACAAGTTTTTTTTGTTAATAAAAAAAGAAGATATATAGATACACATATGGGGCCTGTATGATAAGGCATAACATGCAAGCCTTACGTGCATTAAGTAGATGAGATTTGTTTAAGTCGTCTACACAGATTGAACCTATTGAAGTGGTGCAATCCTTCCAATTAAAAGTACGTACCATCAATTCAATTGGCAAACACATTTTGCTTCTTACGTTTTTTTTTTTGTTTGTTAGGCAAATTTCAACTGGACCAAGAGAAGAGTCCTAAAGTCACAAATATAAAGTCATTGTAGAGGAATTAATCATTTGCATTTATATTGATTGACAAAATATCCACTCGTATCTTTTGTATATGTAATAGTAATACTACTTTACTAAGGACTCATTATTAATTGTCACCTAACTAGTCTATCATAAGATTCAATTCTTCAACAATCTTGTAAACAATAGAAAGAAAACGTAACAGTGTTGTGGATTACGTATTAGTATAGCGTCTTCAACTCAGTTCTTTTATAGAATGGAAAAGCACCAAATACGTCATTGCATTGACTGAACTTGTCCGTCCTTAATATTTTGGCACAAGCATATTCCTGTCATTTAATATTTGCTTCAACTATGCCCTTCTTTTTAATTAATACATTAGCACAAGCATGTTTCTGCCATTTAATATTTGCTTCAATTATCTCCTTATTTTTATTAAACGGGCCCATATAAAGGTATATTTGATCTCACGCGTATACTTTAAAGAAATATTTGGCTCATTAAAGTCTTTAAGCTTGGATGATTGAGGTATGTTTATGCCGAAGTATTAACGACGGACAAATTCGCTCAATTTTACTTAATTCAAGGGCATATTTGGACCTTTTCCATTTATAAAATGATACTTCGACTTTAACTATACATATTAGGGGTGTCATTGGTTTGGTTCGGCCTGTTATTTTATAAAATTTGTACTATACCAATTTTTCGGTTATTCTATTATGCATAACCAAAATTAGACTTTTCAAAACCGTCCCAATCATGTAGGTTTGGCTTCAGTATCAATGCGATTCGATTAATTTTTGGTATTTTTTAAAATGTCATGTAAAGTTTACCAGTAAAAGTAGAATACAATAGCATGCATTTTTTTTTACAGGACTTAGCAAAACTATCTAGATATTTTTGCAGTTTGAAAGGTGATGGCTTAAAAAACATGAAAGATGGCTAGAGTAAAAATACATCAATTATTCAACAGCAATGTAAAAAGAAACCAAGTAAAAGCAAAGAAAATATAAATATTACGAGTGAAAAGATATTAACCAAGTTGGGACTCAAGAATAAAGTCTATATTAAATATTAAAAAAGATAAATCTAAATTATATGAAGCGAAACATATTCAATACATTGTAGTTTGCTACTCATAATCGCTGAAATACTTTGTGTCTTGCTAATAAAGATACTGGAATAACTTAGTTTAAGTATAAATAGGATAATAGGTTTTAGGAACTAGTATTTTGAGTTTAATTACTTGTTGGTTTGTAACCGTTTTTATAATTCCTAGGCCTAATGAAAACTTTAATGCTTTATTAGTTTCAACCTTATTATATAAAAATATTTTTGACATGTAAAATTTATTCAGTACTTATTTTTTTGGTTTAGTTTTATAAAATAATAAATTATTTTAATTATCGGTATAATTATATATTTATATAAAGACGTATAATTTTTTAAAAGAAACCTAAAAATTGGTTTAGTATGATATGATTCTGTCGGTGTAGCGGATTTTCAAATATCCTTTTAACACCTAATCCATATAACTTTGACATTCTTGTTAAATGCTATAAAGCGAATATAGCTTATTGTAAATCGCTAATTTGAGAAAATAGAGACAAGTGTTTGTTTTAGCTAAAAATAGATCATAAAAGAGCGACACTTTTCTATTCTGGCAATTGAATTGATTATTGTCCCATCTTTCTCACCATATGTGACGGCATTTTCTTAAACAAACTGAAAATGTGTTGGCTTGACTTGTACAGTATATTTTAGCTAAACACGACTTGTACAGTATATTTTAGCTCGTTTGGCCATGGTTTGGCCAAGTATTTTCCACAATTTTTTTTGACAAAATATGTTTGTTTATAAATTTTATCAATGTTTCGGCAGATTTTAAAAATAAAATTTCTAAATCCCAAAACTAATTCTAAACTTATTTTTGGCCCTAAATATAACTGTTTGATTTTTTTCTTTTTTTTAACAATTTCAAAATTATCCCAAACTCTGTATTTGATAAAAAAAAAAAAAACTACCATCTATTATAACCCGAATAACAACTAGATAATTGCTATCATTTTTTTTTGTAACAATTGCACCAAATGTCCTATTTAATCGTCCTCATTTAACTAATATTTAAATTTTTAAAATTATTTAACATATACTCTAATTGTTACAATTTCAAATACATCTCTTTATTTCTGCTACCTGTGCGTTCCTTTCTGTTAGGATTATGATTCCTACTAAAGACAACAACCTTCATATCGAATAATCCGGAATTACAACTACATGAGCGGAAGCTAACCTGAATCCATATGTGGAATTTGATGAACCTCCTTTGAAGATTGTCCTTATGTTCTTGTGAATTCCTTGATCCTTCCTTCAAGTTTCTTGAAGTTGTATATCACCACAAATGCCTCACAAGACTTAAAACAATATATGTGAATTGTTCACAATAGTAAAGGTTATGACAATAATCAAATTTGGTATATGGTTTTCCACACTATTTGCAAGACAACAATGGATTGTTTACTCTTGATTCAATGGGAGGAAGAAGAGCTTGTCTTGCACTAATGTGGGAACCATAACCCCCACTTTATAACTCTATGAGTTACATAACCCAAGAGACAAGAGTTACAAGAGTTATGTCTTGCAAGAGTTACATAACTCAAGAGTCACAAGCATGTAACCATAGTTACATATGTAACCTTAGTTAGCCCTCATAAACTAAGGTTACCCTTTTGGGTATCTACACATTAGTCCTACACTTTAGTATGACAACACATTGGCCCCCTTAACATAATGTCCATAAGACCACATAATTAGGCCAAACCAAAAGATAGCATATAACATATAATTATCCATATATTGTTCATATGTGTGTAGATATAAGTCCATATATCTAGATATAAATCCATATATCTTACAATCTCCCACTTGGACGAGATATACAAACATATGTACAAACCTTAATATTATATGTTACAAACCTTAGGTGCACAAAAATTGCTATCACAATAAAATTGTCATGAACAATCCGGTCCATCAATCATACCAACATAGGAACTAAGTGCTCGTCGTTACTCATTCGTAACTAGAACCAATCATAGATCACGTATATCAATATAACCAACGACATGGATCAAGTGTAGGTATGTAGCATGGAAATAACATAAAGTGTGGTCAATAGAATGTCTATTTCCAACTGGTTCTCTTTATTGAGATCAAACATAAACTGTAAGAGTACACAAAACTTTAAAACTGAATATCTGCAGATATAACTGAATTACTGAATTTCTGAATATAATGAACAATTACATAAATGTGCAATACAAACTCCCACTAAAATACATAATCCTTATCTGATTTGACACCCATACAAGCAATATGCTCATGAAATACTTTTGGTGTCAATCCCTTAGTTAGCGGATCCGCAAGCATGGAGTTTGTACTTATGTACTAAATGCACAATTGTCCATTTTGTACTCTTTCTTTAACAACCCGAAATTTGACGTCCATATGTTTTGCTTTCGTCAAACTACTGTTGTTATTAGCATAAAGGACTTCTGATCTGTTGTCACATAATAGCCTAAGTGGCTTCTGAATAGTATCAATAATATGCAGTCCACCAACAAAATTCCGCAGCCATAATGCCTCATTAGATGCTTCATAACATGCCATAAACTCCGCTTCCATGGTGGAAGTGGCTGTAAGAGTTTGCTTAATGCTTCTCCAAGAGATAGCACCACCCGCAAGCATGTAAATATAGCCTGAAGTAGACTTCAAACTATCCTGACATCCAGCAAAATCGGAATCGGTATACCCAATGATCTCAAGCTGGTCCGATTTCCGGTATGTAAGCATGTAATCCTTTGTTCTCTGTAAGTACCTCATGACCCGTTTGGCTGCCTTCCAATGGTCCATTCCCGGATTGCTTAGATATCTGCCTAACATCCCAACAATGTATGCTATATCAGGTCGTGTACATACCTGAGCATACATCAGACTACCTACCGCCGAAGCATAAGGTGTCTTCTGCATTTCCGAAATTTCATAAGAATTGTTTGGGCACTGTTTGAGACTAAATTTGTCTCCCTTAGCAACAGGGGTGTTGCCTGGTTTACAATCCTGCATGCCAAATCTTTTCAGAACCTTATCGATATAGCCCTTTTGTGACAGATCGAGGACGCCTTTGGAGCGATCTCTTAGAATCTGAATTCCTAATACAAAAGAAGCTTCACCAAGATCTTTCATTTCAAATTTCTTTGAAAGAAATTTCTTAGTTTCAAGTAATAATGCTATATCGTTACAGGCAAGCAGTATGTCATCGACATATAAAACCAGAAAAATATACTTACTCCCACTGAACTTATGGTATATACAGTCATCGGCAATATTCGGTTCAAAACCAAAAGATGTAATGACTGCATGAAACTTATAATACCATTTACGAGAAGCTTGCTTGAGCCCATAGATGGATTTCTTTAATTTGCAAACCTTCTTCTCTGATTCATCCGAAACAAAGTTTTCAGGTTGCACCATATAAATTGTTTCCTCAATGTCACCATTGAGAAAAGCAGTCTTAACATCCATTTGATGAAGCTCAAGATCAAAATGTGCTACTAATGCCATTATAGTCCTGAAAGAGTATTTCGATGAAACTGGAGAGAAAGTCTCTTTATAATCAATGCCTTCTTTCTGAGTGTAGCCTTTTGTGACAAGACGAGCTTTGTACTTAATAACATTGCCCCCTGAATCCCTTCTGGTTTTAAAAATCCATTTACAACCAATAGGTTTTGTACCTTCGGGCAACGTAACAAGCTCCCAAACGTCATTATCACTCATAGACTTCATCTCATCATTCATGGCATCAATCCATTTTTGAGAGTTAGAACACTTAATGACTTGACGGAAGTTGATTGGATCATCTTCCTCAAGTCCAATATCACTTTCTTGTTCTTGGAGAAATACATAATAATCATCCGAAATTGCATTTCTCCTCTCTCTAGTGGATCTCCTTAATGGCATTTCAGTTACTTGAGGTTGTTGAGTTTGATTTTCATTAGTTATATCAGGTTCCTGATGGGGGAGATTTTCGAGATTGTCTTGAACCGGAGTTGTGTGATCCGAGTCAGTAAGACCAAGATCAACAATTTGAGGGAAAGACATGTTCTTCCTCAAAGACAAAATCTCTAACAACTTTATCTCCCCACCCCCCAAACTCAATATCCTCAAAGAACCTAGCATTTCCCGTCTCAAAGATAGTTCGTGATGTGGGATCATAAAACTTAAAACCCCTGGATTTTTCAGAGTATCCAACAAAATAGCTACTAACCGTCTTAGCGTCCAGTTTCTTTTCATTCGGCCTATAAGGCCTTGCCTCAGCTGGACAACCCCAAATGTGTAAATGCCGAATACTGGGTTAATGCCCAGTCTAAAGTTCATAAGGGGTTTTGATTGTAGCTTTAGTTGGAACTCTATTTAGAATATAAGTTGCAGTTTTTAATGCTTCACCCCAGAGTGAGTCTGGCAAAGAAGTACGAGAAATCATACTTCTTACCATATCCTTAAGGGTCCTATTTCGTCT
This sequence comes from Nicotiana benthamiana, assembly GCA_034376525.1. Taxonomy (NCBI): domain Eukaryota; kingdom Viridiplantae; phylum Streptophyta; class Magnoliopsida; order Solanales; family Solanaceae; genus Nicotiana; species Nicotiana benthamiana. The sequence goes on from CM067326.1 coordinate 43,439,813, forward strand.
CTCAGCTACACCATTCATCGTAGGACTTCCTGGCATAGTATATTGAGGGACGATCCCACACTCATCTAGGAATTTAGCAAAAGGCCCTGGACGTTGTTCACCGGAACCATCATATCGACCATAGTATTCACCACCACGGTCAGATCTAACGGATTTAATTCTTTTGCTTAGTTGATTTTCAACTTCAGCCTTAAATGATTTGAACACGTCTATCGATTGGGACTTTTCGTGAATAAGATATAGGTACCCATAACGAGAGTAATCGTCTATGAATGTGATAAAGTATTGTTGACCATTCCGACAAGGAGTAGGAAATGGCCCGCAAATATCCGTATGTATCAATTCTAAGACGTCCGAAGCTCTATTGGCACCTAATCTAGTCTTGTTTGTTTGTTTTCCCTTGATACACTCAATACAAATTTCCGAATTTGAGGTATCAAGAGAATCAAGAATTCCATCTGACACGAGTTTCTGAATTCTTTGAATGGATATGTGACCCAAACGTTTATGCCAGAGTGAAATAGAATTCTCATTAGTTAATTTCCTTTTAGTACCACTTAAACTTGTATGCAAAGTTTCTTTATTTGAAGTTATTGTATCAACCAAATATAAGCTATCAAATGTTGATAAAACACCAATACCAATAAGATTTGAATTCCGAAAGAGACTAACTTTATTATCCCCAAATGTACATTTATAACCAGATATGTCCAATTGGGGAACCGAAATTAAGTTCCGTCTAAAAGACGGTACAATAAAAGTCTCATCCAAATCTAAATGAAAACCAGTTTTAAACAACAGCCTAAATTTGCCAATAGCTTCAACTGGCACCTTCTTGCCGTCACCCACGTAGATGTATCTTTCACCATCATTTGGTTTTCGGCAGTTCAGGCAACCCTGCATTGATATACTTATATGAGTAGTAGCAGCAGAATCTACCCACCAAGTATCCTTAGGTACCGAAATTAAATTAACTTCAGAACAAACAAGAGAAAGAAGTGTACCTTTTTTCGCACGCCAGGCATGGTACTTGGTACAATCCTTCTTCACATGATTAGTTCCCTTACAGAAAAAGCAACCTAATTCAGTGATTTCAACCTTAGGTTCCTTATGTTGCTTAATCTTGGGCTTTGCAACTGCAACTTCCTTACCCTTCCTCTTCTTAGTTTCCTTAGAAGAAGATGCCAAATGAGCACTTTCAGTCTTATCTAGCTTTATCCTTTCCTCTTCTTGCACACAGTGTGAAATGAGCTCGTTAAGAGACCATTTCTCCTTCAGGCAGTTGTAACTGACCTTAAACTGATTAAAGTGTACAGGAAGAGATATCAAAACAAAGTACACAAGCAGTTCCTCAGGTAAATCCAGCTTGAGTGACTTAAGTTTCGAAGCAAGATGAGACATTTCCATAATGTACTCCCTAATGTTTCCCTTGCCCTTATACCTCATAGAAACAAGTTTACTCAATACTGTACTTGTTTCCGCCTTTTCGTTTTGGATAAAACGATGTTCAAGATTTGCAAGGAAAACTTTGGCATTGGGTTCATCATTCATAGTGCCCCTGAATGATTCTGGAATTGCACGCTTCATGATCATGAGACTCATGCGATTCGAGCGTTCCCACTTCTCCATCACCCTCCTGTCATCAGGAGAGGATGTATCCTCAAGAGGAGTAGGTTGCTCGGTCCGAAGTGCTAAGTCAAGATCCATGCAACCGAGAACGATCATTACATTCTCTTTCCATTCCTTAAAATTTGTGCCGTTAAGCACAGGGATGCTATTGATATTGGCAGAGATCGTAGAAGCAGAAGAATTTACTGTAAATAGAACAAAAGGATTACTAAATACATGCTTATAAAAACTTGAACTTTAACTTTATAGATTCAAAATTAGGCATTTCCCATAACAAGATACCTAGCACAACATTGATTTTAGTCTTTGGACAGAAAATCAACTTGTAAGTGGTACTCTTGGTGTAGTGATCAAACATAGACAATAAACTCCTGTCAAATATTAAACCTTCCTTTGGGCCGATTTAATATTCACATGGAAAACCAAATAATCGTCTCATATTTACCACCACAAGAATGTTCGAATTCCTGCCAAATAACACCTTCCTTTGGGCCGGTGTTAAACGCATGGAAAACTAACATCCACAGTCATCTTATATTTTAAAATTAATCAATCTACACAATAGAGGTTACTTTGGCAACATAATGCTTCAATTGAATAACTAAAATATTAGATGCTATAAACTTCAGGTCCTTAAGCCATTTTATGAATCTCAACTTAATGTGTCACATATTTTGATACGTAACACTTGAATATTAATCGTTGTTTACATGATAGGACAATTCTAAATATATTAAAAGAATTGATGGACTTTAAAACAATTAATATTCACTGAAACTTAAGAGAGTTAAAACGTTTTTAACCTTACTGGACCAACACAATCGATTGTCAAAACCAGACAATCGATTGTTTGATTTTCTGCAAAAAATTTTAAGTTACTGGACCATCTACAATCGATTGTCAAAGCCAGACAATCATTGTTTGGTTTTATGAAAAAAATTTTAAGTTACTGGACCATGACAATCGATTGTCAAAACCAGACAATCGATTGTTTTGGTTTTATGAAAAATTTTTAAGTTACTGGACCATGACAATCGATTGTCAAAACCAGATAATCAATTGTATGGTATAATTTAAAACGTTTCAACTCACTGGGCCATGACAATCGATTGTCTGGATTTTACAATCGATTGTCCTGGTATTCCAAAAAAACTGCCAGAATTTCAAACGTCAATGACAATCGATTGTGTAAGGCAACAATCGATTGTCATGAGGCAGTGACCAAAAAATTTTCCAGAATAACACATGATTTTCAACATGGATTTTAAACATAAAAAAAAATGTGTTGTTAACCAACTAAAATCATGCTGTTCATACAATGTTTTAACATCAAATACATTAAAACATAACAATCATAAGATCATGCTATTTCATGGTAGAATTTATAAACAAAATTATAATTATACTTAAACATGATTTCTGACATAACAAGAACCTTATGATCATCCAAATTATCCAAAATGAAGGGTGGCTCTGATACCAATTATTAGGATTATGATTCCTACTAAAGACAACAACCTTCATATCGAATAATCCGGAATTACAACTACATGAGCGGAAGCTAACCTGAATCCATATGTGGAATTTGATGAACCTCCTTTGAAGATTGTCCTTATGTTCTTGTGAATTCCTTGATCCTTCCTTCAAGTTTCTTGAAGTTGTATATCACCACAAATGCCACACAAGACTTAAAACAATATATGTGAATTGTTCACAATAGTAAAGGTTATGACAATAATCAAATTTGGTATATGGTTTTCCACACTATTTGCAAGACAACAATGGATTGTTTACTCTTGATTCAATGGGAGGAAGAAGAGCTTGTCTTGCACTAATGTGGGAACCATAACCCCCACTTTATAACTCTATGAGTTACATAACCCAAGAGACAAGAGTTACAAGAGTTATGTCTTGCAAGAGTTACATAACTCAAGAGTCACAAGCATGTAACCATAGTTACATATGTAACCTTAGTTAGCCCATCATAAACTAAGGTTACCCTTTTGGGTATCTACACATTAGTCCTACACTTTAGTATGACAACACATTGGCCCCCTTAACATAATGTCCATAAGACCACATAATTAGGCCAAACCAAAAGATAGCACATAACATATAATTATCCATATATTGTTCATATGTGTGTAAATATAAGTCCATATATCTAGATATAAATCCATATATCTTACCATTATCAAAGGTTTCTTTCCAGTGCCCAACAAGGAACAAAATTGGGAGTTGAAATTCCATGTTTTCATTGCCAATTCATTCAAACATAAGAAATCGGATGGGAAGAGTTTATTCAGTAGAAAATAGAGAGAGAGAGAGAGAGAAAAGAAGCTGAAAGAATTAGGAGAAGGGACTGACCAGGATTGATAGAGGGAGAAGCGAAATTGCAGTAAAAGAGAAGAACATTCATTAGTAGTGCTGCCGAATTTGGAGGTTATATGAGTCAATCCAATAAAAACAAAAACTGAAACCTTTCTCATTTGCACAACCCCTTTTAATTGTGCTAACTACGTACGAGTATTTGTTTTGAAACGGAGATAGAAGTGGAAGCAGCGTGAGGAGAATGAGATTGGTTAGAGGCATAAATCAGCTGAAGTTAAGCAAATATAATGTAAAACTTCAATTAAAACACGCCCAAGTTAAGCAAATACAGAACAAAACTTCAATTATTATGCTTAAGTTAGGAATTACAAACAAAAAACTTCAGCAAATAGTGAACAAAACTTCACCAGCTATGCTTAAGTTCAACAATTACAAATAAAAACTTCACCAAATAGAGAACAAAACTTCAACTACTATGCTTAAGTTAATCAATTACAAATAAAAAATTCAGCAAATAAAAAATAAAACTTTAGCTACTATGTTTAAGTTAAGCAATTACAAATAAAAATTTCAGCAAATGGAGAACAAAACTTCAGCTACTATTTTATAGTTAAGTTCAGAAATTACAAACAAAAACTTCACCAAAATAGAAAATAAAACTTCAGCTATTGTGCTTAAGTTAAGCAATTACAAACAAAAACTTCAGCAAATAGAGATAAAAACTTCAGCTACTATGCTTAAGTTCAACAATTACAAACAAAAACTTCAGCAAATAGAAAACAAAACTTCAGCTACTATGCTTAAGTTCAGCAATTACAAACAAAACTTCAGCAAATAGAGAACAAAACTTCAGCTACTATGCTTAAGTTCAGTAATTACAAATAAAAACTCCAGCATGCTTGGTACAGCAATTTTTGCTACTTCAGGTCCGTCTACTACAATGCTGAAGTTTTACGTGATTGTCTTTGCTGAAGTTATACGAAAAAGTGGATACGCTTGTATTTTTTTTTACAAAGCGGGCACAAGTTAAAACACGATCCAAAAAGCGAGTATTGATGCAAATACCCCTTTTCTTTTGGACTGATGGATCTTGTAATATTATTGCAATTTGACGAATTATATTAGCTAGTAATTGTGTTATTAGCAATTGATATTAAAATATCAAGTTATGATTTTAGGATAGTGTATTATGTAGTTCATTATAAAAATGATAACGTTTTTCCAAACTTATTAATGTTCAGGATACGATCGATGAACATATACATAATTAACAAGTTTGTTTGTTTGGTATTGTTGGGTATTTTAATAGTTTTTAGAACTTATGAGTATATTACAGTTTATGTTTTTTCAAAAAAGAGAGAGAGAGAGTGAAATATAATTTGAAAAATTATATACACACAATTTTGATCTTCAAATCAAACATTAGTCAAACTAAATTTGTTAAAATACGTTTGAAAATTATAAGCAAACAGTAGCTTAGTATGAGTAGTAATGGTAGACTATATCACTACATGGATTTGAACTTTTGAAACTTGCGAAAGTTGTATGTAATAATAATAAGGTGTCAATTTTATCAAATGTCTATGAATTTGAAAAGATAAAATAGGACTACGTTGGAACGAGAAACAACAATAATAATAAAATTTTAAAATCTCACAATTACGATTTAGGATAATTTGTACGTGCACAATATTCTTACCTTGAGAAGATCTAGAGACTATTTTTAATAAACTCTTAACTAAAGAAAGTTGGAACATGAAAATCGTATATTTAATTATTGAGCAACATGCTCACGAGAATATAGATACGTACCATTTTTTGTACCGTAGGTTGCATTAAAAAAAGTAACCTAATTGCTGCTAGTGACACAAGACAAGATTTGGTACCTAGTTTAAAAGGAGGGGGGGGGGAGGGGTACTATATATTAAAACAGCTTATTCCAAAGCCATTTAGCGTGCAGAAAGAGGACATTAATAAGACACTAAAGTTGCAAAATCTAAGTGGAAAATGCAAATTATCTGTTTGATCAAATCAAAGATTCTTCTTGAGAAAGGTGCACACCAATTTTACCAAGTACGCTTTTAGAATGATTCTTCACGTAGCTAGCTATATGTGAGAATCTATTGGTTTTTACAATATGGAGTCCTAAAATAGATACTCTAAACTCTCTTTTGGATATTATTTTTAAAAAAAATTTTATTTGTTCATAGAATTTGATTAATTTTTTACAAAAATTAATTTTTTTAAAGAAAATTTTTCGAGTTCTAACAAGTGTTTAGGTGGAAATCTTTTAAGAAATATATATTTTTAATCGTTTCAAAAATTATAGATATATGTGTATTATATACAAAATATATATATATATATATATATATATATATATATATATATATATATATATATATATATATTTGATACTTTTTGACTGGCTAATGCAATTAGTTACTACCGACTGGCCAATTTTACATTTTGTCCAAATAATCTTTTCCACTCACAAACTTTTAATTTTTTTAAAAGTAAAATACATGTCCACAACTACAAGTTTCAAAAAGCATTTTTTAATACAGCTTTAATTTTTTTTTCTATGAATGAAGTAGGACGAGTGTCCTACTTAATTCAATGCTAGGTAATCGAGTTAGTATCCGAACGGAGCTCTTGAAGGGGGAACATCCTAATGGATAAATATGAGCACGTTATACATCTCATAGTAGACCCAAAATTCTCACCATTTGTTATATTCAGAAATCCAATTCAATTTACTGAAATCCTTCATTCGTATTTTTTTTCTACCATGAATGTTTTCTAAAACTCTTTGATCGCCGAATTTAAAGTATTCTACTTTCACGTAATTTACAGAATTCAACAAATAATCAATATTTTACGAATTTAAATTTCGCTAAAATTTATATCCAAGCGCTAGCTTAATAACAATACTAGTAGATGTGCATTCAGAATGTCTTTAAGTGCGTGTGTAATAACATGCCACTACAGTTAAAAAAATTATCAAAATCATTTATATTTGTATCAACCAAATATAAAATACAAACACATATAGTTTGAGTTTAAGACAAGAAGTACATTTACACTTATAAAAAGCTATATCGTCCCATGAGTAGTAGACTAGTAGATGACAGTACATTTATACTAAATAATACTAGTAGTACCTATATTTTTTGACCCCTACCAAATTTTTGCAATAAAATAATTAATTAAATAAAGCTTTGGATTTTGTTGTGTCAGTGTACTTTTCCTGAAATTAGCACCATATAGCTGTTCATATAAAAAGGACCCCACTTTTCTTTACAAAAAACTTCATCTCCATCTCATAGCCACCACATACCCTCTTCTCTTCATTCATTCAACACTCATATCACTATAATTCCCACACAAAACTCTTTTGTATAAGACATTTTAGCCTAAATTCCTAACACCCCATTCTTCCCATATCCTTATCTTTTTTCTTCTTTTTCCCCTCAATCAAACAAAAACAAGAAAACTTGAAAGAAAAAATATCCAATATTAGATCTTAGTACTAAATTTATTACCCTTTTTTTAAAACATTTTTATAGTCATGGACAAGATGAGAGTCAAAGAAGAATTGAAGCAAAACAATCAAGAAAGCCAAAAGGCAAAGCAAATACAACAGCAACAACCACCACCCTCCGCCGCTGCCGCCGCCACCACCACCGCCGGCGGTCCAGCTCCAGCTTCACCACCTTCAGCTTCATCATCTCCATCACATGAATTTTCTTTCACAATTTCCTTTAATCAAAATATTTCCACAAAAACCCCTGAAAATAATAAAACAAAGCAAAATACCCCACCATCTTCTTTTGCTATAGATTTAACTCCAGCTGATGATATATTTTTCCACGGCCATTTACTTCCTCTTCATCTTCTTTCACACCTACCAGTTTCTCCTCGCTCTTCAACAAATTCCGTTGATAGTTCACTTCCCATAAAAGATTTATTAGAAGAAAAAAAAATCCAAAATTCCAAAAACCAAAAAGAATTAGAACATGATGATGATAACTCTTATTATGATCTAAACCATAGTTTTCATCATCCTCGTCAAACAAATTCTTTTACTACATCAAAAGATCAAAAACCAAAATCCAAATCTTTTTCTTTATTTGGATTACCAAAAAAGAAAAAAGAGGAAAAAGAAGACAAGGAAAAACAAAGGAAGCTAAAATTTGATGTGAGTCAAGTGTTGAAAAGGTATATGAGAATGGTGAGACCTTTTTTATCATTTAGAAGTAGAAAAAATATGCAATTTAATAGACAAAGTTATTCTTATTCTGGTAATTTAAGTTTTAGAAGTGGGAAAAATAAGGAAATTAGAGGAATAAAAAGAGGTGCATATTCAGCTCCAGTATCTATGAAAAATTCTCCTACAAATAGTGGTTTACTTGTAGCAACACCTGGTGCTAATTATCATAATTCATCTTCAAGTGATAGTACTATGGAAGAATTACAAGCTGCTATTCAAGCTGCTATTGCTCATTGCAAGAAATCTAGTTCAGATGAACAGAGAAGCAAATGATTAGGTTATTCCAGTTTAATACAGATTCGCGTCTGTATTAAACTACCTCTGCTTATAATTCCACCATACCATACCCCTTGTGGTTTTTCTTTTTTCATGAAATATATTTGTAAGTAAAGTATTGTTTAATATGAGCTATTTATTCATGGTGAACGATTAGTAGGGCAACCATGTCTGAATTGTTTTTTCTTCGTCTTCTGTAATTCTTTTTACTCTTTTACGAAATTGATAACCTAGTTGGTTATTGTATTTCGTTTCAATGATGGCCAAGGTCAATGAGGCTATTAAAAGAATAGCATTGGTCTAATGTTTTGAAAATTTGAAGTATTCCAAGTTTGTTAAATTAATTGTGTAAATCGACTATCATCTAGGTAATGCCGATTAGCACATAGATTTATCAATAAAATATACATGTATCGTTTACTAATACCAGTGGTGTTTTTCAGATCACATTTTTCTACAATTTCAATACACGACATATAATCAGTCGATTGTTTTATAAATCTACTAATGTGGAAATCAACGTTTGATGGAAACAGAAATAACTATAAATTACGTCACTTTTTTAATTAAGTTACCTCATGTTTACTAGACAATTTTTGTATTTGGTCTTTTTTTATATATATTCTCTATTCCTTCTATCCCCTTTGTTGGAGCTATTAATCCGGTGCTGACCACCTTTTATCGTTTTTGATCATTAATGTTTGAACATAACGAGAAAGCTATCTGAATTAGGTAATTAATGAAACCTTTTTCATTTTCTCTACTTGGTCTGTGCCGACTTTTTCTAGTTCTATTAATGATGAATACTTTATGTATATATGATTGGCATTTCAATTAGGAAGCCCCCACCCCCTCCCCTAACCCCCACACACAATAAAAACTTGAGCAACAGATTAGCTTAGAAAGGAGGATAGATGAATGAGACGTTGTCTATGACTATATAATGTTGGTGTAATAATGGAATACCAAATACAAAGCATGTGTAACATGTAGCTTTCAATGTGTTCATGTACAACTCAACTTTTAAATTTTTCATTACTCCATTTTCTTTTTGGTCTTAGACAACTCTTCTTAATGGTGACAACAAGCCCCAAATCCTTGTGCTTTTAACCTCTTCCTTTTCGAATCTTTCTATCTCTTTCATGTTTGGCATAGCCTATTAATTTTTACATATTCTATGCCTGCAATTGTTCAAAAAGCTATAGAAATGTTAATGAATTTAGAGGTTTTTACTAGATAAGGTGACAGCAAAAAAACCTCACTACTAGCTTTTAGTCTGAAGCAAACAGCGATAGTCATGAATGAATTTCATACTAAACAATCTGCTATTTCATTAGGATAACACTTGCTTTGTCTTTTTCTATCTTGATTGCAAAGCGTGGTTAAAAAAGTTAAGCTAAAGATGGTGTATATTCACATTCAAACCTATTCTTTTGTAGCCGATCCCAACTCTTAACGTCATGTTCCCTCTACACACATATAAAAAGCAAGTCAGGCATATTAGTTAGCTCATCAACTCACCTTAACGCATCCTCACGGTATCACTTGGCTAACAAGTGCCAAAAGCAAAAACTTCAATGTTGATGGGCTTATTATCTTAAAATTGTCTATTTAATTTGGCTTTTTTCACTTTTAGTACATATCAGAAACTATTTACTTTCGGTAGTTGAAAACTTCTTCAAAAAATATATATATTTTTCGTCTATTATTTTGAAAGTAATTATACAATATCATTTTCCTATTTGGTTTATACAAGGAAGATTGAGAAAGAAAAGCAAAGCAGTGGAAGTAGATCTAAAAGAGCTGGTTTCCTTACTGGAAAAGACAGTAGACGAGAAGAGAGTTTAATCTTGTCAAAAACAATGTTAGGAGCTTTGAAAAGCAGGGAATAAGAATTAGGACCAAATATGCAGTGGGTCACATGCGTTGATGTTTATGGAATTTCTTTCTTTTGTGCAAGTACAACGATAATTTAATGTGGTACTTAGTTTGGTCCATTTTCACATCCCAACAACTAAGGACATATCGCTTTTTCCTTTTGTTAATTTACACCTTCCATGATTATGATCTTGAACTCAGGATATATATGATCATTAATATGATTTGCTCATGATGATCTCAAACTAGTGAGCAAATAAAATAAGCAAAAAGAATGGCTTACAATCATAAGGTAATCTCCATTGTGAAACTGGAGTTTCAAAAATAAAATCAAAGGTATAATTGTTTCTAATTTATTCGAGAAAAAAGTTATTAACAAATCAATATTTTTTCAATCATCTAATCTATGTGGGCTTGTAAAGTAAGTACTTTGCTAAGGAATTTTTTTCTATCTATATCATATATGAAACCTTATTATTAAAAATGTGTATATTTTCATTATTACCTGCCATATTTATATTTTTACTACAAAATTTATACCATTCATTAAATACACAATATTAAGAATTGATTCCTTCAAATTAGGCGCCTACAAATCTGGGATAAATATTTGAATAGCTTATTCCTTTCAAATTAGGCGGCTAAAAATCTGGGACTAAATATTTTTTCAATATTGATTTAATGGTATCTACAAACTACTACATTTATACTATATTTAAACTGCAATCTATATTGAAAAAAGATGTTAACTATAAAATATTTTCCTAATCTACAAATTTTCTATAAAAAATCTACAAATAAACTACAAATCAGTTTACGTATGTACAAAGCAGTATTGTTTTGAAGGGTATCTACAAAACTACTACATTTTTACTATAATTACACTACAATCTATGTTGAAAAAAAATGGTGACTACAAAATTTTCTCTTCATCTACAAAATTTCTACAAAAAAAGCTACAAAAAAACAGCAAATCGGTTACATTTATACTACAATTACACTAAAATCTATGTTGAAAAAAATATTGACTACAAAATTTCTATAAAAAAACTGCAAATTGGTTTAAGTATTGTATAAAGTTGTATTATTTTAAAGGGTATCTACAAAATTAATACATTTATACTACAAATTAAACTACAATCTTATGTGAAAAAAAAAGTTGACAATAAAATTTTCTCTTCATCTACAAAATTTCTACAAAAAACTATAAATAAACTACAATTGTACTCACACTGTCACACTTAGAGAAGATTCTTATGGCTACTCCACAACTTTACAATTGAGAATTGTTGATTGATCGATTGAGGAAGTCTTCTGTATCATATATCTACTCTCGATCTCATACTTGTTAAAATCCAGAACAATATCTGACAATTAACATAAATTACAATAACCGAAACAATGGGTTTCATATTGAATCTCTTGGCTAAAAATCTGATTATACTCAATGTGTCTCATCTTTGTATTTTTTGAGAAGAAGAAGGAATGGAGAAGAGAAAAAAATGTGAGGGAGAAAATGACGCTGGGATTAGGAGAAAGAAATGTAGGAATTAAGGGGAGAGAGAAACATGAGATATATGGATACCTTTAATTAAGGAGTAAAATATTGAAAACAGCCTCTCTGCCCTTTCGGGTAGGGGTAAGGCTCGTCTACATATTACCCTCCCCAGACCCCACCTGGTGGGAGTATACTGGGTAGTTGTTGTTGTTGTTGTTGTTAATTAAAGAGTAAAATCTGCCCATTACTTAGACCCTTAATTAAGTATGGTATATGATTGGTAATTTGGTATACGAGTTTGTAATTAAATCAAACCTTAAACATGGATGGTAAAAAGGTTTCCTATATGGTATAGGAATGTAAAAATCCCCTTTACAAATCATCTAAGCAAACCGCTGAAGCTAAATGGATCTACGATTTTTTATATGTGAGTGCACTGCTAAAAAAGGAGAAAAAATATATTTAAATGGGAATTAATTCCTAATCCTCTTCGTAGTAACTCAACATCCAACTAAGTGTATCATTCAATTTTTTTAGAGCGTGGATACTGTTAAAATTATACCAATTTTTAAAAATATATACATAAAATATCTTGTTTTGCAAAGAAAACATGGGTTCGATTACCCCATAATCTCTCCATAAATCCGCTCATGATTGAAGCGTATGATATAAAGCTTAAAAGACATGAATTAATCGACTATCGAATGAAGCCCTTAAATATAGGGCAATGTCCGTTTATAGGTTAGTAATTATGCGCGATTTTTTTTTTTTGTTCAAGTCACTTGTGTACTAATCTTTTCGTTTACTTTTATTTACAAGTTTTAACTTTTCACGTCCTTGTGAAATAATAAATAAAGTATATAATTTACTGTGATATCCATATTAATTGATGCATATTTTATTAGATTTGAGAAAAACATTTGAAATGAATAATAAATATTATGGGTATAATAAAAAATTAATATTTTCTCTTAATATGCGTAAAGTGACAAGTAAATAAAAATTTATTTTTAATATGCATACCAAGTTGTTTAACCAAAAAAATAAAATTTCGATTAAAGGTATAATTTAGAAGAACGCGAATTACTAATCGAAAGAATGTGTAAAAGAAAGTAATTTGGATAGCAATAATATAATCAAGAGAGAAATAAGTAAACCAAAGTATATTCAGATAGTGTTTTGTGTCCCTCGAATTGATCAGTTATCTCCCTTTTACAACTATTTGAGAGACATGCGTTTTGCCTTTGTCATAATAAAGCTATTATGATTACTTAAAGATATAATATACTACATTACACAATCATTATGTTTAATACAGATTCTCTAACGTATTCAACATTGAATGCTCATTAAATATTGTATCTGCACTCTTATATATTGTCAGATTCATTCTCCTTAATTCTCGGATCTAAATGACTTAAATAGGTATGAATGATTAGTCTTTCGAATAACTGCCTGTACCTCTTCCTTTGCCCTTGCTCGTATCTGTTGCTACTCGTGCCTCTTTGCCAACTACAATTTTTTGACCTATCTACGTGTCTTGACACGTCATTTTTATATGTAAACTCAATTTTTTCCAATACAGATAGCCCCCCACTTGCCATTTATTTATCAGTTGAATATTTGGGAAGTGGATTTTATTAGAACGAGAATTTTTGTCACCTTTAAAGCTATGAAAAAATAGTTCAGTTGTTACTTCCATTTAATGCTCTTCACACGTGTCGCCTTTTCATTAACTCTGTAGTTTTGCAGCCCTTTTCAAGACTTTTCACAACTATACTATTCACGACGCGTCAGTTATCATATTATGGTACTTCCATCATTATATTTTTTTTCCTTCAGCGGTTGCTTATCAATGTAAATATAACTTCTTTCTTTGTCTTTACCACATAAAGTTTACCGAATATTCAATTTCTCGAATCCATGTTTACTTCTTCATCGTATCACCCTTCTTCACTATGTCTTCATCAAACCCTAACCCTAGGAGAATTCCCATAGTTTATACATTCCCTAATGCCCCCATATGTAAGCATGTAATTTTTGACCTACACAACTTTTAAAAGTAGTATATTTAAAGAAGAATATTTAAGATATTCACTTGGGTTTATTTCTATAGGATTTTACTTTAGTACTAATTTCACTTCTATTTTTTTAAAAGCAGAAAAAATTAATATATATATATATATATATATATATATATATATATATATATATATATATATATATATATATATATATATATATATATATATATATATATATATTCATGGTTTACATTATTTCTATTTAGTTTAGGTTATTAAGATTTTATAGTCATGTATTTTATTTTTACTGCAATTTTTACTTTTACTTTTAATTTAAATAAAACATAATATATTAAAAATATATATATAGTTTCATATATTTACATAATTTATTTAATTAATTTAAATTAGTTTTGTTTTAATTCAAAAGATTGGGTTGGTTATTTTTATGGACTTCTAAAAAATTGAAGAAGTGCAAATTTTTCCCCAATTTTACACAAGTAGAAGCCCAAAATCGGACAGCCCAATCCCTTCCTCAACCCAACCCTTTGACCCGCTGGATAAACCCATGATCCGCCCTGTTTTCCCCTCTAATCTTGGCCTTCCATTAGCCTTGATCCAACGGACCCAAATAATATTAACACCCATATAAAACCTTATTCTAACGAAACCCTAAACCTAAAAACCCTCAATCAAGCGCCCACCATCCCTCACCCCGTCACTGCCGCGCCAGCCCATCCAACTCGCCGGTTTTCCGGCGAGTTCACTCACCAAGTCCCATGGTCCCCCCCCCCTCTCGTCTTCTCCTTCTTCCAAGTCATTCAAATCGTACCAAATCTCATCATTTCAATCCGATTCGCGCGGATTTTTCTTCTATTTCTTTTGTTTAAACACAAAATCGGAACCCTTGAGTAAATTTGGGAAGAATGGGAATCGTTGGATGTAAAATCTCCATTTTTCGATTTTTATTTGTGAAAGGGATTGTCGGATTTTTGATTTTTGGGGTCCACACGGTTCTGGGATTTTCTTGCAAAAGAAGAAGATTCGAGAGGGGGCTATATATATATATATAATATCTTCTGAGATTCTGAAAAATTAGGTTGAAATTTTTTTTTTCATCTCTTTCTGTTTTCTTAGTGATATTTTAAAAAAATCAAAAAAGAAACACATAGTTAGTTCATCTTCTTCTTTGATCTTTGCTGAAAATGAAGTTCGATTGAGCAGAGTTGGCATCGTCGTTGCTGTTCGTCGTAGATTCTGGCCGAGATTTCTGTTTCTCTTTGACGACTGCGGCTGAAATCCCCTGTTGCAGATCTGTTCATTTGGCTCGTTTCACTTGCTGTAATTGTCGAAGTTTTGTTGATTGAAATCTAAAACCTCAAGTCCATCCCATCTCTCCTTCTCACTTTAATTTTTTTTATGTGACTGAAACATAAACAGAGCCATTAAAACTTGTTGAAATAACTTAAGTTTCATAGATTAAGGATATGAATTTTCTTAGTTCAATTTTAGATCTAAAGATATAGGGGTTTAAAGAGGAAACCAGTTGTTTACTTTACTTCCGTAGCAATTAGTAAAGAAGTTTTCTTGTACTTGTTCTTGTTCTTCTCCAAGATCCTTTCATATTTTACTAGTCTAGTAGTAATATTGAGTAATTTTTGTCGTGCATTAAAGCTTCCATGGATGAAGTATATGTTTCTGTTGGGCATCTAATTATCATGGACTCATTTCTTTTAAATAATAAAGTAGTTAGTGTGTGGATTACATGCTTTATTCTATTCAAAATTGCTTACTCGTCTCCAAAGTAGTTTTCTTTTACTATTTTTTTTATTATATCTATTTTTGATTTTTTTTTTTTAAAAGGAGGTTCGTTTGTCTCACTATGGTCAGTGCAAATTCCATTATTAGTTTAGATTTAGTCGTGTGTGTTTTATTCTGACGTGATTATTGATTCACGAGTGGGATACATTTAGAAATTCTAGTTTAATAGTTATAATTACCTCATAGCAGTAATATAAGGGCAAATAAATTACGATTAAGCGGCTCTTGTTATGTTTTGGTTACTTTTGCTTTATTATATTTAGACTGTCTATATCTTTATTCTCCTTGAATGTTTCGGATGCTATGTATGTATTTGTGCAGATAGATTGAATGAACTATTTGAGTGATATTGGATTGTGGGGGAAGGGAAAGATTGAGTCCGTAGTATTTTTATCTTGCTTCACATGCTTTACGATTGGTTAAAAGAACATGACCTGAGTTGACTTTCTATTAGTTTTTATCTTATTTTCTTATTCTCGCTTTATTATTATTCTCTATGAGCATGCTTAGGTCGACCACACTTGGATAGGCAAGCCTTAGGATCTTGTTGATTTTGAGGTGAGAGGTTATCTCTTAGTTAAATTTATTCGGGGAATGCCCCGTAAAGTTTGTAATATTATTATCCGGGATATGTCCCGAAAAACCATATAAATATTTTGAAGGCTTTGATGAGCATGGTGGAGAGGTTGCAGTATAGGTTAGCTTAGGAGTTTTCTTTTCTTTTCCTTTTCATTTTCTCTTATTAGGTAGGGACAACCTCTTGTGCGTTTACTTATTTTGCTTTTCTATGTTGTTTTTACCTCAATTGAATATTTTAAAACTAGCTTAATTTGAGTACGCAACCGTGATTTGCACGGGACTTGGGGAGTGCTTAACACCTTCTCCCCGAGTCAAATGAACCTCCTTACTCAAATCTTTGGTGTGGACTGAAGCGTTTTGAATGATTTTCCTTTTATAAAACAGTGACATGGCACACCAAAATCTATGTCATGAGGCGACTCTGAGTTAATCCTTTTGAAATGAATTTTTGTCACTTTCAAAATTGAAAAATCCTTTCCAAACTTTCTTTACCAAATCCTTTTTTTAACTTAAGAGGGTTAAGTAAAGGCTTTGTTAAAAAAAACGGGGGGTGTTACACCATCATGAGCATAAGGGGAGGTAAGCTTCGTAGTTTAAGGTATGCTCGTAGTGGTTCTTCTATGCCTTCACTTAGTTCTGACCCTTCTTCTAGAACTGGGGGCTTGCTTTTTGAAAGGTCTTCTTCAAGAGGTAAAGAACCTTCTTAACCTCTTCATGAACCCGCAGTAGAAGAGATAGTTCCTATGGAATTATCTTTTTATCGTGACAGAGAATCCCTTAGGAATCAAGTTTCTGGTTTAGATCGTGTTGACATCTATCCCATTCAGATTATAGAAGTTTTGACTCCTGTAGTTCGTAGAGACTGCATTGGAGTAGTGATTTTCCTATTATTATTATTATCCCTAATCCAAATCAAAGAAGCACCTCCTACCTAACCGGGTTTTCTTTTGTTTAAACATACTCTTTCAACTTAGGGTTCAAACCAGCTATTGACCCAGTCATTCTTGAGTTCTGTCGTTTCTTCGATGTCTGTTTGGGTCAAATTAGCCCAATCATATGGAGGGTTGTTGCATGTTTGAAGCATTTGACCAACACAGCCGGTGTTTCTTTTACTTTCCCTCATTTAATTCACCTTTGCTCCCCTAGACTCTTCCTCAATGGTGTTTTCACACTAGTAGCCAAGAGAATTGAGAGTTTTGGCGAGTCCCAAGGATAACAAAGACTGTGGATGGTATGCCAGGTTTATTGTTGCCCACACTGTTGGTTTAGTGGGTGAAGATAATGTTCCCTTTCCTGAGAAATTGAACTTTGCACGTAAGTCTTTTTTAACTTTCTCGGGCCTTTTTTCTTCAAGTCTGTCAACTTTCTAATTTTGCTTTTTTTTTTCAGCAACCATGGAAGTTGTAAAAAGTGTTCTCAATTTCCGTGATTAGGTACAAGTTACTAAAGATTGCACCAATAGATGGTAGATCTTGGAAGACGCTTTCTAACCTCTTTGGTTGGAAAGTAAAACTTCTGGTAAGAGTTTTTGTATTATTTCATTTTTCATATCGTTTTTTTACTAATTTTAATCCCCCTTTTTATTAGGATTCACTATTCATGGAGTTATTGCCAAGGCGGTTGCGGCTTCCTGTATCTCTTCGGGAACCCCTATCTTTTTAGAAATGACTCAAGAAATAATTTTAGGTTCCTCATCAAAGAGAAAAGCTGTTGAAGAAGAAGACTTTGAAGAAGAGGAAGAGGGGGGCTCTTTGGTGACAAGGCCACGAGCTCGAAGGCACATCATTTCTGATGACGAAGCAGAGGCATCTCCCCCTCTTTCTATTCCTGTTACCGAGTCTATTGAAGCCTTGGTAGCAATTCCTGATGACAACGTTGATCACATTGATACTCATGAGTCCATTGAACAACTGTTTATTAGTGAATTCGGTAGTGAAGTCTTAGGGCCCGTTTTAGATGAAACACCATTGGCCTCTTTTTCGACACCCGTGTCTGTGACTCCTTCCTTACTTTCCTTGCCAACCACAGGTGTTTCTATTCCTTCTTCAATTGGTTTTACTTCTTCTACTACCCATCCTTCGACAATTCCTCCTCCAATCATTTATAATACTGAAGTTGGCTATTCAATTAAGAGCGTTGCTATGAGGAGGGTAGTTATTGAAGTTCTTGAGAAGAGCAGTCTTTTGAGGAAATTAGGCCAATTGGATGCATGGCTAGAGCCTTTAATTGGCCCAATCGAAAAAGCCAAGCTTCAAAACCACAATTCATTGACTTTGATGAATGATATTGTGCATTCCACTTTGAAGCATTTCACATTCTCTCTCTTTTTTTTTACTTTATGGTTTTTCTATCTTTTGGATTCTTATTTCCCTTCTTTTCTAGGCCAATATTATTGGCACAGAGATAATGAAACGAGTCACCTCCTCAGAGCAGATTGCATGTGATTCTCAACTAGAGGCATTCAATTGGAAGGAACAATACGAAAGGTTGCAAATTGATATGGATTTTTTAAAAGAAAGCAAGAGTTCCTTAGAGCAGAAGCTACAGGTTTTGACTTCGGAACTGGTGCTTTAAAAGGCTTCCTCGATCCAAGCAGATAAAGAAAAAACTCACCTTGAAACCTCCTTCTCAGAACAACTATCCAAGGCTAGTGAAGAAATTAGAGAGTTGAAGGCTATCTTGAATGAAAAAGAAACTTACGCTAGGGAGCTCGTGCAAAATTTGATTTAAGAACAGGAAGACCTTCGAGCTTCTTATGATAAGGTGCGTGATTTAGAAAGCTCCCAAGCTTCTATTCAAACTTCTTACCATCGCCTTGGCTGAAAATGAGAAGTTAAGGAATGAGATTGGTGATTGGGAAAGGGATTACGAGATCATTGAGAAGAATCTGCTTTTGAGGTGAGTTGGGCATTTTCGAATTCATGCCGTGATACCCTAATTGAAGCTGGCCAAGAAAATTTCAACTTAGTGTCTGAGTTGGCTAAGATCAATGAAACTATTGAGAAAGATCAGCAAACTCAAGATTTTCCTTCTCCCGTGGCCGAAGATTCCGTGAATGTTGAAGTTGATACGGGTATCTCAACTCTTTCAAGCCCAGTCGAGCCTGTTGCTGCAAGTCAAGTTTAACCCGCAAGTGTTGATGCACCTGCCCAAGTTGAGCCCGCTGCTGCTGATGCACCTACTTTAGTATCTCTAACTTCTTAGTGACCAGTTTTAGTTGTTTGAATGTCTTTGTTTTTAATCTTTATTTGGAAAATTGTGGTCAAACTCATGGTTTCATTTAAGGGTTTATTCTGGCAGCGCAAGTCCCCGGACCTTTCATGGGGTTATTTATATAAAAAAATTGTAGTTTTATGACTAAGTTCTTACTTACTTAGTCTTAAGCTTTTTAATATTTTAGAAGTTTTCTCATTATTATCTTGAACTTCTATTTAATTTATTCTTGCCTTTATTACAGAATAATTAACATTTTTGCTCTTCAAAAATTCTTCTGTTAACCTCATGACTAATTTAAACATGAGTTTTATAAAATAGGGCCCTTTTGTATTCGACACTTAATTAAGAAGATATCTCAACTTCATAATGGTGTTTAAAATACGATAAAAGAAATAGGAACACACATGTTTCCTTGAAATAACTTTGATAAGTTTTTTATTTGAACCTTGTCTAGTTGAATAATAATTTACATGTATTTGAATTACATCTATAATTTTCTCGTAATTGTTTTTCTTGTAACAGAGTTAAAAAAAATAAATAATAAACTCTAGGTTTTTATTTATAACCCGTTTCATTACATTGACTTTACCCTAAGCATAAGGTTTTCTTTGGCCTTAGCTCGCGACTTCATGGCTTTACTTTGCACTTGACTTTTTCAGGCTTGATCTTTGATTTTTCTCAATCTTCGTTCTTTGCCTTCTTTATACACATGCCTATGTTATATTATGTAATCCCCCAAGTGTTTGAGTATGAAGCCTCGAGCACTTGGTTATTCCTCTCATTTGGTCCTTTCCTCAAAAAGAAAAAACATTTGAGATTCGGAGGTGCGATTATAGATGAAGACTGCTTAACTCGTTTGAATTTCTATCAAAATATTTGTAACCCTAGGCCGGGAAATATAATGTATTCCATGTGCCTTTTAGGTCGTGACTCATCATTTTGTACGGGCTAGCTTTTTTCCTATCATCTAAAATCGTTAGTAAAATTTTAACAATTCAAAAATAGAATTTTAAAACAAAGATACCTGACCGTGGGTATTCCTTAGAAGTAATATCTCTTTAAATGAACAACATTCTAATGTGAAGGTAGTATTTTTCCATCTATTGTTTCTAGTTCATATGCTCTTTTACCTACAATACCATGAATTTTATAGGGTCCTTTCGATGTTTGACTTAATTTACCTGTGTTAGCTGCCTTCATAGATTGAAAATCTTTTTTAAGCATGAAGTCCCCAATTTTAAAGAATCTGAGGTGTGCTTTCCAATTGTAATACCGTTCTACGACCTTCTTCTATTTTTCCATTCTTATTAATGCAACTTCTCTCCTTCCTTCAAGCAAATCAAGATTTATACGCATTTCCTCATCATTAGAATCTTCTGTTGCCTGAGTAAACCTTGTACTTGGCTATCGTATCTCAACGGGAATTAAAGCTTCTGCTCCATAACAACGAAAATGGTGTTTCTCTTGTACTTGTTTTTGTTGTTGTACGATATGCCCATAAAACACCAAGTAGCACTTCTGGCCAATTTCCTTTTGAATCTTCTAATCGCTTTTTTAAATTATTGATAATGACTTTATTTATTGATTCTGCCCTCCCATTACCCACCGAAGGATAAGGTGTAGACGTAATCCTTTTAATATGCCAACTTTGAAAGAGTTTCATGATTTGAGCTCCTATAAACTGAGGTCCATTATCACACATGATCTCTTTTGGTACATCGAATCGGCATATGATATTCCACCAAATGAAGTCCTTAAGTTCCTTTTCTCGCACTTGTTTGAATGCTCCTGCCTTTACCCATTTAGTAAAATAATCAGTAAGTACGAGCAAAAATTTTACTTGTCCTTTTGCTTGTGGTAATGGACCCACGATATCCATTCCCCATTTTGTGAATGCCACGATGCAATTAACAAATGTAGTAACTCCGCAGGTCTATGCATATTGTTGCCTTACCTTTGGCATTTATGGTATTTAGCCACGAAACTTTCTGCTTCTTCTTCTATTTTAGGCCAATAATAGCCCTCCCTAACTAGGGTTCTTACCAATGATCTTCGTTATGTGTGATTCGCAAAATGCCCCTCGTGTATTTCTCTCATTACGTACTCCGTTTGAGAAGGTCCGAGGCATCTTGTTAAGGGAGCACTGAATATTTTACGATATAGATTGCCTTGCTTTAAGTCGTACTGGGCAACCTTTTTTCGCAGCGCATAAGCTTTTTCCTATCATTAGGGATGGTACCATACTGCAAAAAAGTAACAATCTCATTCCTCCAATCCCAAGTCAAGTTATTAAAATTCACCTCATTCTTATTGGGGTCGAGAACTGAATGGAATAAATGAATAACTGAGGCGTTTGCATCACTTGCCACGTCAACCGTAGATGCGAGATTAGCTAGGGCATTCGCTTCAACATTTTCATCCTTTTGTATTTGTATAACCTTCCAGATTTGAAATTGTTTTATTAATTCCCGTACATTTTCTATATGTTATTGCATCCTTGCTTCCCTGGCTGTATAAGTCCCTAGCATTTGATTAACCATAAGTTGTGAATCGCTCTTGATTATAATCTAATTTTTGCCAAGTTCTCGTGCTAGTTCTAAACCTGCAGTCATAGCCTCATACTCTACCTCATTGTTAGTTATAAAATTTAATTTGATAGCTTGTCAAATTCACCTGTAGGTGGTACCAATACTTTCCCTAAACCTGCACCTTTTACGTTAGATAAACGGTCAGTGTATAAAGTCCAAGTTCCTGGGTTAGCTCCATTGAATACATGTAATTCTTTTCTGCTTCTTAGCTAAAATCAGCCACGAAATCAGCTCGCACTTGAGATTTTATAGCAATTCTAGGTTGGTATGTGATTTCGTACTCACTTAATTCTATAGCCCATTTAGCCAACCTACCTGATAACTCATGCTTATGTAGTATATTACGTAAGGGATAAATAGTTACTACAACAATAGGATGACACTAAAAGTAAGGTATTAACTTCCTTGATGCCATGATGAATGCAAGTGCAAGATTTTCTAATTGAGGATATCGTGCCTCTGCATCTAACAATGATTTACTAACATAATAGATGGGAGATTGTTTACCTTGGTCTTCTCGGACCAAAATGACACTTACCACTACTTCTGAAACAACAAGGTAAATGAGTAGTCTTTCCCTAGCCTTCGGTTTTGCAAGCAATAGTGGATTTGATAAGTATGTTTTCAAATTTCTGAGTGCCTATTGACATTCCTCACTTCATTCAAAATGATCCTACTTTTTAAGAGCCGAGAAGAATTTAAAGCATTTTTCTGATGATTTAGATATGAATATTCCCAACGCTGCAATTATTCTTGTTAACCTCTGAACTTCTTTTTTACTTGAAAGCATATATGGATTTCTTCAACGGCCTTAATCTGTGCGGGATTCACTTCAATACCACGGTTAGAAACAAGAAATCCTAAAAACTTACCTAAGGCAACACCAGATACACATTTCTCGAAATTTAATTTCATACTAAATTTGCACAAAATTTGAAATGTATCAGAGAGTGTGATATGCGATCTTTTGAATGCTTAGTTTTAACAAGAATATCATCTATATACACCTCCATGGTTTTTCCCAAATGTTCTTGAAATATTATCGTTACCAACCTCTGTGATATGTTGCACCAACATTCTTTAAATCAAAGGGCATTACTTTATAAAAGTAAGCCCCCCTGTCTGTTATAAATGAAGTTTTTTCTTCATCTTTCAGATCCATTTTGATTTGATTATAACCTGAATATGCATCTATGAAACTTTATAGTTCATGTCATGTAGTTGCATCAATCCGTTGATCTATATGTGATAGTGGAAAAGAATCTTTAGGACAAGATTTAAGATCTGTGTAATCTACACAAACCTTCCACTTACTATTCTTCTTTGGCACTACAATGGTATTAGCTAACCAGTTAGGATACTTTACCTCGCGAATGGATCCAATCTTTAGCAATTTTCGAGCCTCTTCTTGAATCACCTGATTCTTGAAGGTTCCTTGCTTTGTTTTCTTTTGTTTGACAGGAGGGTATGATGGATCCTCATTTAATTTATGAGTCATAATCTCCGCCGGTATCCCTATCATGTTAGAGTGGGACCAAGTAAAGCAGTCCACGTTAGTTTTCAAAAATTTAGTTAATTTACCTCTCATGCCTTGGCTAAGATTGGCCCCTATGTAGACTTATCAAGCCATTGAGAAAATAACACAACAGGCTCCAATTCCTCAATTGTTGTTTTGATGTTTTCATTCTCTTCTAGTTCTTGAATAGTATTAAGCCTTTAATATATAGCTGCTTGTCGCTGTTCAGTTGAGGTTTGTGTTGGCGCCCTCAACTGTCTTCTATGATTGCTATTCTCCTTCATTTTTGTACTTGTATCTGCTACGGAGTTGATGCTCCAAGATGTATGTTGATCTCCACAAATTTTATATATTTCCCATGGTGATGGGACTTTAATAATTTGATGCAAGGTTGAAGGAACAACATCCATTTTGTGGATCCATGGTCTCCCAAGGATCATGTTGTAAGCCATCTCTATATCTAATACCTGAAACTTTGTATCTTTGACGACCCCTTCTGCGAATGTGGTGAGGGTTACCTCTCTTTTTGTCACAACACTAGAATTGTCAAATTTAGATAGAGTATGCGCCTTTGGTATTATTCTATCATTAGCTTGCATCTCACGTAATACTCTTAGCAAAATAACGTTCATGGAACTACATGGATCAATCAAAACTCATTTTACATTAGTGTCATATACAATTAGAAATATTACCAGTGCGTCATTATGAGGAGTTAACGCGCCATATCAACATCATTGAGTGTAATGTTGTCTTCCTCTAAGACATGCCGCACCCGTTTTTTGGGTAATTGTAATTTTGGAAATTTTGTTAACTGCAGTATATGATACGTTGTTGATGTCCTCACCACCACTTATAACATTGATAGTTCTTTTGGGAGAAGGTGGTTTTGGGGGCTCCTGCCTGTTTTTCATATAAGCTTGCTTACCTTTATCACTGAACAACTCAGTGAGATATCCTTGTTTTAGTAGATGATCAACTTCACTTTGTAAAAACCTACAGCCTGCCGTTTTATGCCCGCGATCATTATGAAACTCACACCAATGATCATGATTGTGTCTGTTTGGATTTGATCTAATCCATTTTGGCCATCGTACCTTATCTCTCATGCTTCTCAAATCAGCTACGAGTTCGGATATGCTCACGTTGAATTTATATCCACCAAATCTCGCTTTCAAATTTCTATCATTATCTTGTGACTCATAGTTGTTTCAATCATTCCTAAATCTTGATGAAGAACCTGATTCTCTAATCCTTGATCTGTGATCATACCTTTGATTGTCCTACTTTGACCGTAAGTCTTTTCCCAGAGGTCCCATGTATGGCTCGTATCTGTTTTTACTGAATCTTTTTTCGGTCTCTGCACGTCTCGAACTTCCCTTTTCTTCTTTATGAAATCATGGAGGAGTATATTCTTCTATCCTTAGCTTCGTGCTATACATGCTGTAAATGTCATTTCATGTTGTGGCTGGGAATTCATGAAGGATTTTCTTGAGTCGCCTCGTAGCTTATGAGCTCTTTTCATTCAAATTGGTTGTGAAAGCTATAGCTGCCCAGTTATCAGGTACATGCGGTAATGTCATTCTTTCACGTTGGAATCTGTCCAAGAATTTTCTAAGCAATTCTGAGTCCCCTTGCTTGATCTTAAAAATATCTTCTATTCTTTTTTCTACTTTTTGAGCTCCTAAGTGTGTTTTGATTAAAGAATCTGCAAGCTCAGTAAAAGAATGTATTGAATTTTCGGGTAAAAGAGAATACCATGTTAGCGCTTCCTTGGTGAGTGTTTCACTGAATTTTTTGACTAATACTGATTTAATCTCCTGCTTAGTTAAATCGTAGCTTTTTACGCCTGTTGCAAATGCAGTCACGTGGTCGCGTGGGTCTGTTATTCTATCCTATTTTGGAATGTCAGGCATTTTAAATTTCTTTGAAATTGGAAGGGATCAGCACTTGGCTTCCAAGGTTGTTGTGAATATTTATCCATATCTACCTCTTTGATCACGGGTGGCACCCCAGATATTTGTTCTATGCGTACACTTTTCTCCTTGAGCTTTTTCTGCAATGTTAATACTAAATTTTGTAAATCAGAATTAATTACATTACCTGGTTCTCCCTCCTATGATTTACTGGAAATTCCACTGCTATCTGAGTTAACAAGCCCGGAACGAGGGTTCTCCAAAGTGTTATTATTTGGAGTGGGTGTGGGTGTTGCAGTTGGTAACTGGTCAACAAATGCTTCAAGAGCCTTATTGTCTTGTGTAAATTTTAGTTTTTGCAAAGCTTCATCGATAGCGTCATTATTTTCAAATGAGCATGTTCATTTGTATGAGATCCATCAAGAGAACTCTCACGAGATCACCGTGGAGAGCCTTGTGGTGAAGAGACCGGAGTGTTAATATTCTATGAATCTACCTGATGCTGTTGGTTCTCTTGGTTTCCTCGAATATTATCATTGTTAGAAAATACGCTTAACGCTAGAGGGGGGGTGAATAGCGTTATAATAAAATTTAGCGTAAACCTGCGGAAATTAAAATTTGCAGGAAATAAATAAGTGCGTTAAATAAACAAAAAGGAAAGAACGCACCGATATATTCTGGTTCACCACAACACGTGGCTAGTCCAGTCCCCGAGAGACTCTCTCGAGATTTTCCACTAACTTGTTAAGCTTACAGGTGCTCAACAAACCTTTACAACTTAAGGACACAAGCCTTAACACCTTTGCTCGGAGATACAACACTCCAAGACTTCAACCAAGGAAACACAAGTTCCTTACAACAAGAGAATCACAATTCTC
The DNA here is from genome assembly GCA_034376525.1 of Nicotiana benthamiana. NCBI lineage: Eukaryota > Viridiplantae > Streptophyta > Magnoliopsida > Solanales > Solanaceae > Nicotiana > Nicotiana benthamiana. The sequence goes on from CM067326.1 coordinate 43,466,236, forward strand.
TTACAAGTGTATAAAACACTAAACACTCAAACAAAATACTCCTTAATGAGTAGATATGAGTAAAAGAAGTAAGCTCTAGATCACAACAACTTTGGACAAGAATATGGCTCTCAAAAGCTTTATGAAATTGAATATAAATGATAAACAAAAGTATGCAAGCTTATAGCAATGTAATGATCAGTTGTAGTATGTTGTTGTGTTTAAAACACTGAAATGAAGCTGTATTTATAGTTGAAAAACTTGGCATTACCGTTGCCTAATTGCCAATTAAGAGTTGCTGATTTTACTCACTGAATATCGATTGTCAAACCCCAACAATCGATTGTCTGCTAGTCAGATCAAAATTCAATCCCAGATTTTACGCTTGATAATCGATTACTTACAATCCATAATCGATTACTGGCAACGTTCAAAAAATCCTTTCCAGATTTTACCACAAACAATCGATTGTCCAGAATCAACAATCGATTACTCAGCAACGTTCAAAAAATCTTTTCCGGATTTTAATCAAAACAATCGATTATACAGAATCAATAATCGATTACCCAATAACGTTCAAAAAATCTTTTCCGAATTTTAATCAAAACAATCGATTATATAGAATCAATAATCGATTACCTGATGGTATATGAAAACTTTACGACAACGGTCAGCTTCACAATCGATTGCACAAAGTCAACAATCGATTACTTATCAGTTTTTGAAAAACATTTTAGATACCGTCTCTTGACAATCGATTGTCCAATATAACAATCTATTATTTAATAAATTTGAAAATCACTGGAAGACACTGTCTCAACATAATCGATTACCATTAGTTCATAATCGATTATTCTGAGTTTTGAAAAACTTTCATGGACACTGCCTCAGTCACAATCGATTGTCATGCAGGTTTGAAAAACCTGATGCTCACTGTCTTACTCACAATCGATTGTCATTAGTTCACAATCGATTGTCATGCAATCTTGGCTTAAAACAATCGATTATCATAAGTACATAATCGATTATCTTAGTCCAGATTTTTAAGGCATGTCTAAAAATTATTTTGACTACTGTAAATATGCATGATTTAAAATCATTTGACATTAAATTGAATATGCATGATTTTGGAAAATAGTTTTATGAGAGAAGCCATGTTACGAGTCAAGTTGTAGGATCAAGATCACAATTAAGAATGACTCAATTTAAACTATAAAACTTTGTCTTGAGCTTGAAACTCGTTGTATATCAATTGTGCGCTTGTTTCTTGAACTTCGTCATATATCAATTTTCACTTCGTTTGTCATTCATCAAAACCTATACAAAAGAACACACGTTTTAGTATATTGCATTGAGAACGTGTTTCCAACAATTTCCCCCTTTTTGATAATGGCAAACATTAAGCGGGATATGCAAGACAAGCAATTTATATTGACGATTCAAGACAAGTATATACATGCAACAAGTATGCAATTTGTTCCCCCTCAATTTGAGAATTCCCCCTCAATTTAAGCTTATAACTTGAGAGTGCATCATACCCGTTATCTTCCCCCTTTTGCCATTAGCAAAAATAATAATAAGATGCCAAAGATGAAATAAACCTTGTTTATTTATTGGAAAGAAATTACAGCAACAGGGAAGACAATACAACATATAAAAACAAACTTAAAAAAATAATAATTATTCATTCATCATCTTCCGCCTCATCATCCGGCGCTGCTTCATATGGAACAAGACCCGCATATGGATAATGAACGTGGTCAAAATATCCATGGATCTCGTGAGTTAATTGACCGAAAGAAGAGGTCAACGAAGCAATTTGGTCGGAAATAAATTGGAGGGAAGGCTCTTGAGGCGGAGGAGCACGACGGGTTGGAGGAGGAGCAGGCGCTACATGATCACCGTCACGATGAAAGGAGGATTCCGAAGTTTCCCACTTTTTGGTACTCTTTTTGAGAGGACCATTTCCAGTGACGAATCCGGTGGCTTCAAGAAAGTTCATGATGAGGAGAGCATAAGGAAGCTTATCATCTCCGATAGCGTCACGCATGTGAATTTTGATAAGCCGACACTAATTGATGTTAGCTCCGGTAACTATGGCATGCATGAGCTTGGTATCCTCTTGGGAAATGGTAGTATGGTTATGCTTACGAGGCTTGAGGACTCGGGTGATGAAATAGAAAATCAACCGATATTTGGGATCCATTCCCGTAATTGTAGGACGACGGGAAGAAAGATTTGGATCATAAGAAGTAAGACCGATTTGGTGTAAGAGGGCTGTTTCATCAAAAAGGCTCCGGCCTCTCCGGTGTACCGAAAAATGTCTTCACCATTATGAGGAAGACGGGCAATGGTATGAAGATTTTCATCGGAAAGAAGAATTTGAACACCATTAATGTTGGTGACAAGCTCACCATCATCATCCTCTTGGAGGTTGGAATAAAATGCTTGAACCAATGTAGTATTGATATAAGTGTTGGAAACACGTTCTCAATGCAATATACTAAAACGTGTGTGCTTTTGTGTAGGTTTTGATGAATGACAAACGAAGCGAAAATTGATATATGACGAAGTTCAAGAAACAAGCGCACAATTGATATACAACGAGATTCAAGCTCAAGACAAAGTTTTATAAGTTTAATTGAATCATTCTTATTTGTGATCTTGATCCTACAACTTGACTCGTAACATGGCTTCTCTCATAAAACTATTTTCCAAAATCATGCATATTTAATTTAAAGTCAAATGATTTTAAATCATGCATATTTACAGTAGTCAAAATAATTTTTAGACATGCCTTAAAAATCTGGACTAAGATAATCGATTATGTACTTATGATAATCGATTGTTTTAAGCCAAGACTGCATGACAATCGATTGTGAACTTATGACAATCGATTGTGAGTAAGACAGTGAGCATCAGGTTTTTCAAATTTGCATGACAATCGATTGTGAACAAATGACAATCGATTGTGATGAGGCAGTGTCCATCAAAGTTATTCAAAACTCAGAATAATCGATTGTGAAGCTAATGACAATCGATTGTGAAGAGACAGTGTCCTTCAGATTTTTCAAAGTCACAAAATAATCGATTGTGAACTTATGACAATCGATTGTGTTGAGGCAGTGACTTCCAGACTTTTTCAAAACTATTAAATAATCGATTGTGAGTACATAACAATCGATTGTCAAGAGGCAGTGTCTAAAATGTTTTTCAAAAACTGATAAGTAATCGATTGTTGACTTTGTGCAATCGATTGTGAAGCTGACCGTTGTCGTAAAGTTTTCAAATACCGTCAGGTAATCGATTATTGATTCTGTATAATCGATTGTTGTGATTAAAATCCGGAAAAGATTTTTTGAACGTTATTGGGTAATCGATTATTGATTTGGTATAATCGATTGTTAATCCGAAAAAGATGTTTAGAGCATTGCTGAGTAATCGATGGTTGTTTCTGGACAATCGATTGTTTGTGGTAAAATCTGGAAAGGATTTTTTGAACGTTGCCAGTAATCGATTATGGATTGTAAGTAATCGATTATCAAGCGTATAATCTGGGATTGAATTTTGATCTGACTGGCAGACAATCGATTGTTGGGGTTTGACAATCGATTGTCAGTGAGTAAAATCAGCAACTCTTAATTGGCAATTAGGCAACGGTAATGCCAAGTTTTTCAACTATAAATACAGCTTCATTTCAGTGTATTAAACACAACAACATACTACAACTGATCATTACATTGCTATAAGCTTGCATACTTTTGTTTATCATTTTATATTCAATTTCATAAAGCTTTTTGAGAGCCATATTCTTGTCCAAAGTTGTTGTGATCTAGAGCTTACTTCTTTTACTCATACCTACTCATAAAGGAGTATTTTGTTTGAGTGTTAAGTGTTCTTGTAAGAGAATTGTGATTCTCTTGTTGTAAGGAACTTGTGTTTCCTTGGTTGAAGTCTTGGAGTGTTGTATCTCCGAGCAAAGGTATTAAGGCTTGTGTCCTTAAGTTGTAAAGGTTTGTTGAGCACCCGTAAGCTTAACAAGTTAGTGGAAAATCTCGAGAGAGTCTCTCGGGGACTGGACTAGCCACGTGTTGTGGTGAACCAGAATATATCGGTGCGTTCTTTCCTTTTTGTTTATTTAACGCACTTATTTATTTCCTGCAAATTTTAATTTCTGCAAGTTTACGCTAAATTTTATCATAACGCTATTCACCCCCCTCTAGCGTTAAGCGTATTTTCTAACAATTGGTATCAGAGCTCAACTCTCTGAAAACTTAACAGTTTGAGAGAACCATCCATGGCTTCTACTCGTGATTCTTTTGCAGGAATTGATGAAGGACAGTGGTCCACACGACCACCTCTATTCAACGGTACAAATTACACGTACTTGAAGGAGAGGATGAAGATCTTCGTTCAGTCCAACAGCTTTCACCTTTGGAAGGTGATAATGAAGGGAAACCAAATTCCAACAAAGAAGGTGGAAAACGAATGGGTTCCCAAGTCCGAGGATGAGTATGACGCGGATGACATCCGAAAGGTTCAAAATAATGCTAAAGCAATTAATTTATTATATTGTGATGTTAATGCTGACGATTACAGGAAAATATCGTGTTGCACAACGGCAAAGGAGATGTGGGACAAACTAGAAGTTACGTACAAAGGTACGGACCAGGTAAGGGAAGCAAACATTGATTTCCTAACCCATTCTTATGAATTATTTCACATGAAGGAAGGTGAAAAGGTGGACGAAATGTTTGAGCGATTTTCAATAATCGTAAATGACCTACATGCTCTCAAGAAAACATTCACGGATAGAAAGCTCGTGCGAAAAATTCTTAGAAGTCTCACACCGGCATGGAGATCAAAGGCCGATGCAATTCAAGAATCCATTGGCGTTTCAAACGTTACCATCGACGCACTAAGAGGTAACCTTAAGACCTATGAATCTACTATTCTTAACCCTTTGGTTGATGATCAAAGGAGGCAAAGAATAGCTCTAAAGGCGAGCACAAGCCAACCGCAAATTGATGAGGAAGGAGACAACGAGTTTGGACTCGTTATCAAAAGATTTCAAAAGTTCATGCGCAAGGAGTATGAACGCAAGGGCAAAAAGCAAGGCGAACAAATCAAGTGCTATGAATGTGGTGAAACCGGGCACATCAAATCAAATTGCCCAAACATCAAAAAGGAGAAGAAACCTTTTAAAAAGCAACGTGCATACATTTCTTGGGGAGGCGACTCTGGAGATGAGTCAAGCGAAGGAGAAGAAGACGAAGCAGCAAATCTTTGCCTTATGGCACAAGAAGACAACAAAGATGAGGTATGTCAAATTTCGTCTAAAAACTTCTTTACTCTTGAAGAAATGCGAACTGCTTTTGATGAATTATATGCTGAGTCTATTAAGGCTTCAAAAACTATTAAGGGCATAAAAGAAAATGCTTCATTAAAAGAAAAGGATTTTCAAAAACAGCTTTCTTTGAAAGAAAAGGATGTAGAAAAACTGGTTTTAGAAAATGAAAAGCTGAAAGAGGAAAACAAGTTTTTTGGAAAAAGAAGCGCCGATAAGCCCGAAAGTTCTACTAAAAGTTTTTCTTCTTGCTTGCATCTCAAAAATGAGGTAGATAGACTCAAAGGTACCTTAGATAAGTTTAATTCTTCCCACAAGAATTTGAATGAGGTCCTTGTTAATTTGAAATCAACCAAGCATGGCATATGATTTAAGAATGAGGTTAAAGAAAAGGTTGAAGCCAAACCCCAACCACCTAAGGCTCAACCTAGGACTAATAAAACAAATGCTTATCCTAGAAATAGCAATCCTAGAACCAATATGCATGCTAGACAAAGTGTTGAACATTTTAGGAGACCTAGAAATGACTTACCACCTAGAAATAGTTACCCTAGAAATGATGCATATTTTAGGCCAAATGTTGAACCTTTGAGAAGACCTAGAAATGACCTTCAACCGAGAAACAATCACTCTAGAAATGCTGCCCATCCTAGAGCTCATAGTAGGAGAAATAATTCTCATGAAATGCGAAATAGTCATAGTGTTCAAAATAGAGTAAGAAATTTTCATCCGTCTAGTTACTATGAACCTAGAAGGATGCATAACCCAAATGTGACTTGTCATTATTGTAGACGCATTGGTCATATTGCTCCTGCATGCTTTACACGTCATAGACATATTACTCAATCGCATCATTATAATATGCCTAACCCCCAAGGACCCAAGAAGGCATGGGTACCTAAAGAACATTAATTTATTTTGTAGGTGTGCTTGAAGGGATCAAGTGTACTATGGTGCCTTGATAGTGGATGCTCAAAGCATATGATGGGAGATGAATCCAAATTCCTTCAATTAGAGCACAAAGAAGGAGGAAGTGTTATCTTCGGTGATAACAATAAAGGAAAGATCATCGGCATCGGCTCGGTCGGTAAGGATGAAAATTCCTCCATTAAGCATAAATTACTTGTTAAAGGATTAAAGCATAATCTCTTGAGCATAAGCCAATTGTGTGACAAGGGAAATCTTGCTTTATTTGATTCGGATGAATGCTTAGTGTTCAGACGTAGTGATTTCAAAATTATCCTCCATGGTTTTAGAGTGGATAATATTTATATGGTTGATCTTGCTAATTCCTCACCCGATTATGTTGATTGTCTAATGAGTAAAGAGGATGATACTTGGCTATGGCATCGTAGAGTAGCACATATCAATATGCATCTTTTGAACAAATTGATTTCTCAAAACTTAGTTGTTGGTCTTCCCGATTTAAAATTTGAAAATGACTCTATTTGTGACTCGTGTCAAAAGGGGAAGCAAACAAAAGCATCTTTCAAATCTAATAGCATTGTTTCAACTTCTAGACCATTGCAATTACTTCATATGGATTTAATTGGTCCCTCTCGCATTGAAAGTCTAGGAAGAAATAAATATGCTTTTGTGAATGTTGATGATTACTCGAGATTTACTTAGACTTTATTTCTTGCCAATAAAAGTGATGCTTTTCAGAATTTTAAATTTTTTCTTAAGCATGTTCAAAATGAGAAAGAAACAACCGTCACTTCAATTAGAAGTGATCATGGGGAAGAGTTTGATCACAATCTCTTTGCGGACTTTTGTGACGAACTCGGAATCGAGCATACCTTTTCCGCTCCACGTACACCACAACAAAATGGGGTGGTGGAAAGGAAGAATAGGTGTCTCGAAGAGATGGCTAGAACCATGCTCGACGAAGCTAAGATACCCAAACATTTTTGGGCGGACGCCGTGAGTACCGCTTGCTATGTTCTAAATAGAGTAGTAATTCGGCCGATACTCATGAAAACCCCCTATGAACTTTATAAGGGAAGAAAACCAAATATTTCCCATTTTAGAGTTTTTGGTTGCAAATGTTTTGTTCATAACAATGGCAAAGACCAATTGGGTAAATTTGATGCTAAGTCGGATGAAGGTATTTTCATTGGATATTCCTCACGTAGTAAAGCATATAGGATCTTTAATAAAAGAACCCAAATTGTGGAGGAATCCCCTCATGTTGTATTTTCCGAAAATAATGCTCGCTTGGCGAGAAAGGATTCCGGTTTTGATCTTGCAGGTATCTTAGATAGCTTGAAAGACAAAATACAAGAGGAACCATCCAAGGAAAATAAAGATGAAACTGAGGAACAACCAACGGAAGAAGCGCCACAATTGGAAAAAGAAACAAAAGTGCCAAATGAGTGGAGGACGATCAAAGATCACCCTCTTGAACAGGTAATTGGAGACGTCGGAGGAAAGGTAAGTACCCGAAACTCTCTTAAGAACACTTTAGGACACACTTCTTAAGAGCTCACGTTCTCACTTGGCAACACTAGTTTAAGTTATTACTTCTTTACAGATTTCTAACTTGAGCGTCGGAGACGTCTAATCCTTTTTTGCAGGTATCGCCCTAAAAGTAGGGGGAATTATAAAGCATGACGCGCAAGAATCGAGTCTTCTTCAGAAAAATCTGTTTCTGTCATCTAATAATCGATTATCTCGTATCAATAATCGATTGTAATGCTATCATTTGAGCTATTATACTTTCTTTAAGTAATCACGCCTTCTTTCCAATAAATAAACAAGGTTTATTTCATCTTTGGCATCTTATTATTATTTTTGCTAATGGCAAAAGGGGGAAGATAACGGGTATGCACTCTCAGTATTTATAAGTTTAAATTAAGGGGGAATTCTCAAATTGAGGGGGAACAAATTGCATACTTGTTACATGTATATACTTGTCTTGAATCGTCAATATAAATTGCTTGTCTTGCATATCCCGCTTAATGTTTGCCATTATCAAAAAGGGGGAAATTGTTGGAAACACGTTCTCAATGCAATATACTAAAACATGTGTGCTTTTGTGTAGGTTTTGATGAATGACAAACGAAGCGAAAATTGATATATGACGAAGTTCAAGAAACAAGCGCACAATTGATATACAACGAGATTCAAGCTCAAGACAAAGTTTTATAAGTTTAATTGAGTCATTCTTATTTGTGATCTTGATCCTACAACTTGACTCGTAACATGGCTTCTCTCATAAAACTATTTTCCAAAATCATGCATATTTAATTTAACGTCAAATGATTTTAAATCATGCATATTTACAGTAGTCAAAATAATTTTTAGACATGCCTTAAAAATCTGGAATAAGATAATCGATTATGTACTTATGATAATCGATTGTTTTAAGCCAAGACTGCATGACAATCGATTGTGAGTAAGACAGTGAGCATCAGGTTTTTCAAATTTGCATGACAATCGATTGTGAACAAATGACAATCGATTGTGATGAGGCAGTGTCCATCAAAGTTATTCAAAACTCAGAATAATCGATTGTGAAGCTAATGACAATCGATTGTGAAGAGACAATGTCCTTCAGATTTTTCAAAGTCACAAAATAATCGATTGTGAACTTATGACAATCGATTGTGTTGAGGCAGTGACTTCCAGACTTTTTCAAAACTATTAAATAATCGATTGTGAGTATATAACAATCGATTGTCAAGAGGCAGTGTCTAAAATGTTTTTCAAAAACTGATAAGTAATCGATTGTTGACTTTGTGCAATCGATTGTGAAGCTGACCGTTGTCGTAAAGTTTTCAAATACCGTCAGGTAATCGATTATTGATTCTGTATAATCGATTGTTGTGATTAAAATCCGGAAAAGATTTTTTGAACGTTATTGGGTAATCGATTATTGATTTGGTATAATCGATTGTTTTGATTAAAATCCGAAAAAGATTTTTTGTACGTTGCTGAGTAATCGATTGTTGATTCTGGACAATCGATTGTTTGTGGTAAAATCTGGAAAGGATTTTTTGAACGTTGCCAGTAATCGATTATGGATTGTAAGTAATCGATTATCAAGCGTAAAATCTGGGATTGAATTTTGATCTGACTGGCAGACAATCGATTGTCGGGGTTTGACAATCGATTGTCAGTGAGTAAAATCAGCAACTCTTAATTGGCAATTAGGCAACGGAAATGCCAAGTTTTTCAACTATAAATACAGCTTCATTTCAGTGTTTTAAACACAACAACATACTACAACTGATCATTACATGTCTATAAGCTTGCATACTTTTGTTTATCATTTTATATTCAATTTCATAAAGCTTTTGTCCAAAGTTGTTGTGATATAGAGCTTACTTCTTTTACTCATATCTACTCATTAAGGAGTATTTTGTTTGAGTGTTTAGTGTTTTATACACTTGTAAGAGAATTGTGATTCTCTTGTTGTAAGGAACTTGTGTTTCCTTGGTTGAAGTCTTGGAGTGTTGTATCTCCGAGTAAAGGTGTTAAGGCTTGTGTCCTTAAGTTGTAAAGGTTTGTTGAGCACCCGTAAGCTTAACAAGTTAGTGGAAAATCTCGAGAGAGTCTCTCGGGGACTGGACTAGCCACGTGTTGTGGTGAACCAGAATATATCGGTGCGTTCTTTCCTTTTTGTTTATTTAACGCACTTATTTATTTCCAGCAAATTTTAATTTCCGCAAGTTTACGCTAAATTTTATCATAACGCTATTCACCCCCCTCTAGCATTAAGCGTATTTTCTAACAATAAGGATGGGTAAGGAGTAAAAATTCAAGAAGTTGAGAATTTTTGAGCATATTTGCAGCAGGCCCAAATGATTCAAGATACTTGTGGGCTGAAAAGCGGGGTGGAAGAATGTCGCGCTTTTCAAATTTGGTTAAGAATCGAGTAAGCTCGATGTCGGAACTAAAATATAGAACGGAACCATCTTGATAGGGATAGTTCGGACGAGGAGGGGCAGCAGAGGCGGATGCGCCGTGCCTAGCAGAACGGGAACGTTTTGAGTGACGGCCCGACATTTTTAATGAAAGCTGCTGGATTTTGCAAAGGATTAGAGGGAATTTGATATTTTGAAACCTAAAATTGATGCTTGAGTGAATGAATATGAACATATATGAAGCCTATTTATAGAGGGGAGAGTGGCTTATCATTTATGGAAGAAATCTGCTGAGAATTTAAAGACAAATCAGTCAGAAACGGTAAAATAAATTCACTGACCATTAGACAATCGATTGTTGAGATGCAATAATCGATTGTTGATGAGTTATGACCTGACTTGGAACTGACACAAATCGATTGATGAGCCAAATGGTAACAAGAGTTTAAATTTCTGACATGAAATAATCGATCGTCAAATGTGGTAATCGATTACGGGACCAAACGGTAACAAACTTTTGAGTTACTGACATGAAATAATCGATTATGTATGTGAAATAATCGATTGTTTTGGACAAGCATTGCTGAATGGCTGAGACAGAAATTGATTATGCAATTTAAGGAATCAATTATTAAACAAAGCTGCATAATGAGCATAAACCATAAACAATTGATTAGTGATACTGCTAATCGATGTTCAGCACGGTAAAATAATCGATTATTTGCTTGGAACAATCGATTGTTCTGTGCCAAAACTTTATAATTCCCCCTATCTTTTAGGGCGATACCTGCAAAATAGAATTAAACGTCTCCGACGTTCAAGTCAGTAATTTGTAAAGAAGTAATAACTTAAACTAGTGTTGCCAAGTGAGAACGTGAGCTCTTAAGAAGTGTGTCCTAAAGTGTTCTTAAGAGAGTTTCGGGTACTTACCTTTCCTCCGACGTTGCCAATTACCTGTTCAAGAGGGTGATCTTTGATCGTCCTCCACTTATTTGGCACTTTTGTTTCTTTTTTCAATTGTGGCGCTTCTTCCGTTGGTTGTTCCTCAGTTTCATCTTTATTTTCCTTGGGTGGTTCCTCTTATATTTTGTCTTTCAAGCTATCTAAGATACCTGCAAGATCAAAACCGGAATCCTTTCTCGCCAAGGGAGCATTATTTTTGGAAAATACAACATGAGGGGATTCCTCCACAATTTGGGTTCTTTTATTAAAGACCCTATATGCTTTACTACGTGAGGAATATCCAATAAAAATACCTTCATCCGACTTAGCATCAAATTTACCCAATTGGTCTTTGCCATTGTTATGAACAAAACATTTGCAACCAAAAACTCTAAAATGGGAGATATTTGGTTTTCTACCCTTATAAAGTTCGTAGGGGGTTTTCATGAGTATCGGCCGAATTACTACTCTATTTAGAACATAGCAAGCGGTACTCACGGCGTCCGCCCAAAAATGTTTGGGTATCTTAGCTTCGTCGAGCATGGTTCTAGCCATCTCTTCGAGACACCTATTTTTCCTTTCCACCACCCCATTTTGTTGTGGTGTCCGTGGAGCGGAAAAGGTATGCTCGATTCCGAGTTCGTCACAAAAGTCCGCAAAGAGATTGTGATCAAACTCTCCCCCATGATCACTTCTAATTGAAGTGACGGTTGTTTCTTTCTCATTTTGAACACGCTTAAGAAAATATTTAAAATTTTGAAAAGCATCACTTTTATTGGCAAGAAATAAAGTCCAAGTAAATCTCGAGTAATCATCAACAATCACAAAAGCATATTTATTTCTTCCTAGACTTTCAATGCGAGAGGGACCAAATAAATCCATATGAAGTAATTGCAATGGTCTAGAAGTTGAAACAATATTTTTAGATTTGAAATATGCTTTTGTTTGCTTCCCCTTTTGACACGAGTCACAAATAGAGTCATTTTCAAATTTTAAATTGGGAAGACCAACAACTAAGTTTTGAGAAATCAATTTGTTCAAAAGATGCATATTGATATGTGCTACTCTACGATGCCATAGTCAAGTATCATCCTCTTTACTCATTAGACAATCAACATAATCGGGTGAGGAATTAGCAAGATCAACCATATAAATATTATCCACTCTAAAACCACGGAGGATAATTTTGAAATCACTACGTCTGAACACTGAGCATTCATCCGAGTCAAATAAAGCAAGATTTCCCTTGTCACACAATTGGCTTATGCTCAAGAGATTATGCTTTAATCCTTTAACAAGTAATATATGCTTAATAGAGGAATTTTCATCCTTACCGACCGAGCCGATGCCGATGATCTTTCCTTTATTGTTATCACCGAAGATAACACTTCCTCCTTCTTTGTGCTCTAATTGAAGGAATTTGGATTCATCTCCCGTCATATGCTTGGAGCATCCACTATCAAGGTACCATAGTACACTTGATCCCTTCAAGCACACCTACAAAACAAATTAATGTTCTTTAGGTACCCATGCCATCTTGGGCCCTTGGGGTTAGGCATATTATAATGATGCGATTGAGTAATATGTCTATGACGTGTAAAGCATGCAGGAGCAATATGACCAATACATCTACAATAATGACAAGTCACATTTGGGTTATGCATCCTTCTAGGTTCATAGTAACTAGACGGATAAAAATTTCTTACACTATGACTATTTCGCATTTCATGAGAATTATTTCTCCTACTATGAGCTCTAGGATGGGCAGCATTTCTAGAGTGATTGTTTCTCGGTTGAAGGCCATTTCTAGGTCTTCTCAAAGGTTCAACATTTGGCCTAAAATATGCATCATTTCTAGGGTAACTATTTCTAGGTGGTAAGTCATTTCTAGGTCTCCTAAAACGTTCAACATTTTGTCTAGCATGCATATTGGTTCTAGGATTGCTATTTCTAGGATAAGCATTTGTTTTATTAGTCCTAGGTTGAGCCTTAGGTGGTTGGGGTTTGGCTTCAACCTTTTCTTTAACCTCATTCTTAAATCCTATGCCATGCTTGGTTAATTTCAAATTAACAAGGACCTCATTCAAATTCCTATGGGAAGAATTAAACTTATCTAAGGTACCTTTGAGTCTATCTACCTCATTTTTGAGATGCAAGCACGAAGAACAATGTTTAGTAGAACTTTCGGGCTTATCGGCGCTTCTTTTTCCAAAAAACTTATTTTCCTCTTTCAGCTTTTCATTTTCTAAAACCAGTTTTTCTAAATCCTTTTCTTTTAATGAAGCATTTTCTTTTATGCCCTTAACAGTTTTTGAAGCCTTAATAAACTCAGCATATAATTCATCAAAAGCAGTTCGCATTTCTTCAAGAGTAAAGAAGTTTTTAGACGAAATTTGACATACCTCATCTTTGTTGTCTTCATGTGCCATAAGGCAAAGATTTGCTGCTTCGTCTTCTTCTCCTTCGCTTGACTCATCTCCGGAGTCGCCTCGCTTTTTGCCCTTGCGTTCATACTCCTTGCGCATGAACTTTTGAAATCTTTTGATAACGAGTCCAAACTCGTTGTCTCTTTCCTCATCAATTTGCGGTTGGCTTGTGCTCGCCTTTAGAGCTATTCTTTGCCTCCTTTGATCATCAACAAAAGGGTTAAGAATAGTAGATTCATAGGTCTTATGGTTACCTCTTAGTGCGTCGATGGTGACGTTTGAAACGCCAATGGATTCTTGAATTGCATCGGCCTTTGATCTCCATGCCGGTGTGAGACTTCTAAGAATTTTTCGCACGAGCTCTCTATCCGTGAATGTTTTCTTGAGAGCATGTAGGTCATTTACGATTATTGAAAATCGCTCAAACATTTCGTCCACCTTTTCACCTTCCTTCATGTGAAATAATTTATAAGAATGGGTTAGGAAATCAATTTTTGCTTCCCTTACCTGGTCCGTACCTTCGTACGTAACTTCTAGCTTGTCTCACATCTCCTTTGCCGTTGTGCAACACGATATTTTCCTGTAATCGTCGGCATTAACAGCACAATATAATAAATTAATTGCTTTAGCATTATTTTGAACCTTTCGGATGTCATCCGCGTCATACTCATCCTCGGACTTGGGAACCCATTCGTTTTCCACCTTCTTTGTTGGAATTTGGTTTCCCTTCATTATCACCTTCCAAAGGTGAAAGCTGTTGGACTGAATGAAGATCTTCATCCTCTCCTTCCAGTACGTGTAATTTGTACCGTTGAATAGATGTGGTCGTGTGGAGCACTGTCCTTCATCAATTCCTGCAAAAGAATCACGAGTAGAAGCCATGGATGGTTCTCTCAAACTGTTAAGTTTTCAGAGAGTTGGGCTCTGATACCAATTGTTAGAAAATACGCTTAACGCTAGAGGGGGGATGAATAGCGTTATAATAAAATTTAGCGTAAACTTGCGGAAATTAAAATTTGCAGGAAATAAGTAAGTGCGTTAAATAAACAAAAAGGAAAGAACGCACCGATATATTATGGTTCACCACAACACGTGGCTAGTCCAGTCCCCGAGAGACTCTCTCGAGATTTTTCACTAACTTGTTAAGCTTACGGGTGCTCAACAAACCTTTACAACTTAAGGACACAAGCCTTAACACCTTTGCTCGGAGATACAACACTCCAAGACTTCAACCAAGGAAACACAAGTTCCTTACAACAAGAGAATCACAATTCTCTTACAAGTGTATAAAACACTAAACACTCAAACAAAATACTCCTTAATGAGTAGATATGAGTAAAAGAAGTAAGCTCTATATCACAACAACTTTGGACAAGAATATGGCTCTCAAAAGCTTTATGAAATTGAATATAAAATGATAAACAAAAGTATGCAAGCTTATAGCAATGTAATGATCAGTTGTAGTATGTTGTTGTGTTTAAAACACTGAAATGAAGCTGTATTTATAGTTGAAAAACTTGGCATTACCGTTGCCTAATTGCCAATTAAGAGTTGCTGATTTTACTCACTGACAATCGATTGTCAAACCCCGACAATCGATTATCTGCCAGTCAGATCAAAATTCAATCCCAGATTTTACGCTTGATAATCGATTACTTACAATCCATAATTGATTACTGGCAACGTTCAAAAAATCCTTTCCAGATTTTACCACAAACAATCGATTGTCCAGAATCAACAATCGATTACTCAGCAACGTTCAAAAAATCTTTTCCGAATTAATCAAAACAATCGATTATACAGAATCAATAATCGATTACCCAATAACGTTCAAAAAATCTTTTCCGGATTTTAATCAAAACAATCGATTATATAGAATCAATAATCGATTACCTGACGGTATTTGAAAACTTTACGATAACGGTCAGCTTCACAATCGATTGCACAAAGTCAACAATTGATTACTTATCAGTTTTTGAAAAACATTTTAGACACTGTCTCTTGACAATCGATTGTCCAATGTAATAATCGATTATTTAATAAATTTGAAAATCACTGGAAGACACTGTCTCAACATAATCGATTACCATTAGTTCATAATCGATTATTCTGAGTTTTGAAAAACTTTCATGGACACTGCCTCAGTCACAATCGATTGTCATTAGTTCACAATCGATTGTCATGCAGGTTTGAAAAACTTGATGCTCACTGTCTTACTCACAATCAATTGTCATTAGTTCACAATCGATTGTCATGCAGTCTTGGCTTAAAACAATCGATTATCATAAGTACATAATCGATTTTCTTAGTCCAGATTTTTAAGGCATGTCTAAAAATTATTTTGACTACTGTAAATATGCATGATTTAAAATCATTTGACATTAAATTAAATATGCATGATTTTGGAAAATAGTTTTATGAGAGAAGCCATGTTACGAGTCAAGTTGTAGGATCAAGATCACAATTAAGAATGACTCAATTTAAACTATAAAACTTTGTCTTGAGCTTGAGACTCGTTGTATATCAATTGTGCGCTTGTTTCTTGAACTTCGTCATATATCAATTTTCGCTTCGTTTGTCATTCATCAAAACCTATACAAAAGAACACACGTTTTAGTATATTGCATTGAGAACGTGTTTCCAACAATCATTGTTAGTCGACATGAATAATGCAACAAGAGAAGTTAAGCTAAAAGAGAATAGATTATCAGATTCTCGGTAACAGAACCAATTTGTTTAACCAAAAAATAGAATTTCGATTAAAGCTATAATTTAGAAGAATGCGGGTTACTGATAACTGAAAAAATGTATATAAGAAAGTAATTTGGATAGCAAGAATATAATCAAGAGAGAAATAAGTAAACCAAAGTATATTCAGATAGTGTTTCGTGTCCCTCCAATTGATCAGATATCTCCCTTTTCTAACTATTTGAGAGATATGCATTTTGCCTTTGTCATAATAAGACTATTATGAATAATTAAAGACATTAAATTCTACGTTACACAATCATTATATTAAATTCAGATTCTCTAACGTATTCAGCATTTAATGCTCATTAAATATTATATTTGCACTTTCATATATTGTTAGATTCATTCTCCTTGATTCTCATATCTAAATGACTTAAATAGGTACGGGTGACGAGTCTTTTGAATAACTACTCGTGCCTGTTCCTTTGTCCTTGCTCGTATCTATTGCTGCTCGTGCCTCTTTTTCAGTTATAACTTTTTGACCAATCTGAATATCTTGACATGTCATCTCCATATGTAAACTCAATTTCTTCCCATATACAAATAAAAGTAACTAAGGGAGTATATCCTTTTTTTCTTTCTCACTGAGTGTTTGTCATTCGTAATATAACCTCGACTAATCTAAATTTTCATAGTGTAAGACTCATTAACGGGAAAAACACTCTTTGATACTCTATTTGTTAAGTAGCAGTAGTGATCTAGATTTTCTGAAAAGTGCCTCATTAACCATTTTCCCAAATCTTATTTCCTTCTTTTTGACTATATTTTTGAAGCTATCATGCAGAAGTTAGATCCGATGCCTTGAAACTGATAATAATTAAGGCTTTTAGTTTGGAATTCCAAAGAGTATTAAATGGAAAAGGCAAAAGAAAAGATACTTAAATGGGCTCGATAAAGATTGTAGTTATCCTTTTCTCGTGATTGGAAAATCGTGCAACCATACTTCATTTAATTTCAGTCTTTTTCTTTTCTGACATTCCCAATTGAAAGAAAGAAGAATTCAACAACACCAACTATCCAGTATAGTCCCATAAAATGGAGTTTGGGAAAAGTAATATATAAACAGATCTTACTTCTACCCAAAAAAATAAAGAGGCTATTTCCAATCGACTTTCGGCTCAGTGAAAGAAAAGAACAACAAAAACAAAAACAACAACAAAAGAACATTAATAGCTTCAACAGAAATAACATAAATAATTATCTAAGCATAAGAACCATAAATAAAATAACATAAAGAAAGAAGAATCAAAAAGAGAAAATTAGAAGAGGAACCTAATGAAATAGGAGGAACAGATTTTGATGGTCATTTTTTTCTTTTCTCATTGGTACTATGATTTATTTTTGTTACTCTTATTTAATAGGAGTATATATTTCTTCTCGAAAAAATGGTATGGTACAATAACATATAAAGATAACTGGCAATGTTTTAATCTTATATTAGATTTGGCAAAAGTAACTTAAAAAAATTGGCATTATATAGTTAAATCCTAAATAACCCTAATTTCTTATTTATTCTCTCTTCCCATTTTTTTCCTTCTCTCTTCCTGTATTTCTTCTTCAATCTTTTTTTTTTTTTTTCTTCTTCTTCTTTTTCTTCTTCAACCCTAATTTCTTATTTGTTCTCTTTCTCTATTTTTTTTCTTCTCTCTCCCCGTATTTCTTCTCCAATCTTCTTCTCCTTCTTCTTTTGAAATTCTTCTACTACTACTACAAATTCTTATACTTGCACGCCTATATAAATATCAGGCTATTTTGTTTTGCTTTATATAAAAATAGAGAGGTGGTTCCTTTTTCTCTGCCCCAAAAATAAAAACAGACAAGCCTTACATTCTCTTCTTTCAAAGTTTTAGCGAAGTGGGCGGAGTTGCCCATCGTTCTCCTTGGTCTAATTTCAAAGTGTGTTAAAATGATTGAAGATTTTCTTCTCTTCTCTATTCTTTTTTTTAATACTAAAAAAAATATGTATTTGAGATGGTGTACATCTATGTATATCATTATGTATACCTATGTGTATACCATATTGTATATCGTGATATACATTGTTAGGTTTGTCAATTCAAGGTTAGATGGGAATCAAATCGTCCAACTAATTTTGGATAAACTTGCTTTAATTTTGTTACTGATCTATGAAGAAAAATAAATTATTGATATAATTGGTGTCGAGCAAGTTCTAAAGTAAAATTAATAAATATAATTATGGGAGTAAATAAAATTTGATATACAGAGAAAAAATATTTGTTATATATTTTGATATACACAATGAAGAAAAATAAACTTAGGATATACATTTTGATATACACATATTCGATGTGTTATATAATGCGATATATAAAAAATATAATTATTTTTATTGTGATATACATTGATATAGAGGCAACAATAAATTTTAAATAGCTATAATATAATTTCATATTTTATATATACTAAGAAGGAAAATAAAATTCTAATATACATGTTTATATAAGCAAAGAAGAAAAAAAGTTATGATATACACATTATTGTTGTGATATACATGTATTGGCTACTTGGTGCCAATATTTATATTTATGCCTTTTTTTCAATTATGTGGGTAGGTTGTCACACCATGCCAAAATCCCTTTCTTCTCCTATTTCGTCTTTTTCCACTGGTCTTCGTACTGTTGATGTTCTTTGTACTGGGCTGCAGTGAATAGCCCAACTTGTACAAAAATAAAAGAGAAATTTTCATAAAGCATTATCTTTTAGTAGTAAAAGCCATTTATAGATATTATTTGCTATGTTATGGATTGTACGTACCTTTTATGTGGTTATACGATATATTTGATGTATTTAAGCTGTTGTATTCATGAATACAATAGCAAAATAGGCGTGAATCAGGAAAGTCCACCTAATGAGTTATTGTATTTGAGTGTATTCGACTGTATTCATGGAGTAAAACATGGGATTACAGCTAGACATATTATTGTATTCGACTGTATTCATAATGTGAAACATGGGATTATACTGTTCTAAAACGGAAAGTGAATCAATTAACATAATAGTCTCCTAATATATCTCAACAAACTCAATTGTAACACACAAATTTTATATTTTCAGTTATGAAAAGGATTCTCAGCCGAAAAATACCCCAAAAACATAGCATTCTTTAGAGAAATTAAATAATACATCTGAATACATAAATTATATTAATTAATAAAATTTAAGAATACATTCATGGCATTTATCGAGTCAGTGAATATAATAAAATACATAGAATACAATGAGATACATTGAAATACAATGGGAAAAAATGATAATGAATACAATGAAATACATGAAATATAACGAGACACATTAAATTACAAGTAAAGGGAACAAGAAAGATAGGGCAGTAAGGGCGGAGAGGGACGCGGCGGTGGTACGGCGGTCAATGGAGACGAAATGATTGTCACCACCTTCGTAGCATAGGGATTTATCGTGGGGATGTTTGAACTATATGCCCACCGTAGCTGCATAATTATTGCAAGTTTTGAGACTGCCTTCAAGCATAGGGTTTTCCTAGTAAAAAGTTTTTTTTGCTTTGTGTAACTTTGAATCTCATCTTCGAGTACTTTCACATACAAATAGTGTAACTGAATAGCGTATGTAGTGACTTAGGTCTAGGAGGTAACCAAAATTAAATATTTTGCTATAAACCTTAAAAAGTATCTATAGAATATAATTTTTTAAAATGATATTTTTTTAAAATAAATAAGGTGTTAACCTTTGCAATAAGAGGTAAAAATTCCAAAATAAAATACCAACTTCAACTCTTTTAAAACCCATAGTTTATAGGGAAAACTACACCGTACAACCGTTCCAAGAATAATAGCCGTCAAATATATATTCTTTGCATATCAATATACAATACACATATTGTATACACAATCAGTTTGTACATTTTTTGTATAATTTAGCTAGCAGGTGTAATTATTTTTGATTGACCGGTCAAATGTGTAACTTGCCCTTGTTTATTTAGAAATGAAACTAGCTAACCACTCTAAAGGGTTATTATTTAAAGCTTAGCCAATATATCTTGAATTTCAGCTTTTCAGTTTTTCAGGACACAAATATATTAAATTATCCTGAAATTTAAATGTTAATAAGTACTGACTAATCTCCGAAATAACGGTGCTAAGAGTGGCTATTTGCATACTTGGGCTGGAGTTCAAAAACTCATCGTGGGCTCGATTTAGAAAAAAGAACTCCAGCTTATTTGATTATTTTTGTTTAAGCTCTTGATGAGTTTCTAGGGAGAAATTCAAAAATAGCTAGATTTACAAGTGGTTAATTAAAAATAGCTACAGTTTAAAAAATAATCAAAATTTAGCTACTTTTCATGTAAAGATAATGCGAACAAAGATACTGTTCAAAATTCAAAAAAATACTCCAGTACAATATACTGACCCAGCATACTGGAACTTTCCGCGCATTAGAGTTCCAACATAATATGCTTGAAGTTCATATATAAGTGCACATATTTCCAGCATATTATACTGGAACTTTTTATGTTGCAGCAAAATAGTGGCTATTTTTCAATAACTTTACAAATGTTGGTTATTCCTAAATGATCGATCCGAAAATTGATTAGCCCGTATTATTTGTACGAGTTTCTAAGTAATTTGTAAGCCCAAAAGTTTGACCCTTTAGGATATTTGAGATCAAAATTAATGAAAATATTTAAATAAGTGTTGAGTATGTCAGAGTTACCTTTTGAACAGTACATTGCATTGATGTTGTAAGACACTAAGGTCTTTCTCCAAACAAGATTAGTCTTATCATTATGCCGAGGAGGTCAACTACTTCAAAGTATATAAGCGTTAAGATTTGGTCAACAGAGAAATTAATAAAATAAAACAAATGAATGTCACACATTTGGTCTAGAAAATGAGATGTCGTCTTGACCATCCTATTGTAATGAATTGAGTTTATCTTCATTGCGATTACAATCCTTAATTAGAAGAAATTAATAAATAGACACACGTCCTTAGAATAAAACTGTAATTTATAAGTTCCATTCGTTATATCCATTATATTGTGTGAAATTAACATCTTATATTAATATTACATAATACTTACTAACCATATATTTGTATACGGGTAAAGTCGGGGCAATGTTTACCCTGGTTCCCCGATAAGAGAATGAAGGGGGAGTATGTAGCCGGGAGATTGCAATCTAGGTCAGAGACCCTTAGCATCGAGACTCTAGAAGAGTGAACGATATATCCGACATCAGATATGGTAAAACAACCGATCCAGACCGAGTGTAAGTTCTAGACCTCAGGAGGCACGGTGAACGATTACATATGACGGATAGAGAGCCGTAATACTCGCCCTCAACCAGATATTACAGTTTGAATCTCATTCGATTCGATTATAGATCAACAATCACCGAAAAAAGAAGATTTTTACTTTTTTTTAGACTTATACTGGGATTAAAACTCTTCTAATATATATAAAAAAATTTCTTTTGTAACACACATTGTAACACGCAAATAAAAGCAATATAAGTTTATTTTCTACACCTTAGTTATTGTTAAAGACTTTTCCTATTTGTTTTGTTCTTCATTCATGACTAGGCTCGAACCAAAGGTCCAATCGAGGACGAGGTCACTGTGCAATAAAAGTTCAGGCTTGGTCATATATTGTAATTGGTTTGATCATTTATTTCATCTCTAATTCATTTTATATGATATTCTTAATTATTTTTATTGGATTAAATCGCGTATCATTAAATCACTTACAAATTTAATTGTTATCTAATTTTGGATAAAAAGTTTGGCGTCCACCGTGGGGTTGAGGATAACAGTGGTATTTTGATACGAATTTCTATAATACACCCTATTTTATGCTTGTTCTTTGAAATTTTAATTTCAAGTCTGCCTAAAAATGTCAAACTCTTAGTTTGCTCACTTGAACGTTGATGCCGAGTCTGGTCATCACGGCGAAAAATAATAATTTGGTGCCCAACAACGATATGCTTCCTACCGATCTTAACAGTTCTCCTAGCTGTCGACTCGGTCGATGCTAACTCGTAGGTGGACATCAACATAAATTTACCAACTGATCCCGAAAACTGTATTCGCGGGGGATCTTGATCGACAACTCGAGAAGCACCTGAAGGCAAAGGTAATGGGGTGAGCCTACAACTGATTTTTGAAATGGTGCAGGCTCAACAAGCAACAATAACATAGTTGCAGAATCAAAGCAACAATCCCAGGAAAGCACCCTAAGGGACGAGCAAATTATCGAGAGACTAGGTGAAGCCGAGCTCGAGGTAAATCCCGAGGTAACGAAAATGCTTGAAACATTAATGAAATAGGTGGAGTCAAGGTATAAAAATATTGAGGCTAATGACAAGAAGGTGAAAATATACAACTCCAGGGGCGAGCACCCTCCATATTGAAGGGATCGGATTCTAAAAAATTTATCTAGAAGCCTTTTTCCTCTAGCGCGGTACCAAAGCCGATCCCAAAGAGATTTCTTTTGCCCAACATTCCCAAATGTAATGGTACCACATATCCAAATGAGCATGCAACTTACTACACATGAGCAATCGAAGGGAACAATTTGTAAGATGATGAGAATTGAGATCGAGTCGGTGTTACTAGAGAAGCTTGGGGAGACTTTATCCAAGAGAGCAATGATATAGTATCACAATCTGCTCCAGAATTCCCTTAAGTCATTTTCTATGCTTACAGATGCTTTCATGAAGTCCATGCCGGGGCCATCAAGGTCAGACCAGAAAGTTAGATCTTTTCAAGGTTAAACAGAAGGATAACAAAATGCTCAAGAAGTTCGTGTCAAGGTTCCAGATGGAATGGATGGGGAAACCACATGTTACAGATGATTGGGTTGTTCAAGCGTTCACTCAGGGGCTCAATCCTCAAAGTTCCTTTGCCTCTAAATATCTAAAATAAAATTTAGTGGAGTACCAGTGGTAACTTAGGTCTACATCCACAATAGGTACAAGTCGAAAATCAGGGTCAAGGACAACTAACTCGGGGACCCATCTGGATCAATTTACACAATCAGGGCCGATGATAGATCTAAGAGAGCCATAAATCAAGAGTCGAGATCGGTATCAACCATGTAATGCAAACCGAAAAGGAAATATATCCGAGCGTCACCCCGCATGAAACTAGCTGAGGTTTGATGAGCAAGAATAGGTTCGACATGCCACTCGAGAGTAGGGGAAGCATCGAGATTGTCAGAGGACAACTTTAACATGGGCACTACCAGTATCGTGTCATCCAAAGAGCGCATCAAATAGACGAGGTGGCCCCAATCATTGTAGTCTAATCCTACCTAAAGAGATCCTAATTTGATATGTAAGTATCACCCCACTCATGGTCACAGAACCAAAGATTGTCAACAGTTTAAGAGATGAAGTTTCCCTGGTTATTCAACAACGGACACCTCCGAGAATTCGTGAGCGAGCGAGCCAAAAATCACTTTAGGAATAGACTCCAACAAACAGCTTGAACACGAGGAGCCTCAGCATGTGATCAACATGATCATCGGAGGAGTCAATGTTCTTCAAGAACCAATAATGAAATGCACTAAAGTATATATCACAAGGGAAAAACACACTGAGGATTATGTTCTAGAGAGAACCATTTCATTCAACGATGAAGATGATGAAGACATCGTAAAACCTTACAATGATTTACTGGTAATATTCGTACTTATAAATAAACTTTGATTTAAACATGTGCTAATTAATCAAGGTAGCTCGGCCAATATCATTATATTAAGGGTCATAGAGCAATTAGGGTTACAAGACCAAATTGTACTATCAACTCGGGTATTTAACAAATTTAACATGGAGTGTGAGACCATGAAATGAGATATAACCTTGCTAGTGAACACCGTCGGCACAACCCAAGAAATGAAATTCTACATGATCGAAGGGAACATGAGGTATAAAACTCTATTCGGAAGGCCATGGGTCCACAACATAAGGCCGTCACCCTTGACCTTGCACCATGCATTGAAATTTCTCGAGGGACTCAAGACGATCTACGAAGAATAGTAGATCGTATAGGAGATGTTTGTCGTAGAATACGTAATATTGGTTCATGTGGTTTCGACATCAAGGAGTACATAACCACCAAAAAGGAAGAGATTAAATTGCCATTCATTGATACCTGCCTTAGCTGAACAGGAGGAAAAGGAAGAATGAGGAGCAGATGAGGAGGATAATTATGGCGTCCCTAGATCATTCATAGCTCTTGATTACACAGACACCACCAAATCAATGGTTGAAAAGTTAGAACAAGTTATATTAATCAAGAATCTAATTGATCGAAAGGTATACACGGGCACGGGTTAACCCCTAAGCTAAGGAAAAAACATTGATTTCTTAAAACTAACGTCGATTATTTCACTTTGTCCCATTTTGACAGAATAGGGATCCTACTAGAGGTAACCAATCACAAGCTGAATGTAGGCCCGAAGTTCTATCTGGTAAAGCAGAAGAGGAGACCGTAGTCCGAGATCAAACATGAGTTCATCAAGGATGAAGTGTCCAAACTTCTAAAAATAGGATCCACCCGGGAACTCAAATACCCGAATTGGTTATCTAACGTAGCGGTAGTACCTAAATAAGTAAATGAACTACAGATGTGTGTGGATTATAAATACCTAAACAAAGCATGCCCTAAGAATTCTTTCCTTTTGCCTAACATCGGTCGAATGATCGATGCGGTGGTCGGGTACGAGATACTTAATTTTCTCAATGCCTAATCTGGGTACAACCAAATTATGATGGACTTGGACGACCAAGAAAAAGCTTCTTTCATAGCTAAATTCAGCACCTACTACTATAACGTAATGCCGTTAGATTAAAGAACGTCGATGCCACTTAGCAACGCCTAGTAAATAGGATGTTCGAAGAACAAATAGGAAAGTCAGTAGAATTTATATTGATGATATGTTGGTCAAGCCCCTGCGAGTAGAGGACCATTTGAAACATTTGCAAGAAACCTTCGACATACGAAGGAAATAAAACATGAAGCTAAACCCAAAGGAGTATGCATTTAGGGTCAGTTCGGGAAAATTCATCGGGTTTATGGTGTCTAATAACGGGATAGAGATCAAAAACGACAAAAGAAAGACCATAAAGGACATCACTATAGTGGACAAATGTCAAGGCAGTTCAAAGACTGACAGTACGTATAGCCATATTAGGCCAGTTTATCTCGAGGTCCTCGGATAAGAGCCATTGATTCTTATCACTATTAAAGAAGAAGAATAACTTTTCATGGACTCCAAAATGACAGAAATATTTGGTAGAGCTCAAACAGTACATGTCGAGCCCTTCTCTACTGCACACTCCGAAGGCAGACGAATAGTTGTACCTCTACTTGGCAGTTTACGAGGTGACAGTAAGTGGTTTCTTGGTCCAGGAGGAAGAAGGTACGTAGTATCCTATTTTATATGAAAGTAGAACACTTGGAGATGCCGAATCAAGGTGTCCTCATCTGGAATGGTTAGCACTCACTTTGCTAACCAGTCCGAAAAGCTAAAGTCGTAATTTCAGTGCCACCCTATATATGTTGTAACCTATTACCTACTGAGGAATATCATGTTTAAGCACGAGCTCTCGGGCCGGTTGGCCAAATGGGTCGTAGGTATTAGCGCGTACGACATTGAGTACTGACCCTAAACTTCCATAAAATCTCAAATTTTGGCAGACTCCATGGTCGACTTTATGCCGGTCTTAATACCCTAAGTCAAAAAGGACTTACTGCTCACCTCGGGGACTAATTCAGGAATTTAGATCTTATTCACGAACGGTGCCTCAAATGTGAAAAGGTCTGGGGCTCAGTGTTTTTATAAAACCACCCACGGGAAGCGTAATCAAGAAGTCTATTAGAACTATAAAATTGACTAACAATGAGGACGAGTATGAGGCCATGATTGCAAGTGTGGAACTGGCTAAGAGCCTTGGGGCCTAAGTGATCAAAGCCAAATTCGACTCCATCCTCGTCATAAATCAAGTCAAAGGAACATTCAAAGTAAAAGAAGAACGGATGCGAAGGTACTTGGACAAATTGTAGGTGACCATGCACCAATTCAAGGAATGGACTCTGCAACATGTTCTCTAAGATCAAAACAGTAAGGCTGATGCACTGGCTAACTTGGGGTCGTCTGTCAACTCCAATTATTCAGCTTGGAGCACTGACATAATTGATCAACTCGGTGGTAGACGAAGGTCACGCTGAAGTAAATCGATAATTTTGACTTGGGATTGGAGAAAAAGAATACATAGACTACCTGAAGACAGGAAAATTTCCTTCAGATTCTAATCAAGAGTCCTACAAACCAAGGCTGCTAGATTTTGCTTAGTCGAAGGGGCATTGTTCAAGAGATCCATCTTCGGTCCATTGGCCAAATGCTTAGGGACGGGGGAGACTTAATATGACATGATAAAAGTTTAGGAGGGCACTTGCGCGAACCATTCGATGGCATAATCATTAGTTCGGAAGCTAATCAGAGCCGGCTACTACTGGAGTGAAATGGAAAAGGATGTGAAATGCTTCATAGGAACATACGTCGAGTGCCAAAGATATGCCCGATCAACTGAGAGAGATGCTCCACTCGGTCCTAGCTCCATGGCCATTTATGAAGTGGGGAATGGACATCATCGGTCCCCTGCCATGAGCACCTAATAAATCTCAATTCATACTATTCAACCGATTAGTTTTCCAAATAGTTCGAGGCTCAGCTGTCCGATAAGGCCCGAGAGAAAGAACTTCATCTGGGATCACATAATATGTCGATTTAGGATACTCGTCGAGATTTTTTGCGACAGTAAAAAACAACTCATTCGGCAACAAGGTGAGTAAGTTTTTTGAAGATCACAAGATCAAGAAGATACTATCAATGCCTTATCACCCTAGTGGGAACATGTAGGTGGAATCAACAAACAAAACTATTCTCCTAAACCTGAAAAAGAGGTTGACCTGTTCAAAAGTAAAATGGAAGGAAATCTTGCCTGAAGTCCTATGGGCGTACCATACGACTTCGAAATTGAGCATCGGGACCCTATTTTCTCTGGTCTACAAATATGAAGCCTTAATACCAATTAAGGTGGGGAAACCGAGTAATCACGATCCTAGAACTATTGGACAAAAGGCGCGAGGCTTCCGTGGCCCGGTTGGCCTCCCAGAAATAGCAAATAGGAAGGTAGTACAACTAAAGAGTCGACCTCCAATATTTTCAAGTTGGGTACTTGACATTGAGAAAGGTAAAACTACACACCAGAAACCCAAATGAAGGGAAATTAGGCCTGAATTGGGAATGACCATATCGAGTTGTTGGAATAATCGGTGAAGGTGCATATAAACTCGAAGCGATAAATAGTGTGTAACTACCAAACAACCGAAACGTGGAACATTTAAAACGATATTACTGTTAAGTTACAAACTTAATTCAATTTTAATTTTTTTACATTATGGACTAACATATGCAGGTACTCGGCTAGGGGTGGATGTGGTTGTTAGGTGTGAAAGCACGTGGGGCACTCTTTTTCTCTTGAGCCTGGTTTTTCCCGAAGTGAGATTTTTGACAAGGTTTTTAAATCGAATTGATGATCATTTGCATAAGATCAATTGTATCCGAGTCCTCATTAGTTTGACCTCAAATACTAGGGGCCATTACCCCTAGATTAAGATCTTTAGCAAGGGAATAGAAAATTTTATGTGTCAAAATCTAAGATTTGGCGGATATGATTCATTGTAAGGGTCCAATAGTCATGCGAACCGTGCCTACTTAGTCCACTGTAGACACGACACAAGGTTTATGCACCTTCAATCATGTACCTTGCTTATTAAGCAATGAAAGAATTCTACTTCCCTTATACTTTATTACTAAGTATTTTACTTTTTTGATCCTAGATCCTAAAGTCCATAGGCTGCCCCTACTCGGGGACTGTCGACTGATAAAAATTCTAGGCTACTAAATCTCGAAGGAACCAAGCCTATTAAACAATGCTAGAATATGATAGGCTATGGCCACCCTAAAAACGGCTCGAAGATGTCTGAAGTCCGTACTCAAAAAGTAAATCCCTCACAAAAAATCAAAACCTGTTAAAAGGTTACACTCAACAAAAACACCGTCTAAGATACTTAAGTATCTTAAAGGCCTTCGATTTTACTAAAGATTCGATGCCACAAGTGATTCGGTGTTCCATCAAAATTGGACTCTATTCGGACATCCAAAAAATGGATATTGTAGATTACATTTGATTTTATGCTAAGACATTAAAAACGGCATGCAAATAAAAAATTGATAGTAGATGCTCGAAAGTAAAGATACGTTATAAGGGGGTAAGTTTATATAAAAAGTACTTACAAAGGCATGAAAAAGGCCTAAAAATAAACAAAAAAGAATAAATACTAGGGATAACTAGAAAAATACCAAGGCATGTATGCCTAGTCTTCACCGGGGTTGGACTCGTCACCAGAACCGCCTGAGCCCTTAGAACCTTCAAAGCCTTCGGGATTCCCAAGTCATAGAGTTCCTTTGCCTCGGCTTCGAATCTCTTGGCTTCCTCAATTTTAGTCAACAGGTCAAAACCTCGGGCATGGATCTCCACGAGGGTCTCCCTCCGGGATAGCCGCCCTATGTAGTTGATAACTCGGGATTTTGATGCCTTTACACTCCTTCTTTGTGCTTTGACTATAAATTTATACAAAATAGTCCCAAAACGCTCATAAGTGGTGCTTGATTGCAGGTTTGATCAATAAAGTGACAAGATTTCAATGATCATCTCAAAAGGAGTGAAACGTGCACAAGTAGAAAAGACAAGACAAACTAAAGAGAAACAGGCCCAGTGCGGCTGCACCACAGAGATTCAGAGAGTGGATTTTCAGGAATCAAGGCAGTGCGTCCGTAGAAGGTTTTGTGCGGTCCGCACTGATGGCACCACGACCGCACTACCATTCTGTGTGGTCCGCAGAAACAAAGTTTAGAGAGATGCCAAATTTAGAAGATGAAGCTTGTGCAGTCCGTAGTCCATTCTGCGCGGAATACATTAGAAGCCTCCACGGCTGCAGTCCATTATGTACGGTCCGTGGAGCCTGGGTTCAGAGAGTCATGATTTCAAGTTCAAGAGTCTAGTATGGCTGCACACCATTTTGTGCAGTCCGCACTGACCCCGCAGGTTTATTTTTGTCCAGTTTTTTTAGCTTAGTATAAATAGAACATTTTTCCATTTTTAGGGTATCAGACATTTTAGAACTTCAGCTGCGCTCGTGAGAAGACCTTTTGTATCCATTTGTTGCATTTTTACTTAGTTTTTATCATTGTATCTTTGTATTTACTTTACCAATTAATTAATATTGTTAGAAACACGTTCTCAATGCAATATACTAAACGTGTACTCTTTTGTAGGTTTTGATGAATGACAAACGAAGCAAAAATTGATATATGACGGAATTCAAGTACAAGCGCACAATGGTTGCGAATAAGATTGAAGTTCAAGATATAGCTTTTAATTGTTATTGAGTTGTTCCAAATTGTAATCTCGATCCTATAACTTGACTCATAGCATGGCCTCTCTCATAAAACTATTTTCCAAAATCATGCATATTTAATTCTGTGTCAAAAAGATTTTAAATCATGCATATTTACATCAGACAAAATGTTTTCTAAACATGCCTAAAAAATCTGGGCTAAAATAATCGATTATGTACTTATGATAATCGATTGTTTCTGAGCCAAGACTGCATGACAATCGATTATGAATTAATGGTAATCGATTGTGAGTAAGACAGTGAACATCAGGTTTTTCCAAATCTGCATGATAATCGATTGTGAACAAATGACAATCGATTGTTGTTGAGGTAAAGTTTTTTCAATACTCAAAACAATCGATTATGAACTAATGGTGATCGATTGTGTTGAGAGTATGTCTTCCAGTGATTTTAAATTTAATTAAGTAATCGATTATGTATTTAGATAATCGATTATCACTAGACAGTAAGTTTTATGATTTTCAGAAAATAACAAGTAATCGATTGTTGCAAAGGACAATCGATTGTTGAAGCTGGCCGTTGTCAAATGATTTTCAAATACCATAAGGTAATCGATTATAGATTTTATATAATCGATGTTTTGCTTAAAATCTGGAAATGATTTTTAGAACGTTGCTGAAGTAATCGATTATAGATTTTATATAATCGATGTTTTGCTTAAAATCCGGAAATGATTTTTAGAACGTTGCTAAAGTAATCGATTATGTAATCGATAACTGATTTTGAATATTGCCAGTAATCGATTATAGATTATGTATAATCGATTGTGAAGCGTTAAATCTGGGATTGAATTTTGATCTGACTGGCAGACAATCGATTGTTGGGGTTTGACAATCGATTGTCAGTGAATGAAATCAGCAACTCTTAATTGGCAATTAGGCAACGGTAATGCCAAGTTTTTCAACTATAAATACAGCTTCATTTCAGTGTTTTAACAACAACAACATACACAAACTGATCATTACATTGCTATAAGCTTTCATTCAATTGTTCTTCATTTTCTACTCATTTCATAAAGCTTTTGAGAGCCATATTATTGCTTAAAGTTGTTGTGATCTTGAACATATTCTTTTACTCATATCTACTCAATAAGGAGTACTTTAGTTAAGTGAGTGTCCAAGTATTTGATATACTTGTAAGAGAATTGCGATTCTCTTGTTTCAAGGAACTTGCGTTTCCTTGGGTGAAGTCTTTGAGATTGCGATCTCCGAGCAACTGTTTGAGGCTTGTGTCCTCAAGTGTGTAACGGTTTGTTGAGAACCCGTAAGCTTAACAAGATAGTGAAAAATCTCGAGAGAGTCTCTCGGGGACTGGACTAACCACGTTGGTGGCCAACCAGTATACATCTTTGTGTAAGTTTATTTTTCTGCATTTATTTTACTTCCTGCAAAGTTTAAATTCCGCAAGAAAACGCTAAATTTTATTAATACGCTATTCACCCCCCCCCCTCTAGCGTAAAGCGTAGTTTCTAACAAATATGTCTTTATATTAATCTATTTCTCAATTTTTCTCTTTAAGCATGAGTAGATAGACCCATTAGCTAGGGTTTTTGCTCAACCCTAGTGTGGGTAATTGATGGGTGTTGTGATGTAGGGTTAGATTGACTATGGGTGTTTGTTATTTGGGTAAATTTCATGGTTTAATCTATGAATTAGTGGTTGCAAACACTAGTTTGTGCTTAGTTGATTTGGGCTCTTCTTGACAAAGAGAGCCTAAGTCTCGAAATTGACCCAACAAGGAATTGGAATGAAATCAAGAGAATTGATAGTCCCAATTAAATGGTTAAACCTCGAGAGAGTAATACCTGACTTGAACCCTAGTTGCTTGAGCAAAGTTTCCTACCTTATTGGTCTTGAGAAAGTCAATTGGGCAGAAATCACTTTCTCTACCGAGAGGTGTGAGAGTGGGTAAGATAGTGTAATGTTTATAGCATATTCCCCAATCTTTTTCAATTAGTAGTTTAATAAACGTAGAATATTAAAGAAAACCCAAAAATGATAAGAAGATCAATTAAGAACACACATGAAATTCTATGCTAGATGGACACTTAACTCCAATCCTAGCTTTTTGTGGATTCGATCCTAACCCAAAATGGGGTAAAAGCTATTGCGACCCTTTCTTGCTACTCTCTAGTAGCACGGAGGTTGAAGCGATCACTTTTTGGCATCATTGCTGGGGAGCTAACCGTTTTAGCTATCTATTTAGTTAATTTTGTCAGTTGTCCTTCTTTCTTTCTTTGTTACTAATTTGTGTGTGTGAATACTTTAGGTACCAAATGAATTTAAATGCTAATGATCCTCTTGGAAACATGATTTCCAAGGAGGAGGTTGAGGATATTAGAGACGAGGAGGAGCCTCTCTTACCTCCTGGACCACGACGAGGCTGCCAGGACAATGTTCCAGACCCTCATCCGCCACTTTCAAGAGCGGTTCCTCGGGTGCTCCCTAACCATGGATATGCAAGTAAAATTGTACCGCCCAAAATACGGGCGTGCAATTTTCAGATTACTAATGTGACGTTGACCTTACTTAAGTAGTGTGGATATTTCACGGGCACTGCGGATCAAAATGCCTGCAAACATCTAAGGGGTTCGTGGATACATGTTGGGGGATCAAGCAGATGAATGTGTCTGAGGATGCTCTTAGTTTGAGACTTTTCCTATTCTCACTTCGGGGGAAAGCATTGGATTGTCTCGAGAGACTTCCCAACCATTCCATCACAACTTGGGATGAGTTGGCGGATAAGTTTATTGCTAAATTTTTCTCAACCGGACACATGGCGGCACTTTGAGATAAGATATTGGCTTTCAAGCAATAACCCACAGAACCTTTGCATGAGATTTGGGAGAGATATAGAATGATGGTAATGGAATGCTCCAATAATGACATGACAGAGATTATGTTTCAACAAACTTTCTACCGGGGCATCAATACTACAAATCAATGCATAGTGATTTAATTGGCCGGGGGTAATTTTATGAAATTGAAGTATGATGAAGATTGTGTCGTTCTTGATGAGATGGAGGAGACATCCTCCGCATGGCAAAGTAGAGCCAATGTTCCTCAAGGTGACCCTATGGTTATCCATTTGTATAAGGAGTTACATGACCATGGGCAAGCTATAGCGGAGTTGACAACTACTATGAACCAATTGGCTAAGGCATAGTTGCGACAAGTCCAAAATCCTCTCCAAGTGAATGCCATGGAGGGTGTTAATATCCTTGTCAACAAGAGAAGGAAAAGGAGGCAACAAAATCAAGGGAATTTTGAGCAATTTGATGATGATTGTGATGGGTTTCAAAATGATGGATATGATGAAAAAAAATGAAGAGGTACAATATGTGAACAACTTTTAAGGCCAACAATGCAACTCTTCAAACCAGCAACAATGTAGACCTCAAGCCAATTAGGGTAATCAACAACAAAACAGTGGAATTGGGGGAACAACAACCATAATACAAATGGGGCAATCATAACAACAATCAAGGCAACCAAGGGAATTGGAATGATAATAACAACAATTGGAGAAGCTACAATAGTTAAGGTGGATGGAATAATGTGAACCAAGGAAACCGGGGGCAAGGCTTTCAAAGGCCCCCAATATACCAACAACCGAAAAATACACCCCATCCCCGTGTCAAGGTTTGAGTTCTTCTAGCAATGATATGGGTAGAATCTAAATAATGTTTGAACAGACGATGAAGAAGAATCCGAATTCGAATGCACATTTGGCTTCCCACAATACCTCTATCAGAAACTTGAAGGTGCAATTTGGCCAAATCTCTCAATCATTGAATACTCGCCCAAAGGGTTCTCTACCAAGTGATATGGTAGTAGACCTAAAGGGTAAGAACAGTTATATTATGGCAGTTACCACAAGAAGTGGTAGAGGCAGTGAAGTGAATGCCTCGAAATAAAAGCGAGTTGTAGATGATGGTGTGAAGTTGCAAGAAAATGAAGTACCCTTGGTTGTTGAAGATGTGGTTAATGACAATGTGAATGATGAAGTGAGGATTGACATTGATGAGGTCGAGGTTGAAACTCAAGATACCGTGAACCCATATAGGGAACATGTGATTGACATGCCGAAGCCGGTCGTGCCAAAATACAAGGCTCCTTTGCCAAGGCCACCTCCACCTTATCCTCAAAGGCTTGCAAAGCAGATAAATGATAATCAATTCAAAAAGTTCATTGATATGATGAAGAGCTTGTCAATTAATGTGCCTTTGGTGGAGGCACTTGAAAACATTTCAGGCTATGCAAAATTCATGAAAGACTTGGTCACAAAGAAGTGTTCTATGGATTGTGAAACTATAAAGATGACTCACCAAGTTAGTGCTATAGTGCATTCAATGGTCTCGAAGTTAGAGGATCCCGATGCTTTCACCATCCTTTGCACCATTAGAAGGGCGGATTTTGCCAACGCTTTATGTGAGTTGGGAGCTATTATCAACTTGATGCTTTAGTTTTGAAGAACTTGGGTAGTGGGAAACCTAGACAACCTTCCATGAGGTTACAAATGGCGGATAGATCGATGATGAGGCCTTTAGGTATTATTGATGATGTGCTCGTCCGGGTGGACAAATTTATCTTGCCAGCGGACTTTATGATTTTGGATTGTGAAGTGGGCTACGAAGTTTCTATTATCTTGGGTAGACCTTTCCTAGCTACGAAGGTATTGGTAGATATGGAAGCATGGGAGCTCACCTTATGGGTGGGTTATGAAAAAGTTGTCTTTCATGTGTGCAAGACTATGAAGCAACCCAATAACACTGAGGGGTCACAGCTGCGATCGAGGATGACACCCGTGCTATGATCAACGTGGAAGATTCTCTTGAGGCCATGCTATTAAATCTTGATGTCAATGATGATTCTAGTAGAGTGGAGTGCCTGAATGCCTTATATGGAATGGGTTCTTATTTCTATGAGCCTAGGATTGTCTTTGGATCTTAAAAACCGGAAGACACCACCAACAAAAGCATCAATTGAGGAGCCACCGGTGTTGGAGTTGAAACCACTTCCTCCACACCTAAGATATGAGTTCTTGGGCTCAAATTCTACTTTACCAATTATTCTTTTCTTGACTTACTAACTTGCAGGTTGACGCCACATTAGCGGTGCTTCAAAAGTGAAAAAGGGCAATTGGATGGATTTTGGATGACATTCGAGGAATAAGCCCCGTATTCTGCATGAAAAAAATTATCTTAGAAGATGAATCAAAGCCTTCCTTGGAGCATCAAAGAAGGTTGAACGAGGTGATGCAAGAATTGGTGAAAAAAAGAGGTGATCAAGTGGTTGGATGTTGGGTTATGTACCCATTTCTTACAGCTTTTGGACTTCTCCAGTGCAATGTGTATCGAAGAAGGGTGGTATGATGGTGGTGAAAAATTCTCAAAAGGAGTTGATTCCTACCAGAATAGTTATAGGTTGGCGGGTTTGTATGGACCACCGCAAATTGAACAAAGTAACCCGTAAGGATCATTTTCCTTTGCCATTCCTTGATCAAATGCTAGACCGACTAGCAAAGCATGCTTTTTATTACTTATTGGATGGGAATTATGGCTATAACCAAATCTTGATTGCCCTAGAAGACCAAGAAAAGACCATATTCACTTGTCCTTATGGCACCTTAGCCTTCTCTCGTATGCCTTTTGGGTTGTGCAATGCATCAATTACATTTCAGCGTTATATGATGGCCAGTTTCACCGATATGGGGCTAAACGTCATATTCTCAATCGGCTTTGCCTCACTGCATACTTTCGTTTAGTATTCCTTACAGATTGGAAGACATTTTAGAGGTGTTCATGGATGATTTTAGTGCTGTAGGGGATTCATTTGATGCATGCTTGAAGAATTTTGATAGAGTGTTGGCCCGGTGTGAAGAAACCAATCTTGTTCTAAATTGGGAGAAATGCCACTTTATGGTGAAGAAGGAGTTGTACTTGGGTATAAAATTTCGAAGCATAGTATCAAAGTTGAAAAAGCAAAGATAGATGTGATTTCAAGGCTCTCTCCCCTACCACCATCAAGGGAGTCCAAAGTTTTCTTGGGCACGCGGGGTTCTACCGGAGATTCAATAAGGATTTTTTGAAGGTAGTTAATCCCTTGTGCAAGGTTCTAGAGAAAGATGTTGCAATTGGAGCCGTGTTGGTTCAACCTGTGAATAAAATGTTTCATCTGATGTACTATGTGAGCAAGACAATAAACTACACAGCGATTGAGAAGGAAATTTTGGCGATTGTGTTTGCTATGTAAATATTCCGACCATATCTTATGGGGGCCAAAGTTATTATTCATACCAATCATGCCGCACTTCGGTACTTGATGGCGAAGAAGGATTTCAAAATTGATGCGATGGGTCTTGTTACTTCAAGAGTTTGATTTGGAGATCGTGGACTGGAAGGGTAGTGAGAACCAAGTGGCGGACCACTTTTCGCGCTTGGAGGATGAGGGAAGGCCTTGTGATGGTCTAGAGATCAATGACTCATTTCCCGATAAATAACTCCTTTCGGTGTTGGTGAATAAAATGTCATGGTTTGCCGATGTTGCTAATTATCTTGTGACCGAAATAATTCCGTGCGAACTCTCTTCTATCCAAAGGAATAAGCTTAAGCGGGATAGTTTGGATTTCTATTGGGATGAACTGTACTTGTTCAACATTTGCACAGATGATGTGATTCAAAAATGTGTCTCGGAGGAAGAACAATTAAGTATCTTGGAGGCTTGCCATGCCTCGCCCTGTAGTGGTCATCACGGTGGGGTGAGGACCTCCTCGAAAGTTCTTAGTTGTGGTTTTTATTGTCCAACCTTGTTCAAAGATGCGGGTGATTTTGCGAAGAGGTGTGACGAGTGCCAAAGAGTGGGTGGAATTTCAAAAAGGGATGAGATGCCTCGCAATACCATTCTTGAAGTGGATATCTTTGATGTTTGGGGCATTGATTTCATGGTTCCATTTATTAGCTCTTACGGGAATACTTACATTATTATAGGGGTTGATTACGTCTCAAAAGTGGGTTGAAGCCATGGCTTTACCTAACAATGAAGCCTGAAGTATTGTTCCATTTCCTAAAAAGAGCATTTTCACAAGGTTTGACACTCCTCGTGCCATTATTAGTGATGGGGGGGGTCTCATTTTTGTAAAAAAGCTTTTGATACGTTGCTTTCCAAGTGCGGTGTCAATCACAAGGTTTCTACCCCCTATCATCCTCAAGCTAGTGGTCAAGTGGAAGTCTCTAACAGGGAAATCAAGAGTATCTTGTCAAAGATGGTCAATGCTAATAGGACTGATTGGTCGAAGAAGTTGGATGACGCTCTATGGGATTATCGGACGGCTTACAAGACTCCGATTGGTATGTCTCCGTATCGGTTGGCGTTTGGGAAAGCTTGTCATATATCGGTTAAGTTAGAGCACAAGGTCATGTGGGCTTTGAGGAAGTTGAATTTGGAATAGGATGTTGCAGCTAATCCTCGTGTTGAACAACTCAATGAACTTGCTGAATTTAGATTCCATGCCTACTTCAGTTCATCCTTGTATCAGGACAAGATGAAGTACCTTCATGACAAATATACTCGTGGAAAGGAGTTCAAAGTTGGTGATTTGGTTCTCTTGTTCAACTCTCGATTACGTCTGTTTCCCGGAAAGCTTAAATCCAAATTGAGTGGGCCGTTTGATGTTGTGTTTGTGACCCTATTTTGGTGGTCTTGATCTAATGAACAATAATGGTGAAGTTTTCATAGTTAATGGGCACCAAGTAAAGCATTATATTGGAAAGTTCGATGACAGCCACATAGTAGCGCTCCTTCATCTGAAATTATGTGATAGTAACATGCGTCGTGCCGCGATGTTAAATCAGACACTTCTTGGGAGGCAACCCATATGTTTTTCTTCTCGTAGTTTTCTTTGATTTTCTTTGTAGTATAGGATTGATTTGTGGGCTAATTGGTTGTGAGATGTTGCAGGATTGTGTTGATGCAGTGTAATACATGATGGAAAATGCACATGTCTCTAAAGTTTCTAGTGTGGCTGCAGTACATTCTATGCGGACCACACCGGTGTAGGTAAAATGAAGCTTCTATGAAGTTTTCCACGGTGGCCACAGTATATTTTGTGCGGTCAACGGTAGACCTTTGCGGCCGCAGTCCTTTTGTGTGGACCGCAGAAGGTTGCCTTCTCAAACTTGTGCTAAACAAGAAAGTGCGGACCGCGGTACATCTTGTGCGGTCAGCACTAGTATGTGAGATTCGGCCCTAGGGGCTTTTCTATAAAAAGACCCTGAGAGCCCCCTATTACCCTTTTCGCAAATTTGAATCTCAGAGTTATAATCACTGTTCACTTCCCTCATTTGATCATGAATTAACTACTGGAACTTAGTTACTTAAATATATCTCATAATCTGGTACATTAATCTTTCTTTTCCTTATTTAATTTTGGTAATTTCCTTTAATTTTTGTTCTTCTTAGCTTTTAGCTCTTCTTTCTCCTGTATTTCTTAAATTATTAGGTTAGGTTAGTTAGATTTTTGATTTTAAATACCTTTTTAGTTTAGTAGACTGGGTAAACATTTAGGGACATAAACTAGGGACCAAATTGACCTTAATAGCAAAATCTATTGAACCCTCACTTAGTGTCGCTTCTGGGCACCCTGTGCGGACCACGGTCGATTTTGTATGTTCCGTAGTACTGCTTTGTGCGGACTACACTGAATAATCTTCTGGAAAGCTGAATGTTGGGCAGTGCGGCCGCACTATATTTTATACAGACCGCACTGGCCCAACGTGACTGCACTACCATTTTGTGCGGACCGCCCTGTCATGATACAAAGGGTGGCTATTCTAAGCCCCACCCCTGTGCGAACCTCATTACCATTTTGCGCGGACTGCACTGGTCCCTATGCAGCCGCACTCCATTTTGTGCGGTACACACTAGGTAAGTTCTGCAAGTGTCTGCAACATTTCAATTTTGTTCTGCAATGCTTTTTTAACCAATGTTTCTCACTGCTTCTATTGATACTAACAATGTTATATAATTGTGTGTCCAATACCATGGTTAAACAAAGAGAAAAAGGATCAAAGCAACCCGAGAGAGGTGAATCCTCTTGGGGTGGAAAACAGAAAATGGTGGGACTCACTTCCCAAGCGTGGCAAAACATAAAGAACACGATGAAAGCTATAAGGGATGCTGACAGAGCCGTAGACATGTCAGGGAGTGAGACGAGACTTCCCGAGAGATTTATCCAGACTTAATACCTGAATACATCCCTGACTGGCCAGAGAGGCACCGATTAAGAGACACTCCTCCACCCTCACCCACTACCTAAGCAACCGAGCATGTTTCTACTGAGTCGTCTAAGGGCTCAACAGCTGGAAATTGT
Organism: Nicotiana benthamiana; assembly: GCA_034376525.1. NCBI lineage: Eukaryota > Viridiplantae > Streptophyta > Magnoliopsida > Solanales > Solanaceae > Nicotiana > Nicotiana benthamiana. The sequence continues at coordinate 43,505,459 of CM067326.1, forward strand.
GAATACTCCACCTCCCCCACAACTTCATTATCCAAGGAGGGTGTAGATGGAGGTGAGGAGGAGGTACAAGGAGATAAGGAGGTAGCTTGAGGTGGTGAGCCTCAGGTGGGAGGCGTGGCTAGAACTAGGAAGCCCAATGCTTAGGAAGATAGGTTTGTGAGTGAGGTGGCGTACCACAAGTTTAGGGAGTGGTGGCCGGTGAGAAAGTTGATACAAATTGGAGTTTTATTGACAAAGATTTATTACCCCACAACCTTGACGTGCAGAGACAGTTCAGAACTAGAGTGGGTTGGGAGCACTTTTTAGATAATTGTGTGGATTCCAACGAGCATTTGGTCAAAGAGTTTTATTGCAATGTAACCCACATAAAAAAGGGCTCCAAAGTGACAAAATTTCGTAATTTGAAAGTTTTGTTTGATGGAATGTCAATAAATGAATATCTAGGCTTCAACGAGGAGGATGAGTCTGTATATATGGAAAAGATAGAGATGGGTGAGGAGGTCCATCCATGGTTAGATCAGTACTTGGCAATCCCAGGTACCATTCCTGATTGGTTGACTGCTGGGGTCAAAATATTACGAAGGACCTTGAACTTTGAGGCAAGGGGTTGGGAGACATTTGTGTGCAGCCAGTTAGATCCTACTACCCATGACCAAACTCTTCCTCTCCTCCGAGCTATTTTGGTTGCTTCCATTAAAACGGGGTACCCCATCAATGTAAGGAATGTGATGTCCCGAATCATTTCTATAGTGGGTGTCGAGCCTGACCGGAACTATCCCTTCCCTAGCACCCTCATAATGTACTTCTGGGACTTAAATGTGGACTCGAGACCATATGATATCAAGGTCAAGGCGACAATCCCATTCTCGTGGTATAGCTTTAAGGGGAATGACAACCCCAAGGATAAGAACTACAAAAGCCCCTCCTTCTGCCCCAACTGGCAAGTCTGAAGAACCACTTGTGGTAGAGGTCCCTGCTGAGACTACCTCCACTACTACTAACATGCCTCTCGGACCTTTCACATCTTCACCTATTCTTCCTGGCCCTTCCACATCTGCAGGCCCATAGATCCCATCTACCCGGGGCCATCCCATCACTGCCCATTGGTTGAGCCAGGCCCTATTTTATTGAGTATAAGCAAATGGATGCAGACTGCCTCATCCAAGTTGTACATATTGACTACCACTGTAGCGGCTCAGTCTGCACCTCAACCAGCACAAGTCCCACAGTCGATAAAGGATGCTTTGAAGGAGATACTTGAGAACCAGAAGAAAATCCTCACCACTCAGGATGCATTGGCCAAGGAAGTCGATTCACACAGCAAGGCTCTCAAGGACCTTGCTCGAGAGCACAAGAAGCTTAGGAAGACACGAGCCTCCAAGGAGTCCGTAAAGGAGCTACAAACAGATGTTGATAGACTGAAGGAAGACCAGCTGCTTTTGGACTTGTTGCTTGATGATCCAGTCCTAGCAGCTCATCCACAACCGGAGCAGACCCAGAGTTCTCCGAAGAGGAGGAAGATCCCTAGAGCAGATGATGCCATCATCCAGTTGGAGGACATACTGGAGGCTTCCTCCAGTCATCCACATGATGTACCCGTTCTAAAGCTTGTCGAGGTCTAGGCCCTGTCCCAATAGCAACAGAGCATACCACCGGGAACCAGTCTGAGGTTCCCGAGCACACAGATGAACCAGGGACCACCCATGATCCTACGTATACAGACACGACTTAGGCATTCATCTATATCCTTTGCTCTATTTTTTGGTGCTTATTTAGACTAGTTGCCATTGGGGACAATACCAGCTTTCATTTGAGGGGGTGAGCCCTACATTTTTTATGGGTGACTGTATATATATTGATATTTTTATGCTTTCTTAATTTTTCACATTTGGTTTGTATATAATTTGATATTATCACACTTTTATTTAACTTTTGGTTTGTATATAAAGTTACATCATATTGTACATATTCATCATCCGTTGTATATTCTAATCCCCTATTGTATATATTCATTCTACTTTCTGCAAATTATTTTTTGTTTTTAGTTTCTTATTTATGTTCGTAGCTTTTTGTTTTGTTTTGGACCTTTTCAATAAGCCTTTGATTTTCTTAGTGCCACGGTTCTTTTCAAAGGTGGAGTGTTGTGTGACCGGGTCGCTCTTCCCAATGATAGATGGTATGAAAACCTTATTAAGGGTTTGAGTCCTTTTTTTTCTTTTTGTTTTTAGTAATTTATAGTTAAGGGTACCTCAAGCAAAGCTTCACTTAGGACTAGCACATTTGTCTTTCATCTCATGGTCAATAATAAATTGTTGTATTTAGGATAGTGAAAGTCGTGACCTCGAGTCTCTTATGTTGACCGATAATTATCAAGTGGTTTTTCAGGAGCATTGTGTGCTAAAATTGTATCTAAGGTCGTTGTGAGCCCCGATTCTATGTCTTTAGCAATCCTTAGCTTGTGTGGTGAGTAATTGAATTGCAAGTCCAACTCCCGAGCTTTTGGTCTTGAACTTGCCATGAATGTTTGTTGAGGCGAAATCATAAGTGAATTTTGACTTGATACATGATTACAGACTCTCCTTGATCCAATTGATAGATTGGACAATTCCATAGCCTACCAGTGATAAGATCCCTAGTCGACCCTTTTAAGCCTTAGACTTTTTTTTCCTTTCAAGAACCAAGATACAAGCATATACTCGTTCTATAAGATACCCTATATTGGAACCTATCTTTTCTTTAGCACATGGCAAAAGTATAATTTTGGGGAGAGAGACAAGGATTGCAACAAAGTGGTAAAAAGGCACAAAAGTGAAGCAAAGGAAAGGAAATGACAAAAAAAGCAAAAAGAGAAAAAGCATGCTCAACATGAAAAACTACAAAGGGATTCAAGAAAAGCAAAGAAAGAAAGGTGTGGAAGTTGAAAAAGGAAAAAAAGGGTTTGAAATACATAGTAAAGAGTGATATTGTGTCTCTCTAACCCTTTAGAAAGAAGTGAAATGACTCAAAGAGTCAACTGAATTATGCCAAATGAATCAAAAGAAGTGCTTAAGAGAATATGAGACCTATTTAGACCAAAACATACCCTACCCTGAACCAAAAGCCTTCTCAATGAATCCACAAAAGACCTATATGATCTTGAGTTGAATGAAGCTTACATTAGTGGATAATTACATAAGGGGCAAGCATATGTTACTTAGAGTCGTATTTGTGACTTTTTCTTGAGAGAGATGAGTGAATTCCCAGTAACCTCGTTTTATGTGCCACTATTCTGAAGGTGAAATTTGCTTAGGAGAGTTGAGGATGTGTGAGTTTGGGTTCCATAATGACCAAAGTAATTGTAAGAGTTCTTTGATGTGTTAAGTCAACTCTTGATGCTCTTTTGTCGCCCTTGATCCATGGTTTTTCAAAGGGTAAATGTTGTTTGTGACTCATGTGCGTCGAGGGCAATTGTTAGTCCCAATTGATGCTAATTGAGGTTGTTTTAAGACAACTAAAATTTCTTGGATTTTCCCTTAAGGGGTGGGTCTAATTTTGTTTGCTTGCGTACAAACAAAAGCTTAAGTTTGTAGGAGTTGATAACTAGGGATTTTCACGTCTTTTATACTCCTTCTTGCTTGTGCTTTGATTATAAATTCATACAAAATAGTCCCAAAAGCTCATAAGTTGTGCTTGATTGCAGATTTGATCAACAAAGTGATACGATGTCAAATATGAGCTCAAAAGGAGTAAAACTTGCACAAGTAGCAAAGACAAGATAAGCTCAAGAGAAACAGGCCTAGTGCGGCCACACTACACTTTGTGCGGTCCGCAGTAGGGAGATTCAGAAAGTGGATTTTCAGGCATCAAGGTAGTGTGGCAATAGAAGGATTTGTGCGGTCCACACTGAAGGCACCGTGACCGCACTACCATTCTGTGCGATTCACAGAAACAAATTTTAAAGATATGCCAAATTCAAAAGATAAAGCCTTATAAGTCCACAGCCCATTCTGTGTGGATCGCATTAGAAGCCTATGCAGCCACAGTCCATTCTATGTGGTTCGCGGAGCCTAGGTTCAGAGAGTCAAGATTTCAAGTTCAAGATCCTAGCACACCGCACACCATTTTGTGAGGTCCGCACATACCCTGTAGGGGCATTTTTGTCTAGTTTTCTAGCTTAATATAAATAGAACCTTTTTCTATTTTTAGGGTATCAGACATTTTAGAACTTCAGTTACGGTCGTGAGAAGACCTTTTGTAGCCATGTTTGGCATTTTTACTTAGTTTTATCATTGAATCTTTGTATTTACTCTAGCAATTAATTAATATGTCTTTATTTTCATCGATTTCTCAGTTTTTCTCTTCAAGCATGAGTAGCTAGACCCATTAGCTAGGGTTGTGGCTCAACCCTAGTATGGGTAATTGATGGGTGTTGTGATTTAAGGTTAGATTGACTATGGGTGAATGTTATTTGGGGTCAATTTCACGGTTTAGTCTATGAATTAGTCGTTGCAAATGCTAGTTTATGCTTAGTTGACTTGGGATCTTCTTGAGAAAGAGAGCCTAAGTCTCCGAAATTGACCCAACAAAGAATTATGATGGACTTAAGAGAATTAATAGTCCCAATTAAAGGGTTAAACCTCAAGAGAGTAATACCCGGCTTGAACCATAGTTGCTTGAGCAAATTTGCCTACCCTATTGGTCTAGAGAAACTCAATTGGGCAAAAATCACTCTCTCTATCGAGAGGTGTGAGAGTGGATAAGATCCTGCAACGGTTATAGCATATTACCCAATCATGTCAATCGTTCCTTATATTCAATTACCCATCAATTGGCCACCTAGGAGGATGCCACTACCCTAGTGCATTTTAAACCATTAGATACAACTTATAGCAATTTTACTCTTAGCTTAATCTAGTTGCATTTTCAATTAGTAGTTTGATAAAACTAGAATCTTAAAGAAAACCCAAAAATGATAAGAAGATCAAGTAAGAACGCAGACGCAATTCTAATCTAGATAGATTCTTAACTCCAATCATATCTCTCTGTGGATTCGATCCCGAACCAAAATCGGGTAAAAGCTATTGCGACCCTCTCTTGCTACTCTCTAGTAGTGCAGAGTTGGAAGCGATCACTTTAATATTTGTCTTTAAGTGGGCCTCGGCTATCTCTACATTAGCCTTATACTGGGCCGGAACTTCCTCGACGTCAGAGGAATCAATAGGAGTTGCCTCCAACTCGGACCTCAGCACATTATATTCTTGGCCAAGGGCATCCCATTCCATGTCGGCTGAGTTCAGCTGCACCTGAAGTTCATCTTTTAGCCGAGAGCATTGTCGTCCTTATCCTTTGCCACCCGGAGTTGGTCCTTGGCCGATGCCAGCTCTGCTTTTACTACCTATTTTTTTCGAAGCCAATAGACCCATTCTGCCCTTCCACGCCTCGGCTATAGCCTTGGCCTCATCCATCTCAGCCCGAAGTTTGTCGACCAGGTCTATCTTCTATTCGAATTGCAAATTTGTGTTGTTAATCACCGAGTAGCTTCTCGATTTTAGCCTCAAATATCCTTACTTTCTTGACTAGGTCGACGTGCTCCCGCTTCAAGGTTGAGGCCTCCTTCTGAGTCTGTTACGACCCAAATCCTAACCTGTCGTAATGGCGTCTATCGATAGTACTAGGCAAATCGAACTTTTCAAAACACTTCCAATATTGTGAAAAAAGGTGAATCAGAAGTTTGTAAATAAAGTAGAGTTTCGAAAACAGGGTTTAAACTTCAAAATACAAGTGTAGAAAATAGCTCCAACATTAGGATATCACTAATTCATGAGCTTCTAAACATAACTGGTCTGAATATAACACGACTATCACAGTTTGAAACCAAATACCACGAAATGGAAAGATAAAGAAGAAGAAAACAACATGAGCGAACGCTACACAGCTACCTCGCTATCTCCAATGATCAGCTACGAGAAATTGTCAGCACCCTCTACGTCCAAAAACTCCTGGATCTGCACATAAAATGCATGGTGTAGCGTGAGTACAACTAACCAGCAAGAAAAATTAATAAATAAGGAACATAAATATAGTGACGGCTACACAGTTATAATGCTTTTTTAGCAGTCTCAGTAAGGAAAGTAAACTTGCTTCCCAAATCCGGTATAAATCAAGTCAAACCAATTTGTTTAGTCAAGTCCAAGTGAAAACCGGATAAACCATATTTCAGAAGTTTTCAAAACAATAGTGTAGGGCAACTATGTGTATCAATAATGAAATTATATACAACCTCTCAGGGCAACAACCACTCAGTCTCCTTATTCACTCTAACCTCACAATCACTCATCCTTCACGATCGCTTAGCACTCGACACTCACACTCATGGGTACCTGCGTTCAATGGGAGTATGTACTGACTCTAGATGGGATCCTACATCCCAAGTGCCATATAAGGCCAATCATGGCATAAATTGGTGAAATATGATGTGGCGTGCAACCTATAAAAATCCTCACAATCAGGCTCTTGGCCTTACTATGTCATCAATCTCTCCAATCTCTCGGGCTCACAAAAATTAGGAAAATCATCCCAAACCGCAATATCATGATGTATCAATAATAATATTAGAGACTGAGATATGATATGTGAGTAAAAAGTACGACTGAGTGCAAATAACATTTAACATGCAATTAACATGTAATGAGGCCTCTATGGGAAACAACATTACCAACATATAGCCCAAACATGGTTTCTAACATGATTTACATCCAAACTTCTATAACACATAGATAGCATATAGCTAACAGAAAGATATTCAACTTTACAGTTTCATGGGATGGACCAAGTCACAATCCCCTCGGTGAACGCCCACACGCACGTCACCTAGCATGTGTGTCACCTCCAAAGTAATCACATGACACAAATTTGTGGTTTCATACCCTCAGGACCAAATTTATAATTCTTACTTACCTCAATCCGAGCAAGATGCTACTCCAAAAAGCTCTTGCTTCGCAGTTCGTCCTCCTAATGCCTCGAATCTAACCATAAACAGTACAATACAATCAATATGGGCTAAATAAATCAATTCCACAAAAAAATTAGAGAGTATAGCCCAAAATCAGAATCTCAAACTTGGCTCCCGGGACCATGTCTCGAAATCCGACAAAAATCACAAAACATGAAAGCCCAATCACTCTCGAGTCTAACCATACCAAGTTTATCAAAATTCGAAACCGTTTGGTCATCCAAATCCAAAAAATTCACTCTATGAATCCGTTGCCCTAAACCTCCAAATTTCACTTTAAAAATGCACTAACTAGGTTTAAAATTAGTGGGAAAACATCATTAGTGAAGAAATATGAACACAAGGAGCTTGCCTCAATAATCCTTTCAGAAACCCTCTAAAAAATCTCCAAAGTCTAAGCTCAAAGTAAAAATCGAGAAGTCTCATTTTTATAGTTTAAGTCCAGACCTTTCACACTTGTGGCTACTTAGCCGCTTCTGCGGGCTCGCAGGTGCTCCCTAGAGCCCGCTTCTGCACTTAGATATGCATCTGCATCCAACTTTCCACTCCACTAGACTCACTTCTGCGAGACAAATCTCCACTTCTGCGGATTCAACCTTCAAGGCCAAATGCGCATCTGCGAGCCTCTGCTGCATCTGCGGCCACGCAGGTGTAGTAAGGACCTCGCACCTACGACTTCTGCCAGCCTCTTCCTTAACCACTTCTACAACCCTTCTCGTTTCTACGAACTCGCACCTGTGTTTTCCACTCCGTAGGTGCGATTGCACCAACAAGGGTAAAACTTCATCTGCTCTTCAAATTCAATCCAAGTCCGTTCAACCACCCGAAGACAACCTGAGTCCCCCAGGACCTCAACCAAACACACCTACTAGTCTCATATCCCAATACAGACTTAAGCGAATACTCAAATCACCTCAAATAACATCAAAAACACGAATTACACACGGGTCCAAGCCTAATGAACTTCGAAATTTCCAAATTCCACAAATGATGCCAAAACCTACCTAATCATGTCTGATTGACCCTAAAGTTTGCACATAAGTCATAAATGATACCACAAACCTACTCCAACTTTCGGAAATCCATTCTGACCCCGATATAAAAAGTCCACTCCCGGTCAAACTTTCCAAATTTCCAACTTTCGCCAATTCAAGTCTAATTCTACTTCGGACCTCCAAATCAAAATTCAGACACGATCCTAAGTCCAAAATTACCAAAGACAGATAACATAAACATCAAAATTCAAATCCAAGGTCGTTTACACATAAGTCAACATCCGGTCAATTTTTTTAACTTAAGCTTTCAAATAAAAGACTAAGTGTCTCAATTCACTCAAAAATCTCTCCGAACCCGAACCAACTAAACTGATAACTCATATAACAATTGTAGAATAAAAAAGGAGCTGTAAACGGGGGAACGAGGCTACAACTTTAAAAATGACTGACTGAGTCGTTACATCCTCCCCCTCTTAAATAAATATTCGTCCTGGAACGAGTCTAGAAATATACCTAGAGCCATAAATAGGTGAGGATATCTACTCCGCGTCTCTCGCTCGGTCTCCCAAGTAACCTCTTCCACGAGTTGACCTCTCCACTGCACTTTCACAATAGCTATATCCTTTGACCTCAAATTTCGAACTTGCCACTCCAAAATGGCCATTGTCTCCACATCATAAGTCAAATCACCATCCAACTAAACCGTGTTAAAATCCAAAACATGAGAAGCATCACTTACTTCCGACGCATAGAAACATGAAATACTGGATGCACACTCAACAAGCTAGGTGGCAAGGCAAGCTTGTAAGCCACCTCCCCAATCCTCTAGAGTACCTCAAAAGGCCCACTAAACCCAGGGCTCAACTTGGTCTTCTTCCTGAACCTCATAACACTCTTCATGGGTAAAACCTTCAGCATATCCTTCTCCCATACCATATAAGACACATTGGACCTTCCTGTCAGCATAGCTCTTCTGTCTCGACTGTATTGTATGAAGCTGCTCCTGAATCAATTTAACCTTGTCTAAAACATCTTGGACCAAGTCAGTGACCTAGACTAGCCTCACCCAACTCAAACCAACCCATCAAGATCTACACTGCCTCTCATATAAAGCCACATATGGAGCCATATGTATGCTCAATTGATATCTGTTGTTGTAAGAAAACTCCACGAGCGGCAAAAACTGGTCCCATGAACCCCTAAAGTTAATTACACAAGCACGTATCATGACCTCCTGTATCTGAATAGTGTGCTCAGACTATCCATCCGTCTGAGGGTGAAATGTTGTGCTCAACTCGACCTGAGTGCCCATATGAGTGGTGATTTTACCACTCGTTCTAGTCTCTTTTATTTAGCTTATAAGTCCTTTAACTATAATATGAGGTCGTTAATGGTGTGTATTGTTAGATTTTTAGGTAAATGATGCCACGAAGTGATTTGAATTGAATTGGAGTGGAATCAAGCAAAAACGAGGTAAAAACCATGGAAAAACTCCCTGTGATTCCGCATCTGCGGAGATTAGTCGCAGAAGCGACTCCGCTTTTGCATGAATAGGCCCGCATCTGTGATAAATAGTGACATTGTAAGAAATCGCATCTACTATTAGCTTACCGCTTCTGAGGTGACGCTTCTGTTCTTGGTGGACTGCTTCTACGATGGCAAAAGATAATTGATTCTTCGCTTTTGTGATGGGCTATCCGCATTAGCGGATCTGCACCTGCTATTTTTCTTCCACAGGAGCAGTTAACGGGCATCAGACCTGGGCATTTAGGCATTTCACATGTTCTTAGTTCCCCAGGAACGGTGCCAATTTTGATGCCGTCCAAATCCACTACTAAAAAGTAAATGGACACTATCACATGAAATATAATTTACCCAACTATGATTCGGGGTAGAATCCTAGAGAGAACAATATATAGGTGATTAGGAATGTAAGAGAATTATCACATATGATGCAATGTCAAACACTAAGACTTGTTTTGAGAAAATTTTTCTACCTAAATATGGAAATGTAAACTAACCTAGAAAGCAAGTAAAATGACCAATGGCTATAAGTGTAGATACATCGGGAATTACACTCAAGTAATGATCCAATATATTTCATGATTCTACTATTATGAGCGAGTTTATGTTAATTACCCACAGATAACAAATCTATATTAGCTTATTCCAAAGACTAACAAGACTTCCTAATTGAATTATCCCTAAAATAATTAAGAGATTAAGCATACCTGGAATGGCTACAAGTAGTTCAATCCTATCCCTAGGTAGAATCTATAAAATGAGAGTTAAAGCCTCAAGTTCTTATATTTAATCTTTACCAACCCCAAATAATCTTTTCCAAAATTAATTCGGAGTTAATGGGTGAGTATAAGGGTTAGATAATCCATTTGGAAACATTATAGAACAAGAATAATTAAAGTAATAATAACTCACTTCGTAAAAGAATAAAAATCATTCAATACATAAGCACAACAAGGTATTTAATCCACACTATAAACATGAATCTTTTTATAAACAATATTCAACTGTTGAATAAAATATGACATACGTAGATATACAATACAAAACACGAAAATAAAGAACTGAACATAAATGGGTAAGAAATTCTCAACCAAAAGCTTCAAATCTTCAAGACCAAAGTATATATGCAAACCCTAGCTTCAAAAACTTGTTTTCTCTGGTGTTTGGAACTAAAAAAAAAACCAAAGATCCCTTATAAATGAGCTAAGTCGGGTATTAAATGGATTGGGGGAAAAATATGAAATTCCAAAATTGCCCAAGTCTGATGCTCAATTTTCGCATTTGCTAACATAAGTTCGTAATTGCGAACTATTCCTATACTGCTCCACTTCGCATTTGTGATAAATGCTTTGCGTTTGTGAAGGTTGACTGCTTGATTTGCGAATACTCCCTAAATGGTCTTCCTTTGCAATTCCCATGCATTACTCACCTTTTTCGTGACTGTTGGCTTCGCAATTCCTAGGATTTTGTCGCAATTGCGACAACTGAGGGCATTGCCCAGATTTTCTTTTTTTTTAGCTTCTTTTTGACTTGTTTCACTTGGTTCCTTCAATGTCACTTCTAAATCATATAGAACCTGTAATATAGAAGTAAATGGCAATAAACACATGATTTTATCACTCAAATATAGCAAAAATATAGGTTTAAAGACAATATAAGTTGATAAATTACCAACTTATATGCCTAACTGTCGCTGCATGGCTCTCTAAACTGCAATGTAAACTACGTGCCTCTATCTGAAATGATGGAAACTGGAACACTGTGAAGGCGAACAATCTCTTTGATATAAATCTCAACCAACTGATATAAAGAATAAGTATTATCCACTAGAATGAAGTGCGTGGACTTGGTCAGCCAATCCACAATAATACAAATAGAATTGAACTTCTTCGAAGTCCATGGGAGCCCAAATACAAAATCCATAGTGATCTGCTCCAACTTTCACTCTGAAATTTCTATCATCTGAAGAAATCCACCCGGCATCTGATGCTCATATTTTACCTGCTGACAGTTGAGACAACGAGTTATATACCCAACTATATCCTTCTTCATTCTCATCTACCAATAGTGTTGTCTCAAATCCTGGTACATCTTCGTGGCACCTGGATAGATGGAATACAGTGAGCTGTGGGCCTTCTAAAGAAAAAAATCCTGTAGACCATCTACATTGGGCAAATATATTCAGCCCTGCATCCTTAACACCCCATCATCTTCAATAGTCACATCTCTGGCATCAACATGCTGAACCTCATTCTTGAGGACAAGCAAATGAGGATCATCATACTATAGCTCCTTGATGTGACAAATAAGGAATATCGAGATACTACACAGTCTAGAATCCGACTAGACTCTGAAATATCCAATCTCACGAATTGGTTAGCCAACACTTGAACATCTACTGCAAGAGGTCTCTCACCAACAGGAATGAATGCAAGATTACACATACTCACTACCTTCCTACTTAAGGCACAGCCACCATATTAACCTTTCTTAGGTGATACAGAATAGTAATATTATAGTATTTTAGCAGATCCAACCATCTCAGCTGCCTCAATTTGAGATCCTTATATTTGAATAAGTGTTGGAGGCTACAATGATCAGTAAATACCTCACAAGACACACCATAGAGATAGTTCATCAAAATCTTCAATGCATGAACAATAGTAACCAACTCCAAATCAAGATTAGGATAGTTCTTCTCATGGGGCTACAACTGGCGCGAAGCATAAGCAATCACTCTACCCTCCTACATCAAGAAACACTTAATAGTGATCCAAGAAGAATCACAATATACTGTATAAGAACTAGAAGTTGATGGTAAAACTAGAACTTGAGCTTTGGTCAAGGTAGTGTTAAGCTTCTGAAATCTTGCCTCAAACTCATCTGACCGCCTGAAAGGAGCACCATATTAGGTTAATTTGGTCAAGGGCGATGCAATAAACGAGAAACCCTACACGAAGCAACGATAATATTTAGCCAAACCAAGAAAACTCTAAATATCTCTAGCTAAGGACGCTCTTGGTCAACTCTGAACCGCCTCTATTTTCTTCGAGTCCACTTGAATACCCTCACTAGACACCATATGCCCCAAAAACAACACTAAATTGAGCCAAAACTCACACTTGGAGAATTTGGCTTAAAGTTTCTCCTCCCTCAACCGCTGCAACACAATCCTCACATGCTGGGCATATTATTCCTGGCTATGAGAATACTCCAAGATATCATCAATGAATACAATAACAAATGAGTCGAGATAAGGCTGCAATACGCTATTCATCATATGCATGAATGCTACTGGACATTAGTCAGCCCAAAAGACATCACAAGGAACTCATAATAACCATAACAGGTCCTAAAAGCTTTCTTAAGAATGTCAAAGTCCCGAATCTTCAACTGGTGATACCCTGACCTCAAATCAATCTTAGAGAATACCCTCGCTCCCTGAAGCTGGTCAAATTGGTCATCAGTACGCGATAAAGGGTAATATTTCTTGATTGTGAATTCGTTCAACTACATATAATCAATGCACATTCTCATAGACCAATCCTTTTTCTTAAAGAATAGAACCGGTGAACCAAGGTGACATAGTAGGACTAATAAACTCCTTATCAAGGAGTTCCTAAATCTTCTCCATCAACTCAGTCGGTGCCATACGATACAAAGGAATAGAAATGGACTGAGTGCTCGGCACCAAGTCAATACCAAAGAAAATATCTCTGTCAGGTGGCATGCCCAACAGGTTTGCAGAAAACACATACAAAAAATCTTGGACCACCAGAACATAATCAATAGTAGGGGTCACAACACTAACATCATTCACAAAGGCCAAATAAGATAGACAACCATTCCTAACCATCTGTTGGGCCTTCAAGTACGAAAGCACTCTACTGGAATCTTAGTCTAAAGAACCTCGCCACTCAATCTGTGGCAATTCCAACATTGCGAACGTCACAATCTTAGTGTGACAATCCAAAATAGCATGGCATGGAGACAACCAATCCATACCCAATATATCATCAAATTCAACCGTACTAAGTAATAAGAAATCAACTGTAGTCTCTAATCCTCCAATAATCATTACATACGACCGATACACACGGTCCACAATAATAGTATCGCCCACGGGCGTAGATACATGAATAGATAAAAACTGAAGACTCACGGGGCATATCTAGATAATGAGAAAAATATGATGATACATATGAATAGGTGGAACTAGGGTCAAATAATACAGAAGCATCTCGGTGACATACTGAGACAGTACTCGTGACCACTATGTCTGAAGCAATAATATATGGTCTAGCAAGGAGTGCATAAAATGAGCCTGACCGCCACCTGATAGGCCTCCCCTTCTAGGGAGACCTATATCTGACTAGGCTCCACCCCGAGCTGGATGGGCAGATGGTGAAGCAACTAGTGTAGAAGACACTGCCTGACTCCTCTGTTGCGCTAAACCTCCACGACGATGAGGATAGTGTCTCCACACATGCCCAATCTCCGCACACTTAAAATAACTATTTGATGCTGATCCCAAAGCACTGGGATAGCTGGTATAAGGACCTGGCATAGATGAGCCCTGAACCTGTGGAGCACAGGACGAACTCTGAGCAAGAAGGGCATTGAGATATGGGCGACCCTAATAAGAACTGGGGAACCATGTCTAGATGATGCACCATAGTGAATTGGGTGACCGTCTGAGCATGCCTGAAAGGATGATCCATGTCATGGTAGAAATGACCTCTAGAAGGAACCACACTAAAAACACTTGATCCACGAGACCTCTTGGCTTCCCTCTCAACTTCTCCTGGCTACGAACAATCTATATCTATTGGGAAATGTCAACAACCTCATCAAAAGTAGCACCAGATACCACTCTCTAGTCATAAGCACCCGCAACTAAAATGTGAGGCCATCAATAAACCTCCTGATCTTCTCTCTATCACTGGAAACTAACCATACTGCATAACAGGCCAACATAGAAACCTCATCTTGTACTACTTAACAAATATATCATCCTGACATAAACTATTTGTACAACTCCTCTATGCGAGACTGCGACACAGACTTCTGCGAGAAAAGAACGGTGAACTCCTGCCAAGTAAGGGGTGTTGCACCAACTAGCCTACGCCTCTCATATGCCTCCCACCAACTGAAGGCAACTCTAGTAAACTAAAAATTAGTGAACAAGACCCCACTGGTCTCTAGAATACCTATTGTATGGAGAATCTTCTAACATCTGTCCAAGAAACCTCGGGTATCCTCTGCCTCACTGAAGGATGGAGGCTGAACTCTACCAAACCTCTCTAATCTTTGTTGCTTATCATCAGTCATAGCAAGAATCGCATGGGCCTAAGCAACTGCCACCACCTGGGTTGGTAGTGCCCCCGGTGTTTGGAGTTCTTGCATCACCTGCTCGGATGTACGGGCGGTGGGAGTCTGAGTACCTTCCCTGGCCTAAGAAGTGGCTATTGCAGCTAGAACAGAGACTGCCTAAGCAAGACTGGTGGATACAGTCAAAATATAAGGTAAGGCCTCCCAAAGTCCTAGAATTACAATGGGTACGGGTGGTGCCTGAGCTAGCCGTATTGGCGTATTCGCAATTGGGACTTGATCCTCAACTGGGGAAACTGGTGGATTTGCATGTGTTGCCCTAACGACTACGCGAGTTGCACTTCTACCCCTACCGCGACCTCTACTGTGACCTCAGCTTCTCGTAACCCTGACTGGTGGCTGTCCATCCTACCTAGTAGTACGTGTCCTCACCAACTATGAGAGAATAGGACAACATAATTTTAGTTATTAGAATCAACATATTCATACGACAAGAATTCAAAATGTGAAATTTCATAAAGGTTTTGCAGCATCTCAAAGATAAGTACATACGTCTACGTACAATTCTGCAAGACTCTACTAGACATGCTCATGCCCCATGAGACCTATATAACCTAGGCTCTGATACCAACTTGTAATGACCCAAATCCTAACCTATCGTCATGGTGCCTATCGATGTACTGGGAAAGCCGACCTTTTCAAAACACTTGCAATATTATGCAAAAAGATAAACCAAAAGTTCGTAAATAAAGTTGAGTTTCAAAAATAGGGTTTAAACTTCAAAATACAAGTGCGGAATAGACCTAACATCGGGGTGTCACTAAGTCATAAGCATCTAAACATAACCGTTCTGAATATAACACGACTATCTCAGTCTGAAACCAAATACCATGAAAAGGAGAGATAAAGAAGAAGAAAACAAGATCTGTGGACACCAGGCAGCTACCTCACTATCTCCAATGATTAGCTACGAGAAACTATCACCACTCCCCGTGTCCCTAAACTACTGGATCTGCATATGAAGTGCAGAGCGTAGCGTGAGTACAACAAACTCCGTAAGAAGCAATAATAAATAAGGAATTGAATGATAGTGACGAGCTACACAGTTATAATGCATTTTTATTAGTCAAAGCAAGAAAAGTGTAGATGCTTCCCAAATCTATTAGGGGTGTGTACAGACTCTGGAGATACTGCTACAGCCCAACTTCTATATCAGGCCAATCATGGCATAAATCAATGAAACATGTTGGGACATGCAACCCGATCCCATAAATATCCTCACAATCAGGACCCAAGATCACTTAGTCATCAATCTCTCTAGACTCTCGGGCTCTTAAAAATTAGCAAAATCAACCCAAACAACAATAACATGATCTATCAATAAGAATAAAGATATTGAGATATGCCATGCGACTAAAAACTGCGACTGAGTACAAATAGCATTTAATAGGCAATTAACATGTAACACGACATCTATGGGACCCAAAAGAACCAATACATACCCTAAATATGGGTTCTTACATGATTTACAATAAAACTTCTATAACATATAGAGAGCATATAACTAACAGCAAGATATTCAACTTTACAGTTTTACGGGACGGATCAAGTCATAATCTCCTCGGTGCATGCCTACACGCCCGTCACCTAGCACGTGCGTCACCTCCAAAGTAATCACATGATACAAAAACCGGTGTTTCATACCCCCAGAATCCGATTTATAACTGTTACTTACCTCAATCCAAGAATGTCACTACTCCAAAATGCCTTTGCCTCGCAAGTCACCCTCCAAATGCCCCGAATCTAACCACAAATAGTGCTATACAATCAATATAGGTGAAAGGAACCAATTCCACAAGAAGAATTAGAGATTATAGCGCAAAATCCAAAATCGGCTCAAACCCGGCCCTCGGGCCCACATCTCGAAATTCGACAAAATTTACAAAACCCGAAATCCCATTTACTCACTAGTCTAACCATACCAAATTTATCAAAATCCGCCACCATTTGGTCATCCAAATACTCAAAATTCACTATCAAAACCCTTAGCCCTAAACCCCCAAATTTCACTTCAAAAACTCACCAACTGGATGTAAAATCAGTGGGAAAACATCATTATTGTAGAAAGATGAACACAAGGATTTTACCTCAGTAATCCCTTCGAAAACCCTCTAAAAATCTCCAAATTTCGAGCTCAATCAAGCATACCAAAAAACAACCCGAGGCCCCTAGGACCTCAACCAATAACACCTATAGTCTCATATCCCAAACAAATATAGTCGAATCCTCAAATCATCTCAAACAACATCAAAAAACACAAAATAAACATGGATTCAAGCCTAATGAACTTTAAAATTTCTGAACTCCACAAACGACACTGAAACATATCAAATCACATCCGATGGACACCAAAATTTGCGCACAAGTCATAAATGACACCACGAACCTACTCCAACTCCCGGAAATCCAATCTGACCCTGATATCAAAAAGTCCGCTCACGGTCAAACTTTTTAAAATTCCAATATTTGCCAATTCAACACTAATATACAATGGACCTCCACATCACAACTCCGACGCGCTCCAAAGTCCAAAATCACCATATAGAGCTAACAGAACGATCAAAATTCAAATCTAAGTTTATTATCATATAAGTCAACATCTGATCAATTTTTTTCCAACTTAAGCTTCTAAATAATAGACTAAGTATCTAAATTCAATCTGAAAACTCTCCGAACCCAAGCCAACTAACCGATAAGTCATATAATAGTTATAGAATACAAAAGGAGCAGTAAATGGGGGAACAAGCTACAACTCTCAAAACAATCGGATGGGTTGTTACAAGTCCATTTCTAGCTCGGCTCGGAGAATCGTAGGTACTTGAGGGCCCCGTCTTACTGTTCACTAAGAGCCCTATGTATTTTCTTCTTCTAGACTTTGTCTTTGATATCGAACTCGAGCTGGCTAATCATTAAGTAGGATCAAAATAAGCTTTCATGATTAAGCACTGAAGAAAAACAATAAAGTCATTAGTACACACCTAAAACTAAGCAAGGTTCGCAAAAGGGGTACAAAGGGTAGACGCCTTACCCTGTTCAGTGCGTGTAGCGCCTCATTGAAGAGGCACTGAGCTCCTACTTTATTTACCTTTTCCTGGTCATCGCCGATTACTAACAAACGAAGGTGGTTATGCCTATCAGAGTGGACAAGACTCGAGCATCCTCTAGGATAGTAAAAATGATCGTTCTCTTGCGGTCAGGGTCCGCACTCGAGACAGGGAACTGCTTCACTATTTTTGGGCTCAAGCTTGGCTTGCCTGCCCATATTTGGGACCTCTAGGTATCCAAGCTCGGAAAAAATCTTCAATGCGGCCATGTTCATGTCGTCGAAGAATGTGTTGAGGGCATCGTATGGGAATATCCCGTGTTACCTGCTTGACCCTTTTCAAGCATTGACTCAGTACAGGACAGTGTCTCCATGATGTCAATGACATCGGCAACCTCCTTCAGGATAGGAGCAACTTCTCAAGAGGCTACAACCTCCGTCTCTCCCATTGGTTCCTGAGCTAAAGGGGGATCAACCTCGTGGCCATTTTCCCCACTGTTGTATGTTCCCCTTTTGCTAAGGGCTGACCCGTGAGCAGTGAACTCAAGGTCATCTTCCTTAGGATAATCCCTGAGTAGGTAGAAGGAATCAGAGTCTGGTCCCCCGGACAAGGTGCTGTTTTTTATTTTCTAGATCCAGATGTTCACATTCTTCTTCTCCGCCTTAGCGTAAGGGAGCCCGATGACTTCTTCTTCTTTTTCTTCTTCTATATGGCAAGACCTGGCTATCTCGAAGCAGAGGGTTTGGCAAGTGAGGATTAAAAAAAAATATTTAGTGATGTGTAAGCCAAAAGTACGAAGGTAATAATATAGGAGGGAGCTTCACTGTGACAACGGGCCTCCTACTTGCCCTTATGCATGCTCGAACTATGGCATGTGTTCAAAGATCCCCTCGATCCACTCCTTGAAGTGAGGGACTGCATTAGGAGCCTGGGAAACCGTTGCACAATGATAAACACATGCAATTAGAAAATGAATAAAAGTGAATGTTGAATACTCGAGAAGGAAAAGACTTACTCGAGGCTTTCCACATCTCCAGGAATGATAGAAATTCGGAGGGGATAAGTGTCACGCCCTAAAATCTAACTAATAGTGATGGCACCTAACTCAACCCGCTAGGTAAGCTAATTATCAATAATGCAATTCAGATGAGATTTATGAGAGAATAAATAATGAAATATTTGAAATTTGTACAAAAATTCCAAGGATTGGTAGTACAAACCATGAGCTTCTAAGATTTAGAGTTTACAATGCTAGTACGAAATAAATACATCATCTGTTTGAAATGTACATAAATAATTTTTTATAGATTTAAAGTTACCATGAACAAGAGGCAGCTACAGTCGAAATGCAAGTTCATTTTCAAAGCCATCTTTTGTCACATACAGCAACATCAACTCCAAAATCGGCACATAAGGTGCAAAAGCATAGTATGAGTACAATCAACTCCATGTACTTAATAAGTAACAAATATAACCTTAGATTAACATCAATGATGAGCTTGAACAACAATTAGAGTCCAAAACCAACAACCAAGAACAACTCGTAATAGTATAATAAAAAAAGCCATACAAATGACACTCAAAAATATGATACTCAGGTCTTTCACAGTTACGGAAAATAGGCATGCTTCTCAAATATAACAACAACAAAATCCTAATATTTCACCGAAATCACCAAAACTATGAGTATATCAGAAAACTATATTTTTTTTCAAAAACTTTCAACAATAGATAAGATGTTTCATTATCAGATGGCATGAGGAAAGTACATCTCTATGCCTATATGTCAATGT
This sequence comes from Nicotiana benthamiana, assembly GCA_034376525.1. Classification (NCBI taxonomy): domain Eukaryota; kingdom Viridiplantae; phylum Streptophyta; class Magnoliopsida; order Solanales; family Solanaceae; genus Nicotiana; species Nicotiana benthamiana. Next base: position 43,525,197 of record CM067326.1, read on the forward strand.
GCATATGAACTCATGAATGTCACAATATTGTACACCATAAGTTAATACATCTTTATGCCTATATCCAAGTACGCATGTCAAGTCTAATGCACCACAGTGATAAACTCATGTGCTCATGCTCTTGTAGCAGTCAACCTCACTCAGCACGCTCAATCACTCAATCCTCACAATCATTCAATCCTCCTAGTTACTCAATTCTCCAAGTCACTCATTCCTCCCAATCACTCGACACTCGCGCTTGGCACTCTTCATTAGTAGGTAATTGTGCTCACTGCTGGTCTGTCAGACTCAGGAGGGGAGGATCCTGCCCAAGTGCTAAATTTAGCCAATTATAACATGAATCAATTAATCATGTTGTGACGTACAACTCGATCCCATGAATATCAATCACACTCAGGCCCCCCGACCTAACTCATTCATCATCCCCTCCAGTCTCTTGGCCTCACAGATCTCATGCTAATTGGCCCAACAATGATAACATGTTGTGACCACAAATGATAATAAATATTGCGATATGATATGCAAATGAACGCATACAACTGAGTATGTAGTTTCAATTTAAGCAAATAACTGAATAACAGAAATGACCTTAGTGGGTCCAAACATAATAAGCATATAGTCTAAATATGATTTCTAACATGGATCACAACTTAATTACTCTAGCACGTATTTTATGGATAGAAATAAGGATAGGTAAATACACAGTACTACATAATCAACCGAGTCATAATTCATACGATGCACAACCACACGCCCATCACCTAGCATGTACATCACCTTATCACCAAACACATAAAATGTATATTCAGGGTTCATATCCTCAATACCAAGTTTAGAAGTGTTACTTACCTTGTACAAGTCGAATCCAATATCAAGCAAGCCAAACAGTACTCTAGAAATACCATCCCACGCATATCAACCTCCGAACGGCTCAAAACTAGCTAAAAGCAACTCGAATACATCAAAAAATTCCTAAGGAAACAATCCCAAATGATAAAGGTCAAATCTTTAATCAAAAGCCTAATGTCCACCAAATTCAAACCCGGGATCGCACCTCGGAACCCGATAAAATTAACAAAATCTAACAACCCATTCAATTACGAGTACAATCATACTAGTTCCACTCAAATCCTACTCTGAATCGCTGTTTAAAACTCACAAATAATTTGTGAAATTTTAAGCAAAACCCCCAAATTCCTCTTCGAAATTCGTAATCCAAATCCCAAAAACAAAGATAGATTCATGAACTATAATCAAAATCGGATCAAGAATATGTTAGATAATACGCTTAACGCTAGAGGGGGGTGAATAGCGTTATAATAAAATTTAGCGTAAACTTGCGGAAATTAAAATTTGCAGGAAATAAATAAGTGCGTTAAATAAACAAAAGGAAAGAACGCACCGATGTATTCTGGTTCACCACAACACGTGGCTAGTCCAGTCCCCGAGAGACTCTCTCGAGATTTTCCACTAACTTGTCAAGCTTACGGGTGCTCAACAAACCTTTACAACTTGAGGACACAAGCCTCAACACCTTTGCTCGGAGATACAACACTCCAAGACTTCAACCAAGGAAACACAAGTTCCTTACAACAAGAGAATCACAATTCTCTTACAAGTGTACAAAACACTAAACACTCAAACAAGACACTCCTTAATGAGTAGATATGAGTAAAAGAAGTAAGCTCAAGATCACAACAACTATGGACAAGACTTTGGCTCTCAAAAGCTTTATGAAATGAATATAAAATGATAAACAATAGTATGCAAGCTTATAGCAATATAATGATCAGTTGTTGTGTGTTGTTGTGTTTAAAACACTGAAATGAAGCTGTATTTATAGTTGAAAAACTTGGCATTACCGTTGTCTAATTGTCAATTAAGAGTTGCTGATTTTACTCAGTGACAATCGATTGTCAGGAAGCCACAATCGATTGTTTGCCAATCGTTCCAAAAATCAATCCCAGATTTTACGCTTAACAATTGATTGTCCAAGATCAACAATCGATTATTGGCAACGTTCAAAAAATCATTTCCAGATTTTACGTAAAACAATCGATTATACAAAATCCATAATCGATTATTCAGCAACGTTCAAAAAATCCTTTCCAGATTTTAATTTCAACAATCGATTGTACAAAATCAACAATCGATTATTCAGCAATGTTCAAAAAATCTTTCAGATTTTAATACCAACAAACGATTACCTGACGGTATTTGAAAACTTTACGACAACGGTCAGCTTCACAATCGATTGTGTAATGTTAACAATCGATTATTTATCAGACTTTGAAAATCATTTTAGACACTGCCTCGTGACAATCGATTGTTTTATACTCACAATCGATTATTTAATAACTTTGAAAAAGTCTGGGAAGTCACTGCCTCAACACAATCGATTGTCATAAGTTCACAATCGATTATTTTGTGACTTTGAAAAATCTGGACACTGTCTCTTCACAATCGATTGTCATTAGCTTCACAATCGATTATTCTGAGTTTTGAAAAACTTTGATGGACACTGTCTCTTCACAATCGATTGTCATTAGCTTCACAATCGATTATTCTGAGTTTTGAAAAACTGATGGACACTGCCTCATCACAATCGATTGTCATAAGGTTCACAATCGATTGTCATGCAGGTTTGAAAAACCTGATGCTCACTGCCTTAACACAATCGATTGTCATTAGTTCACAATCGATTGTCATGCAGTCTTGGCTCAACATAATCGATTATCATAAGTACATAATCGATTATCTTAGTCCAGTTTTTAGAGGCATGTATAAAAATCATTTTGACTAATGAAAATATGCATGATTTAAAAATATTTAGCATTAAATTAAATATGCATGATTTTGGAAAAAATAGTTTTACGAGAGAAGCCATATCATGAGTCAAGTTGTAGAATCAAGAACACAATTAAGAACGACTCATTTAAACTATAAAACTTTGTCTTGTTCTTGAATCTCGTTATCCACCAATTGTGCGCTTGTAGTTGAAATTCGCATATATCAATTTGCGCTTGTTTGTCATTCATCAAAACCTACACATAAGAACACACGTTTTAGTATAAAGCCTTGAGAACGTGTTTCCAACAGAATACATACCAATGTGTGTGGTGAAAGTCGTCTCCAAAATTGCCCAAATTCGAGTTCCCTAACTCAAAATATGAGAAAATGAACCAAGCTTTGAATTAATACTATCTTCCCAGGCCTTTCCGCACATGCGTAACAGTAGTTGCTTCTGCGGCATCGCTTTTGTGACCACAAATCCCAACTTGCAAAGACCACTACTATTCAAATATCTTGCATTTGCACACCACAATCCGCTTCTATGATAACACAACTACAATGTCCCTTCCGCTTCTGTTAAGCACTCGACCATCTTTCTTTCTAACTCATGTGCGACCATTCCCGCTTTTATGCTCCCACAGATGCACTTAGTTATCTGCATCTTTGACTTCATGCCCAAGCTTGATTTTTTGATTCTACACCACCTCACTCACATTTACATATTTGCACCTGTGCCAAATGTTCCGCAGGTGCGGTCATACATAACAACATCAAAAAATTGAATCTCACCTCAAATAAAATTTAATGAACTTTGAATCTTTCGATTTCCAAAACTCGTGTCGGACCTTATCAATCAACTCGGAATGAACTCATTTGCACACAAGTACCAAATGGCATAACGAAGCTATTTCAATTTTTGGAACAAAACTTTGAGTCCAGTATCACCAAAGTCAACTTATAATCTACTTATGAACATTCCAAATCTTCAAGTTTCCAACTTTTGCCAATTAGTGCCAAAACCTTCTAGAAATATCCAAATGAAAATTCGGGCATACTTTCAAATACAAAATCACCATCTGAACCTAATGGAACCATCAAAACTTTGATCCAAGGTCAGATATTCAAAAGTAAAACTTGGCCAACTCTTTCAACTTAAAGCTTCCTAGTTGAGAATCTTTCTCCCTAATCAATTTTGATTAACCTAAAAAAAAATTGACGATTCACTCAAGTTATAATACATCATATGAAGCTACTCAAGACTTCAAATGGCTGAACATAATGCAAATGCTCAAAACTACTGGTCAGATCGTTACAATAAGGTCTTCGATTTTCAACCCAAACGAACCTTCCCTGCTAGCTTCGATCTTCGTCCTTGCCGATGCTCGAGAACATAGCCTTGCTGACTCAGTGAACAAGCTTAATCAACCGCCCTCGGAAGATTCATGGATTATATGGATGAAGCAGATGGTCGAGTGTGAATCGAGGTTCTTTGGTGTTATTCACGAAGTATCAATGGAGGATTACTATTCTCCAAAAGGATGGGTGACTTTTCTCAAGGCCGACCTCGTATCTTTTATAGATGTCAAGGACTATAGGATCCACTGGGGCGAGCGTGAAGGGGTAAGCGTAAAAACTTAATTACACCTCCACGCAAGTGATTATATCGTCATTAGGCCAGGGACGACCACCTCCTTGCCCTCCTAGTTATAGTCCACCCGCACTATGGGTAATGTTTCCTTAGTAATGAAGCGTATATACCTCCATTCTATATCCTCTCGGTCTTATTGACTAGAGGCTTTCTCGATATTAAAAATTTTCCCAATAGAGCACCCCCAGGTACGAAGCTCTTCAATGGGGGCTTTTGGGACACCTCAGGAATGTCCACCTCGACGACTGTGGTCGGGTTGGAAGATGAAGGAGCGATTTGCTGAGGCACAAATTTGGTTATTTTTGTCATCAGAACCTGGGAAATATGAAGGTTTGAAGAAAACATATGAAGATTTGAAGATGCTATAAAGATATGAAGATCTGGATTGAAATTCAAAGAGAATGTATGAAGATTGAGGATGAAGATTTGAAGGTCTAAGGAGCAATGTATGAAGATTTGAATGAGTTAAAGGTAAGTAGAGAATTCGAGGGTAAGTCTAATAAATGGAAAATTTTTATTTTGTAACACACACTGTAACACGCAAATCAAAGCAGTAAAAGCTTATTTTCTGCCCTTCAGTTACTATTAAAGACTTTGTCCATTTTGTCCTATTCTTCATTCACGATTGGGCTCGAACCGAGGGTCCAATTGAGAACGAGGTCATTGTTCAATCTAAGTTTAGTCTTGGTCATAACATTGCGATTGGTTTGATCATTTATTTCGTCTCTAATTCATTTATCTGTTATTCTTAATTATTTGTTTTGAATTAAACCATGTATTCTTAAAATCACATACAAATTTAATTGTTACCCAATTCTGGAGTAAACAATATTTCCTAAAAATTAGGAAATGAAGTCTGAACTTATTTAAAATAGGTATAACAGAAACCTACTTATTTTAATCGGAAAAAGGTCAAAATTACCCCTAACATATTAGAAATGGTTTAAATTTACCATCCTTCCACCTATTGGCCAAAAATACCCACAACGATTATTTCAGATTAAAAATGCCTCTCATTTTAACGGAAGTATGAGATGGCATATGTGAGACTGTTAACTAATAGGTGGCATTGATTTATGATCCACGTGGATATTAGACCCATCTATAATTGACCTGACCCATATGAGGTAAATCTAAAATCCAAACCCCTTTCTCCTTACTGGAAATTAGCAGATATCATGCACCGGTAAAATTTTCAAACAGCGATAGAGTGTAAGTTTGAGATAGGGAAGAAAATGGAAAAACAAACTATATTTGAATTTGATCATATTCTCTTTTTCTCCAATAATTTCTTTGGTTCAAAGATAACCCTACAAAACCCATTTATGGGGCATGTAATAATGAAGACAATTTCAAGGGGAAATGACCCATACAATACTTTTGAAGTTTTCTGTTTGATGCTTGAAAATTAGATCCTCTGTGGATGAGTATTTGTCATTTATAGTTTAAAAACGCATTAAAGGGCTGGTCTTGTCAGGCTCGGACTTTCTTTGTTAATTGAGTGTTACAAAGGTACATGACTGTAAGTGGTGAATACTTACCCATTTTTGTGAGTTTCATCTTTCAAGTATTGTTTATTTTTCCATTAATTTCTTCTCCATATCAATTTTGCACGTAATTATTGTGTTTGTCAGAAAATTACTAGTGGCCAATTTCCAGTAAGGAGGAAAGGGATAAGGTTTTGATTTTACTTCATATAGGTCATGTTAATTAGGGATGGCTCTAATATTCATGTGGACCAATAAATCAATGCCATCTATTTAATTAAAAGCGCCACATATGTTATCTTATACTTTCGTTAAAGTAAGAGGCATTTTTAATCCGTATTAAATGTTAGGCGTATTTTTAGATCAATAAATGAAAGAAGGACAAATTTAAACCATTTCTAATATGTTAGAGGCAATTTTGACTTTCTGTATTATAATTGGATGAAACAGTTTAAAGAAAAGGAAAATACATACGTTAGAGAATTTTAAGCCTCAAAATGAAGTCTCCTAACTAGGGCTGTATTTTGTCCCGGGCCTAAACGGATTTCGCGGGCCGGGATTCGTGGGCCTGGGCTCTGGTGGTCCCGCGATCCCGGTTATCGTCTCAATGGGTAAGACCAGCCCGTGACGGGCCTAAGCCCATGTGGTCCTGGTCTTAGCGAGCCGGGCTTGGTGGGCCTGACGGACTTTTTTTGTAATTGTTTTAAGGCAATATCTTGTATAGTAGTTATTAGTATAGTATATAATATACTAGTATAGAATATATTTATATAGTATACTAGTTATCAGTGTAGTATATATATTATGTATTTTATTGAATATTGTATTGTAGTAATTAGTATATATTGTATGTTATGTATATATATATATTTCCTTATATATTTTCTTGTATGTTATGTATATATATTATCATATATATTTTCTTGTAGTATATATATTGTATCTCTTATGTATAATGTATATATATTCTCTTATATATATTATATCTTATGTATATATGTTATTACTCATATATTTTCTTCTAGTTTAGGTTGTATGTTATGTATATATATTCTCGTATATATTTTCTTGTAGTATATATTGTATGTTATATATATATATATATATATATATATATATATTTATATATATATATATATATATATATATATATATATATATATATATTGTAGCTTATAAATAATTCGAAGAAAGACAAAGAAATATTGAGAAAAAAGATATTCAAGGGTATGTCTTATAATTTTTATTACCCAAAATGGCATATCTTTCTTAGTCTTCCTTCCTCCAATGGAATGAGCACAACAAAGTACTAATATCACCATTAAAAGAAAAAAAAGCTAAAATAAGATGTGCCAAAGTACATGTTACATCATAATCATCTCTAACAAATCTCAAAAATCCGTCAAGGTTGGGAGGAGGTTCTCTTGGTGGTGGTGGAAAATAAGCTTGTTCATCACCACTTCCGGACGAAGCCGAATCCTCCGCAAGTTCCGCTATCATTTCTTCATAAGCTTCATCTATCGCCGGTTGTGATTCAGCAATTCCAAAGTTTCTTCTTTCTGCGCGGATCCAATCTCTAAAAAGTACCGATTTTTCCAAGCTATCCCTCATCGCCACTCTGTGATCACCTATTTGCAGTCTTGCTTGACTGAAAGCGCTCTTCGATGCAACAGTTGAAGCTTGAATTGATAAAATATCCCGAGTCATCCTTGCAAGAACCGAAATTTATTTTTCCCTTGACTTCCACCATTCCAAAAGATCAAAAGAGCCGTCTGGATTCACCTTTTCAAGTCTCTGAGACAAGTAAAGTTGAAGCTCATTTAGATGTGAAGTTTCATCATAATAATCACCTTGATAACCCCGGAACTCCGTCCAAGATTTAAGAGTTGTTAAGCCCGCAACTCTTTTAGACGGTTGTGAACTAGACAAAGTAGGGGTTGGAATATTTGGCCTAGCATGCTTTAAGGCAAGTTGATAAGCATTATAAACTGTTTGAGCATTAATTTTAATTGATGACTTTGCATCTGCAAGTGTAGAAACTTCCTCGTTTGAAATATCTAAAGCCTTATAAATATTTGAATTTAAAAAATGAGGACCTTTCAATTTCATTGTAGGATTTAACATTGCAGCAACACCAAAAATAGGAGGGATATGGAAAAAATATTTTTAAATTTTTGTTTCATTTCATTTATAACAAGTTCATAAATATCCCCACCCTCGCCAAATTCAACAAACAAATAAGCTAGTGCGGCAATATAAACTAAACAGTTTGAAATAGTAGGATAATATTGCCCAGAAAATGCATTTGTAGCAACTTGGAAATGTTCTAAAAATCTAAAAGAATTTTAACATTCGTCCAATCTTGGGTAGTAAGCATTTCATCATCATCCTCACCACCTACAAGAGAATTAAACAATGCATTAATTGGGTTTCTATATTCATATGCGACTACTAAACTTTCGTACATACAATTCCATCTAGTCGGGCAAGGTTTAGGAACCTTTATTTCTCTAAGGCATATTTATCACATTTTTTAAAATACTCTCTAAGTCTAGTTCTACGGTTTGAATAAAAAAGCCAATTAAGAGCCATTTGAACCTTTCCAATTATGCTTAAAATTCGCATACCATCACCGACAATTAAAGGATAAATATGACAAATACATCTAACATGGAAAATATTAGTAAATTCAGGATTTAGTATTTTTGTAAGCATGCCTATAGCACTAGTGTTACTAGAAGCATTATCCATAGAAATTGCCATTATTTTATCACTAAAGCAAAAATATCTACAAATATCTGAAACAATGTTAGCTATAAACTTACCTGTGTGACGTAAATTAATTATTCTATAAGCAATTATACGTTTTTGCATTGTCCAGTTCTCATCTATCCAATTACTTATAACAGTTAGATAATCACAATCATTACCACTTCTACCAATATCAATAGTAATAGAAATCTGATTAGGTGTATGAGTAAATAAATAGCGCAAATATTGTTCATATTCATGTTTGAATTATAAATATCGGCCTTAACTGTTGCGCGAGGCCAACCTTTATAAGTAGGATTAAAAACTCTTATAATATAATGAACCCAATTAGGATTAGAAGCAAAAGTATAAGGTAAGCACATAACAGTAATCATCTTTGCTAATTCTTCACTATCTCTATTTGGATCGTAATATAAAATACCTCCGGTGACAGTGTTAATTCCTGGTTGAACTAGATTTGAACATGTACTAGGGTTAACCGCATAATCTACACTTGTCCCCTTTTGATGCGCTTGCATTTGAAAAAATCTAGCCTTATTTCTAGGGTGTGTTTTTATGTGCCTAGTCAAACTACCTGTGCCACTACAGTCTCCAGTAAATTTATGAACCAGTAATTTCCCACAAGTTTTACACTTAGCCTTATTTAGTTCTCTTATTTGAGTAAAAAAATTCCAAACTAATGATGTTTCTTGACGTTTAGCAGGTTCTCTATTAAAAGTTGAAGTTTCTACAGGTGGGTTGGCTGTGCATTACTTGAGTTATGAACATGACTAGTAGGTGTATCATCTAAATATGATGCTTGGGTTTCATCATCATCATCATCATTCTCATTTTCCTCTAAGATAGGTTCATTAGGATAAAGAGCATTCATAATTTCATCATTTAATCTATCATCTACTGCAACATCATGTAGAAATTCATTATCGGTAAATTGAAAACAAGGGTGAGCACTATCAAGCATTACGGGAAGAGGAGGAGGACGTCTAGGTTAGCGACTACTTTCAACTTGCTTATCTTTTGTAGGTCGGGGAGCCGGGGGAAGGGTAGTATTATGGCCACTACTTTCACCGGTTTTACCTTTTCCTTTACCAAATATTTTTTTTCAAAGAAAATGCCATATTAATTATAATTATTCAAACTAAACCACATAAAAATATATTATTTAAACGTAAGAGTTGAAACGAGTTTACCGGATTGCCGAACAACTTATTGAAAATTGAAAATCGTTGAACACTTGAAAACTTCAATTCAACAACTTCACAATTTTTCAACAATAAATTAAGAAATCGTAGTAGAAAGATTGAGAGAGATTGAGAGATATTGATGAATTGGTGAATAAAAATGAAAGAATGAGGGGGTATTTATAGTTGAGAAATGAAAAAAAAATATAATTATATAAAGTTTGGGGTTAAATTAAAGTTTGGGGGCCAAATGACCATTTTGTAAACTTCTAAACGGCCATATTTTCATCCCAAACGGCTATATTTTAAATATGGCCGTTGCTGATTTTTAAAATAAATGTTTTTAAAAAAAAAAATAGCTGTTGGGCCCGTTTAGGCCCGCCACCAGGCTCGGCTGACGGTCCCGGGCCTAGCGGTCCTGGACTCCCGAGCTAATGGTCTCGGACCGGCTCGTCACGGACCTAAAGGTAATACTAGGCCCAGTACCATCAAGATCGGTCCACCAGGGCCGTTAGGCCCACCAGGACCACGGGCCTAATGCGGTGCGGTTCGAGCCCGGGCCACGGTGCACCATTACTCCCAACTAACTCAGAGTCCCTCATTGAATTCAAAACTGACGTGTCACTGTCACACGTAGAAATCTTATTTGCTTCTCCAAATGTTGTAAATCCTGCAAAAAAAATCAATCAACTATACTAGTAGTATATACCAAACATTAACGTTGTATTTACTGTTCAGTGTCTTCTCAGGTAAGTTCATCTTGTCTTTACAGAAAAACCCTTTTGATTTCACACTGTAATTTTATTCTTCGTTGATTACTTACACGTTATGTACATGTATTCATTTACGTAAATACAGGTCAGACTATATATAATTATAAGTAATAAAAATTTTAGACACAAACGGCGGTGTTGTTTTATTGGACTATGTCAAATGATTATAACAGAAGCACATTCGGATCATATTAAAAAGAATATGCTTTTTTTCAGCCAACTGTTCTTCAACTTAAAGTCTTGGCGGTTATTGGTTCTGAACTATGATTTCTTTATATTTTGTATTTCTTCTTTTGGTTTTCTTGATTTGGGACCCTAATCAGCTTAACACTGAATTTTGAGCTGGGTTCAGTTTCAGATGCCATTTTATTACTCTTTTTCTCGTTTGATTTGCTGGGCATTCAGCAAAGTTTGTGTAATTGTTGTAGTGTATGTGTATCCCCTTTGAGTTTTTTCTTCTTTTTGTCTGCCTTCTTCCCAACAAAGACAGATTCTTTTCTTGATCAGTCTTTGAATTTTGATCAATTATTGTTCTTTGATCCTTCAAATAAGCCGGGGACAGTAAAGATTGGGGAAACTATCAAAAATTAGATCTTTATGGGAAAGATTTGAAGAGTAATGGATGTGATGAGTGAAATGTAGCAATTGAGCTAAGAAACTACAATCTTGATGAATTGGGGTTGTGATTTGTGATGTAGCAGTAAGACTGTATCAAGTGGGAGCTTTGGCAGATATTCGTATTATTTAAAAAATGAATACTATGGGGACGATCGGTAGCTACATTGGGAGAGGAGTAAGTAGTGTTTCTGGAACTTTCCATCCATTTGGTGGTGCTGTAGATATCATTGTGGTGGAGCAACCAGATGGGAGCTTTAAATCCTCTCCTTGGTATGTTCGATTTGGGAAGTTTCAGGGGGTTCTGAAGGCGAAAGAAAAGGTAGTTCATATAACTGTCAATGGAGTTGAAGCAGGATTTCATATGTATTTTAGATAATAGAGGACAAGCTTTCTTTCTAAAGGAGCTGGATATAGAAGATGGAGGAGACTCTTTATTTTCTTCTTCATCCTCAGGTGAGGATACTGATGGGCAAACGAGTAGTAAGCGGCCAACAAAATCAAAGAGTTGCAATTATGATGCTGTTGACTCTATTTCAATTACTCAGATTAATGTGAGCGGTGAGAATGTCTTGGTGAGGGCTAATTCCCGAAGACCTGGGATATTAGGCAGGGTGTTTGGGAGGAAGTCGATGAAGAATGACAGGCCTCTCGAGGAAGACACTAACACCAGTGTTATCAGGGCAGACTCGTTGGAGCTTGCTGAAATGGCAGCTGATCTGTTAGAAATGAAGTGGTCTACTAATCTTACCCCCAAGAGGTACGGTAGAGATTACGCCACACTAATTTCTGTGGAAGATACATCAAAGGGTGTTAAAGATGAGGACTTGCAAATTAATGACACAAAAAGTGATACTTTTCCATCACATGATAACATATTAGACAATCTTGATTTCTGTGAGCCTGCTCGTGGGAAGGATGATGGTAATCAACTGAGATTTCGGGCTCTGGAGAAATCTGTCAAGAAAGCTAGTAAACATGTGTTATTTTCAGCATCTGAGAATGCTACAAGAGTGTCAACTGTTGTCCAAGGTGATGAACATTATAGTCGTGAAGAAAGCTTAAAGAGTTCTAATGACGGTGGTGACCTAGGCATAGTTAATGCTGATCATGATGCCAAGGGTATTACATTTATATCTGAGGTTGCAAATTCCAGTTCGCAAGTTGTGAACTCCGCTGAGCTTGAGAAACACGATTCTTTTGCAACTAACCATCTGTCAGAGGAGGAAAGGGAAACTGCTGCGGTCCAATCCTTTTCCTATTGTGAAACTGAAGAGAACTCAACAGCACTGCTAACTGTTTCAATTGAACAAGTTACTCAAAACTTGTGTGCTTCTCGTGATCTAGAAGCTTGTATGCATCCCCAAACACTTCTTAGTGTGAATGATTTAATGTCAGTGGGGAACTCTCAACCAGAAGAGGATTTACTAGTTGAAAAGGATCCTTCAAATGTTCAAGGATTTGAAAAAAATGATAACTGTTTCAAGGATTCGATCAACAAAATCTGTGCAAACGCAACCACTCATTTTTTGGTCTGTGAGAGCGGCTCATTGAATAGCTCTGCCGCGGAAGCAGATTTTGGGCGGATTTTGCCTATCTCTTCTTCAGAGGCTCTAGGTGATCCTCATGAATCTAGCGGCAGTTTTGTCCCACTTACTGTTCCTTCATCAGAAAGCTTGGAGGTACAGCAGCTTCTCTTTGGTGACATTGATGACTGTGGTGACACGGTTGCTAGATATGCAGAGTCCATTTCGTCAGATTATCAGGAAAAAGACTATCCAGTCCCAAAGAATGAGTCTGGTCCTGCTCTAGAAAAGTCTATCCAACGTGATCTGCTATTTGTTGCAGATGGAAGAAAACTCAAAACTGTATCAAGCAACATTGACATTCCTGTAGTAGTTCAGAATAACGAATTTATGCAGACGAGCAGATCTCTGCCCAATATGTGGTCTCATGATAATGATATGCCTTCTAACCACGAGGACCTAAACTCATCAATTGTACTACAGAAAACAGAAGTTGCTGAGGTCGCAGAGGAGGTGCAAAATATTTCAGCCACTCCAGAAATTGGTAAGAGAATATATAAATGTGCACCTCTTTTTATTATCATTTTGAAGCTTATTATAATGCTTTTTCTACTCTTTACTTGTGTACTCTGTGTATAGTTCGAGTTCCAGATAATTTTTCTCATTTATCTGCTGAAACTGTGATTTTACCTAGAGACACTTGAAGTTTATTTTTGTTTTAGACCGCCTGAGTGGTGTTATGCTTCTTTGCTGGACCAATAAATTAGGCAAGATAATTATTGACGAGTTTAAATGAATCTTTACAGAAAGAGATGCCAGATCCAATAATTTATCGAGTAGGAGCTGGAGATCGTGGTCTTTTTCTTTTAAGAGATCAAAAAGCCAGAGAAGTTCTGGCTCGTCCGCGCATGTAGATGTAAATTCTGATGCTAAAAGTATTTCAAATAACACAGGTGGTGACAGAGAAAAAGATGTGTCCAGGCCAAGGATTTCTAAGAAGAAAATAATGTTAACCACTCCAACATCTGAACAGCTGGCCACTTTGAATCTGAAGGAAGGGAAGAATATAATTGTGTTCACGTTTTCGACTGCAATGCTGGGAACACAGCAGGTCAATTGCTTGGACTTTTTTTTGCATCCCCCGTTTGTGTTTGAGCACATTCAAGAAACTTTACATCTGTCTTTCTCTGTGCAAACGCTTCCAAGCTTATAATTTGTTTGAGATGCATACTTCACAGGTTGATGCACGTATATATTTGTGGAGATGGGACTCAAAGATTGTAATATCTGATGTTGATGGAACAATTACTAGGTAATTGGTTCATTTCTACTACAGATTTTTGAATGGATGCGTTGGTGTTTATTATTCAATACCTATTTGTACATGTCAGATATGCCAACTTTTTTCTGTTACAAAAATCTGTCTTATCCTTCTTTTTTCTGGATAAGTAAGTATCCTCTTGTCCAATCATCAACTTTAGCAAGTACATTTTTTGCCGTAAGTTGCTTTCTTCATGTAGTTAACTTTGTGATTCACTTCCATGTCCAACAATCTAAGCATTGGATGTGATGTGTTCTCAATTTATGAGCCTTAACATGATGCACCAGGGACTTTTGAAAATTCCAGAAGCTGAGCACCCACCCTTCCCCATAGATTATTGTGAGAATGCATTGGAGAAAAATATTATTTATATTATTTACACTGCTACAATGAGCCCTATATATACCCACATAACATATCCTACTCCTAATACATATTGGATTAGGGTTATTTACTCATATTTATACTATTATTCTAACACTCCCCCTCAAGCTGGTGCATATAAATCACATGTACCGAGCGTGTTACATATGTAGTTAATACGAGTACCAGTGAGAGACTTGGTGAAAATATCTGCAAACTGATCATTCGACTTCACAAACTTTATAGCAATATCTCCCGAGAGTATCTTTTCTCTAACTAAGTGACAGTCAATCTCAATGTGTTTAGTTCTCTCATGGAACAATGGATTTGATGCAATATGAAGAGCAGTTTGATTATCACACACAAGTCCTATTTATACTATTATTCTAACACTCCCCCTCAAGGTGGTGTATATAAATCATATGTACCGAGCTTGTTACATATGTAGTTAATACGAGGATCAGTGAGGGACTTGGTGAAAATATCTGCAAGTTGATCATTCGACTTCATAAACTTTGTAGCAATATCTCTCGAGTGTATCTTTTCTCTAACTATGTGAAAGTCAATCTCAATGTGTTTAGTTCTCTCATGGAACACTGGATTTGATGCAATATTAAGAGTAACTTGATTATCACACACAAGTCCCACTTGACTAATCTCACCAAATTTCAACTCCTTGAGCAACTGTTTGATCCAAATTAGCTCACATGTCGCCATAGCCATCGCTCGATATTCTGCTTCTGCACTAGACCGAGCAACCACATTCTATTTCTTGCTCTTCCAGGACACTAAATTTCCTCCTACTAAGACACAATATCCAGACGTAGAACATCTATCAGAAGGTGATCCTGCCCAATTAGCATCTGAGTATCCAACGATTTGCTCACGGCCGCGATCCTCAAACAATAAACTTTTGTTTGGAGCTGATTTTATATATCGAAGAATGCGAACAACTACATCCCAATGACTATCACACGGAGAACCCATAAATTGACTCACCACACTCACAGAAAAGGAAATGTCAGGTCTTGTCACTGTAAGATAATTTAATTTACCGACCAACTATCTATATCTTACGGGATCGCTAAGAGGCTCCCCCTGTCCTGGCAAAAGTTCAGAATTCGGATCCATCGGAGTGTCAACAGGTCCACAACCTGTCACTCCTGTCTCTTCAAGAATATCTAAGGCATACTTTCGTTGTGAGATCACAATACCCGAGCTAGACTGAGCGACCTCAATACCCAGAAAATACTTTAGTTTGCCCAGATCCTTAGTCAGAAAGTGTTGAAAGAGATGTTGCTTCAATTTAGTAATACCATTCTGGTCATTGCTGGTAATAGCAATGTCGTCAACATAGATCACCAGATAAATATAGAGACTCGAAGCAGAATGCCGATAGAATACAGAGTGATCAGCTTCACTCCGAATCATGCCAAATTCCTAGATAACTGTGCTAAACTTACCAAACCAGGCTCGAGGAGACTGCTTTAGACCATAAAGTGACCGGCGCAAGCGACATACAAGGCCACGAGACCCCCTTGAGCAACAAACTCAGGTGGTTGCCCCATATAAACTTCATCTTCAAGGTCATTGTGTAAAAAAGCATTCTTAATATCCAGCTGATAGAGGGGCCAATGACGAACAACAACCATGGAGAGAAAAAGGCGGACTGAAGCTATCTTAGTCACGGGAGAGAAGGTATCACTGTAATCGAGCCCAAATATCTGAGTATATCCCTTGGCAACAAGACGAGCCACCTTACCATACGGACAAACCTTGATTGCGTATACCCAACGACAACCAATAGTGGATTTACCTGAATGAAGAGGGACGAGCTCCCAGTACCACTCATATGTAAAGCATACATCTCGTTACTCATAGCCTGTCGCCATTCTGGATGAGACAATGCTTCACCTGTAAACTTAGGGATGGAAACAGAGGACAAAGAAGATAGAAAAACATAATAGGGTGATGATAAACGATGATAACTCAAACCGACATAATGAGAATTAGGATTAAGGGTGGTATGTATACCTTTCTAAAGTGCAATTGGTGTACTAGGAAGAGACAAGTCCGCAGTAGGAGCAGGGTTAGGTGCTGGACGTGAATCAACAGGGCCTGATGCTGGGTGCGGACAGCGTTGATATGTCAAAAGTGGTTCCTATGACAGAGAGTCTAGGAGGAGCCACACTAGACTCCTCAACTGTTGGAATGTGTAAGACTTCAGTAGCGGAAGGTGAAGGAGGAGCTATAGTAGACTCGGGTAAGACTTCTGTGGCGGAAGGTGAAGGAAGAGCTATAGTAGGCTCCTTAAAGGTCGGTATAGGTAAGATCTCAGATATATCAAGGTGGTCAGAATGGTCAGAAGAGGTAAAAAAAGGTTTAGACTCAAAAAATGTGACGGGAGGACATAAAGTACCTACGATCAGGTTAGTAACAACGATATCCTTTCTGAACACGAGAATTACCGAGGAAGACACACTTGAGAGCACGAGGAGCTAACTTATCTTTCCTAGGGGCTAAGTTATGAACGAAACAAGTGCTCCCAAAAATACGAGGGGGAATAGAGTATAAGGGTGATTGGGGCAACAATACTGCATACTGTATCTGATTCTGTATGGGATAGGAAGGCACCCGATTAACTAAATAACAAGCTGTGATAAACTGCATCGCCCCAAAAACGCAGCGGAACATGAGATTCAATGACAAGTGTGCGAGCAGTCTCAATGATGTGCCTATTCTTTCTCTCTGCAACCACATTTTGCTGAGGGGCATAAGGACAAAAGGTCTGATGTATCATTCCTTGAGAAGTCATAAACTGTTGAAATTGAGAGGATAAATATTCTAAGGCATTATCACTGCGAAAAGTGCGAATTCACCAAATTGATTTTTAATTTCAGCACAAAAATTCTGAAATATAGGAAACAACTCAGAACGATCATTCAATAAGAAAATCTAAGTACATCTTGAATTATCATCAATGAAACTAACAAAATAACGAAACCCCAAGGTTGAACTGACTCTACTAGGATCCCATATATTAGAATGAACTAAAGAAAAAACTGACTCTGCATGACTCTTAATACTACGAGGAAAGGAGTCTCAGGTATGTTTCTCGAGCTGACATGACTCACACTCTAATATGGATAAACTAGACAAACTAGGCACCATCTTCTGAAGCTTGGATAAGCTTGGATGTCCTAAACGTATGTGAATTAGGTCCAGAGGATCTGTAACTAGACATGCCTTGGAGGATTTTAGTGAGTTAAGGTAGTAAAGGCCTTATGATTCAAGTCCTGTTCCAATCATCTGCCCCGTACTGCGGTCCTGCATAAAAAAGGAATCATCAATAAAATATATACCACAATGGAGGGCGCGAGTCAAACGACTAACAGATGCAAGATTAAAAGGACAAACAGGGACATAGAGAACGGAATCTAGAGTGACAGAGGGTAGGGGATTCGCTTGTCCAACTCCTTTTGCTTTGGTTTGAGACCCATTTGCTAAAGTAACAGTGGGAAGAGACTGTGAATACGCAATATTTGACAAAAGTGATTTATTACCAGAGATATGATCAGAAGCGGCTAAGTCCACAACCCATTGTCCAAGAGTACTAGACTGGGAAACACAAGCAAAAGAATTACCAGCAATAGAAGTATTAGTCTGAGCAACAGAAGCTACTTGTGAAGATGTCTGCTTACTTGCTCGATACTGAAGGAACTCATTATATTCCCCTTCAGATGAAGAAAATCAGTCTCAGTCTAAGCAACATAAGCATTTTTGGGTGGGCGGCCATGTAAAGAATAGTAAACATCACGAGTGTGTCCAAGTTTATGACAATAAGAGCACTTGTGTGTAGATATTCCAAAACGACCTCCTCCTCGTCTACTCTCCATTGTATGAGATGCCCGATTGTCCACCGTCTAGGATACGAGGACAGATGAGTCAAGTGTCTGTGATGAGCTCACTGGGTGACTTGGTGCTGCAGCAAGGCAAGGTAATCGAGAGAATAGTTCATCAACTGTGGGGATAGCCGGACTAGCCAAAATCTCAAGTTCATTAGGGAGTCCAGCTAGTGTAAGAACTAGAAACATCTTCTGTCGTTGCTCTTGTTGCTTTTCAATATTAGCAGAAACTGGCATCAACATCTCAAATTCTTCCATGACTGCCTGTACTTGTTCCAAGTAAGTAGACTTATCCAATTCCTGTTTCTTCAAGCTTGTCATTTGGGATATTACATCATAGAAACGAGATATGTCATTAGTGTATAAATTACGAGCCTTTTCCCAAGCTAAATAACATGTATGGAATGGTTGGAACAAGGGCATCAACTTGGAATAGTGTTTTGGCCTTTTCATCACCTTCGCTAGCCTTTCTTGTTAAATGATCGTGAACTCCTTGACCTTTACACCACAACTCGACAGACGAAGCCCAAGCTAGGTAGTTTGAACCTCCCATTAAAGATTGTGAGGTAATTATAACACCGGAACAGCCAGAACCCGGGTTTCTAGACCCGAAGGCATCGACTCCAAAAAACATCGTTGGATTATCACCGAATAACAGAAAGAATCAACTCACAATTTGCTGAAACGGATGAAGGAAACATTGTGTTTGCCGGAAAAGTACTGTAGCTGCCGGAAAAAATCAAAGCGGTCGAAATCAAAAAATAAAATTATGGATACCCTCGGAATTTGAGGGCGACCAAGCTGTCCAGAAGAAGCGCGGCCAAAAAATGGCCGGAAGAAGCCTCACGCGCCGGCGCGTGAAGTCAGAGGTCGCCGGAAAAAATTATCCCAGCGGCGCGTGAGCGCGCGTGTTTCTGCCGGAGAAATTTTTGGGGTTTGGTCGCCGGAAGGTGATCTATCTCGTGGAGGTGTTGGTTCTTGCACAACATCAACGTATATGGACTTTCCCTCGGACAGTACTGTTTTGTCGAAAAAAGACAATTTTTTTTTCTTTTTCCCGGAGTCGCTGGAGTTTACGCACATCGATGAATAACTCACGATTGCTTCTGATACAATGTGAGAATGCATGAGAGAAAGACATTATTGATATTATTTACAATGCTATAATGAGCCATATATACACCCACATAACATATCCTACTCCTAATACATATTGGATTAGGGTTATTTACTCCTATTTACATTATTATTCTAACAATTATCATTAACCAAATTTAAAAGTAGAGTTCAATTTATAATTTATTGTAGAGAAAAACAGTCAAAAGTTAGATATGAAGTGGACGTTTTGGTACGAATGAGATTTATCTTTTAAAAAGGGAACCTTCAAGAGGGAATTTGGACACCAAATTTGGAAACTTCTTCCAAATTTTCCCTTAACTGTGTACCAAAATTGTTTTTGATTGGTAATACAAAATTGTATTATAACTAGAAATCAATTCAAACTTCTGATAGAGAATCAATGCTGAGAAAGCTGCTGAACATTCATGTAACAACACCCATACTTTACACCATTTGACCTTGAAACATTCTACTGGAAGATAGAGATTATTTGGTGGTGCAACCCGAAGTGTATAGTTATCAGAAAGAAGGAAATGAAGGATTTTGTACTTCTTTACTGGACTCCAGTAAGGATGTAAATTTAGCTCAGTTCAAGCCAATAATTGATAAGTTTGGCGTGCCTCCTGACTTTTAGATCAGCTACATTGTGCCGTAGGATTTTTTGATTGAGATTATATGTTATGCCTTTCCATCAAAACCTGGAATAGCAACTGAAAAAAACTGTAATTTCTAGCAAACTTTCCCTCCCTTATCTTTTGTTTCCTTCTGCCCTCATTTCTACTAATTCATAAGTGTTACTTTTCAAAAGGCGGAAAAATTACAACTCTTCTTGCTTGAGTCATTCTTTATCTGGAAATATCTATAAACTGAGACGATATATTGAAACAAGTGGAAGTTGGTTTACATATTTCAACTTGTTCGATCAGATATCTAGGGTCCAGATTTTGTTATGCTGGTTTTCTTTTTTCCTCTTCAAATGTCTGTTGGGTCCACTCTTTGGTTCCTTAGTGAACGAGAAGAGTAGACTTTTATCTGAGCTGGTTGATATATGACAAATACCATAATTGTTTATATAACAAAGGTAATATCCCCTCCTTTTCCCTGTGCGTTTCTGATGTGATATTTTTCTCAATTAAACAGATCTGATGTTCTAGGTCAGTTCATGCCTTTAGTTGGGATGGACTGGTCACAGACAGGCGTTGCACATCTTTTTTCGGCTATCAAGGTCCGTATACTTCATTTGTTTTCTCTTCTCCCCTTTTCTTGAGGTTTATTCAGACCAAGTGTGAGAAGGCATTCTGCTAATTCTATAGTTCTGGCAAGTAATCTGTCATTAGATCCCGGATTTTACTTTAAGAATGTATATTGTGAATACGTTTTCTGCCCTTTTTATCTGTTTGCTCAGGCTCGAAATGTTTCTACACTTCTTCTATGTAAATAAAGCAATTTCTCACTCATTATAGGATAAGAGTGCATAATCACTAGACAATCTTCTATGCTGCAGGAGAATGGATATCATTTGCTTTTCCTAAGTGCACATGCTATTTCACAGGCCTATCTCACTAGACAATTCCTGTTTAAGCTTATGCAGGTAGTTTGATGAAAAGAAAATTTGGGTTAAGTAATCACTTATTTTCTCCTCATCCACTAATTTGACTTCATTTTTTTTGTTGATAATTTCAGAATGGAAAGGGATTACCGGAAGGACCAGTTCTTACATCTCCTGATGGAATTTTCCCTTCTCTATTTCGAGAAGGTCACCCGTTATTCCTTTCTTTATATTGTGAAGAGTTTTTTTTTCTTTGTTCCAAACTATGCATCCCATTGAGTTGCAACTATTCCACTTTCCATATTCTTATGAATCGTGATTATTAGAATTAAACAAGCCCATCCATTATCACCTGGGAAGACTAAAAATAAGATCATGTTGTACTTTCTATCCTGGTATAATTTTTATTGGGGATGCTGGTAGAGCATTGAAGTAGAAGTAAGCTGTTGTTGCTTACTGTTTGCTTTCTCTCCTCTTTGATGAGCATATTTTCACCATAACCCCACTCTTGCTACCCCACGTTTCTGAATATCATTTCCTTACTGCCAGAGTGCTATCATTGCTGCTCCCACTTTTATATGATTTTTATTTAAGTGCTTTTAAAGAGGGAATATATTCAAGAAGCGACAACTATTTTATTGGAATTATCTACTCCAGTGAACATGATAATGATGCCTGAAAGTTATATGCTATCAATTGTTAGAAATTATCTGATTTTTCTCGCACTTTTTTATGTCCTTTTATATTTCTATGGTTGTTCTTGCGATTTTTAACTATCCTACCAATGACAATTACCTCTATGACACTGCGATAAAAAAGAAAAATAGTTGTTATTCTGGCAAATGTGCCTCAAACTGTATTAGTAATAACGTGCATTTAGAATTCAAACAGCATTATTGGTTCAGTCGCTGCTGGTTTCATGCAAAACGCATTATTGGTTCACTGGCTGCTGTTTCATGTTTTTGCTACAGCATGAACTTAAATGTGAAAGAGGCTATTTTCTTCGGTAACTTTAACCTCCGTGCTTGCAGCATGTCTTGATTGAGTAACTAAATATTAAGTAATTCCTTCCAGAAACTAAAAATGCTCCAAATGTTGCTAATATTATGATTGAGAGATGCATCTACCCTTTTACCTTTTGCAGTGGTTAGAAGAGTTCCTCATGAATTCAAAATCGCTTGCTTAGAGGTCAGTTTCTTGATTCAGATTTTCTTCTTTTCTTAATAGAACTTTTAGCTTATTAAGTAAGCATGCCTTCTTTTTAACTCTTTAAGAGTTACAAGAAGAGCAATTATATATATACCCACCAAAACTGTTTTCCTCTTCCAATATGGGACAATGTCTCATAGTCAAGAGGGGGAAACTTTAAATTTTACTCAAAATTTTTATTTTTCCTCCATTTTGCATGTCTTCGAAAGCCACAAGGCTAGGGAGGCTTTCAGACTTTTTCTTCGATGATCTGCATTGGCTAGAGTGGTTTTGTCTTTTTACTGAAACAAAGACGACTTAATTATATGTTTAGTCCAATTTTTGTTTTTTCTAGCTTAAGGGAATTTTAACATGTAAACATTATTCAACCCGAGTAAGAGAAATAGATGGGTAGTTAGTGCTTTTGAATTTTGATGCACGAAGACTCACTGTTTACACTAGCAGATTTCCAAATGCTCAAAATGTCTAAACCAGTTGGTCGATACACTGAAATTTGGTCATTGTTTAACTGATCTTACTACTGTTTAAGGTGATGAGAAATTGGGTTGTTTGGTGTGCCGCGCTTAAAATATGGCTTTGCAGAAACATCAAAATGTGTTTAATGAAATAAATTGCAAGATGGATGTAATAGCTAATAAGAGAAAGCATGAAACTTTGGGAAACTTCTTTTACCATAAACGCAAGAAAGGTTTTCTTTCTTTTTCTTTTCCAGTATTTTGTTTTATTTTTCTGTTTATCATGGGTTTTTCTGTGGGAATAATAAAGTATGCAAATTCTTGAGGTCAAGGAGTATCTGAATTTCTGGATCTGCAGAAGATATATTTACTAACTTTGAGCAATTTATGTTATATCTTATGGCAACAATTGCAGATTGATAACCTGTTAACTTTCAAGTTTTCAGGATGTAAAAGCATTGTTCCCTCCTGATAGGAATCCTTTTCCCTTCTATGCTGGTTTTGGAAACAGACACACGGATGAGATCAGCTACCTCAAGGTTGGAATACCTAAAGGGAAAATCTTTACCATCAATCCAAAGGTACGTACTCAACTGTTACTATCAATTGTTGCAGATAACTCTTAAAGAAAGTTTCTGATGACGTTTTTTAATAATCTACAGGGTCAAATTGTTGTAAATCGCCACATAGATACTAAATCATATGCCTCTCTTCATTGTCTTGTCAATGGCATGTTTCCAGCTATGTCCTCATGTGAGCAGGTTGGATTTTTCCCTTTTCGTATTTTCTATGAATGCTTATTAGCTGGTTAATCATGTGACAGAGTAAAGAGAAGTGTCTGATCTGTTCCTTCAATTTTTCTTCATTGCAAAGAGACGTAGGATGAATTAGATTTCTTGAAGTGGAGTAGAAGAGTCACTTTCGTCGTGATGTTCACTTTAACGGCTCATCATCTTGTCTAGTCATGAACAACATTTTCTTTATTTAGAGAGTTAAAACTTTTTCTAAAGATAGTAGGCTCAGACTTTAGAGTAGGTTCACTATACTCAAGTTCTCTCCCTTGTCTTCTGTGGAAGCTGAAACTTCTGGACTTGTCATCATTCTGTTTCAAAAGAATGTCTGTTGTGCAAGGTCCGGAAGCGAAGTAGCAGCCATTTGGTGTGCCATCTCTGCCTGCAGCGTCGTTGTAGTAGTGTTTTTTTTTGTTGCTGATTATTACTATTATCGAGGTTGGGATTTAGGCATAGTTATTGCATCATTGTTATCTTAGTTCTTTTGGATGACACCCACTTTTAAGTGTGTGCCCTTCTGGAACACTATCTAGGGAAACAGGGTTGGATAAATTTCTGTTTCAATAATTGAACCAATCATAGAAAGTAAAAAGGTTAAACTTTAGGAATGTCCTTTTGTCTGGAAATTTTTCATGGTCAACATATAAAGTCTAATAGTTAATGAATTGGAAGAGGTACTTGGTTGTGGCAGGTCATGGAGCCTAATAGTGCTGAAATTTGAAATCTTATTGTAGAAAGTTAAAGCCACGTTACGGAGTAAAGAAAATTGAAGTAAAGAGCTTTGAATCTCAGTCCTTTTTGCTTGGCTGGACATGTGCTATCTGTAATAGCTTAAGCTTTTAGATCAGAAAGTCACACACACTTCAACACAACTTAATCAGAGTGTTGCTTGATTGTATCCCGTTTTCTTTGGTGCTATATGTGTTACCATGTAAATGCTTCCTTGATATACATCCAATGCCGACTGAAAAGCAAAACCTTACTCTTGCGCAACAATTTTCTGTTTTCAGGAGGATTTTAATTCTTGGAATTTCTGGAGACTTCCACCTATTGATTGAAAATTAGCAGTCCATCCTAAACTACTTTTTGAAATTCAAGGGTGGTACTCCCACGGCCACGGAAAGATTCAGGTAACTATTGTTCAACCTTTAACTTAAAGCTTGTTCTTGTTTCTAAGCAATAGCCTTGTCTGCATGCTATCATTGCCAAAGACAGAGCAACTGAAAGTACAGGATTTTGTTTGCCAACACATAAGAGTAGATTCAAAACTCAATCTGTGGTCTAATGTATATGCTTTTACTTTTACTTCGTTTTTTTTTTTGCAGCAAAAGGCTAGAGTCCATAATATAAATAGCTAGCATGTGCTTGACTGAACACACAGACAAGCTCATTGCAACTGTATATTGCACATGGAAGTGACTAGATACTGTTATTTTATACACTCATCCTGGAGGAAGAAAATCGTATACTCAATTTTCCGATATTCTACTCATCAATTATAGACTTGCCGATTAGCTTGGCCAAACATGTTTATACATAATTATGGGAGGAAAATACAAATAGGTTCCACGTCACTCCTCCAGGACGAGTTGAACTTTGTAAATTGTTGTAGTATTATATGTTCTTGAGGAGGTGTAAATTTTGTAGTAGTTCAGTCATTTATAGAGGCTTCTGCTTGTAATGAACAAAATTGTTAAGGCAAACTGTTATTTATATAAAAAGCTGTTTTTAGCCTGTGATAGTTCATTGACTGGAGAGTATGATGCTAATGATGCATACATATTTGACTTGTGAATGAGACATATCAGCGCGTAGCTGGTAAAGTTTGTGATCAAAGTTTGTGATCAGGAGATTATGGGGTCAAGCCGTAGAAAGATTTTCTTCCAGAAATGCAGGTAAGACTGCATACAATAGACCCTTATGGTTCGACCCTTTCCCGGACTCATGCGCATAGTGCGAGCTTTGTGCACTGGGCCGCGCCCTAATGAGATATATGAGTGTATTGCACCTGCATTTGAAGTAATCTATCTGTATGAAGGCTTTATGTACTGGATTTAGTACTTGAAACTGTTTAAATTTAATAGTCTAGTAGTACGAGTGAGAGTTCGTCGTGCAATTTACTTGCGGACTATCCTCTCTCCTTGCCTCCTATGTAAGTGTGTAACATGAGAATTTTTTAATTTTTTTTAAAGGAGATAGATTATATTAAATTAAACCAAAAGTGTTCCAAGTCTCAAATAATATTCAATAAATAAGTACATGCAGTAACATTTTTGAGAGACCCTTGAAATTAAAAAGAAATTACGAGTACACTCTAATACACTATTGCCTTATCTTCACTTTCTGTCCTCTCAAGTCAATACAGCTTACACGACTTAACCAAAAGAAAAAAAAAAACCATATTGATTTAACAGTCCATTTTTTAATATACTATTTTTAATTGGTTACACATTTGGTACCTGTGTAGTTTAACTATATACGAGTCACAGTATATTTTTCGGGGAAAAAATAAAAAATGGCTAGATTTATAAATGGCAATTAAAAATATCACAATTTCAAAAGTAATTGAAGTTTAGATAGCATGGTATTGCCAGTTTTCAGACTGGCCATTCAAAAATAGTCAGTGTTTACCAAGTCAATAAAAAATAGCCACTATTTTGCTGCAATAGAGACCGATCTAGCATAATATACTGGAATTCGGTGCACCTATGTATGAACTCGAGCATATTATGCTGGATCGGTATACTTTGCTGGCTCCAGTATAATATACTGGAAACTGGAGCACCAGTGCTCCTAACTCCAGTATAATATACTGGACCACTATACTTGCTGGAACTCCAGTATATTATGCTGGAGTTCCAGCATACTTATCTTTGAACTCTAGTATAATATGCTGGAGTTCAATTATATTTATGCTGGAACTCCAGCATAATACACTGGACTGTGTTTTAGATTTTTTTTTTGGTGTAAAGAAATTTTTTTATTAATCTCTCAAACACTAGTATACATTTTCTGTAAACAAACTGTACAAACTAGAAGAAGTCTTCTGGTCGCAAAATACTCTATCTTCCTTCCCGATCTATATCATCTCAAGCTAGTCTTTTACATATAATTATTCTAGCCAATTCCTACTGTTTCTGATTTCTTTCCATATATTCTGCATTTTTTATTTAATTTTGCATTCCTACTTTATCTGCTTGCATATCAGCTCTGGATGCATCACCTTATTGTTCCATACTGCCTCGTTTCGTACCTTTCAAGTTATATATATCGGTGCCGATATTGTTGTTGTAATAAACTCTCTACTCATTTTACCTTCCACATTCCTCATCAATTTCTTCCAGACATTTTCGATACCTAGTTTTTGAACTCCCTTCCTAACCAGTTTAACAACAACTTCAAGCATTCATTCGAAAACTTGCATTCAAAGAAGATGTGTTGTATTGTTTCCTTGCTTTCGCAACATATTTCACATTTTGTCTCTGTGCATACACCTATCTTTTCTAGTCTTTCCCTTGTCAGCAGTCTTTGTCGAACTTCTAACCAGCATATCATGCTATGTTTAGGGATGTTTACGTTACTCTATATCTATCTAGCACATGGCCAGTCTTCCATCTCCCCTTTCATTCATTTGTATCCTTCTTGTATTGTGTATTTTCCCCTCCTTTTTGCCGGTCATTCCCCCTATATCCATCTTTTACTTTATCTTTTATACTGAATATTCTTATCCCGTACCAGCTACAAGTTACTGGTGCCTTATACTGCTTCGATTGAGCTTCTTTCATATATATATATATATATATATATATATATATATATATATATATATATATATATATATATATATAAACCACCCATTTGACCCATAAGTTGTCAGCTTTTTTAGCAATGTTCCATACATATTTAATAATGGTAGCCTCATTCCATACTACATAATGCCTTACTCCTAAACCTCCTTTATGTTTTGGTCGACATACTATATCCCAAGCCACCAATGGTACTTTATTAGTGAATTATTTCCTATCCCATATATAGTTCTTGCATATTGCAATCACTTTTTAGCACCACTTTTGGAAGTAGAAATATTAAAGACCAATAAGAATGTGTATGTATCAATATACAGTTTACCAATTGCACCCTCCCAGTATATGATAGACTTCTCGAGCTCCAGGTTTTAATTCTACTTGTCATTTTATCAATTAGTATCTCACAGTCCATAACAGATAGCTTTTTTTGCTACAATTGGAACCCCCGAATACCTAAATGTTAATATTCCTTTCTTGTACCAGTAGTCTCACACAAGTCTTCTAACTCTTGCTTTGGCATATTTGCACTAAATATGTTTGAATTGCCTATATTTATTGTCAATCCTGAAGCATTTAAGAAAGCTTGTAATCCTTTTAGCATCAACATTTCTGACTGATAGTTACCTTTACAAAATAGCAGAAGGTCATCAGCAAAATACAGATGATTCAGCTTCATTCCTTTGCACTTTGTATGAAATCCAAACTCCATCATCCCAACCACTTTAATTAAAATTCTGGTTAAGTATTCCATACATATGACATAGATCAAGGGTGAAATAGGATCACCTGTCGTAAGCCTCTTTTCCCTGTTATATTTCCATGTAATCCCCCCATTTATTGCTATAATGTACTGTGTGGTTATTGTACAAGCCATGATCCATTTGATGAACTTCAGAGGGAAATTCATTGCATGCAACATCTCTTCTACAAATGGCCACTCCACATTGTCATAGACCTTCTTCAAATCTATCTTAATTAGGCAGCTTTGAGTAGTATTTTTCTTTCTATATAACCTAACCAAGTCCTGACAAATTAACGCATTTTGCACTATTGTCCTTCCTGCAATGAATGCACTTTGATTCTTTGATATGATAGTAGGCAA
Source organism: Nicotiana benthamiana (assembly GCA_034376525.1). NCBI lineage: Eukaryota > Viridiplantae > Streptophyta > Magnoliopsida > Solanales > Solanaceae > Nicotiana > Nicotiana benthamiana. The sequence goes on from CM067326.1 coordinate 43,553,612, forward strand.
TATTAGTCTTAATCTGTTACATAACATCTTTGATACCACTTTATATATAGTGTTATACCCTGCTATTGGTCTATAATCCCCCATACTTGAAGCATGATTTTCCTTTGGTATCACTGTTATTACTATTTGATTCCACACTTTAAGCATTTTTCCTTTTCTAAAGAACACCATTACTGCCTCTATGGCATCTTTCCCCACTATCTCCCAGCTATCCTTGTAAAATTTGCTTCCATATCCATCTGGCCCTGGTGATTTTTCTCCATTTATTGCCCATACAACTTCCTTTACCTCTTTCTCTGTAAACTGCTCCTCTAACATCTTCCTTTGTGATGGAGTTACTACTGGTCCTTGTTGAATCAAGCAACTGTTAACATGCTCCCTTTCCATATTAGTAGTTCCTAGTAGTTTTGTGTAAAATTCTACGAAGGCCTTCCCTATTCCATCTAGATCTGTACTATTCACTCCTTGATCATTTGTTATTGAAAAAAATCTATTCGTGTTTCTTCTTTTCTTCATTATATTGTGAAAGTACTTTGTATTCAGGTCTCCTTTTTCTATCCACTTCACTTTACTTCCTTGCCTCAAGAATTGGTGCTTTGCTTCACTTAATCTTTTATTCTTCCTTAGTAACTTTGCTTCCTCTTCTTGTATACTCTGGTACAAAGGGTCTACTTGCAATCGCTGTTGACAACTTAGTAACTCTTCTTAGGCTTCTTCTGCTTTCCTTTCTATTTGACTGAATTTCTCCCTATTAAGCTGCTTTAGCTTCCTTTTCAAATTATTCATCTTTCCCACCAGCTCATACATTTTTGTCTCCTCCTTTTTAGTTCTCCATCCTTTTGCAACTATTTCTTTGAACTTAGGATCCAGGCTTCACATATTGAAATACCTAAATATTGGTTTCCTTTTTTGATTCTCTGCCACCTAATTATTGTTGGGCAGCTAAGTATCTTCATTCCTATAATGTACCTTTTAATAGTTAATTAACCGCTCTGTATTTATCAACACTCCATCTATCCTGCTGTATACTCTATCTTCACCTCTTTGTTTATTGTTCCATGTATAAAATGCCCATGAAGATTTCATCTCTTGTAGTTCACATTCCTCTACACAATTCTTGAAGTCCCTTATCTCTGACATTCTCACTTGACTTCCCACTCTATCTTCTCTATTCAATACACAATTGAGATCACCCATTGCTGCCCATGGACATCTCATTTTATCATTAATCTTCTTGATTCTTCCCCACATACTCTTCCTTAATGTTTCATCATTAAAGCCATACACTATTGTTATTACAAAAACCATTCTATTACCCTTATGTTGTACTTCACAGTGAATTAGTTGTTCTGTGACACTTATTGTGTTAACATGAAATATCATTGGCTTCCATAACACCTATATTCTCCCCTTTATGTTTACTCAAGTTAGTACTGTATGACTAACCACTAAACAAGTTAAGAACAACTTTTTGAGCTTTAGCTCTCTTAACCTTCGTCTCCAAGAGACTAAACAACCCAACCTGAGAATTGTGCATAAACATATGCATTTCCTTCTTTTTGTCAGGATTATTCAGTACCCTGGTGTTCCAAAACCCAATTCTATCCATTCTTTTGGGGGGTCTCCCCCACCCTTCTCCTCTATTATTCCACTTTTTCTTTCATCACCACTTCCCTTTTCATTTAACTTCTTTACTGTCTGACTACTACTTTCCTCCTCTGAGTTTTGTTGCTTCCCTAATATTGTAAATGCATTCCTTATCTTCAGTGGCTCTTCTGGTACGATCATCCATCTTCTTGCATATTTCCCAGTTCTATATCTTTGTTTAAAGTATTTTCCCCTATCCATTTGTTCATATTCCCCATGTTGCTTCTGTATTTGTTGTTCTTTTTGCTCTACTTGTGTTTGCTCCTGTTGTGTTCCTTCTCCTGCATTTTGTTACTCTGATTTTTCCTGCATTTCTGTCTCTTGCTTTTTCTCATTCTTCTCTTGTTCCTCTTTTATAAATTTTCTACATTCATTCAGTTCATGACCATAATTTCTGCATTTCTCACACATAACTGGTTTCCATTCATAATGAATTTTCCGTTCCACTGTCTTTCCTGCCTCATTTTCAAACCTGATACTTGTTGGATATTCTTGATTTAATTTCACTTCAACTAACACTCTTGCATATGTTAACCTTTCTCTCTTTGTAGTTGCAACATCTGCTCTCAATGGATTTCTTATCAGTCCAGCAATTTTTGTAAGTGATGTTTGCCCCCACTATTGACATCAAGCCCTACCATTCTCACCCATATTGGAATGTGTTTTCCATCTGTTCCTTGGTAATTTGCATATTAGACTTCCAAGGCTTAACTATTACTGGTTTTCTGTCAAGCATCTGCACTTCTTCTTCTACCACCTTGTTCCTGCTTTCTATATTGTGAAATCGAACCATGAAAACACTCCTGTTTAGTTGAGCTACCTTATCAATCCCTAGTCCTCCCCAAATTCTTCTAAAATAACCATCAATTACAACTTGTGGAGGATTTGAACCCAGTACATAGCATACTACTACCGTCGACCAACATTCTACCTCATCTTTAATGTCCGCCATTGTTACTTTCACATTCATTTCACTTTTCTCCATTGTTAGGTCAATTCTTTATTCTACGGGTCTTTACCCACAATATTACTCCACGATTTACTAATTGAAGCAGTTGTTTTAGCCGAACCTGTGTTATTGTTCATCTTCTTTTGCTCTTCTGCTCGATCTGTCCATGATTTCCTACCCACTTCTAAATCTCCATTTCTTTGTGGTGTTGGGTTTGATATCAAATTGATGTCCAGCGGCACAATTCCTTGTATTGAATTGATACTCTTCACTTTTTTCGCATGCTTTGTCTGCGAAACACCCATCATGCTGAATTTGAGGTTTGAATACCATTGATTTTCTGACCTCCTCTATTCCTTGGTTCTCTCGTCAAGTTTGTTTTCACTGAGAGAGAATCTTAGTCATAGAGAGAGAAAGTCTAGGGTCTTTTTAAAAAAACTGTATTCCTAAAAAATTAACAAATTCTCAAAATTGGACTATATTTGTAACATTATTTTTTGGATTTTGAACAATGTTTTCGCTCACATAAAAAGTGACTAAATTTCAATTACTTTTGAAATTTGACTACTTTTGAACGACCAGCTGTAAATCTGGCTATTTTTGAATTTCTCCCTCACTTTTTATATAAAGATAAAATCTAAATAAAAACGCCTTTAAAGATCCTGAAATATTCCAACTTAATATGCTAGAGTTAATTTTTTTTTTACTCGTGAGGTTCCAACATATTGTGCTGGATTTTCAACATAATATGCGAGAAGTTTATATAAACTCCATAATCCAGTATATTATACTGGAATTTTTCTTATGCTGGAGGAGCTTCATATTTCGCATATTATGCTGCAAATTTTGCGTGTTTAAGCAAAACAGTGGCTATTTTTCAATGACTTCACAAATGCTGGCTATTTTTGTGCTATTTTTTTCCTCCCATCTCAATTTATATAATACACTCTCCTTTTAGTTGATAAAAAATAATATTGCATTTTATATTAAATAATTTTCTTAATTTACTTATTTTACCTTTAACGAGAGGAATTTATAAATACATAAATATATATATAATTTATTTTAAATCATAAATTTAAAAGTATTTTATCTTCCTCAATATTAAATGGAGACAAAAGAAGTATAAGTGTATACAAATTAATACTCCATTAGAGACATTGGCGGTGTCGTCTTATTGGACTATGTCAAATTAATTTGAAAAAAATACCAGCTATATCTATTTATAAATGCTTATAAAAAAATGCTCAATTCATAAAAAATTACTAAATATTAGTCAAATGGTTATTTATAGTGAAAAAGTTAAATGCTTGCTTTCTTTTGAGTTTTTGCTGTTAGAATAGATTCGACACATTTTAAAGAGCTTGAATCTCAATTTTGAGGTGATATGAATCTAGTTAACCACACACTTCTAGAGGGCAGTACAATGTGAGTTGGGCACGCAGGTTAAGTTGAGAAAAATATTTCATCCCAAGACGGACGCACAGTCCGAGTGCACTATTCAGATATTGGAGGACATGCTTCGCGCTTGTGTTATGAATTTCGGGGGTTCTTGAGATTATTTCTTTCCACTTGTGGAGTTTGCCTACAACAACAACTACCACTCGAGCATTCAGATAGCTCCCTATGAGGCATTATATGGGAGCGGTCCTGATCGCCAGTTGGATGGTTCGAGCCGGGAGGCTTGGTTGTTGGGTACAGATTTGGTACAAGATGCGTTAGATAAGGTCAAGATTATTCAGTATCAACATCGCACAACTCAGCCTAGGTAGAATAGTTATGTTGGCTGTAGAGTTCGTGATGTTGCATTCATGGTCGGAGAGAGGGTATTGCTCCTAGTTTTACCCATGAAGGGTGTGATGAGGTTCAGAAAGAGGGCAAGTTGCAGTATATCATACCCTTTGAGATTCTTGAGAGGGTGAGTGAGGTGGCCTACAAGCTCGCATTGCCATCTAGTTCATCAGCAGTTCATCTGGTGTTCCATGTGTCCATACTCCGGATGTATCACGATGATCCGTCTCATATGTTAGATTTCAGCTCAGTCCAGTTGGACAAGGATTTGACTTATGTGGAGGAGCTGATGGCTATTCTAGCCAGATAGGTCTGACAGTTGAGTTCAAAGACCAATCCTTCAGTTCGAGTGTAGTTTAGAGGTGAGTCGGTCGAGGCATCCACTTGAGAGTCCGAGTCGGACATGGCGAGTAGATATTCATCCCTTTTTACCAGTCTAGGTACTTTTCTATGTCGGTTGGAGGACAAACATTTATTTAAAAGTGGAGAATGTGATGACTCAATAGGTCATCTAGAATTTTATCCCATACTTTTGTGTTTCGAAACCCCAAATAGCTTTATTTAGCCTTTCTCGATTTGCATGCATAATCTATTTCTTTTTTCGGAAGGCTTTTATGTGAAAAATTGATTAAATCGCGAGTTTGTACTTTAAAATTCATTTCATTATTGAGTAAACGGATCGGATCCATATGTTAACGGCCTTGGTGTGTCCATATTGTGATTTGAAACTTGGCGTATGTCTGGAATTGAATTTGGAGGTCCCTAGCTTCAGTTATCGCATTTTTGTCGGAAACTTGAAGTTTAAAGGTTTAAAGTATATATAAATTTAACCGAAGTTTGTCCTTAATGCTATACAGTTCAGATTTTGTTTATAGAACTTGGTATATGTTCGTTACTGTATTTAAGACTTTTCTGCAAAATTTGATGAGAAACGGAGTCGATGTGACGTGATTCAGATACCCGGTTATTAAAATGGAAGTTCTTAAGTTTCTTTGAAAAATTCATTCCTTTTGGTGTTTGATTCGTAGTTTAAGGTATTATTTTGGTATTTTGATCATGTGAATGAGTTCGTATGATATTTTCGAACTTGTGTGCATGTTTGGTATAAAGCCCTGAGTGCTCCGGTAAGTTTCAGATAGGCCACAAAGTGATTTTGGACTAGGTAGAATAAGTGATGCTCTTTTGCTTCTGGTGTTCTACTGCAGGTCTCACATTTGCAAGATCTGGCACACATTTGCGAGCCGCGCTTTTGCGAACAAGGCGTCACATTGCGAGCATGGGCCGGCTGGGGAAGTCTCGTATTTGCGAGGTAAAACTTCGCATTTGCGAACTTTCTAATTTTGGTTTTACGAAGGCAGAGTCGCATTTGCGACTCAACATGTTCCTGGCATTATTCGCAATTACAAAGAAGTGGTCCGCATTTGTGAAGGTTTGAGGTTCGCAGTTGTGACCAAAAATATCGCATTTGCAATGACTGGGCTTCTGACGCGAGTTCGCATTTGCGACCTCTTTCTCGCAATTGCGATGTTCGTAATTGTGATATCCGCAATTGGGTAAGAACTGAGATAGATGAGATTTTGTCATTCTTTCAAATTCTCAACCCAAAAAACCTTAGAGGCGATTTTCCCAGGAGCTTTGCTTCCTTAAGTCATTGGTAAGTGACTCTAACCTACTTCCTTTCAATTACCTGACGAGCGCAAAACACATACTTAAATATGCTCGCTAGTTGAATATACTAAAATATAATGTCGTATCAACACGGATTGAATTTAAATAGCATTATCATAGTTCATAGTTAGATTCCTATCCAAGATAATCAACAATTAAGATTTGTATGATTAAAACTAAATTTAACTAAGAGTTTAAACGATTGGCTAATGACAATCGACGTAAGTAATGAGTAAAGAAGGTTATCAATTGGAAAAAGATAGGGTTTTGAAAGGTTATGTGCATGTAATTGTTTGGCATCTGACTCTAGATAATTCACATCTAGTGTTCAAGTAATCTTCTCGAATTCACTTGGTTATTAGTTCAAATATTTAGTAGAAACTCCTCTCTCGATTAATTCTCAACCTCACAAGATGAACTAATTTAAGCTCTGAGAAGATATGCAAGAATTCATAGTGGATTGGTCATTAGGAGAACCTCTCTCGATTATTCTCCTAACTGGGTTTAATCAACAAGTCAACTAGCCTCTTTTGATTCTAAGGAGAATTAATAAATTCAACCAACAAAATAGAATGAAAAAATATCACAAGTTATGCCTCTCTCGATTACATGAACAAGTGAATATTGATACAAAAATTAAAATATCTAAAATGATTTAATACATAAAACTAGAGTTAATATCCACAAACAAATATCAATACACCAAATCCATCAAACCCTAAAGAGAACTACTCTATAGATATAGAGTAATTCATCACAAATATGTTTAACTTAAAGGAAAACATAAAACGATCCAAACTCGTGTCTTGAGTGAGGATTGAATGATCAAATCCTTGTGTTTTAACTTTTCCACCTCCTCCTTAGGTTATTTAAGTCTCAGAAGTATCAAAAGTCCCAAAATAACGTTTTACACGTATTTATACCAAGAAGGATCGAGTCCAAAAAAATCACCTTCTTCTAGCCGAAATAGGATTGTGACTCTGTAAAAATTATACAGGCACTCCGCATGGAGCGACACGCTATGTGGGGTTCTTGTGCAGTTTATCAGGGAGCTTACAAAATTGAAAAAAGCAGAATTGGACAGACATGACACGCCATGCGCCGCCCCTCCCCCCGCGGTTGTGGACGTTTCTTAGAATCTATCTTTTTGCTTGATTTTTGAAGTCCAAACATGATTCTCAACCCACTAACGCGATTCCGACTTAATCCTTTGGGATTCTACTCAAACTTCAAAACTCCAAATAGCTTGAATTACCCCCATAGCATCTACATCACTCGGAATCACTCCTACAAAGCGTAAAACACACAATTAATGTAAAATACTAGCTATTAAAGGTTAAACTCAATTAAAGTACAGTAATTCAGAATGTAATAAGAGACTAAAATATGTAATAATAGCCAACCATCATTACCCACTACATTTTATTAGATTTCAACCTTAAATATAGGATTTTCATGGTAGAAATTTGGGGATTTGAGTGGAATTAGGAATTTTTTATAAAATTAAAATTTAGGCCTCGAATTGAGGTCGGATTTCAAAATAAATTACATAACCGGGCTCGGGGGTGGTTGGATAATCAAGTTTTGGTCAAATTTTGGGTTTTGAACAAGCGGGCTTGGGGTTGACTTTTTCAATAATGAACTAAATTGAACCTTTTTCATTCGTAGGGTTGTTCCTAAGACTTATTTTGAATCGTTAGGTTAATAATTTGCTAGATTTTGTTGTTTTGGAGGCTTGTTTGAAAGTCAAGGCTGTAGTTGAACTTTGAGTCAATTGTAGAGCTAGGTAAGTGTCGTGGTTAACCTTGACTCAAGGGACTAGGATTTGTTGCCTATTTGCGACGTGTTTAAATGTATGGGTACAACGTATATGTTAGGAGACGAGTAACTATGCGTTATTATTGGGTTAAAGCACGCTGGTGGGACTTGTATCCTTGTAATTCATTGCCTTTGTTGATTATGATATCCATGCTTAGACTAGTTTATTACTCAATTGATTGTTCCTTCCGTATTTATGAACTATTTGTGATAGTTGCGTATTTTTGAAAGTTGAGGTTTGGTATTTTGGAACCATTATTGACGTAAGATTTATTCTTATTTATTCTATATCCCAAATGTTTATATTCACTGCTACATGATAAGGGGGAGAGTTAAAGCAAGAGGGTGATGCCGTGCCGTTTATTATTTCGCTTATTGATTTATACATAATGAGGAAAAGAGGTAAAGAACGAGGGGTGATGCCGTGCTGTGTTTATCGTTTCGGAGAGATTGAGAGTAAAAGCACGATGGATGATATCGTGCCGTCATTATTCATTATGTTATCCATTTTCATTGGGTTATGATTTATTTCAATGTCTTATGTTGTCATTTCTGTTGTAGTTATCATATCTTGTTCCCCTCTCAGATGTCCCTCCCAATTTTACATATTAATTCTTTAATTGTTACTATATATATATATATATATATATATATATATATATATATATATATATATATATATATATATATATATATATATATATATATATATATATATATATATATATATATATATATATATATATCTTCGTTTGTACAAGTTTAATTATGTGAGTGTTCTCTCGTAACCTCGTCACTACCTCGTTGAGGTTAGGCTCGATACTTATGGTGTATATTGATTCGGTTGCACTCTGCACTTCTTGTGCAGATTTTGGTACCGGTCCCAGCTGTATGTGAGGTGCTTTAGCTCAGATTGTCATATTTGTAGACTCGAGGTAGATATGCTGGCGTCCGCAGACCTTGAAGTCCACTTTCCTCACTCCTTATTTACTATTCATTTCATTCGAAAAAGTTCTATTTATTTCAGACTTTATTTGTAGAATTTCTAGTAGCTTGTGCACTTGTTACTCTAGATCTGAGATTTGTACTTAGACATTTTTGGTTGTTTTACCTTTTCGCACATCATTTCAGCTTTAACTTAAATGGGTTTAGTTACCTGAAATGTTTAAAATTGGCTTAAGAATTACTCTAACATTGGCTTGCCTAGCGAGTGAAATGTTAGGCGCCATTACTATCTCGAAGGTGGAAATTCCGGGTAGTAACAAGTTGGTTAAAAGATGAACATGAAAAAAGATAGGTGTATCACATATGTATCATATTTATATCAATTATGTATTACATGTATAGTATATTTGTATTTCGTCACTTTATTTGTTACTTCATTTATAAAGTTGCTAATCACATTTAATATATGGACGAAGATTTGTGTGTGATTTTTGGAAGAAAAAACCTTATTATTTTAAGTTTTTGATTTTTATGTATATTTTACTTGTTTTAATAAGTATATTATTAGTGACTAGACAGTAAGAATCCAATTAATTATAGAAGTGGCACAATCGGATACTCCCACTTTAGAAAAGAATATATGCTCTTTCAGCCCACTTTTTTTTTCTTGGTCGAACTTTCAGCCGACTATTATTCAACGTTAAGTTTTAAGTCTCGGCGGTTTTAATACTGCAAGTATACTTTCTTTTTTATTTTTCGGGTTTTTTCATTTGTGACCCTGTCCACTGATTAATTTCTTGAGCTGAGCTGGGTTCAGTTTCTGCTACAATTTATTTTAGGTATAATTTTCTGCGTTTTCAGCAAATTTGTGCATTGTTATAGTATATATAAGTTTTCCTTCAGATATTCGTCTTTTATCTGCCTTTTTCTAAGCAAGAAAGCTCGTTTTTTCACAGGTCTTTGAATCTTTATTGATTAATATTCTTTGATCATTGTTGTTAGAATTCAAATACGTGATCGAGAGAATTGATTTGGGAATCAATTAAAGATTGGATCTTTGTGGGAAAATCTGAAGATTTACTTGAGGGAATGAATGAATTGTTGTAGATGAGCTAAAAAAAATACAATTTTGATGAATTGGGGTTTTAATTTGTGACGTGGCAATAAGACTGCAAAAGTGGAAGGTTGGCAGATTTTCATGTATTAAGAAAATGAATACTGTATTTACATAATGTTGGCATGTCGATGATTAAAAAGTAGTAACGTGATCAGTAAGAATTCATATAGCCGACCTCAACTTGTTCGGGACTTAGACATACTTGTTGTTGTTGTTATTGTTGTAAGAGAATGAATACCGTAGGGAGGATAGGTAGCTATATAGGTCGAGGCGTACGTAGTGTTTCTGGGACTTTAAATCCATTTGGTGGTGCTGTGGATATCATAGTGGTGAAGCAACCAGATGGGAGTTTGAAATCCTCTCCTTGGTATGTTCGATTCGGGAAGTTTCAGGAGGTTTTGAAGGCAAAAGAAAAGGTGGTTAATGTAAGTGTAAATGGCGTGGAAGCGGGTTTCTGTATGAATTTGGATAATAAAGGGCAAGCGTACTTTCTAAGGGAGCTGGACATGGTCGATGGAGATTCTTTAACTACTCGAACATCTGAACAGCTGGCAGCTTTAAATCTGAAGGAGGGAAAGAATGTAGTTGTATTCACATGCGCGAAACGGCAGGTCATTTTCTAAGACTTCTTTTCATTGCATCTTTTGATTTGGTGTTTTAATTCTTTTCTTACTATTGATTAACTATTGCGTGCGTATGCAAACACTTGGTTATAATTTATTTGAGATACATACTTTGCAGGTTGATGCGTGTATATATTTGTGGAGATGGGACACAAATATTGTAGTCTCTGATGTTGATGGAACAATTACTAGGTAAAATTCAGTTTTGTGCTATAGATGGCTGGCGCTATCGATTCCTCTATGAGCTTGCTGATGTGTCCAAGACTTGCTATTTTGTTAAATTTGATCACAAAGAATTAAAATAGTTGATAACTATTACATTCCTTGTGATGAAAGTTGAACAAAATAGTTCAAAAGAATTGCTAGTTGTGACATTCTTTAGTTTCAAAGTTGAAAATAGCAGGTCTTGGACACAACAACAAGCTTGTAGATAGGACATTTACTGTAGCAACTTTTGAATAGTGCATATGGAGTGTTAATGGTTATTATTTGTTATCCTTTTTGTATAACTTCTTCTGTTACATGAACCACATATCCTAATATCAACTTTGTTAAGTACGATTATTTGGCTAAATTGCTTTCTTCCTATAGTTAACTTTGTGATTCACTTCCACACACGTTCTTAGAAGCGAGGAGTTGTTCTTAATTGATGAACCATAGCGTGATGCACTTAAAATTGTTTCAAACACAAGTCCAATATCCCTCTTCCTGATTAGATTTTCTTAGTTTGCCCTGGAGATTGAGAGCAGAGTTGATATATAATTATTGTAGAGAAAAGTGAGTCCAAATTTAGATGTGATGTTGTCATCTTTGTTATCTTTGAGGTTTTATCTTCGTATTTCCGAAAGGGAAAGTTCAAGTTTGAAAGGGAACCTTCAAGATGCAGTTTGGAGTCCAAACTTGGAAACTCCTTCCAAATTTACCGTTGACTTTGTCCCATAAATGTTGCAGAGAGTGGCCATGGTATGGTAATATAACCAAAACTGAATTCCTGTCACGTACTGCACATTAGGTTACTTCTGTCATAAACTATTTCTTAACTCAAGCTGTCAATGAACCAATTGTTGTCTAAGACTTCAATTCTAGGTTCTTCCTTTGCAGGATTAGTAGATTCTTAGTCCTTCTAAGGCTAGTTAGTATTACAATGACATGTACATTGTTGAATATTAATCAATTCCAAGTCTATGAACAGTTGGTACCTATTGTGGTACATGGAGAAAACATATTTGGTACCTATTGTGGTACATGGAGAAAACATATACTTCTATAAGATGCATCTTGTTCGTCTTCTCTCCCTCTGTGATCTATGCCGGAATTGAAACCTCACATCATAATATCATCTGTTGTTCTTGATCTCTTCCACCCAAAGTATCTGTCATTTCGTGTTCTTCAAGAGCAGTAAACTTTGATCATTTTTGATATTTTGGATTGGAAAAAGATCCAACTTTTAGTATCTTTGTATAGCCTCTAGATCTCTATATAATATTTTCAAATGTACATCTTATCATATGTCTATTATTGCTTCGACTTTCAGTCAGAAGTTAGAGTGGGGTGGAGGAGTATCAGTTTAGGATTTAATTAAATCTTTTGTGCACAAAAAGTGGCCATATCTGACGTTTGCTATAATTTTTTTTGGGGACTAGTTTTGTAATCAGTATAGTTTGCAAAACGTACTGAATAGTTGAAGAGAAAATTTCCACTTTGTGAACAAAAATGCTAGACTTCTTTGAGTTGGCGATATTTGATAGCAATATAGATGATATTATTTCCTTGTAGCCACCAAATGTGTAATTTCTTCTTTCTCAATTAAACAGATCTGATGTTCTAGGGCAGTTCATGCCTTTGGTGGGAGTGGATTGGTCACAGTCAGGCGTTGCACATCTCTTTTCGACTATCAAGGTTTTGGACTTAACTCATTTTCTCTTTTCCCTCTTTTGAGGTTTATTCGGATGAGCTGTGATATGGAATGATGCAATTCTCTTCTCCCCTCTTTTGGCAAGTAATGGTCACAATTCAAGTCTTTACTTCAAGGATGTTCTCTTTTGTTGTCAATTTGTTTTCCCTTTTTAAAGGTTTGCTAAGGGTCGAAATGTTTCTGCATTTCTTCTATGTAATTATATGTTTTAGTTTTTGTCTGATAGTAGAATAAGAATGGATGATGTTGTCTTGCTGCAGGAGAACGGCTATCAATTGCTTTTCCAAAGTGCACGTGCTATTTCACAGGCCTATCTTACTAGACAATTTTTGTTTAGTCTTATGCAGGTATGAAAATAAGGTTGTCTCAAGTAATCACAATTCTCTTTTTGTTCCTAGTCAATTAATTTGATTTTTTTTTGTATTTGTGATAATTGCAGGATGGAAAGGGATTACCTGAAGGACCTGTTCTTACTTCCCCTGATGGACTTTTTCGTTCTTTATTTCGAGAAGGTTACTGGAGATCCCTTTCTTTATTTCGTGAAGTGTTTTCTCTTTGTATTTTTCGTTGCTCCAAATTATGCATCCCATTCAGTTGGTAATATTCTGTTTGTCCATATTCTTATGAATCATGATTAGTAGAATAAAACAAGATTATCTATTAACATATGGGTAGACAAAAACCTAATATGAACCGTGCCTGGCAAATCCTTTTCCTTTTTTTTTAATAAAAATTTGTAGATAATTTATATATATAGCATGTTGTGCTTTGTATCCTTTTATGAATATTCAATTGGGGAACGAGGGAAAACGATGAAGGAGAAGTAAGCTGTTATCAGTGCTAACTCTGCATAGAAAAGGAAGGATCATTGTATTAATAGCATATGCATTTAGAATGCAAGAGACATTATTGGTTCAGTGGACTGGTTGTTTCATGCTTTTGTGTATGAGCTTAAATGGTGAAATGTGTTACTTCCTTGTGCGACTAATTAGTAGTATGATATTAAACTCTCCTGGAAGAAGCGCTTCAAATTTTGCTCATAATATGACTGAGAGGTGCATCTACCTTTTACCTTTTGCAGTGGTTACAAGATCTCCCCATGAATTCAAAATTACTTGCTTACAGGTCAGTTTCTTTATCATTTACTTTTTTTTTCCTAATAGTATTTTTAGCTTTTTAAGCAAAGAGGTTATGCATGTCTGTAAAAGCCATGAGCCTGGCGAGGCTCTGGGACCATTGAGCTGCATCTGGTAGAGTGATGATTTTGTCGTTTAATGGAATAAAGATGACTTACATCCATGTTGTCTAATCTTTGCTTTTCTGCTATCTTAAGGGAGTTATGCCTAGTGATGTAAACAACCTAACTTAGAGAATAAGTGGGCATTTGGTGCTTTAAAGTTTAACTGCACAAAACTCCTCGTTTAATACACGCAGAAGTCTCAAATGCTCCAAATTTTGCAAGTGGACGTTTGATAATTTGGACATAGAAAAATACCATTTTTAACTGATCTTACTCCTGCTTAAGGTGGATGAGAAGTTGTGTTGTTTGGTGTGCCACAGTCACTTGGAGGAGAATATTGCATTCTCTAAGATAAACGTCATGCCTTTGGGCAGAGTTACAGTTGCTCTTCCGGAGCCTTCAATCAATTTAATTCCCATGGTTTGATATACAAAAGAAAATATACGAACATGAGAATAAACAACTTCAATTCGTTTGTGTCACATAATATTTTCAAAATCTGCTGCTAACAGTTGACTAACAAAATCAGATATGTTATCCATAATTGATTACTTTGCAGTTTGAAAATTCAGCGTTTTTCATAAGACAATCGATTATTAAACACACAATCGATTGTTTGAACATAGACAATCGATTGTTAAACACACACAATCGATTATTTGTTATTTTTGAAAAACTTCAGATCATACTGTTTTAAGACAGTCGATTGTTAGACAAAGACAATCGATTGTGGATGATTTTTGAAAAATTCCAGACCTCACTGTTTCAAGACAATCGATTGTTAGTCAACAACAATCGATTGTGGATGATTTTTGAAAAATTCCAGACCTCACTGTTTCAAGACAATCGATTGTTGTCAACGACAATCGATTGTTGATCAATTGTTTTTCAACTTTAATGCGAAAATAGTTGATAATCGACTAGTTTTCCAGGCTAGTCGATTACCCCCACTGGAAAATAAAAGTTTTATTGATATTTGAGCATATTGAAGATATTCTAAAGAACTACTGCTAACATTGCATCATGAACTAACTAATACGAGCTAATACTAATGACTATTAGTTTATTCACTAACTAATACAAATAAGTAGAACAAAATCAAATAACTCCATCTTCTTTCATCACGGATCCATCGCCGATTAGGTGGTCTATTTTCCCCTCGGGTTGCTTAAAGAAGTCTGCCACATTCAAGTTGTCGTCAGAGACAAAATTTGTTATGGGGCGTTTACTCTTTCGAGATGCTTGGTAAAGGTCAACCATACGGCAATCCTTTGACCAGTGCCCGTTTCCACCGCAACGATAATATATAGTTTATAAACTATTTGCTTTTGGATTCTTATCGTATCGTGCTTGTGGCAGAGTGACCAACTTCATGTTGTCATCTCTCTTCTTTAAGCCTTTCCACAAGATGGGTGAATCCTTGATGTTGAGATATTCAATCTTCAAACTTTCATCAAAGTGATGGCGCAAGAAAATCAAGGCCTTAGCATAGTTTTGGGTGGATGCACTATTTCTGTCTTTAATGGCGTCTCCAAGACCCATAGCATCTAAGTGGATTTCATCATCCAACACCCATGTCATATAGTTCTTGCCCGAAATTTCGAGGGCAACGAACTTTCTTTTCATATGACACAATTACATCAAGAGCGTGTTCATACTTACGGGCTCTATTACAATTATCACATTCACTTCAGGGAATGGATCATAATCATGTGCTTTATACAATCTCATGTCAAATATTACTTTCATAAAGTGAAAGATTATTTTGAGAATCTTTATTATTCTCATTATTACAATAATGACGATTATAACCTCGTCTATTGCCATGTCCACATCCATTGATACCTTTACGGTAATTAGTCTTCTTTCAGACTTATCACATACTGCTACCACATTCTCTAAAGGGAATGGAGCAAATTCAATTTGGACGGAATTCTTTGCCACGTCCACATTCATTGATACCTTCATGGTAATATTTTAGTCTTCTTTCAGACTTATCATATACTGCTTCCACATTCTCTAAAGGGAATGGAGCAAATTCAATGGGACGGATTTTCAATTATTTGCCCACAATCATACATGAATTTAATCATGGCAGGACATAGAGATTTAACCACTTCATGTGGTTATAATTTCTTACAAACTCCATTAGAGTTATAATCAAACTTTGTTTGTATATTCAATCAAATCGTAGAATTTCAAGAATTTGAAAGGGAAAAGTAAATTACTTACCTTTAAGGTATACCAATTATATTTTCAATGTTTTCTTCCTTTTTTTTTCGTTTCTTTTCCTTCTTTCTTCATTCTTTCTTTGAAGCAAAACCTTGCACAAACAAAAGTTAAGACAATCGAAAATTAAATTAGGAAGAGGGAAATACCTTAGATTTCTCGAGAATGGTTCTTGAGACGGTAGAGTCTCGTGCTGATAACGTGTTATGAAATAACATAAAAGACAAGAACAATAACTCAAGAACAAGAGCAATAGAGAGAAGAGTAGAGAGAGTTCTTCTTATTGATACTTAGAGATTGTTAGGAGTGATTTACAATGGTGGAGAGCACCTCTATTTATAGGGAGAAGAATGACTTAGCTTCAAGCTAAAATTCTAAGACATTCACTCTAAATAGACTTCTATTTTATAACAAAATTAAAAATCTAAACTTCAGGATTATTCATGACATACTGAAAAATTGAAATTCAGAATACATTAGTTAATTTCTAAATAGCAACCTTTTAGAGTGATGTGATCATTTTTACCAATAATTAACTCTCATTATGTCATTTCCAATATCTAATATGGACTAAGTTTTCTAGGTACATCTCCCTAAAGCTATGTAATTAATTATCTTATGACCACCTATTTCATTTTCTCTTGTTCTGTTACGAAAATTTTAAAAATATCCCATGATTCTAAGACACCTTAAAAAACTATCACAATAATATCAAGCATAAAGCCAAATCAAGGTAGATATCGAACTTTTAAGCAAATTTTCTTAGGTTCTTTAAATTTCATTTTTCTTTTCTTTGTTTTCGTCTGTGTTTGGCCCCAAGATGGACTACTACTTTCATAAAAGATTAATTGCTTTTTGTGTCTAGATTTTAATTTAAGGAGTTAATGTGCATATGGAATATGCTAGTCTTACATAAAATTATTGTAGTATATCTTATTCCGGTTTGAGTTATCTCCAAATTAATAGGCATTGAATATGTCAACTTTTGGACAAGAGGGGTTGCTCTGATGGTAAGCAACCCCCACTTCCAACCAAGAGGTTGTGAGTTCGAGTCCCCCAAGAGCAATATGGGAAGTTATTGGAGGGAAGGATGCGGGATTATACTGGATTGTTGTTGTTGTTGAATATGTCAACTTTCCAGTTCATTAAACCAATATTTTTTCGCCAATGTGAACAGCCATGACGTTGTCACCATCCAGTTACAGTTCTAATTCCAATCTGGTACAAGTCACTGTCTAAATACTTCTTCTGTCCAAGTTTACTTGTCCACAGGCCCATTTTTAAGAAATAATAAATATTATGGTAATTTTATTACATCACCCCTAATTATTATATGTTGGAAAAAATTGAAAATAAGTACTTAATAAGAAGAGTAAAATAGTAAATTGTCCGTTGGTTTTCCAAACTAAATAAGTGAAAGTGGAAATCTATTTGCAAACTTGGACCAAGGGATAGATATACTTGTCCTTTGTTAGAGAGGTTCCTAGAAAACTAGTATATTATTAATTGACCCTAGAAAATCCCAGGTTATGGTTCCTCAAGAAATTTAAATGATAAAGTGAAAGAAAATATACATACCATGTTAAGAAATAGAGATGTAGACAGCAGATATATATTCCAAAAGTAGATTAACGTCCTTCTTACAAAGTTGAATCTTGAGCAGAGAATTGCCAAGTGAACAAATGATCTAAGATTAAGACACAACATTTTGTGATGTAAACTTTTATTATGTTAAAACAGAATGAAATGATGCACCTCTTTCTTTTCAATGTATGAATCTTACTAACCACAACAAATCCTTTATTTGCAATAATAACTTCAAGCCATTTGCCAAGTGATCTGTTAGGTTCAAAGATCAGCATTTCCTCACAGCTGAATTTCTCAAACCATGAGTTCAACGCAGTAGGTTGGATGTCTGCCTCCAATTAGACAACACAAACTATTTTCACTTTCCTCTTAAGCTCATGCTCTTCCGCTTCTGATTGACGGCAAAACGCCGTGCCATAGCAGGGTTGTAGAATGTTCTCATGTGTTCTGACAGTTTATGAATGGCTCGTAGGTCACCAACCGCTGAAAGCCGCATTAAAAACGAGTCAAATTTTCGGTATGGCAGTTTCATACCCCAGCTAACAACTTCTTCCAAAAGAAAGCATGCATCTTCAGTAGCATTGCAATCAAAAAGCCCTTCAATCATCACACAGTATGTTTCTGTAACACGCGCACAACTCCTCTTAGACATCTCATGCCATGTCTCAAAGGCTCCATCTATGTCGCCCATTCTAAAGAACATAACAATTAGCATATTATAAGTCTGTACACTTGGAATACAGCCCACTTCGATCATCTTCTGATAAAGCCTAAGTGCCTCATCTCTCTCTTTATTATCACAAAGGACCTTAAGAAAACAGTTGTATGTAACTATATCAGCAGGGTAGCCCTTGTTTCCCATCTCTTCCAAAAGCTTATAAGCTGCCTCAGTCTTTCCACCCAAACACATACCTTCAATCAGTTCCTTGTAAGTTGAAACATCAGGAACACATCCACTGTTTAGCATATCCCCGAGAACTTTAAAGCATTCCGTCATCATATCATTTTGAGCAAAAGCCAAGATCATAATAGTATAAGTTTTTGCAGTGGGTGAAGACATGGTTGAACCTTTAGTTCTCATGAACTCGAGAAGTTCACCAGCCTTCATCACCATCCCTGCGGAGCAAAACGTGTCAATGGCAGTATTATAGGTGAAGTTATCGGGCGTGTGCCCTCTGTCAATCATATGTTCAAGAATGCTCATAGCTCTATCTGGGTTTCTAACACGACACCAACCGAAGAAAAGAATGTTATAAGTATCAGCAGTTGGCTTAACCTTACTCTTCACCAGCTTAAACATAGCCTCGGCATCTTCCACAAGGCAGCACTTACACAAAGCATCCAACAACAAATTAAAGGCATATACTTCGGGTTGTGTCATCACTCTTATCTTCTTCTTCTTCTTCGCAAACTTATGAAGATGCGTCAAATGCTTTTCAGTATACTGTCTAAGAATTGTCAACAAGACTTCTATAGGAACCAAACTCTTATCATTCCTCTTCATGTAGTCTAGAAGATCACAAACAATACGAAACTGCTTCACCTTGTACTTTGTACTAGACAATATATCAATCATCTCATTATACCCCTGGGGCTCGTGACTGTAATTTTCTCGATGTCCTGCCCATGTAAAGAACCTAAACGCTAACTTCTCTTCATAATGAAGCTTTTGCAAGACCCCCACCACCAATGGTGTCGTTAATTCTATTTCAAGCTTATCAAGAGCTCTCTCCATCTTATGCTCTGGCTTAGAGTGATCCATCACCACCTTGTAGATCTTATCATCAATGGATTCGTTGCTACAGTTTTCTTCTGTTTGTTCCAATGCAAAATATTCTGCACAATAAAACCGCTGAAAGGACCCACTGATGAATGATGGTACCCAAAATCTTGAACTTTTATTCCAGATAAATGATACCCTTGTAGCAAATAGATGTTGTAATTCGTGTTTGCTGAAATGCCCATTAATATGTTTGGATGCTAATGAATTTGGCCTTAGATTTTGATGAAGCTTGTGATTTGGGGGATGCAATTTTCTTGTCAAAGTTTTAAAGATAAATGAGACAACTTTGAGCTTAGACATTGCATAGCGAGCAAAGGAAATTATCTTTTATCAATCATCTGTGCTTTCCGCTAAGGCATTTTCATCGAACAGGTGGAAGCTATAAACACATTGAAGCACGACTGAGCACGCGCTCACACAACTCGGCTATTGCTTCCAAGTCTTTTACCCGAAAAAATATGGAGGCATACGTATGGGTGGAAGCAGAGAGCAAAATAATGGACTCATACCACGCCGTTTGTTCTCCGTTAAATCTGCTCCCGGCGCCGGTTGTAATATTACAAAGTAAGCTTTAGCCACCTTTGCCCAAAACTATCACCGAAAATAAAAATAAAGTAATAAGATGTAAGGACTAAGGAGATATGCTCCATAAAAATTAAAGTAATTAAATGGTAATAGACCACTTTGAACATAAATCCGAAGATATTGCTTGATAGAACCACATTTACAAACCACAACTAATATTCAAAATTTTGATGGATTAGAAAGAAAAAAAAAACGGACTTTAAATACGAGCGCTGATAATAGGCTATATAGTTGATATTTACACCTTAATTGTTCATGCTTTGTTATTGTTTTATAAGGTAATTTGCCAATAAAATGCTTTATATGATGCTAATTGGTTTCGCAGGGAATATTATATGTGAGGAAGCAACATGAAGTGTTTGGAGGCAATAATGTGAAGAAAACACTCACTCAAGAAGTATCTGAACACAAAAGAGCAAAAGAAATGACTGGACAAAAGTCCACCGCGACTGGTGGACAGCGGAGCAGAGCGCGGAGACAAAACACAAAAATAGGCCCAGGCAATGTTCACTGCGGTCCACGCCGCGGCAGCGGTGAACTGTTAAGAAATTTTAGGGGTCAAACTGCCAATTCGGGGAAACTTTTGGTAAAACCCTTATAAGATGTAGAAACTCGTCCAAGATGGAAAAAGAGGCTTATTTTTTAGATTACTTTTGGAAGAAGAACAAGTGTGAGAGATCACCCTAAACATCAGAGTTCTTTATCTCTTCTATTTTTCTTATAATTCTTCCATTATGAATAATTTAGTAGTTTTATCTTACGTTGTTATGGGTAGCTAAATATTTTAATCTAAGGCTTTGTTTGAAACCCGTTGGAAATGACTTGGTTATTATATTAATATAGTTTTGAATTGGTTGTTAATCTCTATTTGTTCATCTACATTTTGATTGTGGTTAGTTGAAATGGCCCTCAATTATCCGCCCCTATTAGTATGTATCTGCTTGAGAGAGAGTGCATATTAGGTGGTTGTATGAACGACATCACTCCCTCCCGGAGTATAGATGAGAGTCATAACCGAGGGTTTAGAGGTTGGATTAGAGATAACGATACCTCGGGTGCAATCTAAGTAAAACGTAATGTGAATCTAGCTAGCGTAGCTTGAGAAAGTGCATCTAGTAAATTGTCATAATTGCTTGAGAAAGATTTACGATAGCTGGAGCGTTCATGATTGATGAAGACAACTAAGTCTCAGTTATAAAACATATTCAACCAAAAAAATCAACAATGGGAGAAACTAGTATCTTAGACCTTATTCCAATTGTTTACAAATCAAGATTAGTTAACTTTCAGTTGTTATTTATTTTCAGTTTAGTTGTTAGATATATCATCAATTGTGAATTACAAAGTTCGGGAAATTAATTCCATGAATTTATTAAGTTCGACAAAAGTAATTGATAGGTTAATTCCATGGGGTTTGACTCTGGGCAGAATACTCAGAATGTATTTTCTACATCCGTATGTGTCTTTTTATAAGGCATAGTTTGGCGTTATTAAATTTTGGCACCGTTGTCGGGGAGGAATTAACGGCATTATCAATTACAATTGAAAGAAGTACAAAAATTCTTAGTGTAGTCAGTTTTCTCTATACCCATTCTGTTCATTGAAATTCTAACGTTTGAACTCTTGTGGAAATCAGGTGTATGCCTAGAAGTTCTTCGAGGACTGGAGAACTGCTAGAAGGACTCTCAGACCCCGAGAAAACATTCAAGGCGTTTAACTATGCCAACAAGAGACTTCAACAATCCCAACAATCACACCTACTCGAATTTGACATGGGTGACGTAGACAACGTCGTTGTTTGGAAACGTTGGGGATCCGCCAGCAAACCCCAACGCGGGAGTAGTGGCACCTCTTTTGCTCGAAGCTGCACTTTATGACTGGGCACAACCCACAGCTAATAACCTGGCCACTGCCATAGCTGTGCCCACAATCCAAGCGGAGACCTTCCAGATAACCAACAATATGCTGCATCTACTGCAGAATAAAGGATTGTTCTCCGGGTCACATATTGAAGACCCTCAGCAACACTTGAAAAATTTTCTGTTAATATGTATGACCCAAAGGCAGCCTAATATGACCCCAGAGGCTATCAAGTTGTTACTGTTCCCATTCTTTATAACCGGGAAAGCCCAGACTTGGCTAAATTAGCTCCCTATCAATTCCATAGCTACCTGGGAGGAATTACTCAAGCAGTTCCTGAATAAGTTCTATCCGCCCAACAAGACTGCAAGACAGATCGATGAAATATTGCAGTATAAGCAGCAGTCGACCGAGTCTTTGCAAGAAACTTAGAACAGATTTAAAGGGATGCTAGTGAAGAGCCCTCACCATGGCATTCCAGAGATGCTTGGCTAGAGATTCTACATGGGGTTAGCTGACAATCTAAAGGCAAATGTGGATGCTTCAGTAGGAGGCACATTTTTGAGTAAGTCATTCACCGAGTGCAAAATCCTTCTTGACAAGATGTCACAAAATTCAGGGTGGATGACTAGAGCTATAATACTGGAAACTATATTGCATTCCGTTCCTCTTGACCCTAATAATTCACATGCAGATAATATGCCACACTCATGACCCAGATGAGCATACTGACAAAGAAGATTGATGGGATGGGTACAAAACAGGTGCACATTGTTGATACAACGAATAAAGGACTATTTATACCTTGTATTAATCAGTCTTATGTGTGTTCATGGAGTGGAGAAGGCGAAAATCAAGGGGCGAGAGAAGATATGAATTATGTGAACAACTATGGGGGTCAGAGACAAGGAGTACAACAATGGAGACCGCCACAAAATCAGCAGTACATGCCTAACATGCAACAACCTGGGGGTATGCACCCTCAAAACTAATTGGTGCCAGTACCGTATCAGAAACCACATGGCTATCCACAACAAAATCAGTAGCAATTAATATATCAACCACCTCCTCAACAAGATAACAACATGATAGAAATCAGGGGTATGCTTCAACAACTCATTGGGACAAATAATAAAGTGCAGGAAAGGTTGGCAGTGCATGATTCAGCCAAAAAGAACATTGAAACGCAATTGGGACAGCTGTCCATGGCTCTAAACAACCGCCCTTAGGGAACTTTGCCTGCAGACACAATCATAAACCTCAAGGAGCAAAACCCAAATCAGCTGATAGTAGTAAGTTTCAGGAATGGGATAGATTTAGACAGAGAACAGGAGATTATACAAGTCAGTAAAGAGAATACGACAGTTACTCCAGTGCAATTAGAGGTGGAGGAACCAACAGAGCTTACTGAAGTGGTGGTTGAGCGGAGTCAGGAGGAAAAAGGCAAAAACAATATGAATGAGCAAACTGCAGAATAGGTGGCACCTCTTGTGCCAAAAAATTCCAACAGAGAGAAGCCAACAATCAATTCACAAAGGGTGATACCTGCACCCTTCCCTCAGAGACTGGTAAAACAAAAGAAGACAGACCAATACAAGAAATTCATAGAGATGCTGCGTCAAATTTAGTTGAATATTCTGCTGATGGATGCTTTGAGGGAGATGCCCGGTTATGCCAAGATGATAAATGATCTAATGTCACGGAAGTTTGATTTTCAGGATCTATCCACTGTAACTCTGAAACAGACCTACAGGGTAGTAGTAAAGAGACCGATGGCTCAAAAGATGTCTGATCTAGGTAGCTTCACTATTTCATGCACAATTGGGAGTTACGCCTTCGCAAAATCATTATGTGACTTGGAAGCCAGCATAAATCTGATGCAGCTGGTAGTGTACGCCAAGCTGGGCATTGGCAGAGCTAGACCGACTTCGATGTTGCTACAGCTGGCTGACCGCACGGTGAAAAGTCCAACTGGTATTCTTGATGATGTGTTGGTGCAAGTGGGGAAGTTCGTGTTCCCAGCCGACTTTGTTATTCTGGATTGCCAGGTAGATGAGGAGATACCTCTCATTTTGGGTTGACCATTTTTGGCTACTGGAAGAGCATTAATCGATTGTGAGAATGGGGAATTAAAAATGAGACTGAGTGATGAAGAATCATAATCAATGTTCAAAAATCTATGAGGAGACATAAGGAATATGCTAATTGCTCAGTGGAGGCAGTAGATGTGATCCTGCAAGAAGACGATATGACTCTGACTGTGAAAGATCCATTAGAGGCATGTCTAGCAAATTTAGAAGAGATGGATGGTGAAGGGTTAGCTGAATGGGTCATGGCACTTGAAGGCCAAGGATTCTGGAAAAGGGAACCTCATTTCGTGTCCTTTGAGTTAGAAAAGGGCTACATCTCCAGCAAAACCATCAATAGAGGAACCACCTGAGCTGGAGCTGAAGCCACTTCCAGATCACCTCAGGTATGTTTTCTTAGGCCCTAATTCTACTTTGCCTAATATAATATCATCCGGTTTGCTAGATGTGCAGGTAGAACAGCTCTTATAGGTATTATAGGAAAGCAAGAATGCCATTGGCTGGACCATGGCAGACATTAAGGGTATCAGCCCGACTTTCTGTATGCATAAGATTCTCTTGGAAGAAGGGCACAAACCTTCCAGAGAACATCAACGAAGGCTTAACCCGAACATGAAAGAAGTAGTGAAGAAGGAAGTGATCAAATGGTTAGATGCGGGAATCATCTTTCCCATCTCTGATAGCAATTGGGTCTGCCCTATCCAATGTGTGCTTAAAAAGGGGGAATGACTGTTGTGCAAAATGAAAATAATGAGCTGATCTCAACTCGTACAGTCACAGGATGGCGAATTTGCATGGATTACAGAAAATTGGACACAGCTACCAGGAAGGACCATTTCCCCTTGCCCTTCATTGACTAAATGGTGGACAGGCTGGCCGGGCGATCACACTTCTATTTCTTGGATGGATATTCGAGGTACAATCAAATATCAATTGCCCCCGAGGATAGATAGAAAACACCATTCAGCTATCTGTATGGCATTTTTGCCTTTCAGAGAATGCCTTTAGGGCTTTGCAATGCACCAACGACATTTCAACAGTACATGTTAGTATTTTCACAGATTTGGTGGAGGATATCATGGAAGTTTTTATGGATGATTTCTACGTGGTGGGAGATTCATTCAAAGACTGTCTTTATAACTTAAGGATAATGCTTAAAAGAGGTGTAGAGACAAATTTCGTGCTGAACTAGGATAAGTTCCATTTTATGGTACAGGAAGGGATAGTCTTGGGGAATCGAGTGTCCAGTAAAGGAATTGAGGTCGACCATGGTAAGGTTGACGTGATTGAGAAGCTACCATTGCCCACTTCAGTCAAGGTGGTGAGAAGTTTTCTTGGACACGCCGGTTTCTACCGGCGTTTCATAAAAGATTTTTCCAAAATTGCGAACCCATTATGCAAAGTTCATGAAAAGGACCAGCCCTTCGTGTTTTCTAATGATTGCAAGTTGGCATTTGAGGAATTGAAGAAGAGGTTGGTAATTGTACCCATTATTGTTGCACCCAACTGGGAGTAACTATTTGAACTTATGTGTGACGCAAACGACTATGCCATAGGAGCAGTCTTGGGGCAGCGAAAGGATAAGCTGATGCACCCGATTTATTATGCAAACAGAACGCTAAGCGGTGCACGACTCAACTATATTGTAACGGAGACAGAGATGTTAGCGGTGGTGTTCACTTTTGACAAGTTCCGATCATATCTGATTGGCTCCAAGGTAATTATATACACTGACCATGCAACTCTCAAGTACCTGATTGAGAAGGAGTCTAAGCCACCCTGATTCGTTGGGTGCTGCGACTACAAGAGTTTGACCTCGAAATTGGTGATCGTAAGGGCACAAAAAATCAAGTCGCTGATCATCTACCACGACTTGAAGGAGCTAAAAAATTATTCGAGGTCGAAGAGATTCTGGAAACCTTTCCAGACAAGCAACAGTTCGTAGCTAGTCTTGAGGAAGCGCCACGGTATCCAGACTTTGCAAACTACCAGGCCTACGGTATAGTTCCCTACGACCTTTCATCTATCCAAAAGAAAAAGTATTATTCTAATTGCCACATGTATTATTGGGATGGGCCTTATTTATTTAGAATATATGTTGATAATATTATTTAGAGGTGTGTCCCCGAGATAGAACAATTTTTGGTTTTGCAGGCTTATCACGCATCAGCATACGAAGAACATTTTGAGGGGCCAAGACAGTTGTGAAAGTGCTAGAGGCTGGATTCTTTTGGCCAACTGTTATTAGAGATATGCAATTCTGGGTAAAGAGCTACAATGAATGCCAGCGGACTGGGAACATTTCCCATCACCATGAGATGCCTATGAACCCGATTCAGGAGGTAGAGGTATTTGATGTTTGGGGTATTGACTTTATGGGTCTGTTTGTCATCTCATTTGGCAATAAGTACATATTTATTGCCGTGGACTACGTATCTAAATGGGTAGAGTATGTAGTGTTTCCCGCTAATGATGCAAGAGTGGTGGTAGGATTTCTCAAAAAGAACGTGTTCTCTCGGTTTGGGACACCAAGAGCGATTATCAGTGACAGAGGCATTCACTTTTGTAATAGATCCTTCGAGAAATTACTTGCAAAATATTGATGTATTCCACAAGGTGGCTACCCCTTACCATCCGCAAATCAGTGGGCGAGTTAAAGTGTCCAACAGGGAGTAAAGAGTGTAATAAAACAAGGCTGTAAATGCCACACGAACTAATTGGGAAAAGAAACTTGATGACAAACTTGGGCCTATGGAACTGCAAAACACTAATAGGTATGTCACCATACAAGTTGGTATTTGGGAAGGCCTGTCATCTTCCAATGGAGCTAGAATATCGAGCTTGGTGGGCACTAAAGAAATTAAACATAGTCTTGACGCAGTTGGACAAAATCGACTGACAGAGTTGCATGAGATGGAAAAATTTAGATATCAATCCTTTGAAAGCATGAGGCTACACAAGGAAAGAATGAAGAAGCTGCATGACAAACACATCGTGGACAGGGATTTCAAACCCGGTGACAAGGTATATTATTGTAAAATTCAAGGTTGAGATTGTTTCCTGGTATGTTAAAGTCCCGACGGTCAGGACCATTTAGAGTGGTGCAAATGTTCGCAAGTGGAGCTGTTGAGATCGAATAAGAAGATTGGACAAAAGAGTTCTCAATAAATGGGCAAAGGTTGAAGCATTAGCTCGGAATAGCTGAAGAAAAAATGGGAACAATGGTGATCAACTTGAAAGAACCCCAGTACGCGAATGAGGAATGAAGGCTCAACTACTTGCGTCGTGCCGCGACATTAAATCAGGTGCTGCGTGGGAGGAAACCCACGAATATGTTGTAAGTATAGTATGTAACTTCATGTTTTAAAAAAAATCGCTCACCGCGACGAGGACCGCAGGCAACACTGCCTCAGACTGCAGCGTGGACTGCGACCGCGACCGTGGTGAACACCTCCTGGGACATAAATCCCTCCGCGGCCGCGCGCGGACCGCGGTTGACCGCGGAGGGTAATTTTTTTTTATTTTTCTGTTCTTTCATGTTTTTTCCTTCTCTTCTTCTTTTAAATTTAAAACAAAACTTACACACATACACACACACGCCCTCCCCCAAAAATCCCAATCTCCCTCTTTCACTAAACCTAACCCTCCCCTTCATACTCTCCTCCTCTTCTTCTTCTTCTTCTTCTTCTTCTTCTTCCTTCATAAGACCCCTCATCTTCTTCTGCAAAGGTATGATTCTGAACCCCCCTTCTTGTCTTCATATCTTTTCTATTGTATGTTAGTTCAATGTTGTATAATGTAGTTTTAGTGATAAGATTTTTTTTGGCATATATTGGTGAATCTGTGTATTGAATGTTGTAGGGGTGTTGTTAGGGGTGATTGTTTGTAGCAAGTGTCGGATGTGTGGGTGTAGTGAATATTTGAATTGGGGAAGTTTTCTTGATTCCCACGGGCCATGTATATGAAGATGCTTGCCTTGCCCACAATATATATGGAAAATTACCTCAATGGAGATATAAGGAGATGTTGTGACATGGTGTTGGTGAAGTCTGAGTAACCACCCATAGTCACACATTTTGGACCTGTCCTAATAAGCGTTCTCTATTTTGATAGGTACTCGGATGGCCACACTGGAGCACTCACATGGCTACTTTGGTGCAGGATATGGCTGGGCTGCGGACCTCCGTAGCGAACTTGGGTACCCGTATTGGTGCGACGGCGGACCGACAGCTAAAGTCGGAAAATAAATTCATGGGCTGGTTGAGAGCTATGGATCACGGCTGCAACGTAAACCTAGACACAGTTTCCGATCAAAAAGGATTCTTCAGGGAAGTTCCTTTACCTCACTTTTTTATATTATAAATCTACGGAGAATGTCTTTGTTTTAAGTATGGGGTGGGGGATACTTCACTGTATGTTGGTAATTGTAATGATTAACTGTTTGCTTTGATTGTTTTGATGTTATAATAGTTGTTCATTAGGTAAGTATAAATAGAAATAGTAAGTGACTTGTCTCGACGACGGATCTTTTCCGACGGGGTGCTTGAGGGACTAAGTCGAGAAAAAAAAGATAAAAAAATGGAATATAGAGACTCTTCCCGATGATGGATCCATTAGATAATTTTCTTGGGGGAAGTTAGTCTAGAGAAAATACCAAAAAGAGTTTTTTAGGTAGTGTAGTACCCCCCCCCCCCTTGGTTTTTCTTTGGGCCACAGTTCTTTTCCAAGGGTTTAGATTGAACCGGGTATAGGTAGATTTTTGTTTTTTGTTTTAGGTTAGGATTAATGGGCGACAAGATTAAAATTGAAAAAAAAACCCCGAGCGTTCTTACACGTGAACACGATAGATGCTAGAGTGTAGCGCTTAGCTTCAAGGGTTGAATCTTATTTAAGTGCCTTCAAAATTGTATGTTTGTACCTAACTTGAATACTCAAAGAGAATGTCTTGATTAACTAATCCAGAGGGAGTCATGTGCCATGTGTGTATGAGTGTTACTATATCCCATGTTGTACATTTGATGCCTAGAACTTGCCCTGTGTATTTGCAAAGCGAAATAGTAGCTCCATTCAGTTTTAGAAGTGATATAGGCTTTGTTGAGCCAGATATGTATATTTTACCCACCTAATTGTTATGTATCGTAGTTAACCCCGTTGAGCCTATAATCCTTTTTCCTTGACAACCACATTACAAGCATTACCCATTTGTTTGAATTAACCATCTATTTGAACCTTTTCACCTTTCATGATCAATTGAATTGTTATAAACTTTGTAAAAGTTAAAGTGTGGGGTGGTTGGTTTGGCTTTTGAGTGTAACTAATTGAATAAGGAGAAAGGTGCACTATTTTGAAAAAGGAAGAGCCACTTGAATTGAAAAAAAAAACATAGTAATATTTCCTTGATAAGTGGTGGCTCTTGATATAATAATGGGTTAATTCACATTGATATGAAGGTGGAATTTTAGTTTGACATAAGTATGGAGTTTCAATGTGAAAATGTATGTATTAAAGTGCTTAGGGAGGTGTAGTCACTCTTATATCTAAATGTATCCTACCCGTCCCATAGCCTACATTACAACCAAATAAAGTCCTAACTGATCCAAGATTGAATGAGCTTGATTAGTCGAGTACACGACGAGCAAGCTTATGTTACATCTATGTAGCATGTGAATGATCTTTTTAGAGAGTGAGCGAATTATGTCTATTTTAGTTCCTAATTGTTATCACTATCATTATGTATGGAACTACTCTCTTGTGTGATGTGAGGGTATGTAATTCACAAAGAAAGATACGTCTTGACTCTTATGTAGAGTGGTTTGAGTAAGTGCAAATGTTACGGGGTGCGAAAGATTTGATTCTTAAGGTAAAAGTTTGCTCACTACTAGGTGTATCTTTTGTAAAATGTTCATGGTGTGAGTCGTTGAGGGAAAAGCACAGGGAAGGAATATTGATGGAGTATGGTGAATTACTCGAGCGCTAGCAATAATTTAAGTGTGGGGTGTTGATAATTGGCTAGCTAGTTGATACACCTTAATTGCTCATACTTTGCTGTTGTTTTATAAGGTAATTTGCCAATAAAATGCTTTAAATTGTGCTAATTGGTTTCGCAGGGAATGTTACATGTGAGGAAGCAACATAAAGTGTTTGAAGGCAATAATGTGTAGAAAACACCCACTCAAGAAGTACCCGTACATAAAAGAGCAAAAGAAATGACTGGGCAAAAGTCCACTGTGACTGTGGTGGACAGCAGAGCAGAGCGCGGAGACAAAACACAAAAATAGGCCCAGGCAGTGTTCACCGCACTCTACCGCGATCCACGCCGCCACCGCGGTGAACTGTTCACGATCCGAAAAATTTAGGGGCCAAAGTGCAAATTCGAAGAAAATTTTGGTAAAACCGTTATAAGATGTAGAAACTCGTCCAAGATGGAAAAACGGGGCTTATTTTTTAGATTAATTTTGGAAGAAGAACAAGTGTGATAGATCACCCAAAACATCGTAATTCTTTATCTCTTCTATTTTTCTTGCAATTCTTCCATTATGAATAATTTAGTAGTTTTATTTTACGTTGTTATGAGTAGCTAAATACATTAATCTAAGGTTTGGTTGAAACCCATTGGGGATGACTTGGTTGCTATTTTAATATAGTTTTGAATTGGTTGTTAAACTCTATTTTTTCATCTACGTTTTGATTGTAGTTAGTTGAAAGAGCCCTCAATTTTCCGCACCTATTATTATATATCTGCTTGAGAGAGAGTGCATATTTAGGTGATTGTATGAAAAACATCACTCCCGGAGTATAGACGAGAGTCATAGCCATGGGTTTAGAGGTTGGATTAGAGATAAAGATACCTCGGGTGCAATCTAAGTGAACCGTAATGTGAATCTAGCTAGCGTAGCTTGAGAAAGTGCGTCTAGTAAATTGTCATAATTGCTTGAGAAAGATTTATTATAGCTGGAGCATTCATGATTGATGGATACAACTAAGTCTCAGTTATAAAACATATTCAACCAAAGAAATAAACAACGGGGCAAACCATTACCTTAGACCTTATTCCAATTGTTTACAAATTAAGATTAGTTAACTTTCAGCTGTTATTTATTTTCTGTTTAGTTGATAGATATATCATCAATTGTGAATTACAAAGTTTGGGAAATTGATTCCGCAAATTTAGGAAGTTCGACAAAATTAATTGATAGGTTAATTCCCTGTGGTTCGACTCTGGGTTGAAATACTCAGAATATATTTGCTACGTCCGTGTGTGTTTTTTTATAAGGCATAGTTTTGCGTTATCAGTGCCAGGGACGTGGCCACGGACATAGCGATTAATGAAGAGGTGCAAGACGAAAAAGAATGAGTGATTTCTTTTCATACTTTTAAGTCTTGAGGATCATAGTTCTTCTACACATATTTAATATAATAGTCAAAATGCTGCAAATTCTATTGTAAAACTAGTGATATCTCAAAAGATAAATGTTCATCTTGGTTTGAACTTTTTTTCTCTCTTTAAAATATAATTTACATCTACTTATTATTTAGTAACTTATTTTAATTTAATTGAGTCAAACTAGACATTAACTAACCGATATCTAGCCTTGGGAGCAATAACTATATAAATATGATCTTTGAAGAGGTATTATGGCCATTTACTCTATTCAAATTGACTTTGGATATTACAATCAAGTGCACAAACACATTTTTTAGGGATGCTATTTAAAAATAATTTAATACTTACTTTGTGCTGAAATTTTAAATTAAAAATCTAATCTTCAGGACTATTCATGACATATTAAAAAATTGAATTCAGGATACACTAGTTAATTCATAAATAGCAGAATTTTAGTGTGTTGTGGTCATTTCTACCAGTAATTAACTCTCATTATGTCATTTCCAATATCTACTATAGACTTAGTTTTCTAAGTACATCTCCCTAAAGCTAGGTAATTAATTATCTTATGATCACGTATTTCATTTTTCCCTGTTATGTTACGGTCGTGTTACGAAAATTTTAAAAATATCCCATGATTTTAAGACACCTAAAACAACTATCACAATAATGTCAAGCATAAAGCCAAATCAAGGTAAATATCGAACTATTAAGCAAATCTTCATAGGTTCGTTAAATTTTATTTTTCTTTTCTTTTTATATTGGTCAAAATCTGACCATCACGACCAAGTTGACCGACGTCCCGCGTAAGGAACCCGGAAGTAAACATTTATGTACCCCACTCAATTTCTCCTCTATAACATCTGACAAGTCGGTAGAAGCGGCATTTAAAAGCACGATTAAGACACCTTGGCGGCAAGAGGACGTCGAGTTGAGCAAAAGGCAAGGGTACCACAGCTATATATAGTGCGGGAAATCATTCTACCAGGGGGATGCTCCTGCTGTCTCTCTAAAAAAAAAGGCTAAAATAGCTCTCTTCTATGATTCCTGAGAGATAAGAGTGTTACTAGAGAAACTTGTAAAGCAATCTCCTCATCGACTGATCGGATATACAATATTGAATTTCAATAAGATCGTTTGCATTCCCTTCACCTACATATGATCCGCATTGTTAGTTTTTTGATCTGGAATTTATTATGTCTGACTAAGATTTACTCCTTCATCTTTGATTGATTTGTTCAAAATAGTTTCAATATCTTTTGAGTCAAATAATTTGGCACCGTCTATGGGGATTTCTTAGTGAAATTTCCTAATTTCTCCCATATCAAAGCCAAGAAATTCAATCACCAACCAAAAGAGGCGCGAAGGGAAATCAACCCACGCGAAACACGGGAGCAACACAGTAGGGGAAGGAGAGCCAAGTAGAATTACCAAGCTTAGAAATCTTCGCCCCATCAACCATCGATATGCCAAACAAGAAAAATGGTGTTACCAACCTGTTCTGCCCCACCGTACGGGAGCAAGGAAAATATCATTCTCACCTCCTGCTTTTTATTTAAGCAAGAACATAAAGTCTGCATGGGAGAAAACATAAAGAAAAATATCGACTGAAGAACAAAAATTACTTCAATACAGCCGAAATGACGCCTTCCAATGACGTCTCCGAGCCGGACTGCAGGAGTTAGACATGAAAACTATAATGTAGACACAACACAAACTAAGCGAAACACCAATGCCGCGTATTCCCCAGCATTTCACCTTCTGATGCAAGTAGTATCAAACGAACTAGAACACCTACGAGAGATGTACGATTCTCTAAAATTTGGAACAATAGCGGGTTACTATTTCGATAATTTCGAAATAATACCCTTTAAGGCCAAGGGACTTCACAAAGAAAAGTGTTTGACCCCGACCAAATAACTATGGGTTACTATTTTGATAAGTTCGAAATAACACCCTTTAAGACCGAGGGCCTTCGCCAAAAAGAAGAACAGTTCAACCTCGATCGAACAACAATAGGTTATTATTTTGAGAAGTTCGAAATAACACCCTTTAAGGTCAAGGGCCTTTTCCAAAAAGAAGAAAAGTTCAACCTCGATCGAGCGACAACGAGTAACTATTTTGATAATTTCAAAATAACACCTTTAAGGGCAAGGTCCTTCGCCGAAAATAAGAAGAGTTTGACCTCGATCGAACGACAACGTGTTACTATTTAAATAAGTTTGAAATAACACTCTTTAAGGCCAAGGGCCTTCGCCAAGAAGAAGAAGAGTTCGAATTTGATCGAACATCGATGGGTTACTATTTTGATAAGTTATAAATAACACCCTATAAGGTCAAGTACCTTCGCCAAAAAAGAAGAGTTCGACCTCAATTGAACGACAAGGGTTATTATTTCGATAAGTTCGAAATAACACAATTTAACACCAAGGGCCTTCGCCAAGAAGAAGAAGAGTTTGACCTCGATCGAACGTTGATGGGTTACTATTTTGATAAGTTCGAAATAACACCCTTTAAGGACAAGGGCCTTCGCCAAGAAGAAGAAGAGTTCGACCTTGATTGAGCGTCAACGAACTACTATTTCTATAGGTTCAAAATAACACCCTTTAAGGCCAAGAGCCTTCACCAAAAAGAAGAAGATTTTGACCTCGATCGAACAACAATGGGTTACTATTTCTATAAGCTCAAAAATAACACCCTTTAAGGCCAAGGTCCTTTACCAAAAAGAAGAAGAGTTCAACCTCGATCGAAGGACAACGGGTTACTATTTCTATAAGTTCGAAATAATGTCCTTTAAGGCCAAGGTCCTTTGCAAAAAAGAAGAGTTCAATCTCGATCGAACGACAATGGGTTACTATTTTGATAAGTTTGAAATATTACCTTTAAGGCCAAGGTCTTTCGCCAAAAAGAAGAAGAGTTTGACCTCAATCGAACGATAATGGGTTACTATTTCGATAAGTTAAAAATAACACCATTTAAGGCCGAGTGACTTCGCCAAAAAGAAGAAGAGTTTGACCTCGATCGAACGTCAACGGGTTACTATTTTGATAAGTTCGAAATAACACCCTTTAAGGTCGAGGGACTTCACCAAAAGTAAGAAGAGTTCGTCCTCGATCGAACAAAAACGGGTTACTATTTCAATAAATTCAAAATAACACCCTTTAATGCCAAGGGCATTCGCTTAAAAGAATAAGAGTTCGACCTCGATCGAATGAAAACTGGTTACTATTTTAATAAGTTTAAAATAATGCCCTTTAAGGTTGAGGGCCTTCACAAAAAAGAAGAGTTCGACCGCGATCGAATGGCAACAGGTTACTATTTCGATAAGTTCGAAATAACACCCTTTAAGGCCAAGGGCCTTCGCAAAAAAGAAGAAGAGTTTGACCTCGATCGAATGACTATGGGTTTGTATTTCGATAAGTTCGAAATAATACCTTTAAGGCCAAGGGCCTTAGCCAAAAAGAAGAAGCGTTCGACCACGATCGAACGTCGACGCATTACTATTTCAATAAGTTCAAAATAAAACCCTTTAAGGCCAAAGGCCTTTACCAAAAAGAAGAAGAGTTTGATCTCGATCGAACGTCGACTAGTTACTATTTGATAAGTTCAAAATAACACCTTTTAAGGCTAAGGGCCTTCTCCACAAAGAAGAAGAGTTCAACCTCAATCGAATGACGTCGGGTGACTATTTCGATAAGTTCTAAATAACACCCGTTAAGGCCAAAAGTCTTCTGCCAAAAATAGAAGATTTCGACATCGACCAAAATAGGCCAAAAACTACCAGAAGGAAAGAAAATTGGGACTCACCATACAAGCGTTTATCTCGCTCTAAAAGCCATAAAAAGATGGAATAAAGGTAAGTATAAGGCAAACAACGGAGAAAAGATTCTCCTTTATAAAAAGTCATTGTGTGCGATATTGCCGCTTACATATGTCCCAAGCCAAATATTAAAAAAATGAATGGCAATCAACAAACAACAAAAAGTAAAAACAGATAAGGACAATATCACTATCACCATCACCTTCGCCAGCACCATTACGATCACCATCACCTTCTCCAAGCATTACCATCATATGCACCCCCATTAGCTTCAGGCGTCGCTGCATTATACCCATAATTGATGCGAGCCTCCCGCGCTTTCACTAGCGCTTCTTCATAAGCAACCTCATTCACTATGCCCCCCTCGCACAAACTCGTATATATATATCTTGCTGGGATACAGTGTAGACCCAAAGCTTGTATATGTGTTGGGGAACAACGGAGAAAGAAGACTTGATTTGAGCCAACAGTAGCTCATTTTCTGCCTCTAGTTCCGTGACCCGATCTCCTAGAACCGATGCCTCTTATTTGATCATGCTGATGCGTTCCTCGAACCTTGCCTCCATAAGGGTAGCTAACGCTCTCTCTGACCTTTGCTTAGATTGGAGCACACATATGGTGTTTTCCTGGGCCGCCGCCCTTGCCAAAACCTCCGACTAGGCACTCTCGATGCTCTCCAACACATCAACTTTATTCTCGAGCATGGTCAACTTTCCTATCCATTCCACGCTCATTGACTCGACCTTGATCAAGTTCTGATCCATGTACGACTGCATCGATCTCAACTTTCCATGTAGATGCCCACATTCTGCAGCGACTCCCTTACCCAACTCATGCTCCTCATCCTTAATTCGATGTTTCTCCTCGAGCACACTTTTTACTATGGATAGCTTGCATCAACTCCTGGTCCCTTTTCTCCAACTCCTCACCGGGAGCCCGATTTCTGGGGTTTTTCCTCAGCTGCTCATGCAACTCGCGGCACCAGTTGCGGTATTGACGATAGTTCTCGAACACCTTCAGGAAAATTTTGGCCCCGATTTTGGCACTGCCAATGCTTTCAACTTCTACCATATACGTTTGAAAAATGCAAAGATGGGGTGATACTAGTATTTTCAAGAATAGCAAAGGAAGAAAATGAAAGTAAAATACAACATACTCTTAAGCTTATAGCGGCTGCCTCATCCATCAAATCTGCATCGGGGATCGATCGGAGGGCCTTATTTTTGGCTTCAAAGCATAGGAGGCCGAACTACAACACCAGATCCTCCCCTTCCCCCAAGAGATTGACACCAAAAAGGATCTGAAGGATACAAGCCGAGCCCTCTGCACGAACCACTGAGTGAGAAAGGACATACTCAAACATCCTGACATCATTGGGGTCCAGGTCCGGCTTAGATTCATAATTGTCGACCACCATGCCTTTTCCTCTTTTTGCGGCTGAATAGAAGACACGACCCACTGCAGAAGATTAGGGTACGTCCGAAATAATAACGGCGGCTCCGGAAATTTGAGTTTCCACCACTACAGGCTGTTGGTTGCCGACCACGGAAGGAACTTCTAATTGAGCCAAGGCAATGGCAAGAATTTTGATTGTTGGTCGTAGACACCGACAACTCTAGTGGCCAGTTTCATACCTACAGGGGGAGGGGGCGCACGACAACACCTTCTCCAGAGCCCATCATAGAGAGTCATCCAGATGAATTATTGTCGGGGACGCAGTCTCAAACTCTAATCTTCGTCTCTTCAGCGATCCCTTATCTTCCCCAGTAGACGGTGATTGGATCGTCGGGTGAGCAATGCCAGTCAGGACCTCGTCCTGAGAAGTGGCCCTCGTAGGAGTAACCAAGGCCATAGACTCGACTAAAGCAGCCCTCTACAAAGGTCAGACAATAGGTACCATGGTAGGGTAAGCCGATGAAGATGGATAACATATAGCTAATAGAGGGACCCTTGCTCTCCGCACTCTCCCTAACATCGACAAACGACACATAAGAAACTAAACAAAAAGAGAGAACAACAGACAGAAACATATTCTCACCTGTAAGGGGCCTGCGTCCGAACCTTTCATGAAAGGTCGACCATGTGCGAATCCCCACTATATGGGGAAGGATGGCAGTCACCCATTCCTAAATACCTTCGACATGCGAAGAGGGCATTCTCTCATCTGAAAAGACGGGGTAATGCTTAGTACAAAAATAAAAACGGTTAAGGGTCAAATATATCGTTGTACTATTCAAAATAGGTCATATTTATCCTCCGTTTGAATTCTTTAACAAATATGTCCCCGCCGTTATACATTAGGGCCATATATATCCCTCAGCCGTTAAAACTTGTTTCCAGATTTTTTTTGACACGTGGCATGTTCTGATTGGACCAGATGGCCCACCCATTCGATTAATTAAACCCGTCCGACCTAGCGTATTAAACCCGCCCCGACCTACGCTGCTCTGCTAAACACCCCCCAGCTTTTCCGTCGACCAAACTACCACTGTCGACGTTCTAAACAGACCGCTCATCTTCGTCCACCCACGACCACCCTCCTGCTCAGTCGTTCCAGCCCCCTTCCCCGTCGTCAACGAACCAGACCCCAGCTAACAACCAAACAGTCCCGCCTGCAGCTCATCGTCCAGCCACCCCTCACCATCTCCTCACTTCCATCGAACCACAAGCTGTCCGTCGTCAACCACCCAGCAACATCTGACCACGCTGGACGTCGACACTAGCTGTTGCCTAGCCATTCGAGGTCTTATTCTCAATCTGGCCTCTTTCAAAGCAATCCAAGCGTTAACATTTCGGATTCAACTTCTGAGGTCCACTTTCACATCTGGTTTAATAAATGATACGAGTCGTTTCCTTGTTATTTTGGCGTTCTTTGATATTAATTTGTATCTTTGAATAGTTTAGGAAAATTGCCTCATATATAGCAAAAGTAATTTAAGTCTGGTTCCAAACTATTTGCTACTGGATCGGGCGGGTTTAATACACTTGGTCGGGCGAGTTTGATTAATCGAATGGGCGGGTCATCTGGTCCAATCAGAACATGTCACGTGTCAAAAAAAAATCTGGAAACAAGTTTTAACGGCTGAGGTATATATATGGCCCTAATGTATAACGGCGGGGACATATTTGTTAAAGAATTCAAACGGAGGATAAATGTGGCCTATTTTGAATAGTACAAGGATATATTTGACCCTTAACCGAAACAAAAATGATCGAGTATTTCACCGACTAGAAAGACGAAAACTTACGCGCAAAGTTCCACTTCTCACGGGATCATGTCGAGTCCGCCACA
Organism: Nicotiana benthamiana; assembly: GCA_034376525.1. Taxonomy (NCBI): domain Eukaryota; kingdom Viridiplantae; phylum Streptophyta; class Magnoliopsida; order Solanales; family Solanaceae; genus Nicotiana; species Nicotiana benthamiana. The sequence goes on from CM067326.1 coordinate 43,591,952, forward strand.
GTGTGCTCAGTACGCACATAAAAATAATTCTCAAGAAACGACGGTTGGTCTTGTCATCCATCCTGACCACCAGACCCCTCGACCCCCAAGGACGCATGTGAATCATCGAACCACTAATAAGTTGGGGAGCAAAGATGCTGAGATATGGTCCAAAGTGACCTCGTGACCGACGAGCTATGCGTATTGAGTAGCATAAGAAATAACTTGTACAAATATGGCAAAAGTCCACCACCAACATAGGAAGAGGAAGTGTGTACCCTATTAGAAAGGGGTAGGCATAGAGAACGCAGTTCCCGGGGCTGTCAAAATGAACTATCCTGTTCCCCAATGCCGGCCGCATATTGACGTAATTGGCATTCCCCACCTTTCTTACAACTGTGTAATGTCTCTGTCTCTCATTAAGGAGGGGACATGTTCTGCTTCCACTTGGCATGAATACTGAAGTTGGTCGCCTCTCTCCCAGGGCGAGGCAAGATCTCATTTACCGATAGGAACTCCTCATCTTCAACCGCATCCACCCATTTGGCGGCTTGATCAGAGCGTTCCGGCACCGGATTAGCGGCAGGGAGATTGTCACGAGAAGAGTCACCAGCCATTCTTATAAAAAAATATGCCAAAGAAATAATAAAAAGAAGAGATGAAAGTTTCCAGTGAACAAGTTGGTACGCAGAAATTCTAGGTATCAGAAAGAAAGTATATCAGCAGGATTCTCCCAAGTCAAAGATAAAGAAGTATGTCAATTGAATGACAAGCTTCCTCTATTTATTATAGACATAAACCCCTCGAGCACGAAACCCAAGAGTCGCCAATAAAATCTGATAGGGCACGAAATGTTTTAGTTCCCCCGAAATGTGTGTCATAATGGCAATGATGACGAAATAACGCTTCGATAACTGAACGATGTTCCGATTCCGAAATCGGCGCAACAATTCATGGGAATCGGCAGAACGCCGCCAGTCGGCTAAAAATCCATAAAATGTAACTAAGGAACGAAAAGTCGTAAGTAATATTTCTCTCAAATTCGTTACAATAACGATCCGTCTGTCAAGCCATACAGAGGACAACCCCAACAGATGGTTGGACTAACTGTATTGGTCGAAATATGACCATCACGACCAAGTTGATCGCGTCCCACTTAAGTAACTGGGCAATAAAAGTTTATGTAGCCCACTCCATTTCTTCTCCTTGACATCTGACAAGTCGGTAGAAGCGGCGTCTAAAAACATGACAAAGACACCTTGGCAGAAAGTGGACGTCGAACCGAGCAAAAGGCAAGGGTGCCACATCTATATATAGCCCAGGGAAGCTTTCTACTAGGGAGCTGCTCCTGCTATCTCTCTAAAAAATGCTAAAATAGCCCTCTTCTATGATTTTTGTGAAATAAGAGTGTATTTCTAGAGAAACATGTAAAGCAATCTCCTCATCGATTGATGGGAGATACAATATTGAATTTCAATAAGATCATTTGCATTCCTTTCACCCTATATATGATCCGCACTGTTAATTCTTTAATTTGAAATTTATTATGTCTGACTAAGATTTATCCCTTCATCTATGATTGATTTGTCCAAAAAGGTTTCAGTATCTTTTGATTCAAATATCTTTGTTTTCGTCTCTATTTGGCCCCGAGCTGGACTACTACTTTCCTGTAAAAATTAATTGCTTTTTCGTCGAGATTTTGATTTAAGGAGTTAATATGCATATGGAATGTGCTAGTCTTACATAAAATTATTCTACTCATCCGTCATACTTGAAAATCACTTTAGATTTCTCGCATAATCTATATTAATGTACTTCAATTGTCATTAGGAAGATACAATCTACGTTCGTCAAAGAGGTAAGGGGTATTATCACTTTTGGCCCGCACTAGAAACTATTCATATTTGATAGCAAAAAAATTGCATAAAATTTTATAATTTTTGTATATAATATACAGAATGTATATATGTACAAAAAATATAATATATTTTTTCGGCTATTATTTTGAGAATGACTATAGAGAACTATTTTCCCAAGAGGTATTTGTATGGGTCAAAATCTGACCGGACAAGAATCGGCGTGGGAAAGGACGAAGGAAGGTTACTTGGCACGCACCTAGGCCACGACAGAGGTCATGTATTTGGGATATCTGAGAGGCAAATTGGATATCATGGCATTTGAAGGGGTCAACTTGTAATGTAGTCAAATGACTTAAATACAATGGTCAATGACCGTTGGGTAAGAGAGGAGATCTAGTATATAAACTAGGTGAGAAGAAGAAGAAGAAGAAGAAGAAGAAGAAGAAGAAGAAGAAGAAGAAGAAGAAGAAGAAGAAGAAGAAAGGGGAGGGGGAGTGAGACAAATAAAAACACAGACACGTTCTCTAAAGAAGGGAGAAATAATCATCTTTCTCTCTCATGAAGGAGAAAGAAGCTTAGATCTCCAATATAGATCGTTAATCTCATTACACCCAGTGTATGGGGTTCTACCTTATTAAAGATCAGTGATATTTCTATGAGTGTATTCCTTATTGATTGTTAAACATTATGGAAATCGTCATCTTATTCCCATATAGTGTGATTAAATCAATATTATAGTTAAATCTTATATATGCTACGTTGCTTACTCTCATCTTCTATTATAAATTTGGAATAAATTGTCGTTGGCTAAGATTTACCTAAAGTCTTCTTGTCAATTAGTTTAGCAAAAAGCTCAACACTTTTTGGTCAAACAATTTGGCGCCATATGTGGGGAATTTTTAGCCAATATTTTGGTTTTCTTTAGATCTAAAACCAGCCAAAGTATCACTTCCTCGCTGTCATAGCCTCACCATCTCAGTATAAACACCAACTCGAGAAAGTGATAGATAAGCTTTTGAGATAACCAAAGCAATCTGGGTCAGGTCTCTACAAGAAATCGAAATTTGGTTCGATGTCTATGCAAAACCCATACCTCGCCTGTAGTGATGGGTTTGGCACGTCATTAGTACTCAAAGCAAGATTACGACCTACACACTTAGCATGCTTGCAATTCTACTTATCGTTGCATACCGATATATACTTTCACCTTTTAGGAAGGGACGATAGCCTACTGTATGATTTTTTGAAATAATCAAACTTACCCTTACCCTGCTTTATATTTGTACCCATGTGCACCATTATGATTTATGAATAGGGTATATCACGTTTCCCTTATTATCTATACATCAAACGGAGTCAAATTGGGACTCGAGCCCGAGATCCTAACAGGCAAGGTAAGTTCAGCCCATTAAAATCCTAGACGCGATGAACAACGAAGCCAAACTTGGGGCTTCCAAATCCAAAACTGTCACTCAAGTACAGGATGGAACGGGTCACTTTACAGCGCCCCCCTCCCTTCGCCGACTTACCAGGTCAATGTAACAAGCAATTTTGTTTGGATCTAACATTTCTAATTTTTCCCTTTTTGGTCAAGCACAAGGAATACGAGCATTCTTACAGGTACGTGAACAAGAAACAAGCGCCATCGAACACACCAAGAAAATCCCTTCACACCATACCGTACTGCAAATAACAAAAAAACAGCTCAGGACAAGCCAGTATTTTTAAGAAAATCTCCATAAGCGGGAGTAAGCAATGAGCCGTGGGACGTATAGTTCTTCCGACACAAGCAGAACTTGAAATCAAAAAGCTTGCATATGTATTTTCCATGACAATCTTATGCCAATTCAGCCAATTAAATATTGCAAATCACGTCTGAACTTCGTTTAGTCCCAGGGCACCCAAATGCCCAAGCAATAAGTTTGTTGCTTGTCCCGATCACAGCCTCTCTAGGTCGAGCAAAGAAAACACTATGTAAACTGGGACTCCACCAACTCATACACACTGCGATGATGCATAGAGTTCTCCAATGAAAACAAAATGAAACAAATTGGGACTTATCCCGACGCATAGTATTCTCAAATGAAAACAAAATTAAACAAATCGGAACTCACCCAAATGAACGCATAAACAATGTAACAATGAGTGATGTTCTCCAAGTAAAAGGGAAATTTGACTTTGCTCAAACTCACAAGGGGTTACAATTCGACCTCGCTCGAATCAACACCCCTACGGCCATCGGCAATCGCTAAACGGGTTACAATTTGATCTCGCTCAAATTAACACCCTTATGGACATCGGCCACCGCCAAACGGGTTACAATTTGACCTTGCTCGAGTTAACACCCTTACAGACATCGGCCATCACCAAATAAAAGTAAAGTTTGACCTCGGTCAAACTCACAATGGGTTAATAATTCGACCTTACTCAAATTTACACCCTTACGGTTGTCAGCCATTGCCAAATGGAAGTAAAAATTTGCTCACCCGAATCAACAAATCAAAGTTCATCCTCATCAAACTCATAATGGGTCGTAGTTCAACCCCACACGAGCTCGCCCCTTGCCATCGCAAAACTCACCATGCAAAATTGATTTCTCCATTGTTGGCAAATATAAAATTCTTCCTTTCTCGAATATATAAGTCAAAATTGACTTTGTCCAAGCTGGAAACTCTGAGTTTGACCTTGCTCGAATACACAAATTAAAGCTATTTCTGCTTGAGTCAGCGAATTAAATTCGACGTCGCTCGAATATACAAGTCAAAACTGATTTTGCCCAAATGGGCAAATTAGAAGTCGATATCGCTCGAATTTGAAAATCAATAGTGGCCTAGTTCGAACTCACAAAATGAGATCCGATCTGCTCAGATCAAGCAAACTAAACTCGACCTCGTTCGAATTCCCAATTAAAAATCAGGGACTCATTACCGGGAGATTCAAAGGTCTTTGTGAGAAAAGAGAAAGTAGTGAGAAAGTCAAAAGATATATTAACAAAGGCAAAGCAACTATTTCATTCAAATGTGTGTGCGTAACAGCCGCGCCTTACAAAAGGCCAAAAATGGGCCCTCAAGAAAAAGATGAAAATAAACAACAAAAGAACAAAAAAAACTAAGTACAAAGGCTGCAATAAAGTTTCACTCAGTGTCATCTCCACCGTAGTTCTCCCCAGCATTATCATCATCAGAAGGAAGTCCATTTTCAATCTCAACACCCTCATCGGCCTCAGGTGTCGCAGGGTCATAACCACATGCAATACAAGCCTCGCCTGCCTTCATCCAAGCATCTTCAAAAGCGGCCTCAGGAACACTCCTAGCCTCCCACAAACCCTTGTATATATCTCGTTGGGCCTCAGCACAGATGATATTAGGCTATATAGATGATATTTACCCCTTAATAGTACCGTGCTTTATTGTTGCTTTATACGCGAATTGATAACAAAATGCTCCAATTGGTGTTCTTTTCCTTGCAAGGAATAATCTAAGTGAGGAAGCACTACAGAGTGTTTTGGATTCAATAATGTGAGAAAACGCCCAATCTAGAAGTATCCGAGCATAAAGAAGAAAAAATGGACTGAGGTAAAATCCATCGCGATCGCGATGGAACCACGACAGATCAATTACACAAGCCAGAGTGTTCAGCGTTCACTGGGGTCGCGCCATGGTCTTGCTGCAGCCGTGGTGAACTGTTCACCTGCCAGAAAATTCGAGACCAAAGTGTAATTCGGGGAAAACTTGTTCCAAACCATTATAACTTTAGAAGCTTGCCCAAGATAGAGTTAAGCTTGTTTTAGACTACTTTAAAGGCAAGAACAAGTGTGAGAAGATCAACCAAATATTAGAGTTCTTCTATCTCCTTTTAATTCTTGCAATTACACATTATGAACAACTTTGTATTTTAATCTTATTTTGTTATGAGTAGCTAAACAATTATATAGGGTTCATGGAACCAATTTTTGGTTGAAGTGTTGACTTAACTTGTTATAATCGAGCCAGTTATTATATGATTGTTCAACTACATTTTGTACGGTGATTAATTGAATGGGCCCTTGATTAATCGTATCTAATTACCTCTTATTGATTGAGAAAGAATATTAGGTTAGACTTCTTTTCAAAAACACCACTTTTAGGTAATTGAAGAGATTCATTACTATGAACTTAAAAATGAGTTTAGAGATAATAAAACTTTTGTGGGATAATTTAGAGCTGCACATATTGTTAGCTAGAGTAGTTCGATGAAATGCTCTAGTGAATTATTGTAATTGATCTAGAGATAATTATGATACCCATAGCTCTTAATCCTCGTAGAGTATTATGGAGAGATTATAGCGAAGGAGTCAAGACCTAAACTAGCGATTAGGGAAATCACTACCCTAGACCTTTTTACTATTGAATTATCTTTAATTTAGCTTATTGTTATTTCATATATTATTTGAAGTACTTAAAAAAACTCAAATGGATTGATAAAGATCTTGCATCTAGAAATTGGTTGAGTTGATAATAGTATTGCCAAAGAGTTGTAATAGATAGGTTAGTTCCTCGAGGATTTGACTCCGAACTAAAAACCAGATTATATTTGTAACGACCGCTTTGTCTTTTAGAAGGCATAGTTGGGCGTGATCAATTTTGGTGTCATTGACGGGGGACTAATGGTGTTATTTATTATAACTTAGAAGTAGTGTTAGAATTATAAGTTTAAATCAATATTAAGAGGTATTAATTAATGTTTTCATTGAAATTCTCACGTTTTAACTCTTGTGAAATTCAGGTGTATGCTTAGAAGTTATTCGAGGACTGGAGAACTGCTAAAAGGACTCTCAGACCCCGAGAAAACAGTTAGGGCATTGAACTGTGCCAACAAGAGGATCCAACGATCACAACAAACACACCAGCTTGAATTTAACATGGGTTACGTAGAAAACGTCAATGGAAACGCCGGGGATGCGCCAACTGCCCCAAACATTGGAGTAGTGGCATCTCTTGTGCCAGAAGCTGCACTTTAAGACTTGGCACAACCTATAGCTGACAACCTAGGTATTGCCATAGTTGTGCCCCCAATTCAAGCGGAGACTTTCCAGATCACCAAGAACATATTGCATCTCCTGCAGAATAAGGAATTGTTCTCCGGGTCACATATTGATGACCCTCAACAGTACTTGAAATTTTTTTTGTCGATTTGTGTGACCCAAAGGCAGCCGAATTTGACCTCGGAAGCTATCAAGCTGTTACTGTTCCCATTCTCTGTGACCAGGGAAGCTCAGACCTTGTTAAATTTTCTCCCTAGTAATTCGATTGTTACCTAGGAGGAATTAGTCAAGCAGTTCCTAAATAAGTTCTACTCGCCCAACAAGACTGCGAGGAAGATTGATAAAATATTGCAGTACAAGCAGTAGCCAACTGAGACCTTGCAGGAAACTTGGGAAAGATTCAACGGGATGCTAGTGAAGTTTCCTCACCATGGTATTCTAGACCAAATGCTCGGTCAAAGATTCTACATAGGGTTAGTTAACAATCTAAAGGCCAATGTGGGTGCTTCAGTTGGAGGTGCATTTTTTAGTAAGACATTTACCGAGTGCAAAGTCCTTCTTGACAAGATGTCCCCGAATTCGGGGTGGATGACTAGAGGTACAACACTGTCACCCATAGTCATTCAGTTCCTCTTGACCCAAATAATTTGCATGCAGAGAACATAGCCACACTCATGACTCTGAGTATATTAACAAAGAAGATTGATGAGATGGGTACAGAATAGGTGCATATTGTTGACACAACAAATGGAGGACTCTGTACACCCTGTGTTAATTAATCTTATGTATGTTCATGGAGTGGAGAGAGTGAAAATCAAGGGGCAAGAGAAGATATGAATTATGTCAACAACTTTGGGGGTCAGAGACAAGGAGGACAACAGTGGAGACCGGCACAAAATCAGCAATACAGACCAAACATGCCACATCCTGGGGGTATGCAACCCCAAGGCCAAATGGTACCAGTACCATATTAGAGACAATAGGGCTATCCACAGCAAAATCAGCAACAATTAACATATCATCCACCTCCTCAGCAACAAGATAACAACATAGTAGAGATCAGGGGTATGCTTCAGCAACTCATTGGGACAGATGGTAAAACATAGGAAAAATTGGCAGTGTATGATTAAGCTATAAAGAACATTGAAACTCAGCTGGGGCAGTTGTCTATGGCTTTAAACAACCCACCCCCTCTAGGGAACTTTTCCAGTAGACCCAAACAATAACCCCTATGAGCAAAACCCGAATCAGCTGATGTCGGTAAGTCTACGGAATATGAGAGATTTAGACAAAGAACAGGAAATTGCACAAGCTAGTAAAGAGATTATGCTAGCCATTCCAGTTCCTCTAGAGGTAGATGAACCATCAGAACTTACTGAAGTGGTGGTTGAACAGGGTTAAGATGAAAAGGGTAAGGCTAAGGTGACAAGCACCAGAACATGTGGTACCTCTTGTGCCACAGAACCCAAACAGATAGAAGCCAACAAGCGGTGCACAAATGGTGATACCTGCACCATTCTCTCAGAGACTGGTAAAACAAAAGAAGAAGATCAATACAGGAAATTCATGGAGATGCTGTGTCAAATTCAGTTGAATATTCCTTTGATGGATGCCTTGAGGGAGATGCCAGAATATGCGAAGATGATGAAAGACGTGATGTCACGGAAGTTTAATTTTGAGGATCTATCTAGAGTAACTTTGAGCAGACCTGCAACACAGTAGTGACACGACCAATGACTCAAAAGATGTCTGAACTAGGTAGTTTTACTATTCCATTCATAGCGAGAGTTATGCCTTTGTAAAGGAATTATGTGTCTTAGGAGCCGGCATAATCTTGATGCCTCTGGATATATACACAAGACTGGGCATTGGTAGAGCTAGACTGACATCGATGCTTTTGCATCTGACTGACCGCATGGTTAAAAGGCCAACTAGGATTATGTGAGCAAGTAATTTTTGCCCTGTTAAAATGACTCCTATAGGACTTTTAATCTTAGGATTTTCCTTTTAATATTTGCTTTAGGATTTAATTGCATGTACCCGTGTGTTTTCATTTAGAATTTAGTTTCATATTTTTGTTAAAATAATTGTTAATTAGGGTTATATTTTGCTAATTGAAAATTCCAAAATATGCTAGTATTTCTGGCATTTTAATCATTTTTTAACTTTAATTTGTTGCATTTTTTGTTTGTGTTAATTAGGAATTTTTAAAATAGTATTAGGAATTAAAGAATAAAACAAAAATGAAAGAAAACAAAAAAAATACATATAACAGCCACCCAGAATGGCCACACATGGGCAAGACCTGAGTGGCCCAAATAATTCTACCCTATAAATAACACCCATGCGCAGCCCAACATCAGCCTCCGACCCAGTCCATCAGACTTGCTCAAAATGACACCGTTTTTGTAGTCCTTCATCTTAGTCGTTGATCAACAAATCATCCAACGGCCTTGAAACGCTCACCCAAATTAAATAAATATGTTGAAATATCTGTATAGATATAGATACAAGTGCATCACCTTCCTCGTTCCAAGTCCACCGCTGTAACGCCTCCCCTTGACCGCCCTATGACCACCCAGCAACCACCCTAACGCCGTCGCTAGAAATCGCCTCACGACGGCGACCGGTCACCAAACCACCCCAAATTTACACCACCGGACCACCATGATCCCCTCTTCCCCTTCCTGTAGTTGTTTTATTCCAAACAAATGTGGAACGTTTCGAATATTCAAAACAAGGTTCGCCGAAACCACTGTCTCCGGCGACCCAATCCCAAACCACCCCAAATATACACGATAGGACCACCAAGACTTCCTCTTCCCCATCCTGCAATCAGCTTCCTTCGAACAACTGTCCACCGTCTCAAATATTCAAAAAAAGGATCGTCGGAACCACCATATCCGGCGACCCAACCCCAAACCCATCCAAAGTTACACCCTAGAACCACCTCATCTTCCTCTTTCCAACCGTCCATACTCACCCTTCGAATCTAAGTGAAGCGCCTTGAATATCGATTTGAAGTCTACCCTAAAACCTAAACCCCACCGGATTCTGGCCAAACTGACCTCAGACAATCCCCGTCTATCCCCCTCCCTAACCATGCCATCCATAGCCCTCAAACTTTGCTGGCCACAACAAAAACTTAGATCTGAGACCTTGCTGGGTCTCAGAATCATTGAATCCCCCCCCCCCCCCCCCCCCCGAATCCTTGTTCTTCTTTAAACACTCAAGGCAAATGCCTTAGAGGTTTAAAACCCTCCCAAAAGAAGCCAGAAATTCATGGAATTGGGAGAATATAAATTTAGGGTTGCATGCGCACACAAAAGGTAAGTACCCGATTTTCATTTTTGTTTGCATAAGTCTTTTCTTTAATTGTTGTTTTGTGTTAACTCTTACATGTTCGCCATGGCCTCGGTCTAAAATATGCTTATTATGTTCTGTGTCGTCTTTGGATGTCACTTGTGGATTCATTCTTTCTATAATCTTCTGAGTTGTGTTAAATTTGAAATTTCACATGACTAATTGATCTTTGCCTCTTGGCTCTGAAATTTTGCATGATTTATCGATCTTTGCCTACTGATTTGTTACTTGTTGTACCTCTGAAATTCTGAATGGATATTGATCCTTGTCTCCTATTTTTCATTTGTTTCACCCTGAGATCCTGATTAGTTTTGGACCCTACTTGTGCTGCGTAGTTGTTTTCATTTTTACAATCTCATAGTAACTTTAATCTTCAATATTTGCATGTATTAGGCTAATCTATTTTTGCTGAACTTTTAATTGCTGATATCAGCCTTTAGTTTCCTGATTTTGTTCATGTATATACTGAGTGTTCAATCCATGTTATTAATTTCTCACTTTCAAGTTTTACTAGGTGTTTTAATTAGGTTACTTCTGTAAGTTAAGCATCAGTTGATGGGTTTCCTTCCTGGTCTATTTGATCCATTGGTTTTTGACATAAAGATGCCTGAACATTTACATGATCCTATAGTAATAATAATTATTGTTGATTAGTCCACATTAGGATATTTTTATTCTTAAACTTGTCAAATAAGCATGTAGTCCAGGCCAAATTTGGCCCATAACTTAAACACAATTGACCAGGGTCAGTTTTGACCAAACCGAATGGAAAAACCAAGGTTAAAAACTTTAGGTTAGTTAATTAGGAAAGGAAATAGGGGTATAAGGGGTATTTGAGCCTAAAAGAATCTTGTAACAACCCCTAAAACATTCTAGTGAGGGACTTAGGCATAATTTCAGCCTCAAACTTGAGGCACAAGTCAGAAAACTAAAGACTGTTTAGGAAAAAACTAAAATTTGAATAAGGGACTAAAAGGAAAAGTGTTGCCCTAAGGCTTCACTATAAAAAGAGCAATCTGAACATCATGAAAGGGGGATTTTTCAGACTTTGGGCTATATTTTCAAGCAGACTTTCCTTTCGAAGCTCTTAGTAAATTGAGATATAAATTATATTAGTTCCTTCTATACTCTTTAGAAATCACGAGTGATGTCTTATTCCTGTTCAATTTCGATTCTCTCAAAAGTCTTATGAAATTCTGGGTGTTACTGATCAATTGACTGCTGTTGCTTGTTAGTTTGCTTCACTTTTGCTCATAGGCTTCTTTTTGTCTGAACTCAATGTACCAATCCTTATCCAAATTCTAAGAAGTTGTATGCACTTATGTGAATTCGAGATAATGAGAAGATAGCATTTCATCATTTATTTGTGTTAATTCTTGTTGTAATCGAATTTATTCTCTTAAAGTTATATGGTATCTGTACTAAACATAAACATGTATAATCTGGACTGTGATGGGATTGTATACTTTATTTACTTAGGTCCAGTAGACTTTACAATAAAGTGATAAAATATGAGCTAGTACTTAATATTTGAGTTATATGTTAGGCATTTGATAGCTGAACATATAAAATACTCTGAATGAAGAGTATTCTGAGCTATCTCTTCAAAGGTTAGGGTTAAATCTATTGCAAAATATTTTTAGTATCATCTTTGCAAATATTGTTGGTATATTTTCTAACTCTCAGGTATATGGTTTATTTATATAATTTTAGTATAATAAAAAAATGAAAGGTTGTTATTCTAAAGGGACTTGTTAGTCCAATAACCCTGGGCTCAATTGAGAGGCACAATAAATGCCAGTGGAAGTTAAACAATGCACATTCCTGGGCGGATTGAAAGGGAAGCCCAAGGTAGCCATAAATGAGGCCCAAAAAGGGCAAATGTTGATTGTCTTCTTCAGAATGCATTACCCTCGTATAAATGACTAGAATATTGCAGATACAAAGAATAATATAAATCTTAAATGCCTTAGGATATCCTATAAAACTAACGAGCCCCATTACTAAATCAAACATCACGAGGCTCCTTAATTTAACAAAATACGTAGAAAATTGGGAAGTGTCGTTTAGTAAATTTCACAGCCTCCCACGAATTTTAAAAGACGTAGTTGCTATGGGAGCGAATTTATAAAATACCTTCCTAAATTCGGGTGCGCATTTATGTGACCCAAATCTAAATCTCAATGGAGTTAAACTATGTCTAAAATTGCGTGCACATTTATGTGACGCGATTCAAGATGTATTTTGATAACATTGAAAATCTCCTAAAATCTATTAAAGTGGTTAATAATTTAAAATTGAATCATAGGTCTGAACATGTATAACAAATCAGATTTTAGCCACTTATAATAAGTTTAAGCGACCGTGCTAGAACCACGGGATCTGAGGGTGCGTAACACTTTCCCTCGGGTCAACAGAATTCCTTACTCAAGAATTTTTGGTTCGCAGACTCCAATTGGGCAGTTGAAATCTCCTCGATTTAGGATTTTAAATAAACCGGTGACTTGGGACACTAAAAGACCAAACATATCCCAAGAGGCGACTCTTAATAAATAAAATAATCTCATTTCGAATAATGTCACTTCAATTGGATAAACTCCGTTATACGTGTCATCCTTCGGGGTAGCCGTGTAAATAGGAGGTGTGACAGCTCTGGTGACTCTGCTGGGGAGACCCCATGTACTCTGGTTCAGGGTTCAAGAATTCTAGCTTACAATAATTGTTATACTTGGATTCTTCTGATTTGCTTACATGTTCTGTGCTAAATGCCACATGTTTTACTGCTTTGATTTCATTTGAACGTTATATATAAACTTCTACGAAAACACTTCACTTCTCACCTCCGGGGATGTGCTTACTGGTTGAGACTTCCTATTCTGTTAGCGTCCTACCCCGAAATAAGAAAAGTGGCCGGACAAGTTACTAAGCCGGAGGGCCTTTGGTTCCGGTATGTAGCCCCCTCCTCGACTTGAGTTGTCCGCTCGGGTATACAATCTAGACCCTGTACCGAGGTTCGGAACTTAGTATAACAAAACCTCATGCCGGATCCCTAGTAGGAACGTTTATTTGCATCATACATTTGACTTAGGGGACTCAATACAGGGGTTGGGTCCGTCTAGGATAGGTGCCTTGAAATAAAAGACCATCCTGATGCATTTTTACGTGCTACTTGTGCATTTATTTGCCTTGGATTCGCATGTTGACGGGTTGTGACAAAAGAGGATAAATTAAGGAAAATAGTAGTGTTAGGACGATCACTTGTAAAACCAATGTTTAAAATAGCGCCAAAATGCTGCGGGATATTCACCAAAGGAAAAACAAACAAAAAAACAAAAGACTTTGGAGTTTTTCAACAATATTTGCAGGTTTTAATAAACTATTTTGGCCAAGTCTAACCCATTTTCCAAAACAAATGTCAAAAAATGTGTCTGAGTTTATTCACTTGTGTTGAAATAAGTCGGGTAGTACCATTACTGCCGGTAATAAACGAGTGTTACCACATGGGACGCCGGAAGGCTGATCTTATGGCCACCTCTAAATTTTATTTTGAACTCACAAGCAAGCATAGCCTAGAAAACCTTCTCTCCGAAGTGTTGAAAGGCTGTATTCGCAATGCCGATCCCGGTTTTTCTTTAAATAAATTTCATAAAATGTTAGTTTTAATGTTTTGAGACTACTAATTCACCTTTAATAAATGTGCAGAATGAGCACAATAATGAACAAAATTCCCTTGGAGTTGCAACTATGGTGGAATGATCTTGGGGAAGCACGACAGAAAAGGGTCAATGCACACCTGGGAGGCCTCACTGGTTTACTGAAAATTAACCCCAGGGGAGACATCATAAAGGCTTTAATCAATTTTTGGGACCCGACCCACAACGTCTTCTACTTATCGGACTTTGAGCTAACCCCGACATTAGAAGAAATGTCCGGATATATCAAGACCCATACAATCCCTTTAAGACATCAATACTTGATCGAACCCAGAGCCCTCGCCGTGCATAAATTGCTAGATACCCTGAATATCAGCAGAAAAGTTCACAATCCTGACTTATCGGCTGGCTTTTGCACCTTGCAATTTATATACCAAAGATATGGCCACATTGGAGGATTCTACAACCTTTAAAATCTTATTTGTGGCAAGGGTAATTGGCTCAAGTGGGAGGAGCATCGATGCGTCACGTTCATGGTGTCTTTCTTGGGTCTTTTAGTATTCTCGCTAAAGGACAACAACATCAACATACAAATAGCAGGGGTCGTTAGTACTTTGATGACCCAAGGAAAGAGTACTCTTGCTCCAATGATCCTTCATGATATCTTCCAAGCCCTTACCATCTGTAAAGCGGGAGGAGATTTCTTCGAAGGTTGTAACTTGCTGCTATGAATATGGCTGATTGAGCATATATGTCACCGACCTCGGTTCATGAATTATGGGTTGCCAACAAAGAGCTACATAGAAGAATTCGGCAATAGAGTTGAGGGGTTTATTGCCAAAGGGTGTCGCAGAATGGGTGGTGCATCTACGGATCATCTCCGCAAATCAAATAGAATGGACATTCGGTTGGCTCTTTGTGGACGAAATAATGTATATGCCTGCCACCGGACCTCATTTCCTTTTGATGGGCATCCGAAACATCCAGCCTTATGCGCCGTATAGAGTACTCAAACAATTGGGTAGATATCAAATGATCCCTAGAGATGAGGATATTAGCCTTCATGTGGTTGAGATGAGCCCGAATGGTCACTTCCCCGAAGCTGTTGTACGCCAAATCTCGAGTGAGTGCCAATATTTGATAGCTGATACTCGAGTACGTGACGTATCTAAGGGTGAGGTTGTATATGTTGCCTGGAACAAGAGAGATATAGAGCATGGAAGGCCAGCAAAGAGACCCCATCTCACGGAATTTGCTTAGACATCATAAGAGCAATAGGATTGGTTAGCAAAAGAAAATGAATACCGAGCTTCTATAGGGAGGCTGGAAAAGAAAATTCAAGAATTGCAATTTGAAAATAGCCTGCAAGTTGCAGCCAGCGAGGGAGAAAAGAAGGTATCGATTAAAGAAAATGAAGCCCTACGAGCCCAGATCCAGAAAATAATGGCAGCCACAGAAAATTCTCCGAGGAAAACAAAAGATGAAAAACTCATAGAGAAATTGCGACAAAAAGTAACTGAATATGGGTTCGACCTGAATAAGGCGGAGGGTGAACTGTCTAGGTCTCGGAAGCAACTAATTAAAAGTACAGAAGAAAGAACCCGCATACTGGAGCAATTAAAAGAGGGAAGTGGCAATGAAAGTGCTGGTTTAAATAGAGGGTTGTCATACCTGAAAACAAAATGGCCAAACAAGCCAGGGATTTCAAAGCCGAGAGAGAGCATTGCAATGCGGTAATAGCGGGACTAGAAAAAGATTTGCGACTATTCTAAAAGCTGAATCAAGCAGCCGAATGGACATTAGAAGCACGGGCTGAGCAAATACGGTGTCTACTACAAGAAAAAGGGGTTATCAGAGAACAGGTGCGGGAAATCGCAGAGTATATTACCACGAAATGCAATCACTGTGAGGACATGACGAAATCAATGTTTTTCGCCACTGCCATGACATTTGTCCGTCAAATGATGGAAGATCTCCACTATCTCCAGGAAGTTTAGCGTGCAAACCTGCGGCAAGGCCGGACGATCCCCCGCTAGCTCCAAAAGCATTTGAAGTTTTAATGTACTCATAAACTTGTATCTTTCTTGAAAAAAAAGAAGTCAGGCTATATATTCTGTTACTTACCTTTCGAGTCTGTAATATTATTAAGTCCAGTTTGATAGTTGCCTTTCATTTCGCTAGCATATGTAATCAAAGTTTATGTCTTTATAAAAATTGAAAATCACAAAAAAACATTTTGTTGTGTACATAATATTTTTCTCATGAACTACGCTCGGTCTGATTCATGCAAAGTCATGATACGTAGGCAATCTGTATAAGATTCAACCGTATTCTTTAAAAAAAGAAAAAGAGGGGGAGTAAGAAGTAGGAAACAAAAGGAAATTTGGAAAAATGTTGGGATGACACATGAGACCATTGCAAACATATAGAAACCCGTTATCTACATAGGTGCATCATACCCAACGTGTGATTTTTTGTTTGTTATCTGCCCCGAACTAACTGCTGAATTCTAGTGTCATGGTGTTCAGGTGTTTTAAGAACAGTGATTGGTTTGGGGTAAGCTGGCTTCACACAGATACTTTACTAGGTCAAAGGGAAGCACAAAGATGTTGACCGAAATGACTCTACCAGCAGTCCCTATCCCAGAGGACAACCCAATTATAGGAGTACCAACATCTGAATATGCATCGGCTGAAGAGAACAGGATCCCCCAGCTTCGAGTCATGGAGATGTGGGATTCCCCGAGCTTTTTCCAAGGTCTGGGGGTGCCTCCACCATCCCTATCAGCCACCCAAATATTCTCCTGGGGAAGCCCACCATATAAACAAATTTTGTCGGGGCGCCCTCTGAAACCCGCCCTCCGATATTTACATCCGGGTTAGTTCTCAACATCTTTACGGCCCCTCCGTGCTCAGCTACCACACAACCTGCGGTACTAAGGCCCATTTTTGACCCCACAACTTTTACATTCCAGACTCCTAACTACAAACATAGCCTTCCCCATACCCCACATACAACTACCCTCAACCATCGTATGAACTTACCCCTGTGCAAGACAATACCCCCAAAACGCCCAAACGAGATGAAATCACAAGGAGAATGAAGAGTCTTGAACAAAGCCTGAAGAACATACAAGGACTAAGTGGACAGAAGAGTGTATCTTACTCAGATATATGCATGTTCCTACACGTACATCTTCCTTTGGGGTTTATAATGCCGAAGTTCGAAAAATACAATGGCCACGGCGACCCCATCGCTCATTTGAAGAAGCACTCCAATCAACAACGTGGAGCAGGTGGGAAAGAGGAACTCTTGATGGCATTTTGGGGAGAGCTTAGTGGGCATTGCATCTGAATGATATATAGATCAAGATATTACCCGATGGAACATTTGGGATGACCTTGCCGGGGACTTTGGAGGACAATTCTAGTACAACATCGACATCGCCCCTGATAGGAATTCCCTAGCCAACTTGAAAAAGAAACCTGTTGAAAGCTTCAGAGAATATGATGTTAAATGGCGTGAGAAAGCATCGAGAGTAAAGCCTCCCATGGAAGAAACGGAGATGGTCACTATCTTTTTAGAGGCACAAGAGGCAGATTATTTTCAGAATATGATGTCAGCCATGGGTAAACCCTTTGCATAGGCAAATAAGATCGGGGAAATGGTAGAGAATGGCCTCAAAACAGGGACGATTCTGAGTCTATCCACCATAAGAGCCACCTCCCAGGCCATACAAGGAGGGGCGTGAGGACTCCCATGAAATAAGAAAAAAGAGGAAGCATCTATGGCAGCCTCCGGGATGAGGAAAGATCATGCTCACAAGCATGCATTCTCTGAAAGGGAACCTCAACATTACTATCCTCACCAAGATATGCACTATGTTCCTCAACCCTATGCAGTTATGAGCGCTCAGCCCTTTGCTTGACCTCAACAGCCGAACAACAGAAACCAAGCCCCAAGAAATCAGGCTTCTCAAATCACTACAATCCCGCCCTCCACAAAATAATTATCATCCCAGGGAGCCACGCAGGAGACAGAACTTCACTTCAATAGGAGAACCCTACACCAGCCTGTTCCCTAAGTTGGTCCACATGGGTCTCCTGTAGCCTGTGCCCCCAAATAGACTAAACCCCGAATCACCTTCTTATCAAAGGGGCGTACGTTGTGCCTACCACTCTAGGCAGAGGGACATGACATCGAAAATTGTTGGACCCTAAAACAATAAATCAAAAGAATATAGTACTAAGAGATGAAGAGGTCCCAAACGTAGCAGATAACTCGTTGCCGGCTCACAACAACGGGCCGGTCATCGGAATAATCTGCAAGGACAAAGAATTTAATCTTGCCCTGAAAGCCATCATAGCCATCGCCGAGGCAGACAGAAAACCAAAAGTCACCCCAAAAAAGATTGAAGAAAAGATAATGAATGAAGCCAAATGCCCAGAAGTAGAGAAGAAGGCTGAAGCCAAAGCTGGGAGGACCCTTACCAAGGAAACAATACTCTACATCCCACGAGGGCGTCAAGAAAAGTAGCCCACTTTGAGCCCCCAAAAAAGGTTCGAGCTGAATAAAACCATGTATATACCCAAGAAAGCCTATGTGGTACGGGGATCGATTAATCCACCGGTGCTGAATGAGCTCGGGGTAATCGGTCGTGCACCACAGAAGCCCTTGACCAACCCTTTAGCAGTCCCTTGGAATTATCAGGAAGCCATCGTTACATACAAGGCCAAAGAAGTCCTTGGGGAATCTCAGAAAGGTTATCCCTCAAAGAAATACTCAGATATGGAAGAGGTGAACGCTGCTACCAAACAACGATTTCCACCTAAGAGGCCAGTGAATACTGAGGAGCCAGAAGCCTTCTTCCATAAAATGAAAATGTCGGAGTACGAAGTGGTGGACCAGCTTCGAAAATCCCCTGAGCAGATTTCTTTATTGTCACTCTTGATAAAATCTCCCGAGCATCAGCAAGTGTTGGCCAGAACATTGAAAGAAGCTTATGTACCGGTTGAGACCTCTTTAGAGCAACTAGAGAAAATGGCGGAGAGATTGTTTGCTATTAACCAGGTCTTGTTCAGTAAGAATGACTTACCTCCGAAGGGAGTTGCTCACAACAAAGCTTTGCACCACACTGTCAAGTGTGAGGGATACTATGTCGAAAGAGTGATGATCGACGGAGGTTTCGCAGTAGACATATGCCCACTGTCTACCTTGCAAAGAATGGAGATTGGGACAGAGAGGATCCATCCTAACAACGTATGTGTCCGAGCCTTCGATGGAATCAAGAGGGACATCATAGGTGAAATTGACTTGGTGCTCACCATTGGTCCAGTTGACTTTGAAGTAACATTTCAGGTGTTGGACATGGACACCTCTTATAATTACCTCCTAGGAAGGCCGTGGATTCACGCAACAAGGCCAGTGCCTTCCACCCTGCACCAAAGGCTGAAATTTGAATATGAAAACCAGGAGATTGTAGTTCATGGAGAGGATGAACAATCAATTTACCGGGACCCCTCTGTCCCTTGTCTTGAAGCCAAGGAAGGGAGTGAACACATAGTCTATCAAGCTTTTGAAGTCGTAGTAGCCGATCAACATGTAGAAGGCAAGCCACTTCCCCACCCTTTCCTGTCAAATGCTTCAACTATGGTGGCAAAGGAAATGCCGCGCCAAGGTTTTAATCCAGACAAGGGACTCGGAAGCTCCCTACAAGGCATAACCGAGCCGATTGCCTTTCCTGCCGCAGAAAAGGTCTTTGCACTGGGCTTTCATCCATCCTCAGAAGATATCACCTAAGCCAATCAAAGAAAGCGCCAGGCATGGGCCTTGCCACGACCCCTACCCCACCTGTACAAAACATTTATAAAACCAAAGTACAGTGTGGAGGAGAAAGAAGAAACCTTCACCACAGAAGAAATTGATGAAATATGCGGATCCATGAGGGAGCTGTTGTACGACGTCAACATGGTCCAACCAGGAGAAGGTTCAAGCACCACCGAAGTGCTCTATTTGGGGCCAAATGCCAAACTTCAAAACTGGAAAGCCACACCTTTTCTAGTCAGGCGGGAGGCCCGGTAGTCCCGCCTTGCTACCTCTTCCTACATCACGAGCTATTTCAGGGTGTAGCTCGGTTGTTTGTTTTTCTTTAGCAGTTTTGCTCTTTAAATCTCTATTGTAAACCTTGTTATCTTACAAGTTCAAAGAAATAAAATCAATATTTTGTCATTCACACCTATTTGTCTTTCTCTGATTTTTATCTTTCTTTTATTTTTCATCTTTTCTTTCAGTCCCAATAATGCGGCTTTAAATAAAACGATATGCTCACGGACTTCATGCCACAACCCAAACTTGCTGCCCATCTATGAAATAATGAACCAAGAACCGGAATACGATGAAGAAGAGGCTTTTAGGGAAATCAACCGAGAGTTGGAACACTTTGAAAACAAACCTAAGCCTAACTTAAAGGATACTGAACTGGTTAACTTGGGAAATTCCGGTGAAATCAAAGAATCTAAAATAAGCATTCATGTGAATAAAAAAATAGGGGATTCATTGGTTCAACTCTTGTTGGAAATCAAAGATGTATTTGCGTGGTCCTACGATGACATGCCTAGTTTGAGTATGGATTTTGTGGTTCATAAGTTGCCTACATACCCTGAATGCCCTCTGGTCCAACAAAAACAAAGAAAGTTCAAGCCTGATGTCAGCGATAAAATCAAAGAGGAGATTACAAAACAGCTAGAGGCGGGGGTAATCCGGGTGGTTCGGTACACCACATGGCTGGCCAATATGGTCCCGGTGCCAAAGAAGGACGGAAAAAATCGAGTGTGTGTGGATTACAGAGATTTGAACAAGGGGAGTCCCAAGGATAACTTCCCTCTACCCAACATCCACATCCTTATCGATAATTGTGCCAAGCATGAGATTAATTCCTTCGTAGACTGCTACACAGGGTATCACCAAGTGTTGATGGATGAGGAAGATGCTGAGAAAACCGCCTTTACCACACCTTGGGGAACCTATTGTTATAGAGTTATGCCTTTTGAATTGAAAAACGCCAGGGCAACTTACATGAGGGCTATGAGCACCATCTTCCACGACATGATGCATCGAGAAATAGAGATGTTTGTGGATGACGTGATTATCAAATCTAAGACGCAGGGCGATAATGTAAAGGACTTGAGGGAGTCTTCGAAAGGCTCTGCAAATATGACTAGAAATTAAATCCAGCAAAGTGCGCATTTGCAATCCCGTTGGGCAAACTTCTGGGGTTCATCGTCAACTGGAGAGGCATCGAATTGGATCCAACCAAGATCAAATCCATTCGAGAGCTACCTCCGCCAATGACCAAAAAGGATGTAATGGGTCTATTGGGAAGATTGAATTACATCACTCGATTCATTGCCCAGTTGGCTTCCACATGTGAGCCCATATTTAAGCTACTGAAAAAGGATGCAGCAACTAAGTGGACAGTCGAGTGTCAGGAAGCTTTTGATAGAATCAAACAATACTTGTCCAATCCACTAGTTTTAGTTTTACCAGAGCCAGGAAGGCTACTATTTCTCTATATAACAGTCTTGGAAAGCTCTTTTGGTTGTATTCTCGGGCAGCATGACGCCACGGGAAAGAAAGAGCAGGCCATTTATTTTCTGAGCAAAATGTTTACCAGTTATGAGGCCAAGTACACACGGTTAGAAATAACTTGTTGCGCTTTGTCGTGGGTGGCTCAAAAGCTTAGACATTATCTGCAAGCTCATACCACGTACCTCATAACCAGGCTGGATCCACTAAGGTACATATTCCAAAAACCAATGCCCATAGGACGACTGGCCAAATGGCAGATCTTGTTCACCGAGTTCGACATTGTTTATGTCACTCGTACTACGATGAAAGCTCAAGCATTGGCAGATCATCTGGCTGAGAACCTCGTTGATGACGAATATCAGCCTTTAAACACTTACTTCCCTGATGAAGAAGTGAATTCGTTGGAAGTAGCAGCTTAAGACACCCATGTCTAGAAAATGTTATTTGACTGAGCAGTAAACACAAAAGGCGTAGGGATTGGGGCAATTTTAATCTCACCCACAGGTCAGCATTATCCAGCTACAGCCAGGCTCCGGTTTTTCTGCACCAATAACACAGCTGAATATGAGGCTTGCATCATGGGCATGAACATGGCTATTAACCAAGCCGTCGAAGAATTGCTAATAATGGGAGATTCCGATCTGATCATCCAAGAAGCTCAAGGAGAATGGGAGACAAGAGACATTAAGCTCCTCCCATACAGACAGCATGTGGAAGACCTCAGCAAACTGTTCAGTTTGGTGCAGTTCAGGTACATTCCCCGTTGCCACAATGAGTTAGCAGATGCACTTGCAACCTTGTCCTCTATGTTACCATACCCTGGGAACGCCTATGTTGACCCTTTACAAATCCAAATCAAATAAAGGCATGGGTATTATAATGCGACCGAAGCAGAGCCCAACACACAACCTTGGTATTATGACATCTTGTGATTCCTAAAAACACAGGAATACTTCGAGCAAGCCACCGGAGAACAAAAGAAAACCATCTGACGACATGCAAGCAATTTCTTCTTGAGCGGTGACACTTGTGTAAAAGGACTCCAGATCTTAATTTGTTGAGATGTGTGGATATCGAAGAAGCTGGGAGAATTATGTACGAAGTACATGCGGGTGTGTGTGGGCCCCATATGAATGGCTATGTACTAGCGAAGAAGATACTCCGAGCTGGCTATTACTGGATGACCATGGAGAAAGACTACTTCAACTTCGTTCGAAAATGTCATCAATGTCAGGTGCACAGTGATTTGACTCATGCACCGCCAAATGAACTGCATCCTATGTCAGCACCTTGGCCATTTGCGCAAGGGGCATGGATGTCATTGGGCCGATTGAGCCAAAAGCCTCAAATAGGCACAGATTCATATTGCTCGCCATTGATTACTTCACAAATGGGTTGAGGCCATCACCCTTAAGTCTGTTACCAAGAAAGCGGTAGTGGATTTTGTGCATTCCAACATCACTTGTCACTTCGGGATTCCCGCTACCATCATTACATACAACACAACTATCTAAACAATCGGCTGATGGGAGAGATATGTGAACAGTTCAAGGTAACACATAGAAACTTCACTCCCTACCGGCCCAAAGCTAATTGTGCGGTCGAAGCAGCTAACAAGAACATCAAGAAGATCTTGAGGAAAATGATTCAAAGCTCGAGACTAATGGCAGGAAAAGTTTCCTTTTTCACTGATGGGATATCGTACCACAGTACGTACATCGGTAGGAGCAACCCCCTATTTGTTGGTCTATGGGACTGAGGCTATCATACCCGCAGAGGTAGAAATCCCTTCGCTCCAAGAGATTGTCAAAGCGAAGATTGAGGATAGTGAATGGGTCAAAACCTGTTAGGATCAGCTGGCATTAATTGATGAAAATCGAATGGCTGCGGTATGCCACGGGCAGTTGTACCAACAAAGAATGGCCGTGCTTACAACAAGAAAGTGTGCCCCAGGAATTTCGAAGTATGGCACCTGGTATTGAGATAGATACTGCTTCATCATTAGAAAGCCAAAGGAAAATTCGCTCCAAATTGGAAAGGGCCGTACATTATCAGAAAGATATTTCCTAAAGGAGCATTGTACCTGGGTGACATTGAAGGAGATGAGCCCGAGGCTGTAGTAAATGCAGATGTAGTAAAAAGGTATTATGTTTGAACCCCTTGCAGCAATGGCCCCGATTGATTGAAATGACGAAGCTTTTGCTTTCCCGCTACAATCACCCTTTTTGTAACCCGGAGATGCTGTTCAAAAAAATAGAAAATAAAAAAAGAGAAGGAAGAAAAGAAAAGAAAAAATGAAAAGAAAAGAAAAGAAAGAATACAAACAAAATTAGTTTAGGAAAATTTCCTGAACTACGTGTGACTTGATTACGAAAGGATACGTAGGCAGCCTCTCCCTGAGGTTCAATCATATCAAAATAAAAACCCCACTTTACCCAAAAGAATCAAAACTGGGGCAGAAATGTATTGGTTTGGTTACAAATCCATTCAAATGGTTCTAAAGTTATAGATCCCCGGGGATGTGACAAATACTGTTTGGCACAAATCAGATTTTGAGAGAAATAAAATGAGAGAGTCTTATCGGTGAAAACCTCCGGGCACCATATGGCGACGGCGAGCAGAGAAAAATAAAATGAGAGAGTCCGTTTAGCGGAAACTCTCAAAGATCGCTATCGGGCAACAGGAGAAGAGAAATGAGAGAGGCCGATTGGCGAAAAACTGAAAAAGGCACCATCGGCCGAAAGGAGAAAATATTGCTGCTCAAGTCTGAATCAGCTTTCTTTGATCTTGAAAGAGCTCAAACTAGAAAATAGAAATGGATCTGGTTCGGGTATTCAGTCCAAGAAGCATGTCGTTGCCATTTAAAGCCGACTCATATTTCCATATAAGTCCCTCTCTTTCCTCCAAAAAAAACATACCTCTTTAAAATCCATGTCTCATTCCTTTCCACTTTTACTTTGATGTCGTGATTATTCCTTAAGAAAGGCAGCAGGGCTGGTCTTACGGGTTTCTCTTGGCAAGAACTAAAGGAATACCCAACATCGTCAAGCGTGCTTATCCAATCCCCGCTGATCATGACGACTAACGCCCCAAAAGTCGGGAAATAAAAGAAAGGAAATTCAAAATCAAAAATCCATGAAGGTGAAGTAAAATCGGAGGGTTTTAAGCCAAGTAGGACATTGGTTCTTATCAAAAGCCCCAAAAGCAAGCCCTGAAATAAAATCAGGGCAAAACCCATCGCAAAAGGCCCAAAAAACAAAAATCAACCCGAAAATGAAGACCCCCTGGCCAACCTACAAAGCAAAGACTGGAAGTCAATGGTTTTGACCTCTGACCGGAAGGAAGCTGAAATCAAGCGTGGCAAGGCTGCAAATCCAATCACTGTTCAAACTAACAGTTTGTTTTGTTTCTAAACTAAATGAGACGTATGTTCAACCAAGAAAAAAAGAAGGAACATGGGGAAAAAACAACCAAAGGATTGGCCCAAGGACCAAGGATGGTGTTGCGTCAATAACAAAAGGGATGTTTTCTTTTCATTTTCCTGCAAACTCGTAAATAAGCGTGATAGCACGAGATTCCAATCCTTAGTTTCCCCTTCTCCAATTTATGGATTTCCTAGGCATGACCCAAGGATTGCATTCCAACCCCTCCAGCATAGACCAAGAATTCTCCTTCCTTCACATCCCGGCATAACCCGGGAAGTTCCTCTTCACGTCCCCAGCATAATCTGAGGATTCCTTTCCTACGCTTTCTACTCCCTAGCGTAGTCTAAAAGTTAACGCTACCCTATCCTTAACATAACTTAAGGGTTGTTCCTTCCCCTCTACCCAACATAGTCAAAAGGATCTCTCCGATCCCTCACTTCGTGGTAGATTATCCCTAGCATAACCTAGGAATTTTCATTTATCCCGGCAAAACCCGTGGATCTCCCTAGCATAACCGAGGATTTTTTTCATTCATCCCGGTATAACCCGCGGATTCCCCTGGCATAACCTAGGAATTTTCATTTATCCCGGCATAACCCGTGGATTTCCATAGCATAACCTAGGAATTTTCATCTCCATCCCGACATAACCCGCGGATTTCCCCTAGCATAACCTAAGAATTTTCATTTCCATCCCGGTATAGCCCGTGGATACCCCTGGCATAACCCGATATTTCTCTTTCAATCCTAGCA
The DNA here is from genome assembly GCA_034376525.1 of Nicotiana benthamiana. Lineage (NCBI taxonomy): Eukaryota > Viridiplantae > Streptophyta > Magnoliopsida > Solanales > Solanaceae > Nicotiana > Nicotiana benthamiana. Next base: position 43,617,593 of record CM067326.1, read on the forward strand.
TAACCTAGGAATTTCCATTCATCCCGGCATAACCCACAGATTTCCCCTAGCATAGCCTAGGAATTTTCATTTCCATCCCAGCATAGCCCGTGGATTCCCCTGGCATAACCCAGGACTTCTCTTTCAATCCCGGCATAACCCGTGGATCTCCCTAGCGTAACCTAGGAGTCTTCTTTTAAATCCTGGCATAACCCGAGGATCCCCCTGGCATAACCCAGGATTTCTCTTTCAATCCCGGCATAACCCGCGGATTTCCCCTAACATAACCTAGGAATTTTCTTTCATCCCGGCATAACCCGTGCATTTTCCCTGGCATAACCCAGGAATTTTTCATTCATCCCGGCATAACCCGTGGATCCCCTGGCATAACCCAAGAATTTTCATTCATCCCGGCATAACCCGCGGATCCCCTGGCACAACCCCAAAATTTCTTCATAACCCATGACTCTCTTTCTGTCCCCAGCAGGGACCTTTTTCCTTATCCTGGAATAACCCGTGGATCTTTTCTTTCCCCCAACAGGGGCTTTTTTATTTCTATCCCGTCATAACCCGCGGATCCTCCTTTATTCTCAGCAAGGACCCTTTCTCCCTCCCAGCATAACCTGGCGGTCTTTCCAAAGGATACATAATCCCGGTGTTTATTGTTTTTGATAAAGATAGCTTAGTTGTGTGTTGTAAATAACTCATGAAATTTTCCCAGTGAAAAATGGGGCAGAAAATTTCGTTCGTTTGTCTGTGTTGGTGTTTGAGCAGGTTGAACTTTAAGGCATAAGATACAAGATGGCCGAAAGTGTGAGTCTTAATCTAGAATGAAGGAAAAAAAGAAAAGAACAAAAGAAGTAGATTCAAATGATAGAGATGCGGACCGCTCAAAATTGGAATGAAGTCACAAACTCTTCATGTCCTGCTTTGTTTCAAAAATAATTGAAGAATAAATCAGCGGTTGCAGCTAATAGGCATCAAGATTCAGATCGAGGTCTACAAAAAAATCATCTAAGATTCAAGATCGAGATCCAAGAGATTTATGTATAGGAATCTTGTAACCCATAGTTGACAGGCCTAGGCAGTTTAGCTTTTGTTTTTCTTTTTGTGTAATAAAGAGTCGGTAAGCAGTAGCAGCAGCAACGACAGTGAAATCGCAACCCAGGGTAGTCCCAGCTACCAAAGCTTCCAGAACTACACTGACCTGATTCCTTTATTGCCAGGGATATGTAGGCAACCTTTGAAGCAATGTTCGGTCAGGAATATTTCAAAATGCTTCACACGGAGTACTCAATCGGACAAAAATTGCTCATATTTGCTCACTTGTCATTGCACGAAAACTCATCGTGTTCCCTCGCAAAGAGGGACAATTGTGAGCATGTGGTTTTTGCCCTGTTAAGACGACTCCTATAGGACTCTCAGGCTTAGGATTTTCCTTTTAATATTTGATTTAGGATTTAATTTTAGGATTTAATTGCATGTGATCGTGTGTTTTTATTTAGGATTTAATTTTATATTTTTGTCAAAATAACTGTTAATTAGGGTTATTTTTTGTGAATAGAAAATTCAAAAAAATGCAAGCACTATTTCTGGTATTTTAATCATTTTTAACTTTAATTTGTTGCATTTTTTGTTTGAGTTATTTAGGAATTTTTAAAATAGAATTATGAATTAAGTAATAAAATAAAAAGGAAAGAAAACAAAAAAAAATACATATACAGCCACCCAGGCTGGCCACAATTGGGCTAGACTTGAGTGGCCCAAATATTTCTACCCTATAAATGACACCCATGCCCAGCCCAACATCAGCCTCCGACCCAGTCCATCAGACTTGCTCAAAACGACACCGTTTTTTTATTCATTCATCTCAGCCGTTGATCAACAAATCATCCAACGGCCCTGAAACCCTCCCCCCAAATTAAATAAATATGTCCAAATCTCTGTCTAGATACAGAGACAAGTGCATCACCTTCCTCGTACCAAGTCCTCCGTTGTAATGCCTCCCCTTGACCGCCCTCTGACTACCCTTGACCACCCAGCAACCACCCTAACGTCGCCGCCGGAAATCACCTCATGACGGCGGCCGGTCACCTAACCACCCCAACCTTACACCACCGGACCACCATGACCCCCTCTCCCCCTTCATGTAGTTGTTTTCTTTCAAACAAATGCGGAACGTTTTGAATATTCAAAACAAGGTTCGCCGGGACCATCGTCTCCGGTGACCCAATCCCAAACCACCCTAAGTTTACACCATAGGACCACCAAGACCTCCTCTTCTCCGTCCTCCAATCAGCTTCCTTCGAACAACCCTCCACTACCTCGAATATTCAAAAGAAGGGTTGTCGGAACCACCATCTCCGACGACCCAACCCCAAACCCGTCCAAAGTTACAGCCTTGAACCACCTTATCTTCCTCTTTCCAACCGTCCATATCACCCATTCGAATCCAAGTGAAGTGCCTCGAATATCGATTTGAAGTATACCTATTACCTAAACCCCACCGGATTCTGGCCAAACTGACCTCAGACAATCCCCGTCCATCCCCCTCCCCAACCATGCCATCCATAGGCCTCAAACCCTGCTAACCACAACAAAAACTTAGATCTGAGACCTTGCTGGGTATCAGAAGCATCAAATCCCCCCCCACCCCCGAACCCTTGTTCTTCTTTAAACGCTCAAGGCAAATGCGTTAGAGGTTAAAAACCCTCCCAAATGAAACCATAAATTCATGGAACTAGGAGAATATCAATTTAGGGTTGCATGCGCACACAAAAGCTAAGTACCATGTTTTCATTTTTGTTCGCATAAGTCTTTTCTTTAATTGTTGTTTTGTGTTAACTTTTACATGTTCAATCCATGTTATTCATTTCTCACTTTCAAGTTTTACTGAGTGTTTTAATTAGGTTATTTCTGTAAGTTAAGCGTCACTTGATGGGTTTCCTTTCCTGGTCGATTTAATCCATTTGTTTTTGACATAAGATGCCTGAACATTTACATGATACTATAGTAATAATAATTTTTGTTAATTAGACCACATTAGGATATTTTAATTCTTAAACTTGTCAAATAAGCCTGTAGTCCATGCCAAATTTGGCCCATAACTTAAACACAATTGACCAGGGTCAGTTTTGACCAAACCAAATGAAAAAACCAAGGTTAAAAACTTCAGGTTAGTTAATTAGGAAAGGAAATTGGGGTATAAGGGGTATTTGACCTTGAAAGAATCTTGTAACAACCCCTATAACATTCTAGTGAGGGAATTAGGCATAATTTTAGCCTCAAACTTGAGGCACAAGTCAGAAAACTAAGGACTGTTTAGTCAAAACCTGAAATTTGAATAAGGGACTAAAAGGAAAAGTGTTTCCCTAAGGCTTCACTATAAAAAGAGCAATCTGAACATTTTGAAAGGGGGATTTTTTTTCAGACTTTGGGATATATTTTCAAGCAGACCTTCCTTCTGAAGCTCTTATTAAATTGAGATATGGATTATATTAGTTCCTTCTATACTCTTCAGAAATCACGAGTGCTGTCTTATTCCTGTTGAATTTTTATTCTCTCAAAAGTCTTCTGATATTCTGGGTGTTACTGATCAACTGACTGCTGTTGCTTGCTAGTTTGCTTCACTTTTGCTCATATGCATCTTTTTGCTGAACTCCAGGTACCAATCATCATCCAAATTCTGTGAAGTTGTAAGAACTTACGTGCATTCGAGATAATGAGAAGATAGCATTTCATCATTTATTTGTTTCAATTCCTGTTGTAATTGAACTTGTTCTCTTAAGGTTCTCTGGTATATGTACTAAACATAAACATCTATAATGTGACCGTGATGGGATTGTATACTTTATTTACTTAGGTCCATTCTTTACAGTAGAATGATAAAAAATGAGCTTAGTACTTATAATTTGAGTTATATGTTAGGAATTTGATAGCTAAACATATATAATACTCTGAATGATGAGTATTCTGAGCTATATCTTGAAACTTTAGGGTTAAATCTGGTGCAAAATTATTTTTAGTATTATCTTTGCAAATATTGTTTGCATATTATCTAATGCTCAGATATATGGTTTTTTTTATAATTGTAGTATAATAAGAAACGAAAGGTTGTTATTCTAAAGGGACTTGTTAGTCCAATAACCCTGGGCTCAATTGAGAGGCCCAGTAATTCCAGTGGAAGTGTAGCAATGCACGTTCCTGGGCAGATTGAAAGGGAAGCCCAAGGTAGCCACGAATAAGGCCCAAAAAGGGCAAATGTTGATTGTCTTCTTCAGAATGCATTGCCCTAATATAAATAACTAAAATATTGCAGGTACAAAGAATAATAGAAAACTTAAATGTTTTAGGATATCCTTATAAAACGAACGAGCCCCGTTAACTAAATCAATCATCCAGAGGCTCCTTAATTGAACAAAATACTTAGAAAATTGGAAAGTGTTGTTTAGTAAATTTCACGGCCTCCCACAAATTTTAAAAGACGTAGTTGCTATAGGCGCGAATTTATAAAATATCTTCCTAAATTTGGGTGCCCCAAATCTAAATCTCAATGGAGTTAAACTATGTCTAAAATTGCGTGCGCATTTATTTGACGCGATTCAAGATGTAGTTTGATAACACTGCAAATCTCCTAAAATCTATTAAAGTGGTTAATAATTTAAAATTGAATCATAGGTCTGACCATGTATAACAAATCAGATTTTAGCCACTTATAATAAGTTTAAGAGACCGTGCTAGAACCACGGATTCGATGGTGCCTAACACCTTCCCTCGGGTCAACAGAATTCCTTACTCAAAAATTTCTGTTTCGCAGACTCCAATTGGGTAGTCAAAATCTTCTCGATTTGGGATTTTAAATAAATCGCTGACTTGGGACACCAAAAGACCAAAACTATCCCAAGTGTCAACTCTTAATAAATAAAATAATCCCATTTCGAATAATGTTACTTCAATTAGAAAAACTCCCTTATACGTGTCATCCTTCGGGGTAGCCGTGTAAAAAGGAGGTGTGACAGATTATAGATGATGTGTTGGTACAAGTGGGGAAGTTTGTGTTCCTTGCAGACTTTGTTATTCTTGACCATCAGGTAGATGAGGAAATACCTATCGTTTTAGGGAGGCCATTCTTGGCCACTAGGAGAGCACTGATTGATTGTGAGACCAGGGAGTTAAAAATGAGGCTGAACGATGAAGAAGTCGTATTCAATGTTCAATAATCCATGAGGAGACCCAGTGAATATGCTAATTGCTCATTGGTGTAGGCAGTGGATATGATTCTGCACGAAGATGTTGTCACCCTGACTACTAAATATCCATTAAAGGCATGTTTGACAAATTTAGGAGATGGATGGCGAAGGTTAGCTGAGTGGGTCATGGCACTTGAAGGCCAAGGATTTTGGAAAAGGGAAACTCAGTTCAATTCCCTTGAGTTAGAAAAAGGGATACACCTCCAGTAAAGCCATTAGTAGAGGAATGACCCAAGCTGGAGCTAAAACCGCTCCCAACTCACCTCAGATACATTTTCTTAGGCCCTGATTCTACTTTGCCTGTTATTATATCATCCGGTTTGCTAGATTTGCGGATAGAGTAGCTCCTATAGGAATGTAAGACCACTATTAGTTAGACCATGGCAGACATAAAGGGTATCAGCCCAGCCTTCTGCATACACAAGATTCTCTTAGAAGAAGGACACAAATCTTTCAGAGAACATCAATGAAGGCTGAACCCGAATATGAACGAAGATGTGAAGAAGGAAGTGATAAAATGGTTAGATGCGGGAATCATCTTCCCCATCTCTGACAGTAATTGGGTCAGCCTTGTCCGATGTGTGCTGAAAAAAAGGGGATGGCGGTTGTACAAAATGAGAACAATGAGTTGATCTCAACTTGCACATTCACGGGATGTCAGATCTACATGGATTACAAAAAATTAAATACAACCACCCAGAAGGACCACATCCCCCTGCCATTTATTGACCAAATGTTGGACAGGCTGGCCGGGGCGATCGCACTTCTATTTCTTGGACAGATATTCGGGGTACAATCAGATCTCAATAGACCATGAAGATAGAGCGAAAAACACTTTCACTTGTCCGTATGGAATCTCGCCATTCGGAGAATGCCTTTTGGGCTTTGCAATGCACCAGCGACATTTCAATGGTGCATTTTAGCCATTTTATAGACATGGTGGAGGATATTATGGAGGTTTTTATGGATTATTTCTCCGTGGTGGGCGATTCATTTGAGGACTATCTTCAAAACTAAAGAAGAGTGCTCAAAATATGTGTGGAGACAAATTTAGTGCTCAATCGGGAGAAGTGCCATTTTATGGTACAAGAAGGGACAGTCCTGGGGCATCGAGTGTCTAGAAAGGGAATTGAGGTTGTCCATGCTAAGGTTGACGTGATTGAGAAGTTGCCACTGCCTACTTCAGTCAAGGCGGTGAGATCTTCCTTGGGCATATGGGGATCTACATGCAATTCAAAAAAGATTTCTCTAAGATTGCTAACACGTTATGTAAACTCCTTTGAAAAGGATCAACCCTCTGTGTTTTCTAATGATTGCAGGTTGGCATTTAAGGAGCTGAAGTAGATATTGGTGACTGCACCCATCATTGTTGCACCCAATTAGGAGCAACCATCTGAGCTCATGTGCGATGCAAGTGATTATGCAATAGGAGCAGTCATGGTGCAGCAAAAATATAAGCTGATGCACTCGATTTACCGTGCAAGCAGAACACTTACCGGTGCACAACTATATACACCGTGACGGAAAAAGGGACGTTGGCTGTAATTTTTGCATTCGACAAATTCAGGTCATACTTGATTGGTTCAAAAAGTTATTATATACACTTACCATGCAACTGTGAGTACGTGATTTTTTCCCTATATTGAATTACTTTCATAGTCACAAAACAAAATAAATTTTTGTTTCATTATTTGCAATTTTGTGAATTTTCGTGGCATTATTTGCTGATTGTTGCATTTGTTTTCGTATTTTTATTTAATGAAAAATACAAAAAATATATGTTGCATATGCATTTAGGAGTCAATTTTGCATTTTTTGGAATTAATTAGTGATTAGGCTATTTTTACAAAGCGGAAAATCAAAAATAGTCATCTTGCACCTTTTAATTTTTATTCTTTTATATTTTTTAGTTAGTTTATTAATTGTGGTAATTATTTAAGTTTAATTAGTATTTTTGTTAAGATAATCTGGGTTTTATTAATTTAATTCAAAATTTTAGGTTTAATAAAATAATAATATAATAGTAACTAAAAATAAAAGAAAACAAAGAAAATGAGTTCCTAATTTTTAAACCCGAATTTGGGCCAAAACCACCCAAAACCCACTAAAGCAAGCCAAAACCCAACCCTGTAACCCGGTCCGTCTCCAATTAATACCAAACGACGTTGTTTGGGTTGAATTGATCTTAGCCGTCTAGGATGCATAATCCAATGGTTGAGAAGTGATCCATCTATAATATAAAAATGTCCAAATGCCCCCCACCCCGTCTCTCATCTCCCTCACCTCACCAAAATCCCCCTCCATCGCCGCGGTCTGCCACCGCTGGAAATCGCCTGCGGTGGAGGTCGGCGTTCAATGATCCCCAAAATTACACCACAACCCCGCCTTTGCCTACTCATCTATAATCCACAACTGGCTTCCCTCAAAACTTAGCCAAACTTCTCCATTTTTGGCGTGAACATATGAACCCTAGCGCCACAAGAGTTTCTCCAGTGGCGGCGCCGCCTCTGTTTGACCCCCAACCAACACCAAATATTCCCCTAAACTCCCTCATTCCAAATCCCTAATAATCTTACCTCAAATACTACCTGAAGGCCTCGAATATTAAATCCAAAATTAGGACACTCTATGCAAGGGAATCGCTCCAAATCACCTGCTCGTTTCCGGCCTGGTTTGTATCAAAATGGTGTGCCTCGTCTGACTCTCAATGAAGAACAAACAATCCACGACCGAATCAGAGCAACATGTGGTTTTCAGGATCAATTAGTAAGTTTTCTTAATTTGCTTCGTCTTTCTCTGACTCTCCGGCCCAATATCCCTCCCTTCATTTGATTTGGGTATGTGAACAACTCTTCATATAACTTTTGTGTCAGCCTTAGATCTTCAGTTATTTTGTGTTGAGTTGTCTTGGGTCCTTTTTCTTTTCTTTTTCTTTCTCGTTAGTTGAATTAGGTGAGTTTCTTAATCCATTGTGTTTTATTGTGATTAGCAAGCTTAAACGTTTCATTAATAGATTAATTGCTTAGACAAATAAAGTTAGGCCATAGGAAATCCGTTGTCAGCATAGGCTAGGTCTCTAATTTCACCTCTTGTTGCTATTAAAATATGTTTTCGGACATTGTTTGCTTGGGAAGCCTTGTTTAGCTTCAATCTGGGCCCACAAATGTGGCAGCAGGCCCAATAGAGTCCCGATTTGGGGGTTTATGACCCAATTAGTTCAACTGACCCATTGTTGTAGGCTTCCGAGGTAAAAATAAGTTGATTGAGGAGTACCACTTGAGAAACCCCTAGAAGCTTCTGGCAGGGGTATATTGCTAAAATTTTTGTTCTATTACTTGGTTAACAAGTCATAAAATGAGGGACTAAAGGGGTAAATTAGTTTCTGAAGGTTGCCCTAATGTTTACCTGTAAAAGGCATGCAAACGTTAAGCTAGGGGGGATTTTTTTTGGAGAGAAAAATTCTGATAATTCACAAGACAACCAAAAATACTGTTTCATTAGGTGTTTTTTCAGGATTAGCTGAGTCTTTCACTTTTAGGTAAACAACATTGCTTCATTAACGAAATTTGAAATTGGTTAACATTAAGTTTGGAAAGTTTTTGGGTCAAGTTGTGTGAAGTTACTGTTCCATTGAGTTCTGAAGGTTATTTTGAGTTTATCTATGGTTAGTTGATAGTGGAAATGAGCCAAAATCAAGTCAGGTCAATATCCTTTGTTTCAGTTTGCTTGGATTGAAACTATTTTCTGGGTTGTTACTTCACTTCTGCGTCCAAAACTGGTTGAAAACTGTTGGTTCGTTGCTATGTAGTTGTTGATTATTTCTAAGCCTCTAACTCAGCTTCTGATTTTGCTTTGCGATTTTTAGGTACACACCTTGATACCCAATGTAAAGGCTGACTCATATGATATAAAGAGATCAAGATCTACTTGTTTGTTGAATATGTTCATTTACCTTTTGTTTTTATGTATTCAATTTTTTTATTCATATTTCCTCTTTAAATGTTTAAACCCATGTAACGTTATGAACATTTGAGACTCATTTCAACTTGTAATAATTGGATTGCAGCTGCTTGGACCTTAAACACAGATATAAGTAGGTTTTTGTTTATCTCTGAAATTGTGTGTATGAAAGTTACCTGCAAATAACATTTCCATCTGTATTAATTAGGGACCATGATCTGTAGTATTGATTTGAGATTGTTTGAGCATGTTTGTTTTAGGGACTGCTGAAAATTTTTAATGGGTACAACTTAATGATGTCAAGTATGTGGTAGTATGGATTTGAAAATGAACTTATATGTGTTCAGGGTATTAGGAAATGGAGCCTAAAAATAGAAGTTGATTTGGGTTTGTAAAGATGATTAAACTATGAAATTCATTTGTCCGACTATGCTATGTTGTCTTAGTGTCCTACGAAATACATTTCAGATTGTTTCCTACTGTAGGTAAGTCAGGTCTTGGCCTTGATTATTTGCTTGAGACCCTCAACAACATATTCTGCTTCTTCTAACTTTCTTAGCTTAAGCCGTGTCAAAATTAAGGAAAGAGTAGCATTCAATTTCATCTCTAAAATTTAAAGCTTCTTTTGAGGTCATTACTTGAGTTAGATCTTATCGTGATTTGTTGGTCATTTGGTTAGTGGGCTGTAATATGTTGTTAGTTCTGATATAGGTTCAAGGCTTAGTGATGATATGACAAGTAAAATATTATAGTAGCAATATATACCTTGTTAGCTCTCATTATTAGAATAATAAGATACTCAGCTTGTTTTGAACTATTCATGGTTGTTGATGGTTATATTCGAGAATGCGTTATGTTTGCTTTCTTAGTTGTTAATTAAAGCGAATTCGAATTTTTAGGTGGCAAAATTATGTCTGAATTATTGTATCTAAGTTTCAAAGGCTCGACCCTGTGCCCTTGTCTTTCATTTTCCTTTCCCACAATTGGGCTTCGATTGGAGCCCAACAATCTCACGTAGGAGCACGACAACATAAGGTTGAATTTTGATTGATTAACTATCATTAATGTAAAGTTGAGTTATTAAATCAGAAGCTGAATTCGTGAGCTAATGACATGACTTTTATTCTATTTGGGGCAGCGTTTTGTTGGTCCTACTATTTGGATTTTGAGGCATGGGCCTAAAATCGACCCAGCCATGGCAACTAGACCTGTTTCTACATTTTTCGAGTCATCTGACTTCTCCTTTGGGCAAGAATAAAAAGAAGTGAACAAAGTAGATATCCTGTTGCACCTTGAATTACGCAGGTATTGGGCTTTAAGAGTAAATAGGGTTAAAATCCCCATCCATCCTAATGAAAATCGATTGGCACTCGTTTTAATTAAATTCAAAGTCAACCTTATAACTCGAGGCATGCCATTTAGCAAATTCCATGCCCTCGCAAATCCAAAGGCGCGCAATTGCTTTATGTGCGTTAATTAAAAATCTATCTTCCTAAACTCGGGTGCACATTTACGTGACCCAGATCTCAATCCTTGCAATGTTGAAAAATATCGAGGACCGCGAGTGCATTTGTGTGGCGTGGTTCAACACGTGTTTTAACAGTGGTGCAATATTTCTAAAAATGAATAAAAGCGGTTAATGTTTAAAATTCACATAGGTTCAAAATGTATTAGAATCATATAATGAGCCAATATAGAAATTGAGCGACCGTGCTAGAACCACGGAACTCGAAAATGCGTAACACCTTCTCCCGGTTTAACAAAATTCCTTACCCAGATTTCTGGTTCGCAGACTGTAGCACGGAGTCAACCCCTTCCTCAATTCGAGATTTGCACCGGTGACTTGGGACACTATTAATTGTCCCAAGTGGTGACTCTGAAATTTTAATAAACAAATAATCCCGTCTCGACTGTCCTTTAATTGGTAAAACTCCCTTCTATGCCCTTCGCGGGGTGTAGTAAAAAATGGAGGTGTGACACTTCTGGCGACTCTGCTAGGGAACGAACCCAGAATCTATGGTTTAGGGTTCAAGAATTCAAGTTTAGATGATTTGTTATAACTGGCTTCATTTATTATCTGATTTTGTCACATGTTTGGGCCTAATGTGCTAATTGTTGCTAATTACCGCTTTGACATTATTTGAACTGTATATAAATTGCTACAAAACCCTTCTCTTCTCATCTTCGAAGATGTGCTCGCTGGTTGAAACTCTCAATTCTATTAGTGTCATGCCTTGAAATACGAAAGAATCTCGGACAAGTTACAAAGCCGGATGGCCTTTTGGTTCCCGGTATGTAGCCCCATCCTCGACTCGAGTCGTCCGCTTGGGTACATAGTCTAGAACATGTATCCAGGTTTTGAAACTAGAATAACTTAACCTCATGCCGGATCCCTAGTAGGAACGCTTATTTGCATCATGCATTTGACTTAGGGGACTCAACACAGGGGTTGGGTCCGTCTAGGACAGGTGTACCCAAAATAATAGACCATTCTGATGCATCTTACGTGCTACTTGTGCATTTATTCCAGATTTGCATGCCGACCGTCTTTTGAAAAAGAGAGGAGAATTAATAAAGAAAATAATAGTGTGAGGGATGAGGAAGGTAATTACATGTTTCAAATATCGATACTGAAATTCTGCCAAAATTTTGAAACAAAAACAAAGAAAAGGAATTTGTTTTCGAAAAAAGGGAAAAAATAAAATTGGTGTTCAACTTTTTTAAATTGCCCGAACTGCGCCGATTTGATTCTCACAGGGAGTGAGATACGTAGGCAACTCCCATCAGGCCCAACTTCATTTTTGCAAAAATAGCCTCAAAAGAACCAAATTTATTTATGATAAATTAATAAGGCAGTTCTTGTCAATATTAGCCGAGTGTCCCCAAAAGGGTGTCGGAAGGATGCTTTTGCAAGAACAGCTGCCCTGGATTCTTTTTCAAATTTTTTGTTAGTAGTAAGCACAACCTTAAAATCTTCCCCCGGAAGTGCTGAAAGGCCGTATCTGCAAAGCCGGACTCATACTCTTGAAATGAAAATCTAAAACAAATCAGCCTTGTGTTGTTTTAAGTCAAATAAATCATGATTTCTGCTTAATAAGCCTAACAAATATGCAGAATGAGCACGAATCAAAATTTGCCAATAACAATCATGAACAGGATCCCTTTGGAGCTGCATATGTGGTGGAATGATCTAGGTGAATCAGGGAAAGACAAGGTCAATACATACTTAGGAGGTCTCACCGGGTTATTGAAAATCAATCCTAGATGGGACATCATAAATGCGTTGGTTACATTCTGGGAGCCGGCCCATAGCGTATTTCATTTCCCAGACTTTGAACTCAACCAACCATGGAAGAAAAAACCGTATATATCGGAGGCCCCAAAATTCCTCCGAGACACCAGTATTTGATTGTGCCAAAGACCGTCGTTGTACACAAATTCTTGGATTCACTAAAGATAAGCAGGGGGTTCACAACCCAAATCTGTCAGCCGGTTTTTGTACTTCACTGTATATATACAAGAGGTATGGGCACATAGAGGGTTTAACGACCCGAAAAATAAAATTTGTAGCAAGGGTAACCGATTCAAATGGGAGGAACGTATGTGTTTCACATTTATGATATTCTTCTTGGGCCTCTTGGTGTTTTCAAGGAAAGATGGGAATATTGATATACGGATAGCAGGGGTTGTCAGCACCCTGCTCACTCAGGCCAAGAGAACCCTCGCACCCATGATATTATCTGAAATCTTCCGCACCCTCACAGCCTATAAATCCAGAGGAGATTTCTCTGAAGGATGCAACGTGTTGTTACAGATGTGGATGGTTGAACACCTGCGCCATCATCCTCAATGCATGAGTTATGGGTCGTTGGAAAAGAGCTGCATAGAGGAATTTTATACCAGAGTTTATAGGTTTATATTACCAGAGGGGGTCACAGAATGGGCATCATATCTCTGTACCGTAAGTGCAAGTCAAATAGAGTGGACGTTCGGGTGGCTCCTTATTGATGAAATTATATATATGCTAGCTACGGGGTCTTATTTCCTTTTGATGGATCTTAGGAGCATCCAACCTTATGCTCCGTACAGGTGCTGAGATAGTTAGGGAGGTGCCAAATGATTCCCAAGGATGAAGAAATTAGTCTCCACGTGGTCAAGATTGGTCCCAATGGTTAATTTCGTAAAGCAGCAGTCCGCCAAATTTGGAGCGAATGTCAGTACTTGACGGCGTATACTCGAGTAAGTGACTTGTCTAACGGTGAGGTTGCACCAGGGTACCTCGCTTGGTATAAAAAGGAAATAGAGTTTGGAAGGCTGGCCAAAAGACCACATCCTCAGGAATTTTCTGAGGCGTCACAAGAACAGTGAAATTGGTTAGCCAAGGAAAACGAATACAGGGCCACAGTAGGAAAATTAGAAAAACAAGTCAAAGACCTCCAATTCGAGAATGGTTTGCAAGCCGCGACGGACGATGGAGAAAAGAAAAGACTGGCCAAATAAATTGAAGCTTTGAGAGCCCAAATTCAGAAATAAAAATAGCCGCAGAGAACCCCACCAGAAGTGCGAAGGATGAAAAGCTCCTAGATAATCTAAGGCGGAAAGTATGAGAATATGGTTTTGACTTGAACAAAGCAAAGGGTGAGCTAGCCAGGGCCTGGAAGCAATTGGCCAAAAATGCAGAAAAACATGAACGCATGACTGAACAATTGAAAGAAAGGTATGACAACGAGGTTGGGGGATTGAAGAAGAGAGTCATCATGGTTGAAAACAAAATGATTAAGTAGGCAAAAGACTTCAAGGCTGAATGAGAGCACTGTTACGCAGCCATAGCACAACTAGAAAGAGATTTGCATCGGTTTCAAGAACTAAGTCAGGTAGCCGAACAAACTTTCAAAGCCAGGTCCCAACAGATTAGGCGATTATTGCAAGAAAAGGGTGTTTTAAGAGAGAGGGTCCAGATGATCGCTGATTACATCACTGTAAAGTGTAGCAACTGTGAAGATATGACGAGATCCACGTTCTTTCCACCATAATGATCTTTGTTCGTCAAGTGATGGAAGACCTCACCCAAGAGGATCTAGCACGCATGCATGCAGTGAGACCGAATGATGTCCCGCAGGCCCCAGGAGCATTAGAGGCCTTAATGTATTCATGATTTTAGCTCGAGTCTGTTAGTCCTTTTGCGAAGTCTGTATTTTCTTCTATTTGAGTATACAGTTGGTTGTCGAGTGTTGTTCCATCTTTCTGTCAGAGTCTGTTGGTTTTGTTTTGAGTCGGAGTCTGTTAATTTCTTTTCTTGGGTCTGTTAGTTTAGTAGTTGTAATCAAATGTACACTTTATGAAAATTGAAATTCCCCAAATACTTTGTTTCTGTAGATATCCTCCAAAACTAAGCTGGGTCTGATTCATGCGGGGTCATGATATGTAGACAATCTTCATAGGATTCGACCATAACCAAAATAAGGAAAGGGGGAAAAGAAAATAGAGAAAACCGTGAGAGAAAAACAACGGCAAAATAAGGGAGAGAATAATAAAATAAAAGAAGGCAGGCAAAACAAGTTGAGCAAAAAGAAAAAGGGAAAAAGAAAAAGAAAACAAGAGAGAAAAGAAAAGCAACATCGGATAAAAGCCGGGATGACGGAAACAGCCAATCCAATGCACATAGAAACCATAACTGCTTAGGTGCATTCATCCCCGAATATGTGGTTGCCTGTATGTTGAATCCTAACCGCTAATGAGTTTTGGTGTACTTTACCCATATTTAGACAAGTGGTTAGTTTGCTGCATTCTGGCAACCCACCCCTATAACACTCGGTCCAAAATAAAGCTGACTATGGCCAATCAAGAACCCGACACAAGTATCATTGATCTCTCAAAAGAGGTAGAAGAGATGGATGTCAATGCAATGAAAGAAGAGATGTAAAAACTGAAGCAACAGATGGCTGAAATGTATCAAGCATGGGTAAGAGGGCAACCATCACCGGCTTATCCTGCTAACCCAACCTTCCTCCCATCATTAGCCCAGTCACATGACCACCCTGCCATTGGTCCACCCTTAATCTTCCCAATCTACCAACAATACCAAGGCACAACTTCCCAGACACCCCCAGCTCTACCACCCAAAGTTGTTCCACACCTTCCTCTACCAGTTGCTCCTAATCATTGTGGCACCTCCTCTCACTACACCCATAGATCATCCAATGAACCTTTGTCCCAAACTCATGATAACCTATATTACCCACCAAAACCCACTTTTAAAGCCCCGGAACCCTACTCATACGCTTCCCATTTTGAAATCCCTACAGAGGCTGAAAAACCAGCCAAAAATCCAGAGCAAGAGGAGGTGCTTAGGTAAGTCAAAAGTCTAGATCAATCATTCAGAGATATGTGAGGGTTGGGAGGCCAAGTGAGTGTGGCATATAAAGACCTATTTTTTTCCCAAATGTACAATTGCCGTCGGGCTTTAAGATGCCCAAGTTTGACTTATACGATGGGCATGGTGATCCAGCGGCACATCTAAGGAGTTTCTGCAGTAAGATGAGAGGGGCAGGCATTAGAGATGAATTACTGATGGCGTACTTCAGTCAAAGATTAAGTGGTTCAACTTTGGAATGGTACACTCGACAAGATCATGCTCGGTGGTACACATGGGACGATCTAGCCCAAGCATTGGCCTATCATTTTCAGTAGAATCTTGAAATTATTCCAGATCGCCTGTCCTTGACAAAAATGGAAAATAAGCACAACCAGAGCTTTATAGAGTAGGGCTTCCGTTGGAGGGAGCATGCAGCAAGGGTTGACCCGCCAATAAAGGAAAGCGAAATGGTAGATTATTTCCTGCAAGCCTTGGAGTCCATGTATTTTCATCGCCTGGTGTCAGTAGTGGGCAAATCCTTTAATGAGGTAGTCAAAATGGGGAGCATGGTAGAGGAGGGACTCAAATCTAACAAGATTATGATTTATTTTGCAATCAAGGCAACCACCCAGAATATCCAAAGCGGGACAGGGGAAAATGGAAAAGAAGAAGAATGAGGAGGTAACAACAATTGACTTAAGGACTTGGTTCAGGCCCCGGGGTACATCACATTACAATCAGCCCCGACCTCATCACCAAACCAATCCTCACACTCCATATAACCCACCACAGCACACCCACCTCCTAACCCCCATTTTTCCATCCATCATGCACAAACGTATACTCAACCTCCCGCCCATGCACAATGGCGTGTGCCAACCCCATAAAACAATTACCCAGCACCACAAAATACCTATCCACCTCCAAGAGCCTACCAACACCCCCTAAGACTAGCTTTCCGAATCAACCAGTCTTTAAAGAATGAGAGATTGCAGAAGAAGAAAACTTTCACTCTTTTGGGAGAATCATATACCAGCTTATTATACAGGTTGAGACAGTTAGATATGTTGAGGCCAATTGAGGCAAAAATTCGAAATCCTCCTCCGAGAAATCTGGACTACTCTGTTAGTTGTGAGTATTGTTCTGGTCCGGAGCATGACACAAAGAAATGTTTGCATCTGAAGAGTGTTATTCAAGAACTCATTGATTCATTTCGGATTGAGGTGCAAGCTCCGGAAGCACCCAATATTAATCAAAACCCACTGCCTGCTCATAAAGAGACGAATATGATTGAGATAGTGCACAAACAGGGAGACCCCAAAAAGCCTTTGCAAACCGTCATGATGATCCGAGCCAGTGAGCGGAAGCTGATTGAAAATATAACAAGCAAGATGTCTATGTTTTAGTTGAGTGGAACAAGCAGTGAGACTTACGCTGTAGTCAGGAAGGAATTCCCGAGAGATGGGATGGTGAAACGAGAAAATGCAAAAGTGGTGGTACTAGGGGTGGAAAGAAAGCATGTGGTTGTCGTGGAAGGTGCTCGCATAGAGCCCGTAGTTATCAAACATGTAACTTAGTTACTAATAATCAATTGCAAGGTCGTCTCTCTGAATTATGATCGAGTAATAGTGACTTACAAAGGGAAATAGGTTAGAGAAGAAGTTTGTTAGACCCACCGATTGACCCAATCGCGGAGGTGCTTTACCCCCAAGGAATTGAGAAAATCCAAATCGACCAAGGATAAATCAATGCTGGTGAAGAAAACCATGAGTGAAGAGGAAGCAGAAGAGTTTCTGAAGAAGATGAAAATGCAAGATTATTCCATTGTGGAACAATTGAGGAAGACGCCTGCTCAAATCTCGTTATTATCGTTAATGATTCATTCAGATGACCACTGTCGGGCGTTGATAAAAATCCTAAATGAGGCCCATGTTCCTGATAAAATCACAGTCAATCACTTGGAAATGATAGCCAACATGATTTTTTAGGTAAATAGAGTCACTTTTTCCGACGATGAATTGCCCGTAGAAGGCACCGAGCATAATAGAGCCCTCTATCTCACGGTAAAGTGAGAAGATTCTGTAGTCAGTCGAGTGTTGGTTGACAATGGTTCCAGTGTGAATATTTTCCCTCTTTCCACGTTGAACAAGTTGAAGGTGGATGATGAAAAAATCCCCAAGAATAATATTTGTGTGCGAGGGTTTTATGGTGGGGGAAAAGATTTGGTCGGTGACACTATGCTCGAACTGACAATCGCACCAGTTGATTTGACCATGGAATTCCAGGTGCTGGATGTGACTGTCTCTTACAACCTACTATTGGGGCGACCTTGGATCCATGCTGCTAAAGCAGTCCCCTTTACTTTACATCAAATGGTGAAATTTGAATGGGATCGATAAGAGATAGTTGTGCACAGTGAATACCGTATGTATGCTCACAGTGATGCTATTGTACCATTCATCGAGGCGGATGATGACAAGGGGCCTTGGGTGTATCAGGTTCATGACATAGTATCAGTGAAGAAAGTTCTAGAAGGGGAGTGCATTCCAACACCGAAGCTAGCCACTGCATCAGTCATAGTGGCTGTTGAAAGTTGAGTAATGTGTTTTTTCAAGGAAAGGGTCTGGGGGTGTCATTTCAAGGTATCGTACAACCTATATCTCTCCCTAAAAACTTGGAGACCTTTGGTTTGGGGTTCAAGCTTATAATTGCAGACATAAAGAGAGCCAGAAGAATGAAACAGAAAGCACGGGTCCTCTCCAAACCCGTGTCGCATCTCTTCAAATCATTTGTGAAGCCGGGTACAAAGAAGTGCCCGATAATGATAAGTCCCAGTCTTGTGGTCGGACCAGATAAAGAATTGCTTGAAAGGTTCGAAAGGTTGTTTGAAAATGTGAATGTGGTAGAAGCAGGAGCGTTCTCTAGTAAGGCAGATGTAAAATTTGTCGGGCCCGCACAAAAGTCAACAATTGGGAAGCTACTCCTCTCCCGACCAAGAAGGAGTTGTGGTAGTCTACTTTGATTTTTCTTTCCATCTCCCTGGATTATTCTAGAGTTGTAATTCATAGTCTATGTTTCGTCCATTGGGATGTGTTTATCTTTCAAATTTCAATGAAATGCAATTTCCTTTACGTAAGCGCTGATAGTTCTTATTTTTCTTTGGTTCTCTTTTCCTTCTTGTATAGCTATTTTTATGCTGGGTCCAATGATATGACATGCATAAGAAAACTTCGGCCAAGTCTTGAAAGCTGGTCTAATTCAAAAGTAATAATTCAGGAGATAGAATATGAGGATGAACCAGAATATGATGAGTAAAAGGCATTTGAAAAAATAATCGAAGCGCTGCTTGAATACGAAGATGTTTTTGCATGGTCTTACGATGACATGCCAGGGTTGAGCACTGACTTGGTGGTTTACAAATTGCTCACTGGCACGACCTGCCTTCCTGTCAAACAAAAGTTGAGGAAGTTTAAATTTGACATGAGCGTAAAGATCAAAGAGCAAGTTACCAAGCAGTTTGAGGCGAAGGTCATCCGAGTCACATGATATCCCACCTGGTTAGCCAATGTCGTACATGTGCAAAAGAAGGATGGTAAAACTAGGGTGTGTGTCGATTATCGTGACCTCAACAAAGTGAGTCCAAAGGACAACTTCCCACTGCCGAACATCCACAAATTGATTGACAATTGTGCAAAACATGATATTGGTTCTTTTGTAGATTGTTACGCAGGCTATCACCAGATTTTGATTGATGATGAGGATGCGGAGAAGACAGCATTCATCACGCCGTGGGGAATATATTGCTATAGGGACATGTCCTTTGGTTTAAAGAATGTTGGGGCAACCTATATGAGCGCAATGGCAACCATATTCCATAATATGATACTTAAGGAGATTAAGGTCTATGTGGAAGATGTAATTGTGAAATCCATGAAGCAGTCCAACTATGTCAGAGATTTGAGAAAATTCTTCTTGAGGCTCCACAGGTACAATCTCAAGCTCAATCCTGCAAAATGTGCATTTGGTGTGCCATCGGGGATGTTTCTAGTATTCATAGTCAGCCGCCGAGGCATTGAGCTAGATCCATCAAAGATCAAAGCCATACAAGAATTGCTGCCTCCGAGGAACAAAAATGAGGTGATGAGTCTGTTGGGGAGATTGAATTACATCAGTAGAATTATGGCTCATCTCATGACAACCTGTGAGCCTATCTTTAAGCTGTTGAAAAAGGATACTACAGTCAAGTGGACGGAGGAATGCCAGGAGGCTTTTGATAAAATAAAAGGGTACTTGTTGAAGCCACCGGTATTGGTACCACCGGAACCAAATAGGCCTTTGATCCTGTATCTGACAGTCTTGGACAACTCATTCGGATATGTGTTGGGTCAGCACGATATCACTAGAAGGAAGGAGCAGGCCATATATTACCTCAGCAAGAAGTTCACAGATTTTGAGGTTAAGTATACTCATCTTGAAAGGACGTGTAGTACCCTAACTTGGGTAACATAGAAGTTGAAACACTACTTGTCGTCATATACTACTTACCTCATCTTATTCCTGGACCCGTTGAAATGCATCTTTTAGAAGCCTATGCCTATGGGGAGGCTTGCCAAGTGGCAGATCCTACTCACCGAGTTTGACATTGTCTATGTGACTAGGACTGCAATAAAAGTGCAGGCATTGGTTGATCATCTTGCCAAGAATCCACTAGGAAAAGAATACGAACCTTTAAAGACATACTTCCCAGATGAAGAGGTGATGCATATTGATGAAGTGGAACAGGGCGAGAAGCCAGGATGGAAACTATTCTTCGATGGAGATGCCAACATGAAAGGCGTCAAGATAGGAGCAGTACTCATTTCTGAAACATGGCACCATTACCCCGTTACAGCTCAGCTTCGCTTCTACTGCACTAACAATATGGCAGAATACGAGCCATGCATTTTGGGTCTGAGGTTAGCTGCAAACATGGGTGTCCATGAATTCTTGGTTTTGGGGGACTCGGACCTTCTAGTACACCAGAATCAAGGTGAATAGGAAACACGAGATTTGAAGCTCATCCCATACCGGCATTGTCCGCATGACCTTTGTTAACGATTTGGTCCGTAGAGTTCATGCATATCCCGAGCATTCACAACAAAGTTGCTAATGCCTTGGCTACTTAGGCATCGATATTACATCATCCATATAAGGCTTATTTTGACCCGCTGCATATCCAAGTCTATGATCAACATGCTTACTGTAACATGGTAGAAGGGGAGTTTGATGGTGAGCCTTGGTTTCATAACATCGAAGAAATATCAGGATGGGTGTGTACCCAGTGCAAGCCACATTTGATCAAAAGAGAATAATTTGTCGCTTCTCAAGGGAGTTTTTCTTCAGTAGAGGGGTGTTATACAAAAGAATTCCAGATCTTGGGTTGTTAAGATGCATAGATGCTAGACAGGCCACGACCATCATGACCGAGGTACATTCCGGAGTTTGTGGACCTCATATGAGTGGTATGTTTTGGCAAAGAAGATTCTCTAGGCTAGTTTTATTGGCTCACCATGGAACGAGATTGTATCAGTTTCTTGTGGAAATGTCATCAATATCAGGTGCATGGAGATTTGATTCACTCCCCGCCATCTGAATTACATACAATGTCTGCACCATGGTCCTTCGTTGCTTGGGGCATAGATGTCATTGGGCCCATCGAGCTAGTAGCATCTAATGGGCACATGCTCATCCTGGTGGCTATTGATTATTTCACCAAGTGGGTTGAAGCTAAAACTTTCAAGTCGGTGACCAAGAAAGACATGGTCGACTTTGCATTCAAATATCATTTGCCGGTTCGGAATCCCGAAGATAATCATCACTAACAATGGAGAAAATCTCAATAGTCATTTGATGAAAGAGGTATGTCAACAGTTTAAGATTACACATCACAATTCCACCGCATACCACCCCAAGGCGAATGGAGCAGTTGAGGCAGCCAACAAGAACATAAAGAAGATACTTTGAAAAATGGTGGAAGGGTCCAGGCAATGTCATGAGAAGCTACCCTTCACATTGTTAGGCTATCGCACTACTATTCTCACCTCAGTAAGGGCAACTCTGTATTTGTTGATGTATGGCATAGAAGCAGTAATACCGTCATAAATTGAAATCCCATCCCTTCGGATCATCGCCGAGCCAGACATTGATGATGGCGAGTGAGTCAAAACCCGCCTGGAGCAATTGAGGTTGATTGATGAGAAAATATTAGCAGCAGTATGTCACAACCAGTTGTATTAATACAAAATGGCCAAAGCATATAACAAGAAGGTGCAACCAAGAAGGTTTGAAGTGGGTCAGTTGGTATTGAAGCACATCCTCCCTCACCAGGCGGAGGCAAAAGGCAAGTTCGATCCAAATTGGCTAGGGTCGTTCATTATGTAAAGAGTGTTGTCCAACGTGGCATTGTATCTAAAAAACTTGGAAGGCAAGTGCGTAGAAATGGCCACCAATTCCGATGCAGTTAAGAGATATTATGTATGATTTTCTTTGAATAAATCATATTTGTTTGTACTTGGCATGTTTTGGAGATTGGAATGACGAAGGCATTTTATTCTACTTTTTAAACACTTTATCCTTTGTTAACCACTTTGAGCTTTAATTATTTTCTTTCATACCTCTCTTTCAAAATTAGTAGAAAATTAGAAACGCAAGCATGAGAGAAATGTAAAGGGAAGAGAAAATGAAAGAATGAAAAAAGAAGAAGAAAAAAAAAGGAGAAAAACAAAAAAAAGAGAAAGGAAAAAGAAAGGAAATAAAGGAAAAGAAAAGCAAAAGAAAAAAAAAACAAAACAAAACAGCAAAACAACAAAGAAAAAGGGGAAGAAGCAAAAAGAAAGAGTAAGTAAAAGAGAAAAGAGAAAATCACGACAAAAACAAAGCAATTCTTGTGCCATGAACTACGTTCGATCTGATTCTTTTTAAGGATACGTAGGCAGCCTCACGGTTCGGTCCCATTGAAATAAAAAATCCAATAGTCCACAAGAAAGAAACTAGGGCAGAAGTTGTGGTTATTGTAAGAAATATGATTCCAAAAATTGTAATTTTGAACCCATTTGAATTGTTTTGAGCCTTTAATACCCTTTCTTTGTAACCCAATCCAAAAGCCTGCATTGCGATCCAAAGAAAGACCTTCTAATCAGTCTTTAAGAAATGCCAAGTCAAGCAAGAATAGGTGATCCATATCAGGGGAAACACTCTAGTTCGAGAAAGAAAAATAAAAATGAAAACCCTCACCGGCACCACAAGGCGACGAGAGCTGAAAGATATGAAAAATGAGAAAGTCTTATTGGTGAAAACCCTCATTGGCACCTTAAGGCGAATGTGAGTTGAGAATTAAACAAATGTGAGAGGTCTGTGGTTGAAAACCATTAAGGACACCGCTGGATAAGCGTGGTCAAGTTTGGTTAGAGAAATTGGGTTAAGGAATGGCACAAAAACAAAGCATGGAAACTGAAAGCCAATCATGTGGAAAGACTGGGACGACTAAACCGATGTGCATGTCATGATCATTGGAACCAGTTGTTCCGCACAGATAAGTCTCTTTTCTTTCCCCTTTAGTAGTCACCCAATTCTGAATTTTTTTATTGCTAAAACAACTCATAGTCATGGCATTTTATTCCCTTGTAGGTCTCCACACCTCTAAGATGTTTTCAAGGTCAATTGTTTAAGCAAGAAAGAGAGAAACTTCAAAGCTTACTACCAGCTCCCAAATGGCAAAGCAAATTGCGGCTAGAACACGCCAAAGGCAGCATGAGGGAAAAATGGGACATAAAGGATCACTGAAAGGTTCGTCAGTGAAATGATTCGATAATTTTAGGAAAGGTGCAAAGATTCTGGCAAGAGGGTCAGGAATGTAACACAAAATTTGGGTACAGAAAACTCGGTTCATCTAAGGCCATAGGATTCAAAGATCAGCTGGCAAATCAGGCGGCTCATAGTCATTCTAGCAAGAATGTCACAAGCTAACCACCACGTTTCAAACTGACAAGATTTTCTTTGATTGAAATAGGAGCAGAAATTCTGGATGTTTCAGCGAAATCCTCCATAGGAAAAGCAATCACCCAGCAGGTATGACAGTGAATTTTAGGACCCTCATGAATAATGAGACTTAGCTTTAAAATCTCTATTAGATAACAATATTTTGCATAAAATTGGTTGTATGGTAGTATAGGTCAGCCGTAAGAAATTGTCATTCTTAAGATGAAATTTGAATTTGGAGTCAGGACCTTCCTAGATAATGGGATGTAGCCTCAATTGGCGGCCGCTAGCAGATATAACTTAGATTTAAAATGGGCGTTTAATTGAGAGTAGTTAGGACCCTCCTGAATAATGGGACTTAGCTTTAAGATCTCCATTAGATAACAATTTTTAGCATACGTTCTGTTGTAGGGTAGTATAGGTCCGCCATAAAGGATTGTCACTCTTAGGATGAAGTTTGACTTGCGATTGTCAGGACCCTCCTGGATAATGGGATGTAGGTTTAATCGCTGGTCCCCAACAGATATAACTTAGATTTTAATTTGGCGTTTAATTAAGAATTGTTAGGACGCTCCTGAATAATGGGACTTAGTTCTAAAGTTTCCATTAAAAACAAGATTTAGCATAAGTTCCGTCATAGGGAAGCATGATAAGACGATTGTCATTTTTCAGGACCCTCTTGGATAATATGACATAGTTGCTAGGTCAGCTAAGATAACAAGATGTAGTGAAAGTTGTACCTTTAGAGGATATAGCTTAGTGTCAAAATTGTCGTTAGTTAAAAGTTATCAAGATCCTCCTGGATAATGGGATATAGCCCTTAATATCTTTCTCAAATAACAAGATATAGTGGGAGCCACATTTTAGAATATATAACTTAGTGCTAGAGATGTTGTCAGGACCCTCCTGGATAAGGGGATCTAGCTTTAAAATTCTTAGAATATTCGGTAAAACGATTCAGCTTAACACTTACATAGGTACCCAGCTACCAAACCGAGGCAAAAAGTTCCTTTTTTTTATCTATTTTTTGTTGAAATCAGGCACCCACCTGGAGAACAAGGGAATACGATTCAAGTTTCGGTAATCTGGCGCCCACCGGGAGAATAAGGGAATACAATTCAGGTTTTAGCAATCAGGCACCCACATGGAGAACAAGGGAATATAGTTCAAGTTTTTGGCAATCAAGTGCCCACCTGGAGAACAAGGGAATACGATTCAAGTTTTGGCAATCAGGAGCCCACCTGGAAAACAAGGGAATACAATTCAAGTTTTGGCAATCAGGCGTCCACCTGGAGAACAAGAGAATACAGTTCAAGTTTTTTGAAATTAGGCGGCCACCTAAAGAACAAGGGAATACAATTCACTTTTTTGGTAACAAGCGCCTACCTAGAGAACAAGGGAATAAAGTTCAAGCTTTCGGCAATCAGGCGCCCACCTGGATAACAAGGGAATACAGTTCAAGTTTTGGCAATCAGGCGCCCACCTGGAGAAGAAGGGAATACAACTCAGTTTTGGCAATCAGGCGCCCACTTGGACAACAAGGGAATACAACTCAGTTTTTGGCAATCAGGCGCCCACCTGGAGAACAAGAGAATACGATTCAAGTTTTGGTAATCTGGCGCCCACCGGGAGGATAAGGGAATACAATTCAAGTTATTAGCAATCAGGCATCCACCAGGAGAACAAAGGAAAACATTTCAAGTTTTCCGCAATCAGGTACCCACCTGGAGAACAAGGGAATATAGTTCCAGCTTTTGGCAATTAGGCACCCACCTGGAGAATAAGGGAATAAAATTCAAGTTTTGGCAATCAGGAGCACACCTAGAGAACGAGGGAACATAGTTCAAATTTGGTAGTCAGGCACCTACCTGGAGAACAAGGGAATATAATTCAAGTTTTAGCAGTCAAGCAACGACCTAGAGAACAAGGGAATATAATTCAAGTTTTGGCAGTCAGGCCTCGCCTGGAGAATAAAGGGAAAACCATTCAAAGTTTCGGCAATCAGGAACTCACCTGAAGAACAGGGAACATAATTCGAGTTCACCAATCAGGCATCCGCCTGGAGAAAGAGAAACATAGCAACAAGGCAACAAGGAGTTTCACAGGAAGAAATACGAGTCAAAAAGGCAACAAGGATCAAGAGCAAGTTTAAAGACATAGATAGGTTCTTTTGTAATCCATAGGTCATATCTTAGTCTAGCTTCTTTTTATTTTGACATAGTGTAATAAGGGGATCTAGTAAGCAGTAGCAGCAACAACAACAACAATGGAATCACAGCTCCATGGTAGTCCCAACTACAAAGCATCCTTGAGCTAACTGACCTGATTTCTTTTTAGCCACGGACATGTAGGCAACCTCTGAAGTTGGGTGCGGTCAAGCTTTTAAAAAATGCTTCCCACAGAGTATTCAAACGGGCAAAAATTTCTCGTATCCGCTCATTTATCTTTGCACGAAAACACTTCATATTTCTGAGCAAAGACGGGCAGCTGTGAGCACGTGATTTTTGTCCTATATGAATTACTCTCATAGTCACAAAACAAAATAAATTTTCGTTTCATCATTTGCAATTTTATGAATTTTCGTGTCATTGTTTGTTGATTGTTGCATTTGTTTGCTCATTTTTAATTAATGGGAAATACAAAAAATATATGTTGCATATGCATTTAGGAGTCAATTTTACATTTTTGGAATTAATTAGAGATTAGGCTATTTTACAAAGCGAAAAATAAAAAATAGTCATCTTGCACCTTTTAATTTTTATTCTTGGATTTTTGAGTTAGTTTATTTTTGTTTATTAAGTTTGTTAATTTTTTAAGTTTAATTAGTATTTTTGTTAAGATAATTTTGGTTTTATTAATTTAATTAATAATTTTAAGTTTAATAAAAATAAAAATAATAATAAATAATAATAAAAAAAAAAAAGAAAATGAGTTCCTAATTTTTAAACCCAAATTTGGGCCAAAACCCACTAAACCAAGCCCAAACCCAACCTTGTAACATTGTTCGTCTCTAGTTAATACCAAACGACGTCATTTGGGTTGAACTGATCTTAGCCGTCTAGGATTCATAATCCAATGGTCGAGAAGTGATCCATCTTTAATATAAAAATATCCAAACACCCCCACCCCGTCTCTCATCTCCCTCACCTCACCTGAAGCCTCTTCCATCGCAGTCATCTGCCACCACAGGAAATCACCTGTAGCGCTGGCTGGCGTTCAATGACCACTAAAACTACACCACAACCCCTCATTTTCCTCCTCATATTGAATCCACAACCGGCTTCCTTAAAAACTTAGCCAAACTTCCCAAATCAAGGCTTGAAGTTATGAACCCCAGCGCCACCACACTTTCTCTGATGGCAGTGTCGCCTCTGTTTGATCCTAAACCAATACCAAATATTCCCCTAAACTCCCTCATTCCAAATCTCTGATAATATTACCTCAAATCCTACCTAATGCCCTCGAATATTAAATCTAAAATCAGGACACTCTATGCAAGGGCACAGCTCCAAATCACCCGCTCGTTCCCGTCCTGGTTTGTATCGAAATGGTGTGCCTCATCTGATTCTCAACGAAGAACAAATAATCCATGACTGAATCAGAGTTGCATGTGGTTTTCAGGCTCAATTAGTAAGAATTCTTAATTTTCTTTGTCTCTCTCTGACTCTCCGGCCCAGTACACCTCCTTTCATTTGATTTGGTCTGTCAACAACTCTTCTTATAACTTTTGTGTCAGCCTTAGATCTTTAGTCATTTAATGTTGAGTTGTCCTGGGTCCTTTTTCTTTTCTTGTTCTTTCTCGTTAGTTGAATTAGGTGAGTTTCTTGATCCAATGTGTTTTATTGTGATTAGTAAGCTTAAACGTTTGATTAACAGATTAATTGCTTAGACAAATAAAGTCAGGCCATAGTAAATTCGTTGTCAGCATAGGCTAGGTCTCTAATTTCATCTCTTGTTGCTGTTAAATATGCTCTGGGACATTGTTTGCTTGGGAAGCCTTGTTTTGTTTCAATCTGGGCCCACAAATGTGGCAGCATGCCTAATAGAGGCCCAATTTGGGGGTTTATGACCCAATTAGTTCAGCTGACCCATTGTTGTAAGCTTCAGAGGTAAAAACAAGTTGATTGAGGGGTATCGCTTGAGAAACCCCTAGAAGCTTCTAGCAGGGGTCTATTGGTAAAATTTTCATTCTTTAACATGGTTAACAAGTCATAAAATAAGGGACTAAAGGAGTAAATTAGTTTCTAAAGGTTGCCCTAATGTTTAGCCTATAAAAGGCATGCAAAAGTTAAGCTAGAGGGATTTTTTTGGAGAGAAAAAAGAAATTTGATAAATTACAAGACAACCTAAAAAACTGTGTCATTAGGTGTTTTTTCAGGATTTGCTAAGTCTTTCAATTTCTGGAAAACAACATTGCTTCATTAACGAAATTTGAAATTGGTTAACATTAAGTTTGGAAAGTTTTTGGGTCAAGTTGTGTGAAGTTACTGTTCCATTGAGTCCTGAAGGTGATTTTGAGTTTATCTCTTAAATTGAAACAATCTCTGGTTAGTTGATAGTGGAAATAAGCCAAAATCAAGTCAGGTCAATATCCTTTGGTTCAGATTTCTTGGATTGAAACTATTTTGTGGGTTGTTACTTCACGTTCTGGGTCCAAAACTGGTTTAAAATGTTGGTCGTTGCTCTGTAGTTAGTGATTCCTTCTGAGCCTCTAACTCAGCTTTTGATTTTGCTTTGTTATATTCAAGTACACACCTTTATACCCAATGTAAAGGATGACTCATATAATACGAAGAGATGAAGATTTACTTGTTTGTTGAATGTGTTCATTCTCCCTTTTGTTTTTATTTATTCGAATTTCTTATTCATATTTCTGCTTTAAATGTTTAAACCCATCTAACGTCATGACCATTTGAGACTCATTTCAACTTATAATAATTAGACTACAGCTACTTGGTCCTTAAACACAGATATAAGTAGGTTTTTGTTTATCTCTGAAATTGTGTGTATGAAAGTAACCTGCAAATAACATTTCCATCTGTATTAATTAGGGACCATGATCTGTAGTATTGATTTGAGATTGTTTGAGCATGTTTGTTTTAGGGACTGATGAAAATTTTTAATGGGTACAGCTTAATGATGTCAAGTATGTGGTAGTATGGATTTGAAAATGAACTTATATGTGTTCAGGGTAGGAAATGGAGCCTAAAAATAGAAGTTGAATTGGGTTTGTAAAGATGATTAAACTATGAAATGCATTTGTCCAGCTACGCTATGCTGCATTAGTGTCCTAGGAAATACATTTCAGATTGTTTCCTGCCAGTCAGGTCTTGGCCTTGATTATTTTCTTGAGACCCTCAACAACCTATTCTGCTTCTTCTAACTTTCTTGGCTTAAGCTGTGTCGAAATTTAGGGAAGAGTAGCATCCGATTTCATCTCGTAAATTTAAAGCTTCTTTTGAGGTCATTACTTTAGTTAGATCCTATTATGATTTATTGGTCAGTGGGTTGTTATATGTTGCTAGTTCCGATACATGTTCAAGGCTTAGTGATGATATGTCAAGTAAAATATTGTTTACTAGCAATGTATACCTTGTTAGCTCTCATTATTAGAATAATAAGATACTCAGCTTGTTTTGAACTATTCATGGTTGTCGATGATTATGTTCGAGAATGCGTTAAGTTTGCTTTCTTAGTTGTTAATTAAAGCGAATTCGAATTTTTAGGAGCCAAAATTAAGTCTTAATTGTTGTATCTGAGTTTCAAGGGCTCGACCCTGGGCCCTTGTCTTTTATTCTCATTTCCCACAACTGGGCTTCGATTGGAGCCCAACACTCTCATGTATGAGCATGACAACATAAGGTCGAAGTTTGATTGATTAACGATCAATAATGTAAAGTTGAATTATTAAGAATCAGAAACTCAATTCGTGAGCCAATGACATGACTTTTATTCTATTTGGGGCAGCGTTTTGTTGGTCCTACTATTTGGAATAGCCCCCCCCCCTGGGCCTAAAATCGGCCCAGCCAAGGCAACTAGACATGTTTCTACATTTTTCGAGTCATCTGACTTCTCCTCTGGGCAAGAATAAAAAGAAGTGAACAAAATAGACATCTTGTTGCACCTTGAATTAGCGCATACGTCGGGTTTTGAGAGTAAGGGGGTTAAAATCCCCACCCATCCTAATGATAATTTCTTGGCCCTCGTTTTAATTAATTTCATACTCAACCTTAGAACTTGAAGCGTGCCATTTAGCAAATTCCATGACCCTCGAAAATCCAAAGGTGCGCAATTGCTTTAGGTGCGTTAGTTAAAAATCTACCTTTCTAAACTCGGGTGCATATTTATGTGACCAAAATCCCAATCCCAATAATGTAAAATATATCGAGGACCGCGGGTGCATTTATGTGACCTAGTCAATACGTGTTTTAACAGCGTTGAAATATTTCTAAAAATAAATTAAAGTTGTTAAGACTTAAAATGCACATAGGTTCAAAATGTATTAAAATCAGATAATGAGCCAATATAGAAGTTGAGCGACAATGCTGGAACCACGAAACTCGGGAATGCCTAACACCTTCTCCATGGGCTACAGAATTCCTTACCCGGATTTCTGGTTCGCGGACAATAGTATGGAGTCAACCCCTTCCTCGATTCGGTATTTGCACCGGTGACTTGGGACACCATTAATTATCCCAAGTGGCGACTCTAAAATTTTAATAAATAAATAAGTCGTTTTGGTTGTCCTTTAATTGGAAAAACTCCCTTCTATGCCTTTCGCGAGGTGTAGTGAAAAAAGGACGTGTGACAGCAACACTTAGGTACCTGATAGAAAAGAAGGAATTAAAGCCACGCTTGATTCGCTGGGTTCTTCTATTACAAGAATTCGATCTGGAGATAGTGATAGAAAGGGGACAGAGAACCAAGTGGATGATCACCTTTCAAGGTTGGAAAGACCTGAAAAGAAGGTAGAGGTTGAGGATATAACATAGACATCCCCGGATGAACAGTTACTAGCAATGACAATGGAGGAAGCACCACGGTATGCTGACATTGCTACTTATTCAGCAAGTGGTATTGTACCTCATGAACTCTCATCTATTCAAAAGAAAAAGTTCTTTCGTGATTGTCGGTCTTATTATTGGGATGAACCTCTATTGTTTAAAATCTGCATATATAAAAGATCCAGCGGTGTATCCCCGAGAAAGATCAAAATTCTGTTTTGCATGCTTGTCATGCCTCACCTCACCATATGGTGGGCACTTTGGAGGAATTCATACATCAGCTAAGGTGTTGGAGTCGTGCTTGTACTGGCCAACTATGTTCAAGGATGCCCATACTTGGGTCAAAAGTTGTGATGAATGCCAAAGGATAGGCAACATATCTCGCAAACATGAGATGCTAATGACTACAACTCAAAAGGTGGAGGTTTTTGACATATGGGGGATCGACTTCATAGGGCCATTTTTCATCTTGTATGGTAACAAGTACATATTGGTAGCAGTTGACTATGTCTCCAAATGGGTCGAAACAGTGGCTCTCTCGGCCAATGATGCTAAATGGGTAACAAGCTTTTTGAAGAAGAACATTTTCACACGATTTCGCACTCTAAGAGCTATACTTAGTGACGGCGGAATGTATTTCGGCAGTAGATCATTCGCACGGCTGTTGGAAAGTTATAGAGTTCGTCATAAAGTGACAATCTCGTACCACCCACAGCCGAGTAGACAAGTTGAAGTGTCCAACAGAGAGATTAAAAGTTTCCTTACAAAAGCAATGAATGAAATAAGGACTGATTGGGCAAGGAAGTTGGATGATGCATTTCGGGCGTACGGCATCGCCTTCAAAACTCTAATTGGTATGTCACTATACAAGTTGGTGTTTGGAAAAGAATGCCACCTCTCGGTGGAGCTTGAGCACAAAGCACTTTGGGCATTACGGCAGTTGAACTTGGACATGGAGACAACAGGCAGTGACAGAGCACTGGGTTACATGAGCTAGAGGAATTCAGGTTCCAAGCATTTGAGAGTGCTAGATTATACAAAGAACGGATGAAGCTGATGCATGAAAATCACATCATGGACCGAAACTTCAAATCCGGGGAGCTAGTATTGTAGTACAACTCCATATTGAGGTTTCTTTTCGGTAAGTCAAAGTCCCGATGGTCAGGACCCTTCAGAGTGGTGTAAATGTTCTTTAGTGGAGACGTTGAGATTGAATTATATGATGGTACTAATAAGTTCACAGTGAATGGCCAGAGGTTGAAACACTACATTGGAATGGCAAATAAGAAAGGGGATAGAGAGATCATAATGTTGGAAGAGCCCAGTACGTGAATGAGGAGTGATGCTCCAAGCCTGCGTCGTTCCGTGACATTAAATCAGGCGTTGTGTGGGAGGCAACCCACGATTATTGTATTTCTTTTGTGTATGTAACCATGATTTTATATATATATATATATATATATATATATATATATATAAAAACTGGGCAAACCACCGCGACCACTGTGGAATCGAGGCAGGACAGCGGTGAGAGGCGAGAACACTATCTCGAGATTGTGCAGCCCAACGCGACCGCGGTGAAAGTATTGCACACTTCCTTAGATGTATTAACCCACTGCGACCACGGTTGGACCGCGGTGATGCGGAAAAAAATTGTCACCCAAGTAAGTATTTTGAATTAATTTTTTATTTTGTTTTATTCTCTTTTCAAACACCCTCGCACCCTCTTTATTTCCCCAAACCACCCGACTCCCATTCTCTATTTCTCACTTTCTCTCTCTCTCTAAACCCTAATTCCCAAATTCCTCTCTTTTTCTTCTTCACTCATCTCACTTCTCCCATATCCATTCCTCTCACTCCTTCTTCTATCACGGTATGTAACTCACCTCCACCTTATCTTTTATTTTGTATTTTGTTGTAGTTGTATGCTAGCCTAATGTTTGTAATTGTGTAGTAATTTTTAGTAGATTTTTGTTCTTTTTCTTCTTTTTTTCTTTTGCATTTCGTTTGTATAGTAACTTGTGAAGGGGCTATGTGTATAACGTTGTGGAGAAGTGTATGTTTGTGGGTGTTGAACTAATTGGTGGATTAATGATGTAATACAACTTATGAATTGGGGGAAGCTTTGATATACTTATATGGGTTGTATCTATGAAGAAATTGTCTTTCCCACAAAGTATTTGTGGAATCGCCCTAATGGAGTTATAAGGGCTAATGTGACATGGTTGTGGTGAAGACTGAGTAACACCCATAGTCACACATCTCACACCCTCATTGATAAGCATTTCTCTGTTTGCCCAGGCAAAATGAATCCATCTAGGAAGAAACGCAACACGGATCCTCCGCTGGTGGACCAGGAATCTCTTCAAGAGGCAGGGGTCAAGTTAGTGCGGCATAGTTTGACCACACTAGGTTTGTCTCCAAACAAGTGGAGGACAGGTATTAAGAAATTGGTACATGAGGTGTATATTGATCGAGCAGCCTTAGAGGTGGAATGTCTGAATATGTTCAATAAGTTGAGGAGGTATCAGTTGGACATCTTCTTTGAAGAACCGAAGGAGGCAAATGTTCAGGTGCTTAGGGAATTCTATGCTAACTGTCCGAACATGAAAATAGAGTTGTCAATGTATACAATACACAGATAGATGCATCCATTGAGCCCATCCGCAGGGTGTACCGACTGTTAGTGTTCAAGGGGGAGTATGATGATTATTGTACTTATAGCAGATCAAGTGCCCTTGTGGGAAAATCTTCTTGAAACTATCTGTGTGCCAGATAGAGAATACATATGGATTAAGCATCGGATCAGACTTAACTACCAGTCTCTTAATTGGTAGCCTAAGTGTTGGCTCACAATTATTAACACTCAGCTGTTGCTTTCCAGTAATACGACCAATATCAATCAACCACGAGCGACAACAATATACTGTTTCATTGCCCACATGTATTTTGATGTAGCTCGACTCATTCATGAGGAGATGTTCATTCACTCACCTGAGATACTTAAAGGTTTTTACTTCCCTTCTCTGGTTACTAAACTGTGTTGTGCTGCTAGAGTCCCTGAAAACCTTAGAGTTGATGAGAAACTGTCATTGAAAGCCCGATTCCTCGCAAGGAAAATTATAATTGGCATAGAGCCGGCTGTGAATGTTGATGAATTGGATGATGAATCTGATGATGATGATGATGCTGAGGGAGCTGAGGTCCCACCATCTAAGAGAGTTGAAAAGTCGAGCACATCACAATCCCACCGAAGTACCCGCTTGACAGCGCTGGTGTAGGACATGGCTGGTCTTCGCACTTTGATCACTGAACTGGGCACCAAAGTTGACACTCTAGCCACCCGCCAGGCCAAGTCGGAGAAGAAAATCTTGGGCTAGCTAAGAGCGCTGGGTCGTACTTTCCATGTGAACCCAGATACCGTCTCCGATCAGGAGTGATCCTTCAAGGAAGTTTCTTTACCTCACTGTTCCTTCAATTTTTTCTGCCATGAGGACATGGTTATGTTTTAAGTTTATGGTGGGGGATACTTGTGTGTAGGTACATGTAGTTCTTGATTTTTTTGTCTTTACATGTAATTCTTACTTATTTTGTTGTGTGGTTTGATTGATAGTTAAATTCGGAAAGCTTAAAATAATGAAGTTGACTTGTCCCGACGACGGATCTCTTTCGACGGGGTTCTTGAGAGACTAAAGTCAATGTTAAATAAAAAGGGAATATATAGACTCTTCCTGATGACAGATAATAGAAACAGTTCTTGAGGGAAGTTAGTCTATAGAAAATACCAAAAAGATTTTTTGGTTTTATTTTTAGATAGTGTAGTAACTCCCCCTTAGTTTTTCTTTGGGCCACGGTTCTTTTCCAAGGGTTTAGCTTGAACTGGGTGTAGGTAGTTTTTATTTATTTTGTTTTTAGTTTTAGTTAGCATTGATGGGCTACGAGCTGCAATAAAAAGAGAATCCTTCGGTGTTAATACTCCTGAATACAATCGACACTAGAGTGTAACGCCTAGTCTCAATGGTTGAATCTTGATAAAGTGCCTTAAAGTTGTATGTTTGTAGCTGACTTGAATACTCAGAAGTGAATGTCTTGATAAATCAATCTAGAGTGAGTTATATGCCATGTGTATGTGAGCTATTCTGTATTCTATGCTTTACAGTTTATGCCTAGAACTTGCCTTGTACATTTGCAACGCGAAATATTAGCTTCGTTCAGTTTTAGAAGTGATATAGGAATTTCTTTGTTAAGCCAAAGATATAACGTAAATCCACCTGAATGTAAGACATCGTAGTTAACCCCGTTGATCCTATAAGCTTGTTTCTTTGGCAACCACATTGAAAACCTTACCCAATTGTTTGAATAGCCTTATGTTTGAACCTTTTTTACCTCCCATGAGTGCTTGAATGGACTTGACATATGCAAAAGTTAAGGTGTGGGGTGGTGGGTTGGTTTTGAGTGGAACTAATGAAATAGAGGAAATGTGTAGTTTTAAAGAATAAAAGAAGCACTACGAAAAAAAGAATGTGTGTAAATAAAAATAGTAGTTGATAAGTGATAGCTTGATACAAATGCACCTAAAGGAATGTGATGTTATATATAAATTATGGGGAAGGTCTGGATGACATAAGAATGATATGGAATGTTAATGTGTTTTGTATTAAAAGTACTTAGGGAGGTTAGTTACTATATCCAAATATATCCTACATATCCATTGGCCTACATTACAACAAACTGAAGTTCTAATTAATCTTAGACTGGATAGGCTCGATTAGTAGATTATTACACTAGGGGAAAGCCTTTGGTGCATCTTTGTAGTATGTGAATGTTCTTTTGGAAAGTGAGCGAATTTTGTTCATCTGAGTTCCTAAGTGTTTTTAATCATATTAATTGTGGAACTACTCTCTTGTGTGATGTGAGGGCATGTAATTCACAAAGGAAAGGTACGTCTTGACTTTTTATTAGAGTGGTTTGAGTAAGTATGAATATTGCATGGTACTGGAGATTCGATTTTTGAGGCAAGGATTGTTCACTACTAGGTGCAACTGTGGTAAATTGTTCAAGGTGTGATTTGTTAAGGGAAAAGCTTAAGGAAGGAACTTTGATAGTGTATGGTGGATTGCTAGAGGACTAGCAATGATTTAAGTGTGGAGTGTTGATATTAGGCTATATATATGATATTTACACGTTAATATTACCCTACTTTATTGTTGTTTTATGGGCAAATTGATAACATAATGCTCTAATTGGCGTTCTTTGACTCGCAGGGAATAATCTAAGTGAGGAAGCATTACAGAGTGTTTTGGAGTTAAAATTGTGAGAAAACGCCCAATCTAGAAGTACCCGAGCAAAAATAATCAAAAATGAACTGAGGTGAAATCCCCATGACCGCGGTGGAACTGCGGCAGAAGCGCGGCAGATCAATTACGCGAGGCAGAATTTTCAGCATTCACTGCGGTCGTACCGCAGTCTTGCTCCGCGGTGAACTTTTCACGTGTCAAAAAATTGGGGACCAAAGTGTAATTCGGAGAAAACTTGTTCCAAATCCTTATAAACATTAGAAGCTCACTCAAGACAGAGTTAAGCTTGTTTTTAGACTACTTTGGAGGCAAGAACAAGTGTGAGAAGAGCAACCAAATATTAGAGTTCTTCTATCTCCTTTTAATTCTTGAAATTACACATTGTGAACAACTTTGTAGTTTTATCTTATTTTGTTTTGAGTATCTAAACAATTATCTAGGGTTCATGGAACTAATTGTTGGTTGAAGTGTTAACTCGACTTGTTATAATCGAGCCAAATTTACTATATGATTGTTCAACTACGTTTTGTATAGTGATTAATTGAATGAGCCCTCGATTAATAGTGTCTAATTACCTCTTATTGCTTGAGAAAGAATATTAGGTTAGACTTTTGTTGAACAGCACCACTTTGGATAATTGAAGAGATTCATTACTTGAACTTAAAAGTGGGTTTAGAGATAGCAAAACTTTGGTGGGATAATTTAGAGCTGCACATATTGTTAGCTAGAGTAGCTCGAGAAAATGCTCTAGTATATTATTATAATTGATCGAGAGATAATTATGATAACATATAGCTCTTAATCCTCGTAGAATATTATGACGAGATTATAGCGAAGGAGCCAAGACCTAAACTAGCAATTAGGGAAATCACTGCCCTAGACCTTTTTACCATTGAATTATCTTTAGTTTAGCTTAATGTTATTTCCAATACTATTTGAAGTAGTTAACAAGACCCAAATTGATTGAAATAAATGTTGCATCTAGAAATTGGTTGAGTTGATAATAGCATTGCCAAAGAGTTGTAATAGAACGATTAGTTCCCTGAGGATTTGATTTCGGACTTAAAATCGGATTATATTTGCAACGACCACTTTGTCTTGTCGAAGGCATAATTGGACGTGATCAATGGACCCATAGCTCATACAAATAGCGGGGGACAGTAGTAGAGGCATATTTTTGAGGGACAAAATGAGCCAACAGTCGCGCCTTCTCGGCCTCAAGAGCCGCGACCCGGTCTCCCGGGCTTGAAGCTTCGTGAAAAATTTCACCAATACGCTCCTCGAGCCGCGCCTCCCTCACTGTGTCCATCTCACTCTCAGATTCCTGCTCAGGCCTGAGGATGTGGATAGTGTCTTCTAGTGCCGCCGCTCTCGCTAAAGCCGATACTTGAGCCCTCTCAGCTCTCTCCAACTCGGTCACCTTCTTTTCTAGCCCGGTCACCTTCTGCGTCCATTCTGCACTTAAATCGGCGACCCTGGTGGTGTTCTATTCATGCTCGGCCGGCAAAGACTACACCTTTTCCTGAAGGTCTTCACACTTCGCTGCAACACATTTTCCCACTTCGAGCTCCTCGTCCTTGGCATGGAGTAACTCCTTGAGCTCGCTGCACCTATGGATAGATCGCATCAGTTCGTCATCCCTTTTCTCCAACTCTTCCCTAACGGACTGAGTATTGCCGCCCATCCTAAGTTGTGTGTGCATCTCACAGCACTTGTCACGGTATAGATGATACTTTGCGGCCATTTTCAGAAAAACTTCATCCCTAGTCTCAGCCCTACAAGCGATCTCAATCTCCAGCATATAAGTCTACAAAAAAAGAGTGGGAAGAAAAAGAAGGGCGAAATTAGCGATGATAAAATAGCGCAAAATAAAGAAAATGGCAAAAATAAACTAACCCTCAAGGCCATCCCGGCCATGCCTCCTGCCAAAGAGGAATCGTTGATCTCTCAAAGAGACTCGCTCTTGGCGGCAGAACATAAAAGGTCGAATTGAGGCACCAACTCCACCGTGTCTTCCAAAAGATTGAAATCCAATAGAATCTCGAGTACACGAGAAGGACCTTCCTCCCTCACATCAACCATGTTAAAGCCCTCTCGAACATCCTCATATCATCAGTGTCGATGTCGGAATCCGATTCGTAATCATCCACAATTATGCCTTTCCCCCTCTATTGGCCGAAGAAGGGGCGCAGTTCTGACGAGATGATGATGGATCGCTCGGAACAACCATGGAAATCCCTAAACTCTGTCCCCTGTCAGGTGGTCTCTTTAACAATCGGAATAGGCATTACCTCTGCTTCCGGATCGGTATCACCACCAGCTTCAGATACCGCCAAAGTAGGGTCACCTCTCGATGACGTCTTAACTAATTAAATTTGCTCCCTCTGACAACCTCTACCTCTTTCACGGTGCCTCTTAGCTACTGTTGTGAGAAGGCTCGCACGTTAAACGGACGGTGAGAACCGGAGTATCTGACCAGGCAGTAACTTCTAAATGATCAGGCCCGATCACCAATGTGGTCTTCCGTGCAACCACACGTTAGGTGCTCTCACTCATAAGTTCCATTTGAACGATTCGTTGCGAGGAAGTCGACTAGCAAAAATCCAGCACAGGAGCCCTCGCCTTCTCACTCCTCTCCGACCTACCAATAAGAAGAGATTTAATTGAGAAAAGGAAAGGTAAAAGAAAATACGGAGCAAAGAAAACAGTATGGGCCACAACGAGCCGACTAACCAATAAGAGGTTTGCGCCCAAACTTCTCATAGAAAGGTGTCCATTCTCGAATCCCACATTATGGGGAAGAATTGCGCTCACCCACTCGCGAATACCAGCAACTGGCAGAGGAGGTACTATCTCGACAGTAAGAACATAAATAAACCCTCAATGAGGTCATTAAAGGGAGATGACCATCGACCATCTTAAGAGAAAATGCATAAAGTAAAAGAAAACAAGACCTACTGGCGAAATTCCACGTCTCAGGAAACCCCGCCGGGTTCGATACGATATGCTCTGTTCGGATGTAGAAGAAGCTCTCCCAAAAGTGGAAATTTGCCTTGTCGTCCATTTTTAGCACCAAACTCTTGGTTCTCTGTTGACATATGTGAATCATCATACCCCAAGAAAATGGGGGGCGAAGAGGTGAATCATGTGTCCTAGAGAAATTCCTCGACTGGCCAGCTCCGCATACTTGATGAACATAAGAAGAAGCTTGTACGCGTACAGAGAAAGTTGAGCCGTGCACTCCTCAAGAAGAAGAAATCTACCACTAACGAAAGAAGGGGAAGCGTGTACCTGATAATAAAGGGATACACAAAAACACGTAGTAGTCGGGGCGGTGTAAATGCACTATGTCCTGATCCGCTTAGCACCATTTCAATGTGATCAAGGATTCCCCATATGGCTTTTAACGCCGTGAGCGCCGCAACATCCATCATGGAAGGAACGGGCTCCGGCTCGTCTCCACCGGTGCTATTAAAGTCAGTCCTCGCCTTCTCTAGGCAGGGGATCACCTCATCTACGGTCGGCAAACCCACATCCTCCACCATCTCCACCCCCTATCAATTAGGGGTGCATCATTTTTCGGCACCGGAGCACCAACAGCTCTATCAGGGTTGGAAGAAGCACTAGCCATTTTTCCGTTGATTAAAATAAACGAGAGTGACAAGGAAAAAAGGGTGGCAGTCACAACAAATCTTCACAGAAGCAGAAATATGAGAAACTGAAGAAGAAGAAGAAGAAGAAGAAGGGTTGTAAGAGTGTCTTGAGTGATTGAGAAATAGAATATTCAAATGGAAGATTCTCCCCTATTTATAGGAATATGAATGCCCTGAGCGAGAAACCTAAACCAAGCAATGCATAGAAAACATGCGCCACAATGACTCATGAGAAGTATTTATGAAATCTTGAACTGACGTGGCGGTCTAATCCTGAACTAATGTAATAGTCCGATCAATTCTCGAAATGTCACGTCGCTACCTCCCATGAGGTGCTCGCTCTTTGCATAAAGTGTTCAGATTTCTCCTAATT
This sequence comes from Nicotiana benthamiana, assembly GCA_034376525.1. Classification (NCBI taxonomy): domain Eukaryota; kingdom Viridiplantae; phylum Streptophyta; class Magnoliopsida; order Solanales; family Solanaceae; genus Nicotiana; species Nicotiana benthamiana. The sequence goes on from CM067326.1 coordinate 43,657,479, forward strand.
TTTGAATCAACAGAGTCCGCCCATCGAGCTCGTCAAAAAGGCGACCCAACGGGCGGGAGGACTAACTGTATGAGTCAAAATCTGACCAGACAGGAATCGGCGTAGGAAGGAACAAAGAAAGGCTACTTGGGACTATCGTGTCCATACCATGTTGTAACGACACGCACCTCAGCCACGGCCGGGGTAATGTATTTGGGATATCTGAGAGGTGAATTGAATATCATGCATATCAAGGGGTCAACTTGCAATATAGTCAAACGACTCAAATACAATAGTCAATGACCATTGGGAAAGAGAAGAGATCTATTATATAAACTAGGTGAGAAGAATGGGGGTTGGGGCAAATAAAAACACAAAACATTCTCTAAAGAAGGAGGAATGATAACAAATAAAAACACAAAATATTCTCAAAAGAAGGGAGGAATGATCATCTTTCTCTCTCATGAAGGAGAACGAAGCAAAGAAGCTTACATCCCCAACATAGATTGTTAGTCTCATCACACTCAATATATGGGGTTCTACCTTATTAAAGATCGGTGACATTTCCATCGGTATATTCCTTATTGATGGTTAAATATTATGAGGATCGTCATCTTCTTCCCATATAATGTGATTTAATTAATATTACAGTTAAATCTTATATATGTTATACTTGCTTACTGTAATCTTCTATTATAACAACAACAACCCAGTATAATCCCACTTAGTGGGGTCTGGGGAGGGTAGTGTGTACGTAGAGCTTACCTCTACCCTTGGGTAGAGAGACTGTTTCCAAATAGACCATCGGCATCCTTCCCTCAAAGAACTTCCCACCTTGCTCTTGTGGAGACTCGAACTCACAACCTCTTGGTTGGAAGTGGGGGTTGCTTACCATCAGAGCATCCCCTCTTGTCTTGTAATCTTCTATTATAAACCTGGAATAAAATTATTGTTAGCTAAAATTTACCAAAAATCTTCTTATTTAATTAGTTTAGCAACAAGCTCAATTCTTGTTGGTCAAACAGTATTCACACTATATCTTTGTAGCATATCTTATCCTGGATTAAGTTATCTCCAAATTAATAGGCATTGAATATGTCAACTTTCCAGTTTGTTAAACCAATATTCTTTTCGCCAATGTGAACAGCTATGACGTCGTCGCCAATGTGAACAGCCATGACATCGTCACCATCCAGTTACAGTTCTAATCCCAATCTGGTACAAGTCACTGTCTAAATACTTTCTCCTTCAAATTTACTTGCCCACTATTGATTTGGCATATTTCTTAAGAAATAATAAATAATATGATAATTTTACTATATCACCTTTATTTATTATATGTTGCAAAATGGATTAAAAATAAGTACTACTTAATAAGAAGGGTAAAATAGATATAAAATAGTAAATTGTCCGTTGGTTTTCCAGACTTAAGTAAAAGTGGAGATCTATTTGCAAACTTGGACCCAGGGATAGATATACTTGTCCTTCGTTAGAGAGGTTCTTAGAAAACTATATTATTAATTTCACCCTAGAAAATCCCAGGTTATGGTTCCTCAAAAAATTTAAATGATTAAAGTGAAAGAAAATATACATACCATGTTAAGAAATAGAGATGTACACAGCAGATATATATTCCAAAAGTATATTAAGTAGTTGATAAACGTCCTTCATACAAAGTTCATTCTTGAGATCAGAGGATTGCCAAGTGAACTAAGTAAACAGATTAATTCTTCAACATTTAAAGATGATCTAAGATTAACACACAAAACATTTTGTGACGTTAACCATGTTTTAGTAACTTTTATTATGTTAAAACAGAATGAAATGATGCACCTCTTTCTTCTTTCTTTTCAATGTATGAATCTTACTGACCGCAACAAATCCTTTCTGTGCAATAAAAACTTCAAGGCATCTGCCAAGTGATCTATTAGGTTCAAAGATCAGCATTTCCTCACAGCTGAATTTCTCAAACCATGAGTTCAACGCAGTAGGTTGGATGTCTGCCTCCAATTAGACAACACAAACTATTTTCACTTTCCTCTTAAGCTCATGCTCTTCCGCTTCTGATTGACGGCAAAACGCCGTGCCATAGCAGGGTTGTAGAATGTTCTCATGTGTTCTGACAGTTTATGAATGGCTCGTAGGTCACCAACCGCTGAAAGCCGCATTAAAAACGAGTCAAATTTTCGGTATGGCAGTTTCATACCCCTGCTAACAACTTCTTCCAAAAGAAAGCATGCATCTTCAGTAGCATTGCAATCAAAAAGCCCTTCAATCATCACACAGTATGTTTCTGTAACACGCGCACAACTCCTCTTAGACATCTCATGCCATGTCTCAAAGGCTCCATCTATGTCGCCCATTCTAAAGAACATAACAATTAGCATATTATAAGTCTGTACACTTGGAATACAGCCCACTTCGATCATCTTCTGATAAAGCCTAAGTGCCTCATCTCTCTCTTTATTATCACAAAGGACCTTAAGAAAACAGTTGTATGTAACTATATCAGCAGGGTCGCCCTTGTTTCCCATCTCTTCCAAAAGCTTATAAGCTGCCTCAGTCTTTCCACCCAAACACATACCTTCAATCAGTTCCTTGTAAGTTGAAACATCAGGAACACATCCACTGTTTATCATATCCCCGAGAACTTTTAAACATTCCGTCATCATATCAGTTTGAGCAAGAGCCAAGATCATAACAGTATAAGTTTTTGCAGTGGGAGAAGACATGGTTGAACCTTTGGTTCTCATGAACTCGAGAAGTTCAGCAGCCTTCATCACCATCCCTGCGGAGCAAAACGTGTCAATGGCAGTATTATAAGTGAAGTTATCAGGCGTATGCCCTATGCCGATCATATGTTCAAGAATGCTCATAGCTCGATCTGGGTTTCTAACACGACACCAACCAAAAAGAAGGATGTTATAAGTATCAGCAGTTGCCAGTTGGTTTAATCTTACTCTTCACCCGCTTAAACATAGCCTCAGCATCCTCCACAAGGCAGCACTGACACAAAGCATCCAACAACAAATTAAAGGCATAAACTTCGGGTTGTGTCTTCACTCTTATCTTCTTCTTCTTTGCAAACTTGTGAAGATGTGTCAAATGCTTTTCAGTATACTGTCTAAGAATTGTCAACAAGACTTCAATAGGAGCCAAACGCTTATCATTCCTCTTCATGTAGTCTAGAAGATTACAAACAATACGAAACTGCTCAACTTGTATTTCGTACTAGACAATATATCAATCATCTCATTATACGCCTGGGGTTCATGCCTATAATTTTCTCGATGTCCTGCCCACGTAAAGAACCTCAACGCTAACTTCTCTTCATAATGAAGCTTTTGCAAGACCCCCACCACCAATGGTGTCGTTAATTCTATTTCAAGCTTATCAAGAGCTCTCTTGAAAAGAATGGACCTTGGACATAACTCAACCCCAAAAACTAGCTTATGAGGTGAGGATTGCCCAAGCCATATAAGGAGACCAAGGACCTCAAATCCCTATGTGGGACAACTCAACATCTCTCCATCTTATGCGCTGGTTTAGAGTGCTCCATCACAACCTTGTAAACCTGATCATCAATGGAATCGCTGCTATAGTTTTCTGTTGTTTTTTCCAATGCAGAATTTTCTGTACAATAAAACCGCTGAAAAGACTCACTGATGAATGATGGTACCCAAAATCTTGAACTATGATACCCTTGTAGCAAATAGATGTTGTAATTCGTGTTTGCTGGCATGCCCGTGAATATGTTTGGATGCTAATGAATTTGGCCTTAGATTTTGATGAAGCTTGTGATTTTGGGAATGCAATTTTCTTGTCAAAGTTTTACGGATAAATGAGACAACTTTTGAGCCGAGACATCGCACAACGAGCAAAACAAAATATCTTTTCATCACGTGTGTTTTCGTTGCAAGGTTTTTAATGAGGCAATCAAAAGGCATATTGTTAGATATGTGTACTTTTTTGCCTTTCTAGAATTTCTTCCCTTTGGGTTTTATATTAGTTAAGATTTTAACGAGACACGTTATCTCTTGAATAAATATTCAAGGGGAGTGTTATAAATAGAGTTCACTTTATGGTAAATGTCTATATTTGGAGAGATTTTAGCATTTATTACTTCGTGGCTAAGTCACTATCTCCGTTCTATTCCATTATAATTCATCCAAAAATTCAATAAGAATTCTCTTTCTCTACTTTCTTTGCAGTACTGTTCTTCTTCTTTTATTGTTTCATAACACTACTCATATTAACAGTCAACTTTTGATTCTTCTCAATTTTTATCTACTAAATCTTGAAAGCTAAAGTGTTATTTCAAAGAGATAACCTATGTTGTATAAAATTATACGTTTAGAATTTTACTAAAAAATTAGAATTTTGAAGTCCACTAGCAATATTTTTTTTATCTATCTATCTATCTATCTATCTATCTATATTCTCTATCTATTTATTTATATCTATATTTATATTATTATAAAAGCACGAATAATTACTAAATATTGAACGGCTAAAATATTTTTAAAATATTGATCGACATTTATGCCCTTAAATATATGTATATCTAATAATAAATTACCTAGTAATGAAATTTTTCTCCAATTTAAACTCTACATATGCCCGACCCCATAATATTGATCTTGTTTGAATTAGAAAAGTATGTTCATAATTTTCTTTCTAAAAGAATTGTAGTTCATATTACAATTCTTTATAATAAGTCATGTACTAAAAAAAGGCACGTACTAAAACAAAAATGTTATAAATAAACTTCTATTTAAGGTGAATGTCTTTAATTAGAGAGATTCTAGAGTTCTATTCTTGGTAGCTAAATCATCCTCCTCCCTATAAATAGAGGTGCTCTCTACCATTGTAAATAACTCCTAACATTCTCTAAGTATCAATAAGAAGAACTCTCTCTACTCTTCTCTCTATTTTGCTCTTGTTCTTGAGTTATTGTTCTTGTTCTTATATTATTTCATAACACGTTATCAGCACGAGACTCTACCGTCTCAAGAACCATTCTCGAGAAATCTAAGGTATTTCCCTCTTCCTAATTTAATTTTCGATTATGTCTGACATTACGAAAAGAAAGTTCGTTGCCCTTGAAATTTCGGGCAAGAACTATATGACATGGGTGTTGGATGCTGAAATCCACCTAGATGCTATGGGTCTCGGAGACACCATCAAAGATAGAGAAAAAGCATCCACCCAAGAATGTGCGAAGGCCTTGATTTTCTTGCGTCACCACCTTGATGAAGGTTTGAAGATTGAATATCTCACCGTCAAGGATCCACTCGTCTTGTGGAACGGCTTAAAGGAGAGATATGACAACCTGAAGTTGGTCACTCTGCCACAAGCACGATATGATTGGGCTCATCTGAGGCTCCAGGACTTTAAGTCCATTTCTGAATATAATTCTGCTATGTTCAGAATTACTTCCAAATTGAAGCTATGCGGGGATAATATCTCCGATTATGATATGCTTGAGAAAACGTTTACAACGTTTCATGCCTCCAATATAGTACTGCAACAACAGTACAGAGAGAAAGGCTTTACAAAGTACTCTGAACTGATTTCTCTTCTACTAGTGGCTGAGCGAAATAATGACCTGCTCATGAGAAATCATGAAAATCGACCCACTGGGTCTACACCACTGCCTGAAGCAGATAAGGTGCACTCTCATTATGCCAAACATGAAAAGGACCATGGTCATGGTCGTAAACGGGGTCATAGCCAGGGACGTAGACAAGGAAGAAATTCCAAAGAAGTCCGTCACCCCCCGAAGAGAGATAACCGCCGAAAGCAGAAACGGGGTCATGAAGATCCTAAGGAAAATGGTTCAGAAACGATATGTTATCGTTGCGGTGGGAAAGGGCACTGGTCAAAGACTTGCCGTATACCAAGACACTTGGTTGACCTTTATCAAGCATCTCGAAAGAGAAAAGGCCCTGAAACAAATTTTGTCTATGACGACAACGAGGACATCACCCACCTGGATGTGGCAGACTTCTTTGAGCAACCCGATGGGAAAATAGACCACCTAATCGGCGATGGATCCGTGATGAAAGAAGATGGAGTTATTTGATTTTGTTCTACTTATTTGTATTAGTTAGTGAATAAACTAATAGTCATTAGTATTAGCTCGTATTAGTTAGTTCATGATGCAATGTTAGCAGTAGTTCTTTAGAATATCTTCAATATGCTCAAATATCAATAAAGTTTTTATTTTCCAGTAGGGGTAATCGACTAGCCTGAAAAACTAGTCGATTATCTATTTTTTTCGCATTAAAGTTGAAAAACAATTGATCAACAATCGATTGTCGTTGACTAACAATCGATTGTCATTAGACAGTGTAATCTGGAATTTTTCAAAAATCACCCACAATCGATTGTCTATGTCTAACAATCGATTGTCGTTAGGCAGTGTAATCTGGAATTTTTCAAAAATCATCCACAATCGATTGTCTATGTCTAACAATCGATTGTCGTTAGACAGTGTGATCCGGAATTTTTCAAAATTAATCAACAATCGATTGTCAATGTTAAACAATCGATTGTGTGTGAAAAACGTTTAAACTGAAATTTTCAAAACTGCAAAGTAATAGATAACATATCTGATTTTGTTAGTCAATTGTTAGCAGCAGATTTTGAAAATATTATGTGACACAAAAGAATTGAACTTGTTTATTCTTATGTTCTTGTATCTCTTTTGTATGTCAAAACTATGGGATAGCAAATATGGATATCTCACAAAGCGAACTTGGATCAACATCCAACCGTAAAAGTATTTGCCTAATTGATTCATGTACTACACATACAATACTCAAAGAAAGGAAGTATTTCTCCCAACTAAATATGTGTAAGGCAAACGTTACTACAATCTCTGAAAGTAGTAAATTGATTGAAGGCTCCGGAAGAGCAATTGTAACTCTGCCCAAGGGCACGACGTTAATCATAGAGAATGCAATGTTCTCCTCCAAGTCTAAGAGAAACTTGTTGAGTTTTAAAGATGTACGCTGGAATAGCTATCATATTGAGACAATGGATGAAGATAATCTTGAATATCTCGTCATCACAAAGAATGTCTCCGGCCAAAAGAGGGTTATTGAGAAATTCCCGTCTTTATCTTGTGGCCTGTATTGGACAAGAATTAGTGCAATTGAGGCACATTCAATAGTAAACCAAAGGGTTACTGATTCCAATACCTTTGTACTTTGGCATGATCGATTGGGACATCCAGGATCGGTCATGATGAGACGGATTATAGAAAGCTCCTATGGGCATCCGTTAAAGAATTCCAAAATTCTTTCGAATAATGAATATCCTTGCACTTCGTGTTATCAAGGCAAGTTGATTATCAGGCCATCACCAACAAAGGTTGGGACTGAGTCACCCACGTTTCTGGAACGTATACAAGGGGACATTTGTGGACCTATTCACCCACCTAGTGGGTCGTTTAGGTATTTCATGGTCTTGATAGACGCATCCTGTAGATGGTCTCATGTGTGCCTGTTGTCATCACGCAACCTTGCGTTTGCGAAATTAATGGCACAAATAATTCGACTACGAGCACAATTTCCAGATAATCCAATCAAGTCCATTAGACTGGATAATGCTGCTGAGTTTACATCCCAAGCATTTAATGATTATTGCTTATCAATCGGGATAAAAGTTGAACATTCTGTAGCTCATGTTCACACTCAAAACGGTCTTGCAGAATCGTTAATTAAACGCCTGCAGTTCATTGCAAGGCCATTACTTATGAGAACGAGGCTGCCCACTTCGGTATGGGGTCACGCCATCTTACATGCAGCAATGCTAATTCGTCTCAGACCGACGAATTACCACAAGTATTCCCCGTTGCAATTGGTTTTGGGTCATGAACCCAATATATCCCATTTAAGGATTTTTGGATGCGCAGTATATGTGCCTATTGCACCGCCATCCAGCACCAAAATGGGTCCGCAAAGGAGGTTAGGAATATATGTTGGGTTTGAATCGCCCTCCATCATTCGCTACCTCGAAACATTGACAGGCGACTTGTTTACTGCACGATTTGCAGACTGTCGATTTGATGAGTCACTTTTCCCAAAATTAGGGGGAGAAGTTGGTGAAACCAAACGGGAAATTTTGTGGAAAAATGCATCATTATCTCATCTTGATCCACATACCTGTATTTGTGAAAGAGAGGTACAAAAGATTATCCATTTGCAAAGAATAGCAAATCAAATGCCTGACGCATTTACGGACTTGAAAAGGATAACGAAATCCCACATTCCCGCGGAAAATGTTCCAATCCGTATTGATGTCCCTGTTGGACAATCATCTAGTGTCATATCCAATGAGTCGAATGCACGCCTGAAGCGTGGCAGACCATTAGGTTCCAAAGATCGAAATCCTAGAAAGAGGAAAAAGAACGATCAAAATGACACCACAAAAGAATCTCATGATTTAACAAATTCTGAGGTTCATGAAGAATCCATTGAGCCCGAGACTCTGGAAAATACGGAACTATCCCTAAATCCAATTAATATTGAGGCAAATATTAATCGAGTGGATATTGTGGTGGATAATGCCTTTGCTTATAATGTAGCATCTAGCATTATGCAAGAATGTGAGGATCTCGAACCTCAATCTGTTGAAGAATGCCGAAAAAGACAGGATTGGCCAAAGTGGCAAGAAGCAATTCAATCAGAATTGAATTCGCTGGCAAAACGTGAAGTTTTTGGCCATATAGTTGAAACACCTAATGGTGTTAAGCCTGTCGGCTATAAATGGGTCTTTGTACGCAAAAGAAATGAGAAAAACGAGGTACAAAGATATAAGGCACGCCTTGTTGCACAAGGTTTTTCTCAAAGGCCTGGTGTCGATTATGAAGAGACATATTCGCCTGTAATGGATGCGATAACCTTTCGTTATCTCATAAGTTTTGCTGTCCATGAAAAGCTTGACATGCACTTAATGGATGTAGTTACTGCCTATCCTTATGGCTCACTTGATAATGAGATATACATGAAAATTCCCGATGGACTCAAGGTGCCAAACGCGCACAACTCAAAATCTCGGGAAATGTTCTCAATTAAATTGCAAAGATCCTTGTATGGTCTAAAGCAATCTGGACGAATGTGGTATAATCGTCTTAGTGAGTACTTGTTAAAAGAAGGCTATATAAATGACGCCATTTGCCCGTGTGTTTTTATAAAGAAAACAACATCGGAATTTGTTGTACTTGCCGTATATGTTGATGACATAAACCTTATTGGAACCCCTAAAGAACTCCAAAAGGCAATTGATTATCTAAAGGATGAATTCGAGATGAAAGATCTCGGAAAGACTAAACTATGTCTTGGTTTGCAAATTGAATATTTGGCAAACGGAATTTTTGTTCATCAATCTACCTATACAGAAAAGGTATTGAAACGGTTTTATATGGATGAAGCACATCCTTTAAGTACACCGATGGTTGTTCGATCACTTGATGTGAACAAAGATCCATTCCGACCACAAGAAAGGAATGAAGAGCTACTTGGTCCTGAAGTACCATATCTTAGCGCAATTGGCGCACTAATGTATCTTGCAAATACTACAAGACCTGACATATCATTTTCAGTTAATGTCTTAGCAAGATTTAGCTCGGCTCCTACGAGGAGACATTGGAATGGGATCAAACACATATTGCGGTACCTAAAGGGAACTACCGATATGGGCTTATTTTATGGCAAGAATTGCAGCCCGGATCTTGTTGGTTATGCTGATGCTGGATATTTGTCCGACCCACACAAGGCTCGATCTCAAACGGGTTATGTGTTTACCTGTGGAGAAACCGCCATATCTTGGCGATCGACTAAGCAATCAATAGTGGCTACTTCATCTAATCATGCCGAGATAATTGCTATTCATGAAGCAAGTCGGGAGTGTGTGTGGTTGAGGTCTATAATACATCATATCCAAGACAAATGTGGTTTGAAGTGTGATAAACTACCCACAACTTTGTATGAAGACAATGCAGCATGTATAGCTCAATTGAAGGGAGGATTCATAAAAGGAGATAGAACGAAGCATATTTCACCAAAGTTATTCTTCACACATGATCTTCAAAAGAATGGTGATATCAATGTTCAACAGATTCGTTCAAGCGACAATATGGCTGATTTGTTTACAAAATCTCTACCAAAGTCAACCTTCAAGAAGCTAGTTCACAAGATCGGGATGCGAAGACTTAAGGACATAAATTGATGTTCTTATCAGGGGGAGTTAAGGCGCGTTGCACTCTTTTTCCCTTACAAGGTTTTGTCCCACCGGGTTTTCCTTGCGAGGTTTTTAACGAGGCAACCAATAGGCGCATATTCAAACATGTGTACTCTTTTTCCTTACTTTAATTTTTCCCATTGGGTTTTGTTTTAAGGTTTTAACGAGGCACATCATTGAATAGACATTCAAGGGGGAGTGTTATAAATAGACTTCTATTTAAGGTGAATGTCTTTAATTAGAGAGATTCTAGAGTTCTATTCTTGGTAGCTAAATCATCCTCCTCCCTATAAATAGAGGTGCTCTCTACCATTGTAAATAACTCCTAACATTCTCTAAGTATCAATAAGAAGAACTCTCTCTACTCTTCTCTCTATTTTGCTCTTGTTCTTGAGTTATTGTTCTTGTTCTTATATTATTTCATAACAAAAAAAAAATAGTAACATGCTCTAAAAATATTTATAATATTTTAAACAAACTGCAAAGTGGTTTCAGCATTAAGGACACAAATAATTTCATTTAAAAAAGTTTAGGAGTAATAGAATTTTGCAAAGAAAAAATATATAGTTAAAAATTCGAATATATATCAGGATATTTATGTATTTTTCCTATTTTTTACATAGATTACGAGTCTTTGTTGGAGCAAGATCAAGCAGTCAAGAGACACGACAAAGATGGCTTTCACTCCATTGTTGGAGCTCTTATTGACTTCTATATAAATTAACACCGTTAGTTAAAAAGTGGATGGAGATTAAAATTGTCAAGTTTGTGAATACTTAAAAGGACTAAAACTGGTAGGTGTATATTTAACGGACCATCATAAACCTACTCCCAAAGTTAAGGGATTATTTTTGTCATTTTCTCGTCCCTAAGGATCCAAGACTTTTCCCTTTTCAGCCTTTTAACAGCTAGCCTTTACCCAAAAGCATAATCTTTCTCCCCCGTAGTTTTTAAAAGCTTTATTCTGTGAGTCAAATAGTTTATATTAGTTGTACGAGGATTTTTTTTATTTTATTTATGAACTCAAATATTATATTTTTGGGTTGATAAAAGTGTAAGATATAAAAGATGTCTTATACACGTTACATCAAGTAATCATAATTATCTCTACCTAAGTAGTAATTATAAATTAAACCCCAAAACACACATTTTCACTAACGACAGCTGCTGGAGAAAAAGAATCTCCATTATTATACTATAGTCTATAGCACTTGCTACTTCATCTCCTCTCCCTGTTTTCCACTTTTCTTATTGTTTTAATAAAATCAACCATCAAGTAAAAATATTATTGCTACTAACGATCTACCTGATCCTTGAAGAGCAAACAACTAATTCTTAAGAAACATTTTCTAGATTATTGGGTTGTCTTTTTCTTTGTTTTATTGAGGGGATATAAGATGATGGAATGAGGAGAGAAGAGAAAGTGAGTGGAGATGTCAAGATCAGTAGAATGGAGAGGAAAATGGTGTTTATATAAGCGAATTATGATTGTTATTTGCTCAATCAACATATTTGTTGCTCTCTATGTGCTTCACTCTCTCTACACTTCTGTATATATGTATCCTTACAATCATACTCAAACAGGTAAGGCTTGCTAGTACTATATTTATGCTTCTATTATTATTTTGGGATGACCCTTTACTTGATTCTGAATTTTCTGTTTACCCCTTTGTTTCTTTATTCAAAAGTTGAATGCTTGTTTGATAAAGAGCGCTTTTGACCACAGCTTTTAGCTGTACACCAAATTATTTTGGGATGAATAAGTTGTCTTGATTCTGAATTTTATGTTTACCCATTTGGGATTTTGCTGGAAAGTTGATTGCTTGTTTGATAAATGAGTGGTTTTGCCACAGCGTTTAAGTATATTTAGCTATATCCCATAAAACCAGATTATTTTTTATTGTCCCCTTTTCTCGATTCTGAATCTTTTGTTTGTACTCATTTTGGTATTTTGTTGCTTTCTTAGAAATTTGAATGCTCGTTTGATAAATAGGGGTTCTTTTGCCACAGCTTTTAGCTATACCTCAGATTATTTTATGACCCAACCCTTTATATGACTGTGGGTTTTATGTTGACTCATTTTGGGATTTTACTTTTCTTGGAAAGTCGAATGTTTGTTTTGATAAAATCCATGACTTTTGAGTTTTGCCACAGCTTTTAGCTTTAGGCATTCCATGATTATTTTGGAATGACATTGTTTCTTGATTCTGAATATTCTATTGACCTGTTTTGTTTTTGTTGATTACTTGGAATATTCTTTGCTGGTGTGATAAATGGATGTTTTTTGTGAATACAGCTTTTAGGTATACCTCAGATCAGATTAGGAAAATGGAAGAGTCCATTCAATTACGCATACAACTAGAACCTATAGAACTTATTAACGTGGTAAGACCTTTATTTGAGATTTTGGTATCTGGTTTCTGAATGTTGCTATATTCACGTGGACTCTGCTTGATGAGGACTGCTTTTTATATGATGAAGGTAAATCGCTTAAAGATCGAACTTTTGAAGGATGAGAAGGTGCAACAAATACCGCAGCATATTAAACAGAAGATAGCAGATGAGATACTAGTAACTTTAAAAGCCGTGAATGCCAATGCCGATGCAACAATGCTGCAAGGTGATTGTGCCTTCAATTTCTGTAGATTAATAAAATTATGGTATCCTTGTTCTTGGACCTGCATTCTTAAAGCTTCTATTAGGGAAGACTTCTTAGCCGTCTATACTGAAGCCTGTATTAGTTGTAGACTTCTTATCTCTTACTAATGTCCATTTGGTCCGTGTGTATGTAGAGATGTTTGTTCATCAAGGAAGTGGTATGTAGGTTTAGGTTAATGCTCATAAATCAATTTGAAAATTCCATACTGCGATCAACTTGCTATTAACAGTATCTGTATCTGCCTAGTGCTCAAGGTTTTCTTTTGCCGAATACAACGAACGGAAACCTTCTCTAAATGCAGTTCACCAAAATGTAGCTGAAACAGGTGTCCTGGTATTCTGAAAACGAAACTGTCAGATGGAAAGAAATGCTACACTGGATTTTTGGTGTTACACTAGCGTGCTTTTTAAGATGTTGGAACATTGAATTTGCTTTCCATGGGTTTTTATGTTTAAACATAAGCCAAAGCTAAATACTAACATCCTTTAGCATATACATATAATTTGTAGGTCCTAGAATGGGGAGTTGTGGGAGCTTCGGAATCATGATAGTTAGGTCTATTTGCTCTGATTCTTTTTGCATGCGTTGACCAGATGCTCAAGACTTGTTCTTTTTCTCACCTAAAAGACAAGTCTATTTACACTCAAAATTGGATAACAATTGAATTTGTACGTGATTTTAAGGATACATGGATTAATTTGTCACAAAACGCTAAATTGAATTGTAATTGAAGCGAACAATGATAAAATAAATTCAAACCGTGCGACTTGAATTATTATAGCCTTGAAAAATGAGTCTCACTTGAACTGGATGCAATTCAAACGATATCACACACAGAAAAACAGTAGCTTACAGAAAGAAAATAATATTAGTTTGCTTTGGAGTGCGTGTAACAATGTGTATTACAAGTAATCAAACCCCCTTTATATAGTAGGCGAGTCATGCTTTAGGTACAATTCTATAAAAGGTAAAATTCCTATGATTTTCTAACAAGCCGGTTTCTCATTGATATGTGCTGAGATTCCCGCCGTGATACCCGACCGGTTACGGATATTTCGCCTTCCGTTATTCAGTTTGACAATGTTTTCTCGAGCTCATACGGGGTTAGAGTCGATTCTGGGGTCGTGAACCCGATGTTATCTAGGATGGGCATTCTAACCTCGTATCTTGGTTCGATGGAACCCGGGATCGATCTTCAACCCATCATGTTTCAATCCCTATTTGTCATGCAATAGACGAGTCCGATTCCGACTGTATACAAAGTCTATATTATTCTATCTGGAAAATAAAGTTTCCGAAGTAATCAGCAGTTCATGTTCCTGTTGTTTATTTCGCTCTGTAGGGAAGTCGTCTTTACTAGCAGTATCACCCCACCAAACATTAAGCCAAAATGGACTACATTCCCATTCGCAATAATGACTCTTGAAGCATCCTTCACGATCCCTTTCCATAAGCTTGTTCTTTAATAATAATAACTCATCTCTTTTGTGAACCATCTGGAATGGCCGCAGCTGTATTTTTCACTAATCACTTCCATCCACAGAGCCTTCTCCTAATTTGCGAACCTCTATAATCATTTGCTCAGTAGAGCTCAGTCAAACATAGTTATTTATCTTCGGATACCCAACGTGCTGTTCCTAACAGGGGCTTTGACTCTCCCCCAATTCACCAAATGGAACTATCCATCTCCATTCATTCCCCCGACTTTTTCTTTTTTAGATTAAACAGATCACTTCTTGGCTACTGAAGGTGGGATGGGAAACAGAGACATGAAGTTTGTAGGAATGTTCGATAAGATTTCCTATGTCAAGGAAACTCTTCCTCCCTTTGACATCCATTCCTCCTATCCTCTCGCAAACTTCTGGTACCTGCTTCCTCCATCCTTCCTATCGTATTCTGAACTTTTGCATTATTGGTTCTAAAGCTCCCTCTCCTCTGGTTTACTGCCTAGGGGAGATCAAGGTATTTTGTGCTAAGCTACTTTGCATCCCCCAAAGCAGCCATTCACGGATATAACGCACCTCCTCCAGTGCTATTGATTTGAATAACTTACTTAAATGCCACTTAATTTGAAGACTGATCTTGGAAGAATTCATGTGTATGTGAAGACTGATGTAACCACCGAAATTATTAGATCCTTTAGAGTTACTGTTATGTGAATAATTAGTCTGTTTAATTTTTCTTATATGTATTCGTTTGCTATGTTTCATTTACAATTCCTGGTTATCATATTTGATGGTGTTTTTGTTGATCAACAATGTGATAGAAAGTTGGCGGAGAGAAAAATTGAAAGAATCTGCACAAATTATTCATGAGAAAACATCAAATTCAACTATTTCCCCTGAGGAGGCTAGTATGTCCTTTTAATGACTGCTATTCACATTTTGTATTTTCAACTTTCTTTTGATGTTGAAGGAGTTCTGAATTCTAATTCACTGGAATTTTCAAGAAATAGGTAATATCTGTGACCTTGCTTGCAGGTTTACTTGCACGAGCTTTGAAGGATGACTGGGCTGAGCTGTCAGAAGAAATTGGTCTCTGGATACCTGTTCAGATCACTAATATAGAACACGACGACAAACCTGAGGGTGAAGACGAACTTGGTAATAAGATAGTTAGTTGTTCAGTCCAAATTTTATGTGTTTCTTTGTTTTGTTTTGTTCCAGACCTTTCATCAGCTTTCTCGTTTTCTCCCGTTTTTTGAGCAAGAAAAGTGTTCTTCCCTTTCCCCTCCCTCTCCCCTCCCTCTCACACAGGAGTCCTGTGTGACAAGAAAGTTCCACACAAACTCAAGGGGAAATTCTATAGAGCCGTGGTTACACCTGCGATGTTGTATGGGGCGGAGTGCTGGCCCGTGAAGAACTCTCATGTTCAGAAAATGAAGGTTGCGGAGATGAGGATGCTTAAGTGGATGTGCGGTCACACCAGGCTAGATAAGATTAAGAATGAAGTTATTCGAGAGAAGGTGGGGGTGGCCCCGGTAGATGAGAAGATGCGAGAAGCGAGGCTGAGGTGGTTTGGGCATGTTCGGAGGAGAAGTCCCGATGCCCCAGTGAGGAGCTGCGAGCGGCTGAAGATTGTTGGCGGTCGGCGAGGCAGAGAGAGGCCTAAGAAGTATTGGGGAGAGGTGATTAGGCAGGACATGACTAGAATGCCGGTTTCCGAGGACATGACCCTTGATAGGAAAGTCTGGAGGTCTAGAATCAGGGTTGTAGGATAGGGGCTCCTAGAGCTTTTCGTACGCCTCATCTGGGGTTGGGTGTGGGTCAGCAGGGTTACCCATAGATGATTTGTGTTTTAGCTTATGTCTCACCTATGGCTGTTAGTTATGGTAGTTACTGTATGATATTATTGCATGCGATTGTATTTATGTTTCATATGTTTAGATAATTATTTACGCTATTTACGCTATTTCTGCTGGAGTTACTAATGCTCTATTGTTTTTGTTTTTGTTTTTGTCTTTGTTTTTGTTTTTGTTTTTGTCTTTGTTTTTGTTTTAATGCTGTTTTTCCTTTTATCCTATGAGCCGGGGGTCGATTGGAAACAGCCTCTCTGCCCTTTCGGGTAGGGGTAAGGCTTGTCTACATATTACCCTCCCCAGACCCCACCTGGTGGGAGTATACTGGGTAGTTGTTGTTGTTGTTGTTGTTTGTTGTTATTTTTATATCATTTGCTTTTCCCCCTCTTTTTCCCTTTTTTTTTTGGCTTGATGATGATATGAGTTGAGCTTAAATAAAGAAGTGAGGATTCATATCGCTGACTTCAACTTTGTTTGCGATTGACGCGTAATTGTCATTTGTTGTATAAAACAAGACAAAAAGGCTGAAGTTCTCTTTGATACAAGGCATGCATGCTTAAAGTTTGATCAGTCAAACGTGCTGATATTATGTCCTCTTTATCACAAATTTGCTATGTTAAATAACAAAACAAGGAGACCCTGTCTGCTTATAGATAGATATTATGCAGTAACTTATAAACTTATATTCTCCAGACGACGAAGTCATAGCTGGCGAGCAGCTTCCTCCCGAGTGTCATGCTGAAATCCATACCGATTACGGTGGTGCTGCTGTAAGATGGGGCCTTACACACCATAAAAAATCTGCATATGAGTGTTGCATGGCTTGTTTGAATCAAGCTAAGCATGCTAAACCTAACCAAAA
This sequence comes from Nicotiana benthamiana, assembly GCA_034376525.1. Classification (NCBI taxonomy): domain Eukaryota; kingdom Viridiplantae; phylum Streptophyta; class Magnoliopsida; order Solanales; family Solanaceae; genus Nicotiana; species Nicotiana benthamiana. The sequence goes on from CM067326.1 coordinate 43,674,525, forward strand.
GAAATGTAACATATGGGTTTACTGCCCATCAGAGACGGGATGCCACTCTCCGGATATTTATCAACACAAGCATCAGGAGTGCTGGCTGAAATATGTAAGTTCTGCGTGCTTTCCCTTCACAAAGTTTACTACCTCCCATTCTTATCTTGCAAATTTTGATATTTAGCTCACTAAGCTGTACTCAATCGTCTCTCCCTCATTTCATTTGCAAATGCAGGCAGAGACACCTACGTTGAATTTTAAGGACCGGTATCCTGAATCATACAGAAATGCTCACCCAAATGCACCAGTAATTGTTCCATGGATGTCTGGTGTTGTCGGTGTATAAAGTTGTCCCTCGCAAAATAGACGATAAGAAGATGTTAGTGCTTCCACTATATGAAGATGTTGAAACATTGTGGCAAGAAATCAGTTTTCTTGAGTTGCAGTTTCTTATGGTAGAGCTGCTTCTCTTCTTCTTGTTGTTGTTTTGTAGGAAGATAGATTTAACCAAAATCCGAGGTCTATTGGAAAAGCCCTCTCTATTTCTATAAGGTAGGGGTAAGTTCTACTGACACTATCCTCCCCAGACTCCATTTTTATGGGATTACACTGGTTTTGTTGTTGTTGTAGTAGATTTTACCAGAATAGAAATTTGTTTTTGTATCACACGGTGATTAGAATTTTGCAGAACTGGCGAAAAGCTTAATGATTGTGTTAATGGTGAAACGTAGTTTTAAATTCAAAACTAACTTGTGGATATGGTATTTAGTTAAGCTTCAAAAGGTGCAGCTATTAAAGTTCTTTAGGTGGATATCCTGAAAAAGGACAGTGTTTGGTAAATAGTAAAGTATTATACCAAAAAATATTTCTGTTGATGACATCATTTTCATCTTTTCTGCTGATTCAATGTCAAAATTGATTAATCTCCTATACCATCTTCACATGAGGTAATAAGATATGAAAGGGTTTTTTAGTGGTCATAGTTTGGTGTAGCGTCTTCTTTCACCCATGACTTCAGGTTGAAGTGAAAAATGATGGCTACAAATTTAGAAGCTTTACTATGAAATAGAAACAATAACTAAGACATTTAGAATAAGAAACTGAGATGTCAGTTGATTTGGCATAGTGGGTTGAGAGAAGTAGTCCAAGTTGCCATCAGTTATTATCTTTGAAAATACCTTGGTCGGCTCTTTTAATGTTGTCTTCACTTTAAAGATTAAAAACCCAAAAAGTTCATAGAAGATGGAAGGCCATTTTCATGCAAGAATTTCAAAAGGGAAAAAACAGTAGAGAAAAATTACAAGTATTTAGTTCTATTTGGGAAACCTTTTCACCTACAACACTCAAAAGAATTTTACTTTCAACTCTTCCTCAAACATGGTCTTCTCTCCTAAGCAAGAATCACCAAATCCCTCTAAGAGATGCAAATTCTTCTCTTCAACTCTCAAGGGTGCATTTGCCAATTGCCACATTTTTAAGGAAAAACATTCTAGTACTCAAATCTCAGACGAAGACGATGCAATCGATGATTATAATGATGAAGAGGAAGTAATAATTTATACTCGAGATTTTCTTTCAAGTTCAACGCATTAATTTTATGTATGTTAATGTTTTGTGAAAACAGGTGTTTGTATCAATAGTAATAAGTAAATACATGGAGTCAAAATGCAGAAGACAGACAACCATCTCAAGTGACAAGTTCAACTGGAGTTTCTCGCCAACAGCAGGAGATTTATTCACATCCACAAAGCTAATGCAACAAAAGGAGGGCAAGGAACATCAAGAAAAAGAAGAAAACGAAGATTTCTTCTCTGTTGGGACTCGTCTTTCGCGCTGCTCAAGTGCTGTAAGCTATGAGGCGTTTGCCACAGCTAAGACAACAACCCTTTCTCGTTCTTCAAGCTTGAACAGGATTGTGTTTCAAGATTTTCCAAGGCGCTCTGCTATTCAGGAATTCTCACACTGTGAAGGATGGCCATTTGGTCTATGCCGTAAACTGTTGTTACTTCCTCCTTTGCCAAAATCTCCATCTGATTCTTGGTCATGGCGAAAGAGTGCAAGAATGATCAAGATACACTAGTTGCTGGCATATTCAAAACCAATCTTCTCTTAATTTCAAAGGAATTTTACATGTATTCGCTATGTTCCTGAATAGCTACAAACTCTTTCGAGAATTGAACACTGGCTAAGTAGTCCATCTACTGTCACTTATTTTACCAGTTTGGCATATAAGGCCAAATTACAGATGTTCAAAGATGGAAGTTCTTCTTCAGAGGGATAAAACTGAACTGCTGGCATAAAGTGCTCTGTGCCACGTACAGTAAATAAGCAAACCAACTTAAAACAAGAAGCTAATTCATCAACCAACCAGAAAATATGTGTTGATGCACACACCTTGAAGAAACAAAGATTAGAACTTTCTGAATATTCAAGAAAGTATTTCCTTGCACAAATTTCTTGGATTATTATCATTTGCCTATTGTAGCATTCAATGAGCAAACTTGCGAACCAAGTGCAACATAACAGATCATATTGAAGCAACCTGTATTTATCTAAAACAACAATCATTCAACTGATTGAAGACAAAAACACGGGTGGTATATCTGCCATCATTGAAGGTCTATGCTCTATGCTCAACATAAGAACCAGCAAGTCCAGAAGTCCCAAGTACTGTAACCTGGATTTAGCAAGGCAGAATGAGTAGTAAGAAAACAAACAATGGTATATGGTTCATCCTTCAGGAGATTTCAGACTATTAGTTTGAAAATGCAACAAAAATTACCAGGGAACATTGTGAAAAAATGATTTGTAAAATCACTGGCAGCATTAGAAAATTTATTCCAGAGAAATTAAACCCCACCATCAAAATAGAAAGTTGATAGTTGTTTCTTGTACTAATTTAATGGATGATAATATTGTAGACATGAACATTTATTTAAAGGCATAATGGATGATTTCATGAAAATCTAGTCAATGTCCAAGAGTTTGATCAAAATTTTGTTGGAACCATAGAAAAAAAAAGTCACTATTGGAATGCAACTTTACAAGGGAATTCAAATTGCAGCTGGTATCCACAGCTTTCTTATCTCCTAAAAGTGAAACATAGCTTGTGATGCAAATATTGCTTAGGAAGTTGTAAACTACAGAAAAAGCTGAAATACTTGCTTGTGTAGGAAGTTGTAACCTACAGAAAAACTGAAATACATGCAACCAACTTGCTTCAGTTAAATTTACCTTTCCCCATTCAGAATCAATGCCACTGCATCGCATCTTTAAGTGTATCATCCTAGTCCCTAGTTCCATTTCAACTTTCTTCCTCAAATATCCCTCCTCTGGCCCAAAGGCACTCATGTATGCGTTGTAGCGTTGGAATACTGTTTGCAGTGCATCAGAGACTTCTTTTGATAGAGGCTTCACATCCTGCCAGTAATATGAGTATTTAAACAACAAGAACTTGAGAAACTGTACATCAAATCGCTGGCTTATAAAACTAATCTTACCTCACCACTTAAACCGATAGCATCATCAATTTCCATTTTCAGAGATGTGAGAATCCCAGTGAACTCCTCGGCTGCCTCCGCGGCACGGAAAACACTCGCCAAAGCTTCCTGGCCGGTCTTGTCATCAGTACTTTTAGACACTGCATTCTTGGCATCATACACGACAGCATCTGGGAGCTCATGCCAGCTTGAAGCCATTAAGTCTTTAAAAGCACGTTTGACCTCCGGATCTTTTATGTCAGGCATGTGAGACAAATCCTCGCTGAAAGAACACATGCTTCCCATTGCCATTGAGAAAGGATGCCTCCATTCTAGAGTTTCACAATATCCATGTAATGTCAGTTACTGATGCAAGATTATGAAATTGATACAAAGAATAGGAAACTACAAGCACTTTGCTACTAAGGCAATTAAGAAGCTTCTCCAAAGAAATCATATAAGGTCCTGTTTCCCCCCACAAACAATCCCAAATATGTCGTAGTAACCATGAATAATAAGTAAAAAGATCCAGAATCCAAATCCAACATTGAACCAGGTGCCTGCACTCTTACATTTACAAGACTCAAACATATCACGGGGAGACTGCACAATAGTAATTGGAACCCATATTCAAGTGTGCCCGTCAAAGTTTTTGTTGTTGCATTATGCTCAAATTTCTATTAATCTTTAGGAATCTAATGGCGCTCAGGGACTTATTACACCTAGTTTTAAAATGAGATCTTTACACAAAAGACACCCGGTTTTACTGTTTACTTCTCCTAGCTGGTATACATAGATTATATATTGATTGGACATGGATATATACACATATTATTCAGAGACTACATATATTATACATTCGCCGGCTATTTTTAGTATATGTAGTTGAGCGGGCTGCTATTTAGTTTAAATCTTCTTTTAAATCACATAGACACAAATCAACGTCCACAATGGAAACCAATAACCTACTGATTCCACAATGGGATATGATAAAGCAGAACCATAAAACATAAAGAGAAGTGAACGATGCATAAACTAACAAGTAGTTTAAACCGAAACCTTAGATAAATTAGGGAAGGAGAATTAAACGTAAGAAAAGACCAATCTGAAATGGAGCATAGAACCCCACATTCTCAGTTGTCTCAATCAATCAATCCTAAACTAGTTGGATTTGATTGTATCAATCGTCTAATATCCATTCAGCTCTATTTGGGCCCATTTCATTCCAAAATACTGAATAATTTGTCTCTGAAACAGGTTCGAATCACAGTTACTAAATACAATTCGTGTTTCTCATAAACAAAAAGCTATTAGTCTATTTATCAGTAAAATTAAAATTTGGATCTTTTTTATTATATGCCAATTAACAGGAAATACCCACGACACTAACATTAAGACCCTACCAATTGAAATATCCGATTGAAAGCAGACTCACAAATGTCACATTCTTCTAAATAAAACAATGAATACTCATTAACCAAAATTGAGCTGAACAGAAAAATCCGATAAAACAAAATGCGACAAATATAAGCAGATGATGCTTTGTACCTGTAACAGGGTTTTTAGGAGAAGCTGAGAAAGATTGGGATGAGAAATGGAGGTGGCGGAGGGACTGGTGGTTGACGGCGGAGGTTGTGGCGGCGGCCGCGCTGAAGACAGTAGATCTGCGGCATATCGATCGATACAAAGATCGCATCAGCACCATTTTCTCCATTTCTGCTTAAGGTTTCTGGTTTCTTCTTTGCTCACAGGGTCATAGACTCGTAGGTATCCAGCAAAAAGAAAGAGTGGCCTGTGGTATTTTATTAAAATAATACTTTAATATATTATTCTAACATCCCTAATACAAGACAACTTTTGCAAATTAGCCCTATCACTATTGTGTAATTGCTTTTGTATCAGTTTAATGTTGATTCAAATTAATTGACGAAATATCCATTAAAAGTAAAATCAACTGAAAACAATCTAATTGTTATAAATAGACTTATATTTAAGGTGAATGTCTATAATTAGGGAGATTCTAGAGTATTATTCTTGGTGGCTAAGTCACCACCTCCCTATAAATATAGGGGTTCTATTCTATTGTAAACCATCTCAAAGTATCAATAAGAATACTCCTCTCCCTATTCTCTCTATATTGTTCTTGTTCTTGTATTATTCTACTTGTTCTTATATTATTTCATAACACGTTATCAGCACGAGGCTCTACCATCTCAAGAATTGCTATCGAGAAAAACTAAGGTATTTCTCTCTTCCTAATTTGATTTTCGATTATGTCTGACATTACGAAAAGAAAGTTCGTTGCCCTTGAAATTTCGGGCAAGAACTATATGACATGGGTGTTGGATGCTGAAATCCACTTAGATGCTATGGGTCTTGGAGACACCATTAAAGATAGAGATAAAGCATCCACCCAAGACTGTGCGAAGGCCTTGATTTTCTTGCGCCATCACCTTGATGAAGGTTTGAAGATTGAATATCTCACCGTCAAGGATCCACTCATCTTGTGGAAAGGCTTAAAGGAGAGATATGACAACCTGAAGTTGGTCACTCTGCCACAAGCACGATATGATTGGGCTCATCTGAGGCTCCAGGACTTTAGTCCGTTTCTGAATATAATTCTGCAATGTTCAGAATTACTTCTAAATTGAAGCTATGTGGAGATAATATCTCTGATTATGATATGCTTGAGAAAACGTTTACAACGTTTCATGCCTCCAATATGGTACTGCAACAACAGTAGAGAGAGAAAGGCTTCACAAAGTACTCTGAACTAATCTCTCTTCTACTTGTGGCTGAGCGAAATAATGACCTGCTCATGAGAAATCACGAAAATCGACCCACTGGGTCTGCACCACTGCCTGAAGCAGATAAGGTGCACTCTCATTATGCCAATCATGAAAAGGGCCATGGTCGTGGTCGTAATCGGGGTCATAGCCGTGGACGTAGACAAGGAAGAAATATCCATGATGTCTGTCACCCCCCGAAGAGAGATAACCGCCGAAAGCAGAAACGGGATTATGAGGATCCTAAGGCAAAAGGTTCAGAAACTATATGTTATCGTTGCGGTGGGAAAGGGCACTGGTCAAAAGCTTGCCGTGTACCAAGACATTTGGTTGACCTTCATCAAGCATCTCGAAAGAGTAAAGGCCCGGAAACAAATTTTGTCTCTGACAACAACTTTGACATCACCCACTTGGACGTGGCAGACTTCTTTGAGCAACCCGAGGGGAAGATAGACCACCTAATCGGTGATGGATCCGTGATGAAAGAAGATGGAGCTGTTTGATTTTATTTTACTTGTTTGTATTAGTTAATGAATAAACTAATAGCCATTAGTATTAGCTCGTATTAGTTAGTTCATGATATAATGTTAGTATTAGTTCCTTAGAAAGTATCAATATGATTAAGTATCAATAATATTTTTACTTTCCAGTAGAGGTAATCGACTAACCTGAAAAACTAGTCGGTTATCTCATATTTTCGCATTAAAACTGCAAAACAATCGATTGTCTATGTTTAACAATTGATTGTCTTTAAAACAGTGTGATCTGGAATTTTTCAAAAATAGTCAACAATTGATTGTCTATGTTTAACAATCGATTGTCTTAAAACAGTGTGATCTAGGATTTTTCAAAAATTGTCAACAATCGATTGTCTATGATTAACAATCGATTGTCTTAAAACAGTGTGATCTGGAATTTTTCAAAAATTGTCAACAATCGATTGTCTATGTTTAACAATCGATTGTCTTAAAACAGTGTGATCTGGAATTTTTTCAAAAATTGTCAACAATCGATTGTCTATGTTTAACAATCGATTGTCTTAAAACAGATCTGGAATTTTTCAAAAATAGTCAACAATCGATTGTCTATGTTTAACAATCGATTGTCAATGCTCAACAATCGATTGTGTGTGTTTAACAATCGATTGTTTTATGAAAATGCTTAAACTGAAATTTTCAAGCTGCATAGTAATCGATTATGGAAAACATATAATCGACTATCTGATTTAGTTAGTCAACTGACCTCAGCAGATTTTGAAAATATTGTTTAAATATGAAGCAAACAGATTTGTATATTCTCATGTTCATATATTTTCTTTTGTATGTCAAACCATGGGAAGTGAATTGATTGAAGGCTCCGGAAGAGCAACTGTAACTCTGCCCAAAGGCACGACGTTTATCTTAGAGAATGCAATATTCTCCTCCAAGTCTAAGAAGAACTTGTTGAGTTTTAATGATATCAATCAAAATGATCTCCTCCAAGTCTAAAAGGAACTTGTTGAGTTTTAAAGATATCATTCAAAATGGATATCAGATTGAGACAATACATGAGTATAATCTTGAATACCTCATGAAAACGAGGCTGCCCACTTCGGCTTGGGGTCACGCCATTTTGCATGCAGCAATGGTAGTTCGTTTCTGACTGACGAATTGACACAAATATTCCCCGTTGCAATTGGTTTTGGGTCATGAACCTAATATATCCCATTTAAGAATCTTTGGATGCACAGTATATGTGCCTATAGCACCGCCATCCCGCACCAAAATGGGTCCGCAAAGAAGGTTAGGAATATATGTTGAGTTTGAATCGCCCTCCATTAATTCGCTACCTCGAAATATTGACAGGAGATTTGCACGATTTGCAGACTGTCAATTTGATGAGACACTTTTCCCAAAATTAGGGGGAGAAGTTGGTGAAACCAAACGGGAAATTTTGTGGAAAAATGCATCACTATCTCATCTTGATCCACATACCTCTATTTGTGAAAGAGAGGTACAAAAGATTATCCATTTGCAAAGAATAGCAAATCAAATGCCTGACGCATTTACGGACTTGAAAAGGATAACGAAATCCCACATCCCCGCGGAAAATGTCCCAATCCGTATTGATGTCCCTGTTGGACAATCATCTAGTGTCATATTCAATGAGTCAAATGCACGCCTGAAGCGTGGCAGACCATTAGGTTCCAAAGATCGAAATCCTAGAAAGAGGAAAGCAAATGATCAAAATGACACTACGAAAGAATCTCATGAGGAAATTCATGATTTAACAAATTCTGAGATTCATGAAGAATCCATTGAGCCCGAGGCTCTGGAAAATACGGAACTATCCATAAATCCAATCAATATTGAGGCAAATATTAATCGAGTGGATATAGTGGTGGATAATGTCTTTTCTTATAATGTTGCATCTAGCATTATGCAAGAATGTGAGGATCTCGAACCTCAATCTGTTGAAGAATGTCGAAAAAGACATGATTGGCCAAAGTGGCAAGAAGCAATTCAATCAGAATTGAATTCGCTGGCAAAACGTGAAGTTTTTGGCCCTATAGTTGAAACACCTAATGGTGTCAAGCCTGTTGGCTATATATATGGCATGAATGATCGTTGTTCACGTACCTATTGTACGCCAAAGTATTTCGGAAATATGACTATTAAAGGACAACGATAATGCAAGAAACATATCTTGCATATAAGTTTGACATGACCATAATGGTATAACTTTCTCTTTAAGAAAGATATTCACCACATGGATGTTGATTAATCTGTGGTAGTACAAAATTAATTGAGAGCTCTAGAAGAGCCAATTATTACTATGTTGGAGAAACACAATTGAGTATTGTGCTGTAGTAAGTCTCAAAGAAACTTATTCAGTTTCCAAAGTACACGCGAAAACGATTGATTATATTGAGACTAAATAAAGGAAGGATTTGATATCTCCTATTACTACAACTTGTAGCGGGGTAATTTGTATATGAAAAGCTACCCGCTTTGTTCTCCAGTTTGTACTACACAAAAGAAAGAATGCCACAATAAAGTGGATATCTATTGGTATAAAACCCATGTCATAATAAACCTGAAGTTTATTGATAAGTGCACATGTCATGGTGTAAATTTGAAGTTTACCAATATTGATAATTTATTCAGTTGGCATTCGTGTTAGCCATCTCATTTTAAGTATGATGTGCAAATTCACATAGGTGAATATTAAAGAACTAGAAAGTTCTTTACGAATTCTCTTGTATTACTTGTTCTCATTAATGAACTGACCAACTAAAGAGTTCGGGTTGAAGCCCATAAATTCTGGAAATATCAAAGGTGAATATGGGCCCATTCACCTGCCATGTATACCACATATGATGTATCTATGAAATGGTTACATGCGCAATTTTTATTAACCCGCAGCCTGGCCGGTGCTTGCAAGGTAAATTGCTCAGTAATCTAACTTCGAGCATAATTTCCAGATTCTCTACTCAAGGTAGTTCATCTTGATAAGTTGGTTTATATCAAAGTTGGTTTAGCAAGATACTTATTGAGTGCTTCCACTTAATAGCTAAACTGTTTCTTATGAGAACAAAGTTATATATATCAGTTTGATATAAGTTGTATACGAGAGTATATTCTCCCCTCACAAGTGGTTCAGGGTCAGGAACCAAATAATTTCATCTTATTATTAATGTGCTATGTATATTGACATGATAATGCACAAAGATGATTTCTCAAAGTTGAGGAAACAAGTTAGTTTTTCTAACATGAGGGGGAGACATGATAAACAATTGGGAAAGGTTACATAGGATGAATTATCATTTGTATATATAGATCCCCGAATATCATGATATGAACCTGAAGTTCATAAAAGGGATAATTCAATTGCAACATATTGCAAAGCATGCTATACGCATTTGCCGACCCAAAGAAAGTAACTATATTCTCACTACAAATACTCATATTAAGTCCCAGAAGGACAAAGTCTTTGATACGCTTAAAGCGTATAGACAAATACTTGATTCCATGTGAAAGACATGTAGATTTGGACATGTAGTTCAAATACATGAGAGTATAAAAGTCAAAGGTATGTATAATCAGTTTTCGATATCTTATTTGTTTAGCATGACGTAAAAACTTGATATGCATCTAAAGTCTATTATGTGACTTACCTGACTTAACTTGAAAGATTTAAGTTGCTTGAAGCATATGCAAGGGGGAGTGTTATATTTTTCCCATTGGGTTTTGGTTTTAAGGTTTTAACGAGGCACATTGTTGAATAGACATTCAAGGGGGAGTGTTATAAATAGACTTCTATTTAAGGTGAATGTCTATAATTAGGGAGATTCTAGAGTTTTATTCTTGGTGGCTAAGTCACCACCTCCCTATAAATATAGGGGTTCTATTCTATTGTAAACCATCTCAAAGTATCAATAAGAATACTCTTCTCCCTATTCTCTCTATATTGTTCTTGTTCTTGTTCTTGTATTATTCTACTTGTTCTTATATTATTTCATAACACTAATAACTCGAAATATGACAAACTTAGTAAATCAAATCTTTAAGGCAGAATACAAATAAAACTCCTTAAAAGTTGGCAGCAACTTCACTTAACTACCTCAACTATTGCAAATATACACATTAAAAATTATTAATCAAATTTTCCGGATATAAGGACAATCTAGAAAAACGCATTAGTAAATATATAACATATAGAAAAGTGAGCTAATCCAATATATCTTGCTTGCTCGATGGAAAGGCTACTGATTTATCTCTCCATTGAATCTAATAAGGCTCTCATGCTAAAGTTTCAATCAATTCCAATTAATATCTATGTCAAGAAATTAAAAATATAAATGTAGTAGCCCAAACAAAATGTACAAATAAGAATGATTATACCCAAACCAATAAATTATTCATATCAAAAGGATTATATCCGTTGATAAATTATAAAAAATTTAATCATAAATAATCTCTTAATCAGTCCATCAAATAAGTCAAAAAATCCATAATTTGATGTACTTCCGATGCCAATAAAAAATAACCCAAACTGCTAAGGTCCATCAAACAATATGTTGCCAACTTGAGAGAATTGTATATCCGCCAGCTACTTGTCATTCCTAAAAATTACATTGACCACTAAATTCTAAAATAATTCATCTTTCCTTAAACTGCAATATTATACCTATTACTAGTAAAAACGGTACATAGAAGAGCACAAATAAAAGCATAATTACTCAATTATTGGTTAAAGAAGCGTCTAAACATTTTCAAAAATCTATATCAGCATCCACAAACTCTATAAAAAGAAATATATATACACTAAACACTACATGAATTAATAATTTGTTATGAAAGATAATTCAAAGTAACAATATGGAACAAAGAAATAAAAGCAATTAGTAAAATATGAACAAGAAATAGAAATAGAGAGAGGAAGAGTTTTTCTTCTTCAATTGTGTGTATTTTCCTATCTATTACAAGGCTTTTATATAGACATGAAAAGTAAAGAAATATGTCATAGATGTCATTAAGCATTTGAGATGAAGATCATGAAGGAAGAGTAGACATCCACCATAATATTATATTTATAATAGCACTCCCCTTGGATGTCCATAAATAATGTGCCTCATTAAAACCTTATTAGGAAAAAATCCTATGGGAAAAAATTCTAATAAAGGAAAAAGGATACATATATTTAGAAATACGCCTTTTGGTTGCCTCGTTAAAAACCTTGCAAGAAAAATCCAGTGGGACAAAACCTTGTAAGGAAAAAAGAGTACAACACGTATTTAACTTCCCCTGATGAGAGCATCAATTCACATCTTTGATCATTCACATTTTAATCTTGTAAACTAATTTCTTGAAGGTTGACATCGGTAAATATTTGGTGACAAATCATCCATATTATCACTTGAACGAATTTTTTGCACACTAATATCGCCATTCTTTTGAAGATTAGGTATGAAAAATAACTTTGGTGAAATGTGTTTTGTCCCAGTTCCTTTTATTATTCATCCCTTCAATTGGGTTATGCATGTTGTATTGTCTTCATACAAAATTGTGGGTAGTTTGTAATACTTCAAACTATATTTGTCTCGAATAAGATGTATTATAGACCTCATTTCTCTACTTTCTTCATGAATAGCAATTATCTCAGTATTAGATGAAGTAGTCGCGATTGATTGCTTGGTCGATCGCCAAGATATGCAAGTGCCTCCACATATAAACGCATAGAATGTTTGTGATCAGACCTTGTGTGTGTCATATAAATACTCTGCATCAACATAACCAACAAGATCAGGATTGCAATTATTACTATAAAATAAGCCTACATCGATAGTCCCTTTTAGATAACGCAATATGTGCTTGATTTCATTCATATATCTCATTGAGCATAGCTATATCTTGCCAAAATATTAACTGAAAAATTTATGTCACGCCTTGTAGTGTTAGCAAGATACATTAGTGCATCAATTGCACTAAGATATGATAATTCAGGATCAAGAAGTTCTTCATTATTTTTATGAGATTAGAACAGATCTTTATTTATATCGAGTGATATCACAACCATCGGGGTATTCAATAGATATGCTTTATCCATGTAGAATCTTTTCAACGTATGCTGATTGGTGGATAAAATTTTTATCTTTTATATACTCAATATGTAGACCAAGATCTTTCATTTTAAATTCTTTCTTTAAACAGTTTACTGCTTTAGGAAGTTCCTCGGGAGTTCTAATAATATTTGAATCATAATGGTGATTACAACAAATTCAAATCCAAATCCTTGTATAAAGACACAAGGACAAATTGAGTTATTCTTGTACCCTTCTTTCAACAAGTACTCTCTCGGTCAATTATACCACATGCGCCCTGATTGTTTCAATAATATAAGAATTTTTGAAGCTTTATTTAATTAATTTCTTGAAAACCTTAATAAGCTTCAGAACAATTTAAATCCTTCAATGATTTCCATTATACGCATATCAAGTTTTTCATGTATTGCCAGATTAAAATCTTAAATGACTACATCCACCACAAAAGAACATGTCTCTAAATAATCAATGCCTGTATATTTACAAATATTCTTGTGACACATGTCGTCTTTATGACTATCGACTTAGCCTTTTTCACACGAACGCATTTACCTCCACTGAATTTATACTTTCATTTGTTGGGACTATTCGTCCAACGTCATATTTTTCAAGTGAAGTTAATTTTCATTGCTTATTTTTCATTTGGCCAATCATTTATCTATCCAAATTTTATGATAGATTTGAGCACAAGAAGCGTACATTATATTAACAATATCGTCGACGATCATTTTATATCGGTTCAATTATTACACAATAAATACATAACTTATTGAGATCTTTTTATCTCAGTATATTAGGTACCTGAGCTTCTTCCATGAGGTCTTATGAAGTGTTATGCCGTGGTGCTCTTCTAGAGTACTTGCCTCCTTATTATGACCATTTTGAACATTTGTCACTCTCCTTCTTCAAGGAGTTTTATCTTTGAAATCAATTGGCCTGTTTATGCTTTATGCATGCCATATAATCTGTCCCTCATGCACTTTATTCTGTTTGGAGCATTAGCAACTGAAATATGATATTTAGCTTTGGTCGGCAAATGCATCGGGCAAAAATTTATAAATTAATTATCATTGTACGAGGATCTATATGTATTCATAATAATTTATTTTACATATCACTTTCTCATCTTTTAAATTAAAATTTGTATTTTTGAGGCCTAAAACCTCATTTAGAATCACCTCAAATGGCGTGCCCAGTCCGAGCGCGTAACCGGAAAGCTTAAATATGAAAAAATCTGTGAAAAATGGTAAAATTTGGCCATAAAATGAGTTAATTTGACTTCGATCAATGTTTTGGATAAACGGTCCCGGACTCGTAATTTGATGGTCCTAAAGGACCTGTAAGAAAATATGAGACTTGGACATATGTCCGGAATTAAATTCCGAGGTCCCGAGCTTGGGAAATGAATTTTTAAAGGAAATTATTTTTTGAAATTATTTAAGAAAATTTGAAATAAAATTTGATTAGAACATGTTAGTATCAGGACTGTATTTTAGTTCTGGCGCCTGGTACAAGTCTTATTTGATTTAAGACGTTTCTGTAAAATTTGGTGAAAATGGATATAATTTGACGTGATTCGGACCTAAAATGCTAAAGTTGTTACTTGATAAAGTTTGAGAAAACAATTCTTTGACTTTGAGGATTAATTCATTGCTATTAAGGTTATTTTAGTAATTTGATCGCACGGATAAGTTAGTAAGTAAGTTTGGTTAGGAGTCCCGAGGGCTCGGGTATGTTTTGGGAGGTTTTTGAATTAGGAAATATTATAGGTTTTCAGTTATTGGATTTCTGATACTTCCTTCTTCGTGCTCGCGGGAGTACCCACGTGAACGCGATGTGTAAATTTTGAGGAAGGAAATATTCTTCTATACAAATGCGTAGCTCAGGTCATGAACGCGAGGCAGTGGGGGGCTATACTTTCGCGAATGCGGTCCTGGCCACGTGAACGCGAAGACCAAGTGGGCATGACAATTACACTACGCGAACGCGAGGGCTCGAGGGGATCCTTCTCCGCAAACGTGAGCCCTTCTACATGAACGCGAAGGCTTATCCATCCTGACCCATCGCGAATGCGAAGGGTCTGTCGAGAACGCGAAGGACATTTTCGCCCAGTGATTTTTAAAGACAAAAAACAGAACACTTTCGGGATTTTATAAAAATTTCACAAACCTCTTCTTCTCCAAGGTCTTAGGCAATTTTTGAAGCATTTCTTCACCATAATCTCTTGGGTAAGTAATCTTTTACTTATTTTCTTTCTTTTTTATCAACACCCACTAGATTTCTAGGCCTAAAACATGAGATTAAGGGTAGAAAATTAGGGATTTGGGTAGAATTAGGGCTTTTCTTTATTAATGTGATTTAGACCTTATTTTGGGGTCGGATTTGAAAACAAATTATATATTTAGGCTCATAGGTGAATGGGCAATCGGGGTTTAGTCCGAGCTGTCACAACCTAAAAATCCACTAAGGGTCATGGTGGCGCCGGACACCACTGTCAAGCCAACCAATTGAAAGACTTGATTAAATTCTTGTTTTAATAATTTAGAAAATACTTCTTTTATTCGATTAAAACAATACTCAGTATATTTCTCTGAATGAATAATGAAGTATTTAAACAACTTTTAAAATTCTGAATAAACCCAATAACATCCCTGAACCTGGTGTCATAAGTACATGAGCAATTTCTAAGAATAAAATAAAAAAACAAATAAAGTACAACAACTGTCTGGAATACAATTGGACAGAAAAGTAAGTAGGATCCTGAGAGAGACTATACTAGTTGTGGGTCTCCTTGAGGAAATACAGCTCACCTAGTCTCCGTATCAATCTTTAGCCATGTATAAAGATGTGCAACAAAAATGCACAGAATTGTAGTATGAGTACGAAAAAAACGTGGACTCAATGAGTATCCCATCTAATCTCGAAGAATTAAAGACGAGATGGTCAACTTTGACACTTAGTAGTGGTCCAATAATGATGTCAATAATACATTAAATCGTGAATTTCTATAAGCATGATTTTAATCCCATAGAAGGAAACGAGTAAACAATTAATTTGTTTATAGGAAATTTCCAAAACTTTTCTTTCCATTATTCATCCAAATACTTTCAAGCGATGAAGAGGCAATAGCAACTTTAATAAGTTCAAGGAAACAATACTAGCATGCGCAAATAACCACCCTAGGATGACGATCTGATCCAACATAAAAGTAAAATGTACATTGCCGAGGGTCGGACGGCTCGAACCAAAGATGCATCTATTACCCCGCTCCTGAATCATCCATGCAACGCGGTCAAATATAAATAAACAACACCCCGCTCACGAATCATCCATGCGCCGAAAGATGCATTCAAACAGTCAATCAAGACTTCATGAGGAAAAATAATTACCCAAAAAAATAGCAATTCTCTTTAACGGTCAAGGAAATGATGTTTAATCCTATTGAAATTCATTTACTATTTTGATGTAATTTAAGCAATTCAAGCGGTCAATAAGTGTATAAATATTCCAAGTTTAACATGATTTTGGATCCTAGACTACCCGGACTTAAACATAATAGTAGCTACGCACGGACGTTTGTCACCTCGTGCATACGTAGCCCCTATAAATAGGAGCACATAGCCAATTAATTCACCTATGGGGACATTTCCCTCTTACAAGGTTAGAAATGAGACACACCTTGCTCCGAAGTTTCGTAACCGGCATTCAACGCCTTTCAAAGACTCAAATCGATGCAAAAAATGCTCCAAAACTAGCCAATAATTATATAAACCCATTAATATATGTTCAATTACTGATTATAGTCTAATTTATAATAATTCCTAACCCCGAACGAAAATTCGACAAAATTTCCCTCAGGCCCACGTGCCCCTTATTCCAAAATTTTCAAAGAAAGTTGTTCTCTACTATCTAAGGATCAATAATATATGATTTGTAGTTCATTTCATAACAAATTTCGTGGTTAAATCTTAGTTTTATTAAAACCCTAGGTCTAGCTCTATCCCTTTGATTTTACCAAATTTTTGTGTTTAATCTACCTAATATACATGTATTTAAACTAAGGATGAATGGAAATAACTTACCTCACAATGCTATGTTTAAATCCCCTCTTTGGAAGCTCTCTAATCGCACACGTGTAGAGTAGAAATGAAAAAAATGCCCTAAGTCCCGTTTTTAAAAGCTCTGACCAGTCCTCTGATGTCGCATTTGGGACACCACGCTCGCAAATGCGAGGTCGCAATTGCGACAAAAAGTTCGCAAACGCGAACTAAGCCCTAGCCTTCCTGGATCCCAAATGCGATGCATGGGCCGCAAGTGCCGACCCTGATGGGTTCGCAAATGCGAAGAAATGGTTTTCAAATGCGAACTGTCCAGCCCGGTCAATATCGCAAATGCGAAGAATTTCTCGCAATTGCAATGGACATCACGCAATTGCGAAATCAGCAGCATAAAAAAAATACAAACAAAACTGCTGTGTTTTCTTACCTCCAACCATGCCCGAATCTCACCCGAGCCCTCGGGGCTCCACTCCGAATACTCACGCAAGTCCTACAACAATGTGCAAACTTGCTCAAGCAATTAAATCGCCTAATTAACACCTAAAACCACGGATTTAACACCAAAATGCATGAAATCCTAAAGAACACCCAAATTCTTATCTTTTCAACCGAACGTCCGAATCACGTCAAATCAGTACCGTTTCACACCAAATTTCACAGACAAGACTAAGATATTATACCAAACCTGTAATGGGCTCTGGAACCAACATACGGGCCCGGTATCAATATGATAAAGCATTTTTATTCTTTATTAGACTCTTAGGATTTCAATTTAACAATTTTCAATAAAAATTCATTACTCGGGTTGGGGACCTCGGAATTTGATTTCGGGCGTACGCCAGGTCCCATATTTTCCCACGGACCTTCCGGGACAGTCAAATCGAGTCTGGGTCTATTTTCCCAAAAAGTTGACCGAAGTCAAACTTGATCTTTAAAGAGACTATTTAAGAAACAATTGGACATATTTCACTCAAACCTTTTCCAACTTCCGAACTAACCGTCCTCGCAAGTCGTAAATTATCTAAGGCAAGTACGAGAGGTTTTATTTAGGGGAACGAGGTTCTAAAAGGAAAAATGATCGGTCGGGTCGTTACATTCTCTCCCACCTAAACATAAGTTCGTCCTCGAATGTGCTGAGAACCACACGGAAGTAGTCTGAAATCACTGTTTTACACCTCATGAACCTTACCGTGCTATCACAACTCAGTTGAGCACATTGGCTCGATCAATTTTGAAGATATTCCTTTTTTATTCAAGAAAATAAGCGGAGAGCTCGATTCAACATCTGAAATTCTCTACCAGGTTTGTTTCCAATATATGAACACTGTATCAATAACTACACCCGACACCAAAACATGACTGCATACCTTAGCTGAATTCAAAACTTGCACCACTTTACTCACATAACCACAATAACATCCTCTGATCAAATTAATCAAAATTCCATGAATTCGATGCCCTCGTTGCACCTCATAACTTACATAGGTCTTTCTCTAATTTTTACAATATCACCATGACGGAAAAAATGTGTAGAAATTCATAACCAGCTGCTGAATCAATAATCATTGGGTCTATACCCCTGACAAGAACTATCACCCTATTTTGAGCCAAATAATGGTCTTAGCTCCTTAGTATACTTCATAATCATATTGCATTGATCCCGAATTCGATGATCTCGCCTCACCCAGTACGAACTGCTTAGTCAATAAGCCATCCCGACATGACCAAAAGCCTCATATGATGCTACAATGTGCAAATAGCTACCGTATCAAATGCGATACAATGGAAAACGAATTCTGGAAGGAACTATTCATCTCAACCAGTACTATGGACTTTCCTTAGAAAATGGGAAACAAAGCATATAAAAATAGCATATAGAAAATTGTACTCACATCACACTATTGCGGCGTAAAAAAATTCTTGGATAGTCACGAGAAATCCGGCTTAACTTATTTCCTTATTTTTGACGCTTTCCGCGATCCAAATAACATACCCATGGCAGTGTGCCATCCGGTCCACACTTAGAATTCACATAAGGAGATATATATCGAGCTAAGTTGCTCAATACAACAAAATACTAAGTATTGGTCACAAGCACACTAAGTGCATAATATCATCCCCGAGGGAACATATAGCGCTATAAGATACAAAAATCAATCACAACTGAGGTGCAATATACAATCTGAATCTCAAGAGCCTTTTTGCTCATATAACATCATTTCTACGTAGACCCTCAACACATAAGTAAGTTCTCAAGCCACCTCACAACTCACACGGTGCAATGTATCACTGCATAAAATATCTGACATCGAAATAACACCCTGACTACTCCTTTATATGGAGTGCATTATTGAACTGAACACGTTTAACCTGATATGGCGCCCATGTTCACATTTGAATCCATCCACTGACCTCAAGCCGATTCTGATCAGAACTAAACTAGGGTTATTATCTTCCAAAGGTCCATAATAAGTCCTCTTCCGCTCATATCAAATAAGAACGTCTATCATAGTTGGAGAAATCATCCACAATCCACTACCCAATAGACTGAGTGCCCTCCAGGAAACTATTCTTAAATCAATGATATTAACACAACCTTTATACGTTGTTTAAGTCTTTAATCAATCAAGTGACTACCTGCCACAGTTATACGATCTTCCTGTGGGATGCACTCCCACCACCTACCATAACAATTAACTGGGTCGTACCACCAAACTAGTGTCCGCACTATCGCTAAGAGGTACATGGTTGGCCAATGTGGTCTCGGTACTGAAGAAAGATGGAAAAACTCGAGTCTGTGTGGATTACAGAGACTTAAACAAGACGAGTTCAAAGACAAGTTCCCTCTACCTAACATCCACATCATTGTTGACAACTGTGCCAAACACAAGATACAATCCTTTAAAAATTTCTACGCAGGACACCACCAAGTGTTGATGGATGAGGAAGATACTGAGAAAAACGCCTTCACCACACCTTGGGGAACTTATTTTTACAGAGTTATGCCTTTCGGTCTAAAAACTCCGGGGCAACATATATGAGAGCCATGACCACCATTTTCCATGATATGATGCATCAAGAAATAGAATTATATGTGGATGATGTGATTATCAAGTCCAAGACACAGGGTGATCATGTAAAGGACTTAAGAAAATTCTTCGAAAGGCTTCACAAGTATGATTTGAAATTGAATCCAGCCAAGTGTGCATTTGGGGTCCCGTCAGGAAAACTTCTAGGATTCATTGTCAGTCGGAGAGGTATCGAGTTAGATCCAACCAAGATAAAGTCCATTCGAGAGCTACCTCCTCCAAAGACCAAGAAAGATGTAATGAGACTATTGGGAATATTGAATTACATCAGCTGATTCATCGCCCAGTTGAATTCCACATGTGAGCCCATATTCAAGTTATTGAAAAAGGATGCGATAGCTAAATGGACTGTTGAGGGTCAAGAGGCTTTTGACAGAATCAAACACTATTTGTCCAACCCACCAGTTTTGGTTTCGCCGGAACCTGGAAGGCCACTATTTCACTATCTAATCCTGGAAATCTCCTTTGGTTGTATTCTCGGGGAGTATGATGCCACGGGAAAGAAAGAGCAAGCCATCTATTATCTGAGCAAGAAGTTTACCACTTACAAGGCCAAGTACACACTGCTAGAAAAAACGTGTTGCGCCTTGACGTGGGTGGCTCAGAAGTTAAGGCATTATCTGCAAGCTCAGACCACTTACCTCATAACTAGGCTGGACCCAATGAGGTATATATTCAGAAAACCTATACCCATAGGGCGATTGGCATGGCAAATCCTGGTCACCGAAGTCGACATAGTTTATGTCACTCGTACTGCAATGAAGGTTCAAGCATTGGCAAATCATCTGGCCGAAAATCCCGTAGATGATGAATATCAGCCTTTGATACCTATTTCCCTGATGAAGGAGTAAATTTGGTGGAGGAAACATTTGAAGACATACCTGCTTTGAAAATGTTCTTCGACGGAGCAGTAAACGCAAAAGGGGTAGGGATTGGGGCTATTTTAATCTCACCCATGGTCAGCATTATCCGACTACAACCAGGCTCCGATTTTTCTGCCCCAATAATATAGCTGAATACGAGGCCTGTATCATGGGCATGAACATGTCCATTGAACAAGATTTCGAGGAATTGTTAATTATGGGGGATTCAGATTTGATCATTCGACAGGCTCAAGGAGAGTAGGAAATAAGACACATTAAACTCATCGCATACAGAAAGCATGTGGAGGACCTTAGCAAACGGCTCGAAGTAAGACACGTTAAACTCATCGCATACAGAAAGCATGTGGAGGACCTTAGCAAACGGTTCGAGTTGGTAAATTCAGGTACATTCGACGTTTCCATAATGAGTTAGCGAATGCACTTGCAACCTTGGCTGCCTTACACCAGAAAAGCTTGTGTTGATCCTTTACAAATCCAAATCAAAAAAAGGGATGGGTATTGTAATGTGACTGAAGCAGAGTCCAGCACACAGCCCTGGTATTATGACATAAAGAGATTCCTGAAAACACATGAGTATCCCGAGCAAGCCACCCGGGAGCAAAAGAAAACCATCTGACGGCACACAAGCAATTTCTTATTCAGTGGTGATACTTTATACAAAAGGACTCCAGATCTTAATTTGCTGAGATGTGTTGACACCGAGGAGGCCGGGAGAATTATGCACGAAGTAAACGTGAGAGTGTGTGGGCCTCATATGAACGGGTACGTACTAGCAAAGAAAATACTCCGAGACGGGTATTTTTGGATGACCATGGAGAAAGATTGCTTCAGCTTCGTTCGGAATGTCATCAACGTCAGGTGAACGGTGATTTGATTCATGCACCGCCAACTGAATTGTATCCTATGTCAGCACTCTGGCCATTTGCTGCTTGGGGATTGGATGTCATTGGGCCGATCGAGCCAAAAGCCTTGAATGGACATAGATTCATACTGGTTGCTATTGACTACTTCATAAATGGGTCGAAGCCATCACTCTTAAATCCGTTACCAAGAAAGTTGTGGTGGATTTTGTGCATTCCAACATCTTTTGTCATTTTGGGATTCTCGCAACCATCATCACAAACAGTGCAACTAATTTGAACAGTCATCTGATAGGAGAAATATGTGAACAATTCAAGATAACACATAGAAACTCCACCCTTTATCAGCCCAAAGATAATGGTGCAGTCGAAGCAGCTAACAAGAACATCAAGAAGATCTTGAGGAAAATGATTCAAAGCTCAAGGCAATGGTATGAAAAGTTAGCTTTTGCATTGCTGGGATATCGCACCACAGTGTGCACATCGGTAGGAGATACTCTCTTCTTGCTGGTCTATGAGACTGAAGTTGTCATACCCACAAAGGTAGAAATCCCTTCGCTTCGAGTAATTGTCGAAGCAGAAATTGAAAATAACAAGTGGGTTAAAACTTGTTTGGAGCAGTTGTCATTAATTGATGAAAAATGAATGGTTGCGGTGTGTCATGGACAATTATACCAACAAAGAATGGCCCGCGTTACAACAAGAAACTGCACCCTAGAAATTTTGAAGTCGGGCAGCATGTATTGAGACGTATACTTCCACACCATCAGAAAGCTAATAGAAAGTTCGCTCTGAACTGGAAAGGTCCATACATTATCAGAAAGATACTGCCTAAAGGAGCATTGTACCTGGGCGATGTTGAGGGAGACGAACCCGAGGCAGCAGTAAATGCAGATACAGTAAAAATGTATTACGTTGGAACTCCTTGCAGCAATGGCTCCGGTTGATTGAAATGACGAAGGATTTTTTTCCCGCTACCATAAACACCATCAACCCTTTGCAAACCCTTTGAGCCGGTTATGTATCTTTAATCACCCCCTTTGGAACCCGTAAATGTTGTTAAAAAATGGAAAAAAAAGAAAATGAATGAAAAAAAGAGAAGAAGAAGAAAAGAAAAGACAATGAAACAAAAAGGAAAAAAATATTATAATAATAATAATAATAATAATAATAATAATAATAATGATAATAATAATAATAATATAAGAAACAACAAACAAATTAGTTTAGGAAAAACTTCCTGAACTACGTCTGACTTGATTCCGAAAGGATACGTAGGAAGCCTCTCCATGAGGTTCAGTCATATCAAAATAAAAACCCCATTTCCCCAAGAAAGAAAAAATGGGGCAAAACGTATTGTTCGGTCACAAATCCGCCCGAGCGGTTCCAAATTTGTAAATTTCCACCAAGAACTTGGTTCAAGTTCCTTCCGATCAATTGGCCAAAACAGGGACGTGAAAAATATCATTGTTGGGATTCGGCACAATTTAAATTTTTGAGAGAAATAAAATGAGAGAGTTGTTGGAAACACGTTCTCAAGGAATTATACTAAACGTGTGTTCATATTTCTGGTTTTGATGAATGACAAACTATGCGCAAATTGACACATGACGAGGTCCAAGCACAAGCGCAAAATTGATATATAACGAGATTCAAGCACAAGACAAAGATCGAGATTAAGTTTTATATGAGTCGGTATTTAATTGTGATCTTGATCCGACAACTTAAACTCAAGACTTGGCTTCTCTCGTAAAAATACTTTTAACAAATCATGCATATTTAATTTAGAGCAAAATGATTTTAAATAGTGCATATTTACTTTAGTCAAAATGATTTTTAAACATGCCTCTAAAATCTGGACTAAGATAATCGATTATGTACTTATGATAATCGATTATGTTTAAGTCAGCTGCTTGACAATCGATTGTGAACTTATGACAATCGATTGTGTTAAGGCAGTGAGCATCAGATTTTTCAAATCTGCATGACAATCGATTGTGAACCTTATGACAATCGATTGTGATGAGGCAGTGTCCATCAAAGTTTTTCAAAAGCTCAAAATAATCGATTGTGAAGCTAATGACAATCGATTGTGAAGAGACAGTGTCCATCAGATTTTTCAAAGTCACAAAATAATCGATTGTGAACTTATGACAATCGATTGTGTTGAGAGTGTCTTCCAAACTTTTTCAAAGTTATTAAATAATCGATTGTGAACCTATAACAATCGATTGTCAAGAGGCAGTGTCTAAATTGATTTTTCAAGACTGATATATAATCGATTGTTAGCTTAATATAATCGATTGTATAACTGACTGTAGCCAAAAATGTTTTCAAATACCGTCAGGTAATCGATTATTGATTTCCTATAATCGATTGTTTTAATTAAAATCTGGAAAGGATTTTTTGAACGTTGCTGAGTAATCGATTATTGATTTCCTATAATCGATTGTTTTAAGTAAAATCCGGAAATGATTTTTTGAACGTTGCTGAGTAATCTATTGTAGATTTCTGACAATCGATTATTTTACGTAAAATCTGGAAATGATTTTTTGAACGTCGCCAGTAATCGATTATTGATCTTAGATAATCGATTGTTAAGCGTAAAATCTGGGATTGATTTTTGGAAGAACTGGCAAACAATCGATTGTGGTAATTTGACAATCGATTGTCACAGAGTAAAATCAGCAATTCTTAATTGGCAATTAGGCAACGGTAATACAAAGTTTTTCAACTATAAATACAGCTTCGATTCAGTCTTTTAAGTGCAACAACACACAACAACTGATCATACAATTGCTAAAGCTTGCATACTTTATTGCTTATCATTTTATATTCATTACATAAGCTTTTGAGAGCCAAATTCTTGTCGAAAGTTGTTGCGATCTTGAGCGTATTCTTTTTACTCATATCTACTCTTAAAGGAGTGTCTTGTTTGAGTGCTAAGTGTTTTTGTACACTTGAAGGGAAGTGTTAGTCCCTTGTGTTGTAAGAAGGAACTTGTGTTTCCTTGGTTGAAGTCTTGGAGTGTTGTATCTTCGAGCAAAGGTTGTTGAGGCTTGTGTCCTCAAGTTGTAACAATTTGTTGAGCACCCGTAAGCTTAACAAGTTAGTGGAAACCTCGAGAGAGTCTCTCGGGGACTGGACTAGCCACGGGTTGTGGTGAACCAGGATACATCGGTGCGTTTGTTCTAATTTATTTACTTATCGCACTTATTTATTTCCTACAATTTTTAAATTCCGCAAGTTTACGCTAATTTTTATTATAACGCTATTCACCCCCCCCTCTAGCGTTAAGCTTATTATCTAACAATTGGTATCAGAGCCCAACTCTCTGAAGACTTAACCGTTTGAGAGAAACATCCATGGCTTCTACTCGTGATTCTTTTGCAGGAATAGGTGAAGGACAATGCTCCACCCGACCACCGCTATTCGATGGTACAAATTATACATACTGGAAGGAGAGGATGAGAAATATTTGTACAATCAAATAGTTTTCATCTTTGGAAGGTCATAATGAATGGAGAATAAATTCCAGCCAAGAAGGTTGAAAATGAATGGGTCCCAAAGTCCGAAGATGAATACGATGCGGATGATATCCGAAAGGTGCAAAATAATGCTAAAGCTATTAATTTATTATATTGTGCTGTAAATGCTGATGATTACAGGAAGATATCTTGTTGCACAACGGCGAAGCAAATGTGGGACAAGCTGGAAATTACGTACGAAGGTACAGACCAGGTAAGGGAAGCCAAAATTGATTTCCTAACCCATGCATATGAATTGTTTCACATGAAGGAAGGCGAAAAGGTCGATGAGATGTTTGAACGATTTTCAAAATCGTAAATGATTTACATGCTCTTAAGAAGACCTTCACGGATGAGGAACTTATCCGAAAAATTCTCCGAAGTCTCACTCTGGAATGGCGATCCAAGGCCGACGCGATTCAAGAATCCATTGGCATTTCAAATGTCACCATCGACGCATTAAGAGGTAATATTAAAACTTATGAATCTACTATACTTAACCCTCTTGTTGATGATCAAAGGAAGCAAAGAATCGCTCTCAAGGCAAGCACAAGCCAACCTCAAAATGATGAGGACGGAGACAACGAGTTCGGACTCGTTATCAAGAGATTTCAAAAGTTCATGCGAAAAGAGTATGAGCGAAAGGGCAAAAAGCAAGGAGATCAAATAAAGTGCTATGAGTGCGGAGAAACCGGGCACATTAAATCAAATTGCCCAAATGCTAAAAAGGAGAAGAAACCCTTCAAGAAGCAACGAGCATACATATCTTGGGGAGGCGACTCCGGTGACGAGTCAAGTGAGGAAGAAGAAGACGAAGCCGCAAATCTTTGTCTTATGGCATAAGAAGACAACAAAGAAGAGGTATGTCAAATTTCTTCCAAAAATTTCATTTCCCTTGAAGAAATTTAAAATGCTTTTGATGAGTTGTATAGCGAATTTATTAAAGCTTCAAAAACTGTTAAGAGTATAAAAGAAAATGCTTCTTTAAAAGAAAAAGATTTTCAAAAACAACTCTCTTTTAAAGAAAAGGAATTGGAAAAACTGATTTTAGAAAATGAGAAGTTGAAAGAGGAAAACAATTTTTTTGGCAAGAGAAGCGCCGACAAGCCCGAGAGTTCTAGAAATTGTACTTCTTGCATGCATCTCAAAAATGAAGTAGAAAGGCTTAAGGGCACCTTAGATAAGTTTAATTCCTCTCATAAAAATTTGAATGAAGTGCTTGTTAATTTGAAGTCGACCAAGCATGGCATAGGTTTTAGAAACGAGCCTAAAGAGAAAGTTGAAGCCAACCCCCAACCACCTAAGGCTCAACCTAGGATAAATAAAACAAATGTTCATCCTAGATACAACAAACCTAGAAATGGTTTTCATCAATCGCAACCTAGAAATAATCATGCTAGAAATAATGCACATTCTAGGCCAAACACTAGAAGGAATTTTGAACCTTTTAGAACACCTATAAATGACTTCCAACCTAGAAACAACTATTCTAGAAATGATGCATATCCTAGAACAAATGGTAGGAGAAATGATTTTCATGATTTACGCAATAGTTATATTGTCAAGAATAGAGTAAATGAATTTCGTCCGTCCAATTACTATCAACCTAGAAGGATGCATAATCCTAACGTGACTTGTCATTATTGTAGACGAATTGGACATATTGCTCCTGCTTGTTTTACACGACATAGACATAACACTCAATCACATCACTATGATTTGCCTAACCCCCAAGGACCCAAAATGGCATGGGTACCTAAAACTCATTAATCTGTTTTGTAGGTATGTTTGAAGGGATCAAGTGTACTATGGTACCTTGATAGTGGATGCTCCAAGCACATGACAGGAGATGAATCCAAATTCCTTCAACTAGAACACAAGGAAGGGGAAAGTGTTATTTTTGGTGATAACAACAAAGGAAAGATTATCGGCATCGGATCGGTCGGTAAGGATGAAATTTCTTCCATTAAGCATATATTACTTGTGAAAGGTTTAAAACATAATCTCTTGAGCATAAGTCAATTATGTGACAAGGGAAATCTTGTTTTATTTGATTCGGATGAATGCTTAGTTTTTAGACGTAGCGATTTTAAAATTATCTTTCGTGGTTTTAGAATGGATAACATTTATATGGTTGATCTTGTAAATTCTTCACCCGAATATGTGAATTGTTTAATGAGCAAAGAGGATGATTCTTGGTTATGGCATCGTAGAGTAGCTCACATCAACATGCATCTTTTGAACAAATTGGTTTCACAAAATTTAGTTGTTGGTCTTCCAAATTTGAAATTTGAAAATGACTCTATTTGTGATTCTTGTCAAAAAGGGAAGCAAACAAAAGCATCTTTTAAATCGAAAAATATTGTTTCAATTACTAGACCATTGCAATTGCTTCACATGGATTTGTTTGGACCATCTCGCATTGAAAGTCTTGGTAGAAATCGTTATGGTTTTGTTATTGTTGATGAATATTCCAGATTTACTTGGACTTTATTTCTTGCCCATAAAAGTGATGCTTTTCAGAATTTTAAATATTTTCTTAAACGTGTTCAAAACGAAAAGGAAACAACCGTCACTTCAATTAGAAGTGATCATGGGGGAGAGTTTGATCACAATCTCTTTGCGGACTTTTGTGACGAACTCGGTATCGAGCATACCTTTTCCGCTCCACGAACAACACAACAAAATGGGGTGGTGGAAAGGAAAAATAGGTGTCTCGAAGAGATGGCTAGAACCATGCTCGAAGAGGCTAAGATTCCCAAATATTTTTGGGTGGATGCCGTGAGTACCGCATGCTACGTTTTAAATAGAGTAGTCATAAGGCCAATACTCATGAAAACCCCTTATGAACTCTACAAGGGAAGGAAACCAAATATCTCCCATTTTAGAGTATTCGGTTGTAAATGTTTTATTCACAACAATGGAAAAGATCAATTGGGAAAATTTGATGCCAAATCCGATGAGGGAATTTTTATTGGGTATTCTTCACGTAGCAAAACATATAGGGTATTTAATAATAGAACCCAAACTGTGGAGGAATCCCCTCATATTGTGTTTTCCGAAAATAATGCTCACTTGGCGAGAAAGGATTCTTGTTCTGATCTTGCAGGTATTCTAAGTAGTTTAAAAGACAAAGTACAAGAGGAAACTCCTAAGGAAATTCAAGATGAAATCTTGGAACAATCAACGGAGGAAACGCCACAATTGGAGAATGAAACGAAAATGCCTAACGAGTGGAGGACAATCAAAGATCACCCTCTCGAACAGGTAATTGGCGACGTCGGAGAAAAGGTAAGTACCCGAAACTCTCTTAAGAACACCTTAGGACACACTTCTTAAGAGATCACGTTCTCATTGCATTATTTCGTTACAAATTACTAACTTGAGCGTCGGAGACGTCTAATTCTCTTTTGCAGGTATCGCCCTAAAGGCAGGGGGAATTATAAAGAAATGGCATAGAACAATCGATTGTTACAGCAAATAATCGATTATTTTACTGTGCGGACAATCGATTAGCAAGTATCACTAATCGATTATTTATGTTTGATGCTTATTATGCATTTGTGTTTATTAATCGATTTTTTAACTGTATAATCGATTACCGTCTCAGCCATTCAATACTGCTTTCCTAAAACAATCGATTGTTTCATAAATATAATCGATTATTTTCCGAGTCAGAAAATCACCGTGCTCACTGTATCACACCAATCGATTATCATAATTCAACAATCGATTATTTTTTGTCAGTAATTCAAATATTTGTTACCGTTTGGGTCCTACAATCGATTTTGTGTCAATTCCGAGTTCAAGTCAAAATCTGCTCAACAATCGATTATTTCGTTTCAACAATCGATTGTCCAACGGTCAGTACAATTTATTTTTACCGTTTCTGACTATTTTGGCTCATTAATTTCTGCAAATCTTCATCATAAATGAAATTCCATTCTTCCCATTATAAATAGGCATCATAAGTCTTCAATTTATTCACTCAAGCATCAATCTTTGCTCCCAAACCTTCAAAAATCTTCCAAGTTTCTTACAAAGTTCATTACTACTTTTTGAAAATGTCGGGCAGATACTCTAAACGTTCCCGTTCAGGTAGACAAGGTGCATCTTCTTCTGCTCCTCCACCTCCAAATTTCCCTTATCAAGATGGGTCTATTTTACAATTCAATACTGAAACCGAGCTTACTAGATTTTTGACAAAATTCGAAAAGCGTGACATTCTTCCTCCTCGCTTTTCAACAAGCAAGTATCTTGAATCATATGCCCCTGCTGCAAACATGCTTAAGGAATGTCAACTTCTTGACTTCTTATATCTTACCTATCCTTATATTAATCCTCCATTGATTCAAGCGTTTTACTCAAACCTTCATGAGGATGATGATGGTGAGCTTGTGTCAAATATTAATGGTGTTCAAATTCTTTTGTCCAATGAAAACTTGCATTCCATTGCCCATCTTCCTCGAAATGGCGAAAACATTACTCGCTACATTAGAGAGGCCGGCGCCTTATTTGATGAGAAAACTCTCCTAAACCAAATAGGACTTGGAGCTTATGATCCTAATCTATCTATTCGACGTCCTACTATCACGGGAATGCTCCCCGAGTATCGTTTGATTTTCTATTTCATCACCCGAGTCCTCAAGCCTCGGAAGCACAATCATACCACTCTTTCCCAAGAGGACGCTAAGCTCATGCATGCCATTATAACCGGAGCTCACATCAATTGGTGTAAGTTCGTCAAGATTCACATGCTTGATGCCATCGGAGATGATATATCTCTTCCCTATGCCCTCATTATTATGAATTTTCTTGAAGCTTCCGGGTTCAACACTTCCATCGGTCCTCTCAAAAAGAGCACCAAGAAGTGGGAAATTTCAGAATCCTCCTTTCCCCATGACGGTGATCATGCAGCTCCTGCTCCTCCTCCAACCCGTCAATCGCGTCAGCCTCAAGTACCTACTCTTCAATCCATTTCCGACCAAATTGCTTCATTGACCACCTCTGTCGGTCAATTGACACATGAGATCCATGGATATTTTTACCATGTTCATTATCCATATGCCGATCTTGTTCCCTATGAAGCAGTGCCGGATGATGAGGCGGGAAATGATGATGAATAATTTCTTTATTTGTTTTTCTATGTTTTATTGTTCCCGTTATGTAACCGTTTTTTTAATAAATAAACAAGTTTTTTTTATTATTCTATATTTTTTTGCTAATGGCAAAAGGGGGAAGATAACGGGTATGCACTCTCAATACTTATCGGCATAAATTGAGGGGGAACAAATTGCATATCTATATACTTGTTACATATCTTTACTTGTCTTGAATCGCCATTATGAATTGCCTAATATGCATATCCCGCTTAAAGTTTGCCATTATCAAAAAGGGGGAAATTGTTGGAAACACGTTCTCAAGGCATTATACTAAACGTGTGTTCATATTTGTAGGTTTTGATGAATGACAAACTATGCGCAAATTGACACATGACGAGGTCCAAGCACAAGCGCAAAATTGATATATAACGAGATTCAAGCACAAGACAAAGATCGAGATTAAGTTTTATATGAGTCGGTATTTAATTGTGATCTTGATCCGACAACTTAAACTCAAGACTTGGCTTCTCTCGTAAAAATATTTTTAACAAATCATACATATTTAATTTAGAGCAAAATGATTTTAAATAGTGCATATTTACTTTAGTTAAAATGATATTTAAACATGCTTCTAAAATTTGGACTAAGATAATCGATTATGTACTTATCATAATCGATAATGTTTAAGTCAGCTGCTTGACAATCGATTGTGAACTTATGACAATCGATTGTATTAAGGCACTGAGCATCAGATTTTTCAAATCTGCATGACAATCGATTGTGAACCTTATGACAATCGATTGTGATGAGGCAGTGTCCATCAAAGTTTTTCAAAAGCTCAAAATAATCGATTGTGAAGCTAATGACAATCGATTGTGAAGAGACAGTGTCCATCAGATTTTTCAAAGTCACAAAATAATCGATTGTGAACTTATGACAATCGATTGTGTTGAGGCAGTGTCTTCCAAACTTTTTCAAAGTTATTAAATAATCGATTGTGAACCTATAACAATCGATTGTCAAGAGGCAGTGTCTAAATTGATTTTTCAAGACTGATATATAATCGATTGTTAACTTAATATAATCGATTGTATAACTGACCGTTGCCAAAATGTTTTCAAATACCGTCAGGTAATCGATTATTGATTTCCTATAATCGATTGTTTTAATTAAAATCTGGAAAGGATTTTTTGAACGTTGCTGAGTAATCGATTATTGATTTCCTATAATCGATTGATTTAAGTAAAATCCGGAAATGATTTTTTGAACGTTGCTGAGTAATCGATTGTAGATTTCTGACAATCGATTGTTTTACGTAAAATCTGGAAATGATTTTTTGAACGTTGCCAGTAATCGATTATTGATCTTAGATAATCGATTGTTAAGCGTAAAATCTGGGATTGATTTTTGGAAGAACTGGCAAACAATCGATTGTGGTAATTTGACAATCGATTGTCACAAAGTAAAATCAGCAATTCTTAATTGGCAATTAGGCAACGGTAATACAAAGTTTTTCAACTATAAATACAGCTTCAATTCAGTCTTTTAAGTACAACAACACACAACAACTGATCATACAATTGCTAAAGCTTCCATACTTTATTGCTTATCATTTTATATTCATTACATAAGCTTTTGAGAGCCAAATTCTTGTCGAAAGTTGTTGCGATCTTGAGCGTATTCTTTTTACTCATATCTACTCTTAAAGGAGCGTCTTGTTTGAGTGCTAAGTGTTTTTGTACACTTGAAGGGAAGTGTTAGTCCCTTGTGTTGTAAGAAGGAACTTGTGTTTCCTTGGTTCAAGTCTTGGAGTGTTGTATCTCCGAGCAAAGGTTGTTGAGGCTTGTGTCCTCAAGTTGTAACAGTTTGTTGAGCACCCGTAAGCTTAACAAGTTAGTGGAAATCTCGAGAGAGTCTCTCGGGGACTGGACTAGCCACGGGTTGTGGTGAACCAGGATACATCGGTGCGTTTGTTCTAATTTATTTACTTATCGCACTTATTTATTTCTTGCAATTTTTAAATTCCGCAAGTTTACGCTAATTTTTATTATAACGCTATTCACCCTCCTCTAGCGTTAAGCGTATTATCTAACAAGAGTCTTATCGGTGAAAATCTCCGGGCACCATATGGCGACAGTGAGCAGAGAAAAACGAAATGAGAGAGTCTGCTTAGTGAAAACTCGCGAAGAGCGCTATCGGATGACGGGAGAAGAGAAATGAGAGAGGCCTATTGGCGAAAAACCGATAAGGGCGTCGTCGGCCGAAAAGAGGACATATTGCCGCTCAAGTATGAATAAGTTTCTTTGGTCTTGAAATATTTGAAATCAGAAAGCAGAAATGGATCCGGGACGGGCATTCAGCCCAAGAAGCATGTCGTTGCCATTGAAATCCGGCACGTACTCCCAGATAAGTCCTCCATTTTTCCTCAAAAAGAGACATACCTCTCTAAATTCATGTTTCATTCCTTTCCCCCTTAACTTTGATGTCCTGACTATTCCCTAAAAGAAGGTAGCAGGGAAAGTCTCACGGGTTTTCTCCTGGCAAGAACTAAAGGAATGACCGATATTGGCAAGCGCATTTAGCCAACCCTGGCTGATCATGATGGCTAATGCTTCAAAAGCAGGAAAATAGAAATAAAAGATATTCAAAGTTAAAAGTCCATGTAGGTGAATCAAGATCGGAAAGTTTAAGCCCAAACAGAATAATGGTTCCTACTAAAGATCCCAAAGGCAAGCCCCGAAATGGAAATCGGGACAAAAATCATAACCAAGAGCCTGGAAAATAAAAACCAACCCGAAAATGAGGACCCCCCGGCAAACCTACGAGGCGTAGATCGGAAATCAAGGCTTTTCCTCCAATAGAAATGGGGCTGAAATCAAGCAGAACAAGGCCGCAAACCCAATCACTGTTAAAACTAACAGTTTGTTTTGTTTTTGAATTAAAGTAGATGCAGGTGTAATCTGGAAAAACAAAAGGAACGCGGGGTAAACACAACCAAGGGAATGGCGCAAAGACCAAGAATGGTGTTGCATCAATAACAAAAGGTAAGTTTTTCATTTCATTCTTTTCCTGCAAACTCATAAATAAACATGATAGTATGGGATTCTTATCCCTAGCCTCCCCTCGTACAGCTTGTGGAGTTCCTCGGCATAACCCAAGGATTGCATTCCACCCTCTCCAGCATAGACGAAGGAATTTCTTTCCTTCGCTACTCGGCATAACCCGGGAAATTTCTCTTTACATCCCCTGCATAACCTGAGGACCCCTTTTCCCACTTTTTACTCCCTAGCGTAGCCCGAGAGTTAGAGTTCTGCTATGCTCAGTACAATTTAAGGGTTTTTCTTCCCTTCTCTATCCCCAGCATAGTCAAAAGGATCTCTGTGGCCCTTCACTTCCTCGTAATTCCCTAGCATAACCTAGGAGTGTTCTCTCAATCCCGGCATAACCCCCGGATTCCCTGGCATAACCCTAGAATTTTCCCTTCATCCCGACATAACCCGTGGATTTCCCTAGAATAACCTAGGAGTTTTCTCTCAATACCGACATAACCCACGGATTCCCCTGGCATAACCTAGGAATTCTCCATTCATCCTGGCATAACCCGCGGATCTTCCTAGCATAACCTAGGAGTTTTCTCTCAATCGCGGCACAACCCGCGGATTCCCCTGGCATAACCCAGGAATTTTCCATTCATCCCAGTATAACCCGTGGATCTCCCTAGCATAACCTAGGAGTTTTCTTTTAATCCCGGCATAACCCGCGGATCCCCCTGGCATAACCCAAGAATTCTTCCCTTCATCTCAGTATAACCCGTGGATTTCACTAGCATAACCTAGGAGTTTTCTCTCAATCCCGGCATAACCTGCGGATTCCCCTAGCATAACCAAGGAACTTTCCATTCATCCTGGCATAACCCGCGGATCTCCCTAGCATAACCTAGGAGTTTTCTTTCAATTCCGGCATAACCCGCGGATCCCCTGGCATAATCCAGGAATTCTTCCATTTATCCCGGCATAACATGCAGATCTCTCTAGCATAACCTAGTAGTTTTCTTTCAATGCCGGCATAACCCGCGGATCCTCCTGGCATAACCCAGGAATTCTTGCCTTCATCCCGGCATAACCCGTGGATTTCCCTAGAATAACCTAAGAGTTTTCTTTTGATCCCGGCATAACCCACGGATCTCCATAGCATAACCTAGGAGTTTCCTTTCAATCCCGGCATAACCCGCAGATCCCCCTGGCATAACCCGGGAATTTTTCCCTTCAACCCGGCATAACCCGCGGATTCCCCTGGCATAACCCAGGAATTATTTATTTATCTCGTCACAACCCGCGGGTTCCCCTGGAATAACCCAGGAATTCTTTATTTATCCCAGCATAACCCGCGGATCTCCCTAGCATAACCTAGGAGTTTTCCCTCAATCCCGGGATAACTCGCGGATACCCCTAGCATAACCTAGGAATTTTTCATTCATCCTGGCATAACCTGTGGATCTCCGTAGCATAACCTAGGAGGTTTTCATTCAAATCTCGGTATAACCCAGGAATTCCCCATTCAATCCCGGTATAACCCGCGGATTTCCTGTCATAACCTAGGAATTTCTTCATAATCTGTTTCTTTTCTTCCATCCCTAGCAGGTAGTCTTCATTCTTATCCCGGCATAACCCGCGAATCTTTCTCTTACCCTCAGCAGGGACCCTTCACTCTTATCTCAGCATAACCTGGCAGATCAGACCAAAAGATACACAATCCCGACTTTCATTATTTTTAATAAAGAAATAGATTTGTGTTGCAAATAACTCACGAAATTTTCCAGTGAAAACTAGGGCAGCAAAATTTCATTCGTTTGCTTGTTTTGATGTCCGAGTAGGTTATTCCTCAGGGCACAAAATCCGAGACGACCGGAAGTGGTAGCCTCAATCCAGAATAAGAGAAGAAAGAAAAGAACAAAAAGAAATGAGTTCAAATAGATGAAGCGGACAAAGACACGGATTGCCCAAATTTGGTTATAATCTCAAGACTTGCATGTCGTGTTTCAAAATTCAGGAACAAGCCAGCAGCTTCAGCTGACGAGCATCAGGATTCAGATCGAAGTCTGCTATAAGAACTAGCCAAGACTCGAGATCAAGTTTCAAGAGACTCATGAATAGGAATTTTGTAACTCGTAGATGATAGACCCAGCTAGCTTAGCTGTTGTTTTTCTTTTGTGTAATAAAGAGTCGGTAAGCGGTAGCAGCAGCAACAGCAGTGAAATAACAACCCACGGTAGTCCCACCTACAAAAACTTCCAGAACTACACTCACCTGATTCTTTTATCAGCGAGGATATGTAGGAAACTTTTGAAGCAAGGTTCGGTCAGAAATTTTTTAAAGTGCTTCACACAGAGTATTCAGTCGGATGAAAATCGCTCATGTTTGCTCACTTGTTTTTGCACGAAAACTCTTTGTGTTTCCGAGAAAAGAAGGACAGCGGTGAGCATGTGATTTTTACTCCGTTGAAATTACTCCTATAGGATTCTCAAGTTTAGGATTTTTCCTCTTTACTTTTTATTTAGGATTTATTTTTAGTAGTTAATTGCGCATATCAGTGTGTTTTCATTAATGCATATATAAAATCATAAAATATACAAAATGGCACAAGCATTTAGGATTTAATTTCACATAATTTCATTAAATTAGTTGGTAATTAAGGTTTATTTTTGCAAAATATAAAATCACAAAAAATCAAGTGGTTATTCTGGCACTTTAATTGTTTAGCATTTTATGGTTAATTTTCATTGTTGCATTTTTTTTAATTTTGCACAATTGGTAGTTGTTAGTTTGATTTAGCCTAATTAGGATTTTCAAAAATACAATTAGGAAATAAAATAAACAAGAAAACAAAACAAAAATGAGATTTTTAATAAATTACCCAGGTTGGCCACATTTGGGCCAAACCTGGATGGCTAAAAGTATTTTACCCGTCCAAATACCCTATACCCAGCCCATTAACTTGTCTCTGACCCAGTACACACAAGAGATGCCCTAAAACGGCATCGTTTTGGGGCAATTCAACTCAGCCGTTCATCAACGTTAATCCAACGGCCCTAAAACCCTTCCCCAAATCACATATATATGTCCAAATACCTTTGTATATTCAGAGACTAAACGACCTCCTTCCTCGTATTTCACGCCGGTGTATCACCACCGCGTCGCCACCTCTACACTGTCGTTTACCACCCCTCAACCACCCTAGCACCGCCACAGAAAATCGCCTCACGGCGGCGGCCGGCCACCAAACAGCCCTTAAATTACACCACTAGACCTTCTCATCCCCCCTTTCACCTCCCACCATTAGTTTCCTTCAAACAACTGCCCAACTCGTCGAATATTCGACAAAAGAGTCACCGGTTCCGCCGTCTCTGGCGACACCAACCCTAAATCAACCCAAAATAACACCCCTGAACCACCTCTTCCCCCTCTTCCCAACCATCTAAACCCCATCCTTTGAATCCTAACAGATTGTTTCGAATATCAAATTGAAACTTAACCCCAAACATTAAACTCACCGAAATTCCCCTAATTTGGTCCTTGGTGACCGTCTCATGTCCCCATCTACAAACTTGCCACCCATGACCCTTGAATACCACTAGACACAACTGAAAATCTAATCTAAAAAACCACCATGTCTTAAAACCAGTTGACCCTCCCCTGAAACCTCTTTCCCCCTCTCCAATACGAAAGGCAAAGACCCTAGAAGCCAAATGACCTCTCAGAAGAGGTCAAAGATCTGGAGATTCCCTATTTTTATGGCTGTGACGCTAAAAAAAAGATAAGTCCCTTGTGCTTGATTTTTGTGTGTGTGCTTTCTTGTTCTGATTGATTTTATTTTCTTTGATTTTTTCATTTGCTTGGGTTCATCTTTTCATCCTTGAAATCATATGCCTTCTCTTGCTTTTTTATTTACTTTCTTGTTACTTGTTCTCTATCTCTTCATCTTCAAGGCATTCTGGATAGTTGCTTCCATCTAGAGTTACATGTTCCTGATTTTTCATTTGTTCATCTGTGGAAATTTTGAATAGCTATTATATGCTCATCCTTGTTCTCTTCTGTTGATCTTCTATTCTTATTTTTGTTTAAGTATATTATAGTTGAAATTCTAAGTAGGCATCTCCATCTAGAATCATATACTTATCCTAGTTCTCTTGTCTAATTACTCTTGATTTTCTTTATTTACATTTATTAGATATGCTAAGTCTCCTTATTCTGAGTGTTTAATTTCCGTTATTTATCTTTTAATTACTTTAAATCCTGTATTCTTCCTTACAATAGCTTTTAGTTTTCTGCTGAGTGTTTTAATTTGGTCATCCTTATGATTCATGTATAGTTGCTTTAGGTTCTCTTCTAATTGTATTGGTTTTTTTCCCATTTACTTCTAAGTTTCATTGATTTTGTCATGCATGCCCATTTACTCATCTATTAGGTATTTCTAGTTAGTGATTTCTTTTTCACCATATGTCTTGGTTTTAAGATTGAATGACCTGCTTCTAAATAGTTTGTTTAATTCTAAATTCATGAGTGTCCCTGAATAAGCACGCTCTGGTTTTTCATTTTTCTGGTCCCAAAATCGATTGGTACCCATGTGATTCCGAAGGTTGTGATAATTGGTTTCATCTTTGTTGCTGAGTAATGTAAAGTCCACATTGAGATATTTGCTTGAATCCATGAGTTGCATTAATTAAATTCTAGCCTTTGGTTGTTTGTTTCTGCATAATTTAGTTTGCAATTCCGAATTTGATCTTGGTCTATAACCTGAAGTAATTAACTAGGGTCAATTTCTGACCAAATAAATAAGAACCAGAGTTTAAAAACACTTAGGCCAGTAAGTAAGAAAAGGGGATAGGGGTATTAAAGACATTTGAACATAGGGAATCTAGTAAAAAAACTCCTGGAACCTTCTAGTGAAGGTCTAAAGTGCAATTTCTGCCTCAAAACATGAGGCACAAGTCGTAAAATCAAGGACCATTTAGGCAAAAATGAAAAATTGATAAAGGAGTAAAAGGAAAACAAAGAGATTTATGTTTCCCTAAGGCTTCAATTATAAAAGGAACATCTGATCATTTTCAAAGGGGGCTTTTGTTCAGGCTTTTCGAGATTTAGAATACAACTTTAGATATAGATACACATAACACTTTCATACCTTATTGAGAAAATCCTTTTCGAGCCGTTTCTTCTGATTAAACTTTCTTTAATAATAAATACAAGTTGAAGATGGACTGATTCAATGTGCATTTTGAGCTGCTGTAGAGATCTATTTTCACTATTTGCTTCTCAAAATTTGCTGTGTTTCTGGGTTTTACTGGTTGTTTGGCTGCTTTGCTTGCTTGATACTCGCTTAACTTTGCTCATAGGCTTTTCTTTCCTGCTGTAATTCCAAGCATCATTCTCACTAAAATCTGGGAAGTAATAGCTGTACCTGTTCGAGGCCATAAGTGATAATAAAGAAGACCTTATTCTATGTCAATGTCATACTATAAATGTCGCTAGTCTCAGTAGCATTTCTGATATTGTAATGTATATAAACTTGTAATAACACTGGACTGTATGTGGACTATAACTTCAGTTTGTTTAGATTTCAGTAGGATTAACATAGTTTAGCCCATGATTTTACTTAGTATCCATGAATGAGGAGGTAGTAAAGAGTCAATAGTTGTATATATATGTACTCTGCATGATGAGTACATCGATTTCTTTACTCAGATGCCAGAATTTAGAGTCAGAGATACAATCTGATAATTTGTCGATATAAAGTCATCATCAGAAGTCTCTTGTTAAAATGTCTTCAATATGCTTAAAAATGGTCGATTCCATAATATAAATGGTTACAATATAGCGATTTAAAAGAACTTTTGTTATGATTACTTGTAGTCTAATGTTTCTAGGCCCAAGTGAAGGTTCAAATTGTTGTTAATTATGAAACAT
Source organism: Nicotiana benthamiana (assembly GCA_034376525.1). NCBI lineage: Eukaryota > Viridiplantae > Streptophyta > Magnoliopsida > Solanales > Solanaceae > Nicotiana > Nicotiana benthamiana. The sequence goes on from CM067326.1 coordinate 43,713,838, forward strand.
AATGAAATGTGTCCCCTGGGCCCAATATTAAAACAAAGCCCAGATTACAAAATCCTTCGTGAATGAGGCTGAGAGTGTGGGTACTAAACCTCTTGTTGAATGTATCATTCACGTGAAATAATTAGGACATTTTTAGATACAAGTATAATAGAAAACTATAGTCTCTTTAGGTTTCATTTATAAAATAAAGTGAGGCACGCTAACATAATCAGGCACTACGTGAGGCTCCTCAACTTAATAAAATGCATAGAAAATTGGAAGTGCTGCTTCGCGAATTTCACGGCCTTCCACGAATTTCCAAACGCGTAGTTTCTATAGGCACGATATATTAATAAAAATATCTTCCTAAACTCGGGTGCACATTTATGTGACCCAAATCCAAGTATCCACGATATTAAAATATGTCGAGGACCCGGGTGCATTTATATGTCGTGGTTCGAAACGTGTTTTAATAACGTTGCAAATATCTCTAAAATGAATAAAGTGGTTAGTAATTTTAATATTGCACTATAGGATGGATATGTACAAAAACCAGAGTTTTAGCCAATTATAATAGTTTAAGCGAACGAGCTAGAACCACGGGATCCGGGGGTGCCTAACACCTTCCCTCGGGTCAACAGAATTACTTACTCTAGAATTTTTGGTTCGCATACTCCAATTGGATAGTCGAAAAAAAATCTTCCTCGATTTGGGATTAAAAAATAAACCGATGACTTGGGACACCAAAAGCCAAACCTATCCCAAGTGGCGGCTCTTAAATAAATAATTAATCCCATTTCAAATAATGTTACTTTAATTTGAAAAACTCCCTTATACGTGTCTTCCTTCGGGGTAGCCGTGTAAAAAAGAAGGTATGACACTCGCAATTGCCATTTTGCAATTGTGATGGCCATCTCGCAATTGCGAAACCTACAGCAGGAGCAAAAAATACTAGCAAAACTACTGTGTTTTCTTACCTCCAACCATGCCAGAATCTCACCCGAGCCCTCGGGGCTCCGCTCCGAACAGTCACGCAAGTCCTACAACAATGTGAAAACTTGCTCAAGAAATCAGATCTCCTAATTAACACCTAAAACCATGGATTTAACACTAAAATGCATGAAATCCTCAAGAACCCCCAAATTCCTATCCTTTCAACCGATGTCTGAGTCACGTAAAATCAGTCTCGTTTTTCACCAAATTTCACATACAAGACTAAATTATTATAACGAACCTATACCGGATCTGAAACCTAAAATATGGGTTATTAAACTCTTAGGATTTCAATTTAACAATTTTCAATAATAATTCATTATTCGGGCTAGGGACCTCAGAATTCGATTCCGAGCGTACAACCAGGTCCCATATTTTCCCACAGACCTTTTGAGACCGTCAAATCACGATCTCGGGTCCATTTTCTGTAAAAGTTGACCGAAGTCAAACTTGGTCTTTTAAGAGAATCTTAAAGAAACAACTGGACATATTTCACTCAAAACTCTTCCAACTCCCAAAGTAATCGTCCCTGCAAGTCGTAAATTAGCTAAAGCAAGTACAGGAGGTTTTATTTAGGGGATCAGTATTCTATAAGGAAAAATGACCATTCGGATCATTACATGAACCTCGTGTTTTGACCAAGCGGGTCCGGGGTCGATTTTTGGATTTTTAGGAAGAATGATTGGAAAATTATAATTAAGTATTGGAATTGGATTGTTTAGCATTTATTGATGTTATTGATTCAATTATGCATAGATATGATTGACGTGGAGCTGAATTCAAAGTGAAAAGCGGTGTTTGAGGCTTGAGTTGGCCGTGGAAGTTCGAGGTAAGTGTTTGGTCTAACCTTAGGTTTAGGGTTTGGGAGTCGTGTCCTATTTGCTAGTTGCTTCTTATTGAGTACGACGTATAGGCATGGTGACAAGTATCTATACGTTGATGTCAAGCATGACCGTGAGCCTTATATTGTGATTTTCATGATTTCATTGTATTATTCATGCCTTGGTGAAGATTTCCATTTGTTGTGTGAAGTTGTGGAAGGAATTATGACCTATAAACATTGTAGAGTGTTGGCTCCAGTTATATAAGGAATTGTGAAAATATAAGTGATAATTGAAACTGTAGAGCATTGGCTTGAGTTGCGAAGTTGATTGTGAAGTAACAGTGAGAAAGAGAAGAGATCATTATGTTGCCCCTTTTGCCGGTCTAGTGTTGATTTGTGATTCCCTTGCATTTTGTTCTTGATAGACATTACAAATGCTTAGGTTGATTATTCTTTGTGTTGGGTAGGGTTTATGGTTATAGATGAGGTAGTTGGGTGTATGAACAAGTTTGGTAATAGCGGAGGTAGTTAGGTGTTATAACAAGTTTGATAATAGATGAGATAGTTAGATGTTGGAACAAGTTCATTGTAGTAGAGGTAGTTAGATGTTGGAACAAGTTGAGTTATAGTTGAGGTAGTTAGATGCTGGAACAAGTTTGGTTATAGCCGTTCTTCCTTGCCGGGACGTATTTTCTTATGTTGTTAAATTACTCTCCGGGTTAGTGTAGACCTTATTAATTCCTTGTCGGAACTCTCGTTATAATTGTAAATATTATATATAGATCTAATTGCATGCCGCAACAATATTATAAATGGATAGGGTTACACACCGCAACAATATTATATATGTATTGGATTGCACGCCGCAACAATATTTTATATTCTATGTGGATTGAGTTGCATGCCGCAACAATATTATATATGGACCGGGTTTTACACCGCAACAATATTATATGTGGATCGGTTTGTATACTGAAACAATATTATATTTGGATAGGGTTGCATGGCGCAACAATATTATATATGGATCAGGTTGTATGCCGCAACAATATTATATATATATAGCGAGTGGTACGCCTACCATAAGATATAATAAAATGGGAGCGGGTGGTACGCGTATCACAAGATATAATAAAATGGGAGCGGGTGGTACGCCTACCATAAGATATAATAAAATGGGAGCGTGTGGTACACCTACCACAAGATACAACGAAATTAGATGTTTATGTGTTATTTCTTCGTACTTGTTAAAGAGAATAAAATTGATAAAAATGTAGATGGTTCAATAATTGGCTTGCCTAGCTCACATTAGTAGGCTCCATCACGACTCCCGAGGGTAGGAAATGCGGGTCGTGACAAGTTGGTATCAGAGCTCGAAGTTGCATGGGTCTCACATTTCACAGACAAGCTTTGTAAAGTCTGAGGGATCGGTATTGAGATGTCTGTATTTATCCCCTAGAGGCTACAAAGTTTGGAAAATTCAAACTATTCTTTCTCGCCGTGCGATTTTGATCTCTCAATGCTAAATTGAAACCTCTACTCTTGTCCTTTCGCGAATGGTGAGGTCACACACCGCTTCTTCAGCCGAGTATCAGCACAGACCGATGATAGATCAGCTACGTCTTTGGAGGCTTTATGGAGGTTGAATAAGTTTCACCAAGATCTTCACTACTACTTTAAGCGGTTCATCTTCTATGGATCCCCAAGATTTTCTAGACATATGTCATGAGGTTCTCAGAAATATATGGATAGTGGAGATCAATGGGGTCGATTCTGCTACTTCTCGCTTGTCTAGATCCACCAAGACTTGGTGGATGGATTATTGTTTGGCTAGACCAGCCGAATCGCCACATTTGACTTGGGAGCAGTTACTCAGCTATTTTTGGAGAAGTTTCTCCCCATCACTTAGAGAGAGGCCTATCAGAGGCAGTTCGAGTGTCTTCAGCAGGGTTCTATGACTGCTACTCAGTACGATATCAGATTCATCGACTTTACCTGTCATGCTCTTATTATACTTCCTATTGAGAGAGAGAGTGAGGAGGTTTATTGAGGGGCTCGTCCAGCCCACTCAGTTAGCTAGAGGTGGAGGTATTAGAGGTGGAGGTAAAGATGCTAAAGGTGGACGTAAAGGTATTAGAGGTGGAGGTAGAGATGCTAGAGGTAGAGGTAGGTATTAGAGGTGGATGTAGATATACTAGAGGTGGAGGTAAAAATATTAGAGATGGAGGTGCAATTACTGTTATGGTTGGTGGTAGAGAAGCTTTGGTTTAATTTTGCACCGTATCGCATAGCCCCGCTTGAGTTGAAGGATTTGAAGGAATAGTGCAAGACTTGCTTGAGAAGGGTTTCATTAAGCCTATTGTGTTTGCCTTAGAGTGCACCGGTGTTATTTGTTAAGAAGAAGGACAGATCGATGAGGATGTGCATTGATTACCGGAAATTGAACAAAGTTTCGATCAAGAATAAGTATCCATTGCCGAAGATTGATGATTTGTTTGATCAGCTTCTGGGTGCCAAGGTATTTTCAAGGATTGACTTGAGATCTGGCTACCATCAGTTGAGGATTAGAGCATCCGATGTCCCTAAGATAACTTTTACATTCGATACAGGCATTATGAGTTCTTGGTGATGTCATTCGGGTTGACAAATGCCCCAACAACTTTTACGGATTTGATGAACTAAGTGGTCAGGCCTTATTTGGATTCATTATAGTCTTTATTAATGATATTTTTATATACTCCTGCAGCGGGGAGGAGCACGAGCAACACCTGAGAGTGGTTTTTTAGACTCTGAGGGATATTCAGTTATATGCTAAGTTCTCAAAGTGTGAGTTTGGTTGAGTTCAATTGTATTTTTGGGTCATGTTGTATCAACAGAGGGTATTTAGGTTAATCTAAAATAGATTGAGTCAGTCAAGAACTTTCCTAGACCATCATGAGCTACAGAGATTCAGAGTTTCTTGGGATTGGCAGCCTACTATCATCGGTTCGTGGAGGGGTTTTTATATATTGCAGCCCCGATGACCAGGTTAACCCAGAAGAGTGCCCAGTGTAGATGGTCGGATGAGTGTGAGGAGAGCTTTCAGAAGCTCAATATAGCTTTGACTACGGTGCTAGTGTTTGTTTTTCCTACAGATTCAAGGCCTTATATAGTGTATTGTAATGCTTCTCATATTGGACTTGGTGTAGTGTTGATGCAGGATGGCAAGGTCATTGCCTATGCTTCGTGGCAGTGGAAGATTCATGAGAAGAACTATCCGGTTCACGATTTGGAGTTGGCAGCCATTGTTCATGCATTGAAGATTTGGAAGCATTATTTGTATGGCGTGGCATGTGAGGTGTTCACGAATCACAAGAGCCTTTAGTATTTGTTCAAGCAAAAGGAGTTGAATATGAGGCAGAGGAGGTGGTTCGAGTTATTGAAAGACTATGATGTCACCATTTTATATCATCCGGGAAAGGCAATGTGGTGGCTGATGCTTTAAGTAGGAAGTCAGTCAGCATGGCCACTCTCGCTTATATCCCGGTTAGTAAGAGACCGCTTGCTTTAGATGTTCAGGCTTTGGCCAATCAGTTCGTATGGATGGATATTTCTGAGCCCAGTCGTGTGTTAGCTTGCATGGTCACTCGTTCTTCTTTATTTGAGCATATCCGTGATCGGCAGTATGATGATCCCCATTTGTGTATCCTTAGAGACACGGTGTAGCACAGAGGCGCCAAGCAAGTTAACTTAGACGAAGATGGATTTTTGAGATTGCAGGGTTGAGTTTTTGTGCCTAATATGGATGGACTCCGAGATTGGTTTTAGAGGAGGCCCATAGCTCCAGGTACTCTATTCATCTGGGCGTCGCAAAGATGTACCAGGATTTGCAACACCATTATTAGCGGCAGAGAATGAAGAAGGATATCATTGCATATGTGGCTTGGTGATTAAATTGTCAGTAGGTTAAGCATGAGCATCAGAGGCCCGGTGGTTCATTTAAGAGGATTGAGATTCTTGAGTGGAAGTGGGAGCGGATCACTATGTATTTTGTTGGTGGACTTCAACATGCTCGGAAGAAGTTCAACGCATTATGGGTCATTGTTGATAGGCTGACCAAGTCAGTACATTTCATTCATGTGGCAGTCTCCTATTCTTCTGAGAGGTTAGCTGAGATCTATATTCAGGAGATTTTTCACTTTCATGGTGTGCCCGTGTCTATCATTTTGGACCGAGGTATGCAGCTTACCTTGCGTTTTTGGACAGCAGTTAGCAAGAGTTGGGCACACGAGTTGAGTTGAGCACAAAATTTCATCCATAAACGGACGGACATTTCGAGCGGACTATTCAGATTTTGGAGGATGTGCTCCGAGCTTGTGTCGGTGACTTTGGAGGCTCATAGGATCAGATTTTACCTTTAGCAAAGTTTGGCTACAACAACAACTACTAGTCGAGTATCCAGTTGCTACTTATGAGGCATTATATGGTAGACGGTGCCAGTCTCCAGTTGGATGGTTAGATCTAGGAGAGGCTCGGTTGTTGGGTTTAGATCTGGTTCAGGATTCCTTGGACAAGGTCAGCATCATTTAGGATAGGCTTCGTATAGCTCAATCCAGGAAAAAAGAGTTATGCCAACTGCAAGGTTTGCGATTTGGCTTTCATGGTCGATGAGCGGGTATTGCTTCGAGTGTCGCCTATGAAGGGCATGATGAGATTTGGAAATAAGGGCAAGCTTATCCATAGGTTCATTAGTCCGTTTACGATTCTTGATTGAGTGGGAGAGGTGGCTTATATACTTGTATTATCACCGAGCTTATCAGTTTTGCATCTAGTGTTTCATGTGTCCATGGTCAGGAGGTATCACGACGATCCATCGTACGTGTTAGATTTCAGCACTGATCAGTTGGACAAGGACTTGTCTTATGAGGATGAGCTGATGGCTATTCTAGATTAGCAGGTTAGTCAGTTGAGGTCGAAGAGTTTCCCTTCTGTTTGTGTTTAGTGGATAAGTCAGCCTACTGAGGCATCGACCTGGAGTCCGAATATGACATGCTGAGCCATTATCCTCATCGTTTCCCATACTTAGGTACTTCCTTATTCTGTCTGTTCGAGGACGAATGGTTATTTTAGAGGTGGAGGATGTGATGAACTTTTACTTGGTTTTAAATTGAATTATGTGTTTTAAGGCCTTGAAAACCTCATTTAGAGTCACCTCAATTTGCGTGCACAATCCGTACGCGTAGCCGGAAAGCTTAAATATGAAAAAGTTGTGAAAAATAGTAAAATTTGGCCATAAAATGAGTTAATTTGACTTTAGTCAATGTTTTGGGTAAATGGATCCGGACCCATGATTTGACGATCTCGTAGGGTCCATAGGAAAATATAGGACTTAAGCTTATGGTTGGAATCAAATTCCGAGGTCCCGTGCCCGTGAAATGAATTTTTATAGGAAATTATTTTTTGAAATTGTTTAAGAAAATTTGAAATGAAATTTGATTTGGACATGTTAGTATCAGGCCTGTATTTTGGTTCAGGTGACAAGTACATGTCTTATATATGATTTAACATGTTTTTGTAAAATTTGGTGAAAAACAGATATCATTTGACGTGATTCTAACCTAAATTGCTAAAGTTGATACTTGATGAAGTTTGTGAATTTGTTTTTTGATGTTGAGGATTAATTCGCTGCGATTGAGGTTATGTTAGCGATTTGATCGCACGGATAAGTTCGTATGATGTTATTGAGTTAGTACGTATATTTGGTTAGGAGCCCCGTGGGCTCGGGTGTGTTTCGGGAGGTTTTCGACTTAGGAAATATTGCAGGTTTTCAGCTGTTTGATTTCTGATGCCTCCTTCTTCGTAGGAGTACCCACGGGAACGCGTTGTTTAAATTTTGAGGAAGGAAAATTCCTTCTACGCGGACACGTAGTTCAGATCGCGAATGAGAGCCATTTGGGGGCTATACCTTCGCGAACGTGGTCTTGCCTACGTGAACGCGAATGCCAAGTGGGCCTGGACAGGGGGTGGGGCAATTACCCTACGCGAACGCGAGGGCTTGAGGGGATCCTTCTCCACGAATACGAGCCTGTTTACGCGAACGTGAAGGCTTATCTAGCCTAGCCCGTCGTGAATGTGAAGGGCCTGTCACGAATGCGAAGGGAATTTTCGCCCAGTGATTTTAAAAGACCAAAAATAGAACACTTTCAGAATTTTATAAAAATTTCATAAACCTCTTATTCTCCAAAGCTCTTAGGTGATTTTGAAGCAGTTCTTTACCATAATCTCTTGAGTAAGTAAGCTTTAACTTGTTTTTTTATTTTTTTTTATGAACCCCCACTAGATTTCTAGGCCAAAAACATAAGACTAAGGGTAGAAAATTAGGACTTGGGGTAGAATTAGGGATTTTTGATTAATTGCGATTTAGACCTTATTTTGTGGTCGGATTTGAAAACAAATTATACATTCCCGCTTGTGGTGAATGGATAATCGGGTTTTGATCCGAACTTCGTATTTTGACCAAGCTGGTTTGGGGTCCATTTTTGGATTTTTGGGAAGAATGATTGGAAAATTATATTAAGTATTAGAATTGGATTGTTTAGCATTTATTGATTTTATTGAGTCAATTATGTATAAATACGATTGATTTGGAACCAAATTCAAAGGAAAAGTGGTGTTTGAGGCTTGAGTTAGCCGTGGAAGTTCAAAGTAAGTGTTTGGTCTAACTTTTGCTTGAGGGATTAGGACTTGTGTCCTATTTGCTATTTGCTTCTTGTTGAGTACACTGTATAGGCATGGTGACGAGTATCTATATGTTGGTGTCAAGCATAACTGTGAGTCTTATATTGTGATTTTCATGATTTTGTTGTATTATTCATGCCTTGATGAAGATCTTTATTTTTTGTGACAAGTTGTGAAAGGAATTGTGACCTATAAATATTGTGGAGCGTTGGATCCAGTTGTATAATAAATTGTGAAAGTATAAGTGACAATTGAAACTGTATAGCATTGGCTCGAGTTGCAAAGTGAATTGTGAAGTAACAATGAGAAAGAGAAGTATGTTGTCCCTTTTGCGGGCTAGTGTTGAGTTTTCATTCCTATGCATTTTGTTCTTGATTGACATTACGACTGCGTAGGTTATCATTCCTTGTGGTGGGTAGGGTTTATGGTTATTGATGGGGTAGTTGGGTGTAGGAACAAGTTTGGTTATAGCGGAGGTAATTAGGTGTTATAACAAGTTCGATTATAGCTGAGGTACTTAGATGTTTGAACAAGTTCGATTATAGCTGAGGTAGTTAGATGTTGAAATAAGTTGAGTTATAGTTGAGGTAGTTAGATGTCGGAACACGTTTGGTTATAGTTGTTTTTTCCTTGCGGGACATATTTTCTTATGCTATCGAATCCCTCTCCAGGTAAGTGTAGACCTTATTAATTCCTTGTTGGGACTCTCATTATAATTGTAAATATTATATATGGATTGGGTTACACGCCGAAACAATATTATGTATGGATCGGGTTGCACGTCGCAATAATATTTTATATGGATCGGGTTGCACGTCGCAATAATATTATATGTGGATCGGGTTGCATGCCGCAATAATATTATATATGGATCCAGTTAAATACCGCAACAATATTATATGTGGATCGGGTTGCACGCGACAATAATATTATACATGGATCGAATTGCATTTCACAACAATATTATATTAGACCAGATGGTACGCCTACAACAAGATATAATAAAATGAAAGGGGACGGTACACCTACCACAAGATATAATAAAATTGGAGCAGGTGTACGCCTACCACAAGATATAATGAAATGGGAGCAGGAGGTACGCCTATCACAAGATATAACGAAATGGGGGCGAGTGGTACGCCTACCGCAGGCTGTGAAAAGAAAGTGGAATCTACCTTTGTTTTTCTTACCCTTGTTAGTGGTTGGATTTTGATTTCCTTATAGTTCTTTGATATTCTATTTTTACCTGTTATCCCCTGCAACATGTTTCCCCTCCCATCCTTACTTGTTTATTCCTGCTTTACCTTCTGCTTTATTTTATATAACTGCACAGTGTTATTTAATTGTCTGGTCCTAGCCTCGTCAGTACTTCACCGGGGTTAAGCTTGGCACTTACCAACACATAGGGTCGGTTGTGCTGATACTACACTGAACACTCTTTTATGTAAATCCTAGTGTTGTAGACTTCAGACCGCAGTGAGATTGCTGACTCTTGTTCACCAGGTGACCCGAGGTAGCCCTGCAGGCATCCGTAGGCCTTGGCGTCTCCTTCTATCTACTTTCCTATTTTTTACATATATTATCAAAGACAGTATTGTATTTTATTCTTTCAGACCTTTACTTGTAGTATTCTTATACCATCTATGAAACTGTGACACCAGTTCTTGGTAGTCGAGAATCAAACAGTTGTAATAGATATTCATGTTCAGATGGCTTATTGTTTTCTTCCACTTATGTTATATTCCGTTATTTAAATATTATTTCTTCGCAATTGTTAAAGACAATAAAATTGGTAAAAAGATAGATGGTTCAATAATTGGCTTGCCTAGATCACATTAGTAGGCGCTATCACGACTCCCGGGGTGGAAAATGCGGATTGTCACATGTTCAATAATTGGCTTGCCTAGACCACATTAGTAGGCGCCATCACGACTCCCGAGGTGAAAAAATACGGATCGTGATTGTATAATTAAATCATATAGCACATCCATATTTCTATATATAAATTATTTGGTTCCTAACCCTGAACCGATTGTGATAGGGAGAAATTTTCATAACTTAGCTAGATACGTACAAGTGCTGCTGTATATTAAATAATACATCTCATACCAAATTTTGTTTTTGGGAGTTTTGTTCTCATAACCAATGATTTAGCTATAATTGGAGGCATACAATTTCTGCTAAATCAACTCGAATTAAGCTAGTATTATCAAGATAAATCATCATAATTTTATTTTAGAACTGTGCTTAATAATTTGAGCAAGCAACCTTGCAAAAGCCAAACTGCAAGTTGATAACAAATGCACATGTGACCATAGAATAGATGCATCTATTAAAATCATATAATAGTAAACGGTCCACATAGTTGGTGACCGGACCTATATATTTAAGAATAAGCAGCGCAAGAGAATTCTTGAAGAATCTTCTATTCTTCAATACATGCCAATGTAATTCTCAATTAATTTTTGCATCATAATTAAACTGGGATGGCCAATCGGTGATTCCAACTAGTATTTGTTTATGTAAACCTCTAGTTTACTTGTGGCTTGTGATTGTATCACCATGCTTATACTTGTGCAGTACAAATAGAAGAAAAACCGGGTAATCTTTCATATTTACCCGGTATGAATATGGTAATATTAAAGATATTCAATCTTCATTTCATTTATAGTCTCAATATGTGAATCACTTTAGCTAATATATTTGAAATTCAAAGTTTCTTTTGAGACTTATTACAATATATATCATAAATAATTGTATCTGTGTAGTAATAAATTAGCTCTTCCGAAGCTCTTAACTAATTTTGTACTACAAGATCTTTAATCACACCATCCATATGGTGAATGTCTCATTTATGAAAAAAATCATATCATAATTATCATGGTCAAACTCATCATAAGCAAAATTATTTTTTGCTTTAATTTTGCCTTTAGTAACTTTTATAAGGCATGGTAAAATGTTTTTGGCATATCACTTGTAAGTAACGAATGACATATTCATGTAACCACACAATAATATATATTATCTTTATTTCACTCAAGCCTCCCTTAGAGGTGAGTTGTGTGGTATTCATCCAACCATGCATTGCATGTTTTTATTCATTACTTTTATAACATATTGTCACATTCACCGTTATGAATTAGTCTACATTCTCAATATTTATCACAAGTCACATTCTCTTACAAGAATGGAGTATATATAATCATAGCGATGTGATTTATTATTTTTCCATGCCAATTTGATGGTAAAAATTACCCTCATATTTTCAGGATATATTTTGAGAACCATTATTGTTCTTCATTTTATAATTACTATAATGATGACTATTGTTATTTTTTTATTTGTCACAACAATGTTCATTCGTCAACCATTTGTCTCTATTTAGACTTATTATGCCACCTACCATATTCACTTCAAGAATGGAGAAAATTAAGAGGGAAAATATTTATGACTTTCACGAAAAATATATTATTTTTCTTTAGTCATCATTATATAATCAACAAGGTACAGTGTGATTCAACTTAATGCCTTTCCGATATAAAAATATGTTAGGCCATAATAAATTGGGACGCGAATCCAACTTTTAACATCATGAAGCATCAAGATTTGAATATAATGGCTTATCGTTAATCAATGTCATAATCTACCAAAGAAAACTGGCACCACAATATATTACCATTCACGATTATATGCATAACTGAATTAAGTTTCAACAAGACATATAGAATATAATAACTCTTATGGTCAGAATATTTGTTGTAAATTATATTGTAGTTCTATCCATACAATTTCAATTGAAAATACATTCTGGGTAAGTTGTGCTTATAATTTTAAAATCGTGTAAACATAGAGTCGTAATACACCTTTAATTATAACAATAATTTTGATATTCACAGTACCCCTCCAATTTGACAATTATTTTAAATACAATGACCATCCTTGTAAATGCAAGTCTAAATCCGCATCAAACAAATAAAACTAGATCTCATCCCTAAAGAATTAAAATATGTAGGAAGAGAATGACCAAAGATACTGCTATATTTTGGTGCTTAATTCATCTTTTTTTTAATTATTAGATTTATGAACTATTAATAAACATTATGATCTCTAAGATGCCATATATTTTTGCATAACATACATAAACTCATGAAAACACCACTATAATGAATGAAAGCAAAGAAATCTTACGTATGTTTGTACTTGATTTAACAAAGTCATTTCTCTACAAAATTATAATTATTTTATCGTGTAATATAAACTATATTAGCATCTAATGACAAAATAATTTAATATTAGAATGCATAGTAAAATTCACTCCCTGAACAATAGAGATCTTCTACATCTCAGCTTCTTAAATTTTCACTTTGGGTTTGGTTTAAGCAACAATTATGTTCCTTACTGATACTGAGTACTAAAACTCTACGAAAAGAAAATTCATATTAGATATAATTTCTTAGGATTAAAGAACATAACATATAAGAACAAGAACAATAATACAAGAACAAAAACAATAGAGAGAAAAGTAGAGAGAGGAGTATTCTTATTGATACTTAGGGATGATTTACAATGGTAGAAGACCCCTTTATTTATAGGGAGGAGTAAACCCTAGAATCTCTCTAATTATGGACATTCACCTAAAATAGAGTTCTATTTATAACACTCCCCCTTGAATGTCTATTCAATAATGTGCCTCGTTAAAACCTTAACTAAATAAAATCCAATGGGAAAAAAATAATAGAAAAGGAAAAAGAGTACACATGTTTGAATATGCGCCTATTGGTTGCCTCGTTAAAAACCTTGCAAGGAAAACCCATTGGGACAAAACCTTGTAAGGGAAAAAGAGTGCAACGCGCATTAACTCCCCCTGAATAGAGCATCAATTCACATCCTTTAGCATTTGCATTCCAATCTTGTGCATCATCTTCAAAACGATCTTTGATAGAGATTTGATAAATAAATCAGCCATATTGATTTGAATAAAACCGCACCTTGAAATTATCATTCTTGATAGATATGAACATCTTCATATAATGTCGTGGAATGACTCTTCAATATCTCCATAGATGTATTCTCGATGCCATCATGCTTTGACTTTACACTTTCAAGTATTTGAACTACATGTCCAAAACTACATGTCTTTCATATGGAATCAATTCTTCTTGAATTGTATCTCTTCCATTTGGCCAATATTTTGTTTGTATTCGACAAACACAAGATCCTCATCGATATTTGGCGCTATTATAGATGTCGTCGACAATCATTTTATATCGGTTTCAGTCAATTTTCATAAAGACATAACATGGAAATCTCTTCATTCATACATTCACGTACCTGAATCTCTCATGAGATTTTATGAAGTGTTATGTCATGTGATCTTCTGGATCACTTGTCTCCTTATTATGATCACTTTGATCATTTGCTCATCTTCTTTATTAAGAAGTTCCTTTTGAAACCGATTTGTCTATACGCTTCAAGCGTATCCAAGACTTTATCCTTCTAGGACTTAATATGAGCATTTGCAGTGAGAATATAGTTACTTTCTTTGGGTCAGCAAATGCGTGTAGCATGCTTTGCAATATGTTGCAATTGAATTATCCTTTTATGAACTTCAGGTTCATATTCGAGGATCTACACAAATGATAATTCATCTCATGTAACCTTTTCTCAAGTGTTTATCATGTCTCCCCCTCATGTTAGAAAAGCTAACTTGTTTCCTCAACTCTGGGAAATCATCTTTGTGCATTATCATGTCAATATACACAACACATTAATAATAAGATGAAATTATTTGGTTCCTGACCCTGAACCACTTGTGAGGGGAGAATATACTCTCGTATACAACGTATATCAAACTGATATATATATAACTTTGTTCTCATAAGAAACAGTTTAGCTATTAAGTGGAGGCACTCAATAATTATCTTGCTAAACCAACTTTGATATAAACCAACTTATCAAGATGAACTATCTTGAGTAGAAAATCTTGAAATTATGCTCGAAGTTAATTTACCTCGCAAGCACCGGCCAGGCTGCGGGTTAATAATAATTGTGCATGTAACCATATCATAGATGCATCATATGTGGTATACATGGCAGGTGAATGGGCCCATATTCACCTTTGGTATTTCCAGAATTTATGGGCTTCAACCCGAACTCTTTAGTTGGTCAGTTCATTAATGAGAACAAGTAATACAAGAGAATTTGTAAAGAACTTTCTAGTTCTTTAATATTCACCCATGTGAATTTGCACATCATACTTAAAATGAGATGGCTAACCCGAATGCCAACTGAATAAATTATCAATATTGATAAGGTCATGTTTACACCATGACCTGTGCACTTCTCAATAAACTTCAAGTTTATTATGATATGGGTTTTTATATCAATAAACATCCACTTTATTGTGGCATTTTTTTGTTTGCGTAGTACAAACTGGAGAATGGAGCGGGTAGCTTTTCATATACAAATTATCCCGCTACAAGTTGTAGTAATGGAAGATATCAGATCTTTCCTTTATTTATAGTCTCAATATAATCAATCGCTTTCGCATATACTTTTGGAAACTGAATAAGTTTCTTTGAGACTTACTACAACACAATACCTTATTGGTAATCAATTGTGTTTCTCCAACATAGTAATCATTGGATCCTAATGGCCTGCCACGCTTGCATTCGACCCATTGGATATGACACTAGATGATTGTCCAACAGGGACATCAAGTCCGTAAATGCGTCAGGCATTTGATTTGCTATTCTTTGCAAATGGATAATATTTTGCTCCTCTTTTCACAAATAGAGGTATGTGGATCAAGATGAGATAATGATGCATTTTTCCACAAAATTTCCAGTTTGGTTTCACCAACTTCTCCCCCTAATTTTGGGAAAAGTGTCTCATCAAATTGACAGTCTGCAAATCGTGCAGTGTACAAATCCCCTGTCAATGTTTCGAGGTAGCGAATAATGGAGGACGATTCAAACTCAACATATATTCCTAACCTTCTTTGCGGACCCATTTTGGTGCGGTATGGCGGTGCTACAGGAACATATACTGCGCATCCAACAATTCTTAAATGGGATATATAAGGTTCATGACCCAAAACTAATTGCAACGGGGAATATTTGTGACAATTCGTCAGTCAGAGACGAACTAGCATTGCTGTATGCAAAATGGCGTGACCCCAAACCGAAGTGGGCAGCCTCGTTTTCATGAGTAAATGAGGTATTCAAGATTCTTCTCATCTATTGTCTCAACATGATATCCATTTTGACTGATATCTTTAAACTCAACAAGTTCCTTTTAGACTTGGAGGAGAACATTTTGACTGATATCATTAAAACTCAACAAGTTCCTCTTAGACTTGGAGGAGAACATTGCTTTCTCTAAAATATTGTTCCTTTAGGCAGAGTTATAGTTGCTCTTCAGGAGCCTTCAATCAATTTAATTCCCATGGTTTGACATACAAAAGAAAATATACGAACATGAGAATAAACAAATTCAATCCGTTTGTTTCATATTTAAACAATATTTTCGAAATCTGCTGAGGTTATTCGACTAACTTAGTTGATAGTCGACTATATTGGGAATCAGTTATTAGGATAGTCGACTAACTAAATTGGATAGTCGACTATCTTGCCTTGCGGAAAAATCCAGTTTTAATGCGAAATATTAGATAGTCGAATAACTAAGTTGATAGTCGACTATCTTAGTAAACAGTCATCAGGATAGTCGACTATCTAAATCAGATAGTCGACTATCTTAGCTTGCGGAAAAATCCAGTTTTATTGCGAAATATTAGATAATCGACTAACAGTTAGGTTAGTCGATTAACTCTACTGGAAAATAAAAATATCATTGAAATTTGAGCATATTGAATCATTCTAAAGAACTAATACTAACATTATATCATAAAATAACTAATACGAGTTGATACTAATGATTATTAGTTTATTCACTAACTAATACAAATAAGTAAAATAAAATCAAACAACTCCATCTTCTTTCATCACAGATCCATCACCGATTAGGTGGTCTATTTTCCCCTCAGGGTGCTCAAAGAAGTCTGCCACATCCAAGTGGGTGATGTCAAAGTTGTCGTCAGAGACAAAATTTGTTTCAGGGCCTTTACTCTTTCGAGATGCTTGACAAAGGTCAACCAAATGTCTTGGTATACGGCAAGCTTTTGACCAGTGCCCTTTTCCACCGCAACGATAACACATAGTTTCTGAACTATTTGCCTTAGGATTCTTATCGTATCGTGCTTGTGGCAGAGTGACCAACTTCAGGTTGTCATATCTCTCCTTTAAGCCATTCCACAAGATAGGTGGATCTTTGACTGTGATATATTCAATTTTCAAACCTTCATCAAGGTGATGGCGCAAGTAAATCAAGGCCTTAGCACAGTTTCAAACCTTCATCAAGGCGATGGCGCAAGTAAATCAAGGCCTTAGCACAGTTTCAAACCTTCATCAAGGTGATGGCGCAAATAAATCAAGGCCTTAGCACAGTTTCAAACCTTCATCAAGGTGATGGCGCAAGAAAATCAAGGCCTTAGCATAGTCTTGGGTGGATGCATTATTTCTGTCTTTAATGGCGTCTCCAAGACCCATAGCATCTAAGTGGATTTCAGCATCCAACACCCATGTCATATAGTTCTTGCCCGAAATTTCAAGGGCAATGAACTTTCTTTTCATAATGTTAGACATGCAACAAAATTACATCAAGAGCGTGTTCATACTTACGGGCTTTATTATCACATTCACTTTAGGGAATGGATTATAATCATCTGTATGTGTTATATCCAATCTCATGTCAAATATTACTTTCATAAAGTGAAAGATTATTTTGAGAATCTTTATTATTCTCATTATCACAATGATGACGATTATAATTCCGTCTATTGCCTCGTCCACATTCATTGATACCTTCATGGTAATAATTTTGTCTTCTTTCAGACTTATCACATACTGCTACCACATTCTCTAAAGGGAATGGAGCAAATTCAATTGGACGGATTTTGTCTTCTTTCAGACTTATCACATACTGCTACCACATTCTCTAAAAGGGAATGGAGCAAATTCAATTGGACGGATTTTTAATTCTTTGCCCACAATCATACATGAATTTAATCATGGCAGGACATAGAAATTTTACCACTTCACGTGTTTATAATTTCTTACAAACTCCATTAGAGTTATAATCAAACTTTGTTGTCTATGTTTGTATATGAAATCAAATCGTAGAATTTCAAGAATTTGAAAGGGAAAAGTAAATTACTTACCTTTAAGGTATACCAATCAATGTTGTGATATCAAATATACCTCTTGAGTTTCCATCCCGTGGCAACAAATTCCGGCAACTTTGGTCGACTCCCGCGGCCAATTTGATGCCGGAGAACGCGACATATTTTCCGTATAGAAATTCAAGATTGCCATTGGACCTCCAAACTATCAGCAAACTTTTAAAAATCCAAAAACCCATTGTTTGCATAATTGAACAGAAACGTTCCACTATACAACTAAATTAAACCAGTCATCAATTCAATTGTAACAAGAAAGGAATAGCGGAAGTAAATAGCCAGGATCACTTGTATGTAATATAGACAACACATAATTATAGATTTTAATCGAACATAAAATCGATACTTATCTCTTGAAGTGTGACCCGGATAATGCCCGGAATTAGCGAAATTCGTGTGGGCGAATTACTCCTTAATCTTCTCAAAGTGCTTCTTGAGACGGTAGAGTCTCGTGCTGATAACGTGTTATGAAATAATATAAGAACAAGAACAATAATACAAGAACAAGAACAATAGAGAGAAAAGTAGAGAGAGGAGTATTCTTATTGATACTTAGGGATGATTTACAATGGTAGAAGACCCCTTTATTTATAGGGAGGAGTAAACCCTAGAATCTCTCTAATTATGGACATTCACCTAAAATAGAGTTCTATTTATAACAATAAAAGATATTTGTGTAGTGGTATGAATGTATAAACTCTTACCGTTATGAAGAAAAATTAGAATAAAGTTACCTTGCCGTCAAAATTGGTATTGGCCAAGTTAAAAAGCACCGACCACATAATCTTGATAGAATATTATGAAATGAGTTATTCGTGGTGATAATGTGTTATGAAAGATTATTCAAAGTAACGATATGGAAAAAGGAAATAGAAGTAATTTAGTAAAACATGAATAAGAAGTGAAGATAGAGAGAGGAAGAGATTTTTTTTCTCAATTGTATGTATTTTCTTATCTATTACAAAGCCTTTATATAAACATAAATACTAAAGAAAATATATTATAAAATATATAATTAAACATTTGAGATAAAGATTATGGAGAAAGGTAGATATCCCCATTATAATATTTATCATAACATAATTCATGTATTACAATCTGTTTTAAAATCTAGGCATTAACTTATTCACGAATCAAACTACACGTAAAAGATTCCACTCTAATGTCAGCAAATATCATTATCTACTTCTCCGTAGTAAAAATTTATAACACAGAGGTTTACATTAAAAGAAGTAAGTCCTTCCTGTTTTAGAATGCGAGCACGTTCTGTGAAGAAATATAATTGTTTACCCTAAAATTTGAGAATAAAATAGATCAAATCAGTATGCTAGCCAAATTTCGATCCCGACTTGTGATAGCCTCAAGGTGTCAAAATAAGAATAGCAAATGATAAAGCAACTTTGATAAACAGTAAGCAAAATAGCAGGAAAGTAATGAGTGCATATATTCTTATCAGTGAACAGTGATCCTTACAAATGAATGTGATCCCCCTTTATATAATAGGGGAGTCCTAAATAAGGTACACTTCTAATCATAGTATATTTGACAACTGATTAACCGCCAAGGACTAATCCATCCCGAATTTCACACCATGACCTTCCGTTACTGAACTATACCGGCATCATCTCGAAGTATGCCCTCTTCTGACCTTGGTAAGTAATATCGATCTCGATCTTGGAAAAAATACTTCAACCCCGAACTCGACGTCCTGGATTTCCGAAGTGGCATAGCGTTTTGCATCAAAGGACAAAATCGAATAGCTCCGATTTACGCCATATACAGATAGTCCCCTCGTTTCTTAGAGTAAAATGATATGAAACGATATGAGCCTCATTTTTCTGGAGACCACGAGAATGACGTCTTCCCCATGACATAAGAGGTCGAGATGATCGAAACGTCCCATCGGTTCCCCAAATCATTAATGTCTGTCAGTGGGTGGCCGGCCACTAGCACCACTAAATGTCATTGTGAGTCTATGAATATCAACTTCCTGGTTGAATCAAAACTTTACTTCCACCTTCACCAAGCATTCTAAGTCTCTTCCTCTCTCCATCTCTTCCCTTTCATCATCCGTTGATTCAACTTTTTTAGTACCAAAATTCCAAATCTCACCTCTTTCTACTTCCTTATACCTGAGCCAATGTCAAAAACCTCCAAAACCATCCCACAAAAGGAGAAGGCTTCTTCCTCTTCTTCCTGGTCGGGCGGTTGTAAAACGCCGATGGAACCGCTCCCTCACGAGTATGTTCCCGGCCCTTGTGTCTTAAAATCTGACTTCAAAGTTGAGAATCCTTCTTCGATCCCTGGCTGATGTGAGTATGCGTCGAGATACATTTGCTCGATAATGACGAAACACCTTGAGGAGGTGAAGAAAGATTGTGGATGGGGGGCCGAGGTCAGGGTACAGATACCCGATCTCGAAGAGAGTATTACCACTCACGTGGAGGGTTCCTAAGTGTAAACACTTACCCCTTCACATCGGGTCCTATCGACCCAGTAATTATTGGATTTTTGCAAGAGGTACCAGGTCATCCTCGTCCAGGTTCACCCCTCATTTTGGCGCATAGTGATCATGCTCCGCTTCTTTTCCAACAAGGCCAAGGGGATGTAGTTCACCCTCAACCACCTAATAGGGTTATATCAACCTTAGCTTTTTTGAGGGTTGATCAAGCTCCAACGCCAAGCGAGGAAGTCCTTTTTTATGAGTAATGATGAGGAAAAGGATCGGGGTTAGATGAGCTGGTTCATGCGGGTAAGGATATGCGACCTCATTCTAGAGGAGAAATTGCCGTTCCCAGAGAAGTGGAACCCCGATCGTAAGTGATGTTTTTACACGTTAGCCTTCGTACTCAATTTTTTGCCTTATGTAATGCCTTCATCTATTTTTTAGTAGTTTCTTGGATGCCCCATGCGGTTCATGACCTCAAAGATTGGGTTCGGAAGTTCGCTGCAACTTTCTCCCATACCGAGCGTTACTAGCGTGACTTGGCAATAGGCAGATGGGAAGACAAACATGTAAGCTTTTTGTAACGTTTCTTTTTTTTTTATACTTGACTTATGCAGGCATTGGAGATGTCACTAAAATGAGGCTGGCTCCGCCTAGGGAAGAGATTGAGTCCCCGGTTCCGAAGTTGGGGAAAGATCACAAGAACTAGAGCAGCTCGGAGTCTGAGGACCCCCAACCTACAAGGGATCCATTCAAAGATGTAGGAGAAATCTCATTCCCATAACTATATAGTCGGCTTGCCAGGTGGGAGAAGAAGAAGATGAAGATGAGGGAGATGACTCTGTGCTGGTGGTTTGAGCAAGGAAGCCGGCCGAGGTCGCCAATCCTTCCAAGTCGTAGGCGATTATCAAGACCCTACCTCGTAATGAGGAGTTTTCAAGGAAAGATTGGGGTAAAGCCCCTGAATAGATCGAGGTTGAGATTATTGCTCGGTCATCGACAAGCATGCTGAAGGTGGCTGGTTCTGCTACCCTTAGGGCTAAATAGAGAGCTCCGAGCGATTCGCTCGGGGCAATGACAATAGGTCACTCCCCTTCTCTACCAGCCTTTTCTGAGAAGGTTATAAGGGATGCTCGGGCTCTACAGATCCCTGACATAGGCGGAGTCCCCAATGAAGAGGATCATTTTCGGGATTGTTTTACTGGGATTGATGATACTGCTAATCTCTATGATGCATCTACCATTTTTAAAGAGGCCTAACACCTTTTATCTCGAGTAAGTACTAATCCACGTTGTTGCAATTTTCTTTTCCTTATTCTCCCTTTAACTCAACTTATATCTTTCTTTTTACGTAGGCTTTGACCAAGTTTGGGGCCGACCTAAGCCAATGTGGGCCAATATCCAGAAGACCTTGGAGGAGAGGAATGCTTTGAAGCTCCTTTGTAATCAAAAGAATGAGGAGCTCATGGACCTTCACGGAAACTTGGCCTAGGCTCGTAAGGAAGAGGCCGAGTTAGACAAATAGGTAACTATCCTTTTGAAAGAGTACGGTCTCGATCCAAATATGGAGGCTAATATTTTAATATCTCAATTATAGAAAAAGCTGGAAAAGATCGAGCTGCTCCGAGGGGAAGTCGATCAAGTCAAAGCCGATTGTGATCGGTAGAAGGAGACATGGACCACCCTTGCTGCGAAGAAAGAGGTTTCCTAGGCCAAACTTTCATATGTCGAGGTCTATCTTCGGAGCATTAAAGACAAAATCTCAGCCAAGCCAAAAGGATCAAAGAGCTTGAAGCCGAGCTTGTTGACGACAATGTGGAGGTCGAGAAGATAAAGATCACGACTAACAAGTCCATAGCTGTGTACTTGGCTGATGCCAATGTTGTTTAAACGCAACCGAGGGGAGGCTTCCGATCGAGAGCAATGGAGCAATGACTTGGCAAAGTGCCGATCCTGGAGGGACACCCTCAAGTAAATCCACGCTCGAGGTTTTGACCTCTCCAAAGAGATAGCTCAAGCTAAGGCGCTTGAAGCTGATGCCAGGTTTCTTGTCTCCTCCTCCGATGATGATGATAACGAAAGTAGCCAAGGCGGTTCAGATAACAACGAGGGACCCGAAGCAGAAGCTGCTCTTGAGGAAGAAACCAACCCCGTACATAGTTAGGACTTTTTTCCTTTTCTTTATTTGTATGACCCTCGTCGGTCCGTTGTAAATATATTTGTCTTTATATATATATATATAAAGAATTTTTCCCTTTAAAATTCCTTTTCAATTTTTATATACAAACATGTTTTTTGCTTTGCAAAATTTAGCACAATCTTATGGTTTGAACGGTGTGTTCGAGATTTTGGTTTTGGGTGGCTTCCTCGAAGTCACCACAGTCGAGTTCGAATAAAGTTCGAACTTGAAGCATGGGCCCTTTAAGGTTTGTGTCAAATAATGATGAGTCTCCGAGCCATAGTTAAGTCTTTTTATTTGGGATCAGGATAGTCGAACCCTTGGGTCCAGATAGAGTGAGAACAAGATCTTGAACTCTTAATGGCCCTTAGGATATTTAGGTTGGGCCAATATGGCCTGTAAAAGATGGTTATTATTCCCTTATTTTGGCTTAACATACTTAGTAATTTTTTATGCCTTAGCATGTATTTTTATTACCTATTGGGTTTTTTAAGGGTTCGATGTCGATTGAAACCCCTCTGTTTTTTGTACCTTAGCACATTTTTGTTGAGATAATTTATATCTCTTAAGATTATTTGAGGGCTGATTTTATCAAAGCTCTTTTTATTATTTGCTGAGAGTAGCCTTTTTAACCGTTTTTCAAAGAATTTGAAGGTTGTGAATGCGGGATTCTGACGTCTCCGAGCCGCATCAATTCGGCAGTAGCCTTTGGGTATTCCTCTTTGGCTTATTCCCCAATAACACTTAGAACCTTTTCGAAGTGTTAGTCCCGGAGAACGATGGCCTTTTCCTATAGATCGAGGGGTGCCTCTTTAGGGACTTATGAATTCGAGTTTAGATAACTAGAATATGTCGATGATCGATGAAAGTCCCTGATTGTTCGTGGTATATTTGTGCTTGGACCTTGAGCCATTTCTAACAAAATCATAAGTATGGAGCTCGTATTGTAGAAAGTTTTCTTTGAGAAACAAGTTGTTTGTCATAGAAAGAATACTTCTTGAAATAATTTATACATGCATGAGTTTTTCAATCGGGGGTCGACTAATATATATGGACACGGTTCATTCGACTGTTTTCCTATTACTAAGTTTCCCTATCGAGACTTTTGACATGATGTACTTTCCTCAAAAATACATCCGAGGGTGATACCCCCCAGTATTAGAGGTTGATTGCAAAGAAGCCTTGGATACTGTTGAATTTTCCTCAGGTAGCACATAATTGTTTCCTTGTTAAGAACTTCGCCGAAAAAACCCATTTGGGATAAAAACTGATCTAAGGAAAAAAGAGTGCAACACGTGCTTTAAAATCTTAGGTCCTCGTGCTGAAGCGTTTCTCGACATCTTCAATCGAACACCTGCAATAAGTTAGTATCATATACAAATGGAAAGGGGAAAATTCATACCTTAGCAATAATCCTATTTGAGGAGTGATACATTCCAATTGTTTGGCAATTATTCTCCCTCCATTGTGCCAAATTTGTAAGATCCCTTTCCGATGATACCGAGGACCCGATATGGTCCTTCCCAATTTAGAACTAGTTTCCTTTCATTTGGGTCTCAAGTATTGAGGGTGACTTTCCTCACAACAAGTCCCCGATTCCGAAGTGGTGAAGGTTGATTGTTCTATTATAATATCTCTCGAATCTTTTCTTTCACACAACTATCCAAACAAGAGTACCTTCTCATTTTTCATCCAATAGTTGAGTCACGACCCAAACCGATGGGCCGCGATGGGCACCCGGTGCCTTACTTAACCGAGTACCAATATAACATATCTTTCTTATTATATTATCATGAGTAAATGAGCCAGAAAACCCATCATGAGATAACTAGAATAAAACATAAGGGAATACTCAACATATGATGACCAAACATGATTTACAAACTTATATATATGACATATGGGCCTATAAGGCCGACATGACCATTTGTAAACTCAAAACATAGGTTGACTAGGCCATACAAGTGTCCATACACCTGATATCTATCTCTAAGCCTCTAAGAGTATATAAAGTTATAAAGGTCGAGATAGGGCCCCGACATATCAATCAATACATAAGCATACTGACCAAATAGGCAACTCCGGAGCAAGTGGAGTGCACCAACACCTTCCCTGAGCTGATAGCCTAATAGGAGGACTGTCAACCTATCAATCGGGACCCATGGGCATTAAATGTATCCTCCCCAAGCAAAAGGGACGTCAGTGCGAATAAAGTACCGAGTATGTAAGGCAGGAAAGCATAAACAAGAAAAGTAAGGTAAAGAGGGACAAACAAGGTACAACCTGTAACATCTTAGTGCCTCTGGTGGCTACTGATATGAAATGCATAATACATATATATACATAAACTTTTATGATATACGCCTATGTGGGCATCATAACTGTAACATCGTATCCGACCTCAAAGAGGACTCGATAAAAATGTACCCGGCCATCATAAGGCTCGGTAGAATCGTACCCGACTACGTGGAGCTCGGTAAACCCAACTGATCAGTGGTTTCACAATAGGTGCCATACCCGGTTGACTATAGCACGACTATGTAGAGTAAAATAAATTTTATATATAATGCATGTTAGACTCATGAAATCACATTCTAGAACTTTCGGAGTGACTTAAGGTCGTTGCACGTTGGATTAACATTATGGATATCCATACCCTCAATATGAAACTCAATAGGATTAAAGGGTCATACACACTTGCTTAGAATAACTTTATAGAGAAAGAGCAACATGGACAACATTAGTTGCTACGAGTATATTCGTTATGGAATAGTGTATTCATTTTGTCATACCTCCTTTTTTATTACACCCCAGAAGGGTAGTACAAGGAAGTTTTTCCAATTAATGGACTATCGAAACGAGATTATATTATTCAAAGATCTAGAGTCCCCACTTGGGAGATTTATGGTGTCCCAAGTCACCGGTTTAAAATCCCGAATGATAAAAGATTGACTCTGTATTATAGTCCAAGAACCAGAAATCTTTTTAGGCAAGGAATTCTGTTAACCCGGGAGAAGGTGTTAGGCATTCCCGAGTTCTGTGGTTCTAGCACGGTCGATCAACTATTATAATTGGCTTGATTATCTGATTTTAGTACATTTAACCTATGGGTCAGTTTTAACTTTTAAACCTCTTTTATTTAATTAAAGGAAGATTGCAACATCATTTATTTAGAATTACATCACATAAATATACCCGCACTCTACAACACATTTTATCTAACGTTGAGATTTAGATTTGGGTAACATAAATGTGCACCCGGATTTAGGAATGCAATATTATTAAATATACGCGCCTAAAGAAACTACGCATTTTGACTTTGCGAAGCCCATGAAAATTTGCTAAATGGCACACCTCGGATTCTAAGGATTTATAAAGAAAGTTAATTAAAACAAGGGTCATGCAATTGTCATTTTTGATTTGCACAACACACCTCAAAATATTCTACTTAAAGGTCTCTAATCTAACTCATGAAGGCCAAAAATTATTTATTTGGTTAGAATGGGGTCATCTCTAATTAACTACAAAGATCTACTTCTAGGTTACAGCTGAGTTTAAGTCATTAATCAAAAGGCCAGAACTAGAGGAGGTCTAATCCGTTTTCACTTCAGAGCCTGGACTGGTTTGAGGCCCAATTTGGTAAGCAATGCTTGAGGGGCCCATGAGTGTGCCAAAAGGAATGGCAACAACAACGTAGCAGGCCCAAGAGATCATAGGGATGCCAAGTTATAAGTCCCATGGAAAATTTTGCTCAAGCCCAATGCGAAGGGCCCATTTCAAAGAGGCACACACAAACATAATGCAAGAGGGGTTTGGGTGTCGAACCCAATTAACCACAGAACA
Source organism: Nicotiana benthamiana (assembly GCA_034376525.1). NCBI lineage: Eukaryota > Viridiplantae > Streptophyta > Magnoliopsida > Solanales > Solanaceae > Nicotiana > Nicotiana benthamiana. The sequence continues at coordinate 43,740,113 of CM067326.1, forward strand.
TACTTGAATTTTGAAGGAAAAATAGAGATAAATGAGTTTTAATTTAGCGTATCCCTAAGCCTAATAACAAAAAAATTAAACCTTCAATTACTAAACATAGAAGAACTGATTGGGATTTGACTAAATGCCATTTAAAATCTAACCACGTTCACATGAAAATCACTCCTCCCACAAGAGTTAATACTTGTAAAAAAACATACTAATCATATAGTCATTTTCATGCTCACTTAATATTCCCTTTGTTCCATTTCCTACTAAACCATGACATCAATACCTGTACCTTGTTTACTACATATAACTGCTTAATTAATAAGACCATATGAGAAACCAACCTGAAATGTTGCTTTTGGACTTCCTATAAATATTCAAGCATACTACAAAGAGACTAAGAATATTGCTATGGTGGTCATGATTCACATTCTAAACTTACTTGAATACAACAACCATAACCCAATTATCAGAAAACTAAACTTACTAACAATGGTTAAACTGGTTGAATCAATACATAACATCAAACTAATACTTGAGTCTTAACCAATGAAAATGAAAAACAGATTTAAAATAACTACTAGTCTTTAATAAATCAAGCAAGAGTCCAGGGTAAATAAACAAACAAATCAGACTTTGATGCAATAAGCCTGGCAATTTCAAGCCAATATATAATTACAAAAGCTAATTTGCATAAAACATATCACTAAAAAAACTGCAGTTGAAACATAAATGAATGAACTCATGTTTTAATATTCTTTTTTTTATTTCATTGGATGTTCACGACCAATAGAGCTTAAGTGTGTACTTGGATGTAGAAGAAACAGAAGGAAAAATGGCAAAGGATCAGCAGCTATAGAGCAACAATCAACATCAATTTACAACCAATTTCAAACCCAGCAAATGAGATCAAACAGTTCAAGAATCGATTCCAAAAAAGTAACACCCTAGCCAATCATCAGACCAGGCTTCAAAGACTCGGCCTCAAACCATTTTAGAATCCAAACAACCAGAAAAGTGATTCAGGAAATGAAGATTTCAAATTGCCAAAGCTGAAGCTCAATAGAATAGTAGTTTGTCAATGATTTTTAGCTATTTTTTTATTTTTAGAATTTTTCTCCTCTTATCTATATTAGGTCTGCCTCCCAAGACAAGTTTAGGGTGCTTTTATAGGGAAGAGACTAGGGCAACTATCAGATTTTCTTTTTTTCAACTCTATCCTCTTCGAATTCTTATTTAGGCTACTTGATCCCTCATTTACTAACTTGTTAACAAGCTAACCTACTATAAGTCTGAAATTCAATTGAAAACCCCATCCAGGCATCCTAGAAGCTTCCAATTTCTGTTATCCTAAAGATTCTCTAACTACAGTCCTCAACATACCCTTCAAACCCTTGCTTATTAGCCCTTAAAACCCACCAGGCCAATTGGCCAACCAATTGGGTCATTGACCTCTAAATTTAATCCCTATTTGGGCTTGTTGCTATTTGAAAACCAATTACAACACTTATGGGCCCAGATTAGAACTAAGCCAAAATTTCCCAAACAAACAAACCTGGAACTATTCTTTAAAAGCAAACGAGATAAAAGGTAAATTTAATGAACTAACCTAAAATGACAACAAATTAATTATGGATCTAACTTCATTTATATTATCAATTAAACAGCTAATGAAACATTTAAGCTTATTAATTACAGAAACTAAAATAACAAAACAAGCAGATCAAGAAACTTATGTAGTTCAATTAATAAAAGAATAGAAAAAGGACATAGTTCGAACCTAGTGCATCCACATGAATTTTTGACCAACCCAAGGGAAAGTGGCTGAGGAGGAAGATGAACCGGTTGAAAGGAAAATCACACAGGATGAAGATTAACTTACCCTAGTCATGCTCAAACCAAACATATATAAAGACTCGACCAAACTTATGTCGAATCCGTTGTTCTTTGTCAAAAACAACTGAATCGACACCAATTTCATCGAGTCACGCTCTCCAACTTTGCGAGAAAATATTGTGTGCCCCCAGGCTCGAAGGGAGATGATATTGAACTTTTGAGTTGGACTTCGGATTTAAGATTCGACGAGATCAAAGCGTGTTCAAAAGGAAAAGATTTAGGATTTAGGAAGAAGGGAGTGAGGGGATCTCAGGGTGTTAATTTGGTGGGAATTAGCGATGGCGCTGCCACCCCAAGGCGGTTGAAAAAGGGGCGGCGGGCTAGGGTTTTTTTGGGGGGTTGGGAATTGGTCTCTGGGAGAGATAGAGGAGAAAAGATGGGGGCCGAGGTGGGAGTTTCAGACCGTTATATACTAATGATATCCCACTTCCTAGCCATTAGATCATCTAACCTAGACAACTAGGATTAACCTTACCCAGTACGATGTCGTTTGGGAGGTTAGGGGAGATGGATCGGGTTAGAATGGGGTTTGGGCCGGTTTTTTGGACGGGTTACAGGCAAAAGGGGTTTGGGCTTTGGGAAACTAATTTGAAATGACCCAAAAAATTGATCTCTATTAATACAATCATTTTTTTAAGTTTTATATTTTGTTAAATACAAAAATAAAAACCTAATTTAACTCTTAAACAAAATTAATAACTAATTGCGTTCTCAAAAATTTACCTATGTCCTAAATTAAAGAAAACTATAAAATTCGAAAATTAAAGGGCCAAAATACAAAATAAACTATTTTTGTTGTTTTCTTTCATATTTAGCAACAATTGATTAATTAATTAACCTAAAAATATAAAATAGGACCCTAAATGCAAATGTACGTATATTTTTTTTTGTATTTTTCATTAATTAAAATGCACAGACAATGCAAAAAATTAAAAGAAAATGCCACAAAAACCCACAAAATTGCAAATGATGAAAAGAAATTATTTTATTTTGAAATAATATGAGTAATTCATGTAGGAAAAAAACCACGTGTTCACAGCTGCCCCTCTTTGCTAGGAAACCCGGAGAGTTTTTGTACAAAGATAAAGGGAGCGGATATGAGCGATTTTTGCCCATTAAAATACTTCGTGGGAAGCATTTTTGAAAGATTTGACCGCATCTTGCTTCTGAGGTAACCTATATATCCTTGGATAAAAAGGAATCAGGTTAGTGTAGTTCAGAAACATTTGGTAGCTGGGACTACCATGAAGTTGTGATTTCACTGCTGCTACTGCTACTACTACTTACTGAGCCCCTTATTACACCATGTCAAAATAAAAGAAGTTGGACTAACTATGATTTATGAATTACTAAAAACCTATCTATATCCTCAAACTTAATTCTGCATCTCTTGTTGCCATGCTGACTTGTATTCTCCCGATGAAGTCCCTTTGTTTCAGAGTTGAATTTTAATATGAGATATTTTCCTTTTCTCCAGGGGGTGCCTGATTGCTTGAATTATGATCTGAGATGACTTCCTCTTCTCCAAGTGGACGCCTGATTGTTGGACTCGAATTGTACTTTGATATGTTTTCATTTTCCCTAGGTGGATGCCTGAATAATGAACTTGAACTATATTTTGAGATGTTGCCCTGTTCTCCAGTGGACACTTGACTGCTAAATTTGAATAGTATTCCCTTGCTCTCCAGGTGGGCACCTGACAGCCAAAACTTGAACTATATTCTCTTGTTCTCTAGGTGGGCGCCTGATTACCAAAACTTGAGTTGTATCCCCTTGTTCTCTAGGTGGCCTCTTGATTTCCAAAACTTGAATTGTATTCCCTTGTTCTCTAGGTGGGCGCCTGATTACCAAAACTTGAATTGTATTCCCTTATTCTCCAGGTGGGCTCCTGATTGCCGAAAACTTGAACTGTAGTCCCTTGCTCTCCAGGTGGGCTCCTGATTGCAAAAACTTGAATTGTATTATGTTCTCCAAGGGGGCTCCTTGATTTCCAAAAACTTGAATTACATTCCCTTGTTCTCCAGGCGGGCTCCTGATTGCCAAAACTTGAATTATATTCCCATGTTCTCTAGGTGGGCTCATAATTGCCAAAACTTTGGATTGTATTCCATTGTTCTCCAGGTGGGCTCCTGAATACCAAAACTTGAATTGTATTCCCTTGTTCTCCAGGTGGGATCCTTATTGCCAAAACTTTGGATTGTATTCCCTTATTCTCCAGGTGGGCTCCTGATCTCCAAAACTTGAATTGTATTCCCTTGTTCTCCAGGTAGGCTCCTGATTCCCAAATCTTTGGATTGCATTCCCTTGTTCTGCAGGTGGCTTCTGATTGCCAAAAACTTTGGATTGTATTCCCTTGTTCTCCGGGTGGGCCCGTGATTGCCAAAACTTTGGATTGTATTCCTTGTTCTCCAGGTGGGCTCCTGATTGCCAGAAACTTTAATTGTATTCCCTTAGTCTCCAGTTGGGCTCCTAATTACCAAAACTTTGGATTGTATTCCCTTGTTAGCTAGGTGGACGCCAGACTACTTGAACTGTGTTTCCTTTTTAGGTGGGTGTCTGATTTCAACAAAATAGAGAAAACAAAGAAAATTTTCTACCCCAGTATGGTGGCTTGGCACATCTGTGAGTGTTAACTAAATCATGTTACCAAATATCACTATGAATTTGAAAGCTAGATCCCATTATCTAGGAGGGTCCTGACAACTGTTAGTTAAATAATAATTTTAAAAGTTGAATTATATTTCTACATGTATGACTTCCACTAAGTCTTGTAATCTAAGAGGGTCTTAAATCTACTGCCCATTATCCTGGAGGGTCCTGACAAGTCTTAATTAAACGACAATGTTAAATCTATGTTATGTCTTCTAAAGGTATTACTTCCACTACATCTCGTTATTTAAAAAAATATTACTACGCCCCATTATCCAGGGGGTGCTGACGATAATTTTAACACTAAGTTCTATCTTCTAAATTGAGACTCCCGCTATATCTTGTTATCTAGGAAAATATTAAAGCTATGTCCCATTATCTAGTAGGGACCCAACAACTCTTAACTAATGACAATTTTAACACTAGGCTATATCTTCTAAAGGTACAAATTTCACCATATCTTGTTATCTAAGCAGACCTTAAAATTACGTCCCATTATCTAGGAGGGTCCTGATAATCCAAAATTTCATTCTAAGAGTGACAATTCCTTACGGCTGAATTATACTACCCTACAGCAGAACTTACGCTAAATATTGTTATCTAATGGAAATCCTAAAGCTAAGTCCCATTATTCAGGAGGGTCCTGAAAACTTCAAATTGAATCTTATCCTAAAATGAAAACTTTGGAGCCAACTTATATGTCCTTTGGGTAAGACTTATGCTAGGACTTGTTACTCATGAATGTTTTGAATTTTACACTAGGTCCAGTTTACCAGGAGGGTCCTGACAATTCCTAATTGGATTCTATCTCAAACATGCAAAACTTTAAGTCAACTTATGTTCCTTTTTGCTATTCATGATAATTTTGAATGTTAACTAAGTCCCATTTTCCAGGAGGGTCCTGAGAGTTTACGATCATACATGTCCGGTGCTTGCTTTTTGCCTGCGGAGGGTTTCTTCGAGACATCCAACACTTTCGGCCCCTATTTCAATCAAAGAAAAATCTTGTCAATTTGAAATGTGGTTGATAGTTTGTGGCATTCTTGCTGAAAGTGGCCTCCTTGCTATCATGCTTTGTTTTGACTAGCTTCCCCAAACCGGTCATGAACCTCCTGATCTTCTGATTGGTTTTTCAAAACCCCATGAACTTGGATGAACCGAGTGTTGTGTACCCAAACCGTTGTATTTCATCCTTGACCCCTTTATCGGAATCTTCGCATCTTTTCTAAAATTGCCAAATCATTCCACTGATGAAGCTTCCAGTGATTCATTATATCCCACTTTACATCATGTTGTCTTTGGTATGTTCTGGCCATACTGTGCTTTACACTTTTGGTAGCTTGTAGTAAGCTTTGAAATCCTTTGTTACTCGCATAAACTAGATTGACCTTGAAACATCTTAGATAAATAAAAACCCGTGGAAAATGAAATGCAATGACTTTGAGTGTTAAGGATAAGAAGAATCCAAAATTGTATGACTGCTAAAAGGGAAAATGAAAAAGCGTGGAACAACTTGTACTAGTGATGATGACATGCATTTTGGATTAACCGGTCTAGTTCATCCAACCAACCAACTTTCAGTTGCCATACGTTGTTGCCCCGGAGTTTCATATCCTGATTTCTTCACCCCAAACGTTAACCTTGTTTAACCTGCAGTATCCTAAAAGGTTTTCACCCATAGACCACTTTCATTTGTTTTATTTCTCATCTAACTATCGCCTTAAGGTGCCCGTGAAGGTTTTCACCAATAAGACTCTCTCATTTTCATTTCTCAACTCCCGTTGCCTTACGCTTCCCGTGAGGGTTTTCACCAATAAGAGTCTCTCATTTTAATTTTCCTTCTTCTGACCAGAGTGTTGCCCCTGACAGTAATCATCTCTACTTGCTTAGCTTGGCATCTTTTGATGATTGATCAGAAGGTCTTTCTTTGGACCGTAACGTAGGTTTTTGGATGGGGTTAGCAAAAAAGGGTATCAAAGGCTCAACACACTTCAAATAAGTTAAAAATTACAACTTCCAAAATCAGATTTCCTACAACAACCACAACTTCTGCCCTGTTTCTTGCTTGGGGAGTTTGGATTTTTATTTTGATGGGACGGAACCGTGAGGCTGCCTACATATCCTTAAAAGGAATCAGGTCGAACATAGTTCATGTAAGAAATTGCTTTGTTTTTGTGATTTTTTTTCCCCTTTTTTCCTTATTTTCTTTTCTTTCTTCCTTTTTTTTGTTGTTTTGTTATTTTGCTGTTTTTCCTTTCCCTTTTCTTCTTTTTTTCTCTTTATTTTTTTTTTCTATTTCCTCTTTCTATTTTCATTCTTTTATTTTCTCTTTCCCTTTACTTATCTTTCACGCTTGCACTTCTGAACTTGCTACTGTTTCCGAAAGAGGGATATGAAAGAAACAAATAAGGCTCAAAGGGGGTAACAAAGGATAAAGTGTATACACAGAACAAAATTCCTTCGTCATTCCAATCTTCAAAATACGCCAAGTACAAACAAATACAATTAACCAAAGAAAATCATACAATAGTATATATTGACCGCATCGGAATTAATGGCCATTTCTACACACTTGCCTTTTACATTTGTTAAATACAAAGCCCTATTAGACAACACTCTTGTCACGATGAATGGCCCCTGCCAATTTGGGGCAATCTTTCCCTTTGTTTCCGCATGATGAGGGAGGATACGTTTCAATACCAATTGACCCACTTCAAATCTCTATGGGCGCACCTTCTTGTTGTATGCTCTAGCCATTCTCTATTGATACAACTAGTTGTGACACACCGCTGCTAGTCTTTTCTCATCAATCAAACTCAATTGCTCCAGACGGGTTTTGACCCACTCGTCATCATCAGTTTTGGCCTCAACGACGATCCGAAGGGATGGGATTTCAATCTCTGTCGGTATCACCGCTACTACGCCATACACCAACAAATAAGGAGTTTAACCTACTGAAGTGCGAACAGTAGTGTGATAACCCAATAATGCGAAAGGGCAGCTTCTCATGCCATTGCGTGGAATCCTCTACCATTTTTCGAAGAATCTTCTTTATGTTCTTGTTGGATGCCTCGACTTCTCAATTCGCCTTAGGGTGATATGGAGTGGAATTGCGATGTGTAATATTAAACTGCCGACATACCTCTTTCATCAAATGACTATTGAGATTTGCACCATTATTCGTGATGATTAACTTTAGGATCCCAACCGGTAGATGATATTTGAATGCACAAAATCGACACGACCTTTTTGGCCACAGACTTGAATGTTTTAGCTTCAACCCACTTGGTGAAATAATCAATGGGCCAAATGACATCCATTCCCTAAGCAACGAACAACCATAGTGGAGATATTGTATGTAATTCAGATGGTGGGGAATGAATCAAATCTCTGTGCACCTGACATTGATGACATTTGTGCTTGAAACTGATACAATCTCGCTCTATGGTGAGCCAATAATAACCTGCTTGGAGAATCTTCTGTGCCAAAGCATATCCACTTATATGCAGTCCACAAACTCTGGAATGTACCTCGATCTTGATAGTTGTGGCATGTCTACCATCTGTGCATCTCAACAACCCAAGATCCGGCATTCTTTTGTATAATATCCCTCCAATTAAGAAAAATTCACTTGATAAGTGACAAATTGTTCTCTTTTTATCACCCATGGCTTATACTAGATACACCACCATCCTGATATATTCCTTGATATCATGAAACCAGTTCACCATCGAGTTACTCTTCTACCATACTACAGTAAGCATGTTGATCATGGACTTGGATATGCAGTGGGTCGACATAAACCTTATGTGGATGATGTAATATCTATGCCAATGTGGCCAAAGCATCAGCAACCTCGTTGTGGATTCTTGGAATATACCAGAAATCTACTAATCGAAATAGTTGACAAAGGTCATGCAAACATTACCGGTACGGCATGAGCTTCAACTCTCGTGTTTCCCATTCCCCTTAAATCTGGTGCACTGGAAGGTCTGAGTCCCACAAGACCAAGACTTCCTGGACACCTATGTCTGCAGCTAATATCAGGCCCAAAATGCATGCCTCATATTCCGCCATGTTGTTAGAGCAATAGAAAAGTTGAGTCGTACGTACTACTCCTATCCCAATGCCTTTCATGTTGGCAACCCCATCGAAGAAAAGTTTCCATCCTAGCTTTTCGACATGTTCCAACTCATCAATATGCATGACCTCCTCATCTGAGTATGTCTTTAAAGGTTCATATTCTTCATCCACCGAGTACTCGGCCAAATGGTCAGCTAGTGCATGTGCTTTCATCGCAGTCCGAGTTACGTAGACGATGTCAAATTCTATGAGAAGTATCTACCACTTTGCAAGCCTTCCTGTGGGCATAGGATTTTGAATGATATACTTTATCGGACCCAAGCGAGAAATGAGGTAAGTAGTAGAAGATGACAAGTAATGTTTCAACTTCTATGCTACCCAAGTTAGGGCAAAACACATCCTCTCAAGATGAGTATACTTAACCTCGTAAGATGTAAACTTCTTGCTGAGGTAATAGATGGCCTGCTCGTTCCTGCCAGTGATATCATGTTGACCCAATATACATCCAAATGAATTGTCCAACACTATTATATATAGAACCAGAGGCCTCCCCGGTTCTGGTGGGACCAACACAGGTGGGTTTGACAAATACCCTTTTATTTTATCAAATTCCTCTTGACATTCCTCCGTCCACTTGACCGCTACATCATTTTTCAACAACTTAAAGATAGGCTCAAAAGTTGTCGTGAGCTGAGCAATAAACCTGCTGATGTAATTCAATCTCCCCAATAGACTCATCACCTTAGTCTTGTTCCTCGGAGGCATTAATTCTTGAATAGCTTTAATCTTTGACGGATCCAGCTAAATACCTGGAGGACTGACTATGAATCCCAAAAACTTTCCAGAAGGTACACCGAATGCGCATTTTGCAGGATTGAGCTTAAGATTGTATCTACGGAGCCTTTGGAAGAATTTTCTTGGATCTCTGACGTGATTAGACTGCTTCCTAGAATTTACAATTACTTCATTCACTTAAACCTCGATCTCCCTGTGTATTATGTCATGGAATATGGTTGTCATTGCCCACATGTAAGTCACGCCGACATTTTTCAGACCAATAGGCATGACCCTATGGTAGTATCCTATGGCGTGATAAATACCGTCTTTTTTGCATCTTCCTCATCCATTAAGATATGGTGATAGCCCACTTAACAATCAACAAAAGAACCAATCTCATGTTTTGCACAATTATCAATTAATATGTGGATGTTCGGTAGCTGGAAGTTATCATTTGGACTCGCCTTGTTAAGATCACAATAATTGACACATACTCTGGTCTTGCCACCTTTCTTCGGCACGGGCACAACATTGGCTAACCAAGTGGGATACCGCATGACTCAAATGGCCTTTGCCTCGAACTGCTTTGTGACTTCTTCTTTGATCTTTACGCTCATGTCAGTTTTAAACTTCCTTAACTTTCTTTTATGGGAGGGCATGCTGGGTCAGTAGGTAATTTGTGAACCACCAAGCCAGTGCTTAGACCCGGCATGTCATTATATGACCATGCAAAAGTATCTTTGTATTCAATAAATGCTTTGATTATCTCTTCCCTCAGTTGTGGCTCAAGATGGACACTTATTTTAGTCTGTGTGATATTATTTGGGTCCTCTAGATTGATTGTTTCTGTATCACTTAGGTTTGGTTTGGGCTTTTCCTCGAAGTGGCTTAATTATTTTACTAATTTCCTCAAAATCCCCATCCTCATACTACTCTGATTCATCAACACATTCTATCTCTTATATTATTATTTCAGAATTAGATTGGCTTTCAAGACTGGACTGAAGATTCCTTATGCATGTCATGTCATTTAAACCAGCATGAAAGGAACTGTACAAGAAGGAAAAGAAAAGCAAAGAAAATAAAATCTATCAGAATGATGAAAAGGGAAATTGTGTTTCATTGAAATTGAAAGATAACAAGGTTTGTACATCCAAACCAACGGAACATAGAATATGAATTATAACCCTAATAATCCAGATAAACTGAAAGAAAACCAAAGCAAACTACCAAAACTCCTTCTTGGTCGGGAGAGGAGTAGCTTCCCAATTGTTGATCTTTGCACAGGGCCCAACAAATTGCACATCTGCCTTGCTAGAGTCCTCTACAGCTTTTATCATATTCACATCTTCAAACAACTTCTCAAACCTTTCAAGCAATTCCTTATAAGGACCAACCAAAAAACTGGAAACTTGTTGTTGTCGAGCGCTTCTTGGTGCCATGTCTAACGAATGATCTGAAGAGACGCAACACAAGCTTTGGAAGGACCCACGCTTTTTGTTTCATCCTTCTAGCTCTCTTTATGTATGCAATTGTGGGATTGTATCCCAAGCTAAAGGTGTCCACGTTTTTAGGAAGAAACACCGGCTGCACGATACCTTGAAGCGACGCACCCAAACCCTTCCCCGGGACAAATCCATTTCTCAACATTTCAACGGCCACCATGACTGATGCAGCACCTAATTTTCTTTACCGATATTGTATCAGAAACCTGATATATCCAAGGCCCTTTGTCATCCTCAGCCTTAATGAATGGTACAGTGGAATCACTATGAGCATACAGATTGTCCTCGCCGTGCACAACTATTTCCTGTCTGTCCCATTTATATTTTACCATTTGATAAAAAGTAGAGGGGACAGCTTTAGCGGCATGGATCTAGGGCCGCCCCAATAGCAGACTGTAAGAGACAGCCAGATCTAACATCTAGAATTCCATGGAAAAGTCAACTGGTCCGACTGTCAACTCGAGTACTATGTCATCGACCGAATCTTTCCCACCACTATCGAACCCCGGTACACAAATATTGTTCTTGTGAATTCTTTCATCATCCACCTTTAGCTTGTTCAGAGCGGAGAGAGGGCAAATATTTGCACTTGAACCATTTTCGACCAATATCCGGGTAACCACAGAATCTTTGCACTTCACCATGAGATAAAGGGCTCTATTGTGCTCAGTACCCTTTACTGGCAAGTCATCATCAGAAAAAGTGACTCTGTTTGCCTCGAAAATCTTGTTGGCTATCTTTTCCAAGTGATTGAATGAGATTTTGTCACGAACGTGGTCCTCATTCAGGATCTTCATCAGTACCTGACGGTGCTCGTCCGAATGAATTAACAATGATAACAGTGAAATTTAAGCAGACGTCTTCCTCAATTGTTCCATAATAGAATAGTCTTGCACTTTCATCTTTTTCAAAAACTCCTTTACTTCCTCTTCAGTCACAAATTTCTTCACCAATACTGGGTTATCTTTGGAGATTTGAGGTTTTCTCAACTCCTCGGGTGCAAAGCACCTCCCCGACCAGGTTAATCCACGGGTTTCACAAACTTCTTCTCTATCCTCTTTCCCCTTGTAAGTCCCTTTAGCTCGCTCGCAATTCTAAGGGATAGCCCCGTTGTTGACTATTGGTAGTTAAGTTACATGTTTGATGATGACCGGCTCTATGTGAGAACCTTCCACAACCATAACATGCTTGCTTTCCACAACTGATACCACCACCTTTGCATTTTCTTGTTTCATTGCCCCATTTCCTAAAGTTCCTTTCTTGGTTACAGCATAAGGATCCCTACTTGTTCCACTCATATTGAGCATTGACATCTCGCTTGTTAGTTTTCCAATTGGCTTCCCTTTACTGGCTCGGATCATCATAATAGTTTGCGAAGGATTTTTGGTTTCCCCTTCTTTGTGCACTATCTCAATAATATTCGTTTCTTGATGGGTGGGTAGCGGATTCTGGTTAATATTGGGTGCTTCTAGATCTTTTACCTGAATCCGACGCGAATCACTGAGCACCTAGATAGCATTTTTAAGATGCCGACATTTCTCTATGTTATGCCTTGGAGCACCGAAACAATATTCCCAACTGACCGAATAACCAATATTCCTTGAGGGAGGATTCAACAACTTCCTCAATCGGCCTCAAAATATCTAACTGTCTCGACCTGTGCAATAAGCTAGTATAGGATTCTTCCAATGGAGTGAAGGTTTTCTTCTTCTGCGACCTCTCATTCTTAAAGGCTTGGTTGGACCGGAAAGCTGGTCTCGGGGGGTTTTGGTAGGATCTTGGATGTGGATAGGAATTTTGTGGAGATGGGTAAGTATTTTGTGGGGTTTGCGCACGCCATTGTGCGTGGGCAGGAGGTTGAGTGTATGTTTGTGCATGATGTACAGAAAAACGGGGGTCTGGGGGTGGGTAGTAGTGTTGTGATGGGCTATATGGAGTGTGTGGGTAGGTTTGGTTGTGGGGTCGAGGCTAGTTGTAATGTGATAAACCCCTGGATCCAAACCAAGCTCTTGAGTCAATTTTTGCTACCTTCTCTTTCTTCTTCTTTCAAATCACTCCCCCAGTTCCGCTTTGAATGGCCTAGGTGGTTGCTTTGGTTGCTGAATAGCTCATAATTTTGATAGACTTGAGTCCCTCCTCTACCATGCTTCCCATTTTTACCACTTGATTAAAGGACTTGCCTATAGCCGATACTAAGTGACCGAAATAAGTAGGCTCTAAAGCTTGCAAGAAGTAATCCACCATTTCACTTTTATTGGAGGGCCGACCCTCGCTGCCTACTCTCTCTAACGGAAGCCATACTCCCTAAAACTCTCATTGTACCTTTTCTCAAGTTTCGTCAAGGACAAACAATCTGGAATAATTTCAAGATTCTACTGGAGGTGGCAAGAAAATGCCTGGGCTAAATCGTCCCACCTATACTACCTTCCGTGGTCTTTTCGGGTATACCATTCCTATGCTGAACCACTCAGACTTTGATTGAGCCATTAGCAACTCATCCTTTCCTCCAGCTCCCCTCATTTTACTGCAAAACCCTTTCAAGTGTGCTACTGAATCACCATGCCCATTGTATAAATCAAACTTGGGCATCTTAAACCCTGCCGGTAATTGCACATCTGGGAACAAACATAGATCTTTATATGCCACACTTACTTGAACTCCCAGCCCCCAGATGTCTCTGAATCATTGCTTTAAGCTTTTAACTTTCCTGAACATCTCCTCTTACTCGGGATTTTTGGCTGGTTTCTCCACTTCTGCAGGGATATCAAAACGAGGAGTGTATGAATGGATTCCGAAGCTTTAAAAGTAGGTTCCGGGGGATAATACTGGTTATCATGGGTTTGGACAAAGGTTTGCTGGAAGACCTGTGGAGTGTAGTGGGTGGGGGTGCCGCGAAGATAGGAGAAACTGGTGGAGGAGAGTGTGGAACAGGTTTGGGTGGTTGAGTTGGTGGTGTTTGGGAAATTTTGTCCTGGTAGAGTGGGTAGATGGGAAAGCTTGGGGGCAGATAAGTGGGAGGATGATCATGCGACTGGGCTAATGGCGGGATGAACGCAGGGTTGGAGGGATAAGCTGGTAGTGGTTTCCCCTTTACCTATTCTTGGTATATTTTAGCCATTTGTTGTTTCAGTTTATACACCTCTTCTTTCATTGCATTAATATCCAACTTTTCCACCTCTCTTGAGGGATCGATGATACTCACATCAGGCTCTTGGTTGGCCGTAGTCAACTTATTTTTGGATTGAGTGTTGTAGGGGTGGGTTTCCAGAATGCCACAAACTAACCACATGTCTGGAATTGGATAGACAACAACAAACTTGTTAGTGGTCAGGGTTTAACAGGTAAGCAACACACATTTGGGAATGAATGCACCTAAGCATGTATCGGTTTCTGTTATGCATTGGATTGGTTGCTTGCGTCATCCCAGCTTTACCATATATACAACTTTTCTTTATTTCTCTTGTTTTTTCTTTTCTTTATTCAGCTTGTTTTTGGCCTGATTTCTCTTTGTTATTATTCTCTCTCATTTTGCCGTTGTTTGCTTCTCACGGTTTCTTATTCTTCATCTCATTTCTTTTTTCTTTTGTTCCCTGCTTATTTCTTTTCCTTTTCTTTTGATTATGGTCGAATTCTATGGAGATTACCTACGTATCATGACCCCGCATAAATCAGACCGAGCATAATTCTGGAAGATAAATGTAGAAAATAAATAACAAAATACTTTTGGGATTTCAAATTTTCATAAAGTAAAACAGTTTTGATAACAACCACCAAATTAAACACTAACAAACCTGAGAAGAGAAATCAACAGACTCCGACTCAAAATAAGACCAACAGACTCTGACATAAAAGTGAAAACAACAGACTCGACAACCAACTACATACTCCAATTAAAGAAAATACAAACTTCACAAACAGACTAGCAGACTCGAGAGAAAATCATGAATACATTAGTGCCTCTAATGCTCCTAGGGCCCGCAGGACATCATTCGGTCTCGCCACGGGCCTTTGTGGTAAATCCCCTTGGATGTGGTGGAGGTCTTCTATTACCTGGCGGACGAAGGTCATTGCAACGACAAAAAACATGGATCTAGTTATATTTTCACAACTACTGCACTTTATTGCAATGTAATTAGTGATCCTTCAGACTCTGTCTCTCTTATGACACCCTTTTCTTGCAACAATCGCCCAATCTGCTGGGCCCTGGCTTTGAAAGTTTATTCGGCTACCCGATTCTGTTCTTGGAATTGCCGCAAATCTTTTTCCAGTTGTGCTATTGCTATATAACAGTGCTCTCTTTCAGCCTTAAAGTCCTTCGCCTTCTTAACCATTTTGTTTTCAACGGTGATGACCTTTTTCTTCAATCCTGCAACCTCGTTGTCGTACTTTTCTTTCAATGGTTCAATCAGATGTGCTCGTTCTTCCATATTTTTGGCCATTTTCTTTCAGGCCCTGGCTAGTTCACCCTCTGCTTTGTTACCTTCCTTCTAAGATTGTCTATGAGCTTCTCATCTTTTACACTTCTGGTAGGATTTTCTGCCGCTATTTTCATTTTTGAATCTGGGTTCGAAGGGCTTCATTTTCTTTGGCTAGCTTATTATTTTCGCCTTTATCTGCCGCGGCTTGCAAACTATTCTCAAATTGAAGTTCTTTGACTTGTTTTTCAAACTTTCCTATCGTGGTCCTATATTCATTTTCCTTGGCCAACCAAGCCCACTGTTCTCGCGATGCCTTAATGAATTCCTGAATGTGAGGCTTTTTGGTTCGTCTTTCTAGTTTGACCCTTGTAGTGTTCTTCTTTCTATACCAGGCAAGATAGGCGGGCGAGACCTCGCCTTTTGATGGGTCACGCACTCGAGTGTTCACCGTCAAATACTGGCACTCATTCCAAATAGAACGGATTGTTTCTTCATGAAATTGGTCATCGGAGCTAATCTCGACTGCATAAACACTAAGATCTTCATCTAGGTGTATCACCTGACACCTTCCCAACTGTCTCATCACCCGGTAGGGTGCGTATGGCTGAATACCTTGAAGATCCATTAGGAGGAAGTAAGTATCAGTGGCGGGCATATATATAATTTCTTCAATAGGAAGCCAACCCAGTGTCCATTCTATTTGTCCCGGAGTGGTAGAGCAAAGGTGAGATACCTTATCTCCAAATCCCTCTGGTAACTTGAACCTGAAATCCTTGTGTCGAACCCTTCAATGCAACCTTTCTCAGTGGACCCATAACTCATATACTGAGGGCGATAACACAGGTGCTCAATCATCAACATATGTAATAGCAAATTGCACCCTCGAAGAAATCTTCCCCAGCTCTACAAGCGGTGAGAGCTCGGTATATCTCAGGTACTATCGTAGGGGCAAGGGTGCTCTTGGCATTGATAATCAAGGCTTTAACGACTCCACCCACCCGCAAATCTATATTTCCATCTTTCCGGAGAAACACCACAAGGCCTAAGAAAGCTACCATGAAAGCGAAACGCCTATGCTCATCCCATTTTTCTCAGTTCCCTCTACTACAAACCCCTCTTTCTAGATCGTTGAACCATCCTACATGCTCGTACCTCTGGTATATGAAACTAAAGCGGAAAAGTATCCCTCCAACTAAGAGTACGAGACCACTTACTTATCTTTAGCAAATCCATGAATTTGTGAGATTTAACGGCTCTTGGGGCAATCAGATAATTATTCCTCAGACCTTAGTATTGTCCATATAACCTGCTATCTCTTCCAAGGTTGGGGTGAGTTCAAAATTTGAGAAGTGAAATATGTTATGGACCGGGTCCCAAAACGTAACCAAAGCCTTTATGATATCTCCTCTAGGTATGATCTTTAACAACCCGATGAGACCTCCCAAATGTAGATTTACCTTATCTTGCTCATTTTCCCAGATCCTCCCACCACATATGCAACTCCAAAGGGATCTTGTTCCTGACTGTTATTGGCAAACTTGGATTCGTGCTCATTCTGCACACTTATTGGGATGATCAGGCAAAATCAAGACTCATTTGACTCAAAATCAAAGTTAACACTGTTTCTTTTTTTGTTTCCAAATTAAAGACAAAAATTCGATTTTGCAAATACGTCCTTTCAGCACCTCGATGACGAAGATTTTAAAATCGATCCAGGAAATGAAGATTTCGAATTGCCAAAGCCGAAGCTCAATGGAATAGTAGTTTGTCAAAGATTTTTAGCTATTTTTTATTTTTAATATTTTTCTCCTCTTATCTCTATTAGGTCTGCCTTGCAAGAAAAGTTTAGGGTGCCTTCATTTCCTGAATCAATTTTCTGGTTGAAAAATGACCAAAGACAGTTGTTATTGCAAAAGCAGCCTTCCGGTGCCCTTTTGGGAAAATTTGGCTATTTTTGAAAAGAATGGCGTCACCCAAATTATTTTTAGATAAAAATAATTTTTTTGTTTTTTTGGGGCTATCTTTGCAAAAAGCGAGGTTAGACCAGAGCAGCAGAGCAGAGCAGGGTCTATCTTTACATGGGGTAAACAGCTACAGAGCAGCTATCAACAACTTATAGCCAATTTCAAACCCAGCAAATGAGATCAAACAGTCCAGAAATCGATTCCAAACAAGTAATACCCCAGCCAAATATCAGACCAGGCTTAAGTAACTCGACCTCAAACTATTTTAGAATCCAAACAACCAGAAATCTATTCAGGAAATGAAGATTTCAAATTGCCAAAGCCGAAGGTCAATGGAATAGTAGTTTGTCAAAGATTTTTAGCTATTTGTTTATTTTTAGAATTCTTCTCCTCTTATCTCTATTAGGTCTGTCTCGCAAGACAAGTTTAGGGTGCCTTTATAGGCAAGGGACCAGGGCAACTATCAGATTTTCCTTTTTTCAATTCTACCCTATTATAATTCTTATTTTTGCTACTTGATCCCTCATTTATTGACGTGTTAACCAAGTTAACCTACTATAAGTGTGAAATTTAATTAAAAACCCCCGCCCAAACATCCTAATAGCTTCCAATTTCTGTTATCCTAAAGATTCCCTAACTACGATCTCCAAATTACCCTTTAAACCTTTGCCTATTACCCCTTAAAACCCACCGGGTCAACTGGCCAAGCTAATTGGGTCATAGACCGCTAAATTTAATCCCTATTTGGGAATGTTGCTATTTGAAAACCAATTACAACACTTATGAGCTTAGATTAGACCAAACCCAAAATTTCCCAAACAAACAAACTTGGAACTATTCTTTCAAAACAAACGAGATAAAAAGAAAAATTAATGAACTAACCTAAAATGACAGCAAATTAATTATGGACCTAACTTCATTTAGCCAAGCAATTAAACTGCTAATGAAACATTTAAGCTTATTAATCACAGAAACTAAAACAACAAAACAAATGGATCAAGAAACTTATATAGTTCAATTAACAGAAGAACAGAAAAAAGACCTAGTTCGAACCTAGTGCACCCACATGAATATTTGATCAACCCAAGGGAAAATGGATGGGGAGGAAGATGAACCAGTTGAAAGGAAAATCACATAGGATAAAGAGGAACTTACCCTAGTCATGCTCAAACAAACGGATACAGAAACTCTACCAAACTTATGTCGAATTCGTTGTTATTTGTCAAGAACAACTGAATCGACATCAATTTTGTCGAATCAGGCTCTCCAACTTTGCGAGAAAACAGTGCGTGCCCCTAGGCTTGAAGGGAAATGATTTTGAACTTTTGATTTGGACTTCATATTTAAGATTTGATGAGACCAAAGCGTGTTCGAAAGGAAAAGAGTTAGGATTAGAAAGAGGGAGTGAGGGGATATCAGAGTATTAAATTGGTAAGATTAGTGATGGCGCCGCCACCCCAAGGCGGTATAAAAAAGGGCGGCGGGCTAGGGTTTGAGGGGGGAGGGGGGATTAGTCTTTGAGAGAGATGGAGGAGACGAGATGGGGGGTGGATTTTCAGACCGTTATATACTAATGATATCCCACGTCATAGTCGTCAGATCATCCGGCTAGGATTAATCTCACCCTGGACGATGTCGTTTGGGAGGTGAGGGGAGATGGACCAGGTTAGAATGGGGTTTGGGCCGGTTTTTTGGACGGGTTACGGGTAAAAGGGGTTTGGACTTGGGAAAACTAATTTGAAATGGCCCAAACAATTGTTCTCTATTAATACAAAAACTTATCTTTTCATTTTCATTTTTTTCATATTTTGATAAATACAAAATAAAAACCTCATTTAACTCCAAAACCAAATTAATAACTAATTGCGTTCTCCAAAATTACCTAAGTCCTAAATTAAGGAAAACTATAAATTTTGGAAATTAAAAGACCAAAATGCAAAATAAACTATTTCTGTTATTTTCTTTCATATTTTGTCACAATTGATTAATTAATTAACCTAAAAATATATAATAGAACCCTGAATGCAAACAAAGGCTCGGTAGAATCATACCCGGAATACATGGTCGTCATAAGGCTCGGTAGAATCATACCCGGCCACGTGGAACTCAGTAAACCCAACTGATCAGTGGTTGCACAATAGGTTCCATACCCGACCGACTATAGCGCTGCCCAGTTGAGTAAAATAAATACTATATATAATGTATGTAGACTCATGGAATCACGTTCTAAACCTTTCGGAGTGACTAAAGGTCATTGCACCTTAGATTAACATTATGGATATCCATACCCTCAATATGAACCTTAATAGGTTTAATTGATCATACACACTTACTTAGGATAACTTTATAAGAAAGAACAACATGCACAACCTTAGTTGCTAGGAGTAGATCCGCTATAAAATAGTGTATTCATTTTACTTTAGATCATTCCAAAATAAAGAAGGAAGTTCCTTAACATACCTTTAACTCATTGAGTCCTTAATCCTTTCCAAGAAACTCTTCAAACAAGTCAACTCAATCTATCATAGTATAAAGAGATTCAAAATTAATGTTGAGCAAAGGCTAAGTCTGTAACTTAAGCTAGTAGCTTATCTACATAAATTTCAGGCTGCATCTCCCCTGTAACAAGGGCCTTCTCCAATACCGTATACCAACAAAAACAACCATATATATCCATTAACATATAAATATCAATAACAAGATACTATATAACAATAACACATCACGACTACTCCACGACGAGCGGCAAGATCCGATTGGAATCCGTATAAACCATATCACCCCTTATAGACTTCTTTCATTAACTTAAAAAATTCATTAACATGATAATGAATAAGTTCATAAATGATTCCACCCTTATACCATGTATTTATAACAAAGTAAACAATCCACAACTCCAACAATCTTCAATTAGAAACTTTATTCACTAGCTCATCTCTAGCCCAACCATTTAACTTAATCAACATCAAGATAACCTTAAGAACATGCAAGAACACAATACACATACCTCCTATAGTATCTTCAAATCGAAATCCAAGTTATATTTAGCTTACAACATCCCAAA
Source organism: Nicotiana benthamiana (assembly GCA_034376525.1). Taxonomy (NCBI): domain Eukaryota; kingdom Viridiplantae; phylum Streptophyta; class Magnoliopsida; order Solanales; family Solanaceae; genus Nicotiana; species Nicotiana benthamiana. The sequence continues at coordinate 43,760,457 of CM067326.1, forward strand.
GTGGTAATACAATACCATAGAAGTGACTTAAGCTAATCCAAGTATTATCTTATAGTTTATCATCCTAACAACTTAACCAACATACAAGCAAGCTTAAGCACAATTAGTAGGCTGTTATACTCACATTAGCCAGTAGCAATAACTTGAAATTTCAGCACAAAATAGCCCACAACTATCCTTAATGACAACACAACCTTAAAGAGGTATTATTCTTCACTTTTGATGTTTAAATATGGTGTAATCCATTTCGAAAGACTTGAAATAACCTATGGTTGATATGAAAACCATGAGAGAGTATTTCACAAAACGTAAAACACTTATAAAAAAACTCCCATGAGAGCTGAAACCACCCAAAAATCAGCAACAACAAGAAGAACAATAAACTTACTAGCGCCACGAGATTCCTGACACTTGATTTGTGTTGTTTGCCATTTGTTTAGGTCTTGGATCATGAGAGAACCTTGAGAGGAGTGTTTCTATGGTTCTAAGTTCTGAATATACTGAAAATAATGACTTAAAACGGGGTTTAGGCATTTTATATATATCCATATATCTTAAACCGCCTATGTCGGCCCCATAGAGAGCTCTTTGGGGCAGTCTCACAAAAATAGGTATATCTCTCTAGTCCGATATCGTATTGACAAACGGTTTAATGCATTAGAAAGTAGACTAGTAGAAGTTTAATTTTATATGTATATCATCTCTTGATTAAAAGTATATTGGTAGAAATGTTCATCTACATTTGACCTAAATTTCTGCATCTAATAAATGCAACTTGTGATTGACCTTTACTAATTTTTGTTCCACAACTCGCTTGACTTAGAAACATAACACGCGAATATCATACGACTAAAATAATTCATAACTTAACTTCTTTATCATGTTAATCACCATAGTCTCACCCCAAAAGTATATGTTATAACATTCCAAACTTGTCGACTTTCGATGAAATTTATTTTCTTCAGTGTTTAGTTTCTAAGCTTTCCAACCCTTTTGGTACTTGTTATTCATGATATTAAAGATTTATAACCTCCAAAATAAAATGATGAACATATATTATGTACTTTTAAAAATGATCTCATTTTCGAGCTTATATCAATTGGCTTACGAACGTATTCTCACGTACGAAAACATGCGATGTAACATCATTCCCCCCCCCCCCCTTTAGACCATTCATCCTCGAATGTTGATTGATGCATTTATTAGTCTCATAACTTGTATCTCTTATGAATACTTTAATATTGTCCTTGACATGTAGAAAACTATTCTGTAAATAAATCCAAAGGCCATGGTATTCCCCCCTTTAGGCCTCTTTCTCATACCACGACCTGTGGTCGGAATTCTTCCAATTTCGTAACTGTTGTTACCCTCTGTCATGCATCATGTACAATTGTACTTGTATATGTTCCTATGAGACTCTTCTCCCTTTTTTTCCTTTAGCTTTTAGCCAATCTCTAGGCCTCACTTTGTGAACATACACAAACCTATGACAAGATGTCCCTCTAGACATCTACAGGTGTACTAAAGTTCTTCGGTTGGTACTTTGCCGAACTTACAATTATTGCTATAGTTTTTACTACATCAAGGTAGGTTATACTATATCCTAACTCTTACTTTGGTTTATATTACCTAGGTCTGCCACCAAGCTCCGAGTTACTCTTTCGCTGCTTGTCCTGTATGTATAAATCTAAGTCCTTTTGATGCTTCCTCATTACTGTTCATCTTAATAATGATGGTCTAATATCATCTCATACTTTGCAACTTTTATCCATCCATCGGCGATTCACCTTAATGTTGATCCATAATCTACAACTGATAACTTGAAACCTCTTGCATAATAAATTATCACTAGCCCTCACGTCTCATCGGGGAATATCTTAAGTAATTTATCTGATCCACCTAGGGATGATACTATACTTCCATAACCGTATTTCGTAGCATCCTAACATTATTAATCTTATGGGGGTATTCCAATCCCGTGCATTTTATAAAATCCCTTTTCTTTATATTATTCCTCAATAAAAGGTCTAGATGTCATCCTCTTATCTATCACAATTACGCCCTTATTCTACTATGGGCCAGCATTTCATCTCTTCTAATTGCTCCTAGTCGTATACTCCTCTATGTTCATTCAAGTGGTATCAAGCTTTTTATTACATATGGAAATCATCAACTCCCTTGTTTTGATGGGTTTAATCCCAAGGACATACATATTCTCGTCACCTTCTCACTTTCCTTTTCATATCCTTACTCCTATCTACCTAAAACCTTGTTGCTCTACAATACTTAACCTTTCGACCTACACATATCTATTTATACTACTCGCAACCTTCCACCATAAATTTCCTTTCGTGCCTTCTCAGTTTTCCTTAAATGTAAGCAACTACTTTTCCTGCTTGTTCTATCACTTGATACATGAATACTTGGCTTGTCTTATTGCCAATGACTGCTGTAATATCCTGTACCTTATATGGTCTCAAACATCACCTTTGATGTCTTCTTTTTCCATTCATTAGCCATGATAGGTGCCACTTTCTTATGGAGTGTAGACAATACTGTAGTGAGACTGTTCTTACAAGATCATTTTCTCTTTAGCTCACTATGCTTAGATGGAAACCTTCTTCTTTATTTCCTCAACTAGTCTTTTGCTATAGTACTTAGGAAGATCTTGTGGCTCTGGTAAAGTTGTGAGCTTGTTATATCATACACCCGAAGGAAATTTTCGTTGTTCTTACTCACCTATTATAGTCCTTAGTTACATAACTTCGTGCCCTTGTGCTCGTAGGTTACTTCTAAGTTCAAATTTTGATTGTCTCCTTAGTGGCACTCTCTTTTATTTTCATAAAACTTAAATGGTACATTTAACTGCCTCAACTCCAATCAATTATTTTTAGATGATTGCGATCTCATATGTGAGACTGAATTCCCTATGTTGCGGTTTATTATATTTATCCTGCATGATCAATTGATTTATGTCTAGCCATAACCAGGCTCTCCTGAATCTACTACTAATTACTCATTGGTCTCTCTCTCTCTCTCTCTCTCTCTCTCTCTATATATATATATATATATATATATATATATATATATATATGTAATCTCTCTTGGGATATATCCTTTGTCTTAACTTACCTCTCGCCACTAGCTTCTGATGTATCAAGTGTCCATTCACACTAATTTATCAATAATATCCTAGCCGGAAATATTTATTGTCTCTCCCTGGTGTCGTGCTTGTATAATGTTCTGGAGTTACAAGATATCTGTAGGAACTGAATAAATGCAACACCATCCCTTCTCCTTTTTACCATATTCTTCCTTTACCATTCGATAGCTATCTGAACCGCTTAACTCTGATTTAATAACAAATCATACCATATTCTCCCTTTAGAGGAGTACTAAGATTTAGTACTACGACAATCTACGCATAGATGTTTTAGTTCTTTATCTTTGGTGTCTTTTCACAGTATCAATGAACCTCAATCGCTTTATGATAACCTTTTGTGCCAGGGATAACTAAATTTCTTACGCACGAAGGTGTCACCTACTGTAACTGACACACTTAGTCCCTTAATATTAACTCTGCTCAGAGTGCTTGCTTTAGGTAAACGACTTACTAAATGACCTTTAAAGGTTATTCTTCTATCATTTCTATTGTTGTTGGAGCACAATCTTTGAAATTCTCACGATGTCGACCATTATCAAATTCTCCGGTCCCTAATTCATGATCGATTTTATCTTATTTACTAGACCATAATAATTTATGTTACTATAGGAGGTCTAACTTAGCCTTTCTGGACTCATTTCTCGAAATGAGGATATGACCTTTGGCCTATACTCTATTATTGTCTTAAGGCTTGTCACCTCTTATCTTTTCCTTTACTTGACTATAGACTCTGTCATTCTGTCATATTTTGATTTACCGTTATCATCCATCTATCACATCTTACTTATAATGCTTCAATTACTCTCTTCTTATTCTCTAGCTAATATCTCTATCTATCACTTTATTTAGATAACTTCAACAAAATATTCTTTCACTTTTAGCTCCCATTGCTTCATCTCACTAGCTCTTCAGGTCACCTGCATTCTCTCTTTACTAGGAACGGGAGCCATACAAAGGTAAATATTTATCCTTTATATGATACTAGTGCCAATCCTCTAATATTTTTTTTCCAGACATTCTAGTATTTATATCTGAATGTACTATTCTAGATTGCACCATTGCGGTATCTCACAAGGAGAACTATTACCATATGTGTAGTATCCTTCAGAAATTTTAGCTAATAATAATAATCCATCTGCCATTTCGGGTTACCCTAGCCCTAATTGGATCTTGTGTCACGACCCAAACTGGAGGGCTATGACTAGTACCCGGTCATACTTGCCGAGCACCAACGTACATTTTATCTATCCTTCTTTATTATCTTTTAGGCATGACGAGATCAATATAAATAGTAGACATAGATCATGGACAACCAATAATAAAATATGATGGCATGAACATATATAACATGAGATGACCAGAAAATCAAAAAACTATATATAAAGTACAAGCTAGCACGCTGCCATGAAAGACTATACAACAAAAATTCAGCCGACAAAGCATACAAAACTATATATGAGTTGACACCTATCTATGAGCCTCTAAAGAAACATAAGTGCTGCAACATAGCCGGAACAGGACCCCGACATACCCATAATGTCTATAACAAAAATGCATACCAACACAACGTCAAGTCCGGAGAAGGAATCTCACCAATCACTGCTGAATTGGACATCCTACTTTGGTGGGGGAGCTGCACCTGCCTGTCTATCAGGACCTGCAGCACGACATGCAGCATCCACAAATGAAAAGATGTCAGTATGAATAATGTACTGAGTAGGTAAGGTAGGGAATCATAAGTACGAATAGTAGTGTAAGCAGAGATAGGGAATATACAACTTGTAACATCTACGTACCTCTGAGGGCCACTGATATGAAATGCATGATACATATATATACATATATATATATATATATATATATATATACATATATATATATATATATATATATACATATATATATATATATATATATATATATATAAACTTTTAAAACATACGCCTATGTAGGCATCATATTCATCATATCATCCTCGGCCATAATAGGCTCGGTAAAAAAAAGTATCCGGCCATCATAAAGCTCAATATCGTACCCAGCCATGTGCAGCTCAGTAAATCCCAACTGATTAGTGATTACACAATAGGTGTCGTACCCGAACGACTATAGCACGGCTCGGTAGTGTAAAATAGATACATATATATAATGTATGCTTTACTCATGAAATCACGTTCTAAACCTTTCGGAGTGACGTAAGGTCGGTTCTATATACGTTATTAGGACCGACTCTTCACTATGAACCTTATAAGAATCAGGAAGTACCAACAATATTGAGAACATGAGAATAAGATAAGCATATTAACATCAGTCGTTCCATAAGAGGGGAAACAGTGTAAATACTGCTAGCTTCTAAGAGTAGAAAAGCTCATTCATTACATTATATACAATCGGATACATACAAAAGAAAGAAATAGATAGCTTCACATACCTTGTATATGCTGCCCCAATCTCAAGTTATGAAGTTGCCACGATTCCTTGGTCTACAATAAGAGAATAAATTTTATTGTTATTATTTCAGCGTTATAACTATTATGTATGGACCATAATCCATTTATAATAAAAGGGGAAACAACTACCTACTTATATGACTTCCCACGAGTTATAACATCCAATAACAACCAATATGCTCGAATATCATAGCTTTGTACACTCTATTATTTCAAATTCACGAAGCGTAATAATAACATCACAACCACAATACCAACTCAAATCTACAACAATGCCGACACTACCATCGCATAATCAAAGAGCGACAAGCTCCTGAGGCTTTAAACAATGGTGTACTCCACAACCGACCTCCGTTTGAGAACAACCAAGCTTTATATGAGCTACCACACAACCACCAATCTTCATACCATAAGAAAAGAGCGCATAACCTATTTATACAATTACTACTACTTGAATTCAACGCTTCTGATCACCGTCCCGTGAGTTCTCAACAATTACATGCCTTAAATTAAAACTTACCTTAACTGAATGTATGAAAATATGGACAATTTATACGTAGAGGAAACTTTGTGCACTTCACTGTTTGAGGAAAAAAGGAACGAGCAAAATGGAGTTTCTCCCCACATAGTTGCTGCAACGTGTGTGTGTATATATATATATATATACATATATATATAACAATTCCGTACTTTCCTCAAATGATAAGGTTTTTTCTTAAACACTATTTATATAGAGGATAAGGTCGACTGAAATACACCCCACCACCAAACATTTGCAACAGTCATTTCTTAGTGTAGAAGAACTCTATGTATTTTGATATATAGTCAAAAGATTTGTCCTGTACCAAGACTCCACTAACTTTCAAATTAAGTAAAATATCATCACATGACACGTAGTACTAGGAGGTCTCATAAATAGATTACTACATCTACTTTGATAAAATACTTGTTCCAAAAGTTAATACTTTTCTAATAAAATATGTGGCTAGTGTTATTTACAAACTAATCTATCAAATGGTAATAATTATACATAGTAACAAAATAAGTATTTTAATATTTTTAAAGGTTAGGGCATTAATAAAATTAAAGGTTAGGGCATTAATAAAAATAAAATTATATCATGTGAAATCTTTATTTTTTTCACAACATAATATCACAATACAAATTTTCTACTATAGGTACTCAAAACGATAAAAAGATAACTTTCTCGTTTTAAAAGAAAATAATTTTTATTTTTACAATTAAAAAATCTCGTAAACTTTCTTATATTATGAGTATAATTTATCATATTTGAAAATAGCAATAATGATAACTATACAAAACTATACTCAAATAACTTTTACTAAAATAATGACTAAAAGAAAATACCACAATAACATAATATCTAACAGTATCAAGGTTGTTAAAATTAAGAGGTGTAATATATTTTCTCCCTTTAGAACATTCATCCTCGAATGTAAGGGTTTATGAGGATTCAAAATCATCTTGGATTCCAACGGAGATTTTCGATCAATTTTCCCCTATACAATAGTGACTAGCAATGCTTGCCAACGGATGGCCTCAAAAGGCTACACAAAATATTATGGATATGTACATTATCTCCATATCACCATTTTATTAAGAAAGAGCATTCTCAAGTTATTGCTTACCTCTTAGAGCCAGTTTACCTTCTAATGTATCATGCGTTCCACCAGCATCCTTGTTATCTTCATTCTAAAATAAGTAAGGGTATTTTGGATTTCATCTCCTCTTCTGCTTCCCATGTCATTTTTTTTCATATTCTTGTTCCTCCATAATACTTTGATAGAAGCTACATCTTTTGTTCTCAGCTTGTGGACTTGTCGATTTACTGTAGCTACTGGCACTTCTTCATATGATAGATCCTCTATAACTAGTACATCTTTGATAGGGATGACTCAAGAAGGTTCTTAAATACAATTCCTCAATATAAATACATGGAATAGCCGGTGGAAAAACTCCAATGCGGATGGCAATTCTAACTCATATGCAACATGCCTAATTCGTCGAAGAATTTTATACGGCCCGATGTACCTTTGACTCAGCTTACCTTTCTTCCCAAAACGCATAACACCCTTTATTGGTAAGACCCTCAGGAAAACCCAATCACTAACTTCAAATTCCAGATCACAATATCAGACATCGGAATAAAACTTTTGCCTGCTTTGTGCCATACTCAACCGCTCCTTTTGTTAGAATATACGCTTAACGCTAGAGGGGGGGGGGGGGTGAATAGCTTTTTAATAAAAATCAAGATAAATTTGCAGAATTAAAATTGTAGGAGTAAAATAAGTGCGGTAAATAAAGTAGTAAGGAGAGAACACACCGAACTTATACTGGTTCACCATAATGTGTGGTTAGTCCAGTTTCCCGAGAGACTCTCTCGAGTTTCAACTAACTCCGTTAAGCTTGCGTGTGCTTAACAAACCGCTACAAACTGAGAACACAAGTCTCAACAATTGCTTGCTCGAAGATACCACACTTCAAGACTTCACGTGAAGGAACTAACCTTTCCTTCTTACAACCACAAGGGATTAGAACTTCCCTTCAAGTGTATACAAACACTTAGTACTCAAGACAAGACTCTCTTACAGAGTAGATATGAGTATATTTAATACGCTCAAGAACACAACAACTTCGTCAAGAATTTGGCTCTCAAAAACTATGAAATGATTGATATTAAAGTATGTAAGCTTAAGCAAGAATTGTAATCAGTTCTTGTGCTTAAAAGAGTGGTTTTGAGGTGTATTTATAGTCCTCAAAGACCCAAAGACCGTTGCTTAATTGCCAATCACTAATTGCTGATTTTGTGCTAGAATAATCGATTATCTGCAAATCGTTCAAAAGTCATATGCAGATTTTAAGCTAGAATAATCGATTATTCAAATTGCATAATCGATTACCTGATAACATTCAAAAATCAGACGCTGATTTTATGCTAGCATAATCGATTATTGCCTTGTGCATAATCGATTATCTTTCAGCGTTTAAAAATACTTTGGCAACGGTCAGTGAATAATCGATTATGCTATATAGGATAATCGATTATTGACCTCTGCGAAATTTTTAATATAATTCGAATAAAGCGGATAATCGATTATCATATTACATAATCGATTATTTTGCTGTTTTGTAAATTCTGGTTTACACTGTCTTAACATAATCGATTATCAAAGAAACATAATCGATTATTTTGCTATTTTGTAAATTCCTGTTTACACTGTCTTAACATAATCGATTATCAAAAAAATATAATCGATTATTTCTGTCCAGATTTGAAAGACATGTTTAAAATTCATTTTGGCTAAAATGAAAATGTTTGAAAATCATTTTGTTTTAAAACAAAGATGCATGGTTTGATGAAAATGATTTTACGAGAGAAGCCAAGACTTGAATCTATTGTTGGATCAAGATCACAATATAAAACGACTCATGTATATCTTCGTTGCTTTACTTGATCTTGTTCTTTGTTTCTCTTGTGCTTGGACTTCGGCATATGTCAATGTTCCATGCGCGTCGGTTTGTCATTTATCAAAACCTACAAAGATGAACACACGTTTAGTTTTAGCGATTTGAGAACGTGTTTCAACAATTTCCCCCTTTTTGATAATGGCAAACCAATATCGAGATATGCATATTAAATAATTGATAATGACAATCCAAGACAAGTATATAGATATGTGAATGAGTTCCCCCTCAATTTATGCCAATATGTATTAGTGTGCATAGCCCTTATTCTTCCCCCTTTTGACATTAGCAAAAATAAATAACCTTTTATTGAGGAAACAATATTGAAAATACATAATAAAGCAAGAAAAATAGACAAAATAATATTCAAACGAGACATAATGAAAGCAAGAAAAAAATAGACAAGACATTATTCATTGTCAATATTAACATCCGCCTCGGCATCCGGCACTTCTTCCGGAAGGGCAACTTGGGCATAGGGATAGCGGACGTGGTCAAAATATCCATGAAGCTCGTGGGATAATCGGGTGACATTCCTATCAATACGAGTCATGGACGTGGACAAAGAGGCAAGTTGCTCAGAAATGGTTTGGAGGGTAGCAACGGAAGGGGCCTGAAGACGACGTCTTTGAGTAGGAGGAGGAGCCGGTTGATCACCGATATTAGGAAATGAAGATTCTTGAATTTCCCAATGTTTTGTTGTCTTTTTGTGAGGACCGACGGTGGTGTCGATACCGGAGGCTACAAGAAGAGCCATTATGACAAAAGCATAGGGGAGTGGCTTATCGTCCCCAATTGCATCATACATGTGAGTCATGACGAACTTGCACCAATTGATGCGAGCCCTGGTGATAATTGCATGCATGAGTTTTGAATCCTCATGAGAGAGAGTGGCATGATTGAATTTGCGCGGTTTGAGAACGCGGGTTATGAAATAAAAGATTAGACGATATTCTGGGAGCATGTGCGTAATGGTTGGGCGACGATGCTCTGGACTTGCAATAAATTCGCCAATGCCAATTTGGTTGAAAAGGAGTTGTTCATCAAATAAAGCTCCTTCTTCTCTAGTGTAGAGTGAGATATCTTCCCCATTTCGTGGAAGTTTAGTGAGAAGTTGCATGTTTTCCTCATTTAAAAGAATTGGAACTCCATTGATGCTTGAGACAAGTTCACCATCTTCGTCCTTCTGTAGATTGGAATAGAAGGCACGAATTAGAGAAGGGTGAATGTAAGGAGATTGAAGATATATGAAGTCAATGAGTTGGCTTTGCATAAGAATATTTGTCGTTGATGGGGGGCGCTGTTGCTAAGGAATCGATCAGTGGAGAATCGAGGAGGAAGGATTTCTCGATTTTCAAATTTTTCGACGAAACGAATAAGTTCAGCTTCACTATCGAACCGTAAATAAGATCCGTCTTTATAGCAGTGAACGGGTGGAGGAGCAACGGAAGAGGATGCAATATGTTTGCTGGAACGAGGTCGTTTAGAATTCTTGCCCGTCATTTAAAAAGAAAGAAAAACCGAGACAGTAAGAGGAAATCGATTACGCAGTTTTCAATAATCGATTATTGTTACATAGTGGCTTAACACCTGTAAAACTGAACCTCAACATAATCGATTAGTAACATTGATAATCGATTTTTATATATGATCGCCAAATTCCCGCAAAGCCGAGATTGTTAGATAATCGATTGTAGTATTTGTATAATCGATTATTTTATTTTTCCAGCAGAATAATCGGAAAACATAAAGAAGTAATAATCGATTATTGACTAAGAAAAATCGATTATTTATCACCAGTGCCCGAGAATTTCCCCTGTCTTTAGGGCGATACCTGCAAAAAAGAGTTAGGCTCCTCCGACGCTCAAGTTAGTAATCGTTAAAAGAAAAAATGCAACGCATGTATTAGATCAACGTGGAGTCAAGTATTCCGAGTGTACTACGAATTCGGAAAAAGGACTCTTTCTCTAAAGGCTTTGTGAAGATGTCGGCCAATTGATATTTGGTTTCAACAAACTCAATTTCGACATCACCTTTGAGAACGTGATCTCTTATGAAGTGGTGCCTAATTTCTATGTGTTTCGTTCTTGAGTGAAGAACAGGGTTCTTCGTCAAGCTTATGGCGCTAGTATTATCACATCGAAGAGGGATATGATTGATACTAAGACCATAATCCGAGAGTTGTTGTTTCATCCAAAGGATTTGAGCACAACAACTCCTCGCGGCTACATATTCAGCCTCGGTTGTGGAAAACGCAACACTTACTTGTTTCTTGCTAAACCAAGAAACTAGAGAGCTACCGAGCAAATGGCACCACTAGTGCTCTTGCGGTCCAATTTGCAACCCGCAAAATCGGAATCGGAATAGCCAACAAGTTGGCATGAAGAACCTTTGGGATACCATAGTCCCACATTTATAGTTCCAACAAGATACTTCATTATCCGTTTTACCGCAGTTAGGTGCGACTCCTTCGGACATGATTGATATCGAGCGCATAAGCACACGCTAAACATGATGTCCGGTCTACTTGCAGTAAGATAAAGAAGGGATCCTATCATACCTCGATACTTCTTTGTGTCTACTTCCTTACCTTTCTCATCTTTGTCAAGATGGTCGGATGTACTCATTGGAGTGGCCATTGCTTTGGCGTTGCTCATTTCAAAACAATTTAGCAACTCCTTGCAATATTTAGATTGGCAAATGAAAGTTCCCTCTTTCATTTGTTTCACTTGCAACCCCAAGAAGAAGTTTAGCTCACCCATCATTGACATTTCAAATTCACTTGTCATTAATTCAGAGAATTCCTTGCACAAAGAATTGTTAGTAGCACCAAAAATAATATCATCTACATATATTTGAACTAATAAGATGTCATTGTTTTTGTTCTTAATAAAGAGTGTAGTGTCAACTTTCCCCCTAATAAACTCATCGTCCAAAAGAAATTTGCTTAAGCGTTCATACCAAGCTCGGGGAGCTTGTTTAAGACCATAGAGGGCTTTCTTAAGTTTGAAGACATGATCGGGAGATTTAAAGTCTTCAAAACCCGGGGGTTGTTCAACATATACTTCCTCTTGAATAAACCCATTTAGGAAGGCACTCTTTACATCCATTTGATATAAATTAAAATTCATAGAAGAGGCAAAAGCAAGTAATAGACGAATAGCTTCTAGCCGTGCTACGGGTGCATAAGTTTCTTCATAATCAATTCCTTCTTCTTGATTATATCCTTTAGCTACAAACCTAGCTTTGTTTCTAGTGATTATATCGTTTTCGTCTAATTTATTTCGAAAGACCCATTTCGTACCAATTATGGTGTGATTATCGGGTCTTGGCACCAATTCCCAAACGTCATTTCGTTTGAATTGGTTAAGCTCCTCTTGCATTACCAAGGTCCAATGCTCATCCCCAATTGCTTCAGAAATGGTTGAGGGTTCTAATTGAGAAACGAAAGCAGTGTGTCCTATAGTGTTCTTAAGAGTGTTTCGAGTGCTTACCCCTTGTTCGATGTTACCAATTACCTTGTCGAGAGGATGGTCTTTGAATGTCCTCCAGGCATTGGGCAGCACCGTTTCTTCCTCCTGTGGTGGTGCTTCCTCCGATGGTTGTTCCAAGATTTCATCTTGAATTTCCTTTGGGTTTTCCTCTTGTACCTTGTCTTGAAGACTTATTTTGTTTAAAGAATCTGCAAGATCAACACAAGAATCCTTTCTCGCCAAGCGAGCATCATTTTCGGAAAATACAACATGAGGAGACTCCTCGACAGTTGAAGTGCGGTTGTTGTAAACTCTAGATGCTTTACTATGCAATGAGTAACCAATAAATATGCCTTCATCAGATTTTGCATCAAACTTTCCTAAGCTATCTTTTCCGTTATTATGAATGAAACATTTACAACCAAAAACTCGAAGATGGGAGAGGTTAGGCTTCCTTCCCTTGTATAGTTCATAGGGAGTTTTCATGAGTATTGGTCTTATGATAGCTCTGTTCAACACATAGCTTGCGGTACTCACGGCATCCGCCCAAAAATTTTTGGGAATCTTTGCCTCATCGAGAATGGTTCTAGCCATCTCTTCGAGACACCGATTTTTCCGTTCCACCACTCCATTTTGTTGTGGTGTACGTGGAGCAGAGAAGGTATGCTCAATGCCGAGTTCGTCACAAATATCCGCGAAGAGATTATGATCGAACTCTCCCCCATGATCACTTCTTATGGAAGTGACAGTTGTGTTCTTTTCATTTTGAACACGTTTAAGAAAACTTTTATACCTTTGAAAGGCCTCACTTTGTGAGCAAGAAATAGCGTCCATGTGAATCTAGAGTAGTCATCAATAATTACAAAAGTATAGCGATTTCTACCAAGACTTTCAATACGAGATGGTCCAACAAGATCCATGTGAAGAAGTTGTAAAGGTCTAGAGGTTGAAACAACATTTTTAGATTTAAAAGAGGCTTTTATTTGTTTCCCTTTTTGACAAGAATCACAAATAGTATCTTTTTCAAATTTTAGATTTGGAAGACCAATTACTAAATTTTGTGAAACTAATTTGTTTAAAAGATTCATGTTGACATGAGCTACTCTACGATGCCATAACCACATGTCGCCATTTTTACTCATAAGACATTTCACATAATCTGATGAAGAATTTTCAAGGTCAACCATATAGATATTATCAATTCTAATACCACGAAGAATGACTTTAAAATCACTGCGGCGTATAACTAAGCATTCTTCCGAATCAAACAATACAAGATTTCCCTTGTCACATAATTGACTTATGCTCAAGAGATTGTGTTTAAGCCCTTTTACTAATAAGATATTCTTAATAGAGGAGGATTCGGTCTCACCTACGGAGCCGATGCCGATTATTTTTCCTTTATTGTTGTCTCCAAATACCACGCTTCCTCCTTCCGTGGGTTTTATTTGAAGGAATTTTGATGCATCTCCAGTCATATGTTTAGAGCATCCGCTGTCAAGGTACCAAAGTACACTTGATCCCTTCAAACACACCTACAAGACAAATTAATGAGTTTTTGGTACCCAAGCTATTTTGGGTCCTTGTGTGTTAGGTGCAAAATGGTGGTGTGATTGACATGCAGTGAAGTGTCTGTGTCTAGTAAAACAAGCAGGAGAAATATGTCCTATTCGATTGCAATAATGGCAAATGACATTAGGATTATGCATTCTTCTAGGATGATAATAGTTGGAGGTCGAAATTCATTTACTCTATTTTTGACAATATAATTTTGACGCAATTTTTGAAAATCTTTTCTCGGTGTTCTAAATTGCTCAACATTTCTTCTAGTGTTTGTTCTAGGATATGTAGCGGTCCTAGGATAATTATTTTGAGTATGTCTAGGTTGCAATTTTTGAAAGCCATTTCTAGGTGTTCTAAATTGCTCAACATTTCTTCTAGTGCTTAATCTAGGATGCATATTGATTCTAGGATTATTATTTCTAGGTTGAATGTTAACATTTATTTTATTTTGCCTAGGTTGAGCATTAGGTTGTTGAGGGATGGTCTCAACTTTTTCTTTAGACTCATTTTTGAAACCTATGCCATGTTTAGTAGATTTTAAATTTACAAGAACATCATTTAGATTTTTGTGAGAGGAATTGAATTTATTCAAGGTACCCTTAAGTTTTTCTACTTCATCTTTTAGAGATTTGCAAGAAGTACAACCATTGTTTGAGCTCTCGGGTTTATCGGCGCATCTTTTGCCATAAAACTTATTTTCCTCTTTTAGCTTCTCATTATCGAGAGTCAATTTTTCCAAATCTTTTTCTTTCAAAGAAAATTGTTTCTTCAATTCTTTTATGGTTTTGGAAGCTCTAATAAATTCACCATATAATTCATCAAAGGCATTTTGCATTTCTTCAAGAGAAAAAAGCTTCTTAGAAGGAGATTCACATACCTCTTCTTGAGTTTCTTCGTGTGCCATGAGACATAAATTAGCGGTTTCATCTTTTTCCGTCACTTGATTCATCCCCGGAGTCACCTCCCCAAGAGATGTAGGCTCTTTGTTTCTCGGCGAATTTCTTTTCTGTTTTGTTATTTGGGCAGTTGGATTTGATGTGCCCAGCTTCTCCGCATCCATAGCATTTGAGTGGTCCACTTGGCCGCTTTCTTTTAAACTCTTTCCGCATGAATTTTTGGAATTTCTTGATCATGAGTCCGAACTCGATATCCTCATCACTTGAATCCTCATCGTTTTGAGGTTGAGTCGTAGACGCTTTGAGTGCAATCCTTCTTTTCCTTTGATCATCCAAAGGAGGGCTAAGCATAGTAGATTCATAAGTTTTGAGAATACCTCGAAGTCCGTCTATGGTGACATTTGTAATGCCGATCGATTCTTGAATAGCGTCGGCTTTGGAACGCCTTTCCAGAGTAAGGCTTCGTAGAATTTTTCGGACAAGCTCCTTATTCGTAAATGTCTATTTGAGAGCATGAAGGTCGTTTACGATTTTTGAAAATCGCTCAAACATATCATCTATTTTCTCATTCTCCTTCATATGAAACAATTCATATTCATGGGTAAGAAAATCAATTTTTGCTTCTCAAACTTGATCCGTACCTTCGTAAGTGATCTCTAGTTTGTCCCACATTTGTTTGGCCGTGGTGCAACATGAGATTTTCCGATAGTCATCGGGATTTACAGCACAATACATTATGTTGATGGCCTTTTGCATTATTTCCACCTTTTTGATATCGTCCATATCGTATTCGTCTTCCGACTTTGGGACGAGTTCATCTCCAACCTTTTTAGTGGGAAGTTGTTCTCCATTCTTTATAATTTTCCACAATTGGAAGTTGTTTGATTGAATGAAAATCCTCATCCTCTCCTTCCAATAAGTGTAATTGGTGCCATCAAAGAGTGGTGGCCTTGTTAAGCATTGTCCTTCACCTAGTCCTGCATTAAGGTTACGAGTAGAAGTCATGGATTGTTTCTCTCAAACTGTTAAGTCTTTCAGAGAGACAGGCTCTGATACCAATTGTTAGAATATACGCTTAACTCTAGGGGAGGTGAATAGCGTTTTAATAAAAATCAAGATAAATTTGCGGAATTAAAATTGCAGGAGTAAAATAAGTGCGGTAAATAAAGTAGTAAGGAGAGAACACACCGAACTTATATTGGTTCACCACAACGTGTGGTTAGTCCAGTTTCCCGAGAGACTCTCTCGAGTTTCAACTAACTCCGTTAAGCTTGCGGGTGCTTAACAAACCGTTACAAACTGAGAACACAAGTCTCAACAATTGCTTGCTCGAAGATACCACACTTCAAGACTTCACGTGAAGGAACTAACCTTTCCTTCTTACAACCACAAGGGATTAGAACTTCCCTTCAAGTATATACAAACACTTAGTACTCAAGACAAGACTCTCTTACAGAGTAGATATGAGTAAATTTAATACGCTCAAGAACACAACAACTTTGTCAAGAATTTGGCTCTCAAAAACTATGAAATGATTGATATTAAAGTATGTAAGCTTAAGCAAGAATTGTAATCAGTTCTTGTGCTTAAAAGAGTGGTTTTGAGGTGTATTTATAGTCCTCAAAGACCCAAAGACCGTTGCTTAATTGCCAATCACTAATTGCTAATTTTGTGCTAGAATAATCGATTATCTGCAAATCGTTCAAAAATCATATGCAGATTTTAAGCTAGAATAATCGATTATTCAAACTGCATAATCGATTACCTGATAACATTCAAAAATCAGACGCTGATTTTATGCTAGCATAATCGATTATTGCCTTGTGCATAATCGATTATCTTTCAGCGTTTAAAAATACTTTGGCAACAGTCAGTGAATAATCGATTATGCTATATAGGATAATCGATTATTTACCTCTGCGGAATTTTTAATATAATTCGAATAAAGAGGATAATCGATTATCATATTACATAATAGATTATTTTGCTGTTTTGTGAACTCCGGTTTACACTGTCTTAACATAATCGATTATCAAAGAAACATAATTTATTATTTTGCTATTTTGTAAATTCCGGTTTACACTGTCTTAACATAATCGATTATCAAAAAAAACATAATCGATTATTTCTGTCCAGATTTGAAAGACATGTTTAAAATTCATTTTGGCTAAAATGAAAATGTTTGAAAATCATTTTGTTTTAAAACAAAGATGCATGGTTTGATGAAAATGATTTTACGAGAGAAGCCAAGACTTGAATCTATTGTTGGATCAAGATCACAATATAAAAAGACTCATGTATATCTTCGTTGCTTTACTTGATCTTGTTCTTTGTTTCTCTTGTGCTTGGACTTCGGCATATGTCAATGTTCCATGCGCGTCGGTTTGTCATTTATCAAAACCTACAAAGATGAACACATGTTTAGTTTTAGCGATTTGAGAACATGTTTCAACACCTTTATCACTTTCACCTTCTCAATGGCCTGGTGAATCAAATTTGGCCCATATAATCCTGTTTCACTGACTTCGAACCATCCAACTGGTAATCTACATCTCCTCCCATATAGTTCCTTATATGGGACCATTTTAATGCTGGAACGGTAGCTATTTTCATATAGGAGAATTATATGAGTGGAAGATGGTCGTCCCAATTCCCCTTATAATCTAGAACCATGCTTGTAGCATATCATACAGTGTTTGAATGGTACGCTCAGCCTGTCCGTAAGTCTGCAGATGAAATGAAGTGGTGAGATTCACTTGTGTACCGACACTATCATCGTGTAATCAAAGCGCGACAAGCTCCTGAGGCTTTAAACAATAGTGTACTCCACAACCGACCTCCTTTGAACAACAACCAATCTTTACATGAACTACCACACAACCACCAATGTCCATACCATAAGAAAAGAGCGCATAACAATTACTACGACTTGAATTAACGGTTTTCGATTATCGTATCGTGAGTTCTTAACAATTATATGCCTTAAAATAGAATTTACCTTCATTGAATGTATGAAAATATGGAGGAGTTGTACGTAGAGGAAACTTTGTGCACTTCACTGTTTGAGGGAAAAAGGAACGAGCAAGATGGAGTTTCTCCTCACATAGTTGCTGCAACGTATATATATATATATATATATATATATATATATATATATATATATATATATATATATATATATATATATATATATATATTTAACAATTCCCTCCTTTACTCAAATAATAAGGTTTCTGTCATAGAGGATAAGGTCGGCTGAAATACACCCCACCACCAAACTTTTGCAACTGTCTATTTCTTAGCGTAGAAGAACTCTTAAGTATTTTGATAGATATTTAGAAGATTTGTCCTTTACCAAGACTCCACTAACTTTCAAATTAAGTAAAAAATCATCACGCAACACGTGGTATTAGGAGGTCTCATAAATAGATTACTACATCTACTTTAATAAAATACTTATTCCAAAAGTTAATACTTATCTAATAAAATATGTGGCCAGTGTTATTTACAAACTTATCTATCGAATGGTAATAATTATACATAGTAACAAAATAAATATATTAATATTTTAAAAGTTAGGGCATTAATAAAAATAAAATTATACCCCGTCAAATCCTACTCCCTCTATTTCTTATTAAATGAATTACTTTTCTTTTTAGTCTGTACCACAATAAATGATATATTTCTAAATTTAGAAATAATTCAACTTTAAACTATTTATTTTACCCTTTTGCCTTTAATGAGAAGCTTTTGTAGCCACACAAATGATTATAGCCCCACAAATATTTTACCCCTAAAACTTTTAAGACCACAAATTCAAAAGTCTTGTTCTTTTTTCTTAAACTCCATGACGAGTCAAACTAGTTCAAACAATATGAAACGGGGGAAATAATATTTTCACAACATAATATCACAATCAAAATTTTCTACTATAAGTACTTAAAATGGTAAAAAGATAACTTTCTCGCTTAGTAAGAAAATAATTTCTATTTTTAGAATAAAGAAAATCTCATAAACTTTCATATATTATGAGTACAATTTATCATATCCAAAAGTAGTAATAATGGTATCTATAAAAAAATTATACTAAAAAAACTCTTACTAAAATACTCCACTAAAATAAAGTATCGCACTAACACATTATTTAACGGTATCAAGGTTGTAAAATTACGGGATGTAACATCTTGCTGTCCCCTTCTTCTCTTAAACTATATCTGCCAACTCCTATAGTGCATAATGAGAATGGGGTGGCAAATTGTACATACATCTGTTACTATTGAAGGTAACTCAGAATACATATATTTCTCTGCCTGAATTGTAAAAACTCAAAACCTTCACCTATTGGTACCTCGTAACCTTCGCATCTTGCTTCGTTTACTTGTTGAAGCCTGTATTTACTTTTGATTTTTTTGTTACTTTTTAAACCATATGGATAGATAGATATTAATGCCTTAGGTCTCGTTATCAAGAAACTTACGCATCTTAGCATACACATAATCTACTGAAAACCTTATATTTATTCATCATAAGCATGATGCAAAATCGAGTTCCATTGCATCAACTCTTCCACAACAATATCTAGTCTCTTACCAAGTATCTGTTTGGATGACGTATCATTGTGTTATAAAAAAAATAGAATTTAGAAGTTTGAATTCTTACAATTGAGCTTTACCACATGATCTAGAGTAAGAAGAAACAGTGATAGTCCTAAATGTTTTGCAGCCTCCTGCTTATAAGTGTGGTGCACAACACACCCATAAATAAGATTTACAAGACACGGCTGGTAGACTCTTTAGGACAGAACTGCTTCTTTTGTCACCACCCAAACTGAAGGGCCGTGACGGACACTCGGTGCCTTACTCAACCGAGTACCAACGTAACATATCTTTCTTATCATACTATCATGAGTAAATGAGACCAACCCGTCATGAGATAACAGGAATAAAACATAAGGGAATACTCAACATATGATGACCCAACATGATATACAAACTTATACATATGACATACGGGCCTATAAGGCCGACATGACCATTTGTAAACTCAAAACATGGCCGAAAAGGCCATACAAGTATCCATACACTGATATCTGTCTACAAGCCTCTAAGAGTACATAAAATCATAAAGGTCGGAATAGGGCTTTGCCATATCAATCAATACATATCCAAAGCATACTGACCAAATAAGCAATTTCGGAGCAAGTGGAGCGTGCCAACACCTTCTCTGAGCTGATAGCCTTATATGAGGAGTGTCAACCTATCAATCGGGACCTGCGAGCATGAAACGCAGCATCCCCAAGCAAAAGGGACATCACTACGAATAAAGTACCAGTATGTAAGGCAGGAAAGCATAAACAAGAACAATAATGTAAAGAGTGATAGAGAAGATGCAACATATAACAGCTGAGCGCTTCTGGT
This sequence comes from Nicotiana benthamiana, assembly GCA_034376525.1. Classification (NCBI taxonomy): domain Eukaryota; kingdom Viridiplantae; phylum Streptophyta; class Magnoliopsida; order Solanales; family Solanaceae; genus Nicotiana; species Nicotiana benthamiana. The sequence continues at coordinate 43,780,902 of CM067326.1, forward strand.
GGCTACTAACATGAAATGGATAATACATATATATACATAAACTTTTGAAAACATATGCCTCTGTGGGCTTCATTAGCGTCATATCATACTCGGCCTTAAAGAGGACTTGGTAAAAACGTACACGCCCGTCATAAGGTTCGGTAGAATCATACCCGGCCACGTGGAACTCAGTAAACCCAACTGATCAGTGGTTTCACAATAGGTTCCACACCCGACCGACTGTAGTGCGGCCCAGTTGAGTAAAATAAATACTATATATAATGTATGTTGACTCATGGAATCACGTTCTAAACCTTTCGGAGTGACTTAAGGTCATTGCACCTTAGATTAACATTATGGATATCCATACCCTCAATATGAATCTTAATAGGTTTAATTTATCATACGCACTTACTTAGGATAACTTTATAAGAAAAGAACAACATGGACAACCTTAGTTGCTAGGAGTAGATCCGTTATAAAATAGTGTATTCATTTTACTTTAGATCATGCCAAAAGAAAGAAGGAAGTTCCTTAACATACCTTAAACTCATTGAGTCCTTAATCCTTTCCAAGAAACTCTTCAAACAAATCAACTCAATCTTTGATAGTATAAGGAGATTTAAAATCAGTGCTGAGCAAAGGCTAAGTCTGTAACTTAAGCTAATAACTCATTTACATAAATTCAGACAACATCTACCTAGTAACAAGGGCATCCTCCAATACCATATACCAACAAAAACAACCATATAAATTTATCATCATATAAATATCAATAACAAGACACCATATAACAACAACACGTCACAACTACTTCACGACGAGCGGCAAGCTCCGATTGGAATCCGTATAACCCATATCACCCCTTATCGACTTCTTAATTTAACTTTAAAACATCATTAACATGATAATGAATAAGTTCATCAATGATTCCACCGTTATACCATATATTTATAATAAAGGAAACAATCCACAACTCTAACTATCTCTAATTAGAAACTTTATTCTCTAGTTCATCTGTAGCCCAACCATTTAGCTTAATCAACATCAAGATAACCTTAAGAACCTGCAAGGACACAATACACATACCTCCTATAGTATCTTCAAGTCAAAATAGAAGTTATATTTAGCTTACAACATCCCTCAATGGCAATACAACACCATAGAAGTGACTTAAGCTAATCCAAGTATTATCTTGTAGTTTATCATCCTAACAGCTTAACCAACACACAAACAAGCTTAAGAACAATTAGTAGGCTATTATACTCACTTTAGCTAGTAGCAACAACTCAAAATTTCAGCACAAAATAGCTCACAACTATCCTTACTGACAACACAACCTCAAAGAGGTGTTATTCTTGACTTTTGATGTTGAAATATGGTGTAATCCATTTTGAAAGACTTGAAATAACCTATGGTTGATATGATTTGGTGTAATCCATTTTGAAAGACTTGAAATAACCTATGTTGATATGAAAACCATGAGAGAGAATTTTACAGAACATATAACACTTAAAACAAACTCTCACACGAGCTGAAACCACCCAAAAATCAGCAACAACAAGAAGAGCAAGAAACTTACTAGTGCCACAGGATTCCCGACACCTGATTTATGTTGTTTTCCCTTTGTTTAGATCTTGGATCATGAGAGAAACTTGAAAGAGTGTTTATAAGGTTCTAAGCTCTCAATATACTGAAAATAATGACATAAAACGTGGTATATATATATATATCCCTATTTGTATTAAACCACCTATGTGGGCCCCATAGAGAGCTGCTTGGCGCAGTCTCGCAAAAACTTAAATATCTCTCTAGTATGATATCGTATCGACGAAAGGTTAATGTGTTAGAAAGTACACTCGTAGAAATTCAAATTGATATGCAGATCATCTCTTGATTACAAGTATATTAGGAAAAATGCATCTACATTTTACCTAAATTTCAGCATATAATAAATGCAACTTGTGATGACCTTTGCCAATTTTTGTTCCACAACTCGCTTGACTTAGAAACATAGCAAACGACTATCATATGATTAAAATAACTCATAACTTAACTTCTTTTCATGCTAATTACACTAGTCTCACTCCAAAAGTATATGTTATATCATTCCAAACTTGTCGAATTTCAATGAAACTTATTTTCTTCAGTTCGTTTAGCATCTAAGTTTTCCAACCCTTTTGGTACTTGTTATTCATGATCTTAAAAATTTATAACCTCCAAGATAAAATGATGAACGTACATTATGTACTTTCAAAAATGATCTCATTTTCGAGCTTATATTAATCGGCTTACAATATATTCTCACGTATGAAAATTTGAGTTGTAACAAGTTCGAGGTTAGTATTAATAGTCTCGTGATTTGATTCTTCCATTGTATGTCAAAGTATGGCGCTAGGTTCCCCGACTTCTACCAGAATCAACCCCTCAGATCCATATACTAAGGAGAACGAGGTTGCTCCCATACTGGACTTTGATGTTGTTCGAAATACCCAAAGGACTTCGGGTAAACTTTCTCTCCACTTTCCTTTATCATCATTCAACCTTTTTTTTAAATTTTGAATGATAGTCGTCCATTTGACCTGTCCGTTCCTACTAGGATGATATGACATTATTAATATCCTTTTTATATTATGGTCCTCGAGGAACTTTTTTACCTTGCTGCCGATAAATTGTTTTCTATTGTCACACACTATTTCGATGGGTACTCCAAATCGACATACGATGTGATCCTAGATCAAGTCTTTAACCTCTCTCTCTCTTTCACGTTTTTGAACGCATGTGCTTCAACCCATTTAGAGAAATAGACAGTCATAAATAAAATAAACTTACCTTTACTTGGGGCCGTTGGCAGAGGGCCGACGATATCCATCCCACATTTCATGAATGATTATAGGGATATAACCGAATAAAGTTATTGTATGGACTGATGGATAATCGGTGCAAACCTTTTATATTTATCACATTTTCAAACAAACAAATTAGTGTTTTTTCCATGCTATCACAGTAGTATCATGCTCTAATGATATTGGGGTTCAACGATTCGGCATCAGAGTGGTTCCCAGAAGTGCCTTCATGGACCTCTCGTAAAACATAATCGGTGGCTCTTGGTCATAAGCATACTGCCAATGGTCCATCGAATGTCCTTCTGTATAATGTTCAATCTTCATCCAATGTGAATCGAGCAGCTTTGGTTCGTAGGGCCCTCAACTCTTTAGGGTCCAATGGGAGCTTTCCGTTTTTCAAGTACTCAATATATTTATTCCTCCAATCCTAGGTTAAGCTTGTAGAGTTTATCTCGACATGACTTTCCTCGATCACTGATCCTGAGAGTTGAACGACAGTCCCCGAGCTGATCTTGTCTTCCTCGACCATTGAACCTAAATTTGAAGTGCATCGGCTCCCTATTTTGTTCTCGAGGTGCATGCTGTAAAGTTGATTCCTTGAAATGGTGCAAAGTTACAAACAGCTTGTCCAAATACCTTTGCATTCTATCCTCTCAGACTTTGAAGGTTTTGTTTACTTGATTCACCACCAGTAAGGAGTCAAACTTGGCTTCAATGACTTTTTCTCCCAAGATTTTTTCTAGCTCGAGACCTACAATCATAGCCTCATACTCGGCCCTATTGTTAGTCAACCTAGAAGTTTTCATACACTGTCTAATAGTGCTACCTTTGGGAGGCATTAAAATGATGCCTAGCCCAGACCCCTTCACATTCGAAGCACCATATGTGAAAGAATCCACACCCCTGATGATGTGCCTGATTTTAACAAAAGTTCTTTTTCAAATTCGAGTACAAGGGTTGGCGTGATATCAGCCATGAAGTACACCAAAATTTGAGACTTGATGGACGTTTGGGGTTGATACACGATATCGCACCCACTTATTTTGACAGCCCATTGGGCTAATCGGCTCGATAGTTTGGGCTTGTGAAAAATATTATGAAGTGGGTAAGTGGTTAACATGCATATGGGATGACATTGAAAGTATGATTTTAACTTTCTAGAAGCGTTTATCAGTGGAAGTGCCAATTTCTCTAAGCATGGATACCTAGTTTCTATTTCTCCCAAGGATGAAGCTACATAATAAATGGGAAATTGTGAACCTTGCTCTTTTCGAACCAGGGCACCACTTACCGCAATTTCCGATACTTCCAAGAACAAGTAAAGTTTCTCATCTGCCTTTAGAGTGTAAAGCAGTGGCAGGCGCGGCAAGTATTGCTTTAGTTCCCTTAATGCTTGTTGGAATTCTGGGTTCCAGGCGAAATCGTTCTTCTTTTTGAGTAGAGAAAAAAATTTGTGGCTTCAATCCGACGACCTCGAGATGAATCGGACTGAAGCAGCTATCCGTCCAGTTAGCCTCTACATGGATTTTACACTGTCCACAATGGTTATGTCTTCAATGGCCTTGATTTATCGAGGTTGATATCGATCCCCCAATTCGATACTTTGAAGCCTAGGAATTTGCCCAAACCGACCCCGGAAGTACATTTCTCGGGGTTGAGCTTCATGTTATATTTCCTCAAAATCTCGAATATTTCCTGCAAATAAGCCAAATGGTCCTCTGCGCGCAAGGACTTAACTAGCATGTCATCGATATAAACTTCCATCCACTTACCTATTTATTCTTCGAAAATTTATTTACTAGGCGTTGGTAAGTAGCTCCATCATTTTTAGCCCGAAAGGTATTAAATTATAACAATATGTTCCATACTTGGTGATAAATGAAGTCTTTTCCTAGTCTTCTGGGTTCATTTGAATTTGATTGTACCCGTAGTAGGCATTGAGAAAGGTAAGGATCTCATGGCCAGCCATGGCGTCGATTATGCGATCGATATTAGGCAGTGGAAAAGGATCTTTATGGCCTGACTTGTTTAACTCTTTACAATCTACACACATTCTAAGTTTGTTCCCTTTTTAGGGATTACGACTACATTGGCTAACCATACGGAATATCTTACCTCTCGAATGGATCCTATTTTGAGAAGTTTAGTTACCTTATCCTTTAGGAATGTGTGCTTTACCTTGGATTGGAGCCTTCTCTTTTGTTTCACTGGTTTGAACCTGGGGTCAAGGCTTAGTCAATGCGCCATTATCTACGGTGGGATAGGTGTCATGTCTAAATGGGGAAAGCAAAACAATCTACGTTATCAATAAGAACTTGAATAAGCTATTTCCTGAGTTTGGGGGTTAATCCCGTTCCTAGGTATACATTTTGCTCGGGAAGGTACTGGATCAATATAACCTGTTTTATTTCTTCGATCGTTGATTTGGTGGTGTCCGAATCTTCCGGAACAATAAAAGTTTGAGGAGTTAGAAAGTGCTTTTCTTCTTCTTATATCCGCTGGTTCCTCGATTCGGTCGAGGTTGGTGGCTGTGATTGCTATTTGGCTTCATTCTTACCTTTTATGCTCAACCTTTACAAGGTTGATAATATTGATATCGGTGTTACCTCATCAACCGCAAACATTTCTTTTGTAGCATGTTGCTCCCCGTACACTGTTTTTACACCATCCGTCGATGGGAATTTCATCATTTTGTGGAGAGTTGATGGGACTATCCTTATATTATGGATCCAAGGCTTTCTGAGTAGGTCATTGTACCTTATGTCTCCATCAATCACATGGAATTTGGTATCTTGAATGTTCCCAACCATGTTCACCGGTAAAACCCCTTAGTTGTTTCACTAGTCATATTAAATCTATTTAAGACCCGAACTGCGGACACGATTTGATTTTGTAAGCCAAGTTGATGTACTATCCTCAATCAGATGATATTTCCCGAGCTACCTGGATCTACTAAAAGACACTTAACTTGAACTTTATTTAATAAGATAGAAATTACTAGAGCGTCATTGTATGGCTGAGAAATTCCTTCTACTTCTTGGTCGGCAAATGATAAGGAGCCTTCGGGCACATAATCCTGGGTTCGTTTTCCTTAGTGATTGATACCTTAGTGCGATTGAATATGGGTCCTTGTAGAATGTTGACCCTACCGACGATCATATGAATGATATGCTGGGGTTTCCTCTTGTTCATTTTTCCTGTTGGCATCCCGTTCTCTGAACTGATTCTTGGCTTGATTGCTGAGGAACTCTCGAAGATGGCCCTTATTAAATAGATGAGCTACCTCCTACCTCAACTGCCTACAATACTCGGTCTTTTGACCATGCGTGCCATGATACTTGCATATAAAATTTGGGTTTCTTTGGGACTGATCGGTCTGTATGGTTCTAGGCCACCTAGTATCTTTGATCCTTCCGATTACTGATACAATGCCCGATGCGTCGATGCTAAAGTTATATTCCGATAATTTAGGTGCCTCTATGGGATCGGCATGTTTATCAACACCACTTTTGCTCACGAGCATTATGTCCTCGATCACTTCTTCGATCATTCCGGACAGAATTGTATCCTAAACCATTGTTCCTTCATGTGTGGTATACGGTTGATATCATTATCTGTTTGACCTTGGCTTCCTATCGATGTCCCTCGGGGTTTCAACTATCGACCTATTTGGATGTACTGAACCGGAAGGGGATCCTAATTGGTCGTCCTCGACCATATCTTTGATTGATATCAATTGTGCACATCTGCCCAAGTCACAACTGGATACTCGATCAAATTTTACTTCAACTGATGTGACCCAATCGAACTCCGTTCGTTCATCCCTTAAGTGAAAGATTGAACGGCCCAATCATATGTGACTGGTGGAAAATCCACACGTTCCATTTGAAATCGGGATACGAACTCCCTCAGCATTTTATTATCCCTTTGTCTTGTCTTAAACATGTTCGATTTTCTTATTGCGACCTTTATGGCCTCGACACCTTTATGAAAGAATCTGCTAACATGGAAAATGAGTCGATGAAATTTGGTGGCAGGTTACGATACCAAATGATTGCTCCTTTCGAAAGGGTTTATCCGAAATTTGTCAACATCACAGGTTCAATTTCATCATCTTCTACGTCATTTCCCTTTATTTGGCACGCGTACGAAGTGATGTGTTCATTTTGATCGGTGGTCCGTTGTACTTAGGTATATCCGGCATACAGAACTTCTTAGGAATGGACTTCGGAGCAGCATTTTAAGGAAAAGGCTTCTACACGAAGTTTCTCGAATCCAAACACTTTAGGATTGGGGGCGCCCCTGGTATCTGATCAACTGGGGAATTGTATATTTCCACTTTTTCTATCATTATCTTCAATTTCATTGGTGAGACTCAATTCGTTTGGTGAGCTCCTCAATAATTTTTATTGTTGTAGGATCAGTCCCTGATTCGTTACCATTTGACCTTTCTGGCACTGGCTCGATACAACGAGTGATTCCTGGCTCGACCCCACTTGGGGTCCTATGTTGATTTTGCAACTGAGCAATAGCGGCCTACTGAGCCTGTAGCATCTCGAATATCACCTGGAGACTAACTCCTCCATTTCCTCTACTATGTGTACCTTGACCACCAGATCAGCCTTCCCTACGTACACTCCCTTCGGGGTCCGCATTTAAAGCAACATGCAAACTGACATCGACTGGATCGATAAACGATGCTCCCCCGAGATTAGGTGGTGGCACCCCGGCTCCTGGAGCAATTGCATTGTCGTTTTCCCCGTGAAATACAAGACCATCATCATCATGTATGGATGCGCTTTGTGAGTTGACATATTTTAGCCTGAGAGCAAAAAATACTTCACAAGAACAAGCATGAATAATGTGTGTTATCAGAATCATTACTGAACAGTCACTATTATCCTAGTCCCCACGACGGGAACCAAACTTTTTTCCCTAAAATTCGAGTAATAATTAAACTTATATTGTAGTTTTAAGGATATGTGATTCAATCCAATGTCAATTGATATACAAGTAATTAAACAGATAAATTAGAGAATAAAATAGATCAACCAGTATGCTAGCCAAATTTTGACCCCAACTTGTGATAGCCTCGAGGTGTAAAAATAAGAATGGCAAATAATAAAGTAACTCTAATCAACAATAAGCGAAATAGCAAGAAAATAATTAGTGTATATGTTCTTATCAGTGAACAATGATCCTTACAAATAAATGAGATCCCCTTTTATAGAACAGGGGAGCCCTAAATAAGGTACACTTCTAATTATAGTAAGAAATTATATCTGACAACTGATTAACCACGTGAGGACCAATCCATCCTGAAATTCATGCCATGATCTTCGGTTCATTGTCGGGTATCTCGCTCTTTCTGCTACTGAACAATACCGGCATCATCTCGAAGTATGCCCTCTTATGAGCTCGATAAGTGATATGGACCTCAATGTTGGAAAGAAAACTTTGACCTCGAACTCGACGTCCTGGCTTTCCGACGTGGCATCACTTTTCCATCAAAGAAAAATCGGGTAGCCCCAATTTCCACTGTATACAATAATACTCCATCCGTTCACTTTTACTTTGCATGTATACGAAAAATAGATTTTTTATTTTTACTTGTCACTTTACGCATATCAAGAGAAGATAATTTTTTTCTCTTATTATGCCCACAATATTTATTACTCATACTACTAGAAATCCGGACAAAACCGTCCAAACAACCGATCAAAGTTGGTCGGTAATGGATCAAAGTTAATATTTTGGTGGGATACTATTCTATTACTAGACCATTGGTGCATTTTTTTAAGACTGTATTTTATTTTATTTATACTCTTTAATTTTATTTTCACTAGAAAATAATCGACCAAATTCGGTCGGTTCGCCTCAAATTGGACATAATCTTTGATTTTTATCATACTACTTTAGTATATGCATACAAAATGTATTGGGGTTATGAAAAGAATTCTTTTGTTTACAGTCTTATCTATTCTCATAAGAACGCCCTCTTAGTTCAGTTTGGTAGAACGTGGGTCTCAAAAACCCGATGTCGTAGGTTCAAATCCTACAGAGCATGATTTTTTTCTTCTTAGATCGAATTAGAATAAAACAGATTCATTCAATAAAATTACCGAGCGAAGGTCAGTTTTTTAAAATGACCAGCCGAATTAACCGACCTATTTTTGTCATTTTTAATATTAAATTTAATTTATTTTAAATAAAAAACTGAACAAAGTTGGTCAGTTTCTTAAAAACTAAATTTTGCGAAACTCAAAAATAGTTTACCGTATTTTTGCGCCAAAGAAAATCCATCAAAGTTTGTCGGTTTCATAAAAAAAATTTTAGAAAAAATATTATAAAAAACCTTCCAATTTTGGTCGTTTTTTTTTTGCAGGTTTTTTGACTGACGAAAATTGGTCGGTCGATCGTGGTTAGTTTTTGCCGAATTTTTAGTAGTGTCATTTCAAATTATTTTCTCAAATCTAAGAAAATATGCATCAATTAATATGGATATCATGGTAATTTATGCACTTTATTTATTATTTTTTAAGAGACATAAAAAATTAAAACGTATCAAGTAAAAGTGAACGGAAGAAATATCTTAGTTGCTTCGATGTTTTGGTCTGAGCCATTTTTAGTATGAGAAATGGGATATGTTAAGGTTTGGATATATACATTTATCATGCATATTAATTAAAGATACATGTGATTCTAGCTCTATGTTCTCGGATTATATGGATCAAAGAAAATTGATAAATTTTTTCACATTTGCTTAACCGTATGAATTTTTTTTACTATAATTTTTAGGCGCAGTCTGACGAATTATGTAGCTTAAAGCCAAACTTTATTGAGGATCCTCAACTTTTTTTAAAAAAATTATTATTTTTGTATTTGAAGACTATTTTCTAAACTTTCTAGATGCAAAATTATTAACAATTTTCCTATAACTAATTTCTCCTAATAATTCTTTTTCACTTGATAATATAGCTAATTCACTTAATCTCTCTTGAGAGTTGTTGATCTTAGGTAAGATCTTTTTATCAATTTTAGTTTTGAAAAAATTTTTTCGCTGAAACGACATTAACATGAGTTGTTAATATTATTCTATAGGCAATATAGGCATATGAAAAACGAATCAAATCTTTTTATTTGATTTGGTATATCGATGAAATGTTATCTTCTACTTGTGTACCTAGTTTCGTATAAGGTGTAATGGCTTCTCAGCCACCTAAATTTGCACCACATTTTAAAGTCGATATATGAACTTTTAATTTTTCCATTTTAACATCTCAACTCGACCGACTATCTATAAGTGAATACCTCTGACCGTTAACTATGCTTATGTGGCAGTAGCATAATTGACGTAGTCAAAGTGCGAGCTAATCACAAAAAAAAAGAGCGTGACTTGAATTACTATATTTAAAATATTAAATCTGAATAAGTAAAAGGAAAAGTAAGTAAAAGAAAAAAAAATTAAAAAAATAAGAACATATTAAATCCTAAATCATCACTCCCGTAACCACTCTGTTATCTTCTTCCTTACAACCCCCTCCTCCTCCCACCCTAAATTTCTTTCTCCCACAATTTCTTTTAGTCCACAATTTCTCCCCGTCGACCACCTAATTTCTTTCTCCCCGCAATTTCTTCTTATTTTTCCGAAAGTGTGATGATGACAAGTGTTTCCGGCTATTTCTTTGGTCAGTTAAAACTACGAAATTACTCAAAATTTTTTAGGGTGGGAAGTAATAGATTCTCAAAGAGGTCTGTTAGTTTTTTGATTTTGACGAATGTCACCGAGATACCATTTTCTTCGAAGAAAATTTTGTCGGAATGGTTTTGATATTTTAGAGGATTTGATGGTTTGTTTCGACTAATTTTTATACTAAGAGGTTTGGTTAAGATGTGTATTAGGATATGAATTGATCATATTTGAATTTTTACTATTGGAATAAGTGAGTAGGCAAGGGAAAATTTTGGTGGAGTTATGATGGGGAAGGAAGCAAAGAGAACAAAAATTAAGAATTTGGTAAGATTTTAAAAAGGATGGGACCCAGATATTACAAATATCAAACAATAAATAGTCTTATTATGTGACGTAGTATTCATGTCAGGCAATTGAGATACATGCACCAAGAGAAGAGTTTATTCTAAGTATTTTAGTCGAGTTGGGATGCTAAAATGGAAAAATTGGATATTTATGTATCGACTTTAAAATCTGATGCAAGTTTAAGTGGCCCAGAAGCTTTTACGCCTAAAAAAAAGAAAAAGTAAGAAAGAAATAAAAAATAAAAATATACTAATTCCCAAATCATCCCTCCCATAACCACTCTATTATATTCTTCCTTACAACCCCCTACCCTCCTCTCCCCCACCCATCCTTTCTCTCCCAATTTCTTTCTCTTCATAGTTTCTCCCCGCCTTTATCCAATTTCTTTCTTCATGCAATTTCTTCTCGTTCACCCTAAAGTATGATGGTGACAATGTTACCATCGATTTCTTTGGCCAGTTGAGACTACGAAATCACTAAACAATTTTAAGGGTGGAAAGTAATAAGTTCTCAAGGAGGCCTATTAGTTTTAATTTTGACGAATATCACCGAGATGCCATTTTTTCGATGAAAATCTTATCGGAATGGTTTTGATATTTTTTGAAAAGATTTAATGGTTTGTTTGGACTAATTTCTAAAGTGAAGTTTGGTTAAGGTGTGTATTAGGATATGAATGGATCATATTTGAATTTTTACTATTAGAAATAGTGATCGGGCAAGGGAAGATTGTGGTGGAGCTATGATGGAGAAGGAAGGAAAGAGAACAAAAATTAAAAATTTTGTAAATTGGTTTTAAAAGAATGGGACCCAGATATTACAAATGTCAAACAATAAATGGTCATAGTATATGATGTAGTGTTCATGTCAGGCAATTGATATACACGCTCCGAGAGAGGGGTTTATTCTACGTATTTTAATCGAGTTGGGGGTGCTAAAATGAAAAAATTAAAAGTTCATGTATTGGCTTTAAAATCCGTTGCAAGTTTGGTGTAATGGCTTCTCGGCCACCTAAACTTGTATCACATTTTAAGCTGATATATGAACTTTTAATTTTCCTTAACACCTCAACTCGACTGATTACTTATAAGTGAACACCTCTAACCGTTGATAATGATTATGTGGCAGTAGCATAATTGACGTGATCAAAATGTGTGCTAATCACGCAAAAAAAGAGGGTAACTCGAATTACTAAATTTAATAATATTAAATTTAAATAAGAAAAATAAAAGGTAAGTAAAAGAAAACAATAAAAAATAAAAACATACTAAATCATAAATCATCACTCCCGTTACCACTCCTTTAGCTTCTTCATTACAACTCCCCTCCCCCAACCCCACCCCCAAATTTCTTTCTCCCCCATGTTTCTCTCAACAGTTTCTCCCATCCCCTCACCCAATTTCTTTCTCCCCCAATTTATTTTTTCCCACAATTTCTTCTTGTTCTCCCCAACATATGGTGGTTATAGTATTTCTGGCGATTTCTTTGGCCAGTTGAGTTACGAAATTACTGTAACTTTTGGAGGGTAGGAAGTAATAGATTCTCAAGGAGGTTTGTTAGTTTTAATTTAATGTCACCGAAATACCATTTTTTCCGATGAAAATTTTATCGAAAATAATTTTGACAGTAGAGTAAAAAATAATCACATAATTTACTTGCTTTAAGAAAGGGCCATCTCTGATCATTGCTGTTGTAGAGAGTTAGAGTGTGCATCAAGTCCACTTAAAAGTTGTGATGCTAATGGAGTAGCATGATGATTAAGAGGTGTCATTAATTAAGTTCATGGACCAATTAAGATCACTTATTTAATCATATTCTTTTTTAAAATTAAGGTTGCAAGGGAAGTAGCAATCCACTGTTCTACATCAACGTCTAGTTGTGTAATCTCCATTTTCTGTTTCTCCTTTTTAAGTTGTAACACTTCTATATTTACTTTATAGAATAAATAAAATAGGTAAAGAAATTTTGATAAAAAAATTATTGAAGGGACAACCTTACAACCTTATATTAATGATAGATCTTTTCTTTTTTGGAATCCTGGAAAAATTTGTAATTGTCATTATGCTTACTAAATAAATCTCCACTGTATAATAATACCGTATTAAGCAGGCCTTATATGATAAGCTCGACCCAAAAAACATTGAGGGGGATCGATCTCAAGTCATTTAAATGAATGACCGTCCTCCAAACCAACTAGGCCATCCGCGAAGGCATATTATAGATTTTTTTTCCGCTGTATTTTCTACAACTTTTCGTTGAATACAAACGATGAGTCCAGTTTTGCAAAGCGTTAATGAATGAAAGAATTACAAGAAAATACACTGGACATCACACTATTACAAAACATGGCCCCATATTTTTAAGTTGTACCTGACCTAGCTCATATTATGTATATTTTAAAAGTTATAGCAAATTCAAAATCCATAGAGTTAAATTTGTATTCTCATAATCATTGTTTTCACTCTCTTTTCTTCTCACATCTTTTTTATATGATTTAAGAGGCCATCCGCATTACTGTTTCTTTCCCTGTATTACCTTGTTCCAAAGTAAGAAAATTGAAGAGTAGAAATCCACCATTGAAGAATTTTCAAAGCTTTGCTTTCCAAAATAGAAATTTTTGAGTTTGTTAGTTGTTTTGATTGGGTGTTGTTCCAATTGATTGAAATTATCAAAAAGAGTTCAAAATTTAAAATTGAAATGATTTTGAGCAAGATTTGAGTTAAATTTCATAAAAGATTCAAAGAAGAAGACGAAGTCAGTTTTTTATATAATTATATTTAATCTTGTATAATAGTGTATATGGGTGTATAAACACATCTTATACACTATTATACACCTTTATACAAGTGTTTGTAAATGAACTTCTTCCACGATTTTCAGTTGTAATTCTTGTTTAAAACCACCCCAAATCTCCATACTATTTCCAAAAATTCTAAATAATACCACTCCAAATTTCTCACAAAAATTAAATTCAGAATCTAAACCCACACATTTAAGCTTGTTAAAAATCTAATTTTCAGAAACATTGAAGGAAATAGATTCTTTTGCAGGGAAATGCTCTCGGCGCATTTTAACCAATAGAACAGTAGCTTGACCGGCGCACAATAGCAAGACGAAATTGTCGCCGGTAATGGCTAGAAAACGACGGAATGCAGCCCAGACTACCACAATTCCACAGCCTACACTCGTCACCCCTGCTCATGGTGTCAATACAACACTCGAACCACTGACATTTGGGAGCTTCTTACCACAGAAGTTTCAATCGATAGTAAATGCACATGCAGAGGTTGAAGAAGCACACAAGGAGCCTACGAAGGGTAATGAAGAGGTAATTAAATCGACTGTGAGGAGATTGCAATTTTCAGAGGAAACTGTACCAGAAAAATCAGTACCAACTGTTGCTGAAATTGTCAGAGGTAACAGAGATGTACAAATGGGGAAGGTACTCTCATTTGTGCCTCCTTCTGATCGAAATGGAACAAAAGTTGTGAAGATTAATGAGGAAGATCTAAAACCCCAGGTAGAGTACTGGCAGAATGCACTGATTGGGTTTGTAATAGGTGATAATCCCAGTGAGAGGCATATGGAAGGATTTGTCATGCATGTATGGAACTTTGTGGCTAAACCTCAGGTATTAATGCATGCTGAAGGTTACTGCATTTTTCGATTTAATAGCCTTTAGGATAGAGATTTGGTGTTGCAATCTGGACCCTACACATATAGAAACAGACCGATGGTTCTAAAGCCCTGGGAGGTTGATTTTGATTTTCATACTGATGTCCTTAGCACTATTCCAATTTGGATTAGATTTCCTGGGCTGCCAGTAGGTTACTGGTCTACTGAAGTTCTAAGTAAATTGGCCAGTGCAATAGGAAAGCCATTATATACTGATAAATATACTGCACACTATGAGAAGATTTCATTTGTTAGAGTTTTAGTTGAGGTGGATGCTGCTTATCCTTTGCCTGACCAACTGGAAATTGAAGCTCCTTATGGTTCAAAAATTCAAGCAGTTGAGTATGATTGGAAACCTTCCTTTTGCAACCATTGTTTGAAATTTGGGCATGACTATATTGAATGTTGGTATTCTTCTGACAACAATGTGCATAAGGAGAAGAAGCAACAGGATAAAATACCTAAGCAGAAAGGGAAGAATAAGCAAGCAGGTAAAACAGAATGGTAGATTAAACAAGCTGTAGCTGAGGTGCATGGAATTCAAAAGGGTTCAGTAGCAGATAAAGTGGTGGGAATTCAGCTAGAGCGGGAATCTACTAAAGCAGATGGGAGCTTAGCCAATTCTCAGCAAATTGCACTGACTGAATGTATAAGTCAAGAGGTGTTTGTCACTATTGGAAATACTGAATTAGCTGCTGACAATTATGACAAGGGGAAGGCAACAATGACTGTGGGAAATAGAGAAGGCCAGCAGATTGATCCAGGACCTTCCTACAGTGGTACCCTTCCTTTTCTATGATTATAGCCACTTGAAATATTAGGGGCCTTAACCAGCCCCATAAACAGAAGGAATTAAAAAATTTCCTTGTTGTTAATAAAGTGGATGTTATGGGAGTAGTAGAAACTAGAGTAAAGGAGCATAAAGCTAATAAAATACCGAATAAGGTGGCCAAGGATTGGAAGGCACAGTGCAATTATTCCAAGGCTATCAATTGTAGAATCTGGTTATTATGGAAGTCTTATATTCAAGTTCATATTTCTTCTATTACAGACCAACTAATACACTGTTCTATTGCTGATACAAGATCACAAGTAAAATTCCAGTTTAGTGTTATATATGGTCACAACACTGCACAACTTAGAGGGAAACTGTGGCATGATCTGAGAGCATTACACATACCAAATCCAGATGCCTGGCTTATTAGTGGAGACTTCAACTGTGTGCTTAATTCTGAAGACAGAATTGGATCCCTTGTCACTGAGGCTGAAGTAAAGGATTTCAAAGATACAGTAGATGACTTACAACTTACTGCTTTAAGAGCTGCTGGTTGGCATTATACATGGACAAACAAGCAAGATGCTGATTCTAGAGTATATAGCAAGATAGACAGGGCACTGGGCAATTATCAATGGCTGCAGCAGTTTGGGCACTTGGAAGCTGACTACATGAATCCATTGGTATCTAACCACTCCCCTATTCTGGTTAAATTTGGTGTTTATAAACCATTGCATCCTAAACCTTTCAGGCTATATAACACTGTCATGAAACATGAGCAGTTTCATGGCATAGTTAAGCAAGTTTGGGAGAAGGATTACCATGGATCACCAATGCAACAGATTTGGAGTAAATTGAAGGCAGTGAAGCAGCAACTAAAGGGTATAAATGACCACTTGGCCAAATACAAACAACAGATTATTCAGGCAAGGGAAAGGCTTGACAGTTTACAGGTGCAGATGCAGAATAACCTTCTTTCACAGAAGCTGATAAATGATGAAAGAGGCCTCCTAGAAGAACTTGAAAAATGGAACAGTGTGGAATAGCAAGTAATGAGGCAGAAATCCAAAGCAACATGGATTGAATGTGGCGATGCAAATACCAAGTATTTTCATGCACAATGGAGGATCAGGACAGGCCAGAACAATATCACCTCTATCTATACTGACACAGGTATAAAGCTAACTGATCCTCTTGCTGTGGAGCAGGAATTCTTAAAGGTCTTCCAATCATTAATGGGGGAGTATGCTTCTGAACTTCCCTGTGTGGATACTAGTATAATGAAAGAAGGTAGATGCCTTACACTTGAACAGCAAAGAGCTCTTATCAGACCAGTTACTATGGAGGAAATCAATGCAGCTGTAACTGATATGCCTAGGGATAAGGCCCCAAGAGTAGATGGTTTTCCTATTGAGTTCTTTACAAAGAGCTGGAAGATAGTTCAAGAAGATATATTCTCTGCTACTAAGGAATTCTTTGAAACCTGCCAAATGCCACATATGATTAATACCACTGCAATAGCCCTTGTGCCAAAGATCAAAACTCCTACCACTGTGAAGGATTTTAGACCTATTGCATGATGTACTACACTGTACAAAATCATATCCAAAGTTATTACCAGAAGGATGAAAGGTGTAACTGGAGACCTGATTGGACCTGCCCAATCTGCATTTATTGAAGGAAGGAGTATCATGGATAACATTCTTCTCAGCCATGAAATATTCAAAGGATACTCTAGGAAAGGTGTTTCTCCTAGATGTGTTCTTAAAGTGGATCTTAGGAAGGCATATGATACACTTGAATGGAGATTTCTGAAGCAGGTTCTAATAGCACTGGGGTTCCCTGCTAAGTTTACTACTTGGATCATGGCTTGTGTCTCATCTGCCTCATACTCTTTAGTAATGAATGGTGGCCTTACTAAACCATTCAATGCTAAGAGAGGTATAAGACAGGGGGACCCTATGTCTCCTTATCTATTTGTATTGGCCATGGAATTTTTGAACAGATTACTACAGCAACTACATAAGGATGGAAACTTCAACTTCCATCCTAGGTGCAGGAAAGTTAACATATCCCATATATGTTTTGCTGATGACTTGCTAATGTTCTGTAGGGCTGACATAGTATCTATCCAGATATTGCACAGCACCTTTCTTATATTCTCAGCTGCATCTGGCCTTCAGGCTAATGTAAGTAAGAGTGCAATCTATTTGGCTGGAGTTCCACAGGAAACCAGAGAGGAGATTATTGCTGCTCTGGGATTCATTGAAGGTCAGCTTCCCTTCAGATATCTTGGAGTCCCTCTGGATTCTAAGAAGCTAGCTATACAACACTATTTGCCTCTCATTGAAAAGATCACAGCAAGAATCACTTGATGGTCAGAAAAATTGTTATCCTATGCTGGCAGAACTCAATTGATCAAGGCAGTGATCTTTGGAATGCAGACTTATTGGGCTCAGGTGTTTATAATACCTAAAAAAGTCTTGAAGGCTATAGAGGCAATCTGTAGAATATACCTCTGGACAGGCAAAGCCACACTATCCAGGAGAGCACTTGTGGCCTGGGATAAGGTATGCCAACCTATTTCCTCTGGGGGTCTTAATATAATGAGGATGGATATATGTAATAAAGCAGCCATAGCTAAGTTACTATGGGATTTGGCTAATAAAAAGGACTGTCTATGGGTCAGGTGGGTACATTCTTACTATATCAAGAATAGGAGCATTGAGTCAGTTGCTGTGCCATCCAACTCTTCTTGGGTGGTAAAGAAGATTCTGGACAGTAGGGCATTGGTGTTGGGAAATACTCAGTTGCAAGGTGATATCACTAGCAGGCTGCAGAGTGTATGCAAGTTGGGAAAATTTCAGATTCACAAAATGTATATTGCTTTGCTGCCTAAGTTTCCTAAGACTGCATGGAGGAACTTAATGCTTACTTCATCTTCTCTTCCTAAACACAAGTTTATTGTTTGGTTAGCTGCTCAACAAAAACTTCCCACAGTTGAGAGGTTGCAGATTATAGGCATACAAATACCAACATTGTGTGCATTCTGTAAAATACATGATGAAGAGTTCAAGCATCTATATTTTGAATGTGACATTACCAGCAGAATACGTAGAAGAATTTGTGTCTGGTTGGGACATTCTAGGATCATTGAATGCTGGGAGAATGAAGTGAACTGGATTTGTAGCAAAAGTTAAGAGTAAAAACTGGCAGCAGGCAATCACTGTCACTGCATTTGTTACTACTGTTGCATTGCTATGGAGGAGTAGGAACTTGATCAGATTTGAGAACAAGTCATTTGATGAAGACCAGTGTTGCAAAGAAGTGGCATTGTTAATACATGCAAAAAATAGGAAGTGTAAAAGGTGGCAGGAAGGGTTACAAATGCTCAACTGCTATCCTTAGTTTTAATTATTAACTACTAGTTAGTGTTGTCTATAGGAGTTGTGTAGTTAGAAATGAAATGTAAATGAGTAGTAGGAGTCCATACTACTACCATAGGAATACATTGTACATATCTTTTTTGAATCAATGAAATCGACAGTTAATCTAAAAAAAAAAAATCTAATTTTCACCATTCAAATGGATTTGGTTTGTTCAACTAATATTTGAGTTATTGTTGCTTATTCGAAAATTAATTTAAAAAGTTGGCAAACTTTTTTAAAAATTAAATAGTAATTTCGAGAATTTATTGAAGTTGAATATTGAATCTTAGCCTATCATTTTTAATTAATTAGTTGTAAATTATAATATGGACTATAAAATTAAAAAGTAAAAATCTCAAGTGTTCTTATATAAAAATTTCCCCAGATGAATTTTTATCTATTGAATGGCAATCAGTCTACTAGTGAAAGGGAGGTGTTTCTTAATTAGTTGAATAATTAATTCTATTATATACTCCCCGTATACTTTTACTTATTTATTAGTATAAATTGTGCATGCCCCTTAAGAAATAATAAATAATATGCAGAATTTATTATGATATTCATATTAATTGATGCATATTTTTAATTGATATAAAAAAATAATTTTAAATGAGTAATTAATACATTGGGTATAACAGGAAAAAGAATTGTCTTCTCTCTTGACATGCTAAACGTAACAAGTAAAAGTCTGTTTAGAATATTTGACAAGTAAACGTGAGCAGAGGGAGTACTCTTTTCATAAATAGATTTTCACTTTTACTTGTCACGTTTAGCATATCAAGAGTTAGACAAAAATTTTTTCATCTTATACCCATAATATTTGTTACTCTTTCAAAAGTATTTTCTTAAATCTATTAAAAATGTGAATTAATTAATACAGATAATTTAATTTTTATATTTATTAAGGGGTGTACAAAGTCTTAATAGACCTGTTGAGCACCTGATCTATATTCAAGCGATTTCACAGTTGACTCAGTAATCACTATCGTATAATTTTTCATTAAAAAAGATTTATAATTAAGCGTGCACTCGTCTTTGAATGTGCCACATAAAATAATATGCTAAGCACTCGTTTAATTTATACGCACCAATAAATTTGTCGTATAGTTTATGAAATTATTATCCCCGTAACGTCAAGATATTAAAGTAAAAATTATTCAAATATTTATACGAGATATCATTATCTCCAGGCTCCAGCTCCTAAGGTTGGAGAATGTTCTCTCGTGGGATGATATCATAATTGAAAGGTAATAAAAACAAATAAAATGCTTTGGGGTGACTTTTTTTTTCCTTCTAAAGTTGTTGACTTTAATAGTAGGCATGTATAGTTTTTTCACTCATCTTTATGAATAAACAAGTCGATGATTACGCCTATATTTGTAATTTAGTGATAAATGAAACAATATGAATTTAAAGTTAAATCATTACCAAGTTCAAAAATAATAAAGTTAAGTCTACCTAAGTTTTGATCTGGAAGGCAAAATGACTCGAGCACTATCATTTTTAAAAAATATATAATTAATAAATAAGTTGATGAACTCACCAAAGTGTGTAGTCAAGAGGTGATCAATGAAGAAAGATGAAATTATGGAAAGTCAGTTTTAAAATATGCAAAGAAATAAAATGGTTGGGGGAGCTTAAATAAGTGAGCAAAGATAAAAATAGTGGCGGAAGCATGACTTTTACGTTTTAAAAACTAAAAAGATGAACATATAAAGAAATTAAAAAAATGTAATACTTGTAAAATACCACAAAAAATATTAACTTCATATCTACCGTGTAAATTTTGACAAATGGGATTCAGGCGAACCCTGTTTCATCCACCTAGTAAGTACCTGATGGTCAAATAATCAAGGTTCGTAGATTATCTTGAACCACAATTCAAAAAAGTTACGTCTTCAGTTTTATATTGAATGAACTATTTTTTTAGTTTAATTAAAAATAAATAATATATTTTTAAATTTAATATTAATTTAATTTTAAATTTCCTTTTTCTTAAAAAAAAGTTTTATAATAAAATAAATACTATAGCGCCACAAACCTTTTATTCATTAAACTTTTAAGATCATAAATTTCAAAATATAATTTTTTTTCTTAATTCCGTATCAAATCAAATTATATCAAACATTGAGAATAAATAGATAAACTAAGTTACTGATTCAAAGAATGAAAAAAGCAGAGCCGGCCCCACTTAAGTGGTTATAGGCCGCAATATAAGACCCCATACAACGGTGTCTTTAGCTTTTGTATACCATCAATCTTTCTTTCCTTCCATTGTTTATAATAATCACTTCTCTTTTATCTTTCCCCATCAAAACAAAAAAATGGACACAACCAACAATCTTGAAATTGTCCATGATGTTTTTCCTTATTTACAAGTGTACAAAAATGGAACTGTCAGAAGACTTGTAGGCACAGAATTTGCAGCAGCAACCTATGATCCTAAAACTGGTGTTTATTCCAAAGATGTTTTAGTGAATCCTAAAACTGGCGTTTCTGCTCGGATTTATCGACCAAATTCAGCAACAAAATCACAGAAACTTCCTTTAGTTGTTTACTTTCATGGTGGAGCATTTTGTATATCATCTGTTGGTGATCCTAAGTACCATGATTCACTCAATGTGTTTGTATCCAAAGCTAATGTTGTTCTTGTCTCGGTTGATTATAGATTAGTTCCAGAACATCCTCTTCCAACAGCTTATAATGATTCTTGGGATGTTCTTAAATGGGTTGCTGCTCATAACTCAAAAGAAGGATCTGAAGTTTGGTTGAATGAGCTTGTTAACTTTGATAGTGTGTTCTTGGCTGGAGATAGTGCAGGTACGAGTTAATTATAATAATTTGACGTTTAACTTTACTATTTTTGTGGGTACAATTCATTTACTTCAACGATCAAATATGCTATTGGGTTGTAGCTAGTGGTAAAGTTATAAATTTTCTTTAGGCGTTCAAACTTGAAAGAATTTAAAAAAAGATCTCTATAAATTATAAGGATATTCGGTATATGTAATACGCATCTAAAATCTAATAGTGTATTTATATATGCAGTGTAATATTTCGATGAAATGTGACATGTAGCTTCGCCTCTAGTTATAGCAAAGTTGAGTATTTATGTAAGGGGATTGCACAAAAAAATTAAAATGTCACACTTGCGATTTGGAGGTGTGAGATCAAGCAAAATTTTAACCAAATTGTTACTACACAAGAATATTTTCTTATTTCAAGAAAATTCAAACGTTCATATATACTAACAAAAAAAATTCGTTTTGCCCGTTTTTGCACAGTATAATTTTTTCAATGAACCCTTATTATTATAGTAAGTGTAATTATTTTAATGCGATAACAAAAATAATATTTTGACTTTACTGTTATAGTAGATATAATTTAGTAACTAAAGGGAAATTAAGTCGTGCAGGTGCTAATATTTCACACTTCATGGCAATAAGAGCTGGGAAATCAGACGAAGGCGCTTTAGGAATGAAGTTTTCTGGGATGCTCATGATTAGTCCATATTTCTGGGGAGAAAAACCTATTGGTATAGAGGTTAAAGATCCAAGAAAAGCAATGGTGGATAAATGGTGGGAATTTGTTTGTCCATCAAATAAAGGAAATGATGACCCTTTGATCAATCCTTTTGTTGATGAAGCACCAAAGATTGAAGAAGTGGGTTGTGATAGGATTCTTGTTTGTGTTGCAGAAATGGATATTCTGAGGGATAGAGGGATATTGTACTATGAATCATTGGTGAAGAGTCAGTGGAAAGGAAAAGCAGAAATTATTGAAACTAAAGGGGAAGATCATGTTTTCCATATATTTAATCCTACCAGTGAGAAAGCACTTGATTTAGTCAAATCCTGGGCAGTTTTTATTAATCAAAAGTAACCGCCCTGTGATTGTGATATGTTGCTTTAGGCAAATTCTTGGGTTGCTAACTTGTCATATCAAAATTTGTATAATTATAAACTCCACCTGTTTCATTCCAATGTAAACTTTTTTCCAATTCTAATGTAGACTTTTCTATTTATCTTAGAGTTTTTTAAGCCCCATTTGTCTCTTTCAAGACCATAGACTGTTTTAGATCACAATTTAAATCTTAGGATATTTCATAGATAAATCTGGCGGGAGTCATGTTTTATTTCTGCAAATACAAAAAAGTGCAACCTCAAGAGATAAGCATGTTGCTCAAGATAGACAAAACAACAACAACAATCCAGTATAATCCCACTTAGTGGGGTCTGGGGAGGGTAATATGTACGCAGACCTTACCCCTACCCTGGGTAGAGAGTCTATTTCCAAATAGACCGCCGACATCCTTCCCTCCAAGAACTTCCCGCCTTGCTCTTGGGGAGACTCGAACTCACAACCTCTCGGTTGGAAGTGGGGGTTGCTTACCATCAGAGCAACCCCTCTGGTCTGCTCAAGATAGACAAAGGCCTAACAAAAATGTATCTGATGCACAATATGCAGACATCAAATATGTTAGAGCTAAACAAATCGCTCTCATCAATTGCTATTGCAACATATATCAGTCAAAAAGAAACTATCTCCAGCTATTGCTGGTTTAATGCAAAAGAAGTAATAGATTATATCTATGTTACAGATCCAAAGTTTGGAACTTATCTACCATGAAGAGAAGAGATTATTTGTGCAAGACATTCTGTGATCAATACAGTATTTCCAAAGGTAGTTGAGTCAACTCGTTAAATGCCTCATTCTCTCCAAATCTTATACCAACCTGGTAGCTCTGTACTTTCCTGATCAATCTTTTTACATTAGCAAGTGCCAGGATATTTTACAGCCTAATGAGAAGTGAAAACACATAATATTCGAGAGTTGCAAAGTAGTAAGGGGTTCCTAAATTGTTTAATGCAAATGAAGTTAATCTATGCCACAAATAACAAATTTGGAACTTATCAACTATGAAGAAAAGAGATTATTTGTTCAAGGCACTGTGATCGATCCAGTAATTCAAAAACATACTTCCAAAGGCAGTTGATAGTGCCTCATTCTCAAGCTGGTAGCTTCTGTACTTTCCTCACATGATTCAGTCCTTTGTAACTCAACAAGCACCAGTATAAATCTAATGAAAACACATCATATTCGAGACTTTTAAAGTAGAAGGTGTAAGCATATATATAGTGTTAAAGTTAATAATAATCATCAAAAGCAAAACCATGGGTCTAATTTGGATAATTTTTAGCTAATAAGCGCCATGATATGTTACAACCTAATGATAACACTTCATAATTGGGACTTGCAAATAAGGAATAAGCATCTAATGTTAAGGTCAATAATATATAACACAACAGCAAAATGATAGGTCTAGATTGGCAGACAAACTGCGATTATCATCTAATAAATGATAGGAGCAGAGGCTGAAAGTGCTGATAATAGGCATGGTAAGGATCAGAAGCATTCAGGAAACTAAATTTAGCATCACCAGCGTGGTTTCTCTTAAGCCCACTCACAACACGTTCCCTATTCTTCGCCGCAAACGGCGCAACCTTGTCGATAATAAATTTGGTATCTGGAGGAACGTTGTATGCTTCATTATCTGGAGGTGTTTGTCCAACATTCCCATCCATCCACATTTCTCTTCCTGCAAGGAAAAGAAACGATCAAAGAATTTATGGCCAATAATTGAAGAAAACTCCAAAAACATGCTTTTAACCGTCATTTTGTTTAGTTGTTTCTTTTAGTAAAACCCCATAAACATGCTCCCCGCATCAATTTTCATTCAAGTGGTAGAAACCCTTTTTCCTCAACTTATTCAAGCAAGAAAACTCCAATAATAAGCTAAGTGGTAACACAAACAAAAGATTAAAAATAGCTATTCCCACATCTCTATTTTTGTATTCAATTCTCTGTAGTAAAAGCAACATCACATATTTTACACTAAATTAATTCCGGATTCATCTACAAGAACATTCGAACCGCAATTACAAAACGAATCTAGATTTTTTTTCTTTCTCGAATCAGTTTAACACATCATAATAGATAAAGCACCAATAACTAGAGTAGAAACTAGTCATGCGAAATTTAGCACTCAACTACATAAACAATTGGGAGAAATAAATCTGGAGAGCTAGCAACTAATTGGAGATAGGAGTGACAAACGGGTTTGCCAGATCGGTTAGTTGTCTCTTGTCTAATTAGTACTCGATAGCGACTCGATCGGTTGTTTCGAGCCCTAGTGCGTCGTTCAACAATTTGAGGCCATGAGCAACTTCATTTTAGATGTTATAACTAGTACGCACGGTCGGAATTGAATTTCGGGAAGTTCAGGGTTGATTTGGGAAGAGAATTCTCATTTCGGAAGTTTTAAGTTGAAAGAATTGACTAAGATTAGATTTTTGAGTAAACGACTTCGGAATCGGGATTTGAAAGTTCCAACAAGTTCGTATGATGATTTTGAAATTGGACATATGTCCGGATAGGGTTCTGGAAGACCCGGGAATATTTCGGCGCCCATTGTGGAAGTTAACATTTAGGAAGAAATTTCATAAGTTTGGCTTGAAGTGCATTTCAGTGTTATCGATGTCCGTTTGGGATTCCAAGTATGAGAATAGCTCCGTATGGTGATTATGGAGTTGGGAGCTAAATTGGAAATGAATTCAGAGGTCGGTAGGTCATTTCAGAGTCATTTGGCTAAAGATAGAAATTTGAAGGTTTTTTAGAAGTTTGACCGGAAGTGGACTTTTTGATAACGAGGTCGAAATCCAATTCTAGAATTTGCAATACGTCCGTAATGTCGAATATGACTTGTGTACAAATTTTGAGGTCAATCGGAAGTGACTTGATATGTTTAAAAATTAAAAATAGAAGTTTGAAATTCTAAAGTTCATAAAGCTTGGATTGGAGGTCGATTCGTGGTTTTAGCGTTGTTTGATATGATTTGAGGCCTCTAGCAAGTCTTTATTGTGTTTTGCGATGGGTCGGCATGATTTGTTGGGGGTCCCCGGGGCCTCGGGTGGATTCCGAGTAGTTAACGGATCAAAAATGGGATATTGGAAGGCTCATATTGCTGGTTGCTGTCATAACCGCACCTGCGCGAATTGGCCACAGGTGCGAAGCCACAGAAGCGGCCAAAGGAGCCGGAAATGCTGTTTTGGGATAGAAGAGAAGGGGCCATAGATGCAATCATATTTACGCAGCTGCGAGCCGCACCTGCAGTGGAGAAGTCGTAGAAGCGGAAATAAGGGGCCCTGGGAAGGACCGCAGATGCGGTAGAGTGGCCACACATGCGGAACTGCAGAAGCGGTCATAGGGCCGCATGTGAGGAAAGTGTTGGAGGCAGTGAGGTTGTTTTAAAGTCGGGATTTGGCCGATTTTCTCTCATTTTCTCTTTATATGGGCGATCTTGAAGAGCTTCAAGTGGGATTTTTCACAAGGTAAGCTAACCCCACCTATCTTGAGTTGAATATACTGATTTTGTATGGATTTTTGCATGTAAATTTGTAGAAATTTAGGATTTGAGGAAAAACCTAGAAAATTACTATTCTTGGATTTTGACCATGATTTTGAGTATGGAATTTAGATAAAATCATATATTTGAGTTTGTGAGCTATGGGTAAACGTTACCTTTGAAAAATTTCGGATTCCGGGCACGTCGGTCCGAGGGTGTTTTTGTTAGCTTTTCGATCGGGGTTAGGAATTGTTATTAAATTTGATTATAATGAGTACCTTAGCATATATTAATGTGTTTACGTAATTACTGGCTAATTTTGGAGCATTGTGCATCGATTTAAGTCATCGGAAGGGCGTGGAATGCCGGTTATGGATCTTTGGAGCGAGGTGAATCTCCTTTCAACATTGTAAGAGGAAATTGTCCTCATAGGTGAAATAAATGGCTATGTGCTCCTATTTATGAGGGCTGCGTACACACAGGGTGACAAGAGTCCGTGCGTAGCTACTATTATGTTATTGTCCGGGTAGTTTAGGACATAAAAGCATGTTATATTTCAATTATCTGTGAACCTATTGGTAGCTTGAATTGCTTAAATCACAATGAATTAGTAAATAAAGTTAAACAGATAAAACTTCATTTTTTTAAAAAGTCAAAGAGGATTTGTTCTCATTGGATAATTACTACATGTGGGCTTCTTGATTGGATGTCCGTGTGTTTATATTTGGAGCGGGCCGAACACCTCAGCAGAGTAAATAGATGCAGCTATGGTTCATGCTGTTCAACCCTCGGCAGTGCACGGTTTATTTTCTGTTGGAGCGGGTTGTCAACCTCGGCATGATTTGCGCATGCTTGTATTGCTGCCTTGAACTTATTAAGTTGTTATTGCTTCTTCATGGCTTGAGAATATTTGGGTAAATAATGAAAGAAATTTTGGAAATTTCCTATAAAATAAATAATTATTTATTTTTTTTCCTTCTATTTGATTAACAATCATGTTTCAAAAATCCACGATTTAATATATTATTGACATCATATTTCTGGACCCTTAGTAAGTGTCGAAGTTGACCTCTCGTCTCTACTTCTTCGAGATTAGACGGGATACTTACTAAGTACACGTTGTTATTTTTATACTCATACCACACTTCTATGTATTTTTGTTGCACAGGCTCACGTGTTATTAGCGGCCTACTGGGCGTAGCAGCGCGAATGATACAAGGACTAAGGGAGTTGCATTATTCGAGGTGACCCACAACTAGTATAGTCCCTTCCAGTGTATTGTATTTACTTTCTGTCCATTGTATCCCGGACAAATGTTTTATCTTATTTCCTTCATAGTAAATGCTCATATACTTGTGACACCGGGTTCTGGGATAGTTTGAAGTATTTCGTATTAATTGCTTATCATTTAATTTGAACCAACGCGATTATCCTTTTTATTTATTTATCAAAAATGGAGGAAAATCATAGATTTCAAGAGTATTAAAAAGATAATTTAATTAAGTAATTTGGTTGGCTTGCCCGACGATGGTGTCCGGCGCCACCATGACCCTTAGAATATTTTGGGTCGTGACAACATGGTATCAGAGCACTAGAATCCTGTAGGTCTCACGAGTCATGTGCAAGTTGAATAGAGTCTCATGGATCGGTACAGAGATGTCTATACTTATCTTCGGGAGGAAACATGGATGTTAAGAGTACTTCCCTTCTTGATTCCTTATCGTGCGATTTGATTCCTGTGAGACTTACGCCTTTGTTTCTTTCCTATTCAATCTTATTTGACGCAAACTGCTTGTTATAAATTCAGAATTGAATAATTATAAATAGTACTACTGGTGTGGTGCGGGATGTTTCTCCTGGTACAGTTGAGCGGACTACTGTCGTCGCTATGTAGAAGGATATTCTGTCGTTTCAGCTCAGTAGCGGTACCTCTGAGAGCTCTTACGCTAGGCACAAGATGCCATGATGCTTATGAACGATCGTTTTACAGTATTGTTATGACGGTAGGATGTTTGCCTACGTATCGGGGCAGTGAATGACTTGAAGAAAGGTTTACTTAGTGCATGATCTAGAGATTTGGTATTTTATTCCCGATAGGGGAAAGGCAATCAATCTAAGAATGCTCAGGTTTGGGTTGATGGGGGGACGAAACTTGGTATTTTCAAGTATGGTGGAGTTTTCATCGGCGACGTGGTATCGTCGTCCTCGATTGAATATGTTAAGTTGCCGATGTTGCGGTTTTCTACGATTGCCTTTTGGGCAAGATATTGTGGGTCAGTGTCAAAGAATCAATGGTCATAGATCACGGGTACGGTTGTTCAGGATGGACTCGGTGTTCCTAGTGTTAACGACTCGAAAAGAAGATCGTCAAAAAAGGTTTAAAGTCAGTAGAAATTTGTGGCTTCAAGTGCTACGAAGATAGATTTTAATTAAAGTAACAATTAAGCAGCAAAGTATGAGGAAGGACATGTGGGAAGTGTCTGGTGGTGTTTAAAACTTCTATAAGTCTAGGTATAAGAAACACAGGTCGATTGGTCGATTAAAGAATTGAGATTGCCTGAAGTGGGAGAATGGAGGATGTTGCATATGGGCTTTGCAGTAGGATGATCACGTACCTTAAGGAGAGTTCGAAGGGATTTGAGAATATTAGTGATTGGTGATTGGGGTCTATGGATTTAATTTGAAGCATGGGCTATTATTCGGCAAAAGACTTGGTATAACGGAAAGGAGCTGCTTGAAATGAAGAAGGATACAACATAACTTGAATGGGATGGATGTTGACGCACATTTAAGTGATGTCCATGAGGGATGAACGGACTTGTGCAACTAGAGAGTGAGCTCTGACTCAGGAAGGCTTATTGACGTCATAGTGATTGTACCCCGTGAAGTAACATTGGAAGAGGTCGGGAAGTGATTTCCACAGGTGGGTTATTCCTTGTGAGCAGGTTTGCGGTCACGTGGTTCACGAAGCTTCTACGAAGAATTCTATTGGTTATACATCGAATAGATCGATTGCGCGAAGTTGGTTGATCATTCGATGTAAAAAGAGGGTTTTACAGAAAGATTCCGAGAAATTTGGAGGGTGATTGTGCAAGGTTATGCCAATAAGAGATTAAGAATCATGGAGGATTCCAGAGTGTGTCATAGTGGTGTCAAGCTAAGTGGGAGAGTCCTACCGCCTATGATCGAGATGCATTGTTAACTATTTGCGAGGTTTCTGATTATTAGTATATTGACGAGTTATTACAGCTATGGGAAAAGACCATAAGTGGTAATTTGAGAAAATGAATTGTTGAATGCATGCTATGGGATGCAAGAATTCTCCAAAACTAGCCAATAATTATAGAAACCCATTAATATATACTCTATTATTCATTACAACCCAATTTACAACAATTTCTAACCCCGATCAAAAAGTTGACAAAAAAGCCCTTAGGCCCATGTGCCCGGAATTAGAAAATTTTCGAAGGTAAAGTTCACCCATGACCTTATGAACTAAAATATATAATATATTCTCAATTCCATGCCCAAAATCATGGTCAAAATCCAAAAATCTCAAATTTCTAGGTTTTCATCTAAACCCCTTGATTTTCCTTAATTTTCAAATGTTAATCTACCCATAATCTATATATTTTACTTAAGATGTGTAGAAATTACTTATTTCTTTGATGATGACGGAATCCCTCCTCAAATGCTCTCAAAAATAGCCTAAGGCCAAGTGGGGAATGAGGGAAATGGGCTAAGTTTCGAATTTAATAACTGGACACAGCCCTCAGATGTTGTAATTGTGACACTGGCTTGCAATTGCGAGACCGCAATTATGACAAGTCATTCGCAAATGCGAACATCCCTCCCATCCTGCCTTGATCGCAAATGCAAAGGAAAGCTCACAAATACGAACCCCCTAGTTTCGCATAACGAAGAGGAAGGTCTTAATTGCGACTCCTTCCGAATCGGCCTAGGCTCACAAATGCGAAAGGGACTTCGCAAATGCGAGGTCGCATTTGCGACCCAAGAATAGCAAATGCGATCATACCAGCACCAACAATCCTATTTCTTAGCAAATCGCTCTGAAGCTATCCCGAATCTCACCCGAGCCCCCTAGGCTTCAAACCAAACACCCGCACAAGTCCAAAAACATAGCACGAACTCGCTCGATGCCTCAAATCACACCAAACAATGCTAAAATCATGAATCAACCCCCAATCCAAGCTCAATGAAACTTGAAAGTTTTGACATCTATTTTCGATGTTTAAGCCTATCCAATCTCGTCCGATTGACCTTAAATTTTTCACACAAGTCATATTCGACATTATGGACCTACTTCAACTTTTGGAGTTGGATTCAGACCCCGATATCAAAAACTCCACTTCCGGTCAAACTTCTCAAAAACCTTCACATTTCTATATTTTGCCAAATGGCTCAAAATGACCTACGGACCTCCAAATTCACTTCCGATCGTGCTCCCAACCTAAGAATCACAATGTGGAGCTACTCCCAAACTTGGAATCCCAAACAAACATCGATATCACTGAAATGCACTTCAACCCAAACTTATGAAATTCTTTCAAAATGCTAACTTCCAAAATAGGCACCAAAACACTCTCAGGTCGTCCAAAACCAAATCCGGGCATATGCCCAACTCTAAAATCATCATATGAACCTACTGGAACCTTCAGATACTGATTCCGAGGTCCTTTACTCAAAATTCTGATCCTAGTTAGTTCTTTCATTTTTAAGCTTCTGAAATGAGAATTCTCTTTCCTAATCAACTTTGACATTCCGAAACTTAATTCTGACCATGTGCACAAGTCATAATACCTGAAATAAAGTTGTTCATGCCCTCAGACTAGTGAAGGACGTGCTAGAGCTCAAAATGACTAGCCGGGTTATTGCAATTGGTTGGGGTCTTGGGGGCCTCGGGTTGATGTGGAGTGGTTAACGGATCAAAAATATGATTTTTAGAAGGCTGGTATTGCTGGTTGATGTCATAAGCGTACCTGTGAGAATTAGGCCGCATGTGTGGAGCCGCATATGCGTTTTGAGCTAGAAGAGAAGTGAGTGTTAATGCGGTCATATATCTGCAGATGTAGGACTGCACCTGCGATGGAGAAGTTGCAGAAGAGGAAATAAGGTGGCCTGGGAAGGACCGCAAATGTAGTAGTGTGGCCAAACCTGCGGAACGACATAAGAGGTCATAGGATCGCAAGTGCGAAAAGTGCTGAAGGCAGTGAGGTTGTTTTTAAGTTGAGATTTGTCCATTTTTCTCTCATTTTCTCTTGGTATGGGCGATTTTGAAGAGCTTCAAGTGGGAGTTTCGTCATTAACGACAAGGTAAGCTAACCCGACCTATCTTTAGTTGAATAAATTGATTTTGTATGGCCTTTTGCATGTAAATTGATCGAAATTGAGGGTTTGAGGGAAAAACTAGAAAATTAGTATTCTTGGATTCTGTATGTAATTTAGATAAAATTATATATTTTAGCTCATGAAGTTATGGGTAAACATTACCTTCGAAAAATTTTGGATTCCGTGCACGTGGGCCCAAGGGTATTTTTTTCAACTTTTTGATCGGGGTTAGGAATTGTTATAAATTGGATTATAAAGAGTATCTTAGCATATACTAATGGGCTTACATAATTATTGGCTAGTTTTGGAGCGTTGTGCATCGATTCGAGTCTTCGGAAGGGCGTGAAATGCCGGTTATGGATCTTCAGAGCGAGGTGAGTCTCCTTTCTAACGTTGTATGACAGAATTGTTCCCATAGGTGAATAAATGTTTATGTGCTCCTATTTGTGGGGGCTATGTAAGCACGAGGTGACGAGAGCCCGTGCGTAGCTACTATTCTGCTATTGTCTCGGTAGTTTAGGACCCAAAAGCATGTTATATTTCTATTATCTGTGATTCACATCGAATGTGAACCTTAGTAAATGAATTTTAAACAGATAAAACTTCACTTTTTAAATATCTAAAAAGGATTTGTTTGAATTGGTAGCTTGAATTGCTTAAATCACATCGAATTAGTAAATGAATTTTAAACAGATAAATCACATCGAATTAGAAAATGAATTTTAACCAGACTGTGAACCTATTGGTAGCTTGAATTGCTTAAATCACACCAAATAAGTAAATGAATTTTAAACAGATAAAACTTCATTTTTTTAAATAGCTGAAAACGATTTGTTTTCATTGAATAATTTCTCCGTATGGAATTCTTGATTGACTGTCTACGTGTTTATTTTTGGAGTGGGCCGAACGCCTTGGCAGAGTAAATAGATGCATCTATGGTTCGCGCCGTTTGACCCTCGGCAGTGCAAATTGTATTTTCTATTGGAGCGGACGAACTCGACATGATTTGCACATGCTTGTATTGCTTTCTTGAACTTATTAAGTTTTTATTGCCTCTTCATGGCATGAGAATATATGGGTAAGTAATGAAAAGAAATTTTGGAAATTTCCTATAAAAGAAATAATTGTTTACTTGTTTTCCTTCTATTGGATTAACAATCATGTTTATAGAAATTCACGAATTAATATATTATTGACATCATATTTCTGGACCCTTAGTAAGTGACAAAGTCAACCTCTCGCCTCTACTTCTTCGAGTTTAGATGGGATACTTACTGAGTGCACGTTATTTTTTTGTATGCATACTACACTTCTGTGCATTTTTGTTGCACAAGCTCGCGTGTTATTAGCGGCCTACTGTGCGTAGCAGAGTGGATGATACAAGGACTAGGGGAGTTGCATTATTCGAGGCGGCCGCAGCTAGTATAGTCCCTTCCAGTGTATTGTATTTACTTTCTGTCCATTGGATCCCGGACAAATGTTATACCTTATTTCCTTCGTAGTAAATGCTCATGTACTTTTGACACCGGGTTCTGGGATGGTTTGAAATATATCGTATTAATTGCTTATCATTTAATTTGAACTAAAGCAATTATCCTTTTTATTTATTTATGAAAAATGGAGGAAAATTATAGATTTTAAGAGTATTAAAATGAGAATTTAATTAAGAAATTTGGTTAGCTTGTCCGACGATGATGTTAGGCGCCATCACGATCCTCAGTAGATTTTAGGTAATGACATACTCGGTGTAAATATATAATTTTCTTCCTTTTTACATTTTGCGACGTGTAATGCCTTACATCTATATCCTATATATATTATTAAAAGGAGAGGATAAAGACATTTTCTTAAGTCAAGTGTAAGCATAAAAAAAAGCCATATGACTTAATTACTTACTAATTAATTTTTTTAGTTAATAATTAGTTATTAGTTATTATATTTAAATTTAAATATCTATAAAAATGAAAATAATAAAAAATAAAAAACTATTATATATGTGAGCATGTGATTTTTCCCTGCTAAGACGACTCCTACAGGACTCTCAAGTTTAGGATTTTTCTTTTAATATTTGCTTTAGGATTTAATTTTAGAATTTAATTGCGTGTGCCGATGTGCTTTCATAAATGCATGCTTGAAATCATTTGGGATTTAATTTCGTGTTTTTGCGAAATAATTGTTAATTAGGGTTATTTATACAAATATAAAATTCAAAATATATATAAGTAGTATTTCCGGCATTTTAATCATTTTTGTTTTTATTTGTTGCATTTATTGTTTGTGTTACATAAATAGGCAAATTATTAGGAATTTTAAAATTAAATAAAACAAAACAAAACAATATATATATATATATATATATATATATATATATATATATATATATATATATATATATATATATATATATATATATATATATATATATATATATATATATGTGTGTGTGTGTGTGTGTGTGTGTGTGTGTGTGTGTGTATAATCACCCAGGCTGGCCACAATTAGGCCAGACCTGGGTGGCCCAAATACTTTTTGTCCGGTAAAACACAACTGTACCCACCCCAAACATAAGCCCCCGACCCAGTCCACATACAAAAGCCCAAAACGACACCGTTTCAGGGGCAGGCCATCCCAACCGTTGATCACAAATGATCCAGTGGCTCTAAACTCCCCACCCAAATTACATAAATATGTCCAAATCTCTGTATAGATACAAGAGTCAAATTCATCACCTTCCTCGTACAAAATCCAACGCTGTAACACCCCCTTGACCGCCGTATGACCACTCTCGACCACCCAGCAACCACCCTAACGCCGTCGCTGGGAATCGCCTCATGGTGGCAGCCGGTCACCAAGCCACCCCAACTTTACACCAGCAGACAACCATGACCCCCTCTTTCCCTTTTCGTAGTTGGTTTCTTTCGAACAAACGCTGATCTTCTCGAATATTCAAAATAAGGTTCAGCGGAACAACCGTATCCGGCGACCCAATCCCAAACCGCCCAAAATTTACACCATATGACCACCCAGACCTCCCTTTCCCCGTCCAAAAATCCGCTCCCTTCAAACAACTCTCCATCGTCTCGAATCTTCAAAAGAAGGATCACCGGAACCACCGTCTCCGGCGATCCAACCCCAAACTCATCCAAAGTTACACCCCTAAATCAACTCATCTTCTTCTTTCCAACCATCCATATCACACCTTTCGAATCCAAGTGAAACGACTCAAATATTGATTTTAAGTTCACCCTAAAACCTAAATCCCACCGGATTCTGGCCAAACTGGCCTCAGACAATCCCCTTCCATCCCTCTCCCCAACCATACCATCCATGGCCCACAAAACCTTGCTACCCACAACAAAAACTCAGATCTGAGACCTTACTAGGTCTCAGAAGCATCAAACCTCCCCTTGAACCATTGTCCTTCTTCAAATACACAAGGCCAGTTTCCCCAGAGGTTAGAAGCCTTCCCAAAAGAGCTTAGAAACGAACGAAATTGATTCAAGTTAGAGTTGCATGCGTAAAAGCTAAGTATTCTATTTTTAAATCACTGTCGTTGCTTGATATATTTAATTGCTTTGTTTCTTTTAAATGTTAGTTGTTTTGTTTCTTTTAAATTTTAGTCGTTTTACACGATCTCATCCTGAAGTAGGTTAAATAGTCGTCTCTACTTGCTGTATGCCTTATTTCCTTTGGGTGTCACTGGTTTGAATTCATTCATCTTTTGAGTGGTCTGATATCATGTTGATCTTAGCCTCATGATTCTTAAATTTACATGGCTTGTGATCCTGACCTTTTGACTCTTCAGTAATGTGACCACTGAAATTTTTATATGGTTTGTTGATCCTCATCTCTTGATTTTGCATTGGTTTCACTTCTGAGGTTCTGAATGGTTTTTTGATACTACCTGTGTTATATCATGATTCTGAGTGCGGGAGTCCTCTTCTAGGAGTTTCATACCAATCATATTTCTTTCCTAGTGATTGTGATCTTTAGTATTTGCGCATGTTAGGATAAATTGCTTTTCTGAATATTGTAACTACTGATATTAGCCTTGTTTTAATTTCTTGGTTTTTATTTCTAAGTTTTTTACTAAGTGTTATTGTTTGCCCATTGTTCCTGCATAATCAATTGGGTTTCTTTTTTATTGTTCTAGTTCATATTCATGAATATAGTCCTAAAGTTGTGATAATTGTTTGCTTGAATCCATGAGGTGCATTGTTTGGTCCTTAAACTCTTTAAGTGTCCAAGTCCACATAATAAGCCTGTTGTCCAGACCAAATTTGGCCCATAACTTGAACACAATTGACCAGGGTCAGTTTTGACCAAACCAAATGAAAAACCAAGGTTAAAAACTTCAGGTTAGTTAATTAGGAAGGGAAAGAGGGGTATAAAAGGTATTTGAGCGTGAATGAATCTTGTAGCAACATGTAGAACATTCTAGTGAGGGGCTTAGGCATATTTTCAGTATCAAACTTGAGGTACTAGTCAGAAAATTAAAGACTATTTAGGTAAAAACTGAATTTGAATAAGGGACTAAAAGGAAAAAGTGTTGCCCTAAGGCTTCACTATAAAAGGAGCACTCTGAACAGTTGCCAGGGGATTTGTTTAGCTTTGGGCTATATTTTCGAGCAGACCTTCCTTTCTGAAGCTCTTAGTAAATTGAGATATAGGTATATATTAGTTTCCTCTATACTCTTCGGAAATCAGGAGTGCTGTCTTATTCCTGTTGAATTTTGATTCTCTCAAAAGCCTTCTGAAATTCTGGGTGTTACCAATCAATTGACTGATGTTGCTTCACTTTTACTCATAAGCTTCTTTTTTGCTGAACTCCAGGTACCAATCCTCACCCAAATTCTTGGAAGTTGTATCACTTATGTGCATTCGAGATAATGAGAAGATAGCATTTCATCTTTATTTTTTTCAATTCCTGTTGTAATCAAATTTATTCTTTTAAGATTCTCTAGTATCTTTACTAAACATAAACATGTATAATCTGGACTGTGATGGGATTGTATATTTTATTTGCTTTGGTCCAGTAGACTTTACAATAGAGTGATAAAAAATAAGCTTAGTACTTATAATCTGTGTTATATGTTAGGAATTTGATAGCTGAACATATATAATACTCTGAATGATGAGTATCCTGAGCTATCTCTTCAAAAGTTAGGATTAAATCTGATGCAAAAATTATTTTTAGTATCATCTTTGCAAATATTGTTGGCATATTTTCTAACGCGCAGGTGTATAGTTTCTTATAATTGTAGTATAATCGAAAATGAAAAGTTGTTGTTATTCTAAAGGGACTTATTAGTCCAATAACCTGGGCCCAATTGAGAGTCCCAGTAAATGCCACTGGTAGTATAACAATGAACGTTCCTGGGATGATTGCAAAGGAAGCCCAAAGCAGCCACGAATGAGGCCTAAAAGGGCAAATTTTGATTGTCTTCTTCAATATGCATTACTCTTGTACAAATGACTAGAATGTTATAGATACAAAGACAATAGAACATTTAATATGCTTTAGTACGTCCTTGAAAAATAAAGTGATCCGCGTTCATCTAATCAAACACCACGAGGCCCATTAATTTAATAAAATATTTAGAAAGATTGGAAGTGCCGTTTAGCGAACTTCACGACCTCCCACAGATTTTTGAAGACGTAGTTTCTATAGGCGCGAATTTATTAATAAAATATCTTCCTAAATTTGGGTGCGCATTTATGTGACCCAAATATGAATCTCAATGGAATTAAACTATGTCTAAAATTGCATGCGCATTTATGTGACATGATTTAAGATGTATTTTAATAACATTGCAAATCTCCTAAAATCTATTAAAACGGTTAATAATTGAAAATTTAATCATAAGCCTGAACATGTATAACAAATAAGATTTTAGCCACTTATAATAAGTTTATGCGACTGTGCTAGAACTACGGGATCCGAGAGTGTCTAACACCTTCCCTCGGGTCAACAAAATTCCTTACTCAAGAATTTTCTGGTTCGCAGACTCAATTAGGCAGTCAAAATATTTCCTCGATTCAGGATTTTAAATAAATCGGTGACTTGGGATACTAAAGGCCAAACCTATCCCAAGTGGCAACTCTCAATTAAACAAATAATCCCATTTCGAATAATGTTACTTTAATTGGAAAAGCTCCTTATACACGTGTTATCCTTCGGGGGTAGACGCGTGTAAGTCAAAAAGGAGGTGTGACAGCTCTGGCGACTCTGCTGGGGAGAGAACCAAGAATCTCTGGTTCAGGGTTCAAGAATTCGAGCTTACAATAATTATTGTACTTGGCTTCTTCTGATTTTCTTACATGGTCTGTGCTAAATGCCACATGCTTTACTGCTTTGATTTTATTTGAACCGTATATATAAACTTCTACAAAAACCCTTTATTTCTCACCTCCGGGTATGTGCTTACTGGTTGAGGCTCCCTATTCTGTTAGTGTTCTACCTTGAAATAAGAAAGAGGCCAGACAAGTTACTAAGCCTGAGGGCCTTTTGGTTCCCTGTACGTAGCTCCCTCCTCGGCTCGAGTTGTCCGCTCGGGTGGACAGTCTAGACCGTATACCGAGGTCCTCAACTTAGTATAGCAAAACCTCATGCCGGATCCCTAGTAGGAACATTTATTTGCATCATCCATTTGACTTAGGAGACTCAACATATGGGTTGGGTCTGTCTAGGTCAGGTGCCCTGAAATAAAAGACTATCCTGATGCATTTTACGTGCTACTTGTGCATTTTTTTGCCTTGGATTCGCATGTTGACCGGTTGTGAACA
This sequence comes from Nicotiana benthamiana, assembly GCA_034376525.1. Classification (NCBI taxonomy): domain Eukaryota; kingdom Viridiplantae; phylum Streptophyta; class Magnoliopsida; order Solanales; family Solanaceae; genus Nicotiana; species Nicotiana benthamiana. Next base: position 43,819,180 of record CM067326.1, read on the forward strand.
AAAGAGAATAAATTGTGGAAAATTGCAGTGATAGGGTGATAATTTGTAAATTCAATGTTCAAAATAGCGCCGAAATGCTGCAGGATTTTTCCCAAACAAAGACAAAGCAAAACGAAAAAATATTTTTTGGAGTTTTTCAATAATATTTGCGGGTTTTAATAAATTTTTTTGGCCAAGTTTAACACATTTTCCAAAAAGTCAAAAAATGTGTCTGAGTTTATTTACTTGTGTTGAAATAAATCGGGTATTGCCATTACTGCCGGTAATAAACGAATGTTACCACAAGGGACGCCAGAAGGATGATCTTGCACAAATGGCCACCTCTGAATTTTATTTTTGACTGGTAAGCAAGCACAGCCTGGAAAACCTTCTCTCCGAAGTGTTGATAGACCGTATTCGCAAAGTTGGTCCTGTTTTTTTCATAAAAAGTCAGATTTAATTTTTTGAGACTACTAATTCACCTTTAATAAATGTGCAGAATGAGCACAATAATGAACAAAATTCCCTTGGAGTTGCGACTATGGTGGACTGATCTCGGGGAAGCAGGATAGAAAAAGGTCGATGCACATCTAGGAGGCCTCACTGGTTTATTGAAAATTAACCCGAAGTGAGACATCATAAAGGCCTTAATCACTTTCTGGGACCCGGCCCACAACGTCTTCCATATCTCGGACTTTGAGCTAACCCCAACTTTAGAAGAAATGTCTGGATATATTGGGACCCATACAATCCCTTAGAGACATCAATAGTTGATCGCACCCAGAGCCCTCGCCGTGCATAAATTCCGGGATACCCTAAAAATCAGCAGAAAAGTTCATAATCCCGACTTATCGGCTGGCTTTTGCACCTTGCAATTTATATACCAAATATATGGCCACGTTGGAGGATTCTACAACCCTGAAAATCTTATTTGTTGCAAGGGTAATCGGCTCAAGTGGGAGGAGCATCGATGCTTTGCGTTCATGGTGCCTTTGTTGGATCTTTTAGTATTCCCGCAAAAGGATGGGAACATCAACATACAGATAGCACTGGTCGTTAGTACTTTGATGACCCAAGCAAAGAGTGCTCTTACTCTACTGATCCTGTCTGACATCTTCCAGGACCTTACCATATGTAAAGAAGGAGGAGATTTCTTCGAGGGTTGTAACTTGCTGCTACAAATTTGGATGATTGAGCATATATGTCACCGGCCTCGATTCATGAATTACGGGTCGCCAACAAAGTGCTGCATAGAATTTGGCAGTAGAGTTTATGGGTTTAAATTGCCAAAGGGTGTCGTAGAATGGGTGGCACATCTCCGAGTCATCACTGCAAATCAAATAGAATTGACATTCGGTTGGCTCTCTGTGGATGAAATTGTGTATATGCCCGCCACCAGACCTCATTTCCTTTTGATGGGCATCCGAAGCATCCAACCCTATGCGCCATATAGAGTTCTCAGACAATTGGGTAGATACCAAATGATCCCTAGAGATGAGGATATTAGAAGCCATGTGGTTGAGATAAGCCCGAATAATCAATTCCCTGAAGCCGATGTACGCCAAATCTGGAGTGAGTGTCAATATTTGACAGCCGATACTCAAGTACGCAACGTATCTAAGGGTGAGGTTGCACCAGGGTATGTTGCCTGGTACAAGAGAGATATAGAGCCTGGGATGCCAACAAAGAGAACCCATCTCCAGGAATTTGCTGAGACATCACAAGAGTAGTGGGATTAGCTAGCAAAAGAAAATGAATACCGGGCTACTATAGGAAGGCTAGAAAAGAAAATTCAAGAATTGCAATTTGAAAACAGTCTGCAAGCTGCAGCCAGCGAGGGAGAAAAGAAGGTATTGATTAAAGAAAACAAAGCCCTACGAGCCCAGATCCATAAAATGAAGGCAGCCACAAAAAATCCTCCGAGGAGTACAAAAGATGAAAATCTCATAGAGAACCAGCAACAAAAAGTAACTGAATATGGGTTCAACCTGAACAAGGCGGAGTGTGAACTGGCTAGGCCTCGGAAGCAATTAATTAAAAGTAAAGAAGAAAGAGCCCGCATACTGTAGCAGTTAAAAGAGGGAAGTGGAAATGAAAGCACTGGTTTAAAACAGAGGGTTGTCATAGCTAAAAACAAAATGGCCAAACAAGCCAGGGATTTCAAAGCCGAGAGAGAGTATTGCTATGCGGTAATAGAGGGGTTGGAAAGAGATTTGCGGCAGTTCCAAAAGCTGAATTAAGCAGCTAAACAGAATTTAGAAGCACGGGCTGCGAAAATAGGGCATCTACTACAAGAAAAAGGAGTTATCAGAGAAAAGATGAGGGCAATCGCACAACATATTACCACGAAGTGCAATCACTATTAGGACATGATAAAATCTATGATTTTCGCCGGTGCTATGACATTTGTCCGTCAAGTGATGGAAGATCTCCACTATATCTAGGGAAGTTTAGTGCACGAACCTGCTGCAAGGCCGGATGATGCCCCGCAAGCTCCGAAAGCATTTGAAATTTTAATGTACGCATAAGCTTGTATATTTCTTGAAAAAAAAAAAGAAAAAAAAAGAAGTCAGGCTGTATGTTTTGGTAGTTGCCTTTCATTTCTCTAGCATATGTAATCAAAGTTTATGTCTTTATAAATATTGAAAATCACGAAAAAACATTTTGTTGTGCACATAACATTTTCTCATGAACTACGCTCGGTCTATTCATGCAAATTCATGATACGTAGGCAATCTCTATAGGATTCGACCGTATTCTTTAAAAAGAAAAAAAAGAGAGGGAATAAGAAGTAGGAAACACAAGGAAATTCGAAATAGATGTCGGGATGACACATGCGACCATTGCAAGCATATAGAAACCCGTTATCTGCATAGGTGCATCATACCCAACGTGTGATTTCCTATTTATTAGCTGCCCCGAACTAACTGCATTTTCCAGTGTCCTGTTAATGTGTTTTAAGAACTGTGATTGGTTTGCGGTAAGCTGGCTTCACACAGATACTTTACTAGGTCAAAGGGAAGCCCAAAAATGTCGACCAAAATAACTCTACCAGTAGTCCCTATCCTAGAGGACAACCAAATTACAAGAATCCCAGCCTCCGAATCTGCAGCGGCTGAAAAGAACATGATCATACAGCTCCAAGTCATGGAGATGTGGGATGCCTGGACAAATGGGAAAGAACCTCAGAGACCTATCCCCGGATTTCCCGAGCTTTTTCCAAGGTCAGGGGGTACCTCCACCATTCCTATTAGCAACCAAAATATTCTCCTGGGGCAGCCCACCATAACAAACAATTTTGTCAGGGCGCCTTCTGAAACCCGCCCTCCGATGTTTACATGCGGGCCAGTTCCCAACATTTTTACGGCCCCTCCGTGCGCAGCTACCATACAACCTGCGGTACCAAGGCTCATGTTTGACCCCACATCTTTTACATTCAAGACTCCTAACTACCAAAAATATCCTCCCTTAACCCCACATACAACTACCCTCAGCCAGCATACGAACTTACCCCTGTGCAAGAAAAAACCTCCAAAACACCCGAACAAGATGAAATCACAAGGAGAATGAAGAATCTTGAACAAAGTCTAAAAAACATGAAAGGATTAAGTGGGCAGAAGAGTGTTTCTTACTCAGACCTATGCATGTTCCCACACATACATCTTTTTTTGGGGTTTAAAGCGCCAAAGTTTGAAAAATACGATGGCCAGGGCGACCCCATCGCTCATTTGAAAAGGTACTGCAATCAACTACGTGGAGCCGGTGGTAAGGAAGAACTCCTGATGGCATATTTTGGGGAGAGCTTAGCGGGCATTGTGTCTGAATGGTACATAGACCAGGATATTACCCGATGGCACATCTGGGATGACCTCGCCCGGGACTTAGTAAGACAACTCCAGTACAACATTGACATTGCCCCGGATAGGAATTCCCTAGCCGACTTGAAAATGAAACCTGCTGAAAGCTTTAGAGAATATGTTGTTAAATGGGGCGAGCAAGCATCGAGAGTAAAGCCTCCTATGGACGAGACAGATATGGTCACCGTTCTTTCTACAAGCACAAGAGGTAGATTATTTTCAGAATGTGATGTCCGCAATGGGTAAACCTTTTGCAGAGGCGATTAAGAATGGGGAAATGGTAGAGAATGGCCTCAAAACAGGGAGGATTCTGAGTCAATCCGCCATAAGAGCAACCTCCAAGGCCATACAAGGAGGGGCGGGAGGAATCCCAAGAAACAAGAAGAAAGAGAAAGCATCCATGGAAGCCTCCAGGATGAGGAAACATCATGCTCACAGACATGCATTCTCTAAGAGTGTATCTCACCATTACTATCCTCACCAAGACATGCACTATGTCCCTCAACCCTATGCCATTATGAACGCTCAGCCCTTTTTTCAACCACAACAGCAAAACAATAGAATCCAAGCCCCAAGAAATCAGCCTCCTAAGAATCACTACAAGCCCCGCCCTCCGCCAAATAATTATCGTCCCAGGGAGCCACCCAGGAGATAGAACTTTACTATAATAGGAGAATCCTATGCCAGCTTATTCCCAATGTTGGTCCACGTGGGTCTTCTGCAGCCTGTGCCCCCAAACAGCTAAAACCCCGAATCACCTTCTTATCAAAGGGGTGTACGTTGTGCTTACCACTTTGGGGCAGAGGGAAATGATACCGAAAATTGCTGGACCCTAAAACGAGCAGTGGAAGATTTTATAGACCAAAAGAAGATAGTACAAGAGATGAGGAGGTCCCAAACGTAACTGATAACCCGTTGCCGGCTCCCAACAACGGGCCGGTTATCGGAATGATCAGGGAGGACAAAGAATTTAATCCTGCCCTGAAAGACATTATAGCCACTACCGAGGCAGACAAAATACCAAACATTACCCCCAAAAAGATTGAAGAAAAGAAAATGAATGAATCCAAATGCCCAGAAGCAGAGAAGAGGGCTGAGGTCAAAGCTGGGACGACCCATACCAAGGATACAATACTCTACATCCTACGAGGGCGTTAAGAAAAGAAGCCCACTTTGAGCCCCCCAAAAAGGTTTGAGCTGAACAAAACCATGTATATACCCAAGAAAGCCTATGTGGTACGAGGATCGATTAAATCACCGGTGCTGAATGAGCCTGTGGTAATCGGTCGTGCACTGCACAAGCCCATGACCAACCCTTCAGTAGTCCCTTGGAATTATCAGGAAACCATCATTACATACAAGGGCAAAGAAATCCTCGGGGAAACTCAAAAACGTTATCCCACAAAGAAAAAATCAGATATGGAAGAGGTGAACGCTGCTACCAAACGACGATTTCCACCTAAGAGGCCAGTAAATGCTGAGGATACAGAAGACTTCTTCCAGAAAATGAAAATTCCAGAGTACGAAGTGGTGGATCAGCTCCGAAAATATCCTGAGCAGGTATCTTTATTGTCACTCTTGATGAAATCCCCCGAGCACCAACATGTGTTGGCCAAAACATTGAACGAAGCTTATGTACCGATTGGGACCTCCGTGGAGAAACTAGAGAAAATGGCGGAGAGATTCTTTGCTATTAACTATGTCTCATTCAGTAAGAATGACTTACCTCCGGATGGAGATGCTCACAACAAAACCTTGCACCTCACTGTTAAGTGTGAGGGATATTATGTCAAAAAGTGTGATGGTCGACGGAGGTTCCGGAGTAGACATATGCCCATTGTCTACCTTGCAAAGAACGGAGAATGGGGCAGAGAGGATCCGTCCTAACAATGTATGTGTCCGAGCCTTCGATCGAATCAAGAGGGACACCATAGGTGAAATTGACTTGGTGCTCACCATTGGTACGGTCGACTTCGAAGTAACATTTTAGGTGTTGGATCTGGACACCTCCTATTATTACCTCCTAGGAAGGCCGTGGATTCACGCAGCAGGAGCAGTTCCTTCCCCCATGCACAAAATTCTGAAATTTGAATAAGAAAACCAGGAGATTGTAGTTCATTGAGAGGATGAACAATCAATTTATTGGGACCCCTCTGTCCCCTGTCTATAATCCAAGGAAGGGAGTGAGCACATAATCTATCAAGCTTTTGAAGTTGTAGTAACCGATCAACATGAAGAGGGCAAGCCGCTCCCCCAGCCTTTCCTGTCAAATGCTTCAATTATGGTGGCAAAGGAAATGATGCGCCAAGGTTCTAATCAAGGAAAGGGACTCAGAAGCTCCCTACAAGGCATAACCGAGCCGGTCACCTTGCCTGCTGCAGAAAAATTCTTTGGACTGGGTTTTTATCCAACATTAGAATATATTACCTAGGCCAATTGTAGAAAGCGCCAGGGATGGGCCTTGCCACGACCCCTACCCCAATTGTACAAAACCTTTGTAAAACCAAAGTACAGTGAGAAGGAGGAAGAAGAAAACTTCACGGCAGAAGAAATTAATGAAATCTGCGGAGCTATGAGAGAGTTGATGTACGAAGTCAACATGGTCAAACCGGGAGAAGGTTGAAGCACCGCCGAAGTGCTCTATATGGGGCCAGATGCTAAGCTTTAAAATTTGAAGGCCATACCTTTTCCAGTCAGGATGGAGTCCCGGTAGTCCCGCCTTGCTACCTCTTCCTACATCACGAGCTATTTTAGGGTGTAGCTCGGTTGTTTGTTTTTTCTTAGCACTTGTCCTTTTAATCTCAATTGTAAACCCTGTTATCTTATAAGTTCAAAGAAATAAAATCAATATTTCGTCATTTGCTCCTCTTTGTCATTCTCTGATTTTTATCTTTCTTTTATTTTTCATGTCTTCTTTCAGTCCCAATAATGCGGCTTTAAATAAAAGGACATGCTCGCGGAGTTCATGCCACGACCCAAACATGCTGCCCATATGTAAAATAATGAACCAAGAACCGGAATACGATGAAGAAGAGTCTTTTAGGGAAATCAACCGAGAGTTGGAACACCTTGAAAACAAACCTAAGCCAAACGTAAATGATACTGGACCGGTTAACTTGGGCAATCCCAACGAAATCAAAGTAATAAAATAAGCATCCATGTGAATATAGAAATACGAGATTCATTGGTTCAACTCCTATTGGAATTCAAAGATATATTTGCGTGGTTCTACGATGACATGTATTGTTTGAGTATGAATTTGGTGGTTCATAATTTGCCTATATACCCTAAATACCCTCCGGTCCAACAAAAACAAGGAAAGTTCAAGCCTGATGTCAGCAATTAAATCAAAGAGGAGATTACAAAACAGCTAGAGGCGGGGGTAATCTAGGTGGTTCGGTACACCACATGGCTGGCCAATGTGGTCCCGGTACCGAAAAAGGACAGAATAACTCGAGTGTGTGTGGACTACAGGGATTTAAAAAAGGCGAGTCCCAAGGACAACTTACCTATATCCAACATCCACAGCCTTATCGATAACTGTGCCAACCATGAGATTCAATCCTTCATAGATTGCTACACAGGATACCACCAAGTGTTGATGGATGAGGAAGATGTTGAGAAAACAGCCTTTACCACACCTTGGGGAACCTATTGTTACAGAGTTATGCCTTTTGGATTGAAAAACACCGGGGCAACATACATGAGGGCTATGACCACCATCTTCCACGACATGATGCATCGAGAAATAGAGGTATATATGGATGAAGTGATTATCAAATCTAAGACTCAGGGCGATCATGTAAAGGACCTGAGGAAGTTCTTCGAAAGACTCCGCAAATATGATTTGAAATTAAATCCAGCAAAGTGCGCATTTGGGGTCCTGTCAGGCAAACTTCTGGGGTTCATCGTCAGCCGAAAAGGCATCAAATTGGATCCAACCAAGATAAAATCCATTCGAGAGCTGCATCCACCAAAGACTAAAAAGGATGTAATGAGTCTTTTGGGAAGATTGAATTACATCAGTCAATTTATCAACCAGTTGACTTCCACATGTGAGCCCATAGTTAAGCTACTGAAAAAGGATGCGGTAGTTAAGTGCACAGTCGAGTGTCAGGAAGCTTTTGATAGAATCAAACAATACTTGTCCAATCTACCAGTTTTGGTTCCGCCAGAACTGGGAAGGCCACTATTTCTCTATCTAACAATCTTGGAAGATTCTTTTGGGTGTATTCTCGAGATTCATGATGCTATGGGAAAGAAAGAGCAGACCATTTATTATCTAAGCAAAACGTTTACCAGTTACGAAGCCAAGTACACATTGTTAGAAAGAACTTGTTGCGCTTTGACATGTGTGGCTCAGAAGTTAAGGAATTATCTACAAGCTCATACCACATACCTCATAACCAGGCTGGATCCACTAAGGTACATATTCCAAAAGCCAATGCCCATAGGGAGACTGGCCAAATGGAAAATCTTACTCACCAAGTTCGACATAGTTTATGTCACTCATACAACAATGAAGGCTCAAGCATTGGCAGATCATTTGGCTGAGAACCCCGTTGATGATGAATATCAGCCTATAAACACCTACTTCCCTGATGAAGAAGTGAATTCGTTAGAAGTAGCATATGAAGACACCCCCATCTGGAAAATGTTCTTTGACAGAGCAGCTAACGCAAAAGGTGTATGGATTGGGGCAATTTTAATCTCACCCACAGGTCAGCATTATCCAGCTACAACCAGGCTCCAGTTCTTCTGCACTAATAATACAGCTGAATATGAGGCTTGCATCATGGGTATGAACATGGCCACTAATAAAGATGTCGAAGAATTTCTAATCATGTGAGATTCCGATCTGATCATCCGACATGCTCAAGGAGAATGAGAGACGAGAGACTTTAAGCTCCTCCTATACAGACAGCATGTGGAAGACCTCAGCAAACGGTTCAGGTTGGTACAATTCAGATATATTCCCCGTTGCCACAATGAGTTAGCAGATGCACTCGCAACCTTGGCCTCCATGTTACCATACCCTGGGAACGCCTATGTTGATCCTTTAAAAATCCAAATCAAAGAAAGGCATGGTATTGTAATGTAACCGAAGCATCCAGCACACAACCATGGTATTATAACATCAAGAGATTCATAAAAACACAGGAGTGACTTGAGCAAGCCACCGGAGAACAAAAGAAAACCATTCGATGGCATACAAGCAATTTCTTTCTCAGCAGTGATACTATATAAAAGGATTCCAGATCTTAATTTGCTGAGATATGTGGATATCAAGGACGTCAGGAGTATTATGCACGAAGTACATGCGGGCGTGTGTGGGCCCCATATGAACGGCTATGTAATGGTAAAGAAGATACTGCGAGCTGGCTATTATTGGATGACCATGGAGAAAGGCTGCTCCAGCTTCGTTCGAAAATGTCATCAATGCCAGGTGCACCGTGATTTGATTCATGCACCACAAAATGAACTACATCCTATGTCAGCACCCTCGCCATTTGCTGCCTGGGGCATGGATGTCATTGGGTCGATTGAGCCAAAAGCCTCTAATGGACATAGATTCATATTGGTCGCCATTGATTACTTCACAAAAAGGGTCAACGCCATCACCCTTAAGTTTGCCACCAAGAAGGCAGTGGTGGATTTTGTGCATTCCAACATCATTTGTCATTTGGTGATTAACGCTACCATCATTACAGACAACGCGACTAATCTAAACAGTCGGCTAATGGGAGATATGGGAACAGTTCAAGATAACACATAGAAACTCCACTCCTTACCGGTCCAAAGCTAATGGTTCAGTCGAAGCGGCTAACAAGAACATCAAGAAGATCTTGAGGAAATGATTCAAAGTTCAAGGAAATGGCATAAAAAGTTGCCTTTCACACTGATGGGATATCCTACCACAACACGTACATCGGTAGGAGAAACCACCTATTTGTTGGTCTAGGGACTGAGGCTGTCATACCCACCGAGGTGGAAATCCCTTCGCTCCGAGGGATTGTCGAAGCAGAAATTGAAGATAATGAATGGGTCAAAACCCGTTTGGAGTAGCTGGCATTAATTGATGAAAAGCGAATGGCCGCGGTATGGCACGGAGAGCGGTACCAACAAAGAATGGCACATGCTTACAACAAGAAACTGCGCCCCAAGAATTTCGAAGTCGGACAGCTGGTATTAAGGCGTATACTTCCTCACCATCTGGAAGCTAATGGAAAATTTGCTCTAAATTGGAAAGGTCCATATATTATCAGAAAGATATTTCCCAAAGGAGCATCATACCTGGGCGACGTTGAAGGAGACGAGCCCGAGGCGGCAGTAAATGCAGATGCAGTAAAAAGGTATTATGTTTGAACCCCCTGCAGCAATGGCCCCGGTTGATTGAAATGACGAAGGCTTTTCTTTCCCGCTACACTCACCCTCTTTGTAACCCGGAAATGTTGAAAACAAAAAAGAAGAAAAAAAAAGAAAAAAAAAAAGAAAGAAGAAAAAAAAGAAAAAATAAAGAGAAAGAATAAAAGAAAAGAAAAAAAAGAGAAGAAAAAAGATTACAAACAAAATTAGTTTAGAAATAACATTCTGAAGTACTTCTGACTTGATTCTGAAAGGTACATAGGCAACCTCTCCCTGAGGTTCAATCATATCAAAATAAAAACCCTATTTACCCAAGAAAACCAAAATTTGGGCAGAAATGTATTGGTTCAGTTACAAATCCGTCTGAATGGTTCCAAAGTTATAGATCCTCGGGGACGTGAAAAATACCTTTGTTGGGATTCGACACAACTCAATTTTTGAGTGAAATAAAATGAGAGAGTCTTATCGGTGAAAACCTCCGGGCACCATCAGGCGACAACGAGAAGAGAAAAACAAAATGAGAGAGTTCGTTTATAGAAACTCGCAAAGAGCGCTATCGGGTGACGGGAGAAGAGAAATGAGAGAGGCCTATTGGCGAAAACTCGAAAAGGGCACCGTCGGTCGAAAAGAGGAAATATTGTTGCTCAAGTCTGAATAAGTTTCTTTGATCTTGAAAGAGCTCAAACCAGAAAGCAGAAATGGATCTAGGCCAGGTATTCAGTCCAAGAAGCATGTCGTTGCCATTTAAAGCCGACTCATATTTCCATATAAGTCCCCTTTCTTCCCTCCGAAAGGAACATACCTCTCTAAAATCCATGTTTCAATCCATTCCACTTTTACTTTGATGTCTTGACTATTCCTTAAGAAAGGTAGCAGGGCTGGTCTTACGGGTTTCTCCTACCAAGAACTAAAGGAATACCCGGCATTGTCAAGTGCGCTTAGCCAATTCCCACAGATCATGACGGCTGACGCCTCAAAACCAGGGAAATAAAAGAAAGGAAATTCAAAATCAAAGGTCCATGAAGGTGAAGTAAAATCAGAGGGTTTTAAGCCAAACAGGATGTTGATTCTTATCAAAAGTCCCAAAAGTAAGCCCAAAATCAAAGTCGGGACAAAATTCATAACCCAAGGCGTGAGAAACAAAAACCAACCGAAAATGAGGACCCCCTAGCCAATCAATGGAGCAAGGATTAGAAGTCAAGGATTTTTCTTTGGACACAAAGGAAGATGAAATCAAGCGTGACAAGGCCACATAACCAATCACTGTTCAAACTAACAATTTATATTATTTCTAATCTAAAATAGACGCATGTGAAATCTAGAAAAACAGAAGAAACATGGGGCAAAAACAACCAAAGGATTGGCGCAAAGACCAAGGATGGTGTTGAATCAATAACAAAAGGGAAGTTTTCTTTTCATTTTCCTGCAGACTCGTAAATAAGCATGATATCATGGGATTCCAAACCTTAGTTTCCCCTTGTGCAATTTGTGGATTTCCTCGGCATGACCCAAGGGTTGTATTCCACCCTATCTAGCATAGACCAAGAAGTCTCATTCCTTCACTTCCCGGCATAAACCGGGAAGTTCCTCTTGACATCCCTAGCATAACCTGAGGATTCCTTTCCCACACTTTCTACTCCCCAGCGTAGTTTAAAAGTTAACGCTCCTCTATCCTTAGAATAACCCAAGGGTTGTTTCTTCCTCTCCGCCCCCAGCATAGTCAAAAGGATCTCTCTGGTCCTTCACTTCCTGGTAGATCCTTCTAGCATAACCTAGGAATTCCCCTTAAATCCCGACATAACCCGTGGATTCCCCTAGCATACCCTAGGATTTTTCATTCATCCCGGCATAACCCATGGACATCCCTAGCATAACCTAGGATTTTTTCGTTCATCCCGGCATAACCCGTGGATCTCCCTAGCATAACCTAGGATTTTTTCATTCATCACGGCATAACCTAGGATTTTTCATTTATCCGGGGATAACCCGTGGACTTCCCTAGCATAACCTTGGATTCTTTCATTCATCCCAGCATAACCCGTGGATCTCCCTTGCATAACCTAGGATTTTTTCATTCATCCCGGCTTTACCCGTGGATCTCCCTAGCATAACCTAGGATTTTTTCTTTCATCCCGACATATCCCGTGGATCTCCCTAGCATAACCTAGGATTTTTTCATTCCTCCCGGCATAACCAGTGGATCTCCCTAGCATAACCTAGTCTTTTTCATTTATCCCGGCATAACCCGTGGATCTCCCTAGCATAACCTAGGATTTTTTCATTCATCCCGACATAACCTGTGGATCTCCCTAGCGTAACCTAGGATTTTTCATTTATCCCGGCATAACCCGTGGGCTTCTGTAGCATAACCTAGGATTTTTTCATTCATCCCGGCATAACCCGTGGATCTCCCTAGCATAGCCTAGGATTTTTTCATTCATCCCGGCATAAGCCTTGCCCATAGCTACAGGAACTAATAGAAAGAGAGGGATACTCGCCTCTTTTACAAGAAAGCCATGGGAGTCCACGTTTGCGTGGGGCCGGGTACCACACATATGTGGTGAAACCCGACTTGCCTTTTCATGGTAGAGCTTCTTTTTTTTCCTCAGAGTTGGGATCTCGCAAAACTCCCTTTTGTGAAACTCACTTTGTTGGATTGTTGGAAGCAGATGAGCCCGTGCAAGCATCAGAACATTCATTCTCGCGATTTACAGAGTCCTTATGGCTTGCTCCTGAAAAGAATAATCAAGCAACCTTCTTCTTTAGAACAGACATTCCATTCTTAGCTAATGCTATTGATGTAAAAAAGACATCTAGAATAGATCGAGCTAAATGTTGAATCATAAGTAGGAGGGATAGCGCTTCATTTTCTCTTTATAGGTCTACTTCTTTCACTACTTACGCCTTATAGCGATAAAATAAGCTTCTTGGATCTCCCTAGCATAACCAAGGATTTTTTCAGTCATCCCGGCATAACCCGTGGATCACCCTAGCATAACCTAGGATTTTTGATTCATCCCGGCATAACCCGCAGATCTCCCTAGCATAAGTAGGAATTTTCATTTATCCCGGCATAACCCGTGGACCTTCCTAGCATAACCTAGGAATTCTCTTTCATCCCGGCATAACCCGTGGATTTCCCCTAGCATAACTTAGGAATTTTTTTTTATCCGGGCATAAACCGTGGACCTTCCTAGCATAACCAATGAATTCTCTTTCATCTCGGCATAACCCGCGAATTCCCCTGGCATAACCCAGTGGTTTTTCATTAATCCTGGCATAACCCGCGGATTTCGCTGGCATACCCAAGGAATTTTCATTTATCCCGGCATAACCCGTGGACCTTTCTAGCATAACCTAGGAATTCTCTTTCATCCCGACATAACCTACGGATTCCCCTGGCATTAACCCAGTGGTTTTTCATTCATCCCGGCATAACCCGCTGATCCCCTGGAACAACCCAGAAATTTCTTCATAACCCATGACTCTCTTTCCATCCGCACCGCGACCTTTTTCTTCCTGTCCCGGCCTAACCCGTGGATCTTTTCTTACACTCTGCAGGGACTTTTTCATTCCTATCCCAGCATAACTCGTGGATCCTCATCGTATCCCCAGTATGGACCTTTTCTCCTTCCCAGCATAACCTCAGTGATCTTTCCAAGGGATACACAATCCTGATTTTTGTTGTTTTCAATAAGAGTAGCTTGGGTTTGTGTTGCAAATAACTCACGAAATTTTCCCTGTGAAAACTGGGGCAGAAAATTTCATTCGTATGATTGTGTTTGTCTCTTAGAAGATCTCCTCCTGAGGCATAAGATTCGAAATGACCAAAAGCATGAGTCTCAATTCAGAACAGAAGAAAAGAAGAAAAGGACAAAATAAGTGCATTCAAAATGATGAAGCGGACAGAGACACTGACTGCTCAAAATTGGAATGAAGTCACAAACTCAGCATGTCCCGCTTTGTTTCAAAAACTGAAGAATCAACCAGCAGCTGCAGCTAATAGGCATCAAGATTCAGATCAAGGCCTACAGCAAAATCGGCTAAGATTCAAGATCAAGATCCTGGAGATTTATGTATTCAAATCTTGTATACCATAGTTGACAGGCCTAGCTAGTTTAGCTTTTGTTGATCTTTTGAGTAATAAAGAGTTGGTAAGCAGTAGCAGCAGCAACAATAGTGAAAACACAGCCCAGGGTAGTCCAGCTACCAAAACTTCCAAAACTACACTAACCTGGTTCCTTTATCGCCAAGGATATGTAGGAAACCTTTGAATCAAGGTCCGGTCAGAAAGTTTTCAAAGTGCTTCACACGGAGTACTCAGTCGGATGAAAATCGCTCATGTTTGCTCACTTGTCTTTGCAAGAAAACTCTTCGTGTTCCCGCGCAAAGAGGGGCAGTTGTGAGCATGTGATTTTTGCCATGCTAAGACGACTCATACATGACTCTCAAGTTTAGCATTTTCTTTTTAATATTTGTTTTAGGATTTAATTTTAGAATTTAATTGCGTGTGACAGTGTGCTTTCATTAATGCATGCTTAAAATCATTTATGATTTAATTTCGTATTATTGCTAAATAATTTTTAATTAGGTTTATTTTTACATATATAAAATTCAGAAAATATATAAGTAGTATTTCTGGCATTTTAATCATTTTTGTTTTAATTTGTTGCATTTTATTGTCTGTGTTGCATAAATAGACAAATTATTAGGAATTTTAAAACTAAATAAAACAAAACAATATATATATATATATACATATATATATATATGTATATATATATATATATGTATATATATATATATATGTATATATATATATATGTATATATATATATATATGTATATATATATATATATGTATATATATATATGTATGTATAATCACCCAGGCTGGCCACAATTGGGCCAGACCTGGGTGGCCAAAATACTTTTTGCCCTGTAAAACATAATTGTGCTGAACACCAACCCAATCTCGACGAAAAAAAGGAAAAGCAAGTACATCCTTAACGGCCTCTATTCTTGACGTGAACGGACGCTTTGTCATTAGAGTTCAAAATTACGAAAAAGCTTTTTTTTTCTCCTCTCTTCAATCCAGCCCAAACATAAGCCCCCGACCCAGTCCACATAGGAACGCCCAAAACGACACCGTTTCAGGGGCAGGCCATCCCAACCGTTGATCAAAAATCATCTAACGACTCTAAGTTCCCCACCCAAATTAAATAAATATGTCCAAATCTCTGTATAGATACAGCGACAAATTCATCACCTTCCTTGTACAAAATCCACCGTTGTAACATCCCCCCTTGACCGCCGCGCATTGACAATGCCGTGCGTGCAAATCCGGATGCCTTGCCGGCGCCCAGCGGCAGGCCCCTTCCAGCAGCGCCTCGCGCATACACCCTGATGCCAAGCTCTAGCGCCCAGCCTCAGGCAAACACAAGAAGTGTCGCACGCGCCCACAGCACTGCGCGCGCAGACCCTAACCCCCAAGACAAAGTTGCTGCAATCAGACTTGTTTGTACACTGTAATAAACTAAGTCTTCTTTCATTGTAAATCTTGGCTAGTTTTACTTCATTTTCATTTAGTATGCTTTTACACCTTTCTTAGGGCTAGTCGTGTAGTCTTGGATTATTTTTTTAAGTGTTATTAGGGGGATCAAGCAATCAAACATTTTCAAGCAAGCATTTTCTGTACTGGTGTCTCTCTCCCTCGACACCGCATCTTTTGTAATCAGCTTTCAGTCATCAATAGAATCATCATCAGCATTCAAAAACTCAATTCTCTCTCAGCTTCCGCAATTGCTTGTGACATTGGTTTTCTCGCACGGCACTGACAATCTAGTCTAGCGTGCGGCGGGGACCTCATTGGCGGACAACAACTGTACTGACATCGGTTGCTTAGCCATACGTTGCACTTCCAAAGAATCTCAGGGAGGAGCCGTGAAACAGTTGGTATCAGAGCCTTGGCTCGAAATCGGACGAGGGAACACATTTGTCATCATCACCATTTCGGACCATGGTGAATCATAGGGAGCGTATAGCATCCCTAGAGGAGACGGTTGACCGACTACGACCCATCGTGCATACGGTGCCTGATCTAAGCACCAACCTAGATCAAAGGTTGGATGGCCTGGACCGCCGAATGCGGCAGTCCGAAAATGACATCACAAACATCAGTCGCGACTCTGATGATGATTGGAAAATAGCAGCCATTGAAATTGCCAATATTCATGGCAAATTTGAGGACCTCCAGCAGGAGCGTGCCGACGAGTTAGCCCATTGGGAATAGGAGGTAGAAAAACTAGCTGCCATGAGCAAGCCATAGACGACTTACCAGGCCAGCTCAATGTTGTTATTGGTGCCCTACAAAGCCTGCTTCGAGGAGACAACAACCACATCAGTGGTACTGCAAACCACATTATCATTCCAGAAAGACTTAAGCTACCGGAGCCAAATCCATACGACGGATCCTGTGATTCTAAAGAAGTTGAAAACTTCATCTTTGACATAGAACAATACTTCAATGCCGTGGGTCAGTTGGAGGAATCCAAGAAGGTAGCAACTACTGCCATGTATCTTCAGGGCGATGCCAAACTTTGGTGGCGGGTCAAATATGAAGCCATCAAGGCTGGTGAAGATACTCTCCAGACATAGGATGAACTAAACGCAAACATATGCCTGCAATTCTTCCCCGAAGATGTGGAATACAACGCAAGGAGAAAACTACGGGAGCTCTGTCACACCAAGTCAGTGAGGGAGTATGTGCGGGAATTCTCCGCGCTCATGCTGAACATACGTGACATGGGGGACAAAGACAAACTCTTTTCATTCACGGAAGGTTTGAAACCTCATGCCCGTATGGAACTACAGAGACAACGGGTAGATACCCTGCCCAAGGCCATTCGAGCCACAAAATGCCTTGCGATTATAATTTGGGAACTCAGAATGACAGGACCCATCTACATGTCCGAGGGGGATTCAACGAAAACCATCCTAGGATTGGTGGCCCAAGCAAAAGTGGGGAAGATCGAAGTGCATCCAAAACTAAGACTCCTCCCTCAAACAGCAACAGCTCTGCATCCATCAACAACAATCAGGGGAGAAAGCGTCCCTCAGAATGCTGTCATTGCGGCGGAGAGCATTGGAATAATGAATGCTCGTCCCTTAAGATCAATGCGCATCAAATTGTCGAGGATGAGTCAGATGCATCAGACACATCAGAAGACGACAGATAGGCACCTTCAATGCAATCTTTGGCTCTATCTCACATGCCTTAGCGGGGACCAATGCATGCCCCGCCAAGAAAGTCTCAGGCTCAATCACCAAGAAAGGGAAGGAAAAGATAGACGAAGGGCTTCCTACACAAGCGAGGACCCTAATTTTTGTCAAATTGAAGGTGAACGGCAAGTCCCTTCACATATTAATAGAATCAGGTGCCACCCACAACTACTTGGCTTCAACTCAGGTAGAGCGTCTGGGTCTAATTGTGCAAAATAGTAAAGGTCGCGTTAAGGCAATTAACTCGCTGCCCCAGACATTGGGTTGAACAACTACAGATGTCCCCGTGAAACTTGGCCCATAAAAAGGAATCAACGACCTGCGCATCGCCATCATAGATGACTTCGACATCATAGTGCGAGTTCATGAGGCAGACCAACACCATACTAGTACCCCATGCTAACATGCTCCTAATGATTGGAGAAAATGGGGCCAAGCCATTCACCATACCATGCATCCCTATAAAGATGTCCACTGGAAACATCTCGGCATTGCAGTTGGAGAAGGTAGCCAACAAACATGAACCCTTGGTTCTAGCGACCCTCCGCAACAACACTCATCCCTCATGTCATTAGCCCCAACAAACTGATAACGTTCCTCAGTGGGCGAAGACTTGTCAGCCATACCATGAGGACAAGCCGGACCACTCAAGACATACAGGACTATTGCAGCCATTACATGTCCCACAGAGACCATGAGAAAGTGTTTCCCTCAGATTCATTACGGGATTGCCCCAAGTCGGTAATCTTGCATCTATCTTGGTTGTCATAGATCATTTTCCAAACTATGAAACTTTCATAGTAGCCCCACGAGACATCTCACCAGAAGATACAGCTCAACTCTTCTTTTCTCACATTGTCAAACATTGGGGCCTATCCAAAGATATTGTTAGTAGGTGCGACTCACGCTTCACTAGCAGCTTTTGGACCCGTCTTTTTAAGTGTTTTGGGTCGACATTGAGTCACAACTCAGACGTCCATTCATCATCGGATGGCCAGACCGACCGGTTCAATGACATGCTAGAGGAATATTTCTGCAAGTTTGCAACTGGATCACAGAAGCATTTGGTGGAGCTCTTGGATGCTGCTCAACTGTGTTTCAATTCTCAAAGGAGCCCTCATACAAACAAAAGCCCTTTTGAAATTGTTACCAGACAGCAACCGCTTCTCCCGAAAACAGTGAATGCATCAATCGTGCCGAAATCTCCTCGAGCTGCCAATTTCTCGAGCGAATGGGAGCGCAACATGGGGATAGTGCGGAGCTATCTTGTCAGAGCCCAAGAGCGGGCAAAAAGGTTCACCGAACAAAATCTTTGCTTTTCCCAACATCAAGCAGGGGACAAAGTAATCTTATACATCCCAAAGCGATACTTGTTTGCAGAAAGGACCCTTGACCCTCACCTGCAACAAAAATACATCAGGCCCCTGCCCATAGAAAAATGCATTGGGAAGTGTACATATTAGGTGAAAACTCCATCATGGTGGAAGATCCATCCAATCTTCCATGTCAACCGCATGAAATCATTGCATCGCTACAACAACAAGCTCAAAGAACAGAGGGGCACAGACCCCCCATCCATGAACCAGCAGACTCATCATCATCAGCATCACCCTTATAATAAGGCTCCGAGGACGGAGCAAACTCAAGTGGGGGAGAATGTCATATGTTGCTTTCCATACATGCCCCATGACCCCTTGGTCGCTCCCCATGGCGACCTATCAAGCCTCTCAATGCCTAGCGCCATGGTCGGCCCCGTGGTATTGGCTGCGCCAAGTGACAAGTGCCCATGCGCCTCTGTCGCCCCATCGATGCATCTCGCCAGCGCCCAGTGGCTGGCCAATGACAACAGCGCCTCGCGCACGAATAAATTTATTTACTTTTTCTATCTGACATGTATTAAATATGTGCAGATAATATATAATTATACAAATATTGTACATAAAATTATATTTATATTATATTTCCGTCGCCTAATTTAGTTCAAGAAATAACTTCTTCAAATAGTTAATTAACATCAAGAGACTGTAAAAATTATACGGGGCGCCCTATGTGGTCCCCCCTTTTAACCTATATTTAATTTTTTTATTATTTTTTAACTTGTACCTACTATTTAAATAGCTTTAAGACCCTTTTCTTCTCATCCTTCTCCTCATCCTCCTCCTCCTCCTCCTCCTCCTCCTCCTCCTCCTCCTCCTCCTCCTCCTCCTCCTCCTCCTTCTTCTTCTTCTTCTTCTTCATCTTCTTCTTCTTCTTCTTCTTTTTCACGACCCGGATTTTCCACCTTCGGGAGTCGTGATGGCGCCTACTAACAGGAGCTAGGCAAGCCAACTTAATCACCCTTTTTCTTAATTCATGATAGTTACATAAAACCTTGCATTTAAAATATTAAAGCATAAGACTCAACTTTAGAGAGACTAGATAAAATTCCCGAAATTAATACAATACGCTACCCAAAAACCTGGTGTCACATTGCTCACGAACTTCTAAGAGTTTACTAAATACAATATTTAGAATGAAATGATAAGAGTTTGTCTCGAAATACAAGGGATAACCACTGAAAATAAGGTAAAGGAGATGCCGGGCCCGCGAGCGTCTGCAAGGATACCTCAATATCTCACTCTAGACTGAAGGCTTGCTCCCAACCTACTGTGTTGCTGACCAAAAGCTGCTCCAACTCTTGATCTTTGCAAATAAGTACAGGAGTGTAGCATCAGCACAACCGAACCCATGTGCTGGTAAGTGCCTGGCCTAACCCAGGCGAAGTAGTGAAGAGGCTAGGACCAGACTACAAATCCAAAACCTGTGCAGTTCAATATATATGTATGCCATAGAGTACAACACAAAAGAATTTAACCATTCAAAAAGAAAACAGGGAGGGGAGCATGTTATGGGGGCTATATTAGTGTAGACACTACAACTAATAAATAAGGAATGAAACTGTACAACTTAAATATCAATGAGAATAGGAAAATCAATGGTTTCACAGCACCTCCCTTCGTGCTTTTACTCTCGTTCTCACCAAATCAATCATATAAAGTGCACGGTATCACCCTTCATGTTTTACCTCACATACTAGTGGGACGGAATGATCCTTCATGCATTAAGACTCATATCATGGCACGGAATGATCCTTCGTGCATTAGTATTCATATCATGGCACGGAATGTTCCTTCGTGCATTAGTAATCATATCATGGAACGGAATGTTCCTTCGTGCATTAGTATAAATATCACAAACGTGCACGACATCACCCTTCGTGCTTTATCACTCTTTCTCACCCAAAAACAATCACAACAATGGGGCGAGGGGATAAACAAACAGTAATAGAAGTCCCGGCAAGGGAAACACGAGCAAACACTTAAATCCCGGCAAGGGAAACACGAGTAAACACTTGAATCCCGGCAAGGGAACAACAATAGTAACTTTCACATCCCGGCAAGGGAGATAATCAATATACAAATACAGCCCGGCAAGGGAATAATCACATTTCTTTCTCTCACTTTCTTTTCTCACTCAGTATTCACTTTATTATTCGAGCCAATGCTCCAAAGAGTTCACCAATCATAATTCCTTCTCATACTCTTCACATTATATGGAAATCATCAATTACAAAAGGAAGAGTCACAACAAATTTGAATAAACACAATATACGGACTCACAGTCATAATAAACTTTGGTGTATATGCCTATGCCCATACTCGACAATTAGCAATTAGCAATCAATACTCTAATCTTATTCCCTCAAGCCAAAGTTAGATCAAATACTTACCTCGATGTCTTAAACTCACTCAAGCCTCAATTACAACTTTACCCCTCGATTCCTTCACCAATTTGCTCGAATCTATCCACAAATTACTTAAATACATCAACAGATGCTAAGTGAAACAATTTGAACGCATAAAATTGGGTTTCCAAAAGTTTTGCCCAATAATTCCAAAAACTCCCCCGGGCCCGCATGGTCAAAACCTAAGGTTCGGACTAAAACACGTTTACCCATTCCCCCATGAACTCAAATATATGATCTATTTTGAAGTCAGACCTCGAATTGAGGTCCAAAACCCCCAATTTTAGAAAGCCTAGGTCCTACCCGAAATTCCCATATTTCCTTAATAAAATCTTTGATTTGAAGTTGAAATCATATTGAAAGATGTTAAGGAGTGCAGAAAATTATTTAGAAATCACTTACCAAACGTTTTGAAGAACTGCTTGATAAATCGCCTCTTATGTTTTGAGTTTTTGAATAGTGAAACATAATTGAAAATCCTTCATATTTATACTCTCAGACGCGCCCAGTGCAGACCTTGCAAAAAGGATCGCGGCCACACTGGTGGAATGAAGACTTCCCGGATTTCTGAACCTGGCCACGCAGGCCGCACAAAGACAACCGCGGCCGTGCTGGTGGGATGAAGGTCGCTGGTTCTTTGGAGATTACAGCGCGGGCCGCGTGAGGATGACCGTAGTCGCGTGGCTTCCACCGCGGTCCGAACAAAGACAGACATAGCCGTGCTACAGCCTGCAGCTTCTTCCTTGTCCTGAAATATATGGTGTTTTTAAGTCTAAGGCCTCCCAAAACCTACTCGAAACTCATCCGAGCCCTCGGGGCTCCTAACCAAATATACACACCACCTCAAAATAACCCACGGACTTACTCGTGCGATCAAATCGCCACAATGATATCTTTTACATAGAATCAAGCCCCAAGGATTAAGATTGCTCTCAATTCTTTCATGAAACACAAATTTTCCATCTTAAGTCCGAAATACGTCAAATGACGTCCGTTTTAAACCAAACTTTACAGAAAGTTCTTAGATCACATATGAGACTTGTACCAGGCGTTAGAACCAAAATGCGAGCCCGATACCACAGCCTTTTAATAAATTTCATTTTCCAATTTCTTTACTTATTTTAAGTAAATAATTTCTCATGAAAATTCATTTCTCGGACTTGGGGCCTTGGAATTCGATTTCGGGCATACGCCCAAGTCCCATATTTTCCTACGGACCCTCCGAGACCGTCGAATCGCGGGTCCAGGTCTGTTTACCCAAAATATTGACCAGAGTCAACTTTCATCATATTAATATCAAAATTCATCATTTTTCACATAGAATTCATATTTAAGCTTTTTCTGGTTATACGCTCGGACTGCACACGCAGATCAAGGCGACCCTCAATGAGGTTTCCAGGGCCTCGGAGACATGAAATGAGTAGAGAAATAGGTGATGACCCTTTGGGTCGTCATATTCTCCAGCTCTAAAACAAACGCTCGTCCTCGAACGGACAAAAGAAAGAAGTACCTGAGTCGGGAAATAGATGAGGATATCGGCTCCGCATATCAGACTCGAACTCCCAGGTAGATGTCTCCGGAGCTGACCTTTCCACTAAACACGCTAGAAGGAATTTTTTCGACCTCCTCTATCGAACATGCCGGTTTAAAATAGCCACCAGCTCCTCCTCATAAGACAGGTCTTTGTCCAACCGGACAGAGCTGAAATCTAACACGTGGGCTGGATCGCCGTGATACTTTCGGAGCATAGAAACATGAAACACTAGGTGCATGACTGACAAGCTAGGCGGAAAAAAAACTCTATAAGCCATCTCTCCCACATGATCGAGAATATCAAATGGGACAATAAACCTAGGGCTAAGCTTGCCCTTCTTCTCAAATCTCATCCACCCTTCATAGGCGACACTCGGAGCAATACTCGCTCAACAACCATGAAAGCCACATCTCAAACCTTGCGATCTGCATAACTCTTCTGTCCAGACTGAGCTATCCAAATCCTATCCGGAATGACCTTGGATTTATCCAAGGCCTCCTGAACTAAGTCTGTACCCAACAACCGAGCCTTTCCTAGCTCAAACCATCCGACTGGAGACCAACATCGTCTACCTTAAAACGCCCCATAAGGAGACATCTGAATGCTGGACTGGTAGCTGTTGTTGTAGGCAAACTCGCTAACAGTAAAAATTGGTCCCACAAGCCTCTAAAATCAATGACGCAGGCTTGGAGCATATCCTCCAATATCTGAATTGTCCGTTCGGACTCCCTGTCTGTTTGAGGATGAAATATTGTGCTCAGAACTACCTGGGTGCCTAACTCTCACTGATCGGCTCTCCAGAAGCGTGAGATAAACTGTGTACCCCGGTCCGAAATGATAGATACCGTCTCCCCATGAAGGCGAACAATCTTTCAGATATAGACCTCAGCTAACTTCTCGGATGAATAAGTGGTTGCAACAGGAACAAAATGTGCTGACTTGGTCAGTCTATCAACAATGACCCAAATCACATCAAACTTCTTCCGGGTCAACGGGAGTCCAGTAACAAAATCCGTAGTAATCTTCTTCTACTTCCACTCGGGAAGCTCAATCCTTTGAAACAGTCCACTAGGCCTCTAATGCTCACAATTAACCTGCTGACAGTTCGAACATCGAGCCATATATGCAACAATATCTTTCTTCATTTTGCGCCACCAATAGTGCTACCTCAGATCCTGATACATCTTCGCGGCGCCCGGGTGAATAGAATACCGAGAACTGTGGCCTCTGCTAAGATCAACTCCCGAATGCCACCAACATCGGGAACACAAACTCGCCCCTACAATCTCAAGACAACATCAACACCTAAGGTCACCTGCTTTGCACCTCCACGTTGTACTGTGTCTCTCAAGACACATTAATGGGGATCATCAAACTGCCAATCACGGATATGCTCCAGCAATGAAGAGCGAGTGACCGTGCAAGTTAACACCCAGCTAGGCTCAGAAATATCCAATCCCACCAATCGATTGGCCAAGGCCAGAACATCCAAAGCAAGCGGTCTATAGCTGACCAGAATATAAGCAAGACTACCCTTGCTGGCGGACTTCCTACTCAACGCATCGGTCACTACGTTGGCCTTTCCCGGGTGATACAAGATAGTGACATCATAATCTTTCAACAACTCCAACCATCTTCTCTACCTCAGATTCAACTCCTTCTGCTTGAATAGATAGTGAAGACTCTTGTGATCAGTGTACCCCTCAAACGTCACACCATATAGATATTGTCTCCAAATCTTCAATGTATGAATAATGGCTGCCAACTCTAAATCATGAACTGGATAATTCTTCTCGTGGATATTCAACTGCCTCGAAACATAGGCAATGACTCTGCCATCCTGCATCAACATTGCACCAAGCCCAATACGTGAAGCATCACAATAGACTGCATAAGGCCTGAATCTGTGGGAAAAACCAATGCCGGTTCCGTAGTCTGAGCTATCTTGAGCTTCTATAAGCTCACCTCATACTCGTCTGACCATCTGAATTGAGCACCCTTCAGGGTCAACCTGGTCATTGGGGGTGCAATAGATGAAAACCCTTCTACAAACCGGCGATAGTAGCCTGCTAACCCCAAGAAATTGTGAAACTCTGTAGCTGAATATGTTAGGGGAATCAAGCAATCAAACATTTTCAAGCAAGCATTTTCTGTACTGGTTTCTTTCCCCCTCGACACTGCATCTTTTGTAATCAGCTTTCAGTCATCAATAAAATCATCATCAGCATTCAAAAACTCAATTCTCTCTCAGCTTCCGCAATTGCTCGTGACAATGGTTTTCCCTCACGGCACTGACAAACTAGTCTAGCATGCGACAGGGACCTCATTGGCGGACAACAACCGTAATGACATTGGTTGCTTAACCTTACGTTTCCATTCCAAAGAATCTCAGGGAGGCACCGTGTAACAGTTAGTATCAGAGCCTAGGCTCGACATCGGACGAGGGAACACATTTGTCATCATCACCATTTCTGACCATGGTGAATCATAGGGAGCCTATACCATCCCTAGAGGAGACGGTTGACTGACTACGACCCATCGTGGATACGGTGCCTGATCTAAGCACAATCCTAGGGCAAAGGTTAGACGGCCTGGACCGCCGAATGCGGTAGGCCAAAAATGACATCGCAAACATCAGTCGTGACTCTGAGGATGACCAGAAAATAGCAGCCATTGAAACTGCCAATATTCGTGGCAAATTTGAGGACCTCCAGAAGGAGTGTGCCGACGAGTTAGCCAATCGGGAACAGGAGGTAGACAAACTAGCTGCCATGCAGCAAGCCATAAACAACTTACCAGGCCAACTCAATGTTGTAAATGTTTCCCCACAAAGCCTGCTTCGAGGAGACAACAACCACATCAGTGGTACTGCAAACCCCAGCATCATTCCACAAAGACTTAAGATACCGAAGCCAAAGCCATACGACGGATCCCGGATGCTAATGAAGTGGAAAACTTCATCTTTGACATTGAACAATACTTCGATGCCGTGGGCCAGTTGGAGGAATCCAAGAAGGTAGAAACTGTTGCCATGTATCTTCAGGGCGATGCCAAACTTTGCTGGCGGGTCAAATACGAAGCCATCAAGGCCGGTGAAGATACTATCCAGACATAGGATGAACTGAAGGCAGCCATACGCCTGCAATTCTTCCCCGAAAATATGGAATACAACGCAATGAGAAAACTACGGGAGCTCCGTCAAACCAAGACAGTGAGGGAGTACGTGCGAGAATTTTCTGCGCTCTTGCTGAACATACGTGACACGGGGGACAAAGACAATCTCGTTGCATTCATGGAAGGTTTGAAACCTCATTCTCATATGGAACTATAGAGACAACGGGTAGAAACCCTGCCCAAGGCCATCCAAGCCATAGAATGCCTTGGCGATTATCATTTGGGAACTCAGAACGACAGGACCTAGCTTCCTGTCCGAGGGGATTCAACGGAAACCATCCTAGCATTGGTGGCTCAAGCAAAAGTGGAGGAGATCAGAGTGCATCCAAAACTAAGACTCCTCCCTCATACTGCAACAACTCTGTATCCATCAATAAAAATCAGGGGAGAAAGCCTCCCTCGGAATGTCGTCATTGCGGCGGAGAGCATTGGAATAATGAATGCCCGTCCCTTAAGCTCAATGCGCATCAAACCGTCAAGGATGAGTCAGATGCATCAGACATATCGGAGGACGACCAGATAGGCACCTTCAATGCAATTGTTGGCTCTATCTCACATGCCTTAGCGGGGACCAGTGCATGTCCTACCAAGAAAGTCTCAGGCTCAATTACCAAGAAAGGGAAGGACAATACGATGGGCTTCCTACACAAGAGAGAACCCTAATTTTTGTCAAATTGAAGGTGAACGGCAAGTCCCTTCACACATTAATAGACACGGGTGCCACCCGCAACTACTTGGCTTCAACTCAGGTAGAGCGCCTCGGTCTAATTGTGCAAAAGAGTAAAGGTAGCGTCAAGGCTATCAACTCGCCGCCCCAAACATTGGGTGGAACAACTACAGATGTCCCCGTGAAACTTGGCCCATACCAAGGAAGCATCGACCTGCGCATCGCCATCATAGATGACTTCGACATCATAGTGGGTTTCGAGTTCATGAGGTAGACCAACACCATACCAGTACCACATGCTAACATGCTCCTAATGATTGGCGAAAATGGGGCCAAGCCATGCACTATACCATGCAGCCCTATAAGATGTCCACTGGAAATATTTTGGCATTGCAGTTAAAGAAGGTATTCAACAAACATGAACCCCTTATTCCGGCGACCCTCCGCAACAGCAATCAGCCCTCATGTAATCAGCCCCAACACACTGATAACGCTCCTCGGCAGGTGAAGACTTGTCAGCCATACCACGAGGACAAGCCAGAGCACTCAGCACATACGGGACTATTGCAGCCATTACATGTCCAACAGAGACCATGGGAAAGTGTTTACCTCAGATTCATCACGAGATTGCCCCAAGTCGGTAATCTTGCATCTATCTTGGTTGTCATAGATCGGCCAGATAGACCGGTTCAATGACATGCTAGAGGAATATCTCTGCAACTGCATCACAGAAGCATTGGGTGGAGCTCTTGGATGATGTTCAACTGTGTTTCAATTGTCAAAGGAGCCCATATACAAACAAAAGACCTTTTGAAATTTCTACTGGACATCAACCGCTTCTCCCAAAAATAGTGAATGCATCAATCGTGCCGAAAGCTCCTTGGGCGGCTAATTTCTCGAGCGAATGGGAGCGCAACATGGGGATATTGCATAGCTATCTTGTTAGAGCCCAAGAGCGGGAAAAAAGGTTCACCGAACAAAATCTTTGCTTTCCCCAACATCAAGCAGGGGACAAAGTAATGTTATGCATCTTAAAGCGATACTTGTTTGCAGAAAGGAACCTTGACCCTCGCCTGCAACAAAAATACATCAGGCCCCTTCCCAAAGAAAAATGCATTGGGAAGTGTACACATCAAGTGAAAACTCCATCATGGTGGAAGATCCATCCAGTCTTCCATGTTAGCCGCATGAAATCATTGCATCGCTACAACATCAAGCTCAAAGAACAGAGGGGCACAGACCTCCTATCCATGAACCAGCAGACTCATGATCATCAGCATCACCCTTATCATAAGGCTCCTAGGACGGCACCAACATAGGTGGGGGATAATGTCATGGGTTGCTTCCATACACGCCCCATGGCGACCTAGCAAGCCTCTCAATGACTAGCGCCATGGTCGGCCCCGTGGTCTTGGTTGCGCCAAGTGACAAGTGCCCATGCGCCTCTGTCGCCCCATCGATGCATCTCGCCAGCGCCCAGCGGCTGCCCAATGACAACAGCACCTCGTGCACGAACAAATTTATTTACATTTTCTATCTGATATGTATATAATATGTGCAGATAATATATAATTATACAAATATTGTACATAAAATTATATTTATATTATATTTTCGTCACCTAATTTAGTTCAAGAAATAACTTCTTCAAAGAGTTGTTAACATCATGAGACTGTAAAAATTATATGGGGCGCCCTATTTGGTCCCCCCTTTTAACCTATATTTAATTTTTTAAAAATATTTTAACTTGTACCTACTATTTAAATAACTTTAAGACCATTTTCTTCTCCTCCTTCTCCCCCCCCTCCTCCTCCTCCTCCTTCTTCTTCTTCCTCTTCTTCTTCTTCTTCTTCTTCTTCTTCTTCTTCTTCTTCTTCTTATTCTTCTTCTTCGTTGTCACGATCCGTATTTTTTAACTTCGGGAGTCATGATGGCGCCTACTGACAGGAGCTAGCCAAGCCGACTTAATCACCCTTTCTCAAAATTCATGATAGTAACATAAAACCTTGCATTAAAAATATTAAAGCATAAGACTCAACTTTAAAGAGACTAGATAAAATTGCCGAAATTAACACAATACGCTACCCCAAAACCTGGTGTCACATTGCTCACGAACTTCTAAGAGTTTACTAAATACAATGTTTAGAATGAAATGATAAGAGTTTTTCTCGAAATACAAGGGATAACCACTAAAAATAAGGTAAAGGAGATGTCGGGCCATCGAGCATCTGCAAGGATACCTCGGTATCTCACTCTAGACTGAAGGCTTGCTCCCAACCTACTGCTGCTGACCAAAAGCTACTCCAACTCTGTGATCTGTGCAAATAAGTACAAGAGTAGCATCAGCACAACCGACCCTATATGCTGGTAAGTGCCTGGCCTAACCCAGGCGAAGTAGTGACGAGGCTAGGACCGGACTACCAATCAAACAAGTGTAGTTCGATATATATGTATGCCATAGAGTACAGCACAAAAGAATTTAATCAGCCAAAAAGAAAATAGGGAGGGGAGCATGTTATGGGGGATATAATAATGCAGACACGATAATTAATAAATAAGGAATGAAACTGTATAACTTGAATATCAACGAGAATAAGAAAATCAATGGTTTCACAGCACCGCCTTTCGTGCTTTTACTCTCGTTCTCACCAAATCAATCATATAAAGTGCACGGTATCACCCATCGTGTTTTACTTCACATACTGATGGGACGGAATGATCCTTCGTGCATTAAGATTCATATCATGGAATGGAATTATCCTTCGTGCATTAGTATTCATATCATGGCACAGAATGTTCCTTTGTGCATTAGTAATAATATCATGGAACGGAATGTTCCTTCGTGCATTAGTATTCATATCACAAATGTGCATGATATCACCCTTCGTGCTTTATCACTTTTCCTCATTCAAAAACAATAATAACAATGGGGCGAGGGGATAAAAAAATAGAAATAGAAGTCCCGGCAAGGAAAACACGAGAAAACACTTAAATCCCGGCAAGGGAACAACAACAATAACTTTCACATCCCGGCAAGGGAGATAATCAATATACAAATACAGCCCAGCAAGGGAATAATCACATTTCTTTCTCTCACTTTATTTTCTCACTCAATATTCACTTTATCATTCGAGCCAACGCTCCAAAAAGTTCACCAATCATAATTTTTTCTCATACTCTTCACATTAAATAGAAATCATCAATTACACAAGGAAGAGTCACAACAAATTGGAATAAACATAATACACGGACGTACAGTCATAATAAACTCAGGTGTATAGATACTCGTCACCATGCATATACACCATACTCGACAATTAGCAATTAGCAATCAATACTCTAATCTTATTCCCTCAAGTGAAAGTTAGATCAAACACTTATCTCGATGTCTTAAACTCACTCAAGCCTCAATTACAACTTTACACCACAATTCCTTCACCAATTCGCTCGAATCTAGTCACAAATTACTTAAATACATCAACAAATGCTAAGTGAAACAATTTGAAAGCATAAAATTGGGTTTCCAAAAGTTTTGCCTAAAAATTCCAAAAATGCCCTCGGACCCGCAATGTCAAAACCCGAGATTCGGACCATAACCCATTTGCCCATTCCCCCATAAACTCAAATATATAATTTATTTTTAAATCGAACCTCGAATTGAGGTCCAAAACCCCCAATTTTAGAAAACCTAGGTCATACCCGAGATTTCCAAATTTTCCCATTACAATCTTTGATTTGAAGTTGAAATCATGTTGAAAGATGCAAAGGAATGAAGAAAATTATTTAGAAATCACTTAAGAAACGTTTTGAAGAAGAAGAATTGCTTGAGAAATCGCCTCTTATGTTTTGGGTTTTTGAAAAGTGAAAAATAACTGAAAAATCCGCATATTTATACTTTTTGACGCGCAAGTGCGCACCGCGCAAAAAGGACCGCGGCCGTGCTGGTGGAATAAAGACTTCCTAGCTTTTTGAATCTGGCCACGCCGGCCGCACAAAGACGACCTCGGCCGCGCTGGTGGGAGTAAGGTCGCTGGTCTCTGGAGATTGCAGCGCAGGCCGTGCGAGGAAGACCACGGCCATGCGGCTTTCACCGCGGTCTGTACAAAGACGGACGCGGCCGCGCTGGAGCCTACTACTTCTTCCGTGTCCTCAAATATCTGGTGTTTTTAAGTCTAACGCCTCTCGAAAACTATTTGAATCTCATCCGAGCCCTCTGGCTCCAAACCAAACATACACCACCTCAAAATAACCCACAGACTTACTCGTGCGATCAAATCGCCACAATAACATCATATACATAGAACCAAGCCCCAAGTTATAATATTTCTTTCAATTCTTTTACGAAACACAAATTTCCATCTTAAGTCCGAAATACGTCAAATGACGTCCGTTTTGAGCCAAACTGTACAGAAAGTGCATAGATCATATATGTGACTTTTACCGAGCGTCAGAACCAAAATACGAGCCTGATACCACAGTCTTTTAATCAATTTCATTATTCCAATTTCTTTAGTTTTTTTCGGAAACAATTTCTCATAAAAATTCATTTCTCGGACTTGGGGCCTCGGAATTCGATTCCGGGCATATGCCCTAGTCTCATATTTTCCTACAGACCCTCCTGGTTTGTCAAATCACGGGTTCGGTTCCGTTTATCCAAAATGTTGACCAGAGTCAATTTAATCATATTAATATCAAAATTCATTATTTTTCACAAAGAATTCATATTTAAGCATTCTGGTTACGCGCTCGGACTGCACACACAGATTGAGGAAACCCTTAATGCGGTTTTGAGGGCCTTGGAGACATGGAATGAGTAAAAAAATAGGTGATGACCCTTGGGTCGTCACATTCTTCTTCTTCTTCTTCTTCTTCTTCTTCTTCTTCTTCTTCTTTTGCTTCTTCTTATGTTTTCGGTGTTGCTGTATGTTTATCAAATTATTTAAAAATAAATTATAAGTAATTACATAAGTTAGTAGACAATAATTTATGAATATTTTCACGTAGGGAAACTTTAAGGTCACAGTTAGTGATTCTTTTAATGATATTTCTGTTTTTTCACGTTTATTG
Organism: Nicotiana benthamiana; assembly: GCA_034376525.1. Classification (NCBI taxonomy): domain Eukaryota; kingdom Viridiplantae; phylum Streptophyta; class Magnoliopsida; order Solanales; family Solanaceae; genus Nicotiana; species Nicotiana benthamiana. The sequence goes on from CM067326.1 coordinate 43,850,889, forward strand.
TTTCAAAAATTTATGATTTAGATACTTTTGGAATCTGATTATTTTATAGTATTAATACACTATGAAACAATAAGGTGATTATTTATCTAGTATATGAGAAAGCTTTTTCAAAACCTTCAGCTTATATCGTGCTGAAGTTTTTACAAATACACTAAATAACTTCAGCATCTTCTGTTGAAGAATATGAAAAAGCTTTATAACAAAACTAATGAATCCAGGACAAAAAAAACTTCAACTTATTTAGTGCTGAAGTTTTTATAAATGACTAAATAACTTCAACATTTTCAGCTGAAGTTTTTGAAAAAGCTTTAAAAACAAAATAACTCCAACATCTTCTGCTGAAGTTTTTGAAAAAGCTTAATGTCAAAACTAATGAATCCAGGACAAATTCATTCTATTTAGTGCTGAAGTTTCAACAACTAAACTAAATAACTTCAGCATCTTCTGCTGAAGTTTTTGAAAAAGTTTTATGAGAAAACTAATTCATCCAGGACAAAACTTTAGCTTATTTAATGCTAAAGTTTCTACAAATGAGCTAAATAACTTCAGTATCTTCTGCTGAAGTGTAACGATCTGACCGGTCATTTAATCTCTAGCACGTCTTTCAACAGTCCAAGGCCTTGAACAGCTTCATTTCAAGCATTACGACTTGTACGCGCGGTCAGAATTAAATTTTTGGAAGTTCAGAGTTATTCTCATTTCGGAAGCTTAAAGTTGAAAGAATTAAGTAGGATTTAAATTTGAGTAAACAACCTTGGAATTAGGATCTGAAGGTTCCAACAGGTTTGTATGATCATTTCAGACTTGGCCGTATGCCCGGATCAGGTTTTGGACGACCCGGGAGCGTTTTGGCGCCTATTGTGGAAAGTAGCATTTTGAAAGAAATTTCATAAGTTTGGGTTTAAGTGCATTTAGTGATATCGATGTCCGTTTAGGATTTTGAGTCAAGGAGCATCTCCGTATTGTTATTCTGGAGTTAGGAATGCGATCGGAAGTAAATTCGGAGGTCCGCAGGTCATTAGGAGCCATTTGGCTAAAGATAGAAATTTGAAAGTTTTTTAGAAGTTTGACCGGAAATGGACTTTTTGATATCGGATTTGGAATCTGATTCCGAAAGTTGGAGTAGGTCGGTAGTTTCGAATATGACTTGTGTGCAAAATTGAATATCAATCGGACGTAGTTTCATAGGTTTAAATACCAAAGATAGAAGTTGGAAGTTTCATAGTTAATTAAGCTTGGATTGGGGGTTGATTCATGATTTTAGCGTTGTTTGGTGTGATTTGAGGCTTCGAGCGAGTCCATGTTTTGATTTTGGACTTGTGCGGGTGTTTGGTTTGAAGCCCCGCGGGGTCGGGTGAGATTCGGGATAGCTTCGGAGTGATTTGCTTTGAAATAGGATTGCTGGTGCTGGTATGATCACATTTGCGATTCTTAGGTTACAAATGCGACCTCGAATTTGCAAGGTCCCGTTCGCATTTGCGGGCTTGGGCAGTGGAGGGAAAGTTCGAAATTGTAAAATGGGGGATGGGAATTGCGAGGCAGTCATCTTCGCAATTATGAAGATTTTGTCGCAAATGCGAAAAGGGCAGGGGTGGGCAAGGCTTCTCATTTGTGAAGCTTTTGTTTCAAATGCGACGTTGCAATTGCGAGCCTGGAGTCCCAAATGCAACTTCTGCGTTTGGAGCTGTGGCTTTTTAATTCGAAACTTAACCCATTTCCCTCATTTTCCACTTGGCCTTAGGTGATTTTTTAGAGCATTTGAGGATGGATTTCGTCATCATCAAAGAGGTAAGTAATTTCTACGCATCATAAGTTAAATACGTTGATCATGGGTAGATATACACGTAAAAATTAAGGAAAACCAAGGGGTTTAGATGAAAACCTAGAAATTTGAGATTCTTTGAATTTGACCACGATTTTGGGTATGGAATTAAGAGTAAATCATATATTTGAGTTCGTGAGGTTTTAGGTAAACTTATTCTTCGAAAATTTTAGAAAAGTGGGCCCGAGGGCGTTTTTGTCAACTTTTCGATCGGGGTTAGGAATTATTGTAAATTGGGTTGTAATGAATAATTGAGTAGATATTAATGTATAGATATCATTTTTGGCTAGCTTTGGAGCTTTGTTCATCAATTAGAGTCTTTGGAAGGGCATGCAATAACAGTTATGGAACTTCAGAGCGAGGTGAGTCTCCGTTCTACCCTTGTAAGAGGGAATTGTCCCCACCAGTGAGTTAATTGGTTATGTGATCCTATTTTTGGGGGCTACGTACGCATGAGGTGACCAGAGTCCGTGCGTAGCTACTATTATGCTATTGTCCGGGTAGTCTAGGACCCAAAAACATGCTATACTTGGACTAATTGTAAACCTTTTGACATTTGAATTGTTTTAATCACCTCAGGATTAGTAAATAAATTTCCACAAAAGATTAAACTTCATTTTCAAAAGTCTTTAAAAGAGAATTGGCTTTTCTGTGGATAATTGTTCCATGATCTTGATTGACTGCATGTGTGTGTTTATTTCCTGTTGGAGCAGGCATAATGCCTCGACAGATTAAATGGGATCAAGCTGAACACCTTGGCTGATTAAATAGATACATCTGTGGTTAGTGCCGTTCGACCCACAGCAGTGCAAATTTTACATTTCTATTGGAGCGGGCCGTCAACCTTGGCATGATTTGCGCATGCTTGTATTGCTTCCTTGAACTTATTAAAGTTGTTATTGCCTCTTCATGACTTGAGAATATTTAGAAAATAATGAAAAAAAGGAATTTTGGAAATTTCCTATAAAAAATAATTGTTTCCTTCTATTTGGTATTGACCATGTTGATAGAAATTCACGATTTAATGTATTATTTGATATCATCATTGGAACATTAGTAAGTGTCAAAGTTGATCATCTCGTCTCTACTTCATCGAGATTAGACGGGATACTCATTGAGTACATGTATTTTTCATACTCATACTACACTTTTGTGCATTTTTGTTGCACGGGTATATGTAACTCTAGTTGCCTACTGGGCATAACAGCACAGTTGATACGGAGACTTAGGTGAGCTGCACTTCTCAAGGCGGCCCGCAGTCATCAGAGTCTCTTTCAGTTATATCTATTTATTTTCTGTCTAATATCATGTTCCGGACAGTTGTACTACTCTATGTTTATCTTAGAAATTGCTCATGCACTTGTGACACCGGGTTATGGGATAGTTTTGAACTATTTTTTATTAACTGCTTATCATTTAAACTTTATTTGAGACAATCACCTTTTAAATTGCTAAATAGAAAGGAAAATCCTGGACTTCAAAGGTATTAAAACGAGAATTTGATTAATTAATTTGGTTGGCTTTTCCGACAGTAGTGTCCGGAGCCATCGCGACCCTTAGTGAATTTTGGGTCGTGACAATGTGGTATCAGAGCACTAGGTGCCTAGGGTCTCACGAGTCATGAGAAAGTCTAGTAGAGTCTCGCAGGTCGGTACAGGGACATCTCTACTTATCCTCAGGAGGTTGAAGGACTGTTAGGAGTACTTCCCTTCTTGATTTCCTTATCGTGCGACTTGACTTCCCGTAAGACTTATGCTTTTGTTTCCTTCCTACTCAATCTTATGCGATGTGAAGTGCTTGTTATAAATTGAGAATTGAAGAGTTGTAATGGCACTAAGAATGTGGTGCGAGATGTTTCTCCCAGTATAGTTGATTGGACCATCATTGTCGCCTTGTGGAAGGATATTCTTCTGCTTCGGCTCAGTAGCAGTACTTTAGAAAGCCTTGAGGCTAGGCAAAGGTTGCCATGAATCTTATGAGCAATTATTTCGCAGTATTATTATGATGGTAGTATTTTTGCATGCGTGCCGAGGTAGTGAATGACTTTAAAGAAGGTTTACTCAGTGCATGATTTATAGATTTGGTGTTTTCTTTCCAGCAGGGGAAAGGCGATCAGGCAGAAAATGTGAAAGTTTGGGTTGATGAGGCATCAATACTTTGTATTCTCTAGTGTGGTGGAAGTTTCCTTCTATAATGAGGTGTATTTGTCCCTATTGAATGTACTAGATTCGTCGGTGTTATGATCTTCTACAATTCACCTTCAGAGCAGAATATTGCATGTCAGTATTGAAGAAATGAGTGTTAGATGTCGCGAGGCAAGGTGGTTCAGGGTTGAATCGACATTTGTAATATTGGCAGCTCGAGAGAGATGATCACCGGCGAAACTTAAAGTTAGTAGCGATTTGTGTATTCAAGTTCTATGAAGATAGATTTTATTAAGACAACAATTGAGTAGCAAAGGATAAGGAAAGATGTGTGGAAAGTGTCAAATGGTGGATAAACTTCCTAGAAGGCTAGGTGTATGAAGCAAAGGTCAAGTTGTTGATTAAAGAAGCGAGATTGCCCAAAGTGGGAGAGTGGCAAATGTTTCATATGGGCTTGGTGGTAGGATGATTACGTACCTTAAGGAGATTTTGGAATGATTTGGGATATTAGTGGCCGACGATTGAAGTCTACGGGTTTAATTGGAAGTATGGACTATTATGTAGCAGGAGGATTGGTATAACGGAAAGGAGATGCTTGAATGAAGAAGGATACAATGGAACTTTGAATGGGAAGGATGTTGCCGCACATTTTATTGATATCCAAGAGGGATGAAAGGACTCATGCAGCTAGAAGAATTAGCTTGGACTTAGTATGGGTTATTGATGTCATGGTGATTGTACCTTGTGCAGTAGCAATGGAAGATGTTGGAAAGTGATTTCCATAGGTTGTTTATTCCCTGACAGCAGGTTAGCTGTCACATACTTGGTGAGGCTTCTGCGAAGAATTCTAATGGTTATATAGAGAAAAGATTGGTCGTGCAAATGTTGTTGATGATTCAAAGTATAAAAAATGGGTTTCCACAGTAAGATATCGAGAATTTTGGTGGTTGATTGCACAAGGTTATGTCGTATGAGATTAAGAATCCTGGTAAATTTCAGAGTTGTATAATAGTGGCTTTGATCTAAGTGAGAGAGTCCCACCGCCTACGATTGGGTTGCATAGTTGATTACTCGCGGGATTTCTCATTATTAGCGCGTTGATGGGTTATCTCAGCTACTAGAAAAGAACACAAGTGGTGATTTGAGCAAAGGAATTGTTAAAGGGTGCTATGGTTGGCCTTATTGGCTCATGTTCAGACTTGGGGAAGCATTCAAGACTTATGCCTTGTATGGATGCGGATTTTGAGGGAAGTGATTCCGCCGGATGCCTTGTTGAGAAGGTATTCATATGTTATCAGATTTATGGAGTCGATTATATTCGGGACCAAGTCAGAGCGGGTGGCTCTCAACAATGGTCCTAGTGTACTGAAAAATAGGTAAAGTATCGTGCCTAATGCAAGGAGCAATGTAGTCAAATGTGAACGTGTAAAAAAAAACAAATATGAAAAGATTTTGTTCCACAAATCAAGCCTCTAATTAATAGTTTGAAAAGATTTTGTTCCATAAATCAAGGGATACTCATTTAGTACACGTATTTTTCATACTCATACTACACTTTTGTGCATTTTTGTTGCACGGGTATATGTAACTCTAGTTGCCTACTGGGCATAACAGCACAGTTGATACGGAGACTTAGGTGAGCTGCACTTCTCAAGGCGGCCCGCAGTCATCAGAGTCTCTTTCAGTTATATCTATTTATTTTCTGTCTAATATCATGTTCCGGACAGTTGTACTACTCTATGATTATCTTAGAAATTGCTCATGCACTTGTGACACCGGGTTATGGGATAGTTTTGAAGTATTTTTTATTAACTGCTTATCATTTAAACTTTATTTGAGACAATCACCTTTTAAATTGCTAAATAGAAAGGAAAATCCTGGACTTCAAAGGTATTAAAACGAGAATTTGATTAGTTAATTTGGTTGGCTTGCCCGACAGTGGTGTCCGGAGCCATCGCAACCCTTAGTGAATTTTGGGTCGTGACAATGTGGTATCAGAGCACTAGGTGCCTAGGGTCTCACGAGTCATGAGAAAGTCTAGTAGAGTCTCGCAGGTCGGTACAGGGACATCTCTACTTATCCTCAGGAGGTTGAAGGACTGTTAGGAGTACTTCCCTTCTTGATTTCCTTATCGTGCGACTTGACTTCCCGTAAGACTTATGCTTTTGTTTCCTTCCTACTCAATCTTATGCGATGTGAAGTGCTTGTTATAAATTGAGAATTGAAGAGTTGTAATGGCACTAAGAATGTGGTGCGAGATGTTTCTCCCAGTATAGTTGATTGGACCATCATTGTCGCCTTGTGGAAGGATATTCTTCTTCTTCGGCTCAGTAGCAGTACTTTAGAAAGCCTTGAGGCTAGGCAAAGGTTGCCATGAATCTTATGAGCAATTATTTCGCAGTATTATTATGATGGTAGTATTTTTGCATGCGTGCCGAGGTAGTGAATGACTTTAAAGAAGGTTTACTCAGTGCATGATTTATAGATTTAGTGTTTTCTTTCCAGCAGGGGAAAGGCGATCAGGCAGAAAATGTGAAAGTTTGGGTTGATGAGGCATCAATACTTTGTATTCTCTAGCGTGGTGGAAGTTTCCTTCTATAATGAGGTGTATTTGTCCCTATTGAATGTACTAGATTCGTCGGTGTTATGATCTTCTACAATTCACCTTCAGAGCAGAATATTGCATGTCAGTATTGAAGAAATGAGTGTTAGATGTCGCGAGGCAAGGTGGTTCAGGGTTGAATCGACATTTGTAATATTGGCAGCTCGAGAGAGATGATCACCGGCGAAACTTAAAGTTAGTAGCGATTTGTGTATTCAAGTTCTATGAAGATAGATTTTATTAAGACAACAATTGAGTAGCAAAGGATAAGGAAAGATGTGTGGAAAGTGTCAAATGGTGGATAAACTTCCTAGAAGGCTAGGTGTATGAAGCAAAGGTCAAGTTGTTGATTAAAGAAGCGAGATTGCCCAAAGTGGGAGAGTGGCAAATGTTTCATATGGGCTTGGTGGTAGGATGATTACGTACCTTAAGGAGATTTTGGAATGATTTGGGATATTAGTGGCCGACGATTGAAGTATACGGGTTTAATTGGAAGTATGGACTATTATGTAGCAGGAGGATTGGTATAACGGAAAGGAGATGCTTGAATGAAGAAGGATACAATGGAACTTTGAATGGGAAGGATGTTGCCGCACATTTTATTGATATCCAAGAGGGATGAAAGGACTCATGCAGCCAGAAGAATTAGCTTGGACTTAGTATGGGTTATTGATATCATGGTGATTGTACCTTGTGCAGTAGCAATGGAAGATGTTGGAAAGTGATTTCCATAGGTTGGTTATTCCCTGATAGCAGGTTAGCTGTCACATACTTGGTGAGGCTTCTGCGAAGAATTCTAATGGTTATATAGAGAAAAGATTGGTCATGCAAATGTTGTTGATGATTCAAAGTATAAAAAAAAGGGTTTCCACAGTAAGATATCGAGAATTTTGGTGGTTGATTGCACAAGGTTATGTCGTATGAGATTAAGAATCCTGGTAAATTTCAGAGTTGTATAATAGTGGCTTTGATCTAAGTCAGAGAGTCCCACCGCCTACGATTGGGTTGCATGGTTGATTACTCGCGGAATTTCTCATTATTAGCGCATTGATGGGTTATCTCAGCTACTAGAAAAGAACACAAGTGGTGATTTGAGCAAAGGAATTGTTAAAGGGTGCTATGGTTGGCCTTATTGGCTCATGTTCAGTCTTGGGGAAGCATTCAAGACTTATGCCTTGTATGGATGCGGATTTTGAGGGGAGTGATTCCGCCGGATGCCTTGTTGAGAAGGTATTCATATGTTATCAGATTTATGGAGTCGATTATATTCGGGACCAAGTCAGAGCGGGTGGCTCTCAATAATGGTCCTAGTGTACTGAAAAAGAGGTAAAGTATCGTGCCTAATGCTTTCGAGCCTATAAGTACAGTTAAGAATTAAGCTTTTCCAGCAACTTATGAGTTGACTTGCAGTGTAGCACTTGAGAGAAAGATGAGAAAAGACTTCGAATTCGTAAATAGCAGAATGGGCATATCAGTTGAGGGTGCAAATGTGCGCACAAGGAAGGTATGAAGTGGTTCATGGGATTTGAGACAGTACGGTCTCGTGATTCAGGGTCTCTCGGGAAGAGTGTGGGTGGGGTATGTTAAGTGTTGAATGGGGTTATCATTGTTTCTATGGCAATCAAGGAAAAATTGGAAGAAGAGTGATTGGTTGGCCATAGTCGAATTGGCATGTTGCTGGTGATGATTAGTTCTTTCAACATGAACAAGTTATGCAAGTGAATTGTGACGGTGCGTGCAAGGCTTGAAGACCACCGTAGTTAGTGTTATTTAGAAAGTATTCTACCATTATGGCATTTTATATGTAAGCGGATCCCGAAAACGCTATGGTGGCTTAGACCACTACTTAGATGTTTGTCTATACTACGGCTATGAGAATTTACCTGTGTGTTGCTATAGTTCTCCTGAAGTGAGTCCAGTGAAAATCATTTATTGGTACGGTGGGTGCAGTGAGTGATATGGAATTTGAAGTGAGGATCAAGGTTGCAGTTTGGTGCTGAAAAGGATGTCACGAGCTCGGATGAGCATGAAAGGAGTTTCGATGTTTAAAGTGAGTTGGTATTGTTGTCAGTATCACATAAGATCAGTGTTTTGTGAAAAAGGCCTTGCATCCTGGTTAAGGATTCTTTATCGCTTTTCAGCATTTGTATGCCTTGTGGTTTGGATGTGCGGACCCGTTATTCATTTTGAAAGGTTGTGGGAGCGTTTCCCATAGGAAGATTGTATAAGTGTGACATGTAGTCACTTGATTGATTTAAGATTTAAACCAAGTATGAGGATTGTGATAATATCATTAACTTGAGAATTTATGCCTGGAGGGCACTCGGTTTATTGGGTTATGGACTGTGGAGGTTTGGTCCGGTAATGATGGTAGTGCTTATGTATTTTTGGAAAAAGGGGTGAGTATAAACCTTTGAAAGGTTATTGGCCTAGTTTGATACGATCAGGATTGGCTTGAGGTCGGTGGATGGATTTAAATATGAATATGGTCTCTATGTCAGGCCAGTTATGTTCGTTTCAACAAAGCGCTCCTTAAGGAGTAGTAATAAGGGTGTTATTTTGTCATTAGCCATCCCAGGTAATGATGTATTGCATCATATGAGTTGTAAGATGACTTGGTAATTTCTTATGTATTGAGGTTCCACGTGATGATGATATTATATAAGCAGGATGCTCTTGATATTGAGATCATATATCGCACCTCAGTTGTGCTTGAGTTTTGTAGCCCATAGTGATGTATGTTTCCCTCAGGGATGTAATTATTCACCTAGCGTGTTTCTGACTGATATTCGGTATTTCATTGTAATGAGCAATTTAGCTCAATGTATATCTCCTTATGAGAGTTTTATGTGTGGATCGGGTGGCACGTCGCCCTAGGTATGTTGTTTGGATCGGGTTGCGCACTGCAACAACGTGATATTCACTACAGTTCCTTATATCTATTTTTATGTGTTTTGTTTCCTATCTTCTGAGGAAAGCTCATATTAGTTGTGCGCCCGCATCACATGTATGACTCGCGACCGGGTAATTGAAATTCTTTTTCAGAGTTCATTTTCTTTTTTGTATCTCATTCTAATTGGTTGCCTATTGGCATATGGTGGCACCATATGAGACTTTTGGTTATGTCGAGGTGGCTTATTGCCTGAGCAGTTCTACCGGGTGAGACGACATTACTGGATTTAGGATAAGTGCAATCTGATTACGTGAAATATATTAAGGATCAAAGATCAATATTTTGGTCAGCATGAGGTAATGTTTCTTGTCAGCAGTATAGACTTAATGTTTGGTTGACTCGACAATTGATTATGAATTTCTGCACATCTATTCCATTGTGGCAACATTGTGAGAGTTATAGTAAGATCTGTGTATGTCACGGGGTGCAATGGGAGCATTAGATTCATGGAATTTTGACTAAGTTGATCAGAAAATGTTATTGTGGTTCGGTGAGTAAAGTGATGCTAGGTGTGAATTCAGTAAGTTATGCAGCCATGTTTGGGTACAACGTGTAGTGATTGATATTGTGAATCTTATGTTGGAAAGAGGTCGAGTATATAATTCTGGATGCTGGAATTGGGCTCTAAGGCTTATTTGCTTGAATAAAAGGAAAATCTTAAGAAATGATCGAACTGATATGCTCAACTAAGTTGTGGTAGCACGGGAAAGTGCATGGGAAGTTAAACGATGATTTCATACTACTTCAATGTAGTTCTCAGCACGTTCGAGGATGAACGTATGTTTAAGTAGGAGAGAATGTAATGACCCGACCAGTCATTTTGAGCTCTAGCACGTTGTTCAGCAGTCTGAGGCCATTAATAGCTTCATTTCAGGCATAATGACTTGTACGCGCGGTCGGAATTAAGTTTCAGGAAGTTCAGAGTTGATTTCTAAAGAGAATTCTCATTTCAGAAGCTTAAAGTTGAGAGAATTAACTAGGATTGGAATTTTTAGTAAACGACCTCAGAATCGGGATCTAAGGTTCCAGTAGGTTCGTATGATGATTTCGGACTCGGACGTATGACCGTATCGGGTTTTAGACGACCTGGGAGCGTTTTGGCGCCTATTTTGGAAAGCAGCATCTTGAAAGAAATTTCATAAGTTTGGGTTGAAGTGCATTTACGTGATATCGATGTACGTTAGGAATTCGAGTCTGGAAGAAGCTTCGTATGTGATTATGGAGTTGGGAACGCGATCAGAAGTGAATTCGGAGGTCCGCATGTCATTTTGGAGCCATTTGGCTAAAGATAGAAATTTGAAGGTTTTTGAGAGATTTGACCGGACGTGAACTATTTTATCGAGTTCGGAATCTGATTCCTAAAGTTAGAGTAGTTCCGTAATGTTGAATATGACGTGTTTGCAAATTTTGAGGTTAATTGGACGTAATTTGATAGGTTTAAACATTGAAGATAGAAGTTGGAAATTTCAAAGTTCATTAAGCTTGGATTGAGGGTTGATTCATGATTTTAGTGATGTTTGGTGTGATTTGAGGCTTCGAGCAAGTCTGTGTTATGTTTTTGGACTTGTCTAGTGCTTGGTTTAAAGCCCAGGGGGCTCGGGTGAGATTCGGGATAGCTTCGGAGTGATTTGCTAAGAAATAGGATTGTTGGTGCTAGTATGATCACATTTGCGAGCCTGGGCGCTAAGGGGAAAGTTCGCAATTGCAAAATAAGGGATGGGAATTGCGAGGCAGTGATATTCGCAATTGAGAAGATTTGTCGCAAATGCGACAAGGGCAAGGGTAGGCTAGGCTTCGCGCGCAAATGCGACATCACAATTGCGAGCCTTGTGTCGCAAACGTGACTTCTGCGTCTAGAGCTGTGACTTTTTAATTCGAAACTTAGCCCATTTCCCACTTGGCCTTAGGCAATTATTGAGAGCATTTGAGGATGGATTCCGTCATCAGCAAAGAGGTATGCAATTTCTACGCGTCTTAAGTTAAATACATTGATTATGGGTAGATTAACATGTAAAAATTAAGGAAAATAAAGGGGTTTCGATGAAAACCTAGAAATGTGAGATTCTTGGAATTTGACTACGATTTTTGGTATAAAATTGAAAGAAAATCATATATTTGAGTTCGTGAGGTTATGGGTAAACTTATTCCTCAAAAATTTTGGAAAATCTGTGCACGTGGGCCGGGGGTATTTTTGTCAACTTTTCGATCGGGGTAAGGAATGGTTGTAAATTAGGTAGTAATGAATAATTGAGTACATATTAATGGATCGGTATCATTATTGGCTAGCTTTGGATCTTCGTTCATCAATTAGAGTTTTCGAAAGGGCGTGGAATGCCGGTTATGGAACTTCGGAGCGAGGAGAGTCTCCTTTCTGATCTTGTAAGAGGGAATTGTCCCCATAGGTGAGTTAATTGGTTATGTGCTCCTATTTATGGGGACTAAGTACACACGAGGTGACGAGAGTCCGTGGGTAGCTACTATTATGCTATTGTCTGGGTAATCTAGGACCCAAAAACATGCTATACTTGGATTAATTGTAAACCTTTCGACATTTGAATTGCTTAAATCACCTCGAGATTAGTAATTGAATTTCCACACAAGATTAAACTTCATGTTCAAAAGTCTTTAAAAGAGAATTGGCTTTTCTGTGGAAAATTATTCCATGATGACTTCTTGATTGACTGCTTGTTTGTGTTATTTCCTGTTGGTGCGAGCCGAACGCCTCGACAAATTAAATGGGAGCAAGCCGAACGCCTTGGCAGATTAAATAGATGCATCTATGGTTCGCGTCGTTCGACCCTCGGCATTGCACAGTTTACATTTATGTTGGAGCGGGATGTCGACCTCGGCATGATTTGCGCATTCTTGTATTGCTGCGTTGAAATTATTAAAGTTGTTATTGCCTCTTCATGGCTTGAGAATATATAAAAAATAATGAAAAAAGGAATTTTTGAAATTTCCTACAAAAGGAATAATTGTTTACTTGTTTCCTTCTATTTGGTAAAAATCATGTTGGTAGAAATTCACGATTTAATGTATTATTGACATCATCATTGGACCACTAGTAAGTGTCAAAGTTGACCATCTCGTCTCTACTTCTTCGAGATTAGATGGGATACTTATTGAGTACATATTATTTTCGTAGGCATACTACATTTCCGTGCATTTTTTGGCGGTAGCAGTATGGTTGATACGGAGACTTAGGTGAGCTGTACTTCTCAAGGTGACCCGCAGTCATCAGAGTCTCTTGTATCTTTTTCTGTCTAATATCATGGTCCGGACATTTGTTATACTTTATTTGATTTATCTTAGAAATTTCTCATAGACTTGTGACATCGGGTTCTGAGATGGTTTTGAAGTATTTTCTATTAACTGCATGTCATTTAAACTTGATTTGAGACAATCACCATTTAAATTGCTAAATAGAAAGGAACATCCTCGACTTCAAAAGTATTAAAATGACAATTTGATTAAGTAATTTGATTGGATTGCCTGACAGCAGTGTCCGTCGTCGTCGCGGCCCTTAGTGGATTTTGGGTCGTGATATGAAGTTATTGAAAAAGCTTTTACAACAAAACTGTTGAATCCAGGGCAAAACTTCAACTAGTAGAATACTTATATTCAACAATTACAAACAACTTCAGGCCCGTCTACTAGAATGCTGAAGTTTGCGTGATTGCCGTTGCTACTTCAGGCCCGTATGCCTGAAGTTTATGCGAAAAGTGGGTACACTTACAATTTTTTTCGCAAAATATGTATAAGTTAAAACGTGACACAGAAAACTGATATAGATGCAAATACCCCAAGAAACTCTTGTTCCATTGTTCCAATGGCCAAACCTCATGGTCCAGTTGTCATGATTTCTCCGTGGACGTCCGGGCCACCATCATAAAAAAGTGAGATTGCAGTGCCCATGAATGTTTCAACAAAATCACTTTATATTTATACTAGTAGTACTCATGCAGATGCGCAGGCACCAATCATGTCAAATTGTTAAGTTATTTGGATTGTATATAATTAATCTGAAAATTTACATTTTCTCAGTAAATATAGATAATCACTTGATATTAACAATATGAAAAAATTAACCATTTCTTCTATTTTTCTTTCTTCGATATCATTTTCGCCGCTGTCTTTGGATCCTAAAATACTTAAAAAGAAATATAATAACTTATATTTATGGCAATACAATCAAATGTTGAGATAACGAATGACTCTTTTGATGAGACTTAACTCTTTACTACTACTTGAACTCTTATTTGGTATGTTGAAATTTCTTAAAACTTATTTCGTTCTTAAAAATTCAGTTTCTAAAATTTTATTTTTCAATAATAATTATTTTTATAATAGAGTAATTAAACATATTATTATTAATTCAAAACTAATTTTAGTTGGCTATATAAAAATATAAAAAATTATTTTGCTAGTGATTTTTTTATTCCATTTTATCATTTGACATTAACCATATTAAATATCTGAGTTATTTGAATTATATGTAAATAACCTTAGCATTTAAACCATTTAAATAATAATAGGTAATCATCAGATATTAATTAAGAAACTCTACATGAAAAAAAAAACTAAACATTTTCTCAATTCTCATTGTGATAACTTTATTGTTTGCACTATTCTAATTGGTGTCATTGGAACCTAAAAATAGCCACAAAGTGAAATAATAACTCATACTTATGGCAAAAGAAAAAAGGTTAACATGATATAGATGATTCTTTGATTACGACGTGACTTTTACGCCACGACTTGAACTCTTATTTTGTATGAAATTATCTTTCAAAAAATATTTCTATTTTAGAATTTCAATTTTTAAAACATAATATTTTTGTAATAATGATTATCTTTATAATGATGCAAGTGAAGATATTATTCTTAATTTAAAATTCACGTTAATAAGCTATCTAAAAATTTAAATAATTCTTTTACCAGATTTATTTCAGTACGACTCCATTTTAAGTTTATCCATATCTCTAGCCCTAGAATTTGAATTTTTAAAACCCTATATATACAAAAATTTTGTTCTTTGAATCACTAAATATTAAACTAGTTGATTATTATTGTTATTATTATTATAAAATATTACATATATTTTCTTAAAATTGTCAGTTAGTTTATTTTTCGATACCATACTTGGCTTAACCTCAATGCAAATTACCCATATTGCATTCCAATTTAAATTCGCAGATTATATCAATTTGTTAGTAATAATGTGATGACCCGAAATATTATAACTCGTTTTTTAAAGTAATTTTGTGTTTTGAGGCTTTAAAACCTCATTTTGTCTTACCTCAATTTATGTGCCCAACCCGGGCGTGTATCCAAAAAGCCATTATGTAAAAATCTGTTAAAAATGATAATTTGGCCTTTAAAATTAAATTTAAGTTGGTTTTGATCAACATTTTGGGTAAAACGAATCTATACCCGTAATTTGTCAGCTCCGGAGGATCCGTAGGAAAATATGGGACTTGTGCGTATGCCCGGGAGTAAAATCTGAGGTACCAAGCCCCAGGGATGAATTTTAAAAAAAATAGTTAACGGAAATTATAAGAGTTTTTGGAAATTTAAATGTGTTTGAATTTGATAGTATCAGGCCCGTATTTCGATTTCGGAGCCCGGTACGATTTTTATATGGTATTTAAGTTGAGCCTGTAAAATTTGGTAAGAAACAGACTGGATATGGCGTTAATCGGACCATTGGTTGTTAAAAATATAACTTAAGAGTTTATGAGATTTTTCTTTGATTTTGATGCTAAAGTCATAGTTATTGATATTATTTTGATGTTTTGATCGTACGAGCAAGTGCGTATGATATTGTTGGACTTGCGTGCATGTTTGGTTTGGAGCCCCGAGGGCTCGATGAGTTTTGGATAGGCCACATAGTGAAATTGGACTTAGAAAAGTTTTGGTCTTTTGCAGGCGTGTAGCAAGCCTCTGATCTCGCAAATGCGAGATCATGCATCACAATTGCGATGCAAGCAGGGTTCGCAAATGCGAGGATTTTGTCGCAAATGCGAAGAACCTAGGGCCAGCATTGTTGGACAATACGCTTTACGCTAGAGGGGGGGGTGAATAGCGTTTTAAAAATATTAAGCGTTTTAGTGCGGAATTTAAAAACTTTGCAGAAATTAAAACAAGTGCAGTAGAATAAACTTACACAATGATGTATCCTGGTTGGCCACAAACGTGGTTAGTCCAGTCCTCGAGAGACTCTCTCGAGATTTCCACTAAACTTGTCAAGCTTACGGGTGCTTAACAAACCGTTACAGCTGAGGACACAAGCCTCACCTAGTTGCTCGGGGATCACAATCCCAAAGACTTCAATTGCTCGGGGATACCAATCCCAAAGACTTCAATTGCTCGGGGATAACAATCCCAAAGACTTCAACTGCTCGGGGATAAAAATCCCAAAGACTTCAACTGCTCGGGGATAACAATCCCAAAGACTTCAACTGCTCGGGGATAACAATCCCAAAGACTTCAACTGCTCGGGGATAACAATCCCAAAGACTTCAACCGAGGAATCACAAGTTCCTCAACAAACGAGAATCGCAATTCTCTTACAAACACAAAACACACTCACTTTACAAAGCACTCCTTAATGAGTAGATATGAGTAGAAATAGTACGCTCAAGATCACAACAACTTAGCTCAATAGAATGGCTCTTCAAAAAGCTTTATGGATGAATGGAAAATGATGATCAATGTAAGAAAGCTTTTAGCAATGAAAATACTCAAAGTGTATATGTTGTTGTTGTGAAAACACTGAGTTGAAGCTGTATTTATAGGTGAAAAACTCAGTCTTACCGTTGTCTAATTGCCAATTAAGGATTGCTGAAATTACTCAGTGACAATCGATTGTCAAGACTAAACAATCGATTGTTTGCCTATCAGATTAAAAATTCAATCCCAGATTTTACGTCAACAATCGATTACTTCAAATCAATAATCGATTATTTATAACGTTAAGAAATCCTTTCCAATTTTTGGCATAAAACATCGATTGTCCGGAAATCAACAATCGATTATTTTAACAACGTTCAGAAAATCTTTTCCAGATTTTAAGCAAAACATCGATTGTTAAATATCAACAATCGATTACCTGAAGGTAATTGAAAATATATGACAACGGTCAGCTTCAACAATCGATTATCAAATGGAATAATCGATTATTAATTAATTTCAAAACTCTCTGTCTCATATATAATCGATTATCAAAAGCCACAATCGATTATCATCTTATTTAAAATCACTGGGAGACATTTTTCTCATTCTAATCGATTACCATTAGTTCATAATCGATTTTTATGAGTTTTGAAAACTTTGCCTCAGTTAACAATCGATTATCATAAGTACACAATCGATTGTTATGCAGTTTGCAAAAACCTGATGTTAACTGACTTACTCACAATCGATTATCATTAATTCACAATCGATTGTCATGCAGTCTTGGCTTAGAGATACTCGATTATCATAAGTACATAATCGATTATCTTAGCCCAGATTTTTGAGGCATGCTTGGAAAACATTTTAACAAATGTAAATATGCATAGTTTAAAATCATTTGACACTTAATTTAAATATGCATGATTTTGGAAAAATAATTTTAGTAGAGAAGCCATGTTATGAGCCAAGTTGAGGAATCAAGATCACAATTAATATTGACTCAATTATAACATTTCTAAACTTTGTCTTGAGCTTCTTGTAATGCATCCATTTTGTGCTTGTCCTTGAGTACTGCTATATATCGCTTTTTGCTTTGTTTGACATTCATCAAAACCTACAAAAGAACACACGTATAGTATATTGCATTTGAAACGTGTTTCCAACAATTTCCCCCTTTTTGATAATGGCAAACATAAGCGGGATATATGCAATAATTATTTTGATAATCCAAGACAAGTGTAAAGTATGCAATTTGATGTTCCCCCTCAATTCATGTTCCCCCTCACTTTAAGCATGAATGAAGTTGAGAGTGATATAGCATACTTCTTGATATCCCGTTTCTTCCCCCTTTTGCCATTAGCAAAAATATATACAAGGGAAGAATATGCAAAAAAACATATGAAATAAACAAAAGTTTATTTATTGGAAAATAACATTACATGGGTGGAGCCAAACACAATAAAACGAACAACAACTAACCAACCAAGGAAAAACAAATCAAAAACAACAATTTCACATCATCAAAAACAACAATTTCATCATTCATCACCCCCATCCCCTTCATCATCATTGGGAGGCGCTTGATATTTTTGAAAAGGATGTGCTAGGATTTTTCAAAGATAACAAGATAATTTGATGCTTGGGAGGCTTGAGTGAGTATACAAGAGCATATGTGCAGCCTATATATAGAGAAGGAATGAATCTTACACTTATTTGAAAAGATTTGAAGAGATTTGAAGAGCTTTGAAGTCTGAAACGGTAAAAATAAATTCACTGACCGTTCAATAATCGATTGTTTGAATAGAATAATCGATTGTTATTAATGAAAATGATCTGACACATCGATTACACGCCAGAACGGTAAAAAAAATTTGAAAAAGATAGTCGATTGTCAAACTTGGTAATCGATTGTTTTTCATATTTATGACCTGACAGGAATCGATTGTAGAGCCAAAACGGTAACATAAGTTTAAAACAGATAATCGATTGTCAATATATAGTAATCGATTATTTCACTCACAGAGAGTTTGGATTTTGGCAAATAATCGATTGGCAGAACAAATAATCGATTATTTGGAAGGGGGATGCTAAAATGATGAGACTTAATTCTATCAAGCAATGTAAATATTCAACAAGATTTCATGACAAACAAAAATTGAATCAACAAATAATCGATTATTGATACTGATAATCGATTGTAAGCATAAATAATCGATTATGATCGAATTTTCTTGTATCAAGACAATTTATACTTTCCTCTTACCTTTTGGGGGATACCTGCAAAATAGAATTAAACATCTCCGACGCTCAAGTCAGTAATCTATAAATGAAATAATAACTTTGAAACTAGTGTAGTCGGGTGAAAAACGTGAACTCTTAAGAATTTTGTCCTAGGATGTTCTTAAGAGGGTTTAGGGTACTTACCTTCCCTTCGACTTTGCCAATTACCTGATTTTGAACATCCTCCGTTCATTTTGGTCTTTTGGCTCATTCTTCAATTTAAGAAGCTTCTTACACAATTTTGCCTTTGTCTTCCTTGTATTTTGTCTTTTAAATTTTTCGAAAATACTTCCGATTTTGAAAAAAAATGCCTAAATCGACTTTTCCGTCTCTTCCTCCTTCTTTGTGCTTTAATTGAAGGAATTTTGAATTCGTCTCCCGTCAAGTGTTTGGAGCATCCACTACACTTGATTCCTTCAAGCACACCTGCAAAACAAATCAATGCTCTTTTGGTACCCATACCATTTTGGGTCCTTGGGGGTTAGGCAAATAACGACCATAATAATATGAGGAATCTCTATGCTTTGTAAAACACATAGGTGCAATATGACCTATACGATTGCAGTAATGACATACTATGTTCGGGTTGTGTTGATGCCTAGGTTGAGCCAACAAAGTTCTAGGCGAATGAAAATGATTAACACTAGACATATCGTTCCCATTTCTAGTATAATATCTAGATGGTCTAAAGTCATTAGTGCTAGACTTGTTGAAGGACCTAGTGTCATGTCTAGGTGGTCTAAGCTCGTTCCTAGAGTTATTTCTTGGTTGCCGAAAATTACTATTTGTAGGCTTGTTTGCAAGAATCCTAGATTCGGATCTAGGTTGTCTAAAGATATTAGTTCTACCCTTATTTTCATACATTCTAGCATAATGTCTAGGTGG
The DNA here is from genome assembly GCA_034376525.1 of Nicotiana benthamiana. Taxonomy (NCBI): domain Eukaryota; kingdom Viridiplantae; phylum Streptophyta; class Magnoliopsida; order Solanales; family Solanaceae; genus Nicotiana; species Nicotiana benthamiana. Next base: position 43,870,250 of record CM067326.1, read on the forward strand.
TCTAAAAGAATTTGTTCTAGGCTTGTTTAATACCTTAGAGTTATTTCTAGGTGGAGTAGTGAAGTTTTTGTTTTTATGCCGTTGATATTTCTTAGGCGTTTCTTTTTCAACAACTTTAGGAACTTCTTTACTACGTGTTTCTAATGTTTTCCTAAGTTCTGTGTTTTCTAGTTTTAAGGACTCACAAGCAGTACAAGTAGAGCATTTATCAACACAAGAGGCTTCATGCATAGTCTTGATGACTTGTCTAAGTTCTATACTATCATTTAACAAAAATTGATTTTCATTTGCAAGATTCTCGTTATCACGAGACAGATTTTCAACACCTTTTTGAGCTAAAGAAAGACGTTCTTCAAAGTCCTTGTCTTTTAAAAAGAGTTGTTTTTGAAAATCCTCTTCTTGTAAAGAAAGAGTTCTTTGTAAATCTTTAATAGTCTTAGAAGCATTTACCAACTCATCATGCAGTTTGTTATAAGCAATTTGCATATCTTTAGATGTACTTACCTCGTCTTTTTCGTCTGCCATGAGGCACTGACCAGTTGATTCATCGTTTGTGCTGACCGCTTTTTGAGGCGTGTTTTCGTGCAATTCCTCAAGTTTGTCCCACATTTCCTTAGCAGTTTTATAGTGGGAGATTTTTCGCCAAAGTTCCTGGTTCAAGGCGTTATGTAATATATTCATAGCTTTAGTGTTGTATTCACTTACCTTATCTTTCCCGACTTTTGTCGTCAGTTGATCACTGTGTTTAATAGCTTGCCATAGATACAAATCGTTTGCCATTGTAAAAACTTGCATCCGATATTTCCAGACTGAGTAGTCGTTTTCGTCTAATATTGGAGGCGACATGCTGCATTCTCCTTCACCTATTCCTGCAAAGAAATTTAGAGTAGAAGCCATGGATGGTTCTCTCAAACGGTTAAGTTTTTCAGAGAGTATGGCTCTGATACCAATTGTTGGACAATACGCTTTACGCTAGAGGGGGGGGGTGAATAGCGTTTTAAAAATATTAAGCGTTTTAGTGCGGAATTTAAAAACTTTGCAGAAATTAAAACAAGTGCAGTAGAATAAACTTACACAATGATGTATCCTGGTTGGCCACAAACGTGGTTAGTCCAGTCCCCGAGAGACTCTCTCGAGATTTCCACTAAACTTGTCAAGCTTACGGGTGCTTAACAAACCGTTACAGCTGAGGACACAAGCCTCACCTAGTTGCTCGGAGATCACAATCCCAAAGACTTCAATTGCTCGGGGATACCAATCCCAAAGACTTCAATTGCTCGGGGATAACAATCCCAAAGACTTCAACTGCTCGGGGATAACAATCCCAAAGACTTCAACTGCTCGGGGATAACAATCCCAAAGACTTCAACTGCTCGGGGATAACAATCCCAAAGACTTCAACTGCTCGGGGATAACAATCCCAAAGACTTCAACCGAGGAATCACAAGTTCCTCAACAAACGAGAATCGCAATTCTCTTACAAACACAAAACACACTCACTTTACAAAGCACTCCTTAATGAGTAGATATGAGTAGAAATAGTACGCTCAAGATCACAACAACTTAGCTCAATAGAATGGCTCTTCAAAAAGCTTTATGGATGAATGGAAAATGATGATCAATGTAAGAAAGCTTTTAGCAATGAAAATACTCAAAGTGTATATGTTGTTGTTGTGAAAACACTGAGTTGAAGCTGTATTTATAGGTGAAAAACTCAGTCTTACCGTTGTCTAATTGCCAATTAAGGATTGCTGAAATTACTCAGTGACAATCGATTGTCAAGACTAAACAATCGATTGTTTGCCTATCAGATTAAAAATTCAATCCCAGATTTTACGTCAACAATCGATTACTTCAAATCAATAATCGATTATTTATAACGTTAAGAAATCCTTTCCAATTTTTGGCATAAAACATCGATTGTCCGGAAATCAACAATCGATTATTTTAACAACGTTCAGAAAATCTTTTCCAGATTTTAAGCAAAACATCGATTGTTAAATATCAACAATCGATTACCTGAAGGTAATTGAAAATATATGACAACGGTCAGCTTCAACAATCGATTATCAAATGGAATAATCGATTATTAATTAATTTCAAAACTCTCTGTCTCATATATAATCGATTATCAAAAGCCACAATCGATTATCATCTTATTTAAAATCACTGGGAGACATTTTTCTCATTCTAATCGATTACCATTAGTTCATAATCGATTTTTATGAGTTTTGAAAACTTTGCCTCAGTTAACAATCGATTATCATAAGTACACAATCGATTGTTATGCAGTTTGCAAAAACCTGATGTTAACTGACTTACTCACAATCGATTATCATTAATTCACAATCGATTGTCATGCAGTCTTGGCTTAGAGATACTCGATTATCATAAGTACATAATCGATTATCTTAGCCCAGATTTTTGAGGCATGCTTGGAAAACATTTTAACAAATGTAAATATGCATAGTTTAAAATCATTTGACACTTAATTTAAATATGCATGATTTTGGAAAAATAATTTTAGTAGAGAAGCCATGTTATGAGCCAAGTTGAGGAATCAAGATCACAATTAATATTGACTCAATTATAACATTTCTAAACTTTGTCTTGAGCTTCTTGTAATGCATCCATTTTGTGCTTGTCCTTGAGTACTGCTATATATCGCTTTTTGCTTTGTTTGACATTCATCAAAACCTACAAAAGAACACACGTATAGTATATTGCATTTGAAACGTGTTTCCAACAATTTCCCCCTTTTTGATAATGGCAAACATAAGCGGGATATATGCAATAATTATTTTGATAATCCAAGACAAGTGTAAAGTATGCAATTTGATGTTCCCCCTCAATTCATGTTCCCCCTCACTTTAAGCATGAATGAAGTTGAGAGTGATATAGCATACTTCTTGATATCCCGTTTCTTCCCCCTTTTGCCATTAGCAAAAATATATACAAGGGAAGAATATGCAAAAAAACATATGAAATAAACAAAAGTTTATTTATTGGAAAATAACATTACATGGGTGGAGCCAAACACAATAAAACGAACAACAACTAACCAACCAAGGAAAAACAAATCAAAAACAACAATTTCACATCATCAAAAACAACAATTTCATCATTCATCACCCCCATCCCCTTCATCATCATTGGGAGGCGCTTGATATTTTTGAAAAGGATGTGCTAGGATTTTTCAAAGATAACAAGATAATTTGATGCTTGGGAGGCTTGAGTGAGTATACAAGAGCATATGTGCAGCCTATATATAGAGAAGGAATGAATCTTACACTTATTTGAAAAGATTTGAAGAGATTTGAAGAGCTTTGAAGTCTGAAACGGTAAAAATAAATTCACTGACCGTTCAATAATCGATTGTTTGAATAGAATAATCGATTGTTATTAATGAAAATGATCTGACACATCGATTACACGCCAGAACGGTAAAAAAAATTTGAAAAAGATAGTCGATTGTCAAACTTGGTAATCGATTGTTTTTCATATTTATGACCTGACAGGAATCGATTGTAGAGCCAAAACGGTAACATAAGTTTAAAACAGATAATCGATTGTCAATATATAGTAATCGATTATTTCACTCACAGAGAGTTTGGATTTTGGCAAATAATCGATTGGCAGAACAAATAATCGATTATTTGGAAGGGGGATGCTAAAATGATGAGACTTAATTCTATCAAGCAATGTAAATATTCAACAAGATTTCATGACAAACAAAAATTGAATCAACAAATAATCGATTATTGATACTGATAATCGATTGTAAGCATAAATAATCGATTATGATCGAATTTTCTTGTATCAAGACAATTTATACTTTCCTCTTACCTTTTGGGGGATACCTGCAAAATAGAATTAAACATCTCCGACGCTCAAGTCAGTAATCTATAAATGAAATAATAACTTTGAAACTAGTGTAGTCGGGTGAAAAACGTGAACTCTTAAGAATTTTGTCCTAGGATGTTCTTAAGAGGGTTTAGGGTACTTACCTTCCCTTCGACTTTGCCAATTACCTGATTTTGAACATCCTCCGTTCATTTTGGTCTTTTGGCTCATTCTTCAATTTAAGAAGCTTCTTACACAATTTTGCCTTTGTCTTCCTTGTATTTTGTCTTTTAAATTTTTCGAAAATACTTCCGATTTTGGAAAAAAATGCCTAAATCGACTTTTCCGTCTCTTCCTCCTTCTTTGTGCTTTAATTGAAGGAATTTTGAATTCGTCTCCCGTCAAGTGTTTGGAGCATCCACTACACTTGATTCCTTCAAGCACACCTGCAAAACAAATCAATGCTCTTTTGGTACCCATACCATTTTGGGTCCTTGGGGGTTAGGCAAATAACGACCATAATAATATGAGGAATCTCTATGCTTTGTAAAACACATAGGTGCAATATGACCTATACGATTGCAGTAATGACATACTATGTTCGGGTTGTGTTGATGCCTAGGTTGAGCCAACAAAGTTCTAGGCGAATGAAAATGATTAACACTAGACATATCGTTCCCATTTCTAGTATAATATCTAGATGGTCTAAAGTCATTAGTGCTAGACTTGTTGAAGGACCTAGTGTCATGTCTAGGTGGTCTAAGCTCGTTCCTAGAGTTATTTCTTGGTTGCCGAAAATTACTATTTGTAGGCTTGTTTGCAAGAATCCTAGATTCGGATCTAGGTTGTCTAAAGATATTAGTTCTACCCTTATTTTCATACATTCTAGCATAATGTCTAGGTGGTCTAAAAGAATTTGTTCTAGGCTTGTTTAATACCTTAGAGTTATTTCTAGGTGGAGTAGTGAAGTTTTTGTTTTTATGCCGTTGATATTTCTTAGGCGTTTCTTTTTCAACAACTTTAGGAACTTCTTTACTACGTGTTTCTAATGTTTTCCTAAGTTCTGTGTTTTCTAGTTTTAAGGACTCACAAGCAGTACAAGTAGAGCATTTATCAACACAAGAGGCTTCATGCATAGTCTTGATGACTTGTCTAAGTTCTATACTATCATTTAACAAAAATTGATTTTCATTTGCAAGATTCTCGTTATCACGAGACAGATTTTCAACACCTTTTTGAGCTAAAGAAAGACGTTCTTCAAAGTCCTTGTCTTTTAAAAAGAGTTGTTTTTGAAAATCCTCTTCTTGTAAAGAAAGAGTTCTTTGTAAATCTTTAATAGTCTTAGAAGCATTTACCAACTCATCATGCAGTTTGTTATAAGCAATTTGCATATCTTTAGATGTACTTACCTCGTCTTTTTCGTCTGCCATGAGGCACTGACCAGTTGATTCATCGTTTGTGCTGACCGCTTTTTGAGGCGTGTTTTCGTGCAATTCCTCAAGTTTGTCCCACATTTCCTTAGCAGTTTTATAGTGGGAGATTTTTCGCCAAAGTTCCTGGTTCAAGGCGTTATGTAATATATTCATAGCTTTAGTGTTGTATTCACTTACCTTATCTTTCCCGACTTTTGTCGTCAGTTGATCACTGTGTTTAATAGCTTGCCATAGATACAAATCGTTTGCCATTGTAAAAACTTGCATCCGATATTTCCAGACTGAGTAGTCGTTTTCGTCTAATATTGGAGGCGACATGCTGCATTCTCCTTCACCTATTCCTGCAAAGAAATTTAGAGTAGAAGCCATGGATGGTTCTCTCAAACGGTTAAGTTTTTCAGAGAGTATGGCTCTGATACCAATTGTTGGACAATACGCTTTACGCTAGAGGGGGGGGTGAATAGCGTTTTAAAAATATTAAGCGTTTTAGTGCGGAATTTAAAAACTTTGCAGAAATTAAAACAAGTGCAGTAGAATAAACTTACACAATGATGTATCCTGGTTGGCCACAAACGTGGTTAGTCCAGTCCCCGAGAGACTCTCTCGAGATTTCCACTAAACTTGTCAAGCTTACGGGTGCTTAACAAACCGTTACAGCTGAGGACACAAGCCTCACCTAGTTGCTCGGAGATCACAATCCCAAAGACTTCAATTGCTCGGGGATACCAATCCCAAAGACTTCAATTGCTCGGGGATAACAATCCCAAAGACTTCAACTGCTCGGGGATAACAATCCCAAAGACTTCAACTGCTCGGGGATAACAATCCCAAAGACTTCAACTGCTCGGGGATAACAATCCCAAAGACTTCAACTGCTCGGGGATAACAATCCCAAAGACTTCAACCGAGGAATCACAAGTTCCTCAACAAACGAGAATCGCAATTCTCTTACAAACACAAAACACACTCACTTTACAAAGCACTCCTTAATGAGTAGATATGAGTAGAAATAGTACGCTCAAGATCACAACAACTTAGCTCAATAGAATGGCTCTTCAAAAAGCTTTATGGATGAATGGAAAATGATGATCAATGTAAGAAAGCTTTTAGCAATGAAAATACTCAAAGTGTATATGTTGTTGTTGTGAAAACACTGAGTTGAAGCTGTATTTATAGGTGAAAAACTCAGTCTTACCGTTGTCTAATTGCCAATTAAGGATTGCTGAAATTACTCAGTGACAATCGATTGTCAAGACTAAACAATCGATTGTTTGCCTATCAGATTAAAAATTCAATCCCAGATTTTACGTCAACAATCGATTACTTCAAATCAATAATCGATTATTTATAACGTTAAGAAATCCTTTCCAATTTTTGGCATAAAACATCGATTGTCCGGAAATCAACAATCGATTATTTTAACAACGTTCAGAAAATCTTTTCCAGATTTTAAGCAAAACATCGATTGTTAAATATCAACAATCGATTACCTGAAGGTAATTGAAAATATATGACAACGGTCAGCTTCAACAATCGATTATCAAATGGAATAATCGATTATTAATTAATTTCAAAACTCTCTGTCTCATATATAATCGATTATCAAAAGCCACAATCGATTATCATCTTATTTAAAATCACTGGGAGACATTTTTCTCATTCTAATCGATTACCATTAGTTCATAATCGATTTTTATGAGTTTTGAAAACTTTGCCTCAGTTAACAATCGATTATCATAAGTACACAATCGATTGTTATGCAGTTTGCAAAAACCTGATGTTAACTGACTTACTCACAATCGATTATCATTAATTCACAATCGATTGTCATGCAGTCTTGGCTTAGAGATACTCGATTATCATAAGTACATAATCGATTATCTTAGCCCAGATTTTTGAGGCATGCTTGGAAAACATTTTAACAAATGTAAATATGCATAGTTTAAAATCATTTGACACTTAATTTAAATATGCATGATTTTGGAAAAATAATTTTAGTAGAGAAGCCATGTTATGAGCCAAGTTGAGGAATCAAGATCACAATTAATATTGACTCAATTATAACATTTCTAAACTTTGTCTTGAGCTTCTTGTAATGCATCCATTTTGTGCTTGTCCTTGAGTACTGCTATATATCGCTTTTTGCTTTGTTTGACATTCATCAAAACCTACAAAAGAACACACGTATAGTATATTGCATTTGAAACGTGTTTCCAACAATTTCCCCCTTTTTGATAATGGCAAACATAAGCGGGATATATGCAATAATTATTTTGATAATCCAAGACAAGTGTAAAGTATGCAATTTGATGTTCCCCCTCAATTCATGTTCCCCCTCACTTTAAGCATGAATGAAGTTGAGAGTGATATAGCATACTTCTTGATATCCCGTTTCTTCCCCCTTTTGCCATTAGCAAAAATATATACAAGGGAAGAATATGCAAAAAAACATATGAAATAAACAAAAGTTTATTTATTGGAAAATAACATTACATGGGTGGAGCCAAACACAATAAAACGAACAACAACTAACCAACCAAGGAAAAACAAATCAAAAACAACAATTTCACATCATCAAAAACAACAATTTCATCATTCATCACCCCCATCCCCTTCATCATCATTGGGAGGCGCTTGATATTTTTGAAAAGGATGTGCTAGGATTTTTCAAAGATAACAAGATAATTTGATGCTTGGGAGGCTTGAGTGAGTATACAAGAGCATATGTGCAGCCTATATATAGAGAAGGAATGAATCTTACACTTATTTGAAAAGATTTGAAGAGATTTGAAGAGCTTTGAAGTCTGAAACGGTAAAAATAAATTCACTGACCGTTCAATAATCGATTGTTTGAATAGAATAATCGATTGTTATTAATGAAAATGATCTGACACATCGATTACACGCCAGAACGGTAAAAAAAATTTGAAAAAGATAGTCGATTGTCAAACTTGGTAATCGATTGTTTTTCATATTTATGACCTGACAGGAATCGATTGTAGAGCCAAAACGGTAACATAAGTTTAAAACAGATAATCGATTGTCAATATATAGTAATCGATTATTTCACTCACAGAGAGTTTGGATTTTGGCAAATAATCGATTGGCAGAACAAATAATCGATTATTTGGAAGGGGGATGCTAAAATGATGAGACTTAATTCTATCAAGCAATGTAAATATTCAACAAGATTTCATGACAAACAAAAATTGAATCAACAAATAATCGATTATTGATACTGATAATCGATTGTAAGCATAAATAATCGATTATGATCGAATTTTCTTGTATCAAGACAATTTATACTTTCCTCTTACCTTTTGGGGGATACCTGCAAAATAGAATTAAACATCTCCGACGCTCAAGTCAGTAATCTATAAATGAAATAATAACTTTGAAACTAGTGTAGTCGGGTGAAAAACGTGAACTCTTAAGAATTTTGTCCTAGGATGTTCTTAAGAGGGTTTAGGGTACTTACCTTCCCTTCGACTTTGCCAATTACCTGATTTTGAACATCCTCCGTTCATTTTGGTCTTTTGGCTCATTCTTCAATTTAAGAAGCTTCTTACACAATTTTGCCTTTGTCTTCCTTGTATTTTGTCTTTTAAATTTTTCGAAAATACTTCCGATTTTGAAAAAAAATGCCTAAATCGACTTTTCCGTCTCTTCCTCCTTCTTTGTGCTTTAATTGAAGGAATTTTGAATTCGTCTCCCGTCAAGTGTTTGGAGCATCCACTACACTTGATTCCTTCAAGCACACCTGCAAAACAAATCAATGCTCTTTTGGTACCCATACCATTTTGGGTCCTTGGGGGTTAGGCAAATAACGACCATAATAATATGAGGAATCTCTATGCTTTGTAAAACACATAGGTGCAATATGACCTATACGATTGCAGTAATGACATACTATGTTCGGGTTGTGTTGATGCCTAGGTTGAGCCAACAAAGTTCTAGGCGAATGAAAATGATTAACACTAGACATATCGTTCCCATTTCTAGTATAATATCTAGATGGTCTAAAGTCATTAGTGCTAGACTTGTTGAAGGACCTAGTGTCATGTCTAGGTGGTCTAAGCTCGTTCCTAGAGTTATTTCTTGGTTGCCGAAAATTACTATTTGTAGGCTTGTTTGCAAGAATCCTAGATTCGGATCTAGGTTGTCTAAAGATATTAGTTCTACCCTTATTTTCATACATTCTAGCATAATGTCTAGGTGGTCTAAAAGAATTTGTTCTAGGCTTGTTTAATACCTTAGAGTTATTTCTAGGTGGAGTAGTGAAGTTTTTGTTTTTATGCCGTTGATATTTCTTAGGCGTTTCTTTTTCAACAACTTTAGGAACTTCTTTACTACGTGTTTCTAATGTTTTCCTAAGTTCTGTGTTTTCTAGTTTTAAGGACTCACAAGCAGTACAAGTAGAGCATTTATCAACACAAGAGGCTTCATGCATAGTCTTGATGACTTGTCTAAGTTCTATACTATCATTTAACAAAAATTGATTTTCATTTGCAAGATTCTCGTTATCACGAGACAGATTTTCAACACCTTTTTGAGCTAAAGAAAGACGTTCTTCAAAGTCCTTGTCTTTTAAAAAGAGTTGTTTTTGAAAATCCTCTTCTTGTAAAGAAAGAGTTCTTTGTAAATCTTTAATAGTCTTAGAAGCATTTACCAACTCATCATGCAGTTTGTTATAAGCAATTTGCATATCTTTAGATGTACTTACCTCGTCTTTTTCGTCTGCCATGAGGCACTGACCAGTTGATTCATCGTTTGTGCTGACCGCTTTTTGAGGCGTGTTTTCGTGCAATTCCTCAAGTTTGTCCCACATTTCCTTAGCAGTTTTATAGTGGGAGATTTTTCGCCAAAGTTCCTGGTTCAAGGCGTTATGTAATATATTCATAGCTTTAGTGTTGTATTCACTTACCTTATCTTTCCCGACTTTTGTCGTCAGTTGATCACTGTGTTTAATAGCTTGCCATAGATACAAATCGTTTGCCATTGTAAAAACTTGCATCCGATATTTCCAGACTGAGTAGTCGTTTTCGTCTAATATTGGAGGCGACATGCTGCATTCTCCTTCACCTATTCCTGCAAAGAAATTTAGAGTAGAAGCCATGGATGGTTCTCTCAAACGGTTAAGTTTTTCAGAGAGTATGGCTCTGATACCAATTGTTGGACAATACGCTTTACGCTAGAGGGGGGGGGTGAATAGCGTTTTAAAAATATTAAGCGTTTTAGTGCGGAATTTAAAAACTTTGCAGAAATTAAAACAAGTGCAGTAGAATAAACTTACACAATGATGTATCCTGGTTGGCCACAAACGTGGTTAGTCCAGTCCCCGAGAGACTCTCTCGAGATTTCCACTAAACTTGTCAAGCTTACGGGTGCTTAACAAACCGTTACAGCTGAGGACACAAGCCTCACCTAGTTGCTCGGAGATCACAATCCCAAAGACTTCAATTGCTCGGGGATACCAATCCCAAAGACTTCAATTGCTCGGGGATAACAATCCCAAAGACTTCAACTGCTCGGGGATAACAATCCCAAAGACTTCAACTGCTCGGGGATAACAATCCCAAAGACTTCAACCGAGGAATCACAAGTTCCTCAACAAACGAGAATCGCAATTCTCTTACAAACACAAAACACACTCACTTTACAAAGCACTCCTTAATGAGTAGATATGAGTAGAAATAGTACGCTCAAGATCACAACAACTTAGCTCAATAGAATGGCTCTTCAAAAAGCTTTATGGATGAATGGAAAATGATGATCAATGTAAGAAAGCTTTTAGCAATGAAAATACTCAAAGTGTATATGTTGTTGTTGTGAAAACACTGAGTTGAAGCTGTATTTATAGGTGAAAAACTCAGTCTTACCGTTGTCTAATTGCCAATTAAGGATTGCTGAAATTACTCAGTGACAATCGATTGTCAAGACTAAACAATCGATTGTTTGCCTATCAGATTAAAAATTCAATCCCAGATTTTACGTCAACAATCGATTACTTCAAATCAATAATCTATTATTTATAACGTTAAGAAATCCTTTCCAATTTTTGGCATAAAACATCGATTGTCCGGAAATCAACAATCGATTATTTTAACAACGTTCAGAAAATCTTTTCCAGATTTTAAGCAAAACATCGATTGTTAAATATCAACAATCGATTACCTGAAGGTAATTGAAAATATATGACAACGGTCAGCTTCAACAATCGATTATCAAATGGAATAATCGATTATTAATTAATTTCAAAACTCTCTGTCTCATATATAATCGATTATCAAAAGCCACAATCGATTATCATCTTATTTAAAATCACTGGGAGACATTTTTCTCATTCTAATCGATTACCATTAGTTCATAATCGATTTTTATGAGTTTTGAAAACTTTGCCTCAGTTAACAATCGATTATCATAAGTACACAATCGATTGTTATGCAGTTTGCAAAAACCTGATGTTAACTGACTTACTCACAATCGATTATCATTAATTCACAATCGATTGTCATGCAGTCTTGGCTTAGAGATACTCGATTATCATAAGTACATAATCGATTATCTTAGCCCAGATTTTTGAGGCATGCTTGGAAAACATTTTAACAAATGTAAATATGCATAGTTTAAAATCATTTGACACTTAATTTAAATATGCATGATTTTGGAAAAATAATTTTAGTAGAGAAGCCATGTTATGAGCCAAGTTGAGGAATCAAGATCACAATTAATATTGACTCAATTATAACATTTCTAAACTTTGTCTTGAGCTTCTTGTAATGCATCCATTTTGTGCTTGTCCTTGAGTACTGCTATATAACGCTTTTTGCTTTGTTTGACATTCATCAAAACCTACAAAAGAACACACGTTTAGTATATTGCATTTGAAACGTGTTTCCAACAAGCATTACCTTGCAAATGTGAGGTATACTTCGCAAATGCGAAGTCTTCAGTACATGTCATAAGTCGCTAATGCGACACCTTATCGCAATTGCGATATCACAAGTGCGACAATACCTTTGCAAATGAAGGAAGCATGAATCCTCAGGGTTTGTAATTGCGACATCAGAGACCTGCTGAATGAATTTCACACTGGATTTAACCATTTTTACTACTTTTTCAAAACCTGAACTCTCTTGAGCGATTTTTTAAAGAAACGTTCTTCTCAAATCAATTGTAAGTCATTTCTAACTCGTTTTCTTTAATCTATAACATCTTTTCACATGATTTCAAAATTCAAACTCAAGGGTTTTAATGGGAGAAATTACGTATTTTAGGTAGAACTTAGGATTCAAAATTTGGACCTCGATTTGAGGTTTGATTTAAAAATGTATATTTGCGTTCGTGGGTCAATGGGTAATCGGGTTTTGACCATGCAGCCCCAGGCTCAATTTTTGACTTTTAGGGGACAATTATAGGAGACCTATCATTACGTTTGTAAGAATTCTTTAGTATTTATAGATGTTGTTAAATTAATTTAGACTAGATACAAGTAATTTGGAGGCAAATTCTAAAGGAAAAGGGGTGTTTGAGGCTTGAGTTGGCCGTGGAAGTTTGAGATAAGTGATTGGTCTAACCATAGCTTGAGGGATTAGAAGTTGTGTCTTATTTGCTATGTGTTAACTATGGTGTACGGCGTATAGTCATGGTGACGAGTATCTATACGTCGGTATCAAGCATGCCCGTAAGTCTTGTATTGTAATTGTTGTAACTTCGTTGTGGTTTATTTATGCTCAATATGATGATTATCATTGTTTTTCCCTTGCCGAGATGTTATTATTATATTATTGTTCCCTTGCTGGGAGGTTGTTGTTATATTATTTTTCCCTTACCGGGATTCTTTTGTGATTGGTGTTGATTTGTGAAATGGGATCGGATTGCACGCCTCAACGGTATTATGTAAAATGTGATCGGATTGCACGCCTTAATGGCATGATATGAAATGGGATTGGGTTGCACACTATAATGGTATTATATTAAATAGGATCGGGTTGCACGCTGAAATGATATTATATGAAATAGGATCTTATTACACCGTCGCAACGGTATTATATGAAATGAGATCAGGTTGTAATTTGCAATGGTTATGAAATGAGATCCAGTTGCATGTCGTAACGGTATTATATGATTTGGGATCGGGTTTCACGTCGCAACTGTATTATATGTGCACTTGTTTCTTATTTTCCTTATTTTTGCTAGTAATTTAATTATGGCGTTCTTTGCATTTCTCTATTGGTTTCTAATGTTGCTTGATATATTGCAGCATATTTCCCCCTCCTATATTTAACTGTAAATATCTGCATTTATATTTTGTTGTATATGATTTAACTACACAGGTTTATTTGGTATTCTGATCCTAGACTCGTCACTACTTTGCCGAGGTTAGGCTATGCACTTACCAGCACATGGGGTCGGTTAAGCTAATCCTACACTCTGCAAAGTGTGCAGATCCTGGTGTTGTAGCTTTCAGACTGTAGTGAAGTTGTTGCCTCCAGTCCATTAGACGGCCCGAGGTAGACCTGCAGGCGTCCGCAAGCCTTGGCATCTCCATCTATCTTTCAATCATGTTTCCTTTATGTATTTCAAAAACAACATTGTATTTATCTTTCGGACCCCAATTTGTAGTATTCTTAGATAGTTTCTGCCGTTTTGACAACATGTTTTGGGTAGAGATGTATTACGACTTCCGCATTTTGTATTATGCTAAATTATTAGATTTTGTCTTCCGCGTTGCCTTTATTATTATCATTTCCATTGTGTTGTTATGTTGTTTAAAAATGTTAAGAGATTAAAAATGAAAAGGGTTAACTAATTGGAATAATTGGCTTACCTAGCTTTCACTAGTATGCGCCATTACAACTACCGCGGGAGGGATATTCGGGTCGTGACAAGTTGGTATTAGAGCTCTCAGTTGCTTAGGTCTTACAATTCACTGACAAGCTTAGTATAGTCTAAGGGATCGGTACGGAGACATCTGTATTTATCCCTGAGATGCGATAGAATTAGGAAAACTTCACATCTATTCTTTCCTGTCGTGCGACTTGATTTTTCAATGCTAATTGAACTTCTACTATATTCTTTCATAGATGTGAGAACACGTACCGCTTCATCAGCTGACCAGTAGCCCGATCCCCCAGTAGTAGCTCCTGCGAGGTCAGAGGCAGATGTCGTGCTAGGGATTGGGATAGAGGCAGAGCTCAGCCCAAAACTTGAGCAGAACAACCGGCGACAGAGCCTCAGGTTGAGTTTGACAAGGAGGTTCCAGACCAGTCAGTTCTAGTGGGGTCAGCTCAGGTCCAAGAGGGGTTTATTGCCACCCCGGTACTTCAAGATGCTTCTGTCCGTCTAGTGGGTCTTATGGAGAGCGTCACTCAGATAGTCCTATTTCTTGTAGCACCAGCCGTCTCTCATGCTGGAGGAGGAGCCCAGACTCCTACTACTCGCATTCGAGCAAATATCTCCCTAGTTTCAAACTCCAACAGCTTAGCCAGTTGGGGTAGTTCAACCAGGTGTTATGGCAGAGACCGGTGATGGGTCAGTTTTGCCTGATGATGCTTTGTAGATATTGGTCAGGTTCACCAAGCTCTTCACTACCACTTATACGGTGCATCTTCTAGGGATCCCTAGGATTATTTGGACAACAGTCATGAGGTTCTTCAGAACATAGGAATAGTGGAGACCAATGGGGTCGACTTTGCTAGTTTTGATTTACCTGGATCTGCCAAGGCTTGGTGGAGAGATTATGGTTTGGCTAGACCAGTTGGCTTACCGGCTTTGACTTGGGATCAGTTCTCTCACTCATGTAGAGTTTGGAGAAGTTTCTTCCTATCACTCACAGAGAGAAATTTCGGAGGAAGTTTGAATGCCTCCAATAGGGTTCTATGACTGTTACTCAGTACGAGACCAGGTATATTGATTTGGCCTATCATGCTCTTCTTATACTTCCTACTGAGAGAGGTGAGAGAGGAAGTTCATTGAGGGACTCGTCCAGCCTATTCGACTTCAGATGGCTAAGGATATGGGGAGCGATATTTCCTTTTAGGATGCGGCCAATATGGCTAGGATGGTTGAGATGGTTCTATCACAGGAGAGTGGTCAGGGGTCTGACAAGAGACCTCATCATTTTGGTAGGTTTAGTGGTGCCTCATCTGGATGCAGAGATTCTTTTTGTATGGTCCATCCTTCCAGGCCTTTTTATTTAGTACTACAGGCTTCTCATAGTGCCCCAGGTGGCCGTGGTTCTCATATGCAGTATTCTGATCAGCAGTCCTATAGTGCTTTGCCAGCTCCTATTAGTGCACCTCCGATCCATACTTTTCAAGGCTGTCAGTCCCCGTAGCCGAGGTCTTGTTTTACTTGTGGTAATCGAGGCATATTTCTAGATTTTGTCCTCGAGCACCGAGTAGTTCTCGACATTAGTGTTCCCGTGCCATGGTTCAGGCACCAAGTATTCCATCACCCGTGCAGCTAGCTAGAGGTAGGGGTAGAGGTTATAGAGGTGGAGATATAGGTAAAGCTCAGGCCGCTAGAGGTGGAGGCCATCCAAGAGATGTAGTTCAGAGTGGTGGTGCCTAGACCCGATGTTATGCTCTTCAGGACAGGTCCGAGGCGTCTGATGTAGTTATTACAGGTACTATTCTAGTTTGTAGTAGGTATGCTTCAGTTCTTATTGGTCCAGGGTCTACATACTCCTATGTGTCATCTCATTTTGCACCATATTTGATCATGCCTTGTGATTCTTTGAGTGCTCCTGTTTATGTGTCAACACCAATGGGTGATTCTATTGTGGTAGATCATTTATAGTTGTGATTAGGGGTCTTGAGACCCGAGTAGATTTGTTACTATTGGATATAGTTTATATTGGTGTCATATTAGGGATGGGCTGGTAACTACCTTACCACGCTATCTTCGATTACCATGCCAAGACTGTGACCTTAGCTTTACCGGGGTTACCTCGTCTATAGTGGAGAGGGACTCTTGGTCATTCCACCCATTGGGTTATCTCATATATGAAGGCTCCGCGTATGGTTGATAAGGGATGTTTGGCCTATTTGGCGTATGTTCGTGATTCTAGTGCCAAGGTTCATTCTATGGGTTTTGTGCCTGATGTTCGTGAGTTTCTTGAGGTTTTCCCTTCAGATCTGCCTAGGATGCCAACCGACAGGGATATTGATGGCTGCATTGATTTGGCTCCGGGCACTCAACCCATTTCTATTCCTCCATATTGCATGGCTCTGCCAGAGTTGAAAGAATTGAAGGAGTAGCTATAAGACTTGCTTGATAAGGGCTTTATTAGACCTAGTGTCTCACCCTGAGGTGCGCCAGTGTTATTTGTAAAGAAGAAGGATGGGTCGATGAGGATATGTATAGATTATTGGCATTTGAACAAGGTCATAATAAAGAATAAGTATCCATTGTTGATGATTGATGATATTTTTTATCATCTTCAGGGTGCCAATGTATTTACGAAGATTGATTTTAGATATGGCTACCATCAGTTGAAGATTAGGGCATTGGATGCCCCTAAGACAGCTTTCCTCAATCAGTACTGTTATGAGTTCTTGGTGATGTCATTTGGGTTGACGAATGCCCCAACAGCTTTAATAGATTTGATGAATCGAGTGTTCAAGCCTTGCCTGGATTCCTTTGTGATTGTCTTCACTGATGACATTTTGATTTACTCCCGCAACCGGGAGGAGCATGAGTAGCATCTTAGGGTGGTTTTTCAGACCTTGAGGGATAGTCAATTTTATGCCATGTTTTCGAAGTGTGAATTCTGGTTGGGGTTAGTTTCTTTCTTGGGTCATGTTGTATCAGTAGAGGGTATTTAGGTTGAACCAAAGAAGACTTGTCATGACCCGGATTCCCCACTTCGGGAGTCGTGATGTCTCCTACTAATGAGAGAGGCAAACCACTGTTTGAACCAATTACCTTTTTCCCATTTTAATCCTTTAATATCTATGAAACAATAGGTTATACAAAATGGAATTTATACAAGCGGAAGAAAAAATAAAACTATTTGAATATATCCAATACGACTTCTTAGACAAAGACTATCCAGAACTTGTGTCACAGCTTCATAAACGGTATAGGAATACTACAAACAAAGTTTGAAAGATAAATAATACACTATTTCTAAAATACGTAAATGAAACAAGATGAAGGGATAGAAGGAGACATCAGTGCCTGCAGGACTACCTTGGAACTCAGCATGGACTGAAGGCAGCGACCTAAGCCAAGGTCTAAAAGTTTCCGCTCTAGGATCTGCACACCGTGCAGAGCGTAGTATTAGCACAACCAACCCCATCACCCTTCGTGCTTTAGACCAAACGCTTACCTCGATGCCACAAACAAAATTCAAGTCTCAACTACAGCTTTTCCTCTTGATTCCACCACTAATTCGCTCGTATCTACCCATATGTTACTTAATTATATCAATAAATGCTAAATGAATCAATTCCAATACATGAAAATAGGTTTTCTAGAGTTTTCCCCAAAAAGTCAAAAATCTCCCCCGTTCCCACATGGTCAAAACCCAAGGTTCAAACCAAAACCAAAATATATAATTTTTTTTTGAATCAGACCTCAAATCGAGGTCCAAACCTCCAGAATTTAAAAATCTAAGTTCAATCCAAAACACCTAATTTCCCCCATGAAAACCTTTGATTTTGAGTTGAAATCATGTGAAGAGATGTTAAAGATTGAAGAAAATGAGTTAGAAATGACGTACAATCAATTAGGAAAAGATGTTGTCTTTGAAAAATCGCTCAAGAGTGTTTTTGTTTTGAAACATATGGATAATGGTTGAAATGCGTCTAAGTTATGAATTTACTGGTTGCAGGTATCGCAATTGCGACCAGGGTTCACAATTGCGACCTAGAACTCTGCTATTCTCGCGCATTTGCAACGATTGGGGAGTTCAGGGCATCTTTGCATTTGTGAAGGGGCTTTCACATTTGCGAAGTTGCTTTTGCGATAAAGTTGCTGCATTTGCAACCCAACGTAGCATAGATTATCTTCACATTTGCAATGGAAATTCACATATGCTGGCTTCACATTTGCAAAGCATGCAGACCTAATCATTCCAGTAAAAAACCCTACAATTTCCTAAGTTAAAATTCCACTCTGTGGCTTATCCAAAACTCACCCGAGCCCTCAAGGCTCCAAGCCAAACATGCACACCAACCTAAAAACATGATACAGACTTGCTTGTGCATTCAAATAACAAAAATAACCTCAACAAATATGAATTTAGAAACAAAATCATGAAATCACTTAAGAACATCAAAGTTTTTCCAATTTTCTCAAATAAGGTCTGATTCACATCATTTCAAGTCTGTTTCTTACCAAACTTCATAGACTCAACTTAAATCGCATATAAGACCTGTACCGGGCTCCGGAACTAGAATACGTGTCTGATACCATCAAATTTCAAACACATTTCATTTTTAAGAATTCATTTCTCGAGCTTGGGACTTCAGAATTTGATTCCGGGCATATGCCAAATCCCATATTTTTTATGGACTCTCCGGGACTGTCAAATCACGATTCCAAGTCCGTTTACCCAAAATGTTGAACGAAGTCAACCTAAATTTATATTAAAGGCAAAAGTCATCAATATTCATAGATGTTCACATAATGACTTCCAGCTATGTGCCCAATTTGCACATGTAAATCAAGGTTAGATGGAAAGAGGTTTTTTAAGGCCTTGGAACATAGACTTTATTTCTAAACCAAGTGATGACCTTTTAGGTCATCACATTCTCCACCTCTAAAACAATTGTTCGTCCACGAACGTATATAAGAAGGAAGTACCTGAGGTGGCAAAAAGATGGGAATAACGGCTCAGTATATCGGTCTCGGACTCCCAGTTTGATGCTTCAGCAGGCTGACCTTTCCAATGAACACGAACAGAAGGGAAACTCTTAGATCTGAACTGACAAACCTGCCTATCTAGAAAATCTACTGGCTCCTCCTCATAAGACAAGTCCTTGACCAACTGGTGGGATGGATAACCGTGATACTTCTGAAGCATTGACACATGAAACACTGGATGCACGGCTGATTTGCTTAGCGGCTACACAAGTCTTTAAGCCACCTCTCCCACTCGATCTAGAATCTCAAACGTGCCAATGAACCTAGGGCTAAGCTTGCCCTTCTTTCGGAATCTCATCATGCCCTTCATAAGCGACACGCGAAGAAATACCCGCTAACCGACCATGAATGCCAAAACTCGAACCTTTCAGTTGGCATAGCTCTTTTTCCTGGACTAAGTTGTACGAAGCCTATCCTGAATAATCCTGATCTTATATAAGGCATCTTGTACTAGATCTGTACCCAACAACCATGCCTCTTCCAGCTCAAACCATCCAACCAGCTACTGATACCGCCTACCATATAAAGACTTAGAAGGATCCATTTGGGTACTCGACTGGTAGATGTTATTGTAGGAAAACTCTGCTAAAGGAAAAAATTAATCCCACGAGCTTCCAAAGTCAATGATACAAGTTCGAGTCATATCCTCAAAAATCTGATTGGTCTGCTCGGATTGCCGTCTATCTGAGGCTGAAATGATGTGCTTAACTTAACCCATGTGACCAAATCTCACTTAATTTCTCTCCAGAAACGTGAGGTAATCTGCATACCTCAGTCCGAAATGATAGACACGGGTACACCATAAAGACGAACAATCTCCCGGATATAGATCTAAACTAACCTCTCAAAGGGGTAGGAGATTGCCATAGGAATGAAATGCGTTGACTTAGTCAGCTTATCAATAATAACCCACACTATATCGAACTTTTGTGAGTCCATGGTAGTCCAATCACAAAGACCATAGTGATACGCTCCCACTTCCACTCAGGAAGCTTAATCCCCTAAAATAGACCAACAAACCTTTGATGCTCATACTTTACCTGCTGACAATTCAAACATCGCGCCATATATGCAACAATATCCTTCTTCATTCGCCTCTACTAGTAATATTACCACAAAGCCTGATACATCTTAGCGGCGCCCGAATGAATAGAGTACTGGGAACTATGGGCCTCATCTAAAATCAACTCACGGAGCCCATCCACATTAGGCACACAAAATCGACCCTGCAGCCTTAAAACTCCATAATCCCCTAAGGTAACCTACTTGGAACCTTTGTATTGCAGCGTGTCCCTAAGGACACGTAAATGAGGATAATCATACTACCGATCTCGGATATTCTACAATAATGAAGAACGAGTGATTGTGCAAGCTAACATCTGGCTGGACTCAGAAACATCGAACCTCACGAACTGATTGGCCAAAGCCTGAAAGTCCAAATCAAGTGATATCTCACCGATCGGAATTTAAGCAAGACTGCCCATACTGGCTGACTTCCTACCCAAAGGATTGACCACTACAGTGGCCTTTCGCGGGTGATGTAAGATGGTGATATCATAGTCCTTTAATAGGTCCAACCACCTTTTTTGCCTCAAATTTAGCTCCTTCTACTTGAACATATATTGCAGACTCTTGTGATTTGTAAATACGTCACGTTCCATGCCATATAGATAATGCCTCCAAATCTTCAATGCATGAACAATGGCTGCTAACTCCAAATCATGGACCTGATAGTTTTTCCCATGAATCTTCAATTGTTGTGAAGCATAGGCAATGACCTTGCCATCTTGCATCAATACTATACCAAGTCTAATATGCATCATAATAAACTGTATAAGGTCCTGAACCTGTGGGAAAAACCAATAATGGAGCCATAGTCAATGTTGTCTTGAGCTTCTGAACGCCCGCCTCACACTCGTTCAATCACCTAAATTAGGAACCTTTCTGGCTCAACCTGGTCATCGAGGCTATAGTAGATGAAAACCCCTCCACAAACCGATGATAATAGCTTGCCAATCCCAAGAAACTCTGGATCTCTATAACTGATGTTGGTCTAGACCATTTCTCGACTGCCTCTATCTTCTTCGGATCTTCCGGTATACCCTCTGCAGAGATAACATGACCCATGAAAGCAACTGACCCCAACCTGAACTCTTACTTTGAAGACTTGGCGTACAACTGACTGTCTCTCAAATTTGAAAGAACCACTCTCAAATGATGCTCATTCTCCCTCTGACTACGAGAATAGATCAAAATATCATCAATGAAGACTATCACAAATGAACCCAAGTAGGGCGTGAACACTCGGTTTATCAAATCCATAAAAGCTACTAGGGCATTTGTCAACCCGAATGACATTACCAAGAACTCATAATGCCCGTACCGAGTGCCGAAAGCTGTCTTAGGGACATCAGATGCCCTAATCCTCCATGAAGCTGATAAAAAAACCATCAATCCTCGGTAATGGATACTTATTCTTCATTGTAACATTGTTCAACTACCGGTAATCTACACACATTCTCATCGATCTGTCCTTCTTCTTAACAAACAACACTGACACACCCCAAGGCGAGACACTAGGTCTAATGAACCTTTTTCAAGCAAGTCCTGCAACTGCTACTTCAACTCTTTCAACTCAGGGGGGGCATACAATACGGCAGAATGAAACTAGGGTGAGTGCCTAGAGCCAAATCAATGCAGAAGTCAATATCCCTATTGGGTGGCATACCTGGCAAATCTGAAGGAAATACCTCAGGAAACTCACGAACAACATGCACATAATCAATAACAGAAACCTCGGCACTAGAATCCCAAACATATTCCAAATAGGCCAAACACCCCTTCTCAACTATACGTTGAGCCTTTATATTGGAGATAACACTACGGGTAGAATGACTAGAAGTCACTCTCCACTCCAAACGAGGTAAATCCGGCAATGCTAAGTTCATAGTGTTCGCATGATAGTCCAAGATAGCGTGGTAAGGTGATAACTAGTCTATCCCCAATATAATATCAAAATCAAACATGTCTAGAAGTAACAAATCTACACGAGTCTCAAGACCCCCAATCACAACTATACATGAACGACGGACACATCTACCATAATAGAATCACCCACCAGTGTAGACACATACACAGGAGCACTTAAAGAATCACCAGGCATGACTAGATACAGTACAAAATAAGATGACACATAGGAGTATGTAGATCCTCGATCAAATAGAACTGAAGCATCTCTACTACAAACCAGAACATTACCTGTGATAAATGCATCGGAAGCCTTAGCCTCAAGCATGGCTAGAAAAGTATAACATCGGGGCTGGGTCCCACCACCCTGAACCACATCTTTGGGACGACCTGCGGCTGGCTGGCCTCCACCTCTAATACCTCTACCTCTATCTCTAGCACATCTACCTCAACCTCTAACTGGTTGGGCAAGTTATGGAACACTCAGTGCTTGAACCATGGCATGAGAGCCCTGGTACTGAAACTGCTCGGTGCTCGAGGGTAGTATTTAGCAACATGACCCATATCACCATAAGCATAACAAACCTCGACTGCTGAGAATGCTAACCCTAACGACCTGAATGACTACCATGAAAACTCTTGAACGACGGTGCACTAATAAGAGCTGGTGGTGCAAAGTAGGACTGTTGATAAGAATACTATATATGAGAGCCATGACCATCTAAAGCACCGTGAGAAACATGAAGTGTTGACTGAAAAGTCCTAGGAGGATGGCCTCTACTATATGAATCCAAGCCTCCAGACGAGGTACCACTAAATCTTCTTCAATGACGAGGCCTCTTGTCAGACCCTTGACGATATCCCTGCGATAGAACCATCTCAACTCTCCTGGCAGCATTGGCCTCCTCCTGAAAAGATATCTCACTCCCCGTATCCTCATCCTTTTGAAGTCTAATAGGCTGAATACGTCCCTCAATCAACATCCATACTCTCACTCTCATAGTAGGAAGTATAGGAAAAGCATGACGGGCCAAATTAATAAACCTAGTCTCATATTGAGTAGCAGTCATAGAACCCTACTGGAGATGCTTAAACTGCCTTAGATAAATATCCCTCTGAGTGATAGAAAGAAACTTCTCTAAAAACAGCTGAGAAAACTGATCCCAAGTCAAATCTGGAGACCCAAATAGTCTAGAAAAACAATAATCTCTCCACCAAGTTTTTGCGGATCCAGATAAGCAAAAAGTAGCAAAGTCAACTCCATTGGTCTCCACTATCCCCATGTTCCTAAGAAGCTCATGACAAGAGTCCAAATAATCCTAGGGATCCTCAAAAGATGCACCGCTGAAAGTGGTAGTTAAAAGCTTGGTGAACCTGTCTCCACAAGGCATTGGCAAACATAGCTGCTCCATCACCAGCCACATCCGGCTGAACTGCTCCCTTTGGCTGAGCTTCTGGAGTCTGAAACTAGGGAGTTATCTACTCCGGAGTGCGAATAACAGGAGTTTGGTCTCCTTCTCCAACTTGAGAGACGGCTGGTGCTACAAGAAGCAAACTTGCCTAGGCGACACTCTCCAAAAGGCCCACTAGATGGACCAGAGCATCCTGAAGTATTGGGGTAGCAATGAACCCCGCTGGAACCTGAGCTGGGCCCACCGGAATTGCCTGGGCCAAAACCTCATCATTAATGTCAACCTGAGGCTCCGCCGCTGGTGCTGCTGCTCTAGGTTGAGCTCTGCCCCTACCTCAACCTCTAGCACGGCCTTGGCCTCACCCTCTACTCCTCATGGGAGCTACTGCTAGGGGATCCGGCTACTAGTCACTGGAAGAGAAAGGGTGTGTTCTCACCATCTGCGAAGGAACAAAGTAGAAATTCAATTAGCATTGAGAAACCCAACCGTGCAACAGGAAAGAATTGAAGTGAAATTTTTCCTAACTCTGTAGCCTCTGGGGGTGAATACATATGTCTCCATATCGATCCCTCAGACTCTACTAAGCTTGTCTATGAATTGTAAGACCAATGTAAACTAGGTCTGATACCAACTTGTCACAACCTGGATTCCCCACCTCGGGAGTTGTGATGGTGCCTACTAATGAGAGCTAGGAAAGCTAACTGACTGAACCAATTAGCTTTTTCCCATTTTAATCTTTTAATATTTATTAAATAATAGCTTATAGCCAGTGGAATTTAAACAAACGGAACAAACAAGAAAACTATTTGAATATATCTAATATAACTTCTTAAAGAAAGACCACCCAGAACTGGTGTCACTGCTTCACAGACGATCTAGGAATACTACAAACGACATGTGAAGGATAAATAACACACTGTTTCTGAAATACATAAATGAAACGTGATGAAGGGACAGAGGAAGACGCCAGGGGTTACAGAGCCTGCAAGACTATCTTGGATCTACGTATGGACTGAAGGCAGCCACCCAAGTTAAGGTCCAAAAGGTGTTGCTCCGGGATCTACACATAGTGCAGAGTGTAGTATAAGCACAACTTACCCCATGTGCTAGTAAGTACCTAGCCTAACCTCGGCGAAGTAGTGATGAGTCTAGGACCAGACTACCAATAACCTATGTAGTTAAATCATATACAGTGGAAAAGAAGAATATTAATGTACAATTAAGTATAGAAGAGGGAAACATACTGCGGGGAAACATCAATTAAGGATAGAAAGATAGTGGTAAAATACAAGGAACACCGTATCTCAGTTATCAACAAGAATCACGAATTAAATGATTGCAGGACATCAACATTCATTAACACTCTTCCTCACCAGAAGAATCAATATAAACTGCATGACATCACCATTCATGCTTTTACTCTCGCCCTCACCCTAATATCAATTTAATCATCACAGAACTGTACATCGTGTGGCATGGCGTCATCCTTCGTGCTTTACGATCTTCCTCGCAAATATCATACATGGAATCACCCTTCATTCTTTAACAATCTTCCTCACAAAACCAATACATGGCATCACCCTTCGTTTTTTAATCCTCTTCCTCGCCCAAATAACAACCACTACCAGTAAGGGCAAGGAAATAAATGAAATCACAATAAGATCCCGGCAAAGGAACAGTAGTACGACAATCAAATCTCGGCTACGAAACAATATCAAAAGCATCAACGTCCCAGCAAGGGAGATAGCATTAAAACAACAACATCCCGACAAGGGAGTCAATATAATTATACTCTTCTTCTTTTCACTTTAACTTCACAACTCACTTCACAAGTTGAGCCAATGCTCCATGAGGTTCAATTGCCAATTATACTTCCAAAATTCGTTATACAACTTGATCTAAGGTTCTATAATACTCAAATACCATATTTACTCCAACAAACTTTTCTCAACAATAAAAATCATCACAAAAGGGCATGAACAATACAAACGGAATCATAATAATCATAATGTCTGACTCACGGGCAGATCTGAATCCAACTTATAGAGACTCGTCACCATGCCAATACGTCGTACTCAAAAAATAACACATAAAAAATAGGACACAACTCCTAATACCTTAAGCCAAGGTTAGACCAAATACTTACCTTGATGCTATGAACACAATTCAAGTCTAACTACCACTTTACCTCTTCATTCCTCCACCAAGTTGCTCTTATTTAGCCACAAGTTACTTAAATATATCAATACATGCTAAATGAGTCAATTCCAATGCATGAAAATAGGTTTTCTAGAGTTTTCCCCAAAAAGTCAAAAATCACCCCAGACCCACATGGGCAAAATCCCAGGTTCAAACCAAACCCCAATTCCACATCCCCCCATGGACCCAAATATATAATTTATTTTGAAATTGGACCTCAAATCGAGGTCTAAATCCCCTAAATTTGAAAACCCTAGGTTCTACCCAAAACACCCAATTTTTCCATAAAAACCTTTGATTTTGAGTTGAAATTATGTGAAAAGAAGTTAAAGATTGAAGAAACAAGTTAGAAATAACTTACGATCGATTAGGAAGAGAAGTTGTCTTTAAAAAATCACCCAAGAATGTTTTGGTTTGAAAGAATGAAAAATGTTTGAAATGCATCCAAGTTATGAATTTACATGTTGTAGATATCGCAATTGCGATCGGGGTTCGCAATTGCTAACCAGAAGTCTAGTATTCTCGCATTTGTAACAAGTGTTTGTATTTGCAAAATCGCTTTAGCAACAAACTCGTCGCATTTGTGATTGCCGGGGAGTTCAGGGCATCGTCGCATTTGCGAAGGGGCAATCGCATTTGCAAAGTCGCTTTTGCGACCCAAGGGAGCACGTGTAATCTTCGTATTTGCGATGGAACTTCGCATTTGTGGGCTCGCATTTGTGGGGTAGACTTCGCATTTGTGCAGCCAGCAAACCTAATCATACCAGCTGAAAAACCTGCAATTTCCTAAGTTCAAATTCCACTCTGTGGCCTATCTAGAACTCACCCGAACCCTCGAGGCTCCAAACCAAACATACACACCAACCTAAAAATATTATACGGGCTTGCTCGTGCATTCAATTCACCAAAATAACATCAACAACTATGAATTTAGCATCAAAATTATGAAATCACTTAAGAACATCAAAGGTTTCTAATTTTCTCAAATAAGGTCCGATTCACGTCATTTCAAATTCGTTTCATACCAAACTTCACAGATTCAACTTAAATCACATATAAGACAACTACAATAAGGGCCTGATACCATTGAATTTCAAACTCATTTCATTTCCAAAAGCTTATAAATTTTCCAGAAAATAATTTTCTTTTAAAGTTCATTTCTCGGCTTAAGACCTCAGAATTCAATTTTGGGCTTACGCCCAAGTCCCACATTTTCCTGCGGACCCTCTGAGACCATCAAATCATGAGTCCGTGTCTAATTACCCAAAATTTTGATCGAAGTCAACTTAAAATCATTTTAAAGGCAAAACTCATTATTTTTCATAGATTTTTACATATAGCTTTCCGGCTACGTGCCCGGACTATGCATGTAAATTGATGTGAGACAGAAAGAGGTTTGTTAAGGCTTGAAAACATAAAATTTATTTCTAAAACAAGTGATGAACTTTTTGTTCATTACAATTAAGGCAGTAAATGACTGGCCCAAAACCGCATCAACTACAGTGATCCGGAGTTTCCTGGGTTTGGGGTTACTACCGTTCGTTTGTGGAGGGTTTTTCATCCATAGCAGCCCTATGACTAAGTTGACCCAGAAGCGTGCTCAGTTCAGATGGTCGAAAAAGTAAGAGGTGAGCTTTTAGAAGCTCAAGACAACTCTAACTATGGTGTCGGTATTGGTTTTTCCCAAAGGTTTAGGGCCATACACAGTGCATTATGACGCATCTCGCATTGGACTCGTCACGGTGTTGATGCAGAATGGCAGGGTTATTCATATGCATTGCGGTAGTTGAAGATTCATGAAAAGAACTATCCAGTCCATGATTTGGAGTTAGCAAACATTGTTCACACATTGAAGATTTGGAGAAATTATTTATACAGCGTGTCATGTGAGGTGTTCACGGATCACAAGAGTCTACAATATTTTTTTTAACTAGAAGGAGCAAATTTGAGGTAGAGAATGTAGTTGAAGCTATTAATGGACTATGATATCACCATCTTATATCATCCGGGGAAGGCCTATATAGTGGATAATGCTTTGAGTAGAAAGTCAACCAGCATGGGCAGTCTTGCGTATATTCCGATCCGTGAGAGATCGCTTGCTTTGGATGTTCAGGCTTTAGCCAATCAGTTTGTGAGGATGGATGTTTTGGATCTCCGCCATGTGTTAGCTTGCACAGTCGCTCGTTTTTCATTCTTTGAGAATATCCGAGATTGGAAATATGATGATCTCTATTTGTGTATTCTAATGGATACGGTGCGGCATGGTGGTGCCAAGTAGGTTACTGTTGGAGATGATAAAGTGTTAAGGATGCACGGTTGAGTGTGTGCGCCTAATGTATATGGGCTTAGATATTTCATCCTATAGAAGGCCCATAGTTCCAGTACTCTACTCATTCGGGCGCCGCTAAGATCTATCAGGCTTTGTGGCAATATTATTGGTAGAGGCGGATGAAGAAGGATATTGTAGCATATATGGAGCGATGTTTGAATTGTCAGCAGGTAAAGTATGAGCATCAGAGATTTGTTGGTCTATTTTAGATGATTGAGCTTCCTGAGTGAAAGTGGAGGCGTATCACTATGGACTTTGTTGTTGGACTCCCATGGACTCAGAGGAAGTTTGATATAATGTGGGTTATTATTGATAGGCTGACTAAGTCACCGCATTTCATTATTGTGGCAATCTCCTATTCTTCTAAAAGGTTAGATGAGATCTATATCTGGGAGATTGTTCGTCTTTATGGTGTTCCCGTGTCTATCATTTCTGACTGAGGTACACAATTTACCTCACATTTCTAGAGGGCAGTTCAGCATGAGTTGGGCACACGGGTCGAGTTGAGCACAACATTTCATACTCAGACGGACGGACAATCCGATCATACTATTCATATTTTAGAGGATATGCTCCAAGCTTGTGTTATTGACTTTGGAGGCTTATGAGATCAGTCTTGCCTTTAGAAGATTTTGCCTACAACAATAGTTATCAGTCGAGCATCCATATGGCTCCATATGAAGCTTCGTTTGGTAGGTGGTGTCGGTCGCCGATTGGGTGGTTTGAGCAGGAAGAGGCCCAATTATTGGGTACAGATCTAGTGCAGGATGCTTTGGACAAGGTAAAGATCATTAAGGATAGGCTACGTACTGCCTAGTGTAGGGAAAAGTGTTATGCTGACTACAAGGTCCGTGATGTGACATTCATGGTTGGAGAGCGGGTGTTGCTTCTAAAGTCGCGTATGTAGGGCATGATGAGATTTGGGAGAAGGGCAAGCTAAGCCCTAGATTTATTGGTCCTATTCAGATTCTTGATTGAGTGGGGGAGGTAGCTTACAAACTTGTGTTGCTGTAGAGCTTATCTGTCGTTCATCTAGTATTTCATGTGTCCATGCTTCGGAAGTATCACGGCGATCCATCCCACATGTTAGACTTCAGCACTGTTCAGTTGGACAAGGACTTGTCTTATGAGGAGGAGTCGGAGCTATTATATACCAGCAGGTTCAGCAGTTGAGATCGAAGAGTTTTCCTTTGGTTCGTGTTCATTGCAGAGGTAAGTCTATTGAGACAATGACTTGGGAATCAAAGTCCGATATATGGAGCTGATATCCCTATTTTTTCTCCGACTCAAGTACTTTTCCTGTGTCCGTTCGAGGACGAATGATTGTTTTAGAGGTAGAGAATGTAATGAACCGAAGGTCATCACTTGCTTTTGAAAGTAATTCTATTTTCCAGGGCCTTAAAACCTCCTTTTGTCTCACCTCAATTTGCGTGCGCAGTCTGGGCATGTATCCAGAATGCCATTATGTGAAAATCTATGAAAAAATGATATTTGCCTTTAAAATTGAATTTAAGTTGACTTTAGTCAATATTTTGGGTAAAAAGATCTGGAAGCATAATTTGGCAGTCTGGAGGATACGTAGGAAAATATATGACTTGGGCGTATGCTCGGGATCAAATTCCAAGGTCCCAAGATCGAGGAATGAATTTTGGAAGAAAATTGTTTAACTAAAATTATAAGAGTTTTTGGAAATTTAAATGTGTTTGAATTTGATGGTATCAAGTCCATATTTTGGTTTCGAAGCCGGTACTGGTCTTATATGGTATTTATGTTGAGCCTGTAAAACTTGGCAAGAAACGGACTTGATATGACGTGAATTGGATTATCAGTTGTTCAAAATTGGAACTTAAGAGTTCATGAGATTTTTCTTTGATTTTGATGCTAAAAATTGATGTTATTTTGATTATTTGATCACATGAGGGAGTCCGTGTGATGTTTTCGGACTTGCGTACATATTTGGTTTAGAGCCCCAAGGGTTCATGTGAGTTTTGGATAGGCCACAGAGTGAAATTGGACTTAGGAAAATTCCTGGGGTGTTTCAGGTGTGAAGCAAGCCTTTGATCTCGAAAATGCGAGATCAGGCATTGCAATTACGGTGCAAGAAGGGTTCGCAAATTCGAATAACCTAGGGCCAGCATTACCTCGCAAATGTGAGGTATACTTCACAAATGCAGAGTCTTCTGTACATATCATACGTCGCAAATGCGACACTTTTATCGCAATTGCGATATCGCAAATGTGACCATACTTTTGCAAACGCGAAGGAAGAAAGAATCCTCAGGGTTTGCAATTACGAACCCCTAATTGTAAATGCGAAGGAAGAAAGTTTCTGAAGGTTCGCGATTGTAACCCTAGTCGCAATTGCGACATCAGAGACATGCTAAATGAATTTCAGATGGGATTTCAATCATTTTTACATTTTTTTATTAAAACTTAAACTCTCTTGGGCGATTTTCCAAAGAAACGTTTTTTTTCATTTCGATTGTAAGTCATTTCTAACTTATTTTCTTTAATCTATAATATCTTTTCACATGATTTCAACTCAGAATAAAGGGTCTTCACAGGGGAAATTTGGTGTTCTGGGTATAACTTAGGATTTTCAAATTTTGGGGATTTAAACCTCGATTTGAGGCCCGATTTCAAAATAAATTATATATTTGATTTCGTGGGTGAATGAGTAATCAGGTTTTGTTCAAACCTCGGGTTTTGACCATGTGGGCCTGGGGTAAATTTTTGACCTTTTGGGGAAAATAATAGGAAACCTATAATTAAGTATTGAGTATGAATTCTTTAGCATTTATTGATGGTGTTAAATTAATTTGGACTAGATACAAGTAATTTGGAAGCAAATTCTAAAGTAAAAACAATGTTTGTGGCATGAGTTGGCCGTGGAAGTTTGAGGTAAGTGTTATGTCTATATGTTTGAGGCAAATTCTTATTTGCTATGTGTTAACTGTGGAGTACGATGTATAGGTATAGTGACGAGTATCTATACATCGACGTAAAGCATGCCCGTGAATCTTGTATTGTTATTGTTGTGACTGTGTTGTTGTTTATTCATGCTTAATATGATGATTATCGTTGTTGTTCCCTTGCCGGGATGTTGTTGTTATGTTATTGTTCCCTTATCGGGAGGCTGTTTGTATATTATTATTCCCTTTCTGGAATTCATTTGTTATTGGTGTTGATTTGTGAAATGGGATCGGATTGCATGCCCCAATGGTATTATATGAAATGGGATCGGGTTACACGCTCTAATGGTATAATATGAAATAGGATCGGGTTGCACACTGCAATAGTAATATATGAAATGGGATCGGGTTGCACACCATAATGGTACTATATGAAATGGGATCGGGTTGCATGCCACAATAGTATTATATGAAATAGGATCAGGTTGCACGCCGAAGTGGTATTATAAGAAATGGGATAAGGTTGTATCATGTAGCGGTATTATATGAAATGGGATTCGGTTGCATGCCGCAACGGTATTATATGAAATATGATCAGGTTGCACACCGCAACAGTATTATATGAAATGGTATTGGGTTGGACGATGTAATGCTATTATATGATTTGCAATCGGGTTACACGCCGCAACGGTATTATATGTGCACTTGTTTCTTATTTTCTTTATTATTGCATTTCCCTCTCCTATTTTTAACTGTAAATATCTGCATTTATATTCTGTTGTATATGATTTAACTGCACAAGTTTATTTGGTAGTCTTCTCCTAACCTCGTCAATACTTTGTCGAGGTTAGGCTAAGCACTTACCAGCATATGGGATCGGTTGTGCTGATGGTACACTCTGCACTGTATGCAGATCCTGGTTCTGTAGATTTCTAACTACAATGAGGTTGCTGCCTTCAGTCCATCAAGCGACCCGAGGTAGTCCTGCAAGTTTCCGTAGGCCTTGGCGTCTATTTTTTTCTTTCTATCATGTTTCCTTTATGTATTTTAGAAACAACATTGTATTTATCCTTTGGACCCCAATTTGTAGTATTCTTAAACAGTCTGTGACGTTGTGATACCAGGTTTTGGGTAGAGATATATTAAGACTTTCGCACTTTGTATTACGTTTTGAAACCACATTGTGACACAAGGTTTGAATAACTGAAATATCTGGCTTGTTAGCTTTCACTAGTAGCCGCCATCACGATTCCCGAGGGTGAAAATTTCGAATCGTGGCACTAGGACTTGAATATTAAATAAATTTTTCCTTATTATATATATTTCCTAAACCCAAAGAATGTAGGAATCATTATATTTTAGAACTTTAAAATCATTTTAAATTTGACCTAATATAAATTCTTATCTTATTTGAACTATGTAATGTAACTATAATATCTTTCATGATAAATATAAAAATACAGATGTTGTTTCTTACTTTTGAAATCTAGAAAACGAATTTGTATATATACTAATAGTTCCATTAAAAATAATTTTACTAATATAATATAGTTTAAAATTCGAAAACAATTAAATTGGATTCTTATGCAAATTAGTTCATTCAAACACTTTATTATACACATTTTTTTGGTTAAATAGGATGCATTATATTAACATAAGCTACCGGTAGGGCTTACAAACAAATTTTTTGTGGGTGGATATATCAAATTTCCCACTACCTCGCCATCGTTAACAATATTATAGTCTATAAATTGTCTTTGGAAAGCAGTTCCTGCAATGTCTGCCCAAAAAACATGTGTGGGAAACACCGGGGGAATTTCTCTTATAAAAATATTATCAAAAACGTTCTTGTTAGTGCCTTTCTATGCTAGTAGATCACAACTCTATTAGTCTCCCTGTAGCTGTTTTTTAGTACCACGATGCCTTACCTTTGGACGATTGACCTGCATTCAAAGATAAGTGAGTCAAAAATAAGATTCTCATTGAGAAGCATTCTAATTACCTTAGTTGAATCAATGTTTATTTCCAACGGTGCTAACTGTCTTTCTTCTGCAATTTGCAGCCCTTTCAGATTTGCTAGTAGTTTAGCCTGACTTTTAGCTGTGTGCTAGATGGATCCCATGTAGCCCACTATCCAATTTTCACTTGTATTTTTGAAGACTCCTCCCAGTCCCCCCTACCAATATTTCCTACTGCAGCTCCATCAGTGTTGAGCTTGTAAGTTTTAATTTGTGGGGGCTCCTAGTTAACCCAAATATTTTTATGATTTGTGGGTTCTTTGTTCAACATAATGGTTACATATTCAGTTGCCTTTGTAATAGCAGTTTTGGCGTCAACCCTCACCTTTTTTATTGTTGAATAGATTATGATTTATTGCAAAATAGATTTGCCAAAAGCAAAAAGGTAGGAGTTCTTCCCAGGTGATGATGTTGTTGTAGTTTTCTTTCTTGAGTAGTGCTCATGTGTTTGGTAAATCCCTAGTTGTGAATTATGGTAAGAAGATGTGTGTTGATGTTTTGATAGCTTCATTGCAAAAGCTGCACGTGGGATCTGGGTGTATCCCAACATGATGGAGAAAGGCTCCAGTGGGGAGCCTATCATGGAAAAGTAGCCAAAATAATGATTGAATCTTCTTGGGGACTTTTAATTTCTATATCCATAAGTAATTGTTATTTATGTTTTCATCTCTTTGGTGTTGAAAGTTATCCAAGAGGGAGTATGTTGATTTTGTAGTATAGATTCCATTTGAGGTGATGCCCCAGATCATTCTATCTTCCTTAATTGGGTTGGGTGAGATGAAGGTGTTCTGAATGGAGTTTATATTGGACGACAGTTGCTTGTTGATGCCATGTCCCTGCCCTAGGCTTGCATCATTTCTCTTCCCCTGTGTTAAGATTTTTGGGATCTCATCACTAGGGTTAATGTTAGGAGAGGTTAAAGGGTACCTTGACTCTGGTGATAGGAGAAGTTTATTCCGCACCCGACTAGGTTTTTGGGGCATAAGAGTATCAATGTCTTACTGTGATCCACACTAAACTCCACCGCTCGAACTGCTTCTAGCCATAGGGAAACCACCTTCACTAGATTGCCGATTGGTGTTGTTTCCTGTGCCATTGGGACCTTGTGGTTCTTTAGCAACTCCAAGGATTTTTCTATTCCTTTGGAGATATTCCCCAAAGGGATTGTTGTTGCTTCTCCAGAGGTGGCTGTTGTTGTTTCTCTTACGTTAAAGACAAAGTTTCCTAGGGTGATCCCAGTTGGAGGATCTTGAACTGTGGGGTTGCATAAGAGTCATCTACTGATCGATCTGGGAAGAAGGGCATGCTATTAGAAATATGATGCATCGTGATGCGAATCAAAGGTGGGTCACTGTTATATTACGTGAGTCTAAGATTGGTATGTGCCATTATTTCCTGCCATAGCTGCACTCCAAACATACCCAAATCCCTGTTTAGTGCTTTGTAGTTACCCTTTCCAGGTGTGTGGGGTTTTGTGTGATTAGTGATATTGTTTGATCAAAATTGTAGCACACGGCTTGGCCGTGAAGGGCCAATTCCAACCACGATATTGGTGTGAGGTCCGACGGTGGTGGGGTAGAGGTTAGGAAGAATTAGGGATTGGTATTTGGTTCCATTTTTGGGTTTTTTCTATCTGGCCTTTCTTGGGTTGGTATGAAGGGGTGGGTTATTGGGGTAATCAACCGTTTTGGAGGTTTTGGAAGTGGATCGACACTCATATTTGATCTTTTGGAATCTGTGTCTGATACACAGATTGTGGGATTATTGTGAGATCATATTGAGTTGAGGGGTTGTGTCAAATCACTTAAGATCTTTTGATTTCTTAGTTTTGGCTTTTGAGCTGTCATGGAGTGGTTTTTTTCTATTTGGTGTTGGTAATGGAGACGTAACATAGTAGGAGTTATGATTAGGGTCTACCATGGAGTCTAGGTGTTCAGTGGTGGGGGAGGGCCCCATCTGACTTTTCTGACTTTCCCTTAGGCCCTTGGATTTAGTTAATTTTGGGTGTAGGATGGTGTCCACTGGATTTGGCTCAAAGGTGGGGGGCTCATTTTATTTTTGGCTAATTGTGTAGGCCCCTTCTCAACATTGGGGTGTTGATCTGCAGGGCCTGGTTTTGCCTTCATCTTCACACTTGTATTGGTCTTTTCTTTTGTGGGCTTCCCGGTTGTTGCTTGCTTTTCTATTTGTGTGATTTTTGTCTTTGTGGGTTGGGCTTGGTCCATGTCCTGTAGAGGGTTAGATTTAGAGGTGTATCAAAATGTCTGAGTAACTTAGAGGATATAGCATCGAACATTCTAACTTGGATGCTATCTGATTTTGATGTTGGTTTTTCCTTTCTACTCTAGTCCATTGCTGAACTTTGCCATGTGGGATTTTCCTGTTTACGCCTTCTTGGAAATGAAAGAGCTTTCCATTCCTCTTCTTCTTCACTATCTTGTTTTTTATATGGGTCAACGCTTGGCTTTGCATTTGAGCACTTTGGGCTATCTTGTGGATTTGTTGTTTGATGTTTTTTCTGCCTGTATGAGCATCCTCTCGTAGAGTGCCATATCCTTTCACACTCTGTGCACAGTACATTTTCTCTTTCGTAGACTACCAATTATTTATGTCCCCCGCTCGCAAATCTTACATGCAATGTGGGCACACAGCTAATATGAGCTTTCCTAAAAAAATAGGAAACAAAACACATAAAAAACAGATATAGGAATTTGTACTCAACATCATATTGTTGCGGCGTGCAACCCTATTTGAACAACATACCCATGGCGGTGTGTCACCTGATCCACCCATATAGTTCACACAAGGGGATACACACCGAGCTAAATTACTCATTACAATGAAATAATGAATGTCAGTCACAAGCACGCTAAGTGCATAATACTATCCCCAGGGACACATATAGCGCTATAAGCTACAAACTCAAGCACACTTGAGGCGTGATATACGATCTGAATCTCAAGAACCATTTTGCCAATATAACATCATCTCTATGCGGAACCTCAACACATAAGAAATTTACCAAGACATCT
Organism: Nicotiana benthamiana; assembly: GCA_034376525.1. Classification (NCBI taxonomy): domain Eukaryota; kingdom Viridiplantae; phylum Streptophyta; class Magnoliopsida; order Solanales; family Solanaceae; genus Nicotiana; species Nicotiana benthamiana. Next base: position 43,906,270 of record CM067326.1, read on the forward strand.
GAAAACCCACACGGCAAAATATATCATTATATGAAATAGCGGACGACAAAATAACACCCTGACTACTCTTCCATAAGGAGCGCATTATTGAAATGAACACATTTGGCCTGATTTAGAGCCCATATTCACATCTAAATCCATCCACCGACCTCAAGCCAATTATGATCACACTGAACCAGACTAATAACCTTTCAAAGGTCCATAATCACCTTCCTTTTTCTCATAACATACAAGAACAACCATCATAACTAGAGTAATTATCCACAGTCCACAACCCAATAATTCAAGTGCCCTACATGCATCAATTCCCAAATCAACAATATCACCACGATTTTCATACTTGCCTTAACTCTTCAACAAATCAAGTGACTACATGCCCCACTTATACAACCTTCCCATGAGGCACGCTCCCATAACGTTCCAAAACAAATAACAGGTCAGTACATCCAAACCATCGGTCGCACTAACGCTAAAAAGCGATCAAGAATCGTTAGCCATGATGCAAAGCCTCTTTCACAAAACACTGATCTCAGATGGTGCTAAAGGCAATACCAACTTACTTTGAACATATAAACCCCTTTCCTGCTCATCCGAGCTTATGACATCCTTATTAACACTGGATCGCAACCTTGATCCTTACTTCAAATTCCTCACCACTCACTGCACCCAGCATGCCAATATACGATAGAACACAATTTTTATCATAATTCTTGAACCACTAATAGATTAACACTTCATCATATAAAAGACTATTACTTAACTCATTTCAAGGGAACCATTATAACCTGTGACTAAATTCTCATATCCATAGAAAATACCAAGCTCAAGTAGTGGTCAAAACCACCATAACTCTTCCGAGATCCATCTACACATAATAGGCCATAATACTCAAAAGTCTCCAAATAAAATCATACTCGAAAGTCTCCAAATAAAATCAATTACGGTAACCGTCAAACCTCACACACATTATTGTAATCATATGCATACTTAACACGCCGAAGGAACTAATCGTTGCAACCATTATACCAATTTAACCATTGCTAACTGATATTACTTCTTCCAATTTACTCTGGGATTGACTTAGGGATAATAGTATCCCTATTCAAATCATCACGAACCCAAATCCGCACTCATCCTGAGTGACCTTATTTCACGAGACCATGCTGTCTCAATTCCCACGAACCATCCCATATCCTCCTTATACGCATATTTGCATCCTCAACTGGTACACCCATTCTGATAATTCCTCTATGAATCCGAAGTCATGTTTTTTATTCCTCTCAATTTATACCGAAGATAGAAGATAACATTGAACACTCCAAGCTCCTTATCATAATCTGCTGCAAAAGCTCGATACTCAATCATACTATGGATTCGAAACCCTTAGACGCCACACCTTAACCTTTAAACCCACTAGGATCGTTATTGAGAGTAACCCACTCAAACTTTGTCCCGAATATAATCAACTGCAGGCTCCGCTAGCGCATGACCACCCTCTCAAAGATGCACTCGGCCGAATCACCTTCCTTTCAACTCACTTCTACACGAAGCATAATTCCTGAGTCTTCCCAAAACCTGAACATGAATCGTTGATGCCAATTATAGAACACATTTTCCAATTCCTTTGCTCAAACTACCATTGATGTTCTCTTTTCTTAGTCGCAGTAACCCATCAATGGAGATAACTAGAAATCTCAGTAATAGGTTACCAGGCAATCCAACCGTAGGTGGTAGGACTCTCCCACTTAGCTTGAAGCCACTATTACACAACTTTGGAATCCACCAAGATTGTTTATCTCTTATTGACATGACCTTGTGCAATTAAATAGCCAAATTCCTCCAAATCCTTCATTTAGCATTTCATGAACACTCTGAATCTCCAGCAACATTCATATATTAGACCTCTTACTGAATAGCCAGAAAAATTCTTCACATGAGCTTCACCAACCACGCCACCGCTGACCTGCTCATTGGAGATAGCCTACCTGAGCCCGTGCTCATTCACCAGCTGCACAAGTCCATTCACTCTTCGTGGACATCAACTAAATGTGCGACAATATCTTCCAATTCAAAGTTATGTTGTATCCTTCTTCATATCAAGCATCTCATTTTCGTCATATTAAATTTCCCACTGTTATGCTAGCCAATATTTCAAATTAAGCTCCTATAACTAGTGACTATCCACCACGGATCACAAATCACTCTAAACTTTTCTTGAGGAATGTAGTCATCCTACCACATAACCTATATGCTACTTTGCCCCAAAGGTGAATTGAAGAAAATAATAACACCGGCGAGCTTAACTTATTCAACAAGGAATATGACACCACATCATAGATGAAAATTCTACCACGCTCGAAAATACCAAGTCGTGTTACTCCATCAAACCAAACTTGAACATTTAAAGCTCGATTGCCTCTCTTCCGCCGGAAATAAAATTCTGAATCTCTGAATCTTTCATTGAGTAAACATCCTTCCAAGTCATTCATTGCTTCAACGCATAGAAAAGCATCCTACCCATTACACCAATACTGTGCGATAACAACGCATAAATCATCATAAAAATTAATTCCAAATCTCAAAACCTTAGGTAATACTGATACTAAGCAGAAATGACAAGAACGGCCTTCTGCAAGGCGATGATAATAACCCAATCAAACACGCATGGAAGAACATCCAGCACCATATCTGTAGTACCCACTACAATTTCTCAATTCTCGATCGATATAGCAAGCGCTTCACATCACATACAATTGAGTAGGAAATAAACAAAGGAATAAGCCTCAAAGGAATCAAACTGCACGATGAGGAATCAAGAAAGGAAATGCTCTTAACAACCTTAGAGCCTCTTGAAGATAGGTACAGACGTCTCTGTACTGATCCGCAAGACTCTACTAGACTTGCTCATGACTCGTGAGAGTGAACCTAGAGCTCTAATACCATATTGTCACGACCCAAAATCCACTAAGGGTTGTGATGGCGCCAGACAACACTGTCAAGAAAGCCAACGAAAATATTTAATTAAATTCTCGTTTTAAGCATTTCGGAAGTCACCTCTTTTATATGTTTAAACAATACATAGTAAATTCCTCTGAATAAATAATGAATCATTTAACAACTTTTAAAATTTTGAATAAACCCAGATACATCCTAGAACCCGGTGTCACAAGTGCATGAACAATTTCAGAGAAATAATGTAATACAACAACCGTCCGTATTACAATATTGGATAGAAAATAAATACAGTAATCTGAAAGAGACTTGCTGGCTGCGGGTTATCTTCGGAAATGCAGCTAACCTAAGTCTCAGTATCAACCATGCTGCTATGCCCACTAAGCCGCTAGAGATGCATGTGCTTGTGCAATAAAAATGCACAGAAGTGTAGTATGAGTACGAAAAATAACGTATACCCAATGAGTATCCCATCTAATCTTGAATAAGTAGAGATGAGAGGCCGACTTCGACACTTACTAGTGGTCCAATAATTTTATATCAATAATATATTAAATCGTGGATTTTTATTAACATGATTGTAATTTGATGTATTGAAGCAAGTAAATAATTCTTTCTTTTATCGGAAATTTTCAAATTGCTTTTCATCATTTATACATATATTCTTAAGCTGGAAAGAGGCAATAACAACTTCAATATGTCTTAAGGCAAGCAATACAAGCATGCACAAATCATGTCGAGGTTGTACGACCCGATCTAACAGAAATGTAAAATATGCGCTGCCGAGGGTCGAAAGGCGGGAACCATAGATGCATCTATTACCCCACTCACGAATCATACATGTGACGCGGTCAAATTTAAATAAAAAATTACTCTGCTTGCGAATCATACATGCGACGCAGGTACACATAGAAATACATGCTCAAACAACCAATTAAGAATTTATCGGGGAACATTTATCCAAATAAAAGTCAATTCTAATTTAATGATTTAAGAAAATAAAGTTTAATCCTATTAGAAATTCATTTACCAATTCGATAGGATTTAAGCAACTCAACTATCAATAAGATTACATATATTCCAAGGATAGCATGCTTTAGGGTCCTAGACTACCCGGACTTACACATATTAGTAGCTACGCACGGACTCTCGTCATCTCATGCGCACATAGCCCCCATAAATAGAAGCACATAATCAATTATTTACATGTGGGGACAATTACCCCTTACAAGGTCAGAAAGGAGACTCATCTCGCTCTGAAGATCCATAATCGACATTCTACGCCCTTCCGAAGACTCGAATCGATCCTAAATACTCCAAAGCTAGCCAATAATTATGCAATTTCATTAATATATTCCCAATTATTTATTACAATCTAATTGATAACAATTCCTAACTCCGATCAAAAAGTTGACAAAATTTCCTTAGGGCCCACGTGCTCGGATTCCTAAATTTTTTAAGATAAAGTTTACATATAGCCTTACGAACTCAAATATATAGTTGGCCCTCAATTTCATGTCCAAAATCTTGGTCAAAATCTATGAATATAAATTTCCTAGGCTTTCTTCAAAATCCAAAAATTTCTACTAATTTACATGAATTTTCATGTTAAAATCTAGATATAATCCAAGCAATTAACTTGCAATAGGTGGGAATCACTTACCTTGACATGGATGATAAAAATGGAGCTCCAAAATCGCTCCTAGGTCGGCTCTCATGGAGTAAATAAGATGAAATGAGCCAAACCCATTTATTTACACGTATACACTCCCCATACAACTCTTTTTCGCGTTCCCGAGACCTACATCGCGTTCGCAAAGAGGAAAAATTCCAAAAACTATTTTCGAAACTCTTTTCATGCAGCCTCTAGTATAATGGTTATAACCTTGCGTACAGAACTCCAAATGATAAATGGTTTAATGTTTTAAAAATCAGACACCAAGGTGTACAACTTTCATTATCATCTCCCAATTCCTCCTAGATTTTGAGATATAAACTGCAAAAATCAGCCTTGTGCAACACAATTTCTTCTTTATCTTCCGGACAACCTATAGTGTACCAGCTATAACTTTTTGTACACAAACCCAAATGCTAAATGATTTACTTTTTTGAAAACTAAAAACAAAGAGCTATAACTTTCAATTGGATCATCTCCAAATTCCTTATAAATTGCAAGATATGAGCCTCCGAAGTCAGACCTGTGCAACAGAGATTGCCTTGTTTGCGAACGTGAAGAAAAGATTCCCAGAAGATAAATCCTTCTTCGCGAACGTAAGAGGATCCTCGCGAACGCGAAGAACAACACTAGACACTAGCATCAGATATTGCAAAACAGCCCGAAATGATGCAAAACCACCCCAAAACACATCTGAGGCCCTAAGGGTCCAGTCCAATCATACAAACCAGTCCTATAACACATTACGGACTTGCTCGAGGCCTCAAATCATATCAAACAATGCTAAAACCATGAATCACATTCCAATTCAAGCTTTATGAACTTTGAAAAAATTTAAACTTCTATATTTGATGTCGAAACCTATCAAATCATGTCCGATTGACCTCAAATTTTGCACATAAATCATATTCGTCATTACGGACATACTCCAACTTCCGGAATCGGAATCGAACCCCGATATCAAAAATTCCACTTCCAGTCAAACTTCTCAAAAACCTTCAAATTTCTATCTTTTGCTAAGTGGATTCAAAATGACCACGGACCTCCGAATTCACTTCCGATCACGCTTCCAACTCCAGAATCACCATACGGAGCTACTCCCAAACTTAGAATCCGAAACGGATATCGATAACACTGAAATGCACTTCAACCCAAACTTATAAAAATTTTCAAAAATTCTAACTTCCATAATATGCACCAAAACGCTCCCAGGTCATCCAAAACCTGATCCGAGCATACGCCCAAGTCCGAAATCATCGTACGAACCTATTGGAACCTTCAGGTCCCGATTGCGATGTCGTTTACTCAAAAATCCAATCTTAATCAATTATTTCAACTTAATACTTCGAAATGAGAATTCTCTTTCCAAATCAACTGTGAATTTATGAAATTCAATTTCGACCATGCGTACAAGTTATAATACCTGAAATAAAGCTGCTCATGGCCTCAAACTGCTTAACGGCGCACTAGAGCTCAAAAGGACCGATTGGATCGTTACATGTAAATACTCGCTTGGGAGCGTGTGACAGCTGAAAATTTATTTTTTTAATAAATATAATGGCTAATTAGCCTAACCCTCTTTCAATTTTATTTTTTTAATAAGTATTCTCCTTTATTTCAGTTATATCTATCTTTCTTCCTCATTTTTTCACTATTCTTCCTTATTTTTTCACATTTCTTCTTTATTTTGTACTTTCTTCTTCATTTTCTTAACCTTTTTTCTTCAATTTTTCATGTGAGTTTCCTCCAAAAAACTTTCTCCTTCTCTTGTTTCATATGAAATGATTTATTCTCTTTCTTGTTTTAGTCTTCTTTCATATCTTACACATATTGAAAAAATATCAATTTAAATCTTCTTATTAAACTCAACACCTTGTAGACAATAAAGTTGAATCTTTTGAGCCTTCTTTATGTTATCATCTGGAATTGGAGAATATAATTGCTAGCCAATTTATTTTTTAATTGCGAAATTTTATTTTGTGTAATCTTTTTTTATGTAATATAATAAGATTTTTAAGAAATTCCACACTATATGCCTTTATTTATATATTTATTGTGCTACAAAGTGAAAATAAAGAAGGACTTATTCAATTGGCCAAAACCCCTAGAATTAATCAATCATTCGAGAATAATACATCATGAATATAAAAGACTTTGTACAAACCATAAGGTAATATAGTTAGTCAGGCGTACCTTTAAAAGACCAATATGCAGTTTTAATATATAGAAGAATATAGTTCAGGGGGATTTTGGGGCACAAGATAGTTTAAGTAGGTAATTGACAAAAAAAATTAATAGTTTAAGCATGTTTTAGGCTAAGCTAAATAGCCACATGTGGTGCTACACGACATTTTTTTAGATAATTGGGAGCATGTACTAGACGTACCTCTAAGAATGCAATGAGGGAATTTTAATATAAAGGCCAATATAGTTTAGGGGTTTTTGGGGAAACTGAATAGCTTAAGTAGGAAACTGACAAAAATATGACAGCTTAGGGAATTTTAAGGTATTAACTCTATATTTTATTGTATCATATTGTTAAGTACGTATTACGTAAAGACGAAAAGTGCCACTTGTATAAAAATCGATTTTGTGTGGCCACGCTACCTTATTATTTCTCTCACTTTTCCTTTCTTATTATTAAATAATCCTATCTATTTTAGTACCCTACTTTTTTGTGTAATAATTCTATGTACTTTTCTTTTTTTTTGTACTATTGTAAGTTTTTTCTTTATATTATTGGAGCACATAACATTATGGAATAACGGAAAATAATTTGATATATTCAAATATTATATATATCAAATAATATAGTATAATACAACACGATACGATTATTATAAAGTGATACATAACCGACCTCCACACCAGCTGTAACTCAACTAGCTGAGTAGGAGCGGTGTTAATAGTTTGGAGTTGTACACAATTTACTGTCTTTCTCACTTTGTTAAATTCATGTTTTTCTTAGCATTTGTATGTTCTTGTATGCTTAAGTAATTGATCGATGTCATATAAAACCCTACTATGTCCCGGTTGTCCATCTGTCTATATAAACTAAAATTTTATCTTTACTCACATGAAAGGGAAAGCTGAAAATTTTGATATACGTAATACCTTTAGCTTCATCTAAATGAAGCAAAGCGACTTCTTCGTCTTATTATACTATCTAAGAAACGAAAATAATGTAAATAACGAATTTGAAAAATAAAATTTAAAACGTATACACTACTATACTTTTGAAAAAAAGCTTTGAGAAATCAAAAGGAAACACAAATGAAGATTAATAAATCTCGTTTTTGTCTTCTTAGAGTAAAAAATGAAATAGGAAAAAGGCAAAAAAATGGTTATACTAAGAAAAACTTTACATATAGGCAGAGGGATCCAAGATTAAAATTCTATAGGTTCAATTTTTAAGGTTTTTAGCAGTGGACCCATTAATTTTTAAAATTTATGGGTTCATATCCACTATTTTTGTAATTTTGATGAAATTTTACATATAAATTTTCACACCTCATCAAAAATTATGGGTTCATTTGAACTTGTTTCTTGTTCACTACATCCACCTCTGCATATAGGAGTGCTCTCAAGCTTGCAGCCTAGCGACGTACTGTGACTATTGTGATGATCCAAAAGGTCATCACTTATTTTAAAAGGAAACTCTACATTCCGAGGCCTTAAAAACCTCTCATAGCTTCACCTTGTGCATAGTCTGGACGCATAGCCGGAAAGCGTAAATATGAAAATCTGTGAAAAAGCGATAATTTTTTACAATAAAATGAATTAATTTGACTTCGGTCAACGTTTTGGGTAAACGTACCCGGATCCGTGATTTGACAATCCCGAATGGTCCATAGAAAAATATGAGATTTGGGGTACGTCCGGAATCTAATCCGAGGTCCCAAGCCCGAGAAATGAATTTTTGAAAGAAATTATTTTTTGAAATTTTCTATAAGGTTTGGAAATGTATTTTGAGTAGAACATGTTGGTATCGGGCACGTATTTTAGTTTCGGTGTCCGGTACAGGTCTTATATATAAATTAAGATAATTCTGTGAAGGTTGGTAAGAAACGAAATCTATTTGACGTGATTCGGACCTTAAATGCAAATTTGATGTTTAAAGAAGTTTTGAGAAATTTCATTTATCTTAAGTTCATGATGTTATTTTTAAGGCCCCGTGAAAACTTGTACTCAAAAACTAGTAGCTCGTAGTGCCAAGTTACGAATATGAGCTCGCCGCGGTTCGAACACTTTGTACTGATCTAAGCATTTAAAAACTAAGAATCAAAGTTTTCTAGAAAAGTATTATAATGCAGTCCAGAATGCGGTCGCAAATCAAGTATGCAGACCGCATTTCTATCACAAAGTGGATCAGTGTGTTAGTCAAATTTGAGGTCAAAAATGCGGTCCATTATGCGATCACATAATTGATATGCGGAGCGCATAGTCGTCGCATAATTATCTTTGAATTTTATAAAAGACAGTTCTGCGGTGCATTATGCGACCGCAGAACGGGTATGTGGATCGCATTTCTGTAGCAAACGAAGTCAGAAGGATCAGATTTTGGGAGCACTTTTGTGGTCCATTCTGCGGGCCGTATTTCTACTTCGCGATCGCAAACCTGACTCAGGGCTCTAATTTTCTAATTTTTAAACCCGACCCCCTATCGATATATTAGGTATTATAGCTCATTTTGAGCACATTATCTGATGCTTAGAGAGATAGAGAGACAGAGGGGTCTTAGAGAGGGAAATTGTCTCACATCAATTTCCCCATGTACCTTGCTAAAATATTGAAGAAAATCAAGTGAAGACACCAAAATTTATATTCCCAAGAGGTAAGATGCATCAACTCAGCTCTTATATCTATACTTAGCTATAAAGGGGGGTCAGTAGTGAAGTAACTTATGAGTATACGAATGAAATTCTTGCATGCATATCATACATTAGGATATTGGAAGGTAGAAAACTAAAAAGAAAGCAATTGGGGGTATGAAATGATAGAAATTCCTCACAAAAAGGGCCTACGATCACAACGCACCTTTAGTGTTTGATGATATGCTTGAACCGAGCTAGAATTTCAGTCTCGACTCTAATTCTTGGTTCAACTTGTAATTCTTACCAATAGATCGAAGTGCTAAGTGTCCTGGCATTTTGTAAGGATTAAGGAAAGCTATATTGAGGTATGTATGGCTAAAATCCCCTTTTATTAGAAATTAAGCTTTGTTGATGTATACGCAAATGTGGTAAGACTAGAACTTGTTGATGTATCAATTGTTATTTCATATGAATCGGTTTGCAATTCTATATATACCAACATGAAGAATGTACCTCAATGCGTGTAATAAACTATCCTTGATATTTAAATATGCGTAAAGAATACAAATCATGTGTTGACCTACCTGGGCTATAAGCCAAGATTAAAACTGAGGTTGTCATGCTAACTATGTGAAATCTTGCTTATATTTGCAACTTGAATTGCTTTTGTATGTGCCTATGATCACAAATGGAAAGGTGGACATTGAAAATGGAAAATATATGATAATTGTGGCCTTCAGTTCCAGTGAATGGATATGATGTATGTGAAATAAATATTCAAGTGAGATGATTGATGAGGAAGGAAAAATTCCTAGGTAAGGCGCCTAGCCGATCGGGAAGTAATCGGACACCATGCCGCACACATGGTGGTGAAGTGCTAATATTGAATCCCAGAAAAGGGCAAAGGAAAAAATGATTGATTTATATGTTTCGAATGAGGTGACCTAGCCGATCAGGTCATGGTCGGACTCCTCTCAAGTTAGTGGTGGTATTGAGGACACTGATGAACATATGAAAAAAAGTCCAAACTAAGTTGTTAAAATTATGTGAAAGATTATATGGTCTGTTTATTTGATGATGTGACATCTGGTTAAAATCTTTGAATTGCTCTTGTGATGTTTTTGTTCTTGCTTGATAGTTCTTTCTAGTAAATGGTGTTTAGTTATACATACTAGTACTATTCCATGGTACTAATGTCTCTTTTGCCGGGGGTGCTACATTTTAAAATGAATGTAGGTGGCTCCATTGCGGATAGTGTCGATCATGTGTATCAAGTTATGTTCTTCTCAAGGTCTTGGTGAGGTCGTTCCTCTTTCAAGGGGTTGTATCGTATATCTTCTGTTGTTGTGGATTTCTATTTTGAGGTATAGCCGGGGGCCTTGTTGTCGGCATTGTTGTACTCATCATTTGAATCATTAGAAGCTCCGTAGATATGTGTATGGGGCATGTATGGGTGTTGTGGGGGATCATAAACTATGTTGTAATTATAAACTCCCGCTATCTATGAATTGTAACTTTATGGGAATTCTAAAAACTAACTTCATCTATGATTTAAGCTTGTAATATGGAATGAACTATCACTGTTAAATATACTACCTTTCCTTGCCTAAATAAAAAAGAAACATGGTTATCTTAATAATAAAGAGTGGGGTAGGAAGTGTGTGATAAGGCTTGTTTGGTTGGGTTCACTCGATCGAGCGTCGGTCACGCCTCTCGAGGTTAGGGCGTGCCTTTACTTTAGTGATTTGAGTACACGAATAAGTCTGTTAGATGTTTTTGAGGTTGAGTGTATATTTGGTTTGGAGGCCCAAGAGCTCGCGTGAGTTTTGGATAGGCCACGAGGTGAAATTTTGGACTTAAGGAATTGCAGCCATGCAGGCTTCGCAATTCCCAAACCCATGTTCGCAACTCCCAGGCTTCGCCATTCCCAAACCCATGTTCGCAATTCCCAAGCTTCGCATTTCCCATCCCATGTTTGCAATTACCAATTTTCCCATTTCCAAGCCCATGTTCGCAATTCCCAGATTAGAGACCTGCAATTTTTATACTTGGACAATTTTAGACTCATTTTTCATATTCTCTCAAAACATTACCACACTTAGGCAATTTTTCTAAGATTTCTTTTCTTCAAATCAATTGTAAGTCATTTTTAACTAACTTCCTTCAATTCTTAACATCTTTTAACATGATTTCGACTTCAAATCAATGATTTTCATAGGGAAAATTGGGTGTTTCGGATAGAACCTCGGTTTTTTGAAAATTGGGGATTTGAACCTTGATTTGAGGTATGATTTCAAAATAAATTATATATTTGGGTTCGTGGGAGAATGAGTAATCGGGTTTTAACCATGTGGACCCAAGGCGATTTTTGACTTTTTGGGCAAAGCTTTGGGAAATTCATTTTCGGGCATCCAAAGTGATTCATTTAGCATTTATTGACGTGATTCAGTAACTTGTGACTAGATACGAGCGAATTGGCAGTGGAACAAGGGGTAAAACTATAATTGAATCTTGAGTTGTGTTCGTGGCATCGAGGTAAGTGCTTGGTCTAACCTTAGCTTGAGGGATTAGAAGTTGTGTCCTATTTGCTATTTGCTTCTTGTTGAGTACGACGTATAGGCATGGTAACGAGTACATATACATTGGTCTCAAGCATGACCGAGAGTCTTATGTTGTGATTTTCAAGACTTCATGTATTATTCATGCCTTGTTGAAGATTTTTATTTATTGTGTAAAGTTGTGGAAAGAATTGAGGCCTATGTATATTAAGGAGAATTGGCTCCAATTTTATAACGAATTGTGAAAGTATAAGTGAAAATTGAAACTCTAGAGCACTGGTTCGAGTTGTGTAGTAAAAGTAAGAAAGAGAAGAGATCATTTTGTTGCCCCCTTACCGGGCTATTGTTGAGTTGTGGTTCCTTTGCATTGTGTTCTTAATTAACATTACGGATTCTTAGATTAATGATTCTTTCTGTTAGGTGTTGTAACAAGTTTAGTTATAACTGAGGTAGTTAGGTGTTGTAACAAGTTTAGTTATAGCAGAGGTAGTTGGTATCGTAACAAGTTTGGTTATAGCTGAGGTTGTTAGGTGTCATAACAAGTTTGGTTATAGCTAAGTAGTTAGGTGTACAAAAAAGTTTGGTCATAGAGGGGGTAGTTAGATGTTATAACAAATTTGGCTTAAGCTGTTTCTCCCTTGCCGAGATATTGTTGAAATATCATTGCTTCCTTACCGGGATATTTGTTGATACTATTGTTCCCTTGTCGGGATTCCTTGTGATTATTGTTGGCTTGTATGTGGGAGCGGGTGGTACGCCTACCACAAGATATAATGAAATGGAAGTGGATGTTAATGCCTACCACAAGATATAATAAAATAGGACCAGGCGGTATGCCTACCACAAGATATAATAAAATGGGAGCGGGTGGTATGCCTATCACAAAATACACTAAAATGGGAGCGGGTGGTATGCCTACCATAATATACACTAAAATTGGAGCGGGTGGTATGCCTACCACGACATAAAATAAAATAGAAACGGGTGGTACGCTTACCACAAGATACACTGAAATTGGAGGGGGTGGTACGCCTACTACAAGATATAATGAAATGGGAGTGGTGGTACACCTACCACAAGATACAGTGAAATAGGAGCGGGTGGTATCATACCATGATGTGAAACGGGAGAGGGTGGTATGCCTACCATAAGATACACTGAAATAGGAATGGGTGGTACGCCTACCACGAGATATAATAAAATGGGAGTGGGTGGTACGCCTACTATAAGATATAATAAAATGGGAGCGAGTGGTACACCTACCATGAGATATAATAAAATGGAAGCGGGTGGCACGCCTGCCACGAGATACATGAAATGGAATCGAATTGCACGCTTGCAACAAGATGTGAAAAGAAAGTGTGATCTGCTTTTGTTTTCCTTATTCTTGTTAGTGGTTGGATTTTGATTTCTTTGTAGTTCTCTTGATATTATGTTTTTACATGATATTTCCATAAACATGTTTATCCCTCCCATCTTCACTTGTTTCTTCCTGCTTTACTTTTCATTGTATATTATATAACTGCACAGGTTTATTTGGTGGTCTGGTCCTAGTCCCGTCACTACTTCGCCGAGGTTAGACTAGACACTTACCAGCACATGGGGTCGGTTGTGCTGATACTACACTCTGCACTCTTTTTTGTAGACTCCGGGGTTGTGGACTTCAGAATTAGATTGTTGATTCTTGACCATCAGGCGTCTTGAGGTAGTCCTACAGGCGCCCGCAGGCCTTGGCATCTCCTTCTATCTACTATTCATGTTTCTTTCATGCAGTTCTAGAGACAGTGTTCTATTTACTTCTTCAGACCCTTTAATTGTAGTATTCTTAGACCGTCGGTGAAACCGTTACACCAGTTCTGTGTAGTCGAGACTGGAACAGTTGTATTAGATATTTATGTTCTGATAGTTTGTTGTTTTTCTTCTACTTATGTTAAATTATGTTGTTCAAGTTCTATTACTTCGAAATTGTTAATGAATATAAAATGGGTAAAAAGGTAAATTGTGCAATTAATAGGCTTACCTAGCTTGTATTAGTAGTTGTCATCACCAATTCCAAGGGTAAAAAATCTGGGTCATGACAAGTTGGTATAAGAGCCTTTGGTTACATAGATCTCACAGTTCACAAAGAAGCTTAGTAGAGTCTGAGGGATCGATATAGAGATGCTTGTATTTTTCCCCTAGAGGCTACAGAGTTAGAATAAACTTCACATCTATTCTTTCCTGCCGTGCGATTTTATTCTCTCAATGCTAAATAAAGACCTATACTCTTGTCCTTTCGTAAATGGCGAGGCCACATACCGCTTCTTCAGCCGAACATTAGCGCAGATCAGTGATAGATCAGATACATCTTCAAAAGCTTTGTGGAGGTTGATTTGGTTCACCAAGCTTTTCACTACTACTTTCAGTGGTGCATCTAGTGAGGATCCCCAGGACTATCTAGACAGCTGTCACGAAATTCTCTGGAACATGGGGATCGTTGAGACCAATAGGTTTGATTTTGCTACATTTCGCTTATCTGGATCCGCCAAGACCTGTTGGAGAGATAATTGATTGGCTATACCAATTAGGTCATCAACTTTGATTTGAGAACGGTTCATGCAGCTATTTCTGGAGAAGTTTCTTCTCATCACTCGGAGTGAGGCCTATCGAAGGCAGTTTGAGCATCTCTAGTAGGTTTCTATGATTGTTACCTAGGACGAGATTAGATTCATCGACTTGGCTCGTCATGCTCTTATCATACTTCCCACTGTGAGAAAGAGTGAGGAGGTTCATTGAGGGACTATTCCAGCTCGCTCAGTTAACTAGAGGTGGAGGTAGAGTTATTAGAGGTGGAGGTAGAGATGCTAGAGGTAGAGGTAAAGGTATTAGAGGTGGAGGTGCAAGTACTGTTCTGGTTTGTGGTAGAGAAGATTCTCTGCATCGTATCTGGTCATGCCTAGTGATTCTTTGAGCGCCCTTATTTATGTGTCTACGCCGGTGAGTAATTCTATTGTGATAGATTGCGTCCATTGTTCATGTATAGTGGTTATTGGAGGTCTTGAGACTCATGTAGATTTTCTTCTTCTAGACATGGATGATTTCGGTGTCATATTAGGGATGGGCTATTATCACCTTACCACGCTATCTTAGACTACTATACCAAGACTGTGACCTTATCTTTGCCGGGTTTGCCTCATTCAGAGTGGAGAGGGACTCCTGGTCATTCTACACGTAATTTTATCTCTTTTGTGAAGGCTCGGCATATGGTCGAGAAGGGGTGTTTGGCTATCTGAAATATGTTCTTGATTCTAGTGCTGAGATTCCTTCTATTGATTCTACACCCATTGTTCGTGAATTTCCTGAGGTTTTTCCAATAGATCTGCTGGGTATGCCACTCGATGGGGATGTTGACTTTTGCATTGATTTGTCTAAGGGGCACTTACCCCATTTCTATCATGTCGTGTCATATAGCCCCGCCTGAGTTGAAAGAGTTAAAGGAGCAGTTGCAAGACTTGCTTAAGAAGGGTTTTATTTGACCCGGTGTTACACCTTGGGGTGCGTAGGAAACTACGGGACTTGGGCATTTGCCTGGAATCTAATTCCAAGGTCCCAAGCCTGAGAAATAAATTTTGAAAGAAATTATTTTCTAAAATTTTTTGTAAGGTTTAGAAATTAATTTTTATTAGAACATGTTGGTATCAGACCTGTATTTTGGTTTCGGCACCCGCTACAGGTCTTATATATAATGTAAGATAATTTTGTAAAGTTTGGTAAGAAACTAAATCCATTTGACGTGATTCGGACCTTAAATGCAAATTTTATATTTAAAGAAGTTTAGAGAAATTTCATTGAACTTGAGGTTTCATTCGATGTTCATGATGTTATTTTTGTGATTTGAGTATACAAATACATCCGTAGAATATTATTAAGGTTGTGTGTATATTTGGTTTGGAGCCCCGAGGACTCGGATGAGTGTTGGATAGGCCACGGGGTGAAATTTTGGACTTAAGGAATTGCAGGCCTGCAAGCTTCCCAAACCCATGTTCGCAATTCCCAAACTCATGTTCGCAATTCCCAAACCCATGTTTGCAATTCCCAAGCTTCTCATTTCCCAGCCTATGTTCGCAATTCCCAAGCTTCGCATTTCCCATCCCAAGTTTCTAAATCCTAAGCCAACAGAGTTGGGGTTCGCAATTGTGAACCCCTGTTCGCGGTTCCCATATCAGAGAGCCGCAACTTTTATACTTAGACAATTTAAACACATTTTTCATATTCTCTCAAAACATAAACAAACTTAGGCGATTTTTCAAGGATTTTTTTCTTTAAATCAATTGTAAGTCATTTTTAACTAAATTCCTTCAATTTTATACATCTTTTAACATGATTTCAACTTCAAATCAATGATTTTCATAGGAAAAATTGGGTGTTTTAGGTAGAACTTAGGTTTTCCAAAAATTTGGGATTTGAACCTCGATTTGAGGTTCGATTTCAAAATAAATTATACATTTGGGTTAGTGGGGGAACGGGTAATCGGATTTTGACCATGTGGGCCCGGGGGCGATTTTTGACGTTTTGGGCAAAACATTAAGAAATTCATTTTTATGCATTCAAATTGATTCATTTAGCATTTGTTGACGTGACTAAGTAACTTGTGACTAGATTCGAGCGAATTGACGGTGGAATCAAGGGGTAAAGCTAATTGAATCTTGAGTTGTGTTCGTGGCATCGAAGTAAGTGTTTGGTCTAACCTTAGCTTGACGGATTAGGAGTTCTGTCTTATTTGATATTTGCTTCGTGTTGAGTATGACTTATAGGCATGGTGACGAGTATCTATACATTGGTGTCAAGCATGACCGTGAGTCTTATATTGTGATTATCAAGACTTTATTGTATTATTCATGCCTTGGTGAAGATTTCTATTTGTTGTGTAAAGTTGTGGAAAGAATTGCGATCTATGAAAATTTAAGAGCGTTTGCTCCAGTTGTATAACAAATTATAAAAATATAAGTGAAAATTGAAAGTCTAGAGCATTTAGTTCAGTTGTGTAGTAAAAGTGAGAAAGAAAAAAAATATTATGTTACCCCCTTGCCGGGCTATTGTTGAGCTGTGGTTCCTTTGCATTGTGTTCTTAATTGATATTATGAATGCTTAGATTGATGATTCTTTGTGTTAGGTGTTGCAACAAGTTTAGTTATAGCTGACGTAGTTAGGTGTTGTAACAAGTTTAGTTATAGCTGAGGTAGTTAGGTGTAATAACAAGTTTGATTATAGCTGAGGTAGTTAGGTGTAGTAACAAGTTTGGTTATAGCTGAGGTAGTTGGATATTATAACAAATTTGGCTATAGGTTTTTCTTCTTTGCCGAGTTATTGTTGAAATATCATTATTTTCTTACTGGGATTTTGTTGATATTATTGTTCCCTTACCGGAATTTCTTGTGATTATTGTTGGCTTGTACGTGAGAGCCGGTGGTACGCCTACCACAAGATATAATAAAATAGGAACGGGTGGTACGCCTAACACAAGATATAATAAAATCGGAACTGGTGGTACGCCTACACGAGATATAATAAAATAGGAGCGAGAAGTATGCCTTCCACAAGATACACTGAAATGGGAGTGGGTGGTACGCCTACCACAAGATACACTAAAATGGGAGCATGTGGTGCGCCTATCATAAGATACACTGAAATAGGAGCGGGTGGTATGCCTACCATGAGATATTATGAAATTGAAGTGGGTGGTACTCTTACCTCAAGATTCACTGAAATGGGAGCGGGTGGTATGCCTACCACGAGATATAATAAAATGAGAGTGGGTGGTACGCCTACCACAAGATACACTAAAATGGGAACGGGTGACACGCCTACCACGAGATATGATGGAATGGGAGCGGATGGTATGTCTACCATGAGATATAATAAAATGGGAGCAAGTGGAATGCATGCCACGATATACATGAAATGGGATCGGTTTGCACGCCTGCAACAAGATGTGAAAAGAAAGTGTGATCTGCCTTTGTTTTCCTTATTCTTGTTAGTGGTTGGATTTTGATTCCTCTATAGTTCACTTGATATTCTGTTTTTACCTGATATTCCCATAAGCATGTTTCCCCCTCTCATCTTTACTTGTTTATTCTTGCTTTACTTTCTATTGTATATTGTATAAATGCACATGTTTATTTGCTAGTCTAATCCTAGCCTCGTCAGTACTTCGCCGAGGTTAGGTTTGACAGTTACCAACACATAGGTCGGTTGTGCTAATACTACACTCTGCACTTTTTTGTGCAGACTCCAGTGTTGTGGACTTCGGACCGCAGTGAGATTGCTGATTCTTGATCATCAGGCGACGCGATGTAGTCCTGCAGGCGTCCGCAGGCCTTGGCGTCTCCTTCTATCTACTATTCTTGTTTCTTTCATGCCTTTCTAGAGACAGTGATGTATTTACTTCTTCAGACCCTTTATTTGCAGTATTTTTAGACCGTCAGTGGAACTATGGTACCAGTTCTGGGTAGTCGAGACTCAAACAGTTGTATTAGATATTTATGTTCAAATAATTTGTTGTTTTTCTTCCGCATATGTTAGATTCCGATGTTCAAGTGCTATTACTTCAAAATTGTTAATAAATATGAATTGGATAAAAAGGTAAATTGTACAATTAATTGACTTGCCTAACTCGTATTAGTAGACATTATCATGATTTTCGAGGGTGAAAAATCCGAATCGTAACAACTACGATATAAATTAGAATAAAGCAACAAAGAAAGCAGTAAAAGCACATAATTGAGAACAAAATATCGCAAAGCCAGAGAAATAGATAGATAAAAATGGTTGGTTAGTAGATGATGGCTTCTATCATGGCATCAATAACTATTCATTTGTTTCTCTAAATGTTAAACATGATAGGAACTTAGATAAAACTATCGGAAAAAGTTACAATAGCAGCATAATGTTAGTCCTGAGATGACCAAAACAGTATCTCATAAGATAACTATAGAGTTGAAAATGTAACATTTTCCTACATATTTATTTTGATTCATAATCTAAACCAATCTGTTTCAAAGATATATAAATATGATGATACAAGCAAATTAAAGTGCAAAATGAAATAAAAAGAAATAGAAAATAAAAGCATAAAACAGGCAACTCCTTTGAGTTAGTTTAATAAAGAGTAAGTTTATTAAGAAAAATCATCTAAGTTGAGTGACCATGTGGAAAATTTACTCAAGAAAACATATGCCTCGTTTCTACTTGGATTTTATTTTTAGTGACTATTGTAATCTTTTGAAAAAAAATTTCAACTATTTCTTTTCTCCTGCCAAATATCCCAGCACTCAGGACAAACACAGCCAAATATAAAGGAAAAAACCGCAAACATAGACGATGAACAAAAACATGAAAGAAAGGACCTAGCACAAAGCAAAATAGCAGTAGGAATGCAGAGGAGATCACATTATAGCACAAACTTAAATGTTCCTCAATAATTGTTAAAAAATTAACAAAAACAGAGATGATTTTGTGCTACTTAAAAGATACTCCTCTTTTCAATCATAAAAGTCTGCCGGAAACTTTTAGCGAAATCTCCATATTTTGACTTATGGTTCCTTTTATAGAAAATGAGTAGATAATATTGACTAGGAACAAAAAGGAAAGAATAACAATATATAAAAAATATTGTATCATGGCAAGTTATCGTCTTTGAAAGCGATTTCAGTCCGATAGAGTACAAATCGTTAAGATAGATCGATCCCCAAGGTTGGATCCACAACACCTCCAAAGATGTATACTCGTAGCTGGAAATTTCGAATTTGCAAAAAACAGTTGCCCAGAAAAAAAAAGATTTTTTTGTAGTTGTTACAGAAATTAAAATGTTATAGGAAGAAAGTGATGATTAGCTAGATAAATTATTGGTTAAGAATTAAGTGAATATGATGGCTAATGATCGTGATCTTATTTATAGGCAATTAGGGAAGTTGCATGTATGACAAGTGTAGAGAGTCCTTTAACACTTATCTTAATATATTAGTCCATTTGACAAGTGTACCTAGTCTTCCATGCATGAAGACACATGGTAGATTTGCATAGCCATTTGTCAAAGCCATTCAACACTTGGCTTTAATGCTTCATGCAAAATGCCACTTGGAAACAGATTGAAAAATAAAAAGACCCATGGCTATTGATTGTAAATAGATTTTCAAAAAGAAATTTTTGACTTTGCATAATAAATATACCAACAATCCCCTTCTAATGCAAAGACAAAAATAGAACAATTCTGGCCAAAAGAAGGAACATGTACTTAAGTATCAATATCTTTCGATTTAAATTGAGACGTAGTGAAATAAGGCAACAACTAACATTCACAAAGTTAAGTACTCTTGAACTGAATGGACATTAGTTGAGACCCCCACAACGAATATATCCTTAATTTTATGCAAACTCTACGATACTAACAAAGTGTTTTTATGGTCATGCACATACATTGAGTCTCATGAGTGCTCTAGAAAGACATCACAAGTCTTTCATAAAAAGCGACCTCACCTTTACACTCACGTAGGTGATTCCGTCAAGTCTATATACACGTATATTACCTTAAGGTTAAAGAATCATTAAGAGCAAAATAAGCTCAACCTTATAAAGCACTACCACCATGCCATAGGGATAGGAAATATAATGCATATTGAAGTCTCATATGGCTTCGTTTGACCACAAATGGGTATCAACCATACTTCCTCAATCCACGGGCTTTAGCCCCATCCTCCTCGACGTTTCAAGGATAACTCTCCTTGCCAAACCCTTGGTTAACGGATCCGCTAAATTTCTTTCGGATCTTACATATTCCAAAGAAATAATGCCATATTCCAACAACTATTTCACTGTGCCATGCCTAATGCGCATATATCTTCTTTTTCCATTGTTTGGCAATTTCAATCATCGCTGGTAAGTCACAATATAGAAAAATTGGTGAAGCTTGTCTTCCCCATAAAGGCGCATCTACCAATAAGTTTCTTAACCACTCGGCTTCTTGCCCTGCCAACTCAAGAGCAATGAATCCAGACTCTATAGTAGATCATGCTATACAAGTCTGTTTTGAAGACTTCCATGAAATAGCATGTTCACCCAAAGTAAATACATAGCCACTAGTGGATCTAACTTCATCATTGTTAGTAACCCAATTTGCATCATAAAATACTTCTAATACAGTAAGAAATTTATTAAAATGCAAACACCAATCCAAAGTACCTCTCAAATACCTTAGCAAACGTTGAAGAGCATTCCAGTGTTTACTGACAGGGTTGTGAGTATAACTACTCAATCTACTAACAGCATAAACAATATCAGGTCATATATAATTTATGAGAAATATTACGCTACCGACTATCTTAGCATACTCAATTTGAGAAATACTAGATTCTTTATTCCTTTTCAAGTGTATGCTAGGATTATAAGGAGTTCTCACAGGTGCTACATCAAAACAATTAACCAATTTCAACATTTTCTCAATATATTGAGTTTGCGACAATGAAAAATCATTTGACGTTCTTTTGATTTTAACCCATAAAATCACATCTGCTTCTCCAAGATCTTTCATTTTAAATTTAGAAGACAAAAAATTCTTAGTCTCATTAATGAAATTCACATTAGGGCCAAAGATTAATATGTCATCCACATACAAACATAAAATAACACAATCTGATCCTATTATCTTGGAATAAACACAAGTATCAGATGCATTAACAACAAAACCACTAACCACTAATGTGCTATTAAACTTTTCGTATCATTGCTTAGGTGCCTGCTTTAGACCATACAAAAACTTTCTCAATTTGCATGTTTTATTCTTCTGTTCTTGAATCACAAATCCCCCAGGTTGAGACATATATATCTCTTCCTTTAAATCACCATTTAGAAAAGCTATTTTAACATCCATTTGATGTATCGCTAAATTATGAATAGTGGCTAAAGCAACAAGAATTCTATTAGTCGCTATTTTAGTCATAGGAGAATAAGTGTCAAAGTAATCAATGTCTTTCTTTTGGTTAAAACCCCTAATAACAAGTCTAACCTTATATTTCTCAATTGTACCATGAGGTCTCAATTTCTTCTTAAATATCTACTTTTTACTTATGGATTACAACCTTTAGGTAAATCAGATAGGTTTTGGCATGAGATTTGATATTTGAAGATTTAAAAATTCATAAGTTTGATTTTTGGTTTGATACATTATTTTTGTATTGTTTTGTATGATTTTAAATCTCAAGCAAGTCTGTATTAGGTTATATATCTTGTTTATACGTTTAGACGGGGTCCCGAGGGCCTCGAGTGTGTTCCGGATGGGCTATGTGTATTTTTTCCCTTATTTTGAACTGATATCCTGTCTTCTGGTATTCTCTTCAATGCGATGGCATAGGAAGAGTGGCGATCGCATAGCCACAGGTGATGGCTACCACGTTTCCTTCTTCATATTGCATAGACATGTCCGTGATCACGTACATATGTTTCTTCCATCTTCTCGTTTGCAGTTCACTTCACGTGTTTGCATAGCACAGCTATGTCGACTGGTGACTCGCCCCCTCCCTTTTATGCGATCGCATACTTGACCACGCGGTTGCATAGTGCAATTTTGGGCAGCCTTCTTTTTCTTCCACGCGATCGCATAATTTCTTCCGCGGTTGCAACATACAAATATCTTGGAAGACAGAATATATCCCAAAATCGAGGTTTACGCCATTTTCATCATATTTTGACTTCTAGAGCTCGGCTCTTGGCAATTTTTGTTGGATTTTTCACGAAATTAAATTTGGTAAGTATTATTCAATAATAATTAAATATAGTCCATGAATTTGTCTTTATTTTCATCATTTAAATTGTGTTTGGGGTTGGAGAAGGAGTTAGTTTTTGAAGAAAAGTCCAAAAATAAAATATCGTGATTTGAGGGACCAAATAGTATCGAAATTTGATAAATTGTGAACGGTTGAACTCGTATCGGAATGGGATTTCAGTTTTTGTAAACATTTGTTGTTTTGAGGTGTGGATCCGTGGGTCGACTTTTGGACCGATTATTAGAATTTGTAAAAGATTGAAACTTAAAAATCCGGAATAGTTCCTTATGTATTTTAATTGTGCTTTGAAGTTATTTCTGGTTAGATTTGAGCTGTCCGAAGGTCTTTCATCCGGGAAGAGCATATTAGAGTATTATTCTGTCATATTTGAGGTAAGTATCTTGCATAACCTTTTGTGGGGGACTTCCCCTTAGGATTTGAGTCTTCTATGCTAATTGTAGTTCGTGCATGCGAGGTGACGAGTGTGTGCTCGAACTTATTTGCGGGAACTTTTCTCTAGGATGCTTAGGTCCTTATGTTTATTATGTGGAATGTAGTCCGTTATAATTGGTCTTCCTAATTTCTTAAATTGCCTCTATATGCTACATATG
This sequence comes from Nicotiana benthamiana, assembly GCA_034376525.1. NCBI lineage: Eukaryota > Viridiplantae > Streptophyta > Magnoliopsida > Solanales > Solanaceae > Nicotiana > Nicotiana benthamiana. The sequence continues at coordinate 43,929,676 of CM067326.1, forward strand.
ATGTTAGAAGTTTTCTTCCAATTCTACGTGTTACATTGACCCTTAATTGCCTTAATTGAAGTAATTGCCTTCCTTATTATTTTGATACTACTTGATTGTAAGTTTCTCTGTGGCTTCGTACAAATATCTTCATGTCCAAATGTTGTGGTTACTGGTGTAGCTATTAAATGTTTATTATGTCTTGTTATTTTGCTGAGGTTATCATGTTTCTTGGCTTTCCTTGACCCTTATTTTCTGTTGTTGATTTCCTTGTCGGGACTTTATTATTTCTAATATTGATTCCCTTGTCGGGATGTTATTGTTTCTATTATTGATTCCCTTTTTCGGGATGTTATTGTTTTCATAGTTGATTCCCGTTATTGTTTCTATTGTTGACTCCTTTGTCGGGATGTTATTGTTTTCTATTGTTGACTCCCTTGCCAAAATGTTGTTGTTTCTACTATTTGGTGAGGAAGAGTTATAAGGCATGAAGGGTGATGTCGTGCATATGCACATTCATATCAATTTGGGCTATAATGTTGCATACAAAGAGATTCCCAACACATATATTAAGGATACCAAGAGATCTTCGAGATACCAAGAGATCCCTAGCACATATATTGAGGATACCAAGAGATCCATAGTACATATATTGAGGATTTGAAGAGATCCTCAAGATGCCAAGAGATGCCCAGCACATATATTGAGGACACCAAGAGATCCTCGGGATACCAAGAGATCCCTAGTGTATATATTAAGGATACCAAGAAATCCTGGGGATACCAAGAGAACCATAGCGCAAATATTTATGTTTGGGACTATGGTATGATATCATGGGAGATCCCCTGTTAAAATCATTGTGTTCTAAACTGATGTTTTCATTGATTCTGTCCGTCTGCAAATATTATGGGTGATGTCCATTCCATTCATTATATGTACTAGGTTGTGCGGATTATGTTAGGATACTTGCACAAGCATACATGTGGTTAATCACCCTTATAAAGTAGGAGGCTCTTTGACATTTTTGAGTAAAGACGCACCCTTGTTTATATTCCTTCCATGTGAGAATGACTCTTTGGGCACGTTAGTTGTTAGTACGATTATGATTGGTGATGTAAGCATAGGATGCCATGTGTTACGGTTCAGGTATTGGGATCCGTATTGTATGATTATGAGATGAGGTGTCACAAAGTGACTTATATTCGGAGAATTTGTTTTTAGTAAAAATTATATTTGAAGCATTATTTTGAAAGAAACCCTTTGAAAAAGGACACTTATTTGAAGAAGTATAATGCAAACCAATTTTTAGAACTTGAAAAGAGTTTGATTATTTGACTGATACTTGTTGGTTAAGACTCAAAGTGAGGGTTGCCGTTGTTGTTGTGTTATCATTTGCCCTTACCATATTTTTGATTTCGAGTTGGGTTGTATTTTCTTTGTTCACTTTTATAAGATTTACTTTGGTTTTTTCACTATACTTGTTGTTTCCTTTCCTTAATGTATTTTCCTGTATTGTTAGAAATATCGCTTAGTCTTTATATAGTTATCATGTTCGGTTCCTTTCTATACTTATACTTGTTCTGCTTATTAGACCAGTAGGTGTCTTGACTGTTCCTCGTCACTACCCCACCGAGGTTAGTCTTGATACTTATTGGGCACCACTGTGATGTGCTCATTCTATACTTCTACATATTTGTTTTGTTCAGACCTAGGTATTGTTTGTTAGTAGCTGTGTGGATTCTTGCCGAGGAGACTCAAGGTACTCCCGCTGCTACGTTCGCAGGCTCCAAAGTCACCTTCCTATTTTTTATTCACATTGTTGTACTTATTTCCATATGTTTTGTTTAGAAGTTGTAGCGAAACTCTGTAAAACTTATGACTTGTACTGCCGGGTTTTGGGAAGTTGTTCATTGTATAAAGGATTCATCTCAGAAGAATTCTATCTGTTATTAGTTATTGTTGTTATTCCGTATTTTAATAGGCTTACCTAGTACTTAAGACTAGGTTCCATCACGAAACCCAGCAGAGGGAAAATTGGGTCGTGACAGGTTGGAATCAGAGCTCTAGGTTCATATGTGCTACAAATCATAAGCAAGTTTAGTAGAGTCTTGCATATCGGTACATAGATCTTTGTACTTATCTTCGAGAGGCTACGGAACTAATAGGACAATCTCACTTCTTTCATTCCTATCGTGTGAGCCTAATGATCCAAGTTTGAACTTTTATCTTTCCATTCTCTCCCCGATGGTAAGGACACGGGATACACTTATCACACTGCTACCGGAGCAAATGTCGTTAGAGGCAGAGGTAGAGGCAGAGGCCGATGAGGAGTATGTGCGGCAACTAGACCACACTCAGAGCAGTAAGTTTCCATTAGTCAGGTCCCGAGTGTCATGGCAGTGCAATTTGTGGTTCCAGTTTAGCCCATGATCAGGGATGCAGTATCCAAGGGAGAACAACTTAGATTCGCAAGGTTCAAGAGAATGTGACCCTCCTACATTCAGCGGGTTGTCTTAAGAGAGCACAACGGGTATAATAGAGGAGTGCCATCGCATTATCAGCACTGTGGGTATTGTAGAGACGAATGGGTCTCTTTTACTACGTTATAGCTTATCGGAGCGGCTTATCAGTGGTGGCGAACGTATGAGTTTTATAGCCAACCGATGCAGCTTCACTTACATGGGCTCGGCTTCTAGTGATGTTTTGAGAGAGTTGTACCTCAGTCACTTCGGGATGGATGGTGCCCGGAGTTTGAGCACTTGCGTCAGGGCACTATGACGGTATTAGAGTATACCGCCAGATTCAATGATTTGGCCAGACATGCTCCTGCCTTGGTAGCTGCAATTAGAGAGTGAGCACATAGATTCATTGAGGGGATCAGGCATGATTTTCAGTTATATATGGCTCGAGAGTTAGAGTCAGATGTTAGTTTTAGTAGGTGGTAGGGATCGCTCACCGGCTATAAGGCATGTGGGACCGGGAGCGAGAGGACATACGATATTAGAAGAGAGGGTTTAGAGAGGTGAGGAGACCTCGTAAACCAGAGAGATCTGGTGGTCCTTATTTTTTGGAGGCAGGGTGCGATATAGTAGAGGTTTCGTAGGTCATTTATTTCAGTTTGAGCTTCAGGTTTCGCACGAGGATTCAGGTGTTCATGGGTCTCAGAGTACCCATACCGCACAGTTAGCACAGCCACGTCAGTATACTGGATACTTAAGTATGGAGACACTAGCCACTCAGTGGGGGATTTTCCTAAATTTCGGGCAGATGTGCCACAGCGAGATATTCAGGTGAATAAAGGGAACCAAGAGGCGGAGGCCCACCTGTTGATGTGTTTGATATAGTAGGCTTAATGCCATTGCCATATGATGTCATTGAGGTATGATTTTGATTCGTTACAGAGGAGCACCATCTGTAGTTCATTACAATTCTGCTTATCGGGGCGAATTCCCATATTTGTTGCTCTACTTATGGGTGTGTTTCATGATTTGCACTCTGTGTATATGATTACCTTAATGGGAGGTTCTACGAGTGATAGCCGTGTCAATCTTTTGTTTCTAGTCATTGTCAAGAGTTATGAGACTAGTAGTAAATTCTCGTTGTCCATTTCGGTATGTTTGATGTGATTTTTGAGTATTCTTGGTTATGAGCTGTGATTTTTATGTTCCACCGGTGTGGGAGCCAGTACATGTTGTAATTGTGTTGGCGGAATTGATCTAGTGGGAGTTTCTAGATGGCTTGATGTGTACCCTACTAGTGATTCAGAGTTGAGGGTAGGACCCTTGTGATTTTATATGATTTGATGTGTTAAGACCAGACTGTGTACCACCGTGAGAGTTATATCATGATAAGATCCTTGTGATTCTTTTATATGCTTTAGTTCTTTCTCGTTAGATTGTTTTGTAGATTAGTGTTGATAGAAAATTTGTTCTTGTTAGGCTGGTTTGATAGTTCCCTTATATGTTTCCCTTCCCATATTCAGTATTTTCGTTCTGTGCTTCTTGAGTTTTAGCTTGTGGGGTGTGTGCCCATTGGTATTAGCTAAGATTTGGTGATTCGAGTGTTTTGTTATGTGGCTTTTGTGGTTATTGTATCATCACCAGTGTTGTGGAGGTTTGAAACAGGTTCCTATTGAATATGAGGCTTATAGTCGGTGCTAAAGTTGATTTTGGGTGAATATTGTGATCAGAGATATTACTCCAGGCCTATATGTGATGTGTCATATTGTAAGGTTGTACTATATGGGCATTGGTATAAATTGATGCAGCTAGTAGAGACTGATATACCATCTATAGATTTAGGATCGGGTCTTTTGGAAATGGATAAAAGGTGAGAATTCTGGTTCTAATCCTTATTGGTATTGCTAGAAAGGCTAAAAATTCAGTTGAGATGGTCTCGCCAGGCTTATGTAGATTGGGGTGACATGGGATCACCCGTGAGTGTGTGTTGGAAGTGTGCCTTCGGTGACTTGAGGACTCGAGGAAAATCTTAGCATGTTCGAGGACAAACATTGGTTTTAAGAGATGGATGATGTAACAACCTGACCGGTTATTTTTAGAAATTAAGCTCCATTCAACACTGTAAGTTTTGGAAAAGCTTAAGAATATGAGTATCGGCTTGTGTGCAAGGTGAAATTCAGTTAATGGATGGGTCAGAGTCAAATTGGAAGGAAACTAGCTTTGGAAGTTTAAACAGTGACAATTTGATCAGAATTGATATTATGAGCAACCGGCCCCGGAATGAATTTTTGACAATTCCAACAGCTTTGTATGGTGATTTTGGACTTAGGGTGCGTGCAGATTCGGATTTGGAGGTCCATAGGGTAAATTGAGGAATTTCGGCGAAAGTTGAAAAAGTTGAAGTTTGGAAAATGGAAAAGTTTGACCCATAGTTGACTTTTGTGATATCGGGGTTGTAATGCGATTCCGAGAGTTAGAGCAGCTTCGTTATGTCATTTTGTACTTGTCTACAAATTTTGGCATTAATCCGAGTTAAATTGATAGGTTTGGTATGAGACTTGATATTTGAAGATTTGAAAATTCATAAGTTTGATTTTTGGTTTGATTCGTTGTTTTGGTGTTGTTTTATATGATTTGAAACCTCAAGCAAGTCCGTGTTAGGTTATATGCCTTATTTGTGTGTTTAGACGGGGCCTCGAGTGTGTTCCGGATAGGCTACGCATATTTTCCCCTTATTTTGTAATGTTGTCCTGTCTTCTGGTGTTCTCTTCTATGCGATCGCATAGGAAGAGCGGCGGTCCCATAGGCTCAGCTGGTGGCTAAAACTTTTCCTTCTTTGCGTCGCATAGACATGTCCATGATCACGTACATATGTTTCTACATTCTTCGCGTTTGTAGTTCATTTCACGTGTTCGCATCGCGCAGCCATGTCGACGGGTGACTCCCCCCCCCCCTCTTATGCGATCGCATACTTGGCCACGCTATCGCATAGTGCAATTTTGGGCAGCCTTCTTTTTCTTCTACGCGATCGCACCATTTCTTCCACGATCTCAACGTACATATATCTAGGTAGACAGAATGTATCCCAAAATCAAGGATTATACCATTTTCATCACATTTTAACTTCTAGAGCTCGGTTCTTGGTGATTTTTGTTGGGTTTTTTACGAAATTCAATTGGGTAAGTGTTCTTCAAATATAATTAAATATATTTCATGAATTTGTGTTTCGGATTGGGGAAAGAGTTGGTTTTTGAAGAAAAGTCGAAAAATAAAAAATCGTGATTTAAGGGACCAAATGGTATCGAAATTTGATAAATTTTGTGTTGTTGAACTCGTATCGGAATATGACTTCAGTTTTTATAAAAATTTATTGGGTTCCGAGGTGCGTACCCGAGGGTCAACTTTTGGACTGATTTTTAGAATTTGTTAAAGATTGAAACTTTAAAATCTGGAATAGTTCCTTATGTGCTTTAATTGTGCTTTGAAGCTATTTTGAGTTAGATTTGAGCTTTCTGGAGGTCTTTCACCTGAGAAGTGCATTTTAGAGTATCGGTCTGTCGTCTTTAAGGTATGGATCTTACCTAACCTAGTGTGGGGGACTTCCCCTTCGGATTTGAGTCTTCAATGCTGATTGTAGTTCATGCATGCAACGTGACGAGTGTGTGCTCAGACTTATTTGCAGCAAATTTTATCTAGGATTCTTAGGTCCTTATGTTCATTATATGGAAAGTAATCTTTTATAATTGGTCTTCCTAATTTCTTAGATTGCTTCTATATGCTCCATATGATGTTAGCAGTTTTACTCTAATTCTACGTGTTACATTGACCCTTAATTGCCTTTATTGAAGTAACTGCCTTCCTTATTGTTTCGATATTCCTTGATTGTAAGTTTCTCTGTGGCTTCGTGCAAATATGTTACATGTCCAAATGGTGTGGTTACCGGTGTAGCTATCACGTATTTATCATGTCTTATCATTTTGTTGAGGTTATCGTGCTTCTTGGCTTTCTGTGACCCTTATTTTCTATTGTTGATTCCCTTGCCGGAAAATTGTTATTTCTATTGTTGATTCCCCTACCGGGACGTTATTGTTTCTATTTTGATTCCTTTTTCGGGCTGTAATTGTTTCTATTGTTGATTTCCTTGCTGGGACATTATTTCTTCTATTGTTGATTTCACGTGTCGAGACGTTATTTTTCTATTGTTGACATTGCTGGGATGTTATTGTTTTCTATTGTTGACTCCCTTGCAGGGAAGTTATTTGTCCTACTATTTGGGTGAGGAGGAGTGATAAGGCACGAATGGTGATGCGGTACACATGCACATTCATATCGATTTGGGTTGTAGTGCAGGATAGAAAGAGATCCTCAGCACATATATTAAGGATACACAGAGATCCTCGGGATACCAAGAAATCCTCGGGATACCAAGAGATCCCGAGTACATATATTGAGGATACACCAAGAGATCCCCCAGAACATATATTGAGGACACCAAGAGATCCCCCAGCACATATATTGAGGATACCAAGAGATCCTCGGGATACCAAGAGATCCCTAGTGCACAGAGGATACCAAGGGATCCTCGAGATACCAAGAGATACCTAGCACACATATTTATGTTTGGTACTACGGGACAATCCCTGGGAGATCCCCTGAAAAAATTATTGTATCCTAAACTGATGTTTTCATTTATTCTATCCATGTGCAAATATTACAAGTGATGTCCGTTCCATTCCTTATACTTACTAGTTGGTGTGAATTATGTTAGGACACTTTCACAAGCATAGCCATGGTTAATTACCTTTATCGATTAGGAGGCTCTTTGAGATTTCGAGTATAGAAGCATCCTTATTTATATTCCTTCCATGTGAGAATGACTCTTTGGGCACGTGAGTTGTCAGCACGATTATGAGGGGTGATGAGGGCACAGGATGCCAAGTGTTTGGGTTCAGGTATTGGGATCCATATTATATGATTATGAGATGAGGTGTCACAGAGTGACTTATATTCGGAGAATTTTCTTTTTAGTAAAAATTATATTTGAAGCATTATTTTGAAAGAAACCCTTTGAAAAAGGACACTTATTTGAAGAAGTATAATGCAAACCAATTTATAGAACTTGAAAAGAGTTTGATTATTTGACTGATACTTGTTGGTTAACTCAAAGTGAGAGTTGTCATTGTTGTTGTATTATGATTTTCCCTTACTGTGTTTTCGCTTTTGAGTTGGGTTGTATTTTCTTTGTTCACTTGTATAAGATTTACTAGGGTTTTTTCACTATACTTGATGATTCCTTTCCTTATTGTATTTTCCTGTATTTTTAGAAATATCGCTTAGTCTTTATATAGTTATCATGTTCGGTTCTTTTCTATACTTGTACTTGTTCTGCTTATAAGACCAATAGGTGTCTTGACTGTTTCTCGTCACTACCCCATCGAGGTTAGTCTTGATACTTACCGGGCACCACTATGATGTGCTCATTCTATACCTCTACATATTTGTTTTGTTCAGATCCAGGTATTGTTTGTTAGTAGCGGTGGATTCTTGCCGAGGAGACTCAAGGTACTCCCGCTGCAACGTTCGTAGGCTCCAAAGTCACCTTCCTATTTTATATTCACATTGTACTTATTTACATATGTTTTCTTTAGCATTTGTAGCGAAACTCTGTAAAATTTATGATTTGTACTGTCGCGTTTTGGGAAGTTGTTCATTGTGTAAAGGATTCATCTCAGAAGAATTCCAGTTGTTATTAGTTATTGTTGTTATTTCGTATTTTAGTAGGCTTACCTAGTACTTAAGACTAGGTGCCATCACGAAACCCAGCAGAGGGAAATTTGGTCTTGACATATTACCCAAACTCAAAAATATAGAATTTATCATTTTCTTTAGGGTTCCATTTTTTCGTTCGACTACACCATTTTGTTGGGGAGTATATGGAGCACTATCCTCATGTATAATGCCATTTTTCTCACTAAAGGCTTCTAGATTATTAGTACTATATTCACCACTCATGTCAAACCTAAGCTTCTTGATTTTTTTGTCTAATTGATTTTCTACTTCTACCTTGTATTTCGAAAACATGCTTTGGGCCTCTTCTAGTGACTTAAGAAGATATACTTTAGTGTATATAGAAAAGTAATCTACAAATGTGACATAGTATTTCTTTCCACCCTTACTAACAATATTCTTGAAATCTACTAAGTCTGAATGTAGTAGTTCAAGCAATTCTATTTTTCTACTAGTTACATTCTTAAAAGGATTTTTGGTATGTTTTGCTTCTACACAAATAGGACACTTAAAAAATTATCAACACTTATTGCAGAAATTAATTCCATTTTTTTAAGTCGTTTAATAGAAGCAATACTAACATGACCTAGTCTACCATACAACAAATCAATTGACTCATCAAAATAAGCATAATTAAAAGCGCTAGCATTATTAGTAATCTCTTGAGTGATGTTAACTACAAATAAAACCCCACTAAGGTAAACATTCCCAACAAAATCTTCTCCACGAGAAATAACAACTTTATCAGATTCAAAAACAAGTTTAAGACCTGCTTTGTTGAGAAGCGCATCAGAAACTAAGTTTCTACCAAGGGAGGGTACATACAGAATATATTTCAAGGCTAAGATTTTTTTAGAAGTTAATTTAAAGAGAATTTTTTCTTTACCAATAACTTCAGCTATAGCGGAGTTACCTATGTAGACACACTAACCGTCAGAAAATTCCTCAAAGTCGTGAAACAACTCCTTCTTGGCGCAAAGGTGCCTTGAAGGGCTTGTGTCTAATATTCAATCAGTTCTATTAGCCACCATATTCGCCTCAACAACCACAGCTGCAATGACATCACCCCTCAGTAAGGTTAGCTTGGGCTGGAGCTTTTACTCCAATCTTTGAGCTTTGTCCTTGTTTCTGGTTGCACTGAAAAGCCTTGTGACCAATTTTGCCGTATACATAGCAAGGTCCTTTCGACTTTTGAGTATGGCCCTTTGGCTGATTGAAGTAGTTCTATTTCTTCACTTGTCCTTTTTTCCGATTCCGTTAAACCTTTCTTTCACAAAAGTACTAGAAGATTCCATAAGGTTAGCTTTAGAAGAAATAAGAGAGAGAGATTTCTTCTTATCCTTAAGCCGTTCAGATTCTTCGTCTTTGAGATAGTTTGCTTCCTCAGTCCTCATGTGACTGATCGATTCTTGGAGAGTTAAGTTTTTCTTCTTGTGCTTCAGTTGATTCCTGTAATCACTCCAGGAAGGTGGAAACTTTTCAAGCAGAACATTAGCATGAAGAATCTCACACATCTTGATGCCCTCGTTCAAAATATCAGCAGTCAAGTTCTCATACTCGTGAACATGTTCCATGATTGCCTTATCATCAACCATCTGAAACTTGATCCATTTTCCAACAGCATACTTCTTTTTTCTCGCGTCATCGACACCATATTTCTTCTCCAAGCTGTCCCATATAACTATAGCAAATTTATAATTTATATACAAATCAAAGAAAGGGTTCATCATAAGATTAAGCAGATTGCCTCTCACTGTTTTATTATCCTTTTCAAATTTCTTCTTAGTAGTATCATCAGCAACAACAATATTGGCAGAATTAGAATTATCAGTAACATATCAGCAGGAGGATCGTTAAACAAAATATAATCAACTTCTAATTGTTCAAAGAAAATTAAAAGTTTCTGGGACCAACGCTTAAAATTATTCCCATCTAAAGGCTCAAGCTTTGATAGATCGGGAAGTGTTTTGTCTAAAGTGGTGACCATTAGTCAATATTATATATGAATTGCTTTCAAATTATAAGGAAAATAAGTAGCTAATATTGACTAAAACTAGAAGGAAAAAAGAACAACTTATAAAAAATATTGTGTCGTGACAAGCCGCTGCCTTGAAAGCGATTACGGCCCGACTGGGTGCAAATCCTTAAGACCGGTCGCTCCCCAAGGTTCTACAGCACCCCCTAACACGTGCACTGGTGGGTGAAAGATTAGAAATTATACAAAACAATTGCCCGAAAAGAAGAGAAAGTGAAGGTTTTTTCGGTAGTTGTTACATAAATTAAAATGTTGTAGGAATAAAGTGATGATTAGCAATATGAATTATTGGGAATTAAGTAAATATGACGGCATGATCTTATTTATAGAAAATTAGGGAAGTTGCATGTATGACAAGTGTAGAGGGTCTTTTAATACTTGTCCAAATAAATTAGTCCATTTGACAAGTGTATCTAGTCTTCCATGCATGAAGACACATGGTAGATTTTCATATCCACTTGTCAAAGCCATACAACACTTGGCTTTAAGGCTTCATGCAAGAAGCCACTTGGAAAGAGATTGAAAAATATAAAGACCCATGGATATTGGTTATAAATAAATTTTCAAAAATAAATTTTTGACTTTGAATTATAGGTATTTATCGGACGAGCTGGGACGGGCTGAAAGGGAAAAACACCAACCCATTTAGTTAGCGGGTTGTTTAGCGAGCTGGGATAACAGGCTGGGGTGGGGTTGGGAAGTTCAGGTATTTTGGGGCCTATTTGGGTTCAGGCGGGCCAGGCTACTTTTTTTAAAATAAATTTTATTTTTCTTATTCAATGTTATTGATACTTAGATATTTGCAAACTTTTAAGGCTTAGAATTAAACTTTAAAGTTTAAATTTTAAATTTCAAATTTGTATTTTAAAATTATAAAATTGAAATTAAAAATAAGTGGCTACAAAAAATTATTTAATAAGATCAATAGGCAAATTATTTATAAAATTGAACGAAAAAAGAGTAAAACTAAATGTTCATGCATAATAAATTAATAATACTTCAAAATTCAAATTTTTCTAACAAACTAAAATATTAAGCATAAATATGTCTAATAACTTTAAAATAACACAAATTGTCTCAAATCAACTTAAAATATGAATTTCTAGAGTACGCTAAAGACAACTCTTGATATGCCTCCTTAAAGAGCATGTGCCACACTTTGGACGAATATTTAAGACTAGACCACAGTTCTTGTACTTTATTTTCTGAGTTTCTTCATTTTTTTCTACCACCTCAAATTGTTCTCAAACATATGAGCACACTATAGAAGTACGGGACATGATTTAACTTGAAGTCTTGAATTGAGAATTTAAGAACAATAATATCAAGAGAAAATTGAGAGAGCATCACAGTAGTAACTAGAAAGAGAGTGAATTGTGAGAAAAAATAAAGAAGGGGGCCTATTTATAGTTTTTAAAAGGTTAAAAATATAGTTTTATTTATTTATTAGGGGTGGGAGGGCTATATTTTTAATGGGGGAAGCCGAAATGGCCATTTCTGTAAAATCGGGCCGTTCCCCAACGGTCATTTCTCAATTTGACCGTTAACAACGGTCCAAATAATTTATTAAGAAAATCAGCAACAGTAAACGGGTTCATAACGGGTTGCAGCCCGTTAACAAGTCACGGGCTTAAAGGGTTCGGTGCACCGATAACCAGAACATGAATGTTCACAACCCGCCCTCTTACCAACCCGTCCAATAGGCAATAGTGAACTGTAGTGGGCTGAATCGAAATGAACCTGATTGAAGCGGGCTGAAAATAGGTTAACCCTATCCAATTAACATGCTTACTTTGCATTATAAATAATACCAATATTCCTTACTCAGGCAAAACCTAATATGGTTGATGATTGTGATGCAAAGATATTTATAAGCTCTGAGACGTAAAACGAAAGGCGAAATTTAATACGGACCTACATGAAATTAAATTCGACTATCCAAAGATGAAGCTCTATACCTTGTATTTTGGTCTTTCTCTGCTTTGGTGCGCATTGGAGGGCTGGTTTTGTGAGAATTTTGAATGTATCTTTCTACTGCAATTAAACCGAACCTTAATGCTTTGGTGCTTTTCGGTTTTTATTTATGTACTAAATAACTGTAATTAAAGTTGTTTTTCATAGAAAAATAGAAGGATAATCCCAATAAAGAGAAAAAAAATAAATAAGAATGAATTCATTCTAAATTTGGAAAGAATTTAATTTTAAAATTTTCTTTTTACTATTAATGATAAGATTTATCGTCACACCAATATCTATGAATTATTTTAGACAGTAAATTTAAAAGTTTTCTTTTCTCTCTAAAACTATAATCGGTCAAATCGGTTCAAACAAATTAAAGCGAATAGAGTATATATTTTTGTAAATACGTTGTTAATATTGTGTTGAACACAAAATAAATGCAACAGGTAATATTCAAATAATTGTTATGAAATAATATAAGAACAAGAACAATAACTCAAGAACAAGAGCAAATAGAGAGAAGAGTAGAGAGAGTTCTTCTTATTGATACTTAGAGAATGTTAGGAGTGATTTACAATGGTAGAGGGCACCTCTATTTATAGGGAGGAGGATGATTTATCTACCAAGAATAGAACTCTAGAATCTCTCTAATTAAAGACATCCACCTTAAATAGAAATGTATTTATAACACTCCCCCTTGAATGTCTATTCAATGATGTGCCTCGTTAAAACCTTAAAACAAAACCCAATGGGAAAAATTAAAGTAAGAAAAAAGAGTACACATGTTTGAATATGCGCCTATTGGTTGCCTCGTTAAAAACCTCGCAAGGAAAACCCGGTGGGACAAAACCTTGTAAGGGAAAAAGAGTGCAACGCGCATTAACTCCCCCTGATAAGAACATCAATTTATGTCCTTAAGTCTTCGCATCCCGATCTTGTGAACTAGCTTCTTGAAGGTTGACTTTGGTAGAGATTTTGTGAACAAATCAGCCATATTGTCGCTTGAACGAATCTGTTGAACATTGATATCACCATTCTTTTGAAGATCATGTGTGAAGAATAACTTTGGTGAAATATGCTTCGTTCTATCTCCTTTTATGAATCCTCCCTTCAATTGAGCTATACATGCTGCATTGTCTTCATACAAAGTTGTGGGTAGTTTATCATACTTCAAACCACATTTGTCTTGGATATGATGTATTATAGACCTCAACCACACACACTCTCGACTTGCTTCATGAATAGCAATTATCTCGGCATGATTAGATGAAGTAGCCACAATTGATTGCTTAGTCGATCGCCAAGATATGGCGGTTTCTCCACAGGTAAACACATAACCCGTTTGAGATCGAGCCTTGTGTGGGTCGGACAAATATCCAGCATCAGCATAACCAACAAGATCCGGGCTGCAATTCTTGCCATAAAATAAGCCCATATCGGTAGTTCCCTTTAGGTACCGCAATATGTGTTTGATCCCATTCCAATGTCTCCTCGTAGGAGCCGAGCTAAATCTTGCTAAGACATTAACTGAAAAGGATATGTCAGGTCTTGTAGTATTTGCAAGATACATTAGTGCGCCAATTGCGCTAAGATATGGTACTTCAGGACCAAGTAGCTCTTCATTCCTTTCTTGAGGTCGGAATGGATCTTTGTTCACATCAAGTGATCGAACAACCATCGGTGTACTTAAAGGATGTGCATCATCCATGTAAAATCGTTTCAGTACCTTTTCTGTATAGGTAGATTGATGAACAAAAATTCCGTTTGCCAAATATTCAATTTGCAAACCAAGACATAGTTTAGTCTTTCCGAGATCTTTCATCTCGAATTCATCCTTTAGATAATCAATTGCCTTTTGGAGTTCTATAGGGGTTCCAATAAGGTTTATGTCATCGACATATACGGCAAGTACAACAAATTCCGATGTTGTTTTCTTTATAAAAACACACTGGCAAATGGCGTCATTTATATAGCCTTCTTTTAACAAGTACTCACTAAGACGATTATACCACATTCGTCCAGATTGCTTTAGGCCATACAAGGATCTTTGCAATTTAATTGAGAACATTTCCCGAGATTTTGAATTATGCGCGTTTGGCATCTTGAGTCCATCGGGAATTTTCATGTATATCTCATTATCAAGTGAGCCATAAAGATAGGCAGTAACCACATCCATTAAGTGCATGTCAAGCTTTTCATGGACAGCAAAACTTATGAGATAACGAAAGGTTATCACATCCATTACAGGCGAATATGTCTCTTCATAATCGACACCAGGCCTTTGAGAAAAACCTTGTGCAACAAGGCGTGCCTTATATCTTTGTACCTCGTTTTTCTCATTTCTTTTGCGTACAAAGACCCATTTATAGCCGACAGGCTTAACACCATTAGGTGTTTCAACTATAGGGCCAAAAACTTCACATTTTGCCAGCGAATTCAATTCTGATTGAATTGCTTCTTGCCACTTTGGCCAATCCTGTCTTTTTCGACATTCTTCAACAGATTGAGGTTCGAGATCCTCACATTCTTGCATAATGCTAGATGCTACATTATAAGCAAAGGCATTATCCACCACAATATCCACTCGATTAATATTTGCCTCAATATTAATTGGATTTAGGGATAGTTCCGTATTTTCCAGAGTCTCGGGCTCAATGGATTCTTCATGAATCTCAGAATTTGTTAAATCATGAGATTCTTTCGTGGTGTCATTTTGATCGTTCTTTTTCCTCTTTCTAGGATTTCGATCTTTGGAACCTAATGGTCTGCCACGCTTCAGGCGTGCATTCGACTCATTGGTTATGACACTAGATGATTGTCCAACAGGGACATCAATACGGATTGGAACATTTTTCGCGGGAATGTGGGATTTCGTTATCCTCTTCAAGTCCGTAGATGCGTCAGGCATTTGATTTGCTATTCTTTGAAAATGGATAATCTTTTGTACCTCTCTTTCACAAATAGAGGTATGTGGATCAAGATGAGATAATGATGCATTTTTCCACAAAATTTCCCGTTTGGTTTCACCAACTTCTCCCCCTAATTTTGGGAAAAGTGTCTCATCAAATCGACAGTCTGCAAATCGTGCAGTAAACAAGTCGCCTGTCAATGTTTCGAGGTAGCGAATGATGGAGGGCGATTCAAACCCAACATATATTCCTAACCTTCTTTGCGGACCCATTTTGGTGCGGGATGGCGGTGCTATAGGCACATATACTGCGCATCCAAAAATTCTTAAATGGGATATATTGGGTTCATGACCCAAAACCAATTGCAACGGGGAATACTTGTGGTAATTCGTCGGTCTGAGACGAATTAGCATTGCTGCATGTAAGATGGCGTGACCCCATACCGAAGTGGGCAGCCTCGTTCTCATAAGTAATGGCCTTGCAATCAACTGCAGGCGTTTAATTAACGATTCTGCAAGACCGTTTTGAGTGTGAACATGAGCTACAGAATGTTCAACTTTTATCCCGATTGATAAGCAATAATCATTAAATGCTTGGGATGTAAACTCAGCAGCATTATCCAGTCTAATGGACTTGATTGGATTATCTGGAAATTGTGCTCGTAGTCGAATTAGTTGTGCCATTAATTTCGCAAACGCAAGGTTGCGTGATGACAACAGGCACACATGAGACCATCTACAGGATGCGTCTATCAAGACCATGAAATACCTAAACGACCCACTAGGTGGGTGAATAGGTCCACAAATGTCCCCTTGTATACGTTCCAGAAACGTGGGTGACTCAGTCCCAACCTTTGTTGGTGATGGCCTGATAATCAACTTGCCTTGATAACACGAAGTGCAAGGATATTCATTATTCGAAAGAATTTTGAAATTCTTTAACGGATGCCCATATGAGCTTTCTATAATCCGTCTCATCATGACCGATCCTGGGTGTCCCAATTGATCATGCCAAAGTACAAAGGTATTGGAATCAGTAACCCTTTGGTTTACTGTTGAATGTGCCTCAATTGCACTAATTCTTGTCCAATACAGGCCACAAGATAAAGACGGGAATTTCTCAATAACCCTCTTTTGGCCGGAGACATTCTTTGTGATGACGAGATATTCAAGATTATCTTCATCCATTGTCTCAATATGATAGCCATTCCGGCGTACATCTTTAAAACTCAACAAGTTTCTCTTAGACTTGGAGGAGAACATTGCATTCTCTATGATTAACGTCGTGCCTTTGGGCAGAGTTACAATTGCTCTTCCGGAGCCTTCAATCAATTTACTACTTCCAGAGATTGTAGTAACGTTTGCCTTACACATATTTAGTTGAGAGAAATATTTCCTTTCTTTGAGTATTGTATGTGTAGTACATGAATCAACTAGGCAAATACTTTTACAGTTGGACTTTGATCCAAGTTCGCTTTGTGATATATCCATATTTGCTTAGATTTTTCGAGAATGGTTCTTGATACGGTAGAGTCTCGTGCTGATAACGTGTTATGAAATAATATAAGAACAAGAACAATAACTCAAGAACAAGAGCAAATAGAGAGAAGAGTAGAGAGAGTTCTTCTTATTGATACTTAGAGAATGTTAGGAGTGATTTACAATGATAGAGGGCACCTCTATTTATACGGAGGAGGATGATTTATCTACCAAGAATAGAACTCTAGAATCTCTCTAATTAAAGACATTCACCTTAAATAGAAGTGTATTTATAACAATAATAACAATTCTTCTAATATATCCAATATTCAGCTTGACGATTTTCTTGTTTTTAGTTATTTCAATAACACAAATATGAGCAACATTAGCTATGACTGCAACTGTCTAATGTTTATGTTTAAGAATGTAACATCCTTTTTACCATTATATACATATTAAGAAGTTATTTTTGATTGAAAGTAGCCGAAGAAATTAAATTATATCATATAACCCAACAAGATACAAACTTATAAGAACTATAGCGATTCAACATAATCTTATCATTAAAGGATACGGTGCAGAGGATAAAATTATCTTTTTCTTAATCAAAAGTATCGGGTTCGAGTCATGTGTATGGAAAAAATTCTTGATAGGAAGCATTTCCCCACGAACAAGATTCTATGCAACACAAATCCGAATATAATAGGATTTTAAATTTCAATACAAGTATCGAACACCGGATGAAAAAAAAAAACAGAATCTCATCTTCAAATGTCACATGTATTTTTAATTGTTGAAGCATGATAATGTTCCATATCTCTTTATTATCTATGTAATGGCAATAAAGAGTTAATCAGACAAAGTTGAATCTCAACTATTTCTTAAATTTTATCATTCCTAGAGAATCTTATTCCAATCTTCAACTACTATTAAAAATAAAATATACATCAATTAAATAGAGGACACGCCCATTCCTTTGTATATGTATTTTATACAAGGCACGTACTATCTCATGACGATTGAAATAGCATCTCAATTTATCAAGTTTAGCTGTAATTATACATATCTATATCTCATTAATTTTTCCATTATTAGAAAAGAAAAAAAATTAGCAACTAAATAGTGATGATTAACGTTCAAACTAGAGTTTTAGCAATGAGAGATGCATGACAAAATAATTTATGAAAAGTTCATTTCGAAATTAAAAATAAATTTAGATTTATTTTGACATTAAATTCTCCACAAGCCTCAATACTTCAAATAAAAATACTTCCCATTACTAATCTATGGACCATTTTCCTAAAAGAAGTGCTCCAACAACAACAACAACCTAGTATAATCTCACAAGTGGGGTATGGGGAGAGTAATATGTACGCAGACCTTACCCTTACCCCGAGGGATAGAGAGATTGTTTCCAGAAGACCCTCGATTAATCACCTCTCCCCAATACTTCTTAAGTCTCTTTCTACCTCTCCTCTTGCCCATCATAGCCAGTCTCTCACACCTTCTCGTCGGTGCATCAGTGCTACCCTCTGAATGTGCCCGAACCATCTGAGTCTTGCTTCCCGCATCTCGTCCTCCATGGGGAGCTGCTCCCACTTTCTCTCGAATGTCTTCATTCATAATCTTATCCATCCTTGTATGTCTACACATCCACCTCAACATCCTCATCTCTGCTACTTTCATCTTCTGGAGAGGTGAGTTTTTAATCGGCCAACACTCGGTCCCATACATCATGGCAGGCCTAACCACTGATCGATAAAACTTACCTTTTAGTATCGGTGGTGCTTTCTTGTCACATAGGACTCTCGTTACTAACCTCCACTTCATCTACCCCACTCCTATATGGTGTGTGACATCATCTTCGATCTCCTCGATCCCCTGGAAAACTGATCGTCCAGCTCCCTAATTTAAAGCGGCACCGGGTTTGGACCGCAGGGAACCGTAGCATGGGGGGACGTCTAATCCTTTGCCGCCGCAAGGCTGGCTAATCGTACGCAGCAGGCTCGAATACCCCTGGTTCTGGAAGGCACATGAGTCCGAACACTATGTTGAATGTGCGACCGAGACTACAATATGTAGGTACTTGTGCAGGTGAGGCGTCGGTCGGTCCTAGAAATGGCGGCATCGGTGCGAGGAGTTAACGACCGGACGTGCTACAACCTAGGGATCACCGGGCAGCTCTTTCGCTTTATAGTGATCGGGGGGCATAGCACAATTCTTCTTGGAAGAGGGTTATTTGCTCGGGTGACTGATCCTGCTCCAAGGTACTTGAAACTACCCATCTTAGGGATGACTTGAGAATCAAGCCTCACTTCCACTCCCGCTTCCGTCGGCTCGGCCCTAAATTTGCACTCGAGGTATTCCATCTTCGTCCTGCTCATCCTGAAACCTATAGACTCAAGAGCATGTCTTCAAACCTCTGGACTCCCATTGACATTGCATCGCGTCAATTAGGACTATGTCATCAGCAAATAACATGCACCATGGTACCTCCCCTTGAATATGATGCAATATGGCATCCATCACCAAAGCAACTAGGAAAGGGCTGAACAATGACCCTTGGTGCAACCCCGTAGCAAACCGAAAAATGCTCGGAGTCGCCTCCTACTGTCCAAACCTGAGTCTTAGCTCCATCATATATGTCTCTAATCACCCTAATGTAGGCAACCGGGACCCTTTTAACCTCTAAGCAACTCCATATGACCTCCCAAGGGACCTTGTCATATGCTTTCTCTAGATCAATAAACACCATGTGGAGGTCCTTCTTCTTGTCCCTGTATTGTTCCACCATCCTCCTAATAAGGTGGATAGCTTTTGTGGTATATCGCCCCAGTATGAACCCGAACTGGTTGTTTGAAATAGACATCGTCCTTCCTACTCTCATTTCTACCACTATCTCCTAGACTTTCATGATATGACTTAGTAATTAGATACCCCTATAGTTGTTATAGCTCTGGATATCGCCTTTGTTCTTATGACTACAAAAAGTGCTCTAGGCGGGAGAGGGTTTTAGATGCCCAAACTTTTGGGGCCCCCTAAAATTCTTAATTGATATACCCTGTATCAAATTTAGAAATCATTAAAAAGCATTAATGCTTTATCCTTGGTACTAAACATTGTCTCATCGCGAGAATGGACCAAAAGTATAGTTGACAATGTTGAACCGTCATTAATGACTTTGTTTGATCTCTTTGAACTTAGATCTTGGGATCTCGAGTCTTCTAGGTAGAGTTACCGCCACTATGACTACATCTCAACCACGGTACCATTTCCCTTGATGATTTCTCAACTACCCTAGTTAGTCCTTTTGTAAGTGTATCTGACACATTATTACGTGACTTTACATAATCAATCATGATAACTCCTCTAGACAGCAATTGCCTAACGATTTTATGTCTTTGTCGTATATGACGAGATTTACCACTATATATAATGCTCCAACCCTTCCAATTTCCACTTGACTATTGCAATGTATGCATATTGATGCCAACGGTTTGGGCCAAAATGGAATATCTTCCTAGAAATTTCGGAGCCATTCAGCTTCTTCACCGACTTTATCTAACGCTATGAATTCAGCCTTCATTGTAGAGCGGGCAATACAAGTTTGTTTGGACGACTTCCAAGATGACACTCCTCCACCAATAGTGCATACATATCCACTTGTAGACTTGGGATCAGTTGATCCGGTGATCCAATTTTCATCACATTATCCCTCATTTACCACAAGATATTTACTATAGTGCAATGCAAAGTCCTGGGTATGTACTAAATACCCTAAAAACTCGTTTCATAGCCATCCAATAAGATTGACCTAGATTGCTCGTATGTCGACTCACTTTTCTTATAGCACAAGCTATATCTTGTCGTGTACAGTTCATTATGTACATTAAGTAACCCAACACACGAGCATGATCTAATTGTGATATTCTTTAGCCGTTGTTCTTTGTTAATGCAAGATTCACGTCAATTGGAGTCTTTTCTACTTTAAAGCCCAAGTTCTTGAATTTTTCAAATATTGTTTTAATATAATGAGATTGGGACATGCTATACCTTGAAGAGTCTTATGGATCTTAATCTCAGAATTAAACCAGCAACTCCCAAGTCTTTCATATCAAACTTGATAGTTAGCATACGTTTAGTAGCATTTATGTTGATAATGTCATTACTCAATATTAGCATATCAACCACATATAAGCAAATAATGACTATGTGATTTGGAATATTTTTAAGGTATACACATTTATCACATTCACTTATAATAAAAGGAAAAATATATAAGTTACCCCTAGAACTATGGAACAAATCCCTATTACACACTTTCTAACCATGAAAATCATCTTACACGCTCAACCTTTTCGAGTGTGTTTAGCACACACCTTTTTTTTCTTGCCCAATTTTTTAAAATATGTGTAAAGTCATGCACCATTAAGATTTGTTATGCGTGTTATAACTCATTTAAAAATTAAAATACGTATAATTATAATTGTACCCTTTACCATTTTCACCTTTGCATCTCTTTCTCTTCGACTGCGAGTTATCTCTCTCGCACAACAACAACCAGGCCTCTACCGTTTAATTCAAACAAATAATAGAAGCCCCAATAAAATTCTCCTAGCTTCTTAAGTATTTTTGAGATGCAAAATTCCAGTACCATCAGTAAATATTGATCTTTTGCAAAAATTTATTAATATTTGATCCAAATGTCAAAAACAATTAGGAGTACTAGAATATCGATTCTTGTTAAGCAAACCTACAACCCTCTGTAATAGTATATAATGGTAAGTGGATCATATACTATATCATAGCAAAAATAATAGGTGACAATTAACAAAATTAAGGGCTCCTTCATGGTTGCCCCTAACAGGTGTAAGGAAAAAAAGGAAGAGAAGAGAAAAGGTGCAATGGTGAAGGTATAGTAATTTTTTGATAGGTGAGTGTTGATTGATTTTAGGATGGTAGAGAAGTTGTGAAGCATTAATGGTGGACAATGAAGAGGTCTGGGTGGGCTCTCAACAAGTTGGTGGTGGAATTAGTTTAGAAAAATAAAAAAAGAAAGAAACTAAAAAAAGGAATGAAAGAAAGAAAATGTATTGTAGTCGTTGGAAAACTTTCACAAAATCTAAACTGTTTAAATAAAATATCAGACAAATAATTTTTTACTATTCAGATGCCTCATTGTGTTTGTAAAACACGCGCTAGACACATAGGCAAAGAGGTATGTATTAGAAACACTCTGAAATGGTTGAGTGTGTAAAATAATTTTTATGGTCAAAAAGTGTATAACAGGAATTTGGTTCAAAGTTCAGGGGGTAACTTATATATTTTGTCATGTTAAAACCATTTGACAACATTGTTTGATCAATTTAGCATGCCATTATTTGGGTGCTTGTTTTAATCCGTAAAGGGACTTAAAAAATTTACATACCTTCTTTTCTTTACCTGGAACCACAAACCCTTCAGGTTGTTCTATGTAAATTTCTTCCTCCAACTCTCCATTTAAGAAGGATGTCTTAACATCCATTTGATGAATTTCAAGATCATAAACTGCAGCTAACGCTACTAACATTCGTATGGACGTACTTCTTGTAACTGGAGAGTATGTATCAAAATCCTCAAGACCTTCTCGTTGTCTATACCCTTTGACCATAAGTCTTATCTTAAATTTGTCAATAGTGCAATCATCTTTTATTTTCCTCTTAAAGATCCATTTAGGACTCAACGGTTTATTTTCAGGTGGAAGATCAACCAATTCCCATGTATGGTTGTTCAGTATGGATTTTATTTCACTATTGACTGCCTCTTTCCAAAATAATGATTCTGAAGAAGACATAGCTTCTTTCAATGTTTAATGCTCATTTTTCAATAAGAAAGTCACAAAATTTGGTCCAAATGAAGTCTTGGATCCTTCTGATTAAGTATGCATTCTTTTGTTTCTTCCCGAGGTCATTTAGATCCTTCACCAATCGAGTCACATTCCTTTTTATACGGATATATATTTTCAAAGAACTATGTATTGTCTGATTCAATAACCGTAATATTATGAGTGCCGGGATTTTCTGATTTATGAACTAGAAATCGTTATGCTTTATTATTAGTCGCATATCCTATGAAAACACAATCAATAATTTTTTATCTTATTTTTACCTTTTTCGATTTAGGAACTTGCACTTTTACCAAACACTCCCACACTTTAACATAATTCAAATTTGGCTTCCTTCTTTTCCATTTTTCATATGGAATGAATTATGTTTTGCTATGAGGTTCTCGATTTAGTATTCGGCTAGCCGTAAGAACGACTTCTTCCCACAAGTTCTGTGGCAAGCCAGAAGTTATCAATAATGTGTTCATCATCTCCTTTAATAAATATTTTTTTCTTTCCGCAATCCCATTGGATGGGGCATGTAAGGGGTCGTTGTTTGATGAATAATTCCATTTTGTAAATATATTTGTTCAAAAGGAGATTCATATTCACCACCCTATCACTTATTATCATTTTGATGTTCTTATTAAGTTGCATTTCAACTTTATTTTTGTATTGCTTGAATGCGTCTATTGCTTCATATTTACTATTAAGTAATTAAACATAGCAATATCGAGTACTATCGTCAATAAAAGTTATGAAATACTTCTTTCCACTGCAAGATGGTATTGACTTCATATCGCAAATATCTGTGTGAATTAAGTCTAAAGAATTCGAATTCTTTTCAACTAACTTATAAGGATGTTTAACATACTTAGACTCCACACATATTTGACATTTTAATTTGTTGCATTTAAATTTAGGCAATACTTCCAAAATAATCATTTACCACAATGTTTTATAATTAACATGACCCAAACGTATATGACATAATTCATTTGATTCAAGTAAGTAAGACGAAGCTGAAATTTTATTATTATTTTCAACAACCATTACATTCAGCTTGAAAAGACCCTCGGTGAGGTAATTTTTTCCTTCAAATATTTCGTTCTTACTTATTACAACCTTATCGGATATAAATACACATCTAAACCAATCTTAACAAGAAGTCTAGTAGAGACTAAATTCTTCCTAATCTCGGGAACATGAAGGACGTTGTTCAAAGTCACCACTTTGCCGTAAGTCATTTTGAGAAATATCTTCCCACATCCTTCAATCTTGGCATTTGTAGCATTTCCCATAGAAATCGTCTCATCGGGTCCAACAGAAGAATAAGTAGCAAAATGACACAGGCTTAGAGTCCGGCGCAGCACACAACGCCCGTGCAGCGTACCGAGGCCGCCCACTACCTCGAGACAAGCCTTACCATATGCGGAAGCCAACTGGTTTTGCCCTGCCGCGGGCTCATCAGGGGAGCGGCACTAGCCCCCGACCAGTTGATCCCTTAGGCTTTCTTCGGTCCCCTTCATTGTCAATTCCATGACCAGCGACAAGCACCCCAAACTTAACCGGGTCGGCCTGCCTGACTCGGCCAGATCGAAGCATCTCTAAGGGAGAACAATGCCTTATTGCTAATGTCGTCCCCATAACCCAACGATGAAGTTCCAGATGGCCCGCTCTTTCCATTGGACTACATGGTCACGACAAACGGGTCGTGACATTCTCCCCCACCCAAAACCCAGCACGTCCTCGTGTTGTTGGGGAGAAGGATTCCGCCCAGGATCCCGCACAATACTGCTAATGCGCCGCGTTTCTTCACTCAGTCGCACCTCACCTCGTGCAACCGGGCCTTGCTGATGGCTATCCAGGTCTTACCCTAGACCTTAGCAGGATGGGGCAGTCATCGGCACGAGCCCCCCGCCTGGGCAACGCACCCGCACAGTCCTTCCCTCTAGGACCCCACCATAACGCACAGCAGCAAGTACGTCTCGCTTTGATACCACTTGTCACGGGCTTAGAGTCCAGCGCAGCACACAGCGCCCGTGCGGCGTCCCGAGGCCGCACACTACCTCGAGACTGTTGGAAACACGTTCTCTAGGCTCTATACTAAAACGTGTGTTCTTATGTGTAGGTTTTGATGAATGACAAACGAAGCGCAAATTGATATATGACGAAGTTCAAGTACAAGCGCATAATTGATGCATAACGAGATTCAGGCACAAGACAAAGTTTTATAGTTCAAATGAGTCGTTCTTAATTGTGTTCTTGATTCTACAACTTGACTCATGATATGGCTTCTCTGGTAAAACTATTTTTTCCAAAATCATGCATATTTAATTTAATGTTAAATGATTTTAAATCATGCATATTTACTTTAGTCAAAATGATTTTTAAACATGCCTTTAAAATCTGGACTAAGATAATCGATTATGTATTTATGATAATTGATTATGTTAAGCCAAGGCTGCATGACAATCGATTGTGTTAAGGCAGTGAGCATCAGATTTTTCAAATCTGCATGACAATCGATTGTGAACCTTATGACAATCGATTGTGATGAGGCAGTGTACATCAAAGTTTTTCAACGCTCAAAATAATTGATTGTGAAGTTAATGACAATCGATTGTGATGAGGCAGTGTCCATCAAAGTTTTTCAAAACTCAGAATAATCGATTGTGAAGCTAATGACAATCGATTGTGAAGAGACAGTGTCCTTCAGATTTTTCAAAGTCACAAAATAATCGATTGTGAACATATGACAATCGATTGTGTTGAGGCAGTATCTTCCAGACTTTTTCAAAGTTATTAAATAATCGATTGTGAGTATATAACAATCGATTGTCAAGAGGCAGTGTCTAAAATGATTTTCAATGTCTGATAAATAATCGATTGTTAACATTGCACAATCGATTGTGAAGCTGACCGTTGTCGTAAAGTTTTCAAATACCGTCAGGTAATCGATTGTTGATTTTGTACAATCGATTGTTGAAATTAAAATCTGGAAAGGATTTTTTGAACGTTGCTGAATAATCGATTATTGATTTTGTATAATCGATTGTTTTACGTAAAATCTGGAAATGATTTTCTGAACGTTGCTAATAATCGATTGTTGATCTTCGATAATCAATTGTTATGCGTAAAATCTGGGATTGATTTTTGGAACGATTGGCAAACAATCGATTGTGGATTCTTGACAATTGATTGTCACACAGTAAATCAGCAACTCTTAATTGGCAATTAGGCAACGGTAATGCCAAGTTTTTCAACTATAAATACAGCTTCATTTCAGTGTTTTAAACACAACAACACACAACAACTGATCATACAATTGCTATAAGCTTGCATACTCTATTGCTAATCATTTTATATTCATTACATAAGTTTTGAGAGCCATATTCTTGTCCAAAGTTGTTGTGATCTTGAGCTTACTTCTTTTACTCATATCTACTCATAAAGGAGTGTATTGTTTGAGTGTTAGTGTTTTGTACACTTGAAGAGAATTGTGATTCTCTTGTTGTAAGGAACTTCTGTTTCCTTGGTCGAAGTCTTGGAGTGTTGT
This sequence comes from Nicotiana benthamiana, assembly GCA_034376525.1. Taxonomy (NCBI): domain Eukaryota; kingdom Viridiplantae; phylum Streptophyta; class Magnoliopsida; order Solanales; family Solanaceae; genus Nicotiana; species Nicotiana benthamiana. Next base: position 43,955,704 of record CM067326.1, read on the forward strand.
ATCTCCAAGCAAGATTGTTGAGGCTTGTGTCCTCAGATTGTAAAGGTTGGTTAGGCACCCGTAAGCTTAACAGTGAAGTCTTGGAGTGTTGTATCTCTGAGCAAAGGTGTTAAGGCTTGTGTCCTTAAGTTGTAAAGGTTGGTTAGGCACCCGTAAGCTTAACAGTGAATTCTTGGAGTGTTGTATCTCCGAGCAAAGGTGTTAAGGCTTGTGTCCTTAAGTTGTAAAGGTTTGTTGAGCACCCGTAAGCTTGACAAGTTAGTAGAAAATCTCGAGAGAGTCTCTCAGGGACTGGACTAGCCACTTGTTGTGGTGAACCAGAATACATTGGTGCGTTTGTTCCTTATTGCATTTAATTTCCGCACTTATTTTTCCTGCAAGTTTTTAAATTCCGCAAGTTTACGCTAATTTTTTATTATAACGCTATTCACCCCCCCCCTCTAGCGTTAAGCGTATTATCTAACAATTAGTATCAGAGCCCAACTCTCTGAAGACTTAACAGTTTGAGAGAACCATCCATGGCTTCTACTCGTGACTCTTTTGCAGGAATAGGTGAAGGTGATTTTAACATGTTGCCCCCACTATTTGATGGAAATAATTACTTATATTGGAAAGATCGGATGAGAATTTTCATCACAGCCAACAACTTTTATCTATGGCAAATCATCAAGCATGGTGATCAAATGACAACAAAAGTTGGGAAAGCCAAGGTAAGTGAATACAACACTAATGCAATAAATATGTTGTATAGCGCGTTGAATCAGGAAAACTATCAGAAAATTTCCCACTACAAAACCGCCAAAGAGATGTGGGATAAGCTGGAGGAAATGTATGAAAGCATGCCTCAAAAAGCGAACAGCTCATATGATGAATCAACTGGCCAATGTCTCATGGCAAACGAAGAAGAAGAGGTAAGTACGTCCAACTCTCACTCGCTTGAAGAAATGCAAAATGCTTATAATAAATTACATAGTGAGTTTGTTGATGCTTCCAAGACTATTAAAGATTTGCAGAAAACTCTGTCGTTGCAAGAAAAAGATTTTCAAAAACAACTCTCTCTAAAAGAAAAAGATTTTAAAAAACTGGTTTTAGAAAATGAGAAGTTGAAAGAGGAAAACAAGTTTTTCGAAAAAAGAAGCGCCGATAAGCCTGAAAGCTCTATTAGAAAGTGTACTTTTTGCTTGCATCTCAAAAATGAAGTAGAAAGGCTTAAAGGCACATTAGATAAGTTTAATTCTTCGCACAAAAATTTGAATGATGTTCTTGATAATTTGAAGTCAACCAAGCATGGCATAGGGTTTACGAATGAGCCTAAAGAAAAGGTTGAAGCTAAACCCCAACAACCTAAGGCTCAACCTAGGACTAATAATAAAAATGCTTATCCTAGAAATAGCAATCCTAGAACCAATATGCATGCTAGACTAAATGTTGAACATTTTAGAAGACCTAGCAATGACTTACCACCTAGAAATAACTACCCTAGAAATGATGCATATTATAGGCCAAATACTAGAAGGAATTTTGAACCCTTTAGAGCACCTAGAAATGATTTCCAACGTAGAAATAATTATTCTAGAAATGCTGCTCATAGTAGGAGAAATGATGTTCATAAAGCGTGCAATAGTCATAATGCTGAAAATAGAGTAAACCATTTTCGTCCGTCAAGTTACTATGAACCTAGAAGGATGCATAACCCCAACGTGACTTGTCATTATTGTAGACGTATTGGTCATATTGCTCCTGCATGTTTTACACGACATAGACATATCACTCAATCGCATCATTATGATATGCCTAACCCCCAAGGACCCAAAATGGCATGGGTACCAAAAGATCATTAATCTGTTTTGCAGGTGTGCTTGAAAGGCTACAGTATTGTAGTAGATGCACCGAGCACGACACCTCATTGCATCAAGAGGAAATTTCGGTTAGTTATCCTTTTTGACAAAAAACCGAATTGTTGATATGTGCTAGCAACCAATATTAACTTATTTGTTGTTAATTTGGTTCCCCTATTGTTGAATCTTTGATAAGCTTAGTCGTAATAGTTGATGTGCGTTAACAATTGAGATATCCTTGTCAACAATCAATATCAATTAGCCTTGTTGATTCATATGTTGAAAACGTGTTGTTAAATGACAATTGGTGTCAATTAGTTTACTTGTTAGTTATCTGCTTTTAAAAGATCAAAACTGTTGATATGTATTAACAGTTAGCTTAATAAAATCATCTCATTCATGATTTGATAATTGCTATCTGTGGTTTAAATAACTGTTAGTATACTGTGTGGTGTGTATTATCTATCAGCATATTCTTCAAAAAGTTTTCACTCACGTTTTTGATGAATGCTATCCTCAGTTTTGAAAAATAACTGAGATGTCTCATGTTTCTAACAATTGACAAAAATCCTTCTGTTAAAAATTGTCTCTTGATGAACACATCCTTTGGTCTGGATAATGGTTGGTATGTTCTTCAAAATTCGATGTATGGTTGATCTGTTAACAGTCAACACTCGGTTGTAATATGCTTTACTAAAAATAACAATTTGTATCACTGTTAATAAAATAATTTTTGGTACACTTGTTATGTCATCCAACAAATGGGTTTATCATTGTTTTATAACAATTGGTATATCTATGTCTTGTTGGTATGTCTTGATGAATTTCTGATTAAGGGGAAATAGATTGCATGAAGTTTACTATCTTTTTGATGACAGAATTTCAAAACAACTCTCTATATTGGCAATGTTATTTTCTTTAAACTCTCATGCCACTAATATCTTGCATTCCAAATCTTGTGGAAAATGATATCTTAGAAAATATTGTATTACTTTGGAGCAACTAATAAGTGTCATGCAAGGAATCTGTAAATCGCATTTGAGATATCATTGATAGACAAGCTTAATTTCTTCTTGGAGCTGCAAATTAAGCAAATGAAAGAGGGAACTTTCATTTGTCCATCTAAATGTCGCAAGGAGTTGCCAAATCAATTCGAAAAGAGCAACACCAAACCAATGGTCACGTCAATGAATTTAGATGACCATCTTGACAGAAATGTGAAAGGTAAGACGAGCAATACCAAGAACTACACAGGTATGATCGTTCCTCACTTTACCTTATTGCTAGTAGACTTGATAAAATATTTAGCGGTTAATGTTGTGCTAAATATAAATCATGTCCAAATGAAGTATTGAATGCGGGTAAACGTTGATCTAAATGCATACACTTTAGGTTGCATTTATATTTTAATTACTGACTTGAGCGTCGGAGACGTTTAATTCTATTTTGCAGGTATCACCTTAAAGGTAGGGGGAATTATTACGTTTTGGCACAAAACAATCGATTGTTCCAAGCAAATAATCGATTATCTTACTGTGCAGAAAATCGATTAGCAGTATCACTAATCGATTGTTTATGGTTTATGCTTATTATGCAGTTTTGTTTAATAATCAATTTTTTAACTGTATAATCGATTACCATCTCAGTCAGTCAGTACTGCTTTCCTAAAACAAACAATCGATTGTTTCAAAATATAATCGATTATTTTCCTAGTCAGAAAATTTCTGTACTCACTGTAACATAACAATCGATTACCATATTTGACAATCGATTATTTTCTGTCTGTATTTCAAAAATTTGTTACCGTTTGGCTTTTGAAGATTCCTGCAATCGATTTGTGTCAGTTCCGAGATTCAGTCAAATCTTAATGACAATCGATTATCTCATTCCAACAATCGTTTGTCTAACGGTCAGTAAGATTTATTTTTACCGTTTCTGATTGTTTCAGCTTTCAATTTTCTGCAGATTTCTTCCATTAATAAAATGCCTTTCTCCCCTCTATAAATAGGCTCCATATATGTTCATTTTTATTCACTCAAGTATCAACTTTAGCTCTCAAACTATCAAAATTCTTTCAAGTCTCTTGCAAATTCCAGCAATACTCAGTGAAAATGTCGGGCCGACTCCAAACGTTCCCGTTCTGCTAGGCATGGTGCATTCTCCTCTGCTGCTCCAAACTATCCTTATCAAGATGGTTCCGTTCTATACTTTAATTCTGACATCGAGCTTACTCGATTTTTAACAAAATTTGAAAAGCGCGACATTCTTCCTCCCCGCTTTTCAACCAACAAGTATCTTGAATCTTATGGCCCTGCTGCAAATATGCTCAAAAATTGTCAACTTCTTGACTTCTTACTTCTTACCCATCCTTACATCAATACTACATTGATTCAAGCATTTTACGCCAACCTTCATGAGGATGATGACGGTGAGCTTGTGACAAATATAAATGGTGTTCAAATTCTTCTTTCCGATGAAAACCTTCATACCATTGCCCGTCTTCCTCATAATGGTGAAGACATTTTTCGGTACATCAGAGAGGCCGGAGCCCTTTTTGATGAAATAGTCCTCCTACATCAAACCGGACTTACTTCTTATGATCCAAATCTTTCTTCCCGTCGTCCTACAATTACGGGAATGGATCCCAATTATCGGTTGATTTTCTATTTCATCACCCGAGTCCTCAAGCCTCGTAAGCATAACCATACTACCATTTCCCAAGAGGACACCAAGCTCATGCATGCCATAATAACCGGAGCTAACATTAATTGGTGTCGGTTCGTCAAGATTCACATGCGTGACGCTATCGGAGATGATAGGCCTCTTCCTTATGCTCTCCTCATCATGAATTTTCTTGAAGCCTCCGGATTCATCACTTCCAACGGTCCTCTCAAAAAGAGTACCAAGAAGTGGGAAATTTCAGAATCCTCCTTTCATCATGACGGTGATCATGCAGCGCCTGCTCCTCCTCCAACCCGTCGAACTCGTCCGCCTCAAGAGCCCACTCTCCAATCCATTTCTGACCAAATTGCTTCCTTGACCACCTCTGTTGGTCAATTGAAAAATGAGATCCATGGATATTTTGACCATGTTCATTATCCATATGCCGGTCTTGTTCCCTTTGAAGCAGTGCCGGACGATGAGGCGGGAAATGATGATGAATGATTTCTTTGTTTGTTTTGGTTCTATTGTGATATGTTTTATTGTCCCCTCCTTATGTAATTGTTTTCTCTTTCCAATAAATAAAAAAGTTTTATTTACATCTTTGGCATCTTCTTATATTATTTTTGCTAATGGCAAAAGGGGGAAGATAACGGGTATGCACTCTCAATACTTATCGGCATAAATTGAGGGGGAATTCATATATTGAGGGGAAACTAATTGCATACTTGTTGCATATCCTTTCTTGTCTTGAATCGTCATTATGAATTGTTTAATTTGCATATCCCGCTTAAAGTTTGCCATTATCAAAAAGGGGGAAATTGTTGGAAACACGTTCTCTAGGCTCTATACTAAAACGTGTGTTCTTATGTGTAGGTTTTGATGAATGACAAACGAAGCACAAATTGATATATGACGAAGTTCAAGTACAAGCGCATAATTGATGCATAACGAGATTCAGGCACAAGACAAAGTTTTATAGTTCAAATGAGTCGTTCTTAATTGTGTTCTTGATTCTACAACTTGAATCATGATATGGCTTCTCTCGTAAAACTATTTTTTCCAAAATCATGCATATTTAATTTAATGCTAAATGATTTTTAATCATGCATATTTACTTTAGTCAAAATGATTTTTAAACATGCCTCTAAAATCTGGACTAAGATAATCGATTATGTACTTATGATAATCGATTATGTTAAGCCAAGGCTGCATGACAATCGATTGTGAACTAATGACAATCGATTTTGTTAAGGCAGTGAGCATCAGATTTTTCAAATCTGCATGATAATCGATTGTGAACCTTATGACAATCGATTGTGATGAGGCAGTGTACATCAAAGTTTTTCAACGCTCAAAATAATCGATTGTGAAGTTAATGACAATCGATTGTGATGAGGCAGTATCCATCAAAGTTTTTCAAAACTCAGAATAATCGATTGTGAAGCTAATGACAATCGGATGTGAAGAGACAGTGTCCTTCAGATTTTTCAAAGTCATAAAATAATCGATTGTGAACATATGACAATCGATTGTGTTGAGGCAGTATCTTCCAGACTTTTTCAAAGTTATTAAATAATCGATTGTGAGTATATAACAATCGATTGTCAAGAGGCAGTGTCTAAAATAATTTTCAAAGTCTGATAAATAATCGATTGTTAACATTGCACAATCGATTGTGAAGCTGACCGTTGTCGTAAAGTTTTCAAATACCGTCAGGTAATCGATTGTTGATTTTGTACAATCGATTGTTGAAATTAAAATCTGGAAAGGATTTTTTGAACGTTGCTGAATAATCGATTATTGATTTTGTATAATCGATTATTTTACGTAAAATCTGGAAATGATTTTTTGAACGTTGCTAATAATCGATTGTTGATCTTGGATCATCGATTGTTACGCGTAAAATCTGGGATTGATTTTTGGAACGATTGGCAAAAAATTGATTGTGGATTCTTGACAATCGATTATCACACAGTAAAATCAGCAACTCTTAATTGGCAATTAGGCAACGGTAATGCCAAGTTTTTCAACTATAAATACAGCTTCATTTCAGTGTTTTAAACACAACAACACACAACAACTGATCATACAATTGATATAAGCTTGCATACTCTATTGCTAATCATTTTATATTCATTACATAAATTTTGAGAGCCATATTCTTGTCCAAAGTTGTTGTGATCTTGAGCTTACTTCTTTTACTCATATCTACTCATAAAGGAGTGTATTGTTTGAGTGTTTAGTGTTTTGTACACTTGAAGATAATTGTGATTCTCTTGTTGTAAGGAACTTGTGTTTCCTTGGTCGAAGTCTTGGAGTATTGTATCTCCGAGCAAGATTGTTGAGGCTTGTGTCCTCAGATTGTAAAGGTTGGTTAGGCACCATTAAGCTTAACAGTGAAGTCTTGGAGTGTTGTATCTCCGAGCAAAGGTGTTAAGGCTTGTGTCCTTAAGTTGTAAAGGTTGGTTAGGCACCCGTAAGCTTAACAGTGAAGTCTTGGAGTGTTGTATCTCCGAGCAAAGGTGTTAAGGCTTGTGTCCTTAAGTTGTAAAGGTTTGTTGAGTACCCGTAAGCTTGACAAGTTAGTAGAAAATCTCGAGAGAGTCTCTCGGGGACTGGACTAGCCACTTGTTGAGGTGAACCAGAATACATCGGTGAGTTTGTTCCTTATTGCATTTAATTTCCGCACTTATTTTTCCTGCAAGTTTTTAAATTCCGCAAGTTTACGCTAATTTTTTATTATAACGCTATTCACCCCCCCCCCCTCTAGCGTTAAGCGTATTATCTAACAGAGACAAGCCTTACCATACGCGGAAGCCAACCGGTTTCGCCCTGCCTTGGGCTCATCAGGGGAGCGGCACTAGCCCCCCGACCAGTTGATCCCTTAGGCCTACTTCGGTCCCCTTCATTGTCAAGTCCATAACCAGCGACAAGCACCCCAAACTTAACCGGGTCGGCCTGCCTGACTCGGCCAGATCGAAGCATCTCTAAGGGAGAACAACGCGTTATTGCTAATGTCGTCCCTATAACTCAACGACGAAGTTCGATATGGCCCGCTCTTTCCTTTGGACTACGCGGTCACGACAAACGGGTCGTGACAAAAAGCTTCTCTACTAGCACAAACATGAGAGTGGCTCCAGAATCAATCCACCACTCTTTAGGATTGCCCATCAAGTTGCATTCGGAAAGCATGGCACATAAGTCATCAACATCATCATGCTTTTCAATAATGTTTGTTTGACCCTTCTTCTTGTCTTTCTTCGGAGCATAATACTCCGTAGATTTATGTCCGGTTTTTTAACAGTTGTAGCAGTTTCCACTAAACTACTTCTTGCTTGGTTGTATTTCGGTCCAGAAACCTTCTTCATCTTATTGTTCTCTTCAATAATATTTGCTCCCATTATTGTTGAGTTTCCATGGTCTCCCTTTTCAGTAGTTTTTTTGTCCTCTTCAATTTTTAATCAAACAATGAAATCTTCAAGGGACATCTCCTTGCGATTTCAAGTAGTTTTTGAAGTCCTTCCACAAAGGAGGCAACTTCTCGATCATCGTTGCTGCTTGGAATGCGTCATTGATTACAAGACCTTCAATGAAATTTCTATTAGAAAATATACTAAGATTACTACTTTCAACATCAATATTAATTTGGTTTACACCTTCAGCAAGGAGATCATAAATAATCACTTGCAATTCTTGGATTTGAGTAATAACAGACTTGCTATCTACCATTTTGTAGTTTATAAACTTTGCAGCATTGAACTTCTTCAACCCGGCATCTTCGATTTTGTATTTCTTTTCAAGCACAGTCCACAGTTCTTTTGACGTTTTCATGCCACTGCAGACATTATACAAAGCATCCTCTAGCCCACTTAGAATATAATTCTTGCACAAAAAATCTGAGTGCTTCCACGCCTCAATCACGAAAAAGCGTTCTGTTTCTGGAGTCTCATCGGACAGCACAAGAATATCTTCCTTGATGAACTTCTGGAGACTTAGAGTAGTCAAATAGAAGAACATATTTTGTTGTCAGCGCTTGAAATCAATCCCGAAAATATTTTCAGATTTCTCCGCCGGTGCCAATGCTTCCGGTGTTGTTCGGCTCGTTGAGGTATTGGCAGTCACCATTGGAACAGCTTGGTTCACATCATCATTAGTCATTTATGTAAAAGAATGACACAAACGTTAAAATCACGTAGATTTTAATCTCCAATAGAGTACAAATCCACAAAGGTTTTACTCTCTAGAAACAGTGAGTACAAATACAGAAAATATATTAAATTCCTTAAGCTTGTTAGTAATATGTATTTGTAAAATAATTCTAGAGAAAAAATAAAATAACATAAACAGAAATATAAACGAAATAAAAAAAATCAATTCGAGCCTACTGAATTCACAGTGTTTCCATAAGGAATTAATCCCCTCCTAGTACCCTAGATTTTGGATTATTTTTTTCTAGGATAGAACGAATTAAACACCGGTATAATGGTACTTCAAATCCATTGTTTCAGCGAATACAAAGTTCGGTAGCAAATCACGCCTACTGTTGCTTTCTTTAAAGTTAAAATATGCAGAAGAAAGGAGGAGAACTCAGAAAATTCATATGGAAATTCTGAGCAAAATAGTGGTGTATTTATAGCCAAAGTAGGGCTGAAATATAAAGAGGTGCAATGCTTCAGAATAGTTGTTTATGCAAAACAGCCACAGTATAAATGTCATTACATAAATGTCTATTTACTCAACAATAAAGAGGAAAAATTGAAGAAGGTAGTTAATTTTCTGTTACCAAAACAGAAAAACGGTTTGGAGGATTTAACTCCGCAGCCAAAGCCGAGCGACGACTACCGTGCGAGGCTTGCCTTCTTCTCAACTCTTTAAGAGCTAGAAGAAGAGTAATTATTTATATACCCATAAAAAATATTTTCTTCTTCTAATATGAGACAATGTTCATTTGCCAAAGGGGAAATTTTAAAATTTCACTCAACAATTTAATTTTCCTTCATTTTCCATTCACCCTCGTTTAAATATTTAATATACTAAAATGCATAAAATCGAACAATAACTGTTGGACTACGACTGGTTGGTTGCAATGCACATGCCAGTGTGAAGACATCGGAATGTGATGGGCAACTGGAGTCGGTGGGTGATTGAGAAACGGTCTCATGCGAAACATCATCTCTACAAGTAGGACAATGGGTTAATCAAAGGCCCAGTCTAATTGTTGCGCAACTCTAAATGCCAAGCTATATGCATAGGATGCTTATGACAAGACATGCGAATAGCACGTAGCGCTTTTCATTTTCCCTTGGGGACTCCTTTTGCACTATGCGCATCAAAACTTTTGAATTGTTAACCCTAACATTATTTCGTTGCTTACTTCATTTTTTACCTTTTTCCTTTATTATATATTATTTCTTAATGACACAAACAAATTTTCATAAGTTTTCAAAGAATTTATGTATTATTTTTACGCGAAATAAAATATGAAATACTAATTTGGATACTAGTGATACGGGGGTTAAAATGCCAAAATGATTCACCACTCCACAGCTATGAATCTTTTGATATGAAAAAATTCGTAGCTAATAATTAGTTTTTTTCACTGGTGAAAACTTATTTTAGCAAATCTAACCTTTTAGCCATAAGAAAGTATTTAAAATAAAATGTTATTGCTAAATAAATAGTTTTGCTTCAAGTTCTAATAAATTGCAATAATAGTTGGCTTAACTATAATTATTTGTCATAAATGATATAGCAACAAATTTATTGTTGTAATGAAATTTCATAGTTATTCATAAGTTTTTGCCACGATTTGAAAATTATTGTGGCAATAGTAACGTTTGGCCACATTAAATTAGTTGAAACACAATCTTGTAATTAATTATTTTGGTTTCAAGTTAGAACACACGTCAAATAATTGGATTAATAGTTACAATGCTGTAGATGCATAATGTTGTAGTGTATGGCCACTAAATTTTAGATAATAATGTCTTTTATCACACTAAGCATCTGAACTTTTACTCACTGTAACATCATCACTGCAAAATTTTACAAATAACAGTAAGATCACCTTGATTAGAATGTTTTGTTATTAGACTTAGTAAATTTTAGTGATTTTGCTATAATAGTGCGCAAAATTTAGTTACTTTAGTGAGACAAGGCATAATTTTGTGATTTCAGCATTATATTGGATACATTTAGTAATTTTACAATTATAGCGGGTAAAGTTTAATTATTTGAATATAAAATAATAACTACCTCTCAATTTCACCTCCGGATCCACTATATGAATCCTTTTTAACCACATTACCCCATTAAACTTATCCTATATCAATATTAGGCATATATGCTTAATTTTATGCGGAAAAATAGATTGTGCCTTTAGATAAATTTCAATTAAGTGGTGGTACTAATGATTCACACTTCATGGCAATCAGAGCTGCGGAATGAGAGGAAGCTTTAGGAAGGAAGCTTGCCGGAATTCTGGTGATTAATCAATCCGCAGAGAGAAGAGCCTATTTTTTCTCATTTTTATATAATTATGTTTTCAAATTTTGTATGCTTACATGTTTACTTTATGAGATATGTCCATGTTTTTATATATGGATAAACTTGTTATAAAATAGAAGTCTATTTAGAGTGAATGTCTAAGAGTTTTAGCTTGAAGCTAAGTCATTCTCCTCCCTATAAATAGAGGTGCTCTCTACCATTGTAAATCACCCCTAACAACCCCAAGTATTAATAAGAATACTTCTCTCTCTCCCTATTCTCTCTCTATATTGTTCTTATTCTTGCATTATTGTTCTTGTCTTTTATATTATTTCATAACACGTTATCAGCACGAGACTCTACCGTCTCAAGAAGCTCTTTAAGAAGATTAAGCCGCCGTCAATTTCTCCGCATCGGAGCCGCCGCCGTCCGCATTAGTGGAGAAAGGGAAGAAAACATTGAAAATATAATTGGTATACCTTAAAGGTAAGTAATTTACTTTTCCCTTTCAAATTCTTGAAATTCTACGATTTGATTGAATATACAAACAAAGTTTGATTATAACTCTAATGGAGTTTGTAAGAAATTATAACCACATGAAGTGGTTAAATCTCTATGTCCTGCCATGATTAAATTCATGTATGATTGTGGGCAAATAATTGAAAATCCGTCCCATTGAATTTGCTCCATTCCCTTTAGAGAATGTGGAAGCAGTATATGATAAGTATGAAAGAAGACTAAAATATTACCATGAAGGTATCAATGAATGTGGACGTGGCAAAGAATTCCGTCCAATTGAATTTGCTCCATTCCCTTTAGAGAATGTGGTAGCAGTATGTGATAAGTCTGAAAGAAGACTAATTACCGTAAAGGTATCAATGGATGTGGACATGGCAATAGACGAAGTTATAATCGTCATTATTGTGGTAATGAGAACAATAAGGATTCTCAAAATAATCTTTCACTTTATGAAAGTAATATTTGACATGAGATTGTGTAAAGCACATGATTATGATCCATTCCCTGAAGTGAATGTGATAATTGTAATAGAGCCCGTAAGTATGAACACGCTCTTGATGTAATTTTGGTTTATGTCTGACATTATGAAAAGAAAAGTTCGTTGCCCTTGAAATTTCGGGTAAGAACTATATGATATGGGTGTTGGATACTTAAATCCATTTTGGATGCTATGGGTCTTGGAGACGCCATTAAAGACAGAAATAATGCATCCACCCAAAACCATGCTAAGGCCTTGATTTTCTTGCGCCATCACCTTGATGAAGGTTTGAAACTATGCTAAGGCCTTGATTTTCTTGCGCCATCACCTTGATGAAGGTTTGAAGATTGAATATCTCACCGTCAAGGATCCACCTATCTTGTGGAATGGCTTAAAGAAGAGATATGACAACCTGAAGTTGGTCATTCTGCCACAAGCACGATACGATAAGAACCCAAAAGCAAATAGTTTATAAACTATATATTATCGTTGCGGTGAAAACGGGCACTGGTCAAAGGCTTGCCGTATACCATGACTTTTGGTTGACCTTTATCAAGCATCTCGAAAGAGTAAACGCCCTGAAACGAATTTTGTCTCTGACGACAACTTTGACATCACCCACTTGGATGTGGCAGACTTCTTTGAGCAACCCGGGGGGAAGATAGACCACCTAATCGGCGATGGATCCGTGATGAAAGAAGATGGAGCTATTTGATTTTATTTTACTTGTTTGTATTAGTGAATGAATAAACTAATAGCCATCAGTATTAGCTCGTATTAGTTAGTTCATGACATAATGTTAGTATTAGTTCTTTAGAATGTATCAATATGCTCAAATATCAATAATATTTTTACTTTCCAGTAGAGGTAATCGACTAACCTGAAAAACTAGTCGGTTATCTCATATTTCGCATAAAAACTGCAAAACAAATCGATTGTTGATCATCAACAATCGATTGTCTTTAAAACAGTGATCTGGAATTTTACAAAAACAGTCAACAATCGATTGTCTATGATTAACAATCGATTGTCTTTAAAACAGTGTAATCTGGAATTTTTCAAAAATCATCCACAATCGATTGTCTTTGTCTAACAATCGATTGTCGTTAAGACAGTGTAATCTGGAATTTTTCAAAATAGCCAACAATCGATTGTCTATGTTTAACAATCGATTGTCTTAAAACAGTGATCTGGAAATTTTCAAAAATTGTCAACAATCGATTGTCTATGCATAACAATCGATTGTCTTGAAACAGTGCTCTGGAATTTTTCAAAAATTGTCAACAATCGATTGTCTATGTTTAACAATCGATTGTCAATGCTCAACAATCGATTGTGTGTGTTTAACAATCGATTGTTTTATGAAAACGTTTAAACTGAAATTTTCAAACTGCATAGTAATCGATTATGGAAAACATACAATCGACTATCTGATTTTGTTAGTCAACTGTTAGCAGCAGATTTTGAAAATATTATGTGACACAAACGAATTGAAGTTGTTTATTCTCATGTTCGTATATTTTCTTTTATATGTCAAACCATGGGAAGTAAATTGATTGAAGGCTCCGGAAGAGCAACTGTAACTCTGCCCAAAGGCATGACGTTTATCTTAGAGAATGCAATATTCTCCTCCAAGTCTAAGAAGAACTTGTTGAGTTTTAAAGATATCATATTGAGACAATAGATGAGAATAATCTTGAATTCTTCATGAAAACGAGGCTGCCCATTTCGGTTTGGGTTCACGCCATTTTGCACACAGCAATGCTAGTTCGTCGGCTGCCCACTTTGGTTTGGGTTCATGCAATTTTGCATGCAGCATTTTAGTTTGTCGGCTGCCCACTTCGGTTTGGGGTCACGCCATTTTGCATACAGCAATGCTAGTTCGTCTCTGACTGACGAATTGACACAAATATTCCCCGTTGCAATTGGTTTTGGGTCATGGACCCAATATATCCCATTTAAGAATTTTTGGATGCGCAGTATATGTGCCTTTAGCACCGCCATCCCGCACCAAAATGGGTCTGCAAAGAAGGTTAGGAATATATGTTGAGGTTGAATCGCCCTCCATTATTCGCTACCTCGAAACATTGACAGGAGATTTGTTCACTGCACGATTTGCAGACTGTCAATTTGATGAGACACTTTTCCCAAAATTAGGGGGAGAAGTTGGTGAAACCAAACGGGAAATTTTGTGGAAAAATGCATCATTATCTCATCTTGATCCACATACCTCTATTTGTGAAAGAGGCACAAAAGATTATCCATTTTCAAAGAATAGCAAATCAAATGCCTGACGCATTTATAGATTTGAAAAGGATAACAAAATCACATATCCTCGAAGTGAATGTGACAACATTTGATTCACGAATACATATTCATTATTGGAAGAATATGAACATGAAATTGGTATTAAATATACCACACTCACCCCTAGAAGGAGGTTTGAGATGATACCACACTCACCCCTAGAAGGAGGTTTGAGATGATATATGGCATGAATGATCGTTGGTCACGTACCTATTGTACGCCAAAGTATTTTGGAAATATGACTATTAAAGGACAACGATAATGCAAGAAACATATCTTGCATATAAGTTTGACATGACCATAATGGTATAACTTTCTCTTTAAGAAAGATATTCACCACATGGATGTTGATGAATCTGTGGTAGTACAAAATTAATTGAGAGCTCTAGAAGAGCCAATTATTACTATGTTGGAGAAACACAATTGAGTATTGTGCTGTAGTAAGTCTCAAAGAAACTTATTCAGTTTCCAAAGTACACGCGAAAGCGATTGATTATATTGAGACTATAAATAAAGGAAGGCTTTGATATCTCCTATTACTACAACTTGTAGCGGGGTAATTTGTATATGAAATGCTACCCGCTTTGTTCTCCAGTTTGTACTACACAAACGAAATAATGCCACAATAAAGTGGATATCTATTGGTATAAAACCCATGTCATAATAAACCCGAAGTTTATTGATAAGTGCACATGTCGTGGTGTAAATTTGAAGTTTACCAATATTGATAATTTATTCAGTTGACATTCGTGTTAGCCATCTCATTTTATGTATGATGTGCAAATTCACATAGGTGAATAATAAAGAACTAGAAAGTTCTTTACGAGTTCTCTTGTATTACTTGTTCTCATTAATGAACTGACCAACTAAAGAGTTCGGGTTGAAGCCCATAAATTCTGGAAATATCAAAGGTGAATATGGGCCCATTCACCTGCCATGTATACCACATATGATGCATCTATGATATGGTTACATGCGCAATTGTTATTAACCCGCAGCCTGGCCGGTGCTTGCGAGGTAAATTGCTCAGTAATCTAACTTCGAGCATAATTTCCAGGTTCTCTACTCAAGATAGTTCATCTTGATAAGTTGGTTTATATCAAAGTTGGTTTAGCAAGATAATTATTGAGTGCTTCCACTTAATAGCTAAACTGTTTCTTATGAGAACAAAGTTATATATATCAGTTTGATATAAGTTGTATACGAGAGTATATTCTCCCCTCACAAATGGTTCAAGGTCAGGAACCAAATAATTTCATCTTATTATTATTGATGTGCGGTGTATATTTTCATTAACACCATAATGCACAAAGATGAATTCCCAAAGTTGAGGAAACAAGTTAGCTTTTCTAACATGAGGGGGAGACATGATAAACACTTGAGAAAAGGTTACATGGGATGAATTATCATTTGTATATGTATATCCCCGAATATCATGATATGAACCTGAAGTTCATAAAAGGGATAATTCAATTGCAACATATTGCAAAGTATGCTATACGCATTTGCTGACCCAAAGAAAGTAACTAAATGAAAGAGATTCAATTCAAGAAGAATTGATTCCATATGAAAGACATGTAGTTTTGAACCTATAGTTCAAATGCTTGAAAGTATAAAGTCAAAGGTATGTATAATCAGTTTTCAATATCTTATTTGTCTAGCATGACATGGAAAACTTGATATGCATCTAAAGTCTATTATATGGCTTATATGACTTAACTTGAAAGATTTAAGTTGCTTGAAGCATATGCAATTCTTGGTCCTGAAGTACCACATCCTTAGTACAATTTGTGTACATATGTATCTTGCTATAACTATAAGCATGATGGCATTGAGAATACATCTATGAAATATTGAAGAGTCATTCCACGACATTATATGAAGATGTTCATATCTATCAAGAATGATGATTTCAAGGTACGGAATATTTATTCAAGTCAATATGGTTGATTTGTCAAATCTCTACCAAAGATCGTTTTGAAGATGATGCACAAGATTGGAATGCAAATGCTCAAGGATATAAATTGATGTACTCATTAGGGGGAGTCAATGCGCGTTGCACTCTTTTTCCCTTACAAGGTTTTTTCCCACTGGGTTTTCCTTGCAAGGTTTTTAACGAGGCAACCAATAGGCGCATATTCAAACATGTGTACTCTTTTTCCTTTCTTTAATTTTTCCCATTAGGTTTTGGTTTTAAGGTTTTATGAGGCACATTATTGAATAGACATTCAAGGGGGAGTGTTATAAAATAGAAGTCTATTTAGAGTGAATGTCTAAGAGTTTTAGCTTGAAGCTAAGTCATTCTCCTCCCTATAAATAGAGGTGCTCTCTACCATTGTAAATCACCCCTAACAACCCCAAGTATTAATAAGAATACTTCTCTCTCTCCCTATTCTCTCTCTATATTGTTCTTATTCTTGCATTATTGTTCTTGTCTTTTATATTATTTCATAACAAAACTAAAGTTATTTAGCAATATTGGCGACTACACTCGAAAAAAGTGTACCGCGAGCCAAACTGCAAGGCAAGCAGATGGTCACAAACCAAGCGGAGCATATGATTAATTAAAGCTAAAACATAGAAGTTATGCACTAATAAAGTGACACCTTATAAGTCATGATAAGTTCCAATGATATCATGTAGGATCATCATACTTAATCGACGTTTTTTCCCTCCTTTTTTGGTTGCAACTTCAGGTTTACCATGTGAACCCCATTTATTATGTCTATTCTTTTTCTCCATTGATTATATCTATTGAATTAAGTAGTTCTTCAGCAGTGACATTAGGTTACCACAGATGGTGAAGGAAAAGAAAAATCAACATGCAAAAAATTGAGGAAGTACTAATTAAAATGTCCTTAATTCCAAAATCGTATGGCCTTTCATAGGGAGTGAGTTTATGTAACTCGAACAATATAAAGAGTGGTTAGGTTCCCATCTAATGTGCAGAAAATCGGAGACTTGCTGCCATAGCAGACATGTTTTTGCCTAGAATAAAAAGGTTAGAGGGCCTGTCAATAAACCCCGACTTCAATTTAATCAAACAGAATCAGCTTTTGTTTAAATCACAGCTTGCGTACTCTTCGAAGAGCAGGCAACCTTGTTAGTACTGGCAACCAATTAATAAGTCTGAAAACACTGAATATAGCTTAAATAGCTAGGTCAAAACTGACTACCAGGTGAAATTTTTAAAGCGCCCCCACTGCTGGGAGGCACTGAATTTGGAAAATGGTTCAGTGGAAGATGATCACAGTAAGTCAGAACTCATCTTAAGATAACATAAACATATAGAATAACAGCTGCTATCACAGAGTTGAAATGAAGGTACTGGTCACATTCAGGAAAAAATAGAGCGCAAAAAACATGTTCCTATTTCATGACTTCAAACACAATTTTTGCAGATTTTCGAGACACGAACATCAGAAGACAACTGTGTCAAGCATGGTTCCCAATGTCTGGACAATGTTTGAAGACATCAAATTCGAGACATGCTCTTCAAGATGCTTCTTGGCATCTTGCCTTCCTACATTTGCAATAGCTAGCTTTTCTGGAGGCAACTCATCCTCTTCCTGCACTGCTTTATTATACTTAACAGCAAGGTTTAACATCTCCTACACAAGAGAATATTTGAAAAGAGTCACCCAGCATATCAAGGACAATATTTCCTAATTTCTCTCTCTCTACCGTGGAGAGGCAGAAATGAAAAAATATCAGCAATCATATTCTGCGTTCTAACCATCAAAGTTTGGCACATTACATAACAATGGTGTTGTATTTAAATACCACGCAAACCCAAAGATTACCTGAACTGTTTGCTCATTGGTTTTGGAATGAGCATCAAAACGCTGGAGTGTGAGTCCATCTGTCCATTTCTTCTTGTGAAGGTTCAGTAGCATCTTCTCTTCAAGTTCATTCTTTCTGTAGTTTATGGCTATTGAGTAGTAGTGTCTGTTCAAACCATGGATCAATGCCTGCAAAATGCATCTATAAGAAACCAAAAAAATTGAAACTGAAAAAACTCCATCAACGAGTTTATAGTTTTATGCAACACAGTTTGATGGTCTTAACTTAGAAGTTACTTTTAATGGAGCATCACATATGTAGTGCAAGGAAAATATTTTTTAAAAAATAGTTGAAGAGTGGTTCTCAGACAAGTTTTAATTGGAAAATATGAATCAAATAGACTTTTTAAGACTAGTGGAACTATGTTTAACTAAAAACTGGTGCAATTGTGCAGAAGATATTCCATTTAGAAGTATCACCACCAGCGGGACCGAATCAGGAAGTAATGGATCACACATACACAGAGAGTGCATATGTGGATGTGTGTGGGGGGTTGGGGGGAACATCTTTCATAGATATTATGAGGATTAATAATGGCACTTACTTGGATAGATGGCTTGTTCAAATGTCCCAGATTTGATGTTGTCTGCCGTGGCTCTTGGCCAAGCATCATAGTTTGGGGATTGATCAAGCGAAAGGCATCAATTACCACCTTCCCTTTAACACTTTGAATAGGGTCCACTACCACGGCCACTGCTCGTTGATTCAGTGCTTCAAAACTCTGCACAATAGATCATTCATTAGCTATTGGAGTACTCCACATGAAGACTGTCGAAAACAGACCAAATCGACATCCAATCAAGTCAAGTTGATAGGTTCATGTGCTCATCTGCTTTACCAAAATGCAATTGACACCCAAGAGCGCAAAGTTTGGATAAACTATTTATTCTGTTTCTTTTTTTTTTTCCCTCAGACTCTGTTTCTCACTATCCCGTTTAATTGTTATTTATAGGGGGGGCGGGGGTCAGCTCTCTCTTCCCCGTCATATTACATTAAGTTTTTATGTACTTCCTTTCTAATCCTTGCTAACAGAATTTTGTTTCAGTGCATTTCATACAGAAAGCCATAATGGTCTGTCCAGAGGATTTTGTTTTATCATAAAAGAGTATTCAACCTTAATCTTGATAACCACCCTTCCTATTTCTGTCATAGCAGAATTGTCATGGAGATGCTAACAAATTACAGCTCTAGAAAGCAAAAGACACCACCGCAGAAAGAGGTTTTCTAGGGATGTGAGATTTCTCCCCTTTCTTTGCAATACGGTAGAAGTGAGTTCCTACGCCAGCTCTTTCTATACAAACAGCAAGTAATAACATTCACCTTAAGAAGTATATAAACCCCTCCCTCCGTCCCTCCCTCTCTCATCTGCTTCCTTACCAAACAAAGCACTTGACATTACCCCGTCTCTATACCTGGATGGGATTGAGATCTTAAGTCTTAACTTATTTGGTCACTGAATGAAACAACCACCAAGTGCCTAACTCAAAGGAAGGATGCATTCCAAAATAAAGAAACTGCTCCAATTTAGCACCGACTTCAAAGGATGAAGCGAAACGCATATAATCCTCACAAAAACAATTTCCCATACTTTACAAGGACTCCAGTAACATAACTCTTCTCCTTAAGAAAATTCTTGATCTCCACCAATTCAAAAAAAATGGGATAACAAATCACACTACTTTGCAAGGTATTACTATGCCAAATTTCACACACCTAGTAAAATTTCATATTTCAGAACATTCAGTCTTGCTTTTCACATTCCAATTTTTTATATTGCATGGTTTTCCTATGCCACATTCACCACCTCAAGTCAAATTTCATATTACAGGACATTCAGTCCATATTACAGAGCATGTTTTTCTCGATTCCATATTAATAAAAGAAGATCATTTAACTCGGGGTGATTTGATCTACTATTAAAGAACTCACACAGAATGGTCAACTATCCTTATTCAGCGGCTCATGATTCACATAGAACATTTCTAAGTCAATAGGAACTAGCTAAGAATCAAAATGGAAAAGAACAAGGATAACCTGCTGAGTATTGATGTCAACACCAGAAAGCCAGCAGCCAAATCCAGGATGTGAATGATACCAACCAACAACCATCTCAGGTCTATGATACAACAAAGTAGCAATTAGGGCATCCTCAGTGTCAAAACACAAAGAAGAATAGTATACAAGTTGATTAAGCAACATTAAAAAAACAAAGAGATATGAGATGTGGCACATCAGAAAATAGAAGAGCAGATATCATATAAATAAAAGTAGCGACATTGAAGTTTGAACTACCAACTTCTGATTCCATGTTCTCAATAAGGAGTCGGGCTCCTAGTCTGGCTCTTTTTCAATTATTTATTTTTTGTTTTCATCCTTTCCTTCTTTTTTCTCGGGGGGAAGAAAGGGGGGGGGGGGGGGGGGGGGGGTTGTCTCGAACCAGTAGAAAACAACAGTTTACCACAACTAGAAGCTAAGAACACAGAAGAGGTTCATGAAACATCCTAATCTTCTACCTTATATTGCAAACAATATAAACTGATTTAGTTTCCAACCATTTACCAAGTTAACTAATTTCAGAAGACAACTCCTAAATCGTACAAGATTACTTCACTTTTCTTAGCTTCCAAAAATCTGAAATCAGTTAGCTGCTAATTCAACATGCCTAAAATTTTACAGTACAACCCCTTAACTTTGTGACACCAGCATATTTGAAGGTTGATTCTAATGAAAGCTCAAGGAAACCGATTCCAAGTAATCAAACCCTCACCAAAATTGATTAAGACACAGCGTAACCACATATTCTCAGCTAATACACAAGGTTCTTTACCAGAAAGCCCAAAGAGCATAATTCACGAATAAACTTACCCTTTTATTCCATGATCACATCTTCAAGTTGGTTCTTATGTGAGACAGACCTCAACAACACATCTATCCAGGCAAAATAAGTACTAAAAGATATTCATGAAACAAACACATAAGTTTCATACTTTAATCTATACAAAAACATCCAACCAGTAGTTCAATAATATATTGTCTTATACATATTGAGCTACTTTCAGATAATAGCCAACTCTTCAGCAAACACAGTGGTTAAAACTAAGTCTAGAACTGCAGTCACTCTGAAGCTGTAGAACATAATGGAATGCAAACTAAGTTAACTAACTAGGCGTGTCATCTCAAATCATAAAATCTTGCAGCTTAGAAGAATCCTATCTTACAGCATTTCAAATTAGGTGCCAAAACTGTCTTATTCCCATAATCCCATTCACAGGGGGAATAATTCACACAGCAGCCACATAATGAACCCTTCCAAAATCTAATTTCAAAGCTCAGTTTTCTAACTCACAATCAAGCTCCTTTTATAGAGTCATACCAATTGACATGAGAAAGGAACACAAAGAACATGCTAAAAGCTCCCGAATTTACCCAAATTAATATACCTGGAAAAAGGGTTTCACTTTTCAATTTGTTAGGCAGCTTTAAGAAGCATATAATGAAGCATAGGAAGAATAACATATTTCCAGCTAAAGGAAGAACCATTCAACTACAACTAATTGTATATGATAGCAATAGCAAGCAAGCAGTTATCACCTGCCAGTCTGCTTGAGCATGTCAAGCATATTGGTCTGGAAAACATGATCAACAGCTTCAACACTCACTCCAGTACCACTCTGCGGCATTGCAAAAACATCCACT
This sequence comes from Nicotiana benthamiana, assembly GCA_034376525.1. NCBI lineage: Eukaryota > Viridiplantae > Streptophyta > Magnoliopsida > Solanales > Solanaceae > Nicotiana > Nicotiana benthamiana. Next base: position 43,977,535 of record CM067326.1, read on the forward strand.
ACACGCACCGTATACTCATCCACGAATTCCCCTAACATCAATCCCATCACTTCCATAGGAACTCCAGCCCTCCCTGCACATCATTAACATAAAAAGTAAAAATAAAAACTAATTACAGTACACCTACAGACACACACAGACAGATCCAATATTTACAGTCCGAAAACAGTAAATAAAGAGCGAAGATAGTAGAGAAATTAAGAAACCCTAAGTTACCGTGTTTAAGCATCTTGAGGAGAGCAAGAGAAGAGATGTAAACTTGCTCAGAAGAGTCCAGAGTAGGAGAGTCCGGTGGAGGGTGACCTAACGCGCCACCAGCTCCGGCGAACATCCGCTGCAATCTTTCCATTCCAGACATCGATAGCTTTCTGAGTTTTGTTTTTGGGGATTTCTTTGAGAACAAGACTACTCCGACGGAAATTTCTTTGATCTGAGACAGAAAATGGGTATTTAAAGAGTCTAAAATAGTTATTGCACCGAGACCCCCATACTTTGATATTATGTTATTTCCAGCCAAAATATTTCTTATTAGGCAATTACTAGTAAGGGTGCTTATCGGGAGGATATTTATGTTTGGCTTATCGATTATCGGCTTATAAATATAATAATTGTCACATCTCTTTTTTTACACACATACTCTAAAGGATAGTGTAAAAGAGAGTTTTTCCATTTAAAGTGACATTATTCGAAATGGGATTATTTATTTATCAGAGTCGCTACTTGGGATAGGTTTGCTTTTGGTGTCCATGCCACCGGTTTATCTTGAATCCCAAATCGAGGAAATTTGTGACTGCAAAAATCAGAAATTCTTGAGTAAGGAATTCTTTTAATCTGAGGGAAGGTGTTAGGCACCCTCGGATTCCGTGGTTCTAGCAGGTCGCTTAAACTATCATAACCGGCTAATTATCTTATTTCAGACATGTTTATCTTATAGTGTAATTTTAAAATTACTTACAGCTTTTAACTAATTTTTTTAGGAAGATTACAACATTATTAAAACGCGTATAGAACAACGTCACATAAATGCACCCGTAATTTTTGACATATTTTAACGCCGTCGAGATTTGGATTTGGGTCACATAAATGCGCGCCCGAGTTTAAGAAGTTCAAATTATTAAATAACGCCCCTAAAGAAACTAACGTGTTGTTAACTTTGCGAGAGGCCATGAAAATTTACTAGATGACACGTCCCGGATTTTTAAATATTTTAATAAACTAATTTAAACGAGGGCCACGCATTTATGATTTTTGCCTCAATTTAATAAAAAAACGGAAAAGGGTCAGAACTGCCCCTAACGTATTGACGCCAGTTTAAAAATGCCCTCCGTTAACCTATTTTGAAAAAAATGCCCCTACCGTTAAAGTTCTGGCATATTTGTGCCCCTAATGTATTGACTCCAGTTTAAAAATGCCCCTACCGTTAACCTATTTTGAAAAAATTCCCCTACCGTTTTAAATATAAGTACAGTAAGTTGTTAGACTTAGGGGCACAAATATGCCACATTTTTAAGGGTAGGGGCATTTTCTTCAAAATAGGTTAACTGATGGCATTTTTAACCTGGAGTCAATACGTTAGGGGCAGTTCTGACCCTTTTCCCATAAAAAAATGATACTGGACTAAGGTTGGGAGTATGTGAACTATTGATGCCTCACACGAATAAATTCCTATTAATGGGTGGAAATAATTAACACCTAAATTGTTCTATTTAGCTATTTATGGAAATGCTAGCTCCCTCATCCTGTAATTGTCCCGACAGGGCCTCAAATTTTATGCAGCTTATTCCAGCTTTGGCTCAAAGTAAATCTCAAGCCAATACTGATTCTACATTGGGCCTCATAATGCCGACTACTTATACAACAAACTGACTAATTGCTCAAATCAAATATTGATTCATTTAAACCAGATTTTAGATTCATATTCAGATCATATGTAAACTAATGAGGTACTACTCCAATTTTTTACGTTCAATAACAAATTAAGATGGTTAATAATATTATAAACCACACGGGATGCCGGACTTGGCATTGACAATGAACGCACAAGCTGGTTCAGGACTTAATTCCAAAACAATATTTATTCCATATTCAACATCTACTGAAGAGATAATAAAATCAAAACTGAACCAAGTTAATGCTAATAATACCTAACAGGATACTCATAGGGTTTCGGAGCAGTCCAAGCAGTGCTTATTATATAAATATTTACAGGCAGAACTAAAGCTAATGAATGAACTAAACAACTAAAACCACAATCTGACTAATTCATCAGCCTCCAATAGGCAAGAAAGTGACAGGAGTTCCTGGAGTTATAACTATGCTATGTGGATGCCTTCTGCTGAACACTACTATATCATGCTACTAGATTCAAACATTAAAACTGTGTGAAACATGAAATTAACAAACATCTATCATTTTCTGTACAACAGGTTTTAATCCATTACAGCCCTCAGGTTTGTAATTCACCTCATAGGAAATCGAGAGATACCTAGAACGCGATACAAAATCAGAAAATGGACAGTCAGCTAAGCAGTAGTGCAGTAACAGAATCAGAGAATCACCAATTTCAAGTCAATAACCCAGAAAAACAAGGATAGGATGCAATAGACTCCAAAATAACTTCAATCAACCCAATGACTCAACTAAATTTTGAAAACCAGGCTTATGATGAACTAATTCAACTGGATAATAACCCCAGGCACTATTGAAAACCTCAACTATTGGAACACAAGGAGAATTCAAGCCATTTTCCGACTCTAAATAAGCTAAGGATTAAACTGAGAGCTTGGAACTTCAAAAATCTCTTAAGTTTAAATGGAATAGTGATGTTTTTGAAATTTCAGTCGCCTCAATTGTTCAGAACTTTTTCATGTTTTTTATGCTTTTAATTTTTCAAAATCTCTCCTCTCCAAAAAACTCCTTGAAAGGCAAGGTTGGAATGCCTTTATAGACAAAGATTAGGGCAACCTTCAAATCTTTTATTTCATTGAGGTCCCTCAAATTTTAACTTGTTAACCAAGTTTTAGCACTACAATTGACAGGGGAACCGCTACTAGAAAGTTCTATTATTGTTTTTTTAAGTTCTCTAAGGTTTTATTCCCTATTTACCCTTTCAATCACTGGGTATTTCAATTTTATCCATTGTCTTGATTTTAAATTACTTATAATCATTTTTTTAAGACCCTTAGTTAAATATTACTGCATTTGACCTTTGAACTTAAACTAAATTTCAATCAATACTCATACATTTAACTCAAAAGGAATAGCTAATTTGTGAGCAAACCATACAACTAATTTGAATCAGGAATCAATCATGAAAGATTAAATTGAATCGATATTGATTAAACTTAAGGATTTTAACATGTGCAATAATTCAACTGGAAGAGACTAACACACTTGAATCAAAATCAATTTAAACTTATCAACTTAACATGAAAACTTGAACCAACAAATTAAAGCTAACTTGTCTAACACAAATTGAATCTAATTTTGCAATTTCGACTTAAACTTATTTAGACTCATATTAAGATAAAGAGGCGTGGCGAAGAAATATTAGCAAAGGAATTTGGAAAACTTAGCTTAATTCTTTTGACGCAAACCCTGGGGATCTTCATGCATCACTTGGAGGGTTCCAAAAACCCTAGATTTGGAGTTGGAGGAACTGCGGGGACATTCGAGGTCAAATGGTTGTGGTTTTGGAGTGAAGGAGGTGAGGAGACTGCTTGCAGTTAATTTTGAGTGATTTGGGGAACGGTGAAATTTGGCCGGGGTTTTGACATAATATTCAAAGAGTTCGGCGTATATTCAAGGGAAGTGACCTGTGGACTTGGGTTGAGGGAGCTCTGGTGGTCGTGGGGTGTTAGTTTGGTGCCATTCGGCGTCAGTGCCGCCGTACACGGCGGAGCAGCCACCACTTCGATTGAAGATTCGACGGGATTGGTTGTGATTCGAGGGTTGGTAGTATAAATATGAAAAGAGGAAGACGAGAAGAGTGGCTGGTGTAATCTTGGGAGCGTTTGGACAGTCACCATTGGCGGAGGCGATTTCTGACAGGTAGCTTGCAACGGACGGAGGTGGTGTTCGGGTTTGGTTGTGAGAGACGCTGAGGGAAGGGGGTGGTAATGGTTGGACACTTAATTACTTGGACATGGGAGCTTCAGGACTGTTGGATCAAATAGCCTCGACGGTCCTGATTTAAAATTGGTAAACGACGTCGTTTTGATGGAAAAGGGGTTTGGACCGGGTTGGATTTTGGATTGGGTCAAGGTTTGGACTAGTTTTGGCTCTTTTGGGCTGCCAGTTTAATTAAAAACTAGCTTAAAACATGGGTATTTTAATAGGACACCTATTATCTTTTAGTTTTCTTTATTTTTCTCTTCTTTTCATCCATTTTTTATTTTGTTAAATACAAACATTTAAAAATAACAAAGACCTCTAAAATTAAACTAATTAATTTTCAAAAATGAAATCAATCCTAATTTAAAGAAAATCAAGGAAAACATCGAACAATTAAAAGTAAAATGCAAAAGGACTATTTTTGGTTATTTTCTTCCATTATTGTATTGTTAATTAACTAATAAATCTAAAAATATTTAAATGTATGTCCTAAGTGCAAATGTGTTATTTTTGTATTTTTTATAAATTATATTAATTAAAATGCATACCAAAATGCAAACAAGAACAAAATCATGCAATTAAATTCTAAAAATTACATAAATAAAGAAAAATTCTAATTTTAAGAATTCTATATGAGTAATTTAAACGAGGCAAAAATCAGATCCTCACAGCTTGCCCTCTTTGCACGGAGAGACGAAGGATTTTTGGGCAAAGATAAATGAGCGATCATGAGGGATTTTTGCCTTCTTGGCACTACATGAGAAGCACTTTTAAAAGATTGATCGCACCCTGCTTCAGAGGTTGCCTACATATCCTCGGCTAAAGAGGAATCAGGTTAGTGTAATTCAGGAAGTTTTGGTAGATGGGACTACCAGGAGCTATGATTTCACTGCTGTTATTGTTGATTCTGCTGGCTGACCTCCATATTACACCAAAAGGAAAATAAAAGCTAAGCTAGCTATGCCTATCAACTATGAGTTACAATATTCTTATCTATAAATCTCTTGAAGTTTGATCTTGAGTCTTAGCTGATTTTGCTATGGACTCCGACCTAAATCTTGATGCTCACTTGTAGGCATTGGTTCTTTCTTTAGCATTGGATCAGAGCGGGATAGGCAGACCTTGTGATTTTAATCAAGTTTTGATCAACTCGCATCCATGTTCACTTTAGCCTTTGAATTCTCCTTTTTTGTTCTTTTTCTTCTTTCCTTTATTCTGGATTGAGACTCATCCTTTCGGCTGTCTCGGACCCTGTGCTTCGGGTTCAAACCTGCTCAAATAATAAACAAACGAATGAAATTTTCTGCCCCATTTTTTCACTACGAAAATTTTATGAGTTATTTGTGACAAAAATCTGAGGGGATTGGAGCCTTAACATTGGCTAAAAATGGAAAAAATGTCACCTCGGGGATTGGAGCCCTAATGTTGGCTAAAAGGGAAAAAACTCAACTCATGGATTATAGCCCTAATGTTGGCTAAAAAGGAAAAAAACTGAAATCATGGATTGGAGCCCTAATGTTGGCTAAAAGGGAAAAAACTCAACTCGGGGATTAGAGCCCTAATGTTGGTTAAAAGGGGAAAAAACTCAACTTAAGGATTGGAGCCCTAATGTTGGCTAAAAGGGAAAAAACTCAACTCAGATGATTGTGCCCTAATGTTGGCTAAAAGGAAAAAAGCTCAACTCAGGGATTGGAGCAATAATGTTGACTAAAAAGGTAAAAAGCTCAACTTAGGGATTGGAGCCTAATGTTGGCTAAAGGCGACTAGGGAATAGAGGCCCTATGTCTAAAAGACGCAACTCGGGGGTTCGAGCCCTAATGTTGGCTAAATGCGACTAGGGAGTGGAGCCCCTATGTCTAAAACACACAACTAAGGGATTGGAGCCCTAATGCGGCTAAAAGGATAAAACGCTCAATTCAGGGATTGGAGCCCTAATGTTGGCTAAAAGGGAAAAAACTCAACTCGGGGATTGGAGCTCTAATATTGGCTAAAAGGGAAAATAACTCAACTCAGGGATTGGATCCCTAATGTTCGCTTAAAGGGGAAAAACTCAACTCAGGGATTGGAGCCCTAATGTTGGCTAAAAGGGGAAAAAACTCAACTCAAGGATTGGAGTCCTAAGTTGGCTAAAAGGAATAAACTCAACTCAGGGATTCGATCCCTAATGTTGGCTAAAAAGGGAAAAAACTCAACTCAAGGATTGGAGCCCTAATGTTGACTAAAAAGGTAAAAAGCTCAACTCAGGGATTGGAGCCTAATGTTGACTAAAGGCGACTAGGGAATGGAGGCCCTATGTCTAAAAGGCGCAACTCAGGGATTGGAGCCTTAATGTTGGCTAAAACGACTAGGGAATGGAGGCCCTATGTCTAAAATGCACAACTAAGGGATTTGAGCCCTAATGTTGGCTAAAAGGGAAAAAACTCAACTCGGGGATTGGAGCCCTAATGTTGGCTAAAAGTGGAAAAAAACTCAACTCAAGGATTGGAGCCCTAAGTTGGCTAAAAAGAAAAAAACTCAACTGAGGGATTCGATCCCTAATGTTGGCTAAAAGGGAAAAAACTCAACTTAGGGATGGGAGTCCTAATGTTGACTAAAAAGGTAAAAAGCTCAACTCAGGGATTGGAGCCTAATGTTGGCTAAAGGCGACTAGGGAATGGAGACCCTATGTCTAAAAGGTGCAACTCATAGATTAGAGCCCTAATGCTGGCTAAAGGCGACTAGGGAATGGAGGCCCTATGTCTAAAAGGCGGAACTCAGGGATTGGAGCCTTAATGTTGGCTAAAAGGATAAAACTCTCAACTAAGGGATTGGAGCCCTAATGTTGGCTAAAGGGAAAAACGCTCAACTCAGGGATTGGAGCCCTAATGTTGGCTAAGGAAAAACGCTCAACTCAGGTATTGGAACCCTGATATTGGCTAAGGAAAAACGCTCAACTTAGGGATTGGAGCCCTAATGTTGGCTAAGGAAAAACAATAAACTCAGGGATTGGAGCCCTAATGTTGGCTAAAGGAAAGACGTTCAACTTAGGGATTGGAGCCCTAATGTTGGCTAAGAAAAAACGCTCAACTCAGGGAATGGAGCTCTAATGTTGGCTAAAGGGAAATCAACTCAGGGATTTGAGCCCTAATGTTAGCTAAAGGAAAAACGTTCAACCTAGGGATTGGAGCCTAATGTTGGCTAAGGAAAAAATCTCAACTCAAGGATTGGAGCCATAATGTCTGCTAAAGGAAAAAATGCTCAACTCAGGGATTGGAGCACTAATGTTGGCTAAAAGAAAATGTTCAACTCAGGGATTGGAGCCCTAATGTTGGCTAAGGAAAATTGCTTAACTCAGGGATTGGATCCCTAATGTTGTCTAAAGGAAAAAATGCCCAACTCAGGGATTGGAGCCCTAATGTTGGCTAAAGGTGAAAACACTCAGCTCAGTGATTGGAGCCCTAACATTGGCTAAAGGAAAAATGCTCAACTCAGGGATTGGAGCCCTAATGTTGGCTAAAGGTAACTAACGAATGGAGGCCCTATTCCTAAAAGGCGCAACTCGGGGATTGGAGCCTTAATGTTGGCTAAAGGAAAAAACTCAACTCAGGGATTGGAGCCCTAATGTTGGCTTAAGGTTGGTATTGAGAATTGTAAACTATCCTCTTTTGGGATTTTTTATTTTGTTATCTGCTTTCCCCCTTTTATTTATTTCTATAAGATGCAGGAAAGAACTTGGAAGAAGCTTCACTTTTGCATTGATTATTTGCTGCAAAGCTGTTTCAGCACTTGCACGTTTTCCTTTTGACTGCACCTGCTTTTTTCATAGTTGCTCGTATCGCACCTGTTTCAATTTTCAAAAAAGATTAGTTTGAAACAGGGGTTTGTTCTGTAACCTTGAATTCTTGATCCCGGCCCAGCTTCTGTTGAGAACCTCTGCTGCTTGCTTGTTTTGAAGATCATTTTCTCTTTCGAGCCAACGGTCTCAACCTTTAGGATTTCATGACAACTCGCCCGCGTGGGGCTCCGACTTTCACTTTATTTTGCCTTTAGAACCTTTGTCTTTGGACATTCTTTCCTTTTCCATAAGCAGGTGATGTTGTTCTTGTTAAAACAAACCGAATGTCCCCAAAAGGTTGTCGGAAAGCTGTTTTTGCAAGGACAGCCACCCTGAGTCATTTTTAAATGGTTTGTGGGCACAACCTTAAAATCTTCCTCCCAGAAGTGTTGAATGTTCGTATCGGCAAAAGAAAGTCCTTGTTTTCCTAAATGAATACATTTTTGTAAAAATAGCCATTTTTCTCTTTTAGGTCCAAATAAATCATTAAATCCTATTCAAATAATTGTGCAGGATGAATACCACGGACATCGAACCCTTATCAGTCCTAAGTGAGATCCTTTTGAAGCTCCACATGTGGTGGAATGACTGGGGAAAAGGTAGCTGATAAATCGTGGTCCAGATTTTGGGTGGTCTCGTCGGATTGTTAAACATCAAACCAAGAACAGATATTATTGAATCATTGATACCCTTCTAGGACCCAACTCGTAATGTATTTCGGTTCTCGGAATTTGAGCTTACACTAATACGCGAGGAGATTGCTGGATATACGGGTCTCAACGAGAACCTTAGGAGCAGATATCCATTGGCACCGAGAGTGGTAACCATCCACAGAATCTTGGACATGTTGTGCATTCGTTGGGACATTCAAGATAAGCATCTATCAAAAGGGTGTTGCACACTTCATTTCTTATACCACTGATATTGCAACCAGAAAAGTTTTGAGGAGCCCAATACTGGTCTGACACATGCCGAGAACAAAGATAAATGGGAGGCTCGGCGCGGATTGGCATTCATGGTAGCTTTTCTGGGAATCGTGGTCTGTCCAAGAAAAGACGGTCAAATAGACATTGGCCTTGTAGGAATGGTGGATGTTAGCATAAAAAAGTTTACTAGCATAGTGGTTCCTTTGATTGCGGTAGAAATGTATCGAGCCTTAACCATGTGCCAAGAGGGTATGAAATTCTTCCAGGGTTGCAGTCTGTTACTACAGTTATGGATACAGGAGCACCTTTTTCATCGCACGGGGTATATAATTATGGTCTAACTGGGCTAAGTTGTATTGCGGAGTTCAGAACCAGGGTAACATGTATTGAGTTCCCCGAAGGCACTGAGGCTTGGTTGTCGTGCTTGAGATCTTTGACTGCGGATAAAGTCAAATGGGCTTTCGAATAGCTTCCCGCTACTGAGGCTATGTACACATCATCAAAGGTACCTTATATTCTTTTGATGGGCGTTCCAAGCATCCAATCTTACGCTCCCTACCGAGTCTTGAGGCAACTTGGAAGACGTCCATAGTGATGAAAACCTCAGCGGACAAATCATTGAGTTAGGTCCAAAAGCTACATTTTCTGAAGATAAAATCCGACAAATATGGAATGAGTGCATATACCTTGAGCCTAAGACTATAGTACAGGATTTGTCTATAGGTGAAGTGGATCCCAAATACTTGACCTGGTTCGGTAAAAGATTTCAAATCCATGAGAGACCCGCCAGAAGGCCACTTGTACAACAATTCACAGACGGGGCCCAGGTGCAGTGGGAGTGGCTAGCCAAAGAAAAGGAATACCGAACGAGAATAGGGAGGTTGGAGCAACAGGTTCGAGATCTTCAATTTGAAAAAAGTGTGCAAGCCGCCGCTGATGAAGGCAACAAAAAGAAACTGGCCAAATTCAACAAATGAAAATAGCCTCTAAAAATCAAGAAAGAAGTCGGTCTGATGAGAGGTTGATAAAAGGGTTGAAGAAGCAAGTCATAGAATTTCAGGAAGAATTGGAGAAATCTGAAGGTAACATGGCACAACTTCGGGCACTATGTGCAAAGAAGACAGGGGAAAGAGCCCAGTTTTTACAACAAATGAAAAGGAATTATGAAGGAACCATTGCTAATATAAAGAGAAAAATGAACGCCTTTGAAGATAAAGCAGCCCCGCTGGACAAAGAATTTCTGGCTGAGAGGGAACAATGCTATGGGCTAATCGCCGAAACGGAGAAAGAAAGAAAACTGTTGCAAGACCACCACTTCCATGACTCCCAGGTGTTAGAGGCTTGTAACCAACAGATAAGCCGACTACGCCAAGAAAAGGGCTGGATCAGGGAAAGAATCAGAGGTATTGCAAATTATATTGTCATGAAATGTCGAGACGGTGAACGAATGGGTCGTACCACTTTATTTGCTAAAGTGATGATATTTGTTTGTCAGGTTATGAATGATTTGGAGCAGTTACAAAGGGGTCTTGCACGTAGGCCCGCGGTAATACCGAATGACGCTCCGCGGGCCCCAAGATTTGAAGCTTTAATATACTCTTGATCTAGTTTTAGTCATCGAGTCTGTATTTTATCGTTTCGAATCTGTTTTGTAATTTTCCTTTTAAGAAGAAAATAGTCTAGCATCTTTGAAATGATAAGTTTTATTAATGAAAAATTTGAAAATCCCAAAAATTGTTTCCTTATTTTGCAGGAACTACGCTCGGGCTGATTCATGCGGGGTCGTGATACGTAGGTAATCTACATAGGATCTCGTAACTAAATAAAAGAGAAAAAAAAACAAAAGAGAAAAGAAACATAGCGAGAGAGAGTAAGAGGATAAAGCTAAGAAAAGGCCTTGCAAATAATTGTTTAGGTGCATTCATCCCCAAATAGGTGGCTGCTTACATGTCGAAACCTAACCATTAACAAGTTTACATGTTTTTGATGCCAGACTAAACATGTGGTTAGTACTTGCGGCATTCTGGCAACCCACTCCTACAACACGCGGTCTAAGAGCAAGCAAGTCATGGCCAATCAAGAAACCGATGACAGAATTATTGACCCCTCGAAAGAGGTAGAGGAATTGGACGTTAATGCCATGAAGGAGGAAATGTACAAACTGAAACAATATATGGCTGAGATGTATCAAGAATGGGTGAGAGGACAACCACTACCAACCTATCCTGCTAACCCAACCTTCATTCCACCACTCGCCCAAGCTCATGACCATTCCACCACTGATCCAGCCCTAAGCTTTCCTGTCTACTTGCAGCACCAGGATACGACCTCTCAAGCCCCCCTAGATCCACTACCCAAAGATGTTCCTCACCCCCTCCACCAATTTCTCCCATTTATGTGGCACCTCCTCATCCCTTACTCCATAGATCATCAAGTGAGCCATTGCTTCAAGTTCACGACAATCAGTACTACCCACCAGAACTCGCTTACAAAGTCCATGAATCTTACTCCTAGATTCCCCATTTTGAAATACTAGCGGGAGTTGAAGAGGTGCTCAGGAATGTCAGAAGTTTAGAATAATCGTTCAGGTACATGCGAGGATTAGGTGGCCAGGTGAGCATGGCGTTCAAGGATCTTTGTCTATTCCAGACGTGCAGTTGCCTCCAGGTTTTAAGATGCCTAAATTTGACTTATATGATGACATGGAGACCCAGTCGTGCATCTAAAGGGGTTTTGTAGAAAAATGAGATAAGTAGGGGGAAAAATGAACTAGTAATGATATACTTCAGCCAAAGTTTAAGCGGGTCGGTATTGGAATGGTACACCCAGCAGGATCATATCAGGGGTACACTTGGGATGACCAGGAACAAGTATTCATTTGTCACTTTCAATATAATCTCGAAATTTTCCCAGACCGTTTATCTTTGACAAAACTGGAGAAGAAACACAACGAGAGCTTCAGAGTATACGATTTCCGTTGGAGAGAACAGGCACCCAGGGTGGACCCCCCAATGAAGTAGAATGAGATGCTGGATTATTTCCTACAAGCTTGGAGCCTACTTATTTCAGGCATCTGGTGTCACCAGTAGGTAAATCTTTCAACGAAGTAGTTAAAATGGGGACTATGGCCGAGGAAGGCCTCAAATCCAACAAGATCATGAGCTACTCTGCAATCAAGGCAACCACTCAGTCCATCCAGGGTGGGGCTGGGGGAACATTCGGAAAGAAGAAGAAGGAAGAAGTAGCGACAGTTGAGTCGGTAACTTGGTTCATGCCTCGAGCTCCATCCTATCAGCCAAACCCTGTGCCCATCACCAAACTTACCCACACACTCTATATGGCCCACCACAACATTGCTACCCACCGTTAGAACCTCGATTCTCAGTCCATCACGCACAAGCATATACCAACCTCCCTCACACGTACAATGGCATGCGCCAGCTCTACAAAATAATTACCCAGCTCCACCAAACAACTACCATCCAAGAGCCTACCAACAACCTCCTAGACCAGCTTTTCGGGTCAACCAAGTTCCAAAAACTGAATAAGTGCATAGGAAGAAAACTTTCACACCATTGCGAGAGTCGTATACCAGCTTGTTCCACATATTGAGGCAACTGGACATGTTGAGGCTAATCGAGGCAAAATTTCCAAATCCTCCCCCGAAAAACCTAGATTATTCTGTTAGCTGTGAATACTGTTCTGATGCCTTGAGACATGATACCAAAAAGTGTTGGCATTTGAAGAATGTTAATTAGCAACTTATTGACTCCCACCAGATCAAAGTGCAGGCTCTAGAGGCACCAAACATTAACCAAAACCCGTTGCCGACCCATCATTAGGCCAACATGATTGAGATCATAGAGAAAGGGGAAGAGCCTTAAAAGCCCTCACAAATAGTAATAATGATCAAATCCAGTCAAGTCAAGCCAAATGAGAGTATGAGCAGTGAGAAGTCAGTAATCAAGATAAAGGAAATAGACAACAAACTTATTGTAGTTCAAGGGAGGTCATCAAGTATGATTGCACCAAAATCGAAAAAAGGCAAAAGTGATAGTGCATGGGAAAGCTGGGGAACCCGTCATAGTCGTGGAAGGTGCTCGCATAAAGCCTGTCATTGTAAAACCATTAATCCAGCCACCAGTTGTCAACAGCAAAGCCATGGCTTGGAGATATGAACAGGCAATAGTGATGTACAAAGGAAAGGAACTTAAGGAAGACATTTGTGAAGCCCGGGGTCTAACTCAGTTAGGGAGATACTTTTCCCCCGAGGAGTTGAGAAAAAGCAAGATCCCTAAGGATAACCTAGAACCGATGAAGAAAGCTGTATCAGAAGAAGAGGCAGAAGAATTTGAAGAAAATGAAAATGCAGGACTACTCTATCATAGAGCAATTGAGGAAAACACCAGCTCAGATCTCCTTATTTTCCTTGTTAATCCATTTAGATGAACACCGCCGGGCATTGATGAAGATTTTGAATGAAGCCTATGTCCCTGACAAGATAACGGTGAATCATTTAGAGAAGATTGCAAACAAGATATTAGAGGTAAACCATGTTACTTTCTCTGACGATGAGCTGCCCATGGAGGGCACTGAGCATAATCGGGCCCTTTATTTGACTGTGAAGTATGAAGATGCTGTGGTCACCCAGGTTCTAGTTGACAACGGGTCGAGTGAAAATATTTATCCGCAAGGTGGAAAATGAAAAGGTGCGCAAGAATAACATTTGTGTCCAGGTTAAAAACTCTATATTACCCCTATTTCATCTGAAAATTACCAAAATTATACTAAAATTCTATATTACCCCTATTTTATCCTAAAATTATAAAAACTAGGAGGAAAACCCTATATTACCCTTTTAGTACCTTGAAATTACCAAACCCAACCCCCTTTTGTCTCAATTGTACTATGGTTAGTCAACTTATAGCCAAACAACCCTTAATTTTCAATAGATAAGCAGAAATGCATTTGACAATTACAAACCAACTCATTTCACACAAACAGGGTGAGATTCAACAATCAAACGGAAATGCTAAACTATAGCTTTTATTGAACTAATCAGGATTGAAATAAATTCTAATTCATACTAAAATTGAACATTAGACTAAGCTAAACTAGATAATAACAGGTGAAGAATCAAGGACTAAACTAAATTTAAGCTAGCAATGAAGCTAATCGGGAATGGAAATTATACTAAAAGAAATGAGTACTCATGGAATCATAAGAAAATAAGATGCAACTGAAATAAAGGGTAATCAAATTTAACTAGAGGAAACTGAGTGTTCCTAAAGTTGAGAACTAACCATCATTTCCCATTAAAACAAATAATCAGAACAAACGTAAAACGAAATCATCAACAAAAGAAGCAAAACAATCGAAAGAGAATAAACTTACTGGTTTTTCTTCAATTAAACTTGGTGGAAATAAATTCAAGCCTCCAAGCGGCACTTAAACGGTCTTTTAAAAATTGATTTAGGTCATGGTAAGTTTTAAAATTGGAGAGGTCTGGGGCTATTTGAAAAGGACCAAGAGGGTCGGAGGGGTGGTTGGTGACGGTTTGGAGGCCATAGGAGCCTGGTCACCGCCGTGCATGGCAGGGCTTCCTTATTCAAATGAATACTTAAGGAGTTGGGGCTATGTTCGAGGGCGACTGGTGGTAGGGTTGGAAAGAGGGGAGTGAGGGGAGTGTGGGGTGTAACGTTTCGAGCCGTTGGCCACCGGGCACTGCCTTAGACGACGGAGCTACCAAGATTTGAACGGATACTCAACAAGTTGGGGTGGGTTTCGAAGGGCGATCTTAGGTGGGTTGGGAAGAGGAGACGACTGGGATTCCATGGTGTAATTTTGGAGGTCATTGGAGTTACGTCGCCGTCGCCAGCGATTTTTGGCAGGCGGAGGACGGTGGTGGTATGGTGGTTGTATGGTGGTTATATGGTGGCACTACACCGGCAAATTTGGGGTACGTTTGGACAGGGTACGAGGTGTGAATGGTGGGAGGGGGGTTGTCCGACATTTAAATAGGGCGATACCCTCGCATCCTGACCGTTTGATCAAGGTTGATCAACGTCTCAGATGCCTTGATCCAAACGGTGTCGTTTGAATTGGGGCTCTTGGACCGGGTAAAGGTTGGCTTGGTTTGATTGGGTCTTGGGGGATATTTTGACTTGGGCTACTGAATTTCCATGGCCCAAATTATGGGTCTCTCATGAAGATCAAAATTATACAATTATTTATTCTCTTTTTTATTTGTATATTTCCAGATTTTTATTAAATAGAGTTAAAATAAACCAAAATATATTTAAATGCTGCAAAATGAACTGAATAAAACCTCCTAAATTCTAAAATTCAAAAGAAAATTAAACAAATGTAGGTATAACAAAATTTTGTTATTTTTCTCATTTTCAGTATTAACTAAACATGCGAAAATTAAATCCTAAATGCAACCGTGTCATTTTTTTTATGACTTATGAAAATTAAAACATGCAACATGCAATAAGCAAATTATGCAATTAATTCCTAACAAACATAAAATCACGCAAATAAATCCTAAAAATCCAAATAATAAAAAAGCCGCAAATAAACACATAAACACACAATTAGTTCCTAAAATTCAAATAATAAAATAAAAATACAAATAAATTCACATAATAAAAGAAAAGTCATAATTTAACAAATTTATAGGAACATTTCAAGAGAGGCAAAAATCACGTGCTCACAGCTGCCCCTCTTTGCTCGGAGACACGAAGGGTTTCCGGGCAAAGATGAATGAGCAACTGAAAAAATTTTGCCTGCTTTGCATTCCATGAGAAGCATTTTGAAAACTGTCTGACGGAACACTGCTTCAAAGGTTGCCTACATATCCTTGGCTATAAAGGTATCAGGTCAGCGTAGTTCTGGAGTGTTTGGTAGCTGGGACTACCATGAGCTGTGATTTCACTGTTGATGCTACTGTTACTACTTGCTGACCTATTTATTACACCTTGAAACATAAATAAAAAACTAGACTAAGCTATGGCTTACAAATTACAAAAGAACCTATCTATGTCTTCAGTCTTGCTTCTGATCCTTGTTGCTTTGTTGCCTTGTATTTCTTCCTATGAACTCCTTGTTGCCTTGTTGGCTGGCATTCCTTCCTGTAAATTCATTGTCGCCTTGTTGACTTCTTGTTTCCCTCTTCTTCTATGTTTGTTGCCGAATTTTTGGACTTGACATATGTTCCGTTGAAAAAACAATTCCCTCGTTCTGCAGGTGGGTGCCTGGTTACAAAAACTTGAATCTTGATAGATATTCTCTTGTTCTGCAGGCAGGTGCCTGGTTCTCGAAACGTGAATCTTGAAAAATAGTCCCTTGTTCTGCAGGTGGGCGCCTGGTTTCCAAACTTGAAACTTGAAAAGTATTCCCTTGTTCTACAGGTGGGCGCCTGATTGCTGAACTCGAATTGTGTTCCGTTGTTCTCCAAGTGGGTGCCTGATTATCAAAACTTGACATTTGAAAGATATTCCCTTATTCTACAGGTGGGCTCCTGATTACAAAGACTTGAATTTTGAAAAATATTCCCTTGTTCTACAGGTGGGCGCCTGACTATTACAACTTGAATTTTGAAAAATATTCCCTTGTTCTCCAAGTGGGCGCCTGATTGCAAAAAATTTGAAATTTTGAAAAAATATTCGCTTGTTCTCCAGGTGGGCGCCTGATTGCCAAAACTTGAAATTTTAAAAAATATTCTGTTGTTCTCCAGGTGGGCGCCTGATTGCAAAAACTTGAATATCCGAAAATATTCCCTTGTTCGACAGGTGGTCGCCCGATTACCAAGACTTGAATTTTGAAAAATACTCCGTTGTTCTACAGGTGGGCACCTGATTACCAAAACTTGAAATGTTTAAAAATATTCCCTTGTTCTACAGGTGGGCGTCTGATTATTAAATATTGAAATTTTGAAAAATATTCCCTTATTCTACAGGTAGGCGCATGATTACCAAGACTTGAAATTTTGAAAAATATTCCCGTGTTCTACAGGTGGGCGCCTGATTGCCAAAACTTGAAATTGTCAAAAATATTCCCTGAGACTGATGCGTGTGTTCCTAATCAAAACAAAACAAACAAAACACAAAAATTCTTCCTACCCCAGTTTGATGCTGGGCGAATCCGTGAGTGTTAATCAAATCCCTTTATAAAATATTTCTAAACCTAAGCTAAGTCCCATTATCCAGGAGGGTCCTGACAATTCTTAACTGATGACAACTTTAAGACTATGTTATGTTTTTCAAAAAGTATTATTTTCCACTATGTCTTGTTATTAGTTATATCTGCTGGGGATCTGCTGGTAACTGGTGATTAAAACTACTTCTCATTATCTAGGCGGGTCCTGACAATTCTTAATTTGATGACAGAATGTGTTTGCTGGGGGTTAGTATTTAGGGCTACGTCCCATTATTCAGGAGGGTCCTAACAAATCTTGTTGACTCTTGCTGGGGAAGTATCTAATCTAAGTTCCATTTTTCAGGAGGGTCCTGATGACCCTTGTTGAGGAAATATCTAATCTAAGTCCCATTTTTCAGGAGGGTCCTGATGACTCTTGTTGACTCGTTGGGGAAATATCTAATTTAAGTACCAAATTTCAGGAGGGTCTTGATGAATCTTGTTGACTCTTATTGGGGAAATATCTAATCTAAGTCCCATTTTTCAGGAGGGTCCTGAAGGTTCCGCCTTAAATGCCAATTCTAACTTCTGGTTGTTTCTGCTAGTGATTATTATCCAGGATGTTTCCGCGAATCTTACTGGGGAAGGTGTTGGTGCTTGCCTATGTTACCCGCCCCTGTTTGAGTTTTAAACTGCGTTCAATCTCAACTTCTATGCCTCTTTTAACCCTCGGTTGTTTCCATTGGGGTTTTCTAGTTAAAGTTTTTCCCCTTATGCTCTTTGATGGGGAGGGTGTTTATGACGGACTATGTCCCTTTTGAGTTTTAACCGAGTCCAACTTCTAGGTGGGCCCAGAGATTTCGATCTTACCTTCCGTGTACCTGCCTTCTCCTGTGGACAGCCTCCCTTAGGCTTTTCCAAAATTTTCTGCCTCTGTGTCAATCAAAGAAAACTTGTCAGTTTGAAAAGTGATGG
The DNA here is from genome assembly GCA_034376525.1 of Nicotiana benthamiana. NCBI lineage: Eukaryota > Viridiplantae > Streptophyta > Magnoliopsida > Solanales > Solanaceae > Nicotiana > Nicotiana benthamiana. The sequence continues at coordinate 43,995,502 of CM067326.1, forward strand.
TTGGCTCATGACATTCTTGTTGAAAACGGCCTCCCTGTTGTCGTGTTCCGTTGTGTTCCATTGCCCATATTGAAGATAAGTTGATCGAACTGCTCAGCTGACCCCTTGAGACCTCTAGGCTTTATTTTGCCCCCCATCATTCTGTTACATTATTAATCCCTTGCCAGAATTCTTTATGTCCTTCCCCGATTATTGATGAGTTGATGTATCATTCTTTGGTCAACCCTCTGAACCTTGCAGCTTCACTTTGTTCTTCATCTTTGTGTTACCTTTCTATTCCTTTGCCAAAATCCTTGCCCCTTTCTTGAAATCACCCAGTCTATCTATGATGTTTGGTTGGCCTTTGCCTTTTGTGCCTTTATGTCGCTCCGTACTTTGTGTTGCACTTACGACCCTTTACCTGAATTCTTTTATGCCCCTTCCCGGCGATTGACGAGTTGATATATCATGCTGGCTCAGCTCTCACGGCCATTTCCACCTTTGTGTTGTGCTTTTGACTCTTTTGCTAGAAGCCTTATACCCCTCCCGGACGATTGCCGAGTTAGGATGTTATGCTAGGATGATCCTCTGATCTTCGTGGCTTTGTTTTGTTTCTCATCTTGGTGTTACATTTCCGAGCCTTCGCCAAAAATCCTTTCCCTTCCTGAGATTACCCGGTCCTTTTGTGATGTTTGACTGACTCTTGATCTTTACGCCCTCACTTTGTTTCCTCCCTTGTGTTACACTCTTGATTCTACGCCGGAATTCTTTATGTCTTTCCCCAACGACTAATGTATTATGCTTGGTCAAACCTTGCAACCTTGCAACCTTTCCCATCTTCGTGTTGTGCTAATTTTTCGTCCTTTCTGAGGTAGCCCGATCGGTGTATGATGCTCGGCTGACCCCGGAACCTTTGTGGTTTTACTCTGCATGCCCCTTTCTGTGTGGTACTCCTTCACTTTGCCGAATCTTGTCTCTTCCATCAATTGGAGTTTTTTTTATGAATCCTTCCTTTTGATGTTCCATACTTGTTATCTTTGTTACATCTTTGGGTGTCATGCGCTTTGTCCCTTTGGGAGTTGATAATCGGCTTTGAAATTCCTTTCGTTCACATAAACAAAATATTTTAGACTCGAAAGAAAAATGAAATGCAAAGACTCCAAACGGTATTAGGGTAAAGAATTCCAGACTCACTGACTGTTGAAAAGAAGAGAAAGAAAACTTATCTGAAGAAGAACAACTGGTTTTCATGATCATGACATGCACTTCGGCCTAGTCGACCCAATCCGTTTCGATGATCGACCTTCTGTTGCCGTGCTTTTGTTGTTGTGACCCTTCTAACCCGATTCCTTCAACCAATCCCTAGCTTGGCTTGCCATACAATGTTCATCCACCGACAACCCCTTTTTGAGTTTTGCTTTTTGCCTCACCTTCGCCTTACGGTGCCTGTGAGAGTTTTCACCAATTGAGACTCTCTCATTTATTTTCTCAACTTGCATCGCCTTATGGTGCCAGTGGGGGTTTTCACTAATAAGACTCTCTCATTTTATTTTCTCAAACCCTTGTCGCCTTATGGTGCCCGTGAAGGTTTTCACCAATAAGACTCTCGTTTTATTATCTCTCTTGCCTGGCTTGGAGTGTTGTCCCTGACATGAATCACTTCTACTTGCTTAACTTGGCATCTTTTGAAGACTGATCAGAAGGTCTTTCTTTGGACCGTAATGTGGGCTTTTGGATAGGGTTAGAAAGGAAGGATATCAAAGGCTCAAAACAATTTAAATGGATTCAGAATTACAACTTTCGGATTCACATTTTTACAATAACCACAACTTTTGCCCCAATTTCTTGCTTGGGGACTTTTGGATTTTTATTTTGATGAGATCAAACTGTGAGGCTGCCTACGTATCCTTTTAAAAGGAATCAGGTCAAACATAGTTCATACTAATTCCTTGTTTTTGTTGTTGTTTTTCTTCTCCTCTTTTTTGTTTTTTTTCTTTTCCTTTTTATTTTCTCTTTTCCTTTTTGTTTCTTGTTTTCCCCCTCTTTTCTCTTTTTTTTTCTTTTTCTTTTCCTTTTCATTCTTTCCTTTCCTTTCGTTTTGTTGCCTTCTCAAACTTGCGCTTCTGACTTTGTCACTAATTCCAAAAGAGGGTTATGAAAGAAATAGCTAAAACTCAAAGAGGTCAGCAAAGGATAGAGCATTTAGATAGCAGAATAAAATATCTTCGTCATTCCAATTTTTAAAATATGCCAAGTACAAACAAAAGTTGAGTATAGACAAAAATCTAAAGAAAATCATATATAATATCTTTTGACAACATCCGAATTTATAGCTATTTCCGCACATTTCCCTTCCACATCCGTTAGATGCAATGCTCCATTGGACAACACTCTTGATACGATGAATGGTCCTTGCCTGTTTGGAAAGAACTTGCCCTTTACCTCGGCCTGGTGAGAGTGGATGCGCTTTAATACCAGTTGACCTACTTCGAACTTTCTGGGGCGCACTTTCTTATTATATGCCCTGGCCATTCTTTGTTGATACAACTGGCCATGACAAACCGCCGCCAATCTTTTCTCGTCAGTCAGACTCAATTGTTCCAAACGAGCTTTGACCCATTCTTCGTCACCGATTCCTGCTTCGGCCATGATTCGAAGAGAGGGGATTTTAGTTTCAGTTGGGATTACCGCCTCTGCGCCGTACACCAACAAGTACGGAGTGGCCCCCACTGAAGTGCGGACTGTGGTGCGATAGCCTAATAATGTAAAAGGCAGCTTCTCATGCCACTGCCTGGACCCCTCTACCATTTTTCGAAGTATGTTCTATATGTTCTTATTGGCCGCCTCAACGGATCCATTTGCCTTGGGACAGTATGGAGTAGAATTTCGATGCGTGATCCTGAATTGCTGACATACTTCCCTTATTAAGTGACTGTTGAGATTTGCCCCATTGTCTGTGGTGAGAATTTTGGGGATCCTGAATCGAAAAATGATTTGTGTGCAAAAGGTCGACCACTGCCTTCTTGGTCACTGCCTTGAAGGTTTTGGCTTCAACCCATTTAGTGAAATAGTCAATAGCAACCAGGATAAATCTGTGTCCGTTAGAAGTTGCTGGCCCAATGGGCCCAATGACGTCCATGCTCCAAGCAACGAAACGCCATGGTGCCGACATCGTATGCAATTCAGACGATGGAGAGTGAATTGGGTCTCCATGCACCTGACATTGGTGGCATTTGCGCACAAAGCTGATACAATCCCACTCCATTGTGAGCAGATATCCTAGAATCTTCTTTGCCAAAACATATCCGCTCATGTGTGGCCCGTAGACGCCAACATGCACCTCATTCATAATGGTCGTCGCCTGCATAACATTTTCACATCTTAGCAAACCAAGATCCGGCGTTCTTTTGTATAGTATTCCCCCGCTGAAGAAAAACCAACTTGACAAACGACGGATTGTTCTCTTCTGGTCACTCGTGGCTTGCACCGAGTACACACCTCTCTTGATATATTCCTGGTTGTCGTGGAACCAAAGCTCGCTATCAATCTCTTCTTCCACCATATTGCAATAAGTATGTTGATCATGGACCCGAATATGTATCGGGTCAACGTAAGCCTTGTCAAGATGATTTAATATTGACGCCAAAGTAGCCAGGGCATCGGCGAGCTCATTGTGAATTTTGGGGATGTGCCTAATCTTTATTGACCAGAATCACTTGCAGATATCATGCAAGCACTTCCGCTATGGTATGAGTTTTAAATCTCTAGTTTCCCACTCCCCTTGAATCTGGTGTACCAAAAGGTCATAGTCTCCCAAGACCAAGACTTCTTGGACACCCATGTCCGCTGCCAATCTCAAACCCAAAATGCATGCCTCATATTCTGCCATGTTGTTGGTGCAATAGAAGCGGAGTTGAGCCGTGACTGGTAATGATGACCTTCTTCAAAAATGAGTATCGCTCCTATCCCAACGCATTTCATGTTAGCATCCCCATCGAAGAACAGTTTCCATTCCGACTTCTCATCTCGTTCCGCTTCAGTGATATGCATCACTTCCTCGTCCGAGAAATATGTGTTCAAGGGCTCATATTCTTCGTCTGTAGGATTCTCCGCTAAATGGTCCGCCAATGCTTGTTCATGTTAGTCTTAGTAACGTATATAATGTCAAACTCAGTAAGCAATATTTGCCATTTTGCGAGCCTTCCTGTGGGCATGGGCTTCTGGAAAATGTATTCAATGGGTATAGTCATGAGATGAGATAAGTGGTATATGATGACAAGTAATGCTTTAACTTTTGGGCTACCCACGTCAAGGCACATCATGTCCTTTCAAGATGAGTATACTTAACCTCATAAGCTGTAAATTTCTTGCTGAGGTGGTATATGGCCTGCTCTATTCTCCCGGTAACATCGTGCTGACCCAACACGCACCCAAATGAGTTGTCCAAGACTGTCAAATATAAGATCAAAGGCCTTCCTGGTTCCGGAGTTCCTCCCGTCCATTTTACCGCAGCATCCTTTTTCAATAGCTTAAAGATGGGTTCGCAGATGGTTGTGAGCTGAGCAATGAACCGGCTGATGTAATTCAATCTTCCCAGTAGACTCATCACTTCTATTTTGTTCCTGGGTGGCGGCAGCTCTTGTATAGCTTTGATATTTGATGGTTCTAGTTCAATGCCTCGTCGGCTGACTATGAACCCTAACAACTTTCCCGAGGGGACCCCAAATGCATATTTTGCCGGGTTGAGTTTTCGGTCATGCTTGCGCAGCCTTTGGAAGAATTTCCTCAGGTCTTTGACATGATCAGATTGCTTTCTGGACTTGATTATCACATCATCCACATAGACCTCGATTTCTTTATGTATCATATCATGGAAAATGGTTGTCATGGCCCTCATGTATGTTTCCCCAGTGTTTTTCAAACCAAAAGGCACGACTCTATAATAATATGTCCCCCACAGTGCGATGAACGTTGTTTTCTCCGCATCTTCTTCATCCATTAAGATCTGGTGGTAACCTGCGTAACAATCCACAAATGACCCGATCTCATGCTTCGCACAATTGTCGATCAATATATGGATGTTTGGTAGGGGAAAGTTGTCTTTTGGACTTGCTTTGTTGAGGTCAAGGTAATCAACACACACCCTGGTTTTACCGTCCTCCTTTTGTACATGCACAACATTAGCTAACCAGGTGGGGTATCGTGTGACTTGGATGACTTTTGCCTCAAACTTCTTAGTCAGTTCCTCTTTAATTTTCACACTCACATTAGTTTTGAACTTTCTCAAATTTTGCTTGACAGGCGGGCAGGCTGGGTCAGTAGGTAACTTGTGGACCACCAAGTCAGTGTTCAATCCGGGCATGTCGTCGTAGGATCATGCAAAGTCATTTTTGTACTGAAGCAACACTTCAATTATTTCTTCCCTAAGTTGTGGCTCTAGATGGACACTTATTTTTGTTTGTCTGACATTACCCAGACTTCCTAAATTGATTGACTTTTTATCGTTCAGGTTTTGTTTGGGTTTCTCTTCGAATTGGGTCAACTCTTTAATCTCATCCCATGCCCCTTTCTCATCATACCCTAGTTCATCCTCATGTTCTATTTCCTAAATTAATACTTCTGAACTAGACCTGTTTGAAGATTGGGCCGAGGAGTCTTTATGCATGTCAGATCACTAGAACCAGCATAAAAATAACAGTACAAAAGAGAAAAGAAAGAGAAGTAAAGAGAAATGGAAACTATCAACATTGCCGAAAGGGAATGTGCATTTTATTAGAATCAGAGATAACAGAACTACATATCCAAATGGACGGAAAAACAACAGAATTAACAACTCTGACGTTAATCCAAACTAGACTGAAAGGAAAATCAAAGCCGACTACCACGACTCCCTCTGAGTGGGAAGAGGAGTGGCTTCCCAGTTATTGATTTTGCGCATGCTCCCACAAATTGCACATCTGCCTTACTTAATCCTTCTCCTGCCTCGACCATATTCACCTCATTGAAAAGTCTTTCCAACCCCTTATCAAGATCTCTATCCGCGTCGATCAGTGGGCCGACAATCTTTGGTCCGGGGCCATTGCTAGTGCTGGGCTTGGCGAATGATCTAGACAGCCTTAGGATGGGTTTTGGGAGATCCCAAGCTTTCTGCCTTAGCTTCCTGGCTCGCCTTATGTTTGCGGCTGTGGGCTTGAACCCTAGGCCAAATGTGTCAAGATTTTGGGGGGGGGGGGGGGGGGCACTGGTTTCACAATGCCTTGCAGAGAAGCCCCCAACCCCTTGCCGGGCATAAAACCATTTTTTAACATTTCCGAAGCTACCATGACGGACTCGGTTGCTATCTTTGGGGTCGTGACAACCTCACCTTCTGGGATTTCCTAAGCTGACGCAGTATCAAACACCTGGTAGACCCATGGCCCCTTGCTGTCCTCAAATTCAATGAAAGGTATGATTGCGTCACCTGGAATGCACTGATTGTCTTCACCGTGTACCACAATCTCTTGCCTGTCCCATTCAAATTTGACCATCTGATGCAGCATAGATGGCACTGCTTTGGCTGCATGAATCCAGGGCCTACCCATCAACAGGTTATAAGAGACTTCGACATCCAGCACTTGGAATTCCATGGTGAAATCAACGGGCCCTATTGTTACTTCCAGCACTATATCCCCTACCGTGTCTTTGCCTCCACCATCGAAACCTCGAACACAAATGCTATTCTTGCGGGCCTTTCATTTTCCACCTTCAGCTTGGTCAATGTGGATAGTGGACAAATGTTTGTACTAGACATGCTGTCGATTAAAACTTAGGTAACCACAATATCTTCACATTTCACGGCCAGATAAAGAGCCCGGTTGTGCTCAATGTCCTCCATGGGCAATTCATCTTCAGAGAATGTGACCCGATTTACCTCGAATATCTTGTTTGCAATCTTTTCCAAATAATTCATCGTTATCTTGTCTGGTACATGGGCTTCAGTCAAAATCTTCATCAACGCCCAGTGGTGTTCATCTGAGTGGATTAGTAAGGATAACAGTGAAATCTGAGCTGGTGTTTTCCTTAACTGCTCTATGATGGAGTAGTCCTGCATTTTCATTTTCTTCAAGAATTCTTCCGCCTCTTCTTCTGAAATAGCTTTCTTCACTGGTTCTGGGTAATCTTTAGAGATTCTTCCCTTCCTTAATTCTTCAGGGGCAAAGTACCTTCATGACCGAGTTAAACCTCGTGCCTCACACACTTCCTCCCTAACTTCTTTTCCCTTGTACATCACTATTTCTTGCTCATATCTCCAAGGAACAGCTTTGCTGTTGATGATTGGTGGTTGGATCACTGGTTTTACGATAACTGGCTCTATGCGAACACCTTCCACGACCACGGCGGGTTCTCTAGCTGTGCCATGGACTGTTGCTTTTGCCTGTTCCTGTTTTGGTGCAACCATGCATGCTGAGTTCCCCTAAACTATGATAGGTTTGGTCCCTTTTTCCTTTGCCCCGGTTACTACCTTCTCACTGGCTTTGATCGTCATTACCGTTTGTGAGGGCCTTTTGGACTCCCCTTTCTTTCCACAATCTCAATCATGTTGGTTTCCTAATGGTCCGGCATTGGGTTTTGGTTAATATTGGGCGCCTCTGGGGTCTGCACCTCAATCTTGTGGGAGTCAATATGTTCCTGGATAACGTTCTTTAAATGCCAACACTTTTTGGTGTCATGCCCTGGTGCACCGGAACAGTATTCACAGCTGACGGAACAATCAAGATTCTTTGGGGGAGGATTTGGCAATTTCACTTCAATTGGTCTCAACATCCAGTTGTCACAACCTTTGGAATAAGCTAGTGTTGGATTCTCCCAGCGAAGTGAAAGTCTTCTTCTTCTTCTGTACCCTTTCATTTCTTAGGACCGGGTTGGCTCAGAAAGTGGGCTTCGGGGTTTTTGGTAAGCTCTTGGAGGGGGTAATGATTTTGTGGAGTTGGGTACGTACTTTGTGGGGGTGGCGCACGCCATTGTACGTGAGTGGGGGGTTAGGTATATGCTTGCGCGTGATGGACTGAGAAGCGAGGTTCTAGTGGTGGATAGTAATGTTGTGGTGGGCCGTATGGAGTATGTGGGTATGTTTGGTGGTAAGGACGGGGCTGGGTGTAATGATATAGCACCCGAGGTCTGAACCAAGTTCCCGACTCCACTATCGCTACTTCTTCCTTCTTCTTCTTTTTGAATGTTCCCCCAGCTCCACCCTGGATCACCTGGGTAGTTGCCTTAATTGCAGAGTAGCTCATGATTTTATTGGATTTGAGGCCTTCCTCGACCATACTTCCCGTATTGACCACTTTGTGGAAAGACTTCCCCATTGCTGACACCAAATGTCCAAAATAGGTAGGTTCTAGAGCCTGTAGAAAATAATCAACCATCTCACTCTCTTTCATGTGAGGATCAACTCTGGCTAGTTGTTCCCTCCACTGGAGACCATACTCCCTAAAACTCTCATTGTTTTTCTTCTCCAGCTTTGTCAGAGATAGAAGATCCGTGACAATCTCGAGATTATATTGAAAGTGGCAGGCAAATGCGTGTGCGAGGTCATCCCAAGTATACCACCGATTGTGATCTTGACTAGTGTACCACTCCAGCGCCAACCCACTTAAACTTTGTCTAAAGTATGCCATTAGCGATTCATCTTTTCCCCCCTGCTCCCCTCATTTTGATGCAAAACCCCCTTAGATGCGCGACCAGATCTACATGATCGTCATATATGTCAAATTTAGGCATCTTGAAACCTGGAGGCAACTGCACATCTGGAAATAGACAAAGATCCTTGAACGCCACGCTCACCTGTCCACCTAATCCTCGCATGTCCCTGAATGATTGTTCCAGACTCTGGACCTTTCTAAGCATCTCTTCTTGCTCAGGATTTTTGATTGGGTTTTCAACTCCCGTCGGGATTTCGGGACGGGGAGCATAGGAGTAAGGCTCATGGGTTTTGTAAGTAGGTTCTGGTGGATAGTATTGAGGGTCATATTCTTGAAGCAGGGGTTCACTTGACGACCTATGGAGTGTAGGGGGTGTAGGTGCCACATAGATGGGGACAATTGGTGGAGGAAGATGAGGAGTGACTTTGGGTAGTGGAGCTGGTGGTGGTTGAGATGTAGTACCCTGATGTTGTGAATAGATAGGAAAGATCGACGGTGGGTCAGTGGCTGACTGGTCAGGTGCTTGGGCTAATGTCGGGATGAAGGTTGGATTAGCAAGATAGGTCGGGGGCTGTTGTCCTCTTGCCCATGCCCGGTACATCTCAGCCATTTGGTGCTTAAGCTTAAATAACATTTGGACATTACATGTATCGGTTGCTTGCGTGATCCCGACATTTATTTCTTCATTTGCCCTTATTCTTCCCCTCTTTCCTAGTCCATTCACTTTTTTCTTATTTTATTCAATTGTGGTCGAGTCCTATGTAGATTGCCTACGTATCATGACCCTGCATGAATCAGACCGAGCGTAGTTCTTGCAAGTAAAAAGCGAAGTATAAAAATATTTTGGAAATTTCCATCCTCATAATAAAAACTTCAGTTACAAGGACTCGAAAGACTGAAAAATTAAACAAGAAACTAACAAGCTTGGATAAAAAGCTAACTACAGACTCGAAAAACAACTAACTATGCATAAAATAAAATACAGACTCTTGGTTAAACTAATAGACTTTTAAATATATTTTGACAAAAGGAAGGCTGATCTTTATGAATACATTAATGCTTTAAGTGATCCTGGGACTCGCGGGGCATCATTCGGCCTTGCTGTAGGCTTGCGTGCTAAACTCCCTTGGAGGTGGTGGAGGTCTTCCACTACTTGCCGAACAAAGGTCACGACGGTGGCAAAGAACATGGATCTGGTCATATCCTTGCAATGGTTGCACTTTGTGGTAATATAGTCTGCGATCGCCCGTACTCTTTCCCTAATAACACCCTTTTCTTGCAACAAATGCCCAATTTGCTCAGCTTTTGCCTTTAGAGTTCGCTTGGCTACTTGATTCAGTTCTTAGAATTGCCGCAAGTCCATCTCCAACCTTGCTTTCACTACATACCAATGTTCTCTCTCGACTTTGAGGTCCCCGGCTTTCTTGGCCACTCTGTTCTCAGCCATGATGACCCTTCGATTTAACCCAGCAACCTCATCGTCATGCTTTTCCTTTAATTTCTCAATGATGCAGCCTCGTTCCTCCGCACTTTTAGCTAATTGTTTCGAACAAACCCATACTCGGTTACTTTTCGCCTCAAATTTTCTATGAGTTTTTCATCCTTCACGCTCCTGGGGGGATTTTCTACGGCTGCTTTCATTTTCTGGATTTGGGCTTGCAACACCTAATTTTCTTGGGTTAATCTTTTGTTTTCTCCTTCATCTGTTGCAGCTTGCAAACCATTTTCAAATTGCAGCTCTTTGACTTGATTTACTAATCTTCCTATGGTGGCCCTGTATTCATTTTCCTTGGCTAACCAATCCCATTGCTCTTGTGACGTTTCAACAAATTCTTTGAGCTGCTATCTTTTAGCTGGCCTTCTGGGCTCTATTTCTTTTTTATACCAAGCAATGTATCCCGGTGCAACCTCACGTTTAGATATGTCGTGTACTCTGGTGCCCGCTGTCAAGTATTGAGATTCGCTCTAGATTTGACGCATGACGGCTTCAGGGAATTGACCATTGGGGCTAATACAACGCATGACGGCTAATATCCTTATCCCTGGGAATCATTTGGCATCTACCTAATTACCTTAGCACTCTGTACGGCTCATAGGGTTGGATACTTTGGAGTTCCATCAGAAGGAAATGAGGTACGGTGGCTGGCATATACACAATTTCATCTACGGGGAGCTACCCGAATGTCCACTCTATCTGATTTGCAGTGACAACCCGGAGATGTGACACCCATTTTGTGGCACCCTCAGGTAGCCTAAACCCATCGAACCTGTTGTAGAGTTCTTCTATGCAGCTCTTTTTTGGTGACCCATAATTCATAAACCGAGGCCGGTGGCATAAATGCTCAATCATCCATATTTGTAATAATAGGTTACATCCTTCAAAGAAGTCTCCTCCTGCTTTACAGGCGGTGAGGGCACGGAAGATCTTGGATAAGATCATAGGAGCGAGGGTGCTCTTGGCCTGAGTTATTAAAGTGATGACGACCCATGCTATCCGTATATCAATATTTCCATCCTTCCGGGGAAACACCAAAAGACCCAAGAAGAAAACCATGAATGCAAAACAGCGATGCTCCTCCCATTTAAGCTGGTTTCCTTGCTACAAATATAGTTTTCTGGGTTATTGAATCCCCATATGTGCTCGTACCTCTGATATATAAAATTCGGGGTACCGAAGCGAGCTAACAGGTTTGGATTGTGAACCTTCCTACTGATTTTTAAGGAGTCCAGGAACTTGTGCACGGCGAGGGCTCTTGGCGCAATCAGGTATTGGTGTCTCAAGGGAATTGTAGGGGTCCAAATATATCCAGTTACTTCCTCCAATGTCTGTGTGAGTTCAAAATCCAAGAAATGGAATACATTGTGAGCCGAGTCCAAGAATGTGATCAATGCCTTTATGATATCTCCCCTCGGGTCAATTTTCAGCAACCCACTAAGTCCTCCCAAATGCATGTTGACCTTGTTTGCCCTGCTTCCCCTAAGTCATTCCACCACATGTGTAGCTGAAAGGGAATTTTGTTCATGAATGCTAATGGCAAATACTGATCCGTGCTCATTCTGCAGATTTATTAGGGCGAATTAGTAAGATTTTGTTCTATTTGACTCCATAAAACATCAAAACTAACATCTTTCTTTTATAAAATTTATTTTATAAAATAGGGCCCAGCTTTGCGAATACGGCCTTTAAGCACTTCTTAAGGAAGATTTTATGGTTGTGCTTGCTGACCGGCAAAAATAAGACTCAGAGGTGGCCATTTGTGCAAAGTAAGCCTTCCGGCGTCCCTTTTGTTAACATGAGGCTTCTCTTGGCAATAACGACATCACCTGACTTATTTAGAAAAATAAATAAAATTGGACATTTTTGGTTATTTTTGCAAAAAGGAGGTTGGACCGATGAGGGTTGCCTATGTATCTCCAACCTGACGAGAATCAAACCGGCGTAGTTCGGGCAAAACAATTTATCAAAACCGAAACTTTGTTCAAAAGCCCCCTTTTTCTTTATTTTTTTTTCTTTGTTTTTTTTCTCTCTTTCAAAAATCCGGCAGCATTTCGGCGCTATTTGAGCATTGGTTTTTCAAGACAAATGATTAATCTTAGGAAACCCTAATACTACTTATTTTCTCAATTTTCTTTCCTTATTCGCAAGCCAGTCAACATGCTAATCCCAGGTAGCTAAATGCACAAGTAACACGTAATATGCATCAGGATGGTCTTCTCATTGGGGGTCACCTGCCCTAGACGGACCCAACCCCTGTGTTGAGTCCCCTATGTCAAATGCATGATGCAAATAAGAATTCCTACTAGGGATCTGGCATGAAGTCAAGTTATTCTAAGTTAAAAACCTTGGTATAGGGTCTAGACTGTGCACCCGAGCGGACGACTCGAGTCGAGGAAGGGGCTAGAAACCAAAAGGCCATCCGACTTAGTAACTTGTCCGACCTCTTTTTTATTTCAGGGTATGACACTAACAGAATAGGGAGTCTCAACAAGTAAGCACATCCCCAGAAGTGAGAAGAGAAGGGTTTCGTAGCAGTTTATATGTACAGTTCAGATAATATCGAAGTGGTAAAAGCATCATTTTGCACATTAAGCCAACATGTAAAATCAGATAGCAAACAAAGCCAATTACAAAAATTACTCTAAGCTCGAATTCTTGAACTCTGAACCAGAAATTCTGGGTTCGATCCCCAGCAGAGTCGCGAGCACTGTCACACCTCCTTCTGGCCACTACAACCTGGCGAAGGGCATAAATAAGAGAGTTTTTCCAATTAAAGGACAATCTAAACAGGATTCAATTATTTAAGAAAATGTAGAGTCGCTACTTGGGAGATTTATGGTGTCCCAAGTCACCATTTAGAATACCAAATCGAGGAAAGAATGACTCTGTTTAACAGTTCGCGAACCAAAAATCCGAGTAAGGAACTCTATTAACCCGGGTGAAGGTGTTAGGCATTCCCGGGTTCCGTGGTTCTAGCACGGACGCCCAACTGTTATATTTGGCTTAAAGTATCTGATTTTATACAATTATGAACCTATGTGAATATTTTAACCACATTTATCATTATTTTTAAGGAAAATTACAACGTTGTTAAAACATGCCTCGAACCACGTCACATAAATGCACCCGCAGTTTTTGGCACATTCCAACTTTGTTGAGATTTGGATTTGGGTCACATAAATGCTCTCCCGTGCTTAAGGGATAAAATTATTAAATACGTGCCTAAAAGCGACTATCGCATTTATTATCTTTGCGGGAACACCGTGAAATTCCCTAAACGGCGCGTCCCGAATCTCTAAGTATTTTAGAATTAATATTTAAGGTGGACCATACAATTTGTGAATTCTATTCGGCATGGCGCACCTCGTTTTTTTCTTTTAATGATCAATTCTAAAAAAAAACTAAGATTTTCTATCATGTATTGTCTCCAAAATGAATATGCTCTAAGTAGAATGTTAATACCTACCATTGAAAGCATTACATCACTATATTAAATCAGTTTCAGGCTGCATTTTTTAGCATGCTTTAGTTGCTACTTTTGCACTTGGGATCATTAGTGAAGTTAGCAAGCCCAAGAAGTATATTTTTCATATACATTTCAATTTCGACGGTTTTGGCCCGGCGTTTGAGCCTAGAAGCCTACGAGAACAGAACTAATTTTATTCATGGAACAAGGATAGCATTCTATAGATCACAATGCTACAGCCACTCCAAATTATTTTATTAACACTCGTGTTAAAACATCTAACAGGATAAATGCACAATTTTGAGTCTTAAAGCAGGGGTCTTCAAACCCAGGATCCTTTTTTGAAATGTGATTTTTCTCACTTGTGAGTAAACATGCTGAAACCCAACACCCAAACTTACAAATTTCTATACGAATTTGAATAGTGCACGCATATCATCTCCATCTTTTAGTTTAACAATAAGGATCTAAGAATACTATTTTTACCCTGCTAACATTGAATATTATCCACAATAAAGAGTCCACATGGTTCAAAGCAGTCCAAAATAGTCCTAGAATTATTTACATTTAACATTTAAATAAATCGAAGGCTACTTGAAATTTAAACAATAGATTTAAAAATAATTGAGTGCAGCAGCTTCATTTCACGTCTCAAATTGGTTTCTACATGGTCGAGCTTAAGAAATAACATGGAAATTGAAATGCAATAAGAATAAAGGGAAGTTAGCAACAATTTTAGGCACCAGCAGTTGTAACAACAACAACACAACAATAGAACCAATCTAACAACATTTGACATCCACTTAACCTCCAATGAACATTACTTTTTAAATTTCTGTTGGTTTTGAGGCTCTAAATGCCTAAATTTGAAGGAAACTTTCGAGTATTTAGACTAAGCAACATTTCTAGTGTTTTCTTTGGATTGGAATTATAAGAACTGAATTCCAAATCTGGATTTGAAGTGTTTTAACTGCTGGACTTTATTTAGGAATTTTTCAGGATGATTTTTAACTTCAATATTTCTGGGAATTTTCTTGAGGTATTTCACATTATCCACCCTCTTCTTTTGAATGATTTAGAGTCCCCTTTTAGCCAAAGGCTAGGGCACCACTTTTATTTTATTTTAACTAAAGGTTCCTCTTTCAATTTCCAAATTTTACCTACTTGGACCCTTATTTTTTGACTTGTTTCCCAAGTTACGGCAATAAAACTATTGATTTTAGATTAAAGACCCCTTCTAGAGGGTCAAAAGGCTTCTAGCATTGTCTTCCATTTATAGACTACCTATACTACCCTTATTTTGTTCCTAAAATTACCAAAGCCATGTTAAAAACTCTATATTACCCCTATTTTATTCTGAAAATCACCAAATCTAAACTAAAATTCTATATTACCTCTATTTTATCCTAAAATTATTAAAACTAGGAGGAAAACCCTATATTACCCTTTTAGTACCTTGAAATTACAAAACCCAACCCCCTTTTGTCTGAATTCTACAATGGTCAGTCAACTTACAACCAAACAACCCTTAATTTTCAATAGATAATCAGAGATGCATTTGACAATTACAAACCAACTCATTTCACACAAACGGGATGAGATTCAACAATCAAAAGGAAATGCTGAACTATAGCTTTTATTGAACTAATCAGGATTGAAATAAATTCTAATTCATACTAAAATTTAACATTAGACTAAGCTAAACTAAATAATAACATGTGAAGAATCAAGGACTAAACTAAATTTAAGCTAGCAATGAAGCTAATCAAGAAATGAAATTAAACTAAAAGAAATGATACTCATGGAATCATCAGGAAATAAGATGCAACTGAAATAAAGGGTAATCAAATTTAACTAGAGGAAACTGAGTGTTCCTAAAGTTGAGAACTAAACATCATTCCAATTAAAACAAATAATCAGAACAAACATAAAACGAAATCATCAGCAAAAGAAGCAAAACTATCGAAAGAGAATAAACTTACTGGCTTTTCTTCAATTAAACTTGGTTGAAATAAATTCAAGCCTCCAAGCGGAACTCAAACGGTCTTTCAAAAATTGAACTCAAACTTAGGTCATGGCTAGTTTTAAAATTGGAGAAGTTGGGGTTATTTGAAAAGGGCCAGGTGTGTTTTTGGGTAGAGGAGGGCCGGAGGGGTGGTTGGTGACGATTTGGAGGCCATAGAAGCCTGGTCACCTCCATGCATGGCGGGGATACCTTATTCAAATGAATATTCGAGGAGTTGGGGCTATGTTCGAGGGAGACTGGTGGTAGGGTTGGAAAGAGGGGAGTGAGGGGTGTAACATTTGGAGCCGTTGGCCACCGGGTTCCGCCATAGACAGAGGAGCTACCAAACTTTGAACGGATATTCGACAAGTTCGGGTGGGTTTCGAAGGGCGATATTAGGAGGGTTGGAAGAGGAGATGACGGAGATTCTAGGGTGTAATTTTGGAGGTCATTGGAGTTACGCCACCGCCGGCGGTGATTTTCGGCAGGCGGCGGACGGTGGTGGTATAGTGGTTGTATGGTGGTTATATGGTGGCATTACACTGGCAAATTTGGGGTACGTTTGGACAGGGTACAAGGTATGAATGGTGGGAGGGAGTTGTCCGACATTTAAATAGGGCGATCACCCTCGCATCCTGACCGTTTGATCAAGGTTGATCAACGGCTCATATGCCTTGATCTGAACGGTGTCGTTTGAATTTGGGGCTCTTGGACCGGGTAAGGGTTGGCTTGGTTTGATTGGGTCTTGGGGGATATTTCGACTTGGGCTACTGAATTTCCATGGCCCAAATTATGGGTCTCTCATGAAGACCAAAATTATACAATTATTTGTTCTCTCTTTTATTTGTATATTTCCATATTTTTTAATAAAGAGTTAAAATATACCAAAATATATTTAAATACTGCAAAATGAACTGAACCAAACCTCCTAAATTCTAAAATTCAAAAGAAAATTAAACAAATGTAGGTATAACCAATTTTGTTATTTTTCTCATTTTCAATATTAACTAAACATGCAAAAATTAAATCATAAATGCAACCGTGTCATTTTATATTTTTTATGAATTATGAAAATTAAAACATGCAACATGCAAATAAGCAAATTATATAATTAATTCCTAACAAACACAAAATCATGCAAATAAATCCTAAAAATCCAAATAATAAAAGAAAGCCGCAAATAAACATAAAATCACACAATTAATTCCTAAAATTCAAATAATAAAAGAAAAATACAAATAAATTCACATAATAAAAGAAAAGTCCTAATTTAATGAATTTATAGGAACATTTCAAGCGAGGCAAAAATCACGTGCTCACAGATGGTGTTTAGATTTTTTTACAATCAGGAGTTTCAAATTGCTCGTGTTCTTCATGGCACCTGCTGATTCGCATAATGGATTAACACAACTACGGAAACTATTTTCTTAATTAAAGCAAGTTTGGACCCCCAAGGTTTCGAGTTGCAATCTCGTTAAAAGTACAATTCTAAGGCTCGTTTCCCTGTGTCACGTTTGGGCTCAACTCATACCCCGAACCTTTAATAATTGGCCCAGTGCTTCATCACTCCCCCTGTATCACTTGATTACTTGAAGTGTGGATTGAGAGTGTCCATTTAAATAATCTCAGCCAATAGTTTTAGTAATTAATCTCATAAGTTTAATTTAGTCATGCCAAGCAAAATGTCAATTGCATGACCTAGTTTTAAGTAATCTAGTTTATCCTTAGAAACCAAGACGTGCCATTTAGCAAATTTTCATGGCCCTCGCAAAGTGTCAAACGTGAACTTGCTTTAGGTAATTAGTTTAATAATATTACATTTGTAAATTCGGGTGTGCATTTATGTGACCCGAACCCAAATCACAACGATATTAAAATATATCAAAGACCGTGGGTGCATTTATATGACGTGGTTTGAGGTGTGTTTTAATGACATTGCAATTTTCTCTAAACAATGAATAGAGGCGGTTAAAAGTCAAAATTTGCACGTAGGTTCATAATTGTTTAAATCAGATAATTAAGCTGAATATAACAATTCAGCGACCGTGCTAGAACCACGGAACTCGGAAATTCCTAACACCTTCTCCCAGGTTAACAGATTCCTTACTCGTATTTCTGACTCCCAGACTATATAACAGAGTCAAACCTTCCTCGATTCGGGATTCAAAATCGGTGACTTGGGATACCATTAGTTATCTCAAGTGGCGACTCTAAAATATGTAAATAAGTAAATCTTGTTTCAATTTCTTCGCGGGGGTGTAGTGTTAAAAAGGAGGTGTGACAGCTATGGCGCCTCTGCTGGGGATTGAACTTAGAATCTTTGGTTCAGGGTTCAAGAATTCGAGCTTAGAATAATTGTTATATTTGGCTTTATTTATTTGGTTTTGTTACATGTTTGAGCCTAATGTTCTAAATGTTGCTTTTAACCGCTTTGATATTATCTGAACTGTATATAAATTGTTACGAAACCCTTCTCTTGTCATCTTCGGGGATGTACTCGCTGGTCGAGACTCCCTATTCTGTTAGTGTCATACTTTTAAATAAGAAAGAGGCTCGTACAAGTTACAAAGCCGGATGGCCTTTTGGTTCCCTATATGTAGCCCCCTCCTCGACTCGAGTTGTGCGTTCAGGTACACAGTCTAGACCCTATACCCAGGTTTGAACCTAGAACAACTTAACCTCATGCCGAATCCCTAGTAGGAACACTTAATGGCATCATCAATATGAGTTAGGGGACTCAACACATGGGTTGGGTCCGTCTAGGACAGGTGCACCCAAAATAACACACCATCTTGATGCATCTTACATGCTACTTGTGCATATATTACGGATTTGCATGCCAACCGGATTTTGAAAAAAAAGGAGAAGAAGAAGAAGAAGAAGAAAAAAAAAGAAAAAAAGAAAAAGAGAGGAGAATTTGACAAATAATAACAGTGTGTGGCATGAGGAAGGAATATGCCTGTCTCAAAAACCGATACTGAAATGCTGCCAAAATTTTAAAAAATAAAATAAGAAACCAAAAACAAAAAGAGTTTGTTTTCAGAAAATAGAAAAAATACAACAAAGAAAGGGATTTTATTTTCGAAATAAAAAAAAGAAAGAAGGAAAAATAGAAGTTGGTTTTTCATTTTGTCAAGATTGCCCGAAATACGCCAGTTTGATTCTCATAGGGCATGAGATACGTAGGCAACCCCCATCGGGCCCAACTGTGATTAATAAATAAAGCAGTTTTGTCAAAATTAGCTGAGTGTCCCCAAAAGGGCACCGAAAGACTATTTTTGCAAGAACAGGCCCCTTGGATTATTTTCTAAATTTTGGTCGGTAGCAAGCACAGTCTTAAAACCTTCCCCCAGAAATGCTGAAAGACCGTATTTGTAAGGCGGGATTTTATTTTTGAAATGAAAATTTGAAAAAAAATGAATTTTGTTTTTGAGTCCAATAAATCGTGATTTTGCTTAATCACCATAATAAATGTGCAGAATGAGCACGAATCAAAAGTTGCCTATGCAAGTCATGAACTAGGTCCCTTTGGAGGTGCACATGTGCTGGAAAAATTTAGGTGAATCAGGGAAAAACAAGGTCAATGCGCACTTGGGATGACTCACCGGGTTGTTGAAAATTAATCTTAAAGGGGATGTCATAAAGGCGTCGGTTACATTCTGCGACCCCGCGTACAACGTTTTTCATTTCCCGGACTTTGAACTCACCCCAACCCTGGAAGAAATAGCAGGATATATCGGGGGGCCCAAAATCCCTTTGAGATACCAGTATTTGATTACGCCACGGGCCATCACTGCACACAAATTCTTGGACTCATTGAAAATAAGCAGAGGGGTTCACAATCCAGATCTGTCAGTGGGTTTTTGTACTCCACAGTTTATATACCAAAGGTATGGGAATATAGGGGGTTTAAAGACCCAGAAAATAAGATTTGTAGCACGGGAAACTGACTCAAATGGGAAGAACACCGGTGTTTCGCGTTTATGGTATTCTTTTTTAGCCTCTTGGTATTTCCACGGAAAGACAGAAATATTGATATATGGATAGCAGGGGTTGTCAGCACCTTGATCACTCAAGCCAAGAGCACACTCACACCCATGGTATTAGCTAAAAAATTTCGTGCCTTCACAACCTATAAAGCCGGAGGATATTTCTTTGAAGGATGCAATGTGTTGTTACTGATGTGGATGATTGAACACCTATTCCGTCGACCTCAATTTATGAGTTATGGGCCATCAGAAAAGAGTTGCGTAGTGGGATTTTACCCGAGTTGATAGGTTCAGATTTCCAGAGGGGGTTACATAATGGGTATCATATCTCCGGATTATAAGTGCAAGTCAGATAGATTGGAAGTTTGGGTGGCTCCCCATTGATGAAATTATATATATGCCAGCTACCAGGCCTCATTTCCTTCTGATAGGCTTCCGAAGTATTCAACCCTATGCTCCGTACAGGGAGTTGATACAGTTAGGGAGGTGCCAAATGATTGCCAGGGATGAAGACATTAGTTTCCATGTGGTCGAGATTAGTCCCAATGGTCAGTTTCACGAAGCAACAATCTGCCAGATTTGGAGCGAATGTCAATACTTGATGGCGGACACTCGAGTACGAGACTTGTCTAAAGGCGAGGTTGCACCAGGGTACCTGTCTTGGTATAAAAGGGAAGCTGAGTTTAGAAGACCGGCTAAGAGGCCACATCTTCAGGAGTTTGTCTAGGTGTACCAAGAATAATGGAATTGGTCAGCCAAGGAAAACGAATATAGGGCCACAATAGGGAAATTAGAAAAACAAGTCAAAGACCTTCAATTCGAGAATGGTTTGCAAGCTGCGGTAGACGAGGGGGAAAAGAAAAGACTAGCCAAAGAAAATGAAGCTTTGCGAGCCCAAATTCATAAAATGAAAATAGCCGCAGAAAATCCCGCTAGAAGTGCGAAAGATGAAAAACTCATAGACAATCTGAGGTGGAATGTAGGAGAATACGGTTTTGACTTGAACAAACCATAGGTTTAACTATCCATAGCCCGAAAACAATTGGCCAAATATTCAAAGAAGCGAGCACGCATGATTGAACGATTAAAAGAAAAGGTATGACAACGTGGTTGCCAAGTTGAAGAATAGGATCATCATGGTTGAAAACAAAATGGTCAAAAAGCAAAGGATTTCAAGGCTGAAATAGAGCATTATTACATAGAAATAGCACGGTTGTAGAGAGATTTACAACAATTCCAAGAACTTAATCATGTAGCCGAACAAACTTTGGAGGCCAGGGCCCAGCAGATTGGGCGATTGTTGCAAGAAACGGGTGCTATAAGAGAGAGGGTACGGATGATCGCTAATTATATCATCGTAAAGTGTAGCCATTTTGAAGATATGACAAGATCTATGTTCTTTTCCACTTCCATGATCTTTGTTCTTCAAGTGATGGAAGACCTCTACCACCTCCAAAGGGATTTAGCACACAGGCCTGCGGCGAGACTACATGATGTCCCGCATGCCCTAGGAGCATTAGAAGCTTTAATGTATTCATGATTTTCAAATATATTGGTCTATTTGTGAAGTCTATATTTTTTTTATTCGAGTCTGTAGTAGGTTGTTGAGTCAGTTGTTTTCATCTTTACGTTTGAGTCTGTTGTTTTCTTTTGAGTCACATTTGTTGTTTTTTTTTCTTAAGGTTGATTATTAGTTGTCATCAAATTTTTTTACTTTATGAAATCTAAAATTTCTAAAAAATATTTTCTGTATTTATTTTCCAGAACTACGCTCAGTCTGATTCATTTGGGGTCATGATACGTAGGCAATCTCCATAAGATTCGACCATAACCAAAAAAAAGAGAAGGAAAAAATCATGAGAGAAACAATGGTAAAATAAAGGAGAGAATAATAAAAAAAGAAGGTAGGCAAAACAAGCCGAGCAAAAGAAAAGAGGAAGAAGAATAGAAAAACAAGAGAGAAAAGAAAAGGGGCATAAGATAAAAGCTGGGATGACGCAAGCAGCTAATCCATGTGCATAATTGAACTCGGTAACTGCTTAGGTGCATTCATCACCGAATATGTGGCTACCTATGTGTTGAAGCCTAACCACTTACAAGTTTTGGTGTTGTCTTATCCAGTTCATACATGTGGTTAGTTTTTGCGGCATTCTGGCAACCTACTCCTATAACACTTGGTCCAAAAGCAAGCTGACTATGGCCAACCAAGAAACCGATGCAAGTATCATTGATTCCTCGAAAGAGGTGGAAGAGTTGGATGTTAATGCAATGAAAGAAGAGATGTACAAACTAAAGCATCAAATGACTGAAATGTATCAGGCATGGGTGAGAGGGCAGCCACCACCAGCTTATCCTGCTAACCCGACCTTCGTCCCACTATTAGCCCAGTCGCATGATCACCCTATCACTGATCCACCCCAAGCTTCCCCATCTACCCACAATACCAGGGTACAACTTCTCAGGCACCCCTAGCTCCACCACCCAAAGCTGTTCCACACCCCCTTCCACCGGTTGCTCCCATCTTTGTGGCACCTCCGCCTGCTGCACTCTATAGATCATCCACTGAACCTTTGCTCCAAGCTACTTAGAACCAGTATTACCCACCAGAATCCGCTTAAAAGGCCCATGAACCCTACTCTTACGCTCCCTATTTTGAAATCCCTGTTGAGGCTAAAAAACCAGTCAAAAACCCATGAGCCAGAGGAGGTACTCAGGAAAGTCAAAAGTCTAGAGCAGTCATTCAGAGACATGCGAGGACTAGGAGGCCAAGTGATTGTGGCATACAAAGACCTTTGTTTGTTCCCAGATGCATAATTGCCTCCAGGCTTTAAGATGCCCAAGTTTGACTTATACGATGGGCATGGTGATCTAGTAGCACACTTAAGGGGTTTCTATAGCAAGATGAGAGGGGCAAGTGGAAAGGATGAATTGCTAATGTCATACTTCAGTCAAAATTTGAGTGGTTCAGCGGTGGAATGGTACACCAGATAGGATCATGCTCGCGCGGTACACACGGGATGATCTAGCACAAGCATTCGCCTGTCATTTTAAGTATAATCTTAAAATTGTTGGGATCGTCTATCTTTGACAAAAATGGGAAAAACATAATGAGAGTTTCAGAGAGTATGGCTTCAGTTTGAGGGAGCAGGCAACGAGGGTCGACCCGTCAATGAAGAAAAGTGAAATGGTAGATTACTTCTTGCAAGCCTTGGTGCCTACATATTTTGGTCACCTTGTATCGGTAGTGGGTAAATCCTTCAATGAGGTAGTAAAACTGGGGAGTATGGTCAAAGAGGGAATCAAATCTAACAAGATTATGAGCTACTCAACAATCAAGGCAACTACCCAGGCTATCCAAAGGGGGACCGGGGAACAATTGGAAAGAAGAAGAAGGATGAGGTAGCAACAATTGACTAAGGAACTTGGTTCAGGCCCCGGGGACCATCCCATTACAATCAGCCCCGACATCGTCATCCAACCTACCCACACACTCCATATAGCCTACCACAACACTATTATCCACCTCCCGACCCCTGTTTTTCCGTTCATCATGCACAAACATATACTCAACCTCCCGCCCACGCATAATGGCATGCGCTAATGCTACAAAATAATTACCCAGCTCCACAAAATAACTACCCTCCAAGAGCCTACTAACAACCCCCGAGACCAGCTTTCCCGGCTAACCAAATTTAAAGAATGAGAGAATGCAGAAGAAGAAAACTTTCAATCCGTTGGGGGAGTCATACACCAGCTTATTCCACAGATTGAGACAGTTAGATATGTTGAGGCCGACTGAAGCAAAATTACCAAACCCTCCTCGGAAAAATCTAGACTATTCCGTCAGTTGTGAGTATTATTCTGGTGCCCCGGGGCATGACATAGAGAAATGTTGGCATTTGAAGTGTGATATTCAAGAACTCATTGATTCACATCGAATTGAGGTGAAAGCTCCATAAGCACCCAATATTAATCAAAACCCTATGCCTGCTCATCAAAAGACAAATATGATTGAGATAGTGCACAAAGAGGGGGAGCCCAAGAAGCCTTCGAAAACTGTCATGATGATACGAGCTAGTGAATGGACGATGGTTTAGAATTTGACAAGCGAGATATATATGCTCAAGTTGCATGCAGCAAGCAGTGAAACCTTTTGTTGTAGTCGGGAAGGAATCCTCGAAAGACGGGATGTTAAAACAGGAAAATGCAAAAGTGGTTATACCGGGGGTAGCAAGCAAGCCTGTGGTTGTCATGGAAGGTGTTCGTTCAGAGCCTATCATTATCAAACCTATAACTCAATTACTAGCAAGGCAGTACCTTAGAACTATGACCGAGTAACAGTGACTTATAAAGGGAAAGAGGTTAGAGAAGAAGTTTTTGAGACCCATGGATTGACCCGATGGGGAGGTGCTTTACCCCCGAAGAATTGAGAAAATCAAAACCGACCAAAGACAACTCAGTGCTGGTGAAGAAAACTGTGAGTGAAGAGAAAGCAGACGAGTTTCTGAAGAAGATGAAAATGCAGGATTATTCTATTGTAGAACAACTGAGAAAGACGCCTTCTCAAATCTCGTTGTTATCATTGTTGACTCATTCGTACAAGCATCATCGAGCTTTAATGAAGATCCTAAATGAGGCCCATGTTCCTAATAAAATTACAGTCAACCACTTGAAGAAGATAGCCAATGATTACCAAAACTAAAACTTGAAATATATTCCCTTGTTCTCCAGGTGGGCGCCTGATTACTAAAGACTTGAAATGTATTCCCTGAAACTGCTGAGTTTAAACCTCATTATTACAAAAAAAACAAACCAAACAAAAGAAATTTTTTTCTGCCCCAGTTTGGTGATAAGTGCATCTGTGAGTGTTAATAAGATCCTATTACTAAATATCTTGAAAGCTAAATCCCATTATCTAGGAGGGTCCTGACAACTCTTAACTAACGACAACATTAAGATTAGGCTATGTTCTCCAAAGGTATTACTTTCACTATGTCTTGTTATCTAAGTAATATTTGTTGGGGATCAGTAACTAAAGCTACATCCCATTATCCAGGAGGGTCCTGACAATTCTTAACTAACAGCAACTCTAAAACTAGGCTGCGCCTCTTGAAATATTACTTCCCCTATATCATGTTATCTAAGAGAATATTAAAGTTGCGTCCCATTATCCAGGAGGGTCCTGACAACTCTTAATTAAGACCAATTTTAAATCCAAATCATGTCTGTTGGGGATTAGTATTTAGAGCTACATCCAATTATCCAGGAGGGTCATGAAAACTTCTACAATTAAAACCTATTATCCAGGCGGGTCCTGAAAACTTTTTTTTAAAAATTAAATCCCATTCTCCCGGAGGGTCCTGAGAATTTCAAATTAGATCCCATTATCCAGGAGGGTTTTGAGAACTCCAAATTAAATACCAATTTTAAACTCTCGATTACCTCTACTGGGATTGCTAATTAGAGTTACATCCCATTATTCAAGAGGGTCTGACAATTCCTATGTGAATCATATCTCTTTCAAGTCAGTTTATTCTCTTTGCTATTCATGATTATCTCCCACCTTCAAATTAAATGCAAATTTTACTCTCGGTTGTCTCTGCTGGGGATTGCTAATTAAAACTATGTCCCATTATCTAGAAGGGTCTTGACGACTCTTATTGGGGAATAATTGTTCCAAATCATGTTTCCCGTGCTTGTTTGAGTTTTAAATTGAGTCTCGTTTTCTAAGAGGGTCCTGAAGTTCACAGTTATACCTGCCAAGTGCTTGCTTTCCCCTATGGAGGACTTCCCGAGACCTCCAAAATCTCCTGCCCCTGTTTCAATCAAAGAAAATCTTGTCAGCTTGCAATTTGGTGATTAGCTTCGGCATTATTTGCTGAAGTATGGCCCTCCCGTTGTCATGCTCCGTTGTGGCCAACTTTTTCGAACTGATTGTGAGTCGCCTGAACCCTGAACCATGTGGCCTCAAATGAATTGCGTGTTATGTACCCATCAGTGCGTTACCTTCCTGACTCTCTTGCCAAAATCTTTACATCCTTCCCGAAATTACTGAGTTAGTTTACCGACAAAACTTTCATTGATTCTTCCCTTTTCCACTTTAACTTTTGTTGCCTTTGTTATGTTTTGGCCAACATGTGCTTTGCCATTTGGGAGCTGGTAATAAGATTTGAAATTTCGCTCCTGCTTGCTTAAACAAAATGACTTTGGAAATATCTTAGAATAAAAGAAGACCCGAAAGAGAATGAAATGCAATGACTCTGAGTTGTTCTTAGAATAAACAAATTCACAACTGGGTGACTACTGAAGGGGAAAAAAAAGAGAAACCTAACTTTGGAGGAACAGTTGGTCCCGATGATCATGACATGCACTTCGACATAGTCGATTCAGTCTGTCTAAATGATCGGCCTTCAGTTGCCACGCTTTGTTGTTGTGACCTTACTTAACCCAATTTCTATAACCAAGCCTTGACCTTGCTTATCTTGCGGTGCTTTGAACAGATTTCCACCAACAGCACTTTTCTGGTTATTCATTTCCTGCCTTGCCTTCACCTTAAGGTGCCTGTGAGTCTTTTCACCAATAAGACTCTCTCATTTTGATTTTCTCTCAACTCTCGTCGTCTTACAGTGCTCGTGAGAGTTTTCACCAATAAGACTCTCTCATTTTCATCCTTTCTCGCTCGAACTAGAGTGTTGCCCTGGGTATGAAACACCTCTTCTTGCTTGACTTGGAATTTCATAAAGACTGATTGGAAGGTCTTTCTTTGGACCGTAATGCAGGCTTTTGGATAGAGTTAGAAAGAAAGGGTATTAAAGTCTCAACAATAATTCAAATGGATTCAAAATTTACAACTTTCGCAATCAAATTTCTTACAACAACCACAACTTCTGCCCCAGTTTCTTGCTTGGGGACCTTTGGACTTTTATTTTAATATGACCGAACTGTGAGGCTGCCTACATATCCTTAAAAGGAATCAGGTCAAACGTAGTTCATTCGATTTCTTTGTTGTTGTGGTTTTCTCTTTTCTACTTTTCCTTATTTCGTTTCTTCCTTTTTCTTTTGTTGTTTTGCTGTTTTATTGTTGTGTTTTATTTCTCTTTTTTCTTCTTCTTTAATTTTTTCTCTTTTATTCTCTTTTCCTTTCCTTTATTTTCTTCTTCTTTTCTTCTCTCTTTTTTTTTTCTTTTTTTTCATTCTTTCCTTTTCCTTTCCTTTTGCTGATTTCTTACACTTGCATTTCTGACTTTTTTTACTGATTCCGAAAGAGGGGTATGAAAAAAAAAATTAAAGCTCAAAAGTGTAACAAGGGATAAATTGCTTAGATAGCAGAATAAAATGCCTTCGTCATTCCAATCTCTAAAACATGCCAAGTACAAACAAACATGCCAAGTACAAACAAATGTGATTTAATAAAAGACAATAATACATAGTATCTCTTAACTACATCAGAATTTATGGCCATTTCTACGCATTTGCCTTCCACATCTGTTAGATATAATGCTCTGTTGGACAACACTCTTGACACGATGAACATCCCTTGCCAATTTGGGGCGAACTGCCCTTTGCCTCTTCCTGGTGAGGGAGGATGCGCTTCAATACCAACTGACCCACTTCAAACTTTCTTAGGCAATTCTTCTTGTTATATGTTCTGGCCATTCTCTGTTGATACAACTGGCAGTGGCATATTTCTGCTAATCTTTTCTCATCAATTAAGCTCAATCGCTCCAGCTAGGTTTTGACCCATTCATCATCATCAATTTTTGCCTCGGCGAGCCTCGGCTATAATTCGAAGGGATGGGATTTCAATTTTTGGCGGTATTACTGCTTCTGCGCCATACACCAACAAATACGGGGTTGCCCCTACTGAGGTGCGGATAGTAGCGCGATAGCCCAATAATGCAAAGGGTAGCTTCTCATGCCATTGCCTGGACCCTTCCACCATTTTTTGAAGTATCTTCTTTATATTTTTGTTGGCTGCATCAACTGCTCCATTCGCCTTTGGGCGGTATGGAATGGAATTGCAATATGTATTCTTAAACTGCTGACATACCTCTTTCATTAGATGACAATTGAGATTTGCTCCATTGTCGGTGATGATTATCTTCGGGATTCCGAACCGGAAAATGATATTTGAATGCACAAACTCGACCACGACTTTCTTGGTTACTGCCTTGAAAGTTTTAGCTTTGATCCACTTGGTGAAATAATTAATAGCAACTAGGATAAACCTGTGTCCATTGGATACTGCTGGCTTGATTGACCCGATGACATCCATGCCCCAAGCGACGAAGGGCCCTGGTATAGACATTGTATGTAATTCAGATGGTGGGGAGTGAATCAAGTCTCCATGCACCTTACATTGATGACATTTGCGCAAAATTGATACAATATCGCTCCATAGTGAGCCAATAATAACCTGCCCAGTGGATCTTTTTTTCCAAAACATACCCCCTCATATGAGGTCCGCAAACTCCAGAATGTACCTCGGTCATGATGGTTGTGGCTTCCTAGCTTATACATATCTCAACAACCCAAGATCCGGAGTTTTTTTGTATAGTACCCCTCTACTAAAGAAAAACCCACTTGATAAGCGAAAAATTGTTCTCTTTTGAGTCACTTGTGGCTTGTATCGGGTACACACCCATCCTGATATATTCTTTGATATCGTGGAACCAAGGCTCACCATCAAGCTCCTCTTCCACCATGCTACAATAAGCATGTTGGTCATGGACTTGGATATGCAGCGGGTCAACATAAGCCTTATCTGGATGATGTAACATTGATGCCAAAGTAGCCAAGGCATCAGCAACCTCGTTGTGAATTCTTGGGGTATGCCTGAACTCTACTAAATGGAATTGTTGACAAAGATCATGCAAGCATTTCCAGTATGGTATGAGCTTCAAATCTCGTGTTTCCCATTCCCCTTGAATTTGGTGTACCAGAAGGCTTGAGTATCCCAAGACCAAGACTTCCTGACACCCATGTCTGCGGCTAACCTCAAACCAAAAATACATGCCTCATATTATGCTATATTGTTGGTGCAATAGAAGTGGAGCTGAGCTATAACGGGGTAATGGTGCCCCATTTTAGAAATGAGTACTACTCCTATCCCGATGCCTTTCATGTTGGTAGCCCCATCAAAGAATAGTTTCCATCCTGGCTTCCCACCATGTTCCCCTTCATCAATATGCATCACTTCTTCATCCGGGAAGTATGTCTTTAAAGGTTCGTATTCTTCATCTACCGGATTCTCAGCCAGATGATCAACCAATGCATGTGGTTTCATTGCAGTCCTAGTTACATAGACAATGTCAAACTCGGTGAGAAGGATTTTCCACTTTGCAAGCCTCCCCATGGGCATAGGCTTCTGGAAGATGTATTTCAACGGGTCCAGGCGTGAGATGAGGTAAGTGGTATATGATGACAAGTAGTGCTTCAACTTTTGTGCTACCCAAGTTAGGGTGCAAGATGTCCTTTCAGGATGAGTATACTTAACTTTAGAAGCTGTGAATTTTTTGCTAAGGTAGTATATGGCTTGCTCCTTCCTCCCTGTGACATCGTGCTGACCCATCACACATCCAAATGAATTGTCCAAGACTGTCAAATATAAGATCACAGGCCGCCTGGTTCCAGTGGGACCAATACCGGTGGGTTCGACAAGTATTCTTTTATTTTATCAAAAGCCTCCTGCCATTCTTCCGTCCATTTAACCACAACATCTTTTTTCAAAAGCTTAAAGATGGGCTCACAAGTCGTTGTGAGCTGAGCAATAAATCGATTAATATAATTCAATCTTCCCAACAAACTCATCACCTCTATTTTGTTCCTCGGAGGCAGCAATTCTTGTATGGCTTTGATCTTTGATGGATCTAGCTCAATGCCTCGGCGGCTGACTATGAACCCTAGAAACTTTCCTAATAGCACATTAAATATGCATTTCACAGGATTGAGTTTGAGATTGTTTTTGCGGAGCCTCTGGAATAAATTTCTCAGATCTTTAACATGGTCGGACTGCTTCTTGTATTTCATAATTACGTCATCCACATAGACCTCAATCTCCTTATGTATCATATCATGGAATATGGTTGCATTGCCCTCATATAGGTTGTCCGGCATTCTTAAGACCTAAGGGCATGACTCTGTATCAATATGTCCCATGTGGTGTGATGAATGTTGTCTTCTCCGCATCCTCCTCATCCATCAGAATCTGGTGATACCTGCGTAACAATCCACGAAAGAACCAATCTCATGTTTTGCACAATTGTCAATCAATATATGGATGTTTGGCAGTGGGAAGTTATCCTTTTGGACTTGCTTTGTTGAGGTCACGATAATCATCACACAGCCTAATTTTACCATCCTTCTTTTGCACAGGCACAACATTGGCTAACCAAGTGGGATATCGTGTGACTCGGATGACCCTTGCCTCAAACCGCTTGGTTACTTCCTCTTTGATCTTTACAATCACATCAGTTTTAAACTTCCTCAACTTTTGTTTGACAGGAGGGTAGGCTGGGTCAGTGGGAAATTTGTGAACCACAAAGTCAGTGCTCAGCCCTGGCATATAATCATAAGACCATGCAAAAACATCTTTATATTCAAGCAGCGCTTCGATCATTTCTTCCTTGAGTTGTGGCTCAAGATGAACACCTATTTTACTTTCTCTGATATTTTTGGGGTCCCCTAGATTGACTTGTTCTGTATCGCTCAAGTTTGGCTTGGGTTTTTCCTCAAAGTGGTTTAGTTCTTTACTAATTTCCTCAAACGCCCTTTCCTCATCATATTCTGGTTCATCCTTACATTCAATCTCTTAAATTCTTACTTCTGAATTAGACCGACTTTCAAGACTGGGTCGAAGAGTCCTTATGCATGTCATATCATTGGAGCCAGCATAAAAATAACTGTAGAAGAAACGCAAAGAAAATAAAAACTATCAACACTGACGAAAAAGGGAAATTGCATTTTATTGAAACTAAAAGATAAAAAGGTTTACACATCCAAACGGATGGAGCATAGACTCTAAATTACAACCCTGGAATAATCTAGAGAAATTGAAAGAAAAATGAAAGCAAACTACCAAAACTCCTTCTTGGTCGAGAGAGGAGTAGTTTCCCAATTGTTTATTTTGGCATGGGGCCCAACAAATTACACATCTGCCTTGCTAGAGCCTTTTCCGGCTTCTACCATATTCACATCTTCGAACAACTTCTCAAACCTTTCAAGCAATTCCTTATCCGGATCAACCACAGAACTGGAACTTCTTGTTGTTAGGCACTTCTTGGTGCTAGGCTTCACAAATGATTTTAAGAGACGAGGCACAGGCTTGGGAGGGCCCATGCTTTCTTTCTCATCTTTATGGCTGTCTTCATATATGTAATTGTGGACTTGAACCCCAAACCAAAGGTTTCTACGTTCGTGGGGAGAGATACTGGCTGTATGATACCTTGAAGTGAGGCCCCCAAACCTTTCGGGGAACAAACACCATTCTTTAACATTTCCATGGCCACCATGACCGATGCAACAACTAAATTTGGTGTTGGAACACACTCTCCCTGTGCACTTCTCTTATTGATACCCAGTCATGAATCTTATACACACAGGACCCCTTGTCATCATTCGCCTCAATGAATGGTACAATAGCATCACTGTGAGCATACATGTGGTCCTCGCCGTGCACAACTTTTTCTTATCGATCCCATTCAAATTTCACCATTTGTACAAAGTAGAGGGGACTGCTCTAGCAGCGTGGATCCAAGGTCGTCCCAATAGAAGGTTGTAAAAGACAACCACATCTAGCATTTGGAATTCTATGGTAAAATCAACTGGTCCAGTTGTCAATTCGACCACTATGTCACTGATCGAATCTTTTCCACCACCATTAAACCCTCGCACATAGATGTTGTTCTTGTGAGTTCTTTCATCTTCCACCTTTAACTTGTTCAACGTGGAAAGAGGGAAAATATTTGCGCTTGAACTATTATTAACTAACACTTGAGTAACCACAGAATCCTCGCACTTTACCGTGAGATAGAGTGCTCTATTATGCTCGGTGCCTTCTACGGACAATTTATCATCAGAAAAAGTGGCTCTGTTCACCTCAAAAATCAAGGGAATACATTTTAAGCTTTAGTTTTCGTAATCAGGCGCCCACTTGGAGAACAAGGGAGTACATTTCAAAGTTTCACGTTTTGGCAATCAGGCACCCACCTGGAGAACAAGGGAATACATTTCAAGTTTTAGTTTTGGTAATCAAGTGCCCACCTGGAGAACAAGGGAATACATTTCAAGTTTCAAGTTTTTGCAATCAGGCGACCACCTGGAGAACAAGGGAATACATTTCAGGTTTATTCAAGTTTTTGCAATCAGACGTCCGCCTGGAGAACAAGGGAATACATTTCAAGTTTTAGTTTTTGTAATCAGATGCCTACCTGGAGAACAAGGGAATACACTTCAAGTTTCAAGTTTTTGCAATCAGGCGCCCACCTAGAGGACAAGGGAATACATTTCATGTTTTAGTTTTGGCAATCAGGCGTGCACCTGGAGAACAAAGGAATACATTTCAAGTTTCAAGTTTTGGCAATCAGGCACCCACCTGGAGAACAAAGGAATATATTTCAAGTTTTAGTTTTAGTAATCAGGCGCCCACCTGGAGAACAAGGGAATAAATTTCAAGTTTTTGCAATCAGGCGCCCACCTGGAGAACAAGGGAATACATCTCAGTTTTATTCATATTTTTGCAATCAGGCGACCACCTGGAGAACAAGAATACATTTCAAGTTTTAGTTTTGGTAATCAAGCGCCCACCTGGAGAATAAGGGAATACTTTCAAGTTTCAAGTTTTTTTCAATCAGGTGTCCACCTGGATAACAAGGGAATACTTTTCAAGTTTTGGCAATCAGACGCCCACCTGGAGAACAAAGGAATACATTTCAGTTTTATTCAAGTTTTTGCAATCAGGCGCCTACTTGGAGAACAAGAGAATACATTTCTCGTTTTAGTTTTTGGTAATCACGCACCCACCTGGAGAATAAGGGAATACATTTTCAAGTTTTTTAATAATCAGGTGCCCACCTGGAGAACAAGGGAATACAATTCAAGTCCAACGATTCAGCATCAACATGGAGAAAGAGAAACATAACAACAAAGAGTTTCACGGAAGAATACAAGTCAACAAGGTAACAAGGAGTTTCACAGAAAGATATACCAGGCAACAATGCAACAAGAATCGAGAACAAGTTTGAAGACATAGATATGTTTTTTGTAATTCATAGGTCATAGTTTAGTCTATCTTCTTTAATTTTTGCATGGTGTAATAAGGGGATCTAGTAAGAAGTAGCAGTAGCAGCGGCAACAGTAGGATCATAATTTTGGTAGTCCCAGCTACCAAACACTCTTGAACTACACTGACCTGATTCCTTTTTAGCCAAGGATACGTAGGCAACCTCCGAAGCAGGGTGCGGTCAAGCTTTTCAAAAATGCTTCGCACGGAGTATTCAAACGGCCAAAAATTGCTCGTATCCGCTCATTATCTTTTCACAAAAACTCTTCGTGTTTCCGAACAAATAGGGGCAGCTGTGAGCATGTGACTTTTGCCCTGTATGAATTACTTCCATAATTTTAAAACAAGATAATTTCTTTTGCTTATTTGCAGTTTTGGGATTTTCGTGGCATTTTCTGTTAATTATTTGCATTTTGTTTGTGCATTTGAAGTAGTGAGAAATACAAAAAATGTGTTGCATGTGCATTTAGAATTTAATTTTATATTTTTAGAGAATTAATATGTAATTATGTTATTTTATAAAAATTGGGAAAAAATCAAAAATAGTTTAATTTGCACTCTTTACTTTCAACTTTGACTTTGAGTAGTCTACTTTTAATTTGTTTTTAATTAATTTTAATAATTTTTATTTAGGTTTAATTAGTGTTTTCAGGTTAATTAGGTTCTAGAATTTAATTTGGATTTTATTTTAAATTTTTAAAAAAAAAGAGATACAAAAGGAATTTATAAAATGAAAAAAGAGAAAAGAATGAAGAGGAATTGGATAAGAAGCCTGGTTTGGGCCATCTGATTTAAAATCCCACAGTCCCACAAAACTCACCCAATTTCCAGCCCATACCCGCGTCCGTCCAGCCTGTCTCCTCCCTCACACAAATCGGTGCCGTTTAGGCTAAAATGAATCTCAGCCGTCTATGATCTTTAATCTAACGGCCAGGAACTAGGGTTTTACATGTATATAACTGTCCAAAAAGTTCCCCACCCCTTCAGAAACACCCTCTCTCTATCGCCTTCATCTCCAAATTTTGACCCTAGAGGCGCATCCCAAAATTCTAGCCGCCTTCACTGGTGGCGCCACCTCCGTTCACCACCGAAACAACACCTAGTGACCACCCCTTACTCTTCTCTTTCTGAATCCCGGACCAGTTTCTTTCGAACATCCCCCGTATCTCAAGCTGAAGATAAGACCTAGAACTGTCGAACCCTAAAAATCAGAGAATTCATTGATGATTGAGACTACATTGGACCGTGACCATATGTTTTTATCCAAAAACACATGGTTGAGTCCCCTTGTGGTCAAAATCCAAAGGTGGAGGAGAATTTCAATTTGGTCGGAGATTAAGTATTTCTGTTTTGTTTTCTTGGTTGCATGATTTTGGTCGTCATCCTTCATCTTCATTTCTATGTTTAATCAGTCTCTGCATGAATCTCTTTTACGATTTATTTTAAGCTTGTTTGGTTTTAAAATCATTTTTGGTTTAGTTTGTTTAGCATATTTGATTTTAGTCCAGTCTTGGGCCACATGGGTAAATTGGTTAAAAAATCTGTTTGAGCCCAAAGTGGTTGGCCTGTTCTGTGGCTTGTTTTGTTTGCTAATTTGAAATTGAATCAAAGGGGGATTAGCCCAGGTAGGGGATTTAACTTGAGCTTGTTAGTTTGGTTCAGTTGACCCGGGTTGGCTGTTAGGGTAAATAACTAAGGGTTCAAGTCTAATTTGGGTAGTTTGAGCAGGGAATCTTGTTGTAACAACTTATGGAAGCTTCCTAGAAGCTGACGAGAGGTGTAACTTGATCAACAAGTCAAAAATCAAGGGCTAAGTAGCTACTTTTAAAATTAGAAAAGGACTAAAAAAGAAAAATAAAATCCCTAAGGCTGCCCTAGCAGGGTTATGAAAAGCGAGCGCTTCGTCGCTTAAAGCGCGAAGCGACTCGACGCGACACACTGTCGCTTTTGATTCCTTAAAGCGATGCGACCAACAGAAGCGGTCGATTAACAGTGAAAAGCGAGGCGAGGCGAACCGATCGTTTTTCTGAAAAAAGCGATCGACCAGTTATATACTGGAAATTAGACCAGTTAATTCCAGTGACGAAAATTAAAAAAAAGAGCTCGACCAACGACCGCTCTTCTTCTCCAGTGACGAAAATTTGGGTTTCCATCTTCAGAGACGACCGACGACCGACGACCAACGACCAACCCAGGTATTTTTTTCTTCTCCTTTCTTCTTGTTTTTTCTTTCTTCTTCATCTTCTTCTTCCATCTTCTTCTTCTTTCTCTCTGTCGACGTCGACGACCAACCCAGGGTTTCCAACTTTTTTTCATTTTTTTTTCATGTCGACAGTTGACGAACAGAGCTTTAGTCGACGAACAGAGTTTCATTTTTTTTTTCTCCAGTTCTTTTCATTTTTTTATGCTACTGTAGCATATATATATATATATATATATATATATATATATATATATATATATATATATATATATATATATATATATATATATATATATATATATATATATATATATATATATATATATATATATATATATATATATATATATATATATATATATATATATATATATATATATATATATATATATATATATATATTTAATTATTGTATTATTATTATTAATTTCAGTTTAATTTTAGTATATTTTCAGTGTATTTTCAATGTATTTTCATTGTATTTCAGTGTATTTCAGTGTATTTTCAGTTTATTAATTAATTTTTCACTTATATTTTAATAGGGATAATTAAATGTCTCAAAGTTTGAAAGAGAAAGACTCGGCCTGGCGAAATGGCCAAAGAGTTGATGGGAAGAATACAAATGTTGTATGCGTCTTTTGCAACAAGGTTACAACGGGTGGAAGTTATCGCTTTAAATACCATCTAATTGGTGGCGATAGAAACGTGACAAGTTGTCCCAAATGTCCACCGGATGTGAGAAAAGAAATAAAGAATTTTGTTGAGAAGAAGAAGGAGATAAAAAGTCAAATGGTTCATCAACTAATGGTGAACAATCTTGATAATGATGATGACGACGATGATGAAGAATTGTCACTTCCAACAAAACGGGGAAGAGATGGCTCAAGCCATGGATCATCGACTAAAGGTCCTATTGATTTCTACTTCTCAAAGAAGCAGGGAGCAAAGGGAGCAAAAGACGGTGGAAAAGATATACAAAAAGTTGCTAAAGACATTTTAAGGGACCGTGCAGTTAGTGCTTTTGCACGATGGGTCAATGATGTTGGGCTCCCCTTCAATTGTGTCAACTATGACACTTTTGGAGACTTTATTGAGCTTGTTGGTCAATACGGACCTGGAATGAAGTGTCCAACTTACCATGAAATAAGGGGTCCTTATTTAAATAAGGAAGTGGAGGAGACAAACAAAATTGTTGAGGAGCATAAAGTTGTGTGGAACAAGTATGGCTGCTCCATTATGATGGATAAGTGGACGGCAAGAACGGGAAAGATGATTATTAATGTGTTGGTGAATTCTCCCCGGGGAAGTTTGTTTCTTGAGTCCATTGATGCTAGTGACTCATCCACCGACCACATCAAAATGTTCACCTTGTTTCAGAACACCATCGAAAAGATTGGTCCAAGCAAAGTTGTTCAAGTGGTAACTGATAATGCAAGTGAAAATAAGAAAGCGGGTGGCATGATTGAAGGAGCGTACAAGCATGTGTATTGGACTCCATGTGCGGCTCATTGTATCAACTTGATGTTCGGGGACATTTTCAAGGAAAACCCCTTTTCTACAGTTTTTAGCCAGGGTGTTAGAGTATATTCTTATATTTCTCAGCGACCCTTGTTATTGAATTTGATGAGAAAATTCACCAATCAAAAATATTTGGTGAAACCGGCCAAGACAAGGTTCACCACTGCTTTCTTGACTTTGCGTAGTCTCCACTGTCAAAAAGAGAAAT
Organism: Nicotiana benthamiana; assembly: GCA_034376525.1. Lineage (NCBI taxonomy): Eukaryota > Viridiplantae > Streptophyta > Magnoliopsida > Solanales > Solanaceae > Nicotiana > Nicotiana benthamiana. Next base: position 44,032,328 of record CM067326.1, read on the forward strand.
TGCAAAAGATGGTCACTTCAGAGAATTGGACCAGGAGTAAATTTGCTAAGGAAATGCGGGGAAAGAGGTTGCACGCATTATTCTTTCTTTTTCTTTTTGGAATAATGTCTGTTATGCTCTTAAAGTTGGTGGTCCATTGGTTAGAGTACTCCGTTTGGTTGATGGGGAGGCAAAACCATCAATGGGCTACATCTATGAAGCTATGGGTAGGGCCAAGGAGACTATTCAAGCATCATTCAGTGATGAGCAAAAATATGCAAAGGTCTTTCAAATCATTGATGCAAGATGGGATGCACAACTTCATAGACCTTTGCATGCGGCTGGACTTATTCTAAACCCATCACTCTTTTATGAGCAGCAAGAGAATAATTCATTGGCTAAAGAACTGTGGAAAAGATTCCATCAGGTTGTTATGAACTCGGATGAAGATTTGCAAGAGAAGATAGTAGATCAGCTTGCTACTTACAAGGCAGTTGAAGGACTTTTTGGTCTTCGACTTGCTATTAAAGAAAGAATGAAGAAGTCGCCAGGTGACCAAGTGTTTCTATATTTTATTACTCTAACTTCGATGTATTTTATATACTTATTAACTCTTGAATATATTTTTTGACTTCTATAGCTGAATGGTGGGACACATATGGTGCAGAGACTCCGGAGATACAGATTTTCGCCGTCAAAGTTCTAAGCTTAACTTGTAGCTCATCCGGTTGTGAAAGGAACTGGAGTGTTTTTTAACACGTGAGAAATAAAAAGAATTATTTTGTATTTTGAGTTATAGTAAATTATATCTCAATTGTCCAAACTCCTATTAATTAGTTGACACATCATTTTTGCAGATTCATACAAAGAAAAGGAACCGACTAACCATGATGCGCCTCCATAATCTAGTGTTTATAAAATACAATAGAGCATTGAGGCGTCACTGCAACCACCGCAATTTAATTGATCCAATTCTTTTGGACAATATTGATGACGCTAATGAGTGGCTAACTGGAGTCTCAGAAAATTGTGAAGATGAAGAAGTATTTGAAGGCGACCCCGATTTAACTTGGGGTGATGTTGCGGTTGCTAGTGGAGTTGGGGAGGATCCTTATAGTTTAAGGAGTTGTACTCCAAGTTCAAGTTCAATTAGGAAGGGAAAAAGTGTGGTTACTACAAGTCGATCCATTGATGAAGATGAGAATGATTATGAAGAGGAGGGGGAAGAAGACGATGACGAGCAATAAGAAGATAACCGAGGAATTCAAGATTTTGACAATCTTGAAGGAGAAGAAGACATAGAAGAATAAGATGTTGATTGACTTATAGTAATTTAGTAGCTTTGATTTTGCTTGTCTTATAGTTTATGGATGGTTTGTGGATGATTTGGTGGTACCTAGTACCTACTTTAAAGTATTTAAATTGATGTTTTTGATTATTCATAATTTTACATTATGTTTGTTAAAAATTGTGCTTCATTTCAAAAAAGCGTGCGCTTCTTTGCGCTTTGCGCTTTGAAGCGATGCGAGCCCTTGTCGCTTTTTTGCGCTTTACGCTCTCCAAAACACTGTGCCCTAGTAACTTGCATATAAAGGCATAGTTACTTGGGACTCAATTGGGGGGAGAAGGGAGAAGAATCTGGAAAAGAACAGAACGGCTGAGAATTTTACACTATTTCATTGACTTCAGTTTTTTCTAATTTTTAAAATTTCTAATTTACTGAAACACTCCTTGGCCTGTTAAGTATTGGAGATGGTTTGAATTTGGTTTCAAACTGGATTAGAGGTTTGTTGTTCGAATTGTTGTTCTATTGTGTTTTCTGAGATTTTTTTTGTTCAAGCTGTTTAAGTATTGCAACTTGTGGGGTTGTTAGCTAAATTCTCTGTTCTGGTGTGCTGAATCTGGGTTCTAGTTGTTGTCTACTACTGAAACTCACCTCTTTCTATTCTTATTTCCAGGTATCTTTCCAATCTTAGTGAACCATGACTAAGTGTTGATTATGTAATTCAATGACTTGTGGAATACAAATTGCATTTCGACTCAACTTCTTCTCTGTTTCCTCTTTTGTGTTAAGTTGTATGTGAGCCTGTAATACTAGGCATCAAATAGTTTGCTTATCATGCTATGGATTTGGTTCTGTGTTTGTGTTTATACATTTATTTTTGATGATTGAATGGCATGATTAGAGAGTGCATGAATAGGAGTTGTATATGTTTCTTTGGACAAACAGATCATGGACTTTAATATGTAGTTCTACTTTGATTTTATATTTTGGATGACAAATTTTACCTCATTTTTCTGAACATTAGTGGCTTTGTAAGTTCATTTGAATCCAGTGAATTGCTAAATATGGATTTGTATGTTTGTATCAATCTTGCTCAAATCCTGATTTGAACAAATTGTTCGTTTAGGAATTGAAGTTTAGGTTGATTTCGAATTTATTGTATAATAGGCAGTAAGCATGATGGTCGAACAATTATTTGATTTGGAAACACATGGTCCAAGTGTTTATTTTGTCACTTTTTGTTAGAATAATTGAAAAATAGAAAATAGAGTGTATGCAAATGGTGTTTAGATTTTTTACAATCAGGAGTTTCAAATTGCTAAGCCAATTTTGTGTTCTTCATGGACCTGCTGAATAGCATAATGAATTAAAACAAATGTGGAAACTATTTTCCAAATTAAATCAAGTTTGGGCCCCCAAGGGTTTGAGTTGAAATCTCATTAAAAGTAGAATTCTAAGGCTCGTTTCCCTGGGTCACGTTTGGGCTCAATTCATACCCCGGACCTTTAATAATTGGCCCAGTGCTTCATCACTCCCCCTGTATCAGATGATTACTTGAAGTGTGGATTGAGAGTGTCCGTTTAAATAATCTTAGCCAATAGTTTTAGTAATTAATCTCATAAGCTTAATTTAGTCACCTTGTTATTTTAGTATCGAGGCGCGCCATACCAAACAAAATGTCAATTGCATGGCCCTCGTTTTAAGTAATATGGTTTATCCTTAGAATCCAAGGTGTGCCATTTAGCAAATTTTCATGGCCCTCGCAAAGTGGAAAATGCAAAATTGCTTTATGCACGTTAGTTTAATAATATTATTTTCCTAAATTCGGGTGCACATTTATATGACCCGAATCCAAATCACTACGATATTAAAATATGTCAAAGACCGCAGATGCATTTATGTGACGTGGTTTGAGGTGTGTTTTAATGACATTTTAATTTTCTCTAAATAATGAATAAAGGCGATTAAAAGTCAAAATTTGCACGCAGGTTCATAATTGTTTAAAATCAGATAATTAAGCCGAATATAACAATTCAACGACGTGCTAGAACCACGAAACTCAGGAATTCCTAACACCTTCTCCCGGATTAACAGAATTCCCCCGATTTCTGGCTCGCAGACTATATAACAGAGTCAAACCTTTCTCGATCGGAATTCAAAACTGGTGACTTAGGACACCATTAATTATCTCAAGTGGCGAGTCTGAAATATGTAAATAAGTAAATCCCATTTCGATTGTCCTTTAGTTGGAAAAACTCCCTTAACCATGCACTTAGCGGGGTGTAGTGTTAAAAAGGAGGTGTGACACAAGTAATAACCAGTATTGTACCAAAATAATCATAAATATCTCAAAAGAATAGTCTAATACTGCTTGTGCCAAGACCTAATGTCACAAATTATGGGCAACTAGTAGAATATACAAACGAATATGTCTATCCTCCTATTTGAAATAGACTAGACAGTCAACAGTAAGAAAAGACTCCATCAAGCTATTGATCGGCACAGGAAGGGAAGAAGCTCACTATAGAAGTCCCGGACTACGATTGGGGACGCGCACCGGTCTGATAGCTAGATGAACATGCCTCAGAGCATGTACCATTAAGTACATAAGCATAGCATGAGTACATAAATAATATGTACCCAATAAATATCCCGTCTAATCTCGAAGAAGTAGAGATGAGAGGTTGACTTGATTCCTACTAGGGTCAAATAGTACAATATGATGATATGCCAGGCTTGATGGTCACAATAATATAACAATTGAAATAAGGATTTCTAAGTCATGTCATTTAATATCATAGTTAATCCATTAAATTTCAAACCATGTATGAGGGAAGTCATCAATAATAATTCACAAAAATATCATGTGCACATTATGTCGCGGTCGATGTCTGATCCAACAGAAAAGAAACTGTGCACTTCTAGAGGGTCGAATGGCGCGAATCATAGATGCATCAATTTCTACTGAGGCGATCGGCTCGATCCACAAATATCAATTATCAAATAAAAATACAAGAAGGCGTAATCAACTCATACAAGTACTTCAACAATGCATATGTTCATTTCAAATCCTCTAATATATCCTAAATGATCACGTTAGTAGGAAGACATTTAACATTTTGCAAATATAGCATGATACGGGCCCTAAACTACCCCGAACATTTAGCAAGACATGTCACGACCTGGATTTCCCACCCTCGGGAGCCATGATGGCGCCTACTAATGAGAGTTAGGCAAGCCAAACCTTACTACTCACTTCACTTTCATATTACCTCCTTTTAGCAAACATAAGGCGATAACATAATAACAACGAAACTTAAATAATTAAGCGGAAGTTAACAATTTAATATCTGAAGTCTACATCTATTACAACCTTTAAAACCTCAAGTGCCCAAAACCCGATGTTATAGTGTCATAGACTATCTAAGATTTACTACATACAAAGATTGAAGGAATAATAGTACTCTTTTTCTGAGATATAGGGAGACGCTAGAGCCTGCGGTCGCCTGCGGGTCCACCTTGGGTCTCCGAGTGGACTAAGGGAAGCACTTTAACTACTATCCGAAAGATGCTTCAGGATCTGCACACAGTGTAGAGGGTAGTATCAGTACAACCGACCCCATGTGCTGGTAAGTGCCTAGCCTGACCTCGATGAAGTAGTGACGAGTCTAGGACCAGACCACCAAATAAACCTGTGCAGTTATATGATATACATCGGAAAGTAAAGCAGAAATAAACAAGTAAAGATGGGAGGAGAAAACATGCTTCGGGGAATAACAAGTAAGAACAGGTTATCAAAAGAACTGTAAAGAATTCAAAATCAACCACTAACAAGAGTAAGAAAAATAAAGGCAGATTTCCGTTTTTTTTACATCTTGTGGTAGGCGTACCACCCGCTCTTTTTTCGTGATATCTTGTGGTAGGCGTACCACCCGTTCTCATTTATAATATTGTTATGTTGTGCAACTTGATCTATATATAATATTGTTGCAGCGTGCAACATGATCCATATATAATATTGTTATGGCCTGCAACCCGATCCATATATAATATTATTATGTCGTGCAACCCGATCCATATATAATATTGTTGCGGCGTGCAACCCGATCCATATATAATATTACAATTATAAAGAGGGTCCCAACAAACGATCAATAAGGTCTACACTATCCCCACAATGGAGAAACAACTATAACCAAACTTGTTCCAACATATAACTACCTCAACTATAACCAAACTTATTATGATACCTAACTACCATAACTATAATTAAACTTGTTACAACACCTAACTACCTCAACTATAACCAAACTCATTATAACATCTAACTACTTAGCTATAACTAAACTTATTACAACACCTAACACAAGTAATCATCAACCTAAGCATCCGTAATATCAACTAAGAACACAATGCAAGGGAACCATAACTCAACAATAGCCCGGCAAGGGTAGCAGCATAATAATATCTTCTCTTTCTCACTTTTACTTCACAACTCGAGCCAATACTCTAGAGTTTTAGTTATCGCTTATACTTTCACAACTTGTTATACAACTGGACCCAACGCTCCTCAATGTTAATAGGTCACAATTCTTTCCACAACTTTACACAACAAATAGAAATCGTCATCAAGGCATGAATAATACAACGAAGTCATGAAAATCACAATATAAGACCCATGGTCATGCTTGACACCAACGTATAGATACTCGTCACCATGCCTATACGTAGTACACAAAAAGAAACAAGTAGCAAATAGGATGCAACTCCTAATCCTTCAAGCTAAGGGTAGACCAAACACTTACCTCTAACTTCCACGATCAACTCAAGCCTCGAACACCGCTTTTTCCTCTCGAATTTGTCTCCAAATAAACTGTATCTATACATAATCGACTTCACAACATCAATAAAGGTTAAATAATCCATTTCTAATGTTCAATTATAAATTTCCTATCATTCTTCCCAAAATCCCAAAAATCGACCCCGAGCTCACTTGGTCAAAACACGAGGTTAGGACCAAGTCAAATCCCCCACTCACCCATGAGTCCAAATATATAATTATTTCCAGAATTGGACCCCAAAACAATATCTAAATCACCATTAATAAAAAAAGTCCTAGTTCTACCTAAATCCCTAATTTTCTACCCTTAGTTACTTGTTTTAGGCCTAGAATTCTTGTGGATGTTGATGGAAAATGAAGAAAACAAGTTAAACAAAGCTTACCCAAGAATCTTAGGTGAAGAAGTGCTTCGAAAATCACCTAGGAGCTTTGGAGAAGAAAGGGTTTATGAAAATTTTATGAAATCCCGTTTTTGGTTCGGTTTTAAATTCACTTGATAGGCCTTCATCACATTCGCGATAGGCGTGTCACGTTCACGATAAAGCCAGCTTAAGTGACCTTCGTGTTCGCAATAAATGGCTCGCGTTCGCAGAGCATCAGCTCCCAGAGCCTTCGCGTTCACGACCCTATAATCGCGTTAGGTTTAATACCCCTCTCCCTGCCCAATCCCATTTGGCTTTCGCACTCGCGTGGCTAGGACTGCATTCACGAAGGTATGTCCCCCCATAGCTTCGCTTTCGCGACTTGAGCTAAACGTTCGCGGAGAAATAATTTCCTTCAATAAAATTCAACACATTACGTTCGTGATGTCCATCCCGCGAACGCGAAGAAGAAAACATCAATACACCAGCAGCTATTTTCTGCAACTTTCTTCTAAGTCAAAAACCTCCCGAAACACTCTCGAGCCCTCAGGGCTCCTAACCAAACATACGCACCAACTCAAAAACATCATACGAATTTATCCGTGCGATTAAATTGCCTAACTAACCTCAAGAACAATGAATCAAACCTCAAAATATTCAATTTTTTCTCAAACTTCATTAGTTTAAAATTTAGAAATTCAAGTCCGAATCACGTCAAACGACGTCCGTTTTCAACCAAATTTTACAAGAAGGACTTAAAACATATATAAGACCTGTACTAAGTGCCAGCACCAGAATAAGGGCCAAAGACCATCGCTTTCTAATCAAATTTCATTTCAATTTTCCTTAAACATATTCGAGAACAATTTTATAGAAAAATTCATTTCTCGGGCTTGAGACCTCGGAATTCGATTCTGGACATACGCCTAAGTCCCATATTTTTTACGGACCCTTTAGGACCATCAAATCATGGGTCCAGTTCTGTTTATCCAAAATTTTGACCGAAGTTAACTTTATTCCTTTTTAAATCAAAACTTAGCTTCTTTCACAGAATTTCATATTAAGCTTTCCGTATACACACCCAGACTGTGCATGCAAATTGAGGCGACTCTAAATGAGGTTTTCAAGGCCTTGTAGACATAGAATTTAATTAAAAACAGGTGATGACTCTTTGGGTCGTCACATGATAGTAGCTACGCACGGACTCTCGTCACCTAGTGCATATGTAGCCCCCACATTTAGTGGCAAATTATTCAGCTATTACTCCTATGGGGACAATTCCCTCTAACAAGGTTTGAAAGGAGACTCACCTTGCTCAAACGTGCACTTCGAATGTCAACAACAATTCTGAACTCTCAATTAGGAGTCGAACGATCCGAAACTAGTTAAATGGGGTAAGAACTAGTCATTACAAGCTCACAAGATCACATTCCAACTATTAACACAATTTTCCCAACCTTAAACACGAGTTTCCTAAAATCCGACCCCAGGCCCACCTATGCGGATTCCGAATTTTTTCAAAGGAAGTTGTTCGTTGTAACCTAAAGATTAATAATATATGATTTTTACTTCATTTCAAAACCAATTTCGTGGAAAAATCTAGGTTGTAATAAAACACTAGGTTTTGCTCTAACCCCATGATTTTACCTTAATCTTAGTGTTTTAATCCACCTAAGACACAGTATTAAACTAGAAATAGGTAGAATAAACTTACCCCAAGATACTAAGTGGTAGGCTTTTCCCAAAAGCTCCAAAATTGCCCAATGGAGGAGTGAAAAATAGCAAAAATGACTTAGAACCCGTATTAAATGAAGCTCATTGCTTTAGTGATTTTTGCTTCTGCGATAAGGGGACCGCATCTGCGGCCTCGCTTCTGCGAGAAATTGGCCGCACCTGTGGAATTGGACAAGCGGTATGGGACCGTTTCTGCAGCCTTGAAGCCGCTTCTACGGTTTTGGGCCTGGCTTGCCTTGTCCGCATCTACGATAGGTGGACCGCTTCTGCGGTCTCACACCTGCGACTAACTAACCACAGGTACGATTATGACAGAAACCAGTATGTTTCAGTCCTTTTCAACTTTTCCAACTTCACTCGAGCCTCATTCGATTAACGCTCGGGGATCTCGAGCCTTGCCCGAACATACCCACTAGTCTGAAATCATGAAACAGACCTACTCGAACCTTCGGAACACCCGAAACAATGCTAAATCTAAGAATCACCCCCTACAACCAATTGAATCAAACTTATGAACTTCAAGTTCTTAATTCTCCTCTAACGAGCTGAAACGCACCTAAACTACTTGGATTGACACCAAATTTTTAGGGCAAGTCTTAAATATTATATTGGACCTGTACCAGGCTCCAGAACCAACATACGAGCCCGATACCCATGTGATCAAAATTATTTAGTTTTCTTTAAATCCTTAGAATTTCAATTTAACGATTTCCAATAAAAATTTATTACTCGGTCTAGGGACCTCGGAATTTGATTCTGAACATACGCTCAGGTCATATATTTTCCTACAGACCCTCCGAGATCGTCAAAACACAAATCTGGGTCCATTTGCTAAAAATGTTGACCAAATTCAAATTTATCCATAATAGAAAATTTTAAGGAATCAAGTGAGCCTATTTCAACCCAAACTCTTCCAAAACCCAAACCAATCATCTCCACGGGTCGTAAATCAGATAAAGCAAGCGCATGAAGTTTTATTTGGGGGAATAAGGTTCTAAAAAGCAAAACAATCGGTTGGGTCGTTATAAGACAAGTCACCAAAAACCCAAGAGCATCGCCATGAAACACTTGTAGAAACCTACCGCATCCTAAGCACTCCAAGAACCGATCATATCATTACTATGCCAATCCAACCTACCACCAAGCGGTCCTATGCCTCCAAGTTCCTTCTGAAGTACCTTCAAATTGATATTTTTCCTTGCTAGTACACTATTATCCTTAACCAAAACTTTCCCCACGAACTTTAGCATAAAACCAAACCGACCTAAGGATCATAAACCATCGAATGTTCTCTTAATCACCCCAAAAGTATCACAGCCGAGATACCCACTCTGAAGAGACCTTCTGTGAATTTAAAGTTGTTCATCTTACCTTCCTGATACTGAATGTAGAATACATAGTGATATAGAAATACTGCAAGTCTTGACACCGTCTAATGTAACTCTCAACTTCTAACCATATACAGACCGAACGACCTCTGCCCCATTAGCACTCCAACACCCAATGAAGTAACTGACCTTAATGTGACTAGATAAATTTCCACCCCACGCACATTACATCCTTCACTGATAACAACTCAAATCATTCCATGATTCTCGTATACTCATAAAGCCTAATAAAACTCGTATCCAGAAATCCCCTTACTTGATCATCCTCGATCTCAACCTCTGTAAGTCATAACTGTTTCACCAGTATACCTCAAACTGAAACTAATTCAACACATAGTCGTGCAATTAACTTATTCATAGCAGGCTCCTCCATATGACTCCAAGCCATAGACCAAAGCATATGATAACTCAAATGACCATACTCTGTTGATGCAAAAATCACGCACTGAACTTCAACTAAATTCTTCATTAGTTCATGTAACACAAAACATCTAGTACCTAAATCATCTACAATTCTCGCAATCACCCTTGTAACAGTCAAGACAACTCTCCTAAGCGATGCAAATCCAAACTGCAACACATATATTTCACTGGTAAAAGAGAACTCCCAACAAACAACATAGGCATCACACAAACCTCAGGACAACCCGCATGAGATAACCTACCTGCTTTGCCTCAAACTAAAATCTCTCTATACCCTTCCACAGTCACAACTATTTTTGCAACCTCTTAATTAGCATGTGTCCCACCTCCTTTTTTACATACACCCCGAAGAATAGTACATAAGCGAGTTTTTCCACTTTAAGTCACATTATTCGAATTGGGATTATTTATTTAATTTTTTTTCAGATTCGCTACTTGGGAGGGTTTTTCTGGTGTCCCAAGTCACCGGTTTATCTTAAATCCCAAATAAGGAAAATTCGACTTTCCTTTCGAAGTCTGCGAACCAGAAATTCTGAATGAGGAATTCTGTTAACCCGAGGGAAGGTGTTAGGCACTCTCGGATTCCATGGTTCAAGCACGATCACTTAAACTATTGCAATTGGCCTATTATCTGATTTTAATACATCTTTTAAAATATGGTACATTTCAACTTAATAACCGCTTTTAATTACTATTTCGAAGATTTCAACGTCATCTAAAATACATCTTTGGACTACCCCACATGAAATGCACCCGAGTCCAAGGCACATCTTATTTAACATTGTGAGATTTGGATTTGGGCACATGAAATGCACACCCGAGTTTAGGAAGGTAAATTATTAAGATAACACGCCTAAAACAACTAAACCTTTTAACTTTGCGAGGGCCATGGAAATTTACTAAATGGTACGCCTCAAATTCTAAGGATTTTTTTAAAAAAATAATTAAATGAGGGCCATGTATTTGAGATTTTATTTGGCGCAGCGCATCTCAATTATGATTTTTACAAAAGGAATCTAAACTAATGTTTGGGTGACCATAAACTATTTGTGCTATCTAATGTGGCTCGCCCCAATTCATTTTAGGAAGAGTAGTTAACGAAAGGGTGTTGAAGGAATGCTAACTACTGAAATCGAAGCTACTTAGTAGCTAACAGATTTGCATTAAATGACTAAGATACTAAACGAAAAAACTGTTTTGACAAAAATGCCTAAGCAAGGATGAAGTATGGATTCAACAAAATTCAGGTCTACGAAGTGCAATTCTTATTCATAGATGCCTTTTAAGGCTTGGGCCTAGGAGGAGCCCACTTCTAAAGGGAAGAAATTGTCCAAAAGTATATGACAACAACCAAGTCTGTCATGAGCTTCCTCAATTTGGCCAATGTTGGGCCCAGTTCTATGAAACCCAAATATTTGCTCGATCAAATAAGGCCAATCAGTTGCAAATTAAAGGAAAACAAGGAATCAAACTAATCAAATTAGTTCTAAGCTTCAACTAATTAAACAAATTAACAATTTCTGTCACATGGCAATCCAAGAGAATATCACCACCCCAAGAAAACTCAAAATTCAATTGAGAAAGGGTTTGACAAACTCATTGACGCATAACCATACCTAGCATGCACTCCCATACAAACAATGATTGTGCTGACTAAATGTCATCCTGCTCAAATTTGTTGCTAAACAAGAATCACTTACTAATTTCAAACTAATATATAAAAAATAATCTACCCACCAAACAGGACCAAATCAGATCCAAGACTTCAAGACTAGTATTTCCAACATCAGAACCACCCTGCTTTTACTCATATGACCAAACACAACAATAGGCCTCATCAATCTAATACTAACATACAACCCACAGACTAGCCCCTAATGATATCCATATTTCAATAGCAATGAGAGTTCAACTCTGAAATTCAGCGATACATTTTCTAACAAAATTCTAGAAGTTCATGACAAATCTACATCTACAACTTATCCTAACAACAGCCAAAATCCATGCACCATTAGTAGTTATAGGAATCACTCAAGCTGAATAAACTACCTTATAAAACACCTTTAGCATAGAACTAGCAGGTTTCCTTCACTAGTATTCATATGCTAACTTACACATGCTGACACCTTTAAACTTTGGATAAGTTAGACAAGCTATACTAAACTTTTAAGATTCAAATATCACACTCAAGAGTTAATTTTTGTCACTATTACAAGTGAAATCAGTCAAGCATCCTTCAAAATAAAATGTTGCAGTATATTAAGTAGTCATCACAAAAAAGGTCTCAAATATTCTAAACTGTCTACACTCCAACAGAAACATATTCAAATCCTAAAGTGAATATAAAACATTTAAGAAGAACATGAAATAGAAAAATTCATAATAAGAACACAACTAAGCTATGAACCAACAGACTAATTTTTAACTTTAGAAATTTTATTTCCCTTCAGTATTCAATTTGAGTATCACATTGTACAAGTTCCAAGAGACATGTACTTGGATATTGAAAGAGCAAAGAAAAGATGAAGAATCAGTGAGGAATCAGCAGAGTAGTAGCAGAAAAAAGCCCATATGCAGTCAATGAAATAATGAAACCAGCTTATGAAACCAATGGAACAGTAGAAAATTTTCAAACCACACTTTTACAAGCCCCGATTCAATCCTTTTTCACCCCAGACGACTCAGAAATTGTTTTAGAAGTTGAAGACTTCAAAATTCACAAAAGAACTTAATGAAATAGTAATTTTTATGAAATTTTAGTCTGTTTTCAATTTTTATAGGATTTTTTCTCTTCGAAGTCTGTCTTGAATGCCAAGCTAACGTGCCTTTATAGGCAAAGTTTAGGGCAGCAGAAATAAGCTAAGTTTTATCCCTTTAGACCTTTTTCAATATCATATTCTGCTACTTAATCCCTGAAATATTGACTTGCTTGCCAAGTAAGGCTGTTTTTCAGCTTCTAGGAAGCTTCCTAGATTAGTTATTGAAGAATCCTTCTCCTAAGATCCTCGACTACCCCTTAAACTTCTTCTTTTTACTTTCAAGAAGTCACTCCTGGGTCAAGTTAACCCAAGTTCCAACCCAACGCATGGGCTTATGTACTAACATCCCAGATTGAATCTTAAACCATCAAGGCATTGACTCAAATGGAAATTTCAGCACACAAACCCTGAATTGAAACAATGGACTTCAAAAGGCACACTTAGAAACAATAGCTTGTAAACAAATACACTTAACTAATTGAGCCTATTATTGATAAAAAGAGACAGACGATGAGCAATTAAATCAAATATACTATTATGCGGACTATTAAACACAAACTAAACCTTAATTGAACAAAACCGCAGACCTTATGGCAAACTTATGATTTCAAAGCTAAAATAATTGACTACAATACACTAATTAAACCATTTCAATTTCCTGTCAAAAGAAAAATAGAAAAAGTAGAAGAAGATTACGAAAGAGGATGGTGAGAAGTTCGAAGAAAGGGAAAAAAAAGAAATGAGTACTTAACCATGGTTGTCCGGTTGTTCGGCTAGACCCATCTTTTTCGATTTCAATCCAAAAAGAGGTGTCAATTGAATATTCCCCTTTAATAACATACATGGGACACCTATTTCTAGCTCAAATCATTTTATAAACCCATGCATGCCCACCTAGATTTGACCTTTGTGAGGTTTGAGGAGGATTTGATTTTCGGATTTAAGATTCAGCGAGATAGGATATGATTAAGGGGCTGGAGATTTGGGATGAGAGGATGAATATGGTTCTAGGGTGTTATTTTTGTTGTGGTTGGTGGTGGCGCCTCCACCGGAGAAAGTTGGGCGGCACTAGGGTTTCAAATTTCAATCTAAAATCCGAGCAATATTTGACAGATTTGGGTTAAACATAGTGGGGATTTGGGATGGAGAGGTGGAGAAGAGTCGATGGTGTAACTTAGATGGCGATTGGCCGTCGACTGCTGTCGTAGGAGATTTTCGGCGGGTGGCGGATGGTGACTCAAAGTGGCGTTTGGTTGGGCTCTAAGCGTGAAGAGAGACGATTGGAAGGTGGTATGGGGTCATGTTTGGACATATATATGTTAATGATCCCTTCAGTTCAGGATTGTTAGATCAAAATAGATCAACCGACTTGATCAAAAGTTGGCTAAACAGGGTCTTTTGGGTGGTAAGGGTGGCTGAAATGGGTTTTGGGACAGGTTTGAGCCACATTTGGTCAGGTTTGGACGGGTATTCAGTAGGTCTGGATGGGTTTTGGCCCAAAATTGATTTCTTCTATTAAAAATCTTTTCTCTCCTATTTTTCAATTTCAAATTTCTCATTTCTTTTCCAATGTAAAATAAAAAATCCTAAAATAACTTTTCAAAACTAAATTAACTTAACAAATTCTAATCAATAATAATTATCATAAACAATTAAAACCAAATTTTAAAGGAAAACTACCAAAATTTAGAAATAATAATTAAAAGTGGAAAAATAAACTATTTTTTGTGATTTCTTCCTTTTTTGTAATATTAATTAACTAATTATCTAAAAATATATAATTGGGATCCTAAACGCAAGTGCAACAGTTTTGTATTTTTTTATGAATGACACGAAATTAAATATGCACACACAATGAAAACAAGCAAGAAAATTATGCAATAATTCCTAAAAACCAAATAATTAAAAGAAAAATTCTAAATTTGGGAATTCTGTAGGAGCAATTCATGTGAGGCAAAAATCACGTGCTCACGGTTGCCCCTCTTTGCTCGGAGACACGAAGGGTTTTTGGGCAAAGATAGAATGAGCAATTGTGAAGGATTTTTGCCTGTTTGAAACTCCACGAGAAGCATTTTTGAAAAGCATCTGACCAAACATTGCTTCAGAAGTTGCCTACATATCCTTGGCTATAAAGGAATCGGGTCAGTATAGTTCTAGAAGTTTTGGTAGCTGAGACTACTAGGAAGCTGTGATTTCACTGTTCCTGCTGCTGCTACTGCTTGCCGACCTTCTTATTACACCAAAAGGAAAATCAGAAAGCTAAGCTAGCTAGGACTATCAATTATGAGTTACAAGATTCCTATCTATACATTCTTGAAGCTTGATCTTGAGTCTTAGCTGATCTTTGTTGTGGACTCCGACCTGAATCTTGATGCTCGCAAGCTGTAGGTGCTGGTTCTTTCTTCAGCATTGGACCAAGGCGGGACATGCGAAGCTTGTGGCTTCCATCGTATCATGAGCAGTCCACATCTTTTTCCGCATTAGCATCTTGAAAATAATTTTTTGTTCTTTTTCTTATTTTATTTATCCTGGACTGAGGCTCATTCTTTCGGCCGCCCCGGATCCTGTGCCTAGAGGTCAAACCAGCTCAGATGCAAAAACAAACAAATCAACAAAAATTTTCTGCCCCAGTTTTTTCTAGAAACACATTGTGAGTTATTTATGACAAGAGTCTATTGTCTTTTTTCTTGTCTCTTTTATTTCCTCTTTTTTTATACCTCTTTTTTTTAAAAAGCAAATGAAAAAAGAATTGTGTCTATCTAGAAAGGATAAGGTTAGAGAATGGAGCCTTATATCTAAAATGTCAACTCAGGGATTAGAGCTCTAATGTTGGCAAAAAGGCGACTATGTAATGGAGGCCCTACATCTAAAAATCTCAACACAGGGATTGGAGCCCTAATGTTTGTAAAATATGACTAAGGAATGTAGGCTCTATGTCTAAAAACTTAACTTAGGGATTGGAGCCCTAATGTTGGTGAAAAGGCGACTAGGGAATGGAGGCCCTATGTCTAAAAAACTCAACTCAAGGATTGGAGCCCTAATGTTGATAAAAGGCGACTGGGGAATGGAGGCCCTATGTCTAAAAACACAATCAAGAGATTGGAGCCCTAATGTTGGTAAAAGGGCGACTAGGGAATGGAGACCATATGTCTAAAAACTCAATTCAAGGATTGGAGCCTTAATGTTGGTAAAAGGAGACTAGGGAATGGATGACCTATGTCTAAAAATTCAACTCTGGGATTTGAGCCCTAATTTTGGGAATAATACGGCTAGGGAATGGAGGCCCTATGTCTAAAAACTTAACTTAGGGAATGGAGCCCTAATATTGGTAAAGGCGACTAGGGAATGGAGGCCCTATATCTAAAATCTCAACGCGGGGATTGGAGCCCTAATGTTGGTAAAAGGCGACTGGGGAATGGAGGGCTTATGTCTAAAAACTCAATCTAGAGATTGGAGCCTTAATGTTGGTAAAAAGGCGACTAGGGAATGGAGGCCCTATGCCTAAAATCTCAACTCAGGCGTTGGAGCCCTAATGTAGGTAAAAGGCGACTAGGGAATGGAGGACCTATGTCTAAAAACTCAACTCCTGGAGCGGAGTCCTAATGTTGGTGAAAAGGTGACTAGGGAATGGAGTCCCTATGTCTAAAAACTCAACTCAGGGACTGGAGCCCTAATATTGGTAAAAGGCTACTAGGGAATGGATGTCCAATGTCTAAAAACTCAACTCAGCGGTTGGAGCCCTATGTTTGTAAAGGCGATTAGGGAATGAAGGACCTATATCTAAAATCTCAACTCGGGGATTGGAGCCCTAATATTGGTAAAAGACGACTAGGGAATGGAGGCCCTATGTCTAAAATCTCAACTCGGAGATTGGAGCCCTAATGTTGGTAAAAAGGTGACTAGGGAATGGAGGCCCTATGTCAAGAAACATAACTCAAGATTGAAGCCCTAATATTGTTAAAAAGACGATTAAGGAGTGGAGGCCCTATGTCTAAAAACTCAACTCAAGGATTGGGGCCCTAATGTTGGTAAAAGGCGACTAGGGAATGTAGCCCCTATGTATAAAATCTCAACTAAGGGATTGCATCCCTAATGTTGGTAAAAGGCGACTAGGGAATGGAGTCCCTATATCTAAAAACTCAACTCAAGGATTGGAGACCTAATGTTGGTGAAAAGGAGACTAGGGAATGGAGGCCCTATGTCTGAAACTCAATTTAGTGATTAGAGCTATAATGTTGGTAAAACGGCGACTAGGGAGTGGAGGCCCTATGTCTAAAATCTCAACTCGAGGATTGGAGCCCTAATGGTGGTAAAAAGGAGATTAGGGAATTGAGGCCCTATGTCTAAATTCTTAACTCCGGGATTGGAGCCCTAATGTTGGTAAAAGGATGTAAAATATTGAGGTTGCAAATCCTAAGCTATCATATTTTGCCCCAGTTTCACTTTTTTGGGGAAAACTGGATTTTTATTTTGTTGTGACTGAACCCAAGAGAGAGGCTGCCTACGTATCCTTTCGGAATCAAGTCGAACATAGTTCAGGATAACATTTTGTTTTTGTTTTTCTTTTGTTTTTTTTCTGTTTTTCTTTGTTTTATGTTTTTCTTTCTTTTATTTTGATGCTTTTTTTCTTCTTTTTCTTTCTTTTTTTTTTCTTTCTCTCTTTTTTTTCATTTTCTTTTTTTTTCTTTCCATTCCTTTTAAAATAACACTTTCGGGTTCTAAAGAGGGTAGTCAAAAAAGAGTAACCAGATCAAAGGGCTTGAAAAAGCTTAATAGTTTTTGGGCAACGTGAATAAAAGCCTTTGTCATCCCAATCAGATAATGTTGGTGTTGCGAAAAGCCTAAACATAGTACCTTTTTACTGTATCTGCGTTCACAACTGCTTCGGGATCGTTTCCTTCGACATCTCCCAAGTATTATGCCCCTTTCGGAAATATATTTCAGAGGATATACGAGCCTTTCCAATTAGGAGAAAATTTTCCTTTTGCTTCCTGATGATGGGGCAGAATGCGCCTTAACACGAGTTGCCCCAATTTGAAATTCCTGGGCCGCACTTTTTTTTTTGTAGGAATGGGCCATTCTTTGTTGGTACAATTGCTCGTGGCAGACCGCAGCCATTCGCTTTTCATCAATCAGAGTCAACTGTTCTAAACGGGTCTTGACCCACTCACTGTCTTCAATATTAGCTTCAACAATGATCCGGAGAGAAGGGATTTCAACTTCCGCGGGTATTATAGATTCGGTGCCATAGACCAGTAGGGATTTCTTTGCAGCCTCAAGGGACATAGAGAAAGGTATCTGTGGGGGGCGTTGCCCCAATTTCAACTTCCATTTTCTTCTCCGACTTCTGAGGGGTGGTTTTCTTCTTTTCTCCCTCTTGCCTTGCTCCGGGAAACTTTTGGTTTCTTTTCTACATCAGCGATGGCAATGATGGCCTTCAACGCTGGGTAAAGCTCTTTATCCTTACAAATCATTCGGATTACTGACTTGTTATTGTAGGTCGGTAGTGGGTTGTTGGTCACATTGAGAATATCTTTTTCCCTCGACACTATTTTCCTTGTTCTATCTAGTTCTCTACGACCCTCTTTAGAGTCCAGCAATCATCTGTGTTGTGCCCTTCTGCCCTTGAGTGGTAGGCGCATAGGGCACCAACTCTGTAAGCAGGCGATGTCGGATTCTGCCTGGTTTGGGGAACAGGCTGCAACAAGCCCAATTGCACAAGTTTTGGTAACAGGCTGAAGTAGGATTCACCGATTGGTGTGAAACTTGTCCTTTTGGGTAGTTCACGAGCGTGTAAATTGTTTTGTGGAGGTCGGGGGTTGTTGTGAGTTTGGTAAGGAGGTTGGTTTCTAGTAAATGGAGCTTGGTTTCGATTGACTTGTTGTGGTGGCCTGACATAAGGTTGAGCATTCATGACCATGTATGGCTGAGGAGCATAGGACACATCTTGGTGGGGGTAATAGTGTTGGGGTTCTCTCGGAGAAAATGGGTCTAAGAGTACAGTGCTTCCTTACACTCGACGCTGCCATTGATGTTTTTCCCTTTTTCTTTCTATTTTTTGCTCCTCCAGACCCACCCTGGATGGCTTGGGAGGTAGCCTTGATAACAGGTTAGCTCAAATTTTGGCCAGTTTTTAACCCATTTTCAACCATTTCGCCAATCTTGATGACTTCCGCGAATGGCTTATCCATTGTGGACATCATATTTTAGATGTAATCAGCCTTTTGGACTTAGAGGAAAACTGTGACCATTTCAATCTCATCCATTGGAGACTTTACCCTGGAGGCCTGTTCATGCTATTTAACAGCGTACTTTCAGAAGCTTTCCGAGGATTTCTTCTTCAGATTTGTAAATGAGTTCCAATCTAGAGCAATACCAATGTTGTACTGAAACAGCCTGATAAAATCTCGAGCAAGGTCATCCCAGATGTGCCAGCGGGATATATCTTGGTCCATGTACCATTCAGACGCGATGTCGACCAGATTTTCTCCAAAGTAGGCTATGAGGAGTTCTTCATTTCCATCGGGTCCTCGCAGTTGATTGCAATATATCTTGAGATGAGCAATGGGATCCCCATGCCCATCATATTTCTCAAACTTTGGGGTTTTAAATCCCAATGATAGATGCACATGAGGGAATATACATAAGTCGGTATAAGATACACTTTTCAGTCCATCCAAGCCTTGTATGCTTCTAAGAATATGTTCCATACTCCTTATCTTTCTCGCAATATCTTCTTGCTCGGGAGTTTTTTTGGTCTTTTCTTGACCCGCAGTGAACTCATACCAGGGTGGTTGAGAGTAAGTATAAGTGGGAAATTGAGTAGGTTCCATTGGGAAGTAAGGTGTTTGGAAAGTGAAAGATGATGGGTCAAAGCTAGGCCTGGGCAGTGTAGGCTGTGCCGTAGCCGAGCAAGGTGGAGCGGTGAAGATATTTGAAGTTGCACCGGACATTTACACCTGGGGGCGAACCTCAGAAGGTGTTCCCACAAAATTAGCTGAGATGGTAGGGTGCCCTAGCGGTGTATTTGGGTACTAATGGGGACATTGGAGGTATCGCTTGCTCTAGGGAAGAGTTTAGGGAACCTTAGGATTGCGCTTGGTAGCTCTCTTCCATTTGTCCAAGTGTTCCACATTTTCATAACATGGAGACGTATGATTCTGTTTTCTTCGGCAACTGCCGATTCTGAAGTTGGGATGTCCGAGATCGGACTATATGGGATTGTTGGCAGAGTCGCTTCTGAAGACATTTCAATGCTTCCTTTCGATATTGTAAAGTATGGATGTGGATCCAGGTTACCACAAAACCAACCACTTACTATAAAAAACTTGGACTGGAATGAATAGCAACAAAACAGTTAGTTTGAAACAAATAACACATAGGTAATTGCACGTTGGGAATGTGATGCACCTATACAGTCAAATGTATTTATATGTTTTACAACAGTTGCATGTTTCATCTTTGCTATACTTATTCTTCCCAATTCTTCTTTTTCCACTTTTGAACTTCCACTCTTTCCCTTTCATCCCTCTTCTTGCTTTCTTTTTCTTTTTTTCTTTTGCTCCTTTTTTTCCTTTTGATTTTCTTCTCTTTTTTTCTTTTTCCTTATTGGAATTATTCACAAAATTATGACCGGATCCGATGAGGATTGCATACTTATCACGACGCCGCGTGAATTAGATCATTATGTAGTTCAAGAAAAAAATGCAAAAAATAAAGAAACAATTATTTGGGAATTTTCGATTTTCATTAATGAAAACTCCTAAACTTCTATTAAAAAGATTTCAAACTACTCATTTTCTTGAAATGTAAAACTACGAACAGACTCAAAAAAAACCAAAATACAGACTCGATAAATAAAAATCAGGAATATATTAAAGCTTCAACTCATGGGGCCCGTGGGACATCATTCGGTCTCACCACGGGCCTACGTGCGACATCCCTTTGTAGCCGCTCCAAATCACTCATTATCTAGTGGACAAATGTCATCACTACAATGAAGAAAGTGGTTCAAGTCATGTCCTCACATGCTTGCCATTTTGCGATAATATAGTCGGCAATACCTTAACCTTCTCTCGGATACTACCTTTATCCTGAAGTAGACGCCCGATTTGCTGACTCATGGCTTCTAACACCTGGGCGTCGTGATGGTTTTGACCTTAAAAATGTTGCATTTCTTCCTCCATCTGAGCCATTAGAGCATAACAACGTTCCATGTCAGCTTTAATGTCTTTGGCCTGCTTAGACGCCTCATTCTCAATGGTGGTTAACTTTCTTCTCAGATTGGTGATTGTCCCTTTATATTTTCTTTTCATTTGTTGCACAAATTGTGCCCGGACGTTTGCTAGACTGGCTTCAGTTTTTCTAGATCATCTTGACTCTCAAGTGCTTTCTTTCTCAGACTGCTTACAAGCCTTTCATCTTGCAGCTTCTCTTCGGGTTTTTGGCTGCTATTCTCATTTTCTGGATTTGAGCTTTGAGGGCTTCGTTTTACTGAGTTAGTTTTTTCTTTTCCCCTTTATATTCGGGAGCTTGGATACTCTTGACAAATTCGAGGTCCCTGATTTGTCCTTCTAACTTACCTATTTTGGCTCTGTAGCTTTCTTTTTTGCCAACCAGCCCCACTACTCTTGTGAGTCGTTAGTGAATTGTTGAACGTGGGCTCTCTTAGCATGCCTCTCAGGAATCTAAAATCTTTTACCGAACCAAACAATGTACTTTGGGTCTACCTTACCTCTAGCTAGACACCGCACCATAGTCTTAGGTTCAAGAAATCTACATTCATTCCACACCTGGTGAATTCTTCCTTCTGGAAATACGGCTTTTTGGCCCAATTCGACGACGTGTCTGATCAAATCTTCGTCATGAAAGATGCTTTGAAATCTACCTAGATGCTTTGAAAACCTATGAGGAGCATATGGTTGGATGCTCTGGATGCTCATTATGAGGAGATAACACACTTCAACTGACATGTATACTGCTTCAGTGATAGGAAGCCATCCGAAAGCCCACTCAATTTTATCGGCAGTCAAAGAACTCAAATGTACAAACCAAGTCTCAGTACCCTCGAGGAATTCAACACCCATTACTCGGCTTTCAAATTCTTCAATGCAACTCAAAATTGTCATACCTTAATTCATATACCCAACCGCTGGTAAAGATGTTCCTGTATCCACAATTATAGTAACACATTGCAGCCTTGGAAGAATTTTCTCCCTTCTCGACAAATAGTTAAGGCTCGGTAAATTTCAGATAAAATCAGGGGAACAAAAGTGCCATTAGCTTTCTTGATTGCGACATCAACAATTCCCGCAAGACCCATTTCTATATTGTCATCTTCTCGCGGACAGATTACAATACCCAAGAATGCTTCTACAAAAGCCAAACCTCGCCTTGCCTCCCATTTATCTTTATTTTCGGCATGGGTCAAACCAGTATTTGGTGCTTCAAAACCTTGAGGGTTACCATAACGTTGATACAAGAACTGGAAAGTGCAATATCCTTCAGATAAATTTCCATCATGAATATTCCGACTAATACTCAGTAGGTCCAAAAATTTGTGGGGAGATACCGGTCTTGGTGACACTGGGTACCTACTTTTAAGGTTTTCGTTAAGGCCAGCATAACCCACAATTTCCTCTAGTATGGGCGTGAGCTCAAAGTCAGAAAAAATGGAACACATTGCGAGTTGGATCCCAAAAAGGTAGCAAGGCTTCAATCACGTCCAACCTTGGTTTGGTGTTCAAAAGTCCGTGAGACCTCCCAGAACCTTTACGACAGTTTCTCTACTACCTTTTCCTAGACCATTCCACCACATGTGGAGCTGTAAAGGGATCTGTTTAAGAGTTGCGAAGGGTTCATTGTCATTTGTGCTCATCCTACACATTTATTAAGGTGGTTTAATAACTTATTTTGACTCAAAACAAAAGGGTAACCCTTTTTTTTAATATTTTATTGCAAGAAAAAATATCCAGCTTTTCAAATACGACCTATCAACACTTCAGGGGAGAAGAATTTAAGGTTATACTTGATAACGGGCCAAAAATTAAAAAAAATGACGCAAGGTGATTGTTCTTGCAAAATAGCCCTTCGGCACCCTTTTGGGGACATTCGGCTTATTTTAAACAAGAATGGCATCACCCTGCTTATTTGTGATAAAAATAAAATTTTTGTTCTTTTTGGGCTATCTTTGCAAAAGGGAAGTTAGACTCGATAGGGGTTTCCTACGTATCATACATTTTGTGGGAATCAAACTGGCATAGTTCGGGCAAATTTAACAAAAACAATTATCTTTGAAAACAATCTTTTCTTCTTTTTTTTCACTTTTTTTTCAAAAATTCGGCAGAGTTCTGATGCCTTTTGGACATTGGTTTTCAAAACGGGTAATTATCTCTCTTAACCCTCACACTGCTATTTTATTTTCCTAATTTTTTTCTGTTATTCTCAAGCTGGTGAACATGCAAATATGAAGCAAATAAATGCACAAGTAGCAAGTAGGATGCATCAGGATGGTCATTCATTTCAGGTACACCTGTCCTAGACAGACCCAACCCTATGTTGAGTCTCCTAAGTCAAATGCACGTGATGAAACCAAATATTCCTACTAGGGATTCGGCATGAGGTTTTGTTATACTAGGTCTAAACCTTGGGTTTATTGTTCTAGACCTGGCTTACCCGAGCAGACAGCTCGAGCCGGGGGAGGGGGCAGCGTACCGAGAATACAGAAGCTTGTCCGAACCTCATTCTAAAGTTTAGGATAAGACTCTAATAGAAAAGAAGTTACACAAATTGCACACTTTTCAAATGATTTAGAAGACTTAGAGAGAAGAAAGGTTTCGTAGCTGTTTATATACAGTTCACAAAATATAAAAGTGGTAAAAGCTTTTAGCACATTAGGCTCAAATATGTAGGAAAATCAGATAATAAAGCCAATCACAACAACTATTCTAAGCTCGAATTCTTATACCCTGAACAAAAGTTCTGGGTTTGGATCCCCAGCAGAGTCACCAGAGCTGTCACATCTACTTTTTCACATACAACCCGAAGGATAGTACATAAGGGAGTTTTTTCACTTTAGGTGACATTATTCGAATTGGGATTATTTATTCAGATTTTTTCAGAGTCTCCACTAGGATGGTTTGTTTTCTGGTGTCCCAAGTCACCGGTTTATTTTAAACCCAAATCGAGGAAAATTTGACTTTCCTTTCGAAGTCTGCGAACCAGAAATTTTGGATAAGAAATTCTGTTAACCCGAGGGAAGGTGTTAGGCCCCCCAAGATTCCGTGGTTCTAGCACAGTCGCTAAAACTATTTTAATACATGTTTTAACCTATGGTGCATTTAACTTAATAACCAATTTTAATTAATTTTAAGAATAGTTCAACGTCATCTAAAATGCGTCTTTGGACTACACCACATGAAATACACCCAAGTCCGAGCACATCTTATTTAACGTTGTGAGATTTGGATTTGGGTCACATGAAATGCACACCCGAGTTTACGAAGGTAAATTATTAAAATAACGCGCCTAAAGCAACTACGCATTTTAACTTTGCGAGGGCCATAAAAATTTACTAAATGGTATGCCTCGAATTCCAAGGATTTTTTAAACAAATAATTAAATGAAGGCCACATATTTGAGATTTTATTTGGCGGAACGCATTTCAATTTCGATTTATAAAAGGGAATCTAAACTAATGTTTGGGTGGCCATAAACTATTTGTGCTATCTAATATGGCTCGTCCCAATTCATTTTAAGAAGACTAGTTAACAAAAAGGTGTTGAAGGAATGCTAATTACTGAAAAATCGAAGCTAGCAGCTAACAAATTTACGTTAAATGACTAAGCTACTAAGCAAAAAACTGTTTCGACAAAAATGCCTAAGCAAGGATGAAGGATGGATTTAACAAAATTAAACAAAACCCAGGTCTATGGAGTGCAATTCTTATTTATAGATGCCTTTTAAGGCTTGGTCCTGGGAGGAACACACTTCTAAAGGGACAAAAACGTCCAAAAGCAGATGACAACTGCTAAGTCTCTCATGAGCTTCCTTAATTGGGCCAACGTTGGGCCCAATTTTATGAATCCCAAAAATTTGCTCGATTAAATAAAGCCAATCAGGAAAACAAGGAATCAAACTAATCAAATTACTTCTGAACTTCAATTAATTAAGCAAACTAAAAATTTCTGTCACATGGCAATCCAAGAGAACATCACCACCCCAAGAGAAGTCAAGATTCAATTGAGAAAGGGTTTGATAAACTCATTGGCGCATAACCAAACCCAACATGCACTCCCATACAAACAATGACTGTGCTGACTAAATGTCATCCTGCTCAAATTTGTTGCTTAACATGAATCACTTACTAATTTCAAACTAATGCATAAAAATTACTCTACCCACCAAACAGGACCAGATCAGACCCAAGACTTCAAGACTAGTATTTCCAACATTAGAACCAACCCTGCTTTTACTCATATGACCAAACACAACAATCGGCCTCATCAATCTAATACTAACATACAACTCACAGACTAGCCCCTAATAATATCCATATTTCAATAGCAATGAGAGTTCAACTCTAAAATTCAGCTATACATTTTCTAACAAAATCCTGGAAGTTAATGACAAATCTACATCTACAACTTATTCTAACAACAGCCAAAATCCCTGCACCCTTAGTAGTTATAGGAATCACTCAAGCTGAATAAACTACCTCAAAAATACCTTCAGCACAGAACTGGCAGGTTTTCCTTCACTTGTATTCATATGCTAACTTATACATGCTGACACCTTCAAACTTTGGATAATTTAGCCAAGCTATCAAATCAAGATGGAAACCAAGCACCAAATAGTCCTCTTTACATTACAAGAAAAACCTTCGCGTCATATTCAAATCATACGAACACATCTCGCAGTCACATCACACTCATCACGTAGCTATCCGGCCACAAATTCCACTAATAAGGAAACTACCGAGCATATAAATCCAAAATCATATGCCCACACAATCGACATCTCTATGCTCAAGCTACAGTTAAAATTCAGCCTCAAGTCCTCCAGACTGGCCAATTATCAGCATATCGAAATCATATGTCGCACCTCATCCATGGAATCACAAGCCGTCGATGCACAACTGATACCAAGCACTCATACGCGCGTACGAATGCATGGAAGGAATTCAAAGGATTAAGCTTCAAGCTGAATAAATACCGCACGATAAGGAAAGAAAGATGGGAAGTATATCCTAAATGCCCTGCAACCTCTCGAGGATAGATATGGACGCCATCATACCGATCTGCAAGACTCCACTAGACACTTGCTTATGACTTGTAGAACCTATGAACCTAGAGCTCTGATACCAATCTGTCACGACCTAAAATCCACCTATCATGATGGCACATAACCCAACCCTTTAGATAAGCCAATTAACAACTATCCATTTCCATTTAACTTAATAAAACAATTAAACAACATAATTATCTAAATCTAACAAATTTCCAAGGACTTGGCACAAATCACGAGCTTCTAAGAATAGAGTTTACAAAGCTGTTATGAAGAAAATACATCTTCGGTTTGAAAAGTACATAAACGGAATTTTATAATCTAGCTACCATGAACAAGAGGCAGCATACAGTAGGAACGTAGGTACCACTTCTAATCTAGCCTCCATCAAACGTAGCAACATCAGCATATGGGATCTGCACGTTATGTGCAGGAAGTAAAGTATGAGTACAACTAACCCCATGTACTCAAAAAGTAACAAACCTAACCTCAGGTTGAAAGTAGTGATGAGATGGAACATAGGTTAGGTCCAACACCAATATGCAACACCAATTCATACAAAATGCAGAGAATATAAAAAAAGAAATAATCTCAAAGATAAAAATGTTCAGCTTTTACACAGTTTTTCGAAAATAGTTCCGCTTCTCAAGAATATCATTGAAAACTCAAATCCTTTATCGAAATCATCAAAAAAATTTGAGATGGTATGAAAACTGCATTTTTTCCTGAAAATCCTTTTGCAATAATTAAAAATGTCTCATTTCCTTTCCAAATAACAAGTGTGAAGTACCACTCTACACCCACATATCGATGTGTGAGAAAAAGTCATGAATGATGTGATACCATACAACAAAGGGAAATGTGTTTCTATGCATGTATGCCATATATGCATGTCAATGCCATGTATCCCAGTGATGGATCATGTACTGACACTCTGAGTGCTAAACCTCGATGTATCACACTTTTCACTCGTCATACTTAACCACTCGATACCGTATATGGCCCAGGAAAAATCCATTTTCGAACATATACAACATTGAATATAAGTCACTAGTACTGGGGAAAGGTCATTCCGACCTCATGAAGAAGATCCATCTCCAGGTATATATATAAGTGCTCAACCACTTGGTATTATATATGGCTTATACGGTCCAGGGAAGACCCCTCCCCCTAAATATATACATCACTGACCATCAGTCTCCAGTACCGAGGAAACATGCCAATCGAGCCTCGTAGAGAAAATCCATATCCATGGTAAGGGAAGATGCATTTCTAAATATAAACAACCACGCGCCCATTGTGGGTGTGTAGACTGCGGAGGGGCTCCTATGGCCCAAGAGCTATAATAAACAAATTATGGCATAAATCAATGAGGCTCTCGGCCTTACTCAATAATCAATCAACACATGTTGCGGCATGCAATTCAATCCCATAATTGTCACTCATAATCAGGCTCTCGGCCTCATTCAATTATTAGTCTTCGGCCTCACACAGTCATCAGTATCTCCAATCTTACCCACAGGCTCACAATGTCATGAAGATTGACCCGAAATAATGATATGATGTATCAATAAGTAACAACTGAAACTGGTATATGATATGAATGCATGAATGTGAATGAGTGCGAAATATCAATGAAATCAATGAGATGATAGCAAGAAACAACCACTAGGGGTCCCAACAATATCAAAATAAAGTCTAAACATGATATCTAGTATAATGTACAGCTCAATTACTTTATCACACTGTGGAAACACAAATATCAACAAAGTGAACCACTAAATAGTGCCCTGGAAACAATAGAGTCAGAACTCATAGGGTGCACGACCATATGCCTATCACCTAGCATGTGCATCACCTCAACACCAATCACAGAACACATAATTCAGGTTTCATACCCTCAACTCTAAATTTATAAGAGTTACTTATCTTAAACAAGCAGATTTCGACACCGAGCCACGCGATGCTCTAAGAATACCATCACGTGCGTAGCAACCTCTAAACGACTTAGAACTGGCCAAAAGAACTCAAATACATCAGAGGAAGCTCAATGAAACAATTACAAATGATAAAGATCAAATCCTAAATTCGGCCAACATAACACAAGGGCCTACGCCTCTAAACTCGACAAAACTCATAAAATCTGACAACCATTCAATTATGTGTCCAACCATATTATTTCACTCAAATCTGACTCCATATCTGTGTTCAAAACTCAAAAATTCATATTATGAAATTTTAGGCCAAAACTCTATTATTTAAAATTCATCAACCAATTGCAAAAATTGAAGATAGATTCATTCAATATAACCAAAATAGAGTAGATGATACTTACCCCAATTCATGTGGTGAAAATTGCTTCAAGAATTGCCTCAATTCGAGATCCATAGCTCCCAAAATGCAAAATGGCTGCATTACAAGCTCCACCGTCGCGAGCGCATGTAATAAAGGACTTGGGGTCCCCAACTGCCTTGTCTCTTCTTCACGAACGTGATACACCTCTCGCGTTCACGTTGCACTCCACTCTTGAACCTTCGCGAATGTGTCTCCTTATTCGCGAATACGAAGTGCAAAACTTCTTCAGCTCACCTTAACCTTTCGCGAACGCTACTGCCCTATCGCGAATGCACTAAAGAAAATTTTTGTATCAAAATACCAAAAAATTTGCCAACTTCTAAAGCTAAGAAATGGTCCGTTAAGCACCCGAAACTCACCCGAGGCCCTTGTGACCTCTACCAAACATATCAACATACCAACATAACATCATACAAACTTAGTCGAACCTTCGAATCACTTAAAACAACATCAAAACACCAAATTACCCTCGGATTCGAGCCTAAGAAGTTCTAAACTTCAAAATTCCACAAACGACGTAAAAACCTATCAAATCACATCCGAATGACTTTAAATTTTGCACATAAGTCATAAATGACACCACGAACCTACTCTAACTTCCTGAATTCATTTCCGACCCCGATATCAAAATTTTCACTACCGGCCAGAATCACCAAAATTCCAACTTTTGCTAATTCATGCCAAATTCTACCACAGACCTTCAAATCACATTCCGGATGCGTTCCTAAGTCCAAAATTACCTAACAGAGCTAACAGAACCGTCTGTACTCAAATACAATCCGATTTCAAATATCGAAAGTCAAACTTGGTCAAATCTTTCAAATTTAAAGCTTCTAGTTGAGAATCATTCCTCCAAATTAATTTAAAATAACCTGAAAACCAAGCCCAACGATTCACATAAGTCATAATACATAATACAGAGGTACTTATGCCCTCAAACAACCGAGCGAAGTGTAAATGCTCAAAACGACCGATTGGGTAGTTACATGAATAATATTTTCGTTCAGGTTTATCTTTACATGAATAGTGGCTAAATTTCGATTACTTTTGAAACTATGGCTATTTTTGAATGACTATTTGTTCTGGCTATTTTTGAAATTTTTTCTTAACAAAATGAATGAAGTATTCGATCTGACCCATATTTAATATAGATTGTTGCACAACTAGCCGGCTAAATTTAATATTTACTCTTTTTTTTGCCGGTATACATTGATTATGCATTGACCATACAAAGTTACACACACACACACAAACACACACACATATATATATATATACACACACACATAATCCGCCCATCTATTTTTAGTTTATGAAATTAAGTGAGCAGCTATTTGAGTTAATTATTCTATTTAATATATATAAAATCGGGTTAACCGACAAATAATATATATTCATGACTTTTTGAATATGATCAATTTTGGAAAAATTACTAGTCTTCCAAACTTGGATTCCTCAATTTGAGTCTTTACAACTGTAAAAGTTAAACCCATTGATTAATTATGCATTGATTATTTATTTTTTAAGTAAATAGTGTATTCTTATACATATATGACTAATTTTTTAGAAAAATATCATCCAACTTATAATGAATAATACAAATTGATAAATATTTTCTTTCTAACCATTTTGCTTACCTACAAATTACTAATACGAAGTTACGAACTGAATAAGGTGCAAATTATAAAAAAGAACATACATCTGTAAAACCCGAAAAACTCGAACCCATCTGCGGTGAAAACGCAGCAGCAGCAGTTTACTAGTAAGCCACCACCCAGCGCCGCTTTGCTTTGCCCCTCTATTTTTTTTTAGCCTTTTTTTTTCCAAGTCTCCTCTTCTCTATAAACCCGCCTACCCTTTGCAACCCTCTTCTAATTCTCATCATCTATGGCTTCCTCACCCGAAGAAAATCGCCGACGGCCGATCGACGACGACGACGACGACGAGGACACCGAACCCGACGAAGACGTTGATTACGAAGAAATCGAGGAAGAAGACGAAGATGACGAAGAAGAAGAAGAACAGCCAAAGCCAGTTACCGAAGAATCTCGAATGCGTTCCGATAGGGTTAAAATGGAGAGTTTATTCCGGCGGCTATCTTCAGAGCGAGTACCTTTACGAGTCCACGATGTGATTATAAAAGGCAATACTAAGACTAAGGAATCACTCATCGAAGTTGAGGTAGAAGCCCTAAAAAATGCCACAACTGTTCAGGAGTTGCTTAAGGCGGCTAGTATTGCTAATGCGAGACTTCAACAGCTTGATATTTTCGATTCTGTTAATATTACTCTTGATGCCGGCCCACCGGAGCTGCCTGGGACTACAAATGTGGTTGTTGAGGTTGTGGAAAGTGAAAATCCACTTACTGGAAGTGTTGGAGTTTTTTCCAAGCCTGAGGTATTTTATCAATTAACTCTGTTATTCTGAGTTTGATGTGTTATGTTTGGTTATACGTTTAAATTAACTCAAACTATGAACGATTGGTTGATGTGTGAAGAGGAACATGTGACACTTTACAATAACATTTAATTGGCTGCACTATTATGAATAACTCAGAAAAATGTGCTCGTGTGCTGCTGTGCATGTTCAATATTTTTCCCTTATTCAACCACTATACTCTAATAACTTAGATGTGTCAGTTCCTAGTTTCATCTGTTTTAGTCTTGGAATGACAGCCAGTTGAACAGCCTAGGTAAGTGACTGCTTTATTCGTGAACTTGGACATCCATGCGTATCTACAGTGTAACCTGTGGATTCACTGGATCCAGTAGTTTTTGCAGGCCTTGTGTATGTATTAAGAAATTTACTAAATATCTGTAAATATTTGACCATGAACCTAGTTATTATCCTATATTAACTAGAGGTCGTTGTAGGAACACATAAACTTCAAATTCTAGGTCCGTATCTGTCTATATTAAAATCTATTGTCCAGCATCTCCCTGTTGGCATGTTCCCAAGTTCCAATCACTCTCTACCATGAGTGTGAAACATGTTATCCATGTCCCCTTTTGATATGATATATGGCAAAATTTTCTCCTCGTAGTATGGACTTCTCCTCAACTTTCATACAGTCATTTGTTGTGACTCTTCTGAGTTACCTTCCATGCAATAATTGATTGGTTGGATCAGACAATTTCCTTTTCCTCTAATTTCGGCCATCTGATATTCTTTCTTGTTGTCATGGCATCTTTACTTGAATATTCCTGTTTCTTATCATCAGCTGAGTTTGTCTGTCATGGATGTATGAAGATTTGCAAAATTATTCTCATGATTAGTGTCTCAATTCTATTTTGATCGCCCGATCTTTGACCAAAGTTTAGCGGGATTTTTTATTACAGTTAACTAGGTTCAGATCGTCACCCCTTTTCTCTTTGAATAAAATGACTTGTATATTTTTCTCTCCATTTTCTATGTTCCTAAGTTTTGGTACACGTCATCCAAGGCATGTCCCAGCTTCGCCTATCACCTCCGCAGCTTCTCTCTTTGCCATCTTATAATCTCCAAGCTCCTAGTCTGCTGTTGGTAGCTTCATATACTCTCGTTTTGCTTTAATAGCTCTTTGCACCTCCTTACTCCTTTATCATGATTCTTATGGTTGAATTCCTAGGCTTGTAGATATACCCAGAACTCCATTTGCTACTTTTGCTAATGCAAACTATCATTTCTTTCGAAGGATGTCTGTATTGGCTTCTAAATATCGTCCTCCTTCTTTCATTAGGTTGTCACTGAATGCTATCTGGTTTATGCATTTTAGCTTCTCTCACCAAAATTTTGGCTCCTCGTAGCTCATCTAACTCTTTAGCTTCACCTCTAGTCTCCAGGACCATCAGGTGGCTAGGTCTTCTCTAGTGTGATTTTGCAATTATTATATGTGTATTATTGCTTGTTTCTCGTAGTTCTTTATATAGACATCCAAGGGCAGGGGTCCATTCCCTTGACTCGTACTGATGAGAATTTGACTCCACGAGAAATTGAACAAAAGGCTGCTGAATTAGCCTATTTCTTGCATGTACATTCAAATATTATCAACTGTGATTCCTTCTTTTAAAATAAGTATTGGTTAAAACTAGATCATAACTTAGAGGAGTCTCTAGACAGCCTTCAACTTGTCATTTTCTGCTGCCACAACTATTTCTCCATGTGTTTGGTCGAAACCGTTTCTCTATTTAGTTATATGTCCCCGCAGATCTCTCCCAAGAACTAATAAAGTTTTGGTGGTCCGTGGTCATTACCTATCAAAAAGTAAAAATAAATTCTGTTGGTCATTTGAATCCTGTGAATGAAGGTATAGGATCTTCCCAATTTAGCTTAATTTCATCATCCAATGGTATTTGTAGACCATGGACATTAATGATGCTGTTGCTATAATAGTCTTAACGGGATTGTGGAAAAGGAAAAAAGAAAAGAAGAAGAGAACTTGTCTTGGATTGGTTCTTGATGCTTTCGTCTTCCATTTTCATCTTTTTTTGTACTCTTCTCATCCCCTTTAACACCCTAAATACCGAGATTCATAAGTATCACAGAGGAGGGACTCATTGCAAAATCTGTAATTTCGTGAACGTGAAGTAAAATAAGAAGACCTTTTAAAACTTTGACTGGAAATTCAACAACAACAACAACAACTACCCAGTATACTCCCACCAGGTGGGGTCTGGGGAGGGTAATATGTAGACGAGCCTTACCCCTGCCCGAAAGGGCAGAGAGGCCGCTTCCAATAGACCCTCGGCGAGTAGAGTAAAAATGGGAAAGCTGCATTAAGAAACCGAGATAAAATTAGAAACACAAGCAAGACAAAATCAAATAATAAAGCATAAGTACTCCCACAAAAGTAACGTAAATAGTTATGAAAACATCAGCAACATAAATACAGTCGCATGCAGTAATATCAAGCAGGAACTACCATACTAAAACACTAATCACCTATGAGCCCCTAACCTACAATCTTGATTCTAGACCGCCAGACTCCCCTATCAAGAGTCATGTCCTCGGTAACCTGCATTCTGGCCATGTCCTGCCTAAGTACCTCTCCCAATGCTTCTTAGGCCTCCCTCTCCCTCGCCGACCACCAACAATCTCCAACCGCTCGCAGCTCCTCACCGGGGCATCAGAGCTTCTCCTCCGAACATGCCCGAACCACCTCAGCCTCGCTTCCCGCATCTTTTCGTCCACCGGGGCCACCCCTACCTTCTGTCGAATAACTTCATTCTTGATCTTATCCAGCCTGGTGTGCCCACACATCCACCTAAGCATCCTCATCTCCGCAACCTTCATTCTTTGACTGGAAATTCATTTTTGAGATAAGGGCCTCATTAGCAAACCCTGATATTATGAAGGATAAAAATAGAATAAGTGTCTCTCGGGATATTTGCCAAAGACCTAATATTTAAAGAAGAGAGTCAATAACCAAAGTTTGATACTATAGAGAAAGATGAGAGAAAAGACTCAAGCTGTTATATTTTTTTCACTTCAGTTTGCATGTGTAACTAAAATCTGTTCTGTGATCTTGCTATTGGTGAACAGTATATTGGGTTCTCTCACATGGTGTGTGAACATGCTTTGAAATTATAGAAGCAGCATGCTTGCATCAGTTGCTGTTTTTCTCTTGGATTTTGATTAAAACTTCAATTTGCTTCTGTAGGCTAGAGCTTGGTCACTTGAAGGTTCATTGAAGCTGAAAAACTTGTTAGGTTATGGGGACATATGGGATGGGTCTTTGGCTTATGGCTGGGACCTGACTTCAGAGGTTAGTGCTGGTGTGTGTCTACCCAGATTCAAAAGATTGATCACCCCTGTGACAGCTCGATTATCTCTTCTTTCTCAAGATTGGCTGAAGTTCTCTTCTTACAAAGAACGAGCTTTGGGACTTTCTCTTGGCCTACTGTCATCCAGAAGCCATGATTTGACATACAGTCTCTATTGGCGAGCCTTGACTGACCCATCACAAATGTCATCGAGAGCAGTGAGGAGACAGCTTGGGCATAGTTTAATTTCCGCTCTAAAGTATACATTTAAAATTGATAGGAGGAACTCTCCTCTGAGACCAACCCGAGGATATGCCTTTCTTTCGTCTTCTCAAATTGGTGGCCTCCTACCAGATCACCGGGGGTTACGCTTTCTCCGTCAGGTTCGTTCTGTGTGACCTCTTTTAAGTTTTTCTTAAATAACTTCTGTTACTAGTGTGATATCTAGGTTTCTGTTGATGTTGAATAGTTAGATTTAACTGCAATTTTCCTTCTACCCATTCTGTTTTGTTGTTTCAGATGTAATCTATAACTTACTGTCATTTAGATTACTGCTAGTGGCAGTAGAATGGTTCTGTAACTTGTTATGGCCATCTTGTCTGGTATCTATCAATCATATATTTCCCACCATTATGACAGTCTGATTCTGAACCTATATATATACTTCTGAACTATCAGATCCACAGTATAACAAAACTTATGGATTTCTGAGCAGGAGTTGGACTTCCGCTATGCTTTACCTCTGGGATTTTTTAATGCTGCTCTCAACATTGGTATTTCTGCTGGTGTAACTGTCCCATGGGGAAGTGGGTTTTTAAGTCTGCCTACGTCTTTACCTGAGAAATTTTTCCTGGGTGGTAATTCTTCGCCAGTTTGTGCACTTGGGGGGCCATCATCTTTATTGGGCTTCAAGACCAGGGGATTGGGACCTGCTGAACCTAGAAGGCAAGTTGTAGAGAATTCCAGTGATGAGAGCTATGATGCAGCTTCCACAATGGATTTTGTGGGAGGAGATCTTGCTGTTACTGCTTTTGCGGACCTTTCTTTTGATCTACCATTGCGGGTATTAAGAGAAGCTGGAATTCATGGCCATGCTTTTGCTTGTACCGGAAGCCTGAACAAATTAACAGAAAATGCGTATAAAGATTTGTCTTTACAGAAATTCCAAGAATTAGTCCGAGCTTCAGCTGGATTTGGTGTCATTGTACCGACCAAGCTCTTCCGTATGGAGGTAACTAACCCATGTTAAGATCTGCTAGTGGATTTTCCTTCTTCGCTGTGAAATTTGTTCTCATGTCCATTATGCACATAGAAGCTACATGTCTTTTTTGCTGTTGCACCATTCAAACCAATTTTTACGGCAGTTTCCACTTCTGGGGGTGAAGAACAAAAGTGAGACTCAATTCTGACCATCTGATAAATAATACGGTGTCTTCGGACAGGACATCCTGTTAAAAGATGGGTGGATGGGAGAGGCACAGAGCGAGGTTCTGGAGGAGTGAGGGGGTTTGGGAGAGGAATGTTGTCAAGAATGTTCGTAGAAGAATTTTCTTGGAAGACATTGCTCAACACCCATTGAAGCAAATAATCTGTTGGGAAGAGATTGAATTTAGTTTGGTTAAGCTAGTCTTTCTGCTATGTGGAGCCTATGATGGCTTGCTATAACAACTTAGGAAATAAGAATAGAAACTACACTGGAAGAAAATGTCTCTTTTTTTGGCCTTTATCATGGGTCGAACCTAAGTTGCTTCGACTCGGCAGATTAGGTGCTTTATCCGTGCGACACTAATATGGGTGTGCGTATGGGATGTGGTCAAACAATTTTGTGTACTTTGACCATGACAGACAGAAAAATTCGAGACGAGAATATAATTTGATTCTCGAAACCATAACTAAAACTAGGGTAAGTTTGAATAAAATAACATACCTTATCTAGAAAATCAATCCTTTACTTATCTACAACTTGAGAATAAAAAACAAAATCTACACTTTACTAGCTATACGTAAGTATTTCAGAGATATTTTTGTATTTTTATTTTTTTTGAATTATTTTCAGCCAGATCTTGCACCTCTATCCGTACTAGGATCCGTATTCCCGAACTTTAGAATTTAAATCTCGGAAGATCTGATCTCTAGATTCGCACGCGTATCGGATACCCGCGCCCATGTCCGAGCAACTTAGGCTCGAACCATGATGTAAGCAAAAGCATGGTACTTAAGTAGAGAAAGGTAGAGGGCTAAGCTCCTGTGCGATATAAGCCCGCGGGGATCTTTCAGTTATAAAAAAAATATATATATTCCCTTTTTTCCTCGGGGTATTGGGAAAAAGGTGAGTTTGGGGGGGGGGGGGGACTTGTTCAGTTTCTTTGCATTAGCTACTGAGATGAACATGATGCTTTGGGATTTATTGCTCAATGTTGTTAAAAATCGGTTGAAGCGCACTTAAAACCTGAAACTAGTTGTAGTGCAAGCTGGACGTTTCACCTCACTTTGATGGCGCCTTAGTGCATATACGAAGGTATGTCTTGTTGCTCATAGGCCTGCACCCACGAGGACGACATGAACTTGTTCAGTTTCTTTGCATTAGCTACTGAAGTGAACATGATGCTTTGGGATTTATTACTCAATGTTGTTAAAAATCGGTTGAACCACACTTAAAACCTGAAACTAGTTGTAGTGCAAGCTGGACGTTTCACCTCACTTTGATGGTGCCTTAGTGCATGTACTAAGGCATGTCTCGTTGATTACTGGCCTGCACCCACGAGGACGACATGACATGATATTCATAGCTCCTAAATGAAAGAATGAATGTGTGAGCTTTTAGGACAGATAAATTTAGGATTTAGTGTAATATACTATTTGTAAATTTAAATAAGAAACAATGAGGGTATTTTTGCATCTGAAATTTATACAACAACAGCACCAACAAAATTGGCCTTTCATCACTTCATACATTTCACTTAATTGTATAATTTTTCAATTCCATTATCCATATAAATGCTTTTTGGCTTTATAGTGTTTTGCTTGCATTGACAATGGGAGGGTATATCCT
This sequence comes from Nicotiana benthamiana, assembly GCA_034376525.1. Lineage (NCBI taxonomy): Eukaryota > Viridiplantae > Streptophyta > Magnoliopsida > Solanales > Solanaceae > Nicotiana > Nicotiana benthamiana. The sequence goes on from CM067326.1 coordinate 44,069,530, forward strand.
ATTGGTAAGGACCCTCCATTCCAAACCTTTGGTTGGAGGTTGAGTCACCAATGGGAGCAAAGTGAGAACAAGCAAGTGGTGCACTTCTGGGTTGGGTGGGTGTTTTTACCATGCAAGAAAAAAAAGCTTTTATCCTTTTTCTTGTATCAGACATTTCACTTAATTGTATAATTTTTCAATTCCATTATCCATATAAATGCTTTTTGGCTTTATGGTGTTTTGCTTGCATTGACAATGGGAGGGTATATCCTATTGGTAAGGACCCTCCATTCCAAACCTTTGGTTGGAGGTTGAGTAACCAAATGGGAGCAAAGTGAGAACAACCAAGTGGTGCACTTCTGGGTTGGGTGGGTGTTTTTACCATGCAATAAAAAAAGCTTTTATCCTTTTTCTTGTATCACACACACACACACACACACACACACACACACATATATATATATATATATATATATATATATATATATATATATTATTGCTCTTCAATTGCGCCGTTCTCCACTAAAGCTCCTTCAAAAATGCTGTGTGCTTTGGCAATAAGTCCAATTTTTTGTCAGTTTTCTATGTTTCTTGCCTTTGGCAACACCTATGGCCCAATAATTATCTAAATGTGAATTTGGTATCAGATGTTCAGAGACATAAATGTAGTTTGATAAGAGTCGAAATTACAGGATGATATTGGACCTAAATTCTTTGAACTATTCTGTCTCAAAGTGCTTGACTTTTTGATTATATCACCAGGTTAATTACTGCTACATACTGAAGCAGCAAGAGCATGACCGAGGGAAGACTGGTGTGCAGTTCAGCTTCTCCTCATCTTTCTAGAAGCTCAACATGGCATGTTATGTTCCCAGTTGTGAATTGATAATGGCATAATTTTCTTCCAGTAAAATTGACATAGTTTTATCCCCCATTTCTCTGTTATCTGAGATACAAATTTAGCCGGCCCCAGGAAGTGCACTTCAGTTTCAAACTCTGGACAATTTTCAACCCACTGTTACAAGCAAATAATTGGTCGCAAGTATTAGTATACATGGTTTCCCTTCGACTGGAATTTTGTGGACGATGAATACTGTGATTTTCTAGTGGGTGAAAAGATCCTCTGCCCCAAATTCCCGTTTGTTTATTGCTGATTCATTTCTTATTCTCAGAATTCAGCTTTCGAATTGATGATATTTCGATGTGTTATAACCCTTGTATGAAGAAACTCACTCAATGAGGACCATTGCAGTTCTTTAATGGGGCAACTACAATTTGTTTGCAGGGTTCGTAAGAGATTTACTCCTCCTGCATGTCTTCAGTTGTCCAAAAATTGCTAGCTTTTAGAATTGCTGAATTATCTACTTTTGATCCCCTTTGGAAATTAATTAGTATTCCCTCCTTTCAATTTATGTAAATTTATTTTCTTTTTGGTATGTGTCAAAAAGAATGACACATTTCTTTATTTGGAAATAATTTATTTTTATGTAATGATTTATAGCCACGCAAAATATATATGTCTCATTTTATATCATAAGTTTAAATGTTTTTTTTTTAAATTTCGTGCTTAGTCAAATGAATCTATATAAATTGAAACAGGGAGTACTTTAGATATAATTGTATTGACAAGACATCCTACACGAAAAAACAAAATAAACGAAAAGATAAAATGACAATCACGTATCAGAATGTGTTATGACTTTTCCAAGTTTATGTTGGTTTTCATGTTTTAAGTTTGTTAATGTATTTAGATAAAGCATTCAAGTTATTACTCGCCGTTTCATCCTATTCGTTTCATAATGCAATCTCAGCCATTTTGCTGAAAATCTGGGTAGGGTCGATATAGGTTATATAAATGGGATTTTTTCATTTCTATAGGTTATTGAAAATTTTATTACCCTAAATGTTTATGTTAAGTAAATTATCTAACCTACATAAATTTTATTTACAAAATATATACATTCCACCTTAAAAGACTCCCAATTTATTATTAGTGCCTTCAATTAAGAGATTTAGTGATATTTTTTTTTCTTTCCATATTTTCAACAATTGTAAACTTAATTTCATGATAAATCCTCATATTTCAGTAAACTTATTTGTTCATGAACTGATTGCTAAATAACTGTAAGTATTACATATATTCCACATATGCTAGCGGCATGATAATATCGTAAATGTAAGATCATAAAAAAAACTAAACAATAACCTAAATAACTATTTCTTCAAGTGTTGATTAATTTCCTCTGTTTTTTCTTCTTGTCTGCGACGAAAGTCATCAGTTTTTGGTTAGAATTATGTATATTTTAATTTCACCTTCCATCAGGATGCTTTATAGCAACTTGGATCAAGCTTCTGAAAATTTCAATTTTAATACTTATTTACAACTTGGATCAAAATATATACAATCCATCTATAATTTATCTACAATTTTCACACATTATTTTTACTCAGTTAAATACAATTATAATAACATACAACTTAAATATAAATTTTATACAATATATCTTTTGTATTTTTTGTATCTGATTTATACATAGTTAAAATAAATTTTATACAACTAATTATATATTAAACAACTTATCTACAATTTTCATACATTATTTCTACTCAGTTATATACAACTACAATATCATAGAACTTAAATGTAATTTTTATATAATGTTGTTCAACTTTTATACAATAGTTAAATAAATAAAAGAAAAATATATAAACAACAGAATATAAATTTTTCTACAATTTAGAATATAAATTTTTCTACAATTTTACTTCAATTTTTGTAGTATTATATGTATGTCATGTCTTCTTCTTCTTCTTCTTCTTCTTCTTCTTCTTCTTCTTCTTCTTCTTCTTTTCGATATGAAATTCAGCCAAAATCAAGTCTAATCTTCACCAAAACCACTCAAAATTGAGATTTTAACTCCAAACCATATTTTCAATTATTTGCAACAACACTTAATCGAAACAAAAAATATTTTTGAAAACCCAAATTCGAATTCAAAGCTTCAATGCCTTTTAATGACTGCCAATAGTGAAATTACTGCTCTTTTTGCTTTATTTTACTGAAATTAGGGATTGAGAGATAGAGAGAGACGTAAAGAGAATTCTTAATTCTTTGCAATAACATCCAATTCAAACAAACAATGTTTTTTGAAAATCCAAATTCAAATTTAAATCTTTTTAATTATTGCCAATGGTGGAATTACAGCTCTCTTGTGTAAGATATGTGGGGAGGGGGTGGGATGTGGAGAGAAAAAGTGGAGGAGTGGAAGATATGTTAGAGTAATTTTAGGACACTAATTATTATTATTAAATTTCTTAAAATGTACATAAATAATAATTAAATATATAAAATGTAATTATATAAAACTCGAATCGAAAGGGCAATATAATTGCATATAATACATAGGAATGTAAGAATTCTATATAAATTCAGGTCCATTGACTTAATCTTTCATTAAGTCTAATGAAATAACCTAAATTTGTAGACAAGAGAGAATGTCCTATGGTTAGCCATTGCTTTTGACACACGTTAGTGGTTGCGCAAACAAATGCATGTATAGCAGCATAGATGACAAGAACAGGTCATTTAGAGAAACTACTCGATAGGGTCATGATTTATTTTAATGGAGAATGGTATGACGATTATATAGACAGACGGATGTATGATTTGAATTTTCGATTTTTTATAATAATCTTGATTTATATATATAATAATATTGGGTTCATAATTAAATATTTAATAAAAATTTTAATATAAAAATCAGTCACAAACGAGGTATAAGAACAACAATTAACTACACATATGAATTACATTCCAGGACGTCCTTATAAGTTTGAAATTACTCTAGTTATAAATGATCTTTTGAGATGTAAAGAAATAGAATACCAAAAGTTCTAATGCATGTGATTTAAGTGAGGAAATTAAAGAGGTACATTAAATTAAAAAGTACATCGTTTACTATTCTACTTAGAAATTTATTGTGTTAAATTTGCAATAGTGTTTTTATCGAGTATAAGATGACCGTTCTTTATGTTTTTTCGTAGGGAAAATCTCTTTGGACGTCATTAGTAAACTCATGCCAAACTACCCATTTAAACAATAAATTAAAGAAGCTTGAAAAGATCAGCTTCAATGATAGGGAGTACAAGAGATTACTAATACTCGTTCTGTACAACAAGAGATATGCTCTTGACGACTTAATTTGACTAATTCTCTTAAGGTAAACTCATTGCTTTCACGATAAGAAATATCAGCACTTAAAATAATAAGACAAAGTATAAGGCGAATATTCTCACAAGATTACCACTAATAGATGTAATGGGAAGGATCTCATCGCCATTAATAAAAAATCGTTGGTTCGAGCTGTAGGAGCAGATAAATTTCTGATACGGGGTGCTTGCTCTATATATATAATGAATATAGAGTCTTCTCTATTACAATATCCTTATATAATAACACTTTACTATAAAAATCAAGTTTTCTTGGAACCAAAATTTCATATTCTATTTTAATAAATATTCTCTATAACAATAATTCATTATAACATCGAAAAATATACGGAACAAATGATATTGTTATAGAGATATTTGACTGTAGTTCAACCATAAAACTAAACAAATTTCAGTAGGTTGACAAATCAAATCTAAGAAAGTGTACTAAAAGAGGCATACCAGAAGCGGAAGCAACAGTTCAAAATAGGAGAAAAATGATTGTAGCCCGTCTGAAACACACCCGAGGCCCCCAGGACCTTGTCTAATCACAAAAACAAGTCATATAATCTAACACAGACTCGCTCGAGGTTTCAAATCACATAAAACAAGACCAAACAATGAACCAACCATAAATTGAACTTATGAACCTTCAAATCCTCAAATTTCTAAACTCGTTCCAAAACCTACCAAATCAAACCAGAATGACGCCATAATTTGCAAACACGTCTAAAATGACATAACGAAGCTGCTCTAATACTCAGAATCACATTCTAACCCCGATATCACAAAAGTCATTTGTGAGTCAAACTTCTTCACTTTCCAAACTTCCATTTTTGCAACTTTCGTCGAAATGCCTCAATTTACCCTACGGACCTCCAAATCTAAATCTGGATGCACACCTAAGCCCAAAATCACAATACGGAGCCATAGAGATTGTCCACGCCCCATTCTGGGCTGTTTACCTAAAAGCCAAATATCGGTTAAATTTTTACCTTTCAAACTTCCAAAACTATATTCCTCCTTCCAATTTGACTCTAAACCACCCGTTAGCTGAATTCCACCATGCACGCAAGTCGTAAATCATATTATAAAGTTGTTCTAGCCCTTATGCTATTGAATATAGCTTAATTTCTCAAAATGACCGGTCGGATTGTTACATCCTCCTCGTCTTAAAACCAATGTTCGTCCTCGAACGTGCTAAGATTCGCCTCGAAGTCCGCAAGTCACTGAGCGCACACTTCCAACATACACCCGCTGGTGATCCCATGTCACCCCAATCCACATATGCATGATGACATCATTTCAACAGAAATTTAGCCTTTCTAGCAATACCAATAAGCCTTATATTCAATAAGAACTCTCAAACCTCCACAACACTAGTGATGATACAATAACCACAAAAACCACATAATTAAACACCCGAATTACCAACTCTCAGCTAATAAACTAGAACACACCCTACAAGCTAAAACTCAAGACCATAACGAAAAGTATCAAATAAGTCATACAAACACAAATACTCTATCAACGCTAATCTATAAAATAATCTAACGAGAAGGAATTAAAGCATATAAAAAGAATCACAAGGATCTTATTAGATCTTATCGGAGGATGCAATGGGATTTGTAGATGAGTGTTACCGCATTCTCCGTACCATGGGTATATCAGAATTGAGTGGGGGTTTCTTTCACCACCTTCCAGCTTCAAGAAGCCGCCTATTAGTGGTGGCGAACCTATGAGTTAGACAGTCTGGATGTGGCAGCTTCACTGACTTGGACCTAATTTTCATATATGCTCCCGAGAGAGTTTGTCCCTCAGAGACTCAGAAATGCATGGCGCGTAGCGTTCGAGCATTTGAGCTAGGGTGCTATGACTGTCTCGGAGTATGCTGTCCATTATACCAGCTTGGCTAGACATGCCCCAACCTTGGTTTCTACTATTCACGAGAGGGTTCATCATCTTAATTAGGGGCTTATTCCAGCATCATATCTAGCATGGCTCGTAAGTTGGAGATAGATATTCTTATCATCAGGTGGTGAGCATTGCTAAGAGGATAGAGGGTATGCATTCTAGGGGGATAGAGGACGGGCGGGGTCATGAGAGAGATGGCAGATGATATTAGAAGAGAGAGTTGGAGGAGGCTAGGAGACATCATAGATCAGGGAGATATGCTGGTCCTTATTTGGAGGCAGGGTGCGTCATGGTAAAGGTTTGTGGGTCAACCATTTCAGTTCGCGCTACAGGCTTTGCATGGTGACTCAGGTGTTCAAGGGTCTCAAAGTACCCATTCCGCACAGTTCTCACCTCCTTGTCAGCAGAGAAGGTGCTTTGAGTGTTGAGATATTAGCCATATGGTGAGAGATTGTCCCAGACTTCGGACCGATGTGTCACATCGAGGTATTTAAGTGAGTAGAGGGCGCCCAAGAGGGGGAGGCCCGACTTGTTGATGTGTTTCATATAGTAGGCTTGAGGCCACCATGCCAGCTGAATGTCATTCAAGTAAGATTTTGGTTGTTATAGAGGAGCACTATCTGTAGATCATTATAATTCTGCTTATCGGGCGAGTTTTCTTATTTGTTGTTCCATTTATGGGTGCATTTCATGATTTGCACCCTGTTTATGTGATTATCCTGTTGGGAGGTTCTATGAATGATAGCCGTGTCTATTGTTTGTTTTCTGTCTATAGTATTTCATCTATGCATTTCATATAGAAATCCTGCTTATAGTGTTAGATAATATGCTTAATGCTAGAGGGGGGGGGGGGTGAATAGCGTTTTAATAAAATTAGCGTAAACTTGCGGAATTTAAAAATTGCAGGAAATAAATAAGTGCGATAAGTAAATAAATTAGAACAAACGCACCGATATATCCTGGTTCACCACAACCCATGGCTAGTCCAGTCCCCGAGAGACTCTCTCGAGATTTCCACTAACTTGTTAAGCTTACGGGTGCTTAACAAACCGTTACAACTTGAGGACACAAGCCTCAACAACCTTTGCTCGGAGATACAACACTCCAAGACTTCAACCAAGGAAACACAAGTTCCTTCTTACAACACAAGGGACTAACACTTCCCTTCAAGTGTATAAAAACACTTAGCACTCAAACAAGACACTCCTTTAAGAGTAGATATGAGTAAAAAGAATATGCTCAAGATCGCAACAACTTTTGACAAGAGTTTGGCTCTCAAAAGCTTATGTAATGAATATAAAATGATAAGCAATAAAGTATGCAAGCTTTAGCAATTGTATGATCAGTTGTTGTATGTTATTGTTCTTAAAAGACTGAATTGAAGCTGTATTTATAGTTGAAAAACCTTGTATTACCGTTGCCTAATTGCCAATTAAGAGTTGCTGAAATTACTCAGTGACAATCGATTGTCATGTTACCACAATCGATTGTTTGCCAGTTCTTCCAAAAATCAATCCCAGATTTTACGCATAACAATCGATTATATAAGATCAATAATCGATTACTGGCAACGTTCAAAAAATCCTTTCCAGATTTTACGTAAAACAATCGATTGTCAACAATCTACAATCGATTACTCAGCAACGTTCAAAAAATCCTTTCCAGATTTTAATTAAAACAATCGATTATAGGGAATCAATAATCGATTACCTGACGGTATTTGAAAATATTTTGGCAACGGTCAGTTATACAATCGATTATACTAAGTTAACAATCGATTATATATCAGTCTTGAAAAATCAATTTAGACACTGCCTCTTGACAATTGATTGTCATAAGTTCACAATCGATTATTTAATAACTTTGAAAAAGTCTGGAAGACACTGCCTCAACACAATCGATTGTCATAAGTTCACAATCGATTATTTTGTGACTTTGAAAAATCTGATGGACACTGTCTCTTCACAATCGATTGTCATTAGCTTCACAATCGATTATTTTTGAGCTTTGAAAAACTTTGATGGACACTGCCTCATCACAATCGATTGTCATAAGGTTTGAAAAATCTGATGCTCACTGCCTTAACACAATCGATTGTCATTAGTTCACAATCGATTGTCAAGCAGCTGACTTAAACATAATCGATTATCATAAGTGCATAATATATTATCTTAGTCCAGATTTTAGAGGCGTGTTTAAAAATCATTTTTGACAAAAGTAAATATGCATTATTTAAAATCATTTTGCTCTAAATTAAATATGCATGATTTGTTAAAAGTATTTTTACGAGAGAAGCCAAGTCTTGAGTTTATGTTGTCGGATCAAGATCACAATTAAATACCGACTCATATAAAACTTAATCTCGATCTTTGTCTTGTGCTTGAATCTTGTTATATATCAATTTCGCGCTTGTGCTTGGACCTCGTCATATGTCAATTTGCGCATAGTTTGTCATTCATCAAAACCTACAAATATGAACACACGTTTAGTATAATGCCTTGACAACGTGTTTCCAACAATTTCCCCCTTTTTGATAATGACAAACTTTAAGCGGGATATGCATATTAGGCAATTCATAATGACGATTCAAGACAGGTAAAGATATGCAACAAGTATATAGATATGCAATTTGTTCCCCCTCAATATATGAATTCCCCCTCAATTTATGCCGATAAGTATTGAGTGAGAGTGCATACCCGTTATCTTCCCCCTTTTGCCATTAGCAAAAAATATAGAATAATCAAAAACTTGTTTATTTAAAAAAACGGCAATAATAACGCAAATAATGTCAAGACAATCGATTATTGATACTGGATAATCGATTATATAAAAGAGAAATCCATTGTTCTGTGCGTCAAGCTTTATAATTCCCCCTGCCTTTAGGGCGATACCTGCAAAAATACGTTAGACGTCTCCGACGCTCAAGTTAGAAAACATGTGAGAGGGAAAATGCAATGCATGACTTAGATCAACGTGGAGTCAAGGATCCCGAGTTCACTACGAATTCGTAAGAAGGACTCTTTCTCTAAGGGCTTTGTAAAGATGTCGGCCAATTGATCTTTGGTTTCAACAAATTCAATTTCGACATCGCCCTTGAGAACGTGATCTCTTATAAAATGATGTCTAATTTCAATGTGTTTTGTTCGCGAATGAAGAACGGGGTTCTTCGTCAAGCATATGGCACTAGTATTATCACATCTAAGAGGGATATGATCAAGACTTAGGCCATAGTCCAAGAGTTGTTGTTTCATCCAAAGGATTTGAGCGCAACAACTCCCCGCGGATACATATTCAGCCTCGGTTGTGGAAAACGCAACACTTACTTGTTTCTTGCTAAACCAAGAAACGAGAGAGCTACCGAGAAAATGGCAAGTGCCACTTGTGCTCTTGCGCTCCAATTTGCATCCAGCAAAATCAGAGTCGGAATAGCCAACAAGTTGGCATGAAGAACCTTTGGGGTACCATAGACCCACATTTACAGTACCAACAAGATACTTCAATATCCGTTTCACCGCAGTTAGGTGAGACTCCTTCGGACACGATTGATAACGAGCGCATAAGCACACGCTAAACATGATGTCCGGACGACTAGCAGTAAGATAAAGGAGAGAGCCAATCATACCTCGATACTTTTTGATGTCGACTTCCTTACCTTTCTCATCTTTGTCTAGGTGATCGGATGTGCTCATGGGGGTTGCCATTGCTTTTGCATTGGTCATTTCAAATCGTTTCAGCAATTCTTTGCAATATTTCGCTTGGCAAATGAACGTACCTTCTTTCATTTGCTTTACTTGTAATCCCAAAAAGAATGTTAACTCACCCATCATAGACATCTCAAATTCGCTTGTCATTAAATCGGAAAATTCCTTGCACAAAACATTGTTAGTAGCACCAAATATAATATCATCCACATAGATTTGAACTAATAAAATATCATGGTTTTTATGCTTAACAAAAAGAGTGGTGTCAACTTTCCCCCTAATGAAATCATTTTCCAATAGAAATTTACTCAATCTTTCATACCAAGCTCGGGGAGCTTGTTTTAAACCATAAAGTGCCTTTTTGAGTTTGAAAACATGATTGGGAGATTTAAAATCTTCAAAGCCGGGGGGTTGTTTAACATAAACTTCTTCTTGAATAACACCATTTAGAAAAGCACTTTTCAAATCCATTTGATATAAAATGAAATTCATAGAAGAGGCAAAGGCAAGCAATAAACGAATAGCTTCTAATCTAGCTACGGGAGCATATGTTTCTTCATAGTCAATACCCTCTTCTTGATTATAGCCTTTTGCTACAAGCCTAGCTTTGTTTCTAGTGATTACACCATTTTCATCTAGTTTGTTTCGAAAAACCCATTTCGTACCAATTATGGTATGATTTCGGGTCTTGGCACCAAATCCCAAACGTCATTCCGTTTGAATTGGTTAAGCTCCTCTTGCATTGCCAAGGTCCAAAATTCATCCCCAATTGCTTCGGAGATGGTTGTTGGTTCAATTTGAGAAACAAAAGCAGTATGTCCTAAGGTGTCTTTAAGGGAGTTTCGGGTACTTACCTTTTCTCCGACGTCGCCAATTACTTGTTCGAGAGGGTGATCTTTGATTGTCCTCCACTCGTTAGGCATTTTCGTTTCTTTATCCAATTGTGGCGTTTCCTCCGTTGATTGTTCCAAGATTTCATCTTGAATTTCCTTAGGAGTTTCTTCTTGTACTTTGTCTTTTAAACTGTTTAAAAATACCTGCAAGATCAGAACAAGAATCCTCTCTCGCCAAGCGAGCATTATTTTCGGAAAACACAATATGAGGGGATTCCTCCACAGTTTGGGTTCTATTATTAAATACCCTATATGCTTTGCTTGTGAAGAATACCCAATAAAAATTCCCTTATCGGATTTGACATCAAATTTTCCCAATTGATCTTTTCCATTGTTATGAATAAAACATTTACAACCGAATACTCTAAAATGGGAGATATTTGGTTTCCTTCCCTTGTAGAGTTCATAAGGGGTTTTCATGAGTATTGGCCTTATGACTACTCTATTTAAAATGTAGCATGCGGTACTCACGGCATCCGCCCAAAAATGTTTGGGAATCTTAGCCTCTTCGAGCATGGTTCTAGCCATCTCTTCGAGACACCTATTTTTCCTTTCCACCACCCCATTTTGTTGTGGTGTTCGTGGAGCGGAAAAGGTATGCTCGATACCGAGTTCGTCACAAAAGTCCGCAAAGAGATTGTGATCAAACTCTCCCCCATGATCACTTCTAATTGAAGTGACGGTTGTTTCCTTTTCGTTTTGAATACGTTTAAGGAAATATTTAAAATTCTGAAAAGCATCACTTTTATGGGCAAGAAATGAAGTCCAAGTAAATCTGGAATAATCATCAACAATAACAAAGGCATAACGATTTCTACCAAGACTTTCAATGCGAGATGGTCCAAACAAATCCATGTGAAGCAATTGCAATGGTCTAGTAGTTGAAACAATGTTTTTTGATTTAAAAGATGCTTTTGTTTGCTTCCCTTTTTGACAAGAATCACAAATGGAGTCATTTTCAAATTTCAAATTTGGAAGACCAACGACTAAATTTTGTGAAACCAATTTGTTCAAAAGATGCATGTTGATGTGAGCTACTCTACGATGCCATAACCAAGAATCATCCTCTTTGCTCATTAAACAATTTACATATTCGGGTGAAGAATTTGCAAGATCAACCATATAAATGTTATCCATTCTAAAACCACGAAGGATAATTTTAAAATCGCTATGTCTAAAAACTAAGCATTCATCCGAATCAAATAAAACAAGATTTCCCTTGTCACATAATTGACTTATGCTCAAGAGATTATGTTTTAAACCTTTCACAAGTAATATATGCTTAATGGAAGAAATTTCATCCTTACCGACCGATCCGATGCCGATAATCTTTCCTTTGTTGTTATCACCAAAAATAACACTTCCCCCTTCCTTGTGTTCTAGTTGAAGGAATTTGGATTCGTCTCCCGTCATGTGCTTGGAGCATCCACTATCAAGGTACCATAGTACACTTGATCCCTTCAAACATACCTACAAAACAAATTAATGAGTTTTAGGTACCCATGCCATTTTGGGTCCTTGGGGGTTAGGCAAATCATAGTGATGTGATTGAGTGTTATGTCTATGTCGTGTAAAACAAGCAGGAGCAATATGTCCAATACGTCTACAATAATGACAAGTCACGTTAGGATTATTCATCCTTCTAGGTTGATAGTAATTGGACGGACGAAAATCATTTGCTCTATTCTTGACAATATAACTATTGCGCAAATCATGAAAAACATTTCTCCTACCATTTGTTCTAGGATATGCATCATTTCTAGAATAGTTGTTTCTAGGTTGGAAGTCATTTCTAGGTGTTCTAAAAGGTTCAAAACTCTTTCTAATGTTTGGCCTAGAATGTGCATTATTTCTAGCATGATTATTTCTAGGTTGCAATTGATGAAAACCATTTCTAGGTTTGTTGTATCTAGGATGAGCATTTGTTTTATTTATCCTAGGTTGAGCCTTAGGTGGTTGGGGGTTGGCTTCAACTTTCTCTTTAGGCTCGTTTCTAAAACCTATGCCATGCTTGGTCGACTTCAAATTAACAAGCACTTCTTTAAAATTTTTATGCGAAGAGTTAAACTTATCTAAGGTGCCCTTAAGCCTTTCTACTTCATTTTTGAGATGCATGCAAGAAGTACAATTTCTAGAACTCTCGGGCTTGTCGGCGCTTCTCTTGCCAAAAAATTTGTTTTCCTCTTTCAACTTCTCATTTTCTAAAATCTGTTTTTCCAATTCCTTTTCTTTAAGAGAGAGTTGTTTTTGAAAATCTTTTTCTTTTAAAGAAGCATTTTCTTTTATACTCTTAACAGTTTTTGAAGCTCTAATAAATTCGCTATACAACTCATCAAAAGCATTTTGCATCTCTTCAAGGGAAAATAAATTTTTGGAAGAAATTTGACATACCTCTTCTTTGTTGTCTTCTTGTACCATAAGACAAAGATTTGCAGCTTCGTCTTCTTCTTCCTCACTTGACTCGTCACCGGAGTCGCCTCCCCAAGATATGTATGCTCTTTGCTTCTTGAAGGGTTTCTTCTCCTTTTTAGCACTTGGGCAATTTGATTTAATGTGCCCGGTTTCTCCGCACTCATAGCAATTTATTTGATCTCCTTGCTTTTTGCCCTTTCGTTCATACTCTTTTCGCATGAACTTTTGAAATCTCTTGATAACGAGTCCGAACTCGTTGTCTCCGTCCTCATCATTTGAGGTTGGCTTGTGCTTGCCTTGAGAGCAATTCTTTGCTTCCTTTGATCATCAACAAGAGGGTTAAGTATAGTAGATTCATAAGTTTTAAGATTACCTCTTAATGCGTCGATGGTGACATTTGAAATGCCAATGGATTCTTGAATCACGTCGGCCTTGGATCGCCATTCCGGAGTGAGACTTCGGAGAATTTTTCGGACAAGTTCCTTATCCGTGAAGGTCTTCTTAAGAGCATGTAAATCATTTACGACTTTTGAAAATCGTTCAAACATCTCATCGACCTTTTCGCCTTCCTTCATGTGAAACAATTCATATGCATGGGTTAGGAAATCAATTTTAGCTTCCCTTACCTGGTCCGTACCTTCGTACGTAATTTCCAGCTTGTCCCACATTTGCTTCGCCGTTGTGCAACAAGATATCTTCCTGTAATCATCAGCATTTACAGCACAATATAATAAATTTATAGCTTTAGCATTATTTTGCACCTTTCGGATATCATCCGCATCGTATTCATCTTCGGACTTTGGGACCCATTCATTTTCAACCTTCTTGGTTGGAATTTGTTCTCCATTCATTATGACCTTCCAAAGATGAAAACTATTTGATTGTACAAATATTCTCATCCTCTCCTTCCAGTATGTATAATTTGTACCATCGAATAGCGGTGGTCGGGTGGAGCACTGTCCTTCACTATTCCTGCAAAAGAATCACGAGTAGAAGCCATGGATGTTTCTCTCAAACGGTTAAGTCTTCAGAGAGTTGGGCTCTGATACCAATTGTTAGATAATACGCTTAACGCTAGAGGGGGGGGGGGGTGAATAGCGTTTTAATAAAATTAGCGTAAACTTGCGGAATTTAAAAATTGCAGGAAATAAATAAGTGCGATAAGTAAATAAATTAGAACAAACGCACCGATATATCCTGGTTCACCACAACCCGTGGCTAGTCCAGTCCCCGAGAGACTCTCTCGAGATTTCCACTAACTTGTTAAGCTTACGGGTGCTTAACAAACCGTTACAACTTGAGGACACAAGCCTCAACAACCTTTGCTCGGAGATACAACACTCCAAGACTTCAACCAAGGAAACACAAGTTCCTTCTTACAACACAAGGGACTAACACTTCCCTTCAAGTGTATAAAAACACTTAGCACTCAAACAAGACACTCCTTTAAGAGTAGATATGAGTAAAAAGAATATGCTCAAGATCGCAACAACTTTTGACAAGAGTTTGGCTCTCAAAAGCTTATGTAATGAATATAAAATGATAAGCAATAAAGTATGCAAGCTTTAGCAATTGTATGATCAGTTGTTGTATGTTATTGTTCTTAAAAGACTGAATTGAAGCTGTATTTATAGTTGAAAAACCTTGTATTACCGTTGCCTAATTGCCAATTAAGAGTTGCTGAAATTACTCAGTGACAATCGATTGTCAAGTTACCACAATCGATTGTTTGCCAGTTCTTCCAAAAATCAATCTCAGATTTTACGCATAACAATCGATTATATAAGATCAATAATCGATTACTGGCAACGTTCAAAAAATCCTTTCCAGATTTTACGTAAAACAATCGATTGTCAACAATCTACAATCGATTACTCAGCAACGTTCAAAAAATCCTTTCCAGATTTTAATTAAAACAATCGATTATAGGGAATCAATAATCGATTACCTGACGGTATTTGAAAATATTTTGGCAACGGTCAGTTGTACAATCGATTATACTAAGTTAACAATCGATTATATATCAGTCTTGATTCAATTTAGACACTGCCTCTTGACAATCGATTGTCATAAGTTCACAATCGATTATTTAATATCTTTGAAAAAGTCTGGAAGACACTGCCTCAACACAATCGATTGTCATAAGTTCACAATCGATTATTTTGTGACTTTGAAAAATCTGATGGACACTGTCTCTTCACAATCGATTGTCATTAGCTTCACAATCGATTATTTTGAGCTTTGAAAAACTTTGATGGACACTGCCTCATCACAATCGATTGTCATAAGGTTTGAAAAATCTGATGCTCACAGCCTTAACACAATCGATTGTCATTAGTTCACAATCGATTGTCAAGCAGCTGACTTAAACATAATCGATTATCATAAGTGCATAATCGATTATCTTAGTCCAGATTTTAGAGGCGTGTTTAAAAATCATTTTTGACAAAAGTAAATATGCATTATTTAAAATCATTTTGCTCTAAATTAAATATGCATGATTTGTTAAAAGTATTTTTACGAGAGAAGCCAAGTCTTGAGTTTAAGTTGTCGGATCAAGATCACAATTAAATACCGACTCATATAAAACTTAATCTCGATCTTTGTCTTGTGCTTGAATCTTGTTATATATCAATTTCGCGATTGTGCTTGGACCTCGTCATATGTCAATTTGCGCATAGTTTGTCATTCATCAAAACCTACAAATATGAACACACGTTTAGTATAATGCCTTGAGAACGTGTTTCCAACATATAGTCCTTCACTTATGTATTTCATCATGTCTAAGTTCTGCACATATGCATGACATATAGAGATCTTGCTTATAGTTCTACATTTATTCATATATAGATACCATGTCCTTAAGGTTTTGCATTCATATAGATACCATGACTATAGGTTTCGTATTCTTGCATCATATAGATAACCTGTCTATAGGACCTTTTCAATTTTGAATTTACATCCATCATTAGGCAAATGATTTATAGGTTTAAAATAACAAAATCTGCATTATCGATACCAGGCCTGTAGGACTCTTGCACCTCTATAAACGCTTCAAGATCCATCACTCCTAGAAAGTATGTCTATATGGATGATCAACTGAATCTGAATCAATCCTAAAATCAGTAATGTAGATACTCAACACCTGCATAGTTTGCGTTTGTCTATAATAAGAAGCTTTCTCTAAAATCAGTATACTTTGCATTGCTAGATATCATGCATATATGTCTCACCTAGGCAAACTATTAGGTAATTAATTAACTACACCAGTCTTTAGTAATTAAACCAGCAGGCAGGCATAATTTGGACTTCTTATATGAAAATATGTGATAAATCAGCCACGCCTTAACGTTTAAGTTTAATTAAAGACCTAATAAGTATATGAAAGACATGCTAAAACTATGTGTTCCTTTATGTTTTAAGGAGGTTTTTTTGAGCCTTGTCTGTTATGTGCTTCCTCGTGCTTGTCGTGTATGTTTTGAATGTCGCCTTAGACTTTTTTCCTTTTTAAACTCTAATACCCAATTCTCCCTCACCTTTAGGACTAGTAGTCCCTAATACCTATGGGGTTGATAGTATGGGGATGGATGCAATAAGTAACGAGACAATTTCGCAATTTCATACCTTAACGAGGCGGGTAAGGGTAGACATGGATATGATGACCATGCGATAATACCACCTGTATAAATGGTTACCAGGTGTTGTATGGGGTGATCCATGTTATTTATAAACCTAGGACCCTCTTTCCTCTTTACCTATTCACATTCCTTTTTCCAGAATTTTAAAGCTGTTTAGTTTTAAGTTTCCTCAACTTCTTTCACTTTAATTACTTGCACTTATTATGCAAATCTCTCTTTTAATCGTCTAGTTTTCAGTATTGTTCCCTCCTAATTTCCGCCTCTTTCACTTCCATTTTTTTAAATTACTTGCATCAATTATTTGACCCCTTCCCCTTTACTTGTGTATATCTTTTTTAATTATAAAACTAAATTCTTCCAAATTTCATCACTCTTTAAACCTCTTATGCTTCTTTTATTTGCATCCATTATGTGAAAGTACCCGGTATTTACAATGCTTGCTTTTTTATTTGTTGTTTGTATTCAAAGTCATAATTGTAACATGGACAGGAACCACACTAGTGTATCTTGAGGGGTGCCTAACACCTTCCTCTCGAGATAATTTCAAGCCCTTACCCATTCTCTAGTCCTTCTTTTTTTAGTTAAATTTTTTCTTAGTGTCCTAATGAACTTTAATCATTAGGTAGCGACTCTTCTAAATTGCAAACCCAATTCCCAAAAGGAAAAGAGTTGTCCGTCCAAATGTCATAAACTCGATTTCGCGAGAAAAAAGGGGCATTGACAAGCCCAACACAGGAAGCATCACAATAAATAGTATAAGGCCCTGAACCTGTGGGCAACACCTACACCGGTGCCGTAGTCAGCGCTGTTTTGAGACCATTTGGGGTTAACCATAAGTTACACTATCCCAGCAAGGAAACTCAACAATACAAGAATATACGTCCCGGCAAGGGAGAATCAACTATAACCAATCTCAACTCAACTTCTAATCATCTATATTATCACCATTTCTATCTCATAAGTAACTTCCACGAAAATAAACTAAGCCTTTGCTCAATACCACGGATTCATTGACTATTGCAACCATAGTATCATTCAAGAAAAGCAACAAGTATCAATTTAAGTCCTACGGTCATGCTCGACACCAACGTATAGATACTCGTCACCATGCCTATACGTCGTACTCCATAAGAAACAAGTAACAAATATGACTCAACTCCTAATCCCTCCAGCTAAGGTTAGACCAAACACTTACCTCAAGCGTCCATGGCCAACTCAATCCTCAATTACCGCTTTTCCTCTTGAATTTGACTCCAAATCGATTGAATCTATACATAAATGACTTCATAACATCAATAAAGGCTAAACAATTCGAATCCAATGCCTAATTATAGCTTTCCAATCATTCTTCCCAAAACCGCAAAAATCGACTCCGAGCCCGCTTGGTCAAATCACGAGGTTCAATCCAAAATCAAATCACCCATTCACCCACGAGCCCAAATATATAATTATTTCCAGAATTCGACCCTAAGATGAAGCCTAAATCATAATTAATTAAAAAGGCCTAACTTTACCCAAATTCCAAATTTTCTACCCTTAATCAAATGTTTTAGGCCTAGAAATTCAATAGATGTTGAAGAAAATCGAAGGAAACGAGATTAAAATTACTTACCCAAAATTTTTTGGTAAAGAAGTGCTTTAAGGATCGCCTAGGAGCTTGGAGAAGAAGAAGTTTTATGAAATTTTGAGAAATCCCGTAAGTGTTTTGTTTGGGTTTCTAAAAAGCACTGGGCGATTTAACCCTACACGCTCACGACAGACCCCTCACATTCACGATGGGTCAGGATGTTAGGCCTACGCGTTCACATCAAGGGGGTGGCGATCGCGAAGCTTTAGCTTCTCGAGCCATGGCGTTCGCATCCTAACAGTCGCGTCTGCGTAAGGTTTCTATCCCTCCCCCTGCCCAGGCCACTTGGCCTTCGCGTTAGCGTGGCTAGGAACGTGTTTGCAAAGGTATAGCCCCCCACTACCTCGCATTGACGACCTGGTCTACGCTAGAAGAAAGTTCCTTTAGAAAACGTTTACACATTGTGTTCGCGAGGGTCCTCCCGCGAACGCGAAGAAGGACATATCAGAATTCCAGAACTCGAAAAACCTGCAACTTTTATAAGTCCAAAACCATTTCGGAAACACACCCGAGCCCTCGGGGCTCCTAACCAAACATATGTACTAACTCAACAACATCATGTAGAAAATCACTCTATCTATGATATGTGCGCTTTGGTTGTATGAGCATGATTTTCAGGTGTAGGTTTTGATGAATGACAAACAATGAAGTCAAGTGTCAAACAACGATATAATATGACAAATAATCAAATGGCGAGAAGCATACTGATGACAAAATTGCATGAACAAGCCAAAGTCGAGCCAAAGAGTTCAAGACCGAAGATCCAAGACGTAGGTCGTTTGGTAGAACCAATGTAAGAACGACGCTTAAGTTATCTCGTCTTTTGGCTCAACATTAGGTCATCATAAACATGCATAAAACATTTTATTAAATCTTATTTATCATAAACATGCATCTTTGTGTTAAACCAAAATGATTTGTATTTTAGTCAAAATGGTTTTTAAACATGGACCTAAACAATCGATTATATGCTCCTTCAATCGATTGTGTTTTTCAAAATAGCAAACAATCGATTATACAGTTTTAACAATCGATTGTATTAAGACAGTGTGATATGAAGTTTTTCAAAATAGCAAACAATCGATTATATACTTCTAACAATCGATTGTATTGAGACAATACTTAAACTGAATTTCTCAATCAGCTAAATAATCGATTATATGTTTTTAACAATCGATTATAATCAGAATAATCGATTATGGTTTTTATACAATCGATTATATTCAGACCGTTACCACAGAATCCTAAATTGATTTTTGAACGTTGAAGAACAATCGATTATACAGGTTTTACAATCGATTGTTTCCCTTAAAATCAGGAGTCTGTCTTTTGAACGGTCCTCAAACAATCGATTGTGTAGGTCAGACAATCGATTGTATAAGCAAAAATTCAGGGATTTTATTTGTCAATTAAGCAACGGTCAGCACCATTTTTCACCTATAAAATGAGGTCTTTTGAGCTGCTTTCAAACACACAACTCCTCCATACATTGATATACATATTGATCATTTTCAAGCATTATTTTAGAGCTTTTGTTGAGCCATTTGATAGACAACTTTGTGTTGTTCATAGAGCTAAAATTGTATCTCTTTATCTACTCTTTTGAGAGAGTGCTTGTGTAAAAGAGAGTTGTTTGAGAAGAACATATCTTCTCGTTTGTCGGGTTTGCTAAGTACCCAAAGTCTTAGTGGTTGAAGTCTTGGGGTGAGGTATCCTCAAGCAAGTGAGGTCTTAAGGTGCGGTATCCTTGAGCAACTGTAACGGTTTGTTAAGCACCCGTAAGCTTAACGAAGTTAGTGGAAATCTCGAGAGAGTCTCTCGGGGACTGGACTAGCCACGGGTTGTGGTGAACCAGGATACATCGGTGCGTTCGTTCCTTATTATACTTATCGCACTTATTTCATTCCTGCAATTTTTAAATTCCGCAAGTTTATGCTGTTTTTATTATAACGCTATTCACCCTCCCCTCTAGCGTTAAGCGTATATTCTAACACATCATACGTAATTATCCGTGCGATCAAATCGTCTAAATAACCTCAAAAACAATGAATCAAACCTCAAAATCAAGAACTTTTTTTTTCTCAAACTTCATCGAGTTTCAAATTTAGGAATTCAAGTCCAAATCACATCACACGACGTCCATTTTTAACCAAAGTTTACAGAATGACTTAAACCATATATAAGACCTATATGGGGCACCGGAACTAAAATATGGGCCTGATACCATCGCGTTCTAATCAGATTTCATTTAATTTTTTTAAAAGCATTTCCAGAAAATAATTTTTCTTAAACAAATTCATTTCTCGGGCGTGAGACCTCGAAATTCGATTCCAGGCATATGTCGAAATCCTATATTTTTCTGCGGACCCTCCAAAACTGTCAAATTGTGGGTCCGGGTCCGTTTACCTAAATATTGATTGAAATTAAATTTATTCATTTTAAAATCAAAACTTAGTATTTTTTACAAAATTTCATATTTAAATTTTGCGGGTACGCACACAGACTGCACACGAAATCGAGACGACTCTAAATGAGATTTTCAAGCCTTAACAGTATGAAATTCAATTAAAAATAGGTGATGACCCTTTGAATTGTCACAACAATAAAATAAATAAAGCACGTTGAAAGAAGTGAAAGATGAAAAAAAGGTTAATAGAATTTTATTTTATTTTCATTTTTCACCATCATCTATTGTTTTATATGTTTGTGTTTTTGTTTATTTTATCTGTTCTATCATTAACTAAGAAACATGAATTTCACATGCTGGAAGATGTTGAAAAGGACCCTCCTGTCTATCATATTGGAGCGATTCGAGAAAAAACGACAAGTTCATTCCATTCTTTTTATTAGGGGTATATAGGTTGGTTATTTCAAATTTTTTAATTATCAATTCAAATTAATGGTGTTAAAATTTTTAATTTATAAATCAAATCAAACAACAAAGTCGGGATTTTCGGGTTTTTGAAAATTTTTCCGATAAAATCTTTATAGCATAATATATAACTTATGCTCTAAATATTTTTTAAGTTCTAATAAGATATAACTATATAATATATTTTTTAAAAAAAGAACATAATAATATGAGATAAGTCATAGCATTATACCAAAATATTAAATAACAAAAATAATAAAATTATACAAAGAAAATATTGCTAATGAATAAGTCATAATAAAAATTAACATAATCTAAAAATACTATACAGGTCATGTTAAATTAGTATAGCTAAATAAGTACTATTAATTACATAAATTAAGTTATGAATTTTCTTTATAAACCAATGTAAAATTAAAAGGTCCGAGCAAGAATAAATTGACTAAGAAGTAAGGCATAATAGATATCCAACACTACCCTCATTTCTAATGTTGAATTAAATTTTTGTTATTAGTATTAATATTGATTTGAACTTTGTTTGAGTTACTATATTTAGGGGCTATAAATTTATTTACCACTCAAAAATATTAAGTCCAAACTTGAAATAATACGTTAAAAGATATAACTGTGAAAATGTTTAAGAAATATTTATAAACTACACTACAATAAATATTTATATAAAAAATATTTTTAAAATTGTTTAAATGTACTATTAGGTTTGACTTCAGTTTGATTTTTTAGTTAAAACCAAACTAAACCAATTATGATCGGATTTATATTCTTTTTTTGTCCATTTAACTCAAAATATCGATTTGGTATACGATTTATCGGTTTTCTTTATACATCCTTGTACCTATAAATGAAGTGTGTCTTTTCCGATCAATTCTTTGCTGTAAAGTTAAAGATTCTTTGAATTATCCTTGAATTTGAAATAAAATATTTAATTTGAATTTGTCCAAGTCTGGTCATATAATCCATAGAAGTACCTATGTGTTCTCTTTACACGCTAATTTTTAGCGTTGTTAATTGGAAAAAAGTAAACTTATTCCTAACTTTCCGTTATGTGAATGGATCAATTTTTAAACCCTGGAAAATTCAGCTCCAATAATTAGAGTACTAGAAATTCGTCTTATGGAGGAAGAACGTTCTTACCTCTTAATAGTACACTTAGAACTCTTTATAACAATCGTATTTATTACGTTATTTTTAATTGCTATAATAATGTGATGTTATAGAGAATATGTAATATAACATAACATAAAAATTTAATTCCATAAAAAAGTTAGTTGTTATTAGTGGCGGAGCCACCTTATACTAAGGGGTGTTAATTGACACCTCTTTGTCGAATAATTATACTGTTTAATTAGGTTAAAATTTATTTATGTATATGTATTATATATTGACTCTCTCTAATTTTTTTCGAAGTTTTACTTTTTAATATTGTAACACCCTTTATTAAAATTTCTGCCTCTGCTATTGATTACCAATGTAGGCGTGTCAATATTTTTCTTTCTGCACAAAAAAGAAAACAAAAGAAAAAAAGAATTACCTTAAATAGCCAATTCATCCAATCGTTTAAATTTAAAATAACAAGCGAATGTATAATATATATAAAATTTGTGTATAATATATGCATAACGGTATATAGTTAGTATATAATCAATATATACCAGTTAGGAAAAGTAAATAATAAACTTATATACATTTTTTTCAAAATTAGTTGTGGACTATATCGCGCGCTATAGACAATAGCGTACATAGAATTTACATAAACGATATCATAAATGAATAAATTATAATAAGACAAGCGAAATTTTTTGATAAGATACATATAATTCATATCTATATGCTACTAGTAGGAATAGGAAAGCTACATCTGTTCTAAACATCTTAAACGCGTACCAGACGGACTATATTGATACTTTTCTTCCTTTAAATTAACGGATTTTTACATATATATATATATATATATATATATATATATATATATATATATATATATATATATATATATATATATATATATATATATATATATATATATATATATATATCATATAGCAAACCTTATTACCAAAATTGTGTATGGTTTGGTATTTACCCGCCTATACCATGTTTTGTTTACAAAAATTGTACCAAACCAAAAATAGATAGATTCTACCCTAAAAAGGCTCCAAATTTGCAGGAATTAAATTTAATGGTGATTCTATCACCTTTAATTTCGAAATTTAAAACGGAAAAAAATCTATTGCAGCGCTCATTCTCCATATATTTTCCACCATTGATAGCCATTAAAAAGCTTGAAAGCTTTAAATTCAATTTTGGATTTTCAAAAATCATTATTTGTTTGGGTGGTGTTGTTGTAAATAATTCGAAATATGTTTAGGAGTTTATATCTCAATTTTGAGGGGTTTTGGTGAAGATTAGACTTGGTTTTGATTGATTTTCAGATTGAAACTCGTCGAAGAAGAAGAAGACATATTTTTCCAGCAATTATAGTTAAATTGTAGAATTGTAGATAAATTGTAGATAAAATATAGATAAGTTGAAGATAAATTGTAGATTGGAAAGACTAAAACTTCTACAAGTCTTCTACAATTATGTCGAAAATGCCAATTATGCAACAATCGAAAATCCCTTGGATTGGGTGTTGGTGTAAATAATTCGAAATATATTTAGGAGTTTATATCTCAATTTTGAGGGGTTTTGGTGAAGATTAGACTTGGTTTTGACTGAATTTCACATTGAAACTCGTCGAAGAAGAAGAAGACATATTTTTCCAGAAATTGTAGTTAAATTGTAGAATTGTAGATAAAATGTAGATAATTTATAGATAAATTGTAAATTGTAGTTAAATTGTATTGTTACATTAATACTACAATTAAACTACAATCTTGTGTAAAGAAAAATTTAAGCATACCAAATTTAATCAATTCTTAATATTCAAAATTTCAATTTTGTGAGTGCCGCAAATTTTGAAAGGGCAGGAACGATTTATATGCATTGGCTGTTGTTGTGATAATTTATTTTATAATATGTGTATGTATAGTCCTGTATTTATGGAGTGATCCTAATCTTTCCCTAATCTCACTTTGAATCTGCTTTGTAGTATACTCAGTATTTATAGTGATATTCATCAACAATTTCTAGTTTCTGGCTTGCCATGTGTGATTAGGAGCGTTTTATACGTTGTTTCGGTGCAATATTAGATTAATTAGATTAGTAAATTCGAATATTGACTGCTTAAAGAAAACTTCTAAATTTGAACTTTTCAAAAGAGATGATTATGTTTAGTTTCATTTACTGCAAGTGATATGCCCAATTACCACATGACTCACGTTACAATGTACAGGTATTATTCTAAGTTCAGGTTCAAAATGAGTAATTCCATTAGGAAAGAGAAGACGAAAAAAAGGAAAAATGAATAATGCTCCTAAAATTATGCCTAGAATAAATGAAGCAATAATTGTACCCTTAATTTGAATTATGGTACATAAATTAAAATTTGGTATGCTTAAATATAATAAACACAAACATTAAACATGAAAGATAATAAAATTTGCTATATGATATACATATGTTAAAATCCCAAAATGTAATATGCTCAACTCATTAGAACTTGGGCAGGTTGGCTGAGTATATATCATTGACAGATTCTTTTGAGCATAACCGAAGATAGCTTATCTAAAAGTTGGTCAATTATGCGATCCATATTGACCCAAAAAACAAAAAGTTATTAAAACATATAAAAAAATATATATATATATATATATATATATATATATATATATATATAGTAAGGATAATAAAAGAAACAAATTTTATTAGCTTTATTTGAAAATCAAAATTATAAAACAAAAAATACACAAACAAAAAATACTTTTGGAATGATCGAGTTAGGTTATGACTCAGTGGCAAAATCAGAAAAAAGGTGTTCAAAGTTTATTTTTAAATAAATAACAATATAATATTTTACCTTAATTTTTTGGCGAACGATGTTTAGTTAATCATTCTTGGGCCAACCTAGCTTCGCCCTAATATGACTCATTAATTATGATCAATTAATAGGGAAAGACTAACATAATGTTGAAATGTCAACAGGCCAGAGAAAAACCACTTATGGATGCTAAGCTTTCAGATATATGCATCAGTACATCTGCAGCTCCAACGCATCTTCCTGCTCATTATTTTCAGACTCAAGACAAAGACGGAAACTTTCATGAATTCAATCTTGTTGATGGTGGAGTCGCAGCTTACAATCCAGTACGTGCAACTATTTTCACCTATATCTTTCTTCCTATCCTTTTTTCTGTCTGACTATATTTGGTAGGATGAAAGTCATTTTCCACAGGAATTCTTTTTTGGTAAGACTGCATAGATATATATACTCTAAATTATTTTTTCCCAGACTCTACTTGTAAAAGTACATTGGGTTATTACTGATGATGTTTGATTGGTAAATGAAAGGGTGCATATATTATTATTATTATTATTATTATTATTAATACGCAAATTGAATATTGGCTAGATATTAATAATAATGTCTAAGGGTCTTCTAGTTCGTTGAGCCGAGAGTCTAACCGACTCTCTATCTTTTTTGGGTAGAGGCAAGTTTTATGTATACTCTATTTTCTCCAGACTCACTAGTAGGATTATACTGGATATGTTGTTGTCTAAGCGTCTTCTAGACAAGCACTATAAAGTGAAAAGTTTAGATAATTGTAAATAAACTAACTTTTGTACATGTGAGTGAGGAAAATAATTTATTTAATTTTGATTTCTTGTAATAAAACACCAAAAAAATAACTTATATTTCTGGTGGAAAATATTTTTCGTAAAATGCTTTTGTAGTACCAAGCAGTCCAAACAAAGCCATCCCCCTCCCTTGCTGAGTTTTGTATGGTGTCAGAAATCTGTATGACTTGGTTGCTTAATTTTTCAGGCCCTTGTTGCTACAAGCCAAGTGATCAAATAATGACTGGAAACCCAGATTTCTTTCCAATCAAGCCCATTGATTATGGAAGGTTTTTGGTGATTTCAATAGGCACTGGATCAGCAAAAGTGGAACAGAAATATAATGCTAAAATTGCAGCCAAATGGGGTATCTTGGGTTGGCTTCTTAATGGAGGTTCAACTCCAATTGTGGATGTTTTTACTCAAGCCAGTGGTGATGTGGTTGATCTTCATATTCTGTTGTTTTCCAAGCTCTTCATTCTGAAGAAAATTACCTTCGTATTCAGGTACAATTATATATAAACCTAAAAATCAAAAATCTAATAAGTATTGTTTGTTAATAAATAGATGGATAGCCCTTTTGGTCCTTAAAGTTGAATTTTGTTGCCAAAAACCAATAAAGATTCTAAGAGTCAATTAAATGGTCGGGTGGTGGGACCTTCTTTCAGGTAATTTCATTTAACTTATCTTATTGAGCTTCTCGCTTAGGGTTAATTTTTCTTATTTGATCCTAAATTATTCGACAAATTGAGTGACGCAATTGTCGTGGCATGGGCAAATTTAAGGGGCGGAAAGGTACACTTTACATATCAGGCAAAATTTATTTTTCATTTTATATATTATATTTTAAATTACCTTAATAAGTGTAAAAGAAAATACATTTCTATATATAAGGCCGAAATACAAAACGTTATACCTTAACGGTAACTTTTGCCGTTAAGGTATAATGTTTTATATTTGCACGCTATAGCTTGCCCTTTGTCTTCTTCCCCGACCTTATCCCCTATTTTTTTTAACTCCACTGCTTCTGGTCTTCCCTCCCCCCCCCCCCCACCAAAACCAATTCTCGTGTTTAAAAAAGAAATTGTGGCCCCTCCTGTCACACAAAAGTTTAAGAACGTAGGTCCCACATCGTAGTAGAGCATCGTATTATTGTGGTTTAACTCCTTCGTCTTTAAATTTTCTCACAAAACACTACATCGAGGTATTTTAATTTATTTTATGTCGAAACTTGTATAATAATGCATATTAGTTGATTGAATGTGTTTCCATATCATTTTGTGTTTTATTTATGTAACTAGTATGTTATATTTATCAAGACTAAGATGTTAGTGTTCTAAAAAATGTAAATTTGAGATTTAATTTTTTATGTTAATATCCGGATTTTGATATTAGTATTTCCAAGTCGTTTTGTGTTTTATTTGTGAAACCAATATGTTATATGTATTTTTTAAATATTATGTGATTATAATGTATTTGTTATTTATATTTAATTTATTTATTAGCGAGTAAAATGTAACACATTTTAGTGTAGTAAAATGTATAGTATTTTAGCATAGAATCCTGTAGTTTAAGTATTTCTTATAATTGTAGATGAAAATATATACTTTGTACAATTAAATAATCAAAATATTGAATTTGACACACATAAATATTCATGATAGTTTGGTGCTACTTGGTCTCAAATATCGAGCCTAGAACCAATAACTATATATATTTTGTATAATTAAATAATTAAAAATTAAGAATTTAAATTATAAACAAACATACACAAAATTATCAATATATTGAACTTGACACACATAAATGTTCATGATAGTTTGGTGCTACTGGGCCTCAAATATCGAGCCTAGAACCCAATATGTATATATATTTTGTACAATTATATAATAAACATACAATTAATATTATTTAATTTGCAGTTGACGACATGGACGTGCCGCCTATACATCCCGTCCCTTACTCTCGTAAGCTATTAGCGCTTTAGGGCGATAATAGGTCCGCCCATATATGGGAGGGAGAGTTACTGTCCCAGACTCTCCGCGCTAGGAGAGTGGACGACTTGTGGTATATTCTGAGGCCTGGAGATCTCCACAAACGTGTAGTCCATCGCCTCCAGGATATGGGATTCTATAGGATTATAGAGATCGGGCGGATACATGTTTGTTGGGTTATGTGATTCTATAAATTAATTAGCTTTATGAAATTTCAATGTTGTTTCTAGTTCTTCGAAATATATAATTTTTTATTATCATTAAAAACTGCAATTGAAAAGTTCAACTCATAATTAACAAACATAATTTTATTTTATAAATCTGGCAATATAAACAAAATAACTAAATATTACAGCATAAACTCATTGATAGTTAGGCACAATAGAAGAACACTCACCACGAGCTTGATTACTATTGCCACCCAAAGAATATTTTCAACGGTCGTGTCTTGTTTGAGAGCATATACCACATTTATGCGCATAAACGGTATCACTAACATCCATTTGGTTCCATATACGCGTTCTCTTTTGCACCTGTATTCGACGCGAATTGTACTTGTTACACACCATTTTAAATGGTTCAGGCGGCTAATGATGCTCAGCACCCTCTAGATGCAACTGCCCACTATATGTGCTTAGGTACTTCGTAACACTATATTGTTGATCAACATAGTTAGTTACACCTAAATCAACTTGTTGAAAGAACTTGATGGCATGTGAGCAAGGCATGTGGTAGATGGATCATTTTCTACAAGAGCATAATCTTATAGATTCATGTACAGTATGCACATTCTTCGCCCGATTTTAATGAATAGCAGCGCGAACTTCATAAATATTTTTTTTGTTATCATACTGTAAAAATGAATGCCAATGGGCTCGCCATCTGTATTTCTCAAATCTCTTTATCGGCACTGGCATAAATTCAACACCTCTTTCCATCAATGACGTTTCAGCTACAGACCTTTCAACAAACCTCTCCGCCATCTGCTTGTACGACATTCGCACCATGGCTGTGACAGGAAATCCTCTTGCTGATTTCAATAACACGTTGAAAGTCTGACATATTTGTAGTCAGAGTTACCCATCGTCTACCACCATCCGCATACAAAGTCCACTTTTCAAGGTCATGTCACATTAACCAATGATAGGATGCCTTATCTTCTTGCCTGATATATTCCATGTGCCTCCGAAATTTATGTTGTTGGTAGTTTGTTGCTGCCATCCACATCAAATCATGCAGATTTTTGTTGGGATATGCCTTTTGGAAATTGGCTTTAAAGTGCCTCACACAGTAATGATGGTAGGCATAAGGTGCTTTCCAGGCAAGCAAGTTCTCCACAGAACTTAAGATACAACTGTGCCGATCAGATATTGGACAAATACCGGAATGTTGTTTGACAGAGTGCTCTTTCAAGTGGTTCAAATATACCGTCCACGTCTCTTGGTTTTCATTGGCACAAACATCAAAAGCTAGAGAAAATATCTATCCATTAGCATCTACTGCCACGGCTATCAACAACTTGATATCGTACTTTCTATAGACATGAGTGTTGTCTGTGGATATTACGTGCCGGCAATGCAAAAAACCATTAATTGCTGGTTTAAAGGCCCAGAATACGTAATTGAATATATATTTCGGTTTACCCAGGCTCCGCTCTAGCTTTCATTCATCAACCGTCCCGGGGTTAAACTACTATAGTGCGACCATGTACCTGGGCAGAGTCACAAATAACGTATCCCAGTTACCATAGACTATTTCATACGCTTGTTTACGCCCGAGATATGCCTTTCTTTTGGTAATAGTGTGGCCATATTCCTGTTGGACTGCTGTTATGCACTCTTTGATTTTATACCTTATAGACGCTTTGATGTGTGGAATAAGGACAAGAGGAATCAAGTCAATATCCAAGTTGAAATGATTCATGTTCAATGTGTCCATTTTGCATGTGTGTGTGGGAATGTATTTACCCACTTTCCACATACTTGTCTTCTTCTTTCTCACACGGAACATCCAATGATATGGCCAAAACCACCTGTGACAAATAACCTTGTATACAATCGGAGTTGACTCCCATACTATCATCTCACGACACTTTTTTACATTGTGCATTTTACAAGCCCTGCTTGTGCATACTTCATCAGGAAAAATCATGCCCTTTACCAGCATCGTTGGTCTAGACTCGTCCCATATTGCTGTCCGAATTTCATCAAAATCTCTTGTGAGAGCTTCCACATTTGGCATTCTTGGCAAGTTATCAAGGTAAGGACTCTCTGAATCAGCACATTGACTCATACATTCTTCGTCTAGGGGGGCGGGAGGTTGGAGCATATCTATCGTTAAATCAGGTCCTTCCTTCTGATCCTCCATATCACCATCCTTATGAGAAATGGGTGTCTTGTCTCCAGATTCATCATCATTATTGTCGTAATCACTATTCTCTTCCTCACTCTGTGCATCTGCCAGATCCTAATTTAATATGTCGTCTTCGGGCAATTGAGTGAGCACATGTGGTTCAACTCGCTCGTTTTCACTACACAATCAACAAAATAATAAGCTACTGAATTTAATAAATACTTTCAATATAGTTTTATCATTTCACTTGCAAGTCGTAATGTGATGAACTTTCGTGATGGACATTTTCATTTAAGTGATGACTACCGGATATACCATGATGCAAGATCAAGAATGCTATAAATCCAAGAATTTGAAGAAATTGAATAAGTCCAAGAATCCATTCAAGATTAGGATTTCTTTTACTTAAAGATTGGGATTTCTTATTTCTTGTTTCTTAGGAATTTAATTTTGTTTTAATAGGGTGATATTTGTTGTTCTACTTAACCTAGGATTGTTAGTTGGTATCTCATTCCTACTAGAATTTTTTTCCTATTTTAGTTAGGATAGGTTTTCTCGGCCTTATTCTTATTCTAGTCTAATTAGGATTAGTTTTCCTTAATCTTACCAATTTTACTCATTGTAAGGCCTATTTATAGGCCTTACTATGCAGAAAATAAAGATTGGTGATTAGTTTTTCTAAGCTATTGCTTCAAAACGTGATTTACTTTTTATATCATTATTTTTCCTTTAATCAACGCTCCTTGCAATCTTACGAGATTAGGGAACGTATGGGTGAGGTGTATTTCCATCTTACATTCTTCTAACGTGAGTTTGAAGAACGCTTTCCCTAGTTTTGTGAAAAACTTTAGCGGGATACTTTTGTTTTTCTCTCTTCTTTGTACTTGAGAGGTGCAAAACCTTGAAAGTAGATCAAATGATGCAAGACCAAGAATGCTAAAATTCAAGAATTTTAAGAAATTGAAGAAGTCCAAGAATCTATTAAAGATTAGGATTTCTTTTCCTTAAAGATTAGAATTTCTTGTTACTTGTTTCTTAGGAATTTAATTTTGTTTTAGTAGGATTATATTTGTAGTTCTAATCAAACTAGGATTGTTAGTTGGTATCTCATTCCTTCTAGAATTATTTTTCCTATTTTAGTTAGGATTGATTTTCTCAGCCTTATTCTTATTCTAGTCTAATTAGGATTAGTTTTTCTTAACATTACCAGTTTTACTCATTGTAAGGCCTATTTAAAGGGCTTAATATACTAAAAATAAAGATTGGTTATTAGTTTTTCTAAGCTATTGCTTCAAAAACGTAATTTACTTTTTCATTGTTTTTCCTTTATTCAACGATTCTTGCAATCTTACGGGATTGGGGAACTTGTGGGTAAGGTTTATTTCCATCTTACATTCTTCTAACGTGAGTTTGAAGAATGTTGTCACTAGTTTTATAAAAAAACTTTAGTGTGGTGTTTTTATTTTTCTCTTTTTTTTGTACTTGAGAGGTGTAATACCTTGAAGTACATCAGACCACCATGATCCAACACACCAAAGCTATGCTTGGGTTCATAATTTGTAAAATTCATATCCGGTCGGTACCCTCTATTAAATGTATGAGTGTTAATACAAATTCAATCCAATAAAAATGTACATCGTAACACAAAGGAAAATTGAACTTTACCATTTGTCTTGTGAATTATGTAAAGCAGACAATAATAAGTTTAAATCAAGAAAAACTCTTTCACTCGGAAACTGTCTAGCAAAAACTGCTCCAGAATAACCACCCGATGACTGGGGCTTATCCGGAACTTGTCCGACAACCTCATTGTTGGGAACGTCTTCGACCTTGACGTACATATCCAACATTTTATTACAAGAAATTTCTGGTATTCATCCGGAGTCCTTAGAAAATCCCTCAAAGTTTTATCATCGTAGATGCTTAACTCTGAGCAAAAAGTAGCCCTTTGCAGAGTATGGAATACAGATATCTTTCGGTCACTTTAAGTATCACTGGACATTTCCTCACACTCATTTTTTTGTCGTAACAATGATATCAATTTATCGTACTTCATTGTAAGTGGTAATTTAACATGACCCCGTAGAGATAAACTATACCTCAAAGAGTTATTCTCCATCACAATCCCCCCCACCCCCCCCCCCCCCCCATCTCCCCTAATATAATGAAACTCTTATTCTACGCTCATTAGACATTACGAAAAAATGTTAGAGAATTTAACAAGAAGAAATGATTGAACGGGAGTTAGATTTTTTTGTGAAAAAATTTTCCTGAAATCTTAAGCACTTTATATAGGAAATGACTAGCCCAGGGGAAGGGGGGGGGGGGGTTTGAATTTTTTTATATATAGCGCTCTTTAAATATACGCTATACACATTTGAAATACTGTTATATTAGTTAACTTATTGGTGGGTCCATAATCAGGGGTAGAGCATTTTTTTACGCTATATGTATAAGCGTAAAAACAACAAAACTCTATAGTTGTCAGTCAGATCGACAGTATATATAGCTTGCAACTACAACATATTATATTTTAATGGTAAAGTCATCATTAAGGTACACCATTTTGTATTTTCATGTTATATATAAAAAGGTATTTTTTTAATAGTTATTAAGGTAATTTGAGTTTAAAAAAACTACAATTGAATTCCAAACTCGTAAAAATTCCCTATCGAAATGTTTTTTATTTTTGAAGCTCAAACTTGAGACCTATGTTAAAGGATGGAAAGAGTCTCAATTCTTAACCATTCCACCTCACCCCCTAAATGATAATCTTAATTGATGGCTGCTAGGAGTTTTGCGTATCTGAAGTTTAGGGAATTAATTGGAGTATAATTCTTTTTATTACAAAAGTTATTGGCTTTTGAAAAGAGCCTGATTAAGTTTAAGTAGGAGTTTGGACATAAAAATTATAAAATTTCAAAAGATGGTAAAAAGAAATTTTAAGTAAAAATAATATTTAAAGTTTGGAGTTGTATTTGTATATAAAATTCAGTTTGGATTGTTTTTTAAATTCTGTGCGTGGTTTGAGTTTTGAAAAATAACCTTTTGAAATTTTTAAAATTTTTGAAAATTTTCAAACTGCATCTTCAAGTAAAAATTGAAAATATTCTAAACAAATACTAATTTCGAAAAAAATGAATTTTTTTTAGGAATAACGGAGAAAAAATCTCATGTCCGAACGGGCTCTAAGTGTTAAACAACCACAAACAGCAAGTCTGCAACACCTAATTAGTTCCAACGAGTTGGGAGTGGCGATGTGATCTTTAAGAACCTTTCAATTTGACGTTCTTTTTATAACCATCTGCTATCCAAAAATTGCTCTATTCTTCTCTGACATCCAAAACACCTAAGACTTTTCATAGAATTCTCTTTTAAAAAGTATCTAAAACATTTGTGATTTCCTTAGGGGATGTAATATTTAGTTAAATATACAAAGTGCTTTATTTTTATTAACTTTAAATAATGGAATTGTATGATTATTTTCTTTAAGTGGTAGTAAAATGCGTTAATCTCTCTGTTCTTTCATATTCATACATCAAGATCTATTAAATTCTTATATTTTTTTCGAAGTCGAAGTAGTACTTCTATAACTTGAAATTAAATAGAACATATCATTATATAGGTATCACATTGATTTTTATGTTTAACTTTTAAATTCAGTTAACCTTGAAAGTGTACATCAATAAAAAATTATTATCAGACAATTCAAAAAATAACTATCATATGTTACTAAAAAAAATATCCCATAAGAATATGTTATTGTCAATTTTTACTAAACGTACAAAATTTAATAAAGTAAAGTTGAAATAATATCTAAGTAACTGAAAAATTAGACAAAAAATTAAATCAATCCAAATTAATATAATTAATTTGGTTTGATTTTTTTAAAAATTCGAACTAACTCGACCCATATATACCTTTAAATATGGCATTCAACTGATTATGGGATGTTCAAATTATCATATGTAGCATAACCACAAATAGCTTATCTTATAGGTTTGTTCTTATCTTTTTCTGTTCAGCATGTTTTATTCGTATTCAAAAAGAACGTGGAACGGATGTACGTTTGGTTGCAAAATATGAGTGTGGCCATCAGCTTTTCATACAGCTTGCACCCTATAAAACAAAATAGTCATTTGAATGTAACTATATAAGAATTGACGTTATTTTTTCAGAAGGACAATATAAATAATTCTTATATTAACAATGTATTTAATTTGTTGAAATGAGTTACTTGTCTTATCTTTCAAATCAGTGCTTAGACACTTTCACTTACTAAGAATAATTATCAAAAGTTTATTCGAGCTAGCATTCCATCATTCTTCTTCTTCATTTTCTTAAAGTGAAACTTCCAAAAGAAATGTTACTCCGTCTAACAATTATATTCAACCTCGAAACAAAAATAATTCACCCAAAGTCATGCCAATCTGGAAAGATAGTTAATCAACAATATGTTATCCTAAAATGATAGCAAAGAAAACAATTTGATAGATATATAGTTTTGTTGTCCATTAATATAATTTAAATCATACAAAACAAATATAGTTTATAATTCTAAAATTTTTATTCGGAAAAAGGTTATATATATCCCATTATTATCACATATTGTTTAAACTAACCTTTCGTTATATTAATCGATTCAAAATTGTCTCTACTGTCTCACTATCAAACATATTTGCCCCTCATTTAACGGAACAGATACGTGGCGGCCTTCAAAACATTTTTAATACCCAATCAACTGCCCATACTAGATACCGGATATCCATAACCCTAAACCCGACCCATCCCAAGACCTATTTCGTCCCCTTCACAAGAAAAGCTCCTTCCTCCAAAATATGGAAGTGTTCCAAACTGATAGTCCTTAAACTAAGCACTAAATTCTTCCAACGAGCAGTAGTTAATCTCTTTGATTAAGCGCATACAACACCATGATTCAATTCTCAAGAAACAATGTTTAAAAGAATTTCAATTTAGACATTTCAAGTTCAAGGAACTCCATATTTGCAACCTCAATTCTCAAGAGCAATCATAAATTAGAATCAAATTAATGCTCAACTTCTAACTAAAGTACTATCAAATCCGATTTTTTTTTTGTTTTCTTGGTAAATAACGGTTTCTAGTCGTTCCAAAAAATATCTTTACAAAGCAAGTAGAAGGTGGCTATCCACACTTCTAATTACATCAATGCATGTAGTCTAAGTATACTATCACGAGCCATTTTTTGAACGAGCCGTGATCGACATCTAGTTGCTAAGCTTGATCGAGCAAACTATCAGCGCTTATTAAAATAATTATCACCTCAAACATTATATGTAATAAGGTAATATTTTAACAAAATACTTTAAATTAATTTAAATATTTAAAATAAACTAACTCCAATACTTTATTCGTAGTAACTACTGAAATACTGCAAAATTATTATCAAAAACACCTGAATCTTTACCCACATGTGCCTATGAAGCCTCAATTGATATACTGCTGCATTGCTCACGACATGAGATTTTCTATTCAGTTTTCCAAGTCAACAAAGAAATAACTAATTAATGACGAGTCAAGGGACTACTCCACGAACAAAAGTGGTTGTGATAACCGAAAAGGTCAAGAGTTAATTTATGTTTTGAGTCCTTAAAAACCTCATTTTATCTCACCTTGATTTGCATGTGCAATCCGGACGTATATCCGGAACGCTTTTATGTGAAAAGTTTATGAAAATGCTAATTTGGCCTTTAAAATTAAACTTAAGTTGACTTTGGTCAATA
The DNA here is from genome assembly GCA_034376525.1 of Nicotiana benthamiana. NCBI lineage: Eukaryota > Viridiplantae > Streptophyta > Magnoliopsida > Solanales > Solanaceae > Nicotiana > Nicotiana benthamiana. The sequence continues at coordinate 44,105,617 of CM067326.1, forward strand.
TTTTGGGTAAATAGACCTGGGCCCGTGATTTGACAGTACTGGAGGGTCCGTAAAAAAGTATGGGACTTGGGCATATGCCCGAAATTGAATTCTGAGGTCCCGAGCCCGAGAAATAAAATTTTGAAGAAAATTATTTAACTGAAATTTTAAGAGTTTTTGAAAAATTAAATGTATTTGAAATCGGGCCTGTATTTTGGTTCCGGAGCCCGATAAAGGTCTTATATGGTATTTAGGTTGAGCTTGTAAAATTTATTAAGAAACGGACTTGATATGACATTAATCGGACTTTCGGTTGTTAAAATTTAAACTTAAAGGTATTAATTTAGTGATTTGATCGCACGAGTAAGTCCATATGATATTTTTGAGTTAATATGCATGTTTAGTTTGGAGCCTAGAGGGTTAGGGTGAGTTTCAGATAGGTTTCAGGAGGTTTTTACACTTAGAAAAGTTGCAGGTTTTGCTGCTTCAGGTACACAGACATTTTGTGCATCGTGATCGCGTAGTAAATTTCGTTATCGCGAAAGGGAACTGGTTTGGGGGTGAAAATTATTCTTTGTGAATGCGAAGTAAGGGACACGAACGCATAGCACTGGGGGGGGGGGAGGGGACGGAGGCTGCTCTACGTGAACGTAAATCTTGTCCCGCGAACGCATATAGTAAATTCGAGGTGGGATGGGTAGTCATCATTTCTTCTACGCAAATGCATAAGCCGGTCAGCAAACGCGAAGGTCGGGGAGGCTTGCCCTTCGCGAACGCGTAGGAGAACTCACGATCGCATGAGTCCACTTCTGGCAGCTCTTCGCGATCGCGACAGTGCTATCGCAAACGCGATGAACACTGTCGCCCAGCACTTAAAACAATAGCAAAGTCGGGATTTATCCCACATTTTCATATTTTCAAAACTCGAGAGCATTGAGGCGATTTTCAAGGAACAAGTTCTTCCCAAAAGCATTGGTATATGATTTTAGCCTTTTTCTTTCGATTTTGCATTGCATTTCATCAATCTTTATCGAAAAATCTAGGGTTTTATGGTAGAAATTGGGAATTTAGGTAGAGTTAGGGCTTTTTAAATAATTAAAATTTACACCTCGTTTTGGAGTCATATTTCAAAACTAATTGCATATTTGGGCTCGTGGGTGAATGGGTGATCGTATTTTGGTCCAAACCTCGAGTTTTGACTGAGTGGGCTCGGAGTCAATTTTTGACTTTTTGGGAAAAATGATAGAAAACATATAATTAAGCATTGGGTATGAATTCCTTAGCATTTATTAATGTTATTAATTTGGGCTAGATACAAGTAATTTTGGAGGCGAATTCTAAAGAAAAAGCGGTGTTTAATGCTTGAGTTAGTCGTGGAAGTTCAAGGTAAGTGTTTGGTCTAACATTAGCTTGAGGGAATATGTATTGTGCTTTATTTGCTATGTGCTAGTGTAATGTACGATGTATAGGTGTAGTGACGAGTATCAACATGTCGTTGTCAAGCATACCCATGAGTCTTAGATTGTAATAATTATGTTTCTTAAATAAGTACTATAAATGCCTAAGTTATTGATTCTCCGTGTTGGGCAAGAATTATGACTAGTCCTGTGGAATTTATTCACTATTGAGTATTGATTCCAGTTGCGGTTTCATATGTGAAGTTGAATATTGATACAAGATTGGTTATAGCTGATTCCCTTGCCGGAACGTATTTAATTCTTACTGCTGGTTCCCTTGTCAGGATGTGTTTATTCTTATTGTTGATTCTCTTGTCGGGATATTGTTGTTTCCTTATTGTTCTCTTATCATGATTCTTTGTGATTGGTGTTGATTTGTATATTGTGATTAGGTTGCACGTCGCAATAATATTATATGGGATCGGGTTGCACGCTGCGATAATATTATATAGGATTGGGTTGCACGTTGCAACATGGAGTAATAAGAAAAAACACTCTACAAGAAACTACGAAATTTGCAACAACATTTTTTGTTATAATATGTTGGTTGACGTTGCGAAAAGAACTTTTCGCAACAAAAAATAAGTTGTTGCACGTTGTTGCAGCAAACTCCGATGCGAAAAATATATGCAACAAAAATCGATGTTGTTGCCAAAAAGCTAATTATTGCAACAAATTTTGTTGTTACAATAAATTTTATTTTGTTGTTATAAAGGCATATAATTGTGGTTTATAAAAATATTCAGCAACAACAATAATTGTTACGACAAATCAATCATTTTCCCAACAATATAAGTTGTTGCAAAAAAAATGGCGAAAATTGCTAGTTAATTTGTTATCTGTTATGAAATAATATAAAGACAAGAACAATAATGCAAGAATAAGAACAATATAGAGAGAGAATAGGGAGAGAGAGAAGTATTCTTATTAATACTTGGGGTGATTTACAATGGGGTAAGACCCCTCTATTTATAGGAAGAGGAATGACTTAGCTTCAAGCTAAAACTCTTAGACATTCACTCTAAATAGACTTCTATTTTATAACACTCCCCCTTGAATGTCTATTCAATAATGTGCCTCATAAAACCTTAAAACCAAAACCCATTGGGAAAAATTAAAGAAAGGAAAAAGAGTACACATGTTTGAATATGCGCCTATTGGTTGCCTCGTTAAAAACCTTGCAAGGAAAACCCAGTGGGAAAAAACCTTGTAAGGGAAAAAGAGTGCAACGCGCATTGACTCCCCCTAATGAGTACATCAATTTACATCCTTGAGCATTTGCATTCCAATCTTGTGCATCATCTTCAAAACGATCTTTGGTAGAGATTTGACAAATCAACCATATTGACTTGAATAAATATTCCGCACCTTGAAATCATCATTCTTGATAGATATGAACATCTTCATATAATGTCGTGGAATAACTCTTCAATATCTCCATAGATGCATTCTCAATGCCATCATGCTTATAGTTATAGCAAGATACATATGTACACAAATTGCACTTAGGATGTGGTACTTCAGGACCACGAATTGCATATGCTTCAAGCAACTTAAATCTTTCAAGTTAAGTCATATAAGCCATATAATAGACTTTAGATGCATATCAAGTTTTCCATGTCATGCTAAACAAATAAGATATTGAGAACTGATTATACATACCTTTGACTTTATACTTTCAAGCATTTGAACTATAGGTTCAAAACTACATGTCTTTCATATGGAATCAATTCTTCTTGAATTGTATCTCTTCCATTTAGTTACTTTCTTTGGGTCAGCAAGTGCGTATAGCATGCTTTGCAATATGTTGCAATTGAATTATCCCCTTTTATGAACTTCAGGTTCATATCATGATATTCGGGGATATACATATACAAATGATAATTCATCCCATGTAACCTTTTCTCAAGTGTTTATCATGTCTCCCCCTCATGTTAGTAAAGCTAACTTGTTTCCTCAACTTTGGGAAATCATCTTTGTGCATTATCATGTCAATATACACAGCACATTAATAATAAGATGAAATTATTTGGTTCCTGACCCTGAACCACTTGTGAGGGGAGAATATACTCTCGTATACAACTTATATCAAACTGATATATATAACTTTGTTCTCACAAGAAACAGTTTAGCTATTAAGTGGAAGCACTCAATAATTATCTTGCTAAACTTACTTGATATAAACCAACTTATCAAGATGAACTATCTTGAGTAGAAAATCTGGAAATTATGCTCGAAGTTAGATTACTGAGCGATTTACCTCGCAAGCACCGGCCAGGCTGCAGGTTAATAACAATTGCGCATGTAACCATATCATAGATGCATCATATGTAGTATACATGGCGGGTGAATGGGCCCATATTCACCTTTGATATTTCCAGAATTTAGGGGCTTCAACCCGAACTCTTTAGTTGGTCAGTTCATTAATGAGAACAAGTGATACAAGAGAATTCGTAAAGAACTTTCTAGTTCATTGATATTCACCTGTGTGAATTTGCACATCATACTTAAAATGAGATGGCTAACACGAATGCCAACTGAATAAATTATCAATATTGGTAAACTTCAAATTTACACCATGACATGTGCACTTATCAATAAACTTCAGGTTTATTATGACATGGGTTTTATACCAATAGATATCCACTTTATTGTGGCATTATTTCGTTTGTGTAGTACAAACTGGAGAACAAAGCGGGTAGCTCTTCATATACAAATTACCCCGCTACAAGTTGTAGTAATAGGAGATATCAAAGCCTTCCTTTATTTATAGTCTCAATATAATCAATCGCTTTCGCGTGTACTTTGGAAACTGAATAAGTTTCTTTGAGACTTACTACAGCACAATACTCAATTGTGTTTCTCCAACATAGTAATAATTGGCTCTTCTAGAGCTCTCAATTAATTTTGTACTACCACAGATTCATCAACATCCATGTGGTGAATATCTTTCTTAAAGAGAAAGTTATACCATTATGGTCATGTCAAACTTATATGCAAGATATGTTTCTTGCATTATCGTTGTCCTTTAATGGTCATATTTCCAAAATACTTTGGCGTACAATAGGTACGTGACCAACGATCATTCATGCCATATATCATCTCAAACCTCCTTCTAGGGGTGAGTGTGGTATCATCTCAAACCTCCATCTAGGGGTGAGTGTGGTATATTTAATACCAATTTCATCTTCATATTCTTCCAATAATGAATATGTATTGGTGGATCAGATGTTGTCACATTCACTTCGGGGATATGTGATTTTGTTATCCTTTTCAAATCTATAAATGTGTCAGGCATTTGATTTGCTATTCTCTGCAAATGGATAATCTTTTGTGCCTCTTTCTCACAAATAGAGGTGTGTGGATCAAGATGAGATAATGATGCATTTTTCCACAAAATTTCCCGTTTGGTTTCACCAACTTCTCCCCCTAATTTTGGGAAAAGTGTCTCATCAAATCGACAGTCTGCAAATCGTGCAGTAAACAAGTCGCCTGTCAATGTTTCGAGGTAGCGAATGATGGAGGGCGATTCAAACCCAACATATATTCCTAACCTTCTTTGCAGACCCATTTTGGTGCAGGATGGCGGTGCTAAAGGCACATATACTGCGCATCCAAAAATTCTTAAATGGGATATATTGGGTCCATGACCCAAAACCAATTGCAACGGGGAATATTTGTGTCAATTCGTCAGTCAGAGACGAACTAGCATTGCTGTATGCAAAATGGCGTGACCCCAAACCGAAGTGGGCAGCCGACAAACTAAAATGCTGCATGCAAAATGGCATGAACCCAAACCAAAGTGGGCAGCCGACTAACTAGCATTGCTGCATGAAAAATGGCGTGAACCCAAACCGAAATGGGCAGCCTCGTTTTCATGAAGAATTCAAGATTATTCTCATCTATTGTCTCAATATGATATCCATTTTGAATGATATCTTTAAAACTCAACAAGTTCTTCTTAGACTTGGAGGAGAATATTGCATTCTCTAAAATGGATTCTCAAAACTCAACAAGTTCCTTTTAAACTTGGAGGAGAACATTGATATCATTAAAACTCAACAAGTTCTTTTTAGACTTGGAGGAGAATATTGCATTCTCTAAGATAAACGTCATGCCTTTGGGCAGAGTTACAGTTGCTCTTCCGGAGCCTTCAATCAATTTAATTCCCATGGTTTGATATACAAAAGAAAATATACGAACATGAGAATAAACAACTTCAATTCGTTTGTGTCACATAATATTTTCAAAATCTGCTGCTAACAGTTGACTAACAAAATCAGATATGTTATCCATAATTGATTACTTTGCAGTTTGAAAATTTTCAGCGTTTTTCATAAGACAATCGATTATTAAACACGCAATCGATTGTTTGAACATAGATAATCGATTGTTAAACACACACAATCGATTATTTGTTATTTTTGAAAAACTTCAGATCACACTGTTTTAAGACAATCGATTGTTAGACAAAGACAATCGATTGTGGATGATTTTTGAAAAATTCCAGACCTCACTGTTTCAAGACAATCGATTGTTAGTCAACGACAATCGATTGTGGATCAATTGTTTTTCAACTTTAATGCGAAAATAGTTGATATTCGACTAGTTTTTCAGGCTAGTCGATTACCCCCACTGGAAAATAAAAGTTTTATTGATATTTGAGCATATTGAAGATATTCTAAAGAACTACTGCTAACATTGCATCATGAACTAACTAATACGAGCTAATACTAATGACTATTAGTTTATTCACTAACTAATACAAATAAGTAGAACAAAATCAAATAACTCCATCTTCTTTCATCACGGATCCATCGCCGATTAGGTGGTCTATTTTCCCATCGGGTTGCTCAAAGAAGTCTGCCACATCCAGGTGGGTGATGTCCTCATCGTCGTTATAGACAAAATTTGTTTCAGGGCCTTTTCTCTTTCGAGATGCTTGATAAAGGTCAACCAAGTGTCTTGGTATACGGCAAATCTTTGACCAGTGCCCTTTCCCACCGCAACGATAACATATCGTTTCTGAACCATTTTCCTTAGGATCTTCATGACCCCGTTTCTGCTTTCGGTGGTTATCTCTCTTCGGGGGGTGACGGACTTCATTGGAATTTCTTCCTTGTCTACGTCCCTGGCTATGACCCCGTTTACGACCATGACCATGGTCCTTTTCATGTTTGGAATAATGAGAGTGCACCTTATCTGCTTCAGGCAGTGGTGTAGACCCAGTGGGTCGATTTTCATGATTTCTCATGAGCAGGTCATTATTTCGCTCAGCCACTAGTAGAAGAGAAATCAGTTCAGAGTACTTTGTTAAGCCTTTCTCTCTGTACTGTTGTTGCAGTACTATATTGGAGGCATGAAACGTTGTAAACATTTTCTCAAGCATATCATAATCGGAGATATTATCCCCGCATAGCTTCAATTTGGAAGTAATTCTGAACATAGCAGAATTATATTCAGAAACGGACTTAAAGTCCTGGAGCCTCAGATGAGTCCAATCATATCGTGCTTGTGGCAGAGTGACCAACTTCAGGTTGTCATATCTCTCCTTTAAGCCGTTCCACAAGACGAGTGGATCCTTGACGGTGAGATATTCAATCTTCAAACCTTCATCAAGGTGGTGGCGCAAGAAAATCAAGGCCTTCGCACATTCTTGGGTGGATGCTTTTTCTCTATCTTTGATGGTGTCTCCGAGACCCATAGCATCTAAGTGGATTTCAGCATCTAACACCCATGTCATATAGTTCTTGCCCGAAATTTCAAGGGCAACGAACTTTCTTTTCGTAATGTCAGACATAATCGAAAATTAAATTAGGAAGAGGGAAATACCTTAGATTTCTCGAGAATGGTTCTTGAGACGGTAGAGTCTCGTGCTGATAACGTGTTATGAAATAATATAAAGACAAGAACAATAATGCAAGAATAAGAACAATATAGAGAGAGAATAGGGAGAGAGAGAAGTATTCTTATTAATACTTGGGGTGATTTATAATGGGGTAAGACCCCTCTATTTATAGGAAGAGGAATGACTTAGCTTCAAGCTAAAACTCTTAGACATTCACTCTAAATAGACTTCTATTTTATAACATTATCAAGAATTTTAGCAACAAGTGTTATTGTTGCAATAAGTTACTTTGTGTCAACAATGTTAATTGTTGCATATAAGCTTCGTGAAATATTTTTAGCAACAACCTATGAATTGTTGCTATAAATAATTCCTATATGCTTTTAGATTTTTTAACAAATGTATATAAACTACTTAATATTATATATATGCAAAAGGTCAGTACATAAAGTTGTTGTACTAGATATTTACACCCTTCTAAAACCTAAATACTTCTAAAAGTTTTTACAAAAAGGATAAAAACATCATCAGTCCTAGGTCACTAAATTCTAATCTAATAAAAACCCAAAAGACAAATCTTCCGACTTGTGCAGCATATGAATCAGATTGCAAGTAGCGTTGGTTTACGCATCATTATCCTACAAAAATTAATAATAATTAGGCTTTGATATAAAATAGAAGAAACAACAGAGGCTTATTCACATTTAGACAGTATGATAGGGGTAGAAATATTCAGCTAAAAAATTATTATAACATAAACTCACAGATATCATATCAAGTATCTACTCGAAAAATCTAGATGGAGTCTTATTCTCCTTTAGCCTTTAGTCATACTCTTCCAGTTCTAGGATTTGTGTTTCTGCATCTCTGTGTTTGTTTACTAGTTCTGTAGGATCCATGCTACTTTTAAGTGGTGACAAAGTTGATATAAAGTACAACACACACGAGATTTAAGGATGGAGCTCCTTGTAATACATGAAATAATGCAGAATGAATGTCTGGATCAGGTTTAGTACCTTAATGAACCTCTCTACCTCTGCAGGAATTATATGAAGAAACAGAGGACAGTTCACGGAAAATGACGTAAGACCTTAAGCTCAAAGAAGAAGGAATCCAGGATGAGCCTAGGCAGAGAGTCGAGGCAGATAAAGAAACATCAGCTGCTATGTGACACTATTTTCTTTTTTGTCTGATTAATATGTTTATGCAATGACACAAAGACAAGAAGGTGAGTAGTTTCTAAATTGCATATTTTATGTTATTCTTCTACTAATTGAAACCAAGTTTTCTTTTTTTTTTCTTTGTTTTCTCTTCAGTTGAAGACTTTAAACTAGGAAGTTAATGGAACGGAATATGAACTGAGACCAGTTTATTCCAAAACCTGAGTATGAATTACTAATTTTATTCACTTTACTTTGACTAAAAACAGTTTTTCTATTTTCAGCAGATGCATATAGGACTTGATCCCTATAACAATAAGTAGGGCTTCAATTAAACAAGCTAGTTACTCGTACAAAGACATAATTGGATTTGCTTACTAATTGGTTAATATTTCATTTTAATTCTTCAATAAAATAAATAATTGTGTACTCTAATCTTCGATGATATTAAATTCGTTTCTTGGATATAAAATAGTAAAGATCATGTGGGGTGGAGTTCTTCAGAAATTGTGATATATATTTTTTCAGAGTTTAGGTGAAATATATCAAATAATTACTTATGATAAAAGATGGTTATTGAAGTACATGCATTTCATGAATTAACACAATTCTTTCTAATGCTCTTGTTCCTTCTAAGATGTATCTACTTATGTCAGGCGCGATAAGAAATTTACTTTTACATGAATTAGGTAGAGTTTACTTACCATGATGTCATCCATAGGATTTGTAGGACTTTGCCCCATTTGCAGGAGTCGAGTCTGTTAAGCTGAGCACAAATAAAGATCTTAAACATGATAGTACCAAAGATGAAGCTATTTTGTAATATCAAAAAGACTGACAAGTTTTATTTTCCAGAACAATAGCAAAGAATTATTGGAAAGCACCGAGTATTACAAGTGCAATTAGTAGGTTAGTTAACAAACTTAAAGAATCTTTGCAGCTTAAGGATACTAATATAACCAAACGCAGGTGGAATTCCACCTTCATAACTATTAAAATAACCTAACCTAAGTTCAAGATTTGGAAGCAAAGCCAAACTCTTAGGCACTTTTCCAGTAAGTAAGTTACCCTCTAAATAGAACCACAATGAACTTCCAATGTGAGATTAAAACTGTTATTTGAAAGATTAATGTATTTGATAGAAAAGGCTTGGATATATCTAAAGGGTGTTTACCAATTAGTTTATCTCCAAATATAATAATGTTTTTAGACCAATTTTAGGTGGAATGATACCAAACAGAGGAACATTAGAAATGTTCAAAGATATAACACGTGAATCGTTGTTACATGCTACAAAACCTGGGAACTTTGTATAAGGGATGCAAGTCCCACCATGCCCTCTTTCAACATTTTTTGCTCATTAGTACCCTTTTCTGCTTCTTGAATTTGCTCTGCAACCAATTCATTTACTTTATCCTACAAACAGGACATACAAGCTTTAGCTTTCAATAAGCTCATATCATAGGATTAAAGATTAGAGTTTTGTAAATACATTCAATTAGCAGCGACATCATTGACCCAATGACCATTTTTCATGTAAGTTTCTCCCAAAGTTTCTGAAAGTTTGGCTCTTTTGCGGTGATTGCTTCTCTCTAATAAATTAAATAAAATTATGTTATTGAAGAAAGAATTACTAAATTCATTAAATAAGATATATCTCACCTCTTCAAAAGAGATTGTCCCGAAGGATTTTCTACCGCAAATATGATTGATTCCTTGTTTTGCTTCGTTTATTTTGTTTCTAGCACTCATTCTCTGCATTGAATATGAATTAATGATATATCCTATAATTCAAGTATAAAAAGTAAAATAAAAAAATAAGCAAGATTTTGGATCTGGTCATGATAATTTAAGTTACATTTCATAGGTTGCTTTCTTAGTTTTTTGTTACTTCCCTAGTTGACGTAGACATTTTTTTAGAATTCTTTTAGCTAAATAATAGCATTTATGCATATTTCATTTAATTACCTTAAAAAGATCAGATTGGAAATAGTCCACCAAAAATTTTCGTTCAACTTCAGTGACATCTTCTGGTATGTTCTGCAATCGTTCCTCCTTTGTAGGAAATTTCTAGAAATGATCATGAATCTTACTACGACGATATCGATACAAATTATTAGTTGTATGAAGAATAGTATCCCTAGTGTGTTGTGTGTCTGGAATTTCAAAGACGTCCTGCACTTAAATCAAAAACTTAGAAGTGATAGCTTTGTCACCTAAGACTCTACTACAACCAAATAGATATAATAAAGGATTTCAAAGCTAGAACCATTAGATTAAAATATGCCTACTGTTCTTTATACGTACTGTTGGAATAAATTCAACTATAAAACTGTAGCCTTCATATCGAATTATTTGGAACTATAACATAAGCGGAAGCGTACCTGAATCCATAAGTAGAAGCTCCTTGATCCAGCTTGGAGATCGTCCGGAGTCAGATTTTCCACTTGATATGCAAGCCAATTTTGCTCTCTCTATCAATGGGAAAAAGAAGAGAAATGTCTTGCTTCAAATGAGAACCATAACCCCCTATTTAGAAGCATGTAATCTTAAAGGTCACATGTATGTAACCCACATGTAATCTCAAAGGTCACAAGCATGTAACCTTAGTTAGCCCATCATTAACTAAGGTTACTCTTTATGGTTATCTACACAAAAATTATATAGACTATATACTTTATATGACAATGTATTGGCCTGCTTAATAATATCCCAAAGACCACTAATTTAGGGCAAACCAAAAGATAGCACATAACATATAGTTAATCCACATATTGTCCATATGTATGTAGTATAAGTCCATATATCTAACAATCTCCCACTTGGACGATATACTCATGCATATGTACAAACCTTAGTATTATATGTTACATTATAACTTTATGAGCTCAGTATTGCTATCAAAATAAAATCGTCATGATCAATCCGGTCCATCAATCATATCAACATAGGATCTAAGAGATCTTAGTTACTCTTGCGTAACTAGACCCAACATTGATCACGTATATCAATATAACCAACGACATGAATCAAGTATAGGTGTGTAGCATGGAAATAACATAAAGTGTGGTCTGAAATAGAATGTCTATTTCCAACTGGTTCACCTTATTGAGATCAATCATAAACCATAAGAGTACATAAAACTTTAAGACTGAATATCTGCAGATAAAACCTTAAAGACCGAATTACCGAATGTACTGGACAATACATAATTGTATAACACAAACTCCCACTAAAACTCATAATCCACAACTGATTTGACATCCCTGCGAGCAATATGCTCATGAAATACTTTGGGCGGCAATCCCTTAGTAAGCGGATCCGCAATCATGGAGTTTGTACTGATGTGCTCTATGCACAATTATCCATTTTGTACCCTTTCTTTAACAACCCGAAACTTGACGTCCATATGCTTTGCCTTCGTCAAACTACTGTTATTGTTAGCATAAAGGACTGCTGATATGTTGTCGCACAATAGCCTGAGTGGCCTTTTAATACTATCTATTATGCGCAGTCCACTAACAAAATTTCGCAGCCATAATCCCTCATTGGATGCCTCATAACATGCCATGAATTCCGCTTCCATGGTGGAAGTCGCCGTAAGAGTTTGCTTGATGCTTCTCCAAGAGATAGCACCGCCAGCAAGCATGTAGATATAGCCTGATGCAGACTTCAGACTATCTTGACATTCAGAAAAATCGGAGTCGGTGTACCCGATGATCTCAAGCTGGTCTAATATGAGACATTTCTGAAATGTACTCCCTTATGTTTCCTTTTCCTTTATACCTCATGGAAACAAGTTTACTCAAAAGAGTACTAGTTTCCGTCTTTTCGTTTTGTGCAAAACGTTTTTCAAGGTCCTCAAGGAAAACTTTGGCATTATTTTCTTCAGTCATAGTGCCCCTAAAAGATTCTGGAATTGCACGTTTCATGAGACTCATGCGATTTGAGCGTTCCCACTTCTGCATATCCTTCTTGTCATCAGAAGAAGATGTATCCTCAAGAGAAGTATGTTTCTCAATCCGAAATGCAAGGTCTAGATCCATGCAACCGACTATCATAATATTTGAATTTTAATTTTGGTATACAGATTCAAAATAGGCAAATCCCATTACAAGATACCTAGCACAATATTAATTTTAGTCTTTGGACAGAAAATCAACTTGTAATTGGTACTCTTGGTGTAGTAATCAAATATTGACAATGAACTTCTGTCAAATATCAAGCCTTCCTTTGGGCCGACTTAATATTCACATGGAAAACTTAATAATTGTCTCATATTTATCACCACAAGCATGCTCAAATTCCTTCCAAATAACAACCTTCCTTCGGGCCGGTGTTAAACGCATGGAATACGAACATACACAGTCATCTTATATCTTAGAATCAATGAATCTTCACAAAAGAGGTTACTTTGGTAACATAATGTTTCAATTGACTGATCTAAAATATTAGATGCAAAATGAATTAGTTCTTTTAGCCATATATTGAATCTTAACCGAAAGTTACATGTTTATAAGGTAAAATCTGAACAATAATGGACAAAACATTAATGTTATAATATTAATCTTGCATTATGTCTCCATTAATGTCCCCAGAAAAAAAAACGTTTCTTTTAATGGACATTAATGTTATAATATTAATCTTACATTATGTCTCCATTAATGTCCCAAAAAAAGAACGTTTCTGTTAATAAATTGCCAGATAATCGATTATCACGGCCTGATAATCGATTATCTTGGCCTTCTGGAATTTTCAATTCTGCTGGAAATTCCAGGATAATCGATTATCCTAAAGGGATAATCGATTATTCTGGCTTTCTGTTTTGCAGGAATTTAAGCTGAAAATAAGATAATCGATTATTGTATGCTTCTGTTTTGCAAAATTTGGTGAACTCTTCAAACATAATTGATTATCTATATAACATAATCGATTATTTTGGCCTTCTGGTGCAAGATAATCGATTATCACTTCCTGATAATCGATTATCTTGGCCTTTTGGAATTTCCAATTTTGCTGGAAATTCCAGGATAATCGATTATCCCTTTAGGATAATCGATTATCTTGCCAATCTGTCCAACTTAATGGGGCTTTCAACAAAAGGCTTAATCAAGGAATCATATTCAACAATCTAAATTATGCAAATAATTTCAATATTTCAATTCATCTGGTGATAGGAAGGTATTGAAATACTGAAGTTTATCATCAACAAATCACTCATTAAAGCATGCCATATCAAGGTACTCGAACTTCATAATTAAAATTCTATCTGAATTTAATCACAAAGCATTATAACATTGAATTCATGAATTTCCAAATGACCCAATACGAAGGAGGCTCTGATACCAATTGTTGGAATAAATCCGACTATAAAACTGTAGCCTTCATATCAAATTATTTGGAACTATAACATAAGCGGAAGCGTACCTGAATCCATAAGTGGAAGCTCCTTGATCCGGCTTGGAGATCGCCCGGGGTCAGATTCCACTTGATATGCAAGCCAATTTTGCTCTCTCTATCAATATGAAAAAGAAGAGAAATGTCTTGCTTCAAATGAGAACCATAACCCCCTATTTAGAAGCATGTAATCTTAAAGGTCACATGTATGTAACCCACATGTAATCTCAAAGGTCACAAGCATGTAACCTTAGTTATGTAGAAAATCATTCTATCCATGATATGTGTGCTTTGGTTGTATTAGCATGATTTTCAGGTATAGGTTTTGATGAATGACAAATAATGAAGTCAAGTGTCAAACAACGTTATTATATGACAAACAATCAAGATTGAATGCCGAGAAGCATATTGATGAATGGATTGCATAGACAAGCCAAAGACGAGCTCAAAAGTTCAAGACCGAAGACTCAAGGCGTAGGTCGTTAGGTAGAACCAATGTAAGAGCAACGTTTAAGTTATCTCGTCTTTTGGCTCAACATAGTGTTAGAAACTACGCTTTACGCTAGAGGGGGGGTGAATAGCATATTAATAGAATTTAGCGTTTTCTTGCGGAATTTAAACTTTGCAGGAAGTAAAATAAATGCAGAAAAATAAACTTACACAAAGATGTATACTGGTTGGCCACCAACGTGGTTAGTCCAGTCCCCGAGAAACTCTCTCGAGATTTTTCACTATCTTGTTAAGCTTAAGGGTGCTCAACAAACCGTTACACACTTGAGGACACAAGCCTCAAACAGTTGCTCGGAGATCGCAATCTCAAAGACTTCACCCAAGGAAACGCAAGTTCCTTGAAACAAGAGAATCGCAATTCTCTTACAAGTATATCAAATACTTGGACACTCACTTAACTAAAGTACTCCTTATTGAGTAGATATGAGTAAAAGAATATGTTCAAGATCACAACAACTTTAAGCAATAATATGGCTCTCAAAAGCTCTTTGAAATGAGTAGAAAAGGAAGAACAATTGAATGAAAGCTTATAGCAATGTAATGATCAGTTTGTGTATGTTGTTGTTGTTAAAACACTGAAATGAAGCTGTATTTATAGTTGAAAAAGTTGGTTCATCCGTTGTCTAATTGCCAATTAAGAGTTGCTGAAATTACTCAGTGATAATCGATTATTAAGACCAAACAATCGATTATCTGCCAGTCAGTTTAAAAATCAATCCCGGATTTAACGCTTCACAATCGATTATACATAATCTATAATCGATTACTGGCAATATTCAAAAACAGATAATCGATTACACTTAGTTCATAATCGATTACTTTAGCAACGTTCTAAAAATCATTTCCGGATTTTAAGCAAAACATCGATTATATAAAATCTATAATCGATTACTTCAGCAACGTTCTAAAAATCATTTCCAGATTTTAAGCAAAACATCGATTATCTAGAATCAATAATCGATTACCTTATGGTATTTGAAAATCATTTGACAACGGCCAGCTTCAACAATCGATTGTCCTTTGCAACAATCGATTACTTGTTATTTTCTGAAAATCATAAAACTTACTGTCTCAGTGATAATCGATTATCTAAAGACATAATCGATTACTTAATTAAATTTAAAATCACTGGAAGACATCAACTCAACACAATCGATCACCATTAGTTCATAATCGATTATTTTGAGTATTGAAAAACTTTACCTCAACAACAATCGATTGTCATTTGTTCACAATCGATTATCATGCATATTTGGAAAAACCTGATGTTCACTGTCTTACTCACAATCGATTACCATTAATTCATAATCGATTGTCATGCAGTCTTGGCTCAGAAACAATCGATTATCATAAGTACATAATCGATTATTTTAGCCCAGATTTTTGAGGCATGTTTAGAAAACATTTTGTCTAATGTAAATATGCATGTTTTAAAATCTTTTTGACACAGAATTAAATATGCATGATTTTGGAAAATAGTTTTATGAGAGAGGCCATACTATGAGTCAAGTTATAGGATCGAGATTACAATTTAGAACAACTCAATAACAATTAAAAGCTATATCTTGAACTTCAATCTTATTCGCAACCATTGTGCGCTTGTACTTGAATTCCGTCATATATCAATTATTGCTTCGTTTTTCATTCATCAAAACCTACAAAAGAGTACACGTTTAGTATATTGCATTGAGAACGTGTTTCTAACAATTTCCCCCTTTTTGATAATGGCAAACATTAAGCGGGATATGCAATTTAGGTAAAAGATATTGACAATTCAAGACAAGTAACAATTATGCAATTTTGTTCTTGTTCCCCCTCAATTTAAGAGTTCCCCCTCAATTTTAGCTTATAAGCAATCAATGAATTAAGAGGTGGTGCATACCCGATATCCCGTTTTCTTCCCCCTTTTGCCATTAGCAAAAAAATAGTAAGGAAAGATGCAAAAAGATGAAATAAACAAGGTTTATTTATTAAAAAAAGAGGGTACATCAATGGGAACCAAAGAGAACAACAGCAAAAACCACACAAAACACAAAAAAAAAATTTATTCATTTCCGTCGTTGTCCGCCTCGTTATCCGGCGCTGCTTCAAAAGGAACGAGAGCTGCATATGGATAATTGACATGATCAAAGTATCCATGGATCTCATGAGTGAGTTGAGCAAGCTGGTCGGATATGGTTTGGAGAGTAGGCTCTTGGGACGAACGAGCACGACGGGGTGGACGACTTGAAGAAGGAGCTGGAGCATGATCACCATCATGATGGAAAGAAGACTCCGAGATTTCCCAAATTTTGGTACTCCTTTTGAGAGGACCATTTTCCGTGACAAATCCGGATGCTTCAAGGAAGTTCATAATGAGGAGGGCATAAGGAAGAGGCATGTCATCACCGATGGCATCGAGCATATGAATTTTGATGAGCCGACACCAATTTATTTTGGCTCCGGTGACAATGGCATGCAGAAGTTTGGTATCCTCCTGGGAGATGGTGGTGTGATTGTGCCGTATAGGCTTGAGGACTCGGGTGATGAAGTAAAGAATCAACCGGTAGTTTGGATCCATTCCCGTTATGGTAGGACGACGGGTAGAGATAGATGGATCATAGGAGGTTATACCGGCTTGGTGGAGAAGGATGGTTTCATCAAAGAGAGCCCCGGCCTTATCAATATACCGGTAAAGGTCTTCACCTTCATTTGGAAGGCGGGCAATGGTGTGGAGATTCTCTTCAGAGAGAAGAATTTGAACCCCATTAATGGAGGTGACAAGTTCGCCATCTTCATCTTTATGGAGGTTTGAGTAAAAAGCTTGAACGAGAGTTGTGTTTATGTGAGGATGAGTGAGAAGCAAGAAGTCATATAGTTGACACTCCTTTAACATATTTGCGGCAGGGGTGAAAGGCTCAAGGAGTTTACTATTTGAGAACCGAGGAGGAAGAATGGTGCGTTTCTCAAATGTTGATAGGAACCTTGTGAGTTCATTTTCAGTTTCAAAGAACAAGACGGAACCGTCTTGGTATGGAAAATTTAAAGGAGGAGGGGCGGTTGAGGCTGATGCGCCATGTTTGGATCGGGAACGTTTTGAAGATCGTCCAGACATGTTAGGAGAAAGACTGCTGGAATTTGGCAGAGAAAATAGAAGAGATTTAGCTTTTGAATACTAGAGATAGTGCTTGAGTGGGTGAATGTGAGCTCTTATGATGCCTATTTATAGAGGAAAGGATTATCAAGCATTGAATGGAGACATTTGCTGAGATTTTGGTTTAGGAGCAGTCAGAAAACGGTAAGAATTAAAATTACTGACCGTTAGATAATCGATTATTGAACTGAAATAATCGATTGTATTTACTGTTTGATTGAGATTTTGAATCTGACAAATCGATTCTTGAGTCAAACGGTAAAAAATTTGAATGAAATAATCGATTGTTAAATTTTGGTAATCGATTATGGAGCATTTAAGACCTGACAGGAATCGATTGAGGAGCCAAACGGTAACAAAAAATTAATATGAAGTAATCGATTGTCAATTCTTGGTAATCGATTATTTAGGGAACTAATTTGATACAGTGAACTTGGAGAATATCAGAATTTGTCAAATAATCGATTGTATGAAAAAATAATCGATTGTTGTAGAAAGCGTTGCTGAATGACTGAGGTGGAAATCGATTATGCAATTTAGGAAGTAAAAAATTAAACACAGATGCATAATAGTAATAATCAGTCATAAACAATCGATTATTGATACTGATAATCGATGTACTGCACAGAAAATAATCGATTAGTGGCTTGAAATAGTCGATTATTTTTGTGCTAAAACTTCATAATTCCCCCTACCTTTGGGGTGGTACCTGCAAAATAGATTTAAACGTCTCCGACGCTCAAGTTAGTAATTTATAGTGAAATTAATAAATTACACTAGTGTTAACAAGTAATGCCGTGAACTCTTAAGAATTGTGTCCTAGAGTGTTCTTAAGAGAGTTTCGGGTACTTACCTTTTCTCCAACATCGCCAATTACCTGTTCGAGAGGATGATCCTTGATCGTTCTCCACTCGTTAGGCGTATTTATTCCTTTTTCTAATTGTGGCGCTTCTTCCGTTGGTTGTTCCCCAATTTCATTTTTGTTTTCCTTTGAAGGTTCTTCTTGGATTTTATCTTTCAAGCTATCCAAGATACCTGCAAGATCAAAACCGGATTCCTTTCTCGCCAAGCGAGTATTATCTTCGGAAAACACAACATGAGGTGATTCCTCCACAATTTGGGTTCTTTTGTTAAAGATCCTATATGCTTTGCTACGTGAGGAATAACCAATGAAAATACCTTCATCCGATTTAGCATCAAACTTACCCAATTGGTCCTTGCCATTATTATGAACAAAACATTTACAACCAAAAACACGTAAATGAGAAATGTTGGGTTTTCTACCCTTATAAAGTTCATATGGGGTTTTCATGAGTATCGGCCGAATTGCTACTCTGTTTAAAACATAGCAAGCGGTACTCACGGCGTCCGCCCAAAAGTATTTGGGAATCTTAGCTTCGTCGAGCATGGTTCTTGCCATCTCTTCGAGACATCTATTTTTCCTTTCCACCACCCCATTTTGTTGTGGTGTCCGTGGAGCGGAAAAGGTGTGTTCGATTCCGAGTTCGTCACAAAAATCCGCAAAGAGATTGTGATCAAACTCTCCCCCATGATCACTTCTAATCGAAGTGACGGTCGATTCCTTTTCGTTTTGAACACGCTTAAGGAAATACTTGAAATTTTGAAAAGCATCACTTTTATTTGCAAGAAATAGAGTCCAAGTAAATCTAGAAAAGTCATCAACAATTACAAAAACATATTTATTTTTACCAAGACTTTCAATACGAGAGGGACCAAATAAATCCATGTGAAGTAATTGCAAAGGTCTAGACGTTGAAACAATATTCTTGGATTTAAAAGATGCTTTGGTTTGCTTCCCTTTTTGACAAGAATCGCAAATAGAATCATTTTCAAACTTTAAACTGGGAAGACCAACTACTAAGTTTTGAGAAAGAAGCTTGTTCAAAAGATGCATGTTCATGTGTGCTACTCTACGATGCCATAGCCAAGAGTTATCCTCTTTGCTTACTAAACAATCAACATATTCGGGTGAGGAGTTTGCAAGATCAACCATATAGATATTTTCAATTCTAAAACCACGAAGTATGATCTTGAAATCACTACGTCTAAATACAAGACATTCATCCGAATTAAATAGAGCAAGATTTCCCTTGTCACATAATTGGCTTATGCTCAAGAGATTATGCTTCAAACCTTTCACAAGTAGTATATGTTTAATAGAGGAGTTTTCGTCCTTACCGACCGAACCAATGCCGATGATTTTTCCTTTATTGTTATCACCAAATGTGACACTTCCTCCTTCTTTGTGCTCTAGTTGAAGGAATTTGGATTCATCTCCCGTCATGTGTTTGGAGCATCCACTATCAAGGTACCATAGTACACTTGATCCCTTCAAGCACACCTACAAAACAAATTAATGTTCTTTAGGTACCCATGCCATCTTGGGTCCTTGAGGGTTAGGCATGTTATAATGATGCAATTGATTTATATGTCTATGACGAGTAAAGCAAGCGGGAGCAATATGACCAATACGTCTACAATAATGACAAGTCACGTTGGGATTATGCATTTTTCTAGGTACATAGTAACTAGATGAATGAAGGTTGCTTACTCTACTTTGAACACCATTGTTTCTCCTATTATGAGCTCTAGGAGGTTCACAAGTTTGTCTAAAATATGCATCATTTCTAGAATATCTATTTCTAGGTGGAGGGTCATTTCTTGGTCTTCTAAATTGTTCAAGGTTTGGCCTAAAATATGCATCATTTCTAGGTCTTCTAGCATTTTCACTATTTGGTCTAACATGCAAGTTATTTCTAGGATTTCTACTTCTAGGATAAGCATTTTGGTTATTGGTCCTAGGTTGAGCTCTAGGTTGTTGTGGTTTAGCACCAACCTTTTCTTCATTCTTGAATCCTATTCCATGTTTAGTTGATTTTAGATTAACAAGCACATCATTCAAGTTTTTATGCGAAGAATTAAACTTATCTAATGTGCCTTTAAGTCTAGCTACTTCATTCTTAAGAAGCACACAAGAAGAACAATTTCTAGTAGAACCTTCAGGTTTATCAGCACTTCTTTTTCCATAAAACTTGTTTTCCTCTTTTAGCTTCTCATTTTCGAAAACCAGTTTTTCTAATTCTTTTTCTTTTAATGAAAGCTGTGTTTGAAAATCTTTTTCTTTTAGAGAAGCGCTTTCTTTAACACTTTTGACAGTTTTTGAAGCTTTGATAAATTCAGCATATAGTTCATCAAAAGCATTTCTCATTTCATCAAGAGTAAAGAAATGTTGGGAAGAGAATTGACTTACCTCGTCTTTGCCGTCTTCTTGAGCCATGAGACATAAATTTGCTGCTTCATCATCTTCTTCTTCGCTTGCTTCATCTCCGGAATCTCCTCCCCAAGAGATGTATGCACGTTGCTTTTTGAAGGGTTTCTTCTCCTTTTTGATGTTAGGGCAATTTGGTTTTATGTGCCCGGTTTCTCCGCATTCATAGCATTTTAGTTGATCGCCTTGCTTTTTGTTCTTGCGTTCATACTCTTTGCGCATGAATTTTTGAAACCTTTTGATAACGAGTCCAAACTCGTTGTCACCTTCCTCATCAGTTTGTGGTTGGCTAGCCTTTAGAGCAATCCTTTGCCTTCTTTGATCATCAACAAACGGGTTAAGTATAGTTGATTCATAGGTTTTGAGATTACCTCTTAATGCGTCAATTGTGACATTTGTGATGCCAATGGATTCTTGGATTGCATCGGCCTTTGATCGCCATGCCGGAGTGAGACTTCTGAGGATCTTCCGGACAAGTTCTCTATCCGTAAACGTCTTTTTGAGGGCGTGTAGATCATTCACGATCATTGAGAATCGCTCAAACATTTCGTCTACTTTCTCTCCTTCCTTCATGTGGAATAGTTCATAAGAGTGAGTTAAGAAATCAATTTTAGCTTCTCGTACCTGGTCGGTTCCTTCGTATGTCACTTCAAGCTTATCCCACATTTCTTTTGCTGTTTTGCAACATGATATCTTCCTGTAGTCGTTAGCATTAACAGCACAATATAATAAATTTATAGCTTTGGCATTATTTTGAACCTTACGAATATCCTCCGCGGTATATTCCTCTTCGGTCTTTGGAACCCATTCGTCTTCCAGCTTCTTGGTTGGAATTTGGTTTCCATTGGTGAATACTTTCCACAAATGAAAGCTATTTGATTGCACAAAGATTTGCATCCTCTCCTTCCAGTATGAGTAGTTTGTGCCGTTGAATAGAGGAGGTCGTGTAGAGCATTGTCCTTCTTCAATTCCTGCAAAAGAGTCAAGAGTAGAAGCCATGGATGGTTCTCTCAAACGGTTAAGTTTTCAGAGAGTTGGGCTCTGATACCAATTGTTAGAAACTACACTTTACGCTAGAGGGGGGGGGGTGTGAATAGCGTATTAATAGAATTTAGCGTTTTCTTGCGGAATTTAAACTTTGCAGGAAGTAAAATAAATGCAGAAAAATAAACTTACACAAAGATGTATACTGGTTGGCCACCAACGTGGTTAGTCCAGTCCCCGAGAGACTCTCTCGAGATTTTTCACTATCTTGTTAAGCTTAAGGGTGCTCAACAAACCGTTACACACTTGAGGACACAAGCCTCAAACAGTTGCTCGGAGATCGCAATCTCAAAGACTTCACCCAAGGAAACGCAAGTTCCTTGAAACAAGAGAATCGCAATTCTCTTACAAGTATATCAAATACTTGGACATTCACTTAACTAAAGTACTCCTTATTGAGTAGATATGAGTAAAAGAATATGTTCAAGATCACAACAACTTTAAGCAATAATATGGCTCTCAAAAGCTCTTTGAAATGAGTAGAAAATGAAGAACAATTGAATGAAAGCTTATAGCAATGTAATGATCAGTTTGTGTATGTTGTTGTTGTTAAAACACTGAAATGAAGCTGTATTTATAGTTGAAAAACTTGGTTCAACCGTTGTCTAATTGCCAATTAAGAGTTGCTGAAATTACTCAGTGATAATCGATTATTAAGACCAAACCATCGATTATCTGCCAGTCAGTTTAAAAATCAATCCCGGATTTAACGCTTCACAATCGATTATACATAATCTATAATCGATTACTGGCAATATTCAAAAACAGATAATCGATTACACTTAGTTCATAATCGATTACTTTAGCAACGTTCTAAAAATCATTTCCGGATTTTAAGCAAAACATCGATTATATAAAATCTATAATCGATTACTTCAGCAACGTTCTAAAAATCATTTCCAGATTTTAAGCAAAACATCGATTATCTAGAATCAATAATCGATTACCTTATGGTATTTGAAAATCATTTGACAACGGCCAGCTTCAACAATCGATTGTCCTTTGCAACAATCGATTACTTGTTATTTTCTGAAAATCATAAAACTTACTGTCTCAGTGATAATCGATTATCTAAAGACATAATCGATTACTTAATTAAATTTAAAATCACTGGAAGACATCAACTCAACACAATCGATCACCATTAGTTCATAATCGATTATTTTGAGTATTGAAAAACTTTACCTCAACAACAATCGATTGTCATTTGTTCACAATCGATTATCATGCAGATTTGGAAAAACCTGATGTTCACTGTCTTACTCACAATCGATTACCATTAATTCATGATCGATTGTCATGCAGTCTTGGCTCAGAAACAATCGATTATCATAAGTACATAATCGATTATTTTAGCCCAGATTTTTGAGGCATGTTTAGAAAACATTTTGTCTAATGTAAATATGCATGTTTTAAAATCTTTTTGACACAGAATTAAATATGCATGATTTTGGAAAATAGTTTTATGAGAGAGGCCATACTATGAGTCAAGTTATAGGATCGAGATTACAATTTAGAACAACTCAATAACAATTAAAAGCTATATCTTGAACTTCAATCTTATTCGCAACCATTGTGCGCTTGTACTTGAATTCCGTCATATATCAATTATTGCTTCGTTTGTCATTCATCAAAACCTACAAAAGAGTACACGTTTAGTATATTGCATTGAGAACGTGTTTCTAACACATAGGTCATCATAAATATGCATAAAATCATTTTGTCAAATCATATTTATCATAAACATATTTCAAATACTTCAAACAAAATGATTTTAACGTTTTCATTTTTAACCAAAATGATTTTTGAAGTAAGTTTTCAATTCTGGACAGCATAGCCAGATAATCGATTATCCGTATGCTGATAATCGATTATGCTGAATTTCCAGATTAAACTGGAAATTCCGCAAGGCAGAATAATCGATTATCTAAAAGAGCATAATCGATTATTCTCTGACCGTTGCCAATGTTTTTGAACGACAGGCAGATAATCGATTATCAAAATCCAATAATCGATTATCTAGCATAAAATCAGCTTCTGATTTTTGAACATTAAAGCCAATAATTGATTATCAAAATCCAATAATCGATTATCTTGCATAAAATCAGCATAATTGATTGTCAATTAAGCAACGGACATACAACTTCTACCACCTATAAATAGAGGTCTTTTGAGCTGATTTGAAACACACAACACCTCTCATTATTCATATACATATTGATATTATTTGTGCATCATTTTAGAGCTTTTGTTCAGCCAATTGAGAGACAACTTTGAGTTGTTCATAGAGCTAATATTGTATCGCTTTATCTACTCTTTTTAGAGAGTTCTTGTTGTAAAAGAGAAAGGTGTTTGAGAAGACCATATCTTCTCATTGATTGTCAGGTTTGCTAAGTACCCTCAATCTTAGTGTGTGAAGTCTTGTGGTGCGGTATCAACAAGCAAGGTGAAGTCTTGAGGTGAGGTATCCTCGAGCAAGTTGAAGTCTTGTAGAGTGTACATCTACGAGAAAGTGTAACGGTTTGTTAGGCACCCGTATGCTTAACGGAGTTAGTGGAAACTCGAGAGAGTCTCTCGGGTACTGGACTAACCACACGTTGTTGTGAACCAGTATAAATTCGGTGTGTCCTTTCCTTAATCTTTTAATTACTGCATTTACTTTACTCCTGCAATTTTATTTCCGCAATATTTATCAATATTCTCGTGCCGCACTATTCACTCCCCCTCTAGTGACGGGCATAAATCCTAACAATTGGTATCAGAGCCTAACTCTCTGTAAGCCTTAACCGGTTGAGAGAACGATATATATTTTTGTTGAGAATATTGAACGCATGAATGATGAGCGAAGGACACTCCACCAATAGGCCTCCACTATTTGACGGAACAAATTACACATATTGGAAAGAACGGATGAGAATCTTCATCCAATCAAATAACTTTCGCTTATGGCAAATCATCAAGAACGGTGAACAAATGCCAACAAAAAAAGTTGGGGAAACCATGGTTCCAAAGGAGGAAGATGAATATGATGTCGAGGACGTCAAGAAAGTTGAAAATAACACAAAGGCCGTCAATTTATTATATTGTGCGGTGAATCCGGATGACTATCGAAAGATTTCTTGCTGCACAACCGCCAAGGTGATGTGGGATAAACTTGGAATCACTTATGAAGGTACGCCTCAAGTCCGAGAATCAAAAGTTGATTTTCTAACACATGAATATGAACTCTTTAGAATGAGGGAGAATGAAAGCGTCGATATTATGTTCGAACGGTTCTCAATGATCATCAACGATCTCCATGCTCTCGAAAAAGTATACTCAAACAAAGATCTAGTTCGAAAAATCCTACGGAGTCTCACTCCCGAATGGTGTTCCAAAGCCAATGCCATCCAAGAGTCGATAAGAATCACGGACGTCACAATTGATGGACTACGAGGTAACCTCAAAACTTATGAAAGCACTATTCTTAATCCTTATCTTGGAAATAAAGGTCCAGGTAATGCCTTCAAAGCCTCATCATCTAAAAGAGAAGAGGTAAGTGATTCGGATAGCGATGATGATTATATTTCCAATGCCTTGATCGAAAAGTTTTATAAGTTTATGAAAAAGGAAATAAAGAAGGAAGAACCAAGTCCTTCATGCCAAAATTATGGAAAAATTGGCCACACCAAATCACATTGTCCAAAATCCAAGGACAAGAAGAAGAACAAACACCAAAGGCGTGTGACATGGGATTCGGAAAGCTCGGGCGATGAAACTGCCGCACTATGCCTCATGGCCAACGAGGAAGAAGAGGTAAGTACTCCTAACTCTTACTCCTATGAAGAATTACAAGAAGCCTTTCAAGAATTATATGATGAATTGAAAAAGTCTTCAAAAATCTCCAAAGAGGCCAAGGCTAAAATAAAAGTTTTAGAAGAGAAAAATAATTTTTTGGAAAATGACAATATTGATCTTAGAAATAAAATTAAGGAGATGAATGAAGCCTCTTTAATTGATCAAAGTTCCAATTGTTCTTCTTGTAGTTCTTTGAAAATAGAGAACATAGAACTTAGGAACACACTAGAAAAATGTAGTGTTGATGATCCTAAAACAATTGAAGAAATTAAGAAGAATATTAGAAAGGATGATAGAAATGAAGTTAGACCACCTAGAAACAATTCTAGGAACTTCACTAATGAGTCTAAAATTAATCATTTTAGACCACCTAGAAACAACTCTAGGAATTTTGGTAATGAGTCTAAAATGAATCATTTTAGACCACCTAGAAATAACTCTAGGAATCGCAATACGTCTAGGAATAACGACTTTAGATCACCTAGAACGTTTTTGGCTCAACCAAGACATATGCACAACCCGGATGTTATATGTCATTATTGCAACCGGGTAGGACACATAGCACCCGTATGTTTTGCAAAATATAGGGATTTATCTTTTAGCTATGATTATTATTTGCCTAAACCCCAAGGACCCAAAAGTGTTTGGGCACCTAAAACCTATTTGTAGGTACGTTTGCAGGTGTGCTTGAAGACTACAATATCGTAGTAGATGCACCAAGCACGAAACCTTATTGCATCGAGGGGGAATTTCGGTTAGTTATCATATTTTTGATAAAAACGTAATATGTGTTAACGATTGATATGTTTTTGTTAACAATTGGTATCAATTATTTTTTTTATTCATGTTTTGATAACTTTTATTTTGAATAACAATTGGTATCAATTATTTTTGTTAAAAATAATGGTTGACTCATGTTTTGATGAATATTATTTTTGGTTTGAATAACAGTTGGTATATTCTTGAAAAATAAATGATTCATGTTTTTAATACAAATATTGGTTTGTTAAAAAAAAATTAACTGTTGATATGTTCTTAAGCAATATGATTTGCAAAAAATAACCGTAATTATGGTTGTTATGTTTTTACTAACATTTGGTATTATTTCATGGTGGTATGATTGTTTAAATATCGTCAATGTATATTCCTCATTGTATTTCCTATTTTATTCTTGACACTAACAATTGATATACCCAAAAGGGGGAAGTGTCGAAAGGGGAAAGTAGCCTTTGCATACTCTCTTTTTGCTAATGCCAAAAGGGGGAAGAGTTTAGGCGATATGCATCAAATAAGGGGGAATGTATCTACGTTATAGTATGCCTTATTTGAGGGGGAATTATCATTAAGGGGAATCGTTTGCATGAATTATATATTGAGATATAGCATGAATTTAGGGGGAATCCGATATGCATATCTCCTGTTGTTTGTCATTATCAAAAAGGGGGAAATTGTAGAAAATCATTCTATCCATGATATGTGTGCTTTGGTTGTATTGGCATGATTTTCAGGTATAGGTTTTGCTGAATGACAAACAATGAAGTCAAGTGTCAAACAACGTTATTATATGACAAACAATCAAGATTGAATGCCGAGAAGCATATGGATGAATGGATTGCATAGACAAGCCAAAGACGAGCTCAAAAGTTCAAGACCGAAGACCCAAGGCGTAGGTCGTTAGGTAGAACCAATGTAAGAGCAACGTTTAAGTTATCTCGTCTTTTGGCTCAACATAGGTCATCATAAATATGCATAAAATCATTTTATCAAATCATATTTATCATAAACATATTTCAAATACTTCAAACAAAATGATTTTAACGTATTCATTTTTAACCAAAATGGTTTTTGAAGTAAGTTTTCAATTCTGGACAGCATAGCAAGATAATCGATTATCCATATGCTGATAATCGATTATGCTGAATTTCCAGATTAAACTGGAAATTCCGCAAGGCAGAATAATCGATTATCTAAAAGAGCATAATCGATTATTCTCTGACCGTTGCCAATGTTTTTAAACGACAGGCAGATAATCGATTATCAAAATCCAATAATCGATTATCTAGCATAAAATCAGCTTCTGATTTTTGAACGTTAAAGCCAATAATCGATTATCAAAATCCAATAATCGATTATCTTGCATAAAATCAGCATAATTGATTGTCAATTAAGCAACGGACATACAACTTCTACCACCTATAATAGAGGTCTTTTGAGCTGATTTGAAACACACAACACCTCTCATTATTATTGATATTATTTGTGCATCATTTTAGAGCTTTTGTTGAGCCAATTGAGAGACAACTTTGAGTTGTTCATAGAGCTAATATTGTATCTCTTTATCTACTCTTTTTAGAGAGTTCTTGTTGTAAAAGAGAAAGGTGTTTGAGAAGACCATATCTTCTCATCGATTGTCGGGTTTGCTAAGTACCCTCAATCTTAGTGTGTGAAGTCTTGTGGTGCGGTATCCACGAGCAAGGTGAAGTCTTGAGGTGAGGTATCCTCGAGCAAGTTGAAGTCTTGTAGAGTGTACATCTACGAGCAAGATAACAGTTTGTTAGGCACCCGTAAGCTTAACGGAGTTAGAGGAAACTCGAGAGTCTCTCGGGGACTGGACTAACCACACGTTGTGGTGAACCAGTATAAATTCGGTGTGTCCTTTCCTTAATCTTTTAATTACTGCATTTACTTTACTCCTGCAATTTTAATTCTGCAATATTTATCAATATTCTCGTGCCGCACTATTCACCCCCCTCTAGTGACGGGCATAAATCCTAACAAGTTAGCCCATCATTAACTAAGGTTACTCTTTATGGGTATCTACACAAAAATTATATAGACTCTATACTTTATATGACAATATATTGGCCTAGTTAATAATAATATCCCAAAGACCACTAATTTAGGCCAAACCAAAAGATAGCATATAACATATAATTAATCCACTTATTGTCCATATGTATCTAGTATAAGTCCATATATCTAACACATACTACTATTATAATGGAAAAATATTACTAAATAGGCCATTTGGTTGAATAGTACTCATTCAAGAACAAAAAACTATAAACTTAAGATATACAAAGAGAATTATCAGCATATGAGCAACTATCCTTTTTTTTTTTGCTAGATCAGAAACTTTCTTCCAAGTTTTGACATCATGTTTAGCATTCTGGTCAACTGTAACTGAAAGCTCGGTAACAAAATTATTAGCTCCAGGACCAACTGCTACTGTTCGATCCGGTGGGATTATCACCTCCAGCTTTCCATTGGGATTATTTTTGCGTTTCTTTTTGATTGAAAACCCTCTAGTCTTCCCCCTTCCTTTTCTCATTTGTCCTTCAGCAATATAGAAGAATATTGAAATAAAAGACGCCACAAAACTTCAACAGAGAAAAATACTCTACAGGAAGGAAATAGATGTATCGACCTTAGGCATGGTATTTTTCATATGAATTCCTTACAAACTTCAAATAGATGGAGAACAATTTCTTTCCTCTACAAAACGAATGTTTATACCATAAATAACAACTAACAACCTACTGTATCTTCTACTTGAAATGCATGAGAAAATTTAAAGGATTAGTAGTTCAAAAAAAACTTATGATTTAAAGTATATATTATTATCACACTTCACTCAAAGTGACTAAAAACAAATCAATTACTCAAATAATTAAATTCGACTCTTTATAAGAATTTATTACCAAATTTGAAGGCATAGAACGTCAGTTTCTCCAGCGTGGTTATGCATTTGAAATTACTCCAGCAGATTCAACACTAGTAGAAACTTGCACATTTGTTATCATGATAGTCTGCAAGACATAATAAAAAGAATTATGCTAGAACTAGCTGAAAGTAGAAGTGAAGGCAGAACATTGCACATATTGTCAATCAAAAAATAATTTATCCAAAAACATGACTATAGATTAAGGTGTATGCCCAGACATATTATTTAAGAAAAAATAAAACACATAGTGACTAAATAACAGTTATTAGATATAAAATCATGTACTTAGATATATTTTGACTCAGTATTTGGCATGGATGAAGCTAAACATTCTAAATATTAAATTAAGTTAAATAGTAACAAATATAATAAAGAAATAAAAAGAGAAGCGGAAAGAAAAAATTAATCATTTGGGCAAGGTGGTGAAAAATCACATTCATCCTCACAGCCAATCATCATCTTCATTTTCATCATGTTCATCCTTAGATAAATATTCTTCATCTGTTGAGTAATCACTATCTTCATGATCCGATTCATCTACAATTTCTAAGTCTATTTCTTCCTCATTATTGAGAGAAGGTGCTCCAACACTCAATCTATTAATATTTCTCTTTGTATTCTAGTCATATCAGTGTCTGATTCTACTTGAAGATTTTGCTCTTCCCTTTCAACCAGGTCAGTTAATTGATAAGGTTCTGTTTCATCATTTTGCTTGGGTAGATCATACAAGTTTCGTGGTCTTTCCCTTTCTGCTGCATTTCGATTCTCATTTGATCCTGTTTAACATAATACACACATTGAGCTTGTGATCCTAAAATAAATGGATCATTGTGTAACGAAGTCGTGTCACATCCACACATATGAACCCATATCTATTCCTTTGGTAACCTCTACTTTGACTTCAACCATGTGGCGGAACTTCCAACCAGTCATATTCGAATATTATCACTGAATTTTTGTCCAAAATATTGGATTTCTAATATTCTTCTTATCTTTCCATAATAATCAGTATTTTCTGTATATTCATTATTCTTTATACCTACACCACTATTTTGAGTTTTTAAAAATTTCTCAGATGCCATTGTTCGAAACCTAAAACCATTGAAAACATATCCATTATGGCATTCAACTCATAAATCTGGACCTCTTGCCAAAGCTTGCCATTGATCAGTAATTCGATTGTCACCGTTATCCTTTAATTGTAGCACCTATTAATTACAAACTCACAAATATTAGTACTACTTAAAAATAAAATTTATGAATTGTTCTAAATAAATATCAACCAACATTGAACAATATAAGTTACCTTTTTCTGAAACTATAAAGGAAATTCCTCCTTGTGCCTCTTGGCAATATTTCTATTGTTCTCCGTTGTTAATATTTTTAAATGTTCCCAATAGATGGTGAAAAGTAAATAAAATAAAAACATTACAACATAGTCATTGAAAGAATTCATAAGAAGAAAAGAATGTAAACCAAGTGAAAAGTTTTTTATTCGATGAAAGGTCCAATTTTTGCACAATTTTAAAGGATGTAAAAATGTACTTGCTTGATTTCAATATCATTCAATTTTGTCCAATTACCCCCTCCAAATAGCTTACCACGACAGTTGAATACAGATAAGTCATTAGGATCCATTTTGAAAGAATTAGAATTCCTATCAGGACGATTTTCCTTTGTCTCCATATTAGTCAAATATTTGAAACAGAATGCCATGCATTCCTCTACAAGATAGCCCTCAGCAATTGAACCTTCTAGGCGAGCCATGTTGCGTACATAACCTTTTAATGGCGCGCAACACTTTGTTTAGTAAGATATATTAGTTTCGAGCAAATTTCAACTAAAAGAAAAATTTAGAGTTGTAAAATTCTAACCTCTCGATGAAATACATCCATTGAAATTGAACAAGACCACCCTCATTTGCCTCCTTTGCTAACTGGATTGCCAAATGAACCATAACATCGAAGAAGGAAGGTAGAAATATACGTTCTAGTTTACAAATTGTCACCGGTATACTTTTATCTATTTATCTAACTTATCCATATGGAACTCTTTAGTATACCAAAACACCAAAGAATAATGAAAATTCAATTAACGGATTATAGTATCCTTTGGAAAAATCCCTTCGATGATAAGTGGAAAGATACGCTGGAAAACAAATATGGTGATCATGACTTTTGAGTCTAAAAAGTCTAGCTTCCTTTACATTGACACAACGACTAATGTTAGAAGCATAAGCATCAGGAAACTCTACATCTTTGATGCATAATTTAATCTTCTTAGTTTTGGACATTGTATAATTAGCAGGAGGAAGTATGTACTTAACCCCACTTTTTATTGGATGAAGAGGTTTTTTGATTCTCATCTCTTGTATGTTCAATCGAGATTTCAATGTGTCCTTTGTTTTTCCATCAATATCCAACAACGTTCCTATCACGCTTTCACTAATATTTTTTAGGGAAAAGGGTCAGAACTGCTCCTAACGTATTGACTCCAGGTTAAAAATGCCCTCCGTTAACCTATTTTGAAGAAAATGCCTCTATCGTTAAAAATATGGCATATTTGTGCCCCTAAGTCTAACAACTGAGTGTACTTATATTTAAAATGGTAGGGGCATTTTTTTTAAAATAGGTTAACGGTAGGGGCATTTTAAAACTGGAGTCAATACGTTAGGGGCACAAATATGCCAGAATTTTAACGGTAGGGGCATTTTCTTCAAAATAGGAGGGCATTTTTAACCTGGCGTCAATACGTTAGGGGCAGTTCTGACCCTTTTCCGTATTTTTTTATATGCATTACATCCGAATTATGTCTCAACAATATAGTCCTCCAATATGGGAGTTCAAAAAATATACTTTTCTTCTTCCAGTTGTCACGTCTTTTCATATCTTTTTTTTCTTGTGTTGTCATTCGTAGATCCTTGTAAGGATGTATTTAGTTGTGCAAGCATATCATCTCCACTCAATACTTGTGATGGAGGTCTTTCTTCCCTTGTGTTATCAAAAGAAATTTTTGGTCCGACGATAAGGATGATTTATTTTCAAGAACCTATGATGACTCATATAGCAATGCTTTCGACCATATTTCAAGTAAATGAATCAAGTATTTACATTACAAACAGGAAAAGAAAATTTATCTTTTGTGCTCCAACCAGACAACATGGCATATGCTGGAAAGTCATTAATTGTCCACAACAAAGAAGCACGTAGCAGAAAATTTTATTGCTTAAATGCATCATAAGTCTCAATTTCATCCTCCCATAATTTTTTCAAATCATCAACCAAAGGTTGGAGATACACATCTATATCCATACCACGACTTTTTGGGCCAGGAATAAGCAAGGGTAATAAAATATTAAACTATTTCATGCATAGCCATGGGGAAGATTATACGGAATCAAAAATACTGGCCACATACTATAGGCATTACTCATGGAACCAAAAGGATTAAGACCATCTGAAGCAAGTCTAAGTCTTACATTACGTGGATCTGATGCAAAATCAAAATGGTTCTCATCAAAAGTTTTCCATGTGAGTGAGTCATTTGGATGCCTTAATTCTCCATCATCAATTCACTTATCTTTATGCCACCTCATATCTTCTGCAGTTCGTTTATTCATAAACAATCGTTGTAATCTTGGGATCAAAGGAAAGTATCTAAGAATTTTTCTAGGAATTCCTTTCTATCTCTTATTCAATTTACTTGAAGCAACCTCATTGTCATCTTCCCATCATTTCTGTATTATTCATCCTTTCTCATCACATTTAGGACATTGCTCTAGATCTATATATTCCATTCTATATAAGATGCAATTTTAACACAAGCATATATTTTCATATAATCCAGTCCCAAATTTTTAATAATCTTTTGAACTTCATAAATAGAATTAGGGAGCACATGTCCTTTGAGAAATGCATTACTTAATAGTTTTAACAAGGAGTCTAATGAAGTATTACTCCAACCATGCAAGCACTTCATTTGAAAAGACTTGTTACAAAAGAGAGCTTCGAGAACTTTTCACAATCTGAATATAACTTCTGCTCTGCATCCATTAACAACCGATAAAAACTCTTAGCTTCTGCGCTAGGTTCTTCATATCTGGACTCAGCCGACTCATCAGACGGATCATAAGTTATATTATCTATAGGAACACCGTGATACATGTCATGCAACATCTCGAAAGTGACATCATCATCATTTCCTAATTCTGTATTTGCACTAGAATTTATTTCATCATCTGAAGATGAATCTGACTCACCATGATGAATCCACCTATTATATGTTGGATCTATACCCCACCTAAGTAAATCTATTTTCACATCTTCTCGTGTTGTCCTACGCACATGGTTATAGTTAGTGCACGAATATTGAATTCTTAAACCAATATTAGGATTTGAAAATGCAAGTTTAAAAATTGTTCCACGCTATTCAAGTATTCTGGTAATGCCATATTCCTAAGAAGTATTCAACTTTTATCCATCATGTAATAACCTACAAAATATAAAATATTAATTGTCCCTCAATTTTTTGCTGTAATTTAGCAAAAAAAGAAATAAGAAAAAGGTCAGAGAAAGACTCTATACTAGAATACAGTAAAAATAACAGCATATAAATTGAACGAACGGTGATACAAGCGAATGAACACACTATAGATAAATAGTAATCAGCAAGACTCACCAGACTTTGTAGACAAGAAATAATGAAGCAAAAAACAGACCAGAACCAATTGCTCAGAATTGTAGAATAATAAAGGAGAAAACCTTACTAGAATGGTAACTGAATAGGCTAAGGATTAAGGAAAAGATAATTAAAAGGAGGAAACTGGTTTGCCGCTTTTTTTGGGGGAAAAGTTGAAAAATACTAAGTTAAATCTTAGGCCATTAACCAAACATGTTGAGAAAATTAAGGCGTGAATAGAACTTTCTGAGACAATTAAGGGTTCTACCAAATATAAATTATTACTAATTTATTATATTTTAAAACAACTATGTTTTCAAATAAAATATGGCAGCAACAAAAAACTTACCCGAAGTAACTAAAATAGTGGGCTAACAATTCAGAAAAAGTGATTAATAACAAGAGAAATTTTGGCGCGCTTGATTTTGGCGAAAAACTGAAAAATAATTAGCCAAGTTTTAGGCCACAACCTACCTATTTTGTAGATAAAACTAAAGTGTATTGCCAACAATACAAATTTACTAATACAAATCTATTGTTGCCAAATATTTACATCTGCAACTAATGAGGAAATTGGAGAACTAAATTTCAGCTGCTATTCCAGAAAAACTGATGAAAAATTTGCGGCAGGTGGGGTCAATGTTCATATCGAAGCTCCTTTTCTTTCAATTTTTGCCAAAATCTTCCTTTAGTTCTCTTCAAAAATTTCAAATTCAATGGTTGATGAATTAACTGGATTCGTCTTTGACAAAAAAGAATTTTGAAAGAGTACCCGATGCTCCGGTGAGGAGCTGCGAGCGGCTGGAGATTGTTGGCGGTCGGCGAGGCAGAGTGAGGCCTAATAAGCATTGGGGAGAGGTAATTAGGCAGGACATGACTAGGATGCAGGTTTCCGAGGACATGACCAGTGATAGGAGAGTCTGGAGGTCTAGAATCAGGGTTGTAGGTTAGGGGCTCCTAGAGTTCTTCGTACGCCTCATCCGGGGTTGGGTGTGGGTCAGCAGAGTTACACATAGATGATTTGTGTTTTAGCTTATGTCCCCCATATGGTTGTTAGTTATGGTAGTTTGTATGATATTATTGCATGCGATTGTATTTATGTTTCTTATGTTTAGATAATTATTTGCGCTATTTCTGCGGGAGTTACTAATGCTCTATTATTTTTGTTTTTGTCTTTGTTTTTGTTTTACTACTGTTTTTCCTTTTATCCTATGTGCCGAGGGTCGATTGGAAACAGCCTCTCTGCCCTTTCGGATAGGGTAAGGTTCATCTACATATTACCCTTCCCAGACCCGACCTGTGGGAGTATACTGGGTAGTTGTTATTGTTGTTGTTGTAGTAATGGTGTCATCGAATTAGAGAATGTTGGGGAGTAGTCTTTGAAGCATAGAGCAATTGACATTATAATTACAAAAAGAAAAAAAAGAGCAATTTGAGAATAGTGTCAAAGAAAGAATTACACGTAGCAAATCAAAATGTGAAGGAATTGGATAAAGCCAAGTACACAATACAATTGGCATTGCTTTTGATACAACTCTTTAATGCAGTGGTTGGTAACAATGAATCAGACGTTGCTAAAAGTTCTATGATAATAGCAACAATTTTTAAAGTTGTTGTCACTTATTACAATAAGCCAATAACACTATGATTGTTGCAAAAAATTGTTGCCAATTTTTTAAATTTAAAATGAATTATCTAAGTAATAGAATATAGCAACAATATCATAATATTTGTAAAAAGAAAAATTTTGTTGTTAAAAATTATATGATATAGCAACAACTTGATGAGGTTGTTGCTATTTGTTTATTTTTGCCAATAATACAATAGTCGCTAAATAGTGTTGTAAATTTCATACTTTCTTATAATGATATGAGGGGTCGAGTTGTATATTGCAATAGTAATATATAATTTGGATTGAGTTGTACGCTACAACAGTATTATATAATTTGGATCGGATTACGCGCCACAACAGATTAATCAGGTTTTGGTCCAAAGTATGAAACTTGAGTCATCTTGAATCATTTCTAGTTTATGTCTAGCATGGCTGAGCTTCTACTTATATGATGCCATGTGTAAGTGTTTGGCTCTTTTTGGCCGCCTTTTAACTTTTTAGCTGGATCCTATGCATTGGGTCTGCATTTACGTCGTGCTCCCATACTTGTTGGACTATTTCCTTGAAATATGGATACCCAATTGACTGTACTAAATAGCTTAAAAGGTTTAGGGTGTAATCCCCTCTGTTGATTCCTCTAACTACATTGAACTAGTTTTGGGTAATGATCTGACACTTTAGGGTTTAAGAACTCAGTCTCTATGTGGCAACACTTTCACATCAATCAGTTCTTGAAATCCTTGGGTTTCTACAATAATGAGAAGTAATTAAAGCCCCACCCAAAAAATGGGTGGAGAAGAACCAACTGAATACTGGTTTTCATGTGGTAATATTAAGGGTGTCTAATTTGTGGATCGGGCCGGATTAAGTAGGGAGAATTTTGAATTATACAGGTTTGAAATCGGGTTGATTATGGGTTAAAGGTTATCGGGGTTAATATATTCGGATTCATTCCGGTAAAATATAAACAGTCAGGATTACGCGTACAAGGGACATGGTTAGTATTTTTTGTTAGTATTTTATATAACTATTGTAATTTATATTAATATAAAGTAAAAAATATAAAGAATACAATAAAGATGGAAAAAAATTACACTTATAAATTACAAGTGCTATTTATTTTAAAATTCAAACTTACAAATTAAAAGGTTTCACATCTAACAACAAGTAAATTAACAAAAAA
The DNA here is from genome assembly GCA_034376525.1 of Nicotiana benthamiana. Lineage (NCBI taxonomy): Eukaryota > Viridiplantae > Streptophyta > Magnoliopsida > Solanales > Solanaceae > Nicotiana > Nicotiana benthamiana. The sequence goes on from CM067326.1 coordinate 44,142,467, forward strand.
AAAGTAAATTCAAAGGTTTTGCATTGCCTTAGACTCTAAATTCTTTAAGAAAAATTTTTAAAAATTTGAAATCTAGCCTTTAAACCAGGCTGGACCGGTTAACCGGTTCTACATGGATTTTGGTTGAACGAGTTTGATCGATCCGTTAATCGGTAATATTTAAGTAAACGGATTAACTCTCTCTATCCCTTTAACCCAGCCCAACCCAACCCCCTTATATCGGTCCGGATTGATTTTGGTTTTAATCGGTCTAAATCGGTTCGAAACGAACTGACCCGACCTGTTAGACTGAAAACATTAAGGAATCGAGATGAAGATTGAAGAAGAAGATGAAGATGAGTATGTTTGGTAGAACCTTCTAGAGAGAGTTTCAGAGAAAGAGAAAGAACTCCTCAAATAAAAATATCCGACTGACCTTTTATACAAAGGGGTCAGTGCATATATTACATGTGGGCCAACTCGGGCCAGACCTAAAGCCAAAAGAAAAATAGGCTCAAATATATGTTCTAGCCCAACTACAAGATATACAAGCAATATACATTAAATATACATCAGAAAATCAATGTATGTGTATAGGATTTGAAGCTAGATAATCTTGTAGCTCAACACCCCCCCCTCAAGTTGGAGGGGGAAACCACCTTCAACTTGGACAGCAAAGGATGCAGAATGGTGCAGGGAGTGGCTTGGTGAGAAGGTCAGCCAGCTGACGAGAAGTAGAGACATGGGAGAGAGTAATAAGCCCAGCAGCTAACAAATCACGCACAAGATGACAATCCACTTCGATATGCTTGGTCCACTCATGAAAAACAAGATTTGTGGCAATATGGATAACAGCCTGATTGTCATAGAAAACATAAAAAGGGAGAGAAACAGAAACACCAACATCAGTGAGCAAACGCGAAAGCCAAGACAGTTCAGCAACTACCTTACTGAGAGCCCTATACTCAGCTTCAGAAGAGGATAAAGAAACTACAGGTTGTTTCTTATACTTCCAACTTATCAAGTAGCCACCAAAAAGAACACAAAAACCAGTCACAGACCTGCGAGTATCAGGACAGGCATCCCAATCACTGTCAGAATAAGCATGTACAGAGAAATCAGAACTGTCATAGTAGAAGAGACCCAAATGCATAGACCCCTTAAGATATCTGAGGACATGTAAAGCAGCAGTCATATGAGGGACTCTGGGACACTTCAAATATTGACTCAGATGCTGAACAGCAAAGCAGATGTCAGGCCTGGTGTGAGTCAAAAATAAGAGCTTACCAACAATGCTCCTACATTGATCAGGGAAGGAGAGGATGTCTCAAGAATCAGCATGGAGTTTTACATTAAGATCAAAAGGGCAAATAACAGGAGAAACATTCATACAGTCAAATTGATGCAATAGGTCAGAAACATATTTATGCTGATTAAGGAGCATCCCACCAGGAACAACAAACATCTCAATGCCCAAAAACTAATGCAAAGACCCAAGGTCTTTGATCCTGACCTGATCATCCAGAAACAGCTTCAGGGCAGAAAGCTCATCATCGTCATCCCCAGTAATAATAATGTCATCCACATATGCTGCCACAACAACCAAACAACCAGGCTAGCCTTTGATAAACAGAGAATAGTCATTCAGAGAATGAGTATAGCCTCTGGAGTAGAGGGCAGAAGACAGCTTAGCTTACCATTGTCTGGATGCCTGCCTCAATCCATAGAGAGATTTTTTCAACTTACAGACAAGAGGAGGAGATGCAGAGGAAACAGAATCAGAAGAAGAAACAGAAACGGATAAACCTGGAGGGAGCTTCATATAGACCTCCTCATCCAAATCACCATGCAAGAAAGCATTGTTAACATCAAGTTGGAAAAGTTTCCAATGCTTCTTAACAACTACTGCAATAAGACACTTCACAGTGGACATTTTAACCACAGGAGAAAAAGTGTCAATGAAATCAACCCCTTCAATTTGAGTATCCCCTCTAATAACAAGTGTAGCTTTGTATCTTTCAACACTACCATCAGCCTTATATTTGATCTTATAAACCCATTTGCATCATATGGGTTTCTTACCAGAAGGAAGGGGAACAATATCCCAGGTACAGTTGGCATCCAAAGCATCAAACACCTTTCCCTTGGCATCCTGCCATGCTGGAACTGATGCAACTTGAGAGTAATAAAGAGGTTCAGTCTCCAGAGGAGAAGAAGAAGACCCAGAGAAAGCAGGAAGATGACAGACATAATCCTTAAGGTAAGAAGGAGGATTGTGCTGTCTTCCAGATTTCCTGGGAACAACAGCTGATGTGGAAGAAGGAAAAGTAGGAGGGGAATGTCTGGGATGAAAGGAGGACTGGAAATTGGATAGGAAGAAGGAAAATCTGAAATATAAGGTGAAGTTGGAGAGGAACAGATGGGAATAGAGAAATCTGGCTCAGAAAGGGAATGCTCAAGAGGAGGAACAAAATGAAAAGAAGAAGGAGAAGCAGAAGGAGTAGAGGGAACAAAAGAAATAGATTTAAAAGGAAAAGAAGTTTCATGAAGGATAACATCCCTGGACACAAAGCACTTTTTGGAACTGAGATCATACAGTCTATAACCCTTTTTAGCAAAAGGATACCCCAGGAAAACACATGAAATGGCCCAAGGTTTCAACTTGTCCCTTTGAGGAATTGGGACAGTAGCATACGCAAGACAGCCAAAAGCCTTTAAATGGGAGTAAGTGGGTGCCTTTCCATGCAAGCTTTCATAAAGGGATTTGCCATGAAGAAGCCTGGAGGGTATTCTGTTAGTAAGGTATGTAGCAGTCAATAGGCAATCTCCCCAGAAAGAGATGGGTAAACCAGATTGGAAGAGTAAAGCTCTACAAGTTTCAAGAAGAGTCCTATGTTTCCTCTCAACAACAACATTCTGTTGAGGAGTATGTGGGCAAGTGGTTTGGTGAATAATGCTATGTTGACTAAAAAAGGATGCACCAGCAATACTAGATCCCATCCAAAGCATTGTCACTCATAATAGTTTGAACAACAGCATTAAACTGAGTCTTAACCATACACAGAAAAGACTTAAGCATGCAGAAAACATTGCTTTTAGACCCCAATAAATGTGTCCAGGTTGCTCTAGAAAAGTTATCAACTATTGTGAGAAAATATCTAGAGCTAGAAGAGGTGGGAGTGTGTTAAGGGCCCCAAGTATCTACATGAATCAATTGAAAAGGTCTAGATGTACTTGTTGTGCTTTCAGGAAAGGGAAGTCTAGTTTGCCTAGCCATAGGACAAGTAGAACACTGAAAAGGCTGTTTAGAAGCAAATGGAAAAGATAAGGCGGAAATTTGTTTCATGTTTGCAAATGGAATAAGAGCCAATCTCAAATGCCAAATGTAATTCATGTTAATGGCAACAGCATTATTACAGATGGAACTGTTTACATTTGAAGGTAAACTAACAGCTTCATGACTAGAACAGTCAGGATTACATGAATTAGAAGAAGAAGAACATACAGAAACAGAAGAACAACAATTAGAAGAAGAGGAAGGTGGCACCCAAGCAAGCTTGTACAAACCATCCTCCTCTTTACCAAGATCCAGAGGCATCCTCAGAGAAGGGGCCTGTAACATGTGGAGGAAACAGGAAGTTGCAGTGAACAAGACTATGCAATGCAACTGTTTTACTAATTTGTGGACAAAAATCAAGTTGTGTTTGAAAGAAGGAACAAGTAAGACATCATGAAGAGTGATGAATGGATTTAATGCAAAAGGTCCTGTGCAAGTCACTTTCACTTTATATCCATTAGGAAGAATTACAAGATAGTGTACAGTTAAAGGTGTGAGATTGAAGAGTAAATCTTTATTAAAGGTCATATGGTTAGATGCCCCTGAGTCTATAATCCAGGTGACAGAATTAACGTGAGTTAGCATGCAAAGTTTGGAACCAGAAACAGGGCTCTCAGTTAGCATAGTACCAGCAAAATTGGCAGCATACATGGGAGGAGGAGACTGGGTAGTGGAGTCCCATAGCTGATTTTGTTGCAGCAGGGTCATCAATTGTTCATAATGTTGTCTGCTCAACCCAGGTATCACAGAACTCTGGCCATCTATGTATGGAACAGGTTGATGACTTTCAGGAGGATTTCCATGAGGAACAGACTTATTTCTTTCAGAAGAATGGAAATCCACACCAGTAGTTAGATGAGCAGCAGCAGGTCTCCTCCCCTTGTTAAATGTTGTACTTTGTGAATACCCATGAATCTTGTAATACTTATCAATTAAGTGCCCAAATTTCTTACAGTATCTACAGAACAAAGAGTCTCTAGCTTGGTCAAAGTTAACTCTTTGTCTGAAATGAGAAGAAATAGGCATTGTGTCCTTATTGAATCCAGCTGAATTTTTGTTTGTGTGGACATTGAAAGACATAGAGTCTGGATTAAACTGAGAGAGAGACTGAACTTGTCTCTGCTTCTCATCATTGAAGACCATATTGTAGACACTGTCAAGGATAGGAGGAGGCTGCATCATCAGTAGGTTACTCCTTACCCCCATGTATTCTTCATTAAGGCCCATAAGGAATTGAAACACCTTATTCTCATCATCTTCCTGTATGATGCCATTTATGGCAGGACAAATGCATCTTTGTCCATGGTTTGCACACATTGTTCCTAATTCATCCCACAGTCCTTTAAGTTTGTTAAAATATGAGGCTACATCTAGAGATCCTTGAGAAGTATGAGAGAGTTCTCTTTTTAGTTCAAAAATTTTGGTTTTGTTAGCAGTACCATATCTAGTTGCGAGCTGTGCCCATATGCTCTGTGCAATATCAGAATACTGCACACTCTCAGTTATCTGAGGGGATAAGGAAGCAGTCAACCAGGATATTACCATATTATTACATCTGTCCCATAACTTTTGTTCAGCCACATTAGAGTCTGGTCTGGGACATGTACCATCAACAAAGCCAATCTTATTTTTAGCAGACAACGCTACAATCATTTTCCTTCTGCAACCCCCATAACCACTACCCGAGAAGGGAGTGGACACAAGAGAAACACTAGGAACATCAGAGGAGTAAACAAATAAGGGACTGGTAGGATCAACAGGAGTTGTATTAGTACTCATGTTAGCTGCCAAGAAGAACAATGAGTTTAAAGTCAAAAAAATAATCTCTGCAAGTAGTTTGAAAAACTAAAGTTGTATCAAAACTTCATGCAAATCATATAGCACATAAAATAGGAATAGATTTACCCTCCTTCTTCGCGATCGGAGAAGATCGGCCTTCGATTAACAGAAAAATGCCAGTTCCGAACAGCAGAAACCCTAAAATCTGAAGCCTCGCCGGAATCGACTCGAGAACGTCGGAAAACCAACCCAAATTTTTTTCAAGTAAAATACATATTCAAATACAATTTAGATCAACTTTCAAAATTTTATTTTTTTCATGTTTCAACCAATTCTATGCTCAAATATTGGCCACTATATTAACTCAAAGTTTGTATTGTGTCAGAAATTGATATGACTTGGTTGCTTTTGCAGACCCTTATTGCTACAAGTGAAGTTACCAAACAAATATATGATGAAAACAAAGATTTCTTCCCAATGAAACCCAGTGATTATGGAAGATTTTTGGTGATTTCAATAGGCACTGGATCAGCCAAACTGGAACAAAAATTTAATGCTAAAATGGCAGCCAAGTGGGGTATCGTAGGTTGGCTAAATAAGGGAAGTTCAAATCCAATTATTGATGTTTTTACTCAAGGTGGTGATGATATGGTTGATCATTATATTTCTGTTGCTTTCCAAGCTCTTCGTTCTGAAGACCGTTACCTTCGTATTCAGGTAATAAATAGAAATCGTTTTTAAATATTTGACTTCATAGATAAAAAGTCAATTCCACCCCCCTCCAATTCAAATATAACTTTATTAGTCGGGTATTCATCGCCTCTCTATCATCACAAGGTAGGGGTAAAGCCTAAGTCAGCATATACTTAACCATCTTCATATCATACTTATGGAATTAGCCACCAGTGTTTGTTTGTTAGGGAGGACTCATTTATTCTTAGATGTTCTCTCAATTTTCGAACGGTGGTGCATCTAAGAAAAATGTGCCTAGATGATTCATCTTTATTATAGCATATGGCACAGCTATTATAAACATTAATGCTAATATAATGCAAGTATTGGCGACAAGGTATTTTGTTATGAAGACATTGCTAGAGGAAAATCCTAATTTTATTTGGTCAATTAATATTTCAGATTCACATGATGTTGTGTTGATGGGGTGTATACTCTTCTAAAATGCTGGACCACGATTTGGAGGTGAAACAACAATTGGATGTAAGAGACCAAATAAGAGTGTCTTGTCTATTATTTAAAGGCATGAGAATTTTATTGATGTTAGTTTTTACCTCCTTTGGAATAGAGAATGATATTTTTGATAAGTTCCAGAAGTTACCGAAGAGGATATCTTTAATAGTCGTGGTGGTTTCTTCTCTTTTGAGAGGACCTTGTATTAATTGTCTTTGAGTTGTATGATTGGGAATCCAAAGGTTTAGTTTAGAGTTTTAGCTTGGATTCCTTGTGCTGCCTTTGGAACAAATAGACCATCCCTTGAGAATTTTTTTCTCATCAAAGGAATTTTATTTTTGAGAGTGTTTGTTGTATATCTTTTAACTAGAGTTGTTGACTATGGGGGAGTGGTGTTGGTCAAGAGTCTCCATGCAAGATTAGTTATTGAAGTTAAGTTCTTGTTTTTAGCAGTTGTTATTCCTAGAACTTCCTCCTCTTTTGGATTAGTGATATTGTTCTAATTAATATAGTGAATCTTTTTTGATACTAGCAGATCCTCATATAAAGTTTCTTTGGATACGGTCGATTTATTTTAATATTTTATTGGGGAGGAGAGTGTAGTACATTGCATGGCTAGGAATTGCATGGGAAATTCCTGAATCCATTGAGCTGAGATGGATTGGGTCCCATTGACAGATATCTACTTGATGAGAGATCAGACCGGAGAAAATTTCCATACATAAAATGAAGATATGGGAATAAAGGACATCCTTGTCTTATTCCCCTACTTGGGCTAAAGAATTAAGTTATTGAGCCATCGACTAGGATGTAAATTCTACTTGAGCAGATACAATTCAAAATTAATATAGAGATTGTTGGTAGAAAGTTTAAGAACTTAAGCATTCTACAGAGGAAGGACCATTCTAGACGGTTGAAAGCTTTTTTTAGGTCCAGTTTGAGGATCATACTAGCTTTTTTTCCTTTCATATTCTTAAAGTAGTTTATGATTTTTTGAACTAGGATAACATTATCACTAGTTCTTCTTTCTTTTATGAAGCTAGATTCAAATGGGCTAATCAGATCATTTAGAAAAGATATAATCCTATTTACAATAATCTTTTTAATGATTTTGTACAAAGTATTACAAAGATCAATGAGCCTAAATTTTTTAGATTATTAGCATTACTGATTTTTGAAATTAATAAAATTTAGGTATCATTGATATTGGGAGGGGGAGTTTTTGTGTGAAATGCTTGCATGCAAAGATTTATGATCGAGGGTCCAACAATGTTTTAATACTTTTGATTGAAAAAAGAGTGTATACATCAGGACCGGGAGCCTTGAAAGGTTTAAAAGAGAAGACATAATTGGTAACCTCAATAGGTATTAAAGGTTTATCCAAGATTTTATGATCATTTCTATTATATTTTGGAGGATCAAGGCGTATATTTAACCAATCTGTGAATTCATTTGATGTTATGAAGGAGTTGTAGAAGAATTGCTTGGTGTGGTTTATAAGTTCTATTGGATCATTGATCCAGTTACCTTGGACATCCTTAAAGAATATTATTTTATTTCTTCATCTGTTATGAATGGCCATTATATGGAAAAACTTAGTGTTCGCATCTCTTTCTTGTACCCAATAAATTCTGGCTCTTAGTTCCAATAGTCATCATTAATTGTTAGATAGTTGTTATAATCCTATTAAAGAGAACATTCTAATTCTTGAAGGGATATACTATTATGGTAGTGTTGAGATTCTTTAATGCCTTTTAATCTTGCTAGAATTCTATTTTTTCCTTGTGGATGCTCCCAAAAAACAAAATTCTTCCACTCCTTGACTTTTGTAATGGAAGTGTTAGATGAATCATAATAGTTTGAGTCCTTCAAGTTGTCTTTAACTAGATTATTAAAACTAGGATGTCTGCACCAGTAAGTTTCTAGTCTAAAGGGTTTTAGGAGTCTAGTGGTTAAATTAAGGGTTATTTGGAGTAGTGGAGGGTTGTTATCTGAGTGTGTTTTGGGTAAGTGAGTAACAAAGGTATTTGGGAATGCACTGATTCAATCACTATTTGCTAAAATTTTATCTAGCCTTTTCATAATAAGGCCATTATTTTTCCTCTTACGGTTTGACCATGTGTACTTACAACCCTTATACCCTAAATCTGTGAGACCATGTCTGTTTATGCAATTCTAAAGGTATTTTGTTCGTTTACTGCTTACCAAGTTTCTTCCTAACTTTTCATTTGAGTCTATGACATCATTAAAGTCCTCCTACTAACCAATGACCTTTATACTGATCGTGCATGTTGATAACATTGTCCCACAGTTGGTTTCTTTCTCTCACCTTAGTGCTAGCAGATATTCAAGTATATAACCAAGTAGTGTTAGCCGAAACTGCCTCAATAGTTGCAATGATTTCTTGATTCCTTCTAACAAACCTATTATTATTAACTACGGCATGATTCCAAAGAATCATCACCCCTCCCCCCCATTGACCATTTGCAGGAATTTCGATCATATCAGAGAATTCAAATGGATTTAGGAGAGCCATATGATTATCCATATGTGTTTCCAAGAGACTGAACATACTAAGGTGGTGGGTGTCAATTATTTCCCTAAAGTGAAGCCTGAAAGTGTCATTTTTCCACCCACAAATATTCCAGATGATAAAAGATGTTAGCCTATTCATGTTTAGGTTCCACTTGTGAAGATCCCCATTCTCCAATATTCTTGGTGCAATGCACTGGATTTCTCATCTGAAATGGCACTAGAATCATTGGATGCTGTTCTACTGTTAGATCGGTTGGTGGTCTTATATTTGTTGTGCACTTGTAGAGTGCCAGTGGACATTTGAGAATTTTCCTATGTTCCTGTCTTTCCTAGATAGATTATAATTAGTACTATAATTAGTAAAAAAAGTTATTACTCTTATTATTAGCAAAATTATTAGGTAATTCATCAGAGTGGTTTTTGGAATTATCCAAAACCATGTTTTGTGGAGAAAGAAATGAGAACTGGTTTTTGGAGTTATTAGTTGATATCCAGTTTTTTATTTGAAGTTGTTTTTCCTAACACTCACACCATGTTGGTTGGATCATTCTTTGAAATTAAAGATCTGAAATGTAAGAAACTAACATATGGAGGCATTAAAGATATTGACATTTATACCTTTGTCTTTGAGAGAGCCTCCTTATTTGGATTTTGCGTGGGTTTTTGGTACCTTTTTTGAAAGTACTATTTTTCATCCCTCCTTTGATGTGTGTTTATCCTCTTACATAGCTTTGTCTTGTTCTTCTTGTTTAATAGTGTATTGATATGTTTTTATGAAAATGCTTTGTCCATGGTTGGATCTTGGTTGTTGCATATTGGCCAGTAGAATGGGCTAGGAAGCCACAATTTAGACATAGGAGTTTGTCGCACTCATATAGGATCTGTTGTTTATGTGAGCCAATTCACATATTAGCTTTAACTTGTTAATTTCGTGGTAGTTCCATATAAATTCCAGCACATCGTCCATGAAAGGTTGCTGATGTGCACAGATCTACTTTGAGAAGTCTTCCTATTGTGTTTCCAACTTTGTTTAGGATCTTTTTATCATAAAACTCCATGGTTAATTCTGGTAATCTTATCCAGATAGCAGTGAATGTTTGTTTTGCTCTTAATGGCACAAAGTTAGGTTTCCGACATTGCATTGATAAGAAGTTGCCAAATATGAACCACGAAACTTTCTGCAAAGCAGTTTCCACGTTCTCTTCTTGTTGAACTTCACTGTATAGTAGCTCTCTCCTAGTTCAATGAGGGAAAAGTCCTCTAAAGGCTTTCATAGATCTGTTATTTTACGTTTGAGCACTTGATGGAGGATTTTTTCCCTTGAAGTTTAATTATAACAGAGAATCTCTAGGGGTAGTGGATGCATTGTTTATCTTTCCTAGTTATTAGTATTAGGTGTTCGTTTTTTCTTGATATGTGAGTGTCTTTTCTGGTTCTACCTCGATAGAGTCAATTGCCATAGGTAATAAATGAGAAATGGTTGATGATAAACTGAAGCTTTTCTCATGGTCATTGGATAGGAGTTTTTCCTTGAAGGAGGCGAGATCTTTTGATTGGATGGAATAAATGTCAGACGGTTTGGGGGTGGTTCCACTCAAACAACGTAATTTTCCATTGCAGTTTTATATGAATAACTTAGTAGAGGGAGTAGGATTATAGTAGAAATTTTATAGGGTCTGTTGTTAGATGGTTAGAGAGAAGATGGAGCTTCTCTCTAAAGTTGTCGCTCAGATAACTTCAGTTGTTAACTTTCAAATTCTCTTTTTCATATTCAACTTTAAATGGTCCTTTTTATTTGTAAAACTTCAACCAAATATTGTCAGGAGCTCTGGATGTCAAGAAATTAGGGGTGTTCAAAATCTAACCATAATCGTAATCGAACCGTAAAATTCTCTTATTGGTATTAAGATAATGGTTGGTGAACAAATTAAGATTTTATAATTAATGGCTTAATAATTTGAAAGTGAATAGCTCAATTTTCTTACTATTAACCCATTAAGAATTTTTATATGATACTTTAGGTCTATGAATATAAAATAGTTCGAAATCCAATATCATTATCCATAGGAATTTATAGGGAGACCAATAAAGGCGTCACATAGTAAAAAATTTCTGAGAAAAGAGACAAAAAAGAATCTCCAATCCCAATAGTTACCATCTGAATTGATCTATGTAGTAGGATGGTTAAAGCTGTTGGAACTTGAAAATTATTCCTGTGAGGAAGTGAGTTTCCACTTTCCACGACCTTTGTTCGTATAATAGAATCCAAGCTGATATCTTCAAATTTTTTGTGTCAAAAGTTTTAATATGACATATACGTTCCTGTTTATTTTGTTGCCTATATTATCTGGATTATGTTTTGTTTCCTATCTCTTCCTTTTGTTTAATGGTGAGTACAAAGTATTTAATCAGATATAAGATTCAAGACAAATGTTTACCATGGTAATTGAATGCAATCCGAAGGTGACATATCCTAAAATTTTCCCTTATCTTTATTTTTTTATTATTATTTATTTTATTTAGCCCATAAATCACTCAATAATCGCTAATTCAATATAAATTTTCTCAATATCTTGTTGGTTATCTAACATATTATTGTTAGCATGTGATTTTTGCCTCGTTTAAATTATTCCTATAGAATTCTTAAAATTAGGATTTTTCTTTGTTTATGTGATTTTTAGAATTTAATTGCATGATTTTGTGCTTGTTTGCATTTTTGTGTGTATTTTAGTTGATATAATTCATAAAAAATACAAAAATAGCACATTTGCACTTACGACCTCATTTTAATATTTTTAATTTTATTACTTAATTAACATTACAATAATGGAAGAAAATAACTAAAAATAGTTCTTTTGCATTTTACTTTTAATTATTCGATGTTTTCCTTAATTTTCTTTAAATTAGGATTGATTTATTTTAAAAATTAATTAGTTTAATTTTAGAGGTCTTTGTTAATTTTAAATTTCTGTATTTAACAAAATAAAAAAAATGATGAAAAGAAGAGAAAAATAAAGAGAAAAATCAGGACCATCGAGGTTATCTGATCAAACAGTCCTGAAGCCCCATCTCCAAGTATTTAAGTGTCCAAATGTTACCACCACCAGAACCCCCTTGCCCTCACTGTCTCTCACACTAATACCCTAACACCGCCTCCGTCTGCTGCAAGCCGCCGATCGGAAATCGCCTCTGCCAGTGGCGACTATCTAAATGCTCCCAGAATTACACCAGCCACACTCCTTATCTTCCTCTTTCTATATTTACCACAACCAGCCGTCGAATCACAACCAATCCCATTGAATCTCCAATCAAAGTGGTGGCTGCTCCGTCGTGTATGGCGGCGTCGATGCCAAACGGCCCCAAAGTAACACCCCATGGCCAACGGACCTCCCTCAACCTAAGTCCACATGTACCGTCCCTCGAATATACGCCGAACTCTTCGAATATTAAATCAAAATCCCGGCCAAAATCTCAGCATTCCCCAAATCACTCCAAATTAACCCCAACCAGTCCCCTCACCTTCTTCACTTCAAAACCACAACCATTTACCCTTGAATGTCCCCCCAGTTCCTCCAACTCAAAATCTAGGGTTTCTAGAACACACCAAGTGATGCATGAAGAATCCCAGGGTTCGTGTCAAAAGAATTAATCTTAATTTTCCCAATTCCTTTGCTTATTTTTCTTTGCCTCACCTCTTTCTCTTAATATGAGTCTAAATAAGTTTAAGCCGAAATTGCAAAATTAGATTTAATTGGTGTTAGACAAGTTAGCTTTAATCTATTTGTTCAAGTTTATATGTTAAGTTGATAAGTTTAAATTGATTTTGAATCAAGTGTGTTAGTCTCTTCCAGTTGAATTATTTCACATGTTAAAATCCTTAAGTTTAAGCAGTATCGATTCAAATTATATTAATCCTTCATGATTGATTCCTGATTCAAATTGGTTGTATGGTTTGCTCACAGATTAGCTAATCATATTGAGTTAAATGTCTAAGTATTGATTGAAATTTAGTTTAAGTTCAAAGGTCAAATGCAATATCATTTAACTAAGGGTCTTAAAAAATGATTCTAAGTAATTTAAAATCAAGACAATGGGTAAAATCGAAATGCCTAGTGATTGAAAGGGTAAACAGGGAATGAAACCTTAGAGAATCTTAACATAACAATAATAGAACTTTCTAGTAGGGGTTCCCCAATCAATTGTAGTGCTAAAACTTGGTTAACAAGTTAAAAATTGAGGGACCTCAATGAAATAAAAGATCTGAAGGTTGCCCTAATCTTTGCCTATAAAGGCATTCCAACCTTTCCTTTCAAGGAGTATTTTTGAGAGGAGAGATTTTGAAAAGTTAAAAGCATAAGAAAAAACACACTGAAAAAATTTGAACAATTGAGGCAACTAAAATTTAGAAAACATCACTATTCCATTAAACCTTAGGAGATTTTTGAAGTTCCAAGCTCTCAGTTTAATCCTTAGCTTATCTAGAGTCGTAAAATAGCTTGAATTCTCATTGTGTTCCAGTAGTTGAGGTTATCAATAGTGCCTGGGGTTATTTTCCAGTTGAATTAGTTCATCATAAGCCTGGTTTTCAAAAATCAGCGGAGTGATTGGGTTGATTGAAGTTATTTTGGAGTCTATTGCATCCTATCCTTGTTTTCTAGGTTATTTACTTGAAATTGCTGATTTTTTTGATTCTGTTACTGCACTACTGCCTAGCTGACTATCCATTTTCTAATTTTGTCTCACGTTCTAGGTATCGCTCGATCTTCTATGAGGTGAATTACAGAATTGAGGGTTGAAATGGATTAAAAACTATTGTATAGCAAATGATAGATGTTTGTTAATTCCATGTTTCACACAATTTTTGTGTTTGAATCTAGTAGTATGATATAGTAGCGTTCAGTAGAAGGCATCCACATAGCATAGTTGTAACTCCAAGAAATCCTGTCACTTTCTTGCCTATTAGAGGCTGATGAATTAGTCAGCTTGTGGTTTTAGTTGTTTAGTTCATTCATTAGCTTTAGTTCTGCCTGTAAATATTTATGCAATAAGCACTACTGAACTGCTCCCAAACCCTATGAGTATCCAGTTAGGTAGTATTAGCCTTAGCTTGGTTCAGTTTTGATTTTATTATCTCATCAGTAGATGTTGAATATGGAATAAATGTTATTTATGAATTAACTCCTGAACCAGCTTGTGCGTTCATTATCAATGTCAAGTCCGACATCCCCTATGGTTTATAATACGATTAACCACCTTAATTTGTTATTGGACGTCAAAAACTGGAGTTGTAGCTCATTACTTTACATATGATCTGATTATGAATCTAAAATCTGATTTAAATAAATCAATATTTGATTTGAGCAATTAGCCAATTTGTTGTAAAAGTAGTAGGCATTATGAGGACCAACATAGAATTAGTATTGGCTTGAGATTTACTTTGCGCCAAAGCTGAAATAAGCTGCATAAAATTTGAGGCCCCGTCGGGCCAATTACAGGACTAATCGCTGGGTCCATCCGTCTTTGACTGAGGGAGCTAGCATTTCAATAAATAGCTAATTAGAACAATTTAGGTGTTAATTATTTCCACCCGTTAATAGGAATTAATTCGTATGAGGCAACAATAGTTCACATACTCCCAACCTTAATCCAGTATCATGTTTTTCTATTAAATTGAGGGCGCCAAACAAAAATCTCAAATGCGTGGCCCTCGATTAAATTAGTTTATTAAAATATTTAGAAATTCGGGACGTGCCATCTAGTGAATTTTCACGGCCTCTCAAAGTTAACAACGCGTTAGTTGCATTAGGCGCGTTATTTAATAATTATATCTTCTTAAACTCGAGTGCACATTTATGTGACCCAAATCCAAATCTCGACGGTGTTAAAATATGTCAAAAATCATGGGTGCATTTATGCAACGTGATTTGAGACGCTTTTTAATACTTTTGTAATCTTCCTAAAAAGTTTAGCTAAAAGCGGTAAGTAATTTTAGAACTGCACTATAGGATAAACATGTATGAAATCATATAATTAGCCAGTTATGGTAGTTTACGCGACCGTGCTAGAACCACGGAATTCGACGGTGCCTAAAACCTTCTCTCGCGTTAATAGAATTCCTTACTCAAGAATTTCTGGTTCGTAGACTTCATTTGGAAAGTCACAAATTTCCTTGATTTGGGATTCAAGATAAACCGGTGACTTGGGACACCAAAAGCCAAACCTATCCCAGGTGGCGATTCTGATAAATAAATAATCCCATTTCGAATAATGTCAGTTTAAATGAAAAACTCCTTTATACACAATCCTTAGAGGTAGGTGTATAAGAAAGGAGGTGTGACAGCTCGGGCGGCTCTGGTGGGGACAGAAAAACCTAGAATTTTGGTTTAGGGTAAGAATTCGAGCATAGAATAGCTATTATACTTGGCTTTATTTATTATATGGTTTTCCTACACGTTTCATCCTAATGTGCTAAGTGCTTTACCACTTTGATATTATTTGAATTGTATAGATAAAAATGTTACGTAACCCTTCTCTTCTCATCTTCGGGGGTGTGCTCGCTGGTCAAGACTCTCTATTCTGTTAAGTGCCATACCTTAAAGTAAGAAAGAGGCCGGATAAGTTACTAAGCCGGATGACCTTTTGGTTCTCGGTATGTAGCCCCCTCCTCGATTCGAGTTGTTCGCTCGGGTACAGAGTCTAGAACTATACCCAGGAACCTAGAATAACTCGACCTCATGGCGGATCCCTAGTAGGTACGCTAACACAGGGGTTGGGTCCGTGTAGGACAGGTGACCTGAAATGAAAAGACCATATTGATGCATCCTACTTGCTATTTGTGCATTTATTTACTACGAATCTGCATGCTGACCAGCTTGTAAATAAGGGGAGAAGTTTGAGAAGAAAAGGAAAAAAAAAAGAAAAAAAAGAGAGAGAAAAGAATAATAGTGTTAGGGTTGAGTGAGTTAGTCACCTGTTTTGAAAAACCCAATACCTAAATGATACTAAAAAACTTTCAAATTTTTTAAAAATCAAAGAAAAAGAAAGTTTTTCAAAAAATAGTTGGTTTTGTCAGAACTGCCTGAACTATGCCAGTTTGATTCTCACACAATGTGAGATGCGTAGGTAATCCCAATCGTGTCCAACTTCCTTTTTTGAAAAAATAGCCCAAAAACAGTAAAAACTTTTTGAATTTTCTCAGGTGAAACCATTCTTGTTTAAAATAAGCCGAATGTCCCCAAAAGGGCTTCAGAAGGTTATTTTGCAAGAACAACCACCTTGGGCCATTTTCCACGGTTAGCAGGCGCAACCTTAAAATCTTTTTCCTGAAGTGCTGAAAGGACGTATTTGCAAAACCGATTTTTCTTTTTTCCATTAGGTAAAAATAAGTAATTAAATCACCCTAATAAATGTACATGATGTGCACGATCCAAAATGAACCTTTCTAAATCATGAACAAAATCTCTTTGGAGTTGCGTCTGTGGTGGAATGATCTAGGTGAAGAACGACATGATGAGGTCAAAAAATATTTGGAAGGTCTTACTGGTTTATTGGAGATTAACCCTCGGGGAGACATCATAAGGGCATTGGTCACATGCTGGGACTCGGCGCACAACGAGTTCCATTTTTCAGATTTTGAACTCACCCTGACCCTAGAGGAAATAGCCGGATACATTGGGAGTGCTGAGGTTTCATAAAGGCATAAGTATTTGATTGCCCCGAGAACCGTAGCTGTGCACATATTCTTAGACTAACTGAAGATAAGCAGGACGGTCCACAACCCGGATATGGCCACTTAGGAGGGTTCAACAGTCCGGAAAGCAAAATATGTAGCAAAAGAACCCGTCAAAAATGGGAGGAACATAGACGTTTTGCTTTTATGGTGGTCTTCTTAGGGATTCTAGTGTTCCCGAGGAAAGATGGAAATATCGACATAAAAAAAGCGGGGTTCGTCAACACATTACTCACCCAAGCCAAGAGTGCTCTTGCGCCTATGATAGTAGCTGAAATCTTCCGCGCTCTCATAGCCTTCAAAGCCGGAGGAGACTTTTTTTAGGGGTGCAATTTGTTGTTACAAAAATGGATAACCGAACATCTATTCCATCATCCTCAATTCATGAGTTATGGGTCAATAAATAAAACATGTGCATAGGAATTTTATACGAGGATTAACGGGCATTAGCTTGCCTGATGGGGTTAAGGAATGGATATCATACTTTTGGTCTATCATTGCCAGTCAAATAGAGTGGACGTTTGGATGGTTACTTGTGGATGAAATCATATATATTCCAGCAACTGGACCTCACTTCATCTTGATGGGTCTTAAGAGCATTCAGCCTTACACACCGTATAGGGTTTTAAGACAACTCGGGAGGTGCCAAATAGTGCCAAAAGTTTAAGATATTAGTACCCAAGTAGTTGAGATTGGTCCTGATTGCCAGTTTCCTGAAGCAAGAGTCCGCCAAATCTGGAGCGAATGTCAATACTTGGCGGTAAATACCTGTGCACGGGATCGAGCTAAAGGAGATGTTTCACATGGGTATCATACTTGGTATAGAAGGAAAATTGCAGTTGGGAGGCCTGCCAAAAGACCTCACCTCCCGGATTTTGTTGAATCATCACAAGAACAGTGGGCCGGGTTAGCTAAGGAAAATGAATATTGGGCCAAAATAAGAGAGTTGGAAAAGCGGGTCTGAGACCTTCAATTTGAAAAAAGCCTACAGTTCGCGGTCGATAAAGGTGGAAAGAAGAAATTAGCCAAAGAAAATAAAGCCTTACGAGCGCAAATTCAAAAGATGAAAATAGCAGTCAAAAATCCCATCAGGAGTGCCAAATATGCAAATCTTATATATAGTCTGAGGCAAAAAGAATGAATTTATTTTTGACCTCAACAAAGTAGAAAGACAATTAGCTGGTTTTGAAAGCAATTGGCTAAAAATGCGGAAGAAAGAGCACACCTGATTAAGCAGTTGAAAGAAGGGTACAATAATGAGGTCACATGATTAAAGAAAAGGGTAAGGTAATCGTCATAGAGAACAAAATGGTCAAACAGGTGAAAGAATTCAAGGTTGATAGAGAGCATTGCTACATGGAGTTGGAGAAATTAGAAATTTATTTGCAGTGACTTTAGGAGGAAAACCAGGTAGCCGAGTAGACTTTGGGGACCAGGGCCCAACATATAGGGTGGTAGCTTCAAGAAAAGGGCAGAATCAGAGAAAAGATCCTAAACCTTGCTCACTACATTACTAGGAAATGCCAAGTGTGCGAGAACATGACTCGCACCACCTTTCTTACGGCAGTAATGATATTTGTTAAACAGATATTGAGCGGCTTGGATAGATATCAAAGGGATATTGCATATAGGCCCGCGGTGATGAGACCGAACGATGTCCCGCAGGCACCAGGAGCTTTAATGTATTCATAATTTTCATTTGAGGATGTATTTCCTTTTCCACTAGAGTCTCTTAGTTGTTTGAGTCTGTATTTCCTTTTGAAGTAGGATAGTTGGAGTCTGTATTTTATCTATTCATCATAGCCTGTTAACTGTTTTAATCTCTAAGCTTTGAAGCTTTGTAACCAAAGTATTTTCTATCTATGAAAATAAAAAATCTCAAAACATTTTGCTTCTATTTACATTTATTTTTCACGAACTACGTTTGGTTTGATTTATGCAGGATCATGATATGTATGCAATCTCCATAGGATTTAATCGTAACCCTAAGAGAAAAGAAAAAAAAAGAAAAGAAATAAAATAAAAGAAAATAAGAGTGGAAAAGAAAAGAAAGAGAGAGAAAATAAGAAGATCGAGAGAGGGAGAGAGAGAGAGAGATGATGGCAAAAGCAAGGCCAAGAATGAAAGAAAATAAAAGAGACGAGAATGGAAATCAAGTGGATGAGGAAAGCTGGGATGACACATGCAATCGTTGCAAAACATGTAGAAACCCATATAACTGCATAGGTGCATAACACCCCAACGTGCGATTACCTATCTGTTATTTGTCTCAAACTAATTATTTGCTAATATCATTTCCACTCCAGGTTTTATAGAAACAACGGTTGGTTTTTTCGGTAAACTGGCTTTACATCCCTAATTCACCAGATCAAAGGGTAGAAGAGAAATGTCTTTAGAAATCAGTCTTCCAGCTA
This sequence comes from Nicotiana benthamiana, assembly GCA_034376525.1. NCBI lineage: Eukaryota > Viridiplantae > Streptophyta > Magnoliopsida > Solanales > Solanaceae > Nicotiana > Nicotiana benthamiana. The sequence continues at coordinate 44,161,425 of CM067326.1, forward strand.
TTCCTATCACGGACGAAAGCCCAATCTCGGGCATCCCAGCATCAGAGTCAGCAACCGCCGAGGAAAATCAGCTATTGCATCTCCGTATAATGGAGATGTGGGATGCCTGGTCAAATGAAAAAGAGCCGCCTAGCACAATTCCCAGATTTCCCGAGCTTTTCCCAAGAATGGGGGGAACGTCCACTATCCCAATCAGTCATCCCAACATCCCACTAGGACACCCAACGATCTCAACTCATTTTGTGGGAACACCTTCAGAGATTCGCCCCTAGATGGCTATATCCAATGCAGTCCCAAACATCTTTACTGTTCCACCATACGAAACTATATCACAACCTGCATTGCCAAGGCCCGCCTTTGATGCTTGAACCTTTACATTCCAAACATTCACTCCCCAAATAGAGCCCCTTCAGTATCCCACCTATACTTATTCGCAGTCGCATCCATTTGAGCTCACGACGGGACATGAAAGGACTCCCAAAACTTCGGAACAGGAAGAAACGTAAAAGAGGTTGAGAAGCATGGAGCAAAGCCTCAAAAACATGCAGGGGCAAAGTGGACAAAAAAGTGTGTCATATACTGATTTGTGCATGTTTCCTCACGTCCATTTGCCTATGGGATTCAAAACTGCAAAGTTTGAAAATAACAATGGGCATGGTGACCTAATTGCTCATATTAAGAAATACTGTAATCAGTTGCCCGGAGCTGGAGGAAAAGAAGAGTTGCTCATGGCTTACATTAGGGAAATCTTGGTGGGTATCGCCTCCGAATGGTACATGGATAGGGATATTTATCGGTGGCACATCTGGGATGATCTTTCAAGAGGTTTTGCTCGAAATTTCCAGTACAATATTGATATTGCTCTGGACTGGAACTCGCTAGCAAATCTAAAGAAGAAGCCCTCTGAAAGTTTTTGTGAGTATGCGATCAAATGGCATGAATAGGCATCAAGGGTAAAACCTCTAATGGATGAAGTGCAAATGGTCACTCTATTTCTCCAAGCTCAGGAGGCTGATTATTTCCAGAATATGATGTTAGTCATGGGCTAGTCATTTGTAGAGGCTATTAAAATTGGTGAGATGGTAGAGAATGGACGTAAAACAGGCAAGATTTTTAGCCAATCAGCTATTTAAGCAACCTACCAAGCCATCCAAGGCTGGTCTAAAGGAGTGACCAAAGGTAAGAAGAAAGGAGAAATAGCCATGGCGGCCTCTGGTGCAAGGAGACACCGCGCTCCTAGACCCATGTTCTCAGACAGATCCCCCCGGCATTATTACCCTCATCAAGACATGGCCTATGAAGCCTATGTGCCTGCTGAAACTTCAGTGGAGTAGTTAGAAAGAATGGCAGAAAGAGTTTTTGCCATCAATAAAATTTCATTCATCAAAATTGACTTGCCCCCGGAAGGGGCTGCTCAAAACAAAGCGTTGCATTTAACTGTCAAATGTGAGGGATATTATTTAAAGAGGGTCATGGTAGACAGAGGTTCGAGGTTAGACATTTTCCCACTCTCTATACTCCAACATATGGAAATTGGGACTGGAAAGATTCATCCCAACAATGTCTGTGTGTGAGGTATCAAGAGGGACACAATAAGGGAAATCAATTTGATTTTGACCATTGGCCTGGTGGACTTTGAAGTAACATTCCAAGTGTTGGACATGGACACATCTTACAACTTCCTTCTGGAAAGGCCTTGGATCCATGCAGCAGGAGTCGAACCCTCTACTCTCTGTCAAATGGTGAAATTTAAGCATGAATATCAGGAGATCGTAGTCCGCGTAGAGGATGAACAACAAATCTATCGGGACCCGTCTGTCCCATGTCTTGAAGCGAGGGAAGGTAGTGAGCACATAGTATATCAGGCCTTTGAAGTTGTTGTAGCCGACCATTATGAAGAGGGAAAACCCTGCTCACAGCCCTTCCTTTCCAATGCATCAATATGGTGGCTGTGGATATGATACGACATGGATATAAGCCGAGAAAAGGGCTGGGAAAGTCGCTGTAATGGGTAGCTGAGACAATTATGTTGCCTACAACTGAGAAGTTCTTCGGGTTAGGATTCCACCCGATGCTGAATGATAGGTAATGGGCAAAAGACAGACAACAAAATGGGTGGGTTCTACCTCAATCACTTCCACATTTGTATGAGACATTTATAAAGCCAAAGTACAGTGAAGAAGAAGAGGACGAGGCCTTCATGACCGAAGAAATTGAAGAAATATATGGGGCGATGAGAGAGATACTATATGAGACCCACATGGTTCAGCCGGGAGAGGGCACAAGCACCGTTGAGGTGCTGTACATAAGATCAAGTGCTAAGCTCCAAAATATGAAGGCTACGCCGTTTCAAATTAGGCGGGAGTCCTAGTAGACTTGTCGTGCTACTTTTTCTGCATCCCAAGTTATTCCAAGGTGTAACTAGGATGTTTTCTTTAGTTTTTGTCTTTAAATTTCCAAATGTAAACCCTGTTATTTTCAAATTCCAAGAAATAAAATTAATATTTCATCGTTCATTCTTCCTTATTCCTTCTGGTTTTGTTGTTTTTCTCTTTCATTTCTTCTTTTTAGTTCTAATAACCCGTATTTAAATAACATGACATGCTTGCGGACTTAACACCCAGATCCAAACACGATGTCTAATCATGAAATAACGAACCAAAAATGGGAATATGGTGAAAAAGAGGCTTTTAGGGAAATAAATCTAGAATTAGAACAATTGGAGAATAAACCTAAGCCAAACTTGAATGATACTGAGCTGGTTAACTTGGGAACCTCTGAAGAAATCCAGGAAACCAAGATAAGCATCCATAGAGACGAGAAAACTCGGGATGGCATAATCCAACTTCTGTTTGTGTTTAATGATGTGTTTTCCTTGTCCTATGACGACATGCCAGGAGTGAGCGTTGATATGGTAGTGCACAAATCTCTAACTTATCTCGAGTGCCCCCTGATTCAACAAAAATATAGAAAATTTAAAACAGAGGTCATTGATAAAATCAAAGAAGAGATCTCAAAACAGTTGGGAGCGAGAGTGATCCAAGTGGTCCGGTACACCACATGGCTAGCAAAAAGTAGTTCCAGTGCCAAAAAAAAGATGAAAAAACCCAAGTATGCATGGACTATAGAGATTTGAACAAAGAAAGACCTAAAGACAACTTCCTATTACCCAATATCCAACATCCTTGTTGATAAATGCGCCAAACATAAGATACAATCTTTTGTGGACTGTTACGCATGATATCACCAGGTGTTGATGGATGAAGAGGACGCATAGAAAATAGCCTTCATCACACCTTGGGAAACCTACTGCTACAGGGTCATGCCTTTCAGACTGAAGAACTTTGGGGCAACATATATGATAGCCATGACTACCATCTTTTATGATATGATGCATCAAGAAATAGAGGTGTATGCGGACGACGTGATCATCAAGTCCAAAACACAGGATGACCATGTGCGGGATCAGATGTTAAACTTCTCCCTTACTGGATATTGGTTATGGGGGATTCAGATTTAATTATCCGGCGAGCCCAAAGAGTATGGGAAACTCGAGATGTAAAACTTATCCTTTACCAAAAATATGTGGAAGATCTTAGCAAGCAGTTCAAGACTATAGAGTTCAGGTACATTGCTCGCTGTCACAATGAACTAGTTGACACACTTGCCACTTTGGACTCGATGTTTCCCTACCCACCAAAAGCCTACATTGATCCTTTTGAAATCTAAATCAGGTAAAGGCATGGGTACATAATACGGCTGAGGCAGAACCAAACATCAAGCCATGGTACCATGATATCAAGATATTTTAAATAAACCTAGAATATCCCGAGCAAGCCATTGGAGACCAAAAGAGAACTATCATACGACAAGCAAGTCATTTCTTTTTACGCGGTGAGGTTTTGTACAAAAGGACCCCGGACCTCAATTTGTTAAGGTGTGTTGACGTTGAAGAGGCTGGAAGAATCATGCATGAAGTACACGCAGGAGTCTGCGGACCACAAATGAATGGGTATGTTCTAGCAAAGAAAATCATCCGAGCATGCTACTATTGGATACCCATGGAAAAGGATTGTTTTAGCTTTGTCCAGAAATTCCATCAGTGTCCGGTGCACGGTGAGTTGATTCATGCACCTGCCACAGAACAGCATCCCATGTCAGCACCTTGGCCATTTGTAACTTGGGGCATGGATGTTATTTGGACGATCGAGCCGAAAGCCTCAAATGAGCACATATTCATAATGGTTTCCATTGACTACTTCAGAAAATGAGTTGATGCCATCACTCTTAAATCGGTTACCAAGGAAGCCGTGGTGGATTTTGTGCATTCCAATATCATTTTCCATTTTGGCATCCTAACAACTATCATCACGGATAACGCTACAAATTTGAACAATTGATTGATTGGAGAGATACGAGCAATTCAAAATAATGCATTTGAACGCTACACCCTACCACCTTAAAGCCAATGGTGCCGTCGAAGATGCAAACAAAAATATCAAGAAGATTTTGAGAAAGATGATTCAAAGCTCCAGGCAATGGCGTGAAAGTTACCTTTCGCATTATTGGGGAATCACACAACAATGCGTACATCAATAGGAGCAACCCACTACCTTTTTGTCTACGGTACTGAGGCAGTAATACCTACGGAGGTGGAAATCCCGTCTCTCCGAATCATCGTTGAAGCTGAGATTGAAGACATTGAGTGGGTAAAGACTCGTCTGGAACAGCTAACCTTAATTGATGAAAAATGAATGACTACGGTCTGTCACGGGCAGCTGTACCAACAAAGAATGGCCCATGCTTATAACAAGAAAGTACTTCCCAGGAATTTTGAGGTGGGACAGGTTGTATTAAGGTGCATTCTTCCTCATCATCAGGAAGTAAAAGGAAAATTTTCTCCTAATTGGAAGGGCTCGTACATCATCAGAAAGATGTTGCTGAAAGGGGCATTGTATTTAGGCAACATCGAAGGGGATGATCCCCAATCAGCAGTAAACGCAGACGCTTTAAAAATGTAATATGTCTAGGCTCCCTGTATCTATAATTCAGTCCAATTGGGAGGACGAAGGCTTTCATTCCCGATACCAAAATACTATCAACCCTTTTGCAAATCATTTGAGCAGGTTAGTCTTCCTTGACTACCCTTTTTGGAACTTGGAAATGTTATTTAAAAAACAACAAAAAAAAAAGAAAACCAAAAAACAAAGTTTCCTGGACTACTGTGACTTGATTCTGAAAGGATACGTAGTCAGCCTCTTTCTGGGGTTCAGTCACACCAAAATAAAAATTCCAACTTTCCCCCAAAAAGGAAACTGGGTTGATGATAGAATGGCTCAGCCATGAGCCCACCAAAATGGTTCCAAAGTTGTAATTCAGTCCAAAATGCTTTTTACCCCGAAAAAACCTTGTCCTAGTCCTTCCTATCAATTGGTAAAGGTGTGGGAGTAGAAAAACATCATTGTTGGAATCTGATGCAGTCCAAATTGAGAGAAATAAAATGTGAGAGTCTTATCGGTGAAAACCTACAGGCACCATAAGGTGACGGTGAGTAGAGAAATTGAAAATGAGAGAGTCTGTTTGGTGAAAGCTCGTAAAGCGCACTATTGAGCGATGGTGAGAACAAAAATAAGAGAGGTCGCTTGACGAAAACCCGCAAAGGGTGTCGTCGGCCAAAAAGAAGACACCTCACATCACTGAAGAGTCGTGGCATGATTCCGTAGTTTTGAAACATGGGTGAATGAGCCTACAAGAAGTTGGGAAAGCTTGTGCAGATCGGGCATCCAGTCTAAGAAGCATGTCATGTCCATTTGAAGCTTGCATGCATCCCCAGATAAGTCATTCTTTTCCCCCAAAAGGGATGCTTCTATTTAAATTCATCCTCTTGCCTTCTGTTTACTTTTTCCTTGAATCCCTTTCAGTCTAACTCTGATTCCAAAACTATCACAAATGAAAGGTGATAGGACAAGTTTACAAGGCTCTGCCCAGAAAGAACTAAAGAAAGGTACCTTGCTTCAGCGGGTGCATTAGGCCAATCCCGAATGGCCATGATGATTGATGATCTCGAAGCAAAGATATGGAAAAGGAAAGAATGTCCAAAGACAAAGATCCTAAGAACAGAATAAAGTGAAAGCCAGAGCCCACATAGTCGATTTGTCATGAAATCCTAAAGGTTGATACCCTTGGCTCGAAAGAGAAAATGATCTTAAAAACTAGCAAGCAACAGAGGTTCTCAACAAAAGTTGCGCCGGGATCAAGCAATCAAGGCCACAAAACCAACCACTGTTTCAAACTAATAATTGTTCTTTGTTGAAAATTAAAATAGGTGCAATACGCGCAACCATGCAAAAAGCAGGTGCAGTCAAAAGGAAAACGGGCAAGTGTTGAAACAGCTTTGCAGCAAATAATCTCTGCAAAAGGGAAGTTTCTTCAAAGTTCTTTCCAGCATCTTATCAAAATAAAAAAAGGGAAAGGAGATAACAAAATCAGCAAATCCCAAAAGAGTATCGATTAGAATTCCCAATGCCAATCATTAGCCAATATTAGGGCTCCAATACCTAAGTTGAGTATTTTACTTTAGCCAACATTAAGACTCCAATCCCTGATTTGTGCCTTTTAGACATAGGGCCTCCATTCCCTAGTCACCTTTAGCCAACATTAGGGCTCCAATCCTTGAGTTGAGCGTTTTTCCTTTAGCAACGTTAGGGCTCAAATCCCTGAGTTGAGCGTTTTCACCTTTAATCGACATTAGGGCTCCAATACTTGAGTTGAAAGTTTTCCCTTTGTCCAACATTAGGGCTCTAATCCCTGAGTTGAGCCTTTTTCCTTAGCCAATATTAAGGCTCCAATCCCTGAATTGAGCATTTTTACTTTAGCCAATATTAAGGCTCCAATCCCAGAATTCAGCGTTTTCCCTTTAGCCAACATTATGGCTCCAATCCCTGAGTTGAACATTTTCCTTAGCCAACATTAGGGCTTCAATCCCAGAGTTGAGCATTTTTCCTTTAGCCAACATTAGGGCTCCAATCCCTGAGTTGAGCGTTTTTTCCATTAGCAAACATTATGGCACCAATCCCTGAGTTGAACGCGTTTCCATATCCAACGTTAGGGCTCCAATCACTGAGTTGAGCATTTTTCCTTGTAGGCAGCATAAGAGCTCCAATCCCGGAGTTGAGGGTTTTTCCCTTTAGCAAATATTAGGGATCCAATCCTTGAGTTGAGTGTTTTTTCTTAGCCAGCATTAGGCTCCAATCTCTGAGTTGAGCATTTTTCCTTTTAACCTACATTAGGGCTCCAATCACTTAGTTGAGCATTTTATCCTTTTAGCAAACATTATGGCACCAATCCCTGAGTTGAACGCGTTTCCATATCCAACGTTAGGGCTCCAATCACTGAGTTGAGCATTTTTCCTTGTAGGCAGCATAAGAGCTCCAATCCCGGAGTTGAGGGTTTTTCCCTTTAGCAAATATTAGGGATCCAATCCTTGAGTTGAGTGTTTTTTCTTAGCCAGCATTAGGCTCCAATCTCTGAGTTGAGCAGTTTTCCCTTTAGCCAACATTAGGGGTTCAATCCCTTAGTTGAGTATTTTTTCCTTAGCCAACATTAGGGCTCCAATCCCTGAGTTGAGCGTTTTTCCCTTTAGCCAACATTAGGGCTCCAATCCCTAAGTTGAGCATTTTTCCTTAGCCAAAATTCGGGCTCCAATTCCTTAGTTGTGCATTTTTCCTTAGCCAACATTAGGGCTCCAATCGCTGAGTGGAGCGTTTTTCCAAAGCAAACATTAGGCTCCAATATCTGAGTTGAGCGTTTTACCCTTTAGCCAATATTAGGGCTCCAATTCTTGAGTTGAGTGTTTTATCCTTTTAGCCAATATTAAGGCTCGAATCCCTAAGTTGAGCATTTTTCCTTCAACCAACATTAGGACTCCAATCCCTGAGTTGGGTGTTTTTCCTTAGCAGACATTAGGGCTTCAATCACTGAGTTGAGCTTTTTATATTAGCATACAGTAGTGCTCCAATCCCTGAGTTGAGCGTTTTTCCTTAGCAAATATTAGGGCTCCAATCCCCGCGTTGAGCGTTTTTCCCTTTAAACTATATTAAGAATCCAATCCCTGAGTTGAGCGTTCTATCCTTTTAGCCAACATTAGGGCTCCAATCCTAGTCACCTTTAGCCAATATTAGGGATACAATCCCTGAGTTGAGTTTTTTCCTTTAGCCAATATTAAGGCTCTAATCTTTGAGTTGCGCCTTTTAGACATAGGTCCTCTATTCCCTAGTAATGTTTAGCCAACATTAAAGCTCCAATCCTTATGTTGAGCGTTTTTTCCTTTAGCCAACATTAGGGCTACAATCTCTGAGTTGAGCGTTGTTTCCTTTAGCCGTCATTAGGGCTCCAATGCCTGAGTTTAGTGTTTTTCCTATAGGTAACATTAGAGCTTCAATTCCCGAGTTGAGCATTTTTCCTTTAGAAAATATTAGGGCTCCAATCCCCGAGTTGAGCGTTTTTCCTTAGTCAACATAAAGGCTCCAATCCCTGAGTTGAGCGTTTTTTCTTTAGCCAAAATTAGGGCTCCAATCACTGAGTTGAGCATTTTTCCTTAGCCAACATTAGGGCTCCAATCCCTGAGTTGAGCGTTTTTCCCCTTATCAACCATTAGGGCTCCAATCCCTGAGTTGAATATTTTTCCTTGGCTAATATTAGGGCTCCAATTCCTGAGTTGAGCATTTTCCTTGGCCAACATTAGGGCTCCAATCGATGAGTTGAGCGTTTTTCCTTAGCCAACATTAGGCTCCAATATCTGAGTTGAGCGTTTTTCCCTTTAGACAATATTATGGATCCAATCCTTGATTTGAGCGTTTTATCGTTTTAGCCAACATTAGGGCTCCAATCCCTAAGTTGAGCGTTTTTCCTTTAACAAGCTCCAATCCCTGAGTTGAGTGTTTTTCCTTAGCCAACATTAGGGCTTCAATCCTTGAGTTGGGTGGTTTTCCCTTTAGCCAACATTAGGGCTCCAATCTCTGAGTTGAGTGTTTTATCCTTTTGGCCAACATTAGTGCTCCAATCCCTGAACTGAGCATTTTTCCATTTATTAATATTAGTGCTCCAATCCCTGAGTTGAGAGTTTTTCCTTAGCCAACATTTGGGCTCCAATCCCTAAGTTGAGCATTTTTCCTTAGCCAACATTAGGGCTCCAATACCTGAGTTGAGCGTTTTTCCTTTGCCAACATTAGGGCTCCAATTCATGAGTTGTGTTAGAAACTACGCTTTACGCTAGAAGGGGGGGGGGGGGGTGAATAGCGTATTAATAGAATTTAGCGTTTTCTTGCGGAATTTAAATTTTGCAGGAAGTAAAATAAATGCAGAAAAATAAACTTACACAAAGATGTATACTGGTTGGCCACCAACGTGGTTAGTCCAGTCCACGAGAGACTCTCTCGAGATTTTTCACTATCTTGTTAAGCTTAAGGGTGCTCAACAAACCGTTACACACTTGAGGACACAAGCCTCAAACAGTTGCTCGGAGATCGCAATCTCAAAGACTTCACCCAAGGAAACGCAAGTTCCTTGAAACAAGAGAATCGCAATTCTCTTACAAGTATATCAAATACTTGGACACTCACTTAACTAAAGTACTCCTTATTGAGTAGATATGAGTAAAAGAATATGTTCAAGATCACAACAACTTTAAGCAATAATATGGCTCTCAAAAGCTTTATGAAATGAGTAGAAAATGAAGAACAATTGAATGAAAGCTTATAGCAATGTAATGATCAGTTTGTGTATGTTGTTGTTGTTAAAACACTGAAATGAAGCTGTATTTATAGTTGAAAAAGTTGGTTCAACCGTTGTCTAATTGCCAATTAAGAGTTGCTGAAATTACTCAGTGATAATCGATTATTAAGACCAAACAATCGATTATCTGCCAGTCAGTTTAAAAATCAATCCCAGATTTAACGCTTCACAATTGATTATACATAATCTATAATCGATTACTGGCAATATTCAAAATCAGATAATCGATTACACTAAGTTCATAATCGATTACTTTAGCAACGTTCTAAAAATCATTTCCAGATTTTAAGCAAAACATCGATTATATAAAATCAATAATCGATTACTTCAGCAACGTTCTAAAAATCATTTCCAGATTTTAAGCAGAACATCGATTATCTAGAATCAATAATCGATTCCTTATGGTATTTGAAAATCATTTGACAACGGCCAGCTTCAACAATCGATTGTCCTTTGCAATAATCGATTACTTGTTATTTTCTGAAAATCATAAAACTTACTGTCTCAGTGATAATCGATTATCTAAAGACATAATCGATTACTTAATTAAATTTAAAATCACTGGAAGACATCAACTCAACACAATCGATCACCATTAGTTCATAATCGATTATTTTGAGTATTGAAAAACTTTACCTCAACAACAATCGATTGTCATTTGTTCACAATCGATTATCATGCAGATTTGGAAAAACCTGATGTTCACTGTCTTACTCACAATCGATTACCATTAATTCATAATCGATTGTCATGCAGTCTTGGCTCAGAAACAATCGATTATCATAAGTACATAATCGATTATTTTAGCCCAGATTTTTGAGGCATGTTTAGAAAACATTTTGTCTAATGTAAATATGCATGATTTAAAATCTTTTTGACACAGAATTAAATATGCATGATTTTGGAAAATAGTTTTATGAGAGAGGCCATACTATGAGTCAAGTTATAGGATCGAGATTACAGTTTTAGAACAACTCAATAACAATTAAAAGCTATATCTTGAACTTCAATCTTATTCGCAACCATTGTGCGCTTGTACTTGAATTCCGTCATATATCAATTTTTGCTTCGTTTGTCATTCATCAAAACCTACAAAAGAGTACATGTTTAGTATATTGCATTGAGAACGTGTTTCTAACAAGTTGTGCGTTTTTCCCTTAGCCAACATTTGGGCTCCAATCCTTGAGTTGAGTTTTTTTATCCTTTTAGCCAACATTAGTGATCTAATCCGTGAGTTTCGCCTATTAGACATAGGTCCTCCATTCACGAGTCGTCTTTAGTCAACATTAGGGCTCCAATCCTTGAGTTGAATTTTTTCCATTAGCCAACATTAGGTCTCCAATCCTAGAGTTTCACCTTTTAGACATAGGGCCTCAATTCCCTAGTCATCTTTAGCCAACATTAGGGCTCCAATCCCTGAGTTGAGCGTTTTTCCTTTAGCAAACGTTAGTAATCCAATCCCTGAGTTGTGTATTTTTTTCTTTAGCTAGCATTAAGGTTCTAATCCCTGAGTTGAGAGTTTTTCCTTAAGCCAACATTACGACTCCAATCCCTAAGTTGAGCGTTTTTCCTTTAGCCAACATTAGGGCTCCAATCCTCGAGTTGAGCTTTTTTCCTTAGCCAACATTAGGGCTCCAATCCGTAAGTTGAGCTTTTTTAGTTATCCAATATTAGGGCTCCAATCCTAGAGTTGAATGTTTTTCCCTTTAGCCAACATTAAGGCTCTAATCCCTGAGTTGAGCGTTTTATCCATTTAGCCAACATTAGGTCTCCAATCCCTGAGTTTCGCCTTTTAGATATAGGGGATCCATTCCCTAGCCTCCTTTAGCCAATATTAGGTCTCCAATCCATAAGTTGAGCATTTTTTCCTTTACCTAACATTAGGGCTCTAATTCTTGAGTTGCGCTTTTTAGATATAGGGCCTCCATTCCGTAGTCTCCTTTAGCCAACATTTGGGCTCCAATCCCTGAGTTGAGTTTTTTCCTTTAGCCAAAATTAAGGCTCCAATCCCTGAGTTTCTCCTTTTAGACATAGGGCCTATTCCCTAGTAACATGTAGCAATATTAAGGCTTAAATCCACGGGTTGAGTATTTTTCCCTTTAGCCAACATTAGGGATACAATCCCTGAGTTGAGCGTTTTTTCCTTTGGCCGTTATTAGGGCTCCAATCCATGAGTTTAGTGTTTTTCCGTTAGGAAACGTTAGGGCTCCAATTCCTAAGTTGAGCATTTTTCCTTTAGCCAACATTAGAGCTCAAAGCCCCGAGTAGAGCGTTTTTCCTTAGCCAACATTAGGGCTCAAATCCCTGAGTTGAGTGTTTTTTCTTTAGCAAACATTAGAGCTCTAATCCCTGAGTTGAGCTTTTTTGCCTTTAGCCAGTCGTGCATTTTAACCTTTTTGCCAACTTTCGGGCTCCAGTTCCTAAGTTGTGCCTTGTAGACATAGGGTCTCCATTCCATACTCGCCTTTAGAAACCATTAGAGCTCCAATCCCTAAGTTGAGTTTTTTTCTTTAGCCAACATTAGGGATCCAATCCCTGAGTGGCACCTTTTAGAGATACGGCCTCCATTCCATAGTCACCTTTAGGCAACACTAGGGCTCCAATCCCTGAGTTCAGGACATTCCCTTTAGGAAGCATTAGGGCTCCAATCCCTAAGTTGAGCGTCTTTCCTTAGCCAACATTGGGGCTCCAATCCTTGAGTTGAGTGTTTTTCTCTTTAGCCAACATTAGGGTTCCAATCCCCGAGTTGAGCGTTTTATCCTTTTAGCCAACATTACGGCTCCAATCCTGAGTTGAGCGTTTTCCCTTTAGCCAACATTAGGGCTCCATCCCTGAGTTGAGCGGTTTTCCTTTGGCCAACATTAAGGCTCAATACATGAGTTGAGCGTTTTTCCTTAGCCAACATTAAGGCTCCAATCCCCATTTGTGCGTTTTTCCTTAGCCAACATTAGGGCTCCAATACATGAGTTGAGCACTTTTCCCTTTAGCTAACATTAGGGCTCTAATTCTTGAGTTGAGCGTTTTATCCTTTTAGCCAACATTAGGGCTCCAGTCCCTTAGTTGTGCCCTTTAGAGATATGGCCTCCATTCCCTAGTCGCCTTTAGTAACCATTAGGGCTCCAATCCCTGAGTTGACTTTGTTCCTTTAGGCAACATTAGGACTCCAATCCCTGAGTTTCTCCTTTTAGACATAGGGCCTCCATTCCCTAGTCACCATTAGGCAACACCAGGGCTCCAATCCTTGAGTTTAGCGCTTTCCCTGTAGGCAGCATTAGGGCTCCAATCCCTAAGTTGAGTGTCTTAACTTAGGCAACATTAGGGCCCTAATCCCTGAGTTGAGCATTTTTCCCTTTATCCAACATTAGAGTTTCAATCCCTGAGTTGAGCGTTTTATCCTTTTAGCCGACATTTTGGCTTCAATCCCTGAGTTGAGCGTATTTACTTTAGCCAACGTTAGGGCTCCAATCCCAGAGTTGAGCGTTTTTTGATTAGTCAACATTAGGGCTGCAATACCTGAGTTGAGCGTTTTTCCTTAGCCAACATTAGGGCTCCAATCCCTAAGTTGTGCATTTTCCTTAGCCAACATTAGGGATCCAATACATGAGTTGAGCATTTTTCCATTTAGCCAATATTAGGGCTCCAATCCCTTAGTTGAGTGTTTTATTCTTTTAGCCAACATTAGGGCTCCAATCCTTGAGTTGATCGTTTTTCCTTTAATAAACATTAGGTCTTTTTTTTGCAATCCACTAGGCAATCACATAGGGTTAGTTTTATATTAATACAAGAAAAGAAAATACAACAATTAGGAAAAGTAAAATAAGGGGGGGGGGGGGGGCAATAGCATCGGTCTTGTTATCCATATAACAAAACCGTGCTAGACCTTACATGACAAATCCTATTGAGGCCCACAATAGCCTCGTCTACTAGAAAGCATGTAAGAAATAAGAAGATGCACAGACCAAATATTGTATGTTCATCACAGAATTTACAATATATTCTGTGATGATATTACATATGATAATATTTAACAAATGGTAGACTAAAATGAGGATAGAAATAAAATGTTGTCCCTTCTTGCTGAAACTTTTGAAAAGTTGAAATTGTAATTCTTTGTCCTCACTGTCACAATTCTTCAAAAAGATGTCAAAATTCTTGACTTCTTTTTTGACCGTTTGGACTTGGTGGATGTAGTTGGTGCAGCTTGCTTTTGTTTCAAAGCTCTCATTGGAGGTCTCCTACTAATTGCTTCATCACTCACCTTGTCGTCCCAGCTATTCTTTCTTGTGAGATGCTTCTTGTTACGTCCATTGTGCATGGGTGATAAATCACCCTGATTTACTGCATGTGCGCGGCATTCTTGCGATATTGTATCCTCTTCTGAGTCTTCATATGTGTCCCTTCCCACATTTACTGGATTTGGAAAATTTTGAATTGTGTGTTGTCTAATCACAATATTTGCATCTTGTGACTTTGTCAATAATGTCTTTTCCTGATTTGTTTCAACCATTTGTGTGCAGCTTGAATTTTTTCTTTTGTCCGGTAGTTGACTTGTTAAGTAAATTTTGTGAAGGTTCCGAATTTACCAATTCATCCAGTAGCATTCTTTCTTCCAAAACTATCTGCTGCCCAAGATTTGAAATTGTTGAAGCCTTTGGATCGTCCAAACTGGTAGCCAATTTACTTGGATTGTTCTGTTGCTGTTGCATGCTTGTCTTATGAACTTGGCTAGAGTTGTGATGTTCAAATGTTGAAGATGTTACAGCAGGTCCTAAAATCCTTGCATTCTGCTAGTGCGGTTGCTCACATTTTATTTTTGCGACTGCATTATTGAAGGCAGCAGATTGAGTGTTTGTTAGCACTTGCATTTGACTTGTAGTAGCCCCTTTAGTCGACTGCTTGAGAGATGATTGTGCATCTTGTACTGCCCTTCCTGATCCTGCATTTGTAGTACCAGCAGGAGGTGAAAATCTTTTAATGAATGCATGAGCATTAAGGTTTAATTTGCTGTTTATTGTTGTCCCTTGCGGCTTGACAACATCCAAGTCCTCCCATGCACTATCTTGATCAACCTCCTAGTCAGTTTCTTCAGAAGTGTAACCAGCAAATTCGCCCCAGTCCTCTTCATCATCCTCCTCCCGGTGTTCTTTCCAAATTTTTACTTAGCAACTATGTCTCTCATGTTTACAGTTGAGATCATGAGCTGTCCAGATGCTCCTTCAAATTCACTGCCCAAATCTGTATCAAGGAGCTCAAAATAATTTGGAATGGTGCCAACTTGTAAGTCATTTGTTCGAGGACATTTGTTGCATATTTGGAGTTGATCCTTTCTTTGTGGAAGATTTTGTGTTGTTTATCACTTTCCAAGCTTCTCTTTTACTCTGTCCAGATATGTTACTGCCCAGAATTTGGGCCTCACCTACAGGTACAATCTTTGAGGCCTTAGCCCCTGAGCATTGTCCCAAAGTTGGTTGATCATTAGAGTGAATTTGCATATGTTCCTCAGGTCGATCAACAACCTCAGATGAGTCTGCTGCAAATGATGTAACAATTGCAATATTTGTAAAATGCATGTTAGCATCCTTTTTTTGTTGAGTCGAGTCTAGCTTCTCACCAAAACTCTTATTGACTTCACCAGTTTGGACAGTTGCAGCATCACTTTGATCCATAGATGCAACAGTTCAATGACTAACAACACCATCATGGAGTTGATCCTTTTATCAAACAATATGGCTCTAATCTTTGAGTTGAGTTTTTTCCCTTTTACCCAACATTTGGGCTCCAATCCCTCAGTTGAGTATTTTTCCCTTTTAGCCAACATTAGGGCTCTAATCCTTGTGTTGAGTTGTTTCCCTTTTACTTAGCATTAGGGCTCCAATCCTTGAGTTGAGTTTTTTTCCATTTTTAGACAACGTTAGGGCTCCAATCCCTTAGATTTTTGTCACAAATGACTCACGAAATGTTCCTAATGCAAAACAGGGACAAAAACTTTTGTTCATTTGTTTATCATTTGAGCAGGTTTGACCTCGAAGCACGGGGTCTAAGACAACCGAAAGGATGAGTCTCAATCCAGAATAAAGGAAAGAATAAAAAGAACAAAAGAAGCGAATTCAAAGGCTATAGCGAACATGGATGCGAGGTGATCAAAACTTGATTGAAATCACAAGCTCCACTTGTCTTGCTTAAATCCAATGGTGAAGAAAGAACCAACACCTATAGCTTGCAAGCATCAAGATTCAGGTCGTAGTCCACAGCAAAATCAGCTAAGACTCAAGATCAAGTTTCAAGAGATTTATCGAAAAGAATCTTGTAACTCATAGTTGATAGGCATAGCTAGCTTAGCTTTGATTTTTCCTTTGGTGTAATAAAGAGGTCAGCAAGCAGAATCAGCAGCAACAACAATGAAATCGCAGCTCCTGGTAGTCCTTGCTACCAAAACTTCCTGAACTACGCATGAATTTTTTCCTTGTGATGCCTTTGGAACAAATAGACCATCCCTTGAGAATGTTTTTCCAAACAAAGGAATTTTATTTTTGAGACTGTTTGTTGCATATTTTTGAATTTGAGTTCTCGACCATGGGGGATGGTGTTGGTCAAGAGACTCCACGCAAGATTGGTTAGTGAAGTTAAGTTCTTGTTTTTAGCAGTTGTTATTCCTTGACCTTCCTCCTCTTTTGGTCTAGTGCTATTGTTCAAACTAATATAGTGAATCTTTTTTCATACTAGTAGATTCTTATACAAAGTTTCTTTGGATACGGTCGATTTGTTTCAATGTTTTATTAGGGAGGAGAGTATAGTACATTGCATGGCTAGGAATTGAATTGTGGGTTGAACTAGCAAGGTAGTTCTACCCGTAGTGTTGAAAGAATTTGCTTTCCAGGAGGACAATTTTTTGTTGTTGCATATTTTCTATTATATACTGATAATCCTTAGGAGTGGGATGGTTTGTAAGATTGGGTAACCTAGGTATTCCCGAAAGGATTTGTCTATTTTTATGTTGTAGAAAAAAACTACTTCTCTAGCAGTATGGCGATGGTAGTTTTTTGAAATAATAATTTTTTATTTTTGTAGATTAATATTCTGCCCTGATAATTTGCAAAATAAGGAGAGATTATTTTTATTGTTTTGCAGGATTTATCCTTGAGCCTGGACATCAGGGTTAGAACGCCAGCAAAGAATATGTGAGAAATTCTTGAATCCCTTTAGCTGAGAAGGATTGGGTCCCATTGGCAGATATATACTCAATGGAAGATTAGATGGGAGAATATTTCCATGGATAAAATGAAGATATATGGGAATAAAGTACATCTTTCTCTTATTCCCCTACTTGGGCAAAATAATTCAGTTATTGAGCCATTGACTAGGTTGGCAGTTCTACTTGAGCAGATACGGCTCACAATTAATGTAGATATTGCTGGTGAAAAGTTGAAGAACTTAAACATTCCGTAGAGGAAGGATCATTCTTGACGGTCAAAGGCTTTTTCTAGGTCCAGTTTGAGGATCGTACTAGCATTTTTTTCCTTTCATCTTCTTAAAGTGGTTTATGATTTCTTGAACTAGGATAAAATTATCACTAGTCTTGTTCCTTTTATGAAGCTAGCTTTAAAGGGGCTAATAAGATCATTTAGAAAAGATTTAATCCTTTTGGCAATAATCTTTGTAATGATTCTGTACAAAGTATTACAAAGACCAACGGGCCTAAATGTTTTAGATATTAGCGTTACTGATTTTTGGAATTAAGCAAATATAGGTATCATTGATTTTTGGAGGGAGAGTTTTTGTACGAAATACTTGCAATCAAAAATTTATGATCGAGGGTCTAACAATGTTTTAATACTTTTGATAGAAAAAAGGGTATATACTGTCAGGGCCGAGACCTTTTAGATGTTTGAAAGAGAAGACATCATTGGTAACCTCAATACCCATTAAAGGTTTATCAAAGATTTGAAGATCATTTTTATTATATTTTGGAGGATCAAGGAGTATATTTAACCAGTCTGTAAATTCATTAGATGTTATGAAAGAGTTATGGAAGAATTTCTTGGTGTGGTTTGTAAGTTCTATTGGATGATTGATCCAGTTGCCTTGGTCATCCTTAAATAACATTATTTTATTTCTTCTTCTGTTATCTGTGGCCATTATATGGAAAAATTTGGTGTTCGCATCTCCTTCTTGTACCCAAGAAATTTTAGTAGTCATCCTAAATTTTTAGATAGTTGTTATAATCTGATTGAAGAGAACACTCTAATTCTTGAAGGAATATACTTTTATGGTAGTGTTGAGATTCTTTACTGCCCTTTAATCATTCTAGAAGTCTAATTTTTTCCTTGTGAGTGTTCCTAAAAACAAAATTCTTCCACTCATTGACTTTTGCAATGAAAGTGTTGGATGATTCATGATAATTTGAGTCCTTCTAGTTGTCTTTGACTAGATTATTAAAACTAGGGTGCCTGCACCAGTAAGTTTCTAACCTAAAGGGTATCGGGAGTCTAGTGGTTAAATTAAGGGTTACTTAGAGTAGTAGAGGGTTCTTATCTGAGTGTGTTCTGGGTAAGTGAGCAATAAAGGCATATGAGAATGCAGTGATTCAATCACTATTTGCTAAAAATTTATCTAGCCTTTCCATAACAAGGCCTTTATTTTTCCTCTTACGATTTGGCGATGTGTACTTACAACCCTTATACCGTAGATCTGTGAGACCACATGTGTTTATGCAATTCCAAAGGTATTTTGTTCGTTTAGTGCTTACCAAGTTTTTTTCTAACTTTTCATTTTAGTCTAGGACATCATTAAAGTCCTCCTACTAACCAATGACCCTTATACTGATCGTGCATGTTGATAAGATTATCCTACAGTTGGTTTATTTCTCTAACCTTAGTGCTAGCATATATTGAAGTAAATAACCAAGTAGTGTTAGTTGAAGTTATCTCAAGTGTTGCACTGATTTCTTTATTCCTTCTAACAAACCTATGAACATTAACTACATCATGATTCCAAAGAATCACCACCCTCCCCCCGATTGACCATTAGCAAGAATTTCAATCATGTCCGAGAATCCAAATGGGTTTAGGATAGCCATATAATTATCCATATATGTTTCTAAGAGAGTGACCTTACTAGAGTGGTGGCTGTCAATCATCTCCCTAAAGTGAAGCCTGAAAGTGTCATTTTTCCTCCCACAAATATTCCAGATGATAAAAGATGTTATCATATTCATGTTTAAATTCCACTTGTGAAGATCCCCATTCTCCAATATTCTTGGTGAAATGCATAGGATTTCTCATCTGAAATGGTACTAGAATCATTGTTAGCAACCCTATTGTTAGATCGGTGGGTGGTTTTATGTCTGTCGTGCACTTGTAGAGTGCCAGTGGACATTTGAGAATTTGCCTATGTTCCTGTCTCTCTATAAAGATGATAACTTTTACATCTTCTAGATTTGAATTTTTCATTATTAACTCTGGATTAAGTTTATAGGCTCTGTTGCTTCTTCCATTATGTCCTCTTGGAGTGGGATATTTAGTTGTGCATGGGACAGTAGAGTTGGTTGGTGATGAGCTGGAGTTGCATTTTGGATAATGGCAGTTGGGCCCCGAGATGTATGAATGTCCCATAGTGTAAAGATTTGATTTATATTGGTGGCTATCTCCAGAGTGAAGAACGGAAGGTTCATCACTGGTTGGGCTATTTGGAGTGGGAAAAAATATGGTAGCATGAGCCATTCCACCATCATCATTAAGGTTGAATTTGGACGTAGATTTGGTGCAATTGATTGGAGAATATTGTTCATCCATATGTGGTTCAGATAATTATTCATTGAAAGGTGATCCCGATCGAAATTAGTTGAGCACGATAATGTGAGTTGTGGAGGAACATCACCATTTTCCTCCCATTTAACATGATGGTGAAAAAGATGGCATGACCCATCAAGACCATTTCCACCAGGATTAAGGTTGGTGGTTCTCCAGTAATAGAGGTTGAATGACTATTGTTGGAGACTAGTTTGTTGGTTAATTTTGAAGAGTTAGGTTTGCCATATTCTAGTTGAGACGAAGGATTTGTATTAATTTGAAGTGCCTCCTGTTGAATATAGGTAATCTTGGCATTTTGTTGTTCAAGATGAGGGTTTTTAGAAAGGAATCACAAAACGAACTTCAATGACAATGATATCCCTTTGCATGTCAATTGTTTGAGATAACGTAAGCGTTTTATTAGGAGAAGATAAGGATTGGTTCTAGGGTACGTGTTCCTTGGAATTGGCCATTTGGAACATGGGTTATTCATGCACTAGTAGGTACGTGATATTTTTTCAGGCCATGTAGTGAGTTACCCTTACTATTTGGGGGTCCTGGGTGGAGATTAGAGGGTGGGTTGTCCACATTATTGGTGCCCTAGTGGTATAGATTATGTGGGGAGGGTCCCTAATGCCTGACACATTTTTTATTTTCTTGTTAAGTATTAAATATGTTCATTTTTTAGGAAAAATATTATTAAGGTTATTAATATTTGTATTAGTATTATAATAAGTAAAAGAGTTATTACTCTTATTATTAGCAAAATTATTAGGTAATTCATCAGAGTGGTTTTTGGAATTATCCAAAACCATGTTTTAAGGAGAAAGAAAGGAGAACTGTTTTTTTGATTTATTAGCCATCTAAGATGGCAATTGATATCCAGCGTGAGAATTGAAGTCGGTTTTCCTAACACTCAAACCATCTTGATGGGATCGTGCTTTGTAATTCAAGATCTGAGATGTAAGAAACTTACATGTCGAGGCATCAAAGATATTGACATTTATATCATTGTCTTTCAGAGAGCCTCCTTATTTTGATTTTGTGTGGGTCTTTTAGTACCTTTTTTGAAAGTTACTGTTTTCCATTCCTTCTTTGATATGTGTTTATCCTTTTGTAGAGCTTTGTGTCGTTCTTCTTGTTTAATATTGTATTGATCTTCTTGTATGGAAATGCTTTGTCCTTTGTTGGATCTTGGTTGTTACACATTGGCTAGTGGAATGGCCTAGGAAACCACAATTTAGGCATAAGAGATTTTCACACTCATATAGGAGATGTTGTTTGTGTGAACCAATTCACACATTAGCTTTAACTTGTTAATTTAGTGGCAGTTCCACATAAATTCCAGCATATCGTCCATGAAGGGCTGCTGATGTGCACACATCTACTTTGAGAAGCCTTCCTATTGTGTTTCTAACTTTGTTTAGGATCTTTTCATCATAAAACTCCATGGATAATTCTGGAAATCTTATCCAGATAGCCGTGAATGTTTGTTTTGCTCATGATAGCACAAAGTTAGGTTTCCACCGTTGCATTGATCAAAAGTTGCCATAATATGAACCACAGAACTTTTTGCAAAGCAGTTTCCACGTTCTCTTCCTTGCTGAACTTCACAATATAGTAGCTCTCTCCCAGGTTAATGAGGGAAAATTCCTCTAAAGGCTTTCATAGATCTGTTATTTTACGTTTGAGCACTCGATGAATGATTTTTTTCCCAATTTAATTATGACAGAGAATCTCCAGGGGTAGTGGATACGATGTTTATCTTTCTTATTTATTCGTATTAGGTGTTCATTTTCTTGATATGTGAGTGTCTTTTCCGGTTCTACCTCGATGGAGTCAATTGCCATAGGTAATAAATGAGAAGTGGTTGAGGATAAACCGAAGCTTTTCTCATAGTCATTGGCTAGGTGTTTTTCCTTGAAGGAGGTGAGATCTTTCGATCGGAGCGAATGAATGTCAGACGATTTGGGAGTGGTTCTACTCGAATAACGTGATTTTTCATTACAATTTATATGAATAACTTAGTAGAGGGAGTAAGATTATAGTAGAATTTTTATAGGGTATGTTGTTAGATGGTTAGAGAGAAGATGGAGCTTCTCTCTATAAAGTTGTCGCTCAGATTACTTCAGTCGTTAACTTTCAAATTCTCTTTTTCATATTCAACTTTAAATGGTCTTTTTTATTTGTAAAACTTCAACCAGATATTGTCAGGAGCTCTAGATGCCTAGTAATTAGGGGTATTCAAAATCGAATCATAATCGTTAATCGAATCGTAAAATTCTCTTATTGGTATTAGGGTAATGGTTAGTGAACAGATTGAGATTTTATAATTACTAACTTAGTAATTTGGGAGTGGATAACTCAATTTTCTTACTATTAACCCATTAAGATTTTTTATATGATACTTTAGGTCTATGAATATAAAATACAGTTTGAAATCCTATATCCTTATCCATAGGAATTTATAGGGAGACCAATAAAGGCGGCACATAGTAAAAAATTTCTGAGAAAAGAGACAAAAAAGAATCTCCAATCCCAATAATTGCCATCCGAATTGATCTATGTGGTAGAATGGTTAAAGCTATTGGAATTTGAAACTTATTCCTGTGAGGAAGTGAGTTTCTACTTTCCACGACCTTTGTTCGTATAATAGAATCCAAGCTGATATCTTCAAATTTTTTGTGTCAAAAGTTTTAATATGACATATACGTTCCTGTTTATTTTGTTGCCTATATTATCTGGATTATGTTTTGTTTCCTATCTCTTCCTTTTGTTTAATGGTGAGGACAAAGTATTTAATCAGATATAAGTTTCAAAACAAATGTTTACTATGGTAATTGAATGCAATCCGAAGGTGACATATCCTAAAAGTTTTCCTCATCTTTATTTTTTTATTATTTATTTGATTCAGCCGATAAATCACTCCATAATTGCTAATTCATTATAAATTTGCTCAATATCTTGTTGGTTATCTAACATATTATTGTGAGCACGTGATCTTTGCCTCGTTTAAATTACTCTTATGGAATTCTTAAAATTACGATTTTTCTTTATTTATGTGATTTTTAGAATTTAATTGCACTATTTTGTGTTTGTTTGTATTTTTGTCTGCATTTTAATTGATATAATTCATAAAAAATAAAAAAATAACACATTTGCACTTAGGACCTCATTTTAATATTTTTAGGTTTGTTAGTTAATTAACATTACAGGAAGAAAATAACCAAAAATAATCCTTTTGCATTTTACTTTTATCTTTTTGATGTTTTCCTTAATTTTCTTTAAATTAGGATTGATTTAGTTTTTAAAAATTAATTAGTTTAATTTTAGAGGTCTTTGTTATTTTTAAATTTATGTATTTAACAAAATTTAAAAAATGATGAAAAAAAAGAAAAATAAAGAAAACTGAAAGAAAATAGGTGTCATATTAAAAGACTCATGTTTTGGGCCAGTTTGTAATTAAACTGGCAGTCCAAATGAGCCAAAACAAGTCAAAACCGTGACCCAACCCTAAATCAAATCCAGTCCAAGCCCCTCTCCCGTCAAAACGACATCGTTTGGCAATTTTAAATAAGGACCGTTGAGGTTATCTGATCCAACAGTCCTGAAGCCCCCATCTCCAAGTGATTAAGTGTCCAAATGTTACCACAATCCCTACCCTCACCGTATCTCACACCCAAACCCTAACACCACCTCTGTCCGCTGCAAGCCACTGGCCGAAAATCGCCTATGTGGTGGAGACTATCCAAACGTTCACAAAATTACACCAGCCACTCTTCTCGTCTTGATAATTCCATATTTACCACTACCAACCCTCGAATCACAACCAATCCCGTCGAATCTTCAATTGAAGTGATGGTTACTCCGCCGACACCAAACGCCCCCTAACTAACACCCCATGGCCACTGGAGCTTCCTCAACCCAAGTCCACAGGTCCCGTTCCTCGAATATATGCTGAACTCTTCGAATATTAAATCAAAACCCCGGCCAAAATCCCACTGTTCCCCAAATAACTCAAAATAACCCCAAGCAGTCTCCTCATCTCCTTTACATCAAAACCATAACCATTTTCCCTCGAATGTCCCCGCAGTTCCTCCAACTCCAAATCTATGGTTTCCGGAACCCTCCAAGTGATGCATTAAGATTCTCAGGGTTCGAGTCAAAAGAATTAAGCTAAGTTTTCCAAATTCATTTGCTAATTTTTCTTCGCCACACCTCTTTCTGTTAATATGAGTCTAATAAGTTTAAGTCGAAATTGCAAAATTAGATTCAATTGGTGTAAGACAAGATAGCTTTAATCTGTTGGTACAAGTTTTCATGTTAAGTTGATAAGTTTAAATTGATTTTTATTCAAGTGTGTTAGTCTCTTCTAGTTGAATTGTTGCACATGTTAAAATCCTTAAAATTTATCAATATTGGTTCAAATTATGTTAATCTTTCATAATTGATTCCTCATTCAAATTGGCTATATGGTTTGCCCACATATTATCTAATCCTTTTGAGTTAAATGTCTGAGTATTGATTGAAATTTGGTTTAAGTTCAAAGGTCAAATGTAGTAAAATTTAACTAAGGGTCTTAATAAAATGATTATAAGTAATTTAAAATCAAGACAATGGGTAAAATTGAAATACCTAGTGATTGAAAGGGTAAATAGCGAATAAAACCTTAGCGAATCTTAGCATAACAATAATAGAACTTTCTAGTAGGGTTTCCCTTGTCAATTGTAGTGCTAAAACTTGGTTAAAAAATAAAAATTGAGGGACGTCAATGATATAAAAGATCTGAAGGTTGCCCTAATCTTTGCCTATAAAGGCATTCCAACCTTACCTTTCAAGGAGGTTTTTTGGAGAGGAGAGATTTTGAAAAATTAAAAGCATAAGAAAAAACACACTGAAAACGTTCTAAACAATTGAGGCGACTGAAATTTCAAAAACATCACTGTTCCATTTAAACTTAGGAGATTTTTGAAGTTCCAAGCTCTCAGTTTAATCCTTAGCTTATCTAGAGTTTGAAAATGGCTTGGATTCTCCTTGTGTTCCAATAGTTGAGGTTTTCAATAGTGCCTGGGGTTATTTTCTAGTAGAATTAGTTCATCATAAGCCTGGTTTTCAAAATTAGCTGAGACATCGGTTTGATTGAAGTTATTTTGGAGTCTATTGCATCCTATCCTTGTTTTTTGGGTTATTGACTTGAAATTGGTGATTCTCTTATTCAGTTATTGTACTACTGCTTAGCTGACTGTCCATTTTCTGATTTTGTCTCGCGTTCTAGGTATCTCTCGATTTCCTATGAGGTGAATTACAAACTTGAGGGCTATAAAGGATTACAACCTGTTGTACAACAAATGATAGATGTTTGTTAATTCCATGTTTCACACAGTTTTAATGTTTGAATCTAGTAGCATGATATAGTAGTGTTCAGCAGAAGGCATGCACATAAAATAGTGATAACTCTAGGAACTCCTGTCACTTTCTTGACTATTGGAGGTTGATGAATTAGTCAGATTGTGATTTTAATTAATTAGTAGATTCATTAGCTTTAGTTCTGCCTGTAAATATTTATATAATAAGCACTTCGTGGACTGCTCCCAAACCTTATGAGTATACTGTTTGGTATTATTAGCCTTAGCTTGGTTCAGTTTTGATTTTATTATCTCATCAGTAGTTGTTGAATATGGTTGTTATTTTGGAAATAAGTCCTGAACTAGTTTTTGCGTTCACTGTCAATGTCAAGTCCAGCATGCCTTGTGGTTTATTATAAGATTAACCATATTAATTTATTATTGAACATCAAAAATCGTAGTAGCTCATTAGTTTACATATGATCTGAATATGAATCTAAAATATGATTTAAAAGAGTCAATATTTGATTTGAGCAATTAGTCACTTTGTTGTAAATGTAGTCGGCATTATGGGGCCCAGCGTATAATCAGTATTGGCTTGAGATTTACTTTGAGCCAAAGCTGGAATAAGATGCATAAAATTTGAGGCCCGCCGGGCCTATTACAGGCCCAATCGCTAAGTCCATCCGTCTTTAGCTGAGAGAGATAGCATTGCCATAGATAGATAATTAGAACAATTTAGGTGATAATTATTTCCACCCGTTAATAGGAATTAATTTGTATGAGGCAACAATTGTTAACATATGCTTAACCTTAGTCTAGTATCATGTTTTTTTTAATTAAATTGAGGTGCACTGCGCCAAACAAAAATAAAAAATGTGTGGCCCTCGTTTAAATTAGTTTATTAAAATATTTAGAAATCTGGGACGTGCCATATGGTGAATTTTCATGTCCTCTCGCAAAGTTAACAAGGCGTTAGTTTCTTTAGGTACGTTATTTAATAATTTTATCTTCTTAAACTTGGGTGCTCATTAATGTGACCCAAATTCAAATGTCGATAGTGTTAAAATATGTCAAAAATCATGGGCGCATTTGTATGACGTGATTCCAGACGCATTTTAATATTTTTGTAATCTTTCTAAAAAGTTTAGTTAAAATCCGTAAGTAATTTTAGAATTGCACTATAGGATAAACATATCAGAAATCATGTAATTAGCATGTTATGATAGTTTAAGTGACCGTGCTAGAAACACTAAATCCGAGGGTGCCTAACACCTTCCCTCGGGTTAACAGAATTTCTTACTCAAGAATTTCTGGTTCGCAGACTTCATTTGAAAAGTCACATATTTCCTCGATTTTGGATTCAAGATATACCGGTGACTTGGGACACCAAAAGCCAGACCTATCCAAAGTGAAAACTCTGGTAAATAAATAATCCCTTTTCGAATAATGTCACATTAAATAAAAAAACTCCCTTATACACTATCCTTCAGGGTAGATGTGTAAAAAAGAAGGTGTCACAGCTCTGGCGATTCTGCTGGGGACAGAAAAACCCAGAACTTCAGTTTATGATTTAAGAATTCGAGCTTAGAATAGCTATTATACTTGGGTTTATATATTATCTGATTTTCCTACATGTTTCATCCTACCGTGCTAAGTACTTTACCGATTTGATATTACCTGAATTGTACATATAAAATTGTTGCGAAATCATTCTCTTCTCACTCCGGGGATGTGATCGCTAGTCGAGACTTTCTATTCTGTTAAGTGTCATACCTTAAAGTAAGAAAAAGGCAGGATAAGTTGCTAAGCCGGATGGCCTTTTGGGTCCCGGCATGTAGCCCCCTCCTCGATTCGAGATGTCTTCTTGGGTAAATAGTCTAGAACATATACCCAGGTTTTGAACCTAGAATAACTCGACCTCCTGCCGGATACCTAGTAGGTACACTTGCTTGCATCACGTGCATTTGACCTAGGGGACTCAACACAAGGGTTGGGTCCGTCTAGAACAGGTCGAAATGAAAAGACCATCTTGATGCAGCCTACTTGCTATTTGTGCATTTGTTTGCTATGAATCTGCATGTTGAGAGGCTTGTAAATAAGTAAAGAAGTTTGAAAAGAAAAAGAAAAAAAAGAAAGAGAGAGAGAGAGAGAGAAAAGAATAATAGTGTTAGGGTTGAGTGAGTTAGTCACCTGCTTTGAAAACCCAAATACCCAAATGATACCAAAACGCTGCCAAATGTTTAAGAAAATCGAAGAAAAAGAAAGTTTTTCAAGAAATAGTTGGTTTTGTCAAAACTGCCCGAACTACGCCTGTTTGATTCTCATCGGATGTGAGATACGTAGGCAACACTACCTTCTCTTTTTGCAAAAATAGCCTAAAAACAACAAAACGTTTTTAATGTTCTCGGGTGATGACATGCTTGTTTAATATATGTTGAATGTCCCCAAAAGAGCGCCGGAAGGCAATTTTGCAAGAACAGCCACCTTGGGCCATTTTCCACGGTTAGCAGGCACAGCCCTGAAATCTTCTTCCTATAGTGCTGAAAGGCTGTATTTGCAAAACAAGTTTTTCTTTTTTGTTTTAGGTCAAAATAAGTGATTAAATCACCTTAATAAATGTGCAGGATGAGCAAGGTGAAGAAGAGTGAGACAAGGTAAAAAAATATTTGAATGGTCTTACTGGTTTATTAGATATGAAGCCTCGGTGAGACATCATTAGAGCATTGGTCAAACGCTGGTACCCGTCGCACAACAAGTTCCATTTTCAGATATTGAACTCACCCCGAACCTAGAGGAAATAGCTGGATACATTAGGAGTGATGAGGTTCCTTTAAGGCATAAGTATTTGATTGCCCCGAGAACCGTAGTCGTGCACAGATTCTTAGACTATTTGAATATAAATAGGATGGTCCACAACCCGCATTTGGCAGCTGGGTTTTGCACTTTGCACTTTATATACAAAAGATATGGCCACTTAGGAGGGTTCAACAATACGGAAAACAAAATATGTAGTAAAGGAAACCGTCAAAAATGGGAGGAACATAGATGTTTTGCTTTTATGGTGGTCTTCTTAGGGCTTTTAGTATTCCCAAGGAAAGCTGGAAATATCGGGATCAGCATTCCTAAAGGGATCAAGGAGTGTACATCATACTTTCGGTCCATAATTGCATGTCAAATAGAGTGGACGTTTGTATGGTTACCAGTGGATGAAATCATATATATGCCAAATCCCTCACTTCCTCTTGATGGGTCTTAAGAGCATTCAGCCTTACGCTCTGTATCGGGCTTTAAGACAACTCGGGAGGTGCCAAGTAGTGACAAAAGATAAAGATCTTAGTACCCATGTAGTTGAGATTGGTCTTGATGGCCAGTTTCCTAAAGCAAGAGTCTGCTAGATCTGGAGAGAATGTCAATACTTGGCGGCAAATACCTGTGTACAGGATCGAGGTAAAGGAGAATTTTCACCTTGGTATCATGATTCGTATATAAGGGAAATTGCAGTTGGGAGGCCTGCCAAAAGACCTCACGCCAAGATTTTGTCGAATCATCACAAGAACAGTGGGCCGGGTTAGCTAAGGAGAAAGAGTACATGGACAAATTAAGAGAATAGGAAAAGCAGGTCTGAGACCTTCAATTTCAAAACAGCTAACAGGTCGCATTCGATAAAGGTGAAAAGAAGAAATTAGCCAAAGAAAATGAAGCCTTACAAGCGCAAATTCAAAAAATCGAGATAGCAGTCAAAAATCCCGTCAGAAGTGCCAAAGACGCAGAGCTTATAGATAATCTGAGGCAAAAAGTGAATGACTATAGTTTTGACCTCAACAAAGTAGAAATAAAATTAGCCGGGGTTGAAAGAAATTGGCTAAAAATTTGGATGAACGAGCACGCTTGATTATGCAGTTGAAAGAAAAGTACGATAATGACGTCATGAGATTAAAGAAAAGGGTCATCGTCATAGAGAAAAAAATCATCAAACATGTGAAAGAATTCAAGGTTGAAAGAGAGCATTGCTACATGGAGTTGGCACAATTAGAAATGGATTTGCAGCGACTTCAGGAACAAAACAAGGTAGCCAAGAAGACTTTGGGGACCGGGGCCCAACATATAGGGCGGTTGCTTCAGGAAAAGGGAAGAATTAAAGAAAATATCCTAAACATTGCTCACTACATTACCATGAAATGCCAAGTGTGCGGGAACATGACTCGCACCATCTTTCATGCGGCTCTAATGATATTTGTTAAAAAGATAATGAGTGACTTGGATAGCTTCAAAGGGATATTGCATATTGGCCCGTGGTGAGACCGAACGATGTTCCGGAGGAACCAGGAGCTTTAATGTATTCATGATTTTCATTTGAGTATGTATTTCCTTTTCCACTAGAGTCTATCAGTTTTTTGAGTCTGTATTTCCTTTTGAAGTAGGATAGTTGGAGTCTATATTTTATCTTTTCATCATATCTTGTTAGCTATTTTAATATCTCATCTATGAGTCTTTGTAACAGAAGTATTTTTTATCTATGAAAATAAAAAATCTCAAAACATTTTGCTTCTATTTGCATTTATTTTCACAAACTACACTTGGTGTGATTCATGCGCTGTCATGATATGTAGGTAATCTTCATAGGATTCGTTCGTAACCCTAAGAGAAAAGAAAAAGAAAAAAAGGAAAAAAAATAAAAGAAAACAAGAGTGGAAAAGAAACGAAAGAAAGAGAAAATATGAATATCGAGAGAGAGATGATGGAAAAACCAAGGCCAAGAATGAAAGAAAAGAAAAGAGACGAGAATGGAAATCAAGTGGATAAGGAAAGCTAGGGTAACGCATGCAACTATGCAAAACATGTAGAAACCCATTTAACTGTATAGGTGCATCACCCCCTAACATGCAATTACCTATTTGTTATTTGTCTCAAACTAATTGTTTGTTGATGTCATTTCCAGCCCAAGTTTTATAGAAATGGTGGTTGGTTTTTTGGTAAAATTACTTTACATCCCTACTTCACCAGATCAAAGCGTAGCACAGAAATTTCTTCAGAAGTCACTCCGCCAGCAATTCCATTCACGGACAAAAACCTTATCTCGGGCATCCGAGCATCAGAGTCAGCAACCGCCAAGGAAAACCGGCTATTGAGTCTCTGCATGATGGAAATGTGGGACACCTGGTCAAGTGAAAATGAGCCGCCTAGTGAAATTCCCAGATTTTCCGAGCTTATCCTAAGAATGGTGGGAACATCCACTATCCCAATCAGTCATCCCAGCATCCCACTAGGACACCCAACCATCTCAGCTTATTTTGTGGGAACACCTTCAGAGGTTCGCCCCCAGATGGCTATATCCCATGCTGTCCCAAACATCTTTACTACTTTACCATACACAACTATAACACAGCTTGCATTACTAATGACCTTTGATCCTTCAATCTTCACATTCCAAACACTCATTCCCCAAATAGAGCCCCTTCAGTGTACCACCTATACTTTGTCGTAGTCACATCCATTTGAGCTCACGACAGGATAGGAAAGGACTCCCAAAACTGAAGAACAAGAAGAAAGGGAAAAGAGGATGGAAAACCTGGAGCAATGCCTCAAAAACATGCAGGGGCAAAGTGGACAGAAAAGTGTATCATATACTGATTTGTGCATGTTTCCTCATGTGCATTTGCCTATAATATTCAAAATTCCAAAGTTTGAAAAGTACGATGGGCATGGTGACCTTATTGCCCATCTTAAGAAATACTGTAATCAGTTGCGCGGTGCTGGAGGAAATGAATTCCTCATGTCTTACTTTGGGGAAATCTTGGTGGTTATCGCCTCCGAATGGTACATGGATCAGGATATTTCTTGGCGGAACATCTGGGATGATCTTGCAAGAGACTTTGTTCGAAGGTTACAGTACAATATAGATATTTATATGGACCGGAACTCGCTAGTAAATCCAAAGAAGAAGCCCTAAGAATGTTTTTGTGAGTATGCGATCAAATGGCATGAATTGGAATCAAGGGTAAAACCTCCAATGGATGAAGTGGAAATGGTCACTTTATTTCTCAAAGCTTAAGAGGCTGATTATTTCAAGAATATAATGTCAGCTATGGGCTAGCCATTCGCAGAGGCTATTAAAATTGGCGAGATGGTATAGAATGGACTGAAAACAGGCAAACTTTTAATATAATAAACTATTAGAGCAACCTGCCAAGCCATCCAAGGCGGATTTAAGAAAAAAAAAAAGAAACAGCCATGGCGGCCGCAGGTGCAAGGAGACACCGCGCTCCTAGACCCATGTTCTCAGACAGATCCCCTAGCATTATTACCCTCATCAAGACATGGCCTATTATCCTCAACCATATTCGGTCATGAATGCTCAACCTTTTGTACGATGCAACAATATGTCAATAGAAACCAAGCTCCAAATCCAAGAAATCAGCCTCCTCCACAAAATCACTATAATCCCCGTCCTCCACAGAATAATTTTCCTGCTCGTGAGCCACCCAAGAGGCAAACTTTTACTCCAATTAGTGAGACTTACTCTAATCTATTTCCAAAAGTTGTCCAAATGGGCCTGTTGCAACCAGTTCCCAAACAAGGCAAAACCAAGCATCACCTGCATACAGAGCCCGTGTCAGGTGTGCCTATCATTTAGGAGCAGAGGGGCACGATACAAATGATTTCTGGACACTGAAAAGAGCAGTGGAAAACTTGATCGAGCAAGGCAAAATAGTGCTAAGGGATGAGGATGTCCCAAACGTGACCAATAATCAGTTTCCAGCCCACAACAACGGGCCAGTGATTGGGTTTTATTGAAGAAAAAGAATTTGATTTGGCACTAAAGGCCATAATGGACAGCGCGGATGTAGAGAAAAGGAAAAAAAGTGCCCCGAAGCAAGATAAGGAGGAAAAGAAGAATGAAGTCACCAAGGTAGAACCAGAAAAGAAAGTTGAAACAAGCATAGAAGTGATGCCTCCGAAAGATGGGATTCTTTATGTCTCACGAGGTCGTAAAGAAAAATAGCAGACTTTAAGCCCTCCAAAGAGGCTTGAACTCAAGAAGGCAACCCAAATGTACATACCCAAAGGGGTTTATGTGGTATTGGGGACAATTAATCCATCGAGGCCAAACGAGCCCGTGGTTATTGGATGTGCGCCGCAGCAGCCTATGACAGATCCTACTACAGTACCATGGAATTATCATAAAACAATGGTTACGTACAAAGGCATAGAGATCTCGGGGGATCTTCAAGAATACCATCCCGTTGAAAAGTACTCCAACGTGGAAGAAGTAAACAATACCACTAGAAAGCATTTCCCATCTAAGAAACCTATAAGTCGTGAAGAGGCAGAAGCTTTCTTTCAGAAAATGAAGATGGCAGACTATGAAGTGGTTGACAAACTGCGAAAGTATCCTGAACAAGTGTCCTTGCTAATGAAGTTTCCCGAACACCAGAAGGTTTTATTGAAGAGCCTGAATGTAGCCTATGTGCCAGTTGAAACTTCGGTGGAGCAGTTAGAAAGAATGGCAGAAAGATTTTTTGCCATCAATCAAATTTCATTCAGCAAAACTGACTTACCCCCGGAAGGGGTTGCTCACAACAAAAATTGCATTTAATTGTCAAATGTGAGGGTTATTCTGTGAAGAGAGTCATGGTACACAGAGGTTTCGGGGTACATTTGCCTACTCTCTACACTCTAATGGATGGAAATTAGAACTGGAAGGATTCGTCCTAACAATGTCTATGTGCCAGCTTTCGACGGTATCAAAGGGGGACACAATTGGGGAAATCGATTTGATTTTTGCCATGTAGTCGAGATTGGTCCAAATGGCCTGTTTCCAAAAGTAGCAGTCCATCAAATTTGGAGCGAATGTCAGTACTAGACGGCGGACACTCGAGTACGAGACTTATCCAAAGGCGAGGTTGCACCAGCGTACCTTGCTTGGTATAAAAAGGAAATATAGTTCGGAAGACCGACTAAGTGGCCACATCTTCAGGAGTTTGCTGATGCATCACAAGAAAAATTGAATTGGTTAGACAAGAAAAATGAATACATGGCCACAATAGGGAAATTGGAAAAACAAGTCAAAGACCTTCAATTCGAGAATGGTTTGCAAGCTGCGGAATATGAGGGAGAAAAAAAAGACTAGCCAAAGAAAACAAAGCCTTTCGAGCCCAAATTCAGAAAATGAAAATGGCCACAAAGAATCCCGCAAGAAGTGCGAAGAATGAAAGGCTCATAGACAACTTGAGGTAGAAAGTAGGAGAATATGGTTTTGACTTGAAAAATGCAGATGGTGAAATGTTCAGAGCCCGAAAACAATTGGCAAAAAATATAGAGGAGCGAGCAAGCATGATTGAACAATTAAAAGTAAGGTATGATAACGAGGTTACAGGGTTGAAGAAAAGGGTCATCATGGTTGAAAACAAAATGATCAAGAAAGTGAGGGACTTCTAGGATGAAAGAGAACATTGTTACACAATAATAGCACTGTTGGAAAGAGATTTGCAATGATTCCAAGAACTGAATTGTGTAGCTGAACAAACTGTGGAGGCCAGGCCCCAGCAAATTGGGTGATTGTTGCAAGAAAATGGTGCTATAAGAGAGAGGGTACGAAAGTTCGCTGATTACATCACCGTAAAGTGTAGCCACTATGATGATATGACAACATCTATGTTCTTTGCCACCACCCTGACCTTTGTTCGTCAAGTGTTGGAAGACCTCTACCACCTCCAAGGAAATTTAGCACACATGTCTGGGGCGAGACCGAATGATGTCCTGCAGACCCCAGGAGTATTAGAGTTTTTAATGTATTCATGATCTATTGGTCCATCTGCAAAGTCTTTATTTCCTTTTATTTTTGTTTTTAGTAGGTTGTTGAGTCAGCTGTATCATTTTAAGTCAGAGTTTGTTGTTTTCGGTTGAGTCGGAGTCTGTTGATTTTTTTAGTAGTTGTAATCAAGAGCTTTACTTTATGAAAAATTGAAAAATCTCCAAAATATTTTCTGTATTTATTCTCCAGAATTTTGCTCGGTCTTATTCATGGGGGGTCATGATACGTAGGCAATCTCCATAGGATTCGACCTTTACCAAAATATAAAAAAAAGAAAAAAAAAGAAAGAAAAAGAGAAAAGAAAATCATGAGAGAAACAAGAATAAAATAAAGGAAAGAATAAGGAAATAAAAAAGGTAGGCAAAAACAAGCTGAGGAAAGGAAAAGGGTAAGAAGAAAGCCGGGATGACGTAAGCGACCAATTCATGAGCATACTAGAAACCAATAACTGCTTAGGTGCATTCATCCCCAAATGTGTGGCTACCTAAGTCATGTTAAAATAAGTACTAAGTATTAATTGCATGACTAAATAATATTAAAAATGAGTTATGCATTTTCAGTATCTAAATCAATGCAAAACGTAAAATAAATAAAATATATCTAACACTATTGTCATTTCTAATATTGAATTATTTTTTTGTAAGCATTAGTATTGATTTGATTTGATTTGATTTTGCTTTGGGCTTCATTACTTACTATCTTTTATGGGCTACAAAATATATTTGACCGTTCAAAAGATATAAGTCTAAGCTTGAAATAATGCATTAAAAGAGAGAACTATTAAAGAGTTTAAATTATATTTATAAATTACATTAAAATAATTATTTTATTTATAAAATAATTTTAAAACTTGTATATGTATAATATCTTGTTGGTTTTGTTTCAGTTTGACTTTTTAGTTAAAACAAAACCAAACCAAACCAATTGTGATCTTTTTTTTTCCAACAGCAAACCAAATCAAACCAAACGAAGCCATAGTCAAAATTTTTTCCGATTTGACTTGGATTATCAGTTTAATATGGCTTGCAAATTTTCTTTGTATACCTATAAATACCACTATAGTGGATTGGTTGGCTCATAGGTATGCCCTTTAAGAACAATTAATTAATGCTAACATTCTTTAAATTAATAATTATCACATAAAAATACTTTTATTTTTAATATCACATTATTTTTCATTATTAATCATCACTAAATTACTAATCCCTGCTTGACTTACTTCTAAAATCGTAGAGAGATTTTTAACTTTGCATAGTTGGAGTTTACTCTATTAATGTATCGACCCGATCGATCGCTTTGAATTTTTGCACTTCACTTGCTTTTTGTCGAGCATGACTAGCCCCGTATGATGTATTATGACTTATGTAAATCATCATTTTTGATTTTCATGGTAATTGGAATGGATTTGGAAGAAGAGTTCTCAGTTTGAAGCTTAAACTTAAAAGGTTTGACCAAGTTTTGACTTTTTAGTATTCTTTCTCGGATTTTGATTTTTACTATTTCATTAGCTTCGTTAAGTGATTTTGGATTTGGAAGCGCGCCCAGAATGTATTTTGGAGGTCCGTGGTAGATTTAGGCTTGAATTGGCGAAATTGAAATTTGGCGTTTTCCAGTCGATATGTGAGATTTTGATATAGGGGCCGGAATCAAATTTTGGGAGTTGCAGAAGTTTTGTTGTGTCATGTAGGATGTGTGTGCAAAACTTTAGGTCATTCGGACGTGGTTTGGTATACTTTTTGATCGAAAGTGTAATTCGAAAGATTTTGAAAACTTAAGCTTGAATCTAATGTGTTTTGGTTAATTCGATGTTGTTTGAGATGTTTTTAAAGTTGGTATAAGTTTGGATGGTGGTATGATGTGTTTGTGCATTTGGTTGAGGTCCCGGGGGCCACGGGGTATTTTCGGATGATTGACAGAATTTTTGAAAGTTTGTTTGGTAGCTCAAGATGTTCCATTGTTGTCATAACATCACCAGCGGCTCGCAGACCGCAGGTGCGGTCTCGTAGAAGCGAGTTTGAGAGTGGAAAAAGCAGAAGAAGGCAAGGAAGGCAGGAACCGCATAAGCAATGATGCAAGTGTGGGATGTGTATCGGAGATGTGAGAGCTTTGGACTTAAGTAAGGACCGCCGATGTGGTGGTCTACACCGTAGAAGCTGGACCGCAGAAGCGGTACAAGGGACGCAGATGCGGAATCCTTGGGCTAGAAGAATATAATTTTTTTTCGCAAATCTTTGGCTAAGTTCTTCATTTTTGAAGATGGGAAACGAGCTAGGGTCGTGAATTCAACAACAAATCAAAGTAAATCAGTTGAAAGTTCCCTAAGCTTCATTACTTGAGTTTATAATTATTTTTTGGTTGGTTAACCATGGTATTAGTGGAAATTAAGAGTTAAAAATTGAGGAAACTAGGGCTTGGTATGGAGACCTAGAGTTGAGGATTTGAGGGGCCATTTGGGATCGGATTTTGGGACTTTTGATATGTATGAAATCGTGGAGAGATAGGGAATCTATTGATGTGAATTTTATCAAATTTCAAGATCTAGGCTAGAGGTCGGGTTTTGGTAAATTTCGGGATTCCCATTGTATTTTGATTGTTTTCAAGTAAACTTTGTTCTCTTGTCATATTTTGATAGGTATATACTAATTTTAACTAGATTCGAGGCAATAGAGGACAATTCGACAAGAAAAGGTGTCGCGTGCTAGAGTTTTAGCTTTGCTTGAGGTAAGTAATGCTTTCAACTTTGGAACTGTGGGTTCGAAATCCCGAATGGTGTGTTCTATGATTGTTATGAAGGTGACGCTATGCCCATCGACTGGCATATGAGTGTGCTCAGTGAAACGTGGCATGGATCATTCTGGAGTGCCGCTTATTATTATTATAGATATTTGTGCTGTGATTATGTGACCTAGCTGCTGAGCTGTAAATCATATCAATTATCACGTTAAGGTTTCATGCCAATGCTGTTGAGACCCGAGAGGTTGTTTCTTGCTATCATGCCATTAGATTAATGTTTACTTTATACTCATTCCTATTCATGCGTATTATTAACATGCCTCAGTCGTTTTTGTTGCTATTTGATATATGTTGTCATTATTCGAGATTGTACTATGACATCTTAGCCCATGTTTATGAGACGGCAGAGTATTGACCGAGTGAGGCCGAGATCCGAATATTAATTGACAGTATAGGATCGAGTTGCACGCTGCAGCAATGATTTTGATTGTGCCTTCGATGGCATTGATATAGCATTTGGGCTCAGAGAAGCCCCCACGGAGTCTTTACACCCTGAGTGAGCGCAGTGGATGATATACTGATGGATGGATTTCCCTGGACATGGATTTGTCTGAAGTACTATACCGGGAGATAGATCTTCTGCGTGAGGCTGGATTGGCTTGTGTACTTGGTACTAGATGACGGTCAGCATTGTATATTCCGGGATGGATCTTCCCTGGGCCAGATGGCCATATACAGTACCGAGTGATTGAGCACTTGTGAGTAGAAATTTTTGGAAACATTAATCATGCTAGCTATGCGTTGGTACTTAATGAAATCTCTGAATATTGAGCTCTTTACTGATCAGTTGCTTTTATTACAGTTGAGTTTTATCTGAACTGCAAGTATGTCTACATTTATATTCTATTTGTTGTTAACTGCCTGTTGAGGCTTTGTCCGTCACCACCTCTTAGTCCATAGGTTAGACTTATTACTTACTAATTTGGTGTATTCATGTTACTCTCTGCACCTCTATATGCTGATCCAGGTATCTCGGAGCCTGATAACGGCTGTTGAGTATTTTGTGCAGACTTTCATTCGGAGATTGCGAGGTAGCTGCTAAGCAACCGTAGTTCTACCTTCTCCTTCCCTATCTTCCTTTAGTTTTATTTATTTAATGTAGTCAGACTGTTCTTGATTTGTATTTTCAAATGGTTGTATTACTTTTCTTATGACTATTGACACCAAAGGTCGGGAAATATGTTTCATTCAGCAGTTTTAGACAATTCTATTATAAATGTTAAATTTTTTATTGAAAACTTGATGTTTTCTTAAGCAAGTAATTGGATTAAATAGGAAATAAGAAGTAAGTGGCTAGCCTAGTTCCACGATAGGCGCCATCAAAACCGGGTCGGATTTTGGGTCATGACATGTTGGTATCACAACCTAGGTTACATAGGTCTCACTAGTCATGAGTAGATTTAGTAGTGTTTCGCAGATCGGTACGTAGACGTCTGTATTTATCCTCGAGAGGCTGCATAACCTTTAGGAAAAACTTCATATTATTGAATTATTACTGTGCGTCCTTGATTCAGCTTGGAATTTAACTATTTGAATTCCTTCCATGTGTCCTTATGCGTACATGAGCGCTCAGTATCAGAGGTGATCTCTTTGTGTTAATGTTGGGCCAGTCTGGAAGGACTTGAGGTTGCCTATAGATTGAGCACTGAGGCATTGATTGAGTGAGCACATGCTTCTGGATTTGTATGTCTGATAGTGTCCTTATTGGTGGGAGTCATGGCTAGATAGCTTAACAATGAGTATGATGTGACTGCGATATGTGTCCATATGATTTGAACGAGACATGAAGGGCCGTCTTGGGGGTAGTAAGAATGATCTGATGCTTGGCTTCTATCATGATTTGATATTTAGCCCGAGTTATGGGCGTGTTGAAGGACCTTTTCATATTTCCTAGTTGAGAAGTGAAGTTGATGTCACGTTTTGATATGGGTTCAGAATCACGAAGAATGAGTAACTGTGTAATGTTTATGACATAGGAAGGGCATAAGGAGATGTTAGTTGAGGCGAGGAAGGTGGGCTTTCTCTTGTGGATTTTTCTAAAGTTTACGTGATTTTTTGATGTTGTTTATTGGAAGATCTCTATTACTAGGGAAATATATGCGTTGCAATTTGAATTTGGGTCGCCTAAGAGATTGAGCTTCACTGTTATGATGGTGAATGCGAGATTTCCAGAAGATTTAAAGTATTAGATGGTTTGTGTTTCACGAGCTTATAAAGGACTGGGACTGATCTCACTATGGTATTATGGCAGTAGTAGAGCATCTGCACTATGATTTATTGTGTTTTGATCTATGGCTTTGAGCCAAGCAGGGGAGTTTTCTATTGAATAGTTGATTGCACAGTTATGTGCTATGTTGGCCCTAATATGAGGCATATGGGTGAGTCAGTTATGAATTATGGAGGTTGAGACCGAGGATGGCTTGAGTAAAAGAAATTTCAATAAAGGTTATGTTATGCTTTATGGGTGTATGAAAATCATGAAATGACTTGAGTTGTTATTGGTAAAGGACGTATGGTGCATAGAGCAAGAAGTTGCTTGGTTGTAGGTGAGGTTACATTCTGCGATGTCGGAGTGCTAATGGAGCATAGGTCATCCAGTTCATTTGATCGGTTGAATTGCGATTTAAGTAGAGTGGATTGCTCTCGAGAATGGTTCTAATGGGTTCAAGATTTTACATGTTATAATTGGAGATTTTCAAGTTGTATAATTGGCTAGAAGCTGAGGTTTGTATTGGAAGGTGTCAAGACTCGTGGTATTTCTATTTCATTAGGGGATTGTATATAGCATTTTTGGGAAGGTGAAGATACTGGTTTTGGATTCGCAAAAAGTCTCTTCAGGGTAGGTATTTTGAATGTGATGCTTTTGCGAATATTTAAGAGAGTATCCGGCGGCATATGAGCCTTAGACGGTGTGGTTTTATGCTTAGGTCTCATGTGGTGAGTCTAGGTTGAGAAATTGTGGTGTTATAGCAAGAAGAAGTATCAAGTTGAAGGTAAATCAGAAGGAACTTGGATAGATGGGATAGCTTGGTAGTTGGCCGGATCAGCGTGGTAAGGATATGACTAGTTCTTTGGGTGCTTACGAGGTAATTATTTCTATAGGTGTTTCGTGGCAATGCTCCTAGGCGTTATTGGCCTGCATAGCTTAATCGAGTTAGAAGGATTGAGTCCTGACGATTTAGTTTTGTGGGAATGGAATTCAGAGAATTCTTGATGGTTCCTACCACAGTTAGAGATGTATATTTTTTGAGAGTGTGAGGACCATGGGATGTATAGTGATTTCATTCAAGATGGGATCCATGGAAAGTTCTTGGCTATTTGAGAACGTGATTGCTTGTGGCTCGGACGAGGGATATGAAGTTCTCATGTTTATCCTAGGATGATACTGTATGTGCAGTATGTTGTGTAGGAATGATATTTGCATGTGTGAGGTCGCGGTTCAGTCTTGAAAGGAAGGTCACAATTCTTGGGTAGCATGGACAATTTCAGATGAAAATATAAGTGAGATCACTGATCGGATAACAAAATAAATGAGATCACCGATCGGTGTGGCTTGATGAGGGCATAAATTTTAGAAAGGACGATGTGTTTGAGTTGAGGATACTTCATTAATATTGTGACACTCTCTTGTTAGATCGACTGCTGATATTCGAGTTTGTTTGGTGGTACACAAGAATTATAGGAGTACCTCTCGTGGGATGATTGGGTTATAGAGCTGTTTTGTATATTCAAACAGTGGAGTTGGGATCGGATATGGTGATTGCATGTTGTATGGATATGGAGACTGGGAGTTCATATGGACAGGTTAGGTCGTGGTTGTGGGCTGTGTATATTGTATATCGCTCATGCGTGGTAACTATGGGAGATTTGGATAACCGAGTGGAATTTTTGTTGCTTATTATGGTGGATTTTGATATGACATTGGGTACCGATTGGTGGACTCCATGTCATGCTATTGTAAACTGTTGCGCTAAGACTGCAACGTTGGCTATGATGGGGATGCAACAGATTGAGTGGCGAGGTTTGACAGATTATGTTCACAACAAGGTGATTTCATTTTAAAGAACCAACAAATGGTTGAGAAGGGTTGTCTTTCTTATTTTCCCTTCGTGATGGATGTCACCGCAAAAACTTCTTCTATTGATTTAGTTCCGATGGTGAGGGATTTTTTGGATGTGTTTCCTGTTGCCGAGCATGTCGCTGGACAAGGTTGTTTATTTTGGTATTGATTTTGGTGCGAGAACCATATTGTATGGTGATCACGTCCTACTCCTCACCACTAATTAAGTAGAGAGAGAGGGCCAGAGCAGCTTTTACCCAATATTGGGTCGAGAACGATATCCACAGAGAGCTAGAATTGGAGTCGAGTATCTATCTAGTTTAGGATTGCGTATGTGTTCCAAATGACACTTCTAATCATTTTTGGTGTTTTCTTTGTACGTCTACTATTATCAAACTATGAATTGTGAATGGCACTAGATTAAGCTAAGAGTTAAATGCTAAGGATTGTTCAAATAGTTTTAAAGGCACTATGGTACTATCTTTCACCTAGGTGGTCAATTGACGGGTACCTCAGTGTAAGGCACGTTTGACATATTTGGGGAGCATGAAATAACCATTTCACGACTTTACCCACTCTACGCCTCTTGGTGGTTTGAGTGATTTTGTCCAAATTGATTTTCTCAAGACCAATTAGGTATGCAAATTTGCACAAGCAACTAGGGTTCAAGTCGGGCATTACCCTCTCGAGGTTTAACCCTTTAGTTGGGGCTATCAATCTCTTGAGTACGCCCTAATTCCTTGTTGGACTAATTTCAGAGACTTAGGCTCTCTTTCTCAAGAAGAGCCAAAATCAACTAAGAACAACTATTGTTTGCAACCACTAATTCAACAATTAAACATGAACTTAATTCAATTATCAAACAAATTAATTACCCACACAGTTGAGCCACAACCCTAGCGTATGGGTCTAGCTACTCATATTTGAAACTCATATTAATTAATCACTAAGTTAACCACAAAGATTCAATGATTAAAAGTAGCTAAATTTTCCCAAAATAGCTAAGAATATCGAATTCATGAGCGTAGATACTTAATTACAATATCTGATACTATCTACTTGACCTAAAAATAGAAAAGAAGCTATTTATACTAAGTGGACAATTCTGGACCAAAATACCAATGCAGGGTTAGTGCGACCGCACAAAATGGACTGTGGTCCGTACTAAGGCTTTGTACTTGACAAATATACTCTCTGAATCTGGGAACTATGGACCGCACAGGATGGACGTGGCTTCAGAGGCTTCTTGTGCGGTCCGCAAAACCGATTGCGGACTGCATTGGCTTGGAACTATGAATCTAGCACTCTCTCATTCTCCATACTGCGCACTGCACGAAATCGAGTGCGGCCACATTGCCTTCAGTGTGGACTGCACAAATCCTAGTGCGACCATATTGCCTTCTTCCAGATTTTTGACCTCTTTCAATCTCTTAGTCCGGACCGTGCATAATGGTGTGCATCTGCACTGGGCCTATTTTTCCCGAGCTTGCCTTGTCCTTGGCACTTGTGCAAGTTTCACTTCTTTTGAGCTGATCTTGGACATTTTGTTACTTTGTTGATCAGACCTGTAGTCAAGCACAACTTGTGAGCCTTTTGGGACTATTTTGTATGAATTTCGAATCAAAGCATAAGCAAGAAGTAGTATAAAATGTGTCAAAATCCCTAGTTATAAACTCCCCCAAACTTAAGATTTTTCTTATCCTCAATCAAACAAATTAGACCCATCCCTTAAGGGAAAATTCAAAAAATATTCAGCTATCGTAAAGTAACCTCATCTAGCATACAAATAATTTCCGTAAATACAAATGAATCATTAACAACTTTTACTCTTTGGAACTCCATGGATTAAGTGCGACACAAGAGAATCAAGAATTGTCTAAAACACATCAAAGAAATCTTTTCTATTACTTTGGTCATTGTGGAACCCAAATTCACTCATCCTCAACTCTCCCTAAGCAATACCTCACCATTAAGGTAGTGGCACTTAGAATGAGGGTAATGGAAATTCACTCATCTCTCTCAAGAAAAAGTCATAAGTCCGGCTTTAGGTATCATACGCTTGCCCTTATGTAAGTATTCACTAATGTAAGCTTCACTTATCTCAAGATAATATAGGGCTTTTGCAGAGATATTGTGAAGGCTTTTGGTTCGGGGTAGGAAATATTTTGGTCTAAGTAGGTTCCATCTTCCCTTAAACACCTCTTTCGATTCATTTGGCATCCATTCGCTTGACTTTTGAGTCATTTCACTTCTTCCTAAGGGGTCAGAGAGAGACACTGTCACTATTTCTTATACTTTTCAAACCTTTTATCCTCTTTTCAATTTTCCACATCTTTTATTCTTTGTTTTTCTTAGAATCCCCTTTTTATTTTTTTTTCGCATTGAACATTCTTTGTGTCTTTTTTCTTTTCTTTCTTTTTCATTGCCTTTCGTTTTCTTCATTTTTGTGAATTTTTACCAACTTTATTGCAATCCTCATTTCTCCCCCCAAACTTATACTTTTGCCATGTGATAGAGGAAATATCGGGTTCCAAGAAAGGGTATCTTTTAGAACGGGTATAGGCTTGTATCATGATTTTTTGAAGAAAAAGTCTAAGGCTCAAAAGGGTTGACTAGGTATCTTAGCATTGGTAGGTTATGGAAGTGTTCAAGCTACTACTTGGACCAAGGAAAGCCTATCATTATGTCTCAAGTCAAAATTCACTTAGGATTTCGCCTCAAAAAACATTCACTGCAAGTTCTAGACCAATGGCTTAGGACATGGACTTGC
Source organism: Nicotiana benthamiana (assembly GCA_034376525.1). Classification (NCBI taxonomy): domain Eukaryota; kingdom Viridiplantae; phylum Streptophyta; class Magnoliopsida; order Solanales; family Solanaceae; genus Nicotiana; species Nicotiana benthamiana. The sequence goes on from CM067326.1 coordinate 44,204,791, forward strand.
AATACGATTACTCACCACACAAGCTATGAGATTTATAAAGACACAGAGTTGGGGGCCCACAATAATCTTAGATAATATTTGAGCATGCAATGGTCCTGAAAAACCACTTGATGATTATAGGTCTACACAAGAGTCTCAAAGTCACCACTTTCACCATCCTAAACTCAACAAATTGTTTTTGACCATAAGATCAATGCAAAATTTGCTAGGCCCAAGTGAAGCTTTGCTTGAGGCACCCTTAACTACTTATTAATAAAAACAAAAAGAAAACGACTCAAACCCTTAAGAAGGTTGTCACACCATAAATCATTGGGAAGAGGCACCCGGTTCACAATACACTACACCTTTGGAAAGAATCATAGCATTAAGAAAACCACAGGCTTATTGCAACCATTGAAAACAAGAAGCTACTAATCATAAATAAGAAGCTTATAATGAAAAACTTGCAGAAAGTAGAATTAATATATACAAGAGGGGATTTGAATATACAATAGATGGGATGAATATATACAATGTAACAATACTTTATATATAGACCCAAAGTAAAATAATAATGCGATAAATGTAACGAAATATTTAATTTATATATAGAACAAATATTAAAAATCAAGAAAGAATAAAACTTGTTAAATATCTACAATCATCCAAAATGTGTGGGCTACCCCCTGAAATGAAAGCTAGCATTCTCTCCAATGCCAACTAGTCTAAATAAAGCACCAAAAAGAGAAAGGGGAAAAGGATATAGAAAACTCCCTATGGACCGTCTGTCTGCATAGGCTCATGTGTGGTCGTGGGTCCTCTTTGTGCTCGGGAACCTCAGACTGGTTCGCTGTGGCCTGCTGATCTGTTACTGGGGCCTGAACCTGGATAGGCTCCTAAGGTAGTGCACCCTTTGGCTGACTGGAGGAGGTCTCCTGTGGTTTTGCCAGTTGGATGACTACATCGTCAGCTATAGAAATCATCCTCTTTATCTTAGACGGCCTCTATGACTGCTACGGCTTTGGATGAACTATTGGTGATGTATCCTGGAGGAATAAGTCTAAAGGTAGGTGATCTGCCTTCCGTCTGTCAACATCCATTCTCATCTCCTTCACGTACTCCTTGGAGGCCCGTGTCTTCCTCAGCTTCTTGTGCTCCCTCGCAAACCCCTTGAGAGCCTTTCTATATGAATCAACTGCCTTTGTGACCATCGCCTGGGTGTTGAGGATATTCTTTTGGTTGTAGAGTATCTCCTTGAGAGTATCCTCTATTGACTGTGGAACATGTGGTGGCGGAGGTACTTACTGAGCCTCTACTACGGTGGTGAGGCTGGAAAACTTGGATGAGGTAGTCTGCATCCAGTTGTTGATACTCAGAAGTGCCTAGCTCAGTCGGTAGGCGGTAATAGGATGTCCCTGGGAAGGTGGAATCTCCGGTCCTTCTGAGGTGGATAGACCAACAAGAATGGCTGTGGATGTGGATGGGCCAGGAGGGATGTCTATGGAGGTCGAGGTGGGGTTAGCAGGAGCCACTACCATAACTGGCTCTTCAGACTGGCAAGTTGGAGCAGTAGTTGTACCTTTAATGTTCTTGCTCTTGGGGTTGTCATCCCCTTTCATGTTGTACCAGAAGAAAAGTTCCTTCGCTTTGACTTTGATGCCGAAGGGCCTCTTGTCCACTCTCAGATCCCTGAATTACATAGTGATGAAATTGGGGAATGGGTAGTTTCTGTTATGCTCCGTACCCACTATTGAAATTATTCTCGATATCGCATTCCCCAAATTTGATTTGGTACCCCACCATGATCGAAGACACCAAAACTTCCCGGTGAAAAGGTAGGTGTTGTCATGAGTGTTAGAGTCCAACTTACTACATACGAAGGTCTACCACCCCCTCGTTTCAAAGTTCTAACTCTACCTCAGAATTTTGACTCCAGTAGTTAATCAGCCCAGGGTCGTACCTGGGACTGCCAGGTGTTATGCCAACATTGGATGGAGCTTCTCGCCCATTTCCATCTTTGCCATTTACAGGGTCTCATCCTTCTCATTAAAGCCAATGTATTCATTTATTTACATTCCGTCAGATAGTACTTTCAAGTTTCAAACCTTGGTCACTTTGGAGCCCTTTTTTATGTGGGCAATTTTGCGGTAGAATTCCTCGACCATGTGTTCACTAGCATCTACACACTTATCCAAAAAGTGCTCCTAGCCCACTCTTGTCCTAAACCACCTCCTCATGTTGGGATTGTGAGATAGCAGGTCTCTGGGATAAACTTTCTCACCGTCCATAACTCTCGAAATTTATGTTACGCCAACTCACTAACAAATCTCTCTTTCCAAACCTCCAGCTTTCTGGTTCAAGCAATGCCCCCACCTGAGATTCACCTCCCTTCTGCTACTTCCTCATCTCCCCCTACTTCCTCCTCATCACCCACTGAACTCTCTCCTGATAATGAAGTTGTGGGAGAGGTGGAGTATTCCCCACTACCATCACCTGAGCCCTCAAATGACCCAGACGAAATATTTAGAGATGCTTGGGCAGTAGGGGATGCTGGAGGTGTATCTCTCAATCTATGCCTCTTTGGCCAATCGGGGACGAACTCTGGCACGAAATTCGAGAAGATCTCTCGAGAGGGCTCGTACTCCCTCCCCGACATGTCAATGGCTCTATCTACAACTTTTATCATCTTTCTTGTCTTTTTAATACTTTCCTAGACTTGGGGAGTGAGTTTTATCATTTTCTTCTTTCTTCCCCGGGATGATTCCCCTCCGCCCATTTGTTTGGATCTTTTACCTCCTCGTTGTTTCACCATTGTATCCACAATATTGCCGATTGTGAGCATGTGATTTTTGCCATATATGAATCATTCCCATAAATTTAAAACAAAATAATTTCCCTTGTTTATTTGCAATTTTAAATTTTTCATGGCATTTTCTGTTAATGATTTGTATTTGTTTGTGCATCTTTATTTTATCTTAATTAATAGAAAATACAAAATATGTGGAATGTGCATTTAGGATCCAACCTTGCATTTTTGAGAATTAATTAGTAATTGGTTCATTTAATGAAAAAGGAAATTGAAAAATAGTTTAATTTGCACTTTAATTCTAATTTTGATATTTAGGTGATTTCTTTTCTTTTAATTTTTCTTTAACTAAATAAGATAACTGTTACTTATTATTAATTAGCATCTCTTATAGGTCAATTGTTCAATCATTTTATTTTAATTTAGGATTTTTAGCTTAATTTTGAAAATAAAAAAACAAAAAGAAAGAAAGGAAAATATATCAAAAAATTTGATGCCCAAATTGGGCAAAAATTCTCCCAAATAAACCCATATCCCTCTGACCCAAACCAAGCGCAAGTTCCCTAACCCGGTCCCTTCCCCCTGTCCAAAAACGACCTTGTTTTGCCGTTGCTCAATATTAGCCGTCGAGGATTTATGATCTAATGGCCAGGAAGTCACGGTTCCTTCATATATAATGGTCCGAAAAGCCCCTACCCTCCGAAGTCTCGTCTCCAACCCATCACAAAGAAAACCCTAACGCGGCCAGCCGGAAACCGCTTCCGCTGGTGGCAATATTCCAAACCGGGCCAAATTAACACCGTCTATTCATCTTGACACCCTCTATTCAACTATCCAACTATCGTGCTTCAAATCCTTCCAATACTTGTAGAATATTCAAATCAGTGGCCGCCAGCTCCGCCGTGTCCGGCGGCGTTACTTTAAACTCGCCTCAAAATAACACCCCGGAACCCCTGCCTCATCCCCACCCCAAATCTACCATACCCCTCCCTCAAATAGGGCTAAAACAGCTCGAATCTTAGAATTTAGGGTTCATGTTCGAAGCCCGAAGAGGTCTTGCCTCGCAAAAGTTTTTCAATGCATTATTTAATCCTCAAACGATGTTATTCGTTCATTATTTACGAGAATAAGCAGATAACATTCTCTGGGAATTAATTTGGGAGGTCAGTCATATTCGAGTAATTGGTAAGCTTTAGTAGTTTTAATTTTGTTTATCCGATTATGCATGTAAGTTTTAATCTTGATTTTGCATGGATTTTACTTGATTAAGCTTCCTCAGAATCGTTTTAATGTTTTTTTTTGTTATTTTCATTGATTAATTTTGTTTGTTTTCTCTTTCTGATTAGCTGATAGATTATAATAGTAGCTTTAAACTCTAAACTCTGGTAGTTAATTTAAGTTTGAAAATTAGAGTACTGTTATTTGCATTCCGTCCTTAGGATTTTTTTTTGATTGAAGGTCATTTGGTTGTAGCTGAATAACTTCCATTTCTTAATGATTAACCATTGTCACTCTATCTAGGTTTAAAAGGGACTAAGGTTAGCTAACCTAGTTGTGATTTCAGGAGGTAAATTCAGGGATGTTCAGGGGAAATTCTTGGAATTCTGGTTGGGGAATCTTTTTTTCCACTGTTTTTAGAATCCTCTAGTAGGAGCCTTAGGAGAAATTCAGGATTTAGGTGTTTAAAACTTGGGTAGAAAGTCAGAAATCTAGGAGCATTTAGGCTAGAACTCAAATATCAAAAGGGGACTAAGTGGCAAAGTTGAATTAGCAAGGCTACCATACAGTTGAATATATCAGGTAACATTCTGGAATTTTTAAGTTGGGGGGGGGGGGGGCAAGGGGGGGTCGAATTGGGAAAATATACAAACAAAAAAAAGAAGAGAAAATTCTAATGTTTCATTGCATTCAAAGATATTTCTTATTCTTTTCAAAGGCTGAAAGTAGTGGTTCTTCATTGAGGGGTTGAAAATGATTTGAATTTGGTATTCAAGTTGGATGTTGAAGTTTATTGAACAAGCGGGTATTCTGTTGATTTCTGGGCTGGTTTCAATATCTGGGTGTTGAATTTGAAGCTCATTTTCTGCTATTATTGTTGTTGAGGCTGCTAAACCTCACCATCTCTTTGTTTTCTATTTTTGCAGGTATATTTTGACCTTTATGGATATCAGTTGAGGTGTAATTCAAATCATGAATTGAGAATGGGAAAGCTATGTTTGCTTGTAGCATTCACCTATTCTTCTTTCAATTATACTCTTATTGTGTGCCTTTTGGAGTTTTAATTAGTGTATTCTTGCAGAAATAAACTGGCCTATAATTAAGAGTTCAAATCAAGTAGCTTAGTGGAACGACTGTCCTCTTTATAATAAATGGCTGCTGCAAGTAGTACTGGATTTTTGTGTAAGTTCATTTGGTTCATATACACTAAAGATTAGATTTACTCTTAGTTTGATTGTGTTGAACATTTGAATCTATTAGGACTGTTATATGTGGACCTGTGTATGCTTTCTTGTATTTGAAATCTATTTCGAACTTGTTCATTGTTTCTGAAATTAGTTAAGGGTAATAGAAAGCAGATGATTACCTGATCATTAATTGATTTTAAGTCTCCAAACGTTATCTGTTCAGTCTTTAAAGAAATACCTAAAAGCAAATGGGTATGCTTAGGTGTATGTTTCATGTTTTTTTTGTCGATTGGCATATGGTAAAACCTGGAGCAATTGAATAAGAAGGTGTTATGGTTTAATAAGGTTTTCAAATTAATTCTTGCCCGCTTTGCTTTTGTCGGGAATAGAATTGGAATCCTTCAATTCAAGCATCTGTGTTGAGTTGTGTCGCAACAGAGACTCGGTCCTATGTCCTAGCCCTGCAGTCACGCATGCCCGAAAAATAGGCCTTCTCTTAGTTCTTAACTCTAACTGCTTATCAGTATTGAATAACATTTGTAACAAGTTCTGGGGGAACCCTTTGGACCCAGTATTATCAGAAAAGAGAATATCTTCTGCATTTCAAAGTTGGATTTTAGCACAAAAGATTTTTTTTGCTTTTGAATTCTTATGGTGTTTTTTTAGTTTGACTCTTTTTTTTAAAAGTAGACCGGAGGCGAGCCATATTGGACATCGCAAAATGATTGTGGCCCTCCTAGATTACCATAAAAACCCTTAAATAGAGTATTTTAAGGTACGCCATGCCAAACATAAATGACAATTGCATGGTCCTCAGTTTTTTTAAGTTTGAATTGATCCTTAGATTCGAGGCATGCTGTTTAGCTAAATTCCACGGCCCTCAAAAATTGTCAATGCGAAATTGCCTTAGGCACGTTAGTTAAATAATATACCTTCTTAATCTCGGGTGCATATTTATGTGACCCAAATTCAAATCCCAACAATGTTAAAATATGTCAAAAGTCACAAAGGTGCATTTATGTGACGTTATTTGTGACGTATTTTAATGATGTTGCAATTCTCTATAAAAATAATAATAAAAGAGGTTAAAAGTTAGAATAGGTTCATAATTGCTTAAAATGAAGTAATTAAGCCGAATACAATAGTTGAGCGACCATGCTAGAACCACGGAACTCGGGAGTGCCTAATACATTCTCCGCGTTAACAGAATTTCTTACCCGAATTTTTGGCTCGCAGACTGTATACAGAGTCAAACCTTCCTCGATTTGGGATTTAAACTGGTGACTTGGGACACCACTAATTATCCAAAGTGGCGACTCTAAAATTATAAAATAAATAAATCTCGTTCCGATTGTCCATTAATAGGAAAAACTCCCTTATCTACGCCCTTCGTCGGGGTTGTAGAGGTTAAAAATGAGGTGTGACAGCTCTAGCGACTCTGCTGGGGATCGAACCCTGAATTTCTGGCACAGGGTTAAAGAATTCATGCTTTAAATAATTGTTGTATCTAGCTTTACCATTACCTGATTTTATTGCGTAATTATGCCCTATGTGCTAAATGTTGCTTTTTCTTTGTTGCTTTAATATTATTTGGACGGTATATAAATTGCAGCGAAACCATTATCTTCTCATCTTCGGGGATGTGCTCGCTGGTCAAGACTCCCAATTATGTTAGTATCATACCGTAAAATAAGAATGAGGCTCGGACAAATTACAAAGCCGGATGGCCTTTTGGTTCCAGGTACTTAGCCCCCTCCTCGACTCGATTTGTCCGCTCGGGTACACAGTCCAGAATATATACCCAGGTTTTAAACGTAGAATAACTTAATCTCATGCCGGATCCCTAGTAGTAACGCATTTATGCATCATTCATTTGACTTAGGGGACTCAAAATAGGGGTTGGGTCCGTCTAAGACAGGTGTACCCAAAATAATGGACCATCCTGATGCATTTTACGCGCTACTTGTGAATTTATTCCAGAATTGCATGCTGACCGGCTTATGTATACTGGGGAGAAGTTGAGAAAAGAGGTAGCAGTGTAAGGGTAAAGAGAGTTAATCGCCTGTTTTGAAAAACCAATGTCCAGATAGTGCCGAAAATCTGTCGAGTTTTTTGGAAAAATGAAAAAAAAAAGAAAATGGAAAAGGGTTTTATCGTCAAAGAAATAGTTTGTTTTATTTGCCAATGAATAAAGAAAAAAACAATCTTTTTTGCACAAATAGTTCGTTTTAAAAATAGCTTATTTATTTTCCTATAAAATGTAAAAAAGTGAAAAAAGAAAAAAGTGGAAAATAGTTTTGTTTTCGAAATAGTTTGTTTTAAAAATAGCTTATTTATTTGCCAATGAAATGGAAGGAAAAAAAAGAAAAAAGAGTTTGTTTTCAAAAGAATAGTTTGTTTTATTTGCCCGAACTACGCCAGTTTGATTCTCACAGGGTGTGAGATACATATGCAACCACCATCGGGCCCAACTTCATTCTTACAAAAATAGCCAAAAAAAAAGAACTAGGCTTTGTTTTTTACTAGTAAATAAAGCACTTTTGGTCAAAATTAGCCGAGTGTCCCTAAAAGGGCGCTGGAAGGCTGTTTTGCAAGAACAACTACCTTGGATTATTTTTTAATTTTTTGGCCGGTAGTAGGCACAACTTTAAAATATTCCCCCGGAAGTGCTGAAAAGACATATTTACAAGGCCAGGGTTTCATTTTTGAAATGAAAATTTGAAAATCCCATGTTATAAATCCAATAAATCTTGATTTTTTTGCTTAATCACCTTAATAATTGTGCAGAATGAGCACAAAAATTTTTTTTCCAATCTGAGTCATGAGAAAGATCTCTTTGGAGGTATGCATGTGGTGGAATGATCTAGGTGTAGCGGGGCAAAACAGGGTCAATGCGCACTTGCAGGGCTTACCGGTTTGTTGAAAATTAATCCTAGAGGATACATTATAAAAGCATTGATTACATTTTGGGATTCTGCCCACAGTGTATTTCATTTCTCGGACTTTGGACTCACTCCGACCCTAGAAGAAATAACTCGATATATTGGGGTACCCACAATTCCCTTGAGGCATCAGTATTTGGTTGCACCAAGGGCCATCACCGTACATAAATACTTGGACTCATTAGAGATCAGCATGAAGGTGCACAACCTGGACCTGTCAGCTGACTTTTGTACCCCAAAGTTCATATATCAGAGGTATGGGCAAATAGGGGGATTTAATGACCCGGAAAATAATATTTGTAGCATCGGAAATCGACTCAAATGGGAGGAAAACCGTTTTTTCGCATTTATGGTATTCTTCTTAGGCCATTTGGTATTTCCATGGAAGGACGAAAATATTGATATACGGATAGCAGGGGTTGTCAGCACTTTAATCACTGAATCATAGAGCACCCTCGCACCTATGGTATTATCTGAAATTCTCTTGGCTCTCACCGCCTGTAAAGCCGGAGGAGATTTCTTCGAAGGATGCAACTTGTTGTTACAAATATGGATGATTGAACACTTGTTCCATCAGCCTCAATTCATGAGTTATGGGTCGTCAACAAAAAGTTGCATAGAGGAATTTTATAACAGAGTGATGAGCTTAAATTACCAGAGGGTTCTATACAATGGGTATCATGTATTCGTGTCTTAAGTGCAAACCAAATAGAGTGGATGTTCAGGTGTCTTCTCGTTGATGAAATCATATATATGCCACCACCGGACCTCATTTCTTTCTAATGGGTCTCCGGAGTATCCAATCCTATGCACCGTACAGAGTGCTAGGACAATTAGGGAGGTGCCAAATGATTACTAGGGATGTGGGCATTAGTAACAATGTGATTGAGATTAGTCCCCATAGTCAGTTTTCTGCAGCAGTAGTCCGTCAAAATTGGAGCGAATGTTAGTACTTGACAGCGAACACTTGAGTATGCAACTTATCTAAAGGCGAGGTTGCACCAGGGTACCTTGCTTGGTATAAAAGAGAGATAAAGTTCAGAAGGCCAGCTAAGAGGCCACATCTCCAGGAATTTTCCAAGGCGTCACAAAAACAATGGGAATTGGTTAGCCAAGGAAAATGAATACAGGGCCATGATAGGGAAATCGGAAATGGTTTGCAAGTTGCTGCATACAAGGGGCAAAAGAAAAGACTAGCCAAAGAAAATGAAGTATTATGAGCCCAAATTCAGAATGAAAACACCCGCAGACAATACCGCCAGGAGCGCGAAGGATGAAAAGCTCATAGACAATTTATGGAGGAAATTAGAAGAATATGGGCTGGGAGAGAAAATTTTTATGAAACAATAGCATGATTAGAAAAATATTTGCAGCAAATCCAAGAATTGAACCATGCAGCCGAACGAACTCTAGAGGAAAGGGCCCAGCAAATTGGGTGATTCTTGCAAGAAAAGAGTGCTATAAGAGAGAGGGTGCGGATGATCGCTGACAACATCACCACAAAGTGCAGCCACTGCAAGGATATGACAAGATCTATGTTCTTTCCCACCGCCATGACCTTTGTTTGTCAAGTAATGGAAGACCACCATCACCTCCAAAGGGATTTAGCATGCAAGCCTGCGGCGAGACCGAATGATGTCCCCTGGGCCCTTGAAGCATTAGATACTTTAATTTATTCATGATTGTTCAAATCTGTTGGTCCATTTGAGAGTCTGTATTTTCTTTATTCAAAGTTCATAATAGGTTATCGAGTAAGTCATTTTCATTTTAAGTCTAAGTCAGTTGTTTTCAGTTGAGTCGGAGTCTTTTAATGTCCTTTTAGTAGTTGTAATCAAATGCGTTACTTTATGAAAAATAAAATGCAAAAAATATTTCCTATATTTATTTTCAAGATCTACGCTCGGTCTGATTCATGCGGGGTCATGATACTAAGGCAATCTCCATAGTATTCGACCATAACCAAATAAAGAAAAGGAACAAAATGTGAGGAAAATAAGAGAAACAGTGGTAAAATAAAGGAGAAAACAAAGAACCGAAATATGTAGGCAAAACAAATTAAGAGGAAGAAGAAAAAGAAAATAAGAGTGAAAAGAAAGGAGGCATAGGATAGGAGCCGGGTGACGCAAGCAATCATGTTTGTGCATCATAGAAACGGATAATTGCATAGGTGCATTGATCCCAAAACATGTGGCTGCCTATGTGTCGAAACCTAACCACTAAAAAGTTTGGTGTTGTCTTTCCCAGTTCCAGACAGGTGGTTAGTTCTTGCGACATTCTACCAACCCACTCCTACAACACTCGGTCCAAGAGCAAGCTGATCATGGCCAATCAAGAAACCGATGCCAGCATCATTGACCCCTCGAAAGAGGTAGAGGAATTGGACGTTAATGCAATGAGAGAAGAAATGTACAAATTGAAACACTAGATGGCTGAGATGTATCAGGCATGGGTGAGAGGGCAGCCACCACAAACCTATCCTGCTAATCTGACCTTTATCCCACCGTTGGCCCAATCATATGACCATCCCACCACTGATCCACCCCGAAGTATCCCCATCTACCCGCAATACCAGGGTACGACTTCTCAAGCACCCCCAGCTCCACCACCCAAAGCTGTTCCTCACCCCCTTAACCAATTGCTCCTATTTATGTGGCATCTCCTCCCCCTACACTCCACAGATCATCTAGTGAGCCTTTGCTTCAAGATCGCGACAATCAGTATTACCCACCAGAACCCGCATACAAAGCCTATGAACCTTACTCTTATGCTCCCCGTTTTGGAATCCCATTGGAGGCTTAAAAACGGTCAAATATCCTGAGCAAGAGGAGGTGCTTAGGAAGGTCATAAGCTTATAACAAGCGTACCGAGATATGCGAGGGTTAAATGGCCAGGTGAGTGTGGCATTCAAAGACCTTTGTTTGTTCCCAGCTGTGCAGTTACTTCCGGGCTTTAAAATGCCCAAGTTTGACTTGTATGGCGGGCACGACAATCCAGAAGCACATCTAAGGGGTTTCTATAGTAAAATTAGAGGAGCAAGAGGAAAGTATGAACTTCTAATGGCATACTTCAGTCAAAGTTTAAGTGGGTCGGCATTGGAATGGTACACCCAACAGGATCATGGTCGATGGTAAACTGGGATGACCTGGCACAAGCATTTGCCTGTCATTTGCAATATAATCTTAAAATTGTCCCAACCATCTATCTCTGACGAAACTGGGAAAGAAACAAAATTGAGAGCTTCAGAGAATACAGTTTCCGTTGGAGGGAACAGGTAGCAATGGTTGACCCCCAAATGAAGGAGAGTGAGATGGTAGATTATTTATTGCAAGATTTGGAGCCTACAAATTTTTGCCACCTGGTGTCAACAGTGGATAAATCCTTTAATGAGGTAGTGAAAATGGGGAGTATGGTCGAAGAGGGACTCAAATCCAACAAGATCATGAGTTATTCTACAATCAAGGCAACCACACGGGCTATCCAAAGTGTGACTAGGGGAATATTTAGAAAGAAGAAGAAGAAGGAAAAAGTAGTGGCAGTTGGGTCAGGGACTTGGTTGAGGCCCCAGGCTCCATCCCTATACAGCCAACCCCGTCCTCACCACCAAATATATCCACATGCTCCATATGGCCCACCACAACATTACTACCTACAGGTGGAACCCCGTTTCTCAGTCCATCATGTACAAACATATACTCAACCTCCCGTCCATGCACAGTGGCGTGCGCCAGCTCCACAAAATAATTACCCAGCTCCACCAAATAACTACCCTCCAAGAGCCTACCAACAACCCCTGAGACCATCTTTCCGGGCCAATAAAGATTTGCAAAATGAGATAATGCAGAAGAAGAAAACTTTCACTCTATTGGGAATCATATACCAGCTTGTTCCTTAGGGCATGACACGGAAAATTGTTTGAATTTAAAGTGTGCTATTCAAGTACTCATTGTTTCCTATCAGATTGAGGTGCAAGCCCCGGAAGAACCCACCATTAATAAAAACCTGCTACCTGCTCATCATGAGACAAATATGATTGAGATAGTGGACAAAGGAGGACAAGAGAAAAAGCCCTCACAAACATTAATGATGATCAAATCAAGTGAAATCAAGCCAACTGAGAATGTAAGCACTGAGAAGTCAATGAAAAAGATGAATGAAATAGATAGCAAACCTATTGTGGTGGTTCTGGGGGATTCAACAAGCATGGTTGCACTGAAATAGGAAAAGGCAACAGTGGTAGTGCACGGGGAAGCTAGGGTACCCGCCATAGTTGTGGAAGGCGCTCGCGTAGAGCTTGTCATCGTAAAACCGATAACTCAGCCACCAATCATCAATAGAAAATTAGTTCCCTAGAGATATGAACAAGTAATAGTGATGTACAAAGGGAAGGAATTTAGAGAATAAGTTTATGAAGCCCGGGGTTTGACCCGGTCAGGGAGATACTTCACCCCTGAGGAGTTAAGGAAAAGCAGGATCCCCAAGGATAACCCATAATCGGTAAAGAAAACTATATCAGAAGAAGAGGAAGAAGAATTCCTGAAGAAAAAGAAAATGTAGGACTACTCCAATATAGAGAAATTGAGGAAAACACCGGCTCAGATCTCCTTGCTCTCCTTGTTAATCCATTCATATGAGCACGCCGGACGTTGATGAAAATTTTGAAAGAGGCCCATGTTCCTGACAAGATCATAGTGAATCAGCTGGAGAAGATGTCAAACAAGATGTTCGAGGTAAACCGGGTCACTTTCTCTGACGATGAGCTACCTATGGAGGGCACCAAGCATAATAGGGCTCTTTACTTGACTGTGAAGTGTGAAGATGTTTGGGTCTAGCACAAAAAGTTTCCAGTTCTCCACCCCGAACAAGTTGAAGGTGGATGATGAATGGATCTATAAGAATAACATTTGCGTTCGAGGGTTCGATGGCGGAGGCAAAGACTTAGTAGGGGATGTAATACTAGAAATGACGATAGGTCCCGTTGAGTTCACCATGGAATTTCAAGTGCTAGATGTGGCATTTTGTTACAATGTTTTGCTGGGGAGACCCTAGATTCATGCCTCAAAGGCAGTTCTGTCCACCTTGCACCATATGGTCAAATTTGAATGGGACAGATAGGAGATTGTGGTGCATGGTGACTATAATCAATGCGCCCTTGGTGATGCCATTGTACCTTTTATTAAAGCTGAAGACAACAAGGGTCCAGGGGTCTATCAGGTCTTCAACACTGTGTCAGTTGAAAGGACCGCAAAAGGGGAGTATGTTCCAACACCGAGGTTAGCTAATGCGGCAATCATGGTGGTAACTGAAATGCTAAAGAATGTGTTCGTTCCTGGAAAGGGTTTGGGGCCCTCACTTTAGGGTATCATATAGCTGGTGTCTCTTCCCACGAACCTAGAGACTTTTGGTTTGGGGTTCAAGCCTACAGCTGCAGACGTAAGGCGATCCAGAAAGTTAAAGCAGAGGGCATGGGTCCTCCCAAAGCCTATCCCGTGGTTGTTTCGATCATTCATCAAACCCAGTACCAGAAAGTGCATAATTCCAATGGTTCGCGGTCCACTTCTTGATGCTGATGGAGATTTGGATAAGGGGTTCGAAAGATTGTTTAGTGAGGTAAATATTGTAGAGGCTGGAGAAGGGTTAAGCAAGGCAGATGTGTAGTTTGTGGGACCCCATGCAAAAAATTTATAACTTGGAAGCTACTCTTCTTCCCACTCGGAAGGAATCTTGGTAGTCGGCTTTGATTTTTCTTTCAGTTTAATCTGGATTATCTCCAGGGTTGTGATTCAGATTTATGTTCCATCTGTTTGGATGTGGAAAACCTATTATCTTTCCAATTTCAATGAAATGCAATTTCTACTTTCCTTAGTGCTAATAGATTTCATTTTTCTTTGCTTCTTTACTTTCTTGTAAAGTTATTTTTATGGTGGCTCAAATGATCTAATATTGACAAATACTCTTCGGTCTAGTATTAAAAATCGGTCTAATTCAGAAGTAATAATTCAAGAAATAGAATATGGGAATGAGTCGGAATATGATAAGGAAAGAGGATTGGATGAATTTAGTAAAAAGTTGAGCCATTTTGAGGAAAATGCCATGCCAAACCTGAGCGATACAGAAGCAGTCAATTTAGGGGACCCAGACAAACGAAAATAAGTGTCCATCTCGCGCCACAACTTAGGGGAGAAATAATTGAAGCGCTGCTTGAATACAAAGGTGTTTTTGCATGGTCTTACGATGATATGCCAGGGTTGAGCATAGACTTGGTGGTTCACAAATTTCCCACCGACTCGGCCTGCCCTCCTATCAAACAAAAGCTGAGGAAGTTTAAAATTGATGTGAGCATGAAAATCAAAGAGGAAGTTACCAAGAAATTTGAGGCCAAGGTCATAAGAGTCACTCGATATCCCACATGGTTAGCCAATGTCGTGCTTGTGTCGATGAAGGATGGTAAAACCAGGGTATTCATCGATTATCGTGACCTCAACAAAGCATGTCCAAAAGACAACTTCCCACATCCAAACATCCACATATTGATCGGCAATTGTGCAAAGCATGATATTGGATCCTTCGTTAAAATGTTACGTAGGCTACCAAAATATTTTGATGGATGAGGAGGATGTGGAGAAGACAATGTTCATCATGCCATGGGGAACATATTGCTACAGAGTCATGCCATTCGACATCAAGAATGTTGGGGCAACCTATATGAGGGCGATGACAACCATCTTTCACAATATGATACATAAGGAGATTGAGGTCTATTTGGATGATGTAATTGTGAAATCCAGAAAGCAATCCGACCATGTTATAGATCTAAGGAAATTCTTCCAGAGGCTTCGCAGGTATAATCTCAAACTCAATCTAGCAAAATGCACATTTGGGGTCCTTTCAGGGAAGTTGCTAGGGTTTATAGTCAGCCGTCGATGCATTGAACTCGATCCATCAAAGATCAATGCCATACAGGAATTACCGCCTCCGAGGAACAAAACAGAGGTGATGAGTCTGTTAGGTCAGATTGAATTACATTAGTCGATTCATTGCTCAGCTCACAAAAACCTGCGAGCCCATCTTTAAGCTATTGAAAAAGGATGTTGCAGTTGGATGGATGGGAGAGTGCCAAGAGGCTTTTGATAAGATAAACGAATACTTTTCAAACCCAACGGTTTTGGTCCCTCCGGTACAAGGAAGGTTGTTGATCCTCTATTTGATAGTCCTAGACAATTCATTCGGATGTGTTCTGGGTCAGCATAATGTTACCGGGAGGAAAGAACAAGCCATATACTACCTTAGCAAGAAGTTTACAGCTCATGAGGTTAAGTATACTCATCTCGAAAGGACATGTTGTGTTCTTATGTGGGTAGCCCAGAAGTTGAAACATTACTTG
Source organism: Nicotiana benthamiana (assembly GCA_034376525.1). Taxonomy (NCBI): domain Eukaryota; kingdom Viridiplantae; phylum Streptophyta; class Magnoliopsida; order Solanales; family Solanaceae; genus Nicotiana; species Nicotiana benthamiana. The sequence goes on from CM067326.1 coordinate 44,220,304, forward strand.
TCATCATATACCAATTACCTCATCTCACGCTTGAACCCATTGAAATACATCTTTCAAAAGCCTATGCCCACGGGAAGGCTTGCCAAATGGAAAATTTTGCTCATCGAGTTCGGCGTTGTCTACGAGACCAGGACTGTAATGAAAGCACACGCACTGGATGACCATTTGGCCGAGTATCCGATAGATAAAGAATACAAAAATTTAAGTACATACTTCCCGGACGAGGAGGTAATGCATATTGAGGAAATGGAACAGGGCGAGAAGATGATATGGAAATTATTCTTTGATGGGGCCACCAACATGAAAGGTGTCGGAATAGGAGGTGTACTCATTTATGAAGCAGGGCACCATTAGCACGTTACAGCTCAGCTCCGCTTTTATTGCACAAACAACATGGCAGAATATGAGGTGTGTACTTTGAGTTTGAGGTTAGCTGCAAACATGGGTGTCTACGAATTTTTGGTTTAGCGAGACTCGGACCATTTGGTGCACCAGATTCAAGGAGAATAGGAAACAAGAGATTTAAAGCTCATACCATACTGGCAATGCCTGCATGATATTTGTCAATGATTACGGTCAATAGAGTTTAGGCATATCCCAAGAATTCACAACGAGGTTACTGATGCCTTGGCTACTTTGGCGTCAATGTTACATCATCCGAATAAGGCTTATGTTGACCCAGTACATATCCAAGATTATGATCAACATGCTTACTGTAATATGGTGGAAGAAGAGCTTGACAGTGAACCTAGATTCCATGAAATCAAAGAATATATCAGGATGGGTGTGTATCCAGTACAGGCCACAAGCTATCAGAAGAGAAAAATCCGTCAACTATCAAGTGTGTTTTTCTTCAGTGGGGGGATATTATACAAAAGAACTACGGATCTTAGGTTGTTGAGATGCGTAGTTGCTTGGTAGGATACAACCATCATGAATGAGGTACTTTCTGGAGTATGCGTGCCGCACATGAGCAGATATGTTTTAGCAAAGAAGATTCTCCGGGCAGGGTATTATTGGCTCACCATGGAGAGAGATTGTATCAGTTTCGTGCGCAAATGTCACTAATATCAGGTAGATGGAGACTTGATTCATTCCCCGCCATCTGAATTGCATATGTCTACACCATGGCCCTTCATTTCTTGGGGCATGGATGTTATCTGGGCCATCGAGCCAGTAGCTTCCAATGGACACAGGTTCATCCTGGTTGCTTTTGATTATTTTACCAGTGGGTTGAAGCTAAAACCTTCAAAGTAGTGACCAAGAAAGCCGTGGTCGACTTTGTACATGCAAATATCATTTGTCGGTTTGGAATCCCAAAGACCCTCATCACTAATAATGGATCAAATCTCAAAAGTCATTTGATTAAAGAGGTATGTCAGTACTTCAAAATTATACATCGCAATTCTATCCATACCGCGCCAAGGTGAATGGAGCAGTCGAGGTAGCCAATAATAACATAAAAGCGATACTTCGAAAAATGGTGGAAGGGTCCAAGCAATGGCATGAGAAGCTACCCTTTGCATAACTAGGCTATCACACCACTATTTGTACTTCGCTAAGGGCAACTCAATATTTGTTAGTGTACAGCACAGAAGCAGTAACCCCGGCCGAAGTTGAAATCCCATCCCTTCTGATTGAAACCAAAGCAAAAATTGATGATGAGGAATGAGGCAAAACCCATCTGGAGCAATTGAGTCTGATTGATGAGAAAAGATTGGCAGCAGTATGTCACGTCCAGTTGTATCAATACAGACCAGAGCATATAACAAGAAAGTGCGTCCAAGAAGGTTTGAAGTCGGTCAGCCAGTATTGAAACGCATCCCCCCTCACTAGGCAGAGACAAAGGGCAAGTTCAGCCCAAATTAGCAAGGACCATTTGTCGTTTAAAGAGTGTTGTCTAACAGAGGCGGACGGCAAGTGCGTAGAAATGGCCATCAATTCAGATGTAGTTAAGAGATACTATGTATGCCTTCCTTTTGTTTAAATAATTGTCTATACGTGGCATATTTTTTTGTACTTGGTATTTTTTAGAGATTGAAATACCGAAGGCATTTTATTCGGCTATCTTAAAACTTTACCCTTTGCTAACCTTTTTGAGTTTTAATTACTTTCTTTTCATACCCCTCTTTCGGAATCAGTAACAAAGGTAGAAATGCAAGTGTGGGAAGTCAGTGAAAGGAAAAGAACGGAAAGAATGAAAAGAAAGGAAAAGAGAAAGAGAAAAAAAAAGAAAAAAAGAGAAAAATAAGAAAAAAGAAGAACAAAAAGAAAAAACAACAAAAACAAAACAATGAAAAGAAGAAAAATAATGGTAAAAGAATCAGAGAGAAGAGGAAAAGAAGAAAAGGAGAAAAAAAGGAATCGGAAAGAACTACGTTTGACTTGATTCCTATTTAAAGGATACGTAGGTAGCCTCACGGCTTAGTCATATTCAAATAAAGGACGAAGGCCCCAGGAAAGAAATTTGGGAAGAAGTTGTGGTTGTTGTAATAAATTGGATTCCGAAAGCTGTAACTCTTGAACCCATAGGAATAATTTTGATCCTTTATACCCCTTTCTTTTTAACTTTATCCATAATCATGTATTACGGTCCAAAGAAAGACCTTCTGATCAGTCTCTATGAAATTCCGAGTGAAGAAAGAAGAGGTGATTCAAACCCCAGGGCAACACTCTGATTTAAGCTGGAAAATAATAAAATGAGAGAGTCTTATTGGTAAAAACTCTCACGTGTACCGTAAGGCGACAAGAATTAAGAGAAACAAAAATGAGAGTCTTATCGGTAAAAACCGTCACGGGCACTATAAGGCGAAGACAAGGTAAGAAGCAAACAACTGTAAAAAGGGATATTGGGGGAAATCCATCCAGAACACTACAAGTCAAGCAATTTAAGGGTTTGGTTAAAAAAATTGGGTTAAAAATGGTCACAACAACAAAGCATGGCAACGGAAGGCTGATCATCTGGATAGACTGGGTCGACTAAGCCGAAGTGCATCTCATGATCATGCAAACCAGCTGTTCCTAAACAGATAAGTTTCTTTTCTTCTCATCTCAATAGTCGCCAATTTTGGAATTCTTTTATTCTAATACAATTTAGAGTCATTGCATTTCATTTTCTTTCGCGTCTTGAAATCCATTTTGTTTAAGAAAGCAGGAGAGAAATTTCAAAGCTTACTACTAGTTACCGAATGTCAAAGCACATGCCGGTCAACAACGTAACAAAGGCAAAAAAAGATGAAACAGCAAAGCGAAGGATCCACGAAAGTTTCCTTTGTAAACGGACTCGATAATCTCAGGGAGGATGCAAGGATTTTGGCAAAAGGGGCAGAACTGAAACACAAGGATCGGGGAGAAGAGTAAATCCAAAAGGGTCAGGGGTCAATTGAGCATAGTACACTGACTCTGTAATCTCAGGAAAGATGTAAAATTTCTGGCAAAACGGTCAGAAGTGCAACACAAAGATGGGGGAGTAGAATAAAGCCACAAGGGTTAGGGGGCAGCCGAGCATAATATACTGACTCAGTAATCTCAAGAAATATGTAAAACTTCTAGCAAAAGGGTCAGAAGTGCAACACAAATATGGGGGAGCAGAGTAAAGCCACAAGTGTTCAGGGGTCAGCCGAGCATAGTACACTGACTCGTTAATCTCACCAAAGATGTAAGAATTCTTGAAAAAGGGTCAGGAGTGCAACACAAATATATAGGAGCAAAGTAAGGCCATAAGGGTTCACGGGTCAACAGAGTAACTCAGGCAACTCATCATCAGTGCGGGAAATTAAACACAACGGAACACGACAGTGAGGCCATTTCAACAAGAATGTTGCAAGATAACCACCACTATTCAAACTTACAATATTTTCTTTGATTGACATAGGGGCAGAAAATTTCAGAAGATCCCAAGGAAGGCCTCCATAGGGGAAGGCAAGCACATAACATGCATGATTGAAAATCTCAGGACCCTCCTAGAAAATGGGATTCAGTTAAAATTTGACAAGGAACACTATCCGGCATAAGTATTCTCCCCAACAAAAGTTAGGATTGACATTTAATCTGGAACCCTCAGGACCCTCATGGAATGGGACTTATTTAAAAGTTGGAGGTAATCATGAATAGCAAAGAGCATTAAGTGACTTGCATGTTTAAATATAATTCAGTTAAGATCTGTCATAACCCCCTCGGAAAATGGGACTTAGTTAAAACTCAAACAGTCACGGGTAACATGGTTAGGCACAAATATTTCCCCAATAAAAGTCGTTCAGACCCGCCTGGATAATGGGATTTAATTGTAGGAGTTGTAAAGACCCTCATAGAAAATAGGATGTAGCTCTAAATACTAATCCCCAAAAGACATGATTTATCATCTAATTAAGAGTTGTCAGGGCCCTCATGAATAATGGGATGTAGCTTTAATTACCGGTCCTCAGTAGATCCCAGTTGATATGACTCATAATTGATATGACTCATAATAAGACGCAATAGAAAATAATACAACCTTTTAAGAAACATAAACTAATCTTAGAGTTTCCATCTATTAAGAGTTGTGAGGAACCTCCTGGATAATGGGACCTGGCTTAGATTTTAGAGATATTCAGTACCGCGATTTCATTAACACTCATAGATGCCCAACATAAAACTGGGGCAGAAATAATTTCTTTGTTCGGATCAGGGTTAAAGGCAGCAGTTGCAATTTTTGATAATCAGGCGCCCACCTGGACAACAAAGGAATATATGTCAAATTTCAAGTTTTCGTAATCAGGCGCCACATGGAGAACAAGGGAATACTATTCAAATTTCAAGTTCTGGTAATCAGGCGCCAACTTGGAGAACAAGGGAATACTTTTTAAATTACAAGTTTTGATAGTCAGGCGCCCACCTGGAGAACAAGGGAATACTTTTCAAATTTCAAGTTTTGGTAATTAGGCGCCCACCTGGAGAACAAGGGAATACTTTTCAAATTTCAAGTTCTGGTAATTAGGCGCCCACATGGAGAATAGGGAATACTTTTCAAATTACAAGTTTTTGTAATCAGGCGCCTACCTGGAGGACAAGGGAATACTTTTCAAATTTCAAGTTTTCGTAATCAGGCGCCACCTGGAGAACAAGGGAATATTTTTCAAACATCAAGTTTAGGTAATCAGGCGCCCACCTGCAGAAAAAAGGAATACATTTCAAATTTCAAGTTTTGGTAATCAGGTGCCCACCTGGAGAACAATGGAATATTTTTCAAATTTGCAAGATTCAGTAATCAGGCTTCCACCTGGAGAACATGGGAATATTTTTCTAGTGGCAAGTTTTGGTAATCAGGCGCCCAATTGGAGAATAAAGAAATTTTTTTCAAGTTTTCAAGATTTGGTAATCAGACGTCCACCTGGATAACAAGGGAATACATTTCAAGTCGAACAATTCGGCATCAAACATAGAAGAAGAGAAAACAAGAAGTTTTACAGGAAAAAATACAAGTCAACTAGGCAACAAGAAGTTATACAAGAAGAAACACAAGGCAACTAAGCAACAAGGATCAAGAGCAAGTCTGAAGATATAGATAGGTTCTTTTGTAACTCATAGTTCATAGCTTAGTTTAGCTTTTTTTAATTTTCACACGATGTAATAAGGGGGTCTAGTAGCAGTAGGAGCAGCAGCATCAGCGAGATCACAACTTCGGTAGTTCTAGCTACCAAACACTCCTGAACTACACTGATCTGATTCTTCTTTAACCGAGTATATGTAGGAAACCTCTGAAGCAGGGTGCGGTCAAGCTTTTTAAAATGCTTCTCACGGTGTATTCCAACGGGTAAAAGTCACTTGTATCCACTCAGTTACCTTTGCAAAAAAACTCTCCGTGTTTCCACGCAAAGAAGGGCAGCTGTGAGCATGTAATTTTTTCCATATATGAATCATTCCCAAAAATTCAAATAAATAAGTTTCCTTGTTTATTTGCAATTTTTTATTTTTCGTGGCATTTTCTCTTAATGATTTGCATTTGTTTGTGCATATTTATTTTATCTTAATTAATGGAAAATATAAAATATGTGGCAAGTGCATTTAGGATCCAGCGTTGCATATTTGAGAATTAATTAGTAATTGATTTATTTTATGAAAAAGGAAATTCAAAAATAGTTTAATTTTCTCTTTTATTCTAATTTTGATATTTAGGAGATTTCTTTTCTTATAATTTTGCTTTAACTAATTATGATAACTATTACTTATGATTAATTAGAATCTCTTATCGGTCAACTGTTCATTCATTTTGTTATAATTTTGGATTTTTAGTTTAATTTTGAAAATGAAAAAACAAAAAGAGAGAAAGGAAAATAAATCTGAAATTCTGATGCCCAAATTGGGGAAAACTTCGCCCAAATCAACTCAAATCCCACAGAGCAAACCAAAAAAAAGTCCCCTACCCCGTTCCCATACCCCCAGTCCCAAAACGACCTCGTTTTGGCCCTTTCTCAATCCTGGCCGTCGAGGATTTATGATCTCACGACTAGGTTCCTTCATACATAATGGTCCGAACATCCCCTCCCCCCCAAGTCCTGTCTCCAAGCCCATCTCACAGAAAACCTTAGCATCGCCGTGTGAGAACCACCTCCACTGGTGGCAGTGATCCAAACCGGGCCAAATTAACACCATAAATTCATCTCGACTCCCTCTATTCAACTATCCAACTCTCGTCCTTCGAATCCTTCCCAAACTTGTCGAATATTTAAATCAGTGGTCGGCGGCTCCGGCGTGGCCGACGGAGCCACTTCCAACTTGCCTCAAATTAACACCCCGGAACCCCCACCTGATCCTCATCCCAAATCTACCATACCCCTCCATCAAATAGGGCAAAAACCGTTGGAATCTTAGAATTTAGGGTTCCCGTGCGAACCCTGAAGAGGTCTTGCCTCGCAAAAGTTTTTCAATGCATAACTTAATCCTCAAACGATTGCATTTGTTCATTCTCTATGATAATAAGAATATAACATTATTTGGGAATTAATTTTGGAGGTCGGTCATATTCGAGTAATGTGTAAGCTTTCGTAGTTTCAATTTCGTTTATCCCATTATGCATGTAAGTTTTAGTCTAATTTTTGCATGGATTTTACTTGATTAAGATTCCTTGAAATTGTTGTACTGTTTATTAGTTATTTTCATTAATTAATTTTGTTTTTTTTTTCTGATTAAGTGATAGACGATAATAGTAGCTTTAAACTATAAACTCTAGTAGTTAATTTAAGTTTGAAAATTAGAGTACTATCATTTGTATTCCGGCCTTAGGATTTTGTTTTTATTGAAGGTTATTTGGTTGTAGCTGAATAACTTCCACTTCTTAATGATTAACCATGGTCACTCTAACCAGGTTTAAAAGGGACTAAAGATAGGTAACCTAGTTATGATTTCTGGAGGTAAATTTAGGGGTGTTCAGGAGTAATTCAGAGAATTTAGGTTGGGAAATCTTTTCTCCAATAGATTTTAGAAGCCTCTAGTAGGGGCCCTAGGAGAAATTCACACTTTAGGTATGTAAAACTTGTGTAGAAAGTCAGATATCCAGGGGTAATTAGGCTAAAAATCAAAATTCAAAAGGAGACTAAGGAGAAAAGTTGACTCAGGGTTGCCCAATAGTTAAGCATATAATAGGTAACATTCTGGAATTTTTAAGGGGGGATCGAATTGGGAAAAAATACAAACAAAAAAAAAGAGTGAAAATTCTACTGTTTCATTGCATTTCATTGATATTTCTGATTCTTTTCAAAGGCTGAAAGTAGTGGTTCTTCATTGTGGGATTGAAAATGATTTGAATTTGTTTTCATGTTGGGTGTTGAAGTTTATTGAACAAGCGAGTATTCTGTTGATTTCTGGGCTGGTTTTCAATATCTGGGTGTTGAATCTGAAGCTCACTTTCTGCTACTATTGTTGATGAGGCTTCTTAACCTCACCATGTCTTTGTTTTCTATCTTTTCAGGTATATTTTGACCTTAATGTATATCACTTGAGGTGTAACTAAAATCATGAATTGAGAATGAGAAATCTGTGTTTGCTTATAGCTTTCACCTTTTCTTCTTTCAGTTATACTCTTATTTTGTGCCTTTTGTAGTTTTAATTAATGTATTCTTGCAGGAAAAAAACTGGCATGTAATTTAGTGTTTAAACCATATATCTTAGTGGAACGACTGTCCTATTCATATTGAATGTTGGATGGTGCAAGTAGTACTAGATTTTTGTGTAAGTTCATTTGGTTCATGGACACTGAATATTAGATATTCTCTTAGCTCGATTGTGTTGAACATTTGAATATATTTGGACTGTTATATGTGGACCTGTGTATGCTTTCTTGTATTTGAAATCTATTTTGAACTTGTTCATTATTTCTAAAATCAGTTCAAGGTAATAGCAAGCGAATGGTTACTTGATCATTAATTGATTTTAAGTCTCCAAATGTTATATGTTCAGTCCTTAAAGAAATAGTTGATCCTAAAAGCAAATGAGTATTTTTTTTTTTTTTGGAAATCCGCTAGGCAAGCACCTAAGGCTAGATTTTATATTATTAAAGAAACAGAATACAAATAAATTACAAGGTTGACAGTTACATTCTTCCTAAAAGGAAAGTTAAGAGATATTCTTAAACTTAGAATTAGTAGTTGCAAACTATAATAGAAAATGTGATGCCAATCGACTTAATAGTCATTAGCTCCATAACTTGACGTAATGCCCGAGCAAATTCACCTTTCCTTCCTCAAGGGAATAAGAAGAATGTGCTAATTCCACCCATAGACGTCGTAGTGGAGTGTCATCGCAATATTTCGCGTCTACGGTCTGTGAAATCGAGTTGTATAATTTGCCGTATTGGCCCAAGACTGTTGCGCAAAAGGGTATGTTTACGTGTATGTTTCATGGTTATTTTTGTCGATTGGCATATGGTAAAACCTTGAGCAATTGTATAAGAGGGTGTTATGATTTAATAAGGTTTTCAATTTAATTCTTGCCTGCTTTGCTTTTGTCACGAATTGACTTTGAATCCTTCAACTCAAGCATTTTTGTGTTAAGTTGTGTCTCCTCAGAGACTCGATCTTGTGTCCTAGCCCTACAATCACGCATGCCCGCAAAATGGTCCTTCTCTTGAGGGTTAATAAGTTCTGGGGGCTCCCTTTGGGCCTAGTATTATCAGAAAAGAGAATGGGCATTTAACTATCTTCTGCATTTCAATGTTGGAATTTTGGCATAAAAGGATTTTTTTCCTCTTGAATTCTTAAGTTTTTTTTTTTCAGTTTGCCTCTTGTTTTTAAAAGAATACTGCAGGCGAACCATATTAGACATAGCAAAATGATTACAGCCCTCCTAGATTAACATAAAAACCATTAAGTACAGTATTTTGAGGTGCACCATGCCAAACATAAATGACAATTGCATGACCCTCAGTTTGTTTAAGTTTGAATTGATCCTTAGATTCGAGGCGTGCCGTTTAGCGAAATTCCACATCCCTCACAAATTGCTAATGCGAAATTGCCTTAGGCACGTTAGCTTAATAATAAACCTCCTTAAAATTGAGTGCGCATTTCTGTGACCCAAATCCAAATCCCAACAATGTTAAAATATGTCAAAAAGCCACAGGTGCATTTATGTGATGTGATTTGAGACGTGTTTTAATGACGTTGCAATTCTCTTTAAAAATAATAATAAAAGCTATTAAAATTTAAATATTGCACAGAGGTTCATACTTGTTTAAAATCAACTAATTATGCCAAATATAATAGTTGAGCGACCATGCTAGAACTATGAAACTCGGGAGTGCCTAACACCTTCTCTCGGGTTAACAGAATTCCTTACACAGATTTCTGGGTCACAGATTGTATACAGATTCAAACCTTCCTCGATTTGGGATATAAACTGGTGACTTCGGACACCATTAATTATCCCAAGTGGCGATTCTGAAGTTACTAAATAAATAAATCTCGTTTCGATTGTCCTATAATTGGAAAAACTCCATTATTTACGCCCCTCGCCAAGGTTGTACAGGTTAAAAAATAAAGTGTGACACCGAAATGTTGCAAAAGGTACCCAGTGCGGACCAAAAAAAAACGGTGTGAGGCCGCACAAAGGTCAGTGCAGGCCGCACAAAATGGCCATGCTGTCCGCACAGGGTTGGGGTTCAAACTACACACCCTATGAATCTCGGAAGTGTAGACCGCACAAAATGTAGTGCGAACACACAGAATGTAGTGCAACCGCACATGGGCCAGTGCAGTACGCACAATAATTTGTTCAATACGGTCTGCAAAAAATGATATCACAGACCGCACAGGGAATCGGGGACCACAAAGAATCGACTGCGGTCTGCACTGAGTGCCTAGAAGCAACACTCGCTTAAGGTTCCATAAATTTTTAAATTATATCTAATCTAACACTTTAGTCATACTCCTACGTGTGTACCCAGAGTATTCAACTAACTAATTCTACATTTATCAAAAGATTAACTACTCTAATCTAATCAATGCAAGAAAGTACGGGAAACATAAAATGATAGAGAAGAAAAACAAAAGAAATAAAGGAAAATAACAAAATGTAAGCAATTAAAATGAATTTAAGTTACCTGATGTGAGATATGTGAGATAAAATGAAGCTTAACAAATCCAAGAAATCCGTTATGACAAAAATAGAGGATGAACAGTGCTTTTACAATGTTTGAGAGCAAAGGGATCGAAAAATTTGAAGAGGAGGGTCTCAGGCCCTATTTATAGAGAAAGACCTAGGGCCTAGTCATACCTACTAGTGTGGACCGCACAAAGTGGACTGCGGTCTGCATTGAACAACTTGATTCAAAGCTTGAGAAGGCAAAGCTCTGCGGTCAGTACAAAATAGACCGCGGCCACAGAGGTCCACTATGTACTGCACAAAATGTAGTGCAGCGTTAGTGGCAAACATTAGAGAGGTCTACATCTTCCCTTCACCAGTACGGTCTGCACTAAATATAGTGTGGCCGCATTGGCAATTCCAGAGACTTGAGCATTTTTTTCCACTATGTCTTGGTCTGCATCAACACAACCATATAATATCTCACACTAGTTAGCCTAAAAATCCACCCTATACTAAAAATAAAATCAAAGAAAACAAGAAGAAAAACACATGGGTTGCCTCCAAAGAAGCGCCTGATTTAACATCGCGGCACGATGTAGGTTACCATAACATCATTTGAAATGAAGGAGTGCCACCACGTGGCTGTTACCAATTTTTCCATGATAGTGCTTTACCCGGTGCCCATTCACTCTAAAACCTTCACCATTTTTGTTCTTTAAATCAATATCACCAAAAAAGGTCACACACACTACTTCAAACGGTCCGCTCCATTTTGACTTGAGTTTTCCTGGGAACGTAGCCGAGAATTGAATAAGAGTACCAAATCCCCCACCTTGAACTATTTGTCCCGATTGTACTTGTACTGAAGGTATTTTATTTTATCCTTATACAGGGACAAGCAAGAGTAAGCATGGAAACTAAATTCGTCAAGCTCATTGAGTTGCTCCACCTGAAGATTAGCAACTACATCCCACTCAAGGTTCAACTTCCTCAAGGCCCACTTGGCCTTGTTCTCTTACTCAACCAGTAGATGGCATGCTTTCTCAAACACCATCCGATATGGAGATATACTAACCAGAGTCTTGTAAATATGGTCTTCTCCTGATCCTCCGGAGCGATTAAGATTTGGTTATATCCAGAATATCCATCCAAAAAGCAATAAAAGGTACACCCCGCAAGGCCATCCACATTTGGTCAAAGAATGGCAATGGAAAGTGATACTTGCGGGTCACTTTGTTTAGGTTACCATATTCCATTCATACCCTCCATCTGGTAACTGTCCGAGTGGGAATAAGTTCATTATAGTCATTTGTCACCACAGTCATACCACCTTTCTTCGGCTCACACTGCACCAGACAAGTCCATGAGCTATTGGAAATACTGTACACAACCCCCGCATCTAACCACTTTATCAGTTCTTTCTTAATCAATTCTTGCATTGCTTTGTTCAACCTACTTTGATGTTCAAAGAAGGGATTTGCATCATCCTCCAAAATAATCTTGCGCATGCAAAATGTGGCACTTATTCCCCGAATATCAGCTAGAGTCTATCCAATTGCCTTCTTCCATTTTTTGAGCACCGCCAAAGTGGCGTCTCCCTGCATGTTAGTAAGACGGGGAAAGAATAACTGGTAAAGTTGAACTAGGGCCTAAGAATTCATTCCTGAGGTCTTGAGATAATGACTTCAACTCCAACACCGGAGGTTCCTCAACTGAAGTCTTTGTTAGAGGCGTTTTCCTATTTTCAAGGTCCAAGGATAGCTTCCTAGGCTTATAAGAATAAGAGCCCATTCCATGTAAAGCATTCACACACTCCACTCGACCCTCATCATCATTGACATCAAGATTCATCACGGCCTCAAGACGGTCTTCCACATTAATCATTGCACTTGTACCATCAATTATCACAGCAGTAACTAGATCCACAAATGACCACACTTCGGTACAATTAGGCTGCGTCGTTGACTAACACACGTGAAAGACTACCTTTTCATCACCCACCCTAAAAGTGAATTCCCTGCTTCCTCATCAACTAGATCCTTCCCTGTATCAAGGAAAGGTTCCCCAATATGATCAGGACTTTATAGTCCACCTCGCAATCCAATATCACAAAATCAGCTGACAAGATAAATTTGTCCACCTAGACAAGCACATCATCAACAATATTCAATGGTCACTTCATTGATCTATCCTCCATTTGCAATATCATGGAAGTTGGCCTTGGTAGCCCAATACCCAAAGTCTTGAAAACCGAGTAGGGCATCAAGTTGATAGTTGCCCCTAACTTACATAATGCTTTAGCAAAATCCTCACTAGCAATAGTGTAAGGGATAGTGAAAGCACCGGGATCCTCCAACTTTGGAGCCATTGAATGTACAATAGCACTAATTTGGTGGGTCATCTTGGTAGTTTCAAAGTACATGTATCTTTTCTTTGTCACCAAATCTTTCATCAATTTGGCATAGCCATGTATTTTCTCCAAAGCCTCTACCAAAGTTGCATTGATGGATAAGCTCTTCATCATGTCAATGAACATTTTGAACTGATTCTCACTTTTTTTCTTGGGTAGCCTTTGAGGATTATGTGAAGGTGATCTAGGCAAGGGTGCCTTTGCTTTTGGCACAATCGGCTCCGGTATGTCAATTGCGTGTTCCCTAGACGAGTTAACGTCATTTTGCATTTCCACCTCGACATCTTGAATATCAACCCTCACTTCTTCATTCACATTTTGAGCAACCACATTCTCAACCACCAAAGGAACTTTATCTTCTTGCAACTCAACTTCATCGCCCAAAACGTGCTTTTGTTTGGAAGCATTGTTCCCACCCTTTGGGTTCACTACCGTATCACTTTGTAGAGCACCCTTAGGGCGTGTATTCAAAGATTAAGAGATTTGACCTTGTTGCACCTCCAAATTTTGATTGGAAGTATTGTGAGAAGACAATTGATCATCCGAATCTGCATTCGTCTTCATCAGTTGTTCGAACATCATTTCAATTCTACCTGTATCATTGCTAGAAGAACTAGGACCCTGAGAAGGAAAGGGTGGTGGATTGCTCGGTTGTTGGTACTTTGAGGGCCTTTTAAAACCTTGCCCCTGATTTCTTTGGTTGTTGTTCCATCTACCCTGGTTGTTGTTGTTTCCCCTAGTTTCCTTGATTGCCCGATTGTTGTTTTGATTTTCCTAATTCGGATTTTGATTGTTGTTTCCCCAGTTGTTGTTCCCTTGTTGGTGATTGTTTCAATTATTGTTGCCTTGTTGTTGATTTCCCCAATTACCTTGGGACCTCCATTGTTGTTGTTGGTTGGAAGAATGGACTCTTTGACCTTGATAATGTTTCACATGTTGTACCTCTTCATTTTGCTCATCATAGACATCATCTTGAAATCCACCACAATCATTGTCAAATTGATCTGAATTCCCTTGGTTATATTGACCTTTTCGTCTCATTTGATTAACTGGCATGTTAACACCTTCCATGGCATTCACTTAGCGAGGATTTTAGACTTGTTGAAACTGTGCCTTTTGCTAGTTGGTTCATGGTAGTTGTCAATTCCGCTATCGCTTTTCATGGTCATGTAATTCTTTGTGCAAATGAGTTACTGTGGGGGTCACCTTGAGGCATATTGGATCTACTTTGCCATGCGGAGGATGTATCCTCCATCTCCTAAAGAATGGAATAAGCTTCATCTGATGTCAACTTCATAAAATTATCCCCAGTAAGTTGGTTAACTGTGCATCGATTAATAGTATTAACCCCGGTGGAAAGTTTGTTGCAACATATCTCTGTCATGTCAATGTCGGGGCATTCCTTCACCATACTTCTATATCTCTCCCAAATCTTATACAATGGGTCAGTTGGCTCCTTCTTGAAAGCCAAGATCTCAATCCGCAAAACTTCTATATGTTTTGGTGAAAAGATCTTTGCTATGAACGTATCCGTCAACTCATCCTAAGTAGTGATGGAATGGTTGGGAAGTTGGTTGGGAAGTCACTCAAGCCAATCTAAATCCTTCCCTCTAAGTGAGAATGGGAAGAGTCTCAACCGAAGTGCATCTTCAGACACATAGGTTTGTTTGCTCCCCCAACAAGTATCCATGAACCTTTGAGATGTTTGTAAGTATTTTGAGTGGCAGCACCCGTGAAGTACCCACGCTACTCCAACAATGTCAGCATCACATTAGTAACTTGAAAATTTCCGTCCCGGATTCAGGGTGGGACAATTGCACTTGCATAGACTTTGTTTGGGATCACCCGAGGAACCGCTCTTGGAAATGGTGAAGGAGGTCTAGAATATTTTCATTAACATTGGCCTAGCGGCCTCTTCGTCATCCAGGAGGTACAAGAGGCACTTCATCCTCTCCAATATCATCAACCTTCTGCAATCACGTTTCCAAGAGGGTCATTAGCATTTAAAGCCATTTTGTACCTGAAGTATTGACACACACAAACTAGTAACAAAGAGAAAAGAAGAAAAACACACAAAACTAACTAAATAGATAGCCAAAATAGTTAGCTCTCCGGTGTTGGCGCCAAAAAGTTAACACGACCTACTCCACACTACTAAAGTAGCGAGAGAGGGTCGGAGCAGCTTTTACCCGATTTTGGGTCGGGATAGATATCCACGAAGAGCTAGAATTTGAATCGAGTATCTATCTAGTTTAGGATTGCGTATGTGTTCCAAATTACACTTCTAATCATTTTGGGTTTTTTTTGTACTTCTACTATTATCAAATTGTGAATTGTAAATGCAACTAGATTAAGCTAAAAGTTAAATGCTAAGGGTTGTTCAAGTAGTTTAAAAGGCACTAGGGTAGTGATTGCTTCCTAGGTGGTCAATTGATGGGTACTTGATTCTAAGGCATGTTTGACATATTTTGGGAGTATTATACAACCGTTGCACGACTTTAACCACTCTACATCTCTCGGTGGTTCGAGTGATTTTGCAAGAATTGACTTTCTCAAGACCAATTGGGCATACAAATTTGAACAAGTAACTAGGGTTCAAGTCGGGTATTACTCTCTCAAGGTTTAACCCTTTAATGGGGGCTATCAATCTCTTGAGTACGCCCCAATTCCTTGTTGGACTAATTTCAGATACTTAAGCTCTCTTTCTCCAGAAGAGCCAAAATCAACTAAGCACAATTAGTGTTTGCAACCACTAATTCAACAATTAAACATGAAATCCAAATATCAAACACCCATAGTCAATTTAACCCTAAAATATAAGACCCATTAATTACCCACATTAAGGTTGAGCCACAACCCTAGCTTATGCTTCTAGCTACTCATATTTGAAGAAGAAAAGCAAGAAATAGATGAAGAAAAATCATATTAGTTAAACACAAAGATTCAATTAAAAGTAGCTAGAATTGCCCAAATAGCTAAGAATCTCGAATATACAATCGCAACTGCTTAATTATGATATCTGACACTATATGTTTGACCTAAAAATGGAAAAGAAGCCATTTATACTATGCTGAAAATTCTAGACAAAAATGACCATACGGGGGTAGTGCGGATCGCACAAAATGGACTGCGGTCCACACTAGGGCTTTGGACTTGACAAATATTCTCTGAATCTGGGCATTGCGGACCGTACAGGATGGACTGCGGCCATAGAGGCTTCTTGTGCAGTTGGCACAAAATCGATTGCAGACCACATTGGCTTGGAACTCTGAATCTGGCACACATTGATTCTCCTTACTGCGGATCGCATGAAATTTAGTGTGGTCCCATTGCCTTCAGTGCGAACCGCACAAATCCTAGTGCGGCCGCATTGCATTATGCTTGATTTTTGACCTCTCTAAATCTATTAGTGCGGACTGCACATAATGGTGAACGGCCGCACTGGGCCTATTTTGCCTCAGCTTTCTTGACTCTGCCACTTGTTAAAGTTTCACACATTTTGAGTTGATCTTTGATATCTTGTCACTTTTTTATCAAACCTGTAATCAAGCACAACTTGTGAGCCTTTTGAGACTATTTTTTATGAATTTCTAATCAAATAATAAGCAAGAAGAGGTACAAAATGCGTCAAAATCCCTATCATATGGCACCGTTGGAGTTAAAGGAGCTGCTTCAGTAACTCCTTAGTAAGAGGTTCATTGGTAGGCCAATATGGATGTGTGTTATAACTCCAGTCGGCTTGGTTGACTCCGAGTTGTATTGTTAAGAGATGTGTTGATTCAATTGTTATGGAGCTTATTAGTAATCTTGAGAGATATGAGTTATGTTTCTG
Organism: Nicotiana benthamiana; assembly: GCA_034376525.1. Taxonomy (NCBI): domain Eukaryota; kingdom Viridiplantae; phylum Streptophyta; class Magnoliopsida; order Solanales; family Solanaceae; genus Nicotiana; species Nicotiana benthamiana. The sequence continues at coordinate 44,237,100 of CM067326.1, forward strand.
TGTTGCGAGGCGTTAGGATTTGTTGGTTATAGGCACATGTGGTGAATTTTTATTGGGGTCTTTCAGTGGGATACGAGTGGCAAGAGTATTGGGTATTGCTCAGTGGATGGCATATTAGTTGTGTCCTTTCAAATTTGTGTAATGTTATGTCAATTGATTAGTCGTGGTTATCATGATTTGCTTTGGTTCTAGATATCAAATTGCGCGTGGTTGTCGATTTTGAGCATAGTGACATGAGGTGTTTATGTGGACCAATGTTTGGATAGGGTCGCGCATTGCAGCAAAGTTATGTGCAGGTATGAACCTTTGAGTTAGATTCGTGTGTTCTCTTTCTATGATGTGTGATGGTTTCTCAGCACTGTGTGTGGTGGTACTGGTGAGTTTGCGGTACAACTCTTTCATTTGAGTCATTTTTTATGATTTGAGTATGTTTGAGTTGTTTCTTATTGGTGCATGGATTGTATGAATTGTGGCTTTAGATTGTATTGATGTTTCATGTCACAGAGTAGTTGTGTTGGATTAGATGAGATCGTTGGGATCTAGAATGAATACAAATGGATTCGGCTTCAGTATGTTGGAAGGTAGTATCGATGTTCTACTTAGAAATTTTCTATGGTCCTTGCTAAAGAAGAAGTGGCTTTAGGAATAGTTGATTTGAGGAATGGTACTGACTTTCCATGTGTTTTAATTTTCATTAGCAGTATACAGAAGTGTTAGAATGATGCTTTATTTGATAATAGGTTTATTATTGATATTCGGTTGTTCTGAGCAATTGTTGTGATTAGAAGTTATCACTATGAGAGTTTGAGCTATGTGGTATATCATGTAATTGCATCTGAGGCTGCAGGTATGGTTTTGTTACAGCTTGTCCGGGCTTATTCGGAGTATATATGTAAGATTCTGATCTTCTAGATGATTTAGAAGTGGAAATGTGATTTTACGGTTTATGGGCTACATTGGATTTCAAAATTTCAGTTAAATTGTGTTATCAGACCTATACGAAATAGGGTGATGTGGGATTACCTCAGGGTATATGCATGGTAAGATTAGACAGCAATTTAATGCCTTTAGGAACAACTCTAGGCATGTTCTAGGATAAATATATGTTTTAGTGGGAGATGATGTAACGACCCGATCGGTCGTTTTGAGCTTTTGCACTTTGCTCACAAGTTCTCAGGCATGCCTGGCCCTCTGTGATGTATTATGACTTATGTAAATTGTCGGTTTTGGTTTTTCAGGGTAATATGAATGGATTTGGAAGAACAGTTCTCAGTTTGAAGCCTAAAATTTGAAAGATTTGACCAAGTTTTGACTTTTTAGTATTCGTTCTCATATTTGGATTTTTATAATTTGATTATCTTCATTAGGTAATTTTGGACTTGGGAGCGCGTCTAAAATATATTTTGGTGGTCCATGGTAGATTTAGGGTTGAATTAGCGATATTGGAATTTTGGCGTTTTTCGGTCGATATGTGAGAATTTGATATAGGGGTTGGAATTGAATTCCAGGAGTTGAAAAATTTCCATTTTGTCATGTGGGATGTGTGCGCAAAATTTCAGGTCATTCGGATGTGGTTTAGTATATTTTTTTTATCAAAAGCGTAATTCGAAAGATTTTGGAAACTTAGGCTTGAATCCAAGGTGTTTTGATTTATTCGATGTTTTTTGAGGTGTTTTATAGATTTGTATAAGTTTGGATGGTGGTATATGATGTGTTTACGGGTGTTTTTGTATGGTTGATGGAAAGCATGGAAGTTAGTTTGGCAGCTGAAGATATTCCATTGCTGTCACAATCGCACCTGCGGGTAGGGGACCGCAAGTGCGGTCTCGCAGAAGCGAGTTTGAGATTTGTAGAAGCAATTAAGGAACCACAGAAGTAGATAAGGAACAGCACCTGCGATGGCGCAAGTGCGGGTTATATCGCAGATGTGAGAGTTGTGGACTTAAGTGAGGACCGCAGATGCAGTAGTCTAGACTACAGAAACGGTACAAGGGCTGCATATGCGGAATCCCTAGGCTAGAAATATATAATGTTTCTTCACGAATCTTTGGCTAAGTTCTCCATTTTTAAAGACGGGAAACGAGCTAGGGCAATGAATTCAACAGCAAATCAGAGTGAATTAGTTGGGTAAGTTCCCTAAGCTTCATTACTTGAGTTTCTGATCATTTTTCCATTGGTTAATCATGATATTAGTGGAAATTAAGGGTTAAAATTTCAGGAAACTAGGGCTAGGTATTGGAGACCTACTTGAGGATTTGCGGGGCCATTTGTGGTCGAATTTTGGATCTTTTGATATGCATAAATGGTGGGGAGATAAGGAATCTATTTATGTGAATTTTATCGAATTTTGAGATGTGAGCTCGGGGGTCGGGTTTTGGTAAATTTCGGGATTCACATTGTATTTTGATTGTTTTCAAGTGGACTTTGTTCCCTTATCATATTTTGATGGTTATGTACTAATTTTGACTAGATTTGAGGCAATCGAAGGTCGATTCTATAGGAATAGGTGTCATGGGCTAAAGTTTTGTCTTGGCTATAGGTAAGTAACGCTTTCAATCATAGAACTGCGGGTTCAAACCCCAGAATGGTATGTTCTATGATTGTTATGAAGGTGACGCTATGCCAAGTGACAGGCGTATGAGTGTGCCCTGTGAGAAATGTGGCTTGGATCATTCCGGAGTGCCGCTTAGTGTTATTATTATCGATATAGGTGCTGTGATTATGTGACCTAGGTGTTGAGTTGTAAATCATGTCAATTATCACATTAAGGTTTCACGCCATTACAATTGAGATCCAAGAGGTCATTTCTTGCTATCATGCCATTAGATTCATGTTTAGTTTATACTCAGTCATGTTCGTGTATATTATTACCATGACTCAGTCTCTTTTGTTGCTATTTGAAATATGTTATCATTGTTCGGGCATGTATTATGACATCTTAGCCCATGTGTACGAGACTGGAGAGTATTGGCTGAGTGAGGCTGAGAGCCGAGTATCGATTGACAATGTGGGATTGAGATGCACACTGCAACAATGATATTTATCATGCCTTCACTGGCATTGATATAGCACTTGGGCTGAGAGAAGCCGATCTGGAGTCTTTACACCCCTAGTGAGCGGAGTGGATGATCCCTGGGCATGGATTTGTCCGAAGTACTATACTGGGAGATGAATCTTCTCCCTGAGGCTGGATCTGCATGTGTCCTCGGTATTGGATGACTACGATCAGTGTTGTATACTTCGGGATGGATCTTCCCTGGGCCGGATGGCCATATACAGTACCGAGTGGTTGAGCACTTGTGAGTAGAGATTTGTGCAAAAATTGATCATTCTAGTTATGTATTGGTACATACATGAAGTCTCTGAATATTGAGCTCTTTACTAATCAATTGCTTCTATTATAGTAGAGTTTTATCTGAATTGCAAGCATGTCTACATTTTTGTTCTGTTTGTTGTTAAATGCCTGTTGAGGATTAGTCCGTCACTATGTGTCGGTCCATAGGTTGGACTTATTACTTACTGAGTTGGTGTATTCACGTTATCTCCTGCACCTTTGTGTGCAAATCCAGGTATCTCGGGGCCTGTTAGCAGTTGTTGAGTATTTTGTGCGAAAGTTTCATCTGGAGATTGCGAGGTAGTTTACTGGCGACCGCAGTTCTGCCTTCTCCTTCCCTATCTTCCTCTAGTTTTATTTATTTGATTTATTTAGACTATTCTAGATTTGTATTTTCAGATATTTGTATTAGCTTTCTCATGACTAGTGACACCCAAGGTCGGAAAATATGTTTCATTCCGTGGTTTTAGACATTTCTATTATAAATGTTAAATTTTGTATTGAAAAATTGATGTTTTCGTAAGTATGTAATTCGATAAAATGGGGAAAAAAAGTAAGTGGATGGCATAGCTCCATGACAAGCGCCATAACGACCAGGTCGAATTTTGGATCGTGACAATTTAGACTTATCCAAGTGTTTGCTTTTGGAAAGATCATAGCCTAATCAAGTATAAGAGTATATTGTTATTAACCTATTAAATACTACTGATATATAAATGTTCTTCACTAATTTGTACTTTTATTTGCAATTTTTGGAATATATTACAGCTACATTTATAACCTGCCTTTTAAGCAAACAAACTCTTGGTAGAATATTGGTCGTAACTATTTAAATGATTCACTCAAATTTAAATCATCAAAACTTCAAAAAAAATTGTAATTCATTTGGTACCGCTAATTGAATATGCTATTATTACTAAAAATACATATTGTTCAAAGATAACATTTCTCTCCGGAAGTAATATTTGTTTGACCAAAAGATGTTAAACCGCTTGATAAAACCAATCTTACGATTAAAAAAGGGTGACACTCAGCTAAGAATAATAAAATCTAGATCAAGTGATAGAGGAAGAAAGCAAGATGACTGAGGTTAGTTAATATGTTGGATTCAATTAAATTCTCTTACATGCGACAACCTAAAGCAACCAATCTAAGTAAATGCGATCGGCGTAGAAAGGAAATAAGTATGAGATGATTGTCGAATCTTTGAATCTTATCAATATCGCATGATGAAGTATGTTTAGATTGTGCAATTAATGAATAAGGTTGCTTTACTTTTTTACTCTCAGAAGAATAATTTACAAAGTGTTCTTTGTCCATTTCCCGGATCCCCATTTTCTTTACTAGCTCTTCCTATTTATAAGGGACACTCCCTAAGAAATTCTAAAAAGTACAACATAAAGAATATTCAAATGTCATAGTCCTACTGTCTCCTTCTTAGTTTAAACTACCGTTGACATCTTGTCTCGACTGAGCGCTCATGGTCACCGTCCTTCGTTACGACGACCATTAGACGTTGTGTGATGACCGAAAAGGTCATCACTTGATTTACAATTAAATTATGTGTTTCGAGACCTAAAAGTCTCCTTTTATCTCACCTCAATTTACGTGCACAGTCAAAGCATATCTCTGAAATTTTTATGTGGATATTTGAAAAAAATTCTAATTTTGCCTTTAATATTTGATTTAGGTTGACTTTGGTTAATATTTTGGGTAAATAGAACCGGACTTGCAAATTGATGGTCTCGGATGGCTAGTAGAAAAATATAGGACTTGGGCATATGCCCAAAATCGAATTCCGAGGTCCTGAGACCGAGAAATAAATTTTTGAAGAAAATAAATTTCAGGAAAATATAAAGGATTTTAGAAATGAATTGATGTAATTTCGTGATAGTATCAGACTCGTATCTTGGTTCCGGGTCCCGGTACAAGTTTAAAATAATAATTAAGTTGAATTTATAAAATTTGGTGAAAATCGGAATTAATTTGTTATGCAACGGACATATATTTGAGAAAATGGAAATTCTGATGTTCTTGAGTAATTTTATGAAATTGAGGTATAATTCATTAGTTATTGATGTTATTATGAGGATTTGATCGCATAAACAAGTTGGTATGATGCTTTTAGACTTATGTGCATGTTTGGTTTGGAGCCTCGAGGGCTCGAGCGAGTTTTGGATAGGCCTCAAGGTGTTTTTAACTTAGGAGCAACAGCTAATGTGTTGCAAGTCTGCTGCTTTGCATTTGTGAAACCTTTCTCGCATTTGCGACTAACCATCGCACCGACGGCTGGGTAGGTGTAGTGAACTTAGCATCTGTTAAGCTCTATGTCGCAAAAGCGAGTCCAAAAGTGTTCGCAATTACGAATGATGGTTTGCATTTGCGAAGTTAACAGGGTAGGCCTGCCTTCACAATTGTGAAGCCTGGGCCACAATTGTGAGTTCGCATTTGCAAACATAATATCACAAATGTGATATCTGTGCCTGTGTAAAATTAAACTTCGATGAAATTTTCTTCATTTTTCAAACTTCCTCCAACCCTAAGCTCTCTTAGGTGATATTCCAAAGAAAGATTCTTCTCCAAATCATAGGTAAACAACTTCTAACCAATTTTCTTCAATCTATAACATCGTTTTACATCATTTTAATTTAAAATCAAGGGTTTGCATGGGGGAAATTGGGTGGTTTTGGGTAGAACTTAGGATTTTCAATTTTTGGAGATTTGAAGATTTGAGGTCCGATTTCAAAATAATGATATATTTGAGTTCGTCGGTGAACGTGTTATCGGGTTTTGGTTCAAACCTCGGGTTTTGACCATGTGGGCTCGGGGTTGATTTTGACTTTTTGGGGAAAATATTAGAAAACCCATTTTCATGCGTTAGAATTGATTCATTTAGCATTTATTGATATCGTTAAGTAAATTGTGGCTAGATAAAAGCGAATTGGTGATAGAAACAAGAGGTAAAGCTGTAATTGAGACTTGAATTGTGTTTGTGGCATTGATGTAAGTGTTTGGTCAACATTAACTTGAAGGAATATGAGTCGTGGTTTTATTTTCTATGTGTTGATTGTTGAGTGCGCATAGGTGTGGTACGAGTACCTATACGTTGGTATTAGCATGCCCGTGAGTCTTATACTATGATTGATGTGACTCTGTTTTGTATTGTACATGCTTAATATGACGAGTTTTAATGTTGAACAAGGCATATGGAAATATTCTTGATGATTGAACATTATGGAGCATTAGCTCAAGTTGAGAACTGAGTTGTGACGTAATTGTGGAAAAGAGAAGAAGTTTATGATATTCTCTCCCTTCCCGGGATATTATTATTCATAATATTATTTTCCTTGCCGGGATATTATTGTTATGCTATTGTTCTCTTGCCGGGATTATATTGTGATTTTATTGATTCCCTTGCCCGAATTAGTTGTGATTGTTTCTAGGGTAAGGATGAGCGTAAAGCACAATGGATGATGCCGTGTGTGATATTGTGAGTGAGTGTTAATGCACGAAGAGTAATGCTGTGTCGATATTGTGATTATTAATGCACGAAGGGTGATGCCGTGTCACGCGATGTACAATGTCGTGCCATGATACGATTGATATTGTGTGAAGGATAATTTCGTTCCATGATTATATGAGGTAAATCATGGAGAATGATGTCGAAGCAAATACATTTATTCTTATGGCAAGAACGAGAGTAGAAGCAGGAAGGGTGATGTCTTGCACATGTTACTGTTTCCCTTCTTCTTTCTCATAATTGATTAATAGTGTTCTTTGTGCTTCTCAACTGAAATTCTATTATTACTTGTTATTCCCCACAACATGTTCCCCCTTACCAACTTTAATTGTTAGTTTCTATTGTCATTATTTGTTGTATATGATATAACTGCACAGGTTTATTTGGTTGTCTTGTCCTAGCCTCATCACTACTTCACCAAGGTTAGGCTCGACACTTACTAGGACATGGAGTTGGTTGTGCTGATACTACACTCTGCACTATGTGTAGATCCCAGTGCTGTAGCTGTTGGACCACAGTTAGCTTTCTGCCTTCGGTCCAGTGGCGGAGACTCGAGGTAGTCCTGCAGGCGTCTGCAAGCCTTGGCATCTCCTTCTATGTTTCCATTATGTTTCTTTTATGTATTTCAGAGACAAATTTGTATTTATCTTTCAAAACACTATGTGTAGTATTTGTAGATAGTCTGTGATATTATGACACTAATTTTGGGTGGAGTTGTATTTGGATTTCCATATTAGTTTTAGTGATATTACCAGGTTTTGTCTTCCGAATTTATTTTATTATTCTAGTTATTCCGATGTTGATCGCCTATTATATTGCATTGTTATAAGGTTAAGGAAAAAGGGTAAGAATTCTGTAATGTTCGACTTGCCTAGCTTTCACGAGTAGGCGCCGTCACGACTCTCTAGTGTGGGGAATCTTGATCATGACAAATTGGTATTAGATCTCTAGGTTGCTTAGGTCTCACAATTTACAGAAAAGCTTAGTATAGTCTGAAGGATCAGTACGGAGACGTATGTATTTATCCCCTATAGGTTACGGAGATAGAAAAAACTTGACATCTATTCTTTCTTGTCGTGCGACTTGATTTCTCAATGCTAATTGAACTTCCACTGTGTTCTTTTGCAGACGGTGAGAACACGTACCGATTGATCAGCTAACCAGCAACCCGAGCCCCCAATAGCAGCTTCTACGAGGGGTAGAAGCCGAGGACGTGCTAGGGCCCAAGGTAGAGGTAGGGTTCATCCTAGAGCTCGAATGGCAGCACCAATGGCGGAGCCTCAGGTTGAGTTTGATGATAATTTTCCAGCCCATACAGTTCCAGCCGAACCGACTCAGGTCCTAGAGGGGTTCATCGTCACCCCGGTACTTCAGGATGCTCTGGTTCGTCTGGTGGGTATAATGGAGAGTGTCTCCCATGTAGGCTTGCTTCGTGTAGAACCAACTATCTCTCGGGATGGAAAAGGAGCCTAGACTCCTTCTAGTCGCACTCTGGAGTAGATGGATCCCCAGTTCCAAACTCTAGCAGCTCAGCCAATAGGGGTAGTTCAGCTAGGTATTGTGGCATTGACCGGTGAGGGACCAACTGTGTCTGTTGATGCCTTGTGGAGACTGGACAGGTTCCCCCAAGCTTTTCACTACTACTTTTGGTGGTACATCTTCTGAGGATCCCTAGGATTATTTGGACATCTATCATGAGGTTTTACAAAACATGAGGATAGTGGAGACCAATGGGATCGACTTTGTTGCTTTTCGACTGTCTGCATTTGACAAGACTTGGTGGAGAGATTATTGTTTGTCTAGACCAGCTTGGTCATGGGGTTTGACTTGGGATCAGTTCTCTCAGCTTATTTTGGAGAAGTTTCTTGCTATCATTCTGAGGGAAACCTATCGCAGGTATTTAGAGCGGCTGCAATAGAGTTCTATGACTGTTACTCAGTACGAGACCAGATTTCTGGACTTGGGTCGTCATGCTCTTCTTATACATCCCACTGAGAAAGAGAGAGAGAGAAGATACATTGAGGGACTCGTTCAGCCTATTCGATTGCAGAAAGATAAGGAGACAGGGAGGGAGATTTTTTTTCAGGATGCGGCCATTATGGCCAGGAGAGTTGAGATGGTCCTATCACATGGGAGTGGTTAGGGGTCTAACAAGAGTCCTCATCACTCGGGGCAGATTTAGTGGTGCCTCATCTAGAGATAGGGATTCTTTTTATACGGGCCATCATTCTAGGCAGCTTCATTCAGCACTTTCGACTTCTCATGGTACATTAGGTAGTCGTGGTTCTCATATGCAGTATTCTTATCAGTTTCCTTGTAGTGCACCACCAGCTCGTATCAGTGCACCGCCGCTCTAGGGATTTCAGGGTGGTTATTCAGTCCGTCAAGGTTAGCCGTCGAGGGCTTGTTATACTTGTGGAGACACGAGGCATATTGCTAGATTCTTCCATCGAGCACCGAGCATTTCTTAGCATCAGGGTTCCTGTGCCATGGTTTAGGCACCGAGTTTTGCACTGCCCACTCAGCTTGCTAGAGGTGGGGTATAGGTGTTTGAGTTGGAGGTAGAGGTATAAAAGGTGGAGGTCAGGCCGGTAGAGGTAGAGGCCAGCCAGCAGGAGGACATCCCAGAGATGTAGTTCAGACTAGTGGGCCCCAGCTCAAATGTTATGCTTAATATGACGAGCTTTAATGTTGAACGAGGCTTATGGAAATATTCTTGATGATTGAACATTCTGGAGCATTATCTCAAGTTGAGAATTGAGTTGTGGCGTAATTGCGGAAAAGAGAAGAGGTTTATGATATTCTCTCCCTTCCCGGGATGTTATTATTCATGATTTTATTTTCCTTGCCGGGATATTATTTTTATGCTATTGTTCCCTTGCCGGGATTATATTGTGATTTTATTAATTCCCTTGCCCGAATTGCTTGTGATTGTTGTTTGGGTAAGGATGAGCATAAAGCATAAAGGATGATGTTGTGTGTGATATTGTGAGTGAGTGTTAATGCACGAAGAGTAATGCCGTCTCGATATTGTGATTATTAATGCACGAAGGGTGATGCCGTGTCACGCGATGTACAATGTCGTGCCATGATATGATTAATATTGTATGAAGGATAATTCTGTGCCATGATTATGTGAGGTAAAGCATGGAGAATGATGTCGAAACAAATACATTGATTCTTATGGTAAGAACGAGAGTAGAAAAGAAAGGGTGATGTCGTGCACATGTTATTGTTTCCCTTCTTCTTTATCATAATTGATTTATAGTGTTCTTTGTGATTCTCAACTGAAATTCTATTATTATTTGTTATTCCCCGCAACGTGTTCCACCTTACCAACTTTAACTGTTAGTTTCTGTTGTTATTATTTGTTGTATATGATATAACTGCACAGGTTTATTTGGTTGTCTTGTCCTACCCTCACCACTACTTCACCTAGGTTAGGCTCGACACTTACTAGGACATGGGATCGGTTATGCTGATACTACACTCTGCACTGTGTGCAGATCCCTATGTTGTAGCTTTTGGACAATAGTTAGGTTTCTGCCTTCAGTCCAGTGGCGGAGACTCGAGGTAGTCCTGCAGGCGTCTGGAAGCCTTGGCATCTGCTTCTATATTTCCATTATGTTTCTTTTATCTATTTCAGAGAAAAATTTGTATTAGTCTTTTAGAACACTATGTGTAGTATTTGTAGATAGTCCGTGATATTATGACACTAATTTGGGGTAGAGTTGTATTTTGGATTTTCATATTAGTTTTAGTGATATTACCAGGTTTTGTCTTCCACATATATTTTATTATTCTAGTTATTCCGATGTTGATCGCCTATTATATTGCATTGTTATAAGGTTAAGGAAAAAGGGTAAGAATTCTGTAATGTTCGTCTTGCCTAGCTGTCACGAGTAGGCGCCGTCACGACTCTTGAGTGTGGGGAATCTTTATCATGAAAAGTTGGTATTAGATCTCTAGGTTGGTTAGATCTGACAATTTACAAAAAAGCTTAGTATAGTGTGAGGGATTAGTATAGAGACGTCTGTATTTATCCCCTAGAGGTTACGGAGTTAGAAAAAACTTCACATCTATTCTTTATTGTCGTGCGACTTGATGTATCAATGCTAATTGAACTTCCACTATGTTCTTTTGCGGATGGTGAGAACACGTACTGATTGATCAGCTAAGCAGCAACTCGAGCCCCCAATAGTAGCTTCTACGAGGGGTAGAGGCTGAGGACGTGCTAGGGCCCAAGGTAGAGGCAGGGTTCAACCTAGAGCTCGAATGGCAGCACCAATGGCGGAGCCTCAGGTTGAGTTTGATGATAATTTTTCAGCCCATACAGTTCCAGCCGGACCGGCTCAGGTCCTAGAGGGGTTCATCGTCACCCCGGTACTTTAGGATGCTCTGGTTCGTCTAGTGGGTATTATGAGAGTGTCTCCCAGGTAGGCTTGCTTCGTGTAGAACCAACTATCTCTCAGGATGGAGAAGGAGCCAAGATTCCTTCTAGTCGCACTCTGGAGTAGATGGATAACAAGTTCCAAACTCATGCAGCTCAGCCAATTGGGGTAGTTCAGCTAGGTATTGTGGCATAGACCGGTGAGGGACCAACTATGTCTGTTGATGCCTTGTGGAGACTGGACAGGTTCGCCAAGCTTTTCACTACTACTTTTGGTGGTACATCTTCTGAGGATCCCTAGGATTATTTGGACATCTGTCATGAGGTTCTACGAAACATGAGGATAGTGGAGACCAGTAGGGTCGACTTTGTTTGTTTTCAACCGTCTGCATTTGACAAGACTTGGTGGAGAGATTATTATTTGCCTAGACCAGCTAGGTCACAAGGTTTGACTTGGGATCAGTTATCTCCGCTAATTTTGGAGAAGTTTCTTCCTATCATTCAGAGGGAGAACTATCGCAGGTAGTTTGAGCGTCTCTAATAGAGTTCTATGAGTGTTACTCAGTACAAGACTAGATTTATTGACTTGGCTCGTCATGCTCTTCTTATACTTCCCACTAAGAGAGAGAGAGAAAGAAGATACATTGAGGGACTCGTTCAGCCTATTCGATTGTAGAAAGCTAAGGAGACAGGGAGGGAGATTTCTTTTTAGGATACGGCCAATCTTGCCAGGAGAGTTGAGATGGTCCTATCACATGGGAGAGGTTAGGTGTATAATAAGAGACCTCATCAGTTGGGAAGATTTAGTGGTGCCTCATCTAGAGATAGGGATTCTTTTGATATGGTCCTTCTTTCTAGGCCATTTAATTCAGCACTTTTGACTTCTCACGGTGCATTAGGTAGTCGCGGTTCTCATATACAGTATTCTGATCAGTTTCCTTATAGTTTACCACCAGCTCATATCAGTGCTCTGCCTCTCTAGGGTTTTCGGGGTTGTTATTCAGTCCATCAAGGTTAGCAGTCGAGGGCTTGTTATACTTGTGGCAACACGAGGCATATTGCTAGATTCTTCCCTCGAGCACCGAGCAGCTCTTAGCATCAGGGTTCTTGTGCCATGGTTTAGGCACTGAGTTTTCCACTGCCCACTCAGCTAGCTAGAGGTGGGGTATAGGTGTTAGAATTGGAGGTATATGTATAAAAGGTGGAGGTCTGGCCGGTAGAGGTAAAGGCCAGCCAGCAGGAGGACATCCCAGAGATGTAGTTCAGACTGGTGGGCCCCAACTCAAATGTTATGCTTTTCTAGCCAGGCCTAAGGCCGAGGTATCTGATGCAGTTATCAGAGGTACTGTTCTAGTTTGTAGTAGAGATGCTTTAGTTTTATTTGATCCAGGATCTACTGACTCCTACATGTCATCTTATTTTGTACCATATTTGGTCATTCCTAGTGATACCTTCAGTCTTCCTGTATATGTGTCTACAGTGGGATATTCTATTATAGTAGATCGTGTCCATCATTCATGTGTAGTTGTGATTGGTGGTCTTGAGACCCGAGTATATTTATTGCTTTTGTATATGGTTGATTTTGATGTCATATTGAGGATGGACTGGTTATCACCTTACCACGCTATCTTGGACTATCATACCAAGACTGTGACCTTAGCCTTGCCAGGTTTACCTAGTTTAGAGTGGAGAGAGACTCCTGGTCATTCCACCCGTAGGGTTATCTCATATATGAAGGCTACGTATATGGTTGATAAGGGATATTTGTCCTATTTGGCATATGTTCGTGATTTTAGTGTCGAGGTTCCTTCTATGGATTTTGTTCCTATTGTTCATGAGTTTTCTGAGGTATTTCCTTCATACCTATCGGGAATGCCAACCGATAGGGATATTGAATTTTGCATTGATTTAGCTCCAGGAACTCAGCCCATTTCTATTCTTCCATATCGTACGACCCCGCCTGAGTTGCAAGAATTGAAGGAGCAGTTGCAAGGCTTGCTTGATAAGTGCTTTATTAGACCTAGTGTCTCGCCTTGGGGTGCGCAAGTGTTGTTTATTAAAAAGAAGGATGGATAGATGAGGATATGAATAAATTTTCGGCAATTGAACAAGGTCACAATCAAGAATAATAATCCATTACCGAGGATTGATGATTTGTTTGATCAACTTTAAAGTGCCAAGGTATTCTCGAAGATTGAATTTAGATCTTGCTACAATCAGTTGATGATTAGGGCCATCTGATGTCCCTAAGATAACTTTCTGCACTCGCTACAAGCATTATGAGTTCTTGGTGATATCATTCGGATTGACAAATGCCGCAGCAGCTTTCACGTAATCGAGTGTTCAAGACTTACTTTGATTCATTCGTGATCGTCTTCATTGGTGACATTTTGATCTATTCTTGCAACTGGGAGGAACATGAGCAGTCTCTGAGAGTTGTTCTTTAGACTGAGAAATAGTCAGTTGTATGCTAAGTTGTCGAAGTGCGAGTTTTGGTTGGGATCAGTTTCTTTCTTGGGTCATAATGTATCAGTAAAGGGTAGATCCGAAGAAGATAAAGGCAGCAAAGGACTAGACTAGACCCGCATCAGCTGCAGATATCCAGAGTTTCTTAAATTTTCTGGGTAATTACCAATGATTTGTGGAGGGGTTTTCATCTATTGCAGCCCGATGACTAGGTTGACTTAGAAGGGTTCCCAATTCAGGTGATCAGACAAAAGTGTGAGGAAAGTTTTTAGAAGCTCAAGACAGTTTTGACTACGATGCCAGTATTGGTATTGCCCACAGGTTTAAGGCCATATAAAGTTTATTGTGATGTATCTCATATTGGACTTTGGTGCGGTGTTAATGCCAAATGACAAGGTTATCGCTTATACTTCGCGACAGTTGAAGATTAAGGAAAAGAATTATCCATCCATGATTTGGAGTTAGCTGCCATTGTTCACATACAGAAGATTTGAAGGCACTATTTATATGACATTTCATGTGAGGTGTTCATGGAACACAAGAGTTTGTAATACTTGTTCAAGTAGAATGAACTAAATTTGAGGTAGATGAGGTGGTTGGAGCTTTTGAAAGACTATGATGTTAGACCTTGTATGGAAATCATTGATATCTTTGATATATGTGCTTTGGTTGTATTAGCATGATTTCCAAGTCTAGGTTTTGATGAATGACAAACAATAAAGTCAATTGTCAAACAATGTTATTGTATGACAAACAATGAAGATGCATTAGCAAACAATCAAGAAGGTTGACAAATCAATGATGATGAATCAAAAAATGAATATTGAATGCCAAGAAGCATATTGAAGAAGGGATTGCATAGACATGCCAAGACGGGTTCAAGAGTTCAAGACCGAAGACCCAAGGTGTAGGTCGTTAGGTAGAACCAATGTAAGAGCAACGTTTAAGTTATCTTGTCTTTTGGCTCAACATAGATCATCTTTAATATGCATAAAATCATATTTTACATAAACCTTTTGAGTGCCAAAAATCCCTGACCAATGCCCAATCCGTCGGCTTCGGCTAGACGTCGACTAAACATTGTCATGGTTTTTGACGTTTTCATATTAGCCAAAATGGTTTTTGAAATACTATCTTTGGTTTTTACTCTTAATACCATAAACAAGCTTTTCCAACACTTAGGTTTTGATTTGGAACACTTTGATGTTTGGGTTGGCCTTCCAGGTCAAATAATCGATTATTATGGTCCAATAATCGATTATTTGCTAATGTAGCAAAACCCCAAATTACAGAAAGCTCCAATAATCAATTATCATGTGAAGATAATCGATTATCATGAAGAAAAATTGATTATCACATTTACATAATCGATTATTCTGTGGTTTTCAGCCCAAAACTTGAAATTACAGAAAGGTTAGATAATCGATTATCACTTTGGAATAATCGATTATTCTCCTGACCGTTGCCATCCAACGACTAGTTTTTTGAACGTTTAAAATGAGATTATCGATTATACACCTAAGATAATCGATTATTCTGTCCAGAATTCAAAAATATTGTTTAATTGTTGGGCAACGGATATATCACCTCTACACCCTATAAATAGAGGTCTTTGGGGCTTATTTTCCTAGAACAACATATCTCATTATTCATTAACATATTGATAATATTTTTGCTTCACATTTAGAGCTTTTGTTGAGCCATTTGAGAGACAACTTGGTGTTGTTCATAGAGCTTATATTGTATCTCTTAATCTACTCTTCTTACAGAGTTCTTTGTTGTAAAAGAGAGAAGTTCTTGAGAAGACCATATCTTCTCATTGAGCGTTGGGTTTGCTAAGTACCCTCAATCTTAGTGTGTGAAGTCTTGAGGTGAGGTATCCTTGAGCGGAAGTCTTGTGGTGCGGTATCCACGAGCAAGGTGAAGTCTTGTAGAGCGTACATCTACGAGCAAGTGTAACAGTTTTTTAAGCACCCGTAGGATTAACGGAGTTAGTTGAAACTCGAGAGAGTCTCTCGAGAGACTGGACGTAACCACACGTTGTGGCGAACCAGTATATATTGGTGTGTCCTCTCCTTACACTTTTAGTTTCTGCACTTACTTTGCTCCTGCAATTTTAATTACGCAAAATTTATCGACATTCTTGTGCCTCACTATTCACCCCCCTCTAGCGTTGAGCATATATTCTAAGATATGATATCACGATCTTATATCATTCTAGGAAGGACAATGTAATGGCCGATTCTTTAAGTTGAAATTTAGCCAGTATGGGCAGTCTTGCGTATATTCTATCAGTGAGAGACCGCTTGCTTTGGATGTTCAAGCTTTATCCAATCAGTTTGTAAGGTTGGATGTTTTTGAGCCTTTTTATATATTAGCTTGTATAGTCGCTTGTTCTTCATTATTTGAGCATATTAGAGAGTGGCAATATGATTATCCTTATTTGTCTGTCCTTAGAGACACAATGCGGCATGGAGGTGCCAAGTAGGTTATAGTTGGAGATGATGGAGTTTTGAGTATGCAGAGTTGAGTTGGTGTGCCTAATGTGGATTGACTGCAAGAGTTAATTCTAATGAAGACCCATAGTTCCCAGTACTCTATTCATCCGGGCACCGCTAATATGTATCAGGACTTGCGGTAACATTATTTGTGGAGGGGGATGAAGATGGATATTATTGCATATGTTGTTCGATGTTTGAATTGTCAGCAGGTAAAGTACGAGCATCAAAGGCCTGGTGGTTTGTCCCAGAAGATTTAGATTCCTGAGTGGAAGTGGGAGCATAGCACTATGGACTTTGTTGTTGGACTACCACAGACTCAGAGGAAGTTCGATGTGGTGTAGGTTATTATTGATAGGCTGACCAAGTCAGCGCATTTCATTCTTGTGACGGTTTCCTATTCTTCCAAGCAGTTGGCAGAGATCTATATTCGGGAGATTTTTCGTCTTCATGGTGTACCAGTGTCTATCATTTCGGACCGAGGTATGAAGTTTACCTAAAATTTTTGGAGGGAAGTTCAGCATGAGTTGAGCATATGCGTCGAGTCGAGCACATCATTTCATCTTCAAGCGTATGGACAGTCTGAGCGTACCCTTCAGATTTTGGAGGATATGCTCCAAGGTTGTGTTACTGACTTTCGAGGCCTGTGGGATCAGTTCTTGCCTTTAGCGGAGTTTTCTTACAACAACAGTTATTAGTTGAGCATTCACATGGCTCCCAATGAGTCTTTATACGATAGGCGGTGTCGGACGTCGGTTGAATGGTTCGAGCAAGGAGAGGATCGATTTTTGGGTACAGATACAGTGCAGGATGTCTTGGACAAAGCTAAGATCATTGAGGATGGGCTTAGTACAGTGATGTCCAGGCAATAGAGTTATGCCGACCGTAAGGTTCGTGATGTCATGGTCGACGAGCGGGTATTGCTTCGGGTGTCACCTATGAAGGGCGTGATGAGGTTTGGAATGAAGGGTAAGATAATCCCTAGATTCATTGACCCGTTTGAGATCCTTCGAGTGGGAGATGTGGCTTACAAACTTGCATTGCCGCCGAGTTTATCAGTCGTGCATCTAGTATTTCATAAGTCCATGCTTCGGAAATATCACGGCGATCCATCCCATGTGTTAGACTTTAGCACTGTCCAATTGGAGAATGACTTGTCCCATGAGGAGGAGCATGTAGCTATTCAAGACCCGCAGGTTTGTCAGTTGAGATCGAAAATTTTCCCTTCTGTTCGTGTTTAGTGGAGAGGTCAGCCTGTCAAAGCAGCGACCTGGTAGTCCGAATCCGATATGCGGAACCGATATCCCATTTTTCTCCGACTCAGGTACTTTTCTTATATCCGTTCGAGGATGAGCTATTGTTTTTGAAGTGGAGGATATGATGACCCAAAAGGGATGACTTGATTTACAGGTAAATTTTCTGTTTCGAGGCCTTAAAAGCCTCCTTTAATCTCACCTCGATTTACGTGCGTAGTCAGGGAATATATCCAGAACTCTTTTATGTGGAGATTTGATAAAAATGCTAAGTTTGCCTTTAAATTTTGATTTAAGTTGACTTCGGTCAACATTTTGGGTAAACGAACTCAGACGCGCAATTTCACGATCCCGCAAGGTCCGTAGAAAATTATGGTACTTAGGTGTATGCGCGGAATCAAATTACAAGGTCCCAAGTCCGAGAAATAAATAATTAAAGAAAATTATTTTCTAAAAAATATAAATGCTTTTAGAAGGAAATTGATGTAATGTCGTGATGGTATCAAGCCTGTAACTTGGTTCTGGAGCCTAGTAAAACTTAAAAATAATCATTAAGTTGAATCTGTAAAATTTGGTAAAGGTTGGAATGTATTTGGTATGAATCGGAAGTATAGTTGAGAAAATGGAAATTTTGATGTTCTTGAGTAATT
This sequence comes from Nicotiana benthamiana, assembly GCA_034376525.1. Taxonomy (NCBI): domain Eukaryota; kingdom Viridiplantae; phylum Streptophyta; class Magnoliopsida; order Solanales; family Solanaceae; genus Nicotiana; species Nicotiana benthamiana. The sequence continues at coordinate 44,255,211 of CM067326.1, forward strand.
TTATGAAATTGAGGTTTTATTAATAGTTATTCATGTTATTGTAAGGATTTGATCGCACGAGCAAGTCTGTATGATATTTGTAGACTTGCGTGCATATTTTTTTGGAGTCTCGAGGGATCGAGCGAGATATGGATAGGTTGCAGAGTGTTTTGAACTTAGGAGCAACAGCCGATGTGTTGCAGGTCTGTAGGATACGCATTTGGGAAGCCTTGCTCGCAAATGCGAGCTCGCATTTGCGACTAACCATTGCATTTGCGATGAGGGCATAGGGAGTGACCTTCACATTTGTGAAGCTCCATGTCACAAAATCGACTCCAAGAGTGTTCGCAATTGCGAACGATGGTTCGTATTTGCGAAGTTAATAGGGTAGGCCTACCTTCGTAGTTGCGAAGCTTGGGCCGCAATTGTGAGTTCGCATTTGCAATCATGACATTACAAATGCGACATCTGCGCCTATGTATAATCAAACTTAGATGAAATTTTCTTCATTTTCAAAAATTCCTCCAACCCTAAGCTCTCTTGGGCGATTTTCAAAAGAGAGGTTCTTCTCCAAATCATAAGTAAACAACTTCTAGACTATTTTCTACAACCTATACCATCTTTTTACGTGATTTAAATTTAAAATCAAGGGTTTTCGTGGGGAAAGTTGGGTGTGTTAGGGTAAAACTTAGGATTTTTAATTTTTGGGGATTTGGACCTCGAGTTGAGATCTGATTTCAAAACAAATTATATATTTGAGTTTGTGGGTTAATGGGAGTTTTGGTTTGAACCTCGGGTTTTGACCATGTGGGTTAGGGTCAATTTTTTACTTTTTGAGGAAAACATTAGAAAACATACATTTATGCATTAGAATTGATTCATTTAGAATTTATTGATATCGCTATTGCAATTTTATTGATTCCCTTGCCCGATTCTATTGTGATTTTGTTAATTTCCTTACTCGATTATCTTGTGATTGTTGCTTCAGTAAGGATGAGTGTAAAACACGAAGGGTGATGCCATGCATGATATTCTGGGTGAGTGCATGAAGGATGATGTCGTGCAGATATTGTGATTATTAATACACGAAGGGTGATGCCATGTCACGATGTACAATGCCGTGCCATGATATGAGTGATATTGCACGAAGGATAATTCCGTGCCATGATTATGTGAGCTAAAAGCACGAAGGATGATGCATCGATGAATATATTGATGCTCATGGTTAGAATGCGAGTAAAAGCACGAAGGGTGATGCCGTGAACTTGTTACTATTTCCCTTATTCTTTCTCATAATTGATTTATGGTGTTCTTTGTGCTTCTCAACTGAAATTCTGTTAGCACTTGTTATTCCCCGCAGTATGTTCCCCTTTTCCCTACTTTAGCTGTTAGTTTCTGTTGTTATTATTTACTGTATATGATATAATTGCACCAGTTTATTTAGTAGTCTTGTCCTAGCCTCCTCACTACTTCGCCGAGGTTAGGCTCGACACTTACCAGCACATGGGGTCGATTGTGCTGATTCTACTCTCTGCACTATGTGCAGTTCACGATAATGTAGCTTTTGGACCACAGTAAGGTTGTTGCCTTCAATCAAATGGTCGAGACCTAGGTAGTCCTGCAGGCGTCCCCAGTCCTTAGCCTATCTTCTATCTTTCCATTTAGTTTCTTTTATGTATTTCAGAGACAAATTTGTATTTATCTTTCAAACCACTATTTGTAGTATTCGTAGATTGTCCGTGACATTGTGACACTAATTCTGGGTAGAGTTGTATTTTGGATTTCTGTATTAGTTATTTAGTGATATTATCATATTTCATCTTCTACATTTATTATATTATTCTGGTTATTCCGATGTTGATCGCCTATTATATTGAATTGTCAAAAGGTTAAGGAAAAAGGGTAATAATTATGTAATGTTCCGCTTGCCTAGCTTTCACGAGAAGGTGCCATCACGACCCCCGAGGGAGGAAAATCCGGATCGTGACAAGTTGCATCATGATAACCTCATTCCTCATTAGAGGTGTTCAAAACTGAACCGAAACAGAACCGAACCGCAAAAGTTGCTTAATGACTTATGGTAGCCGCTTAATGATTTAACGGATGGGGAACAAGTTGAAATGGTTTTATTAACGGCTTATCGGTTGGGAGCGGATTATTTATCCGTTAACCCATTAAGTGTGTGTGTGTGTGTATCTATATATATATTATTCCACTTCGAGTAATTTATCTTTAATTCCCATTTGGCTTTCAAAAGTTCCCCTTTCTTTCATGGAATCACTTATATGGATCGTACTTACTTATTACACCATCGGGTTTGCTCCTGCTGCAAGTAGGTATGTTCTAGGTTCACTTCTGGAAACCAAAGTTTCTTTGTGGAAAAATGTGGTGTATTTGTTAGGCTGGAGAGTCATGATATCTTGTGAATGTGAGTTTATGATTCACATTTTACAATTAGTTTATGAACCATAAGAATTAAAACTTACATCTTTGCGCCTAAAAAATGTTCAGGATTTTTAATTGCAATATAGATTGAATTAGGTCGATAAACCATCCGATAAGAGCTAAACCGATACCAATCCGTCCAATATCTTATCAGATGGCTAGCATATTAATACATCTAAAAGCCGATAACTGATAAACCAAATCGTTAAGAGTAAATCACCGCTCGATCCTCCTGATAAGTAGCCCTATTCCTTGTCCTACTCGGTAACTGTCGTTGTTGCCAAATTTAGACCCATACAGTTAGTCACTCTGCTTATTGAGGTCATGGACCTATACATCATTGATAAGCGTACATCGCCTATACCCGTACAGAAATTTTGTTGTTGAATTACGCCGATTTGACCAGGAAAGAAAGAGCGTTGTGTTGTTCGGTATCCTGGTTGGTGTAGCTTATCGAGAAACGAAGTCACTCCAGCGTGCGCCATCATTATACATATTCTTGAGACAAAGACTGGTTGCTTTTCACTTTGGTTTTGGTGCCATTGGCAGCCTTCTACTTCGATTCTAGCGCCACCACACCGTATAAATTGGTGAAGGTTTTATTTTTTAAGAACTTTTAGCCATTTCCTTTCTTGTCTATGCATTGTCTTCTTTGATCATCTTTCATTGGGTTTTCCGCTAAGCATTCGTGGTTTTCGCTCCTCACCTTTCCCGTTCGGTCACTGTTTTTTTTTTATTTTACCAACATACCTTCCATGACCAAGATGCCCAGAATGCACCGAACACACGATGAAATTTCAGATGCTACTCTGTTATCCACAGCTCCTCCTTCCAATGTCGAGGATATGGAAATTTTGGGAGGATAGTTTTCCCACCGTAGAGGAGATACTCCAGAGGAACCCTATGTCCAAGAGTGATTTTCTCAAAGATCTTGCTTCTTCCCCCATTCTGGTGGTTTTTGAAACCGAGCAGGCTAACATAAATGACCTCGATCTACGTACAACATTTCTTCCCATGTTGAGATGGTTCTGACTGGGAGGGACCTCATGGAGGTCCATTTACGGGGATATTCTGCTTTCCACATATCCCTTTGTGATTGGTCACACCCTCTCTCTTCTTCCGATGGCGGAGGAATTCTGCCGGTTCTACCAGGTCTGCCCGACAACTGACGTAGCTATCTCAATACATGTATAAAATATTTCTAGTATTGACAAAGTATGTGGATATGGCGGGGTGTGAAGTTAATATTCATCACCTTTTACATTTATTCTCCCCGAGTTTCCACAGGGGCACCATGGTACACCTACGGTATTTTAGGACCAGGGGGTTGGTAGTTGGGACAAACGACCAGGAGAGCCGCAAATTTTGGCAAATTACTTAATCATTAGAACCGAGCATCTTGTCGGATTTCCAAAATAGTGGAATCATAACCGTAGGTGTTTCTATTCGTTGTTTATTTTCGATCCCTCTAATTTTGTACCTTTTTGTGACTTTTCTATGTAGGTGCGAGACGTACCCCTCTTCCTGTCATTGATATTGAGAACTGAGTAGCTCGTGTTCTGCATTATACGGCGGGTACTCCAGATTGGCCTACCTTCCTAAAATGTTTTGGGCCGAAAGATTCATCTGGTAAGTGTTCCTTTTGTTTTGATCTTTGGGTGTTTGCTATCATTTATTGATACGACCTCTTTGTGATGATAGATCGTAGGGCTTCCAAGAAGAAGGCCACAGTCCCAGCATTTTGCTAGGCCATCGTGTTCGCAGGAATGCATTTTTCCCTAGCTGAGTCCGTCCGAGGAGGCCGTGCTCAATCTTTACTAGCTAGAGACTCTTCCCGTGATATCATTGCATGGGAAGATATCTCCTCTCGACCCATCTATCACATTATAGATGAGCCCTCTGACGAGGATGAATCACCATTGAGGAAGAGGAGGAGGGCAGAGCTTGGGAAGGTCACCGCCACTGATTTTGGAAATAACAAAACTAATGCTTCAAAGGCGGCGTCTTTGCCTAGATTAGGCACCAGTGTCGTTTTTATGGCGGATGCCATTTTGGCAGGGAGGTCCCCTAGGAGCGGAGGAAATATCAAGGGGGATTTGTATGATCTGCTGAGGGTGGCACATTGTCTTCCATCGAAGGAGGTAGAGTTGAGCATGTTGACAACAACGGTTCGGGTTCGGATGGCCCAAAAGATGTACGAGCTTATTTGGAGTGTCCTGCTCGCATAGAAGTGAGGACAAAAGGTCCTGATCGACACATAGCCATTCCTATAGATTATGACCTATTATCGTTGGCAACATTGGTGTTTTCCCCTTGTGCACTACTTCCAAGAGCACGATACTTATGGCGATGGGTGAAGCAAAGTTATCGCAAAGCATTTCTGGCATGGCCCTACAGGTAGGTGTTTTTCTCTTTTCTTTTTGTTTTTGGGTTTGTTTTGTATGCTTAATGTCCTACCAAACCTCGGGAGGCGCGACCGGCGCTCAATCGAGTTAACCTAACTAAGCAAGCCTTATCCAACACTTCCTAACCGACTCAATATGAATAGGGAAACCATGATTTCATTTATTTAGACAAGTTAAGAAAGTACATTCCACAGTGATACTTTATTTTAAATTACAAACTTAAACCGTAGTTAAAGTTAGTTTCGGAAATTCCCATAAATTTATAATTACAGATAACGTGAGTTTACGATTACAACATAGTTCATGGACTTCTCAAATACCCGTACAAATCCCACACATGCGTCTATGGAGCCTCTAAGAATACAAAAGATAAGTATGACAATGCCAGCGACAAGGCCCCGACTATACTGTAAAAGTGGAAGTCCACAATAACAAAAGATACACAATATAACCCCTTGAAGGAGGAAGGAGCTCACCAAGACTTGAGAAAAAGATAATACGCTACACGCGATCGGCACTATCGGCAATGGAGCCACCTACATTCATTCAAAAACATAGCGCCACTGGCGAAAGGGACGTTAGTACAATGGAATAGTACTAGTATGTATAACTAAACAGTGTTTTACTAGAAAAAACTATCAAGCAAGAATATGGAAATCACAAGAGTAAATCAAAGGTTTTATGTGGACACCACATCATCAAATAAATGTACCATATAATCTTCACATAATTTCCATAACTAGGTTTGGAGCATTTCTTTCATATGTTCATCAGTGTCCTTAGTACCACCGCTATCTTGAGCGCAGTCCGATCACGACCCGCCGGCTAGGTTGCCTCATTTGAGGCATATATCTCAATCACCATTTTATTTCCCTTTTTTCCGAAATTCAATGTTAGCATATTACCACCATGTGTGCAGCCTGGTGTCTGAACACGGCCCGATCAGCTAGGCCACCTTACCTAGTAGTTGTTCCTTTATCATTGATCATATCATTTGAATCTTTGTTTCACGTAGCTCATATCAATTAATTGGCACTTAGGGCCACAGTTATCACATAATTCCATTTTCAGTATCCAACTTGCAATGTCATTGGTCTTAGGCACACACAAGAAATTCAAGTTGCAAGAACATGTAAGTTTCAACATAGTTAGTGTGACAATCTCAGTTTTAATCTTGTCTTATAGCCTAATCATTTCAACACATGATTCGTGATCTTCACATTTATTTAAATGTCAAGAATAGTATATTACTCAGATTGAGGCACATCCTTCATGCATATATGTATCTAATTGCAAATTAATTAATGTCAAATAAGAATCAGTACATCAACCAATTCTAGTCTTACCACACATGTGAAAATGCCAACGGAGCTCAATTTCTAATAAAGGGGGGTTTTAGCCATACATACCTCAATATAGCTTTCCTTAATCCTTACAACATGTTCGGAACTCTTAGCACTTCGATCTATTATGTAAGATTTATAATTGAACCAAGAATTAGAGACATTCTAGCTCATTTGGGCATATTATCAAACACTAAAGGTACATTGTGATCTTAGGCCCTTTTTTAAAGGAAATTTCTTCTACATTATACCCCAATTGTTGTCTTTTTAGTTCTCATCCTCCCTATATCCCATTTTCTCATATGCATGCAAGATTACTAGCCTTATACTCATGTACCCACTTGCTAATTACTCATTTTAGCAAAAATATTTGAAATTATTGATAAGGGTGCAGTTCTTACAAATTAGGATTAAGACCTAGTAGCCTCAATTAACAATCTTTAAGGATTTGGTAAAGGATTTAAAGAGATCTTGATGGATATCACTCCTTCTCACTCTAGAACTCCCTTTCTGTCTCTCTCTCTTTGTTGTGCAAAGTAACAGAAAATGGTCTATTGGGGTGCTTTTAATGGGGTGGGGTCTTATTAAAAAAAATTAGAAAATAGGAGCCCCAGTCAGATCTGTGGTCAAATTTTTGATTGCAAAGTCGACATACGGTCCGCAGAATAGACCACAAAATACCCCCCCCCCCAAAAAAAAAACTGGACATTAAATGGATTTGCTGCAAAAATGTGGTCCGCATACTTGTTCTGTGGTCGCATAATACACTGCTGAATAGCCCTTTAGGAAATCCCAAAGGAAATATGCGACGATTATACGGTTCGCATTTTGGTTATGCTATCTCATAATTGACTGCATAGTTGACTTCAAATTTTGCCAACACACTGAATCGTTTTGCGGAGACTATGCAGTCTACATACCTAATATGCAACTGCATTCTCGACCGCAGAATCGCTCTTTTCTTGAAAACATAATTTCTTGACTTCTTAATATAGTGATCAACTCAAAAGGTCTTTTATGAATTTCTAACACCTGACCTTGACTTGGCACTACGAGATTCGGGTTCTGAGTGGAAATCTTCATGGGGCCTCGCACTTAACCTCTTCTTTATTTTGAATTTGCTTTGTATACCAGACCTACTTCATGGAGATTGAGCGCGATTGACGGGATAGGAAAAAGAAGGTCGTTTTTGGGAGGGTGGCCTCCAAATATAAGGAGTACCGTAACAAACATCATGCATTGGCCAATCTTTTCACTCATGACAACGATTTTTAGCTATCCTGTGACAGGTTCTTGCAGAAGGAGAAAGAATAGGCTAAACAAGTCGAAGAGATAAAAGAGTGGGATGAAGACCTGGTGAAGGCCAAAGCCCGATGCAGCGAACTAGAGCGGTATCTTAAGGCCAAAGAAGATGAAGTCTAGATGAGTAGGGGGAGATGGTAGAAAATGTCGACCTTCAAGCATTGGTGGCTGCCTTAACTGCAGAGATTGACAGGAAGGCGGCAGAGGTTGTTGACCTTTGGGGCGAGCTGAGTGCTAAGGTTGATGGATTGGCTCATGTTGAAAGGGATAGGATCTCAGAGGTAGCGATTTTGGAAGATACCCTTTGTGTTTGTAGATCAGAGCAAGACAAGGATGCTGAGATGTCTGCGCTTAAGGTAGCAAGGTCTGATGGACGTATTCGAGATCTAGAGTTGGAGTTGTCCATGTTAAACGAACAAGCTATTGCTTTGAAAATGGAGGATATGCGACGGCAATCTCAACCATCTACATCTCATGCTTTGTCTGACCATATAGTGCCACGAGATTTATATGAGATATGAGTTTATACCGAAGCTCAACTTGACGTGTATAAGTCTCTTCGTGCCGATGAGAATGTTTATGAAGCAAATCTTCTAGAGGTGCGTATCAAAGCATGCACCGCTCATGAGTCGTGCGGTTATGACCTGGCGTATCTGGCGGAGACAACGTTGATTATAATGATGCGGACAAGCTCGCCTACGATTCTTGGTATGATAAAGAGTGTGCCACCGGGGGTGATGTGGCGTAGGACTTGGTTGTATTTATTTTTGTTTTGCTATTTTAGTGAGGTATTCCTTAAGCTCTTTATAAAAAAATTTGTAATATATCAGTTGTAATAGAACAGTTACTTTTTTGTTGTGTCTCTCTTTTTTTTTGCTGCAGGGGGCTCTGGGCTACCTAGCTTTGTGTGATATTTCACCGTAGGTGATTGCAAAATTTTAATAACTCGAAATATTTTAGTGATTCGGACGACGTCGATTTTAAAGTAATTCGTGTGACATCGACTGTTAAATGATTTTGAGAAAGGTCGAACTCTTTATTTGACGATGGCCTTTGCCATATGGGTGTTATTTCGAGTTAATGTCGAAATGTTAACCCATTGCGTTTCCAGCAGGTCAAACTCTTTATCCCGGTGATAGCCTTTGGCCGTAGGGGTGTAGAGCTAGTCGAAGTGTTAACCCATTGGGCTTCGATCGAGGTCGAATCTTGATTGCAAAAGGAGATAGATGGAGAGAGATGTTGAGTAAACAAATGTTGCTTTATTTTATTTATTGAAGTATTGTACATGTCAATTTTATACACATTGGAGAAGTTTCCTTGTATCTAGTCCCTTCATCGTTCGGCCTGGAGAAATTATCAGAGGACGTGCGATGAATTTTACTTTGAACTTTTAGGCGTCCCCTGTCGCCTCATTAAAAACCTTCTCGAGAAACCCAATTTGGACAAAACCTAGATGAGGGAAAAAGAGTACGACTTTGGTGGTATCATTTTTCAGAAGTGAAAGTATTTGAGATGGCTGACATTCCAGTTGTATTGTAGTAGTTTTTCTTCCATTTTTTCTAGTTAGAATTCCCCTTTGCTCACTGCTGCTATGATTTTATATTGCCTGTCCCAGTTGGTTCCAAATTTTCCTTCTTTTAGATCTTTGGATGCTTGTGTTTTGGCCCTAAGGTTGTAGTACCTGACTTTTAGTGGTCTCATTTTGGCCTTCTTGTTGTATTATCTTTTTGCTTGTTGTTGGGCTACCATCCTTACATGAGCCATATCTCTCCTTTCTTCTACTTTGTCCAGGTCTTGTATTATGTTTTTATCGTTGTTTGGTCCACTCTCATTGGAGTATCTCAGGATGGGTTCTCTGACCTTAGTAGGTATGACAGCCTCAGTTCCGTATACTAACAAAAATGGTGTTTCGTCTGTACTGGATTTTGGCATGGTGAGGTAGGCCCATAATACTTCTATTGTAGTTCCGGCAATAGCCCTTTGGCGTATTCAAGCTTTTTCTTTAGTATATTCAATATTTTTATATTGGAGGATTATGCCTAACTGTTGCCAGCGGGATGGTATGGCATCGAGAGTATTCGTTTGAATCGCCAATTTTTGAAGAACTCTGTCATCTTTTTTCTTACGAACTGAGGCCCGTTGTTGCAGTTGATTTATTTTGGTATGCCGACCCGGTATATGATGTTTTACCATATAAATATGATGACTTCCTGCTCGCGTATTTGGGCATATGCACATGCTTCCACCTATTTTGAGAAATTGTTAGTTAAAACTATAAAGAAATGTGTCTTACCTTGCCCTTCTAGAAGGGTCCAACGATATCCATTCCCCATTTTATGAATATACATGGTGAAATAACGTATTGTTGTAGTTCACCCCCCCTGGTGCATCATACGTACTTTTGTCATAGTTCACATTTCTTCATATAATATGCGGCCTCCCTTTTCATATTAGGCCATTAATATGCTGCCCGAATGAGGCATCTGACGTTGGCTCGGTAACCTGTATGGGTACCACAGTGACCTTCGTGTACTTCTTCGAGCACACGCCTTATTTGATTTGGTACTAGGCACTTTGACATAGGACCGTCGAACGTCCTTTTGTAAAGGCCGCGATATATAAGGTTGTACATGGCTGCCTATGTTCGAAGCTTTTTAGCCTCTTTTTTTGTCTTGTGGGAGTGTTACCTCCTACAAATATGTTATGACGCAGCTGCACTAGTTCCAAGTTAAATTTATGGAATGTACCTCGACTTGGTCTATTGATGAGTGGAGGAGGGTGTCCACATTTCCCTTCGTGTATTTTTGGTTTTTGCTGCTAGTTTGACGAGATCGTTCTCTTTGATATTTTATGCTTGGGGTATCTGGTCGAGTCGGAGTTCATCAAATTCTGGTAGTAACTTATGGATTTCTGTCTTGTATTTTCGTATCCTCCACTCCTTGATTTGAAAAGTCCAGTAACTTGGTTTACAGCGAATTGAGAGTAGCAGTGAAGGATGACTCGTCGTGCACCATACTTTAAGGACAATTTTAGTCCTACTATTATGGCCACATACTCGGCCTCATTATTACTCATTTTGGGACACCATATAGATTGGCGAATTACTTCTCGTGTTAGGACTTCAAATACGGGTCCCAATCCAGAACTATATACAATAGATGTGTCGTCAATGTAGTGGACCCAGAGGTCGGGTCGTCCAGGGGAGGTGCGAAATGCTTCTTGCTCGACCTCGGGCAATATTTCTACACTAAAGCCGGCGACGAAATTGGAAAGTACTTGCGACTTTATTGCAGTTTGCGTTTGATATGTTATATCGTGCTCGCTTAATTCTATGGCCCATTTGCCCAATCTACCCAACAGTACGGGTTTGTGCAAGATGCTCTTGAGGGGAGAAGTCGTCACCACCTTTTTGGGCTGATATTGAAAATATAGTCTAAGCTTTCGTGAAACTATGACCAACGCCAGAGCTAATATTTCAAGGTGGGGATACCTCGTTTCGATATTAATTAAGGTTTTGCTGATATAGTAAATAGGATATTGCATACCTTTGTTTTTGCGTAACAAAACTGCACTACCGCGCTTTGGAGACGGTTAGGTAGACAAGGAGGCATTCGCCTGGATCTTCCTTGGCGAGTAATTGGCAGCAAGGACAAGTATATTTTCAGTTTTCTTAGGGTGTCGACACGTTCTGAATTCCACTAGAGCCTGTTGTCTTTCTATAACACAATAAAAATTTATGGTACCTATCCGATCACCGTGAGATGAACCTTGATAGGGCATCTATCTAACCCATCAATTTTTGTACCTGCTTTTTGCTGGTTAGCATTTCTGGTATTCCTTTGATGGCCTTAATTTGATCTGGATTGACCTCGATGCCTCTATTTGACATCAGGAAATCGAGAAAATTTCCCGAGGTTATGCCAAAGGCGCATTTATTATAGTTTTGTGTCTGCCTCCTCAGTATGTCAAAGGCTTCATTTAGGTAATCGATGTGGTTTTCTTTCGTTTTTTACTTAAATAGCATGCCATCAATGTAGACTTTCATTATTTTGACGAGTTGACTTTTGAACATCTTGGTGACTAACCTTTGGTATGTCGCCCCGTATTCTTTAGTCCAAACGACATGACTCTATAGCAGTACGTTCCCTAGTGAATGATGAAAGTAGTTTTCTTTTGGTCCTCTTCATCCAAAAGGATCTTATTGTAACCCGAGTAGGCATCTAAGAAGCTTAGCAACTCGTGTCTCGTTGTTGCGTCGATCAGTTGGTCGATATGTGGTAATGGAAATGAGTCTTTGGGGCATGCCTTGTTTAGGTTTGTGAAATCAACATACATCCGTCACTTTTTATTTTCCTTCTTCACCATGACCACATTGGCAAACCACTAGGGATATTTTTTGACTCTTGGATTGAGCCATTGGCAAGCAACTTCGTACTTCTTTGCTGACGGCTTCATTGATTGCAATCTTCTCGTTTGTCCCATTACGGATAGAGGGGGTCAACATTAAGTTTGTGCGTGATGTCTTTTGGGATGCCTGGCATATCTAAATGGGAAAAGATAAACAAATTGGTACTATCAGTTTAGAATTTATGAAACTTACCTAGTTTTGAGAGATTGTGCCCGATATAAGCCTTTTTGTGCTGTCATTGTCATCTGGTTGGATAAGATCGAGATCTTCTATGGTGGACTCAGATTCTTCCACGATGTCAGATCCTTAATAATGTATGTATATACGTCACGTTTGGTTCCAAATTGATATACTTCTGCGCTCGCTCTTTTTAGTTGTTGATTGTGTGCGCAATCCTAGGCGATGTGACAGTATTCTTGTGCGATGCATTGTTCATGCCGGATGCTGAATACCCCCCAATGGAGTAGGAAACTTGATATGATAGAGACTTGACGGAACTACTTGCATGGCATGTCTCTATGGTCACCCTATGATAGCGTTGTAGGTTGTATCTTTGTCCATAACGTAAAACGTTGTTTCTATGGTGACTCCTCCAGCTATAACCCGTAGCACTATCTTTCTAGAAGTTCAATCGACTACATTATAAAACCTATTAGTGTTATGCAATAAAGTATTATTTTATTTTTGAGTCTCATTAGTACGAGAACTCGAGGATGGATAATACACGCACCGCTTCTGTCATCCACCATTATTCCTTTTACATCAGTATCTTCAATACATAAAGTGATAACAAGACCATTGTAGTGAGGGAGAGACAAACTTTTGGTATCTGATTTATTGAAGACGATACTATCTTCGAGATCATCATACCGTTCATGAGTGATCGACTGTTTGAGTTTGTATAGTGGTGAAATTTACATGGTTGATTTTTGTGTCATTGCCTCCGCCGATGATCATCTGTATGGTACGAGTAGGAGAGGGTGGTTATGGAGGTCCCTGGGGTGCTCATGTCCGTAGGCAAAGTTAGCTCATCCTCGATCACTCATCAGTTCTTTCAGGTGTCCTTGATTTAGCATTCTCACTACCTCCTGCTTTAGAGCTGTGCAATCCTCCGTTTATGACCCCTTTCCTGGTGGAATTCCCAAAGAATGTTTGACTTTTAGGTGCTCGGGTCGGACTTTATCTTTTGTGGCCAGTGTACGTTTGGGCTAGCGTTTCTAGTGCGTACACTATTTCTGAAGGAGAAACGCAAAAATTTTAAGCGGATAAGAGCGAGGGAATACCTTTTTGGTATGGCACGATATGTCGAGGAGGGGCATGTGTGTTGCGAAGGAGGTGGGATGGATGTCATGATGTAGGGTTGATGTCTTTCTCAGTTGAGACAGGGTCCCAACTGATCATGAGTCATTACGATGATCTTTCCTTGCTTCAGCTTGAACTGACATCAGCGGTTGGATCGGGCAATTAGGTTCGTCCTCGTCGGCCCATACCTCAGCGTAATAGGCGTTGTGGATTTCTTTTCGAGTGGTGGAAAGGTATTACATGAGCCTGCTTAATTGCTTTCTAATCTCTCTTGGCCTATTCCTCCTTAACCAGTTCTAGAAGGCCTACTACCACCATCCCATCTAACACATTTTGTAGGCTCATTCTCACCTTGTTAAACCTGGCCAGGAAGTCCTTGAGTCCCTTGTTGTGCATCTGCCTAATGGCGAATATGTCATTTACCCTGGCTTATGCCTTTTTAGCTCCTACAGCGGTGACAAACTTGTTCGCCATTTCTTCAAACGTTGTTATTGACTGTGCTAGTAGTTGTGAGTACCAGGTTTTGGATCCCCTTGTTAGGATTTCGCTGAATTATTTTGGTAGCATCGATGGTACTTGTTCCTTCAAAAGATCCTTATCTTTTACGAATGTAATGTAGTATATGATATGATCTTCTGGGTCTATAGTACCATCATATATATTCAAGTATGGTGGCATTTTGAAGGTATTTGGAATGGCGTGGGGGTGATTCCTCATTGAATGGCTGCTCGATGAATCGACCAACGTCGCATTTTGGTAACAACTTTGGGGCGACTGGTATTTTGTCGACCCTTTCTTGATGCTCCTTCAACTGGTCACTGAGTGCTTTATACTTATTTTTCATTTCCTCCATTTTCCTTAGAATGGCTATAGGCCCGTCATTATATGCTACAACAGCAGTATCAGTTGTACATGTGTGAGGGGCATCTCGTTCACCAACGATTGTCGTGACGTCTATGTGTGCAATGTATTTGGGCCTAAGGCCGTAGTTTAAATGTTTTATGCATATTTAGGCATGAGGCCGTAGTTTATGCTTTATGCATGTCTGGGACTGAGGCCGTATTTTATGCTGTATGCATGTTTGGGCCTGAGGCCATAGCTTGTGCACATATATATTGGGTCCAAAGCCGTAACTTATTCAGATAAACAGGCTATTCATCATTTAGAAGAGGGAGTATTCATAACCTCACTTCGTTTGTTCAGTTCACCTATCAATTATCATTTCAGTTATCAGCTATGAGTTATCATTTCAGTTATCAGCTATTAGTTATCATGTCAGTCATCAGTTATCAGGTAACATTTCAGTTATCAGCTATCAGTTATCATTTCAATTGTCAGTTATCAGTTAACATTTTTCAGTTATTATCTATCAATAATCATTTCAGTTTCAGTTTTAATAGGTATCATTTTAGTTATCAATTATCAATGCTCAGTTATCAGCTCAGTATTAGTTTTAGCATTTATAGTTCTTTCTTTTAGGTTCTTTATATTGCAGTGCAATTCAAAAGTACTGACGTCCCTGTTGCCCGGGGCCTGCATCTCACAATGCAGGTAATGATTTGCAGGTTGACGATTTAGAGCACTAGGACTCTCGTATCAATTGTTTGATGATCTCGAGGCATTATCATTACTTTATAGTCCTTCATTATTTTCAGACAGTTAATATTTTCGGTACTTCATTATAGGCTTCATAGACTAGAGTAACAACTAGACATTGTCGCAGGCTTTTCATGTTAAGCTTTGTGGGCTGCAAATTTGTTCCAGAACTGTATTATTATTTTCGCACTCTGCTTTATATTATCCAGAATTTTAGTATATCAGCATGTGCTAGTTTATCTTCTTCCTTCAGTTTGTGTCATGTTACGTCCAGGCCTAGGTTCGGAGCATGACATTCATAAGATTTGCATATATTTCCAATCTCAATGTGGAATAGTGATCATGTATATAGGATCGTATTTGTATGAACTAATAAACGTTTTTAGCAATTTGCTTAAAATGCTGTCCTTATATGATTAATAGATATCATGCCTATAGGAAATAAAAATCAGTTTCAACTTAAATATCATGCCTTTAGGAATAAAAGCAATCAATTTCAAAACTTAGAAATCATGTCCGTAGGATTTAAACTAATAGATGTCATGCCTACAAGGTGAATTCAGTTTATGAATCTAGAAACCGTGCTTATAGAGGTTTAAGGCAAGTCAACACTTAGAGATCATGTCTACATGAGTTAAATCAAATTTACAAATTAAAAAGCATGCCTATAGGATCTAAAAGAGATAAAATATGTTTTACGGTTAAAATCAGTAATTTGTTTAGAAACCACGTTATAGGTCTATAATTAATAGTTGTAGATACCATGCCTATATGATTCTGTAAATCACTTAGGCAAATCTGTAGGGTTATTAATGATTCCGGGGTCTAATTGTGATATCTTGCTGCCTGAAAGTGTCCACATTCAGGGCTTAATATAATCAGTAGGCAAATTGATAGGTTCTGATGCCCGCCCTAATAAAACTGTTGTCTTGCATTCTATTTCTGCTCATCTAGATATCCTGCCTATAGAATCCTAAATTAACAAAAACTACTGATTTAACTGCGTGCATTTGTTGTCTACTTGTGGAGGTTAATATGAGCCCTTATTTTCTCCTTACACGATAGTCCTATTTGAATTTTGTTTATCGCCTAGCTTTTCTCATTTAAGCAACATAAGTAAGTCTAGAACCATCCTAAATAGAGATCCAAAATGCCTCCAGGACCATAGGGAAGGGACGGATAGTGCACGCATAAGGCACGTGTTAGAAGCTACTAGAACGGCTAGGTAACAACTGAAAGATAGTAATTAGGTAGTAACGAAAATGATAGCTCATGCGCTAATGCTATCAGTAAAACCCTGACTTGAGGGAGTTGCAAAGCATTGCATGGAGTGATCCTATAGGCTAACAAACTTAGGACCACCCATATACTTATGTGTAAAAATAAATTGAATATTGTATATGTCCAAACTGTTTTCTTCCTTTTTAAGACTAATTCACTTAATTTATGTTCGGCCGGGATCCACAGTTGTGGACCTCGAGAGGTGCCTAACACCTTCCCCTCAAGGTAATTTTGAGCTCTTACCCGATCTCTGGTGATGTGAACTAGTTTCATGAGTTAAGTATGCTAGGTGCTCTAATGCACCTTACTCCATAAGGTAGGGACTCTTCAAATCCCTTACGCCATCCCAAAAGGAAATGAGTTATCCAAAAAATGTCAAAACTCAAGTTTGCCAGAAACAGGGGGTGCGACAGTGGGCACTTTAGTAAGTTGTTATTTATATGCAGTAGGTCGCTTGATCTCCCGTGATTTCACATCAATTCAACAACCATTAATATCCATCCGAAGTGCCGGTACGGTCGTATATTTTTGGGTATTCTCCATAGTGCAACATGTATTTCTTCATTGAAATTCGATTGATTTCCTATGACATATTTAGTGAAACACTGATTTTACTATCTATACTTCCCTTTTTTTTAGCCCATTTAGCTAGTACTTTGAAAGACGTTATTTCTTGTAATATGAAGTCGTCTTTACTAGAGTGTATTTTACGCCAAATATCAAACTTCTCACGTGAATCTAAATTAAGCCGGATCCCAATACAGTATGAGACACCCAAAAAAATTATTTTTGGGGCTGAATCCTCAATCTCCTATTGAGATGTTACTCAAAGGTGTTGAATCATCCATCTAGAGTCTAGCCTAATAAACTCAATCATTCTCATAAATCATATCTTACATATTTATATCATGTATGGACAGACTAACATAATAGTAGATTAGTCGTAGCATTACTTCTTCAGATCTTAAATGATTATCTCTTGGGCAGAATTCTTGCTACAAACTGAGTTTTCATTCCACAACAACAAAGGAGTACATTTGGATCTATTTATGGAAAGGAACTACCTTCCTTAGTTTTATAATTTCAGTCGCAATAGAACTAGAGTCGAAATGAAATAACAGAGTTTTCTGTTGGTGAAGTTCTTAACACACACACATCTCAAGATGTAAATCCAACATATCATACATATAAATTATTCTGTACAAAGCTTAAGAAACTAGCTACTAGAATTGGATATTGAAAATTATAAAAGTGAAAAGGTCGATTATGTAGTTTTTATTTCGAATTTATCACATACTCCATCATACATTAAATCAATTTAAATATGTATAGATTATCATGAGCAATGACTGATCTAGACACAAGCTATGTGTTACTTGTATGGGTCAAAATCTGCCACAGAATATTTAGGAGAAAGCATTGAGCAAAGAGTCAGTCGAGAGCGACCAGGAAATAGCGAGACTCATGATCGAGATGTCAACAATGGTCAAGGTCGAGCACCACAGAAAGGGCTGTAATAACTAATTTTTAGAACATGATATGAAAGGGAATATCCTAGTGAATATTCTCTTCACTTGTACTATTAGGGTTTGAATATGTCTCATATAAATAGGAAAAAAGACAATGAATGAAGGCATGTGACATTCATTCAATAAAAAACTTTTGTTAAAAGATTCCCTCTCTCTTAAGAAGATACAAACCTTTCCATCAAGATATTGATTCATATTGTTCCACACTTTTTCATCAGATCCGAGAGTAATTCGAATATTATAGGATTTGTTTATCGCTCATTATTGCCAGGATGGACAATCATCTAATTCATCCTTTATTAGGTGAATCACTTCTCCTATTTACTTAAGTGTCGTTTATTGTTATTTATTACTAGTTATTTCTCCATTATTGGTCATACTTTTTGGAATAGTTAACGCATATTGTTGTCATCCCACATCAGATCTGCCTAACGTTAGTCACGTTTAATCATACCTAGAGATATCATTATTAACTAAGTTTAACCCATCATTATATAAATAAAACTATTATAGCCGGAAGTTATACTTTTTGGTCAAACAATCTGGTGCCGTTTGTGGGGATTTCCTAGTTAAATTTCTAATTTCTTCTAGATCTATAATTAATATGATTCACTAACGTAAAAAAAACAAGATCTCCTTTCTTTGTGTGCACGAATCACAATGATAGCAAACAGAGAATAAATGAAAAGAATAAGAAGTGATCTCCCAACCAACCTCATGAACGTCATCAATGAGAGCCGTGAAATTGCGGACGGAGACGCAACACCCAATGCCTCCCCTAGACGAGATCGGTCACCTCCTCCTTACTACATCATCAGAAAATCTCTTGGCAAGAGAGCCTCTACATCTATGGTGGAAGAGACGCCACCAACTGCAAAAAATCTCCTTGAGGCTTGGCTGACTGATATGCTAACTAGCGTCCTCCATAAGCCTACTCATGACATAACAACAGAAAGATGCGAGAGCTTGCGTTATACAACCACCAGATGAGTATCACAACCAATTTCCTCCTCCCCCCTCTTCTAACGACATGTATTACTCACAATGTCATTAACAGTGTAGATGACGATGCTCTCATAACAATTTTTAAAATATGGAGGAAATGGAGAATGAGAACAAAGTACCCCGGAACCAAATGAGAGAACACCAAGAAAGGGTCGATAAGATACCAAATTCTACCAAACTCTTGATGAAGAGAGAGGTCGGCTGGTTCATTGAGTAGCTGTACATTGATGACGCCGCCCTACATTCCATACAAAAACCTTTTAAAATGCACCCTACCTATGAATATATGGTGGCACTACCGACCCTCAAGATCATGTGACTCACTACGTTACCACCGTGAAAGACGATGATCTCGCCAAGGAATCCATTTTGTTGAAGAAATTTGGTGAAACCCTCACATGAGAAG
This sequence comes from Nicotiana benthamiana, assembly GCA_034376525.1. Lineage (NCBI taxonomy): Eukaryota > Viridiplantae > Streptophyta > Magnoliopsida > Solanales > Solanaceae > Nicotiana > Nicotiana benthamiana. Next base: position 44,274,212 of record CM067326.1, read on the forward strand.
TGTTGACATGTTATTCACAACTATGCACGCTCCATTGAAACTTTCAAAAAGATGGCCAATAAGTTTGTAACATTCCCTCTGCGGCCAAGAAAGCCGAAGCAAGAGTGAACGACATATTCGCCATTAAACAGTCTTCGAGAGAGAGATTGAGGGACTTTCTTGCCGGTTTCAAACTGTTTAAAGATGACCCTACAGCACGTGTTGGAATGGATGACGGACGCAGCCTTCCAGAACGGGTTGAGCAAGTACGTGTCGAGGGCGACTAGGAAACTATTAAGTCAACTCATGAAGTACCCCCAAGTACGGGATGAAATACATAACACGTATTGCACTGAGGTTCGAGCAGATGGGGACGACCTCAATGGACCAACTTATCGACTGACCTTGGTATAGAAGGCATATCAAAGAAATGATACCAGAAAGTACGCACAGCTCCGCGACCCAATAGGGAACAACATCTAACATATGTTAGAGCGACAATTAAATCCACATGCTGCCACAAAGAGGGCTTACCCATGTGAAGGATGGGGACTCACCGGAAAGAAAGATGTATGCCTCCTTTATTATCCACTCACAATTTTAGTGTGTCACCCACAAAAATAGTTTACTCCTTAGAGAAGCTCGAATCAAACATAAAGTGGCCACAAAAGAGAAGGTCAGACCCGAGTACCAGAAAATCAGACGCCCTTAGCGGATTACACCAAATGAGAGGACACAAAACTGAGGATTGTATAAGGGAGGAAGTGGGAAAAAGGATAAAAAGGACACCTCAAAGAGTTATTGAGGAACCGGGGAAGGACCGATTTCGGCATGGGATATGAACAACATCAAGGGTTTCCGAAATCGCCATCACCAACCCGCACCGTCCACATGATCATTGATGGCAGAGACAATGCTTCTATCAGCAATGTAAAGTTCACCATAACCCACAAGATCAAATGGTCAATCACCAATGAACGGTACAACGAGCTCGAAGAAAGTATCATCTTCGATAAGCAAGATACCAACGATTTGGTTTTCCTGACTCTAATGCCCTTGTTATCACTTTACAAATTTTAGATACTGATGTGAGACTCATTATGGTAGAGAATATGAGTGGCGCGTGCATTATCCACCCTCGAGTACTTGCACAAATGAAATTGGAAGATAAGATAGTGTTGTGTTGCATCACACTAGCTGGTTTTGATAATGCAGTTGCGCGAACATCTGGAGAAATTACACTCCCCATTCTTGTCATGGCGTTACTCTAGAGACCATGTTCCACATCAACGACCAAGACACAACGTACAATGCCATAATAGGGCGACAATGGAAACACACTATCACGACCATTTCCGTAACAGGTCATAAAAGCGCCGGACACCATTTCCAGGCAAGCTAACATGGAACATTTCTACAATTCTCATGTTACTTTCATCAGAAATAAATATAAAGTAGATACTTCAAATTTGAATTTGAAATCCATAAGCGAGCAGTAATGTACATAACATTATTATACAACCCAAAATATAAGTCTACCAACGTGTGTGCCAAGACCTATTGTCTGAATCAGGATAGACACCAAAAAGGCAAGACACAGAAAAGGACTTCTTCGGGCTGATGATCGGTATGGAAGGAAATACATCTCACCGTAGAATTCTCAGGTCCGCTCATTGATGCGCACCAGAATGATAACCAAATCCACCCAACTTTATCCTGTACAATTAAGTACATAAGCATAGTATGAGTACATAAATAGTATGCACCCAGTAAGTATACCGTCAAATATTGAAGAAGTAGAGATGTGAGGTTGACTAGATACTCACTAGGTCAATTAATATGTCAAGTTTTATGCTAAGCGTGGAAATCACTAGTAAAAAACAATTTATAACAAGGAGTGAAAATCATGTTCTTCACAAAATTCCAATTAGCTACTTACATCTCGAAATATTAGCAAAACAATTCAAGTATAAATTTCCACATAGATATCATGCGCACAATATGCCGAGGCAATGGCTCGATCCAACATAAATAAACCGTGCACTTATAGAGGGTCAACGACACGCCTATAGATGCATCTACTCATACCGAGGCGATTAGCCCGATCCACAACAATAAGCAATATCAAGAATGCACATATAGGCACATTAATATTCAATAATGTCATTTAAGAGTTCAACAAGTATACGAGTTCTCTCTTATTCCCTTTCAAGTCTCTAGAATATCCCAAGTGATCATATTAGCAAGATAGTATGGAGATTTTCATAGCTAAAGCATGATGTGGGTCTTAAACTTCCCGGACAATTAACAAAATAGTAGCTACGTACGGACTCTCATCACCTAGTACGTATGTAGCCCCCGCATTTAGCAGCAAACACTCAATTATCATTCCTATGGGGACATTTCCACTTACATGGTTAGAAAGGAGACTTATCTCGCTCCAAAGTACACTTTCAAATATCAAGTACAAGACCAAGCCCTCAATTCAGAGCCGAATGATTCCAAACTAGTTAAATGAAGTTAGAACTAGTCAACATAGGCTTACAAGATAAAATCTAACTATTTAAGCAAATCCCGAGCTTTTTCACAAGTGTCCTAAATTCTGACCTCAGGCCCATGTGCCCGGATTCCGAGATTTTTCAAAGGAAGTTGTTCTATACACCCTAAGGATCAATAATAAATGATTTCTAGTTCATTTCATAACAAATTTCGTGGTTAAATCTTAGTGTTATTAAAACCCTAGGTCTAGATCTAACCCTTTGATTTCACCTAGGTTTTTATGTTTAATCTCTCTAATATACATGTATTTAAACAAACAATAAGCAGGAATAACTTACCATGCTATGCTAAGTGGAAAACTTCTCTCAAGAGCTTCCAAATAGCCCAAAGGATGAGTGTATAATGATAAAAATGGTCTTTGAACTCGAATTGAATGAACCTCAATGAACAAAAAAAAAATTCGCATCTACAGTTAGGTTCGGCCCCGCACCTGTAGAAGCAAAGCCGCATCTGCGGAACTGGGCAAAGGGGCTGGGACCGGTTCTACGGTCTGAGGCCCGCATTTGCGGAGTCACATCTGCGGCTAGGGAGCCGTTTCTGTGGTTCTGGCCTGGAATAACCCTGGCCGCATCTTCAGAGGAAGGACGCACATGCGATCATGCATTTGCGGTCTAAGAACTGCAGATGCTATTATGATAGAAGCAACAAATCTTCAGCCTTCTTTCAAATTTCCTACTTCACTCGAGCCTCGTCTGTTTAACGCTCAAGGCTCCCGGGCCCCGCCTGAACATACCGATAAGTCCGAAATCACGAGGTGGACCTACTCAAACCCTCGAAACACTCGAAACAACTCTAAATCTAGGAATCACCCCCAAAATCAAATTAATCAAACTTATGAACTTCAAGTTCTTAATTCTCCTCTAACGGGTCAAAACGCCCTTAAACTACTCGGATTGACACCAAATTTTACAAGCAAGTCTTCAACGATATTTTAGACCTGTACCGGATTTCGGAACTAGAATATGAGCCCAGTACCTAGGAAATCAATGATTACTTAGTTTCTTTAATTATTTAAAACTTCAATTTAACAATTTCTAATAAAAATTCATTAATCGGGCTAGGGACCTCGGAATTCGATTCTGGACATACTCCAAAATCCCATATTTCCCAAGAGCCTTCCGGGACTGACAGTCACAAATCCGTGTTCGTCTTCCCAAAAAGTTGATCGAAGTCAAACTTGGACTTTTAAGAGAATCTTATAGAAACAAATTGACATATTTCACTCAAAACTCTTCCAACTCCCGAACCAATCGTACGTCGTAAATTTGGTAAACAAGCACATGAAGTTTTATTTAAGGGAATGGGGTTCTAAAAGGCAAAATGACCAGTTGTGTCGTTACATTCTCCGCCTCTTAAACAAACGCTCATCCTCGAACGGACATAGAAAAGTACCTGATCGACTGAATAAATGGGGATATCTGCTCTGTATGTCCTCATCAGGCTCCCAGGTCGCCTTCTCAACCGATTGGCCCCTCCATTGGACCCTCACCGCAGAAACCCTCTTGGACCTCAACTGGCGATCCTATCTATCAATAATGGCAATTGGCTCCTACTCATAACCCAAGCTCTCATCCAACTGAATAGTACTTAAGTCCAATATATGTGATAGGTCGGCATGATACTTCCGGAGCATCGATATATGGAACACCGGATGAACTCCGGATAGGTTGGGTGGTAAAGCAAGTTCATAGGAAACCTCCCCAACTCGCCTCAACACCTCAAAGGGGCCAATAAACCTTGGGCTTAGCTTCCCTTTCTTCCGAACCTCATGATGCCCTTCATTGGTGAGACCTTCAAGAGAACCTTCTCGCCAACCATAAATGATACATCTCGCACCTTCTGATTCTCATAACTCTTCTGCCTGGATTGGGCTGCACGAAGCATCTCCTAAATCAACTTCACCTTGTCCAAGGTATCCTGTACCAAATATATACCAAGTAACTTGGCCTTTTCAGGCTCAAACCATCCGATAGGAAAACGACAACGTCGACCATATAAGCCTCGTATGGACATTGGATTGATAGCTATCATTTTATGAAAACTTTGGTAATGGCAACAACTTGTCATACTTCCTACAAAGTCAATCATACATGATCTAGGCATATCCTCTAAAATCTGAACTGTCCGCTCTGACTGCCTGTTGGTCTGCAGATGGAATGTTGTGCTACGCTCTACACGGGTCCCCAACTCACTCTGAACAGCTCTCCAGAAATGGGAGGTGAACTAAAGGCCTCAGTCTGATATGATAGAAACTGGAACACCGTGCAACCGGACTATCTCTCGAATATAAATCTAAGTATACCTCTCCGCTGAATAAGTATTTGCCACTAGAATGAAGTGAGCTGGCTTGGTCAACCTGTCCATAATGACCCATACTGAATCAGACTTCCACAAGTTCTGCGGCAAACCAACTACAAAATCCATGGTGATACTCTCCCATTTCCACTTCGGAATAGATATTTGCCGAAGTAGGCCACCCGGCCTCTGGTGCTCATACTTGACCTACTGGCCATTCAAACATCTAACTACATACTCCACTATATCCTTCTTAATCCTCTGCTACCAACAGTTCTACCTCAAGTCATGATACATCTTCATGGCACCCAAATGAATGAAATACCTTGAACTGTGGGCCTCCTCTAGAATTCTCTCCCTCAGGCCATCAACATTAGAAACACATAGACGGCCGTAAATCCGCAACACACTATCCTTGCCCATAGAAACCTCCTTGGCACATCCTTGAAGTACCGTCTCTCTAAGAACCACCAAGTGTGGATTATCGAACTTTCGAGCCTTGATATATCCCTATATTGAAGACTGGGCAACCATATATGCTAGAACTCGACTGTGATCTGAAATATCCAACCTCACAAGTATGTTAGCCAAGTACTGAATGTCTAAGCTAGTGGCCTCTCCTCTGCTGGAATGAATGCCAAACTACCTATACTCTCCGCCTTTTTGCTCAAGGCATCCACGACCATATTTTCCTTACTGGGATGATAAAGAATGGTGATGTCATAATCCTTTAGTAATTCAAGCCACCTGCCTCAAATTAACGTCTCTTTGCCTGAATATGTGTGGCAAGCTGCACTGATCGGCATAAACCTCACATGCGCCCCATATAAATAATGTATCCATATCTTAAGAGCATGAACAATCACTGCCAACTATAGATCGCGCACAGGGTAATTCTTCTCATGAACCTTCAACTGGCACAAAGAATATGCAATAACTCGTCCCTCCTACATCAATACAAATCCCAAACCAATGCGTAAAACATCACAATATACCGTATACATCCCTGAACCAAAAGGCAACACAAGAACTAGTGTTGTTGTCAGAGCTGTTTGAAACCTCTAGAAGCTTCCTCACAATCATCGGACCAACGGAATAAAGCACCCTTCTGGGTTAATGTGGTTAAAGGTGAAGCAATAGATGAAAATCCCTGCATGAATCACCGGTAATAGCCCGCTAGCCACAAGAAACTCCTGATCTTGGTCACTGAAGTAGGACGTGGACAACTCTAAACTGCCTCAAGACCTCTAAATCCGATCCACAACCACAGAGTCACCCACCGGCATAGACACGTGAACAGGAGTGCCCAAAGGTTGAGGAGAGATAACTAGGAAACAAGCAAAAAGAGATGATACATATGAATAAGTAGACACTGGATAAAACATTCCCGAAGCATCCCTACCACGAGTGGAAATAATACCTGTGATGACGGCATCTGAGGCCAATGCATCTGGTCTAGCCGAAAGGGCATAGAATCTGGCTGGAATGCTGGCTGGCTGGCCTCCATCCAATTGAGAGGTAGCTAGCTGACTTCTCCCTGCCTGACCTCCACCTCTAGGACGACCCCTACCAGCCTGCCCGCCACTTTTCGGTGGTTGGGCAACTGGTGCCGAAATCATGGGATGCTGACTCTGCTCTATTGCCTAGCGCCGAAGTTTGGGCAGTCTCTCCTCATATGACCAGGGTCTCCTCATTCAAAACAACTATGCGGTGCGGTGACCTGCTACCCTGATAGCTGACTCAGACAACCCGTAGGTCCACTGGAAGAAGCCTGGATAGCCGGTGGACGGTATAAACTCTCCGGCATAGCACTGAAGTAGGGACCAGGAGAGCCCTGGGACCTGAATACCCACTGGAAGAACACTGAATAGCTGGCGGGCGATAAGAATTCTTTGGCATAACGTTGGAATAGGGCGTGCTGGAGCACCCTAAGCAGGAGGTTGTAATGAAACCGGAGGACTACTAGGTTGCCTCCTCCCAAACTGACCTCTACCCTTAGCTGGGGTATCTCTGTATTCTCCGGAGTATTCTGGCTCTCTTATCCTGTTGTATCTGCTCTCTACCCCTCTGGCGATATCCCTCAATCCGGCGAGCAATCTCGACCACTAGCTGATATTCTGTACCCATCTCCACCTCTCAGGCCATACCCGCTCGAATACCAGGGTGTAATCCTACAACAAACCTCCGCATTGTATCTGTATATGTAGGAAGTATCATAAGTGCATGGCGAGTGTAGACATGTGATTTTTGACCCTCGCCAAGATTTTTCCTATTTTAGCACGTCATATTTAATTTAGGCTTAATATAGCTATTTCAACTATTTTTGACTTCTTTCCTTTTTTTTCGTAATAAAAATGGAAAATGACAAAAATATTTTATCTTGCGCATTTTTCATAAATTTAAAAAAATAAAACAATAATAATACAAAAGTAGTACCTTACCTTTATTTTTATATAAATTTGAAAACACAAAAATAGTTAGTTTAATTATAAAATTAGTTTTATATTTTTATACTATAATTATATAATTTAAAAAAAAAATTATTGTTGGGTCGATTCATCCCGTCTTTATGATTTTTTGTAGTTTTTTAGTCTTTGGCCCAATTTCTTTGCCCAATTCCCATTAAGCCAACCATATGGACCTTTATAGACTCCTTTTTTAAACAAAAAATAAATAAATAGACTCTAACGACTTAACACAAAAGGACCTATCGACCAATTGACAATTACACAAAAATTAGACCATAAACCTACACTCTACCTATAAAGAAAACACAAAGAAAACAGGAAAATGGGCTGACTGCCGCAGAGAACCAAATACACGCCCCATCAGATTTTAATTTTTCTTCTCCTTCACATTCCAAAACCTTAGGCATCATCTTCTTAACAAAACCAGCTGCAGATTTTTTTTAAAAAAAGTCAATCACACTGTTTCCTCTCTGTTTTCAAGCAAAGACCAAAAGACATTGAACACACAATACAAAGAGGGGCCGATCTTCTTCAGCAGACAAAAATCGGAAGACCCCTCATATCGTTTTCCTTCTTCTTCACCTCACAGTAGATCGGTTTCTGTTTTTTCATAACCAGAAATGGCCAGAAACTGGCAAACACTCACATATGAACAGTAAAGAGGAACATAGAGGAATTCGATTTGATTATTGTCCGTCGATTGCTGTCTCCGAGGTTTTGTTCGCAGTTCCCAATTCAATGGTTGATTGTTCCATTCAATATATATGGAGCTCGTTATTTGATTTCCTTGCTTGTATCACATCCGGAAAGAAGTTTTAATTGAAATCCTCTTAAAGGTTCATTCTCTTCCCCTCTATTTCTGTTGGGTATTGATGTTAATACGATTGGAGCCTAGGCTCAATTGCGTGAATTTCCTTTCACACATGTGCCTTGTTTTACTTTGATGTCCGAACGTCTATATGGAATCTTTTCAACTCCAACATGGTTGATCGAGACTCTATTTGATTGTGTGATTATGTGAGTTGGTGAGGCATGTTAGATTACTGTTAGAAGTAGTTTGATTAGTTCCCTGTAAAGTGCAAAGCTTCCACGTTCGTGTTAGTTGATTTGTAATGGCTTAGAAAAATTTACATATTTCATAGATTTGGATGAAATCAAATATATACTGTCTTGCTACTATAGTTTTTCCCTCTTCCTCTATGTTTGTTGAGAAATTCATTAAGTTAAGACACTTCTAAGTCTGTTCCTAGCTTTTAGAATTTGAAGATTTGATTCATGACTGTTGGTTTAGATTCGAACACACTGGTTGAAGCATGAAAGGCTGAAAACATTGTTTGGGATTCTCTATCTGTTGATGGTCGATCACTTTTGGCTAAGTTTGCATGAAATTAAAATCTTCACAGTTGTGTTAAGGTTGTTAAAAGATAGAAAATGTGTATTTTCTTCTTGTTTGTCAGTGACAATATTAGTTAATTCCTTTTTAAGCTAATCCATGCCTATACAATGTTTGATAAAACCCATGGACTGCAAATGCATTTATCTGACGTGGTTCAAGATGCGTTTTAGATAACGTTGAAGCTTTCTCCTAAAAGTTGGTCTCAACTGGCAATCATCCTGTCCAGTTCCTCTCTACTATTTTCTAATTTGGATGGGTTGAGGAATTAACTCGTTGGAGAAATACTCAACTAGTAACGGAAATTGCAATTCAGATTATTATCGTTCCAAACCCATGGTTTATTTTTTCTCCTTAAGTCGCATGGGTATAACTAGATAGCCGTGAGATAGAAATCGATAAAGCAATTGCTTTTTTCCATTTGATTCTCTTTCTTTTCTTCTTGAAAGCTTTATTCGAGTTGAACGAACTAGCTGATTCCCACATATGTGGCCATAATATTGAATCTCATGTGTCATTCTCGAATTTAGGGAAACAATATGAGCACCTATAGCTAGTTCTAATTGAGTACAAACCTTTAAGAATAATGTGAGATGTGCCATGTTGAATAAAATCTCAAAACTCATGGCCCTCGTTTTATTTAGCTTTAACTCAACCTTAGAATTCGAGGCGTGCCAATAGCATTTCTGTTAGGATTTATGCCCGTCACTAGAGGGGGGGTGAATAGTGCGGCACGAGAAAATTGATAAATATTGCGGAATTAAAATTGCAGGAGTAAAGTAAATTCGGTAATTAAAATAGTAAGGAAAGAACACACCGAATTTATCCTGGTTCACCATAACTTGTGGTTAGTCCAGTCCCCGAGAGACTCTCTCGAGATTCCACTAACTCCGTTAAGCTTACGGGTGCCTAACAAACCGTTACACTTGCTCGTAGATGTACACTCTATAAGACTTCAACTTGGTCGAGGATACCGCACCTCAAGACTTCACCTTGCTCGTGGATACCGCACCACAAGACTTCACACGCTAAGATTGAGGGCACTTAGCAAACCCGACAATCAATGAGAAGATATGGTCTTCTCAAACACCTTTCTCTTTTACAACAAGAACTCTCTAATAAGAGTGGATAAAGAGATACAAAATAAGCTCTATGAACAACTCAAACTTCTCTCTCAAATGGCTCAACAAAAGCTCTAAAATGATGCACAAATGATATCAATATGTATATGAATAATGAGAGGTGTTGTGTGTTTCAATTCAGCTCAAAAGACCTCTATTTATAGGTGGTAGAAGTAGTATGTCCGTTGCTTAATTGGCAATCAATTATGCTGATTTTATGCCAAGATAATCGATTATCAGATTTGGATAATCGATTACCAGCTTACCGTTACAAAATCGGAAGCTGATTTTATGCAGGATAATCGATTATTGTGATATGCATAATCGATTATGTTGTTACAGTGTTCAAAAACTGGTAACGGATAGAGAATAATCGATTATGCTCTTGAGGATAATCGATTATTGACTCTTGTGGAAATTTCCAATAAATGGAATTTCCCAGAATAATCGATTATCACTTTTGCATAATCGATTATTCACAACTTACTTCAAAAACCATTTTGGTTAAAATGAAAACGTTAAAATCATTTAGTTTGAAGTATTTGAAATATGTTTATGATAAAGATGATTTGATAAAATGATTTTATGCATATTTATGATGACCTATGTTGAGCCAAAAGACGAGATAACTTAAGCGTTGCTCTTACATTGGTTCTACCTAACGACCTACGCCTTGGGTCTTCGGTCTTGAACTTTTGAGCTCGTCTTTGGCTTGTCTATGAATCATGAGAGGTGTTGTGTGTTTCAATTCAGCTCAAAAGACCTCTATTTATAGGTGGTAGAAGTAGTATGTCCGTTGCTTAATTGGCAATCAATTATGCTGATTTTATGCCAAGATAATCGATTATCAGATTTGGATAATCGATTATCAGCTTACCGTTACAAAATCGGAAGCTGATGTTATGCAGGATAATCGATTATTGTGATATGCATAATCGATTATGTTGTTACAGTGTTCAAAACCTGACAACGGATAGAGAATAATCGATTATGCTCTTGAGGATAATCGATTATTGACTCTTGCGAAAATTTCCAATAAATGGAATTTCCCAGAATAATCGATTATCACTTTTGCATAATCGATTATTCACAACTTACTTCAAAAACCATTTTGGTTAAAATGAAAACGTTAAAATCATTTTGTTTGAAGTATTTGAAATATGTTTATGATAAAGATGATTTGATAAAATGATTTTATGCATATTTATGATGACCTATGTTGAGCCAAAAGACGAGATAACTTAAGCGTTGCTCTTACATTGGTTCTACCTAACGACCTACGCCTTGGGTCTTCGGTCTTGAACTTTTGAGCTCGTCTTTGGCTTGTCTATGCAATCCATTCATCAATATGCTTCTCGGCATTCAATCTTGATTGTTTGCTAATGCATCTTCATTGTATGTCATACAATAACATTGTTTGACAAGTTGACTTCATTGTTTGTCATTCATCAAAACCAATACCTGAAAATCATGCTAGTACAACCAAAGTGCACATATCATGGATAGAATGATTTTCTACAATTTTCCCCTTTTTGATAATGACAAACAACAGGAGATATGCATATCGGATTCCCCCTAAATTCATGTTATATCTCAACATACAATTCATGCAAACGATTCCTCTTAATGATAATTCCCCCTCAAATAAGGCATACTATGACGTAGATACATTCCCCCTTATTTGATGCATATCGCCTAAACTCTTCCCCCTTTTGGCATTAGCAAAAAGAAGAGTATACAAAGGCTACTTTCCCCTTTCGACACTTCCCCATTTTGGGTATATCAATTGTTAGTGTCAAGAATAAAATTGGAAATACAATGAGGAATATACATTGACGATATTTAAAAAATCATACCAACATGAAATAATACCAAATGTTAGTAAAAACATAATAACCATAATAACGGTTATTTTTCGCAAATCATATTGCTTAAGAACATATCAACAGTTAACTTTTAACAAACCAATAGTTGTATTAAAAACACGAATCATTTATTTTTCAAGAATATATCAACTGTTATTCAAACCAAAAATAGTATTCATCAAAACATGAATCAATTATTATTTTTAACAAAAATACTTGATACCAATTGTTATTCAAGATAAGAGTTATCAAAACATGAATCAACAAAAATAATTAATATCAATTGTTAACAAAGATATATTAATTGTTAACACATATCAACTATTACGTTTATCAGAAATATGATAACTAACCGAAATTCCCCCTTGATGCAATAAGGTTTCGTGCTTGGTGCATCTACTACGATATTGTAGTCTTCAAGCACACCTGCAAACGTACCTAAAAATAGGTTTTCGGTACCCAACTGCTTTTGGGTCCTTGGGGGTTAGGCAAATAATAATCATAGCTCAAAGATAAATCCCTATGTTTTGCAAAACATACGGGTGCTATGTGTCCTACCCGTTTGCAATAATGACATATAACATTCGGGTTGTGCATATGTCTTGGTTGAGCCAAAAATGTTCTAGGTGATCTAATGTCGTTATTCCTAGACGTATTGCGATTCCTAGAGTTATTTCTAGGTGGTCTAAAATTATTCATTCTAGACTCATTAACTAAATTCCTAGAGTCATTTCTAGGTGGTCTAAAATGATTCATTCTAGACTCATTAATAAAATTCCTAGAGTTGTTTCTAGGTGGTCTAAAATGATTAATTTTAGACTCATTAGTGAAGTTCCTAGAATTATTTCTAGGTGGTCCAACCTCATTTCTATCATCCTTTCTAATATTCTTCTTAATTTCTTCACTTGTTTTAGGATCATCAATACTACGTTTTTCTAGAGTGTTTCTAAGTTCTATGTTCTCTATTTTCAAAGAACTACAAGAAGAACAATTAGAACTTTGATCAATTGAAGAGGCTTCATTCATCTCCTTAATTTTATTTCTAAGATCAATATTGTCATTTTCCAATATATTATTTTTCTCTTCTAAAACTTTAATTTTAGCCTTAGCCTCTTTGGAGATTTTTGAAGACTTTTTCAATTCATCATATAATTCTTGAAAAGCTTCTTGTAATTCTTCATAAGAACAAGAGTTAGAATTACTTACCTCTTCTTCCTCGTTGGCCATGAGGCATAGTGCGGCAGTTTCATCGCCCGAGCTGTCCGAATCCCATGTCACGTGCCTACGGTATTTCTTCTTTTCCTTGTCCTTGGGTTTTGGACAATGTGATTTGGTGTGGCCAAGTTTTCCACAATTTTGGCATGAAGGACTTGGTTCTTCCTTCTTTATTTCCTTTTTCATAAGCTTATTAAACTTTTCAATTATATCATTGGAAATAATATCATCATCGCTTTCCGAATCACTTACCTCTACTCTTTTAGAAGATAAGGCTTTGAAGGCAATGTTCAAACTTTTACTTATAAGATAGGGATTAAGAATTGTGCTTTCATAAGTTTCGAGGTTACCTCTTAGTCCATCAATTGTGACATCCGTGATTCCTATCGACTCTTGGATGGCATTGGCTTTGGAACGTCATTCGGGAGTGAGACTCCGTAGGATTTTTCGAACAAGATCTTTGTTCGTGTACACTTTCCCGAGAGCATGAAGATCGTTGACGATTTTTGAGAATCGTTCGAACATAATACCGATGGGTTCTTTCTCCCTCATTTTAAAGAGTTCATATTCATGTGTTAGAAAATCAACTTTAGATTCTCGGACTTGAGACGTACCTTCATATGTGATCTCGAGTTTATCCCACATCTCCTTGGCGGTTGTGCAGCAAGAAAACTTCCGATAGTCATCCGGATTCACCGCAAAATATAATAAGTTGACGGCCTTTGCGTTATTTTCAACTTTCTTGACGTCCTCGGCATCATATTCATCTTCCTCCTTTGGAACCGTGGTTTCCCCAACTTTCTTTGTTGGCATTTGTTCACCGTTCTTGATGATTTGCCACAAATGAAAGTTATTTGATTGGATGAAGATTCTCATCCGCTCTTTCCAATATGTGTAATTTGTTCCGTCAAAAAGTGGAGGCCTATAGGTGGAGTGTCCTTCGCTCATCATTCCTGCGTTCAATATTCTCAACAAAAAATATATATCGTTCTCTCAACCGGTTAAGGCTTTCAGAGAGTTAGGCTCTGATACCAATTGTTAAGATTTATGCCCGTCACAAGAAGGGGGGTGAATAGTGCGGCACGAGAATATTGATAAATATTGCGAAATTAAAATTGCAGGAGTAAAGTAAATTCGGTAATTAAAATAGTAAGGAAAGAACACACCGAATTTATCCTGGTTCACCACAACTTGTGGTTACTCCAGTCCCCGAGAGACTCTCTCGAGATTCCACTAACTCCGTTAAGCTTACGGGTGCCTAACAAACCGTTACATTTGCTTGTAGATGTACACTCTACAAGACTTCAACTTGCTCGAGGATACCGCACCTCAAGACTTCACCTTGCTCGTGGATACCGCACAAGACTTTACACACTAAGATTGAGGGTACTTAGCAAACTCGACAATCAATGAGAAGATATGGTCTTCTCAAACACCTTTCTCTTTTACAACAAGAACTCTCTAATAAGAGTGGATAAAGAGATACAAAATAAGCTCTATGAACAACTCAAAGTTGTCTCTCAAATGGCTCAACAAAAGCTCTAAAATGATACACAAATGATATCAATATGTATATGAATAATGAGAGGTGTTGTGTGTTTCAATTCAGCTCAAAAGACCTCTATTTATAGGTGGTAGAAGTAGTATGTCCGTTGCTTAATTGGCAATCAATTATGCTGATTTTATGCCAAGATAATCGATTATCAGCTTACCGTTACAAAATCGGAAGCTAATTTTATGCAGGATAATCGATTATTGTGATATGCATAATCGATTATGTTGTTACAGTGTTCAAAAACTGGCAACGGATAGAGAATAATCGATTATCCTCTTAAGGATAATCGATTATTGACACTTGCGAAAATTTCCAATAAATGGAATTTCCCAGAATAATCGATTATCACTTTTGCATAATCGATTATTCACAACTTACTTCAAAAACCATTTTGGTTAAAATGAAAACGTTAAAATCATTTTGTTTGAAGTATTTGAAATATGCTTATGATAAAGATGATTTGATAAAATGATTTTATGCATATTTATGATGACTTATGTTGAGCCAAAAGACGAGATAACTTAAGCGTTGCTCTTACATTGGTTCTACCTAACAACCTACGCCTTGGGTCTTCGGTCTTGAACTTTTGAGCTCGTCTTTGGCTTGTCTATGCAATCCATTCATCAATATGCTTCTCGGCATTCAATCTTGATTGTTTGCTAATGCATCTTCATTGTTTGTCATACAATAACATTGTTTGACAAGTTGACTTCATTGTTTGTCATTCATCAAAACCTATACCTGAAAATCATGCTAGTACAACCAAAGCGCACATATCATGGATAGTATGATTTTCTACAATTTCCATGGCCCTCACAAAGTTAAAAACGCGTATGTGTGTTACACGTTAGTTAAATATTTTACCTTCTTAAATTTGGGTGCGCATTTAATAACCCAAATCCAAATCTCAACGTTAGTTAAAATATGTCAAAGATCGCGGGTTCATTTATGAGACGTGATCCAAGACATGTGTTAACAACGTTGCAATATTCCTAAAATTAATTGAAAGTGGTTTAAGTTAAAATGCACATAGGTTTGAACATGCTCTAGAATCAAATAATTAGTCCAACAACAACACTTGAATGATCGTGCTAGAACCATAGAACTCAGGAATGCCTAATACCTTCTCCCAGGTTAACAGAATTTCTTACCTGGATTTCTGGTATGCGGACTGTAATACAGAGTCAATCTTTTCCTCGATTCAGGAATTGAACCGGTGACTTGGGACACCATAAACTATCCCAAGTGGAAACTTTGAATCGTTAATTAAATAAATTCTATTTTGATTGTCCTTTAATTGGAAAACTCCTTATCTATTCCATTCGCGGGGTGTAGTGAAAAAAATGAGGTATGATAGCTCTAACGACTCTGCTGGAGAGACCAGAATCTCTTGTTCTGGGTTTAGAATTCGAGCTTGGAATAATTGTTATCTTTTGGCTTTATCTGTTATATGATTTTACTACATGTTTGGACCTAATATGCTAAATGATATTTTTACCGCATTAATATTATTTGAGCTGTATATAAACTACTGCAAATCCCTTCTCTTCTCATCTTCGGGGATGTGCTCGCTGGTCGAGACTCTCTAGTTCCTGGACGTAGCCCCCTCCTCAGCTCGAGTTGTCCGCTCGGGTAGACGGTCTAGAAAACATACCCAGGTTTTGAGCCTACACTAACTCAGCCTCATGCCGGATCACCAATAGGAAAGTTTGTTTGCATCATGTACACTTGACTTAAGGGACTCAACACAGGGGTTAGGTCCGCCTAGGACAGGTATACCCCAAAAAATAAAAGACCATCCTGGTGCATCTTATGTTACAAGTTGCATTTATTCAAGGATAAAAGGGTCATTTGATGGACCAATGGTAGCTGAGGGTAAATGAAAAAAATTAAAAACAACAATGAAAAAGAAAGAAAAAAGAAAAAAAAAGGAGAGGGTGAAGTATGAAGATAAAGCGATGGTGCCAAATTATATTTTTTGTCATATTTTGTTAAGGAAAAAAAGAGCTTGAAAAATTCAAAAAGATTTTTCAGTTTTTTATCATTTTTCGAAAATCAAACAAAAAGAAAAAAGAAAATCCAAAAAGATTGTTCTTGTTTCATCATTTTTCGAAAAAAAAAAGAGACAAAAAATGTGCTTTCTATAAATTAGTTGTTCCTCTAATTCTTGCCCGCATCCAATTTTTTCGAACTACGCAAACCTGATTCTCGTCTTCGGGGCGTCATACGTAGACAACCCACGTAAGGTCCGGTCTTTGTAGTAAATCTTATGTTTTTTGTTTTGTGGGGTCTTAGCCAAATTTTATACTTCTAGCCACCTTTTGGCTAAATAAGTTATTTTGCAAATATAGTCGCAACCATATCTTGCATATGTCTAATAGGGAATGTTAATGTCTCACATGGTGTTGGTTTAAGTTTCTCACACAGGTGTGAATCTACTTAGAGTTTGAGCATGACAGATACCCGGGGACCACTGCATTCCGGAGTTGCTTACGAAGATTTTTTTTTTTTAGTATATTTTTTATGTCGTCTTTTACTTTCTAGTTTTGTACAGTAATGTTAAGTTTTAGTTATTGTACTTTTTATTTTGTATTTCAAAGGTGTGGTGTAACTAAACAATCCAAAAAAAAAAGATACTTTGTGTTTTTATATTTCCGTTAGGATTTTATTTAGAAATACTACTCCCAGAAATCAAGAGAAAAAGATAAAGAAAAGAAATTTTTTGGTGGTTTTATTTTAGGAAATTAGTATCTAGAAATTTTAAAAAAAATTATATACTTCTTTTAGTATATCAAGACTAAAAATTCAAAAAAGATAACTTCCTTTTAGTACCTCTTTAAAAGTTTTCTTTAAGATATTAATTCCAAAAATCCAAAATAATTTTCTTTTGAGGTTTTATTCTTTGGGAAGTAATGAAAAACGAATGAAAAAAAAAATTCTTTTTAGTTTAGAAAACTCTAGAATATTATACATAGAGGAAAAAAGATATACTTTATCTTTGTTTATCATTAGAATTCTCTTTTAGGCAATCAAAATTAAAATGCAACAAAATATTGTATTTTATTCTTTTTATTGGTTGTTTCGAAATCTCGCGCAGGATATTAAATAAAAATTAAAATACTTTTCTGTGGTGTACTCTTTATATTTTCTGCCGAAAAAAATCAAAAAAAAAATATTTTTTTCTCTTCTAGGGTGTCTCCTTAATAATTTCTCATAGAGTACTTGTTTCTAAAAGAAAGAAAAAGAGCAAAATATATGCTCGTTGTGACCATATGATTTTTGACCGGTCGAAACAAGCTCCTACAGGACTCTTAAAGTTTAGGATTTTTCTTTTAAATGCTACAATTTTAATTTTTAGGACTTAACTGCATGTGCATGCTCATTACTGCATGTTTAAAATGGTTTAAGATTTAATTGTTAAATAAATTGGTTTTACAAATTAAATATAATATATATATCATATATATGTCCGGCATTTGAAATTATTTTTGTTAATTTTAACTTAGTTCAGTTTATTTGTGTTATTAGGAATTTGTTGGTTTTTCTTCTTAATAAAGTCAGTAATTATTTTAAATTTAAAGACAAAAAATATATAGATATATATATATATAATATGTATATATATACAGCCACTCAGGCTGGCCACAATTGGGAAAGACCTGAGTGGCCCAACTTGTTTCCCCCTCTAAAACAATATACAATCTAGCCCAAACGACTAGCCTGCTCCAGTCCATATCACTAACCAAACGACGCTGTTTAGGAGCCCTATCATCACAACCGTTGATCTCCATCTCATCCAACGGCCACGGAAGCCTTCTCCATTTTGTATACATATGTCCAAACACCTCTAATACACATTAGAGACCAAACATTACCTTCCTCGTACCATCCATCGTCGACCAAACAACATCTGTTAACCACCCCACTACCACTTCTTGATCACCGGCCTACCACCCTAATGTCGCTGCCAGAAATCGCCTCACGGCAGTGGGCGGCAACCAAACCTCCCCAAATTAACACCACTCAACCGCCATGACCTCTCCTACCTCGTCCTGCAGTTATTTCCCATCAAATAGGCCCCCTTCTTCTCCAATCTTCAAACACAGGGTCATCGGAAACCCTATCTCCGGCAACCCTATTCCAAAGCCTTCCAAAATTACACCACTAAGGCACTTCAACCCCTTCTTTCCAACCACAAATGTCGCCTTTCTCGAGTCTTCCTGGAACTCTTCGAATATTAATCCGAAGCTTAATCGTAAATCCCAAAACCTGCCAAAAATGGTTCAAACCTCTCCCAGGCAGTCCTTGGTCCCTTTTGACACTAACCACACCATCCTTGACTCCCAAATACTCTCAACCACCAAACAAACCCAAATCTGAGACCACACTGAGGTCTCAGAACATTGAAAACCCTCCCCTGAGCTCTTAAACGGATATTCACTGTCCTGAGATGTTCGAAACCCTGTGGAAAGGGTCAAGGGCCAGGTTGAAATGGTCTAAACGGACAAGAACAAAAAAAGCTAAGTTTTCTTGTATATACTCATCTTTTCGCTTATTAAATGCTTGATTTCTTTTTATGACTGATTAGTAGTTACATGTTTAATTGAATTTCTTTTATTTGATTTTTTTTCTTTTTTGGTTGTTGTCTTGTTTACCCACAAGTTCATCTAAAATAGTGTTCAATATTTATATGCTTTTGTTTGTCACTAGTCTGGAAACCATCTCGTCTCTGAAATTGTTCAACATCCTGTTAATATTAGATTTTGAGTTGTGTGATTCTCATAATTTGATGAACTCTATTGATTCACTGATATTCTGATTGTTTGATTGTTTGTTCATACCATTGAATTCCTGATCTTCATTTCACAATAGCTTTGGTCTTCAACTATTTGTGCATAGTTAAGATTTTCCCTCTTTGAACTTCTACTTGCTACTTACTCCATGTTGTGTGCTTTTCATTTTTAAGCATTTCCGAACACCTTTATTGAATTATTTCTGAAAGTTAAGTATTGATACATGTATTAATTTTTTTGCTCTTTTGTGTGTTAATCCTGTATAATGTTTGAAGAAGTCTATTAATTTTGGCTGATGGAACTTTCATGAGTTTTTTAGTGACACAAGTTTGATTGACCAGGGTCAATTGTGACTTAGCTAGGGGCAAAGAACTGACCAAGGTCAAATTTCAGGGGCGGGTAATTTAGGAACGGAAATAAGGGTATAAGAGGGATTTGAACATTTTAAAGATATGATAGGAATCCTTTAGAACCTTATAGAAAGGACAAAAACATAATTCCTGCCTCAAACTTGAGGCACAAGTCACAAATTGGAGGACTACTAAGGCAAATTGCAATTTGAGTTAAGGACTAAAAAATAAACAAGGTAAAAGCTGATGCCCTAACAGCTTTACTATAAAACGAAACATTTGGGGGCATTGGAAAGGATCCGAAAACCTACTCTTTGAATACTAGAGCTAAAAAACTTATTCATATATCTGAAAATACCACTAATGCTGTTGAAATCCTCTTTTCTGAAAGTTTTAGTTCTCTAAAAACTCTGCTAGATCCTGGACACACTGTTTGATTTGTTATTGATTGGTTGACTAACTCATTCAATTTTACTCATATGCTCCTGTTTTGCTGAATTACAGGTAAATTTCGTTGTTCATTCGATATATTGAAGCTAAAAAATGAAACATTCTCAAGCATGAAGATTCAAGTGCATTAGTTTACTCAAAAAACCCTTCCCTGTTCTTCCCCTTTTAGTTCAGACATATGTAATAATAGGATGATTATCCGGTTGTACTTAAACTTTTGGACTGATCCATCTTGTTATAATTGGGCTCAATGGACTGTAATATTTGTAATAATTAGACATTTAATTCATTTTTTTAGTATGAACTATTGGTAGTGCTGATAGTGCATGTATGAATGTCCTAGATGGTTATTTCATGTCGTTTAGAACTAAGGAAATCATGACATATAGGTTCAGAAACTATTTAAATTGAGTCGTTCTGTATGGTGAAGTGTACTCAAACTTCAATATATTAGTAGTATTGTGTTTCACATCTATAAGTTGAAAACCAAAGTCATAATTGAATTTCGAAGAATTGGATTCGTATACTCTGATTGACGAGTATATGAACCACTTAATTCGGATCTAATGTTAAAATTTGACTTATAAAAATGACCGTTAATATTTTCTCTGTGAGCTTGTATATAATTTCAAACAAACTGGTTGTTAGGAATTGGCCTCTTTTGTTCAAATCAGTACTAGGCTCACTCGAGAGGCCTAGTAAGCACTAGGAAGTTATAATATCGCATGCTTCTAAATTGGAGGAATAAAAGGTTGGGCCAGTCATGAACCAGGCCCAATGGACGTTAGTCAGAGCAAACATTGTGTGCTTTGGGCGGGCCCTAACTTGATTTATTATGTGCAAATTGGCCATGAACGAGGCTAAGGCGCATATAATGCTTCCCAAGCACCTAGTTCATACATAAAATAATTAGTGGATTTAAGCACTCGCAAGAATAGAAAACTTAGCATAGATTAGGATGCCCTATAAAAACAAAGTGAGCTATGTTAGTTCAAGAAAATACTATGCGATGGCTCCTTAATTCATTAAAACACATAGACAAAAATAGGATGTGTCGTTTAGCAAATTTCACGGCCTTCCCATAAATGGAAAAGACGTAGTTGCTGTAGGCGCGTGTTTAATAAAATACCTTCCTAAAATTCGGGTCCCCGATACATAGCCCCCTCCTCAACTCGAGTTGTCCGCTCGAGTACACAGTCTAGACCCTATATCGAGGTTCTCAACCTTGCATAAAAAAACTTCATGCCGGATCCCTAGTAGGAACGTTTATTTGCATCATGCATTTTGACTTAGGGGACTCAACACAGGGGTTGGGTCCGTAGGACAGGTGCCCTGAAATAAAAGACCACCCTGATGCATTTTTACGTGCTACTTGTGCATTTACTTGCCTTGGATTCGCGTGTTGACCGGACTGTAAACAAAGGAAACAATTGAGAGAAGATAAGCAGTGCTAGGGTAGCCGTTTTCAAAAACCAATGCTCAAATAGCACCGACATGCTGCCAGATTTTTTTCTAAAAAACAAGAAAGAAAAAAAACAAACAAAGCACAAAAGAAAAAACAAAAACAAAACAAAGGCACCAAAATTTTGGAATTTTCAATAATGTCTGCGGGTTTTGATAAATTCTTTTTGGCCGGGTCCAACCCTTGTTTCAAAAAATATCAAGAAATGCCCGAGTTTATATTTCTTACTTCGAAATGAGTCGTTATTGCGAGAATAGCTGAATGATGCTACAGGGGATGGCAGAAGGCTGATCTTACGCAAATGGCTTCCATTGAATTTTATTCGGGTCGGTAAGCAAGCACAGCCTGCAAAACCTTTTAGGCGAAGTGTCAAAAGGCCGTATTCATAAAGCTGACCCCTGTTTTGAAATAAATTTTGTAATTGTCAATTTTTATGCTTTGAGTATACTAATTCGCCTTAATAAATGTGCAAAATAAGCACGATAATGAATAAAATTACTTTGGAGCTGCGGCTGTGGTGGGATGACCACGGAGAAGCAGGACAGAAAAGGGTCAACGCACATCTGGGGGGCTCACTAGTTTGTTGAAAACCAACCCTGGGGGGGGACATCATAAAGGCCTTAATCACCTTCTAGGACCCGGCCCACAACATCTTCCACTACTCAAATTTTGAGTTAACCTCGACTTTGGAGGAAATGACCGGATACATCGGGACCCACACAATCCCACTAAGACATCAATACTTGATAGCACCTAGGGCCCTCGCAGTGCACAAATTTCTGGATGTTTTGAAAATTAGTAGAAAAGTCCACAACCCCGACCTGTCAGCTGGATTTTGCACCCTTCAGTTTATATACCAAAGGTATGGCCACATCAGAGGGTTCAACAACCCCGAAAACCTTATTTGTAGCAAGGGCAATCAGATTAAATGGGAGCAGCATCGATGCTTTGCGTTCATGGTGTCCTTTTTGGGTATTTTAGTATTCCCACAAAAGGATAGAAACATCGATATATGGATTGTGGGGGTCGTTAGTACACTGATGACTAGGGCAAAGAGCACTCTTGCTCCGATGATCCTGTCTGATATCTTCTGAGCCCTTACCATTTGTAAAGCAGAAGGGGATTTCTTTGAAGGCTGTAACTTGCTATTACAAATCTAGATGATTGAGCATCTATGTCCCAGGCCTCGGTTCATGAATGGTGGGTTGCCAATGAAAGGTTGCATAGAAGAAGTGGACAACAGGGTAAATGGGTTCAAATTACCAGAGGGTGTCACAGAGTGGGTGTCACATATCTTTCTATTTCGGCAAATAAAATACAATGGACGCTCAGCTGGCTCTCGGTGGACAAAGTTGTGTATATTCCCATAGACATATTTTTCTGGAAGTGTTAATGTAATCATAGACATATTTTTCTGGAAAAAAAAAAGAGTCGGTCTGTTGTACTTTCAAGTATGTAAGGGTATTAAGTACCTGTCTGGTAGTTGCTTTTAGCCATTGTAATCAAAGTTTGTATCTTTTATCAAATTGAAAATCCCAAAAATATTTTGCTACGTACTTAACCTTTCATTTCCATGAACTACGCTCGGTCTGATTCATGCAAAGTCATGATACGTAGGCAATCTCTATAGGATTCGACCGTATTCTTTAAAACAAGAATAAAAACAAAAAGGGGGAGGAGAGAAAAGAAATAAAAGGAAGAAAACAAAAGGAGATTGAAATAAAAGCGTCGGGATGACACATGTGGTTTTGGAAAGCATATAGAAACTCATTATCTGCATAGGTGCATCATGCTCAACGTGTGATTTCCTGTTTGTAATCTACCTCGCACTAACTATGTTTTCCAGCACTACTGTTTAGGTTGATAGAACGGTGGTTGGTTTTGCGGTAAACTGGCTTCACACGGATACATCACTCGTTCAAAGGGAACTACAAAGATGTCAACTGAGATGACTCAAGTCACCCTCCCTATTACAGAAGACAGTCCAATCAAAGGAGTGACGGCCTCTGAATCTGCAATGGCCGAAGAAAATAGGATCCTGCGGCTCCGAATCATGGAAATGTGGGACGCATGGACCAATGGAAAGTAACCTCCCAGCGCCATCCCTGGAATTCCCGAGCTATTTCCACGGTGAGGGGTACCTCTACTATTCCTATCAGTCACCCGAGCATTCTCTTGGGGCATCCCACCATTTCTACCAATTTTGCTGGTGCGCCCTCTGAAACCCACCCTCCAGTGTTTGCATCCGGGCAAGTTCCCAATATCTTTATAGCTCCTCCGTGCACAGCTACAACATAGCCTGCAGTACCAAGGCCTATGTTTGACCCCGCAGCCTTTAGCTTCCAAATTTCAAATTACCAAAATGAGCCTCCCCCGTAGCCTACATACAGCTACCCTCAGCCCACATATGAACTTGCCCCTGTACCGGACAAAATTCCAAAGCACCCGAGCAGGATGAGATCACAAGGAGAATGAGGAGTCTTGAGAAAAGCCTGAAGAATGTGCAAGGACTGAGCGGACAGAAAAGTGTCGCCTATTCAGACCTGTGTATGTTCCCCCATTTCCATCTTCCTTTGGGGTTAAAGTGCCAAAATTTTAGAAATATGATGGCCATAGCGACCCTATCATCCATCTGAAAAAATATTGTAATCAGTTACGTGGAGCAGGCGAAAAGGAAGAGTTCCTGATGGCATACATTGGGGAAAGTTTAGTGGGGATTGCATCCGAATGGTATATAGATCAAGACATCACCCGGTGGCACATAAGGGATGGCCTTGCCCAAGTCTTTGTGAAACAATTCCAGTACAATGTCGACATCGCCCCCGATATGAATTCCCTAGTCAACCTGAAGATGAAACCTGCTGAAAGCTTCAGGGAGTACGCTATTAAATGGCGAGAGAAAGCATCAAGGGTGAATCCTCCTATGGATGAAACAGAAATGGTCACCGTCTTTTTACAAGCATAGGAGGCAGACTATTTCCAAAACATGATGTCCGCGAGAAGCAATAAAGATTGGAGAGATGGTGGAGAATGGCCTCAAAACAGGGAGGATTCTAACTCAATCCGCCATAAGGGCTACCTCCCAAGCCATACAAGGAGGGGCGGGAGGAATTCCCAGGAATAAGAAAAAAGAGGAAGCATCCATGGCAACCTCTGAGCGAGGAAACAACGTACCCACAGACATCCATTCTCTGACAGAGCAACTCAACATTAGTTTCCTCACACAGACATGAACTATGTCCCTCAACCCCATGCTGTTATGAATGCCAATCCCTTTCCCCGCCCTCAACTGCAGAATAACAGAACTTAAGCTCCGAGGAATCAACTCCCTCATAATCATTACAATCCCGCCATCAGCAAAGCAACTATCGTCCCCGAGAGCCACCCCGGAGAAAGAATTTCACCCCAATTGGAGAATATTACGCTAGCCTGTTCCCAAAGATAGATCACCTAGGTCTCCTCCAGCATGTACCCCCAAATAGATAGAATCCTGAATCACCGTCTTACCAAAGGGGTGTACGACGTGCCTACCATTCTGGGTCATAAGGGCATGATACTGAAAATTGTTGGACCTTAAAGCGAGCGATGGAACACTTGATTGATCAAAAGAAAATAGTTCTAAGGGATGATGAAGTCCCAAATGTAATTGACAACCTGTTACTGGCTCACGACAATGGGCCGGTCATCGGAATAATCTGCGAGGACAAAGAATTTGATCCCGCTCTCAAATCCATCATAGCTATCACCGAGGCCGATAGGAAGACAAAAGTCACCCCAAAGAAGATGGATGAAAAGAAAACAAATGAAGACAAATTCCCTGAAGTAGAGAAGAAGGCTGAGGTCAAAGCTGAGGCAGCCCCCGCCAAAGAAACAATACTCTACATTACACGGGGAAGAAAAGAGAAGCGGCCCACTTTAAGCCCTCCCAAAAGGTTTGAGCTGAACAAAGCCCTGAGAGTTCCTAAGAAGGCCTATGTGGTACAGGGATCAATTAAGCCACCGGTGCTGAATGAGCCCGTGGTTATTGGTCGGATGCCACAAAAGCCCATGACCAATCCTTCAGCTGTCCCTTGGAATTATCAGGAAACCATTGTTACGCACAAGGGTAAAGAAGTCCTTGGAGAATCCCCAAAGGGATGTAGCACTAAGAAATACCTGAACATGGAAAAGGTGAATGCCGCTACCAAACGGCAATATCCGCCAAAGAAGAAAGTGAATGCTGAGGAAGCAGAAGATTGTTTCCGAAAAATGAAAATGCCGGAGTATGAAGTGGTAGATCAACTCTGAAAATCCCCTGAGCAGATTTCTCTACTGTCACTCTGGATAAAATATCCCGAACATCAACAGGTGTTGGCCAAAACATTAAACGAAGCTTATGTTCCAGCCGCGACCTCTGTAGAATAGTTGGAGAAAATGGCGGAGAGATTCTTCGCTATCAATCAAATATCGTTCAGTTAGAATGACCTACCCTCGGAGGGAGCTTCTCACAACAAGGCTTTGCACCTCACTGTCAAATGTGAGGGATATTATGTCAAGAGAGTGATGGTTGATGGAGGTTCCGGAGTGGACATATGTCCACTGTCTACTTTGCAGAGAATGGAGATTGGGACAGGAAGGATCCGTCCTAACAACATATGTTTCAGAGCCTTTGATGGAATAAAAAGGGATACCATAGGTGAAATCAATTTGGTGCTCACTATTGGTCCAATCGACTTCGAAGTAACATTCCAGGTGTTAGACATGGACACCTCTTACAATACCTCTTGGGAAGGCCGTGGATTCATGCAGCAGGGGCAATGCCTTAAACCTTGCACCAAATGCTAAAATTTGAGTATGAAAATCAGGAGATAGTATTTCATGGAGAGGATGAGCAATCAATTTATAGTATTTCATGGAGAGGATGAGCAATCAATTTAACGGGACCCCTCTGTTCCCTATCTAGAAGCCAAGGAAGGGAGTGAAAACATAGTTTATCAATATTTTGACGTCGTAATAGCTGACCAGCATGAAGAGGGAAAGATGCTTCCTCAACCTATTCTGTCAAATGCTTCGATTATGGTAGCAAAAGAAATGACGCGCCAAGGCTTCAAGCCAGGCAAGGGACTCAGAATCTCCCTACAAGGCATAATCGAGCCAGTCGCCTTGCCTACCATAGAAATGTTCTTTTGACTGGGATTTCATCCAACCTCAGAAGATATCACATGGGCTAATCACAGAAAGAGCCAAGAATGGACCTTACCACGACCCCTGCTTCATTTGTACAAAACCTTTATAAAACCAAAGTACAGTGAAGAGGAGGAAGAAGAAACTTTCACGCAAGAAGAAATTGATGAGATATGCGGGGCTATGAGAAAGATTCTCTATGATATAAAAGTGGTCCAATCGGGAGAAGGGTCAAGCGCCGCTGAAGTGGTGTATATGGGGCCAGATGCTAAACTTCAAAATTGGAAGGCCACGCCCTTTCCGGTCAAGCGGGTGACCCTGTAGTCTTGCTTTCTACCTCTTCCCACGTCACGAGTTATTTCTGGGTGTAGCTCGTTGCTTGTTTTCCTTTATAACACTTTAAATCTTAAATTGTAAACCCTGTTTATCTTTCTAGTTCAAAGAAATAAAATAAATTTTCATTTCTCTGATTTTTTTCTTTATTTTTCATCTTTTTTTTCAGTCCCGATAAGGCGGCTTTAAATAAAACGAATGCTCGCAGACTTCTTGCCACGACCCGAATCTGCTTCCCATATGTGAAATAATGAACCAGGGACCAGAATACAGTGAAGAAGAGGCTTTTAGGGAAATCACTCGAGAATTGGAACACTTTGAGAACAAACCTATGCCTAACTTAAATGATACTGAACCAGTTAACCTGGGCGATCTTGATGAAATCAAAGAAACTAAAATAAGCATCCACGTAAATAAAGAAATACAGGATTCATTGGTTCAACTCCTGTTGGAATTCAAAGACCTATTTGCGTGATCCTATGACGACATGCCTGGTCTGAGTATGGATTTGGTGGTTCATAAGTTACCTACGTACCCCGAATGCCCATCGGTACAACAAAAGCAAAGAAAGTTCAAGCCTGATGTCAGTGATGAAATCAAAGAGGAAATTACAAAACAGCTATAAGAATGGGTAATCTGGGTAGTGCGATACACCACATGGATGGCTAATGTGGTCCCAGTGCTAAAGAAGGACGGGAAAACCCGGGTGTGTGTGGATTATAGAGATTTGAACAAGGTGAGTCCCAAGGATAATTTTCCTTTGCTGAATCAAAGTAGCGACGAAAGGGGGAAATAGCTCAGTCTGTTAGAGTGCTGGTCTGTCACGCCAGAAGTCGCGAGTTCGAACTCTATAAAAAGGGCCTTTCCTTTCAAATGACAACTGCCTCTTCCTGCTGCGAGGGCCTTGAAACCAAACCGACCCCCTCCCGAAAATGCCCATTCCTTTCTCGTTGGGGGTCAAAATGCTCGATGTCCTATTACAGCCAGCTCCCAATGAGAAAAGAGCCAAACATCCACATCCTTGTTGATAATTGTGCCAAGCGTGAGATTCAATCCTTTGTAGACTGCTATGTGGGGTATCACCAAGTGCTGATGGATTAGGAAGATGCTGCGAAAACTGTATTCACCACACCTTGGGGAACATATTGTTATAGAGTTATGCCTTTTGGATTGAAAAACGATGGGGCAACCTACATGATGGCTATGTCCACCATCTTCCACGACATGATGCACATAGAAATAGAGGTGTACATGGATGATGTGATTATCAAATCTAAAACTCGAGGAAATCATGTAAAGGATTTGAGGAAATTCTTCGAAAGGCTCCGCAAATATAATTTGAAATTGAATCCATCAAAATGTGCATTTGGAGTTTGTCGGGCAAATTTTTGGGGTTCATTGTCAGTCGGAGAGGCATTGAATTAGATCCAACCAAGATCAAATCCATTCGAGAGGTGCCCCACCAAGGACCAAAAAGGATGTGATGAGTCTATTGGGGAGATTAAATTACATCAGCCGGTTCATCGCTCAACTGACTTCAACTTGTGAGCCTATATTCAAACTGCTTAAGAAGGATGAGGCAGTTAAGTGGATGGTTGAGTGTCAGGAAACTTTTGATAAAATCAAACAATACTTGTCCAATCCACCAGTTTTAGTCCCACCAAAACAAACAAGGTCATTGTTTCTCTATCTAACGGTCTTGAAAGGCTCTTTCAATTGTATTCTCGGGCATCATGACGTCACAGGAAAGAAAGAGCATGCCATTTATAATCTGAGCAAAAAGTTTACTGTCTACGAGGCCAAGTACACATTGTTGGAGAGAACGTGTTGCGCCTTGACATAGGTAGCTCAAAAGCTAAGGCACTATCTGCAAGCTCATACCACGTACCACATAACCAGGATGGATCCACTAAGGTACATATTCCAAAACCAATGCCACAGGACGACTGGCCAAATGGCAAATCTTGCTTACCGAGTTCGACATCGTCTATGTCACTCGTACGATGATGAAAGCTCAGGAACTGTAGATCACCTAGCAGAAAACCCCGTTGATGACGAGTATCAGCCTTTAAACACTTACTTCCTTGATGAACAAGTGAACTCATTGGAAATAGAAGCTGAGGACACTCCCGTTTGGAAAATGTTCTTCGACGGAGCGGCAAACGCAAAGGGGGTAGGAATCGGGGCAATCTTAATCTCACCTACAGGCCACCATTATCCAGCTACAGCTCGACTTCGGTTCTTTTGCACCAATAATACCGCTGAATATGAGGCTTACATTATGGGTATGAACATGGCTATTAACCAAGATGTCGAAGAGTTTATAATCATGGGGGATTCTGATCTAATCATCCGACAAGCTCAAGGAGAATGGGAGAAAAGGGACATTAAGCTCCTCCCATATAGGCAGTATGTCGAAGACCTCAGCAAACAGTTCAGGTCGGTACAGTTCGGGTACATTCCTCGTTGTCACTATGAGTTAGCAGATGCACTTGCAACCTTAGCATCCATGTTGCCATACCCTGGGAATGCCTATATTGATCCGTTACAAATCCAAATCAAAGAAAGACATGGGTATTGTAATGTGACCGAGCAGAGCCTAACCCATAGCCTTGGTATTACGACCTCTTGAGATTCCTAAAGACACAGGAGTACCCCGAGCAAGCCACAGGAAAACAAAATGAGACCATCCGACGGCATGCGAGCAATTTCTTCTTAAGTGGTGATACTTTGTATAAAAGATCTTCGGATCTTAATTTGTTGAGATGTGTGGATGCCGAAAAAGCTGGAAGAATTATGCACGTAGTACATGCGGTCGTATGTGGGCCCCATATGAATGGCTATGTATTGGCAAAGAAGATACTTCGAGCTGGTTATTATTGGATGACCATGGAGAAAGACTGCTTCAATTTTGTGTGGAAATGCCATCAATGCCAGGTGCACGGTGATCTGATTCATGCACCACCAAATGAGTTGCATCCTATGTCGGCACCCTAGCCATTTGCTGCCTGGGGAATGGACGTCATTGGGCCGATCGAGCCAAAGGCCTCAAACGGGCACAGATTTATATTGGTTGCCATCAATTGTTTCACAAAATGGGTCGAGGCCATGACCCTCAAACTGTTACGAAGAAAGCGGTAGTGTATTTCGTGCATTCCAACATCATTTACCGCTTTGGGATCCCGGCTACCATCATTACTGACAATGTAGCTAATCTAAGCAGTCAGCTGATGGGAGAGATATGTGAACAATTCAAAATAACACATAGAAACTCCATTCCCTACCGACCTAAACTAATGGTGCGGTTGAAGCAGCCAACAAGAACATTAAGAAAATCTTGAGGAAAAATTTCCAAAGCTCGAGGCAATGGCATGAAAAGCTGCCTTTCGCATTAATGGGATATCGTTCCACAGTAAGTACATCTGTAGGAGCCACTCCATATTTGTTGGTCTGGGGAACTGAGGCTGTTATACTTGCCGAGGTGGAAATCCCTTCGCTCCGAGTGATTGTCGAAGCATAAATCGAAGATAGTGAATGGGTCAAAACCCGATTGGAGCAGCTGGCATTAATTGATGAAAAACGAATGGACGCAGTATGCCACGAGCAATTGTACCAACAAAGAATGGTCCGCACCTACAATAAGAAAGTACGTACCAGGAATTTTAAAGTTGGGCAGCTGGTGTTGAGACGGATACTTCCACATCATCAAGAGGCCAAAGGAAAATTCGCTCCGAATTGGAAATGCCCATACATAATTAGGAAGATAGTGCCTAGAGGAGCATTCCACTTGGGAGACATTGAAGGAGATGACCCCGAGGCAGCGGTAAACGCAGACGTTGTGAAAAGGTATAATGTTTAAATCCCCTCCAGTAATTACCCCAGTGGATCGAAAGGACGAGGGCTTTATTCTCCCGCTATCCCCACCCTCTTTGTAACCCAAAAAAACAGAGAAAAAGAAAATTCAAAGAAAAAGAGAGAGAAGAGAAAAAAAAGAAGGAAAAGAAAAGGATAATTCAACAAAAAAGGAAAAGAAAGACAAAAAAACAAAAATAGTTTAGGAAATACTTCCTGAACTACTTCTGACTTGATTCCGAAAGGATACGTAGGCAGCCTCTCCCTGAGGTCCAGTCACATTGAAATAAAAACCCCATTCACCCAAGAAAATTGAAATTGGGGAAAAAATGTATCCGTTCAGTTAAAAATTCATCCGAATGGTAGCAAAGTTATAGATCCCCTGGGGGAAGAAATACCATTTGTTGGGGATCGGCACCAATAAAATTCGTGAGAGAAAATAAATGAGAGAGTCTTATCAGTGAAAACCTCTGGGCTCCACAAGGCAACGGTGAGCAGAGAAAAAAAAATGATAGAGTGCATATAGCGAGAACTCGCAAAAAGCGCTATCGGGCAACGGGAGAAGAGAAATAAGAGAGGCCGATTGGCGAAAACCCGCAAAGAGCACTGTCGGCCAAAAAGAGGAAATAGTACTGCCCGAATCTGAGCAACTTTCTTTGGGGTTTAAAAGTTGAAGTCAGAAAGCAGAAGTGGATTTGGGCCGGGTATCCGGTCAAAGAAGCATGTCGTTGCCATTTAAAGTCAGCCCGTATTTCCAGATAAGTTCTCTATTTTTTCCTCAAAGTGCATACTTCTCTAAATTCATATTTCACTCCTTTTTACTTTAACTTCCAACCATTCCTTAAAGAAAGGTAGCAGGGCCGGTTTCGCGGTTTTCTCCTGGAAAGAATTAGGGAAATGACCGATATCGTCAAGTATGTTTGGCCAATCCCGATTGATCATGACAGTCAATGGCCCAAAGTAAGGAAATAAAAGGAAGGAAATTCAAAGCCAAAAGGTGTGAAGTTGAAACAAAATCGGGGTTTGAAGCCAATCAGGATGTTGATTCTTACCAAAAGCCCCAAAAGCAAATGCCAAAGCGGGACAAAACTCATAACCCAGGGCCCGAGAAGCAAAACCCAATCTGAAATGAGGACCCCCTGGCCAACTAAGCAAGGACGGAAAGCCGAGGGGTCGTTTTGAATACAAAGGAAGCCAAAATCAAGAGTCACAATGCCGCAAAACCAATCAGTGTTCAAACTAACACTTTTATTTTGTTTCTGAACTAAAATAGGTGCGGTCGCAGCTTAGGAAAACAAAAGGGACATGAGGCAAAAACAACCAAGGATAGGCACAAGTGCCAAAGGTTTTGATGCGTCAATGACCAAAGGGAAGTTTTCTTTTTATGTTGCACAGCTTGTGGATTTCCTAGGCATTTCCTAAGGATTGCATTCCATCCCCTCCAGCATAAACCGAGGAAGTTTCCCACCATATCCCTAGCATAACCTGAGGATCTTCTCCTTACACTTCCTACTTCCAAGCATAGTCTAGAAGTTAATACTCCCCTAACCTTAGCATAACCTAATAATTATTCCTTTCCTTCTCCATCCCCAGCACAGTCAAAAGGATCTCTGTGATCCTCCGTTGCCTTGCATTTCCCTAGCATAACCTAGGATTTTTCCTTCACCCCGACATAACCCAAGGATTCCCCTAGCATAGCCTAGGATTTTTCGCTCATCCCGGCATAACCCGAGGATTTCCCTGACATAACTCAGGATCTTTTTTCTCCCTGGCATAACCCAGGAATCTTTTTCATTTCATCCTGGCATAACCCGTGAATGTTTCCTTTCATCCCCAACAGGGACCCTTCATTTTCATCCCGACATAACCCGTGGATTCCCCTGACATAACTCAGGTTTTCCTTTCATCCTGGCATAACCCGCGTATCTCCCTAGCATAACCTAGGATTTTTTCTTTTCACCCCGGCATAACCTGCGGATCCCCCTAGCATAAACTAGGACCTTCTTTCATCCGGACATAACCCGTGGATTCCCCTGACATAACTCAGGACCTTCTTTCATCCCGGCATAACCCGTGAATTCCCTAACATAACTCAGGACCTTCTTTCATCCCGGTATAACCCGTGGATTCCCCTGACATAACTCAAGATCTCTTTTCATCCCGGCATAACCCGTGGATTCCGCTGACATAACTCAGGATCTTCTTTCATCCTGGCATAACCCGTGGATTCCCCTAGCATAACCTAGGCTTTTTCATATATCCTGGCATAACCCGTGGATCCCCCTAGCAGAACCTAGGATCTTCATTCATCCCGGCATAACCCGTGGATTCCCCTGACATAACTCATGATCTCTTTTCATCCCGGCATAACCCGTGGAATCCCCAAGCATAACCTAGGATTTTTCAATCATCCCGGCATAACCCGTGGATTCCCATGACATAACTCAAGATCTCTTTTCATCCCGGCATAACCCGCAGATCTCCCTAGCATAACCTAGGACTTTTCATTCGTCCCGGCAAAACTCGCGGATTCCCCTAGCATAAAATTTCTTCATAACCCATCCTCAGTAGGAACTTTCCTAACCCGGCATAACCCGCAGGTCTCTTCTTTCCATCACCACATAGACCTTTTCATTCTCATCCTGGCATAACCCGAGGATTCTCATCTTATCCCCCAATAGGCAACATTTCTCCTCTCCAGCATAGCATGGCGATATTTCTGAGGGATACACAATTCCAATCCTTATTGTCTTAATAAAGAGTAGCATAGATGTGTGATACAAAGGACTCACGAAATTTTAGAATGAAAAATAGGGCAGAAAATTTTGTTTGTTTGTTTGTTTTGCTATCTAAGCAGGTATCACCTTAAGGCACAAGATTCGGCATAATTGAAAGCATGAGTGTCAATTCAGAACAAAAGAAAAGAAAAGAGACAGAAGGTGAACTCAAAGTAATGAGGCGGACAAAGACGCGGACTGCTCAAAATTAATAGAAGTCAAAAGCTCAGCATATCCTGTTTTGTTTCAAGATTGAAGATTGATTTAGCAGCTGCAATTAACGAGCATCAAGATTCGGATCGGAGTCTACCATGAAAGATAACTGAGACTCAAGATCAAGTTTCAAGAGACTCATAGAAAGGAATCATGTAACTTGTAGTTGATAGATTCAACTATCTGAGTTTTTTATTTTCTTTCGTGTAATAAGCAGCTTAGTGAGCAGAAGCAACAGCAACTGCAGCCAATCAAAGTCTCTTGGTAGTCCCAGCTACCAAACATCCAGAACTACACTAACCTGATTCCGTTATTGCCAAGGATATGTAGGTAACCTTTGAAGCAAGGTTCACTCAGGAATTTTTCAAAATTCTTCACACGGAATATTCAATCGGATAGAAATCGCTCATATTTGCTCGCTTGTCTTTGCACGAAAACCCTTTGTGTTCCCACGCAAAGAGGGGAAGTTGTGAGCATATGATTTTTGACCGGTCGAAACAAGCTCCTACAGAACTCTTAAAGTTTAGGATTTTTCTTTTAAACGTTAGGATTTTAATTTTTAGTATTTAACTGCATGTGCATGTTCATTACTGCATGTTTAAAATGGTTTAAGATTTAATTGTTAAATAAATTGATTTTACAAATTAAAAATATTATATATATATATATATATATATATATGTCCGGCATTTGAAATTATTTTTGTAATTTTAACTTAGTTTAGTTTATTTGTGATAATTAGGAATTTGTTGGTTTTTCTTTTTAATAAAGTCAGTCAATATTTCAAATTTAAAAAGACAAAATATATATATATATATATATATATATATATATATATATATATATATATACATACAGCCACTAAGGCTGGCCATAATTGGGCCAGACCTGAGTGGCCCAACCTGTTTCCCCCTCTAGAACAATATACAATCCAGCCCAAACGACCAGCCTGATCCAATCCATAGCACTAAACCAAACGATGGCGTTTAGGAGCCCTATCATCACAAACGTTGATCCCCATCTCATCCAACGGCCACGGAAGCCTCTCCCATTTTGTATACATATGTCCAAACACCTCTAATACACATAAGAGACCAAACATTACCTTCCTCGTACCATCCACCATCGACCCAACAACTTCTGTTGACCACCCCACTACCACTTGTTGACCACCGGCCTACCACCCTAACGTCGCCGCCGGAAATTGACTCACGGCGGCGGCCGGCACCCAAACCTTCCCAAATTAACACCACTCACCCTCCATGACCTCCCCTACCATGTCCTGTAATTATTTCCTATCGAGTAGGTCGTTACCTTCTTGAATCTTCAAAAACAGGGTCGCCAGAAACCCTATCTCCGGCGACCTTGTCCCAAATCCTTTCAAAATTACACCACCAAGGCACCTCAACCCCCTCTTTCAAACCACATATGTTTCCTTTCTCTAATCTTCCTGGACTCTTTGAATATTAATTCGAAGCTTAACCCTTAATCCCAAAACCTGCCAGAAATGGTTCAAACCTCTCCCAGGCACACCATCATTGACTCCCAAACACTCTCAACCACCAAACAAACCAAAATCTAAGACCACACTGAGGTCGCAGAACCTTGAAAACCCTCCCCTAAGCTCTTAAAAAAATATTCACTGTCTTGTGATGTTCGAAACCCTGTGGAAAAGGTCAAGAGCCAGCTTGAAATGGTCTAAACAGACCAAAAAAAACCTAAGTTTTCCTGTATATACTCATCTTTTAGCAGATTAAATGCTTGATTTTGTTTTAATGACTGATTAGTAGTTACATGTTTAATTGTTTAAATTTCTTTTATTTGCATTTTTTTCTTTTTTGGTTGTTTGTCTTGTTTAGCCACAAGTTAATCTGAAATAGTGTTCAATATTTATATGTTTTTGTTTGTCACTAGTCTGGAAACTGTCTCGTCTCTGAAATAGTTCAACATCCTGTTAAAATTAGCTTTTGAGTGGTGTGATTCTCATAATTTGATGAACTCTATTAATTCACTGATATTCTGATTGGTTTGATTGTTTGTTCATACAATTGAATTCCTGATCTTCATTTCACAATAGCTTTGGTCTACAACTATTTATGCATAGTTAAGTTGTTCTCTCTTTGAACTTCTACTTGCTACTTACCCCATGCTGTGTGCTTTTCATTTTTAAGCATTTCTGAACACCTTTATTGAATTATTTCTGAAAGTTAAGTATTGATACATGTATCCATTCTTCTGGTCTTTTGTGTGTTAATCCTATATAATGTTTGAAGAAGTCTGTTAATTTTGGCTGATGGAACTTTCATGAGTTATTAGTGACCCAAATTTGATTGACCAGGGTCAATTGTGACTGAACTATGGTCAAAGAATTGACCAAGGTCAAATTTCATGGGTGGGTAATTTAGGAAAGGAAATGAGGGTATAAGAGGGATTTGAGCATTTTAAAAATCTGATAGCAATCCTTTAGAACCTTCTAGCAAGGACAAAAACATAATTCCTGCCTCAAACTTGAGGCACAAGTCATAAATTGGAGGACTACTTAGGCAAATTTCAATTTGAGTTAAGGACTAAAAAAAGGTAAAATCGGATGCCCTAAAAGCTTTACTATTAAATGAAACATTTGGGGGCATTGGACAGGATCCGGAAACCTTCTCTTTGAATACTAGAGCTAAAAAGCTTATTCATATATCTAAAAATACCACTAGTGTTGTTGAAATCCTCTTTTCTGAAAGTCTTAGTTCTCCAAAAACTCTTCTGGAACCTGGACATACTATTTGATTGGCTGTTGATTGCATGACTGACTCATTCCATTTTACTCATAGGCTCATGTTTAGCTGAATTACAGGTAGATTTCCTTGTTCATTCGATATGGTGAAGTTAAAAAAATGAAACATTCTCAAGCATGATTCAAGTGCATTAGTTTACTCAAAAAACCCTCCCCTGTTCTACCCTTTTTAGTTCAGACGTATGTAATAATAGGATGATTATCTGGTTGTACTTAAACTATTGGACTGATCCATTTTGTAATAATTAGACTTTAGATATTGTTTTGCTTGTGATAACTGGACATTTAATTTTTTTTAGTATGAACTATTGGTAGTGCTGATAGTGCATTTATGACTGTCCTAGATGGTTATTTCATGTCGTTTAGAACTAAGGAAATCATGACATATAGGTTCAGAAACTATTGAAAGCCAGTCATTCTGTATGGTGAAGTGTACTCAAACTTCAATATATTAGTAGTGTTGTGTTTCAGATCTATAAGCTGAAAACCAAAGTCATAATTAAATTTCGAAGAATTGGATTTATATACTCTGATTGACGAGTATATGAACCATCTAATTCAGATCTAATGTTAAAATTTGATTTATAAAAATGACTTTTAATATTTTCTCCGTGAGCTTGTAGATATCTAACCTTGTATATAATTTCAAACAAACTAGTTGTTAGCAATTGGCCTCTTTTGTTCAAATCAGTACTGGGCTCACTCGAGAGGCCCAGTAAGCACTAGGAAGTTATAATATCGCATGCTTCGAAATTGGAGGAATAAAAGGTTGGGCCAGTCATGAACCAGGCCAATGGACGTTAGTTAGAGCAAACATTGCGTGCCTTGGGAGGGCCCTAACTTGATTTATTATGTGCAAATTGGCCATGAACGAGGCTAAGGCGCATATAATGTTTCCCAAGCACCTAGTTCATACATAAAATAATTAGTGCATTTAAGCACTCGCAAGAGTAGAAAACTCAGCATGGATTAGGATGCCCTATAAAAACAAAGTGAGCCTCGTTAATTCAAGCAAATTCTATGCGATGGCTCCTTAATTCATTAAAACACATAGAAAATAAAATAGGAAGTGATGTTTAATAAATTTCACAGGCCTTCCCATAAATGGCAAAGACGTAGTTGTTGTAGGCAGGCGTTTAATAAAATGCGTTCCTAAATATCGGGCGTGCATTTATGTGACCTAAATCCTATTCTTATTGGAATTATAATATGTCTAAGATTGCGGGTGCATTTATGTGACGCGATCCACGATATGTTTTAATGACATTGCAAATTTCCCTAAAACAAATGTAAAAAGCGGTTAATAATCTAAAATTACCAGTTAACGGGTATAGCAAATCATACTCTAGCCACTTATAATGAGTTTAATTGACCGTGCTAGAACCACGGGATCTGAGGGTGCCTAACACCTTCCCTCGGTTCAACAGAATTTCTGGTTCACAGACTCCGATTGGGTAGTCGAAATTTCCTCGATTTGGGATATTAAACAAACCGATGACTTGGGACACCAAAAGCCAAGCCTATCCCAAGTGTAGACTCTTGAAATAAAACATTAATCCCATCTTGAATAATTTCAATTTAATTTGAATAACTCCTACACACGTATCGCTTTTCAGGATAACCACATGTAAGCGGTGAAAAGGAGGTGTGACACTCGTTAATCTTGAGCTTGGAATAGGCTATAGAACATTAAATCTAAAAAATTCAAAAAAAAAGGATTTCTTCTTTTATTTCTTTTTTCTCATCTGAATAGTCGTTAAGGTAATAAAAAAAAAGAAAAAGAAAAAGAAAAGCAAAATGAGAATGTTAATTTGTTTAGTTTATTCACGAGCTTCCCCAACTACGCAAAAATTTGATTCATGCGGGGTCATGATATGTAGGCAACCTACATAGGGTTCGATCATATCATTTTTGTTTTATTTTTAAAAAAGGAAAAAAAGAGGAAAAAATAAATAAAAGAAAATAAAAAGAAAGGTGAAATTATGGGACGTGGGAAATAAGAGGGAAGGAAAGAGCAATAATCAGAAAGAAAAAAGGGAAGGAAAATGAGCAAGTAAAAAGGGAAGGAAAATGAGCAAGCTAAGAAGTGCGAGAAAAGAAAAGAAAAGAGAGGTTGAAATGAACAAATTGGGATTATACCGATTGACCTTTGTACACTCAAAATCATTTTAGAATCGATAACTGTGACTAGGTACACTGCACATAAAGTGAAATTATCTTATGTTAAATGCCCTAAAACTAAGGCGATAGCTTCATTTTGATATATTCATAGCAGCAGGGTGGTTAGTTTGTGATTTTTGAAGTGGTAACTCTTCTCTACAACATAAAGTCAAAAGACAATGGCAGACAACAACAGAATTGAGTTGGTTGATTACGGTGCCCGAAAGCAGTTCGTTGAACAAGACAATGGGTTGGTTGAGGAGATAAAAATGTAAAAACAACACATGGCGGACATGTATCAGGCTTGGATAACTAGGAATGCACCACCCCGCCACCACCTAGCTTCCTAGATCTTTCCCATACCCAAACTCCGGTCACAATGCCAAATGATCCTCCATAATCTCTAGATCCACCCGCTTATCACAATTTTCCCAACCACCCTAGTAGCTCCATCACTCATCCTCTAACCATCTTTTCCCAAAAGTGTTCTCCTGTCACATCCACTATCCCCGACAAGGAACACCCACTCAAAGCTCATGATGCCAAATATTACCCCTCAGAAGTTGCCCACAAGGTTCCTAACTAACATAAGCAGGGCCTGGGGGATGAGCCTCATGTAGAAAATGAAAAGTACACAGGAAGAGAAGGGCGAGATGGGATACCCTGGAGGCTGAAAGGCATAGAACAATTATTAAAGAACATGCAAGGGACGGGAGACCAAGGTATCATGAATTACAAAGAACTATTTGTGACCCCTGACGTTCGCCTGCCCTCGGGATTTAAAGTGCAAAACTTTAACTTGTATGATGGGTGTGGAGATCCGGTAGACCACTTGAAGGTTTATAGCAATGAAATGAGAAGTGTTGGCGAGAGAGATGACTTGTTGATTGCATATTTATGTAAGAGCTAACCTGGGGCAGCTTTGGAATGGCATAATCGTCAAGATTTCGGTAAGTGGCCCACATTGGGAACCATGGGTCAAGATTTTGTGCGACACTTTCAGTACAATATAGAGAGTATCCCAAACCGCTCCTCCTTAACTTAAATGGAAAAGAAACCCAAGGAAAGTTTTAGGGACATTTGGCTCAGATGGAACAAACAAGTTGCTCGGGACAGTCCTCCCATTGATAGAAAAGATGTTGCTAAGCCTCGACAACGACCGGATCCAGTGGGCATTTTTGCTAGATGCTTTAGCCTCAATATCGACCCCCCAGATATCCTTGTCATCCTCCCCACTACTACTTCCCTCCACAGAACCCCCAAAATCGTACATCACTTTCTTGATACCCTGTCCCCAATGCACCACCATATGTTCCACATCCATGAGGCCCACAATGGCCCGCACAATGTCCACAAATGTCTTACGCTCCCCCACGATCCTACCGAAACCCTCCTGGATCAGGTTTTTAGCCCAATCAAGCATTCAAGAACAAGAGGTTGTAGAGAAAGAAAACATTCACTCCATTGGGAGAGTCATATACCAGTATGTTCGAGAGGCTAAGGAAATTGGACATGTTGAAGCCAATTCAAATAAAAAGGCCAAACCCTTTTCCAAAGAAGTTTGATTTTTCTCAAATGTGCGCATATTGCTCAAAGGCCCCAAGGCATGACATAGAGAAGTGTTGGCATCTGAAGGGAGCAGTCTAGAAGCTTATTGATGTAGGTGACATTATCGTGCAAAATCCAAATGCAGTAGATACTAGTCATAGTCCATTGACTATTCACAATGAGGCGCATATAGAGGACTTGATTTATGTGAAAAAGCAATATAAGAACTATTCTAAGATCCCTAGAGGGCCACCTACTGCAAAGCTTTTAGCGATATCGCTCTTTGTTCCGGAAGTTGATCATAAGAACGAGCCAGCTAAAGGGAACCAAGAGCAATTTGTTAAGAACAATGTGATAAAGACTTGTGAAGGTCCTATTATTGTTAATGCAAAATTCAGTGTCTAAGATATCGTGCTTGGTAATTGTAAAGACGCTCCATTTCTTGCTAGCCGGAGAGGAGATTTGGTGGTTTAGTTTACTGTCATTTCTGTTGTCCGGGTTATCTAAGGGTTGTAATCTGGATATTGTCTTGTGACTCAAACCCTTCTATCCTTTTAGTTTGCCTAGTCC
The DNA here is from genome assembly GCA_034376525.1 of Nicotiana benthamiana. NCBI lineage: Eukaryota > Viridiplantae > Streptophyta > Magnoliopsida > Solanales > Solanaceae > Nicotiana > Nicotiana benthamiana. Next base: position 44,315,118 of record CM067326.1, read on the forward strand.
CTTTAGTCGTAGTATCTCACTTAGAGTTATCTAGGTTTGTTTTAGGGTGGTACCCCAGTTCATTTTGCTTGTTTTGTTCTAACCTTTTCATCGTCTGTCTAATGCAATACTCTGTTGTCTACTATTTCTAGTCATTTTTAGTTTGTTCTCTTCTCCTTTTACATTACTTTTCATGCTGGTTCTAGTAACATGACATGCATGCATAATTCTCAGCCTGATCTTTAGAAGTCAGTTTGGTCATGAAGCAATGGAACAATTTTGAAGATGATAGGAACATTTGAGGGAAATAAGTTAAGGCATTTTGAGATCACTTCAAGCCCAAATTGTGTGAAATCGGTGCAGATAGAACATAAAGGAATCTTTTTAAAATGCACCATGCCGCATCGGGTTGAAGTTAAAGGCAAGTTTGCCCAAATTGACAGAGGGCGTTCATAGTAGTGAGAGTGAGAGTCTTGTTCAATGGTATTTTTGTATTTTACAGATGTAGAAGGCAAATGTGTGGATATGGTTCTCAAGTCTATTACAATCAAAGATGTTACAAATGTTTCCCTTGGTTTGTTTAATTGTGTAGTTTGCACTCGGTATGTTTTGAAGATTGGAATGACGAAGGAATTTTATTCTGTTATCTAAACACTTTATCCTTCGTTACCGCTTTGATCCTTATTTTTTTTCATACCCCTCCTTCGAAATTAATAGCAAAGATCAAAAAAACAAGCGTGAAAGATAAGTAAAGGAAAAAGAGATAAAAGAAAGAAGGGAAAAAGGAAGAAAAAAAGAAAAAAAAAGAGAAAGAGAAGAAAACAAAAAAAAAAACAAAAGAACAACAAAAAGAGAAAAGGAAGAAAGAAAAGAAAAGATGAGAAAGAGGAGAAATCACAACAACAACATAATTTCTAGGACATGAATTACGTTCGACCTGATTCCTTTTAAGGATACGTAGGCAGCCTCATGGTTCGGTCCCATCAAAATAAAAATCCAAAAGTCCCCAAGCAAGAAACTTGGGTAGAAGTTGAGGTTGTTGTAAGATATATTATTTCTAAAGTTGTAATTTTTAACCCATTTGAATTATTTTGAGCCTTTAATACCCTTTCTTTCTAACCCTATCCCAAAGCTTACGCTATGGTCCAAAGAAAGACCTTCTGATCAGTCTTCGAGAGATACCAAGGCAAGCAAGTAGAGGTGAATTATATCAAGGGCAACACTCTCGTCCAAACAAGGGAAATGAAAAATGAGCGAGTCTTATTGGTGAAAACTCTCACGGGCACCGTAGGGAGACAGGAGCTGAGAGTAATCAAAATGAGAGAGTCTTATCAATAAAAACTTTCACAGGCAGCATAACTCGATGGTGAGTTGAGAAAAAGAACAAATGAGAGAGGCTTGGTGGTGAAAACTCGTCAGGCACCACAAGTCGAATAAGGATCGTGAATCAGATTGGATAATCGGAGCATTGAAGCCCAGTTTTCCTGTTTAAGGGTACAACAAGAGTTGAACATCAGACTTGCTTGACAAAATAGGATATAGGGCATGTCTTGGTCATTAGAGTTGGTATCCACATCTGATAGGTTTCTACTTTGTAGTTTTCTCGTTAGGAATCATCCCTTTCCATTATACTTTACTCTATTCCTTTTTATCTTGATTACTTTCTCTCCCTTAGTCTGTTTGGTCAAGACATGTGAGAAATGACCTCAAAATTTACCACTGACTTTCCAATTGCACAAATGGGGATCTGGTTAACACATCAAAGTGTCATAAAATAGGAAAGAACAGCAAGAACACTGAGTTGGTAACAATCAACATGCTTTGGGGTCCTTGTGAAATACAAAGGCTTGGTATATATCAATTCATGAAAATACAACAAATGAAGGGTTAGGGTGAACAGATCAAAGGTATCTCCTGTGTTAGATTGACAAAAGGGTGATAAACCAGACGAGCAAGACCTTTCAAGCAGAAATCAGTTATCATGGCTAGTGAAGGAGCAACAGACCTCAAGGCCAAGGCTAGGGTTTAAGTCAAGAGAGAACAGCATACACAATGAGTGGGTGGCAATTGTCATACTTCAAGATTCATGCGGGACACAAAGGCTTGGTAAATATCAGTTCATACGCAATGCAATAGATGGAGGATATTAGGTTTGAATGGAGAAGAGGTAGTTTCTGTGATAAGGGCAACAGAGAAAGTGGTTAGTTAAAAAAAAGGAAAGGTCTTTCAAATGGAAATCAAAGCTATCATGGGAAGTGAAGGATTCAATCGCCCTCAAAGTCAAGGCCATAAACCAACCACCACATTTTAAATTGATTAAAATTTTCTATGATTGAAACAGGGGCAAAAATTTCGATTGTGTCGGAGGGACCCTCAGTAAGGAAAAGCAGGCACCAAATATGTTTGACATAAAATTTTAGGGACCCACCTGAACAATGGGATTTAATTTGATGTTTCAGAACCCTCTTGGAAAATGGGACCTAGTTAAAGTACAAAATAATCGTGAAGAGCAAAAAGAGCATAAGGTGATTCCAAGGTTTGCATGTTTGAAATAGAATTCAGCTAGTAGTTTTCAGGACTCTCCTGGAAATGGAACTTAGTTTAAAATTCAAAACAATCACGGGTAGCATAATCTAGCATAAATGTTCCCTGAAGAATATAAGTCGGTTTCAAAATTTTGTTCTGGAGATAGGATTCATGTAGGAGTTGCCAGACCCTCCCGGAGAATGGGACGTAGCCTTTAAAAATGAGTAGAAAAATATAGCATAAGTATACCCCGAGAGAATACAAGTTGGTCTCAAAGTTCACATGTTTCAAGATAGGATTCACTAGGGGGTTTTCAGGACCCTCCTAAATAATAGGACTTAGTTTCAATATCTCCACTAGACAACAATATTTAGCGTAATCTATTGTAGGGTAGTATAATTCAGCTGTAAGGAATTATCACCCTTAGGATGAAATATGACTTCGAATTGCCAGGACCCTCCTAGATAATGGGGTGTAGCTTTAATTGGTTGTCCCCAACATAGATAATTGAGATTTAAAATTGGCATTTAATTGAGATTTGTCGGGACCATCCTGAATAATAGGACTGAGCTTTAAGATTTCCATTAGAAAACAAGATTTGGTGTAAGTTCTGTCGAGGGAAGTATAATTTAGCCATAAGGAATTGTCACTCTTAGGATGAAATTTGACTTTGGATTGTCAGGACCCTCCTGGATAATGGAGTGTAGCTTTAATTGGTGGTCCCCATAACTGAGGTTTAAAATTAGCATTTAATTGAGAGTTGTCAGGACCCTCCTGAATAATGGGACTTAGCTTTAAGATTTCCATTAGAAAACAAAATTTAGCGGTACATTCTATTGTATGAAAGTATAATTCATCCGTAAGGAATTGTCACTCTTAGGATTAAATTTGATTTTGGATTGTCAGGACCCTCCATGATAATAGGATGTAGCTTTAATTGGCGGTCCCCAGAAGATATAAATTAGACTTAAAATTGGCGTTTAATTGAGAGCTTCCAGGACCCTCATGAATAATGGGACTTAGCTTTAAGATTTCCATTAGAAAACAAGATTTAGCATAAGTTCTGTCTTAGGAAACTATGATAAGACTTGATTCTGGTTTTTTAGGACCTTCCTGGATAACCGGACGTAGCTTTAAGGTCTACCTAGATAACAAGATGTAGCGGAAGTTGTACCTTTAAAAGATATAGCTTAGTGTTAAAATTGTCTTTAGCTAAAAGTTGTCAGGCCCCGCCTGGATAGTGGGACGATGCTTTAAGGTCTGCTTGGATAACAAGATATAGTGAAACTTGTACCATTCGAGAATATAGCTTAGTATTAAAATTGTCGTTAGTTAAGAGTTGTCAGGTCCCTCCTGGATAATGAGGCGTAGCCTTAATATTTTCTTAGATAACATGATTTGGTGAAAGTTGTACCTTTAGAAGATATAGCTTAGTGTTAAAATTGTCGTCGTCATGGCCCTCTTGGATAATGGGATGTAGTTTTAATACTTTCTTAGATAACAAGATATGGTGGAAGTAATAAGATATGGTGGAAGTAATACCCCTAGAAGATAAAACATAGATTTAAAATTGTCATTTAATTGAGAGTTGTCAGGACCCTCCTGGACAATGGGCGGTAGTTTTAAGACCCTCTTAGATAACTAGACTTAGGGGAAGTCATACCTTTTGAAAACATAATTCAGCTTTTAAAACTGTCTTTTAACTAAGAGTTATCACGACCCTTCTGGATAATGGGATCTAGCTTTAAAATTCTTAGAATATTTGGTAACATAATTCAGTTTAACACTCATATATGTACCCATCTACCAAGCTGGGGCAGAAAGTTTTCTTTGTTTTTTCTATTTTTGTTAAAATCAGGTACCCACCTGTAGAACAAGGGAATATAGATTAAATATTTGATAATCAAGCGCCCACCATTAGAATAAGGGAATAATTCAAATTTTTGGCAATCAGGTGCCCACCTATAAAAAAAGGAAACATAGTTAAAGGTTTTGGCAATCAGGCGCCCACCTGGAGAACAAGGGAATACAATTAAATTTTTGGTAATCAGGCACCCATCTGGAGAATAAGAGAATACAATTCAATTTAGTAATCAGATACCCACCTGGAGAACGAGGTAATACGATTCAAGTTTTGGTAATCAGGCACCCACCTGGAGAACAAGGGAACACAATTCAAGTTTTGGTAATCAGGCAACCACCTGGAGAACAAGGGAACACAATTCGAGTTTTGGCGATCAGGCACCCACCTGTAGACCAAGGGAATACGATTCAAATTTGGCAATCAGGCACCCTCCTTGAGAACAAGGGAATAGAGTGTAAGTTTTGGCAATCAGGCACCCACCTGGAGAACAAGGAAATATAGTTCACGTTTTTGGAAATCAGGCGCCCACATGGAGAACAAGGGAATATAGTTCATGTTTCGGAAATCAGGCACCCACATAGAGAACAAGGGAATATAGTTCAAGTTTTTGCAATCAGGCGCCCACATGGAGAATAAGGGAATATAGTTCATGTTTTGGCAATCAGACACCCACCTGGAGAACAAGGGAATATAGTTCAAGTTTTGGTAATCAAACACCCAAATGGAGAACAAAGAGAAACAGTTCAAGCTTTGGCAATCAGGCACCCACCTGGAGAACAAGGGAATACAATTCAAGTTTTGGCAATTAGGCGCCCACCTAGAAAACAAGGGAATACAGTTCAAGTTTTGGCAGTCAGGCGCCCACCTGGAGAACAAGGGAATACATTTCATGTTTTGGCAGTCAGGCTCCCACCTGAAGAACAAGAGAATACAGTTCAAGTTTTGGCAATCAGGCACCCAGCTGGAGAACAAGGGAATATAGTTCAAGTTTTGGTAATCAAGCGCCCACCTGGAGAACAAGGGAATATAGTTCAAGTTTTTGGCAATCAAGCGTCCACCTGGAGAATAAGGGAATATAGTTCAAGTTTTGGAAATCAGGCGCCCACCTAAAGAACAAGGGAATATAGTTCGAGTTTTTTGCAATCAGGAGCCCACTTTGAGAACAAGGAATATACTTCAAGTTTTCGGAAATCAGGCGCCCACTTGGAGAACAAGGGAATATAGTTCAATTTTTTGGTAATCAGGCGCCCACCTGGACAACAAGGGAATACAATTCAGTTCTTGGCAATCAGGCACCCACCTGGAGAAAAAGGCAATACATTTCAAGTTTTAGCAATCAGGCGCCCACCTGGAGAACAAGGGGATGCAGTTCAAGTTGTTGGCAGTCAGGAGCCCACCTAGAGAACAAGGGAATACAATTCAAGTTTTTGGTATTTAGGAGCCTACCTGGAGAACAAGGGAATATAATTCAAGTATTGACAATCAGAAGACCACCTGGAGAACAAGGGAATATAGTTCAAGCTTTGGAAATTAGGTGCCCGCCTGGAAAACAAGGGAATACAGTTCAAATGTTGTCAATCAGGCGCCAGCTGGAGAATAAGGGAATTCACTTCAGAACACGATTCAAGTCGGCAACAAAAGAAGCTCGTGGAATGAATGCAAGTCAACACTCCGAGGTGATCAACAGAAGTTAGTCACAATAAAGAAAAAAATAAAAAAAATCAATAAGTTAATCCAAATAAAAAGCAGATGAAAAATGTGAACTTCTCAAGGCATGGTTGAGGTCGCAAGCACTACATATCTGGTCTTAATTCGAAAAGGTGAAGAAGAACGACCTAGAACCTGCAGCTAACAAACGTTAAGGTTGAAATCTAAAGTCTGAACGAAGAACCACTCAAGACTCAAGATCAAGCTTCAGAAAAAATTATAGATAGGAATTTAGTAACTCGTAGTTGACAGGTTTAGCTAGTCTTTCTCATTATTTTGATTTTGATATAATTAAAGGACCGCGGACTGGAACCTCGGCGGAACGGCACCTCTTCTGGCTCTCCACCTCGGCATACTCCATCACCTCACTCATTTCTGAACTACACGTGGCCTGATTCCTTTATAGCCAAGGATATGTAGGTAGCTCAGATACCAGGGCTCGGTCACATTCCTCTTTTCTCTTAGTTTAGTCTCTTTAAATAAGGGTCGGGTCAAAAACCTATCTAGTCGTTCTTTATCTAAAAACTCTTCACGTTTCCGGTCAAAGAGGGACAGCTGTAGACATGTGATTTTTGACCCGCCCCAAGATTTTTCATATTTTAGCATGTAAATAGTTAATTTAGGCTTAATATAGTTATTTCAACTATTTTTGACTTCTTTCCTTTATTTTCATCATAAAATTGAAAACTTACAAAAATATTTTAGCTTACGGATTTTTCATATATTTAAAAAATAAAAATAATAATAATAATAATAATAATAATAATACAAAAGTAGTACCTTACCTTTATTTTTATATAATTTTAAAAACATAAAAACAGTTTCATGGCTTAATATAGTTAGTTTAATCATAAAATTAGTTTTATATTTTTATATTATAATTGTATAATTTTAAAAAGAAAAATTAGTGTTGCGTCGGTTCATCCTGTCTTTATGATTTTTGTAGTTTTTTAGTCTTTGGCCCAATATTCAATACTCATTAAGCCAACCCTAGGGGATCTTTCTAGACTCTTCTTTGGAACAAAAAATAAATAAGAAGAGTCTAAAGACTTAACATAAAAAGACCTATGAACTAATTGACAAATACACAAAAATTACACCCTAAACGTACACTCTACCTATAAAGAAAACACAAAGAAAACAGGAAAATGGGCTGACTGCCGCAGAGAATCAAATACACGCCCCATCAGATTTTCGTTTTTCTGCTCCTTCACATTCCAAAACCTAAGGCTTCATCTTCTTAACAAAACCAGTTGCAGATTTTAAAAAACAATTAGTCACATTCCTTCCTCTCCATTTTCAAGAAAAAGACCAAAGGAGATTGAACACACAATACAATGAGGGGCCGCTCTTCTTCAGTAGACAAAAATAGGAAGAACCCTCCTATCATCTTCCTTCTTCTTCACCTCATAGCAGATCGGTTGCTGCTCTTTCACAACCAAAAATGGCCAGAAACTGGCAACCACTCACATACGAACAGTAAAGAGGAACATAGAGGGATTTGATCTGATTATTGTCGGTCGATTCTTGTCTCCAAGGTTGTGTTCGCAGTTCTGAATTCAATGGTTGATTATTCCATTCAGTATATATGGAGCTCGTTGTTTGATTTCCTTGCTTGCATCACATCCAGACAGAAGTTTTAATTGAAACCCCCTTAAAGTTTCATTCTTTTCCCCTTTATTTCTGTTTGGTATTGATGTTAATATGATATGAGCCTAGGCTCCATTGCATGAATTTCCTTCAACACACGTGCCTTGTTTTACTTTGGTGTCCGAACGTTTATATGGAATCTGTTCAACTCCAACATGGTTGATCGAGGCTCTATTTGATTGTATGATTATGTGAGTTCGTAAGACATGTTAGATTACTATTAGAAGTAGTTAGATTAGTTCCCCGTCAAGTGCAAAGCTTCCATGTTCATGTTAGTAGATTTGTAATGGCTTAGAAAAATTTGCATACTTCATATATTTGGATGTAATCAAATATATACTATCTTGCTACTATAGTTTTGCCCTCTTCCTCTATGTTTGTTGGGAAATTCATTTAGTTAAGACACTTCTAAGTCTATTCCTAGCTGCTAGAATTCGAAGATTTGATTCATGACTGTTGGTTTAGTTACGAACACACTGGTTGAAGCATGAAAGGCTGAAAACATTGTTTGGGATTCTCTATCTATTGGTGATCGATCATCTTTGGCTAAGTTTGAATGAAATTGAAATATTCACTATTGTGTTAAGGTGTTAAAAGATGTAAACGTGTATTTTCTTCCTGTTTGTTAGTGACAACATTAGTTAATTCCTTTTTAAGAAAATCCATGCCTATACAATGTTAGATAAAATGGATCATGGACCGCGGGTGCATTTATGTGACGTGGTTCAAGATGCGTTTTAGATGACGTTGAAGCTTTCTCCTAAAAGTTGGTCTCAATTGGCAATCATCCTGTTCAGTTCATCTCTACTACTTGCTAATTGGGATGGCTTGAGGAATTAACTCTTAGGAGAAATACTCAACTAGTAATGGAAATTGCAATTCAGATTATTATCTTTCCAAACCCATGGTTCATTTTTTTCTCCTTAAGTCGCATGGGTATAACTGGATAGCTATGAGATCGGAAACGATAAGACAGTTGTTTTATTCCATTCGTTTCTCTTTCTTTTCTTCCTAAAAGCTTTGTTCAAGTTGAATGAACTAGCTGATTCCCACATATGCGGCCATGATATTTGAATCTCACGTATCATTCTCAAATTTAGGGAAATAATACGAGTACCCATAGTTAGCTCTAATTGAGTACAAACCTTTATGAATAACGTGAGGTGTGCCATATTGAATAAAATCTCAAAACTAATGACCCTCGCTTTAATTAGCTTTAATTCAACCTTAGAATTTGAGGCGTGCCATTAGCAAATTCCCATGGACCTCGCAAAGTTAAAAACACGTAATTCCTTTAGGCAAGTTTGTTAAATAATTTACCTTCCTAAACTCGGGTGCGCATTTATGTGACACAAATCTAAATCTCAACGTTAATTAAAATATGTCAAAGACCGTGGGTGTATTTATGTGACGTGGTTGTGATGACCCGACCCATCATCGTGTGAGTTACCACTTTGTTTTCCTCATTTTCAGCTTCTTTATGCTTCACTATCTGTTTCTTATATGGTCGAGTTGGTTCGGAGAGGTTTTGGTAGGAAATAAGACACGTAGTCTCTTTAAGGAAGGTTTGGTTTGAAAAAGTCAACTGGAGTTTACTTATGACTTAGACGGTTCGTATGTGACTTCCGGTGATTTGGTTAGCTTCAGAGGATAATTTGTGACCTAGCAGCGTGATCGCAATTGATTTTGGAGGTCCGATGTAGAATTAGGCTTGAATTGTTTGGTATTTTAGCGAATTCCAGTTGATAGGTGAAATTTGATTTGAGGGTCGGAATGGAATTTCGAGAGTTGTTGTAGCTTCCTTATGTCATTTATGATGTGTGTACAAAATTTTAGGTCATTCAGACAACGTTTGGTAGGGTTTCTTATCTAATGCGTGTTTCGAAAGTTTGGAAAAACTTAGGCTTGAATCCAATGTAATTTGATGGTTTAGGTGTTATTTGAGGCATTTTGATGATTGGAACAAGTTTGGATGATATTTTAGGATGTGTGGGTGCTTTTGGTGAGGTCCCAGAGGCCTTTGGGTGATTTCGGATGGCTAAACGGGAAGTCTTAGACTTGGAAGTGCAGCAGCAGTTGAAGGCCTCACAAATGCGAGAAATGGTTCGCATTTGCAAGTGAGGCTTCGCATTTGCGAAGAAGCCTGCCTAAGGCAACATTTGCATTTGCGACAATTTGATCGCACTTGCGACCTTAACAGGGTTTCCATTTTCAAGCTCCTTGTCACATTTGCGACCTTGACAGGGAAGTCCCTTGTTCGCAATTCCGAAGTTTTTGTCACATTTGCGACTATCGCATTTGTGAACCAGGTGTCGCAAATGCGACATCTGAGGGCTGTGTTTAGTTATTAAATTCGAACTTAGCCCATTTCCCACTTGACCTTGGGCGACTTTTGAGAGAATTTAGACAGAAATTAAAGAGGGCTTCGACTGGGATTGATTGGAGGTGAGTCGTGTGATCTAAAAACATAATTTAATTGTAGAATCAACCTAGAAATTCATGAAAACTTAGCAAAAATAGAATGAACTAGGGCTTGAGTTTTGATATATTAAATGTGGCTTTAATGGGTCATTCGAGCTCGGATTTTGGAGTTCTTGGTATATTAGACTCGTGGCGAGATAAGGAATCCGTTGATATTAAATTTTCTGGAATTCAAGAAGTGGGCCCGGGGCTCGGGTTTTGCCAATTTCGTATTTTTGCTATTTTTTTATTGTTTTTTATTGGGTAGTCCATTGGCATATTGAGACGTATTCGTTGTGGTTTTGATCATATTCGACAAGCGAGGAGGTCTATTTGAGATACAAGGGCATAGCGAGCTAGGATTTTGGCCGGCTTGAGTAATGATAGTAAATGATGTCCTGAGGGTTTGAAACTCCAGATTTGCACAACGCACTGCTATATTGAGGTGAAACACACGCATAAAGATGAGCAGGGTGTTGTTTACTACTGGGGATTTTGACTTAGTCCATCCCGATTGATATTTTTACTGCGTATTTCAAAGACAAATGTTTTTTATCAACATGATTTAGGCTTATCGCCATATTTTAGACTTCTTGCCGATTACTTGAGTCATTCGTGGATTTTAATCATTGCTTCATCACTATTTGATATACTATTTGAACTCAGTCCTGTTAATTAATACTATTTTACAAACTCTGCCTCTTTTAATTGAATTTTTAGATCTAAATGATATTTCCAGTGTTGTTTGGGCTGAGCACTACTATTTTATTGATGCTCGGGAGGCTTGTGATGTTTCTGGACTGAGTGATGCCGAGGGCTTGAGATACATTTATATGCCACGGGGTGGCTTGAGTGTGATGTGAGAAGGCTTGCAGGTCTTAAGTGTGATGTGAGAAGGCTTTCAGGCCTTGAGTGTGATGTGAGAATGCTTTCATGCCTTGAGTGTGATGTGAGAAGGCATTGAGTGTGATGTGAGAAGGCTTTCAGGACTTGAGTGTGATGTAAGAAGGCTTTCAGGCCTTATGTTGATATAGGGCTTGGGCCGTAAGGGGCCCATCCGGAGTCTGCAAACCCACAGTGAGCGCGGGTACCCACATAATCTGATACTGAGCTCGAGGGGCTGATACTATGCTGAGTGAATGATACAGAGCCCGAGGGGCTGATACTATGCTGAGTGACTGATACTGAGCCCGAGGGGCTGATACTATGCTGAGTGACTGATACTGAGCCCCAGGGGCTGATACTATACGGAGCGTTCTATATTGGGGCCCGAGGGGCAGATTACTACTCACTGTTTAATTGTTGTTTTGCCTGATTTACCTATTTTTAAAAAGAAGGTTTCATTTGATTGTTTACGATTTTACTGTTTTAAGTGATTTACTGCCTGGTACAGAATTGCCTTGTGAATTTATTTGTTTACATGCCTTCAGTTATTATTTATTATTATTACTCACTGGGTCGGAGTACTAACATTACTCCCTGCACCATGCGTGCATATTCTGGCATAGCAGAGTCCGTACCTGAGTACTGATTCCTTCTGGACCAGGCAGCAAGTTGGACTTACGAGGTATCTGTAGATGTCCGTAGCCCCTCGTCTCCCTCATCCTACCTCATTATGTTTTTCTCAGACTATTATATCGGATATTATTTATTATGTAGACTTATAGCAAACTCTATAGAAGCTCATGACTTGTGACACCTCGATTTGGGCTGTGTGGGGATGGTATCCTTTTCTATTATCGTTGTTTCCGTATTTATATCTATTTATATGTGTTTTGGATTCGCTAATGTTAATTATTTGCTAAGAGAGGTGTTCGCATTGTTTTGGCTGGCCTTGTCTTCACGAGAGGCGCCATCATGAACGAGTGTGGGTTTAAGCGTCGTGAAAAGTTGGTATTAGAGCCTGGGTTACTAGGTCTCGCGAGTCATGAGATGGTATAGTAGAATCTCGTAGATTGGTAAAGAGATGTTTGTATTTATTCTCGAGAGGTTGCAGAGCGTTTAGGAAAGCTTCACATTCTTGAAATTCTTGTCGTGCGAACTTGTTGATTCGAGTGTTAAACTTATTTTTATTCCATTCTCTCACACATGGTGAGGACATAAGCTATTGGACGTGGTGGATGACCACCAGTACCACCCACTGAGGCCAGCAGAGGTCGTGGACGCGATTATGGTCGTGGTGGAGGCAGAGCAATAGGGGCAGCACCTGTGGATCCTCCAGTTGTCCCCACTGAGGATTAGGCACCAGTTGTGCCCATTGTGATTCCGGGTCTTTAGGAGAATTTGTTTCAGATATTGGTAGTTTGCACCCGCCTGGCTCAAGCAGTTTCAGCCACCACAGCAGCAGCTACTTTGCAGGCTGGGGGAGGCAATTAGACCCCCGATGCTCGCACACCTGAAAAGGTAGTGCATGGCTTACAGACTCCAGAGGCACCTCCAGGTTATCCAGTTATACAATTGCAGGAGTTCAGGGTTCCACCTATTCCTGAGGATGAGCAGCGTCGCCTCGAGAGGTTTGGTAGACTCCAGCCTCCGACATTCAGTAGTGCTGAGGGCGAGGATGCCCAGGGTTTTCTTGACAAGTGCAGTGGATGCTCTGTAAAGTAGGGATTCTGGAGTCTAGTGGTATGGCATTTACCACCTTTCAGTTTATTGGGGTTGCCTTCACTTGGTGGGAGGCGTATAAGAGGCGTAGGTCTGTTGGTGCAGCACCTTTGACTTGGCAGGAGTTCTCCACTCTCTTCTTGGAGAAGTATGTACCACACTCCCGTAGAGAGGAGCTACGCAGGCAGTTCAAGCGGCTACGGTAGGGAGATATGACTATGTATCAGTATGAGATGAGGTTTTCAGATTTGGCTCGTCATGCTATTTGGATGGTTCCGGCTGATCACGAGCATATCAGGATATTTGTTGATGGCCTTAACTACTATCTCTGTGTTCTCACGACTAGAGAGAGGGTGTTGGGTGCTTCATTCAAGGAGGTGGTTGATATAGCTTGATAGATTGAGGTGGTTCACCGTTAGGATCGAGAGGAGAGGAAGGCCAAGAGGCCTCGGGGTTCTGGCAGTTACAATGGTGCTGCTTCGAGGGGCCAGTTCCAGCATTTTAGGGGTCGTTCTTTCATGCCCACTCAGTCGGCCCGACCTGATCATCGTGGGGCATCTTTAGGTCGTGGTTATCATGGTTTTCAATGGAGTCAGCCTTCACTCAGCGTTCTTCCGGCACAGAATTCATCTCGTGCTCCGTCTGCTCAGGGTTCTTCCAGGCCGAGTGCATCAGCTAGTCACTCCGCGCGAAGGGTTCTCTTTAGTCCCATTCTCTAGCACCTGGGAGTTGTTATGAGTGAGGAGAGTTTAGGCATATATGGAGGCAGTGTCCTCGTCGTACTCCTAGCTCATCTCAGCAGATGGGTCAGCCCTCGTCTTCTGGTCCAGTTTCTTCAGCACCCGCCCCGCCAGCTAGGGGTGAGGGTCAGGCAACCAGGGGTTGGCCCACAGGGGGAGGTCGATTAGGTGGTGGTCAGGCTCGTTTTTATGCTCTTCAGAGTACGATAGATGCCATTACTTCAGATGCTGTCATTACAAGTATTATTTAGTCTTCCATAGAGATGCCTTAGTCTTATTTGATCCCGGTTCCACCTATTCTTATGTGTCTCATATTTTGCTCATCATTTGGGTACGTCCCGAGGGTGTCTTGCTTTACCCGTTCCTGTATCTACCCCGGTGGGCGATACTATTATTGTATACAATGTGTACCAGTCATGTTTGGTGACTATTGGGGGTCTGGAGACCTGAGTTGATCAATTATTTATTAGCATGGTGGATTTTGATGTTATATTGGGCATGGAATGATTGTCTCTGTGTCATGTATTCCATATTTTCATGCTAAGACAATCACTTTGGCTATGTTTCTAGTAGAGTGATTTCATTCTTAAAGGCCCAGCATATGGTTGGGAAGGGTTGCCTTTCATATTTGGCGTTCGTGAGGGATGTTGGAGCCGAGACTCCTAGCATTGATTCTGTTCCAGTTGTGATGGAGTTTTCCGATGTATTTCCTGCAGACCTGCCAGGCATGCCACCGGATAAGGATGTTGCTTTTGGTATTGACCTAGTGCCGGGCACTCAGCCCATTTCCATTCCTCCATATCGTATAGCACCAGCGGAGTTAAAAGAATTGAAGGATCAGCTTAAGGAACTCTTAGATAAGGGGTTCATTTGGCCTAGTGTGTCACCGTGGGGTACACCGATTCTGTTTGTACGGAAGAAGGATGGCACCATAAGAATGTGTACTGACTACAAGCAATTGTACAAAGTAACAGTGAAGAACAAGTATCCCTTGCCTCGCATTGATGATTTGTTTGACTAGCTTCAAGGAGCGAGGGTGTTATCCAAGATTGATCTTCGTTCTGGCTATCACCAGTTAAAGATCAGGGATTCAGATATTATTAAGACTGCTTTCAGGACTAGATATGGGCACTATGAGTTTCTTGTTATGTCTTTTGGACTGACTAATTCCCCAACAGCGTTCATGCATTTGATGAACAGTGTATTTTGGCCTTATCTAGATTCGTTCGTTATTGTTTTCATTGATGAAATTCTAGTGTACTCACGTAGTCAGGAGGAGCACGCGCAGCATTTGCAAGTTGTATTGCAGAGATTGAGGGAGGAGAATATTTATGCAAAGCTCTCCAAGTGTGAGTTTTGGCTCAGTTCAGTGGCTTTCTTGGGACATGTGGTGTCCAACGAGGGTATTCAGGTTGACCCGAGGAAGATAGAGGTAGTTCACAGTTGGCCTAGACTGACCTCAGGCACAGAGATTTGCAGTTTCCTTGGTTTGGCAGGTTATTATCGCCTGTTTGTTCAGGGATTTTTCTCTATTGCATCGCCCATGACCAAGTTGACTCGGAAGTGCGCTCCATTTGTATGGTCGGACGAGTGCGAGGAGAGCTTTCAGAAGCTCAATACAGCTTTAACCACAGCTCCAATACTGGTCTTGCCATCAGCTTCAGGTTCATATACTGAATATTGTGATACTTCGAGAATCGGCATCGGATGTGTATTGATGCAGAAGGGTAGAGTGATTGATTATGCTTCTCGTCAGTTGAAGCCCCACGAGAAGAACTGCCATGTACATGATTTGGAGTTGGCTGCTATAGTTCATGCTCTGAATATTTGGAGTCACTACTTGTATGGTGTATCTTGTAAGGTATTCACCGATCATCGCAGTGTTCAGCATTTGTTCAAGCAAAGGGATCTTAATTTGAGGAAACGGAGGTGGCTAAAGTTACTCAAGGATTATGATATTGTCATTTTGTATCACCCGAGGAAGGCCAATGTAGTGGCTGATGCCTTGATCCGAAAAGCAGTTAGTTTGGGGAGTTTGGCATATATTATAGTTAAGGAGAGGCCCTTTGCAGTTCATGTTCAGGCCTTGGCCAATTGGTTGGTGAGACTAGATACTTCGGAGCCTAGTCAAGTGTTTGCTTGTGTGGTTTCTCAGTCTTCCTTATATGATCACATTTGAGAGCGCCAGTATAATGATCCACTTTTTCTTGTCCTTAAGGATAGGGTTCAGCATAATCATGCCAGAGACGTGACCTTAGATGAGGATGCAGGGTCAGATTTTTGTGTCCAATGTAGATGGGCTTCGGGATTTGATATTGGATGAGGACCATAGCTCGCGGTATTCTATTCATCCGGGTGCCGCAAAGATGTATCAGGATTTAAGGCAGCACTATTGGTGGAGGAGAATGAAGAAAGATATCGTAGGGTTTGCCGTTCGGTGTCTCAACTGTCAGTAGGTGAAATATGAGTATCAGAGACTGAGTGGCAACTTGAGCGGAAGATTATTCCCCAGCGGAACTGGGAGAGAGTCACTATGGATTTTGTGAGTGGTCTTCCATGGACTTTGAAGAAGTTTGATTCAATTTGAGTGATTGTAGATCGGCTGACCAAGTCCGCGCATTTCATTCGGTATGTACTATATATTCTTCGGAGTGGCTGACAGGAATCTTTATCCGAGAGATTGTCCGATTGCATGGTGTTCCAGTGTTTATCATCTCAGATAGAGGTACTCATTTTACTTCTCAGTTCTGGAAGACATTTCAGCGAGAGTTGGGTACGTAGGTAGAGTTGACAACAGCATTTCACCCTCAGATGGATGGGAAGTCAGAGCGTTCTGTTCAGATATTAGAGGACATGTTACGTCCCTGTGTTATTTACTTTGGAGGTTCTTGGGATGAGTTTTTACCTCTTGAAAAGTTTGCCTATAACAATAGTTATTAGTCGAACATTCAGATGGCTCCGTACGGGGCATTGTATAGGAGGTAGTGTATATCTTCAGTTGGTTGTTTTAAGCTGGGCGAGGATAGGATATTAGGGATAAAGTTGGTGCAGGATGCTTTAGAGAAGGTGAAACTGATTCAGGACAGACTACTTACAGCTCAGTCACGAAAGAAGAGTTATGCAGACCGAAAGGTTCAAGATGTGTCTTATATGGTTGGTGAGAAGGTCTTGCTGAATGTTTCGCCCAAGAAGGGTTTTATGAGGTTTGGAAAGAAAGGGAAGTTGAGTTCGCGGTTTATTGGGCCATTTGAAGTACTTAGGAGAATTGAGGATGTGGCTTATAAGCTTGCCCTGCCACCCAGCCTATTAGGTGTGCATCCGGTATTTAATGTATCTATACTCCAGAAGTATGTTGGGGACCCGTCCCATGTATTGGATTTCAACACGGTTTAGTTGGATGATGATTTGACCTATGATGTGGAGTCGGTGGCTATTTTGAGTCACCAGGTTCGAAAGTTGAGATCAAAGGATATAACTTCGGTGAAAGTGCAGTGGAGAGGTCGGCCCTCGGAGGAGGCTACTTGGGAGACCGAGCGGGAGAGGCGGAGCAGATACCCTCACATATTTGAGGCTTCAAGAATTTTCTTGACCCGCTCGAGGACGAGCCTTTGTTTTAGTTGCGGAGGGTGTGACGACCCGTCCATCTACACATGAGTTACCACTTTGTTTTCCCTTTTTCAACTTCTTTATGCTTCATTATCCGTATCTTATATGGTTGAGTTGGTTCGGAGAGGTTTTGGCAGGAAATAAGACACTTAGTCTCTTTAAGGAAGGTTTGGTTTAGAAAAGTCAACTAGATGTTGACTTATGAGTTAGACGGTTCAGATCTGATTTTCGATGATTCGGTTAGCCTCGGGGGATGATTTGTGACCTGGGAGAGTGATCGGAATTTATATTGGAAGTCCGACGTAGAATTAGGCTTGAATTGGAGAAGTTGGTACTTTGGCAAATTTCGGTTGATACGTGATATTTTGATCCGAGGATCGGAATGGAATTGCGAGAGTTGTTGTAGCTTCGTTAGTTCATTTGTGATGTGTGTGAAAAATTTCAGGTCATTCAAACGTCATTTGGTTGGGTTTTTGATCTAATGTGTCTTTTGAAATTTTTGGAAGAACTTAGGCTTGAATAGGATGTAATTTGATGCTTTAGGTGTTATTTGAGGTGTTTTGATGATTGGAACAAGTTTGGATGATGTTTTAGGATGTGTTGAAGCTTTTAGTTGAGGTCCCGGGGGCCTCGGGGTGAATTCGGATAGCTAAATGAGAAGTCTCTGACTTGGAAATACAACAACAGTTGCAAGCCTCGCAAATGCGAGAAATAGTTCACATTTGCAATCTCGCATTGCGAGTGAGGTTTCGCATTTGCGAAGGAGGCTACCTGAGGCAGGGTTCGCATTTGCGACAATTTGATCTCATTTGTGACCTCGGCATGGTTTGCATTTGCGAGCTCCTTAATGCATTTGCCACCTTGACAGGGCAGGCCCTTGTTCGTAATTCCAAAGTTTTTGTCACATTTGCAAATGAGGTGTCGCAAATGTGACATCTGAGGGATGTATTCAGTTACTAAATTCGAACTTATCCCATTTCCCTCATTTTCCACTTGACCTTGGTCGACCTTTGAGAGCTTTTGGACGGCAATTGAAGAGAGCTTCGACTGTGATTAATTGCAGGTGAGTCCTATGATCTAAACACATGATTTAATTGTAGAATCAACCTAGAAATTCATGAAAACATAGCAAAAATGGGAATAACTATGGCTTGAGTTTTAATATTTTAAATTGGGTTTTGATGGGCCATTTGAGCTCGGATTTGGGAGTTCTTGGTATGTATAGACTCGTGGCAAGATAAGAAATTTGTTGACGTATAATTTTCTAGAATTCAAGAAGTGGGCCCAAGGCTCGGGTTTTGCCAATTTCAAGATTTTTGATATTTTTCGATTGTTTTTGACTGGGTATTAATCCATTGTCATATTGAGACCTATTCGTTGTGGTTTTGATCAAATTCGATGCGCAAGGAGGTCGATTTGAGAGGTATGGACATAGCGAGCTACGACTTTGGCCGGCTTGAGGTGAATAATGATAGTAAATGATGTCTTGAGGGTTTGAAACCCCGAATTTGCACAACGTAGTGCTATATTGAGGTGAAACACGCACTTAATGATGAGCATGGCATTGTTTACTATTGGGGATTTTTACTTGGTCCATCCCGATTGATATTTTTACTGTGTATTTTAATGAGGTGTGTTTGTTATCAACATGATTTGGGCTTATCGCCATATTTTGGGCTTCTTGCCGATTACTTGAGTCCTTCGTGGATTTTTATCACTATTTCCTCACTATTTGATATACTATTTAAACTCAGTCATGTAAATTAATACTGTTTTACAAACTCGGCCTCTTTTAATTGAATTTTGAGATCTAAATGATATTTCCAATGTTGTTTGGGCTGAGCACTACTATTTTATGGATACCCGAGGGGCTTATTATGTTTCTGGACTGAGTGAGGCCGAGGGCCAGAGATACATTTATATGCCACGAGGTGGCTTGAGTGTGATGTGAGAAGGCTTTTAGGCCTTGAGTGTGATGTGAGAAGGCTTTCAGGCCTTGAGTGTAATGTGAGAAGGCTTTCAGGCCTTATGTTGATATAGGGCTTGGGCCGTAAGGGGCCTCTCCGGAGTCTGCACACCCACGTGAGCGCGGGAACCCATATGATTTGATAGTCAGCTTGAGGGCTTGATACTATGTTGAGTGAATGATATCGAGCCCGAGGGGCTGATACTATGCTAAGTGAGTGATACTGAGCCTGAGGGATTGATACTATGCGTAGCGATTGATACCGGGCCCGAGGGGAAGATTACTACCCATTGTTTACTTGTTGTTTTACCTGATTTACCTGTTTTTAAAAAGGAGATTTCATTTGATTCTTTACGGTTTTACTGCTTTAAGTGATTTACTGCCTGGTATACAATTGCCTTGTGAATTTATGTGTTTTCATGCCTTCGATTATTATTTATTATTACTACTCACTGGGTTGGAGTACTCACATTACTCCCTGCACCATATGTACAGAATAAGGCATAGCAGAGCCCGCACCTGAGCACTGATTCCTTCTGGACCAGGTAGCGAGTTGGAGTTATGAGGTAGCTGTAGACGTCCGCAGCCCCTTGTCTCCCTTATCCTGCCTCATTTATGTTTTCCTCAGACTATTTTATTGGATATTATTTATTCTGTAGACTTCTAGCAAACTCTGTTGAAGCTCATGACTTATGACACCCCGATTTGGGCTGTGTTGGGATGGTATACTTTGCTATTATCGTTGTTTCCGTATTTATAGCTGTTTATACGCATTTTGGATTCGATAATGTTAATTATTTGTTAAAAGAGGTGTTTTCATTATTCTGGCTGGCCTTGTTTTCACGAGAGGCACCATCAGAACCGGGTATAGGTTTTATGGTCGTGACAGTGGTCTAAGATATGTTTTAACACGTTGCAATATTCCTAAAATTAATTGAAAGTGGTTTAAGATAAAATGCAAGTAGGTTTGAACATGTTCTAAAATTAGATAATTAGGCTAATAATAGCAGTTAAGCGACTGTGCTAGAACCACGGAACTCAGGAATGCCAAACACATTCCCCAAGTCAACAGAATTCCTTACTTAGATTTCTGGTTTGCAGACTATAATATAGAGTCAATCTTTTCCTCGATTCAGGATTTGAACCGGTGACTTGGGACACCATATACTATCCCAAGTGGCGACTCTGAATCTTTAAATAAATAAATCACGTTTCGATTCTCCTTTAATTGGAAAACTCCCTATCTATGTCCTTCGTGGATTGTAGTGAAAAAACGGAGGTGCGATAGCGAGACAACTAAGAAAACCTCGCCTCATAGTCGGTCATTGACATCTGACCTTACTCAAGATGCTCAAGCTGATACCACAACTCTTCCCTCTCAAAGGGCAGAATATACCTGTCCAAGAACAACTGTATGAACTGACTCCAAGTGGTGGGAGGAGAACCTGCTGGCCTGCCAAGAACATAAGACTGCCACCACATACGGGCCCTGCCCTCCAGCTGGAAAGTAGTTAAGTAACCTCCATATGACTCCAATATCCTCATGTTGTTGCAACATGTCCCTGCACCGGTCAATGAATTCCTGGGCATCTTCATGACACTCGCCCCCAAAGATCGGAGGCTGAAGCCCGGTCCATCTATCCAAAACTTATGCGGATCGCCCTCCCCAGCTAGCATGGTCTGGGGTGCCACTGTAGCAACTAGCTGAGCCTCATTCGCAGGTAGTACACCTGGAGAATGCTACACTACACCTACGTGTCCTGGAGCCTGAGTAGGAGGGGTCTGTGCTCCCCCTCTTGCCTGTGAGGTAGCTGGATTTGCTGGAAATAAACCAGCCTGAGTCATAGTATCCATGAACCGTAGCAAGCGGCCCATGATCTTTTGAAATACCGGTGCTGTCATAAAATTTGTCGGGGTAGGCTCAGCTGCGGAAACCTCACCCTGCTCCTCGATGGTAGGATCTCCCACGGGCCGGTGGTACTACTAGAATAGCTCTGGACACCCTCGCCCCTACAATGAGTTGGTGCCCTCCCCGGCCTCTGCCTTGGCCTCTAGCAACGGAGGGAGAAGCCTCGCCCGGGTCTGGAACATCAACCGTGTGTGTCCTCACCATCTGTGAGAGAATATAAGAAGAAATTTAGTATACCAACCACTGCATTATAGGAAATGAATAGGGAATGAATGGGAAGATCGAAAAGTTGGAAGAAGAAAGGACTTTTTGGTTAGACGCAACAAAAAAACCTCACCACTGCATGTAGTAGAATATACACCAAAAAACCATTATATCCTACTGTTCGAATCAGGATAGACAGCAAAAGGGAAGACACAAAGAAGGACTTCTTCTGGATACTGATCGGCATGAAGGAAAAATAGCTCACTATAGAAGTCTCTGGCCCGCTCAAGGATGCGCACTAGAATGATAACCAGATCGACCCACCTCCGATCCTGTACAATTAAGTACAGAAACGTAGTATGAGTACATAAACAATATGTACACATTAAGTATCTCGTCTAATCTCGAATAAGTAAAGACGAGAGGTTTACTTGATACTCACTAAGGTCAATTAATATGTCAAGTTTTATGCTAAGCATGGAAATCACTAGTAAACAACAATTTATAATAGGAGTAAAAATAATGTTCTTCACAATATTCCAAGTAGCTACTTGCATCTCGAAATACCACATAGATATCATGCGCACAATATGCAAAGGCGAAGGCCCGATCTAACAGAAATAAAGCATGCACTTGCCGAGGGTCGACGACGCACCTATAGATGCATCTATTCATACTGAGGTGATTAACCCGATCCCCAAATAACAAGCAATATCAAGAATGCACACAAGGCACATTAATATTCAATGATGTCATTTAAGAGTTCAATAAGTATACAAGTTCGCTCTTATTCCCTTTCAAGTCTCTAGCATATCCTAAGTGGTTATATTTGCAAGGAAGTATAAAGATTTCCATAGATAAAGCATGATATGGGTCCTAAACTACCTAGGCAATTAACATAATAGTAGCTATTTACGGACTCTCGTCACCTAGTACGTACATAGCCTCTCCATTTAGCAGCAATTACTCAATTATCACTCCTATGGGAACATTTTCCTCTTACAAGGTTAGAAAGGAGATTTACCTTGCTCTAAAGCGCACTTTGAAATATCAAGTACAATACTAAGCCCTCAATTCAGAGCTGAATGATTCCAAACTAGTTAAATGAAGTTAGAACTAGTCAATATAGGCTTACAAGATCGAATCCTACCTATTTAAGCAAATTCCCGACCTTTTTTCACAAGTTTGCTAAAGTTTGAGCGCGGGCACACGCGCCCGAATTCTGAGATTTTTCGAACGAAGTTGTTCTCTACACCCTAAAGATCAATAATATATGATTTGTAGTTCATTTCATAAAAAATTTCTTGGTTAAATCTTAGTTTTATTAAAACCCTAAGTCTAGCTCTAACGCCTTTGATTTCACCTAGTTTTTTGTGTTAAATCCATCTAATATACATGTATTTAAACTAAGAATAAGTGGGAATAACTTAACTTGCTATGCTAAGCTGAAACCTTCTCTTAAGAGCTTCCAAATCGCCCAAAGGATGAGTGTAAAATACTAAAAATGATCTTTGAACTCGAATTAAATGAACCTAATTGCCCAGCGATTTCCGCATCTGCGGTTAGGGGAACCGTATCTGCAGTCCTGCACCTGTGGAAGGAGAGCTGCATCTGGGGAACTGGGCCAAGGGCTGGGACCGCTTCTGCGGTCTAAGGCTCGCATTTACGGAGCCACATTTGCGACTACGAAGCCGCTTCTGCGGTTCTGGCCTAGATTGACCTTGGCCGCTTCTATGGAGGAAAGACCGAACCTACGGTCCCATACCTGCGGTCCCGCATCTACGGTCCAAGAACCAAAGATGAGGTTATGACAGAAGCTGTAAATCTTTAGCCATCTTCCAAATTTTCTACTTCACTCGAGCCTCGTCGTTTGATGCGGGGCTTCTGGGTCCCGTCCGAACATACCGACAAGTCTGAAATCAAGAGGTTGACCTACTTGAAGCATCAAAACACCCGAAACAACGCCTAAATCGAGGAATCACCCCCAAAAACTAAATAAATCGAACTTATGAACTTGAAGTTCTGAATTCTCCTCTAACGGGTCAAAATGCCCTTAAACTATTCGGATTGACACCAAATTTTACGGGCAAGTCTTAAACAATATTTCAGACTTGTACCAAGTTTCGAAACCAGAATACGATCCCGGTACCTAGGAAATCAATGATTACTTAGTTTTTTTAATTCGTTAAAACTTCAATTTAATAATTTCTGATAAAAATTCATTACTCGGGCTAGGAACCTCGGAATTCGATTCTGGACATACGCCCTGGTCCCATACTTTCCCACGGACCCTCCGGGACCGTCAAATCATGAATCCGGGTTCGTTTTATCAAAAAGTTTACCGAAGTCAAACTTGGCCTTTTAAGAGAATCTTAAAGAAACAAATGGACATATTTCACTCAAAACTCTTCTAACTCCCGAACCAACCGTCATCCCAAGTCGTAAATTAGGTAAAACAAGCACGGGAAGTTTTATTTAAGGGAATGGGGTTCTAAAAGGCAAAACGACCATCCAGGTCGTTACGCACTCCATGAGAGCCATCCCTTCCAGCTTACACCAAGTCATCAAATTCCCAACTTCATAGGGAACAGCATACGAGGGGAATAACACATATCTCATGAATGCTACCGTATCGCCTTAGATATCAAGGTCACTCAATAAATGAAGGAAAAAGATAAAGAAGCATAGCAATCAACAGGACCAAGGTCGATACATAGCAATACCAAGGATGTCATCAGGGACCTGATATGGTCGAAGCTGCAGGATTGACCATAGAAGACCTCGACCCCATTTAATAAGACAACAAAAACCATATAAAGAAAGCTTACATAGGCTGCAAACTTCAAGAACCAGGTAAATTCCATATTCTAAATTATTAATACAAAGCTTTTAGCCATGAAGATATGCCAGGTATCCCAAAGGAACTAGTCATGCACAAGCTCAACGTCGGCCCATTCTACCCCCCGGTAAGGCTGGACAGGGCATAAGTTCAACTCCGCAATCAAAGACGCAGTATGCGAAGACGTAGAACTATTATAAAATGGCTCCATCAGGGAGTCTAAATACCCCAATGGTTCTCCAATGTAGTTATGGTGAAAAAGAAGAATGGGAAATGGTGGATGCGCGTAGATTTCACAGATTTGAACAAAGCATGCCTCAAGGATTCTTTTCCATTACCCTACATCGACGCAATCATGGGCATGAACTACTTAGCTTCTTGGATGATTAGTCGAGCTATACTCAAACCCTCATAGAAGAAGAGGATCAAGATAAACACACTTTCATCACCAATCAAGAGACGCACTGCTACGAGGTCAAGCCCTTCGGGCTGAAAAACGTAGGGGAAACTTACTAAAGGGTAGCAACGAGGATGTTCAAAGACCAACTCGGCAAAAATATAAAAGCCTATATAAACGACATGTTGTTCAAGTCCAAAAGGAAAGAAGATCATGTCGACCACTTAAGAGAAACCTTTGAAATACTCAGACGATATGGAATAAAATTGAATTTCAAAAAATGTGCATTCGGCGTGGCCTCGAAATTCTTTTTAGGTTTCCTAGTATCACAGTGAAGGATCGAGTTCTAACCTGATCAGATCAGAGTCATCGAAGGGACATCAGAACATCGTACCACCAAAAAATAGGTTCAAAGGTTGACTGGTCGTCTCGCCGCTCTTTCAAGGTTCATTTCGTGATCATCCGACAAATGTCATAGATTCTTCGACATACTCAAGAAGGATAACGCCCTCCAATGGACTTTTGAGTGCGTCCAAGCCCTAAAGGAATTAGAAGTATATTTTATGTTGCCACCATTGTTTTCAAACCAGAGCTAGGAGAACGTCTCCTCATTTACCTCGCTGTATCCAAAATAACTTTGAGTGTAATCCAGGTCCAAGAAAATAAAGGTAATCAGTCTCCTATCTATTACATTAGCAAAACACTAGTCGACACCGAGTGCGGTACCCTCACCTCGAAAAGCTGCTCTAGCCTTAGCCTTAGCTTTACGAAAGCTTAGACCATATTTCCAACGCCATCTATTTTAGTTGTGACGACTTTCTCCCTAAAATGTATCTTGCATAAACCGGAATTATTGGGTAGATTGGCCAAATGAGACATCGAACTAAGTGAGCACGATATCATATATCAACCATGAACAGCAATAAAGTCACAAATTCTTGGTGACTTCGTCGTCAACTTCACGATGCCCGAAGTTGAAATAGAAGTCGTCCACACTTCTCCCCAAAAACAAGACCTCCGGGTCCTATAAATTCATGGTGCGTATAAAGCATAAGGTTCAAACTGGGACTCGTACGCAAAGTTTCGACCGGCAAAGTAATACGCCATTCCATAAGGTGCTCAGATATGGCTAACAATGAGGCCGAGTATGAGAACATAATTTTTGGGTTAAGGCTAGCACTCAAATATAGGGCAAAATGGTTAAGACTTTGCTGTGATTCTAAACTTGTTATCAACCAAGCCACAGGGACTTTCCAAATTAAGGAACAAAGGTTACAAAAATACTAGACTGAAATCTATAAGTTACTACCCAAGTTCAAGGAATACCAACTCGACCAAATCCCACGAGCACATAATTTAATTGATTATTTTTCTAAGTGGGTAGAAGCAGGATCATTCTCCCAAATACGTGAACATGAAGTGATCGCCTTCATATAGAAAAACATTATGTTCCATTTCAGTCTCCCTAAAGAGTTTCAATAACTGACCCAATTTACAGGAAAGAAGGTTGTCAATTTTTTTTGAAAAATGGCATATCAAAAGAATACTCTCAACGCCATACCACCTCGCAGGCAATAGACAAGTAGAGTCTCCAACAAGTCGATACTGAACATTATGAAGAATAAACTTCAAGGTTCTAAGGGGTTGTGGCCAGAAATATTACCAGAAGTACTATAGGCTTCCCGAAACACGCCGAAGACAAGCACATGAGAGACGCATTATTCTTTAGTCTATGGGACTGACGCATTAATACTTGTCAAAGTCGGAGAGCCCGGCCTAAGATACTCCCACGAGAGCGGGCCAAGGAGCGATAAAAACAGGAGGCAAGAGCTAGACGAAGCTGAAGAACAAAGATACATGGCCTACATAAGGATGACCGCGCAAAAACAACATGTAGAGCACTATTATAACAGAAAGGCAAAGGTTAGGCCGCTCAAAGTCGAGGACTATATGCTTAAAGCTAAAACACAAGAAAGCAACTATCCACATGAAGGCAAACTAGGAACAAATTGGGACGGCCCGTACAAAATCACAGCAATAACGAACAAAGGGTCATTCCAACTAGAAACAATAGAAGGAAAGCTACTATCAAACAACGGAATATTTCCTACTTTAAGTACTTCAATTTTTAAGAAATAAAATGTCCCTCAAGTCATACTCTTTTTTCCCTTATTTGAGTTTTTTCCCAATTGGAATTTCTCAAGGAAGTTTTTAACGAGGAGATGAAGGGGACACTTCAAGTTGAAGTACGTAAACTCGTAGGCACAAGACAACTCGTTCATTGCTCAATCTCTAAAACCTCATCTAGGTCGACCAATGGAGGGACTAGATAGACTGGGACTGGAATGCCAGCCAATGCCCAAATTTTTTTAAATTTCTCCAAGTGTAAGAATAAAGAAACAATGCATGAAGTTTATTTTTATTTATCCAAATATACAACCAAGGAAACAGTGTCTAAAGTTTTACGATGTCGACAAACTCCGCACCTAGAAACATATATTTCTAAACATAGGATATGTTCGACCTTGTTCGAACTGGCACCTATCGGCCCTCGGCCATAATCAAACCTAGGTTTGGGTTCGACCCTGTTCGAACTAACACCAAGCCCTCAGCCAAAGCTAAATATACGTTATGTTTGACCTTGTTCAAAATAACACCTATCGGCCCTCGACCATAGTTAAACATACTTTTTGTCCGGCCTCGTTCAAACTAACACCTATCGGCCTTCAGCCATAGTTAAATATGTGTTATATTCAATCTTATTCGAATTAACAACTATCAGCCCTCGACCATAATTAAACTTAGGTTTGGGTTTGACCTTGTTCAAACTAACATCTATCAGCCCTCGACCACAGTTAAACAAAATATATATTTCACCTTATTCAAACTGAGTGGTTATGAATTGAAAATAAAAGCAACCAAGTGAGGAAATAAACAAAGAAAATATAAGTACGAACCACAGGATGAAAATCAGATGCAAATAACAAAGTTGGCATTTCATACTTAGAACAACGTTACAAAGGCTCACAAAGACGCCACCAACTGCACACAAAGATACACAAAAAAGACAAAAAATAAAACTACCTTCATTGCTTGTAGCATCAATGAGGAAAGAACAAAAGAGAATGAACTAGTAGGGCTGGCCGCGGTCGTAGGGGGAAGACATCAAAAATGAGGCAACTTTCCTCTTATATAATGCAGGAGGGGGAGCTCTCGTCCTCCTCGATAAACCCCGGGATGGAAAAGAAAGAATCAAAAAAAGGTTATTACTATCATCAAAGGAAAACTACAAGAAATAGTGACAAAGAGGCCAAAACAAAAAGAAAACAGACAAACTCACCGGCCAAGGAAGGAGCAGGAATGAACTTCTTAAAAAAGCCAGGACACTCGCAAATTCCCATGATATGAGGCAGAACTCGGCCAAACCGATTAGAAATATTCCGAACAACGGAGGAGGCATAGTATTGGCTGCGTAACAAGGGAACAAGAGTTCAGAACCTATGACTAAAACAGGAAAATCAAATGTTTTAATAAAGAAAGAATAGACTCTTACGTGTATAATTCCTAGTCTCGGGAAAGCTGTCCATGTTGGCCACAACATCTTCGGTTCTAACAAAGAAAACATTGTGCCAAAATTAACCATTTGCCTTATCATCCATCTTCACCACCAGGAATTTTCCCCCTCGATGGTGAAGGTTCAACATTGTCCCCTATAGAAAGTAAGGGCGAAGAGATACATCAGATGTTGGAGTGTGATCTCGACCCCAGCTAATTCCGCAAATTTAGTAAACATCCTGATGAGCTTGTAGATATATGGGGCAAGTTTAACCGGGCAGACACAATAGTAACGGCAAAATTCCTCTGCAATGGGAGAAAGGGAATGGCGTAGCTAACTTGAAAAGGTATGAGTAGAATGCGCAATACCTGGGATGATAGATTTGTACCATATCCCACCTTGTAGGGACCAAATTTATGCGAGCGGGAATGTTGAATTTAGCCCTAAGCTTTGGTAGATCGGTAACATACCTGACTTTCTCCTACAAGAAATTATTTCCTCTACCGTAGGAAAGTTCTCATCCTCAATGGTAACTATTACAATAGTTATGTAAATAGTAGTAAATAACCCTAATCCCATATGTATTAGGAGTAGGACATGTATTAGATGTGTATATGTGTATATGTGTGTGTGTATATATATATATATATATATATATATATATATATATATATATATATATATATATATATATATATATATATATATATATGGTTCATTGAATCATTGCTAACATATGCTAATAATATCACATTTTTCCCATGTATTCTCTCATGGTATCAGAGCAATTGTGAGAGATTTATCACTGTGCATAAATTCCAGCAATTCCGGGAAGAGAAATCAGTCGCCGGAAGCCTTTTTCCGGTGACTTTTTCAAGGATTTTTGCATTTTCTTTGTCACTTTCATTGTTGTGAAAAATACAACACTACCATAAGATTCACCACTGTTCAGCGACTAGACCACAGAAAATCTCCGGCAGCAGCCACCCCACGCGACACCAGAAGCTCACGCGCTGATGCATATAGCATCTTCCGGCCATAAGATTCACCACTGTTCAGCGACTAGACCGCAGAAAAATCTCCGGCAGCAGCCACCCCACGCGACACCAGAAGCTCACGCGCATGAGCTCATGCGCTGATGCATATAGCATCTTCCGGCTATTTTTTGGAAAAGTGTCTTCAACACAGTTGGGTCATCTACCAATTCCGACCCTGGCCATACTGTTTTCATTTGAGTTTGACCACTTTTAGTTTTTTTCGACGACTACACTAATTTTTTCCGGCAAAAACAGTGTCTCCTTCGTCTGTTTCAGCAAATTTTCAATTGATTCTTTCTGTTATTTGGTGATAATTTTATAAACATCACTTCAATCCAGCGATTTCTTTTGGGGTCCATGCTTTCAGGTCTAAAAACTCGGGCTCTGGCAGTTTTGGTGTTATGATTACCTCAGAATCTTTAATAGGAAGTTAAAACCACTTAGCTTGGGCTTCATCAGTCGAGTTGTGGTGTAAAGGTCAAGGTTTTCAAGATCATCTAATCACGAAGTCTAGAGAAGGAGATGAAAAGGCCAAAGCACTTTGGAAGAAGATCGATGCTCAATTATGCAGTATTCTGTGGAGATATATTGATTACAAATTGATGCCCTTGTTTCGTCCATTCCAGACATGTTATTTAATTTGGGAAAAGGCTCACACTTTATACACTAATGAAATTTCCCGTTTCTATGATGTGATATAGCGGATAACAAATTTAAAGAAACATGAATTAGATATGTCTACTTAAGTGGGACAAGTACAGGCAGTCATGGAGGAATTAGAGAAGTTGATGCTAGTTTCTGCTAGTGTTGAAAAGCAGGGCAACGACAAAAGATGTTTCTAGTTCTTACTCTTATAGGGCTTCCTAATGATCTTGACTTAGTACGCGATCAGATTTTAGCTAGTCCGTCTGTCCCTTCAGTTAATAAATTATTATCTCAATTACTTCGCCTTGCTGCAACACCAAATAACCCATAATCTCATCATATACACTTGAATCGTCTGTTCCGCATCCTAGATAATGGACAATTGGGCATCTCACACTATGGAGAATAGACGAGGAGGAGGTCATTTTGGAAGATCTAGACCCAAGTGCTCTTTATTGTCATAACCTTGAACACACTCGTGACGTGTGCTATTATTTACATGGTTGCCCACCCAAAAATGATTATGTTGCTCATACCAAGACTACAGGTAACCAGGGATTTTATTTATCTTAAGGGGAATATAATGAGTTCCTTCAGTATCGAGCAAGTAACCAGACATCTCCATAAGTAGCCTCTATTGCTCAGACTGGTACTTCTATTGCTTGTATTTCCCAGTCTAGTACTCTTGGAACATGGGTCATGGGCTCAGGCGCCTCTGATCATATCTCTGGTAATAAATCCTCTTTGTCAAATATTGTGTAGTCACAGTCTCTTTCCAATGTTACTTTAGCCAATGGGTCTCAAACTAAATCAAAAAGAGTTGGACAAGCTAATCCCCTATCCTCTGTCACTCTAGATTCCGTTCTTTATGTACTTAGTTGTCCTTTTAGTCTTGTATCTGTTAGTTGTTTGATTCATTCCTTCCACTGTGGTATTATTTTATTGATGATTCTTTTATTATGCACGACCGCAGTATGGGACAAGCGATTGGAACAATGCTTGAATCAGAAGGGCTTTGCTACCTTAACTCACTCAAATCCTCCAAGACATGTCTGGTTACAGATCTTTCAGGCCTAATTTACAGAAGTTTAGGACATCCAAGTTTATCCCGGCTTCAGAAGATGGTGCCTACTTTGTCTAGTTTATCTACATTAGATTGTGAGTCGTGTCAGTTCAGGAAACATACTCAAGCCTCATTTCCTCGTACTATAGAGAGTCATGCAGAGTCTGTTTTTTCTTTAGTTCATTATAATATATAGGGCCCTAATAGAGTCAGTTCAACCTTAGGATTTTATTATTTTGTTAGTTTTATTGATGAGTTTTCAAGATATACTTGGCTTTTCTTAATGAAAGATCGTTCTGAGTTATTTTCTATATTCCAGAATTTTTGTGCTAAAATCAAAAATCAATTTGGTGTTTCTATTCGCATTTTTCGCAGTGATAATGCCTTAGAATATTTATCCTCTCAATTTCTGTAATTTATTACTTCTAAAGGAATAATTCATCAGGCTTCTTGTCCTTTGAACCATAGCAAAATGGGGTTGCAGAGAGAAAAGAAAGAGTACCTCATTGAGACTGATCGCACACTTCTCATTGAATTTTATGTTCTGTTGCATTTTTTGGGCGATGCAGCTCTCACAGGTTGTTATTTGGTTAATCAGATGCCTTCGTCTCCCATCAATAATTATATTCCGTATTCAATATTGTTTCCCAGTCACCCTTATACTCTCTTCCCTCTCGTGTTGTGGGATCACTTGTTTCGTTCATAACTAGCCCCTAGGAAAGATAAGTTAGCTCATCGTGCTCTCAAATGTATCTTCCTTGGTTATTATCGTGTTCAAAAGGGATATCGTTATTACTCACCTAATCTTTATAGGTACTTTATGTCACTTGGCATCATATTTTTTGAGTCTAAACCTTTCTTTTCCTCTTTTGACCACCTCGATATATCTGAGATCTTACCTATACCAACCTCTGAAGAGTTCACTATAGCTCTTCATTCACCTTCCGTCACAGAAGTCTTACCCATTCCAACCGTTGGGGAGTCTAGCATGTCTCATTTTAGATCTCTAGCCGCAAGACCACCACTCTTGAGTTAATCATCATCGTCCACTCCCAACATCAGGTACAGTCGATTCACATCCTACACCTGACCATGCTCCTACTGCGGACTTGTCACTTCCTAATGCACTGATTACACTTCGGAAACGTATATGGACCACACTTAATCCTAATTCCCATTATGTCGGTTTAAGTTATCATCATCTGTCATCACCCTATTATGCTTTTATATCCTTTTTGTCCTCTATTTTCATCTATAAGTATACATGTGAAGCATTGTCTCACCCAAGATGGCGATAGGCTATGATTGACGAGATGTCTTTTTTACATACGAGTGGTACTTGGGAGCTCGTTCCTCTTCCTTTAGGTAAATCTACTATTATTTGTCGTAAGATGTATGCAGTCAAGGTTGGTCCGGATGGTAAGGTTGATCATCTTAAGTCCCACCTTGTTTTTAAGGGATATAGTCATATTTGTTTGCTCAATTACAGTGACACCTTCTCTTCTGTGTCTAAGATAGCATCAATCCGCATTTTTCTATCCATCGTTGTTGTTCGTCATTGGTCTCTCTATCAGCTGGAAATTAAGAATGTTTTTTTACGGTGACCTTGAGGATGATGTTTATATGGAGCAACCACTTGAGTTTGTTGCTCAGGGGAGTCTCGTGGCCTTGTATGTCACTTGCGCCAGTCACTTTATGGTCTAAAGAAGTCCCCTCGAGCCTAGTCTAGTAAGTTAAACATAGTTATCCAGGAGTTTGGCATGACTCGGAGTGAAGCTGATCACTATGTATTTTGTCGGCACTCTTCTTCGAGTCTCTGTATTTATTTGGTGGTCTATGTTGACAATATTGTTATTACGGCCAATGACCAAGATGCCATTACTAAATTGAAGCAACATCTCTTTCAACACTTTCAAATTAAGGATCTGGGCAAACTAAAGTATTTTCTGGGTATTGAGATCGCTTATTCTAGCTCAGGTATTGTGATTTCACAGCGGAAGTATGATTTATATATTCTTGAAGGAGACAAGAATGATAGATTGTACAGTTATTCACACTCCGATGGATCTGAATTCTAAACTTCTGCCAGTATAGAGGGAGCCTCTTAGCAATCCTACAAGATATAGGTGGTTGGTTGGTAAATTAAATTACCTTACAGTGACAAGACCTGGCATTTCCTTTCTTGTGAATGTTGTGAGTCAGTTTATAAATTCTACGTGAGATAGTCATTGGGATTCAATTTTTTGCATTCTTCGGTATATAAAATTAGCTCTAGGCAAAGGTTTATTTTTTGTTGGATACTCAGATGCTAATTGGGCAGGCTAATAGTCATTCTACGTCTGGATATTGTGTCTTAGCAGGAGGAAGTTTGGTATCTTGGAAGAGCAAGAAACAAAATATGGTTGCTCGGTCTAGTGCAGAAGCAGAATACCGAGCAATGGCATATGAGTTAATTTGGATCAAAAAGTTTGCTTATTGAGTTGAAATTTGGTGAGTTTGGTCATATGTAACTTATGTGTGATAATCAATTTGCTCTTCATATTGCGTCAAATTTAGTGTTCCATGAGAGAACTAAACACATTGAGATTGACTGTCACTTTATCAGAGAAAAGATACTTTCGAGAGATATTGCTACAAAATTTTTGAAGTCGAATGATCAACTTGCAGATATTTTCACGAAGTACCTCAGTGGTCCTCTTATTAACTACATATGTAACAAGCTCGGTACATATGATTTAAATATACTAGCTTGAGGGAGAGTGTTAGAATATTTATGTAAATAATAGTAAATAACCCTAATTTCATATGTATTAGGAGTAAGACATGTAATATGTATATATATAGGGCTTATTGTATCATTGTTAACATATGCTAATAATATCATATTTTCTGCCATGCATTCTCTCTGTAACAGAGATGCTATCAGCATGAGGAGGCATAGTCACCACCAAAGGCATATGGTTATTTCCCTAGCCGGAATCAAATGACAACCATAGTTCTGATAAAAGAAAGGATATTTACATAAAGAAAGGTTAAAAGCAACTGGAGTCACTGAAACTAGGAAAGAAGACACACAACAATAGAGTAAGGAGAATGAAGCATAAGGATTCAATGTTAAAAATACGTAAAGAACCAATGAAGGCCCTCGCATCCCTATTTATAAGAATTTGAGGATTATATCCAAGAAATTATGCCATTATTACTTAACACTGGAATCGAAACGGCAAATCCAACTGACAGATGCACGGGAAATAATGCAAAGCATTGGGAAAATACGCCATAATGACGTATGGTGAAATGATGTCACTTTGGTACAGAAACGATGTAACCCCCTAAAACATTGCGGCTCACAAAAGGCCACATTGCCAGCTCATCCCAAATATCACTAACCGACCCACTCGTCCATTTTTTTACCACAACAAACAAAATACGTGCATCAAGGTCGTCCAAGGCCGGCCTCAATAAACGAAGGGACTAACTGTATGGGTCAAATTCTGCCTAATAATATTTAGGACAAGAAGCATTGAAGAAAGAATCAGTCATGGGCGACCAGGAAATAGCGAGACTCATGGTCGAGCACCACGGAAAAGGGCTGTAACGAGTAGTTTTTAGAATAGGATACTAAATAGGAGAAAAGACAATAAACGAAAGCATATGACATTCGTTCAATAAAAATAGACTTTTGTTAAAAAATTCTCTCTCCTAAGAAGATACAAACGCTATCTTTCCATCAAGATTCTAGTTCATGTTGTTCCACACTTTTTCATCCGAACCGAGAATATGTTGAACATTTTAGGATTTGTGTATCACTCATCATTGTCGAAATGGATAATCATCTAATTAATCCTTTATTGGGTAACCACTCCTCCTATTTACTCAAATGAATTTATTATTATTTATTGCTAGTTATTATTTCTCCATTATTGGTCATACGTTTTGGAATAGTTAACGCATATTGTTGTCATTCTGCATAAGATCTGCCTAACATTTGTTACATTTTCGAAACTCACACTTAAATATATTATTATTAACTGGGTTTAACCCATCATTATATTAATATAACTTTTTTAGACAAAAATCACTCTTTTTGGTCAAACATTACTGGGGACTCAATAACAAAGTACATGTTCGGCGGAACCTAATAACTATGGCGCAAACTCTATATTTAGCTTAAATTTTTTATTTATGTATGAATAAGCAACTTAGTACCAACAACTTAAAATGATTATAATATTAAACTCTTCGACGTCGTTTGGCTCAAAAGAAATATACATACATTAGTAATGCAATGCCTGATAATACAGAAATTAGTAATATATTAATTAGAAATGCAGAGATTATTTCTTATTATACGTTTTATTCATTGCACTAATATTAAATATACAGGATGTCATGTAGAATATTTATTTATTTTTTAAACTAAAATGCTATGAGTTTACGATTATATTCTTGAATACTTATTTCATAGGCTTCTACAAAAAAGATAAAAGAATAGTTTTATCCTTTTGGTGTTTTATCCATATATAAGTTATATAGTATGAATTGTTATGAAATAATATAAAAGACAAGAACAATAACTCAAGAACAAGAGCAAATAGAGAGAGAATAGGGAGAGAGAGAAGTATTCTTATTAATACTTGGGGTGATTTACAATGGGATAAGACCCCTCTATTTATAGGAAGAGGAATGACTTAGCTTCAAGCTAAAACTCTTAGACATTCACTCTAAATAGACTTCTATTTTATAACACTCCCCCTTGAATGTCTATTCAATAATGTGCCTCATAAAATCTTAAAACCAAAACCCAATGGGAAAAATTAAAGTAAAGGAAAAAGAGTACACATGTTTGAATATGCGCCTATTGGTTGCCTCGTTAAAAACCTTGCAAGGAAAACCCAGTGGGAAAAAACCTTGTAAGGGAAAAAGAGTGCAACGTGCATTGACTCCCCCTAATGAGTACATCAATTTATATCCTTGAGCATTTGCATTCCAATCTTGTGCATCATCTTCAAAACGATCTTTGATAGAGATTTGATAAATATTGAAATAAATATTCCGCACCTTGAAATCATCATTCTTGATAGATATGAACATCTTCATATAATGTCGTGGAATAACTCTTCAATATCTCCATAGATGCATTCTCAATGCCATCATGCTTATAGTTATAGCAAGATTCATATGTACACAAATTGTACTTAGGATGTGGTACTTCAGGACCACGAATTGCATATGCTTCAAGCAACTTAAATCTTTCAAGTTAAGTCATATAAGCCATATAATAGACTTTAGATGCATATCAAGTTTTCCATGTCATGCTAGACAAATAAGATATCGAAAACTGACTATACATACCTTTGACTTTAAACTTTCAAGCATTTGAACTATAGGTTCAAAACTACATGTCTTTCATATGGAATCAATTCTTCTTGAATTGTATCTCTTCCATTTAGTTACTTTCTTTGGGTCAGCAAATGCGTATAACATGCTTTGCAATATGTTGGAATTGAATTATCCCTTTTATGAACTTCAGGTTCATATTATGATATTCGGAGATATATATATACAAATGATAATTCATCCCATGTAACCTTTTCTCAAGTGTTTATCATGTCTCCCCCTCATGTTAGTAAAGCTAACTTGTTTCCTCAACTTTGGGAAATCATCTTTGTGCATTATTATGTCAATATACACAGCACATTAATAAGAAGATGAAATTATTTGGTTCCTGACCCTGAACCACTTGTGAAGGGAGAATATAATATACTCTCGTATACAACGTATATCAAACTGATATATATAACTTTGTTCTCATAAGAAACAGTTTAGCTATTAAGTGGAAGCACTCAATAATTATCTTGCTAAACCATCTTTGATATAAACCAACTTATCAAGATGAACTATCTTGAGTAGAGAATCTGGAAATTATGCTCGAAGTTAGATTACTGAGCAATTTACCTCGCAAGCACCGGCCAGGCTGCGGGTTCATAACAATTGCACATGTAACCATATCATAGATGCATCATATGTGGTATACATGGCAGGTGAATGGGCCCATATTCACCTTTGATATTTCCAGAATTTATGGGCTTCAACCCGAACTCTTTAGTTGGTCAGTTCATTAATGAGAACAAGTGATACAAGAGAATTCGTAAAGAACTTTCTAGTTCTTTGATATTAACCTATGTGAATTTGCACATCATACTTAAAATGAGATGGCTAACACGAATGCCAACTGAATAAATTATCAATATTGGTAAACTTCAAATTTACACCATGACATGTGCACTTATCAATAAACTTCAGGTTTATTATGACATGGGTTTTATACCAATAGATATCCACTTTATTGTGGCATTCTTTCGTTTGTGTAGTACAAACTGGTGAACAAAGCGGGTAGCTTTTCATATGCAAATTACCCCGCTACAAGTTGTAGTAATAGGAGATATCAAAGCCTTCCTTTATTTATAGTCTCAATATAATCAATCGCTTTCGCGTGTACTTTGGAAACTGAATAAGTTTCTTTGAGACTTACTACAGCACAATACTCAATTGTGTTTCTCCAACATAGTAATAATTGGCTCTTCTAGAGCTCTCAATTAATTTTGTACTACCACAGATTCATCAACATCCATGTGGTGAATATCTTTCATAAAGAGAAAGTTATACCATTATGGTCATGTCAAACTTATATGCAAGATATGTTTCTTGCATTATCGTTGTCCTTTAATAGTCATATTTCCAAAATACTTTGGCGTACAATAGGTACGTGACCAACGATCATTCATGCCATATATCATCTCAAACCTCCTTCTAGGGGTGAGTGTGGTATCATCTCAAACCTCCATCTAGGGGTGAGTGTGGTATATTTAATACCAATTTCATCTTCATATTCTTCCAATAATGAATATGTATTCGTGAATCAGATGTTGTCACATTCACTTCGAGGATATGTGATTTTGTTATCCTTTTCAAATCTATAAATGCGTCAGGCATTTGATTTGCTATTCTTTGCAAATGGATAATCTTTTGTGCCTCTTTCTCACAAATAGAGGTGTGTGGATCAAGATGAGATAATGATGCATTTTTCCACAAAATTTCCCGTTTGGTTTCACCAACTTCTCCCCCTAATTTTGGGAAAAGTGTCTCATCAAATTGACAGTCTGCAAATCGTGCAGTGAACAAATCTCATGTCAATGTTTCGAGGTAACGAATAATGGAGGGCGATTCAACCTCAACATATATTCCTAACCTTCTTTGCAGACCCATTTTGGTGCGGGATGGCGGTGCTACAGGCACATATACTGCGCATCCAAAGATTCTTAAATGGGATATATTGGGTCCATGACCCAAAACCAATTGCAACGGGGAATATTTGTGTCAATTCGTCAGTCAAAGACGAACTAGCATTGCTGTATGCAAAATGGCGTGACCCCAAACCGAAGTGGGCAGCCGACAAACTAAAATGCTGCATGCAAAATGGCATGAACCCAAACCAAAGTGGGCAGCCGACGAACTAGCATTGCTGCATGCAAAATGGCGTGAACCCAAACCGAAATGGGCAGCCTCGTTTTCATGAAGAATTCAAGATTATTCTCATCTATTGTCTCAATATGATATCCATTTTGAATGATATCTTTAAAACTCAACAAGTTCTTCTTAGACTTGGAGGAGAATATTGCATTCTCTAAGATAAACGCCGTGCCTTTGGGCAGAGTTACAGTTGCTCTTCCGGAGCCTTCAATCAATTTACTTTCCATGGTTTGACATATAAAAGAAAATATACGAACATGAGAATAAACAACTTCAATTCGTTTGTGT
The DNA here is from genome assembly GCA_034376525.1 of Nicotiana benthamiana. Taxonomy (NCBI): domain Eukaryota; kingdom Viridiplantae; phylum Streptophyta; class Magnoliopsida; order Solanales; family Solanaceae; genus Nicotiana; species Nicotiana benthamiana. The sequence goes on from CM067326.1 coordinate 44,353,691, forward strand.
CACATAATATTTTCAAAATCTGCTGCTAACAGTTGACTAACAAAATCAGATATGTTATCCATAATTGATTACTTTGCAGTTTGAAAATTTCAGTTTAAGCATTTTCTTCAAACAATCGATTGTTAAACACAAACAATCGATTGTTGAACATTGACAATCGATTGTTAAACACACACAATCGATTATTTGCTATTTTTGAAAAACTTCAGATCACACTGTCTTAAGACAATCGATTGTCAGACATAGACAATCGATTGTTGGTTATTTTTGAAAAATTCCAGACCTCACTGTATAACGACAATCGATTGTTAGACATAGACAATCGATTGTGGATGATTTTTGAAAAATTCCAGATTACTGTCTAACGACAATCGATTGTTAAACATTGACAATCGATTGTTGACTGTTTTTGAAAAATTCCAGAACACTATTTTAAAGACAATCGATTGTTGATCATTGACAATCGATTGTTTTGCAGTTTTTATGCGAAATATGAGATAACCGACTAGTTTTTCAGGTTAGTCGATTACCTCTACTGGAAAGTAAAAATATTATTGATATTTGAGCATATTGATACATTCTAAAGAACTAATACTAACATTATATCATGAACTAACTAATACGAGCTAATACTAATGGCTATTAGTTTATTCATTCACTAATACAAACAAAAATAAAATCAAATAGCTCCATCTTCTTTCATCACGGATCCATCACCGATTAGGTGGTCTATCTTCCCCTCGGGTTGCTCAAAGAAGTCTGCCACATCCAAGTGGGTGATGTCAAAGTTGTCGTCAGAGACAAAATTCGTTTCAGGGCGTTTACTCTTTCGAGATGCTTGATAAAGGTCAACCAAAAGTCATGGTATACGGCAAGCCTTTGACCAGTGCCCGTTTTCACCGCAACGATAATATATAGTTTATAAACTATTTGCTTTTGGGTTCTTATCGTATCGTGCTTGTGGCAGAGTGACCAACTTCAAGTTGTCATCTCTTCTTTAAGCCATTCCACAAGATAGGTGGATCCTTGACGGTGAGATATTCAATCTTCAAACCTTCATCAAGGTGATGGCGCAAGAAAATCAAGGCCTTAGCATAGTTTTGGGTGGATGCATTATTTCTGTCTTTAATGGCGTCTCCAAGACCCATAGCATCTAAGTGGATTTCAGCATCCAACACCCATGTCATATAGTTCTTGCCCGAAATTTCAAGGGCAACGAACTTTCTTTTCATAATGTCAGACATAAACCAAAATTACATCAAGAGCGTGTTCATACTTACGGGCTCTATTACAATTATCACATTCACTTCAGGGAATGGATCAAAATCATGTGCTTTACACAATCTCATGTCAAATATTACTTTCATAAAGTGAAAGATTATTTTGAGAATCCTTATTGTTCTCATTACCACAATAATGACGATTATAACTTCGTCTATTGCCATGTCCACATCCATTGATACCTTTACGGTAATTAGTCTTCTTTCAGACTTATCACATACTGCTACCACATTCTCTAAAGGGAATGGAGCAAATTCAATTGGACGGAATTCTTTGCCACGTCCACATTCATTGATACCTTCATGGTAATATTTTAGTCTTCTTTCGGACTTATCATATACTGCTTCCACATTCTCTAAAGGGAATGGAGCAAATTCAATGGGACGGATTTTCAATTATTTGCCCACAATCATACATGAATTTAATCATGGCAGGACATAGAGATTTTACCACTTCATGTGGTTATAATTTCTTACAAACTCCATTAGAGTTATAATCAAACTTTGTTTGTATATTAAATCAAATCGTAGAATTTCAAGAATTTGAAAGGGAAAAGTAAATTACTTACCTTTAAGGTATACCAATTATATTTTCAATGTTTTCTTCCTTTTCTCCACTGATGCAGACGACGGCGGCTCCGATGCGGAGAAATTGACGTCGGCTTAATCTTCTTAAAGAGCTTCTTGAGACGGTAGAGTCTCGTGCTGATAACGTGTTATGAAATAATATAAAAGACAAGAACAATAACTCAAGAACAAGAGCAAATAGAGAGAGAATAGGGAGAGAGAGAAGTATTCTTATTAATACTTGGGGTGATTTACAATGGGGTAAGACCCCTCTATTTATAGGAAGAGGAATGACTTAGCTTCAAGCTAAAACTCTTAAACATTCATTCTAAATAGACTTCTATTTTATAACATGAATTAGTTATTCCATGTTGATAGCCGTAGAAAGTTTTACAAAAATTGTGTATAATTTTATATAAGGATTAATTATACATCACTAGAAATATATATCAAACATTGAATAACTATCATAACTCTCCATACCATGATTATTTCTTCCTATATAGCAGACAACCTCTTGAGCTTCAAAACCTAGCTTCCTTGGATATGCGTGTGACTATTACATTACGTATATTTAGGAGCATTTATTTAATTAGCCCTAAATAATAGTTAGATTAATTAGTTATGTGTGCACATTTACCATCAATATCCATTTGAAGTCATGGATTAGAGTATTAGACTATGGTTGACATTACGTACCTGTCAACCAACTAGTTCAAGATTCCGCATATTACCTCTAAAATTCCCTCTCATTCTTCATTATTCTTCTTGTTCCTCCAAAATCCAAATTCATAATCCACTCCTTTCTTCCTCCATTCTCGCCTTTGCCACTAATCCAAAAGTTTATTACTATCTTCTTTTTAGTATTACTTAAACACATCAATTTCTTTTGGAACAAGTTAACTGAATTATGCTTCGCCTTCTTTGTAGAACAAGCCGCCGGTGTTGCACCCGTTTACCTCGCCGTCGTTCCTTCTCTTCATCGTCAAGTCGTAATCCCGAGGATTCTGTCAATATCCTTAATGATATAAAAAATCCCCATCTTGTCCCTTCCCCTGCCTATCCTCCAATTCCCGAACCCACCCACCCCTCTCGTTACTCTGTATTTGCTCTATCGGTAACCCTATTATCCGCCATTGTTGCTTCCTGCGCTGTAATATTAACTCGCGATGATGAAATTGAGAACGTGCTGGAAAAATCGAACGAGTCGTTGATGAGGATTGTAAATAGGATGAAGAAGACAGGGGCAGCAGCTTCTGTGTTATGGAAGTCGTTGAGGTCAGTTATGTCTTCAGCGAATCACGAGGTTCGGGTCGGGTTTGAGATTAGGGTTGCGGCGTTGTTAGCTGACATTGCGGCCGCTAGCGAGAGTCGGAGGGCGGCGCTCGTTGCCGCAGGCGGTGGCGCGGTGATTGATTGGCTTCTGGAGACGGTGGGGACATCAGGGGAGAATTGCGGGACGCAGGCTGAGTCCGCTAGGGCTTTGGCTTACTTGATTGCTGATTCTAATGTGTGTGAGGATGTTCTCGCGAGGCCTCATGCTGTTCCCTATCTTCTTAGGTTTATTTTCTCTGCTCAGCCCCGACAATCAAAAAAGGTGAGGCCTTTTTCCATTAAATTTTTTAAATAAATTACTGTATGGAGGAAATTGTATAAAATAGTTAAAATTTAGTGAAATGTTTAACTTCAGGACTTAATCGTGCCTCAAGCAAGCCCTTGAAGATACTCGAAAATACTGAATGGCATGAAATTACATAGATTAAGTTCTTTGTGGCCGGGCTGTTGAAAGTTATTAAATTCTTATATCATTTTTTACAATATTGGAGGATTTTTTTTTTAACATGGAAATGTTGAATTTTTTGTTGGAAGCAGAATACAAGACGTAGTTCATTCGATTATTCTGATTCTTTGAAAGGTAGGAGCATGCTGGTTGCAGCAATTATGGATATTGTCACGTCCCATTGTGAAAGCGCAGACAAGGTTTTGTTCAAGCCTACACTACCCAAAGATGCTGAGATGAGAGATATTGCCGCAGCAATTGAAGTAATCGAGGAAGGTGGTATGCATTGGGATGAGCCACATGAGGATGATGATGATGGCGGAGAAGGGATGAAGGGTATTGGGATGAAGATTCTTGAAGGTACAACTGCTGTAGGTCTTTCAAGAACTAATGCGCTTGTTGAGATGGGGCCTCCTAACACTAGCCAGACAGTCAGATATACCCCTAGTAATCTCTTGTTTAACAAAATAAATGATAGTTCGTCAGCCCGATCAAATTTGTCTACTGCTGTGGTTCCTGGCCTTTGGGATGATTTGCATTCTGAACAAGTTGCTGTTCCTTTTGCTGCTTGGGCATTAGCAAATTGGGCAACGGCTTCGGAAGTTAATAGGTATCATATTCAAGAATTGGATCAAGAGGGGCATGCAGTCATGGCTGCTTTAGTGGCACCAGAGAGATCTGTGAAATGGCATGGCAGTCTGATAGCTAAATTGCTTCTAGAAGACCACAATCTGCCGCTAAGTACTTCTGTTTCTGATTGGACGTCTAGTCTTCTGTCTACTGTTTCGCATGCAAGTAAGACTCAGGACATCCCCCTAGCTCAGATGGCATTGTCTGCATTTTTGGTTTCTCTTGAGCGAAGCCCTTCAGCACAGGAGGTAGCAGTGGAAAAGGGTCTTCATTTGATGAGAGAGGCTGCTAGACAGACCACAAAGCATTCTTCGGTGCAAGAAGCATTGGCTAAGGCTTTGGAGTTGCTCTGTGCTAGGGAATGGCATATGTCACTGGAAGAAAGCCAACATTGGTCTGGCGTTCTGCTCCCTTGGGTCTTTGGACAACTATCCTCTGATGCAATACGGGCATCTGCAATATGTATCCTTTCACACATTCTTGAAGATTATGGACCATCCTCCATACCAATTTCTCAAGGATGGTTAACTATTATGCTAAATGATGTTCTGGAATCCAAGAAGACAGCATTAAGCAAAGGAAATAACCAACCAAACAGTGATAAAGTGAAGGTTTGTCGCACTATAATCTTTTTTTGTTTTGTTTTGGGATGGCGTGGAAGTAGTCTTTTTAATTTGTAAGTAGAAACATCTCGTGTCTCCTTGGTTTCTCTGTGGTTCATGAAGAATCTTAATTTTGCAGACCCAAGTTGATCAAGCAAATGTAGTTTCTGCCACTCAAATTGCTAGTCAATTGGCAGGAGCAGTTGTCAATTTAGTAGGAATGCAACTTGGAAGAGTTGCCAATGCTGATGATACACATCCCTTGGCAGATCTTCTCTCCCTGGAACCTTTTGCTGTGGCGCTAAAAAGTCTTAAGAAAGACAAACTGCCTAAGATCAATGCTGCAGATTCTGCAGTGGCCACACTTAAAGGGATCAAAGCGTTGACAGAAATATGTGCCGAAGATACTCTTTGTCTGAACAAAATAGCTGATTTTGGAGTCCTCAATTTGCTTAGGCGCCTGTTACTGGATGATGATTATGAACAGCTTGCTGCAATAGAAGCATATGATGCCTCACGAGCATCAGAGGGACAGGAGCGGGTGCCAACTGTTCCTGGCGAAGCTTCTACTACTACGAATTCCAATGATGCATCCAGTCTACGCGTTCCGCCTACAGGTCATATTCGGAAGCATGCAGCACGGTTGCTAACTGTACTTTCAGTTCTTCCAAAAGTCAAGAAAGGACTAGTTGGGGATAAAGAGTGGTGTGAATGGCTTGAAGAATGTGCTAGTGGAAGGATTCCTGGTTGCAATGACCCTAAAATTCGAAGTTATGCTAGGGCAACACTGTTGAACATATTCTGTGATGACCAAACTGGTGAAGATTCTGTAAATGGTGATGTACTTCATGGAAATCCTTCTAGCAAAGCACATACTTGCCCTCGTTATGCTGACATGATCCTCCTGATAAATCCTGAATTACCCCACTGGAAATGTATGGAAAAGATAACCCCAGAATCATTGGATGGGTCGTCATCTTCAAGTGCCAATGATTCTGCTGAGAGTGAGCATACAGCAGATGAAGATACCAGTAATGATATATCATCGACATCTGCAAGTGAATCTGAGAACATATCAGAGTCAGAAATTCCTGCAGTTGATGTTGTCTTTATACATGGTTTGCGTGGGGGACCCTTCAAAACTTGGCGGTTGTCAGATGATAAGTCATCAACCAAATCTGGCCTGGTTGAGAAAATTGATGAAGAGGCTGGACGGGAAGGAACATTTTGGCCTGGTGAATGGCTGGCATCTGATTTCCCTCATGCCCGTCTGTTCAGTCTGAAGTACAAGGTTGGTACATAATCTGTCTATCCTTTTAAAATCTTATCGAATATTCAATCATCTTTCTCCTCATGTGTAGCCTTTTTTTATATTAAATAAAAAAAGGTCTTGCAAATGATGAAGTCTTGCACTTCTTTAAATCAAAAGTTATGTTATTGTTTTTCTAAGTGTCCCTTTGCTATCTATTTGTCCCCCCCCCCCCCCCCAACCCCCATCCCATACAAAGAAAAAGGTTTACCTTGTCGTCTGACTTTAAACATGAAATTTTATGCAGACAAATCTAACCCAGTGGTCTGGAGCGAGCCTACCTCTTCAGGTATGCAATTTTCTTAACTTTTGTCAAATTATCGCGTGTGTTTGAGATTGGTCATAGTATCATGCAAAGCACTGGACTGCCCTTTTCAATTGTTAGAGACTAGTTTATCCATCCTAAAGCTTTCAAGAAATGTCTATACATTGCCACATTCATCCACTAATGAAGGGAATGTGAGATTATTCAACTCCTCTATAACATTCTACACCAGAAAAAAAGAAATAGAAAGGATATTGCACTCAAGGGTATGACCTAGCACTTGCTACAAGCTGAGTGGACCGTGAGAAACTGAAATTCAAATCACAATAGAGGGAAAAAGGCTAGGTAGTTTCTTCTCATTTGTCTAAGCTTTAACAGTGAGAAGTTACCCCGTATTGTGCTGGTTGAAGGCAGCAGATACATGATGGATTAGTCGAGGTGTATGCAAGATGGTGCGAATGCCACCATTATCCAAAAAAGGGAGCAAAGGAATGGTGATAGCATTGCAATATTGGAAGAAAAACAAATTTGCCGAAGAATAATAAGAAAGAATACAGGATAGGGTAGAATTATATGAATTATAATAACACAAACTTAAGTATTTAATGTAACTTGAACCCTTGTTATCATTAACAATGATTCAACTCAAAGACAATAGTAGTAGAATCAAAGAAAGAATTACTGTTTGAAATGGAATTAGATAAAGAATATTATTTGTCAATTTCAAGTAAATATGCAAGAGCCCACTAATTAATAATCCAACTAGGCTCAACACAAAGGAAGACATGTTATATCAATCAAGAGAAAGAAAAGAAACATAATGGAGAAGAGATGAACTAATACAAAAAATCTTACCCTAAAAATTCAAGTTGAAGTTCAAGAAGATGAAGATGAGATCAACCCCCTCGCTTAGAAGCTTTAAAATTAGGCTAAGCCTCTCAAAACTAAACTTCTCCAAAACTAAGATCCTAACTAATGGGATGATTAGTTTATAGTTAGAACAGGTTTCTTCATCTTGAAGAGTTCTATTGTGCAGAACCTGGGCATGTTTTGTTGCTCTTGGTCCTTTAATCTGTTGTGCATTTCCTTATAAAAATAACTTGATGTGCGTGCAATTCAGTGGCATCAGATGTATTATTCATTTCATTGTTTTAAACCCGCAGGAAGTAAGTGCCATGCTGTTGGAGAAGCTTGTTGCTGCAGGCATTGGCGATCGACCAGTTGTATTCATTTCCCATAGGTTGGTCCTAATCAAACCGCATATTCTCTGCTGTTAGATTACTTGGAGCTTGTGATTCTCTGGTCCATTAATTGGAACTCCCTTCATTATACCTTCCATTCTTGGGTGGTTTTAAAATTAACCACTTCCCATTGAGGGGAAGTTTTAGTTCATGTTATGTAGCATCCTCTGAGGCTCTTTTCAAGAAACTCTTTTTGTATCCTGCACCTAGGGTTGCAAAAATTATTTTGTTTGGCGCTGCACATTTTCGCTCTAGCTCATATGATACATTGTTAACTATTATCTTAGTAATGGTGTCATAACTATTTTATCTTCCTATTAGTAATGGCACCAGAACCCTTTTGCATCAGTTTAAGCATCTATTCAAGATGATACCCCATAGCTATACATGTTTACTGACACGAAACCACACTTTTGGTTGCAATTTGGCAGCATGGGCGGCCTGGTTGTCAAGCAGATGTTGTATCAAGCAAAAGCAGAAAAGAAGGATGACCTTGTCAAGAATACAATTGGAGTCGTATGTGTGCTTCTTCCTATCAGATGATGAATTACAAGACATTTGACCTATTTTTATACTTTTTAAATTCTCTTATTCATTAGTTTTCCTAAAAATGATTGGGTCAGGTATTCTACAGCTGTCCTCATTTTGGCAGCAGACTTGCAGACATGCCTTGGAGAATGGGTCTTGTTTTCCGCCCTGCCCCCACTGTTAGTAGAATTTTCCTGCTTCCTTTATTTACCTTGTTATCTTATTTCTCTTTTCTACTTATGTTTTTCCCAAGCGTACTTGAGTTTCTTATTCTTATTTAGAAATATGCACATGAGATTTGAGATTTTTGTTGTGGGTGCACTTGGGTGTGAAATTTGATAAATACTACTTCCTGCCACTGCTAGATTGGGGAGCTGAGAAGTGGATCTCCAAGATTGGTTGAGCTAAATGATTTTATGCGGCAGCTTCACAAAAAAGGGATGCTTGAGGTCCTCAGTTTCTGTGAGGTAATATTTTTCCTCCCTCGAGTTTCCTTTGAAAAAATTCACTTCTGTGGTTGCCGTTCTAAATTGACTGATGATCCTTTCATAGACCAAGGTAACTCCAATTGTTGAAGGCTATGGAGGCTGGGCTTTTCGAATGGAAATTGTACCATTGGAGTCGGCATATCCTGGATTTGGAGAATTAGTTGTAAGTAACTCATATTGTTGATTACCAGGCACCTATATTTGTTGCAATAGTTTGCAGTTATCAGTTCTTTGTGGTTGAGCATAGCAGATCATATCAGTGGGGCTGTTATTTTCCTTATCTTTCCTAGATTTTTTTTTGGGTCATATAGTTAGAGCATTCTTTTCTCAATTATCGGGGCCTAATGATTTTTTGGCAGTTTAGTATAGAAATTAATATGATAAAGGAAACATGGAACTTCCTGTCTCATCTTTCATAGAGATAATTTGACACTCATTGAAGTGGTTGTCAATTTATGTTATTTTGGAAGTAACTAAAATTTTAGTAGGTGAAAGGGAGTAAAGCTTTTTGAAAAGGTTTTACTGTAGGTAGCGAACATAAAACTTGAATCGTGCTTGAGCAAAAAAATAAGACCTGAATTTTGGAGATTGGGAAGTTGATTCTGATATCTGTGGAACCGTTGGATGCTTGTCCTTAATAGTGAAAATGGATGGCAAGATTGTTCTAGTGAGCCAGTCGTTTGAAAGCATGTATCCTCCAGGCTATTGCACAATTATATTCATCTTGACTCATGGAGTTGTGTTAGACAATGTTTTGATTAACTATCATTGACCTTTATCTTCTATACCTGCGGAGTTTTTCATCTTTGCCCACATTTTGGTGCAGGTTTTGGAGTCAACTGATCATATTAATTCCTGCAAGCCTTTGAGCCGAAGCGATCCTTCTTATAAAGAGACATTAGAATTCTTGCATAAATTGAAAGCTCTTAGTAGATGAAGATAACTGTACATAAACAAGAACCAACATAATGGAGTTTTGACATTCCTTTTCTCCATTCTTCACATGCAAATAGTGTAACTAGCAGTAGGGACTGGAAGTAATTGGCGCTTAGATTATTTAGGTAGAGCTCATTGGAAGTACCAAATTTTCATAGGTTAAGAGTTTACAGATTACTTGTACAGCGAGAATTTCTACTGCGCTGTACGTTAGGGAGAGTAAACTACAGAATGCTAACCATCGATTTCTTTTCCAACACATTGATCATTCTTGAGAGAATGTTGTAAACACTTTGTTCTGTAAGTGTTGTATCATCCACCTGTTGTATATACATTTATCAAAAGCTAAAAGATAACTATCCTTTCTTTGAGGGTGTTTGACTGGTTGTTCCCCCTCTTTACGGTACTTGTTTAATAAGCTGTAAAAATATTTTTCCTATTATAAATATATTATATTATGGATGTTCATTTAGTACTCCGTTGTAAATAAATTTCTTGAAGAAGCTTATTCATATAAGACTCCGCTGTAAATTTATTTATCTATTTAGTACTCTATTATAAATAAGCCTTCTGAAGAAGTTTAGCTCTCGATACTCCGTTATGGATAGATATTACCCTAGTAGAAGATTATCTATACCCACTACAATAAGCTTATCCTTTCGTATTCTGTGTTGGATAAGTATTACCCCAGAAGAAGATTATTCATGCCCAGTACAATAAGCTTATTCTTTTGGTATTTTGTTATGAATAAACATTACCACCTGTTGAAGATTATCCTACCTAGTACAATGAGCTTATCCTCGTTACTTCGTTATGGATAATTGTTACCCTCGGTAGAAGATTATCTATAGCAGTTTGTAATAGTAGTTTACGCAACAGCTTGTAGTAGCAACTTGCAATAGCGACTTAGACAACAACTTCTTTTCTTTTATAAATAGAGGAGATTTTATTTCATTATGTACATTTGTTTTTAAGTTGAATAATATATATAAGTTTCTCTCTATACTTGTCTTTACTTTATAGTTCTTATTTTATAACACGTTATGAACGAGACTCTGTAATCTCGAGCAAATACTTTGAAAGCATCAGAGGTATGAACTTTCTTTTCTAAATAATGTCAAATCTATCTAACTTGAATTTGTAGCTCTGGATATATCAGGCAAAAGCTACATGTCTTGGGTGCTTGATGTTGAAATTTATCTTGATGCGATAGGTTTGGCAGACACTATCAAGGACAAAAATCAAGCATTAAACCAAGACCGTGCAAAAGCATTGCTATTCATACGTCATCACCTTGACGAAAACCTGAAAATGGAATATCTTACTGTTAAAGATCCAGTCATACCGTGGAATAATTTGAAAGATAGATATAACCATCTGAAGATGGTCGTTCTTCCACATGCACGTTATGATCGGACTCATCTAAGGCTACAAGTTTTTAAATCTATCATTGAGCGTAATTTTGCTATGTTAGAATAAAAATTCCCAATTGAAATTATGTGGTGATAATATTACATAACATAATGTATTGGAGAAAACTTTCTCACTTTTCATGCCTTGAATGTGCTCCTGCAGCAATATCGAGAGATGAGATTAAAAAAATATTCTAAACTTATCTCACATCTTCTTGTAGCCGAGCAACATAATGGGCTACTAATGAAAAACCATGAAAGTCGACCTATTATTCTTGTCCATTCCTTGAAGTGAATGAGACGAACTTCCACCAAGCTAAACATGGAAGATGTCGTGGCCCCAGTCGTGGTCGGGGAAGAAACTCTAATCATGGTAATGATAATGTACCAAAGAACATTCCGCACCACCAGCGATGAAAAAGGAAGGAACAAAAGCATGAAGTGATGCAAGCACCAAATGCAAAAAATGCATGTTATAGATGTGGAGGAAAGGGGCACTAATCGTGTACTTGTCATACGCGAAAGCACCTGGTTGAGCTTTATCAAGTCCCCAATAGAAGACAGAGAAAAATACTGAAGAAAATTTTATTACTGAAGATAATTAACACTTCATGCATTTGGATGTAGTTGATTATTTTGTACTCCCGAAAGGAAAAATAAATCATGTGATCGGTGGTGAATTTGTAGAAATGTAAATATTTTAAATTTTTGTTGTTTGTAATGGATAGTATTGTTTCATTATTGTTGTACATAATAAAAGTTATACTTTGATAATGATGTTTATTATAATATATTTTATTTATAGTATTTTGAAGAATATGGATAATATTGTTAGATCTGCTTAAACTCCAGTAGAGTTTACAAAAAATATACAACCACCAGAAGTTATTATATTTTGTATATCTCATTGTAACTAAATTTTATTAACCACTAGAAGTGGTATATGCCTATGATCAATGGAAGTAATAACTTAGGCTTTCTATTGTTACAAACTTACGATTGAAGACAAGATACCTAAGTATTCTTTATATTAAATGACACGTCTCGATTTGCTTCTAAAATAGTAAATATTCTAGAAGAGGTGAAGCATCCCAATTTGATGTGATTAATGCGCGTTGAGATAATTATGTTCTATTTCCTGAAGTATGAGAACTTTTGATAATATTAATCCATTCCATGAAGTGAATGTGACAATATTAATAAATCTTGTAAATATGAATGTGCTCTTGATGTAAATATATTACAATTCATCTCCAGAAGAGGTAATATAATTGAGAGAATCCATATTCAATATTTTGTATTTTAAATTTTCTCCTGAAGAAGTAAACAATTGAAATTGCCTCCTGAAGTAGGAAAATATTATGGAGAGGAGTTTTCGTGTGCTTAAACAATTATTTTTCATTGTTTATTTAATTGTAATTCTCTCTCATGATACCAGAAATATCTAAGCAATATTTGATAGTACAAAATGTATCAACAACTCCTGAAGGGCTAACTGTTCCCCTAGAAGATAGGTGACACCAGTAGTGTCCGATAAATATTAGATTGTGGATAATAAATGAAGGCTCTCGAAAAACTTATATACAAATATGTAATTAATATTATACGATTATGGTTAAAACATATATTGTATTAAACCTGAAATTTATTTATACAGATGACTATCATATTAAGACTACAAATGACTAGAAGATTAAAAATCTTCATGTTTCTGCAATTATAGCGGGTAAAATAATATAGATATGAGAAGATATCCACCTTATTCTTCAATTTATATTATACCATGTATCACAGTAAATCAAAAGTATACTAATGCATAAGCACTCATGATAAATCAGAAGTTTACTAATGCAAAAGTTTATGTCATAATAAACCAGAAGTTTACAAAGAGATAGCACATGCCATGATAAACTTGAAGTTTTCATTTGCCATTTTTGAATGAGCTATTTAAGAATTCAGATAAGCATATATTGAAGAACTAGAAGATTCTTCAAAAACTCACTTATGTTGCTAGATCTCATAATAAATTGATTTTACTAGCTAAAGTTAGGAGTAAGACCCCTGCGTTCTGAAATATATAAAATGTGAGTATGAGTCCATTCACCTATCCTGTAAACCACTTGTAGCTACATATATGCATGGTTACATGTGCGATTATTGTCAACGTGTAGTTTGGCATTTGAAATTGATTTTCTCAAATAAGAAAATAATTTTCGAATTATGAAATCAAGACAGTTCATCTTTATAATGCTGGTTATATCCAAGCTGGTTTAGCATTGAATATCTCCTATTAATGGCTAAACTATTGCTTATGAGAACAAAGCTTCATGTGTTGGTCTAAGATTTTCTAAATTGCATACAACAATAATTGTATGCATCAAATTAATAATATATGATAAATCCTCCCCTCACAATTGGTTTAGGATCAGAAACCAAATATTTTTACTATCTAATAACTTTTGATACGTGGTATATTATTAATTTCTCTACCACAACGTACAAAGAGAGGTTTTCCAAAGAAAATTTGGGATATATGTTAGTTTTTCTAACATTATGGGGATGGAATAAACAGTTAAAAAATATATTATATGAATCGAATTATCATTAATATGACTCTCACTTGGAAGATAATTCATGTCAAATGCATAAATATTTGTTGATCCAAAATTAAATATCATATTTCAACTGCAAATTCTTCTACTAAAATTAAAGTCCCGAGGATAAAGTTTTCTATATGCATGAAGCGTAGTAAATCTATCAGTACGAAAGGTAATCATCCTTGAAAAGTTTTTTAATCAAATGAGTCATATAGGTTATGACTTGCATTTAAATGGAATGGCATCATGAGTCTGGACGACTAGACTACAGGTCCGATCCTCACAAACGTTTACAATATTGTGCACTATATTGTATCAGATATGTCGTCGACGATCATTTTGTATCGGTTCCTAAGATACATAACTTGTTGAGATCTCATCACTTTCTTTATTTTCAGGTACCTGGATTTCTTTTGGAGTTTTATGAAAATTTTAAATTTTGACCTCGAATTGGGGTCAGATTTCGAAACTAGTTGCATACTCGATCTCGGAAGTGAATGGGTATACATATTTTAGTCTGAACCACGAGTTTGTACCAAGCGGGACCGAGGTCGATTTTAATTTTTTAATTTTTTAAGAATAGGAAAACCATAATTTTTCAGAAAAGTTAGTTCCTCTAATATTAATTAACGATATTAAGTTAATTATGATTAGATTCGAGTGTATTAGAGGTGAATTCAAAAGGAAAAGCTATAATTGAGTAGTGAGTAGCTAGCGAACTTGAGATAAGTGCTTAGTTTAACCTTGACTTGAGGGAATAAGAATCCCCAACCTAACTGCTATGTGAATTTACATGTGCGTAATGTATAGGTGAAGTTACGAGTATCTATGCATCACCAAAGTATTTGTTAAATATGATCCCTTCCCTGTTTCCAATTTAATTGAACCCTGGCTTAATTTTATGATCATTGATGTCTATATGCTTACTTGGTTTCGTTAAATCAGTGTTAAGTATTGTTTCGAAAATTTTGGAAATATTGGTTGTTCCTTTGGCTTCATTGTGATACATAAAAGAGTGAGCTAGTTGACAGTGTTTTAATATATATTACGGTTGGGTTATTTGTGAAATGATAAATGATGAAGTTATGAGTGGTACGGTTTATTGTTTTCAATTGTTGAGGCAAAAATATTGTGAAAGGCATTGATTTGAAAGTTGTGAAACTTTTATTAATAAAAGTGATATAATTGTCTGGTGGGAGCGGTTGCACGCCGCAACAAGGAGTGATAAGTTTGGACATGTGGGATCGGGTTGTACGCTGCAATAGGAGAAATAAGGGAGATATTTGTATATAGGGAGGAGGAATAAGGGTGGACATGTGGGAGTGGGTTGCATGACGCAACAAGGAGCGATAAGGGAGAATATTTATGATTTATTGCTTTTTAAATACAAGGAACGAAAATCTCTCTATTTTACTCTACTATTTATCTCATATTTGACACCTACGGTTACTTTGAAAGCGAAATTTGAAATGTTAAAACTTATGTGAGAATTTGGTTATAGCTCAGATCTGGTAAGATCTGGGTGAGTTATTTCATTTATTGTTAAAGTTTATTGTTTTTGTTTAGTTTAGAATTTTGTTTTTGCTTTATGTTGTTACAGGTTATAATTTCCCGCCGTAGCTTCGTTACTGCTTCATCGAGGTTATGCTCGACACTTTCTCAGTACATGAGCTCGGTTGTACTAATACTACACTCTGCACCCATTTGTGCAGATCCAGGTACCATCCAACATTAAAGAATTTAGTAGCTGGCATTCATCACCCGGAGACACGAGATAGATCTTTTGGCGTCTGCATAATTCTTAGAGTCTTCTCTTAGTTTTATAGAGACTGTTTATTTTACTTAAAACAGATACATTATTTATTTCAGGCCATTATATGTAGTATTTTTAGAAGTTCGTGAATTGTGACATTGGATCCTGGGGTAGTCTTAGAATTATATATTTAGTTTGTGGCATGGTTTATATATTCGTTTATTATTTTATTCATGAAGTTATTCATGCAAACTATCAGGCTTAATTTTTTTTAAAAATTGTCTTATTGTGTTTTATTAATTATTCAAAGGAAATAGATAATCAATTTCTAATATTGGCTTGCCTAACAAGCGGGGTGTTAGGCGCCATCACGGCCCTAAGGTTGGGAATTTGGATCATGACAAGTTAGTATCAGAGCATTAGGTTGCTTAGGTCTCATAATTCACGAACAAACTTAGTAGAGTTTGAAAGATCGGTAATGAGACATCTGTAATTATCTCTCAGAGGCGATTAAGTTAAGAAACAACTCCATTCTTTATTTCTACTCTATTGTGCGATTCTTGTTATCTCAAATACTGATTAGATTCTTCTAGTCTCTCGCAGATGGCGAGAACACATGCTTCCTCTTCCGCTGACCAACATTTCGGTCCTCCAGCAACAGCAGCTCCTACTAGGGGTAGAGGCCGAGGGTGTGCCAGAGGTCGAGGCAAGGGCAGGACTCAGCCCATTGCTCAGGTAGCATCCTGAGTTGTGGAACCTCAAATCGAGATTAATTAGGGGGGTTCCAACTTAGATCATTCAAGCGGGACCACCTTAGGTCCCAGAGGGGTCTATTACTACCCTGGTACTTCAGACGCTTTGGTCCATTTATTGGGTATTATGGAGAGTGCAACACATACTTGCACATTCCCTGTTACAATTATCGTATCTCAGGCTGCAGGAGGGGTCTAGAATCTTGCTACCCATACTCCAGTTTAGACTACTCCTCAAATTCAAGCCTAGTACCAACCTAATTAGGGTTATTCAGCTAGTTGCTGTAGCGTTGCCCTTTGATGGGGCAGCTATGTCCACCGATGCTTTGTGGAGATTGCACAAGTTCATTAAGCTATTTCCTATGCATTTCAATAGTGAGACTTCAGAGGATACTCAAGAATATTTGGACAGTTGTCATGAGGGTCTGCGTAATATGGGTATTTTGGAGACCAATGAGGTCGATTTTGCTACCTTGCAGATGACCGGTTCCACCAAGAAATGGTGGAGGGATTATTTGTTAACTAGACCAGTTGGGTCATCTGTCTTGACTTGCGATCAGTTCTCTCTTCTCTTTTTGGAGAAATTCTTGCATGTTACTACTCGAAAGGAGAAACATTGTCAGTTTGAGCAACTTTAGCAGGGCAACATGACTATGACCAGTATGTGAATTGTTTTGTGGAGTTGGCTAGACATGCTATTCTTTTGTTGCCCACAAAGAGAGAGGGTCAAATAGTTTATTGAGGGTCTTGCTCAGCCCATCAGGTTGCAGATGACCAAGGAGACACGGACGAGATTTCTTTTCAAGATACAACAAATATGGCTAGGAGAGTTGAGTCAGTTCTAGGGATGGTCCGTCAGGGGTCTGACAAGAGACCTCGCCATTCCGGTGGTTTCAGTAGTACCTCATCTGGAGGAGGATTTCATTTAGTAGAGTCTAGTCTTCCAGGCCATTTCATTCAGCACTACAGGCTTCGTATGGTACTTCGGGTGGTCCTAGTTCTTATATGCCTCCTTCTGCGTAACCAGTCTACAGTGCATCATCAGCTACTATTAGAGCACCTCCTCTGAAGAGTTATTATCGAGGTCAGCCGGCTCATCAGGGTCTGTCTACATATCAGGAGGGATGTTTAGAGTGTAGTGAGATGTTTTGAGTGTGGTGAATATAGGCATATTCAGAGAGCTTGTCCAAAAGTCTCGAGTAATTAGCATCAGCACTACGGTTCCCGTGCTATAGTTCCAACACCACCTGCCCAGCCAACAAAGGGTAAGGGTCATATAGCTAGAGGTAGAGGCTACAATGTTATAGGTGTAGGTCAGGTAGCTAGGGTGGAGGCCATCCTGCTACAGGTGGAGGTCCTCCTAGAGGTGTGGTGCAGGGTGGCGGGGCCCAGCCCCGATTATATGCACTCCAGCCAAGCCTGAGGCAGAGTCCTCCGATACTGAGGTTTTTTCTACAGAGTCAGTTACTATCATTTGTGAGTTTCCCGAGGTGTTTCCTGGAGACTTGTCGGGGATGCCACCCGATAGGGATATTAATTTTTGTATTGATGTGGCTCCGGGCACTCAACCCATTCTCATTCCTCCATACCAGATGGCCCCACAAGAATTGAGAGAGTTGAAAGAACAGTTGTAAGACTTGCTTAATAAGGGTTTTATTAGACCCAATGTCTTTCCTTGCGATGCACTGGTTTTGTTTATAAAAAAGAAAGATGGGTTGATGAGGATATGCATAGATTACCGAAAATTAAGTAAAGCTACTATCAATAATAAATATCCATTATCGAGAATTGATGATTTATTTTTTATCATCTTCAGGGTGCCAAGGTGTTTTCGAAAATTGATTTGAGATCGGGCTACCATCAGTTGAATATTAGGGCGTATGATTTTCTTAAGACAACCTTTCGGATGAGGTATGGCCATTATGAATTTTTTGTCATGTCCTTTGGGTTGACTAATGTTCCAGCAGCCTTTATGGATTTGATGAATCGGGTTTTCAAGCCTCATCTGGACTCTTTCGTGATTGTGTTCATTGATGATATTCTTATATACTCCTACAGTCGGGAAGAGCATGAGTAGCACCTCCGTATAGCGCTCCAGACTTTGAGGGATAATCAGTTGCATACAAAGTTCTCAAAATGTGAGTTGTGGTTGGATTTGACAGCTTTTTTGGGTCATATTTTATCAGCTAAGGGTATTCAGGTTGATCCTAAGAAAATAGAGGCAGTCAAGAACTGGCCTAGACCCGCTACAGCCATAGAAATCAGAATTTTCTTGGGTTTGGGGGGTTACTACCATCGTTTTGTGGAGGGATTCTCATCTATAGCAGCCCCAATGGCTAGATTGACTCATAAAAGTGCCCTATTTAAATGGTCAGACAAGTGAGAGGCAAGCTTTCATAAGCTCAAGATAGCCTTGACTTCAGCACCGATGTTAGTGTTACCATCAGATTCAGGTTCTTTCACGGTGTATTGTGATGCTTCTCGAGTAGTACTTGGAGCGGTATTAATGCAGGATGGCAGGGTGATTGCATATGCATCTCGATAGTTGAAAGTCTATAAGAAGAATTATCATGTTCATGACTTATAGTTGGCAGCCATTGTTCATGCATTGAAGATTTGGAGACAGTATCTTTATGGCATGACGTGTGAGGTTTTCACTATCCATCGTAGTCACCCAATACTTATTCAAGAAAAAGGATCCAAATATGAGGCAATGGAGATGGTTGGAGTTACTAAAAGATTATGATGTCATTATGTCATATCATTCAGGGAATGCCAACATGGTGGCCGATACATTGAGTAGAAAGGCGATAAGTATGAGCAGCCTTGCATTTATTCCAGTCAGTGAGAGACTATTAGATTCAGACATACATACTTTGGCCAATCAGTTCGTGAGGTTGGATATTTTTCCCAGCACTGTTCTAGCTTTTACAGTCGCTCGGTCTTCCTTAATCGAGCGTATTAGAGAGCGGCAAAATGATGACCCGTATTTGATATTTCTTAGGGACACAGTTCGGTGCGGTAGTTCTAAGCAGGTTATAGTTGGATATGACGGTTTTTTGAGGATGAATGATCGTATATGTGTTCCTAGTGTTAGTAGCCTCCGGAGTTGATCCTTGAGGAGGCTCACAGTTCTAAGTATTCTATTCACCCAGGTATATCCAAAATGTACCAAGACTTGAGACAACATTATTGGTGGAGAAGGATGAAAAATGACATTATTGCATATGTGGCTCGTTGCTTAAATTATCAGCAGGTAAAATATGAGCATCAGAGACTCGGTGGTTTGCTTAAGCAGATAGAGATTCCTGAGTGGAAATGGGAGCATATCACTATGGACTTTGTTGTTGGACTTCCACGAACCCAGAGGGAAGTTCTACATGAGTTGGATACCCGAGTTTAGTTGTCAGTATTTCATCCTCAGACTGACGGGTGGTCCAAGCGTACTATTCAGATTTTGGAGGATATGCTTCGTGCTTGTGTTATTGAATTGGGAGGTTCTTGGGATCGGTTCTTACTATTAGCAGAGTTTGGTTATAATAATAGTTATCAATCGAGCATTTACATGGCTCCTTATGAGGCATTATATGGTAGACACTGCAGATCGCCAGTTGGATGGTTTGAGCCAGGAAAGGCTTGGTCATTGGGTACAGGCTTAGTTTAGGAGGCCTTAGATAAAGTCAAGATTATTCAGGAAAGACTTCGTGCAGCTCAGTCTAGGCAAAAAAGTTATGTCGATCGTAAGGTTCGTGATGTGGCATTCATGGTTGGAGGGAGAGTATTACTTCGAATATTGCCCATGAAAGGTGTTATGAGATTTGGAAAGAAGGGAAAGTTGAGCCCCAGGTATATCGAGTTGTTTGAGATTCTTGATAGAGTGGGGGAAGTAGCTTATTGTCTTGTATTGCCTCCAGGGATATCCTCAGTTCATTCGGTATTCCACGTGTCTATGCTTCAGAAATATCATGGTGACCCGTCCCACGTGTTAGATTTCAGCTATGTCCAATTGGACAAAGACTTGGCTTATGAGGAAAAGCAGGTAGTCATTTTAGACCAGCAGGTTCATTAGTTGAAGTCTAAGTGTTTTCCTTCATTTTGAGTGCAGTGGAAAGGTTAGCCCATTAAGGCAGCTACTTGGGAGTCCGAGTCAGACATGCAGAGTAGATATCCACACTTGTTTGCCAATTCAGGTAATTTTCTATGTCCGTTCAAGGATGAACGTTTGTTTTAGAGGTGGAGATTGTGATGACCCAAGGGGTCATTTCATGAATTAAGTCTCCGTTCTAGGTTTATTAGCCATAAAAAGACTAATTTTAAGTAGTTCAATTTGCGTGCACGGTTCGGACGTGAATCAGAAAGCTTTTACGTGAAATGTAAGAAATAATAATTTTTATAATTTATGTTTGGTTTTAGTTGACTTTGATCATCGTTTTTGAGTAAAATGTGAGACTTGTGCATGTGCCTAGAATTTAGTTCCGAGGTCCCAAGCCTTAGAAATCAATTTGTGAAAGAAATTATTTTGCTGAATTATTAATGAAATTAAGAAAAGAATTAATGTCTGAAACGATTGGTATTGGGCCCGTATTTTAATTTCGGAGCTCGATACATGTTTATTATGATATTAAAGTCTTATCTATGAACTTTGGTGAAAATCGGAGTTGATTTGACGTGATTCAGATATCCGGTTGAGAAATAGTAAAATTTAAGTGTTTTTGAGAAAAATCATGAGTTTTGAGGTTAAATTCATTGTTTTGAATGTTATTTTCATGATTTGATCACATGATCAAGTTCGTACGTTATTTTAAGACTTGCGTGCATATTTAATTTGGAGTCTCGATGGTTTGGGTGAGTTTCGGGTAGGCTACGAGATGTTTTGAACTTGTAAAAAGAAATTGCTGTCATTATAGTTTCTGGTGCACTGGCCCTCCACGATTTTTCTTCCCAAAAAACAAATCAGAATCCAACTCGGCAACATCCATTTTTTTTTCATATTTTCGACCTAGAGACGATTTTATTCACACAGTTCATCCTCAAAGTATTAGTTAAATGATTCTAAACTCTTCTCTTTTGATTACGCAATATTTTCTTATCACTTTTCAATCAAAAATTAAGAATTTTCATGGGAAAAATTGGGGGTTTTGGTAGTATTGGAGAATTTTATAAAAATCAAATTTTGACCTTGAATTTGGATTGAATTTCGAAACTAATTGCATACTCGAGCTGGGGGGTGAATGGATAGGTAGAATTTGGTCCAAACCAGGAGTTTGGACCAAGCGGGCCCGAGGTCGATTTTTAATTTATTAATTTTTTTTGTAGAAAACATAGGAAACAATAATTATTCAGAAACGTTAGTTCCTTTAGCATTAATTAATGATATTAAGTTGATATGATTAGGTTCGAGTGTATTGAAGGCGAATTCAAAATGAAAAGCTATAATTGAGTAGTGAGTGACATGCAAATTTAGGTAAGTTCTTGGTTTAACCTTTGACTTGAGGCAATAGGAATCCCCAACCTAATTGTTATGTGAATTTGTATGTGAGTGGAGTATAGATGAAGTGACGAGTACCTATGCACCACCAAATTATCCGTTAAAACATGATCCCTTCTCCATTTCCAATTTAATTAATGCCTGGCTTAATTGTTTATGATCATTGATGTCTATATGCTTACTGAGTTTCGTTAAATTGCTGTTGAGTATTGTTTCAAGTATTTTGGAAGTCTTGGTTATTCATTTGGCTTCATTGTGATACATAAAAGGGTGATCTAGTTGACAGTGTTTTAATATATATTACGATTGATTTATTTGTGAAATGATAAATGATGAAGTTATGAGGGTATAATTTATTGTTTACAATTGTTGAAGCAAAAATATTGTGAAAAGCATTGATTTGAAAGTTGTGAAATTTTTATAAATAAAAGTGATGATTGTCTGGTGGGAGCGGTTTTCACACCGCAGCAAGGAATGATATCGATGGATATGTGGGATCCGGATTGCACACCGTAACAGGAGAAATAAGGGTGATATTTGTATACAGGGAGGAGGAATAAGGATGGATAGGTGGGAGTGGGTTGCACGCCGCAATAAGGAGCTATAATGGAGAATATTTATGATTTATTGATTTTTAAATACAAGGAAAAGAAATCTCTCTATTTTACTCTACTGTTTATCTCATATTTGACACATACGGTTACTTTGAAAGCAAAATTTGAAATGCGAAAGCTTATGTGAGAACTTGGTTATATCTGAGAACTGGCAAGAGGTGGCTGAGTTTTTTCATTTGGCTATACTTTATTGTTGTTTAGTTTAGAATTTCTTTTTTTGCTTTATGTTTTTACATGTTATAATATAATTGCCCCTCCGTAGCATTCTCACTACTTTGTCGAGGTTAGGATCGGCACTTACTCAGTACATGGGCTCGGTTGTACTGATACTATACTCTGCACTATTTTATGCAGATCCAGGTACCGTCCAGCATCAGAGACTTTAATAGATGTCATTCATCACTCAGAGACACGAAGTCGATCTGTTGGCATCTACAGAATATCTGGAGTCTTCTCTTAATTTTATAGAGATTGTTTATTTTACTCAAAACAAATACATTATTTCTTTCAGCCCATTATATATAGTATTCTTAGAAGCTTGTAAATTGTGACACCAAATCCTGAAATAGTCTTAGAGTTATATATTTAGTTCGTGGCTTGGTTAATTTATTTGTTTATTAATTTATTCATGAAGTTATTTTATGGAAACTATCATATTTACTTATTTATTTATATTGTCTTATTGTGTTTTAATAATTATTCAAAGGGAAATGGATAATCAATTTCTAACAATGGCTTATCTAACAAGTAGGGTGTTAGGCGCCATCACGATCCTAAGGTTGTTCTTTATACGGTTTAAACCAATCCGGGCGCACGTAATATAATTGCCTCAGCGAATATTTGCTGAAAGAAAGTTACATAAATGATGTTATTTGTAAAAAAAAATTTCATCAGAATTTGTTACACTTGCTGTTTATGTTGATGACAAAAATCTTGTTGGAACTCGAGAAGAGCTCCAAAAGACAATTGAATATCTTAAAAAACAATTTGAAATGAATAATCTTGGAAAAATAAAAATTTGTCTTGGTCTACATATTGTATATTTTGCTGATGAGATCTTTATCCTCAATTTGCCTATATAGAAAGAGTCTTCACCCA
Source organism: Nicotiana benthamiana (assembly GCA_034376525.1). NCBI lineage: Eukaryota > Viridiplantae > Streptophyta > Magnoliopsida > Solanales > Solanaceae > Nicotiana > Nicotiana benthamiana. The sequence goes on from CM067326.1 coordinate 44,377,031, forward strand.
TTAAGTACACCAATGGGTTCGTTCACTTGAAGTGAATAACGATGCATTCCGACATCTAGAAGAGGATGAAGAACTCCTTGGTCGTGAAATACTCTATCTCAATGCAGTTGATATGCACTTATGTATCTTGCTAATGCAAACAAAGGTGGTGCATATCGTGTTGGTTATGCATATACAAGATTAGAATATGGAGACTCAAATATTTGAAACAAGATTTTCTTAAGGTGAAATCAAATACGCGTTGTACTCTTTTTCCCTTACTAAGGTTTATTACACAGGGTTTTCTTTTAAGGTTTTTAATAAGGCTTTACTAAATATGTGAAATCTTTTTTCTTCACTTGATTTTTTCCCATGGAATTTTTCATAGTAAGATTTTAATAAGACACATTATCTTTTAATGAATATCCAAGAGGGAGTGTTACAAATATATTATATTATGGATGTTCATTTACTAATCCTTTGTAAATAAGCTTCCTGAAAAATCTTATCCATATGGGACTCCGCCGTAAATATGTGTATCTATTTAGTACTCTATTGAAAATAAGCCTCCTGAAGAAGCTTATCCTTTCGATACTTCATTATGGATAAATATTACCCCAGTAGAAGATTATTCATACCCAGTATAATAAGCTTATCCTTTCAATACTCCCGTATGGATAAATATTAGCCACAATAAAAGATTATGCATATCCAGTACAATAAGCTTATCCATTCGGTACTCTGTTATGGATAAATATTAGCACATGTAGAAGATTATCCATACATAGTACACTGAGCTTATCCTTTCGGTACTCCATTATGAATAACATTACCCTCGAAAGAAGATTATCTATATCAGCTTGTAGTATCAGCTTACACAACACCTTGTAGTAACAGCTTACACAACACCTTGTAGTGGCAACTTATACAACAGCTTGCAATTGCAGTTTACGCAACAACCTCTTTTTTTTTGTAAATAGAGGAGATTTTAGTTCATTATGTACATCGGTTTTGAAGTTTAATAATATATTAGTTTACTTATAGTGGCAGCTTATGCAACAAATTCCATACACAATACCTTATAGTGGCAGCTTATATAACAGCTTCCATTCAACCACTTATACAAGAATTTCAATATAGTCTTTATTGTATAACATCTCCATTGTTTTTAGATTTTTTATTCTCTATTTTTCATCTTACATGTGATAGAAAAATTATTTTTATATCTCAAAAAGAAATATTCCAAAATTATATCTAGATTTATTTTCTTAATATTACATTAATGAGTCTTTATCTAGTAATTATTTTGAATATAATATTCTGTAACAGATTATTTGATAAAATTGAATTTAATTTTGGTTAACATGACTATTGAAGTGCTATAGTTATGTGAAAACATGTTACTATTTTGAAAGAAATCAAATCTGACTACTTTATTAGCCTTAATGGCTTTCATTTGGAGACAACATTTTGAATAGTGTTTGAATAACTATTATGATAACGTTTGTTTAATCCTAAGGGAATCATTTGTTGTGCTTGCTTACCTGCGTGTGTCTACTTTTGGATTATATAATTCATTTTACATTCATTTTGAAAAGTGGAGAAAAATGTATGAAACAGAAAGTAAAACTGTTCTTCTAAATTACTTTCGGTAGTGGGTTTTATTTTGTTTAAGCTTTATTATTTATGCTTTAAGCTATGCTTAAAGAACTTGTTGAATCTTTGGGGATACACCTTATTTTATTTATTTTTATGTTGGGCAAAATATTCTTAAGGATACTGTCTTTGACACACCTCAAACTAAAGTTTTTATTCTTTATAATCATCCAATATTTTTCAACAATCTTAAGGATATTATCACGTTGTAATTATGGAGAATAACGCTGTCAATGCTCTATTGATGCTACTACACATGTTATACCAATTGTTTTCTGTTAGTGTTCCATCACTAATTACCTATGCAAACCTTTTGCTGATGTTTCAAAAATTGAGGTTTTTGGTAGGGATAATTTTAAGCACTGGCAGGAATGCGTGCACTCTAATTTGGATATGCATGGAGTTATTTTTGCACTCACTGATTGTAAGCCAACTGAAGCAACTTCAATTCAAATAGATCAATGGGTTCATACTAATAAGGTATGTAGACATACTATAATTTTTACTCTTTCTAACGAATTGTTCGATGTCTACGTTTCCTACAAGGAGGCAAAAGAAATCAAGGAGTCAATGATAACAAAGTACACTACTAAATATTGTACTAAACAAAAGTTAGTAGCTGGAAATTACTACAAGTAGGAGATGACGAATGACAAGGACATAACTATGCAATCAACGAATACCACAAGTTGGTTGAAGATCTCAAATCTGAAGATATCTCTCTACCCGAACAATTTGTTGCTAGTATGCTTGTACAAAATTTTTTTTATAATGACCTGACTGGTCGTTTTGCTTTCTAGAATCTCGTCCCCCTAAATAAGATTTCTTGCTCTTGCTTTAACTAATTTACGACCTTCCGGGATGGTTGGTTCGGGATTTATAAGAGTTTCGGTTGAATAGACACACTTGATTCCCTAAGATTTGGTTGAAAAGTTAAATTTGACTATGGTTAATATATTTAGTAAATGGACCTGGACTTATATATTGATGGTTCCCAAAGGCCCGTAGGAAAATATGGGACTTGAGCGTATTCCCGGAATCATATTCTGAGGTCCTTAGCCCGAGTAATGAATTTTTGTTAAAAATTGTTAAGCTGAAATTATAAGGATTTAAAGAAATTGAATATTGGTTGATCATGTTGGTATCAAGATCGTATGTTGGTTCCAGAGCCCTGTACAGTTCCAATATAACATTTAAGTCTTGTCTATGAAATTTGGTGAGAAACGGGACTAATTTCACGTGATTCGGACGTCTGGTTGTAAAAATAGGAATTTGAATGTTCTTAAGGATTTCATGTGTTTTGGTGTTGAATCCGTAGTTTTAGATGTTATTTCGGCAATTTGATCGATAAAACAAATTTGTACAATGTTGTTGGACTTGTGTGAGTGTTTGAAGTAGAGCCCCGAGGGCTCCGGTGAGTTCCAGGCATAGGTTGGGGGTGAAAAACACCACAAATTTCTGGTATTTTTGGGCAAGGTGTTAGGTCTCTCAAATGAGAGGAAACTGTTTGCATTTGCGAACTTGCATTTGCGAGGTAAGCATCGTATTTGCGATAAAGCCTGGCTAGGCAGTGGTCGCATTTGTGACGCTATTTTCGCATTTGCGAACCCAGTAGAGTCCAAAATTTCGACCCCTCTATCATATTTTGAGATCAAGGCAGAGGAAGACCCAATTCACATTTGGAAACTTATTATCACAATTGCGAACTTCGCATTTGCGAGCCTGATATCGAATGCGACATCAGAGGCCTGATCACAACTTTTAAAAATGGGACTTAGGCTATTTATTTCATTTCACTTCTACACTTGGGCGATTTGGGAGCTTTCAAAGATAGCATTTCAACCTAGCATTGTGAGGTAAGTTATTTCTACTTAGTGTAGGTTTAATACTTGGGTTTTGGATAGATTAATACACTAAAATTAGTGAAAATCACAGGATTTGAGTGAAAACTTAGGATTTTGGTAAAGGAAAGATTTAACCACAAAATTTATTATGGAATGGAGTAAAAATCACATATTCTTGATCCTTAGGCTACGGTTAACAACTTTTTTTAAAAATTTTCAGAATCCGGGTACGTGGGCTCGAGGTTGAATTTTAGGAATCATGTAATTTGGGTTGGGGAATCAACCTAATGGTTGTGATGTGAATTTTTAAGCCTGTATTGATTAGTTTCTATGCTATACAGATAGTTTTGGAGTGTGTGGCAAAAAATTAAGGGTTTGAGCTTAAGCTTGGACCGGAAAGTAGGTTGTGAAGCGAGGTAAGTCTCCTTTCGAACCTTGTAGGAGGGAATTATCCTCATAGGAGAAATAATTAAATAATTTGCTACTAATGCGGGGGCTGCATATGCACTGGTGACGAGAGTCCGTGCGTAGCTACCATTATATTGATTGTCCGGGTAGTTTAGGACTCGTATCTTGCCATATTTGTGAATGTTTATATCCTTTCATGTTAATGTGATCACTTAGGATATGCTAGATATTTGAAGTGAATGTATACATTTTTCTGAACACTTGTATGAATTTATTTGAATATAAATGCGCTTTATGTACCTTCCTGATGAAAATTGATATATGTGGATCGGGCCAATCACCTTGGTAAAAATAGATGCATCTATAGTTCACGCCATTCGATCCTCTGGCAGCACAGTTTCTTTTCTGTTGGACTGGGCATAATGTGCGCATGATATCTATGTGAAATACACGAATAACTGCGATATTATCCAGGAAATGACATATCGCTTCTTGCTATAAATTGTTACTTGTTTAATATCCATGCTTAGCATAACACATATTTTATTATTTGACCCTAGTAAGTATCAAGTCGACCTCTTGTCTCTACTTTTTCTAGATTCGACATGATACTTACTAGGTACATATTGTTTATGTACTCATACTACGATTCTGTACTTAATTTTATAGGATCTGAGACAGTTACACCTGGTTACCAGTCTGGTGCACATTCTTGTTCGTAGTCCGAGATTTCACGGTGAGTTGCTCCCTTCCTACGCTGTTCTGCAGCATGATGGTGTATCTCTTTACTTCTGTGGTTTATTCTATTTCGGACAGTAGGATACATTTATTTTTTTGTATATACTACTAGATGCTCATATACTTGTGACACTAGGTCTTGGCACACGTATTGGTAAACGATTCTTTTAGGATTGTGTAATTATTTTTGTATGTTATTAATTATCACTTATTTTAAATTCGAATTAAGAAATTGATGTACTGTTTTAGTAAAGAAAAACTAGAACTTATTAATATTTTTACAATGACTTCTGTGATAATGGTGTTGGGCACCATCATGACCTAAAATGGAATTGGGTCATGACAACATGGTATTAACGCACTAGGTTCACGCTGGTCTCACATGTCATGGAAAAACCTAATATAGTCTTGCGGATCAATACAGAGACGTCTGTATTTATAGTCGATAGGCTATAGAGTGTTAGGAAACTCCTCTTTATTCATTTCCTTTCGTGCAATGGTCGGTATACTAAGTTTTCCTCTTTTATTCTCTTACAGATGATGAGGTCCACACGACAGATGTTCCATAACCGGGAGGAGTTGCTCCCCTGTTGCTAGAGGTGGAGGCAGAGGCCGAGGGAGGGAACCGACCCGAGGGAGGGGATGAAGGCATCCAGAGCTGTTCTAGTAGCCCCACCGGTAGATCCTGCGGGATATCCTATCATTGAGGAGCAGGGTGAGGTGCTCGCAGCTGAGCCTATCCCGATAGACTTATTGACAACACCGGGTTTCTAGGAGGTCATAGGTTGTATGTTGTGGTTCATGGACACCTTGACTCAGACCGGTTTATTTTCAATGGATCCAGCTACATAACAGGTAGGAGGGGGAGCACAGACCACTACTGCATAGGCTCTTGGTCATGCAACTGTAGTGTATCAGACTCCGAGTGTACTACCGCGGATGGGGCCCTTCCAGTTGCTCTAGGTGTACTCGAGCCCAAACCAGCTGTGGATGGTGATCCGTAGAAGTTATTGGATAGATGGACACGGCTACACCCTCCTATTTTCGGGGGTAAGCGTCACGATGATGCCCATGATTTCGTTGATGGGTGCAGGGATAGACTGCACAACATGATGATATTGGAGTCAGTTCAATGTTCTTGGCAGGCCAGTAGGTTCTCCTCCCATCACTTTGGGTCAGTTCACACAGCTAGTCATGGACATGTATATTCCACCCTCTAAAATGGAATAGTTGTGGTATCAGTTTGAGAAACTTGAGAGAGGTCATATGTAAGGTCATATGTCTGTGACCGACTATGAGGCGAGATTTTCTGAGTTATCGTTTATGCATTTATGATACTTCCTACTGACGCAGAGAGGGTATTGAGATTCGTTGAGGGTTGCATTCTGGCATTAGGGCCAAAATGTCCCAAAAGGTGGAGATAGGTACTTCTTATCTGCTAGTGGTGGATATTTGTCAGAGGATCGAGGGCTACTGTCTGAGAGGTAGTGAGAATATACAATAGGACAAGAGGGTTAGATTCTCCGAAAAGTTCGGAGGTGCCCTGGCTAGGGGTAGAGGTTTTGGAAAAGGTCAGCCCAGCAGGCCTCTATATTCAACACCACCACCTACTCGGGGTTCTCCATCGCGCCCCTATTTCAGTGCCATACCATAGAGTTCTTATCACCCACCAGCTATTCAGGGTTCCTTTAGTGGGTATTTAGGTCCCTAGGGTTCTTCTGGTTCCCACTTTAGTGATATACCGAAGAGTTCTTACCGACCACCGGTTATTCAAGCTTCTTCTAGTGGGTCTATAGTCCATCAGCGTCAGCCGCTAAAACAGTAGGTTGCGTATTGCGAGGTTATTTTGAGTGTAGAGACCTGGGTCATATGAGGAGGTACTACCCAAGACTTCAAGGCAAGGCAGTGCAGATGGGACAATAGCCCATGATTGTAGCATCGGTTGCCTAGCCGCCTAGATGCAAGGAGTGGTAGAGGCTTCCCTAGAGGTGGAGTCCAAACAAGGAGAGGTCAGCTAGCTACTGCTTAGTCAGGTGGAGGCCAGCTAGCCGATGCTCCAGTCAGATTCTATGCCCTTCCGTCTAGACCATATGCATTGGCCTCAGATGTCGTTACCACAAGTATTATTTGTCTGTGGTAGAGATGCTTCGGTATTACTTGATCTAGGGTCTACCTATTCATATGTATCATCTCTATTTGCTTGTTTCATGGTTATCTCTCCTGAGCCTTTGGGCACTTCTATTCATGTGTCCACTTCTGTAGGTGATTTTGTGATTTTGGATCGGATCTACCAATCCTGTCTGGTCACCTTTTTTGGTTTCGAGACTAGAGAAGATCTCATATTGCTTGATATAATTGACCTTAAGGTCATCCTAGACATGGATTGGCTATCCCCATACCACGCTATCCTTGATTTCCATGCCAAGACTATTACATTAGCGATGCCAGGGTTGGAGTGGAAGGGTTCCACAGTTTATACATCTAGTCGAGTTATCTCTTTCCTGAAGGATCGGCATATGGTCGAGAAGGAGTGTCTGGCTTATCTGGATTATCCTCGGCACACCACCGCATAGTCTTTGATGATTGATTCAGTTCCATTAGTTCAAGAGTTCACCAATGTGTTTCCTTCTAATCTTCCTGGCATGCCACCAGATCGTGATATTAATTTTTGCATTGATTTAGCTCCAAGAACCCAACCTATATCTATTCCACCATACCGTGTAATCCCAAAAGAGTTGAATGAGTTGAAGGAGCAGTTTGAGGAGTTGTTAGAAAAGGGGTTTGTTAGACCAAGTGTGTCACCTGGTCACCAGTGTTATTCGTAAAGAAGAATGATTGGACCATGCAGATGTGCATTGATTTACCGCTAGTTGAACAAGGCTACTATCAAGAACAAGTACCTGTTGCCATGCATTGGTGATTTGTTTGACCAGTTGTAGGGTTCTAGGGTGTTTTGTTCTCTAAGATCAACTTCAGGTCAAGTTACCATCACTATTCGAGACTCGAATGTTCCGAAGACTGCATTTCGAACCAGATATGGTCATTATGAGTTTTTGGTGATGTGTTTTAGCTTGACTAATGCCACAACAACATTTATGGACACGATGGATATGGTTTTCAGACCTTATATTGATTCCTTTATCATCATTTTCATTGACGACAACTTAATATACTTACGTAGCCTAGGGGAGCACGAGCAGCATTTGAGAGTAGTGCTTCAGACCTTGAGAGCATCAGCTATATGCTAAGTTCTCCAAGTGTAAGTTTTGGCTCAAGTCAGTGGCATTCTTGGGGTATATTATATCAGGAGAGGGTATTAAGGTGGATCCTAAGAAGATTGAGGCAGTTCAAAGTTGGCCACATCCTACTTCAGTGAGTGAGATCAGGAATTTCCTGAGGTTAGTAGGTTATTACAGATGATTTGTGTAGGGCTTATCATCTATTGTATCACTTCTAACTAGATTGACCCAGAAGGGTGCTCCTTTTTTTTGGTCCGATGATTGTAAGACGAGCTTTTAGAAGCTCAAGACAGCTTTGACTACAACACTAGTCTTGTGTTGCCTTCTACTTCCAGGATGTATATGGTATATTGTGATGCTTCACGCGTTGGATTGGGTTGTGTATTGATGCAGAAGGGTCGACTTATTGCATATGCTTATTACCAACTGAAGATTCATGAGAAGAATTATCCTATGCATGACCTAGAGCTAGCGGCGATTGTTCATGCTCTTAAGATATAGAGGCATTATCTGTATGGGGTGTCATGTGAGGTTTACACTCATCATCGCAGCTTACACCATTTGTTTAAGTAGAGGGATCTCAATTTGAGGTAGCAAAGATGGATTGTGTTACTGAAGGATTATGACATCACTATTCTTTATCATCCGGGCCAAGCAAATATGGTCGCGAATGCCTTAAGCACGAAAGTAGAGAGTATGGGTAGCTTGGAATTCATTCCGGCAGAGGACATGGCACTAGCCTTGGACATTCAATCCTTAGCTAACAGAATTTTGAGGTTGGATATTCAAAGCCTAACAGAGTCCTTGCGTGTGTTATTGTTCAAACTTCATTATTGGGGAGATTAAGGCCCGACAGTTCGATGATCCGCATTTGGTAGTTCTCAGAGAGGCAGTGCTACAGGGTAGTGCCAAGAAGGTTTCTATTGGTAAGGATGGTGTCCTGCGACTCCAGGATCGCCTATGTGATCCTAATGTTGATGGCTTGAGGGAGATTCAATAAGAGGCATATAGTTCGCGGTATTCCATTCATCACGGTGCCACGAAGATGTATCATGACTTGAGGCAGCATTACTGGTGTCGGAGGATGAAGAAAGGCAAAGTGGAGTATGTGGCTAGGTGTTTGAATTTCTAGTAGGTTAAGTATGAACACCAGAGGCCAGGTAGCTTATTTCAGCAGATGTCTATACCTGAGTGGAAGTGGGGTCGCATTACTAAGGAATTCATAATTGGGTTGCCCTGGACCTTGCGGAAGTCTGATGCAGTGTTGGTCACTATTGAGAGGTTGACCAAGTCAGCACACTTTATTCTGATTGTGACTACTCACACTTCAGAGAGGTTGGCTTAGATATATATTCGGGAGATAGTCCAGTTGCACGGTGTGCCTATTTTCATCATATCGGATAGAGGCCTTCAGCTCACTTTCCATTTCTAGAGAGCCATTCAAAGTGAGTTGGGGACCAGTGTGGAGCTCAGCACAACATTTCATCCACAAACGGATAGGAAATCGGAGCTGACAATTCAAATTTTGGAAGACATGCTTAGAGCATGTGTGATTGACTTTGGAGGGCAGTGGGATCAGTTCTTGCACTTGGTGAAGTTTTCTTACAACAACATCTATCAGCATCGAGATGGCTCCATTTGAGGCTTTATATGGTCGGTGATGTCGTTCTCCTATCGGCTGGTTTTGGCATGGTGAAGCTAAGTTTTACGGTACAGACTTGGTAAAAGATTCCTTGGAAAAGGTAAAGTTGATTCAGGAAAGGCTTCGCACAGCTCACTCCAGCCAAAAGAGTTACGTGGATCAGAAGGCGCGAGATGTATCATTCATGGTTGGTGAGAAGGTCCTCTTGAAAGTCTCGGCGATGAAGGGTATTATGAGATTAGGGAAGAAGGGCAAGTTGAGACCAAGGTTTATTGGCCCACTTGAGGCGAGTTGGGAGGTTGCTTACGAGCTTGCTTTACCCCCCAGCTTATCGAGAGTTCATCCAGTTTTCCATTTATCGATGCTATGAAAGTATCACTCCGACTTGTACCACGTGTTAGACTTCAGTACTATTCAGCTAGATAAGAGTTTGGGTTATGAGGAGGAGCCAGTTGCCATTATTGATAGGCAGGATCGTCGGTTGAGATCCAAAAGGATTTTTGCGGTAAAGGTCTGCTGAGCGGCCAACCAATCAAGGAGGCAACTAGGGAGCCCGAGGAGGACATGCGGAGTAGATATCCCCATCTTTTTCTTAGCTCAGGACTTTTCTATGTCCGTTTGAGGACGAAAGTTTGTTTAAGAGGTGGAGAATGTAACGACCCGATTGGTCATTTATCTTTCTAGAATCCTATCCCCCTAAATAAGGCTTCTCAAACTTTTTTTAACTAATTTATGACCGGTGGGGATGGTTGGTTCGATATTTGAAAGAGTTTGGATTGAAATACGCACACTTGATTCCCTAAGATTTGCTTAAAAGGCTAAGTTTGACTTTGGTCAACATTTCTACTAAGCAGACCCGGGCGTGTGTTTTGACGGTCCTAGAGGGTCCTTAGAAAAATATAAGACCCGGCTTATGCCTGGAATCAAATTTCAAGGTCCCTAGCCCGAGTAATAAATTTTTGTCATAAATTGTTAATTTGAAATTCTAAGGATTTAAAGAAATTGAATAATGATTGATCATGTTGGTATCAGGCCCGTATGTTGGTTCTGAAGCCCGATACAGGTCCAATATAATATTTAAGTCTTATCTGTGAAATTTGGTGAGAAACATGACTGATTTCACGTGATTCAGACGTCCAATTGTAAAAATAGAAATTTGAATGTTCTTAAGGATTTCATGCGTTTTGGTGTTGAATCCGTAGTTTAGATGTTAGGTGATTTTATCACTCGAACAAGTTTGTACAATGTTGTTGGACTTGTGTGAATATTCAGAGTTGAGCCCCGGGGGCTCGGGTGAGTTTCGAATATAGGCTGGGGGTGAAAAACACCCTAGATTTCTTGTATTTCTAGGCAAGGTTGCAGGTCTTACAAATTCAAGAAAATTGTTCGCATTTGCGAACTCGTATTTCTGAGGTAAGCACCATATTTTCGATGATCCTGGATGGGGGCAGTGGCCGTATTTGCAACGTTGTCTTCACATTTGCGAACCCAGCAGGGTCCGCAATTTTTACCCCTCTATTGCATTTGCGGTCAAGGCAAGGAAGGCCCAGTTTGCATTTGAATTTTTTTTATCGCAATTGCAACTTTTCATTTGCGAGCCTGATGTCGCAAATGCGACATCAGAGGCCTGGTCACAACTTTTAAAACCAGGACTTAGGCTATTTATTCATTTCACTTCTACACTTTGGCAATTTGGGAGCTTTAAAAGAGGGGATTTCAACCTAGCATTGTGAGGTAAGTTATTTCTACTTAATGTGAGTTAAATACTTGTATTTTAGGTAGATTAACACACTAATGTTAGTTAAAATCATGGGATTTGAGTGAAAACCTATGGTTTTGGTAAAGGCAAGATTTAACCATGAAATTTGTTATGGAATGGAGTAAAATTCATATATTCTTGATCCTTAGGCTATTGGTAACAACTTTTACCAAAAAATTCTGAGATCCGGGCACGTGGGCCTGGAGTCAAATTTTAGAAATATTATAATTTGGATCGGGGAATCACCCTAATGGTAGGGAGGTGAACTTTTAAACCTATATTGATTAGTTTCTATGCTATTTAGATAGTTTTGGAGTGTGTGGCACCAAATTGAGGGTTTGGATTAATCTTGGACCGGAAAGTAGGTCGTGAAGCTAGGTAAGTCTCCTTTCTAACCTTGTAAAAAGGAATTGTTCCCATTGGTGAAATAATTGAATAATTTTCCACTAAATGGGGGAGCTACATACGCACTAGGTTACGAGAGCCCGTACGTAGCTACTATTATGTTAATTATCCGGGTAGTTTAGGACCCATGTCATGCTATATTTGTGAATGTTTATATCATTTCATGCTACTGTGATCACTTAGGATATGCTAGAGATTTGGAAATGAACACATGTGAATGTATGCACTTGCCTAAACACTTGTATGAATTAATTTGAATATTAATGCACCTTTACTTACCTTCCTGATGACAATTGATATTTGTGGATTGGGTCGATCGCCTCGGTAGAAATATATACATCTAAGGTTCGTGTCATTCGACCCTCTTACATTGCACAGTTTCTTTTCTGTTGGACCGAGCCGTATGACCTCGGCATAATGTGTGCATGATATCTATGTGAAATCTTATTCATGACTTACCTTGTTAAATTCCTTGAAATGTAAACGGCTAACTGTGATATTATCCAGGAAATGACCTGTCACTTCTTGCTATAAATTGTTATCTGTTTGTGATATCTATTCTTAGCATAACACTTATTATATTATTTGACCCTAGTAAGTATCAAGTCGACCTCTCGTCTCTACTTCTTCAAAATTAGAGGGAATACTTACTGAGTATATATTATTTATACTATGCTTCTATACTTAATTGTACAGATCTGAGGCAGGTACATCTGGCTACCAGTCTAGTACGCATTGTCGATCGTAGTCCGATATTCCACGGTGAGCTGCTCCCTTCCTATGTTGTTCTGCAGCACGATGGAGTCTCTCTTTACTTTTGGCTGTCAATTCTATTCCAGACAGTACGATAGATTTATTCTTTTATATATACTACTAGATGCCCACATACTTGTGACGCCAGGTCTTGGCACACATATTGGTAGACTATTCTTTTTGGGATTGTATAATTATTTTTGTATGTTAATAATTATCACTTGTATTACATTCAAATTAAGAAATTGTTGTTACTGTTTTAGTAAAGTGTAGAACCTATTAATATTTTCACGTTGACTTGCTTGATAACGGTGTTGGGCGCCGTCATGACCTAAAATAGAATTAGGTCGTGACATTCCCAAATCTTGGAATGACTACAAACAACAATTGAAGCACAAACACAAGCAGTTGTCGTTGAAGGATTTGGTCAAGTACAATATAATTGAAAACACCAACTGCAAACAAGTTGTTACTGGCAAAGGAAAGGAGATTGCTACAAGAGCCAACCTTATAGAGGACAACCAGCAGTAGAAAAAATCAAACAACACTTATGATAAAAGAAATGGTTACAATCCCAAAACTAACAATCAAACCTTCAAGAAAAAAGGCAGTTGCTTTGTGTGTGGCAAACCTGACAACCATACTGCTCAATGTCAGAAAAATGTTGGAAATGACAATCTCGCTAAGGCTAAAGTAAATTTAACTAAAGCCAAAGTGGATGACATAATTGTTGCATTTGTTTCCCAAGTGAGCCTGGTGGCCGATGTGAAAGATTGGGTGTTAGATTCTGGTGCCACTAGAAAAATATGTGCTAATAAAAAAGACTTTGTGTCATACACCCAATTTGAAGAAGGAGAAGAAATTATATATCTTGGTGATTCATGGACTACTCCACTTCTTGGAAACAAATTTCTTCTGAAACTCACATTTGACAAAAGTTTGGTGGTATTGAATAAAGTGTTCGATGTTTCTAGTATTCGAGCTAATTTAGACTCTGTGGGATTATTAGAAAAAATGGCGTGGAGTTTTTTTTTAATCTTATAAGGTCGTGTTGACCAAGAATAATAATTTTGTTGGCAAGGGTTATTATAACCATGACTTGTTTGTACTCAATATTATGAATGAAAATGCTAGTTCCTCTGCTTATTTGATTGACTGTTTTAATTTATGGCATGCTAGATTAAGACATGTTAGTTTATCTTATATTAAGAAGATGCATTCTGAAGGCTTATTTCAGATATTGATAAGTGTAAAATTTGTGCTGAAGCTAAACAAACGAAGAAATCTTGTGCTTCTATTTTTAGAGAATCTGAATTATTAAGTCTAATCCATACTGATTTAGGATACTTGAAAAAAACTATGACTAGAGGAGGAAAAAAATATTATGTGATTTTTATAGACGATTTTTCTAGATATACAAAAGTTTATTTGTTGAGAAATAAAAATGGAGCTTTTGATAAATTTTAATTCACAAATATGAAGTAGAAAATCAATTTGATAAAAAAATCAAAAGATTTAGATTCGATAGAGCTAGTGAATTTATTTTATTGAATTATTATCGTGATAAAGAAGGTATAATACATAAGATAACTCCGTCATATTCTCCACAACCAAATGGTGCAGCAAAAAGGAAAAATAGGACATTGAAGGAAATGATGAATAGTGCTTGTTAGTTCTGGCGCCCCGGATAATCTTTGGGGTGAATCCATTTTATCTGCTTGTTATATAAAATAAAAGGATTCGCTATAAGAAAACGGGCAAATCTCATTATGAGTTGTGGAAGGACTATGAACCTAACTTGAAATATTTGAAAGTAGGGAGTATCTTGACAAAGTTATGTTACTCGGTCCTAAGAAACGGAAAATATAATCTAAAACATCTGATTATATGTTTATTAGATATGCTGAAAGTAGTGCAACATATAAATTTTTAGTAGTCAAAAGTGATGTGCTTGAACATAATACTATCGTTGAAATAAAAAATGCTCAATTTTTAGAAAATATATTTTCTCTAAAATTTGAGAATATTTCTGATGCTCCTATTATTCCAAGTGATAATATGTCTCATGTTCCAATTATTCAAAATAATTTTGAAAGTGAGGATTTAAGAAGAAGCAAAAGACCAAGGAAAGAAAAATCTTTTGGTAATGATTTTTATACTTATCTGATGGATAATGATCCTTTATCATATTCTGAAGCTATTTCTTCGTCTGATGCCTCATTTTGGAAAGAAACTTTTGATGTAGACTTGAAATTAAATTTAACAAAATAAAACTTGAATTTTAGTTGATTTACCTCCGAGATCTAAACTCATTGGTCGTAAATGGATTTTTAGCAAGAAACTCAATTCGTATGGTTCCACTGATAAATACAAAGGTGGACTTGTTGCAAAAGGTTTTACTCAAAAGCAAAATATTAATTATTTTGATACTTATGCTCCTGTAACTAGAATTTCCTTATTTCGTATTTTACTTGCCTTGGATTCTATTTTATAAATTTTTTATTCACCAAATGGATGTTAAAATTACATTTTTAAATGGTAATTTTGGAAGAGAAAATTTACATAGAGCAACCTGAGGGTTGTATAGTGTTTGGACAAGAAAATAAAGTATGTAAATTGCTAAAATATTTGTAGTGTAAATCAAGCACCTAAACAGTGGCATGAAAAATTTGATCAAGTGTTGATTAATGATGAGTTTTCATCAATTGAAGTAGATAAATATATTTATACAAAATGTGTAGATGGTACATGTGTTATTATTTGCTTTATGTGGATGACATGCTTATTTTTGTTCATAGTCTTGATTTGGTACATAAAACCAAACTTTTGCTGTCTTCCAATTTTGAGATGAAACACATGAGAGAAGCTAGTATTATTTTATGCAGAAAAATTATAAGAGATGGCAATTAGGGGTGTTCATCGGGCGGATTGGGCGGCTTTTACTCTTAACGATTTGGCTTAACGGTTATCGGCTTTTAAATGTATTAATCCGTTAGCCACCCGATAAGATATCGGGCGGATTGGTATCGGGTTAGCTCTTATAGGGCGGTTAATGGGCGGTTTATCGGTCTAACATACATGTTCACTAAATATCTCTTATTCTCCTCGTCTTAGAAATAATGAATTGCCATAAAAAATAATATTTTAGAGGCAATATGATATAGCTAATGAAACAATCGCCATCAGCATGTAGATTATAAAATAGATAAATTCACTACTAGTTCAGTATCGAGAAAACAGAACTTATCTTCTGTTAGAGACCACACTACATGTGTACTCATAAGCTTCGGATATAACCAAAAAAATCTGTCGCGCTAATTTCCATTCAGCTCCCACAATGAACTTTTAAAAACTGAAGTGCTCTGGTAAATTCTACTCTCTACACTCCTCTTCTATAAATAACTATCGTTCTCCATTTTCCACAAGCATTCTTCCAAAATGCACAAATTTATTTCATGGGGTGTCGTTCCTCTAGTCATAACCAACCTTTCAATTCTTCTTTTTCCATGACACACATAGAACCATATATGTATTAGACAACTCAATTCTATCACTAAATTATATATATATATATATATATATATATATATATATATATATATATATATATATATATATATATATATATATATATATATATTATATTCTTAACGGGTTAACGGATTAGCCGTTAAGAAAATTGAATAATCCATCCCCAAACCGATAAGCCGTTAATAAAAAAAATTCAATCTGTTCCCCATCCATTAAGCCGTTAAGCCGTTACCAATAAGCCGTTAAGCTTCGGTTTGGATCGGTTTTCGGTTTCGGATCGGTTTTGAACACCCCTAATGACAATAACTTGATGTTGACCCAAGAACATTATGTTCAAAGAATTCTTAAAACATTTGATAATTTTGATGTGGTACATGTAAGCACTCCTATGATGCTAGTAATTAAAAAAGAATAATTACTTGCCTCTGACTAAACCTCTGGAAAGAAAATTAATATCTGAAACATTAAGGGGAATGAGACTACTTTTGCCAATTTGAGTTATATCAATTATCATGGTAGCCCAACCTATGTAATTGGAGTTCCTATAAAGTATGTTCATATGGATAATAACAAGTCACTAGTTGATCAATTGTGCACTATTAAATTATACCCTTTTCAATGATGTGTGTACATATAGTGCAAGACTCTGCAAGAAATGGGAGGTTGAATTATTAAACTCTTATTCTAATCCACAACCTTTTATAGGTGGTTTATTGTGCTGAAAAATACACTTGATGGATGAATCTATATGAATGTGGAGTGGGGCAACTCCTATGAGATTTATGATAAAGAATTTCTAGAACACCCATGAAAATCAGGAGCACGCATGACCTTCTAGCGCAAAATCCTGACAAACAACAAAGTGTGTGCGGGTATAATGTGATAGATAAGACACTAAACTTACAAAAGAATTCTTGGTTCATAGAATTTTTATACTTCATCAATTATTCTGTAAGTTTAATTTTATTTTATTTATGTCTGGTTCATAATGCGTGAGACACCAAATTCGACGCATTATGCTTATTTGTGAAAATCTAACAACATTTTTATTTCAATATATATATATATATATATATATATATATATATATATATATATATATATATATATATATATATATATATATTGAATATTTTTTTTTTAAAAAAATATGTGGGGGATTGACTGAAAAATTATTTTTATATCTCAAAAAAATATATTCTAAAACTATGGCTAGATTCATTTTCTTAATGTTATAATAATGAGTCTTTATCTAGTAATTATTTTGAATATAATATCCTGTAACAGATTATTTGATAAAATTAAATTCAATTTTGGCTACTCTGACTATTGAAGTGCTACAATTATGAGAAAACACGTTACTATTTCGAAAGAAATCAAATTTGACTACTTTATTAGCCTTAATGGGTTTCATTTTGAGACAACATAATTTATTTGACCACTTTTGGACTATATAATTTATTTTACATTCACTTTGAAAAATGGAGAAAAAGTATATAAAACAGAAAGTAGCGAACTAGTAAATAGATTAAAAGGGAGTTATGAATTGCTTTCAGTTACTGCGACGCATAAAACATTTAAGTATGACGTTGCGATTATAATATCGCATTTAATATTTGTGACTTATAGATCGCGATTTAATAATTGCGACTTATGAGCGTGACTTAACAACAAGAGAATGGCAGCAAGCTAGCGAAACCCTCGACCCCGAGAGAGAAAACAAATGGCAACTTTGACATGCTACTGCTCTTATTCTTCAACGCCACTACCAAAATCTTCCCTTTCCTCGTCGTTCCCTAAAATCCCAAATCTCCGACTTTTTACTAAATATTCTTCTTCTTTCCTATCTATTTCCTCAAACCAAAAATGGACGCACATTGCTCTTCGATGTTCAAACTTCAACACAACCTCCTCATTTACACTTTCAGAATCAGAATTGGAAACTGAAACTGAAGAAGAAGATGAAGAAGGAGATGATGGAGTTACATCATTAGCCAAGAAGCCACCAGTGAAGAGGAAGAGGAGAAGGTACAGAAAGCAATACCCAGGTGAGAAAAAGGGTATTACTGAAGAAATGAGGTTTGTTGCTATGAAACTTCGTAACTCCAAAGCCAAAGACAGTTCATCCGAGAGTGAGAATGGGTATGAATCAGCTTCCTCAGAAGAGGATAATAATAATATAGGTGGCGATGGGGGTAGTGAGGAGACTTGGCAGCCAAGTATACAAGGGTTTCTCAAGTATCTTGTTGATAGCAAGCTTGTTTTTACTACTATTGAGCGCATTGTAGATGACTCCAGTGATGTTTCTTGTAAGTGCAATTAATTCTTTGTTCATTATGTTACATTACCAAATTGTCTTCAACTTTCAGCTCCAGTTATTTGGTCTAGTGGTAAGGGCGCGGGACGTTATGTGTGGGTTTGGCACATGTCACATATTACAAAAGCCTAGTATTTAAGTGGAGAAGGATAGAGGTGAGCCCATTATCCATCGAGTGTAACCTGTGTGCTGATGACAAAAGTCTTGAACTTTCAATTTCTTCCCTCCCCTGCCCGAAAATAAGACCAAGAAAGATTAACTAAATGCTTAGTTTGTGTTGTACTGAAGGGAAGTCTTGTTGTAACTGGTAAATTTGCTGTCATGTGATAAGGGTCACGGGTTCGAGCCGTGTAAACTACCTCTTGCAGGAATACAGGGTAAGACTGCGTATAATACACCCTCGTTGTCCGGCCCTTCCCCGAACCTCACGCATAGCGGGATCTTAGGGCACCGGGTTGCCCTTTTTTTAGTTTGTGTTGTATTGTTTTTTTAGATTCTTTGCACTATGTACAAACTTGTTTAGAATTGTTGGTTCTCATTTTCATGATAGAAGAAAAAAGAAACAGTGTAATATGTTTGGGGGGCTGAATTTATTTGTGTAAAGGAAAAAAAAAAGATAATACTGTTGAAGCTATTAGAGGACATATTGCTTGTTGGATTTCAAATGATGCCATACTATTTTGCCGTTTAACCTAGATGCCTACTTCAGAAGGACTGGATTGGAGCGAGCAGAATGTATATCGAAAGACCTAGATTGGTTTAGCCAACAGGGCTATGAGATTCCTGAACCGAGCAATCCTGGAGTCAGTTACGCCAGTTATCTGGAGGAACTGGCAGAAAAGACTCCTCCTTTATTTCTCAGCCACTTCTACAACATATATTTCTCGCACATAGCAGGAGGTCAAGTCATAGGCAAAAAGGTACAACTTCCTTGTGTTAGTCATTATCCCCTGACTGTTTTTGTGGAGTTTTCATTTGTCTGGAAATGGTGAAACGAAGTATTAAATTAAGCTTGGTCTTCAAATGTCTTTTTTCAAATATTCTCCAGTTAAGTGTTTAATTACATATTGAACTCATTTCTGAGCTGAAAATATTTCCTCTGTCATGAGCTTTATTTTATTGTTAAATCATATTGCCTCGTGTTGAGATTCTTTAGATAACATATGTTCCCATTGTTACACAGACGTGAAGACCTTGCTAAGAAAATAACAATTGAAACAAACAATTTATGATCTAAGAAAATTTGGGAAGGAGCACAACTGAATGCTTCCTTTTCCATCTTTAGAGTTTAACTCATTAAATTCCAGCTTGAGCCTATAACTTTTCGTCATGATAACCATTTCTTTTGAAGAAAACATGGTGTCTTTGAGTTGTTTGAAGGTTACTATATACTCCTTGTTGTCATTGGATGGACCTTGGACTATTTTTTTTTTTCTCTTTGGGGCACGGGGTGAAGTGACTTCTAATGTTAGTCAGTTCAGGCTTTAGTAATTATTATGTGGCTGTAATGTCTGGCTATAGTAATTATTATGTGGCTGTAATGTCTGATCTTGTCTAGCAAATGCTGAAGCTGAAATTGTACTAGTTTATGACTAAGGTAGGACTCTATAAATATAACTAAGGTAGGACTCTATAAATATAACGATGCAAATTGAAAATCAGAACAGTCTAGGCTAGCAAATGCAAATTCTATGTTTATTCTCATCTCCTTCAATTAGTTCTAATCCAGAAATGACTCAAAGTAAGATGGAATTTGGTCCAGATTGTCTCTTAAGCTAGGTTTAGAAATATCAATCAAATAACTCCTACTTAAGTTGAATGAGCCAATTTGCAACTGTACATCGCTATGGTGCAGAGTGTGAAATAGCTGGTCATTGTTTGAGAAAATGCTAAATAACATCCATGTTGTTATAAATACACTTCTATTTAAGGTGAATGTCTTTAATTAGAGAGATTCTAGAGTTCTATTCTTGGTAGATAAATCATCCTCCTCCCTATAAATAGAGGTGCCCTCTACCATTGTAAATCACTCCTAACATTCTCTAAGTATCAATAAGAAGAATTCTCTCTACTCTTCTCTCTATTGCTCTTGTTCTTGAGTTATTGTTCTTGTCTTTTATATTATTTCATAACACGTTATCAGCACGAGACTCTACCGTCTCAAGAACCATTCTCGAGAAATCTAAGCAAATATGGAAATCTCACAAAGCGAACTTGGATCAACATCCAACTGTAAAAGTATTTGCCTAATTGATTCATGTACTACACATACAATACTCAAAGAAAGGAAGTATTTCTCTCAACTAAATATGTGTAAGGCAAACGTTACTACAATCTCTGGAAGTAGTAAATTGATTGAAGGCTCCGGAAGAGCAATTGTAACTCTGCCCAAGGGCACGACGTTAATCATAGAGAATGCAATGTTCTCCTCCAAGTCTAAGAGAAACTTGTTGAGTTTTAAAGATGTACGCCGGAATGGCTATCATATTGAGACAATGGATGAAGATAATATTGAATATCTCGTCATCACAAAGAATGTCTCCGGCCAAAAGAGGGTTATTGAGAAATTCCCGTCTTTTACTTGTGGCCTGTATTGGACAAGAATTAGTGCAATTGAGGAACATTCAACAGTAAACCAAAGGGTTACTGATTCCAATACCTTTGTACTTTGGCATGATCGATTGGGACACCCAGGATCGGTCATGATGAGACGGATTATAGAAAGCTCATATGGGCATCCGTTAAAGAATTTCAAAATTCTTTCGAATAATGAATATCCTTGCACTTCGTGTTATCAAGGCAGGCTGATTATCAGGCCATCACCAACAAAGGTTGGGACTGAGTCACCCACGTTTCTGGAACGTATACAAGGGGACATTTGTGGACCTATTCACCCACCTAGTGGGTCGTTTAGGTATTTCATGGTCTTGATAGACGCATCCTGTAGATGGTCTCATGTGTGCCTGTTGTCATCACGCAACCTTGCGTTTGCGAAGTTAATGGCACAAATAATTCGACTACGAGCACAATTTCCAGATAATCCAATCAAGTCCATTAGACTGGATAATGCTGCTGAGTTTACATCCCAAGCATTTAATGATTATTGCTTATCAATCGGGATAAAAGTTGAACATTCTGTAGCTCATGTTCACACTCAAAACGGTCTTGCAGAATCGTTAATTAAACGCCTGCAGTTGATTGCAAGGCCATTACTTATGAGAACGAGGCTGCCCACTTCGGTATGGGGTCACGCCATCTTACATGCAGCAATGCTAATTCGTCTCAGACCGACGAATTACCACAAGTATTCCCCGTTGCAATTGGTCTTGGGTCATGAACCCAATATATCCCATTTAAGAATTTTTGGATGCGCAGTATATGTGCCTATAGCACCGCCATCCCGCACCAAAATGGGTCCGCAAAGAAGGTTAGGAATATATGTTGGGTTTGAATCGCCCTCCATCATTCGCTACCTCGAAACATTGACAGGCGACTTGTTTACTGCACGATTTGCAGACTGTCGATTTGATGAGTCACTTTTCCCAAAATTAGGGGGAGAAGTTGGTGAAACCAAACGGGAAATTTTGTGGAAAAATGCATCATTATCTCATCTTGATCCACATACCTCTATTTGTGAAAGAGAGGTACAAAAGATTATCCATTTGAAAAGAATAGCAAATCAAATGCCTGACGCATTTACGGACTTGAAAAGGATAACGAAATCCCACATTCCCGCGGAAAATGTTCCAATCTGTATTGATGTCCCTGTTGGACAATCATCTAGTGTCATAACCAATGAGTTGAATGCACGCCTGAAGCGTGGCAGACCATTAGGTTCCAAAGATCGAAATCCTAGAAAGAGGAAAAAGAACGATCAAAATGACACCACGAAAGAATCTCATGATTTAACAAATTCTGAGATTCATGAAGAATCCATTGAGCCTGAGACTCTGGAAAATACGGAACTATCCCTAAATCCAATTATATTGAGGCAAATATTCATCGAGTGGATATTGTGGTGGATAATGCCTTTGCTTATAATGTAGCATCTAGCATTATGCAAGAATGTGAGGATCTCGAACCTCAATCTGTTGAAGAATGTCGAAAAAGACAGGATTGGCCAAAGTGGCAAGAAGCAATTCAATCAGAATTGAATTCGCTGGCAAAACGTGAAGTTTTTGGCCCTATAGTTGAAACACCTAATGGTGTTAAGCCTGTCGGCTATAAATGGGTCTTTGTACGCAAAAGAAATGAGAAAAACGAGGTACAAAGATATAAGGCACGCCTTGTTGCACAAGGTTTTTCTCAAAGGCCTGGTGTCGATTATGAAGAGACATATTCGCCTGTAATGGATGCGATAACCTTTCGTTATCTCATAAGTTTTGCTGTCCATGAAAAGCTTGACATGCACTTAATGGATGTAGTTACTGCCTATCTTTATGGCTCACTTGATAATGAGATATACATGAAAATTCCCGATGGACTCAAGGTGCCAAACGCGCACAACTCAAAATCTCGGGAAATGTTCTCAATTAAATTGCAAAGATCCTTGTATGGTCTAAAGCAATCTGGACGAATGTGGTATAATCGCCTTAGTGAGTACTTGTTAAAAGAAGGCTATATAAATGACGCCATTTGCCCGTGTGTTTTTATAAAGAAAACAACATTGGAATTTGTTGTACTTGCCGTATATGTTGATGACATAAACCTTATGGAACCCCTATAGAACTCCAAAAGGCAATTGATTATCTAAAGGATGAATTCGAGATGAAAGATCTCGGGAAGACTAAACTATGTCTTGGTTTGCAAATTGAATATTTGGCAAACGGAATTTTTGTTCATCAATCTACCTATACAGAAAAGGTACTGAAACGGTTTTACATGGATGAAGCACATCCTTTAAGTACACCGATGGTTGTTCGATCACTTGATGTGAACAAAGATCCATTCCGACCACAAGAAAGGAATGAAGAGCTACTTGGTCCTAAAGTACCATATCTTAGCGCAATTGGCGCACTAATGTATCTTGCAAATACTACAAGACCTGACATATCCTTTTCAGTTAATGTCTTTGCAAGATTTAGCTCGGCTCCTACGAGGAGACATTGGAATGGGATCAAACACATATTGCGGTACCTAAAGGGAACTACCGATATGGGCTTATTTTATGGCAAGAATTGCAGCCCGGATCTTGTTGGTTATGTTGATGCTGGATATTTGTCCGACCCACACAAGGCTCGATCTCAAACGGGTTATGTGTTTACCTGTGGAGAAACCGCCATATCTTGGCGATCGACCAAGCAATCAATTGTGGCTACTTCATCTAATCATGCCGAGATAATTGCTATTCATGAAGCAAGTCGGGAGTGTGTGTGGTTGAGGTCTATAATACATCATATCCAAGACAAATGTGGTTTGAAGTGTGATAAGCTACCCACAACTTTGTATGAAGACAATGCAGCATGTATAGCTCAATTGAAGGGAGGATTCATAAAAGGAGATAGAACGAAGCATATTTCACCAAAGTTATTCTTCACACATGATCTTCAAAAGAATGGTGATATCAATGTTCAACAGATTCGTTCAAGCGACAATATGGCCGATTTGTTCACAAAATCTCTACCAAAGTCAACCTTCAAGAAGCTAGTTCACAAGATCGGGATGCGAAGACTTAAGGACATAAATTGATGTTCTTATCAGGGGGAGTTAATGCGCGTTGCACTCTTTTTCCCTTACAAGGTTTTGTCCCACCGGGTTTTCCTTGCGAGGTTTTTAATGAGGCAACCAATAGGCGCATATTCAAACATGTGTACTCTTTTTCCTTACTTTAATTTTTCCCATTGGGTTTTGTTTTAAGGTTTTAACGAGGCACATCATTGAATAGACATTCAAGGGGGAGTGTTATAAATACACTTCTATTTAAGGTGAATCTCTTTAATTAGAGAGATTCTAGAGTTCTATTCTTGGTAGATAAATCATCCTCCTCCCTATAAATAGAGGTGCCCTCTACCATTGTAAATCACTCCTAACATTCTCTAAGTATCAATAAGAAGAATTCTCTCTACTCTTCTCTCTATTGCTCTTGTTCTTGAGTTATTGTTCTTGTCTTTTATATTATTTCATAACACATGTTCGTTTTTATATGGAGCTAAATAACATCTATTTTTTTGTATAAGGAACTAAATAACATCCGTGTTGTGATTTTTCTAGCTTAAAATTTAGGTAAATTTCTTGTTTTGCTTACCATCTTGAATCTTTGGTTTTCACATGACTTATCCAAAAAAATATAACACTAAAAAGAAAGAAAAGAAACTTTGGCTTGTTCAATAATTATTTTTTTAAGTCTTTGCTTGTGCTATGATGATTGACCACTTTCCCCTGAAGATAAAGTTAACTAGGAAGAAATGCTTGAAATTGATGTGGTTGGCCTTTATTAAATACTGAAGTTTATTGCACTTTTTTTTGTGCTAATTTGCTTAATGAGCTACTTTGAATTACCATTTTAGTGCATTTTGTCAATTTCTGTCGTCATATGGTGGCTCTGAGACTTCCAATATGCAAGTTAGCTCCTTTAACTCAGCATATTTACTAAATTGATGTAATTAGGCCTTTGAGAAACTCTTAGAGGAAAAAGAGTTGGAATTCCACAAGTGGGAGGGGGATGCAGAAGAGTTGTTGCGAGGTGTGCGGGAAAAATTCAACATGCTGGCAAAGGTAAATACCTAAGATTTTTGCGTCATGGACTTTGTTTCAGTGCTTCAAAGCACCACTCACTGCTTATCCTATCAATTGCATCTTTATTGCAGCATTGGTCTAGGGATGACAAGAATAAGTGTCTGAGAGAAGTAACCAAGGCATTCCGATTTATGGGTCAGATTGTTCGGCTAATTATCCTGTAAAAGCCGTTCCAATCCAAAGGTCAAACTTGGTTTCTCAATGGTGAGGCCAATTCAATCCTAAATGGTTTCCTAATATATCTATTTCATTCCATATGTCTTGTGACTCTGTTCTATCAATAAGAGCTGATTGGTGTGCCTAGAAAGTAATCTAGTATTCATTATTTCTTCTTCTTGTTCAGATCTACTGGGCTCTATGTTTTGGTTCGATTATCTTGTAATAGTGCTTATACGTCCTGATGTCTTCTCTTGTGGAATGAACATGTTATCTATGGAAATCATTCTCTCTTGTTGGAGTCAATTTTGGTCGTTTTAACTCTCATAACTGTACTTACTAATGCCAAATTAGAAGGAGCAGTGATTTCATTGAGAGCTATAGCATGTCCTTCAAGGAATGTAGCTCGCTTTGAACTTGTGATGCAATTCCCTTCTGCTACTGGGTCTCAAGTACTCTAAAATGTTTTGGCCATTTAATCATTGTGCATCTCTTCATAGCTGCTCGAAATCATGTGCTTTAGTTGGCTGATCCTCTTACTAAGCTACTATAATTCCATTTTTGAACTTACTCTGTTCCTAATGGGCGCATCTCCTTTCATGGCACACAGCTGGCTCACAAGTGTTGTGGTCGCGAACAACTTGTGCATATTTTGCATCAAACTGGATAGATGGACAACTGAGAGGATTGTCGTTGGTCTCGTTCATCAAGCTGCAGACGGGTGAATATAACTATGCATCTGGAGGCAGGTGGCGTTACCCTTTTCTTTCCTTGGTCTTCTGGTTTTAACTTGCAGATTCTCCGGGAGCATTCTAAACTTGAAGAAGAGCTGTAATGTGCAGAATCCAGGCATGGAAGCATTTCGATGCATAAACAGAAGAGAGCCAGAGTGGTTTGTGCATTCGAGGAGCTGGAAATCAAGTTCCTTTGACATAACCATTTTAGAGCCATTTATTTGGCAAATGTAACATTTGGGATTTTGATGTGGAGGAAAGACTAATGATAATTGTGTTATTCTTTTTTGCACGTGCAAGTGTTTACATTGTCTCTGAGAAGGCAATATTACAAGGTCTTGGAATAAGGGTATAAGAATTGCTTTAATTAGGCATATTTCCTAACATCTCCGGTTATCAGGGCAGCCCGACGAATTTTGTGGCCTAAAGTCAAATTTTACGAGGGTCTTAACTTTTTCTTTTTAAAAATATTTATTTATTTGAAGTCTATTTTTCTAGCGTTCTTAGATACAAAGCTATTAATAATTTTTTTTATAATCAATAACTCCTAATAAGTCTTTTTTAATTAATAATATAGCTAATCTATTTAATATTTATTGAGACATTATTGATCTTAGGTGAGATTTTGTAAATTTTAGTTCTGAAAATTTCTTTCCATTGAAGCGACAGAAACAAGAATTATTAACATTATTCTATAAGTAATATAGGTACTGGGAAAAAAATCAATTTTTTTTATTTGACAAGTATATCAATTAAACTATTATCTTCTAATTGTACTATTTTCTTAATATTTTTAATTCCAAATATAAATCTACCATTAATATCGAATTGATTATCATGCTTTAAGAAATATAATATTAAGGTAATATTTTTTCAAAATTTCTATCATATAGTGATCTTAATTTTTACCGCTAAATAGAAAATCAAAAATATTTTCATATGTTTTGAATTGTTCAAATTATTTTGAAGTAAAAAGAATAGGCATCCTCCTATTTTGTTGAGATTTTATTATCAACATTCTCGTCAAATTGTTACTTACTATATATCATTCGTTTCATACGATATTTATCTTCTTGGCAGAAATCATAGCAGTTATAAATCATTCTCAAATAATTTCACTTCACATAATTTTTTTTTAAACTTATACATAACCTATTAGGTATAACAAAATAGGTCTCCTATTTAGAAACACTATTTCAGTCGAGTTCTCCCTCAGCATTGTAATGTCCAGCCTTGGCCTCTTTTGCAATACTCCTGTACTTGTTCATCAACTGAGTCTTTCCCTTGTTCAGCAGAGATACATATAAATCCTCTTTCTGCAACATTTTCTTCTTACATCAGGTAAGAAAATCCGAACGGCTACCTCTTCATATTCAGATTTATATTGTTCTAAGCCACTATTTCTCGTTGCTGCAGGTACAAAGAGAAAGACTTCGCGAAGATACTTGTTTTCCATCATGTGATTTGTGTTAAAGCTAGTTAATGATTAAAGCTAGCTAAGTTGGTGTGAATGAGAAATGGAGGGAAGATAGAAGGAAAATGAAGTTTCAAAGCAAAGTTCCTTTGAAAAGGAGCTTTGTACCACATCGGTGGTAGAAAGGGAAAGTTATGTGCTTATATTAGAAAGCACTTCTTCTAGCTCTTAAAGGGTTAAGAAGAGGGACTCCCCTCGCGCCGTCGTCGTCGCTCGGCTCGGCTTCGGATTTGGATTTGGATTTGGATTTGGTCAAATGATCTGATTGATTGATAATCTTTTTGGACCAAATTTATTTAAAATTCAATCTTCATTTTCTGAAATTATTTTTAATTCCCGCGGGAAAAGAAAAAAATAATAATAATATTAATTCGTTAAAAAACTTCCCAACGTTCTTATTTTTCAGGAAAAGGCATGGCCTTTCCCGAACAGGCACCAAGCCTTTCCGAACAGTCTCAATTCAAGGCTATATAAACTGAGGCAATGCCTCATTTTCATATACTGGAAACATTAAAAATCCTGCATTCTTTTCTGCAAACTGAAACATATCGAGTCATAGTGTGATTTCGTTCCCGAATTTGAGTTCGTCGAAGTCGTAGGCGTTTGAGGTACCGCCACTCCTGCGACAGGTATATCCGTTATATCCTGGGAGGAAATAATCCACAACCTCGGGTACAGTGAGGGGGTTAAATTCCTTAAGGACACACAGTGAATTCTGTGGTCTCGGATTTCTTCATTTCTGTGATTTTTTTTTTAAAACGTTACATACGTTCTGTTTTTTTGTGTCTCTTCTTCTTACTGGTTTCCAATTTCTCGTTGCTTTGAACACGGACAATCGATAACAAGCTTAAGGAATTTAATTTATTATTTCCGTGTTCATCTGTTGTTAACGAACTTGTATGTTGTTTGGAGACTAAATCTTCGAATTTTTTTTTACTCCGGTTGAGATTAAAGTTTTCAGAACTTTCTACTCATTTGGGTACTTGATTTGAAGATATAAAAACTTCATCAAGTATACTACATACAGTATATTACATTCTATTTGAAGTTTGTTTTAATTCTGTTTGTGTAAATTTGATTCGGTTTGAAGAAATAAAAACTTCACCGATTATTAAAGTGTTCTGTTATTTCCTACGACAGAAATGGGAGACCAAACTCCAAATTTGAATGCTACTGCTACTGTTACTGCCACACCAGCCCCCGTGGTTGGTTCTACGAGCAATGCTGCGTCCTCCAGTCGTACTGCACCAGCACCGGCTCCGGCAGAGAAGCCCGGAAAATTCACCGGGATTGATTTCAAACGATGGCAACAAAAGATGTTCTTCTATCTAACTACTTTAAGCCTTCAAAAGTTTATTAAGGAGGATATTCCGGTTCCGCCGGAATCAACACCTGAAAATGAACGATTTGTTGTAATTGAGGCGTGGAAGCACTCAGATTTTTTGTGCAAGAATTACATTCTTAGCGGACTGGAGGATGATCTTTACAACGTCTATAGTAATGTGGGAACATCAAAAGAACTATGGGATGCGTTGGAAAAGAAATATAAAACAGAAGATGCTGGCTTAAAGAAGTTTATCGCTGCCAAGTTTTTGGACTACAAAATGGTAGATGGCAAGTCTGTTGTCACTCAAGTTCAAGAGTTGCAGGTTATCATCCATGATCTCCTCGCTGAAGGTATAAATTTAATTAATGCCTTTGTCAAAAGTATTCAGTGCCCCGTCACTTACATGTTGTTTATTGTAGGTTTGGTGATTAGTGGGGCGTTTCAAGTTGCGGCAGTGATAGAGAAGTTGCCTCCTTCATGGAAGGACTTCAAAAATTACTTGAAACATAAGCGAAAGGAGATGACATTGGAAGATCTTATCGTCCGGTTGAGAATCGAGGAAGATAACAAGGCAGCGGAGAAAAAGGCAAATGGGAGATCAACCATAGGGGGAGCACATATAGTTGAAACTGCCCCAACTAATATGAAAAAGAGGAAAAAGGCATCGGGACCAAGGAACTATCCCAACAAGAAGAAATTCCAGGGAAACTGCCATAATTGTGGAAAAATCGGACACAAAGCTGCAGACTGTCGTGCTCCGAAAAAGGAAAAGAAGAAGGGTCAGGCTAATATGGTTGAAACAAACGAGGAGGTTGATGACTTGTGCGCTATGTTGTCCGAGTGCAACCTAGTGGGAAGTCCGAAAGAGTGGTGGATTGACTCTGGCGCCACTCGCCACATTTGTGCTGTTAGAGAAGCCTTTGCTTCATATGCTCCCGCCGGGCCCGACGAAACAATATATATGGGAAATTCTGCAACGGCCAAGATTGAAGGTTATGGAAAGATACTGCTGAAGATGACCTCTGGCAAGGTGGTGACTCTCAACAACGTCTGTCATGTTCCTGAAATTAGGAAAAATCTTGTATCTACCGGACTTCTAGTGAAGAACGGTTTTAAATGTGTTTATGTTTCTGACAAGGTTGTAATAAGTAAGAACGAAATGTACATAGGAAAAGGCTACCTCACAGAGGGCCTTTTCAAACTAAATGTAATGGTTGTTGCTAATAATAATAAAGTTTCTGCTTCGTCTTACTTGCTTGAGTCAAATGATTTATGGCATTCACGTTTAGGACATGTCAATTATAGAACCTTGCGAAAAATGATTAGTTTGGAAGTATTGCCTAAGTTTGAATGCAATCAATCAAAATGTCAAATCTGTGTTGAATCTAAGTATGCTAAACATCCTTATAAGTCAGTTGAAAGGAATTCAAGTCCTTTAGACTTAATCCATACAGATATTTGTGACATGAAGTCAATTCCATCTCGCGGTGGAAAGAAGTATTTCATAACTTTTATTGACGATAGTACGCGGTATTGCTACGTTTATTTACTTAATAGTAAAGATGAAGCAATTGAAGCATTCAGGCAATACAAAACTGAAGTTGAGACTCAACTTAACAAAAAGATTAAAATGATAAGGAGTGATAGGGGCGGTGAATATGAATTTCCTTTTGAACAAATATGTTTGGAATATGGCATTATTCATCAAACAACTGCTCCTTACTCGCCACAATCAAACGGAATTGCGGAAAGAAAAAATAGAACACTGAAAGAAATGATGAATGCCCTGTTAATAAGTTCTGGTTTACCCCAGAACTTGTGGGGGGAAGCCATTCTAACAGCTAGCCGAATACTCAATCGAGTGCCCCATAGCAAAACAAAATCAATTCCATACGAAAAGTGGAAAGGAAGGAAGCCCAATTTGGAATACTTCAAAGTGTGGGGGTGTTTGGCCAAGGTGCAAGTTCCTAAACCCAAAAGGGTAAAAATAGGACCTAAAACCGTTGATTGTGTTTTCATAGGATATGCCACAAATAGTAAGGCATATAGATTTCTGGTTCACAAATCAGAAAATCCCGACATTCAGGTGAATACGGTAATTGAATCAGATAATGCTGACTTCTTTGAAACCATATATCCGTATAAAAAGGAATGTGCGTCGTCTAGCAAAGAATCTAAACGACCTCGGGAAGAAATAAAGGAAAACATTCCTGATGAGGAAAATCCAAGACGTAGCAAACGTCAAAGGACGACTACTTCCTTTGGACCAGAATTTTTAACATTTTTGTTGGAAAATGAGCCTCGAACGTTCAACGAAGCTACGTCTTCATCGGAAGCTCAATTTTGGAAAGAGGCAATCAATAGTGAGATAGAATCCATATTGAACAACCATACTTGGGAATTGGTTGATCTTCCTCCAGGGAATAAACCTTTAGGTTCCAAATGGATTTTTAAGCGGAAAATGAAAGCTGATGGCACTATTGAAAAATATAAGGCAAGACTAGTTGTTAAAGGGTTTAGACAACGAGAAGGTCTTGATTACTTTGATACATACTCGCCGGTAACGAGGATTACATCTATTCGGGTGTTAGTAGCATTAGCCGCTGTGTACGGTCTTGAAATCCATCAAATGGATGTGAAAACAGCATTCTTAAATGGAGAGTTGGAGGAAGAAATTTACATGGAACAACCCGAAGGGTTTGTAGTTCCAGGGAAAGAGAAGAAGGTATGTAGACTTGTTAAGTCTCTTTATGGACTAAAACAAGCACCAAAACAGTGGCATGCAAAATTTGACCATACGATGCTGTCAAATGGATTCAAGATAAATGAATGTGATAAATGTGTCTACATTAAGAACACTCCGAACCACGTCGTCATTGTTTGTTTATACGTGGATGATATGTTAATAATGAGTAACAACATTGCTAACATAAATACTACTAAGCGCATGCTTGCTAGTAAGTTTGATATGAAAGACTTAGGAGTTGCCGATTTAATTCTGGGAATTAAAATCCATAAGACTCCTCAAGGTCTAGCATTGTCTCAATCTCATTATATTGAAAAAGTACTTGAAAAGTTCAAGTATTTGGACTTTAAAGTTGCAAAGACGCCAATTGATATGAACCTTGCTCTTGCAAAGAATAAAGGTGAAAGTGATTCTCAATTGGATTATGCCAGAGTGTTGGGAAGTTTGATGTATATTATGAACTGTACGCGACCTGATATTGCGTGTGCTATAAGTAAACTAAGTCGCTACACGAGTAATCCCGACCAAAATCATTGGCTGGCAATGAAACGAGTTTTGGGATATTTGAAACATACTCAAAACTTTGCTTTGCATTATAACAGGTATCCTGCAGTTATTGAAGGATACAGTGATGCAAATTGGATCACCGGTTCAACTGAAACTAAATCCACAAGTGGATACGTTTTTACTATAGGTGGAGGAGCAGTGTCTTGGAAGTCATCCAAACAGACATGCATCGCCCGCTCTACAATGGAATCTGAGTTCATAGCTCTAGACAAAGCCGGTGAAGAAGCTGAATGGCTCCGGAATTTCTTAGAAGATATTCCATTTTGGCCCAAACCGTTGGCTCCTATATGCATACATTGCGATAGCCAAGCGGCAATAGGAAGAGCCGGGAGCGTTATGTACAACGGAAAGTCTCGTCACATACGACGAAGACATAATACCGTTAGACAACTACTCTCTAGTGGAATTATTACAATTGACTATGTTAAGTCAAGAGATAATGTGTCGGATCCACTAACTAAAGGCCTAACTAGAGAAGTGGTTGAAAGATCATCGAGGGGAATGGGACTATGGCCGAGGACAAGTCATCGTGGCGGTAACTCTACCTAGAAGACATGAGATCCCAAGATCTAGGTTCAAAGAGATCAAACAAAGTCATTGATGACGGTTCAACATTGTCACAATAACTTTTTGGTCCATTCTCGTGATGAGACAATGTTCAGTACCAGGATAAAGCATTAAGGCTTTTTAATGGTTTCTAAGTTTGATACGGGGTATATCAAATAGTGTATCTACGGGATGACACATTTAGGAATCACCTATGTAAGTGTGAAGTGTAAGCCGCTTCAAGGAGAACTCTGTAAGGCCAGCTCTCTACGCACTTATGAACCAGGAAGTGTTCATGGCTGAAACGAACAAAACAATGAGAACCAAAAACGGTTAAAGGGTTAATTGTGTGACATGTGGTTGTCTAGGTATACACCAAAGCTCGACGGTTCAAAGATATCAAATCTACCGATTGACCGAGTATATCCGACATATGCTCACTACGGAAAGTTCAAAGAGAAATCTACTTATCCAGATGCAATTAATCCTTGCTTACGAATCACACAGTTTTTTGTCATGCATGTTTTTCCATCATATAGCCATTCCCCATTCATGTGGGGGATTGTTAAAGCTAGTTAATGATTAAAGCTAGCTAAGTTGGTGTGAATGAGAAATGGAGGGAAGATAGAAGGAAAATGAAGTTTCAAAGCAAAGTTCCTTTGAAAAGGAGCTTTGTACCACATCGGTGGTAGAAAGGGAAAGTTATGTGCTTATATTAGAAAGCACTTCTTCTAGCTCTTAAAGGGTTAAGAAGAGGGACTCCCCTCGCGCCGTCGTCGTCGCTCGGCTCGGCTTCGGCTTTGGCTTTGGATTTGGATTTGGATTTGGTCAAATGATCTGATTGATTGATAATCTTTTTGGACCAAATTTATTTAAAATTCAATCTTCATTTTCTGAAATTATTTTTAATTCCCGCGGGAAAAGAAAAAATAATAATAATATTAATTCGTTAAAAAACTTCCCAACGTTCTTATTTTTCAGGAAAAGGCATGGCCTTTCCCGAACAGGCACCAAGCCTTTCCGAACAGTCTCAATTCAAGGCTATATAAACTGAGGCAATGCCTCATTTTCATATACTGGAAACATTAAAAATCCTGCATTCTTTTCTGCAAACTGAAACATATCGAGTCATAGTGTGATTTCGTTCCCGAATTTGAGTTCGTCGAAGTCGTAGGCGTTTGAGGTACCGCCACTCCTGCGACAGGTATATCCGTTATATCCTGGGAGGAAATAATCCACAACCTCGGGTACAGTGAGGGGGTTAAATTCCTTAAGGACACACAGTGAATTCTGTGGTCTCGGATTTCTTCATTTCTGTGATTTTTTTTTTAAAACGTTACATACGTTCTGTTTTTTTGTGTCTCTTCTTCTTACTGGTTTCCAATTTCTCGTTGCTTTGAACACGGACAATCGATAACAATTTGTAAAACCGTAGCCCAAAAATCTTCTTATGTAATTCATCTGCTTCAATTGTGACCAGGTACTAAAGGGAAGTCTTCTACCACATAAAGTAATAGTGGTTGTCTTATTGTAATCATCCTCCAGAAATTTCGCAGCATCTTGTTTTGTCTCTTTACATGCTTCATAATGTAATCTTTCATGTCCTTTATGCTTGAATATTCTCGTGTTTGATTTGAGAATTTCTCAATATTACCTTTTTCAAAAATTAAAGCGAGCGCGGCGATACTAGCAGCTGTAACATCTTCTATCACCTTTCTCAAGTTGTTTTAGAAGATAAGGGATCAT
Source organism: Nicotiana benthamiana (assembly GCA_034376525.1). Taxonomy (NCBI): domain Eukaryota; kingdom Viridiplantae; phylum Streptophyta; class Magnoliopsida; order Solanales; family Solanaceae; genus Nicotiana; species Nicotiana benthamiana. The sequence continues at coordinate 44,411,333 of CM067326.1, forward strand.
TTCTTTCCACTTTTTGTGACCAATTCTCCATGTATTTATCCGAAAGGAGCAGAGCCCAAGCTGATATTGCTGCAGCAGTCACGTACGTTGAATGTTTGGATTCTTGATTCATAAATTGCCATATAATTTCCATTGATCTTTCTGTGTCTACAAAATCCCTAGCAGCAACAAGAGTGACAATAGACAAACACCCTTAACACTTTGACCGAGTGAGATAATTTGGAATTGAGGAGTTTAGGAAGAAAAACCAGTGATTCTTCATAAATCTCATGAGCATTATCTCCTGCGCCTAGAGTCAGTACAACTAATCCTATAAGTTGTAATGCTAGAACCTCGTTTCAAGCAATTTTGGCATCGATGTACTAAAGTGACAAAATTATTCTGGGCAAATTCAGCACGAACATTGGTCTCGAATTCCTCAACCAATGTCTTTAGCGCGCTTTCTCTCCTAGAACTTTTCTTTTTGTACAATTCTTCTAAATAAGGATAAGAGTTTCTTCTTTGGAATTTGTATAGAACCCTGTTTCTCCTTCATAGCAGCAGAGTCGTCGTCGCTGCTGATTGGCGAAACTTGCCGGTTTTGAGGCCGGCTGAATCTTTGATTTTTCATTCTCCAGTTTTTGGGGAGTATCGTATTGATTTGTGTTTGCAAAAGAGAGTGTGTGTGTTTACTGTCCAGTGCAATATAAATAGTTGTCTGTGTTTCCTTCTCCTGTTGAATAAAGGATTGGAATCTTTTGAGTTCTAACCTTCTCCGTTCAGGAAAAGGTTATCCTTCTTGCTAGAACTAGTGTCACCAGTCCATAAGAATTTCCTGCAAATTGCTTCAACCTGTTGAATGATCTTTTTTGGCAAGGGAAAAATCTATGACCAAAAGGACTGTATAACAATAAGTACACTTTTGATCAGCTGAACTCTTCCTGCATAGCTCAAAAACTTCACTGTCCACTGCGTAATTCTCCCCAGCATTTTGTCTAGCAGTGGTTGGTATTGGTTTACTGACAACATTTTTGTACTTAATGGAACACCTAAATATCGAAAAGGTAATTCACTTATGCTGAACCATGTGATTTGGGTCATCTCCTGCTGCATTGCACTTGAGACACCTCCAAAATATATGCTGATCTTCTTCTGGTTGCCACTAAGCCTGAAGCTTGTGAAAAGCTGTTGAAGCACTCATATAGTAGTTGCACAGATACCCTATCTCCTCGGCAGAATAATAGCAGGTCATCAACAAAACTAAGTTGGATTATGCCCATATTTTCACACCTTGGGTGGTAGTTAAAGTTAGGTTGATCTTTTAAGTTCTTCAAGCTCCTGGTCAGGTATTCTATTGCTAAGACAAATAGCAATGAAGATATTGGATCTCCCTGTCTCACAACCCTTCTAGCATCAAAATGGAATAGTAGGGCTGCCATTTATATTGATAGAGTAGGACACTATTTTAATGCGTTCCATAATCCTACCTACAAAATTTTTAGGAAAACACAGCCCATCTAGCACCTACTCCAGATAAATCCATTAAAGAGTCATATGCCTTCTGCATGTCTATCTTGATCATGCATCGAGGTAAGACTCCTTTCCTACCATAACCTTTAATCATCTCATGGCGGAGTAACATATTGTCCGTCAATCCTCTCCCAGGTACAAATGTTTCCTTGGTCTTAGTAGACGCATCTTCTAGATGGTCTCATGTGTGCCTATTGTCATCTCGCAACCTTGTGTTTGCAAAATGAATGGCACAAATAATTCGATTACGAGCACAATTTCCCAATAGTCCAATTAAGTCTGTTAGACTAGATAATGCTGCTGAATTTTCATCCTAAGCATTTAATGATTATTGCTTATCAATTGGGATAAAAGTGGAACACCCTGTAGCTCATATTCACACTCAAAATGATCTTGCAGAATCTCTAAATTAAATGTCTGCAATTGATAGCAAGACCGTTACTCACTAAAACGAGGTTGCCCACTTCAGTTTGGGGTCAAGCCATTTTACATGCAGCAATGCTAGTTCGTCTCAGACCGACAAATTATCACAAATATTCCCTGTTGCAATTAGTTTTGGGTCATGAACCTAATATATCCCATTTAAGAATTTTTGGATGTGCAATATATGTGCCTGTAGCACCGCCATATCGCACCAAAATGGGTCCGCAAAGAATATTAGGAATATATGTTGGGTTTGAATCGCCCTCCATTATTCGCTACCTCGAAACATTGACAGGGGATTTGTTCACTGAACGATTTGCAGACTGTCGATTCGATGAGACACTTTTCCCAAAATTAGGGGGAGAAGTTGGTGAAACCAAACGGAAAATTTGTGGAAAAATCCATCATTATCTCATCATGATCACGTGCCTCTATTTGTAAAAAAGAGGTGCAAAAGATTATCCATTTTCAAAGAATAGCAAATCAATTGCCAGACGCATTTACGGACTTGAAAAGAATAATAAAATAACATATCCCCGCAGAGAATCTTCCAATCCGTATTGATGTCCCTATTGGACAATGTTCTAGTGTCATAGCTAATGAGTCGAAAGAATGCCTAAAACGTGGCAGACCATTAGGTTCCAAAGATCGAAATCCTTGAAAAAAAATGATCAAAATGACACTACGAAAGAATCTCATGAAGAAATCCATGATTTAATAAATTCTGAGATTCATGAAGAATCCACTGAGCCCGAGATTCCAGAAAATAAAGAAATATCAATAAATCCAATCGATATTGAGACAAATTTTAATAGAGTGGATATAGTGGTGGATTATGTCTTTGCATATAATGTTGCATCTAGCATTATGCAAGAAAGTGAGGATCTTGAACCTCAATCTGTTGGAGAATGTCGACAAAGACTTGATTGGCCAAAATGGCAAGAAGCAATCCAATCAGAATTGAATTCACTTGCAAAACGTGAAGTTTTTGGGCCTATAGTTCAAACACCTAATAGTGTTAAGCCTGTTGGCTATAAATTGGTTTTTGTACACAAGAGAAATGAGAAAAACGAGGTACAAAGATATAAGGCACGCCTTGTTGCACAAGGATTTTCACAACGGCCTGGTGTCGATTACGAAGGGACATATTCACTCGTTATGGATGCTATATCTTTCCGTTATTTCATTAGTTTTGCTGTCCTTGAAAAGCTTGACATGCATTTAATGGATGTGGTTACCGCCTACCTTTATGGCTCACTTGATAATGAGATATACATGAAAATTTCCGATGGATTCAAAATGCCAAACACACATAATTCAAAGTCCCGGAAAATGTTTTCAATCAAATTGCAAAGATCTTTGTATGGTCTAAAGCAATCAGGACGAATGTGGTATAATCGTCTTAGTGAGTATTTATTAAATGAAGGCTATATAAATGATGCCATTTGCCCATGTGTTTTTATAAAGAAAACAACATCGGAATTTGTTGTACTTGCCGTATATGTGGATGGCATAAACCTTATTGGAACTCCCATAGAACTCCAAAAGGCAATTGATTATTTAAAGAAGGAATTCGAGATGAAAGATCTCGGAAAGACAAACTTATGACTTGGTTTGCAAATTGAACATTTGGCAAATGGAATTTTTGTTTATCAATCTGCCTATATAGAAAAGGTATTGAAACGGTTTTACATGGATGGAGCACATCCTTTAAGTACTCCGATGGTTGTTCAATCACTTGATGTGAATAAGGATCCATTCCGACCTCAAGAAAAGAATGAAGAGCTACTTGGTCCTGAAGTACCATATCTTAGTGCAATTGGCGCTCTAATGTATCTTGCAAATACTACAAGGCCTGACATAACCTTTTCAGTTAATATCTTAGGAAGATATAGCTCTGCCCCTACAAGGAGACATTGGAATGGAATCAAACATATATTGTGGTATCTAAAAGAGACTACCAATATGGGCTTATTTTATAGCAATAATTGCAGTCCTGATCTTGTTGGTTATGCTGATACTGGATATTTATCTGACCCACACAAGTCTTGATCTCAAACAGGTTATGTGTTTATCTGTGGAGTCACTGCCATATCTTGGCGATCGACTAAGCAATCAATTGCGGATACTTCATCGAATCATGCTGAGATAATTGCTATTCATGAAGCAAGCCGAGTGTGTGTGTAGTTGAGGTCTATAATACATCATATTCGAGATAAATGTGGTTTGAAATGTGACAAAGTACCAATAATTTTGTATGAAGACAATGCAGCATGCATAGCTCAATTGAAGGGAGGATTCATAAAAGGAGATAGGACAAAGCATATATCACCAAAGTTATTTTTCACACATGATCTTCAAAAGAATGGTGATATCAATGTGCAACGGATTCGTTCAAGTGATAATATGGCTGATTTGTTCACAAAATCTCTACTGACGTCAACCTTCAAGAAGCTAGTGCACAAGATTGGGATGCGAAGGCTCAAGGTTGTGAATTGATGCTCTCTTCAAAAGGGAGTTAATGTGCGTTGCACTCTTTTTCCCTTACAAGGTTTTGTCCCACTGGGTTTTCCTTGCAATGTTTTTTTAACGAGGCAACCAATAGGCGCATTTCTAAATATGTGTACTCTTTTTTTTTTCTAGAATTTTTTTTCCATTGGGTTTTATTTTAGTTAAGGTTTTTAATGAGGCACATTACTTATTGAGTAGACATTCAAGGAGGAGTGTTAAGAAGAGAATGCTATTTGGAGTGAATATCTATCTTGTAGATAGTTTTACTTTGAGGCTAAGTCATTTTTCCTCCTATAAATAGAGGGGTCTTACCTCATTGTAAATCATCCCAAAATTCAATAAGAATTTTCTCTCTCTCTTTCTCTGCAATATTGCTCTTATTCTTTTATTATTTTTATAAGACTTTTTATGTTTTCATTTTTTTAAAAATAAAACTTACCATATTTGTAGTCATGTATACTTCTTTTTTTTACTTATTCAACAATCTAAGAGTCAATAGTATATATATGCTGTATTTAAAAACACGAAGGCCATTAGCGAAATATTTTTTTTTACCCATTAAATATACGGTTCATAGTGACAGAATAGTTATTAAGTTATTTATTTAATATTTAGAATTAGTCATTTAATTATTTTTCTATCTTTTAGAACTTTGATTTTTTTAATTCCTTTCAGTTTGAGAAGTCCTTGTTTTCAACTCCATTTAAATTTACTGAGTACTAAATTTCAAGTATTTCCTATTTATATTAGGAAAGTTTCAACCACTTTATACTATTTTTTTTATTTAGGATTTTTTCTTTTGTGTAAATGAATTTTTCGTCTGTTTCAGCTCTATTTAGTTTTAGGTTTAGGATGAGAAAGGTAACTATCAGAACAGTAAAGAGCTTCATATCAGCAAATGAGTATAAACTCAAGCTATATAATTTTTGTTTTGACATTCTACAAAAATTGTAACACATTCTAAAAGCACTATAATTAGATATACATTATCTCACCATCAAGTTCTAGAGACACTTTCAAAATGACACTTAGCAATTACGTGTCAATTATATGTATAACTAGGGAAAATATTCACACTTCGCACGATTATAGAAAACTCTCATAATAATAATAAAATTAATATCTTAATATATGAACACTATAAATAGCCAAAAGTTCAATTGTATATTTTTAATGTACTTAAATATTTATAAAGAAAATTCCTTTTGAGTTGTTGATCTGTCAATTTACCGTACATTTGGGGGGTTTTTTTTCTTGAAAGGAGAAAGTGTTCCTTTAATTCCAAACTTTGACATAATTTTTGGAACTCCATCTTTATTTTATAAATATGTGACTATATTTTTACTACTTATATAAGTGTAATTCTGGACATACATATTTTTATACATTATATTTTCTGATATAAATGTGCATATATTTATTAATTTTTTCTTAAAAGCTTTTAAAAGTAACTAATTTAATTAAGTGTATCTTATCTAACCAATTCGATATGTTAGCAATTTCATTTATAGTCATATAATAACATTAAACACAAGAAAATAAGCAATCTATACAAAATATAAGAAAGTTCCAAACCCCTTTTACTTCTTTTTTTCCTTTTTACGCATAAACTATCTAGAAATTGTAATAATATGAACTACTCTATTTGGTATTTGCAATTCAATTATAATCATAACTACTAAAGAATAATTCATCTCGAATTTTCTTTAAACTATTGGAATATTCATCTGAAAAACCTTTTCAAAATTTCATAAGTTTGAAATATTCACAAAACGATCAAGCATAAAACATTTTTTTTTGAAAGTCGAATTGATCAAAGAGACATCTTCCTTAGGATCAAGCAAAATGCCGATGGTCACTTCTTATGGAGCATAATCCGGAGACGATCAAGGGAACACATCAAATTATACTCACGATTGATTAATAAGATTACTCTTTTTCTATTAAAAAAAAAACTAAAGAATAATTTGAAAAGAATGGACCTTGGGCCTAACTCAACCCCAAAAGCTAGCTTATGAGGTGAGGATTGCCCAAGCCATATAAGGAGACCAAGGACTTCAAATCCCTCCGATGTGGGACAACTCAACACCTCCCCTCACGCCCAGATCTCTGGAGCGTGGACAACATAAATGGGGGCCCAACATCGATAACAATAATTGGGATGAGTCTGGCTCTGATACCATGAAAAGAAATGGACCTTGGGCCTAACTCAACCCCAAAAGCTAGCTTATGAGGTGAGGATTGCCCAAGCCATATAAGGAGACCAAGGACCTCAAATTCCTCCGATGTGGGACAACTCAACATAATTGCATAGGCTAAAAGCCGAAGAAACTAAAATGAAACATGGGAAGCCTTCATACACTTTCATAGATTTTTCTTTCCAATTGTCAATGCATGCACAACGTGTATAGAATAAGATATTTTGGTAATTCTAGATTGTAGATCTTACACTTGTTTAAATATTCATTTACAAGTAAAATACTTATTAAAAAAGCCGTAAAATACAATAAATGCATGATTGTTATAATAGAGAGATTTTACACTTCTATTTAAGGTGAATGTCTTTAATTAGAGAGATTCTAGAGTCCTATTATTGGTAGCTAAATCATCTCACTCCCTATAAATAAAGGGGTCTTCTACCATTGTAATACATCCCTAACAATCTCTAAGTATCAATAAGAATACTTCTCTCTCTCTATTCTCTCTATTGCTCTTGTTCTTGCATTATTGTTCTTGTCTTTATATTATTTCATAACACGTTATCAGCACGAGACTCTACCGTCTCAAGAACCATTCTCGAAAAATCTAAGGTATTTCCCTCTTCCTAATTTAATTTTCGATTATGTCTGATATTACGAAAAGAAAGTTCGTTGCCCTTGAAATTTCGGGCAAGAACTATATGACATGGGTGTTGGATGCTGAAATCCACTTAGATGCTATGGGTCTCGCAGACACCATTAAAGATAGAGAAAAAGCATCCACCCAAGACTGTGCGAAAGCCTTGATTTTCTTGCGCCATCACCTTGATGAAGGTTTGAAGATTGAATATCTCACTGTCAAGGATCCACTCATCTTGTGGAACGGCTTAAAGGAGAGATATGACAACCTGAAGTTGGTCACTCTGCCACAGGCACGATATGATTGGGCTCATCTGAGGCTCCAGGACTTTAAGTCCGTTTCTGAATATAATTCTGCAATGTTCAGAATTACTTCTAAATTGAAGCTATGCGGGGATAAAATCTCCGATTATGATATGCTTGAGAAAACGTTTACAACGTTTCATGCCTCCAATATGGTACTGCAACAACAGTACAGAGAGAAAGGCTTTACAAAGTACTCTGAACTGATTTCTCTTCTACTAGTGGCTGAGCGAAATAATGACCTGCTCATGAGAAATCACGAAAATCAACCCACTGGGTCTACACCACTGCCTGAAGCAGATAAGGTGCACTCTCATTATGCCAAACATGAAAAGGGCCATGGTCATGGTCGTAAACGGGGTCATAGCCAGGGACGTAGACAAGGAAGAAATTCCAATGAAGTCCGTCAACCCCCAAGGAGAGATAACCGCCGAAAGCAGAAACGGGATCATGAAGATCCTAAGGCAAATGGTTCAGAAACTATATGTTATCGTTGCGGTGGGAAAGGGCACTGGTCAAAGACTTGCCGTATACCAAGACACTTGGTTGACCTTTATCAAGCATCTCGAAAGAGTAAAGGCCCTGAAACAAATTTTGTCTATGATGACAACTTGGACATCACCCACCTGGATGTGGCAGACTTCTTTGAGCAACCCGAGGGGAAAATAGACCACCTAATTGGTGATGGGTCCGTGATGAAAGAAGATGGAGTTATTTGATTTTGTTCTACTTATTTGTATTAGTTAGTGAATAAACTAATAGTCATTAGTATTAGCTCGTATTAGTTAGTTCATGATGCAATGTTAGCAGTAATTCTTTAGAATGTCTTCAATATGCTCAAATATCAATAATATTTTTATTTTCCAGTAGGGGTAATCGACTAGCCTGAAAAACTAGTCGATTATCTAATATTTTTGCATTAAAGCTGAAAAACAATTGATCGACAATCGATTGTCTATGTCTAACAATCGATTGTCGTTAGACAGTGTAATCTGGAATTTTTCAAAAATCATCCACAATCGATTGTCTATGTCTAACAATCGATTGTCGTTAGACAGTGTAATCTGGAATTTTTAAAAAATCATCCACAATCGATTGTCTATGTCTAACAATCGATTGTCGTTAGACAGTGTAATCTGGAATTTTTCAAAAATCATCCACAATCGATTGTCTATGTCTAACAATCGATTGTCGTTAGACAGTGTAATCTGGAATTTTTCAAAAATCATCCACAATCGATTGTCTTTGTCTAACAATCGATTGTCGTTAGGCAGTGTACTCTGGAATTTTTCAAAAATCATCCACAATCGATTGTCTATGTCTAACAATCGATTGTCTTAAAACAGTGTGATCTGGAATTTTTCAAAAATTGTCAACAATCGATTGTCTATGTTTAACAATCGATTGTCTTAAAACAGTGTGATATGGAACTTTCGAAAAATTGTCAACCATCGATTGTCTATGTTTAACAATCGATTGTCTTAAAACAGTGTGATCTGGAATTTTTCAAAAATAGTCAACAATCGATTGTCTATGTTTAACAATCGATTGTCAATGCTCAACAATCGATTGTTTGTGTTTAACAATCGATTGTTTTATGAAAATGCTTAAACTGAAATTTTCAAACTGCATAGTAATCGTTTATGGAAAACATATAATCGACTATATGATTTATTTAGTCAACTGACATCAGCAGATTTTGAAAATATTATGTGACACAAACGAATTGAACTTGTTTATTCTTATGTTCGTGTATTTCTTTTGTATGTCAAACCATGGGAATTAAATTGATTGAAGGCTCCTGAAGAGCAACAGTAACTCTGCCCAAAGGCACGATGTTTATCATAGAGACTGCAATGTTCTCCTCCAAGTCTAAAGAGGAACTTGTTGAGTTTTAATGATATCAGTCAAAATGCTCTCCTCCAAGTCTAAAAGGAACTTGTTGAGTTTTAGAGATATCATTCAAAATGGATATCAGATCGAGACAATACATGAGTATAATCTTGAATACCTCATTTACTCATGAAAACGAGGCTGCCCACTTCGGTTTGGGGTCACGCCATTTTGCATGCAGCAATGCTAGTTCGTCGGCTGCCCTCTTCGGTTTGGGGTCACGCCATTTTGCATACAGCAATGCTAGTTCGTCTCTGACTGACGAATTGACACAAATATTCCCCGCTGCAATTGGTTTTGGGTCATGAACCTAATATATCCCATTTAAGAATCTTTGGATGCGCAGTATATGTGCCTATAGCACCGCCATCCCGCACCAAAATGGGTCCGCAAAGAAGGTTAAGAATATATGTTGAGTTTGAATCGCCCTCCATCATCCGCTACCTCGAAACATTGACAGGCGACGTGTTTACTGCACGATTTGCAGACTGTCGATTCGATGAGACACTTTTCCCAAAATTAGGGGGAGAAGTTGGTGAAACCAAACGGGAAATTTTGTGGAAAAATGCATCATTATCTCATCTTGATCCACATACCTCTATTTGTGAAAGAGAGGTACAAAAGATTATCCATTTGCAAAGAATAGCAAATCAAATGCCTGGCGCATTTACGGACTTGAAGAGGATAACGAAATCCCACATTCCCGCGGAAAATGTTCCAATCCGTATTGATGTCCCTGTTGGATAATCATCTAGTGTCATAACCAATGAGTCGAATGCACGCCTGAAGCGTGGCAGACCATTAGGTTCCAAAGATCGAAATCCTAGAAAGAGGAAAAAGAATGATCAAAATGACACCACGAAAGAATCTCATGAGGAAATTCATGATTTAACAAATTCTGAGATTCATGAAGAATCCATTGAGCACGAGACTCTGGAAAATACGGAACTATCCTTAAATCTAATTAATATTGAGGCAAATATTAATCGAGTGGATATTGTGGTGGATAATGCTTTTGCTTATAATGTCGCATCTAGCATTATGCAAGAATGTGAGGATCTCGAACCTCAATCTGTTGAAGAATGTCGAAAAAGACAGGATTGACCAAAGTGGCAAGAAGCAATTCAATCAGAATTGAATTCGCTGGCAAAACGTGAAGTTTTTGGCCCTATAGTTGAAACACCTAATGGTGTTAAGCCTATCGGCTATAAATGGGTCTTTGTACGCAAAAGAAATGAGAAAAACGAGGTACAAAGATATAAGGCACGCCTTGTTGCACAAGGTTTTTCTCAAAGGCCTGGTGTCGATTATGAAGAGACATATTCACCTGTAATGGATGCGATAACCTTTCGTTATCTCATAAGTTTTGCTGTCCATGAAAAGCTTGACATGCACTTAATGGATGTGGTTACCATAAAGATAGGCAGTAACCATATCTTATGGTACTTCAGGACCAAGTAGCTCTTCATTTCTTTATGGTAACCATATCTTAGCGCGATTGGTGCACTAATGTATCTTGCAAATAATGCAAGGCCTGACATATCATTTTCAGTTAATCTCTTAGCAAGATTTAGCTCGGCTCCTACGAGGAGACATTGGAATGGGATCAAACACATATTGCGGTACCTAAAGGGAACTACCGATATGGGCTTATTTTATGGCAAGAATTGCAGCCCGGATCTTGTTGGTTATGCTGATGCTGGATATTTGTCCGACCCACACAAGGCTCGATCTCAAATGGGTTATGTGTTTACCTGTGGAGAAACCGCCATATCTTGGCGATCGACTAAGCAATCAATTGTGGCAACTTCATCTAATCATGCCGAGATAATTGCTATTCATGAAACAAGTCGGGAGTGTGTGTGGTTGAGGTCTATAATACATCATATCCAAGACAAATGTGGTTTGAAGTGTGATAAACTACCCACAACTTTGTATGAAGACAATGCAGCATGTATAGCTCAATTGAAGGGAGGATTCATAAAAGGAGATAGAACGAAGCATATTTCACCAAAGTTATTCTTCACACATGATCTTCAAAAGAATGGTGATATCAATGTTCAACAGATTAGTTCAAGCGACAATATGGCTGATTTGTTCACAAAATCTCTACCAAAGTCAACCTTCAAGAAGCTAGTTCACAAGATCGGGATGCGAAGACTTAAGGACATAAATTGGTGTTCTTATCAGGGGGAGTTAATGCGCGTTGCACTCTTTTTCCCTTACAAGGTTTTGTCCCACCGGGTTTTCCTTGCGAGGTCTTTAACGAGGCAACCAATAGGCGCATATTCAAACATGTGTACTCTTTTTCCTTACTTTAATTTTTCCCATTGGGTTTTGTTTTAAGGTTTTAACGAGGCACATCATTGAATAGACATTCAAGGGGGAGTGTTATAAATAGAGAGATTTTACACTTCTATTTAAGGTGAATGTCTTTAATTAGAGAGATTCTAGAGTCCTATTATTGGTAGCTAAATCATCTCACTCCCTATAAAGGGGTCTTCTACCATTGTAATACATCCCTAACAATCTCTAAGTATCAATAAGAATACTTCTCTCTCTCTATTCTCTCTATTGCTCTTGTTCTTGCATTATTGTTCTTGTCTTTATATTATTTCATAACAATGATAATATTTACGCTACTAATTAGAGATATTCTTTTGATTTAATATTCGTAATATTTCTTTCTTTTCTTTATTTTTCCTCTTTTATCACCCGCTACTAATTTGAATAAATTTGAAATCACTGCTTTAAATATAGGCAAATCTCCTTTTCTTCCACAGTCAAAGCATCCTAATAATACTATAGCGTCTCAGAAAAGTAGAGTAATCATATAGAGAGTGTTTGGCTACGCTTATAAGCGGGTCAAATTGACTTATAAGTACTTTTTTACTTATCTGCGCATTTGGTAAAATTAAAAATGTTCATAAGTTAAGTGCTTATAAACCAAAAATAAGCCAAAAGTCATAAGTTGGTCTCCCCCAATTTATCAAATTTCAATTATGTTTGATCAAAATATTCACTATTCTATCCCGAAAATACTTCTTTTTAAGACAAAACTATTCGTATACTCAATTTTTCAACTACTTATTATTAATTTAAGCACATTTATCCAAACATATAACTGTTTATCATCTAACATTAAATCAGCTAAGCCAAACAGGCTCATAGTCCAAAAATTCAATTGAAAGACTAAAGAGAGTAGAATAGCAAAGTACAGTGAGAAAAGATTTTCTTACTAGACAATATTATACAATCTTATCACTGATCACATGTAACATCACCAAAAATATTGTGAGGAGAATACATCGCTGCTAAATGTTCATAATTATCATCCATTCCTCGGTAATACCTACCATGAAAAATGTTGTTACAAAAAGCATAGCGGGTTTTTTGGTATAAATATCAGTTGAACTTTTGAGTGTTAGAAATTATTGAGCTTCTTCAACGGCTATTTGGTCTTTCTATTTATTCTGTATTTTTTAATAATTAATGAGAAGAGTGAAGGAAAAATGCCAAAAAAAGGAGATAATAGACAAATACAACTGCTCGGCATTGAAAGGTGCTACATCACCTTGCCAATTCCCAGCTCTCTCTCTCTATATATAAATTTTAAAAGTTTATACTTATTGAATGTGTAGGAAGATAGAATCAATTCATAATCTAATAACATTTGAGTATATAGTTTACTGTACAGAAGAATAAATTTAAGTATAAGAGATTACTTTGCATACTCCTAAATAATACTCTATCCGCTTTAGTTAATATGCGAATAAGTATGAGGACCTCCTCCTCTTTTGCCCATTCTCCGTTCAATACACCTTCTTGCAGGGATTTCAATTTGGACTCCAAACAAGCCGTCTATCCCTTAATTTGGTGCTTTTTGATCCCCGATTGCTATGAACAGCCATCGCCCCAATTCAGGCGACCCCGAAAGAACCAAACGTAAACCCACCCAATAAGAAAACAAAGAATCAGGCTGGCTAGTTAGGAATTTCCTGCCCTTGCTTTCCGTCAATAGTTCGAGGGAAACACACATAGATGGACAATGGCACAAGTGCAGTGAAACTATGAACAGACGATTCGAATCTTTAGCAAGTTCCAATTATGTGATGCAGGTTCTTGACTTCACTAGCCACAAGCAATTACTACTAATTTCTCCCAATGTGAGAAACAGACAAATTTGCCTAAAAGAGAATAGTGGTACATTTAAAAAGAAAGCTTATGACTGCCCAGGATTTCCTCTCTTCTTCTTTTTTCATTTTCCCAATTATGATCCTAACAACAACAACAACAACCTAGTATAATCCCACTTAGTGGGGTCTGGGGAGGGTAGTGTATACGCAGACCTTACCTCTACCCTAGGTAGAGAGGCTGTTTCCAAATAAACCCCCGGCATCCTTCCCTCCAAGAACTTCCCACCTTGCTCTTGGGGAGACTCGAACTCACAACCTCTCGGTTGGAAGTGGGGGTTGCTTACCATCAAAGCAACCCCTCTTGTCTACCTTTTTAAAACTATCCTGCCAACTTCCTATCTAAATACTTAAAACCTAAATCTGTACAGAAAATGATTTAGTTGTCAAACAAGGCATTAGTTAAGTGACCCGTTCGATAGTTCTGAATCAGCTTTTTCTTTCTGTTCAATGACAAAGTGATCAATAATTCGCACCGTATTTACAGGGTCCTGCTGAAGGGTCTTAGCTCTCCATTTGCTAGGAAACTTCTGGAGGTAACTCGGTTCTTCTGGCTGTTTTGACTCACCATCCCATTTTGGATCCAATTTCCACTCTTTTGGAACCTGCAAAAACATGCATTAAGTGTAAATAGCTCATCTTCAATTCTCCTAAAACTAGTTGCTCTCTTCCAGAAAGCTTAAAAAATCAATCAAAAGTAAACAATGCCACAATCCCAACTAGTTGGGATCGGCTGTATAAAAATGTTCAGATACTAGCATTGCGGCCACCTCGCAAAAACTAATCCTTGTAAAGTCACTCCGCTCTGTTATACGCAGCCTTACCTTGCATTTCTACAAGAGGCTGTTTCAACGGCTCGAACCCGTGACCTCGTAATCACATCGCAACAACATTACCAGTTACGGCAAGACTCCCCTTCACTCTGCTCTATTATTATTAGAAAATAAATAGGAAATGTTGGCAATTGTCTAAATGCTCAACTGCCACAAATTCTCCAGTAGAGTGAAATAGTTAAAGTGAAGTCTTTTCCATCCGTATTATCTATGGGAAATAAAGATATCTCACCTTATCAACTGCAAGGGTAAAAACTTCAAGATCGCCTTTGTTATTGATATGGAACCGTGTAAATGCTTTGTAATTTGCAATGCGGAGTGACGAAAATGCTTCATCAAAATGTATGTGAAGCCAATTGATGCAAATATACAGGTAGCTTCCAAGAATCAAAGAAACAACCGGAGTTGATAATACCCAAAAATAAAGAAAGACAGATGCATAATATATTGCAGCACCCCCTCGGGAGAGAGAATCCATCCCATTTTTGCAAATATTACTCCTGGTAACCGCCATTACCTGAAATTTGCATGCATGAGATCAGAAAAAGACAGAATATCACAGACCAACTGAATCACGCAGCAACATCCCTTGTCTTATGATTTCTTACCTCTGGAACATCAAAACCGGACATGAGATACTTGATACATGCTGGATAAAGGCCAAACGTCCATTGTTCTATACGTGCCCTGAGGCCAGTTGGATCCGGAAAATGCTCACTCTCCACAGACCGGTACCACTCATATAATGTGTGATAACCTGGATTACAAAGGTTAGAAGTTTAACAAAAAGCAATATGAATCAAAGAAACATGAAACAAGAAATCAGGTGACAGTAACTCCATTTAACGAGTAACCCGGAGAATCTATCTATCAAAGAACAATCAAACAATTGAAAGGCACACTATCATGCCGAAATTTGAAGAAAAAAAATTCTGAGCTCCCACGTTAATGCCTTGTCAAAAGAAATTGCATGCATGAGTCTAAAGAGTAGACAAATCAATAGAATCACATATTGAAGATGATATACGAAACCTCACCTGAAGTTGCAAGTAACTTATGCCGAATACATATCTCAACACCTAATTCCATCAAGAGCATGAGAATTAAGGCAGCAGCCAGGTGTGCGGACACATGAAGAATCCCAATAAATAGTCTCTTTTTCCACGACATCTTTGAAGGCACAAAGGCTATCGCGATTACTAAAAGTAACATAGCACCAGCTACCGATACATATGAGCATCCCACCATATACATAAAAGAATCCCACACTGTGCCAAAGAAGGTTCCCATGCGACCCGAGAATGTGTCGTCCTTTAAAATGTGATCTAGCTGACACTAGAAACAGATAGGAAATGATTAGTCATCCTCCTTTCCCAGCAGCACATCTTTAGGTTCATTAGAAAAGTAAAATATTATACAATACATGCTCCGTTCTTGGACAAGAGGGGCTTGGTCTGATGGTAACCAACCCTCACTTACAACCGAGAGGTTGTGAGTTCGAGTCTCCCCAGGAGCAAATTCTGGGGATTTATGCCGAGGGTCTATTTGGAAACAGCCTCTCTACCCCAGGGTAGGGGTAAGGCTGCGTACACACTACCCTCCCCAGACACCACTGAGTGGTATTGTACTGGGTCGTACTTTTTTTTATGCTCCGTTCTTGAAGGAAATTATGCTTAGAACAAATCTAAAAGAACTGACAAAAAATCCCCTAATAAGAAAAAAAAGTTACCTGGGGAAACATAGAGAACACCAATATGAAATATATCATGCCGCCAATAACATCAAATTGCCAGTTTTTCTTCCTAAATTTCAATATATTTCCCAAAGCAATCTGCAAATGTTAACAAGCATGTAACCAGCCGAATTACTATATCTCACGAGAAACTTCTTTCTGATAAGTATCTGACAGAAAAACTTAACAACAACAAACCCAGTGTTATCCCACAAGGGGGAATGGGGAGGGTAGTATATACGCAGACCTTACCCCGCCTAGTGAAGATAAAGAGGCTATTTCTGATAGGCCCTCGACTCAAGACAACATAATCACAACAGTGATGGAAAGAAACACGGTACTCGAAGAGCCGTAAAAAGAAGAAAGGAACAACAAGGTTATCTTAACAAGATAATAAGATAACCAAAGCACAAGATCTGACAAAAAATGGAAAATTCAGATTCCATACCCTGCTTGAATCTTCAAAAGTTGGGTAAGAAGCTTTGCTCTCATACGATGTTCCATATATTTCGTTGAAATTCCTGAAGACATGCGTAGGGTGCAAAAAGGCACCGCCACAACCATTAACAAGTAAATGTTGGACATAAACGGGCTTATCCGACGGAGCATATGAATGGCGCATATAGTGATGCACATCTCCAGCAATCCGAAGTCTACACCTTCCCTTTAAATGGTCGCGTATCAAGTAGGTAACATTCTTTCCAGTCACTTGATTGAAGTACCAATCAAGAAGCCAATTAGGCTCATGTGTCATAATGATAACGGAATCATTCTCCCCAACCTGAACAAGACTATCCATTAAACAAGGACTAAAACCTTCTGTAACCAAATCCTTTACTTATTTATAAGAGAAATAAGCGTGAATGAACCAATAAGGAGTGCTTAAGTTGACATTTTGAAATTGTATAAAGCATACACAAAAGAATGATATATGCGTTGGCTCCCATAATTGGAAAATTTTGGAGAAATCTGGACAAGTATCATGCTCAGTTGTGCACGTGTGGAAGATAACCATCAGTCATTACTAATCCTACTAATGTTAGTCATTACTAATCCTACTAATGTTACAGTCATTCTTTACGATAGATAATAAAGATTATAGTTTCTTCGTTAGGAACTCTAGAAACAATTAACACCAATCTGCATAAAACATTCACCATATTTAATTAATAGCAATATATTTGAACAACTAGGACAATATTCAAGCATATTCAGTAATATATGGATATCAAGGAAAAGCAACATGACGGCTACGCTCATTGCAGAGAGGAGATACCTTATCCCTCACTAATTCTGAGAAGAACTTGAATTGGTATATGTCAATATCACAATGGAGAGCAAGATCAAGGCCAAATACCCACCACCTTCTCGGGAGCTGCAATGCGAAATAGCTTTTCTTTTGAGGCATAAACCAACCACCCAACCAGCTCTTGTGACAAATGTACCTCATATACGTCTGAAGTCCATCAAACCAGTCTGCAATTTGCGAAAGGACTTTGATTATGATAAAGAACATCAAGATTAAACAAGCCATACTGCTTTATTGAAACTAAAAGAAATAATGGGGAAAAAAGTAAGGAGGTATAAGCTAAGAAACTACGCTGACCGTGGTTTCCAGGGATGACAAAACACTGAGGTCCATCGTACTTTCGAAGTTCATCCACCTCAGGAGGTAATTCTAGCTTACTTACAGCAATATGCTCTTCCTTATACCACGTTGGAGTCTGAAGAGCATATTCAAAGGGACGAAAAAGGCGCTTCTCATATGTAAATGATGATGGATTAGGATACCTATACAACAGAAAAAAAAATATAAATAATAATTAGTTTAACAGATTCAACAGCACACTGTTGTACTCTAGTAAGTTCTAATATGAAAAGTAAAGAGGTAGAACAAGTTTCTTTTTTATGAATAAAGACGCAAAACATAGAGAGTTCTCTGGCAAAAAAAGAGAAAAAAGTATATGTATCGGCGTCACAGAAAGGTTGCTTGGTTTTGTGGTAATATGCCCAAAACTGAGTGGATCACACATTTATGCATCTAACTGCTGAATAAATGAAATTACTTCTATACCAATTTTGTTGATATACTGACCAGTACTAGAGTATCTACATTGAAGATGCCAATCCAATCTTCAGAAAGTTTGTAAAATTGTTCTTAATAATCACATATTTTCATGCCCTTTTGTTGCCTTCCCATTATAACTTATAAGTAATACAGTACTGTGTAGCACACACAATAATTGTCCCCTAATGTGCTTGTTTTGAAATTATAATGAGCTGGTTTGGATGACTGTCGGTAGCACTTCCCCATAGCACCTCTGATGGAGCCTAGGTTTCTGAATAGTCTGTCTGCAATCCCATCTAATCTCACTTCAATTTCACTCTTCTTATGCTGGCTAAACTTGCATTACTTTTACCTATTGTAAAACTAAGGATTTTGTCATTACTTAGTTCTTCATTTATTTTAGAAGAGTATCTTTTCATTATTTATTACTACCATTTATGATAATCAATCTGACTAGACAAACCACACAAAAATACCTTATTCTATAAAGATTTTCTCAGAGGATAAAAGTAAAGCATGTATTGTGTAATCACTATATGCTACCATTAGATGGACCAAAAGCTGCATAAAATAGATAGAAAAGCTAGTTTTCATTACCAACCTCACAAAATAATCATCATGTATCTATTGCTTTGTCCAAAATGAGAAACTTCTTTGAGTAACATTCCCAGAAAAAGAAACTTCGTCGAGTAACTTGGCAAATTGACAGAATAAGTAAATAACAAAAGCCAATCCAGGAAGTATCAATTTGAGGAAGACTAAGTGGAAATTATGAGCAGAACCAAACAAATGGTACAGAAAGATCTTTATACTAGCAGAACATACATAGTGCCAAACACATTATTACTCCAGGTAAATGACAAGGGAGCAAACTTGGTCACTGTAACTAACTGTCTGTTTTAAGACATAAGATGAAGCTATACGGGATGTCTCAGGATTATGCAAAGACCAACTAATGGTACAAAGAGAACTATGATCTTACGCAAGGTCACCCCCAATAAGTAGCATGTCTCCACGTGGCAGTGTAAGCATTGAACCCTTGACTTGGAGCCTGAGTGAAGGCTGAGCAAGAAGCCGAGCCACAGTGTAGGACGAATTTCCACCATCGCCTGTATCAGCCATGAAGTCAAACCACAGACCATCGTTTTCACTGAATTGATCATACAAAAGATCCTCCTGCTTAGCCCCGTCTTCAACCCTGCTCATAGCCGCCTAACAATCGAAGAATTTTAGGACAATTTAAGGTCAGCCCGACTATATCCATTATAATGTGGAGAAACTATTGACAACAACAACAACAACAACAACAACTACCCAGTATAGTCCCACAAAGTGGGGTCTGGGGAGGGTAATATGTAGACGGGCCTTACCCCTATCCGAAAATGCAAAGAGGCTGTTTCCAATCGACCCTCGAATCAGTGAAGGAACTATTGAGATTAATAAAATTCATGGAATAATTAATCTACTTATCAAGCATCTCGTAAGTTGTGGGCCTCGTAACAGGAAATTCACTCTGAAAGTTGAATACATTTTTAAGGAATTTAGAACATCATATATGTTACCTGCATCATTCGCATATCAAAGCGTCCAACAAACAAAGTTACAGAGACTAGCAGGTCAAACATTGTCTTGAATAAATCAGCAGATGTCCTGCAACCCCAGCAACCGGCGTGTTATATTAAGAAGATTAATAGAACTCTTTTCACTGTAGAATACTGGCCCCACAGGAGCGAGAGGAGATGTAAGAGGTATAACGAAAGTACACACCCTGAATACCAAGGAACCATATCCAAGAACTCAGGTTTCGCTTGCTTTTTCTTCAATTTGTCAAACTCTTTGAGTGATAAAGGACGAGAGAGAGCCCATCTGTTGATCATTATAGATTGAACTGTAAGAGAACAAGAAACTCTAGCAGAATGGTGCTTACAATTCACTCCAAACAGGCAAAGTCCCAGAATAAAGTCTGGGAACAAAATTACGATCATAATTTACTCAAGAGTTACTTTCTTCCAGAAAATTTCTAATTTTGAATAGGCTGCTGTGCCTTATCGAACCAACCATGTAGCCTTTAAAGCATTAGTCATATTAGCAAACAGAATATAGTGACTTGCTTTTCTATAATGACACTATAATACATTTGCTATCGTAAGAAAAGTATAGAAGCTCTTCATCTTCAAAATAACATTTCCGTAATAGACGAACAAGGGGCAAGCAGCTAATGCCATGGTGCTGACAAGCTTAACCCCTAGATCCATTCTGGAATCTGCAGGGCCAAAGCTAAATAACAAAATAAACAGATTTTCTAACATCATATAATCAATCCAGTTAGATTTTTTTGTTTTGTTTTTTTGGAGAAGTTAATCCTGTAAGAAATTGTTCACTCCGAAAGTTCTTACACGGAGAGCACATATTCACATTGGACATTCTACATCAAATGCCAAAATGATATCTAAAAATCTGCATCTCCAGCAGCTGCTTCACAGGGAAGACGCCACCAGAAAAGGACTTTATTGTACGAACAAATATTCGAACAACTCACCCTGAAGACCTTTCCACAACGTAATTTGCAATGTAGAGGCCTATAAAAGTGGCCCACAAAGAATATAGCGGAGAAATTTCATTTGACGATTCTGCACATGAGCCGTTGCAAGTTAACTGAAAGGCAAAAATTCAGAAAGAAAAAAATAAAAGAAAAGAAAAAAGTATCAGCAGCATAAGAAACAGGAAATATGAGAAACAGGAATTATGAGAGACAATACCTCTCCATAAATGACCCACTTGGACAAAAAGGGATAATCACTGGCTGAGCCAACTGGAGCAAACCAAGATTTGCAGACTTGGTCTTTCAACTTAGTCATGCCTACGAATTTCGCAAGCCAAGTGTTCCGCTCTTCCTTTTTCCACAATGAAAACCAAGAATTCCTCCGGTCAAATGTCTTTTCCCTTACTACAGCAAGGTTACCACAGTGACTATAAAACACGCAGCACGCTATGCTTAAAACCTACACAGATAATGAAGCAATAAGACAAAGGCCGCAATTATTTTACGTCATCTTAGGAAGTGTTCCGAAAACTTACAGCACAGTTTTGAACAATTTTCAGGATCTCGGGCCTCTTTCCAGCCACGCGAGCAACAAGGCCAAGATACCAAAGCCCGAGAAATATAACATGGAAAACGAGAAGAAACAAAATGGATGAGACAAATAAGGTCAGAAACAAAGACAGGTTCATTCTGAGATCTACTCCCATAGATTGAAAGCTGGGAAGATGATAGAGAGCAGCCACAAGTATCCAAGCTATATACCTGCAAAAACGCAATTCTCTCATTACCAGCTTAATCAGTTTGTTTACTAAAGAATTAGTGGTTATTAAACCAGATATAGAAAGAAAAGACTTACCAACGACTAAAATTTGAATAACTCGGTTTGAAGGTTTTCCCTATAAATGGAGATGAAAAGAAGTAAAAGAATCCGAGCAAACAGGCATACATTGACCACCATTTGACATTGCTATCTAACTTCTGAATAAGTGTATGCATGTTATCTGATGATATAAAAAATAAGCATCCCACAAACACTGCGATGACCAAATGCCGCGAGTGCTCATGTGGATAAGGATAAGAGTGAGTTAAGATTGTCCTAACTGTCTCCAGTTTTAGAGTATCAAGCAGACCACTGGACTGTTTATCGGACCCCATTAAGAAAGCAGTATTAGATTAGATCCCAACACACTTCTCTGCATAGAAGTTATCTGCAATGAATTCTAATTCACAGGAACCAACTGCAAAGAAGAGAAAAAGAGTACATCTTAAATTTTTAGCTCCAATAACCATGACTAAAACATGTAATCAAGCAGAGGCAGAGACAGGATTTCAAACTTATGGGTTCGAAATTCTAATCATATTAAGTTGTTGAGTTCTAAATTAATAATTCCAATAGATATTTAAGACAAATACAAGGTTCCAACCAAAGTTACTGATTTCAGCCGAACCCGCTCCCGACCTCTAGCTCCGCTC
This sequence comes from Nicotiana benthamiana, assembly GCA_034376525.1. NCBI lineage: Eukaryota > Viridiplantae > Streptophyta > Magnoliopsida > Solanales > Solanaceae > Nicotiana > Nicotiana benthamiana. Next base: position 44,433,650 of record CM067326.1, read on the forward strand.
CTGTAATCAAACCCCAATTTTAATCAAAACTTGACACTGAAAACTATATCGAAAAGTCAAGCTTTGCAGGTGCACAATATTATTCCAAATGAACCAAATTTAACAACTCAATGTAAGCAACCCTCACTTCCAACCGAGAGGTTGTGAGTTCGAGTCTCCCCAAGAGCAAGGTGGGAAGTTCTTGAAGGGAACGATGCCGGGGTCTATTTGGAAACAGACTCTCTTCCCAGGTAGAGGTAAGGTCTGCATATATGCTATCCTCCCCAGACCCCACTGTGTGGTATTATACTGGGTTGTTGTTGTTGTAGCGTAAGTAAGAAGGAAACTACTCAATGAAGTACTGATTTTGAAGTAGTCCCAAGGTAGCAGTCAATGATAAAGATTCAAAATTTAGTAAAATGGGACAATAATTCAATAAATAACAACAACAACTACCCAATATACTCCCACCTGGTGGGGTCTGGGAAATTCAATAAATAACTGATTCCTATTTTCAGGAAAGGCACGCAAACTTATGACATGCTGAAGATTAAAAAGACATTCTTTAAAATGGCAGACGGGTATATAATAATGTAAACTCTCACATCAAAGTTCAAAGTTGTGATACAGAAGGAACAATCAAACGATAAAATCACAAAAATAACAGTCAACAGCAGCTTCATACTATTTTTAAGAACTGAGAAAACCCCATAATTATAATAACACAAAAAAGGGAGAAAAACTTACCTGAATAAAGATATAGTGAGAAGACAGCGAGCGAAATATTTATGGGTCTGTTTTTATCTATGTAATGGACAAAATTCAGTAGTACAATATTATAATTCTGAGATAAGAAAACCGACATCAGCATATTATCTGAGGGAATCTGCAAGTGCAAGAAACCATTTTGTTGCAAAGAATCAGCATATTCTCTTTAACGACTTTTTGGTAGATAATTTTAGAAATGAAAAATTAACGAGTGTTGTTTGATGTGACTAAAAAAACAAAGATTGCTTGTGATTGGCAACTTGAGCAGCGAAAAATCCAACAGTGATTTGGTTTTTTATATTTTAAGGTTGCCAATTTATTTGCTTTTCTTCTCAGAATTGTGCTTTTTCAGACCCGTTGGATTTTAGCTCGCCACGTAGTCAGCGCATATTTCTAAGACCAGTACAATACTTGACACGTGTGTCTGGTGCTGTTTTTTGTTGACTTACTTTTGTATATTTCTGGTCTAGTCCCTTAGTAATTTTTTATTAAATAATTAACCCAAATAATTGTACACTTAGTATCTTAAATTAAAAATATTCAACGAATAATATATATATATATATATATATATATATATATATATATATATATATATATATATTAAATTAATGTATAATTTACCTAACGATTAGAATACATAAATATTAATTTGGCCAGCCATTTATATAACAATCTCATTTTTATTCCTCCCAGAACTGCACCTCAAACTTTATTTTTGATTAACAGAAGTCCTAAGTTCATATTCCATTGCTAAGAGATCACAATTCAACCTATAGTATACCGGTTCCAAGCAATATAATTTGGTTAGTAATATATCTAATTTAGTTATGCCAACTAAATGGAATTAAAATTCAGTCGGAAAATTGATACACCTCTTTGTTTTCCTCATTGGTACTTATCTTATTTAACATGAATCTTTTTCATTTAATTAATGATTATATGCATTAATATAGTTATAAGTCTGAGAGTTTGAGAATATTTATAAAATTAAAGTACCTTTATTTGGTTCTAAACAATTGTTGAGCATTGAAGTGGGGCGGGTGTTTTTAGAGCAATTAGAGGGTGTCATGTGTGATTTTCAATTTCTAAATATTAAACTAACGGCTAGGGATAATTTGAGTATCAAAATACAATGACAGAGGTACGTATAGTATAAAAAGTAAAACGAAGGATAAATATAATTTATTTTTAACAATAAAGTGGTAAATTTAACCCTTTTCTATTTTAGATTTAAAGCCATATGCTTATATTATTTTCTTGTATGGCATAATAAACCTCAATACTTCTCTTAGATTTTTTACTCTCATAAATGTCACAAGCCCAATATAGATCCCTTTTAAGGTGACCACGGAGAAAATAATGATGGCAGTAGATATAGCAATAACGGAGCTAAGAAAAAAAGGGAGTGGTAATGTCAAAGAGACAATTATTTTAAGAGTTAAAAATTTTCTCGACATGGTAGGTACGCTTTTAAAACATTGATAAGCAAATGCATCTTTCGCCAAAGATACAGGGACAACATGACAAATATCTCAATACAAAAAAGACCTTAAGTGGAATTCTACGCTTGACAAATTTTATTGTATTTTCCAATCAAACTTTGATTATTTATGCGTTATTGCCAAGTTTTAATACGCAAAAATTCTACACAATATTAAATTTATCTTTCACATTTATCGTTAATGTATGTATTTATAATTCTATTCGTCAACCAAGCACTATAATACCAATCTAAAAATTCATATTTGATAATCGAATATTTTACGAGAACAAAAATGATATAAAAAATTCATACGTACAAACATCTTTACGTGTTACCTTAAAATTTTGAAATCAAATCAAATACAAATTTAAATGACCACTACTCCTTTGTTTTAACATAAGTATCTAGTAAACGTTTGTTATTCATATTAACATATTGCATAAAAATTTTAGTGATGCATAATGCGCTTGACGTAGCATAAATAAAATTAGATATGATATTCAGGACTTTAGTTCAAGACCTAACTACTCGCGTTCCCAACATAAAATCTTAAATCTAAAATAGCCATCCATTTAATATTATAGCCTAATTAATGTGGAATCCGAAACTTAAATAATAATTAATTAAACAAAAAATATATTTTTAATGTTAAAAAAAAGTTGCAAAATTAGGTAATTCGCAGTACTATACTGCGAATTACATTAACGGTAAAATTTCCGTTAACGTAATTCGCAGTATCATACTGCGAATTAGGTTAATATTTAAAAAAAAATATAATTCGCATTATATTACTGCAAATTACATATTTGGGTCCACCAATAATTTACTGACATAACAATAATTCATATACATAAAACGTAGTATTATACTACGAATTCCTTCAAAAATGGCTTATTTATAGACATTTCAATTTTATGAAAATTCATTCAATACTTAACTTCAAACATATGTTCATACTTCTCTCTTCTTCTTATCAATCATTTTTTTACAATAAGAGTTTCACTATATTGGGAGGGTGAGGTTGTGATGGAGAATAACTCTGTGAGGTATAGCTCACCTCCACAGTGTCATGTTAAATTGCCTCTTACTATGGAGTACGATATATTGGTATCGTTGTTACGTAAATAAATGAGTGAGAGGAGGCGTTCGGTTAACCTTAAAGTAACCAGTAAATTTTTGTATTCAGTGACTCCATAGGAGTTTGCTTATTATCCGAGTTTAACATCGAGGATGATGAAACTCTTAGATATTTTTTTGCAGATTTCTGATAAATACAGGGAATTTATTGTAATAAAATTATTGGAAATGTACGTCAAGGTAGAAGACGTTCCCAGTAATGAGGGCGTGCATAGCGGGGATAACCCCCAATCATCAGGTGGTTATTCTGGAGCAGTTTCTGCCGGACAGATTGCTGATGAAAGAGCTTGCCTTGATTTGAACATGTCACCACCAGCGAATGAGCAGCCACAAAATAATTTTTTGACATTGTATAATCAACAAGAGGACCGGTGAACTTCAATTTTACTACGCTTTAGCGATGTTTGTTTTATGTTTTAATTGGATTTGTATTAACACTCATATTTTTCATAGGGGGTACTGTACCGATATGAATTTTACAAGCTATGACCCCGCCCCTAGCTGGAATATGTGTACTTCTGGAGTATTGGACCACGATGGTCCATCCGGGAGTCATGACCATTTGTAATAAAGTGATATAGCGTAATATAAAGTATTTTTCTGTAGGTTTGGGTAACTTATGTTTTTGTTCTTTTTGTGCAGTGAAAACGATCTTCTTGAAGCTCCTGATCTCACACAATTGCCCATAGACGACGTATTACCTCGTTATTTGGCAGATGCGCAGAGTTAGGAAGATGATAGTGATTATGACAACAACGCAGATGAGTCTGGGGATGACACACCCATCCATGAGAGGGTGATGAGGAAGTGAATGTTGAACCTGAGCTGACGAGGGAGCAAGTTCATCCACCTCCCGCTAGACCAAGAGTATACGAGTCCCACATGTCATTTCGTGAGCGGAATATTCCATACCTTGATAATTTGCCAAGCATGTCGAACGCGGATGCCCTCACAAGGGATGATGATGAATTTCGGTCACAGATATGGGATGAGTCTAGACCAGCTGTTCTGACAAAGGGTATGTATTTCCTCGACAAAGCTCGCTTAATTAGGGCTGTAAAAATCTACAGTATAAGAGAGTGTCGTGAGATGACAGTAAGCGAGTCAACTACAGAGAACTACAAGGCTGTATGCCGTAGGTGGTTTTTGGGTTGTCACTGGATGTTGCGTGCCACCAAGAAGAAATCCGGTTTGTGGAAAGTTGGTAAATTTATTAGTGAGCACAGATATGAAATGGACACATACAATGAGAATCACTTCAACTTGGATGTGGACTTGATTTCTCTTGTCTTGATTCCATATCTGGAAGTGTCCATTAGGTTCAATATTAAAGAGTGTATTACAACTGTCCACTAGGAGTATGGTTGTACTATAACCAAAAGAAAAGCATATCTCGGTCGCAAACGTGCCTTTGAACTTATTTGTGGCGACTGGGATAAGTCTTTTTCAAATCTGCCTAGGTATATGGCCGCACTGCAACACTATAACCCCGGGACTGTTGTTGAATGGAGGCGTGAGAGGAGTCCGGACAGACCCGAATATATTTTTAACTATGTATTCTAATCATTTAAACCGGAAATTGATGGAAAGTATGATATTAAGCTTTTGATTGCAGTTGCAGTAGATGCCAACGGGCAAATATTTCATTAGCTTTTGTCATATGTGCCAATCAAAGCGAAGAGATGTGGACTCCTTTTTTGAACCACTTAAATCAGCACGTTGTCAAACAACATTCAGGTATTTGTCTCATATCTGATCGGCATGGTGGTATTTTAAGTTCTGTGCGTGACTTGCCCGAATGGAAGGAACCATATGCATACCAGCGTTACTGTGTGCCTGAAGGCCAATTTTCAGAAGAAATTTCCTGACAAGACCTTTCATGACCTAATGTGGATGGCTGCAACTGAGCACCAACAGTGAAAATTTATGAGGCGCATGGAAGCAATCTGGCAGTTAGAACCAAGAGCCTATACTTGGTTGATGGGGCATGAGCTTCATATGTGGACATTGCATGCTGATGGCGGCAGACGATGGGGAGCCCTCACAACCAACGTGTCGGAGTCATTCAACGGCTTGTTGAAGTCTCCCCGTGGACTGCCTGTCACTGCCATGGTCCGCATGACATTCAAACAGAGTGTGGAGAGGTTTGTTTAAAGGCATGTGGCTGCCTCAATACTGATGGTCCGGGGTGTTGAATTTATGCCAATGCCGATGAGAAGATTTGAAAGGTCCTGGAGGCGAGCATGATGGAATTCATTTCTGCAATACCATCATGAATGAGGTGTTTTTGAAGTTATGACAGCTATCAACGGACACCGTGTGAATAACCTACATACGTGAATGAAAATAGAAAGTTGTGTTCATGTGGAAAATGGACCATCTACCACATGTCGTGCGCACATGCGTTGAAGTGCTTTAAGTTGGATATGGGGCAACAAACTATATTGATAGGCAATACAGTGTTGCTGCATACGTAGACACGTATAGAGGAAAGTTGCATCCATTAGGTGCTGAGCATTATTGGCCGCCGGAACCATTTAAGATGGTTTGTAACAAGGACTATTTGCGCAAGCTACAAGTGAAAAAGAGAACCCGCATACGGAACCAAATGGATGTTGGTGACACAGTTTATGCACGTAAATATGGCATATGCTCACAAACATGACATGATCGTCGTAAATGTCCTTCAGGTAGTGTGCATGGCGGTGGTAATCCTGGTGAAAGTTTGTCCAGTGTACCCAACTATCAAGGATACGTCTAGTAAATTATTTTGGTACTATTTTTTGTAATACATGTCTGTACTTGTATTTGTTTCAATATATATGGAATAAGATAAATTTCCACAATGTTGTTACAGCTTATATTTTAACGTTGGATTTTGATATGGTTGTTAGTAAACATGACCAAGAATGTGGTATAAAAAATCTCGTATTAAAAAATAAACTAAATATGTAAAGCATGGTACAATAATGTGTTTTATCAATTGTTGTCGTTCTCAAAAAGTTGTAAAGCGTGGTTAATAAGGTTGAATGATTGAAGAAAAAGCTCTTTTTATCCAGGAAAAGTAAATATGTAAATTGCAGTATAATACTACGCATTGTTGAGTTGTCATATCATTCTGAAAAAGCTGAAAACCATGTGAATACTCTTGTTTTTTGTGTGAAGTCTTGACTATAAATAACAGCCGCATGCTACTTATATTCTTCGCTTAACAATAACCAAAGTTTCTCTATAAGAAATGTCTGAACAAAATGTTTACGTCCCAAGGTGCTATTGCGGAGAAAAATGTAGTTTGTTCAAATGGTTGCCAGATGGTGGACGCTGCTACTAGGCATGTAAGAACAAGCTTGACGAGCAGCTCGACAAGCCTACATGTGAATTTGAGATATGGATGGATGAAGAGTGTACACAAAAGTACTACAAAGACAAAATTTATGATCTTCATGTTATGTGTTCGAGGCAACATGAGCAGGAGCGCCAAACCAACCAGCAAATTGAGGAGTTGAAGGTGAAACTCAATGAGGTGGAAGAAGAGAAAAAAAGGCTGGAAGACCAACTCGAGTGGTTGGAGCGAATTGTAGGAAGTGAATCATGATTATGCAGTGCCTTGTACGCCATAAGCGTAGCAGTTTATCTTTATGTTCCCTTGTGATGTGTTTTTTATTAGATTTATTGTTTGTATTTTTAGATTTGTTGTGTTTGAGTTTGTGTTAACCCATTTAAATAAAATGTTGCCCAAATTATGTTACAAAAAATATGTTGTTAAAATACAATTGTTGTTTTTTACATAATGTATTATTTTCTTAATAGAATTGTTCAAATGTATCGTGAGTTTTCATGTCGGTCTTGAAAGGCTGAAAACCAAAAAGTTGGTTTTTCCAGAATAATTTAATATGTAAATCGCGGTATATACTAAGTATCGTTGAGTTGTCATGCCGTTCTGAAAAGGCTGAAAACCATGTGAGAAAATAATTTGATATGTAAATCGCGGTATAATACTACATATAATTGAGTTGTCATGTCGTTCTGAAAAGGCTGGAAACCATGTGATAAAAGCTAGTTTTTTCAGAATAATTTAATATATAAATTGCGGTATCATACTACGTATCGTTGAGTTGTCAAGTCGATCTGGAAAGGCTGAAAATCATGTGAGAAAAGCTGGTTTTTTCAGAATAATTTAATATGTAAATCGCGGTATAATACTACGTATCGTTGATTTGTCATGTCGGTATGAAAAGGCTGGAAACCATGTGAGAAAAGCTAATTTTTTCAGAATAATTTAATAACTTATTGTCTATAAATCAAAAGCATGTTCTATTTATTCTCTGCACTTAACAACAACTTATAATAGAGCTTTTCCATAAACTCAAACTACTCTTTAAAAAATGTCTCAACGACCCTTTCATTCTCCAAAGTGAGATTGTGGAATCAAAAGTATGATGTACGATGATTGGGAAGAAGCTGGACGCCGCTATTGGGATTGTATGAACAAGTTTTATAGGCAACCGACGTACCTATATGTAATTTTAAGGTATGGGTTGACAAACCATGTGAACAAGAATACTACAAAGACAAGTTGTATTATCTTCATATGTGTGTACAAGGCAGTGGGACAGAGAGCGTCAATCGAAGCAACAAATTGAAGATTGGAAGGCGAAGATCAAGGAGGTGGAAGAAGAGAAAAAAAAAATTGGTAAAAAAGCTCGAGAGGATGAAGCACGTAAATATATACATGTATATCTACTAAGTTTGGACATGCATTCCCAAACTTAGCAACATCTTTTTCTCAATGCCTACTCTAAATATAATAGTTGAGCTTTTGCAAACTATTCCTCAATCTACTATGACTATAGCCTATACAATGAATATCTCTAATTATTTGTCTAATACTCTCTTCATGACTTCTCTTAATCTTCTGAAAGAGTCTTATGTTCCTTCCCAACCATAACTGATACACAACACTTGTCATACACAGCCTGTATAGCATGGTTTTAGATCCATTACCTTTCACCTGTTCTATTGTCCACGTGATCTCCTCATTCCATCCTTTTGGTTCTCTATCGATATCCATCCATTTTAGTAATCTCCTCCATACATCTTCTGAGAAAGTGCAAGTAAAAAGGAGGTGGTTGTGACTTTCCATCTCATGCTCACACATTGGACATTCTGGGCTTACTTGCATTCCCCACCTTATCAGTCCGTCTTCTGTGTATAAATTCCCTTCTACTGCTAGATACATGACTAGACAAGAGGGGTTTGCTCTGATGGTAAGCAACCCCCACTTCCAACTGAGAGGTTGTGAGTTCGAGTCTCCCCAAGAGCTTGGAGGGAAGGATGCCGGGGGTCTATTTGGAAACAACGTCTCTACCCAAGAGTAGGGGTAAGGTCTGCGTACACACTACCGTCCCCAGACCCCAGTAAGTGGGATTATACTGGCTTGTTGTTGTTGTTGCTAGATACAAGATAAATTTTTATTTTGGACAGCTCATGTTGTTGCACAGCAATCGTCTCCAACTCACTTTCAGAAATTCCCCTCTTAGTTGCTTATACATTCCTCTAATGGAGATTGAATCAGCTTGCATTACCCTTCCTTTATCCGATCCTGCTTCAGTCAAGTATTTTCCAGCTTGTAGTATCTTCCTTTCAATCCAAGAAGCTTGTTTTGCATCAACTTTCCATGATTTCCTTCTTTTTATACAGTATTTATGCACCCATTTAATCCATATTTTATCTTTTTCTTACCCAAGTTCCAAAGATACTTCAACAAAGCTGCCCTATTCCATGTATTGAGGTCTGTTATATTCAGTCCCTCTTTAGTTTTAGGTCTGCATAGCTTGTCCCATGCCACTAAAGCCTTCTTGCTAGAACTAGTGTCACCAGTCCATAAGAATTTCCTGCAAATTGCTTCAACCTGTTGAATGATCTTTTTTGGCAAGGGAAAAATCTGTGACCAAAAGGACTGTATAGCAATAAGTACACTTTTGATCAGTTGAACTCTTCCTGCATAGCTCAAAAACATCACTGTCCACTGCTTAATTCTCCCCAGCATTTTGTCTAGCAGTGGTTGGTATTGGTTTACTGATAGCCTTTTTGCACTTAATGGAACACCTAAATATCGAAAAGGTAATTCACTCATGCTGAACCCTGTGATTTGGGTACCACCTCCTCGCCGTCCACGCGACCCCGTGCGCCATTTTTGCCTTGTGGGGCACCCCTCCCTCGTGCCCTACCCCTGCCTCGTGGGACTTCCCTACTACGATAGTAGGCCTCTGGCACCGCATATTGAGCCTTGTGGTCCAACCTCTCGGAATCTCTCGCCTGCAATAGTGTCAAACGAGCCATCTGCGTCACCTGCAGTCCATAGTCAACCACTTAAGGGATGTCGGCACACTGCTGCATCTCCTGTCCCAACTGGTATAGCCGATGATGCCCAATGGCATGTGAAACATTTAAAATATTAATTAACTAACGCTATATCACAATTATAACATATTAATAAGCCACAAGAACATACCAGTGACTCATGCCTCCCCGCGTACTGTCTATAGCGGTCCCCAATGAACGGGGTTCCCGACTATCAGGCGGGTATGACTATGGTACCACTCACCATACAGATAAATGGTGGCCTCTTGCGTAAATATAGGAGGTGGAGGGATACACTCAACTCGCTCCTTCCAATAAACTATCTGCTGATGTAGCCATCCGATATACTGCTGGTCCATGGTGGCACGGTCGTCCCGCTGATAGTGTATAGCATCCTATCTAGGCTCCCTCGGTATTGGGGACGGTGAAACTGTCGAAGCACACGCTCTATGGCATGATACTCGACGTGATCGAAGAAGATCATCGGGACGGAGGTGCTCCAAAGTAGCCGTTCGATTGAGCAACAAGCAGGCAGCTGAGCCAGCAACTCATCGTTGTACGATGTCCAGATGAACTACCAAATAATAACATAAAAGTGAGTACGCGCAACACAACTCAATTTAAAATAAGCAAGTGTAGGTAGATATTTACCTGTCCGTGCACCAACATATCTAAAACATCCCTGAGAAGGGGGAGATTATGATGCGCATCGGTCCCTCGGTAGTTCCTACATTGGAGAATCTACCTGATAGCTAGAGGGAGAAATGGACAATCCTCACCGGGCAGAAGTGGTGGTAGAGGTGGCTGCAACGGTATGATCCGCTGCCAGGCCCAAACCTAAGATTAAAGGTTGATGTAAATTTTATGAGACATTTCATGGTATAGAATTCAGAGTAAAGAACAAAGTATTCGGAAATTTTGTCACCTGTAGGAGGGGGGGGGGGGAAACCACATATATCCACTGCTGGACCTATGCTCGCCCGGCTTATGCTCCTATACAGGTATTCCAGAACAGCAGCACCCCAACTGTACTGGAGTAACCAATCCAGCTGCTGAAGATAATGGAAAAAGCGCATACTCATTCTACTTCCCAATGTGTCTGGGAACAAGACACACCCCAAAAAAAAGGAGCAACGCCAGCCGCGTGTACCTATCAATCCAAAGATCGTCTGTCTTGCCAGTAATGTCTTGGTGCAAAACCACCATCTGATCTCTAATGGCTGACAGCAACATGACTGCCCCCAGCGCCACTCTCTGGCCTAAAACCAGTAAACTCCCCCATCATATCCACAAACTGGGCACGCGTCATGCCTCTAATGTAGTGGGGCAGTGCCACGACGCGTCCATCTACGCGCAGCCCGTATAAGACCTGAACATCCTCCAGTGTGATGGTGGCCTCTCCAGTGGGAAAGTGAAAAATATGCGTCTCCGATCGCCACCGCTCTATCAAGGCTGTGATGAGAGACCAATCAAGCTACATCCGTCAAAGCTCAAAAATCGTATATAACCCCGTATCCAAGAGGCGCGCTACTATGCGATCATGGAAAGGATGCGCCGTGATAAACTCTCACAAATCGTCAGGTCTTCTGGGGCGGAGAGCCTGCATCGACAACTGTCCCTCTCATACAAAGGAGGACCTATGGTCACCCTGCAACACTAATAGCTGATCCTCGACAGGTCTAGAATGCGCAGGCGGAGGAAAGGCCATGTCGTCTACTATAATTTAAACAAAAATAATGGTTTGTGTTAGATTAATAAATTAAATCAATTATGTTTAATTAATTATTCCATGCTTTATTTTTAGGGCCCGGTAGCACCGAGTTATCCTTAATTATTATGCGTGTCAATTTTAACAATTTTTATAATTTTGTAACCTTAAAGAAATAAATTATAAAATTTTTGAATTACAGCGAATTTTTATGTATGGATTTCAGACTTGATTTTTGGGGTCTAGTAGCACCGAGTTATCCTTAATTATTATGCGTGTCAATTTCAAAATTTTTTATAATTTTGTAACCTTAAAGAATTAAATTATAATTTTTTTAATTACTGTGAATTTTTGAGGCCTGGTAGCACCGAGTTATCCTTAGTTATTATGCGTCTCAATTGGAAAAATATTAAATTTTGTTAGCTACTAAAACCCTACGCTAAAAGGCTCTACATTTTACTACGCTAAAAGACTCTACATTTTACTATGCTAAAAGGCTCTATATTTTACTACACTAAAAGACACTATATTTTACTATGCTAAAAGGTTCTACATTCAAATTTATCAACAATAATATGAACATAACATTAATAATACAAATAAAACAAATAAATAATACAAATTCACAAAAATTAATAAACCAATCCGGATATATAAAAGATATAAAATTAAACATAAAATAACATAAATTCAATGGAAATACACTAAACAATATAAATATGCATGTATTATATGAGTTTTGTCATAATCTAAATCGAAATACCTCGATTTAATATTTTTGAATATTATTGAAATTGAATGTTCTCGAGGTCCCGGAATTAAATTTTTGAAGAAACTTATTAAATTGAAAATATAACGATTTTTAGCATTTTAATAATGCTTGATCTTGTTGGCATGGTACCGTATTATGCGTGTAGCAATAATTTTTATAATTTAATGCTTGTCAATTTCAACAATTTTTTTTAATTTTTGTAACCTTAAAGAATTAAATTATAAATTTATTGAATTACTCCGAATATTTATGTATGGGTTCCAAGCTTAATTTTTGGATCCCGGTAGCACCGAATTATCCTTAATTATTATGCGTGTCAATTTCAACAATTTTTATATTTTGTAACCTTAAAGAATTAAATTATAATTTTTTTGAATTACTGCGAATAATTATGTATGGGTTCCATGCTTGATTTTTGGGGCCCGGTAGCACAGAGTTATTCTTAATTATTATGCGTGTCAAGTTCAACAATTTTAATAATTTTGTAACCTTAAAAGATTTAAATTATAAATTTTTTGAATTACTGCGAATTTTTATGTTTGGGTTCCAGGCTTGATTTTTGGGGACCGGTAGCACCTAGTTATCCTTAATTATTATGCCTGTCAATTTTAATAATTTTTATAATGTTGTAACCTTAATGAGTTAAATTATATTTTTTTGAATTACTGCGAATTTTTATGTATGGGTTTAAGGCTTGAGTTTCGAGGCCTGGTAGCACCGAGTTATCCTTAATTATTATGCGTGCCAATTTCAATAATTTTTATAATTTTGTAACCTTAAATAATTAAATTATAAGATTTTTGAATTACTGCGAGTTTTTGAGGCATGGTAGCACCGAGTTATCCTTAATTATTGTTTGTCTCAATTTCAACATTTTTAGAATTTTATTAGCTACTAAAACTTTACGCTAAAAGGCTCTACATACAAATTTATCAACAATAATATGAACATAACATTAACAACACAAATAAAACAAATAAATAATACAAATTCACAAAAATTAGTAAACCAATACGGATATATAAAGATACAAAATTAAACACAAAATAACATAAATTCACATGGAAACACATTAAACAATACAAATATACATGTATTATGCGAGTTTTGTCATAATCTAAATCGAAATACCTCGATTTAAGATTTTTGAATATTATTAAAATTGAATTTTTTCACCCGAAAGACGGAATTCAAACCTTCTTTTGTGTGTGGGGCCTTCACGCCTTGCTTTTAGATGACGGGTGGGGCCGAATTTTTTTCATATAGCACGGGGGTGGGGGTGAGGGGGGACCAGAATTGTATTTTAAAGATTACAGGACTTTCTGTCGATTGAAGAAGAAGAATGATTTTTATTTTTTAATAGTTGTTCGCATTATAGTACAGTGATTTACCTCTTAACGGTAAAATTTTTGTTAATGTAATTCGCATTATAATACTGTTTTTAACATTAAAATGTGTTTTTTGTTTAATTAATTATTAATTAAGTTTCGGACTCAATTAATGTGATAGTAACAACAACAACAACAACAATGAAGATGCGGAGATGAGGATGCTTAGGTGGATGTGTGGGCACACCAGGCTGGATAAGATCAAGAATGAAGTTATTCGTCAGAAGGTAGGGGTGGCCCCGGTGGACGAGAAGATGCGGGAAGCGAGGCTGAGGTGGTTCGGGCATGTTTGGAGGAGGGGCCCCGATGCCCCGGTGAGGAGCTGCGAGTGGCTGGAGATTGTTGGTGGTCGGCGAGGGAGAGGGAGGCATAAGAAGCATTGGGAAGAGGTGATTAGGCAGGACATGACCAGAATGCAGGTTACCGAGGACATGACCCTTGAGAGGGGAGTCTGGAGGTCTAGAATCAAGATTGTAGGCTAGGGGCTCATAGGTGATTAGTGTTTTAGTATGGTAGTTACTGCTTGTTATTATTGCATGCGACTGTATTTATGTTGCTTATGCTTTCATAATTATTTACGTTATTTTTGCGGGAGTACTTATGCTTCATTATTTTGTTTTGTCTTGCTTGTCTCTAATTTTACCTTTGTTTTCTTAATGCAGCTTTCCCTTTTTTTATCCTATACGCCGAGGTTCGATTGGAAACAGCCTCTCTGCCCTTTCGGGCAGGGGTAAGGCTCGTCTACATATTACCCTCCCCAGACCCCACCTGATGGAAATATACTGGGTAGTTGTTGTTGTTGTTGTTGTTGTTGGCACGGTCATTCAAATCATGACCAGTAGATTACAAAGCTGTCCATAGTTAATATAATTATGAAAAGTCAAAATTCATAAATATGGATAGAGATGCTGTTATAGATCAAAATTTATTAAATGTTTCATTTGAAAAAAAAAGGGAAGAGAAGAGTTCTTTTTTCTTTTTATTTTGCTGTTTTTATATATTTAATCTAAGTTTAATCATTACACCTTCATTACTTTTTAGGAGGCATCCGTCCCAAATAAAATATTCACCTCACAATGTCCCGCTTCCCCCGAATGATCGGTGCGGCGGTTATACACTAAGGTCTCATTATTTTTATTAAGATTAACGCGTCTTAATCTGAGTACACATCTGAATATTAAGATATACATTAAAGTTTAGACGTTTGAATCTAAATATACATTTAAATATTAAGATATTATATTAAAAACTAATACTAAATGACTAATACTATTTATTTTCTCAGCATCTGAATGTATAATTTTTTTAATAAATTAATATTATAAATTCAATATAAAATACTAATTAATCTAATGCTATATTAATAAATACTTTTTAAAATATATATGGTGATTGGTGGTGATGATGGCTAACCGTGGCAACTATGAGTGCCAACTGGGTAGTATAGTGCTGGTTGATGGCGGTGGTTGTAAATAGTAGTTATTAGTGAAGGTGGATAGAAGTAGTTATTAACAATAGTGGTTGATGGAGGTGGTGTGACGACCCAAAAGGGTCATCACTGGTTTCCTTACTCATTCTGTGCTTTCGAGACCTTGAAACCTCATTAGAGTTACTCGATTTGCGTGCGCAGCTCGGGCGCGTAGCCGAAAAGCTTAAATATGAATTATGTGAGAAAAATGCTAAATTTTGATATTAAATTGAATAAATTTGACTTCTGTCAATATTTTGGGTAAACAGACCCGGACCCCTGATTTGACGGTCTACGAGGATACACAGAAAAATATGGGACTTGAGCATATGCCCGGAATCAAATTTCGAGGTCCCAAGATCGAGAAATAAAATTTTGAGTAAAATGATTTTCTGAAAATGATAAAGGAAAATGGAAATGAAATTGGATTAAAAGATTATAGTATCAGGCCTGTATTTTGGTTTCGGTGCCCGGTACAAGTCTTATATATGGTTTAAACGCTTTCTGTAAAGTTTGATAAAAAACGGACGTCGTTTGAGTGTTTCGGACTTAATATGAGAATTTGATGTTTTATGAAAATTTGAAGGAAATCATGAGTTTTGAGGCTTAATTTGATGTATATGATGTTATTTTGGCGGTTTGATCACGCGAGTAAGTCCGTAGGATATTTTTGAGGTTCTATGCATATTTGGTTTGGAGTCTCGAGGGCTCAGATGAGTTTTGAATAGATGTCGGATTGCATTTTTGAATTTTGGAAAGTCTGGTATGAACAGGCCTGCAGGCTTCGCATTTGCGAAGCTGGTTCGCAAATGCGAAGGCTGGATTGCAAATGCGAAACCAGCCTAGGCCTGCTTGACTCGCAAATGCGAAGCTTCCTTTGCAAATGCGAAGGTTGAGCTTTCGCACATGCGAAGCATATTTCGCAAATGCGAAATGCTTCTGTTTGGCCTGAGTTTGCAAATGCGAACATGACTTCGCAATTCCCATAACAAGTTGCGAACCTCAGTTCGCATTTCCCACATCTGCAACCTGCATTTTTCATACTTAGTCGATTGTAAGATATTTTTCACTCCATTTTCAAAACACAACTTCTTTGGGCGATTTTTCAAGAACAAACCTTCTCCCATATCAATTTTATGTTGATTTTTACTCATTCCGTTCAATCATTAACATCATTTAACATGTTTACAACTTAAAATCAAAGGTTTTCATGGGTGAAATTGGGTGTTTTGGGTAGAACCTAGGTTTTTTTAAAATTAGGGATTTGGACCTGAATTTGAGGTCAGATTTAAGAACAAATCATATATTTTGGATTCGTCGAAGGATAGGTAACCGGGTTTTAGTTCAAACCTCGGGCTTTTACCACGTGGGACAGGGGGCTTTTTGGACTTTTTGGCAAAACTTTGGGAAATTCATTTTTCTGCATTCAAATTGAGTCATGTAGCATTTGTTGATGTATTTAAGTAATTTGTGACTAGGTTCGAGCGGAATTGTGGGGGAATCGTGCGGTAAAGCTATAATCGAGGCTTGAGGTGAGTAATAGATGTAAATGACGTCCTGAGGGTTTGTAACCCCGGAATTGTACATCCTAGTGCTATATTGGGGTGACTTACACGCCAGATAGCGAGCATGGGGTAGAGCACCGTTGGAAATTGTGACTTGGTCCGTCCTGATAGATGAATTTACTACGTATTTGACTGAATATCACCTGTCGTCATTACGATTTGAACTGATTTTCATATTTGGGCTTCGTGCCAATTGATTGAGTCCTTCAAGGATTGCTATTATTGGTTTCTTACCATGTTACGTATTATTGAACTCAATCCTGGTATTTAATACTATTTTTCAAACTTGAAACTGAAATAATATTTCAAATGAAGTTTAGGCTGAATATTTATATGTTATTGCACCCGAGGTCTTATGTAATTCTGGATTGAGTATAGGATCGGGCTGCAAGCCGCAACGGTATTATATTAATATTGATATGAGGCCGATGGCCTAGATGATGCCACGAGATGGCTTATTTTGCGATTGGACTGTAAGGAGCCCCCTCCCGGAGTCTGCAGACCCCCAATGAGCGCCGTCGATGATAAATGAATGGAGCAGGTTGCACACCGCAACGGGTACTAGAGAGTACCGGACTATGTGTTGCATTAAATATTTGACTACTATTTACTCACTTATTTGTTGCAGTATTTTCTTAATTTATTTATTGGTTTACGTACTTTACACTACTTGGTTTACATTGCTGCATTTATAGAATTACTTTGTGCCTATTCAGGATTTTTTATTCTCAGCCTTTCTTTATGTTTGTTTCTCACTGGGTCGGAGTACTCACATTACTCCCTACACCTTGTGTGCAGATCTAGGTGCATCTGAGGTTGAGTGAGGACTTCTCAGCCGAGCAGCTTATCAGGGAGTATCAATGTAGCTGCATGACGTCCTCAGTCCTGATTTTCCTTCTATATTATTGATTCATTTTTGCATTTCTTCAGAATGATATGTAGTAGGTTGATACTCTTGTATTGGAGGCTCAGACATGTAACACCGGATTCTTTGAGCTGTGTAATAGTATTGGTATTTGGGATTTCTACATATTTTAACTCTATATCAGAATTTTAGTATGATGACTTAGTAATTTATTTGTGTTAATTTAATTCATGAACTGTATAAAAATGGTTGAGCTTATTAAATTGGCCGGGCTTGCTTAGCGGTGTGTTGGGCGCCATCACGATGGGGGTTGGGGTCATGACAAGTTGGTATCAGAGCCTAGGTTACTTGGTCTTGCGAGTCATGATCTGGTTCAGTAGAGTCTCACGGATCAGACAGAGACGTTTGTACTTATCCCCGGGAGGCTGTAGAACCTTTAGGAAAACTTCACATTCTTGAAATTCTTGTCGTGCGGCTTTGAACTGAGAACTAAACTGCTATTATTCTATTCTCTCACAGATGGTGAGGACACGAGCTACCGGAAGTGGAGGACGACCACCTGTACCACCTACTAAGGCCTAGAGGCCGTGGATGCGGTCGTGATCGTGGTAGAGGCAGAGTAACCGGGCAGCGCATGCTAATCCACCAGCTGCCCCAACTCAAGATCAGGTTCCAACTGTAGGCAGTTTGAGTGGTTGACACAAGGGGATATGACAGTGACTCAGTACGAGATGAGGTTTTTGCAGTTGGCCCGTCATGCAATTTGGATGGTTCTGTCGGAGCGTGAGAGGATCAGGAGATTTGTGGATGGCCTTAACTACCATCTCAATATTTTGATGACTAGAGAGAGAGTATTGGGTGCTACGTTTGAGGAGGTGGTGGACATCGCTCGTGAGACCGAGTTAGTTCGACGTAGAGAGCTAGAGGAGAGGGTGGCCAAGAGGCCTCGTGGATCGGGTAGTTATAGTGGTGCTCCTTCGAGGGGCCAGTTCCAGCATGGTAGAGGTTGTTCCTTCAGGCCTGCTCAGTCGTCCTGTCCAGAGTATCATGGGGGATCTCCAGGCCATGGTTATCATGGGTCCCAATAGGGCCAGTCTTCCCTCAGTGCCCTCCCAGCTTAGAGTTCATCTCATGCCCCATCAACTTAGGGTTCTTCTGCGCCGAGTGCATATGCTAGTCACTCCGGCGCGAGGGGTTCCCTTCAGTCCCCATCTCCAGCGCCGGGAAGCTGTTATGAGTGCGGAGAGTTTGGTCAATTGAGGAGGCAGTGCCTCGACTTCGTGGTAGTCAACATCAGCAGAGGGGTCAGCCCTCGAGTTCTGCTCCAGTTACTTCATCACCCGCACAACCAGCTAGGGTGGAGATCAGTCAGCCAGGGGTCGTCCAAGAGATGGAGGTTGATCTAGCGGTGGCCAGGCTCATTTTATGCTATGCCGGGAAGGACAATTGCCATTACTTCAGATGCTGTCACAAGTATTGTTTTAGGCTTCCATAGAGATGCCTCAGTATTATTTGATCCCGGTTCCACCTATTCTTATGTGTCTTCATATTTTTCTCATTATTTGAGTATGCCCCGGGAGTCCCTTTCTTTACCTATTCATGTGTCTACCCCGGTAGGCGATATTGTTATTGTGGACCGTGTGTACTGGTCATGTGTTGTGGTTGTTGGGGGTCTGGAGACCCGAGTTGATCTATTGCTATTGAGCATGGTGGACTTTGACGTTATTCTGGGCATGGATTGGTTATCTTTGTGTCATGTTATTTTTGTTGGAAACACGTTCTCAATGCAATATACTAAAACGTGTGTTCTTTTGTGTAGGTTTTGATGAATGACAAACGAAGCAAAAATTGATATATGACAAAGTTCAAGAAACAAGCGCACAATTGATATACAACGAGATTCAAGCTCAATACAAAGTTTTACAGTTTAATTGAGTCATTCTTAATTATGATCTTGATCCTACAACTTGACTCGTAACATGGCTTCTCTCATAAAACTATTTTCCAAAATCATGCATATTTAATTTAATGTCAAATGATTTTAAATCATGCATATTTACAGTAGTCAAAATAATTTTTAGACATGCCTTAAAAATCTGGACTAAGATAATCGATTATTGACTTATGATAATCGATTGTTTTAAGCCAAGACTGCATGACAATCGATTGTGAACTAATGACAATCGATTGTGAGTAAGACAGTGAGCATCAGGTTTTTCAAACCCGCATGACAATCGATTGTGAACTAATGACAATCGATTGTGACTGAGGCAGTGTCCATCAAAGTTTTTCAATACTCAGAATAGTCGATTATGAACTAATGGTAATTGATTATGTTGAGACAGTGTCTTCCAGTGATTTTCAAATTAATTAAATAATCGATTGTTACATTGAACAATCGATTGTCAAAGAGACAGTGTCTAAAATGTTTTTCAAAAATTGATAAGTAATCGATTGTTGACTTTGTGCAATCGATTGTGAAGCTGACCATTGTCGTAAAGTTTTCAAATACCGTCAGGTAATCGATTATTGATTCTGTATAATCGATTGTTTTGATTAAAATCCGGAAAAGATTTTTTGAACGTTATTGGTAATCGATTATTGATTTTGTATAATCGATTGTTTTGATTAAAATCCGGAAAAGATTTTTTGAACGTTGCTGAGTAATCGATTGTTGATTCTGGACAATCGATTGTTTGTGGTAAAATCTGGAAAGGATTTTTTTAACATTGCCAGTAATCGATTATGGATTGTAAGTAATCGATTAGCAAGCGTAAAATCTGGGATTGAATTTTGATCTGACTGGCAGACAATCGATTGTTGGGATTTGACAATCGATTGTCAGTGAGTAAAATCAGCAACTCTTAATTGGCAATTAGGCAACGGTAATGCCAAGTTTTTCAACTATAAATACAGCTTCATTTCAGTGTTTTAAACACAACTACATACTACAACTGATCATTACATTGCTATAAGCTTGCATACTTTTGTTTATCATTTTAAATTCAATTTCATAAAGCTTTTGAGAGCCATATTCTTGTCCAAAGTTGTTGTGATCCAGAGCTTATTTCTTTTACTCATATCTACTCATAAAGGAGTATTTTGTTTGAGTGTTTAGTATTTTATACACTTGTAAGAGAATTGTAATTCTCTTGTTGTAAGGAACTTGTGTTTCCTTGGTTGAAGTCTTGGAGTGTTGTATCTCCGAGCAAAGGTGTTAAGGCTTGTGTCCTTAAGTTGTAAAGGTTTGTTGAGCACCCGTAAGCTTAACAAGTTAGTGGAAAATCTCGAGAGAGTCTCTCGGGGACTGGACTAGCCACGTGTTGTGGTGAACCAGAATATATCGGTGCGTTCTTTCCTCTTTGTTTATTTAACGCACTTATTTATTTCCTGCAAAATTTAATTTCCGCAAGTTTACGCTAAATTTTATTATAACGCTATTCACCCCCCCTCTAGCGTTAAGCGCTGTATCTAACAATTGGTATCAGAGCCCAACTCTCTGAAAACTTAACAGTTTGAGAGAACCATCCATGGCTTCTACTCGTGACTCTTTTGCAGGAATAGGTGAAGGTTATTTTAACATGTTGCCCCCAATATATGATGGAAATAATTACTTATATTGGAAAGATCGGATGAGAATTTTCATCACAGCCAACAACTTTTATCTATGGCAAATTATCAAGCATGGTGATCAAATGACAACAAAAGTTGGGAAAGCGAAGGTAAGTGAATACAACACTAATGCAATAAATATGTTGTATAGCGCCTTGAATCAGGAAGACTATCAGAAAATTTCCCACTACAAAACCGCCAAAGAAATGTGGGATAAGCTGGAGGAAATGTATGAAAGCACGCCTCAAAAAGCGGACAGCTCATATGATGAATCAACTGGCCAATGTCTCATGGCAAACGAAGAAGAAGAGGTAAGTACGTCCAACTCTCACTCGCTTGAAAAAATGCAAAATGCTTATAATAAATTACATAGTGAGTTTGTTGGTGCTTCCAAGACTATTAAAGGTTTGCAGAAAACTCTGTCGTTGCAAGAAAAAGATTTTCTAAAACAGCTTTATTTAAAAGAAAAGGATTTAGAAAAACTGGTTTTAGAAAATGAGAAGCTGAAAGAGGAAAACAAGTTTTTTGGAAAAAGAAGTTCCGATAAGCCCGAAAGCTCTGCTAGAAATTGTACTTCTTCTTTGCATCTTAAGAATGAAGTAAGTAGGCTTAAAGGCACATTAGATAAGTTTAATTCTTCGCACAAAAACTTGAATGATGTTCTTGTTAACTTGAAATCAACCAAGCATGGAATATGCTTTGAGAATGAAGAAAAGGTTGAAGCTAAACCCCAACAACCTAAAGCTCAACCTAGGATTAACAATAGAAATGCTTATCCTAGAAACAACAACTCTATAGCCAATATGCATGCTAGACAAAGTGCTGAACATTTTAGAAGACCTAGGAATGACTTACCACCTAGAAATAGTCACCCTAGAAATGATGCATACTTTAGGCCAAATTTTGAACCTCTTAGAAGACCTAGCAATGGCCCTCAACCGAGAAACAATCACTCTAGAAATGCTGCCCACCCTAGAGCTCATAGTAGGAGAAATAGCTCTCATGAAATGCGAAATAGTCATAGTGTTCAAAATAGAGTAAGAAATTTTCATCCGTCTAGTTACTATGAACCTAGAAGGATGCATAACCCAAATGTAACTTGTCATTATTGTAGGCGTATTGGTCATATTGCTCCTGCATGCTTTACACGTCATAGACATATTACTCAATCGCATCATTATAATATGCCTAACCCCCAAGGACCCAAGATGGCATGGGTACCTAAAGAACATTAATTTGTTTTGTAGGTGTGCTTGAAGGGATCAAGTGTACTATGGTACCTTGATAGTGGATGCTCCAAGCATATGACGGGAGATGAATCCAAATTCCTTCAATTAGAGCACAAAGAAGGAGGAAGTGTTATCTTCGGTGATAACAATAAAGGAAAGATCATAGGCATCGGCTCGGTCGGTAAGGATGAAAAATCCTCTATTAAGCATATATTACTTGTTAAAGGATTAAAGCATAATCTCTTGAGCATAAGCCAATTGTGTGACAAGGGAAATCTTGTTTTATTTGATTCAGATGAATGCTTAGTGTTCAGACGTAGTGATTTCAAAATTATCCTCCGTGGTTTTAGAGTGGATAACATTTATATGGTTGATCTTGCTAATTCCTCACCCGATTATGTTGATTGTCTAATGAGTAAAGAGGATGATACTTGGCTATGGCATCGTAAAGTAGCACATATCAATATGCATCTTTTAAACAAATTGATTTCTCAAAACTTAGTTGTTGGTCTTCCCAATTTAAAATTTGAAAATGACTCTATTTGTGACTCGTGTCAAAAGGGGAAGCAAACAAAAGCACCTTTCAAATCTAAAAACATTGTTTCAACTTCTAGACCATTGCAATTGCTTCATATGAATTTATTTGGTCCTTCTCGCATTGAAAGTCTAGGAAGAAATAGATATGCTTTTGTGATTGTTGATGATTACTCGAGATTTACTTGGACTTTATTTCTTGCCAATAAAAGTGATGCTTTTCAAAATTTTAAATATTTTCTTAAGCGTGTTCAAAATGAGAAAGAAACAACCGTCACTTCAATTAGAAGTGATCATGGGGGGAGAGTTTGATCACAATCTCTTTGCGGAATTTTGTGACGAACTCGGAATCGAGCATAACTTTTCCGCTCCACGAACACCACAATAAAATGGAGTGGTGGAAAGGAAAAATAGGTGTCTCGAAGAGATGGCTAGAACCATGCTCGACGAAGCTAAGATACCCAAACATTTTTGGGCAGACGCCGTGAGTACCGCTTGCTATGTTCTAAATAGAGTAGTAATTCGGCCGATACTCATGGAAACCCCCTATGAACTTTATAAGGGTAGAAAACCAAATATTTCCCATTTTAGAGTTTTTGGTTGCAAATGTTTTGTTCATAACAATGGCAAAGACCAATTGGGTAAATTTGATGCTAAGTCGGATGAAGGTATTTTCATTGGATATTCCTCACGTAGTAAAGCATATAGGGCCTTTAATAAAACGAACCCAAATTGTGGAGGAATCCCCTCATGTTGTATTTTCCGAAAATAATGCTCGCTTGGCGAGAAAGGATTCCGGTTTTGATCTTGCAGGTAACTTAGATAGCTTGAAAGACAAAATACAAGAGGAACCACTCAAGGAAAATAAAGATGAAACTGAGGAACAACCAACGGAAGAAGCGCCAAAATTGGAAAAGGAAACAAAAGTGCCAAATGAGTGGAGGACGATCAAAGATCACCCTCTTAAAGAGGTAATTGGAGACGTCGGAGGAAAGGTAAGTACCCGAAACTCTCTTAAGAATACTTTAGGACACACTTCTTAAGAGCTCACGTTCTCACTTGGCAACACTAGTTTAAGTTACTACTTCTTTACAAATTACTGACTTGAGCGTCGGAGACGTTTAATTCTATCTTGCAGGTATCACCCTAAAGGTAGGGGGAATTATAAAGTTTTGGCACAAAACAATCGATTGTTCCAAGCAAATAATCGATTATTTTACTGTGCTGAAAATCGATTAGCAGTATCACTTATCAATTGTTTATGGTTTATGTTCATTATGCAGTTTTGTTTAATAATTGATTCCTTAAAATTGCATAATCGATTTATGTCTCAGTCATTCAGCAATGCTTTTTCAAAACAATTGATTGTTTCAAAATATAATCGATTATTTTCCTAGTCAGAAAAATTTCTGTACTCACTGTAACATAACAATCGATTACCATATTTGACAATCGATTATTTTCTGTCAGAAATTTAAACTCTTGTTACCGTTTGGCTCCTAAATCGATTTGTGTCAGTTCCAAGTCAGGTCATAACTCTTCAACAATCGATTATTGCATCTCAACAATCGATTGTCTAACGGTCAGTGAACTTATTTTACCGTTTCTGACTGATTTGGCTTTAAATTCTCAGCAGATTTCTTCCATAAATGATAAGCCACTCTCCCCTCTAAAAATAGGCTTCATATATGTTCATATTCATTCACTCAAGCATCAATTTTAGCTTTCAAAATATCAAATTCTCTCTAATCCTTTGCAAAATCCAGCAGCTTTCATTAAAAATGTCGGGCCGTCACTCAAAACGTTCCCGTTCTGCTAGGCACGGCGCATCGGCCTCTGCTGCCCCTCCTCGTCCGAACTATCCCTATCAAGATGGTTCCGCTCTATATTTTAATTCCGACATCGAGCTTACTCGATTCTTAACCAAATTTGAAAAGCGCGACATTCTTCCACCCCGCCTTTCAACCCACAAGCATCTTGAATCCATATGCCGGTCTTGTTCCCTTCGAAGCAGTGCCGGATGATGAGGCGGAAAATGATAATGAATGATTTCTCTTTTTTTTGGTTCTATTATGATATGTTTTATTGTCCCCTCCTTATGTACTCGTTTTCTTTCCAATAAATAAACAAGGTTTATTTCATCTTTGGCATCTTATTCTTATTATTATTTTTGCTAATGGCAAAAGGGGGAAGATAACGGATATGCACTCTCAATATTTATAAGCTTAAATTGAGGGGGAATTCTCAAATTGAGGGGGAACAAATTGCATACTTGTTGCATGTATATACTTGTCTTGAATCGTCAATATAAATTGCTTGTCTTGCATATCCCGCTTAATGTTTGCCATTATCAAAAAGGGGGAAATTGTTGGAAACACGTTCTCAATGCTATATACTAAAACGTGTGTTTTTTTGTGTAGGTTTTGATGAATGACAAATGAAGCGAAAATTGATATATGACGAAGTTCAAGAAACAAGCGCACAATTGATATACAACGAGATTCAAGCTCAAGACAAAGTTTTACATTTTAATTGAGTCATTCTTAATTATGATCTTGATCCTACAACGTGACTCGTAACATGGCTTCTCTCGTAAAACTATTTTCCAATATCATGCATATTTAATTTAATGTCAAATGATTTTAAATCATGCATATTTACAGTAGTCAAAATAATTTTTAGACATGCTTTAAAAATCTGGACTAAGATAATCGATTATGGACTTATGATAATCGATTATTTTAAGCCAAGACTGCATGACAATCGATTGTGAACTAATGACAATCGATTGTGAGTAAGACAGTGAGCATCAGGTTTTTCAAACCTGCATGACAATCGATTGTGAACTAATGACAATCGATTGTGACTGAGGCAGTGTCCATCAAAGTTTTTCAAAACTCAGAATAATCGATTATGAACTAATGGTAATCGATTATGTTGAGACAGTGTCTTCCAGTGATTTTCAAATTAATTAAATAATCGATTGTTACATTGGACAATCGATTGTCAAAGTGACAGTGTCTAAAATGTTTTTCAAAAACTGATAAGTAATCGATTGTTGAATTTGTGCAATCGATTGTGAAGCTGACTGTTGTCGTAAAGTTTTCAAATACCGTAGGTAATCGATTATTGATTCTGTATAATCGATTGTTTTGATAAAAATCCAGAAAAGATTTTTTGAACGTTATTGGGTAATCGTTTATTGATTTTTTATAATCGATTGTTTTGATTAAAATCCGGAAAAGATTTTTTGAACGTTGCTGAGTAATCGATTGTTGATTCTGGACAATCGATTGTTTGTGGTAAAATCTGGAAAGAATTTTTTTAACGTTGCCAGTAATCGATTATGGATTGTAAGTATTCGATTATCAAGCGTAAAATCTGGGATTGAATTTTGATCTGACTGGCAGACAATCGATTGTTGGGGTTTGACAATCGATTGTCAGTGAGTAAAATCAGCAACTCTTAATTGGCAATTAGGCAACGGTAATGCCAAGTTTTTCAACTATAAATACAGCTTCATTTCAGTGTTTTAAACACAACAACATACTACAACTGATCATTACATTGCTATAAGCTTGCATACTTTTGTTTATCATTTTATATTCAATTTCATAAAGCTTTTGAGAGCCATATTCTTGTCCAAAGTTGTTGTGATCCAGAGCTTATTTCTTTTACTCATATCTACTCATAAAGGAGTATTTTGTTTGAGTGTTTAGTGTTTTATACACTTGTAAGAGAATTGTAATTCTCTTGTTGTAAGGAACTTGTGTTTCCTTGGTTGAAGTCTTGGAGTGTTGTATCTCCGAGCAAAGGTGTTAAGGCTTGTGTCCTTAAGTTGTATAGGTTTGTTGAGCACCCGTAAGCTTAAAAAGTTAGTGGAAAATCTCGAGAGAGTCTCTGGGGGACTGGACTAGCCACGTGTTGTGGTGAACCAGAATATATCGGTGCGTTCTTTCCTCTTTGTTTATTTAACGCACTTATTTATTTCCTGCAAAATTTAATTTCCGCAAGTTTACGCTAAATTTTATTATAACGCTATTCACCCCCCTCTAGCGTTAAGCGCTTTATCTAACAATTTTAGACTGTCATGCTAAGACAGTCACTTTGGCTATTCCGGGTGTACCATGAATCGCATGGCATGCTATGACTGATTATGTTCCTAGCAAAGTTATTTATTTCTTGAAAGCACAGCGTATAGGTTGGAAGGGTTGTCTGTCATATCTAGCTATTGTGGGAGATGTTGGAGTTGAGACTCCTAGTATTGATTCTGTCCCGGTTGTGAGGGATTTTCCTGATGTATTTCCTGCAGACCTTCTAGGTATGCCACCGGACAGGGACACTGATTTTGGTATTGACCTAGTGCCTGGAACTTAGCCCATTTGTATTCCATCATATCGTATGGCACCAACGTAGTTGAAAGAATTGAAGGGGAAGCTTCAGGAGCTCCTAGATAAGGGGTTCATTCGGCCTAGTGTGTCACCTTGAGGTGCGCCAGTTCTGTTTATGAAAAAGAAGAATGGCACAATGAGAATGTGCATCGATTATAGGCAATTGAACAAAGTAACAATGAAGACCAAGTATCCCCTACCTCACATTAATGACTTATTTGACCAGCTTCAGGGAGCGAGTGTGTTCTCCAAGATTGATCTCCGTTCGGGTTATCACCAGTTGAAGATCAGGGATTCAGATATTCATAAGACTGCTGTTAGGACTAGATATGGTCACTATGAGTTTCTTGTCATGTCTTTGGGGCTGACCAATTCCCCGACATCGTTCATGCATCTAATGAACAGTGTATTTCGGCCTTATCCGGATTCATTTGTGATCGTGTTCATTGATGATATCCTATTATACTCGCATAGTTAAAAGGATCACGCGCAATATTTGCAAGTTATATTGCAGAGATTGTGGGAGGAGATGCTTCATGCAAAGTTCTACAAGTGTGAGTTTTAGCTCAGTTTAGTGGTTTTCTTAGGGCACGTGATGTCCAGCGAGGGTATTCAAGTTGACCCGAAGAAGATAGAGGCGATGCAGAGTTGGCCTAGACTGTCCTCACCCATAGATATTCGTAGTTTCCTTGGGTTGACAGGCTATTATCGCCAGTTTGTTCAGGGTTTTTCCTCTATTCCATCACCTTGACCAAGTTGACTCAGAAGGGTGTTTCATTTGTATGGTTGGACGAGTGTGAGGAGAGCTTCCAGAAGCTCAAGAAAGCTTTGACCATAGCTCCAGTATTGGTTTTGCCGTCAGCTTCAGGTTCTTATACAGTATATTGCGATGCTTCATGAGTTGGGATTGGTTGTGTATTGATGCAGAAGGGCAGAATTATTGCTTATGCTTCCCGTCAGTTGAAGCCCCTTGAGCAGAACTACCCCGTTCACAATTTGGAGCTAGCTGCAATAGTTCATGCATTGAAGAATTGGAGGCATTAGTTGTATGGCGTATCTTGTGAGGTATTCACTGATCATCGCAGTCTTCAACATTCGTTCAAGTAAAAGGATCTTAAGTTGAGGTAAGGGAGGTGGCTAGAGTTAGATAAGGATTATGATATCACCATTCTGTATCACCCAGGAAAGGTCAATGTAGTGGCCGATGCTTTGAGCCGAAAGACAGTGAGTATGGGGAGCTTGGTGTATATTCCAGTTGAGGAGAGGTCATTTGCAGTTGATGTTCAGGCCTTGGCCAATCGATTTGTGAGACTAGATATTTGAGAGCCCAATTGGGTGTTAGCTTGTGTGGTTTCTCGGTCTTCCTTGTATGACCGCATCAGAGAGTGTCAGTATGAAGATCCGCATTTGTTGGTCCTTAAGGACAGGGTTCAACATGATGATGCTAGGGATGTGACCATTGGAGATGATGGTGTGTTGAGGATGCAGGGCTGGATTTGCATGCCTAATATGGATGGTCTTCGGGAGTTGATATTGGATGAGGCCTATAGATCGAAATATTTCATCCATCCCGGTGCCACAAAGATAGATCAGGATCTTAAATAGCAGTATTGGTGGCAGAGGATGAAGCGAGATATTGTGGAGTATGTAGCTCAGTCTCTTAATTGTCAGCATGTGAAGTATGAGCATTAGAGACCGGCTGACTTGCATCAGTAGATGGTTATTCCCGAGTGTAAGTGGGAGAGGATTACAATGGACTTCGTTGTAGGACTTCCTCAAACTTTGAAGAAATTTGATGCTATTTGGGTGATCGTTGATCGGCTGATCAAGTCCGCGCACTTCATTCCTGTGTGTACTGCCTATTCTTCAGAGCGTTTGGCCAGGATTTACATTCGAGAGATTGTTCGATTGCATGGTGTTCCAATTTCCATTATCTCAGATAGAGGTACTTAGTTTACTTCATAGTTTTGGAGAGTCGTGTAGAGTGAGTTGGGTACTCCGGTGGAGCTGAGCATAACTTTTCATCCTCAGATGGAAAGACAGTCCGAGCGTATATTTTGCGTGCCTGTATTATTAATTTCGGTGGTTATTGGGATGAGTTATTGCCGCTTGCAGAGTTTCCCTACAACAACAACTACCAATCCAACATTTAGATGGCGCCGTATGAGGCCTTGTATGGGAGACGGTATAGATCGCCAGTTGGTTGGTTTGAGCCTAGCGAGGCTAGACTATTTTGGACAGATTTGGTTCAAGATGCCTTAGAGAAGCCGAAGTTGATCCAGGAGAGACTTTGTACGGCTCAGTTGCGTCAGAAGATTTATGCGGACTGGAAGGTTCGCGATGTGTCTTATATGATTGGTGAAAAGGTTTTGCTGAAAGTTTTTCCCATGAAGGGGGTGATAAGATTTGGGAAGAAGGGCAAGCGTAGCCCTAGGTTCATTGGTCCGTTTGAGATTCTCGATCGAGTGGGAGAGGTTTCTTATAGACTTGCATTACCTCCTAGCTTATCAGCCGTGCATCGAGTTTTTCATGTATCCATGCTTCGGAGGTATCACTGCGATCCAGCAACGTATTAGACTTCAGCACTGTCCAGCTGGACAAGGATTTATCTTATGAGGAAGAGCTGGTAGCTATTCTTGACCGACAGGTTCGTCAGTTGAGATCCAAGAGTTTTCCTTCTGTTCATGTCCAGTGGAGAGGTTAGCCCCCTGAGGGATCGACCTGGAAGTCTGAGTCTGATATGCGGAGTTGTTGTCCTCATCTTCTCCCCGATCAGGTACTTCTTTCTTTGTTCGTTCGAGGACGAACAATTGTTTTAGAGGTGGAGAATGTGACGACCCAAAAGGGTCATCACTGGTTTCCTTACTCATTCTGTGCTTTCGAGGCCTTGAAAATCTCATTAGAGTTGCCTTGATTTGTGGCGCAGCCCGGGCGCATAGCTGAAAAGCTTAAATTCGAATTTTGTGAGAAAAATGCTAAAATTTGATATTAAATTGAATATTTTTGGCTTTGGTCAATATTTTGGGTAAACGGACTCGGACCCGTGATTTGATTGTCCTGGAGGGTCCTGAAATAAAATATGATACTTGGGCATATGCTAAGAATCGAATTTCGAGGTCCCAAGCCCGAGAAATAAAATTTTGAGTAAAATTATTTTCTGAAAATGATTAAGGAAAATGGAAATGAAAATTGGATTAAAAGATTATAGTATCACACTCGTATTTTGGTTCCGGTGCTCGATACAAGTCTTATATATGGTTTAAGCGCTTTCTGTAAAGTTTGGTTGAAAACGGACGTCGTTTGACGTGTTTCAGACTTAATATGGGAATTTGATGTTTTATGAAAATTTTGAGGAAGTCATGAATTTTGAGGCTTAATTCGATGTATATGATGTTATTTTGGCGATTTGATTGCGCTAGTAAGTCGGTAGGATGATTTTTAGGTTGTGTGCATATTTGGTTTGGAGCCCGGGGGGCTCGGGGTGAGTTTTTGATAGGTGTAGGATTGCAGTTTTGAATTTTGAAAAATGTGATATGGACAAGCCTGCAGGCTTCGCATATTTGAAAATGGGAACTGGCAAATGCGAAGGCTTTATCGCAAATGCGAAACTAGCCTAGGCTTGCTTGGCTCGCAAATGCGAAGCTTCTTTCGCAAATGTGAAGGTAGAGCTTTCGCAAATTCGAAGCATATTTTGCAAATGCGAAGTGCTTCTGTTTGTCCTGAGTTTACAAATGCAAACATGACTTCGAAATTCCCATAACAGGTTGGGGTTTGCAATTGCGAACCCCAGTTCGCATTTCCTACATTTGCAACCTGCGTTTTTCATACTTAGTCGATTTTAAGACGTTTTTCACCCCATTTTCAAAACACAACTCCTTTGGGTGATTTTTCAAGAACAAACCTTCTCCCAAATCAATTTTAAGTTTATTTTCACTCATTCCCTTCAATTATTAGCATCATTTAACATGTTTTCAACTTAAAATATAGGTGACCAGTGGGTGGGCCGGGCCGGGTCCGGGTCCAAATTTTATGACCCGTCCTGGTCCGGACCGGTCCGGTCCGGGTTCAATTGGGGGCGGGTTGCAATTGGGCTGGGTTGAGCCGGTCCGGGCCGGGCCGGGCCGGGTTAATCTTTTTTTTTTTTTTTTGAATTACGTATAGTATAAATATTAAGTTATATTAATACTTTGTAATAATTGAATGAACACAACAAAAGATGGGGAAAAAATTGCACTTATTGCAAGTGCTACTTTATTTCTTAAATTCAAAATTTCAAAACTAAAATGTATCATAATTAGTTTACAATTTACATCAAATGGCTTGCATTGCAATAGCAAGTTCTTCCATATTAATATGAACCTCTGGACCTTCTTCTGGAGTGTTAAATTCGGATGGGTTTCCGTGCGTTAATATATCTCCAAGTTCTTCGTCTTCCGGGCTATCAAGATCTTCCTTTCCTTGATTTCTTCGTTCAGATCTTATCCAATCTCTTAGACACACTAAGACTTCCAAAGCATTGCTTCCCAATGAGTGCCGCGTGTCTCCAAGTTGTTGTCTTGCTTGGCTAAATGCACTCTCGGATGCAACAGTGGAAATTGGGACATTCAGGACATCCCGCGCCATAGCGTAAAGAACGGGAAATCCTTTGAATATACGTAACAAGATAGGGTTGTATATCCTTTGAATATACGTAACAAGATAAGAGGAAGAAGCAAAAGAAAAAGGTAGACAACCCAAAGCGATCATTTTCGCTAATTCCTCTCGATCCCTCATTTTATCATATTTTAGGAGACCTGCAGTAGTAGGGTTACCGGTTGTTTGACTTCCATCCCCATTAACCCCCCATTCTATAGGATGATAATTTTGCATATGTCTAATTAGTGTGCCAGTCCCCCCTAAATTACCTCCAGTCAAATGTTTAAACGTTTCGTTACAAAGTCTGCACTTAACTCTATCACTATCTTCTATCTCATCAAAAAATTTCCAAACAGGACTTCTTTTTCTACGATTAGATTTAGAAGTTGGAGCGACTGGTGGTCTTCTACCCCTTGTTGCACTAGCAACTCCAACTCCAATACTACCAACATTTGCACTAGTAGGTGTAGGTGGTATCTCATCTTCTATTCCAATTTCGTTATCTTCTATTCCGAAATCTTGGTGTAATTGTTCATAATCAATATTTACATCTTGCAAATTAGGCGATGATTCAGAAACATGTGTTATTGGTTCATTATTACTATTACTACCAGAAGCTACAGGACTTTTTTTACTACTTCCACTACCACTTCCACTCCTACCAGTAACTTTTCTACACGCTCTTTTAGCAGCATTCAACATATTGGAAAATTTAATATATAAGCTAAAATCAAATATGCAATTAAAATATTAAATAAGAGAAAGAGTTGGAGAGAGTGCACCGAATTCGACAATAAATTGAGCACTTGAACAGTTGAACTTCAAGAATGTTGAACACTTGAACTTCAAGAATCAAGCTTCGAATGCCGATTTCCAAATAAGAAATTACGATAAATTAAATTCGGGAAAATAAAGACAATAAAATTATGAAAGTAGAATATGAATTCTTGAAAATTGAAGAGAAGAGAGTGATTGATATTTGCTAATTTGAGAATTGAGAGAGAGATAGATAATTTTGAGTGAGGAAATGAAGAAGAGGGGAGGGTATTTATAGATTTTTAGAAGGGTTATTAATGTAATTTAATAAAAACAAAAAAAAACAAAAAAGGGCCAAAAATGCAAAAAGACCCGTTGGCCAACGGTTCTGGACCGTTGCCAACGGGCAAGTGGGCCCTAGCAGCTAAAAAAAATTTTTTTTAAAAAAAAAAAAAAAAATTTTACCGTTATAACCGGTCCGGGCCGGTCCGGGTTGGCCGGTTCGCCCGGTATTTCTCTTTCCGGGCCGGTCCGGTCCGGGTTAATTGCCCGGTAAGGCCTTACGTCCCAACCCCCTTCCCCCCCCTAACCCAGCCCGGCCCCCCCCGCGCTAAACCGGTCCGGTCCGGGCCGGTTTTGACCGGGCCGGTCCGTGCCGGTCCCGGGTCAACCCGGCCCGGTTGACACCCTTAACTTAAAATCAAGGGTTTTCATTAGTGAATTGGGTGTTTTGGGTAGAACCTAGGTTTTTTTAAAATTGATATTTTCGATTTCAGGAAATATCATATATTTGGATTCGTGGAGGAATGACTAATCGAGTTTTGGTTCGAACCTCGGGTTTTGACAATGTGGACCTGGGGACGTTTTGGACTTTTTGGGCAAAACTTTGGAAAATTCATTTTTATACATTCAAATTGAGTCATGTAGCATTTGTTGATGTGTTTATGTAATTTGTGACTAGGTTTGAGTGGAATTGTGATGGAATCAGGGGGTAAAGCTATAATCGAGGCTTGAGGTGAGTAATAGATGTAAATGACGCCCTGAGGGTTTGAAACCACGGTATCATACATCATAGTGCTATATTGAGGTGACTTGCATGCCGCATAGCGAATGTGGGATAGAGCACCATTAGGGATTATGACTTGGTCCGTCCCGATAGATGAATTTACTACGTATTTGACTGAATATCATCTGTCGTCATTATGATTTGAAATGATTGCCATATGTGGGCTTTGTGCCAATTGATTGAGTCCTTCAGGGATTGCTATTACTGGTTTCTT
Source organism: Nicotiana benthamiana (assembly GCA_034376525.1). Taxonomy (NCBI): domain Eukaryota; kingdom Viridiplantae; phylum Streptophyta; class Magnoliopsida; order Solanales; family Solanaceae; genus Nicotiana; species Nicotiana benthamiana. Next base: position 44,467,586 of record CM067326.1, read on the forward strand.
ACCATGTTACGTATTATTAAACTCAGTCATGGTTTTTAATACTATCTTTCGAACTCGAAACTTAAATAACATTTCAAATGAAGTTTGGGCAGAATATTTATATGTTATTATGCCCGAAGGGCATATGTGATTTTGGACTGAGCATAGGATTGGACGCAGTGATATTATATTCATATTGATATTAGGCCGAGGGCCTAGATAATGCCATGAGATGACTTATTTTACGCTTGGGCCGTAGGGTGGCCCTCCCGAAATCTGCACACCCCAGTGAGCACTGTCGACGATAAATGAATGGAGCAGGCTGCACGCCACAGCGGGTACTAGAGAGTACCAGACTATGTTTTGTATTACATATTTGACTATTATTTACTCACTTATTTGTTATAGTATTTCCTTAATTTATTTATTGGTTTACGTACTTTACACTACTTGGTTTACATTGCTGCATTTATAGAATTACTTTGTGCCTGTTCGGGATTTCTTATTCTCAGCCTTTCTTTATGTTTGTTTCTCAGTGGGTCGGAGTACTCACATTACTCCCTGCACCTTTTGTGCAGATCTAGGTGCATCGGAGGTTGAGTAAGGACTTCTCTGCCGAGCAGCTTATCAGTAAGTATCAAGGTAGCTGGATGACATCCTCAATCCTAATTTTCCTTCTATCTTATTGATTCATTTATGTATTTCTTCAGAACGATATGTAGTAGGTTGATACTCATGTATTGGAGGCTCACACATGTGACACCAGATTCTTCTGGCTGTGTAGTAGTATTGATATTTGGAATTTTCCCATGTTTTAACTCTATATCAGAATTTCAGTAAGATAACTTAGTAATTTATCTGTGTTAATTTAATTCATGAATTGTATAAAAATTGTTGAGGTTGGGGTAGTTGATAATGGTGGTGGGTAATGATAGTCTATAATGGCGGGAGGCTGGGGTAGTTGATAATGGTGAATAACAACGACAGTGCATGATGATGATGGTTATCCATAAATGTATGGAATAGTAGTGAAATGTCATTATTGCATAAATTATTCAATGTATAATCTCTTAATGATATTAAGACATCGCTATAAATCTAATCATTGATGTCAAAGTTAACTATATTAACATGACATGCATGAGTGTTAGGCGGTTCATGATTCCGTTTTTCTTATCTTTGCGTTTTTTAATGGTGTGTATTTAATTTCTTAGATAACACATTAATGAATATGTGAAGTTAATGCTTTTGCAATGCAATTACAACTTTGTTGGAATTGGTTTAAGGGCAAAGCTTTAAAAAGCACCAAATATGCGAAAATTTTGCAATAATTAATCCCATAAATGAAGAGTTTCCTCGAATAATTTTTAGTAATTTACGGATCAATATTTGTTTTTTAGAATAGCAGGCGAATACTTTATTGAAAAATTGTAATGTGCAAACAATGTTATGTACGTATGCATGTATATAATTATATTGAGTTAATTTGCTCCAATTGATCATTTATGGATTAAAGCTGATAAAGATAAAATAAAGAGAGAAATTTAAAAGTAGCTAGATTTACAAGTGGTCATTCTAAAATAGCTATAATTTTAAAAGTAATTAAAATTTAGCCACTTTTTATGTAAAGATGAATTTGAACGAAAATACTATTTAAAATCCAAAAAATACAGCATAATATACATGTTCTCTAATCTCTAGTATATTATGTGAACATTCTACGTATTGGAGTTCCATCATAATATGCTAGAAGTTTATACACAGGTGCACCGATCTTCAGTATATTATGCTGAAACTTTTTATGTTGCAGCTTAATAGTAGTTATTTTTCAATGACTTTATAAATGCTGACTACTTCTGAATGACCAGTGTCACACCCCTTTTTACAAAACTCACTGAACCCTCTTAAAAATAATAAAAAAATTTAGTAAAGCTTGAAAAGGGTATTCCAATAATTAGAATGTGACAAAAATTTGTGTTCAAAGGAAATAACTTAGAGTCTCCACCTGACATTTGATTTCGGTGTGTCAGGTCACTGTTTTTCTAAAAATAAATTTTTTCTTTCAAAACACTTGAGACTCCAAAACTAAGTCTGCACCAGAGATTCGGGTAGGGGAGTTTATTAGACTCAGGAAGAAGGCGTTAGGCATTCCCCGAGTCCCGTAACAAATACGGTTGCATACTTGATCTAGTTGGGTCTTAAAATATTTAAATTAAGGTAAAACACGCAGAAACAAAATAAACACACAAGTGGCTTGAAGCTGTCCCCACCTAAATGAAAGAAAATTAAAAGAAGAAAAACTAAAATTCTAAATTATCCTACGCTACTTCTTCTACGATGTTCGCCACGAACTCTAATTATATTTACTTCGGGGTATTCCCCGGGTTAAAATATATAAAAAACCTTCGGGACATTCCCCAGATAAATTTAACTACGGAAATGACCTCTCGCTTCAAACCTAACGAAAATTCTAAAGTTTGCCTACCCAGGTGAAATCGGCCGAAACATGCTACTAACGAGCAATATGAAAGTAACAAGAAATAATTGAAACAATAAAATATCTAAAGTTGAATTATGTGCATTTAACCCCAACCCCCTATGATCCTGTTATCATCTAAATTTGTAATCAAATCACAATTGTCTATTTTCCTAATATAGTAGTACTTTCAGATTTAAACAAATTGAACTCCTAGCGAAATCATGAAATAATTTTTACGCACTCAAATAGAAATCAAGAGTTATTTACGCAGCAATCACAATGGAACAATTAAGATAAAAAGATATTAGAAATAAGAGAATATAAATAGAAAAATCAAGTAGATTAGTGAAGAGAATTGGAACTCATCAAGATTTCCTTTGTAACGAGAACTTAGTTACAGAAACCCAACAATTGAACTCTGACTGAAAATTGCAACAGCAGCAAGAATTGATCTGTGGACCATGAAAATAGCCTCGAACAAACTTTCAGAACTTGAACAGGACCAACAAAACCTCCTCAACTCTATTTTTGAAGATCGTGTGTGTATGGCTGAAGAAGCAACGAAAGGGTTGCTGTGTCGAGTTGTTCTTTGACGGAGTATGGGTACGGCTGGTGTTCAAACGATTGCTGTTGATCTGGAGTGAAGAAGGAGTGGTGCGATTCGCTGAGGGGTGCTTTCTGGCGGGTCTGATGGTGTCTATGGTGGTTGTTCGTTGATGGTTAGAGAAGATGGCAGAGGTGGCGATGGGATCTCCAACGAGTTGGATGGTGTCCAGGTGGGGGTGGGCGATGCTTACTTAGGTCTCCTAGGTTTAGCTTCTGTAGTGTGGAGGTTTTCTCCATGGTTAGTTCTCTAGGTGTTTTTTGTGTTCTTGTGTAATAAGTTGAAGAAGAAGAAGAAGCTAGTAGCAATGGATGTCCCCCAAGTTCTGTCGGTGTTGCTGGTTGCTCAAAATAAAAGGGGTAGTTGTTTTTGATAAAAAAAAGACGGATGGGGTGGAGGGGTTGTGTACCGTATTTCTCTGGAGTGACGGGTGATGGTTGTTTTTGGGTCTTGAATATGGAAGATGAAGGCTAGGGTTCTGTTGTTGTCTCCATTGAAGAAGAAGGTATCCTAAGGTTAAAGATGAAGAATATCCGTGTGTCCGGACGGCCCATCTCCTCTTTTTCTCTTAGGCTTTTTTTTTTTGGGATTTTTACATATACATCCCATATAGTAAACCTTATAACCACTCATGTTTAAGGTTTGTGTTTATTACATTTAAGTATACCACCTTTCAATTTATGTACCAGAATTATATTTAAGGTTAATGATCAACTCATTAATTATTTGCTTGATTTGTGGAACAAAATCTTTTCTTAGAGGCTTGATTTGTGTATACAAAATCTTTTCATATTTTTTTTTACACCTTTTAAATATTTTCTTTTTCCGAAAATAAATAATATCCATTGCGAATTTTGCTGGTCTTGTCTAATCATGAGGATCGTATTACTATAAATAAATAAATGTGGCAAACATGGATTCAAGGATCCAATACTCAACAGAGGTGCATGTAAGCTTTACGTTATCGGATTCAACTTAATACAGTATTTTATATATAAAAATATTTGTGTAAAAATTTATGAAAATTATAATAGATAGTTAATAAATTTTAAAACTAAAATGGGTTCAACGAGAAGAATATTAAATGTTAAACTTATATAGATTAAATCCGCTTTTATATTATTGTAACTGCTATTTGATTAAGCTGCTATTGCTCGACATTTAAGTATACCACATTTCAATTTATGTACCAAAATTATATTTAAGGTTAATGATCAACTCATTAATTATTTGCTTGATTTGTGGAACAAAATCTTTTCAAACTATTAATTAGAGGCTTGATTTGTGTATACAAAATCTTTTCATATTTGTTTTTTTACACGTTCACATTTGACTACATTGCTTCTTTTTCTTCTCAGTCCCAAATTCTCAAATTCCATTTTTCTATGAGTGAGAAACGAGGGTTTTTTGGGGGAAAATATGCGATTTCTGTATGAAGTGTAGTTAAGGTTATATGCAGTGTTTCCAGTGAGTTTTTATAATGTAGTCAGATGTAGTTAAATGTAGTTAAGGTTATATGAAGTGTTTCCAGTGAGTTTTTATAAATGTAGTCAAATGTAGTCAAATGTAGTTAAATGTAGTTAAGGTTATATGAAGTGTTTCCAGTGAATATTTTCGTTTCGTATTTATTTGTTATTGTAATAAATTTCTCCTGAGGCAGTTGGAATTTTAATGTAAGGGAAGAATCTTAAAAATGGTGACTTCTCTACTTTAATAACATCATGTAGTGCAGGCACAACCATTCCTGCTAAATTTCTTTTTTCACTTCCTTCACCTTGTCATCTTAGCTATTGTGAATTCTGTTTAAAATACATCTCTAGTATAAAATTTTATACTGTTATATTGATTGGTGTAACTACTAAAATCCAAGCTAAAAGCTGCTCATTACTCACGATTAATAACTAGTCTGTAGTTATGTAATTGTAGTTATATGCAGTATAGATGTGTAGTTATATGGAATTGTAGGTAATTGTAGTCACAACATTAGTAATTTCTAATGTATTCATGAAGCTATTGTTTAGTACAACCAAACTGATATAATTCTCCACTTCATGAAAAATTGTTCAGTATTCATGAAAAATTGTTCAGTACAACCAAAGTTCATTACAACAGTACACTCTACTTCTTCTTTCGTTCAACTTTATTTCTCTCATTCTTTGGCGGTGGACCCTTCCTCCTTGCAAGCCTGCCGGTAACCTCAGTTGAAGCCCTCACCTACAATTCAAGATCAAAAAGAAAATAATAAGGTGTCAATAAGTTAACTATGTTAGCAACAATCAGTTAACTACAAATAAGCTACAAACAAACTGCATATAAACGTTAACTACATTTACCCACATTTGACTACATTTTAAAAACTCACTGGAAACACTGCATATAACCTTAACTACATTTACCTACATTTGACTACATTTTAAAAATTCACTGGAAACACTTCATATAACCTTAACTACATTTAACTACATTTGACTACATTATAAAAACTCACTGGAAACACTTCATATAACCTTAACTACATTTAACTACAATTGACTACATTTTAAATATTCACTGGAAACACTTCATATAACCTTAACTATATTTAACTACAATTGACTACATTTTAAAAACTCACTGGAAACAAGTTCAACAACTACTACTTTTTTTGTTTTTTTTTTCCTGCACCAAACAAGAATATATTACCTTTAGTTTCTGGGATAATGTATTGTTATCTTCCAATTCTTTGTTGAATTTGTGCCCAAATAATGTGAAAGTACCCTTTGCCTTCAAACTCCATCAAGTTGTTGTGGTTATTTTCATAAAATGCTAATCCTTCTTCCAACTCCTTCAATTTTTCAACCAATCTTGGAAGAATGAACTTAGATCGTGCATCAACTTCTCCAACCATATCAAACACTACCTTTGATGAAATTAGAGAAGAAAAGGTACATAGAAAGGAGACTATAAGAAAGAATTATGAAAATAACAGAAGATATCATACCAGGAAGCTCTCACTAAATATTCGCAGCAACTTAATTTCTCCAATTTGGAGAAGAACCCTAATTTATCCAAGTTGGCTTCTAAATGGAAAACAAAGTTTGGAGAGGGTATGTGGCAAGAAAATAACGAATGATAGCCCTTGGTTACAATGATACAGAATGTTAAAATTCTTGGATCCATTCTTTATTAGCTTGTTAAGATTTTACCTTAACTGATTTAGCATTTATTTGGTACAAAATCAAAGATTAATTAGGAGCCATAAATACAGGAGTTATTTTAGGATACAATTCATTTAACATAGATTTGAGCCTTAATAAAGGCGTTATTTTAGGAGGAAACATCTGGAAAGATTCCGTTTGGTACATAATGTGTAACAAAAACATGAGATATGAGGGTAATAAACAAACCATGCACAATAATGGTAGTAAGGTTTGTTATATGGGATGAATATGTAAAAATCCCTTTTTTTATAGGGTTTTAAGGGTATTAGGGTTAGTTTAGTGGGTATTGGGATTGAGTTGTTATTGGTTAGGTTTTAATTGGACTCTAAATCTACCAAATTAGGCTAAGAAAAGGCTAAAATTTTAATTTGCTTCCAAAAATACTTATAAGAAGATATAAATAACTCGTAAATGATTTTAATAAACTATTATATTTAAAATAAAACTAAAAATTAAAGTTGAAACTAGTTTTGATATTTTCAAAGATGATATTAAAATAAAATAGGTTCGAAGTAATATATCCTTCTAAAAATATCTAATACTTGAATTAAATAGAGAAATATGGAACTATTTTTGTAGTTTCTAATTTTTGTGATAACACTAATGTAAAAGAATCAAAATTAGTTAAAATAATTATATTAGGCCTAAATTAAGTATTGAAGTGCTAAAATATGTAAAATCTTGGGGAAGGTCAAAATTCACATGTCTACAGCTGCCTCTCTTTGACTGGAAACACGAAGTGTTTTCAGACAAAGAATAATTAGACAGGTTTTTGACCCGACCCTTATGTAAAGAGACCAAATACTAAGAGGAAGGAGCATATGACTGAGCTCTGGTATCCGAGCTGCCTATATATCCTTGGCTATAAAGGATTCATGCCACGTATAGTTCAGAGGTGAGTGAGATGATGGAGTATACCGAGGTGGAGAGCCGATTGAAGTGCCGTTCTGCCGAGGTTCCGATCCGCAGTCCTGTTATTACATCAACATCAGAAAATCAAAAAGACTAACTAAATCTGTCAGCTATGAGTTACAAAATTCCTATATATAAGTCTTCTGAAGCTTGATCTTGAGTCTTGAATGGTTCTTCATGCAGACTTTAGATTTGAACCTTGATGCTCGCTAGCTGCAGGTGCTAGTTCATTCTTCTTCAGCTTTTTCGGATCAAGACTGGACATGTAACGCTCGTGACTTCAACCACGCCTTAGTCAGTTCACATCTTTTTTCTGCTTCTGCATTTACTTATTTTTTTTTCTTGTTTTTTTTCGGGATTAAGACTACTTTTGTTGGTCACCTCAGATTATTGACTCGCATTCTTGCTGCAAGCTTCTGCTACTTCTAACTTGAATTGAATTCTGAAATGAATTTAAAATGAACTTGAAATGTCTTCCCTCGTTCTCCAGGTGGGTGCCTGCAACTAAAACAACAAAACAAATAAAATTTTCTGCTCTAGTTTGCCCCAGAAAGATTTGTCAGTTATTAACAAAACTGTAAATCACCTATGCTATTGATGCAATGATGAGAGTAAAACTAAATATCTATTCTAGGAGAGAGTTCATTAGACTAGGTTTCCTATCTTAGGAGAAAAATTCATTATACTAAGATTTCGATCCTAGAAGAAAATTCATCAGAATAGGTTTCTTATCTTAGGAGAAAGATTCATCAGAGTAAGATTTTGATCCTAGAGAAAGTTCATCAGACTAAAATTTTGATCCTAGAAGAAAATTCATCAGACTAGGTTTTTTATTTTAGGAGAAAGATTCATCAGACTAAGATTTTATCCTAGGAGAAAATTCATCAAACTATGTCCCTTTTTGTTATCTTCGGAGAAAGATCCATCAGACTAATATTTTGATCCTAGGAGAAATTCATTAGACTAGGTCTCTCTTTTTTTTTTGTTATCTTAGGAGAACGATTCATCAGACTAATATTTTGATCTTAGGAGAGAGTTCATCAGACTAGGTCTTCTATCTTAGGAGAAAAATTCATCAGTCTAAGATTTTGATTTTAGGAGACAATTCATCATACTAGGTCTCTTATCTTAGGAGAAAGATTCATTAGACTAAGATTTTTACTGGAAAAAATCCATCATATTAGGACTTTTTATCCTAGGAGAAAAAATGTGAAGAGCAATGGTAATCTTTTATGCACACTAGCAAGACAGGCAAGGACAAAGATTGAGAAACTTCCCTTTGTCGATTCTTCTCTTCTTCTCTTTTTTCTTTTTCTTCCTTTTCTTTAATTTTTTTTCTTGTTTTTGAACCAACTTGCTTGCACTGTTTTATTCCTGTTTCAAACAAAGAAAACTTGTGAGTTTAAATGTGGTGGTTAGTTTGTGGCCTAGACCTTGAGGGCGATTGCTCCTTTAGTTCCCATGATAACTTTGATTTTAGCTTTAACGACCTTGCTTGTTCATTGACTAACCATTTTCTCTATCACCTTATCACAATAAAATACCTTTGATCCATTCAAACCCAAGACCTTTTATCTATTGCATTGTGCTCACGAATTGATGTTTACCGAATCTTTCCATTTCACATGAATCCCAAATGATGTTGATTGTTACCAACTCAAAGCGCATACTACTCTTTCCTGACTTATGCCACTTTGATGTGCTAGCCAGACTCCTCTTTGTGCAATTAGAAAGCTGGTAGTAGAATTTGAAGTTATTTCTTTACTTGTTATGACAAAATAGACTCCAGAGAACTTAAACAAAGCAAGAAGAACATAGTTAAGGAGACAACAGAAAGAGATGACATTTAACAAGAAAATCACCGAGTAGAAACTTGTCAGATGTAGATACCAACTCTAATGACTATGACATGCATTTTGTGTTAAAGTGGCCTAATATGTTAAGCAAGTCTAATGTTCAACTCTTGTTGTGCCTCTAAGCCGTGAAACTGGGCTTCAACACTCCAATTGTCCCATTTGATCCACAATCCTCAGTCGACTTGTAGTGCCCTGAAGGGTTTTCACCATTAAGCCTCTCTCATTTTGTTCATTTCCCGGTAGATCCCTCTGCACCTTTACTTTAGAACTACAGGTTAGATTCCAGGTAGACCCCCATGCACATACCAAGTTGGACTATAGGACCGTATCCCGGGAGATCCTTCAGATATAATCATATGATGGACTATAAGAAAGTATCCCGGTAGCTCTTTGGATAGTTGATGAAATGGACTACAGGATGGTATCCTGGGAGATCCTCGTTGTTGGTATTGATATTGAGATGTTTTACTGCATGCTACCTTATTCTCTGTGTGTTATTTGTTGCCATGTATAACCTGTCTTACTTCATAGATGTACTCATTATTTCTGTTTATTTCATACTGTTGCAAGACTTATTATTATGGTTATTCTTAGTAGGGCCTTGTGACGACCCTGCCGGTTGTCATATGAATTAACGTCTCGATCCTTTATTAATTGCTTCCCCTAAGTTCATTTCTGCTATATTGGTTTGCCGAGACGTTCGTTGTGTTGAGTTTCGGAGAGTTTTGGGATACTTAGTCCCTAAATGAGAGCTTATGTGTTAAAAAGTGGTCCGTAGTCGGAACGGTGTGAAGGCGACATCGGAATGGAAATTCGATGGTTCCGTTAGTATCATTAGGTTATTTCGGGGTTGGGAGTGTGTTCAAAATGCATTTTTGAATCCGTTCTCATTTAGGCTCGAAATGCCGAAGTTTAAATGTTTGAAGTTTCCGGTCCGATAGTAACTTTTAGATCCGAGGGTCGGAATGGAATTTTGGAAGTTGTAGTCTCACCGACATGCCATTTTGGGCGTGTGTGCAAAATTTCAAGTCATTTAGACGTGTTTTGGTTAGGTTTTTTTTATCGAAAGCGTGTTTTGATGAAATTTGAAATTCTTAGGATCAAATTCTTGATTAATTCAAGTTTCTTGAGTTGTTTTAGGTGGTTTAAGGATTGGTACAAGTTTGAATGAGGTATGAGGTGTTGTTGGTACGCTTGGTTGAGGTCTCGGGGGACTCAGAATAATTTCAGATGGTTGAGGGGAAGGTCAGAGAAATGTTGCAGCAGCTGAAGCATTGTTGCTTCTGGTATTTTCGCATCTGCGACTTAGGTTCTGCAGATGCGGCTCCGCAGAAGCTGCTAAAGGTCCGCAAAAGTGACTTTGTGTCATTCCTTCAGGTTCCGCATATGCGGATGTTTTACTGAAGAAGTGGTTTCACACATGTGGAAGAAGAACCACAGATGCGACTCCTGGTCCTTTGAGTGAAATTCGTAGATGCGACATATTCTCCGCAGAAGCAGGACCGCAGATGCGGAATTTACTGGCCAGAAATAATGATTTTGAGGGTTTAGTTTCATAAGTTAGAAAAAATTGAATTGGAGCTCGGGAGAGGGCGATTTTGAGAGTAATTTGAAGAGAAGATCATTAGGTAAATGTTCCTCAACCCTTTCTCATTATATTCCATTAATCTTTAGTTAATTTCATCATGTAATTTCGGATTTTGAATGGAAAATGGATAAAACTTCATAGACCAATCTATTGAGCTTTAAGTGGGTGTTTGACCTCCGATTTGGGAAATTTTTATATGGTTAGACTCGTGAGAGTACGTGGGTTTTGGAAAATATGAAAGTTATCTAATTTCGAGACATTGTCATGAGGGGTATTTTTATTATTTTACCTAATTTCACGCCTTAGCTTTGAATTAAATAGTAAAACTAGTTGCTTGAGATGTAATATACGATATGTATTTGAATTGAATAGATTTGAGCCATTTAGAGTAGGATATTCATGGCAAAAGTGTGATTTCTGTTAGAAAATACGCTTAGCGCTAGAGGAGGGGGGTGAATAGCGTTATAATAAAATTTAGCGTAAACTTGCGGAAATTAAAACTTGCAGGAAATAATTAAGTGCGTTAAATAAATAAAAGGAAAGAACGCACCGATATATTCTGGTTCACCACAACACGTGGCTAGTCCAGTCCCCGAGAGAGTCTCTCGAGATTTTCCACTAACTCTGTTAAGCTTCCGGGTGCTTATCAAACCGTTACAACTTGAGGACACAAGCCTCAACACTTTTGCTCGGAGATACCACACTCCAAGACTTCAACCAAGGAAACACAAGTTCCTTACAACAAGAGAATTACAATTCTCTTACAAGTGTACAAAACACTTAAACACTCAAACAAAATACTCCTTTATGAGTAGGTATGAGTAAAAGAAGTAAGCTCTGGATCACAACAGCTTTGAACAAGAATATGGCTCTCAAAAGCTTTATGAAATTAAATGTAAAATGATAAACAAAAGTATGCAAGCTTATAGCAATGTAATGATCAATTGTAGTATGTTGTTGTGTTTAAAACACTGAAATGAAGCTGTATTTATAGTTGAAAAACTTGGGATTACCGTTGCATAATTGCCAATCAAGAGTTGCTGATTTTACTCACTGACAATCGATTGTCAAACCCAAACAATCGATTGTCTGCCAGTCAGATCAAAATTCGATCCCAGATTATACGCTTGACAATCGATTACTTACAATCCATAATCGATTACTGGCAACGTTCAAAAAATCCTTTCCAGATTTTACCACAAACAATCGATTGTTCAGAATCAACAATCGATTACTCAGCAACGTTCAAAAAATCTTTTCCGGATTTTAATCAAAACAATCGATTATACAAAATCAATAATCGATTATCAAATAACGTTCAGAAAATCTTTTTCGGATTTTAATCAAAACAATCGATTATATAGAATCAATAATCGATTACCTGACGGTATTTGAAAACTTTACGACAACGGTCAGCTTCACAATCGATTGCACAAAGTCAACAATCGATTACTTATCAGTTTTCGAAAATCATTTTAGACACTGCCTCTTGACAATCGATTGTTATATACTCACAATCGATTACTTATTATTTTTAAAAAAGTCTGGAAGTCACTGCCTCAACACAGTCGATTGTTATAAGTTCACAATCGATTATTTTGTGACTTTGAAAAATCTGAAGGACACTGTCTCTTCACAATCGATTGTCATTAGCTTCACAATCGATTATTCTGAGTTTTGAAAAACTTTGATGGACACTGCCTCAGCACAATCGATTGTCATAAGGTTCACAATCGATTGTCATGCAGGTTTGAAAAAACCTGATGTTCACTGCCTTAACACAATCAATTGTCATTAGTTCACAATCGATTGTCATGCAGTCTTGGCTCAACATAATCGATTATCATAAGTACATAATCGATTATCTTAGTCCAGTTTTCAGAGGCATGTATGAAAATCATTTTGACTAATGTAAATATGCATGATTTAAAATCATTTAGCATTAAATTAAATATGCATGATTTTGAAAAATAGTTTTATGAGAGAAGCCATGTTACGAGTCATGTTGTAGGATCAAGATCACAATTAAGAATGACACAATTAAACTATAAAACTTGTCTTGAGCTTGAATCTCGATGTATATCAATTGTGCGCTTGTTTCTTGAACTTCGTCATATATCAATTTTCGTTTCGTTTGTCATTCATCAAAACCTATACAAAAGAACACACGTTTTAGTATATTGCATTGAGAACGTGTTTCCAACAATTTCCCCCTTTTTGATAATGGCAAACATTAAGCGGGATATGCAACACAAGCAATTTATATTGATGATTTAAGACAAGTAAAGACATGCAACAAGTATGTAATTTGTTCCATGTAATTTGTTCCCCCTCAATTTGAGAATTCCCCCTCAATTTAAGCTTATAATTTGAGAGTGCATCATACCCGTTATCCCGTTATCTTCCCCCTTTTGCCATTAGCAAAAAAAAAAATAATAATAAGATGCCAAAGATGAAAAAAACCTTGTTTATTTATTGGAAAAAAAATTTCAGCAATAAAGAAGACAATGCGAATAATAGCAACATAATCGATTATTGATACGAAACAATCGATTTTTAGACTACGGAAACCGATTGTTGCACGTCAAGCTTTATAATTTCCCTTTCCTTTGGAGCGATACCTGCAAAAAATTGTTAGACGTCTCCGACGCTCAAGTTAGAAATCATGAAAAAAATGCAATGCATGACTTAGATCAACGTGGAGTCAAGGATCCCGAGTTCACTGCGAATTCGGAAGAAGGACTCTTTCTCTAAAGGCTTTGTAAAGATGTCTGCCAATTGGTTTTTGGTTTCAACAAATTCAATTTCGACATCGCCTTTGAGAACGTGATCTCTAATAAAATGATGTCTAATTTCAATGTGTTTTGTTCGCGAATGAAGAACGGGGTTCTTCATCAAGCATATGGCGCTAGTATTATCACATCTAAGAGGGATATGATCAAGACTTAGGCCATAGTCCAAGAGTTGTTGTTTCATCCATAGGATTTGAGCGCAACAACTCCCCGCGGCTACATATTCAGCCTCGGTTGTGGATAACGCAACACTTACTTGTTTCTTGCTAAACCAAGAAACGAGAGAGCTACCGAGCAAATGGAAAGTGCCACTAGTGCTCTTGCGGTCCAATTTGCATCCAGCAAAATCGGAATCGGAGTAGCCAACAAGTTGGCATGAGGAGCCTTTGGGGTACCATAGACCCACATTTGTAGTACCAACAAGATACCTTAAAATCCGTTTTACCGCAGTAAGGTGAGACTCCTTCGGACACGATTGATAACGAGCGCATAAGCACACGCTAAACATGATGTCCGGACGACTAGCAGTAAGATAAAGAAGAGAGCCAATCATACCTCGATAATTTTTGGTGTCGACTTCCTTACCTTTCTCATCTTTGTCTAGATGATCGGATGTGCTCATGGGAGTTGCCATTTCTTTTGCATTGTTCATCTCAAATCGTTTCAGCAATTCTTTGCAATATTTGGCTTGACAAATGAATGTACCTTCTTTCATTTGCTTTACTTGTAATCACAAAAAGAATGTTAACTCACCCATCATAGACATCTCAATTCGCTTGTCATTAAATCGGAAAATTCCTTGCATAACACATTGTTAGTCGCACCAAATATAATATCATCTACATATATTTGAACTAACAAAATATCATTGTTTTTATGCTTAACAAAGAGAGTTGTATCAACTTTCCCCCTAATGAAATCATTTTCCAAAAGAAACTTACTTAATCTTTCATACCAAGTTCGGGGAGCTTGTTTTAAACCATAAAGAGCCTTTTTGAGTTTGAAAACATGATCGGGAGATTTAAAGTTTTCAAAACCGGGAGGTTGTTCAACGTAAACTTCTTCTTGAATAAAACCGTTTAGAAAAGCACTTTTCACATCCATTTGATATAAGATGAAATTCATAGAAGAGGCAAATGCAAGCAATAAGCGAATAGCTTCTAATCTAGCTACGGGAGCATATGTTTCCTCATAGTTACCTTCTTCTTGATTATAGCCTTTTGCTACAAGCCTAGCTTTGTTTCTAGTGATTATACCATTTTCATCTGGTTTATTGCGAAAAACCCATTTCGTACCAATTATGGTATGACCTTCGGGTCTTGGCACCAAATCCCAAACGTCATTGCGTTCGAATTGGTTAAGCTCCTCTTGCATTGCCAAGGTCCAAAATTCATCCCCAATTGCTTCCGAGATGGTTTTGAGTTCAATTTGAGAAACAAAGGCAATATGTTCTAAGGTATTCTTGAGAGAGTTTCGGGTACTTACTTGTTTCCAACGTCTCCAATTACCTGTTCAAGAGGGTGATCTTTGATCGTCCTCCACTCATTTGGCACTTGTGTTTCTTTTTCCAATTGTGGCGCTTCTTCCGTTGGTTGTTCCTTAGTTTCATCTTTATTTTCCTTGGGTGGTTCCTCTTGTGTTTTGTCTTTCAAGCTGTCTAAGATACCTGCAAGATCAAAACCGGAATCCTTTCCCGCCAAGCGAGCATTATTTTCGGAAAATACAACAAAAGGGGATTCCTCCACAATTTGGGTTCTTTTATTAAAGACCCTATATGCTTTACTACGTGAGGAATATCCAATGAAAATACCTTCATCCGACTTAGCATCGAATTTACCCAATTGGTCTTTGCCATTTTTATGAACAAAACATTTGCAACCAAACACTCTAAAATGGGAAATATTTGGTTTTCTACCCTTATAAAGTTCATAGGGGGTTTTCATGAGTATCGGCCGAATTACTACTCTATTTAGAACATAGCAGGCGGTACTCACGGCGTCCGCCCAAAAATGTTTGGGTATCTTAGCTTCGTCGAGCATGGTTCTAGCCATCTCTTCGAGACACCTATTTTTCCTTTCCACCACCCCATTTTGTTGTGGTGTACGTGGAGCGGAAAAGGTATGCTCGATTATGAGTTTGTCACAAAAGTCCGCAAAGAGATTGTGATCAAACTCTCCCCATGATCACTTCTAATTGAAGTGACGGTAGTTTCTTTCTCATTTTGAACACGCTTAAGAAAATATTTAAAATTTTGAAAAGCATCACTTTTATTGGCAAGAAATAAAGTCCAAGTAAATCTCGAGTAATCATCAACAATCACAAAAGCATATCTATTTCTTCCTAGACTTTCAATGCGAGAAGGACCAAATAAATCCATATGAAGCAATTGCAATGGTCTAGAAGTTGAAACAATGTTTTTAGATTTGAAAGATGCTTTTGTTTGCTTCCCCTTTTGACACGAGTCACAAATAGAGTCATTTTCAAATTTTAAATTGGGAAGACCAACAACTAAGTTTTGAGAAATCAATTTGTTCAAAAGATGCATATTGATATGTGCTACTCTACGATGCCATAGCCAAGTATCATCCTCTTTACTCATTAGACAATCAACATATTCGGGTGAGGAATTAGCAAGATCAACCATATAAATATTATCAACCCTAAAACCACGAAGTATGATTTTGATATCACTACGTCTAAATACTAGGCATTCATCCGAATCAAATAAAGCAAGATTTCCCTTGTCACACAATTGGCTTATGCTCAAGAGATTATGCTTTAATCCTTTAACAAGTAATATATGCTTAATAGAGGATTTTTCATCCTTACAGACCGAGCCGATGCCGATGATCTTTCCTTTATTGTTATCACCGAAGATAACACTTCCTCTTTCTTTGTGCTCTAATTGAAGGAATTTGGATTCATCTCCCGTCATATGCTTGGAGCATCCACTATCAAGGTACCATAGTACACTTGATCCCTTCAAGCACACCTACAAAACAAATTAATGTTCTTTAGGTACCCATGCCATCTTGGGTCCTTGGGGGTTAGGCATATTATAATGATGTGATTGAGTAACATGTCTATGACGTGTAAAGCATGCAGGAGCAATATGACCAATACGTCTACAATAATGACAAATCACATTTGGGTTATGCATCCTTCTAGGTTCATAGTAACTAGACGGATGAAAATTCTTACTCTGTTTTGAACACTATGACTATTTCGCATTTCATGAGAATTATTTCTCCTACTATGAGCTCTAGGATGGGCAGCATTTCTAGAGTGATTGTTTCTCGATTGAGGGCCATTGCTAGGTCTTCTAAGGGGTTCAAAAATTGGCCTAAAATATGCATCATTTCTAGGGTGACTATTTCTAGGTGGTAAGTCATTCCTAGGTCTTCTAAAATGTTCAGCATTTTGTCTAGCATGCATATTGGCTCTAGAGTTGTTGTTTCTAGGATAAGCATTTCTATTGTTAATCCTAGGTTGAGCTTTAGGTTGTTGGGGTTTAGCGTCAACCTTTTCTTCATTCTTAAAGCCTATTCCATGCTTGGTTGATTTCAAGTTAATAAGAACATCATTCAAGTTTTTGTGCGAAGAATTAAACTTATCTAATGTGCCTTTAAGCCTACTTACTTCATTCTTAAGATGCAAACAAGAAGTGCAATTTCTAGTAGAGTTTCAGCTTTTCATTTTCTAAAACCAGTTTTTCTAAATCCTTTTCTTTCAAAGAAAGCTGTTTTTGAAAATCCTTTTCTTTTAATGAAGCATTTTCTTTTATGCCCTTAACAGTTTTTGAAGCCTTAATAAACTCAGCATATAATTCATCAAAAGCAGTTTGCATTTCTTCGAGAGTAAAGAAGTTTTTAGATGAAATTTGACATACCTCATCTTTGTTGTCTTCTTGTGCCATAAGGCAAAGATTTGCTGCTTCGTCTTCTTCTCCTTCGCTTGACTCATCTCCGGAGTCACCTCCCCAAGAAATGTATGCACGTTGCTTTTTAAAAGGTTTCTTCTCCTTTTTGATGTTTGGGCAATTTGATTTGATGTGCCCAGTTTCACCACATTCATAGCACTTGATTTGTTCGCCTTGCTTTTTGCCCTTGCGTTCATACTCCTTGCGCATGAACTTTTGAAATCTTTTGATAACGAGTCCAAACTCGTTGTCTCCTTCCTCATCAATTTGCGGTTGGCTTGTGCTCGCCTTTAGAGCTATTCTTTGCCTCCTTTGATCATCAACAAAAGGGTTAAGAATAGTAGATTCATAGGTTTTAAGGTTACCTCTTAGTGCGTCGATGGTGACATTTGAAACGCCAATGGATTCTTGAATTGCATCGGCCTTTGATCTCCATGCAGGTGTGAGACTTCTAAGAATTTTTGGAACGAGCTCTCTGTCCGTGAATGTTTTCTTGAGAGCATGTAGGTCATTCACGATTATTGAAAATCGCTCAAACATTTCGTCCACCTTTTCACCTTCCTTCATGTGAAATAATTCATAAGAGTGGGTTAGGAAATCAATTTTTGCTTCCCTTACCTGGTCCGTACCTTCGTACGTGACTTCTAGCTTGTCCCACATCTCCTTTGCCGTTGTGCAACACGATATTTTCCTGTAATCGTCAGCATTAACAGCACAATATAATAAATTTATTGCTTTAGCATTATTTTGAACCTTTCGGATGTCATCCGCGTCATACTCATCTTCGGACTTAGGAACCCATTCGTTTTCCACCTTCTTTTGTTGGAATTTGGTTTCCCTTCATTATCACCTTCCAAAGGTGAAAGCTGTAGGACTGAATGAAGATCTTCATCCTCTCCTTCCAGTACGTGTAATTTGTACCGTTGAATAGAGGTGGTCGTGTGGAGCACTATCCTTCACCAATTCCTGCAAAAGAATCACGAGTAGAAGCCATGGATGGTTCTCTAAAACTGTTAAGTTTTCAGAGAGTTGGGCTCTGATACCAATTGTTAGAAAATATGCTTAACGCTAGGGGGGGGGGGTGAATAGCGTTATAATAAAATTTAGCGTAAACTTGCGGAAATTAAAACTTGCAGGAAATAATTAAGTGCATTAAATAAATAAAAGGAAAGAACGCACCGATATATTCTGGTTCACCACAACACGTGGCTAGTCAAGTCCCCGAGAGACTCTCTTGAGATTCTCCACTAACTCTGTTAAGCTTCCGGGTGCTTAACAAACAGTTACAACTTGAGGACACAAGCCTCAACACTTTTGCTCGGAGATACCACACTCCAAGACTTCAACCAAGGAAACACAAGTTCCTTACAACAAGAGAATTACAATTCTCTTACAAGTGTACAAAACACTTAAACACTCAAACAAAATACTCCTTTATGAGTAGGTATGAGTAAAAGAAGTAAGCTCTGGATCACGACAGCTTTGAACAAGAATATGGCTCTCAAAAGCTTTATGAAATTGAATATAAAATGATAAACAAAAGTATGCAAGCTTATTGCAATGTAATGATCAATTGTAGTATGTTGTTGTGTTTAAAACACTAAAATGAAGCTGTATTTATAGTTGAAAAACTTGGCATTACCGTTGCCTAATTGCCAATCAAGAGTTGCTGATTTTACTCACTGACAATCGATTGTCAAACCCAAACAATCGATTGTCTGCCAGTCAGATCAAAATTCAATCCCAGATTATACGCTTGACAATCGATTACTTACAATCCATAATCGATTACTGGCAACGTTCAAAAAATCCTTTCCAGATTTTACCACAAACAATCGATTGTTCAGAATCAACAATCGATTACTCAGCAACGTTCAAAAAATCTTTTCCGGATTTTAATCAAAACAATCGATTATACAAAATCAATAATCGATTATCAAATAACGTTCAGAAAATCTTTTTCGGATTTTAATCAAAACAATCGATTATATAGAATCAATAATCGATTACCTGACGGTATTTGAAAACTTTACGACAACGGTCAGCTTCACAATCGATTGCACAAAGTCAACAATCGATTACTTATCAGTTTTTGAAAATCATTTTAGACACTGCCTCTTGACAATCAATTGTTATATACTCACAATCGATTACTTATTATTTTTGAAAAAGTCTGGAAGTCACTGCCTCAACAAAATCGATTGTCATAAGTTCAGAATCGATTATTTTGTGACTTTGAAAAATCTGAAGGACACTGTCTCTTCACAATCGATTGTCATCAGCTTCACAATCAATTATTTTGAGTTTTGAAAAACTTTGATGGACGCTACCTCAGCACAATCGATTGTCATAAGGTTCACAATCGATTGTCATGCAGGTTTGAAAAAACCTGATGTTCACTGCCTTAACACAATCAATTGTCATCAGTTCACAATCGATTGTCATGCAGTCTTGGCTCAACATAATCGATTATCATAAGTACATAATCGATTATCTTAGTCCAGTTTTCAGAGGCATGTATGAAAATCATTTTGACTAATGTAAATATGCATGATTTAAAATCATTTAGCATTAAATTAAATATGCATGATTTTGGAAAATAGTTTTATGAGAGAAGCCATGTTACGAGTCAAGTTGTAGGATCAAGATCACAATTAAGAATGACTCAATTAATCTATAAAACTTTTCTTGAGCTTGAATCTCGATGTATATCTATTGTGCGCTTGTTTCTTGAACTTCGTCATATATCAATTTTCGCTTCGTTTGTCATTCATCAAAACCTATACAAAAGAACACACGTTTTAGTATATTGCATTGAGAAAGTGTTTCCAACAATTTCAAGTTGAGTTGGAGTTGGTTCGAGGTCAATGACTTGTCTAACCTTGTGTAGGGGACTTTCCCCTTAGGATATGATGTTCGGTAATTGAATGCCCTCTACGTGAGGTGACGAGCGAGCGCGTACTCGAGCTAATTGTTGAACATATGGTTTTACTTAAATATTTAGATTGAGATTCTTTCTTAACTGCTTTATTCTATTAGCAGTTATAGCCTGTGTTAGTTTAGAAAATCATGCTTAGTTGATCTAAATTTCCTATATGCTTAAGTTGCTTTGTTTGTACTGCGTGAAGCATGTTAGGCTAGAACTTCTTGTTGCCTTGTATTTCTTTCAACTTCATTGCTGAATATCTTCTTGTTGCGTATTTACGTTGAGACTACGTATGTGGGATTCCGGTAGGTCCCCCTTGTTTGTTGACTTTGGGACTACGGGTTAGATTCCTGGTAGACCCCCTACATATTTACTTTGAGACTGAGGGTTCGATTACCGATAGATCCCTCTGCATATTTACTTTGGGACTACGAGTTAGATTCCTAGTTGACCCCCTGCATATTTACTTTGGGATTGCTGTTTCGATTTGCGGTCGGTCTCCCTTGTATATTTACTTAGGGACTGCGAGTTTGATTCCTGATAGATCCCCTTACACAGCTTTATGGAACTACTGGGTATTTACATTTGAGACTACGAAGTGGGGTTCTGGTAGATCCCCATGCATTGATAGTTAGACTACAAGACGATATCCCAAGAGATCCTTTTGATATACACATATGATGGACTACAGGACGGTATCCTGGGAGGTCCTCAGACAGATTGATGAAAAGGACTACATGACGGTATATTGGGAGATCCTCTCTATTGGTATTGACATTAAGCGGGTTTACTCTGTGTTATCTTATCCTCTGTGTGTTAAATTGTTGTTTGTGTAACCTGACTTACTTCACAATTGTATTCCATTATTACTGCTTATTTTATACTATTGACAGCCTTATTATTTATATTTTATCTCAGTACGGAACTAACCTTCCTAGTCACTACCCAACTGAGGTTAGGATTGGCACTTATTGAGTACCGGTGGTGTACTCATGCCCCTCCTGCGAATGTTTTTCATGTGCATATCCAGGTACCTCCACTCAGGCACACTATCCTTGAGGCAGGGAGAGCTACGAAGACTTTGAGGTACATCTGCCGTGTCCGTAGACCGAAGAGTCTCCTTCTTTACTCTATCTATAGTATTTAGCCCTCTACAATACTCTTGTTGTAGACATTTCTGGAGATTAGAGCGTTTTACAATAATTCCTCTAGCTTGTGTTCCCGTGAGTTTCCAGGTTTTAGGGTGATATTGTAGACTTCCGCATTATTGAGTTGTATATGTCGAGCGGAATTTATCTACAATTTTAATTAATTATTCCACAAGTTATGTTGTTTTTCTGCTTTATTAGGCTTTCCTAGTTATAGGGACTAGGTGCAATTACGACATATTCACGGAGGGCGAACTAGGGTCATGACAAGTTGGTATCAGAGCTCTAGGTTTATAAGAGTCACGGGACACATGCCGGTTTGTTAAAGTCTCGCTGATTGTTACAGAGACGTCTGTACTTATCTACGAGAGGTTGTGTAACTGTTAGGAAAATTTCCACCTCATTTGATTGACTTCCTTGTCGTGCGATATTTTGACATCACAAAATTCAAAACTTCTGTCTTCTATTCTCTCACAGATGGTGTGGACATGCGCTACTCGGGATGATCAGGGTCCCACACCCCCTACTACAATCGTTAGAAGCCGGGGCTGGGGTAGAGGTCGAGGAGGCCCATGTGGTGCACCCAGAGTACCTGCGCGAGCTGCCATCGAGGCATCACTAGCAGATCCTGTCGGAGTCCAGGCACCTGGCAC
This sequence comes from Nicotiana benthamiana, assembly GCA_034376525.1. Taxonomy (NCBI): domain Eukaryota; kingdom Viridiplantae; phylum Streptophyta; class Magnoliopsida; order Solanales; family Solanaceae; genus Nicotiana; species Nicotiana benthamiana. The sequence goes on from CM067326.1 coordinate 44,489,642, forward strand.
GCCTATTACTGCCATGTTGCGATCAAAACGCACATGCATGTACACCGGTGGACAAGTAATAAAGTGACGAAAAGTTGGATGTCGATCCCACAAGGATATGTGATTAACTATTAACTACATTAGACTATCCTAATTATCTATAAAAGAATTAAACCTAGATGTATTTGATTCTAAACTACTTAAAATAAATAAAAACAAATAATGAATTTTGGACAGAGAAAGAGCAGTTTTTCATGTTATCAATGTAATGAAAACGATCTAGGGTTATGGGCTATCTAACATAATTGAATTGACTAACTAATTTATCTAGTTTATTGGTTGACAGGGTTAATATTGCTCGTAAGAATCTGTCGAGTTCTTACTTTCCTATTTAAGCAAACCTAACGCCTCTATGTCTATGGAGTTAGAATCATCAAGAACGCATTTATAATTCCTGTAAATCAACCAAGCAAAGCAATTAGGTATATGTCTATCCTAACAACGAATCCGTTCCCCGATGCCCAGGTTCAAGAACTTGCTCTATTCAATCCTATATGCAATCTAGAATTCCCACTTTCGCGTTTATTTCAAGATTCGTAGATAGTATTTAATTGGTGATCAAGCAATCAAATAATTAAGTGAAGGATTGAATAAATAAACCAATATGACAAACTAAGAAATCAAAATCAGTATTCGAATAACAATAGTCATGAAAGAACTATACCCCTTGAACGTGAAGTTTAGCTCCACATATACATGGAAGCAAAACAACAAATCATACAAAGAAGCATAAAAATTACTAAGTTTGGGGGAAGAAAAGATGAAACCCGGCCTCCAAGGCGGATCTGTGCTTGTGATTTCCTCTCCAAAACGTCCTCCTCTCTAATCCTTGGGCGAGCTTGACTTTATATGGGTTAAATGAATTTTATTCCAGGTTTCTAATTTTTCCCTAAACAGACATTTTCCATAACTAGGACTAGCGCGAACGCGCTAGTCTCCTAGCATTCTGCCTCCCGCTTCTGGACTAGCGCGATTGCGCTAGATCTCGCGCTAGTTCAGGCCTTTTTTGATTCCATTCTTCGTCTCGTCTTTGTGCGCACTCAGCTCCGAGGGGTCTTTCTTGCTCCAATACAACTCCAATCACAACATCAAAGCATCATATAGGCTCACCATACTGCAATGTGTAAAATTAACAATTAGAGCATATTTTTCATCATTTAACCATATTATGACATTGAAATATAATCAAGCGGGAGCATAAACAGTCGCCAAATCACCTAGACTTATCCTATTATCAACACCCCACACTTAATTCATTTCTCGTCCTTGAATAATTAAACTATGCTCTCTAGAGGTTCCACTCAACAATTTCCCGTAACGCCTTACACCCAGAACAATTCACATATGCTACACCTAATGGCGAACAATCTCAGCCTCAAAAGTCGACTCTCAAGTGCCAAGCAGTATTCACACTTTCTCAAAGTACTCTACACAGAAGTCAAGACTTGCCTTTCTTTCACGAATCACATGCCCTCACAATCACAGTGAAGAAAGTAGAATCAATCCACATATTCGAATTACATGCTCATATATATCAAATAAAATCGCTCATACTCACAACGGAAGTCACATGCATGCAATTGGTACCTAAGCTAGCCCTTAATGTAAATCTCTACTAATGTAGGCTCGCTCGATCAAAAATCAATTAGGTCTTTTTTATAGTTGTAATGTGGGCTAAGGGACTGGTAAGATATATTTAGGATTAGTGACTAACCCTCCTAAGCACTTTAACATACCACATAATCAATTTTAAGTGCAAATTCTTCAATCCATTTCACTTTCACAAACAATATCACCCCAAAAATGCTCCCTTCTACTTTAAGCACTATATTAATTCATACCCATTAGCAGGAACAAGACAACATTATATTCATCTCTATTTTTTTTCTTCAGATTTTTTTTTCAATTTGTGCTAATGGTGTAATGTTTTACAAAACAATGCACCTTTATTTCTTTTATTGGTTTCACTCAAAAGCCACCCTACACTTAGTTACTTCTTACTTCTTTTAGCGCTCATTCACAATTAAAGTGCTTTTAAGAGAAAAATGGATCAAAACAATGTTAATTAAGAACAAAAAGGGTATAGACTTGTAATGTGGGTGCCAAATAAAAGTCTACAGGCTCAAAGAAGGGTAACTAGGGATATAATTTATCTGTGGTAGCAATTAAGCTCAAAAAGATTAAAGAAATCCTAAAATCCTTTTTCAAACCGAGCATCACCTACAATTTTTCTTCAAGACACATACCAGACAAGTCCTAGACAGAAGTACAATACATAGACTATAAAAAATCTCACCACTTAGGGCATATGACTCATTCCAGATTAACTCATCGAGACACTCCATTATGAGTAATCAAGTCAGTGACAAACATATAAATTAAGGCACTTTAGTGGAGTTCAACCAATAAGACTAAGCGTTACACTCCCGTCTCTATTATGTTCAGGTACGTCAACGCTATTGGTTCTCTTTTGATTCTCTAGCTCGTAGCTATTAAACCTAATCCACAAATCAAAAAGAAAATTAAATACTAATAAAAATACCTATACTTGGTTCAAGTTTAAACCCTTGGAAAAGAACCGTGACATAAAGAAAAACCAAGGGATACTACCTAATTATCCAAAAAAAAACTTTTTGTCGTTTTTAATTGGACTTTTATCCCTCAATAAAATTTTACAAAAGCTCCATCATTGGGAAAAGTTTCAATTTTCTGATTTTTTTATTTTGTTTAAAACCCACTACAATTAAACTAAGACAGCACATAAAATCACCCAGAGAATCTACTAACCCTACCCTTAAAATTGTGCAATGTCCTCAATGCACACTAAAAAATAATACGAGGTTAAAAGAAACTCCCTAGTAGGTCAAAGACCGAAGCATTAGCAACTCACGAGATACTCAGACTTCTCCCAGGTACGATCCTTTGTGCGGTCACCCCACACTTATTTCAACCACATAGCTTACTTTTGCACACTTCCAGTGGCTTTTATTCTATGCTCATAATCCTACAAAAAAAGCTACAAAGATGGAAAAATAAAATAAACAAAAATAAATAAAAATAAAAGAAATCAGTAAAGCTGGGTTGGCTCCCAACAAGAGCCTAATTTGAAGTCGCGACACGACTTGTGCCAATTTTTGTCTCCACCTTGAACTTATGAATTGTACCCCTAACATGGCATATATTCTATGGCTATGCTCCTTTGGTGGGAATACAAAGATAACCAGGCCAAGTAATAAATTGTTTACTCTGCACTTCTCGGCTTTTAGATGAGGAATATAATATTTGCTTTTTGGCACAACAAATTCAAGAGTATAGGCACTCTCATCCTCACTCTTTGACCCCTTCATTTGCTTAGATGGCTCGATTACTATCTTACTATCTAAACACAATATGGAAAAATGATTAGACTAAGGTCTAATGTGCTCTAACTCATGAATTTTACAACTATTTGCATCGTCATATTTACGCACACTCAAGTCTCCCAAATTAATGTTATCTACTCCTTCACGTGACTCTAGAGCACTCTTCTCAATATTGTCATCCTCAAGAAAAAGGGTTCTAGTGAATGGTATTCTCGTCTTAGCTCCTCAATTTGGTCTAGAAGATTTTTTTCAACTTCAGACAACTCATTGATAATTTGTTATTCATTACATGAATCAACCTTTGTGCTCAAATTTGAATCTAAGTTTTGTACAACCAAGCAAAAGTTATCAATTTGATGTTCAAGTTCATCTATCTCCATAGACCAATCATTTACCAATGTTGCTAGAAGACAACGCCATTCCGCGTATTCCCTTAATCGTGAATATTCTTCCAATACCAACCGTTACTCCTATTTTAAAAGCCAGACCTCCCAGAGTTCAGGTTATGACAAGCCCAAAAAGACGGGATATAAAAGTCTTCCGTCAACCAAGCATCTTCATCAATAACCTTACCTCCAGATATTTCGTCTCTAGATGTCATGTTGAGAGAACTATAAACACACTAAGAGAAAAATCGAATAGTTATAAAAAGAAAATATTTACAAAAAGAGAGAGGAAAAAAACTTTTAAATATAAAAGTAAAAGTCTAATCTAGCAAAAACTATTTAATTTCTAAGTCCCCCGCAACGACGCCACTACTATTCCAAATCTCCAGGACACTTTGGCTTAGTTCATGAGTATGTAAACCACCTTGCTCAGGAAGGGTTGCTTCCCCTAGTTGCAGCCACATTTTAGGCCAGTGGAGGAGCATAAACACCCACCGTCCGCATTCCTGAACAGCAAGTGTAGGTTGATCAGGTTCCCGAGATTATTCCTGCATTGCCTACAACACCAGTTCAGTGCGAGGATGAGTGAGCTGCTGCAAAGGACGAGCAGCGGAGACTTGAGAAGTTCAAGAAGTATGATCCCCCAGTGTTCAATGGATTAGCATCAGATGACTCCTTGGTATTTCTTGAGGAGTGTCTCCGTATTCTTCGCACTATAGGCACACTAGAGTCAAGTGGGGTTTCCTTTACTGTATTTCAGCTCCGGGGAGCTGCCTATGATTGGGTGTGCACATATGAGATAGACAGTCTAGTCGAGGATGCTTAAGTGACTTGGACCCAGCTCTCGGATATGTTTATGAGAGAGTTTGTCCCCTCAGAGTCTCAGGGATGCATGGCGCGCAGAGTTTGAGAATTTGTGACAGGGTGCTATGACCATGTCAGAGTATGCTATCTGTTATACCAGATTGGCCAAGCATGCACCGCCTTTGGTTGCTACAGTCCGCAAGAGAGTTCGCAGGTTCATCGAGGGTTTTATCCCACCCATCAGATATAGTATGGCTCGAGAATTGGAGATGGACATTCCTTATCAGCAGGTAGCTAGCATTGTTTGGAGGATCGAGGGTATGCTCACCAGGGAGCGAGTGGAGAGAGAGGCCAAGAGGTCTCAAGAGTTAAGTCACTACTCTGGTGCCTGCAACCCAGCAGCACGTTGACATGGTAGGGGTTTTGTGGGTTGGTGCGTTCATTCAGCTCTTCCAATAGCCAACAATGCTCCAGCTCCGCCTATACCTCAGGAGCCTTACTATGCTCCTCCAGTTTCTAGCACGCCTCTTGCACGGGGTGTTTCCAGAGGTCAGTCTAGCAGACCTAGCCCTAGTAAGTCACAGCCGTCGCGCCCTCCCAGAGCTTCTTTCATGGTTGGTGATACACACCATATTGTTAAGGACTGCGCCAGACTTGGTAGAGGTGCATCTTCACAGACTGCTCAGCCATAGCGTGGCCCACAGAGCTCCCAGGCTATGGTTACAGCTCCAGTAGCCGCCCCACCCGCTCATCTAGCTAGGGGTGGATGCCGGGGAGGTAAAGATCACCCTCGAAGGGGAGGCCAAGCCAGATATTATGCCTTTCCTGCTCATGCTGAGGCTATTGCCTCTGACTCTATTATAACATGTACTATAATGGTTTTTCACAACGAGGCATCAGTTCTATTCAATCCGGGCTCTACTTATTCTTATGTGTCTTCTTACTTTGCTCTGCATTTGAATGTGTCTTGAGATTCTTTGAATTCCCTCGTTTATATTTCTACCCCTATGGGGGATTCACTTGTTGTGGACCACATTTATTGGTCATGTTTAGTTACTATTAGTGGTTTTGAGACCAGAGTGGATTTATTGTTGCTCGATATGGTTGATTTTGATATTATTTTGAGCATGGACTTGTTTTCACCCAAATTTGCTATTCTTGATTGTCACGCCAAGACCGTGACACTGGCTATGTCAGGTATTTCGCGTGTTGAGTGGAGTGGTACTTTAGATCACACTCCCAGTAGAGTTATCTCTTTTCTTAAAGCTCAGCGTATGGTTGAGATGGGGTGTGCCGCTTAATTAACTTATGTAAGAGATATTAGTGTTGATACCCCTTCTGTTGATTCAGTTCTAGTGGTACGGGATTATCCCGATGTGTTTCCAGCTGATCTTCTAGGCATGCCGCTCGATAGAGACATTGATTTTGGCATTGACCTATTGCCGGGCACTCAGCCTATTCCATTCCTCCTTATCGAATGGTTCCTCCTGAGTTGAAGGAATGGAAGGATCAATTGCAGGAATTGCTTGATAAGGGTTTTATTCGACCAAGTGTTTCTCTGTGGGGTACTCTTATTTTGTTTGTGAAGAAGAATGATGGTTCTACGCGCATGTGTATTGATTAGCTCCAGTTGAACAAGGTTACAGTGAAGAACCGTTAATCTTTGCCTTGTATTGATGATCTGTTTGACCATCTTCAGGGCGCACATGTGTTTTCTATGATTGAATGGCGCTCAGGTAACCATCAGTTGAAGATTCGGGAGCTAGACATCCTAAAGACTTCCTTCAAGACTTCGTATGGTCTTTACAAGTTCCTTGTTATGTCCTTTGGGCTGACCAATGCCCCAATAGCTTTTATGCATTTGATGCATAGTGTGTTCAAGCCATATCTCAACTCGTTCATTATTGTTTTTATTGATGATATTCTGGTGTATTACCAAAGTAGGGAAGATCATGAGCAACACCTGAGGACCGTGCTTCAGATCCTGAGAGAGAAGAAGTTATATACGAAGTTCTCAAAATGTGAGTTTTGGTTGGATTCAGTGGCATTCTTAGGCCACGTGATTTCGAGCGAGGGCATTCAGGTAGATTCGAGGAAGATAGAGGCCATGCGGAGTTGTCCCATGCCATCCTCAGCTATAGAGATTCACACTTTCCTTGGTTTGGCGGGCTACTACTGTCATTTCATGGAGGGGTTTTCATCCATTGTGACCCCTATGATTAGATTGACCCAGAAGGGTGCCACATTTCAGTAGACAGAGGAGTGTTAGGTGATCTTTCAAAAGGTCAAGATAGCTTTGACTATAGCCCTGATTCTGATATTGCCTACTGGTTCGAGGTCTTATAATGTCTACTGTGATGACTCGAGAGTTGGCCTCAGAGCGGTGTTGATGCAGAACGGTAGGGTGATTGCCTACGCGTCCAGGCAGTTGAAGATACATAAGAAGAACTACCCTGTACATGACCTTTAGTTAGCTGCTATTGTTCATTCCTTGAAGATCTAGCGTCATTATTTGTACGATGTGCCTTGTGAGATTTATACTGATCATAGGAGTTTGCAGCATTTGTTCAAGCAGAAGGATCTAAATTTGCGCCAGAGGAGGTGGTTAGAGTTACTAAAGGATTATGATATTACCATTATGTATCACGCAGGCAAGGCCAATGTGGTAGTGGATGCCTTGAGTCGATGGGCGGAGAGTTTGGGGAGTTTGGCATATTTACCAGCTTTAGAGAGGCCTATGGCGATGGATATTCAGGCCTTAGCTAGTCAGTTTGTGAGATTGGATCTTTCGGAGCACAACTCAGGTCCTAGCTTGTGTGGTTTCTCGGTCTTCCTTATTCGATCACATCAGGGAGAGACAATATGATTACCCTCATTTACTTGTCCTCAAGGGCACGGTTTAGCACGGCGATGCCAGAGATGTGACCATTAGAGATGATGAGGTATTGAGGATGCAAGGCCAGATTTGTGTGCCCAATGTTGATGGGCTTCGGGAGTTGATTTTAGTATAGGCCCATAGTTCGCGGTATTCTATCCATCTGGGTGCCGCGAAGATGTATCAGGATTTGAGCAGCATTATTGGAGGAGGCGGATGAAGAAGGATATAGTTGGATATGTAGCTAGATGTCTCAACTGTCAGCAGGTGAAGTATGAGCACCAGAGACTAGGTGGGTTGCTTCAGCAGATAGATATTCCAGAGTATAAATGGGAGAGGATCACCATGGATTTTGTAGTTTCTCTCCCTCAGACTGCGAAGAAGTTCGATGCCATTTGGGTGATTGTGGATTGCTTGACCAAGTCCCCTCATTTTATCTCCGTGTGTACTACTTATTCATCGGAGCGGTTGGCGGAGATTTATATCCGGGAGATTGTTCTCTGCATGGTATTCCTGTTTCTATTATTTCGGACAGAGGTACTCAGTTTATATCACGGTTCTAGGGAGCCGTTCAGCAGGAGTTGGGTACTCGAGTGGAGTTGAGCACAACATTTAACCCTAGACGGACGGACAGTCCGAGCGCACTATTCATATTCTTGAGAATATGCTTTGTGCGTGTGTGATTGTGTTTGGAGGGTCTTGGGTTAAGTTCTTTCCATTGGCAGAGTTTGCTTACAATAATAGCTATCAGTCCAGCATTCAGATAGCACTGTATGAGGCATTGTATGGTAGGCGGTGTAGATTTACGGTGGGTTGGTTTGAGCAGGGTGAGGGAAAGCTATTGGGCACATAGTTGGTTCAGGAGGAGAAGGTCAAGGTGATTCAGGATAGACTCCCTACGACCAAGTCCAGATAGAAGAGTTACATGGACCGAAAGGTTCGTGATGTTTCATATATGGTCGGAGAGCGGGTTTTACTTCGGGTTTCGCATATGAAGGGCATCGTGAGCTTTGGAAAGAGAGGAAAGTTGAGTCTGAGGTTTAGTGGCCCCTTTGAGAATTTTAGGCGAGTTGGGGAGGTTGTTTATGAGCTTGCCTTATCTCCCAGTTTGGCCGGGGTTCATCTGGTATTTCATGTTTCAATGCTCCAGAGGTATCACGATGATCCGTCACACGTGTTGGATTTCAATTCAGTCCATTTGGACATGGATCTATCTTATGTTGAGGAGTCGGTGGCTATATTGGACATGCAGGTCACGAAGTTGAGGTCGAAGAACGTCGCTTCAGTAAAGGTTCAGTGGCGCTGTCAGCCAGCCAAGGGGGCGACATGATAGACCAAGAAGGATATGCGCAGTAGATACCCTCATCTTTTCACCGCTTCAGGTATGTTCTCTATGCTCGTTTGAGGACGAATGAATGTTTAAGTGTAGGAGGATGTGACAATCCGGCCGATCATCTAAATAATTAACGTCCCAATCTCCTATTAACTGCTTCCTCTAAGTTCATTTTTGCTATTTTGGTTTTTCGAGAAGTTCGGTGTTGAGTTTAGGAGAGTTTTGGGACACTCAGTCCCTAACTGAGAGCTTAAGTGATGAAAAGTAGTCTGTAGTCAGAACGGTGTGAAGACGACCTCGGAATGGAAATCAGATTGTTCCGTTAGCTTCTTTAGGTGATTTCAGGGTTGGAGTGTATTCGGAATGCATTGGAAGTCCGTAGCTCATTTAGGCTTGAAATTATGAAGTTTGAATTTTTGAAATTTCCGGTCCGATAGTGAGTTTTTGATCTGAGGGCTGAAATGGAATTTTGGAAGTTGCAGTAGCACCGACTTTCCATTTGACGTGTGTGCAAAAATTCTGGTTGTTCAGACGTGTTTTGGTTAGGTTTTTGATCAAATGTGTATTTTGATGAAATTTGATGTTTTGAGGCTCAAATCCTTGATTAGTTCAAGTTTCCGGCATTGTTTTTGGTGGTTTAAGGATTGGTACAAGTTTGAACGAGGTATGAGGTGTTGTTGGTAATCTTGGTTGAGGTCCCACGGGCCTCGGGATGATTTCAGATGGTTGACGGGAAGATCAGAGAAGTGTTGCAGTAGCTGAAGCATTGCTGCTTTTGTTATTTTCGCATCTATGGCTCAGGTTCCGCAGACGCGGTGCCGTAGAAGTGGCTAAAGGGCCGCAAAAATGGCTTTGGGTCATTCTTTCAGGTTCCGTAGATGCGGATGTTTTACCGCAGAAGAAGTTTCGCATCTGCGGAAGAAGAACCGCAGATGCGGCTCCTAGTCCTTTGAGTGGAAGTCGCAGATGAGACATATGTTCTGCAAAAGCGGGACCACATATGCAGAATTTACTGGCTAGAAATAGTGATTTCGAGGGTTTAGTTTCATAAGTCAGAAAAAAATTGAATTGGAGCTCAGAAGAGGGAGATTTGAGAGTGATTTGAATAGGAGATCATTGAGTAACTATTCCTTATCCCTTTCTCGTTATATTTCACCAATCTTTAGTTAATTTCATCATCTGATTTCAGATTTTGAATGGAAAATAGGTAAAACTTCATATACCAAACTATTGTGTTTTGAACGGGTGTTTGACCTCCGATTTGGGAGATTTTTTGATATGGTTAGACTCGTGAGAGTGCGAGGGTTCTGAAAATATAAAAATTATCCGATTTCGAGATGTTGGCCTAAGGGGCGTTTTGGTTATTCTACCTAATTCGCACCTTAGCTTTGAATTAAATAGTAAACTCAATTGCTTGAGATATTATTTACGATATGCAATTGAATTGAATAGATTTGGGCTATTTGGAGTCGGATACTCGTGGCAAAAGTGTGATTTCGAGTTGAGTTGGAGCCGGTTCGAGGTAAGTGGCTTGTCTAACCTTTTTTAGGGGACTTTCCCCTTACGATATGATGTTTGGTAATTGAATTCCCTGTACGTGAGGTGATGATCGCGTACTCGAGCTAATTTTTGAAAATCCTATTTTACTTATATATATAGATTGAGTTTCTTTCTTACCTGCTTTATTCTATTTGTAGGTATAGCCTGTGTTAGATTAGAAAATCATGCTTAGTTGATCTAAATTGCCTATTTTCTTAAGTTGCTTTGTTTGTATTACGTGAAGCATGTTAGGCTAGAACTTGCTGTTACCTTGTATTTCTTTGAACTTCATTGCTGAGTATCTTCTTGTTGTGGCTGCTTATTACGTTGGGACTATGGATGTGAGATTCCGGTAGCTTCCCCTTGTCTGTTTACTTTGGGAATACGAGTTAGGTTCCTGGTAGATCCCCTACATATTTACGTTAGGACTACGGGTTCGATTACTGATAGATCCCTCCCTGCAAATTTACTTTGGGACTACATGTTAGATTCCCAGTAGATCCCACTGCATATTTACTATGGGACTGTGGTTCAATTTTCGATAGACCCCCCTGCATATTTACTTTGGGACTGCGGGTTAGATTCCAGATATATCTCCTCACAGTTATATGGAACTACTAGGTATTTATATTTGTGACTATGGGCTGGGGTTCTGGTTGATCCTCGCGCATTGATAGTTGCACTACGGGACGGTAGCCTAGGAGATCCTTTAGTTATACATATATGATGGACTAGAGGACAGTATCCCGGGAGCTCCTCGGACAGATTGATGAAAAAGACTACAGGACGGTATCGTGGGAGATCCTCATTATTGGTATTGATATTGAGCGATTTTACTCTCTGTTATCTTATCCTTTGTGTGTTAAATTGTTGTTTGTGTAACCTCACTTACTTCACAGTTGTATTCCATTATTTCTTCTTATTTCATACTGTTGGAAGCCTTATTATTATATTTTATCTTAGTAGGGCCCTAACCTTCACCGTCACTACCCAACCGAGGTTAGGCTTGCTTACTGAGTACTGTTGTGTTATACTCATGCCCCTCGTGCACATGTTTTTCATGTACAGATCCAGGTACCTCCACTCAGGTGCACTATCTTTGAGGCAGGGAGAGCTACAGAGACTTTGAGGTACATCTGCCGCGTCCACAGACTGAAGAGTCTCATTCTTTACTCTATCTGTAGTAGTTAGCCTTCTATCGTACTCTTGTTGTAGACATTTCTTGAGATTAGAGCGTATTATAATACTTCCTCTAGCTTGTGATCCCGTGGGTTTTCAGATTTCGTGGTGATATTGTAGACTTCCGTAATATTGAGTTGTACATACCGAGCGGCATTTATATACATTTTTAATTAATTATTCTGCAAGTTATGTTGTTTTTCTGCATTGTTAGGCTTACCTAGTAATAGGGACTAGGTGCCATCATGACATGTTCAGGGAGGGCGAACTGGGATTGTGACATGCCCTAACCTTCCTCGTCACTACCCGACCGAGGTTAGGCTTGGCACTTACTGAGTACCGTTGTGGTGTACTCATGCCCCTTCTGCGCATGTTTTTATGTGCATATCTAGGTACCTCTATACAGGCGTATTATCCTCGAGGCGGAGAGATCTAGTAGTGACTTCGAGGTACATCTACCGCGTCTGAAGACCATGAGTCTCTATCTTATTCTAGCATTAGCAGTTAGCTTTTTTTTGTACTGTTATTTTAGACATTCTGGAGTTAGAGCAGTGTATTACATTCTATTAGCTTATGTTCCCGTGAGTTTTTGAGTTTTGGGATAGTATTGTAGTATTTGAGCTATTGTGCTGTATGTGCCGAGTAGCATTTTACATTCCGCTTTCCATTTTGTTAAATCTTGGTTTTGAGTTATAATTTCCGCAAATTTTTGTTTTTCTGCATTGTTAGGCTTATCTAGTTTTAGGGACTAGGTGCCTTCACGACATGTTCACGGAGGGCGAACTGGGGTCATGACATTAGCCGCCTAACAATAATATTTCATTGATGTACACGTTCAAGGTTAACTGAATTTAGTAATTATACATAAAAATCAATATGATACCTAAATAATAATCACTTCACATTCGAAAAAGGTATAACAATTTAATAGATCTTAACATATGGTATGAATATTGAAGAACAAAGTGATTAAAACATTTCAGTAACACTTGATGAGAAAGTGATCATACAACCCATGATTTAATGTTAATAAATATGGAGCACTTCATATACTATTAAATATTATATCCCGCATGATAATCCCAAATATTTCTAGATATTTTTTAAAGAAAATTCTACATAAAATCTTAAAAGTATATATTTATATGTCGGTTTGGTATAGGTTTTCTAACACAAAACCAAACCAAATCAAACCTAGTCGAGTTTTTCACTCAGTTTGGTTTAACTTTTCGATTCGATGCGATTTTCCGGTTCGGTTTGTGCACCCTGCATTTAATATTATAGCCTAATTAACGTGATAGTAAGAAAGACACAATTGAATTTGAGATTTTTGCGTCGTCAATCAAATCATGACCAGTAGATCACTAGGCTGTCCACAGTTGACATGATTATGAAAAGTCAAAGTTCATAAATATGGATAGAGATGCTGTTATAGCTCAAGATTTATTCAATGTTTCATTTGAAAAAAATAGGAAAGAGAAGAGTTCTTTTTCCTTTTCAATTTGTTGTTTTTATATATTTAATCTGAGTTTAATCATCATACCTTCGTTACTTTTTTGGAGGCATCCGCCTCGAATAAACTACTTACCCCACATTGTCCCGCCTCCTCTCAAATGATCGGTGCAACGATTATACACTAAGATCTCATTTGTTTTATTTAAAATTAAGATATCTTAATCTAGATACACATCTGAATATTAAGATGTGTATTAAAATTTAGACGTTTGAATCTAAATATACATTTAAATATTAAGATGTTATATTAAATACTGAATACAAAAAGATTAATACTATTTACTTTCTCAACATCTGAATATATAATTTTCTTTTTGTAAATTAATATTATAGATTTAATATAAAATACTAATTAATCTAATGCTATATTAATAAAGTATTTTTTAAAATATATATGGTGATTGGTGATGATGATGGCTACCCGCGGCAATTATGAATGCCAACTAGGGTAGTGAATGGTGGCAATGACGGTTGTACATAGTAGTTAATAGTGACGGCGGATAGAAGTAGTTGTTAAAAATAATGGTTGATGGAGATGGTTCCTAGTAACTGTGGTTAGTGATGTATAGTGGTGGCTGATAATGGTAATGGTCAGTAATAATTGATGGTTGTTATGGTAATGGTGGTTGGTGTCGACGGTAACAAATAGTGACTAGTAACAGTGTCACCTACTATGAGGATTGCAAACAGTGGTGGTCATGGCTGAAGATTACAAGCGGTTTTGATTACAAGAGGTTATTCAAAATAACCATAATTTTAAAAGTAATCGTTAGCAACTTTTTTTATAAAGATAAATTTGAATGAAAAAACTATTTCAAATCCGAAAAATACATCATAATATACAAATGCTCTAATCTCCAGTATATTACGCTGGAACTTTTTGCGTGTTGGAATTCCAGCACAATATGCTGGAAGTTCAACACAAGTACACCAATCTCCAGTATATTGTACTGCATCTTTCCGTGTTACAGCAGAATATTTGCTATTTTTAAATAATTCTGTAAATACTGACTGTTTTTAAATGACCAGTCCGAAAACTCACTAGCCCATTATTTATTCACAAATATAATAAAATCTTAATTTTTTGCCAAATCAAATTATAAAGCTTGATATAGCAAAAAGAAGAATCTTCTGAGTTTTGATTAAAATTTGTATCTGTTGAATGTAGATTTGGCCTTTGGGAAGTCTGAAGTCTCCAAACAAGTCAACGTGTGATTATTAAGAAGTTTATGTTACTATGGTTAAAAACACTTCTTCAAGATGTTAATCAAATAAGGGAATTTGTTATTCCTATACATTATATAAAATTTTATTACAAATATTTCTCCTATTTTCAATATTATTCGACCTGGACACATTTTTCTTACAAAATCTATAAAAATTGCTAAAAAAGGAATCCTTTCTGCCGTAACATTCCTTTTTTAGGAGCGAGAGTAAAGGATTATACAGAGATTTTTTAAAATACATCACTCTCCATTAATAAGGCTTGAAATTATTCTGTTTCTCTCACAATTTCGATACTCTGTTTTGCGAAGACTCTGTTTAACACTGTATATTCTAATTTTACAAGAAAAATCGAATCAATTATCTATAATGATGCTGAAGCAGATGCAATAATATCAAAAACAGCTATTATGCTTCAGCTAGAAGGTAATTGGGATAACTTTGGGAGTTGCACGGATTTTCATGTCGACGAGATTATAATAAGGGAAGATGCAACTTATAGCCAAATTATATAATCACAGAGCATAGAATGATTGATACACCGAAAAAATTAATCGAAATCAAGTACATTTCCAATGAAAATTATCCACCAGTAGAAATTAGGAACGATATGGTAGTTCTAGTATATATGGAGATGAAAAAGGAAAACAAGAGCTTAGGAATGTATCCGCTATGTATAACAGTACGAGATTTTAATTTGGAATGCAATGTCTATTTCGAATACAATTGCATGTTTGATCTGCTATACCAGTGGTGAAATTTATTTTTATCTCATGCATGCCACAATGTTTCTACATTATGTTTACAAAAAAACTGCATAACATGTGTAGATCAAAATTAGTATCGAATTTCATTTGTTCTACAAATTTTCTATAATATTTCTAAAAAAAACTACATAACATGAGTATATCAAATATTATGAATATGTAAGTCCTGGATTTTATTGGTCTACAATTATTCTACAAAATATCTATAATATATTTCATAACAGTATTTAGCTTTAATTGATTGTAGGTTCATCTGGAACATCAAAGTTGATTGATATTCCAACATCTCCTAAGATAGTAGAATATAAAAGTATAATCATAACAGAAAATACACCAACTGTTATTGAAGTAGGTCAAGTATACAAAGACAAGAAAATAATTGCTAGTGCAATGAAACAATATTTTGTCATGAACAAGTTCCAATTTAGGGTGAAAAGGTCTAGTACTAGAAGGTATGAACAATTCAATGGTCAAAGATCAAGTCTTTATTTATTTTGTAGTTTATTTATATTTTTTGCTCTTCAACATTTGTAATATCTTTGTTTTGTAGATAATATATAGTTTTTCTATATATAAATTGTTAAATATAATATTTTCATTGTTTAAATTATTTTTATTCTTTAGCTGCTGCCTGGTATGTGTTGGAGAAGATTGTACATAGTACTTTAAGTCCACCAGCATAAATGATCCAGCAATGTTCAAGGTTCGAAATTCAATAGCTTGCACATATGTTTTTTGATGGACAATGCCCACATATAATGCAAACCTACTTCTATGGTAGTGGATAGCATGGTTATACCAAAATATATTGATCCTAAGATAGTTTACCCGCCAACAGACATTCAAACTGATATATTGTCTGTACATGAAGTGAACTTAACATGCATGCAAGCTTGGAGTGAAAGGAAAATGCTTTGGAATTGTTGAGAGGTCATCCTGCTGACTCACACAGTCGATTGCCTAGTTATTTGTATATTCTAGAGAAGACTTATCCAAAGTCTGTATTTAAACTGAAAAAGACAAATGATAGCTCTTTCTTGGATGCATTTTTCACGATGAATACGTCAATCAATGGTTGGAAATATTATAGGCCAATTGTAGTAGTTGAAGAGACCTTCTTGAAGTCAGCTTACAGGAAATAATTATAGTAGTTGATGAGACCGTCTTAAAGTCAGCATACAGGGAAATAATGCTAACAGCTAGCACAATGGATACAACATGTATTGTAGATTTATTGTAGATATATTATAGAAAATTTATTGTTTGTATGTATTTTCTATTATCTATAGTTTTATGATGGAATTGAATTCTTTTTTGTCACATATAATAGATAGCATATTACCACTGGTATATGCTATTATTGATTCAGAAAATGGGGCATCATGGAAGTAGTTTTTTGAGCAATTCAAACATGCATATGGTGAAAGATCAAATATGTATATTGTTTCTGATTGGAATGAGAGTATCTTGAATTCAACATCTATTATTTATACTGGCATGCCAAATTATTCTTGTTTGTGGCATATTTGTACAAATATAAGGTCAAAGTTAAAAAAAGGTCATCTAAAATTAAGCGAATTGTACCTTGTCACCGCACGATCATACACGCTTGATGAATTTAATGAAATAATATCAAAGATTGAAGAGATCAACATGCATGTTAAATCATATGTATACAATATTGGCTATCACAGATGGTCTCGAACACATGCTACGGCGAACAAAACTTGGACTATGACATTGTAGAGTCAGTGAATGCAGTAATAAAATATGCAAGAGAGCTACCCATTGTAGAACTATTAGAGTACACGAGGACTCTTCTTGAATGATGGACAAATAAAAATTTATTGAAAGCAAAAGGTACATTCACATACTTTGGGTTTGAATTCAACAAAAAGTTGGATGAAAACAGAACATTATCGCGGAAGCTTAAAGTAAGCTATATCTAAAAAGATCTGATCAGTTATTGCATCAAATTAAAATATGAACAAATATTGTAGATAAATTCTTGAATAATTGTAGTTATTTTGTATGTGTTGCTGATAATTTGTTGTGTGTTTGTAATGTAATTATAGGTGAGGGATTCAATAGATTACATCCACACAATACTAGATAGTGTGAGGTGCTATATTATTTGTCTTGAAAATTAGAGATGTAGTTTTGGACAATTCCAGCTTGATAAATGTGATGACCCGGCCGGCCATTTTAAGAATTAATTCCCGGATTCCCTATTAGCTTTATTCCCCATGTTTGCTTCTGCTATTGTGAATTGTCGAGAGGATTTATTTGGAGTTTCAGAGAGTTTTGGGACACTTACTCCCTAA
Organism: Nicotiana benthamiana; assembly: GCA_034376525.1. Taxonomy (NCBI): domain Eukaryota; kingdom Viridiplantae; phylum Streptophyta; class Magnoliopsida; order Solanales; family Solanaceae; genus Nicotiana; species Nicotiana benthamiana. Next base: position 44,506,989 of record CM067326.1, read on the forward strand.
ATGAGAGCTTAAGTTTTAGAAATTGGACCATAGTCAAAGCGGTACGAAGACAACCTCATAATTGAATTCCGTTGGTTCTGTTAACTTTGTTTGGTGATTTCAGACTTGGGAGCATGTTTAGATTGTGTATTGGAGGTCTATAGTTAATTTAGGCTTGAAATGTCAAAAGTTGATTTTTTGAGGTTTCCGGTTTGATAGTGAGATCTTGATATCGGGGTCGGAATATTTAGGAAGTTGGGGTAGCTCTGTGTATTAAATGTGACGTGTGTGCAAAGTTTTAGGTCATTCAGACGAGGTTTGATAGACTTTTTAATTGAAAGCGTAATTTGAGAGTTTTTAAGGTCTTAGGCTTGAATCCGATGTTATTTGTTTGATTTGATGTTATGTGAGGTGTTTTGGAGATTCGTATAAGTTTTGAATAGTGGTATAAGACTTGTTTGTGATTTTGGTTAAAGTCCTAGGGGCCGCGGGGTGATTTTGGATGGTTGACAGAAAGATTTGGAATTTGGAGTTGCAGCTGAAGTTAGGACTGCTGTCATAACCGCATCTGTGATTGAGAGGCCATAGGTGCGACTTCCACAAATGCGGAACCAAGATGTAGAAGTGACCAGGATGAAGGAGAGATAAAACTGTAGAAGCGGAAGTTGTACTGCACCTACAGGACCGCAAATTTAGATTCTGGGATGCAGGTGCGATAGAGGAGATTTAAGTGGAAAGCGCAGAAGTGGTTCCTTTGATCATAGAAGCTGTCTCACAGATACAGAAATTGGATCGCAGATGCCGTTGTGCTAGGCAGAAAATAGAAATTTTGAGGGTTTAGTTTCAAAACTTGGAAAACTGATTTGGGAGCTCGGCATTGGAGATTTTGAGAGGGATTTTCACCTAGGTGTTTTGGGTAAGTAATTCTTTCTCAGATTTGATTTTTTTCCATGAATCTATTCATCTTTTAAATTCAATTTTTTGGTGGAAAAAATGGAGAAAAGATAGAAATGTCCTTAGACCTATATGAACTCGTATGAGTGTGAGGGTTCTGAAAATGTAAATTTTACCCGATTCCGAGACGTAGGCCCGAGGGGCATTTTGGTTTTACCTAATTTTGCGCATTAGCTTAGCATTTATTTATAGAATTAGATACTTGAAGTGCTATTTATATTATGCAATTGAATTGAATAGAGCTGTTCTATTTGGAGTCGACTACTTGTGGGAAGAACGTGGTCTCAGGGTAATTTTGAGTTGGTTCGAGGTAAGTTGCTTGCCTAATCTTGTGTGGGGACTTCCCTTAGGATTTGGTAGTGTTGGTATTTGAAATGCATTGTACGTGAGGTGACGAGTGTGTACTTGTGCTAATTTTTGAAGATCCGATTTTCACTAAGTACTTATAATTGCGTTTCTTCTCCTGTTTATACTTCTTACAATATCAACATGTTGTTAGCTTAGGGAAACATGTCTAAGTGATTTATTGCTTTATTTTCTCAAACTTCCTTATTTGGATTATGTGTAACATGCTAGGTATACTTTCCTATCTTACCTTGGTATGAAATTTACATATAATTGAATATTCTTTGTGTTGCTGCTGTGTATTTACTTTGGGACGATATCCCGGGAGATCCCCCTATATATTTACTTTGGAACTATGGATTTGTATTACGCGAGATCCCCCCTGCACTTTTATATTGGAACTACGGGACTACACCTGGTAGATTCTCCAGTACTGGGTATTTATATTTGGGACTACGGGTCAGGATTCGGTAGACCCCCCCGCACTATGAGTTAGACTACGGGACGGTATCCAGGGAGATCCACTAGATATATATATATTTTGATTATGGTATTCCAAGAGATCCACTAGATGTTTATTTTTGGGACTAAAGGACGATATCTTGGGAGATCCCCGGTTGTTATCTTTGTGTTGAGCTACATTCTTTTCCGTGATTTATTTTGTCTCTATTATAGCTATTGTTGTTCTTTCTATCTTTTGTATTTTTATTGTTGAACTTAGTTATACTGTCTTATCCTATACTATTATACCTTGTATTCATTTAACCTCAGTAGGGCCCTGACTTTCCTTGTCACTACCCTACTGAGGTTAAGCTTGGCACTTATTGAGTGTCGCTGTGGTGTACTAATGCCCTTTCTGCGCATGTTTTTCAAATGTAGATCCAGGTACTTCCACTCAGTCCTACCACCCTTGAGGCGAGACGACCTTTTCCAGAGACTTCGAGGTATATCTATCACGTCCGCAGACCGAGGAGTCCCTTTCTATTCTCTCTTTAAGAATTAGCCCCAATGCATTTTTCTTTTGTTAGACATTCTGGAGTTATATACTTGTAGACATTCAAAGGCTTGTGGTTTTATGATATTTCGGGTTCAAAAGCTTGTCAGTTTTGAGAGTTGTATTGTATATGCCAAGCAACATCCTAAACACAATTTCATTTTGTTATTTCGATTTCTAATTATACTTCCGCATTTTTTTATTTTTGCATTTGTTAGGATTACCTAGTCGCATAGACTAGGTGTCGTCACGATTGGTCACAGAGGGCGAACTGGGATTGTAACAATGAACTTCTTTGGCTGCTTCAAGGCACAAGGATGAGTCTATGAAAAATATTTTTCTCCTTATTACGCGACGGATAGCCCCTTGTTATGAAGTACCAGTAGACCCACTGCTTGATGAAAGCAAATGAAATATGCGATGACATATAGCTGAAGAAGTTGTAAATCCACCAACCAGGAAAAGACAGTCAGGAATACCTCAAAAACAAATATACAAAATACACGATGAAGCAAAGTCAAAGAAGTATAAGGTTTCATGTGGAAAGAAGGACATAACAAAAGATCTTGCAAAATGCTCCCAAGAAGAAATAAAGTTTGATATAGTCAAAAGATTGTTTGATAAAAAGTGTTGAAGTGTTGAGGAAAATTAGAGTTGAGGTGTAATGTTGATATATTGAGTAAAGACTGTTTCCTATAGTGAAATAATTTTAACTCTTAATGTAGTTGGTTTGAATTTTTTTATTTAATTACTGAGTGTATTGTGTTCAGAATTTCACAATGTGATTGGATTATGAATGATTTATATCAAAAGCAGACAATCAATTAACTATCTATATCACAAATCCCTAGTGAACGATGATTCAAACAAGTTATCCACATAATAACTACAAAGTAACTATATAATCTGGCGTTTGACAGAATAACTACATAACAATTAAGTTCTGAAGGAGTTTTATGCTAACATTAAGGAGTTAGAAACTTGCTCATAAGTAACAGTTTGTCTAGAACATTTTTACAAAATCATCTGCAACTAAACAAATTTACTGCATTTTCTCTGCATAAAATGGCAATTAATTCATCTTCTTCCAAACTTGTGTTATCTCATTCACAAATGGTAAAAATAAATAATGAAAAAAAGGGTAACAACAAAAAGCAAAAGTAGTAAAATAAAATGCTAATAATTTTGAACCAAAAAAAGGATCTCCGTAATGTTTTTGATTTAAAGTAGTAATTTCGTGGATAAAAATAACAATACTAAAGGCAAAATAATTGTAGCACGAAACTGCTACAAATATATTTTAACTAACTTGTTCTAAGGTAACATATTGTTTAAAACTTACTACATACCCACTACACTTACACATTTTAACTCCAATTACTATATAATAGGGAAACTAAGTCTTCTTCTTCATCTTCTAGAGTTCTGTTATCTCATTCGCAGATGGTGAACGTTTTCTTCTTGCTAATCTTCTAGTCACCTCACTCTCTCTAGTTGCACCAATGTCTCGCTTTTACGTAGCATAATCCCAAAGTAGAACTCCATAACGTCTATGATGTTGATCAATATCAGAAAAGTCTTCCTTTAAAATCGAAAACTCTCCAATGCTGACATATTCAGCAAATGCAACAATGTATACACCACAGTCACTGAAAAACATAAATTAAGGGAAAGAGATTAGCATTCACCAATTCAATAAAATCTGTTAAATAAATAGAAGGAAAAAACCTCTTTTTCATACAATGAACCATTTTTTTGTTGGGGTATACCACCAACCAACCATGGAATATCAAGAGGGTCAGTAACAACTTTTTTCAATGTATGCCTTTGTGTTCTTGTAGTTGATGTCTTGATGCTGGCCATAGAATCCACTGGATGACAAGTATATGGAGATCATTGCTGCAAATTTGATAACAACAGATTCAACAATGATTTAATTGTGTGAAGAGATCATAGAATCATAAGAATATAAAGCTCTTTCGGGAATGTCGAAAAAGACTAAGAACCAATGGAACTTTTCCACAATATTTACGGGAATAATTACAAAATCAACTTGATCCCATGCAACATTTTCAAGTAGCATGTACCCCAATATGTGTTCTTCTACGACGTCCTAGGATTTGACAATAGTTAGCTTGTTATTGTCAGGAGCATTAATGTATTTTTGATAAATTTGTTCAATTCTAGTCTTAAAAATACAGTCAGTGGTTGTAAAACGTATTTTGTTCACAGAACCATACTTTCCTCTCTTCTGCAAATAGTATAAAATAACATCAATGTGATGCAAAGGAAAAAAGAAGAGTTCATTATTTGGTAATGCTTCAAACAAATTGACTACAATATTTAAACAAAAAAACTACAATATCCTCAAATCATCTCATTCTGCCACGGAATGTTTTTACCATGTTGTTGAGTACTTGTCCGAGATGTGCTAAAGTGTAAAACCGCTCCTGTCTATCAACTTTCTTAACTCCAAGATCATACCACGACTTTAGTTGGTTATCTTTTATAGAATAAGGCGCCTTCCTCCTATTTAAACACATAGCAATTAAAATAAATATGTTGATTGAAGTGGATATAAAAAGGATGAACTAACCTCCTTGAAGATTTACCGGTACCAAGGTATATCCAGTTGTTGAATTCGTCCAACAACTCAGGATCAACATTTTGACCTATAATCCAAGTAAGTGGATGCTTGATTGAAAAATTGGAGGTCCAATAGAAGTGCTGCAACCACAACTGTAAATAGGGAGAAACAGTGACCGAGTATGCTTTCCAGGCTGCCTTGTTCTTCCTTGATGCACATAGGTTGTTTACTCTTGGTTAAGCTCGCTGAACTTAATACTCTAAGAGAAGTTCTCTTGCAACTCAAAATCATCAAGTGTTACTTTTCTTTTACCACATCTGGATTAATACGAATCACCTACATTAATGTACTCGGCTAGTTTACCTCCTTCTTAACATCAATCATCTCCTTCTTTTATAGCATTCTCTTCTTCAATAGGAGATTGAAATTGTCATGACCCCAACCCCGGTCATGATGACGCCCAACAGCATGCTAGGCAAGCCCGACCATCAAATACTCACAACCCTTTTGTATGGAGTCCTTTATTAGCTATTAGAGTTAAATGCCAATTTATTATCAATAGAAGTCAAAACACTATATATGAAATATGCGGAAAAACCATAAACATCTCAACACTAGCCCACTAGATCCGGTGTCACAAGTCTGAGCCTCCAAGTACAATGTTTCAAAAGTCTACTACAGAGATATATCTAGAATGTGAAAATGTAAAAGATAGAGGGAGAATATCGAGTCTGCGGATGCCATACAACTACCTCGATAACTTTGGCAAAAATGAACTGCTGAAGAGCTCGCACTACACCTCATAGGTACCTGGATCTGCACACACGGTGCAGAGAGTAATGTGAGTACTCCAACCCAGCGAGTAATAAAATTAAATAATGACTGACAGTATGGAATCACAAAAAGGAACTAAGAAGTTCTATATCAAAGCAATAAAACCATTTAAGCAGCAAATAATGAAGATGTCAAGTGAAATTCCTTAATACCAGGTAGAACATGTAACTCAAAAGGTATTAATCAAGTATCAAATCTACTCCTCGAGAATATGGTTCACTTGTTTATTACTTTTCCTTGCTACTCGATTCATATACTTGTCATAATAACCAAAATCATAAATATACCGCAGCGGCGTGCAGCCTGATCCGAATATCATTGTGGCACACAACTCGATTCATAACAATAGTCGACTGCGCTCACTGAGGGTGTGCAGACTCCGGAGGGGCTCCTACGGCCCAAGAGCTACATTGCTATGGCGCAACCCGATCCATATACATAAATTTATATATACATTTCCTACGGAATGCAACCCGATCTTTACAAGTATGTTCATTTGCTGTTGCGCATCCCGATCCATATAAATATATTGTTGTGGCGTGCAGCCCGGTCCATAACATATACAACATCCTCACTATTGGGTTCTCAACCCCTCTCAGTAGATATAATCACACCCTCTCGGGCATAGTAACGTAATATAGGGGTCCTATCCCACATATTACTTTCATTTATGTTTAGCATTTCAAAACCAGTTCGTATCGTGTTTAACAGTTAGAAACATGACTGAAGATATGAGTTTTAACAAGTTCAGTTAGAAACATGACTGAGGATATGAGTTTTAACAAGTAAAGTGAGGATAATTAGTAAAAGAATGCCCCTAAGGGTCTACAGGTCGGTACAAGGCCCCGAACATGGCGAATAGCCAAGTCATAATAAAAATAAATCAGCCTTGATCGAAAACACACTAACAAATCATCAATGGGACGGGACGGACCAAGTCACAGTCCTTTGTAGTAACGGACCCCACGCTCATCATACATCATGTGACTCAACTCAATATAGCACTAAGTTGTGCAAATCCGAGGTTTCAAACCCTCAGGACACCATTTATATCATTACTCACCTCAAGCCAGCTGAAATCCTAGCTAGCTATGCCCTTGCCTCTCAAATCGACCTCCTCGCATGTCAAATCTGATAAAAACCACAATGGATACGTCACAATATGCCAATGGAACAATACCTAATTGAAAACAATCGAAAAACTAGCAAAAATCTCAAAATTAGCAAAATCCGAGCCGTGGGACCACTTCTCAAATTCCAAAAATTATTAAATCAACGGATTCCTTATCTTGCCATGAGTTCATACATATCAAAATCACAAGAATCAGAGTTCAATTGACCCAACAAATACCCATTCGTAAGTCTCTTTACTTCAAGCCCTAACCTCCATTTTTAATCGTTGATTCCTTAGTTTTTCAGCTTTAATTCATGTAATAACACCTTAGAATTATGTTCTAGGTTTAGAAACCCTTAACTCAATGAGATCCCTTGAAATTCCCTCTTTAAAATCGCTCAAAAACTACAATGTCCGAAGTTTAAAATGACTTACTCTTCAAAAATTTGCGCAGGGGAACTTAAACACCTCTGCCCAGTCATTTCTGCTTCTGCGGTCACCTTTCCGCTTATGCGGAACAGCTTCTGCGGTTATTACATCCGCTTCTACGGTCATTCCATTCGCTTCTGCAAAATTCCACTTAGTGCACCAGGCCGCATCTGCGGCCAACAAGCCGCATCTGTGGTTCTGCAGGTGCGAGCCACCTACTGCATCTGTGGCTCCCCCATAGCATATGCGATACCGCACCTGTGACCCCTTTTTCCGCAGGTGCGGAAACACCAGCAACATCAAAAAATATTGCAACAACACAAGTCCAAAACTCCCCGATCGCCATCCGAAATCACCCCGAGGATCCCGGGACCTCAACCAAAAATGCAAACCCATCCTAAAACATCATGCAAACTTTCTCCAATCGTCAAAACACCACAAACAACACCAAAACCCTCAAATTACATCAGATTCAAGCCTAAGTTCTTCTAACACTTCCTAAACTCCTATTTGATAAAAACCTGACCAAAACACCTACGAACGACCTGAAGTTTTGCACACACAACCCAAATAACCAAACGAAGCTACAACAGCTCTCAAAATTCCATTATGACCCTCGGATAATACTCTCATCTATCAACCTGAGTTTGCCAAAATACTAACTTCGCCAATTCAGGCCTAATTCTACATCGGACCTCCAAAATCAATTCCGACCACGCTCATTAGTCACCAAATCATCCCCCGAAGCTAACCGAATCACCGGATATCACATTCAAACCCTCTAACTCATATGTCAACATCCGGTTGATTTTTCTAAACTAATCCTTTGTTAAAGAGACTAAGTGTCTCATTTCCTATCAAAAACTCTCTGAACCAACTCGATCACATAAGATACAGATAATGAAGCATAAGGAAGCTGAGAACCGGGATGAAAACGGTAACTCATGCGACGATGGGTCAGGTCATTATATACTCCCCAACTAAAATAAACGCTCGTCCTCGAGCGGGTCAAGAAACATACATGAAGCCAAAAACAGGTGAGGATATCTGCTCTGCATCTCCCGCTGGGTCTCCCAAGTAGCCTCCTCCACGGGCCGACCTCTCCACTGCACTTTATCTTAAGGTATATCCTTTGATCTCAACCTTCGAACCTGATGACCCAAAACAACCACTGGCTCCACATCATAGGTAAATCATCATCCAATTGAACCGTGCTGAAGTCCAATACATGGGGTGGGTCCCCAACATACTTCCGGAGCATAGATACGTGAAATACCGGGTGCACGCCTGGCTGGCTGGGTGGAAAAGCAAGCACATATGCCACATCCCCAATCCTTCTAAGGACCTAAAAAGGCCCAATGAGCCGCGGACTCAACTTCCCTTTCTTCCCAAATCTCATATCACCCTTCATGGGTGAAACCTTCAGCAAAACCTTCTCACCAACCATATATGACATATTGCGAACCGTCCTGTCCGCATAACTTTTCTGACGCGACTGAGTTGTACGAAGTCTCTCCTGAATCAGTTTCACCTTCTCTAAAGCATCCTGCACTAACTCTGCCCCAAGTAGCGCAGCCTCGCCTTGCTCAAACCAATTGACTGGAGATCTACACTGCCTCCCATACAACGCCTCATAGGGAGCCATCTGAATGCTCAATTGATAACTGTTGTTGTACGAAAACTCTGCGAGTAGTAAAAAATCATCCCAAGAACCTCCAAAATCAATAACCCAGGCACGCAACCTGTCCTCCAATATCTGAATAGTACGCTTGGACTGCACGTCCTTCTAAGGATGAAATGATGTTCTCAACTCTACCTGCATACCCAACTCTTGCTAAAATATCCACCAGAAGTGAGAAGTAAATTGAGTACCTCTATCTGAGATGATAGACACAGGAACACCATGAAATAAGACAATCACCCGAATAAAGATCCCTGCCAGCTTCTCCGAAGAATAGGTAGTACATACCGGAATGAAGTGTGGTCAGCCACCCAAATCGAATCGAACTTCTTCAAAGTCCAAGGAAGAGCACTCACAAAATCCATAATGACTCTCTCCCACTTCCACTCGGGAATAATCATCCGCTGAAGTACGCCACCCGGTCTCTAATGCTCATATTTCACCTGCTAATAGTTGAGACAGCAAGCCACAAACCTTATAATATAATTCTTCATTCTTCTCCACCAATAATGCTGCCTTCAATCTTGTTACATATTCGTGGAACCCGGATGAATGAAATACCGCAAGCTATGGGCCTCCTCTAATATCAACTACCGAAGCCCATCCATATTGGGCACACAAATCCATCCCTGCATCCTCAACACATCATCCTTATCAATCCTCATGCTGAACCCTGTCGTTAAGAACAAGCAAATGCAGATCATCATACTGGCGCTCTCTATTGCGATCATATAAGGAAGACCGAGAAACCACACAAGCCAACACCCGACTAGGGTCTGAAATATCTAGTCTCACAAACCGATTGGCCAACCTGAACATCAACTGCAAAGGGCCTCTCTCAACTGGAGTATACGTCAAACTCCCTATACTAATTGACTTTCAGCTCAAGGAATAGGCCACTACATTGGCCTTCCCCAGGTGATACAGAATGGTAATATCATAATCCTTAAGTAACTCTAGCCACCTCCGCTGCCTCAAATTAAGATCCATTTGCTTGAAGAAATGCTGAAGACTACGATGATCAGTGAATACCTCACAAGATACGCCATACAAGTAGTGCCTCCAGATCTTTAGAGCCTGAACTATAGCAGCCAACTCCAAATCATAAACATGGTAGTTATTATCGTGGGGCTTCAACTGACAAGAAGCATAGACAATCACTCTACCCTCCTGCGTCAATACACATCCCTACCAAACTCTCAAAGCATCACAATATACAGAATAAGAACCTAAAGCTGAGGGAAAAACCAATACTGGAGCTGTGATCAAGGCTGTCTTGAGCTTCTGGAAGCTCTTATTACACTCGTACAACCACATATATGGAGCACCCTTCTGATTCAACTTGGTCAAGGGCGATGCAATAAATGAAAATCCCTGAACAAAACAATGATAATAGCCTGCCAACCCAAGGAAACTATGAATCTCTGTGGCTGAGGACGGGCTAGACCAACTCTGCCCTCTATCTTCTTTGGATCAACTTGAATACTCGCGCTGGACACCACGTGTCCCATGAAAGCCATAGAACTGAGCCAATACTCACACTTGGAGAACTTTGCATAAAGCTTCTCCTCCCTCAATCTATGCAATACTACTCGCAAATGCTCTTCCTACTCCTTCTAATTACGCGAGTACGTCAGAATATTATCAATGAATATGATAACAGATGAATCAAAATAAGGTCGAAATACACTGTTCATCAAATGCATGAACGTTGCTGGGGCATTGGTCAGCCTGAAAGACATAACAAGAAACTCATAGTTACCATATCTAGTCTTGAAGGAAGTCTAAGGAATATCTGAATCCCTGATCTTCAACTGGTGATAGCCCGAATGCAGATCAATCTTGAAAAACACCCTCGCTCCCTAGAGCTGGTCAAATAAATCATCTACGCGAGGCAAGGGATACCTGTTCTTCACTGTTACTTTGTTCAATTGCCTGTAATCAATGCACATTCTTATTGTGCCATCTTTTTTTTTCACAAACAGAACCAGTGCACCCCAAAACGACATACTAGGCCGAATGAACCCCTTATCTAAGAGATCTTGAAGATGCTCCTTCAACTCTTTCAACTCTGCTGGAGCCATACGATATGGCAGAATAGAAATGGGCTTAGTGCTCGACACCAGATCAACACTAAAATCAATATCCCTGTCCGGTGGTATACCAAGCAGGTCTGCAGGAAATACGTCAGGAAAATCCCTCATAACCAGGACAAAATCAATACTAGGAGTTTTAGCTCCAACATCTCGCACAAAATCTATATATGACAGACAACCCTTCTCAACCATACGCTGGGATTTCAAGAAAGAAATCACTCTGCTAGGAACACAATCCATCATACCAAGCCACTGGATCCTCGGTACACCCGCCATAGCCAAAGTAACTGTCTTAGCATGATAGTCTAGAACAATATGACACAGAGATAACCAATACATGCCCAAAATAACACCAAAGTCCCCCATGCTCAGTAGCAATAGATCAATTCGGGTCTCCAGATCCTTAATTGTCATAATACATGACCGATACACACGGTCTAGAATAATGGTGTCACCCACCAGGGTGGACACATGAACAGGCAAAGCAAGAAGCTCTTGGATCTTACCTAAATGGAAAGAAAAATATGAGGACAAATAATTATAGGTGGAACCAGGATCGAATAATACGGAGGCATCCCTGCGGCTGACTGAGACAATACCTGTGATGATGGCATTTGACATGCCTGGCAGAGCATAAAAATGAGCCTGGCCACTGCCTGAACAGCCTCCCCCTCAAGGGCGACCCTTGGCTGCCTTACCCCTACCGCTAACTGGCTGGGTGGGATGAAATAGCTGGAGAAGAAGTCGAGGGCTGATCCCTCTGTAGGAACTAACCACCACGAAGTCGAGAAAACTGCCTCCTCATATGGCCACACTCTCCACATTCAGAACAATTGTCCGGTGCTAGAGATGGGGACTGAAGGGAACCTCTCGTACCAGAGTGACTAGCAGATGCGCTTGGCGCAGAAGAACCCTGAGATGATGGGGCATGAGATGAACTCTAAGTTGGGAGGGCACTAAGTGAAGACTGGCCCTACTGAAACCCCTGATGACTACGACCTGAAGATGCCCCTCTATAGTCTGTTCGGCCCGACTGGGCATGCCTGAAAGAACGACCTCTACCCTACCAAGACTGGCCCCTCGAGGGAGCGCCACTGAAACATCTAGAACCTCAAGGCCTTTTGGCCTCCCTCTTCTCTCGCTTCCGACGATGAATTGACTCGAACTCACGAGCGATATCCACTACCTCCCCGAACGTAGAACCCAATACTCTCTCTTTTGTCATCAAGATACAAAGATGGTAGTTAAGATCATCCACAAATCTCCTAATCTTCTCACAATTTGACGGAATCATCCAGGTGGCATGACTAGCCAACTCTGAAAGCCTCATCTCGTAGTGGGTCATGGTCATATCTCCCTGTGTCAATCACTCAAACTACCTACGCCTCTCATACGCCTCCCACCAAGTGATAGCAGCTCCAGTAAACTGAAAAGTTGTAAATGCCACACCACTAGACTCAAGAATGCCTGCTGTATGGAGTATCCACTGACACATGTCAAGGAAACCCTTGGCACCCTCACCCTTAGCACTATTGAACGCTGGAGGCTGGAGTCTACCGAACCTCTCCAGAAGACGCTGGTCATCCTCCGACAAAACTGGAACCTTGAACTCTAACATTGGTGCAACCTGCTGAGCTGGCGGTGCATCTGGCATCTGAAGTCCGTCCACTAGCTGTTTAGGTGTGCGAGCAGTGGGGGTCAGATTGCCTCCCCCGGCCTGTGAAGTCGCTGCTGCTGTAGCTGAAATTGCCTGAGCTAGGACAGTGCAAACTATCAAGATGTAAGCTAAGGTCTCCTGTAGATCCGAAACAATAATGGGCACAGCTGACGCTTGAACTGGCGTTGCTGGAGTTTGATCCGGAGCTGGGGCAGCTAGTGGATTAACAGATACTGACCTCGCTACTCTGCCTCTTCCACGACCACGAATGCATCCATGGCCTCTGGTGGCCTCAGTGGGTGGCGCTGGGGGTCGTCCACCTCGTCCGGTAGCTTGTGTCCTTGCCATCTGTGAGAGAATAGAATATCAGAAATTTAGGTCTTGAAGCACCAAAAGGCACATGACAAGAATTTCAAATATGAAGTTTTCCTAAAGGTTTTGCAGCCTCTCGAGGATAAATATAGACGTGTCTGCACCGATCCGCGAGACTCTACTAAAACGGCTGATGACTCGCAAGACAAAATAACCTAGGCTCCGATACCTACTTGTCACCACCCCAACCGCGAACGTGATGGCACTCAACACAATGCTAGGCATGCCCGACCATCAAATGCTCATAACCCTTTTATATTGAATCCTTTATTAGCTATTAGAGTTAAATGCCAATTTAATATCAATAGAAGTCAGAACACAATATATGAAATATGCTAAAAAACCATAAATATCTCAATAATAGCCCACTAGATCCTGTGTCACAGGTCTGAGTCTCTAAGTACAAGGTTTCAAAAGACTAGTACAGAGATATATCTAGAACGATGAAATGTAAAATATAGAGGGAGAACATCGGGTCTGCGGACGCCATGCAACTACCTCGATAACTCCGGCAAAAATGAACTGCTGAAGAGCTCGCACTACACCTCAGAGGTACCTGGATCTGCACATACGGTGCAGGGAGTAATTTGAGTACTCCGACCTATTGAGTAATAAAAATAAACAATGACTAACAGCATGAAATCACAAAAAGGCACTAAGCAGTTCAATATCAAAGCAATAAAACAATATAAGCAAATAATGAAGATGTCAAGTGAAATTCCGTAAAACCAAGTAGAACATGTAACTCACCAGCTATTAATCAAGTATCAAATATGCTCCTCGAGCATATGGTTCACTTATTTATTACTTTTCCTCGCTACTCGATTAATATACTTCTCATAATAACAAAAATCATAAAGATAACGGTGCGGCGTGTAGCTCGATCCGAATATCGCTGAGGCGCACAACTCGATTTGTAACAATAGTCGACTACACTCACTGAGGGTGTGCAGTCTCCGGAGGGGCTCCTACTGCCCAAGCGCTACATTGCTGTGGCGCGCAACCCGATCCATATACATAAATATATGTATATATACATTTGTTGCGGCATGCAACCTAATCTATATAAGTATACTCATTTTCTACGGTGTGCAGCCTGATCCATACAAGTATATTGATGCGATGTGCAGCCCGGTCCATAACATATACAACATCCTCACTGTTGGGTTCTCAACCCCTATCACTCGATATAATCATAGCCTCTCGGGCATACTAACACAATATAAGGGTCCCAGCCTATATATTATTTTTCATTTATGTTTAGCATTTCAAAACCAGTTCATATCGTGTTTAACAGTTAGAAACATGACTGGGGATATGATTTTAAGTAAGGTGAGGACAATCAGTGAAAGAATACCCCTAAGGGTTCTACAGGTCGGCACAAGGCCCCGAACATGGCGACTAGCCAAGTCATAATAAAAATAACTTAGCCTAGGTACAAAACACGATAAAAAATCATCAATGGAACGGGACGGACCAAGTCACAATCCTCAGTAGTAACGGACCCCACGATTATCATACAATGTGTGCCTCAACTCAATATAGCACTACGTTGTGAAAAATTGGGTTTTCAAACCCTTAGGACACAATTTATAATCATTACTCACCTTAAGACGGCCAAACTCCTTGCTCGCTATGCCCCTGCCTCTCAAATCGACCTCCTTGCGCATCGAATCTGATCAAAACCACAACGGATACGTCACAATATGCCAATGGAATAATACCTAATAAACAATTGAAAAATAACAAAAATTTCGAAAATTGCAAAACCCGAGCCTGGGCCCACTTCTCGAATTTTTGAAATTCTTGCATCAACGGGTTCCTTATCTCGCCATGAGTTCATACGTATCAAAATCACAAGAATCTGAGTTCTATTGACCCCTCAAATCCCTATTCTTAACTCTCTTAAGTTCACACGCTATCCTCCATTTATAATCCTTGATTCCTTAGTTTTTTAGCTTTAATTCATGTAATAACACCTTAGAATTATGTTCTTGGTTTAGAAACCCTTACCCCAATGAGATCCGTTGAATCCCCTCTTCAAAATCGCTCAAAAACGACCAAGTCTGAAATGCAAAATGACTAACTCTTCGCGAAGGGGAACTTAAATACCTCTGCCCAGTCATTTTCGCTGATGCGGTCACCTTTCCGCTTATGTGAAACTGCTTCTGCGGTCATTCCATCCGCTTCTGCAGAATTCCATTTAATGCACTAGGCTGAATCTGCGGTCACCAAGCCGCATCTGCGGCTCCACATGTGCGAGCCACCTATCGCATCTGGGGTTCTTCTCCTTCTCACTCAAAACCGCATGTGTGGCTCTGCCATCGCATAAGCGATACCTCACCTGTGACCCCTTTTTTCGTAGGTTCGGAAATACAAGCAACAACATATATTTCTACAACAACACAAGTCCAAAACTCCCCGATCGCCATCCAAAATCAACTCGAGGCCCCTGGGAACTCAACAAAAGTGCCAACCCATCCTAAAACATCATTCAAACTTGCGCCAATCGTCAAAAACCACAAACAATACCAAAATCCTCAAATTACATCGGAGTCAAGCCTAAGTTCTTCTAAAACATCCGAAACTCGTTTGTTAAAAAATCTGACCAAAAGACCTACGGATGACTTGAAATTTTGCACACAGAACCTAAATCACCAAATAAAGCTACAACAACTATCAGAATTCCATTCCGACTCTCGGATCAAAATCTCAACTACAACCCGGAATTCGCCAAAATACTAACTTCGCCAATTCAGGCCTAATTCTACATCAGACCTCCAAAATCAATTTTGATCATGCTCCTAAGTAACAAATCATCCCTCAAAGCTAAAAAATTACAAGATATCACTCCAAACCCTCCAACTCATAAGTCATCATCCGGTTGACTTAACCTTCCTCAAAGAGACTAAGTGTCTCATTTCCTACCAAAACATCTACGAAGCAACTCGATCACATAAGATATGGATAATGAAGCATATGGAAGCTGAAAACAAGGAAAACTTAGCGATAACTCACGTGACGATGAGTCGGGTCGCCACATAAATGTTTTTCCCTTCTCCTCATTCTTCTGTCCTTGTTCTTCACAACAATCATCTCCTTCTTTTATAACATTCTATTCTTCAATGGGAGATTGAATTTTTTCCCCTTTTTCTCATTCTTCTGCCCTTCTTCTTCACAACAATTATCTCCTTCTTTCATAACATTCTCTTCTTCAATGGGAGATTGCACTTTTCCCCCTTTACTCATTCTTCTGTTCTCCTTGAATGCTTATTGTATCTTCATGTATGGTAGAATCTGTAGGCATAACTTCCTTCAATATTATAGTAAGTATGTTTAGCTTAATCATTTCATAGAAATGTTTTACTAAACACTAACATTTCAGAATTATCACGTCCCTAGTTCGCCCTCCGTGAACTATCATGACGACACCTAGTTCCTACGTCTAGGTAAGCCTAACAATGCGAAAGATAAACAAACTTGCGGAAGAAATAATTAAAGACCAAAAGTAATGGAATGAAACAATATTTAAAATGCCGCTCGGCATATACAATACAACTTCTCAAAACTAACAACACTACCCAAATCTAGAATCTCATGAAACCACAAGCCTTTGAATATCTACAAGTGTCTAACTCTAGAATATCTAACAAGGAAAAGAAATATAGAAGGTCTAATTCTTAAAAGGGAGAATAGAAGGGACTCCTCGGTCTGTGGACGAGGCAGATATACCTCGAAGCCTCTGGAAGAGTCGCCTCACCTCACGGGAGATAGGACTGAGTCGAAGTACCTAGATCTGGACATGAAAAATATGCACTGAAAGTGTATGATTACAACACATCTGTATTCAGTAAGTGCCAAGCCTAA
The DNA here is from genome assembly GCA_034376525.1 of Nicotiana benthamiana. Classification (NCBI taxonomy): domain Eukaryota; kingdom Viridiplantae; phylum Streptophyta; class Magnoliopsida; order Solanales; family Solanaceae; genus Nicotiana; species Nicotiana benthamiana. The sequence continues at coordinate 44,523,898 of CM067326.1, forward strand.
CCTCGGTCGGGTAGTGACGAGGAAGGTCATGGCCCTATTGAGCTTAAATAAAATATAATGTACAAGAGCGTAGAATAAGACAGTATAATTGAGTGTAATAGTAAGAAGAAACCAAAATAGAAGAAGAACAACAACTAGAACAGAGACAAGATAATCACAGGAAGGAAATACAGCTCAACACAGAGATAACTATCGGGGATCTCCCAAGATACCATCCTGTAGTCCCAACAAATTCTATCCAGTGGATCTCCCAGGATACTGTCCCGTAGTCCCTAATATATATCTAAAGGATCTTCAGGGATCTCATTCCATAGTCCAACTGACAATGCGTGGGATCTACCAGAATCCTCATTTGTAGTTCCAAATGTAAATACCTAGTACTGGGGGAATCTATCGGGTACATTCCCGTAGTTCCGTATAACTGTCCATGGGAATCTATTGGAATCCCATATCCGTAGTCCCAATTAAATAGATAAGGGGGATATACAGGAAATCCCACATCCGTAGTTCCAATGTAAATACACAATATCAATACGAACAATAGTCATAAATTATCAACTTCATATCAAGGCGAAACATGTATTTCTAACCTGGCATGTTGCACATAATTCAATTAAGTCAGTCTGAGCAAATAAGCAATTAAGTTATTTAAACATGCTTTCCTAAGCTAACAACAAGCTTAAATTTTAAGTGGTAATGGCAGGGAAAAGGAAACACAGTTTAAATTACTTAATGAAAATGGATTATCAGCAATTAGCACAAGTATGCAGTCATCATCTCATGTACAAGACATTTCAAATATCAACAATGCCAAATCCTAAGAGGAAGTCCGCCACACAAGGATAGGCAAGCCACTTACCTCGAACTAACTAAAAATCAACTAGAAACCACACTCTTACCACGAGTACTCGACTCCAAATGGCCAATATCTATTCAATTCAATTGCATAGTGTAAATAACACTTCAAGTAACAGATTCTACAAACAAATTCTAAGCTAATACACGAATCAGATAAAATAACCAAAACGCCCCTCAGTCCTACGCCTCGAAATTGAGTAAAATTTAAATTTTCAGAATATACAAACTCTCACAAGTCTATACATAACAAGAACACAGAAATGAAAGTTCAATTGTCCCCTCAAATGCCTATTTCAAGGTCTCTTAATCTCAACCCGTACTTACCAATTTTTCCCAATAATTTCACCACTTGTTACGTCTTTAATCACGTATAAACGAGTTATGAAGTCAAAAATGATACCTCCAAGTAATTCCCCTATGGTTTCCTCAAAAATCACCCTCAAAAGCTTTAATCCCGTTAAACAATTGTGGAGAAATGAAGAAACATCGCGGATGTACTATTTAAATAATGCCCACCCTTTTTTGTGAATGCGGAAGGACCCTCGTGTTCGCGAAGTACAAATTTTCTTGGTCTAGATTCCTTCATCGCAAACGCGATTACCAGGTCGCGAGCGCGATGCAATACCTCCTCCTCTTGCATGAACGCGAGAACACCATTGTGAATGCGTAAATACAAACCTCCCAGTTTTGCGAACGCGGGAGACACTTTGCAAGCGCAGAACATTAATCCTTTACCACCCCCAGCACCTCTTCGGGAAGGAAACCAAAACTGATTGCTGCAACATTTTTTTTGCAATTTCTAAGTTTCAAAAATGACTTGCTGAGCATCCGAAACACACCCGAGGCCTACGGGACCTCAACCAAACATGCCAAACCAATCCTAATGCATCAATCAAACTTATTCCAATCTTCGAAATGGTCAAAAAACATCTAATACCAATTTAGCATCGGATTCAAGCCTAATAATTTTAAAAACTCTCAATATACGCTTTCGATCAAAAAGTCTATCAAACCTCTTCCGAGTGACCTGGAATTTTGCACAAACGTCACATTCAACACTACAGAGATATTCCAACCTCTGGAATTCCATTCCTACCCTCGGATCAAAATCTCACTATTGAACTGAAAACTTCAAAAATTCATCTTTTGGCATTTCAAGCCTAAATTAGCTATCGAGCTCCAAAACACCCCCTGAACACGCTCCTAAACCTGAAATAACCCAACGGAGCTAACTTGACCCTCTAGATTACATTCCGAGAACATCTTCACACTGTTCCAACTACGTTTGAATTTACAAAACTTAAGCTCTCATTTAGGGTGTCCCAAAACTTTCCAAAACTATTAATAATTTCCCCGACAACTCACAACAACAGAGTAAAATTAGTTAATATGGGATCAGGGCATAAATTCTTATACAACGTGCCGGCTCGTCATATCCTCCTATTCTTAAACATTCATTTGTCCTCAAACGAGCATAGAGACATACTTGAAGTAGTGAAAAAATGAAGGTAACGGTTGCGCATATATTTCTCGGTCTCCTAGGTTTCCTTCTCAACCGGCTGACCCCGCCACTGAACCTTTACTGATGCAATATTCTTTGACCTCAAATTTCTAACCTGCCTATCCTGTATTTCCATTAGGTCCTCACCATAAGATAGATCTTTGTCTTAATGGACTGAATTGAAATCCAACATTTGCAACGGATCATCGTGATACCTCCAGAGCATGGAAACATGTAATACCGGATGAACTCCTCCCAAGCTCGGAGGTAAGGAGAGATCATAAGCAACCTCCCTAACACGCCTAAATATCTCTAAAGGGTTAACAAACCTCGGGCTTAACTTTCCCTTCTTCCCAAATCTCATAATGCCCTTCATAGGTGAAACCCGAAGCAAAACACGCTCTCAAACCATATAGGAAACATCACAAACCTTCCGGTCCGCGTAACTCTTCTGTCTAGACTGGGTTGTATGGAGTCTATTCCGAATCACCTTAACCTTATCCAAAGCATCCTGCACTAAGTCTGTGCCCAATAATATAGCCTCAACTGGCTCAAACCAACCCACCATGGATCTACACCGCCTACCATATAATGCCTTATACAGTGTCATGAATGCTAGACTGGTAGCTGTTATTTTAGGCAAACTCCGCGAGTGGAAAGAACTGATCCCAAAACCCTCCAAACTCAATCACGCACGTACGAAGCATATCCTCAAGAATTTAATTTGTGCACTCGGAGTGTCCGTCCATTTGAGGGTGAAATGTTGTACTCAACTCTACCCGAGTACCTAACTTATGTTGAACGCCCCTCCAAAAGTATGATATGAACTGAGTACCTCTATCTGAAATGATGGAAAATGGAATACAATGCAGACGAACAATCTCCCATACATAATCTCTGCCAATCGCTCTGAAGAATAAGTAGTATACACAGGAATGAAGTGTGTGGACTTGGTCAAGCGATCCACAATCAGCCAAATGGCTTCGAACTTTCTCAAAGTTTATGGGACACCAACAACAAAATTCATGGTGATCTGCTCCCACTTCCACTTCGGAATATCTCTCTGCTGAAGCAACCCACCCGGTCTCTGGTGTTCATACTTCACCTGCTGACAACTAAGGCATCAAGCTACAAATCCAACTATGTATTTCTTGATCCGCCTCCACAAATAGTGTTGCCTCAAGTCCTGGTACATCTTTACGGCACCTAGATGGATAGAATGTCACGAATTGTAGGCCTCCTCTAGAATCAACTCCTAAAGCCCATCAACATTAGGTACACAGATCCGACACTTCATCATCAATACCTTATTATCACTAATAGTCACATCTCAGGCATCACTATGCTGGACCTTGTCCCTGAGGACAAGAAAATGAGGGTCATTATACTGACGCTCCCTAATACGATCAAATAAGGAAGATCGAGAGACCATGCAAGCTAGAACTCGACTAGGCTCCGAAAGATCCAATCTCACAATCTGGTTGACTAAGGCCTGAACATCCATCGCCATAAACCTCTCCTATGCTGGTATATAAGCCAAACTCCCCAAACTTTCTGCCCGGTGACTCAAAGCATCAGCCACGATATTGGCCTTGCCCGGGTGATACAAAATAGTGATATCATAGTCCTTCAACAACTCTAAACACCTCCTCTAGCACAAGTTTAGATAATTTTTCTTTAACATGTGTTGCAAGCTCTGATGATCAGTATAAATCTCACAGGGCACACTGTACAAATAATGGCGCCAGATCTTCAAGGAGTGAACAATGGTAGTTAACTCAAGATTATGGACAAGATAATTCTTCCTATGCACCTTTAACTGTCTGGACGCGTAGCGAATCACCCTACCATTCTGCATCAAAATTGCTCCAAGGCCAATCAGGCATCACAATAGACAGTGTAAGACCTCGAACATGTAGGTAATATCAATACTGGGGAAGTAGTAAAAGCTGTCTTGAGCTTCTGAAAGCTCGGCTCACACTCTTCTGTCCACTGGAATAGAGAACCCTTCTAGGTCAGTCGGGTCATAGGTGCTGGAATCGATGAAAACCCTTCCACAAAATGACGGTAGTAACCTACCAAGGCGAGAAAACTACGGATCTCTCTAGCTGAGGATGGTCTGGGCCAGCTATGCACTGCCTCTCCTTCTTCAGATCCACCTGAATACCCATACTCGATACTACGTGGCCTAAGAATGCCACAGAATCCAACCAAAAATCACATTTTAAGAACTTTGCATATAAGTTCTTTTACCTTAGAGTCTAGAGCACTGTCCTCAGGTGCTACTCATGATCTTCCCGACTCTGAGAATACACTAGAATGTGATCAATAAAGACATGACAAATGAGTGAATATATGGCTGGAATACACTGTGCATCAAATACATAAAAGCTGCTGGAGAATTGTTCAACCTAAATAACATAACAAGGAACTCGTATTGACATACCGAGTCCTTAAAGTAGTCTTCTGGAAATCTTGCTCCCCAATCTTCAACTGATGGTATCTTGAATGCAAGTCAATCTTAGAGAACACTCATGCACCCTAAAGCTGGTCAAATGGATCATCAATACGAGATAAGGGATAACGGTTCTTCACTGTAACTTTGTTCAACTGGCAATAAAAAAGACACATACACATAGAAACATCCTTTTTATTCACAAACAAGACAGGAGCGCCCCAAGATAATACACTAGGCTGAATAAAACCCTTATCAAGAAATTACTGTAATTGATCCTTCAATTCAGGATGAGCGATACAATATGGAGGAATAGAAATGGGCTGAGTGCTCGGCAATAGATCAATTCCAAAATCAATATCTCTATCGGGCGGCATGCCCGGAAGGTTAGTTGGAAACACATCAGAAAAGTCCCGTACTATTGGGACAGAATCAACAGAAGGAGTATCAATATTCACATCTCTCACATAAGCTAAATACACGTCACACCCCTTTTTAACCATACGCTGAGCCTTAATGAAAGAAATAACTTTACTGGGAATGTGATCTAAAGCAACCCTCCACTCAACATGTGGTACACCTGGCGTAGCTAACGTTATGGTTTTGGCGTGACAATCAAGAATAACATAATGGGTTGACAACCAGTCCATGCCCAAGACACTATTAAAATCAACCGTGCTGAGCAACAATAAATAATCTCAAACCACTAAGAGCAACTAAACATGACTGATAAACGCGGTCCACAACAAGAGAATCTCCCACGAGTAGAAACATAAACAGGGGAACTCAAAGAAACCCGAGGTACAACCAAATACAGAGCAAAATAAGAAGACACATAAGAATAAGTGGAGCCTGGATCAATTAAAATCGATGTATCTCTGTGACAAACCAGTATAGTACCTGTGATGATAGAATTGGAGGTAACAACCTCGATACGGGAAAGAAAGGCATAGTATCTGGCCTGCCCCCCTCTAGGGAAACCTCTACCTCCCTGACCTCCACCTATAGCTTGCTGAGTAGGTGGGGTAGCAACAAGATTTGTAACCATAGCCTAAGAACTCCAAGGGGCACGCTGTGGCTGAGAAGTCTGTGGAGGTTCACCCCTCCCAAGTCTGGCGCTATTTCTCACCATATGGCATATGTCATTATAGTCAATACAAGCTCTGGGAGGACATGGAGGCTGTGCCTAGCTCGGGACAGATCTTCTAGACTGACCTCTAAAAGCACCCCACACAGGAGGTGCGCTAGAAATCAGAGGTGCATAATAAGGCTCCTGAGGCCTAGGAGGAGCTGGAATACCACTGGTTGCTGGAAGAGCTGCATAAATAGAGTGACTCATATAACCCCTACCATGACGACCTGTAGCTAGGGCACGTGCATTAGAATAGTAGCCCGACTCTCGAGACCTCTTGGCCTCCCTCTACTCTCTCTCCCTAGCATCTATACCCTCAATCCTCCTATCAATGCTCACCACCTGCTGATAAGAAATATCTATCTCCAGTTTACGAGCCATGCTAGACCTGATGTTAGTAATAAACCCCTCAATAAATCGATGAACCTTCTTGCAAAAGTAGAAACCAAGGCTGGTGCATGTCTAGCCAGGCTAGTGTAACAAACTACAAACTCTGAGTCATAGCACCCTGGCGCAAATGCTCAAACTCAGTGCGCCATGCATATCTGAGGCTCTAAGAAACAAACTCTCTCAGGAATAGATTTAAAACTGGGTCCAAGTCAATGAAGCAGCCTCGTCCTAACTATCTAACTCATCGGTGCGCCACCACTCATAGGCGGTTACTCAAAGATAGAAAGTAATGAACGAAACCCCTATCGATCTTGATATACCCATGGTACAGAGAATATGGTAGCACTCCTCCAGAAATCCCAAGTTATCATCTGATGCTAACGGACTAAATACAGGAGGATCATACTTCTTGAACCTCTCAAGTCTCCGCTTCTCATCCTCTGAAGCTGCTACTCTGTCCTCGAGCAGACTTGGGGCTATAGGTTGCACATGAATAATATCTAGGACCTGATCAACATGCACTCGCTACTCAGGAGTGTGGGTGGCGGGAGTCTGTGCTCTTCCTCCAGCCTGAGATATGGCTGCAGAAAGGGGAAACAACCCTTCCTGAGTTAGAGTGGTGTACATGCTCATGAACTACGCAAGAGTCTCCTGAAGCGATGGAGTGGTAGTAAAAGTAGGCATATCAGGTGCCTAGCCTCTGACTGGAACTACTGGTGGTACCTCGGCGGCAGCTCGTGCGGTTTCTCTGGCTGCACCACATGTGTGTCCTCAACCTCTACCCCAACGCCAACCTCTGAGGTTGCAGTAGGGGCATGGCTACCTGATTATCTCAAGTAGCACTTATCCTCATCCTCTGTGAGAGAATAGAAGACAGATTTACAATTGTGACATTAAAATCTTGCACGACAAGGAAATCAAATGAAGTGGAATTTCCCTAATAGTTACATAGCCTCTCATAGATAAGTATAGACTTTTCCATACTGATTAGCAAGACTCTAATAAACCGGCTTCTGAATCTTGACGCCTATGAACTTAGAGCTCTGATAATAACTTTTCATGACCCCAGGTTTCCATTGTGAACTGTCATGACGGCACCTAATCCCTACCATTAGATAAGCTTTACAATATACAAGAATAACAAACTCGTGGAAGAAATAATTAAAGACCAAAACGAACAGAAGGAAATAGTATTTAAAATGCCACTCGACATATACAATACAACTTCTTAAAACTAACAACACTTCCTAAAACCCGAAATCTCATAAAACCATAAGCCTTTGAATATCTACAAGTGTCTAACTCTGGAATATCTAACAAGGAAAAGAAATACAGAAGGTCTAATACTTAAAAGAGAGAATAGAAAGGGACTCCTCGATCTGCAGATGCGGTAGATATACCTCGAAGTCTCTTGAACAGTCGCCTCACCTCACGGGTGATAAGACTGAGTCGAAGTACCTGGATCTGCACATGAAAAATATGCGCAGAAAGGGCATAAGTACACCACATCGGTACCTAGTAAGTTCCAAGCCTAACCTCAGTCGGGTAGTGACGAGGAAGGTCAGGGCCCTACTGAGGTTAAATAAAAAATAAAGTATAACATCGTAGAATAAGATAGTATAATTGAGTTCAACAGTAAGAAGTGACCAAAATAGAAGAACAACAACACCAAGAACAGAGACAACATAATCACGGAAAGGAAATACAGCTCAACGCAGAGATAACAATCGGGGATCTCTCTGGATACCGTCCTGTAGTCCTAATCATAACTATCGAGTAGATCTCCCATGATACAATCCCATAGTCCATCAATATATCCAAAGGATCTCCCAGGATCGCGTCCCATAGTCCAGCTATCAATGCGTGGGGATCTACCAGAATCCCGATCTATAGTCCCAAATATAAATACCCAGTACTAGGGGAATCTACTAGGTGGGTTCCTGTAGTTCCATATAATTGTGCAGGGGGATCTACCGAAATCCCACATCCGTACTCCAAAATAAATAGAAAAGGGGAATTTACAAAAATCCCACATCCGTAGTTCCAATGTAAATATACAATAGCATCACGAAGAATAGTCATAAATTGTCAACTTCATAACAAGGCAAAACAAGTATTTCTAACCTAGAATGTTGCACATAATTCAATTAAGGCAGTCTGAAAAATAAGCAATTAAGTCATGTAGACATGCTTTCTAAGCTAACAACAAGCTTATATGTCAAGTAGTAATGACAGGAAAAAGGAGACACAGTCTTAATTATTTATTGAAAATAGATTTTCAACAATTAGCACAAGCACACACTCGTCACCTCACGTACAAGGCATTTCAAATATCAACAATACCAAATCCTAAGGGGAAGTACCCCCCACAAGGTTATGCAAGTCACTTATCCTGAACCGGCTCAAAGTCAACCCGAAAACACGCTCTTGCCATAAGTACTCAACTCCAAATGGCTAAACTTTATTCAATTCAATTAGATAATTTAAATAATACTTCAAGTAACTGATTCTACAAAAAAATTCTAAGCAAATACACGAAATTAGGTAAAATACCCAACATGCCTCTTGGGCCCACATCTCGAAATTGGGTGAAATTTACATTTTCAAAATCTTAAATCCCATGAGTCTATAAATATAAAAACAATGAGAGTTAAATTGAACCCTCAAATTTCCATTTTAAAGTCTCTTAATGTCAACCCCTAATTACCCATTTTTTCCAAAATTTTCACTACTAATTAGGTCTTTAATCATATATAAACGAGTTATGAAGTAAAAAATATTACCTCCAAGTAATTCCTCTTTAGTTTCCTAAAAAATCACCCTCAAAAGCTTCAATCCCGTTCAAAATTGTTGGAGAAATAAAGAAGTGTCGCGGATGGACTATTTAAATACTGTCTAGATATCCCTTCTTCGCGGAGGCAGAAGGACCCTAACATTCACGAAGTACATCTTCGCTTGGGTCCAGATTCCTTCATTGAAAATGCAAAGATCAAGTCGCGAGCACGATGCAAAACTTCCTCCCCCTAGGGGAATGCAAGAACACCATCGCGAACGCGTAAGTATAAACCTCCCAGCTTTGAGAATGCTAGAGACACTTCATGAACGCGAAGCATTAATTCCTCACCAGCCCCAGCTCCTCTTTGCAAACGCGGAGAAGGAAACCAGAACTGACTGCTGCAATATTTTCTGAAATTTCTAAGTTCTAAAAGTGACCCGTTGAGCATCCGAAACACACCTGAGGCCCCCGAGACCTCAACCAAACATGCCAACAAATCCTAAAACATCATTCAAACTTGTTTCAATTTTTGGAACACTCAAAACAACATCAAAGCACCAATTTAGCATCGGATTTAAGCTTAAGAACTTCAAAAACTCTCAAAATACGCTTTCGATCTGAACATCTAGAAAACCTCATCCAAATGACCAAAAATTTTTGCACACACGTCATATTTAACGCTACGGAGCTACTCCATGTCCAGAATTTTATTATAATCCTTGGATGAAAATCTCACTATCGAACCGAAAACTTCAAAATTTTACTTTCGGTATTTCAAGCTTAAATTGGCGAAGGACCTCCAATCCACCATCCGAACACGCTCCTACACCCGAAATCATCCAACGGAGCTAACAGAACCATCAAAATTCCTTTCTGAGGCCATCTTTATACAGTTCTGACTGTGGTCAAATTTTCAAAACTTAAGCTCTCATTTAGGGACTAAGTGTTTCAAAACTCTCTGAAACTCCCAATAATTTCCCCGGCAACTCAAAACGTTAGAAACAAACACGAGGAAAGTAGTTAAAAGGGGATCAGTGCATAAAATCTTAAAATGACCAACTAGATCGTCACAAGAATCTAATATCTACATTAAATGCAGCAATTTTGTTAAAATGATGTCATGCATATGATAACAACTATGTTTATAAGGTGATGTGATGATAACATGTACTAACTCATACCTGCGTTCTCTTCATCAATTACTGCTTCAAAATGAGAATCTAAAGCAACACGTACTGGAGAACTCTCATTAATTTCTATGTCATTCACATATCGTATATCTAAGAACCCCATTTGATTTATAATGCACATTAGTTGATACATTTTTAGGCAATATATAGGTAAATTGTAAACATCTACATAGATATGTAAATGAGTGTAGAAATACTGTAGGCATAATGTGGATATGTTTACACATATTATAGATATATTGTATATAATGTAGATATGTTGTACATACTTTCTTTACTATTGCTGGCATATGCTGGTTTACCATTACTTCACGAAAGATATTGATTGTTCCTTTCTTTTGTTTGCTCAGCAATTTTTGTAGAACTCCCAACAAACTGCAGGCTTTAAATTTATTAGGATATATACATTATGGATGATATTATAAACTTACATGTGATAAAAATTGTTTGGTTAAACGAATATATTTCAAATAATACCGTGGCATCAATGTTATCCTTTTGACTGTTTATCGCCAGCAAAACAACCTTGATTGAGCAATTAAGTAGCAGTCGAAAGCTACGTAGTTCTTCAAAAACTCTGTCATGAAAGATCCAAGATCTAAAGCAAACTACACACTAAAATATAGAGAGTTAACATAAATATTTGCTTAACATAAATAATGAAATATCCAAGATTCTATATGTGTGTTACTTTGTCAACATCTTTGCTTAATTTTTTAATTTATATCAGAATATCGATCTTGTCCTCTATTCCAATTGACTTCGTGTGTCCCGATGGAGATGCATTAGTTTCGAAGCCTCAAACTTGGTTTCAACATCTTCAATTATGTATCAACTTTATCAGGCAAATATATTCTAGAAATCTCTTCAGGGTGCTTCAATTATATTGGTGAACTTAGTGAAAAAAGTAAATTAGTTTGACGAGACATAATATGTACAAAAGATGTAGATAAATTGTATTAAATTGTGTGCTCATAAGTAAAAACCATTTACCTTGATCTATGCTGGTTTTATCATTTTATCTTCAATTGCAGATAACCATATTTTGTCCTTACTAGTTGACCGACTAAATATGTGAGGGATAGAATTGGCAACCCTTGTAGCTATATCGATGTTGACAGTAGAGAAACACTCATACAACCATATTTGCATAGCTATTGCACATCCTCGAATGAGATAAGAATGAATAAAAGGATTGAGCTTGTGCCTAATAGACTGAAGCAACTATTTGTAAGAGTCAATACCCCATGGATTAGTTCGCATACTATCCCGAGTCCACCATTATAACCTAAAATGGTCTACAAACCTTACATTGTTTTTGTCTGAAGGACAAAGGAAAAATTCTATGAGATATAAAATATAAAACTTAACTGCATAATTATCGTTCAACCAACTTTTAGAAAATAGCTTCTCATTATTTTACAATCATATGTATGTGTGTAACAAAAGTCTTTCACTTCTATAAAATATTTTAGACCAGTTATCAATGCAAACTATCACAACCCTAAATTCAACTTTTTTGACCCTTTATCTGAGCTAAAAATAGTCAAAACTAGATGTATTCAATTCATACTTCATTAGAAGATGAATTACTTGATTTTGCATCCATATTCTGGGCAACAAAAGAAAATAACCAAAACATGTTTTCTTGAAAAGCTTTAAACCATTTTCAAACAATAAATCCTTGATTTGGCCAGGAACATTGGGGTCGGATAATTTCTGAAACCTAACGACACCATAATCAACATTATGAGGTGTAAAAAAAGGTTCATTTTACAACAAAAGTAAAAATTCCTTATTAAAACAAGGTTCAAACCTAAAAAAATAAACTATTTACATTTTTAATCCAATATTCCTACACAATTACATAACTAAGTCAACAACATATAACAACATAACTATAATTTTATTATAAAATTTCTACAATCTTTAAACAGAGTCAAAAAAGGCAAACATTTATATAAAAATATATCTACAATCATGAATTATAAATCTACAACAAATCTACATAATGTAGAGAAAATTTCTACAAGCTACAAAATCAACATTACATAGTTTCATAATAATGAAATTTTTTTTTTAGATTTTACCATAATTTATTTTTGAAACTAATAACTTACCTTCACCACTGACTATTAGGAAAAAGTTCTGGTAGATTTTTGAACTTTCTTCTTTTTTGAAGCTTTTACATTAGGAGACACTCTAACTTTTTTGCAACTTTAATGGCAACTTTTTCGTCGACAAAATTATTAGCGAAATCAATCTCTTTGCCTTTGCTTTTTTCAGATTTAACAGGTATGAAAGATCCCCAACATCAATATCGTGCTTTTGCTTTGTTTGAGCTTCTGCCCTAGTTTCACGAGGGGATAGCTTGTACTTGTTCTCTTATTTTGCATGAGCTAATATTGAAGCCTTTTTGGGTGAATTTGCTGAGAAAACAGCCAAATCAAATGAAGGAGCACCTTCTCATTTGTGCTTTTTAAGGCTATTATTTGAAGATATCTTCTTTTTCATTAAATATAAAAGTAATTATAGACGTTAATGGAGGTAGGATTTCGGATAAGAGAAGAAATTTCTTCTAGTTTTGTGAAGAAAAGACGAAAAAATGGGTTAGAGGATTCTAAAAATTTTGAAGCAAAAATCGAGGGTGAAGATACGTGGGTGGGGGGAGGGGTGGGATGTGGAGAGAGAAATTTGGGGGAGTGAGAATATCTGGTAAAGTTATTTTGGGACAGTAGTTAATTCCATCACGTATATGATAATTGGGTATATAAAATATAATTATAGAAAAACTTTGTAGGAAGGTTAATATAATTTCATAGTGTATAGAAATATAAAACTTTCAAAAGATTTTTTTATTCCTATATACTATATGAAACTTTATTACGAAACATATTCATGTTTTCAATATTAACCGATGTGGACACATTTTTCCTACAGTATAGAAGTCGTTTAAAAAGGAATCTTTTTTGTTGTAACATTCCTATTTTAAGAGTGAGAATTTGGGATAATAAAAGATTCTATCGAGATTGTTCGAAACGCATTACTCGCCATTAATTAGGCCTGATATTATTTTGTTCCTCTCATAATTTCAACACTCTGTTTTGCAAAAACTTAATTTTTCACTATATATTTTTGTTTCACAAGAAAAAATGAATCAATTATCTACAATTATGTTAAAACACGTGCAATTATGTCAAAAATAGTTGTTTCGCTTCAGCTAGATTGTAATTGAGATAGTTTTGGAAGATACATGGATTTAAATGTCCACGGAATTATAATCAGGGAAGATGCAACTTATAGCAAATTTATTTCTACGATCGCCAAGCATAGAATGATTGATACATTAGAAAAATAATTAAAATCAAGAACATTGTCTATGAAAATTTCCCACAAATGGAAATTAGGAACGATATGGGAGTTCTAGTATACATAGATACGAAAAAGGAAACATAAGCTTAGGAATGTATCCGCTACGTATAATAGTGCGGGATTTTAATTTGAAATGCACTATGTTTATTTCAAATACAATTGCAGGTTTGATCTGTAATACCGATGGTGAAATTTGTTTTTATCTCATGTGTGCTACAATGTTTCTACAGTACTTCCACAAAAAAACTGCATATCATTTGTAGATAAAAATAAGTATTGAATTTCATTTGTTCTAAATATTTTCTACAATATATCTAAATAAAAACTACATAACATGTGTATATAAATTGTTATGAATATGTAAGTCCTGAGTTTTATTGGTCTAAAATTATATGAAAAAATATCTATAATATATTTCATAATAGTATTTAGCTTTAATTGATTGCAGGTTCATCCAGAACACTGAAGTTGATGTATATGCCAACATCTCCACATATAGTTTAATATGAAAGTATAAACATAATAAAAAATACATCAACTGTTATTGAAATAGGCCAAGTATACAAAGACAAAAAAATAATTGCTAGTACAATGAAGCACTATTCTGTGACGAACAAGTTCCAATTTAGGGTTAAAAAGTATAGCGCTAGAAGGTATGAACAATACAATGGTCAAGGATCATGACTTTGTTTATTTTGTAGTTTATTTATGTTTTTTTTATCTTCAGCATTTGTAATATCTTTGTATATAATTTTTGATAATTTTTAGTTTTTCTGTATATAAATTGTTAAATATAATATATTTATTATTTAAATTTTTTTGTTATGCAGTTACTGCATGGTATATGTTGGGGAAGATTGTACATGGCACTTCAAGTTCACCAACATAAATGATTCATCAATGTTCAAGGTTCAAAAATTTAACTACTTGCACACATGCTCTTTGATGGACAATACCTACATACAATGCAGACCTACTTCCATGGTAGTGGGTAGCATGACTATACCAAAATATGCTGGTCCTAAGATATTTTACACCCAAAGGAAATTCAAATTGATATGTTGTCTGTACACGCATGAAGTTAACATACATGCAAGCTTAAAGAGCAAAGGAAAAGACTTTGGAATTTTTGAGAGGTCATCCTGCTGACTCATACAGTCGGTTGGCTAGTTATTTGTAGATTCTAGAGAAGACTTATCAGGGGTCTGTAGTTAAATTGAAGAAGACCGACAATAACTATTTCTGGTGTGCATTTGTCGCGATGAATACATCAATCAACAGTTTGAAATATTGTAGGCCAGTTATTGTAGTTGATGGGAGATTCTTGAAATCAACATACATAGGAATAATGCTAATGGCTAGTACAATGGATGCATCAGGTATTGTATATTTATTTTAGATATACTGTAGAAAATTTATTGTTTGTATCTATTTTCCTTTATCTACAGTTTTATGATGGAAATTGAATTAATTTTTTCCATATATATTAGGTAGCATATTATAACTGGCATATGTTGTTGTTGATTAAAAAACTGAGGCATCATGGAAGTGGTTTTTTGTGCAATTCAAACATGCATATGGTGAAAGACCAAATATGTGTGTTAATTCTGATCGGAATGGGAGTATCTTGAAGGCAATATCTATTATTTATATCGGCATGCCACATTATTCCTGCATGTGGCATATTTTGACAAATATAAGGTCAAAAGTTCAAGAAAGGTCATCTAAAGTTAAACGAATTGTACTTTTCCATGACACGATCATACACGTTTGATAAATTTAATGAAAGAATGTCAAATATTAAAGAGATCTACACATGTGTTAAAGCATTTTATACGATATTGGCTATCACAGATGCTCTCGAGTACGTGCTGCAGTTAACAGAACTTGGACTATGACATCAAACATTGCTAAATCATTGAATGCGGTAACAAAATATGCTAGATAGCGGCCAATTGTAGAACTATTTGAGTACATGAGGAATCTTCTTGGATGATGAACTAATGAAAAGCTTTTGAAAACAAAGGATACATTTACATACCTTGGGTTTTAAATCAACAAAGAGTTGGATGAAAATAGAACATTGTCGCAGAAGCTTAAAGTAAGCTATATCTAATAACAAATGATCAATTATTGCATTAAAATATGAACATATATTGTAGATAAATTGTTGAAAAATTGTAGCTATTTTGTATATGTTGCCAATAATTTGTTGTGTGTTTGTAATGTAATTGTAGGTGAGGGATTAAACTGATTACATCCATATAGTACAATATGGCGCGAGGCTCTATTTTATTTGTCTTGAAAACAAGAGATTCAGTTGTGGACAATTCCAGCTTGATGAACTTCCTTGTACACATGCTTTGGCTATTTTAAGGTACAAGGACGAGTCCTATGAAAAATATTGTTCTCTTTATTACACGAAGAAGAGCCTCTTGCATACTTATGAAACACCAGTAGACTCGCTGCATGATGAAAGCAAATGAAATGTGCCACAATATATGACCGAATAAGTCGTAAATCTACTTGCTGGGAAAAGAAAGCCAGGAAGACCTCAAACATAAAGATACAAAACACACGAGGTAAAGGCAAAGAAGTACAAGGTTTCATGTGGAAACTGTGGAATAAAAGGGCATAAAAAAGATTTTGCAAGAATACTCCCTAGAAGAAATAAAATTTTATACAGTCAATAGATTTTTTGATAAAAAGTGTTAAGTGTTCAGGAGGATTATAGTTGAGGTGTAATTGTGTTAATATATTGAGTAAATAATGTTTCGTATAATGAAATGATTACAACTTAATATGATTGGTCTGAATTTGTTTTTTTTAATTATCGAGTTTATTGAGTTCAGACTTTCTATAACAACCCCCGATCATATTAAGCATTTTAACTATTCTTGCCAGTTCCCGAGCATGGCTAGCCCCGTATGATGTATTACGACTTATGTAAATCATCGGTTTTGGTTTTCAGGTTAATCAGAATAGATATGGAAGAATGATTCTCAACTTGAAGCCTTAAATTTGAGAGGTTTGACTCAGTCTTGACTTTTTAGTATTCGATCTTGGATTTGAATTTTTATGATTTGGTTAGCTCCGTCGAGTGATTTTGGACTTAGTAGCATGTTTGGAATGTATTTTGGAGGTTCATGGTAGATTTATGATTGAATTTGCGAAATTTGAAATTTTTGAATTTCCAGTCGATAGTGGAAATTTTGATATTGGGGTCGGAATATAATTTCGAAAGTTTCAATAGGTATGTTGTGTCATATATGATGTTGTTTTAGGTGTTTTGAAGATTGGTATAAGTTTGGATAGTGAAATATGACTTATTTGTGATTTTGGTTAAGGTCCCGATGGCCTCAGGGTGATTTCAGAAGGTTGACGGGAGGTTCGGAGTTGGAATTTTAAGCTGAAGAGCTAAAACTCCTTTCATAACTTCACCTGTCACTTGGGGACCGTAGGTTTGGGCTTGCAGAAGCGCCTAGATGTTCGCAGATGCAAAATTGCTCACGAGGAGCCGGAATCGTAGAAGCGGCTGTTCAAGTGCACCTATGATAGCGTACGTGCAAGTGTTTGATCGCAGGTGCGGTCCGGGGTGTTTAAGTGATTTGCGCAGAAGCGCACCTGGGACAGCAGGTGCACGTCTGCAAGTGCGAGATTTGTACCGCAAAAGAGGTTAGTTGGGGCGGAGCATATATGTTTCGTCCTTTGCGAATTTGGGTTATTTTTCATAACATTTCAAATGAGAAGAAGCTTTGGATAGCTTTGAAGAGGGAATTCAAGAGGATTTTGTGGAGGTAAGATTATTGGACCTTAAGCTTGTTTCTATGATGATTTTAACTGTTTAAGCTTGAAATCTATGGAAATTAGTAGCAAAATTAGGGATTTAGGGCTTGGAAATTGGAGACCTCAGTTAGGGATTTGCGGGGTCAATTACGGCTGGATTTTGGTATATTTATGTATGAACTCGTGCTATATTGGGTATGGACTGGTGGTCTCCATGTCGTGTTAATGTGGATTGCCATACTAAGACAGTGACATTGGCTATGCTGGGAATGCCAAAGTTTGAGTGGCGAGGTTCGGTGGATTATGTTCCTAGTAGTGTGATTTCATTTTTGAAGACCCAATGGATGGTTGGGACGGGTTGTATTTTTTATTGGCCTTTGTGAGGGATGTTTGTGCATAGACTCCTGACATGAATTCAGTTCTAGTGGTGAGGGATTTTTTTAATGTGTTTCCTACTATCGGGCATATCGCTGGACAAGGTTGTTGATTTTTGTATTGATTAGGTGTCAGACCGCTAAAGTTAAAAGAGTTGAAGGAGAAATTTTAGGGACTCTTTAATAAGGTATTCATTTATAGGTCAATATAGATGTATGTTATGCATCGAGTTGACTTGGTTGACTCTGAGTTTCTATTGTTGAGGGATATGTTGAATCGATTATTTTTGAGCCTATTAGTTTTCTTGGGTGATCTATGAGTTACGTTTCCGTGTTGCGGGGAGTTATGATTTGTTGGTTATATGCACATATGGTGTGGTTCTATTTTTTCTTTATAGCAAAATTTGATTGAGACAGATATTAGAAGGTCACATGATTGACTGCATATTGGTTACACTCTTTCGGGTTGTATGGTGTTATGTCATTCGCTCCTCCGTGGTTATGGTATTGCACTCTGGGTCCTTGATGTTTAATTCTAAATGGTTATGGATTTTGAGCAGGGTGGCTCGAAATATATAATGCATATAAGTATTTGTTAGTATCGCGCATTGTAGCGAAGTTATATAGAGGTAATCATTCAGGTTAGATTCATGTGTTCTCGTTCTGCGACGTGTGATTGGTTCTCAGCATCGTGTTTTGGTGGTATTGGTGAGCTTGCGGTCAAAATCTCTCATTTGAGTCATTTTTTCATGATTTGATTACATGCGGATTGTTGCTTATTAGTGTGTGGATTGCACAAATTGTGGCTTTAGATGGTATTGACGTGTCATGTCACCAGATTAGTTGTGTTGGATTAGATGAGATTGTTGGGATCTAGAATGAATATAGATTGATTCGATTTCATCATGTTGGAGGGATAATATCAATGTTCGACTTAGAAATTTGCTATGATCCTTGCCAAAGGAGAAGTGGCTTCATGAATGGTTGATCTGAAGAATGGTTATGACTTTCTATGTGTTTCATTTATCATTGGCAGTATATGGAAGTTTTGGAATGAGCCTTTATTTGATAACAAGTTTATTATCCATATTCGGTTCTTCTGAGAAACTGCTGTATTTAGAAGTTATCACTGCGAGAGTTAGAGCTATGTGGTATATCATGTACTTGCATTTGAGGTTGCAAATATGGTTTGTTACAGCTTGTCTAGACTTATTCAAAGGATAGATGTGAGATTCTGATCTTATAGATGATTTCAGAAGTCGAAATGTGGATCTAAGTTATGGGCTAGGTTAAATCCTACCTATATTAGATAGGGTGACGTGGGATCACCCCCAGGTATGTGCATAGTAATATTACACAATGATTTGATGGTTTTCGGAACAAATTTGGGTACGTTCGAGGATGAATATATGTTTAAGTGGGGGAGGATGTAACGACTCGATTGGTCGTTTGAGCATTTGCACTTTACTCGCCAATTCTCAGGCATGGCTAGCCCCGTACGATGTACTTAGACTTATGTAATTCATCAGTTTTGGTTTTCATATTAATCAGAAAAGATATAGAATGAAGAGTTGCAACTTAAAGTGTTGAATTTGAGAGGTTTGACTCAGTCTTAACTTTTTAGTATTTGATCTCAGATTTGGATTTTATGATTTGGTTAGCTCCATCGGGTGATTTTGGACTTAAGAGCATGTTCGGAATGTATTTTGAAGGTCAGTGATAGATTTAGGCTTGGATTAGTGAAATTTGGAATTTTGGCGTTTCTGGTCGATAGTGAAAATTTTGATATCGGGGTTGGAATGGAATTTCGAAAGTTGCAATAGGTCCGTTGTGTCTTATGCGATATGTGTGCAAAATTTTAGGTCGTTTGGACGAGGTTTGATAGACTTTTTGATTAAAAGCGTAATTTGGAAGTGTTTGAAAAACTTAGGCTTGAATATGATGTTATTTTGTCGATCTGATATTGTTTTAGGTGTTTCGAAGATTTGTATAAGTTTTGATAGTGGAATGTGGCTTGTTTGTGCTTTTGGTTGAGGTCCTGGGTGCCTCGTGGTGATTTCAGATGGTTGATGGGAGGTTTACAGTTTGAATTTGGACTTGAAGAGCTGAAATTGTTGTCACTACTGCACATGCGTCATGGTAACCATAGGTGCGGGTTTGTTGAAACGCCTAGAGGGTTGCAGATATGGAAATGGCCGAAGGGAGCTGGAACCCCTGAAACGGCTGTTCCAGCGCACCTGCAATAGTGCAGTTGCGGGTGTTTGATCGTAGGAGCGGTCCGGGGTGTTTAAGTGATTCGCACAGAAGCACACCTAAGACCGCATGTCCGAGATTTTGTACTGCAAAAGTGGTTTAGCTGGTGCATAACATATATGTTTGATCCTTCGCGAATTTCAAAAGGGGAGAAGCTTTGGAGAGCAATTTGAAGAGGGAATTCAAAAGGATTTTGTGGACTTAAGTTTTTTGGACCCTAAACTTGTTTCTATGATGGTTTTTAACTGTTTAAGCTTGAAATTGGTGAAAATTAGTAGTAAAATTGGGTATTTAGGGCTTGGAAATTTGAGACCTTAATCTAGGGATTTGAGGGGTAAATTGTGGTTGAATTTTTGTATCTTTAGTATGTATGAACTCGTGAGAGTGTAAGGATTCCAGTTTTGTAAATTTTATTGGAATTCAAGACGTGAGCCCGAGGGTGGTCAATTTTGGGATTTTGTATGTAAATTGGTTATTTTCGAGTGCGCTTTAGTCCTTTAGCATATTGTGATAGTATGGTACTATTTTTGGCTAGATTTGGAGAATCCGGAGGCCGAGTCGAGAGGCAAATTCATCGCAAGCTTGATCTTGGACCGGATTGAGGTAAGTAATGATATGAGTATTGAGGGTATGAAACCCCGAATTTCACATCGTTGTGCTACTTTGAGGTGACATACACGCTAGACGATGAGCGTATGGTTGTGCACCATTGGGGATTATGACCTAGTCCCTCTTGTATGACTTTTAAGTCGCGTATTTAATTGAAAAATTATTTGATATCATTGTGGCTTTGGAAAGTACTCGCATGTCTTGGGTTGAATGCCATATTTAGGCCTCATGCTAACTTTTTTGCACCCTTAGGGGATTTTAACTACTATTCCCTAGTGTTTTTACTTCATATTTATACTCAGTAAGGTCGTATTCTACTATTTTCATATCTTAGCCATATTTACTATGTGTTGATATTTTAAATGATATTTTGGGCTGAACATCATGTTTTATTGTTGCCTGAGTGGCTTGAGAGATTTTTGACTGAGTGAGACCAAGGGCGAGTGTTGTGAGGATATTATGAGATCGTGCTGCACGTCCCAATAGTGTTGTATTGATTAATGATTATGAGCTCGCGGGCCTAATTAGTTACGCCATGAGGTGGTTTGTTATGAGGCTAATTGCCAATTCATTATACCAAGAGATGGCTTGATATTATGCTTGGGTTGTAAGGAGCCCCTTAAGGACTTTGTACACCCCCCATTGAGCGCGGTAACTGGTATAAGTGATATAACGTAGCATGAAGGGCTCTTGTTGTTTCATATTGGTGCCCGATGGGTTGTTCTTGATCCTTATTGTTCCCAAATGGTAGTTCTTGATTCATGTTATGCCCGAGGGGATGCATACGAGTGATTCTGAGGTAGCCCAATGGGCAGGCTCTGTTGAGATTATGCCCGGGGGGTGGTTTATGGTATATGTTTTACTCGGGAGGCTATTTACGTTTCAATCATTTTTACTCAGTTTTTTATCACTCGTTTGAAACTATTGAAAGTTGTTTTGAAAGGTTTTACTAAGCTTAAGCTTGATCTACAAAGTGAATGCTTTCTGTACGGTTTTGATAATGTACTACATTTGTATTAGCGTTGTGACGTGGCTTACATGTTTTCTTACTGCTTAGTATTTCATTTACTTTTATTACTCACTGAATTGGAGTATTCACATTACTTCCTGCACCTTGTGTGCAGATTCAGGTATTTCAGAGCCCAGAAGCGGGTGTTGATTTCTTAGTGGTAGAGTCATCAGAGTTAGCAAAGTATCTACCCGACGTTCGCAGCCTTTCTCTTCTTCTTTCTGTTTTCCCTAGATTGTATTAGTTAATGTTTTGACTCTTCGTTGTATTCAGACCTTCGTAGATGCTCGTTCCTTGTGACGCCCTGATATCCTGCTTGTGTATTGATGCCGCACTGTTCATTTAGACTTACATTATGAGATATTTCATTAATTAAAGACTAAAAATGACTTTATTTGAATGATGGTTAATTCGGGAATTGTGTCGACTTGCCTAGTTTCACAACAGTCTCCATAACGACCGGGTCGATTTTAGGGTCGTGACATTGTCGTAACATGATTGGATTGTAAATTATTTCTATCAATAACACACAATTACTTAATTATCTATATCACGAATCATTAGTGAAAAATGGTTCAAACAAGTCATCTACAAAATAACTATGTAATCTGGCATTTGACATAATAACTACATAATATCTAAGTTCTAAAGGAGTATTATTCTAAAATTAATGGGTTATGAAACTTGTTCATAAGTAACAATTTGTCTACAACTTTTCTACAAAATCAACTACAACTAAACAAATTAACTTTAAATTAACTTTTCTTCCGGACTTGCATTATCTCGTTCAGAACTATAAATAATGAAAACAAAGGGTAACAAGAAAAAACAATAGTATAATGAATTTCTAACAATTTTTAACCAAAAAAGGATCTCCATAGTATTTTTAATTTAAAGTAGTAATTTCATGGACAAAATTAACAAAACTAAAGGTAATATAATTGTAGCCCGAATCTGCTACAAATATGTTTTAACTAACTTGTTCTAAGGTAACATATTGTCTACAACTTTGCTACAAACCCACTACACCTATACATTTTAACTATAATATTACTATAAAATAAGAAAACTAATTCTTCTTCTTCTTCTGGAGTTCTATTCTCTCATTTGCAGCTGGTGGACCTTTTCTTCTTGCTAATCTGCCAAACACCTCACCTCACTAATTGCACCACTTTCTCGCTTTTTCCTAGTATAATCCCAAAATTGAGCTCCACAATGTCTACGATGTTGATCAATACCGCAAAAGTCTTCCTTTGAAATTGATAGATCTTCAATGCTAATATATTCACCAAATGCAGCAACGTATACACCACAATCAATGCAGAAGAGAAATTAGGGAAACGAGATTTAGCATTCAGCGAGTGAATAAAATCTATTAAATAAATAGAAGGAAAAGGCAGTTTTTTCATACAGTGAACCTTCTTTTTGCTAGGGTATCTCACAGACCAACCACTGAATATCAAGAGGACGAGTAACACCTTTTTCAGTATATGCCTTTGTGTTCTTGTAGTAGATGTCTAATGCTTACCATAGAATCAAGTGGATGACAAATACAGGAGGATCTTTGTTGAAAATTTGTTGACAGTAGATTCAACAATGATGTGATTGTGTGAAGAGACCATAGAATCATATACATATAGAGCCCTTTCGGGAATGTCAAAAACAACCAACAACCAATGAAATATTTCCATAATATTTATTGGCATAATCACAAAATCAAATTGATCCCGTGCAACATTTGAAGTAGTTTGTACCCAAATATGTATTCTGCTACGACGTCCTGGGATTTGACAACAACTAGGTTCTTATCGTTAGGGACAAAAAAATAAATGCACTAAGAAATATGAACATATTATATAAACTAACCTCCTTGAAGATTTATCGGTACCCAGTATAATCAGTTGTTGAATTCGTGCAACAACTTAGGATCAACATTTTGACCTATAATCCCAATAAACGGATGTTTGCTCTGAAAAATTGGAGGTCCAACATAAGTACTACCACTAAAATTGTAAATAGGGAGAAAGGGTGATCGGGCATGCGTTCCAGGCTGCATTGTTCTTCCTTGATTCATATGGGTTGTTTTATCTTGGCTAAGCTCGCTGAACTTAACAATCTGGGAGAAATTCTTTGGCAACTCAAAATCATCAAGTGTTACTTTTGTTTTATCACATTTCGATTCGTCCGAATCACCTACATTAACGTGCTCGGCCGGCTCATCTCCTTCTTCACAGCAATCATCTCCTTCTTTTATGACATTCTCTTCTTCAATAGGAGATTGAATTTTTCTCCTTTTTCACATTTTTCAATCCTTCTTCTTCACAACAATCATCTCCTTCTTTTAAAAAATTCTATTCTTCAATGGGAGATTGAATTATTTCCCTTTCTCATCATTCTTCTATTCTCCGTGAATGCTTATTGTATCGTCAAGTATTGTAGATTCGACATGCATATCTTCCTTCACTGTTACAGTAAGTATGTTTAACTTAATCATTTTGAGACAATTTGTACCAAACACTAAGATTTCATCCAATATCTATATAACAACTAAGTTTATAATGTTGATGTGATGATAACTTGTACTAACTCATACCTGCATTCTCTTAATCGATTACCGCTTCAAAATGAGTATCTAAAGCAACACGTACATGAGCACTCTCATTAGTTTCCATGTCATTCACATGTCTTGTATTTAAGAAACTCATTCGAACTATAATGCACTATGACAATCCAACTGATCATTTTGAGAATTTTCACATTGCTCGCCAGTTCTTGGGCATGATTATCCCCATATGATGTACTACGACTTATGTAAATCGACCGTTTTGATTTTTAGGTTAATCAGAATAGATATGAAAGGATGATTCTCAACTTGAAGCATTAAATTTGAAAGGTTTGACTCAGTCTTGATTTTTTAATATCGAATTTGGATTTTTATGATTTGATTAGCTCCATAGGGTGATTTTTTACTTAGGAGCATGTTGAAAATGTATTTTGGAGGTCCGCGGAAAATTAATACTTGAATCGGTAAAATTTGGAATTTTGGTATTTCTGATCGATAGTGGAAATTTTGATATTGGGGTTGGAATGGAATTTTAGAAGTTGCAACAGGTCTTTTGTGTCGTAGATGATGTGTGTGCAAAATTTCAGGGCATTCCGACAAGGTTTGGTAGTCCTTTTGATCAAAAGCGAAATTCAGAAGTTTTTGGAGTTCTTTGGCTTGAATTTGTGGTTAATTCGATGTTTCGATGTTTTTTTAGGTGTTTAGAAGACTCGTATATGTTTTGATGGTGGTATAAAACTTGTATGTACTTTTGGTTGACGTCATGGGGGCCTCGGGGGTGATTTCGGATAGTTGACGGGAGGTTTGGAGTTGGAATTTGTAGCGGAAGTGCTGAAACTCCTGTCATAACTGCACCTGCGCCTTGGGGAATGTAGGTGAGGGCTCACAGAAGCGCCAAGGGGGAAACAAATGCCAAAATGCACATATGGAGCTGGAACAGCAGATGCGCGTGCTATTGCAGGTGCGGTCTGGCGCGGTTAAGTGAATTCTACAGATATGCACCTGCAACTGCAAGTGCGGGTCCACAGGTGCGAGAATGTTGACCGCAAATGCGACTTTGTTTGGGCAGATCATATAAATTAAGGCCTTCGCAATTTGGAGCTATTTTTCATCACTTTTCATACAGAATAGAGCTTCTGAGAGCCAATGTGAAGAGGGAATTCAAGAAGGCTTGTTGAGGTAAGATTTTTTAACATAAAACTCGTTTCTATGGTGTTATTTCACAGATTAGGCTTGTAATATATGGAAATTTGTGGTTGAATATGAAGAAAACTAAGGCTTGAAATTGGAGACTAAAAATAGGGATTTGGGGGGTCATTTGTGGTTGGATTTTGGTAAATTTGGTAAGTATGAACTCGTGAGAGGATAGGGATTCCATTGATATTAATTTGTCGGATTTTGAGACGTGGGCTCGGGGGTCGGGTTTGGCCGATTTTGAGATTTTTGGTATAAATTGGTTATTTTTGAGTGTGCTTTATTCCCTTAGCATATGTTTTGTGATATGAATCTGTTTTGGTTAGATTTGGAGCATTTGGAGATGGATTTTAGAGACAAGGGCATTATGGCCTATTTGATTATGCCACGAGATGGCTTGTTGTAGCGCTTGGGCTGTAAGGTGCCCTTCCCCGAGTCTGTACACTCCGGTGAGCACAGGTACCCAATCTGAGATGCGATATTCCCTGAGGGGCTGTTATTGTTTCATTCTATTGTCCTGTGGGCTGATATGAGTGATTCAGAGATAGCCCGAGCGGCTGGTTCTATTGATATTTTTCCTGAGGGGCGAGTATGATACAAGTTTGGCTCGAGGGGCTGTTTTTATATTGCTATTCTTTTACTCACTGCTTTTATTACTTGTTTGAAACTATTGAAAGGTGTTTTAAAAGATTGTACTGAACTGAGATGTTTTACGTGTTTCAATGATTTACTGCATTGTTCTAGACTTATACTATTTTGCTGTAGCATTATGCTGTGGTTTGTGTGTTCTCTTACTGTTCAACCGCCTTTACTTTTATTACTTACTGAGTCGGCATACTGACATTACTCCATGCACCTTACGTGCAGATCCAAGAGCTTTGGGTCGTGATAGAAAGTGTTGATATTGCTTACGAGCTGATCGGAGTTTACTAGGTAGTTGCTTGGCGTTCGCAGCCTAGTGCTTCTCCTTCCTATCTTAGTTAGTCTTGTATTAGCATTTCTATTATACTATGTTGTCTTTATCTTATTCCTATACGAGTTTTATTTTTCATTACTGGTGACACCTTGATGTCGGGATGTGTTTGTTTCTGCATTGTCTATTTTGACTTATACCATTGGTTTATTAGCTAATTATTGACTTTAAAAGTCTTAAAATAAATATCTGGTTGGTTTGGGGTTTGTGTCGGCTGGCCTTGTTTCACGATAGGCATAATCATGACCGGATCCATTTTAGAGTCATGACATGCACATTAATTGATAAATTTTTAGGCAATATATAGGTACATTGTAGATCTATGTAGATATGTAAATATGTATAGATATACTGTCGGCATCATGTAGATATGTCGACACATATTATAGATATATTGTTTATAATGTAGATATGTCGTACATACTTTCTTTACTGCTGCTGGCATGCACTGGTTTATCACTACTATTGAAACCCAATTTTCCAATAATATTTCAAAACTAGAAATGGGCATCAATTAGTATTTTTCATACAATTTCTACCTTTTTAAAAATATTTTAACTAATTTCACACAACATTTATTTTATAAAACAACCATTAAATTGCATCACAAAATAGTTTTAATAATTTTTTGGGTTAATTTTATTCATTTGTATTCATATTAAGTTTTAATTATTTCACGAAAAGCCACATCTGTATTTTAGGATACAATTGCAATTACTTTGCAATTGTATCCTACACGTGCATTAGTATATTATTTTTACCGAACAATAGTCTTTTATATTTTTAAAATATTAAGTAACTATTTTATAATATTTCCATGTATTAAGATAATTTTTTATAATTTATTAATTATTATTAAAATTGTTTTAGCAATTAATTCTATATTTAACAATTAACCCCTTTTCATTCAAAACTTAACCTATCAACTAGCCCATTTTTAATACAATTACCTGCCCAAAATCCCAAGCCCAATACCTGTCTAGCCCAAGCAATCTACTCAACCCGGCTCTTGTTACATCCTGGCCGTTGATCATTTTGAACAACGATTCAGATCTCCCACAACCTAAAATAAACTAACCTATACCCCCCAAACCTTAATCATTTCTCACCTTACACCGCCACCCTGAAATCCTTCTACTCTCAAACGCTCTCAATATAAACCCTAATCTCCAAACGGCGTAACTCACCTATGGCCATCTCCGATGACTTCTCACCACCTCTCACGCCTCTCTCTCATGTTATTCTTGCCATCTCCAGGGCCCTCAAGTGACCGGGGCTAGTAACTTGCATCTATGGTCTTCTCTCGCTTGTCTTAGGCCACTTCAGTGAGATTCCGAGTAAGATCGTCCTATATTAGCTACGACCTATGTGTTTCTCGGTATGTTTCTTCATCTCTGTATGGTTCTTTTCGAACCCCTAATTTCTTTTATAATCCTCCTAGATCTATACAGATCTAAGGTGATTTGAGTTTGTTTCCTGCGAGTTTTACAACAGCCTTGAGATTCTTTACAAGAATTGAGTAATTTTCTAGTGATTTTCATCTTTTTCTAAAAGTAGAGTTTCCCGAATTTCTTTTAAATTTTTTTTGATCTCCTTGTGTTTATACTTCTGGTTATCATATATTTTGACTATTTTTATGAGTCTGTTACAACCCTAACTCGCTTGTACCAATAGCCGCAATTTTGTGGGTTCTTCGTTTGGTTTCTAAATATTAGTACATCTTATTGTGTTCTTGCTTTGGATTCTCGTGATGTCTTTTCATTTGTTGTCCTAATATGATTCTACTAAGTTTCTTAGTTTGACTCTAATTGAGTCTATATGCTTGATCTTTCTCATTGAATCAGTGTTGTTTAACTTTTGTTTTGTTAAAATTATGTATCGATTCCTAACTACTCATAATTTACCTTATTTTATATGGTAAACATGCTGATTCTTCCATGACTTCTCTTTACCTCAACCCTTTATTATTCAAAATCGCTTTATCACTGGTTTAATTTGAACACTTTCCTTTAAACGTTTGATTTTTACCTCTTTACTCAATTTTATTGAATTTGTTTGCCTTAATTGTTTTTCTCTGCCTTGTTTGTATTTCACTGATTATTACTGATTTTTTTCCTTAATTAAAGTACTGTTCATTTAGCCCTAATTACCTATTCTATACCTAAACCTTAATTGATTTTTTCCTTAAATACTTAGCATAATTTTACCGTTGATTTAATTGTCCCTTGATTAAGGAAGGATCTTGATGATTTATGTGTCAGTTTCATGAGTTACTACTTAATTGATATTTTACCTTATGTTTCAAGCTTTTTATTACTATATAAACCTCCTCTTCTTTTAAGTTCTACACAATAACAACGACACTAGTTTAAAAACTCTATCTTATACTTAGAGCTTCCTGCCCTTTTCTGTTAATTACTACTTCCATTGAACACGCCGGCTGTAAGCCTAGGCTAGTTATTACACTACACTGCTCTATACTTTGTGTCTGCTCTCCTTAACTAGTATGTCTCTAATTAAGTTTTGACAACGAAACCCTATGGGTTTCATTCCTGCACTAGTTCATCAATTGTGATTTCAACTTGTATTGTCTACTTCTTTGCTCACCATGTCTAAAATCTTCCTGTTCAATGTATTCTTTAATTCTGTACTCTTTTTTTGCTTACTTCTTTGCTTTGCATGTCTAAATTTATGTTCTGTTCAATGCATTTTGTACACTCTGTACTCTTTCCTACCTATTTCTCTACCTAGCATGTCCAAATTATATGTTTAACCCTGTTCAAGATAGGCCAACTATTATCTATGTCCTGGCTATTTGCTAAGTCTCTATGATCCTAAGTGTTGCATGTAGTTTGTGACAATATGTTTCATCTATCCTATTCCTGTACCCTGAGGTGATTCTTATGTGCCACAATCCCTTTATCCTCATGTGAAGTTCTATTTGTTAAGTGTTCTGAGTGTCTCTTATGACCAATTGATTGTCTGCTGCTTGATATTTCTCAAACTGTCTTCTACCACCAAGTTATTTCCTATTTTCTAATAAACTTTCCTACTTCTGAAGTTATCTCTATACTATTTTCAAAACAAAGCTATGTCATACACCCTCTCATTACTCGTAGAATATTAGGTTCTGCCTCTTTGGCATGTGTACTGCCTTGAGATCCTTGAGATCTCTCGGATATCTAGCATGTCAAAGCTGGCCCTTCCACACTGCACCTAAAATCAGTTATTGTATGAGAAAAGGGTCTTGGTGCGAGCACTTGCCTAGATCTTTGAGATCTTTAGGGAACTCTCACACACCTAGACATGATACTATCTATGGAACTTTGGCACTCGAGGCTATTGGGGGCTTGGAAAGTCATTTGGGCCTGCTTCAGGCTCATTACAGTTAACTTCTTTCTTTTTCTTTATTTATTTATGTAATTTATTCTGCTGGCCTGTAATATTTATGGTAAATAATGTTGCGGTGATTAGTAAAAATGGGGTGTGTAGTTGTATGCATGTTGGGTGCATTGGGTAAATAACATGCCTATAAGGTTTTGCTAATTCGAATGTATTTATTATGTTTACTTTACAATATTAGAAACCATGCCTATAGGATCTAAATCGCTTAAAACAATTAAGATCATGCCTATATGGTTGTGTTAATTCGAATGAATTTGATATGTTTGCTTTACAATATTAGAAATCAAGATTATATGATCTAAATGACTTCAATAATAGAAATCATGTCTATAGGGTTAAAACCAACTTTAATTAGATATCATGCTTTAGAGTACAAAGTGATTGAGTTTGGTTTCTACTGCAGCATGTATTTACATTTGGTTCACTAGAAATTATGCCTATAAGTTTGAAAATCAGCTCTTAACAATTATATACCTTGCCTTCACGAATAAAAGTTAGAAATCCTACCTATATAACTTAAAATCAGTTTAGTTAAACAAATCAGTTTTATTCATGGTAGTTCATTCTGAATTGGTTTAATCCATTGTCCGCTTCTTTGGATGAGTTTTCAAACACTGTCTTAATTTACTACTGCTAGAAAGCATGTCTATAGGATCCCAAGTGTCCATTTAAAACTGTTCACTATTTTACTGCATCAATTTAGACATCATGCTCCTAGGACATCATTGTTCTGTGTTTAGGCAAGCCTATAGGGCGATTCAAATTCTGCAACTTTGACACTGTGCTTTGTTATTTAAAACTGTTTAGATTTAACAGGTCTAAATCAGTAGGCAAGTTAAATAGGATTTTTACACTTTGTTCTAATTCAATAATGTGCAATCCCTGCTCACCAAGATATCATGTTTAGAGTTTTCTCTTAAATACTTGGCCGTTGTTTGAAGACGTGCATTTACTTATTATATTTGTGCATGTGACTATAAGCCTGTAATCTTTTCTCTTTAAATGCATTCCTACTTGTTCTTGATTGACGCCTATACTTTTATCCTTTAAAACCTTAGGAAGGTCTACAACTGTCCAAAAGCAGAGGTCCTAAATACCTCCAGGGCCACGAGGAAGGGACGTTTACTGCATGCATTGGACATTTTCAAGGTTTCTAGAATGCTTTAGGCTATGATCCAGGGGAGGGACTTGGGTAGAAAGGGATATGATAAGTACGCACTAATATCATATGTAGCCCCTCATTGAGGAGTGATTACCGGGTATTGCGTGGGATGATCCTATAGGTTAACTAACCTAGGACCCCTCTTTCCCAATTCCCAATGTGTAAAATTCACCTTTTCTATGTGAATGCAACTTGTTCATGTTTTTTCCTATTTATCTCATTACTTGAGTCAAACAATGTCAAAAGCATGCCCTTATTTGCAAGTATATGTTTAAATCATTTATTTGTTAAAATGACTAATTCGCAAGTATAAGTTCAGTTAGTACTCACCATTGTGGACCTAGAGGAGTGCCTAACACCTTCCCTTCAAGGTTATTTCGAGCCATTACCCTAAATCTTTGGTATTAGAAACCAGTCTAAGAGTAAAATAGCTCAAGGTGCCCTAACGCACCATAATCTGTTAGGTGACGACTCTTCAAAATACAAAAACCCCAAAAAACGGAAATGACTTATTACTCCCATGAATGTCGAAACACGGAATTCTCTCTCTCCCTCCCTCCCTCTCTCTATCTCTCTCTCTCTCCCTGTGAAAGAGGGAAAAAAGGGGGCACGACAACTAATGCACGGAAAATGTTGATTGTTCTTTTTTTTTATTTGCTCAGCAATTTTTGTGTAACTCCTAGCAAACTGCAGGATTTAAATTTGTTAGTATATATACATTATGAACGATAATATAAACTTAGAGGTGATATAAATTGTTTTGTTAACTAAATATATTTTAAATATTATCGTGGCATCAACGTTAGCTTTTTGACTATATATCGCTTGCAAAACAGCCTTGATTGAGTCATTGTGTAGCACTCGAAAGCTACCTAGTTCTTCAAAAACATTTGTTAACGAAAATATTGGCTTAACATAAATTAACAAACATCTAATATTCTTTATATATGTTACCTTGTAAACATCTCTTCTTAGTTTTTTAATGTCTGTCAGAATATCTATCATGTCCTCTGTTCCAACAAACATCGTGTGTCTTGATGGAGATGCATAATCTTTCGAAGCCTCAGAATTGGTTTCAACTTGTTCAAGTATGTATTCAACTCTATCAGGCAAAGATATTCTAGAAAGTTTGGGTGCTTCAATTATGTTGGTGAAGTAAGTGAAAAAGGAAATTATTTTGACTTAGACATAATATGTAAAAAAGATGTAGATAAATTTAATAAATTTTTTTCCCTTAAGTGAAAACCATTTACCTTGATCCATGCTGGTTTGATCATTCTATCTTCAATTGCAGATAACAATATCTTGTCTTTACTAACTGACAAACTAAGTATGCAAGGGATGGAATTTGCAACCCTCGTAGCTATATCAGTGTTGACGGTAGAGCAACCCTAATACAACCATATTTACGTAGCCAGTGCACATCCTCGAATGAGATAAGAATGAACAGAAGGATTGAGCTTGTGCCTAACAGATTGAAGCAACTATTTGTAAAAATCAGTACCCCAAGCATAGGAAGAATTCTTGTTTGGAACTATACAACTTGACTGCACTATCATCGTTCAACCAACCCTACTTGTCTTTGTCTAAAGGGCAGAGGAAGAATTCTATGAGATATAGAATGTAAAACTTGACTGCACTATCATCGTTCAACAAATTTTTGGTGATTATATTTTGTTTTAAGTATGACTTCTCAACTTTTTTCTTGCTTGGAACATAGCTTCTCATAATTTTACTGTCATATATCGGTGCATAGCCAAAGTTTGTCACTTCCATATAACATTTTAGGCCAGTTATCAATGCAAACTCTCTCAAGCCAAAATTTAGCCTCTGACCCTTTATCTCAGCTGAAAAATAGTCAGAACCAGATGCATTCAATTCATACTGCATTAGAAGAAAAATTGCTTGATTTTGCACGAATATTCTGGGAAACGAAAGAAAATAACCAAAACATATCATCTTGAAAAGCATTAAACCATTTGAAGAAAATAAATCCTTCATTTGGCCAAGAATACTGGGGGTCGGATAATGTCTGAAACCTAACACCCCCATAATCAACATTATGAGGTGCATAAAAAGGTTTATTCTGCAGCAACAGGAAAAATTTCTTACAAAAACAAGGCTCAAACTGAAAAAACAAAATATCTATATTCTTAATACAATATTCCTATACAATTACATAATTGAGTAAAAAGCAAATAACAACATAACTACAATTTTATTACAAAATTTCTACAATCTTTAAACAGAGTTAAAAAAAAAAAGGCAAATATTTATATTAAAATATATCTACAATCATGAATTATAAATCTACTACAAATCTACACAATTTAGACAAAATCTCTACAAACTGCAACATCAAATATTATATAGTTTCATAAGAATGAGAATAACTTTTTTTTAGCTTTTACCAAAATTTATTTTTGAAACTAATAACTTTTTACCTTCACCATTGACTATTGGGAAAAGTTCTAATAAATTTTTGAACTTTCGTCCCTTTTGAAGCTTTTGCATTAAGAGACAATCTAATTGTTTTTTTTTTTGAAACGCTAATGCCACTTTTGCTTTGACGAATTCATCATCGAAATCAATCAATTTTCCTTTCCTTTTTGTAGATTTGACAGGTATGGAAGATTCAGCATTCTCAATATCATGCTTTTTCTTTATTCGAGCTTATGCCCCAGCTTCACGAGGGGAAAGCTTGGGCTTGTTCTCTGCTTTTGCATGAGTTGATTTTGAAGCTTTTTTGGGTAAATTTAATGAGAAATCACCCAAACTAAAATGAAGGAACGTCTTCTCCTTTGTCTTTTGTACGACTATTCGTTGAAGATATCTTCTTCTTCATTGAAAATTAAAGTAATTAGAGACGTTAATCGA
The DNA here is from genome assembly GCA_034376525.1 of Nicotiana benthamiana. Classification (NCBI taxonomy): domain Eukaryota; kingdom Viridiplantae; phylum Streptophyta; class Magnoliopsida; order Solanales; family Solanaceae; genus Nicotiana; species Nicotiana benthamiana. The sequence goes on from CM067326.1 coordinate 44,557,777, forward strand.
GGTGGAGATTTTAAATAAGAGAAGGAATTTCATCTGGTTTTGTGAAGAAGAGATAAAAAGGGGTAGATGGAGGATTTTAAGAATTTTGAAATTGTTGGTGATTATACATGGGAGGGGGGGGGGAGGTTGGATGTGATGTGGAGAGACAAATGTGAGGAGAGTGGATGTGATGATCCAAAAGTCATCACATATTTTAGAAACTAATTCAGCATTCTTCAGGCCTAAAAAATCTCTTTTTAATATTATCTCGATTTGCGTTCATAGTCCAGGTGCATAGCCGTAAACTAAATATGTGAAAATTTATGGAAAAGGATGAATTTCAACTTTAAAGTGAATTAAGTTAACTTCTATCAACATTTTGGATAAATTGACCCGGACTTGTAATTTGACAGTCCCGGAGGGTTCTTAGAAAAATATGGGACTTGGGCATATGCACAAAATTTAATTTCGAAATCCGAAGCCCGAGAAATGAATTTTTAAAGAAAATTATTTTAAGGAATATTTATGAGTTTTAATGTTTGATTGTATCGGGCTGGTATTTTGGTTCCAGGGTCCATTGTAGGTCTTATATATGATTTGAGTCAAACCTGTGAAATTTGATAAGAAATGCGTTTGAAATGATGTGAATCAGATTTTATTTGAAAAAAATTAGAAAAAAAATTAAAGTTCTTAAGAAATTTCATGATTTTAATGCAAAATTCATAGTTTTTGATGTTATTTTGATGATTTGAATGCACGAGCGAGTCTGTATGATGTATTTAAGTTAGTGAGGGCTCGAGTGAGTTTTGGATAGGGCACGAAGTAGAATTAGACTTGCGAAAATATTACAGACATTAGTTTTTATATTGCAGGCCTGCAGGCTTCGCGATACGAAGCCTGGCTTGCAAATGCGAGGGCTGAGTCACAAATTCAAAATAGCCCAGGCCAATCATTCCTCGCAAATGCGAAATTATTAATCGCAAATGCGATGCCCCCAGTTACTACCTTAGTTACAAATGCTATTGCTTTACTACAAATGCAACTTCGCGTTTCCAAAAGGTCTATCGCAAACGCGAATAAGAACGGAAAACTGACTTAGTCGCAAATGCGACATTTTTTTTGCAAATGCTAACTACTCATAATTTCAAAGGGTTCGCAATTGCGAACCTTGGTCACAATTGCATCGGTAAAGACATGTAAATTCACACATAGATACATTTTCAACCATTTTTCATATCTCTTCAAAACCAAAACACTCTAGGGCGATTTTTCAAAGGTAATTTCTTCTCCCAATCGATTGTAAGTTATTGATAACTCGATTTCTTCAATTGTTGACATCGTTTCACATGATTTCAACTCAAATAAAAGGTTTTCATGGGGAAATTGGGTATTTTGGGAAGAACCTAGGTTTTTCAAATTTTGGGGATTTGGAACTCGATTTGAGGTCCGATTTCAAAGTAACTTATCTATTTGAGTTTGTGATGGAATGGCAATCGGGTTATGGTTCAAACCTCAGCTTTTGACCATGTGAGCCTAAGGGCGATTCTTTGACATTTTTGGCAAACTTTGGAAAACTTATTTTTATGCATTAGAATTGATTTATTTAGCATTTATTGATATAATTAAGTAACTTGTAGCTTGTTACGAGCGAATTGGCAGTGGAATCAAGGGGTAAAGAGATAGTTGAGACTTGAATTGTGTTCGTAGCATCGAGGTAAGTGTTTGGTCTACCCTTTACTTGAGGGATTAGGAGTTGTGTCCTATTTGCTACATGCTACTTGTTGAGTATGACATATAATCATGGTGACGAATATCTATACGCTGGTGTCAAGCATGACCCTGAGTCTTAAGGTGGAATTGTTGAGTTTTTAATAAATACTACGAATGTCTAAGTTGTTGATTCTCTGTTTTGAGTAAGGATATTACTATCCTCCTGGGAATTACTTATGATTAAGTATTAGTGCTTTGATTATAGCTAGTTCTCTCTTTCATTAACGTATTTACTGATACTGTCGAATCCCTTGACGGGATAGTGTTGTTTCTTTAATGATCCCTAGCCGGGACACTCTTTGAGATTTGGTGCTGAACTGTATATGTAGATCAGGTTGCATGCTGTTATTATATTATATTTGGATCAGGTTGCACGCTGCAACAGTATTATATTAGGATTGGTTGCACGCTATAACAATATTATATTTGGATCGGGTTTGCACACCGAAACAATATTATATGTGGATGGGGTTACACGCGGAAACAATATTATATTTGAACCGGGTTGCACGCCGCAACAATATTTTATTTGAATCAGGTTGCATGCTCCAACAATTATATAATTGGGTCGGGTTGCACGTTGCAACGGTTATAAATGATATGGATCGGGTTGCATCCTGTAACAGTGTTATTATGATTCGGATTGGGTTGCGCACCACAATAATAGGTAGTAAAGGTTTTTATTGATTGGTCACGAGTTCCTTATTCATTTGCAATGAACATTTAATTGGTTTTTTATGTTTTACATCTTAAATTTTTGTTGGTAAATGATATTTCCCCATAACATGTCCCCTTCTATCCTTATTTGTTTATTCTGTTTTATTTTCTGATGTACATTATATAACTGCAGGTTTATTTGGTAGTCTGGTCCTAGCCTTGTCACTACTTTACGAGGTCAGGCTAGGCACTTACCAGCACATAGGGGCGGTTGTGCTGATACTACACTATAGACTGTGTGCAGATCCCAGAGTAGCAGCTTTTAGGCCTTAGCTTGGGTGGCTCCCTTCAGTCTATAAAGAGACCCAAGGGAGTCTTGCAGACGTCCACAGGCCCTAACATCTCCTTTTATCCCTTTATCCTGTTTAGGTTACTTATTTTAGAAGCATTGTACTATTTATCTTCGGACTTTGTTTGTAGTACTCTTAGACCATTTGTGAAGGTTTGCAACCAGTTCTAGTTAGTCGTTGTTCAAACAATTGAAGTAGATATATATTCAGATAGTTTATTTTCTTTTCTTGTGCTTGTTATATATTCCACTGTGTAGAGTTATTGCTTCATAATTGTTGGTATCCGAGCTCTAGGTTACATAGGTCTCACTATTCACAAACAAGCTTAGTAGAGCCTGAGAGATCGGTACAGAGACGTATGTATTTATCCCAGAGGCTACAGAGTTAGGAAAAACTTTACATCTATTCTTTCTTGTCGTGTTATTTTGTTCTCTGATTGCTAAATTGAACCCTATACTCTTGTCCTTTCACGAATGGCCGCTTCTTCTGCATGACAAAAGCATAGACCGGTGATAGATCAGCTATGTCTTCAGATGCCTTGGTGAGATTGGACAGGTTCACCAAGCTCTTCACTACTACCTTCAGTGGTGCATCTTCTAAGGATCCCCAGGATTATCTAGACAGCTATAATGAGGTTCTCAAGAACATGGGGATAGTGAAAACCAACGGGGTTGACTTTGTTACTTTCCGCTTGTCAGGATCCGCTAATACTTGGTAGAGAGATTATTGCTTGGCTTGACCAGCCGAATTACCTGCTTTGACATGGGAGCAGTTTACTCAACTTTTTCTGGAGAAGTTTCTCCGTATCACTCAAAGATAGAGATCTATCTGAGGTATTTTGAGCGTCTCTAGTAGGGTTCTATAACTGTTACTTAGTACGAGAATAGATTTATCGACTTGGCTTGTCATGCTCTTATCATACTTCACACTAAGAGAGAGAGAGAGAGGGTGAAGAGGTTCATTGAGGGACTAATTCAGCCTATTCGACTTCAGATGGCCAAGTAGGTAGGGAGTGAGATTTCCTTTTAGGAGACAACCACTATAGCTAGGAGAGTTGAGATGCTCCTATCGTAAGGAAGCAGTTAGGGGTCTGACAAGAGGCCTCATCATTCAGGCAGATTTAGTGGAGTCTCATCTGGAGGCAGGGATTCGTGCCGTAAAGGCCATCCTCGTGGGCCTTTTTAGTCAGCACTTTAGGTTTAACTCGGTGCTTCAAGTGGTCATGGTTCTCATATGCCGTATTGTGATTAGCAGCCCTACAGTGCATCACCAGCTCCTATCAGTGCACCGCCGTATTAGAGTTTTCATAGTGCCCATTCAAGTTGCCAGTGTCAGTCTCAGTTTCCTCAGCCGCATCACTCAGATGGATGCTTTGAGTGTGGTGAGTATGCTCATATCGGGAGGGTTTTTTCGGGATAAATGGGTACTCAGTTATAGCAGCAGGGTTCTCGTGCTATGGTTTCGGAACCAGGTATTCCACCGATTGCTCTGCTACCTAGGGGTGGGGGTAGAGGTGCTAGAGCTGGAGGTAGATGTCTTAGAGCTGGAGGTAAGAAAGGTAGGGGTGTTTTCCATCCAGCAGTAGGCCATCCCCAAGATGTAGTTTAGGGTGGTGGGGCCCAACCCCAATGTTACGCTCTTTCTACCAGGCCTGAGGCTAAGTCTTCCGATGTAGTTATCATAAGTACTTTTCTAGTTTATAGCAGAGATGCTTTAGTTTCATTCGATCCAGGGTCTATATACTCCTATATTTTATCTTATGCTTCTCCATATCTGGTCATGCCTAGTGATTCTTTGAGTGCTCCTGTTTATGTGGCTACACTGGTGGGTGATTCTATTATAGTAGATTGTGTTCATCGCTCTTGTGTTGTTGTGATTGGGGGTCTTGATAGCTGAATTAACTTATTACTGCTGCACATGGTGGATTTCGATGATTATTGGGGATGGACTGGTTATCACCTTACCATGCTATCTTCGATTGTCATGCCAGGACTATGACCCTAGCTTTACTGGGTTTACCTCATTTAGTGTGGAGAGGGACTCCTGGTCATTCTACCCGTAGTGTTATGTCTTTTGTGAAGGCTAGGCATATGGTCGAGAAGTGGTATTTGGCCTATTTAGCATATGTTTGTGATTCTAGTTCTAAGGTTCCTTCTATTTATTTTGTGCATATTGCTCGTGAGTTCCCTGAGGTTTTTCTTTCAGACCTGCTGGGTATGCCACCCAATAGGGATATTGACTTTTGCATTGATTGTGCTTCGGGAACTCAGCCTATTTCTATTCTGCCGTATCGTATGGCCCCTGCCTGAGTTGAAAGAATTGAAGGAGCAGTTGCAAGAATTGCTTGAGAAACGCTTCATTAGACCTAGTGTCTCGTCTTGGGGTGTGCCGGTGTTGTATGTTAAGAATAAGGATGGATCAATGTGAATGTGTATAGATTATTGGAAGTTGAACAAGGTTACAATAAATAATAAGTATCATGTGCCGAGGATTGATGATTTGTTAATTAGCTTCAGGGTGCCAAGGTATTTTCAAAGATTGACTTGCAATTTGGCTACCGTAAATTGAGGATTAGGGCATCCGATGTCCCTAAGATAGCTTTCCGCACTTGGCATGGGCATTATGAGTTCTTGGTGATGTCTTTCGGGTTGACAACTGCCCCATTAGCTTTTATGAATTTGATGAATCGAGTGTTCAGACCTTAATTGGATTTGATCGTGATAGTCTTCGATGATGATATTTTGATTTATTCCCGTAGCCGGGAGGAGCATGAGCAGCATTTGAGAGTGGTTCTTCAAACTCTAAAGTATAGTCAGTTATATGCTATGTTCTCAAAGTGTTAGTTCTAGTAGAGTTTAGTTGTATTTTTTGGTCATATTGTATCAGTGGAGGGTATTCAGGTTTCTCCGAAGAAGATAGAGGCAGTCGAGAACTAGCCTAGACGCGCATCAACAATACAGATCCAGTGTTTCTTCAAATTGGCAGGATATTATCGTCGGTTTGTGGAAGGGTTTTAATGTAATGTATCCCCAATGACCAGGTTGACCTAGAAAGGTGCGCAATGTAGGCTGTCGGACGAGTGTGAGGCGAGCTTTCAGAAGCTGAAGATTGCTTTGACTATGGCGCCAATGTTGGTTTTGCCCAAAGGTTCAAGGCCTTATACAATTTATTGTGATGCATCTCGTATTGGGCTTTGTGTAGTGTTGATGAAGGATTGCAAGGTCATTCATTGCATATGCTTCGCGTCAATTGAAGATTCATGAGAAGAACTCTCTGGTTCATAATTTGGAGTTAGCAGCCGCATTGAAGATTTGAGGGCATTATCTGTATGTCGTGGCTTGTGAGGTGTTCATGAATCACAAGGGTCTTCAGTATTTGTTCAAGCAGAAGGAGCTCAGTTTGAGGCAGAGAAGGTGGTTGGAGCTATTAAAGGACTACGATATCACCATATCATATCATCCAGGAAAGGCCAATGTGGTGGCCGATGCTTTGGGTAGGAAGTCAGCCAGTATGAGAAGTCTTGCTTATTCTCTGGTCGGTGAGAGGCTGCTTGCTCTAGATGTTCAGGCTCAGGCCAATCAGTTCGTGAGGTTGGATGTTTCTGAGCCCAACTGCATGTTGACTTTCACAGTCGCTCGTTCTTCTTTGTTGGAGCGCATCCGAGATAGACAGTATGATGATCCCCCTTTGTGTGTCCTTAGCGACACTGTACAACACAGAGGTGCGAAGCAGGTTACCTAGGGAGATGATGGAATTATGAGATTGCAGGGTCGAGTTTGTATGCCTAATGTGGACGGGCTTGGAGAGTTGATTTAAGAAAAGGCTCATAGTTCTTGGTACTCTATTCATTTGAGAGCCACGAAGATGTATCAGGATTTGCGGTAACATTATTTGCTGGAGAAGAATGAAGAAGGATATCATTGTATATTTGGCTCGGTGTTTGAATTGTCAGCAGGTTAAGTACGAGCATCAGAAGCCTAGCGGTTTGTTCCAAAAGATTGAGATTCCTGAGTGGAAGTTGGAGCGTATAACTATGGACTTTGTCTTTGGACTCCCACGGACTCAGAGGAAGTTCGATGCAGTGTGGCTTATTGTTGATAGGCTGACCAACTCAGCACATTTTATTCCTGTGGCAGTCTCATATTCTTCCGAGAGGTTAGCTTAGATATATATATTGATGAGATTGTTCGTCTTCATAGTGTGCCCTTATCTATCATTTTAGACTGAGATACACAGTTTATCTCACATTTCTGGAGAGAAGTCCAATGAGAATTGGGCACACGGGTTAGTTGAGCACAACGTTTCATCCTTAGACGGACAGGCAGCCTGAGCGGACCATTTAGATTTTGGAGGATATTCTCTGATCTTGCATCCCTGACTTTGGAGGCTCGTTGGACCAGTTTCTATCTTTTGCAGTGCTTGACTATAACAACAGCTACCAGACGAGTATCGAGATGGCTTCTTATGAAGCTTTGTATGGTAGGCGGTGTCGGTCACTATTTCGATGGTTTGAGCTGGGAGAGGCTCCATTATTGTATACAAATCTAGTACAGGATACCTTGGACAAGGTTAGGATCATTCAAGATAGGCTTCGTACAGCCCAGTCCAAGCAAAAGAGCTATGCCAACCGTAAGGTTCGAGATTTGGCATTCATAGTCGGTAAGTGGGTATTACTAGAGTTTCGCTTATGAAAGGACTGATGAAATTCGGGAAGAAGGGTAAGCTTAGTCATAGGTTTATTGGCCTGTTTGACATTATTGATCGAGTGGGAGAGGTGGCTTACAGACTTGCGTTGCCTTTCAGCTTATCATCCGTGCATCTAGTGTTTCATGTGTCCATGCCTCAGAAGTATTATGGCGATCCATCCCACGTGTTAGATTTCGGCACTATCCAATTGGACAAGGATTTGTCTTATGAGAAGTAGCCGGTAGCTATTCTAGACTGGTAGGTTCGTCAGTTGAGGTCGATGAGTTTTCCTTATGTTCATGTCGAGTGGAGAGGTCAGCCTGCTGAGGCATCGACCTGGGAGTCTGAGTCAAGTATGCGGAGCCGTTATCCCCTTCTTTTTTATTGTGAGGCCCGTGAAAGATTTTTGCTATAAACCAAAAAGCTCGTAGTGCCGAATTAGTAATATGTATTAGAAATATGTAAAAAGCTCGTCGTGGTTCGGACCATTTTGGACTAAGCTATGCATTAAAAAGTCGAGAAAATATGTTTTCCAGAAAAAATACAATTCTGCGATCGAGAATGCGACCGCATATCAAGTATGCTGATGGCAATTCCACCACAGAGCGAATCAGTGTGTTGGCCAAATTTGAAGACAACTATGCGGTCAATTAGCGATCACATGCTCGAAATGCGGACCACATAGTCGTTGTATAGTTTTCCAGTGGTTTTGTGTAGGGCAGATCTACGGTGCATTATTCGACCGCAGAACGTGAATGTGGACTGCATTTCTTGCCGCAAACCCACCAGAGTGCCTAGTTTTTGGGAGCATTTTTATAGTCCATTCTGCAGACCGCATTTCACCTTTGCAATCGCAAATGCAACCGCAAATCCCACTCGGGATCTTATTTTCTAAATCTTAAAATCCGACCCCACCCTATTTAAAACACAACAATAGGCTGTTTTTCTGTCATTTTCACAACATAAGGTGAGAGAGGGGGGTCCTTAGTGAGAAGAAGTAAATTTCATCAAGCTCTCTCTAAATCCATGCCCAAATGCTTGAAGATTGTTAATGGAGGCTACTAGGTCATCATCCGAATTGGTAAGTGACTACACGCTCATCAGTAATTTCGAACATTTCTCTCAAAATAAGTAATTTGCAAGTGGACACAGGGGTATAAGGCTAGAGATCTTGCATGCATGAGTAACAATAGTGTATTGGAAGATTGTGAATTAAAAAGATGGTAATTGAAGTAGAATGTGATAAAATCTCTCACAAAAGGAACTAAAAACCACAATATACACCTAGTTCTTGACAATATTCTCAAATGAGCTAGAAATCCAAGTCATATCTCTAATTCTTGTCTAAATTCATGGCTCTCATAAAATAGATCAAAGTTTCTAGGGATATCCGGAAATTATTGTAAGGAATTAAGGGAGACTCCATTGAGGTATGTAGGGATAACCCTTTTCTTTTTATTGTTGAAATTGTAGTGTTCTAATGGTTGGCGTGAAATTTCAAATTGATTCTACTTGATTAATTGCATTAATGTGTTTGGTGAAGGACTTTCGTTTCACATTGTTCTTTATGATGTGATCAAGTAATTTTTGCCCCATATAAATTACTCTCATAAATTCATAACAAAATAATTTGAACCAGCATTTGCAAATTTATAGATTTTGTGGCATTTTAAGTTAATTATTTGTATTTTTATCTATGGATTTTAATTTATGAAACATACAAAAAATAGGGTGTTGCACGTGCATTTAGGAGTCAATTTTGCATTAATTAGTAATCAAGTTATTTTACAAAAGTGAAAAATAAAAAAAAAATAGTGTAATTTGCACTTCTAAATTTAGGTAGCTCCTTTTGTATTTTTTTTAATTTATTGTGTTTACTATCACATAGGTTTAATTAGTGCTTTTATTTTAGGTAAATATTTTATAATAATTAATTTATGAATTATTCTAATTTTGGAAAGAATAAAAGAAAAAAAAAGAAGAATTTTAGGACAGTTTGTTTTGAAATAAAAGAAGAAAAATGAGAGATCTAGATTGGGGTTGTTCTTTGAAAATCAAATGCCCAGGACCAAAATTTTCGTCCCAAACCACCATAATCCTGCCAGCCCCTAAACGACGTAGTATCGAGTTCCCATTACTCGAATTGATCTAAACCGTCCATCATCCATCATCCAACAGCTGTAAACATTTCTCCAATCTCACATAAAACTATCCAAATTCTTCAGAGACCAGTTCAGTCCCTTCCAAACACCCTTTACCTTCGTCGTCTCCTTGCTTGAGCTTTAATATACCATTGTTATGGCGTTTAAGCTATAACCACCACCAAATCTTCACCACAACCTCCTTTCTTCCACGTCATCCCAAATCTCAAAATTGTTTTTCTCAAATCTCGCTAGAGTGCCTTGAATTATAGAAACCCTAGCGCCGCCCTCGTTCCCTCTAGTGGCGGCACCATATCTGTTCACCACCAAACCAATATCCCGTAATCCCCATGTTTCCCTATACCTTAATCTTAACTCAGTTTCCCTCGAATCAAGTTTCAACGGTTCGAATCTTAGTTTAATGGTCTGACCTATACCCCTAAACCTGTGCATGAAGGTTTTTCTGTCTCGATCTTTTTCAGTTTGGTTTGATAATGATATTTGTTTGTTTTCCGAAGAGTAAACGACTAATGCTATCAGAGGACAAAATCAGAAGTTCGAGTTGCCATACGTTTCAGGCTTTGATCTGGTAACTTTTGTTTCTTCCATTTTGTGTTTTCTTTTTATCCTCACCCGTAACTTCTTTCATACAGATTGAAATTCGTTGGAACCCGGGTTGGTTTTGTCGCTGGACTTGTTAGCTCTTTCTTCTTTTTCTTCTTCTTTGAGAAACGCTTGGCCTCTGATTTCTTTAGTTCCTCCCTCGATCCTGTTTTGTTTGATTCCTTGGTGTTAACGACATAATCATTGTTTTTCATTTTATTATAAGTGTAATCGCCTGACCAGTAAAATTAGGTACATAATTGAGTTAATTTGCTGTTATAAAATCAGATTGGTTAGCTTTTTAAAATTTTCTTCTTATTTCGTTGGTTTTAAACAATGGTTCTAGGTTTGTTTGTTTGGGAAATTTTGGTTTAGCTCTAATTTGGACCCATAGGTGTTGTAATTGGGTTGCAAATAGCAACAGGCCCAAATAGGGATTCAATTTAGGGTCTGTAGGCCCATTAGCCTGGTCAATTTGACCCAAGATGGGTATTAGGGTAATTTTTAGATGGTAAAAGGTTAAGTTTGGCAATTCAGCTTAGGGAATCTGAGTGTAAAAAATTTAGAAGCTTCTAGGAAGCTTGGGTGGGGGTCTTGAATTGAATTTTAGATGTGTGATAGGTTAACTTGGGTAACAAGTCAATAATTGGGGGTCAACTAAGCTAAAACAAGAATCCAAAAAGGGGTAAGATGTAAAAATGAGAATCTGACGGCTGCCCGATTTGGTTTGCCTATAAAGGCACTCTTTCTTGCCTTAGAAGGCAAATTTTGGGGAGAGCTAAGAAATTCTGAATATTATAAACAGCTAAAAACTAAAAAAGGAGTATTTTTTCATTGAATTTTAGAGTTGCTTTGTGAGTTTTCTCCTAAGATGAAATAATTTGTGGGTAGCTAACAATGGAGAATAAGTTAGAATCAAGCCAGGTCAAGGTCTTTTGGTTCATTTGCTTGGATTGAAATTGGTTTTTCTGGGCCATTTACTTTACTTTCTGGGTTCAAAATTGGCCGAAGAATTGTTGTGTACTGCTGACCTCCTTCCCCTTTTCTTTTCCATTTCTAGGTATTCACTTAACCTTCTAATTTATGAGAATGGTTGAACTTGAAGTGAGTTTGTTCAAATTGAGATGTATGGTTAAGCAGTGGTTTGAGCAATAAATTTTTACCTTTCAAATTGATAAATATGTGGGTTTGAGTTAATTTTAATATGTAGCAATGCTGGGTTTTATTTTTGTTCATTGGTTTCCCCTTGATGTCATAAAAGATTTTGAGTAACATATGTACTATGGTTATTCTGTATTGAAAAGAGACATGGACATTATTTTAAGTTCAGATTTTGTGTTCTGGCATGTATGACCATTGAGGAGTCAAGGTGGTCCCCATCAGTTGTTTAGCCTTATTGTCTACGTGTTAATTTTTCTCATGAAATGTGGTAGTCAAAAGGATAATAGGTTAGAAGCAACATGAAAACATCCTTGTTAGTTTGTCCTTCACTTTAGTCATGGTGAATGTAGAACATTTGTTGCTGGTCTGAACTCGATGTCGAGTCTGATCCTCTATTTTATTTTTTGAGCTTGAACATCTCTGGGCTCTCAAGATTAACCTGGGTCTGGATTTTGGGGCCAAGAATAGTTTAGCTTAGTGGTGCATGATTATATGTATGCCTTCAAATGTTTAATGAGTTGTAGATGTAATTGTAGTCTTAAAATCAGATTTGAAGGCCTGTGATTTTGATACAGAATTCCCGCGTGTATGAGGTCAATCAATTATGGGTGTGGATTTAATGTCTTGCATGTTATATTTTGTATTAATTGATGATTGCATGAACCCATTATATTGGTAATAGTAACAACGCTTAAAACATTGGTTGATTTTCATATGTGTTTGCATTTACTGGGGTCCGATTCCTGCTCTCATACCTACAACATGTGCTCACTAATGTCTGGGTTTTTTTTGGCTTGAGCATCGAGACTATCTCATTTTTTAGGGAAGTCCATTGCATTCATACACCCTTACGACTATTCGTCTCTGAATGGAGACTTTGTTGAGCGTTTGGGCTTGCCATCAGGCCTGGAGTTCCTTTGGTTGATAATGCGTTCAACTCTAGGTGACATAGTCAAAATTCCCTTAGCATTTATTTTAACCGGTATACCTTCATCGAAGGTGAGCCTTATTAAATAACGCATAAGAGTTCATGGGCCTACATAATTTAGTTTAAATACTCTTTCTAGGATAACTTGAGGTGCTCAATGCCAAAAAAAATTAACAATTGCGTGGCCCTCGTTTTAATTTTATAGCCTAGATATTAAAGTTGATCAATATTCGTAGAAAACCCTTTAGGGCCGTTTTAAAACAATCGTGTCATTGTGTATACGTCCATATAACACAATTACTTTTCTGAAACTAAACCGGAGTATTCGTGCAACTTCGACCCAAATTTTCTTAATAAAGAATTGTTGACACGCTGGTGTGACATGATTTTTAACGTGCTAAACAAATGGTTATACAGATGCGTAACCTGTTTCAAGATAACTTTTCTTAATTAAAAGCAGTAAAAGAAGTAAATGCATGTGGGTTCTAAAACCAGTAGTTAAATAACTTCAGAAGCCAAGTATTATCAAAGAGACCGTGCTAGAATCATATAATTCAGGAATGCCTAACACCTTCTCCGGAGTTAACAGAATTCCTTACCCAGATTTTTGATTTCGCAGACATAAATAGAGTCAATTCTCCTCGATGCGAGATTTTAAACCAGTGACTTGGGACACCATAAATCTCCCAAGTGGCGACTTTGAATTTCTCTAAATAAATAAATCCTATCTCGATTGTCCTTTAAGTGGAAAAACTCCCTTTATTATACCCTTCCGGGGGTGTAGTAAGAAAACGGAGGTGTGACATATGCTTATTTGAAATCATGAAAATTGATGAAGTGATCATGTCCTTTAAGTGTTCGTTGTTTTCTTAAGCATCTGCATGGCTTGTATGATAGCCCTTGACAAACTAAGAATGGAATTACACGAACAAATTGACAAAGGGAAGACTTGTGTTGAGTTGATGTATCTAAGTGCCAAGGAAAAAATAAGTGAAAAGAGGTGTGGTGCCAGGTATTTGAAAAAGATGGAAGGAAATGGGAACTAAAGAGTAATTAAAAGAGGTTATGTAACAAGTGAGATGGCTAGACTCTGACTGGAACTGCTGGTGGTACCTCGGTGGCAGCTCGTGCGGTTTCTCTGGCTGCACCACATGTGTGTCCTCAACCTCTACCCTAACTCCAGCCTCTGAGGTTGCAGTAGGGGCATGGCTACCTGATTATCTCAAGTAGCACTTATCCTCATCCTCTGTGAGAGAATAGAAGACAGATTTACTATTGTGACATTAAAATCTTGCACGACAAGGAAATCAAATGAAGTGGAATTTCCCTAATAGTTACATAGCCTCGATAAGTATAGACTTTTCCATACTGATTAGCAAGACTCTAATAAACCGGCTTCTGAATCTTGACGCCTATGAACTTAGAGCTCTGATAATAACTTTTCATGACCCCAGTTTTCCATTGTGAACTGTCATGACGGCACCTAATCCCTACCACTAGATAAGCCTTACAATGTACAAGAATAACAAACTTGTGGAACAAATAATTAAAGACCAAAACGAACAGAATGAAATAGTATTTAAAATGCTGCTCTTCATATACAATACAACTTCTTAAAACTAACAACACTTCCCAAAACCCGAAATCTCATAAAACCATAAACCTTTGAATATCTACAAGTGTCTAACTCTGGAATATCTAACAATGAAAAGAAATACAGAAGGTCTAATACTTAAAACAGAGAATAGAAAGGGACTCCTCGATCTGCAGATGCGGTAGATATACCTTGAAGTCTCTGGAACAGTCGCCTCACCTCATGGGTGATAGGACTGAGTCAAAGTACCTGGATCTGCACATGAAAAATATGCGCAGAAAGGGCATAAGTACACCATATCGGTACCTAGTAAGTTTCAAGCCTAACCTCAGCCGGGTAGTGACGAGGAAGGTCAGGGCCCTACTGAGGTTAAATAAAATATAAAGTATAACATCGTAGAATAAGATAGTATAATTGAGTTCAACAGTAAGAAGTAACCAAAATAGAAGAACAACAACAACAAGAACAGAGACAACATAATCACGGAAAGGAAATACAGCTCAACGCAGAGATAACAATCGGGGATCTCTCTGGATACTGTCCTGTAGTCCCAATCATAACTATCGAGTAGATCTCCCATGATACAATCCCATAGTCCATAAATATATCCAAAGGATCTCCCAGGATCTCTTCGCATAGTCCAACCATAAATGCACGGGGATCTACCAGAATTCCGATCTGTAGTCCCAAATATAAATACCCAGTACTAGGGGAATCTACTAGGTGCATTCCTGTAGTTCCATATAATTGTGCAGGGGGATCTACCGAAATCCCACATCCGTATTCCCAAATAAATCGAAAAGGGGGATTTACAAAAATCCCACATCCGTAGTCCCAATGTAAATATACAATAGCATCACGAAGAATAGTCATAAATTGTCAACTTCATAACAAGGCAAAACAAGTATTTCTAACCTAGAATTTTGCACATAAATCAATTAAGGCAGTCTGAAACATAGGCAATTAAGTCATTTAGACATGCTTTCTAAGCTAACAACAAGCTTATATGTCAAAAAGCAATGACAGGGAAAAGGAAACACAGTCTTAATTATTTAATGAAAATAGATTTTCAACAATTAGCACAAGCACACACTCGTCACCTCACGTACAAGGCATTTCAAATATCAACAATACCAAATCCTAAGGGGAAGTCCCCCTCACAAGGTTATGCAAGTCACTTATCCTGAACCGGCTCAAAGTCAACCCGAAAACACGCTCTTGCCACAAGTAGTCAACTCCAAATGGCTAAACTTTATTCAATTCATATACATAATGTAAATAATACTTCAAGTAACTGATTCTACAATCAAATTCTAAGCTAATACACGAAATTAGGTAAAATATCCAACATGCCTCTCGGGCCCACATCTCGAAATTGGGTGAAATTTACATTTTCAAAATCTTAAATCCCATGAGTCTATAAATATAAAAACAATGAGAGTTAAATTGAACCCTCAAATTTCCATTTTAAAGTCTCTTAATGTCAACCCCTAATTACCCATTTTTTCCAAAATTTTCACTACTAATTAGGTCTTTAATCATATATAAACGAGTTATCAAGTAAAAAATATTACCTCCAAGTAATTCCTCTTTAGTTTCCTAAAAAATCACCCTCAAAAGCATCAATCCCGTTCAAAATTGATGGAGAAATAAAGAAGTGTCGCGGATGGACTATTTAAATACTGTCTAGATATCCCTTCTTCGCGGAGGCAGAAGGACCCTCACATTCACGAAGTACATCTTCGTTTGGGTCCAGATTCCTTCATTGAAAATGCAAAGATCAAGTCGAGAGCACGATGCAAAACTTTCTCCCCCTAGGGGAATGCAAGAACACCATCGCGAACGCGTAAATATAAACCTCCCAGCTTTGAGAATGCTAGAGACACTTAATGAACGTGAAGCATTAATTCCTCACCAGCCCCAGCTCCTCTTTGCAAACGCGAAGAAGGAAACCAGAACTGACTGCTGCAATATTTTCTGATATTTCTAAGTTCTAAAAGTGACCCGTTGAGCATCCGAAACACACCTGAGGCCCCCGATACCTCAACCAAACATGCCAACAAATCCTAAAACATCATTCAAACTTGTTTCAATTTTCGGAACGCTCAAAGCAACATCAAAACACCAATTTAGCATCAGATTTATTTTTAAGAACTTCAAAAACTCTCAAAATACGCTTTCGATCTGAACGTCTAGAAAACCTCATCCAAATGACCTAAAATTTTGCACAAACGTCATACTTAACACTACGGAGCTACTCCATGTCCAGAATTTTATTATAATCCTTAGATGAAAATCTCACTATCGAACCGAAAACTTCAAAATTTAACTTTCTGTATTTCAAGCTTAAATTGGCGAAGGACCTCCAATCCACCATCAGAACACGCTCCTACACCCGAAATCATCCAACGGAGCTAACGGAACCATCAAAATTTCTTTCTGAGGTCATCTTTATACAGTTCTGACTGTGGTCAAATTTTCAAAACTTAAGCTCTCATTTAGGGACTAAGTGTTTCAAAACTCTCTGAAACTCCCAATAATTTCCCCGGCAACTCAAAACATCAGAAACAAACACGAGGAAAGTAGTTATAAGGGGATCAGAGCATAAAATCTTAAAATGACCGACCAGACCGTCACAAGAATCTAATATCTACATTAAATGCAGCAATTTTGTTAAAATGATGTCATGCATATGATAACAACTAAGTTTATAAGGTGATGTGATGATAACATGTACTAACTCATACCTACGTTCTCTTCATCAATTACCGCTTCAAAATGAGAATCTAAAGCAACACGTACTGGAGAACTCTCATTAATTTCTACGATATTCACATGTCCTATATCTAAGAACCCCATTTGATTTATAATGCACATTAGTTGATACATTTTTAGGCAATATATAGGTAAATTGTAAACATCTACATAGATATGTAAATGAGTGTAGAAATACTGTAGGCATAATGTGGATATGTTTACACATATTATAGATATACTTATATAATGTAGATATGTTGTGCATACTTTCTTTACTACTGCTGGCATATGCTGGTTTATCATTACTTCACGAAAGATATTGATTGTTCTTTTCTTTTGTTTGCTCAACAATTTTTGTTGAACTCCCAACAAACTGCAGGCTTTAAATTTATTAGGATATATACATTATGGATGATAATATAAACTTGCATGTGATATAAATTGTTTGGTTAAATGAATATATTTCAAATAATACCGTGGCATCAATGTTATCCTTCCGATTGTTTATCGCCAGCAAAACAACCTTGATTGAGTAATTAAGTAGCAGTCGAAAGCTACGTAGTTCTTCTAAAATATCTGTCATGAAAGATCCAAGATCTAAAGCAAACTACATACTAAAATATAGAGAGTTAACATAAATATTGGCTTAACATAAATTAATGATATATGCAAGATTCTATATGTGTGTTACTTTGTCAACCTCTTTGCTTAATTTTTTAATTTATATCAGAATATCGATCTTGTCCTCTATTCCAATTGACTTCGTGTGTCCAGATGGAGATGCATCAGTTTTGGAGCCTCAAAGTTGGTTTCAACATCTTCAACTATGTATCAACTTTATCAGGCAAATATATTCGAGAAATCTCTTCAGGGTGCTTCATTTATATTGGTGAACTTAGAGAAAAAAGTAAATTAGTTTGACGAGACATAATATGTACAAAAGATGTAGATAAATTGTATTAAATTGTCTGCTCATAAGTAAAAACTATTTACCTTGATCTATGCTGGTTTTATCATTTTATCTTCAATTGCAGATAACCATATTTTGTCCTTACTTGGTGCCCGACTAAATACTAGTTGACCGACTAAATATGCGAGGGATAGAAGTAATTATAGACGTTAATGGAGGTAGGATTTCGTATAAGAGAAGATATTTCATCTAGTTTTGTGAAGAAAAGACGAAAAAATGGATTAGAGGATTCTAAGAATTTTGAAGCAAAAATCGAGGGTGAAGATACGTGGGTGGGGGGAGGGGTGGGATGTGGAGAGAGAAATGTGGGGTAGTGAGAATATCTGGTAAAGTAATTTTGGGACAGTAGTTAATTCCATCACGTATATGATAATTGGGTATATAAAATATAATTATAGAAAAACTTTGTAGGAAGGGCAATATAATTTCATATAGTGTATAGAAATATAAAAATTTCAAGAGATTTTTTTATTCCTATATACTATGTGAAACTTTATTAAGAAGAATATCCATGTTCTCAATATTACCAGATCTGGACACATTTTTCCTACAGAATCTATAGAAGTCGTTTAAAAAGGAATCTATTTTGCTGTAACATTCCTATTTTAAGAGCGAGAATTTGGGATAGTAAAAGATTCTATCGAGATTGTTTGAAACGCATTACTCGCCATTAATTAGGCCTGATATTATTTTGTTTCTCTCATAATTTCAACACTCTGTTTTGCAAAAACTTAATTTTTCACTATACATTTTGGTTTCACAAGCAAAAATGAATCAATTATCTACAATTATGTTAAAACACGTGCAATTATGTCAAAAATAGGTTTTACGCTTCAGCTAGATTGTAATTGAGATAGTTTTGAAAGATACATGGATTTAAATGTCCACGGAATTATAATCCGGAAAGATGCAACTTATAGCAAAGTGATTTCTAGGATCGCCAAGCATAGAATGATTGATACATTAGAAAAATAATTAAAATCAAGAACATTGTCTATGAAAATTTCCCGCAAATGGAAATTAGGAACGATATGGGAGTTCTAGTATACATAGATACGAAAAAGGAAACATAAGCTTAGGAATGTATCCGCTATGTATAACAATGCAGGATTTCAATTTGGAATTCACTATGTTTATTTCAAATACAATTGCAGGTTTGATCTATTATACCGATGGTGAAATTTGTTTTTATCTCATGCGTGCTACAATGTTTCTACAGTATTTCCACAAAAAAACTGCATAACATTTGTAGATAAAAATAAGTATTGAATTTCATTGTTCTAAATATTTTCTACAATATATCTAAATAAAAACTACATAACATGTGTATATAAATTGTGATGAATATGTAAGTCATGAGTTTTATTGGTCTAAACTTATATGAAAAAATATCTATAATATATTTCATAATATTTAGCTTTAATTGATTGCAGGTTCATCCAGAACACTGAAGTTGATGTATATGCCAACATCTCCTCATATAGTTTAATATGAAGGTATAAACATAATAAAAAATACATCAACTGTTATTGAAGTAGGCCAAGTATACAAAGACAAAAAAATAATTGCTAGTACAATGAAGCACTATTCTGTCACGAACAAGTTCCAATTTAGGGTTAAAAAATATAGTGCTAGAAGGTATGAATAATAGAATGGTCAAAGATCATGTCTTTGTTTATTTTGTAGTTTATTTATGTTTTTTTGTTCTTCAGCATTTGTAATATCTTTGTACATAATTTTTGATAATTTGTAGTTTTTCTGTATATAAATTGTTAAATATAACATATTTATTATTTAAGTTTTTTTGTTATGTAGTTACTGCATGGTATATGTTGGGAAGATTGTACATGGCACTTCAAGTTCACCAACATAAATGATTCATCAATGTACAAGGTTCAAAAATTTAACTACTTGCACACATGCTCTTTGATGGACAATACCTACATACAACGCAGACCTATTTCCATGGTAGTAAGTAGCATGATTATACCAAAATATGCTGGTTCTAAGATATTTTACACCCCAAAAGACATTCAAACTGATATGTTGTCTGTACACGCATGAAATTAACATACATGCAAGCTTGAAGAGCAAAGGAAAAGGCTATGGAATTTTTGAGAGGTCATCCTGCTGACTCATGCAGTCGATTGGCTAGTTATTTGTATATTCTAGAGAAGACTTATCAGGGGTCTGTAGTTAAATTGAAGAAGACCGACAATAACTATTTCTGGTGTGCATTTGTCACGATGAATACATCAATCAATAGTTGGAAATATTGTAGGCCAGTTATTGTAGTCGATGGGAGATTCTTGAAATCACCATACATAGGAATAATGCTAATGGCTAGCACAATAGATGCATCAGGTATTGTATATTTATTTTAGATATATTGTAGAAAATTTATTGTTTGTATCTATTTTCCTTTATCTACAGTTTTATGATGGAAATTGAATTAATTTTTTCCATATATATTAGGTAGCATATTATAACTGGCATATGTTGTTGTTGATTAAAAAAATGAGGCATCATGGAAGTGGTTTTTTGTGTAATTCAAACATGCATATGGTGAAAGACCAAATATGTGTGTTAATTCTGATTGGAATGGGAGTATCTTGAAGGCAATATCTATTATTTATATCGGCATGCCACATTATTCCTGCATGTGGCATATTTGGACAAATATAAGGTCAAAAGTTCAAGAAAGGTCATCTAAAGTTAAACGAATTGTACTTTTCCATGACACGATCATACACATTTGATAAATTTAATTAAAGAATGTCAAATATTAAAGAGATCTACATATGTGTTAAAGCATTTTTATACGATATTGGCTATCACAGATGGTCTCGAGTACGTGCTACAGCGAACAAAACTTTGACTATGATATCAAACATTGCTAAATCATTGAATGCGGTAACAAAATATGCTAGATAGCTGCCAACTGTAGAACTATTTGAGTACATGAGGAATCTTCTTGAATGACAAACTAATGAAAAGCTATTGAAAACAAAGGGTACATTTACATACCTTGGGTTTTAAATCAACAAAGAGTTGGATGAAAATAGAACATTGTCGCAGAAGCTTAAAGTAAGCTATATCTAATAACAAATGATCAATTATTGCATTAAATTATGAACATATATTGTAGATAAATTGTTGAAAAATTGTAGCTATTTTGTATATGTTGCCAATAATTTGTTGTATGTTTGTAATGTAATTGTAGGTGAGGGATTAAACCGATTACATCCATATAGTACTATATGGCGCGAGGCTCTATATTATTTGTCTTGAAAACAAGAGATTTAGTTGTGGCAATTCCAGCTTCATGAACTTCCTTGTCCACATGCTTTGGCTATTTTAAGGTACAAGGACGAGTCCTATGAAAAATATTGTTCTCTTTATTACACGAAGAAGAGCCTCTTGCATACTTATGAAACACCAGTAGACTCGCTGCATGATGAAAGCAAATGAAATGTGCCACAACATATGGCCGAATAAGTTGTAAATCTACTTGCTGGGAAAAGAAAGCCAGGAAGACCTCAAAAATAAAGATACAAAACACACGAGGTAAAGGCATAGAAGTACAAGGTTTCATGTGGAAACTGTGGAATAAAAGGGCATAAAAAAGATTTTGCAAGAATACTCCCTAGAAGAAATAAAATTTTATACAGTCAACAGACTTTTTGATAAAAAGTGTTAAGTGTTCAGGAGAATTATAGTTGAGGTGTAATTGTGTTAATATATTGAGTAAAGACTGTTTCGTATAATGAAATGATTACAACTCTTAATGTGATTGGTTTGAAATTGTTTTTTTAAATTATCGAGCTTATTGAGTTCAGACTTTCTATAACAACCCGACCGATCATATTAAGCATTTTCACTTTTCTTGCCAGTTCTCGAGCATGTCTAGCCCCATATGATATATTACGACTTATTTAAATTATCGGTTTTGGTTTTCAGGTTAATCAGAATAGATATGGAAGGATGATTCTCAACTTGAAGCTTAAAATTTGAGAGGTTTGACTAAGTCTTGACTTTTTAGTATTCGATCTTGGATTTGGATTTTTATGATTTGGTTAGCTCCGTCGGGTGATTTTGGATTTAGTAGCATGTTTGGAATGTGTTTTGGAGGTTCATGGTAAATTTATGATTGAATTGGCGAAACTTGAATTTTTGGATTTCCGGTCGACAGTGGAAATTTTGATATTGGGTCGGAATATAATTTCGAAAATTTCAATAGGTATGTTGCGTCATATATGGTGTTGTTTTAGGTGTTTTGAAGATTGGTATAAGTTTGGATAGTGAAATATGATTTATTTGTGATTTTGGTTAAGGTCCCGATGGCCTCTTCAGATGGTTGAAGGGAGGTTCGGAGTTGGAATTTTAAGCAGAAGAGCTAAAACTCCTTTCATAACTGCACCTGTCACTTGGGGACCGTAGGTTTGGGCTTGCAGAAGCGCCTAGATGTTCGCAGATGCAAAATTGCTCATGCGGAGCCGGAATCATAGAAGCGGCTGTTCGAGTGCATCTACGATAGCGTAGGTGCGATTGTTTGATCGCAGGTGCGGTCCGGGGTGTTTAAGTGATTTGCACAGAAGCGCACCTGGGACAGCCGGTGCACATCTGCAAGTGCGAGATTTGTACCGCAAAAGCGGTTTAGTTGGGGCAGAGCATATATATTTCATCCTTCGTGAATTTGGGTTATTGTTCATAATATTTCAAATGAGAAGAAGCTTTGGATAGCAATTTGAAGAGGGAATTCAAGAGGATTTTGTGGGGTAGGATTCTTGGACCTTAAGCTTGTTTCTATGATTATTTTAACTGTTTAAGCTTGAAATCTATGAAAATTAGTAGCAAAATTAGGGATTTAGGGCTTGGAAATTGGAGACCTTAGTTAGGGATTTGCGGGGTCAACTACGGCTGGATTTTGGTATATTTATGTATGAACTCGTGCTATATTGGATATGGACTGGTGGTCTCCATGTCGTGTTAATGTGGATTGCCATACTAAGGCAGTGACATTGGCTATGCTGGGAATGCCAAAGATTGAGTGGCGAGGTTCAGTGGATTATGTTCCTAGTAGTGTGATTTCATTTTTGAAGACCCAATGGATGGTTGGGAAGGGTTGTATTTTTCATTGGCCTTTGTGAGGGATGTTAGTGCATAGACTCCTGACATGAATTCAGTTCTAGTGGTGAGGGATTTTTCGAATGTGTTTCCTACTGTCGGGCATATCGCTGGACAAGGTTGTTGATTTTGGTATTGATTTGGTGTGAGACATCTTATTGTATGGCACCACTAAAGTTAAAAGAGTTGAAGGAGAAACTTCAGGGACTCTTTAATAAGGTGTTCACTTATAGGGCAATATAGATGTATGTTATGCATCGAGTCGACTTGGTTGACTCTGAGTTTCTATTGTTGAGGGATGTGTTGAATCGATTATTTTTGAGCCTATTAGTTTTCTTGGGTGATCTATGATTTACGTTTCCGGTTTGCAGGGAGTAATGATTTGTTGGTTATATGCACATATGATGTGGTTCAATTTTTGCTTTATAGCAGAATTTGATTGAGACAGATATTAGAAGGTCACATGATTGACTGCATATTGGTTACGCTCTTTGGGGTTGTATGGTGTTATGTCATTTGCTCCTCCGTGGTTATGGTATTGCACTCTGGGTCCTTGATGTTGAATTCTGAATGGTTATGGATTTTGAGCAGGGTGGCTCGAAATATATAATGCATATAAGTATTTGGTAGTATCGCGCATTGTAACGAAGTTATATAGAGGTAATCATTCAGGTTAGATTCACGTGTTCTGGTTCTGCGACGTGTGATTGGTTCTCAGCATCGTGTTTTGGTGGAATTGGTGAGCTTGCGGTTCAAATCTCTCATTTGAGTCATTTTATAATGATTTGAGTACATGCGGATTGTTGCTTATTAGTGTGCGGATTGCACAAATTGTGGCATTAGATGGTATTGACGTGTCATGTCACCAGAGTAGTTGTGTTGGATTAGATGAGATTGTTGAGATCTAGAAAGAATATAAATGGATTCGATTTTATCATGTTGGAGGGATAATATCAATGTTCGACTTAGAAATTTGCTATGATCCTCGCCAAAGGAGAAGTGGCTTCATGAATGGTTGATCTGAAGAATGGTTAGGACTTTCTATGTGTTTTATTTATCATTGGCAGTATATGGAAGTTTTGGAATGAGTCTTTATTTGATAACAAGTTTATTATCGATATTCAGTTCTTCTGAGAAACTGCTGTATTTAGAAGTTATCACTGCGAGAGTTAGAGCTATGTGGTATATCATGTACTTGCATTTAGGCTGCAAATATGGTTTGTTCCAGCTTGTCTGGATTTATTCAAAGGATAGATGTGAGATTCTGATCTTATTGATGATTTCAGAAGTCGAAATGTGGTTCTAAGGTTTATGGGCTAGGTTAAGTCCTACCTATATGAGATAGGGTGACGTGGGATCACCCCCAGGTATACGCATAGTAAGATTACACAATGATTTGATGGTTTTTAGAACAAATTTGGGTACGTTCAAGGATGAATATATGTTTAAGTCGGGGAGGATGTAACGACCGGATTGGTCGTTTTGAGCATTTGCACTTCACTCGCCAATTCTCAGGCATGGCTAGCCCGGTATGATGTATTAAGACTTATGTAAATCATCAGTTTTGGTTTTCATATTAATCAGAAAAGATATAGAATGAAGAGTTGCAACTATAAGTGTTAAATTTGAGAGGTTTGACTCAGTCTTAACTTTTTAGTATTTGATCTCAGATTTGTATTTTATGATTTGGTTAGCTCCATCGGGTGGTTTTGGACTTAGGAGCATGTTCGGAATGTATTTTGAAGGTCAGTGATAGATTTAGGCTTGGATTAGTGAAATTTGGAATTTTGGCGTTTCTTCTCGATAGTGAAAATTTTGATATCGGGGTTGGAATGGAATTTAGAAAGTTGCAATAGGTCTTTTGTGTCTTATGCGATACGTGTGCAAAATTTTAGGTCATTTGGACGAGGTTTGATAGACTTTTTGACTAAAAGAAGTGTTTGAATACTTAGGCTTGAATATGATGTTATTTTGTCGATTTGATATTCTTTTAGGTGTTTCGAAGATTGCTATAAGTTTTGATAGTGGAATGTGGCTTGTTTGTGCTTTTGGTTGAGGTCCTGGGTGCCTCGTGGTGATTTCATATGGTTGATGGGAGGATTAGAGTTTTAATTTGGACTTGAAGAGCTGAAATTGCTGTCACTACTGCACATGCAGCATGGGAACCATAGGTGTGGGTTTGCAGAAACGCCTAGAGGGTTGCAGATATGGAAATGGCCATAGGGAGCTGGAACCCCTGAAACGGCTGTTCGAGCGCACCTGCAATAGTTCAGTTGCAGGTGTTTGATCGTAGGAGCGGTCTGGGGTGTTTAAGTGACTCGCACAGAAGCGCACCTAAGACCGCAGGTCCGAGATTTTGTACTGCAGAAGTGGTTTAGCTGGTGCATAACATATATGTTTCCTCCTTCGCGAATTTCAAATGGAGAGAAGCTTTGGAGAGCAATTTGAAGAGGGAATTCAAGAGGGTTTTGTGGAGGTAAGATTTTTGGACCCTAAACTTGTTTCTATGATGGTTTTAACTGTTTAAGCTTGAAATTGGTGAAAATTAGTAGTAAAATTGGGTATTTAGGGCTTGGAAATAGGAGACCTTAATCTAGGGATTTGAGGGGTAAATTGTGGTCGAATTTTTGTATCTTTAGTATGTATGAACTCGTGAGAGTGTAAGGATTCCAGTTTTGTAAATTTAATTGGAATTCAAGACGTGGGCCCAAGGGTGGTCAATTTTGGGATTTTGTATGTAAATTGGTTATTTTCGAGTGGGCTTTAGTCCCTTAGCATATTGTGATGGTATGGTACTATTTTTGGCTAGATTTGGAGAATCTGGAGGCCGAGTCGAGAGGCAAAGGCATCGCAAGCTAGATCTTGGATCGGATCGAGTTAAGTAATGAAATGAGTATTGAGGGTATGAAACCCTGAATTTCACATCGTTGTGCTACTTTGAGGTGACATACACGCTAGACGATGAGCGTATGGTTGTGCACCATTGGGGATTGTGACCTAGTCTCTCTTGTATGACTGTTCAATCGCGTATTTAATTGAAAAATTATTTGATATCATTGTGTTTTTTGGAAAGTACTCGCATGTCTTGGGTTGAATGCCATATTTAGGCCTCATGCTAACTTTTTTGCACCCTTAGGGGATTTTAACTGCTATTCCCTAGAGTTTTTATTTCATATTTATACTCACTAAGGTCGTATTCTACTATTTTCATAACTTAGCCATATTTACTAAGTGTTGACATTTTAAATGATATTTTGGGCTGAACATAATGTTTTATTGTTGCCTGAGTGGCTTGAGAGATTTTTGACTGAGTGAGACCAAGGGCGAGTGTTGTGAGGAAATTATGAGATGGTGCTGCACGTCCCAATAGTGTTGTATTGATTAATGATTATGAGCTCGAGGGCCTAATTAGTTACGCCATGAGGTGGTTTGTTATGAGGCTAATTGCCAGTTCATTATACCACGAGATGGCTTGATATTGTGCTTGGGTTGTAAGGAGCCCCTTAAGGAGTTTGTACACCCCCCACTGAGCGCGGTACCCAGTATAAGTGATATAACGTAGCCTGAAGGGCTCTTGTTGTTTCATATTGGTGCCCGATGGGTTGTTCTTGATCCTTATTTTTCCCAAAGGGTAGTTCTTGATTCATGTTAAGCCCGAGGGGCTGCATACGAGTTATTCTGAGGTAGCCCAATGTGCAGGCTCTGTTGAGATTATGCCCGGGGGGTGGTTTATGGTATATGTTTTGCTCGAGAGGCTATTTACATTTCTATCATTTTTACTCACTTTTTTATCACTCGTTTGAAACTATTGAAAGTTGTTTTAAAAGGTTTTACTAAGCTTAAGCTTGATCTACAAAGTGAATGCTTTCTGTACGGTTTTGATAATGTACTACATTTGTTTAGCGTTGTGACGTGGCTTACATGTTTTCTTACTGCTTAGTATTTCATAAACTTTTATTACTCACTGATTTGGAGTACTCACATTACTTCCTGCACCTTGTGTGCAGATTCAGGTATTTCATAGCCCAGTAGCAGGTGTTGATTGCTTAGTGGTAGAGTCATCAGAGTTAGCAAAGTATCTGCCCGACGTTCGCATCCTTGCTCTTCTCTTTCTATTTTCCTTAGATTATTTTAGTTTATGTTTTGACTCTTCGTTGTATTCAGACCTTCGTAGATGCTCGTTCCTTGTGACGCCCTGATATCCGGCTTGTGTATTAATGCCGCACTGTTCATTTAGACTTACATTATGAGATAACTCATTAATTAAAGACTAAAAAATGACTTTTATTGAATGATGGTTAATTCTGAAATTGTGTCGACTGGCCTAGTTTCAAAACACGCTCCATGACGACCGGGTCGATTTTAGGTTCGTGACACTGTCGTAACATGATTGGATTATATATTATTTCTATCAATAGCACACAATTACTTAATTATCTATATGACGAATCATCAGTGAAAAATGGTTCAAACAAGTTATCTACAAAATAACTACGTAATCTGGCATTTGACAGAATAACTACATAATATCTAAGTTCTAAAGGTTTCTAAAATTAATGGGTTATGAAACTTGTTCATAAGTAACAATTCGTCTACAACTTTTCAACAAAATCAACTACAACTAAACAAATTAACTTTAAATTAACCTGTCTTCCGGACATGCATTATCTCGTTCACAACAATAAATAATGAAAACAAAGGGTAACAAGAAAAAACAATAGTATAATGAATTTCTAACAATTTTTAACCAAAAAAGGATCTCCATAGTATTTTTAATTTAAAGTAGTAATTTCATGGACAAAATTAACAAACTAAAGGTAAAATAATTGCAGCACGAATCTGCTACAAATATGTTTTAACTAACTTGTTCTAAAGTAACATATTGTCTACAACTTTGCTACAAACCCACTACACCTATACATTTTAACTATAATATTACAATGAAATAAGAAAACTAATTCGTCTTCTTCTTCTTCTGGAGTTCTATTCTCTCATTTGCAGCTGGTGGACCTTTTCTTCTTGCTAATCTCCCAAAAACCTCACTCTCACTAATTGCACCACTTTCTCGCTTTATCCTAGTATAATCCCAAAATTGAGCTCCACAGCGTCTACGGTGTTGATCAATACTAGAGAAGTCTTCAGTTGAAATTGATAGCTCTTCAATGCTAATAAATTCACCAAATGCAGCAACGTATACACCACAATCAATGCAGAATAGAAATTAGGGCAACGAGATTTAGCATTCAGCGATTGAATAAAACCTATTAAATAAATAGAAGGAAAAGGCAGTTTTTTCATAAAGTGAACCTTCTTTTTTCTAGGGTATCTCACAGACCAACCACTGAATGTCAAGAGGACGAGTAACACCTTTTTCAATATATGCCTTTGTGTTCTTGTAGTAGATGTCTAATGCTTACCATAGAATCCAGTGGATTGTTTAAAATTTGTTGACAGCAGATTCAACAATGATGTGATTGTGTGAAAAGACCATAGAATCATATACATATAGAGCCCTTTCGGGAATGTCAAAAACAACCAACAACCAATGAAATATTTCCATAATATTTATTTGCATAATCACAAAATCAAATTTATCCCGTGCAACATTTGAAAGTAGTCTGTACCCCAATATGTATTCTGCTATGACGTCCTGGGATTTGACAACAACTTCTTATCGTCAGGGACAAAAAATTAAATGAACTCAAAAATATGAACATATTATATAAAATAACCTCCTTGATGATTTATCGGTACCAAGTATAATCAGTTGTTGAATTCGTCCAACAACTTAGGATCAACATTTTGACCTATAATCCCAATAAACGGATGTTTGCTCTGAAAAATTGGAGGTCCAACAGAAGTGCTACCACCAAAATTGTAAATAGGGAGAAAGGGTGATCGGGCATGCTTTCCAGGCTGCATTGTTCTTCCTTGATTCATAGGGGTTGCTTTATCTTGGCTAAGCTCGCGGAACTTAACAATCTGGGAGAAATTCTTTGGCAACTCAAAATCATCAACTGTTACTTTCGTTTTATCACATTTCGATTCGTCCGAATCACCTACATTAACGTGCTCGGCCGGCTCATCTCCTTCTTTACAGTAATCATCTCCTTCTTTTATAACAGTCTCTTCTTCAATGGGAGATTGAATTTTTCTCATTTTTTCACATTGTTCAATCCTTCCTCTTCACAACAATCATCTCCTTCTTTTATAAAATTTTATTCTTCAATGGGAGATTGAATTATTTCCCTTTCTCATCATTCTTCTATTCTCCGTGAATGCTTATTGTATCGTCAAGTATTGTAGATTCGACATGCATATCTTTCTTCACTGTTACAGTAAGTATGTTTAACTTAATCATTTTGTAGAAAATTTGTACCAAACACTAACATTTCAGAATCCAATATCTATATTAAATGAAGTAATTCTGTTGAAATGATGTCATGCAAATGATAACAACTAAGTTTATAATGTTGATGTGATGATAACATGTACTAACTCATACCTGCATTCTCTTAATCGATTACCGCTTCAAAATGAGTATCCAAAGCAACACGTACATGAGCACTCTCATTAGTTTCCATGTCATTCGCATGTCTTGTATCTAAGAAACTCATTCGAACTATAATGCACTGTAACAATCCAACTGATCATTTTGAGAATTTGCACTTTTCTCGCCAGTTCTTGGGCATGACTATCCCCATATGATGTACTACGACTTATGTAAATCGTCGGTTTTGGTTTTTAGGTTAATCAGAATAGATATGAAAGGATGATTCTCAACTTAAAGCATTAAATTTGGAAGGTTTGACTCAGTCTTGACTTTTTAATATTCTATCTCGGATGTGTATTTTTATGATTTGATTAGCTCCATAGGATGATTTTTGACTTAGGAGCATGTTTGGAATGTATTTTGGAGGTCCGTGGAAATTTTTTACTTGAATCGGTAAAATTTGGAATTTTGGCATTTTTGATAGATAGTGGAAATTTTGATATCGGGGTTGGAATGGAATTTTAGAAGTTGCAAAAGGTCTTTTGTGTCGTACATGATGTGTGTGCAAAATTTCAGGTCATTCGGACAAGGTTTGGTAGTCCTTTTGATCAAAAGCGGAATTCATAAGTTTTTGGAGTTCTTAGGCTTGAATCTGTGGTTAATTCGATGTTTCGATGTTGTATTAGGTGTTTAAAAGACTCGTATAAGTTTTGATGGTGCTATATAACTTGTATGTACTTTTGGTTGAGGTCATGAGGGCCTCGGGGGTGATTTCGGATAGTTGATGGGAGGTTTGGAGTTGGAATTTGTAGCGGAAGCGCTGAAACTCATGTCATAACCGCACATGCGCCTTGGGGAACGTAGGTGAGGGCTCACAGAAGCGCCAAGGGGGAAACAAATGCCAAAATGCACATAAGGAGCTGGAACAGCAGATGCGCGTGCATTGCAGGTGCGGTCTGGCGCGGTTAAGTGAATTCTGCAGATGTGCACCTGCAACTGCAAGTGCGGGTCCCCAGGTGCGAGAATGTTGACCGTAAATGCAATTTTGTTGGGGCTGATCATATAAATTAAGGCCTTCGCAATATTGAGCTATTTTTCATCACTTTTCATACAGGAAAGAGCTTCTGAGAGCCAATGTGAAGAGGGAATTCAAGAAGGCTTGTTGAGGTAAGATTTTTTAACATAAAACTCGTTTCTATGGTGTTATTTCACGGATTAGGCTTGTAATATATGGAAATTTGTGGTTGAATATGAAGAAAACTAAGGCTTGAAATTTGAGACTAAAAATAGGGATTTGAGGGGTCATTTGTGGTATGACTTTGGTAGATTTGGTAAGTATGAACTCGTGAGAGGATAGGGATTCCATTGATATTAATTTTTCGGATTTTGAGACGTGGGCCCGGGGGTCGGGTTTGGCCGATTTTGAGATTTTTGGTATAAATTGGTTATTTTTGAGTGTGCTTTATTCCCTTAGCATATGTTTTGTGATATGAATCTGTTTTGGTTATATTTGGAGCATTTGGAGACCGATTCTAGAGACAAGGGCATTACGGACTAGAATATGGACCTAATTGAGGTACGTAATGATTGTAAATATTTTCATGAGGGTATGAAACCCCAGATTTCGCATCGTTGTGCTATTTAAGGTGACATACACGCTAGGTGACCAATGTAGGGTCATTCGCCATTGGGGATTGTGACCTGGTCCACCCCGTATGAGTATTAGTTCACGTATTTACTTGAATACTATTTGATATTGTAATATTTTAGAAGGTATTATTGTGTTGGGGCTAAATACCGTGCATGGACCTTGTGCCGTGTGTTTGGACCCTTAGGGGCATTTGCTACTGACTTTCTCACTGTTTTTGGTTTGATATTTACACTCAGTCTTGCTATGTTCTTACTTTTTTCATAACTCGATTTTATTCACTCCTCTTGATTTAAAAAAGTGATATTTTTAGCCGAGCACTGGTTTTAGTGACAGCCCGATGACTCGAGTGAGTTTTGACTAAGTGAGGACGAGGGCCTTGTTGTGAGAATGTTATGGGATCGGGTTGTGCGCCACAATTTGTGGTACTTTGTGATTTATGAGAGGCATATGGCCTGATTTATTATTCCACGAGGTGGCTTGTGATCATTATGAGTTCGAGGGCCTATATGATTATGCCACGAGATGGCTTGTTGTAGCGCTTGGGCTGTAAGGTGCCCTTCCCCGAGTCTGTACCCTCCAGTGAGCACAGGTACCCAATCTGAGATGTGATATTCCCTTAGGGGCTGTTATTGTTTCATTCTATTGTCCTGTGGGCTGATATGAGTGATTCAAAGATAGCCCGAGCGGCTGGTTCTATTGATATTTTTCCTGAGGGGCGAGTATGATACAAGTTTGGCTCGAGGGGCTGTTTTTATATTTCTATCCTTTTACTCACTGCTTTTATTACTTGTTTGAAACTTTTGAAAGGGGTTTTAAAAGGTTGTACTGAACTGAGATGTTTTACACGTTTCAATGCTTTACTGCATTGTTCTAGACTTATAGTATTTTGCTGTAGCATTATGCTGTGGTTTGTGTGTTTTCTTACTGTTCAACCGCCTTTTCTGTTATTACTTACTGAGTCGGCGTACTGACATTACTCCATGCATCTTACGTGCAGATCCAGGAGCTTGGGGTCGTGATAGAAAGTGTTGATATTGCGTAATACGAGATGATCGGAGTTTACTAGGTAGTTGCTTGGCGTTCGCAGCCTAGTGCTTCTCCTTCCTATCTTAGTTAGTCTTGTATTAGCATTTCTATTATACTATGTTGTCTTTATCTTATTCCTATACGAGTTTTTATTGTTCATGACTGGTGACACCCTGATGTCGGGATGTGTTTGTTTCTGCATTGTCTATTTTGACTTATACCATGGGTTTATTAGCTAATTATTGACATTAAAAGTCATAAAATAAATATCTGGTTGGTTTGGGGTTTGTGTCGGCTGGCCTTGTTTCACGATAGGCATAATCATGACCGGATCCATTATAGAGTCATGACATGCACATTAATTGATAAATTTTTAGGCAATATATAGGTACATTGTAGATCTATGTAGATATGTAAATATGTATAGATATACTATAGGCATCATGTAGATATGTCGACACATATTATAGATATATTGTTTATAATGTAGATATGTCGTACATACTTTGTTTACTGCTGCTGGCATGCACTGGTTGATCACTACTTTTGAAACCCAATTTTCCAATAATATTTCAAAACTAGAAATGGGCATCAATCAGTATTTTTCATACAATTTCTGCCTTTTTTTAAAATATTTTAACTAATTTCACACAACATTTATTTTATAAAACAACCATTAAATTGCATCACAAAATAGTTTTAATAATTTTTTGGGTTAATTTTATTCATTTGTATTCATATTAAGTTTTAATTATTTCACGAAAAGCCACATCTGTATTTTAGGATACAATTGCAATTGTAGCCTACACGTGCATTATTATATTATTTTTACCGAACAATAGTCTTTTTTATTTTTAAAATATTAAGTAACTATTTTAAAATATTTGCACGTATTAAGATAATTTTTTTATAAATTATTAATTCTTATTAAAATTGTTTTAGCAATTAATTCTATATTTAACAATTAACCCCTTTTCATTCAAAACTTAACCTATCAACTATCCATTTTTAATACAATTACCAGCCCAAAACCCCAAGCCCAATACCTGTCTAGCCCAAGCAATCTACCCAACCCAACTCTTGTTACATCCTGGCCGTTGATCATTTTGAACAACGATTCAGATCTCTATCCTATACCCCCAAACCTTAATCATTTCTCACCATACACCGCCACCCTGAAATCCTTCTACTCTCAAACGCTCTCCATATAAACCCTAATCTCCAAACGGTGTAACTCACCTATGGCCATCTCCGATGACTTCTCACCACCTCTCAAGCCTCCAATGGCCTCTCTCATGTTATTCTTGCCATCTCCAGGGCCCTCAAACCGGGGCTAGTAACTTGAATCTATGGTCTTCTCTCGATTGTCTTAGGCCACTTCAGTGAGATTCCGAGTAAGATCGTCCTATATTAGCTACGACCTATGTGTTTCTTGATATGTTTCTTCATCTCTATATGGTTATCTTCGAACCCCTAATTTCTTTTATAAACCTCCTAGATCTATACAGATCTAAGGTGATTTGAGTTTGTTTCCTGCGAGTTTTTCAACAGCCTTGAGATTCTTTTCAAGAATTGAGTAATTTTCTAGTGATTTTCATCTTTTTCTAAAAGTAGAGTTTCCCGAATTTCTTTTAAAATTTTTTTGATCTCCTTGTTTTTAAACTTCTAGTTATCATATATTTTGACTATTTTTATGTATCTGTTACAACCCTAACTCGCTTGTACAAATAGCCGCAATTTTGTGGGTTCTTCGTTTGGTTTCTAAATATTAGTACATCTTATTGTGTTCTTGCTTTGGATTCTCGTGATGTCTTGTCATTTTGTTGTCCTAATATGATTCTACTAAGTTTCTTAGTTTGACTCTCATTGAGTCTATATGCTTGATCTTTCTCATTGAATCAGTGTTGTTTAACTTTTGTTTTGTTAAAAGTATGTATCGATTCCTAACTACTCATAATTTACCTTATTTTATATGCTAAACATGCTGATTCTTCCATGACTTCTTTTTACTTCAACCCTTGATTATTCAAAATCGCTTAATCACTGGTTTAATTTGAACACTTTCCTTTAAACGTTTGATTTTTACCTCTTTACTCAATTTTATTGAATTTGCTTGCCTTAATTGTTTTTCCCTGCCTTGTTTGTATTTCACTGATTATTACTTATTTTTTTCCTTAATTAAAGTACCGTTCCTTTAGCCCTAATTACCTATTCTATACCTAATCTTAATTGATTTTTTCCTTAAATACTTAGCATAATTTTACCGTTGATTTAATTGTCCCTTGATTATGGAAGATCTTGATGATTTACGTGTGAGTTTCATTATTTACTACTAAATTGATCTCTTACCTTATGTTTAAAGCTTTTTATTACTATATAAACCTCCTCTTTTTTTAAGTTCTACACAATAACAACGACACTAGTTTAAAAACACTATCTTATACTTAGAGCTTCCTGCCCTTTTCTGTTAATTACTACTTCCATTGAGCATGCCGGCTGTAAGCCTAGGCTAGTTATTACACTACACTGCTCTATACTTTGTGTCTGCTCTCCTTAACTAGTATGTCTCTGATTAAGTTTTGACAACAAAACCCTATGTGTTTCATTCTTGCACTAGTTCATCAATTGTGATTTCAACTTGTATTGTCTACTTCTTTGCTCAGCATGTCTAAAATCTTCCTGTTCAATGTATTCTTTAATTCTGTACTCATTTTTTGCTTACTTCTTTGCTTTGCATGTCTAAGCTTATGTTCTGTTCAATGCATGTTTTACACTCTGTACTCTTTCCTACCTATTTATCTACCTACCATGTCAAAATTATATGTTTATCCCTGTTCAAGATAGGCCAACTATTATCTATGTCCTGGCTATTTGCTAAGTCTCTATGATCCTAATGTTGCATGTAGTTTGTGACTATGTGTTTCTTCTATCCCTATCCCTGTACCCTGAGGTGATTCTTATGTGCCACAATCCCTTTATCCTCATGTGAAGTTCTATTTGTTAAGTGTTCTGAGTGTCTCTTATGACCAATTGATTGTCTGCTGCTTGGTATTTCTCAAACTGTCTTCTACCACCAAGTTATTTCCTATTTTCTAATAAACTTTCCTACTTCTGAAGTTATCTCTATACTATTTTCAAAACAAAGGGTCTAGGTGCGAGCACTGGCATAGATCTTTCAGGTCTTTAGGGAACTCTCACACACCTAAACATGATACTATCTATGGAACTTTGGCATTCGAGGCTATTGGGGGCTTGGAAAGTCATTTGGGCCTGCTTCAGGCTCATTACAGTTAACTTCTTCCTTTTTCTTTATTTATTTATGTAATTTATTCCGCTGGCCTGTAATAATTATTGTAAATAATGTTGCGGTGATTAGTAAAAATGGGGTGTGTAGTTGTATGCATGTTGGGTGCATTGGGTAAATAACATGACTATAAGGTTTTGCTAATTCGAAGTATTTATTATGTTTACTTTACAATATTAGAAACCATGCCTATAGGATCTAAATCGCTTAAAACAGTTGAGATCATGCCTATATGGTTGTGTTAATTCGAATGAATTTGATATATTTGCTTTACAATATTAGAAATCAAGCTTATATGATCTAAATGACTTCAATAATAGAAATCATGTCTATAGGGTTAAAACCAACTCTAATTAGATATCATGCTTTAGAGTACAAAGTGATTGAGTTCGGTTTCTACTGCAGCATGTATTTACATTCGGTTCACTAGAAATTATGCCTATAAGTTTGAAAATGAGCTCTTAACAATTAGATACCCTGCCTACCCGAATTAAAGTTAGAAATCCTACCTATATAACTTAAAATCAGTTTAGTTAAACAAATCAGTTTTATTCATGGTAGTTCATTCTGAATTTGTTTAATCCATTGTCCGCTTCTTTGGATGAGTTTTCAAACACTGTCTAAATTTACTACTGCTAGAAAGCATGTCAATTGGATCCCTAGTGTCCATTTAAAACTGTTCACTATTTTACTGCATCAATGTAGACATCATGCTCCTAAGACATCATTGTTTTGTGTTTAGGCAAGCCTATAGGGCGATTCAAATTCTGCAACTTCGAAACTGTGCTTTATTATTTAAAACTGTTTAGATTTAACAGGTCTAAATCGGTATGCAAGCTAAATAGGATTTTTACACTTTGTTCTAATTCAATGATGTGCAATCCCTGCTCACCTAGATATCATGTTTAGAGTTTTCTCTTAAATACTTGGCCGTTGTTTGCGGACGTGCATTTACTTATTATATTTGTGCAGGTGACTATAAGCCTGTAATCTTATTTAAATGCATTCCTAATTGTTCTTGATTGACGCCTATACTTTTATCCTTTAAAACCTTAGTAAGGTCTACAACTGTCCAAAAGTAGAGGTCCTAAATACCTCCAAGGCCACGAGGAAGGGACGTGTACTGCATGCATGGGACATTTTCAAGTTTTCTAGAATGCTTTAGGCTATGATCTAGGGAAAGGACTTGGGTAGAAAGGGTTATGATAATTACGCGCTAATATCATGTGTAGCCCCTCATTGAGGAGTGATTACC
Source organism: Nicotiana benthamiana (assembly GCA_034376525.1). Classification (NCBI taxonomy): domain Eukaryota; kingdom Viridiplantae; phylum Streptophyta; class Magnoliopsida; order Solanales; family Solanaceae; genus Nicotiana; species Nicotiana benthamiana. Next base: position 44,594,229 of record CM067326.1, read on the forward strand.
GGGCATTGCGTGGGATTATCCTGTAGGTTAACCAACCTAGGACCCTTCTTTCCCAATTCCCTATATGTAAATTTCACCTTTTCTATGTGAATGCAACTTGTTCATGGTTTTTCCTATTTATCTCATTACTTGAGTCAAACAATGTCTAAAGCATGCCCTTATTTGCAAGTATGTGTTTAAATCATATATTTGTTAAAATGACTAATTCGTAAGTATAAGTTCAGCTAGTACTCACCATTATGGACCGAGAGGGGTGCCTAACACCTTCCCTTCAAGGTTATTTTGAGCCATTACCCTAAATCTCTGGTATTAGAGACCAGTCTAAGAGTAAAATAGCTCAAGATGCCCTAACGCACCATAATCTGTTAGGTGACGACTCTTCAAAATACAAAAATCCCAAAAAAGGGAAATGACTTATTACTCCCATGAATGTCGAAACACAGAATTCTCTTTCTCTCTCTCCCTCCCTCTCTCTATCTCTCTCTCTCCCTGTGAAATAGGGAAAAAAGGGGGCATGACAACTAATGCACGGAAAATGTTGGTTGTTCTTTAATTTTATTTGCTCAGCAATTTTTGTGTAACTCCTAGCAAACTGCAGGATTTAAATTTGTTAGTATATATAAATTATGGACAATAATATAACCTTAGAGGTGATATAAATTGTTTTGATAAATAAATATATATTAAATATTATCGTGGCATCAACGCTAGCTTTTTGACTATATATCGCTTGCAAAACAGCCTTGATTGAGTCATTGGGTAGCACTCGAAAGCTACCTAGTTCTTCAAAAACATTTGTTAACGAAAATATTGGCTTAACATAAATTAACAAACATCTAATATTCTTTATATATGTTACCTTGTAAACATCTCTTCTTAGTTTTTTAATGTCTGTCAAATTATCTACCGTGTCCTCTGTTCCAACTAACATCGTGTGTCTTGATGGAGATGCATAATCTTTCGAAGCCTCAGAATTGGTTTCAACTTGTTCAAGTATGTATTCAACTCTATCAGGCAAAGATATTCTAGAAAGTTTGGGTGCTTCAATTATGTTGGTGAAGTAAGTGAAAAAGGAAATTATTTTGACTTAGACATAATATGTAAAAAAGATGTATATAAATTTAATAATTTTTTTTCCCTTAAGTAAAAACCATTTACCTTGATCCATGCTGGTTTGATCATTCTATCTTCAATTGTAGATAACAATATCTTGTCTTTACTAACTGACAAACTATGTACGCAGGGGATAGAATTTGCAACCCTCGTAGCTATATCAGTGTTGTTAGAGCAACCCTAATACAACCATATTTACATAGCCAGTGCACATCCTCGAATGAGATAAGAATGAACAGAAGGATTGAGCTTATGCCTAATAGATTGAAGCACCTATTTGTAAGAATCAGTACCCCAAGCATAAGAAGAATTCTTGTTTGGAAATATAAAACTTGACTGCACTGTCATCGTTCAACCAACCCTACTTGTCTTTGTCTGAAGGGCAGAGGAAGAATTCTATGAGATATAGAATGTAAAACTTGACTGCACTATCATCGTTCAACAAATTTTTGGTGATTACATTTTTTTTATGTATGACTTTCAACTTTTTTCTTGTTTGGAACATAGCTTCTCATAATTTTACTGTCATATATAGGTGCATAACCAAAGTTTGTCACTTCCATAAAACATTTTAGGCCAGTTATCAATGCAAACACTCTCAAGCCAAAATTTAGCCTCTGACCCTTAATCTCAGCTGAAAAATAGTCAGAACCAGATGCAGTCAATGCATACTGCATTAGAAGAAGAATTTCTTTATTTTGCATGAATTTTCTGGGAAACAAAACAAAATAACCAAAACATATCTTCTTGAAAAGCTTTAAACCATTTGAAGAAAATAAATCCTTCATTTGGCCAAAAATACTGGGGTAGGATAATGTCTGCAACCTAACACCCCCATAATCAACATTATGAGGTGCATAAAAAGGTTTATTCTGCAGCAACAGGAAAAATTTCTTACAAAACAAGGCTCAAACCGAAAAAACAAAATATCTATATTCTTAATACAATATTCCTATACAATTACATAATTGAGTAAAAAACAAATAACAACATAACTATAATTTTATTACAAAAATTCCACAATCTTTAAACAGAGTTAAAAAAAAAGGCAAATATTTATATAAACGTATATCTACAATCATGAATTATAAATCTACAACAAATCTACACAATTTAGACAAAATCTCTACAAACTACAACATCAAATATTATATAGTTTCATAAGAATGAGAATAACTTTTTTTAGCTTTTACCAAAATTTATTTTTGAAACTAATAAGTTTTTACCATCACCATTGACTATTGGAAAAAATTTCTAATAAATTTTTGAACTTTCTTCCTTTTTGAAGCTTTTGCATTAAGAGACACTCTAATTGTTTTTTTTTAAACGCTAATGGCAATTTTGCTTTGACGAATTCATCATCGAAATCAATCAATTTGCCTTTCCTTTTTGTAGATTTGACAGGTATGGAAGATTCACCATTATCAATATCATGCTTTATCTTTATTCGAGCTTATGCCCCAGCTTCACGAGGGTAAAGCTCGGGCTTGTTCTCTTCTTTTGCATGAGTTGATTTTGAAGCTTTTTTGGGTAAATTTTATGAGAAATAACCCAAACTAAAATGAAGGAACGCCTTCTCCTTTGTCTTTTGTACAACTATTCGTTGAAGATATCTTCTTCTTCATTGAATATTAAAGTAATTAGACACGTTAATCGAGGTGGAGATTTTGAATAAGAGAAGGAATTTCATCTGGTTTTGTGAAGAAGAGATAAAAAGGGGTTGATGGAGGATTTTAAGAATTTTGAAATTGTTGGTGATTATACATGGGGGGGGGGGGGGGACGGTAGGATGTGATGTGGAGAGACAAATGTGAGGAGAGTGGATGTGATGATCCAAAAAGTTATCACTTATTTTAGAAACTATTTCAGCATTGTTCAGGCCTAAAAAATCTCTTTTTAATATTACCTCGATTTGCGTTCATAGTCCAGGTGCATAGCCGAAAAGCAAATATGTGAAAATTTATGGAAAAGGATGAATTTCAACATTAAAGTGAATTAAGTTAACTTCTATCAACTTTTTGGATAAATGGACCCTGACTTGTAATTTGACAGTCCCGGAGGGTTGTTAGAAAAATATGGAATTTGGGCATATGCCCAAAAGTTAATTTCGAAATCCGAAGCCCAAGAAATGAATTTTTAATGAAAATTATTTTAAGGAATATTTATGAGTTTTAATGTTTGATTGTATCGGGTTGGTATTTTGGTTCCACGGTCCATTACAGGTCTTATATATGATTTGACAAACCTGTGAAATTTGATAAGAAATGGGTTTGAAATGATGTGAATCAGATTTTATTTGAAAAAATTAGAAAAAAATTAAAGTTCTTAAGAAATTTCGTGATTTTGATGCAAAATTCATAGTTGTTGATGTTATTTTGATGATTTGAATGCGCGAGCGAGTCTGTATGATGTTTTTAAGTTGGTGAGGGCTCGAGTGAGTTTTGGATAGGGCACGGAGTGGAATTAGACTTGCGAAAATATTACAGACATCAGCTTTTATATTGCAGGCCTGCAGGCTTCGCAATACGAAGCATAGCTTGCAAATGCGAGGGCTGAGTCACAAATTCAAAATAGCCCAGGCCAATCCTTCCTCGCAAATGCGAGATAATTAATTGCAAATGTGATGCCCCCCAGTTACTGCCTTAGTCACATATGCTATTGGTTTATTACAAATGCAACTTCGCGTTTGCGAAAGGTCTATCGCAAACGCGAATAAGAACGGAAAACTGACTTAGTCGCAAATGCGACATTTTTTTGCAAATGCTAACTTCTCATAATTTCAAAGGGTTCGCAATTGCGAACCTTGGTCACAATTGCATCAGTAGAGACATGTAAATTCACACTTAGATACATTTTCAACCATTTTTCATATCTCTTCAAAACCAAAACAATCTAGGGCGATATTTCAAAGGTAATTTCTTCTCCCAATCGATTGTAAGTTATTTCTAACTCGTTTTCTTCAATTGTTAACATCGTTTCACATGATTTCAACTCAAATCAAAGGTTTTCATGGGGAAATTGGGTATTTTGGGTAGAACCTAGGTTTTTCAAATTTTGGAGATTCGGAACTCGATCTGAGGTCCGATTTCAAAGTAACTTATATATTTGAGTTTGTGAGGGAATGGGCAATCAGGTTATGGTTCAAACCTCAGGTTTTGACCATGTGAGCCCAAGGGTGATTCTTTGAAATTTTTGGCAAACTTTGGAAAACTTATTTTTATGCATTAGAATTGATTCATTTAGCATTTATTGATATAATTAAGTAACTTGTAGCTAGATACGAGCAAATTGGCAGTGGAATCAAGGGGTAAAGAGATAGTTGAGACTTGAATTGTGTTTGTAGCATCGAGGTATGTGTTTGGTCTACCCTTTATTTGAGGGATTAGGAGTTGTGTCCTATTTGCTACGTGCTACTTGTTGAGTATGAGATATAATCATGGTGACGAATATATATACGCTGGAGTCAAGCAGGACCGTGAGTCTTAAGTTGAATCGTTGAGTTTTTAATAAATACTACGAATGTCTAAGTTGTTGATTTTCTGTTTTGAGTAAGGATATCATTATCCTCGTGGGAATTACTTATGATTGAGTATTAGTGCTATTTGATGAAGTTACATGTTGGAACACGTTTGATTATAGCTAGTTCTCTCTTTCATTAACGTATTTACTTATATTGTCGACTCTTTTGACGGGATAGTGTTGTTTCTTTAATGATCCCTAGCCGGGACACTCTTTGAGATTTGGTGTTGAACTATATATGTAGATCAGGTTGCATGCTGTAATTATATTATATTTGGATCAGGTTGCACGCTGCAACAGTATTATATTAGGATCGGTTGCACGCTATAACAATATTATATTTGGATCGGGTTTGCACACCGAAACAATATTATATGTGGATCGGGTTACACGCGGAAACAATATTATATTTGAACTGGGTTGCACGCCGCAATAATATTTTATTTGAATCAGGTTGCACGCTGCAACAATAATATAATTGGGTCGGGTTGCACGCTGCAACAGTTATAAATGATATGGATCGGGTTGCATCCTGTAACAATGTTATTATGAATTGGATTGGGTTGCGCGCCACAATAATAGTTAGTAAAGGTTCTTATTGATTGGTCACGAGTTCCTTATTCATTTGCAATGAACATTTAATTGGTTTTTATGTTTTACATCATAAATTTTTGTTGGTAAATGATATTTCCCCATAACATGTCCCCTTCTATCCTTATTTGTTAATTCTGTTTTATATTCTTATGTACATTATATAACTGCACAGGTTTATTTGGAAGTCTGGTCCTAGACTTGTCACTACATTACGAGGTCAGGCTAGGCACTTACCAGCACATAGGGTCGGTTGTGCTGATACTACACTATAGACTGTGTGCAGATCCCAGAGTAGCAGCTTTTAGGCCTTAGCTTGGGTGGCTGCCTTCAGTCTATACAGAGACCCAAGGGAGTCTTGCAGACGTCCACAGGCCCTAACATCTCCTTTTATCCCTTTATCCTAATTAAGTTACTTATTTTAGAAGCATTGTACTATTTATCTTTGGACTTTGTTTGTAGTACTCTTAGACCGTTTGTGAAGCTTTGGAAACAGTTCTAGTTAGTCGTTGTTCAAACAATTGAAGTAGATATATATTCAGATAGTTTATTTTCTTTTCTTGCGCTTATTATAAATTCCACTGTGTAGAGTTATTGCTTCATAATTGTTAAAGGTTATAGGATGGGAAAAAGGTAATTTGTGCAAACAGTAGACTTACCTAGATTACATTAGTAGGCGCCATCATGAATCCTAAGGAAGGAAAATCTAGAACATGACATGTTAGTATCCGAGCTCTAGGTTACATAGGTCTCACAATTCACAAACAAGCTTAGTAGAGCCTGAGAGATCGGTACGGAGACGTATGTATTTATACTAGAGGCTACAGAGTTAGGAAAAACTTTACATCTATTCTTTCTTGTCGTGTGATTTCATTCTCTGATTGCTAAATAGAACCCTACACTCTTGTCCTTTCAGGAATAGCGAGGCCACTTACCGCTTCTTCTGCATGACAAAAGCATAGATCGGTGATACATCAGCTATGTCTTCAGATGCCTTGTGGAGATTGGACAGGTTCACCAAGCTCTTCACTACTACCTTCAGTGGTGCATCTTCTGAGGATCCCCAGGATTATCTAGACAGCTTTAATGAGGTTCTCAAGAACATGGGGATAGTGAAAACCAACGGGGTTGACTTTGTTACTTTCCGCTTGTCAAGATCCGCTAATACTTGGTAGAGAGATTATTGCTTGGCTTGACCATCCGAATTACTTGCTTTGACATGGGAGCAGTTTACTCAACTTTTTCTGGAGAAGTGTCTCCCTATCACTCAGAGATAGAGATCTATCGGAGTTATTTTGAGCGTCTCTAGTAGGGTTCTATAACTGTTACTTAGTACGAGAATATATTTATCGACTTGGCTTGTCATGCTCTTATCATACTTCCCACTAAGAGAGAGAGAGAGAGGGTGAAGAGGTTCATTGAGGGACTAATTCAGCCTATTCGACTTCAGATGGCCAAGGAGGTAGGGAGTGAGATTTCCTTTTAGGAGGCAACCACAGTAGCTAGGAGAGTTGAGATGCTCCTATCGTAAGGAGGTAGTTAGGGGTCTGACAAGAGGCCTCGTCATTCAGGCAGATTTAGTGGAGTCTCGTCTGGAGGCAGGGATTCGTGCCGTAGAGGCCATCCTCGTAAGCCTTTTTAGTCAGCACTTTATGTTTCTCACGATGCTTCAGGTGGTCATGGTTCTCATATGTCGTATTGTGATTAGCAGCCCTACAGTGCATCACCAGCTCCTATCAGTGCACCGCCGTTTTAAAGTTTTCAGAGTGCCCATTCAGGTTGCCAGTGTCAGTCTTAGTTTCCTTAGCCGCATCACTCAGGTGGATGCTTTGAGTGTGGTGAGTATGGTCATATCCGGAGGGTTTTTTCGGGATTAGTGGGTACTCAGTTATAGCAGCATGGTTCCCGTGCTATGGTTTCGGAACCAGGTAATCCACCGATTGCTCTACTACCTAGGGGTGGGGATAGAGGTGCTAGAGCTGGAGGTAGATGTCTTAGATCTGGAGGTAAGGAAGGTAGGGCTGTTTTCCATCCAGTAGTAGGCCATCCCCAAGATGTAGTTCAGGGTGGTGGGGCCCAACCCCAATGATATGCTCTTTCTACTAGGCCTGAGGCTAAGGCTTCCGATGTAGTTATCATAAGTACTTTTCTAGTTTATAGAAGAGATGCTCTAGTTTTATTCGATCAAGGGTCTATATACTCCTATATTTTATCTTATGTTTCTCCATATCTGGTCATGCCTAGTGATTCTTTGAGTGCCTTGTTTATGTGGCTACACTGATGGGTGATTCTATTATAGTAGATCGTGTTCATCGCTCTTGTGTTGTTGTGATTGGGGGTCTTGATAGCTGAATTGACTTATTACTGCTGCACATGGTGGATTTCGATGTCTTATTGGGGATGGACTGGTTATCACCTTACTATGCTATCTTCGATTGTCATTCCAGGACTGTGACCCCAGCTTTACTGGGTTTACCTCATTTAGTGTGGAGATGGACTCCTAGTCATTCTACCCGTAGTGTTATGTCTTATGTGAAGGCTAGGCATATGGTCGAGAAGTGGTGTTTGGCCTATTTAGCCTATGTTTGTGATTCTAGTTCTAAGGTTCCTTCTATTGATTCTGTGCATATTGCTCGTGAGTTCCCTGAGGTTTTTCTTTCAGACCTGCTGGGTATGCCACCCAATAGGGATATTGACTTTTTCATTGATTGGGCTTCGGGAACTCAGCCTATTTCTATTCTTCTGTATCGTATGGCCCCTGCCTGAGTTGAAAGAATTGAAGGAGCAGTTGCAAGAATTGCTTGAGAAACGCTTTATTAGACCTAGTGTCTCGTCTTGGGGTGTGCCGGTGTTGTATGTTAAGAATAAGGATGGATCAATGTGAATGTGTATAGATTATTGGAAGTTGAACAAGGTTACAATAAATAATAAGTATCATGTGCCGAGGATTGATGATTTGTTGATTAGCTTCAGGGTGCCAAGGTATTTTCAAAGATTGACTTACAATTTGGCTACCGTAAGTTGAGGATTAGGGCATCCGATGTACCTAAGATAGCTTTCCGCACTTGGCATGGGCAATATGAGTTCTTGGTGATGTCATTCGGGTTGACAACTACCCCAATAGCTTTTATGAATTTGATGAATCGAGTGTTCAGACCTTAATTGGATTTGATCGTCATAGTCTTCGATGATGATATTTTGATTTATTCCCTCAGCCGGGAGGAGCATGAGCAGCATTTGAGAGTGGTTCTTCAGGCTCTAATGTATAGTCAGTTATATGCTAATTTCTCAAAGTGTTAGTTCTAGTTGTGTTTAGTTGTATTTTTGGGTCATATTGTATCAGTGGAGGGTATTCAGGTTTATCCAAAGAAGATAGAGGTAGTCGAGAACTAGCCTAGACCCGCATCAACAAGAGAGATCCAGTGTTTCTTCAAATTGGCAGGATATTATTGTTGGTTTATGGAAGGGTTTTTATGTAATGTATCCCTAATGACCAGGTTGACCTAGATAGGTGCGCAATGTAGGCTGTCAGACGAGTGTGAGGCGAGCTTTCATAAGCTGAAGATTGCTTTGACTATGGCGCCAATGTTGGTTTTTCCCACAGGTTCAAGGCCTTATTCAGTTTATTGTGATGCATCTCGTATTGGGCTTGGTGTAGTGTTGATTAAGGATTGCAAGGTCATTGCATATGCTTCGTGTCAATTGAAGATTCATGAGAAGAACTATCCGGTTCATAATTGGGAGTTAGCAGCCGCATTAAAGATTTGAGGGCATTATCTGTATGTCGTGGCTCGTGAGGTGTTCACGAATCACAACGGTCTTCAGTATTTGTTCAAGCAGAAGGAGCTGAATTTGAGGCAGAAAAGGTGGTTGGAGCTATTAAAGGACTACGATATCACCATATCATATCATCCAGGAAAGGCCAATATGGTGGCCGATGCTTTGGGTAGGAAGTCAGCCAGTATGAGCAGTCTTGCTTATACTCTGGTCGGTGAGAGGCTGCTAGCTCTAGATGTTCAGGCTGTGGCCAATAAGTTCGTGAGGTTTGATGTTTCTGAGCCCAACTGTGTGTTGAGTTTCACAGTCGCTCGTTCTTCTTTGTTGGAGCGCATCCGAGTTAGACAGTATGATGATCCCCCTTTGTGTGTCCTTAGCGACACTGTACAACACAGAGGTGTGAAGCAGGTCACCTAGGGAGATGATGGAATTATGAGATTGCACGGTCGAGTTTGTGTGCCTAATGTGGACGGGCTTGGAGAGTTAATTTAAGAAATGGCTCATAGTTCTCGGTACTCTATTCATTTGAGCGCCGCGAAGATGTATCAGGATTTGCGGTAACATTATTTGGTGGAGAAGAATGAAGAAGGTTATCATTGTATATTTGGCTCGGTGTTTGAATTGTCAGTAGGTTAAGTACGAGCATTAGAAGCCCGGTGGTTTGTTCCAAAAGATTGAGATTCCTGAGTGGAAGTGGAAGCACATAACTATGGACTTTGTCTTTGGACTCCCACGGACTCAGAGGAAGTTCGATACAGTGTGGCTTATTGTTGATAGGCTGACCAGCTCAGCACATTTTATTCCTGTGGCAGTCTCATATTCTTCCAAGAGGTTAGCTTAGATATATATGTTCATGAGATTGTTCGTCTTCATAGTGTGCCCTTATCTATCATTTTAGACTAAGATACACAGTTTATCTCACATTTCTGGAGAGAAGTCCAATGAGAATTGGGCACACGGGTTGAGTTGAGCACAACGTTTCATCCTTATAAGGACAGGCAGCCTGAGCGGACCATTCAGATTTTGGAGGATATTCTCTGAGCTTGCATCACTGACTTTGGAGGCTCGTTGGACCAGTTTCTATCTTTTACAGTGTTTGACTATAACAACAGCTACCAGACGAGTATCGAGATGGCTTCTTATGAAGCTTTGTATGGTAGGCGGTGTCGGTCACTGTTTGGATGGTTTGAGCTGGGAGAGGCTCGATGATTGTATACAAATCTAGTACAGGATACCTTGGACAAGGTTAGGATCATTCAAGATAGGCTTCGTATAGCCCAGTCCAAGCAAAAGAGCTATGCCAACCGTAAGGTTCGAGATTTGGCATTCATAATCGGTAAGTGGGTATTACTTCGAGTGTCGCATATGAAAGGACTGATGAAATTTGGGAAGAAGGGTAAGTTTAGTCGTAGGTTTATTGGCCTGTTTGACATTATTGATCGAGTGGGAGAGGTGGCTTACAGACTTGCGTTGCCTCCGAGCTTATCAGCCGTGCATCTAGTGTTTCATGTGTCCATGCCTCAGAAGTATTATGGCGATCCATCCCACGTGTTAGATTTCAGCACTATCCAATTGGACAAGGATTTGTCTTATGAGAAGTAGCCGGCAGCTATTCTAGACTAGCAGGTTCGTCTGTTGTGGTCGATGCATTTTCCCTCTGTTCATGTCGAGTGGAGAGGTCACCCTGCTGAGGCATCGACCTGGGAGTCTGAGTCTAGTATGCGGAGCCGTTATCCCCTTCTTTTTTACTGTGAGGCCCGTGAAAGATTTTTTCTATAAACCAAAAAGCTCGTAGTGCCGAATTAGTAATATGTATTAGAAATATGTAAAAAGCTCGCCGTGGTTCGGACCATTTTGGACTAAGCTATGCATTAAAAAGTCGAGAAAATATGTTTTCCAGAAAAAATACAATTTTGCGGTCGAGAATGCGACCGCATATCAAGTATGCTGATGGCAATTCTACCACAGAACAAATCAGTGTGTTGGCCAAATTTGAAGACAACTATGCGGTCAATTAGCGATCACATGCTCGAAATGCGGACCACATAGTCGTTGTATAGTTTTCCAGGGGTTTTGTGAAGGGCAGATCTGCGGTGCATTATTCGAACGCAGAACGTGAATGTGGACTGCATTTCTGCCGCAAACCCACCAGAGTGCCTAGTTTTTGGGAGCATTTTTGTAGTCCATTCTGCAGACCGCATTTCACCTTTGCAATCGCAAATGCAACCGCAAATCCGACTCGGGATTTTGTTTTCTAAATTTTAAAATTCAACCCCACCCTATTTAAAACACAACAATAGGCTATTCTTCTGTTTTTTTTTTCACAACATAAGGAGAGAGAGGGGGGTCCTTAGTGAGAAGAAGTAAATTACATCAAGCTCTCTCTAAATCCATGCCCAAATGCTTGAAGATTATTAATGGAGGCTACTAGGTCACCATCCGAATTGGTGAGTGACTACACGCTCATCAATAATTTCGAACATTTCTCTCAAAATAAGTAATTTTCAAGTGGATACAGGGGTATAACGCTAGAGATCATGCATGCATGAGCAACAATTGTGTATGGGAAGATTGTGAATTCAAAGGATGGTAATTGAAGTAGAAAGTGATAAAATCTCTCACAAAAGGAACTAAAAACCACAATATACACCTAGTTCTTGACAATATTCTCAAATGAGCTAGAAATCCAAGTCATATCTCTAATTCTTCTCTAAATTCATGGCTCTCATAAAATAGATCAAAGTTTCTAGGGATATCCGGAAATTATTGTAAGGAATTAAGGGAGACTCCATTGAGGTATGTAGGGCTAACCCTTTTCTTTTTATTGTTGAAATTGTTGTGTTCAAATGGTTGGCGTGAAATTCCAAATTGATTCTACTTTATTAATTGCATTAATGTGTTGGGTGTAGGACTTTCGTGTCACATTGTTCTTTATGATGTGATCAGGTAATTTTTGCCCCATATAAATTACTCTCATAAATTCAAAACAAAATAATTTGAACCAGCATTTGCAAATTTGTAGATTTTGTGGCATTTTCAGTTAATTATTTGTGTTTTTTTCTATGTATTTTAATTTATGAAACATACAAAAAATAGAGTGTTGCATGTGCATTTAGGATTCAATTTTGCATTAATTAGTAATCAAGTTATTTTACAAAAGTGAAAAATAAAAAAAACAGTGTAATTTGCACTTCTATGTTTAAGTAGCTCCTTTTGTATTTTTTGTAATTAATTGTGTTTACTATCACATAGGTTTAATTAGTGCTTTTATTTTAGGTAAATATTTTATAATAATTAATTTATGAATTATTCTAATTTTGGAAAGAAAAAAAGAAAAAAGAAGAAGAATTTTAGGACAGTTTGTTTTGTAATAAAAGAAGAAAAATGAGAGATCAAGATTGGGGTTGTTCTTTTAAAATCAAATGCCCAGGACCAAAATTTTCGTCCCAAACCACCATAATCCTGCCAGCCCCTAAACGACGTAGTATCGAGTTCTCATCACTCGAATTGATCTAAACCGTCCATTATCCATCATCCAACAACAGTAAATATTTCTCCAATCTCACATAAAACTATCCAAATTCTTCAGAGACCAGATCAGTCCCTTCCAAACACCCTTTAGCTTCGTTGTATTCTTGCTTGAGCTTTAATCTACCATTGTTATGGCGTTTCTGCTATAACAACCACCAAATCTTCACCACAACCTCCTTTCTTCTACGTCATCCCAAATCTCAAAATTGTTTTTCTCAAATCTCGCTAGAGTGCCTTGAATTTTAGAAACCCTAGCGCCGCCCTCGTTCCCTCTGGTGGCGGCGCCATATTTGTTCACCACCAAACCAATATCACGTAATCCCCATTGTTCCCTTTACCTTAATCTTAAGTCAGTTTCCCTCGAATCAAGTTTCAACGGTTCGAATCTTAGTTTAAAGGTCCGACCTATACCCTTTAAACCTGTGCATGAAGGTTTTTCTGTCTCAGTCTTTTTCAATTTGGTTTGATTTTGTCCTTTGATAATGATATTTTTTTTTTCTAAGAGTAAACGACTAATGTTATCAAAGGATAAAATCAGAAATTCGAGTTGCCACACGTTACAGGCTTTGATCTGGTAACTTTTGTTTCTTCCATTTTGTGTTTTCCATTTATCCTCACCCGTCACTTCTTTCATAAGGATTGAAATTCGTTGGAACCCGGGTTGGTTTGTCCCTGGACTTGTTAGCTTTTTCTTCTTTTTCTTCTTCTTTGAGAAACGTTTGGCCTCTGATTTCTTTAGTTCCTCCCTCGATCCTGTTTTGCTTGAATCCTTGATGTTAACGACATAATCATTGTTTTTCATTTTATTATAAGTGTAATCGCCTGACAAGTAAAATTAGGTACATAATTGAGTTAATTTGCTGTTATGAAATCAGATTGGTTAGCTTTTTAAATTTTTCTTCTTATCATTGGTTTTTAAACAATGGTTCTAGGTTTGTTTGTTTGGGAAATTTTGGTTTAGCTCTAATTTGGACCCATAGGTGTTGTAGTTGGTTTGAAAATAGCAACATGCCCTAATAGGGATTCAATTTAGGGTCTGTAGGCCCATTAGCCTGGTCAATTTGACCCAAGATGGGTTGTAGGGTAATTTTTAGAGGGTAAAAGATTAAGTTGGGCAATTCAGCTTAGGGAATCTGAGTGCAACAGATTTAGAAGCTTCTAGGAAGCTTGGGTGGGGGTCTTGAATTGAATTTTAGATGTGTGATAGGTCAACTTGGGTAACAAGTCAATAATTGGGGGTCAACTAAGCTAAAACAAGAATTCAAAAAGGAGTAAGATGTAAAAATGAGAATCTGACGGCTGCCCGATTTGGTTTGCCTATAAAGGCACTCTTTCTTGCCTTAGAAGGCAAATTTTGGGGAGAGCTAAGAAATTCTGAAAATTATAAACAGCTAAAAGAAGAGTATTTTTTCATTGAGTTTTAGAGTTGCTTTGTGAGATTTCTCCTAAGATGAAATAATTTGTGGGTAGCTAACAATGGAGATAAGTTAGAATCAAGCCAGGTCAAGGTCTTTTGTTCATTTGCTTGGATTAAAATTTGTTTTTCTGGGCTATTTACTTTACTTTCTGGGCTCAAAATTGGCCGAAGAATTGTTGTGTACTGCTGACCTCCTTCCCCTTTTCTTTTCCATTTCTAGGTATTCACTTAACCTTCTAATTTATGAGAATGGTTGAACTTGAAGTGAGTTTGTTCAAATTGAGATGTATGGTTATGCAGTGGTTTGAGCAATAAAGTTTTACCTTTCAAGTTGATGAATATGTGAAATTGAGTTAATTTTAATATGTAGCAATGTTGGGTTTTATTTTTATTCGTTGGTTTCCCCTTGATGTCATAAAAGATTTTGAGTAACATATGCACAATGGTTATTCTGTATGAAAAGAGACATGGACATTATTTTAAGTTCAGATTTTATGTTCTGGCATGTATGACCATTGAGGAGTCAAGGTGGTCCCCATCAGTTGTTTAGCCTTATTGTCTACGTGTTAATTTTTCTCATGAAATGTGGTAGTCAAAAGGATAATAGGTTAGAAGCAACATGAAAACATCCTTGTTAGTTTGTCCTTCACTTTAGTCATGGTGAATGTAGAACATTTGTTGCTGGTCCGAACTCGATGTCGAGTCTGATCCTCTATTTTATTTTTTGAGCTTGAACATCTCTGGGCTCTCAAGATTATCTTGGGGCAGGATTTTGGGGCCAAGAATAGTTTAGCTTAGTGATGCATGATTATATGTAAGCCTTCAAACCGTTTAAAGAGTTGTAGATGTAATTGTAGTCTTAAAATTAGATTTGAAGGCATGTGATTTTGATACAGAATTCCTGCGTGCATGAGGTCAATCAATAATGGGTGTGGATTTAATGTCTTGCATGTTATATTTTTTATTAATTGATGATTGCATGAACCCATTATATTGGTAATAGTAACAACGCTTAAAACATTGGTTGATTTTCATATGTGTTTGCATTTACTGGGGTCCGATTCCTGCTCTCATACCTACAACATGTGCTCACTAATGTCTGGGGGGTTTTCGGCTTGAGCATCGAGAATATCTCATTTTTTAGGGAATTCCATTGCATTCATAAAGCCTTACGACTATTCGTCTCTGAATGGAGACTTTGTTTAGCGTTTGGGCTGTCCATCAGGCCTGGAGTTCCTTTGGTTGATAACGCGTTCAACTCTAGGTGACATAGTCAAAATCCCCTTAGCATTTATTTTAACCGGTATACCTTCATCGAAGGTGAGCCTTATAAAATAATGCATAAGAGTTTATGGGCCTACATAATTTAGTTTAAATACTCTTTCTAGGATAACTTGAGGTGCGCCATGCCAAAAAAATTGACAATTGCGTGGCCCTCGTTTTAATTTTATAGCCTAGATATTAAAGTTGATCAATATTCGTAGAAAACCCTTTAGGGCCGTTTTAAAACACTAGTGTCATTGTGTATACGTCCATATAACACAATTACTTTTCTAAAAATTAAACCGGAGTATTCGTGCAACATCGACCCAAATTTTCTTAATAAAGAATTCTTGACACGCTCGTGTGACATGATTTTTAACGTGCTAAACAAATGGCTATACAGATGCGTAACCTGTTTCAAGATAACTTTTCTTAATTAAAAGCAGTAAAAGAAGTAAATGCATATGGGTTCTAAAACCAGTAGTTAAATAATTTCACAAGCCAAGTATTATCAAAGAGACCGTGCTAGAATCATAGAATTCAGGAATGTCTAACACCTTCTCCGGAGTAAACAGATTCCTTACTTGGATTTTTGATTTCGCAGACATAAATAGAGTCAATTCTCATCGATTCGATATTTTAAACCAGTGACTTGGGACACCATAAATCTCCCAAGTGGCGACTTTGAATTTCTCTAATTAAATAAGTCCTATCTCGATTGTCCTTTAATTGGAAAAACTCCCTTTATTATACCCTTCCGGGGGTGTAGTAAGAAAACGGAGGTGTATATATGCTTATTTGAAATCATGAAAATTGATGAAGTGATCATGTCCTTTAAGTGTTCGTTATTTTCTTAAGCATCTGCATGGCTTGTATGATAGCCCTTGACAAATGAAGAATGGAATTACACGAACAAATTGACAAAGGGAAGACTTGTGTTGAGTTGATGTATCTAAGTGCCAAGGAAAAAATAAGTGAAAAGAGGTGTGGTACCAGGTATTTGAAAAAGATGGAAGGAAATGGGAACTAAAGAGTAATTAAAAGAGGTTATGTCACAAGTGAGATGGCTTAGCCGATTGGAATGAGACCAGACTCCATGTTGTACACAAAGTGACATTTATATTGGGTTCCAAAACATTTTTGTGAATATAGATATGCCTCACTTGGGATGGCTTAGCCGGCCGGACCGAGACCGGACTTTGTTTTAAAAACCACATGGTGGCATTATATTATAAAGATATGGTACTTCGTACTAAAAGAATATTAACCTATAGGAACAGAAAGACTTAATAAAAAATCATGTGAAACTCATTTGGTGCTCCACCCTGAACTTTTGTGATGAAATTGTTGATGATGTAACTATCTTCCATTAGTTCACTATTCATCCTATTAAGAATTATGTTTTTCGTACATACTAGTACTATTCGACAGTACTAATGCCCCTATTAAGAATTATGTTTTCCATACTTACTAGTACTATTCGATAGTACTAACGCCCCTTTTGTCGAGGGAGCTACATCTTTGAATGAATGTAGGTGGTTCCGTTGCTGATAGCGCTGATCGTAGATAGTGGTGCACTCCTGTTCTCTTCACAGCTGTCTCGGTGAGGCCCCATTCCTCCCACGGATTTGCAGCTCTTCTTTGTGTAAGTTAATATATTTTGAGGTATGGTAGGGGCCTTGTCGCAAGCATCATCATTTTGGTCTCTTGTATTCTTTAGATTCTCCTTAGACGTTTTATTTTATAGGTCATGTATGGGTGTCGGGTTGGTCTCAGAATCACGTTGTATTTCGAAAATCTCCGCCTTAACCTGTTAACTGTATATACTTTTGGTAAAGTATACTATGGCATGTACTAAACTATTACTGTGTTTTTGAAAATTTTGGAAGTTTAAACTATGACTTAATGTTTTCTTATAAACAAAGATGTCCATGATAAAAATGTACAACCCCTTTGATCCTTCAGTTTCAATAAACGGAATTAGGTGATGTAATTTTATCTATTCGGGTAGGAAGTGTTCGGGTAAAGCTTTCTCGATCAGGTTTCCTTGGTCGCGCACCGGTCGTGCTCCCCAAGGTCTGGGCATGACATTTACCCACTTCAGGTACTTCCTTCTTATGTTCGTTCAAGGACGAACGGTTGTTTTAGAAGTGGAAGATGTGATGACCTAAAAAGTCATAACGTATTTTAGAAACTAATTCAGTATTTCGATTTCTAAAAACCTCCTTTTTATCTTATATAGATTTGATCAATATTTTGAGTAAACGGACCCGGACCTGTGATTTGACGATCTAGGAGGGTCCTTAGGAAAATATAGGACTTGGGCGTATGCTCGGAATCAAATTTTGAGTTCTCAAGCCCGAGAAATGAATTTTTGAATGAAATTATTTTTTTGAATATTTATGCGCTTTTGAAAGTGAAATGTGTTTAAAGTTTGATTGTATCAGGCCCGTATTTTGGTTCCGGAGCCTGATATGTGTCTGATATATGATTTGAGTCAAACTGTGAAATTTGGTAAGAAACGGATTTGAAATGATGTGAATCAGACCGTATTTGAGAAAATCGGAAAAAATTAAAGTTGTTAAGAAATTTCATGATTTTGATGCAAAATTCATAATTATTTATGTTATTTTTGTGATTTGAACGCATGAGAGAGTCCGTATGATGTTTTAAGATTAGTGTAAATATTTGGTTTGGAGCCCCAGGGCATCGGGTGAGTTTTGGATAAGCCACAGAGTAGAATACGACTTGGGAAAAAATTGCAGACTTCAACTGTAATATTGCAGGCTTCACATTTGCAAAGCCTGGCTCGCAAATGCAAGTTCACAAATGCGAGTGCTAAGTCTCAAATGCGAAATAGCCCAGGCCATCCCTACGAGATTATCAATCGCAAATGCGGTTCCCCCCAATTACTGCCTTAGTCGCACTTGCTACTTCTTAATTGCGAATGCGACTTCACATTTACGAAAGGTCTATCGCAAATGTGAAGAATATCGGAAAGCTGACTTGGTCGCAAATGTTATATTTTGTTCGCAAATGCAAACTTCTCATAATTTTGAAGGGTTCGCAATCGCAAACCATGGTTGTAATTGCGACATCAAAGACCTTTAAATTCACACTTAGATGCATTTTCAACTATTTTTCATATCTCTTATAAACCAAAACACTCCAGGGCCATTTTTCAAAAGCAATTTCTTCTCCCAATCGATTGTAAGTTATTTCTAACTCGTTTTCTTCAATCTCTAACATCTTTTCACATGATTTCAACTCAAATCAATGATTTCATAGGGGAAATTGGGTGTTTTGGGTAGAACCTAGGTTTAAAAGAAATTATATATCTGAGTTCGTGAGGGAATGGGAAATCAGTTTTTGGTTCGAACGTTGAGTTTTGACATTATGGCACAGGGGAAATTTTTTGACTTTTTGGTCAAACTTTGGATAACTTATTTTCATGCATTAGAATAGATTCATTTAGCATTTATTGATGTAATTAAGTGAATTGTGGCTAGATACAAGCAAATTGGCAGTGGAATCAATCGGTAAAGCAATAGTTGAGACTTGAATTATCTTTGTGGCATCAAGGTAAGTGTTTGGTCTAACCTTAGCTTGAGGGATTAGGAGTTGTGTCCTATTTGCTACGTATTAATATGATTTGTACTTGGATTTATTTATTATTGATACTACTATATTTCTGAACCTTTTGTGCTAAATGCTATCTGTTTATCGGTTTAATATTGTTTGAATTGTATATAACTATTTTCTTACGTCACCCATATGAGTCTTCTAAAAATGGTGCACACGTTCGTGTGGCCAGCTTTTTCTATAGAAATTATACCAAATCGAACGTGGTTGGGCAAGCGACAAGGCCGGGTAGATGATAAGTAGGATTTTAACGTGTTTTATGCCCCTACTTGCGTATGCTTTGAGTATAAATTGCTAAAAAATAGTCCCAAAATACTCACAGGTTGTGCTTGATTGCACGTTTGAGAAACAAATTTACGAAATGTCATAGATAGGCTTAAAACGGAGTGAAACCTACTCAACTATCAAAGACCAAGTGAAGTGAAGGAAATAGAGAACCTAGTGCAGACCGCATAAAAGTGCGCCCTACTTTTTGATTTTCCATGGATGACTGTACGTATAAATTGATAGTGTTTTCATTACTTTGATTTGATTTTTTATTTTGGGCTGTATATAACTTCACATTTAGCTACATTCTTCATACTTTTATTCTCTCCGTTGGTCTATATATAAATTTGCATTTATGTATATTCAATCCCCGTTGTATATTCTACTCCCCTATTGTACATATTCATTTAGTTTTCTATTTTCGAAAACTTTTTCGTTTTTAGCTTTACAGATAGGCTCATAGCCTTGTGTTTTGTTTTTGGCGTCTTCAATACTCCCTTGGTTTCTTAATGCCACGGTTCTTTCCAACGGTGGAGTATTGTTCGAATCGGGTGGCTCTTACCAAAGATAGATGGCGTGACAACCTTCTTGAGGGTTTACGTCTGTTTCTTTGATTTTTCTTGTTTTTGATAGTTGTAGTTAAAGGTACCCCAAGTAAAGCTTCACTTGGGCCTAGCACATTTTCCTTTGATCCCATGGTCAATGACATAATATTGTGTTTAGGATGGTGAAAGTTGTGGCTTTGAGACTCTTGTGGTGACCAAACAATCATCATATGGTTTTTTCGGACCATTGTTTCGCTTGAATTATAACTAATGTCGGTGTGGGCCCTCGACTCGATATCTTTAGCAATACCCGAGCGTGTTTGGTGAGGAATCGAATTGTGATTCCAAGTCCAAAGAAAATGGTCTAGAACTTGCCATGAATGTTTGTTGAGACAAAACCATAGGTGAAATTTGACTTGAGAAGTGATTATAGGCTCTCCTTGATCCAAATGTAAAGTTGACAAATTCTATGGCTTACCAATGAAATGATTCCTAGTAAATCCTTTGGAGCCTTCAACGTTTGTCTTTCAAGAACCAATGATACAAGCCTATACTCATTCGTAAAGATACCCTCTCTTGGCACCCAAATCTTTCCTTGAGTAATGGCAAATGTCTATGTTTGGTTGGGGGGGGGGGGGAGCCAAGAAAGGAAACAAAGTGGTAAAAGATACAAAAGCAAAAGAAAATGAAGGCAATGAAAAACAAATAAAAGAAAAAAAATCCAATCTGAACAAGAATAAAAAGGTATTCAAGAAAAGCAAAAGTTAAAAAGGCAGGAATAAAAAAAAGTAGAAAAAGGAGAAATATTTTGAATTGCATAAGAAAGAGTGGCAATGTGTCCCTATAACCCCTTGAAAGGAAGTGAAATACTCAAATGAGTCTAGAAAGTATGCCAAAATAAATCAAAAGAAATGCTTAAGGAAGAATTGAACCCACTTGAATAAAACATGTCCTACCCTTACCTAAAAGCATTCATATTTGACTCCACAAAAGCCCTATAGGATCTTGAGTTGAAGGGAACCTACATTAGTGGTACTCAGAGCTGGACTCATGACCTTCTTCTTGGGAGAGATGAGTGAAATTCCAGCAACCTCCGTTCGTGTGTCAATAATATAAAATGTTAAGTTTCGCTTAGGGAGAGTTGAGGATGTGTGAGTTCGGGTTCCATAATGACCAAAGTAATTCAGAGAAGTTCTTTGATGAAATATGTCAATTCTTGATGTTATGGTGTCACACTTGATCCATGTTTTTCAAAGTCTAAAATGTGTTAATGATGCATTCGTATTGAGGAAATTGTTAGTCCCAATTGATGTTTGTTGAGGTTACTCTAGGATAGCTGGAATTACTTGGATGTTCATTTAAGGGATGGGTCTTATTTTATTTGCTTGGTGGCAAGCAAAGGTTTAAGTTTAGGGAGTTGATAAGTAGGATTTTAACATGTTTTATGCCCCTGCTTGCATATGCTTTGAGTACAAATCTCAACAAAATAGTCCCAAAATGCTCACAGGTTGTGCTTGATTGCAGGTTTGAGCAACAAAGTTACGAAATGTCAAAGACGGCTCAAAACAGAGTGAAACCTGCTCAAGTATCAAAGACCAAGTGAAGTGAAGGAAATGGAGAACCTAGTGCGGACTGCACTAAAGTGCACACGGCCGCACTAGGAGCTTTAGAGATGGGCATATTCAAAACATTGACAACGCGACCGCCGTCAGATCCATGCGGTTCGCGTTCGGCTTGCACAGCCGTGCTACTTATTCATGTGGCCTGTATCAAGAGATTTAGAGATATATCATTTTGATCAAAAGAAGGCCATGTGGCCCGGGGTCTGTATTGTGCGGCCCGCGCTAGAGCCCTCCGCGGCCACGCTACCTTTTTACGCGGTCTGCGGTCCTCAACTTCAGAGAAGCTAAAATCATCAATCCAAGAGCTAATGCAGTCGCGGTCTTTTTTGCGCGGTCTGTGTTGTCCCCGTAGAGGTATTTTTTTCGACTTTTCCAGCCTACTATAAATCGAACATTTTATCATTTTTAGAGCAGTTTTTGATATTATGACGCAGTTGTGCACTTGGGAACGAGATTGTAGCCATTTTTGGCATTTTTACTCTTTTTAATTATAGATTCTACTTGGTTATTAAATAATATTTTTATTTCCTCATCTATTTCTTTTATTTCTTCTTTAATTATGTGTAGCTAAACCCTTTATCTAGGATTGTGGCTGAACCTTAGTATGGGTAATTGATGGGTGTTCCCATCTAGGCTAAGATTGATATTGGATATTTGTTATTTGGTTTAATTTTATATGTGTTAAATAAGGATTGGTGGTTGCAAACACTGATTCTAGCTTTGTAGGTTTAAATCTTCACAAGAAAGAGAGTCCATGACCCCGAAATTGACCCAACAAGGAATTGAAATGAACCAATGGGAAATGTTAGTCCCAATTAACGGGTTAAACCTCGAGAGACTAATCACCCTACTTGAACCCAGGGGCTCGGGCTAGTTTTGGATGGGCCACATAGTAGAATACGACTTGGGAAAAAATTGCTGACTTCGGCTATTATATTGCAGGCCTGCAGGCATCACATTTGCAAAGCCTGGCTCGCAAATGAGAGTTCACAAATGCGAGTGCTAAGTCGCAAATTCAAAATAGCCCAGGCCAGTCCTACGAGATTATTAGTCGCAAATGTGATTCCCCCCATTTACTACCTTAGTCGCAATTGCTACTTCTTTAGTGCAAATGCGACATCACATTTGCGAAAGGTCTATCGCAAATGTGAAGAAGATCGGAGAGCTGACTTTGTCGCAAATGCGACATTTTGTTAGCAAATGCAAACTTCTCATAATTTTGAAGGGTTCGCAATCGCAAACCCTGGTGATAATTGCGACATCAAAGACCATTAAATTCACACTTAGATGCATTTTCAACCATTTTTCATATCTCTTCAAAACCAAAACACTCCAGGGCCATTTTTCAAAAGTAATTTCTTCTCCCAATCGATTGTAAGTTATTTCTAACTCGTTTTCTTCAATTTCTAACATCTTTTCACATGATTTCAACTCAAATCGATGATTTCATGGGGGAAATTGGGTGTTTTGGGTAGAACCTAGGTTTTTCAATTTTTTGGAATTTGGACCTCGATTTGAGGTCTGATTTTAAAAAAATTATATATCTGAGTTCGTGAGGGAATAGGAAATCAGTTTTTGGTTCGAACGTTGAGTTTTGACAATATGGCCCAGGGGAAATTTTTTGATTTTTTGGTCAAAATTTGGATAACTTATTTTCATGCATTAGAATTGATTCATTTAGCATTTATTGATGTAATTAAGTGAATTGTACCTAGATACAAGCAAATTGGCAGTGGAATCAAGGGATAAAGCAATAGTTGAGACTTGAATTATATTTGTGGCATCAAGGTAAGTGTTTGGTCTAACCTTAGCTTGAGATATTACGAGTTGTGTCCTATTTGCTACGTATTAATATGATTTGTACTTGGATTTATTTATTATTGATAATACTATATTTTGTGAACCTTTTGTGCTAAATACTATCTGTTTATTGGTTTAATATTGTTTGAATTGTATATAACTATTTTCTTACGCCACCCATACGAGTCTTTTGAAAATGGTGCACACGTTCGCGTGGCCAGCTTTTTCTGTAGAAATTATACCCAATTGAACGAGGTTGGGCAAGCGACAAGGCCGGGTAGATGATAAGTAGGATTTTAACGTGTTTTATGCCCCTAGTTGCATATGCTTTGAGTATAAATTGCTATAAAATAGTCCCAAAATGCTCACATGTTGTGCTTGATTGCACGTTTGAGCAACAAAGTTACGAAATGTCAAAGATTGGCTCAAAACGGAGTGAAAACTACTCAAGTATGAAAGACCAAGTGAAGTGAAGGAAATAGAGAACCTAGTGCAGACCGCATAAAAGTGCACGCAGCCGCACTAGGAGGTTCAGAGATGGGCATATTCAGAACATTGAAAATGCGACCACTTTCAGATCGATGTAGCCCGCATTTGGCTTACGCGGCCAAGGTACTTATTCATGCGGCCCGCATCAAGAGATTCAGAGAGATATCATTTCAGTCAAAAGAAAGCCACGTGGTCTGCGGGCCACGCCATAGCCCTCCTTGTCCGTGCTGCCCTTTTACGTGGTCCGCGGTCCTCAACTTCTGAGAAGCTAAAATCATCAGTCTAAGAGCCACTATGACCTCGGTCCTTTTTACTCGGTCCGTGCCGTCCCCGCATGGGTATTTTTGTCTGGTTATTCCGGCCTAGTACAAATAGAACATTTTATCATTTTAAAGCAGTTTTTGAGATTCTGATGCAGTTGTGCACCTGGGAACGAGATTGTAGCCATTTTTGGCATTTTTACTCTTTATTATTGTAGATTCTACTTAGTTATTAATTAATATGTTTAGTTCCTCATCTATTTCTTCTGTTTCTTCTTTAATTATGTGTAGCTAGAATTGTGGTTGAACCTTAGTGTGGGTAATTGATAGGTTTTGCCATCTACAGTTAGATTGATATTGGGTATTTTTTATTTGGGTTAATTTCATGTGTTAATTAAGGATTGGTGGTTCCAAACACTGATTCTAGCTTTGTGGGTTAAAATCTTCTTGGGAAGGAGAGTCCATGACCCTAAAATTGACCTGACAAGGAATTGGGATGGACCCATGAGGAATGGTGGTCCCAATTAATGGGTTAATCCTCGAGAGAGTAATCACCCTACTTGAACCCTAGGTTCTTGGTCTAATTGGCCTACCCAATAGTCTCCAGAGAGCCAATTGGGCAAAATCATTTTCTCTACCGAGAGGTGTGAGAATAGGTACAATAGTCCAACGGTTATAGCATAAGCCCCAAATATATCAATCTACCCTTAGTAATTTCTACCCATCGATTACACACTTAGGTAGTGTCACGACCCTAGTGTCTTCTCCATATTATATACAACTTAACAATATTCTTATTGCATAATTTAGTTATAATCATTAGTTTCATAATAGTAGTTATAAGAACAAAGAAAACCAAAAATGTTTGAAGTTACATTAGAAGCACAACCGCATCTCTAGACTTAAAAAATAATACAACTCCACTACTAGCTCCCTGTGAAAATTCAATCCCGAACCACTATTCGGGAAAAAGCTATTGCGACCCGCTCATCCTACCTTGGAGTAGCATTGAGTCGGCAACGATCACTTTTTGACGCCATTGCTGGGGAGCTTACAGTGTTGACTATCTATTTAGCAAGTTTTGTATTTTGCTTCTCTTTCCTTCTTGTTTACTAATTTTGTTTTTGTCGATCAATCAAGTACAGATGGCTCTCAATGCAAAGTACCGTCTTGGCAATGCCATGGAAGAGAAGGAGGTTGAATATATTTATCAAGCTGAACTTATACCTCAAGCTTCACATAGAGGTAGAAATGCCAATGGAAATGCTAATCCGAATAAGAATATTTCAGGACATCCTCCGCCACCGCCAAGAGTTGCTCCAAGAGTACTCCCGAATCAAGGATATGCGAGTGCCATTGTTCCTCCCCGAATTCGGGCGGAGAACTTCCAAGTCACAAATTTCATGTTGACCTTCCTCAAGCAAATAGGGTATTTTATCGGCGCCTCCGATCAAAATGCAAACATGCACTTGAAAGGTTTCGTTGATACATGTTGGGGTAGCAAGCAAGCAAACATGTCATAGGATGCTTTGAGATTGAGTCTTTTCACATTCTCACTTTGGGGTAAAGCATTAGATTTGTTGGAAAGGCTCCCCAATAATTCTATCACGACATGGGATGAATTCACGGATAAATTCATTGGCAAGATTTCTCACCAAGTAAAATAGCGGCACTTTCAATTGAAAATTTAGCCTTCAAGCAAGAGCCAATGGAACCTTTGCATGAAATCTGGGAGAGATATAGAACAATGGTGAAGGAATGCCCTACTAATGACATGATTGAGGCTAATTCAACAAACCTTTTATCGGGGCATCAACACCACGAATAAATGCATTGTGAATCAATTAGCCGAAGGGAAATTAATGAAACTTTCTTACCAAGAGGCATGTGATGTACTTTATGAAATGGCCGACACCTCTTTGGCATGGAAAAGTAGAGAAAATGTGCCCCAAGGTGACCCCGTGGTCATCCATTTGCATATGGAATTGCATGATCATGGCCAAGCTGTTGTCGAGCTTACAACAACTATGAATCAATTGCCGAAGGCGCAATTGCAACATGTTCAAAACCCACGCCAAGTCAATGCAATGCAAGGTGTTTCTATGTTGATGTCACGATCCAAATTGAAAGGACATGACTAGCACCCGACCATACTTTCCGTGCACCAACGTACATTTTACCTAACACTCTTTATTATCTTTTTGGGCCAATGAGATCAATATAAATTGTATCCATGGATCACAGACAACCAACCATAAAATATGATGGCATGAACATACCTAACATGGGATGACCAGACAATCAAAAATTATGTATAAGGTACGAGCTACCACGCTACCATGAAAGACTATACAACAAAAATGAGCCGACAAGGCATACAAACTATACATGAGTCAACACCTGTCTATGAGCCTCTAAAGGGACAGAAATGCTGCAACATAGACTGAACCTGGCCCCGACATAACCATAATGTCCATAAGAAAAATTCATACCAAGACTATGACGAGTCTGGAGAAGGGATCTCACAAATCACAGCTGAACTTGACAACCTACTGTGATGAGGGAGCTGCACCTACCGATCTATCAGAACCTGCATCACGACATGCAGCGTCCATAAATAAAAGGACGTCAGTACGAATAACGTACTGAGTATGTAAGGCAGGGAACAATAAATACGGATAGTAATGTAAGCAGGGATAGAGAATATACAACCTGTAACATCTGAGTACTTTTGAGGGCTACTGACATGAAATGCATGATACATGTGTATAAATACACAAACATTTAAAACGTATGCCTCTGTGGGCATCATCAACCTCATATCGTACCCGGCCGAAGTAGGCTCGGTAAAAACGTACACCATCATCATAAGGCTCGATAGAATCATACCCAACCACGTGGAGCTCGGTAAAACCCAATTGATCTGTGGTTGCACAATCGGTGTCGTACTCGGCCGACTATAGCGTGGCTCTGTAGAGTAAATAGATACATATATATAATGCATCGACTCATGAAAACACGTTCTAGACCTTTCGGAGTGACGTATGGTCGATATCCTTTGTGCACGTTATTAGGACTAACTCTTCACTATGAACCTTATCAGAATCATGAAGTACCAACAACATTGATAACATTAAGAATAAGAGAAGAAACATTAACAGCAGTCGTTCAAAAAGAGGGAAAACAATGTAAGTACCTCTAGCTTCTAAGAGTAGAGTATCTTTGGAAGCTCATTCATTATATTATGTACAATCGGAGTCGTGCAAAAGAAGGAAAGGGATAGCCTCACATACCTTGTATATAATGCCCCAAACTCGAGATATGAAATTTTCACAACTCCTTTGTCTGCAATAGGAGAAACGATATTATCGTTATCATTTATGCGTCATAACTATTATGTATCGACAACAACCTATTTTACGGTGAAATGGAGAGAACCTCCCCTATATATATGACTTCACACAATTCCAAAAAATAACAAGACAGCCCAAAAAACATCAATAATAATCATATTGAGACTCCCAAAATAGTCCACACATAACCTAATCACTTCTTACACGCGACGGCCACCATAGTCGTGTCAAACGACCCGGAAATGTTACGAAGAAATATCAGCCCATAACCCTACATCTATATGGTGTTTCCCCACATCCTTCATCCTCCAAAACTCCAAAAAAACAGTAGTAAAGCATGCATCCCAACAGAAACACAAAACAATCCATAAAACAATCTGCTACAATTGAATAACTCAAACTCACGGCTTCCGATCACCGTCCCCTGAGTTCTTACATATATAGAATGAAATACCATGAGTTCAAAGCAGAAAAATGTATGAAATAGTGCAGTAAACTTACCTTACTCATTAGATAACTCATACCTTCTCTTGGTTGTTCAAACACTTGATTTTACCCTCAATTAGAACTTGAAAGAGAGGGAAATTGATTAGGGTTTGTGTGGGATTTTTGGGAGGAGGTTTGCAGGGGTTTAGGTTTGATTATTTGCGAGATATATTGAAGGTTGTATTACATTAGATAACCATTTAAATGGGCTCAATAGACTACCCTAAATTTTCCTTTTTTGGTATTTCATTTTACCAAGTTGGTGACACACCTACTTGTCACATAGCAGCTTGCGCAGTCTCACGAAAATGCCTATATCTCTCTACTCTAATGTTTTATTGATAAACAGTTTAGTGAATTGGAAACTACACATCTAGATATTAAATTTGGTGGATAGTTCACTCCGTAATTCTAAGTAGATTGGGAGAAAATCTTAATGAAATTTATCTAAAATGTAAGTAAAACCATGAACCTAAGTTTCGACAACTTTTGTCGACTTTTGTTTCATAACTCGTTTGGCTTCAAGACTATGAAACGGATATTATATGATTAAAATAACTTAAAACATGACCTCTTGAGTGTATTAATCACCTATAGGTTTACCCGAAAATACGAGTTACAACATCCTTTTCGTTTAACTTCTAATACTTGTTAATCACCCTTATACACCCTTGTATCACTTAAGATGAATAGGATAAACTTCTTATCATCTCAAGGATAATTCCTTCTTGGATTTATGTTTACAGATGTATGGCATGAACTAATATGTGTGGATATGGGTTGTAACACCCTCCCCCCCCCCCTTAGGAATATTCGTCCTTGAATGTAAGGGTATATAGGGAGTCCAAATCATCGTGGAATGCAATGGAAATTTCCGGTCAATTTTACCCTATAAAATTGTATCTAGAAAAATTAGCAAGCAGTTAAGCCCAACGTATGGCCTCAAAGGGCTACACAAACCATAATGGACATGTACATTATCTGCATTATGACCATTTTGTATTAAGGAAGAGTGCTCTCAAGTTACTACTCACCTCATAAAGACGTTTCACCATTCCAATGCATCATGCGTTCCACCAGCATCCTTGTTATCATCATTCTGGAGTAGGTAAATTTATTTAGACTTCATCTCTTCTTCCACTTCCCATGTCATTTCTTCTATATTCTTGTTCCTCCATAATACTTTGACGGAAGCTACATCTTTTGTTCTCAGCTTGTGGACTTGTCGATCTAATATAGCCACTGGCACTTCTTCATATGATAGATCCTCTGTAAATTGTACATCTTTGATAAGGACAATTCGAGAAGGGTCTCCAATACATTTTCTCAACATAGATACATGGAATACTGGGTGGAAAAATTCCAATTCAGATGGCAATTCTAACTCATAAGCAACTTGTCCAATTCGCTGAATAATTTTATATGGACCGATATACCTTGGACTCAGCTTACCTTTCTTCCAAAAATGCATAGCAGCTTTCATTGGTTAGATCCCCAGGAAAACCCAATCACCAACCTCCAACTCCAAATCACGATGTCGGACATGGGAATACAACTTTTGCGTACTTTGTGCCGTTCCCAATCGTTCTTGTATCACCCTCACCTTTTCAATGTCTTGGTGAATCAAATATGGCCCATATAATTATGTTTCACCGACTTCTAATCATCTAATTGGTGATCTATATCTTCTCCCGTATAGTGCCTCATATGGGGCCATTTTAATACTGGAATGGTAGCTATTATTATAGGCGAATTCTATTAGTGGAAGATAGTCATCCCAATTTCCCTTATAATCTAGAACACATGCTCGTAACATATCTTCTAGTGTCTAAATGGTACATTTAGCCTATCCGTGAGTTTGCAGATGAAATGCAGTGCTAAGATTCACTTATGTGCCTAAAACCTTCTGAAAATACCACCAAAAGAAAGCCTTAAATTGAGCTCCTCATTCTGATAAAATAGATATCGGCACACCATGAAGCCTAACAATTTCCTTGATATATAACTTCGCATAATCTTCAGCCGTGTAAGTAGTCTTAACTGGTAGAAAATGGGCACGTTTTGTAGTCAATCAACTATCACCCAGATAGAGTCAAACTTATGATAAGATCGAGGTAATCCAATAACAAAGTCCATATTAATCACCTCCCATTTCCAGGTCGGAGTCTCTATGTTCTGAAGCAATCCACCGTGTTTCTGATGTTCTATCTTTACTTGTTGACAATTGGGACACTACGCTGCAAATTCTGCAATAGACTTCATATTATCCCATCAATACTACTCCTTGACATCATGATACATCTTTATCGAGCCGGGATAGATAGATTATCGGGATTTATTAATCTCATTCATAATCTTTTCTCGTAACCCTTCCTCATTAGACACACATAATCGGCCCTGTTATCTTAGCGCCCCATCTCCTCCGATCTCAAACGCCCTAATTTTACATTACTAAATGCTCTCTCTCAATCGTACTAAGATAGGATCTTCATATTGCTGCACTTTTACCCAGGCTACCAAACATGATTCGGATGTATTATGTACAGTAACACCTCCATCATCAGAGTCTAATAATCTGATTCTCATATTGGCTAGCTGATGAAGCTCTTTAATCTACCCCATCTACCTGCCTCAGTGTGTACTAAGCTTCCCATTGACTTACGACTGAGAACATCTGCCACAACATTTGCTTTACCGAGATGATTCAATATCTCGACGTCGTATTCTTTCTGTAATTCAAGCCACCTACACTGCCTCAAATTCAACTCTTTATGCTTGAAAATGTATTGTAAACTCTTATGATCTGTGTAGATATCAACGTGGACACCGTATACATAGTGCTGCCATATCTTCAAAGCATATATTACTGCAGCCGATTCCAAATCATGGGTCGGATAATTCTCCTTATGCTTCTTCAATTGTCTTGATGCATATGCAATCACCTTTCCACATTGCATCAATACGTACCCCAAACCTATACCTGGCATCACAATATACCACATATCCTTCTGTCCCTTTAGGGAGGGTGAGCACTGGTGCAGATGTCAATCGATTCTTTAGTTCCTGAAAACTACGTTCACAAGTGTCAAACCATTGGAACTTGGTAGCTGTATGTGTTAAAGTATTTAATGGTACTGATATAGAGGAAAATCTTTCTATAAATTGCCTATAATATCCTGCCAGCCCCCGGATGCTACGGACTTCTGATGATGTTGTAGGTCTCGGCCAATTCAAGACTGCATGGATCTTTTCAGTGTCGACACTAATACCCTCGTTAGATATCACATGGCCAAGGAATGCTACTAAGTTCAGCCAGATGCACATTTGGAGAGCTTAGCATAGAACTTACGATCCTGAAGCATCTGTAATACTATCCGCAAGTGGCCGCATGTTCCACCTTCGAACAAGAATACATCAGAATGTCGTCAATGAGTACAATCACAAACACATCAAGCTACAACCTGAATACTGTATTCATGAGATCCATAAATGCTGCTAGGGCATTTGTTAGCCGAACGACATCACCAAGAACTCAAAGTGCCCATATCCTATACAGGAGGCAGTGTTTGGAATATCCTTCTCCTTAACCCTCACCTGATGATACCCTGAACGTATGTCAATGTTGGCACCCTGGAGTTGGTCAAACAAGTCGTCAATTCTTGGAAGTGGATACTTGTTATTTATAGTAAACCTATTCAACTATCGATAGTTGATACACATCCATAACTACCCGTCTTTATTCCGCACAAATAGAACTGGCGCGCCCCAAGGTGAAGTGCTAGGCCTAATGAAGCCCTTATCCAGCAAGTCCTTTAAGTGCGCCTTCAACTCTCACAACTCTGCTGGGGCCATTCTGTATGGAGGGATAGAGATAGGTTGAGTGTCAGGCAACACATCAATGCTAAACTCAATCTCCCTTACAGGAGGAAGGCCTGGGAGTTCATCTGGGAAAACATCTGGAAATTCATTGACCACGGGGATTAATTGTAGAGTACGCGGCTTTGCCTCCACATCCTTAACGCGAACGAGATGATAAATTTAACTTTTTGAGATCATTTTCCTTTCCTTAAGATAGAAAATAAACCTACATTTCAGCGTAGCAATATGCCCTTTCCATTCAATGATTGGTTCACCGGGAAGCTAGAACTTAACCATCTTCGTACGACAGTCAACATGTGCATGAGGCAAAATAGTCCATTCCCATTATCACATCAAAATCAACCATTTTTAACTCAAATAAATTTGCCGATCTTTGACGACTAAAAATCATCATAGTGCAACCTCTATATAACCTTCTAGCAACCATAGAATCTCCTATTAGAGTAGATACCGCAAGAGGTTTAATTTTCAATTCAAGTTCAACGCCAAACTTATTAGCCACAAAGGGTGTAACATATGATAATGTGGATCCCGGATCAATCAGCACGTATACATCATAAGAAACACAGACAATGTACCTGTAATAACATCTGGAGATAATTCGAGATCCTGTCAACCTACTAGAGCATAAGTTCGACTTCGAGCACCACTCGAACTCGACCCTGCACCTCTACCTCTAGTATGACTTGTTGACTGCTGAAAACCCCATGTTGGAGGTCGAAAAGATGAAGAAGAACTAGATACAGATCCCCTCGGTTGAGCCATACTATCACCTCCTCTGTTAGGACAATCCCGCATCATATGGACAGGCTATTCGCAAGAAAAACACGCATCAGAACCTCGATGGCACAGTCCAAAGTGGGCCTGATCGCACTGATCACAATGTGGTTTAGGGGTCTCGTTTGACTTGTATCCCTCTGATGTTGCAAGCTAGACGCCCACAAACTCTTACCTGGACCAGAATAGGATCGATCATATCGAAGCCTTTGAAACTATGGGGGAGCACTAGCTACATGTGGCACCGAACTCCTCGAAGACTAGGGCCTGATGCTGCCTCTCTAGTCATCACGATACCTTGCAAATCCCTCCCACTTATGATGGCCCCTATCCTGCTCCCTATCTGCCCTCTGCTGGCACATACGATCCTCTAGGGTCTGGGCATAAGCCTGAATATGGGAAATATCCATGTCCTCCACCAAGGAGGCTGTCGTGCACTCATTTATCAGATGTGGTCCCAACCCATTCATGAACAAATGCACCCTACCACTCATCACGGCCACCATATGGGGAGCATACCTTGCTAAAGAATCAAACTACATATTGTACCCTCGCACACTCATATTACCTTGTCTAAGGTTCAAGAACTTATATGCTCTAGCTCGTCGTATCTCAACTTTTAAGTAGTGACGAAGAAAGGCCTCAAAAAATTCCTTTCACACAGCTGGAGGAGCGTTCGGACCCCCTGATCTTTCCCAACTATCATACTAGAGAACCACTAAATCCCGTAGCCAATAAGAAGCCAACTCTACTGCCTCTATATCACTACCATGCATAACCCGCAATGTACGATGAACCTGGTCAAAAAAATTCTAGGGGTCCTCCTTGGGGTCTGATCCGGTAAACACTGGAGGGTCTAAATTAACAAAATCATGAACTCTCATACTTACTGGTTTATCAGCAGTACCTGTATTCTTCCTCTAAGCCTGAGCAGCTACCAAGCTAATCAATAACTACAAAGCACTTTGCATATCCTGGTTTGTAGTGCCAGACGGAGGATTTGGAGGTGTTCAGTTCCTCCTAATATCCTCAGGAGGAGACGTAGTAGATGAGTTATGAGAAAACATCTCACTCTGAGCCTCATTTTGGCCTACTCTGGCTTGGGGAACCTGACTAGTACCCTCTCCTGCAGCTGTGCCAGGCCGTCTACTAATTGTTTGCTTCCCAGTAAAAGGCATTACTTAAATAAAATAAGATGAATATTAGAGACGAACACTTACGACTCAACTCTACGCACGATCTAGATTGAGGAAGAAGGTAACAAACCTAGATGTCATATAGCCTCCTGATTATAAACGTGGCACGCTACACATACATAATCAAGACTCTACTAGACACGGCTCATCGACAATTCCTAGGAAAGACCGGCTCTGATACCAAGTTTGTCACGACCCAAATTGGAGGGCCATGAATAGCACCCAGCCATACTTGCCGCCCACCAACGTACATTTTACCTAACACTCTTTATTATCTATTAGGGCCAAGGAGATCGATATAAATGGTATTCATGGATCACGAACAACCAACCATAAAATATGATGGCATGAACATTCCTGATATGGGATAACCAGATAATCAAAAATAATGTATAAGGTACGAGCTACCACGCTACCATGAAAGACTAGACAACAAAAACCAACTGACAAGGCATACCAACTATACATGAGTCAACACCTCTCTAGGAGCCTCTAAAAGAACATAAATGCTGCAACATAGCCGAACATGGCCGCGAAATACCCATAATGTCCCTAACAAATATGCATAACAAGGACACGGCAAGCTCGAAGAAGGGATCGCAATAACCGCTGAACTGGACTGCCTGCTGTGATGGGGGAGTTGCACCTGCCTGTCTATCAAGACTTGCAGCACGACATGCAGCGTCCACAAATAAAAGAATGTTAGTACAAATAAAGTGTTGAGTATGTAAGGCACGGAACCATAATTACGAACTGTAATGTAAGTAGGAATAGAGAATATACAACATGTAACATCTGAATTCCTCTGAGGGCTACTTCCATGAAATGCATGATACATGTGTATAAATACATAAACTTATAAAACATACACCCTGTGGGCATCATCATCCTCATACCGTACCCGGCCGTAATAGGCTCGGTAAAAATGTACCAAGCCATGTAATGCTCGGTAGAATCTTACCCGGCCACGTGGAGCTCGGTAAAACCCAACTGATCTGTGGTTGAACAATAGGTTTCATACCTGGCCAACTATAGTCCGGCTCGGTAGAGTAAAATAGATACATATGTATAATGCATTCTCAACTCATAGAAACACATTCTAGACCTTTCGGAGTGACGTATGGTCGATATCCTTTGTACATGTTATTAGGACTAACTCTTTACTATGAAACTTATAAGAATCAAGAAGTACCAAAAACATTGATAATATTACGAATAAGAGAAGCAACATTAACATCAACGGTTCCATAAGAGCGGAAACAATGTAAGTACCGCTAGCTTCTAAGAGTAGAGTATCTTTGGAAGCTCGTTCATTACATTATGTACAATCGGAGTCGTGCAAAAGAAGGAAAGGGATAGCCTCACATACCTTCTATATAATTCCCCAATCTTAAGCTATGCAATTGTCAAAACGCCTTAGCCTACAATAGGAGAAATGACACTATCGTTATCTTTTAAGCATCATAACTATTATGTACCGACAAAAACCTATTTTACGATGAAACGGACAAAACCTCCCCTATATATGACTTCACAAAATTCCAAAAAATTACCAAACAGCCCAAACAACATGAATAATAATCATATTGAGCCTCCCAAAACAGTCCAAGCAGAACCTAATCAACATCCTACATATGACAGCTACCGTAGTCGTGACAAACGACCCGGAAATGTTACGAAGAAATATCAGCAGACAACCCTATATCTGTATGGTGTTTCTCCACACCTTTACTCCTCCAAAACTCCACAAAACAGTAGTAAAACATGCAGCCCAACAGAAACACATCCACAAAACAACCCGCTACAAGTGAATAACTCGAACTCACGGCTTCTGATCACAGTCCCGTGAGTTCTTACATGTATAGAAGGAATTACCATGAGTTCACTACAGAAAAAATGTATTAAATAGTGCAGTAAACTTACCTTACTCGTAGGATAAATAATCCCTTCCATTGGTCTTCAAACTCTTGATTTTACCCTCAATTAGAACTTGAAAGAGAGGGAATATCGATTAGGGTCTGTGTAGGATTTTTGGGAGGAGGTTTGCAGGGGTTTAGGTCTGATTATTTGTGAGATATATTGAAGGTTATATTGCAGGGGATAACCCCTTAAATGTTCTCAATAGCCGACCCAAAATTTCCCTTTTTTGGGCTATCATTTTACCAAGTAGGTGACACACCTACTTGTCAGCTAGCAGCTTGTACAATCTCACAAAAATCTTTATGTCTCTCTACTCCAATGTCGTATTGATAAATTATTTGATGTGTTGGAAACTAGACTTATAGATCTTAAATTTAGTGGGTATATCACCTTACAATTCTAAGTATCTTGGGAGAAAAGCTTAATGACATTTGACCTAAAGTTTAAGTAAACCCATTAACCTAAGTTACGATAACTTTTGTCGACTTCTGTTTCATAACTCGTTTGACTTCAAGACAATGAAACGGATATTATATGATTAAAATACCTTAAATAATGACCTCATTTTTGTATTAATACCCTATAGTTTTACCCAAAAATACGAGTTAGAACATCCTTGATTCGTTTAACTTCTAATACCTATTAATCACCCTTATAAACCCTTATATAACTTAAGATCAACAGGATTAACTTCTTATCATCTCAAGGATAGTTCCTTCTTGGATTTATCTTAACTAACGTATGGCATGAACTAATGCGTGTGGATATGGGTTATAACAGTTGAAAAGGAGGCAAAAAGAGCAACAACAAGCTCAAGGTAATTGTGAGGAATTTGACAACAACAATGATGGTGGGGGTTATTCAAATGAGTGCTATGATGATCAAAGCGAAGAATGTCAACATGTCAATAACTACCAAAAAATAGAGGATATCAAGGGAATCAACAAGAGGCAGAAATTGGAATAGTAACAACCAACAACAAGGTGGTGGCAATTGGAACAACAACAATCAATGCAACAATTGGAGAAATCAACAAGGTGATGGTAATTGGAACAACAACAACCAAGGCGGTAATTGGGGTAATCAAGGTAACAATAAAGGCAATTGGAATGGGAACAACAATAATTGGAGTGACAACAACAATCAAGGAGGGTGGAATAATAGCGGAAACCAACGCAACCGGGGGCAAGGTTTTCAAAGGCCCCCTATGTACCAACAACCGAAAAATCCACCCCCTTTTCCTTCTTAAGGTCGAAGTTCTTCCGAGAGTGATATGGGGGGAATTGAAATCATGTTCGAACAAATGATGAAAAGGAACCAATATTCCGATGCACAATTGGCTTCATATAATACATCTATTCAAAACTTGGAAGTGCAACTGGGTCAAATTTCTCAAGCTTTGAATACCCGCCCCAAGGGTGCCCTACCAAGTGATAAGATACTGAAACCAAAGGGCGAGAACACCAATAGAGTAATGGAAATTACAACAAGAAATGGGAGAGGCGATGATATGCACGCCTCAAGAGAAAATAAAATTGTAGATGATAATGTTGGGATCCAAGAAGATGTGGGTCCGTTGATTGTTGAAGATGTGGTTGAACGAAATGTGTGCAATGGTGTGCAGATTGATACTGATAATGAGGCCGAGGTGGAAAACCAGATGTCGTGAACCCCTCTAGGGAACACATGATTGATATACTCAAGCTGGTGGTGCCAAAAGCCAAGGCACATTTGCCTAGACAACCTCCACCTTATCCTCAATAATTAGCAAAGCACAGAAGTGACCACCAGATCAATTGGAAGTGCGGATTTTTCCAAGGCCCTTTATGACTTGGGGGCTAGTATCAGTTTGATGCCGTACTAGGTTTTCAAGAGTTTGGGAATTGGGGAACCTCCACCAACTTCAATGAGACTTTAAATGGCAGATCGATCGACGAAGTGACCTTTGAGCATAGTTGATGACGTACTTGTTCGGGTGGATAAGTTTATATTGCTGGCCGACTTTGTCATCATGGATTATGAGGTAGATTATGAGGTGTCGATCATATTGGGTAGACCTTTCCTTTCTGAGGGAATGGCATTGGTTGATGTTGAAGCAACTGAGTTGACTTTTTGTGTTGGTGATGATAAGGTAGTTTTCCCAGTATGCAAGTCCATGAGGCACCCTAATAGCATCGAGGTATGCTCCTTTGTTGACATTGTCACGGCTGTGATAATGGATGAGACAAGTTCTATGATCAGTATTGAATATCCCCTTGTGACCGAACCTCTAGATCGTGATGTAAATGATGATGCAAGTAAAGTGATGTGCATAGATCCTTTATATGATATGGAATCTTGTGACCCCAATAAATTGTATTTGGATCTTGAA
Source organism: Nicotiana benthamiana (assembly GCA_034376525.1). Lineage (NCBI taxonomy): Eukaryota > Viridiplantae > Streptophyta > Magnoliopsida > Solanales > Solanaceae > Nicotiana > Nicotiana benthamiana. The sequence goes on from CM067326.1 coordinate 44,632,047, forward strand.
ACCCGACATATTCCACTAGCAAAACCAACATTTGAAGAATCACTAGGGTTGGAATTGACTCCACTAGCTCCAGACCTCAGTCCCACGCTCTGTATGCCTAAAACTATCTTGCAGGATGATGTGAAACCATTCTTGGAGCATGAAGGAGGATTTGATGAGATGATGCAAGAAGTGGGGGTCCACCCTTTTTCTAATGAATCTTGGATTTCTTTGATGCACTGCGTATCGATGAAGGATGACATGACCGTAGTGACAGATGTTCAGAATGAAAGGATTCCTGCAAGAATAGTCACAGGTGGGAAGGGTTGCACGGACTATGAAAAACTGAATAACGTGCCCCGTAAGGATCATTATCCTGTTCCATTCATTGATTGGATGCTGAACCAACTTGTTGGACGTGCTATTTATTGCTTCTTAGAGAGTTTTATGAGAGCCATGTGATGGCATTTCTTTATTTGAAGGGATGTAATTGTCACATGCGTCGTGACGCGACGTTAGATTAGGCGCTTCTTGGGAGGCAGCCCATGTGTTTTTCTTTCTCTTTTACTTTCTTTGTAGATTAGGATTTTTTGAGGTAATTGTTTGTGAGATGTTGTAGGGATTGTGTTGAAGCAATGCATAACAAAGTATAAAAAGTGCAGTCTCTGATGTTGCCAGTGCGGCGGCGCTGAGCTTCGTGCGGTCCGCACTGGCATGAGCTGAGTACGCAGAGTCTTTAATGTTCTCCACGCAACTGCATTCACATTTGTACGGTCCGCGTGGGATGCTTAGTGCAACATTGCAATGAACACACCCAACACGGTCTGCGGTCACTTTTGCGAGGTTGTGCTGGTGGGTAAGTAAGAGGCCTATAGGTTTTTCTATAAATAAAGATCAGGGTCTCACATTACACTTTTCACAAATTGAAAGCCCAGAGTCTTATTGCTACTATTCATCCTTTCTTGAGATCCTTTTTCTTGATTGCTTGGAGAGATTGCATTCCTTCTTCATATACCTGGTAACATCTCATGCTTTGGTGATTGATTATTTTTGTATTTTCATTTTATTTTTCCACCAGTAGATTATAACTTCTTTTTCTTCCTGTTTTTTCTTTGAATTAGTGATTTAGCTTAGATTGCTTGTTAGTTTTTTATGGGTAAACATGATTTCTAATAGACTGGGTAACTGATTAAGGACATGTAGGTTTTAAAAATATAGCGAGAATGGAAGAAAATCTAAAACCCTTACTTAGTCCCTAAAAGTTGCCTGAGTTCGGCCCGCAGTCGCCATAGCAGGTCCGCGTTGCCTCGACGCAGTCCAAATTTTGTTTTTGTGCGGACGGCGGTGCCTAAAATGTCTGAAACATTTATGCTTCCAGCGCGTTCACGGCACTCATTGCGTGCTTCGCACTGACCCATCGCGGTTGCACCCCCTATTTATGTGGACCGTGGTGGGATATTCAGAGACATATTTTTTGGACCTCGTTAGGTGCGGCCCCCGATTGCCAGAGTACAGTCTGCGGTGTCTCCAACACGACCCTTACTCGTGATGGTGCGGTCCGCTGTGCCAGGTTCTACAACTATTTCTGCACTTGTTCCTATGTTCTCTGCAATTCCATGATTGTGCATGTTTAACTACATGTGCTTAATCTAACAATGTTAGAAATGTATGCTTGCAGATAATGGTCAAACAATGGGGAAAAGGTGCTAAACAACCCTGACTTCCAAGGAAGAAGAGGAAGCTCCCCAGCACAGTTGATGCAGTCATTGAGCTTGTAGACCCACATGACGTAGTGAGGTACCTATCATTCAGCTGGTCCAGGAGTAGGCCACAGTCCTAGCACCTCAGCAGCAGGAGTCCGGGAACTAGTCTGAGGTTCCCGCCCATACAGTGAACCAGGGGACCACAGATGATCCCATGCAGATGGACTAGGCCTAGGGAGTTTCCATGTATTTTACTTGATTTTTATGTTTAATTGCGTAGTTTCCATTAGAAACAATGCCAGCTCTTATTCGTGGGGGTGCGCCCTACTTTTTGATTATCCATAGATGACTGTACGTATACAATGATAGTGTTTTCTTTACTTTGATTTGATTTATTATTTTGGGCTGTATATAACTTCACATTTAGCTACATTCCTCATACTTTTATTCTCTCCGTTGGTCTATATATAAATTTGCATTTATGTATATTCAATCCCCGTTGTATATTCTACTCCCCTATTGTACAAATTCATTTAGTTTACTATTTTCGAAAACTTTTTCGTTTTTAGCTTTATAGATAGGCTCATAGCCTTGTGTTTTGTTTTTGGAATCTTCAATACTCCCTTGGTTTCTTAATGCCACGGTCCTTTCCAAGGGTGGCGTATTGTTCGAATCGGGTGGCTCTTCCCAATGATAGATGGCGTGACAACCTTCTTGAGGGTTTAAGTCTGTTTCTTTGATTTTTCTTTCTTTTGTTTTTTTTGTTTTTGATAGTTGTAGTTAAAGGTACCTCAAGTAAAGTTTCACTTAGGCCTAGCACATTTTCCTTTGATCCCATGGTCAGTGACATAATATTGTGTTTAGGATGGTGAAAGTTGTGGCTTTGAGACTCTTGTGTTGACCAAACAATCATCATATGGTCTTTTCAGACCATTGTTTGCTTGAATTATAACTAAGGTCGGTGTGGGCCCTCGACTCGATGTCTTTAGCAATACCCGACCGTGTGTGGTGAGAAATCAAATTTTGATTCCAAGTCCAAAGAAAATGGTCTAGAACTTGCCCTGAATGTTTGTTGAGACGAAACCATAGGTGAAATTTGACTTGAGAAGTGACTATAGGCTCTCCTTGATCCAAATGTTAAGTTGACGAATTCTATGGCCTACCAATGAAATGATTCCTAGTAAATCCTTTGGAGCCTTGAACCTTTGTCTTTCAAGAACCAATGATACAAGCCTATACTCATTCTTAAAGATACCCTCTCTTGGCACCCAAATCTTTCCTTGAGTAATGGCAAATGTCTATGTTTGGTTGGGGGGGGGGGAGCCAAGAAAGGAAACAAAGTGGTAAAAGATACAAAAGCAAAAGAAAATGAAGGCAATGAAAAACAAATAAAAGAAAAAAAAATCCAATGTGAACAAGAATAAAAAGGTATTCAAGAAAAGCAAAGTTAAAAAGGCGGGAATAAAAAGAAGTAGAAAAAGGAGAAATGTTTTGAATTGCATAAGAAAGAGTGACAATGTGTCCCTCTAACCCCTAAAGGAAGTGAAATACTCAAATGAGTCTAGAAAGTATGCCAAAATAAATCAAAAGAAGTGCTTAAGGAAGAATTGAACCACTTGAATAAAACATGCCCAACCGTTACCTAAAAGCATTCATATTTGACTCCACAAAAGCCCTATAGGATCTTGAGTTGAAGGGAACCTACATTAGTGATACTTACATAAGGGGCAAGCATATGGTACTCAGAGCTGGACTCATGACCTTCTTCTTGGGAGAGATGAGTGAAATTCTATCAACCTCCGTTTGTGTGTCAATAATATAAAATGTTAAGTTTCGCTTAGGGAGAGTTGAGGATGTGTGAGTTTGGGTTCCATAATGACCAAAGTAATTCAGAGAAGTTCTTTGCTGAAATATGTCAACTCTTGATGTAATGGTGTCACACTTGATCTATGTTTTACAAAGTTTAAAATGTGTTAATGATGCATTCGTATTGAGGGAAATTGTTAGTCCCAATTGATGTTTGTTGAGGTTACTCTAGGATAGCTGGAATTACTTGATAAGTAGGTTTTTTACGTGTTTTATGCCCCTACTTGCATATGCTTTGAGTATAAATCTCAACAAAATAATCCCAAAATGCTCACATGTTGTGCTTGATTGCAGGTTTGAGCAACAAAGTTACGAAATGTCAAAGATCGGCTCAAAACAGAGTGAAACCTGCTCAAGTATCAAAGACCAAGTGCGTACTGCACTAACGTGCACACGGTCGCATTAGGAGCTTCAGAGATGGGCATATTCAGAACATTGACAACGCGACGGCCGTCAGATCCATGCGGTCCGCGTTCGGCTTGCACAGCCGTGCTACTTATTCATGCGGCCTGTATCAAGAGATTTAGAGATATATCATTTTGGTCAAAAGAAATCCATGCGGCCCGGGGTCTGTATTGTGCGGCACGCGCTAGAGCCCTCCACGGCCACGCTGCCTTTTTACGCGGTCTGCGGTCCTAAACTTCAGAGATGGGCATATTCAGAACATTGACAATGCGACGGCCGTCAGATCCATGCGGTCCGCGTTCGGCTTGCACAGCCGTGCTACTTATTCATGCGGCCTGTATCAAGAGATTTAGAGATATATCATTTTGGTCAAAAGAAATCCATGCGGCCCGGGGTCTGTATTGTGCGGCACGCGCTAGAGCCCTCCACGGCCACGCTGCCTTTTTACGCGGTCTGCGGTCCTAAACTTCAGAGAAGCTAAAATCATCAGTCCAAGAGCCAATGAGGTCGCGGTCCTTTTTGCGCGGTCTGTGTTGTTCCAGTAGGGGTATTTTTGTTCGACTTTTCCAGCCTAATATAAATCGAACATTTAATCATTTTTAGAGCAGTTTTTGAGATTATGATGCAGTTGTGCACTTGGAAACAAGATTGTAGCCATTTTTGGCATTTTTACTCATTTTAATTATAGAATCTACTTGGTTATTAAATAATATTTTTAGTTCCTCATCCATTTCTTTTATTTCTTCTTTATTTATGTGTAGCTAAACCCTTTATCTAGGATTGTGGCTCAACCTTAGTATGGGTAATTGATGGATGTTCCCATCTAGGCTAAGATTGATATTGGGTATTTGTTATTTGGGTTAATTTTTTTTGTGTTAAATAAGGATTGGTGGTTGCAAACACTGATTCTAGCTTTGTAGGTTTAACTCTTCACAAGAAAGTGAGTCCATGACCAAGAAATTGACCCAACAAGGAATTGAAATGAACCCATGGAAAATGGTAGTTCCAATTAACGGGTTAAACCTCGAGAGGCTAATCACCCTACATGAACCCAGGGGCTCGGGTTAGTTTTGGATGGGCCACATAATAGAATACAACTTGGGAAAAAATTGCAGACTTCGGCTATTATATTGCAGGCCTGCAGGCTTCACATTTGCAAAGCCTGGCTCGCAAATGCGAGTTCATAAATGCGAGTGCTAAGTCGCAAATGCAAAATAGCCCAGGCCAGCGCTACGAGATTATTAATCGCAAATGTGATTCCCCCCAATTACTGCCTTAGTCGCAATTGCTACTTCTTTATTGCAAATGCGACTTCACATTTGCGAAAGGTCTACCGCAAATGTGAAGAAGATCGGAAAGCTGACTTTGTCGCAAATGCGACATTTTGTTCGCAAATGCGACATTTTGTTCGCAAATGCAAACTTCTCATAATTTTGAAGGGATCGCAATCGCAAACCCTGGTAATAATTCCGACATCAAAGACCTTTAAATTCACACTTAGATGCATTTTCAACCGTTTTTCATATCTCTTCAAAACCAAAACACTCCAGGGCCATTTTTCAAAAGTAATTTCCTCTCCCAATCGATTGTAAGTTATTTCTAACTCGTTTTCTTCAATCTCTAACATCTTTTCACATGATTTCAACTCAAATCGATGTTTCATGGGGGAACTTGGGTGTTTTGGGTAGAACCTAGGTTTTTCAATTTTTGGGAATTTGGACCTCGATTTGAGGTTTGATTTTAAAAAAATTATATATCAGAGTTCGTTAGGGAATGGGAAATTAGTTTTTGGTTCGAACGTTGAGTTTTGACCATATGGCCCAGGGGAAATTTTTTGACTTTTTGGTCAAACTTTGGATAACTTATTTTCATGCATTAGAATTGATTCATTTAGCATTTATTGATGTAATTTAGTGAATTATGGCTAGATACAAGCAAATTGGCAGTGGAATCAATGGGTAAAGCAATAGTTGAGACTGGAATTACATTTGTGGCATCAAGGTAAATGTTTGGTCTAACCTTAGCTTGAGATATTAGGAGTTGTGTCCTATTTGCTACGTATTAATATGATTTGTACTTTGATTTATTTATTATTAATAATACTATATTTTGTGAACCTTTTGTGCTAAATGCTATCTCTTTGTTGGTTTAATATTGTTTGAATTGTATATAACTATTTTCTTACGCCACCCATATGAGTCTTTTGAAAATGGTGCACACGTTCGCGTGGCCAGCTTATTCTGTAGAAATTTTACTCAATCGAACGAGGTTGGGCAAGCGACAAGGCCGGGTAGATGATAAGTAGGATTTTAACGTGTTTTATGCCCCTACTTGCGTATGCTTTGAGTTGCTACAAAATAGTCCCAAAATGCTCACAGGTTGTGCTTGATTGCACGTTTGAGCAACAAAGTTACGAAATGTCAAAGATCGGCTCAAAACGGAGTGAAACCTACTCAAGTATCAAAGATCAAGTGAAGTGAAGGAAATAAAGAACCTAGTGCGGACCGCATAAAAGTGCACGCAGCCGCACTAGGAGGTTCAGAGATGGGCATATTCAGAACATTGACAATGCGACCACAGTCAGATTTATGTGGCGCGCATTCGGCTTATTCGGCCAAGGTACTTATTCATGCGGCCCGCATCAAAAGATTTTGAGAGATATCATTTTGGTCAAAAGAAAGCCACGTGGTCTGCGGGCCACGCCAGAGTCATCCGTGTTCGCGCTGCCTTTTACGTGGTCAGCGGTCCTCAACTTCGGAGAAGCTGAAATCATCAGTCTAAGAGCCATGACGGCCTTAGTCCTTTTTACGCGGTCCGCACTTTCCCCGTAGGGGTGATTTTGTCTGGTTTTTCCAGCCTAGTATAAATAGAACATTTTATCATTTTTAAAGTAGTTTTTGAGATTCTGATGCAGTTGTGCACCTGGGAACGAGATTGTAGCCATTTTTGGCATTTTTACTCGTTATTATTGTAGATTCTACTTAGTTATTAATTAATATGTTTAGTTCCTCATCTATTTCTTCTGTTTCTTCTTTAATTATTTGTAGCTAGGATTGTGGCTCAACCTTAGTGTGGGTAGTTGATAGGTGTTGCCATCTACAGTTAGATCAAGCCATATATCACCTCAGCAAGGACGTGTGGTGCCCTAACCTGGTTAGAACAGAAGTTGAAACACTACTTGTCATCATATGCTACTTACCTTATCTTACACCTAGACCCGATGAAGTACATCTTTCAAAAGCCTATGCCACGGGGATGCTTGCAAAGTGGCAGATCCTGCTTACCGAGTTTGACATTGTTTATGTGACTAGGACTGTAATGAAAGCGCAGGAATAGGCTGATCATCTGGCTGAAAATCCGGAGGACGAAGAATACGAACCTTTAAAGACATACTTCCCGGAAGAAGAGGTGATACATATTGATGAAGTGGAATAAGGCGAGAAACCATGATTGAAACTATTCTTTGATGGGATAAGACGAGAAGCCATGATTGAAACTATTCTTTGATGGGGCCACCAATATGAAATGCATCGGGATAGGAGTAGTACTCATTTCTGAAACATGGCACCATTACCCCGTTACATCACAGCTCCGCTTCTATTGCACTAACAATATGGACGAATATCAGGCATGCATTTTGGGTCTAAGGTTAGCTGCAGACATGGGTGTCCAAGAAGTCTTGGTCTTGGGGGACTCGGACCTTCTCGTACACCATATTCAAGGAGAATGAGAAACACGAGATTTGAAGCTCATACTATGCCAACAATGTCTACATGAGCTTTGTCAACGATTCCGATCGGTGGAGTCCAGGCACATCCCAAGAATCCACAATGAGATTGCTGACACCTTGGCTACCTTGGCGTCGATGTTACATCATCCAGATAAGGCTTATGTTGACCCGCTGCATATCTAAGTCCATGATCAACATGCTTACTGTAACATCGTGGAAGAGGAGCTTGATTGTGAGCCTTGGTTTCACGATATCAAAGAATATATCAGGATGGTTGTGTACCCAGTACAAGGCACAAGTGATCAAAAGAGAACAATTCGTTGCTTATCAAGTAGTTTTTTCTTTAGTGAGGGGTGTTATTCAGAAGAACACCGGATCTTGGGTTTTTAAGATGCACAGATGCTAGACAGGACATGGCCATCATGACCGTGGTACATTACGAAGTCTCTGGACTTCACATGATTGGATATGTTTTGGCAATGAAGATTCTCCGAGCAGGTTACTATTGGCTCACCATGGAGCGAGATTGTATCAGTTTCGTGCGCAAATGTCATCAATGTCAGGTGCATGAAGATTTGATTAACTCCCCGCCATCTGAATTACATACAATGGGTGCGCCATGGCTCTTCGTTGCTTGGGCCATGGATGTCATCGGGACCGTCGAGCCAGCAACATCCAATGGGCACAGTTTCATCCTAGTTTCTATTGATTATTTCACCAAGTGGGTCGAAGCTAAAATATTTAAGTCGGTAAACAAGAACGTCGGAGTCAACTTTGTTCATTTAAATATTATTTTTCGGTTCACAATCCCGAAGACAATCATCACTGACAATGGAACAAATCTCAATAGTCATTTTATGAAAGATGTATGTCAGCAGTTTAAGATTACACATTGCAATTCTACACCATATCGCCCCAAGGAGAATGGATCAATTGAGGCAGCCAACAAGAATATTAAGAACATACTTGGAAAAATGGCAGAAGGGTCAAGGCAATGGCATTAGAAGCTACCCTTTGTATTGTTGGCCTATCGCACTACTGTTTGCACTTCAGTAGGGGCAACTCAGTATTTGTTGGTGTATGGAACCGGAGTACTGATACCAGGAGAAATTGAAATCCCATCCTTTCGGATTGTTGTTGAGGTAGAAATTGATGATGACGAGTGGGTCAAAGCCGTCCTAGAGCATTTGAGTTTGATCGATGAGAAAAGATTAAGAGTGTTGTTTCATGACCAGTTGTATCAACAGAAATTGCCAGAGCATATAATAAGACGGTGCGCCCAAGGAGGTTTGAAGTGGGTCAGGTGGTATTGAAGCGTATACTCCGTCATCAGGCGGAGGCAAAGGGAAAGTTTGCCCAAAATACGCAAGGGTCTTTAATCGTGTCAAGAGGGCTGTACAGTGAAGCATTGTATCAAACAGATGTAGAAGGCAAGTGCGTAGAAATGTCCATCAATTATTATGTAGTTAAGAGATACTACGTATGATTTTCTTTGATTAAATCATATTTATTTTTACTTGGCATGTTTTGGATATTGGAATGACGAAGGAATTTTATTCGGCTATCTAAACACGTTATACTTTGTTAACCCTTTTCAGCTTTAATTATTTTCTTTCATGTCCCTCTCTCGAAATCAGTAACAAAATTAGAATTGCAAGCCTGAGAAATGAGTAAAGGGAAAAGAAAAGGAAAGAATGAAAAAAAGAATAGGAAAAAAAAAATCAAACGAAGAAAAAAAAAAGAAAAAAACAAAACAAAATAGCAAAACAACAAAGAAAAAGGGGAAGAAACAAAAGAAAGAGTAAGGAAAAAAAAGAAAGAGAAAAGAGAAAATCGCGACAAAAACAAAGCAATTCCTGTGTCATGACCTACGTTTGACGTGATTCCTTTTAAGGATACTTAGGCAGCCTCACGGTTCAGTCCCATCAAAATAAAAATCCAAATGTCTCCAAGTAATAAACTAGGGCAGAAGTTGGGGTTGTTGTAAGAAATTTTATTCCGAAAGTTATAATTTTGAAACCGTTTGAATTGTTTTGAGCCTTTAATACCCTTTCTTTCTAACCTTGTCAAAAAGCCTGCATTATGGTCCAAAGAATGACCTTCAGATCAGTCTTTAAGAAAATGTCAAGTCAAGCAAGAAGAGGTGATTCATATCAGGGGCAACACTCTAGTTCGAACAAGAAATAATGAAAATGAGAGAGTCATATTGGTGAAAACCCTTATGGGCACCGTAAGGTGACGAGAGTTGATAGAAAGTCAAAATGATAGAGTCTTATTGGTAAAAACCCTCGCGGGCACCGTAAGGCGACGAGAGTTGAGAGAACGTCAAAATGAGAGAGTCTTATAGGTGAAAACCCTCACAGGCACCTGAAGGCAAAATTGAGTTAAGAATTGAACAAATGGAAGAGGTTTGTGGGTGAAAACCATTCAGGACATTGCAAGATGAGTAAGGTCAAGGTTTGGTTAAAGAAATTAGGTTAAGGAAGGTCACAACAACAAAGCACGGTTACTGAAAGCCGATCGTTTGGATAGAATGGGCCGAGTAAGCCGAAGTGCATGTCATGATCATTGGAACCAGCTGTTCCCCACAGATAAGTATCTTTCTTTCCCCTTCAGTAGTCACCTAATTATGAATTCTTTTATTCTCTAAAAAACAACTCAAAGTCATTGCAATTCATTTTCTTTCAGATCTCCACTCCTCTAAGATGTTTTCAAGGTCAATTTTGTTTAAGCAAGCAAGAAATAAATTTCAAAGCTTACTACCAGCTCCCAAACAGCAAAGCATATTGCGTCTAGAACATAACAAACGCAGCAGGACTTAAAATGGTATATGAAGACTCACCAAGAGCTTCGTTAGCGAAACAATTCGGTAATTTCAAGAAAGATGCAAAGATTCCGACCATAGGGTAAGGAATGTAACACAACGGTTAGGGTATAGAACACTCAGTTCATCCATGGTCATAGGATTCAAAGGTTAGCTGGAAAATCAGGCGACGACTCATAGTCAGTTCGGGAAAGTTGGCCACAACAGAGCATGACAGCGGGGAGGCTATTTTAAGCAAGAATGCCGCAAGCTAACCACCACATTTCAAACCGACAAGATTTTCTTTGATTGAAATAGGGGCAGGAAATCTTGAATGTTTCGAGGAAGTCCTCCATAGGAAAAGCAAGCACCTAGAAGGTATGACTTTAAACTTCAGGACCCTCCTGATAAATGGGACCTAGGTTAAAGTTCAAAATAACCGCAAAAGAAAAAGAGCATAAATGGACTTAAGGGTTTATATGGTGAAATAGGATTCAGCTAGGAGTGGTCAAGACCCTCTTGGAAAAGGGGACTCGGTTTAAAATTTAGACAATTACGGGTAGCATAATCTGGCATAAATATTCCCCAAAGAATACAAGCTGATTTATGTTTTGTCCGAGAAATAGGATTCACATAGGAGATGTCAGGACCCTCTTTGATAATGGGATGTAGCATTAGTTGCTGGTCTTCAGCAGATATCTACATTTAAAATTGGCCTTAATTAAGAATTCTCAGGACCCTCCTGAATTATAAGACTTAGTTTTAAAACATCCATTAAAAAAAACAAGATTTAGCGTGAGTTCTATCATAGGAAGCATGATAAGATTTGATAGTGATTTTTCAGGACCCTCCTGGATAATGGGACGTAGCCTTATTATTTTCTAAGATAACAAGACATAGCGGAAGTAATACCTTTAGAGGACGTAGCCTAGTCTTAGAGTTCTTGTTAGTTAAGAGTTGTCAGGACCCTCCTGGATAATGGGATGCAACTTTATTATCTTCATAGAAAACTAGATATTCAGATTTTAAATTTTCATTTAACTAAAGAGTTGTTAAGATCCTCCTAGATAATGGTATTTCGCTTTAAAGTTCATGGAATATTCAGTGACATGATTCCGTTTAGCACTCACATATGTACCCAGATACCAAACTAGGGCAGAAAAGTTTTTTTGCTTTGTCTATTGCTGTCGTAATCAGGCGCCCACCGGGACAGCAAGGGAATACAATTCAAGTTTTTGGCAGTCAGGCGCCCACCTGGAGAACAAGGGAATACTATCCGAGTTTTTGAAATAAGGCGCCAACCTAGAGAACAAGAGAATACAATTCAAGTTTTGGTAATCAAGTGCCTACTTGGAGAACAAGGAAATACAGTTCAAGTTTTTGGTAATCAGGCGCCCACCTGGAGAACAAGGGAATACAGTTCAAGTTTTTTTTAATCAGGCGCCCACCTGGAGAACAAGGGAATTTAGTTCAAGTTTTTTGTAATCAGTCACCCACCTAGAGAACAAGGGAATAAATTCAAGTTTGGTAATCAAGCATCCACCTAGAGAACAAGGGAATAAAATTCAAGTTTTGGTAATCAGGCACCCACCTGGAGAACAAGGGAATACAATTCGAGTTTTGGTAATCAGGCGTCCACCTGGAGAAATAGGAATACAATTCAAGTTTTGGTAATCAGGCGCCCACCTGGAGAATAAGGGAATACAACTCGAGTTTTTGGCAATCAGGCACCCACCTGGAGAACAAAGGAATACAATTCAAGTTTTGGCAGTCAGGTGCCCACCTGGAGAACAAGGGAATACAATCCGAGTTTTGGTAATCAAGCGCACACCTGGACAATAGGGGAATACAATTCAAATTTTGGCAACCAGGCGCCCACCTAGAGAACAAAGGAATACAACTCAAGTTTTTGGCAATCAAGCGTCCACCTGGAGAACAAACGAATACAATTCAAGTTTTGGTAATCAGACGCCCACTTGGAGAATAAGGGAACACAATTCAAGTTTTGGCAATCAGGCGCCCACTTGGAGAACAAGGGAACAAAATTCGAGTTCAACAATCAGGCATCCACCCTGAGAAAGGGAAACATAGCAACCAGGCAACGAGTTTCACAAGAAGAAATGCAAGTCAGCAAGGCAACAAGGATTGAGAGCAAGTTTTAAGATATGGATAGGTTCTTTTGTAATCCACTGGTCATAGTTTAGTCTAGCTTCGTTTTATTTTGACATGGTGTAATAAGGAGTATAGTAAGCAGTAGCAGCAGTATCAATAGTGAAATCACATCTTCATGGTAGTCCCAGCTACCAAACACTCCTGAATTACACTGACCTGATTTGTTCTTAGCCAAGGATATGTAGGAAACCTCCGAAGCAGGGTGCGGTCAAAGTTTTCAAAAATGCTTCAAAGGGAATATTCAAACGGGCAAGAAACGCTCGTATATGCTCACTTTGTCTTTTCACAAAAACTCTTCGTGTTTCCGAGCAAAGAGGGGCAGTTGTGAGCACGTGATTTTTGTCCTATAAGAACAACTCCCATAAATCCAAAATAAAATAATTTCTTCCAGTGTTTGTAATTTTGTAGATTTTTGTGGTATTTTCTGTTAATTATTTGTATTTTTGTCAGTGCATTTTCATTAATAAAAATACAAAAAAAGGTTTTCATGTGTATTTAGGATTTAAATTTTGCATTAATTAGTAATCACGTTATTTTACAAAAAAATAGTGTAATTTACACTTCTAAATTTAGCTTTTATTTTAAGTAGCTCCTTTTTAAATTTGTTTGTAATTAATTGTGTTAACTATCATTTAAGTTTAGTTAGTGCTTTTATATTAGTTAATTTGTTTCTAAAAAATAATTTAGGCATTATTCTAATTTTTGAAAAAAAAAAGAAAAAAACGAAGAATTTTAGGACAATTTATTTTGAAACAAAAGAAGAAAAACGAGAGATCAAGTTTTTGGCTGTTCTTTTAAAATCAAATGCCCAGTCCCAATATTTGCCTCCCAAACCCATTAAACCTAGGCCCAAACCACCACTACCCCGCCAGTCCCGAAACAACGTAATATCAAGTCCCCATCACTCGAATTGATCTGAATCGTCCATCATCCATCATTCAATGGTTGTAAACACTTCTCCAATCTCACATAAAGCTTTCCAATTCTTCAAAGACTAGTTCAGTCCCTTCCAAACACCATTTACCTTTGTCGTCTCCCTACCTGAGTTTCAATCCCCATTGTTATGGCGTTTCCGCTCTAACCACCACCAAATCCTAACCAAAACCTCCTCTCTTCCACCTCATCCGAAATCTCCAACCATTTTTTTCTCAAATCTCGCTAGAGTGCCTCGAATTTTAGAAACCCTAGCGCCGCCCTCTTCCCTCCGGCAGTGGTGCCACCTCTGTTCACCACCAAACTAACAACCTGGAATCCCCATGGTTCCCTCTTCCCCAATCTTAACTCAGTTTCCTTTGAATCAAGTTTCAATGGTTTGCATCTTATTTTGAAGGTCTGACCTAAATCCCTAAACATGTGCATGAAGGTTTTTCTGTCTCGATCTTTTTAAGTTTGGTTTGATTCTGTCCTTTTATAATGCTATTTGTCCATTTTACTAAGAGCAAATGACTAATGTTATTGGAGGACAAAATCAGAGGTTGGGGTCACCATAGGTTTCAGGCTTTGATCTGGTAAATTTTGTTTCTTCCCTTTTGTGTTGTTCTTTTATCCTCATCCGTTACATCTTTCATACGAATTAAAATTCGTTGGAACCCGAGTTTGTTTTCTCAGTGGCGTTGTTAGCTTTTTCTTCTTTTTCTTCTTCTTTGAGAAACGCTTGGCCGGTGATTTCTTTTGTTCGTCCCTCGATCCATTTTTTCTTGATTCCTTGGTGTAAAAGGCATAATCATTGCTTTTCATTTTATTATCAGTGTAATCGCCTAGCCAGTAAAATTAGGTCCATATTTGAGTTAATTTGTTGTTATGAAATCAGATTTATTAGCTCATTTAATTTTGCTTCTTCTTTCGTTGGTTTTTAAACAATGGTTCCAGGTTTGTTTATTTGGAAAATTTTGGTTTAGCTCTAATTTGGGCCCATAAGTGTTGTAATTTGTTTGCAAATAACAATAGGCCGAAATAGGGATTCAATTTAGGGTCTGCAGACCTATTAACCTGGTCAATTTGACCCAAGATAGTTTTTAGGGTAATATTTAGAGGGTAAAAGTTTAAGTTGGGAAATTCAAGTTAGGGAATCTGAGTGTAATAGATTTAGAAGGTTCTAGGAAGCTTGGGTAGGGGTCTTGAATTAAATTTCAGAATTGTGATAGATTAACTTGGGTAACAAGTCAATAATTGGGCGGAATCTAAGCTAAAACAAGAATTCAATAAAGGGTAAGGTGTAAAAATAAGAATCTGAGCGCTGCCCTATTTGGTTTGCCTAAAAAGGCATTCTTTCTTGCCTTAAAAGGCAGATTTTGGGAAGAGCTAAGAAATTCTGAAAATTATAAACGGCTAATAACTAAAAAGAAAAGTACTGTTTAACTGAGTTTAAGAGTTCCTTTTTGAGTTTTTTTCTAAGCTGAAACAATTTTTGGGTAGCTAATAATGGAGATAAGTTAGAATCAATTCATGTCAAAGTCTTCTGGTTCATTTTCTTGGATTGAAATTGGTTTTTCTGGGTTGTTTACTTTACTTTCTGGGTTTAAAACTAGCCAAAGAATTGTTGTGTGTTACTGCTTTACTGCTATCCTCCTTCCCCTTTTTCCTATTTCCAGGTATTCACTTCATCTTCTAACGTAAGAAAAATGTTGAACTTGAAGTGAGTTTATTCAAATTGACATGTATGGTTAAGCAGTGGTTTGAGCAATAAATCTGTACCTTTCAAGTTGATGAATCTGTGTATTCGAGTTAGTATCAATATGTAGCAATGCTGGGTTTTATTTTCAGTAGCATATTTACTATGATTATTCTGTATTTAAAAGAGACATTGACATTATTTGAACTTCAGATTTTGTGTTCTGACATGTATGAGTATTGAGGAGTCAACGTAGTCCTCATCAGTTGTTTAGCTTTATTGTCTGCATGTTAATTTTTCTCATGAAATATGGTTTTCAAAAAAATAATAAGTTAGAAGCAGCATGAAATCGTCCTGGTTAGTTTGTCCTTTACTTTAGTCATGCTCAATGTAGTAGATTTGTTGTTGGTCTGGAATCGATGTCGAGTCTGATCCTCTGTTTTTTCATAGCTTGAACATGCCTGGGCTCGCATTCTTATACTGGGGCTGGATTATGGGGCCAAGAACGGATTAGCTTAGTGATGCATGTTTACACGTAAGCCTTCAAATATTTAAAGGGATGTAGATGTAATTGTAGTCTTAAAATCATATTTGAAGGCATCTGATTTTGATACAGAATTTTTGCGTGCATGAGGTCAATCAATTATGGGTGTTGGTTTAATGTGTTGCGTGTTATATTTTTTATTAGTTGATAATTGCATGAACCCATTCTATTGGTAATAGTAACAACATTTAAAGCACTGGTTGATTGGCATATGTGTTTGCATTTACTTGGGTTCGATTGCTACTCTTATACCCACATCATGGGTCACTAATGTATGGGTTTTGTTTGGGCTTGAGCATCAAGCCTATCTCATTTTTTAGGGAAGTCCATTGCACGCATACAGCCTTACGACTCTTCGTCTCCGAATGGAGACTCTGTTGTGAGTTTGGGCCTGCCATCAGGCCTAGAGTTCCTTAGGGTGATCATGAGTTCAACTGTAGGTGACATAGTAAAAATTCCCTTAGCATTTATTTTAACATGTATACCTTCATCAAAGGTGAGCCTTATTAAATAAGCAGAATAGTTAATGGCCCTACATAATTTAGTTTGAATACTCTTTCTTAGATAACTTGAGGTGCGCCATTCCGAACAAAGATTGAAAATTGCATGGCCCACATTTTAATTTCATTGCCTAGTTATTAAAGTTGATCAATATTCATAGAAAAGCCTTTATGTCCACTTTAAAATACTAGTGTGATATGTATACGCCTGTGTAACACAATTATGCTTCTAAAATCAAAACCGGAGTATGCGTTCGCACAACCTCGGCCCAAATTTTCTTAATAAAGCGTTCTTAATTGTGGACACATTCTCGTTACATGATTTTTGATGTGCCAAACAAATGGGTATACGTATGTGTAACCCGTTTCAAGATTACTTTTCTTAATTAAAAAAGCGGTAAAAGAAGTAAACGCGTGTGAATTATAAAATTAGTAATTAAATCATTTCACAAGCCAAGTATTATCATAGTGACCGTGCTAGAACCACGGAATTCGTGAATGCCTAACACTTTCTCCCGGGTGAACAGAATTTCTTACCTAGATTTATGTGTTCGCAGACATCAGCAGAGTCAATTCTCCTCGATTCGGGGTTTTAAACCAGTGACTTGGGACACCACAAATCTCCCAAGTGGAGACTCTGAATTTCTCTAAATAAATAAATCATGTTTCGATTGTCCTTCAATTGGAAAAACTCCCTCTATACCCTTCTAGGGGTGTAGTAACAAAAAGAAGGTGTGACATATGCTTATTTGAAATCATGAAAATTGATGAAGTGATCATGTCCTTTAAGTGTTCGTTATTTTCATAAGCATGTGCATGCCTTGTATGGTAGCCTATGACAAATAAATATTGGAATTACATGAAAACATTGACAAAGGGAAGACTTGTGTTGAACCAATCATGTTGAGATCAGACGCCATGTTG
The DNA here is from genome assembly GCA_034376525.1 of Nicotiana benthamiana. Classification (NCBI taxonomy): domain Eukaryota; kingdom Viridiplantae; phylum Streptophyta; class Magnoliopsida; order Solanales; family Solanaceae; genus Nicotiana; species Nicotiana benthamiana. The sequence goes on from CM067326.1 coordinate 44,649,284, forward strand.
TACACATGGTGGCATTTATATTGTGTTCCGGAACATTATTGTGAATATGGATATGTCTCACTTGGGATGGCTTAGCCGGTTGGGCTGAGACCGGACTCTGTGTTAAAAACCCCATGGTGGCATTATATTATAAAGATATGGTACTTCACACTAAAAGAATATTAACCTAGAGGAACGGAAGACTTAATCAAATATCTTGTAAAACTCATTTGGTGCTCCTCCTTGAACTTCCGTGATGAAATTGTTGATGATGTAACTATCTTCCATTGGTTCACTTTTCATCCTATTAAGAATTATGTTTGTCATACATACTAGTACTAATTCCCCTATTAAGAATTATGTTTGCCATACATACTAGTACTATTCGACAGTACTAACGCCCCTTTTGTCGGGGGCGCTACATCTTTGAATGGATGTAGGTGCTTCCATTGTTGATAGCGCTTATCGCAGAGAGTGGTGCACTTTTGTTCTCTTCACAGCTACCTCGGTGAGCTCCCATTCCTCCTAGGGGTTTGGATCTCTTCTTTGTGTAAGTTATTACATTTTGAGGTATGGCCGGGGCCTTGTCGTCAACATCATCATTTTGGTATTTTGTATTCCTTAGAGGCTCCATACACATTTTTTTGGGTCATGTATGGTTGTCGGGGTAGTCTTAGAATCACGTTATATTTTGAAACTCTTTGCCTTAAACTATCAACTCTATGTACTTTTGGGAAACTATACTACGACATGTACTAAACTATACCTGTGTGTATGAAAATTTTGGAAGTTTAAACTACGGCTTAATGTTGTGTTATAAAATAAGATGTCCATGATAAAAAATGTACAACCCTTTTTATTCTTCCATTTTACTAAACGGAATCGGGTCCCACAATTTTATCGAGTTGGGTAGGAAGTGTTCAGGTAAGGTTTGCTGGATCGGGTTTCCTCGGTCGCGCGTGAGTCGCGCTCCCCGGGGTTAGGGTGTGACATTTACCCGATTCAGGTACTTCCTTCCTATGTTTGTTTGAGGACGAACGGTTGTTTTAGAAGTGGAGGATGTGATGACCCAAAAAGTCATAACTTATTTTAGAAACTAATTCAGTATTCCGATGTCTAAAAACCTCTTTTATACCTTACCACGATTTGTGTGTGCAGTCCAGGTGCATAGCTAGAAAGACAATATGTGAAAATCTGTGAAAAATGATGAATTTTGTCTTTAAAATGAATTAAGTTGACTTTGATAAACATTTTGAGTAAACGGACCCGGACCTGTAATTTGACAGTCTCGGAGAGTCTGTAGGAAAATATGAGACTTGGACGTATGCCCTGGAATACAATTTTGAGGTCCCAAGCTCGAGAAATGAATTTTGAAATGAAAGTATTTTTCGGAATATTTATGAGTTTTTTAAAGTGAAATGTGTTTAAAGTTCGATTTTATCAGGCTCGTATTTTAGTTTCAGAGCCCGGTATGTGTCGTATATGTGATTTGGGTCAAACTGTGAAATTTTGCATGAAATGGACTTGAAATGGTGTGAATCGGACCGTGTTTGAGAAAATTGAAAAAAATTAAAGTTGTTAAGAAATTTCATGATTTTGATGCTAAATTCAAAATTATTGATGTGATTTTAGTGATTTGAATGCATGAGCAAGTTCCTATAATGTTTTAAGATTGTTGTGAATATTTGCTTTGGAACCCCATGGGCTCGGGTGAATTTAGATTGGCCATAGAATTAGACATGAAAAAAATGCAGACTTCAGTTGTTATATTGCAGGCCTTCAGGGTTCGCATTTGGAGAGCCTCTCTCGCAAATGCGAGAGCTGAGTCGTAAATGAAAAATATGCCAGGGCAGCCCTTCCTCGCAAATGTGATGCCCCCTAGTTAATTCCTTAGTCGCAGTTGCTACTTCTTTATCGAAAATGCGGCTTCACGTTTGCGAAAGGTCTATCGCAAATGCGAAGAAGATTGGAAAGGTGACTTTTTCGCAAATGCAACATTTTGTTCGCAAATGAACTTCTCATCATTTTGAAGGGTTCGCAATTGCAAATCCTGGTCCTAATTGCGACATCAAAGACCTGTAAATTCACACTTAGACGCATTTTCAACAATTTTTCATATCTCTTCAAAACCAAAACACTCCAGGGCAATTTTTCAAAAGCAATTTCTTCTCCCAATCAATTGTAAGTTATTTCTAACTTGTTTTCTTCAATCTCTAAAATATTTTCACATGATTTTAACTCAAATCAAAGAGTTCATGGGGGAAATTGGATATTTTGGGCAGAACCTAGGTTTTTTAAATTTTTGGAATTTGGACCTCTATTTGAGATCTCATTTTAAAATAAATTATATATTTTAGTTCGTGAGGGAATGTGTAATCATGTTTTGGTTCGAACCTCGAGTTTTGACCATATGGGCCGGGGGCGAGATTTTGACTTTTTGGGTAAACTTTGGATAACTTATTTTCATGCACTAAAATTGATTCATTTAGCTTTTATTGATGTAATTAAGTTACTTGTGGCTAGATACAAGCAAATTGGTGGTGGAATCAAGGGTAAAGCGATAGTTGAGACTTGAATTGTGTTTGTGGAATCAAGGTAAGTGTTTCGTCTAACCTTAGCTTGAGGTATTCGGAGTTGTGTCCTATTTTCTACGTGTTGCTTGCCGAGCACGACGTATAGGTATGGTGACGAGTATCTATACGTTTGTGTCAAGCATGACCGTGAGTCTTAAAGTGGAATTGTTGAATTCTTAATAATTACTATGAATGTCTAAGTTGTTGATTCTCTTTGTTGAATAAGGATTATGATTATCCTTACGGGAATTACGTATGACTGAGTATTGATGCTAGTTGAGGAAGTTAGATGTTGGAACAAGTTTGGTTATATTGTTGAATCCCTTGCCGGGATAGTGTTGTTTTATTATTAATCCCTTGTCGAGACTCTCTTTGTGATTTGATGTTGAAGTGTATATATGGATGAGGTTGCACGGTGCAACAGTACTATATTTGGATCGGGTTGCACGCTGCAATAGTATTATTTTTGGATCGGGTTGTATGATGCAACAATATTATATTTGGTTTGGATTGCACGTTAAAATAATATTATATTTGGATCGGGTTGCATGCCGAAATAATATTATATTTAGATTGGATGGCACGTTGAAACAATATTATATTTGTATTGGGTTATCATCGCAAAAATTATATAATTTGGTCGGGTTGCACGTTGCAACATTGATAAATGATATGAATCGGGTTGCACGCCACAATAGTGTTATTATGATTTGGATCGGGTTTTGTGCCGCAACAGTAGGTAGTAAAAGTGATTATTGATTGGTTACGAGTTCCTTATTTTCTTGCGTTGAATGTTAAATCTTTTCTTTATGTTTGACCTGTTAAATTTCTGTTGATAAATGATATTTCCTAGCAGCAGGTCCTCTTCTACCCTTACTTTTTTATTTATGTTGTATATTTCGATGTACATTATATAACTGCACAGGTTTATTTGGTAGTCTTATCCTAGCCTCGTCACTACTTTTCCGAGGTTAGGCTTGGTACTTACCAGCACATTGGGTTGGTTGTGCTGATACTACACTCTGCACTGTGTACAAATCCTGGAGCAGCAACTTTTGGACCTTAACTTGGTGGCTCCTTCATTCCATACAGAGACCTAAGGTAATCCTGCAAGCGTCCGCAGGCCCTGGCGGCTCCCTCTATCCCTTTATTCGGTTTCATTAACTTATTTCAGAAACAGTGTATAAGTTATCTTCGGACGTTGTTTGTAGTACTCTTAGACCGTCTGTGAAACTGTGACACCAGTTTTGTGTAGTCATTATTCAAACAGTTGTATTGGATATATATTCAGATAGTTTATTTGCTTTTCTTCCGCTTGTTATAAATTTTGTTGTCTACAAATTATTGTTACATAATGGCTAAAGGTTATTGCATGTGAAAAATGTAATTTGTGCAAACAGTAGGCTTGCCTAAATCACATTAGTAGGCGCCATCACAACTCCCAAGGGCAGAAAATCTAGGTCGTGACAATGGGAATATACGGTACTATTATTTTAGGACAGTAATTAATATCATTAATTTCCTTTTAATGTATGTATATGGTAATCGTGTATATAAAATATAATTATAATAAAATTTGAGTATGGAGGGTAATATAGTTTCATATAGTATATAAATGTAAAAATTCCAAGGGATTTTTTCATTCCTATATACTATATGAAACTTTATCACAAAAAATGTCCGTGTTTTCAATATTAGCCGACCTGGACACATTTATCCTGCATAATCTATACAAGTTATTTAATAAGGAATCATTTCTGCTATAACATTCCTTTTTAGGAGCAAAAATTTGGGATAGTAAACGATTCTACCGAGATTTTTTGAAACACATTACTCGCCAGTAATTAGGGCTGAAATTATTTTTTCTCTCACACTACTCTATTTTGAGAAAACTTTATCTTTCACTGTATATTCTGGTTTCACAAGAAAATTGTATCAATTATATAAAATTGTGCTGAATCACGTTCAATAATGTCGAAAATAGCTATTATGCTTCGCAAGATGGTAATTAAGATAGCTTTGGGAGATACATGAATTTTTCATGGTGACAGAATTATAATCAGGGAAGATGCATCATAGAGCATAGACTGATTGATACATCAGAAAAATAATCGAAATCAAGTAGATTGTCAATGAAAATTTATCCGCCAATAAAAATTAGAAACGATATGGAATTTCTTATATACATGGAGATGAAAAAGGAAAACATGAGCTTAGGAATACATCTACTCTGTATAATAGTGCGGCATTTTGATTTGGAATGCAGTATGTCTATTCCGAATGCAATTACGGCTTTGATCTGTAATACCAATGGTGAAATTTATTTTTATGTCATGCGTTCTACAATATTTCTACGAACAAACTGCATAACATGTGTAGATCAAAACAAGTATTGAATTTCATTTGTTCTACAAATATTTTTACAATATGTCTAAATAAAAACTACATAACATGTGTATATCAATTGTTATGAATATGTAAGTCCTCGATTTTATTGGTCTACAATTATTCTACAAAATATCTATAATATATTTCATAACAATATTAAGCTTTAATTGATTGCAGGTTCATCTGGAACACTGGAGTTGATTGATATGCCAATATCTCCTAAGATAGTGGAATATGAAAGTATAATCATAACAATAAATACACGAACTGTTATTGAAGTAGGCCAAGTATACAAATACAACAAATGATTGTTTGTGCAATGAAGCACTATTCTGCCATGAACAAGTTCTAATTTTGGGTAAAAAGGTCTAGTTCTCAAAGGTATGAACAATTCAATAGTCAAAGATCATATATTTGTTTATGTTTTATTGTTCTTCAGCATTTGTAATATCTTCGTATACAATTTTGGATAATTTGTAGTTTTTCTGTATATAAATAGTTAAATATAATATTTTCATTGTTCAAATTGTTTTTGTTCTGCAGCTACTGCCTGGTATGTGTTGGGGAAGATTGTACATGTCACTTCAAATCCACCAGCATAGATGATTCAGCAATGTTCAAGATTTAAAAAATCAACAGCTTCCACACATGCTCTTTGATCGACAATACCTACATACAACGCAAACCTACTTCCATGGTAGTGGGTAGCATGGCTATACCAAAATATGTTGATCCTAAAATAGTTTACACACCCAAAGACATTCAAACTGATATGTTATATGTACATAACGTGAAATAAATATACATGCAAGCCTAGAGAGCAAAGGAAAAGGCTTTGGAATTTTTTAGAGCTCATCCTGCGGACTCCTACAGCCGATTGCCTAGTTATTTGTATATTCAGGAGAAGACTTATCTAAGGTCTGTAGTTAGATTGAAGAAGACCTACGATAACTATTTCTTGTATGCATTTGTCGCGAAGAATAAATCAATCAATGGTTGAAAATATTGTAGATCAGTTATAGTAGTTGATGAGACCTTCTTGAAGTCAACATATATGAGAATAATGCTAACAGCTAGCACAACAGATGCAACAAGTATTGTAGATTTATTGTCGAAAATTTGTTGTCTGTATGTATTTTACATTATCTACGGTTTTATGATGGAAATTGAATTCCTTCTTGCATGTGGTATATTTGGAAAAATATAAGGTCAAAGTTCAAGAAAGGTCATCTAAATTTAAGCGAATTGTATCTTTCCATGACACAATCATACATTCTTGATGAATTTAATTAAAGAATGTTAAAGACTGAAGGGATCTGCACGCGTGTTAAAGCACACTTGTATGATATTGGCTATCACAGATTGTCTCGAATATATGCTATGATGAACAAAACTTGGACTATGACATCAAAATTGCAAAGTCATTGAATGCAGTAACAAAAGATGCAAGAGAGTTGCCGATTGCAGAACTATTAGAGTGCATGAGGACTCTTCTTGACTGATGGACTAATGAAAGGTCATTTAAAGCAAATGATACATTCACATACCTTGAGTTTAAATTCAATAAAAAGTTGGATGACAACTGAACATTGTCACAAAAACATAAAGTAAGCTATATCCAATAACATTTGATCAATTATTGCATCAAATTAAAATATGAACATATATTGTAGATAAATTGTTGAATAGTTTTAGTTATTTTGTATATGTTGCTGATAATTTGTTATGTGTTTGTAATTAAATTGTAGGTGAAGGCTTCATCTGATTACACCCATACAGTACTAGATGGTGTGAGGTGCTATATTGTTTGTCTTGAAATAAAGAGATGTAGTTGTGGATAATTCCAGCTTGATGAATTTCCTTCCCTACATGCTTTGGCTGCTTTAAGGAACAAGGTTAAGTCTTCTAAATAATATTGTTCTCCTTATTACACGAGACAACCTCTTGCACACTTATGAAATGCCAGTAGACCAGATGCCTGATGAAAGCAAATGGAATGTGGCACAACATATAGCTGAAGAAGTTGTAAATCCACTTACCAGGAAAAGATAGCTATGAAGACCTCAAAAATAAAGATAAAAAACACATGGTGAAGTAAAGGCAAATAATTACAAGGTTTCATGCAGAAATTATGGAATAGAAGGCATAACAAATGATCTTGCGAAAATGATCCCAAGAAGAAATAAAATTTGATATAGTCAACATATGTTTTGATAAAAAGTGTTGAAGTGTTCAATAGAATTATAGTTGAGGTGTAATTGTGTTTATATATTGAGTAAAGACTCTTTCCTATAATGAAATGATTTGAACTCTTAATGTAGTTGATTTGAATTTGTTTTGTTTAATTACTGAGGGTATTGAGTTCTGAAATTAATAACTTTATTGGATTATGAATGATTTATATCAATAGCATACAATTACTTAATTATCTATATCACAAATCATTTGTGAACAATGATTCAAACAAGTTATCTACAAAACTACATAACCTGACATTCGACAGAATCACTATATAATAATTATGTTCTAAAGGAGTTTCATGCTAACATTAATGAGTTATGAAACTTGCTCATAACTAACAATTTTTCTACAACCTTTCTACAAAATCAACTACAACTCGACCGATCATTTCTTGAGTACCATTTCGTTTCCCCCATTACTGCTTCTTTATGCTTTGTTTATCCGATCTATGTGGTATCAGGTTAGTCAGGGAATCCGGAATGGTTTTTGGAAAGTAATGAGATACTCAGGCTCCATTTGGCCATGACTTTTTCCAAAAATAAATTTGGGATTAATTTCCAAAACTCATGTTTGACATAAATTTTGTCCAGATTTTGGTAAATCCCAAATCCCATACTCCAAATCCCAAAATCACCCCAATTGCTGATTTTGGGCAAAAATATCAAAACTTGAAAATTATATACATGTTATTTCAAAAGAAGTTTGGAAATATGTTTTTAAAACGTATGTCTAAACACATTTTCATCTTCAAACCAAACTTCGCCCAAGGCAAATTTTTCAAAACCATTTTGGAATCAATGGCCAAATGCTAGCTTAGTCTATATTGAGTAAGCTTAGGTTGGAAAAGTTAAATATGACATGTGTGAAAAATTTTAGGTCATTCGGACGAGGTTTGTAGAATTTTTTATTAAAAGCAGAATTTGGAAGATTTTTGGAACCTTAGTCTTGAATCTGATATTATTTGGTTAATTCAATGTTGATTGAGGTATTTTTGAAGATTTTTGTAAGTTTGGATAGTGGTATATGACTTGTCTGTGCTTTAGTTGAGGTCTCGGGGACCTCGGAGTGATTTCGAGTGGTTAACGAGTGACTTTAAGTTGGGTTTGGTAGCTGAAGTTTTCTGTTGCTGTCATAACTACACAAGCTGCTAGGGGACTGCAGGTGCAGACTCATAGAAGTGGATTTTGGGGCGCAGAAGCGGCTAGGAGAGGCACATGTTTGGACCAAAGAAGTGAGGTCCTGGTCTCACCTGTGATTGTGCATGTGCGGATTGTTTTGTGCAGTTGCAGCCCTGGAGTTTTAAATGAATTTTGCAGGTGCGCACCTGGGACTGTAGGTTTGGGTCCGCAAGTGCGACCATTAATCGTAGGAGCAAGTTTTCTAGGTCAAAAACTAATAATTCCACGCATCGCTTTTTTTTTCGTTTTTCTCAATATTTCATTGGGGGTGAAGCTTTTGGGAGCAATTTTAAGGGAGATTTTCAGAGGAATTCATTAAGGTAAGGTCCTTGGTTCCTAATCTCGTTATTATGGTGATTTTTATCGTTGTTAGCATGAATATTTAAGGGAAAATAAGTAGTTAATTGGGGTTTAGGGATTAGTTAATTGGAGAGCTTTGAGTGGTGCTTTGATGGGGCCATTTGAGGTCTAATTTTGGTACTATTGGTATGAATGAACTCGTGAAGGAATAAGGGTTCTATTGATGTAAAATTCGTCAAATTCCGAGACGTGGGCCCAGGGGTCGAGTTTAGTCGATTTTGGATATTATGATTGATTCTTTTCAAGTGGGCTTTATTCCTTAGCATATTTTGATAGTTACGTACTGATTTTGGTTTGATTCGGGGCATTTGGAGGCCAAATTGAGAGTAAAAGGTGTCGCGGGTTAGGATTTGACTTGGCTTGAGGTAAGTAACTCTTCCAAACTTGGTATTGAGGGTTCAAAACCCCGAACTGTGTGTTCTATGATTACTGTTAAGGTGATACAATGCCAAGTGACGGGCGTGTGGGCGTGCACCATGAGAAATGCGGCCCTGGTCATTCCATGGTACCACTTAGCCACTCTTTTATGTTGATATTATGTTGTATTCATGTGATTAAGTTTATAAGCTGGAAATCATGCTAAATAATATGTGGACTTCACACTGATATTGTTGAGATCCGAGAGGACATTTCTTGTTGTCATGTCATTAGTTTCATGCATATTCTATACTCAGTCATGTTCATGTATTATATCATGCCTCACTCTCGATTATTGCTATTTGACATAGCATATCATTGCTTGGGCCTGTATCATGACATCTTATATGAGACTGGAGAGTATTGACTGAGTGAGGCCTAGAGCCGAATGTTGATTGACAGTATAGGATAAGGTTGCACATCGTATAAATTATTTTGATCATGCCTTCGCTGGCATTGATATAGCTCTTGGGCTCAGAGATCCCCTACGGAAACTTTACACCCCTAGTTAGCGTTGTAGTTGATGATATTGAGGGATGGATCTTCCGAGGACATGGATCTTGTCTGAAGTTTTGGTATGGATATGTATTTTCTCTATGAGGCTAGATTGACTTGTCTTTCCTCAATATGACTTATAGTCTATGATGTACATACATTTTGGGATAGATCTTCCCTAGGCCGAGTAGGCCGTATACTATACAGTATTGAGTGGTTGAGCCCTATGAGTGGAGGTTTCATACATGACATTGATTATGCTATCTGTGCATTGGTACTTAGGGTTTCCTGAGCTTTATATCTTGTATTGTTCATACTATGTCGGGTTATTTCTTAGAATATACTTAAAATTATAAACATGTATACTTTTCTATACAATTATATGTTTCAACCGATTTGAGGTTTTGTTCATCACTACCATCAGTCCATGTTTGGACTTGTTACTTACTGAGTTAGTGTACTCACATTACCCCAAGCATCTCTGTGTGTGGATCCAACTATCCCGGGGCACAGCAGCGGTTGCTGATCTTGTTAGTAGAGGACTTCTGTGGAGATTGTGAGGTAGCTGCTCGGCGATTGAAGTTTCACCCTCTCCTTCCCTATCTTCCTCTAGATTTACTTATTAAATGTTTTTAGACTATCCTGGATTTTTATTTTAAACAGTTGTATTAGTTTTCTCATGACTAGTAACACCCGAGGTCGAGGTTGTGTTTCTTTCCGTTGTTTTGACACTTTTATCTTTTGTGATAATAATTGATATTACTGAAGTTAATAATTTGGGTAAAATGAGAAATTGGAAATATGTGGTTGGCCTAGTTCCACAATAGGTGCTGTGAGCACGTGATATTTGCCTCGCTCGAAATGTTCCTATAGAATCCTTAAAATTAGGAATTTTCTTTTATTATTTGAATTAATTAAGTGATCTTGTGTTTATTTGCATTTTTGTACATTTCTTTTAATTAATATAATTCATAAAAAGTACAAAAAATAGCATGTTTGTATTTAGGACTTAATTATTTACATTTTTGGGTTATTAGTTAATTAATATTGTAAAATGAGGAAAATAACAAAAAATTGGTTGTTCTTACATTTGTTTAATTTTATTTTTTAAAATTTAGAATTAAGGTTATTTTAGAGCTTAATTAGTTTATTTTGTGGAATTTAAATCCGGTTTGGTTTATTTTTATTTTTATTATTAAAATCTGAAGAAAAAAGCAATAAATAAAAAAATAAAAAGAGAAAAATACATATAAATTGGGTCTCTTAATAAAAGACCCATGATTTGGGCCACAATTTCGGAGCCCAAACCACCAGACCTATCAAATTGGCCCAAATCAAAACCCCACACACAGTCTAGTCAAAAGAGACCTCAAAACAACGTCGTTTAGCGTCCATTTAATCTCAACCTTCCATCACCCCTCATCCCATGGCCCAGATTTGATCTCACAATTATAATAAAACTGTCCAAAAATCTTCTCAAACCCTAGAGACAGAATCCCCTTCTTCGTACAAACTGACCTCTGGTGTAGCACCACCGTACACCTCCATCCCTCCACCGTCTGCTGCCGGACAGAAATCGTTTCCTACGCTGGCGTACCTCCAAATTCACCCAAATTAACACCACCTACTCCCTGTGTTCTCCTCGTTTCAACCCCCCTCCCCCACAAATCAACCCTCAAACCCCGGCCAAACCTCTCGAATAATCATCCAAAGGAGCGACGGCCTTTCCGCCCACGACGGTGCCGCCTCCAATGGCCACCAAAAACAACCCTATACTCCCCTTTGCCTCCTCTACCCAAAACTGAACCCTATTTCGTTCAAACAACTCTGAAACTTCTCGAATTTTAAATCTAAAGTTGACCAATTTTGAGAAGGCTGTCCAAAAACCGATTTGAGTTCCCAAATGAAGTTGCATGTTAGTTCTTACCAAAAACAAACATGTAACTCTATTTGAGGATTCAATTCGAACCCAGTCATGTCTTGAAGATCAAATCAGTGAGTTTCTACATTTTTCGATTGTTTTTATTTTACTTGTTTTGTTGACGATTTTGTGTTGCACTATTTCTGATTATGCGTTTTTTTTAATTGGAAATGTTGATCCTGATTAGTTCTTAACTATATGAGTTTTCATTTTCTATAGCTGATTTAACTAGATTTGATTTTTGGTTTGTGGTTACCCTTTATTTCAATTGCATTTTTATTTTTGATGACTCTATGATTTTTAGTTTCCGGCCATGTTTTTTTGCTTTAATTAGCTTAATTGAAATTGACTTCTGATTCCTATTTGTAATGGTCTACTTTATGATTCTTTTGCATTAGTTTCATTTTTAGCTTAGCTTTAGTTTTGATTCATTGAATAGGTAATCCAGTTTTTAGTTTAGCTTAGCTTAGTTTAATGTCGATTTAGTTTAATTGATAGTTTGATAGTAGTATGAACTAGAACTAGTTTGGAGTCTTGATTGGATTCAATCATTCAATTTTAGAGTGTCTGAATCGGTATTGGTAATAGCTGATTAGCTTCTAGCCCTATAATCAAATCAACTATGGTGGAGTAAAAGAGGCTGGGGTTTGTGGTAGTAATTCAGCGTACATTTTAAGGATAGTTTGGGTGTTTACTTAAAGAATTTATTAGCAAGAACACCCTAGAACCTTCTAGAATAGGATTGAAGTGATAATTCTAAGGCTTCAATATCACGACTTGGCCAGCAAGTTAGAAAATAAAGGACTAGGTGAGTAAAATCTGCAAATAGGAAAGGACTAATGGTTAAAACAAGAATAAAGGGGTTGCCCTAAGCTTTGGCTATATAGGGACACCCAAGTACCTTCAATAAAAAGGGGCTTTTGGCACACTCTGAAATCTCTCAAAATTCCCATAAATTTTTGAAGTTAAAAACAATCCTGAAAATTCCTAAATGAAGCCCAGTAACTAAAATATTTCAAAATTTAGATTCGGAATTCAATTCCTGCATTAATAATCCAAAGCAAAAATCAAAATTGTTACTTAGTCTAAATACTTGAGAGTTTCCTTCGAAATTTAGTCATTTAGAGCTTCAAAACCAACAAAAATTTAGAAAAGTATTGTTCCATTGGAGGTCAAGTTTATTTCAGATTTTGGTTTTTGGATTTACATCATTTAGTTTAGGTTTGGTTATTGAAAATTTCTGGAGTTTCCTTGGTTTGGTTTCAAGTTGTTTAAGGTCAATCAAAGTTTGTGTTGGTTCATTTTGGGGTTGGTACAAATCTGGGATATTAGATTGGTCTTATTGTTGTATGGCTGTTGTTTCAACTACTCGTGACTTAAATAGCTACACACTTCCCTTTCTTCTTATTTGCATTCGAACTTTCAGGTACACTTCTTAAGCCTGACAGTGTAGAACTCAATTTGAGACATGAAATGAAGCTGGCTGCGCAATTTTGTGGATCTATTTGTTTAAATTTCAAGTAGCTGCTGTGATTTGTTTAAATATTCAATATAAATAACTTTAGGAATGTTTTGGACTGCTTTGAACCATTTGGACTACTTATTTTTGGATTATTTTTCAGCAGGATGAAATATCGTATCTAGTGATGGTTGATTGATTAGGTCCTCATGTTTAATTAAATAGTAGAGATAATATGTGTACACATAGTCAAATTTGTATAGATAAGTTTGTCAACATAGATGTTAGATTTAAATTTAAGTTTCAGCATGTTGATTCATAAGTGAGAAAAACACATTTTAAAAATAGGATCATTAGTTTTACGACTCTTGTTTTTAAGACTCGAAGTTGTATATTTATCCTGTTAGACGTTTTGGAGTGTTAAAATGAAAAAACACATATGTTAACAAAAATGATTTGGAATGGGTGTAGCATTGTGATTTGTGGAATGCCATCCTTGATCCATGACTAGAATTAACTCGTTTTTCTTCAGTTTCGGGGCTCAAATGCAGGGCCTAAACAGTTGTAGCTGAAATGCGTATGAACAAAATATACTTCCTGGGCTTACTTCTTTCAATAATGAGCCCAATTGCAAAAAATCAGCAAATGAAGCATGCTGAAAATATGCAGCCTGAAACTGATTCGATTTAATATAGTGACGCAATGTTTTCAATGGTAGGTCATTAACATGCCACTTAGTTAGGGCGTCTTCTTTTACTTTAGAGACAATACATAATAGAAAATCTTAGTTTACTTCAGAACTGGCCTTTAAGATAATAAAATAAGGTGCGTCGCGCCAAACGGAACCTATATATTACGTGGCCCTCTTGAAATGCTTATACTAAAATATTTAGAAATTCGGGACGTTTCGTTTAGCTAACTTCAAGGCTTCCTGCAAAGATAATAACATGTTAGTCGCTTTTAGGCGTGTCTTTAATAATTTTATCTTCCTAAGTACGGGTGCGCATTTATGTGACCCAAATCAAAATCTCAATGGAGTTGAAATATGTCAAAAACCACGGGTGCATTTATGTGATGTGGTTCGCGGCATGTTTTAACGACTTTGTAAATTTCTTTAAAAAAATGTTAAAAGCGGAATAAGAATAATTTAAAATTGCACCATAGGATGAACATGTATAAAAATCAGAGTTTTAGCCAATCGTAATATTTTAAGCGACCATGCTAGAACAACGGGATCCGAGGGTGCCTAATACCTTCCCTCGGATCAACAAAATTCCTTACTTAGAATTTCTAGTTCGCAGACTCCATTTGAGTACTTGAAAAATTTCCTTGATTTTGGATTCAAAATAAACCGGTGACTTGGGACACCAAAATCCAAGTTTATCCCAAGTGGCGACTCTAAATAAATAAATAATCTCATTTCGAATAATGTCACTTTAATTGGAAAAACTCCCTTATATGATCTATCCTACAGTTTATCCATGTAAAAAGGACGTGTGACTTCTCTGGCCACTCTGCTGGGGATCGAACCCAGAATCTCTGGTTCAGGGTTCATGAATTCGAGCTTAGTACGACTGTTATATTTGGCTTTTTCTGATTTTCTTACATGTTCATGTTAATGTGCTAAAAACTTTCTCGCTTTGATATTGAATGAATTGTATATAAACTGGTACGAAACCCTTCTCTGTTTATCTTCGGGGATGTGCTAACTGGTCGAGACTCCCTATTCTGTTAGTGTCATACCTTAAAATAATAAAGAGGCTCGGAAAAGTTACTAAGCTGGACGATCCTGCGGGTCCCTGGTACGTAGCCCTCTCCTCTACTCGAGTTGTCCTCTCGGGGTACACAATCTAGAACAAATACCCAGGTTCAAAAATTAGTATAATAAAGCCTCATGTCGAATCACTAGTAGGAACGTTTGATTGCATCACGTGCATTTGACTTAGGGGACTCAACACAGGGGTAGGGTCCGTCTTGGACAGGTGACCCAAAATGAAAAGACCATCTTGATGCATATTACGTGCTACTTGTGCATTTATTTGCTTTGGGTTCGCATGTTGATCGGCTTGTGAATAAGGAGAGAAAATTGAGAAAATAACAGTATTAGGGCTGACTGAGAGCAACCATTTGTTTTGTGAAACCAATGCACAAATAATACCGAAAGTCTACTGGATTTTTTTAAAAAAACGAAGAAAAAAAAAGGAAAAAGAAAGAGAGGCTTTTTCAACAAATTTTGGTTTTGATAAAATGTTTTACCTAAACTACGCCAGTTTGATTCTCACCAAGTGTGGGATACGTAGGCAAACCCCATCGGGTTCAACCTCCATTTTAAGAAAAATATCCGTAACAAAGAAAAGCAAATGTCAATTTTAATTTGGTGTCCTAAATAAATCGGGTGACGCCGTTGTTGTTAAGAATAGCCGAATGTTCTCGAAATAGACGCCGCAAGGCTGATTTTGCACAAACGGCCACCTTTAGGTCTATATGTTATTTTTGGCCAGTTAGCAGGCACAGCCTTAAAATCTTCCTCCGGAAGTGCTGAAAGGCCGTATTCACAAAACTGGGCTTTTAGTTTTAGAAAATTAATTTCATAAAAAAAGGGTCAATTTTTATTTTTGAAGTCAAAAGGAATAGTGTCATAAGTTACTAATTCACCTTAATAAATGTGCAAGATGAGCACAATCTAAAATGAACATTTTTCATTCGTAAGACGAATCCCTTTGGAGTTGCAATTGTGGTGGAATGATCTAAGTATAAAATGGAAAGATGAGGTGAAGAAATAGGGTCTTCCGAGCTTATTGAAGATTGTACCTCGAGGAAATATCGTAAGATCATTGGTCACGTGCTGGAACCCGTCACACAATGTGTTCCACTTCTCAAATTTTGAACTTTCCCCGACTTTAGAAGAAATAGCTGGGTACATCGGAGATGCTGAGCTTCCTTTGAGATACAAGTACTTGGTTGCTCTAAGAGTTGTAGCTGTGTATCAATTCTTAGAGACCCTGAAAATAAGCAGAGTGGTACACGACTCGAACCTGGCGGCAGATATTTGCACCTTTTCATTCCTGTATAGCATATATGGTCACATAGGGGGGTTCAACAATCTAGAGAACAAAATCTGGAGCAAAGGAAACCGCATCATATAGGAAGAGCATAGACGTTTCTCTTTTATGGTGGCCTTCATAGGGCTTCTGGTGTTTCCAAGGAAAGACGCGAACATCGACATAAAAATAGCGGGGGTTGTCAGCACTCTACGAACCCAAGCCCAGTGCACACTTACACCTATGACAGTAGCTGAGATCTTTCGCACTCTCACAGCTTGCAAGGCTGGGAAAGATTTCTTCAAGGGGTGCAATATGTTATTGCAAATGTGGATCACCGAGCATCTATGCCACCATCCCCAATTTATGAGCTATGGGTCCGCAAAGAAAACTTTTATAGATGAATTTTACACAAGAATTGACGGGATAAGTTTGCCCGAAAGAGTAACAAGGTGGATATCTTATTTTCAGTCCCTCACTGCCGGTCAAGTAGAGTGGACGCAGGGATGGTCGTCTGTGGACGAGATCATATATATGCCAGCAACAGAACCTCACTTCCTCTTGATAGGTCTTAGGAGTATCCAGCCTTATACCCCGCACTGGATCATGAGAAAACTTGGAAGGTGCCAGATAGTTCCAAAGGATGAAGATCTCAGTATCCGGGAAGTCGAGATTGGACCTGATGGTCAGTTATCCGAAGCAACAGTCCACAAAATTTTGAATGAATGCCAATACCTAATGGAAAGCACTTGTGTACAGTATCGGTCCAAAGGCGAAGTGTCTCTAGGATATGTTGCTTGGTACATGACAGAAATAGAGTTCTAAAGGCCAGCCAAAACACCCCATCTCCAGAAATTCGTTGAAGCATCGCAAGAGCAGTGGGACTGGTTTGCTAAAGAACACGAGTACAGGGCTATTATAAGCAAACTGGAGAAGGAAAATGAAGCACTTCGGGCCAAAATTCAGAAGATGAAAGTAGTAGCGGAAAACCCCGTCCGGAGTGCCAAGGATGCAAAGACTTATAGATGGATTTAGGCAGAAGGTGGATGATTACAGTTTTGATTTAAATAAAGCAGAAAAGGAACTAGTCAAGGCTCAGAAACAATTGGTTTAAAATGCAGCAGAACGAGCATGCCTGGTCAGGCAATTAAAAGAAGAGTTTAACAGTGAGGTGGAATGGTCAAATAAAAAGGTCATCATCGCAGAAAACAAAATGCTCAAACAAGCAAAAGAGTTCAAACTTGAAAGGGAACATTGTTACACATCATTGGCACAAATAGAATTGGATTTGCAGCAACTTCAAAAGCATAATCAAGTAGTCGAACAGATTTTGGGAGCAAGGTGTCATACGAGGAAGAATCAAAGGAATAGCTCACTACATCACAATGAAATGTAACAGCTGTGAGGATATGCCTAGATCTATGTTCTTTGCTACCGTTATGCTTTTTGTTCGCCGCGTAATGGAAGATCTTCATCACCTCCAAGGGAAATTACCTAGTCGACCTGCAGCAAGGCCGAACGAGGCCGAACGAGCTCCTGGAGCAATTAAAGCCCTAATGTATCCTTTATTTTTGGAAACTGTATTTTTATTTAGAATCTGTATTTTCTTTTACGTATGGTTAGTTGTTCTTTAAGTCTGTAGTTCTTCTTATGTCAGAGTCTGCTAGATTTTCCTATTTAAATCTGTCAGTCTTTGTAATTGAAGTTTGTTATTATGAAAATTCCAAAATATTTTATTTCTTCACTTCTATTTTCATGAACTACGCTCGTTCTGATTCAGGTGGGGCATGATACATAGGCAATCTTCATAGGATTCGACCGTATTCTTAAAAACAAAAACAAAAAGCCATAAAAAGAAAGAGGGAGGAATGAAAAGAAAGAAGGAAAGAGAGAAAACCCAAAATAAAAACCAGAGAGGAAGAAAATACAAAAAAAAAGGGAAAGCAAGGAAAATAAAGAGGGGAAATCAAAAGGGAGAAAATTAAAATAAATGTGGGGATGACACATGCAACCATTACAAACATGTAGACATTTGTTAATGTATATGTGCATCACGCCCCAATGTGCGATTTCCTATCTATTATTTGTCTCAAACCAACCGTTTGTTGCTGTTAAAATTTCCAGTCCAGGTTTTAGAAATGACGGACAGTTTGTAGTAAACTGGCATCACATCGGTATTTCACTAGATCGAAAGGAAGCACAGAAATGTCATCTGAAATGACTTTGCCGGCAATTCCCATGTTAGAGAATAGCCCAATTACAGGCATCCCGGCCTCACAGTCTGCGGCAGCCGATGAAAACAAGATCCTACGACATAGGGTTACGGAGATGTGGGATGCATGGACGAATGGAAAAGAACCTCCAAGTTCCATCACTGGGTTTCCTAAGCTCTTCCCAAGGGCGGGGGGTACGTCCACTATTTTCTTTAGCCATCCAAACATCCTCTTGGGACAACCTACCATACCAGCCAAATTTATTGGAACACTATGTGAAGCCCGCCGTCAAGTGTTCACCTCGGGCACAGTCCTAAATATTATTACAGCTCCCCCATGTGCAGCCACCACACAGCCCGCAGTTCCAAGGCCCATGTTGGATCCGACGACTTTCACATTCAGAACCCCCAGTTACCAAACTGAGCCTCCTCCTTACCCTGCACATACTTATCCTCAACCGCCATATGAGCTTTCACCAGTGCAGGATAAACTCTTAAAGTTCCTGAACAAGATGAGATAGCAAGAAGAATGAAGAGCCTTGAGCAGAGCTTAAAGAACATGCAGGGCTTGAGTGGGAAAAACAGTGTTTCTTACACAGACCTGTGCATGTTCCCGCATTTACATCTTCCCATGGGATTTAAAACGCCAAAGTTTGAAAAATATGATGTTCATGGCGACCCCATCGCTCATCTGAAAATGTATTGCAACCAATTGCATGGGGCAGGCGGAAAAGAAGAAATATTGATGGCATACTTCGGAGAAAGTCTACTAGGCATTGCTTCATAATGGTACATGGACCAGGATGTCTCACGATGGCATATTAATGACGATCTTGCCAGAGATTTAGTAAGGCAATTTCAGTACAACATTGACATTGCGCCAGACAGGAATTCCTTGGCTAATTTGAAGAAGAAGCCTTCAGAGAGTTTCAGAGAATATGCAATTAAGTGGCGCGAACAGGCGTCGAGGGTGAAGCCGCCCATGGATGACATAGAGATGGTCACTGTTTTACTCTAAGCCCAAGATGCAGATTATTTTCAAAACATGATGTCGGCCATGGGCAAGCCTTTTGCGGAAGTAATCAAGATTGGCGAGATGATAGAAAATGGTTTGATAAAAGGAAGAATTCTGAGTCAGTCAACCATCAGAGCAACCTCCCAGGTCATCCAAGGCGGGGCAGGAGGAGTCGCAAGTAACAAATGGAAAGAAGAACCTTCGATGGCAGCCTCTGATACGAGAAGACATCATGCTCACAGGCACATGCTCTCGGAAAGAACCTCTCAACCCTATTATCCCCGTCAAGACATGCATTACGCTCCCCAACCTTACGCAGTTATGAATGCTCAACCATTTGCATGACCGCAGTAGTAGGTCAAAAGGAACCAGGCCTCGAGAAACCTGCCTCTCCAAAACCACTATAATCCTCATCCTCCTCAAAATAATATCCATCCCAGGGAGCCACCCAGAAGGCAAAACTTTACATCAATTGGGGAGTCTTATTCTGTCATGTTCCCAAAGCTGGTCTAGATGGGTCTCTTGCAGCCTGTGCCTCCGAACAGACAAAACTCTAAGTCACTTTCTTACAACGGGGTGTCCGGTCTGCTTATCATTCAGGGGCTGAAGGGTACGACACAAAAAATTATTGGACTCTAAAGCGAGCTATGGAAGATCTAATATAACAAAGGAAAATAGTGTTGAGGGATGAAGTTGTCCCGAGTGTAACAAACAACCCGCTACCGGCCCACAACAATGGACCAGTAATCTAGATGATCTGCAAAGACAAAGAATTCGACACTGCTTTTACAGCCGTAATTGCTATCGCTGATGCTGATAAAAAGCCAAGAACGACCTCCAAGAAAGCTGAAGAAGAGAAAACGAATAAAACCACATACCCAGAAGCTAAAAAGAAGGTTGAGGCTAAAACTGAGGCAGCACCTGCCAAAGAAATTGTCCTTTATGTCCCACGAGGTTGTCGGGAAAAGTAGACGACTCTGAGTCCCCCAAAGATATTTGAGTTAAACAAGACTATGTACGTACCCAAAGGAACCTATGTGGTGAGAAGACCAGCTAAATCGCCAAGGCTGAATGAGCTCGTAGTAGTTAGTTGCGCACCTCAGAGGCGTATGAAAGACCCTTCTGGAGTCCTTTGGAACTATCAAGAAATAGTGGTGACATACATAGGCAAAGAAATAACTGCGGAAACTCAAGAGAGCCACCCTACAAAGAAATACGCTGACTTGGAGGAAGTGAACAGTGCTACCAAACGGCGATTCCCACCCAAGAAGCCAGTAAGCACCGATGTTGTGATTATAGGTATTATCTCCGTCTGCCACAGAGATGCTTCTGTATTATTTGATCTGGCTCCACCTTTTCTTATGTGTCATCATATTTTGCCCATTATTTGGATACACCCTGCGAGTCTCTTGCTTCCTTTATTCATGTATCTACTCTAGTAGGCGATAATATTATTGTAGATCTTCTATATCGATCGTGTGTAGTGACTATTGGGGTCTGGATACCTGAGTGGATCTCTTGTTGCTTAGTATGGTTGACATTTATATGATATTGGGAATGATTTTTTATCTCTGTGTCGTGCTATTTTGGACTATCATGCTAAGATAGTGACATTGGCTTTGGCAGGTGTGCTACGGCTTGAGTGGCGGGGTTCGATTGATTATGTTCCTAGTAGGGTAATTTCATTCTTGAAGGCCCAGTGTATGGTTGGCAAGGGTTGTCTTTTACACTTAGCATTTATAAGGGATGTCAGTGCACAGACTCCTAGCTTTGATTCTATTCCAGTTATGAGGGATTTTCCAAATGTGTTTCCTATAGACCTGTCGGGCATGCCAATGGATAGGGATATTGATTTTGGTATTGACCTGGTGTCGAACACTGAGCTCATTTCTATTCCACCATATCACATGGAATTAGAAGAGTTGAAGGAGTAGCTTCAAGAACTCCTCGATAAAGGGGTTTATTCGGCCTACTGTTTCGCTGTGGGGTGCTCATGTTCTATTTGTGTAGAAAAAGGATGGCATAATAAGGATGTGCTTTGATTATAGGCAGCTAAACAAGGTTGCAATTAAGAACAAGTATCCCCTGACTTGCATTGATGATATGTTTGACCATCTTCATGGAGTGAGAGTGTTTTCCAAGATTGATCTTTGTTCAAGGTATCACCAAGTGAAGATTGGAGACTCGGATATTCTTAAAATAGCTTTCAGTCCCAGATATGGTCATTATGAGTTCCTTGAGATTTCTATTGGGTTGACCAATGCCCCATGGTTCGGGAGAAGGTTCTGTTGAAGGTTCACCCATGAAGGGTGTTATCAGATTCAGAAAGAAGGGTAAATTGAGTCCCCAGTTCATTAGGCCTTCTAAGATGCTTCGGAGAATTGGAGAGGTGGCCTATGAGCTTGCTTTGCCACCCAGATTATCGAGTGTGCATCCGGTATTTCATTTTTCTATGCTCTGGAAGTACATTGGCAATCTCTCTCATATTTTGGATTTCAGCACGATTCAGTTGGATGGTGATTTAACTTACAATATGGATCGAATGGCTATTTTGGAGCATTAGGTTCAAATGTTGAGGTCAAAGGATATAGCTTCAGTGAAAGTGATGTGGAGCGGTCGGCCCATGAAGGAGGCTACCTAGGAAACCAAGCGGGAGATGTAAAGTAGATATCCTCCGCTATTTGAGACTTCAGGTATGTTTTTTGACCCGTTCGAGGATGAACATTTGTTTAAGAGGGGAGGATGTAACGACCAGCCGGTTGTTTCATGAGTTACCAATCTGTTTCCCCCCATTTATTCTTCTTTATGCTTTGTTTATCCGTGTTATGTGGTATCGGGTTAGTCAGTTAGAATCTGGAATGGTTTTGGAAGGTAGTGAGACACTTGGTCTCATTTGAGTAAGCTTAGGTTGGAAAAGTCAACCAGATGTAGACTTATGTGAAAAATGGCTTGGATGTGAATTCTGACGGTTCAGATAGCTTTGGTAGATGATTTAGGACTTAGGAGTGTGATTAGAACATGTTTTGGAGGTCCATAGAAGATTTGGGCTTGAATTAACAAAAATTAGAATTTTATCATTTTCCAGTGGATAGGTAAAATTTTTATATAGAGATCGAAATGGAACTTTGGAAGTTACAGTAGGTTTGTTATGTCAAATGTGATGTGTGTGCAAAATTTCAGGTTATTCGGACAAGATTTGGTAGACTTTTGATCAAAAGCAAAATTCTGAAGATTTTTGGAACCTTAGGCTTGAATCCGATGTTATTTGGTTTATTGGTATTTGAAGATTGGTATAAATTTAGATAGTGGTATATGACTTGTTCATGCTTTTTGCTGAGATCCGATTTTCGGGTGGTTAACGGATGATTTTGAGTTAGGTTTGGCATCTGAAGTTATTTTTTGCTCCTACAACCGCACATGCGACTAGGGTCGCATGTGCGGACTTGCAGAAGCATATTTCAAGCCGCATAAGCGGACAGGAGAGGGGTAGGCCTTAGACTCGATTATTGCTATTTGACATATCATATCATTATTCAGGCTTGTATCATGACATCTTAGCCCATGTGTGTGAGCCTGGAGAGTGTTTAATAAATGAGGCCGAGAGCCGAATATTGATTGACAGTATGGGATTGGATGCATGTCCCAGTAATGATATTGATCATGCCTTCGCTGGCATTGATATATTGCTTGGGCTCAGAAGCCCCTCCAGAATCTTTGCACCCCCAGTGAGTTCAGTAGTTGATGATATTGAGGGATGGATAATCCCTAGACATGGATCTTGTCTAAAGTATTGATATGGAGATAGATCTTCTCCATGAGGCTTGATTGGCCTGTCTTTCCTCGGTACTGGGTGACTTATAGTCTATGATCTACGTACATTTGGGGATGGATCTTCCCTAGGCCGAGTAGGACGCATACAGTACCAAGTAGTTTAACATTGTGAGTGAAGGTATCATACGTGACATTGATCATGCTATCTGTTTATTAGAACTTAGAGTTTCCTGAGCTTTATACCTTGTATCGTTCATGCCGTGTCGGGTTATTACTAAGAAAATACTTTAACTGTAAGCATGTCTACTTTTCTGTACAATTATCTATTTCAACCTGCATAGTTTTTAGTTTGTCACTATCATCTATCTATAGTTTGGAACTGTTACTTACTGAGTTGGTGTACTTACATTACCCCTATGCACCCATGTGTACAGATCTAGGTATCTCGAGGCACGGTAGCGGTTGCTGATCTTGCCAGTTGAGGACTTCTGTACAGATTGCGAGGTAGTTGCTCGTTGACTGCAGTTGCGCCTTCTCCTTCCCTATCTTCCTCTAGCTTTACATATTGGATGTTTTCTGACTATTCTAGATTTGTATTTCAGACTATTGTATTAGTTTGCTTATGACTAGTGACACCCGAGGTCGGGATTGTGTTTCTTTCCGCTGTTTTGGAACTTTTATCGTTTATTATTGGATTCTGTTTAAAAATTGATGTTTTCTGAAGATAGTAATTTGGATAAAATGTGAAATTGGAAATAAGTGGTCGGCTTAATTCCACTATAGACTCTATCACAACTGGGTCGGAATTTAAGTCATGACAACAAATTAACTACATTTTCCTTGCAGAAAATGGCAACTAATTCATCTTCTTCCGGACTTGTGTTATCTCGTTCACAACTGGTAAAAATAAATAATGAAAATAAAGGGTAACAACAAAAAAAAGTAATAGAATAAAATGCTCACAATTTTGAACAAAAAAAGGATCTATGTAGTTTTTTTGGTTTAAAGTAGTAATTTCATGGACAAAAATAACAAAACTAAAGATAAAACAATCGTAGCGCGAATCTGCTACAAATATATTTTAACTAACTTGTTCTAAGGTAACATATATTCTACAACTTTACTACAAACCCACTACACCTACACATTTTAACTACAATATTACTACATAATAGGGAAACTAATTCTTCCTTTTCTTCTGGAGTTCTATTCTCGCATTTGCAGCTGGTGGACCTTTTCTTCTTGCTAATATGCCAGTCACCCCACTCTCACTAATTGTACCAATGTCTCGCTTTTTTCTAGCATAATCCCAAAGTAGAGCTTCATAGCATCTACGATGTTGATCAATATCAAAAAGGTCTTCCTTTGAAATCGATAACTCTCCAATGCCGACATATTCAACAAATGCAACAACGTATACACCACAGTCACTGCAAAACAAAAATTGGGGGAAAGAGATGTAGAATTCGGTGATTGAATAAAATATGGTAAATAAATAGAAGGAAAAAGCAGCTTTTTCATACAATGAACCCTCTTTTTCTAGGGTATCTCACCGACCAACCACTAAATGTAAAGAGGGTCAGTAACACCTTTTTCAACGTACGCCTTTGTGTTCTTGTTGTTGATGTCTGGGCTCTTTTCATAGAATCCAGTGGCTGCAAGTATAGGGGGATCATTGTTGCAAATTTGTTTACAACAGATTCAACAATGATGTGATTGTGTGAAGAGACCATAGAATCATAAACATATAGATACCTTTCGGGAATGTCAAAAATAGCCAACAACCAACGAAATTCTTCCACAATATTTTTGCGCATAATATCAAAATCAACTTGATCCATACAACATCTGCAAGTAGCATGTACTCTAATATGTATTATTCTATGACGTCCTAGGATTTGACAACATCTAGCTTCTTATCGTCAGGAGAATTAATGTATTTTTCATAAATTTGTTCAATTCTAGTTTTGAAAATACATTCAGTGGTTGTAAAACGTGTTTTTTTCATTGGACCATAATTTCCTCTCTTTCGCAAATAGTGTAATATAACATCACTGTACTGTAAAGGAAAAAAATAGAGTTCATTATTTGTTAATTCATTAAGCAAATTAACTATTATCTTTTAAACAAAAAAAACTACAATATCCTCCAATCATCTCATTCTGCCAGGGTATGTATTTACCATGTTGTTGAGGACTTGTCCAGAATATACTAAATTGTAAAATCACTCCTTTTTATCAACTTTCTCCGCCCCAAGATCATACCATGGATTAAGCTGGTTATCTTTTATAAAGTACGGCACCTTCCTCCTATTTAAACACGTATCAATTACCACAAATATGTAGATTGAAGTGGATATAAAAAAAATGAATAAACTCGGGATTATGAACAAATTGTATAAACTAACCTCGTTGAAGATTTATTGGTACCAAGGTATAACCAGTTGTTGCATTCGTTTAACAACTCAGGATCATTATTTTGACCTATATTCCTAGTAAACGGATGCTTGATTTCAAAAAGTGGTCTAACAGAAGTGTTGCCACTAGAACTGTAAATATGGAGAAAGGGTGACCGGGCATGCTTTCCAGGTTGCCTTGTTCTTCCTTGATGCACATGGGTTGTTCATCTTGTTAAGCTCGACTAACTTAACAATTTGGGACAAGTTCTCTAGCAACTCAAAATCATCAAGTGTTACTTCCCTTTTATCACATACGTATTCGTCTGAATCACCAATATTACTGTATTCGGTTGGTTCACCTCTTTCTTCACAGCAATCATTTCCTTTTTCTATAACATTCTCTTCTTCAATGGGAGATTGAATTTTTTTTACCCCTCTCCTCATTTTTCTGTCCTTCTTCTTCACAACAATCATCTCCTTCTTTTATAACATTCTCTTCTTCAATGGGAGATTGAATGTTTTTCCTTCTCCCCTTTCTTCTATTTTCCTTAATGCTTATTGTATATTCATGTATTGTTGAGTCTGCAGACATATCGTCCTTCACTGTTACAGTAAGTATGTTTAACTTAATTATTTTGTAGAAAATTTGTACTAAACACTAACATTTTAGAATCCAATATCTACATTAAATGTTGTAATTTTGCTGAAATGATGCCATGTATATGAGAAAAAATAAGTTTATAAAGTTTTTGTGATGATAAAATGTACTAACTCGTACCTGCATTCTCTTCATCAATTACTGCTTCAAAATGAAAATCTAAAGCTACACGTACAGGAGTACTCTCATTAATTTCCATGTCATTCACATGTCTTGTATCTAAGAAACCCATATGAATTATAATGCACATTCGTTGATACTTTTTAAGGCAATACATAGGTACATTATAGACATCAACATAGATATGTACATCTGTGTAGATATACTATAGGCATAATGTAGATATGTCTACATATATTGTAGATATATTATATATAATGTAGATATATTGTACATACTTTCCTTATTGTTGCTGGCATGGCGCTAGTTTATCACTACTACACGAAAAATGTTGATTGTTCTTTTCTTTTGTTTGCTCAACAATTTTTGTAGAACTCCTAGCAAACTGAAGGCTTTAAAATCGTTAGGATATATACATTATGGAATATAATATAAACTTAGAGGTGATATAAATTTTTCTGTTAAATGAATATATTTCAAATATTACCGTGGCATCAATGTTATTCCTTTGACTGTTTGTCGCCTGCAAAATAGCCTTGATTAAGTCAATGACTAGCAATCAGAAGCTACCTAGTTTTTCAAAAACATCTATCTTGAAAGATCCAAGATCTAAAGCAACCTACATATTAAAATATAGAAAGTTAATGAAAACGTTGGCGTAACATAATTTAAAGAAACATCCAACATTTTGTATATATTTTACCTTGTCAACATCTTTTCTTAATGTTTAATTTCTGTCAGAATATCTGTCTTGTCCTCTATTCCAATTGAATTCGTGTGTCCCGATGGAGATGCATCATCTTATGGAGCCTCAAACTTGGTTTCAACTTCTTCAAGTATGTAGTCAACTTTATCAGGCAAAGACATTCTAAAAAGCTCTTCAAGTGCTTCAATTATGTTGGTGAATTGAGTGAGAAAAGGAAATTAGATTGACTTCGACATAATACGTACAGAAAATTTAGATAAATTGTATTAAATTATCTACTCATATGTAAAAACCATTTTATCCTGATCCATCCTGGTTTGATCATTCTATCTTCAATTGCAGATAATCATATCTTTTCCTTACTAGCTAACCAGCTAAGTATGCAAGGGATATAATATGCAACCCTTGTAGCTATATCAGTGTTGGCAGTAGAACAATGCCCATATAACCATATTTGGATAGCTAGTGCACATCCTCGAATGAGATAAGAATGAACAGAAGGATTGAGCTTGTGCCTAACATACTAATGCAACTATTTGTAAGAATCAATGATACCCCATGCATAGTTCGCATACTGTCCCAAGTCCACCAAATAAAAACTAAAATGGTCTATCAACCCTATATTGTCTATGTCTGAAGGACAGAGGAAGAATTCCATGAGACATAGAATACACAACTTAACTGCATCATCATTGTTCAACCAACTTTTGGTGGTTACAATTTGTTTTAAGTATGACTTCTCAACTTGTTCCTTGTTTCGAAAATAGCTTCTCATTATTTTAGTGTCATATGTAGGTGTGTAACCAAAGTCTATCACTTTAACATGTTAAACCAGATATTGTGATGACCCGATCAGTCGTCTCATGAGTTACCGCTATATTTGCCCTACTTCTGATTCTTTATGCTTTGTTATCCGTGTTTTGCGGTATCTGGTTTGTCGGATTGAATCCGAAATGATTTTGGTAAGGTTTGAAACACTTAGTTTCTTTTAAGGAAGTTTAAGTTGGAAAAGCAATAGGATGTTGACTTATGTGTTAGAGGGGTCGGATGTAAGTTCCGATGGTTTGATTAGCTTCAGGAGGTGATTTAGTACTTAGGAGTGTGATTGGAATGGGTTTTGGAGAAGATTTAGGCTTGAATTGGTGAAGTTGATAGTTTGGCAATTTTCGGTTAACAAGAGAGATTTTAATATAAGGGTCAGAATGGAATTCTGAGGGTTGCGGTAAATCTGCTATGTCATTTGTGATGTGTGTGCAAAATTTCAAGTCATTCGAACGTGGCTTGTTTTGTTTTTTGATCAAAAGTGGAATTCAGAAGATTTTATAAACTTAGGCTTGAATCTGATGTGCTTTGTTAGATTTGATGCTGTTTGAGGTGTTTTGAGGATTGGAACAAGTTTGAGTAAGGTAATAGGATATGTTTGTTCCTTTGGTTGAGGTCCCGAGGGCCTCGGGTCAGTTTTGGTCAGTCAATCAGATCATTTTGGATATAAGAAAGATGCAGAAGTTTTAGGTTTAGTTGTTGCAGGTTTTTACTCTTCTTGTCCGCGAGTGGACCCTCGCATTTGCGAAGAGTCAGGGGAAGTCAATGGAATTTTGGCCTTCGCATTCGCGAGAGGGGCTTCACATTCGCCAGAGGGCTGGGAAGTGATACATCACGTTCGTGAAAAGGGCTTCGCGATCTCGTAGAGGAATTGGGTTAGCTGGGTTTGAGGTCAAGTTCTTCATCGCATTCTCATGAGAGGGAGTGTTGTCGATGCCCTCTTTTTCAAGTGAAATCGGGTTTATGATATTTGGGTGGACAACTCTTTCCCTTTTGGGAATTGATTTTGAATTGAAAAGTCGCAACCTAATGATTAAGTGCATTAGGACACTAAGAGAGTTATGATTTAAAGACCGAAGATTTGGGTAAGGGCAAAAAATTATCTCGAGGGGAAGGTGTTAGACACCCCTCAAGATCCACTAGTGTAGTTCATGGACATGCTATAATTGTGACTTTAAGTAACAAATAAGCGAACAAAGGTTTCAGATATGAGAGATTGTCACATTATGGCTGCAAATAAATTAAAGTTCTGAAGAAAATAAAGGAAGCTGAAAATTTGAGGGAATAGTTTGAAATTTCTGAAAAGAAACGAATAAAGGGAAGGGGATTTTCACATAATTGTTGCAAGTAATTAAAGTAAAGAAGTTAAAGAAGCTGAAAGTTGAATAGTTTTAAAATTCTAAAAAAAATAAACAAGTAAGGGGAAGGGAGTCCTAGGTTTATAAATAATATGGATCACGTCAATGAAATACCCGGCAATCACTCATCAAAAGAAAGGCTACATGTGGTATTAGCGCACCGACCATCATATCAATATCTACCATTTCCGACCCTGTTAATGTATTAAAGCACGGAATGGTCTCGTTTACCTATTCCATGCCATTACCCATCCCGATCCTATCAATCCTGGAGGTATTTTGGATTACTAGTCCTAAATGGAGGAGACATTGACTTATTCACGGTTTCAAAAGGTTAAAATACTAAGGCAAGAGAATATAAATAGATAATAAGGCTCAGACAAAACCTCCTTTAATATCAGAGAAGGCACATAGTTTAGCATTTCTTATACGTATTGTTTGAGTTCTAATTAAAATTTATAGATTTGAAGCAGACCGATCTGCTATATAATTCATATAGGAAGCCTGAGTCAAGCCTACCTGCTGGTTGTAGTTAATAAAGTAAAAAAAGTGATTCAATTTATAAGTTACCCTAAGGCTTACCTAAATGATAGACGAAAACCTGTTGGCATAATATTTATAGATTTCCGGAATAAGAGTATGGATTGATTACAAGTTGATTTAAGAAAAGGTTGCCAGTTATAACAGAAAGAGTACAAGTTCTACAATTGTAATGCATTACTACTGGTAGTTTAGACTTACAAATGAGTGAGACGATTCAGATTTTATTAGAACACCAATAGGCATGATTTCTATGTTTTTGCTAACTTAAACACTGTTATAGACATAGAGAAATGCAGAAATCCTACAACATGCTATCTAGGTGTTGCATTTTTTATTACGAACTAGATATCTAATTGCATGGTTATTAAAGTCTATAGACACATTTGCCTAATGAGAGATGAGAATGCAAGAATCAGAAAGGTCCTATAGGCATATTATCTAAATGGGAATGCAGAAGTTCTTATAGATATGGTATCTATATGTGAGTGCATAAATTCAGAAAGAAACTCTTATAGGCAGGATATCTATATGATGCAGAATTCATAAAATTCTTATATTCAAGTTACCTACATGAATGTAGAATACATGAAATTCCTATAGGCAAGCTATCTACATGATATGCTGATGAAATTCTTATAGGCAATTTATCTACATGATATGTTGAAATAAGACATTCCTATAGGCAAGTTATCTACCCTTTCCACACAGTTATTCCCTCCCCTTTTCACTAGCCATCCTCAATAGTTATATAGAGTTATATACAGTCCAAAGGAAAATAAAGTATATAAAATACATCAAAAATTTTAAAGTTACAACCATGGAAAGCCTGATCCAGACTTCCTGCCTGATTTATGAAGTAAACCAATTCCAAAGATCAATGTTTCAAAGCCTTTCACTCATTTAGATTTGTCAGAGTTCCCTAAGATCCTCATGTGGACTCCGGGAAATGCTCACATCCAAATGCATTACAGGGTTAAGACATAGTGCAGTGTGGAAGGGCCAGCCCTCATGTAAGGTCCCGTAAATAATTTTGTCTCAAAACTTAGTAAACCATGGTGTCTACTCTGATTATGTGTTATGAATGTGTAGAGTTCTTCACGGCTCGCAAGCTCGCCGCGGTTTGGACCCTGGTAGTCATTTAAGACTTTAAAAATTGAAAGAATTAACTTTTCCAGAAAAGTGTCAAAATGTGATCCAGAATGTGGTCGCAGATTAGCTATGCGGACTGCATTCCTACCGCAGATCTAATTAGAGAACAACCAAATTTTGATGTTGAAAATGCGGTCAAATCTGCGATTGCATAATCAATATGCAGACCGAAGAGTGATCGCATACTGTCCCTGAAGAAATTCAAAGGTCAGTTTTGCGGTGCATTCTGCGACCGCAGAACGCAAATGCGGATCGCATAGTCACCGCATTCCCAACCCGAGAGGTTTGAAACTTGAGCCATTTCGGCGGATTGAATGTCAGTTCTGCAATCGCAGATAGGCATCGCAGATCGTGTTCACTCAGGTATTTTCTAAAATTCTAAGCCCGACCCTTCTTTTAGTAAAACACCTTATCTCTCAGTTTTAATCCATCTTCTGAACAAAATAAGAGAGAGGAAAAGAGGGTTCTAGAGAGAGAAAACTATTTCTTCATCAATTGATCTTTCAAAAGTCATCAAAGCAAGGAAAATCTTGAGCATCTGCCTTCCCCTCTGATTTCAAGGTAAAATCCCTAGCCCTTTTCCCCTAATTTTCGAACTCAAGTCTAGGGAGGGAGTTTCATGCTTTGATTTTGAAAATTCTTGTTAGAAATCTACATGCATGTCTTCCAAACCCAAAAATATTGTAAAAAGGGAACTGGGTAGTAAATTGTGAATTCCTATTCTAAAGGTCTATGTATTAATCATGAACTACATTGATCCTTCTTGATTGCTTGATGAACTGGAGTAGAGGTTAAAGAGGATATTCAATTCCAGGTATGTATGGCCAACTGTGATCCTCGTGAAATCGCCTATGCTAGTTGTGAAATTGTTGAAAGTTGATATTCGTATGAAAATCATTGTGAAGCTTTCGTGTTGTACAAATTGTATAGTAGTACCTTGTGGTGAATGTTGTGGGACTTGTAATGGGAACAACGGAAACGGAAATAATATGGAATAGCGGGAATGGAAATATTGTCGAACAACGCGTGTGATTAATTGTGAATAGTTGTTGTAATGATCTAAATTGTGTATCAACTTTGACAAACATGAGGAAAATTATGGTTGCTACTTGTGGGATTTTAATACCCTTGTTGTGGAATTATTCTAACAAAGTGCCATGGTTGATTTCTTGTACATGTTGTTGTGTTGTTTGTTGTTGTAAATTGAAATTTTTCAGGCAGGGTCGAGTTGCGTGCCGCAACACGGTGAAATAAGGTGTGGATTGGGGTGATAAGGGTGGCCGAGGTAATAAGGGTGGACGAGGCAATAAGGGTGGAAATTTGATCCAATATCACTATTGATATGAATATGAATCATAAAATGATAAATGTGAAAATATGAAAGGAGACAGCAAGAGAGTTTGTAACCTGTGGGGCACTGATTGCCCCTTTGTATGACTACGTGAATAACTGTTGTGAAATGTTTGATTGTTTCTTCCTGGTTGTACTTGTACTATTGTTGTTCAGTTCTATACTTTTTCATGCCATGTGGCTTGAGTTTACTTGGGACAGAGTTAGTTCATACATGCCAGTACAATTCAAGTGTACTGACGTCCCTTTTGCCGGGGGCGCTACATTTGTGTTTTGATTGTAGGTGGATCCGTGGCAGGCACTCGTAGCTCCTCCTCCTCCTCTCTATCGGCAGTATTCGTGTTTGGTGAGCCCCTTTCCTTCTGGGGCCATGTGTGGCCTACGCCACTCATGTTGTTGTATTTTGCAGTTTGTATCTTTAGGTAAAGGTATAGTCGGCGCCTTGTCATCGGCAACTGTTATACTACCATTCTCGTAGAGGCTCCGTAGACACTGGTATGTGGGTTAGGGCTTATGTATAAAAGTGTATGTTTGGGCGTTGTAAACTTGTGTACAACGTTCCTTGCTAATCAAATATATGTTTTGTAAAAAGGTGTCCCCTGTTAATCATAATGTGTGGTTACAAAAGAGAAATCATACGTTCTTTTAATTGAAATTTTGTATCTTTTAGTTAATTATCATTGAATAATGTGGGGTAACGCGTGGGAATAGGAAAGGCACCCAGGTCCACTCGAATGGGGATACGCAGTTGAGTGCCGGTCATGCCCATAGATTTGGAGCGTGACACCTCAAGTGTCCAATTTCAAAGGGAACTCAAGGTCCCAAGCCATGTCTCATTAGAGGGGGTCAGAACTTAGAAGCTAGGAATGAGTGTGAGTGCAATAGAGGAAATTATGGGGAGAGCCAATACAGGCTGGCGGTCATACCCAACAATTGGAGGTACTGGCACACCCCAACCAGCCATGTTGGCCACATTTTTTGGGAATTAGGATCAGGTCCAGACATGAGCACAATTTGGATATTGTAATGCCATGATTTTTAACTCAAGCAGATAGAAGGGAATGGGGTATGGGGATTCACAACAGCAGCCGATGCAAAGAGAACAGCATATTTAATACTGAACATAGACAGCAAAGTAGACAAAATTACAGAAGTTGCAAAGTAAACACATAGGAATAAGGCAGAAAAACCAAATTAGAACATACCAGTTTCCAGGAAACAAGTAAGAAAAGCAGTAGTCTTGTTAAAGCCAAAGTGCAAACAGGAAGATAGAAAACTTTGAGTGTGCAAGATTGTGAGATGGTGAAGTCTAAAGTGTCTCAATCGTGTTTGCTTTGTGTTAAAGAAGTTCATGTATTTATAGTGTGTAAGTCATGACAGAATCAGGTAAGAGAATGATTGAGTACTGATTGTAAATCAATTACACAAGGTTTTCTTTAGTTAAGGTATTCAGATAACGGGTAGAACCATTTAAGGAAAGGATTTTAAATAAACATTTTGTCCAAAGTAGTAAGTTGGGGGAAAATAAAAAAAGGCTATTTAAGGTCAAAATCTCTTAAACACACAGTTGCACAATTTAAGGAAAGAGAATCAATTAACAGCCAAGAAATCAGAAATCCAAAGATTTGGTATGAATGAACCAAGCTAGAAAGGTGGAAAAGGTTTTAACTTTAAGAAGCATCAATTAAAATCAATTAGAACTATTAAAAGAAGATTATGAATCAATCACTAGTTCGAAAACCTCTTTGAAGAAATATTTGTCACATATATAAAGCATACAGACACGCTTAAACATGAAAAAACTAACATGCTTATCAGGAGAAGAGTCTAGTGTAGAAGAAATTTAAAAGTTCA
This sequence comes from Nicotiana benthamiana, assembly GCA_034376525.1. NCBI lineage: Eukaryota > Viridiplantae > Streptophyta > Magnoliopsida > Solanales > Solanaceae > Nicotiana > Nicotiana benthamiana. The sequence goes on from CM067326.1 coordinate 44,683,292, forward strand.
GAGTTGTATGTGAGTAAAGAAGTTCAGACTTAGTTCAACAATTCAAAAGTTTGTCTGAGAGTTTTGGAACCCTAGTTCAATCACATGAGCAAACCTCGGCAGAACCCCAAATTTTTGGGGTTCTACCTTGAATCTAATACGAAGATAAGAAAGCAAGTAGTCGAAACAGGTTCAGGAGTTTCTTTCAGGAACTCATGAGAACACGTTCAAACACAACAGACGGTTCAAAGAAATAGAGTGAAGAAACTAATTCGAAGCATAACGAGAGAACAACATGATAGTAGAAGAAACATGCTTAACAAAAAATCCTTTCAGAAGGGACTTAAACAAGGTTCAGTAGAAGAGAAAACAGTGAACATTTAAGAACACAATAGCAAATATAGTAGAAGAACATACTTTTAGAAGGAACTTAACCTAGTTCACAAGAGAGGAAAAAATAGTAAAATACTTAAGAATACAGTAGAAGAAACATTCTTAAAGAGTTCTTTTTTAGAAGAACTCAAACAAGGTTAAGTAGAAGGCAGATAAAGAGCCTTAAGAACTTTGTAAAAATATAGTAAAAAAGCATAAGAACACAGGAAAAGCATAACAAAAGAATATATAGGAAAACATAGTGAGATAAACATATAAGAGCAGGATAGAAAGAAAACACAAGAATATAGTAGAAGAACGGGATATAAAAAATACAGTAGGGGGATACGAGAGCACAGTAGGGTCTTAAGAGACCATAATATAGGAAAACATAGAAATAGAAGCATAAAATAACATGCTACAAGAACGCTATAGAGAGAAATACACATAAACGACAAAGAAAAAATCACAGAAACATTTGAAATTTTCAGAAACCCTATATCGGAAAGGAACCGGTTTTTGAAAGTGATTTTTTTGAAAACAAAGCCAGGAAAAGTGTTTGAAAACTCAAATAGAGCATAAATACACAATAAATCTACAAAGATCGGAGGAAAACCTCGAGGGGCTTCAGAAGAACCCAAAAACGAGAAAGGCTTTAAAAAGGTCACCGATCGGAGTTGGAGAAGCAAGCATCAAACTCAGAAGACCAGAATACGCCGAAGCAAGGCCGACGATGGCCGTGAAATATCAAGCCGGCAAAGGTCTGGATGAAGTCCTTCGAAGTCTGGCCTCGAATATTCAAGCATTGAGCACACATGAGTAGTAGGAGGTGGGTATAGGACCCCATGGCCTGAGAAGCCATGGTTTGGTGTGGGTTTCACAGTTGAAGACAATAGGAGAGGATTAGGGTTCCATGAAGGTTCAAGAGAGTTTGAGAAATGAAGGGCTTCAAAGGCGGCTGAGTGAGAGAAATAATTTAGGGTGGGGTTAGGTAAATTAAAAAAGGAAAGAATGATCATGAGCCGTTGATCTGTTAGATCAACGGCTGGGATTAAAAAAAGGCTCGGGCAGGTTATTTGAGTAGGTCGTGGGTCGGGTGAACTTAGGATTTGGACCGGTTAATGGGGTTTGAAATTGGGGTTTAATTGGAGGGTTGATTTAGGCTATAATTGAAATAAAATTTTGCCAGCATTTAGATAGCCACGTTTTCCTTTTAAATTTATAAGAAATAGAAAAAATGATTTTTTGAAACAAATTTAAGAAATTAAATTAATTAATAATATACAAACATTAAACTACAAATATTGTAATAATTTTTATAATTATAAACGCTATTAAATCTTAAAATAGGCTAGAATTACAATTTAGTGCAATTCTAGCTTAAAAATACAAAATCAATTTATAAAATGTTTATATATTGGCATAAATATAAGAATAACATAAATTAATTACCAAAATAATTATTTGAGGAACACTTATTGATTTTTGCATTGCTAAAATAAGGCAATATATTGATTTAAAAATTTAAAAAGAATTGGAAAAAATAATAAAATACTTGAACATGCTTATATATGCATACATACACTATTTTAAAAGCATTTTGCATCTAATAAATAGAAGTAGAAAAATTGAGTACCAACAAGTACGTTCACGAAGAGTAAGTCTGAGGAACCATCACGTTCGCGATGGTCGTGTCGCATTCACGTATGAGGAAAGTTGGTCAAAGTAAATTTGTGCTTCATAAACGCGAGGGTTTGACCGCATTCGTGAAAAAGGAAATTAGGCATGGGCATAAGGTTTTTAAGCTCGTCTTGTCCGCAATTTTGGGGCTTATTTCCTCCATAGCTGGTCGTCTTGGAGATTTTTGAAGGAGATTGAAGAGGAATTCAATGAGAAACATTTGGAGGTAAGATTCTTTGACTTAAAACTCGATTATTATAAGAATTTTGCCTAGAAAATCATGGAACTTAAGCTAAAATTGTAGAACTAGGGCTTGGAAATTTGGACTTTTGATTTGGGGATTTTAAGGACCATTTGGAGTAAGATTTGAGAACTTTTGATATGTATGAACTTCTGGGAAGATAAGGAATCTATTAGTATAAAAATTTCTGAATTTCGAGATGTGGGCCTGGGGGTCAGGTTTTGGTAATTTCGGATTTGTACCCTTTATTGATTGTTTTCGCATTGGCTTTTTTCCCTTAGCATATTTTGATGTCATCGTTCTGATTGTGAATAGATTCAACGAGCATGGAGGTCAATTCGAGGGCCAAAGGCATCGCGAGCTAGAGATTTAACCGGTTCGAGGTGATTAGTGATTGTAAATGATATTCTTAGGGTTTGGAGCCCCGCATTGCACATTGTAGTGCTACATTGAGGTGAGGCGCACGCTTGATGACAAGCTTGGGGTCGCGCACTGTTGGATGAATACCATATTCAGTGCTAATAATTTGAACCCGTCGTGGGTTTTCATTGACATTTCCTCATTGTTTTGACTTTATACTTGAACTAAGTCATGTTTTTTTCATCGTTTTCATACTCGGCCATGTTTACTCAGTTTTAAGGCTTAAATGATATTTTAAATGATCTTGGGCTAAGAAACACTATTTTACTATTGTTTGAGGGGCTACTTAGGATTTTTGACGGAGTAAGGCCAAGGGCCTATGCCGTGAGGAAACACTGATAGTGATTTAAGGCGAAGGACCTGAGATATGTACGCCACGAGGTGACTTGATTGATATGAGGCCGGCGGCCTAGTTTTGATGCCACAAGATGGCTTGCTATTACGCTTGGGTCATAAGGGGTACCTCCAGGAGTCCACACACTCCCATTGAGCGCGGGTACCGTTGTGATGAAAGACTGAGACCAAGGGGCTGGTATTGTTCTAAGATATTGCCTGAGGGCGTAATTGTTGATATTGTGCCCGAGGGACAAACTTCTATTTGTTTACCTTACCATAAGTGTCTGTCAATTACCTATTTATTGTTGAAAAAGGAAATTTCTTGACTTTTCACTGGTTTATTGCCTTTAAATGGTTTTACTGCATCATTATAGAATGCCTTGTGTTTTACATGTTTTCTTACTTTCAGTCGTTATTTACATTTGTTACTCACTGAGTTGGAGTAGTCACTTTACTCCGTGGACCCTATGTGTAGATTTTGCCGTAGCTGGTCCCGCTCCCGAGTGCTGATTCATTCCAGCTTCAGGTGAATCTCGAGGAGTCTTTAGCATGCTTTTGGCATTCGCAACCTGGAGCGCCTCTTTGTCTCTTTCCTTTATTTCCTTAGTTCAGTATTAAGCACTGTAGTTATATTTGAGTATTCGGTGTTGATAGATGCTTGTGACTTGTAATACCCAGTTAGGGTTGTATTAGGTTGTACTTCAACATTTTATGGATATTATCCGCTACTTCGTATTATAAATCATGTTATTAGTCTATTTTATTGTTGTCTAACTATTTATTTATCACCGAATTGGAAATAGTTGGTTGGCCTAGTCTTCACGAGAGGCGCCATAATGTTCGGGTTTGGGTTTAGGTTTGTGACAAGTTTGTATTAGAGCCTAGGTTACATAGATATCATGCGTTATGAGTAGGTTTAGTAGAGTCTCGCGGATTGGTATGGAGATATCTGTATTTATCCTCGATATGCTATAGAACCTTTAGTGAAAAACATCATATTCTTGAAATTCTTATCGTGCAAACTTGTTAATCCGAGTATTAAACTTTTGTTGTTCTATTCTCTCACGGATTGCGAGTACATGTCTATCGGATAGGTTGGACGACCGCCAGTGCCACCAGCAATGGCCACTAAAGGTTGAGGACGCGGTCGTGGTAGCGGCAGAGCAGCAAGGGTAGCACATATTGATCCACCACATTCCCCGGTTCAGGACTAGGTCCCAGCTATGGACGTTGCAGCAACACCAGCTCAGGCACTAGTTGTGCTCATTGTGATTCCGGGTCTTCATGAGGCCTTGGCTCATATCTTATCTGTATGTTCTAGCCTAGCTCAAGCAGTTTCTTCCACTACAGCCATACCTACTATTCAGGACGGGGGAAGGCAGTCAGACTCCCACCGCTGACACACATGAGTAGTTCGTGCGAGGATTTCAGATGTCGGGGGCACACCCCGCCCAGCCGATTGCAGCTGCTCAGGACTATATAGGTCCTGCCATGCTAGAAGACGAGCAACATAGATTGGAGAGATTTAGTAGGCTTTAGCCATTGACCTTCAGTGGTGGAGAGAGCGAGGATGCCTAGGGCTTTTTTGACAAGAGCCAGAGGATGCTTCGTACCGTATGTATTCTGGAGACCAGCAGGGTCGCTTTCACTACCTATCAGTTTTTAGGACCTACTTTCACTTGGTGGGAGGATCTCGAGAGGCGTAGACCTGTTGGAGCAACACCCCATACCCGAAGTAATTCTGTTCTCTTTCTGGAGAAATATGTGTTGCAGTCTCGCAGAGAGGAGCTGTGTAGGCATTTTGAGTGGTTGCATTAAAGGGAGATGGTCGTGTCATAGTATGAGTTAAGGTTCTCAAGTTGGCTCATCATTCCATCTGGTTGGTTCCGACAGAAGAGAAAGGATCAAAAGGTTTGTTGATAGTCTTACTTATCATCTCTGTATTTTCATGAGTTGAGGTTCTCCAAGTTGGATCATCATGCCATCTGGTTGGTAATGAGAGATTGAGTTTGTTCATTGCCAGGATCGAGAGGAGAGTGAGGCCAAGATGCCTTGAGGATCTTGTAGATACAGTGGTACTCCTTCGAGGGGCCAGTTTCAGAACAGCAGACGTCGTCCAATTAGGCCTTCTCAACCAGCATACCAGGTTATCATGGGGCGCTATCAGGTCATTGCTCTCATAGTTCACAATAGGGCAAGTCTTCACTTAGTTCCCTTCCAGCTTAGAGTTCATCTCGAGCTCTATCAGTCCAGGGCTATTCTATGCCAAGTGCATCTGCTAGTTACCCAGGTGCGAGGGGCTCCCTTCAATACCCTTCTCCAGCACCTGGGAGTTTATATAAGTGTTGTGAGATGGACCACAAGTGGAGGCAGTGTCCTCATCATTTTTCTAGTTCATCCTAGCAGAGGGGTCAGTCATCGGCTTCAGTGCCAGTTGCTTTAGCCCCACTCACCCACCCAGCTAGGGGTAAAGGTCAGTCAGCCAAGGGTCCCCCTAAAGGGGGTGGTTAATCAGGGGGTAGTCAGGCCCGTTTCTATGCTCTCCCAAGATGACCCGATTTTATTGCTTTGGATGTTGTTATTACAGGTAATGTATCAGTCTACCATAGAGATACCTCTATATTATTTGATCCCGATTCCACCTTTTCTTATGTGTCATCCTACTTTTCTTGTTATTTGGGTATACCATGTGAGTTTCTTCTTTACCTATTCATGTATCTACCTCGGTAGGCGATACTGTTATTGTAGACCATTTGTATCGGTCGTGTGTGGTGACTATTAGGGGTTTGGAGACCTGAGTTGATCTTTTATTATTAGTATGGTGGATTTTGATGCCATTCTGGCATGGATTGTCTATCTTTCTGTCATGCTATTCTGGACTATCATTCTAATACAGTCATATTTGCTCTACTGGGTGTGCCACAGATCGAGTGACGAGGTGTGACTGATTATGTTCCTGGTAGAGTAATCTCTTTCTTGAAGGCCCAGCGTATGGTTTTGAAGGTTTTTCTCTCGTATCTTGCCTTTATGAGGGATGTCAGAGCTGAGAATCCCAGTATTAATTATGTTCCAGTTGTGAGGGATTTCCCTGATGTATTTCCTGTAGACCTGTCGGGCATGCCATTGGTCAGGGATATTGATTTTGGTATTGACCTGGTGCCAGGCACTCAGCCCATTTCTATTCTGTTGTATCGTATGGCACCATCAAAGTTGAAGGAGTTAAAGGAGCAGCTGTAGGAACTCTTTGATAAAGGGTTCATTCAGCCTAATGTGTCGCTTTGGGGTGCGCCAGTTTTGTTTGTGAAGAAGAAGGATGGCACTGTGAGAATGTGCATTCATTATAGGCAATTGAACTAGGTAACAATTGAGAACAAGTATCCTTTGCCTTGCATTGATGATTTATTCAACCAACTTAAGGGAGCAAGAGTCTTCTCCAAGACGGATCTCCATTCGGGTTTTCACCGGCTAATGATTAGCGATTTGGATATTCTTAAGATGGACTTCACGACCAGATATTGCCATTATGAGTTCCTAGTTATGTCTTTTGGGCTGACCAATGCTCCAACGATGTTCATGCATTTGATGAACAGTGTGTTCTGGCCTTATCTTGACTTGTTCGTCATAGTCTTAATTGATGATATTCTTGTATATTCCCGTAGTCAAGAGGAGCACGCAGAGAATTTGCGGGTTATGTTGCAGAGATTGAGGGAAGAGGAGCTTTTTGTAAAGTTCTCAGAGTGTGAGTTTTGGATTGGTTCAGTGGCTTTCTTGGGGCACGTGGTGTCCAGCAAGGGTATTCAGGTTGATCCAAAAAATATAGAGGCGGTTCATAGTTGGCCTAGACTTTCCTTAGCCAGAGAGATTCGCAGCTTTCTTGGTTTGGTAGGCTATTATCGCCGGTTTGTTCAGGGATTCTCATCTATTGCACTACCCTTGACCAAGTTAACTCAAAAGGGTGTTTCATTTCTATGGTCGGACGAGTGCGAGGAGTGCTTTCAGAAGCTCAAGACAGTGTTGACCACAACTCCAGTGTTGGTTTTGCTATTAGCTTTAGGTTCATAAACCATGGATTGTGATGCTCCAAGGGTTGACATTGGTTGTGTATTGGTGCATGAGGGTAGAGTAATCGATTATGCTTCTCGTCAGTTGAATCCCCGTGATAAGAACTACCCCGTTCATGATTTGGAGTTGGTTTCTATAGTTCATGCATTAAAGATTTGGAGGCAATACTTGTATGGCGTATCTTGTGAGGTGCTAACCGATCATCGTAGTTTTCAGCAATTAGTTAAAGATAAAGGATCTTCATTTGAGGTAGCAGAGATGGTTGGAGTTGCTTAACGATTATGATATCACTATAATGTACCATCCGGGGAAGGCCAATATGGTGGTCGATGCCTTGATCCAAGAGGCAGTGAGTATGGGGAGATTGGTATATATTTCAGTTGGGGAGAGACCTCTTGCAGTTGATGTTCAGGCCTTGGCCAATCGGTTTGTGAGGTTGGATATTTCGGAGCCCGGTCGGGTATTGGCTTGTGTGGTTTCTCGGTCTTCTTTATACGATCACATTAGAGAGCGCGAGTATGGTGATCTGCATTTTCTTGTCCATAGGGATACACTTCAGCATAATGATGCCAAGGATGTGACCATCAGTGATGATGGGATGCTGAGGATGCAGGGTCGAATTTGGGTTCCCAATGTGGATGGGCTTCGGGAGTTGATTCTGGAGAAGCTTTATAGCTTGCGGTATTCCATTCATCCGGATACCATGAAGATATATCAGGATTTGAGGCAGCACTATTGGTGGAGAAGAATGAAGAAAGACATTGTGGGATTTGTAGTTCTGTGTCTCAATTGTCAGCAGGTGAAATATGAGCATTAGAGACCAGGTGGCTTGCTCCCACGGATGGATATTCCAGAGTGGAAGTGGTATAGGATCACTATGGACTTTGTTGTAGGACTTCCACGGACTTTGAGGAAACTCCTTGCTATTTAGGTCATTGTGGATTGGCTGACCAAGTCCGTGCACTTCATTCCTGTGTGTACTATTTATTCTTCAGACCGGTTGGCGGAAATCTATATTCGGGAGATTCTACGTTTGAATGGTGTCCCTATTTCCATCATTTCAGATAGGGGCACTCATTTTACATCGCATTTTTTGAGGTCTGTGCAACGAGAGTTGGGTGCCTAGGTTGAGTTTAGCACAACGTTTCATCCTCATACGGACGGGCAGTCTGAGCGTACTATACAGATATTGGAGGATATGTTGCGTGCTTGTGTCATTGATTTCGGAGGGTTATGGGATCAATTCCTACCACTCGCAGAATTTGCTTATGACAACAACTACCAGTCGAGTATTCATATTGCTCCATATAAGGCTTTGTATGGGAGGCGGTGTAGATATTCAGTTGGTTGGTTTGAGCTTGGTGAGGTAGGCTATTGGGGACAGATTCGGTACAGGATGCATTAGCGAAGGTGAAGGTTATTCAGAAGAGGCTCCATACAGCGCAGTCGAGGTAGAAGAGTTATGCTGACAGGAAGGTGCGAGATGTGTTGTATAGCATTAGTGAGAAGGTTTTGTTGAAGGTTTCGCCCATAAAGGGTGCTATGAGATTTGGGAAGAAAGGAAAGTTAAGTCCACGGCTCATTGGACCATTTGAGGTACTTCAGAGGATTGGGGAGGTGGCATATGAGCTTGCTTTGCCACCCAGATTGTCGAGTGTACCTCTGGTATTTCATGTCTCTATGCTCCAGAAGTATATTGGGGATCCGTCTCATGTTTTGGATTTCAGCGCGGTTCAGTTGGATGATGATTTGACCTATGATGTGGAGCCAGTAGCTATTTTGGCTCACCATGTTTTGAAATTGAGGTCAAAGGACATAGCATCAGTGAAATTGCAGTGGAGAGGTCGGCCCGTGGAAGATGCTACTTGGGAGGCCGAGCGGGAGATGCGAAGCAGATATCCTCACCTATTTGAGGCTTAAGGTATGTTTCTTGACTTGTTCGACGATGTCACGACCCAAAATCCTCTAAGGGTATGGCGCCGGACACTGCTGTCAGGCGAGCCAACCAAATAACTTGATTAAGTTCTCATTTTAACAATTTTTGAAAACTATGATTTTCCTTCAATTTTACTAGTAAAAGACAATCTTTGGAATGTAAATAAAATAATGTTTGGAAATAAATACAAGAAACCCAATAATCATCCCAAAACTCGGTGTCACAAGTGCATGAGATTTACTAAAAAGGAAATAGAATGCAACAATCGTCTGAAATACAATAGTGGAAAGAAAATAAATACAGATAAGTGAAAGGAACTCTGCTGGCTACGGGTCGCCTCGAGAAGTGCAGCTCATCTAAGTCTCTATATCAACCAAGCTGCTATGCCCAATAGGCCACTAGAGATACATATGCATGTGAAACAAAAATGTACAGAAGTGTAGTATGATTACGAAAATAACGTGTACTCAATAAGTACACCGTCTAATCTCGAAAAAATAGAGACGAGATGGTCGAATTTGACACTTACAAGTGGTCCAATAATGATATATTATTAATGCGAATAATCAAGGAATTATTAAGAATGACAATAAATTCAAGTAAGTTATGAACAAGTGAAAATTCCTTTTTTATATTAAAAGTCTTTGGATTCATAATCCAATAGTTTCCACTTATCTCAAGTTGGGGAGAGCAAATATCAATCTCAAACAATCTGAAGGAAAGCAATACAAGCATGCGCAAATCATGCCGAGGTCATACGGCCCTATCTAACAGAAATGTAAAATGTGCATTGTCGAGGAACGAACAGCACGAACATAGATTCATCTATTACCCCGCTCGCGCATCATGCCTGCTACGTGGTCAACATAAATAAACAAATACTCTGATCACGAATCATACATGCGACACAGGTACACAAAACAATACATGCTCAAACAGCCAATTTAAAATTTATCAAGGAACAATTATATAAATAAATGCCAATTCTTTTTAATAATTTAAGAAAATGAAGTTTAATCTTTTTGGAAATTCATTTACCAATTCGATATGATTTGAGCAATTCAAATTGTCAATAAGCTTATAATTAATCATATTATAGCATGCTTTTGGATCCTAGACTACCCGAACAATAGCATAATAGTAGCTACGCACGGACTCTTGTCACCACGTGCATACGTAGTCCCCACAAATAGGAGTACATAACCAATTAATTCACCTATGAGGAAAATTTCCTCTTACAAGGTTAGAAAGGAGACTCACCTTGCTTTGAAAATCCATAACCGGCATTCTGCGCCCTTTCGAAGACTCAAATTGATGCAAAATGCTCTGAAACTATCCGATTATAATGAAAGACCATTACTATAGGTTCAATTACTCAATACAATCCCATTCATAACAATTCCTAACCCCGATCGAGAAGTTGACAAAATTTCCCTCGGTCTTACGCGCTTAGAACCCAAAATTTTCCGAAGATAAATTTTACCCATGAACGCATGAACTCAAACAAATGATTTTCTCTTAATTCCATACCCAAAATCATGGTCAAAATCCTAGAATACTAATTTTCTAGGTTTTCCCTCAAACCATCAAATTTCTACCAATTTACATGCTAAAATCAATACTAAATCAATATATTTAACTCAAGAATGGTGGGGTTAGCGTACCTTGTCGTTGATGATGAAAAATCCCACTTGACACTCTCCAAAATCATCCATATCAAGAGAAAAAGAGAGAAAAATGTCCAAATCACGAATTTAAAACAACCATCTGCCTCCAGCTTTTTCCGCATCTGCGGTGTCCTGACCATTTCTGCGGTTCAAATTCCGCATCTGCAATCCTCACCATGCTTCCCCTTTTCCTTTTTTGCGACTTTAACTGCAGCAGGTGCGGTTGTGCATTTGCAGTTCGTACTTTATTAGAAGATGAATTTATTGATTTTGCATGCATATTCTTGGCAATGAAAGCAAATAACCAAAACATGTCTTCTTGAAAAGCTTTAGACAATTTGATTTGGCCAGGAATACTGGGGCCAGATAATGTCTGAAACATAACGAACCCATAATCAATATTATGTGGTACAAAAAAGGTCCATATTGTAGCAAAAGGAAAAATTCCTTATTAAAACAAGGCTCAAACCTATAAAATAAACTATCTTTATTTTTAATACAATATTACTATACAATTACATAACTGAGTCAAAAACAGATAACAACATAACTACAATTATATTATAAAATTTCTACAATCTTTAAACAGAGTAAAAAAAAGGAAAATATTTATATAAAAATATATCTAAAATCATGAATTATAAATCTACAATAAATCTATACAATATAGTCAAAATTTCTATAAACTACAAAATCAAACATTATAGTTTCATAAGCATGAGAACATTATTTTTAGTTTTTACCAAATTTTATTTTTGAAACTAATAAGTTCTTACCTTCACCACTGAATGTTGGGAAAAATTTCTTAAAGTTTTGAACTTTGTTCTTTTTTGAAGATTTTACATTAGGAGACACTCTAAATTTTTTTGCAACTTTAATGGCATCTTTTTCTTCGACCAAATCATCATCGAAATCATTCTCTTTGCCTTTCTTTTTTGAAAATTTGACATCTATGGAAGATTCACCATCATCAATATCATACTTTTGCTTTGTTCGAGTTTTTGCCCTCGCTTCACGAGAGAAAATCTTGGGTTTGTTCTCTTCTTTTGCGTGAGCTGATTTTGAAGCCTTCGGGTGAATTTGCTGAGAAAATACCCAAAACAAATGAAAGAACATCGTCTCCTTTGTCTTTTGTAGCGATATTCTTTGAAGATATCTTATTCTTTATTGAAAATCAAAGTAATCAGAGACGTTAATGGAGGTAGGGATTTTGAATAAGAGAAGGAAATTTGTCTGGTTTTGTGAAAAAAAGATGAAAAAGGGGTTATTGGAGGATTCTGAGAATTTTGAAGTGAAAATCATGGGTGATGATACGTGGGGGAGGGATGGGATGCGGAGAGAGAAACGTAAGGGGAGTGGGAATATACGATAAAGTTATTTTAGGATAGGAATTAATACCATTAATTTTTCTTAAAATGTAAATATATAGTAACTGGGTCTATAAAATCTATTAATAGTAAAACTTAGGTAGGGAAGGTGATATAGTTTCATATAGTATATAGGAATATTAAAATTCCATCAAACAATTTGCAAAACAGAAATTTTGGGTGTGGGCCAATTAAAGATGCACGGAGGGGCAAGTGCACAAATAGCCATTTAAAAATTAGCCATTATTTATTTATTTCAGAAATTTTAAACTAAAAAATCTTAACCTAAGGGCAATTCAAGATATTTTCGTCATGAAAAATTAAAATTGAGAATACAATTGCCCATTTCTAAATAACAGTCCATTAAGCGACTACCTAGTATAATGTTTACATGTACGCATAAAACCCATTGGTCCTTTTGGTAATTGGGCTTATAGAATGAGTCCACTATGTCATGATTGATTGTAATTCGCTAAAAACAGGAGAAGTTCCAATATAGTTAGATTTACAAGTCGTCATTCAAAAATAGGCATTGTTTAAAAAGTAACCGAAATATAGTATAATATACTACACTTCCATAATAATATACTGGAGTTCCAGTATAATACACCAAACTAGCATAATATGGTGGAAGTTCATACATAGGTGCTCCAATTTTCAGTATATTATGTTGGAACTTTTCGCGTGTTGGAGTTATATGTGCACCGATCTCCGATATATTGCTGGAACCTTTCGTGTTGTAGAAAAACAGTGGCTATTTTCTCAATGACTTTGCGAATGCTGGCTATTTTTGAATGACCAATCGCCAGCCCGTGCTATTTTTATGCTAAAGGCCCCTTCTTCATCGCTAGTCCAACGGGGTTTTTTCACTTTTAACCACCTCCCCCCCTCCCCCATAAATTATTTACATTCACTAGACGAAAAATTATATAAAATTTGTATAATTTTTGTATATAACATACAATATATATATACATATAAAATATATTTTTTTCGATTATTATTTTGCGGGCATACTGTATTGCAAAAATTTGAGTTCACACATATCGAAATGATTGAAGGATGGTACGTCATGACATGAAGGCTGGTCAAAGAATGATGATTCACAAAAAGGCATGAGTTGCAACAGATAGGAGCTTAAGCATGAGCATGGACACGAGCAGACGCACCAGTATAGGCACGAGTAGACCTAACGCTCGTATCTATTTAAATTCAAGAATTTAGGAGAATGAACTTGATAGTATAAGGAAGTATAGATACAGTACTTAGTGAGCATTAAATTAAATACAAAAATGTGAGAGAATCGGTGTTAAATTATAATGATTATGTAACGTAGCATTTAATATCTATAATTATCTATAATGACCCAATTAGGACACAAAACGTCTATCTTAAAGATAACTGTAAAAAGAAGGAGATTGGTCATTTGTAAGGACATGAAAAATCAACTGAATATACTGGTTTACTTTGTTTTCTGCTATCTATTTGTTATCTAAATTAATTTCTTTTATTAATTTTTGATTATGAGTAACCCGAGTTCTTCTAAAAATAATGCTTTCACCAAAATTTTATTTTTTGGTTAAACAAATTGGTTCCGTTATGGGGAATCTGATAATCTACTCTTTCTTAACCTGATATTTTTTGTTGCATTGACAACCATATCAAACGTTAATGACAACAACCAAGTGAACCAAGAAAACCCTCAACTCCGGGGGTATTCACAAGATAACCACACCCCGATTCCTTTTCCACAAAGTTCCCCTCAGCGACCTCGAGAAGGCATTCCTAATGGATCTCATTCAAATGCAAATGTTCGATTTGAAAATGAAGAAGCTACAAATGGAAGCTTTGCAAAAGCTAATCGCTGAACAGGTAAATAAACCTCTTGAAGCCTTCACTAGTCAAGTGCTTGTTCCACCACCAACACCAACTCCAAGTAGCAACACTTTGGAAAACCCTCGTTCTGGGCTTGTAAATTCAGGCAGTGGTGTAACACCCAGCGAGTCACGAGATGGAGAACCAGGTAACTTGATTAATTCTTATTTACAAAATTTAGCATCAACCATGCAAAAATAGCTCAAGGAGCAAAGTAACCGCATAAAGAAAATACCTGGAATATCGCATGTAATCAAAGGGATAGATGTGGACAAATATTCACAACAACCTTGGAAACCAAGTTCTACTCCCCTCCCTATTCCAAAAGAAATTCAAAATAGTCGATGGTCCAAAATACGATGGAACAATTGATCCACGAGACCACGTGACTGCATTCACAACTGGCGTAAAAGGGAATGACTTGACCAAAAAAGAAATTGAATCAATATTGGTCAACAAAATTCAGGGTAACACTCACTAAGGGAGCATTAAAATAGTATTCTCTTTTATCCAAAAATTTCATATATTCTTTTGCTGAGCTTGCAGATTTATTTATCAAAGCACATTCGGGAGCTCAAAAAGTCGAAAAGAGAATGCGGATATTTTCAAAATCAAACAAAGGGATTCAGAGTTGCTCAGAGAGTTTGTGGATAGGTTCCAGCGTGAAAGAATGACGTTGCCACGTGTACCAGATAATTGGGCAGCTATAGCTTTCACTAGTAATTTCAATGATAAAAGCTGAGAAGCCACGAGGAGACTCCAGGAAATTTTTCGTGAATTCCTCGAAATAACATGGAGTGACATTTATAATAGGTATAGTACGAAGTTAAGGATCGAAGAAGATATTATCTCACGATCTCAAAAAGAAGAAAAGGCGAGTTCAAGATGGGTGGAAATAGAAAAAAGGTCCAGTAAAAACATGTACGAACCATATATGGGCCTAGCTGGAAAAAATCACGATAAAAAAATGACAATTCAAGGTACAATCATAGATCAAGGAATAGATATTTGGGTTCATCATTAAGGTTTGGGAACGATCAAAACATGCGAGAGATGTGGGATAATGATAAAAGCTTGAAGGCCAGGTTTAGGGGTTAATGTAAGAACTTCGGAGCTCGTAGAAGTTTTAAGAAGAATGGGAGATAAGGTATGGTGTCCAAAAAAATTAGATCAAATCCAAACAAACGTAATCCTGATCATTGGTACGAATTCCATAATGATGATGGTCACAAAATTGCAAATTGTAGGTTATTACAAGGGGAAGTTGATCATCTATTGAAGCAAGGGTATCTCACCGAATTATTCAGTGAGAAAGGTAAGCAAGCATACATGAAAGATAGGCAGGAGCCCCGTAAACCACCTTCTCCTAAAAGAACTGTCAATGTTATAAGCGGAGGTGAAGAAATCAACGGTGTGACATACACAGCAGCCAATAAAGCTTCCAAAGTCACAATTACCCACGGGAAGTGGGTAAGACATGTCATAGAAGAAGAAAGTATTATGTTCGATGATGCAGATACGGATGGCATACTAACTCCACATAACGATACACTGGTAGTATCTCTACTTGTACATAATACTAATGCGAAACGAGTTTTGATTGATCTAGGTAGCTCCGTGAACATTATTCTACTAAAAGTATTACGTGAGATGCAAGCCGAAGATAAATTGGTACCAAAGGCGCATACTTTATCTGGATTTGACAATTCTAGTGTCCTGACAAAAGGGGAGGTAATACTCACTACATTCACAGAAGGTGTTTCCAAAGATTCAAAATTTTAGGTGGTAGATATGGAGATGTCTTACAACATGATACTTAGGAGACCATGGATCCACAAGATGGATGTCGTTTCATCAACCTTACATCAAGTTATCAAATTTTCATCACCATGGGTAATATGTCAAATCCATGGAGATCAACAGACATCCAGGAGCATCAATTCCGTAGCTAATTCAAGTATGAGAAACGAAGAAAAATAGTAGTTAAAGAATCCAGCAAAGGATATCATGAAGAAAACCTCAACTGAACAAGGGCAAACAGATGTGAACTCATGGAGCGATGTCATTCAAGAACTAGAGGAAAACGAAAACATAAAAACAGATTGAAGAACTGGAGACTGTAGTGTTATTTACATAATGGCTTGAAAGAAAAGTTTACATAGGGGTCAATCTAATTCGTAAAATGAAAGGTAAGTTAATTGAATTTTTGAAAACTAAATTGGACTATTTTGCTTGGTCCCATTCTGATATGACAGGAATGCCACCGGAGGAAATGACTCACAAGTTAAATGAAGACCTATCATATCCATCCGCCAAACAAAAGAAAAGAAAGCAAGGAACTTTCAAAAATCAGGTATTCAAGATGAGGTCCAAAAATTATTAAAGATTGGGTCTATCGGCGAGGTATGGTTAGCCAATATTGTTGTGGTACCGAAAAAGAATGGTAAATGGCGAGTTTATGTAGATTACACAAACCTTAACAAAGCTTGTCCTAAAGATTCTTTTCCATTAACCTATATAGATCAAGTAATTGATGCTACTGCAGGACATGAGTTGTTAAGATTTTTAGATGCGTATTCAGGATACAATCAAATCAAAATGGATTCTATAGATGAGGACAAAACTTCATTCATAACAGATAGGGGGACTTACTGTCATAAAGTAATATCTTTTGGTCTCAAAACTATTGGTGCAACATATCAAAGACTGGTGGCCAAAATGTTCCAACAACATTTGGAAAAACTATGGAGGTCTATATAGACAATATGCTCATCAAAAACATTCAGGGTATCATATATCTCACTTGTCTAATACGTCTGAAATCTTGCAAAACTTTAATATGAAATTAAATCTTGAGAAATGTGCATTCGGTGTTGCATCAGGTAAGTTTTTGGATTTTGTTGTTTCTAACCATGGTATTGAAGTGAATCCTTCACAGATTAAGGTCATTGAAGATATCCCTAACATGCTTACAAGTGAAAAAGAAGTGCAGAGGATGACATGAAGAATCGCAACTTTATGGAGATTCATTTCCAAATCATCAGAAAAGTGTATTAAATTCTTTTCAGCTCTTATAAAGAAAGATCAGCTCGAATGGACTGAGGAATGTCAGCAGGAACTCAAAAATTTGAAGACATACTTATCAAATCCACCATTGCTCACCAAACCAAAAGTTGGGGAAAGAATGCTCATCTACCTTGTTGTCTCTGAAGTAGCGGTAAGTGTTGTGTTAGTTCGTGAAGATCAACGTAAACAATATCCAATATATTATGTTAGTAAATTTTTATTAGATGCAGAGACGTGATATCCTTAATTAGGAAAGCTTTCACTTGCACTAATCATGGCATCTAGAAAGCTAAGGCCTTTTTTCAATGTCATCTTATTGTCGTAGTAAATATTTATCTATTAGGATATATATTACACAAGCATGAGTTGTCAGGTAGGTTAGCTAAATGGGCTATATAGCTAAGTGCATATGATATCACATACTAGCCTAGAACCGTGATAAAATCTCAGGTATTAGCAGATTTTGTAGCCGATTTTAGACAAGGAATGCAAATAGAAGTAGGAAAAATAATTACAGGTGTTTAGTGGTTCTAATCTAGGAATGGTGACCTTATTTACTGATGGCTCATCTAACATGAAGGGAACAGGATTAGGAGTAGTTTTGGTACCACTTACGGGTGAAACCATTCGTCAAGCCATAAAATGCTATCCTGTAACTAACAATGAGGCAGAGTATGAAGCTGTGATTGTAGGTTTGGAGTTGGCATAAGAACTGGGTATTAATCAAATCATAATCAGAAGTGATCCACAACTCGTGGTTAACCAAATACTAGGGACTTATACAGCCAGGGAAGCACGAATGCAACAACACTTAGAAAAGGTACAGGATTTGATTAGGCAATTTCAAACCTGGAAAGTCACGCAGATTTCAAGAGATACAAATGTGGAAGTAGATTCCCTAGCTAATCTTACATCTGCGGCAGACGTGGCAATCGATGAAAATGTTTCTGCAATTCATTTATTTCATTCGGTGCTCGATCCAAACAAAAATAAGGTAAATTTTAATAACTTAACTTGGGATTGGAGAAACGAGATTGTCATTTTTTTGCAGTACGGTATCGTCCCTGAATACAAGAAAGAATCTCATGCGCTTCGAAAAAAGGCTGCTCGATATTGCTTAAAGCAAGGTAATCTTTATCGAAAAAATTTTGGTGGCCCCTTAGCAAGGTGCCTCGGGCCTTCTCAAACGGAATATGTGATGAGAAAAATACAGGAGGGGAATTATAGAAATCACGCATGAGGCAAATCATTGATACGAACCATGATAAGAGCAAGTTATTATTGGCCTAAAATGGAAGAAGAAGCGGAAAATTTTGTGGCTAAATGTTATAAATGTCAAATATACGGTAATAACATGCATAGACCTGCGGAGTTATTACATCCGGTCATTGCACCATCGCCTTTTAAGAAATGTGGAATGGATATTGTGGGTCCACTACCACAAGCAAAAGGACAGGCAAAAGTTTTGCTTGTACTCACTAACTATTTTACTAAATGGGTGGAAGCAGGAGCGTTCAAATAGCTGCGGGAAAAAGAAGTTAGAGACTTCATTTGGCGAAATATCATAAGTAGATTTGGTGTGCCAAAGTAAATCATGTGTGATAACGGCCCTTAGTTTATAGGCGCACAAATCATAGAGTTTTTTCAAAGTTGGCAGATCAAAAGGATTACGTCCACACCTTACTATCCAGTGGGTAATGGAAAGCAGAATCAACAAACAAAATCATTATCAAGAATTTAAAGAAGCGTTCAGAGGAATCCAAATGTAATTGGCCAGAATTGCTACCTAGTGTTGTATGGGCTTACCAACACAACAACAAAAATAAGTACGAGACAAACACCATTCTCATTGGTTAATAGAGGTGAAGACCGAATTCCAGTTGAGATAGGAGATACAAGCACGAGGTTTACTCAAGCATCAAAAGAATTAAATGATGAAGAAATGAGCATTAGCCTTGATTTACTTGAAGGAAAAAGGGAAGCAACATTAATAAGAATGGCAGCATAAAAGCAGGTTATAGAACGATACTACAATCAAAAATTGTGTCTAAGATACTTCAAGATTGGGGACTTCGTGCTCAAAAAAGTTTTTCAATCTACCAAGGCAACTAATGCAGGAAAATTTAGTCCAACTTGGGAACGATCTTACAAGATTCATGGCATTGCAGGGAAAGGAGCATACGCACTGGAAACAATGGATGACAAGATACTACCCTCACATTGGAATATTATTCATTTAAAGAGATATTATTTCTAAGGAGTACCCACAGGAAAGTATCCTCATTTTAAGATTTTATTTTGAATTGTTAAAATTTTACTAACGATTTTAGATAATAGGCAAAAATATAACCCGTACTAAATGATTAGCCACGACCTGCAAGGCACGTGGAATTAATTTTAAAATTCTCGGTCTAGGGTTACAATTGATATAGGTTCAGCAGTCTTCATCTATAATCACACCGGTGAGTCCCGTATGTTTTTTCTTTTACAGGAAAATGACCAAAATGAGAGGAATAATAAAGTGCTCGAGGCTTCATACTTCAACGCTCAAACACTTGGGGGACTATATAATATACATAGACCACATGTATTAAGAAGGCAAAGAAGAAGATTGAGAAACAATTAAAGATCAAGCCTGAAAAGTTCACTCATTGAATGAATCAAGTGAAGAGTAGAGTCACGAGCTAAGGCCAAAGAAAAACCTTATCATAGTTAGGATAAAGGCAATATACTGAAACGGGTTATAAATATAAACCTTGTATTCATTTTCTTTGAAATGTACTGAAACAGGTTATATGTAAAAACCTTATGTACGTTTTCTCTTTGAAATCTGTTGTAAGAAAGTTTTAGAAGTAACTGAAATACATGTAAAGTGTTATTTAAAAACTTGACAAAGTTCAAATAAAAACTTATTGAAGTTATTCAAAAAAATGTGTGTATTCATATTTCTTTAATCGTACTTTAACACCGTTATGAAGTTGAGACGTCTTCTTCATTAAGTGTCGAATATAAAAGGGCCCTCTTTTATAAAATTCATAATTAATATGAGTATTCACGAAGTAAAAATAGAAACATTTTTTAAAAACAAAAGTGCAAGTTATTCAGTAAGTCTTTACAAAATAAAGGCAAGAATAGACAAAACAGAAGTTCAAATAACAACAGAAACTTCTTCATATTAGAAAAGTTTAGACTAAGTATGGACTTAGTCATAAACCAAGAGTTTTTTTATATAAAATGCCCACAAAAGGTTTGGGGGCTTAACGTTTTCAATAAATCCTTAAAAAGACCAAGAGCTTCCACCGGATACCACCATGAAAAAAGGGGGTCAAACACCACAAACTTTTCTCTAAGAAGATGTAGGAACTGAAGCAAGTTCATTATCAGCAACATGCTCAACTTGGCTTGAAGGAGAGGGGATACCAATATCATCTTCAACATTGCCAGAAGCTTCGGCCACGAGAGGAGAAAAAACTTGATTCTGTTGAGTCTTGTCAATAGTCTCTTAAATCTTGGCTAACTCAGATTCCAAGTTGAAATTCTCCTGACTAACTTCAACGAGGGTACCATGGCAAAAATTTAGAGATGCCTAACTCACTTCAATAGCAAATTTATCTTCAAGAATCTCGTAGTCTCTTTCCCAGTCAGTAATTTCATTTCTTAAATTCTCATTTTCAGCCAAGGCAGATTCATAAGAAGCTTGAAGAGAAGCATGGGAATTTTCTAAGTTGCAAACATTATCAGAGGATACCGGGAGGTCTTCTTGAGCTTGAGTCAAAGTTTGCACAAGTTCACCAGCATATGCTTCTTTTTTATCTAAGGGAGCCGTCAACTCTCTGATTTCTTCACTTGCCTTGAAAAGTTGTTCAAAAAATGAGGTTTCAAGACAATCTTTTTCTTTTCTTGCTTGACTTGAGGAAGCTTTTTCAACTGCTAATTCTGAAGTCAAAGCCATTACCTGCTATTCTAAGGTACTTTTACTTTCTTATAATGCTTTTTTGTCGATCTGAAGACTTTTACACTATTTTTTCCAATTATCCACCTCCACTCGGTAGTCATGTACCAATTGCTCTGAAAGGGTAACTCTCTTCATCATCTCCGTGCCGATGAGATTGACCTGAAAAAAGTAAGGGGAAAAGGAGAACCTGAAAATAGAAAAAGGAAAGTAAAATTTAAAAAGGGGATACCTTTAAAGAAGCATGCACGATATCACTCATCAAGGTCAAGGAACTATGGCTGTCAAGCTTAGCTCTCTCGATTGGACCAATCAAAGGCTTTAGCCACACGTCAGCTTGACCTGATTTCCTCAAAAGGTTGCCCTCAGCAGGAACTTCAATGGTGAATTTCCTCATAGCTTCACCTCTGCTTGAGGACCCAACTTCGGGGTAAAGAACAGATAAGGGAAGAGTATTTAAGGGAGGAACGGTAGAAGCAGTTAAAACAGCTTGTAGAGGAATAGTGACAGCCATAATCGACAAAGAAGGAATCACAGGAATGGAAGTAACAGGAAGGAAAGTAGAGAAATAAGCCAGGGGTGCCTCATCACAAACCAGACCAAAATCTTCACAATCAAACCCGCGGTTAAAAAGCTGCTCAATAGAATCATGAGCGGCAGCGGGAACATCATCAGGGATCACCACCCGGGCTTCGGCAGATTCTTTAAGAGGAATAGAACGGTGGGAGGATGCTTCATCATCAGAGATAATACGTCTACGAGCCCGTAGCCTTTTTACCAAGGAACTCCCATCTTCCTCTTCCTCAGAATCTTGGTCATCAGCGGCTTTTCTTTTCGATGAAGAGCCCAAAATTATTTCTTGGGCCCTTTCCAAAAAGATATGAGAAGCCACGATTGCCTCGACACTAACCCCTCGAACTGCAAATCCTAATAGAAAGAAGGATTAATATAAGTTAACAAAAAGCAATATATATAATAAAAAAAATCTTACCATAAGTTTTCACTTTTCAACCAAATTGGTGGGAAAGAGAATTCCAAGACAGTATTCAGTAGCTTTCCTACCCAACCACTGAAATTGGAAATTTCATCAACAATTTCCATGGTTGCTGCAAAAGGAAAAGGAAATTAGAATAATGGTCATCAAAATCAAAGAAAAAGGGATACGAGAAAATTATTAAAAAGAAAAATCACATGCAAAATTTCACTTCTCAGGGAAGGGAACATTTTCGTCATCTACTAAACCAACAGCCGAGGCAGCAAAAAATCGGAGATACCAGCCACGGTCTCTATCATCTTCAGGACTAACCAAAACTCTCTTGCTCCTTGCCACTAAAGTAAAAATACCTTGGCGAAATAGCCTGGGATAGAGATAAATTAAATGGGCAAAGGTGAAAGAAACACCAGACATGTTAGTCAAATGCCTTAGATAGGCAACAGCTCTCCCCACGACCAATCTGACCCAAACATATGTCGAAAAAATGACAGAATTCTAAGATAACAGGGTAAATAGCAGGTTTAAATCCTAAGGTTAAGGGATATGTATAAACAAAGAAAAACCCCTTAAAATAACAGGTGATTCGTTGGTTCGCATTAAGAGTTATGATGGGGAAGTCATGACTCCAGTGGCAGTCTTTACGAACTAAATAAATCAGACCTTCTATGATCTAAGTTGGGTAAATATGAGCACGATCTGAAGAAGATACTTAATTTCTCAGAGACTCTCTATCATCCTAGAAAGATAATTCCGCAGGAACTATCTCCTCTACTAGAGGTTCTCGAAGAGGCTTAGAGGATTCCTTACCTCTAAAGGAAGATCTATGTGAAAGAGAACATCTGGATCTAGACGAAGGTCTAGAACTGGATGAAGGAAGAGAAGAACCACATATAGATGAAGACCCTAAATTACGTTGTGTACCTCCTCCTCTTCTACCCTATTAGGGACAAGAGGAAAGTTATCAAACAATGAGAACTCCCCTAGGGTTAGGATTTGATGAAGCCATGACAGTATGAGAAAGATGAAGAATGAAAATTGAATATTCTAAAAGTTTTACGAGGAAGATGAGAACAAGAATTTAATATTCTGAACTTTATGTGAGAAAGACAAAGATGAAAATTATGTTTATACAAGGAAGCAAACTTCATAAAAAAATGTGCAATGATGGAAAGGTAATAATAAAAACTATCACTTCGCAACTGGTGAAGCCGTAAAAAAGCCTTAAAACCGCTGCAAAGTCACAGAGGTAACAAAAAGGTGCCATGTGTAATAAGCATTAAATGGAAGTGACAATTGAAGCATCGATTCTATGATAAGCATTAATGGCGCAAAAATCCCACTTTAATGAAATTCACCACCCAAATATTCAATTGATGAATAAATGGCAAGTAAGGGGACTATCTGTATTGGAAAAAATTAAGTTTACACATATCGAAGTGGTTGAAGTATGACACGTCATGACATGAAGGCTGGTCAAAGAATGATGATTATCAAAAAGGTACGAGTTGTAACCAATACGAGCTTAAGCATGAGCAGAGGCACGAGCAGAGACACGAGTAGAGGCACAAGTAGACTTGACGCTCGTATCTATTTAAATCCAAGAATTTAGAAGAATAAACCTGATAGTGTAAGGAAGTATAGATACAATATTTAACGAGTATTTAATTAATACTGAAAATATTAGAGAATTTGTACTAAATTATAATGATTACGTAACATAGTATTTAATGACTTTAATTGTCTATAATCACCCAATTATGACAACGGCAAAACGCATATCGAAGAGATAACTATAAAAAGAAGGAGATTGGTCATTTGTAAGGACACGAAAAAATCAACCGAATATACTGGTTTATTTTGTTTTCTGCTATCTATTTGTTATCTAGATCAATTTCTTTTATTCATTTTCGATTATCAGTAACCCGAGTTCTTCTTAAAATAAAGCTTTGACCGAAATTTTATTTTTTGGTTAAACACATACAAGGATGGATAAGATTAGGAATGAAGATATTCGGCAAAAGGTGGACGTGGTCCCCATGGAGGACAAGATGCGGGAAGCAAGACTCAGACGGTTCGGGCACATTCAGGGGAGGAGCACTGATGCACCGGTGAGGAGGTGTGAGCGACTGGCTATGCTGGGTATGAGGACATGTAGAAGGCAACCTAAGAAGTATTGGGGGAGAGATGATCAAACATGACTTGGCGCGCTTAGGATTACTGAGTACATGCCCTTGACGAGGAATTGTGGAGGTCGAGCATTAAGGTTGTAGGTTAGGGAAAGTTACGAATATTTATACAACGCAGTAGAGTGAGACTAGCCAATTGGGAGTTAGTCTTTGGTTGCTACTGGTCATCTACTGATGCAGGGCTTTATCTGCTAATTATTATTATGCCGTCCATCTATTTCGTATTATTATATACAGCTATTTTATTACAAGTCTAATGATGATACTAATATATCGTCTCTTGTTGTTTTTTTTTTAGCAGAGGATCTCCTGGAAACAGCGTTTCTGTTCCTCGAGGTATGGGTAAAATCTGTGACATATTACCCTCTCCAAACTTCACTTGTGAAATTATACTAAGACGTTGTTGTGGTGGTTATTATTTTAACAGAGTGGCTATACACAGGTGTCATATTTCCTATTCCAACGGAGGTTACTGATTGATTTTACGGTTAATTCGATCTCGATATTCCTTATGTTTTCTGCAATTATTAGACTCGAATGAATGTGAAGATAAAAAAAAAGTCTTGAAACCGAAAGGTAATAAGTACTCTGGGTCGCAACGTCCAAAGTGCTTGTAAATGATTTTTTTTCTCCAAAAAATTCAACTTTAACCTAATTCCTCACCTTCAGTACTACATATCCAATTGCCCTCCCAGATAAAGATAAAGAAAACAGAGGCAACCTGGAAATATGTAACATTTGACTAAGTGATTACTAATATGCCGGCCTTAAGAAAAAAAAGGACAATTTAGTGCAAAAAATAATTTGTATTTACATAGGATTCACGGAGGAATAGCAATTTAAGTGGTATAATGTAAGCCTAATATAATTTGAGTATTAATAGCTTATTTTTATGATTCGAATTTATAATTTTTAAATCACACGAAAATAATTTTCCACACTCTAAAACTTCCATTCACAGTACTACACTAGCTACTACTACCTAGGAAAGTGCATATCCTTATCAGACAAAATCATGATGTAAAACAGAAAAAATTGAATGAATGTCAAATACCCAAATGAATAATAGAGAAAAAGTGTCCATTGTTTATGGGATTCTACAGTTGAGTTGGATTCAACTTCCCCAACTTTGGGAGCCAACCAGGCAAGATCCATTTAATTCACTATGAAAGAATCTTCCTTTAAGTGGGAAATAAATTAATACAAAACCTATAAATTTTGAAACAAGAAGGAATCTTTGAGAAATTATTTGACTCAACTAGGAAATTATAGCCTCCTGTTTAAAGATACATGACCAGTTTGTGATCTCTTAGTCCCCACTCTATATGATAGAATTACTCCGCTAAGCAAAGTACATTTCGAAGTTGTTGCTCCCACTTTAACTGTGTTTTACAATGTTTTATGCGGGTGAGCTTGTTCATACTGCAAGTTCCACACTTAGATAAAGAATCGACATATATAAATTAAAATGTATTACAAAACTAATTAATTTATGATGAATATTGGTATTTACTGACAGAGTCAAAATTTTATTAGGACAAATTAAAATATAAATAAATAAGTATATGAAGACATTAAGGAGATCAAAATAAAGAGCGCGCGCGCACATATATATATATATATATATATATATATATATATATATATATATATATATATATATATATATATAAGTAAGTAAAAATTTAACCTATGTATGTAATGTAAATTTTTGATGAAGTCGTGTCAATTGACTCTCCTGCTAATGAGTGGCTCCGCCACTACTCATATTGGTCAGAGTCAAATGTACACTAAAGACTGAGGGATCATTCATATCTGGAAACTTCGATAAAAATTAAATGTATGCTTATAAACATCTTTAAAAAATTATCTAATATTAACACACATCTCGGTATCAATCTTTATAATAAATAATGATAAATTTATATTAAATATTATAGTACTCAGCAATCGGAGAGTCCTGGGTCATCCTCTGATTATACTATAGAGTACGTCAATCGGACCCTATCTTGCTTCGATGCATATTTGTTTTTGTAGTATCAATTGTTGCTAGCTTTTTAAAGTCAATAATTATCTAACACGTTTACATGGTGGCCAACAAGACAGATAAAAAATTTGGGTATATACGGCGAAAATCAAGAAAGACATTTGGTCTTTATTGCTTGATTAAGATTTTTAAAATGATCTTGCTAAGTTCTCTCATTATTGTTTATTTCCTTTTTACTATATATAGTTTTTGATTTATTCTTTGTGAGTTACTAGCTATAAGTTTTTTCAAGTTAGGAATGATTGTCACATAAAAATTAGACTTAAAAATAACACACCTTTTGAAATCACACTTAAAGGACCTTTGACTCGTGAGTGCATGAACAAACTTGACAACCAACATAATTATTCTTTTTTAATTAGAAATATCAGGATTTTGAGCTCTAAGTATGAGTTTATTTTTGTTCGGGAAAACTTTATTCTCAATGTGAAACTTTATGATTCCAAATTGAATTTAATCTTGCCTAATAAGGATATGGAATATGGGATTGAAAAGAAAAAAGAGGAGCCAACTTGACTATATGAGCACATGTGCAGGCAAAAATTTAACGAAACAGCCCCTATATATGGGCTTGTACCAGAAATGTCTATCTCAATGCAAGTTAGTGGGGGTTTCTACTATGAGTAAATCTCAGCACTAACGTCTACAACTTGAACAATTCTTCATCAAAACACCAACAACATACTCCTTTACTTGTACCCTTTTCTATCCTATGTACTTTTGCTCTAAATTATTTGCAATGCGGTCGTTGGCTCCGTTAACAAACAGGCAATATGATCTGAATTATTGAACCCAGTTACTAATAATAGAAACTTCCTTTAATTTTTTATTTTTTTGGTTTTTTTGCTAAATCATCCTGTATCCAACACTGGGTTGCACAAATCGGTCATGCATCGAGTAGGTTCACTAAGGAGGTAAACCGCTCCTTGTGTACTGTAAGTTATTTATTCTTAGGGTTTAAAGCCAAGATTTTTAGTTTTAAAAAAATCTCAATTATACCAGTACATCGTTTTTTTCTTTTGGGGTGGGAGGGGGGGGGGTTGGGGGGTTGGGGGAGGAGGAATGGTCATTGTTACATGCACAACATTACTATTTTGTTAGTATTGCTCCAAATTGCACAGTAAAACCTATTCGATTTGTCCAAGTATAATAATAATGTAAAACTAGTACAAGGAAGGTTGATAATATAATAATGTATAAAAAAAATCTATTGGAACATGAGAAAAAGGAGATAAAGTTAGATTATATATTCAATTGGACACGTTTTCCATTATCAGTGGTTATTTCATATGTGGTGGCAAAGTTCCATTTCGAATAATTTTTGTTTCCCTGAAACTTTAAGAGATCCACTTTATAGAATCTAGGAACCACTAAAAAATATTGTATATAAAATCATGGGTAGTGGTGGCAAAATCAACGTTAAATAACCTATTCAATTTGTCCAAGTATAAACGAGTTAGGTTATGCCACGTTTATTATTTAGACTAATTGACTAATTAACCGGTTGAACCCGAGTTTACCTATTGAACTATATTGGGTCAGAACTCGTCAAAATAGTATAACTCCGTGGATCAAATTAAACATGTACTCCAAATCGGAACATACAAAATCAAATTTATGGAGATGGAGAAATATGTAAATTTAGACCCATTCAATAATTTGACCCGTTTTAACTGGCTCAAAATTGACCAAACTCAACCATTTGCCACTTCAATTCATCAATTCTTTCTTTTTAATATTTTCCAAAAGCTCCTTGGAGTGTTAATTGTTCGGTTTGGATCGTTTTTTTCCTTAGAAGAAATCAAACCAAATAAGTCGATTTTTTAAATATTAGAACTAAATTAAATCAATTTAAGTCGATTTTTCTCGACTCGGTTTATGTCGGTTTTTCGGTTATTTCCGGTTATTTATCGATTTTTTTCTTAAATATAAGATATGCACTACCAAACACATATTTTCGCGACCACATTTTCAATGTAACACTATCAAATCAATTGTCATTTGAGAAATTTATTATTTACTATGATATATTGATGATAATTGAATCAAATAGTGATGAATAATTTAAGGACTCAATTAAAAATATCTTATTTTTAACACAAAATGGATTCTTACACTAAACCAAAAAAAAAAAATCAATCCAACTAGAATGTAAAGGTAAAGAACTATATTTTAAGTGCAAACTATTAACATTTACCATAATTTTTTTGAAACTTTGTGTATCAATATATATATATATATATATATATATATATATATATATATATATATATATATATATATATATATATATATATATATATATATATATATATATATATATATATATATATAGGTGTAATAATAAATTTGAAATAGCTACTCCTATGGTCGGTTTAGTTCGGTTTTTTTCTGATTAAAACCAAAACCAAACCAAATTTGTTCGGTTTTTAAAATTCAAAACTAAAATCAAACCAAACCAAAAAGTGTCGATTTTTTTGATCGATTTAATTTTATTTTCAATTTGGTTCGATTTTTCGGATTTTCATGAACACCTCTACTTGGCTCTTAGGACTATAGCCCCCTGCCCAGAGGCATATGTAGTGTATTATTGTCAAGTTCAATTAATGGCACTCATAAGTTTGGACACAAAGTAAAAATTTATTTGTAAAAATTTATTAAAATTGCAAACAATAGAAAATATAAATTCAGAACTCAAAAATTATAATAAGTCTAATGCTAAAAACTTAAATGATAAACCCATAAAATTTAAATTCTGAACCCGCCCCCGTCCATACCTTTATAAATACCTCAAAGGAAAGGAGCATCAAATACAAGTGTCCTACCCACCAAACCAAAAATAGTGAATGAGTGAGAGAGAGCAATTTCTGTAGGGAAATGGCTGAAGCAAAAGTGGTGTGTGCTCGTATTCTCTTCCTAACATTAATAATCATCTCCTATGAGACTTTATTGAGTGAAGGAAGAGTCTTGAAAACAGAGAAGAAGAATAGCTTCACAATTAGCAATGGAGAAAATAGCCAAAGAGAAGTGGAGAATTTCAACTTTGTCCATGATCATAACAATATGCATGTCAATAATGTTTCAGAAGAGGACCATAAACCAAGCCCAATTGCTGCTATTGATGATATGTTAACAGAAGGAGGTCCAGGCCACAGCCCTGGTGTTGGTCATGTAGATGGACCTACATAAAAGAATAATCTCGAATTTTAACGTCATGGGTGCTCAACTGACTGTAATATGAAATTACTTGCTAAAGTTAGGTGCTTAATCAATAACTTTGTATATTATTATTAGTCTTTAATCTAAAATGTCAGGGAAATAACTTCTTGCAAAAATACAAATTAAGATTACGTATAATAGATTTTTATGATCCGACCTTTGCCTGAATACATATAGCGAAACCTTAGTGTATTAATTTGCCCTTGTTTAGTGTGTGGGTTAACAAAAAAATGGTGCCCGAGCAAGAGTAACGTTTATGTAGGTCCGCCGGTGATAATCCATTTACTTAATTGTATAAAAAATCTTTGTACAGTTAATGTGTATAAGCTTAAAATCCAGTTACATGTAGCTATATATGTAATTTTACTTGAATTTATTGCCTTGGAAGTTGGATTTAATAGTACTTCCCCTGTTCAAAACAAGTGATTTTTTAGTTGTTTTTTCATATATTAATTAATTTATCTTTTAATATTAATTAGCAATAAAATTGATTATATTAACCTTTACTATCTCTTCACATAAACACTTCTAACACATACTCTAATATTAATTAATCCTAGGGCAATATAGTAAAAATATAATTAATTCATTCTTAAAATTTAAAAAATTGCTTATTTTGGATCACAAGAAAAAAAAAGCTAAAAAATCACTTATATTAGACCAGAGGAAATATTATTCTCCTTTTTGTAACCTAGTTTAGCTTAGATTGTAGATAAATTAATATTGGTATATTAGAATATCTCTGCTGTGATTTAAATCTATCAGTTTGTAAATTGTCTTTAAATCGTCTTGTATCTTACTTTAATTTATTGGTCTGTAAAGTGTAAATTTTAGTATGACTTTAAGTTTTTATTTAACTGTTTAAGCTCAAACTGACTCTTATTAATTGCTAATGAATGAGATAAATAAGATGAAATATATGTTCATGTCTAGGGACAAACAGAGAACTATATTTTCATCAATCAAACACCACAAAAGCTAATTGATAATTTTATCCGTTAGAAAACCACCATTGGCTAAGTAAAATTTTAAAATCAGAAAAGCCAAACATATTATTAATTTACTTTATAACTCTTGAGATTAAATTACTTTGTGTGGTTCATGCACCGGCAAAGTATAAGTAAGCATTTTTCAATGTGAAAAAAAAAATTATAAATTTTTCTATTTGGAGGGTTAGTCATTAAATAGAACTATTGCATGTGAATGTGCATTATATACAATTAATAATCCTTCTACACCTTTTTAGAAGAGCTAGGGTATTCTAAACATATCTTATAAAATTAGCTGACTAAAATCATTCAAATCTATTGATTTCTTATCTCCTTAGATTTTATAAAGAAATCAATAATAATTAATGCTCACAGAAGACATGGATTGAAATTCAATGATCAATCCAAGGAACCATTTAATTAATGCAGTATTTTATGCTACATAAATTGATGCATAAATCATTATTATTATCCACTATATAGATAATATAACTCTTTCATTATTGTCCGTAAAATAAATAACAATAACAATAATACAAAATTTATTGTAATTTTACAAGTCAAGTATGAAGAAAGTAGCGTATATACATATCCTATCCGTATTCTGTCGAAGTAGATAAATTATTTGTGATAGAGTCTACCTCAATATCTGTATTTTAAACAATTGTAAAAGAAATGTATTATTTATTTATATGAATAAATTAAAAAGTAAAATAGTACGTAGTATTGTGTCACTACTTACCAAAAGACAGTCAAATCCAACAATATTCCTACAAGTACTATAAATAGCACTCATAATTTTCTGTCATATTTATCACTGTAAAATCTATCAGAGGTACAATCAGTAACTGTAAAATCCTAAAGAGGTTAAAAGAAGACAAAAAAGATAATAACCCAAAACTGGTGGCCGACCAAATTTATACGAACTGGGTAAAGATTTAGTAAGCAACTATTCAGTTCGTATATATCCAAAACATTCTGAAATCAACGGTAGATAATAAATGACCACCGTTTAATCCAACGGCTGATAATTCGTACAGGGCTTCACTGAACCCGTCATCCTCCCCCATAAATCTTCTCTTTCTTTTAGCCTCCATCCTCTTTTTTCTCTCAGATTCACCTTATACTTACACACTCTAAATCTCTATATTTTTATTTATTATTATTATATAAATAAAAAGTGTGTATCTTTACGTGTGTTTTGTTTACTTTAGGGTTTGTTTGAGGTAAAGATGCAGAAGAACAATGGTACTGAATCTCAAGAAAATAAACAACAACCGCCGCCGCAGCCGTCACAGCCTACGGCGCCACAGCCACAACAGCAGGCGGTGAGTGGGGGAACGGTTGTACCAGTGGCGGCGGCGCAACAACAGCCTTGGGTAGCGATGCAGTACCCGGCGGCGGCGATGGTAATGCAGCATCCAATGATGCCGGCCCCACATTATTCGCCACACTACATGCCGTATCATCCACACCACCACCACCATCTCCTCCACCATCACCCGCCGCCGCCTCACTCGCCGTCGCCACACCAGCAGCAAGGTGGAGGAGGATCTAATAATAATAATAACAATGAGAACCGAACGATCTGGGTCGGTGACCTTCTTAATTGGATGGATGAGGACTATCTACGTAACTGCTTTGCTTCCACTAATGAGGTTGTTCTTTCTTATTTTTTCTCATTTCATAAAGATGCTTATCTATATGGCACTCTGTTTTTTTCAACACGTAATTCATGTTTTTTTGTAGATGTATCTTGGGTATTATGTTTTTCGTTGATTAATTACAGTTGCCAAATGTGAATCTAGACTTATTTAATTAATTAATGAATATATTGAATATTTAGCTAGCTAGGTAGCCGCCGTCACTCGGTTTTAATGTAAAATTTGCGCCCTTTGTTAATTAATTATATTGTACATGTTTTAAATTAGTGGCAGACGTGTTGATATTTTAGAGTAGATTGTTTGCATGCTTAGTCCATGCTTTAGTGGCTATGTTATCTTCCTTATTAATTAGGGCATAAATTGCAGATTTATCAAAGTTCATATAGTCTTGCCTGCATGTTATCTAGAGGACATATTTAAGGCTAAATTACAGATTGCATTAAAAAATGGGGTAATTAAGGTAATTGTATTTTTTTACTAGTAATTCTAATTTTAGCATAGCTTGGTCTGATGGTAACCAACCCCCACTTACAACCGAGAGGTTGTGAGTTCGAGTCTCCCCAGGAGCAAATTCTGGGGATTTATGCCGGGGGTCTATTTGGAAACAGCCTCTCTACCCCAGGGTAGGGGTAAGGCTGCGTACACACTACCCTCCCCAGACACCACTGAGCGGTATTGTACTGGGTCGTACTTTTTTTTGTTGCCAATAAAAAGGAGCCTATCGGAAATAATCTCTCCCTTCCAGGATAGGGTAAGGTCGGAGAACACACTAGACCCCACTTGTGAGAAATCACTCGGGTTGTTGTTGTTGTTGTCGTCGTCCGAGCCAATGTTGATTTGAGTCAAGAACTCAAGTTGTCAGCTTCTCAATGACTGCAGGGGGTTAGCTTTGGGATTATTATAAAAAGCTATGTTCAAGGTTGAAATTTTTGCTACTGAATCCAAATTTTAGGATCCAGAAAGCTGTCAGCATTCTAAATTTCCTCATGTTGAAAATTGAAAAATGCTTTCGAAGTTTCTACAGGATATACGCTTAATTTTTTGGTCCATATGGTTCATCATGTAAATCTCTATATAACCTCTCTGATCTGGTTAACATTAATTTTGTTTGAGAGGGTTAGACAATAATGCAGATAGCCAGAAAGTACAAGTTTAACATAGTAATGTCTAAGGTTCCTAGGTAATGTAGTTGGAAATTTCATGTTATAAAATTTTATTTTCATTTTTGAAGTTTCGAACTTTGGTGTGTCAAAGCTTATCTAAACTCTCTATTTATGTTAGCTGGAATTTTCTTAAAAATACGTGGAGTTATGAGAAGATTATAATATAATCTTCCTTTAATAATTGGGTTGTTTTCAGAAACTCGGTCTTGCTTGAGTATAATAATCTTAACTATGTAGTACTTATTAAATTTCCAAGTTCAGCTGTTAATGTCTCTTCAATAAGCGAGTTTAGCGAGGAGATAAATAAAAGCATAAGAAAGTTTTTGTTGAAATGTCTATTTTTTCTTTGTTGTTGCCTTTTCGATATGTTTAGCAAAATTTGGATGACAACCATTAAAAATGTTAATTGTATGTAACTTTGATGCTATTGAGAACCTTCTGAGAAAGCACCTCCACCTGTCATTCTTTTGCTCATAAGGTTACCCTCTACTGAGAACGTAGCACACAATAAAGGTTTTTGTCCATGTAATGAACAGGACAAATCATGCATCCAAGTCAGTGAACATTGACTTAGTCTGGTGTTAAAATTGAATATCCAGAAGGTACTATTTAGTAAGTAATAGCAGCACATAGATTCCTGGTAGCAGTTTAACATATATTTATACCTGAAACAGCATCAGCAACTCTTGCCTGAAGATGAAAATTATTTATAATTTTATAATGTATTTGGAGATCGAGTATTGATGCCTGGCTCAAGCCAAACTTGACTCTGCCGTATGGGAAAAAAAGGAACGAACTGAAAGGCTTAAATCACATGATTTTCTTGTCAACTGATATGACTCTTGTTTGTTCAGGTTGCCTGTATCAAGGTAATTCGCAATAAACAGACTGGTTTCTCCGAAGGATATGGTTTTGTAGAATTCTTCACACACACAGCTGCAGAGAAAGTTCTGCAGACATATTCTTGCATGACAATGCCTAATGTGGATCAACCTTTCCGTCTGAATTGGGCTACATTCAGCATGGGTGACAAGCGAGCAAACAACGGTTCTGATCTTTCCATCTTTGTAGGAGATTTAGCTGCAGATGTTACTGATACCTTGCTGCATGAAACTTTTGCAACAAAATATCCTTCTGTTAAAGCTGCTAAAGTTGTCTTCGATGCCAACACTGGTCGTTCAAAAGGATATGGTTTTGTAAGGTTTGGAGATGATAATGAGAGGTCTCAAGCTATGACTGAAATGAATGGTGTGTATTGTTCTAGCAGGCCCATGCGAATTGGTGCAGCCACACCACGGAAATCATCAGGATTCCAACAACAATATTCTTCTCAAGGTAATGACCGATGTAGTTTTTGATATCTTTGCTGGCATAAGCTGTAAATATTCTCTCAAGTTTCTTTTATTTCTGAACAATAAACAGTCACACCTTTGTGAAGGAAAGAAAAACGAGTTTCCTAGTTACATCTTACAGCTGTTTTACCCGAAAAAGGGTGATAAGGATCTATGTTCTTACACATTTTCCTTTCACGAATGCTGTGAAGCCAAAAGTTAGTTCTTTCTTCTTTTAATTTTCTAATTTAGTAACTTGAAAAGAGTGTCATTAAATTTGGTTCCTCTAATCAACTTCCCGCCTTGTCTTTGATATTTGTATACTCTTTCAGAGTGATGATTTGGACATAAAATTGCCTAGCAATATCGTTATTCAAAGTCAACCTTGAAGCATGCATGTTTTTCTACATTCTACATGGTTTAGTTAACAAAATTTAATTCTTGAAGAAGAGATCAAAGAGATGAACTCCTTTCTCACTCCAATTAGCAAGAAACATACACTTCTTTCTTCAAGTTGTGTTTGTAACTGTCATCTTTGTTTGTAACAGTCATCTTTAGGTGAAATTTTCACGATCAAAGTGATTCCTTAAGTTGGTGGCAGTATGTATCAGGTTGTTATTTGGCACGTAAAAGTGAAAGCATGACTGAGATTTCTTGTAACTTGATAAATCATTTGTATTTTCTAGAGCAGGAAAGTAAATTAATGTGCTCCCTTCCTTATTAATACATTAGGTTGTGTTTCCAATTTCACTTCATCTGCAGTTTTCCATAAGTTGCAGGTTGTTGGTTTTTTTTCTTTTGCTGTTTTGTCATAATCATAGTGTAATCTTTCAGATCATGGTTCATAACATTCAAACAATGACTGTGGATGTTGTGGTATTCATATGGATGGTTCTTATGGTATTTAATACTTGCGTCTAACTGCATTTGATAGGTGGATACTCCAACGGTGGACAACCTGATACAGATTCTACAAATACAACAGTTTGTTAACTAGTCCATTCTTTTTTCTTTCTTGTTTTTTAATGTTCTAGTCCCTTTGGCTAATCAATATATCATAGATTTTTGTTGGAGGTCTAGACCCCAATGTCAGTGATGAAGATCTTAGACAACCTTTCGCACAGTACGGTGAAATAGTTTCTGTAAAAATACCAGTTGGGAAAGGGTGTGGGTTTGTGGAATTCGCGAACAGGTAGCTTGTTGGTTTTGATTGTTCTCTTCGTTAGGTATCTTATTAGAGAGTAAATATTCAGTAACGAATCTCCATAATTTGTTATGCCAGGAATGATGCAGAGGAAGCCTTACAGAAGCTGAACGGAACTGCTATTGGCAAGCAAACAGTGCGTCTTTCTTGGGGACGAAACCCCGCAAATAAACAGGTATTCTTTCTTTCATCACCTCTTTATCTCTTCTCTGTTGCTTCTGAAGTTTTGGTCTTTTGGATAAAGTAGATCTCCAAGACAGCCGAGCAAATGCTTAGGACTAGTCATGAATGCAGTTACTAGCACCCGTCATGTCTCATAGTTACTCTATTATCCAGCATTTGCTTGACTTGAACTCCTAGTTATGCTTGTCGGTAGAAGTGGGAATATCTACTATTCAGCAAGGTTATCAAAATTTTAATTACTGTTCCCTCCCCGTCTTCTGAGAGTTTGATACGTGTAACCTCTGATAAATCGTCTGCAACCAAAAAAGCTGCTTTGCACCAGATTCTTTTTGTTGCATGACCTCTTTGTCTCCGCTCTGTTGCTTCTTTGAATTTTATGTCTGGAGAAAAAAACCTCTAGGGCAGATGAACAAATGCTTAGAACTTGTTGTTACCAGTGGCTGTACCTCTCATAGTTATTCTACTGTCCAACATTTGCTTGACTTACAGAAACTTTAAGTTATGCTTGTTGGTCGAAATGGGACTATCTATTATCATATTGCATATGGTATTGAGAAAGCACTAGGGTGTTGAAATAATATATCGTTGATCATATGCAGTAATGTTACCAATTTTCTTACTCCTCCCCCTTCTTCTGAGGGTGGCGGAGGCTATTGATATGTAATCTCAGACAAATTGCACCTATTAAGATATTAAGCACCAGATTCTTTAACATGTCTCTATCTTTGATTGTATTATTCAAATCTCCACCTATGGAATATTGCAGTCAAGAGGCGATTTTGGAAACCAGTGGACTGGGCCATACTATGGGGCACATTTTTATGATGGTTATGGGTATGCATTCCCACCACAGCATGACCCAGGGATGTACGCTGCAGCTGCTGCTGCCTATGGGGCTTATCCGATGTACGGGACTCACCAGCAACAAGTAAGCTGAAAGTCTGCACCTGAGTTCGTCTGCTTGAATATTGAATGTGCTCAATCTCTTTGTTTCAAGCAAGGAATGTGGAATTTAATGATTCCCTCCAAATGAGGAGTGGAACTGAATTTTGACTTGCATGTGTTAGTCTCCTAGGAATTCTATTAAACATTAATTTAGAAGTTTGGACTTAGACATGAAACTTCTTGAATGGAATAAACGATCTTACAGTGGTATGTTCTGTACTTCAAAAAGAAAAATGGTGCTTGCATCGTACAGGGAAGACCATTGTACTTGATGGTGGCGAATTCATGATTTAGACGATTACTGGTGGCACATTCTAGATAGTGTTTTGAGTTCGGAGTTGAAAGCATGGATAATAAAAGAGTTGTTAGTTGAATGTACGGACACTAAAGTGTATATCAACTCTATACACTTGGCAGGTTCTAAGGATAACAACTGATGGGGAAGACATGATTCGTATGAAATAATTTAACAACAGATGAATAATACTCCTATTATTGCCCTGCTTTTATTATGGGAAGTATATTAATTATTGTCTTCAACCAACATCACTTATCAAATTCTTGGTTTGCGCACATGTTAACGAGAGAGGATATCTATTCGACCTATTTGCTGTAAGGATATAATTTCACTCAGCGATATGCATCACATAGTTTCAGAAAAACCTCACGGATGAGCTCCCCTTTTTTCATTTTTCCACTGACTTGACGTTAGTAAAAAGTATAGGTGTTTATAGGACGGGCTGAACGGCAAATACACCAGTTCGTTCGGTTAGCGGGCTGGGGATAGCATGTAGCCGGTGATGTTTCAAGATTATAGGGTGATTGAATATTATCTAATATATCTAAATTATTATTTACACCATAATTTTCTTGCATTCGTTCATAATTTACAGTTAAATTTTTAGGTGAATTTTCAGAAATATATGTAAAGCTACTAGAAGAATCAACACCATCTTTTATTTTTTTTTTTGAAGTTTTCTTACAATCACTTTTACTAGTGTACGCTTTTTTGGCCACTCTTCTGAATAATAAAATAAGTATACACCGAATAAGAGAAAGAGATGAAATGAGTGTATGGTATTTTAGATTTCGCATTAATTTTGAATTTTTGATATAAAAAATTAAACTTCAATTGATAGACCGAAACTTGATAGTTAATACTTTAAACTTGAATACTTGATGTCACACTTTACTTGAATAATTGATATTTGTAATAGCTAAACTGAATAATTAATGAAACTTGAAATAATAAATAATTGAGAATTTGAGATTTGAGAATTTAAGAACTATAATATCAAGAGAGAATTGAAACTTGAGAGAGAATTAGAGTAGCAAGAGAGTGAATTGTGAGGGAAAAAAATAAAGAAGAAGGGGGGCCATTTATAGATTATAAAAGGTTTAAGATGTAATATTTCAATTATTATGGGTGAAAGAGCTATATTTTTGTTGGTGTAGGGGGGGAGGAGAGGCGAAATGGCCATTTTTACAAAATCTGGCCGTTCCCCAACGGTCATTTCTCAATTTGATCGTTGGGAACGGTCCAATTAATTTTAAAAGAAAATTTTCCAACGGCAACTGGGATGCAACCTATGTTCAACCCGTTAAGCGATATCGTGTTAAGCGGGTTAGGTGCACTGTTAAGCTGATCGTGAATGTACACGACCCGCCCTCCTAACCAACCCATCCCAACCCGTCCAAAGTGAACAATAGCGGGCTGAACCTGATTGACCCGGGTTGAAGTGGGCTGAAAACGGGTAAGCCGGCCCGATTAACAGGCTTAGTAAAAAGTAAATAAAAATGAAAAAAATGAACTTAGAACAGAAGTAAAATTAGCAAAATATAGTGCGCTGATGACCACCTGAGTTTGTGGTGGAGTGCAAGTATTCACTCATTCTTAATTAGAGATTTCAGATTTTTCTTGGAATGGAGTTGCTTAACTAGGGAGTTCTTTACCCCAAAAAAGGGATGTATCTGAATCTGGTTGGTTCAATTTTTATAAAAACCAACCAAATCAACTTATCGATTTCGACTAGTTTGATTTTGTCAACTTTTTCACTTTTTGGCCTTTTTCCAGCTTTTTTTGTTACTTAAGTATTATTTTAATTACTTTGTTAATTCTTTTATAACTAAATATTTGGTAAAAATTAAAAATAAAAATCATATTATCTGTTAAAATATTCTTAAGGGAGAACTATCTTAGTAACACGTAATAATTATTAATTTTAGTCAATAATAGTTTTTCATTGATGTACACTTTCAAGTTTAACTGAATTTAGTACTTAAACATAAAATCAATATGATACCTAAATAATTATAATAACCGCTTTAAATTCGAAAAAGATATAAAAATTTAATAGATTTTGACATATAAATATGGAAAAACAAAGAGATTGACGCATTTCAGTACGTAACACATGAATAGAAAGTGATACCCCATTATTTAAGATTAATAAATATGGAACACTTCATATTCTATTAAATATTATATCCCATAAGAGAATCCCAAATATTTTTAGATATTTTTTAAAGAAAATTCTATATAAAATCGTAAAAGCATATATAAAACTTACATATTGATATGTCAGTTTAGTTTGAATTTTTTACTCAATATCCAATCAAATCAAACCAAAACTAATCGAGTTTTTAATCGGTTTGGTACAACTTTCTTATTCGATCGGTACATCCTTACCCCAAAGTAGAGCTTTCTAATGCGAATCCATACTAGTCTAGTCTTAAAATAGGTATCGGACATCGAACTGAAAATAAAAAAATAAATAAAAAAGAATGCGAATGGAGGAATAATTGGTGCAATGCAATGATCTTCATCCGGCAACAGGAAAAAAAATGTATAACACCGGTTAATTTTAAGTCACTTGCTCTATATTTTAGCACACGCACTGATTATCACCAGAATGTGGTATCATGAAACAACACCTGACGTGAGTGCGCTTAGCACACATGACGCACTAACCGCACCCACAACGTCTGTGTTAGCAGCTCAATTGAGAATTTGACAAGTAATTAACGGCGGTAGGCCTGTAATGTGGTCCGGTCGTGGCCCGGGACCGGCCCAGGACCGTGGTCCTAATGGGCCTAGTGGGCCGGATTTGATGGCCTGGGCTCTAATGGTGCATAAGCTCGTCGTGGGCCGGTTTAACAATATAAGACCGGTCCCGACCGGCAAGCGGGCCTGGGCCAGTTCAACCGGGCTTGGCGGGCTCCAACAGTAATATTTCAAAAAATATTTTAAAAAATGGCCAATGGTCAAATTTAAAATCTAACACTTGGCCTTGTATTTTTATCCGTTGGGAAGTTTCAAAAATACCCATTTGGTCCCAAGCTTTATTTTAATCCCAAACTTTTTATTGTTATAAAACAATAAAAGAACAAGAGCAATATTGCAGAGAAAGAGAGAGAAAATTCTTATTGAATTTTGGGGTTATTTACAATGGGGTAAGACCCCTCTATTTATAGGAGGAAAAATGACTTAGCCTCAAAGTAAAACTCTCTACAAGATAGACATTAACTCTATTAGAATTCTATTCTTAACACTCCCCCTTGAATGTCTACTCAATAAGTAATGTGCCTCATTAAAAACCATAACTAAAATAAAATCCAATGGGAAAAAAAAAATTCTAGAAAAGGAAAAGAGTACACATATTTAGTAATGCGCCTATTGGTTGCCTCGTTAAAAACCTTGCAAGGAAAACCCAGTGGGACAAAACCTTGTAAGGGAAAAAGAGTGCAACGCGCATTAACTCCCCCTGAAAAGAGCATCAATTCACATCCTTGAGCCTTCGCATTCCAATCTTGTGTACCAGCTTCTTGAAGGTTGACGTTGGTAGAGATTTTGTGAACAAATCAGCCATTTTATCACTTGAACAAATCTGTTGCACATTGGTATCACCATTCTTTTGAAGATCATGTGTGAAAAATAACTTTGGTGAAATATGCTTTGTTCTATCTCCTTTTATGAATCCTCCCTTCAATTGGGCTATGCATGGTGCATTGTCTTCATACAAAATCGTGGGTAGTTTGTCACATTTCAAACCACATTTGTCTTGAATATGATGTATTATATACCTCAACCACACACACTCTCGACTTGCTTCATCAATAGCGATTATCTCAGCATGATTAGATGAAGTAGCCACAATTGATTGCTTAGTCGATCGCCAAGATATGGAAGTGCCTCCACAAATAAACACATAACCTGTTTGAGATCGAGCCTTGTGTGGGTCAGATAAATATCCAGCATCAGCATAACCAACAAGATCAGGACTGCAATTATTGCTATAAAATAAGCCCATATCGGTAGTCCCTTTTAGATACCGCAATATATGTTTGATTCCATTCCAATGTTTCCTTGTGGGAGCAGAGCTATATCTTGCTAAGACATTAACTGAAAAGTTATGTCTGTTGGAAACACGTTCTCAAAGCATTATACTAAAACGTGTGTTCATATGTGTAGGTTTTGATGAATGACAAACAAGCGCAAATTGACATATGACGAAGCTCAAGTACAAGCGCACAATTGATATATAACGAGATTCAAGCACAAGACCAAGTTTTATAGTTTTACATGAGTCGTTCTTAACTGTGATCTTGATCCGACAACTTGACTCATGACATGGCTTCTCTCGTAAAATTATTTTTACAAAATCATGCATATTTAATTTAATGCTAAATGATTTTAAATCATGCATATTTACTTTAGTCAAAATGATTTTTAAACATGCCTCAAAAATCAGGACTAAGATAATCGATTATGTACTTATGATAATCGATTATGTTTAAGTCAGCTGCTTGACAATCGATTGTGAACTTATGACAATCGATTGTGTTAAGGCAGTGAGCATCAGATTTTTCAAATCTGCACGACAATCGATTGTGAACCTTATGACAATCGATTGTGATGAGGCAGTGTACATCAAAGTTTTTCAACGCTCAAACTAATCGATTGTGAAGTTAATGACAATCGATTGTGAAGAGACAGTGACCATCAGATTTTTCAAAGTCACAAAATAATCGATTGTGTTGAGGCAGTGTCTTCTAGACTTTTTCAAAATTATTAAATAATCGATTGTGAGTATATACAATCGATTGT
This sequence comes from Nicotiana benthamiana, assembly GCA_034376525.1. NCBI lineage: Eukaryota > Viridiplantae > Streptophyta > Magnoliopsida > Solanales > Solanaceae > Nicotiana > Nicotiana benthamiana. The sequence continues at coordinate 44,725,277 of CM067326.1, forward strand.
CACAAGGCAGTGTCTAAATTGATTTTTCAAGACTGATATATAATCGATTGTTAACTTAGTATAATCGATTGTATAACTAACCGTTGCCAAAATATTTTCAAATACCGTAAGGTAATCGATTGTTGATCTTCTATAATCGATTGTTGAAATTAAAATCTAGAAAGAATTTTTTGAACGTTTTGTATAATCGATTGTTTTACGTAAAATCTGGAAATGATTTTTTGAACGTTGCCAATAATCGATTGTTGATCTTGGATAATCGATTGTTAAGCGTAAAATCTGGGATTGATTTTTGGAACGATTGGCAAACAATCGATTGTGGCTTCTTGACAATCGATTGTCACAGAGTAAAATCAGCAGTTCTTAATTGGCAATTAGGCAACGGTAATGCCAAGTTTTTCAACTATAAATACAGCTTCAATTCAGTGTTTTGAGTACAACAACACACAACAACTGATCATATAATTGCTATAAGCTTGCATACTCTATTGCTTATCATTTTATATTCATTACATAAGTTTTTGAGAGCCAAACTCTTGTCGAAAGTTGTTGCGATCTTGAGCGTATTCTTTTACTCATATCTACTCATTAAGGAGTGTCTTGTTTGAGTGCTTAGTGTTTTGTACACTTGAAGAGAATTGTTATTCTCTTGTTGTAAGAAGGAACTTGTGTTTCCTTGGTTGAAGTCTTGGAGTGTTGTATCTCCGAGCAAAGGTAGTTGAGGCTTGTGTCCTCAAGTTGTGAAGGAACTTGTGTTTCCTTTGGTTGAAGTATTGGAGTGTTGTATCTCCGAGCAAAGGTGTTGAGGCTTGTGTCCTCAAGTTGTAAAGGTTTGTTAAGCACCCGGAAGCTTGACAAGTTAGTGGAAATCTCGAGAGAGTCTCTCGGGGACTGGACTAGCCACGGGTTGTGGTGAACCAGAATACTTCGGTGTGTTCTTTCTTATTTATCGCACTTATTTATTTCCTGCAAATTTTAAATTCCGCAAGTATACGCTAATTTTTATTATAACGCTATTCACCCCCCTTCTACCGTTAAGCGTATTATCTAACAATTGGTATCAGAGCCCAACTCTCTGAAGGCTTAACAGTTTGAGAGAAACTTCCATGGCTTCTACTCGTGACTCTTTTGCAGGAATAGAGGAAGGACAGTGCTCCACCCGACCACCACTATTCAACGGTACAAACTATACGTACTGGAAGGAGAGGATGAAAATCTTCGTTCAAGCAAACAATTTTCATCTTTGGAAGGTGATAACAAAGGGAAATCAAATTCCAACCAAAAAGGTTGAAAACGAATGGGTTCCCAAGTCCGAAGAAGAATATGACGCGGATGATATCTGAAAGGTGCAAAATAATGCTAAAGCAATTAATTTATTATATTATGCTGTAAATGCTGACGATTACAGGAAAATATCGTGTTGCACAACGGCGAAGGATATGTGGGACAAGCTAGAAATTACGTACGAAGGTACGGACCAGGTAAGGGAAGCCAAAATTGATTTCCTAACCATGCTTATGAATTATTTCACATGAAGGAAGGTGAAAAGGTTGATGAAATGTTTGAACGATTTTCAATAATCGTAAATGACCTACATGCTCTCAAGAAGACTTTCACGGATAGAGAAATTGTCCGAAAAATCCTTAGAAGTCTCACTCCGGCATGGCGATCAAAGGCCGACGCGATTCAAGAGTCCATTGGTGTCTCAAATGTTACCATCGACGCATTAAGAGGTAATTTAAGACTTATGAATCTACTATACTTAACCCTCTTGTTGATGATCAAAGGAGGCGAAGAATCGCTCTAAAGGCAAGCACAAGCCAACCGCAAGTTGATGAGGACGGAGACAACGAGTTTGGACTCGTTATCAAAATATTTCAAAAGTTCATGCGAAAAGAGTATGAACGAAAGGGCAAAAAGCAAGGAGAACAAATAAAGTGCTATGAATGCGGAGAAACCGGGTACATCAAATCAAATTGCCCAAACATCAAAAAGGAAAAGAAACCTTTCAAAAAGCAACATGCATATATATCTTGGGGAGGAGACTCCGGAGATGAGTCAAGCGAAGGAGAAGAAGAGGAAAGCGCAAACCTTTGTCTTATGGCACAAGAAGACAAGCAAGATGAGGTATGTCAAATCTCTTCTAAAAATTTCTTTTCCCTTGAAGAAATGCAAAATGCTTTTGATGAGTTATATAGTGAATTTATTAAAGCTTCAAAAACTGTTAAAAGCATAAAAGAAAATGCTTCTTCAAAAGAAAAAGATTTTCAAAAACAACTCTCATTGAAAGAAAAGGATTTGGAAAAAGTGGTTTTAGAAAATGAGAAGTTGAAAGAGGAACACAAGTTTTTCGGAAAAAGAAGCGCCGACAAGCACGAAAGCTCTATTAGAAATTGTACTTCTTGCATGCATCTCAAAAATGAAGTAGAAAGGCTTAAGGGCACCTTAGATAAGTTTAATTCTTCTCACAAAAATTTGAATGAGGTCCTTGTTAATTTGAAGTCAACTAAGCATGGCATAGGTTTTAAGAATGAGCCTAAAGAAAAGGTTGAAGCCAAACCCCAACCACCTAAGGCTCAACCTAGGATTAATAAAACAAATGCTCATCCTAGAAATAACAACCCTAGAACCAATATGCATGCTAGACCAAATGTTGAACACTTTAGAAGACCTAGAAATGACTTACCACCTAGAAATAACTACTCTAGAAATGATGCATATTCTAGGCCACACACTAGAAGGAAGTTTGAACCTTTTAGAACACCTAGAAATGGCCCTCAACCTAGAAACAATTATTCTAGAAATGCTGCTCATAATAGTAGGAGAAATGACTTTCATGAAATGGGCAATAGCCATACTGTCGAAAATAGAGTGAACAATTTTCGTCCGTCTAATTACTATGAACCTAGAAGGATGCATAATCCCAACGTGACTTGTCATTATTGTAGACGAATTGGTCATATTGCTCCTGCATGTTTTACACGACATAGACACATCACTCAATCACATCATTATGATATGCCTAACCTTCAAGGACCCAAAATGGCATGGGTACCTAAAATGCATTAATTTGTTTTGTAGGTGTGTTTGAAGGGATCAAGTGTACTATGGTACCTTGATAGTGGATGCTCCAAGCACATGACGGGAGACGAATCCAAATTCCTTCAACTAGAACACAAAGAAGAAGGAAGTGTTATTTTTGGTGACAACAATAAAGGAAAGATTATCGGCATCGGATCGGTCGGTAAGGATGAAAATTCTTCTATTAAGCATATATTACTTGTTAAAGGTTTAAAGTATAATCTCTTGAGCATAAGTCAATTATGTGACAAGGGAAATCTTGCCTTATTTGATTCGGATGAATGCTTAGTATTTAAACGTAGTGATTACAAAATTATCCTTCGTGGTTTTAGAGTGGATAATATTTATATGGTTGATCTTGCTAATTCCTCACCCGAATATGTGGATTGCCTTATGAGCAAAGAGGATGATACTTGGTTATGGCATCGTAGAGTAGCACATATAAACATGCATCTTTTGAACAAATTGATTTCACAAAACTTAGTTATTGGTCTTCCCAATTTGAAATTTGAAAATGACTCTATTTGTGATTCTTGTCAAAAAGGGAAGCAAACAAAAGCATCTTTCATATCGAAAAACATTGTTACAACTACTAGACCATTGCAATTGCTTCACATGGATTTATTTGGACCATCTCGCATTGAAAGTCTAGGAAGAAATCGTTATGCTTTTGTTATTGTTGATGATTATTCCAGATTTACTTGGACTTTGTTTCTTGCCCATAAAAGTGATGCTTTTCAGATTTTTAAATATTTCCTTAAACGTGTTCAAAACGAAAAGGAAACAACCATCACTTCTATGGGGGAGAGTTTGATCATAATCTCTTTGCGGACTTTTGTGACGAACTCGGTATCGAGCATACCTTTTCCGCTCCACGAACACCACAACAAAATGGGGTGGTGGAAAGGAAAAATAGGTGTCTCGAAGAGATGGCTAGAACCATGCTCGAAGAGGCTAAGATTCCCAAACATTTTTGGGCGGATGTCGTGAGTACCGCATGCTACATCTTAAATAGATTAGTCATAAGGCCAATACTCATGAAGACCCCTTATGAACTCTACAAGGGAAGGAAACCAAATATCTCCCATTTTAGAGTATTCGGTTGTAAATGTTTTATTCATAACAATGGCAAAGATCAATTGGGAAAATTTGATGCTAAGTCCGATGAGGGAATTTTCATTGGTTATTCTTCACGTAGCAAAGCATATAGGGTTTTTAATAAAAGAACCGAAACTGTGGAGGAATCCCCTCATGTTGTATTTGCCAAAAATAATGCTCGCTTGGCGAGAAAGGATTCCGGTTTTGATCTTGCAGGTATTTTAGATAGCTTGAAAGACAAAATACAAGTGGAAACGCCTAAGGAAAATAAAGATGAAATCTTGGAACAACCAACGGAGGAAGCGCCACAATTGGAAAATGAAACGAAAACGCCTAACGAGTGGAGGACAATCAAAGATCACCCTCTCGAACAGGTAATTGGCGACGTCGGAGAAAAGGTAAGTACTCGAAACACTCTTAAGAACACCCTAGGACACACTTCTTAAGAGATCACGCTCTCACTCGGCCACACTAGTTTAAGTTACTATTTCTTTACAAATTACTGACTTGAGCGTCAGAGACGTCTAATTCTATTTTGCAGGTATCCCCCTAAAAGTAGGGGGAACTATAAAGAAATGGCATAAAACAATCGATTGAGGCAGTGTCTTCTAGACTTTTTCAAAATTATTAAATAATCGATTGTGAGTATATACAATCGATTGTCACAAGGCAGTGTCTAAATTGATTTTTCAAGACTGATATATAATTGATTGTTAACTTAGTATAATCGATTGTATAACTAACCGTTGCCAAAATATTTTCAAATACCGTAAGGTAATCGATTGTTGATCTTCTATAATCGATTGTTGAAATTAAAATCTAGAAAGAATTTTTTGAACGTTTTGTATAATCGATTGTTTTACGTAAAATCTGGAAATGATTTTTTGAACGTTGCCAATAATCGATTGTTGATCTTGGATAATCGATTGTTAAGCGTAAAATCTGGGATTGATTTTTGGAACGATTGGCAAACAATCGATTGTGGCTTCTTGTCAATTGATTGTCACAGAGTAAAATCAGCAGTTCTTAATTGGCAATTAGGCAACGGTAATGCCAAGTTTTTCAACTATAAATACAGCTTCAATTCAGTGTTTTGAGTACAACACACAACAACTGATCATATAATTGCTATAAGCTTGCATACTCTATTGCTTATCATTTTATATTCATTACATAAGTTTTTGAGAGCCAAACTCTTGTCGAAAGTTGTTGCGATCTTGAGCGTATTCTTCTACTCATATCTACTCATTAAAGAGTGTCTTGTTTAAGTGCTTAGTGTTTTGTACACTTGAAGAGAATTGTTATTCTCTTGTTGTAAGAAGGAACTTGTGTTTCCTTGGTTGAAGTCTTGGAGTGTTGTATCTCCGAGCAAAGGTAGTTGAGGCTTGTGTCCTCAAGTTGTGAAGGAACTTGTGCTTCCTTTAGTTGAAGTCTTGGAGTGTTGTATCTCCGAGCAAAGGTGTTGAGGCTTGTGTCCTCAAGTTGTTAAGGTTTGTTAAGCACCCGGAAGCTTGACAAGTTAGTGGAAATCTCGAGAGAGTCTCTCGGGGACTGGACTAGCCACGGGTTGTGGTGAACCAGAATACTTCGGTGTGTTCTTTCTTATTTATCGCACTTATTTATTTCCTGCAAATTTTAAATTCCACAAGTTTACGCTAATTTTTATTATAACGCTATTCACCCCCCCCTCTAGCGTTAAGCGTATTATCTAACAATGTCAGGCCTTGTAGTATTTGCAAGATACATTAGTGCGCCAATTGCACTAAGATATGGTACTTCAGGACCAAGTAGCTCTTCATTCTTTTCTTGCGGTTGGAATGGATCCTTATTCACATCAAGTGATCGAACAACCATCGGAGTACTTAAAGGATATGCTCCATCCATGTAAAACTGTTTCAATACCTTTTCTATATAGGCAGATTGATGAACAAAAATTCCGTTTGCCAAATATTCAATTCGCAAACCAAGACATAATTTTGTCTTTCCGAGATCTTTCATCTCGATTGCCTTTTGGAGTTCTATGGGAGTTCCAATAAGGTTTATGTCATCGACATATACGGAAAGTACAACAAATTCCGATGTTGTTTTCTTTATAAAAACACATGGGCAAATGGCATCATTTATATAGCCTTCCTTTAATAAATACTCACTAAGTCGATTATACCACATTCGTCCTGATTGCTTTAGACCATACAAAGATCTTTGCAATTTGATTGAAAACATTTCCCGGGACTTTGAATTTTGAGTGTTTGGCATTTTGAATCCATCGGGAATTTTCATGTATATCTCATTATCAAGTGAGCCATAAAGATAGGCAGTAACCATATCCATTAAATGCATGTCAAGCTTTTCAAGGACAGCAAAACTAATGAGATAACGGAAAGTTATAGCATCCATTACGGGTGAATATGTCTCTTCATAATCGATACCAGGCCTTTGAGAAAATGCTTGTGCAACAAGGCGTGCCTTATATCTTTGTACCTTGTTTTTCTCATTTCTCTTGCGCACAAAGGCCCATCTATAGCCAACAGGCTTAACACCATTAGGTGTTTCAACAATAGGCCCAAAAACTTCACGTTTTGCAAGTGAATTCAATTCTGATTGGATTGCTTCTTGCCATTTTGGCCAATCAAGTTTTTGTCGACATCCTCCAACAGATTGAGGTTCAAGATCCTCACTTTCTTGCATAATGCTAGATGCAACATTATATAGACATAATCCACCACTATATCTACTCGATTAAAATTTGTCTCAATATCGATTGGATTTATTGATAGTTCCTTAATTTCCTGAGTCTCGGGCTCAATGGATTCTTCATGAATCTCAGAATTTATTAAATCGTGAATTTCCTCATGAGATTCTTTCGTAGTGTCATTTTGATCATTTTCTTTCCTTTTTCTAGGATTTCGATCTTTGGAACCTAATGGCCTGCCACGTTTTAGGCGTGCTTTCGACTCATTAGATATGACACTAGAAGATTGTCCAATAGGGACATCAATGCGGATTGGAACATTCTCTGCGGGGATGTGAGATTTTGTTATCCTTTTCAAGTCCGTGAATGCGTCAGGCATTTGATTTGCTATTCTTTGCAAATGGATAATATTTTGCACCTCTTTTTCACAAATAGAGGTATGTGGATCTAGATGAGATAATGATGGATTTTTCCACAAAATTTCCCGTTTGGTTTCACCAACTTCTCCCCCTAATTTTGGGAAAAGTGTCTCATCGAATCGACAGTCTGCAAATCGTGCAGTGAACAAATCCCCTGTCAATGTTTCGAGGTAGCGAATAATGGAGGGCGATTCAAACCCAACATATATTCCTAACCTTCTTTGCGGACCCATTTTGGTGCGGTATGGCGATGCTACAGGCACATATACTGTGCATCCAAAAATTCTTAAATGGGATATATTAGGTTCATGACCCAAAACTAATTGCAATGGGAAATATTTGTGATAATTTGTCGGTCTGAGACGAACTAGCATTGCTGCATGCAAAATGGCGTGACCACAAACCAAAGTGGGCAGCCTCGTTTTCATGAGTAATGGTCTTGCAATCAACTGCAGACGTTTAATTAAAGATTCTGCAAGACCATTTTGAGTGTGAACATGAGCTACAGGATGTTCCACTTTTATCCCAATTGATAAGCAATAATCATTAAATGCTTGGGATAAAAACTCAGCATCATTATCTAGTCTAATAGACTTAATTGGATTATCAGGAAATTGTGCTCGTAATCGAATTATTTGTGCCATTAATTTTGCAAACGCAAGGTTGCGTGATGACAATAGGAACACATGAGACCATCTAGAGGATGCGTCTATTAAGACCATAAAATATCTAAAGGACCCACTAGGTGGGTGAATAGGTCCACAAATATCCCCTTGTATACATTTCAAAAACGTAGGTGACTCAGTTCCAACCTTTGTTGGTGATGGTCTAATAATTAACTTGCCTTGATAACAAGAAGTGCAAGAAAATTCATTATTTAAAAGAATCTTTAAATTCTTTAATGGATGCCCATATGAGTTTTCTATAATCCGTCTCATCATAATTGATCCAGGATGTCCCAATCGATCATGCCAAAGTACAAAAGTATTGGAATCAGTAACCTTTTGGTTTACTGTGGAATGTGCCTCAATTGCACTAATTTTTGTCCAATACAGACCACAAGATAAAGATGGGAACTTTTCAATAACCCTCTTTTGGCCAGAGACATTCTTTGTAATGATGAGGTATTCAAGATTATTCTCATCTATTGTCTCACTATGATATCCATTTTGACGGATATCTTTAAAACTCAACAAGTTCCTCTTGGACTTGGAAGAGAACATTGCATTCTCTATGATAAATATTGTTCCTTTAGGCAGAGTTATAGTTGCTCTTCCGGAGCCTTCAATCAATTTACTACTACCAGAAATTGTAGTAACATCTGCCTTACACATACTTAAATGAGAGAAATATTTCTTCTCTTTGAATATCGTATGTGTGGTACATGAATCAATTAAACAAATATTTTTACAATTGGACGTTGATCCAAGTTTGCTTTGTGAGATATCCATATTTGCTTCCCATGGTTTGACATACAAAAGAAATATACGAAAAATATTAGTATTTTTTTTATCATAGTTATTCTCCTTTTAATACTCTTGTATCCGTTGCTTAATAATTAAACAATATTTTCAAAATCTGCTGAGGTTAGTTGATTAACCAAATAGATAATCGACTAACCTGTTTCAACGTTTAAAAAAAACTAGTCGATGAACAGGCAACGGACATAAAGTTAATCGATTAACTAAAGTGATAATCGATTAACTTAGGTAACGGTCATTAGGTTAGTCGATTAACTTAATCGGATAGTCGACTAACATGCCTTGCGGAAAAGGTCCAGCTTAATAGAATATATTGGTAATCGATTATCTGTTATGTTAATCGATTAACTTACTGAAAAATCATTACAAATAAAGCATAAGATGAATGTGTAATCTAAAGTTATATAAAATTTGAACCATATCACAATAATAGATAACTTATGTAAACTATGATAATTGTTTATTCATTAACTACTACGAATAAGTAAAAATAAAAATATCAAACTGCTCAATCTTCTTTAACCATGGATCACGATCAAGTGATCTATTTTCCCCTCAGGGTGCTCAAAGAAGTCTGCCACATCCAAGTGGGTGATGTCAAAATTATTGTCAGAGACAAAATTGGTTTCAGGGCCTTTACTCTTTAGAGATGCTTGATAAAGCTCAACCAAATGTCTTGGAACACGACAAATTATTGCCCAGTGCCCTTTTCCACCGCAACGATAACATATAGTTTCTGAACTATTTGCTTTTGGATTCTCATAATTCCATTTCCGCTTTTGGTGGTTATATCTCTTTGGGGGGTGACTAACACCAGGAAAATTTCTTCCTTGTCCACGTCCACGGCCATGACCCCGACCACGACCACGACCACGACCATGATTAAAGCCATAGCCTTTTCCACGCTTAGCATATTGGGAATACACCTTATCTACTTCAGGCAATGGTGTAGACCCAGTGGGTCGATTTTCGTGATTTCTCATGAGCAGGTCATTGTTTCGCTCAGCCACAAGAAGAAGAGAAATCAGCTCAGAGTACTTTTTGAAACCTTTCTCTCTGTACTGTTGTAGCAGAACCATATTGGAGGCATGAAACGTTGTAAACGTTTTTTCAAGCATATCATAATCAGTTATAGTATCTCCACAGAGTTTCAATTTAGAAGTAATTCTAAACATTGCAGAATTATATTCAGAAACAGACTTAAAGTCTTGGAGCCTCAGATGAGCCCAATCATATCGTGCTTGTGGCAGAGTGACCAACTTTAAGTTGTTATATCTCTCCTTTAAGCCATTCCACAAGATAAGTGGATCTTTGACTGTGAGATATTCAATTTTCAAACCTTCATCAAGGTGATGGCGCAAGAAAATCAAGGCCTTAGCACAGTCTTGGGTGGATGCATTATTTCTGTCTTTAATGGCGTCTCCAAGACCAATTGCATCCAAATGGATTTCAGCATCCAACACCCATGTCATGTAGTTCTTGCCCGAAATTTCAAGGGCAACGAACTTTCTTTTCATAATGTCAAACATAATTAAAACAAAATTAGGAGGAGAAAAAATACTTTAATTTTCTCAAAGAGATTCTTGAGATAGTAGAGCTTCGTGCTGATAACGTGTTCTAAAACAATAAAAGAACAAGAGCAATATTGCAAAGAAAGAGAGAGAAAATTCTTATTGAATTTTGGGGTTATTTACAATGGGGTAAGACCCCTCTATTAATAGGAGGAAAAATGACTTAGCCTCAAAGTAAAACCCTCTACAAGATAGACATTCACTCTAATTAGAATTCTATTCTAATATAATTACACTTTTTCCAATTCTCAACTATAAATACCCCTCCATTCTTTTATTTTTACTCACAAATTCATCAATCTCTTTCTAATTTTCTTCTATAATTGCTTACTTTATTACGTGAAGTTCGTGAATTGAAGTATTCAAGTCTTCAAGTCTTCAACGATATTCGATTTTCAAGAAGTTGTTCGTCAATTCGGTAAACTCGTTCCGACTCTTAAGTTTAATATTATAATTTTATTTTTTTAACATGTATAATTATAATTAATATGACATTTTCTTTGAAAAAAATGTTTGGTGGTAAGGGAAAAGCTAAAATTGGTGAATCTAGTTGCCAAGATACTACTCTTTCCCCGGCTCCCCGACCTAGACCTATTACTTGTCCTCCTCCACCAACTATTCTTGATAGTGATAACCCTTGTTTGTAATTTTCGATAGTCAATTTTGTCATGATGTTGCACTGAGTCAACAATTAAATGAAGAAGTTATGAATGCTCTTTATCCTAATGAAACTATATTTTAAATTGATGAGGAAAATAATGATTTAGATGAAATGCAACCGGATTTAGATGATACACCTATTAGTCCTGTTAATAACCCAACTGATGCCCCGCCTGACCCTCCGGTAGTAACCCTCACCTTTAATAGACAACCTTCTAAACAGCCCAAAACATCTCTCGTTTGACACTTTTTTACTCAAGTAAGAGAACAAAATAAGGCTAAGTGTAAAAGTTGCGGACCTATGTTGGTTCATAGATTTACTGGAGACCATAGTACTATAGGTAGTTTGACTAGAAACATAAGGACACACCCGAGAGATAAAGCTAATTTCTTCAAATGAAAGCTGTGCAAGAGGGGAGAAGTATAGATACTACGGTTAACCCTAATACATGTTCAGTGTAGTTCAACCGAGAATTAACACTGTTACCGGTGGTATTTTATATTATGATCCAAATAAAGATCGTGAAGAATTGGCTAAAATGGTTACTCTATGTGCTTACCATATAGTTTTTCTTCTAACCTCATTTTGTGCATTATATTAGAAGAGAGTTTAATCCTACTCATAAAGGATGGCCTCGCGCAACTGTAAAGAGCGATATTTACAAATATAAACATGAATATGAACATTATTTGTGCTATTTATTTACTCATATAGATTATCGCATTGCTATTACTATTGATATTGGTAGAAGTGGTAATGATTGTGATTATCTAACTGTTACAAGTCATTGGATAGATGAGGAGTGGATAATGCAAAAGAGCATTATTGCTTATAGAATGATTAATTCATGCCACACAGGTAAGTTTATTGCTAACACAGTTGCAGATATTTAAGATATTTTTACCTTAGAGATAAAATAATGTCGGTTTTAATGGATAATGCTTCTAGTAACACAAACGCAGTAGGCTTGCTTATAACCACACTAAATCTTGCATTTAGTAATATTTTTCATGTTAGATCTATTTGTCATATTTACCATTTAATCATCGGTGCTGGTATGAAAGTTTTATATATAGAAATTAAAAAGGTTAAAATGTCTCTTAATTAGCTTTTTCATTCAAACCGTAGAAGTAGGCTTAGAGAATATTTTAAAAAATGTGATGAATTTGGCCTTATAGAAAGAAAGGTTCACAAACCTTGTCCCACTCGATAGAACTACATATATGAAAGTTTAGTTGTTGCATATGAATATAGGAACCAAATAAGTGCAACATATAATGCTCGTATAGATGATGGTGATGGTGATGGTGATGATGATGAGCACCTTACAAATTAAGGTTAGAGTAATGTTAAAATTCTTGTAGATTTTTTAGATCTCAAACGAGTTATAATGCTTATCAACTTGCTGTAGATCATGCTGACCTAATGTTCCAACTTCTACTTCGTCTAGTTCTCAATCATCTAAAAGAACTGCGGGCCTAAAAGCCCTTAGTTCTTGGACGGAGGTCAGGGGTTCTCAAAGTGATAATTTTGGTGATAGTTCCCAACTAAATGAGCTTCAAATTTATTTTTCGCATGGCATTGAAACGGAGAATCCAGACGACACCTTTGATATTTTGGAATAGTGGAAGGACAAACAAAAACATTATCCGGTTCTTTCAAGGATGACTCGAGATAATTTAAGTGTTCAAGCTTCAACAGTAGCATCGGAGAGCGCTTTTAGTCAAGCGAGACTTCAAATTAGTGATCATAGAGCGTCTATGAGGGAGATCTTGGAAAAATCGGTACTCTTCAGAGATTGGATCCGTTCGGGGAGGAGAAATTTTGGACTTAGAGTATCGCAACCGGAGATAGTCGAAGCTTATGAAGAAATGCTAGCGAAACTTGCGCAGGATGCTTCTTCGCCCGGAAGCGGCGATGAACAAGCCTTTTTTCCATCACCACCAACAAAAATTCCTCCGAACCTTGAAGGATTTATGAGATTTGTTAGAGATAATACATAGACTAATATGTAAACTGTATTTTGACACATCTTCCTTAGTTTGTTTTCCTTTTAATGGTGGTATTAATACCTTTTTGTGCTCATTCCATTGGGAGGAATACTATGAAAGATATTGCCATTTTTTAATGTCATAATAATAAAAATTATAAAACATTACCTTGAATATCTCTTTGTGATTTTTTTTATGTTTAAATTTGACTCTTTATAATATATATATACTACATATATACATACTATATAAACTATACATACGACATATATACATACTATATAAACTATATATACTATATATACTATATATACTCCATATATATATATACACACATATATATAGACTACATATATACATACTATATAAACCATATATACTATATAAACTATACATACTATATAAACTATATATACTACATATATACATACTATATAAACTATATATACTATATATACTCCATATATATATATATATATACATATATACATACTATACAAACTATATATACTATATATATATATATATATATATATATATATATATATATATATATATATATATATATATATATATATATATATATATATATATATATATATATATATATATATATATATATATATATATATATATATATATATATATATATATATATATATATATTCTAACACATATTCTATATACATCTAACACACACATATTCTCTCTCTCTCTCTATATATATATAGCTATATTTAATTTTTTGAAATGGTGGGGCCTACTGACCGTTGCCAACGGTAATATTGCACAAGTAGCCAACTTTTTTTATATACTTTTTTAATTTACAAAACTAACCTTCTTTAAAACTGTAAATACCCCTTCCTCCTCTTCTTCTCTTCTTCACTCAATACTCATTTCTGTATCTAAATTTCTCTCATTCTCTCAATCTCCAATTTTCAAGACTTCAAGTCTCAATCTCAAATTCTCAAAATCACAACTTAAATCGTGCCTCGTTCGGAAAATGTGAGCTCATATGTTTGGCAACACTTTAAGGTGCTAGAAGAAAATAAGAAGGTCAGAAATTAAAGTGCAAGAACTGTGGTCAAGTCTTAAATTTTCGTTCAGAGTATGGCACAGGCAACTTAAAGAGGCATATAAAGTATTATCTTGAACATCATCCGTAAATTCGTATTTAAGATTTTTCAACAATTTATGTTATTTTAAAATTATTAGACGTATTTATGCTTAATATTTTAGTTTGTTAGATTAATTTGAAGTATTATTAGTTTATTATGCATAAAAATTTAGTTATACTATTTTTTTGTTAATTTACTTATTAAATGCAAACTTTAATATAACATACTATACATATTATATATACTATATATATTTATATAACTATATATAGTTTACAAGAAATTGCCTTAAATAAAAAAAAAATCCGGAACGAAAAAGCCCGTTAATCCCATTTAGGCCCGTGTGCCTGGCCCATTAAACCCGGGGCCATGTGGGCTTATGACCGTCGTAGGCCGGTTCCACCCATTGGGACCGTGAAGCCCGGGACCGTCAAAGACCGGCCCGCTTAAGCCGGGGACTGTTTGGCCCGACCCATTTGGCCCGTTTAGGCTCGGGCCCGGTCCAAAATACACCATTAACGGCGGTACACCTAATGTGCCCATCCACCTACAATTTTTTACAGTTATTTTTTAATGTAAAAATTTAAAGTAAACAACATTGTCAAGTGATTATAAGTATCTATAACAAATATAATTATAGATGATAGAAAACTACAAAGCGACAAATGCACTGTCAATTCGATTAAAGACTGATTCAATTTATTTTGTTAGTACCACATCAATGAAATATTATTTCAAGCATGTTTTTATTTTATCACCTATTGCAGTTAGGAGTAAATTTATTTGGTAAAAGGCATTGTTGTTTCGTAAGATTAGGTAAAATTTTCAACCTTCTAGTAAGGAGTTTATTGTTGCGAAACCTTTTAAGGGGAGTTAAAAGTTACACAGAAGCCAATTTCCCGAGCTAATCAAACCCTACAAAATCGAAACAATAACACAAGAATGAGAGATGGACAATATTGTACCTCTCATGTTCGGCTCCAACAGGTAATTCTGGTTTCCACCATTATTTTTTGGGTGGGTGGGGGTTGGGGAGCGAAGTCATATGACCACCCTTAATCAAAACTTATACTTTATATAAATTATTAGGTTTTAAAGATATAACATATATTGAATATGTATGAAAAAATCCAGGCTTCGGCACTTCGCACTATTTTATTGATAGTATCGTTGTCTTATTATATGTGTAGGATACGGTGGAGTGTAAGATTCACGCATTGTCCGATGAGTTGATTGTGGCCATTCTTTCATATTTTTCAGTAAAGAAAGCGGCAACAACCTGTCTTGTCTCTCGTAGATGGAGATATTTATGGCAGTATACCTCTGGTTGTCTTGAGATTTATGATAAGGGGGAAAGAACTAGAGACCCGAATGTAGAACATGAGTTTGTGAAGTTGGTAAATCATGTTTTGAAATTGCACCAAGGTCCAACTTTAGATCAATTCCGAGTTGATTTTTGCTTTGGTGGTAGGTTTTTCACTTTTGATCACTGGATTAAATTTGCCATTGAAAAAGAAGTCAAAGTATTTGAATTAAACTTAGCAACTGGCGGTGGATTTGGTGTTGGATTGCGATATTTTCATTTTCCTGAGATTGAGAAATTGTCGTCTAAGCTAAAGGTTTCCAGATTTTGTTGTAATCTAAAATCACTTAGCCTGGGTAATATCGGTATTAAAGATGAAGTCATTCAATTTTTTGTATCGAATTGTCCATGCCTCGAGAAAGTACATGTTTCAGGTTCTAAATGTTTACAGAATTTGAATGTTACGGGCGCATGTCACGACCCTAGTTCACCATCTGTGAATACTGAATATGTCATGACGGCACCCAATCATGAGGATTAGGTAAGCCTAACAGTGTGGAAATAACACATTCATAGTAACAATAATTACTTAAAACTAAGTAACTTAACGAAATGTATATTCTTCGCCGTTTGGCACATACACTTCGCACCACACTTATGAAGCAAAATCCCAAAACCGGAGTCTCACGGGAAACACATACCATAGAAAGTACACAGTACGGCTCTAACTCCGGAAATGTCTATAATCAATGAAATGCAGGAACAAACAAGCTAACTACATGACGAAATATGAAGGAAACTCTTCGGTCTGTGGACGCTGCAGATATACCTCGAGTCTCCGCTAGATCTCTCCGCCTTGGTGATAGTGCGCCTAAGATGAGGTACCTGGATCTGCACATGGAAAACATGCACAGAAGAGGCATGAGTACACCACAACGGTACTCAGTAAATGCCAAGCCTAACCTCGGTTGGGTAGTGACGAGGAAGGTCAATGCCATAATGAGATAAATATAATATATAACGAGATAAAGGAAAAGTAGTATAAGTAAACTCTATAGCGAGAATCTAAACAGGATAAATAAGGGAAACAACAGCAGGAAAAACGGAACAAACCAATACAAGGAACATTATTCACAACAGGAAATAATAACCGGGGGTTCTCTTGGTATCCTCATCATATTCACTAGGGATCTCTTGGTATCCCGAGGATCTTTTGGTATCCTCATCATATTCACTAGGGATCTCTTGGTATCCCGAGGATCTCTTGGTATCCCGCACCCTCAGTCCAGAACATATCAAGTGCAGGGGGATCTCCCGGAAGGCCAACCTGTAGTCCCAAAGTAAATATGCAGGGGGGATCTCCCGGGAATCAAACCCGTAGTCCCAAAGTAAATTTGTAGGAGGATCTCGCGGTAATCAAACCCGTAGTCCCAAAGTAAATATACGCAACTACAATCAAAGAATATTCATAATGAAGTAAAATAATACAAAAAACAGATAATTCCAGCCTAACATGTTTCACACCCTGCAATTAAGGCAATTTAAGCAAGTAGGCAAGCTAAATCAACAAAACATGACTTTCTCATCTATCACCGGTTGTAATTGCAAGTAAGGTAAGTAGGTACAAAAGAAACTCAATCTCAATATCTGAAGAAAGTAACCTGAATTTTCAACAATTAGCTCAAGCACGCGCTCGTCACCTCACGTACAAGGTACTCGATTACCAAATAACATATCCTAGAAGAAAGGTCTCCCGCACAAGGTTAGACAAGCCACTTACCTCAATTGGCTACAAAATCAACTTGAAATCAATCTCTTGCCATGAGTATCCGACTCCAAGTGACTCAAATCTATTCATCTCAATTATAACTCATGAATAATATCTCAACCAACCAATTCTACTATTAAATTTACAGCTAAGACGAATTTTTGCTAAAATAATCGAAATTCCCCTGGGGCCAACATGGTCAGAGCTCGAGGTTCGAACTAAAATCCGGTTACCAATTCCCCCACGAATCCAATTATGTGATTAGTTTAGAAATCGGACCTTGAATTGAGGTCCAAATCCCAATTTTGGCAAACCCTAAGTCATACCCAATATACTCAAATTTACCTATTAAAACCTTTGAATTGATGTTGAAATTATGTAAAAAGGTGTTAAGGAATGAAGAAAATCAGTTAAAAACCACTTACAAATCGTTTGAACAAGAAATATTGCTTAGAAAATCGCCTCTTAGGTTTTGGGTTATTGAAAAATGAGAAATAACTGAAAAAATCACGTGTGTATATATATATATATATATATATATATATATATATATATATATATATTCCCTGAACTTCCAGCGCGGACCGCGCGAGGGTGAACTAGGTCGCGC
Source organism: Nicotiana benthamiana (assembly GCA_034376525.1). NCBI lineage: Eukaryota > Viridiplantae > Streptophyta > Magnoliopsida > Solanales > Solanaceae > Nicotiana > Nicotiana benthamiana. Next base: position 44,743,070 of record CM067326.1, read on the forward strand.
TGGCGTAGCTGAAGTTGCAGGTTCTTTGAGGCCGGTAGCGCGGGCCGCATGAAGGTGACCGCACAAAAACGGATGCGGCCGCGCTAGATAAGCAGAAGACTGCAGGTCCTCTGAAGCAGGCAACGCAGACCGCGCGAGGATGACTGCGGACGCGCGGCTTATGCCGCGGACCAGGCGATCGTGACCGCGGCCGCACAGGAACCTACAGCTCGCACCCAACCTGCAACATCTGGTGTTTTAAGTTTGAGACACTCCTGGAACCTATTCGAAACTCACCCGAGCCCTCGGGGCTCCAAACCAAACATATACACCACTTCAAAACATCTTACGAACTTGTCTGTGCGATCAAATCGTCAAATAACATCGTATACATCGGATCGAGCCTCAAAACTCATGATTTTCTTCCAAATTTTCATAAGACATAAAATTTCCATTTCGGGGCCGAAACATGTCAAATGACGTCTGTTTCCAACCAAACTTTACAGAAAGTGCTCCAATCATATATAAGACTGGTACCGGGCCCCGGAAATCGGAACTAAAAATACGGGCCCGATACCCCAGTCTTCCAATCAAATTTCGTTTCCACTTTCTTTAATTAATTCCAGAAAATGATTTAACATAAAAATTCATTTCTCGGACTTGGGACCTCGGAATCCGATTCCAGGCATACGCACAAGTCCCATATTTTCCTATGGACCCTCCGGGACCGTCAAATCACGGGTCCGTTTATCCAAAATATGTACCAGAGTCAACTTTTAATCATATTAATATCAAAATTTATCATTTTTGACACAGAATTTATATTTAAGTTTTTCGGTTACGCGCTCGGACTGCGCATGCAGATCAAGGCGACCCTCAATGAGGTTTTCAAGGCCTCAGAGACATGGAATGAGTCAAGAAACAGGTGATTACCCCCCTTTGGATCGTCGCATTCTCCACCTCTAAAACAATCGTTCGTCCTCGAACGGATAAAAGAAAGAAGTACCTGAGTCCAAAAAAGATGAGGATAACGGCTTCGCATATCAGACTCGTACTCCCAGATCGATGCCTTAGGAGGATGACGTCTCTATTGGACACGAAAAGAAGGGAATCTCTTGGACCTTAACTGACGAACCTGCAGGTCTACGATAGCTATCGGCTCCTCCTCATAGGACAAGTCCTTTTCAAATTAGGTAGTGCTAAAATCTAACACGCGGGCTGGATCGCCATGATACCTCCGGACCATGGACACATGGAAAACTGGATGCACGGCTTACAAGCTAGGCGGTAATGCGAGTCTATAAGCCACCTCTCCCACTCTATCAAGAATCTCAAACGGACAAATGTACCTAGGGATAAGCTTGCCCTTGTTCCCAAATCTCATCACGCCCTTCATCGGCGATACTCGGATCAATACCCGCTCCCCAACCATAAATGCTACATCTCAAACCTTGCGATCTGCATAACTCTTCTACCTAGAGTGAATTGAACAAAGCCCGTCCTGAATGATCTTGACCTTGTCCAAGGACTCCCGAGCCAAATCTGTACCTAGCAATCGAGCCTTCCCCGGCATAAACTATCCAACCGGTGATCGACACCATCTACCATGTAGAGCCTCGTAAGGAACCATCTGGATGCTCGACTGGTAGCTATTGTTGTAGGCAAACTCTACTAATGGCAAGAACTAGTCCCATGACCTTCTGAAATCAATGAGAGACGCACGGAGCGTGTCCTCAAGTATCTGGGTAGTGCGTTCGGACTGTCCGTCCATATGGGGATGAAATGTTATACACAACTCCACCTGAGTACCCAACTCCTGCTGCACGACCTTCCTAAACCGCGATGTAAACTGAGTACCTCTGTCTGAAATAATAGAAACTGGAATGCCATGAAGACAGACGAACTCCTGGATATTGATCTTCGCCAGCCGCTCTGATGAATAAGTGGTACACACAGGGATAAAATGAGGGGACTTCGTCAGTCGGTCCACAATGACCCAAATGGCATCAAATTTCTTCAAGGTCCGTGGGAGTCATGATACAAAATCCATGGTGATGCGCTCCCATTTCCACTCCGGAATCTCTATCTGTTGAAGCAACCCACCTAGTCTCTGGTACTTACACTTCACCTGCTAACAGTTGAGGCATCTAGCTACATATCCAACTATATCCTTCTTCATCCGCCTCCACCAATAGTGCTGCCTCAAGTCCTGATATATCTTTGCGGCACCCGGATGGATGGAATACCGCGAACCATGGGCCTCTGCTAGAATCAATTCCCGTAGCCCATCAACATCGGGCACACAAACACGACCCTTCATCCTCAACATCCTGTCATCTCCAATGGTCACGTCTCTGGCATCGCCCCGCTGAACCTTTTACTTAAGGGAAAGCAAATGGGGATCAAAAAACTACCGCTCCCTAAAATGATCAAATATGGAAGTCTAGGAAACCACACAAGCTAGAACCCAGCTGGGCTCCGAAAGATTGAATCTCACAAATTGACTGGCTAAGGCCTGAACATCCATCGCCATAGGCCTCTATGAAGCTGGCAAATATTCCAAACTCCCCAAACTCTCCGCCCGGTGGCTCAAGGCATCTGCTACCAAATTGGCCTTGCCCGGGTGATATAGAATAGTGATATCGTAGTCCTTTAGCAATTCTAACCACCTCCTCTGGTGCAAATTTAGGTCCTTCTTTTTAACAAATGCTGAAAACTCCTATGATCAGTATCAATCTCGCAAGGCATACCATACAAGTAATGACATCAGATCTTTAAGGCATATACAATAGAAGCTTACCCCAGGTCATGGACAAGGTAGTTCTTCTCATGTACTTTCAATTGTCTGGATGGTAGGCAATCACCCTACCGTCCTGCATCAACACCGCTCCAAGGCCAACTCTCGAGGCATCACAGAAGACAGTATAAGACCCTGAACCGGTAGGAATTATCAGTACAGGGGCTGTAGTCAAAGCCGTCTTGAGCTTTTGGAAGCTCGCCTCACACTCATGTGTCTACTGAAATGGGGAAGTCTTATGATCAACCTAGTCATACGGGTTGCAATCGATGAAAATCCCTCTACAAAGCGACGGTAATAACCCGCCAAACCAAGGAAGCTGCGAATCTCTGTAGCTGAAGAGGGCCTGTGCTAACTCTGCACGACCTCTATCTTCCTCGGATCTACCCGAATGCCCTCGCTCAAAATCACGTGGCCTAAGAATTCCACCGAAACCAACCAAAACTCACACTTTGAGAACTTCACATATAACTGCTTCTCCCTCAGGATCTGAAGCACGACTCTCAGGTGCTGCTCGTGGTCTTCTCAACTCCGAGAATAGACTAGAATATCATCAGTAAAAACAATAACGAATAAGTCGAGATATGGCCTGGATACACTGTGCATCAAATGCATAAAAGCTGCTGGAGCGTTAGTCAGCCCAAATGACATGACAAGAAACTCGTAATGACCATACCGAGTCTTGAAGGCAGTCTCCTGGATATCTGGCTCCTGAATATTTAACTGATGGTACCCTGAGCACAAGTCAATCTTAGAAAACACCCGTGCGCCCTGACGCTGGTCAAACAGATCATCAATACGAGGCAAAGGGTAACAATTCTTCACTGTAACCTTGTTCAACTGGCGGTAATCAATGCACACACGCATAGAACCATCCTTCTTCTTTACTAACAAAATAGGAGCACCCCACGGTGCAACACTGGGTCGAATAAAACCTTATCAAGAAATTTCTATAACTGGTCCTTCAACTCCGTCAACTCAGGAGGGGCCATTTGATACGGAGGAAAGAGAATAGGCTGAGTGCCCGACAACAAATCGATGCCAAAATCAATGTCACTATCGGGCGACATGCCTGGAAGATCAGCTGGAAACACATCGGGATAATCCCGTACCACTGGAACAAAATAAACAGAAGGGGTATCCACACTGATATCTGTCACATAGGCTAAATACGCTGCACACCCCTTCTCAACCATACGCTGAGCCTTAAGAAAAGAGATAACTCTACTGGGAGTGTGATATAAGGTACCACTCCACTCAACACCTGGAATACCTGGCATAGCCAGCATCACGGTCTTGGCGTGACAATCAACAATAGAAAAATGGGGCGACAACAAATCCATGCCAATATTAATGTCAAAATCAACCATACCGAGTAGCAATAAATCCGCTCTGGTCTCATAACCACGAATAGTAACTAACATGACCGATAGACATGGTCCACAAAAGAGAATCTCCTATATGAGTAGAAACATAGACGAGGGCACTCAAAGAATACCGAGGCACACCCAAATGTGGAGAAAAGTAAGAAGACACATAAGAATAAGTAGAGCCCGGATCAAATAGAACCGATGCCTCTCTGTGACAACAAGTATAATACCTGTGATAACAGAGGCGGAGGCAATAGCCTCGGCACGAGCAAGAATGGCATAATATCTGGCATGGCCTCCCCCTCGGGGGGAGACCTCAACATCCTCGACCTCCACCTCTAGCTGGAGGAGCGGGTGGGGCGGCAACTGGAGCTGTGATCATGGCCTGAGAACTCTGCTAAGCACGTTGTGGCTGAGAGCCGTGGGGGTGCACTCCTCCCAAGTATAGGGCAATCCTTCACCACATGGCGGGTATCTCCATATTCAAAACTAGCTCTGGGAGGGCGCGGTGGCTGTGACTGATTAGGGCTAGGTTTGCTAGACTGACCTCTGAAAGCACTCCACGAAGGAGGCGTGCTAGAATCTGGAGGTTCATAGTAAGGCTTCTGCGATACAGGTGGGGCTGGAGAATTGCTGGCTACCGGAAGAGCTGAATGAACGGGGTGACCCACAAAACCCCTACCATGCCGACCTGTTCGGGTACTAGAGTAGTGGCCCAACTCTCGAGACCTCTTGGCCTCCCTCTCCCCTTGCTCCCTGGTGAGCATACTCTCGATCCTCCTAGCAATGCTCACTACCTGCTAATAAGGAATGTCCATCTCGAACTCCCAAGCCATGCAAGATTTGATGGGTGGAATAAGACCCTCGACAAACCTGCGAACTCTCTCGCGAAATGTAGCAACCAAAGCCGGTGCATGACTGGCCAATCTGGTATAACGAATGGCATACTCTTAGACGGTCATATCACCCTGGCGCAAATGCTCAAACTCTATGCGCCATGCGTCCCTAAGGCTCTGGGGAACGAACTCTCTCGTAAACATATCCAAGAATTGGGTCCAAGAAAGTAAAGCAGCCTCGGCCGGAGTGTCTATCTCATAAGTGCACCACCAATCATAGGCAGCTCCCCGAAGCTGGAAGGTGGTAAAGGAAACCCTACTAGTCTCTACTATGCCCATAGTGCAAAGAATACGGTGGCACTCTTCTAGAAATCCCTAGGTTTTATCTTTCGCAAGTCCATTGAAAAATGGAGGATCATACTTCTTCAACCTCTCCAACCTCAGCTGCTCATCCTCAGAAGCAGCTGCCCCATCTACGGGCTGAACTGACAATGTAGGTGGAATGGGAATGATTCATGGGGCCTTCTCAACCTGCACTCGTTGCTCAGGATTGCGGACGACGGGAGTCTGTGCTCCTCCCCCGGCCTGGGATGTGGCTACGGCAAGGGGAAGCAACCCTGCCCGAGCCAAGGTGGTGTACATAGACATGAACTGAGCTAAGGTCTCCTGAAGGGTTGTAGTAGTAGTGGCAGTAGTAGGCGTGCCAGGTGCCTGGGATTCGGCTGGATCTACTGGTGGTACCTAGGCAATAGCTCGTGTAGCTGCTATAGCTGTACCATGTTCGCGTCCTCGACCTCCACCCCAGCTCCGGACTCAGACCGCTGTGATAGGGGCGCGGGTGTCTGATCGTCACGAGTAGCACCTGTCCTCACCATCTGTGAGAAAATAGAAGACAGAAGTTTAGATTTGACGTCAAAATGTCGCATGACAAGGAAATAGATGAAGGGAAGATTCTTCCTAAACAGTTACATAGCCTCTCGTGGATAAGTACAGACATCTCCGTACCGATCAACAAGACTCTAATAAACCGGCTTGTGTTCCGTGACTCCTATGAACCTACAACTCTGATACAAACTTTGTCACAGCCCTAGTTCACCATCCGTGAACACGTCATGACGGCACCCATTCACGAGGAATAGGTAAGCCTAACAGTTCAGAAATAACACATTCACAATAACAATAATAACTTAAAACAATGTAACTTAAGAAATGTATTTAATTCGCTGTTAGACACATACACTTCACATTCACACCACACTTATGAAACAAAATCCCAAAACCCGGAATCTCACGGGCAACACAGGCTATGGAAAGTACATAGTAAGACTCTAACTCTGGAAATATCTAGAATCAATGAAATGCAGGAACACACTAGCTAACTACACGGAGATTCAGGGAATATATATATACACGTGATTTTTTTAGTTATTTCTCACTTTCCAATAACCCAAAACCTAAGAGGAGGTTTTTTAAGCAATATTTCTTATTCAAACGATTGGTAAGTGGTTTTTATCTCATTTTCTTCACTCGTTAACACCTTTTTACATAATTCAACATCAATTCAAACGATTTAATAGGTAAATTCGAGTATATTGGGTAGGACCTAGGGTTTGCTAAAATTAGGAGTTGGACCTCAATTCAAGGTCATATTCAAAACTAATCACATAATTGGATTTATGGGGGAATGAATAAGAGGATTTTAGTTCGAACCTCGTGCTTTGACCACGTTGGCCCGAGGGGTGTTTTGGTCATTTTTGCTAAAATTTCGTCTTAGCTGTAAATTTAATAGTATAATTGGGTGCTTGAGATGTTATTCATGAGATGTAATTGAAATGAATAAATTTGAGCCATTTGGAGTTGGATACTCGTGGCATGAGAGTAATTTCAAGTTGATTTTGGAGCATATTAAGGTAAATGGCTTGTCTAACCTTGTGTGGGGGACCTTTTCCCTAGGATATGTTATTAGGTTATCGAGTGCCTTGTACGTGAGGTGACGAGCGCGTGCTTGAGCTAATTTTTGAAAAATCTGGCTCCTTTCTTAGATATTGAGATTGATTTTCTTTTGTGGCTACTTACCTTACTTGCAATTATAACCAGTGTTAGATGAGAAAGATATGTTTTGTTGATTTAGCTTGCCTACTTGCTTAAATTGCCTTAACTTCACGGTGTGAAACATGTTAGGCTGGAATTATCTGTTGTTTGTATTGTTTTACTTCATTATGCATTTTCTTTGATTGTGGTTGTGCATATTTACTTTAGGACTACGAGTTTGATTCCCGGGAGATCCCCATGCATATTTACTTTGGGACTATTGATTCCCGGGAGATCCCCATGCATATTTACTTTAGGACTACGGGTTGGCCTCCAAAGAGGTCCTCCTGCACTTGATATGTTCTGGACTGAGGGTGCGGGATACCAAGAGATCCCTGGCACATGAGATTTGTAAGACAATAATGATACCAAGAGATAATCGGGATACCAAGAGATCCCTAGTGAATATAATGAGGATACCGAAGGATCCTCGGAATACCTAGAGATTCCTAGTGTATATAATGAGGATACAAGGAGATCTTCAGGATACCAAGAGATCCCTAGTGAATATGATGAGGATACCAAGAGATCCCTAATGGATATGATGAGGATACCAAGAGATCTCCCGGTTATTATGTCCTATTGTGAGTAATGTTCCTTGTACTGGTTTGTTCTATTTTTCCTACTGTTGTTTCCTTATTTATCCTGTTTAGATTCTCGCTGTAGAGTTTACTTATGCTATTTTTCCTTTATCTCGTTATATATTATATTTATCTCAGTAGGACCTTGACCTTGCTCGTCACTACCCAACTGAGATTTGGCTTGGCACTTACTGAGTACCGCTGTGGTGTACTCATGCCTCTTCTATGCATGTTTTCGATATGCAGATCCAGGTACCTCATCTCAGGCGCACTATCACCGAGGTGGAGAGATCTAGCAGAGACTCGAGGTATATCTGCAGCGTCCGCAGACCGAAGAGTTTCCTTCCTATTCCGCCCTGTTATGAAAGACAGACACTTGGAACTGCTTATTCTATCTGGTTCAAGTAGCTTCAGGCTTGCACACATGAATCACACACGAATTACTTGCAAAATTGACTTGCTATTTTTCTCTCAATTCATGATTAACTTCTGCTTATGTGTATACCTGTAAAGTGAAAACATTCTGCCATATATAGGGTGAAGAATTAATTATTGTTCTAATGCTACTCATTCTTGGTGGAAGAGTTCTAATTAATCTCAACTACTAATCCTTCATTATCTTGGATAATATTCTCTTTGAGTAAGGAGTCCATATCCTTATCATTTATGAAATCTTTTCAATTAGGGGCTATCCATTCTTCCAGAATACATTTATCCCCTGCATTTGCATCTCACGTGCCTTGAATCTACGTGTGTCTATGACAACCAGTGATGGACCTGGTTCGTTTCTGAGGTCCTTTGTCATTCTTTTGAACTATCCTTTTTCTTGGGCCAACAATCTAATTATTATCTTAGATATAAGGCCTCTTAGAATATAGTACAAGAAAGAAATTTCAACGAATATCAAGATGAGAAAGTACTTCACACTTGATAAAGAAATTAAAAATATTATTTATTGAATTAGGTGTTATTGCAAACAATTGAGAATTCTCTCTACGCCTATCTCTATCTCTCATTCCTTAATTCTAGTAATGTCAAATAGAGGAAAAGGGAGTAGCAATTCCACCATTGACAGCCATTACAAAGCTTTGATGCTTTGAATTCGAATTTAAATTTTCAAAAAATATTACTTGTTTGAATTGGTCATTGTTGCAAATAATTAGGAATTCAGTTTACATCTCTATATATCTCTAAATCCCTAATTCTAGTAATGCAAAGCAAAGGAAAAGAGAGCAGCAAATTCGCCATTGACAGCCACTAAAAATCTTTGAATCTTTGAATTCGAATTTAGATTTTCAAAAACCATTATTTTTCTGGATTGGGTATTGTTGCAAATAATTGGGAATATTGTTTGGAGTTTATATCTCAATTTTGAGGGTATTTGGTAAAGATTAGACTTGTTCAGCTGAATTTCATGTTGAAAGTCAGAGAAGAAGAAGAAAAAAACATGACATACATTATACTTAGTGAAATTATAGTAAAGTTGTAGTAAAATTATAGAAAATTGTATTATGTTGTGTTATATATATATATATATATATATATATATATATATATATATATATATATATGTATGTATCTTTATATGTATGTATGTATATATATTGTATTTAAAGTTGTGGATAAGTTGTATTATCTATAACTAGTTGTATGAAATTTATTTTTGCTATGTATGTATCAAATACAAAACATACAAAAGATATATCGTACAAATTTGTATAAAAATTGTCTTTGAGTTGTATGATTTTGTAGTTGAATTTAACTATGTAGAAATAATGTATAAAAGTTATAGATAAGTTGTATAATATATAATTAGTTGTATGAAATTTATTTTTACTATGCATAAATGTCACGACCCAAAAACCAACCCGGTCGTGATGGTGCCTACCATGGAACTAGGCCATCCAACACATTTTTTGATAATTTTATATTTCATTAAAAGCTAGATAATAACCTTTTCCATACTGAAATTTTCATAAAAGAGAATAATTCAAAAACCAAAAAATGCAGAAGTAAAAGCCGGACCTCGGGTGTCACTAAGTCATGAGAAAATATTACAACTAATCTTAAAGGTAACAAGACTAATATAGTCTGAGAAAAGCCAAAAGTACACTAAAAGGAAGATAATGAAGGAGAAAGGCAAGACTGCGATCACCAGGCAGCTATCTCGCTATCTCTGATGGAAGTCCGCGACTGGAATAGTCAACAGCCGCTACCGTGGCCTGAGATACCTGGATTTGCACACAAGATGCAGTGGGTAATGTGAGTACACCAAATCAATAAGCAACAAGTCCAAACTATGTACTGATAGGTAGTGACGAACTAAACCTTAACAGGTAAATTAAATTGTACAATAAAGTAGGCATGCTTGAAGTTCAAATATTCAACTCAGAGTAAATTAAATACAAACCTGAACAATATGAAGTATAAAGCTCCACAAATCTCTATCATGACCCAAAATCCACTAAGAGTTGTGATGGCGCCGGATACTGCTGTCAGGAAAGCCAACCATAAATACTTAATTTAATTCTTGTTGTAATCATTTTGAAAACTATGATTTTCCTTCAATTCAACTAGTAAAAGATAATATTTACAAGATAAATAAAATAATGTTTAGAATTAAATACAGAATACCCCATAATCATCCCAAAACAAAATGTCACACGTGCATGAGCAGTTTCTAAAGAATAAGGTAATACAACAACTGTCCGGAATATAGTTTGGATAGAAAGAAAACATAGTACAATACTCTCTTCTAGCTACGGGTCATCTCAAGATACGTCGCTCACCTAATTCTTCGCATCAACCATACCACTACGCCCAACGAGGCCCCTAGACATACATGTGCCTATGCAACAAAAATGCACAGCAAGTGTAGTATTAATACAAAAACAATATGTACCCAGTAAGTATCTCGTCTAACCTCGAAGAAGTAGTGAAGAATGATTGACTTCAACACTTACCAATGGTTAATTAATAATATTTTAATAATGTGAATAATCATGGGTTTTATTGTGACAACCCGGCCGGTCTTCTTAAGAATTAGCGCTCCGATCCCCTATTAACTGCTTTCCCTGTGTTTATTTATGTTATTTTGATTTACCAAGATGTTCGATTTTAAGTTTTGGTGAGTTTTGGGACACTTAGTCCCTAAATGAGAGCTTAAGTGTTAGAAAGTTGACTGTAGTTGGAACAGCGTGAAGATGACGTCAAAATGGAAATCGTATGGTTTCGTTAGATCCTTTGGGTGATTTCAGGCTTAGGTACGTGTTCAGATTGTGTTTTGGAGGTCCGTAGCTTATTTAAGCTTGAAATGACAAAAGTTGAATTTTTTAAGTTTCCGATTCGATAGTGAGATTTTGATCCGAGGGTCGGAATGGAATTCCAGAAGTTGTAGTAGTTCCATAGTGTTAATGTGACGTGTGTGTAAAATTTCAAATCATTTGGACGGAGTTTGATAAATGTTTTTATCTAAAATGTATTTTTAGAGTTCTTGGGGTTCTTAGGCTTTAATCCGATGGAAAATAGGTGTTTTGATGTTGTCTTTAGCATTTCGGAGGTTGAATCAAATTTGAATGAAGTTATGGGATATGTTGATAGGTTTGTTTGAGGTCTCGGTGGCCTCGGGATGATTTCGGATGGTTGACGGAAGGAATTTTTGAGTTGGAGTTGCAGCTTTAGCTGGTTTTCTATCATAACCGCACTTGCAATTTGGGTCTGGCAGGTGCGAAGCGGCAAGAGCCGCATTTCAACCGTTGAAATAGAATAGGAGGAAATCCAACAGGAGCCATAAGTGCGATAAGGATATCGTATCTACGATACCGCTGGTGCAGAAAATGTGTCACAGAATCGTATTTTTGGGATGTTAGTGAGTTTTGCAAATGCGATCGATTCTCTGTTGAAGTGGGACCACAGGTGCGGTCCCTTGACCGTAGAAGCGGAATAACTTGGCAGAAAAAGGGACAAAATCGAGTGTTTGTTATAAAACTTGGAAAAATTGAATTGGGAGCTCAGGATAGGCTATTTGAGATGGATTTTCTCCTGGGTGTTTTGGGTAAGTGATTCATATCATTTTTTTTATTATTTTCCCCAAATCTATGCTTAAATTCATACTTTAAATTCGATTTTTGGGTGGAAAAATTGAAGAAAAGTTGGAAAAGGTTCTTAGACCTAACAATTGAATTTGGATCGCGATTTTGATGTCGGATTGGGATAATTTTGATATAAACAAACTTGTGAGAGTGTGAGGATTATGAAATGTAAATTTTACCCGATTCCAAGACGTGAGCCCAAGGGACATTTTGGTTATTTTACATAATTTCGCTATTAGCTTAGAATTTCTTTGTAGAATCAGTTACTTGAAGTATTATTTATATTACGAAATTGAATTGAATAGATTTGGGCCATTTGGAGTCGAGTACTCGTGGCAAGAACGTGGTTTCGGGTTGATTATTGAGCCGTTTTGAGGTAAGTGGCTTGCCTAACCTTGGGGGGGGGGGGGACTTTTCCAGTAAGATTTGGTATATTTGATAATTAAATGCCTTGTATGTGAGGTGATGTGTGTGTACTTGTGCTAATTGTTGAAAATCCTATTTTCATTAAGTAACAACTAGTGTGTTTTCTTTTTTGTTTTATTATTTGCATTATTAAGCTTGTTGTTAGCTTAGGAAAGCATGTCTAAGTGATTAAATTGCCTTAATTGTTCAACTACTTTACTTGAATTCTGTGCAGCATACTAGGGTAGACTATTTGTTTGCCTTAATATGAAGTTTGACATTTCTAAGAATTTCTAATGTTGCTACTGTGTATTTACATTGGGGTTGCGGATGCGGGACTCCGGTAGCTCTCCTCCCCCTGTCTATTTACATTTAGGACTAGAGATGTGGCTTCCAGTGGATCCCCCTGCACAGTTATATGGAACTATGAGAATGCATCCGGTAGATTCCCCCAGTACTGGGTATTTATGTATGGGACTACATAACAGGAATTTGTAGATCCCTGCATACTATGAGCTGGACTATGGGACGGTATCCTGAAAGACCTATTGGATGTGTATATTTGGGACTACAGGGTGGTATCATGGAAGATCCTCGATTGATAATATTGGTTTTGAGTTGTATTTCCTTCTATGTTTACGTTGCCTCTGTATAGTTGTTGTTGTCCTTTATATTCTGTGTTACTTTTACTGCTATATTTTTTTATATTTCTATGTTCTTCACTGTTGAACTTCATCTTTTATTTTAACCTAAGTAGGGCCCTAACATTTCCTCGTCGCTACCTAACCGAGGTTAGGCTTGGCACTTACTGAGTACCACTATGGTGTACTCATGCCATTTATGCACATGTTTTCCATGTGCAGATCACGGTACTTCAACTCAGTCCTATCACCTTTTGAGGTGAGGCAACTACTCTAGCGACTTTGAGGTATATCCGCTGCATACGCAGACCAAGGAGTCACTTTCTATTCTTGCTTTTTAGTATTAGCCCTTCTATATTTCTGTTCCTTGTTAGACATTCTGGAGTTAGAGCTATGTAATATCCTTAGCTTGTAATTCGTGGGTTTTCGGGTTTTAGATTTATATATTGCTTTGGGAGTTAATTACTTTGTATGCCGAGTGGCACCTTTAAATACTATTTATTACTTTATTTCATGTTTAAATTGTTTTACCTCCCTAAATTTGGTTTTTCTTCTGAAATTTAGGCTTTACTAGTCGTACAGACTAGGTTCCATCACAGTAGTTCACGGAAGGCGAACCAGGGTCGTGACATTAATAGGAAAAATGTAAACGAATAAATCCCGAAGCAGGTAAACAATTCCTTTATTAGTAATAATAGATTTCCAAAGATTTATATTTTTTTCATCATTTTTATCAATTTATCTCAGGCCAAAGAAGGCAAATATCAACATCCATAAATCTCAAGGAAAGCAATACAAGCATGCGTAAATCATGCCGAGGACGTACGACCCAATCCAATATAATAATAAAATGTGCACTGCCATAGGGTCGAATGTCGCGAAACATAGATGCATCTATTACCCCGCACGTGAATCATACATGCGACGCGGTCAAATATAAATAAACAATTACCCCTTTCGCGAATCATACATACGACGTAGGTACACATAAAAATCCACATTCAAACAGTCAATCAAAACTTCATCAGAGAAACAATTATTCAAAAAAAGTCAACTCTCTTTTAACGATTTAATAAAAGTTAAGTTTAATCTTTTTTGAAATTCATATATGAATTCGATTTGATTGAGAAGCTTAAGTTGTCAATAATATTACAAATATTTCAAGTATAGCATACTTTTGGGTCTTAGACTACCTGTACTTAAACATAATAGTAGCTACACACGAACTGTCATCACCTCGTGCATATGTAGCCCCCACAAACAGAAGCACATGGTCAGTTATATCACCTATGGGTCAATTCCTTTTTACAAGGTTAGAAATGAAACTTACCTCGCTCCAAAGTTCGAAAACCGGCATTCCACGCCCTCACCAAGACTCAAATCGATGCACAATGCTCCAAAACTAGCCAACAATTATGCAAACTCATTAATATATGTTCAATTACTCATAATAATCTAATTTATAACAATTTCTAACCTCGATCGGAAAGTTGAAATAATCGCCCTCGGACCCACGTGCCTGGATTTCAGAATTTTTCGAAGATAAAGTTTACCCATGATCTCACTAACTCAAATATATAATTTACTCCCAATTCCATGCCCATATTCGCGGTTAAAAACAAAAAATATCTATTTCTAGGTCTTTTCTTCAAAACCAAAATTTTCACTAATTTTTCATTTTAAATACCATGTATTTAACTCCAACTAGTAAAAATCACTTATCTCATGATATATTATGAAACCCCATCTTCAAAAGCTCAAAAAATTGCCCTAGCCGAGTAACAAATAGGTGAAATGAACTCAAACACCATTTTTGAACATTCTGCCCAGCCAATGTCCGCCCTTCATCGCGAACGCGACACTGCCCTCAAGTTCGCAAAGGCAAAAAATCAGCTTCCCAAAAATCCTCTTTAATGAACGTGATACCCAACTCACGAACGCATAGCTTCACCAGGCGAAGCCTTCACGAACGCATGCACCTTCCGTGAACACGAAGGCTAAAAGTTCGAAGACCCAAATTCCCCTTTTTTTCTACGCGTTTGTAGCTCCCCACTCGTGTTTGTGTAGGTTCCTCAACCCCACCCTTCGCGTTCGTGAAGACTAAAACTCATCAGCCTCAATATTCGTCTTCGCGAATGCGGAACTCCCTTTGCGTTCGCGAAGAAGGAAACCATATACTGTAAATCAGTAGCAGCGAAAACCCCAAACTGGTCCGAAACTATCACAAAACACTGTCGAGGCCCCCAGGACCCTGTCTAATCACGCAAACTAGTCCCATATCATAACATGGACTTTCTCGAGGCGTCAAATAACATCAAACAACATCAAAATCCTAAATCACACCTCGATTCAAACTTAATGAACTTTAGAACTTCAAACTTGTGTATTTGATGCCAAAACTTATCAAATCTCGTCCGATTGACCTCAAATTTTGCGCACAATTCATAGTTGAAATTGCGGACCTACTATAACTTTTAGAATCAGGTTTTGAACGAGATATCAAAAATTCCACTTCCGGTCAAACTCCTCAAAGACCTTCAAATTTCTATCTTTAGCCAAATGGCTGCAAAATTATCCATGGACCTCCAAATTAAATTTCGCTCACGCTCCAACACCAGAATCACCATACCAATCTATTCCCACACTTGGAATCCCAAACAAATATTAATAATACTGAAATGCACTTCAGCCCATACTTATGCAATTCTTTCAAAAATATTGACTTTCACAATAGGTTCCGAAATGTTTCCGAGTCTTCCAAAACCTTATCCGAACATACGCCCAAGTCTAATACCATTATAAGAAACTTCAGGAACCTTAGAATCCCGATTCAGAGGTCGTTTAATTAAAAATCAAATCTTAGTAAATTTATTCAACATAAAGCTCCCAAAATGAGAATTCTGTTTCCAAATAAACGTGGAACTTCTTGAAATTCAATTCTAACCATGCATACATGTCATAATACCTGAAGTGAAGCAGCACATGGCCTCAAACTATTGAACGACACACTAGAGCTCAAAAAGGCCGGTCGAGTCATTACATTCTCTTCCACTTAAACATATGTTCGTTCTCGAACGTGCTAGGAACTGCAATGGAGTTATATCAAATCACTGTTTAATACCTGGTGCACCTACCCATGCTACTACAACCCATTTGGGCATATTAACTCGGTCGTTTCTAAAGATATTCCCTTTTATTCAAGAATATAAGATTAGAGCCCAATTCCAACATCCAGAATTCTCTGTCAAGCTTGATTCCAATATATGAACACCATATAAATCACTACACGAGGTACCCGAACATGACTGCATACCTTTGCTAAATTCTCACCATACACCACATCCTTCACATGACCATAATAACATTCTCTAATCATAATAACCAACATTCCCCGAATCTGACGCTCATAATGCACCTCATGATATATCCAAGTCTTGTTCCAACTCTCGCAATACCGCCATGATAGAAGAGATGTGTAGAAATATATAACTAACTGCCGAGTCAGTAAATCATTGAGTCTATACTTCTGACAAAAATCATTACCGCGTTCTGAACCAAATAATAATCTTTGCTCTTTAATATACTCCATATAATCCAACTGCACTAATCCTAGATCAAATAATCTCGTCTCACCTAGTACGAATTGCTCGGGTAATAAACCACCCCGGTAATGATCAAAAGTCTCATATAATGCCACAACGTGCCAATAGGCTACAAGCTCGAACGTGATACAAAAGGAAAACGACAACTAATACGAATTTAACTCAAAATATGGGAAACAAAACACACAAAACAGATACAGGAAACTATGCTCAACATCACACTGTTGCGGCTTTCAACCTGATTCAATCAACATACCTATGGCGGTGTGCCACCCGATCCACACATAAATTCACATAAAAAGATACACACCGAGCTGAATTGCTCGTTACTACAAAATACTGAATATTAACCACAAGAATGCTAAGTGCATAATACCATCCTTGGGGAGACAGATAGCTCCATAACTACAAAACTCAAGCAAAACTAAAGTGCGATATGTGATCCATATATAAATCATGTATTCAAGCCACAACTAATAGAAATAACTTACTCATGATATATGACGAAATCCCTTCTTCAATAGTTCAAAAAATCGCCAAGCCAAGTGAAAAATGGGTGAAATGAACTCAAGCCCCAATTTTAAACATTCTGTCCAGCCCATGTCCGCCCTTCTTCATGAACGCGGCACAGCCCTCGCGTTCGCGAAGGCCAAAAATCAGCTTCCCAAATATCCTCTTTAGCGAACGTGAGACCCATCTCGCGAATGCGTAGTTTACTAGGCAAACCCTTTGCATACGTGTGCACCTTCTGCGAACGCGAAAGACAAAAATTCAAAGACCCAGTTTCCCCTTTTCTTCTATGCATTTACGACTCCCCACTCATGTTTGCGCAGGTTCCTCAAGCCCACCATATGCATTCGCAACCTCCACATCGCATTCGCGAAGGCCAAAACTCAGCAACCTCAATATTCTTCTCCTTGAACGCAGAACTCCCTTCACGTTCGCGAAGGGGGAAACCAGATACAACAAATCAACAATAGCAAAACACTTGAAATTGATCTGAAGCACACCCGAGGCCCTAGGACCCTGTCCAATCACGCAAACGAGTCCCATATCATAAAATGGACCTTTTCGAGGCATCAAATCACATCAAAATCCTAAATCACACCTCGTTTTGAACTTAATGAATTTTAGAACTTCAAACTTCTATATTCGATGGTGAAACTTATCAAATCTCGTTCGATTTACCTCAAATTTTTTGCACAAGTCATATTTGACATTACAGACCTACTCGAACTTGCGAATCGGATTACGACCCCGATATTAAAAAGTCCACTTCTGGTCAAACACCTCAGAAACCTTCAAATTTATATCTTTAGCCAAATGACCCAGGACCTTCGAATTTGCTTCTAGTCTTGACCTAAACACAAGAATCACCATATGGAGCTATTCCCAGACTCGGAATCCCAAATTGACATAATAACATTTAAATGCACTTCAACTGAGACTTATGAAATTGTTTCAAAAATGATAACTTCCACAATAGGTGCCAAAGCGTTCCTAAGTCTTCCAAAATTCGGTTCGAACAAATGCCCAAGTCTGAAATTATCATACGAACATGTTGGAACCTTCGAATCCCGACTCTGAGATTTTTTACTAAAAAATTAAATATTAGTCAATTCTTTCAACTTAAAGCTTCCGGAATGAGAATTCTCTTTCCATATAAACTCCAAACTTCCAAGAATTCAATTCCGACCATGCGTACAAGTCATAATACCTACAGTGAAGAATACTCATAGCTTCAAACTACTGAACGACGCACTAAAGCTCTAAATCCACGTACCAATGCATATAATGCATTAAAATATACCATGTACCTCCACTCTCAAGTGCTCAACCACTCCGTACTGTATATGGCCATCCGACCCAAGGAAGATCCATCCTGGAATATATACAAATCATTGACAACAGTTACTCAGTATCGAGAAAGGAGATTCCAGCCCAATAGAGAAGATCCATCTCCAGGTATAAATATTCTGGACAAGATGCATGTCCAGGGAATATCCATCCCTCAATAATATCAACAACGCTCACTGGGAGTGTGTTACATACTTTGGAGGGGCTCCCACATCCCTAGTGCTATCATAATTATCAACACAACAGCTACGACGTGTAGCCTGATTCCATAATTATCACTCATAATCAGGGTCACACTCAATCATTAGTCTCCAGTATCACACACACGGGCTCAAATGCCATGATACTAGCCCGAAACAATGATATGACATGCCAAATAATATCAAATGAGACAAAGACATGATATAGTATACATGAATAAGACTGAGTACAAAATATCAGTGAATCTAATGAAATCACATCAAGGAATGACCACTCACATCTCAACAGTATCGGCGTGAAGCCCTTAGAGGATAGCTAGTATGATTTACAACATTTACTTGATCACATGGTAGAAATAAGCATATTAGCAAGAAAGAGTCACTAAGTAGTGCCATGGATTGAACCAATACATAATTCTCACAGTGAACGCCCGCACGCCCGTTACTTGGCATGTGCGTCACCCCAATGCAATCATATAGCACATAGTTGGGGGTTTTGAACCCTCGGATATAAGTTTAGAAGTATTACTTACCTCAAACCAAGCCAAATCCTACTCCATCACGCCCTTGCCTCTAGAATCGGCCTCCAAACCTCTTGAATCTAACCAAAAGCAATACAATGTAATCAATATAGGCAAAGGAATCAACTCTACAATAAAAAATATCAATTTAGACCAAAATCCTGAAATTCACCCAAACTTGGCCCCTGGGCTCATGTCTCTGAATCCAACAAAAATCACAAAATTTGAAAGACCTTTCACTCACGAGTCTATTCATACCAAATTCATCAAAATTCGGCATCAAATGGCCCCTCAAATCCCCAAATCAAACTCTCCAATTTCCAAGCCCTAACCCTCATTTTCATCCTAAATTCTTACTAATTACATGCTTAAACAACAGAAAATAATCATAATCACGAGTGTTAGGTTCAAGAAACTTACCTCAATGAAAACTTCCTTGATTCCCTCTTCAAAACCCTCTAGAATCTCCAATCCCGTCTTTAAAAATTGTGGAAATGGACAAAAATTCGCGAATGGTTTAATTTATACATTTTTCCTAGGAATTTCCACACAAGTGGCCTATTTTTGCACCTGCAATATCGCACCTGCAGTCAACGCGTCACATCTATGATGTTCACTTAACTCTCCAGCTTCCACACATGCGCCCCAGGCCTCGCACCTGTGGGCTCGCAGGTGCGGTCAAATCTTTCACTCCTATGACAATTTCTGCATCTGAGGTCCCCACTCAACAGGTGCGGAAGCATTAGAAGCAGTAGCTCAGCTGTAAAATCCCATTTCTAAACTCTCCGTTAACCATGCGAAATCATCTCGAACCCCTCGGGGCCTCAAAAAAACATACCAAAACATCACATATCAACATACTAACTTATTTCAACCTTTGAAACACTCAAAACAACATCAAACACCATATCACATATTCAAGACTAAGAACTCTAAACCTTCAAATTCTGCAACCGGTGCCGAAACATATCAAACCTACCTCAAATTTTACACACACATCACAAAGGACACTACGAACCTGCTCCGACTTTTAGAATCTCATTCCCACCTCGATATCAAGTTTTTCATACCAACCAAAATCTCTCAAATACCAATTTCGCCAATTCACGCCAAATTCTACCACATACCTCCAAATTACATTTCGGACACGCTCCCAAGTTCAAAATTACCTAAAGGAGTTAACTGAATTGTCAGAAATCACATCCGAGATTGTTTAAACATAAGTGAACATCTAATTAACTTTTCTAACTTAAATTTCTAAATTGGGGACTAAGTGTGCCATCCCGCATCGAAATCACTCTGAACCCAAACCAACCAATACGATACGATGAAGAATACATAAAGAAGTAGAACTGAGGGAAACAAGGCTATAACTCGCGAAATGATCGGCCAGATCGTTACAATAAATCAACTACAAAATATACGAAAGACACATTATATACAATTTGTATAAACTATGAAGGACTCACTACCAGCACACATTAAGACCAAATCAAAATTTCAGATTCTAGTTAATTAGAAACTTTTTCATGTAGTTAGTTGGTATAAAATTTATTTTTGGATCTTCTTCTTTTGCTTACATTTTTTATTTTCTTTTTAAACTTTGATTTTAATAGCAGGCGAATTGGAAAATTTGAGACCCTCCACAATCATTACTGCTACCACTTTAAGATACATCATCTTTTATCTTTTCGTTAATTATGGTGGCCATTAAAATTGCGAGCAGAGAAAGTGTTTCAAATGATTATAGGTATACAACGGTATAAAAGCCCATTTTACGAGAATAAGATGTTGATAACATTGAAAGTGAGGTGAATATGCGCATCTTTAAATGTAATTAAATTCCTTGATTGAAGGCGCTAATAATGGATTTGGAGCTTTTTAAGGCCGAATATATATATTTTGTAAATAAAACGTGTTTACGTTGGGTAATTAATTAAACATAAAATTTTTTGGTAATTAAATTTTAAATAGTGTATAAAAATATAAAAATTCCTAAACTTTTTAATTGAATACAAATATACAAATATTTAATGCTTTTGTTTTTGGTTATAGGATAGTAGTCTTAAAGACATTAAGTATTATTATTATAGTAAAGATTCAATTCGTGCTAATAAGATATTATCCATACATTTGCAACATACTACATTGGATATTGTTGCAAAAAGTCTTATTTAGTAATATGAAATTTGAGTAATTTAATATAAAATTCTAAAATATTTCTGCTATGAAAAAGATTTCACATTGCAAATATATTGGAGCTGTGGGTTTATGGAAAGAGTCTCTCTACTTACATAAGGTAGGGATAAGACTGCATACATAATACCCTTCTAAACTCTCGAATTATGGAATACACGGTTTTTGTTGTTGTTATTGTTGCGGTGTAAAATAAGAAAATCTTTCCTTTTAATAAAGATTTCATATTTTTTTAATCTATTGACTTCATAATTATCTAAGCAAAAAAATACTCCCTTCGTTACAATTTATGTAAATTGACTGGATACAGAGTTTAAGTAAAGAGAGAATACTTTTAAACTTGTGGTACAAATGAGGCAGATATATCTTATGTGATTATAAATCAATGCATAAAGGTGAATTGTTTCTAACTAAGAAAATGAGCCATTCTTTTTAGCACAAATCAAAAAAAAAAAAGTTCACATAAATTAAAACGAAAAGAATAATAAAATATATTATTAAAAGTTTTGGGATCTAAAACAAAGGCTTTATTAGCCCTACCCTTTGAGCCACCCCAGATGATAAGAGGTCAACGAAAATTAGTTTCTTGTAGCTAATTAATTATTCCTAAAGTTGGCTGCAAAGTCGGTCCTCGAGTGAGAATGTAAGTGTAAAAGATATTCCTGTTCTTTGTTTCTCCTAAAAATGTGTGCGTACATCTAGATTGAGTCTAAATAAGGGCATTTTATTTTCCACCTGTCAAACTTTAGTTGTCCTCTTACTTCGAATGAGCTGGTCTTTTATTTTGCTTTTAACAATCCAACTTTTGCCTAACGGGGCATAAGTTCTTCATGGGTGCGGGGCATAAGTTCTTTATGGGTGCGGGGCATAACTTATGGGATATTATGATGCAAAAATATGAACTTAATTTCCGCGGCAAAATTGTTTGTCCTGATGGGCAAAACATAAAGAGCCGCACAAAACTGGGGCAATAGTGCAACCGACCCCCTCCCCTCTCTCCAACTTAGTCCACTCCTAAATCTCACAAAACCAAAAAAATCCAAGAAGTAATAATAGGTGAAAAATATCAACGAAATCGTATGAAAATGGTGGTAGCGGTTATGGTGGTCGACGTGGGTGTAGATAAGGAAGTGGTGGTTGATACAGTGGTGAAGCATTAATAGTGGGCAGCGAGCAGTTGCAAGAAGAGGGGAGATGCAAATGGATAAAAATAGAGTTTTTCTTTTCTTTTTTTGGATTAGAAGTTTTTTATATTTCTCGGACTATTTGAATTTTAGGCCATATGTATTCTTTTAATTGGCTTTTGCTACATCATTGCACATTACTTTGTTAATTGTTTGAGGGAAAGGAGCCTAAATGGTACACTTTTAATATAGATAAGGTGTTCAAATGGTCGTAAGTTAAATTTAGGAGGCTATATGGAATATTTGGATAAGTTTAAGGGGACGTCTAGGTATTGCGCCTCTGTTTCGAGATGTCAGTCAGCAAAGCATTATCTTCATCTCGCACAACTTTTCGGCAGAAGATACCAATAACGACAACATGGTCTACCACCAACTCTAAGAAGCAGAGTTAGTTCACAACTGTGTCGTGTCGAATTCAGAATTTAGATAATTTATCGGTGAATATAGAATTTTGTTTATCGGCGATGAACGTATAAGGGAGTTTTTTCTAATTATAAGTATATAATTTTTACCCGGTCAAAACAAGCTCCTACAGGACTCTTAAAGTTTAGGATTTTTCTTTAAAATATTAGGATTTTAATTTTTTTTTAGGATTTAATTGCATGTGCATATTCATTACTGCATGTTTTAAGATTGATTAGGATTTAATAAATTTGTTTACAAATTAAAATATAAAAAAATATATAGATGTATTTCCGAAACTTGAAATTATTTTTGTTTAACTTTGACTTGGTTTAGTTTTATTTGTGATAATTAGAAATTTATGGTATTTAAAAAAAAGGTAGTAAATAATTTAAATTAAAAGGAAAAAAAAGACAAAAAATATATGTATATACATATACAGCCACTAAGATTGGGCCAGACCTGAGCGGCCCAACATGCTTCTCCCTTTCAAACAACAAACTACCCAGCTCAAATAACCATCCCTGATATAGTCCACACAACACCAAACCAAACGACACCGTTTCAGGACCAGGTCATCACAGCCGATAATCTTACTTCAATCCAACGGCCACGAATCCCCCCCCCCCCCCCATTTTTGTATACATATGTCCAAATGTCTCTAATACAATCAGACACCAAACCCTCCCCTTCCTCGTACACTCTTCTATGACCTAAAAACACCCATTGACCACCGCCGACCACCCCTTGATCACCAGCCTACCACCCTAACGCTGCCGCTCGAAATCGCCTCACGGCGGCGGGCGGCAACCAAACCCCCCCATATTTACACCACTGAACTGTCACAACCTCCCCTTTCCCACCCTGTAATTATTTCCCATCGAACAAGTCCCCTCCGTCTCGAATCTTCAAAAACAGGGTAGTCGGAACCACCGTTTCCGGCGACCTTGTTCCAATCCCTCCCATCTTTACAGCATAAAACCACTAGGACAGACCCTTCCCCGTCCTGCATCCCACTCCCTTCGAATCCCCCTACCCTATCATCTCAAATATTCTCAGAAAGGTCGTCGGATACCCTATCTCTAGCGACCCTATTCCAAAGCCCTCAAAATTTACACCCATAAAGCACCTTAATCTCCTCGTTTCAACTATGTAGGTCACCTCACTCGAATCTGCCTGAAACCCTTCGAATATCAATTCAAAGCCTAACACTAAATCTCAAAATATGCCGGAAATGGCTCAAACTCCTCCTAGGCAATCCCTGGTCCTTCCTATCCCCAACCATACCACCCATGAATGCAAAACATCCTCAACCACTAAATAAATCCCAATCTGCGACCACACCGAGGTCTCAGAACCTTGAAAGCCCCTCCTTGAATTCTCAAGCCGGTTGTACATCACCCTAGAAGGTTTGGAACCCCTGTGGAAGGGGTCAAGAATCGGTGAAATGATCCAAAGACACGCATGAAAAAAGCTAAGTTTTCTGTATATTTTCATTGCTTTAGCTCTTACATGTTTTATTTCTTTTAATAATTGTTTAGAGTCAGTAGTTACATGCCTAATAGTTTGAAGTTCTTTAGTTTGATTTCTTTCGCTTGTTTGTCTGTTTGTCCACAATTTCATCTGAAATAGGTTTCAATATTCATATGCTTTGTTTGACACTAGTCTGGAAGTCTCTTCGTCTCATGAATAATTGCATATCTCGTTAACATTAGCTCCTTGATCTTGAAAGCTTAGTTAATTCTTTAGTACTGTTATTTTTATGGCTTAACTAACATCCATCTTCTGATTCTTCATTTGTTTTATTCTATGATTTCTGGTTCACCCCAAAGTATTTGATTGCCATAATGATATTGATTTTTTAGTATTGATATTGGTTTAAGCTGATTTGGGGGTTGGACCCTTAATTGTTCAATGGTAGTCTTTACTTGATTCATAAGTTGATTCATGAACTAAATACCCACCCCTTGCTGTGTGCCTCTCGTTTTTAAGTATTGTTGAGCACTTTGATTGAGCTATTTCTGAAAGCTAAGTGTTGATATATGTATTCATTCTTCTGGTCCTTTGTTTTGATAATTCTGTATAATGTTTAGATGTGAAAGTCTACATTAAGGCTTTTGTGTTGAACCTTGATAATTTTTGCTGATTTTGAACTTTCATGAGCCTGTTAGTCTAAGATTAAAAAGGTGACCCAAACTTAATTGACCAGGGTTAAGGAATAGCTAAGGCTAAAAAACTTCGGGGGAGGGGGTAATTAGGAAAGGAAGTGAGGGTATAAGAGGGATTTGAACCTTTAAAAAATCTGATAGTAATCCTTTAGAACCTTCTAGCAACGACTAAAACACAATTCCTGCCTCAAAATTGAGGCACAAGTCAGGAAATGAGACCATTTAGGCAAAGTGCAAATTTGAGTTAAGGACTAAAAGAAATAAGAGGAAAATCTGATGCCGTAAGGCTTTACTATAAAAGAAACCATCTGGGCATTTTTTAAGGGATTCCGGAACCTTCTCTTTGAATCCTAGAGATAAAAATACACCTTAGCTTTCCTTATATCTGTGAACAACTATTAGTGCTGTTTTGATCATTTTTTAGATTGCATGTCCTCACAAAACTCTGCCAAAAATCCATGGTGCTCTGGTTCATTTGTTGTTGCTTTGCTTTTGCTTGTTTTCCCTTACTCATAGGCTTCTTTTCCTTGTCAAATTATAGGTACTTCTCAATACTCCTTAATGTATAAAGTTCAATTGTAATGTATCCTCCAAGTGTGAAGATCCACGTTGGCTATTCTTTTTTTGAATCCCCGCCCAGTTTCCCATCTCTAGTTAGGCATATGTAAGGATAGGATAGCTATCCTGTTATACTCAGTTGTTTGGACTTGTTTATTTTTGTAATAATTGGACAATTGGGACTGCTTCAATGTGTAATAACTGGACATTCGACTGAATTTCTTCTTTTATGTATATAATTAGTAAGTCCAATTATTAATCTGGCTGGTCCGAGTGTTGTTCATTTGCACTCAGAGCCATTGGATTTAGGAAATGTTAGTTTTGATAATCATGTGAAAATCAAAATGTTGTGTAACATTTCACTTCATTTAAATCTCCATACGTTTAGTCATAATTGGTTTTCAGAGCTATCCAATATAGTGTAACCTGATGCATAGTTGAATTTTGGAAGGTAAATTCGCATGCTCTGACTGATGAGTATAAGAGTCGTGTAATTTAGATTTATGGCTAAAAATGATATAACATAATCACTAGTAACTCTCATGTTGAATCTAGTAGATGTATTTGATGTTTAATGTCTTGTGAAAAATGATATAAAATGATCATCGGCATCCTCTTTATAAATGCATAGACGATTAATCTTGTGTATAGATTCGAACTGAAAAAGCATCATTGAAACTGGGTTGTATGGACTCCCCGTCAAAAATAAACTTCAAGCCCAATTTAGAGGCCCGACAGTGGCCAAACACAATATGTGATTTGGGCCAGCTCAAGTTTGAGTCCAATATGTAAAATTAGCCATGAATGAGGCTAAGAGGTATGTATTGTTTCTCAAATACACGGGCCATACATAAATAATTACTGCATTTAAACACTAGCTATAGTAGAGAATCTAGTATACATTAGAACGTCTTAAAATAAGGGGAGCTGCGTTAAGACCATCAAATATCATGCTATGGCTCCTTAATTTATTAAAACACATAGAAAATAGGAAAGTGTCGTTTAGCGAATTTCACGGCCCTTCCGCAAATCTCGAAGACGTAGTTGCTATAGGAGCGTGTGTTTAATAAAAATACCTTCCTAAATTCGGGTGCACATTTATATGACCCAAATCCCATTCTCAATGGAATTAAAATATGTATAAAATTGCTGGTGCATTTATGTGACGCAATTCGCGACGTGTTTTAATAACATTGCAAATTTTCCTGAAAGATGTAAAAAACGGTTAATAATCTAAAATTACGAGTTAACAAGTGTGGAAAATCACATTTTAGCCACTTAAAATGAGTTTAAGCGACCATGCTAGAACCACGGGACTCGAGGGTGCCTAAAACCTTCCCTCGGGTCAACAGAATTCCTTACTCAAGAATTTCTGGTTCGCATTCTCTAATTGGGTAGTCGAAATTTCCTCGATTTGGGATTCTAAATAAACCGGTGACTTGGAAAACAAAAATCCAAACCCATCCCAAGTGGCGACTCTTGAAATAAATAATTAATCTCATTGCGAATAATGTCACTTTAATTGGAAAACTCATATACATATGTCATCCTTTGGGGTAGCCACGTGTAAGCGGAAAAAGGATGTGTGACAGCTCTGGCGACTCTACTGGGGAAGGAACCCAGAATCTCTGGTTCAGGGTTCAAGAATTCGAGCTTACAATAACTGTTATATTTGGCTTTTACTGATTAACTTGCCTGTTCTGTGCTAAATGCCACATGTTTTAACGCTTTGATATTATCTGAACTGTACATATACATTTTTACGAAACCCTTCACTTCTCATTTCCGGGGATGTGCTTACTAGTTGAGACTCCCTATTCTGTTAGTGTCTTACCCTGAATTAAGAAAGAGGCTGGACAAGTTACAAAGCCGGACGATCTCGGGGGTCCCCGGTACGTAGCCCCCTCCTCGACTCGAGTTGTCCACTCGGGTACACAATCTAGACCCTATACCGAGGTTCTCAAATTAGTATAATGAAAACTTCATGCCGGATCCCTAGTAGGAACATTTATTTGTATAATGCATTTTTGACTTAGGTGACTCAACACAGGGGTTGGGTCCGTCTAGGACAGGTGCCCTGAAATAAAAGACCACCCTGATGCATTTTTACGTGCTAATATTTGCCTCGGATTTGCATATTGACCGGCTTGTAAACAAAGGAAATAATTGAGAGAAATAAGAAGTGATAGGGTAGTCACTTTTTAAAAACCAATGCTCAAGTAGCGCCGAAATGCTGCCGGGTTTTTCAAAACGAAAAACAAACAGACAAACAAACAAAAAAAAAAAACAAAAAAAACAAAAACCACAAAAAACAAAACAAAGGCACCAAATTTTGGAGTTTTTCAATAATGTCTGCAGGTTTTGATAAATTATTTTGGCTGGGTCCAACCCCTCTTTCAGAATTTCCAGAAATGCCCGATTTTATTTTCTTACTTCAAAATGAGTCGGATAGTACCATTATTGCAATAATAGCTGAATGATGCTACTGGGGAGGCCGGAAGGCTGATCATATGCAAATGTTTACCTCTCAATTTTATTCGGGCCAGTAAGCAAGCATAGCCTAAAAACCTTCTTGCAAAAGTTTCAATAGGCCGTATTTGCAAAGCCGGTCTTTGTTTTAAAATAAATATCAAAAATATCAGTTTTAACATTTCGAGAATACTAATTCGCCCTAATAAATGTGTTGAATGAGCACGATAATGAACAAAATTCCTTTGGAGCTGCGGCTGTTGTGGAATGACCTCGGAGAAGCCGGACAGAAAAGGGTCAAAGCGCATCTGGGAGGCCTCACTAGTTTTCTGAAAATCAACCCTAGGGGGACATCATAAATGCCTTAATCACCTTCTGGGACCCTGCCCACAACGTCTTCCACTTCTCGGACTTCGAGCTAACCCCGACCTTGGAGGAAATGACTGGATACATCAGAACACATACAATCCCAAATTCTAAGTATTTTAACATAAAACGTTTAGGGCCACACTACTTATGGGTTTCGTTTGGCGCTGTGCACCTTATTTTATTATGTTAAGGTCTAATACTAGAGCAAACTATTATTTTTCTATGAGATGCGCCTCTAAATAATACTTAATTAATTTTAACTTAGACTTTCTACCCAACTCAAAAGCTCAAGCACATATTGTAAAATTAAGTTAGTATTAGAAATGTGTACTCGTCCTTCAGCATATTGAGCTGTTATACAGAACCAATCTTCACAAAGGCCATTCAGCAAATTATATTGGCCAGGCCTGAGTGGGTTGTTGAATAAAGCTCTCACACGGTGGGCTCCTAAATGAGCCCAATTTGTATTTTTGTAGCACTCAATAGCACCAATTATAAACACACTGAACAAATGATTTATTTTGCAAAAAAAAGAACAACTAGAATTATTCATATCACATACGAGACTCCAATTGACTTCCAACTTCTTCACATTATTCAACTCATGGGTATAACAATGTGCTTAATCCAGAATTTGATGACAATGACAATAATCAAAGAGAGCTTAAGCTAAAACAATGTATGAAATTGATACTAAATACGGTTGACTCCTGGAGTTCATATTTTTAAGCAGGCATGTAGTGAATCCATTATAAATTAGTAGGCTAAAAATGTAACAGTTTATACAGTCCAATGCAGATATATATTGAATGCAAATCCCAATTAAACTTCCTTGAACCGATGTTCATCACCCAATACAAAACTGATTATTATTACATAAGGATCCAAATTGAAACAACACAACAAAGAGTCAGCTATGATGTTGCATTTCAGTCCCAAAGCAAAGCTACATAGAGGTGAATTTGAAGATGTGCACATAGTATTATGATGAATCAAAGAGAAAGGAAGAGCCAGTAGCAGTTTAACCGCAAAACCAGTAGATCAACAGTTCACTAGCTCAGGGAAAAGCAATATCAAACCCAGATTCATTTGGAAACAACACACATGGAGACCCGTTTAAATTCAACCAGACAAACCCAGACAAACACCTTTAAATGATCTTAGAGGCATTCGAGACCCAACCAGGAAAAATTCCAAAAAATCTCAGTACTCAAAACCAGCTAGATAACGTAAATTGAAGACCTAGAATCTGAAATTAAAATGAGCTCCAATGGACCAATATTTTTTTTTAATTTTTTTTTTCTGGTTTTGAAGATCTAAAAGCCTTATTTTTAAGGGAACTTTCAAGTATTCTGACTAAGTAACATTTCTAATTTCTGCTTTTTATTGGAATTGCAGGAACTGAATTCCAGATCTAAATTTTTGAAATGTTTTAGCTAGTGGGCTTTTCATTTAGCAATTTTCAGGACTTTTTCAAAAACTATTCTGGGAATTTTCAGAGATTTCAAATTGTGCGAAAAGCTTGTGAATAAAGGCACTAGGGTGCCCTTTTTTAGCCAAAGCGTAGGGCAACCCCTTTATTTTAACCATTAGTCCCTTTCCTATTTTAAGATTTTACTCACTTAGTCTTTTATTTTCTAACTTGTTTCTCAAGTTACTGCACTAAAACTACTGCATTTTAGACTAAGACCCTATTCTAGAAGGGTCTAAGGAATTCTAGCATTGTTTTCTATTTATGGAATAACTTCACTACCCTTACTCTTATTCTGAAATTACAAGACCTACATACACTAAACCAAACCCCTTGGTCTCAATTCTACCATAGTCAGTCAATATTGAATCAATCAGCTATACCCAAGCAAAACTTAAGATTGAACTAATTATTTTAGCTTACACTGACTAAAACTAAACAGCTATATCCAAACAAACCGACATCAATTAACAGTAGAAGTAAGGAGTTACCATAAACTAAAAATCAATGAAGCCTAGAGGTTCAGCTATAACCAAAGCTATACTAGGCCAACTGAAAGTCATGAATCCAAATTAGGTTGGTATTGCTTCTAATTACTCCATAAAAAACCAAAATCAAGTTCAATTAGGCAGACTAAAGAAACGAACAATCAAGGATTTTGGAACTAAATACAAACAGTAATTTCTAACAAATCTAAAGAATCAAATGATAATGTAAAACAGAATACTTTGAAAAAAATAAAATATAATCTAATGAGAAATAAAACATTATAAACAGTAATCAGAAATCAAGTCTAAAAGAAAATGAATACTCAGATAGCTGGAAACTAAACATGATCAAAACTTTCACTTAAAACTATAAAAAACCAAAATAATTCAAAACCTAATTATTAAACAGGAGAAATGAAATAAAAATGAAAACAATCGCAAATGAAGTGAACTCACTGACTGGACTCGAATTAAATCCTAAAATAGAGTTATATGTTTGTTCTTGGTATGAACAAACATGCAACTTCATTTGGGAACTCAAATTGCACAACCTTCTAAAAATTGGTAGATTTTTAGATTTTTAAGTCGAGAAGCTTCAAGACTGTTCCAAGGAAATAGGGTTCAGTTTTGGGTAGAGGAGGCAAATGAGAGTATAGGGTGTGTTTTTGGTGTCCATTGGAGTCGCCTCTGCCGTGGATGGTGGAGCAGCCGCTCCTTTGGACAAATATTCGAGGAGTTTGGCTGGGGTTTGAGGGTTGATATTTGGGGGGTTGGAAAGAGGAGAAGACAGGGAGCATATGGTGTTAATTTGGGCATATTTGGAGCTACGCCGGGGGCGGCAGCGATTTTCGGCCAGCAGCAGACGGTGGAAAGATGGAGGTTTGCGGTGGTGCTACACCGGAGGTCAGCTCGTACGAGGAAGGGGAATTTTGTCTCCAGGGTTATGAGTGCTTTCAGACACTTTTATTAAAAGTGTGAGATCAAATCTGGCCATGAGATGAGGAGTGATGAACGGCTGAGATCATGTGCCCAAAAACGACGTCATTTTGGGGCGTCTCTAACGAGAGACCGGGTAGGAGATTGGGTTTGGGTTAATTTTGATGGGTTCAGGGGTCTTGGGCCAGAATTTATTGTAAACAATGGCCCAAATCATGGGTTTTCATTAAGAGACCCAAGTTATTTATATATTTTTCTCTTATATATATATATATATATATATATATATATATATATATATATATATATATATATATAGATTTTAATCATAGTAAAAATAAACCAAACCAGATTTAAACACCACAAAATAAACTAATTAACCTCTAAAATAACCTAAATTCTAAATTTAAAAGAAAAAATTAAACAAATTTAAGAATAACCATTTTTGTTATTTTACAATATTATTTAGACCTAAAATATGAAAACTCAATCCTAAATGCAAACATGCTATTTTAATTTTTTTATGAATTATATTAATTAAAAATACACAAAAATACAAATAAACACAAAGTCACGCAATTAATTCTAATAATAAAAGAAAATCCTAATTTTAAGGATTCTATAGAAACATTCCGAGCGAGGCAAAAATCAAGTGCTCACAACTGCCCCTCTTTGCTCGAAGACACGAAGGGTTTTCGGGCGAAGATAAATGAGCAACTGAGAGATTTTTTCCTGTTTTGCATTCCATGAGAAGCATTTTGAAAATTGTCTGACTGAACCCTACTTCAAAGGTTGCCTACATATCCTTAGCTACAAAGGAATCAGGTCAGTGTAGTTCTTG
The DNA here is from genome assembly GCA_034376525.1 of Nicotiana benthamiana. Taxonomy (NCBI): domain Eukaryota; kingdom Viridiplantae; phylum Streptophyta; class Magnoliopsida; order Solanales; family Solanaceae; genus Nicotiana; species Nicotiana benthamiana. The sequence continues at coordinate 44,775,123 of CM067326.1, forward strand.
AGTGTTTGGCAGCTAGGACTACCATGAGTTGTGATTTAACTGCTGATGCTGCTTCTAGTGCTTGCTGACCTCCTTATTACACCAAAGTAAATCAAAAGATAAGATAACTATGCCTATCATCTATGAGTTACAAGATTCCTATCTATAATTCTCTTTGGAACTTGATCTTGAGTCTAAGTTTGATTCGTCGTGGACCTTGATCTGAATCTTGATACTTGTAAGTTGTAGGGGCTGGTTGTTTCTTCAGCATTTGAAGCAAAACAGGACATCTGCCACCGGTGATTTTGAATCAATTTTTTTGGGCAATCCGCATCTTCTTTTTCAACCATTTCGGATTTGTTTCCTTTTTTTTCTTTTATTATTTTCCTATATTTTGAATTGAGATTCGCTCTTCCGGTCATCTCAAATCTTGCGCCTTCAGGTAAAACCTTTTCGGACGCCAAAACAAACAAACGAATGAAATTTTCTACCCTAATTTTTACTAGGAAAAATTTGTGAGTTATCTGTAACACCAATCTAAGTTATTTCTATTGAAAACAATAAAAAATAGGATTCTTTATCTTTTGGAATGATTGCCAGGTTATGCTGCAGATGACCGGGTTATGCCGTGGAAGAAAATGGTACTCAGCTGGGATAAGAGGAGAATCCATGGGTTATTCCGGGATAGGAATAAAGAGTCCCTGCTGGGGATGAATGAGAAAAATCCATGGGTTATTCTGGGATGGTATAACAAAGATTCCTGGGTTATGCCAGGGAGATCCGCGGGTTATGCACGGATTGAAAGAAAAGACTGCTAGGTTATGCATGGGGAACTCGCGGGTTATGCTGAGATTTTAAAGAAAGACTCTTAGGTTATGCTAGGGGAATCCGTGGTTTATGTCGGGATTGAAATAAAATACTCCTGAGTTATGGCGTGGGATTCGCGGGTTATGCCGAGTTTCGAAGAAAAAGAATCCTGGGTTATGCCAGGGGATCCACGGGTTATGCCAGATTGAAAAAACGACTCCATGGTTATGCCAGGGGGATCCGCGGGTTATGCCGGGATTGAAAGAAAAAGACTCTTGGGTTATGCAAAGGGAATCCTAGGATTATACCGGGATTGAAAGAAGGAACTCCTGGCTTATGCTAGGGGAATCTGAGGGTTATGCCGGGATTGAAAGAAAAGACTCCTAGGTTATGCCAGGGGAATCCGCGAGTTATGCCGGGATTGAAAGAAGGAACTCTTGGATTATTCTAGGGGAATCCACGGGTTATACCGGGATTTGGAAAAAGACTCGTGTTGGGGAAGAAAAGAGAAAGATCCTTAGGTTATGTTGGGGAATGGTGGGGAATGAGAGAAAGAGAAGTCCCTCAGGTTATGCTGGGGATAGAGAGAAAGGAACCCTCGGGTTATGTCAGGGAACGAAGGAAAGGAATCATCAGGTTATGTTGGGGAATGAAAGAAAGAAAAGACCATCAGGTTATGCTGTGGATAGAGGAAATTGTCCTCAAGTTATGCTGGAGAATGAAGGAAAGAAAGGTCCCTCAGGTTATGCTGGGGATAGAGAGAAAGGAACCCTCGGGTTATGCTGGGGAATGAAGGAAAGAAATCATCCGGTTATACCGGGGAGGTCCACAGGTTATGCTGGGGAGAGCTAAGGGACATGGTCCTAGATTTGGGGATGGAGTCGAGGATCGGGGACCTATGCTACCATGGTTTATGATTCCCCTTTTCTTATTTTCTTGTTTAAAAACTACGGGAAAAGATGTAAAGAGAACTTCCCTTTTAATTAATCATTGCTATAAGGCTATTCTTAGCTCCTGTGAATTTCCTTTGGTTGCATTTGCAATTTATCCCATTGCTTTGGATTATACCAGTTTCAAATTTTCAAATAAAGCACGACTTGTTAGTTCGAAATGGTGATCGATTTTGTGGCCTTGACTTACTTGATCCCGGACTCACTTCTGTTGAGAAGACCTTTGGCTTTCTAGACTTTGCCTTGTTGGTTGGTCGGGAGATCTCATCTTTCATATTTATTTCGACTTCGTAGGCCTTTTGGTTGCGATTTATCTTCCTCGATTTCCGTTTCAGACCTTTGGGTATCCTGCGTTTTGAAACTATGTTAGGACAATTAGCCCACTTGGGCTTAACCCTTCTAATCTCCAGTTTGCTTTCGTGGGCATTTGACTTTGATTTTCTTTCTTTCCACCTTTATGCTTCTGAAGCGTCAGCCATCATGGCCTGCCAGGATCGGCTAGGTGCACCCGCTGAGATTGGGTATTTTCTTTAGTCCTTGCCAGGCGAGGCCTGTGAAACGGTCTTACCACATTTTTTTGCGGAATAGTCATGAAATAAAAGTTAAGCTGAAAGGGATTCAAGGAAGCAACAAAAGCAATCATATGGACTTAGAGAGAAGTTTCCATTTTGGGGAAAAAAGAATGACTTATCTGGGGGTGCATACCGACTTCAAATGGACATGACATGCTTCTCAGACTGGATGCCCGACGCACATTTCCAGATTTTGTGAACTGTATTTCAACCTTTCGAAACTAGGGAAACTTACCCAGACTTTTGATGATGATATATCTTATTTTCGGACAACAGCACCCTTTGCGGGGTTTCGCCAATCGACCTCTCTAATTTCTCTTCTCCCGTCGCCTGATAGTGCTCTTTTCGAGTTTTCACTAAATGGACTCATTTTTATTTTCTCTACTCACCATCTCCTTATGGTAAACGAAGGTTTTCACCGATAAGACTCTCTCATTTTATTTTTCTCAATTTGAAATGTGCGAAATCCCAACAATGACGTTTTTGTTTCCTCGCCTTTGCTAATCAGCCGGAAGGACTTGGGCCAGGTTTTTTGGTAAAGGAAATCGGATGGAATTACAGCTTTGGAACCATTTTGGTGGGTTCATGGCCGAACCATTACATCATCTGCCCCGGTTTCAATTTCGGGCGGAATTGTGGTTTTATTTGATATGATTGAACCTCAAGGACAGGCTGCCTACATATACTTTCGGAATCAAGTCAGACGTAGTTCAGGAACTGTTTCCTACACTAATTTTGTTTTGTTGCTTTTATTATTATTATTATTATTATTATTTTGTTTTTTTTCATTTTTCATATTTTTCATTTTTCTTTTGTTTTCTTTCTCTTTTGTATTCATTTTCTTTTTGTTTTCTTTCATTGTTTTCTCTCTCTTTTTTTTGAATAGCACTTCTAAATTCCAAAGAGGGTGATCAAAGAAACGTAGCTGGATCAAAGGGTTTGCGAGAGGTTGATAGTTTTTAGGGTAGCGGGAAAGAAAAGCCTTCGTCATTTCAACAAGACTGAATAATTGCTATAGGGAGTTCAAACATAATACCATTTTACTGCATCTGCATTCGTTGCTGTTTTGGGATCGTCTCCTTCGATGTCACCCAGGTACAATGTTCCTTTGGGCAGTATCTTTTGGATAATGTATTGGCCTTTCCAGTTTGGAGAGCTTCATAATGGTGAGGGAGAATACGCCTCAATACAAGTTGTCTGACCTTAAAATTCTTGGGGCGCACTTTCTTGTTTTAAGCACGGGCCATTCTTTCTTGGTACAACTGCCCCTGACAAATCGCGGCCATTGATTTTTTGTCAATTAATGACAACTGCTCCAACGGGGTTCTAACCCTATCACTATCCTCAATTTCTGCTTCGACTATTATCTAGAGCGAAGGGATTTCTACTTCTGCAGGTATAACAGCTTCAGTTCCATAAACCAACAAGAATGGAGTTGTTCCTAGCGATGTGCGCACCGTGGTACAATATCCAAGCAATGCAAAAGGCAGCTTTTTATGCTATTGTCTTGCACTTTGAATCATTTTTCTCAAAATCTGCTTAATGTTCTTGTTAGCTGCTTCGATGACACCATTGGCTTTTGGCCGGTAGGGAGTGGAGTTTTTATGTTTTATCTTGAATTGTTCACATATTTCTCCCATCAGACAACTATTCAGGTTGGCAGCATTGTATGTAATAATGGTTGCAGGAATACCAAAGCGGCAAATGAGGTTGGAATTCACAAAGTCTACCAGAGCTTTCTTGGTGAATGATTTGAGTGTGATGGCTTCGACCCACTTTGTAAAGTAGTCAATAGCAACCAATATGGATCTATGTGCATATGAGGTTTTCGGTTTGATCGGCCCAATGACGTCCATGCCCATGGCAGCGAATGGCCAAGGTGCTGACATAGGATGCAATTCAGTTGGCGGTGCATAAATCAAATCACCGTGCACTTGACATTGATGACATTTTCGAACAAAGCTGAAGCAGTCTTTCTCCATGGTTATCCAATAATATCCAGCCCGAAGTATTTTATTTTCCAACACATAGCCGTTCATATGAGGCCCGCACACTCTCGCGTGTACTTCGTGCATAATCCTTTCGGCTTCCTCGGTACCAATACATATTAGCAAGTTGAGATCCCGGTTCCCTTTATACAAGATATCACCGCTCAAAAAGAAACCACCCGTGTGCCGTCGGATGGTTCTATTTTGATCCCCAATGGCTCGCGTGATGCTCTTGTGTTTTTAAAAATTTCTTAGTATCATAATACCATGGCTAAGTGCTGGATTCTTCCTCGGTCACATTACAATACCCATGCCTTTCCCTGATTTGGATTTCCAAGGGACCGATGTAGGCGCTTCCGGGGTAAGGCAGCATGCAAGCCAAAGTAGCGAGTGCATCTGCTAACTTATTGTGACAGTGAGGAATATACCTGAACTGTACCAACTTGAACCATTTGCTGAGATCCTCCACATGCTGTCTATAAGGCATGATTTTGATATCTCTCGTTTCCCACTCTATTTTGGCTTGTCAAATGATCAGATCGAATCCCCCATGATCAATAATTTGTTGACGTCTTGGTCAATAGCCATATTCATGCCCATGATGCATGTTTCGTATTCAGCTATGTTGTTGGTGTAGAAAAACCGAAGCCGAGCCGTGGCTGGGTAGTGTTGACCAACTGGTGAGATTAGGATTGCCTCAATTCCTAAGCCTTTTGCATTTACTGCTCCATCAAAGAACATTTTCCAAACGGTGATGTCTTCAGATCTTACCTCAACCCAATTCACTTCTTCATCCGGGAAATAGGTATTCAAGGGTCGATATTCATCATCAACCAGGTTCTCGGCTAGATGATCTGTTAATGCTTGGGCCTTCATCGCGGTGCGAGTGACATAGACTATGCCGAACTTGGTGAGCAGGATTTGCCACTTCACCAATCTCCCTATGGGCATCGGTTTTTGGAATATGTACTTCAAAGGGTCCAGCCTGGTTATGAGATAGGTGGTGTGGGCTTTCAGATAATGCCTGAGCTTCTGAGCCACCCACGTTGAGGCACAATAGGATCTTTCTAGCAAGGTGTATTTAGCCTCGTAATTGGTAGACTTCTTGCTAGGGTAATAGATGGCCTGCTCCTTCTTTCCAGTGACATCATGCTGCCCGAGAAGGCAACCAAAAGAGTTCTTCAGGACCGTCAGAAACAACAACCTTTCGAGTTCCCGCGGGACTAAGACTGGTGGATTGGACAGGTAATCTTTAATTTTGTCAAAAGCTTCTTGACACTCATCAGTCCATTTAATTGTTGCATCCTTTTTCAAAAGTTATAATATTGGTTCACACGTAGAAGTCAACTGGCGATGAATCAGCTAATGTAATTCAGTCTTCCCAATAGGCTCATTGCATCCTTCTTGGTTTTCGGAGGAGGTAGTTCTCGAATGGATTTTATCTTTGTTGGATCCAGCTCAATACTTCTCCGGCTAATGATTAACCCCAGGAGCTTGCCCGATCGGACCCCGAGTGCTCATTTGCTGAGTTTAATTTCAAATTATACTTATGGAGCCTTTCAAAGAACTGTCTCATGTCATGTACATGATCACCTTGAGTTTTGGACTTGTTAATCACGTCGTCCTCATACACTTCTATCTCCTGATGTATCATGTCATAAAAGATAGTGGTCATAAACCTCATATATGTTGCGCCAACATTCTATAAACCGAAAGGCATAGCCATGTAGCAATAAGTACCCCAAGGTATGCTGAACGCAATTTTCTCGGCATCTTCCTCATTTATCAACACCTAGGGATATCCTGCATAGCAGCATAGCGTCCACGAATGACCGTATCTCATATTTGGCGCAGTAATCAACAAGGATGAGGATATTCGGCAAAGGGAAATTGTCTTTTGGACTTCCCTTGTTCAGATCTCTGTAGTCTACACACACTCGAGTTTTCCCGTCTTTCTTTGGCATCAGGACTACATTGGCGAGCCATGTGGTGTATCAAACCACTCAGATTACTCCCGCTCCCAACTGATTTTTGATCTCTTCTTTGATCTTATCACTGATATCAGGTTTGAAATTTCTCTATTTTTGTTGGACTGGACAGCATTCGCGATATGTAGGAAACTTATGAACCACCAAGTCAATACTCAACCCAGGCATATCGTCATAGGACCAAGCAAACACGTCTTTGAATTCAAAAAGAAGTTGAATCAGTAAGTCCCGGATTTCCTCATTTACATGGATGCTTATTTTGGTTTCCCTAGTTTTGCCGGGACCACCCAAGTTAAACGGTTCGGTATCATTTAGATTTGGCTTAGGTTTATTTTCAAAATGTTCCAGTTCTCGATTGATTTTCCTAAAAGCCTTTTCTTCGTCATACTTCGATTCTTGGTTCATTATTTCATAATTAGGCGGCATGATTAGATTGGGGAATGAAGTCCGCGAGCATGTAATATTATTTAAAGCCGCACTATTGGAACTGAAAGAAACGAATAAAAAGAAAACATCAAAATTAAAAAGAATAAAGGAATATAGACGATGAAATATTGATTTCATTTCTTTGAAATTGTAAGATAACAAGGTTTACATTTGGAAATTAAAGAACAAAACACTAAAGGAAAACACCCGAGTGACACCTTGAAATAACTTGTGATGCAAGAAAAGATGGCAAGACAGGACTACCGGCCTACCACCTAACTAGGAGAGGCGTAGCCTTCCAATTTTGCAATTTGGCATCTGGTCCCATGTCGAGTACCTTAGCGGTGCTCGAGCTTTCTCCCAGTTGGACCATGTTAGCTTCATACAATAATTTCCTTATGGCCCCACAAATGTCTTTGATTTCTTCTGCTGTGAAGGTCTTATCTTCTTCTTCCTTGCTCTACTTTGCCTTCACAAATGTTTCGTACAAGTGGGGTAAGGGTTGAGGTAAAGCCAATCGATTACGCTTTCTGCGGTTCGCCCATGTTACGTCTTCTGGTTCGGGTGGATGCCTAACCCGAAAAACTTCTCTACAGTAGGCAAAACGATCAGTTCAACTATGCCTTATAAAGAACTTTCGAGTCCCTTCCTCGGTTTGAATCCTTGACGTATCATTTCTCTAGCCACCATGATTGAGGCATTGGAGAGGAAAGGTTGGGGACATAGTTTTCCTTCTTCGTGTTGATCAGCTACCACGATTTCGAAAACCTAATAGACTATATGCTCACATCCTTCTTTTGCATCGAGGAAAGGGATGGAGGGATCTCATCTTTGTTCATCTTCACCATGGACCACGATTTCTTGGTTCTCATGTTCAAATTTCAACATCTAGTGCAGAGTAGAAGGCACAACTCCTGCTGCGTGAATCCATGGCCTTCCTAGGAGGTAATTGTACGATGTGTCCATATATAACACTTGAAATGTTCCCTCAAAATGAAATAGGCCAATGGTTAACACCAGATCAATCTCTCCTATCGTGTCTCTTTTAATTCCATCAAAGGCTCGGACACACACATTATTGGGGTGAATGCTCTCTATCCCGATTTCCATTCTCTGTAATGTTGACAGTGGGCATATGTCAACCCCGGAGCCTCCATATACAATTACTCTTTTGACGTAATAGCCTTCACATTTGACGGTGAGATGCAGGGCTTTGTTGTGGGCGGCTCCCTCTGGAGGCAAATCATTCTTACTGAATGTGATCTGATTAACAATGAAGAATCATTCAAAAATTCTCTTCAATTGTTCCACGGAGGTTTGAGCCGGCACATATGCGTCATTGAGAGTTTTGACTAACACCTTCTAGTGCTCCGGAGAATCCATCAGCAAGGATAATAAAGGGACTTGTTCAGTGGACTTCCAGAGCTGGTCCACTACTTCATAGTCCGGCATTTTCATCTTTCGAAAGAAGGCCTCCGCCTCTTCGACGCTTACTGGCTTCTTGGGTGGGAATCGCCATTTGGTAGCATGGCTCACTTCCTCCAAGTCAGAATATTACTTTACAGGGTGGCTTTCTTGAGCTACTCCAGTGACTTCTTTGCCTTTATATGTCACCACTATTTTTGATAGTTCAAAGGGACTGCAGAAGGATCAGTCATAGGCCTCTGAGGTGCACGACCAACTACTACGGGCTCTTTTAGCCTTGGCGGTTTAGTTGGTCCCTGCACCACATAGGTTCCTTTGGGTACATACATAATCCTATTTAAGTCAAATCTCTTTGAGGGACTCAAAGCAGGCTACTTTTCCCGACGGCCCCGTGGGACATAAAGGACAACTTCTTTGACAGGTGCCGTCTCAGTTTTAGCCTCTACCTTCTTTTCAGCTTCTGGGTGCGTGGTTTTATTCATTTTCTCTTATTTGGCTTTCTTGGAAGCTGCTCTTGGTTTTTTTTACGTCGGCAATAGAAATTATGGCTTTCAAAGCAGTGTCAAATTCTTTGTCTTCGCAGATCATCCCGATTACTGGTCCATTGTTGTGGGCCGGTAACGGGTTGTTTGTCACATTAGAGACATCTTCATCCATCAACACTATTTTCCTTTGTTCTATCAGATCTTCCACAGCTCGCTTTATAGTCCAACAGTTTTCTGTGTCATGCCTTTCAGCCCCTGAATGATACCCGTAGGTATGAAGGTGACTCAGGGTTTTGTCTGTTCGGAGGCACAGGCTGCAAAAGACCCATCTGGACTATCTTTGGGAACAGGCTAGAATAAGACTCCCCGATTGGCGTAAAGTTTTGCCTTTCTGGTGGCTCCTTGGGAAGAAAATTGTTTTGAGGACGGCGTGGATTATAATGGTTTTGGGGAGGCTGGTTTCTCGGGGCCTACTTCATGTTGCTCTACTGCTGCATTCTTGCAAATGGTTGAACATTCATGACTGCGTATGGTTGGGGGGCATAATGCATGTCTTGATGGGGATAATTGTCTTGTGAGATTTTTCCGAGAACATGGGCGTATGAGCATGATGTCTTTGCATACCGGAGGCTGCCATCGAAGCTTCTTCTTTCTTTTTATTCCTTGCGACTCCTCCTGCCCCACCTTGGATGGCCTGGGAGGTTGCTCGGATGGCTTACTGACTTAAAATTCTTCCCGTTTTGAAACAATTTTCCACCATCTCTCCAATCTTGATTGCTTCCGCAAAAGGCTTGTCCATTGCTGACATCATTTTTTGAACATAATCCTCTTCCTAGGCCTGGAGAAAAACAATGACCATCTTTATCTCATCCATTGGCGGCTTCACCCTCGACGCCTGTTCGCGCCACTTAATAGTATATTCTCTGAAACTCTCTAAAAGGCTTCTTCTTCAAATTGGCCAATGCATTTCTGTCTGGCGCAATGTCAATGTTGTACTGAAATTGCCTTGCGAAATCTCTGGCAGGATCGTCCCAAATATGCCATCGTGCGATATCTTGGTCCATGTACCATTATGAGGCAATGCCAACCAGACTCTATGATTCTTACTTTCCGAGTGCCCCACACAATTGGTTGCAATACTTTTTCAGGTATGCGATGGGGTTGCCATGACCATCATGATTTTCAATTTTTGGCATTTTAAATCCCATGGGAAGATGTACGTGCGGGAACATGCACAGGTCTGTGTAAGAAACACTCTTTTGCCCACTCAAGACCTGCATGTTCTTTAAGCTCTGCTCAAGGCTCTTTATTATTCTTGCTATATCATCTTGCTCAGGTACTTTAGGAATTTTATCCTGCACTGGTGTATGTTCATATGGTGGTTAAGGATAAGTTTATGTGGGGCATGGAGGAGGTTCAGTTTGGTAATTGGGGGTTTGGAATGTAAAAGCCATCAGATCAAACATGGGTCTTGGCACTGCGGGCTGTGTGGTAGCTGCACACGGGGCAGACATAAAAATATTGGGGACTGTGCCAGAGGTGAACACCTTAGCGCGGACTTCAGAAGGTGCTCCAACAAAATTGGCCGGTGTGGTAGGCTGTCCCAACTGGATATTTGGATGGCTAATAGGAACGGTAGACGTACCCCCGACCTTGGGAAGAGCTTAGGAAACCCAGGGATGGCACTCAGAGGTTCTTTTTCATTTGTCCATGCATCCCACATCTCCATGACCCTAAGTCATAGGATCCTGTTTTCTTCGGTTGCCGCAGACTCTATGGTCGGGATGCCTGTAATTGGGCTATCCTCTGAGATGGGAATTACTGACAAAGTCATTTCAGATGACATTTCTGTGCTTCCTTTAGATACGGTGAAATACCGATGTGATGCATGTTTACCATAAACCAACCACTGTTTCTAAAACCTGGACAAGAATTCGTACAACAACAAACGGTTAGTTTGGGACAGATAACAAATAGGGAATCGCACATTAGGATGTGATGCACCTATGCATTTAACAGATGTCTACATGTTTGCGATGGTTGCATGTGTCATCCCGAGTTTTATTCCAATTTTCACCCTTTTGGGTTCCACCCTTTATTTTTTTCTTTCCTCCTTTTTGTATTTTTCTTCCTATCGAGTTTTTCTTTTGTTTTGGGTTTTCTCTCTTTCTTTATTTTCATTCCTTCGTCTTTCCTTTTTGTGGCTTTTGGTTTTGTTTTTGAGATTACGGTCGATTCCTATGAATATTGCCTACGTATCATGCCCCGCATGAATCAGACCAAGCGTAGTACATGAAAAATAAAAGTGAACCAATAAAATATTTTAGAATTTTCAATTTCATAATAACAAACTTTGGTTACAAAGACTTGAAAAACTGACAGACTCAGATGAAAGACGACTTACAGGCTCGATGAATAAATAAGCTTGCACAATTGAAAACACAGACTCTAAGACAAATTGAAAGACTTTAAAGAAAATTACAGTTTCAAGAAATCACGAATACATTAGGGCTTAAATTTCTCCTGGAGCCCGTGAGGCAAACGCCGTTTGGCCTTGCCGCAAATCGACTAGCTAAATCCCCTTGGAGGTGATAAAGATCTTCCATTACGCGACGAACAAACAGCATCACGGTGGAAAAAAACAGATCTAGGCATGTCCCCACAGCTGTTACATTTCATTGTGATGTAGTGAGCGATTCCTTTGATTCTTTCTCGTATGACACCTTTCTCTTGCTATAATCGCCCAATATTCTCAGTTCCTCTCACAATATTTGTTTGGCCACTCGATTCTTCTTTTGGAGCTGTTGCAAATCCAATTCCAATTTTGCCAATGCTATGTAACTATGTTCCCTCTCAATTTTGAACTCTTTTGCTTGTTTGAGCATTTTGTTTTCTGCGATGAAGACCCTTTTCTTAAGTCCTGCTACCTCACCGTCGAACTCTTCTTTTAATTGCCTGACCAGAGGTGCTCGTTCTGCCACATTTTCAGCAAATTGTTTTTAGCCCTGGCTAGTTCCTTTACTGCTTTGTTCAAATCAAAACTGTTGTCATCCACCTTCTATATCACGCCATCTATAAGTTTTGCATCCTTGGCAATCAGGATGGGGTTTTCCGCTGCTACTTTCATCTTCTGAATTTGGGCCCAAAGGGCTTCATTTTCCTTGACCAGTCTTTTATTTTTGCTCTAATCTGCGGCGGCCTGCAAATCTTTCTCAAATTGCAAATTCATGACATGCTTCTCCAGTTTGCTTATCGTAGCCCTGTACTCGTGTTCTTTAGCCAACCAGCCCCACTACTCCTGCGATGCTTCAACGAATTCCTGGAGATGGGGCCTTTTGGACAGCCTTTCGAACTCAATTTCTCTCATGTACCAAGCTAGGTATCCTGGCGATACTTTACCTTTGGACCGATACCATATCCAAGAGTTTTCTGTTAACTATTGGCATTCATTCCAACTTTTGCAGACTGTTGCTTCGAGGAACTGACCATCAGGTCCAATCTCGACTACCCGGATACTGAGACCGTCGTCTTTTGGAACTATCTGGCATCTTCAAAGTTATCTCAAATCCCAGTGCGGAGCGTAAGGTTGGAGGCTCCTAAGACCCATCAAAAGGAAGTGAGGCTCTGTTGCCGGCATGTATATGATCTCGTCCACAGACAACCTTCCCAACGTCCACTATAGTTGGCCGGTAGTGAGGGACTTAAAGCAAGATATCCACCTTGTTAATCCTTCGGGCAAATTGAGCCCTTCAATTCTTGTGTAAAACTCTTCTATACAAGTTTTCTCGGTGGACCCATAGCTCATAAATTGGGGACGGTGACATAGATGCTCGGCCATCCACATTTGCAATAACAGAGTGTACCCCTCAAAGTAATCTTTCCCGGCCTTGCAAGTTGTGAGAGCATGAAAGATCTCAGCTGCTATCATAGGTGTGAGTGTGCACTAGGCTTGGGTGCGTCGAGTGCTGACAACCCCTGCTATTTTTATGTTGATGTTCTCGTCTTTCCTCAGAAACACCAGAAACCCTAGGAAAGGCACAATAAAAGCGAAACATCTATGCTCTTCCCGTTTGACACGGTTTACTTTGCTGCAGATTTTATTCTCTGGTTTGTTGAACCCCCCTATTTGACCATATCTGGTATACATGAATGAAAAGGTGCAAAACCTTACCGCCAGGTTCGAGTCGTATATCACTCTGCCTATTTTCAGGGTATTTAAGAATTTATGCACAGCTACAACTCTTGGAGCAACCAAATACTTGTATCTCAAAGGAAACTCAGCATCTCCGATTTACCCAGCTATTTCTTCTAAAGTCATGGTAAGTTCAAAATCTGAGAACTGAAACACTCGGGTCCCAGCACCTGACCAACACTCTTATGATATCTGCTCGGGGTACAATCTCCAACAACCCCGGAAGGCCCCCCAAATATTTCTTCACCTCATCTTGCCCTTCTATACCTAGATCATTCCACCACAGCCGCAACTCCAAAGGGATTCTGCTTACAAATGAAAAAGGTTTATTTTGGATTGTGCTCATCCTGCACATTTATTAAGGCAAATTAGTAACTTATGACTTCATTCCTGGTTGACTTCATAAATCAAAAATTGACCCCTTTCGTATATGAAATTTATTTTCTAAAACCAAAGCCCAGCTTTGCGAATACGGCCTTTTAGCACTTCTGGAGGAAGATTTTAAGGCTGTGCCTGCATACAGGTCATAAATAAAATAAAACCCAAAGGTGACCATTTGTGCAAGATCAGTCTTCCGGTGTCCCTTTTGTGAAAATTCGGCTATTCTCGACAACGACGGCATCACCTGATTTATTTAGGACACCAAATTAAAATTTGACATTTGTTTTTTTCGTTTGGGCTATTTTTGCCAAAGGGAGGTTGGACCCGATGGGAGTTGCCTATACACCTGGTGAGAATCAAACCCGCCGCAGTTTGGGCAAAATGTGTTTTGAAAATAAAAGTTTTTTGAAAAGGCCTCTTGTTTTTTTTCCTTTATTTTGTTTTTTCCTTTATTTTTTTAAAATCCATCACCATTTCGGTGCCATTTGAGCATTGGTTTTGCAAAAAAAATAGTTACTCTTAGTCAGCCTAATAACACTATTTTCTCAATTTTGCTCTCCTTATTCACAAGCCGGTAAACATGCAAATTCAAAGCAAATAAATGTGCAAGTAGCACATAGTATGCATCAAGATGGTATTTTCATTTCGCGTCACCTGTCCTAGAAGGATCCAACCGTTGTGTTGAGTCCCCCAAAATCAAATGCACATTATGCAAACAAACGTTTCTAATTGAGCCCAATTTTATTTTTGTAGCATTTCATATCACCAATTATAAACACACTGAACAAAAGATTTGTTTTGTGAAAAAATAACAACCAAAATTATTCAGATCACAGACGAGACTCCATTTTACTTCCAACTTCATCACATTATTAAACTCATGGGTATAACAATGTGCTTAATCTAGAATTTGATGACTATGGCAATAATCAAAGAGACCTTAAGCTAATACAATGTAAGAAACTGATACTAAATATGGTTGACTCCTTCTGTTCATATTTTTAAGCGGGCATGTAGTGAATAAATTCTAAATTAGTAGGCTAAAAATGTAATCGTTTATACAGTCTAGTCCAGATACAGATTGAATGCAAATCCCAATTAAACTTCCTTGAACCGATGTTCATCACCCAACACACAACTGATTAGTATTACATAAGAATCCAAATTTAAAAAACACAACAAAGAGTCGGCTATGATGCTGCATTTAGGTCCCAAAGCAAAGCTACATGGAGGTGAATTTAAAGCTGTATACCTAGTATTATGATGAAAAAAAGAGAAAGGAAGAGTCAATAGCAGTTTAACAGCACAACCAGCAGATCAATAGTTCACGAGCTTAGGGAAAAGTAATATCAAACCCATATTTAATTGAAACAAACACACATGGAGACCCGTTTAAATTCAACCAGGACAACCCAGACAAATACATTTGAATGATATTAGAGGCATTTGAGACCCAACCATGAAAAACTCCAAACATCTCAATACTCAAACCGCAGCAAGATAATGTAAATCCAAGACCTAGAATCTGAAACTAAAATGACCTCCAATGGAACAGTACTTTTTTTTGAATTTTTTGTTGGTTTTGAAGCTCTAAATGCATTAATTTTGAAGGAAACTTTCAAGTATTCAGATTAAGTAACATTTGATTCGGATTGGAAGTGCATAAATCAAATTCCAGATCTGAATTTTTGAAATGTTTTAGCTACTAGACTTCAATTAGGAATTTTCAGGATTTTTTTAAAAAATATTTTTGGAAATTTTTAGAGATTTCAAATTGTGCCAAAAGCTTGTGAATGAAGGCACTAGGGTGCCTTTTTATAGCCAAAGCCTAGGGAAACCCATTTATTTTTGTTTTAACCGTTAGTCAATTTCCTATTTTCAGATTTTACTCGCTTAGTCCTTTATTTTCTGACTTCTTTCTCAAGTTACTGCACTAAAACTACTGAATTTTAGACTAAGGCCCACTTCTAGAAGGGTCTAAGGAAGTCTAGCATTGTTTTTATTTATGGAATACCTTCACTACCCTTACTCTTATTCTGAAATTACCAGACCTACATCAACTAAACCAAACCTCTTGGTCTCAATTCTACCATAGTGTGTCAATATTGAATCAATCAACTATACCCAAGTAAAACATAAAATTGAACTAATTACTTTATCTTACACTAACCAAAACAAAATAGCTATATCCAAACAAACCAACATCAATTAACAGTAGAAGTAAGGAATTACCATAAACTAAAAATCAATGAAGCCTAGAGGTTCAACTATAGCCAAAGCTATACTAGGCCAACTAAAAGTCGTGAATCCAAATTAGGTCGATATTGATTCTAATTACTCTATAAAAAATAATCAAAATCAAGTTCAATTAGGAAGACCAAAGAAACAAACAATCAAAGATTTGGGAACTAAATACAAACAAAAATTTCTAACTAAACTAAAATGGAGAATCAAACGATAATGTAAAACAGAATCATTCGGAAAATATAAAATATAATCAAATGAGAAATAAAACATTATAAACAGATATCAGAAATCAAGTCTAAAAGAAAATGAATATTTTGATAGCTGGAAACTAAACAAGATCAAAACTTTCACTTAAACTAAAAAAATCAGAGATAATGCAAAACCTAATTATCAAACAAGAGAAAAAAAATAAAAATGAAAACAATCGAAAATGAAGGCGAACTCACTGACCTGGTCTTCAAGAACTTGATTGAATTAGAATTGAATCCCCAAATAGAGTAATATGTTTGTTCTTGGTAAGAATAAACACGCAACTTCATTTGGGAACTCAAATCAGGTTTTGGACAGCTTTCTCAAAATTGGTCGATTTTTAGATTTAAAATTCTAGAAGTTTCAGGGCTGTTCGAAGGAAATGGGGTTGGGTTTTTGGTAGAGGAGGCAAAAGGGAGTATATGGTGTATTTTTGGTGGCAATTGGAACCGGCACTGCCGTGGACGGCGTAGCAGCAGCTCTTTTGGACGAATATTCGAGGAGTTTGGCTGGGATTTCAGGGTTGATCTTTGGGGGGTTGGAAAGAGGAGAAGACGGGGAGCAGATGGTATTAATTTGGGTGGATTTGGAGCTACGCCATCAGCAACGGCGATATCCGGCCGGAGACGGACGGTGGAGGAGGGGAGGTTTGCGGTGGTGCTACACTGGAGGTCAGTTTGTATGAGGAACGAGAATTTTGTCTTTAGGGTTATGAGTGATATTAGACACTTTTATTAAAAATCTGAGATCAAATCTAGGCCGTGGGATGAGGAGTGATGGACGGCTGAGATCATGTGCTCCAAAACAACGTTGTTTTAGGGCGTCTCTGATGAGAGACCGGGTAGGGAATTGGGTTTGGATTATTTTTTTGTGGGTTCAGGGGTTTTGTACCAAAATTTATTGCAAGATGGCCCAAATCATGGGTTTTTATTAAGAGACCCAAGTTATATATATTTTTTTCTTTTATATATATTTTTCCAGATTCTAATCATAATAAAAATAAACCAAATCAGATTTAAACTCCACTAAATAAACTAATTAACCTCTAAAATAACCAAAATTCTAAATTTAAAAAGAAAATTAAACAAATGCAAGAATAATAATTTTTGTTATTTTTCCTTATTTTACAATACTATTTTAACCTAAAAATATGGAAATTCAATCTTAAATGCAAACATGCTATTTTATATATTTTTTTATGAATTATTAATTAAAAATATACAAAAATGCAAATAAACACAAAATCATGGAATTAATCAAATAATAAACGAAAAATCCAAATTTTAAGGATTATAGGAACATTTCGAGCGAGACAAAAATCACGTGCTCACAATGGTAAATTCAAAATTTAAATGTTTTGAGTCGGAAGCCGAAAGAATATATAATAAAAGAGATTTTTAGTTGAAAATACGTTTTGAACAATGTATATATGATTTTTCGTAAGCCGTGTCATATTTAAAGAAGTAAAAAATAATCTTTTCTGCACCACTTCTACATTAATGCATCCGCCTGGGTGTATATGTTATACTTGAAAATGCATTTCCTTCCCTTGTTAATGTATTCATCTCGAATAAGTGATTATAGAAGCGAAAAGTCACATATCTGGTTACTTCTGTAATGCAACCCATTATACTTAACAAACCATTGAAGATCAAATTACAAATTTATCATATAATTCTAAGAAAAATTACAGTTTTGAGGTTGGAAAAGACCTATTTTGAAGGTATGCTCTTCTTTTTGCATCTTGGTTATTTGGGTAATAGTTTTGAGTTTTCAATCTTTTCTTAAAGTCAATACTTAATGAATTTAAATTAACTCCTTCATATTGTTGATGTTGCTCGGATCATTGGCCAATTCTTTCAAGCTAGATAAATTTTGAGATTCTGAACTTGATTTTGAATGTTTGAAAGATGCTTTAGATAATCTATTGACATTTTAGTTGAGTTATAAATTTAAAATATCTATTTGAAAACCCGAATATTTTTATAGAATACACTCATAAAAATAAAAATATTAACAGAAAAGGTAAGGAAATTAAGAATGAAATTGTAACAAAATAATTTAATTTACCCAAAAAGCCGCTGAATGAAACTCTCCCTATCCCAAGAGATGTGTTTTTCTTCGTGTTGTAGATCAAATCTATCTCCTTTTAAATCAAAACCCTAAAAAGTGAGGATATACAGCCACATAATGTGTATTCAATTCCACGACCTTGCCTAAAGAAATGAGGCGCTATACCAACTTCCCAAGAAGAGTTTGATGATAAGTGCTGCAACGGTTACTACATTTTGTAAGTTATATGGTATTTTACAGATTATATCTATACACATTTAATAAAAAATAACGATATGTGACACCGCTACACCCTTACTGCATCCGCCCCTGATTTTGAATTGGAACTTTGGAAGTTGGAAGTATGAATATAGAAGAGTTATATATATATATATATATATATAGATAGTCACGCCTCCTTTCTACACGGTTATCCTGAATGATGACACGTATAAGGGAGTATTTGCAATTAAAGTGACATTATTCGAAATGAGATTAATTATTTATTTAAGAGTCGCCAGTTGGGATAGGTTTGGCTTTTGGTGTCCCAAATCACCGGTTTATTTTCAATGCCAAATCGAGGAAAAATTTTTCGACTGCCCAATTGGAGTCCGCGAACAAAAAATTCTAAGTAAGGAATTCTGTTGACCCGAAAAAATGTGTTAGGAATCCTCGAATCCCGTGGTTGTAGCACGGTCACTTAAACTATCATATTTGGCTAATTATCCGATTTTTAATACATGTTTTAGCCTGGTGTAATTTTAAACTATTTCTCTACCGCTTTTAATATTTTTTTAAAGGTAATTTGCAATGTCATTAAAACACGCCACGAACCACGTCACGTAAATGCACCCGCGGTTTTTGATATATTTCAACTTTATTGAGATTTGGATTTGGGTCACATAAATGAGCACACATACTTAGGAAGGTAAGATTATTAAAGACACGCCTAGATTAATTACCGCGTTGTTAACTTTGTGGGAGGCCATGAAAATTTGCTAAATGATACGTTCCGAGTTCTAAGAATTTTTAAAAATATATATATAATTAAAGAGCGCTATACAATTTGTGAATTTATTTGACATAGCATACCTCTATTTATTCTAAATGGTTAATTAACTTCCTAAGAAATAAGATTAATAGAGAAGGTTCTAATTAAAGAAATCCACCAAAAAAGAGAACTTAGGCGTAAAGTTGCTAAATATCAATAAATGAAATATGTTAACCAATTACCGTAACTAATCACATTGAAGTATTCCTTCATTCGTTAGACATATGTTCATTGTGCATAGCTAATATTTCGAAGAACTGATTGTGACCATAATACCGAGGTGCCTATTGTTACATTTAAAAGAACATAATATTCAAAATCTTACCCTTGGAGAAAACATGTGATTAATAATTCTTTCATACTTTTAATCCAGCACAAAAGGAACGAAAATTCCAAAAAATCCCTACCGCACAAACTTTATATAATTAATTTCCAATGAACCACTTCAAATATTTAATGTCAAGAAACTGATGAAGAAGGACAATAATATTTCATATTTAATATATGTAAAAACGACCATTTTAGAATTTTTTTATGATTTAAAATATTAAAAACGCATGAAATGCAAATAAACAAAGAAAAATTCCTAAAATTAATAAAAATTATTTTTGGTCCATTTTTTAGGAGTTGTTCTCATGTAGGGAAAAAATTACGTGCTCACAGCTACCCCTCTTTGCTCGGAAACACGAGAGTTTTCGTGCAAAGATAAAGTGAGCATATACGAGCAATTTTTGCCCGTTTGAATACTCCGTGGGAAGCATTTTCTTTTAAAAAAGATTTGACTGCACCCTGCTTCTGAGGTTGCCTACATATCCTTGGCTATAAAGGAATCATATCAGTGTAGTTCGGGAAGTGAGTGAGATAAAGGAGTATGCCGAGTTAAAGATCCAGTCGAGGTGCCTTCGAGGTTCCTGTTCGCAGTCCCGTTTATTACATCAAAATAAAAATTAAAAAGACTAACTAAGCCTATGTGCTACGAGTTACAAGATTCCTATCCATAAATCTTTTGAAGCTTGATCTTGAGTCATGGCTAGGTCTTGTTGCAGATTTTGATCTAAATCTTGATGCTCGTCAGCTGTAGGTGGTGGTTCTTTCTTCAGCTGTGGATCAAAGAGGGACATGCTAAACTTATGATTTTGAATCAAATTTGAGCAGTCTGCATCCTTTTCTTCTTTGAATATCCTGAGTTCGCTTCTTTTTGCTCGTTTCTTCTTTTCCTTCATTCTGGATTGAGACTCAGGCTTTCGGTCGTCTCGAATCATGTGCCTTGAGGTAAAACCTGCTCGGACACCAAAACAAACAAACGAACAAATTTTTTTCCCAGTTTTCACTGGAAAAACTTCGTGAGTTATTTGCAAAACAAATCTAAGCTATTTCTTATTGCAAATAATAAAAGTCGGGATTGTGTATCCTTTGGAAAGATCGCCAGGTTATGCTGGGAAGGTGAAATGGTCCCTGCTAGGGGTAAGAGGAGGATCCATGGGTTATGCCGGGATGAGAATGAAGAGTCCCTGCTGGGGATCAAAGGAAAAAGCCACGGGTTATGCCGGGATGAAATGAAAAAAAGATTTCTGGGTTATGCCAGGGAGATCCGCGGGTTATGCCAGAATAAATAAAAAAGATTCCTGGGTTATGCCAAGGGGTCCACGGGTTATGTCAGGAGATGAAAGCTCTTGGGTTGTGCCAGGGGGATCCGTGCGTTATGCCGGGATAGGAGGAAAAGGGGTCTACTGGGGATAGAAAGAAAATAGTCATCGGGTTATCCTGGTGAAGAAAAGAAAAAGACCCTCAGGTTATGCTGGGGATAAAAGGAAAATGGCCATTGGGTTATGCCGAGGGGAAAGAAAAATGCCCTTAGGTTATGCTGAGGAGGAAAAAAAAGACCCTCGGGTTATGCCAGGGAGAAAAAGGAAACAGGATCCTCAGGTTATGCCGAGTAGGTCCACGGGTTATGCCGGGATAAAAGGGAAAATGTCATATGCTACCATGATTTTGGATTTTTTTTTTTGAATTATTCTACGAGAAAATTCGTCAGACTAGGTTTTCTATCTTAGGAGAAAGATTCATTAGACTAAGATTTTGACCCTAGGAGAAAGTTCATCAGATCAGGTCTTTTATCTTAGGAGAAATATTCATCAAACTAACATTTTGATCCTAGGAGAAAGTTCATCAGACTATGTTTTCTTTTTTGGGTATCTTAGAAGAAAGATTCATTAGACTAAGATTTTGATAGGAGAAAGTTCATCAGGCTAGGTCTTCTATCTTAGAAGAAAGATTCATCAGACTAAGATTTCGATCTTAGGAGAAAATTCATCAAACTAGGTCCTTTTTTTTGGTATCTTAGGAGAAAGATTCGCCAGACTAAGAAAAATTTAATTGCTTAAATTAAAATCTCATTGCAATTAAATCCTTATTCTCTTTTATTTCCTTTTGTTTTATTTTGTTTTTTTAAAAATAACAATTATTGAAATTAAAAATTCTAAACTAATCTATTTTTTTGTAGAAGCTAAAACACTTTATTTATTTTTAACAATAAAACAACTACTTAACTTAAAAGCTAAAGAAAATTTTTTGATGTTAAATACTAAAAGAGAGATATGTAAAAATACCATTTTTAGGATTTTCTGTGATTTAAAAATGATAAAAAAAAATGCAAATAAATAAAGAAAACTTCCTAAAATTAATAAAAATTATTTTTTGTCTATTTTTTAGGAGTTGTTCTAATTTAGGGCAACAATCACGTGCTAAAAAAATACATATATATATATATATATATATATATATATATATATATATATATATATATATATACATATATATATATATATAATATATATATATATATATTATAAAAGGAGTTTTGCATATTACAAGTCATAGTGTCACTCGTGGTGACATTAAGATTAGGTATCTCCATAAATGAGAAAGTACTATTATCTGGAATATCAATAATTGCCACGTAGGGTTCTAAGCATATTACAAACCATAGTTGGTAATGATTTTTAAAAAGTACATTCCTTGCATTTGTTCAACGCTAGTTGTTGTATCAGAAAAGTTGGTGGTTCAGCAAAAAGCTTAGTTCATCTTGATTTATATTGCTTGTTTTCTTGATTTTTGACATTCTTAACTACTGCATGAGCTATTGTATTTCCTTATCGGAAATTATATTGAAGAATGTCACGACCTATTTTTATAACAGGTCACGAGGGCACCCGACATCATTGTTAGGAAATCTTATGCGAAATATTGCTAAAGTTCTCATGTTACTTTCATCAGAAATAATTATAAAGTGCATACTTCAAATTTGAATTTGAAATCGAGAAGTGAGCAATAATGTACATAACATAATTATAAAACCCAAAATACAAGTCTACCGACGTGTGTGCCAAGATCTGGTGTTACAAACTACGGGCAACTATTATATTCACCAAAAACCACTCTATCCTCCTATCTGAATCCGGATAGACAGCAAAAAGGGAAGACACAAAGAAGGACTTCTTCAGCTACTGACCAGCATGGAAGGAAATAGCTCACCGTAGAAGTCTCGGTCCCGCTCAAGGATGCGCACCAAAATAATAACCAAATTCACCTGCCTCAGATCACGTACAATTAAGTACAAAAGCGTTGTATGAATACATACATAATATGTACCCAATAAGTATCCCGTCAAATATCGAAGAAGTAGAGACGAGAGATCGACTTGATACTCACTAGGGTTAACTAATAGGTCAAGTTTTATGCTAAACATGGAAATCACAAGTACACAACAGTTTATAATAAGGAGTAAAAATCATATTCTTCACAATATTCCTATTAGCAACTTACATCTCGCAATATTAGCAAAACACAGAAATAAACTGCGCACTTGTCGAGGGTCGACAACGCGCCTATAGATGCATCTATTCATATCGAGGCGATCAGCCCGATCCACAAATAACAAGAAATATCAAGAATACACATGAAGGCACATTAATATTCAATGATGTCATTTAAGAGTTCAACAAGTATACAAGTTCGCTCGTATTCCCTTTCAAGTCTCTAGCATACCTAAGTGATAATATGAGCAAGACAGTATAGAGGTTTTCATAGATAAAGCATGACGTGGGTCCTAAATTAGCCAGACAATAAACATAATACTAGCTACAAATGGACTAACGTCACTTAGTGTGTACATAGCCCCCACAATTAGCAGCATTTACTCAATTATCATTCCTATGTCTACATTTCCCTCTCACAAATTTAGAAAGAAGACTTACCTCACTCCAAAGCGCACTCCAAATATCAAGTACAAGCCCAAGCCCTCAATTCGAAGCAAAACGATTCAAATAAAATTAAATGAACTTCGAACTAGTCAATATAGGCTTACAAGATCAAATCCTAACTGTTTAAGCAAATTCCCGACCTTTTTCACAAGTTTCCTAAATTTCAACCCTGGGCCCACGTGCCCAGATTCCAAATTTTTCGAAGGAAGTTGTTCTCTACACCCTAAGGATCAATAATATATGATTTCTAGTTCATTTCATAACAAATTTCGTGGTTAAATCTCAGTCTGATTAAAAGTCTAGGTCTAGCTCTAACCCTTTGATTTCATCTAGTTTCTAATGTTTAATCTATCTAATATATATGTATCTAGACAAGGAATGACTGGGAATAACATACCTTGTTATGCTAGGCGGAAACAGTTTCTCAAGAGCTTCCAAATCGCCCAAAGGACAAATGTAAAATGATAAAAATGATCTTTGAACTCGAACTAAATGAACCTCACTGCCCCGCGATTTTCGCATCTGCGGTTAGGGGACTGCATCTGCGGTCCCACACCTACAAATGGGGAGCTGCATCTGCGGAACTGGGCAAAGGGGTTGGCAACGCTTCTGTGGTCTGAGGCCCGCATTTGTGGAGCCGCATCTGTGGCTAAGGAGCCGCTTCTGCGTTTCTGGCATGGATTTCCCCTGACCGCTTCTGCAGTAGAAGGACTGCACCTGGGGTCCCGCATCTGCGGTCCAAGAACCGCATATGCGGTAATGACAGAAGCACCAAATCTTCAGCCCTCTTCAAAATTTCCTACTTCACTCGAGCCTCATCCGTTTGACGCTCAAGACTCCCAGGCCCCGCCGGAACATGCCAACAAGTCTGAAATCATGAGGCGAAACTACTCGAACTCTTAAAACACATGAAACAACGCTAAATATAGGAATTACCCCCAAAAAGCAAATGAATCAAACTTATGAACTTTAAGTTCTAAATTCTCCTCTAATAGGTCAAAACGCCATTAAATTACACGGATTGACACTAAAATTTACAGGGAAGTATTAAACGATATTTTAGACCTGTACCAAGTTTCGGAACAAGAATACGAGCCTGGTACGTAGAAAATCAATAATTACTTAGTTTTTAATTCATTAAAACTTCATTTTAACAATTTCTAATAAAAATTCATTACTCGGGCTAGAGACCTCGAAATTCGATTCCGAACATACGCCCCGGTCCCATATTCTTCCACAGATCCTCCAGGATTGTCAAATCATGAATGCGAATCTATTTTCAAAAATAGTTGACCGAAGTCAAACTTGGCCATTTAAGTGCGTTATATAAAAACAAATAGACATATTTAACTCAAAACGCTTCGAACTCCCGAACCAACCATTCATGCCAGTCGCAAATTAGGCAAAATAAGGACGGCAAGTTTTATTTAAAGGAACATGGTCTTAAAAGGCAAAATGAACAATCAGGTCGTTACATCCTCCACCTCGTAAACAAACGTTCGTCCTCGAACAGACATAGAAAAGTACCTGATCGGCTGAATAAATGGGGATATCTGCTCCGGTGTTCGTCCTCGAACTCAGAGGTCGCCTACTCAATTGGTTGGCCCCTCCACTGGACCCTCACCGCAGAAACCCTCTTGGACCTTAACTGGTGATCCTATCTATCAATAATGGCAACTGGCTTCTCGTCGTAAAGAAAGCTCTCATCCAACTGAATAGTACTAAAGTCCAATACATGTGATAGGTCGGCATGATGCTTCCAAAGCATCGATACATGGAACACTGGATGAACTCCCGATAGGATGGGGGTTAAAGCAAGCTCATAGGCAACTTTTCTAACTCGCCTCAACACCTCAAAGGGACCAATAAACCTTGCATTCAACTTGCCCTTCTTACCAAACCTCAGAATTCCCTTCATTGGTGAGACTTTCAAGAGAACCTTTTCGTCAACCATAAATGATACATCACGCGCCTTCTGATATGCGTAACTCTTCTATCTAGATTGGGCTGCACAAAGCCTCTCCTGAATCAACTTCACCTTATCTAAGGCATGCTGTACCAAATATGCACCAAGTAACTTAGCCTAGCCGGGATCAAACCATCCGATAGGAGAACTACAATGTCGACCATATAAAGACTCGTACGGGGCCATCTCTATGCTAGACTGATAGCTATTATTGTATGCAAAATCTGCTAAAGGAAAGAACTGGTCCCACTGCCCTCCAAAGTCAATCAGACATGCTCTAAGCATATCCTCTAAAATCTAAACTGTCCGCTCCGACTGCCCGTCGGTCTGAGGATGGAATGTTGTGCTAATCTCTGCACTTGTCCCCAACTCACTCTGAACATCTCTCCAGAAATGGGAGTTGAACTAAGGGGGTTGGTATGATATGATGGAAATCGGCACACTATGCAACCAAACTATATCCCGAATATAGATATGAGCATACCTCTCCGCTGAATAAGTAGATGAAACTGGAATGAAGTAAACCGACTTGGTCAACCTGTCCACATTTAACCTTACTGAATAAAACTTTTGCAAGGTTTGCGGCAACCCAACTACGCAATCTATGGTGATGTGCTCCCATTTCCACTCTGGAATAGACATCTACTGAAGTAGGCCACCCGGCCTCTGGTGCTCATACTTGACCTGCTGGTAATTCAAACATCTAGCTACATACTCCACTATATCCTTCTTCATCCTCCGCCGCCAATAATGCTGCGTCAAGTCACAATATATCTTTTGTGGCACCCAGATGAATAGAATACCTCAAACTGCGGGCCTCTTCTAGAATCCTCTCCCTCAGGCCATCAACATTAGGAAAACATAGCGGCCCTGCAGCCGCAACACACCATCCCCGCCCATAGAAACCTCCTTGGCACCTCTCTAAAGTACCGTCACTCTGAGAACGGCCATGTGTGGATCAACGAACTATCGGGCCTTGATCTATCCCGATAATGAAGACTGAACAACCACACATGCTAGAACTCCACTAGGCTCTGAAATATCCAACCTCACAAGTATGTTAGCCAAGGACTGAATGTCTAAAGCTCGTAAACACTCATTTGTTGGAATGAATGCCAAATTACCCATACTCCCCGACTTTTTGCTCAAGGTATCTGCAACCATATTTGCCTTGCCTGGATGATAAAGAATGGTGATTTCATAATCCTTCAGTAATTCAAGCCGCCTGCGGTACCTCAAATTAAGGTCCCTCTACCTGAATATGTGCTGCAAGCTGCGATGATCAGCATAAACCTCACATGGCACCCATACAAATAATGTCTCCATATCATAAGGGAATGAAAAATCGCTGCCAATTCTAGATCATGCACATGGTAATTCTTCTCATGAACCTTCGGCTGGCGCGAAGCATATGCGATAACTCGCCCCTCCTACATCAATACACATCCCAAACCAACGCATGAACCGTTGCAATATACCCGTATACATCCCTAAACCGGAAGGCAACACGAGATTTGTGCCGTAGTTAGAGCTGTCTTGAGCCTCTGGAAGCTCTCCTCACAATCCCTGGACCAATAGAATGGAGCACCCTTCTGGGTCAATCTAGTCAAAGGTGATGCAACAGATGAAAAGCCCTGCACGAATCGCCGGTAATAGCCCCCTAGCCCCAGGAAACTCTTGAGCTCGGTCACTGAAGTTGACGTGGCCAACTCTGAACTGCCTCAATCTTCTTGGGATCCACCTTGATATCCTCTCCTGACACAGCATGCCCAAAAAAACAGTGGCTCTATCTAAAACTCACACTTAGAGAACTTAGCATACAACTTCTGATCTAGCAAAGTCTGAAGCACTACTCTGAAATGCTGCTCATGCTCCCCCAGGCTACGTGAGTAAATCAAGATGTCATTAATGAATATTATCACAAAGGAATCAATATAAGGCCTGAATACCTTATTCATAAAATCTATAAATGTCGCCAGGGCATTAGACAAGCCAAATGACATCACCAGAAACTCATAATGGCCATATCTAGTCCGTAATGCAGTCTTTGGAACATCTGAGTCCCGAGTCATCAGTTAAGGATACCCTGACCTCAAGTCGATCTTAAAGAACAACCTAGCCCCTACAACTGGTCGATCAAATCATCAATTTGAGGCAACTGATACTTGTTCGTGATGGTGACTTTGTTCAACAGGCGGTAATCATTGTACATCTGCATAGTCCCATCCTTCTTCTTCACAAATAACATAGGTGCACCCCAAGGCGGCACACTAGGCCTAACAAACCCCTTCACCAACAACTTCTCAAGCTACTCCTTCAAATCCTTCAACCCGTTAGGAGGTATACGGTACGGTGGGATAGATATATGTTGAGTTTCCTGGAGACAAATCAATACAAAAATCAATTCTAGATAAGCAAAACACCCCTTCTCAGCCATATGATGAGCCTTTAGGAAGGAAATAACTCAACTAGGTGTATCAGCTGTGGAGCCCTTCCACTCCAACCTTGGAAACCCTGGCATCACTAGTGAAATAGCCTTGGCATGGGAATCTAGGACGGCGCAATATGGAGATAACCAATCCATGCCTCGGATGACCTCCAAATTGATCATATCAAGCAACATGAGATCTACTCTAGTCTCGAAACCACAGAATGTGACCATTCAGGACCTGTAGATCTGATGCACAACCACAAAATCACCCAGTGGCGTAGACACGTGAAAAGGAGTTTCGAAAGGCTCAGGAGAGATAACCAGGAAATGAGCAAACAAAGATGATACATATGAATAAGTAGACCCTGGATCAAACAAAACCGAAGCATCCCTACCACAACCAGAAATAATACCTATGATGACGGCATTTGAGGCTAATGCATCTGGTCTGGTCGAAAGGGCATAGAACTAGCTGGAGCGCTGGCTCGCTAGCCTCCATCTGACTGAGCAGTAACAGGCTGACCTCTTCCTGCCTGACATCCACCTCTAGGACGGCCCCTGGCAGCCTGCCCTCCACCTCTAGGTGGTTGGGCAGCTGGTGCTGAAATCTTGGGCTGCTAACTCTGTTGTACTGCCTTGCCTCGAAGTCTGGGGCACTGTCTCCTCATATGACCATGGTCCCCGCAATTGAAACAACTATGAGGTGTGGTGACCTTCTGCCATGATGGCTGACTCCGATAAGCCGTAGATCCACTGGAAGAAGCCTAGATAGCAGATGGATGTTATGAACTCTTCAAAAAAGAACTGATGTAGGGACTAGGAGAGCCCTGGGGGCCTGAATACCCACTGGAGGAACCTTGAATCTCTGGCATACCGCTAAAATAGGGGCATGCTGGAGCACCCCAGATAGGAGGTGATGCTGAAACCGGGGGCTTACTGGGCCGACCTCTCCCAAACTAACCTCTGCCCCTAGCCGGGGCACCTTTGAACTCTTCGGGGAATCTAGCTATCTTATCCTGCTGTATCTGATCTCTTCCCCTCTGGCAATATCCCTTAATCCAGCAAGAAATATCGACCACTAGCTGATACTCTATACCCATCTCCACCTATCGGTCCATACCCGATCGAATACTAGGGTTTAATCCTGCAACAAACCCCCACACTCTCTCTACATCTGTAGGAAGTATCATAAGTGCTTGGCAGGACAACTCAGGAAACCTTGCCTCACAGTCGGTCACCGACATCTGACCCTTCTCAAGGTGTTCACATCTATACCGCAGCTCTTATCTCTCAGAGGGCAGAACATACCTGTCCAAGAACAACTGTACGAAATGACTCCAAGTTGTGGGAGGAGAACCTATTAGCCTGACAAGAACATAACACTACCACCACCTACGGACCTAGCCCTCCAGCTGGAAAGTAGTGAAGTCAACTCCATGTGACTCTAATATTTTCATGTTGTGCAGCCAGTCCCTACACCGGTCAATAACGTCCTGGGCATCCTCATGAAGCTCACCCCCGAATGCTAGAGGGTGAAGCCTAGTCCATCTACCCAATAACTTCTACGGATCGCCCTTCGCAGCTGGCATACACTGGGGTGCCAGTCCAGCAACTGGCTGAGCCCCATCTGTGGGTAGTACACCCGGAGTCTGATACACTGCAGTTGTATGTCCTGGAGCCTGAGCAGTAGGGGCCTGTGTCCTCCTCCTACCTTTGAGGTAGCTGGATCTGCTAGAAATAAACCAGACTTAGTCATAGTATCCATGAACCGTAGCATGCATCCCATGATCTCCTGAAGTTCTGGTGCTACTATTAAATTTTTTCGGGATCTACCAGTGGCGCTACTGGAATAGCTCTAGGACGCCCTCGCCCCCTACCACAGGCTGATGCCCTCCCTAGCCTCTACCTCAACCTCTAGTACTTAGGAGAGCAGCCCACCCGGGTCTGGAACATCAGTTGTGTGTGTCCTCACCATCTGTGAGAGAATAGAAGAGGGAAATTTTGTATCCCAATCACTGCACAATAGGACATGAATAAAGAGTAGTCTTTCCTAATACCCTATAGCCCCTCGAAAAAAAATACTAACGTCTTCATACCGATCTACAAAAATTTATTAGGTTTGCCCATGACTTGTGAATCCTATGTTAACCTAGTGCTCTGATACCATATTGACAAGACCCATTTCTATAACAGGTCGTGAGGGCGCCCGACACCGTTGCCAGACAAGCAAATGTAACGTTGCTAAAATTCTCAAGTTACTTTCATCATAAATAATTATAAAGTAGATACTTCAAATTTGGATGTGAAATCCAGAAGTGAGCAATAATGTACATAATATGATTATACAACCCAAAATACAAGTCTACCAATGTGTGTGCCAAGACCTGGTGTCATAAGCTACATGCAACTAGTAGAATATACACCAAAAACCACTCTATCCTACTGTATGAATCGGGATAGATAGAAAAAAAGGAAGACACAAAGAAGGACTTTTTCGGCTACTGATCGGCATGGAAGGAAAAACAGCTCACCGTAGAAGTCTCGGGCCGGCTCAAGGATGCGCACCAGAATGATAACCAGATCGAACTGCCTCAGATCCTTTACAATTAAGTATAGAAGCGTAGTATGAGTACATAAACAATATGTACCCAGTAAGTATCTCGTTTAGTCTTCAAGAATTAGAGACGAGAGGTCGACTTGATACTCACTATGGTCAATTAATAGGTCAAGTTTTATGCTAAGCATGGAAATCACTAGTAAACAACAGTTTATAACAAGGATTGAAAATCAAAATCTTCACAATATTCCGATGAGCTAC
Organism: Nicotiana benthamiana; assembly: GCA_034376525.1. NCBI lineage: Eukaryota > Viridiplantae > Streptophyta > Magnoliopsida > Solanales > Solanaceae > Nicotiana > Nicotiana benthamiana. The sequence goes on from CM067326.1 coordinate 44,805,392, forward strand.
TTACATCTTGCAATATAAGCGAAAAAATTCAAGTATAAATTTATAAATAGATATTATGGATACAATATACCGAGGCGACATGCCAATCAGACATAAATAAATCGTGCGCTTGCCGAGGGTCGACGGCTCACCTATAGATGCATCTATTCATACCAAGGCAATCGGCCGGACCCACAAATAATAAGCAATGTCAAGGATACAAATGAAGGAACATTAAATATTCAATGATGTCATTTAAGAGTTCAACAGGTATACAAGTTCGCTCTTATTCCTAAGTGTTCATATTAGCAAGACAGGATAGAGGTTTCTATAAATAAAGCATGATATGAGTCCTAAACTACTCGGACAATTAACATAATAGCAGCTACACACGGACTCTCGTCACCTAGTTCGTACGTAGCCCCCGCATTTAGCAGCAATTACTTAATTATCTTTTCTATAGGGACATTTCCCTCTTACAAGGTTAGAAATGAGAGTTACATCACTCCAAAGCGCACTTCCAAATATCAAGTACAAGCCCAAGACCTAAATTCAGAGTCGAACGATTCCAATCTAGTGAATAGAAGTTAGAACTAGTCCACATAGGCTTACAAGATCAAACCCTAGCTATTTAAGCAAATTGCTGACCTTTTTCACAAGTATCCTAAATTCCGACCTAGGGCCCATGTGTCCAGATTCTGATATTTTTCAAAGGAAGTGGTTCTCTACATCCTAAGAATCAATAATATATGATTTCTACTTCATTTCATAACAAAGTTTGGGGTTAAATCTTTGTTTTATTAAAACCCCAGGTCTAGCACTAACATTTGATTTCACCTAGTTTTTAGTGTTTAATCTATCTACTATACATGTATTTAAACTAAGAATGAGTGGGAATGACTCACCTTGCTATGCTAAGTTGAAACCTTCTCTCAAGAGCTTCCAAATCTCCCTATGGATAAGTGTAAAATGATAAAAGTGGTCTTTGAACTCGAATTAAATGAACCTCACTGCTCAGCGATTTCTGCATCTGCAGTTAGGGGACTGCATTTGCGTTCCCTCACCTATAGAAGAGGAGACGCATCTGCGAAATTGGGCAAAGGGGACGTGACCGCTTGTACGATCTAAGTCCCGCATTTGCAAAGCCGCATCTGCGGTTCTGGCCTGGATTGCCCATGGCCCTTCTGTGGAGAAAGGACCATACATGTGATTCCGCATCTGCGGTCTAAGAACCACATATGCGGTTATGATAGCAACAGTAAATCTTCAGCCCTCTTTCGATTTTCCTACTTTACTAGAGCCTCGTACGTTTGACGCTCAGGGCTCCTGGGCGCCGCACGAACCTACTGACCAGTCTGAAATCACGAGGCGGACATACTTGAACTTCGAAACACCCAAACAACACTAAATCTAGGAATCACCCCTAAAAACCAAATGAATCAAACTTATGAACTTCAAGTTCTAAATTCTCCTCTAATGGGTCAAATCGCCCTTAAACTAGTCGGATTCACACCAAATTTTACGGGCAAGTCTTACATGATATTTTGGACATGTACCAGGTTTCGGAACCAGAATACGAGCTTGGTACCAAGGAAATCAATGATTACTTAGTTTTTTTAATTCTTTAAAACTTCAATTTAATAATTTCTAATAAAAATTCATTACTCGGGCTAAGGACCTCTGAATTCGATTCCGGACATATGCTCCATTGCCATATTTTTCCACGGATCCGCCGAGACTGTGAAATTATGAATCTAGGTCCATTTTCTCAAAAAGTTAACCGAAGTCAAACTTGAAATTTCAAGAGAATCTTATAGAAACAAATGGACATATTTCACTCAAAACTTTTTCAATTCCCGAACCAACCGTCCCCGCAAGTCGTAAATTAAATAAAACATGCATGGAAAGTTTTATTTAAGGAAACAAGATTCTAAAAGGCAAAAGGACCGGTCGGATCGTTATAAAAAGGAATGCCCTTCTCCCGGTAAATTAATGACTTGCAAAAATAGATACGATTACCGAAAATGACATGCCCATGATTTATTGCATTGATATTTGATCACCTCTGTCGTATCTTCTCGACCTCTAAATGAAATAGGTCAAACATTGCTACTATTTGCAAATCCTCATGAAGTTCCTACAGTTCAACATGTAAGGGGGAGAGACAATTATAATATTTTTGGAATCCTAGTATCCATTTGCATGTGTGGTTTCAAAATACTCCGCCCAAGCCAGATTTCACTAGTTGTTTCTTATAGGCACCATCGAGATTAAGCTTTGTACAATATTTTTGTGGTGCTTGCCCTTTAATATGAATAGTCTTTTGGGTGAGGCTAGATATGTCTTTGGACGCCAGAAAGGGGAATTTCAAGGCATGGCATAGGATAATGTGGAAGGACGGTTGATGTTTTGTATTTTTAACATTATTTTTGTTCATGTTGATCCATATTCCTCAAATCAAGAATGAAAGTAGGTTTAGCCAATTATATGTGGTGATGGAGACTTAGGATTAAGATCCTTAATATTGAAGCCAATGATATGTAAAAGTGGTGGATAGTGTTTGGATGCCTATATTCCTCCAAAGAGATTGGACTATGGGGCACTGTAGAAAGATATGCACGATAGTTTCCTTTCCATGTGACACATGGGGCAGTTGACATCAATATTGATTCTTATGTGGTGTAGGTAGTCACGGTAAGGCAGCCTGTTGTGGAAGTATTGCCATAAGAAATATTTTATTTTGTTCGGACAGTGCAATATACAAATCTAATGGCAATTATTTTGTGAAGCATGTGCGACATCCATGAGGTTAAAAATAATTTGGTGGCGAAGCAGACGTTATTGGTGCTCCACATTGGTGTGCCATTATTACCAGTTTTGAGAGGTAGTGGATTTGATCACCTTTTTCCATGATGTTAGTAAGCAGGTCAAATGAAATTTTTGTAAGATCCCAATGTCCATTGACATGGATGTCCTTTACTTATGGATTAGCCTCATGTCTTAATGGAGTAAGGTCTGGAATCCATCTTGATAACCAAATGCTTAAGTTAGAGTTACGGCTTGGTTGCCAATGGGTACCTTTAGAGAAAATTGTCCACCCTTGGAGAATAATTCTCCAAATGAAGGAAGTGATATTTTTATGACCTATTATTAGTATATTTAAGGATAAGTATCTTGGACCATGACGTTGTGGGATTAGTAAGTAGTCTCCAAGTCAGACCAAGGAGAGCTATATTTTTTGAGTTAAGCTGTTTTTAACCCAAGACCACCTTCTTCTTTGGTTTTAGGGATTTTCTTCCAACTTGAAACTGGAACTTTTTGGTTTCATTTGTGGCTCCCCAGATAATTTTATGTTTTTAATACGATCAATTGTTTGAGAATATTGACCCGAAGATGAGTGCATTGCAGAGTATGGTTGGGGATTGAGTTTAGGATAGAGATTGCCAATGTTGTTTGTATACGGTAGAAATCAACGGTTTGATTATCGAAGCAACTCAAGAGTTTCCTGTGATCGACATCGAAGATTCTCAATGATCGAATTTGAGATAGTGTAAGCAACGATCGACCTTGAGGCTGCGTAAACTGGTGGTTTCAGTGGATCAATGTAAGGTTCCCAAGGCTGGTGACTAGAGCTGACAAAGCCTAGTGGACCAGTGTAAAACGAATCAACGCAATAAATGGTTGTACCAACCTATATCTTGGTAATTAATGTATTTTGTACTATGTTGGGATTCCTCCTCATATATAAAAGGGATCCTTGTCATTTTATAGACATATGTTGCTACATACTAAATACACACAACATTCTTTCTGCTCTCTTCATATTCTCTTGATCTCATTACTTCTAGTTATTGCTTGTATTCATTATTTTAATTGTGTTTTCGTTGTTTTTCATCATTTATTGCTTATTATTGGCCATAAAGAGCCATTATTGATATTATCGTAACTGTTAGTCACCCATCGACTACTCTCGGCGAGATATCAAACTCAACCCTGAGGCCCCGAACAGGTAGGCTCGAGGCCCCGGTCTCTAACTGTTTGATTTGATTATCATATATCTCTTAGTTGTAATCATAATTTCTATCCTTTTAATTAACATCTATTTTTTAAACGACTAGCATAATAATAGATCACGTATTTTTAGAACCACATAATCAAATTTAATTGTTATTACCATTATCATGATAAACAGTTTGACACCTACAGTGGGGCTAAAAATAATAGTGATTATTTTGCTTGCTGGTTTAACTACATAACACATGTTATCTTTCACACTTTTTCTTGTCCCCGATCTTAAAGTTTTGGTCGAAATGTCTGAATCAGTACACAACAACCTTGATAACCATGGAGAGAACGATGTCGATGCTCCAAGTGGTTGTGTACCACCGCAGAACCGTGAGAACACGCCAGAACCAATTCCCGTGGATGCGATCTCACACGACGCCCAGCACGTCGATATAATCTCCCACACCAACAGGAGCGTACATCAAGGAGAGCAACAAGAATTCCATATAACCCCAAGTTAGAAAGAACGGGAGGTTAGCCTTCATGTTATTTTTGAAATCTTACAGACACAACGGCTAGTTATTGCTTAGCTGCAAAGTCACCAGATAATTCCCAACACGGTAGCACTAGGGACGATCCCCCCCAACGAAGATGTACTAGAGAGATCAAGAAACGAAAGGTCGGTAGCCAACCTCGCCATCATAAATATGCTTGATGACCTCACAAAAAGTATCAAGTTAGAAGAGAAAAAGATAGAAACCAACGACAAGAAGGTATAAACCTACAATTCTAGGGTTGATCAAATTCCGGGCGCACCCTAGTTCTGAAAGGTGTAGATTCGAAGAAGTTTGTGCAATAGTATTTCCCGTAGGAAGCGTCCCCTAAACCTATTTCGAAGAAGTTCAAAATGCCCGAGCTTCGGAAGTACGACAGAACCTCGGACCCCAATGAGCACGTCACTTCCTACACTTGTGTAGTGAAACTCAACGACCTAAGGGACGGTGAGATCGGGTCGGTCATACTGAAGAAGCTCGGAGAAGCACTCTTGAAAAGGGCCATGATGTGGTATCACAACCTAGTTCCTAAATTTATAAACTCATTTTCCATGCTAGCATACTCTTTCATAAAGGCACATGTCGGGGCGATCAAGGTGACCACAAGGAAATCCATCATATTCAATATCAAGCAAAGGGAGAATGAGATGCTTCGAGAGTTTATCTCTCGCTTTCAAATGGAACAAATGGAAGTACCACCATTCTTTGATGACTGGGTAGTGCAAGCCTTCACCCAAGGTTTGAATGAACGAAACTCGGTGGTTTCGAAACAACTGAAGTAGAACCTAGTTGAGTATCCTGTCATAACTTGGTCGGACAATGTTTTCTTATGACACCTTTTTTCACGTGGTTCTTGTCTCTTTTCGATTGCTTGAAAAAGGCTCATAACCAATATCAATCAAAGAACAGGGTCGAAGATGACCAATTAGGATCTCTATCAGGCTCGGTATATCCTAATAGGCTTCCGATAAATGAGTCAACTCCGAATAAAGAAAGATACCAACCTTACACCAAAGAAAGGAAAAATGGCCCGAGGCTCAATATACCCTGTAGTGGCCGAAGAATGGATCGAGGAAAGAACCCTCGAGGACGTGTCAGTAGAGCTGGTTTCAGTAGGCACAGGGCTGACAGAGGCACCTAGCTCGTTTGAATACAATTTCAATGACGATATTTTGGATATCGTATTTGCCTTCGGTAAAATCAGAGACACCAGGTGGCCGAGGCCCGTGCAGTCATACCCTTCACAAAGGAACCGTAACTTAGTGTGCAAGTTTTACAACTCGGATGGTCACCGGACCAATGATTGCCAACAACTCCAGGAAGAAGTGGCCCAATTACTCATCAAAGGTCACCTCTAGGAATTCCTCAGCAACCGAGCTAAAAATCAGTTCCGTGAAAAAGAGGTGACCAAAAGAGCAAAGTGAACGATCCACAACATGTCACTCATATGATCTTTTAAGGAGTCCGTGACCCGCAGGAACCCATGGTGAGGAGAACAAAAATATCCCTTAAAAGGAAAAAAGCAAACTTGAGGCTATATCTCAGCCCTATGCCGATGCACTCATAAATTCTTTTCTTATAAATACATTTCAAATTAAAAATGTACTTGTGGATGCAGGTAACTCGGCCAATATTATCAGGTCGATGATAAGAGAGTAGCTCGAACCGCTTGATCGAATTATGCCTTCCTCTCAATTGGCGATCAAAACAACGAAAAGGGAAACCACCCTACCAATCAAAGTGGTCTGCACAACACTAAATACCAATATCTCCACCGACAAAGGGGTTGAAGGATACACAAATAGTTAAATAATGACCACAAGGCATATTCTTGGCAGTAGTTGAATGAACAAACAAAGAGTCGTACTGCATACTTCGAGCAATATTGAAGGCCTACCGAGGATCGAATTGCCATCACCACTAAGGTATAACAATATACCTTTTCATTTACACCTCGTACTAACCTTTATGCAGGTATCTGATCGAAGTGGTTGAAGCATTGTCCAACTCGAAGATCTTAGCATTAAAAAGCATGGGTTGCCGAATTTTCCTTCGATCGGGTTTGTATCCCAAAAAAGGTTTTACCGGCAATGTTTTTAATGAGTCAACACCAATATTCTACCTAGGAAGACTCAACAAGTACTCAAAGTTTCCTTTTCATTAAACCTCAAATACTGGCAGGCATCCCTTTCGAAGATCATCTTCTCTGAAAAGCCAAGAAGGTTATAAAAGGGTCTCGATAATAAAATAATGTACCGGGCCAAATGATCGAATGAACTGCATCGGTATGGAATAACCGAGCTCTTGATAGCGAAAAGGTGTATACTTGTACCAAGTAATCAACGAATACTTTCCACTAAAACATTTCACGCTTCAAAATCTGATAGTTTTTCAAAAACGGCTCCAGAAGCCAAAAACATCCTGAATATTCAAGCACTAGCGTCAACACCTCAAAGCCATATGACGTCGGGGTCAGAGCTTCAAACTCATAAGACCTAAATGAGGAAACATCAAGATCACACAGCAGCTCCTGAGCAAAAAATGTCCCGAATACTTGGGGACTGGCATAAAAAACTCAAGGCTACATGACCTCCGGGTCGGAAACACCGAAGTCGTAAGCCCTCAATAAGGCAATACCAAGTTTGCATGTAATGGTACCCGAGCTGAGAAATCCTCTATAACTCGGGGATTACTGTTAATCACTATCTCTATCGACTTATCAAATCACGAGGCCAAAAGACTACATGCGAGCAGCCTCAGTCTCGTAAGACCTATATAAGGCAATAACAACATCCGCAAGACCTCGAGCAAGGCATGAAACATACTTCGACCAAGTATCCAAAATTGTAAGACCTGAAAGGCATATAAAACTTATAAAACCTTACTAAAAGAATAATCCTGATCTCAAAGTTATGGCTTATATCAAAATTTAAAGACCCTAAAAGGCATACCCTCGATATAGACGCCGAAACTACTTCACTCAGGAACTGAAAGGCTCCGGCCAAACACAATGACTATGGTCACAAGTCTATACCAGCTAAACTAACATGACTCGAGGACGCCCGACCATCGCTATAAAATCACAGGCCTTCAATTACTTCGAATATACCTCGAAAAGAACCGATTAAACATTCTACCTTCTATTGACACCTAACTTTTTTCTATATATTTGTAATATGCATAAATACTTCCAAAATAACATATATATATATATACATATATATATATATATATATATATATATATATATATATATATATATATATATATATATATATATATATATATATATGCAAATATAAGCATGCACAAGGTTGTTATAATTTTTTCATAATTTTAAAGAGTTTAAATTTATTTATTTCTTTACTTTTTACTCATAAAATCCCAATAATTATTTCTCAAATTATTGTTGTAGTGATTCGGTCATTTAATTTCTCTATTTATGCCAAAATATGGTTGAAATATTTTTTATGCATTTTTATAATTACATTTATGGGCATTAAATTGACCTTCTATATTTTTAAAATATTGAAAATCTATTATAAATTATTTTGGTACCTGAAATTATTTTTTAGAAATTATTTATCATTTATTATAAATTATATAGGGGAAAGTTGGCTATTTAAAATATAGCTAGATTTGCATTTCAGTCAAAGCCTAAATTAAATCCAATGCCCATCCCAATTTTATGCTAAACTACCTGGCCCAAATCCTAAACCCGCCTACCTGACCAAGAGTCAATTGAATCACGGTCGTTGATCTGAGAGATCAACGGCCCGTATTATCCCTTACCATTTTTATTCCAAATGACCCCTAACCCTAGCTCATTAATCAAAGACCACCGTCCTTACATTCTCTCATCCCCTCTCCTCTATCAAGAACTCAACCTAACTCTAACCCCTTTAATTGCCGACCTCCCTTTTTTCGGTCTTCTCCGGTGATCTCTTTTTAACTCCTAAGCCTCTAATGGCCCCTCTAATCCTATGCTTTCCTTCTCTAAGGTCTATAAGGGCCTAGGGCCACACCGACTTTCATCTAGGGTTAGTCACTTTTCTGTTCTTGGCTACCCTAAACTTGCATGGTTTTGGGATTGATCTTAAATCATGTGGATCCTATACTGAACCCTCTTAAGCATTGTTGGTTCTGTGACTATGTCGGATAAGTTGTATCTAAGCATGTCTATTCCAATTCCTAATACCTTTGCCTTTTATATGTTTACAATCATGTATCCCCAATCCCCATCACCCCTGTGTGTAGTTTTGTTCCTTCTGTTTCAGTCCTGTGTGTACTGCTGATGTGGTTTTGGACTCCCTATTTGATCTACTATTGTCTAATCATGTAACACTCTCTTTTCAAAGTTGTTTTACTGCATGAATCCCTCTTTTACTCTACAAGCTATTTCAAGAAAACCTCTTTTTAATACTATTTTCCCACTAAAACCTTTCAAAATGTGTCAAGCGCTCTCACTCTACTCCTAAGTCAATAGGTTTTTCCCGCTTCAGTATGTGTAATGCGTTGGGATCCACTTGAGAACCCTTTTAACTCTGGCGTAGTTAGGCTGGACCTTCCACGCTGCACTACCCGGTATCCTTGAGATCCTTAGGGAACTTTGATGCACCTAGACTATGATATTGTCTATGGAATTTGGGAATTTTAAGGCTATTGATGGCTTTGGAAATTTGCGCCTATTTGAAGGCTCCCTATAGAATAATTTCTTATTTTTCTTATCTATTTATGTAATTCATTCATATGGTCTGTAATAATTTATAAACGAATATTGGGGTAACTACTGAAAAGGGAGGGTAGTTACATGTTTGTAGGGTAATACGGGTAGAAATTATACCTATAGGACTTTACATTTTGCTATGTTTTCCTTTATAAGTAGAGATCATGCCTATAGGAATTTTGTATCTTGTTACGTTTGTCTTACCATGTTAGAAATCATTCATATAGGTCTCAAGTTAATCCATAATAGAAATCATGTTTTTAAGTCTTAAAATAAACTTGACAAGTAGATGTCATGCCTATAGGATATAATCCAAATCAAATTTTTGTTATAACAAGTTTTTATATGTGTTTTCATTTTTCATCATGCCTGAAAGTCTCTGTAATCAGTATTAAACAACTGGATATCATGCCTATAGGGAACAACACCAGAAATCCTGCCTATAGATCTAAACTAGTTTAGTTTTAAATAAATCAATCTGGTTAATGATTAGCTCACTTCGAAACTGGTTTAATTAATGGTTTATTTTCCCACAAATGAGTCTTTCAAAGATGCTTTAATCTATCATAAGACAACATGTCTATAGGGATTAAAGAATCTGTTTCAAAACCTGCCTTGTTTCACTGTATAAAATGTTCTCATCATTATTCCGCACATAGGCAAGCCTATAGAATGTTTGAAATCTTGCACTTTGAAACTATTTTTGTGACTTAATGCTACTCTGGTTTAACATGTTTTAAAAATCTATAGGCAACTGCTAGGGTCACTACTTCTGAGTTTATAAAATAAACTGCAAGTCTTCTGTATATTCGCTTAAACATCATACCTTAGGATACTGTTTAACATAAAGCCTTTATTTATGTTTGAGTCATGTTACTTAAGTGTATTGTTTGAGGAGATAAACCTGAGCCTCTGATTGCTCCCTTTTGTCTTATGTGCTAAAGTCCTAATTGTTCTTATCTGTCGCCTTAGTATTTCACCTTTGAAACCATAGGGGTCTCTCTAGAACCACATATAGGTAGAGGTCCTAAATCCCTCCAGGATTATTATGAAGGGACAACTAATAGCACGTAGTAGAATTCGCTGACCAACACTTGCTTATAATAGCTATTAATAGGATGGGAAGAGTAGATATGAGAGATGATGACTATGCACTAAATGTTATATGTTGCCACTCATTCAGGAGTGTTTACTGGATATTGTATGAAGTGATCATGTAGGCTAACCAACCTAGGACTCCTCCTTTTTCCAAAATTCCTTTTTTTGTTTAAAACATTATTTTGTAAAAATTGTTCAAAATATTTATCTTATTATTCGAGTAATCCAATGCGCTTTACTTGCAACCTATTTGATTCATTTGTTTATTTGTAATGGACTACTTCGTAAATATAAGTTCGCCGGACCCACAGTTGTGAACCAAGAGGGGTGCCTAACAGCTTTCCCTCGAGGTTATTTCGAGCCCTTACCCTAATCTCTTGTAATGCAAATCAATCCAAGAGTTAATCACTCTAGGTGCCCTATCGCACCATAACTCGTTAGGTGGAGACTCTTCAAATACCAAATTCAAAAAGGGAAACCCCCCATGAATGTCGAAACTCGAACCTCTCTCTCTCCGCATTGGAAAACAAAAAGGGGCGCGGCACCCTCGAAACAAACAAAAGAGCTTAGACCATGTCAGCTCTTCGAGATAGTCAGCCACCGGCCTAAACCTCTTGAGGTGCTCGATCATCACCATATAACGGCTCACATTCGAGGTTTTACCAAACCGTAGAAAAGTTGGGAAAACATAACTTCAAAAGTCCTTAACGAGGGAAAAATAATTCCTTTATTAGAGGTTGCATCAACCCAATGTGTAAGAGCCACAATCGGCAGCCTTCATAAAAGGTCGTACCAACCTAAGGCGTATGAACCACTAATGATAGCTAACATTAAAAGGTCATACCGACCCAACGCATAAGAGCCAAAAGGCTAGCTTTAAATTCTAAAACTTGAGGGTCAAATGAGCTCGAGTTGAAACCATACTCAGAGACTGAACCCGAAATAGTAAACTGAATATGCCTAAGGGATAAAGCATAAGATCCTACGACGCCATTTTACATTCAAAGGTCCTACCAACCAAAGCGTGTAAGAGCCTACGGGCCAGCCGAATAGCCCCAGGGCCATACTGTGAATCTAAGGATTCCTTTTAAGTCAAAGACAAGTTATTCTTGATCGCTAACAAACACCAAAAGGTAATTGAAAAACGAATCCAGAATATCTCTTTTCGTACACGTATGCAGAATAATACAAGCTCCATTTACAACGTAATTTGAAAGTACTATATACAAAACCAGAAAAGGAAATCTACGCCTCCATTGGGTACTATGTCCTAACAGTCCCATCCTTGCTATCTTCGGCATCGGACAGAAGTTACTTGGCACCATGTTCATCTGCCTTCGCCCACTTCACCTCTTCCACGAGGTCAAAACCCCTAGCATGGATCTCCTTAATAGTTTCACTTCGAGATTTACATCGAGCTTATTCCTTGATCCTACTGTCACGATCAACAAGCCTTCTTAGCTTAGATCGAGCATCGGCAACATCCTTCAAATAGAATGTCACTTTCTTGTCAGCCTTGGTTTGTCTCATTACGACTTCATCCTAGGCATCCAAAATCTCGGCCTTCATCTTCAAATGCTCAGATTTGAGCTTTGTAATCACACATGTTCGAACCAAGCCGTATCACGAGCTAAGAAAAGTTGAACCTTAAAGGCAGAAGCCTTAGCCATAGCACCCTTCTCCGTTGAAGCCTGAATGTATTCCCGAGCTTTCAACTCATCACACTCACGCTTGGCTCGGCCAACTTTGCCCGAAAGTCTCTCAAGCTCTTCTTCTTTTTCTTTAACTGAAATATCAGAATATTAATATCCGAAAGTGAAAGCGAGCATACATTGACACAAAGTGTAAATTATCTATTTTTGGAGATGGCTTTCATAGTTTCAACTTCTATCCGCCTCATAGCATAGGAATACCAGCTCCTCCTCCTTTTTCGCGCAAAGAAGCCTAAGGGACTTCTCCCCATCCAATGCTTTTTCGAAGCCTGGCTTCACGGCGAGGTAGCTCAGACTTAAGCTCGTTAAAGGCTTGCAAAAGAAAGCTCAATAAGAAAGATGCGAAACGGGAAAGAGCATTTACAAGCTACCAAAACATGCTATGGATCTAAGCCGCTGAGCCTACCAAAGGTTGAGCATCCATTTGATGGCCTAGTTCCTCCCGAGATGCCTTCGGTACGAGAAGTGGGAGGCGCCGGATGACCCTTGTACCTCGAAGTACCTTCAACTGAAATGGGAAACATTTTTTTCAAAAGAAGAGGCTTTCATAGTAATAACACTGGCCAACTTGTCTCTTTTAAACCTCAGAGAAGGACTCACCCCGTCATGAGCATCCTCGCACCTCAAAGTCTCTTTCAGTCTTTTTCCATTTATTATCGACCCTCCACCCCGGCGTCAACGATATTTCTTTCTCCCCTAGGGTACATAACCTCATCTCGGGAAAACCTCCATCACCTACGGAAACCAGATTAGTACGCTAAAAAAGTACCTTTTTGAGGAAACAAGACGCTAAGCACCTACCATGATGTTTTGCCTCCCATCTCTTCTTCGATAGGTCTTGCCATTTGCGCTCATCGTAGGTCGACCAAGCTGCCAACTTAGGAGACCATATGGCTAGGTCAGGAACTTCATTTGACATCCAAGGAATCGCTTATGAGAATGAAATAAGAAAAAATAATAAATATATGTCTTTATGGATCCCGCCTCCACTATGGACAAAGCGATAAAACTACTAGTATACCACTTACATGTGAAATTTCATTTCTTAGGAAAGGCAAAAAACTCTCCAGGGATAATACCGACTGTCCGTGCTCGAAAAAATCGGCACATCCACCCTCGGTCCTCATCCTCTTCGTCATTAATGGCAGGGGGATGGGTGGATCGACATCGTAGAGTAATCAAGTTCCAGTGTGTACAGGCTGATATAACATAACGAGATAGATGAGGGTGGATTTGATCCTGTCCTTATCCGCAAAGTACCTTATTATCAACATTATCTTCCAGAGGGATGGGTGAGCCTGCGCTAAGGTGACCTAATACCTCCTACAAAGATCAAGCACGACCCTGTCTGGGGAACCTAACATAAAGGGATACGTATTATGTTCAGGAACCCTTTGACATGGGTCATGATGCTCTCTTCCAGGGAAGGTACCTACAGTACCACTTCTTCTCCCCATCTGTAGTCTTTACTAATCATCTCGAGAATTTCTTCCGATATTCAGGAGATGAAACTCAATGCATGCTCCTGATTCCCTCGAATGTTGAGAAGTCTCCAACATAAAGTCACTCCTCGAGATAAAGCATCTCGACGTCCACTCACCAAATACCTGCGGTGTACCTCTGACCGGACGCAGAATAGAGGCAGAACTCTCCTCTCATTGATGAATGGATTTCGACGTAGTAGCCATGGATAGGATGAAATAGCAAATGGGAGAATAAAGATTCGGGCGAAAGCTTTTCGCTGAATTGACGAGAAAACTAGCACAAAGAACAAAAGTTCTACGAGAAGAATAGTTATCTCGAGTAGTAGACAATAAAGAGATGAGTGAAAGCATATATAGAGGCAAACAACAACTGTTCGCCTATCTAGAAGACTAATTAGGTTAGGCTATAACAGCACTACCTTTTAGGATATATACCGGTGGAACCATCCCGGGGGCCCCACTACCATACCACATGAACAAGACAATCACGTGGTGCTCGAGAAATGATCGAGACCCTGAGGATTTCTGCCATTATAAGCACCGACCTCGAAGGAGCTATTGACCTAATCTCGAGATGGTACACGATCTCGAGGTTATCTGTTGCCCCCAAATATGGACTCCTAAGAATCGAAATCAAAATTTAGAGGCTAACTCCGCATGAATGCTGGAATATAAAGACTTGAAGTAGAAATATTTTCTTGCATTGCAAAGAAATATATTTACAAAGGACGTCTTTACAAGACTCGATTCCCCAGAAATTCATACACAAAAATTAAAAATATAAGGAAAGGCGACGCAAGCCTGCTTTTCATCGCCACTGCCTTATGAACCATCTCCAGGATCTTCATCCAAAGCGACTAAGAATGCCAACTCTTCCTCCAAATCTCGAGCCTCCTTGATCTTAGATGAGAGATCCACACCTTTAGCACTGGCTTCCTCCAAGGCTTGCCTCCTTGCCTTTGCACTAGAATGAGTGACAGTCTGAATTATCTTTTGCTTGTCCTCCAACGATATATCTCGGGCTATTTGATTCAAGTGGCAATATAACTCAAATAATTAGTGGCTTTTTCTCCTACCTCAGACTTGGCCACAGATAGTGCAACAATCTCTTATTGGGCATTTTGGAGAAGACCCTGGGTCAATGCCAATTTTTAGGTCATGACCTCATTTCGCCTCCTCAGCTCGAGGATCCCCATATTCTTCTTGTAATAATCAGTCGTTTTGAGATTTTGTTAGCTCGCTAATTCTCGGGCATGACTAGCCCCCTATGATGTATTATGACTTATGTGAAGCATTGGTTTTGGTTTCAGGGTAATCCAAAGGATTTGGATGAATAGTATCAATTTGAAGCTTAAAGTTTCAAGGGGTTTTGACCAAGTTTTGACTTGTTAGTATATGATCTCGAATTGGAATTTTTGGTTAGATCTATTTGGTGATTTGGGACTTAGGAGCATGATCAAAATGTGTTTTGGAGGTCGGTAATAGATTTAGGCTTGAATTGGTGAAAGTGGAATTTTGACGTTTTTCGGTTGATAGGTCAGATTTTTATATAAGGGTCAGAATAGAATTCTGGGAGTTGTAGTAGTTCTGTTGGATCATTTGAGAAAAATTTCAGGTCATTCGGACATGGTTTGGTATACTTTTTGATTAAAAGCGTAATTCGAAAGATTTTAGAGACTAAAGATTGTGTCTGATGTGTTTTGGGTGATTTGAAGTTGTTTGAGGTGTTTTGAAGATTTTTGTAAGTTTGGATAGTGGTATATGATGTGTTTACACTTTTGGTTGAGGTTTCAGGGACCTCGGGGTGATTTCTGGTGGTTGACGGAAATAATGAAAATTGGAAATGGCATCTGAAGTCGTAGTCTACTATCATAACTGCACCTGTGGCTAGGGGACCACATGTGTAGGCTAGAAAAGCATGGAAGGATCCGTAGATGCGGCCAAGAGGAAGATCTTTAGGAATTGCAGAAGTGACAAAGTGGGTGCACCTGCAGTAGCGCTGGTGCGAGGTTCTCAACCGTAGATGCGAAAATGGGCAAGTAAGTAAAAACGGTAGAGGCGGTTCATAGACTTGTAAAGCAGTACCATAGAAAAAGGGCCACATATGTGGAATCCTTGGTCCAAAAGTATATAATGTTCCTTCGTGAATTTTTGGCTTAGTTCTGCATTTTTGAAGATAATCGAGCTAGGGCAGTGAATTCAATGGCAAATCGAAGATAATCAGTTGGGTAAGTTCCATAAGCTTCATTGCTTGAGTTTATGATTATTTTCCATTGGTTGATCATGGTATTAGTGGAAATTAAAGGTTAAAATTAAGGAAACTAGGGTTGGGTATGGAGACCTATACTTGAGGATTTGAAGGGTCATTTGTTGTCGGATTTTGGGATTTTTGATATGTATGAAGTCATGAGGAGATAAGGAGTCTAATGATATAAAATTAATTAAATTCCATGAAGTGGGCCCCGAGGGTCGGTTTTTGTTAATTTTGGGATTCATGTTTTAAATTGATTATTTCGCATGGGCTTCGTTCCCTTAGCATATCTTGATGTGTTGATTATGATTTTGGATAGATTCCACATGAGTTGAGGTCGATTCGATTGGCAAAGCCACCACGAGCAAGAGTTTGGGGCGGATTGAGGTGGGATGATTGTAAATGTTGTCTTGAAGGTATGACACTCCAGATTTCGCATCGTTGTGCTATATTAAGGTGACACATATGCTAGATGACGAGCATGGGATCGTTCACCATTGGGGATTAAGACTTAGTCCTTCCCAAGTTACTGTTTTACCGCGTATTGGATTGAAAACTATTAGCTATAATTATGTTTTGGGCTGAATGCACTATTTGGGCCCCGTGCCAACTATTTGGACCCTTAGGAAATTTTTACTGATATTTCATCACTGAGTTGACTTTATACTTGTACTTAGTCATGCTATATTCTGGTGTTTTCATCACTCATCTGTGTTTACTCTATATTAATGCAACAACAACAACAATCCAGTATAATCCCACTTAGTGGGGTCTGGGGAGGATAGTGTGTACGCATACCTTAGCCCTACCCTTGGATAGAGAGGGTGTTTCCAAATAGACCCCCGGCATCCTTCCCTCCAAGAACTTCCCACCTTGCTCTTGGGGAGACTCGAACTCACAACCTCTCGGTTGGAAGTGCGGGCTGCTTACCATCAGAGCAACCTATTTTAATACATTAAATGATATTTGGGTTGGGCATGATGTTTTACTATTGCCTGAGTGACTTATGAGATTCTGACTGATTAAGGCCGAGGGCTTGTGTTGTGATGATACTTTTAGGTCATGTTGCACTTTGTAGTAGTGATACACCGATTATTCTTATGAGGTCTAGGGACTGAGATTGTGTGCCACGAGATGGCTTGTGGATATGAGGCAAAAGGTCTGGTTCTTATGCCACGAGATGGCTTGATATTGCACTTGGGTGGTAAGGGGTCCGTCCAGAAGTCTGTACACTCCCACTAAGCACAAGTACCCAGTGTGTTATGTGATACAACCCGAGGGGCTGATGTTATTCCATGTTATTGCTCGAGGGGTGGTTTTTGATTTATGTTATGCCTGAGGAGCGGATTAAGAGTGATAGCGAGGTAGCTCGAAGGGCTGATTCTGTTGATATTATACCCGAGGGATAGTTTAAGATACATGTTTTGCCCAAGGGGCTATTATATTTCTACTATGTTTACTCATTTTTTATGACTCATTTGGAACTGTTAGAAACTTATTTTTAAAAGCTTTTTACCAAAACTGAGCATTATTTACGAAGTAAATGATTTCTGTCCTGTGTTGGAAATATCCTGTGTTTGTTGTAGCGTTTTGACGTGGTTTACGTGTCTTCTTACTGCTCACCTTTGATTTACCTTTATTACTTACTAAGTTGCAATACTCACTGTACTCCCTTCACCTTTTGTTCAGATTTAGGTATTTCCAAACCAGGTAGCAGGTGTTGATTACTCCAGGGCAGAGTCATTCGAGTTATCAAGGTAGTTGCCCGACATTCACAACACTGCTTTTCTCCCTCTTGTCTTCCTTAGACTGTATTTAGTACATTCTTAGACTCTTGTTGTGTTCAGATCTTAGTAGATGCTTGTGACTTGTGACACCCTGATGTCGGGCTTGTATATTTTTTTGCAAAATTCATTAGTCTTATATTATGAGATATCTGACTAATTAAAGGTTTAAATGATCATATTTATTAATAATTAATTAGGGAATTATGCCGACTGGCCTAGTTTCACGATAGGCGCCATCACGACTAGGTCGGTTTTAGGATCGTGACAAGTTGGTATTAGAGCCCAGGTTACATAGTTCTCATAATTCATGAGCAGGTTTAGTAGAGTCTCGCGGATCAGTACGGAGACGTCTGTACTTATCCTCGGGAGGCTCCAGATCCTTTAGGAAAAACTTCACATTCTTGAATTCTTATCATGTGTCCTTGATTCACTTTGAAATGTAACTCTTTGAAATCCTTCCACGCGTTCATATGCGCACATGAGCGCTCAGTACCAAATATGCATTGATGGCTTGTCATTCCCTAATCGAGGGGAGAGATGTGATCTTTATGTTTTGATGTTGGGCTGGTCTAGAAGACTTGAGGCTGGATTTTGCCTATAGATTAAGCCCCAAGCTGTTGATTGCGCGAGCGTGTGTTGCTGGATCTATATGTTCGATTGTGTCCCTATTAAGGGAGTGATGACTGGATAGTTGTGTGATGAGTGTGATGTGACTGCGAGATGTATTCATTTGAACTGAATGAGATGAGAAGAGTCTGCTTTGGGGAAGCAAGAACTATCCGGTGCTTGATATCCATTGTGATTTGATGTTTAGCCGGGGTTGTGGGCGTGTTGAAAGACCTTTTCATGTTGCTTACTAGGGAAGTAAAGTGGATTTCACGTTGTGATATAAATTCAGACTCATTAAGATTAAGTGACTGCGTATTGTTTATGACAGCGGAAGGGTATAAGGATATGTTAAATTAAGGCGAGGCTGGTCGGCTATCTCCGACGGTTTTTTCTAAAGTTTGCATGTTCTTTTATGTTGTTTATTGGAATATCTCTATTACGATGGATATATATATGTTGAAATTTAAATTGGATCTTTTAAGAGAGTGGGTTTAACTGTTAAGGGAGTAAATGTGAGATTTGTAGAAGATTTAAAGTACTAGATGGTCTGTTTCACGAGCTTATATAGCATTAAGTTTAATCTCACTGTGGTATTATGTCAATAATAGGGTATATGTATTATGAGTTATTGTGTGTGTTTGATCAATGGCTTTGAGCCAAGTGGGGGGGGGGGTCTGCTATGGATTAGTTGATTGCACGGTTATATGCTAAGTTGGTTCTAGTTTGAGGCGTACATGCGAATCAGTTATGGCTTGCGGAGTTTGAAACCGAGGATGGCTCGAGTAAGGGAAATTTCAATAAAGGTTATGTCATGCTTCATAGGTGTATGAGAATCATATAATGTATTGAGTGGTTATTGGTAATGGATGTGCGGTGCATAGAACAAGAAGATGCTTGGTTGTATTAATGCAAGGTTACATTTTACAGTGTCGGAGTGCTAATGAGGTATGGGCTATTCTATTCATTTGATCAGCCTAATTGAGGTTTGAGTAGAATGGATGACTCTTGAGAATGATTTTAATGAGTTCAAGACTTTACATGTAGTAATTGGAGATTTTCTAGTTGTATATTTGACTAGAAACTGTGGCTTACGGAGGTTGAAACCGAGGATGGATAGAGGAAGGGAAATTTCAATAAAGGTTATGTCATGCTTCATAGGTGTATGAGAATCATATAATGTATTGAGTGGTTATTGGTAAAGGATGTGCGGTGCATAGAACAGGAAGATGCTTGGTGTATTAATGCAAGGTTACATTTTGCGGTGTCAGAGTGCTAATGAGGCATGGGCTATTCTATTCATTTGATCAGCCTAATTGAGGTTTGAGTAGAATGGATGACTCTCGAGAATGATTTTAATGAGTTCAAGACTTTACATGTAGTAATTGGAGATTTTCTAGTTGTATATTTGACTAGAAACTGTGTTTTTCCTTGGAGGGTATCAAGACTCGTGGTATTTCAATATCATCATGGGATTATATATATCAATATTAGGAAGGTGAAGGAAATGACTTTGGGATCATGGGAAATCCCTCCGCGGTAGGTATTTTGAATATGACGCTTTTGGAAATACTGAAGAGAGTATTCGGTGGCTTATGAGCCTTAGACGGTGTAATTTTATGCTTGGGTCTCGTGTGATGAGCTTGGGTTAAGGAACTGTGGTGTTGTAGCAAGTAGAAGTACAAAGTTGAAGGTAAATCAGACGGAACTTGGATAGATGGGATAGCTTTGTAGTAGGTCGGATCGGCATGGTAAGGACATGATTAGTTCTTTGGATACGTACGAGGTAGTGAGTTTCTCCAGATATTTTGTGGCAATGCTTTTGGAAATTCATTGAAATGCATAGCTTGGTTGAGTTAGGAGGATTTAGTCCTAATGGCTTAGTTTGTGCAAATGGAATTCGGAGAGTTTTTGATGGTTTCTGCCACGGTTAGAGATGTATATTTTCTACAAGCGTGAAAAGCATGGTATGCATAGTTATTTTCTTCTAGATGGGATCGATGGAAGGCTCTTGGCTTGTTGAGAACGTAGTTGCTTGTGGCACGGAATAGATATGAAATTCTCATGTTTATTCTAGGATTTTATGATATATGCGGTACATCGTGTAGGATTGAGATTTGCATGACTAAGGGGCACGATTCAGTTTTGAAAGGAAGGTCACAAGTTCTTAGGCATCATGTACAGTTTCAGATGACTAGATAAATGAGATCACTGATTGGTGCGCCTTGATGAGGGTATACTTTTTAGAAAATGTAATGTCTTTGAGTTGAGGACACTTCATCAGTATTGCGACACTCTCTTGTTGGATGGAATACTGATATTCAAGTTTACTTTATGGCACAAAATAATTATAGGAGTACCTTTCGTGGAATGATTGGGTATTAGAGGTGTGTTTTATTTTCTGATTGTGGAGTTGGGATCAGATATGGTGATTCACGTGCTGTATAGATTTGGAGACTAGGAGTCCTCATAAACAGGTTAGGTTGTTGTTGTGGGTCGGGTATATCGGTCTTGTGCGGTAACTATTAGAGGTTTGCAGACTCGAGTGGTTCCTTGTGCTTAGTATACTAGATTTTTGTGTGACATGGGCTATGGACTGGTTGTCTCTGTATCATGTTATTCTGGGATGTTGCGCTAGGATGTCGATGTTGGCTATTCTAAAAATGCCATGGATTGAATAGCAAGGTTCGATGGAGTATGATCCTAATAGGGTGGTTTCATTTTAGAAGACCCAGTGGATGGCTATGAAGGGTCATCTTTCTTATTTGGCCTTCATTATGGATGTCAGTGTAGAGATTACTACCATTGATTCAATTCTGGTTATGTGGCATATTCCAGATGTGCTTCTTACTGTCGGGCATGTCGCCAGACACGGTTGTTGATTTCAGTATGTATTTGGTGCTGGGTACCGTATCGTTTAGCACCGGCAGAGTAAAAGGAGTTGAAGGAGTAGCTTCAGAAACACCTTGATAAGGGATTCATTGGTAGGCCAAAGGGATATGTGTGCTATATCGAGTCGGCCTGGTTGACTTCTAGTTGTATTATTGAGAATTGTGTTGATTCGATTGTTATTGAACTTATTAGTGATATGGGGAGATGTATGAGCTACCTTTCCATGTTGCGAGGTGTTAGGATTTGTTTGCTATAGGCACATGTGGTGTGGTTTTATTAGGGTCTTTCAGTGGAATTTGAGTGGGAGGAGTATTGTGTAATGCTTTGCGGATGATGTATTAGTTTTGTCCTTTCTGGTTTCTATAATGTTATGTTAATTGCTTTGCATTGACTATGATGATTTTCTTTGGTTCTAGACAACGAATTGCACGTGGTTGTCAATTTTGAGCATAGTGACTTGAGGTGTTTCAAGTGGACCAGTATTTAGTTAGGGTCGCGCCTTGTAGCGAAGTTATGTTGAAGTATGACCATTCAAATTGGATTCTAGTGTTCTATTTCTACGATGTGTGATGAGTTCACAAAAGTATGTTATGGTTGGTACTGGTAAGCTTGTGGTACAACTATTTCATTTGAGTAATTTTTTCATGAATTGAGTATGTTTGGTTAGTTACTTATTGGTGTGCGGATTGTACGAGTTGTGACTTTTAGATGGTATGGATGTGTCATGTCACCAGAGTAACTGTGTTGGATTAGATGAGATTATCGGTATCTAAAAGGAATACACACGAATTCGGTTTTAGCATATTGGAAGGATAATATCGATGTTCGACTCTTGCCAAAGAAGAAGTGGCTTCATGAAATGGTTGATATGGTTATGACTTACTGCGTGTTTCATTTATCATTGGCAGTATAAAGTAGTGTTGAAATGAGGCTTTGTTTCATAAGAGATTTATTATTGGTATTCAGTTATTTTGAGCAACAGCTCTGATTAAAAGTTATTACTACGAGTGTTTTAGTATAGGATATATTGTGTAATTGTATCTAAAGTTGCAGGAATGGTTTGTTAGAACTTGTCCAGGCTTATTTGGAGTATAAATGTGAGATTCTAATCTTGTAGACAATTTCAGAAATGGGAATGTGGTTCTAAGGTTTATGGGCTATGTTAGATTATGAAATTTCAGTTACATTGTGTTATCGGACCTATATGAGATGAGATACTCTGAGCACGTTCGAGGACGAATGCATGTTTAAGTGTGTGAGGATGTAACGATCCGACCGGTCATTTTGGATTTTTGTACTTTGATCGCCAGTTCTCGGGCATGAATAACCCCATGTGATTTATTATGACTTATGTGGATCGTTGGTTTTTGTTTCAGGTTAATCGGAATGGATTTGGAAAAACATTTCTTAGTTTGAAGCTTAAAATTTGAAGGGATTTGACCAAGTTTTGACCTGTTCGTATATGATCCCGGACTGGAATTTTTTGTAATTTTGTTAGCTCAATTACGTAATTTGGGACTTACAAGCATGATCGGAATGTGTTTTGGAGGTCCATAATAGATTAAGGCTTGAATTGGCGAAAGTTGATTTTTTGCGTTTTCCAGTTGATATGTGAGATTTTGATATAGGGGTCGTAATGGAATTCCAGGAGTAGTAGTAGTTTAAGTGGGTAATTTTGGATGTGTGCACAAAATTTCAGGTCATTCAGACATGGTTTGGTATACTTTTTGATCAAAAGCGTAAATCGGAAGATTTTAGAAACTTAGGCTTGAATCTGATGTGTTTTGGTTGATTTGATGTTGTTTGAGATGTTTTGAAGTTTGGTATAAGCTTGGATAGTGGTATATGATGTGTTGGTGCTTTTGATTGAGGTCTTAGTGGCCTCGGGGTGATTTTAGGTGGTTGGCAAAATAAAGAAAAATGGAAATGGTAGCTAAAGTTAGAGTCTGTTGTCATTACTGCACCCCCAGCTAGGAGACCGTAGGTGCGGGCTCGCAGAAGCGTGGAAGTAG
The DNA here is from genome assembly GCA_034376525.1 of Nicotiana benthamiana. NCBI lineage: Eukaryota > Viridiplantae > Streptophyta > Magnoliopsida > Solanales > Solanaceae > Nicotiana > Nicotiana benthamiana. Next base: position 44,828,498 of record CM067326.1, read on the forward strand.
CCGCAGATATGGCCAAGAGGAAGATCTTCAAGAATCACTGAGGCGGTGAAGTGGGTGCACCTGCGGTAACACATGTGCGAGTTCTCAACCGCAGATACAGAAATGGGAAAGTAAGTGAAAACCGCAGAAGCGGTAAGAGGGCCACAGATGTTGAATCTCTGGGCTAGAAGTATATAATGTTTCTTCGCAAAATTTTTGCTAAGTTTTCCATTTTTAATGATGGAAATCAATCTATGGTAGTGAATTCAAGGGCAGATTAGAGAGAATCAGTTGGGTAAGTTTCCTAAGCTTCATCGCTTGAGTTTATGAACATTTTTCATTAGTTGATCACGGTATTAGTGGAAATTACAGGTTAAAATTGAGGAATCTATGGCTTGGTATTGGAGACCTAGACTGGAGTATTTGGGGGTCATTTGTTTGTCGAATTTTGGGATTTTTGATATGTATGAACTTGTGGGGATATAAGGAGTTTAATGATGTAATAATTTTCAAATTCCGAGACGTGGGCCCCAGGGGTCGAGTTTCGGTAATTCTGGATTTTTATTGTAAATTGATTATTTTCACATAGAAGTCGTTCCCTTAGCATTTTTTTTGACATTGTGATTCTAATTTTTGATAGATTCGATGCGAGTTGAGGTCGATTTGAGGGGAACAGGCATCGCCGGCTAGAGTTTTGACCAGATTGAGGTGAATACTGATTGTAAATGTTGTCCTTAGGGTATGAAACCCTAAATTTCACATCGTTGTTCTATATTGAGGTGACGCACACACAGCTGACGAGTGTAGGGTCGTGCACTATTGGAGGTTGTAACTTAGTCCAACTCGAATGACTGTTTTACTACGTATTTGATTGAAAACTATTTGTTATCATCATGTTTTGGGCTTAATGCCCTATTTGGGTCTCGTGCCAACTATTTTGACCGTTAGGGGTTTTTTATTGATATTTCTTCACTGAATTGACTATATACTTGAACTCAATCATGGTATATTCTTCTATTTTCATAACTCAACAATGTTTACTCAATTTTAATACATGAAAATAATATTTAAATTGTATTTGGGTTGAGCATTATGTTTTACTGTTGCCCCAGTGGCTGATGAGATTCTGACTGAGTAAAGTCGAGGGCTTGTGTGGCAAGGATACTTTTGGGTCGGGTTGCACGCCGTAACAGTGATACAATGATTTTGATTATGAGGCCGAAGGCCTAAGATTGTGTGCCTCGAGGTGGCTTGTTGATACGAGGTTGAGGGCCAGTTGATTATGCTACGAGATGGCTTGATATTTCACTTAAGCGGTAAGGGGCTCCTCCAAGAGTTTGTACACCCCCAATGAGTGCGGGTACCTAGTGTGTTATGTGATATAACCCGAGGGGTTGATATTGTTCCATGTTATTGCCCGAGGACCGGTTCTGGATTTAAGTTATGCTCGAAGGGATGATTACGAGTGAGGGGCTAGTTCTGTTGATATTATTCCCGAGGAACGGTTTTTGATACATGTTTTTCTCGAGGGGCTATTTATGTTTCTATCATGGTAACTCACTATTTTATCACTCGTTTGGAACTATTGAAAAATTATTTTTAAAAGGTTTTTACCGAAACTAAGCATGATTTATGAAGTAAATGATATTTCTATTGTGTTGGAAATATTCTATGCTTGTTTTTGTGTTTAGACGTGGTTTACCTGTTTTTTTGCTGCTCATCTTTGATTTACCGTTATTAGTCAGTGAGTTGGAGTACTCACTTTACTCCCTTCACCTTGTGTGCAGAGTTAGGTATTTTCGAACCTAGTAGCGGTTGTTGATTACTCCACGCCAGAGTCATTGGAGTTAGCAAGGTAGCTGACCGACATTCGCGGCACTGCTTTTCTTCCTCTTGTCTTCCTTAGACTGTATTTTAGTACATTCTTAGGCTCTTATTACATTCCGACCTTGGTAGATGCTCGTTGCTTATGACACCCCGATGTCGGGCTTGTATATTTTTTCTGCACTGTTCATTAGTCATATATTATGTCTTACTAATTAAATGTTTAAAAACGATTTATATTTATTAATGGTTGATTTGGGAGTTGTGTCGGCTAGCCTAGTTTCATAGTATACGCCATCACTACCAGGTCGGTTTTAGGATCGTGACACTTATGCTCGATCTGCAAAGCAAAAGATAAGTAAGCAAACATCGAACTGTGATAACCGTATTGATTTATAAATAACAACTTACCTACACAGCAAGGCCAGCCTTTTCTCGCAGAGCTCTCTCCAAAGTCGCTCGAAGCTCGTTTAACTCCTCCTTTTTCTAGGCAAAGGAGGCCTTTGACTCCTGCATCCCCAAAGTTAGCTTCTCAAGCTCCTTTCCACGGCATAAAAGCTCATCTTGGAGCCTAAAGAAGGCGTGATCATACATCTTCTCAGCCTATAACGAAATAGAAGACTCAGAAAAATGAGGAAAGGTACTTGAGGCTAGAAAGGTGTACATATAAAGCTATCACCTTCTGATTAACCTCTCCGCTTCCTTGATTGCATTGGGAGCGTCGATGTCAATCTCCTTACTAACATCATGAAGGAAGTTGCCAAGCTTATCTCCCCCTTTGGGAGGACCCTCATCGTTGGTAGCCTTCGTATTCTCCGGAGGAGAACTGAGGACCCAAGTTAAAGCCACCCAAGGCTTCGATATCACCAAGGGGCAAATACTATCACCGAAAAGCTCCGGACTCGGACCTTTTAGAACCATCAGAGACGGTCTCCTCGATAGGAACTGTAGCGCACCCTACCAGGGGCTGAGGGATCGTGTTCACACCTCCTCAAGGGTCTCTACCACACGGAACCGACCTGAATTGACCGCTCCCAATTCTACAACCATTGGGCAGGATGCCTTCTAGACATCCACGCTCGATATTGTCTTTTGCACCAAACGGTACTCATCCTCATCATCATCTCCATCCCTAGTGCTGGGACTTGCTCCGGAAGCCGAAATCGAGATCCTTGTAGCAGCTCGAGTCATGCGTGATTTAGGCCTCTTTGCCATAGGAGAATATATAGTCGCTTTTTTCTTTCTTTTCTTACCTTTATCAGGCTTCAGAGTTTCTACCTTGCTGTTTGGAGGCGCTCTCATTTGTACTCCATCGCCAAGGCATATGCAAACATAGTAATCAAAATTTATCAGCACGAGGCATATGGGAAAGACATAAAAATATGATATAGGCGGCAAGAAGGATTTTACCATGATTCTTGGCCACCCAACGCATTCTAGCCAAGTTGGGCCAAGACCGCCCGAGAAATAGGAACGAAGCATCCAATTGCCTTATCCATCCCGATAGATTCTGGACCTATTCAGGATACCAAACAATAGCTATGTAAACGAAAGGGAGAGCATTTATTTGGGATAAAGGCAAGAAGACAATAAAGCGCGTTCAAGGAAGAGCAACTTACGTTGTGCATTCCACTCCTCTGGGAATGGCCTCCTCTCAGTCGGGATGATGTCCGAGGTTCTCACTAGGAAAACCCTACTCATCCACCCTCAGTCCTTGTAGTTATCAATGCTCAAGAAAAATGGCTTCTAGGACCGAGGGTGAAGCTTGATCAAACCTTGATTTAATTCAATGCTATATAATCTAATCAGATGGTCGAGGATAAATGCCATACCCTCAACCTTGCTAGAAAAGTAACGGAGCATGTAGACTATCCTCAGAAAATATGGATAGAAGTGGTCGAGCATCACTTGGTACTTGTCGCAGAAGTTGAGAATCACCGAATCTATCACCGAGGAAGAAGGGTTCAAAGAATCAACGGGACCCAAAGTGAACGGGTATGTATACACATAAAGGAAGTCAGCCTTGTGGTCTGTTATGCTCTTATCAGCACGAGGATCTCAACCATCATCGCCTCCCCCCATCGGAAGTCCTCTTTTAATTTTCCTATATTGGCCACAATGCTGATATATGAGGACACATGTTCACATCAGTTCGGTGTATACGAGGGTCTATCGATGGAAAAATCACTTGTCATGTTAAACTCAGTAGGATACACTATTCGGTGGTGGTAATCACTTTGGGTTTGCCTTTGGTTGTTCAGGATGAAGAGGCATCATCCTCTTTTCGAGGCACTAGTTTAGAGGTTTTAGCGATGATAGTGGAATGTCCTTTTTTGAGAAAGTAAGTAAGGAAGCGAGAGCAAAAGAAGGAGGAATGTGAAAGGGAATGGCCTTGACCCTGAAGCCTGAATATATTGTAAAAATATGAATTATCAAATGATTGATGTATTTATAGGATTCACATGGGCAGCGAAAAGGACAAGCCAATACTGGTTCGTGAACTTCTTGATAGTCGTGTTGACGACAACCCTTACACGGCTATTCAGTTATGGCATTTAACGCTCTAATAGACTGATGTCAAGATGATGATGCTTAAGGAATAGGAGTTCAAAACCGTTTCCTATCACATTATTCTAGAAAACGCGGGGACTATCTGTATACGGTAGAAATCAATGAGGCATTGCGATTATCGAGGCATCTCGATGGTTTCATATGATCGACTTTGAGGGTTCTCAGTGATCGACTTTGAGGCAGTGTAAGTAACTATCGGCCTCGAGGCAGTATAGATACTTTTGTGAGGATAATTGTAAGGTTCTCAAGGCACATGACTAGAGCTGACAAAGCCTAATAGACAAGTAAAAAATGAATCAAGGCATTAAATGGTTGTACGAGCGCATAGCTTTGTAATATATGCATTTTGGACAATGTTGGGGTTTCCCCTCATATATAAAGGGGATTCTTATAATTTTGTATAAATCTGTTTCTTCATACTAAATACATAAAATATTTTCTCTGCTCTCTAACATATTTGTTGATCTCATTACTTACATTTATTACTTGTATTCATTATTTTCAATGTGTTTTATTTATTTTTCATCATTTATTGCTAATTATTGGCGATATAGAGACATCATTTATATTGTCGTAACTATTAGTCACCCATCGATTACCCTCGCAGAGATATCAAACTCGACCCCGAGGCCCCGAACATGAAGGCTCGAGGCCCCAATCTCCAACTGTTCAGCTCGATTATCATACCATATCCAAGTTATAATCTTGATTTCTAACCTTTTACTTAGCATCTATTTCCAAAACTACTAGCATAAAAATAGATCACGTATTTTTAGAACCACATAATCAAATTTAATTGTTATTATTATTATTTTCATTGTAAACATTTTTCCTTCCAGCAATATTGAGAAAACATGCCTTCAAAGAGGTTAATTAGCATTGAATTTTATCAATTATGAATTGGTACCATGTTATTCTGGGAGTTTTTTCCAGGGTTGGAAATCCTAAATATTTCCAAATTGTTTGACTTTTATTGATGTTGAATCTACTGGAAACATCTTTGGTAGTATTTGATAGGCAAATTTTAGAGAAAAGTATCTTGGATTTTTGAAGGTTGATACTTTGGCTCGAAAGTTTGTAGAAGAGAGAAAAGATTTTTTTTATGGAGTTTCTTATTCACCCTAGCCATTAGTGTAGGGTTTCCAGTAAAAAGAATAAATGAGATATGCCCGGATCTCGTGTACTAGGTGAATGGGGTCCTATTAGCTAGTATCAACTTGATGAAAAAATAGGGAGGAGAACTTTTCCATATAAAGTATGAAAATATTAAGGAGAGAGGGGGGAAAACTTGTCTAATAGCTTTGCTTGGGCGAATACTGTGGTGGTTTCATTGACCGAGATTGCAATATTACTAGTACATATATGGTGCAGTATTAACTTGGAGATTGATGGAGGGAAATTGATGAAGCTTAGGGTACGGTAGATGAATGACCATTCAAGCCGATCGATTGTCTTTTCTAAGTCATGTTTGAGGATCGTGTTAGCCTTTTTCCCCTTCATATTCCTGAATTTAGTGATAATTTCTTGGATGATCATAGCATTATTACTACCTCGCCTTCCTTTTATGAAACGGGATTGGAATGGGCTAATAAGATCATTTAGAAAATGTTTTATTCTTTTTCCTATGTTTTTGGTGATTACTCCTATACGATAGATCTTTTTTAGGTTATTCACGCTATGTATTTTGACGATAAGGAAAATGTAGGTATTGTTAATACCTAATGGAAGGCTTTTAGTATGGAATACTTTGGTGGAAAAATCTGATAACAGATGGACCCACTATATTCTAAATTTTTGATAAAAATAAATAAATGAATACCATCGGGCTTTAGAGCTTTAAAGGGTTCGAAGAAGAACATAGAATTGACTACCTCAATGGGTAAGAGAAATTTTTCTAAGGATGTGAGATCTATTTTTGTGAAGCTGGTAGGGTCTTGGCGGATGCTTAGCCAGTCAGTGTATTGGTGAGAAGTTGTGAACATGTTATGGAAATATTGAGGGTTATGGTGTATGATTTCCAAGGGATCGTTTATCCAATCCCTCGCTTCATTATTGATGTAATTGATTTTGTTCCTACTTTTTTTGTTAGAATCGTGATATGGAAGAATTTTATATTAGCATTCCATCTTGAATCCAAAAAATACTAGCTCCATGTTTCCAGCAGTCATATTCCATTTTAAGGATATTATTGTAATCAGTTTGGAATGATTGTTCTAAATATCGTAGGAAATCACTCTTAGGATAGTGCATAGACTCTTGAATCCTCCTATGTATTGCTAAGACTCTTCTTTTCTTTTTAAAGAAGTCTCCAAAGACTTTATTCTTCCGAGCTCTCACATTTTCAAGGAAAGAATTCGAAGCTTGGTGATAGTTTGGGTCTTTCAAACTATCTTGCACTAAATTAATAAAATCAGGATATCTCCTTCAAAAGATTTCTAGTCTAAAAGGTTTTTATAAGGCAATGTTATTTTAGGAATGATTTCTAGGTGTAAGAAATTGTGTTCAGAGTGAATGAGTTTTTGATAGATGGATCACTATTGCATTAGTGAAAGAGCTAATTCAGTCATTATTAGCCAATATTTTGTCTAGTCTATTCAGTATAAGACCTTTTTTCCTCCTATATTGGCCAGGTAAATTTGCATCCTTTAAAACCTAGGTCAATAAAATTACATATGTTACTACAATCCCAAATGTAATTTGCTCGGTTCTTACTGACACGGTTACCAACTAATTTTTTTGATTGTTACTTAAAACATCATTTAAATCTCCACAGATAAGCCAAGGGCCTTTGTAGTTAGCATGCATATCAAAACCTAACCTTTCATATCCTAAAATAGCTGAGTCTAGCGAACGATCATGTCACAACATACAGACCTAGGAAAAATCCCCTCAAATCACTGGAAATTAAACCTCTACAAACATTAAATAATTCCGAAGCCACCTCCTTTAAGGATATGCTACTTGCAAATGAACAAGAAAGGAACATTTCCATTCTTGCTTCCCCACCCCACCTAATCCCTATGGATGTCATCCCCAATTACGTAGGAGACGAACAGGTCACTAACACTAAAATCAAACACTACACAGTTTCCATTACTTGGGAGGACAAACAATGCATTTATTATTCTTAGTTAAACTGCAAGGAAAGAGAGTACTCCACCAAATCCTGAAGCGCAAATTAAAACATCTTTAGAAACCTTTTGAGTCCTTCATATTAATTGATCTTAGAGAAGATTACTACATAGTGAGATTTAACAAAGAGAAAAACATGATAAACACGCTACAAAATAGACCTTGGTTCATCTTTGGACATTTCCTTTCACTGCAACGTTGGAAACCAAATTGCATTTCTTCAAATACAAAGCAAATTTACACGGCTATTTGGATATGACTACTTCAACCACCCATAAAGTTCTACGATCGAGTAATCCTAAAAAGAAATGGGCAACACAGTTAGAAGATTAGTCAAAGTTCATGCTTGCACATTCGCCGCTGTGCGAGGATGTTATGCCAGACTCTGTATGGAACTGTTAGATATATGGACATATATCTACATACATATGAATAATATATGGAATAATTATATGTTACGTGCTATCTTTTGGTTTGGCCTAAATTGGTGGTCTTATGGACATTGTTAAGGGAGCCAATATATTGTCATATAAAGTGTAGGACTAATGTGTAGATACCCAAAAGGGTAACCTTAGTTAATGATGGGCTAACTAAGGTTACATACATGTCACCATGGTCATGCTTATGACTTTTGAGTTTCATAACTCATGTGTTATAAGTGGGGGTTATGGTTCCCATAAGAATGCAAGACATTCTCTTCTTCTTCCACCCATTGAGAGAGAGAGCCATTGTTGTCTTGCATATCAAGTGGAAAATCAATCCTCAATTTTGGTCTTAGATAAATTCTTGTGAAAGCCAATACTTCAAGAAGGACAATCTTCAAGAAGGATCAAGGAGCTTTCAAAGCCAAACATTTGGACAATCATCAAGAAGGACTAAGGATTTCCACTTATGGATATAGGTACGCTTCCGCTTATGTTGTTATTCCAAATAATTTGATATGAAGGCTATAATGTTTTAGTGGATATTATAATCCTATCAATTGGTATCAGATCCAGGTTCATAGTTGGATTATTTGGAAGTTCATGAAATTCATGTTATATAAAGTTCATGTTTAAATTAAGATAGAATTTTGATTATGAAATTCTAGTACCATGATATAGCATGATTTCATGAATGATATGTTGTTGATGAACTTTGGTGTTTCAGTATCTTGTTTTCACTAGATGAAATGATATATTAAAATTTGCATGATTTTGGTTGATGAACAACATGATTTCTTGTTTAAGTTTCTTTTTGAAAATCATATTAAGTCGTTGGACAGAATAGTAGGATAATCGATTATTGTCTGAAGATAATCGACTATCTTAAAAAGTTCACCAAAATTTTGCAAAACAGAAGCCTCACATAATAGATTATTCTGTTGAAATAATCGATTATGTAATTTTGTTCATCAAAAATTTTGAAGCAGAACAGCAGAATAATCGATTATTCTCCTGGAATAATCGATTATCTGGTTTTTTCAGCAAAAAAATTTGAGATTCTAGAAGGCCCAGATAATCGATTATCAGGCTCAGATAATCGATTATCTGGCCATAAATTGCAGAAACGTTTTGTTTTCTGGCTGTTTAATGAGGACATAATGTAAGAAACGTTTTTTCATAATTAATGAAACGTTTTAAGTATTAAGTTTTCAGATTTTTTAGTTGTATATTAATAATATGTCAATTAATATTTATTTTTTAAATTATTAATGTTTTATACATTAATATTCAGTTTTTAATATTAATTATTTTTTAGTCCATCATGCTTCAGATTTTGGTATTATCCAATTAAGTTTAAAAAACAATTAATATTCAGATGTTACATGTCAAAACATGTAACATATTCAGATTTTACATGTCAAAAACATGTAAATTTTCAGTTAAGATTCAAAATATGGCTTAAGGAACTATATGATTTAGCATCTAATATTTTAAATTAGTCAATTGAAGCATTGTGTTGCCAAAGTAACCTCTTTTGTGTAGATTGATTAATCTTGAAATATAAGATGAATGTGGATGTTAGTCTTCCATGCGTTTAACACCGGCCCAAAGGAAGGTTGTTATTTGGCAGGAATTCGAACATGCTTGTGGTGATAAATATGTGACAATTATTCGGTTTTCCATGTGAATATTAAGTCGGCCCAAAGGAAGGCTTGATATTTGACAGGAGTTTATTGTCAATATTTGATTACTACACCAAGAGTACCACATACAAGTTGATTTTTTGTCCAAAGACTAAAATCAATGTTGTGCTAGGTATCTTGTAATGGGATTTGCCTATTTTGAATCTGTAAACTAAGGTTAAAGTTCAAGTAATTGTAAGCATGTATTAAGTTATCCTTGTTCTATTTTAAGTAAATTCTTCAGCTGCTTCGATGTCTGCAAATATAAACATCCCTGTGCTTAATGACACAAACTTTAAGGAATGGAAAGAGAACATTATGATCGTTCTCGGTTGCATGGATCTAGACCTTGCACTTCGGATTGAGCAACCTGCTTCTCTTGAGGATACATCTTCTTCTGATGAAAAGAAGGAGATGGAGAAGTGGGAACGCTCAAATCGCATGAGTCTAATGATCATGAAACGTGCAATTTCAGAATCATTCAGGGGCACTATGAATGATGAAAGTAATGCCAAAGTTTTCCTTGAAAGCCTCGAAAAGCGTTTTGCACAAAACGAAAAGGCGGAAACAAGTACTCTTTTGAGTAAACTTGTTTCCATGAGGTATAAAGGCAAGGGAAATATAAGGGAGTACATTTTGGAAATGTCTCATCTTGCTTCGAAACTTAAGTCACTCAAGCTGGAATTACCTAAGGAACTGCTTGTGTACTTAGTTTTGATATCTCTTCCTGCACACTTTAATCAGTTTAAGGTCAGTTACAACTGCCTGAAGGAGAAATGGACTCTTAATGAGCTCATTTCACATTGTGTGCAAGAGGAGGAAAGGATAAAGCAAGATTAGACAGAAAGTGCTCATTTGGCATCCTCTTCTAAGGATACTAAGAAGAGGAAAGGTAAGGAAGTTGCGGTTGCAAGGCCCCAGAAAAAGCAAAATAAGGAACCTAAGGTTGAAACTTCAGAATCAGGCTGTTTTTTCTGTAAGGGGACTAATCATGTGAAGAAAGATTGTACCAAGTACCACGCTTGGCGTGCGAAAAAAGGTACATCTTTTTCTCTTGTTTGTTCTAAAGTTAATTTAATTTCGGTACCTAAGGATACTTAGTGAGTAGATTCGGCTGCTACTACTCACATAAGTATATCTATGCATGGTTGCCTGAACTGCCGAAAACCAAATGATGGTGAAAGATACATCTATGTGGGTGGCGGCAAGAATGTGCAAGTTGAGGCTATTGGCAAATTTAGGCTGTTGTTTAAGATTGGTTTCTATTTAGATTTGAATGAGACATTTGTTGTACCGTCTTTTAGACAGAATTTGATTTCTGTTCCCAAATTGGACATATCCGGTTATACATGTTCATTTGGTGATAATAAAGTTAGTCTCTTTCAAAATTCAAATCTTATCGGCACTGGTCTTTTATCAACATATGATAGCCTATATTTGGTGATATAATAACCTCAAATAATGAAACTTTGCATACAAGTTCAAGTAGTACCAAAAGAAAATTAACAAATGAGAATTCTATATCACTCTGGCACAAACATTTGGGTCACATATCCATTCAAAGAATTCAGAAACTCGTGTCAGATGGAATTCTTGATTCTCTTGATTCCTCAAATTCGGATATTTGTGTTGAGTGTATCAAGGGTAAACAAACAAACAAGACGAGATTAGGTGCTAAGAGAGCTTCGGACGTCTTAGAATTGATACATACGGATATTTGTGGGCCATTCCCTACTCCTTGTAGGAATGGTCAACAATACTTTACCACATTCATAGACGATTACTCTCGTTATGGGTACCTATATCTTATTCATGAAAAGTCCCAATCCATAGACGTGTTCAAATCATATAAGGCCGAAGTTTAAAATCAACTACGCAAAAGGATTAAATCCGTTAGATCTGACCGTGGTCTTTGAGGAAGAACATGAGTCTTTCCCTCAAGTTGTTGATCTTGGTCAGGGTGTTCTCATTCCTGACACGGATCACACAACTCCAGTTCAAGACAATCTCGAAAATCTCCCCAATCAAGTTCCTGATATTACTAATGAAAATCAAACTCAACAACCTCAAGAAACTGAAGTGCCATTAAGGAGATCCACTAGAGAGAGGAGAAATGCAATTCCGGATGATTATGTTGTATTTCTCCAAGAACAAGAAAGTGATATTGGACTTGAGGAAGATGATCCAATCAACTTCCGTCAAGTCATTAAGGGTTCTAACTCTCAAAAGTGGATTGATGCCATGAATGATGAGATGAAGTCTATGAGCGATAATGACGTTTGGGAGCTTGTTACATTTCCCGAAGGTATTAAACCAATTGGTTGTAAATGGACTTTTAAAACCAAAAGGGATTCAGGGGGCCATGTTACTAAGTATAAAGCTCCTCTTGTCGCAAAAGGCTACACTCAAAAGGAAGGCAGTGATTATAAAGAGACTTTCTCTCCAGTTTCATCGAAAGACTCTTTCAGGACTATAATGGCACTAATAGCACATTTTGATCTTGAACTTCATCAGATGGATGTTAAGACAGCGTTTCTCAATGGTGACATTGAGGAAACAATTTATATGGTGCAACCTGAAAACTTTGTTTCGGATGAATCAAAGAAAAGGGTTTGCAAATTAAAGAAATCCATCTATGGGCTCAAGCAGGCTTCCCGTCAATGGTATTATAAGTTTCATGCAGTCATTACATCTTTTGGTTTTGAACCGAATATTGCTAATGACTGTATATACCATAAGTTCAATGGGAGTAAGTATATTTTTCTGGTTTTATATGTCGATCACATACTGCTTGCCTGTAATGATATAGCATTATTGCATGAAACTAAGAAATTTCTTTCAAAGAAATTTGAAATGAAAGATCTTGGTGATGCCTCTTTTGTATTAGGAATTCAGATACATCGAGATCGCTCAAAAGGTGTTTTCGGTCTGTCACAAAAGGGCTATACCGATAAGGTTCTTAAAAGATTTGGCATGCAGGATTGTAAACCAGGCAACACCACTGTTGCTAAGGGAGACAATTTTAGTCTCAAACAGTGCCCAAATAATAATTATGAAACTTCAGAAATGCAGAAGACACCTTATGCTTCGGCTGTAGGTAGTCTGATGTATGCTCAGGTATGTACACGACCTGGTATAGCATACATTGTTGGGATGTTAGGCAGATATCTGAGAAATCTGGGAATGGACCATTGGAAGGCAGCCAAAAGGGTCATGAGGTACTTACAGAGAACAAAGGATTACATGCTTACATATCGGAGATCGGACCAGCTTGAGATCATCGGGTATACCGACTCCGATTTTGTTAAAGAAAGAGTACAGAATGGACAATTGTGCATAGAGCACATAAGTACAAACTCCATGATTGTGGATCCGCTCACTAAGGGATTGACACCAAAAGTATTTCATGAGCATATTGCTTACATGGGTGTCAAATCAGTTAAGGATTATGAATTTTAGTGGGAGTTTGTATTATACAATTATGTATTGTCCATTACATTCAGTAATTCAGTTTTAAGGTTATATCTGCAGATATTCAGTTTTTAAGTTTTTGTACTCTTAAAGTTTATGATTGATCTCAATAAAGAGAACCGGTTGGAAATAGACATTCTATTTCAGACCACACTTTACGTTATTTACATGCTACACACCTATACTTGATCCATGTCGCTGGTTATATTGATATACGTGATCTATGTTGGTTCTAGTTACGCAAGAGTAACTAAGAGCTCTTAGATCCTATGTTGGTATGATTGATGGACCGGATTGTTCATGACAATTTTATTATGATAGCAATTCTGAGCTCATAAGGTTATAATGTAACATATAATGCTAAGGTTTGTACATATGTATGAGTATCTCGTCCAAGTGGGAGATTGTTAGATATATGGACTTATATCTACATACATATGAACAATATATGGATTAATTATATGTTATGTGCTATCTTTTGGTTTGGCCTAAATTGGTGGTCTTATGGACATTGTTAAGGGGGCCAATATATTGTCATATAAAGTGTAGGACTAATGTGTAGATACCCAAAAGGGTAACCTTAGTTAATGATGAGCTAACTAAGGTAACATACATGTCACCATGGTTACATGCTTATGACTTTTGAGTTTCATAACTCATGTGTTATAAGTGGGGGTTATGGTTCCCATAAGAATGCAAGACATTCTCTTCGTCTTCCATCCATTGAGAGTGAGAGCCATTGTTGTCTTGCATATCAAGTGGAAAACCATTCCTCCATTTTGGTCTTAGATAAATTCTTGTGAAAGCCAATACTTCAAGAAGGATAATCTTCAAGAAGGATCAAGCAGCTTTCGAAGCCAAACATTTGGACAATCATCAAGAAGGACTAAGGATTTCCACTTATGGATTCAGGTACGCTTCCGCTTATGTTGTTATTCCAAATAATTTGATCAAGAAGACGAGATGTTATCTAAAAATTGTGGCTATTTGGGACACCCAACAGGGAAATACGCGACCACTTACCAAAAAATTACCTATCAAGAAGAAAAGGAACAAGGTGATGCCCAATCAGATCAACATTCTAGAAAATGGATGCTGGAAAACTGTCACCTTCCAAACAGGGAAGAAAAGACACCAATAACGTATACTACTACGGCCACACAAGCAGCAGGTATAGATGTGAATATATTTGACGCCAATACGGATAACTTTCTCAGCTCTCAAAAATTAAATTACAAAACTTTCTCAAAACCCTACTCACAATCTCCAATGGAAAATGAAATAGGAAACTTATTTACCACTGAAGAATGCTCCACAGACACAAACCACATCATAATAAAAAATCAGTTTCTGCACTAATGGAACTGGGCACAGTTTGGGCAATACCAGTTACACTTCAAATGAAAAAATAATGAAAAATAATTTCCTGACTATTGAGGTTCACATAGAAGACACCTCATTGGAACACGCGTCCATCACTAATGAAAAATCTACTACATGCATGCACTATGCTAGTAAGAAATTAGAAGACAGTACCAGAAGGCAGGCCTCCACGATAAGAATTAAGACACCAACGTCTCTCCAAATCATTCAACTAATATCCATATTCCTTATTTTCATGCCACTAATGAGACAAAACAGTTGTCACGGCAGCCTTCTTCATCAAACCAAATGTCCAATGCCAAAAGACAACACGTACTGTGTTAGCCCTTCTATCGTACCGTTGATTTAAATACTCTGGAGATTGAGCACTTAAGTGCTTTTCCTCTAGCTTGTGTTCCAGTTAGTTTCCAAGTTTTTGGATGGAATTGTAATAGTTGAGATATTGAGTTGTATATGTCAAGTGGCATCCACGTACAATTTTCTTATAGCTGTTCAATTTTGAGTTATTATATTTCGCAAGTTATATTATTTTCGCATGATTATGCTTACCTTGTTGTAGAGACTAGATGCCGTCACGACATGTTCACGGAGCGCGAACTGGGGTCATGACATCCAATGGAGGGGGTGTATCGTTCAATATCTTTAATAAAGCTTAAATAACTAGAACCTTATCCATCTTTGCCTTTAATTTTGCTTTGTTTTGCTGTCTTTAGTCTTCCGTATCGGAGGTTATCGATATCAACCGGAGTGGGCTTGAAGAAAATAACATATGAGATTTTTTAAATGGAATTCTTTTTATTTATGGAAATTTTTTTACTCTGTTATTATAACCTGTTAAAGGGGGAAACGTTTTGGCTTTTTCGTCTGGTAGAGGGTACGGAATCTTGACCTTTATTTCTCGTCTTTTTCAGAGTTTCTTCACATTGGTGACTCTATTATTGTTGTTTTTCAACATGGTGGTAGGGTTATTAAAAGACAATATATTGGGGAGTTGGAAAAAGCTATATTTACAATAGATAATGACCATTTGTGTCTGACTGAGATGAAATGTTACACTAAGGATATTGGATATGACAAAATTGAAGGTTTCTATGTTAAAGAACATAACCATTTTCAATTTATTGCATTGAACCAACTATATAATATTATTAAAGACTTGCGTACTGCGTCCATTATTGACCTGTATGTGAAACATGTCATGATGGAAGAAGGGGTCCTTGATGGCAATGTTTTAGGTCCACTAGTTGGTGACATGGATCAAGAAATAATTATTATAGAAAGTGGGGTTAATTATAGGGCAACACAGATTGAAGGTGCTATAAATATGACCTAAATGAGGCAGTTGGGGTTGGGGGGAGGTAGAATAGCCTCTTAACGATGAAGAAAGTAGTGATAATGAAGACTTTGAAGAAGATAACTTAGACAATATTCCTGATGAGGATGATAATGAAATTGATAAATAATTGAAGACTTTTAGAAAGACTGCTAGAAAAGAAAAGATGAGTGAAAGAACGCCAAACAAAACATAGAAAAGCCAATATCATTCAAGAAGTGGAGCTTGGGGGAAGCTGGGGTTGAAAAGAATGGACATTGGGCCTAACTCAACCCCAAAAGCTAGCTTATAAGGTGAGGATTATCCAAGCCATATAAGGAGACCAAGGACCTCAAATCCCTCCGATGTGGGACAACTCAACACCCCCATCACGCCCGGATCTCTGGAGCGTGGACAACATAAATGGGGGCCCAACATCGGTAACAATAATTGGGATCGGCCTGGCTCTGATACCATGAAAAGAATGGACCTTGGGCCTAACTCAACCCCAAAAGCTAGCTTATAAGGTGAGGATTACCCAAGCCATATAAGGAGACCAAGGACCTCAAATCTCTCCGATGTGGGACAACTCAACAGGGGTTGGTAAGGTATTTGAGGATCTCGGTCTTAACAAGAAAGACAAATTTGTTGGAAAGTTGGGTGGTGATGAAGACTTCATTGACTCATCAGATGATACTAGTGAAGACAGTACTGAAGATTTAGATATCTTTACACAACTAAGTAATGATTTACCTTCCAGAAGAACAAAAAAAAAGCTGAGGTATGATACTTTTTCCAAGTATGCTTTATTTGAATTAGGTCAGATATTTGAAAATTTACAAATATTTAGACAAGCTGCAGCTGACTATGCAATATCCTTATAGATTTTTTGTGTCGACCAGAAGAATTCTCAAAGAGCGAAAATAAAGTCAAAACAAAATCCTTGTAAAAATCGACTTTGAAAAGAATGGATCGCTAAACCCAATGAACCACATAGGGTAAGCGTAGAAAATAAAGAAAAGTTGTGTAAGTGAGAAATGTATACTAGTGTTGATAAAGATTCAGGAGATTTCACTAATAAAAAATATTATCCAGTCCATAAATATAATATAAAGACCAAGAACAAGTTATGCTCAGCAAATATATTACTAAGAAGTTCAACTACAAAATAATCTGTTAGCTTGATATTAGAATTTATAGGCTGCAAGAAACAATTAGAAAAATGTTGGGGTTGCACGTGGGATCGTGTGTTAAGGGATAAAGATGAGTGCTCTTAGTAAGTTCATGGTAACTGGGCTCTTGAGTGTTTTAAGGCTGCTGGACTATATCAAGATAATACAAGAGTTAGAAAAAATACTTCTACTAGGAGAGGCATAGGAAGAGGACTTAGACTAAGAGTTGGCAGAGGAGGGGGAAGAGGAACTGGTAGATGAAGGAGAAGGGTCGCTGGTTCTAATTCAACAAATACAGCAGCCAGTGCACCTGCATGATTTGCTACTGCTGCTTCATTTCACGGGCTGCTAAATTTATTCCTGCTACTGTTGGAAAAAGAAAGAACAAGAGAACTGCAATTTGGTATTTACATTAGACACACAATCTGGAAGACAAGTCCTTAATGTAAGCTCTTTCATATTTTATATATGTAGCTATTTCATACGTTATTAATATATATTACTCTGAATTTTTGGCTCGGAACATCGAGAGAAAGAGTCATCTTTAGTGTGAGACAATTAAAGAATGCATCACTTATCAATATTGATCTTGGATTCAAGCTCCCTAGATTGAAATATTAGGGAAAATCTGCTATTACTGAAAATAAATTTGAACAACGAAAAGAGATGCAAATGAAGAATAAAAAGACTCACTAGAGAACATTTTACTTTATGTATTTTGTTCTAAAATCTCAATTTTAGTTATTTGCTATTAAAGCAATCTTTTAGATGTATGTTTGATATTTTATTTTGTGACTATTACCTTAATTTGCGCAATGAAATTTGCAGAATTTTAAAAATGAACATTTATGCTCCATTATCAGTTCATTTTGATAGACTTTTCTATACAGTTAATATTTGAGTATGTCAAAATTTTGCTGAAATATTAGTCCAAAAATGATTCAACTTATATTCATCTTAGGGTTAGATTGCATTATTTAAAAAAGAGCTCCTTCAACCAACTAAATTACAAAATACAAGAAAATATTACATAAGAAACTCTCTAACAATAAAAGCTAGTATCACAATGACGTACTTTCTCCTCATATTCTCCTTTTCTTCGTCGTATTTTGATCCTCTTCGAAAATTCCCAGATAATGATCCTAGCTTGTTCGGGAAATTTATTTTCAAACCACTTAAAATACTTATACCCTTCCAGTAAAATAGTAAGAAAGGTCCATAAAAATGAATTCTTGGCCAACTAATTTTGAAGAAATAAAATAGGCACCAAAAAATATTTAAATATTTATTTACCGAACCATATTGGCATCAAAGATATTTGCGACTTGGGTTATTTTGTGATCTTGAAACCATCAATTCTATCCTTTTACCACAATGCCACTACAAGGTGCCTTCCATTTTTTAGAATGCTTTGTAATAGAGAAAGAAGGAAGATGGGAGTAGGAAAGGGTCGGGGAAGAATGGGGAAGAATGAGGATTTAGGTTAAGAAATTTGACAATTAATATAAAAGGAATTAATTAAGGGTATAATATTAATTTTATTGTTTTTAACCGTTATAACCAAGAAAATTTTTACCTAACATGCTGCCCAATAGTTGTATCTCACTCGTGTTGCCATGTAGACCCGTGTGTTTAGTTGACACACTAAAACAAAACATAAAGTGCCTATATGGACACCTAGTAAATTGGACTAACATTATGTGTTTCTTTGTGTATTTTGGATTTTTTAATCTAAACTTATATACTCGCACAATGACCTACTCTAATTAAGAATTTGAACACGTGATAAAGTGTTTACATACTTATATTTTGAAAATATTTCTGAGCTTGAGAATAAAGAGTCCATCCAACGTGGTTGGGCTAGTTTTGTGAATTTTTAACTATGAACTTAGATACTGGACAAAGATGTCACGATCTAATTTCTACTAAAGATTATACATCATAAGAAAACATAAAAAATATACCTATAATAACATCTGGAGACGACTCGAGATCCTGTCGGCCTATTACAGCATAAGTTCGATTTTGGCCACCACTTGAACTCAACACTGTACCTCTAACTCTACCACGACCTATTGACTGCTGAAAACCCCGTGCTAGAGGTCGAGCTGATGAGAAAGAACCAGACACAGATCGAGTCAGCTGAGCCATGCCATCACCTCCCCTTTTAGGACAATCATGCATCATATGGCCAGGCTATTCGTAAGAATAACATGCTTCAGAACCTCGATGGCACATTTCAAAGTTGTGGGTATCATCTGACTATATCCCTGTTATGTTGCGAGCCTGATGCCCGCGAAATCTGACCTAAACCAGAATAGTAGATCAATCATATCAAGGCCTTTGAAACTGTGGAGGAGTACTAGCTACAGATGACGTCGAACTCATCAAAGACTGGGTCCTGACACTACCTCTAAAGCCATCAGAATACAGTGCAAAGCTTTTCTTCTTATGCGAGCCCCAATCATGCTCCCTAGCTGCCCACTGTTGGAGCGTACGATCCTCTAGGGTCTGGGCATAAGCCTCAATACGGAAAATATCCATGCCTTCCACCAAGGAAGCTGTCATACACTCATTTATCAAATGTGGTCCTAACGCGTTCACGAACAAATGCACCCTATCACTTATCTCGGCCACCATACGGGGAGCATACCTTGTTAAAGAATCAAATTGCATACTATACTCTCGCATATTCATATTACCTTGTCTATTGTTCAAGAACTTATCAGCATTAGCTTGTCGTAGCTCAACTAGAAAGTAGTGACGAAGAAAGGCCTCGAAAAAATCCTTCCACACAGCTGATGGAGCGTTTGGACCCCTGGATCTCACCCAAATATCATACTAGAGAACCGCTAAATCCCGTATCCAATAAGAAGCCAACTCTACTGCCTCGATATCACTAACATGCATAATTCGTAGTGTACGATGAACCTATTCAATAAAAGTTTGCGGGCCCTCCTTGGGTTCTGATCCGGTATACACTGGAGGGTCTAAATTAATAAAATCACGAACTCTCGTACTAACTGGTTTATCAACAACACATGTATTCTGCATTTGGGCCTGAGCAGCTACCAAGCTAGTTAATAACTGCAAAGCACTCCGCATATCCTGGTCTGTAGTGCTAGATGGAGGAACTGGAGGTGTTGGATTCCTCCTAATATCCTCTGGAGGAGAAGTAGATGAGGTATGAGACGACATCTGACTTTGGCCTACTCTAGCTTGGGGCACCTCAGTGGTGCCCTCTCCCACAACTGTATCAAGCTGTATACTAATTGTTTGCTTCCTAGTCGAAGGCATCGCTAAAAGAAAACAAGGTAAATATTAGAGAGAACACTTACAACTCAACTCTATTCACGATCTAGATTCAGGAATAAAGGTAATAATCTTAGATGTCCTGTAGCCTCCTGATTATAAATGTGGCGTGCTACATATCCATAATTAAGATTCTGCTAGACACGGATCATAGACAATCCCTAGGATAGAGCGACTTCAATACCAAGTTTGTCACGACCAAATTGGAGGGCCATGACTAGCACCCAGCCATACTTGCTGTGCACCAACGTACATTTTACCTAACCTTCTTTATTATCTTTTTGGGCCAATGAGATCAATATAAATGGTATCCATGGATCATGGAGAACCAACCATAAAATATGATGGAATAAACATACAAAACATGGGGTGACCAAACAATTAATAAACTATATATAAGGTACCAGCTACCACGCTACCATGAAAGACTATACAACAAAAACTAGCCGACAAGGCATACCAAACTATACATGAGTCGACACCTATCAATGAGCCTCTAAAGGAACATAAGTGCTGCAACATAGCCGGAACAGGGCCCCGACATACCCATAATGTCTCTAAGAAAAATGCATAACAAGACCACGACAAGTCCAGATAAGGGATCTCGCCAAGCACCGCTGAATTGGAGAGCCTACTGTGGTGGGGGAGCTGCACCTGCCTGTCTATCTGGACCTGCAGCACGACATGCAACATCCACAAATAAAAAGGCATCATAATGAATAAAGTACTTAGTATGTAAGGTAGGGAACCATAAATACAAACAAATGTAAGTAGCGATAGAGAATATACAACCTGTAACATCTGAGTACCTCTAAGGGCTACTGACATAAAATGCATGATACATATGTATACATAAACGCTGAAAACATACGCCTCTGTGGGCATCAATATCATTATATCATACCTAGACGTAATAGGTTCTGTAAAAAAATGTACCCGGCATCATAACGCTCGGTAGATTCATACCTAGCCACGTGGAGCTCGATAAAATCCAACTGATCAGTGGTTGCACAATAGGTCCGTACCCGGCTGACTATAGCACGGCTCGTTACAGTAAAATAGATACATATATATAATGCATGCTCGACTCCTGAAAACATGTTCTAGACCTTTCAAAGTGACGTAAGATCGATATTCTCTGTACACGTTATTAGGACTAACTCTTCACTATGAACCTTGTATGAATCAGGAAGTACCAACAACATTGATAACATAAGAATAAGAGAAACAACATTGCATCAATTGTTCCATAAGAGGGGAAACAATGTAAGTTCTGCTAGCTTCTAAGAGTAGAGTAACTTTAGGAGCTTGTTCATTACATTATGTACGACCAGAGTCGTGCAAAAGAAGGAAAGGGATAGCCTCACATACCTTTTATATACTGCCCCAGTATCAAGCTATGCAGTTTTCACAACTCCCTAGTGTACAATAAGAGAAATGATACAATTGTTAACATTTATGCGTCATAACTATTTATGTATCGACAACGACCTATTTTACGATGAAACGGACAGAACCTCCCGTATATATATGAATTCAAAAAATTCCAAATAATCACCAAACACCAACAACATCAATAATTCGTAGCCCAACAGCAACACAAAATAGTCCACAAAATAGTCTGCCACAAGTGAATAACTCGAACTCACTGCTTCCGATCACCGTCCCGTGAGTTGTTACATGTATAGCACGAATTACCATGATTTTATAGAAGAAAAAATGTCTAATATAGAGTAGTAAACTTACATTACCCGTTGGATAACTCAGCCCTTCCCTTGGGTCTTTAAACTCTAGATTTTTACCCTCAATGAGAACTTGAAAGAGAGGGAATATCAATTAGGGTTGTGTGGAATTTTTGGGAAGAAGTTTGTAGGGGTGTAGGTCTGATTATTTATGAGATATATTGAGGTTTATGTTGCAGGAGATAACCCTTTAAATAGGCTCAATAGCCAAACCCATATTTTCTTTTTTTTGGGCTATCATTTAACCAAGTAGGTGACACACCTACTTGTCACCTAGCAGCTTGCGCAGTCTCACAAAAATGCATATATCTCTCTACTCCGATCTTGTATTGATAAACAGTCTAATGCATTAGTAACTAGACTCAAAGATATTAAATTTTGTGGGTAGAACCCTGTAATTCCAAGTAGATTGGGAGAAAAGCTTAATGACATTTGACCTAAAGTTTATGTTAAACCACGAACCTAAGTTGCGACAACTTTAGTCAACTTTTGTTTCATAACTCGTTTGATTTCAAGTCTATGAAATGGATATTATATGATTCAAATACGTTAAAACATGACCTCTTGACTGTATTAAGCACCAATAGCTTTACCCAAAAATACAAGTTGCAACATCCTTGATTCGTTCAACTTCTAATACTTGTTAATCACCCTTATATACCCTTGTATCACTTAAGATCAATATGATTAACTTCTTATCTTCTCAAGGATAATTCTTTCTTGTATTTATGTTAACTAACGTATGGCATGTACTAACGAGTGTGGATATGGGTTGTAAAAGTATTGTATATGTGATATGTTGTGGAGGATTGGGATATGCATGTGTAAAGAGTATTTCAGATGTTTTTAGAAAACTTAGGCTTGAATTCGATGTGAATTGATGGATTTGGTGTTGTTTGAGGTGCTTTGATGATTGGAACAAGTTCAAATGCGATTTTAGGATGTGTTGGTGATTTTGTTGAAGTTTCGGGGGCCTCGGGTGACTTTTGGATGGTCAATCAAACTTTTTTTGGTATGTTGAAGTTGCAGATTTCTCATTTCAGGTGTTGCAGACAATTTAATCTTCGCATTTGCATAGAGAGCCTCGTGTTCGCGAAGAAGGAATTGGAAGGCAGGAATATAAGCCTTCTCTTTCGCATCTGAGGGATCACATTCGCGGAAGGCTAAAATGGTTGCACTTTGCATTCGGATGGGCTAGATCGCGTTCACGTGTAAGGATTGGGGGTCCAGGAGCAGTTGTTCTAAACGTTCACATAAGGAATGATGCGTTCACATAGGAAGGAAGGCTGAGGCATCACGTTCGCGGGGTGAGTCTCACGTTTGCATAGGGTTATTTTTTTGAAATTAAAAGATGTGCTTCGTTCGCGAGGCAGTAGTCGCGAACACGATGAAGGATTATTAAGTGCGGGGCAAAATGTTTTAAAAAGGCTATTCCGCAATTTAAAGATTTAGAAACTCTATTCTAGAGCAATTTTGGATCTTGGGAAAGCTAATTGAATAGTGATTCAAGAGGAATCACCTGGAGATAAGATTTTGAACTCAATACTTGAGTATTACGTGAATTCCACCTAGAAAATCATGAAAACTAGGGATTGCGATTTAAAATTTTATTTATGGATTTGAAGGACCATTTGAGGTCAGATTTAAGAACTTTTGGTATGTATGAACTCGTGGGAAGATAAGGAACCCGTTGATGTGAAAATTTCCATGTTTCGAGAAGTGGGTCCGAGGCTCGGGTTTTCCTAATTTCGGAATTTCTGCCCGTTATTGATTGTTTTCGCTTGGGCTTTGTTCCCTTAGCATATCATGATTTACTCGCTCTGATTTTTTATATATTCGGCACGCATGAAGGCCGATTTGAGGGGCAAAGGCGTCGCGAGCTAGAGATTTCGCCAGCTTGAGATGAGTAATGATTATAAATGATATCCTGAGGGTTTGAAACCCTGGATTGCACATCATAGTGCTATATTAAGGTGAGACACATGCTAGATGATGAGCGCGAGGTCATTTTATACTGGGAATTGTGTCATGGTCCGTCCCAATTGATGATTTTACCATATATTTGACTGAAACTTATTTGTTATTACCATGATTTGGATTGATTGTCAAATTTGGGTTTCACGCCAATTATTTGAACCCTTCGGGGATTTTTATCACTATTTCCTCACTGTTTTAATCTATTACTTGAACTCAGACATCTTGATATCTACAAATTTATAGACTCGGCCACTTTTACTCAAATGTGAAACTTAAATGATATTTCTGAACGATTTTTTGGGCTGAGAACTACTATTTTACTAATTCTCGAGTGGCTTGTGATAATTTTTGGACTGAGTGAGGCCGAGGGCCATATGTGAGGATATGCTGAGTGATATGAGGTTGAGGGCCTGAGATACATTTATATGCCACGAGGCGGCTTGAGTGATATGAGGCCGAGGGGCGAGTGATGATGCCATAAGGTGGCTTGATATACTTCTTTGGTCGTAAGGGGCCCCTCTGAAGTCTGCATACCCATAGTTAGCACATGTACCCATTATACTGAGAGAGCCCGAGGGGCCGATATGAGTGATTGTGAGGTAGACCAAGGGGATGATACAAGTTATTGTGAGGTAGCCTGAAGGGCTGATAATATTCAGAGAATGAGCCCGAGGGGTTGATACAAGTGATTGTAAGGTAGCTCGAGGGGCCAGTACTATTATGAGATATTGCCCGAGGGGCGAACTTTTATGTGATCATCTTACATATTGAATTGTCTTTGTACCTGTTATACTATGGTATTTATGCCCGACGGTCGCATTTTCTGTTCATATTAACACTAACTGTTTGAATTGATTGCATAACAGTTGAAAAGGTCATTTTTAAAAAAAGGTTTAAACTGAGCCAAGATATTTGTAATGATTTCACAGCTTCACTTTCTTTCTCAAATGATTGTATGTTGCTTGTACACAACATGTAGGTTGTTTTTACGTGATTTCTTACAACTCAGTTGTTATTTTACTTTATTGCTCACTGAGTTGGAGTACTCACTTTACTCCCTGCACCACATGTGCAGATGCATGTATTTGTTCACCTGGTAGCGGGTTTGGCTGATTCGAGGCAGAGCTATAGCAGTTTAGCGAGGCGGCTTCCAGCATTCGCAGCACCGCTTCTCTCTCTATCTTGTTCATTATTCCTGATTAGTGAATTTTTTAGACCTTGTGGCCGCATTTATTCTCGAATAGATGCTCATGACTTGCTAGTTAATATAATTAAATCATATTTAAACTAGTTAATAGAGTTGTTCTGTAATGGTCTGGCTGGCCTTGTCTTCAGGAGAGGCGCCATCACAGCTTGGTATGGGTTTAGGGTATTGACACGATCACAACAGACATCATGAAAATGTGAAGCCCACACTTCCTTCCTTACACGAACGCGAGGCCTCAATCGCATACGTGAAGGCCGGTTTCAGACCACCTCCAATATCCCCCTAAGCGATCGTGGCTCGACCCACGCAATCACAAAGGCTTAAACTTGCAACACCTTGAATGAAAAATCCGCAGCTTTCCAACACAAAAACTAGCCCGATAGAACATCTGAAACTCACCCGAGGCCCCTGGGACCTCAACCAAAGGCACCAACACATCCTAAAACATCATTCAAACTTCTTCCTATCATCAAAATACCTCAAACAATACCAAAACCTTCAATTCACATCGAATTCAAGCCTAAGTTTTCTAAAAACTTCTGAAACACGCTTTTGATTAAAACCCCGACTAAAGCACCTCTGAATAACCTAATATGTTGCATACGCATCCCAAATCACATTACAAAGCTACAACAACTCTCAGCATTCCATTCCGACCTTCGAATCAAAATTTCACCTATCAACCGAAAACTTCAAAAATTCAAACTTCGGCATTTCAAGCCTAAATTAGCTACGAACCTCCAAAAAACATTCCAAACACGCTCTCAACACCAAAATCACCTAAAAAGCTAATGAACCCATTGGATTTCCATTCCGAGACCATCTTCACACTCTTCCGACTAGGGACAACTTTCCAGCACTTATGCTCTCAATTAGGGACTATGTGTCCCAAAACTATTCGAAACTCAAAACCGAACGTCACGATAAATCAAAGTAGCAGAATAAAACTCGGGAAAAGTAGTTAACAGGGGATCAAAGCATAAATTCTTAAGACGATCGGTCGGGTCATCACAAAATGGATGTTAAAATGACCTTTTTGGGTAGAAACCTTATTGAAGAGATTTATATGCAACAACCTAAAGGTTTTGTTCTTCCGGGAAATGAGAATAAAGTATGTAAATTGATAAAGTTTCTATCACGACCCATGGGGGGATAATCACTTGTTTTCTTATCATTATGTACTTTCGAGGCCTTGCAAACCCCATCTAGGGTTACCTGGATTTGCGTATATAATCCGGGCAAGTAATCGGAAAGCTTAGATATGAATTCTGTGAGAAAAAGGCTAAATTTTGAGATTAAATTTGAATAAATTTTACTTCCGTCAGAATTTTGGGTAACGGATCCGGGCCTATCAATTAACGGTACTAGAGGGTCCGTAGGAAAATATGGGACTTGGCCGTATGCCCTAAAACGAATTCCGAGGTCACAAGCCCGAGAAATAAATTTTTGCGTGAATGTTTTTTGTAGAAATAATTAAGGAAACTGGAAGTGAAATTTGATTAAAAGCTCATGGTATCAGGCTCATATTTTTTTTCTGGTACCCCGTACAAGTCTATATATGGTTTAAGTACTTCCTGTACAGTTTGGTTGAAATCGGACGTCATTTGACGTGTTTTGAACTTAAAAATGTAAATTTGATGTTTTATGAAACTTTTGAGGAAACCATGAGCTTTCAAGCTTAATTCAATGTATATGATGTTATTTTGGCTATTAATCGCGCGAGTAAGTCCGTAGGATGTTTTTGAGCTTCTGTGCATATATGATTTGTAGCCCCGTGGGCTCGATTTAGTTTTGGATGGGCGTCGTAGTGTATTTTTAACCTTGAATGTTGCTCGTATTTACTGGCTTGCAGGCTTTAAATTTGACTCGTAAATGCGATATAGCAAAAGCGAGTGGTCCTTTGCAATTTCGAAGTAAGGCCAGGCCATACTTTCTCCCAAATGCGAGCATTAATTCGCAATTGTGAAAACGCTCGGGGTGCCAGTTATTACAAATGCGATCCTTATGTTGCAAATGCGACCCTAACTTCGCAAATGCGAAGGTCCTGAATATAGGAAGGCTTCGCAAATGCGAACCCAATTTTGCATTTTCCATGTCAGCAAAGGTCGGGGTTTGCAATTGAGAACCCCAGTTTGTAATTGCGACATTTGCAACCTGCAATTTTATACTTAGTCGAAATTTTGACATTTTTCACCCCATTTTCAAAACACAACTCCTTTGGGCCATTTTCCAAGAACAAGACATCTTTCAAATCATTTGTAAGTTGGTTTACACTTATTTCTTTTAATCTTTAACATCATTATACATGATTTCAAATTAAAATCAATGATTTTCATGGGTGAAATTTGAGGTTTGGGGTAGAACCTAGGTTTTTCTAAAATTGGGTATTTGGACCTCAATTTAAGGTCCGATTTCAGAACAAATCATATATTTGAGTTCGTGGGGGATGGGTAATAGAATTTCATCTCGAACCTCGGGTTTTGACCACGTTTTCCTGAGTGGTGTTTTGGTTATGTTACCAAAATTTGGGTCTTAGCTTTAAATTAAATAGTAGAATCAATTGTTTAAGATTTATCGAAATGAATAGATTTGGGCCATTTGGAGTCAGATACTCGTGGCAAATGTGTGGTTTCAAGTTGAATTGGAGTCGGTTTGAGGTAAGTGGCTTGTCTAACTTTGTGGGGGGACCTTTCCCATAGGTTATGTTATTTGGTAATTGAGTGCCTTGTACGTGAGGTGACGAGCGCGTACTTGAGCTAATCGTTGAAAATCCAGTTTTTTTATTTAAGATATTGAGACTGAGTTTCTTTCGTACATACTTTATCTTACTTGCAATTATAACTTGTGTTAGATTAGAAAGAAATATTTAGTTGATTTAACTTGCCTACTTGCTTAAATTTCCTTAACTGCACTACGTGAGACATGTTAGGCTAGAACTATCTGTTGCTTGTATTGTTGTACTTAACTTCTGAATACTTTCTGATTGTAGTTGCACATTTACATTAGGACTACGGGTTAGATTCCCGGGGGATCCCCCTGCACATATTTTTTTATAGACTACAGGACGGTATCCTGGGAGATCCTTGTTATTCGTATTGATATAGAAATGGACTACATGACGGTATCCTAGAAAATCCTCATTATTGGTATTGATATGGAAATGGACTATAGGAAGGTATCCTGGAGATCCTCGTTATTGGTATCGATATGGAAATGGACTACAGGACGGTATCCTAGGAGATCCTCGTTGTTGGTATTGATATTGAAATGGACTACAGGATGGTATCCTGGGAGATCATCGGTAATTGTATTGACATGGAAATGGACTACAGGATGGTATCCTACGAGATACTCATAATTTGTACGGTTATTGAGATGTCGTACTCTGTGTTATCATATCCTCTGTGAGTTGGTTGTTGTTTATGTAACCTGGACTTAATTCACAATTGTATTTAGTTATTTCTGCTTATTTCATACAATTGCTAGAATTTTTATTATATTGCTTAATCTTTGTAGGGACCTGACCTTCCTCGCCACTACCCGACCGACATTAGGCTTGGCACTTACTGAGTACCGTTGTGGTGTACTCATGCCTCTTTTGGACATGTTTTTCATGTGCGGATGCAGATACTTCATCTCAGGCGCACTATCTTTGAGGCCAGGAGAGCTACGAAGACTTTGAGGTACTTCTGTAGCGTCTGCAGACCCATGAGTCTCCTTCTTTAGTCTATCTGTAGTATTTTGAGTTCTTCCATACTTTTACTTTAGATATTCTGGAGTTAGAGCCATGTATTACTTTTTGTTAGCTTGTGTTTTCGTGAGTTTCTGAGTTTTGGGGTGTTGTTGTAGACTTCTGCATTTTGAGTTGTATATTCCAAGTGGCACTTATATACCGATTCCTTTTAGTTTTTCTTAATTTAGTTAAATATTTCCGCGAGTTATATAAATTTCCGCATTATTTGGCTTACCTAGTTGTAGGAAGTAGGTGTCATCACGACATATTCATGGAGGGTCAACTGGGGTTGTGACAAGTTCGTATCAGAGCTCTAGGTTCACAGGAGTCACGGAACATAGGCCACTTTATTAGAGTATCGCTGATTGGTACGGACACGTCTATACTTATCCATAAGAGGCTATGTTACCAATTAGAAAGAATCTTTACTAAATTGATTTCCTTGTTGTGAGATATTTTTGACATCCGATGTAAACTTCTAACTTCTTTTCTCTCACAGATAGTGATGACACGCACTACTTGGGATGATCAGGCACCCGCGCCCCGTACTGCAGCTGTTACAGGTCGGGGATGGGGCAGAGGTCGAGGACGTGCATGTGGTGCCGCCAGAGCACCTACACGAGCTGCCACAGAGGCACCACCAGTAGATCCAACCGGAGCCTAGGCACCTGGCACGCCAACTACTGCCACTACTACTCCAGACCTTCAGGAGATATTGGCTAAGTTCATGTCTATGTACACCACCTTGGCTCTTGCAGGGTTTCTTCCCCTCGTAGAAGCCACACCCCAGGGCAGGGGAAGGGTACAGACTCCCGCCGTCCGCACTCCTGAGCAGCGAGTGCAGGTTGAGCAGGCTCTAGAGATCATTCCCATTCTGCTTACAGTGCCAGTTCAGCCCGTGGATAGGGTAGCTGCTTCTAAGGATGAGCAGTAGAGGTTGGAGAGGTTTAAGAAGTATGGTCCTCCGGTTTTCAGTGGATTAGCGTTAGATGATGGCTTGGGATCTCTAGAGGAGTGCCACCGTATTCTTCGCACTTTGTGCATATTAGAGTCCAGTGAGGTTTCCTTTATTTCTTTTTAACTTCGTGGAGCTAGCTATGATTGGTGGTGCTCCTATGAGATAGATAGTCCGGTCGAAGTTGCTTCACTGACGTGGACCCAGTTCTTGGAGATGTTTATGAGAGAGTTTGTCCCCTAGAGTCTCAGGAATGCATGGCATGCCGAATTTGAGCATTTGCACCAGGGTGTTATGACCGTTTCGCAGTATGCTATCTGTTATACCAGATTGTCCAACCATGCACCGGGTTTGATTGCTACAGTCTGCGAGAGAGTTTGTTGGATTATTGAGGGTCTTATCCCACCTATCAGATCTAGCATTGCTCGAGAGTTGGAGATGGACATTTCTTATCAGTAGGTTGTGAGCATTGCTAGGCGGATCCTGAGTATACGCGCTAGGGGGCGAGAGGAGAGAGAGGCCAAGAGGTCTCAAGGGTGGGGCCATTATTCTAGTGCCCGTACCCCAGCAGCAAGTCGACATTGTAGGTGTTTTGTGGGTCGCCCCATTCATTCAGCTCTTATAGTAGCCAAGAGTGCTCCAGCTCTGCCTATACCTCAGGAGACTTATTATGCACCTCTAGTTTCTAGCGCGCCTCCTGCACGGGGTGTTTCCAGAGGTCAGTCCAACAGAACTAGCCCTAGTCAGTCGCAGCCAACGCGCCCTCCTAAAGCTTGTTCCGAGTGTGTTGATACATGCCATATGGCTAGGGACTGCCCCAGACTTGGTAGAGGTGCATCTTTACAGACTGCTCAGCCACATCATGACCAGCATGGTTCCCAAGATATGATTACGGCTCCAGTTGCCACCCCACTCGCTCTGCCAACTAGGGGTGGAGGCCGAGGAGGTAGAGTCGCCCTCGGTGGGGAGGCCAGGCCAAATATTATGCCCTTCATGCTCATGCCGAGACTGTTGCCTCTGATTCTTCTATCACAGGTAATATATTTATTTGCCATAGAGAGGCATTGGTTCTATTCAACCCGGGATCTACTTATTCTTATGTGTCTTCTTACTTTGCTCCGTATTTAGGTATGCCTCGGGATTCTTTGAGTTCCCCCATTTATATTTCTACTCATGTAGGGGATTTCCTTTTTTTGGACTGTATTTATCGGTCATGTTTAGTTACTATTCGTGGTTTTGAGACCATGGCAGATTTATTGTTACTCAACATGGTTGATTTTGGTATTTTCTTGGGCACCAACTAGTTGTTGCCCCATTATGCTATACTTGATTGTCACAACAAGATCGTGACGCTGGCTATGCCTGGTATTCTGCGTATTGAGTGAGTGGCACATTAGATCACACTCCTAGTAGAGTTATCTCTTTCCCAAAAGCTCATTATGTGGTTGAGAAGGGGTATGGAACGTATTTAGCCTATGTAAGAGATGTCAATGTGAATACCCCTTTTGTTGACTCTGTTCCAGTGGCACGGGATTATCAATATGTGTTTCCAGCTGATGTTTCGGGCATGCCGCCTGATAGAGACATTGATTTTGGCATTGATCTGTTGTCGGCACTCAGCCCATTTCCATTTCTCTGTATCATATGGCTCCTCTTGAGTTGAAAGAGTTGAAGTATTAGTTAAGGGAATTTCTTGATAAGGGTTTTATCCGACTCAATGTTTCACCGTGGGGTGCTCCTATCTTGCTTGTGAAGAAGAACGATGGTTTAAACCATATATGTATTAATTATCTCAAGTTGAACAAGGTTATTGTGAGGAACCGTTATACTTTTCATCGTATTGATTATCTTTGACAAGCTTCAAGGCGCACAAGTATTCTCTAAGACTTACTTGCGCTCAAGTTACCATAAGTTGAAGAATCGGGAGCTAGATATTGTGAAGATTGCTTGCATGACTAGGTATGGCGATTATGAGTTCCTTGTTATGTCATTTGGGCTGACAAATTCCCTAGCAGCTTTTAAGCATTTGATGCACGATATATTCAGGCCACATCTCGACTCATTTGTCATTTTTTATTGATAATATTCTGGTGTATTCCCGGAGTCATGAAGATCACGAGCTGCACCTTGAGGACCGTGCTTCAGGCCCTGAAGAAGAAGATATATGCAAAGTTCTCAAAATGTGAGATTTGGTTGGATTTAGTGGCATTCTTATTCCATGTAGTTTCGAGCGAGAGCATTGGGGTAGATCCAAGGAAGATAGAGGCCGTGCAGAGTTAGCCGAGGTCATCCTCTGCAATAGAGATTCGCAGTTTCCTTGGTTTGGCGGGTTATTACCATCATTTTATGGAGGGGTTTTCATCGATTGCAGCCCATATGACTAGGTTAACGTAGAAGGGTGCTCTATTTAAGTGGACAGAGGAGTGTGAGGCGAGCTTTCTGAAGCTCAACACAGCTTTGACTATATCCCCCATCTTGATGTTGCCTACTGGTTTGGGACCTTATATAATTTATTGTGATGCCTCACGGGTTGTCCTGGGAGCAGTGTTGATGTAGGACAGTAGGGTGATTGCCTACGCGTCTCGACAGTTGAAGATAGATGAGAAGAATTACCCTATCCACAACCATGAGTTAGCTGCTATTGTTCCTGCCTTGAAGATCTCGTGTCATTATTTGTACAGTGTGCCTTGTGAGATTTATACTGATCATAGGAGTTTGCAGCATTTGTTCAAGTCGAAGGATCTAAATTTGTGCTTGATGAGTTTGTTTGAGTTGCTAAAGGACTAAAATATAACTATCCTGTATCACCCGGGCAAGGCCAATGTGGTAGTGGATGGCTTGAGTCGCTCGGAGGAGAGTTTGGGGAGTTTGTCATATATACCAACTCCAGAAAGACCCATGGTGATGGATGTTCATGCCTTAGCCATTGAGTTCGTGAGATTGGATCTTTCGGAGCCCATTGGGGTACTAGCCTACATGGTTTCTCGGTCTTCATTGTTCAATCGTATCAGGGAGCGACATTATGATGACCCTTATTTACTCGTCCGTAGGGATATGGTTCAGGATGCCAATGCCAGAGAGGTGACAATTGGAGATGACGAGGTATTGAGGATGAAGAGTAGGATTTGTGTGCCCGGTGTTGATGGCCTTGGGGAGTTGATTTTTGGAGAGGCTCAAAGTTCATGGTATTCTATCCATCCGGGTGCGCGAATATGTATCAAGACTTGAGATGCACTATTGGTGGTGGTGCATGAAGAAGGATATAGTTTGATATGTAGCAAGATTCCTCAAGTGTCAACAAGCGAAGTCTGAGCACCAAAGACCAGGTAGGTTGCTTCAATAGATAGAGATTTTTGAGTGAAAATGGGAGAGGGTCACAATGGATTTTGTAGTTGGTATCCCTCGGACTACGAAGAAGTTCTTTACCGTTTGGGTGATTGTGGATCAGCTGACCAAGTCCGCTTATTTTATCCCTGTGAGTACCACTTATTCATCGGAGCGGTTAGTGGAGATTTGTATCCAAGAGATTGTTCGTCTGCATGGTATTCCATCTTCTATTATTTCAGACGGATGTACTCAGTTCACATCACGGTTCTGGAGAGCCATTCAGCAGGAGTTGGGTACTCGGGTGGTGCTGAGCACAACATTTTGGCCCCAAACTGACGGACAGTTCGAGGCGCACTATACAGATTCTTGAGGATTAGCTCCGTGCGTGTGTGATTGAGTTTGGAGGGTCTTGGGATCAGTTCTTTCCATTGACGGAGTTTGCTTGCAACAACAACAACCAGTCCAGCATTCAGATGCCCCCGTATGAGGCCATGTATGCTACGCGGTGTAGATCTTCATTGGGTTAGGATATACTCTGTATGGCCTAGTCTAGAAAGAAGAGTTATGCAATCCGAAAGGTTTTTGATGTTTCATATATGGTCGGGGAGCAGGTATTGATTCGGGTTTCGCCTATGAAGGGCGTCATGAGATTTTGAGGCGAGTTGGGGAGGTTTCTTATGAACTTGCCTTACCTTTCAGACTGGCAGGAGTTTATCTGGTATTTCATGTTTCGATGCTCCGGAGATATCAGGGTGACCTGTCACACGTGTTGGATTACAGCTTAGTCTAGTCAGACAATGATCTATCCTATGTTGAGGAGCTAGTGGCTATATTGGACAAGCAGGTCAGAAAGTTGAGGTCAAAGAACATTGCTTCAGTAAGGGTTCAGTGGTGTGGTCAGCCGACCGAGGAGGCGACATGGGAGACTGAGCGGGATATGCGCAGCCGTTATCCTCATCTTTTTCCTGACTCAAGTACTTATTTCTTTTTTCTGTTCGAGGACGGACTATTGTTTTAGTGAAGGAGAATGTGACGACCCAGGGTTGGGGGGTCATCACTTGTTTTCTTACTAGTCTATACATTAGAGGCCTTGAACACCTCATGTGGGGTTGCCTCAATTTGCATGCACAGTCCTGCCACATAGTCGAAAAGCTGAGATATGAATTCTGTGGAAAAAATGCTAAATTTCGATATTAAATTTGAATAAATTTTACTTCGGTCAACATTTTGGGTAAACAGACCCGGACCCATGAATTGACAGTCTCGGAGGGTCCATATGAAAATATGGGACTTGGGAATATGTCGGGAATCGTATTCCGAGGTCTCGAGCCCGAGAAGTGAATTTTTGCGTGAAATTGTTTTCTAGGAAATAATTAAGGAAATTGGAAGTGAAATTTGATAAAAAGCTTATGGTATCGGGCCCGTATTTTGGTTTCGAATCCTGATTCAAGTCTTATATATGGTTTAAGCACTTCTTGTAAAGTTTGGTTGAAAACGGACGTCGTTTGACGTGTTTTGAACTTAAAAATGGAAATTTGATGTTTTATGAAATTTGGAGGAAATCATGAGCTTTTAGGCTTAATTCAATGTATATGATGTTATTTTGGTTATTTGATCGCGCAAGTAAGTCCGTATGATGTTTTTACGGTTGTGTGCATATTTGGTTTGGAGCCCAGAGGGCTCGGGTAGGTTTTGGATAGGTGTTGGAGTGTATTTTTAACCTTAAAAAATGCTGGTATGAACGGGCCTGCAGGTGATTGCGTAGTAAGCACAGGGTAGCCCTTCTCACAAATGTGAGCATTTCTTCGCAATTGTGAAAAATGCTCAGGGTGCCAGTGATCACAAATGAGATCCTTATGTCACAAATGCGACCTTCGCAAATACGACCCTCACTTCGCAAATGCGAAGGTCCCGAAAATAGATAGCAAACCATGTTTCACATTTTCCATGTCACCCGAGTTCGGTGTTCGCAAATGCAAACCCCTGTTCGCAATTGCAAGTGCCAGTTCGCAATTGTGACATCTGCAACCTTCAATTTTTATACTTAATCGAAATTTGGACATTTTTTTATCCATTTTATAAACACAACTCTTTTAGGCGATTTTCCAAGAACAATACCTCTTCCAAATCATTTGTAAGTTGGTTTTTACTTATTTCTTTCAGTCTTTTACATCGTTTAACATGTTTTCAACTCAAAATCAATGATTTTCATGGGTGAAATTGGAGATTTTGGATAGAACCTAGGTTTTTCTAAAATTGGGGATTTGGACTTTAATTTGAGGTCCCATTTCGGAACAAATCATATTTGAGTTTGTGGGGGAATGGGTAACAAGATTTTGGTTCGAACCTCGGGTTTTTAAGACGTTGGCTTGAGGGGCATATTTGTCATTTTACCTAAATTTGCGTCTTAGCTTTAAATTAAATAGTAGAATCAACTGTTTGAGATGTTATTTATGAGATGTAATTGAAATGAATATATTTGGGCCATTTGGAGTCGGATACTCGTGGCAAACATGTGGTTTCAAGTTGAATTGGAGCCGGTTTTAGGTAAATGGCGTGTCTAACCTTGTGTGGGAGACCTTTCTCCTAGGCTATGTTATTTTGTACTTGAGGGCCTTGTACGTGAGGTGACGAACACGTACTTGAGCTAATAGTTGAAAATTTGATTTCTTTTACTAAAGATATTTAGACTGAGTTTCGTTCGTACTTACTTTATCTTACTTTCAATTATAACTTGCATTTGATTAGAATGACATGTTTAGTTGATTTAACTCGCCTACTTGCTTAAATTGCCTTAACTGCACTACGTGAGACATGTTAGGCTAGAACTATCTGTAGCTTGTATTGTTGTACTTTATTTCTGAGTATTCTCTGATTGTGGCTGCACATTTACACTGGGACTACGAACATGGGACTCCGGTAGCTCTCCCCCTCTCTTTGTTTAATCTTGGACTACGGGTTAGATTCCCAGGAGATCCCCTAGTACATTTATAGTTGGGATTATGGGTTAGATTCCCTGGAGACCCCCTGCACATTTATATTATGGACTACAGGACGGTATCCTGGGAGATCCTCGTTATTGGTGTTGATATAGAAATGGACTACAAGACGTATCTTGGGAGATCCTCGTTGTTTGCATTGACATGGAAATTGACTACATGGTGGTATCCTTGGAAATCCTCGTAATTGGTATTGTTATTGAGACGTCTTACTCTGTGTTATCTTATCCTCGGTATGTTTGTTGTTGTTTGTGTAACCTGACTTAATTCATAGTTATATTCCATCATTTTTTCTTATTTAATACTGTTTCCAACATTTTTATTATATTTCTTAATCTCAGTAGAGCCCTGACCTTTCTCGCTACTACCCGACCAAGGTTAGGCTTGGCACTTACTGAGTACTGCTGAGGTGTACTCATGAATCTTCTGCGCATGTTTTTCATGTGCAAATCCAAGTACTTCATTTCAGGCGCACTATCCTTGAGTCTAGGAGAGTTACGGAGACTTTGAGGTACTTCTGCAGCGTTTGCAGACCCATGAGTCTCCATCTTTAGTCTATTTTTAGTATTTGGACTTCTGCCGTACTATTACTTTAGATATTTCGAAGTTAGAGCCATGTATTACTTTTTATTAGCTTGTGTTCCCGTGAGTTTCCAGAGTTTGGGGTGTTACTCTAGACTTTCGCATTTTGGGTTGTAGATGTCAAGTGGCACTTATATACCATTTCTTCTAGTTTTTCTTAATTTAATTAAATGTTTCCGCAAGTTTATATAAATTTCTGCATTGTTAAGCTTACGTAGTTGTAGGAGCTAGGTGCCATTATGACATGTTCATGGAGGGTGAACTGGGGTCATGACAGTCTCTCTGTAGTTTGAAACAAGCACCTAAACAATGGCATGAAAGGTTTGATAGAGCTGTACTTTCAAATGGATTCATACATAATCATGCTGACAAATGTATCTACTCTAAGTTCACAAGAAATTACGGAGTTATAATTTGTCTATATGTTGATGACATGCTAATTTTTGGCACAAATATGCTTGGTATTAATGAAACCAAGAGGTATCTAACTTCAGTTTTTAAGATGAAAGACTTAAATGAAGTATGAACATTTCTACGCATAAAGCTGAAAAGAGAGAACAAAAGAATGACTCTATCACAATCGCATTATATTAATAAGATCCTGGCTTAGTTCAGTCATTTAGGCATAAATGGAGTTTAATACTCCTTATGACTCCAGTATCAAGCTAATTTAAAATACTGGAAGAGCAATAGCCCAATTAGAGTATGCAAGTGCAATAGGTAGTATGATGTATGCAATACGTTGTACAAGACTTGATATAACATTTTCTATTTGTAAACTTTCAAGGTTTACTACTAATCCATGTAGTGATCATTGGAAAGCAATAACTAGAGTACTTGGATATTTAAAATACAAAAAATATTTGGCAATTTCTCTAATGGTTTTCCCAATGTTTTAGAGGAATATTCTGATGCAAGTTTGATTACGAGTGTTAAAGATAATAAATCCACTTCAGAATGGATATTTACTATCGGAAGTGGTGTTATTAGTTGGGAATATAAGAAACAAACTTGTACTTCTCATTCTACTATGGAATCTGAATTCATAGCATTAGCAGTTGATTGGAAAGAAGTAGAATGGTTGAGGAACATGTTATTAGATATAAACTTGTGGCCACAACCTACGTCAGCCATTTTTGTATTTTGTGATAGTGAGACTACCATTTGTTCTGCTCACAATAAGATATATAATGGGAAATCAAGATATATAAGCCTGAGGCATGCTTAAAGAATTAGTCACAAATGGGACTATTACTATTGTGTATATGAGATCGAATAAGAATTTGAACAATCCACTTACTAAACCATTGACGAGAAATGTAGCACAACAAACTTGTGAAGGAATGGGGCTAAAACCTCGAAATTTAATACAAGCAATAGTAACACAACTTTGAGTTAGTATACATTCTAATAAAAGTTAGTACAATGAGATAATAACAAGTTGTTTTGTATTGATTATGCACTTATATCCCTTCGGAGCCGTAATTCCAATGTATTACATATTGTTATGGGAGGAATCATGAAGTTGTTAGATATATGAAATAACTAAATAAAAAAAATAACAAACTTCATGGTGCAAAATGATACACAAAGAGGTTGAATTAAATCTTAATGAAATTAGCAAATGTTTGTAGTAACAGGAACATTTATGAACATTGAAGTTGTGCCACTTCAAGCAAGGTATAAGGGGTTGATCTTGTAAGTATTCATGAAGTCAGTATGAGCACATGGCCATAAACGTGCTAAAGCATATACTGAATTTTCTTAGCCACTGTATAATATAGTGCATGCGATATATTCAGTTTTGACACAAGGAGTTGTGGTTCAATCTTTTTAAGATACCAATAACTTCCTCAAGGCTTTATGATATTTACACTAATGTAAAGTTCAAATAAAAAAAAGATACCCTCCAATATGCATAATATTATGAGAAATATAACAAACAAGTGGGGGATTGAAATATAGTTCGTTATTATGTTGGAAAGTGGGCTTGTCCAACATCGGTGGTGCAAGGCCACTTTGTGTGCCTTTTAAGTCCTTGTCCATTTATGCGTTTAATTTATAACACATACACTTATATTTGTGCAAATACGTAGATCCTCTTTTAATTTTTGTATTTTTACAATTAATTTGTTTTATTTTAAATTTAAATTTTATATTTATTTGAATAAACTGATGCGTCTGTTTATGAAAGAACAGATATTTTTGAAGAGGTCTAACTGTTGCCTATAAATTGAAGTTCTTCCAATAAAGTTGATATAGTAAAATTGGCAGTATATTCTTGGCTTGTTGTATCTTGAAGAAGATTGTTTGTATTTCACTAATTTGTATACGAGCAATATCTTCTTTAAAGAAATTCGTTGTCATACCTCATGCCTTCTGCAATTTCATTTTTAATTATCAACTTTTTTAAAAGTCTTAAAGAAGATATTCTAATATGGAGAACATTATGTTCGTTGTTGAAAATCCAAAAGAGTTCATCAAACTCTACCGTTTTTATGGATCGAACTTTACTCGCTAGAAGGATAAGATGATTTTCCTACTGACTGTTCTGAAGATTTTTTATGTTCTTGATCCGCAATTGCCTGCCTTTCCAAAACCCATTCTAGATGATTCTAATGAAGTGAAAGCAATAAGGAAGAAACGGGAAGATGATGAACTACTGTGTCGGGAACATATTCTACATACATTAAAAGATCATCTCTAAGATATATATCAAAATTTGATGTCTCCAAGGGAAATTTGGGCGGTATTGCAAAGTTCTAATGAAAAAGAGAATTGAGGTATTTATAACTTTCTATCTTTAAAGAACTTTGAATTTAAAATACCTAATACAATGACCATCATGTATTATATTCATTAACTGCAAATTTAGTTTCTAAACTAAATGATCTTGAATTTAAAATTCCTGATGCACTTCAAATCGATGCTATACTTTCTAAACTTCATTCTTCGTGTAATGACTATAGAAAGAAGATCCTGCATTCTTTTGAGAAATAGACTGTTGAACAGTTTCGAACTGACATTCAAAGTGAATGTGAGAATCGAATTCATGATACTTTTATGCAAACTTCGAGTTCCACAGTTGATATTGTTAGTCAGAATAATAACGGAAATGGTAGAAAAAATCGGAAAGTTTCAAATAAACGTCAATTAAAAGAGTGGAATACTTTGAAATGTTATCATTGTGGAAAGAAAGGCCACAAGATCTGTGATTGCAGGTTTAAGAAAGCAGGAATTAACTTTAACCATGGAAATGACCTTCTCCAATGCGTCCTCAACCAACTCTATTCCAAAGAGCCTGGCCTCACCCGGCTCAATCCAACCTACTGGAGATCTACACAACCTACCATACAAGGCCTCATATAGTTCCATTTGAATGTTGGACTAGTAGATATTGTTGTTAGCGCAGTCCGCCAATGGAAGAACGGATCCCAAGACCCTTCAATCTGAATCACACATGCACGAAGCATATCCTCAAGAATCTAAATAGTGCACTCGGACTGTCCGTCTATCTGGGGGTGAAATGATGTGCTCAACTACATTCGAGTACCCAACTTCTACTAAACGACTCCCTAAAACCGTGATTTAAATTGAGTACCTCTGTCCAAAATAATAGAAACTAGAATACCATGCAGATGAATGATATCTCGGATATAAATCTCCGACAACTGCTACGATAAATAAGTAGTACGCACAGGGTTAAAGTGAGCGGAATTGGTCAGCCAATCCACTATCACCCAAATGGCATGGAACTTCTTCGTATTTTGATAGAGACCAACTACAAAATCCATGGTGATCCTCTCCCATTTCCACTACGGAATCTATATCTACTGAAGCAACCCACCTGGTATCTAGTGCTCATACTTCTCCTACTGGCAGTTGAGGCATCTAGCTACATATCCATTTATATCATTCTTTATTCGCCTCTACTAAAATCAACTCCCGAAGCCCATAAACTTTTGGTGCACAAATCTATCCCTGCATCCTCAATACCCCGTCATCTTCAATGGTCACATATCTGGCATCTCGACGCTGAACACGTGCCTTTGAGGACAAGTAAATGAGGGTCATTGTACTGCCGCTCCCTGATGCTATCAAATAAGGAAGACCGAGAAACCACACAAGGTAGGAACTAACTGGGCTCC
Organism: Nicotiana benthamiana; assembly: GCA_034376525.1. Taxonomy (NCBI): domain Eukaryota; kingdom Viridiplantae; phylum Streptophyta; class Magnoliopsida; order Solanales; family Solanaceae; genus Nicotiana; species Nicotiana benthamiana. The sequence continues at coordinate 44,869,431 of CM067326.1, forward strand.
GAAAGATCTAATCTCGCATACTGACTGGCTAAGGCTTGAACATCCATCGCCACAAGCCTCTCTAAAGCTGGTAAATATGCCAAACTCCCTAAACTCTCCGCTCGGCGACTCAAGGAATCCGCTACGATATTGGCCTTGCCCGGGTGATACATAATAGTAATATGATAATCCGTTAGCAACACTAACCACCTCCTTTGGCGAAAATTTAGATCTTTCTACTTGAACAAATGCTGCAAACTCCAATTATCTGTATAAATCTCACAAGGCAGGCCTTACAAATAATGACGCCTGATCTTCAAGGCATGAACAATAGTAGCTAACTCAAGGTCATGGACATGGTTGTTCTTTTAATGTATCTTCAACTGAATAACCCTACCATCCTGCATCAACGCTACTCCGAGGTTAACTCTCAATTCATCACAGTAGATAGTATAAGACCCCAAACGCTAGGCAATTTAAAAATGAGGGCTATAGTCAAGGCTATCTTGAGCATTTGAAAGCTTGCCTCACATTCCTTTGTCCACTGAAATTGGCTACCTTAATGGGTCAATCTAGTCATAAGGGCCGCAATCGATGAAAACCCCTCCATAAAACAACGGTAATAGCCTACCAAACCAAGGAAAGTGTGAATCTCTATAGCTGAAGAAGGCCTGGGCCAACTCTGCAGGGCCTCTATCTTCCTCGAATCTACCCAAATGCCCTCGCTCAAAATACCGTGGCCTATGAATGACAATGAATCCAACCTAAACTCACATTTCGAGAACTTCGCATATAACTTCTTCTCTCTCAAGATTTGAAGAACGGTCCTCAGGTGCTGCTCATGATCTTCCCGACTCCGGGAATACACCAGAATATGATCAATTGAAACAATACCGAATGAGTCAAGATATGGCCTGAACGTATTGTGCATCAAATGCATAAAAGTTGTTGGGGCATTAGACAACCCAATGGACATAACAAGGAACTCGTAATGACCATACCGAGTCCTGAAGGTAGTCTTTGGGATGTCTGGTACCCAAATCTTCAACTGATGGTAACTTGAGCGCAAATCAATCTTGGAAAACACATGTGCACCTTGAAGCTGGTAAAATAGATCATTAATATAAGTCAAAGGATAAAGGTTCTTCACTGTAACCTTGTTCAACTAGCAATAATCAATACACATATGCATAGAACCATCCTTCTTCTTCACAAACAAAATTGGAGCACCCCACGGTGAACACTGGGTCGAATAAAACCCTTATTAAGAAATTCCTGCAACTAATTCTTCAACTCCTTCAACTCATGAGAAGCCATACGATATGGAGGAAGTGAATTGGGCTGAGTGCCCGGCAACATGTCAATGACAAAATAAATATCTCTATCGGGCGGCATGCCTGGAAAATAAACTGGAAACATATCGGGATAATCCTGTACTATTGGAACTGAATCAAAAGAAGGGGTATCAGCACTAACATCTCTCACATACGCTAAATACGTGGCACACCCCTTCTCAACCATAAGTTGAGCTTTAAGAAAAGAGACTACTCTACTGGGAGTGTGATCTAAAGTACCACTCCATTGAACAGGAAAAATACCTGGCATAGCCAGTATCACGGTCTTGGCATGACAATCATGAAAAGAAAAATAGGGTAACAACCAGTCCATGCCCAAAATAATTTCAAAATCAACCATACCGAGTAATAATAAAGCTGCTCTGGTCTAAAAACCACGAATGTAACTAAACATTAACGATAAACGTTGTCCAAAATAAGAGAATCTCTCACAGGAGTAGAAACATAAACATGGGCACTCAAAGAATCCCGGGGATCAGCCAAATGCGGAGCAAAGTAAGAATACACATACGAATAAGTAGAGACCGAATCGAATAGAGCGGATGCCTCTCTGCGACAAAGTAGTAAAATACGTGTGAAAAAAGAATTGGAGGAAACAACCTCGGCATGAGCGAGAAGGGCATAATATCTTGCCTCGCCTCCCCCTTGAGGGCGACCCCTACCTCCCTAGCCTCTACACCTTTCTCGCTGAGTTGCTGGGGAGGCTACTGGAGCTGTAACCATAGCTGGGAGCTTTATGGGCCATGTTGTGGCTGAGCAGTTTGTGAAGATGCACCACTACCATGTCTGGGGCTCTCCCTAACCATATCGTGTGTATTGCCACACTCGAAAAATGATATGGGAGGGCATGGTGGATGTGACTAACTAGGGCTAGGTCTGCTGGACTGAGCATTGGAAATACCCATGCGTAGGTGGCACTCTAGAAATTGGAGGTTCATAGTAATGCTCCTGAGTATAGGTTGAGTTGGAGCATTGTTGGCTGCTGGAAGAGCTGAATGAATAGGGTGACCCACAAAACCCCTACCATGTCGACCTGGTTCTAGGATGCGGGCACCAGAGTAGTTGCCCGATTCTCGAGACCTGTTGGCCTCTCTCTCCACTCGCTCCCTGGCGAGCATACCCTCGATCCTCCGAGCAATGCTCACTAACTACTGATAAGGAATGTCCATCTCCAGCACTCAATCCATGTTAGATCTGATGGGTGCGTTAAGACCCTCGATGAACTTGCAAACTCTCTGACGAACTGTAGCAACCAAGGCTTGTGCATGCATGGCCAATCTGGTATAATGGAGAGCATACTTTGAAACGGTCATAGCACCCAAGCACAAATTCTCAAACTTTGTGCACCATGCGTCCCTAAGTCTCTTGGGAAAAACTCTCTCATAAACATATCCGAGAGCTGGGTCGAAGACAATGAAGCATCCTCGACTGGACTGTCTATGTCATAAGTGTGCTATCAATCATAGGCGACTCCCCGATGTTGAAAAGCGGTAATGAAAAATGTGCTCGACTCTACTATTCCTATAGTGTGAAAAATACAGTGGCACTCCTCTTGAAATCCTAAGGAATCATCTCATGCTAATCCACTACACACTGGGGGATCATACTTCTTGAACCTCACATGTCTCCGGTACTCATCCTCTGAAGCATATGGCCCGTCCTTTGACTGACCTTTCACTGCAGGCGGTGCAAGAATAATCTCGGGAACCTGCTTAACCTACACTCGCTGCTTAGGATGCGTGCGGCGGGAGTCTGTGCTCCTCCCTGGCCTGAAATATGGCTGCAGCAAGGGAAAGCAACCCTTCTTGAGCAAGGTGGTGTACATACACATAAACTAAGCTAAAGTCTCTTAGAGATCTGGAGTAGTAGTTGCAGTAGTAGGCATGTCAGGTGCTTAGGCTCCGGCTAGATTTGCTGGTGGTTTATCGGTAGCATCTCGCACAGGTGCTCTGGCTTCACCACGGTTGTGTCCTCGACCTCTCCCTTGGCCCCGACCTCTGACAGCTGCAGTAGGGGGCGCAAGTGCCTGATCATCCCGGGAAGCGCGTGTCCTCACCATCTGCGAGAAGATAGAAGACATAAGTTTAGAATTTTGTGATGTCCAAATAGCGCACAACAAGGAAATCAAATGAGGTGTAAATTTTTGTAACATTTACATAGCCTCTCATATATAAGTACAGACGTCTCCGTACCTATCAGTGAGACAGTAATAAATCGGCCTGTGTCATGTGACTCCTATGAACCTACAGCTCTGATACCAACTTTTCACGACCCCAGTTCTCCCTGCGTGAACATGTCGTGATGGCACCTAGTCCCTATAACTAGGAAAGCCAAACAATGCAGAAAACAACATAACTTGCAGAATAATTAATTAAAACTATATAAATGCCGCTCGGCATATACAACTCAATAATGTGGAAGTCTTCTATATCACCAAAAAACCCGGAAACTCACGAGAACACAAGCTAGAATAAGTACTATAAAATGCTCAAATCTACAGAAAAGTCTACAACAAGAGTACGATAGAAGGCTAAGTAATACAGATAGAGTAAATAAGGAGATTCTTCGGTCTGCAAATGCCACAGATGTAACTCAAAGTCTCTGTAGCTCTCCCTGCCTTATGTGTACTGCGCCTGAGTTGACATAGCTTGATATGTACACGAAAAATATGTGCAGGAAGGGCATGAGTACACCATAGCGGTACTCAGTAAGTGCCAAGCCTAACCTTAGTTGGGTAGTGGTGAGGAAGGTCAGGGCCCTACAGAGATAAAATATAATAATAAGGCTGACAATGGTATGAAATAAGCAGAAATAATTGGATACAACTGTGAAGTAAGTCAAGTTACACAAACAACAATTTAACATACAGAGGATAAGATAACATAGAGTAAAATCGCTCAATATCAGTACCAATAACGAGGATCTCCCAGGATACCGTCCCGCAGTCCTTTTCATCAATATGGCCCAAGGAGCTCTCGAGATACCGTCGCATAGTCCAACTATCAATGCGCAGGGGGGGATATACCGGGAATCTAACCCGTAGTCCCAAAGTAAATGTGCACGGGGGGATCTGCGGGGAATCTAACCCATAGTTCCAAAGTAAATTTGCAGGGGGATCTACCGGGAATCTAACCCGTAGTCCCAAAGTAAATAAACATGCTGTGGGGGGGGAGGAATATACCGGAATACCATATTCGTTGTCCCAATGTAAATACGCAACCACAACCAGAAGATAATCTGAAACGAATTTCAAAGGTACAAACAACATCTGTGCTAGCCTAACATGGTTCAAGTAGTACAGTTAAGGAAACATAAGCAAATAGGCAATGTAAGTCAGCCAAGCAAGCTTTTCTAATCTAACACAGGTTAAAATTGCATGTAGGAATATGAAAATTTGAAAAAAATCAGTCTCAATATCTTAAGTAAAAATCGGATTTTCAATAATTAGCTAAGGTACGCGCTCGTCGGCTTACGTACAAGGCATTCAATTACCAAATATCACATCCTAAGGGGAAAGGTCCCCCACACATGGTTAGACAAGCCACTTATCTCGAACCGGCTCCAACACAACATGAAATCACACTTTTGCAACGAGTATCCGACTCAAAATAGTCCAAATCTGTTCAATTAAATTACATACCGTAAATAAAATCTCAAGAAACTGATTTTACTATTTAATTAAAAGCTAAAGCGCAAAATTAGTTAAAATAACCAAAACACCCCTCAAGGCAACGTCTCGGAATCGATAATTTTCATATTTTCAGAATCCTTGTTACTCTCACGAGGCTAACTATATAAAAATCTCCCAACTTGGAGGTCAAACACCCACTTAAACTCAATAGCTTGGTCCGTGAAGTTTTTCCCATTTCCATTCAAAATTCGAAATTAGATGATGAAATTAGCTAATGATTGATGGAATATAATGAGAACGGGTTAAGGTGTTATCCAATGATCTCCTCTTCAAATCACTCACAAAATAGCCCTCTCACGAGCTCCAATTCGAGTTTTTTAACTTATGAACCCAAGAAATTCCACATCTTCGGTTCCGTTTCTACGGAACATATGCCGCATCTTCCATTCAAAGGACCAGGAGCCGCATCTGTGGTTCTTCTTCCACGGATGCGAAACTGCTTCTGTGGTAAAACATATGAATATGCAGAACCTAAAGGAATGACCCAAAGCCACTTCTGCGAACCCGCATCTGCGGAATCTTAGCTGTAGATGCGAAAGTTCCAGAAACAACAGTGCTTCAGCTACTACAACACTTCTCCGATCTGCCCGTCAACCATTCGGCATCATCTCAAGCCCCGCAAGACCTCAACCAAGAGAACCAACAACAACTCTTACCTTATTCAAACTTGTACCAATCCTTAAAGCACCTAAAACTGGCAAGAAACTCGAATTAATCAAGAATTTGAGCCTAAGAACTTCAAATTTTATTAAAACACACTTTTGATCAAAAACTTAACGAAAATATGTCCGGATGACCTGAAATTTTGAACACACGTCCCAAATAGCATGTCGGCTCTACCGCAAATTCTAAAATTCTATTCCGACCCTCGGATAAAAAACTCACTATCAAACTGGAAACATAAAAAGTTCAAACTTTGGCATTTCAAGACTAAAAGAGCCACGGACTTCCAAAATGCATTCCGAACATACTTCAAATATCGAATTCACCTAGCGAATCTAACAGAACCATAAGAGTTCCATTCTGAGGTCATATTCACTTTGTTCCAGGTACGGATCACTTTTAAACACTTAAGCTCTGATTGAAGGACTAAGTATCCCAAAACATTCCGAAACTCCACACCTAACATTCCGGCAAACCAATATAGGACAAATGGACTTAGGGGAAGTAGTTAGTAAGGGATCAGGCATTAATTCTTAAGATGAACGGCCGGGTCGTCACACTTGCTAAGTTTAGTCATTTAGGCATAAAGGAGTTTAATACTCCTTATGACTCCAGTATCAAACTAATTGAAAATACTGGAAGAGAAATAGCCGAATTAGAGTATGCAAGTGCAATAGATAATATGAGGTATGCAATGAATTGTACAAGACCTGATATAGCATTTGCTTTTTGTATACATTCAAGGTTTACTAGTAATCCAAGTAATGATCATTCGAAACCATAATAGAGTACTTAAATATTTAAAATATTCAAAATATTTGGGCATTTGCTATAATGATTTTCCCAATGGTTTAGAGGGATATTTTGATGCAACTTGGAATACTATTGTTACTGATAATAAATCCACTTCATCATGGACATTTACTTTGGGAGGTGGTGCCATTAGTCGCGCATCCATGAAACAAACTTGTATTTCTCATTCTACTATGGAATCTGAATTCATAGAATTAGCTGCTGCTGGGAAAGAACCAGAATGGTTGATGAACATGTTATTAGATATAAAGTAGTGGCTACAACCTATACTAGAAATTTCTGTATTTTTTGATAGTGAACTGCCATGTGTGTGGCTCACAATAAGATATATAATGGGAAATCAAAACATATAATCCCGAGGCACACTTATATAAGAGAATTACTCACTAATGGGACTATAACTATTATGTATGTGAGATCGAATAAGAATTTGGCAGAACCACTTACTAAACCATTGACAAAAAATGTAGTACAACACACTTGTGAAGGAATGGGGATAAAACCTCTAGATTGAATAAAATCGACAGGAACCCAATGTTGAGTTAGTATACGCTCTAAATAAATAAGTTCAATAAGTAATAACAAGTTGTTTTATATTGATTGAGCACTTATCTCCTTTCACAGCCTTAATTCCAATTTATTAGATATTGTCATGGGAGGAGTCAAAAGGTTGTTAGATATATAAAATAAATAAACTAAAAAGCAACAAACTTTATAGTACAAAATGTTACATAAAGAGGTTGAATTAAATCTTTATGAAATTAGTAAATGTTCGTACTAACATGAACATTGTAGATAATTTCACCTAGATGAATATTAAAGTGGTGATCCTTCAAGCAAGGTTTAAGGGTTTGATCAATTAAAATTTATGAAGTCAAGATGAGCACATGGCCATAAACGTGCTAAAGAAAATACAGGATTTTCTTAACCACTGTATAATATTGTGCGTGTTATATTTTCGATTTTGATACAAGAAGTTGTGGTTCAAACATTTTAAGGTAACAATAACTTCGGCAAGACATTAAGATATTGACATTAATGGAAAGATCAAAACAAACTAAGATACTCTCCCATATGCGTAATACTGTGAGAAATATAACAAACTACTGGGGGATTGAAAGATAGTTTATTATTATGTTTGAAAAGTGGGCACTTCCCACATCGGTGGTGCAAGGCAACTTTGTGTGCCTTTTAAGTCCTTGTTCTTTTATGTGTTTAATTTAAAACACATACTTATATATATATATATATATATATATATATATATATATATATATATATATATATATATATATATATATATATATATATATATATATATATATTATTTACTTTTACAATTAAATATGTTTTTTATATATATAAGTCCTTCGGCTCGGGGCTTGGGCGCAGGCCGTGTTGGACCTAAAATAAATATTTTAATTTTATTTATTTTTACAATTAAATCTGTTTTTTTAAAATTTAAATTTTAAATTTATTTGAATAAGCAGATGCATTTGGAAATGAAAGAACACATCTTTTTGAAGAGGTCTGATGGTTGCCTATAAATTGAAGTTCTTCCGACAAAGTGGATATAGAAAAAATCTTCTTTAAGGATTGTTTGTATGTCCCCAATTTGTATATGAGCAATGTCTTCTATAAGGATTGTCATTCTCGCACCTCAAGCCTTCTTCAATTTCATTTTCAATTGTCAATTTTTTTTCCACTCTTAAAGAAGATATTTTGATATGGAGAACATTCTGTCCGCTGTTGAAAATCCAAAACAGTTCATCAAACTTGACAGGTTTTATGGATCAAACTTTACTCGCTAGAAGGACAAGATGATTTTCCTGCTGACTACTTTAAAGATTTTTTATATATCTGATCCGCAATTGCCTGCTTTGCCAGAACGCACTGTAGAAACAAAAAATAAATGGGAAGATGATGAACTACTGTGTCGGGGATGTATTCTGAATACATTAAGATCGTCTCTATGATCCGTATCAAAATTTGAATTCTCCAATGGAAATCTGGACGGCATTGCAAATTGCTTATGAAAACGAGAAATGAGGTATTAATAAATTTCTATCTTTAAAGTACTTCGAATTTAAGATGGTTGATACAAAGCCCATCATGGATCAGATTCATGAACTGCAAATATAAGTTTCAAACTTAACTAATCTTGAAGTTAAAATTCGTGATGCACTTCAAATCGGTGCTATACTTTCTAAATTGCCTTCTTCCTGGAATGACTATAGAAAGAAGATCTTGCATTCTTCTATGAAATTGACCGTGGAACATTTTCGAACTAACATTCAAACTGAAAGTGAGAATCGAATTCATGATACTTTTATGCAACCTTCGAGTTCCCCGGTTAATAATGTTCGTCATAATAATAAAGGAGATGGTAAAAAAAAGTAAAGCTTCAAATCAGCCTCTATTTAAAAAGATGAATACTTTGAAATGTCATCTTTGTGGAAAGAAAGGCCACAAGATCCGTGATTGCAGGTTTTAGAAAGGAGTAATTAACTTTAACCATGGAAATTCTGAAAACTCGAGAAGTTCTAAATAAGAAAAAGCAAACACTGTTGAAAGTTCTTCATAAGTCCTGGTTGCAATAGTTTGTATAGTACCATGTAATATGGTTATAGAATTAAACATGGTTGTTGCCGCTGTTTAGAGTCAAGACAGGTAGTTGGATTTTGATGCCACCAATTATGTCTGTTATGAGAAGAATATGTTCAAGACATATGGAGAAGTGAAGGAGCCCAAATAATATAACTGTAAATGTTGTAGGATACGGAAGTGTTGAGATCAATTTCATTTATGGGCAAAAGGTAACATTGCTAAATGTGTACCATGTTCCTGACATGAAGAAGAACTTGATGTCTGCTAGTTTGTTGTCTAAGAGAGTCTTCAAGATAGTCATAGAATCTAATCATGTAATTGTCATGACCAGGATTTTACACCCTCGGGGGTCGTGATGGCGTCTACTCGTAGAATGTAGGAAAGCCACACATCTAGAATCCATAAATTCTTTCGGTTAAAAATCCATTTTTACTAATTTATTAATAGAAAATAAATAATTATACAACAGCGGAATTTGTAATTTAGAAAAAGACTCAAACGATATAAACGGAATAATAAGGAAAAATTCATATGTGCCACTATCCAGAACTTGTGTAACAACATTCACGGACTACTAAGATTTACTATATACAACCATTTGAAAGAAAGTATCAATGTCTGTCTCGAATAGAAGTGATAACAGATCATAAATAAATAGAGGCGACACCGGGCCTGTAGATGCCTGCAAAGCTACCTCGGTGACTCAGTGAACTAAAGGTTGGCTCCCGAGCTACTACGGTTGGCTGGTACCTGGATATGTGCAAAAGAGGACAGAGTGTAGTATTAGAACAACCAGCCCATGTGCTAGTAAGTGCCTAGCCTAACCTCAGTGAAGTAGTGACGAGGCTAGGACCAAGCCATCAAATAAATATGTGCAGTTGTATAATATATAATGAAAGTAGAGCAGAACTAAAAGAATAAAGATAGGAGGGGGAAACATGCTGTGAGGGTGGCAGATAACTATAATATCAAAGAACAATAAGGAAACTATAATTTAACTTCAAACACGAATAAAGAGAAATAAACGCAACTTTCACTTTCAATTTCATCTCGTTGCAGGCAACCTGATCCCATTTCTCATATCTCGTGGTAGACGTACCACCTGCTCTCGTTTTCTCATATCTTGTGGTAAGCTTACCACCCGCTCTCATTTTCATATATTAACAGTTCTTACAAATGAAATTACTCTAACAACCACAACAATTAATGTAGATTCATAAGACAATAAAGTACAAAATAACTATGATTCACTGAGGAAAACAAATAATGCCAAGTAGTAATTAATTATGGACTTTAAGGATTAAATAGGCAACTTAATATATAGTATGCTAAATGTCAAATAACAATTAAGTCGCATAAACATGTAGAAATTCTAGCATAAATTCAATAATAACTAGTGACACGATAAAGGAAAATTCCAACATAAAGAATCAAGTATTTGTGAAATAAGACAATTGATGCGCCTGAACTGAAAATAAGAAATCATAACAAACAGCAATAGGTGCACGGCATCACCCTTCGTGCTTTAACACTCTCTCACCAAAACAATACATGACATCACCCTTCGTGCTTCACACTCTCTCACCAAACAATACATGGAATCACCCTTCTTGCTTTACACTCTTCCTCACCCAATCAATAATTACAAAGAAATTAAGGCAAGGGAACCAATAACATCACCACAAGTGAAGTAACAATAGAAAATCAGTAAAATATATGTAAAGAACAACATAACTCAATTATCAGCAAGAATCAGGGAAATCAAGGACAAGTGCACGACATCATCCTTCATGCTTTTACTCTCGCCCTCACCATAAGAATCAATATTATATGCACAAAATGGTACATAGTGCGGCAAGACATCACCCATCATTCTTTACACTTTTTCCTCACATTAGCAAACAAATATACAGCATCACCCTTCGTGCTTAACACTTTTTCTTCACATTAGAAAACAAATACATGGCATCAACCTTCGTGCTTTAACACACTTCCTCACCCCAACAAAAATCAGAAACATGGGGGCAAGGGAGGAAACACATAACAACAAAAATCGTAGCAAGGAAACACAATTTGGCAGTTAAATCCTAGTGAGGGAACAATATAAATAATCTCAGCATCCCAGCAAGGGAGATAACCTACAAGGCCACAAACATCCCGGTAAGGGGACAATTTAATAAATTCTTTCTCTTTTTTAGTTTTACTTTACAGCTCGCTTTATCACTTGAGCCAATGATCGAAATGGTTCAATCATCTCATATACTTTCACAATTTGTAATATAACTCGAGCAAATGCACCTCGGTGTTCTAGGGTCACAATTTATTTCACCAGCTTTTTACAACAAGTAGAAATTATTACCAAGGTATGGAAGAAACAATGACATCATGATATTCACAATATAAAGGCTCACGGTCATGCTACATAGCAACGTATAGATACTCGTCACCATGCCTATACGTCGTACTCGAAAATTACCATATAGCGATTAGGACTCAACTCCTAATCCCTCAAGCTAAAGTTAGACCAATCCCTTACCTCAAACTTTCACGGTCAATTCAATTATCAATAACCACCTTGCTTCCCGAATTAGGCTCCAAATAAATTGGTATTTATACAACAATGACTTCAGAACATCAGTAAAAGCTAAACAATGCAAACCCAATGCCTAATTATAGATTTTCCATCATTTTTCCTAAAAACCTTTTATTCGACCCCAAGCCCAGTTGGTCAAAACACGAGGTTCGAACTAAAATCAAATCACCCATTCCCCGATGAGCACGAATATATCATTTGTTTTAAAATTCGACCCCAAAACAAGGTCTAAACCAAGAAAAAACCAAAAGCACTAAGTCTACCCAAATACACCATTTTATACCATAAATCACATGTCTTAGGCGTAGTAGTTCATTAGATGTTGATGAAAATGGAAGAAAATGAGTTGGAGATTACTTACCCAAGAAGTTATAGAGAGAAAATGCTTCACAAATCGCCACAGAGCTTTGGAGAAGAAAGAACTTTTGAAATTTTGTAAAAATCCTGTTTGCATTCATTTTTTGGAACTTAAAATAACTGGGCAAATTTGTTCTATGCGATCGTGGGCAAAAGGTTGCGATCGCATAGGGTAAAGTTTGTTGTGCACTGCGATCGTGGACATAAGGTTGCTATCTCATAGAGTTGAGTTTCTGAGCACTGTGATCGCAGACGATAACACAGATCACATTCAAGAAGAAAATGAAATATGGGATTTACACAACGCGATCGAGGAGAGGAGAATGCGATCGTATAGAAAGATTTGTGAAACCCTAAAAGTTTGCTCTATCCGATTGCGACCGTTCTGATGCGATCGCAAAGAGGAAACAACTGGATAACAGACCTCAACTATTTCTGCAACATTTCTAATGCTAAAACAACCCTGAAACTCATTTGAATCACGCCGGAGCACTCGGGGCTCCGGGCGAAACACATGAAGTAACTCAGCAACATCATACGAACTTATCCGTGCAATCAAATAGCCAAAATAAAGTAAAATAACAATGAATCAAACCTCAAAATCAAGAGTTTGTCCTCAAACATCATTAAGTTTCAAATTTAGAACTTTATGCTCGAAACACGTCAAAGACGTCCGTTATTAACAAAACTTTACAGAAATATCTTAATTCACATAAGCGACTTGTACTGGGGGAAAAAAACAAAAATACGGGACCGATACCAACACATTCCAATCAAATATCATTTAAATTTTTACTTAACAAGTATTGAAAAAAAATATCTATTAAAAATTCATTCTCTGGATCAGGACCTTGGTATTCGATTCCGGGCGTACGCCCGAGTCCCATATTTTCCTACGGACCCTCTAGGACGTTATATAAAAATTTCGAGTCCTTTTACCCAAATGGTTTACCAAAGTCAAATTTATTCATTTTAATATCAAAACATAGCATTTTTTACAAAATTTCATTTTTAAGCTTTTTGAGTACACGCCCGGACTACACACGTAACTCTAGGAAACTCCAAATAAGGTTTATAAGGCCTCGGATGCACAGAATTAATTAAAAATAGGTGATGATCCTTTTTGATCGTCACATTCCCCACCTATAAAAAACTTTTCATCCTCGACTAGACAATAGAAATAAGTACCTAAGTCGGGGAAAAGATGGGGATAACAGTTCCTCATATCAGACTCGGACTCCTACGTTGATGCTTCAAGAGGCTGGCCTCTCCACTAAACACGAACAGAAGGAAAACTCCTAGATATCAACTGACGAACCTACTGGTCTGCAATAGAGACCAATTCCTACTCGTAAGACAAGTCATTGTCCAACAGGACAGTGCTGAAATCTAACACGTGGACCGGATCGCCATGATACCTCCGAAGCATGGACACATAAAACACTTGATGCGCGAATGATTAGCTCGGCGTCAAAGCAAGTCTATAAGCCACCTCCCCCACTCAATCAAGAATCTTAATCACTCCAATGAACCTAGGACTAAGCTTGTCGTTCTTCCCAAATCTCATCACGCCCTTTGTAGGAGACACTCGGAATAGAACCCGCTTACTAATCATAAAAGCCACACCTCAAACCTTACAATCTGCATAATGTTTTCACCTAGACTGAGATAAACAAGCCTATCCTGAATGATCCTAAGCTTGTCCAAGGCCTCTTGAACAAGTTTCATAACCCACAACTGAGCCTCTCTCGGCTCAAACCATCCAACCAAAGACCGACACCGCCTACCATGTAAAGCCTCAAAAGCAACCATCTGGATGCTCAACTGGTAGCTAATGTTTTAGGCAAACTCTGCGAAAGGCAAAAAATTATCAGTGATGACCCAATAGGTTCATCACTTATTTATTTTAGGTTCTGTAATTTCAAGGCCTTAAAACTTCCTCTCGGGTTGCCCCGATTGGCGTGTGCAGTCTCGACCCGTTGCCGAAAAGCTTAAATATGAATTCTGTGAGAAAAATGCTAATTTTGGTATTAAATTGAACAAATTTGACTTCGGTCAACATTTTGAATAAACAGACCCAGACCCGTGATTTGATGGTCCCTCAGGGCCCGTAAGAAAATATGGGACTTGAGAATATGCCTGCAATCAGATTCCGAAGTCCTAACTCTGAGAAATTTTTTCTTGTGAAATTATTTTTTTGAATTAATTAATGAAAATGGAAACGAGATTTGATTAAAAGATTGAGGTATCGGTCCCGTATTTTGGTTTTGCTGCCTGGTACAAGTCTTATATATGATTGGAGCTCTTACTGTAAAGTTTGGTTGAAAACGGACGTTGTTTAACGTGTTTCGAACCCAAAATGGGAGTTTTATGTCTTATGAAATTTGGAAGAAATCATGAGTTTTGAAGCCCGATCTGATGTATATGACAGTATCTTGGCGATTTGATCGCACTAACAAGTCCGTAAGATGTTTTCGAAGTAGTGTGTATGTTTGGTTTGGAGCCCCGAGGGATCGGGTGAATTTCTAGTAGGTCCCGGGAGGTCTTAGACATAAAACACCCGATACTACAAGTCAGGTGCAAGCTTCAAGTTCCAGCACGGCCAGGATCTGTGGTGTGAGTCACGTGGCTGCGCGACCGCATTCTGTAGCATGAGCCACGCAGCCGTGGCCGTCCTCACGTGGTCTGTGCTGCCCGCTTTAGAGAACCCGCAGCCTTCGGTTCCTCTAGTGTGGCAGCTTCTGCTTTTGCACGGTCTACAGTGTGAGCCCGCGCTGCCGACCTTAGAGGATCTGCAACTTTCAGCTCTACCAGCGCGGCCACGGTCATCCTCGCGTAGCCTGCACTAGAGGTTTAGAGAGAATACATACACAGAAGTTTTCAGTTATTTCTCACTTTTCAAATATCCAAAACCTAAGAGACGATTTTCTAAGCAATACTTCTTCTTCAAAATGATTAGTAAGTGGTTTCTAACTCATTTTCTTCACTTCTTAACACCTTTTAACATAATTTCAACATCAAATTGAAGGTTTTAAGGGGTAAATTCGGGTATATTGGGTTAGGCCTAGAGTTTTGCTAAAATTGGGGGTTGGACCTCAGTTTGAGGTCTAATTTCAAAAACTAATCACATAATTGGATTTGTGGGGGAATGGGTAACCAGATTTTAGTATGAACCTCGAGTTTTGACCATATTGGTCTGAGGGGCATTTTGGTCATCTTATTTGAATATGCATCCTAGCTTTAAATTAAATAGTAGAATTAGTTGCTTGTGTTGTTATTTACGAGATGTAATTGAAATGAATAGATATGGTCCATTTGGAGTCGGATACTCATGGCAAAAGAGTGATTCAAGTTGATTTTGGAGCCAATTGAGGTAAGTGGCTTGTCGAACATTGTGTGGGGGACCTTCCCCTTAGGATATGATGTTTGTTAATTGAATGCCTCGTACGTTAGGTGACGAGCGCGTACTTGAGAAAATTGTTTGAAAATCCATTTTTACTTAAAGTATTTAAATTGAATTTTCTTGCTTACCTGTTAATTTTAAATTGTGAGTTTATTCTATGCTAGATTAGAGAGGTATATTCGTTTGACTTGCTGCCAAGTGTTAAACTGTCTTGTGTGTATTTTGCGTCGCATGTTTGGCCAGTATTTTTCGATTTATTTTCCTAGGTTTGTATCTTTCCTAATGTTTGGGTTGCTATTGTGTGTTTTTAAATTGGGACTACGGGTTGGCCTCCCGAGAGATCCCCCTGCACTTGACATGTTCTGAACTGAGATCCCTAGCACATGAGAGTGTAAGATTGAGGATACACAGAGATCCTCGAAATACCAAGAGATCCTTAGTGAATATAATGAGGATACCAATAGATCCTCTAGATATCAAGAGATCCCTAGTGAATATAATGAGGATACCAAGAGATCCTTGGGATACCAAGAGATACCTAGTGAATGTAATAAGGTTACCAAGAGATCCTTGAGATGCCAAGAGATCCCCATTGAATGTAGTGAGGATACTAAGAGATCCACGGGATAGAAAGAGATTCCTAGTGAATATAATGAGTATACCAAGAGATCCTCGGGATACTAAGAGATCCCTAGTGAATGTAATGAGGATACCAAGAGATCCTCGGGATACCTAGAGATCCATAGTGAATATAATGAGTATACCAATAGATCCTCGGGATACCAAGAGATCCCTAGTGAATGTAATGAGGATACCAAGAGATCCTCGGGATACCAAGAGATCCACAGTAAATATAATGAGGATACCAAGAGATCCTCGGAATACAAAGAAATCCCTAGTGAATAAAATAAGGATGCTAAGAGATCCCCCGTTATTATTTCCTATTGTTGGTACTTTCCTTTTATTTTTTTTCGTTTTCTATTGTTGTTTCCCTTATATATCATGTTTAGATTGTTGATGTTGACTTTATCAATAATGTTTTTCTTTATCTCATCATATATTATATTTATCTTTGTAGGGCCTTGACCTTCCTCGTCGCTACACAACTGAGGTTAGGCTTGGCACTTACTGATTACCGCTGTGGTGTACTCATGCCTCTTCTGCGCATGTTTTCCATATGTAAATCCAGGTACCTCATCTCAGGTGCACTATCTTCGAGGCGGATAGATCTAGCGGAGACTCGAGGTATATCTGCACCATCCGTAGACTGAAGAGTTTCGATCCTATTCTATCCCGTAGTTAGCTATTTTTTTCCCATTTTTCATTGATGTAGTCATTTTAGGAGTTAAGAGTCGTACTATATACTTTATATGGCCTTTGTTGCTTGTGAGATTCCGAGTTTTGGGATTCTGTTTCATAATTGTGGTATGAAGTGTATGTGCCAAGCAGAAAATTATATAAATTTCTTTAAGTTACTTAGTTCTTAAGTTATTATCATCATAAATGTTGTTATTTCCGCAATATTAGGCTTACCTAGTCCTCGAAAACAAGGTGCCATCATGACGTGTTCACAGATGGTGAACTAGGGGCAAGACATGATCCCACAAACTTAAAAAATCAATAACACAAGCTCGGAGCATATCTTTTAAGACCTGAATAGTTCTCTTGGGCAGACCGTCCATCTGGCAATGAAATGCTATGCTCAACTCAACCCGTATGCCAAAATCTCGCTGAACTGTCGTCCAAAAGCGCGAGGTATGCTGCGTACCCGGGTCCAAAATGATAGATATGGGCACACCATAAAGGCGAACAATCTCCCAAATTTTTATCTCAGCTAACCTATCATAAGAAAACGAGACCGCTACATGAATGAAATGTGCTGACTTCCTACTCAAAGCATTGGCCACCACATTGGCCTTTTCCTACTGATATAAAGTGGTGGTATCATAATCCTTCAACATCTCCAACCATATTCTCTGCCTTAAATCCAACTCATTTTTCTTGAATAGTTATTGAAGACTCTTGTGATACGTGAACATCTCACATGCCACACCATAAATAGATAATGCCTCCAAATCTTCAATGCGTGAACTGTGTCTGCCAACTTCAAATCATGAACCTTATAGTTCTCCTCATGAGTCTTCAACTGCTCCGAAGCAAAGGCAATGACTTTCCCATCCTGCATAAACACTGCACCAAGCCTAATACAAGAAGCATCACAAAAAGCTATATAAGGCCCAGAACATGTGGGAAAAACCAACACTGGTGCCGTAGTCAGAGCTATCTTGAGCTTCTGAAAGCTCGCCCTACACTTATCTGACCATCTGAACAAGGAAGCCTTCTGGTGCAACCTAGTCATCTGGGCAGCAATAGATGAAAATCCCTGCACGAACCGACGATTGTAGCCTGCCAATCCCAAGCAACTCCGAATCTTTGTAGCTATTGTTGGTCTAGGCCAGTTCTTGACAGCCTCAATCTTCTTTGGGTCAACCTGAATACCCTGTGCTGATACAGTATAACCCACAAATGCAACTGAACCTAACCAGAGTTTGCACTTGAAGAACTTTGCATATAATTGACTGTCCGTTAGAGTCTAAAGAATCACTCTAAGGTGTTGACCGTGTTCCTCTTGGATGAGGGAATGTATCAGTATATCATAAATGAATACTATTAGGAATGAGTCCAAATAAGGCCAGGACACTCGGTTCATCAAGTCCATAAAAGGTGTTGGGGAATTTGTCAACCCGAACGACTTAACCAAGAACTCATAATGCCCGTACCGAGTGCGGAAAGCTGTCTTAGGGACATTGGATGCCCTAATCCTCAGCTCATGGTAGCCAGATATCAAGTCAATCTTGGAAAATACCTTGTAGCCCTAAAGATTGTCGAGCAAATCATAAATCATTGGATGCCCTTACCTAGTTCAACTACCGGTAATCAATACTCATTTTTATGGATATGTCCTCCTTCTTAACAAACAACACCGGCCCACCCCAAGGTGAAACATTGGGTCTAATGAAACCCTTCTCAAGCAAATCCTGCAACTATTCCTTTAACTCATTCAACTCCAGCGGGGCCATAGGTTACGACGGAATATAAATGGTCTAAATACCCGGTACCAAATCAATGAAAATGTCAATATCCCTATCAGGTATCATATCCGACAGGCCTGAAGGGAAAACATCAGTGAACTCACGAACAACAGGCACGAAATTATTAGAAGAAACCTCATCACTAGGATCACGAATATATGCCAGATATGCCAATCTCCCCTTTTCAACCATATGCCAAGCTTTCACATAAGAGACAACACTATGGGCAAAATGACCTGGAGTTCCTTTCTAATCTAAACGAGGAAAACCCGGTAAGCTAAGGTCACAGTCTTGGCATGATAGCCCAAGATAGTATGGTAAGGTGTTAATCAGTCCATCCTAATATAATACTGAATTCATATATTTCTAGAAGAAGAAAATCTACACGAGTATCAAAACCTCCAATCACCAATATACACAGACAATGGGCTCAATCGACCATAATAGACTCACCTATCGGTGTGGACACATAAACAGAAACACTCAATGAATCTCTATGCATAACCAGTCATGATGCAAAATGAGATGAGGCATATGCATACGTAGACCCTAGATCAAATAACATTGAAGCATCTCTATCACCAACTAGAACAATACCTGCACCTCCACCTCTAATACCTTTAGCTTCAGCTCTAGCATCTATACATCCACCTCTAATACATCCACCTCCACCTATAATACCTTTCTCTAAGTGATGTGGAGAAATTTCTGCAGGAATAGATGCATGAACTGCTCCCAAGTCAAAGCTAGCAATCCTGTTAATCTAGCCAATCAATAATCTCTCCAACAGGTCTTGGTAGATCCAAACAAGTGAAAAGTAGCAAAATAGATCCCATTGGGCTCTACTATCCCCATGTTTCTGAGAACCTCATGACAAGTGTATAGATAATTTTGGGGTTCCTCAGAAGATGCATCGCTAAAATTATATGTGAAGAGCATTGTAAAACTTACCCAACTTCTACAAAGCCTCTTCAGACGTAGCTGATCTATCACCGGTCTGTGTTGCTGCTCGGCTGAAGAAGCAGTACATGACCTCGCCATTTTCATCAGGACAAGAGTATAGATTTTAATTTAGCACTAAAAGAACAAAATCGCACGATAAGAAATAATAGAAGAGAAGTTTTTTCCTAACTTTGTAGCCTCTAGGACAAATATAGACGTCTCCGTACAGATCCCTTAGAATCTATTAAGCTTATCTGTGAACCGTGAGTCCTATGTAACCTAGAACTCTAATACCAACTTGTCGTGACCCGGATTTCCCACCTCGGAGGTCGTGAGGTCACTCACTAATACAAGCTAGGAAAGCCACACATATAGAATCCATAAATTTTTTTGTTTAAAATTCCATTTTTCCAAATTTAATTAAAAGGAAATAAATAATTAAACAACAATGGAATTTGTAATTTAGTGTGCCTCTACGAAGAACTGGTGTCACAATATTCACGGGCTACTAAGATTTATTACATATCACTATTTGAAAGAAGTAACAATGTTTATCTCAAATATAAGAGGTAACAGATCATAAATATAATAGAGGAGATGTCGGGATTGCGTACGCGTGCAAAGCTACCTCGGTGTCTTAGTGAATTGAAGGCTGGCCCCCGAGCTACTACGGTTGACTGGTACCTGGATCTGTGCAAAAGACCATAGAGTGTAGTATCAGCATAACCGACCCCATGTACTGGTATGTGCCTAGCCAAACCTAGATGAAGAAGTGACGAGCCTTGAACCAGACTACCAAATAAACATGTGCAGTTATATAATATATAGTGTAAAGTAGAGCAAAAATAACAAAATAAAGTTAGAAGGGGGAAACATGTTGCGAGCCTGAGCACGTGATTTTTGCCTCGCATGATTTACACCTACAGAATTCTTAAAATTTGGATTTTTTCTTTAATTATTTAATTTTTCGGAAATCAATTGCATAATTAATTTATGTTTATTTGCATTTTTTTTGCATGTTTAATCAGTATAATTCATAAAAAATACAAAAATAGTGCATATGTATTTAGGACCTAATTTCTTAATTTTTTAAATATAAGTAGTCATTTAATATTACAAAATTAAAAGAAATTAATAAAAATAGCCCTTTTTGTACTTTTACTTTTAATCTTTCGAATTCATTACCTTTTTGCTTTCAATTTGAGACTTCATTAATTTTTGTAAATATTATGAGTTTAAATTAGTTCATATTACTAATTAAACACCCAAAATTGGGCCAATTTAGGATTTAATACCTCGGCCCAAAATATTTAACCTCTTAACCCGTCCAAGAAACCACCCATACCCTGCCCAAACCCACGTCAAAACTCGGTCCAGCCTTCACATCAGATAACGATTAATCCTAGCCGCCGAGTTTTGCTGATCATACGGCTGGGAGCTAGGGTCCCATTACATATATATGTCAAAACATTAACCTGCCCCTCCCCCATCTCTCTTCTCCTCCTCACATCAGAGCAACACTGATGACATTGTCTCCACCGTCTGCCGCCACTAGGAATCGCCTACGTCGGCTGCGAGTCTCCGTTTCCCACATAAATTACACAATACGTTCCCCTCCACCTCCACATCTCAAATCCACAATTGTTTTTCCTCGAACATACCAAGAATTCCTCGAATCTTCGTGTAAAAAATGGAAACCCTAGCATCGCCATAGTTCTCGGGTGGCGGCGCCACCTTTTTTCAAGATTAAATCAACACCAAATGACCACCATGACCTCCTCATCCCAGAAACCTAACCTATTTCCCTCGAATCCACCTCCAACGTTTTGAATCTTGAATCAAATAAAAGCCCTAAATTGAGAATTTCAAATTCAACAGGCCTGTGAGGATCTTAGGGATATATTGAACCTTAGTCTTTTTTTGCACACATGAAACACAAGATTAAGGTCTAATAAGGTTAATAATTGAGAAATTTCTTCACGTTTTTCAAACCCATTCGGAGCCCACAGGCATTCTTCCTTTAGTTTTCTTGTCTTAAGATTTACTTTACTTTTGTTCAATTCTCACCTTGCGTGGTCACTTGTTTCACCCTCTCCTTTTATATTTTTTATCGTTTCCCCAATTTCATAATTGTCTCGACATATACGTTGGTTTTCTTTTCTTTAATTATTCTAAAAAAATTTGTTTGTAATTGAGTGTTAGTTCATTGATTGTCAGTTGCATTAATTAGACTTTACAAAAAAATTTGCTCGAAATTCTTGCTTTCATTTTTTTATCTAGATTTTAGTTTGATTTCGTTTGGACTTGAGGTGTATACCCTTAAGCCCAATTTGCGGCTGGCTGCCCAAGAGATTCGACCCAGAATCTATTAGACCCATAGCCCGTTTGAGGCTGAGGTAAATACAGAGGTAATTAGTGGTATTTTGGGTAGTCTAACTAGGGAATTCTTGTTATAACATAATGGGAAGCTTCTAGTATTTTTTTTAAATTTATGACTTTTTTGATAGTTTAACTTGGGCAGCAAGTCAAAAGTTTAGGGATTCCTAAGAGAAAATAAGAATTGAAATGGGGACTTAAGGGTTAAAATAAAATCTGAAGAATTGCCCTACTTGCTTGCATATAAAGGCATTGCATTCTTGCCTGGCAAGATTTCAGAAATGAGACCTAGATAACATTAAGAGCTAAAATACTGTAAAGTTAAAAGGGAGGAGACCTAGGGAATTTCTAAGAGATGAAAAATCTTGAAAAAATCTAGACAACTAAAAACTTCAAAAATACTGTTTCATTGAGCCCTGTTGGTGATTTCTGAAATTTCTTTTAGTGTTGAAACAATTTTGAGTAGCTAGTAGCTAAATGAATTGAAATCATGTCTAGGTTGAGGTCCTTTGGTTCATTGCTGGGTTTGAAGTTGTTCTTCTAGGCTGCTTATTTTCATTTTCTGGGTCTATAACTTGTCGTTTACTTGCTGATTCTGTGCTGTTGTTGTCTGCTGCTTCCTCACCCCTTTTTCCTTTCCAATTTCTAGGTATTTCTTGATTCTCTAAGAGATGAGATGCTAAATAGGAATGTTTTAATTGCCTGAAGTTACATGAATGAACGACTGTTCACCTTGAATCTTCAATGTCAATTATTTGTTTAGAATTTCAGAATTCAGTAATGTAGTGTAAAAGTGTTTAGCCTAGCTTGTTCATCTTAGCATAGTAATAGTATTTCTTTGAATTCATGTTGCTCTTTCATTTTCATAGGAAACTTCTAGTCTATTAGTTTGGTTTAACATTCGAGAGACTGAATATGGACTGTTGAACTCATGCAAGTCCTATTTGGTAGTGCTAGCTCTAGTATTGGTTAACTTTAGCAATTCATGTTAAGTGTTTTTAAGGTTTGCCACCACATTTTAAATGTTAAGTTTATGTTTTGAATTTGGGAATATTATGTGAGCATGAAGATAACTATAGGATTAATATATTTTTTTGTAAAAGTATTACTGCTGTGGTCAATAGACTTTTAATGTTGTTCTTAATTAAATCCTTATCTATGCATTCGGTGGCTGATTTCCACAGCCTTAGTTGTGGTTATTCGTTTCAAATTTGGAAATCAGTAAACCTAGACTTAGTTGTCCATGCATCTTTTTTTTTGTTTTTGTTATAAACATTTTAATTACAAACTCAAATCTTTATTTTCATGTTTGTATTACTGTGTCTTGACCTGGACCATTTGGACCATGAGAAATGAGCCCAACATTGGCCCAATTGCATAACCAACGAGCCCAAATATTATTTATACCTATGTTGGCCCACTGAGTTGATTAGTTTCGCTGGTTCTGGGCCTATAGGGACTCGATAATAAGTCTCACATTTAAGCCTGCTGAATTTTCGCATTTGTGCTCAATTCTAGGCCCAAGCTTGATAGCCTTCTTTTCTAATATGATGCAGGATTGTTCTTTTAATTGGATTCTTTATTTTCTAGCCCTTTTCGCTGTTACCTCTAAGGCTCAGGTCTCTATTTACCTAGATTTAGCTAACTAATTAGACTCCTTGAACTAATTTGAGGTAAGCCATAAATACATAACAAATATCCTATGACCCTCCAAATTCTAGGTCGAATATCCTTTGAAAAGAAAATTAAGGTGTACATTGCCAAATAAAATAAAAAATGCATGGCCCTTGTTTAATTATTTTCTTTTAAAATACTCAGAAATCGAGGCGTGTCATTTAGAGAATTTTCATGGCCTTCGCAAAGTTAACAATGTGTTAGTTGATGTCAGCATGAATTTTAATAAAATTACCTTCTTAAGCTCGGGTGTGCATTTCATGTGACCCAAATCCAAATCCTAAAACGTTCAATAAAATATATTTTAGATTTTGGGTGCATTTCATGAGACGCAATCCAAAGGCACGTTTTAGACGACGTTCAATTTTCCTTAAAATTAATTAAAAGTATTAATAATTTTAAAATTGCACTATAAGTTGAAACATGTATTAAAATCTGTAAATACGTCAATTATGATAGCTTAAGTGGCCGTGCTAGAACCACGGAATCCTAGGGTGCCTAACACCTTCCCTCAGGTTAACAAAATTACTTATTTAGAATATCTGATTCATAGACTTCAAAAGAAAAGTCTAATCTTCCTCGATTTGGAATTTTAAAATAAACCGTTGACTTTGCACACCAGAAAACAAACCATCACAAGTGGTGACTCTGAATAAAAATAAATAAATAATCCCATTTTTAATAATGTTACTTAAATTGGAAAAACTCCCTTGTATTACCTTCGGGTGTGTAAAAAGGAGGTGTGACAGCTCTGGCGACTCTACTGGGGATCCAGACCCAGAACATTCGTTTAGGGTTTATGAATTCGATCTTAGAATAGCTGTAATGATTTTATTTATCTGATTTTCCTACATTTTCATGCTAAATGTGCTAAATGATTTACCGCTTTGATATTTGGTGAATTGTATATATAAACTTCTACGAAACACTTTCTCTCCCTGAGTCTTGTACATCATGGAGAAGGGTGCACTCCTGAGACTTCTCTTCTGTTTATAGTCGTATCCTATTTTATAGCGAGGTTCGGACAAGTTTCTAAGCCGGTGAAGCTTTTGTATTCTCGGTACGCTGCCCCCTCCCCCCTTCCAGCTCGAGTTTTCCGCACGGGTAAGCCAGGTGTAGAACAATAAACCTAGGTTTTAAACCTTGTATAACAAATCTTCATGCCAGATCCCTAGTAGGAAAGTTCGTTTGCATCACATGCATTTGACTTAGGAGGCTAAACAGTGGGGTTGGGTATGTCTAGATCAAGTGTTCCTGAAATGAAAAGACCATCCAGATGCATCCTACTTGCTACTTGTGCATTTATTTGTTTCGGATTTGGATGTTGACCGACTTGTGAATAATGGGAGATAGTTGGAAAAGAGAATAAAAATGTTAGGGTTAAGTGAGTTAATTACCCATTTTTGAAAAACCAATACCTAAATGATAATGAAACTCTGCTGATTTTTTGAGAAAATGAAAGAAAAAGAGAAGTTTTTATTTTCAAAAATAGCTTGTTTTGTCAAATCTTCCCAAACTACGCCAGATTGATTCTATCCGGATATGGGATACGTAGGCAACCCCTATTGCGTCCAACTTCTATTTTACAAATATAGCCCAAAAACAAAAATTTAATTTCTTATCACAAATAAGTCAGGTGATGCCATTCTTGTTTATATAAGTCGCATGTCCCCAAATGGTGCTGTACGGATATTTTTCAATTATGGCAACCTTTAGTCTTTTTAACAGTTAATAGGCAGAGCCTTAAAAGATTTTCCCTGAAGTGCTAAAAGGTCGTATCTGCAAAGCCAGGGTCTTGTTTTTGAAACAAAAATTTTTGAAAAATTGTGTTACTTTTCCTTTTAAGGACAAAATGAGTTGTTAAATTACCTTAATAAATGTGCAGGAATGAAATTGAACCCTTCAAAATCCTTAATGAGATCCCCTTGAAGCTCCACATATGGTGGGATGATATAGGAAAAGGGAGTAGCGAAACACTTGTAAAAGTTCTGGGAGGCCTCGTCGGACTATTAAACATCAAGCCAATGTTGGACATAATTGAAGCTTTAATACCTTTTTGGGACCCGACTCACAATGTGTTCTGTTTCTCTGATTTTGAGCTTAGACCTACATTGGAAGAAGTGTTGGGTTATGCAGGCCTTAATGGGAATCTTATAAGTCGATGTCCATTTTCACGAAGACTGGTGCGCCTCCACAGGTTTTTGGATTTGCTGAGAATTAGTCGGGATGATCAGGAGGAAAATTTATGTGAAGGGTATTGCACACTCCAGGTTTTGTATCATCGATATGGTAACCCCCAAGGCTTTGAAGAGACGAACATTGGTCTGACCCATATAAAAAATATAGACAAATAGGAGGCAAGGCGAGGTTTAGCTATTATGGTAGCCTTCTTGGGTGTTGTGGTCTATTTACGGAAAGATGACAATATAGAGATAGGTCTTGTAGGAATGATCGATGTTGCAATCAAGAAAGCCAACATCACTGCAGTTCCTATGATCGTGTCTGAAACTACCGAGCCTTGACTATCTGTCGGAAAGGGAGAAAGTTATTCCAGGGTTGCAATTTGTTACTACAATTATGGATGGAAGAAAACCTCTGTCATCGAGTTGGGTACATGAAATATGGTTTGACCGGTTTGAGCTGCATTGATGAGTTTGAAAGCCGTGTAGCATGTATTGAATTCCCTACAGGTAATAAATCTTGGCTTGCACATTTGAGAGCCTAGACTAACGATAAAATTGAGTGGGCATTTGGATGACTTCCTGTCATCGATGCAGTGTGCATGTCAGCTGAAGCTTGTTATATCCTCTTTACCAGCATCTAGAGAATCAAACATTATGCTCCCTACAGGGTTTTGCACCAACTAGGAAGATTTCAAACCGTACCCAATGACGAAGATCTGAGTAAACATGTCATTGAATTGGGCCCAATAGTCGCATTTCCATAAGGGAAAATTCGCCAACTATGTAATGGATGTAGGTTTCTTGAATGTAAGAATATAGTGTAAGACCTAGCTAAAGGCGAAGAAGACCCCAAGTATATTGTCTAGTTCGACAAAAGATTCTAAACACCAAAAAGGCCCACAAAAAGACCCCCTCCCAACAGTTCACCGATGGGGCATAAGTGCAATAGGACTAGTTGACTAATGAAACGAGTACAGGGCCAAAATAAGCTAATTGAAAAGTCAAGTCATGGAACTTCAGTTTGAAAATGGTGTGAAGCCGCAATGGACGAGGGAGAAAAGGAAAAAACTAAGTCAGAAAAATGAAGCGCTCAAAGCTCAGATCCGCAAGATAAAAATAGATGCCAGAAACCCGAAAAGGAGCGGGGCTGATGAAAGACCTATAAGCGGTCTCAAAAAGAAAATCATGAAATGTCAAGAAGACCTAGAAAAGTGTGAAGATAGTCTAGTAAAAATACGGGCACAATGGACAAAGAAAGTAGAAGAACGGGCACAATAACAAATGAAAAGGAACTATGAAGGGACCATTACCAGCTTAAGAAGAAAGATAACTACTCTTGAGGATGAGGCAGCCAAATGGGCTAAAGATTTCAAACCTGATGGGGAGCACCATTATAAGCTGATGGCTAAAATGTAGGAAGAAATACAACAATTACAAAATCAACATTTTCATTAATCCCAAGTGTTAGAAGCCTAGAACAAGCAAATAGGGCGATTACTTCAGGAAAAAGGCAAAATTAGAGAAAGGATCAGAACCATCGCTAACTACATTACCATGAAATGCGAAGCATGCGAGGACATGGCTCATACCACCCTTTTTACTGCAGAGATGACTTTTGTTCATCAAGATATGAATGATCTAGAGTTAGTACAAGGGAGTCTCGTACATAGGCCCGCTGCGAGGCCGAATGATGTCCCGCGGGCCCCAATAGTTGAAGCTTTAATGTACTCCTTATTTTTCAAGCATCGAGTCTATATCTTGTTTTATTTTGAGTCTGTTTGTAGTTCCAAGAATACAAGTAGTTTAACATTATTTGTAATAGATGTTTTACTAATGAAAACTCAAAAATTCCAAAAAATTGTCTCCTCACTTTTGACATTCATTTCTTGAACTATGTAATGATATGGTTCACGCAGCGTCGTGATACATTGGAAATCCTCATCGGATACCGTCGTAGTTTTGTAGATAACTCCAATAAGAAAAGAAAATAAGAAAAATATATTGAGTAAAAGGGCAGAGGAAAAGAAAAGCAAGGAAAAAAAAAGAGAGTGAAATCAGAAGGAGAGAAAATGGGAAAGAATAAGGGAAAGCCGAGATGAAGCATGCAGCTGTTGCAAAACATGTAGAACCCCATTTTACTGTATAGGTGCTTCACACCCCATTGTGCGATTACCTATCTGTTATTTTCCACACACTAACCATTTTGTCCTATCCACTCAAGTGTTCTTCTTAATGGTGGTTGGTTTTCGTGGTAACCTTGCTTCACATCCATACTTTACTAGATCAAATGGGAGAATCAGAATGTCTTCTGAAATGACTCTACCAACGGTTCCCATTGTAGATGATAGCCCAATCTCGGGTATCCCTACCTATGAATTGCCAGCTGCAAAAGAAAACAGAATCCTGCATCTTAGGGTTATGGAATTGTGGGACGCTTGGACAAACAAAAATGAGCCACCAAGCACCATCCCGGGATTCTCCGAACTTTTCCCTAGAATGGGTGGTACGTCTAATGTCCTAATAACTCACATAAATATCCCAATTGGAAAGCCAACTATATTAGCTTATTTCGTAGGAACACCTTCTAAGGTTAGACCGCAGATGTTCATATCCGGTACGACCTTAAACATTCATCCATAGCACAACCCACATTACCTAGGCCCACTTATGACCCTTCAGGTTTTACACTCCAAACACCCACCTTCCAAATGGAGCCTCCCCAATTCCCCACTTACACTTACCCTCAGCCACCTCAATTTGAGTTCACCGCGGGACTACAAATGACTTTCAAAACTCCCGAGCAAGAAGAAATTGCAAGAAAGATGAGGAGTATAGAACAAAGCCTCAAGAACATCAAAGGTTTGAGTTGACAGGAAAGTATGTCCTATGCTGATTTATGCATGTTCCCTATGTGCAATTACCATTGGGATTCAAAACCCCAAAATTCGAGATGTACGATGGGCACAGTGATCCTATTGCTCATCTCAAGAAATATTGCAATCAGCTGTGAGGGGCTGGCGGAAAAGAAGAACTACCCATGGCCTATTTCTGAGAAAGTCTAGTTGACATTGCCTCTGAGTAGTATATGGATCAAGATATATCTCGCTGGCACATATGGGATGATCTTGCTAGATACTTCATCAAGCATTTCTAATAAAATATTGAAATTTCTCTAGATAGGAATTCACTAACAAACTTGAAGAAGAAATCATTGGAAAGCTTTTGAGAATATGCGGTTATGTGGCGTGATCAGGCATCTACAGTTAAGCCACCGATGGATGAGGGCTAGATGGTAACAGTTTTTCTTCAAGCTCAAGAAGCCGATTACTTCTAAAATATGTTGTCTGTTATGGGTTAACTGTTAGAAGAGGATATGAAGATCGGTGAAATGGTTGAAAATGGTTTTAAAATGGGTCGAATACTAAGCCAATCCGCCTTCAAAGCTACCTCCCAGGCCATTCAAGGGGGATCTGGAGGAATAACAAGGGGAAACAAAAAGGCAGAAACATCCATGTAGCGTCTGGTGCAAGGAAACACCATGCTCCCAGATCCCATCTTCTGGAAAGAACCCCGCGACATTATTAACCCCACCATAACATAGCCTATGCTCCTCAACTATACACAGTCATGAATGCGTAACCTTATGTTCGGCCCCAACAGCAAACCAATTAGAACCAAGCTCCATTTCGTAGAAACCAACCTCCTGACCAGAACCACTACAACCCCTGTCCTATACAAAGTAACTTCCATCCTCGTGAATCACCCAAGAGGCCAAATTTTAAACCAATCGGCGAATCCTACTCTAGTCTATTTCCAAATCTTGTCCATATAGGTTTGTTGCAGAATGTGCCCCCAAAAACATGGAATTTAGGATCACCATCTCACCAACGGGGCGCTCGATGCGCTTATCACTCAGGAGCTTAGGTGCATGATACAAAAATCTGTTGGACATTGAAAAGAGCCATGGATGATTTGATAGAATAGAGGACGATAGTGCTAAAGTACGAAAATATCCCCAATATGACCAACAACATATTGTCAACCCACACCAACGGGCCGATAATCAAAATGATTTGTAACCATAAGGATTTGACCTGGCATTAAAGGCCATCATCGCCATTGTTCATGTAGAGACGAAACCAAAAGCTATCATGAAGCAATAAAAGGGGAGAAAAAGAAAAAAACCACCCACCCAAAATCAGAGGGGAAAATTGAAGCAGGAACCGGAGCCACGTCTACTAAAGATGTTGTTCTCTATCTCCATCGGGGCCACAAGGAAAAACAGACAACTTTTAGTCCTCCCTGGAGGTTTGAACTAAATAAGGCAACCCAGATGTATGTTCCGAAAGGAGCTTATGTAATGCGGGGGCCAATTAATCCACTAGTAAGGAGCAAAGGGTGTCAACAACAGTTGGGTCAAGATCAAGCAATTAAGACGATCAAGACTACAAAACCAACCATCGATTTAAACTAACCATTGATCTTTGTTTTAAATTTGAAATAGGTGCAATCCAAGAAATCGTACCTGAAGCAGGAGCAACCAGAAAAAACTGCACAATGATTAGAAATAGCTCTGCACCAATAATCAATCCAAAAGAGAAGTATCCTTCAAATTATTTCCTACATTTTTACTCATTTTTTTAAACTAAAAAAATGAAGATTGACGAAAAAAGAGGAAGAAGAAAATTCAAAATTATAGCAATGTATGGTCCCATCCCCTAGTCACCACAAGCATGACCTGGTAGTCTTTTTCATTATAGGATTCCACTCCCAAGTTTAACTCGGCATAACCCGTGGATCTCTCTTGCATAACCCAAGGACCTTTTCTTTCATCCCGGCATAACCCCCGGATCAGCATGGCATAACCCAGGGCCTTGTTTTTATCCTAGCATAACCCGTGGAACTCCCTAGAATAACCCAAGGATCTTTTTTCTTAATCCCGGCATAACCCATGGACCTCTTTGGCATAACCCAAGGACCTATTTTATTTTATCCTGGCATAACCCGTGGATCTCCCTGGCATAATCCAAGGACCTTTTTCTTTTATCGTGGCATAAGTCGTGGATTTCCATAGCACAACCCAATGACCTTTTTCTTCTCGACCGGTGTAACCCGTGGATCCCCCTGGCATAACCCAGGACCCTTTTCTTTTATCCCGGCGTAACCTGTGGACCTCCCTAGCATAACCCAAGGACCTTTTATTTATCCTGGCATAACCCATGGACCTCCCTGGCACAACCTAAGGACCTTTTTCTTTTATCCCGACATAACCCACGGATCCCCCTAGCATAACCCAAGACCCTTTTCGTTTATCTCGGTGTAACCTGTGGACATCGCTGGCATAACCCAAGGACCTTTTTCTTTTATCCAGGCATAACCCATAGATCTCCCTAGCATAACCCAGGACCTTTTTCTTTTTATCCCGGCATAACCACTGGACCTCCCTCGCATAACCCAAGGACTGTTTTTCGTTATCCCAACATAACTCGTGGACCTCCCTGGCATAACCCAAAGACCTTTTTTTTATTCCGGCATAATCCGTGGATCCCCCTGGAATAACCCAAGGACCTTTATCTCTTTTTCCAGCATAACCTGATGACCCTTTTTGTTTTCTGGCATAACATAGTCGGTATTCCAGCGTAACCTGGCAATCCTTCTAATTTAGGGCTTCCCTCCCAACTCCTAAGGATACACCGTCCTGATTTTTATTTCTTTCGATAAAGAAATAGTTTAGATTTTTATAGCAAATAACTCATGAAATTTTCCTAGTGAAAACTGGGGAAGAAAATTTAGTTCATTTCCTTTTTGTATGTCTGAGCAGGTTTTACCTGAAGGCATATGATTCGAGATGACCAAGAAATAAGTCTCAATGCATAATAAAGAAAAGAATAAAAGGAACAACAAGAAGTTAACCCAAAGTGCTGAAGTAGAGAAGGACACGAACTGCTCACACTTTGATTGAAGTCACAAGCTTCACACGTCCCGCTTTGATCCAAATGTTGAAGAAAGAACCAGCACCCACAACTTGCAAGTATCAAGATTCACATAGGGGTCCACAGCAAAATCAACTATGACTCATGATTAAGCTCCAAGAGATTTACAAATAGAAATCTTGTAACTCGTAGCTGATAGGCCTAGCTAGCTTAGCTTTTTGATTTTTCTTTTTTTGGTGTAACAAATAGTCCAGCAAGTAGTAGCAGCACAATGGCAGTGAAATCACAGCTCCAGGTAGTCTCAGCTACCAAAGCTTCCAGAAGCACAATGACCTGATTCTTTTATAGCTAAGGATATGTAGGCAACCTCTGAAGTAATATTCGGTACGATATTTTTTCAAAACTGCTTCTCATGGTGTGACAAACGAGCAAAAATCCCTCATCATTTCTCATTATATCTTTGCCCGAAAACTCTTCGTGTCTCCGAGCAAAGAGGGGCAGCAGTGAGCACGTGAATTTTTCCTAGATTTTAAAGTGGTTCTTAATTAAACCCTGATCTATGCATTCGGTGGCTAATTATCACAACCTTAGTTTTGTGGTTATTCTTTTCGAATTTGGAAATCTGTAAACCTAGATTCAGTTGTCCATGCATCTTTTTTTTTTGTTTTTGTTTTTTGTTTTAAACATTTTAATCAGAAACTCGAATCTTTAATTTCATGTTCATATGTTGGTACAAAATTTGTTTGTATCACTACATCTTGACCTGGACCATTTGGACCATGAGAACTAGGCCCAACGTTGGCTCATTTTTTATCTAATTATTTAATTTTAAGGAAATTAATTGCATAATTTTTATGTTTATTCGCATTTTTTATGTGCATGTTTAATCCATATAATTCATAAAAAATAGAAAAATAATGCATTTGCATTTAGGACCTAATTTTCTACTTTTGCATATAATTAATTGATTAATATTTAAAAAAATGAAAGAAAATAACAAAATAGACCTTTTGTAATTTTACTTTTAATTTTTCGAATTCATTATATTTTGGCTTTCAATTTGGGACTTAACTAGTTTTGGTTAATATTATGAGTTTTAATTAGTTTATATTGTTAATAATTTAGTTTTAAGGTTTAATTTTAGATTAATTTTAATCACTGAGTTTTTCTTCTTATTTTGAATTAACAAAAATTTAAAATCGTCGTCCGACGTTTCTCATTACGCCCCTCCGAACACCAGCAACAACCATCGCCGTCCTGTTCGAGCTCAGTCGAGACGAATCCAGAGATCTGGCAAATTTCGAATTCGTCATAAGTTCTGATTTGCTCGCCACTGAGATAGGACTTTCTCGGGTATTTGATTTTCTGCATTGTCAAATACAATTAGTTTGTATAAACTGTACTACATAACAGCTAAACTGACTTTTAAGAAGTTTTTCCTCTTCTTATTGAATCTGATCCTTTTTACTATTCCATCTGATTTTTTTTTCATTTACAATTCATCTTTTAATTTTACAGATCTACTCCCTTCTCATCTTTTTTCTCTTATTGTTTACGATTCATTTTGATTATTATATAAATTATTTCTTCAGTTCCGTTCTCTTTAATTTACTTATTCAATATAAGTTTGTGCTGTGTAACAAGGTTTATGCAATTCAAAAGACGACATTTTTCTTGCGACCTACTGAACAATATTAATATCAATTGGGTGGAACTTTATTTGGTGAAGAGAGTGGAATACTGCAGTTTCAATTGGGTGAAACATTTCATTTTCTTTGTCGGAACAGACAGCGGTTGCACAATCAGCGGTACAATAAATTTCTCCAATTTTAGAGTAATCCATTAATTTCCATTTCATTTCTTCTTTTCTTTTCCCATTTCTCTTCAGATTTCTTGAATTCTTTTTCTATTTGATCCTAGGCCTTGATAGGATTTTCCCCGTTTGTTACCTAAGAACCAGATAGTGCGCTGACAGATCAAGAAGAATTGTTAAAATCTTGATACAAATATATACTTTCGCTATTTCTAGTTGACCCTTCGCTGGCCATATTCTCGCACAGGTTTTTTGTATTCTTGCTTTTTACCGGCGATTTTTTCCGCCGACTCCGGCTCTTTTCTTCTTATTCTATCTTCTTCTTTTTTGTGGGTGTGTTCTGTTTTCTTGGACAAGTGCCTTATTTTTCCGGCGAGGATTCCTGGCAAGCTACAGTACTTCCGATGACTCCAGTTCAGACTTTCGGCAGGACGCAATAGAACTGCACGTCCCGATAAGCTTCAGGAAAACTTGCCCCAGGTACTAGTCACGGCAGCGAGGCCAGTTTGTGGCGTTTCGGAGTGAAGAGCTAAGCAACACTTGCCGGGACGTGCAAGAGTCGGTAGCAGTTGACCTTGGACGCATCAAAGCTCACTTTCAGGTTTTTCCACCGGGAGTTGGTACCTCTCGCTCTCTTGTTTACTTTGTACACCTTTTTACGTATTTTAGCTAGCATTCCGTGTGAGGTTTACTCTGTTGCTATTTATTTTGCATCTTTTTACGGATTCCACTATAGTGCGTGTGTACGTCACTATTCTCCATAGTCGGTTGGAGGGATAGTGGGCGCGGCGGGGGATGATAGTGTAAGGTCATGTCCTCGGGGGGTGGGGGCAGTGGCGGGGTGAGTATGGGGGCAGGGAGTGGTCCTGCGGGTAGGGCGGGAGGTAAGGGTGGGAAGAGGGTAGCGGACGCTCATAGATTAAGGATTGGGTCGTGGAACATAGGCACTATGACGGGTAAGTCCATTGATTTTGCGAAGGTTCTTCAGAAGAAGAGGGTTAACATAGCATGTGTCCAGGAGACTAGGTGGAAAGGGTCGAAGGCGATGAATGTAGACGGGTTTAAGCTGTGGTATTTTGAGGTCGTGAGAGGTAAGAATGGAGTGGGCATCTTGGTAGATAGGGATCTAAGGGAGTCCGTGGTCGAGGTTAGGCGAGTGAATGATAGGTTAATGTCTATTAAGTTGGTTATTTGTGGTTGCATCCTCAACTACATCAGCGCTTATGCGCCACAAGCGGGCTTAGACGAGGAGGCTAAGAGGCGCTTTTGGGAGGACTTGGATGATAGAGTGAGTAGTATTCCCCAATCTGAGAAGTTAGTTATTGGAGGGGATTTCAATGGTCATATTGGGGCTGATGTTGGTGGTTACTGTGAGGTGCACGGTGGCTTCGGCTTTGGGGTTAGGAACATAGGAGGCACGTCACTGCTTGATTTCGCTAGGGCTTCCGAGCTTCTGATTGCGAACTCAACATTCCAGAAGAGGGAGGAGCATTTGGTCACCTTCAAGAGTTCAGAAGCGAGGACTCAGATGGACTACACCCCCCTCAGAAGGAGCGATAGGGGTATATGCAAGGAGTGCAAGGTTATTCCGGGAGAGTCCCTTTCGACTCTTCATATACTCCTAGTGATGGACGTCGGTCTCTGGGTGAAGGGGAAGATGAGGGGTGCTCAAGGACAACCGCGAATTAGATGGGGTGTTTTGACTAATGAGAAAGCACAGGAGTTGGAGTGGAGGTTAACTGAGGGCGGAGCTTGGAGAAGTTCTGGGGAAGCGGATGCTATGTGGTCAGAGACGGGGAACTTGGTTAGGGAGGTAGCACGGGACGTGCTCGGGGTAGCCAAGGGCTATTCAGACTGACATCAGGGTGACCGGTGGTGGAACGATGTAGTCAAAGGAAAAGTTGAGGTGAAGAAGGCGGCGTTTCCTAAGTTGGCAGGGAGTACAAGCGAGGAAGAACGGAGAGCGAACAGGGAGATCTACAAGGTGGCGAGGAAAGAAGCAAAGCTGGCGGTGACGGAAGCTAAAAACGCGGCGTTTGGTCGCATGTATGAGGAACTAGGGGAGAGATGCGGGGATAAGAAGTTATTATGGTTAGCTAAAGCAAGTGAATGGAAGGCCCGTGATCTTGACCAAGTTAGGTGCATCAAGGGCGAGGATGGTAGAGTTCTGATGGGAGAGTCTCAAGTCAAGCAGAGGTGGCAGGCGTACTTTCAAGACTTACTTAACGAGGAGGGGGATCGCAACATAGAGCTAGGGGAGTTGGGGCATTAAGAGAAACATAGAGACCTTGGGTACTGCAGGCGCATTAGGGTGGAGGAGGTCATGGGGGCTTTGCGTAGGATGAGTAGGGGTCGAGCGACCGGGCCTGACGAGATCCTGGTGGAGTTCTGGAAGTGGGTAGGTCAGGAGTGGAGTAGCTCTCGAGGTTGTTCGATGTGATCTTTAGGACCAAAAGGATGCCGGATGAGTAGAGGTGGAGTACAGTGGTGCCCTTGTACAAGAACAAAGGGGACATCCAGTGCTGCAACAACTATAGGAGTATCAAATTAATAAGTCACACCATGAAGGTATGGGAGCGGGTGATCGAGGCAAGGGTGAGGGAGATGACATCTATATCTGGAAACCAGTTCGGTTTCATGCCGGGTCGCTCCACTACAGAAGCTATCAACCTTGTCAGGCGGCTGGTGGAGCAGTTCAGGGATAAGAAGAAGGACCTGCACATGGTGTTTATCGACTTGGAGAGGCGTACGAGAAGGTCCCAAGGAAGGTGCTATGGAGGTGCTTGGATGCGAAGAGCGTGCTGGAAACCTACATCAGAGTAATAAAGGACATGTACGATTGAGCTAAGACTAGGTTTAGGACGGTGGGTGGCGACTCAGACAATTTTTCCAGTGGTTGTGGGGCTCCATCAAGACTAGGGTTATAGACGAAACGAGGGTGGGTGTTATTGAGAGGTTAGAGGTATGGAGACAGACTCTCGAGTCTAAGGGTTTCAAAATAAGCAGATTTAAAACAGAATACCTGGAGTGCAATTTCAGCGCCGAGCCGAGCGAAGTAGACAGGGACGTGATGATTTGATCTCAGGTCATCGCCAAGAGGGACAGTGTCAAATATCTTGGGTCGGTGATTCAGGGGGATGGAGAGATTGACGGAGACGTCACTCATCCTATAGCAGCAAGGTGGTCAAAGTGGAGGCTTGCATCAGGAGTCCTGTAAGACAAGAAAAGTCCACAGAAACTCAAGGGGAAATTTTATAGAGCTGTAGTTAGACCTGCAATGTTGTATGGGGCGGAGTGCTGGCCAGTGAAGAACTCTCATGTTCAGAGAATGAAGGTTGCAGAGATGAGGATGCTCAGGTGGATGTGCGGGCTATCCAGGTTGGATAACATTAAGAATGAAGTTGTTAAGGAGAAGTTGGGGGTGGCCCCGGTGAATAAGAAGATGCGAGAAGCGAGTTTGAGGTGGTTTGGGCATGTGCGGAGGAGAAGTCATGATGCCCCGATGAGGAGTTGTGAGCGGTTGATGATTGTCGGCGTTCGACGAGGCAGAGGGAGGCCTAAGAAGTATTGGGGAGAGATGATTAGGCATGACATGGCTAGAATGCGGGTTTCCGTGGACATGATCCTTGATAGGAAAGTCTGGAGGTCTAGTATCAGGGTTGTAGGATAGGGGCTCCTAGAGTTATTCTTACTCCTCACCCGGGGTTGGGTCAGGCTTGGCAAGGCTATCCATAAATGATTTGCGTTTAGGATTGTGTCTCCGTTATGTTAGTTATTTAAGATAGTTAATGTATGATATTAGTGCATGCTATTTTACTAATAGTTCTTATGTTTTGATAATTATTAACGATATTTCTGCAGGAGTTACTAATGCTCTTTTGTTTTGTTTTTGTTTTTGTTTTTCCTTTCCTTCACTGCGCCGAGGATCGATTGTAAACAGCCTCTCTGCCCTTACGGGTAGGGGTAGGGCTCGTCTATATAATACCATTCCCAGACCCCACTTCGTGGGACTATACTGTGTAGTTGTTGTTGTTGTTGTTTTAATTTGAAAAAGAAAAAGAAAGGAAAATTGAGTCTCTATTTTTTTAAACACACAAAATTGAGCAAACTCAGGATTCATTGCCCAGCCCAAAAAATTTATCCTCTATACCCGTCGAAGAAACCACATTACCCGGCCTAATGCCACATGAAAACCCGGTCCAGCCTTCACACCCCACCAAACGAACCTGTTTAGGTAACTATTAATCCCATCCATCGAGGTTTGATAATCAAACAGCTATGAAGCTAGGGTCCACTTACATATATATGTCAAAACGTTACCCTATCCCTCCCCAAAAACTCATTTCTCCTCCTCACATCGGAGATAAACACTAACGCCACCGTCTCTACCGTCTGCATCCTACGGCAACGAAGTGTCTACGTTCCCCACAAAAATTACACCATACGTTCCTCTCCACCACCTTATCTCGAATCCACAATTATTTTTCTTAAAACATAACCAGAATTCCTCGAATCTTCACTTAAAAAATTGAAACCCTACACTGCCATAGTTCTCCAGTGGCGGCGCCATCTCTGTACAAGCCCAAATCAATACCAAATTACTACCATGACCTCCTCATCCCAAATACTGAATCTATTTCAAATCTCCCTCCAATATTTCGAATTTTAAATCAAAGAAAAGCCCTAAATTCGCAATTTCAAATTCAACATGATCTAAGGATTTTATGCTATATTTAACATAAGTCCTGTGTTTTCACACGAGAAACACAAGATTAAGGTCCTATAAGGTCAAAAGTCGAGGAAATTCTACAAGTATTTCGAACCTATTCGGAGCCTACGGTTGTTCTTCCTTCAAGTTTCTTTTGTTAAAATTTTCTTAACTTTTTTGTTCAATTCTCACATTGCATGGTTAATTGTTTTACCCTCTCCTTTTAGATTTTTTATCATTTCCCTAGTTTCATAATTGTCTCTGCATATATGTTGGTTTTCCTTTCATTAATACATCTAAACAATCTGTTAGTAATTTAGTATTTGTTCATTGAATGTCAGTTGCATTAATTAGACTTCATAACGAATTTTCCTCGAATTGCCTTTGTTTCTTCTCGCTTTAATTTTTTAATACAAATTTTAGTTTGATTGCGATTGGGCTCGAGGTGTGTACCCATAAGCCTAATTTTTGGCTGTTCCCCAAGTAAATCGACCCAGGGTTTATTGGACCCATAGCCCATTTGAGGCTGAGTTAAATACAAGAGTAATTAGGGGTAATTTGGGTAGTCTAACTAGGGAATCTTTGTTATAACAAAATAGGAAGCTTCTAGTGATTTTTTTTATATTTTAGACATTTTGATAGTTTAACTTGGGTAACAAGTCAAAATTTTAGGGATTCCTAAGCTAAAACAAGAATTGAAAAGGGGACTTAAGGGTGAAAATAAAATTTGAAGTGTTGACTACTTGCTTGCATATAAAGGCATTGTATTCTTGCCCTGCAAGATTTCAGAAATGAGATCTAGTAAACTTTAAGCACTAAAATCTTACATAGGTAAAAGGGAGGAGACCTAGAGAATTCTTAAACGCTAAAAAATCTTGAAAAAAAATAGATGTCTAAAAACATCAAAAATACTATTTCATTGTGCCCTGTTGGTGATTTATGAAATTTCTCCTAGTCTTGAAACAATTTTGAGTAGCCAGTAGATAAATAAATTAAAATCAAGTATAGTTTGAGGTCCTTTGGTTCACTGTTGGGTTTGAAGCTATTCTCCTAGGCTGCTTAACTTTATTTTCCGGGTCAATAACATGTCGTTTAGTGGCTGATTCTGTGCTGCTATTGTCTGCTGCTTCCTCACCCCTTTTTCCTTTTTAATTTCCATGTATTCATTAATTCTCCAGGAGATGAGATGCAAAATAGGGATGTTGTAATTGCCTGAAGTTACATGAATGAATGATTGTTCACCTTAAATCTTCAGTGTCAATTATTTGTTTAGAATTTCTGAATTTAGTAACGTAGTGTAAATGTGTTTAGCCTAGCTTGTTCATCTGAGCAGTAATAGTATTTCTATGAATTCTTGTTGCTCTTTCATTTTTCTATGAAACCTTTATGTTAGTTTTGTTGAACATTCGAGATACTGTGAATATGGACTGTTGAACGCATTTATATCCTATTTGGTGATGTTTGCTCTAGTATAGGTTAACTTTAGCAATCCATGTTAAGTGTTTTCAAGGTTTGCTACCATGTTTTAAATGTTAAGTTTAAGTTTAGATTTGGGAATATTATGTGAGCATGAAAATATCTATAAGATTAATATATTCGATTGTACAAGTATTAATGCTTTGGTGAATAGTCTTTAAAAGTGGTTCTTAATTAAACCCTGATCTATGCATTCGGTGGCTAATTATCACAGAAGTTTTGTGGTTATTCGTTTCGAATTTGAAAATCTGTAAACCTAGATTCAATTGTCCATGCATCTTTTTTTTTTGTTTTTGGTTTTTGTTTTGAACATTTTAATCAGAAACTCAAATCTTTAATTTCATGTTCATATGTTGGTACAAAATTTGTTTGTATCACTATATCATGACCTGGACCATGAGAGCTAGACCCAACGTTGGCGCATTTTTTTCTCTAATTATTTAATTTTTAGGAAATTAATTGCATTATTTTTATGTTTAATCGCATTTTTTGTGTGCATGTTTAATCCATATAATTCATTAAAAATAGAAAATAGTGCATTTGCATTTAGGACCTAATATTCTACTTTTTCATATAATTATTTATTTAATATTAAAAAAATAAAATAAAATAACAAAAAACAGACCTTTTTCAATTTTACTTTTAATTTTTTGAATTTATTATATTTTTGCTTTCAATTTGGGACTTAACTAATTTTTGTATATATTATGAGTTTTAATTAGTTTATATTGTTATAATTTAGTTTTAAGGTTTAATTTTAGTTTACTTTTAATTTGAAAAATAAAAAGAAAGGAAAACTGAGTCTCTTTCGTTAAACACACAAAATTGGGCCAACTCAGAATTTATTACCCTGACCCAAAACATTTATCCTCTAAATCCTTTGAAGAAACCACCATACCCGGCCCAAACACATATCAAAACCCGGTCCGGCCTTCACACCCCACCAAATGACCTTGTTTAGATAACTATTAATCCCATCCATCGAGGTTTGATAATCAAACAACTAGGAAGCTAGAGTCCACTTACATATATATGCCTAAACGTTTTCATATCCCTCCCAAAAAACTCCTTTCTCTTCCTCACATCAGAGACCAACACTAACGCCACTGTCTCTGTCGTCTGTCTCCTACGATGACGGTGTGTCTCCGTTCCCCACAAAAATTACACCATACGTTCCTCTCTACAACCTTATCTCGAATCCACAATTTTTTTTCTTAAAACATACCCAGAATTCCTCGAATCTTTGTTTAAAAAATTGAAACCCTAACACTGCCATAGTTCTCCGGTGGCGGCGCCACCTCTGTACAAGCCCAAATATACACCAAATGACTACCATGACCTCCTCATCCCAAATACTGAACCTAAGACTCCCTCAAATATTTCAAATTTTAGATCAAAGAAAAGCCCTAATTTCGCAATTTCAAATTCAACGGGCTGTAAGGATTTTAGGCTATATTGAACCTTAGTCCTGTGTTTTCACACGAGAAACACAATATTAAGGTCTTATAAGGTCAAAAGTCGAGGAATTTCTACAAGTATTTCAAACCCATTTGGATCCTACGGGTGTTCTTCCTTCAAGTTTCAATTGTTAAAATTTTCTTAACTTTTTTGTTCAATTCTCACCTTGCATGGTCAATTGTTTCACCCTCTCCTTTTAGATTTTTTATTGTTTCCCTAGATTCATAATTGTCTATGCATATATGTTGGTTTTCCTTTATTTATTACATCTAAACAATCTGTTAGTAATTTAGTATTTGTTCATTGAATGTCAGTTGCATTAATTTGACTTCATAACGTATTTTGCTCGAACTGCCTTTATTTCTTCTCGCTTTCATTATTTAATACAAATTTTAGTTTGATTGCGTTTGGGCTCGAGGTGTACACCCTTAAGCGTAATTTTGGGCTGGGTACCTAAGTGATTCGACCCAGGGTATATTGGACCCATAGCCCATTTGAGGCTGAGCTAAATACAAGAGTAATTAGGGGTAATTTGGGTAGTCTAACTAGGGAATCTTTGTTACAACAAAATAGGAAGCTTCTAGTGGATTTTTTTAAAATTTCAGACATTTGATAGTTTAACTTGGGTAACAAGTCAAAATTTTAGGGATTCCTAAGCTAAAACAAGAATTGAAAAGGGGACTCAAGGGTTTAAATAAAATTTGAAGGGTTGACTACTTGCTTGCATATAAAGGCATTGTATTCTTGCCCTACAAGATTTCAGAAATGAGACCTAATAAACTTTACGCGCTAAAATCTTACAAAGGTAAAAGGGAGGAGACCTAGAGAATTTCTAAGAGCTAAAAAATCATTAAAAAATCTAGATGTCCAAAAACTTCAAAAATACTATTTCATTGAGCCCTATTGGTGATTTATGAAATTTCTCCTAGTGTTGAAACAATTTTGAGTAGCTAGTAGCTAAATAAATCAAAATCAAGTATAGTTTGAGGTCCTTTGGTTCACTGTTGGGTTTGAAGATATTCTTCTAGGCTGCTTAACTTTATTTTCCGGGTCAATAACTTGTCGTTTACTTGCTGATTTTGTGCTGCTATTGTCTGCTGCTTCCTCACCCTTTTTTCCTTTTTAATTTCCACGTATTCATTAATTCTCCAAGAGATGAGATGCAAAATAGGGATGTTGTAATTGCCTGAAGTTACCTGAATGAATGACTGTTCACCTTAAATCTTCAATGTCAATTGTTTGTTTAGAATTTCTGAATTTAGTAACGTAGTGTAAAAGTGTTTAGCCCTTGTTCATCTGAGCATAGTAATAGTATTTCTATGAATTCTTGTTGCTCTTTCATTTTTATATGAAACTTGTATGTTAGTTTTGTTGAACATTCGAGATACTGTGAATATGGAATGTTGAACGCATTTATATCCTATTTGGTAATGTTTGCTCTAGTATAGGTTAACTTTAGCAATCCATGTAAAGTGTTTTCAAGGTTTGCTACCATGTTTTAAATGTTAAGTTTAAGTTTAGAATTGGGAATATTATGTGAGCATGAAAATAACAATATGATTAATATATTCGTTTGTACAAGTATTAATGCTTTAGCGAATAGACTTTTAAAGTGGTTCTTAATTAAACCATGA
This sequence comes from Nicotiana benthamiana, assembly GCA_034376525.1. Classification (NCBI taxonomy): domain Eukaryota; kingdom Viridiplantae; phylum Streptophyta; class Magnoliopsida; order Solanales; family Solanaceae; genus Nicotiana; species Nicotiana benthamiana. The sequence goes on from CM067326.1 coordinate 44,912,181, forward strand.
TCTATGCATTCGGTGGCTAATTATCACAGAAGTTTTGTGGTAGTTGGTTTCGAATTTGGATATCTGTAAACCTAGATTCAGTTGTCCATGCATCTTTTTTTTTTTTGTTTTTGTTTTTTTGTTTTGAACATTTTAATCAGAAAGTCAAATCATTAATTTCATGTTCATATGTTGGTACAAAATTTGTTAGTATCACTATATCTTGACCTGGGCCATTTGGGCCATGAGAACTAGGACCAACGTTGGCGCAGTTGCATAACAAACGAGCCCAAATATTATTTATACCTATGTTGCCCAATGAATTGATTAATTTCGGTCCTAGGCCTACAGGTACTCGATAACGAGTCCCGCGTTTAATCATGTTGAAGTTTCAAATTTTGGCAAAATTCTAGGCCCAAGCTTGACAACCTTCTTTACTAATATGATACGGGCTTGTTCTTTTAATTGGACTCTTCATTTTCTAGCGCTTTTCATTGTTGCCTCAAAGGATAAGGAGTATATTTTCCTAGATTTAGCTAATTAATTAGACTCCTTGAACTGACATTAGGTGAGCCATAATTAGATAACAAATAGCCAAAGGCACTCCCAATTCTAGGTCGAATATACTTTTAAAAAAATAGAGGTGTGCCGCGTCAAATAAAATCACAAATTTGTGGCTCTCATTTAATTATTTCCTTTAAAATACTAAGAAATCGAGGTGTTCCATTTAGATAATTTTCATGGCCCTTGCAAAGTTAACAACGCATTAGTTGCTTTAAGCACGAATTTTAAAAATATTACCTTCTTAAACTCGGGTGTGCATTTCATGTGACCCAAGTCCAAATCCTAAAATGTTGGATAAAATGTGTTTTAATTGCGGGTGCATTTCATGTGACACATTCAAACGCACGTTTTAGACGACGTTCAATTTTTCTTAAAATTAACTAAAAGTGGTAAATAATTTTAAAATTGCACTATAGTTTGAAACATGTATTAAAATTAGATAATAGGCCAATTATGATAGCTTAAGTGACCGTTTTAGAACCACGGAATCCGGTGGTGCCTAACACCTTTCCTTGGATTTATAGAATTCCTTATTCATAATTTCTGGTTCGGAAACTTCAATTAAAGAGTCCAAATATTCCTTGATTTGGGATTTTAAAGTAAACCGGTGACTTGGGACACCACAAAACAAACCATCCTAAGTGGCGACTCTTAATAAAAATTAATAAATAATTTTATTTCGAATAATCTCACTTAAATGGGAAAAACTCCCTTGTACTACCTTCGGGTGTGTAAAAAAGGAGGTGTGACAGAAGGGATGGCAGATAACTAGAATATCAAAGAACAATAGGAAAACTGTAATTTTAACTTCTAGCACGGACAACAAGAAATAAAGGCAACTTTCTCTTTCAATTTCATCTTGTTGCAGGTGTGCAACTCGATCCTATTGCTCATATCTCGTTGTAGGCATACCACCCGCTTCCATTTTCATATATAAACAGTTCTTATAAATGAATTTACTCCAACAACCATAACAAATAATGCAAATTGATAAGACAACAACATAAATTATGATTCACTAAGGAAAACAAATAAAAGTTGCAATTAATTATAAACTTTAAAGAGCAATTAGGCAATTTAATATTTAGTATTCTAAATTCAAGTAGAAACTAAGTCATATAAACATGTAGCAATTATAGCATAAATTTAAAAATAACTAGTGACACGATAAAGGAAAATGCAAACATAAAGAATCACAATATTTGTGGAATAAGACAATTAATGCGGTTGAACTGATAACAAGAAATCCGAACACGACAATAGGTGCACGACATCACCCTTCACGCATTAACACTCTCTAACCAAAATAATACATGGCATCACCCTACGTGCTTTACACTCTATCATCAAAATAATACATGATATCACCCTTCGTGCTTTACACTCTTCGTCGCTCAAGCAACAATTACAAAGCAATTAGGGCAAGGGAACAAATGACATCGCCATAGAGTGAAGTAACAATAGAAAATCAGTAAAATAAATGTAAAGAACAACATCACTCAATTATCTGCAAGAACTAGGGAAATCAAGGACAAGTGCACGATATCATCTTCGTGCTTTTACGTTTGTCCTCACTATAAGAATCAATATAATAGGTACGGAATGGTACATCGTGTTGCATGATATCACCCGTCGTGCTTTACACTCTTTCCTCATATTAAAAATAAATACACGTCATCACCCTTTGTGCTTTACACTCTTTTCTCACATTAGCAAACAAATACACTCTTCCTCACCCAAAAAACAATAAAAAACAAGGGGGAAAGGGAGGAAACAAATAATAACAGAAATCTTGGCAAGGGGACACAATGCAACAGTTAAATCCTATTAAGGGAACAATAACAATAATCCCAGTATCACGGCAAGGGAGATAATCAACAAGGCCACAAACATCCTAGCAAGGGAACAATTTAATAAATTCTTTCTCTTTCTTTTACTTTTACTTCACATCTTGCTTTACCACTTGAGCCAATTCTCCAATGTTCAATTATCTCATATACTTACGCAATTTGTTATATAACTCGAGCCAATGCTCCTCGGTGCTCAAGGGTCACAATTTCATTCACCAGTTTTTCACAACATGTAGAAATGATCACCAAGGTAAGGAAGAAACAATGAAATCATGTTATTAACAATATAAAGACTCACGGTCAGCTAGACACCAACGTATAAATACTCGTTACCATGCCTATACGTTGTACTCGCCAATTACCAAATAGCTAATTAGACTCAGCTCCTAATCCCTCAAGCTAATTGTGAGCATATAATTTTTCCCCTACATGGCTTACTCCTATAAATTCAAACAGAATTATCTCTTTTATCTGTTTCCAATGTTGTGGATTTATATGACATTTTTTAAATTGTTTGTGTTTTCTTGTGCTTTTTTGTTTTTGTTTAATTAATTAAAAAAAGTATATGGGCAATTGCTTTTAGGATTTAATTTAGAATTTTAGGATTAATTGAGTAAGTAGGTTGTTTGATAAAAAGGGAAAATCACAAAAAATAGTCATCTTGCACCTTTTATTTCCAATTTTTGATTTTTCAGTTACTGTTTCATTGATTTATTAATTGTGGTAATTATTTAGGTTTTTTAGTATTTTTTTAAAATTAATTTTGTTTTATTAGTTAATTTAGGATCTTTGTTTCAATTGTAGAAAAAGAAAAAAAAAGAATAACGAAAGGGATTTAGGAAAATTGGGCCAACTTCATTTGATCTCCTTTGAGCCCAAACCTTTTCCCCTATAAAATTCAGTGACCCATGCCCAATGCTTCCTCTCTCAAAACACACGACCCAACCCGTTCTCTAATACACACGCGTATAATCAATCAGCTAGAGACCCCCAAATCCCAAATCTCTAAACTCCACGAGCATTATTCTTCTTCTCCGAAGAACACGCAAACAAGCCCCAAAATTTCATCTGAATCCATGGTGAGTGAGCATCAATCCATGACCAACGCGTCCCTTTATCTCACCTCTTGCCGTTACTAACGGCTCCGGACACCAATATTCCCTCTCTTCTCACTCGCTCATTTTAGACCTATCTCACGACTGGAAGATTCTGAAGATCAAATGCTTCAAAACTGTCAGGTGTTAGATTGTTTTCACTCAATCCGAGCCCCACATTCATCAAGGATTGGTCTCCAAAAGAGGCTTTATCCAATTTTTTGAGGGGACTCGACTAAAAAGTTTTAGAAAAAAAATGTTGAAAGCATTCTGGAATTTATGGTTTTCTGAGTTTGCTTCTTTCTTCTGGTCGAGTTCATTAAATGTTTAAGAGAAAGATATATATTTTTTTACTGTGTGAATCCTGTTTTGAGTTCTAAAGAGATGAAAAGATGAATTGAAGCTCGAGTTTTATATTCTATTGTTGTTCTGTTGAGTTTCTACTGGACCTCTATACGATTTGGAGTCGAGAGTTGTATTGTCGGGTTTATAATTGTTATAAAAGAAAATTTGCAACTTCAAGTGCCACTTTCCTCTCTTTATTTTTATGGGACTCTGTTTTATTTCAGTGTTTTTTGAGATATGAGATTCAATATTTGGTGGTTTGTTTGTGTTATGATAGAACTTCTTGCTTTCTAGATCAGTTCGCAATGGTGGTATGTGTTTGAGTATTTTCAGTTAGTAAAAATCTATTTTAGTAGTTGTCTGGCTCGAAGTATATTCTGAATCAATATGTAATTGCTTTCAAATGAATGACGTGTTCAGTTTCTTTTTGTGATCTTCTTTACAATACGCTCCGGTGTTCGTGATGACTTAATAGAGCCATAAGGTTCAGAAAGTTAATTAATAGTTCTGTAGCTGTTATATTGGAAATGTGTGGTCGACCTAGAATGGTTTTCATTGTTAACTGTAGTGTTCTAATAGAGGATTCAGCACACAATTAGTCAATTGCTATGCTAAGGCCTACCTCAAATCAATTGGTTCAAATATACTAACAGTAGAGTTGCTGGAAGTTTTCTATGTGTTGATCGATAAACTGTAGCTTTGTACTTGTTTTAGTCGATTGTAATTCAAATCTTATTTCAATTTGGTCATGGTTATTATGTTTAACATGGTGCATTAGTCAGGGCCAGTGCCTTTGTTGAAGAATTTTTGTCTAATTTAAATCCTTCTATGTTGTTATCTGAATCAGGATCTTTGGTTGGTGTCTCTACTAACTTGATCTTACTATGCTCTTTTAAGAGTTTTGAAATGAATATTAGAAGGTTTAAAAAATGTGAGATCTATTGGATGCCTTAACTAGATGGATTGTTACTTTACTTGAATCAAATATTTTCAGTTAGTGTCGAAGCCCGAATATTAGCATGTTTACTTGAATCGACTTCTGAGCTGGCCTGGAATCACTCTGCTGAAATTCTGCTCCGTTTGCCCTTCCCAAGCAGTCTATTTGCACAACTTTGAGTGTAAATTTCTGCACTGTTGGCTTGCAGCAGCTCTGATGTATTAGTAGTTCATGTGTTCATATGAGTTCTACTTGGTTTTGTGATTGCTAATCAGTCAAAGGAAACATGAAAGGGTGAGTTTGTTTTTGATAGGTTCATCATTGGTTAAGAGTTTTTAGTGAATTTTATTTCATCAATTTGGGGTATAACTGATGCATCTAAGTCATATTGTTTTCCAATGGCCCTTTTGTAGTAATCAGTTCATCGGGTAGTCCCATTCGTTTCACTGAAATGTTTTAGAACATGTTTATAACATCTGGAGGGGAATTTGAGCTATATGCTTCTTTGATTCTGATGTGTTGTTGCATACTCATATACTACTAGTACTATCATGAGTTAGAAACTAGAGTAATCATGCAAAAAACAAGGATTTCAAGGGATGAAAAAAGGCACCAGGTATGATGTAGTTTGTGATTGAATTTGGTAATTGTATCATTGGTTATTGATTGTCCGTCTTCGTGTAATTAATATTTTTTCTTTCTCCCTAAGCTTATGTATATAATCTGGTCTACATCCTCATGTTGCTCACGATTGAATAAGATAATAACATAGAAGAATTCATTTCTTTTGATATTAAGTGGTTGAAATGCGTAGCTGGTTGTTAAGTTATGTTCTTATAGTCAAAGAAGCACCTCTCCGTTTATTCTTGGCTAGCGCTCTAATGGTTATTCACTGGCTGCATATTTCCACACTATGTGCTTCTTCTTTTTTGGCTCACATCTTTTCCTTTTGACAAATTCAAATTATTTGTTATTCCTGCAATCAGGCTGTCGAGTTGGGCTTCAGGTGGAGCCCAGTTGTTTTGCACATTGGGCCTGCTGAAATGGACAGCAATACGTTAAGATTCGGACTTACCAAGCCATTTCATAATATAATAGGGTTGTTCCTTTACCAGTTTAACATTTTATTGAATTATTAGATTGAGTCTGACATAATATAAGTAGGAGTTAGCTTACATCCTTTAATTAACTAGTAATGTCATTTAAAATAGATTGAGGTGCGCCGCGTGATATTTATCACAAATTGTGCGGCCCTCTTGAATTATACATTTTAAAATTCTTAGAACACAGGACGCGCAATTTAGCGAATTTCCATGGCCTCCCACAAAGTTAAGAACCCGTTCGTTTCTTTAGGCGCGTCATTTAATAATTTACCTTCCTAAACGCGGGTGTGCATTTTATGTGACTCAAATCTAAATCCCAAAATATTAATTAAAATGTGCTAAGGATCCGGGTATATTTCATGTGCGCGATCCAAAGGCACAATTTAAACAGCGTTCAACATTTCTTAAAAGTTAATTAAAAACGGTAAGTAATTTTAAAATGCCCCTATAGGATAAACATGTTTTAAAATTAAATATTCTTTTCATTTTTCAAGCCAATTATGATAGTTGAACCAACCGTGCTAGAACCATAGGCTCCGGGGGTGAGTAACACCTTCCCCCGGGTCAACATAATTCCTTTGTCAGAATTTCTGGTTCGCAGACTTCATTTGGAAAGTCAAAACAATTTTCGATTTGGGATTCAAGATAGATAAGAGACTTGGGACACAAAATTCCTAATCTGTCCCAAGTGGCAACTCTTATAATTAAATAATCTCATTTTGACACTTCAATTTGAAAAACTGCCTTATACACTATCCTTCAGTGTAGGTGTATAAAAAAGGAGGCGTGACAGCTCTGGCGACTACGCTGGGGATCCAACCCAGAACATTAGCTCAGGGTTTAAGAATCGAGCTTAGAGTAGCTATTATATTTGGCTTTATCTAATTTTCCTACATGTTTCATGCCTAATATGCTAAATGCTTTACCGATTTGATATTTGGTGTATAAACTGTTGCGAAACATACATATCTGAGTCTTCTAAATCATACAGATGGGTGCACTTCGTGTGACTTCTCTTCTATTTAGAGTCTTATCCTAATGTAGAACAAGGTTTGTACAAGCTGCTAACCCGATGGAGCTTCTATATCCCCGGTACGTTGCACCCCCTCGGCTCGAGTTGTCCACTCGGGTAAGCCAAGTCTAGAACAATAAACTCAGGTTTTAAACCTAGTATAACAAAACCTCATGCCGGGTCCCTAGTAGGAACATTTGTTTGCATCACGTGCATTTAAATTAAAGGACGCAACATAGGGGTTTGGTCCGTCTAGGACAGGTGACCTAAAATAAAAAAGACTATCCTGATGCATCTTGCTTGCTACTTGTGCATTTATTTACTTCGGATCTACACGTTGATCGGCTTGGTAGAGAGTTGAAAGGAGTTAGAAATGGATAAGGATGCTTACCTGTTTTGAAAAATCAATACTCAAAATAGTGTTGAAACTTTGCCGGATTTACGAAATATATAAAAGAAAGGAAAAGTTTGGTTTTTCAAATTTTGGTCTTGGCAAATTAGCCCGAACTATGCTAGTTTGATTCTCACCGGATGTGAGATACGTAGGCAACACCCATCGGGTCCAACCTTTTTGGAAAAATAGCCTAAAAACACAAAATTTTAGTTTAGTCACAATTAAGTAGGGTGATGCCATTCTTGTTTAAGATAAGCCGAATGCCCCCAAAAGGGCGGCGAAAGGCTGTTTTTGCAATAACAGCCACCTTGGTTCTTTTCCAACTGTTAGACTGCACAATCTCAAAATATTCTCTCCTGAAGTGCTAAAGGTCGTATCTGCAAAGCCAGGATTTCTGTCTTTTAATTTGAAAAATTTTCAAAAAAAAGGATTGTTGTTCTCTTTTAGAACATAATAAGTCATTAATTCACGTAAATAAATGTGCAGGATGAAAACGAATGAAAGTGAATACTTCGTAGTCCTTAATGAGATCCTTTTGAAGCTCCATATATGGTGGGATGATCTAGCAAAAGGTAGTAGGGAAAAGTTACAAAAGTTTTGGTAGGCCTTGCCTGACTATTAAAGCCAGCCAAGGTCGAACATAACTGAAGTCTTATACAATTTCCGTACCCAACTTGCATTTGGTTCCGCTTCTCTTACTTCGAGCTCACACGACATTGGAAGAAATAGCGGGTTATGTGGGTCTAAATGGAAATCTCAGAAGTCGCTATCCTCTGTCACCGAGATTGGTGTCTCCTTACAGATTCCTATATTTGCTAAGCATTCGTCGGGATGTCCATGACAGAAATCTAGCTGAGGGGTATTGCACACTTTAGCTTTTGTATCTTCGATACCGTAACCCTCGAGGTTTAGAAGAACTGAACACCGGTCTAACCCATATTGGAAACAAAGACAAATGGGAGGCAAGACAGAGTCTAGCTTTCATGGTAGCCCTTATGGGTGTTGTGGTTTGCCCACGGAATGACGAAAATGGAGAGTTGAGTCTTGTGGGAATGATAGATGTGGTAATCAAAAAGGCTAATAACACTGTTGTTCCTTTAATCATGTCGGAAATCTACCGAGCCATGACCATTTGTCGGGAAAGAGGAAAACTTTTCCAAGGTTGCAAAATGTTACTCCAGTTATGGATGCAAGAACACCTCTGTTACCGAGTTGGATACATGAATTATGGTTTGACCGGTCGAAAATTCATTGAAGAATTTGGAAACCGGGTAGTGGGCATTGAATTCCCTACAGGTACGGAAGCTTGGCTTGCACACATAAGGACCCTAACTGCTGATAAAATTGAATGGGCATTTAGATGGCTCCCTTCAACTGAAGCAATATACACAACAGCTGAAGCGTCTTATATCCTCTCAATGGGTGTTCGGGCCATCTATACCCCCTATAGGGTGCTGCATCAAATAGGAAGATTCCAAACCGTCCACAATGACGAAGATCTGATTAAGCATGCTAGAAGGAAAATTTTTCCAAATATGGAGTGAATGTAGATTTGTAGAACACAAGACCATATTGTGAGACCGAGCATGAGATGAAGTGGACCCCAAATATGTTGAATGGTTCAGAAAGAGATATCATGTTCCTGAAAGACTCGCAAAAAGACCACATGTCCAACAATTCACTATTGAAGCCCAACCATAATGGGACTGGCTGACTAAGAAAACAAATATAAGGCCAAACTAAGTAAATTGAAAAGGCAAGTCATGGAGATTCAATTTGAAAATGGTGTTCAAGCCATCGCACATGAAGGAGAAAAGAAGAAACTAGCCTAGGAAAATGAGGCACTCAAAGCTCAGATCAGAAATATGAAGGCTGCCGTCGACAACCCAGAAAGAAGTCAGGCGGATGAAAGGAATATAAGTCGGCTAAGAAAGAAAGTCCTCAAATACCAAGAAAACTTGGAAAAGTGTGAAGCCAGTCAGGTAAAGTTACAGGAATAGTGGAGAAAGAAAGCAGAAGCGCGGGCACGGTTTGTGCAACAAATGAAAAGAAAATATGAAGGGACTATCACCAGTCAAAGAAGAAAAGTGAGTAATCTTGAGAGTGAAGCAGCCCAATGGGCTAAAGATATTAAGGCTGATAGGGAACATTGTTATAAGCTGAAGGCCTAAATGAAAAAGACATGCAGCAATTGCAAAACCAGCCATTTCATGACTCCAAAGTGTTGGAGACCAGAAACCAACCGATAGGGCGATTATATCAAGAAAAGTGTAGGATCAAAACCATCACTGATTACATCACCCTGAAATTCCAAACATGCGAGGATATGAATCGAACCACCTTCTTTGCTGTAGTGATGATTTTCATCTATTAAGTAATGATAGATTTTGTAGCAACTACAAGGGTATCTCGCATATAAGCCTGCGACGAGGCTGAATGATGCCCCGCGGGCCCCAGTAATGGAAGCTTTAATGTATTCCTAACTTTTCAAGCATTCAGTTTGTATTTTGTATCATTTCGAGTTTGTAGTTTATTACCAAGAAACTAATTAATTTAGTATCTTTGTAATAGATGTTTTATTAATGAAATTTGAAAATCCTCAAAAATTGTTTCCTGTGTTTTGGCACTTGTTTTTCAAAGAATTAAGCTTGGTCTGATTCATGCGGGGTCATGGTATGTAGGCAGTCTCAATAAGATTCGAATGTTTCCTTAAAATAAAAGAAAGAAAAGTAAAAAAAGGGAATAGAAACAAAAAGAGAGAAAAAGAAAACAAAATGAAAAAACATGTCAAAAGAAAAGGCAAGAAAAAGAAAAGAGAGTGGAAAATAAAAGAAGGAAATAGGAAGGGACAAGAAAGAAGCTAGGATGAAGCATGAAAACCGTCGCAAGACATGTAGATACCCGTTTAACTGCTTAGGTGCATCACACCCTAACGTGCGATCAACTGTCTATTATCTATCTCAAACTAACCGTTTGCTGCTTGTAGTTCCAGTCTACGGTTTTTATAAATGGTTGTTGGTTCTTGCAGTAACCTGGCTTCACATCCATACTTCACAAGATCGAAAGAAAGCATTGGAATGTCTTCAAAAATCACTCTGCCAACAATTTCTATCACGGACGAGAGCCGAATCTCAGACATCCTGGCATCAGAATCAATAACCGCCAAGGAAAATAGGCTATTACGTCTACACATGATGGATATGTGAGACGCTTGGTTAAATGGAAAAGAGCCGCCTAGTGCAATTCCTGGATTTTTCCTAAGCTTTTCCCTAGAATGGGTGGAACTTCCACTGTCCCAATCAGTAAACCCAGTATCCCACTAGGACACCCATCTATCTCAGCGCATTTTGTAGGAACTCCTTCAGAGGTTTGCCTTTAGATAGTCATATCCAATGCAGTCCCAAAAATCTTTACGCCTCCCCTCTCCCCCCATGCTCAGCTACAACACAACCTGCTGTGCCCAGGCCCACTTTTGATCCTTCAACCTTCACATTCCAAACACTCACCCCCCAAATGGAGCCTCTTCAGTACCCCACTTATACTTATTCGCAGCCACCTCTATTTGAGTTCATGACGAGACAGGAAAAAACTCCCAAAACTCCGGAACATAAAAAAACGGCAAAGAGGATGAGAAGCCTGGAGCAAATCCTCAAAAACATGCAGGGGCTGAGTGGGTAAAACGTGTTTCATATGCTGAGTTGTTCATGTTCCCTCACGTGCATTTGCCTATGGTATTCAAAACTTTAATGTTTGAAAAATACGATGGGCATGGTGATCCTATTGCGAACCGTAAGAAATACTGCAATCACTTGCGCGGAGCTGGAGGAACAGAAGAATTTTTCATGGCTTACTTTGGGGAAAGTTTGGTGTGTATCACCTCCGAGTGGTACATGGATCATGATATTTCTCTATGGAACATCTGGGATAATCTTGGAAGAGACTTTGTTCTATAGTTCCAGTACAGTATAGACATTGCCCGAGACCGGAACTCGCTAGCAAATGAAAAGAAGAATCCCTCCGAAAATTTTGGGGAGTATACAATCAAATGGCATAAACTGGCATGAAGGGTAAAACCTCCAATGGATAAAGTGGAAATGGCCACGGTATTTCTTCAAGCTCAAGAGGCTGATTATTTCAAGAATATGAGGTTTAGCTATGGGCAAACCATTCACGGAGGCTATTTAAATTAGTGAAATGGTTTAGAATGGACTGAAAATAAGCAGAATTCTAAGCCAATCAGCTATTAGAGCAACCTCCCAAGACATCCAAAGCGGGTCAGAAGGAGTGGCCAAAGGTAAAAAGAAAGAAGAAACACACATGGCAGCCTTAGGTGAACGGCGACAGAGCACTCCTAGACTCATGTTCTCATAAAGATTCCTTAGTATTATTACCCTCATTAAAACATGGCCTACGCTTCTCAACAGTATACGGTCACGAATGCTCAACTTTTTATACCACCGCAGCAACATGCCAATAGAAACCAAACTCCATTTCCAAGAAATCAACATCCTCCATAAAACCACTATAATCTCTGTCCTCCACAGAACAATTTTGCTCCTCGTGATCCATCCATGTGGCAAACGTTTACTCCAATTGGTGAGTCTTACTCCAATCTATTTCTAAAACTTGTCCAAATGGGTCTGCTGCAACTAGTTCCTTAAACTTGTCAGATGTGCCTATCATTAAGGAGCAGAAGGGCATGATACAGATGATTGTTGGACCCTGGAAAGAGAGGTGGAACTTGATAGAGCAAAGAAAAATAGTGCTAAGGGATGAGGATGTCCCAAAGGTGACTAATAATCAATTGCCAACCCACAAGAATAGGCCATTGATTGGGGCGATTTGTAAAGATGAAGAATTTGATCTGGCACTAAAGGCCATAATCACCATTATGGATGCAGAGAGAAAGCCAAAAAGTACCCCGTAGCAATATAAAGGGTAAAATAAGAACAAAGTCACCAAGACAGAACCAGAAAAGGAAGTTGAAACAGGAACAGAGGTAATGCCTCCCAAAGATGCAATTATCTATGTCCCACGAGGCCGTAAAGAAAGGAAGTTGACTTTGAGTCCTCCAAAGAGGCTTCAAAAGAAGAAGGCAACCCATATGTATGTGCCCAAGGGAGCTTATGTGGTGGGGGCGCCAACTAATCCACCAAGTCTGACTGAGCCCGTGGTTATTGGCTGCGCGCCACATAGGCACATGACGGACCCTACTGCAGTACCGTATACTTATCATAAAACAATGGTTACGTAGAAGGGTAAAGAGATCTCAGGGGAGATTCAAGAAAACCGTCCTATGGAGTAGAACTCCAACGTGGAAGAAGTAAACAATGCCACTAGAAAGCATTTCCCATCGAAGAAACCTGTAAGTCCCGAAGAAGTAATAGATTTCTTTCAGAAAATGAAGATGGCAGACCATGATGTGGTTGGTAAACTGAAAAACGACGCTAAACAAGTGTTCTTGCTATCATTGCTGATGAACTCTCCCTAACACCAGAAGGTTTTAATGAAGACCTTGAATGAAACCTATGTGCCAGCTGAAACATTGGTGGAGCAATTAGAATGAATGGCGAAAAGAGTCATTGCTGTCAATATAATTTCATTCAACAAAAACGACTTGCCCCTGGAAGGGGATTCTCACAACAAAGCTTTTCACTTAACTATTAAATGTGAGGGATATTATTTGATGAGGGTCATGGTAGACGAAGGTTTTGGGGTTGACATTTTCCCACTCTCTACACTCCAACGTATGGAAATTGGGACTGGAAGGATTTGTCCCAACAAGTTCTGTGTGTGAGCTTTCAATGGTATCAAAATGGACACAATTGGAGAAATCGATCTGGTTCTGACCATTGTCCCTTGCGGACTTTGAGGTAACCTTCAAAGTGCTAGACATGAACACGTCCTATAATTTCCTTTTGGAATACCTTAGATCCATGCAGTGGGAGTTGTACCCTCTACTCTCGATCAAATGGTGAAATTTGAGCATGAAGATCAGGAGATCTCGGTCCATGGAGAGGATGAACAATCAATCTATCGGGACCTGTCTGTCGCATGTCTTGAAGCGAGGGAAGACAACCAGCACATAATTTACCAAGCCTTTGAAGTTGTGGTGGCAGCTAGTATGATGAAGGAAACTCTTTGCCCCAACCTTTCTTATCCAATGCATCTATTATGGTAGCAAGAGAAATGATCAGACATGGTTTCAAGCCCAAAATGGGACTTGGGAAAGCTTTGCAAGGAATGTCTGAGCCGGTAACTCTGCCCACAACTGAAAGTTCTTTCGGTTAGGCTTCCACCCGATGCCAAATGATAGAAAACAGGCAAAAGATAAAAAGCTTGATGAGTAGGTTCTGCCTCAACCAATGCCACATTCGTATGAAACCTTTGTCAAGCTGAAGTACAGTGAGGAGGAGGAGGATAAGACCTTAATGGCTGATTGAAGAAATATGTGGGGCGATGAGGAAAATACTTTACGAAACCCACGTTGTTGAGGCGGGAGAGGGAACAAACATAGCTGAGGTGTTTTACATGGGACCAAGCCCTATGCTCCAAAAGTTTAAGGCTACACCGTTTCCAATCAGGCGAGAGTCGCGATAGACCTGTCCTGCTAGTTTTTCTGCATCCCAAGTTATTCCAGGGTGTATCGTGGATGTTTTCCTTAGTTTCTTGTCTTGAAATTTCCAAAATAAACCATGTTAACTTCAAATTCAAAGAAAAGAAATTAATATTTCATCATTCATTTTTCTTTATTATTTTTGATTTTGCTATTTTACTCTTTTATTTCTTGTTTTCAGTTCTAATAACGAGTCTTTAAATAACATGACATGCTTGCAAACTTCATGCCCATATCCAAACACGCCGTCTAATTGTGAAAAAATGAACCAAGAACCGGAATATAGTAAAGAAGAGGCTTTTAGGGAAATACATCGAGAATTAGAACAATTTGAGAATTAACCAAAGCTAAACTTGAATGATACTGTGTTGGTTAACTTTAGAACCTCTGAAGAATCCGGGAAACTAAGATAAGCATGCACACAGATGACAAAACTAAGGATGCCATAATTCAATTCCTGTTTGAGTTAAAGATATGTTTGCATGGCCGTATGACGACATGTAAGGACTAAGCGTTGATATGGTAGTGAATAAATTACTAACTTATCCTGATTGCCCCCAATCTAGAAAAAACAGGGAAATTTTAAAACTTACATTAGTGATAAATTCAAAGAAGAGATCACGAAGTAGTTAGGAGTACGAGTTATCCGAGCGGTTCGGTACACTATATGGCTAGCCAACGTAGTTCCAGCGCTAAATAAAGATGGAAAAACCCGAGTATGCGTGGACTATAGAGAGTTGAACAAAGCAAGCCCCTAAGAAAACTTTCCCTTGCCCAATATCCATATCTTTGTTGATAACTGCGCCAAACATGAGACATAGTTTTTAGTGGATTGTTACGGAGGAAATCAACAGGTGTTGATGGATAAAAAGAACATAGAAAAAAAGCCTTCACCATACCTTGAGGAACCTACTGCTACAGGGTCATGACTTTCGGGCTAAAGAATGCTTGGTCAACCTATATGAGAGCCATGACTACCATCTTCCATGATATGATGCATTAAGAAATAGAAGTGTATGTGGACGATGTAATTGTCAAGTCCAAAACTCAAGATGACCATGTGCGGGATTTGAGGAAGTTCTTTGAATGGTTGCACATATATGATTTGAAACAGAAGCCAGCCAAATGTGAGTTCGGGATCTCGCGGGGCAAAATTTTGGGATTTATAGTCAGCCAGAGAGGTATTGAGTTAGACTCGACAAAGATAAAGTATATTCGAGATGTACCTCCTCCGAAGATCAAAAAAGATGTAATAAGCTTGTTGGGAAGATTGAATTATATTAATTGGTTCATCACTCAACTGACTTCCATATGTGAGCCATATTCAAATTGCTAAATTAAGATGCAGCGGTCAAATTGATGGATGAATGTCAAAAGGCTTTCGATAAGATTAAAGATTTCTTGTCCAACCCACCGATTTTTGTTCCACCTTAGCTAGGGAGGCCACTGTTTCTATGCCTGATAGTCTGGGAAAGTTCCTTTGGTTTTATCCTCGGGCAACATGATATTACTAGAAAGAAAGAGCAGGCAATATACTTCTTGAGCAATAAGTTTACCAGCTACGAGGCCATGTACAATTTAGGAAAAAACTTATTGTGCTTTAACATGGGTTGCTCAGAAACTGATGCATTATCTGAAGGCCTGGACCACTTACCTCATAACCATATTGGATTCATTGAAGTACATATTTCAAAGACCAATGCCCATGGGGCGATTAGCAAAATGTAAGATTATGCTCACCTAGATTTACATAGTCTATGTCACTCGTACAACAATGAAGGCCAAGGCACTAGAGACTTATTTAGCCAAAATCCTGATTGATGACGAGTACCAACCTCTGAACACTTATTTCCCAGATGAAGAGGTGAACTCGATAGAGGAAATATCTGAAGATACCGCTGCTTGAAAGATATTATTTGATGGAGCGGTAAATGCAAAGGTGTGGGAATTGGGGGAGTCTTAATTTCACCCACTAGTCAGCACTATCCAGCCACAACTCGGCTTTGGTTCTTCTGCAAGAACAATACAACGGAGTAGGAAGCTTGCATCATGGGTATGAACATGGCAGTAGACCGAAATGTTAAAGAGTTATTGATTGTGGGGGACTCTGATCTAATCATCCGGCAAGCCAAATGAGAATGGGAAACTCAAGATGTCATACTTATCCCTTACCGGAAACATGTGGAAGATCTTAGAAAGCAGTTCAAGATGATAGAGTTTTGGTACATCCCTCGCTGTCACATTGAACTGGTTGATGCACTCGCCACTTTGACTTCGATGTTGCCCCACCCAGGTGCCAACATTGACCCTACATGAAGAGGTGAACTTGATGGAGGCAATATCTGAAGATACCACCGCTTGAAAGATGTTCTTTGATGGAGCGGTAAATGCAAAGGTATGGGAATTCCAGTCAACACTATCCAGCCAAAGCTCAGCTTTGGTTCTTCTGCATGAACAATACAACCGAGTAGACTTGCATCATAGGTATGAACATGGTAGTCAACAAAAATGTCAAAGAGTTATTGATTGTGGGGGACTCTGATCTAATCATCTGGCAAGACTAAGGAGAATGGGAAACCCAAGATGTCAAACTTATCCCTTACCGGAAACATGTGGAAGATCTTAGCAAGTAGTTCAAGACGATAGAGTTTAGGTACATCCCTCACTGTCACATTGAACTTTTTGATGCACTTGCCACTTTGACTTCGACGTTGCCCTACCAAGGAAGTGCCCACATTGATCCCTTGGAAATCCAAATTTAGGGAAAGGCATGGGTACTGTAATGCAGCTAAAGTAGAACCAAACATCCAGCCATGTTACCATGATCTCAATATGTTTCTAAAAAACCAAGAATATCCGGCGCAAGCCACTGGAGACCAAAAGAGAACCATCAGACATCAAGCAAGTGGTTTATTTTTAAGTGGTAAGGTTTTGTACACAAGGACGCGAACCTTAATTTGTTAAGATGTGTTGACGCCGAATAGGCTGGAAGAATCATGCATGAAGTACACACCGGAGTATGTGAACTGTGTTAGAAAATACGCTTAACGCTAAAGGGGGGGTGAATAGAATTATAATAAAAAATAGCGTAAACTTGCGGAATTTAAAAATTGCAGGAATGAAATAAGTGAGATAAGTAAATAATAAAGAACGAACGCACCGATGTATTCTGGTTCACCACAACCCGTGGCTAGTCCAGTCCCCGAGAGACTCTCTCGAGATTTCCACTAATACTGTTAAGCTTACGGGTGCTCAACAAACCGTTACAGCCTGAGAACTTGAGTCACACAAGTCTCAATAACCTTTGCTCGAAGATACCACACTTCAAGACTTCAACCAGAGGAATCACAACGTTCCTTCTTACAATACAAGGGAACAACTTTCCCTTCAAGTGTATAGAAACACTTTGCACTCAAAACAAGACTCTCCTTAAGAGTAGATATGAGTAAAATAAATACGCTCAAGAACGCAACAACTTTCGTCAACAATTTGGCTCTCAAAAACTTATGTAATGAATAAGAGAGTATACAAGCTTTAGCAATAATATTGTCAGTTGTTGTGTTTGTAAGACTGATTTGAAGATGTATTTATAGTGTCTAAGCCATGCATTACCGTTGCCTAATTACCAATTAAGAATTGCTGATTTTGTGCTATGACAATCGATTGTCTACTTGGCACAATCGATTGTTTTTCAATCGTTCCAAAAATCATTCCCAGATTTTACGCCATATAATCGATTACTGGCAATGTTCAAAAAATCATTTCCAGATTTTACTTAAAACAATCGATTGTCAGAGATATACAATCGATTACTTGGCAACGTTCAAAAAATCTTTTTCAGATTTTACTTCAAACAATCGATTACTAAAATCCTATAATCGATTATCTGATGGAGTTTGAAAATATTTTGGCAACGGTCATTTACATAATCAATTATGCTATATGGACAATCGATTATTTATCAGTCTTTGAAAAATCTAATAGACACTGTCTCAACACAATCGATTGTCATAAGGTTCACAATCGCTTTGAAAAATCTGATAGTCACTGCTTCAACACAATCGATTGTCATAGGGTTCACAATCGATTATTTTGTAGCTTTGAAAAATCTTATGGACACTGCCTCAACACAATCGATTGTCATAAGGTACACAATCGATTGTCATGCAGATTTCAAAAATCTGGACACTGCCTTAATACAATCGATTGTCATTAGGTTCACAATCGATTGTCTTGCGGCTGCCTTAACATAATCGATTATCATAAGTACATAATCGATTATCTTTGTCCAGATTTTTAGAGGCATGTTTAAAAATCATTTTGCTGAAATAATTATGCATGATTTAAAATTATTTTGTTCTAAATTAAATATGCATGATTTGATAAAACATGATTTTACGAGAGAAGCCAAGTCTTGAGTTAAGTTGTCGGATCAAGATCACAATTAAAGAACGACTCATGTATAACTTTGTTTAGTCTTGATCTTTGTTTGTCTTGTGCTTGAACTTCGTTACGTGACATTTGTGCGCTTGTGCTTGGACCTCGTCATATGTTAATTGCACATCGTTTATCATTTATCAAAACCTACAAATATGAACATACGTTTAGTTTAATGCCTTGAGAACGTGTTTCAACAATTTCTCCCTTTTTGATAATGGCAAACCTTAATCGGGATATGCATATTAGATAATTCATAATGACGATCCAAGACAAGTAAAGACATGCAATTAGTTCCCCCTCAACATATGAATTCCCCCTCAATTTATGCCAATAAATATTAGTGCATAGCCCTTATTCTTCCCCCTTTTGACATTAGGAAAAATAAAATAAGTAATAACATGTTTATTGAAAAAAATTCCAACTTCATAAAAGGGATAATAAAGCAAGTAATGTCAACATAATTGATTATTGATACTTGATAATCGATTATATAATAAAGATAAATCGATTATTTTTGAAGAGGAATCGATTATTCTGCATCAGTCTTTATAATTCCCCCTGCTTTTAGGGCGATACCTGCAAAAATACGTTTGACGCCTCCGACGCTCAAGTTAGTAATCATGTAAAAGGAAAAATGCAATGCATGACTTAGATCAACGTGGAGTCAAGAATCCCGAGTTCACTGCGAATTCGGAAGAAGGGCTCTTTCTCTAAAGGTTTTGTAAAGATGTCGACCAATTGATCTTTGGTTTCAACAAATTCAATTTCGACGTCGCCTTTGAGAACATGATCTCTTATAAAATGATGCCTAATTCAATGTGTTTTGTTCTTGAATGAAGAACGGGGTTCTTCGTCAAGCATATGGCGCTAGTATTATCACATCTAAGAGGGATATGATCGATACTTAGGCCATAGTCCAAGAGTTGCTGTTTCATCCAAAGGATTTGAGCGCAACAACTCCCCGTGGCTACATATTCAGCCTCGGTTGTGGACAACGCAACACTTACTTGTTTCTTGCTAAACCAAGAAACTAGAGAGCTACCGAGCAAATGGCAAGTGCCACTAGTGCTCTTGCAGTCCAATTTGCATCCAGCAAAATCGGAATCGGAATAGCCAACAAGTTGGCATGAAGAACCTTTGGGGTACCATAGACCCACATTTACAGTACCAACAAGATACTTCAATATACGTTTCACCGCAGTAAGGTGAGACTCCTTCGGACATGATTGATAACGAGCGCATAAGCACACGCTAAACATGATGTCCGGTCTACTAGCAGTAAGATAAAGGATAGATCCAATCATACCTCGATACTTCTTGGTGTCGACTTCCTTACCTTTCTCATCTTTGTCTAGATGGTCGGATGTGCTCATGGGAGTGGCCATTGCTTTTGCATTGCTCATTTCAAATTGTTTTAGCAATTCTTTGCAATATTTAGCTTGACAAATGAAGGTTCCTTCTTTCATTTGCTTTACTTGCAGCCCCAAAAAGAAGGTCAGCTCACCCATCATAGACATCTCAAATTCGCTTGTCATTAACTCAGAAAATTCCTTGCACAAAACATTATTAGTAGCACCGAAAATAATATTATCCACATAGATTTGAACTAATAAAATATCATTATTTTTATGCTTAACAAATAGAGTGGTGTCAACTTTCCCCCTAATGAATTCATTTTCCAAAAGAAATTTGCTCAATCGTTCATACCAAGCTCGGGGAGCTTGTTTGAGACCATAAAGCGCCTTTTTAAGTTTGAAAACATGATTGGGAGATTTAAAATCTTCAAAGCCCGGGGGTTGTTCAACATAAACTTCTTCTTGAATAACACCATTCAGAAAAGCACTTTTTACATCCATTTGATATAAATTGAAATTCATAGAAGAGGCAAAAGCAAGCACTAAACGAATAGCTTCTAATATTGCTACGGGTGCATATGTTTCTTCATAGTCAATTCCCTCTTCTTGATTATAGCCTTTTGCTAGCTTTGTTTCTAGTGATTACACCATTTTCATCTAGTTTGTTTCGAAAAGCCCATTTAGTACCAATTATGGTATGATTCTCGGGTCTTGGCACCAAATCCCAAACATCATTTCGTTCGAATTGGTTAAGCTCCTCTTGCATTGCCAAGGTCCAAAATTCATCCCCAATTGCTTCGGAGATGGTTGAAGGTTCAATTTGAGAAACGAAAGCAGTATGTCCTAAGGTGTTCTTAAGAGTGTTTCGAGTACTTACCTGTTGTTCAATGTCGCCAATTACCTGTTCAAGAGGATGGTCTTTGATTGTTCTCCACGCGTTGGGCAGTTTCGTTTCTTTTTCTAGTTGTGGCGCTTCCTCCAATAATTGTTCCAAGGTTTCACCTTGAATTTCCTTAGGAGTTTCCTCTTGTACTTTGTCTTGAGGACTTATTGTGTTTAAGATACCTGCAGGATCAAAACCAGAATCCTTTCTCGCCAAGCGAGCATTATTTTTGGAAAATACAATATGAGGGGATTCCTCCACAGTTTCGGTTCTATTATTGAATACCCTATATGCCTTGCTATGTGATGAATAACCAATAAAAATTCCTTCATCGGATTTGGCATCAAACTTTCCCAAATTGTCTTTTCCATTGTTATGAATAAAGCATTTACAACGGAAGACTCTAAGATGGGAGATGTTTGGTTTCCTTCCCTTATAGAGTTCATAGGGAGTTTTCATGAGTATTGGCCTTATGACTACTCTGTTTAAAACGTAGCATGCGGTACTCACG
The DNA here is from genome assembly GCA_034376525.1 of Nicotiana benthamiana. Taxonomy (NCBI): domain Eukaryota; kingdom Viridiplantae; phylum Streptophyta; class Magnoliopsida; order Solanales; family Solanaceae; genus Nicotiana; species Nicotiana benthamiana. The sequence continues at coordinate 44,933,264 of CM067326.1, forward strand.
GCATCCGCCCAAAAATGTTTGGGAATCTTAGCCTCATCGAGCATGGTTCTAGCCATCTCTTCGAGATACCTATTTTTCCTTTCCACCACTCCATTTTGTTGTGGTGTGCGTGGAGCAGAGAAGGTGTGCTCGATACCGAGTTCGTCACAAAAGTCCGCGAAGAGATTGTGATCGAACTCTCCCCCATGACCACTTCTTATTGAAGTGACGGTTGTGTCCTTTTCATTTTGAACACGTTTAAGAAAACATTTAAAATTATGAAAAGCTTCACTTTTATGAGCAAGAAATAGTGTCCATGTAAATCTAGAATAATCATCAACAATAACAAAAGCATAACGATTTCTACCAAGACTTCCAATGCGAGATGGTCCAAAAAGGTCCATATGAAGAAGTTGCAATGGTCTAGTAGTTGAAACAATATTTTTCGATTTAAAAGATGCATTTGTTTGCTTTCCTTTTTGACAAGAGTCGCAAATAGAGTCTTTCTCAAATTTCAATTTTGGAAGTCCAATAACTAGATTTTGTGAAACCAATTTGTTTAAAAGATGCATGTTGATGTGAGCTACTCTACGATGCCATAACCACATATCATCTTCTTTGCTCATAAGACAATTCACATATTCAGAAGAAGAATTTTCGAGATCAACCATATAGATGTTATCCATTCTAAAACCACGAAGAATAATTTTAAAATCGCTACGGCGAAAAACTAAGCATTCATTTGAATCAAATAAAACAAGATTTCCCTTGTCACATAATTGACTTATGCTCAAGAGATTATGTGTTAGACCCTTAACTAGCAATATATGCTTAATGGAAGAAGGTTCATCCTTACCGACCGATCCAATGCCGATAATTTTTCCCTTGTTGTTATCTCCAAAGATAACGCTTCCTCCTTCCTTGTGTTCTAGTTGAAGGAACTTGGATTCGTCTCCCGTCATGTGTATGGAGCATCCATTATCAAGGTACCAAAGTACACTTGATCCCTTCAAACATACCTACGAGACAAATTAATGAGTCTTTGGTACCCAAGCTGTTTTGGGTCCTTGAGAGTTAGGTGTAACATGCTGTTGTGCTTGACATGCATTTAAGTGTCTATGTCTAGTGAAACAAGAAGGAACAATATGTCCAATTCGATTGCAATAATGACAAATGACATTTGGATTATGCATTCGTCTAGGTTGATAGTAATTGGACGGACGAAAATTGTTTACTCTACTTTCGACAATACGACTATTATGCATTTCATGAAAATCATTTCTCCTATTATTTGTTCTAGGATATGCAGCATTTCTAGAATAATTATTTCTAGGTTGAAAGCCATTTCTAGGAGTCCTAAAATGTTCAAAGTTTCTGCTAGGATATGCATCATTTCTAGAATAGTTATTTCTAGGTTGAGGGCCATTTCTAGGTGTCCTAAAATGTTGAAAGTTTCTTCTAGTGTTTGGTCTAGCATGCATGTTGATTCTAGGATTGTTATTTCTAGGATGAACATTTGTTTTATTTATTCTAGGTTGAGCCTTAGGTGGTTGGGGTTTGGCTTCAACTTTTTCTTTAGGCTCGTTTTTAAAACCTATCCCATGTTTGGTCGATTTCAAATTAACAAGAACCTCATTCAAATTTTTATGAGAAGAATTGAACTTATCTAAGGTGCCCTTAAGTCTTTCTACCTCACCTTTTAGATGCATGCAAGAAGTACAATTTTTACTAGAACTCTCGGGTTTGTCGGCGCTTCTCTTGCCGAAAAATTTATTTTCTTCTTTCAACTTCTCATTTTCCAAAATCTGTTTTTCCAAATCCTTTTCTTTCAAAGAGAGTTGTTTTTCAAAATCTTTTTCTTTCAAAGAGGCATTCTCCTTAATGCTTTTAACAGTTTTGGAAGCTTTAGTGAATTCACTATACATCTCATCAAAGGCATTTTGCATTTCCTCAAGAGAATAGAAGTTTTTGGAAGAAATTTGACATACCTCTTCATGATTGTTTTCGTGAGCCATGAGACAAAGATTTGCGGCTTCGTCTTCTTCTTCCTCACTTGACTCGTCTCCGGAGTCGCCTCCCCAAGATATGTATGCTCGTTGTTTCTTGAAGGGTTTCTTTTCCTTCTTGTCATTGGGGCAATTTGATTTAATATGCCCGGATTCTCCACACCCATAGCACTTTATTTGATCTCCTTGTTGTTTGCCTTTTCGTTCATACTCTTTTCGCATGAACTTTTGAAATCTCTTAATAACGAGTCCGAACTCGTTATCTCCGTCCTCATCATTTTGAGGTTGGCTTATGCTTGCCTTGAGGGCGATTCTTTGTTTCCTTTGATCATTAACAAGAGGGTTAAGTATAGTAGATTCATAAGTTTTAAGATTACCTCTTAACCCGTCGATGGTGACATTTGAAACGCCAATAGACTCTTGAATCGCGTCGGCCTTTGAGCGCCATTCCGGAGTGAGACTTCAGAGGATTTTTTGGACAAGTTCTTTATCTTTGTAGGTCTTCTTGAGAGCATGTAAGTCATTCACGATTTTTGAAAATCGTTCGAACATGTCATCGATCCTTTCGCCTTCCTTCATATGAAACAGTTTATATGCATGGGTTAGAAAATCAACTTTAGCCTCTCTTACCTGGTCCGTACCTTCGTACGTGATTTCCAGCTTATCCCACATTTGCTTCGCCGTTGTGCAACATGATATTTTTCTGTAATCATTAGCATTTACAGCACAATATAATAGGTTGATGGCTTTAGCATTGTTCTGCACTTTTCGGATATCATCCGCGTCGTATTCATCTTCGGATTTTGGAACCCATTCATTTTCAACCTTTTTGGTTGGAATTTGTTCTCCCTTCATTATAACCTTCCACAAATGAAAGCTATTCGATTGAACGAATATTCTCATCCTCTCCTTCTAGTACGTATAATTTGTGCCATCGAATAGTGGTGGTCGGGTGGAGCATTGTCCTTCACCTATTCCTGCAAAAGAATCACGAGTAGAATCCATGGATTGTTTCTCTCAAACGGTTAAGTTTTTCAGAGAGTTGGGCTCTGATACCAATTGTTAGAAAATACGCTTAACGCTAGAGGGGGGTTGAATAGCGTTATAATAAAAAATAGCGTAAACTTGCGGAATTTAAAAATTGCAGGAATGAAATAAGTGCGATAAGTAAATAATAAAGAACGAACGCACCGATGTATCCTGGTTCACCACAACCCGTGGCTAGTCCAGTCCCCGAGAGACTCTCTCGAGATTTCCACTAATATTGTTAAGCTTACGGGTGCTCAACAAACCGTTACAACCTGAGAACTTGAGTCACACAAGTCTCAACAACCTTTGCTCGAAGATACAACACTTCAAGGCTTCAACCAAAGGAATCACAACGTTCCTTCTTACAATACAAGGGAACAACTTTCCCTTCAAGTGTATAGAAACACTTTGCACTCAATACAAGACTCTCCTTAAGAGTAGATATGAGTAAAATAAATACGCTCAAGAACGCAACAACTTTCGTCAACAATTTGGCTCTCAAAAACTTATGTAATGAATAGAAAATGATGAATAAGAGAGTATGCAAGCTTTAGCAATAATATTGTCAGTTGTTGTGTTTGTAAGACTGATTTGAAGATGTATTTATAGTTTCAAAACCATGCATTACCGTTGCCTAATTGCCAATTAAGAATTGCTGATTTTGTGCTATGACAATCGATTGTCTACTCGGCACAATCGATTGTTTTTCAATCGTTCCAAAAATCATTCCCAGATTTTACGCCATATAATCGATTACTGGCAACGTTCAAAAAATCATTTCCAGATTTTACTTACAACAATCGATTGTCAGAGATATACAATCGATTACTTGGCAACATTCAAAAAATCTTTTTCAGATTTTACTTCAAACAATCGATTACTAAAATCCTATAATCGATTATCTGATGGAGTTTGAAAATATTTTGGCAACGGTCATTTACATAATCGATTATGCTATATGGACAATCGATTATTTATCAGTCTTTGAAAAATCTAGTAGACACTGTCTCAACACAATCGATTGTCATAAGGTTTACTATCGCTTTGAAAAATCTGATAGTCACTGCTTCAACACAATCGATTGTCATAGGGTTCACAATCGATTATTTTGTAGCTTTGAAAAATCTTATGGACACTGCCTCAACACAATCGATTGTCATAAGGTACACAATCGATTGTCATGCAGATTTCAAAAATCTGATGGACACTGCCTTAACACAATCGATTGTCATTAGGTTCACAATCGATTGTCTTGCGGCTACCTTAACATAATCGATTATCATAAGTACATAATCGATTATCTTTGTCCAGATTTTTAGAGGCATGTTTAAAAATCATTTTGCTGAAATAATTATGCATGATTTAAAATTATTTTGTTCTAAATTAAATATGCATGATTTGATAAAACATGATTTTACGAGAGAAGCCAAGTCTTGAGTTAAGTTGTCGGATCAAGATCACAATTAAAGAACGACTCATGTATAACTTTGTTTAGTCTTGATCTTTGTTTGTCTTGTGCTTGAACTTCGTTACGTGACATTTGTGCGCTTGTGCTTGGACCTCGTCATATGTCAATTGCACATCGTTTGTCATTTATCAAAACCTACAAATATGAACACACGTTTAGTTTAATGCCTTGAGAATGTGTTTCAACAAACTGCACATGAATAGCCATGTGCTAGCATAAAAAATTTTCCGAGCAACTATTATTGGACAATCATGGAAAAGGATTGTTTTAGCTTTGACCGGAAATTTCATCAGTGTCAGGTGCACGGTTGTTTGATTCATGCACCTCTCAGAAAACTGCTTCCCATGTCAGCACCCTGGCTATTTGTAACTTGGGACATGGACGTCATTGGGTCAATTGAGCCGAAAGCCTTAAATGGGCACAGATTCATACTGGTTGCCATTGATTATTTCAAAAAGGTGGGTCGAAGCCATCACTCTTAAATTGGATACTAAGTAAGCAGTGGTCGATTTTTGTCAATTCCAATATTATTTTCCGTTTTTGCATTCCCGCAACTATCATCACAGATAATCCTGCAAATTTAAACAGTCGATTAATTCGAGAGATATACGAACAATTTAAGATAACGCATATGAACTCTAGTCCTTATCAACCCAACACTAATGGTGTTATCAAATTATCTAATAAATACATCAAGAAGATCATGAGAAAGATGATTCAGAGCTATATGTAATGGCATGAAAAGTTCCCTTTCGCACTACTGGGATATTGCACCACAGTGCGCACGTCAGTAGGAGCAACCCCATACCTCTTAGTCTATGGAACTGAGGCTGTGATATCTGGGGCGGTGGAAATCCCTTATCTATAGATAATTGTTGAAGCTGAGATCGATGACACTGAATGGGTGAAGACTCATTTGGAACAGCAAACCGTAATTGATAAAAAATGAATGGCTGCGGTTTGCTACGGGGTAGTTGTACCAATAAAGAATGTCCCGTGCTTATAACAAAAAAGTACAGCAAGAAATTTATATGTGGGATAACTTGTGTTAAGGCGCATTCTTCCTTACTACCAGAAAGAAAGGAGATGATCCCGAAGCAGCCGTGAACGTAGACGCATTAAAAAAGTATCATGTTTAGACTCTCTATTACAATGATTCTGTCCAGTTGGGATGATGAAGGCTTTCATTCCTGCTGTACAAAGACTATCAACCCTTTTGCAAACCCATTTGAGATGGTTAATCTTCTTTTATTACCTTATTTGGAACCTGGAATTGTTATTAAAAAAAGCTAAAGAAGTAAAAACAAAACAAAATAAAAACAAGAAATAACCAAAAACAAACTTCCTGAACTACGTTTGACATAATGCCGAAAGGATATGTATGCAGCCTCTTTCTGGGGTTCAGTCACACAAAAATAAAAATCCCAATTCCCACAAAAGTGAAACTAAGACAGATGATGTAATGGCTTAGCTATGAGCCCACTATGATGGTTCCAAAGTTGTAATTCCCTCCACAAATATTTTTACCAAAAAACCTTGTCCAGGTCCTTACGATCAATTCGCAAAGGTGTGGGAGTTGAAAAAATGATTTTTGGAATATGGTGTTGTCCAAATTGATAGAAATAAAATGAAAGTCTTATCGGTGAAAACCCATGTACGCCATAAGGCGACAGTGAGCAGAGAAATTGAAAATGAGAGTCAATTTTGCGGAAACTTGTAAAGAGCATTATCGGGCGACGGTGAAAAGAGAAATGAGAGAGGTCGATTGGGAAAAACACGCAAAGGGCGTTGTCTGCCAAAAAGAGGACACCTCCCACCAATAAAAGAGTCCTGGCAAGGTTTCTTGGTTTTGAAATATGGTCAATGATTACGAGAAGTTGGGTAAGTTTTTGTGGGTCGGGCATCCAGTCCAAGAAGCATGTCATGTCCATTTGAAGCCTGCATGCATCTCCGAATAAGTCCTTCTTTTCCCCCCAAAAGGACGCTTCTATTACTATCATCTTGCTCTCTGCGTACTTTTTTCCTTGAATCCCTTTTGGTCTAACTCTGATTCCGAAACTACTACAAAGAAAAGGTGGAAGGATTTGTTTTACAGGGCTCTACCTAGCAAGAGCTAAAGAAAGGTACCCAGCGGATGCATTAAGCCAATCCTCAATGGCCATGACTGTTGTCGCTTTCAAAGAAATGATATTGAAAATGAAATAATGTCCAATAACAAAGGTTCTAAGAGCATAATAAAGTGAAATACCGGAGCCCCACATGGGCGAGCTATAATGAATTCGTGAAGGTTGAGTCCCTCGTTTGAAAGAGAGAATAATCTTCAAAGCCAGCAAGCAACAGAGGTTCTTGACATGAGTTCGGCCGGGATCAAGCAGTAAAGGCCAAAAAACCAGCCATCATTTAAAGCTAAAATTGTTCTATGTTTGGAAATAAAAACAGGTGCGATCCAACAAACTGTGCAAAAGCATGTGCATCCCAAAAGAAAAACGCACAAGTGATGAAACAACTTTGCAGCAAATAATCAATGCAAAAGGGATGTTTCCTATAAGTTATTTCCTACATCTTATCATAAAAAAGGAAAAGATATAAAAAAATAAGAAAATCCCAAAAGAGGATAGTTTAGAATTCCCAATACCAACCTGATACCTTTTGCCAACATTAGGGCTCTAATTCATGAGTTGAGCATTTTACCTTTTAGCCAACATTAGGGCTCCAAACAGATTAATTGTGCCTTTTAAACATAGCGCCTCAATTCTCCAGTATCCCTTAGCCAACATTAGGACTCCAATCCCTGAGTTGAGCTTTTTACCCTTTCGCCAATATTGGGGCTCCAATCTTTGAGTTGCGCCTTTTAGACATAGGGCTTCCATTCCCTAGTCTCCTTTTGCCAACATTAGGGTTCCATCCCTAAGTTGAGTTGTTTATCTTTTAGCCAATATTAGGGATCCAATCCCTGAGTTGTGGCTTTTAGACATAGGGCCTTTATTACCTAATCGCCATTTGCCATCATTAGGGCTCAAATCCCCGAGTTGAGCTTTTTACCTTTTAGCCATCATCAGGGATTGAATCCCTAAGTTGTGCCTTTTTAGACATGGGGCCTCCATTCCCTAGTCGTCTTTTTCAAACATTAGGGCTCCAATCCATGAGTTGCGCCTTTTAGACATAGGGCCTTCATTCTATTGTCGCCTTTTAGCTAACATTAGGGTTCCAATCCGTGAGTTGCACCTTTTAGACATAGGGTCTGTATTCCCTAGTCGCCTTTAGCCAACATTAGGGCTCCAATCCCTGAGTTGAGATTTTTATCTTTTAGCTAACATTAGGGATCCAATCTCTATGTTATTCCTTTTAGACATAGGGCCTCCACTTCTTAGTCTCCTTTAGCCAACATTAGGATCCTATTCCTAAGTTGAGGTTTTTACCCTTTAGCCAACATTAGTGCTCCGATCCCTGAGTTGTGCCTTTTAGACATAGGGCCGCCATTCCCTATTCGCCTTTTGCCTACATTAAAGCTCAAATCCCTGAGTTGAGCTTTTTACCTTTTAGGCAATATTAGGGCTCAAATCCTTGTCTTGAGCCTGTTAGACATAGGCCTCTGTTCCTTAGTCTCCTTTAGCCAACATTAGGGCTCCAATTAATCAGTTACATCTTCTATACATAGGGCTACAGTCCCTAGTCTCCTTTTGCCAAAATTAGGGCTCCAATCCCCGAGTTGAGCTTTTTACCGTTTATCCAAAATTAGGGTTCCAATCCCTAAGTTGCGCATTTTCGAAATCGGGCCTCCATTCCCTAGTCGCCTTTTTCCAATATTAGTGCTTCAATCTCTGAGTTGAGATTTTTTACTTTTTAGTCAACATTAGGGCTCCAATATCTGAGTTGTGCATTTTTGACATAGGGCCTCCATCTCCTAGTCATCTTTTGCCAATATTAGGGCTCCGATCTCTGATTTGAGCGTTTTACCTTTTAGCCAACATTGGGTTTCCAATGCCTAAGTTGCGCCTTTTAGACATAGGGCCTCCATTCCCTAGTCGCCTTTTGCTAACATTAGGGCTCTAATCCCTAAGTTGAGTTTGTTGCCTTTTAGTAAACATTAGGGCTCCAATCCCTGAGTTGTGACTTTAAAATGTAGGGCCTTCATTCCCTAGTTACTTTTTGCCAACATTAGGTCTCCAACCGCTGGGTATAGTTTTTTATCCTTTAGCCAACATTAGGGCTTCTATTTCCTTGTCACATTTCGCCAACATTAGGTCTCCAATCCCTGAGCTGTCATTTTAGCAATAGGGCTCCACCCCCATTTTGTTTTATCATAGACAAATACAATTCTTGAAAATGAAAAACAAAGAGACAATGAGTTTTGACTTTTATCACAAATAACTTACGAAATTTTCCTAGTGAAAACTGAGGCTGGAAAATTTCGTTCAATTTTTTGTTTTGTTGTTTTAGCAGGCTTGACGTTGGGGCACAGGGTTCGAGATGACAAAAATAGTGAGTTCAAAATGCTGAAGCGGACAAGGATACGAACTGCTCAAAACTTGTTTAAAGTCACAAGCTCTACCTCTCCCGCTTTGATCCAATGTTGAAGAAAGAACCACCTACAACTTGCGAGCATCAAGATTTAGATCGGAGTTCACAGCAAAATCAGCTAAAACTCAAGTTCAAGATTCAAGATATTTATAGATTGGAATTTTGTAACTCATAGTTGATAGGCATAGCTAGCTTAACTTGGATTTTTGTTTGTGTATAATAAGGAGGTCAGCAAGTAGTAGAAGCAGCAACAGCAGTGAAGTCACAGCTCCTGGTAGTCCCAGCTACCAAAACTTCCCGATCTACACTAACCTGATTGCTCTTTATCCGAGGATTTGTAGGCAACCTCTGAAGCAAGGTACGGTCAAGCTTTTAAAAAGATGCTTCTCACGGAGTATTCAAACGGGAAAAAATCGCTCATATCCGCTCACTTATCTTTGCACGAAAACTCTTCGTGTTTCTGGGGAAAGAGGGGTAGCTCTGAGCATGTGATTTTTGCCCTACATAAAAAACTCATATAAATTCAAACAAAATCATCTCTTTTATCGGTTTGCAATGTTGTGGATTTTTGTGACATTTTGTTAATTGTTTGCATTTTCTTGTGCTTTTTTTTGTTAACTAATGAAAAATATAAAATACATGTGTATTCTCTTTTAGGATTTAATTTAGAATTTTAGGATTAATTCAGTAAAGAGGTTTTTTGATAGAAGGAAGTCAAAAAAATTGTCATCTTGCACCTTTTAATTTCAATTTTTGATTTTGAGTTAGTATTTCTTTAATTTATTAATTGTAGTAATTATTTAGGTTTAAATAGCAATTTTGATAAATTAATTTTGGATTTTAGTTTCAATTGTAGAAAAAGAAAAAAAAGAGAAAAACCAAAGGGATTTAAGGAAAATTGGGCCAACTTCATTTGATCTCTTTTGAGCCCAAACCTTTTCCCCTATGAAATCTGGTGACCCATGCCCAATGCTCCCTCTATCAAAACACACAACCCAACCTATTCTCCAATACACATGCGCCAAATCAGCCAGAGAATACCAAATCCCTAAACTCCACGAGCACTATTCTTCGTCTCCGAAGAACACAAACAAGACCCAAAGTTCTGTCCAAATCCATGGCGAGTGAGCATAAATACCTAACCCACGCGTCCCTCTATCTCTCCTCTTTCCGCTACTAACAGCTCATGACGCCGAGATTCCCTCTCCTATTACTTCCTCATTTTTAGACCTATCTCACGGTTGGAAGCTTCTGGAGATGAAATGTTGGATGAGCGTGAGGCGTTGAATTTATTTCCCAAAATTCGAGGCCCATATTCATCAAGGATTGGTCTCCAAAAAAGGCTTTATCCAATTTTGTGAGGGGACTCAGCGAAAAAGATTCAGAAAAAACAAGTGGAAAGCATTCTAGAATTTATGGTTTTCTGAGTTTGTTTCTTTCTTCTGGATTGATTTCATTAAATATTTAAGAGAAAGATATTTTTTTACTTTCTGAGTCCTGTTTTGAATTCAAAAGATATGAAAAGATGAATTGAATCTCGGGTTTGATTATCTGTTGTTGTTCTGCTGAGTTGTTGCTGGACCTCGATAGGATTTGGAGGCGAGAGTTGTATTGTCGGGTTTATAATTGTAATAAAAGAAGATTTGCAACTTCAGGTTCCATTTTCCTCTCTATGTTTCAATGCGACTCTTTTTTGCTCAGTGTTTTTTGATCTATCAGATTTAATCTAGTGTGGTTTGTTTGTGTTATGATCGAACTTTTTGCTAACTAGATCTGTTTGCAATGGTAGTATGTGTTTGAGTATTTGCAGTTAGTAGAAATCGATTTGAGTAGTCATCTGGTTTGAAGTATATTTTGAATCAATGTGTCATTACTTAAAATGAACGATTTGTTCAGTTTCTTTTGGTGATCTTCTTTGCAATACGCTATAGTATTCGTGATTATTTAATAGAGCCATAAGGTTCAAAAAGTTAATTAATAGTTCTATAGATGCTATACTGGAAATGTGTGGTCAACCTAGAATGATTTTCACTGTTAGCTTTGGTGTTGTTATAGAGGATTCAGCATACAACTAATCAATGGTTGTGCTAAGGCTGACCTCAAATAAATTGGTTCTAATATCTTTAGAATAGAGTTGCTGGATGTCTTCTATGTGCTGATTGATAAACTGTAGCATTGCACTTGTTTAGTCGACTCTATTTAAAATATTCTTTCAGTTTTGTCATGGTTATTATGTGTGACATGGTGCATTAGTCAAGCTAGTGCATATTTTGAAGGGTTTTTGTCTAATGTGAATCCTACTATGTTGTTCTATGAATCGGGATCTTTGGTTGACGTCTCTACTAACTTGATCTTAGTATACTCTTTTAAGAGTTTTGAAATGAAACCATTTGAAGGTTTAACAAATGTGAGGCCTATTGGATACCTTAACTGGATGGACTGATGTTTACGTGAATCAACCATTCTGAGTTAGTGTCTAAGCATGAATATTAGCATGTTTACTTGAATCGACTTCTAGGCTAGCATGGGATCATTCCGCTGAAAATTTGCTTCGTTTGCACTGCCCAAACAGTCTATTTGCACAACTTTGAGTGTAAATTTCTGCAATGTTAGCAGGCAGCAGCTCTGACGTATTAGTAGTTCATGTGTTTATATGAGTTTTTCTTGATTTTGTGATTGCTAATCAGTCAGAGTAAATCTGCAGAGGTGAGTTTGTTTTTGATAGGTTCATCGTTGGGTAGGAGTTTTCAGTGAATTTTATTTCGTCAATTTGGGGTATAACTGATGCATGTAAATCATACTGTTGTCCAATGGCTCTTGTGTAGTAATCATTTCATCGGGTAGTCCCATTCGTTTCCCTGGAATGTTTTGGAACATGTTTGTAATATCAGGAGGGGAATCTGAACTATGTGCTTCATTGATTCTGATGTGTTGCTGCATACTCATGTCGTACTACTACTATCATGAGTTTGAAACTAGAGTAATCTTGCAAAAACATGGATTTCAAGGGATGTAAACAAGCACCAGTTATGTTGTAGTTTGTGATTACATTTGGTAATTGTATGATTGGTTTTTTATGGTTTGTCTTCATGTAATGGACATTTTCTTCTTCTCCCTAAGCTTCTGCATATAATCTGCTCAAAATCCTTATGTTTCTCATGCTGGTACAAGATAATAACATAGATGAATTCATTTCATTTGATATTAAGTGGTTAAATCCATAGCTGGTTTAATTTTGTGCAGCGCTCTAATGGTTATTCACTGGCTGCATATTTCCACACTATGTGCTTCTTCTTTCTTAGCTCACATTTTTTCCTTTTGAAAAATTCATATTACCTTCTCTTCATGCAATCAGGCTGCCGAGTTGGGCTTCAGGTGGAGCCCAGTTGTTTTACACGTTGGGCCTGCAGAAATAGGCAGGCAAACATCGAGATTTAGACTGGCCTAGCCATTTCATAATATAATAGGGTTGGTCCTTTACGAGTTTTAATGTTTTATGGAATTATTAGATTGAGTCTGACAAAATATATGTAGGAGTGAGCTTACGTCCTTTAATAAACTAGTAATGTCCTTTAAAATAAATTGTGGTGCGTTGCACAAAATTAAATCACAAATTGCGCGGCCCTTTTAGTTATACCTTTTAAAATCCTTAAAACACGGGACATACCATATAGTAAATTTTCATGGCCTCGCGCAAATTTAACAATGCATTAGTTGCTTGAAGTGCGTCATTTAATAGTTTACCTTCCTAAACTCGGGTTTGCATTTCATGTGACCCAAATCTAAATCCAATAACGTTGAATAAAATATGCTACGGATGGGGGTGCATTTCATGTGACATGATCCAAAGGCACGAATTAAACGACGTTCAAAATTCATTCAAAATTAATTATAAGCGGTAAGTAATTTTAAAATTGCACTATAGGATGAACATGTTTTAAAATCAGATATGCTTTTCATTTTCAGACCAATTAAGATAGTTGAAGCGACCGTGCTAGAACCACGGGATTTGAGGGTACCTAACACCTTCCCTCGGGTTAACAGAATTCCTTAGTCAAAATTTCTAGTTCTGAGACTTCATTTGGAAATTCAAAAATTTCCTCGACTCGGGATTCTAGATAAACCGGTGACTTGGGACACCAAAGGCCAAATCTATCCCTAGCGGCGACTCTGACAAATAAATAATCCCATTTCGAATAATGTCACTTAAATTTGAAAAAATCCCTTATACACTATCCTTGGTGTAGGTGTATAAAAAATGAGGTGTGACACTAAGGTTAGACCAAACACTTACCTCAAACTTCTTCGGTCAATTCAAACTCTAATAACCGCCTTGCCTCTCAAATTTGGCTCCAAATCAATTGTATAGATACAATAATAAATTCAATACATCAATAAATGCTAAACAATGCAAACCCAATGCTTAATTATAGCTTTTCCATCATTTTTTCTCAAAACCCAAAAGTTGACCCTGGGCCTGCTTAGTCAAAATACGAGGTTCCGACAAAAATCAAATCACCCATTCACCTACGAGCCCGAATATATCATTTGCTTTCAAATTCCACCCAAAAACGAGGTTCAAATCAAGAAAAACCAAAAACCCCTAACTCTACCCAAATACCCAATTTTCTACCATAAATCACATGTTTTAGGCCTAGAATTTCATTAAATGTTGATGAAAATGGAAGAAAACGGGTGGAGATTACATAACCAAGAAGTTATGGAGAGAAAGTGCTTCATAAATCGCCCAGAGCTTTGGAGAAGAAGGAACTTTGGAAATTTTTTAAAATCTCATTTACATAGAATTTTTGGAATTTAAAATAACTGGGTGAATTTGTTCTACCCAATCGCGGGCAATAGGTTGCAATCGCATAGGGTAAAGTTTGTTGGGCACTGCGATCGCCGACATAAAGTTGCAATTGCATAGAGTTGAGTTTTTGAGCACTACGATCGCGGACGATAACACGTGGTCGCATACAAGAAGAAAATGAAAGTTGGGTTTATATAACACCATCGCATAGAGGAGAATGCAATTGCATAGAAGGATATGTGAACCCTTGAAGTTTGCGCTATGCGATCGCGACCCTTTTTATACAATCGCATAGAGTAAATCACTGGAAAATAGACATCAGCTATTTCTTCAACATTTCTACGGCTAGAAAAATGTTGATACTCATTCGAGTCACACCCGAGCACTCGGGGATCTAACCAAACACATGAACTAACTCAACAACATCATACGAACTTATTCGTTTGATCAAATCGCCAAAATAAGATACAAAAATGGAACTTTAGACCTCATTAACTTTGAAATTTGGAATTTTATGTCCGAAATACGTCAAACGACATCCATTTTTATACAAACTTTATAGTAATATCTTAATTCACAAACAAGACCTGTATCGGGGACCCGATACCAACATGTTCCAATCACATATCACTTAGATTTTTTCTTAACAATTTTAGAAAAATAATTTCTTTTAACAATTTATTTCTCAGGCTCAGAACATTGGAATTCGATTTCGGGCGTACGCCCGAGTCCCATATTTTTCTATGGACCCTGCGATATATTCAAATAACAGGTCCAAATCCGTTTGCCCAAAAAGTTTACCAATGTCCAATTTATTGTGAGCATGTGATTTTTGCCCTACATGAATTACTCTTGTATATTCAAACTGAATCATTTATTCTATTATTTGGCAATTTTGTGGTTTTTGGACATTTTACGTGTTTTGTCCGTGCATTTAAATTAATGAAAAATACAAAATTCTTTGCATGTGCATTTAGGATATTGTTATGCATTTTAGGATTAATCAGAAAATCAATTGTTTTATGGAAAAAAATCATCAAAATATCGTGTAATTTGCATTTTTAATGTTAATCTTGATTTTTTGAGTAGTTTTTGTGCTAAGTTGTTTTAATTAATGGTTTGAATTGTCATTTTTGTGTTTAATTAGTTTTTTAGTTTTAGTTAATTCATTTTTAGGAATTAATTGAGATTTATGTTTAGTTTTAGTTAATTCAGTTTTAGGAATTAATTGAGATTTATGTTTAGTTTTAGAATTAAAAGAAATTAAAAGGAAGTTGAAAACAAAAAAGAAACAAAGAAAAAAAAAGCAAAACAAAATCTGGAAAATTGAGCCCTATATTGGGCCCAAAATTCTTCTAAAGCAGTCCAAAAACCCTCCCAAACCCCGGTGCATGCCCACCCCAACCCCGTCCAACCCCTTCTCCTAGCCAAACGACGTTGTTCCATGGCAATTCAATCTGGGCCGTCGAGGTTGGCTTGATCCAATGGTTGTGAAGCCTGCCTCACTTAATATAAATATGTTCAAACATTACCCCTTTACCCCCCTCTCGGTCTCTACCCCTTCTCTCATCAGAGACTTGTAACGCCACCATTTCCCACTGTAAACAGCCGGCCGAAAATCGTCTCTACCGGAGGCGATTACTCAAAAGTATTCAAATAAACACCACTCCACTTCCTCAACTTCCTCTTTCAAAATCTGGGCCCGGTTTCTCTCAAATCCCCACCAATCGTCTCGAATATCCATTCGAAATGTCAGGTACTCCGCCACGTACGGCGGCACCGGCCCTAAACTCCATCAAAATAACACCCTAAAGCACCCAGACCTCCCTAATTCTAAATCCTTATTCCACCGCCCTCAAACCTCTCTCTAAGTGCTCAACACCCCAAAGCTAAGGGTTTCGGAGTTTGCATGGAAGTCTCCTTCGAAACCAATGTCCAATTTGGATTTAAGCTAAAGTCTCCTAGGCTCTTCTTTTCTAAACGTCCCTCTTCCTCATCTTTTCTATCAGTTTGGTTTTGTTTTTGAATTAGGTTTAAGCCATTGAATCTCTTCTGTCAATTTTAGCATTTGTTTGTTAATTGACTTCAAAATTAGGTTTAGTTTTGTGTTAGTTAAATTTGTTCTAGTCTATTGTTTGAATTCCATCCTTGAGTTCAATTAGTTTTAGTTTGGTTGTTAAGTGGATTTCATGATTGGTTCCTAAAGTCGAATTAGATTTTGTGCATAACAGTTGAGTCTGTCATTTGGAAAATCTGGGTTACATTATTCGCTTTTAATATATCTTGGGGTACAATTTTTTTATATTACGGGTATAGTTCATTATGCTGATTTTCTTTCCATTTCTTTCGTAATTGGATTTTTTTGGACATATCATGATTCAAACCTGAACAAGAATATTTATAATCAAAGGGCAATTCAGGGTAATAAAAGAGGTAAAATCAAGGCAATTCAGGGGTAGTTTAACAAGTACGGAGAAAAGAGTCTTAGTATAACTGATTTTAAAAGCGTCGAGTAGGGGTCTAGGAAGAAATTCAGATTTTTAACAGCACATCTTGGGTCGCAAGCAAATAAGTGAAGGAACCTATGATAAAAACAAGAAATTTAAAGAAGGACTAAAGGGCAAAAGTGAATTTATGAAGCTTGCCCTAACTCTTGCATATAAAAGGCACGATGTATTTGCCTTAGGGGTAAGGGGGCAAGAATAGAAAAGGGAAATTTTTTAACAAAAAGAGAACACAGGCGGCTGAAAATTGGTCAAGGTTTTTACAGTCCTATTTCCACTCTGAGTTTTGGAACTCTTCATCTTTGAAAATTAATTACTCTTGTGTGAGTGTTTTGCAAAGGCTCGAGTTTGATTCCTGTTGAAAATCTTGGTAGATTGAGTAGTCATATCACTGTTTCATTGGTTATTTCTGTGTAGATTTCCTTGATATTATTGCTTGGAATTGTTGTTGATGGTTTATGCTGTTTGGTTTCTTCTTAAGCTCATAGCCCCATTGTTTATCTGTTGTATCTGGTACATACTGCAAACCTCAATGTGTAATCAAATTGGGAGATGAATGAAGCTATTTCAGGGTTGAAGCATTAGTTGTCGTTTAAGAAAAATGACCATGTCCCCTTGCTTGCCAGTTTTAGACTATTGATGTAGATTTCTTTCTTAAAGTAGTTAGGGATTAAGCTATAATTAATAATGGACTACAAATTATCGTTTCTCTACACGCGCTAGTTTTGTTTATTATCTGTAGTATACTAATTGGACATGTATAACTGAACGTTTGGTAGGCTGGTTTATAGCCATTGCTTGAAATGATTTGTATGTTAGACTATCAGTTTCCCCCTTCCCTCCTAGTTTCCTCATATTTCAGTGCTCGAATTCACTGATGAGTCGTGTAGCTGTTAATTTTAGTAGTATAATTTTGTCAGCAATTCATGATACCTAGAGGAATCATCAGATTCTATCATTGATCCAGTGTGTATGGATCTGGTGTTCTTCTAGTAGTTTTGTCAAGCTATAATAATTGAGTCTTTTTTTTACTCATAAGGCATGGCATTCATATAGAGTTTAGCTTAAGGTAATACTGATTCCTTTCAAGTGTTTCAAAGTTTGTAAGAATGTTTAAGCGTTAGTTTGAATTTTAATTTTGGAATATTGGGAGACCATAAGAAGTAATTATGGGATTAATCTGTTGATTTGCATAAGTATATTCTGTGAGTACTAGGTGTTTAAAATGGGATTTAGTCAATTCAAGATCTATGCATTAGTGTTTGGTTTTCACAATTTAGTTTTGTGGTCATTTGACTGAACCTACAAATCTGCCAATGTACAATCTGTTGTCAATGTCTTTCATTAGATTAAATATTTCTTCTATCCAATTGCTTAAATGTGATTCCATGGCTTCTTGCTCGATCTAGGTTTGCTCCGTTGGCGTTGGACTTGTTTCGACGCTTATTCGATTCAGGCCTGGCACGACCATCTTCAGCGTTGTGGAGGCTTCATCCTACGTGCACATCACGTGGACTGGGCTTCTTTTGGGCGTAGGACTAAAATTGTCTGGTCCGTCAATAATTAAATGGCGGCCTTAGGCCTCTAGTTAAGTGGCAGAGTCGAGCTAAGGGTCTGTTCAGTAATGGATATTGTCCTTGTTAAATTCTGGACTTGGTCTTGGAGTAAATATATTCTTGAATACCTTGATGCTAGTTAATTCATAACAATAATGGGTTAGATTTTTTTAGAGACGAACCTTAATAATTAATAGTTTTTTTTTGCAATCCACTAGGAAAGCCCTTAGGGCTAGTTTTCATTAACAATTGAAAAATAAAATTACAACAATTAGGAAAAGTAAAAATAAGGGGGACAATAACACCGGTACAACGAGGGAGAGATAGAATGGAGTTCTTCACGAAGTTTGAAACAAAGGAATAAAAAATAGTTTCTCTATGGCCTCCTCGTTTTGAGACATTATGGCTTAGCGGTCGACCCCGGTAACAAAGAAGGAATCCATAAAAACTTAGGATCCGACACCATGATGAAATACTACCCTCATGATTAGACCATGTCCCTGAGATTTGATAATCTGGAATCAAAGAAAGATAATAAATGGCTCTTATGGTGTGACTTGGAAGAAAGGTTTCTCTATAGAGGAAAGGAATAACAATTTCTTGCTATAATTTATCCTATAGAAAATCTAGTAACAAGAAGATTTAATCGGAAATATCGACAAATTCTTGTGGAGTCCAAAAAAATGAAATTAAAAAAAATCAACTGCTCATGCTCAAATTTAATCTCTATCGAATTTGAATATCAGAATAGCGGATATAGTCATGATGTTACCCATATAACACAACCGGCCTAGACCTTACCTTACTAATCCTGTCGAAGCAAATAAAAATCCTTACCTACTAGGAAGCATGTAAAAAGAAAGAACTAGCAAGAACTAGGAATTATATGATCATCACAAAGTTTATAACATACTCTGTGATGATATTACATATTATAATACTAATATGATTGTAAAATAAAAGGATTAAGAAGCCACCATGGTGCTCTCTTTTCTCTAATTTTGTGAAAACTTCAATTTGTAGATTCTTGTCTTCGTCCACAATTATATTTTTTCTAAATGTCTTCAAAATTCATGCTTTTTCTTCGAGCGATTGGACTTTGTACATATTGTTTGAGTGGCCTGTTTTTGTTTTGCATTTCTCATTGGGGTCCTCCTTATGTTTGCGTCTTCAATCACCCTGTCGTCCCAACTTCTATCCCTTGTACGAGACTTCTTACTTCTTTCACTATGCATTTGTGACAAATCACCTTTTCTTGAAGCCTCTGCCCGACATTGCTTTAAGATATCATCTTCTTCCCCTTCTTCATATATATTTCTCTACCTGCCAATATTGGATTTGGAATCTCTCGAAAATCTCCTTGTGTTGTCAATTGTACATTACCCATAACTTCCTTGTTTTGTTGTTGTTTTTGCGATTTGTTCTTGCTCATGTTCCCACAGCAAGTACTAGAATTGGCATGATTTAAAGCGTTTAGTGGATCTGTACTTACCATCGTATCCAAGAGCTGTTTTTTCTCTAAAGAGATTACTGGAGCAGTTGTTACGATCTGGTGCTGCCCCACTTATGAAAATGCTATTGTGTTGCAATCACAAGAAGGAGAGTTAGTTGGTGTAGTTGCATCCCTTTGCTCTGCTGTCTCGTATCCAAAGGTTGCCTCATTGGATCCAATAGTTTCCTCTCCTCCAAAGTAATGAGTGGCTCTGTTGTTACAATCGGATTTTGCCCAGATTTTTGTAGCATTGTTGCATTTCGATCACCAGCTGATATTTCGCCTGAGCGTTGGTTTAGTTGTACATTATGTCCTGTTTCCTTTTGGTCAAACTTTGTTGTTGCTGCATTTGAAATAACTGCTTTTGCAGTATTTGTTGGAACAAAAGCTGGAGTTTTATGGTTCAACTTGCTGTTGGGACTTGGTGCTGGTGGAACAATTGCACGACAATTCAGATTGCTCGTTTGAGTTGTTGCAGGTTTCCCTTGAAATTTTGGCTTGGCTGGAGCATCAATGTCCTCTCGTGGACTATCTTGATCAACCTCTTGGTCGTCTTCTTCAGATGAAAACCAGCAACTCCGTCACCCCAGCCATCCTCATCATTAAACTCTCGTTGGTCTTTCCACAGTGTCGAGTTAATGACCATCTCCCTCATCTTTGCTTGAATTATTTCTTTCTTATTGCCAGTGGAGATTGATGGTTGCCCATATTCTTTGATAATTTTCTCCACATGTGAACTCGAGAGATGAATCGTGGTAGCATTTTGATCATTGTCCAGCATTTGCATATTTTGATCATTAGCAG
This sequence comes from Nicotiana benthamiana, assembly GCA_034376525.1. Classification (NCBI taxonomy): domain Eukaryota; kingdom Viridiplantae; phylum Streptophyta; class Magnoliopsida; order Solanales; family Solanaceae; genus Nicotiana; species Nicotiana benthamiana. The sequence continues at coordinate 44,953,433 of CM067326.1, forward strand.
GAGCTTTATTCAATGCCACTGTAGTCGATGAGCTATTTTGATAATAACTCTCAACCATCTGCAAATTCTCTCCAGTCAACTTTCCATCATCATCATTCACATTGCCAAGTGCAGCAAATGAGTTTGAATTTTTTGGTAAACCCGGACTCTTTTCTGCGATCTGCATCTTCTTTTTGACTTTTGGAGTTCTTTTTTTTGTTGGAAACCGATGTCCAATTATCCTTAGCAATATGTTGTCCAGCTTCCCTTGTGTGTTGTCTAGCATCAGTAGGTTTTAATCTCTCAAATTCATCCCCCTCTAAAGCAAACTCACCTTGAACTAAGGCAGCATTAGAGACATCTGCAGTAGTTGTACCTATAGAAATAGTCACACTGTCTTGTTGTTGAACCATATCAAGTCGTTTAGAGGTATCTTCTCGAGCTGACTTCAACGCAACACCAGCATATGTAGGACTTGCTGTTCTTTGAAGAAGTTCAATCACAGCATCATTGTTATCACTCTCAGTTACAACTCGATCAACAGGACATTGCATAGCAAGAGTGGAATCCAGCAAAATAGAAACTGCAGCAGCTGCTTCAGTATCTACTATCCAGTTGGTACTCTTGTTACTCTTTGTAACAGATGTTGCAAACTCCAAATCCATAACATCACACTGATCATCCAGCTGCTCATTTTGCCCAGTCCATTTAAAGCCATCCAATGCTATATTTGCCTTAAAATTTGGATCTACACTAGCTGGTACATTTACCTCCCCTGCTACTAGCTGATGCACATTGTACTTGTAATGCTGTCCTTTGCATATTTCAGTTGTATTGGTAGGCTTAGTAGTAACCAGAGCATATGCTTTATTCAATTCATTACATACTTGTTGTACAGGAATTTTTGAAGCATCAAATAGATTTGGTGCTGTAGACTTCTCCCCTGGTTCAACTGATACAACAGTTAGATCTCTAGTAGCTTTTAAAGTATTAGAAGCCTCCAAGTTTGTACCATTTCCCTGACCAAACAATGCACTTTTTTTATTCTAATTATTCTGCAACAACTGCTGTTACTGAATGACTTTATCCTGTACAGAAACGTCTATCAAAATCTGGCCAGTCCTTTTTGCATTGTCACCTGCTGCTACACCAGATGCACCAGTAGGTTCCAAATTTGACACCACCATAGCTGACTGTTTTCCACTTAAAACATTCAAAGGAACATTCAATGGAACAGTAGTTGGCCCTTTACAAAGATGTGCAACATCACCATTTGGCCTTGAAAGAGCTTCAACAGCTGGAACATTTGTACGAGAAACATTTTTTTGTCTTGCATCATCAATCAAATTAGGTAGTACCCCTTCAATTTGTCGTCCTGCAAGATTAGCATTCAAGTACTCCCTGGCATCACTTCCTAATTTAGCCAAGCTGCCCCGGCCTTCAGATTCGTCAACGTGAAATACTTCTTCATTAAATTCCTCTGTACTCTAACGACACAATTTTACATCATGACCTTGATGATTACAACACGTGCAGTATTTAGGTAAATTTATCAAACATGATTTGCTGGTCGTATTCAACTATTTTTCCTTATTTCATATCTATTATCTTGATCTTGATTTTCTTTGGATGTTTGTCCAGTAAATTAATCAAGACTTTAACTTGTGTCATACTATGTCGTGTTCGATCTTGAGTAGCCTTATCTACTGCAAGAGGCTTTCCCACAGCTTATGCGATGGACATTAAGGATTTTTTTGCGAATAAATTTGCTGGCAGTTCAGGAAACGAAATCCAAGCCACAACTTTTGACGTTTCTTCACGGGGGTAATATCCCATTGTCCATGGGAATGTCCTAAAGAAGAATGTGTCTCCTGTTTCCTTAACATAAACAGTTGATCTTGATAACACATGAGCAAAATCTTCAAATAGATCGAATCTTACCAGAATATGCCGATATTCTAGCTGTCTAATGTTGCAATTACCTTTGACATAGAATTGTTTCGGCAAAATCTGTCTCAACACCTGAAGCTCAGGCTTTCCATATGAAAATTTAATTATAACTGCTTGTTCAAGACCTTCATCCCTGGTGAATGAATTCACTTCATCTACACAATTGACAAATTGTGTAGCCCTCTTTAATTTCGTCATTAAAATATTTAGAACTTGAGGTGTGTCATTTAACTAAATTTTATGGCCCCTACAAAGTTAGCAATAAATTGCTTTTAGGCATGTTATTTAATAATTTTACCTTCTTAAATTTAGGTGCACATTTATGTGACCCAAATCCAAATCTCAACAATATTAGAATATGTCAAAAACCACAGTTGTATTTGTGTGACGTGGTTATAGACGCGTTTTAACTACGTTGCAATCTTCTTAAAATTAAAGAAAAATGGTTAAAAGTTTAAAATTGCACATAGGTACAAAATGTAGTAAAATCAGATAATTAAGCCGAATATAGCAGTTGAGCGACCGTGCTAGAACCACAGAACTCGGGACTGCTTAACATCTTCTCCCAGGTTAACAAATTCCTTACCCGAGTTTTTGGCTCGCAGATTGTATACACAGTAAAACTTTTCTCAATTCGAGATATAAACTGGTGACTTGGCATACCATTAATTATCCCACTTGGCGACTCTGAAATCTCAAAAAAATAAATCCCATTTCGATTATCTTATAATTTGGAAAACTCCCTTATATACGCCCTTCGCGGGGTGTAGTGTGAAAAGAAGGTGTGACAGCTTTGGCGAATCTGTTGAGGATCAAATGCAGAATCTCTTCAGTTCAGGGTTCAAGAATTTGAGCTTTAAATAATTGTTGTATCTAGCTTTATTTTTATCTTATTTTATTGTGTAATTGTGCCCAATGTGTTAAATGTCGTTTTACCACTTTAATATTATTTAGACCATATATAAATTCCCGTAAAACCCTTTGCTTCCCATCTTCGGGGATGTGCTCGCTAGTCGAGACTCCCTATTCTATTAGTGTCATACCATAAAAAAGAAAGAGGCTCGGACAAGTTGCAAAGCCTGATGGCCTTTAGGTCCCCGGTAGGTAGCCCCCTCCTCGACTCAAGTTGTCCGCTCGGGTACACAGTCTAAACCCTATACTAAGGTTTTAAACATAGAATAACTTAGCCAAATGCCGGAGCCCTTGAAGGAGCGCTTATCTGCATCATGCATTTGACTAAGGGGACTCAACACATGGGTTGGATCCGTCTAGGATAGGTGCACCCAACGCAATAGACCATCCTATGCATTTTGCGTTGCTTGTGCATTTACTCCAGATTTTCCATACTGAACGGTTTGTGAATATTGGGGAAATAGTTGAGAAAAAGAGAAATAGCAGTATGAGAGCAAAGAGATTTAATCGCCTGTTTTAAAAAAAAATAATGTCCAAATACTACCGAAACTGTGCCGAATTTTTGACACGAAAAAAAAATGAAAAAGCAAAATGAGTCTGTTTTATTTGCCCAAGAAAAAGAGAAAAGTCTTATTTTCAAATATAGTTAGTTTATTTAATGAAAAAAGAATTAAAAAACTATTTTTTACAAAACTAGTTTTACTTGCCGGAACTACGCTAGTTTGATTCTCACGGGGTGTGAGATAGGTAGCCAACCCCCATCGCACCCAGATTTATTTTTACGAAAATAACCATAATGAACCAGATTTTGTTTGTGCCTAGTAAATAAAGTAGTTTTTGTCAAAAATAGCCGCGTGTCCCTAAAGGGGCGCCGAAAGGCTATTTCTGCAAGAACAGCCGCCTTGGATTATTTTTAATTACTTGACCAGTAGTAGGCAACCTTAAAATATTTCCGAGTGCCGAAAATCCGTATTTGTAAGGCCGGGATTTCTTTTTTTGAAATGGAAATTTGAAAAAATTAACTTAGTTTTCGAGTCCAAAAAGTCTTACTTTTTCTTAGTCACCTTAATAAATGTGTAGAATGAGAACAAATACAAACTTGCCAATATCAGTCATGAACAAAATCCATTTGGAGCTACACATGTGTTGGAATTATCTGAGTGAAGCGGGGCAAAACAGGGTCAATATGCACTTTGGATGACTTACGCGACTGTTTTAAATTAATCCAAGTGGAGACATCATAAAGGCATTGGTTACACTCTGGGACCTGACCCACGAGGTATTTCATTTCTCAGACTTCAAATTAACTCCGACCCCAGAAGAAATAATTGGATATATCGAGGTTCCTATGATTACTCTGAGGCATTAGTATTTGGTCGCACCAAGGGACATCGCATTACACAAATTCTTGGACTCATTAAAGATCAGCATAAAGGTTTACAACCCTGACCTGTCAGCCAGCTTTTGGACCGGATAATTTATATATCAGATGTATGGGCAAATAGGGGGATTTCATGACTTGGAAAAATAATATTTATAGAAAGGAAATATACTCAAATGGGAGGAACAGTGGTGCTTTGCACTCGCGGTATTCTTTTTGGGTCTTTTGATGTTTCCGCGGAAGGACAGAAATATTGACATACAAATAGCAGGAGTTGTCAACACTTTAATCACTCAAGCCAAGAGCACCCTCTCTCCCAAGATATTATTTGAAATCTTCCATGATCTCACAGCCCAGAGGAGATTTATTTGAAGGATGCAACCTGTTGTTACAAATATGGGTGATCGACCAATTCTACCACCGGCCTTAATTCATGAGTTATGGGTCGTCAACAAAAAGCTGCATAGAGGAATTCTACAACAAGGTCGATGTGCTTATATTACCAGAGGGTGCTACAGAATGGGTATCACGTCTCCATTCCATAAATGAAAACCACATAGAGTTGATGTTTGGGTGGCGCCCCATGGATGAAATCATATATATGCCAGCTACCTGACCTCATTTCATTATGATGAATCTTCGGAGTATCTAACGCTATGCTTCATACAGAGTGTTAAGACAATTAGGGAGGTGCCAAATGATTCCCAAGGATGTGGACATCAGTTTCCACGTGGTCAAAATTAGTCCCAATGGTCAGTTTCCTGAAGCAGCAGTTCGTCAAATTTGGAGCAAATGTCAGTACTTGGAGGCGGACGAGTATGCGACACATCTAAAGGTGAGGTTGCACTAGGGTACCTTTTTGGTATAGAAAAGAAATAGAGTTTGGAAGGCCGGCAAAGAGGCACACATCTCCAAGAATTCGCTGAGGGGTCGCAAGAACAATGGAACTGCTTAGCCAAGGAAAATGAATACAAGGCCTCGATAGGGAAATTGTAAAAGCAAGTCAAAGGCCTTCAATTTGAAAATGGTTTGCAAGCTACTGCAGACGAGGGGAAAAGAATAGACTGGCCAAAGAAAATGAAGCATTGCAAGCCCAAATTCAGAGAATGAAAACAGCCGCGGAGAATCATGCTAGGAGCGCAAAGGACAAAATTCTCATAAACAATTTGAGGCAAAAAGTAGAAAAATATGGGTTTTACTTGAATAAAATTGAAGGAGAGCTCTTCAGTACCTGAAAAAATTGGCCAAAATGTGAAAAAAACGAGCCATCATGATTGAATAATAGAAGAAGAGGCATGACAACAAGGTTGCTGGGTTGAAAAAAAGGTTATCATTGTTGAAAACAAAATGACCAAGCAGACCATGGACTTCAAGGCTAAGAGAGAAGTTTGTTACACAACAATAGCACAGTTGGAGAAAGATTTGCAACAATTCCACAGACTGAACAGTGTAACCGAACGAATTCTAGAGGCAAGGGCCCAACAAATTGGGTGACCGTTGCAAGAAAAGGACGCTATAAGAGAGAGGGTATGGATGATCTCTGACTATATCACTACAAAGTGCATCCACTGCATAGATATGACAAGACCTATGTTCTTTGCCATCGCCATGACTTTTGTTCGTCATGTAATGGAAGACCTCCATCACCTCAAAGGGGATTCAACACGTAAGCATGGGGCGGGACCGAATGATGTCCCCCGGTTCCCAGGAGCATTAAAGACTTTAGTGTATTCATGATTGTTCAAATCAGTTGGCCCATTTAGGAGTCTGTATTTTTCTTTTATTCAAAGATCATAATTGATTTTCGAGTCGGTTAGCTGCAGACATGGGTGTGCAGGATGTTTTGGTCTTCGAAGACTCGGACCTTCTGGTGCACGAAATTCAAGGGGAGTGGGAAACAAGAGATTTAAAGCTCATACCATACCAGCAATGTTTGCACAATCATTGTCTCAGCCACATCCTAAGAATTCACATTGAGGTTGCTGATGCCTTAGCTACTTTAGTGTAAATGTTACATCATCGAGATAAGGCTTACGTGGACCCAATACATATCCACGTTTATGATCAACATGCTTATTGTAATATGGTGGAAGAAGAGCTTGATGGTGAACCATGGTTTTACCATATCAAAGAAAATATCAAGAGTGGTGTGTAACCAGTGCAGGCCATAAGTTACCAAAAGAGGACAATCGTCGTCTATGAAATGCGTTTTTCCTTAGTGGAGGGGTGCTATAAAAATTATGCCGGACCTTGGGTTGTTAAGGTGCGTAGATGCTGGGCACGCTATAGCCATCATGAATGAGGTGCATGCTGGAGTCTGTCGGCCGCACATGAGCAGATATGTTTTGGCAAAGAAGATTCTCCGGGCACGGTATTATTGGCTCACCATAGAGCGAGATTGTATTAGTTTTGTGCGTAAATGTCATCAATTTCAGGTTGATGGGGACTTGATTCACTCCCCGTCATCTAAATTGTATACAATGTCTGCACCATGGCCCTTCGTTGCTTGGGGCATGGATGTTATCGGGCCCATCGAGCAAGTAGCTTCTAACAAAAATAGGTTCATCCTAGTGGCTATTGATTATTTTACAAAGTGGGTTGAGGCTAATACTTTCAAGTCAGTGACCAAGAAAGCCGTGGTAGACTTTGTGCATGCAAATATTATTTGTCGATTTGGAATCCCGAAGATCCTCATCATTGATAATAGAGAAAATCTAAATAGTCATTTGATGAAAGAGTTATGTCAGCAGTTCATGATTACACATCACAATTCCACCCCATACCGCCCCAAGGCGAATGGAGCAGTCGAGGCAGCCAATAAGAACATAAAAAGGTACTTCGCAAAATGGTGGAATGGTCCAGGCAGTTACATGAGAAGTTACCTTTTGCATTGCTAAGCTATCGCTCCACTATTCGCACTTTGGTAGGGGAAACTCCATATTTATTAGTGTACGGCATAGAAGTAGTCATCTCGGCTAAAGTTGAAATCACATACCTTCGGAATGCCACCAAAGTAGAAATTGATGATAAAGAATGGGCCAAAACCCATCTGGAGTAATTATGTCTGATTGATGAGAAAATATTGGATCGCGGACTGTTGTACCAACAAAAAATAGCTAGAGAATATAAAAATAAAGTGTCTCCAAGAAGGTTTGAAGCGGGTCAGCTAGTATTTAAACGCATCCTCCCTCAACAGGCAGAGGCAAAAGGAAAGTTCGCCCCAAATTGGCAAGAACCATTTGTCGTGTCAAGAGTATTGTCTAACAGGGCAATGTATCTAACAGATGTGGACTCCAAGTGCATGGAAATGGCCATCAATTAAGTTCCAGTTAAGAGATACTATGTATGATTTCCTTTTGATCAAATCAATGTCTATACTTAGCATGTTTGTTTGTACATAGCATTATTTAGAGTTGAAATGACAAAGGTATTTCACTCGGCTATCTAAACACTTTACCCTTTGCGAACCGTTTTTAGCTTCAATTACTTTCTTTTCATATCCCTCTTTCGTAATCAGTAACAAAAGTCAAAAACGCAAGTGAGAGAAGACATTGAAAGGATATTAAAGGAAAGGAAAGAATGAAAAGAATAAAAAAAGAAAAGAAAAAAAAAAGAGAAAATAGATACGAGAAAAGAGAAAAAAAAAGAAAGAAAGAAAAGAAAAAGAAAAGAAAAATAGAAAGACAAAAAGAAAAAGGAAAATAGACAAACAACAATAAAATAAGGAATCGGCATGAACTACGTCTGACATTATTCCTTTTGGAAAAGGATATGTAGGCAGCCTCACAGCTCGATCATATTCAAGTAAAATCCAAATGCCCTAAGAAAGAAAACTGGGGCTGAAATTGTGTTTTTCATAACAAATTGGATTCCAAAAGTTGTAAATTCTGAGCCCATAGGAATTATTTTGAGCCTTTTATACCCTTTTCTTTCTAACTTTATCCAAAATCCTACATTACAGTCCAAAGAAAGACCTTTTTATCAGCCTTTAAGAAATACCAAGGCAAGCAAGAATAGGTGGGCCATACCTCGGGACAACACTCTAGTTCAAGCAGGAAAAGAACAAAAATGGGAGAGTCTTACTGGTGAAAACCTTCACTGGCGCCGTAAGGCGACAAGTGGTGATAGAAATGAAAATGAGAGTATTATCAGTGAAAACCCTCACGGGCACCATAAGTATAATTCAAGGCAAGAAGCAATAACTGGAAAAGGGTTGTTGGTGGAAATCCATTCGTAACACTATAAGTCAAGCAAAGTAAGGGTTTGGTAAAATAAATTGGGTTAATAATGGGCACAAAAACAAAGCATGGCAACCGAAGGCTGGTCATCTAAACAGACTGGGTCGACTAACCAAAAGTGCATGTTATGATCATGAAAATCAGTTGTTCCTTTACTGATAAGTTTATTTTCTTCTCATCTCCATAATCTCCAAATTTGGACTTTTTTATTCCAAAATAGTTATGAGTCATTGCATTTTATTTTCTTTGGCGTGTCCATAGTCATTTTGTTTAAGCAAGTAGGAGGGAAATTTCAAAGTTTACTATCAAGTTCCCAAAGGGACAAAGCACATGCCGGCCAAAAACGTGACAAAGGCAGATAAGATTGAAACAACAAAGAGAAGGATCCATAAAAGCATCGATGATAAAATTGACTCGAGAGGCAAGAGTCCAGGCAAGAGGGTCAAAACTGCAACATAAAGACGGGGAGGCAGAGTAAAGCCATATAGGCTCAGGGGTCAGCCAAGCATAGCACACTGACCGGGTAATTGCAGAAAGGATGGAAGGATTCCGGTGAGAGAGTAAGAAGTGCACCACAAAGATGGCAAAGGCCACAAAGGTTAGCTAAACATAGTAAAATTACTCGAGAGGCAAGGATTCTGGTGAAAGACTCAGAAGTGCAACACAATGATGGGAAAGGCCACAACTGTTAGCCAAATATAGTAAACTGGTTCGAGAGGGAACAATTGCAGCAAGAGGGTAAGAAGTGCAGCACAAATGTGGGGGGGCAGAGTAAAGCCACAAGGGTCGGGGGGTCAGCCGATCATCATACATTGACTTTGTAATCTTAGGAAAGATGTAAGAATTATGGCATAAGGGCAGGAGTGTAACACAATAACAGGGGAACAAAGTAAGGACACATATAGATCCTCGGGATACAAAGATATCCTAGCGGATATGATGAGGATACAAAGAGATCCCCGGTTATTACTTTCTATTGTGAGTAGTGTTCCTTGTATTGCTTTGTTCCATTTTCCATATTGTTGTTTCCCTTATTTATCTTGTTTAGAATCTCGATGTATATTTTATTGGTACTGTCTTTCTTTATCTCATCATATATTATATTTATCTCAGTAGGGCCTTAACATTCCACATCACTACCCAACCGTGGTAAGGCTTGGCCCTTACTAAGTACCGTTACGGTGTATTCATACCTCGTTTGTGCATGTTTTCCTTGTGCAGATATAGGTACCTCCTCTCAGGTGCACTATCACCGAGGCGGAGAGATCTAGTAGAGACTTGAGGCATATCTGCAGCGTCCAAAGACTGAAGAGTTTCCTTCCTATTCTATCCTGTAGTTAGCCAGTTTGTTCATGTTTTTCACTTATGTAGACATTTCTGGAGTTAGAGTCCTACTATATATATTCTATAGCCTGTGTTTTCTGTGATATTCTGGGTTTTGGGATTCTGTTTTAAAATTGTGGGGTGAAGTGTATGTGCAAAGTGGCAAGTTATATACATTTCTTTAAGTTACTTAGTTCTTAAGTTATTATCATCATAAATATTATAATTTCATCACTGTTAGGCTCACCTAGTCCTTGAAGGATGGGTGCCGTCATGACGTTTTCATGGATGGTGAACTAGGGTCATGACAGAATGTCAATTACATGAGGTGACGAGCGCCTACTAGAGCTAATTGTTGAAAATCCACTTTTTCATTTAAAAATTTAGGCATAGTATCTTTCTTACCTGGGACATTCTACTTGCAAATATAATATGTCTTAGTTTTCAAAAGCATGCTTAGTTGATCTAAATTGCATATTTTCTTAAGTTGCTTTGGTTGTATTACGTAAAGCATGTTAGACTAGAACTACCTAGTTCCTTGTATTTTTGCACTCCAATTCTGAATATCTTCTCGTTGTGGTTGCGTATTTACACTCGGACTACGAACATGAGATTCCGGTAGCTCCCCTCTTTGTTTTTTTACTTTGGGACTGTGGGTTCAATTCTCGATAGATCCCCCTGCATATTTACTTTGGGATTATGGATTATATTCCTGATAGACCCCCCTGCATATTTACTTTCGTACTGCGGGTTTGATTCTTTAAAGATCCCACTGCATATTTACTTTGGGACTATAGGTTATACTCCCGATAGATTCCCGTGCACATTTACTAAGGGACTGCAGGTTCGATTCCTAATAGATCCCCTTGCACAGTTATATGGAACTATTATGTATTTATATTTGGAACTACAGGCCTGGGTTCCAGTAGATCCTCGCACATTGATAGTTGGACTACGGGACGATATCCTGTGAGATCCTACGAATATAAATATACATATGATAGACTACAGGACGGTACCCTGGGAGATCTGCTGGACATATGATGAAAGGGAATACAGTACAGTATCCTGTGAGATCTTTGTGTTATTATTGGTATCAAGCTATTCTTATTTCCGAGTGTACTTTGTGTTATCTTATTCTCTATGTGTTGTTTGTTGCCTTGTATAACCTATCTTACTTCATAGTTGTACTTATTATTACTGTTCATTTCATACTGTTGCAAGTCTTATTATTATGTTTATTCTTAGTAGGGCTGTGACCTTCCTCATTACTTCCCGACCGAGGTTAGGCTTTGCACTTACTGAGTACCGTTATGGCATACTCAGGACCCTTTTGCACATGTTTTTTATGTGCAGATCAAGGTACCTCCACCTATTCGTATTATTCTCGAGGAGGAGATATCTAGAGAGACTTTGAGGTACATCTGCTGCGTCCTCAAACCATGAGTCTTTATCTCATTCTAGCTTTAACAGTTAGATTTCCTTTCGCACTTTTATTTTAGACATTCTTGAGTTAAAGTTGTGTATTACCTTCTGTAAGATTGTATTCCACTGAGTTTTCGAGTATTGGGATAGCATTTTAGTAGTTGAGCTATTGTGTTTTATACGCCGATTAACATTTTACATTCCACTTTTCCATTTTTGTTAAATCTTGGTTTTGAGTTATAACTTTTACAAATTATTTGTTTTCCACGTTGTTAGCCTTACCTAGTCGTAGGGACTAGGTGCCGTCACAAAATGTTCACAGAGGGCGAACTGGGGTCATGACAAGTTGGTATTAGAGCTTTAGGTTCATAGGAGTCACGGAACATAAGCCTGTTTCTTAGAGTGTCGGTGATCGGTACGGAGACGTCTGTACTTATCTACGAGAGGCTATGTAACTGTTCGGAAAATTTCACTTTATTTTGTTTCCTGTCGTGCGAGATTTTTGATATTACAATCCTAAACTCCTGTCTTCTATTCTCTCACTGATGGTGAGGAAATGCGTTACTACTGCAGCTGCAGAGGTTGTAGCCAGGGTAGAGGCAGAGGAGGCACGCGTGGTGCATCAAGAGCACCTATGCGAGCTGCCGCCGAGGTACCACCAACATGCCCATCTAGAGTTAAGGAACCTAACATGCCTATTGCATTTACTACTCCGCCCATTAGGAAACTTTGGCTCAGTTCCTAAGAATTTTTGGTACGTTGATTTATGCGAGATTGATTTAGGTTGTACCGACTATTTCACATGCTTGTGGAGGGACCCAAAATGGTGCCGCCCCTACTCCAAGGCAATGAGCTCCCATTGGTCAGGTTTTAGGTGCCATGGCGACATAGCATGTGGTCCTATTCAACGGGTTTTGAGGGCCTCTTGCCGAGTACGAGACACATGGGTCGAGAAGAGAGATGGCACACGAGATCAGGAGGGAGAGTATAAAAGAGTAAGTAGACCTCGTCGATTAGGGATACCCACTGATCATTGTTTTGGATGAAGGGTAGGAATGGTAGAGGTTTCGTGGGTCAGTCAGTTTAGTTTGCATCTTAGATTTCACACAGGGTTATATGTGCTTAGGGGTTTCAAAGTACATGTACCCCAAAGTTTCCACTGCCACATCAGGTGTAAGGTTTTTTTGAGTTTTGTGACATATGCCATGTGGTGAGGTATTTCCCTATACTTTGGAAGAGTGCACCTCCACAGACTTCTCGACCACAGTGTGCCCCATAGACTTCCCAGACCATTGTTACGGCCCCAATTGCTACCCCACCTAGCCGTACCAAGGCTGTTACCTCCAATTATGTCATCACATGTATTTTTTATTGTCTATTATAGAGGTGTGCCAATTCTCTGCGATCTAGACTTCACTTATCCATAAGTGTTTTCTTATTTTGGTCCGAATTTATGTATACCTCATGATTGTCGCAAAGATGTATCAGGACTTGAGACATCATAATTGGTGGAGGCAGATGAAGAAGGATATAGTTGGATATGTAGCTAGATGCCTCAACAGATAGAGATTCCGAAATGGAAGTGGGGACGGGTCACTATGGACTTTGTAGTTGGACTCCCACGGACTTTGAAGAAATTTGATGTTATTTGGTTTATTGTGGATCGACTGACCAAGTCCACCCATTTTATTCCTATGCGTACTACTCATTCATCAGAGCGGCTAGGGAGATTTACATGCAGGAGATCGTTCGTCTGCATTGTATTCTAGTTTCAAGTTATTCAGACAGAGGTAATCAGTTACCTCACGATTCTGGAGAGTTTTTCAATAGGAGTTGGGCACTCGGGTGGAGTTGAGCATGTCATTTCACTCCCAGACGGACAGTCCAAGCGCACTATTCAGATTCTTTAAGATATGCTCTGTGCGTGTGTGATTGAGTTTTGAGGGTCTTGGGGTCAGTTCATGCCATTGGAGAAGTTTTCTTAGAATAACAGTTATCATTATAGCATTCAGATGATGCCTTATGAGGATTTATATGGCAGGAGGTATATATCTCTGGTGGATTTGTTCAAACCGGGTAAAGCCAGAATATTGGGCATAGAGTTGGTTCAGGATGCGTTGGAGAAGGTTAAGGTGATTCAGGATAGACTCCGTATAACCCAGTCAAGAGAGAAGATCTATACGGATAGGAAGGTTCGTGATGTTTCATATATGGTCGGAGAGCATGTTCTTCTCCGTGTTTCGCCTATGAAGGGCATTATGAGGTTTGGGAAGAAAGGGAAGTTGAGTCTAAGATTTATTGACCCTTTTGAGATATTGAGGCGTGTTGGGGAGGTTTCTTATGAGCTTGCATTACCTCCCATCCTTGCAGGAGTTTATCTGTTATTTCATGTTTCAAAGCTCCGGAGGAATCACGGTGACCCGTCACACATTTGGATTTCAGTTTAGTTCAGTTGGACAAGGATCTATCATATGTTGAGGAGCCAGTGCCTATATTGGACAGGCAGGTGAGAAAGTTGATGTGAAACATCATTGCTTCATTAAAGGTTTAGTGATGGGGTAAGCCGGCCGAGGAGGCGACCTGGGAGATCGAGCACGATATGGGCAGCAGTTACTCTCATCTTTTAAGTACTTCAGCTACGTCTTTATGCTCGTTTGAGAATGAACAAATGATTAAGTGTAGGAAGATATGATGACCCGACTGATCGTCTTAAGTATTAAGGCTCTGATCCCCTATAAAGTGCTTTCCCCAAGTCTATTTTCGCTAAATTTAATTGGTGGGGTGTTTGGCTTTTAGTTTCAGAGAGTTTTGGGACACTTAGTCCCTAAATGTGAACGTAAGTGTTTGAAAGTTTCCCATGGTGGGAACAGAGTCAAGATGGCCTCAGAATTAAAATTTGATGGTTCTGTTAGCTCCGTTAAGTAATTTCGAGGTTGGGAGAGTATTCGGAATGTGTTTTGGAGGTCCGTAGCAAATTTAGGTTTGAAATGCCGAAGTTTGAATTTTTTAAGTTTCTAGTCTGATAGTGAGATTTTAATTCAAGGGTCAGAATGGAATTCCGCAACTTGAAGTAGCTCCGTCATGTCATTTGGGATGTGTGAGCAAAATTTCAAGTTATTCAGACATGGTTTAGTTATATATTTGATCGAAAGAGTATTTCGAGAAAATTTGAAGTTCTTACGGTTAAATTTTTGATTATTTAGAATTTCTAACGTTGTTTTAGGTGGTTTAAGAATTGGTAAAAGTTTTAAGGATGTTATGAGATATGTCTGTAGGTTTGGTTGAGGTCCCGGGATCCTTGGGTGTATTTTAGATGATCAACGACGCATTTTTGAGTTGTAAAAGTTGCAGATTTCTATTTAGGTCTGTTGCAGACTTTTCTTCTCTACGATCGCATGTTTCCCTACGCAATCACATAGTCTAAATTCGGAGGATAATATTTTTTTTACGCGATCGCATTATCTGGTTCGTTATCGCGGAAGTCAGATTTTCCTTCCTTCGCAATCGCAATTGTTCTCCTGCCTTCGCGTAGTAGATATTAGGATCTGGTAATTCCTTGCATTTTTCTCTTCGTGATCGCGTAGGTCTATTTCTTTCTCTTCTGCGATCGCACGCTTTTGGCCGCGTTCGCATAGACCAATTTTAGAACCTTTAAAATTTACCCTTCGCGATCGCATTCAAATTCTTACGATTGCATTGAACAAATATCTGGCTAGTTATAAATATTTCAAAATCTGAGGGTTAGCAATTTTTATCAAAACTCAAGCAATAGAGCTCAGATTTGAGGGAATTTCGAGCTTTTTCAGAGGAATTGATTGGATAACGATCAAAACACCTTTTTGCTCATAACCCACTAATCTAATCACGAATTCCCCTTTTTATTTCGGATTTTAGATGAAAAACTAATATAACTTCATAGAATAAATGTATGAGTTTTGAGTGGGTTTTTGAACTCCGATTTTTGTGTTCTTATTATGTATAGACTTGTAAGAGTATGAGGTTTCAGAAAATATAAGTTTTACAAGATTGCAAGATGCTGGCTCGAGGAGCGTTTTGGTTATTTACCAAATTTCTCGTCTTAGTTTTGAATTAAACAGTAGCATAAGTTGTTTGAGATGTTATTTATAATATGAAATTGAATTGAATAAATGTGGGTCATTAGGAGTCGGATACTTATGGGAAAAGTGTGATTTCGAGTTGATTTTTGAGCCAGTTCGAGGCAAGTGGCTTGTATAACCTTGTGTGCGGGACCTTTCCCTTAGGATATGGTATTTTGTAATTGAATTACTTGTACGTGAGGTGACGAGAGCGTACTTGAGCTAATTGTTAATAATTCAATTTATTATTTAAATATTTAGACTGAGTTTCGTTCTTACTTGCGTTATTCTACTTGCAAATATAATATGTGTTAGTTTAAAAAATCAAGCTTAGTTGATCTAAATTGCTAAATTGCTTAAGTTTTTTTGGTTGTATTACATGAAGCATGTTATACTAGAACTACCTTCTATTGAATATCTTATTTTGTTGTTGCGTATTTACTTTGGCCCTTTGTTTGTTTACTTTGGGACTGCAAGTTCAATTCCCGATAGATCACCCTGCATATTTACTTTGGGACTGCGGGTTTGATTCTCGATATATCCCGCTACATATTTATTTTGGTACTTTGGGTTCGAATCCCGATAGATCAACCTACATATTAATTTATGATTACGGGTTAGATTCTTGATAGATCCCCCTACATATTTAATTTATGATTACGGGTTAGATTCTTGATAGATCCCCCTGCACATTTACTTTGGGACTGCAGGTTTGATTCCTGATAGATCCCCTTGCCCAGTTATATGGAACTACTGGGTACTTATATTTGGACTACAAACTGGATTTCTGGTAGATCCCCGTGTATTGATAGTTGGTCTATCGGACGATATCCAAGGAGATCCTTCGAATATATATATATACACATATGATGAACTACGGGACGATATCCTGGGAGATCCCCTGGACAGATGATGGAAGGGATTACAGGACGGTATCCTGTGACATCCTTGTGTTACTATTAGTATTGAGCTGTTCTAATTTATGAGTTTACTACATGTTACCATATTCTCTATGTGTTGTTTGTTGCCTTGTATAAGTTGTCTTAGTTCATAGTTGTACTCAGTATTTCCTTTTATTTCAGGATGTTGCAAGACTTATTGTTATGTTTATTTTCAGTAGGGCCCTGACGTTCCTCGTCACTACCCGACCGAGGTTTGGCTTAGCACTTACTGAGTACCGCTGTGGTGTATTCATGCTTTTTCTGCACATGTTTTTCATATGCAGATCCATGTACCTCAACCCATGCGTATTATTCTTGAGGCGGAGAGATCTAGGAGAGACTTCATGGTACATTTTCCACGCTCGCAGACCAGGAGTCTCTATCTCATTTTAGCTTTAGCAGTTAGCTTTCATTTTGTACTGTTATTTTAGACATTCTGGAGTTAGAGCTCTTAATTACATTCTGTTAGCTTGTGTTTTTTGTGAGTTTCTAGGTTTTGGGGTAGTATTTTAGTAGTTCAGCTATTGTGTTGTATATGCCGAGTTGAATTTTACATTCATCTTTTCCATTTTTTAAGCCTTTGTTTTGAGTTATAATTTTAACAAGTTATCTTTTCCCGCATTATTAGGCTTACCCAGTTGTAGGGACTGGGTGCCGTCACGACATGTTCATGAAGAGCGAATTGGGGTCGTGACATAAAACCACTTCAGGTTGGATATTTACTTTGGCATATGCTCCCATTAGTTGGGTATCCAAGAAAAAAACTTATATTTTTCATTCTACTATGGAATCTGAATTCATAGCATTAGCAGCAGTGACCACAACCTATGCCAACTATTTATGTATTTTGTGATAGAGAGACTACCATGTGTGAGGCTCAAAATAAGATATATAATGAGAAATCAAGAAATACAAGCCTGAGGCATGCTTATTTAAGATAATTAGTCACAAATGGGACTATAACCAATGAGATCAAATAAGAATTTGGGTGAACTTACTAAACCTTTGACGAGAAATGTAGCACAACAAACTTGTCAAGGAATGGGGGCTAAACCTCTAAATTTAATACAAGCGACATGAACCCAACTTTGAGTTAGTATACTATAACAAAATAAGTTCAATGAGGTAATAATAAGTTGTTTTGTATTGATTAAACACTTATCTCCTTTTGGAGCCTTAATTCCAATGTGTTACATATTGTTGTGGGAGGAGTCAAGAAGTTTTTAGATATACGAAATAACTAAATAAAAAAATAACAAGCTTCATGGTGCAAACTGTAACACGAAGAGGTTGAATTAAATCTTAATGAAATTAGTAAATGTTTGTAGTAACATGAACATTGTAGATAATTTGACCTATATGAATATTGAAGTGTTCCTGTTTCAAGAAAGGTTTAAGGGGTTGATCTTGTATATATTCATGAAGTAAGTATGAGCATATGGCCATAAACGTGTTAATGCAAAAATTGGATTTTCTTACCCACTGTATAATATTGTACGAATGACATTTTCGGTTTTGACACAAGTAGTTGTGGTTCAAACCTTTTAAGGTACCAATAACTTCATCAAGACTTTAAGATATTTACACTAATGGAAAGTTCAAATCAAAATAAGATACTCTCCAATATGCGTAATATCATTATAAATATAACAAACTAGATGGGGATTGAAAGATAATTTGTGTTTATGTTGGAAAAGTGGGGCTTGTCCCACATCGGTGGTGCAAGACTACTTTGTGTGCCTTTTATGTCCTTGTCCTTTTATGTATTTAATATAGAACACATACTCTTAGATGTGGGCAAATACATACACACATACATACATACACACACACATACATACAAACATACATACATACAAACACACACACACACACACACACACACACATAAATATATATATATATATATATATATACACACACACACACACACATTAATATCGAAGACTTGGACTTGCACTTGGGGTTTGGGTGCGTGCCAGGTCAGATCTAATATATATATATATATATATATATATATATATATATATATATATATATATATATATATATATATATATATATGCATACATATATATATATATATATATACATATATATATTTTATTTTAAATTTACTTGAATGAACAAATGCGTCTGTTTATGAATGAAAACATCTTTTTGAAGAGGTCCGATGGTTGCCTATAAATTTAGGTTATTACAATTAAGTAGATATAGAAAACATCTTCCTTACATTCTTGGCTTGTTGTATCATAAAAAATATTGGTTTTATTTCCCCAAGTTTTATACGAGCAATAACTTCCTTACGGAAAGTCTTTCTCACGCCTCAAGACTTCTTCAATTTTGTTTACCATTGTAAATTTTTCTAACAATCTTAATGAAGATATTCTAATATGAAAAACGTTCTGTCTGCTGTTGAAAATCCAAAAGAGATCATCAAAATCGACCATTTTTATGGATCAAACTTTACTCGCTGGAAGGACAAGATGTTTTTCCTAGTGACTACTCTGAAGATTTTGTTATGTTCTTGATCCGCAATTGCCTGCTTTTGCCAAAACCCACTGTAGAAGATTTTGATGAAGTGAAATCAACAAGGATGAAATAGGAAGATGATGAAATACTGTGTTCGTGACATATTCCGAATACATTAAAAAATCGTCTCTATGATCTGTATCAAAATTTGATATCTCCAAGGGAAATCTGGATGGCATTGACAAGTGCTTATGAAAACAAGAAACGATTGATAAGTTTCTATATTTAAAGTACTTCAAATTTAAAATGGTCGATACAAAGCTCATCATGGATCAGATTCATGAACTGTAAACTTTAGTTTCAAACCTAACTGATCTTGAAGTTAAAAATCCTGATGTAATTCAAATAGGTGCTATACTTTCTAAACTGCCTTCATCATGTAATGACAATAGAAAGAAGATCCAGTGTTCTTCTGAGAAACTAACTGTGGAACAGTTTCGAAATTACATTCAAATTGAAAGTGATAATCGAATTCGTGATACTTTTATGCAACCTTAAAGTACTATTGTCAATAGTGTTAGTCAGAATAATAATGGAGGTGGTAACAAAAATCTGAAAGTTTCAAATAAGCCTCCATTTAAAAAGAGCAACACTTTGAAATGTCATCATTGTGGAAAGAAAGGCTGCTAGATCCCTAATTGCAGGTTTAAGAAAGAAGGAATTAACTTTAACCATGGAAAATATGGAAGCTCGAAGAGGTCTGAAAAAGCAAAAGCAAACACTTTTTATAGTCCTTCACAAGGCTTGGTTGCAATGTATTATGTAGTACCATGTAATATGGTTACAGAATTAAACATGAATGTTGTCGCTATTAAGAGAAAAGAATGGTGGTTGGATTCGGGTGCCACCATTCATGTCTGTTATGAAACGAATATGTTCAACACTTATGCAGAAGTGAAGGAACCTGAGAAGGCTCTCATGGGAAATGATATGACTGTAGATGTTGCAGGAAAATGAAGTGTTGAGATTAATTTCACTTCTGGGCAGAATCTAACATTGATAAATGTGTACCATGTTCATGCCATAAAGAAGAACTTGACGTCTACTAGTTTTCTGTCTAAGAGAGGCTTCAAGATAGTCATAGAATCTGATCATGTAATAGTATCTTTTAATGGTTTATTTGTTGGAAAGGGCTACACTTGGGATGGCATGTTCAAACTAAGTATTAACTTAAATAAACTATGTTTATGATTATATGGTTTAGTCCAATTCTTATTTATGGCATGCTTGATTAGTACATTTAAATTTTTGTTCATTAAATTACATGTCCAAAAATGGATATATTTATTGCAAGCATGATAATGTGAAAAAAGTGAAATACGTATACAAGCAAAAACGACTAAGAAACCTTTTCGTAAAACTAAAAGATTTAGTGAATTGTTACACTTAGTAAATTTTGATATATGTGAACTAAATGGAAAGTTAACCAGAGGAGGCAAGAGATAATTTATGACTTTTATAAATGATTATTCTAGATTCACATATGTTTAATTGCTTAAATTAAAAGATGAAGCACTTCAGAAGGTTAAAGAATACAAATCTATTGTGGAAAATCAAAAGACTACTAACATTAATATTCTTCGTAATGATAGAGGTGGAGAATATTTTTCCTTTGAATTTAATATGTTTTGTAAAGAGAATGGTTTGATACATCAAAAAAGTACTCTTTATACACTACAACAAAATGGTTTGGCTGGAAGAAAAAATAAAATATTAGTTGATATGATTAATGTTATGTTAATGAATGCACATTTATCATATAATTTATGGGGTGAAGTATTTTTAACAGCTTGTCACATATTAAATAGAGTGCCTTCAATAACATTACATGTTTCACCATATGAACTTTGGAATAATAGAAAACCTAATTTAGATCATTTTAATGTGTGGGGGTGTATATCATTCTATAGAATTCATGATTACCAAATAACAAAGCTAGGTCCTAGAGAAATTAAAAGTGTTTTTGTTGGATATGCTCAAAATTCTAAGACATATTGATTGTTGGATCTAGAATCTAATGTTATAGTAGAATCTATTCATGTTGAATTTATCCAAAATAGATTTTTAGATAACATTGTTAATGAGGAAATGACTCAATTAAATGAAAGTGATAATAATGCATGCAGATAGTCACATTCCGAATTTACTACAAGTAAAAAATCAAAGTGGCAATATACAAAATAGAGACACGACCCTAAAATCACATCTGGTCGTAATGGCGCCTCTCGTGAAGATGATTCCAGCTAGAATAACGCAAACACCTATGTTAATATATAATCAACATTAACTAATCCAAAGCATGTGTAAAACAGTTATAAATGTGGAAACAAAGATAATAGCAAAGGATACCATCCCGACACAGCCCAAATCAAGGTGTCGCAAGTCATGAGCTTCTACAGAGTTGCTATAAGTCTACAGAATATCATATCCAACAAAATAGTCTGAAGAAAACATAAATCAGGTAAGATAAGGTAGGCAAGTGGCTGCGGACGTCTACATCTACCTCGTAACTCCAAGTCGCTGCCCGGTTTGGAAGGACTCGGTTCTCAAGTGTGGACTCCTCTATGCATGAATTTGCAGACATGGTGTAGGGAGTAATGTGAGTACTTCCACCTAGTGAGTAATAATAAGAAATAATTGTCGAAGTCATGAAAACATATAAATTCACTAGGCAATTCTATAACAGGCACTAAATCACTTAAAATAGTAAAACCGTAAAGAGTCAAATGAAATCTCCTTTCTAAAAATAGGTAATCCAGGTAAACCAACAAGTAAACAATGTGTATTAATCTGCCCCTTGGGCTCAGTATCAATCACTCAGCATAGTGTCAGCCCATCGAGCTAATATCAGTCACTCAACATAGTATCAGCCCCTCGGGCTTAGTATTAGATCATATTGATACCCATGCTCGCTTTGGGTGTGCAGACTCTGGAATGGTTCCATACAGCCCAAGCACTATATCAACATATGGCCTGAGAGCTTTCCCACATCACTCAAAAGGCCTGAAAGCCTCCTTACATCATACTCAATACCTGAAAGCCTCCTCACATCACACTCAAGTCCCGAAAGCCTTCTCACATAACTCAAGACACCTCGTGGCTTATAAATGTATCTCCGGCCCTCAGCCTCATCAGTCAAGAAAAACATCACAAGCCCCTCGGGCATTAATAAAATAGTAGTCCTTATCCCAAACAACAGTTGAAATATCACTTAAGTCTCAAAATTCAATTAAAGTGGCTGAGATAGTAAAATAGTACAATGAACAAGAAAGAGTTCAAATAATATATCAAATAGTGAGGAAACAGTGATAAAAATCCAAGAAGGACTCAAGTAGTCGGCATGAAGCCAAAAATATGGAAATAAGCCCAAATCATGTTGATAACAAACACATCTCATCTAAATACGTGGTAAAAAATCAATCTGTACGGACCAAAGTCACAATTCCCAATAGTAAACAACCCCGCGCTCATCATTAAGCACCTGTTTAACCTTAATATAGCATTGCGTTGTGCAAATCCGGGTTTTCAAACCCTGAGGACATCATTTACTATCATTGCTCACCTCAATCTGGCCAAAATCGTAGCTCGCTATTCCCTTGCCTCTCAAATCGACCTCCTCGCATGCTGGATATATCAAAACCACAACAAAGACGTCACAATATGCCAATGGAACAATACCCAATCGAAAATAATCAAAAATAGCAAAAATATCAAAATTAGCAAAACCCGAGTCCCGTGCCCACTTCTCGAATTCCAAAAAATTTTACATCAATGGATTCCTCATCTCGCCACGAGTCTATACATACCACGAGACTCTAGATTTATGTGTTTACTATTTTCATCGCTTATTTCAGTGCCTCACTTTATTTCCATCTATTTCATACTGTACATTCTTATTATATTGTTTAACCTCAGTAGGGCCTTGACCATCCTCATCACTACCAAACTAAGGTTAGGCTTGGCACTTACTAAGTACCGCTCTGGTGTAATCATTCCTCTTGGCGCATGTTTTTCATGTGCAGACCGAGGTACTTCATATCAGAAACAGTGTTCTTGAGGTGGAGACGTCTAGCAGAGACTTTAATGTACATCTGTCTCGTCTGCAGACCAGGAGTCTCAATCTTATTCCAGCATTAGTATATACATTTCCCCCGTCTTTAATCTGCTTATATTTCCCCTTGTTATATGTTTTGTGATGTTGAGTTGTATATGCTGAGCGGCACTCATATATAGTTTTTTTTAGCTGTTGATTTTAAGTCTCTTTACTTCCGCAAGGGATTTAAATTTCCACATTGTTAGGCTTACCTAGCCGTATGGACTAGGTGTCGTCACGACATGTTCACACAAGGCGAACTAGGGTCATGACAAGTTGGTATCAGAGCTCTAGGTTTATAGGAGTCACGGGACACAGGCCGGTTTATTATAGTCTTACTTATCGGTAAGGAGACGTCTCTATTTATCTACGAGGGGCTTTGTAAAAGTTAGGAAAATTTCCACTTCCTATGATTTCCTTGTCATGCGATATATTGACACCACAAATTCTAAACTTCTTCCTTCCATTCTCTCACATATGGTGAGGACACGCACTACTCGGGATGATCAAGCACCTGCGCCCCCTAGTGCAGCCGTCAGAGGACAAGGCCAGGGCAAAGGTCGAGGATGCACATGTGGTGCAGCCAGAGCACATGCGCGAGCTGCTGTTGAGTCACCGCCAGAAGATCAGTCGAACCCCAGGCACCTGACAAGCTTACTACTGCCACTACTACTCCAGCCTATCAAGAGACTTTTGCTCAGTTCATACCACCTTGGCTTAGGAAGGATATCTGTCCCTTGTTGTAGCCATATCCTAGGACGGGGAAGGAGCACAGACTCCTTCCGTCCGCACTCGTGAGCAACGAGTGTAGGTTGTCAAGGCTCCCGGGATTATTCCCGTACCGCTTGCAGTGCCGGTTCAGCACGAGGGCGGGTTAACTGCATTAGAGGACAAGCAACAGAGACTTGAGAGGTTGAGGAAATATGATCACCAAATTTTTAGTGGATTAGCATCAGACGGTACCTTGGTATTTGTAGAGGAGTGCCACCGTATTCTTTTAACTATATGCATAGTAGAGTCCAGTGGGGTTTCATTTACTGCTTTTCAGCTACGGGGAGCCGCCTATGATTGGTAGCGCACATATGAGATACACAATCAAGTCGAGGCAACTTCACTGACTTGGACCCAGTTCTCGGATATGTTTATTAGAGAGTTTTTCCCCCAGAGCCTTAGGGGTGCATAGCGATTAGAGTTTGAGCATTTTCGCTAGGGTGCTTTGACTATTTTGGCCAGGCATGCACCTGCCTTGGTTGCTACAGTCCGCGAGAAAGTTCACAGGTTCATCGAGGGTCTTATCCCACCCATCAGATCTAGCATGGCTCGAGAGTTAGAGATGGACATTCCTTATCAGTAGGTAGTGAGCATTGCTAGGAGGATCGAGAGTATGCTCACCAGGGAGTGAGCGGAGAGAGAGGCCAAGAGATCTCGAGAGTCGGGCAAATACGACAGTTCCCTTACCCCAACAGTAGGACGATATTGTAGGGGTTTTATGGATCGCCTCGTTCATTCAGCTATTCCAGTAGCCAGCAGTACTCTAGCTCCGCCTATACTTCAAGAGCCTTACTATGTACCTCCAGTTTCTAGTCAGTCTCAACTAATGTGCCCTTCCAGAGCTTATTTGGAGTGAAGCGACACCTACCATGTGGTGAGGGACTTCCATAGACTTGGGAGGAGTACACCCCCACAACCTTCTCAGTCACTACGTGCTGAGCAGAGTTCTCAGGCCATGATTACAGCTCTGATTGCTGCCCCACTCGCTCAGCCAGCTCGAGGTGGAGGCCGGTGAATTAGAGGTCACCCATAAAGGGGAGGCCAACCCAGATATTATGCCCTTCCCGCTCGTGTCGAGGCTGTTTCCACCACTGCAATTATCATATGTATTATATTAGTTTATCAGATAAAGGCATCAGTTCTATTCGCTATAGGCTCTACTTATTCTTTGGTGTCTTCTTACTTTGCTCCGTATTTGGATATGCTTCGGCCTTCTCTGCGTGTCCCTGTTTATGTTTCTACTCCTGTGGCAGATTCTCTTATTGTGGACCACCTCAATCGATCATGTTTAGTTACTATTTGTGGTTTTGAGACCATAGCGGATTTATTGTCATTCGTTAAGATTGATTTTGGCATTATTTTGGGCATGGACTGGTTATCACCCCATTTTGCTATTCTTGATTATCACGCCAAGAACGTGACACTGGCTATGCCAAGTATTCCGTATGCTGAGTGGAGTGGTACTTTAGATCACACTCGCAGTAGAGTTATCTCTTTTCTTAAACCTCACCATATGGTTGAAGGGGTTTGCCACATATTTAGTTTTTGTGATAGATGTGAGTGTTGATACCCCTTCTTATGATTCAGTTCCAATGGTACGGGATAATCCCGATGTGTTTTCAGGTGATCTTTCAGGCACGCCGGCCAATAGAGACATTGATTTTTGCATTGACCTCTTGATGGGCACCCAACCTATTTTCATCCCTCTGTATCGTATGACTCCTCCTAAGCTGAAAGAATTGAAGGATCAATTACAAGAATTGCTTGATAAGGGTTTTATTTCACCTAGTGTTTCACCATGGGGTGCTCCTATATTGTTTGTAAAGAAGAAGGATGGTTTTATGAGTATGTGCATTGATTATCGCTACTTGAACACGGCTAGAGTGAAAAAATGTTATGCTTTGCCTCGTATTGATGATTTGTTTGACATGCTTCAAAGCGCACATGTGTTTTCTAAGATTGACTATGCTCAGGTTACCATCAGTTGAAGATTCGGGAGCCAGATATCCTGATGTCTTCGTTCAGGACTAGCTGTGGTAATTACGAGTTCCTTGTTATGTCCTTTTGGCTGACCAATGCCCTAGCAGCTTTTATGCATTTGATGCAAAGTATGTTCAGGCCATATCTTGACTCGTTTGTTATCAATTTTATTGATGATATTCTGGTGTATTTCCAAAGTCGGGAAGATTATAAGCAGTACCTAAGGACCGTGTTTCAGGTCCTGAGATAGAAGAAGTTATATGCGTAGTTCTCAATATGAGTTTTGGATGGATTCAATGGCATTCTTAGGCCACGTGATTTCGAGCAAGGGCATTCTGGTAGATCCGAGGAAGATACAGGTCGTGGAGAGCTGGCCTAGGTCGTCCTCAGCTATAGAGATTCATAGCTTGCTTGGCTTGGCGGGCTACTACCCTCGCTTTGTTGAGGAGTTTTCACCGATTGCGGCTCCTATGACTAGATTCAGGTGACCAGTTTCAGTTGAAATATGAGTGTGAGGCAAGCTTTTAGAAGTTCGAGACAGCTTTGACTACAACCGAAATTTTGATATTGCCTACCGGTTCGGCGTCTTATACGGTTTACTGTGATGCCTCGAGAGTTGACATCGGGGTGGTGTTGATGTAGGACGGGTGATTGCTTACACGTCCAGACAATTGAAGATACATAAGAATAACTACCATGTCCACGACCTTGAGTTGGCTTCTATTGTTCATGCCGTCAAGATCTGGCATCATTATTTGTACGGTGTGCCTTATCAGATTTTCCACACACCATCAGCGTTTAAATCACTTGTTCAAGCAGAAGGATCTAAATTTTCCCCTGAGGAGGTTGTTAGAGTTTCCAAAGGATTATGATATATATTATTCTGTATCACCCGGGAAAGTCTAATGCGGTATCGAATGCTTTGATTCACCTGGCAGAGAGTTTGGAGAGTTTGACATATTTAACAACTTCAAAAAAGCCTATGGCGATGGATGTTCATGCCTTAGCCAGTCAGTTTGTGAGATTAGATCTTTAGAAGCCCAAGCGTGTTCTAGCTTGTGCGGTTTCCTGGTCTTCCTTATTTAATTGTACTTGGGAATATTAGTATGATGACCCTTATTTGCTTGTCCTTAAGAACAAGGCTCAGCATCGTGATTCCAGAGATGTGACCATTAGAGATAACGGGGAATTGAGGATGCAGGGCCTGATTTGTTTATCCAATGTTAATGGGCTTCGGGAGTTGATTTTAGCAGAGGCCCATAGATTTTGGTATTCCATCCATCTGGGTGCTGCGAAGATGAATCATTACTTGAGGCAGAACTATTGGTGTAGAAGGATGAAGAAGGATATAGTTGAATATGTGGCTAGATCCCTCAACTTTCAATAGGTGAGGTTTGAGGACCAGAGGCCGGGTGGATTGTTCCTGCAGATAAAGATTCTGGAATGGAAATGGGAGAAGATCACCATGGATTATGTAGTTAGACTCCCACAGACCTTGAAGAAGTTTGATGCCATTTGGGTTATTATGGATCGGCTGACCAAGTCCGCTGATTTTATTCCTCTGTGTACAACTTATTATTGAGAGTGGTGGCCAGAGATTTATCTTCCTTGGCTTGGCGGGCTACTACCCTCGCTTTGTTGAGGAGTTTTTCATCGATTGCGGCCCCTATGACTAGATTCAGGTGACCAATTTCAGTTGAAAGATGAGTGTGAGGCAAGCTTTTAGAAGTTCGAGACAGCTTTGACTACAACCGAAATTTTGATATTGCTTACCGGTTCGGCATCTTATACGGGTTACTGTGATGCCTCGAGAGTTGACCTCGGGGTGGTGTTGATGTAGGACGGGTGATTGCTTACACGTCCAGACAATTGAAGATACAGAAGAATAACTACCATGTCCACGACCTTGAGTTAGCTACTATTGTTCATGCCGTCAAGATCTGGCATCATTATTTGTACGGTGTGCCTTGTCAGATTTACACAGACCATCAGAGTTTAAATCACTTGTTCAAGCAGAATGATCTAAATTTTCCCCTGAGGAGTTGGTTAGATTTTCTAAAGGCTTATGATATATATTATTTTGTATCACCCGGGAAAGTCTAATTCGGTATCAAATGCTTTGATTCACCTGGAAGAGAGTTTGGAGAGTTTGACATATTTAACAACTTCAAAAAGGCCTATGGAGATGGATGTTCATGGCTTAGCCAGTCAGTTTGTGAGATTAGATCTTTAGGAGCCCAGTCGTGTTCTAGCTTGTGCGGTTTCCTGGTCTTCCTTATTTAATTGTATTTGGGAATATTAGTATGATGACCCTTATTTGCTTGTCCTTAAGAGCAAGGCTCAGCATCGTGATGCCAGAGATGTGACCATTAGAGATAACGGGGAATTGAGGATGCAGGGCCTGATTTGTTTATCCAATGTTAATGGGCTTCGGGAGTTGATTTTAGCAGAGGCCCATAGATCTTGGTATTCCATCTATCTGGGTGCTGCGAAGATGAATCAGGACTTGAGGCAGCACTATTAGTGTAGAAGGATGAAGAAGGATATAATTGAATATGTGGCTAGATTCCTCAACTTTCAAAGGTGAGGTTTGAGGACTAGAGACCGGGTGGATTGCTCCTGCAGATAGAGATTTTGGATTGGAAATGGGAGAAGATCACCATGGATTTTGTAGTTAGACTCCCACAGACCTTGAAGAAGTTTGATGCCATTTGGGTTACTATGGATCGCCTGACCAAGTCCGCTCATTTTATTCCTCTGTGTACAACTTATTATTCAGAGTGGTGGCCAGAGATTTGTCTTGAGGAGATTGTCTATCTGCATGGTATTCCAATTTCCATTATTTTTGATAAATTGACTTGGTTTACACACAGTTTAGGAGAGTCGTGTAGCAGGAGTTAGGTACTCTGGTGGAGTTGGACACAACTTTTCACCCCTAGATGGATAGATAATCTAAGCACGCTATTCGGATTCTTGAGGATATGCTCCATGCTTATGTGATTACGCTTGGAGGGTCTTGGGATCAGTTCTTGTCCTTAGCAAAGTTTGCCCACAACTATAATCATCAATCCAGTTTTCAGATGGTGCCGTATGAGGCTTTTATATGGCATAAGGTGTAGATCTTCGGTTGGATAGTTTGAGCCGGGGGAGGCTCGATCGCAAAGTACAGATTTGGATCAGGATGCGTTGAATAAGGTCAAGATCATTCAAGATAGGAACTGTTTAGTGTTGGAAACACGTTCTCAAGGCTTTATACTAAAACGTGTGTTCTTATGTGTAGGTTTTGATGAATGACAAACGAAGCGCAAATTGATATATGACGAAGTTCAAGTACAAGCGCACAATTGGTGGATAACAAGATTCAAGCACAAGACAAAGTTTTATACTTTAAATGAGTCGTTTTTAATTGTGATCTTGATCCGACAACTTGACTCATGACATGGCTTCTCTCGTAAAATTATTTTTACAAAATCATGCATATTTAATTTAATGCTAAATGATTTTAAATCATGCATATTTACTTCAGTCAAAATGATTTTTAAACATGCCTCTAAAATCTGGACTAAGATAATCGATTATGTACTTATGATAATCGATTATGTTAAGCCAAGACTGCATGACAATCGATTGTGAACTAATGACAATCGATTGTGTTAAGGCAGTAAGGATCAGGTTTTTCAAACCTGCATGACAATCGATTGTGAACCTTATGACAATCGATTGTGATGAGGCAGTGTACATCAAAGTTTTTCAAAACTCAGAATAATCGATTGTGAAGCTAATGACAATCGATTGTGAAGAGACAGTGTCCATCAGATTTTTAAAAGTCACAAAATAATCGATTGTGAATATATGACAATCGATTGTGTTGAGGCAGTGACTTCCGGACTTTTTCAAAATTATGAAATAATCGATTGTGAGTATATAACAATCGACTGTCACGAGGCAGTGTCCAAAATGATTTTCAAAGTCTGATAAATAATCGATTGTTAACATTGCATAATCGATTGTGAAGCTGACCGTTGTCGTAAAATTTTCAAATACCGTCAGGTAATCGATTGTTGATTTTGTACAATCGATTGTTGATATTGAAATCTGAAAAAGATTTTTTGAACGTTGCTGAATAATCGATTATTGATTTGGTATAATCGATTGTTTTACGTAAAATCTGGAAATGATTTTTTGAACGTTGCCAATAATCGATTGTTGATCTTGGACAATCGATTGTTAAGCATAAAATCTGGGATTGATTTTTGGAACGATTGGCAAACAATCGATTGTGGCTTCCTGACAATCGATTGTCACAGAGTAAAATCAGCAACTCTTAATTGGCAATTAGGCAACGGTAATGCCAAGTTTTTCAACTATAAATACAGCTTCATTTCGGTGTTTTAAACACAACAACATACAACAACTGATCATTCTATTGCTATAAGCTTGCATATTATTGTTTATCATTTTATATTCATTTCATAAAGCTTTTGAGAGCCAAAGTCTTGTCCATAGTTGTTGTAATCTTGAGCCTACTTCTTTTACTCATATCTACTCATTAAGGAGTGTTTTGTTTGAGTGCTTAGTGTTTTGTACACTTGTAAGAGAATTGTGATTCTCTTGTAGTAAGGAACTTGTGTTTCCTTGGTTGAAGTCTTGGAGTGTTGTATCTCCGAGCAAAGGTGTTAAGGCTTGTGTCCTTAAGTTGTAAAGGTTTGTTGAGCACCCGTAAGCTTGACAAGTTAGTGGAAAATCTCGAGAGAGTCTCTCGGAGACTGGACTAGCCACGTGTTGTGGTGAACAAGAATACATCGGTGCGTTCTTTCCTTTTGTTTATTTAACGCACTAAATTATTTCCTGCAAATTTTAATTTCTGCAAGTTTTACGCTAAATTTTATTATAACGCTATTCACCCCCCCTCTAGCGTTAAGTGTATTATCTAACAATTGGTATCAGAGCCCAACTCTCTGAAGACTTAACATTTTGAGAGAACCATCCATGGCTTCTACTCGTGACTCTTTTGCAGGAATTGATGAAGGACAATGCTCCACACGACCACCTCTATTCAACGGTACAAACTACACGTACTGGAAGGAGAGGATGAAAATTTTCGTTCCAGCAAACAACTTTCATCTCTGGAAGGTGATAACGAAGGGAAATCAAATTCCAACCAAAAAGGTTGAAAACGAATGGGTTCCCAAGTCCGAAGAAGAATATGACGCGGATGATATCCGAAAGGTTCAAAATAATGCTAAAGCAATTAATTTATTATATTGTGCTGTAAATGATGACGATTACAGGAAAATATCGTGTTGCACAACGGCAAAGGAAATGTGGGACAAGCTGGAAATTACGTACAAAGGTACGGACCAGGTAAGGGAAGCTAAAAATTGATTTCCTAACCCATGCTTATGAATTATTTCACATGAAGGAAGGTGAAAAGGTGGATGAAATGTTCGAACGATTTTCAATAATCGTAAATGACCTACATGCCCTCAAGAAGACATTCACGGACAGAGAACTGGTTCGAAAAATTCTTAGAAGTCTCACTCCGGCATGGCGATCAAAGGCCGACGCAATTCAAGAATCCATTGGCGTCTCAAATGTCACAATCGACGCATTAAGAGGTAACCTTAAGACTTATGAATCTACAATACTTAACCCTCTTGTTGATGATCAAAGGAGGCAAAGAATAGCGCTTAAGGCAAGCACAAGCCAACCTCAAGTTGATGAGGACGGAGACAATGAGTTTGGACTCGTTATCAAAAGATTTCAAAAGTTCATGCGAAAGGAGTATGAACGAAAGGGCAAAAAGCAAGGCGAGCAAATAAAGTGCTATGAATGCGGTGAAACCGGGCACATCAAATCAAATTGCCCAAACATCAAAAAGGAGAAGAAACCTTTTAAGAAGCAACGTGCATACATTTCTTGGGGAGGAGACTCCGGAGATGAGTCAAGCGAAGAAGAAGAAGACGAAGCCGCAAACCTTTGTCTTATGGCGCAAGAAGACAAGCAAGATGAGGTATGTCAAATCTCTTCTAAAAACTTCTTTACTCTTGAAGAAATGCGAACTGCTTTTGATGAGCTATATACTGAATTTATTAAAGCTTCAAAAACTGTCAAGAGCATAAAAGAAAATGCTTCTCTAAAAGAAAAAGATTTTCAAAAACAGCTTTCTTTAAAAGAAAAGGATTTAGAAAAACTGGTTTTAGAAAATGAGAAGCTGAAAGAGGAAAACAAGTTTTTCGGAAAAAGAAGCGCCGACAAGCCCGAAAGTTCTATTAAAAATTGCTCTTCTTGCATGCATCTTGAAGATGAGGTAGATAGATTTAAAGATACCTTAGATAAGTTTAATTCTTCTCACAAAAACTTGAATGAGGTCCTTGTTAATTTGAAGTCAACCAAGCATGGCATAGGTTTTAAGAATGAGCCTAAAGAAAAGGTTGAAGCCAAACCCCAACCACCTAAGGCTCAACCTAGGATTAATAAAACAAATGCTTATCCTAGAAAGAGCAATCCTAGAACAAATATGCATGTTAGACTAAATGTTGAACATTTGAGAAGACCTAGAAATGACTTACCACCTAGAAAAGACTACCCTAGAAATGATGCATATTTTAGGCCAAACACTAGAAGGAGTTTTGAACCTCCTAGAACATCTAGACATGACCATTACTCTAGAAACGCTGCTCATTTTAGAACTAATAGTAGGAGAAATGGTTCTCATGAAATGTGCAATAGTCATAATGAAAATAGAGTAATTCATTTTCGTCCATCAAGTTACTATGAACCTAGAAGGATGCATAACCCCATCGTGACTTGTCATTATTGTAGACGCATTGGTCATATTGCCCCTGCATGCTTTACACGACATAGACATATCACTCAATCTCATCATTATAATATGCCTAACCCTCAAGGACCCAAAATGGCATGGGTACCTAAAACGCGTTAACTTGTTTTGTAGGTATGTTTGAAGGGATCAAGT
Source organism: Nicotiana benthamiana (assembly GCA_034376525.1). NCBI lineage: Eukaryota > Viridiplantae > Streptophyta > Magnoliopsida > Solanales > Solanaceae > Nicotiana > Nicotiana benthamiana. Next base: position 44,986,034 of record CM067326.1, read on the forward strand.
GTACTATGGTACCTTGATAGTGGATGCTCCAAACATATGACGGGAGACGAATCCAAATTCCTTCAACTAGAACACAAAGAAGAAGGAAGTGTGATTTTTGGGGATAACAATAAAGGAAAGACCATTGGCATCGGATCGGTCGGTAAGGATGAAAATTCCTCTATTAAGCATATATTACTTGTGAAAGGTTTAAAGCATAATCTCTTGAGCATAAGTCAATTATGTGACAAGGGAAATCTTGCCCTATTTGATTCGGATGAATGCTTAGTGTTTAGACGTAGTGATTTCAAAATTATCCTTCGTGGTTTTAGAGTGGATAATATTTATATGGTTGATCTTGCAAATTCCTCACCCGAATATGTTGATTGTCTTATGAGTAAAGAGGATGATACTTGGTTATGGCATCGTAGAGTAGCACATATCAACATGCATCTTTTGAACAAATTGATTTCACAAAACTTAGTTATTGGCCTTCCCAATTTGAAATTTGAAAATGACTCTATCTGTGATTCTTGTCAAAAAGGGAAGGAAACAAAAGCATCTTTCAAATCCAAAAATATTGTTTCAACTTCTAGACCATTGCAATTGCTTCACATGGATTTATTTGGACCATCTCGCATTGAAAGTCTAGGAAGAAATCGTTATGCTTTTGTGATTGTTGATGATTATTCTAGATTTACTTGGACTTTATTTCTTGCCAATAAAAGTGATGCTTTTCAGAATTTTAAATATTTTCTTAAGCGTGTTCAAAACGAGAAGGAAACAACCGTCACTTCAATTAGAAGTGATCATGGGGGAGAGTTTGATCACAATCTCTTTGCGGACTTTTGTGACGAACTCGGTATCGAGCATACCTTTTCCGCTCCACGTACACCACAACAAAATGGGGTGGTGGAAAGGAAAAATAGGTGTCTCGAAGAGATGGCTAGAATCATGCTCGAAGAGGCTAAGATTCCCAAACATTTTTGGGCGGATGCCGTGAGTACCGCATGCTACATCTTAAATAGAGTAGTCATAAGGCCAATACTCATGAAGACCCCTTATGAACTCTACAAGGGAAGGAAACCAAATATCTCCCATTTTAGAGTATTCGATTGTAAATGTTTTATTCATAACAATGGCAAAGATCAATTGGGAAAGTTTGATGCTAAGTCCGATGAGGGAATTTTCATTGGTTATTCCTCACGTAGCAAAGCATATAGGGTTTTTAATAAAAGAACCGAAACTGTGGAGGAATCCCCTCATGTTGTATTGCCGAAAATAATGCTCGCTTGGCGAGAAAGGATTCCGGTTTTGATCTTGCAGCTATTTTAGATAGCTTGAAAGACAAAATACAAGAGGAAACGCCTCAAGAAAATCAAGACGAAATTTTGAAACAACCAACGGAGGAAGCGCCACAATTGGAGAATGAAACGAAAATGCCTAACGAGTGGAGGACAATTAAAGATCACCCTCTCGAACAGGTAATTGGCGACGTCGGAGAAAAGGTAAGTACCCGAAACTCCCTTAAGAACACCTTAGGACATACTGCTTTTGTGTCTCAAATTGAACCAACAACCATCTCCGAACCAATTGGGGATGAATTTTGGACCTTGGCAATGCAAGAGTAGCTTAACCAATTCAAACGAAATGACGTTTGGAATTTGGTGCCAAGATCCGAAAATCATACCATAATTGGTACGAAATGGGTTTTTCGAAACAAACTAGATGAAAATGGTGTAATCACTAGAAACAAAGCTAGGCTTGTAGCAAAAGGCTATAATCAAGAAGAGGGTATTGACTATGAAGAAACATATGCTCCCGTAGCTAGATTAGAAGCTATTCGTCTATTGCTCGCTTTTGCCTCTTCTATGAATTTCAATTTATATCAAATGGATGTGAAAAGTGCTTTTCTAAATGGTGTTATACAAGAAGAAGTTTATGTTGAACAACCCCCCGCGGTTTTGAAGATTTTAAATCTCCCGATCATGTTTTCAAACTCAAAAAGGCTCTCTATGGTTTAAAACGAGCTCTCTGAGCTTGGTCTGAAAGATTGAGTAAATTTCTATTGGAAAATGATTTCATTAGGAGGAAAGTTGACACCACCCTTTTTGTTAAGCATAAAAACAATGATATTTTATTAGTTCAAATATATGTGGATGATATCATATTTGGTGCTACTAACAATGTCTTATGCAAGGAATTTTCCGACTTGATGACAAGCGAATTTGAGATGTCTGTGATGGGTGAGTTAACATTCTTTTTGGGATTACAAGTAAAGCAAATGGAAGAAGGTACGTTCATTTGCCAAGCCAAATATTGCAAAGAATTGCTTAAACGATTTGAAATGAACAATGCAAAAGCAATGGCAACTCCCATGAGCACATCCGATCATCTAGACAAAGATGAGAAAGGTAAGGAAGTTGACACTAAGAAGTATCGAGGTATGATTGGCTCTCTTCTCTATCTTACTGCTAGTCGTCCGGACATCATGTTTAGCGTGTGTTTATGCGCCCGTTATCAATCGTGTCCGAAGGAGTCTCACCTCACTGCGGTAAAACGGATTTTGAAGTACCTTGTTGGTACTACAAATGTGGGTCTATGGTACCCCAAAGGTTCTTCATGCCAACTCGTTGGCTATTCCGACTCCGAATTTGCTGGATGCAAATTGGACCGCAAGAGCACTAGTGGCACTTGCCATTTGCTCGGTAGCTCTCTCGTTTCTTGGTTTAGCAAGAAACAAGTAAGTGTTGCGTTGTCCACAACCGAGGCTCAATATGTAGCCGCGGGGAGTTGTTGCGCTCAAATCCTATGGATGAAACAACAACTCTTGGACTATGGCCTAAATCTTGATCGTATCCCGTTTAGATGTGATAATACTAGTGTCATATGCTTGACGAAGAACCCCGTTCTTCATTCGCGAACAAAACACATTGAAATTAGACATCATTTTATAAGAGATCACGTTCTCAAGGGCGATGTCGAAATCGAATTTTTTGAAACCAAAGACCAATTGGCCGACATCTTTACTAAGCCCTTAGAGAAAGAGTCCTTCTTCCGAATTCGTACTGAACTCGGGATTCTTGACTCCACGTTGATCTAAGTCATGCATTGCATCTTTTTATCTTACATGATTTCTAACTTGTGCGTCGGAGACGTCTAACAAATTTTTGCAGGTATGGCCCTAAAGGTAGGGGGAATTATAAAGCATGACGCGCAATAATCAAGTATTCTTCAGAAAAATCGGTTTCTGTCGTCTAATAATCGATTATCTCGTATCAATAATCGATTGTTCTGCTATTACTTGAGTTATTGTACTCTCTTTATGTAATCACGTTTTTTTTCCAATAAATAAACAAGGTTTATTTACATTTTTTTTGGCATCTTCTTATGTTATTTTTGCTAATGGCAAAAGGGGGAAGATAACGGGTATGCACTCTCAATATTTATAAGCTTAAATTGAGAGGGAATTCATATATTGAGGGGGAACTAATCGCATACTTATTGCATATCTTTACTTGTCTTGACTCGTCATTATAAATTGTTTAAGTTGCATATCCCGCTTAAAGTTTGCCATTATCAAAAAGGGGAAAATTGTTGGAAACACGTTCTCAAGGATTTATACTAAAACATGTGTTCTTATGTGTAGGTTTTGATGAATGACAAACGAAGCGCAAATTGATATATGACGAAGTTCAAGTACAAGCGCACAATTGGTGGATAACGAGATTCAAGCCCAAGACAAAGTTTTATAGTTTAAATGAGTCGTTCTTAATTGTGATCTTGATCCGACAACTTGACTCATGACATGGCTTCTCTCGTAAAATTATTTTTACAAAATCATGCATATTTAATTTAATGCTAAATGATTTTTAAATCATGCATATTTACTTCAGTCAAAATGATTTTTAAACATGCCTCTAAAATCTGGACTAAGATAATCGATTATGTACTTATGATAATCGATTATGTTAAGCCAAGACTGCATGACAATCGATTGTGAACTAATGACAATCGATTGTGTTAAGGCAGTGAGGATCAGGTTTTTCAAACCTGCATGACAATCGATTGTGAACCTTATGACAATCGATTGTGATGAGGCAGTGTACATCAAAGTTTTTCAAAACTCAGAATAATCGATTGTGAAGCTAATGACAATCGATTGTGAAGAGACAGTGTCCATCAGATTTTTAAAAGTCACAAAATAATCGATTGTGTTGAGGCAGTGACTTCCAGACTTTTTCAAAATTATTAAATAATCGATTGTGAGTATATAACAATCGATTGTCACGAGGCAGTGTCCAAAATGATTTTCAAAGTCTGATAAATAATCGATTGTTAACATTGCACAATCGATTGTGAAGCTGACCGTTGTCGTAAAATTTTCAAATACCGTCAGGTAATCGATTGTTGATTTTGTACAATCGATTGTTGATATTGAAATCTGAAAAAGATTTTTTGAACGTTGCTGAATAATCGATTATTGATTTGTATAATCGATTGTTTTACGTAAAATCTGGAAATGATTTTTTGAACGTTGCCAATAATCGATTGTTGATCTTGGACAATCGATTGTTAAGCATAAAATCTGGGATTGATTTTTGGAACGATTGGCAAACAATCGATTGTGGCTTCCTGACAATCGATTGTCACAGAGTAAAATAAGCAACTCTTAATTGGCAATTAGGCAACGGTAATGCCAAGTTTTTCAACTATAAATACAGCTTCATTTCGGTGTTTTAAACACAGCAACATACAACAACTGATCATTCTATTGCTATAAGCTTGCATATTATTGTTTATCATTTTATATTCATTTCATAAAGCTTTTGAGAGCCAAAGTCTTGTCCATAGTTGTTGTAATCTTGAGCCTACTTCTTTTACTCATATCTACTCATTAAGGAGTGTTTTGTTTGAGTGCTTAGTGTTTTGTACACTTGTAAGAGAATTGTGATTCTCTTGTTGTAAGGAACTTGTGTTTCCTTGGTTGAAGTCTTGGAGTGTTGTATCTCCGAGCAAAGGTGTTAAGGCTTGTGTCCTTAAGTTGTAAAGGTTTGTTGAGCACCCGTAAGCTTGACAAGTTAGTGGAAAATCTCGAGAGAGTCTCTCGGGGACTGGACTAGCCACGTGTTGTGGTGAACAAGAATACATCGATGCGTTCTTTCCTTTTGTTTATTTAACGCACTAAATTATTTTCTGCAAATTTTAATTTCCGCAAGTTTTATGCTAAATTTTATTATAACGCTATTCACCCCCCATCTAGCGTTAAGCGTATTATCTAAAATTTAGCTCACTCTAGGTAGAAGAGTTTTGCAGATTGCTAGGTTCGAGATGTAGCATTTATGGTTCGTGAAGGGGGTTTTACTATGAGTATCGCCTATGGACGACATGATGAGATTTGGGAAGAAAGGCAAACTTATCCCTAGGTAGATTGGTCCGTTTGAGATCTTGCTCGAGTGGGAGAGGTGGCTTATAGACTGGAATTGCTGCCTAGCTTATCAGACATGCATCTAGTCTTTCATGTATCCATGCTTCAGAGGTATCACAGCGATCTAGACCATGTGTTAAATATCAGCACTGTCCAATTGGACAAGGACTTGTCCTATAAGGAGGAGTCGGTAGCTATCCTAGACTGGCAGGTTCGTTAATTGAGGTCCAAAAATTTCCTTATGCTCTTGTTCAATGGAGAGGTTAGCCTCCTAAGGCATTAATCTGGGTGTCCGAGTCTGATATGTGGAACCATTATCCTCATCTTTTTCCTAATTCAGGTACCTCTTTTATTTTGTCCGTTCGAGGACAAACAATTATTTTAGTAGTGGTCGATGTGACGACCCAAGGGGATCATCACTTGTTTTCATACCTATCATGTACTTTCGATCCCTTGATAACCTCATATGGGATTGCCTAGATTTGCATGTGCACTCCGGGCGCGTAGCCGGAAAGCTTAGATATGGATTCTGTGAGAAAAATGCTAAATTTTGAAATTAAATTAAATAAATTTTACTTCGGTCAACCTTTGGGGTAAACGGGCATGGACCATTATTTGACAGACCTAGAGGGTCCGTAGGAAAATATGGGACTTGGGCGTATGCCCTAAATCGAATTCCAAGGTCCGGAGCCCGAGAAAGGAATTTTTTGCATGAAATATTTTTCTGGAAAAAATTAAGGAAATTAGAAGTAAACTTTGATTAAAAGATTATGGTATCGGGCCTGTATTTTGGTTCCGGTGCACGATACAAGTCTTATATATGGTTAAGCACTTTCTATAAAGTTTGGTTGAAAACGGACGTCGTTTGAGGCTTAAATTTATGTATACGATCTTACTTTGTCGATTTTATCGTATGGATAATTCCGCAGGATATTTTGGAGGTTGTGTGCATATTTGGTTTGGAGCCCCGGGAGCTCGGGTGAGTTTTGGGATAGGTGTCGGAATGTGTATTAGAACTTGGAAAATTGCTGCTATAACGTACATGCAGGCTTTGCAATTACGAAGCCTGGCTCGCAATTCCAAAGGGTCAGCTCGCAAATGCGAGGTCTTTATTTCCTAGTAGAGTTTGCAAATGCGAACTATACCCTCGCAAATGTGAAAGGTGAGGTCTTCGCAAATGCAACCTTATGGTTCGCAAATGCGACCTTATGGTTCCAAAATACGAACCACCCAGTTTTCCCATAGTTCGCAAATGCCAATAAGAATCTCACAATTCCCAAGTTAGCACGAACGACGTTCACAATTGTGAACCCATGTTCGCAATTGCGACATCTGCAACCTGCAATTTTTTTACTTAGTCGAATTTTGGACATTTTTCTCCCCATTTTCCAAACACAACTCCTTTAGGCGATTTTCAAAGAACTAGACCTTTTCCAAATCATTTTTAATTGGTCTTTAATTATTTCTTTCAATCTTGAAAGAAATAATTAAAATGAATAATGTCCAAAATTTGCGGTGTTATTTATGAGATGCAATTAAAATGAATAAATTGGGCCATTTGAAGTCGGATACTCGTGGAAAAAGTGTGGTTTCAAGTTTAATTTGGAGCCAGTTTGATGTAAGTGGCTTGTCTAACCTTGTGTGGGGAACCTTTTCCCCTTAGGACATGTTATTTTTTAATTGAGGGCCTTTTACGTGAGGCGAGGAGCACGTGCTTGAGATAATTGTTGAAAATCCAATTTTTACTTAAGATATTGAGACTAAGTTTCTTTTGTATTGGCTTAATTTTACATGCAATTATAACCTGTGTTAGATTGAAAAGATATGTTTAGATTATTTAACTTGCCTACTTTCCTTGACTATATTACATGAAGCATGTTAGTCTAGTACTACATGTTACTTGGCTTTTCATACTTCCTTTCTTAATATCTTTCGGTTGTGGTTGCGTATTTACTATGGGACTACGGGTTAGGTTCTCAATAGATCCCCCTGCTCTTTAGTTTGGGACTACGGGTTAGATTCTCGGTAGATCCCCTTACACTTTACTTTGGGACTATGGGTTAGACTCTTGATAGATCCCCCTGGACATTGATAGTTGGATTATGGGATGGTATTACCGAGAGATGCTTCGGTTATATTCATATGATTGGCTATGGGACGGTATCCCTGGAGCTCCTCGAAAAGTTGATGGAATGAACTACAGGATGGTATCCTAGGAGATCCTAATTTGGTATTTCGATGTTAAGCGGTACATTTCTTTGCTTATTCTGTACATTGCTTATTTGTTGCTGCCTCATAAATTCTGTCTTATTTCACTATTGATTCACATTATTTCCATCTTATTTCATACTATACATTCTTATTATATTTTTTAACCTCAGTAGGTCCGTGACCTTCATCGTCACTACCCAACCGAGGTTAGGCTTGGCACTTACTGAGTACCGCTGTGGTCTACTCATGCCTCTTCTACGCATGTTTTTCATGTGTAGACCCAGGTACTTCATATCAGGCAAACTACTCCCCAGGCGGAGACGTCTAGCAGAGACTTCGAGGTATATATGCCACGTTCGCAGACTATGAGTCTCTAACTTATTCCAGCATTAGTAGACAACTTTCCACTTATTTCAGTTGCTTAGACATTCTGACAGGTTTTGTGATGTTGAGTTGTATATGCCGAGCGGCACTTATATACAATTTTCCTTAGCTGTTGATTTTAAGTCTCTTTACTTCTGCAAGTTATCTAAATTTCCGCTTTGTTAGGTTTACCAAGTCGTAGGGGCTTGGTGCCGTCATGACACGTTTGCGGAGGGCAAACTGCGGTGGTGTCATATCTCCTTTAGGAGCCTTAATTCCAATGTATTACATATTGTTATGGGAGAGTCAAGAAGTTGTTAGATATACGAAATAACTAAATAAAAAAACAAATTTCATTGTGCAAATTATTACATGAAGAGATTGAATTAAATCTTAATGAAATTAGTAAATGTTTGTAGTAACATGAACATTGTAGCTAATTTCACCTATGTGAAAATTTATGTGGTCCGCTTCAAGCAAGGTTTAAATGGTCAATCTTGTAAATATTCTGTGAAGACCTTGTCATGACCCCAATTTTCCCTCCATTAACATGTCTTGATGGTACCTAGTCTCTATGACAAGGTAAGCCTAAAAATGCAAAAACAAATTACTTGCGAAAATTACAACTCAAATCAAGATTTACGAAAAAAGGAAAGCGGAAATGTGGAATGCTACTTGGCACATACAACATAATATCTCAACTGCTATAACACTATCCCAAAACCCGGAAAATCATGGGAACACAAGCTAACAGAATGTAATACACTGCTCTAACCCCGAAATATCTAAAACAATAGTACGAAAGGAAAGCTAACTGCTAAATCTAGAATAAGATAAAGACTCCTGGTCTGTAGACGCGACAGATCTACCTCAAAGTCTCTACTAGATCTCTTTGCCTCAAGGATAATAGGACTGGGATGAGGTACCTGGATCTGCATAGGAATAAACATGCACAACATAGGCATGAGTACACCACAACAGTACTCAATAAGTGCCAAGTGTAACCTCAGTCGGGTAGTGAGACGAAAGTCAGGGCCCTACTTAGAATAAATAATCTTGCAACAGTATGAAATAAACACGAAAAATGAGTACCGCTAAGAAGTAAGACATGTTATACAAGACAACAAAAACACACAAAAAGTAAGGTAACATGAAGTAAACAACTCAATATCGGTACCAACAATGAGGATCTCCCAGGATACGATCTTATAGTCCATTGCATAGACTATCCAAGGATCTCCTATGATACCATCCCGTAGTCCACCGTATATGTATATCTGAAGGATCTCTCAGTATACCGTCCCATAGTCAAACTATCAACGTGCAAGGGGGTCTATCGGGAATCGAACTCGTAGTCCAAAGTAAATATGCAGTGGGATCTACCGGGAATCTAACCCGTAGTCCCAAATAAATGTGTAGGAGGGTCTATCGGAAATCTAACCCGTAGTTCCAAAGTAAATAAACTAAGGGTGGGGGGGAGCTGGTGGAATCCAACATTTGTAGTCGCAATGTAAATACGTAGCCACACCAAGAAGATATTCAGCAATGAATTTCAAAGAAGTACCAGAAAACAAGTAGTTCATACACCTAACGTCTAATATATAGCTGAATTGGATACATTAAACATAGAACCTATATTCAATTTTTAAAAGAAAAAAAAACCATTCCAGTATTGATTACAGGATTATCTACACAAAAGAAAACTTGGCTAGGAGAAGGCAAGAAAAACAAGCAACAAACTTAAAGAAAAGAAACACTGATAGAGCCACGGAGAGAAATCCTTTTCTTCAACTTAAATTCACATCTTCGTACAATAGCCTAAAACAAACTTCAATTCCATTCACGGTTCAGATGAAATACCCGGGAAAAAAAAGGAAACAAGGACAAGTGAGGATTCAATAATATAGAAACAGCAGGTCAGCAATTAGATTGCAACGGAACAGTGACCTAGTAAACCAAACAACTTCAAACCAAGCTCTTACTCCCCAGAATTAAGCCATTTTGTTGACCCAAAATGAATAAAAAATTCTTTGAAGTCTTTAACTCCTTGCAAATGGTAAAGCTAAAGATGCTATTCCAAAACTAATTCTAATCAAAATGCTGCAGAACCCTTCTTGTCTTTATACACTATAAAAGGTTTTTTAGAGAAGTTTGTGCAGAAGAATGAGGCTACAAAATCTGCCCCGAGTGAGGAGAGGGCACTGTTTTATAGTCTCCTCAGCCATGTGCTCAAAACAGCCTTGTGAATTAGACCTAACCTGCATGACATCTTATTTTACTACCTAGAAAGTTAGTTGCCCCTTATTAGCTCAGTATATTTGTGCTAACCAAACGTGAATAGCTTCCCTAGGTTCTAGAACTTTCCCACACCAATCGCTATCCCAATACTCTTTCCCTGCTTCCCAAATTAACTCGATAAGTTTTGATTTGTTCACTTAACCCCTCCCATGATTCCTTTAAGTTCTTCGTTATACCATTTAGTCGCCACATTTCCAATTGCTGATGAACTAATACTAACAAACGGAAAACAAAAATGGCACAATTGACTGATTGGAAGTACCAAACACTCAGTGACTGGCTTTGAATTAACTTTTAACTTAAATAATTTTATTACTAAAAGAATAAAAAATGACACATCATTTGAAAAAATGAAACCAATATTAACATGTTCTAATGACTGAACTATCCCTGAGGATCAATCTTTCTGAATAAAATCACACACGGCCATTAACAAAACGTCACACTACAATGAGACAGATTAGTATGGTAATTCCAAATGAGTTTGCCTAACCCATAAACTAAACTCGTCTAAATGAACCCTAACCAAATAGAAACTGAACATTTAATATTGATAGAAGATTCATGAACTAATACTAAAATACTGTCTAACAACAATGATTAAACACAAAAATCAAAGAATAATACTAAAATGATAAAAGCCCTAAGTTATGCAAGTAAACAGTCACGAAGTAGTGTAAAAACTCAAAAGAAATGGGAAGCAAATAACAACGGGACACAAAGAAAAAAAAATAATGATGAAATACTTATGTTCTCTCTAAACATAATCCATTAAAAACTCAACCTGACCTTAAACGAATGAATCAAACCTTTAACTAACATTAATCAACTATCCTAAATAAAACACCATCGACTAACGACAGTTTGGGTCCGCCTGACCATATGCTGACCAAGAAAGAAAAAAAAGGGAAAATCTATGCCTTTTTTGAAACCCTGCTTCAGTGTTGACAGTCTTGGGGCTGATTGTAGAGGAAACAAAATGTGAGGGATTTCATGGTGTAAGCTTGGGGGTTTTGGGCGATTTAGGTTTTTAATTTTAATCTAGGTTTAGATCCAGAATTTGAGAGGTTTGAGGGTGATTTATGGAAAAATATCAGGAGATTCAGCAGGAGGAAGGCAAGAGGATTATATAGCGTTAATTTAGAGGGGATCAGAGTGGTTTATGTCGTCGCTGCCAGTAGAGATGGTAAAGGTTTGAAGGGTGGCGGGCTCTAGGGTTTAGGGTTAGGGATGAAGATGGAGACTGATAGGGTTTGGACTAGGGGTGGGTTGGGTTTGAACAATTTTATATCGAAAATGGTGAGTTCCGGTCCATAGGATCTCATTAATCCAACGACTGAGATTGGAGAGGGCCAAAACGGGGTCAGTTTGATTAAAGGGGAGGGTTTTAATCGTGTAAGGGAGTGAGTTGGGGCGGGTCGTGGTCGTTTGGATAATAATTGGGCTGAACTGGATTGTCTTATTCCGGGCTTTTAAATGAAATTCTATTCCATTTTGTTCTTTTGTTTGTTTTTTTCTTTTGTTTTCTCTTTTTTAAAAAAATTAATTAAAAACCTAAATTAAACTCTTAAATTAAATCCATTTACAAAATTAAGGAAGTGATATACTAAGATATTTAGCAAATTTAAATACCCCTAAAATTAGAGCATAAGTTACTAATTTAATATTAAAAACTAAAAATGCAAAAAATTAACAAATTTTTGTGATGTTCAATTTTAATAAAGTAACTAATTTACTAATTAACCTTAAAGTATAAAAATGACCTAAATGCATAGTATTTTTTCATTTTCATAAAATAAGTAAAAATTAACGTGCATAGAAAAAATTCAAATAATAAAGAAAATTCTACCAAAAAATACTAAAATCAAAAATAAAAACAAAAGAAATCTATTTCTTTGGGATTATGTAGGAGTACTTTGTATACGACAAAAAATTACGTGCTCACAACTGACCGTATTTGCTTGAAAATAAAAAGAGTTTTCGTGCAAAGATAAGTGAGCGGACACGAGCAATTTTTTCTCGTTTGATTACTCCGCGGGAAGTATTTATTAAAAAAAATAAGGAGTTGCCCCTACTAATGTACGAACAATAGTACGATAACCCAATAATGCGAAAGGCAGCTTCTCATGCTATTGCCTGTAACCCTTCACCATTTTCCTAAATATCTTATTTATATTCTTGTTGGCTACCTCAACTGCTCTATTTTCCATGGGGCGATATGGAGTTGAATTGTGATGTTTAATCTTAAATTGCTAACTCACCACTTTCGTCAAATCACTATTGAGATTTTCACTATTATCTATGATGATTACTTCAGGATCCTGAACTCCAAAATGATATTTGAGTGCAGAATATCGACAACTGCTTTCTGGGTCATAGACTTGAAAGTTTTAGCTTCAACCTACTTGGTGAAGTAATCAATGGCCACTAAAATGAACTTGTGCCCATTGGACGCTGCTGGCTCGATTGCTCCAATGACATTCATGCCCCAAGCAACAAAGGGTTATGATACATACATTGTATCTGATTCAGATGGAGGGGAATGAATCAAATCTCCATGCATCTGATATTGATTACATTCATGCACAAAACTGATACAATCTCGCTCCATGGTGAGCCAATAGTAACATTCTCGGAGAATCTTTTTTGATTGCACATACCTACTCATATGCGGTCCACATACTCTGCAATGTACTTCATTCATGATGGTCGTGGTCGGTCTAGCATCTATGCATCTCAGCAATCCAAGATCTGGAGTACTTTTTTACAAACACCCTTCCCTAAAGAAATATCGTCTTGCAAATAACCGAATTGTTCTCTTTTAATCACATGTGGCTTGTGATGAATACACCCCCATCCAGATATATTCCTTGATATGGTGAAACCAAGGCTTTCCATCAAGTTCTTCTTCCACCACAGTACAATAAGCATGTAGATCATGGACTTGGATATGCAACAGGTCAACATAAGCCTTATCTGGATGATATGACATAGACGCTAAGGTAGCCAAAGCATCAACAACTTCATTGTGGATCCATGGAATATGACTGAACTCTACTGATCGAAATTGCTGACAAAAATCATGCAATCATTTTCAGTACGGTATGAGCTTCAAATATTTTGTTTCTTGTTCACCTTGAATCTGCTGCACTAAAGCATCCGAGTCCCCCAAGACCAAGAGTTCTTGTACACCCATGTATGCAGATAACCTCAATTCCAAGATGCTTGCCTCGTACTCAGCCATATTGTTAGTGTAGTAGAAACGAAGCTGAGCCGTAACAGGGTAGTGATGTCTTGTCTCAAAAATCAGTACATCTCATATCCCAAAGCCTTCATGCTAGCAGCTCCATCAAAGAAAATTTTGTAACCTAGCTCTCCAACATGTTCTAACTCATCACTGTGCATTATCTCTTCATCAGGGAAGTAAGTCTTCAAAGGTTCATATGCTTTATCCACTGGATTCTCGGCCAAATGATCAGCCAATGCTTGGGCATTCATCGCAGTCAAGGCCACATAGATGATGTCAAACTCCGTGAGAAAGATCTACCAATTTCCAAGCCTTCCGGTAGGCATATTCTTCTGAAAGATATACTTCATTGGATCCAAACGAGAGATGAGGTAAATAGTGTAAGATGATAAATAATGCATTAACTTCTATTCCACCCATGTTAGGGCAAAACATGTCTTCTCAAGGTGAGTATACTTAATCCCATACGATGTGAACTTCTTGATGAGATAATAGATGGGCTGTTCTTTTATGCCAGTGATATAATGCTGACCCAACATATAACCAAATGAAATGTCAATAACCGTCAAATACATAATCAAAGGTCTCGCTAGTTATGGTGGCACGAACATAGGCGGATTTCACAAGTACCCTTTTATTTTATCAAATGCTTCTTGACATTCATCTGTCCACTTGACCGTAGCATTCTTCTTTAACAGTTTGAAGATACGCTCACGAGTTGTTGTAAGCAGAGAAATAAACCTACTGATATAGTTCAATCTCCCTAATAAACTCATAACCTCATTCTTGTTCCTCGGAGGCGACAATTCTTAGGTAGCAATAATCTTTGAGGGGTCCAACTCAACACCTTGATGGCTGACTACGCATCCCAACAATTTTCTAGATGGCATAACGAATGTGTATTTTGCAGGATTAAGCTTAAGACTGTACCTGCAGAGCCTTAGAAGAATTTTCTAAAATCTCTGACATGGACCGACTTCTTTCTATACTTTATGATAACATAATCCACCATAAACTTAGATCTCCTTGTGTATCATGTCGTAGAATATGGTCGTCATTGCCCTCATGTAAATTGCCCCAACATTTTTTAAGTCAAAGGCATGACCCTGCAGTAGTATGTTCCATATGGTTTGATGACTGTCATTTTTTCTGCGTCCTCCTTGTTAGTAAATACGCTTAACGCTAGAGGGGGGGTGAATAGCGTTATAATAAAATTTAGCGTAAACTTGCGGAAATTAAAATTTGCAGGAAATAAATAAGTGCGTTAAATAAACAAAAAGGAAAGAACGCACCGATATATTCTGGTTCACCACAACACGTGGCTAGTCCAGTCCCCGAGAGACTCTCTCGAGATTTTCCACTAACTTGTTAAGCTTACCGGTGCTCAACAAACCTTTACACCTTAAGGACACAAGCCTTAACACCTTTGCTCGGAGATACAACACTCCAAGACTTCAACCAAGGAAACACAAGTTCCTTACAACAAGAGAATTACAATTCTCTTACAAGTGTATAAAACACTAAACAATCAAACAAAATACTTCTTAATGAGTAGATATGAGTAAAAGAAGTAAGCTCTAGATCACAACAACTTTGGACAAGAATATGGCTCTCAAAAGCTTTATGAAATTGAATATAAAATGATAAACAAGAGTATGCAAGCTTATAGCACTGTAATGATCAGTTGTAGTATGTTGTTGTGTTTAAAACACTGAAATGAACCTGTATTTATAGTTGAAAAACTTGGCATTACCGTTGCCTAATTGCCAATTAAGAGTTGCTGATTTTACTCACTGACAATCGATTGTCAAACCCCAACAATCGATTGTCTGCCAGTCAGATCAAAATTCAATCCCAGATTTTACGCTTGATAATCGATTACTTTCAATCCATAATCGATTACTGGCAACGTTCAAAAAATCCTTTCCAGATTTTACCACAAACAATCGATTGTCCAGAATCAACAATCGATTACTCAGCAACGTTCAAAAAATCTTTTCCGGATTTTAATCAAAACAATCGATTATACAGAATCAATAATCGATTACCCAATAACGTTCAAAAAATCTTTTCCGGATTTTAATCAAAACAATCGATTATATAGAATCAATAATCGATTACCTGACGGTATTTGAAAACTTTACAACAACGGTCAGCTTCACAATCGATTGCACAAAGTCAACAATCGATTACTTATCAGTTTTTGAAAAACATTTTAGACAGTGTCTCTTTGACAATCGATTGTCCAATGTAACAATCGATTATTTAATAAATTTGAAAATCATTGGAAGACACTGTCTCAACATAATCGATTACCATTAGTTTATAATCGATTATTCTGAGTTTTGAAAAACTTTGATAGACACTGCCTCAGTCACAATCGATTGTCATTTGTTCACAATCGATTGTCATGCAGGTTTGAAAAACCTGATGCTCAGTGTCTTACTCACAATCGATTGTCATTCGTTCACAGTCGATTGTCATGCAGTCTTGGCTTAAAACAATCGATTATCATAAGTACATAATCGATTATCTTAGTCCAGATTTTTAAGGCATGTCTAAAAATTATTTTGACTACTGTAAATATGCATGATTTAAAATCATTTGACATTAAATTAAATATGCATGACTTTGGAAAATAGTTTTATGAGAGAAGCCATGTTACGAGTCAAGTTGTAGGATCAAGATCACAATTAAGAATGACTCAATTAAACTATAAAACTTTGTCTTGAGCTTGAATCTCGTTGTATATCAATTGTGCGCTTGTTTCTTGAACTTCGTCATATATCAATTTTCGCTTCGTTTGTCATTCATCAAAACCTATACAAAAGAACACACGTTTTAGTATATTGCATTGAGAACGTGATTCCAACAATTTCCCCATTTTTGATAATGGCAAACATTAAGCGGGATATGCAAGACAAGCAATTTATATTGACGATTCAAGACAAGTATATATACATGCAACAAGTATGCAATTTGTTTCCCCTCAATTTGAGAATTCCCCCTCAATTTAAGCTTATAACTTGAGAGTGCATCATACCCGTTATCTTCCCCCTTTTGCCATTAGCAAAAATAATAATAAGATGCCAAAGATGAAATAAACCTTGTTTATTTATTGGAAAGAAAAAAGTACAGCAACAGGGAAGACAATACAACATATAAAAACAAACTTAAAAAAAAGCAATTATTCATTCATCATCTTCCGTCTCATCATCCGGCACTGCTTCAAATGGAACAAGACCCGCATATGGATAATGAACGTGGTCAAAATATCCATGGATCTCGTGAGTTAATTGACCGAAAGAAGAGGTCAATGAAGCAATTTGGTCGGAAATGAATTGGAGGGAAGGCTCTTGAGCCGGAGGAGCACGACGGGTTGGAGGAGGAGCAGGCGCTACATGATCACCGTCATGATGAAAGGAGAATTCCGAAATTTCCCACTTTTTTGTACTCTTTTTGAGAGGACCATTTCCAGTGACGAATCCAGTGGCTTCAAGAAAGTTCATGATGAGGAGAGCATAAGGAAGAGGCCTATCATCTCCGATAGCGTCACGCATGTGAATTTTGATAAGCCGACACCAATTGATGTTAGGTCCGGTAACTATGGCATGTATGAGCTTGGTGTCCTCTTGGGAAATGGTAGTATGGTTATGCTTACGAGGCTTGAGGACTCGGGTGATGAAATAGAAAATCAACCGATAATTGGGATCCATTCCCGTAATTGTAGGACGATGGGAAGAAAGATTTGGATCATAAGAAGTAAGACGATTTGGTATAAGAGGGCTGTTTCATCAAAAAGGGCTCCAGCCTCTCCGGTGTACCGAAAAATGTCTTCACCATTATGAGGAAGACGGGCAATGGTATGAAAGAAGAATTTGAACACCATTAATGTTGGTGACAAGCTCACCATCATCATCCTCATGGAGGTTGGAATAAAATGCTTGAACCAATGTAGTATTGATATAAGGATGGGTAAGGAGTAAAAAGTCAAGAAGTTGAGAATTTTTGAGCATATTTGCAGCAGGCCCGAATGATTCAAGATACTTGTGGGTTGAAAAGCGGGGTGGAAGAATGTCGCGCTTTTCAAATTTGGTTAAGAATCGAGTAAGCTCGATGTCGGAATTAAAATATAGAACAGAACCATTTTGATAGGGATAGTTCGGACGAGGGGGGGCAGCAGAGGCGGATGCGCCGTGCCTAGCAGAACGGGAACGTTTTGAGTGACGGCCCGACATTTTTAATGAAAGCTGCTGGATTTTGCAAAGGATTAGAGGGAATTTGATATTTTGAAAGCTAAAATTGATGCTTGAGTGAATGAATATGAACATATATGAAGCCTATTTATAGAGGGAAGAGTGGCTTATCATTTATGGAAGCAATCTGCTGAGAATTTAAAACCAAATCAGTCAGAAACGGTAAAATAAATTCACTGACCGTTAGACAATCGATTGTTGAGATGCAATAATCGATTGTTGAAGAGTTATTGACCTGACTTGGAACTGACACAAATCGATTGAGGAGCCAAACGGTAACAAAAGTTTAAATTTCTGACATGAAATAATCGATTGTCAAATGTGGAATAATCGATTGTTTTGGAAAAGCATTGCTGAATGGCTGAGACAGAAATCGATTATGCAATTTAAGGAATCAATTATTAAACAAAACTGCATAATGAACATAAACCATAAACAATCGATTAGTGATACTGCTAATCGATTTTCAGCACAGTAAAATAATCGATTATTTGCTTGGAACAATCGATTGTTCTATGCCAAAACTTTATTATTCCCCCTATCTTTTAGGGCGATACCTGCAAAATAGAATTAAACGCTCCGACGCTCAAGTCAGTAATTTGTAAAGAAGTAATAACTTAAACTAGTGTTGCCAAGTGAGAACGTGAGCTCTTAAGAAGTGTGTCCTAGAGTGTTCTTAAGAGAGTTTCGGGTACTTACCTTTCCTCCGACGTCTCCATTTACCTGTTCAAGAGGGTGATCTTTGATCGTCCTCCACTCATTTGGCACCTTTGTTTCTTTTTCCAATCGTGGCGCTTCTTCCGTTGGTTGTTCCTCAGTTTCATCTTTATTTTCCTTGGGTGGTTCCTCTTGTATTTTGTCTTTCAAGCTATCTAAGATACCTGCAAGATCAAAAGCGGAATCCTTTCTCGCCAAGCGAGCATTATTTTCGGAAAATACAACATGAGGGGATTCCTCCACAATTTGGGTTCTTTTATTAAAGACCCTATATGCTTTACTTCGTGAGGAATATCCAATCAAAATACCTTCATCCGACTTAGCATCAAATTTACCCAATTGGTCTTTGCCATTGTTATGAACAAAACGTTTGCAACCAAAAACTCTAAAATGGAAAATATTTGGTTTTCTACCCTTATAAAGTTCATAGGGGGTTTTCATGAGTATCGGCCGAATTACTACTCTATTTAGAACATAGCAAGCGGTACTCACGGCGTCTGCCCAAAAATGTTTGGGTATCTTAGCTTCGTCGAGCATGGTTCTAGCCATCTCTTCGAGACACCTATTTTTCCTTTCCACCACCCCATTTTGTTGTGGTGTACGTGGAGCGGAAAAGGTATGTTCGATTCCGAGTTCGTCACAAAAGTCCGCAAAGAGATTGTGATCAAACTCTCCCCCATGATCACTTCTAATTGAAGTGACGGTTGTTTCTTTCTCATTTTGAACACGCTTAAGAAAATATTTAAAATTTTGAAAAGCATCACTTTTATTGGCAAGAAATAAAGTCCAAGTAAATCTCGAGTAATCATCAACAATCACAAAAGCATATTTATTTCTTCCTAGACTTTCAATGCGAGAGGGACCAAATAAATCCATATGAAGCAATTGCAATGGTCTAAAAGTTGAAACAATGTTTTTAGATTTGAAAGATGCTTTTGTTTGCTTCCCCTTTTGACACGAGTCACAAATAGAGTCATTTTCAAATTTTAAATTGGGAAGACCAACAACTAAGTTTTGAGAAATCAATTTGTTCAAAAGATGCATATTGATATGTGCGATGCCATAGCCAAGTATCATCCTCTTTGCTCATTAGACAATCAACATAATCGGGTGAGGAATTAGCAAGATCAACCATATAAATATTATCCACTCTAAAACCACGGAGGATAATTTTGAAATCACTGCGTCTGAACACTAAGCATTCATCCGAATCAAATAAAGCAAGATTTCCCTTGTCACACAATTGGCTTATGCTCAAGAGATTATGCTTTAATCCTTTAACAAGTAATATATGCTTAATAGAGGATTTTTCATCCTTACCGACCGAGCCGATGCCGATGATCTTTCCTTTATTGTTATCACCGAAGATAACACTTCCTCCTTCTTTGTGCTCTAATTGAAGGAATTTGGATTCATCTCCCGTCATATGCTTGGAGCATCCACTATCAAGGTACCATAGTACACTTGATCCCTTCAAGCACACCTACAAAACAAATTAATGTTCTTTAGGTACCCATGCCATCTTGGGTCCTTGGGGGTTAGGCATATTATAATGATGCAATTGAGTAATATGTCTATGACGTGTAAAGCATGCAGGAGCAATATGACCAATACGTCTACAATAATGACAAGTCACATTTGGGTTATGCATCCTTTTAGGTTCATAGTAACTAGACGGATGAAAATTTCTTACTCTATTTTGAACACTATGACTATTTCGCATTTCATGAGAATTATTTCTCCTACTATGAGCTCTAGGATGGGCAGCATTTCTAGAGTGATTGTTTCTCGGTTGAAGGCCATTTCTAGGTCTTCTCAAAGGTTCAACATTTGGCCTAAAATATGCATCATTTCTAGGGTAACTATTTCTAGGTGGTAAGTCATTTCTAGGTCTCCTAAAATGTTCAACATTTTGTCTAGCATGCATATTGGTTCTAGGATTGCTATTTCTAGGATAAGCATTTGTTTTATTAGTCCTAGGTTGAGCCTTAGGTGGTTGGGGTTTGGCTTCAACCTTTTCTTTAACCTCATTCTTAAATCCTATGCCATGCTTGGTTGATTTCAAATTTACAAGGACCTCATTCAAATTCTTGTGGGAAGAATTAAACTTATCTAAGGTACCTTTGAGTCTATCTACCTCATTTTTGAGATGCAAGCAAGAAGAACAATTTTTAGTAGAACTTTCGGGCTTATCGGCGCTTCTTTTTCCAAAAAACTTGTTTTCCTCTTTCAGCTTTTCATTTTCTAAAACCAGTTTTTCTAAATCCTTTTCTTTCAAAGAAAGCTGTTTTTGAAAATCCTTTTCTTTTAATGAAGCATTTTCTTTTATGCCCTTAACAGTTTTTGAAGCCTTAATAAATTCAGTATATAATTCATCAAAAGCAGTTCGCATTTCTTCAAGAGTAAAGAAGTTTTTAGACGAGATTTGACATACCTCATCTTTGTTGTCTTCTTGTGCCATAAGGCAAAGATTTGCTGCTTCGTCTTCTTCTCCTTCGCTTGACTCATCTCCGGAGTCGCCTCCCCAAGAAATGTATGCACGTTGCTTTTTAAAAGGTTTCTTCTCTTTTTTGATGTTTGGGCAATTTGATTTGATGTGCCCGATTTCACCACATTCATAGCACTTGATTTGTTCGCCTTGCTTTTTGCCCTTGCGTTCATACTCCTTGCGCATGAACTTTTGAAATCTTTTGATAACGAGTCCAAACTCGTTGTCTCCTTCCTCATCAATTTGCGGTTGGCTTGTGCTCGCCTTTAGAGCTATTCTTTGCCTCCTTTGATCATCAGCAAAAGGGTTAAGAATAGTAGATTCATAGGTCTTAAGGTTACCTCTTAGTGCGTCGATGGTGACGTTTGAAATGCCAATGGATTCTTGAATTGCATCGGCCTTTGATCTCCATGCCGGTGTGAGACTTCTAAGAATTTTTCGCACGAGCTCTCTATCTGTGAATGTTTTCTTGAGAGCATGTAGGTCATTTACGATTATTGAAAATCGCTCAAACATTTCGTCCACCTTTTCACCTTCCTTCATGTGAAATAATTCATAAGAATGGGTTAGGAAATCAATTTTTGCTTCCCTTACCTGGTCCGTACCTTCGTACGTAACTTCTAGCTTGTCCCACATCTCCTTTGCTGTTGTGCAACACGATATTTTCCTGTAATCGTCAGCATTAATAGCACAATATAATAAATTAATTGCTTTAGCATTATTTTGAACCTTTCGGATGTCATCCGCGTTATACTCATCCCCGGACTTGGGAACCCATTCGTTTTCCACCTTCTTTGTTGGAATTTGGTTTCCCTTCATTATCACCTTCCAAAGGTGAAAGCTGTTGGACTGAACGAAGATCTTCATCCTCTCCTTCCAGTACGTGTAATTTGTACCGTTGAATAGAGGTGGTCGTGTGGAGCACTGTCCTTCATCATTCCTGCAAAAGAATCACGAGTAGAAGCCATGGATGGTTCTCTCAAACTGTTAAGTTTTCAGAGAGTTGGGCTCTAATACCAATTGTTAGTAAATACGCTTAACGCTAGAGGGGGGGTGAATAGCGTTATAATAAAATTTAGCGTAAACTTGCGGAAATTAAAATTTGCAGGAAATAAATAAGTGCGTTAAATAAACAAAAAAGGAAAGAACGCACCGATATATTCTGGTTCACCACAACACGTGGCTAGTCCAGTCCCCGAGAGACTCTCTCGAGATTTCCACTAACTTGTTAAGCTTACGGGTGCTCAACAAACCTTTACACCTTAGGGACAAAAGCCTTAACACCTTTGCTCGGAGATACAACACTCCAAGACTTCAACCAAGGAAACACAAGTTCCTTACAACAAGAGAATTACAATTCTCTTACAAGTGTATAAAACACTAAACACTCAAATAAAATACTCCTTAATGAGTAGATATGAGTAAAAGAAGTAAGCTCTAGATCACAACAACTTTGGACAAGAATATGGCTCTCAAAAGCTTTATGAAATTGAATATAAAATGATAAACAAGAGTATGCAAGCTTATAGCAATGTAATGATCAGTTGTAGTATGTTGTTGTGTTTAAAACACTGAAATGAACCTGTATTTATAGTTGAAAAACTTGGCATTACCGTTGCCTAATTGCCAATTAAGAGTTGCTGATTTTACTCACGGACAATCGATTGTCAAACCCCAACAATCGATTGTCTGCCAGTCAGATCAAAATTCAATCCCAGATTTTACGCTTGATAATCGATTACTTTCAATCCATAATCGATTACTGGCAACGTTCAAAAAATCCTTTCCAGATTTTACCACAAACAATCGATTGTCCAGAATCAACAATCGATTACTCAGCAACGTTCAAAAAATCTTTTCCGGATTTTAATCAAAACAATCGATTATACAGAATCAATAATCGATTACCCAATAACATTCAAAAAATCTTTTCCGGATTTTAATCAAAACAATCGATTATATAGAATCAATAATCGATTACCTGACGGTATTTGAAAACTTTACGACAACGGTCAGCTTCACAATCGATTGCACAAAGTCAACAATCGATTACTTATCAGTTTTTGAAAAACATTTTAGACACTGTCTCTTTGACAATCGATTGTCCAATGTAACAATCGATTTTATTTAATAAATTTGAAAATCACTGGAAGACACTGTCTCAACATAATCGATTACCATTAGTTCATAATCGATTATTCTGAGTTTTGAAAAACTTTGATAGACACTGCCTCAGTCACAATCGATTGTCATTTGTTCACAATCGATTGTCATGCGGGTTTGAAAAACCTGATGCTCACTGTCTTACTCACAATCGATTGTCATTAGTTCACAATCGATTGTCATGCAGTCTTGGCTTAAAACAATCGATTATCATAAGTACATAATCGATTATCTTAGTCCAGATTTTTAAGGCATGTCTAAAAATTATTTTGACTACTGTAAATATGCATGATTTAAAATCATTTGACATTAAATTAAATATGCATGATTTTGGAAAATAGTTTTATGAGAGAAGCCATGTTACGAGTCAAGTTGTAGGATCAAGATCACAATTAAGAATGACTCAATTAAACTATAAAACTTTGTCTTGAGCTTGAATCTCGTTGTATATCAATTGTGCGCTTGTTTCTTGAACTTCGTCATATATCAATTTTCGCTTCGTTTGTCATTCATCAAAACCTATACAAAAGAACACACGTTTTAGTATATTGCATTGAGAACGTGTTTCCAACACTCCTCATCCATTAGAATCTGATGATAGCTGGTGTACCAATACAAAAACAACCCAATCTCGTGTTTCACACAATTATCAATCAGAATTTGGATATTTGGCAGCAAGAAGTTATCTTTGGGCTTGCTCTGTTGATATTGTGATAATCGACACACACCCTGGTCTTGCCATCTTTCTTTGGTACAGGCATGGCATTGGCTAACCAAGTGGGAAACCGCGTGACTCTAATGACCTTTGCCTTGGACTGCTCTGTGACTTTCTCTTTGATCTTTACGCTCATGCAAGTTTTAATATTTTGTAACTTCTATTAGATGGGAGGGCATGTTGGGTCTGTGGGCAATTTGTGAACCACCAAGTCAATGCTTAGACCCATTTTGTCGTCATATGACCATACAAAACTACCCTTGTATTCAAGCAGTGCTTTAATTAACTCTTCCCTGAGTTGCAGCTCAAGATGGAAACTTATTTTTGTTTTTGTGATATTATCTGGGTCCCCTAATTTGATTACTTCTGTATCACTCAGGATTGGTTTCGGTTTTTCCTCAATGTGGCTTAATTCTTTACTAATTTCTTCAAAGGCCCCATCCTTATCATACTCTAATTCCTCGTCACATTCTATTTCTTGAATTATTAGTGCAGAATTAGTTTGGCCTCCAAGACCA
Organism: Nicotiana benthamiana; assembly: GCA_034376525.1. Taxonomy (NCBI): domain Eukaryota; kingdom Viridiplantae; phylum Streptophyta; class Magnoliopsida; order Solanales; family Solanaceae; genus Nicotiana; species Nicotiana benthamiana. The sequence goes on from CM067326.1 coordinate 45,010,417, forward strand.
GGTCGAAGATTTCTCATGCATTTCATGTTATTGAAACCATCATAAAAAGACTATCAGAAATGATGAAAAAAGGGAGATTGCATTTCATTGAAATTGAAAGAAAAAAGGTTTATACATCTAAATGGATGGAACGTAGAATCTGAATTACGACACTGGAATAATCCAGATAAACTAAAAGAAAGTCAAATAAAACTACCAAAACTCCTTCCTGGTTGGGAAAAGCGTAGCTTCCTAATTGTTGATCTTTGCACTAGCCCAACAAATTGCACATCTGCCTTTATAAAACCCTTTCCAGCTTCCACCATATTCACATCCTCGAACAACTTCTCAAACCTATCAAGCAATTCCTTGTCAGGACTAACCACAGAACTGGAACATGTTATTATTGGGCGCTTCTTAGTAACCAGCCTAACAAATAATTTGAAGAGACGTAGGACAGGCTTTGGAAGGACCCATGCTTTATATTTCATCTTTTTGGCTCTTTTCACGTCTGCAATTGTGGGCTTATATCCCAAACCAAAGGTGTCCCTTTTTTTGGGGAATGATACCGGCTTTACGATACCTTGCAGCGACGCTCCCAAACACTTCCTTGGGAAAAAGCCATTTCTCAACATTTTAATGGCTACCATGACTTATGCAGTAGCTACCTTCGAAGCTGGAACGCACTCACCTTCTGGAATTTTCTTTACCGATACCATGTCAGAAACTTGGTATACCCAAGGCCCTTTGTCATCCTTAGCCTCAATGAATGGTACAATGGCATCAATATGAGTATACAGATTGTCCTCGTCGTGCACAACTATGTCCTGTCTATCCCATAAAAATTTTACCATTTGATGCAGAGTAGAGGGGAATGATTTAGTTGTATGGATCTAGGATCGACCCAACAACAGATTGTAAGAGAAATCCATATCTAACACCTAGAATTCTATGGTAAAATCAACTGGTCTGATTGTCAGCTTGAGTACTATCTCACCGACTAAATCTTCACCTCTACCGTTGAACCCTAGTACGCAAATACAATTTTTCTGAATTCTTTCATTATCCATTTTTATCTTGTTCAGAGTGGAGAGAGTGAATGTTGACATGCGAACCATTGTTGACCGATACCCGGGTAACCACATAATCTTCGCTCTTCACCATTAGATAAAGGGCTCTATTGTGCTCAGTACTCACGAGCAGTTCATCCCATAAAAAGTGACTCTGTTTGCCTCAAAAATCTTGTTGGCTATTTACTCCAAGTGATTGACTTAGATTTTTTCTGGAATGTGGGCCTCGTTCAGGATCTTCATCAGTGCTCGACGGTGCTCATCTGAATGGATTAATAATGACAATATTTAATTTAAAGCAAGCGTCTTCCTCAATTGCTCTACGATAGAATAGTCTCTCACCTTCATCTTTTTAAAAAACTCCTCTACTTCTTATTAAGTCACAACTTTCTTACCGATACTGGTTTATCTTTTGTGGTTTTACGTTTTCTCAACTACTCGCGGGCAAAGCACCTCCCCGACCGGGTCAATATATGGTCTCGCATGCTTTTTCTTTAACCTCTTTCCCTTTTTAAGTCACTGACACTCGCTCATAATTCTAAGGGACGGCCCTGCTGTTGGCTATTGGTAGCTGAGTAACAGGTTTTATGATGACTGGCTCTGTGCGAGCACCTTTTACAACTACAACAAGCTTGCTAGCCACCCCAGGTACCACCACTTTTGCTTTTTCTCTTTTCACTGCACCATCAGCTGAGGCCCCTTTCTTGATTAGAACAAAAGGCTCACTTCTTGTTCCGCTCAACTTGAGCATTGACATCTCGCTTTTTAGTTTTTCAACCGGCTTCCCCTCACTGGTTCGGATCATCATGACGGTTTGTGAAGGCTTTTTTGGCTCCCTTTCTTTATGCACTATCTTAATCATGTTCGTTTCTTAATGGGTTGGTGGCGGGTTCTAGTTAATATTGGGTGCTTCCGGAGCTTGGACCTCAATCTCGTATGAATCAGTGAGCTCCTGGATAGAATTTTGAAAGGCCAACATTTCTCTGTGTCATGCACTAGAGCACCAGAACAATATTTGCAACTAACAGAATAATCAAGATTTCTCAGGGGAGGATTTCGAAACTCTTCTTCAATCGGCCTCAGAACGTCTAACTATCTCAACCTGTGGAATAAACTAGTATAGGACTCCCGATTGAGTGAAGGTTTTCTTCTTCTGCAACCTCTCATTCTTAATGGCTTTTTATGGACCGAAAGTTGGTCTGGGGGGTCTTGGTAGGCTCTTGGGGGTGGATATGAATTTTGTGGAGTTGGGTAAGAATTTTATGGGGTTGGCACATGCCATTGTGTGTGGGCAGGAGGTTGAATATATGTATAGGCGTGACAGTTTCTCTGGCGGTAGGTAGCAGTGTTGTGTTAGGCTATATAGAGTTTGGGGGTAGGCTTGGTTGTTGGGTTGAGGCTGGTTTTAATAATGTGATGAGCCCCTGGATCTGAACCATGCTCCTAGATGAATCCTTGCTACATCTACTTTCTTCTTCTTTCAAATTGCTCCCCCAATTCTGCTTTGAATGGCCTAGGTAGTTGCCTTGATTGCTGAATAGCTCAATTTTTTGTTAGACTTATAATGACTTTTTCCATTTTCACCACTTCATTAAAGGACTTTCCCACATCCGATACCAAGTGACCAAAAATAAGTAGGCTCTAAGGCATGCAAGAAGTAATCCACCATTTCACTTTCTTTCATTGGAAGGTCAACCCTTGCTGCCTGCTCTCTCAACCGAAAGCCATACTCCCTAAAACTCCCATTTTGCTTTTTCTCAAGTTTCGTCAAAGACAAATGATCCGGAATAATTTCAAAATTGTACTTGAAGTTGCAAGCAAATGCCTGGGCTAGATCATCCTACGTATACCAACTTCTGTGGTCATGTCGGGTATGCCATTCTAATGTTGAACCGCTAAAACTGACTGAAATATGCCATTAGCAACTTGTCTTTCCCTCCATCTCCCCTCAATTTGCTACAAAACCCTCTCAAGTGTGTTGCTGGATCACCATGTCAATCGTATAAATTAAACTTGGGTATATTCAACCCTACTAGCAATTTCACATATGCAAATAGGCATAGATCTTTCTATGATGAACTTACTTGACCTCCCAGTCCCCACATGTCTCTAAATGATTGTTCTAAGCTTTTGACTTTCCTGAATATCCCCTCTTGTGCGAGATTTTTGGCTGGTTTATCAACTTCTGCAGGGAGATCAAGAGTGTGAATAGGGTTCTGGGGCTTTAAAAGTAGGCTTTGAGGGGTAATACTTGTTATCATAGGCTTGGAACAAAGGTTCGCTTGAAGATCTATGGAGTGTAGTAGGTAGGGGTGCCACGAAGATATGAGTAACTGGTTGAGGAGGGTGTGGAACTTATTTGGGTTGTAGAGATGGTGGTGTTTGGGAGGCTGTGCCCTGGTAGTGTTGGTAGATAGGAAATCTCGAGGAAAAATTGGTGGCAGTATGATCATAGTGGTGGTTGCCCTTTTGCCCATGCTTGGTACATTTCAGCCATTTGTAATTTCAGTTTATACATCTCCTCTTTCATTGCATCAGGCTCTTGAATAGCCATGGTCAACTTGATTTTGGAGCGGGTGTTCTATGGGTGGGTTGCCAGAATGCCACAAAAATAACCACTTGCCTGCTACTGGACAAACAACAAAAAACTTTTTAGGGTTTAACAGACAGGCAACCACATATTTGGGGATGAATGCTCCTAAGCAATAATCAGTTTTTATTATGCATTTCATCGGTTGCTTACATCATCTCGGCTTTTCCCTATTTCCGTATACAACTTCTTATCTTTTTTTTGTCTTTTTTCATTCATGCTTGTTTCTGCTTGATTTCTCTTTGTTTATTATTTTTCCATTGTTTCCTTCTTAAGGTTTCTTATTTTTTCCCTCTTTTCTTTTCTCTCCTTTTTTCTTATTTTTTCCCTATTCTTTTGGTTGTGGTCGAATCCTTTGAAGATTGTCTACGTATAATGACCCTGAATGAATTAGATTGAGCGTAATTCTGGGAGAATAAGTATAAAAATAAGTAGTGAGGTATTCTTGAATTTTCAAATTTTCATAAGAGAAATGCTTTGATTACAATGACTCAAAAACTAAAAAAACTCAAAAGCACCTACAGACTTTGATGAAAGGATGAAAATACAAACTCAAGAACAAACTGACAGACTCCAACAAAAGACGAAAATACAGACTCGAGGATGGATTACAGACTCAAGTGAAAATCAATGAATACATTAACAGCTCTACTGCTTCTGGGGCTTGCAGGACATCATTTGGTCTCGCCACGGGCTGCGTGCTAAATCCCGTTTGAGGTGGTGGAGGTCCTCCATTACCTGGTGGAGAAAAGTCATCACGACAGCAAAGAACATGAACCTAGTCACATCTTAACAACTATTGCTCTTCATCGCGATGTAAGCGGTGATCCTTCTGATTCTCTCTCATATGACACCTTTTTTTTGCAACAACCACCCAATCTACTAGGCCCTGGCTTCCAAAGTTTGTTCGGCTACATGACATTGTTCTTGATATTGTTGCAAATATTTTTCTAGTTGTGCCATTGATGTATGACAATGCTCTCTTTCAGCAGTAGAGTCATTTTCCTGCTTGACCATTTTGTTCTCAATGGTGATGACCCTTTTCTTCAATCTCTTTACCTCGTTGTCGTACTTTTCTTTTAACTGCTTAATCACGCATGTTCGTTCTTCTGCATTTTTAGCCGATTGCTTTTGGTCCACGGCTAATTCATCCTCAACTTTGTTTAGATCGAAACCATACTCACTTACCTTTTCCTGCGTTGTTTATCAGCTTCTCATCTTTTACGCTTCTGGTAGGATTTTCAGCTGCCATTATTTCGCAAATCCGGTCCTCGAAGGGCATAATTTTCTTTGACCAACTTTTTCTTTTCACCTTCGGCTTCTTATGCTTAGAGATCATTCTTGAATTTCACGTTTCTCAGATTCTCTTTCAAGGTCTGAATCTCGGCTTGATATATTTTTTCTTTTTTCCCGATGCCGACCTTTCTTGAATTTTGTCGTCAAAACTTGAATATGAGGTATTTTGGCATGCCTCGCCAGCTCAGGCTCCAGCTTGTTGTTTACGCAAGACTTTTCTAAAACCAAACAACATAGTTTGGATCTACTTCCCCCTTTTCCATGTCCGGTACAAGAGTGACATTTTTTAGATACTGGCAGTTATTCCAATCATACTAAACTAAATCCTCGAGCAGTGCGACTTCTTGTTGCAGCTTTATGACATGGGTTCTTAGATCTTCATCTTCAGGCACAATTTGATATCTTCCAAATTACCTCAAGATCCTCTGCGGTGCATATGCCTGGATACTCTTCACCCCCATTATTCTTAAGTAGTCCTTGGTTGAAGTCATGTATATGTCTTCTGTTCTCGGAAGCCAACCTATAGTCCACTTGACCTATCATGCTTTAAGAGATTTAATCAAAGCTTTGGTAACATTCTAGGACCCTGTCAGGATGGTCTATTAGTTTTTGGGGTACACCTGTCCTAGACAGACACAACTTCTGTATAGAATTCCCTAAGTCAAATGCACATGATCCAAACAAGCGCTCCTACTAGGGATTCGGGGCAAGTTTGTGTTCATCTAGGTTCAAATCCTGGGGTTTTGGTCGAGACTTGGGTTACCTTAGCGGACAAATGGGACCGAAGAAAGGCCTACTTAACGGGAGCACAAAAGTCTACTTGGCCTTGTCGGTTGCCCAGCCTTATTCTATTTGGTATAATTTCTACATAAAAGCGGGGTACGCGAACGTACGCACCATTTCTTATAACACTAAGACGGGTGGCGTAGGAAGACAATTATGTAGAATTAAAACAATATTAAAGCGATAAACAGATAGCATTTAGCACAAAGGTTCACAAAAATACAGTAATACTAACAATGAAGAAAGCCAAGAAAAATCATATTTAAAGCACAAATTCTTGAACCCTGAACCAGAGATTTTGGGTTTGTTTCCCAGCAGAGTCGTTAAAGCTATCACACCTACGTTTTTACACTACACCCCCGAAAGGGCGTAGAAGGGAGTTTTAACAAACTTAAAGTGACAATCGAAACGAGATTTAATTATATTAAAATTAGAGTCGTCACTTGAAATTATTTATGGTGTGCTAAGTCATCAGTTTAGAATCCCGAATCGAGGAAACATTTGACTCGCTTTATGTTTGCAAACACTAAAATCCGGGTAAGGAATTCTGTTAACTCGGGAGAAGGTTTTAGGCACTCCCGAGTTCCATGGTTCTACAACAGTCGCTTTGATCATACTTTACTTATTAAATTATTTAATTGCTTATTATTAGAACCTATGTGCATTTACCGTTTACTGTTTTTCAATTAAGAAAATTATTTTGAAATGGGTCACGCGCACGTGTACCGTTTGTTTGGCGTGTCAAGAATAATGTCACGCGCATGTGTCCACAATTAATAACCCTTTATACTTATTAAGAATTTTCGCCTGAAATTGTGTGAATGCATAGTCCGGTTTTGTTTTTTGAAATCATAATCATGTCACACGAACGTGTCAACAACCAAGATAGTATATTAAACAGGCCAAGAGAAACTACAAACATTTATCATTTTTATATCGAAGTCATGAAATTAATACAAGGGCATATGGGACTTAATTATAGATGGCTTGACTCCATTCTTATTTTAAGGATCTAACTAACTAAATAAGGAAATTGTAATCACCCCTAAGTTAACACTTAAGCTCGGATTATTAATCACAGGGGCCAACACTCATCGATACCTATATCTACTTTCATTTTTATTTTTTTCAAAGCTTGGGCCTGACTTGAGGCCCAATAACCAACCGCCAAAACAAGCTGGGAAGGGGGGAACAACTAAGTCTACAATGAAGCCACATTGAATGCTTAACATGAAGGAAGAAGCTTGGTGCATGTGGTTCCATACTGGCAGCTACCTTAATGTTGGTACCTTCAAAACATCAATATCTTATCCATACAGTTTCCATTGATACAAATACTAACACTCAAATACCATATACGAATCACATTCGGAAGTTAGTACATGCATTAATATTCCAAATCATATTAATAAATCTTTGGTACACATTGCCCATTATTTTAACAAAATTATGTGCATTAAAATTCTAAGAAAACCAAATGCAAACCTTACAACCAAACAAAAATAATCTCAAATCTTGTTTTAAACTCAAGTTCTCCTTACAACCTTATAGAAATAAAGGAGCTTATGCATGAAAATGGACTGTATCAAGCTATAAGCTCCCTAAAATCAATAAACCAAGTTCCCGAATATGCATATATGAATTTGGACATATGGTGTACGAAAAGCAAAATCCAACTCATATTTCAACAGTCCAAAACATGATACAAACTAACAAACATACAACCCATAGCCACACCCAAGATCAACTAGTTGATGGTCAAATTAAAGACACAGAACCTTCAGTTAATTTACACACCCAACATCTAATATACAGCTCAATTGGATACATTCAAGATAGAACCCATATTCAATTCTTAAAGGAAAAAAACCATTGTAGTATTGATTACAGGATTATCTACATAGAAGAAAACTTGTCTAGTAGGACGCAAGAAAAACAAGGCAACAAAAGAAAAGAAAAACTGATAGAGCCACGGAGAGAAATCCTTTTCTTCAACTAAAATTCACATCTTCATAAGATAGCCTAAAACAAACATCAAGTCCATTCACATTTCAGATGAAATACTTAGGAAACAAAAGGAAACAAGGACAAGTGAGGATTCAGTAACACATCAACAGTAGGTCAAAAACTAGATTTCAATAGAACAGTGACCTAGGAAACCGAACAGCTTCAAACCAAAATATTACTCCCCAAAATTTAGCCTTTTTTGACACAAAATGAATCAAAAATTCTTTGAAGTCTTTATGTACTTGCTAATAGTAAATCTAAAGATGCAATTCCAAACCTAATTGTAATCAAATGTTGCAGAACCCTTCTTGTCTTTTTAGTATATGAAAGGCTTTTTCAAAGAAGTTTGTGCAGAAGAATGAGGCTTCAAAATATGCCCTAAGGGAAGGAGATGGCACTATTTTGTAGTGTCCTCAGCCATGTGCTCAAAACAGCCTTGGGAATTATTCCTGCCTGCAAGGCATCTTATTTTAACCACCTGGACAGTTGGTTGCCCCATATTAGCTCGATATTTTTATGCTAACCAAATGGGGATAGCTGCCCTAAGTTCTAGAACCTTCCCACACCAATCCCTATCCGAAAATTCTTTCACTGCTTCCCAAATTAACTCTATAAGTTTTGATTTGTTCACTGAACCCCTCCCATGATTCCTTTAAGTTCTTCCTTATACCATTGAGTCGCCACATTTCCAATAACTTATTAATTAATAGTAAGAAACAGAAAACAAAACTGGCACAGTTTACTAATTGAAAGTACCAAAACCTCAATGATTGGTATTAAATTAACTCTTAACTTAAATAATTTTCTTACTAAAAGAAATCAAAGATTACACATCATTTGAAAAACCGAAACCAATTTTAATATGTTCTAATGACTGAACAATCCTTGAGGATCAAACCTTCTAAATTAAATCACACACAGCCATTAACAAATAATAACACTACAATGATAGACATTAGTATGCTAATTCTAAATGAGTTTGCCTAAATCATGAACTGAACCCGTCTAAATAAACCCTAACAAAATAGAAACTAAACATTTAACGATGTTGATAGAAGATTCATGAACTAATCTTATAATACTGACTAACAATAACGGTTAAACACAAAGATCAACAAATAATCCTAAAATGCTAAAAGCCATAAGTTATGCCAGTAAATAGTAATGAAGTCATGAAAAAACTCAAAAGGGGAATAAAATAACAGAAGGACACAAATAAGAAAAAATAATAAATAAATACCTATGTTCGCTCCAAATGAAATCCATTAAAAACACAACCCGGCCTTAACGATTGAAGTGAGCTTTTAACTACCATTAATCGGTTGTCCTCAATAAGGGACCAGATTAATGATAGTTTGCGGTCCCCTTGACAACATGCTGACCAAGATAGGAAAAACATGGGGTAATATCTAAGGCTTTTTCGGATCCCTTGTTTAGCATTCATGGTCTTGGGGCTGATTTGACAGGAATCAAAGGCAGTGTAAGGCATTGCATGGTGTAAGCTTGGGGGTTTTGGGCGATTTAGGTTTTTGCTTTTTTTTTTTCTCTAGGTTTATATCTGGAATTCGAGAGGTTTGAGGGTGATTTAGGGAAACAGATTAAGAGATTTAGTAAGAGGAATATATGGTGTTAATTTAGACGTGATCATAATGGTTTCCGTCGTCGCTGCCGATAGAGATGTTAGAGATTTCAGCGATGGTGGCCTCTAGGGTTTGGGGTTTGAGATGGAGATGGGATCGAGGGGGTTTGGACATGGGGGGTGGATTTGCACAGTTTTATATGGGAAATGGGTGAGTTCTAGTCTGTTGGATCTCTTTAACGCAATGGTTGAGACGGGGAGAGGGCCAAAACGGGGTCATTTTGTTCAAGGGGGAGGGTTTTGATCGGGTATGGGAGTGGGCTGGGGCGGGTCTTGGTCATTTGGTCATTAATTTGGCTCTATTGTATTGGCCCAATCCGGATTTTAAAATCTAATCCCATTTCTTTTTGTTTTTATCCTTCTCTTGTTTTTTCTTTTTAAAATTAACTAAAAGCTAGATTAAACTCTTAAATTAACAAAAGATATTTATGAAATTAATTTACCCCTAAATTGAAAGCAGAAATTACTAATTTAATACTAAAAGACTAAAATGCAAAAAATAAAGCAATTTTTGTGATTTTCAATTTTAATAAAGCAACCAATTTACTTGTTAACCTTCAAATATAAAAATGACCTAATGTAGTGTATTTTTTGCATTGTCATGAATTAAACAAAAGTTAAACGTTCACAGAAAAATACAAAATAATTGACAAAATTTTATAAAAATTCCTAAAATCCCAAATAAAAAATAATCTATTTCGTTGGTACTCTATAAGTGTACTTCATATAGGGCAAAAATCATGTGCTCAATACCCCTCCACAAAGCGTCAGTATTATCTTTCCATGCAAAGTAAACTACGAATCTCCATAGCTGAGGACGGCCTGGGCCAACTCTTCACAACCTCTACCTTTTTCGGATCCACTCGAATGCCTTCACTTGATACCACCTGGCCTAAGAATGACACTGAATCTAACCAAAACTCACATTTTGAGAACTTTGCATGTAACTTCTTCTCTCTCAGAGTTTGCATCAGTGTCCTCAAATGCTGCTCATGATCTTCCCGACTCCGTGAATACATCAGAATGTCATCAACAAAGACGATGAAAAAATAATCGATTTATTGTCGAAATATACACTGCATCAAATGCATGAAAGCTGTTAGGGCATTGATCAACCCAAAAGACATAATAAGAAACTCGTAATGATCATACCTAGTCCTGAAAGTAGTCTTCGAGATATCTGGCTCTCGAATCTTCAACTGATGGTATCCTGAGCGCAAATCAATCTGAGAAAACACCTGTGGGCCCTGAAGCTGGTCAAACAGATTATCATACGATACAAAGGATAACAGTTCTTCACTGTGACCTTGTTCAACTGGCGATAAGCAATACACATGCGCTTGAAACCATCATTTTTCTTCACAAACAAGACAGGAGAACCCCAAGGTGAAAGACTGGGCCGAATAAAGCCCTTATCAAGAAATTCCTGTAACTGATAATTCAACTCTTTCAACTTAGGATAAGCCATACGATATCGAGGGATAGAAATGGGTTGAGTGTCTGGCAACAAATAATTTCCAAAATCAATGTCTCTATTAGGTGGCATGCCCAGAAGATCAGCTGGAAATAAATCGGGATAATCCTACACCACTTGGACTGAATCAATAGAAGGGGTATCAACATGACATCTCGCACATAAGTTAAATACGTGGCACGCCCCTTCTCAATTGTATGATGAGCTTTAAGTAAAGAGATATTTCTATTGGGTGTGTGATCTAAAGTACCACGCCACTCATCACAGGATACACTTGGCATAGGCATCATCACGATTTTGGCGTGACGATCAAGAATAGCTAAATGGGGCGACAACCAGTCCATGCCTAGAAGAATATCAAAATCCACCATGCTAAGTAGAAATAAGTCTTTTCTGGTATCAAAACCATGAATAGTATCCAAACATGACCGATAAATGTTGTCCACAACAAGTGAATCCTAAATAGGAGTAGAAACATAAACAGGGGAATTCAATGAGTCCTGAGATACCCCCAAACGCATAGAAAAATAAGAGAACACTTAAAAGTATGTAAAGCCTTGATCGAATAGAACCAATGCATCTCTAAGCAAACCAATATAATACCAATAAAGACGGAATCGGAGGCCATAGCCTCAACACGAGTGGGAAGGGCATTGTATCTGACCTGGCCTCCGCCTCGATGGTGACCTCTACCTCCGCAGCCTCCACCTCTAGCTTGCTGAGTGGGTGGGGCGGCCACTGGAGCATATATCATAGCTTTGGAACTCTACAGGGCATGCTGTTGCTGAGAAGTCTTTGACGATGCACTCCTCAAAAGTCTTGAGCAATCCCAAACAATGTGGCATCACTCCCCACACTCATAACAAGCTCTGGGAGGATGTGGTTGCTGCAATTGGCTAGGGTCAGGTTTGTTGGGCTGACTTCTAGAAACACCCCACGCACGAGGCGTGCTAGAAACTGGTGGTGGATAATAATGCTCCAGAGGCTTAGGAGGAGCTGGAGCTAGAGAACTCTAGTTGTTGGAAGTGTTGAATGAATGGGGTGACCTATATAGCTCCTACCATGACGACCTGTACGGGCACCAGAATAGTGGTCCAACTCTCGAGAACCCTCTCTCTTCTGTCACTCCCTATCATGCATACTCTCAATGCTCCTAGCAATGCTCACTACCTGCTGAGAAGAAACATCCATCTCAAACTTACGAGTCATGCTAGATCTAATGCTAGGAATAAAACCCTCAATTTATAGGCAAACCCTCTAGCGAACAGTAGTAACCAAGGCTTTTGCATGCCTAGCCAAACTAGTGTAACGAACAACATACTTTGAAACAGTCATGGTATCCAGAGCAAATGCTCAATCTCTCTGTGCCATGTGTCCCTGAGGCTCGGAAGAACATACTCTCGCAAAAAAATATCTGAAAACTGAGTCGAAGTTAGTGAAGCATCCTTATTTATACTAACTCATAGGTGCGCCACTAATCATAGGCGGCCCCTCGAAGCTGGAAGGTAATGAAAGAAACCCTGTTGGATCCTAAAATACCCATAAAATTGAGAATACGATAAAACTCATCAAGAAAACCCAAAGCATGCTCCGATGCTAGACCGCTGAACACAAGAGGCTTATATTTCTTGAACTTCTCAAGCCTCAACTACTAATTCTTTCAAGCCACTACCTTGTCTCGGGGATGATCTAGTATTGCAGGCGGCACAAGCATAACCTCTAGGACCTGCTTAACATGCACTTACTGATTAGGAGTGCGAGCAACGAGAGTTTGTTCTCCTCCCCCAGCCTGGAATATGGCTGATGTAAGGTGAAGGAACCCTGCCTGAGCCAAGGTGGTATACATGCTTATGAACTATGCCAGAGTCTGCTGAAGAGCTGGAGTAGTGGTAATAGTAGTAGTAGGCATTTCAGGTGCCTAGGCTTCAGCTGGATCTGCTGGTGGTACCTCCGCGGCAGATTGCACAGGTGCTCTGGCTGCACCACGTACATGTCCTCGACCTCTACCCCGACCCCGACCTCTAAAGATTGTAGTATAGGGCACTAGTGCCTAGTCATGTCGAGTAGCACATGTCCTCACAATCTGTGAGAGAATAGGAATACAAAATTTTAGTTGTGATACCAAAAACCTCACAAGACAAGAAAATCAAAAGAAGTGGAATTTTCCAAATAATTATATAGCCTCTCATAGATATGTACAGATGACTCCGTACCAATCAACGAGACTCTCATAAACTGGCATGTGTTGCATCACTCTATGAACCTAGAGCTCTAATACAAACTTGTCATGTCCCCAGTTCGCCCTATGTGAACAAGTCATGACGGAACCTAGTCCCTACGACTAGGTAAGCATAATAATGCAAAAAGAAATAACTTGCAAAAATTATAACTCAAATCAAGAATTATAAAAAATGGAAAGCGGGAATTTGGAATGCCACTTGGCACATACAACACAATATCTGAACTACTACAACAATATCCCAAAACTTGAAAACTCACGGGAACACAAGCTAACAGATTCAATCCACAGCTCTAACACTAAAATATCTAAAACATCAGTATGAAAGAAAAGTTAACTGCTAAAGCTAGAATAAGATAGAGACTCTTGGTCAGCGGACACGGCTGATGTACATCAAACTCTTTACTAGATATCTCCGCCTCAAGAATAGCATGGGTGGAGGTACGTGGATCTACAAATGAAAAACATGTACAGAAGGAGCATGAGTACACAACAGCAGTACTCAATAAATGCCAGGACTAACCTCGGTTGGGTAGCGACGAGGACAGTTAGGGCCTTACTGAGGATAAACATAATAATAAATCTTTCAATACTATGAAATAAAGAGAAAAAATGAGTACAACTATGAGGTAAGATAGGTTATACAATGCAACAAATAACACGCGTAAAGTAAGGTAACATGGAGTAAAAAGCTCAATACTAGTACCAACAAAGAGGATTTCCCAATATTCTGTCCTATAGTCTATTTCATCAACTGTCCTAGGATCTCCCGGGATATGTCCCATAGTCTATCACATGTGTATATCAAAAGGATCTTCCAAAATATCGTCCCCTAGTACAACTATCAATGTATAGAGGGGATCTATTCAGAATTGAACTCGACGTACCAAAGTAAACATACAAAGGGATCTATCGGGAATCTAACCCATAGTTCTAAAGTAAATGTGCATGGGGATCTATCAGAAATCTAACCGTAGTCCCAAAGTAAACAAACAATGGGGGGAGCTACCGGAATCCCACATCTGTATTTTCAATGTAAATACGCAACCACAACAAGAAGATATTCAGCAATGAACTTCAAAGAAGTAACAGGCAACAATTAGTTCTAGCATAACATCCTTCACGTAGTCTAAAGAAAACAACTTAAGAAATAGGAAATTTAGATCAACTAAGGATGTTTTTCTAAACAAACACATGCTACAATTGCTAATAGAATAAAACAGATAAGAAAGAAACTCAATATAAGTATTAAAGTAACCCAGATTTTAAACAATTAGCTCAAGTACGCGCTCGTCACCTCACATACAGGGCATTCCAGGATTTGAGGGGCCACTTGAACTCCGATATGTGTTATTATCATGTATTGACTCATGAGAGCATGAGGTTTCTATAAATATAAGTTTCATTCAATTCCGAGATGCTGGCCTGAGGAGTTCAAATGACTCATCAAATCCCAAATTAAAATCAGAGTCGGGGTTTTTAAATTTTTAATTTGGGATTTGAGGGGTCATTTGAACTATGATTTTTGTATTATTATTATGTGTAGACTTGTGAGAGTATGGGCTTTCTAAATATATAAGTTTCACATAATTCTGAGAGGCTGGCCTGAGGAGCGTGTTGTTTATTTTACCTAAGTCGCGTCATAGCTGTGAATTTATTCATAGAATTAAATGTTTGAGATGTTATTTATGATATGTAATTGAATTGAACAGTTTTGGGACATTTGGTGTGGTATACTCGTGGCAAGGTGTGATTTCTAGGTTACTTTTAGCCGATTCGAGGTGAGTGGCTTATCTAACCTTGCAAGGGGGACCTCCCCTTAGGATATGATATTTGGTAACTAAATGCTTTGTATGTGAGGTGATGAGCACGTACTTGAGCTAATTGTTGAAAATCCAACTTTACTTCAAATAGTTATCCCAAGTTTCTTTCTTACCTACCTTATACTACTTGCAATTACAACCTAGGTTAGTTTAGAAAAGAATACTTAGTTGAACTAAATTGTCTATTTTCAGAAGTTGATTTGACTGTACTACGTAAGGCACGTTACGATAGAACTACTTGTTGCCTAGTATTATTATGCACTCTATTCCTAAAATATCTTCTTGTTGTGATTATGTATTTATATTGGGACTACGGATGTGGGATTCTGGTAGCTCCCCCTTGTTTGTTTACTTTGGGATTACGAATTAGATTCCTGGTAGATCCCCCTGCAGATTAACTTTGGGTCTATGGGTAAGATTCCCGGTAGATCCCCTACATATTTACTCTGGGACTACAAAACTAATTTCTGTAGATCCTCGTGCATTCATAGTTAGACTAGGGGATGGTATCCCGGGAGATCCTTCAGATATAAACATATGATGGACTACGGGACGGTATCTCGGGAGTTACTTGGACCGTTGATAAAAGAGACTACATGACGGTATCCTGAGAGATCCTTGTTGTTGATACTAATATTAAGCAACTTATTTCATGTTACCTTATTCTTGGTGTGTTATTTGTTGCCTTGTATAACCTGTCTTACATCATAGTTGTACTCCTTATTTGTGTTCATTTCATACTATTTCAAAACTTATTATTATGTTTATTCTCAGTAGGGCCCTACCTTCTTAGTCACTACCCGATTGAGGTTAGGCTTGGAACTTACTAAGTACCATTGTGGTGTACTCATACCCCTTCTGCGCATGTTTTTCATGTGAAGATCAAGGTACCTCCAACCAGGCATATTATCCTCGAGGCAGAGAGATCTAGCAGAGACTTTGAGGTACATCTTGTATCTGCAGACTAGGAGTCTCTATCTTATTCTAGCTTTAGTAATTAGCTTCTCGTTCGTACTATTGTTTTAGACATTCTGGAGTTAGACTAGTGTATTACATTCTGTTAGCTTGTGTTCCTGTGAGTTTTCCGAGTTTTGGGATAGTATTATAGTAGTTGAGCTATTTTGCTATATGTGCCGAGTGACATTTTACATTCCGCTTTCCATTTTGTTAATTCTTGGTATTTAAGTTATAATTTTTGCAAATTATTTGTTTTCTACGTTGTTAGGTTTACCTAGTTGTAGGGAGTAGGTGCCGTCACCACATGTTCACGGAGGGCGAACTAGGGTCGTGACAAGTTGGTGTAAGAGCTGTAGGTTCATAGGAGTCAAGCAACACATGCCGATTTATTAGAGTCTCACTGATTGGTACGGAAATGTCTGTAGTTATCTACAAGAGGCTACATAACTATTAGGAAAGTTCCACATCATTTGATTTCCTTGTTATGCAAGATTTTTAATATCACAATTAAAATCCTATCATTCAATTCTTTCACAATATTGTGAGGCAACGTGCTACTTGAGATGATAAGGCACTCACGCCCTCTACTGCAGCCTTTAGAGGCCAAGGCTGGGGTAGAGGTCAAGGACGTGCAAGTGGTACATCCAGAGCACCTACGCCATCTTTTGTTTCTGGTACCATGAACAGGTCCAGTCAAAATCCAAGCACTTGACAAGCCTACTACTAGTACCACTACTCCAGCTCTCCAGTAGACTCTAGACTTATTCATGAGTGTACACCACCTTGGCTCAGGCACGAATACTTCCCCTTTCTGCAGCCACATCCCAAGTCGGGGGAGGAGCACAAACTCATGCCGCCCGCACTCCAGAGCAGAGAGTGCATGTTGAGCAGGTCCAAGACGTTATACCTGCGCCACTTGTAGTACTAGATCAGCCCTGAGACATGGCAGCAGCTTCCGAGGATGAGCAGCTGAGGCTTGAGGGGTTCAAGAAGTACAAGCCTCCTATGTTCAATGGTCTAGAATCGGAGGATGCTTTTGGTTTTCTTGATGATTGTTGCTGTATTATCCATAGCATGGGTATTTCAAGATCTAGTGGGGTTTCTTTCACCACCTTCCAGATTTGAGGGGCGGCCTATGAGTGGTGCCGCACCTATGAGTTGGATAGTCCAAATGAGGCTGATTCATTGACTTGCGCTCAATTTTCAAATCTGTTTTTGCTATAGTATGTTCCTCAGAGCCTCAACGATGTGTCACGCACATAGTTCGAGCATTTTAACTAGGGTACTATGAATTTTTCAGAGTATGCTATTTGTTACACTAGTTTGGCTGGGCATGCACCAACCTTGGTTGCTATTGTTCGAGAGGGTTCGCCGGTTTATTGAACGGCTTATTCCTAGCATCAGATCTGGTATGGCTAGCGAGCTGGAGATGGATGTTTCTCATTAGCAGGTAGTGAGAATTGCTATGAGTATTGAGAGTATGCATGTTAGTTAAGGGAGGAGATATAGGCCAAGAGGTGTCGAGAGTCAGGCCACTATCTGGTGCGCTTACAGGACATCGTGCTAGGGGCTATGTAGGTTGCCCTTTTCATTCAGCTCTTCCAGCAGTTGTAAGTGCTTCGCTGCAGCCCCTCTTAGGCCTTAGTAGCCTTATTAGGCACCTCCACTTTCTAGCGCGCCTTATTTGCAGGGTGATGACAAATTTGTTAGGATTTATGCCCTTCACTAGAGGGAGGGGAGGTGAATAGTGAGGCAGGAGAATGTCGATAAATTTTGCGGAATTAAATTTGCAGGAGTAAAGTAAGTGCAGTAATTAAAAGAGTAAGGAGAGGACACACCGATTATACTGGTTCACCACAACGTGTGGTTAGTCCAGTCTCCCGAGAGACTCTCTCGAGTTTACACTAACTCCGTTAAGCTTACGGATGCCTAACAAACCGTTACACTTGCTTGTAGATGTACGCTCTACAAGACTTCAACTTGCTTGAGGATACCTCACCTCAAGACTTCACCTTGCTCGTGGATACCGCACCACAAGCTTCACACACTAAGATTGAAGGTACTTAGCAACCCAACGCACAATGAGAAGATAAGGTCTTCTCAAGAACCTTTCTCTTTTACAACAAGAACTCTCTAAGAAGAGTAGATAAAGAGATACAATATGAGCTCTATGAACAACACATACTTGTCTCTCAAATGGCTCAACAAAAGCTCTAAAATGATGCACAAATAATATCAAGATGTTTATAGATAATTGAGAGATGTTGTTCATGTAAAATCAGCTCCAAAGACCTCTATTTATAGGGTGTGGAGGTTATATGTCCGTTGCTTGATAGTCAATAACTAATTGCTGATTTTACGCTACATAATCGATTATTGTATTAGCATAATCGATTATCTTCTTAACGTTCAGAAAAAAACTAGACGTTGGATGGCAACGGTCAGGCAGATAATCGATTATGCACAAGGTGATAATTGATTATTTTGTGGGACTAGCCCAATAATTGATTATCACCTTGTGCATAATCGATTATTGTGGTTTGCTGGAATTTCCAGATTCCAAATAATCGATTATCAAGTTGTGAATAATCGATTATTTGCCCATTCTGTCCAGAAGTGAAAACTTACTTCAAAAACCATTTTGGTTAAAATGAAAACGTTAAAATCATTTTGTTTGAAGTATATTAAAAATGTTTATGATATATATGATTTAATAAAATGATTTTATGCATATTAATGATTACCTATGTTGAGCCAAAAGACGAGATAACTTAAATGTTGCTCTTACATTAGTTCTACCTAACGACCTACGCCTTGGGTCTTCGGTCTTGAACTTTTGAGCTCGTCTTGGCTTGTCTAAGCAATCCCTTCATCAATATGCTTCTTGGAATCCAATCTTGATTGTTTGATTCCTCATCATTGATTCGTCAACCATCTCGATTGATTGCTAATGCATCTTCATCGTTTGTCATACAATGTCGTTGTTTGACAATTGACTTCATTGTTTGTCATTCATCAAAACCTATACCTGGAAATCATGCTAATACAGCCAAAGCACACATATCATGGATAGAATGATTTTCTACAATTTCCCCCTTTTTGATAATGACAAACAATAGGAGATATGCATATCGGATTCCCCCTAAAGACATGCTACATCTGAACATATAAGTCATGCAAAATATTCTCCCTTAATTGAGTATTCCCCCTCAAGTAAGGCATACTAAAAGGTAGAGACATTCCCCCTCATTAGATGCATATCGCCTAAGCTCTTCCCCCTTTTGGCATTAGCAAAAAGATTATACAAAGCCTACTTCCCCCTTTTGACACTTCCCCCTTTTGGGTATACCAACTGTTAGTTTCAAAAATAAAATAGGAAATACAATGAGGAATATACATGATGACGATTTTCAAATAATTAAAAATTATACCAACATAAAATGATATCAAATGTTAGTAAAAACATAACAACCATATTAAAGGTTATTTTTAGCAAATCATATTACTTAAAAACATATCAACTGTTAATTTTTAATAAACCAATAATTATATTAAAAACATGAATCATTTATTTTTCAAGAATATACCAACTGTTATTCAAACCAAAAATAATATTCATCAAAACATGAATCAATCATTATTTTTAACAAAACTAATTGATACCAATTGTTATTCAAAATAAAAGTTATCAAAACATGAATCAACAAAAATAATTGATACCAATTGTTAAGAAGACATATCAATCGTTAACACATATTAACTATTACGTTTTTATCAAAAACATGATAACTAACCGAAATTCCCCCTCGATGCAATAAGGTTTCGTGCTTGGTGCATCTACTACGATATTGTAGTCTTCAAGCACACCTGCAAACGTACCTAAAAATAGGTTTTAGGTACCCAAGTACTTTTGGGTCCTTGGGGGTTAGGCAAGTAATAATCACAGCCAAAAGACGAGTCCCAATGTTTAGCAAAACATACAGGTGCTATGTCTCATACCCGGTTGCAATAATGACATATAACGTTCGGGTTGTGCATATGTCTCGGTTGAGCCAAAAACGTTCTAGGTGATCTAAAGTCAATATTCCTAGAAGAGTTGAAATTCCTAGAGTCATTTCTAGGCGGTCTAAAATGATTCATTCTAGATTTGTCAACAAAATTCCCAGAATTATTTCTAGGTTGTGCAACACCATTTCTATCATGATTCTTATTCTTTTTAGGCCTTTTATTCTTCCTGGTCTTTTTCTTCTTAATTTCTTCAACAGTTTTAGGATTTTCTACACTTTGTTTTTCTAGTGTGTTCCTAAGTCTATGTTCTCTAATTTCGAAGAATCACAAGATGAACAATTAGAATTTTGACCAATTGAAGAAGTTTTATTCATCTCCTTAATTTTATTTCTAAGATCAATATTGTCATTTTCCAAAAATTTATTTTTCTCTTCTAAAACTTTAATTTTAGCCTTGGCCTCTTTGGAGATTTTTGAAGACTTTTTCAATTCATCATATAATTCTTGAAAAGCTTCTTGTAATTCTTCAAAAGAGTAAGAGTTAGAAGTACTTACCTGTTCTTCCTCGTTGGCCATAAGGCATAGGGCGGCAGTTTCCTCACCCGAGCTGTCCGAGTCCCATGTCACGTGCCTTTGGTGTTTCTTCTTCTTCTTGTCCTTGGGTTTTGGACAATGTGACTTGGTGTGGCCATGTTTTCCACAATTATGGCATGAAGGACTTGGTTCTTCCTCCTTTATTTCCTTCTTCATAAACTTATATTTCCTTCTTCATAAACTTATAAAACTTTTCAATTAAATCGTTGGAAATAGTATCATCATCGCATTCCGAATCACTTACTTCTACTCATTTAGAAGATGAAGCTTTGAAGGCAATACCTGGACTTTTCTCATCTCCAAATGAGGGTTTAAGAATTGTGCTTTCATAAGTTTTTAGGTTACCTCTTAGTCCATCAATTGTGACGTCCATGATTCCTATCGACTCTTGGATGGCATTGGCTTTGGAACGCCACTCCGCAGGATTTTTCGAACAAGATCTTTGTTCGAATATACTTTCCCAAGAGCATGGAGATCGTTGATGATCATTGAGAATCGATCAAACATATCATCGATGCTTTCAGGCTCATTCATTCTAAAAAGTTCATATTCATGTGTTAGAAAATCAACTCTAGCTTCTCGGACTTGAGGCGTACCTTCATAAGTGATTCCAAGCTTATCCCACATCTCTTTGGCGGTTGTGCAGCAAGAGATCTTCCGATAGTCATCCGGATTCACGGCACAATACAACATATTGATGGCCTTTGCGTTATTTTCAACCTTCTTGATATCTTCGGCATTATATTCATCTTCCTCCTTTGGAACCATGATTTCTCCAACTTTCTTTGTCGGCATTTGTTCACCGTTCTTGATGATGTGCCATAATTGAAAGTTATTTGATTGGATGAATATTCTCATCCTCTCTTTCCATAATTGGTTCCATCAAATAGTGGAGGCCTAATGGTAGAGTGTCCTTCGCTCATCATACCTGCGTTCAACATTCTCAACAAAAAAATATATATTGTTCTCTCAACCAGTTAAGGCTTTCATAGAGTTAGGCTCTGATACCAACTGATAGGATTTATGCCCTTCACTAGAGGGGGGGGGGGGGGGGGGGTGAATAGCGAGGCACGAGAATGTCGATAAATTTTGCGGAATTAAAATTGCAGGAGTAAAGTAAGTGCAGTAATTAAAAGAGTAAGGAGAGGACACACCGATTATACTGGTTCACCACAACGTGTGGTTAGTCCAGTCTCCCGAGAGACTCTCTCGAGTTTACACTAACTCCGTTAAGCTTACTGGTGCCTAACAGACCGTTACACTTGCTTGTAGATGTACGCTCTACAAGACTTCAACTTGCTCGAGGATACCTCACCTCAAGACTTCACCTTGCTCGTGGATACCACACCACAAGACTTCACACACTAAGATTGAAGATACTTAGCAACCCAACGCACAATGAGAAGATATGGTCTTCTCAAGAACCTTTCTCTTTTACAACAAGAACTCTCTAAAAAGAGTAGATAAAGAGATACAATATGAGCTCTATGAACAACAGAAAGTTGTCTCTCAAATGGCTCAACAAAAGCTCTAAAATGATGCACAAATAATATCAAGATGTTTATAGATAATTGAGAGATGTTGTTCATGTAAAATCAGCTCCAAAGACCTCTATTTATAGGGTGTGGAGGTTATATGTCTGTTGCTTGATAGTCAATCACTAATTGCTGATTTTACGCTACATAATCGATTATTGTATTAGCATAATCGATTATCTTCTTAACGTTCAGAAAAAAACTAGACGTTGGATGGCAACGGTCAGGCAGATAATCGATTATGCACAAGGTGATAATTGATTATTTTGTGGGACTAGCCCAATAATCGATTATCACCTTGTGCATAATCGATTATTGTGGTTTGCTGGAATTTCCAGATTCCAAATAATCGATTATCAAGTTGTGAATAATCGATTATTTGCCCATTCTGTCCAGAAGTGAAAACTTACTTCAAAAACCATTTTGGTTAAAATGAAAACGTTAAAATCATTTTGTTTGAAGTATATTAAAAATGTTTATGATATATATGATTTAATAAAATGATTTTATGCATATTAATGATGACCTATGTTGAGCCAAAAGACGAGATAACTTAAATGTTGCTCTTACATTGGTTCTACCTAACGACCTACGCCTTGGGTCTTCGGTCTTGAACTTTTGAGCTCGTCTTGGCTTGTCTAAGCAATCCCTTCATCAATATGCTTCTTGGAATCCAATCTTGATTGTTTGATTCCTCATCATTGATTCGTCAACCATCTCGATTGATTGCTAATGCATCTTCATCGTTTGTCATACAATGTCGTTGTTTGACAATTGACTTCATTGTTTGTCATTCGTCAAAACCTATACCTGGAAATCATGCTAATACAGCCAAAGCACACATATCATGGATAGAATGATTTCCTACAATTTCCCCCTTTTTGATAATGACAAACAATAGGAGATATGCATATCGGATTCCCCCTAAAGACATGCTACATCTGAACATATAAGTCATGCAAAATATTCTCCCTTAATTGAGTATTCCCCCTCAAATAAGGCATACTAAAAGGTAGAGACATTCCCCCTCATTAGATGCATATCGCCTAAGCTCTTCCCCCTTTTGGCATTAGAAAAAAGATTATACAAAGCCTACTTCCCCCTTTTGACACTTCCCCCTTTTGGGTATACCAACTGTTAGTTTCAAAAATAAAATAGGAAATACAATGAGGAATATACATGATGACGATTTTCAAATAATTAAAAATTATACCAACATAAAATGATACCAAATGTTAGTAAAAACATAACAACCATATTAAAGGTTATTTTTAGCAAATCATATTACTTAAAAACATATCAACTGTTAATTTTTAACAAACCAATAGTTGTATTAAAAACATGAATCATTTATTTTTCAAGAATATACCAACTGTTATTCAAACCAAAAATAATATTCATCAAAACATGAATCAATCATTATTTTTAACAAAAATAATTGATACCAATTGTTATTCAAAATAAAAGTTATCAAAACATGAATCAACAAAAATAATTGATACCAATTGTTAAGAAGACATATCAATCGTTAACACATATCAACTATTACGTTTTTATCAAAAACATGATAACTAACCGAAATTCCCCCTCGATGCAATAAGGTTTCGTGCTTGGTGCATCTACTACGATATTGTAGTCTTCAAGCACACCTGCAAACGTACCTAAAAATAGGTTTTAGGTACCCAAGTACTTTTGGGTCCTTGGGGGTTAGGCAAGTAATAATCACAGCCAAAAGACGAGTCCCAATGTTTAGCAAAACATACAGGTGCTATGTGTCATACCCGGTTGCAATAATGACATATAACGTTCGGGTTGTGCATATGTCTCGGTTGAGCCAAAAACGTTCTAGGTGATCTAAAGTCAATATTCCTACAAGAGTTGAAATTCCTAGAGTCATTTCTAGGTGGTCTAAAATGATTCATTCTAGATTTGTCAACAAAATTCCCAGAATTATTTCTAGGCTGTGCAACACCATTTCTATCATGATTCTTATTCTTTTTAGGCCTTTTATTCTTCCTGGTCTTTTTCTTCTTAATTTCTTCAACAGTTTTAGGATCTTCTACACTTTATTTTTCTAGTGTGTTCCTAAGTCTATGTTCTCTAATTTCGAAGAATCACAAGATGAACAATTAGAATTTTGACGAATTGAAGAAGTTTTATTCATCTCCTTAATTTTATTTCTAAGATCAATATTGTCATTTTCCAAAAATTTATTTTTCTCTTCTAAAACTTTAATTTTAGCCTTGGCCTCTTTGGAGATTTTTGAAGACTTTTTCAATTCATCATATAATTCTTGAAAAGCTTCTTGTAATTCTTCAAAAGAGTAAGAGTTAGAAGTACTTACCTGTTCTTCCTCGTTGGCCATAAGGCATAGGGCGGCAGTTTCCTCACCCGAGCTGTCCGAATCCCATGTCACGCGCCTTTGGTGTTTCTTCTTCTTCTTGTCCTTGGGTTTTGGACAATGTGACTTGGTGTGGCCAAGTTTTCCACAATTATGGCATGAAGGACTTGGTTCTTCCTTCTTTATTTCCTTCTTCATAAACTTATATTTCCTTCTTCATAAACTTATAAAACTTTTCAATTAAATTGTTGGAAATAGTATCATCATCGCATTCCGAATCACTTACTTCTACTCATTTAGAAGATGAAGCTTTGAAGGCAATACCTGGACTTTTCTCATCTCCAAATGAGGGTTTAAGAATTGTGCTTTCATAAGTTTTTAGGTTACCTCTTAGTCCATCAATTGTGACGTCCATGATTCCTATCGACTCTTGGATGGCATTGGCTTTGGAACGCCACTCCGCAGGATTTTTCGAACAAGATCTTTGTTCGAATATACTTTCCCAAGAGCATGGAGATCGTTGATGATCATTGAGAATCGATCAAACATATCATCGATGCTTTCAGGCTCATTCATTCTAAAAAGTTCATATTCATGTGTTAGAAAATCAACTCTAGCTTCTCGGACTTGAGGCGTACCTTTATAAGTGATTTCAAGCTTATCCCACATCTCTTTGGCGGTTGTGCAGCAAGAGATCTTCCGATAGTCATCCGGATTCACGGCACAATACAACATATTGATGGCCTTTGCGTTATTTTCAACCTTCTTGATATCTTCGGCATTATATTCATCTTCCTCCTTTGGAACCATGATTTCTCCAACTTTCTTTGTCGGCATTTGTTCACCGTTCTTGATGATGTGCCATAATTGAAAGTTATTTGATTGGATGAATATTCTCATCCTCTCTTTCCAATATGTATAATTGGTTCCGTCAAATAGTGGAGGCCTAATGGTAGAGTGTCCTTCGCTCATCATACCCGCGTTCAATATTGTCAACAAAAAAATATATATTGTTCTCTCAACCGGTTAAGGCTTTCATAGAGTTAGGCTCTGATACCAACTGATAGGATTTATGCCCTTCACTAGGGGGGGGGGTGAATAGTGAGGCACGAGAATGTCGATAAATTTTGCGGAATTAAAATTGCAGGAGTAAAGTAAGTGCAGTAATTAAAAGAGTAAGGAGAGGACACACCGATTATACTGGTTCACCACAACGTGTGGTTAGTCCAGTCTCCCGAGAGACTCTCTCGAGTTTACACTAACTCCGTTAAGCTTACTGGTGCCTAACAGACCGTTACACTTGCTTCTAGATGTACGCTCTACAAGACTTCAACTTGCTCGAGGATACCTCACCTCAAGACTTCACCTTGCTCGTGGATACCACACCACAAGACTTCACACACTAAGATTGAAGATACTTAGCAACCCAACGCACAATGAGAAGATATGGTCTTCTCAAGAACCTTTCTCTTTTACAACAAGAACTCTCTAAAAAGAGTAGATAAAGAGATACAATATGAGCTCTATGAACAACAGAAAGTTGTCTCTCAAATGGCTCAACAAAAGCTCTAAAATGATGCACAAATAATATCAAGATGTTTATAGATAATTGAGAGATGTTGTTCATGTAAAATCAGCTCCAAAGACCTCTATTTATAGGGTGTGGAGGTTATATGTCTGTTGCTTGATAGTCAATCACTAATTGCTGATTTTACGCTACATAATTGATTATTGTATTAGCATAATCGATTATCTTCTTAACGTTCAGAAAAAACTAGATGTTGGATAGCAACGGTCAGGCAGATAATCGATTATGCACAAGGTGATAATTGATTATTTTGTGGGACTAGCCCAATAATCGATTATCACCTTGTCCATAATCGATTATTGTGGTTTGCTGGAATTTCCAGATTCCAAATAATCGATTATCAAGTTGTGAATAATCGATTATTTGCCCATTCTGTCCAGAAGTGAAAACTTACTTCAAAAACCAATTTGGTTAAAATGAAAACGTTAAAATCATTTTGTTTGAAGTATATTAAAAATGTTTATGATATATATGATTTAATAAAATAATTTTATGCATATTAATGATGATCTATGTTGAGCCAAAAGACGAGATAACTTAAATGTTGCTCTTACATTGGTTCTACCTAACGACCTACGCTTTGGGTCTTCGGTCTTAAACTTTTGAGCTCGTCTTGGCTTGTCTAAGCAATCCCTTCATCAATATGCTTCTTGGAATCCAATCTTGATTGTTTGATTCATTATCATTGATTCGTCAACCATCTCGATTGTTTTCTAATGCATCTTCATCGTTTGTCATACAATATCGTTGTTTGACAATTGACTTTATTGTTTGTCATTCATCAAAACCTATACCTGGAAATCATGCTAATACAGCCAAAGCACACATATCATGGATAGAATGATTTCCTACAATTTCCCCCTTTTTGATAATGATAAACAATAGGAGATATGCATATCAGATTCCCCCTAAAGACATGCTATATCTCAACATATAAGTCATGCAAAATATTCTCCCTTAATTGAGTATTCCCCCTCAAATAAGGCATACTAAACGGTAGAGACATTCCCCCTTATTAGATGCATATCGCCTAAGCTCTTCCCCCTTTTGGCATTAGCAAAAAGATTATACAAAGCCTACTTCCCCCTTTTGACACTTCCCCCTTTTGGGTATACCAACTGTTAGTTTAAAAAATAAAATAGGAAATACAATGAGGAATATACATGATGACGATTTTCAAATAATTAAAAATTATACCAACATAAAATGATACCAAATGTTAGTAAAAACATAACAACCATATTAAAGGTTATTTTTAGCAAATCATATTACTTAAAAACATATCAACTGTTAACTTTTAACAAACCAATAGTTGTATTAAAAACATGAATCATTTATTTTTCAAGAATATACCAACTGTTATTCAAACCAAAAATAATATTCATCAAAACATGAATCAATCATTATTTTTAACAAAAATAATTAATACCAATTGTTATTCAAAATAAAAGTTATCAAAACATGAATCAACAAAAATAATTGATACCAATTGTTAACAAAGACATATCAATCGTTAAGACATATCAACTATTACGTTTTTATCAAAAATATGATAACTAACCGAAATTCCCCCTCGATGCAATAAGATTTCGTGCTTGGTGCATCTACTATGATATTGTAGTCTTCAAGCACACCTGCAAACGTACCTAAAAATAGGTTTTAGGTACCCAAGTACTTTTGGGTCCTTGGGGGTTAGGCAAGTAATAATCACAGCCAAAAGACGAGTCCCAATGTTTAGCAAAACATACAGGTGCTATGTGTCCTACCCGGTTGCAATAATGACATATAACGTTCGGGTTGTGCATATGTCTCGGTTGAGCCAAAAACGTTCTAGGTGATCTAAAGTCAATATTCCTAGAAGAGTTGAAATTCCTAGAGTCATTTCTAGGTGGCCTAAAATGATTCATTCTAGATTTGTCAACAAAATTCCCAGAATTATTTCTAGGTTGTGCAACACCATTTCTATCATGATTCTTATTCTTTTTAGGCCTTTTATTCTTCCTGGTCTTTTTCTTCTTAATTTCTTCAACAGTTTTAGGATCTTCTACACTACGTTTTTCTAGTGTGTTCCTAAGTTCTATGTTCTCTAATTTCAAAGAATCACAAGATGAATAATTAGAATTTTGACCAATTGAAGAAGTTTCATTCATCTCCTTAATTTTATTTCTAAGATCAATATTGTCATTTTCCAAAAATTTATTTTTCTCTTCTAAAACTTTAATTTTAGCCTTGGCCTCTTTGGAGATTTTTGAAGACTTTTTCAATTCATCATATAATTCTTGAAAAGCTTCTTGTAATTCTTCAAATGAGTAAGCTGAATAAAGCTGAATTTTACTGGATATAGAAGTGTGATGTGAGCTTTCAAAATCTTAAGACAACTTTAACTACAGCCCCAGTTTTGGTATTGCCTAAAGGCTTAGGGTCTTATACCATCTATTGTGATGCCCCGAGAGTTGGCCTTGGAGCAGTGTTAATGCAGGATGGTAGGGTGATTGCCTACGCGTCCATACAGTTGAAGATACACGAGAAGAATTTTCCTGCCCATGATCTTGAGTTAGCTTCCATTGTTCACGCCCTGAAGATTTGGCACCACTATCTATACGGTGTGCCTTGTGAGATTTATACTGATCATAGTAGTTTGCAACATTTGTTGAAGTAGAAGGATCCAAATTTGTGCTAGATGAGGTGGTTAGAGTTGTTGAAGAACTATGACATCACTATTTTATATCACAGGGGCAGGACAATATTGTGGTTGATGCCTTGAGAGCGGAGAGTTTGGGGAGTTTGGCGTATCTACCAGTATCAGAGAGGCCTATGGAAATGGATGTTTAGGCCTTAGCCAACCAGTTTGTGAGATTGAATCTTTCATAGCACTGTCGGGTTCTATCTTGCGAGGATTCTCAGTCTTCATTATTTGAACGTATCAGGGAGCGGTAGTATGATGACCCTCATTTGCTTGTCCTTAAGCATAGGGTTTGGTATGGTGATGCCAGAGATGTGACCATTGACATTTACAGAGTATTGAGGATGCATGGTCGGGTTTGTGTACCCAATGTTGATGGGCTACGGGATATGATTCTAGATGTGGCACATAGTTCGAGGTATTCCATCCATCTGAGTGCCGTGAATATGTATTAGGACTTGATTTCTGACTACTGGTGGAGGCAGATGAAGAAGGATATAGTTGGATATGTAGCTAGATTCCTCAACTCCCATCAGGTGAAGTACGATCACCAGAGACCTAGCGGGTTGCTTCAGTTAATATAGATTCTGAAGTGGAAGTGGGAGCGGGTCACCAAGGATATTGTAGTTGGACTCCCACAGACCTTGATAAAGTTTTATGCTATCTGGGTTATTATGGATTAGTTGACCAAGTAAGCTCATTTTATTCCTATATGTAAAACATATTCATCGGAGCGTTTGGCAGAGATTTATATATGGGGGATTGTCCATCACATGGTATTCTAGTTTCCATTATTTCAGACACAGGTACTCAGTTCACATCACGGTTCTGGAGGGCGATTCAATAGGAGTTGGGTACATGGATGGAGTTCAGCATATCATTTCAACCCCAAACGGATGGAAAATCTGAGTGCACTATTTAGATATTTGAGGATATGCTCCACACGTGCATAATTGAGTTTAGAGGGTGTTAGGGTCAGTTCTTGCCATTGGTAGAGTTTGATAACTACAACAACTACTAGTCCAGCATTTAGATGGCACTATATGGGGCCTTGTATGGTAGGCGGTGTAGATCTCTAGTGGGTTGGTTCGAGCCGGGCGAGGCTAGACTATTGGGCACATATTTGGTTCAAAATGCTTTGCAGAAGGTTAAGGTAATTCAGGATAGACTCCGTACTGCCAAGTCCAAACTGAAGAGCTACACGGACAGGGAGGTTTGTGATGTTTCCTTTATGTTTGAAGAGCGGGTTCTGCTTCGAGTTTCTCCTATGAAGGGCATCATGATTTTGGGAAGATATGGAAGTTTAGTCCGAGGTTCAATGGACCTTTTGAGATATTGATTCGTGTTGAGGAGGTTGCTTATGAACTTGCCTTACCTCCCAGCCTGGCAGGGGTTCATCCGGTATTTCATTTTTCGATGCTCTGGATATATCACAGTGATCTATCGCACGTGTTGGATTTCAGATACGTCCCGCTGGACAAGGATCTATCCTATGTTTCCAATGGCTATACTTTGCAAGAAGATCGGAAAGTTGAGGTCAAAGAACATTTATTCAAAAAAGGTTCAGTGGGAGATCGAGCAGGATATGCGCAGCCGTTACCCTCATCTCTTTACTACTTAAGATATGTCTCTATGGTCGTTCGAGGACGAACAAATGTTTAACTGTAGGAGGATGTGATAAACCGGATGGTTGTCTTAACAATTTACGCCCCGATCCCTGATTAACTGCTTTCCCCAAGTTTGTTTCTGCTAATTTGATTTTGCCGAGACGTTCGGTTTTGAGTTTTGGAGAGTTGTGGGACACTTAGTCTCTAAATGAGAGTTTAAGTGTTGGAAAGCTTCCGTAGTCGGAACTGTGTGAAGACGGCCTCGGAATAGAAATCTGATTGTTCCGCTATCTTTCTTAGGGGATTTAGGGATTAGAAGTGAGTTCAGTTTATGTTTTGGAGGTCCGTAGCATATTTAGGCTTGAAATGCCGTTAGTTTGAATTTTGCAAATTTTTGGTTCGATTGTCAGATTTTGATCCGAGGATCGAAATGGAATTCCAAGAATTTTTGTAGCTTCATTATGTCATTTGGGATATGTATGCAAAATTTGAGGAAATTCGGACGTGGTTGGTTGGGTTTTTGATAGAAAGCGTACTCCGAAAGTTTTTAGAAATCTCAGGCTTGAATTCGATGTGAATTGATGGATTTAATGTTGTTTGAGGTGTTGTGAGCACGTTTGCATGAGGTTTTAGAATGTGTTGGTACTTTTGGTTGAGGTCCCGGAGGCCTTGGGGTTCTATTGGATGGCTAACTATAAGTTTTGAGATTTAAGGAATTGCAGAAAATGCAACTGCAGTTGTAGGCAACGTTTGGTCTTCACGATCGTGTAACGTCCCCACTATCGCTTAGAGGGATTGAAAGAAGGTCAGGGATATGTCTTCGCATTCAAGTTTGGTGCTTCGCGTTCATGGAGTGTAAGCTTCTGGTGCTTCACGTTCGCAGGTGATGGTTCACGTTCGCATAGAAGGCTTTGCAGTCCTAGTTACATCACTCTTCGCATTTGCATGAAGTGGGACGCGTTCGCGTTGTCGTGCAAGTTTAAGCATCGCATTGGCGGGTGTTTGGTTTCATTTGTATTCCTTATTTATATAAATTTTCGTACTGTTGCAAGACTTATTATTATGTTTATTCTCAGTAGGGCCTTGACCTTCCTCGTCATTACCCGACCGTGGTTAAGCTTGGTACTTACTGAGTACCACTGTGGTGTACTCATGCCCCTTCGACACATGTTTTTCATGTGTAGATCCAGGTACCTCCACCTAGGTGTATTATCCTTGAGGAAGAGAGATCTAGCAGAGACTTTGAGGAATATCTGCACCATCCACAGACCAGAAGTCTCTATCTTATTCTAGCTTTATTAGTTAGCTTTCCTTTCGTACTATTGTTTTAGACATTCTGGAGATAGAGCAATGTATTACATTCTGTTAGCTTGTGTTCCCGTGAGGGTTTTGGGTTTTGTGATAGTGTTGTAGTAGTTGATCTATTGTGATATATGTGCCGAGTGACATTTTACATTCTGCTTTCAATTTTGTTAAATCTTGGTTTTGAGTTAAAATTTCCGTAAATTATTTATTTTTCCTTATTGTTAGGCTCACCTTGTTGGAAGGACTAGGTGCTATCCGACATTTTCACTGAGGGCGAACTCGGGTCGTAACATATTAATGAATTTAGAATGAGCGCATGGCCATAAATGTGCCAAAGCAAATACTGAGTTTTATTAGACATTGGATAATGCTATGCGTGTGATATTTTCGATTTTGGCACAAGGATTGGTTGTTCAAACCTTTTAAGTTACCAATAACTATGTCTTTTACACTAATGGAAAGTTCAAATCAAAATAAGATACTCTCCAATATGCGTAATATTATGAGAAATATAACAAACTAGTGGGGGATTGAAAGATAGTTTGTTATTAGGTGGGAAAAGTGGGCTTGTCCACATTGGTGGTGGAAGTCCCCTTGGGCTTGGGCGCGGGACGGGTCAGACCGAAAATAAATATTTTTATTTTATTTATTTTACAATTAAATTTTTTATTTTAAATTTATTTGAATACACAATTGTGTCTGTTTATGAAAGAACACATATTTTTGAAGAGGTCTGATGGTTGCCTATAAATTGAAGTTATTTCAACAAAGTGGATATAGAAAAAATCTGTAGTATATTCTTGTTTTGTTGTATCATGAAGAATATTATTTGTATTTTCCTAATTTGTATACGGGCAATATTTTCTTTAGGAAAGTCGTTCTCATGCCTCAATCCTTCTTCAATTTCATTTTCAATTATCATTTTATTTAAACATTAAATACTGTAATAGAACAGAGTTTATATAAATTTTATTATTCATACTTTCTAACTCACAACTCTTATTATCCATACATTCAACTCACAAATCTTTTGTTTCCCAGCAAACTTACAACAACAATCTAGTAAATTTCCACTATCGAGGTCTAGGGAGGATAGTGTGCACGTAGACCTTATATCATAACCCGGAGTTTTCACCATCGGGAGTCATGATGGCACCTACTCGTGGAAGCTAGGCAAGCCATAAACCTTGGAAGCTATTAACCTTTTTCATTGTTAGTTCACTTTTCATGAATTATATTAGCAATGAATAAGCATTTAATTAATAGCGGGAAATAAATTTAACGGAAGTCTTAGATGAATACAAAATCAAATGTCTAAAAAACCAATACAAATATCTACCCAGCACCTGGTGTCACAACATTCAGGGACTACTATGAGTGATAAATACAACCGTTTGAAAGAAATAAAATACTATTTGTCAAATACATAAGATAACGGAATGAAACATAAGATACATGAGACACATGGTTGGGGATACCTCCAAGGCTACCTCGGAGTCTCGATGGACTAGGCTAGCTCCCGAACTAATGTTGTTGCCCGAATGCTGCTCCGGTATCTACACATAAGTACAGAATGTATCATCATCACAATTGACCCCATGTGTTGGTAAGTGTCTGTCCTAACCCCGGTGAGGTAGTGATGAGGCTAGGAACAGACTCCAGATAAACCTGTACAATTATATAATAAATGGCGAAAAAGTAAACAACTAATATGTACTTAAAGCTTGGGAAGGGGAATATGCTGCGGGGGTGGCCGATAAATAGAATATCATGAACACCAAGGAAAACTGTAATTTAACTTCTAATAAGGATAAAGAGAAGTAAAGTCAACTTTCAATTTCAGTTTCAATCTTGTTGCAGGCATGCAACCCGATCCCATTTCTCATATCTCGTGGTAGGCGTACCACCCGCTCCCATTTCATCATATTTTGTGGTAGTCATACCACCCGATCTCATTTAATCATATCTCGTGCTAGGCATACCACCCGATCCCATTTCATCATATCTCATGGTAGGCGTACCACCCGCTCCCATTTTATTACATCTCATAATAGGCATACCACCCGCTACTATTTTATTGCATCTCGTGGTAGGCGTACCACCCGCTCCATTTTCATCAGATCTCATGGTAGGCATATCACCCGCTCCCATTTTATCATATATTGTGGTAGAAGTACAACGCGATCCCATTTTATGTTATCACATAACCTCAAGCAATCACGGCAAGGAAACAACAATATAGAAACACTCATCCTGGCAAGGGAGAATCAGCTTTAACCAACCTTAACTCAACTTTTGAAAAAACCTAAGTTCTACCCAAAACACCCAATTCCCCCATAAAAATATTTAATATAAGTTGAAATCATATTAAAAGATGTTAATTGATTTGGAGAAGAAAGGTTTCTTGAAAAATCGCCTCTTATGTTTTTAGGATTTTAAAAAATAAAAAATAGCTGAAAATCTCGTTTATTTATATCCCTGGCAGACCCCCTGTGCGGACCGCACTAAATGGACCGCAACCATACAGGCTTACTTGAACACATGTTGGTCAACACCCTACGAGGACCGTACAAAAGTGACTGCGACCACACAGCCTCCACCGCAGACCGCACAAAGGCGACCGCCGTCGCACGCCATTTTTTTCGGACCGCACAAGAGCGTTCAGAGGCCTACTACTTCCAGAACATGCAACATCTGATTTCTAGGCCTAGGGCATCCGGGAACTTACCAAATCTCACTCGAGCCCTCGAAACTCCAATCCAAGTATACATCCAACCCAAAAAATATTCTACAAATATATTCATGTAATCAAATCACCAATATAACATTATGAACATCGAATTAAACTTCAAGATCATTGAAATTTCTCAAAACTTCTTTAAACATCAAATTTTCCAATTAAGGTTCAGATCACGTCAAACTATGTTCGTTTTTAACCAAAATTCACATGAATCACTGAAGTCATATGTATGGCCTGTACCGGGTGCCAGAACCAAAATATGGGTCCGATACTATTATTTTGCTAACCAGTTTTAATTTCAAATTTCCTTAAACAATTTTAAAAAATAATTTCACTTTAAATTTCTCTTGGACCTCAGAATCCGATTCCAGGCATACGCCCAAGTCCCATATTATCCTATGGGCCCTCCAGGACCGTCGAATCATGGTTCCGGGTCCGTTTACTTAAGATGTTGACCGAAGTCAAATTTATTCATTTTAACATCAAAATTTAGTATTTTTCACAGAATTTCATATTTAAACTTTTCGGCTACGCCCCCCCAAGGCAACTCTAAATGAGAATTTTTAGGCCTCGAAAGTATAGAATTTGATAAGCAAACAGGTGATGACCCTTTTAGTCGTCACACATTATCTCAACCTCGAAGGAGAAAAGAGGTTACTCAAGAGGATTAAAAGGAAGAAAAAAAGAGACAATATCAGTAGCACCGCAGAAATCATAGAAAAATTAGAAACAACATACAATTCAAAAGAAAAAAGTAAAGCAAAAGCGATAGCTAGTAAATCAGTCTGGCAGCGAAGAGATAAATAGTAAATACGACATAACCACTAACTAATCTAGACAATATCTCTACCGAAGTATTCTCACAAGAGTATGAAGCAAGGCAAAGACTCAACATAAAAGAATTCCTTTAAATTTTACTAAAATTTTAGAAGAGAGATCTCGTTAACTATATAAAATAAAAATAATCATATTGTACAAAACATAAATCAATGAATAGTTCCAAATGATGATTAATATATTATCTAAAAAATTGAAGTTTTGTAAATTTGCTGAGAAAAATTATATTAATAGAGTTCGAATTCGAGACAAGAACAAAAGATTCTACTCAACTCACTCCAACTTTTGATTAATGAAAGAATCACCTACTTTCCAATTAAAATTTACACATCTGACATCACTGATCCATTAGTAATTCAATGAGGGATTTATAAGAAAATTTGTTTTCTTTAACTTAAAATAATATTTCATTAGTTTGGTATTAGAGAAAGTAAATTGAATCGATATTAATCGAATTGAGTTGACAGTACATTTGTCACTTTCTAATTTTCTTCTATATATAAATATGTTTGTCATTACAGATAATTTTAATCACGTGATGATGTTGTTGAACTGGATATTCCTAATTTATTTAATAATAGAAAAAATAAACCCATTGAAATAGTAAATAGTTAAACATATTATTTTCTTAAAAAATGAAGCACAATGGATAACTATGATTTTAATTAATAATAGGTAA
Source organism: Nicotiana benthamiana (assembly GCA_034376525.1). Taxonomy (NCBI): domain Eukaryota; kingdom Viridiplantae; phylum Streptophyta; class Magnoliopsida; order Solanales; family Solanaceae; genus Nicotiana; species Nicotiana benthamiana. The sequence goes on from CM067326.1 coordinate 45,046,190, forward strand.
AATGCATCGACAACCTTTTAAACTTGTCACTAGATTTCATTTGGCTTGCTACGATTGAGCACATAAATATATATAAAGTGTTAATTAAAAGTATGTAACGGTCGCTTGAGAGCACACACAAATTTTTAGCAAAATATAAGCCAAAAACATCGATTATGAATACATTATTATGTGTTTCAGTGCTTAATTAGAATATGTCATTATCCGAATATCTGAGTTTATAGTTAAAAAATATTAGCACAGTAACTGTAGATGGCACTTTATTCTCAAGCACAAAAACTTTTTCATAATATAAGTAAAACATGTATAGAAATATTTTATTTTGTGTTCAATTGCTTACTCGGAACAAGTCATTGTCCGAGTATCTAATTTTACGATAAAAACAGATGGATGGTCACTTTATTAAGGGCAGAAAAATTTTCATAATATAAGTTAAAATATATAATATAAATAATTTATTATGTGTTCAAGTGCTTAATTGGAACAAGTCATTGTCCTAGTATCCAAGTTTCCGATTAAAAAAGATGCAGCCCAACTGTTAGACCTCCGCCAATTGAGCTCGACTTGATAACAAGAGTGTTGTCATGATGCAGCAGAAAAGCTAGGTGCACGAGTAGCACTAAAGTCAAAAAGGAAAACGGGCAAGTGATGGCCATGGCTTTGGCAAAGGCGAAGCAGCTTGGCAAACGCTTGACAATAAGTTGCAGGCTAAGGGCGGCACTTAATCATGGCAAAGGCATCAACGCATGAGGCATTGAAGCCAAGGCATGGCAGAAACGATGAGGAAAATGCAAGCAAATGTGCAACGCGAAGGCAGTGCACGACAGATTTGTCATGATATTGAGTTGCAGCAAACGGGCCAAGTTTGTGGGCATGGCAAGACAATATGTGGCAAAATGCAGCTGCATACAATGGCATTGGAGCTGGTCTAAGCCAAGGCACGAAATTGGGATAGCAAGTCTTTGTTTGAAAAAGTCAGTGAAGGTTATCGGCACATGTTGTGTACATGGGCAGCAGTTGAGTTTGTCTAAAATTCTGGCAGGAGTTAGTAACATTTTTGGGGCCATGATCTCATTATCTTTAGCATGATTTACATGATCCTACTAGTTGGGGTGTTAACTATACTAAGCTAAAGTAGTAGGCTGAGTGGGCAAGTGACAAGTCTAAAAACTAGGCAACTATTGTGTAATGGGGCTATTTTCATGTTCTATAAATGTGCAGCACCCTTTCCCTTTGTGAAAAGAAGTGAAAAACGTGAAAGAGTACATGTTTAGAGTTAGGAAAAGTCCTAAATCCATATTCAAGAGTTAAAACAAACTTAAAACTAAGAGTAGTCGTGTGAGGGTTAAGAGTGATCCTTATTGTACACGGATGTACGTCGCAGTTAGAGTTTCTTTGTATTCTTGAGTTACATACAAAGTTGGGAAATAGTTCTTATATATTGTGCCTTTTGTTAACGTTTATATTTTGTCCGTTCACTATATTTTTATTGCCTAAAATTAGTATCTATTTATTACATTGAAACGCTGCCTAAATTATTCTAAGTTCAATGTTATAGAATTTTGGCCGAGTATTAAAACAAGCTGAAGTCAAGACAAGTCTTGGCTACCGCGCGGGCTGTATTTTTAAGACATAAAACAAGCCTGTGACACCAACCATGGTGGATGGGCACTTTAGATGTTCGGCCACAAATTCATCAAATTTAGAATTTCTCGATTGAAATGCTAACACAGTCTTTTAATTAACACTTTATATGTGTTTATGTATTCAATCAAATCAAGTTGTAGTTCTAAAGTCTAACCGAAATTTAGCGATAAGTTTAAAGCATCAACTTATGTATATGTAATAGACACCTGAGAGAAAGTGCAAAATATTTTACAAAATTAAGCCAAAAACATCTAATATGGATACACTATCGTGTCTTCAGATGCTCAATTGGAACAGATTATTGGTCGAATATCTAAGCTCATAGTTAAAAAAATTAAAAAACCACGGTGGATGGGCACTTTATTGTCAACCACAAAAACTTCTTCAAAATATAAGTAAAAAATGTTTATTAGAAATACTTTATTAATTGTTCAATCTCATCAAATTTAGATTTTTTCAAGTGAAATGCTAACGCACTCATTTAGTTAACACTTTATATTTGTTCATGCGCTCAGTCAAAACAAGTCGTAATTCTAAAGTCTAATTGAAATTTAATGGCAAGTTTAACACAAAAACTGATATATGTGTCACGACCCAAATTTCAATCCTTCATGATAACACTTAAAACACCGGCTATGGAAACTGAAACACGACAACGAAGGCAACATAATAATGAAATAATAAAAATATCATAAACGTGTGGTCCTAATACAATAAAAAAAGCTAATACAAAGTAAATCTCACTAGAAATTGGTAGGTAAAGAGTCACGAGCTTCTAGAATACGAGTCTAAAAATGAACAATAAATAAACTGTCGGAATTGTAACAACAGTATGAAAGGAAAAGGCAAGTCAAACTATGACTAAGGATGCAACTCTACTTCTCCTCCAGCAGATAGTCTAACAAGCAAACTTACTGCTGATAACTGGTCCCCGCACCTAGATCTGCACAATTCAGCGCAAAGTGTAGCATGAGTACAACCGACTCACTATATTCAATAAATATTGTATATAAACACGACAAGGTAAGAGAAGCACAAATTGTGCTATTACCCGCGTAGTTTCATCCTTTAAACTGATACATATAATATTGAAAAAAAACCATAAAGTTTAGTTGGAAAATATCCATTTGTGCATTTGTACACTTTTCAAATACTTTGATCAGACAATAGCTTGGCATATAGGTGTGATATGTAGTTAAATCAGATAAGTAATCAAGGAAATTGCAAGTACATATGAAATGCAAAATCCAACAAAATATTGGCCAAATTCCCTCAACTTTTCCATATCCGTTCCATACAACTCATTAGTATTCTCAATAACCACCTGTACATTATCATGAGAGAAACATGAGTGAGTGGCCCTAATGGAATGGATCAATATCCGCACGCAAATACGTCCAATTCTAGGTGCTGCCAGTTCGACGTGATCACATGCTTAATATCATAACTCGCCCAACATGGTCACATGCATAACAGTATAATCTGCTCGATGTAATCACATATATAATAACGCAATTCGCCCAACATGGTCACATGCATAACAACACAATTTTCGCGGCATGGTCACATATATAACAACATCATCCGCTCTGTATGGTCACATGCATAACAACGCAATCCTCCATGCGTAGTCACATGCATTCGGTCCAATAACATCACACACGACCAAATACAAAAATATACATGTATGAAACGAGTGAATAACAAATCTCATGCTCCTAAACTGGGAAAGCGACATGCTAAGTGTGGGAATGTGTAAGCATACATCATAGCTCAAACCGGCAACTTTCATCAAATGACAACATTTAATAGTCATTCAGGGATTAAACTCATATGTGGGATCCAATATGTCCCAAATAGTTCACATCTATGTCACAGCATGTGCGAAGCATCATAGTTAAGGGTTTAACACTCAAATTCTAGTCTTATGATATCCTGAGCACAACCCAAATATAAATAAATAACCCTAGTGTTCGTATAAGGGTTCATCACCATTCATGTGCGCACCCAATAGCATGTGGCTATCACAACAATTCAGATAATTAGAGCCTCAAGCGAGTTTATGTAAGATACTTAACTCAAAGAAATCAAATCACTCTACTAGAAAGACATTCCCACACGTATCAATCTTCGAGAGGCTCGAATATAGCAAAAAATAACGTAATACAATCAAGATAAGCTATAGGAATTGATTCCAAGTGATAAAGCTAGGATCTTTAACCAATGTCAAAAAGTCAACCTCCAGCATATATCTCGGAATCCAACAAAATTAATAAGATCTGAATACCCATTCAACAACAAGTACAACCATATTAAAATTACTCAATTTCGATCTAAACTCGAACTCTAAATCCTTAAGTTATACTTTATGAAGTTTCACAAATTTTTCCTAATTTTTCAAACCCAAAACACAAATTAAATTTTAAAATAATTATATATTCTTGTATAATAACATAAATTGAGTTACAATCAGTTACCCAATAACCTCCTTAAAAATCTCTTCAAGAATCGCCTAAATCCGAGGTCTTTAGCTGAAAATATGCTCCGTGATCACGAAGCAAAAAAATACAAGATTCAAAAATAACCCTTCGCAAACATATGTGTACAGTAGAGAACGCATAACTCAATCCCCAGGACACATCGCGAACATGCTCCACATCTCGGGAATGCAAAGAAAAACTTCATGATGCCTAGTCTAATTCCTTATAAGCGATCGCTTATACCCCCAATGTGAACGCAAAGACAAAAGTCCTCAAAGCCACGTGAATATGTTCGCCCCTCCACAATAGGGAAGAATAAATATGTCACCTTCCACAGAACACTATCTAAATGCGATTACTTCATCACGATCATGATGAAGAACACTACATAACAGCAAATCAGTTGTCAAAAATAGAAGGAAAATTACCTGTAGCCCATCCGGAATACACCTGAGGGCTCTAGAACCCCATATGAACATACCATCAAGTTGTAAAACATAATACAAACTTAGTCACACCCTTAAATCACATCAAACAACATAAAAAATACAAATCACACCTCAGTTCAGGCCTACTGAAATTCTAACTCCTACAATCAATGTCAAAACCTATCAAACCAACTTCAGTTGACCTTAAATTTTTCACACAAGAAACCTATTCTAACTTTCAGAACTAAAATTCTAGCCCGATAACAACAATTTTAACTCTCAATCTAAATTGTCAAATCTCCATACTTCAGCATTTCCAACTTCTCTGTGGACCTCTAAATCAATATCCGGATATATTCCAATGTCCAAAACTACCATACATTGCTGTCAAAACCATCAAAACTTTACACATACGTAAATACCTGGTCAACTCTTTTAACTTAGGCTTCCAACCATGGGACTGAGGTCCTACTTCCTTATGAAACATCCTCGAAACCGAACCAACCACTCTGGAAAGTAATATAGCAAAAAATGACCATAGTAATACTCAAAACGATTGTCCAAATTGTTAAAATATGAAATGGTCAATTGAGACCATGAATAAATTTTTTTACAAAATATAAGCTGAAAACATCTACGAACAGTGTATCATTCGTTCGGGTGCTCAATTAGAACATGTCATTTGTAACGAGTTGACTGGTCATTTTTGTTTCTTAATCCCTATTTTCCTATACTACTCGTATGTGCCTTTACTGTTTTAGACTTACAGGGATGGTCGGTTTGGGCTTGAAAGGGTTTAGGTTGAAATTTGAACACTTGGTTCCTTAATAGTGTCCTAAGATGGCCAAACTTGACTTGAGTCGACATTTTTAGTAAACAACCTCAAAATTGGGATTTGGAGATTCAAATAAGTTTGTATGATAATTTTGGACTTGGGCATGTGTTCGGATTGGATTTGGAATGATTCGCGAGTGTTCCAATTCTTAATATTGATAGGTGGTTTATTGAATTGATTTTAGTTCTTTTAATTTGATTAGGAGTAGAATTAAGTGTCATCGAGGTCTGTTTGGGATTCCAAACTAAGAATAGGTCCATATGGTGTTTTATGACTTGTGTACAAAATTTGATGTCATTTCGAGTAGTCTAAGCATGATTTGGCACGTTCGGAGTATGATGAAAATATTAAACTTCATAAGTTGATTTAATTTCTTTTTGGTGTGTGATTGTTAGTTTTGATGTTTTTTTATATGTCCGAGGATTTGAGCAAATACTCATTATGTTTATGGACTTGTTAGTGCAATTGGACAGGGTCCGTAGTGGTTTGGGTAAATTTCGGACCACCAGATCTAAGTCAAAAAATGTGCTATTGATGGTTCTGGTTTCCTTCTTTGCGAACGCGGAGATAGAGTCACATTCGCCGAGAGGGAATTCAGGGGATTAGGCATTTTGCATTCGCGTTCGCGATACCTAGTCCGCTTTCATGAAGTTCTGGGACAAATTACACATTAAATGGTTCGCGTTGGCATAGAGAAAGGGGATTGGGAGGGGTTAGCATCATTTTCCTTCGTGTTTGCAAAGGTACTACTCAAGGCCTAGTCTAGCTTTGCCTTCACGATAGTTAGGCTTCTTCTACAATCGTGAAGAAGGGTAAACTGGGTAGAGAGTTGTATTAAATCGGGGATTGGGTTTAGTTTTTTCTTATTTCACTTTAGGTTCGCCAAATTTGGAGCTCTAGGAGAGGGATTTTTCACCTATCATTATAAGTTTTTGATTGTATGGACTGATTTAAGGCTTTTAGTGTGGATTATGGACTAGGAGGATGACATACAAATAAACTAATTCTCTTTCCTAACCTTGTAAGAGGGAAGTATCTCCATAGGTGCAATAAATGATTGTTTGCTAATAATTGTGGGTACTACATGTGCACGATATGACAAGATAGGCATGTAGCTAAAATCATGCTTATGTCCGGGTATTTTTTATGACTCTACCATGTATTGCTTATATTATTTGAAACCGAATTGTTAGTCTAATTACTTAAATTATAATTGAAATTGAATAAAGGATTTGTATAGACCAAGCTTCATTACTTTGAGTTTTGGCAGTTTACTTCACTGTTAGTGGAAATTATGTCTTCTTTGAGGATTATTCTTATGTAATAGGCGTTAATCAAAGGTAGTAGAGTATTCTATGTTCCCGTGGAATGGGCAGAACACCTCGATAGTATAATAGGTGCATTAATGGTTTGCGTTGGTCGACCCTTGACAATGTACACAGCATTCTGGATTGGGCCATACAACCTCGGCAGAAAATCGTGTGTGATATTGGTCAGAGTCCGATTATACTTGATATTTTTTTCATGACTTGAGAATTTTTTCTAGTTGGAGATATTTAATTGACATTTAGTTAAAGAACCACTTATTTATTGTTCCTAAGTTCGTTGCTACTGATGTATCCCATGCTGTAACAACCCAAAATCTACTAATTGTGATGGCACCTAACCCGACAGTCATGACCCTACACCTCAACCTGGTGGAGATGGCACCTCTCGTGAAGTGAAGGCCATCCAACATACTTATAATTCACCTTAAGAAGTTAAAATAATAAATCAAGGTCTTAATATAAAAAATCCTGAAAATAACAATATAAGTAGCAGAAATATAATAAAGAAACACAGTCCGACATCAGGGTATCACAAATTACGAGCATCTAAAATAACACTACAAGTCTAGAGTCTAATCCAGTACTACATAACTTAATCAAAAGAAAAGTGAAATAGAGGGAGAATACATTGGGTTGCGAATCGTCATGCAGCTACCTAGTAAATCTTCAAAGACCTGCTGGAACTATCAACCCCCAGGAGCAGGACCTACAGCGCCCAAATCTGCACATAGTGGTACAGGGAGTAAATTGAGTACTCCAACTTAGTGTGTAATAAAAATAAATAAATACTGAGTAAGATAAAACGACATAAGGCACAACATTAAGCTACAAGATCCATAACAAATCAGTAAATATAGTTAAACATTGAAATTTCATAAATATCTCTTAAATAGTTAACAATATAAAGGAAAACAATTAAAAATAATAACTGCAGCACGGGCACAGTAACGACAGAATCAGCCCATCGGGCAATGTCGCGGAACAATACCAGCCCCTCGGACTATTTCTCAAATCACAATGGGTACACGCGCTCACCCGGGATGTACAAACTCTGGGAGATGCCCCTTACAACCCCCAAGCCCATATCCCCAAACTGGACAAACTTTATATAAAATTGTCCTTCATCTTCTCATGAGTCTATACATATAAAGAACTCGAAACATGGAGTTCGTTTGACCCCTATATCAAAATCTCACCTATTATCTGGAAAACGCCAAAAATTTCATTTCGCCAATTCAATCTTAAATCTTTGCCGCACCTCCAAACATATTTGAATCCCGCTCCTAAGCCATAATCATCTCTTGAAGCAATCCCCAAGCTATCGTAGCTCACATCCGAGCCTTCTAACACATAAGCCGATATCCAGTTGATTTTTTCAGCTTAAGCTTTCTTAAAAGAGAATAAGCATCTCAAATTTTCTCAACACCTATCTGAACCCGAGCCAACCAACACGATCATGTATAAGACCAATAAATAAAGTAAAACAAAGTACAAATGGGGAAGTGGGGGCGGAAACTCATGAGATGACCGGCCCAGTTGTCACATCCTCCCCCTTTTAAAAAATGTTCGTCGTTGAACGAGTCAAGAAACGTACTTGAAGCCTGAAATATGGGGGGATATCTGCTTCACATCTCTTGCTCGGTTTTCTAGGCAACCTCTTACACGGGCTGACCTCTCCAGTGCACCTTCAATAAAGCTATATCAGTTGACCTCAACTTCCAAACCTGACAATCAAAAATAGCTACGAGCTCCACCTGATAGGTCAAATCATCATCCAACTGAATCGTACTGAAATCCAAAATATGAGACGGATCTCCAATATACTTCAAGAGCATAAAAACATGGAATACCGGATTCACACTCGACAAGATGGGTGGCAAAAAAACTCATAAGCCATTCCCCAATCCTTTAAATTACCTCAAAAGGCCCAATGAACCTCGTACTCAACTTCCCTTTCTTCCCAAACCTCATAACACCTTTCATAGTCAAAACCGTCTTGCCGGCCATGTAGGACACATCTCGAACATTCCTGTCACCATTACTTTTTTGCATTGACTGCACTGTATGGAGCATCTCAGGAATCACCTTTACCTTCTCAAAAGCATTCAATACTAAATCTGTCCCCCAATAGCCTAGCCTCCCCGGGCTTGAACCAACCAACAGGAGATCTACACCGTCTCCCAAACAAAGACTCTATGGAGAAATTTGAATACTCGACATGTAGCCGCCGTTATAAGCAAACTCTGCAAGTGGAAGGAACGGACCCCATGACCCTCTAAAATCAATGAAGCAAGCAAGTAACATATTCTCCAATATTTGAATACTATGCTCGGACTCCCAGTCCGTCTGAGGATGAAAAGTTATGGTCAACTCAACTTGAGTACCCAACTATCGCAACACAAACCTCAAAAACTGCGATATAAACCGAGTGCCCGTACCTAAGATGATGGAAACTGGGACACCATGCAAACGAACAATCTCCCGGATATAGATCCCTGCCAACTGCTCGAAAGAGTAGGTAGTACACACAGGAATGAAGTGCGGAGACTTAACTAGCCGATCCACAATCACCTAAATAGAACTGAACTTTATCAAAGTCTATGGAAGTCCAACAACAAAGTCCACAGTAATCCTCTCCCACTTCCACTATGGAATATCCATCGACTGGAGCAAGCCACCCAGTCTCTGATGCTCATATTTCACCTGCTGAAAATTGAGACACCGAGCTACAAATTCCATAATGTCTTTCTTGATTCTTCTCCATCAATAGAGCTGCCTAAAATCCTGATACATCTTAGCACAAACCAAATGAATGGAATACCGTGAGCCATGGGCCTTCTCCAAGATAAAATCCCGAAGCCCATCCACATTAGGCGCACAAATATGGCCCTTCATCATCATCACCCTGTAATTAACAATGGTCACATCTCTTCCATCATCATGCTACACTCTATCTCCGAGGACAAGCAAATGCAGATCATTATACTTGTGCTCTCTGATGCGATTATATAAAGAAAACTGAGAAACTACACAAGCTAATATCCTACCAAGATCTGAAATATCCAACCTAATAAACCGAATGACCAAGGCCTGAAAATCAAATAACAAGAGGTATCTCCCCAACTATAATGTATGCCAAACTCACATACTCACTGCCTTTCAGCTCAAAGCATCAACCACTGTACTGGCCTTTCCCGGATGGTACAATATAGTGATATCATAATCCTTATGCAATTCTAACCATCTCCGCTACCACAAATTAAGATCCTTTTGCTTCAACAAATGCTGAAGACTGCGATGATTAATGAACATCTCATATGATACGTCATACAATTAATTCCTCCAAATTTTCAACGGGTGAACTATGGCAGCCAACTCTAAATCATGAATGGGATAGTTCTTCTCATGGGGCTTCTACTGACGAGAAGCATATGGGATTACTCTACCGTCCTGCATCAACATACAACCAATCCCTACTCTAGAAGCATCACAATACCCGGTTTATGAACCTAAAGCTGATGGAAAAACCAACATTCGAGCAGTGATTAAGGATGTCTTGAGCTTCTGAAAGCTCTCTTTACACTCATCAGACCACTCAAGTGAAACATGCTTCTGAGTTAACTGGGTTAAGGGCGATGCAATGGACAAGAATAATTAAACAAAATAGCAATAATAACTCGCCAAGATTAGAAAATTGCAAATCTATGTAGCTGAAGATGGTATGGGTAACTCTGAACTGCCTATATCTTCTTCGGGTTCACCTAAATACCCTCTTTGGACACCACGTGCCCCAAGAAATCCACTGAACTGATCCACAACTCATATTTGGAGAACTTTGCATAATGCTTCTCCTCTCTCAATCTCTTAAACACCATTCTCAAATGCTCCACGTTATCCTCCTGACTACGCAAGTATACTAGAACATCATCAATGAAGACTATGACAAATTAATCTAGATACAACTAGAACACATTTTTCATCAAGTGCATGAATGTGGCTAGGGCATCGGTTAGCCAGAAAGATATCAGCAAGAACTCACTATGAACATATGAAGTCTTCAAAGTTGTCTTAAGAATGTCTGAGTCCCTGATCTTCAACTAGTGATGACGAGTGAAGATCAATCTTAGAAAATACTCTCTCTCTCTGAAGTTGGTCGAACAAATCATCGATACGAGGCAAGGGATACTTGTTTAATTGTCACTTTGTTCAATTGCTTGTAATCAATGCACATTATTATCGTGCCATCCTTCTTCTTCATAAAGAGAACCGGAGAACCCCATAGTAACACACTAGGAAAAATGAACCCCTTATCCAGAAGTTCTTGAAGCTGTTCATTTAACTCTTTCAGCTCAGCTGGTTCCATACGATATTGTGGAATAGAAATAGGCTGAGTTCCTGGAACCAGATCAATACAAAAATCTAAATCCTTGTCTAGTGGCATACTCGTAGGTCTACAATAAATACGTCGGGAGAATTCCTCACAACTGGAACTGAATTAATACTGGGAATCTCTACACTGACATCTTGTAACGACTCGATCGATTATTTTGAGCTCTAACGTGTCGTTCAGAAGGTTGAGGCGATGAACAACATTATTTCGAGTATAATGACTTGAACATGTGGCCGGAATTGAGTTTTTGATAGTTCAGAGTTGATTTGGAAAGTGAATTCTCATTTCTGAAGCTTTATGTTACAACATTTAACTAGGATAGGATTTTTAAGTATACGATCTTGGAATCAAGATCTAGAGGTTCCAGTGGGTTTTTATGATGATTTTGGACTGGGGCGTGTGCCTGAATCGAGTATTGGATAACCCGAGAGCGTTTTGGTGCCTATTGGGGAAGTTAGCATTTTTTATGGAATTTCATAAGTTTGGCTTGAAGTGCATTTCAGTTTTACTAATGTTCCTTTTGGATTTCAAGTCTGTGAATAGCTTAGTATGGTAATTCTGGAGTTGGGAGCGCAATTGGAAGTGAATTCGGAGGTCCATAGGTGACTTTGGAGTCATTTGGCTAAAGATAAAAATTTGAAATGTTTTGAGAAGTTTGACTAGAAGTGCGCCTCTTGATATTAGGGTCGCAATAAAATTCCTAAAGTGGCATTAGGTCCGTAATGTAAAATATGACTTGTCTGCAAAATTTTATGTCAATCGGACTTGATTTGATAGGTTTAAATATCGAAAGTAGAATTTGGAAATTCCAAAGTTCATTAAGCTTGGATTGGGGTATGATTCATGGAACTAGCGTTGTTTGATGCGATTTTAATCATCAAACAAATCCGTATTATGTTTTGAGACGTGTGCGAGTGCTTGATTTGGAGCCTCGGCAGCTCAGGTGTGATTTAGATAGTTTTAGAGTGATTGCTAAGAAATAGGATTGCTAGTGCTGGTATGATCGCAATTGCGATGCTTTGGTCGGAAATGCAGTCAGTGCATTTACGAGATTCCATTCGCATTTGCGAACATGAGCAGTTAGGGGATTCTTTGCATTTGCGATGATTGAGTCGCTTTTGCAAGGCTTGAAGGGTTCGTATTTTTGAAACCCTTATCACATTTGTGAAATGGGCCAAATAAGTCGGGGTCACATTTTCATTGGAGTCTTCGCATTTGCGAAGCTCACATTTGCGATCTTCCTGTCGCAAGTGCGACGATTGCAGGAGAGGAGCAGGCTTCACATTTGCAAGGTTTTTGTCACATTTGTGACCAATGCATTTGCGAACCTTGTGTCGCAAATTCTACATCAGAGGCTTGTGTCCAGCTATTAATTTCGGGATTTAGACTATTTAGCTCATTTTCTTCATCCTCTAAGGCGATTTTTGGAAGAGGATTTTCACCTAGTACTCTGAGGTAAGTATTTTCTACACAACATAAGCTAAATACATAGATTATGGATATATCAATATGTGAAAATATAGGAAAATCAATGGTTTTAGATGAAAACCCTAGAATTTGGTAAAACCGAGATTAACGACTAATATTGTTAGGGAATGAAGTAAAAATCATATATTCTTGATCCTTAGACTATGGATAATAATTTTCTTCAAATATTCCCTGGATCCGGACATGTGGGCCTTCAAATGAATATTAGGAACCTGGCATTTAAAGTTGGGAAATTGGGTGACTAATAGAATATGAACTTTTGACTATGTATTGACTAGTTCTTATTCTAAGAGTTTTTGAGTGTTCAGCTCAAAATATGTGGTTTGAGCACATTGTTGAATTGAAATATAGGTTTCGAAGGAAGGTGAGTCTCCTTTCTAACCTTGTAAGAGGGAATTCTCTCCATAAGTGAAATAAATGGTTATGTGCTCCTATTTGTGGGGGCTACGTACGCACGGGGTGATGAGAGTCTGTGCATAGATACTATTATGCTATTGTCCGGGTAGCTTAGGACCCAAAAGCATGCTATACTTGGATTTTTTGTGAAATTATTGACAACTTGAATTGCTTAAATCAAAACGAATTAGTAAATGAATTTCTAAATGGGTAAAACTTGATTTTTCTTGAATGGTTAAAAGACGATATATTTTTCTTTGGTAACTACTCTGGGTGCACTTCTTGATTGACTGTCTCTGAGTGTTTATTTTATTGGAGCAGGCAAAACTAAATAGATGCATCTATGGTTCGTGTCGTTTGACCCTTGGCAGTCCATAGTTTATGTTCTGTTGAAGCGGGTCGTCGACCTCCGCATAATGTATGCATGATGTCTATGTGAAAGCTTATGAACAATTATTATGCAGATACTTCGAAATGTAGATAGCTAACTGGAATATTGTCAAGAACATGATTTCTACCCCTTGGTTTAAACTGTTGATTAAATGATGACCCACATGCTCAGTATAGCACTTTATTGTCTTATTTGACCCTAGTAAGTATCAAGTCGAGCTCTTGTCTCTTATTCTTTGAGATTAGATGGGATACTCATTGGATACACGTTGTCATCGTACTCATACTATACTTCTATGCATTTTTGTTGCACTGGCATATGTATCTCTGTGGTCTACAGGGCGTAGCAACATGTTCGATGCGGAGACTTAGGTGAGCTGCACTTCTTGAGATGACCCGCAACCAGTAAAGTCTCTTTCATTTTTCTGTATTTATTTCTATCCAATATTGTATTTCGGACGGTAGTTGTATTATATTATTACCTATAAATTGCTCATGCACTTGTGACACCGTATTCTGGGATGGTGATAGATTATTCAATATGGTGTTGGTTAAAGACATTTTTCTTGTTTCAATGAATTTTATCACTTGATGTTTAAATGTATAAAAGGAACAATTTCACTAAGTTTTAAAAACAAAAGTTTCTAGTTATTGGTTGATGGCTTCCCTAATAGCAGTGTCCGGTGCCACCATGACCCTAAGTGGATTTTGGATCGTGACATGTCCCTCACAAATGCTAATTACAAAAGATAACCTTTCCCAATTATATGGTGGGCCTTTAAGAAACAAAATCACTCTGCTGGGAACATAATCGACGAACTCTGCCACTCAATCCGTGGCACACAAGGCATAGCCAAGGTTACTGCCTTGGCATGACAGTCAAGAATAGCCCGACACAAAGATAACTAGTCCATGCCTAGAATAACGTCAAAGTCCACCATACATAATAAAAGTAGATCCGCTTGGGTCTCCAGACCCCAATAGACACAACACACGAGCAATACACACAGTCTATCATAAAATATCGCCCACTGGCGTAGAAATATGGACAAAAGAAACAAAGTACTTGTAGGGCATATCCAAAAAAGGGAAAAATAAGATGACACATAAGAGAAAGTAGAACCATGGTGAAATTACACAAAAGCATCCCAGCGTCAAACTAAGATAAAACCCATAATCATGCCATCTGAAAAATCACATCGGTCCTGGCTGGAAGTGAATAGAAGTAAGCTTGGCTGCCTCCGGATCCAACTCCCTATTTTGGGCGAGCCCTAGATGACTATTTCGTACCCCTAGCTGGCTGAGTGGGTGGTGAAGTGGCTGGGGCTGAGGTTGATGACTGACCCCTCTATTCGGAACGACGAGGGCATTGCCTCTACAAGTGGCACATTTCTCCATACTCATAACAACTCCCAAGTGCTGGAGAAGGGGATTGATGGAAACCACTAGCACCGATATAACTAGCACACACCCCTAGCATAGACTAATCCTGAATCGATGTTGCATGGAAGAACCCTGGGCTAGAAGAGCACTAAGTAAAGAATGACCCTGTTGAGAACTATGACAACTATGGTTTGAAGATGCCCCAAGATAACCTGGGCGAGCTGACTGACCAAGTCAAAATTGTCGGCCTCTGCCATGCTAAAATTGGCCCCCGGAGGTAGCACCCCTATAACTACCATGTCCTCGAGGCCTCTTAGCCTCCCTCTCCTTGTGCTCCTAGCCACGAACTGACTCAATATCTCAAGCAATATCTACAAACTCCTCGAATGTAGCAGCTGACACCCTCTCCCTGGTCATGAGAAACCAAAGCTAGTAAGTGAGGCCATCTACAAACCTCATGATCCTCTCCCTCTCAGTAGCAATCATCCAAATATTATATCGAGCCAACTTCAAAAACCTCATCTCATACTGGGTAACTATCACCCCCCATTGTTGTAGCTACTCGAACTGCCTCCGCAGTTTCTCCCTACGAGATTCTGGGACATACTTCTCAAGAAATAGTGAAGAACTACTGCCAAGTTAGTGCCGACCAAAAGACCTATTCCTCTAACATACCTCCCACCAAGTGAAGGTAGCTTCGATAAACTAGAAGGTGGTAAATGCAACCCCACTAGTCTCCAAAATACCCGTAGTGCAAAGAGTCCGCTGATACCTGTCTAAGAAACCCTGAGCATCCTTGACCTTTAGACTACTAAAAGTGGAGGCTGGAGACTTCCAAACCTCTCCAATCTACGCTGCTCGTCCTCCTGCATAACAGGAGCTACATAACTTTGAGCAACCGTTGGCGGCAAGGCTAGTATTGCATCTGGTGTCTAAACTCCTTGACATACCAGATCGGATGTACGGGCGGCGGGAGTTTGAGAGCCTCCCCCTGCCTGAGAAGTAGCTACCGCCTTAGAAACTGCAACTGCCTGAGCAAGGCTAGTGCATACTGTTAATATTTGAGCCACAGTCTCCTAAATACCCAAAATAACGATGGGCACAGCTGGTGTTGTTGGAGCGTCCACCACTGTGACCTGACCCTGAATTGGTGCGGTTAATGGATATGCAGGTGTTGTCACAGTTACTGCGGGAGCTGTACCTATGCCCTTGCTGTTAGATAATAGGCTTAACGCTAGAGGGGAGGTGAATAGCGTTATAATAAAATTTAGCGTAAACTTGCGGAAATTAAAATTTGCAGGAAATAATTAAGTGCGTTAAATAAACCAAAGGAAAGAACGCACCGATGTATTCTGGTTCACCACAACACGTGGCTAGTCCAGTCCCCGAGAGACTCTCTCGAGATTTTCCACTAACTTGTCAAGCTTACGGGTGCTCAACATACCTTTACAACTTAAGGACACAAGCCTTAACACCTTTGCTCGGAGATACAACACTCCAAGACTTCAACCAAGGAAACACAAGTTCCTTACAACAAGAGAATCACAATTCTCTTACAAGTGTACAAAACACTTAAACACTCAAACAAAACACTCCTTAATGAGTAGATATGAGTAAAAGAAGTAGGCTCAAGATTACAACAACTATGGACAAGACTTTGGCTCTCATAAGCTTTATGAAATGAATATAAAATGATAAACAATAATATGCAAGCTTATTGCAATAGAATGATCAGTTGTTGTGTGTTGTTGTGTTTAAAACACTGAAATGAAGCTGTATTTATAGTTGAAAAACTTGGCATTACCGTTGCCTAATTGCCAATTAAGAGTTGCTGATTTTACTCTGTGACAATCGATTGTCAGGAAGCCACAATCGATTGTTTGCCAATCGTATCAAAAATCAATCCCAGATTTTACGCTTAACAATCGATTGTCCAAGATCAACAATCGATCATTGGCAACGCCCAAAAAATCATTTCCAGATTTTACGTAAAACAATCGATTATACCAAATCAATAATCGATTATTCAGCAACGTTCAAAAAATCTTTTTCAGATTTCAATATCAACAATCGATTGTACAAAATCAACAATCGATTACCTGACGGTATTTGAAAATTTTACGACAACGGTCAGCTTCACAATCGATTGTGCAATGTTAACAATCGATTATTTATCAGACTTTGAAAATCATTTTAGACACTGCCTCGTGACAATCGATTGTTATATACTCACAATCGATTATTAAATAATTTTGAAAAAGTCGTGAAGTCACTGCCTCAACACAATCGATTGTCATAAGTTCACAATCGATTATGTTGTGACTTTGAAAAATCTGAAGGACACTGTCTCTTCACAATCGATTGTCATTAGCTTCATAATCGATTATTCTGAGTTTTGAAAAACTTTGATGGACACTGCCTCATCACAATCGATTGTCATAAGGTTCACAATCGATTGTCATGTAGTTTTTGAAAAACCTGATGTTCACTGCCTTAACACAATCGATTGTCATTAGTTCACAATCGATTGTCATGCAGTCTTGGCTTAACATAATCGATTATCATAAGTACATTATCGATTATCTTAGTCCAGATTTTAGAGGCATGTTTAAAAATCATTTTGACTAAAGTAAATATGCATGATTTAAAATCGTTTAGCATCAAATTAAATATGCATGATTTTGTAAAAATAATTTTACGAGAGAAGCCATGTCATGAGTCAAGTTGTCGGATCAAGATCACAATTAAGAACGACTCATTTAAACTATAAAGCTTTGTCTTGTGCTTGAATCTCGTTATCCACCAATTGTGCACTTGTACTTGAACTTCGTCATATATCACTTTGCGCTTCATTTGTCATTCATTAAAACCTACACATAAGAACACACGTTTTAGTATAAAGCCTTGAGAACGTGTTTCCAACAATTTCCCCCTTTTTGATAATGGCAAACTTTAAGCGGGATATGCAACTTAAACAATTTATAATGACAATTCAAGACACGTAAAGATATGAAATAAGTATTCGATTAGTTCCCCCCTCAATATATGAATTCCCCCTCAATTTAAGCTTATAAATATTGAGAGTGCATACCCGTTATCTTCCCCCTTTTGCCATTAGCAAAATAATATAAGAAGATGCCAAAAATGTAAATAAAACTTGTTTATTTATTGGAAAGAAAACGTGATTACTTAAAGAGAGTACAATAACTCAAGTAACAGCAGAACAATCGATTATTGATACGAGATAATCGATTATTAGACGACAGAAACCGATTTTTCTGAAGAATACTTGATTATTGCGCATCATGCTTTATAATTCCCCCTACCTTTAGGGCGATACCTGCAAAAATTTGTTGGACGTCTCCGACGCTCAAGTTAGAGATCATGTAAGATAAAAAGATGCAATGCATGACTTAGATCAACGTGGAGTCAAGAATCCCGAGTTCACTGCGAATTCGGAAGAAGGTGTCTTTCTTTAAGGGTTTAGTAAAGATGTCGGCCAATTGGTCTTTGGTTTCAACAAATTCGATTTCGACATCGCCCTTGAGAACGTGATCTCTTATAAAATGATGTCTAATTTCAATGTGTTTTGTTCGCGAATGAAGAACGGGGTTCTTCGTCAAGCATATGGCACTAGTATTATCACATCTAAGAGGGATATGATCAAGACTTAGGCCATAGTCCAAGAGTTGTTGTTTCATCCAGAGGATTTGAGCGCAACAACTCCCCGCGGCTACATATTCAGCCTCGATTGTGGACAACGCAACACTTACTTGTTTCTTGCTAAACCAAGAAACGAGAGAGCTACCGAGCAAATGGCAAGTGCCACTGGTGCTTCTGCGGTCCAATTTGCATCCAGCAAAATCGGAGTCGGAATAGCCAACGAGTTGGCATGAAGAACCTTTGGGGTACCATAGACCCACATTTGTAGTACCAACAAGGTACTTCAAAATCCGTTTTACCGCAGTAAGGTGAGACTCCTTCGGACACGATTGATAACGGGCGCATAAGCACACGCTAAACATGATGTCCGGACGACTAGCAGTAAGGTAGAGAAGAGAGCCAATCATACCTCGATACTTCTTAGTGTCGACTTCCTTACCTTTCTCATCTTTGTCTAGATGATCGGATGTGCTCATGGGAGTCGCCATTGCTTTTGCATTGTTCATTTCAAATCGTTTCAGCAATTCTTTGCAATATTTGGCTTGGCAAATGAACGTACCTTCTTTCATTTGCTTTACTTGTAATCCCAAAAAGAATGTTAACTCACCCATCATAGACATCTCAAATTCGCTTGTCATTAAGTCGGAAAATTCCTTGCATAAGACATTGTTAGTAGCACCAAATATGATATCATCAACATATATTTGAACTAATAAAATATCATTGTTTTTATGCTTAACAAAAAGGGTGGTGTCAACTTTCCCCCTAATGAAATCATTTTCCAATAGAAATTTACTCAATCTTTCATACCAAGCTCGGGGAGCTTGTTTTAAACCATAGAGAGCCTTTTTGAGTTTGAAAACATGATCGGGAGATTTAAAATCTTCAAAACCGGGGGGTTGTTCAACATAAACTTCTTCTTGTATAAAACCATTTAGAAAAGCACTTTTCACATCCATTTGATATAAATTTAAATTCATAGAAGAGGAAAAAGCGAGCAATAGACGAATAGCTTCTAATCTAGCTACGGGAGCATATGTTTCTTCATAGTCAATACCCTCTTCTTGATTATAGCCTTTTGCTACAAGCCTAGCTTTGTTTCTAGTGATTACACCTTTTTCATCTAGTTTGTTTCGAAAAACCCATTTCGTACCAATTATGGTATGATTTTCGGGTCTTGGCACCAAATCCCAAACGTCATTCCATTTGAATTGGTTAAGCTCCTCTTGCATTGCCAAGGTCCAAAATTCATCCCCAATTGCTTCGGAGATGGTTGTTGGTTCAATTTGAGACACAAAAGCAGTATGTCCTAAGGTGTTCTTAAGGGAGTTTCGGGTACTTACCTTTTCTCCGACGTCACCAATTACCTGTTCGAGAGGGTGATCTTTAATTGTCCTCCACTCGTTAGGCATTTTCGTTTCATTCTCCAATTGTGGCGCTTCCTCCGTTGGTTGTTTCAAAATTTTGTCTTGATTTTCTTTAGGCGTTTCCTCTTGTATTTTGTCTTTCAAGCTATCTAAAATACCTGCAAGGTCAAAACCGGAATCCTTTCTCGCCAAGCGAGCATTATTTTCGGCAAATACAACATGAGGGGATTCCTCCACAATTTCGGTTCTTTTATTAAAAACCCTATATGCTTTGCTACGTGAGGAATAACCAATGAAAATTCCCTCATCGGACTTAGCATCAAACTTTCCCAATTGATCTTTGCCATTGTTATGAATAAAACATTTACAACCGAATACTCTAAAATTGGAGATATTTGGTTTCCTTCCCTTGTAGAGTTCATAAGGGGTCTTCATGAGTATTGGCCTTATGACTACTCTATTTAAGATGTAGCTTGCGGTACTCATGGCATCCGCCCAAAAATGTTTGGGAATCTTAGCCTCTTCGAGCATGGTTCTAGCCATCTCTTCGAGACACCTATTTTTCCTTTCCACCGCCCCATTTTGTTGTGGTGTACGTGGAGCGGAAAAGGTATGCTCGATACCGAGTTCGTCACAAAAGTCCGCAAAGATATTGTGATCAAACTCTCCCCCATGATCACTTCTAATTGAAGTGACGGTTGTTTCCTTCTCGTTTTGAACACGCTTAAGAAAATATTTAAAATTCTGAAAAGCATCACTTTTATTGGCAAGAAATAAAGTCCAAGTAAATCTAGAATAATCATCAATAATCACAAAAGCATAACGATTTCTTCCTAGACTTTCAATGCGAGATGGTCCAAATAAATCCATGTGAAGCAATTGCAATGGTCTAGAAGTTGAAACAATATTTTTGGATTTGAAAGATGCTTTTGTTTGCTTCCCTTTTTGACAAGAATCACAGATAGAGTCATTTTCAAATTTCAAATTGGGAAGGCCAATAACTAAGTTTTGAGAAATCAATTTGTTCAAAGATGCATGTTTATATGAGAAACTCTACGATGCCATAGCCAAGTATCATCCTCTTTGCTCATAAGGCAATCCACATATTCGGGTGAGGAATTAGCAAGATCAACCGTGTAAATATTATCCACTCTAAAACCACGAAGGATAATTTTGAAATCACTACGTCTAAACACTAAGCATTCATCCGAATCAAATAGGGCAAGATTTCCCTTGTCACATAATTGAGTTATGCTCAAGAGATTATGCTTTAAACCTTTCACAAGTAATATATGCTTAATAGATGAATTTTCATCCTTACCGACCGATTCGATGCCAATGATCTTTCCTTTATTGTTATCCCCAAAAATCACACTTCCTCCTTCTTTGTGTTCTAATTGAAGGAATTTGGATTCGTCTCCCGTCATATGTTTGGAGCATCCACTATCAAGGTACCATAGTACACTTGATCCCTTCAAACATACCTACAAAACAAGTTAATGCGTTTTAGGTACCCATGCCATTTTGGGTCCTTGAGGGTTAGGCATATTATAATGATGCGATTGAGTGATATGTCTATGTCGTGTAAAGCATGCAGGGGCAATATGACCAATGCGTCTACAATAATGACAAGTCACATTGGGGTTATGCATCCTTCTAGGTTCATAGTAACTTGATGGACGAAAATGAATTACTCTATTTTCATTATGACTATTGCACATTTCATAAGAACCATTTCTCCTACTATTAGTTCTAAAATAAGCAGCGTTTCTAGAGTAATGGTCATGTCTAGATGTTCTAGGAGGTTCAAAACTCCTTCTAGTGTTTGGCCTAAAATATGCATCATTTCTAGGGTAGTCTTTTCTAGGTGGTAAGTCATTTCTAGGTCTTCTAAAATGTTCAACATTTGGTCTAACATGCATATTTGTTCTAGGATTGCTCTTTCTAGGATAGGCATTTGTTTTATTAATCCTAGGTTGAGCCTTAGGTGGTTGGGGTTTGGCTTCAACCTTTTCTTTAGGCTCATTCTTAAAACCTATGCCATGCTTGGTTGACTTCAAATTAACAAGGACCTCATTCAAGTTTTTGTGAGAAGAATTAAACTTATCTAAGGTACCTTTAAGTCTATCTACCTCATTTTCAAGATGCATGCAAGAAGAGCAATTTTTAATAGAACTTTCGGGCTCATCGGCGCTTCTTTTTCCGAAAAACTTGTTTTCCTCTTTCAGCTTTTCATTTTCTAAAACCAGTTTTTCTAAATCCTTTTCTTTTAAAGAAAGCTGTTTTTGAAAATCTTTTTCTTTTAGAGAAGCATTTTCTTTTATGCTCTTGACAGTTTTTGAAGCTTTTATAAATTCAGTATATAGCTCATCAAAAGCAGTTCGCATTTCTTCAAGAGTAAAGAAGTTTTTAGAAGAGATTTGACATACCTCATCTTGCTTGTATTCTTGCGCCATAAGACAAAGGTTTGCAGCTTCGTCTTCTTCTTCTTCGCTTGACTCATCTCCGGAGTCTCCTCCCCAAGAAATTTATGCACGTTGCTTCTTAAAAGGTTTCTTCTCCTTTTTGATGTTTGGGCAATTTGATTTGATGTGCCCGGTTTCACCGCATTCATAGCACTTTATTTGCTCGCCTTGCTTTTTGCCCTTTCGTTCATACTCCTTTCGCATGAACTTTTGAAATCTTTTGATAACGAGTCCAAACTCGTTGTCTCTGTCCTCATCAACTTGAGGTTGGCTTGTGCTTGCCTTAAGCGCTATTCTTTGCCTCCTTTGATCATCAACAAGAGGGTTAAGTATTGTAGATTCATAAGTCTTAAGGTTACCCCTTAATGCGTCGATTGTGACATTTGAGACGCCAATGGATTCTTGAATTGCGTCGGCCTTTGATCGCCATGCCGGAGTGAGACTTCTAAGAATTTTTCAAACCAGTTCTCTGTCCGTGAATGTCTTCTTGAGGGCATGTAGGTCATTTACGATTATTGAAAATCGTTCGAACATTTCATCCACCTTTTCACCTTCCTTCATGTGAAATAATTCATAAGCATGGGTTAGGAAATCAATTTTAGCTTCCCTTACCTGGTCCGTACCTTCGTACGTAATTTCCAGCTTGTCCCACATTTCCTTTGCCGTTGTGCAACACGATATTTTCCTGTAATCGTCAGCATTTATAGCACAATATAATAAATTAATTGCATTAGCATTATTTTGAACCTTTCGGATATCATCCGCGTCATATTCTTCTTCGGACTTGGGAACCCATTCGTTTTCAACCTTTTTGGTTGGACTTTGATTTCCCTTCGTTATCACCTTCCAGAGATGAAAGTTGTTTGCTTGAACGAAAATATTCATCCTCTCCGTCCAGTACGTGTAGTTTGTACCGTTGAATAGAGGTGGTCGTGTGGAGCATTGTCCTTCATCAATTCCTGCAAAAGAGTCACGAGTAGAAGCCATGGATGGTTCTATCAAACTGTTATGTCATCAGAGAGTTGGGCTCTGATACCAATTGTTAGATAATACGCTTAACGCTAGAGGGGGGGGGGGGGTGAATAGCGTTATAATAAAATTTAGCGTAAACTTGCGGAAATTAAAATTTGCAGGAAATAATTAAGTGCGTTAAATAAACAAAAGGAAAGAACGCACCGATGTATTCTGGTTCACCACAACACGTGGCTAGTCCAGTCCCCGAGAGACTCTCTCGAGATTTTCCACTAACTTGTCAAGCTTACGGGTGCTCAACAAACCTTTACACCTTAAGGACACAAGCCTTAACACCTTTGCTCGGAGATACAACACTCTAAGACTTCAACCAAGGAAACACAAGTTCCTTACAACAAGAGAATCACAATTCTCTTACAAGTGTACAAAACACTTAAACACTCAAACAAAACACTCCTTAATGAGTAGATATGAGTAAAAGAAGTAGGCTCAAGATTACAACAACTATGGACAAGACTTTGGCTCTCAAAAGCTTTATGAAATGAATATAAAATGATAAACAATAATATGCAAGCTTATAGCAATAGAATGATCAGTTGTTGTGTGTTGTTGTGTTTAAAACACTGAAATGAAGCTGTATTTATAGTTGAAAAACTTGGTATTACCGTTGCCTAATTGCCAATTAAGAGTTGCTGATTTTACTCTGTGACAATCGATTGTCAGGAAGCCAAAATCGATTGTTTGCCAATCGTACCAAAAATCAATCCCAGATTTTACGCTTAACAATCGATTGTCCAAGATCAACAATCGATTATTGGCAACGTTCAAAAAATCATTTCCAGATTTTACGTAAAACAATCAATTATACCAAATCAATAATCGATTATTCAGCAACGTTCAAAAAATCTTTTTCAGATTTCAATATCAAAAATCGATTGTACAAAATCAACAATCGATTACCTGACGGTATTTGAAAATTTTACGACAACGGTCAGCTTCACAATCGATTGTGCAATGTTAACAATCGAATATTTATCAGACTTTGAAAATCATTTTAGACAATGCCTCGTGACAATCGATTGTTATATGCTCACAATCGATTATCTAATAATTTTGAAAAAGTCTGGAAGTCACTGCCTCAACACAATCGATTGTCATAAGTTCACAATCGATTATTTTGTGACTTTGAAAAATCTGAAGGACACTGTCTCTTCACAATCGATTGTCATTAGCTTCACAATCGATTATTCTGAGTTTTGAAAAACTTTGATGGACACTGCCTCATCACAATCGATTGTCATAAGGTTCACAATCGATTGTTCATGCAGGTTTTGAAAAACCTGATGTTCACTGCCTTAACACAATCGATTGTCATTAGTTCACAATCGATTGTCATGCAGTCTTGGCTTAACATAATCGATTATCATAAGTACATAATCGATTATCTTAGTCCAGATTTTAGAGGCATGTTTAAAAATTATTTTGACTAAAGTAAATATGCATGATTTAAAATCGTTTAGCATCAAATTAAATATGCATGATTTGTAAAAATAATTTTACGAGAGAAGCCATGTCATGAGTCAAGTTGTCGGATCAAGATCACAATTAAGAACGACTCATTTAAACTATAAAACTTTGTCTGTGCTTGAATCTCGTTATCCACCAATTGTGCGCTTGTACTTGAACTTCGTCATATATCACTTTGCGCTTCGTTTGTCATTCATCAAAACCTACACATAAGAACACACGTTTTAGTATAAAGCCTTGAGAACGTGTTTCCAACACTTGCCACGCCCGCGGCCACTTCCTCGACCTCTAGTGGCTCACATTGGTGGTACTGGTGGTCGTTCGTCCTGACCGGTAGAGTGTATCCTCACCACCAGTGAGATAGTATAGTAAAAGAATTTTAGTAGTCGGATCAGCAACTGCGCATGACAAGAATTTCAAATGGAAATTTTCCTACAGGTTATGCAGCCTCTCGAGGATAAATATATACGTAAGACCTATATAACCTAGGCTCTGAAACTAACTTGTCATGACGCTAATCCGAAACTTGGTCGTGATGGCGCCTCTCATGAAGTCAAGGCCAGTCGACACGCTTGTAATTCACCTTAAGCAGTTACAATAAAAACCAAGGTCTTTAATATGAATAAATTCCAAAAATAACAATATAAAGTACGAAAATAAAATAAACCAACACATCTCGACATCAGGGTATCACCAGTCATGAGCATCTAAAATAATTCTAAAAGTCTAAAGTCTAATCCACTACTACATAAATAAATCTAAAGAAAACTGAAATAGAGGGAGAACACACTGGGCTGTAAATCGCCAAACAGCTACCAAATAAATCTCTGAATACCTGTTGGAGCTAGATGATGCAGCTTCTCGGTTTGGCGAAGTGTTCTGTAGTGGAGTCGCCGCTACACCTGCCGAAGCGGGTAAGCTACCAGTGTTCATCATAGGTAACTATGTGCATCAGAGGTTGTTGTGCCTTATCACGACTGGGCGATGTCAGTTTTGCGTCGCTTAGATTGTGATGGTAGCAGTACTTGTAGTGCTCGAGTCTGCACACAGGGGTGGAGGGAGTAAAGTGAGTACTCCAACTCGGTGAGCAACAAAAATAAATGAAGACCCCGTAAGGCACAACATTAAACTTCAAGAGGAATAATGAATCAGTAAATATAATTGAACAATGAAATTTCATAAATATCTCTTAAACAGTTAACAATATACAGGAAACCAACTAAAAAGAAAATATATATTAACTGCCCCTCAGGCACAGTAATAATAGAATCAGACCCTCAGGTAATGTCACAGAACAATAATAGTCCCTCGGGCTATATTCCAAATCCCAATGGATATAACACTAAATGGGGGTGTACAGACTCCGGGAGAGGCCCCATATGGCCCAAACTCATAATCAAACCATATCGTGGCATCATAAACAGGCTCTCGGCCTCATATAAATCTTAAGCTACCTCGTGGCATACAATCTTAGGTCTTCGGCCTCATTATCATAATCAATGTATCACTGTTCCGGTATGCAGCCCAACCCAAACGTATCCTCACAGCACATTCCATTGGCTTTACACAGTCAGAATCTCGCAAGCCCCTCGGGCCACAGTAAAATATTAACCTCAGCTCAAATACCTTTCAAAATATCATTTAATGTGTTTAAAATAGACTAATATAGTTGAGTCTTTAAAATAATAAAACATAGTATGACTGAGCAGCAATGCAAAAATTAGTGTGGAAAATACCATTTAAAAATCCCCTAAGGGTTCGAACAGATGACAGAAAACTCACATATGGCACTTAGCCCAAAATATAATAATGTTAAACAATTAACTATCAAATACATAGTAATATAATCATTCGAGATGGACTAAGTCACAATCCCCAACGGTGCTCTATCCACGCTCGTCATCTACCATGTAAGTCACCCCAACATAGTCGTACGCTGTGAAATTCTAGGGTTTCATACCATCACGACATCATTTAAAATTATTACTAACCTCAATACGGCTTGATATCTAGCTCGCAATGCTTTTTCCCTTCGAAATGACTTCCAATTTCTCCAAATCTTACAAGTTTAGATATTTTCCATTATATTATGCTAAACGAATGAATTCCAACTAAAAAAATTATCTATTTTAAGCACAAATTGCGAAATCAGTCAAAACCTGGCCCCGGGCATGTGTTCCGGAATGGGAAAAACCTTATACAAAAATATTCTTCATCATATCACGAGTTTGTACATATAAAAAACTCGAAAATCAGAGTTTGTCTGACCCCGATATCAAAATCTCACTAATCAACCGGAAAACGCCAAAAACCATTTCGCCAATTCAAACCTAAATCTAGTCAAGAGCTCCAAAACACATATTAATTCTTCTCCTAAATCCCAAATCATCTCCCGAAGATATCCCCAAGCTATCATAACCCAAATCCATGCCCTCTAACACATATGTCAACATCCAGTTGACGACTGGCTAAAATCATGAAGAAGAGTGAATAGTGATTCCGTCACTATTCATCGGGCATATTTCCGGAATCCGGCGGTGGATGATAGCAAACGTGGTGTCAAAATAATCCCCTTCTTATTGCTAACAATCCGCAATTGTTTTCGTATCCAAATCTATAACCATTTCTTCAAGATCTTATTTTTACTTTACAACACACTGTAGCTCGAGGAAGTTTTTCAGATTTTTCAACAATTTCTGTTCTTCTCGGAATTATAGAACAATGGATGAGACAAAGTTCTATCTCTAGGATTCTGTCTTCGTTATGGGTCATTGGCAGCCATTGGCTGCGTTGGTCTCTCCCCAAAATTTGGCTGTGGGAGAGAAAATTCAAAACCACATTATAACAGATCCAAAAGAAATTTCAAAGCAATCATATACTACAACATTACAAGCAAAACATTCAGCTACGTCAAAAATAGAGCTGTGTCCAGTTATCTTCGATCATGGTGAACCTGTAATACAATTCATACGGAATAGGTTAACAACTTTATTAAGGAAGAAGGATTGCATCAGGCAGTGGTTATAAAATTTTCTTTTGGTAGACTTGATCTATCAGAAGTGAGAAAAAATATTCTCGTCGCAATTTGACGTTCAAGGTCATTGTAACGTTGGACAGTTGGAATTTTCTCACCTTTTAATCAGGTTTGATCTCATTAATGAATATGTTCAATTCCTTTCAAAGTCGACGGCATATCTTAAATCCAAAGGCGACGAATATTTCTTCAGAACATTCCCATGGACTTTCGAATTCAATCCGAAGGAGAAAACGTCGATGGTAGTCGTGTGGATTCTCTACAAGGTCTGCCACCAAACTTCTTTCCTAAGAAGTCGTTAATGTCTATAGCCTCAGCTGTGGGAAAGCCTCTTGCTGTGGATAAGGCGACGCAGGATAGAACGAGACCTAGCGCGGCAAGAGTTAAGGTTATAGTTGATCTTTTGGATAAACATCCTAAAAAGGTCATGCTGCAGATTGTAGAAACAGTTTCTTGTAAATCGGTCAACTTTCGTCAAGAAATAGTGTACGACAACCTTCCTAAGTACTGTATTTACTGTAAACACCAAGGTCACAATGAGAAGCACTTTAGAATTTAAAAATATAAAACTGGAGCAGAGGTGGAGGCAGAGGATAATTTGATCAATGATCTGCTTGATAACGAGGTGGATGATGTGAAAAAATTACAAGGGGATGCAACAGACTATCTAAATGACAAAAGAGCTGGACATGTTGTTAAGGATTTAATGGAAAGAGATGGTATCGTAGGAGTTGAATTAACAAAAGCCTCTCAGCTGACTTTACAAATTGCAGAATGAGCGAATGTGAAAAATAATGCAGGTTTGAAGTAGTTTATTGGTCGAATTGATTCAGCTATCCATCATGATATTGTAAGGGATGTCACAAAAAGACTGCTCATTCTATGACTACAAAACTTACTGTGAAGGATAGGGATGATGCAGATCAACATGTAGTGGATAGGATTGTTGTGGTTGCAAATGCAGCAAATGCACCAAATGCATCAGTTCCACTTTAGAATATGGAGGAGTTTCTGAATGTGGATAAAGGATCTCCTAAGACTTCTAGAGATGCAACTGTTTCTACTATTGATGCACAGACATATGTGGCTAATCCTGGGGCAATGCAGACTGTTGCAGATCATTTTTCTACTAGTGCACAGGTTGGGCAGGTGTTTCATCTTGATGGACAGCATCACAGGTACAATGTGCAGCGGATAGATGCTGAAAGAAATGTTTCTGCTACAAATGTCATTGCCGCAGAAGCTATTCTAAGGCCAAATGGTGATTCTGCCCAGTTTTGTAAAAAGCAAGCTAGTGTTTCATCGATTTTGCCTACTAATGTTGAAAATGATAAGATGGTATCAAAGTTGGAACATGCAGACCCATCTACTATGCCAGAAAATGTCAATGCAAAAAGCATTGAAGACAAGATGAGCGAGCAACAACAGATAATGCAAATTGCAAACAATAAAAACATCACACTGGTTGGTCAAGCAAATACAACTAAGTTGGAGGCATCGAATAATGTCACATCTATCATAGATCATATTTTTTTGCCAGTTCAACCAGGGGAGAAGTCCTCAGTTACAAATGTACTTGATGCTTCAAAAAATACTGGACCACATTATTGTAAGGAACTGCATAACCCTCCAGCTTTGGTTAATTCTGAGCATGCCAAAAAAGATGCTCCTGCAAAGGGTAATAACAGTACCAACAGCTCGTTAAATAGTGAATCACATGCTCCAACTTCTATTTTTTTCAAAACTGGATTATACAATTCATTTGTAAGGTTCTGTTGTTCAAGTAATTTCTGGGAATGATAATCATGATACTGTGATCCAAACATCAGCAAGTCGTTCACACGATGAGGTTGAGTAAAACATAGTTCGTCAAGATATCTCTCACAAGCCTAATATGGATAAATAATGTAGTGTGATCTCTTTGTCACATACAGCAGATGTCGTTTCTAATGAGGCCTTATCTCAACATGGGTTGGATTTAGAGTCTTATGATGCTACTCAACAAACAACTAAAGCTACTCAACATACTGCAAGCAACAGGTCATTGATATCCAACAGAAAAACAACTCCAAAAACCAAAAACAAAATGCAATTCGCTGATAAGAGTCCAGCTATTAATACAATCTCAAATACATTTGCTGCACTTACCAATGTCAATACTGAGGATGGAGCATTGACTGGACAAAACTTGCATATGGCCAAGGATCATATTTCTCCAACCATACTTCCCTCGACTACACTACTGGACACAATTAGCAAAGATTATGGAAATCCATCAACATCTAATGGAAATAACAAACTAGTAATTCAAGCTAAGATCAGGGACATGGCCATTAAATCAAATCTATCGAAAATCCAACGATAGTATAACGATGAGGAGAGCTGGGGAGAAGGACTTGCTGGTTATTCATCTTCACAAGACAACCAAGAGAATGATGATTACAGTGCAGGAGAGGGCATTGACGACCAGTTCAAGCAGAAAATTCGAAAGAAAATTAGTGACAATTACTTGTCCTACAAATCTACCACCTGCAGCAAACGCAAACAGAAATCTAAACCATAACCCGCCAGTTTTTGTTCCAAGAAACTCTACAAAATCAGGCAAAACTTCAGCTACTGATCGAAAAGCAACATAACTGCCGACATCTGCCAAGAATCGGATTGTTCCAATAAGATTAATCAATATTTTGGAGGATAGGAAAATGTTGGATGCAATGACTAATTTTCCTTATGCCGATAACAGAACAGTAACATTTTATCAGTCGAGACAGCACCAACTACTATCAACAGCTCCAGAAATCACTCTACTGGACAGTCAACTTCGGGAGGAGAGTGGAAGATGTCATATATATGAAGAATGGGAGGAATATGATATCTTAATGCAATGCCGGGCAGATGCGTCAAGAAAAGGTGATTTGTCATCAACACATAGTAAAACAAGTAAAAAGTTTCGGGAAAGGGATAGAAGTTGGGACGGAAGGGCGTTTGAAGACGCAATCACAAGGAGACCCCCAATGAGAAATGCAAAACAAAAATAGGTCACTCAAACAATTCATACAAAATAATCGATCAAGGAACCAAGCATGAATTTTGAAGCCATATATAGGAAAGGTGTGGTCGAAGACATTACTCTACAAATTGATTTTGTCTCAAAATTGGAGAAAAGAGAGCAACAACATGATTTCTTCAACTTTCTATTTTTCCATCTCATAATTATAAATCTATGTAATATCATCACAGAGTATGTTATAATTTCTGTGATGATCTTACTTTTATTAGTTCTTGCTACTTCTTTCTTTTTACATGGTTTTTTGTTTTTGAGACTTTTATTGGCCTCAATAGGATTAATAAGGTACAGTTTACGCCGGTTGTTGTTATATGGGTAACAATACCGGTGCTAGTTCCCCCTTATTTTATTTTTCCTATTTGTTGTCATTTTCAATTTCTTTTTATTAATGAAAACTAACCCTAGGCATCTGCCTAGTGGATTGCCAAAAAAACATCCAATTGACTTTTCAACTTAAGCCTTCTTAAAAGAGACTAAGAGTATCAAACCTTCTCAAATCATGTCTGAAACCTGAGCTAACCAACCAGATCACATGTAAGACCGATAAATAAAGTAAACAAATTTGAAATAGCGAAAATGGGGTGATAACTTATGAGACGACTGGCCAGGTCATGACATTGTCCCTCTCTTAAAAAAACATTCGTCCTCGAACGAGTCAAGAAATGTACCTAAAGCCTCAAGTAGGTAGGGATATTTGCTCCGCATCTCTTGCTCGGTCTTTTAGATAGCCTCCTCCATGGGCCGACCTCTCTACTAAAACATCATTGAAGCTATATCCTTTGATCTCAACTTCCGAACCTGACGTCCCAAATTAGCTACTGGCTCCACATCATAGGTCAAATCATCATCCAACTTAACCATAATGAAATCTAGAACGTGAGATGGATCCCCAATATACTTCCGGAGCATAGAAATATGGAATACCGGATACACACTCGACAAGCTAGGTGGCAAATCAAGCTTATAAGCCACCTCTCCAATCTTCCAAAGTTCCTCAAAAATGCCTAATGAACAGTGGACTCAAATTCATTTTCTTCCCAAATCTCATAACACCCTTGATGGGTGAAACCTTCAACAAAACCTTCTCGCCAGTCATGTACGACACATTCGAACCTTCATGTCAGCATATCTCTTTTTGTTCGACTGCGTTGTATGGAGCATCACCTGAATCACCTTCAAATTCTCCAAAGAATCTTCTACTAAATTTATACGGAATAGCCTAGTCTCACCGGGCTTGAACCAACCAGATAGAGATCTAGACTCTCTCCCATACAAAGTGTTAGTAGAGCAATTTGAATACTTGAAGGGTAGCTGTTATTATAAGCAAACTCTACAAGCGGTATGAACTGATCCTATGACACTCTGAAATTAATGACGCAAGCACGCAACATATCCACCAATAATTGAATAGTACGCTCGGACTCACCGTTCGTCTGAGGATGAAAAGCTGTGCTCAACTCAACTTGAGTACCTTACTCTCACTGGATTGACCTCCAAAACTGTGATGTAAACTGAGTGCCCTTATCTAGTATGATTAAACTGGGACACTTTACAAATGAACAATCTCTCGGATATAAATCCCTGCCAACGGCACGAAAGAATAGGTAGTACACACAGGAATGAAGAGCGCAAACTTGGTCAGCCGATCCACAATCACCCAAATAGCATCATACTTTCTCAAAGTTCGTGAAACTTCAACAACAAAGTCCATAGTAATCCTCTCCCACTTCCACTTTGGAATATCCATTTGCTTGGTCAAGCCACCTAGTCTCTGATGCTCATATTTCACCCGCGGACAATTAAAGATCGAGGTACAAATCCTACAATATCTTTCTTCATTCTTCTCCACCAATAGGGCTTCCTAAAATACTAATACATCTTCATGGCACCCGGATGATGGAATACCACAAGCTATGGGCTTTCTCCAGGATCTAATCTCGAAGCCCATCAACATAAGGCACACGAATCCGTCCGTACATCCTCATAGCCCTATCATCACCAATGGTAACATCCCTGGCATCATCATACTGAACTATATCCCTGAGGATAAGCAAATGTGGATCATTATACTGGCGCTTTCTGATGCAATCATATAAAATATATTGAGAAACCATACAAGCGAACACCCGACTGAGTTCCGAAATATCCAACCTCACAAACCGATTGGCCAATGCCTGAATATCAACTGCAAGATGTCTCTCCACAACTGGAATGTATGCCAAACTCCCGATACTCACTGCTTTTTGGCTCAAAGCATCAACCACCACATTTGCCTTTCCCGGATAGTACAATATGGTGATATAATAATCCTTAAGCAATTCCAACCATCTTTGCTGCCTCAAATTAATATCATTTTACTTGAAAAAATGTTGAAGACTGCAATGATTAGTGAACACCTTGCTAGATACTCAATGCAAGTAATGCCTCAAAAGCTTTAACACATGAAACTAGGGCAGCTAAATCTAAATCATGAACGGGGTAGTTCTTCTAATGGGGCTTCAACTGACGTGAAGCATAAGAAATAACTCCACCCTCCCGCATCAACACACGACCAATCCCTACTCTTGAAGCATTACAATGCAAGGTATATGATTCTAAAATTGATAGGAAAACCAACACGGGAGCTATGGTCAAGGCTATCTTGAGCTTCTGAAATCTCTCCTTACACTCATTAGGCTACTGAAATGAAACACCCTTCTAAGTCAACTTGGTCAAGGGCAATGCAACAGACGAGAACCCCATAAAAAACCAGTCATAATAAACTGCTTAGCTGAAAAAATAGAAAATATCTGTAGCTGAGGACGGTCTGGCAACCTCTGAACTGTCTCTATCTGCTTCGAGTCCACCTGGATACCCTCGCTGGACACCATGTGCCCCAAAAAAGCCACTTAACTAAGCCATAACTCACATTTGGAGAATTTTGCATAATGTTTCTCCTTTCTCAATCTCTACAACACCATTCTCAAATGTTCCGCATGCTCCTCCTAACTACGCGAGTACACCAAAAATCATCAATAAAGACTATGACAAATGAGTCGAGATACGACCGGAACATACTGCTCATCTAGTGCATGAATGCTGCTAGGGCATTAGTTAGCCCCAACGACATTACCAAGAACTGGTCAATGACCATATCAGGTCTTGAAAGTCGTCTTAAGAATGTTTGAGACCCTGATCTTCAATTGGTGATAACCTGAGCGGAGGTCAATCTTAGAAAATACACTCGCTCATGAAGCTGGTCGAAACAATCACTGA
Source organism: Nicotiana benthamiana (assembly GCA_034376525.1). Classification (NCBI taxonomy): domain Eukaryota; kingdom Viridiplantae; phylum Streptophyta; class Magnoliopsida; order Solanales; family Solanaceae; genus Nicotiana; species Nicotiana benthamiana. The sequence continues at coordinate 45,080,305 of CM067326.1, forward strand.
TACAAGGCAAAGGATACTTGTTTTTATTGTCACATTGTTCAACTACCTGTAATCAATGCACATTCTCATCGTTCCATCATTTTTCCTTACAAAGAGAACTGGCACACCCCACGGCGACACACTAGGACAATTGAACCCCTTATCTAAAAGTTCCGAAAGCTGCTTTTTAACTTCTTCAGCTCCGCTGGTGCCATAAAATATGGTAGAATAGAAATGGATTGCATGCCAGGCAGCAGGTCAATACAAAAATATATATCCTTGTCTGATGTCATACCCGACAGTTCTACAAGTAATATGCCGGGCAAATTCTGCAAAACTAGAAAAAAATCAATACTGGGAGTCTCTGTACTAACATCCCTCACAAACACTTAGTACTAAAAACAACAACTCCTCTATGGTGGGCCTTTAAGAAAGAAATCACTCTGTTGGGAACATAATCAGTCAAACCCCGCCACTCAATCTGCGGTACACCAGGCATAGCCGAGGTGTGGTCTTGGCATGACAGTCCAGAATATCTTGGCAGGGAGATCAGTCCATGCCTAGAATAATGTCGAAGTAAACCATATATAATGACAATAGATCCACTCGGGTCTCCAGACCCTTAATAGACATAACACACGATCGGTAAACACGGTCTACCATTACAATGTTGATCACTGGCGTAGAATCACGGACACAAGAAACAAGGAACTTGCTAGGCATATCCAGATAATGGGCAAAATAAGGCGACACAAAAGAGAAAGTAGAACCAGGGTAAAGTATCACAGAAGCATCCATGTGGAAAATAGAGATAATACATGTAATCAATGCATTTGAAGATATCGAATTGAGCCTACTTGGAAATGCATGGAAGTGAGACTGGCCACCTCCTAATTGACCTCCGCCTCTAGGGTGACCCCTAGATGACTGTCCCTCAACCCTAGTTGGCTAAGTCGGTGAAGAAATGGCAGGGGCTGAGCTTGATGACCGACCCCTCTGTTGGGAACTATGAGGGCACTGCCTCCACAAGTGACCCTTTTCTCCATACTCATAATAATTCCCGCATGCTTGAAACGTGGACTGATGGGAACCCCTAGCATCGGTATGACAAGCAAATGCCCCTGCCATGCAAAAATCGTGAACCAATGGAGCACAAAAGAATCCTGGGCTGGAAGTGCACTAAGTGAAGAATGGCCTTACTGAGAACCATGAGAACTGTGGTCTGAAGATGCCCTAAGATAACCTGGGCGAGCTGACTGACCATGTCAGAAATGTCAGCCTCTACCATACTGAAACTGGCTGCTTGAAGGATCACCCCCAAAACTACCATGTCCTCAAGGCCTCTTAGCCTCCCTTTCCTCGCACTCTTGTCAATGAATTGACTCAATATCTTGATAAATATCCACAATCTCCTTGAATTTAGATCCTTATTCCCTCTAACTAGTAAGTAAGGCCATCCTGATCCTCTCTCTGTCTCTCAGTAGAACCCAATGAAATAGTATGTCGATCTAACTCCGAGAAACTCATCTCATGCTGGGTAACTGTCATCTCCCCCTATCGTAGCTGTTTGAACTGCCTCCGCAACTCCTTCTTTCAGGATTGTGGCACATACTTCTCCAACAAAAGGGCTGAGAACTTCTACCAAGTCAGAGGTTCCAAACTAAAAGGCCTACGCCTCTCCTATGCCTCCTACCAAGTGTATGCGGTTCCGGTAAACTAGAAGGTAGTAATGCAACCCCACAGGTCTCCAGAATACTTTCACGTGAAGAATACGCTAACATCTGTCTAAGAAACCCTGAGCATCCTCACCCTCTACACCACTGAAAGTAGGATGATGGAGTCTACCAAACCTCTCCAATCTTAGTTGCTCATCCTCGGGCATAATAGGAGCTACAAAACCCTTAGCAGTTATCACCGGTTGGGCTAGTCGTGCCTCTGATTTCATCATTCCTTAAATCACCGGATCTCGTGTATTAGCGGTGGTATTCAAAGAGCCACCCCCTCATTGAGAAGTAGTTGCGGCATTAGAAATTGTGACCACCTAAGCAAGCCTAGTGTATACTATCAATATCAGAGCCAGAGTGTCCTGAAGACCTTGAATCACAATAGGCATAGATGGTTCCTGAACTGCTACTGCTGGAGCATCACCCACTGGACCTGACCCTAAACTAGGGCACGTGATGGATCTGCAAGTGCTATCCCTACTGCTACGGGGGTTGTACCTCTACCTCTACCATGTCTCCGGCCACTTCCTCGGCCTCTAGTGGCTTCCACTGGTGGTACTGGAGGTCGTCCGTCTTAATCGGTATAGTGTGTCCTCACCATTAGTAAGAGAATAGGTTAAAAGAAGTTTAGTATTTGGATCAGCAACCTCATATATTGAGAATTTCAAGAATAAGGAAATTTTCCTAAAGGTTCTGCAGCCTCCCGAGGATAAGTATAGATGTCTCCATACCGATCCACAAGACTCGTGAGACCGATGTAACCTAGGCTCTGAAACCAACTTGTGACAACCCTAAACCCAAACCCGGTCGTCATGGCACCTCTCGTGAAGACAAGGCCAGTCGACACATTTGTAATTCATCTTAGGCTGTTAGAATAATTAACCAAGGTCTTTAATATGAATAAATCCCAAAAATAATAATATAGGCTGTGGAAATAAAATAAACCAACATAGCCTACATAACTAAAACAACACTAATAGTCTAAAGTCTAATCATTTACTACATAACTAAATCAAAAGAAAACTGAAATAGAGTGAGAATGCACAGGGCTACGAATCACCAAGAAGCTACCTAATAAATCTCAGAAGACCTATAATAATGTCTCTTATACAATTAACAATGTACAAGAAAATAACTAAAAATTAAACACATAATAACTACCCCTCTGGCATAGTAATAAAATAATGAGCCCTTTGGGCAATGTGACTGCTCAATACTAGCCCCTCGGGCTATATCTCACATCACAATGGGTACTGTTACAACCCATATCCACACGTGTTAGTTCATTCCATATGGTAGTTAACCTAAATCCAAGAAGGAATTATCCTTGAGATGATAAGAAGTTAATCCTATTGATCTTATGTGATACAAGGGTGTATAAGGGCTATAACAAGTATTAGAAGTTAAACGAATCAAGGATGTTCTAACTAATATTTTCAGGTAAACCTGTAGATTATAAATAAACTCAAGAGGTCATGATGCGACAAGGAATTTCGCTACCTTAGGACAGTTAGAGTTACTGCCGCCGTTTTCAGGAATTTGAATAATATAATATCTTTTTCATTGTCTTTATGTCACACGGATTATGAAACATAAGTGGACAAAAGTTGTCACAACTTAGGTTCAAAATTTTACTTAAACTTTAGGTCAAATGTTTCTAAGATTTTCTGTCAATTTATAAGGATTTATGAGCTCATCTACTCACCAAATTAAACATCCATGACTCTAGTTTCCAACACATTAAACTTTTTATCAATATGACATCGTAGTAGAGAGATATATCTATGTTCGTGAGACTGCACAAGCTGCTAGGTGACAAGCAGGTGTGTCACCTACCTGTTTAAATGATAGCCCAAAAACGGGACATTTCGGGGAGGAAATTGAGCCCATTTAAAGGTTTATCTCCTGAAATATAACCCTCAATATATTTCACAAATAATCAGATCAAAACCCGGGTAAACCTCCTCCCAAAAATCCCACACAAAACCTAATCTATTTTCCCTCTCTTTCAAGTTCTAATTGAGGGTAAAATCAAGAGTTTGAAGAACCAGGGTAAGGGCTTAGTTATCCAACGAGTAAGGTATATATACAGCACTATTTCATACACTTTTTATGTTGTGAACTCATGGTAATTCGTTCGATAAATGTGATAACTCACGGGATGGTGATCGGAAGCCGTGAGTTCGAGTTATTCACTTGTAGCGGACTGTTTTGTCTTGCTGTTGGGCTGCGTGTTTTTCTACTATTTTGTGGAGTTTTGGAGGTGGAAGGACGTGGAGAAACACCATATATATATGTAGGGTTTTGGGCTGATAGTTCTTCGTAACATTACCGCGTAGTTTGACACTACTACGGTGGCCGTCGTATGTATGAAGTAATTAGATTGTGCGTGGACTTTTTTGGGAGGCTATGATTATTGTTGATGTTGTATAGGCTGTTTTGTGATTGTTTTGAATGGTGTGAACTCATATACATAGGGGAGGTGATGTCCGTTTCACCGTAAAATAGGTTGTGATTTATACATAATACTTATGTCGCTTAAATGATAACGAGAGTATCGTTTCTATTATTGTAGACTAAGGAGTTGTGATAATTGCATAGCTTGAGATTGGGGCAGTTTATAGAAGGTATGTGAGGCCATCCTTTCCTTCTTTTGCACGACTCCAATTGTACATAATGTATTGAACGAGCTTCCAAAGATACTCTTCTCTTAGAAGCTAGCGATACTTACATTGTTTCCCCTCTTATGGAACGGTTGATGTTAATGTCTCTTCTCTTATTATTAATGTGATCAATTTTGTTGGTACTTCCTGATTCTTATAAGGTCCATAGTGAAGAGTTAGTCCTAATACGTGTACAAAAGGATACCAACCTTACGTCACTCCGAAAGGTCTAGAACGTGTTTCCATGAGTCGAGAATGCATTATATATATGTATCTATTTTACTCTACTGAGCCGCGCTATAGTCGGCCGGGTATGGCATCTAATGTGCAACCACTGATCAGTTGGATTTTACTGAGCTCCACGTGGCTGGGTACGATTCTACCGAGCATTATGATGGGCGGGTAAATTTTTTTTACCGAGCCTATTACGGCCGGGTACAATATGATGATAATGATGCCCACAGAGGCGAATGGTTAAAATTTTTATGTATTTATACATATGTGTCATGCATTTCATGTTAGTAGCCCTCAAAGGTACTCAGATGTTACATGTTGTATATTTCCTATCCCTTCCTACATTATTGTTCGTATTTGTTGTTCCCTACCTTATATACTTAGTACTTTATTCGTACTGACGTCCTTTTTTTCTCGACGCTGCGTGTCGTGCTGCAGGTCCCGATAGATAGGAAGGTGTAGCTCCCCCACCACTTTAAGCTGTCCAATTCAGCAGTGATTTGCAAGATCCATTCTCCGGACTTGCCGTGGCCTTGGTATGCATTTTTGTATAGATATTATGGGTATGTCGGGGTCCTGTTCTGGCTATGTTGCAGAACTTATGTTCCTTTAAAAGCTCATAGACAGGTTCCAACTCATGTATAGTTTGGTATGCCTTGTCGGCTGACTTTTGTTTTATAGTCTATCATGGTATTGTGGTAGCTCGTACCTTATATATAGTTTCTTGATTGTCTGGCCACCCCATGTTATTTATGTTTATGCCATCATTTTTATCGTTGTTTATCTGTTATCCATAGATACCATTTATATTGATCTCGTTGGCCCTAAAAGATAATAAATAAGGTTAGGTAAAATGTATGATGGTGCGCAACAGGTATGGCCGAGTGCTAGTCATGGCCCTCCAGTTTGGGTCGTGAAAAACTTGGTATTAGAGTCGGTCGGATTGTCTATGAGCCGTGTCTAGTAGAGTATTGATTATTGTTGTGTAGCACGCCACATTTATAATCAGGAGTCTAGAGGACATATAGGGTTGTTACCTTCTTCCTGAATCTAGATCGTGCGTAGAGTTGACTCATAAGTGTTTGTCTCTAGTATTTACCTTGTTTTCTTTCAGCAATGCCTTCAACTAGGAGGCAAACAATTAGTAGATGTCTTGATACAGCTGCAAGAGAGGGTACCAGCCAGGTGCCCCAAGTCAGAGTAGGCCAAAGGGAAGCATAGAGTGAAATGTCGTCTCATGCCTCATCTACTATTCTACTCTGTCTCCTCCAGAGGATATTAGGAGGAACCTAACAACTCTAGTTCCTCCGTCTGGCACTACAGACCATGATATGCGGAGTGCTTTGCAGTTATTGACTAGCTTGGTAGCTGCTCTGGCTGAGAGGCAGAATACAGGTGCTGCTGATAAACCAGGTAATACGAGAGTTCGTAATTTTATTAATTTAGACCCTCCAGTGTTTACCGGATCGGACCCCATAGAGTACCCACTAACATTTATTGACCAGGTTCATTGTACATTACGGGTTATGCATGTTAGTGATACAAAGGTAGTAGAGTTGGATTCTTATCGGCTACCGGATTTAACAGTTCTCTGGTATGATAGTTGGGAGAGATCCATGGGTCCGAACGCTCCTCCAGCTGTGTGGAAGGAATTTTCTAAGGCCTTTCTTCGTCACTACTTTCCAGTTGAGATACGACGATCTAGAGCTGATAAGTTCTTGAACCTTAGACAAGGTAATATGAGTGTGCGAGAGTATAATATGCAGTTTGATTATTTAGCAATGTATGCTCCTCGTATGGTAGTCGAGATGAGTGATAGGGTGCATTTGTTCGTGAATGGGTTGGGACCACATCTGATAAATGAGTACACGACAGTCTCTTTGGTGGATGGCATGGATATTTCCTGTGTTTAGGCTTATGCCCAGACCCTAGAGGATTGTATGCGCCAGCAGATGGCAGATAGGGAGAAGGATAGGGGCCAGAATAATAAGGCGAGATTTGCAAGGTATCCTGATCACTTCAGAGGAAGCGTCAGGCCCCAGTCTTCGAGGAGTTCGGCTCCACCTGTAGCTAGTGCTCCTCCACAGCTTTACAGGCCTCGTTATGATCGATCCTATACTAGTCCAGGTCATAGTTTGCGGGCATCTAGCTCGCAATATCACAGGGACACTTGTCAGACGAGACCCCCAACCCCACATTGTGATCAGTACGATAAGGCCCATTTTGGATTGTGTTGTCGAGATTCTGATGCGTGTTATTCTTGCGGACAGCCTTTCCATAGGATGCGAGATTTCCCAAACTGAGAAGGTGATGGAATAGATCAACCTACAGGATTTGTGTTGGGTTCTTCCTCATTAGTTCGACCTCCAGCACGGGGTTTTCAGCAGTCGATAGATCGTGGTAGAGGTAGAGGTGCAAGGTCGAGTTGGAGTGGTGCTCAAAGTCAAACCTATGCTCTAGTAGGTCGACAGGATCCCAAGTCATCTCTAGATGTTATTACAGGTATATGGTCTTTGTTTTCATATGATGTATACGCTCTGATTGTTCTGTGATCCACATTATCATATTTTACACCCTTTGTGGCTGATAAGTTTTGCGTTGAACCTGAATTAATAAGTAAACCCCTTGCGGTATATACTCCAATAGGAGATTCTGTGATTTCTAGAAGAGTACATAGTGGTTGCACTTTGATGGTTTTTAGTCGTCAAACCTCGGCAAATTTATATGAGTTAGAAATGGTTGATTTTGATGTGATAATGGGGATGGATTGGTTGTCCTCATTCTATGAAATTGATTGTCGTATGAAGATTGTTAGGTTTCAATTTCCTGGTGAACCCGTCATTGAATGGAAGGGGAACATTGCTACACCAAAAGTAGGTTTATTTCCTATCTTAAGGCAAGGAAAATGATCTCAAACGGTTACATTTATCATCTCGTTCGCGTTAGGGAAGTGGAGGCGAAGCCGCCAACTCTACAATCAATCCCCGTGGTCAATGAATTTTTAGATGTTTTCCCAGATGAACTCTCAAGCCTTCCTCCTGAAAGGGAGATTGAGATTAGCATTGATGTGTTGCATGACACTCAACTGATCTCTATCTCTCTATATAGAATGGCTTTGGATGCGTTGCGAGAGTTGAAGACGTAGTTGAAGGACTTGCTGGATAAGGGCTTCATTAGGCCTAGCACTTCACTTTGAGGTTCGCCAGTTCTATTCGTGCGAAAGAAAGACATGTCGTTACGGATGTGTATCAACTATCGACAGTACAATAAGTTTACTATAAATAATAGTACAATCAGATAAGCGTTAAGGAGAAGGATATTCCAAAGACGATCTTTCAGACATGATATAGGCACTTTGAGTTCTTGGTGATGTTGTTCGGGTTATCAAATGCCCCAACAGATTTCATGGATCTCATGAATATAGTATGTAGGCCCTATCTTGATGTGTTCGTGATTGTATTCATTGATGACATTCTGGTGTATTCTCGTTCGGAGGCGGAAGATGCGGGCCACTTGCAGATAGTATTACAGACGCTTCAGAATCGTAAGTTATATGCTCAGCTCTCCAAATATTAATTCTGGGGGAACTCACTAGTATTCCTTGTCCATGTGATATCTGACGGGGGTATCAGTGTCGACACTTAAAAGATTGATGCAGTAAAGAATTTGCCGAGACCTACAATACCATCAGAAGTCCGCAACTTCCTATGGATAGCAGGATATAATAGGCGATTTATAGAAGGGATTTCCTCCATATCAGCACCATTGACTAAGTTAACACAAAAAACTACCAAGTTCCTGTGGTCTGAGATTTGTGAGCGTAGTTTTCAGGAATTGAAGAATCGATTAACATCCGCAACAGTACTCACTCTCCTTGAAGGATAAAAAGGATATATGGTATATTGTGATGCCTCGGGTATAGGTTTGGGGTGTGTATTGATGGAACGTCGAAAGGTGATTGCTTATGCATAAAGACAATTGAAGAAGCATGATAATAATTACCCAATCCATGATTTGGAATTGGTTGCAGTAATATATGCTTGAAAGATTTGGCGGCACGACTTATACGACATCCATGTTGACATATACATAGATCATAAGTGTTTACAATACATCTTCAAGCAGAAAGAGTTGATCTTGAGGTAGTGTAGGTGGCTTGAATTACTGAAATACTATGACGTCGAGATATTGTATCATCCCGTTAAAGCCAACATTGTGGCAGACGCTCTCAATCGTAAGTGAATGGGAAGCTCAGTACACATAGAGGCAGGTAGATGGGTGTTGACTAAAGAGCTTCATCAGCTAGCCAATATAAGAATCAGATTATTAGACTCTGATGACTGATCTGTTACTGTACGTAATAAATCATAATCATCTTTGGTAGTCTAGGTTAAAGCACGGAAATATGAAGATCCTATCTTGGTACGATTGAGAGAGAGCATTAAGCAGTGTAAAATTATGGCTTTTGAGATTGGAGGAGATGTGGAACTGAGATACCAGGGCTGATTATGTGTGCCTAATGTGGCAGGATTGCGAGAAAATATTATGAATGAGATTCATCAATCCCGATATTCCATCTACCCGGCTAGACAAAGATGTATCATGATGTCAACTAGCAGTATTGGTGGGATAACATGAAGAAGTCTATTGGAGAATTTGCAGCCTAGTGTCCTAATTATCAACAAGTAAAGATAGAACATCAGAAACCCGGTGGATTGCTTCAGAATATAGAGATTCCGACATAGAAATGGGAGGTGATTAATATGGACTCCGTTATTGGGTTACCTCGCTCTTACCATAAGTTAGATTCCATCTGAGTGATAGTTGATCAACTTACAAAATGTGCCCATTTTTTGCCAGTTAAGACAAGTTACGTGACTGAAGATTATGAAAAGTTGTATATCAAGGAAATTGTTAGGCTTCATGGTGTGCCGGTATCTATTATATCAGATCGAGGAGATCAATTTACAACTAACGTTTAGAGGTATTTTCATAGGGGTTTAGTCACACAAGTTAATCTCAGCACTGCATTTCATCCGCAGACAGACGGACAGGTTGTACTATTCGGACACTAGAAGATATGCTACGAGCATCTTTTCTTGATATTAATAGGAATCGGGATGACCATCTTCCACTCATAGAATTCGCTTACAATAATAGCTACCATTCTAGTACTAAAATGGCCCCATATGAAGCACTATACGGGAGAAGAAGTAGACCACCAGTTGATGGTCCGAAGTCGGTGAACTAGAATTGTATGGGCACAGGAACAATTGAGGACGGCACAAAGAAGGCAAAATTATTATTCCTATGTCCGACGTGGTGATTTCGAATTTGAGGTTTGTGATTGCATTATCCTGAGGATATCACAAACGAAGGGTGTTCTGTGTTTTGAGAAGAAAGATAAATTGAGTCAAAGGTATATCGGTCCGTATAAAATTCTACAACGAATTGGACAAGTTGCTAATGAGTTGGATTTGCCATACGAATTGGAAATTGTCCACCCGGTGTTCCATGTATCTATCTTGAGAAAATGTATCTGAGACCCTTCTCTAGTTGTCCCTATCAAATATGTTCAAGTTACAGAGTATTTATCATATGAAGAAGTGCTAGTGGCTATATTAGATCGACAAATCTGCAAGTTGAGAACAAAAGAAGTAGCTTCCATCAATGTATTATGGAGGAACAAGAATATGGAAGAAATGACATGGGATGCGGAAGAAGAGATGAGTCTAAATACCCTTACTTATTCTAGAATGATGATAACAAGGAGGTTGGTGAAATACAGGATACATTGGAAAGGTCAAACGACTTTATGAGGTAAGCAATAACTCTAAAACACACTTCCTTATTAAAAAATGGTGATATGCAAATAATGTATATTTCCATAATTCTTTATGTAGTATTGTGAGGCCATGCGTTGGGCTTAACTGCTTGTAATTTTTTCTAGTGACCATTATACGTTGGAATCCACTATGATTTTGACTCCCCATAAACCCTTACATTCGAGGATGAATGTTCCTAAAGAGGGAAGGGTGTTACAACCCATATCCACACGCGTTAGTTCATGCCATACGTTAGATAACATAAATCCAAGAAAGAATTATCCTTGAGATGATAATAAGTTCATCCTATCGATATAATGTGATACAAGGGTGTATAAGGTTGATTAATAAGTATTAGAACTTAAACGAATCAAGGATGTTGTAACTCGTATTTTCGAGTAAACCTATAGGTTCTTAATACACTAAATAGGTCACGTTTTAAGGTATTTTAATCATATAATATCCGTTTCATAGTCTTAAAGTAAAGCGAGTTATAAAACAAAAGTCGACAAAAGTTGTCACAACTTAAGTTCAAATTTTACCAAAACAATAGGAAAAATGCTTCTAAGATTTTCTCCAAATTTACAAGTAATTAAGGGGTTATATACCCACCAAAGTAAATATATATGAGTCTAGTTTCCAACACATTTAACCGTTTATCAATACGACATCGGGTATAGAGATATAGCTATTTTCGTGAGACTGCGCAAGCTGCTAGGTGACAAGTAGGTGTGTCACCTACTTGTTGAAATGATAGCCCAAAAAAGGGAAATTTCGGGTCGGCTATTGAGACCATTTAAAGGGTTATCTCCTGAAATATAACCCTCAATATATCTCACATATACTCAGACAAATACCCCTGCAAACCTCCTCCAAAAAATCCCACACAAACCCTAATCTATTTTCCCGCTCTTGCAAGTTCTAATTGAGGGTAAAATAAAAGGGTTCTAAGAACCAGGGGAGGGGCTTTGTTATCTAATGAGTAAGGTTAGTTTACTGAACTATTTTATACATTTTTTCTGCTGTGAAATCATGGTAATTTGTTAAATACATGTAAGAACTCATGGGATGGTGATCGGAAGCCGTGAGTTCGAGTTATTCACTTTTAGTGGACTGTTTTTTCTTGCTGTTGGGCTGCGTGTTTTACTACTATTTTGTAGGGTTTTGGAGGTGGAAGGGTGTGGAGAAACACCATATATATGTTGTTTTTTGGGCTGATAGTTCTTTGTAACATTTGCGGGTCGTTTGACACGACTACGGTGGTTGTCGTATGTATGAAGTAATTAGATTGTGCGTGGACTATTTTGGGAGGCTCAATATGATTATTACTGATGTTGTTTAGGCTGTTTGGCGATTGTTTTGAATGGTGCATATATAAAGGGTAGGTGCTGTCTGTTTCACCGTAAAATAGGTTGTGATTGATACATAATAGTAATGTCGCTTAAATAGTAACGATAGTATCGTTTCTCTTATTGTAGACTAAAGAGTTGTCATAATTTTACAGATTGAGATTGGGGAATTATATACAAGGTATGTGAGGCTATCCATTTCCTTCTTTTGCATGACTCTGATTGTACATAATGTAATGAACGAGCTTCCAAAGATGCTCTACTCTTAGAAGCTAGCCGTACTTACAGTGTTTCCAGTGTTATGGAACAACTGATGTTAATGTCTCTTCTCTTATTCTTAATGTTATCAATGTTGTTGGTACTTCGTGATTCTTATAAGGTTCATAGTGAAGAGTTAGTCCTAATAACGTGAACAAAGCATACCGACCTTACGTTACTTCAAAAGGTAGAACGTGTTTCAATGAGTTGAGCATGCATTATATATATGTATCTATTTTACTCTACCGAGCCGCGCTATAGTCGGCTGGGTATGGCACCTACTGTGCAACCACAGATCAGTTGGATTTTATCGAGCTCCACGTGGCCGAGTACGATTCTACAGAGCCTTATGATAGCCGGGTATATCTTTTTTACCGAGCCTATTACAGTCGGGTATGATATTATGATGATAATGCTCTTAGAAGCGTATGTTTTAAAAGTTTATGTATTTGTACATATGTATCATGCATTTAATGTTAGTAGCCCCCAGAAGTACTCAGATATTACAGGTTGTATATTATCTATCCCCGCCTACATTACTATTCGTATTTATTGTTCCCAGCCTTACATACTCGGTACTTTATTCGTACTGACGTCCTTTTCTCTATGGAGGTTGCGTGTCGTGTTGCAGGGTCTTGATAGACAGGTAGGTGCAACTCCCCCACCACAGTAGGTTGTCCAGTTCAGTGGTGATTGGTGAGATCCCTTCTCCGGACATGTCGTGGTCTTGGTATGCATTTTTGTTATAGATATTATGTGTATGTCAGGGCCCGGGTCCGGCTATGTTGCAGAACTTATGTTCCTTTAGATGCTCATAGACAGGTGTCGACTCATGTAAAGTTTGGTATGCCTTGCCGGCTGATTTTTGTTGTATAGTCTCTCATGGCATTGTGGTAGCTCATACCTTATATATAGTTTCTTGATTTTCTGGCCACCCCATGTTATGTATGTTTATGCCATCATCTGTTATTGTTGGTTGTCCGTGATCCATGGATACATTTTATATTGATCTCGTTGGCCCTAAGAAATAATAAAGAAGATTAGGTAAAATGTATGATGGTGCAGGGCAAGTATGGTCAAGTGCTAGACATGGCCCTCCGGCTTGGATCGTGACAGGTACCCGCACTCACTGGGGGTGTAGAGACTCTGGGAGGGGCCCCTTACGACTCAAGCGCATGATCAAGCCATCTTGTAGCATCATAAACAGGCTCTCGCCCTTATTTAAATTGCAGTCCAGTTCGTGGCGTACAGTCTCAGGTCCCTCTGCCTCATTAGTATAATTAATGTATCACTGCTGCATCGTGCAGCCCGACCCAAATGTATCCTCACAACTCTCTCCATCGGCTTTACTCACTCAGAATCTCATAAGCCTCTTGGGCCAGATTAAATATGAATCTCAGCTCAAATATCTTTAAAAATATCATTTATGTATTAAAAACTGAATGATATAGTTGAGTCATTAAAATAGTAAAACATAGTAAAAATGAGCACCGGTACGAATTCAATAAGTGAAAAAATAACCATTTAAAATCCCCAAAGGGTTCAAACAGCTAGTACAAAACCCACATATGGCAATTCGCCCAACATATAATAATATTGAACAATTAATTATCAAATACACAGTAAAATAATCATTTGGGATGGACTAATTCACAATCCTCAATGGTGCTCTACTCCATGCTCGTCATCTAGCATTTATGTAACCCTAAAAATAGTCGTACGCTGTGAAATTCTAGGGTTTCATACCCTCAGGACAACATTTAAAATCATTACCCACCTCAATCCGGCCTGAAATTTAGCTTTCAATGATTTTGCACTTCGAAAAGACTTTCGGGTGCTCTAATTCTACCAAATTAATATTTTTATCATTAAGTTATTCTAAACTAATGAATTCCAATTGAAAAATATCGATTTTAAGCATAAAATCCAAAATCAGTCAAAATCTAATCCCCACGCCCGCATCTCACGATTGGCCAAAAATTATACCATAATATTCTTTATCATCTCACGAGTCCGTATGTATAAAGAACTCGAAAATCAGAGTTCATTTGACCCTCATATAAAAATCTGACATATTAAACGGAAAACGCCAAAAACTCCATTTCGCCAACTCAAGCCTATATATACTCTGGACCTCCAAAATACATTTTGTATCCCGCTCCTATTTCCCAAATCATCTTTCGAAGCTATACGAACCATAATAACTCACATCCGAGCCTTGTAACACATAAATCAACGCGGGTTGACTTTATCAACTTAAGCCTTCATAAAAGAGACAAAGTGTCTCAACCACTTTAAAAACCTGTTCGAATCAGATCCAACCAACCCAATCACATAAAAGACTGATAATTAAAGTAAAATAAATCAAAAATTGGGAAAACGGGGCAGTAACTCATGAAATCATCGGCCGGGTCGTCACATAGACCCACTAGGTAAGTAAATTTAAAAATTATCCACTTCAAATTCTATTAGTAAACAAACAAATGGAAGAAATTATCTGAACTTATACATTTCCGAAGGACTGGTAGTACAAATCATAAGCTTCTAAGAAATGAGTTTACGAAGCTCATATGAAGTAAATACATCTTCTGTTTGAAAAGCACATAAATAAAGTTTAATAAATTCTACGGGTACCATAAACAAGCGGATGCAATGGGGGTACATCTTCAAATACAACTCCCATCAAACACAACAACCTCTAGGGCTGCTTATCGGGTAGATTGGGCGGCTATTTACTCTTAACGATTTCGCTTATTAGTTATCAAGTTTTAAATGTATTAATCCTATAGTTACCCGATAATATATCAGGAAGATTGGTATCGGTTTACCTCTTATCAAGCGGTTACCGAGTGATTTATCGGTCTAGTTATATTTATATTGTATGCATTAATTTATTGCTGACAACCTAGCATACAAATTCATAACAGACCTTAGAATTTTTTATTGTTGTTTATCATGATGTTGGTAGTTTCTTTAGTCGATCAGTATTGACTTTAATCTATTTTGGTTGATAATTTTCATTTATTGTGGACATTAATGTAATCAGAGAGGAAAAGAACAGATTGTGCGGTGCAAAATTACCAAACAAAAGGACTGGAAAGAAAAATGGAGTTTTCATTTGTATTATTGTATTGCCATGCCACATCCTTGGATGTTATGGACTGTGGGAGAATTCAAGAATTCAGCTCTTCAGTCACACGGTATTAACGATTGTAGTATACATATTTAGGAATTAGGCGTTAATAGATAATTCATTAAGAAAATTGAATAATCCGGCCCCAAACTGATAAGTCGCGAATAAGAAAATTTCAACTCGTTCCCCGTCTGATAAGCCTTTAAGTGAATAACAATAAGCCATTTGGTTCGAATTTTGGTTTTCGATTTATGTTCGGTTTTGAACATGCCTAAACTAAGTAGACAACATCTGCATGCAATGTGCAGAAGTGTAGTATCATTACAACCGACATCATGCACTGAGTAAGTAACAAACCTAACCTTTGGTTGAAAGTAGTGACGAGCTAACACAAGGTAGGGTCCAATGCCAATATTCAACAACAGTTCATAACAACATAATAAAAGTAATTAAAGAAAGATCTCAAAAGTAAAAATCTCATCTCGTTTACAGTTCAAAAAATAAGCCTGATTTTAAAATATTTCATGAAAACTCAAATCTTTTACCGAAAAGGCCAAAAATATGAGTAAGTTTTAAAATTGTGCTTTTTACCAAAATCCTTTCAATAATAAGTGAGTTGTTTTATTTTTTTTCCATATAACAAGTGAAAATACCTCTCTATGCCTCTATTTAATTGTGCCTAAAATGTCATATATCACATGATACTATATAGCATGAGGAAAAATGCATCCGTATGCATGTATCTCATATATGCATGCAAATGCCACTCTTACTATGCTCAATGCTCAACACACTCAAACACTCAGTAATGTGCAATATCTGTTTGGGCGTACAACATGGTCCACGCATATAGTCAAATGCGCTCACTAGGGTGTATAAACTCTGGAAGGGCTCCTTCAGCACAAGCGTTATATCATTGTGGCGTGCAGCCCTGTCAAATCTCGTTGCGACGTGTAACCCATTCCATGATAAACATAAGTAGCCCTAAGGCTTGCAGCAGCATGCAACCTAATCCATCTGCATTAGTATAATCAATATATCATTGTGGCGTGCATCCGGATCCTAAAAGTAATAGACATAATATGATGCATCGTGCAACCCTATCCTAAAATGTCACTCTCGCTCAGGACCTCGGCCTCACTCAGTCATCAATCTCTCTAGTCTCACTCAAGGGCTCACATTGTCGTGAATCTAGCCCGAAAACAATGATATGATATATCAATAACAGTATCGGAGATTTAGATATGGTATGAATTCATGAATATAACTGAGTATGAAATATCAATAAAATCAGTGAATTGACAGAAAAAAACGACCATTATGGGTCCCAACGACATCATCGAGAATCCTAAACATGATATTTAGCATGATCGACAGCTCAATTACTTTATCACATGGTGAGATATCATTAAAATAGGACCATTATACAGCGTCATGGAAGCAACAGAGTCCCAGTTCACATGGTGCATGCCCTCACGCTCGTTACCTGGCATGTGCATCACCTTAATGCCAAACACATAATTCATATTGCGGTGTTTTATACCCTCAGTGGCCAAAAAAAAGTTTAGAAGAGTTACTTACCCCAATCAAGCAAATTCCAATACCGAGCAAGACAAGCAATTTTCTAAGACTTTCATCACGCACATAACAACCTCCAAATGGCTCAAAACTATCCAAAGCAACTCAAATATATCAATAAAAGCCCACGGGAACAATTCCAAACGATAAATATCGAATCCTAAATCAAATCCCAAATTCGGAAAAAAATCACACCTGAGCCCGCACATTGGAGTACAAAAAACTCAAAAATCCGATAACCCATTCAATTACGAGTCCAACCAGACTAGTTTCACTCAAATCCAACTCCAAATCCATGTTCCAAAATAAAAAAATTATATTATGAAACTATAGGCCAAAACCCCAATTTCCTCTTTTAAATTGATCATCCAAAAGCTAAAATCGATTATAGATTCATGGAATATGACAAACATTGAATAGAGAACATATACCCAAATTCATAAGGTAACAATTTCTCAAAGAATCACCTCAGTCCTTGCTCCATAGCTCCATAGCTCCAGAAATACAAAAATGGTCGGAACCCTGAAATAAAGTACTTTATACTTCTACCTAGGTATCCTCTTTCGCGAATGCATGATAAGAATTGGTTTGCGATGAACAAAAGCACCAGCCACCAATATGCTTTACGTGTTTGTGGCACAAGCCTTGTGAATGTGATAGCTAGTGGAGATTGAATTAGGTTAATGCGATACAAGCTTTGCAAACACAATAAAGATAGATCCCCCACTCCAGCCCCCAGTTCCACTCTACGCGCTCAAACGTCAACTCGAAGAAGATAAGCCCTAACTCCTCGCGAGCGCGGAAAAATATTCCCGAACACGATAAAGAAAATACCACTGCCATCAAGATACACTACCCGTTCGGAACACTTGCCTCATGAATGCGATGAAGGGCCGAGACACGAGACATGAGAATACACCAGCACTGAAAACATGAAGAAATATAGTCCATAATTAATCCGAAATATGCCCGAGACTCTCATGACCCTATTTGAACATGCCAACAAGACCCATAACATAACATATACCCACTCGAGGCCTCGAAACATACATAACAACATCGAAATGATGAATCACAAATCATTTCGAAATCATTAAACTTTGAAACTTAAAATTTCCACAATTGATGTAGAAACTTATCAAATCACGTCCAGTTGACCTCAAATTTTGCACACAAGTAACCTTTGACATTACAGACTTGCTCCAACTTTCAGAATCAAAATCTCACCCAGAAATAAAAATTCCACTCCCGGTCAAACCTTTTGAAATTCAATTTTTTGCCATTTCAAGCCACACTATGCTACAGACCTCCAAATCACAATTTGGATGCGCTCCTATGTCCAAAATCACCCAACAAAGCTAATGAAACAATCATAAATCAAATTTGAGGTAAAAAATTAAATGTCAAACTTAGTCAATCCATTCAAATTTAAAGCTTCTAGTTGAGAATCTTTCTTCCAAATCAATTCTAATTAACCAGAAAATCAAAATCGATGATCTATATGAGTCATAATACATCATACAGAGCTACTCATGCCCTCGAACAATCTAGCTAAGTGCAAATATTCAAAATGACTCGTCAGATCATTATATTCTCCCCCACGTAAACATACATTCATCCACGCGTGCCAAGAGTTGTTCCAAAATCCATCAGATCGCTGTGTAACATTACCATGTACATACCCAGGGGTGATCCCACGTCACCCTATCCCATATAGGTTTGATAACACAACATAGGTAAAGATTATTTATTTAACCTTATCCCATAGGGTTTAGAATCCCATTTGTAACATCAGTAACTTCCATAACATTAGAATCATACATTGATGTGGCGGAGAATTTTGGCGCATTTCAATACAAATTGCTTAGATTCTAGCTTGTTTTAATGCAATTATAACTGATACTAATGTAGATTTGTTGTCCTTATAGCACAAGAGGAATTGAACACCAAGGATATGAAGATGGACGCAAAAAGAGAAGAAAAGAGCATGATTCTTCACAAATGACAAAAATGTGGTATAGTCTGCAGTCGCATAACACACATGTGAACAGTAGACTCATTTCTCACATAGCAGAGCGTTATATAGTATGGAGCAAAAAATCATATCAAGAATACAGCGTGGTCTACGATCGCATAATCAATATGCGGACCGGAGATAAGCCGCAGAATGATCAAAAAGAAACTTAAAGACAAATATGCGATGCAATTCTGCGGTCGCATAACTCGAATGCTGACCGCAGATTGAACATGCGATGAAGGCATGAAGCCTAGGGTTTTCGATTTGCGAAGAGGCCACTCAAGATGCAGACAATAGACCTCGTCTGCGGTCGCAGACGCGACCTGGAGGGGCAAAATTATCCATTTTTTGTCCCAAATTTGGTCCACCTATAAATGTTTCTAACACAATTTTGTGAGAGGATCCTATCTGATCTTTTATCTACACTCCAAGACATTAATATTCTCCCTTTTGGAAGCTTTTGGGTGAAGAATCTTCTCTTTGTAAGCATTTATGACACTTATTATTATTTGGTTTTTGTGTTTTAGCATTAGTGGCTAGTTCTAAATACTAAGGTTGTGGACCCTAAATGGGTGTTATGTTAATGGGTGTTTGACATTGAATATATATATAATGGGTGGTTGAAGTTCTTTTCACTTCTTGTTCTTCATTCATTGTTGATGGTTGCAAACATTAACAAAAGTCATTAAATTCCTTCTTTGCTTGGGAAAGTGGGTTAGAATTTTGTAGGAGTTAATATCAATGACTCAAGGCTTTAAACCTTGTTTGATAAAATCACTTAGGAATAAGTGGGTTTTAATTGGCATTTATTTATGGTTCGTAATAGCAACTCTTTTATATTGGGAAAATCATAAAGAGGAAATATTATTCAATCATTGGAAAATATTGGATAGTATCTTAGATATCATTTTCACATCCAAAGGACCTCCCATTAGAAATATACCATATTAACACCTGTTGACATTACACTACATTAAAGGGGACACAACCTTGGTTGCTTTTATCACATTGTTCACTTTTTAATTGTTAAAAATTAGTTGTAAATCAAACTCAAACTATCATACATACTCTTGTCACCATACACCAATCTTTCATGTTACAATTAACCAAATACAGATCAAACTTGAGTCGAGCAACACACTAAACAAGTACCGTTTTCACACCTATTCCCTGTGGGATTCGACCCCATCTTTGTAGGGTTATTATATTTGACATCGACTGCCTTACACTATTTATTTAAGTGTAATTGAGTGTATCAAATTTTGGCGCCGTTGCCGGGGAATACGGTTCTTGAAATTACTATTTAGTGTGTACTTTACTTCGGTTCATTTCTATTCCATCACACTTTACTTGCTTTGCCTGGTGTTGATAGGAAACATGTCAGACTATGAAGAAGATGTGGAAGGTGAAATGGGGGAAAATCCCTTTGCAGAGATTGAAGAATACATTGAAGACACTAATGCTATTGTGCCTCCGCCCATTGGAGTGGCTACATTTAAAGTGGAACATGGGTTAATTTTGATGCTTAAGGCAGAAGAGTTCTTCAAAACTCCACTCTTGACGATCCAACGCAACACCTTAAGAACTTTGTGGGTGTGTGCGAAATGCATATGCAAAACAATGTGACTGACGATGCCTTAAAGTTGAGATGCTTCAAGTGCTCTCTAGATGACGATGCAAATAAATGGCTCCAGAATATACCTCCCAACTCCATTCATACATGGCCCGATCTTGTTCTGGCATTTCTGTCCAAGTGGTTCCCGCAAATTAAAAAGTCTGAATTGCGGGACAAGATATATTTCTTCAAGCAAATGCAGGGGGAGCAGTTGCATGAGGCGTGGGATCGTTTCAAATTCTACTTGGTGAGGTCACCAAACCATGGGTTCTCGAATTTGGATTCTATGAACCAAGCTATAGCACAGAATGCAACTGACGGGTCTTTCATGGATAAAACATTTGCTCGAATGAATCAAATTTTGGACAAAATGGCGAAGCACAACTAGGCATGGCACTCCGAAGATGTTACCAGAGGAATTTCATATAGCTCTCCTTCATTGAGCACCTTGATCAAGGAAAATCAAGTGAGGCATCAAGTGATCGTCGGACTCGCTACAAATGTAAATGTGCTTACCAAAATGTTGACAGATAATCAGACAAAGAGAGTTAATGCAATGGATGATGTTCCTACCAACTTTGACGAACATTTGGAAGAAGCAAACTACATAAACAAACCTCATGGAGGGTACCAAAGGCAACCATCCCATGGTCCTTGTCAACAAAATCAATGGAGGCCAAACCCGCAAGGGAAAGGAAACCAACAGTGGAGAATGACCAAGGTATTTCTCAACAAGGAAATTGGAACAATGCCAATAACTTCGGAAACCGTAGCTCAAACCCATATGTTCCCCCAAAAGGTAATTATGAAAATCAAAGCTCATCCAGTGATTCAAAGTTAGAAAGCATGCTTGAGAGAGTTTTGCAAAATCATGAAAAGTCGGATGCATCATTGAGAAACGTGACCGAGGTGGTTAGATCTCATACCGCATCTATCCAAAAAGTAGAGATACAAATAAGAGACCTTTCACGGGAGCAAAACCCAAAGCTTATCGGATAACTTCCAGGTGACACAATAGCGAATCCGAAAAGTGGCGGAGGTGGTTCAACCTCTCACATCATGGCAATAACGACTAGAAGTGGGAAGGTTTTACAAGGTGACATTGAGCAAAAGGTTGTGGCGGAAGAATTCGAACAAGAAGTGGAAGCCGAAGAGCAAGGGGTTGTAGAAGCTGAGAGGTTGCCAGAAAAAGAGCAAGTTCAAGAAGTGTTCCAAGAAGAGGTGAAGGAAAAGGAAAAAGAGAGGGATACATCAAAAACTCCAACTCCAATTCCTAGACCTCCCCCACAATTTCCACAAAGACGTGTGAGACGGATTGAAGATAGAGAGCTTGAAAAATTTTATTTTATTCTTAAGCAGTTGTCGGAGAACATCCCATTCTTGGAAGCTTTCCAAGAAATGTCAGGGTTTGCCAAATATTTGAAGGAATTGATCACAAAAAAGAGAAAAACGAAGAAGGAGGTGGTGATCATGAAACTCATCGGGTTAGCTCTATCATTTCCAAGAGTTCTATCCAAAAGAAAGAGGACCCATGAGAGTTTACCATAACTTGCACTATAGGAGAGCGAGACTTTGCTAGGGCTCTTTGTGACAATGGGGCTAGTATCAACTTGATGCCACTTGCCATCTACAAGCAAGCAGGATTTCGGATGCCAAGGCAAACAAGCATGAGGTTACAAATGACCGACCGATCCATCAAATGACCGGTAGGCTTTGTTGATTATGTGATTGTGAAAGTCGATAAATTTCATTATCCCACCGACTTTGTGATACTAGATTGTGCCGTTGATAAAGATATTCCCATCATTTTGGGCAGTCCATTCTTGGCAACCGGAAGAGCAATTATGGATTCAGAACGAAATGAGATCAAATTCGGGCGAATGACGAAGAAGTCACCTTCCAAGCTAGCAAGGGTATGAAGTTACCCCATGAATATAGGAACATCTCCGTTATTGAGGTGGTTGATGAGATTTAAGATGTCATCGAAGTGAGAATGGAAGACCATTGCCTTGGTGAGGATTTGGCGGAAATCTTAGTGAATTTTGATGATGAGGACACGGAGGGATACATGGAGTCAGTGAACGCATTGGAGGGTCTTGGATCCTACACTTATGCTCCGTCCAAGCACTCTATTCACTTGGAAAGTAGAGCCACACCTCCCGCCAAACCATCCATTATTGAACCACCACAATTGGAGTTCAAGCCTCTCTTGGCGCATTTGAGGTATAAATTCTTAGGCTCTAATGACACCTTACCCGTAATCGTTTCTTCTTCTTTGAATGACTTGCAGGTAGACAGGTAGTTGGAGGTCTTGAGAGACCATAGGAAAGCTATTGGATGGACAAACATAGACATCTGTGGGATTCCTGCGGGTATTTGCGAACAAAAAATCCAATTGGAGAGCGAAACAAAGCTAAGAATTGAGCATCAATGACGGTTGAACCCGTCAATGCAGGAGGTGCTAAAAAAGGAGATCATAAAGTGGTTAGATGCCGGGGTAGTGTATCCTATTGCAGACAGTTCATGGGTGAGTTTAGTTCAGTGTGTGCCCAAAAAGGGGGGCATGACTGTGATAGAAAATGAAAAGAATGAGCTCATCCCAATACGAACAGTGATCGGATGGTGAGTGTGTATGGATTATCGAAAGCTAAATGGTGTAACATGCAAAGACCATTTCCCTATGCCTTTTATTGATCAAATGCTTGATCTGCTAGCGAGAAGGTCATTCTATTGCTTTCTTGATTGGTATTCTGGATATAATCAAATTAACATCACATTGGAGGATCAAGAAAAGACAACATTCACTTGTCCATATGGCACGTTTGCTTTTAGCCGAATGCCATTTGGCTTGTGTAATGCGCCTGCTACTTTCAAACGATGTATGATGTCCATCTTCTCGGACATGGTTGAAGATTCTCTTGAGGTATTAATGGATGATTTCTCAGTAGTTGGGGACTCATTCGAGCATTGTCTTGGATACCTAAAACAAGTGCTTAAAAGATGCGAAGAGATAAATCTCATGCTAAATTGTTAATGGTCGACGTGGGCATTGTGCTTGGGCACAAAATTTCAAAGAAGGGTATTGAAGTTGACCAACCGAAGATTGATGTCATCTCTAAGTTTCCTCCACCAACAACCGTGAAGGGTGTAAGAAATTTTTTAGGTCACGCCGGGTTTTACAGGCGCTTCATCAAGGACTTCTCAAAGATCGCTAACCCCTTGTGCAAGATCCTTGAGAAAGATGCTAAATTTGTGTTTGATGAAAATTGTCTTAAGGATTTTGAAGAGTTGAAACTCAAGATCACCACGGCACCCATCATTGTCACTCACGATTTTTCTCTTCATTTGGACTCATGTGTGACGCTAGTGGTATGGCTATTGGAGCAGTTCTAGGACAACGCCACAACAAAATTCTTCATCCAGTGTACTATGCCAGTAAAACTGTCAATAGAGCATAGGTAAACAATACAGTGACAGAGCAAGAGCTTCTTGCTATTGTATATGCTTTTGAGAAGCTCCACGTGTATTTGTTGGGATCCAAGGTGATAGTGTATACTGATCATGCAGACCTTCGATATCTTATGGAAAAGAATGATGCAAAGCCTTGGTTGATACGATGGGTCTTACTATTGCAAGAATTTGACTTTGAAGTCAAAGATTGGAAGGAAACACAAAACCAAGTTACGGATCATTTGTTAAGGCTTGAGGAAGCAGGGAGACCAAAAGGTGATCTTGAAATCAATGATGCTTTTCCGGATGAGCAAATATTGGTGTTATCTACCACCTATGCTCCATGGTATACCAATATTGCTAACTATTTGATGAGTGACCTTGTACCTGAGGACTTGGAATCATATCAAAAGAATTTTTTTTTGAGAGATTGCCAGAAATACTATTGGTAGGAACCATATTTCTTTCGTGTTTGTGCTGACAATATCATTAAAAGATGTGTTCCTCAAGAAGAGACGATGCCAATTCTCAAGGCGTGCCATGACTCTCCTGTTGGGTTTCATCATGGGGGAAATCAAATGGTGGAAAAATTTCTTGAATGTGGATACTATTGGCCATCCATCTACCATGTCACCAACCAAATGGTAAAGGCTTGTGATCAATGTCAACGACAAGGGTCTATTTCCAAAAGGCATGAAATGCCGATGCACTTTGTGATGGAGATAGAGATCTTTGATATGTGGGGGATCGAATTTATGGGCCCCTTTGTGAGTTCTTATGGGATGAAATATATCTTGGAGGTTGTGGCCTACGTGTCCAAGTGGGTTGAAGCCGTTGCCTTACCAAACAATGAAGCAGGAAATGTCACCGCATTTTTGAAGAAGAGCATATTCACTCGGTTTGGCACTCCTAGAGCCATTCTTAGTGATGGTGGATCACACTTTTGCAACAGAGCTTTGGCGGGGTTCCTTGAAAAATATGGTGTCAAGCACAAGGTGGCCACACCTTACCATCCGCAGTCGAGTTTTCAAGTTGAAGTGTCCAACCGAGAGATCAATAATATTCTAGCAAAAACTGTGAACGCAAACAGGACAGACTGGTCAAGGAAGCTAGACAATGCATTGTGGGAATACCGTACGGCCTACAAGACTCCTATTAGTACTTCTCCTTACCGACTCATATTTGGTAAAGCATATCATCTACCCGTGTGGTTAGAGAACAATGCCATGTTGGCATTGAAGAAGTTGAATCTAGAATGGGCCGAGGCTGCAAATTTGAGGTTGACACAACTCAATGAACTGGAATAATTTCCGTTCCATGCTTATGAAAGTGTGGGTTTGTAGAACGGATGAAGTTTGTCCATGATAAAAATATCTTGAAGAGGGGGTTCAAGGCGGGTGATTTGGTCTTGCTCTTTAATTCAATGCTCAAAAAGTTTCCGGGCAAGCTTAAATCTAAATGGTCAGGTCCTTTCAAAGTGGTAAATGCCTCAGCGTATGGAGCGGTAGAACTAGAATCAATAGACGGTGCTCGAACATTCAAAGGGAATGGCCAACGCATCAAACATTACTTGGGTATTGATGGTGAAAAGAATTTGGTGTAGCAGCTGACTCTCAAAGATGGTCCTTGCCCGACCACTGAATGAAATTGGAGGAACTTCAGTCCCGTGGTGCTGCGACGTTGAATCAAGCGCTTCATGGGAGGCATCCCATGGGTGGTAACACCCTTCTTCTCTTTATATTTTTTGCTTATGTTCACAAAGTTTGTTGGAAAAACTGCTGGAAAAAGTGAAGGAAAAGATTAGCGTGAAAAATGCGATAGGAATGCGGTCGAATAATTAATCTGGGGTCCGCAGACCTACCGCAGATTGAAACAGAGAAGGGTCAAAAATTGGCAGTTGGAAGTGCTGGGAACATGTCCATTTTGCAGTCTGCATGTTGAGTCTGCGATCGCAGATTTGACCGCATTTGAGGCCTTCGAAAATCCTTCACCCCCATATCGCAGAACACATATGCGATCGCAAAGTGTGCTATGTGGTGCTTTGGCCATCACAGACATATTGCAAAAATGCCTTGTACGTTCCCTTACACTCTGCGATGAAACAAAATAAAAAAAAGAGAAAAGAAGAAAAAGACTGAAAGAGAAGAAAATGAAAAAAATTTCAAATAGAAAAAAAAGGGGCACTCTGATCGAACCCAAGCAAGGGCAACACTCAATCTCACAAACATCACTTAAATCAACACTTGTGCATCACTTATGGTATGTAAATCTCTTACCCTCGTTTTCATTTGAAGCTTTTGTACAAGGTTTGCTCTAACTTTGTTTGGGTGCTTAATATCTGCTAAAAATGGGCACATTTGGGCTAAGAATGATGGGGGAAATGGGTTTGGACTAGAATAGGGTATCCATTGTAGGAGACTAAGGTTGTCTTTTGAAGAACGGCGATATCTGTGGTCCTTATGTCTGATTTGCGGACCACATCTTGGTAGCAGAGCTAACCGTAGGTCACCTGGAGATGATGATCTTCTGCGGTCATTATGCGACTGCAAACTGGTTATGCGGTCCGCAGAACGACTGCATTTTCTACTCCTTTATTGGCTGAGCTAAGTTGTGAAAATGCGGTGAAGAATGCGGTCGCAGAAATAATCTGCGGACCGCATCTCTACCGCATATTGAAACAGAGAAGTGAGAAATTTTTGAATTTCAAATGTTCAGTCTGCGATAAATTTGCGGCTCGCATAGTGGTTATGCGATCACATTTTGCATCACATATGGAACAACTGGTTAGGCATCCAAGTCTGCGGTTATTCTGTGGACCGCAGAGCGGTTCTGCGACTGCAAAATGAACCGCATTGTTGATTCCTATTTGTTAATTCTATGATTCTTCTCCCAAAATCATAATGTTGTTATTTCCCATTGTGCAGATATGTCGCCCCAACACAAGAGAATAACATCTAAGCCTCCTCAGGCGAAGAAACAAAAAGTGGAACATGCACCACAACAGCCATCCCAGCCTGAGGAGGAGGATACTGGCTTGCATTCCTCGCATCAAGGTTGATCCCTACATAGAACGAGAATGAAATTGCTATTGATGAGGCTTTCCTGGTAGCGTGCATGATGCAAGATATCAAGATAAATGTGGGGTCCATTATATTTCAAGAAATGGGCAGGCGGGAAATGCAGGATGCCACGTCTCTCCCATTCCCACCTTTGATCACAGCCCTATGCAAAGAGGCTAATGTTCCGGTGGATGTTCGTAATGACAAAATGGGTAGGGAGGTAGGCATTATAGATATCACCCGTCTTGGTTGCCCTGTTGTGCCTCCCATTAGAGTTGTTTAGGAAGACCTTCCATCATCCCAACCTAATGTCACTCCTCCAGTAGATGTTACCAGGTCCTCTACGCCCCTGACTACCCCTACATCTAGCACTGTTCAGACTCTGTATCCTCTTCCGGCAGTCACAAGGGTTGGTTCACTGGACCAACATGCAAACGCCAAAGTTGACAAACTTTTGATGACTCCCAAACGCCTAATTGCCCTCACTCCCATGCAAGCAGCATTGGCAGATATTCTACAAAAGCAATCAGCCTGTGCGGAACGGTTCCAGGGAATTGAGATGAGGTTAGAGAAAGTGGAAAGAGGTGAGGTGAGTGGCCTGCCCGACCTAAAGAAGGAGTTTGCCTCTATGAAGGTCGAATTCCAAAAAATGCAAAATTTTGAATTGGTCCTTTGTCCCTCCTTCCCTCGGAAGGTGCTCCAGGTACAGGATTTGTCCCAGACTTGGGGCTTGATTTCCTAAACATGATGACAGATCATGTGCTTCCTACCCTCGGAGGCTCTCATGCCAATGCTCGAACCGGTCCTATTGATATTGATTCTGAGGAGGAGACTGGTAGTCCAGACGAGTTGGAGGGTGACGGGGAGGATGAGGAAGAAGATAGTTTGGGATTCTCTAATGACAAAGCCCCTCCGCTTGTTGATAAATGGAGGAGGAGAGTGAAGATGCTACTCCTGAAGAGGAGGAGAGGGAACAAATGAAGATTGCCTTGGAGAGGTCTTTGATTGACAGAGGGGGTCCGACGGCTCCCTTAGAACCCAGACCTACACCATGTGCATCTAGTAGCTCTCAAATGCCAGTTGATGAGATTATTTCGCCAGCCGCAGCTCCAATTGCACAGCCATTTACTTCCCCTACTTCAGAGCAGCCACCAGCGGAGGAGATCACACTCCGACTAATCTAGTGCCAGTTCTCACCTCCACATCAGAGGATAATCCCTCCATTACTCAGCAAGTTGTTGACTCCCATCGCACTTAGTGTGCCTCATGGAGCTTACCCTCAAACTCTACTCTTTTATTTCTATGCATTGGGGACAATGCATCGCTTACAGTTGGGGGTGGGCAGGTAGCCTTATATTATTTTTGTCTTGTATATAGTTGTGTATATAGTTGGAAACTCATTTATCTGTGATGTATGATTTTTTGTTTTTGATAAAAAGTTGTTGAATTCATGTTCTTGTTTGTTGAATATCATTTTGTGAATCAATTCCCCTTGATTTTTCTTTTTTGGTTCTTTTCCAAGGGTGTAATAGTAGAATCAGGATCTTAGGTGCAAATTAGGGTGACCGGGTTGGTGTTATTGCCTAGTATCGAGCATGGGTGTCTGTACATAGCACATACCTTCCTACAGTCCGTTTTGTTGACTTCTCCGAATGATAGATAGATACACGACTATCTTAAGGGAATTTGTCTCTATGATTAATCCTGTGAATCTGAGTCTTCCTCTGTGACTCTATGGCAACCTAGAATTATACTTGTATCTATGATGAAGGCTTTGACTTGCAAAATAGTTACTCGGAAGTATCAAATTATGTGAATGAAGCAGTTCATGAACCTTGTGTGTATGTGAGTTCTTGGTTTGTATATAATTCTCGTGTTTACTTCTGTCATCTAGAACTTGACCGATTTGTCTTCCACTGCTAACGAATGTTTGTTTGGTTGGAGGAATGATCTTAGGAATTTGTTTTGATTATGTGCAAAACCTCTATAGCCTTTAAAGCCTACCCGTGCATAAAGGATACCACTAGCACCCAATTTGAGCTTTAACCTTTCTTTGGCCAACTCATTACAAACCTTTCCCGTTTTAAAAAAAGTTCCTCTCTTGACTCCGTCCCACTTTGAACACTAAGAATGGGGCTAAAAGCCTATGTTGGGTGTAAGATCAAAGTGGAAGACCGTTAAGGGTGTACGTGAGTTTAGGGCATCATACCTCAAAAGAGTTTGTGAACTTTTTCAAGCTCCAAAAAAAAATGAAGACCAAAATCAAGAATAGAAAAAGAAAAAGAAAAGAAGAATTTAGAAACACTTATGTTTACTAAAGGAAAATTTAGGAGTCTTGAACGATAATGAAAAGGTTTGTAAGGTAGCTCCATGCTGGAGGCTAGACAAAAACAAAGATATGGGGGCTTGAAAAGGAATGCAAAAGAATGGTAAGATGTGATTAGTGTTCATAGAGGGTGAAGTCACTTGTACCCAAATGTCCATCCAACCCATCCCTGAACCTACATTACAGGCCAAAAAGCCCTTATGAGACCTCCAACTGAACATTCTGGAACAAGCTCTGAATTAAAATAAGGGCAAGCTTATTGTATGACATGTTGTAATACTTGAAGTTCTTTCTCAGAGTGAGTGTGATTTAAATGGTACCTCGTTGCCGTCTTTGTAAATACTATGATTCTGGAACTTTCTTTCTAGTAAGGGTATATGAACTACGGAATCGAACTGAAGATGAGCTTCTTGAGTCAACTGAGTGTGCACTCAGCTGAGGGTAGCATCTAGTCACAATGTTGAGGCTCTGATTTCACAGGATGGATTAAGTTTTCCATGTACATACGTCTAATCTAGGAAGGATGATGCAATTGTAAATGCATGCTCGAAGAACTAGCAACGAACACCTTCCCGCGCCATTACTGTTTTGTATTTGTAAATAGAGTAGGAATATGCTGAGTGTGTTTTACTTGCTTGAGGACAAGCAAGAGCTTAAGTTGGGGGTGTTGATGCGCCGGAGAATTTCGGTGCATTTCAATACTAATTTCTTAGATTGTAGCTTGTTTTAATGCAATTATAACCGATACTCATGTAGATTTGTTGTTTCAATAGCACAAGATAAAGGGAATACTAAGGATATCAAAATGGACGCAAAAAGAGAAGAAAAATGATTTTGCAGAAATGATCAAAATGCGGTATAGTCTGCTGTCGCATAACACACATGCGGACCGTAGACAGGTCTCTCACATCACCGAGCGTTAGAGAGTATAGAGCCAAAAATCATGTCAAGAATGCGGCGTGTTCAACGATCACAGAATGAACATGCGGACCGCAGATGAGCCGCAGAATGATCAAGAAGAAACTCAATGACAAAGATTTGATGTAATTGTGCGATCGCATAACTCAAATGCGGACCGTAGATTGAACATGAGATGAAGGCCTGACACCTAGGGATTTGGATCTACGAAGCAGCCACTCAAGATGCGAACCATAGACCTGTTCTGCGAAAATTTTGCGGTCGCAGACGCGACCTGAAAGGGAAAAATTGTCCATTTTCTGTCCCGAATTTGGTCCACCTATAAATAGTTTTGAGACACTTTTGTGAGAGGATCCGATATGACCTTTTACCTACACTCCAAGACATTAATATTCTCCATTTTTGGAAGCTTTTGGGTGAAGAATCTTATTTTTTTAAGCATTTATGACACTTATTATTATTTGGATTTTGTGTTTTAGCTTGAGTGGCTAGTTCTAAATACTAAGGTTGTGGACCCTGAATGGGTGTTATGTCAATGGGTGTTTGACATTGAATATATATATAATGGGTGGTTGATGTTTATTTACTTCTTGTTCTTGATGGTTGCAAACATTAAGAAAAGCCATTAAATTCTAGCTTTGATTGGAAAGTGGGTTAAAATTTGGTAGGAGTAAATATCAATGACTTAAGGCTTTAAACCTTGTTGGATAAAATAAATTAGGAATAAGTGGGTTTTAATTTGCATTTATTGATGGTTCTTAATAGCAACTCTTTTATATTTGGAAAAATCATAAAGACGAAATACTACTCAATCGTTGGAAAATATTGGGTAGTATCTTAGACATCATTTTCACATCCAAAGGACCTCACATTAAAAATATATCATATTAACACCTGTTGACATTACACTACATTAAAGGGAACACATTCTTGGTTGCTTTTATGAAATTGTTCACTCTTTAACTATTAAAAATTAGTTGTAAATCAAACTCAAACAATAATACATACTCTTGTCACCATACACCAATCTTTCTTATTACAATAAACCAAATAGAGATCGAACTTGAGTGGAGCAACAGACTAAACAATTACCCTTTTCACACCTATTCCCTGTGGGATTCGACCCCAACCTTGTTGGGTTATTATATTTGACATCGACCGCCTTACACTATTTACTAATGTGTAATTTTGGCGTATCATACATGTACACATTGTACAAGTCCGAGTAAGGTGTACCAAGTCTTCACCATGTCCCAAGGTTTAATCATATGACATACAGCATAACTCAAATACTTATATTGATATTTTATAATCAAAGTAGATGCTTAAAACAACCCAACGCCAGCAATAAACCTTATATCAAGCAAAGCATCATTGTAACACCTTCTTACATAGCCGATGATGAAAAAATACGTAGAAATTCATAACCACTCGTCAGACACTACTCATGGAGCGCCCTCTCCTTTAACAAGGACTGCACAAAATATTTCTAAGCCGACTCCCAGTATTATTCCTCCAAGTATACGATAATCCAATCTGATTGCATCTATAATAGAAACAATGACCTTATCTCATCCGACATGTTCAGCCTAGTGACATGGCACATCAATACAAACTAAAATGCAAAACCCGTGCACCAATTAGCAACATTCCAAATACAGTTAATCATGAAAATAAACCAAATAAGAGAACTGTCTTGCCAGATGAACATGTTCCATCACAACACCATGGTAAGAGCCTAACACCCACCACAGAAGCAAAACACATAAATCTAACTCAAAGGATCCTATTCAATATTACTCCGTTTCAAAGTGTGACCCCATCCAAACACTAGTCCATATTACATCCCTCGAGCCCCCTTGCTCAAAATGAATAACCACATGAACTTCGATATCAAGTACCCAAAGTGCATTTCCATAACCAGGTTTAAAAAATAACACGATACCAAAAGCCAAGAAGAATATAGGCAACACACCATCAATCATGCAGTGCCCAAATGCTCATCTCTCTCAAATTGCGCTATAAAGCCCAAATAGAACCGCACCATATGTACATATAACCAACGAACCATAAATCATCGTAGCATAGAAGAGTAACTCACAGATTACTTCAGAACACGAATAAGCTCGGCAACAACCGAATGGAACATCCCTCAATAATAGCAATATAGATCTGTCCAATCCGACTTAGTATGGAATACACATAAAAATTGGGCCTACAAATGGGCCCCAAATCAGCTCTAGCGACCCACAAATAGATAAATAATCCTCCATAGTCCACAATGATTTAATCATAACACATACCATCTGTATAGCTTCATCCGCGACTTCACAGTTCACAACCATGATACTATCTGTTCCTAAGAACTCTCGGTCTCTAAATCTATTACAACACATGAATCACCATGTTTGATCCCAACTCCACCATACGAATATCTAACATTTCTCTCATATACGACTATCCCACAGGGAATACTTCTATAATTCTTCTGTGCTATATAGAAAAATGTGAATATCATAATCGATCAACTAGGAAGTGTCGCAATACCAATAAAGTATCCATAAATCAAAACACATTGGCACTTCATAAATGTATACTCTCACCAAGTCAAATCTAATAGTAAAATCATTTACCTAGTCATAAGAGATCGTCCATGTTGCCTAAGAATTCATGACTCCCCATTCAAAATTGAACCACGACTTGCATATGTAAATTTCAATCCCTCACAACAAATCACATCTACCATGCCATCATGTGAAATGTATGAGAATATCATGATCACTCCGGTCACAAACAACTGCATACTCAATTATCCAAGGACCATCCATTCGATCCCATCCAAGCAAAAATCACTATATCTTACATGCTCCTCACAACAGACGGAAATATACATCTTTAACTGTGGTAGAAACCATCAAGAACTCTCCAAATCCCATTTGCACATAACCAAAACCGTCATGACTGAATCTTTCTAACTCAACCAAGCTACGTAGGTTGCGAAAACCCAATACCATTGCCAATAAACACCTGTAGAGACTAGCTGCATCATAAGCACCCAATAACCGATCATACCCATTACCATGTCGGTCCAACGTACTATCAATCTGTCCTATTTCTCTGAGTTCCTTCTAAATTACCTTCAAATTGCTACTTCTCCTCGTATAATACAACAGTTCTCAACCAAAACTCACCACACGAGACTCTTGCATAAAACTCCACCACCTTAACGGTTATAAGCAGCTGAATACTATCTTAAGCACCCCAAAAGTACAACAACCATGATACAAACTATGAAGAGACTTGTGAATTTAAAGCTGTACCTCTCTAATACTGAAATGTAGAATCCCAAATATGTA
Source organism: Nicotiana benthamiana (assembly GCA_034376525.1). NCBI lineage: Eukaryota > Viridiplantae > Streptophyta > Magnoliopsida > Solanales > Solanaceae > Nicotiana > Nicotiana benthamiana. The sequence continues at coordinate 45,113,789 of CM067326.1, forward strand.
GAAATACTGTGAGACACCATCTAATGTAACTCTCATATTCTAGCCAAAAACAAATCTGCGAAATTTTCAATTGCAAAATATAAATCTTAAATTCATTAGAACCATTCTCGAGGGTCATTCACTCTACACAAATCCCAATTAATTGACCCAATGGACCAGGGAATGTGCGCCCCAATTGCACACCAACACCCTATGAAGCAATCCACACTTCTCAGCAACCCGTCAAAACCCCACTTCATACACACTACATCCTTTATGCATAACAACTCAATTATTCCATGTTATCCATATCCTCATAAAGCATAATACAACCAGTATCCAGAAATTCCTTTACTAGATCTCACCCTCTGAAAATGTAAGTAATTCACAAGTGTACCTCAAACCGAAACCAATACAACACGTAGCGGTATCAACTTAGCAATAGCAGACTCCCCCACTTGGCTCAAAACTAACACACAATAACACATTAATCCCATACTCTATTACTGCTAGCATACTGTAACGATATTCCACTAAATCCTCTATAAGCTCATGAAACACAAACCATCTAATATTTCAAATCATTAGCAAATCTCGTATTCGCCCATGTAACAGTCAAGCTTTATCTCATAAGTGATCCAAACTCAAATTGCAACACATAATTCAGTGATTAAAGAGACTCATCATAAACAACATAGGAATCACACAAACCTCAGGATACCATGCAAGAGATAAACGACCTGCTTTGTCTCAAACTAACATCTCTCTATTACCTTCCACTGTCATAACTATCACGCAATCACTTAATCATCTCGAGTCTAAAATTATATCACAACGTTGAAAAATTTCTTCACTTTACAACCAAACAACATGAAAGATCCTTATACATACCCAGTGCGAGCATGTGATTTTTACCTCGTTGAAAATATTCCTACAAAATTCTCAAGTTTAGGATTTTTCCTCTTTAATATTTGTTTTTAGGATTTATTTTGAGGGTTTAATAGCGCATATCACTATGTATTTTCATTAATGCATACATAAAAATCATAAGAAAAATAAAAAATTGCACATGCATTTAGGATTTAATTTCACATAGATTTGTTAAATCAATTTGAAATTAAGGTTTATTTTTGCAACAATCAAGTAGTTGTTTTGGCATTGTATTGTTTAGCATTACATGATTAATTTTCATTTTCTGCATTTTTTATTAATTTTGCACAATTAGGTAGTTATTAGTGTAATTTAACGTAATTACGATTTTTATAATACAATTGGGAAATAAAATTAATAAGAAAAAACAAACAAAAAAATAGGTTTTTAATAAATGACCCAGGCTGGCCACAATTGGGCCAATCTCGGGTGGCCCAAACATGGAACCCTTCTAAAATACCCAAGACCCAGCCCAATAACTCGTCCCTAACCCGGTCCGTGCAAGAGACGCCCCAAAACGACACCGTTTTGGGGCGATCAATCTCAACTGTCTATCACGATAAAACCAACGGCCCTAAAACCCCTACCCCAATTCATATATATATATGTCGAAACACCTCATGTATATTAAGAGACAAGACCCATTTTCCTCATATCTAAACTAAACCGGTGTATCACCACCCCGTCATCACCGTTGATCCGCCGTCTTCCACCTCTCAACCACCCTAACGCTGCTGCCTGATATCGCCTCACGGTGGCGGAGATCCACTAAACAGCCTCAAAATTACACCACTAGACCTCCTTAACCTCCCCTTTTCCCTCCCATCATTAGTTTCCCTTGACAATCACCACAACACGTCGAATATTCGACAAAAGAGTTGCCGGCTCCGCCGTCTCCAGCGATACCAACCCCAAATTGACCCAATATAACACCCCTGAACCACCTCTTCCCCCTCATCACAACCATCTAAACCTCGTCCTTCGAATTTTCACCGATTGTCTAGAATATTATATCAAATCGAATATTGGTCACAAACCCTAAACTCACCGGACCTCCCTCAAATTGGTCTGTGGTGAGCATCTCATGTTTCCATCCTTAACTTCTCCACGCACGACCCTCAAATACCACTAGACATGAAAGAAAATCAAATCTAAAACCCCATCATGTCTCAGAACCACTTGACCCTCACCGGAAACCCTTTCCCTCTCTCGAATATGCTAGGCAAAGGCCTTGGATGGCCAAAGCACCTCTCAAAAGAGGTGAATGAACTGTGAAATTTGAAGAGTCCCAATTTTGGGATTATAAGAAAGAGAAGCTAATTTCCCCGCCTCATAATTTCCCTTAATTCTTGATTTTGTGTGATTTTCATTTGTTCTCTATACGATCACCAATCCCCGCCTTCTTTTGCTTCTGAATTTCTTGTTTATGGTTTAAATTCATTTGTTCTTCGAAATGTTTTGAGTATTTGCTTCCACAAAGAATCATGTGCTCATCCTTGACTTCTTTTGTTTCCAATCTTCTTCATAGTTATTTGTTTTAGTACATCATATTTTCTTATCTGTTCATCTTTGAAAATTCTGAGTAGGTGTCTCCATTTAGAGTCATATTCTTGTCCTTGGTCTCTTGCTTTTCTTTACTTGCATTTGTTAAATATGCTAATTTTCCTTATTTCCCTTCTCAGTGTTTTAATTTCTTGTGTCTGTCTTTTAACTATTTTAATTTTTTTGGTTTTTCCTTATTTCTCTTCTGAGTTTCATCATTCATCTTTTAATTGCTTTAATTCTTGTATTCTTCTTTATTAGTTCTTTTGGTTCTCTACTGAGTGTGTTAATTGTTCATCCTAATAATTGATGTATATTTTCTTCTTTTCGTTTGATTCTAAGTTTCATTAATGTAAAGGCATGCATGCCCATTTACTCATCTGTTAGGTTTTTTTTCTCATTAGTGATTTCTTTTTCACCATATGTCTTGGTTTTAAGATTGGATGACCTGCTTCTAAAAACGTTTGTTTAATATCTAAGTTCATGAGTGTCCCTGAATAAATATGCTCTGATTTTTCATTTCTTCTGCTCCCAAGATTGATTAGTATCCATGTGCTTCTGAAGGTTGTGATAATTTGTTCCATCTATGTGCTGAGTAATTTAAAGTCCACATTGAGATATTTGATTGAATCTATGTGTTGCATTGATCATGTTTTGACTCTTGGTTGTTTGTTTCTGCATAATTTTGTCTGCAGTTCAGAATTTGATCTTTGTCTATAACCTGAAGTAGTTAACTAAGGTCATTTTCTGACCAAATAGACAAGAACCAGGGTTTAAAACACCTAGACCAGTAATTAGGAAAAGGGACTGGAGTATTAAAGGCATTTGAACATAGCGAATCTTGTAACAAACTCCTAGACATTCTAGTGAAGGTCCAATGGGTAATTTCTGCCTCAAAACTTGAGACACAAGTCAGAAAACCAAGGATCATTTAAGAAAAAACTTAAAATGGATAAAGGACTAAAAGGAAAACAAGGAGAGTTATGTTGCCCTACGGTTTAAATTATAAAAGGAACATCTAATCATTTTTAAAAGAGATCTTCTTCAGGATTTTTCATGAGAGTTAGAATACAACTTTTAGATATAAATACACATTACACTGTCATACATTATTCAAAAAATCCTTTTCAAGCTGTTTCCTCTGATTAAACCTTCTTTAATAATACAAGTTTTAATTAGTACAAGTTGAAGATGGACTAATTGAATGTGCATTTTGAGCTGTTAGAGAGATCTATTCGCATTATTTTCTCCTCAAATCTTTGAGTTCCTGGGTTAACTGGCTATTTTGGTTGTTGTGCTTGCTTGCTCCTCGCTTAAACTTACTCATATGCTATTTTTTTCTGCTGAAATTCCAGGTACCAATCCTCATTCAAAATCTGAGAAGTAATAGCTATGTACGTTTGAGATTATAGCTGATAATTTAGACAATAGTATTTTTACGTATCAATGTCATATTATGAATGTTATTTACCTTTCAGTAGTATTTTCAGTTATTTAATAGACATAAAGGTGTAATAATGTGGGACTGTGCTTAGAATTGTAACTTTAGTCCGTGCAGATTTAGTAGTTTTAAAGTAGGTCAGCCTATAATTTGCTTGATGTTTACGATTTAGTCTATTAAAAGTAGGAATTTGATGTTTGTACATGTACTCTGAACGCTGAGTACATCAATTCCTTTGCTTAGATGCCAAATTCAAACCTATGTTATCACTAATTAAGTTGTTAATATAAAATCATTATCAATGTGTTTTCTTTAAGAAAATATGATGATCAGTTATACAATGCGAACAGTTGTAGTATGAAAAATAGACGTGTTCTTATCAGCCTCTACGATGGACTTGTAATACAACGTTTCTGGTCTCAAATGGAAGGCACAAACTGCCATTAGCTGTGAGACATAAAGAAATGTATTCCCTGGGCCCAATATTAAACAGAGCTCATATTGCAAGGCCAGCCATAAATGAGGCTGAAGATATAGATGTTGAATATCCCTTTGAATTTAACACGTGCGTATGAAATTATTAGGACATATTATAGATACAAGCATTATAGAAAACTATACTCCCTTTAGGTTGTCTTTATAAAATAAAATAATCCGCGCTAATATAATCACACACTACGTGGGCTCCTTAACTTATAAAAATACATAGGAATTTGGAAGTGTTGTTTAGTGAATTTCACGGCCTTTCACGAATTTCCAAAAGTTTAGTTTCTATAGGAAAAACAAGTTAATAAAATATCTTCCTAAACCCGGGAGCCCATTTATTCGACCCATATCCAAGTCTCAGCGATATCAAAATGTGTCGAGAACCCGGGTGCATTTATATGATGTGGTTCGAGACGTGTTTTAATAACGCTACAAATATCTCTAAAATGAATAAAGAGGTTAATAATTTTGAAATTGCACCATAGGGCGAGCATGTACAAAAATCAGTAAATTAGCCATTTATAATAGTTTAAGCGACCGTGCTAGAACCCCAGGATCCGGGGGTGCCTAACACCTTCCCTCGGGTCAACAGAATTCCTTACTCAAGAATTTCTGGTCGCAGACTCCAATTGGCAAGTCGAAAAAAATTTCCTCGATTTCGGATTCAAAAATAAACTGGTGACTTGAGACACCAAAATTCAAACTTATCTCAAGTGGTGACTCTTGTCCCATTTCGAATAATGTCAATTTAATTGGAAAAAATCCATTATACGTTATTTTATCCTTTGGGATAGCCATGTAAAAAGGAGGTGTGACAGCTCTGGAGACTCTGTTGGGGATCGAACCCAGAATCTTTGGTTCAGGGTTCAAGAATTTGAGATTAGAATAACTGTTATATTTGGCCTTTTTCTGATTTCATTACATGTTCTATGCTACGTGCTAAATTCTTTTACCACATTGATATTATCTTAACTGTATCTATGAACTGCTACGAAACCCTTCACTTCTCACCTATGGGGATGTGCTTACTGGTTGAGACTCCCTATTATGTTAGTGTCATACCCAGAAATAAGAAAGAGGCCGGACAAGTTACTAATGCGGATGGTCTTTTGATTACTAAGTGGCTTTGGGTGCACAGTAGACCCTATACCAAGCTTTTAACTTAGAATAACTTGACCTCATGTCAGATCCCTAGTAGGAACGTTTGTTTGCATCACGTGCATTTGACTTTGGGGACTCAATACGTGGGTTGGGTCCATCTAGGACAGGTAACCCGAACTAAAAAGACCATCATGATGCATGTTACGTGCTACTCGTGCATTCATTTTCTTTGGATTCGCATGTTGACCGGCTTGTGAATAAAAATAAATTTGAGATTTGCCGAAATAAATCATTTGCAAATAAAAAATGCTTAATATAGCACCAAAATGTTGTCGGATGTTTCAAAATAAAAAATTTAAAACAAAAGAAAAAGAACTAGGGAAAGTTTTCCAATAATATTTTGGGTTTTTGATAAACTGTTTTGCCGGGTCTAACAATTCTTTTGCAAAAATGCCAAAACCACAAAAACAAATTTTTTAGTCACTTGTTCGAAATAAATCAAGTTGTGCCATTACTACAGAAATTATCCAGATGTTACCATAAGGATTGCCGGAAGGCTGATCTTGCACAACTGGCCACATCCGAGTCTTATTTTGACTAGTAAGGAAGCACAGCCTGAAAAACCTTCACTCTGAAGTGTTGCAAGGCCGTATATGCAAAGTCGGTCCTTGATTTTAAGAAATGAATTTTATCAAATGCCGGTTTTAAAAATTTGAGAATACTAATTCACATTAATAAATGTGCAGAATGAGCATGATAATGAACAAAATCTCCTTGGAGTTGCGACTATGGTGGAATGATCTCGGGGAAGAGGGGCAATACATGGTCAATACATATCTTGGAGGCCTCACTAGTTTGTTGAAAATTAGCCAAGGGGAGACATCATAAAGGCCTTAATCACATTCTGGGACCCGGCCCACAATGTCTTCCAGTTCTTGGACTTTGAACTCACCCCCGATATTAGAGGAAATGACCGGATATATCGGGACCCATACAATCCCTTTGAGACATCGATACTTGATTGCACCAAGAGCCCTCGCCGTGCACAAATTCCTGGATTCCTTGAAAATCAACAGAAAAATTCACAACCCCGACTTATCAGCTGGCTTTTGCACCTTGCAATTTATATATCAGAGGTATGGCCACATCAGATGGTTCAACAACCCTGGGAGTTATTTGTAGCAAAGGAAATCAGCTCAAGTGGGAGGAGCATCGATGTTTTGCGCTGATGGTGTTTTTCTTGGGTCTTCTGGTATTCCCGCGAAATGATAGGAATATTGACATACGGATAGCAGGAGTCATTAGCATTTTAATTACTCAAGCTAAAAGTACCCTCGCTCCTATAATCTTGTCAGAAATCTTCTATGCTCTCACCGCCTGTAAAGCAGGAGGAGACTTCTTCGAGGGATGTAACTCGCTACTGCAAATATGGATGATCGAGCATATATGCCACTGGCCTCCGTTCATGAGTTACGAGTCGCCAACAAAGAGCTGCATACAAGAATTTAGCAACAGGGTTGATGGGTTTAATGTACTTAAGGGTGTCACAGAATGGGTGTAGCATCTCCTAGTCATCACAGCAAATTAGATAAAGTGGACACATGGTTGGCTCCCTGTGGACGAAGTTGTGTATATGCCCGCCACTGGACCTCATTTCCTTCCGATGGGCATCCAAAGCATCGAGCCCTATGCGCCGTATACAGTATAAAGACAATTGGGTAGATGCCAAATGATCCCCAAGGACGAGGATATTTATCGTCATGCGGCTGAGATAAGCCCAAATGGTCAATTCTCTGAAGCCGTTGTATGCAAATTCAAGAGTGAATCTCAATACTTGATAGTCGATACTCGAGTACGTGACGTATCTAAAGGTGAGGTTGCATCTTGGTATGTTGCTTGGTACAAGAGAGACATAGAGCATGGGAGGACAGCTTGGAGACCACATCTCCAAGAATTTTTTGAGACATCGCAAGGGTAGTGGGGTTGGTTAGCCAGCGAAAATGAATATAGGGCTACTATAGGAATGCTGGAAAGGCAAATCCAAGAGTTGCAATTTGAAAACAGTTTGCAAGCTGCAGCCAGTGAGGGAGAAAAGAAGATGTTGACCAAAGAAAACGAAGCCTTACTAGCCCAAATCCAGAAAATAAAGGCAGCCATAGAAAATCCTCCTAGAAGTGCAAAATATGAAAAACTCATAGAAAAATTGCAGCGGAACGTAACCGAATACGGGTTCGACCTGAACAAGGTGGAAAGGGAGCTATCTAGGGTTCGGAAGAAATTGATTAAAAGTTCATAGGAACGAACCCTCATACTGGAGCATCTAAAAGAAATGAACGACAATGAGATTGTTGGTTTAAAGAACAGGGTCCTCATGACTGAAAATTAAATGGCCAAACAAGCCAGGGACTTCAAAGCCGAAAGAGAACTTTTCTATGCGGTAATAGCAGGATTAGAAAAGGATTTGCGACAATTTCAAAAGCTTAATCAAGCAGTCCAACGAACTTTAGAAGCAAGGGCCGAGCAAATTGGGCGTCCATTACAAGAAAAAAGTGTCATTAGGGAAAGGGTGTGGGCAATCGCAGAATATATTACCACAAAGTTCAAACACTTTGAGGACATGATGAAATCAATGTTCTTTGCTACCTCCATGACATTTGTTTGTCAAGTATGGAAGATATCCACTACCTCCAAGAGAGGTTATCACGCAAGCCTGCGGCAAGGCCAGATGATACCTCGCGAGCTCCAAAACTAGTTAAAGTCCTAATGTACTCATACGTTTGTATTCTCTTAAGAAGAGTTTGTCTGTATGTTCTTTTACGCACCATTCGAGTCTGTACGTTTATTATTTCCAAATTAGGTAGTTTCCTTTCATTTTGTTAGCCTTTGTACTCAAAGTTTTCGTCTTTATAAAAATTGAAAATCCCAAAATATCTTGTTATTTCCACCACATTTTACCATGAACTATGCTGGGTCTGATTCATGCGGCGTCATGATACGTAGGAAATCATTATAGGATTCGATCGTATTCTTAAAAGAGGAAAAGCTAATAGCTAACAAGAAGTAGGAAACAAAAAGAACTTTGGAATAAATTCTGGGATGACGCATGCGTCTATTGCGACCATATAGAAACCTGTTAACTGCAAAGGTGCATCATACCCAACATGCGACTTCCTATTTGTATCTATCCCACCCAACCGTTTGAAATTCCAGTTTCAAGTCCAGGTATTTAGAGAATAGTGATTGGGTTATGGTAAGCTAGCATTGCACAGATACTTCACTAGATCAAAAAGAACTGTAAAGATGACATCCTAAATGACTCTACCAGCAGTTCCTATCTTAGAGGATAACCCAATTTTGGGGATCTTAGCCTTAGAATCTGCGGCATTTGAAGATAATAGGATCCTTCGACTCGGAGTTATGGAGATGTGGGACGCCTTGACAAATGGAAAAGAACCTCCAAGTGCTATCCCCAAATTTCCTGAGCTATTCCGAAGGTCAGAGGGTACCTCCACCATACCCATCATCCACCCGAATATCCTCTTGGGGCAGCCTACCATATCGGCTAATTTTGTTGGAGCACCCTCTGAGCCCCATCCTCCGATGTTCACATCTGGTCCAGTTCCTAACATCTTTACAGCTCCTCCGTGCACAGACACCACACATCATGCGGTGCCGATGTCAATGTTTGATCCTATAGCTTTCACATTTCAAACTCCTAACTATCAAAGCAATCCTCCCCCATACCCCGCATACAACTATCTTCAACCAGCAAACGAACTTACACAGGTGCAGGAAAAAACCCGTAAGATGCCTACACAAAATGAAATAACAAGAAGGATGAAAAGTCATGAATACAGTTTGAAAAACATGCAAGGATTAAGTGGGTAAAAGAGTGTGTCTTACTTAGATCTGTGCATGTTCCCACGCGTACATCTTCACTTAGGATTCAAAACGCCGATGTTTGAAAAGTACGATCGCCACAATGATCCCATCGCTCATTTTAAAAAGTACTGTAATACTCTGCGTGGGGCTGGAGGAAAAGAAGAACTACTGTTGGCATATTTCGGGGAGAGTCTAGTAGGCATCGCTTCTGAATGGTACATGGACCAGGATATCACTCGATGGCATATCTAGGATGACCTCACTCGGGATTTTGTAAGGCAGTTCCAGTATAACATCGACATCGCCCCGGATAGGAACTCTTTGGCCAACTTCAAAAAGAAACCTTCAGAAATCTTTAGAGAATATGTTGTAAAGTGGCGCGAACAAGTGTGAAGAGTAAAGCCACCCATGTACGATACATAAATGGTGACCTTTTTCCTACAAGAGCAAGAGGCAGATTATTTTCAAATTATGATGTCAGCAATGGGCAAACCTTTTGTAGAGGCAATTAAGATTGGTGAGATGGTAGAAAATGGCCGGAAAACGGGAAGAATTCTAAGACAGTCCGCCATAAGATCAACCTCCCAGGCAATACAAGGTGACGCAGGATGGGTCGTATGAAACGAAAAAAAGAGGAAGTGTCAATGGAAGCCTCCGAAATGAGAAGACATCATTCTCACAGACCTGTATTCTCGGGAAGGGTTTGTCGATATTAGTATCCCCATCAAGACATGCATTGTGTTCCTCAACCTTATGCATTCATCAATGCCCAGCCGTTTGCTCGACCGCAACAACAAGGCAACAGAAAACATGCCCAGAGAAATCAGCCCCCCAAAATAACTATAACCTCCGCCCTCCGCAAAATAATTACCGTCCTAGGGAACCACCCAGGAGACAAAATATTACATCAATAGGGGAATATTATGCCATCTTATTCCCAAAAATTGTCCATATGGGTCTCCTGCAGCCTGTGCCCTCGAACAGATAGAACCCCTAGTCATTTTCCTATCAAAGGGGCGTACGCTGTGCTTAGGACATGACACTGAAAGCTACTGCACTCTAAAATGAGCGCTGGAGAATTTAATAAAACAAAAGAAAATAGTGCTAAAAGATGAACATGTCCCGAACGTAACCAATAACCCGTTGATGGAACACAACAATGGTCTAGTCATCGGAATAATTTGTTATGACAAAGAATTAGCCCCTTCCTTAAAAGCCATTATAGCTATTGCTGATGCTGACATAAAACCAAAGGTTACCCCCAAGAAGATCAAAGAAAAGGGAATGATAGAAGCCAAGCATCCAGAAGCAGAGAAGAAGTCTGAAATCAAAACTGAGACAACCTCTACCAAGGAAACCATACTTTATATCCCGCGAGGGAGTAAAGAAAAATAGCCCACTTTGAGTCCCCCAAGAATGTTTGAGTTGAACAAAGCGATGTATTTACCTAAAGGAGCTTATGGGGTACAAGGACCGATTAAACCACCAAGGCTGAATGATCCCGTGGTAATCGGTCGCACACCTTAGAAGCCAATGAGAAACCCTTCCACAGTCCACTGGAATTACCAAGAAACCATAGTCACATACAAGGGCAAAGAGATCATCGGGAAACTCCAAAAAGACAATCCCACAAAGAAATATTTAGATATGGAAGAAGTGAACGCTGCTACCAAACGGCGATTTCTACCCAAGAGTCTAGTGAATGCTTAAGAGGCAGAAGCCTTCTTTCAAAAAATGAAAATGCCAGAATAAGAGGTGGTTGACCAGCTCTGAAAGTCTCCCAAGCAGGTCTCTTTATTGTCACTGCTAATAAAATCTCCAGAGCACCAGAAAGTGTTGGCCAAAACCTTGAATGAAGCTTATGTACCAGCTGGAACCTCTGTGGAGCAACTAGAGAAAATGGCGGAAATATTCTTTGCCATTAATCAGGTTACGTTCAGCAAGAATGACCTACCTCCGAAGGTATCTATCTACAACAAAGCCTTGCACCTCAGCGTCAAATGCGAGGGCTATTATGTCAAAACAGTTATGAGAGACGGAGGGTCTAGGGTAGATATATGCCCAGTGTCAACATTGAAAATCATGGAGATTGGAACAGGGAAGATCCGTCCCAACAATGTGTGGGTCTGATTCTTTGATGGAATCAAGAGAGACACCATAGGGGAAATTAACTAATTATTTACTATAGGTCTGGATGACTTTGAAGTGACATTTCAAGAATTGGACAACGACACATCCTACAACTATCTCCTAGGAAGACCGTGGATTCACGCGGCAGGAGCGGTGCCTTCTACTTTTCACCAAATGCTGAAGTTCGAACATGAAAACAAAGAGATTGTAGTCCACGAAGAAGATGAACAATTATTTTACCGGGATCCCTCTGTTTCCTGCCTCGAAGCCAAATAGGGAAGTGAGCATATAGTTTACCAAGTTTGAGATTGTGGTAGCCGATCAACATGAAGAAGGCAAACGACTCCCCCGGGCTTTCCTCACTAATGCTTCAATCATGGTTGCATGAGAGATGACACGCCAAGGGTTTAAGCCAAGCAAGGGACTTTGAAGTTCTCTACAAGGCATAACTGAGTCGGTCGCTTTGCCTGCTGTAGAGAAGTTTTTTGGGCTAGGCTTCCATCCAACGCCAGAAGAAATCACCTGGGCCAAGCGTAAGAAACATCATAGATGGGCTTTACCACAACCCCTACCCCAGTTGTACAAAACAATTTTAAAACCAAAGTATAGTGAGGAAGAGGAAGATGAGAAATTGAGGAAAAATGTGGAGCCATGAGGGAATTATTGTATGAAGCTAACATGATCCAGCTGGGAGAAGGCTCAAGCACTGCTGAAGTGCTCTATATGGGACTGGATGCGAAGTTGAAAAACTGGAAGGCCACGCCTTTCCCAGTCAGGCGGGAGGCCCGGTAGTCCCGCCTTGCTACCTTTTCTTGTATCCCGAGCTATTTCGGGGTGTAGCTCGGGTGTTTTGTTTCATATTTTTTCCTTTAAATTCTTGATGTAAACCCTGTTATCTAACAATTTCAAAGAAATGAAATCGAAATTCATCATTTCCACTTCTCTGTCTTTTTCTGATTTTTGTTTTTTTTTATTTTTCTTCTTTCAGTCGCAATATTGCGGCTTTAAATAAAACGACATGCTCTCGTACTTCATGCCACGACCCAAACATGCTGCCCATTTGTAAAATAATGAACCAAGAACCGGAATATAATGAAGAATAGGTTTTAGGGAAATCAACCGAGAGTTGGAACACTTTCAAAATAAACCTAAGCCGAACTTAAACGATAGTGAACTGGTTAACTTGGACGATTCCAATGAAATCATGGAAACTAAAATAAGCATCCATGCGAATAAAGAAATACGGGATTCCTTGGTTCAACATCTCTTGGAAATCAAAGATGTATTTGCTTGGTCTTACGGTGATATTCCTTGGTTGAGTGTTGACCTGGTGGTTCATGAATTGCCCACGTATCCCGAATTCCCTCCTGTCCAACAAAACAAAGAAAGTCCAAACCTGATGTCAGCAATAAGATCAAACAATAGATCGCAAACTACCTAGAGGCGAGGGTAATCCAGCCGTTCGATACACCACATGGTTGGCCAATGTGGTCCCGGTCCCGAAGAAAGACCAAAAAGCTCGAGTGTGTGTAGATAACAGGGATTTAAACAATGCAAGTCCTAAGGAAAACTTCCCTCTACCAAACATCCACATCTTTGTTGACAACTATGCCAAACACGAGATACAGTCCTTTGTAGATTGCTACACAGGATACCACCAAGTGTTGATGGATGAGGAAGATGATAAGAAAATCACTTTCACTACACCTTGGGGAACTTACTGTTACAAAGTTTTGCCTTTCAGCCTGAAGAACGTCGGGGCAACATATATGAGGGCCATGACAACTATTTTCCATGATATTATGCATCATAAAATAGAAATATATGGGGATGATGTGATTATAAAGTCCAAGACTCAGTTTGATCGTGAAGGGACTTAAGGAAGTTCTTCAAAAGGCTTTGCAAGTATGATTTGAAATTGAATCCTGCCAAGTGTGCATTTGGGGTCCGTCAGGCAAACTTCTGGGATTAATTGTCAGCCGAAGAGGTATCGAGTTGGATCCAACCAAGATAAAATCCATTCGAGAGCTACCTCCTAAAAACGCCAATAAAGATGTAATGAGCTTATTGGAAGATTGAATTATATCAGCCGATTCATCGCCCAGTTTACTTGCACATGCGAGCCAATATTCAAGATGTTGAAAAAGGATGCGGCAGTTAAATGGACTGTCGAGTGTCAAGAGGCTTTTGGCAGAATCAAACACTGCTTGTCCAACCCTCCAATCTTGGTTCCGCCGGAACCAGGAAGGCCATTATTTCTCTATCTAACAGTCCTAGAAACCTCTTTTTGTTGTATTCTCGGGCAGCATGATGCCATAGGAAAAAAAGAGCAAGCCATCTATTATCTGAGCAAGAAGTTCACCAGATACGAGGCCAACTACACACTGCTAGAGAGAACCTGTTGCGCCTTGACATGGGTGGCTCAGAAGTAGTGGCATTATCTGCAAGCTCATACCACCTACCACATAACCAGGCTGGATCCACTGAGGTATATACTCCAAAAACCGATGCCCTTAGGGCGATTGGAAAAATGGAAAATCTTGCTCACAGAGTTCTATATAGTTTATGTCACTCGTACTGCAATGAAAGCTCAAGCATTGGAAGATCACCTGGCTGAAAATCGCGTTGATTATGAATATCAACCTTTGAATACCTATTTCCGTGATGAAGAAGAAAATTCAGTGGAGGTAACATCTGAAGACATCCCCGCTTGGAAAATGTTCTTTGACGTAGCAGTAAGCGCAAAAGCCGTAAGGATTGGAGCAATTTTATTCTTACCCATGGGACACCATTATCAGGCTACAGCCAGGCATGGGTTTTTCTACACAAATAATACAGCTGAGTATGAGGCTTGCATCATAGGCATGAACATGGCCATTGACCATGATGGTGAGGAATTGTTAATCATGGGAAGTTCAGATTTGATCATCCGACAGGATCAAGGAGACTGGGAAACGAGAGATGTTAAAATTATCCCATACAGACATCATGTGGAGGACCTCAGCAAACCGTTCAAGACGGTACAATTCAGGTACATTCCTTGTTGCCACAATGAGTTAGCGAACGCACTCGCAACCTTGGCCTCCATGTTGCCTTACCTCGGAAACGCCTACGTCGATCCTCTACAAATCCAAATCAATGAAAGGCATGGGTATTGTAATGTGACTGAAGCAGAGTCCGGCACACAACCCTAGTATTATGACATCAAGAGGTTCCAGAAAACACAGCAGTATCCCGAGCAAGCCACCAGGGAGAAAAAGAAAACCAAGTGATGGCACGCAAGCAATTTCTTCTTGAGTGGTGATATTATATACAAAAGGACTCCAAATCTTAATTTGGTGAGATGTGTTGATACCGAGGAAGCTGGGAGAATTATACACGTAGTACATACGGGAGTGTGTGCACCTCAAATGAACGGGTACGTACTAGCAAAGAAAATACTTCGAGCCGGGTATTATTGAACTGCCATGGAGAAATATTTCTTAAGCTTCATTCAGAAATTTCATCAATGCCAGGTGCACGGTGATTTGATTCATGCACCGCCAAGTAAATTGCATACTATGTAATCACCCTGGCAATTTGCTGCCTGGGGCATGGATGTCATTGGGATGGTCGAGCCAAAATCCTCGAATGGACATAGATTCATACTAGTTGCTATTGACTACTTCACAAAATTAGTCGAAGCCATCACTCTTAAATCCGTTACAAAGAAAGTTGTGGTGGATTATGTGCATTCCAAATCATTTGTCATTTTGGGTTTCCCCCAACCATCATCATAGACAATGCAACTAATCTGAACTATAATATGATGGAGAAATATGTGAACAATTCAACATAACATATAGAAAGTCCACCACTTAGTGGCCTAAAGCTAATGGTTCCGTTGAATCAGCTAACAAGAACATCAAGAAGATCATAAGGAAAATGATACAAAGCTCGAGGAAATGGCATGAATAGTTTCCTTTTGCATTGATGGGATATCGCACCACAGTGCGCACATCGGTAGGAGAAATTCCCTACTTGCTGGTCTATGGGATTGAAGTTGTCATACCCGCAGAGATACAAATCCCTTCGCTCCGTGAAATTGTCGAAGAAGAAATTGAGGATAGCGAGTGGTTTAAAACTTGTTGGAGAAGTTGTCATTAATTGATGAAAAACGAATGGATGTGGTATGTAACGGGCAGTTATACCAACAAAGAATGTCCCGGGCTTACAACAAGAAAGTGCGACCTAGGAATTCGAAGTCGAGCAGCTTGTATTGAGGCGTATACTTCCTCACAATCACGAAGCCAAAGGAAAGTTTGCTCCGAACTGGAAAGGTCCGTACATTATCAGAAAGATATTGCCTAAATGAGCATTGTACCAAGGCGACGTTGGAGAAGACGAGCCCGAGGCAGTAGTAGATGCAGATGCAGTAATAAGGTATTACGTTTGAACTCCCTACAGCAACGACACCGATTGATTGAAATGACGGAGGCTTTTCTTTCTCGCTACCATAACACTATCAACCCTTCCCAAACCTATTAAGCCGGCTACGTTTCTTTGAGCACCCTATTTGGAACTCAAAAGTGTTGTTGAAAAGAAAAAAATTGAATTAATGAAAAAACAGAGAAAGAAGAAAAATGAAACAAAAAATAATAAGAGAGACAAAGGAGAAAAGAAAAAATAGAAGAAGAAGAAACACGAACAAATTAGTTTAGGAAAAACTTCCTGAACTACGTCTGACTTGATTCCGAAGGGATACGTAGGCTGCCTCTCCCTGAGGTCTAGTCATAGCATAACAAAAACCGCATTTCCCCAAGTAAACAAAATTGGGGAAGAAATGTATTGTTTCGGACACAAATCCACACCAATAGCTCCAAAGTTGTAGATTCCCATCCAACTTTCTTTACTCAAGAAGCCTAGTCCAAGTCTTTCCGATCAATTGGCCAAAACAGGGACGTGAAAAACACCATTGTTGGGATTCAACACAACTCAATGTTGAGAGAAATAAAAGTAGAGAGTCTTATTGGTAAAAACCTCCGGGCACCATAAGGCGACGGCGAGCAGAGAAAAGCAATATGAGAGTATCCGTTTAGCAAAAACTCGCAAAGAGCGCTATCGGGTGACGGCAGAAGAGAAATGAGAGAGGCCGATTGGCGAAAACCCGAAAAGAGCGTCGTCGGTCGAAAGAGGAATATTTTCACTCAAGCCTAAACAAGTTCCCTTGGTTTTGAAAGATTTGAATTCAGAAAAGCAAAAAATGGATCCAGGATAGGTATCCAGTGCAAAAAGCATGTCGTTTTCATTTAAAACCGGCACTGACTCCCAGATAAGTCCTCCCTTTTCCTCCAAAAGAGACATACCCCTCTAAATTCATATTTTGTTTTTATTATTGTTCCCACTCATTTTCCCCTATAACTTTGATGTTCTAACCATTCCGCAAGAGAAGGTAGCAGCGCCGACCTAACGGGATTTTCTCTTGGCAAGAACTAAAAGAATGTCCAGCATCGGCAAACGCATTTAGCCAACCCCAGCTAATCATGACGGCTAACGCTTCAAAAATAGGAAAATGGAAAGAAAATAAAAATCCAAAGAGTCCAGGAAGGGGAATCAAGATTGGAAAGGTTAAGCCTAAGCAAGATAATGGTTTCTACCAAAGATCCCAAAAGCAAGACCTGAAATCGAAATCGGGACAGAACTCATAGCCAAAGGCCTAGAAAACACAAACCAACCCGAAAAATGAGGACCCCCCGGCCAACCTACGAGGAAAAAATCGAAGTCAACAGTTTCTCGTCCAACATAAATAAGGTTGAAATCAAGCAGAACAAGGCTGCAAACCCAATCAGTCTTCAAACAATTAGTTTGTTTTGTTTTTTATTTATAATAGAAGCAGATATAATCTAGAAAAACAAGAGGAACACGCGGTA
This sequence comes from Nicotiana benthamiana, assembly GCA_034376525.1. Classification (NCBI taxonomy): domain Eukaryota; kingdom Viridiplantae; phylum Streptophyta; class Magnoliopsida; order Solanales; family Solanaceae; genus Nicotiana; species Nicotiana benthamiana. The sequence continues at coordinate 45,131,189 of CM067326.1, forward strand.
AACGCAACCAAAGGAACGACGCAAGGACCAAGAATGGTGTTTCATCAATAACAAAAGAGAAGTTTTTCTTTACATTCTTGTTCTACAAACTCATAAATAAACATGATAGCATAGGATTCTAATCCCTAGTTTCCCCTTGTGCAGCTTTTTGATTTCATCGGCATAACCAAAAGATTGCATTCCACCCCCTCCAGCATAGACCAAAGAATGTTGTTCCTTTGCTACCTTGCATAACTCGCGAATTTTCTCTTTACATCCCCCAGAATAACCTGAGGACCCCTTTTCCCACCTTTCACTCCCCAGCGTAGTCTGAGAGTTAGAGCTCTTCTATCCTTAGTACAATTTAAGGGTTTTTCTTCCCTTCTCTACCCGCAGCATAGTCAAAGGATCGTTGTGGCCCTTAACTTCCTTTTAATTCCCTAGCATAGCCTAGGAGTTTTCTCTCAATCCATGCATAACCCGCGGATGCCCCTGGCATAACCCAAAAATTTTTCGTTCATCCTGGCATAACTCGTGGATCTCCCTAGCATAATCTAAGAGTCTTTTCTCAATCTAGTTATAACCCGCGGATTCCCCAAGCATAACCCATGAATTTTTCATTCATCCTTGCATAACCCGTGGATCTCCCTAGATAACCTAGGAGTCTTCTCTCAATCCCGACATAACCCGTGGATTCCCCTTGAATAACCCATGGTATTTTTCATTCATCCCGGCATAACACGTGGATCTCCCTAGAATAACCTAGGAGTTTTCTCTCAATCCTGGCATAACCCGTGGATTCCCTTGGCATAACCTAGGAGTTCTCATTTCATCCAGGCATAACCCGTGGATCTCCCTAGCATAGCATAGGAGTTTTCTCTCAATCCCGGCATAACCCATGGATTCCCTTGGAATAACCTATAAAAGTTTTAATACCGGTATAACCCGTGTATCTCCCTAGAATAAACTAGGAACCTCCATTCAATTCCGGCATAACCCGTGGATCTCCCTAGCATAACCTAGGAGCTTTTCCTTCAAATCCTGGCATAAACCAGGAATTCCTTATCCAATCACGGTACAACCCGTGGATACTCCCTAGCATAACCTAGGAGATTTTCCTTCAAATCCTAGCATAACCCATGAATTCTCCATTCAATCCTTGCATAACCCGTGGATCTTCCCTAGCATAACCTATGAGCTTTTCCTTCAAATTCTTGCATAACTTAGGAATTCTCCATTCTATCCCGGCATAACCCGCGGATTCCCCCGGGCATAACCCACGTATTTCTTCATAACCCATGGCTTTTCTTCCATCCCTAGCAGAGACTTTTCATTTGCATCCCGGCATGACCCGCGGATTTTTTTTCTTACCCCAGCAGGGACTTTTTCATTCTTCTCTCAGCATATCACGTGGATCCTCCTCCTATCCCTCGTAGGGACCCTTTCTCCTACCCCGGCATAACCTAGCAATCAGTACAAAGGATACGCAATCTTGACTTTTGTTGTTTTTAGAAAATAGCTCAGATTTGTGTTGTAAATAACTCACGAAATTTTCCCAGTTAATACTGGGGCAGAAAAATTTCTTTTTTTTCTTTTTTTGATGTTCGAGCTGGTTATTCCTCAAAGCACAGAATTCGAGATGATCGGGAGTGGGGGCCTCAATCTAAAATAAGAGAAGAAAGAAAAGGACAAAAAGAAATGAATTCAAAATGACGAAGCAGACAGAGACACGGATTGCCCAAATTTGATTGAAATCTCAAGACCCGCTTGTCCTGTTTTGTTTCAAAATTGAGGAATAAGCCAGGAACTGCAGCTAACGAGTATCGGGATTCAGATCGAAATCTGCTACAAGAGCTAGCCAAGACTCGAGATCAATTTTCAAGAGACTCATGGATAGAAATTTTGTAACTCATAGATGATAGACCTAGCTAAATTAGATGTTGTTTTTCTTTTGTGTAATAAAGAGTCGATAAGCTGTAGCAGCAACAATAGAAGTGAAATCACAGCCCATGGTAGTGCTAGCTACCAAAACTTCCAGAACGACACAGACATGATTCCTTTATCGCCAAGGATATGTAGGCAACCATTGAAGCAAGGTTTGGTCAGGAATTATTTCAAAAAGGCTTCACACAAAGTATTTAGTCGAATGAAAATCGCTCATGATTGCACCATTGTCTTTGAACGAAAACTCTTCGTGTTTTCTAGCAAAGAAGGGCAGCTGTGAGCATGTTATTTTTACCTCGTTAAAATTACTTAAGTTTAGGATTTTTCCTCTTTAATATTTATTTTTAGGATTTATTTTCAGGATTTATTTGCGCATATCAGTGTGTTTTTCATTAATGCATGCATAAAAATCATAAAAATAACAAAAAAATTGCACAAGCATTTAGGATTTAATTACACATAGATTTGTTAAATAAATTGGTAATTAAGGTTTATTTTTGCAAAAATCAAGTAGTTATTTTGGCATTGCATTGTTTAGCATTTCATGGTTAATTTTCATTTTTTGTATTTTTTATTAACTTTGCACAATTAGGTAGTTATTAGTCAAATTTAAACTAATTAGGATTTTAAAATACAATTAGAAAATAAAATAAATAAGTAAAAAAAAACAAAAAATAGGTTTTTAAATTGACCCAGGTTGGCCACAATTGGGCCAAACCTGGGTGGCCAAACATGGAACCCTTTTAAAATATCCATGACTCAACCCAATAACCTGTCCCCAACCCGATCCGTGTAAGAGACACCCTAAAATGACACCGTTTTGGGGCGATCAATCTCAGCCGTCTATCACAATCAATCCAACAGCCATGAAACCCCTACCCCAAATCTCATATATATGTCCAAACACCTCAAGTCTATCCAGAGACAAGAACCGTCTTTCTCGTATATGAACTACGTCATTGTATCACCACCCTGTCGCCACCTTCGATCTGCCGTCTACCACCCCTGAACCACCCTAACGTCGCCACCCGATATCGCCTCACGACGGTACCTAGCCACCAAACAGCCTCAAAATTACACCACTAGACCTCCTCAGCCTCCCCTTTCCCCTCCCGCCATTAGTTTCCCTCAAAAATCACCACAGCTCATTGAATATTCGACAAAAGAGTCGCCGGACCTACCATCTCCGGCGACACCAACCCCAAATCGATCCAAAATAACACCCCTGAACCACCTCTTCCCCTTCTTCCCCACTATCTAAACATCGTCCTTTGAATCTTCATGGTTTGTCTCGAATATCAAATCGAAGATTTGTCCCAAACCCTAAACTCACCAGACCTCCCTCAAATTGGTCCCTAGTGAACGTCAAATGTTCCCATTCACAACCCTGCCACCCACGATCATCGAATACAACTAGACACGACTGAAAATAAAATCTAAAACCCCATCCTGTTTCATAACCATTTGACCCTCCCATGAAACCCTTTCCCTCTCTCCAATGCGCAAGGCAAAGGCCTTGGAAGGCCAAAAGACCTCTCAAAAGAGGTCAAAGAACTGTAGAATTGGAAGAGTCCAATTTTAGGGTTACAAGAAAGGAAGCTAAGTTCCCTACCTCTTAATTTCTCTTAATCCTTGATTTTGTGTGATTTTCATTTGTTCTCTATCTGTTCACCCATCCTCGTCTTCTCTTGCTTCTGATTTTCTTGTTCATGGTATAATTTAATTTGTTCTTCAAAATGTTTTGAGTAGTTGCTTCCTTCCAGAATCATGTGCTCATCCTTCACTTCTTTTACTTCCAATCTTCTTTATTGTTATTTGTTTTATTACATCATGTTTTTCTATCTGTTAATCTTTGAAAATTCTGACTAGGTGTCTCCATTTAGAGTCATATACTTTTCTTGGTTCTCTTGATTTTCTTCACTTGCATTTGTTAAATATGCTAAGTTTCCTTATTTCCCTTCTGAGTGTTTTAATTTCATGTGTCTGTCTTTTAAGTTTTTTAATTTCTTGGGGTTCTCCTTATTTCTCTTCTAAGTGTTTAATTTCCGTCGTTCATCTTTTAATTGCTTTAATTATTGTATTCTTCTTTATAAGTGCTTTTTGTTTTCTACTGAGCGTTTCAATCTATTCATCCTTATAATTGTTGCATAGATGCTTTAGGTTCTCTTGTAGGTGTTTTAGTTCTTCTTTTCGTTTGCTTCTACATTTCGTTAATGTAAAGGCATGCATGCCCATTTACTCATCTGTTAGGTTTTTTTTTTCTGGTTAGTGATTTCTTTTCCACCATATTTCTTGGTTTTAAGATTGGATGAGCTGCTTCTAAATAAGTTTGCTAAATATCAAAATTCATGACAGTCCCTAAATAAGTATGCTCTGATTTTTCATTTCTTCTGCTCTCAAATTTGATTAGTATCCATGTGCTTATAAAGGTTGTCATAATTGGTTCCATCTTTGTTGCTGGGTAATTTAAAGTCCACATTGATGTATTTTCTTGAATCTATGTATTTGATCAAATTTTAACTCTTGGTTGTTTGTTTCTACATAATTTAGTCTGCAATTCAGAATTTTATCTTGGTCTATAACCTGAAGTAACTAAGTAGGGTCATTTTCTGATAATATCGATAAGAACCAGTGTTTAAATACTTAGACTAGTAATTAGGAAAAGGGACCGCGGTATTAAAGGAATTAGAACATAGAGAATCTTGTAACAAAGTCCTGGAACATTCTAGTGAAGGTCCATGCAATTTCCGCCTCAAAACATGAGACACAAGTCAGAAAACCAAGGATCATTTAAGCAAAACTTAAAATGGATAAAGGACTAAGAGGAAAGCAAAGAGAATTATGTTGCCCTAATGTTTCAATTATAAAAGGAACATCTTATCATTTTTAAAAGAGATCTTCTTCAGTATTTTTCGAGAGAGTTAGAATATAACTTTTAGATATAAATAAACATTACACTTTCATACATTATTCAGAAAATCCTTTTCAATAAACATTAGAATATAATTAAACCTTCTTTAATAATCAAAGTTTTATTTAATACAAGTTGAAGATGGACTGATTGAATGTGCCTTTGGAGCTGTTAGAGAGATCTATTCGCATTATTTTCTCCTCAAACATTTGGGTTCCTGGGTTAATGGCTATTTTGGCTTTTGTTCTTGCTTGCTCCTCGCTTAAACTCATTCATAGGCTCTTCTTTCTCTACGGAAATTCCAGGTACCAATCCTAACTCAAAATCTGAGAACTAATAGATATGTACGTTCGATATTATAGCTGATAATGAAGACAATTGTATTTTTATGTATAAATGTATATTATGAATGTTATTTACCTTTCAGTAGTATTTCCGGTATTGTAATAGATATAAAGGTGTAATAATGTTGGACTGTGCTTAGAATTGAAAATTTAATATGTCCAAATTTAGTAGTTTTAAAGTAGGTCAGTCTATAATTTGCTTGATGTTTATGATTTAGTCTATAAAAAATAGGAATTTTTATGTTTGTACACATACTCTGTACGATGAGTACATCAATTCCTTTCCTTATATGCCAAATCCAAATCTAAGTTATCGCTCATTAAGTTGTTAATATAAATCATTATCAGTATGTTTTCTTTTAAAAAAATGATGATCAATTATACAATGTCAATAGTTGTAGTATGGCAAAATAGAAGTGTTGTTATCATCCTCTACGATGGATTTGTAATCCAATGTTTCTAGGCTCAAATGGAAGGACCAGAATGCCATTAGCTATGAGACATAAAGAAATGTATTCCCTGGGCCCAATAATAAACAAAGCCCAAATTGCAAAGCCATCCATGAATGAGGTTGAAGATATAGATGTTGAATCTCCCTTTGAATTTAACACTCGCGTATGAATTTATTATGACATATTTTAGAGACGAGCATTATAGAAAACTAAAGTTGCTTTAGGTTTTCTATATGAAATAAAGTGAGCCGCGCTTAAATAATCACACACTATGTGGGCTACTTAACTTAGTAAAAATACATAGGAATTTGGAAGTGCTATTTAGTGAATTTCACGGCCTTCCACGAATTTCCAAAAGCGTAGTTGCTATAGGTGGACAAGTTAATAAAATATCCTCCTAAACACGGGTGCGCATTGATGCAACCCACATCCAAGTCTCAGTGATATTAAAATATTTCAAGAACCCGAGTGCATTTATGTGACGTGGTTAAAGACGTGTTTTAGTAACGTTGCAAATATCTCTAAAATGAATAAAGCAGTTCATAATTTTAAAATTGCACCATAGGACGAGAATGTGCAAAAATACGGAAATTAGCCATTTATAATAGTTTAAGCGACCCTGCTAGAACCACGGGATCCGGGGGTGCCTAATACCTTCCCTCGGGTCAACAGAATTCCTTACTCAAGAATTTCTGGTTCGCAAACTCCAATTGGACATTCGAAAAAATTTTCCTCGATTTGGGATTCACAAATAAACCGGTGACTTGGGACGCCAAAAGCCAAACCTATCCCAAGTGGAGACTTTTAAATAAATAATTAATCTCATTTCAAATAATGTCACTTTAATTTGAAAAACTACCTTATACGTTTTTTTATCCTTTGGGGTAGCCATGTAAAAAGGAGGTGTGACACCCATAACTCAAGATTGTACGTCAAAGAAAGATAGAAATAACCCACAAATTTAAATCTCAATCAAACTCTTTTTATCACATTCAAACCATATGAACACATCTTGCAATCGCATCAGACTCATCACGTAGCCATCCAACTAAAAATTCCATAAATGGGGACACTGCGGGACATATAAATCCAAAAATATCAGCTCATACAATCAACACCTCTGTGCTCAAGCAACAATGAAAACCCGGCTCAAGTCCTTCGGACTGGCCTATCGTCATCATATCAAAATCACATCTCGCACCTCCTCCATGGAATCAGAAGTCATCGATGCACCATTGGTACCGAGCACTCATGTGCATATACGAATGCGTGGGAGGAAATTCAAATGATTATGCTTCTAGCTAAATTGATACCGCACGATAAGGAAAGATAGATGGAAAGTATATTATAGATGCCATGTAGCCTCTCGAAGATAGGTATGGACGTAATCATACCCATCCGTAAGACTCTACTAGACACATGCTCATGGCTTGTAGAACCTATGAACCTAGAGCTTTGACACCAATCTGTCACAACCCATGATTCACTAGTTGTGATGGCTCCTAACCTAACCCGCTAGGTAAGCCAATTTAACAATTATTCATTTCCAATTAAATTAGTAAAACAAATAAATGAAAGTAATTATCTGAACTTATACATTTCCCAAGGACTGGTAGTACAAATGATGAGCTTCTAATAATAGAGTTTACAAAAGTGATATGAAGTAAATACAACTTCTGTTTGGAAAGTATACAAAAAGAGTCTTATAAATTCTATGGCTACCATGAACAAGCATCAGTTACAAAAAGAATACAAGTACATCTTCAAATCCATCTCCCATCGAACAGAACAACATTATCAGCGATCATCTGCACGTAATGTGCAGAAGTTTAGTATGAGTACAATCAACACCATGTACTGAGTAAGTAATAAACCTGAACTTAGGCTGAAAGTAGTGACGAGCTAACACAAGGTTAGGTCCAATGCCAATATTCCACAACAGTTCATGACATCATAATACAAGTAATAAAAGAAGTATCTCAAAATTAAAATGCTCAACTCATTCACAGTTCCAGAAAAATAGGCATGCTTTTCAATATCTCACTGAAAACTCAAATATCTTACCGAAAATGCTAAATATACAAATAAGTTTGAAATCTGTTCTTTTTCCAAAATACTTTAAATAATAAGTGAGATGTTTTGTTTTCTTTCCAGATAACAAGTGAAAATACCTCTTTATACCCCATATCAATGTGTGTAAAAAGAGACGAATGACATGATACTATACATCATGAGGAAAAATGCATCTCTATGCCTATTTGTCATGTGTGCATGCAAATGCCATATACCTCATAGATGGATCATGTACTTACATTATCCAGGTAGTACATCCTACTGCCTCACACCTCTCTCACTATGCTAAATGATATGCACTCTCAAACATCCAGCACTGTACAATAACCATTACGGCGTGCATCTATATCCCTATGTATGATATATATATTCGAATGAGCTCCATGGGGGTGTGCAGACTTCGGAGGTCCCCCTTTAGCCCAAGTGATATATCGTTGTGGTGTGCAGCTCGATCCAATCTAGTTGCAATGTGCAAATCAATCCATAATATATACACGCACACACACACACACACACACAAACACACACACACACACATTTATATATATATCTGTAGTCCTATAGCTTGTTGCGGCCTGCAACCGGATTCTTTAGCATAAGTATAATCAATATATCACTGTGGCGTGCAGCCGGATCCTAAAAGGATAATAGATATAGTATGTTGTGGCATGACACCTTATCCCAAAGAATCACTCTTGCTCAAGCCCTCCACTTCACTCCGTCATCAATCTCTCTAGTGTCACTCAGGGGCTCACAATGTCATAAGTCTCGCCCAACAATTATGATTTGATGTATCAATAAAATAATAGAGACTAAGATATAGAATGAACGCATGAATATGACTCATTACGAAATATCAATAAAATCAGTGAGATGATAGCAAAAAATGACCATTATGGGTCCCAACAACATCAGAAGCCTAAACATGATATTTAGCATGATTGATAGCTCAATTACTTTTTCCATATGGTGAGATATAAAAAAATAAGGGCTAACATACAGTGCTATGGAAGCAACAGAGTATTAATTCACATGGTGCACACCCACACGCCCGTCACCTCGCTTGTGGGTCGCCTCAATAGCAATCACATAACACGTAATGCGGGATTTCATACCCTCAACACTAAGTTAAGAAGAGTTATGTACCTTTATCAAGACAATTCCAATACCAAGTAAGCCCAGGGATGTAACAGGAATACCATCACGCACATAGCGACCTCCGAACGGCTAAATACTAGCCAACAGCAACTCAGCTATATCAATTAAAGCACAAGGAAACAATTCCACATGATAAAGATCGAATCCTAAATGAAATCCCAAATCCGGCCAAAAATCACACCTAGTCTTGCACCTCAAAATCAGCCAAAAATAAAAAATCCAATAAGTTATTCAATTACAAGTCCAACCATACTAGTTTCACTCAAATCCAACTCTAATTTGGTGTTCAAAACTTAAAAATTCATATTATAAACGGTTAAGGGTCAAATATATCCTTGTACTATTCAAAATAGGTCATATTTATCATCCGTTTGAATTCTTTAACAAATATATCCCCACCGTTATACATTAGGGTCATATATATCCCTCAGCCGTTACAACTTGTTTCCAGATTTTTTTTAACACGTGGCATTAAACCATTGGATCAGCTGACCCACCCACTCGATTAATTAAACCCGCCCGACCCAGTATATTAAACCCGCCCCGACCCCAGGTTATTATATACTCAGTGGTTATCCATCCTCATCATTCAGGATCTGACAAAGATGCTGTTAAGATTACGATTGCTGGTTCAAGCGCCAATGGAGGGGATAGTTGTGGAAGCAGCAGCGCACCTGGGGACTTACAAATTGTTGAGGCTGGTAATATGGTGATTTCCATTCATGTTTTGAGGGATGTAACTAACAACTTCAGCAAAGTGAATATATTGGGGAGGGGTGGATTTGGAACTGTGTATAAGGGGGAGTTGCATGATGGAGCTAAAATGGCTGTTAAGAGGATGGAATCTGGAGTTATGAGTGAGAAGGGTTTGGACGAGTTCATATCTGAGATTGCAGTACTTACTAAGGTTCGCCATAGGCATTTGGTTACACTGCTAGGATATTGCTTGGATGGAAATGAGAGGCTACTTGTATATGAGTATATGCCACAAGGGACACTCAGCATGTATCTTTTCAACTGGACGGAAGAAGGGTTAAATCCTCTCGAATGGACAAGAAGACTAACAATAGAATGGACAATAACTTCGATATAACGCTGGAGTATAAAATAAGCTGGGGTCGGGGCGGGTTTATTACACCGGGTAGGGCGGGTTTAATTAATCGAATGGGTGGGTCATCTGATCCAATGGTTTAATGCCACGTGTTAAAAAAAATCTGGAAACAAGTTTTAACGGCTGAGGGATATATATGGCCCAAATGTATAACGACGGGGATATATTTGTTAAAGAATTCAAACGGATGATAAATATGGCCTATTTTGAATAGTACAAGGATATATTTGACCCTTAAGCGTATTATAAAACTTTAGGCAAAGAACCCATAATTCTCTTTAAAATTCATCCACCAAAAGCTAAAATCGATTATAGATTCATAGAATATAACAAAAATCGAGTAGAGAATGATTACCCAAATTCATATGGTGATAATAGCTCCAAGAACTACCTAAATCTGGCTCCATAGATCCAAAAATACAGAAATATCCAAAACCTTTGACAAAAAGTACTTTATACTTCTGCCTAGAGATCTTCTTTCACGAATGCAGTATACCCATCACGTTCGCACTGAGAAAAAACCCCAGCCACCAATATGCTCTACACGTTCACGGCACAAGCCTTGTGAATGCGATAACACTAAATATAGAACAACGCAAAATAAGTGCATGCCTCGTAGAAGCGATGAAGAAATATACACCACTCTAGACCCAAGCTCCACTCCACACAAACACGATCTCTCCTACACGAACGCGAAGATGACGAGCCCCAACTCTTCACTAACTTGGACAAATATTTGCGACCCGATGAAGAAAATCTCACTACCATCAAAATACTGTGTTCACGACACTTGCGTTACGAATGCAATGAAGGACTGCGACACCAAACATCAGAATACACTAGCTTTAAAAAATGATGAAATATAGCCTGATATCAACTACAAACACGCCCGAGCCTCTCGGGACCCCGTTTGAACATGCCAACAATTTCCATAACATAACACAGACCCACTCGAGGCTTCGAAACACGTATAACAATACCGAAACGATGACTCCAACCTCAATTAAAAATAATTGAACTTTGAAACGTCAAACGTCTACAACCTATGTCAAAACCTATTAAATCACGTCTGATTGACCTCAAATTTTTCACACAAGTCACATTTGACATTTCAGACCTATTCAAACTTCCAAAACTGGAACCCAACTTCGATATCAAAAAGTCCACTCGCGGTCAAACCTTCCAAAAATATCACCTTTCCCCATTTCAAGCCAAACTCTACTACGAACCTCCAAATCACAATTTGAACGTGCTACTAAGTCTAAAATCACCCAACGCAGCTAACGTAACCAAAAGAAATCCAATCGAAGGTCAAATTCTAAAAGTCAAACTTCGTTAATCCATTCAAATTTAAGGTGTCTAGCTGAGAATCATTCTTTCGAATCAATTCTGATTAACCTAAAAATCAAAATCGACGATCCACATGAGTCATAATACATCATACGGAGCTGCTCGTGCTCTCAAACAACCGAGGAAATTTCAAATGCTCAAAAACACCTGTCAGGTCGTTACACATGCCTATTTATAATTTCGGCACATTATTTATTAATACTTAGTAAGTGTCGATGTCGATCCCTCGTCACTACTTTTTAGAGATTAGACTTGATACTTACAGGGTACATTATATATACTCACACTACAATTCTGCACTAATTATACAGGATCTAAGGCAAGTGCGTATGGAGGCCATTCAGGCTCGTACTCCTGCTACCTGGAGACCTAGTGGTGAGCTTCTCCCTATTTCCCGTTCTGCAGAACTCGGAGTCTCTTCTTTTTTTGTATTTGTTTTTCTATTTCTCTTACTCCATCTAGTAAAGTAGGATACTTTGTATATATTACTAGTTTGCTCGTGCACTTGTGACACCGAATTTTGAGAGATTCTACTAGGTATTTTATGGTTTTTAATTATTAAATTTCACTACTTCACTCATTTATTTATTTCATGCTTTCATTCTTATTATAACCTATTAATTTTTCCTTTATTAAATAATAAAAATACTGACTTTAAAAATATTAAGATAAATAATTACATAGATAATTCACCGTTGACTTATCTGGCGGTAATGTTGGGCGCTTATGCGCTAATTCATCCCAGATCTACATTATCATATGTTACACCCTTTCTGGCTAATAAGTTTGGCATTGAACTTAATTTGATAAGTAACACCCATGCAGTATCTACTCCGATAGGAGATTCTTTGATTGCTAGAAGAGTATATAGAGGCTGCACTAAGATGATTAGTAGCCGTCAAACCTCGGCAAAATTATTTTAGTTTGAAATGGTTTATTTTGATGTGATAATGGGGATGGACTGGTTGGCCTCATGCTATGAAAATGTTGACTATCATACGAAGATGGTTAGGATTCAATTTCTTGGTGAACCCGTCATTAAATTGAAGGGGAATATTGCTATGTCGAAAGGTAGGTTTATTTCATATATTAAGGCAAGGAAAATGATCTCAAAAGGTTACATTTATCATCTTGTTTGCATTAGGGATTCAGAGGCGAATGCGAGTACTCTACAATTAATACCCGTGGTCAATGAGACTAAAGATGTTTTCCTAGATGAACTCCCATGCCTTCCTCCTGAAAGGGATATTGAGTTTAGCATTGATGTGTTGCCTGACACTTAAACTTTCTATATCACATTATACAGAATGGCCCCGGCAGAGTTGCAACAGTTAAAGGTGCAATTAAACGACTTGCTGCACAAGGGCGTCATTAGGCCTAGCACTTCACCTTGAGGTGTGCCAATTCTATTCCTGGGGAAGAAAGGCGGGTCGTTACGTACGTGTATCGACTATCGAAAGTTGAACAAGTTTACCATAAAAAACAAGTATCCACTTCAAATAATTGACGACTTATTTGACTAACTCCAGCGTGCCAAGTACTTCTCCAAGATTGACTTACGTTCGGGGTATCATCAGGTGATGGTTAATGAGAAGGATATTCCGAAGACGGCCTTCCGGATAAGATATGGGCACTTTGAGTTCTTGGTGATGTCGTTCGGGCTAACAAATGCTCTGGCAGCTTTTATGGATCTAAAAAATATAGTATTCAGGCCCTATCTTGATGTGTTCGTGATTGTATTCATTGATGACATTCTGGTATATTCTCGTTCACAGGTGGAACATGCGGGCCCTTTGCGGATAGTATTACTGAAATTTTAGGATCGTAAGTTATATGCTAAGCTCTCCAAATGTGAATTATTGCTGAACGCAGTAGCATTCCTTGGCTATGTGATATCTGATGAGGCATTAATATCGACATTAAGAAGGTAGATGCAGTAAAGAATTGGCCGAGACCAACAACAGCATCAGAAGTCTGCAGCTTCCTATGGCTAGCAGGATATTATAGGTGATTAGTAGAAGGGTTTTCCTCCATATCAGCGCCATTGACTATGTTGACACCAAAAGCTACCAAGTTCAAGTGGTCTGACACTTTTGAGGGTACTTTTCAGGAACTGAAGAATTAATTTACATACGCACCAGTGCTCGCTCTCCCTGAAGGAACAAAAGAATATGTGGTAAATTGTGATGCCTCAGGTATAGGTTTGGGATGCATATCGATGCAATATGGAAACGTGATTGCTTATGCATCTAGACAATTGAAGAAGCATGAAAAGAATTATCTGACCCATGAATTGGAAATGGTTGTAGTAATATATGTTTTGAAGATATGGCATCACTACTTATACGGCGTCCATGTTTACATCTACACATATCAAAACAGTTTACAATACATCTTCAAGCAAAAAGAGTTGAATTTGAGGCAGCGTAGGTGGCTTGAATTACTGAAAGACTAAAACGTCGAGATATTATATCATCCCAGTAAAGTCAATGTTGTGGAAGGCACTCTCAACCGTAATTCAATGGGAAGCTTAGTACACATTGAGGGAGGTAGATGGGGTTTGACTAAAGAGCTTCATTATCTAGCCAATATGAGAATCAGATTATTAGACTCTCAAGACGGAGGTGTTATTGTAAATAATACATCCGAATCATCTTTGGCAGCCGAGGTAAAAACACGGCAATATGAAGATTATACTTTAGCACGATTGAGAGAGAGCATTCAACTGTGTAAAATCATTGCTGTTGAGATCGGAGGACATGGGGCACTGAGATACCAGGGCCGATTATGTGTGCCTAATTTGTTAGGGTTGCGAGAAAAGATTATGAATGAGATTCATCAATCCAGAATATTTTATCCATCACGGCTCGACAAAGATGTATTATAATGTCAAGGAGTAGTATTGGTGGGATAATATGAAGAAGTCGATTGCAGAATTTATAGCCAGTGTCCCAATTGTGAAAACGTAAAGATACAACATCAGAAACCCGGTGGATTGCTTAAGAATATAGAGATTCTGAACAGGAAATAGGAGGTGATTATTATGGACTTTGTTATTAGATTACCTCGCTATTATCATAGTTTTGACTCCATCTGGGAGATAGTTTATTGACTTACAAAATGTGCCCATTTTTTACAAGTTAAGACTGCTTACACGGCTGAAGATTATGCGAAGTTATTTATCAATGACATTGTTAGGCTTCATGGTGTGTCGGTATCTATTACATCAGACCGAGGAGCTCTTACGGCTAACTTTTAGAGGCCTTTTCAGAGGGGTTTAGGCACATAAGTGAATCTCAGCACTGCATTATATCTACAAACTAACGAACCGGCTGAACGTACCATTCTGAAACAGGAAGAGATGCTACGATCATGTGTTCTAGATTTTAATGGAAATTGGAATGACCATTTTCCACTCATAGAATTTGCCTACAATAATAGGTTCCAATCCAGTATTAAAATGGCCCCATATAAGGAACTACATGGGAGAAGATGTAGATCACCAGTTAGATGGTTCGATGTTAATGAAACAGAATTATAAGGGCCAAATTTGATTCACCAAGCCATTGAGAAGGTGAAGGTGATACGGGAATTATTGAGGACGGCAGAATGTAGGCAAAAGTCTTATTCCAATGTATGACATCATGATATGGAGTTTGAGGTTGGCTATTGGGGTTTCCTGAGGATCTCACCAATGAAGGGTGTTATGCATTTTGGGAAAAATGTAAGCTGAGTCCAAAATATATCAGTCAATATAAAATTCTTCAACGAATTGGACAAGTTGCTTATGAATTGGAATTGCCATCAGAATTGGAGACTGTCCACCCGGTATTCCATGTATCTATGTTGAGAAAATGTATTGGAGAACTTTCTCGATTTGTCCCTATCAAAGATTTACAAGTTACAGATGATCTATCACATGAACAAGTGCCAGTGGCTATATTAGATCAACAAGTCTGCAAGCTGAGAACAAAAGATGTAGTCAAAGTATTGTGGAGGAACAAGATATAGAATAAATGACATGGGAAGCGAAAGAAGAGATGAAGTCTAAATACCCTTAACTATTCCATAATGA
The DNA here is from genome assembly GCA_034376525.1 of Nicotiana benthamiana. Taxonomy (NCBI): domain Eukaryota; kingdom Viridiplantae; phylum Streptophyta; class Magnoliopsida; order Solanales; family Solanaceae; genus Nicotiana; species Nicotiana benthamiana. Next base: position 45,146,586 of record CM067326.1, read on the forward strand.
TGATAACAAGGCTACTGGTGGAAAGCAGGATATATTAGAAAGGTGAAACGACTTTATGAGGTAAACAATGACTTGACAACACTCTTCCTTAATACAAAATAGTGATATGCAGACAATGAACATGTCCATAATGCTCTGTGTATCCTTGTTAGGCCATACGTTCGGCTTATTTGCTTTAAAATTTTCGTAGTGACCATTATTTTAGGGGAAAATTGACAAAAAATTTCCGTTGAAATCCACGCTGATTTGGACACCCCATAAAACCTTACATTCGAGGATGAATGTTCCTAAGGGGGTAGGGTGTTATAACTCATATGCACACGGGTTAGTTCATGCCATATGTTAGTTATCATAAATCCAAGAAGTAATTATCCTTTAGATGATAAGAAGTTAATCATATTGATCTTAAGTGATACAAGGGTGTATAAGGGTGATTAACAAGTATCAGAAGATGAAAGAATCAAGGATGTTGTAACTTGTATTTTCGGATAAACCTATAGGTTCTTAATACACTCAAGAGGTCATATTTTAAGGTATTTGAAACATATAATATCCATTTCATAGTCTTGAAGTCAAACAAGTTATGAAACAAAAGTCGACAAAAACTGTCGCAACTTAGGTTCCTGGTTTTAATTAAACTTTTGGTCAAATGTCATTAAGATTTTCTCCCAATCTACTTGGTATTATGGGTAGATCTACCAAGAAAAATTAAGATCTAGGAGTCTAGCTTTAAACTCATTAAACTGTTTATCAATACATCATCGGAGTTGAGAGATATAGAAATTTTTTTGAGAGGTGCTAGGTGACAAGTAGGTGTGTCACCTACTTGGTGAAATGACATCCCAAAACCTCAAAACAACCGCTCCGGTCGTTATAGATCTCATAGAGGAATTTAGCACGTGAGGGGTCCAAGTACAGTGTTCTACTCGTTCGCATGAGAGAGGATGTGTTCGCATAAAAGGGAAAGTTGAAGCATCGCGTTCGTCACTGTTTGGTCTCGTTCGCATAGCTCATTTTTCAAGCTTTCGATTTTTGTGCTTCGCGATTGCATGAGCATGGTCGCAATCGCGATGAAGGAACTACATGAGCTAGGCAGAATTTGAGGATTTTAAGATCTCTTTGAAGGGAATTGAAGAGGGATTCAAGGAGAATTTATTGGAGGTAAGTTTTGTACACCAAAAACGTTATTCTATTGTGAAATTAATCTTCAAATACATGGAATGATGGATAAAAATTGAATAGCTAGGGCTTGGAATTTTGAATTTTTAATCTGGGATTTAAGGGGTCATTTGGACTCTAGTTTTTGTGTTCTTGTACTGTATAGACTCGTGAGAGTATGAGGTTTCTGAAAATATAAGTTTCATCTCATTCCGAGACGTTCGCCTGAGGAGCGTTTTTGTAATTTTACCTAATTTCACGTCTTAGCTTTGAATTTAATCGTAGAATCAGTTGTTTGAGTTTTGATTTATTATATGTCGCGAATTGGATAGATTTTGTACATTCGGAGTCATATACTCATGGGAAAGCCATGATTTCTAGTCGACATAGAATCAATTCGAGGTAAGTGGCTTGTCTAACCTTGTGGGGAGGGGAATTCTTCCCTTAGGATATAATTTTTTGTAATTGAACTGCCTTGTGCGTGTGGTGCGAGCACGTGCTTGTACAAGTTGTTGAAAAATTTCTTTTTTCTTAAAGTATTCCTTAGCATGTCCGTTTTTCCTGCTTTACTGTAATTTCTGACTTAACCTGTTGTTAGTTAGAATAGCATATTTAGTTGACATATATTGTCTATTTTTTAAACTGACTTAGTTGCATTACGTGTAACATGTTAGGCTAGAATTGACTATTTACTTATATGAAGTTGGCTTTAATTTAATATTCATGTGTCACTGCTATGTATTTTAAATTAGGACTATGGAACGACATTTCGGGAGATCACCTATATGGAAGATATGATTTGGATCGAGTTGCAGGATACCAAGAGATCCCTGACATTTATATTGAGGATACCATCCTCAGGATACCGAGGGATCCTTGGTATTTTTACAAAGGATACCAAGAGATCCTCGGGATACCAAGAGATTTGTGGTATTTATATTTAGGATACCAAGTTATTCTCGGGATACCATGAGATCCCTGGCATTTATAGTGAGGATACAAGGATATTCTTGGAATTTATATAGAGATACAAAAAGATCCACGGGATACCAAGAGATCTCTGACATTTATATCGAGGATACCAAGAGATCCTTGGGATACTATGAGATCCCCATTTATTATTATTCTTGTTTGGAGCCAATATTTCCTTGTGATCTGCCATTATATATGTTTTTCCGTGATTATACTCTTATTATCTATATAGACTCTTGCTGTAGATTTTAAATTATACTGCTTATCTTATCTTTTCATTAGTATTATTATTTTACCTCAGTAGGGCCTGACCATCCTCGTAACTACTCAATCAAGGTTAAGCTTGGCACTTAGTGAGTACCGTTGTGGTGTACATATGCCCCTTCTGCACATGTTTTTCATGTGTAGATCCATGTACCTCTATTCAGCTTATTATCCTAGAGGTAGAGAGATCTAGCAGAGACTTTGAGGTACATCTGTCGCATCTGCAGACCAGGAGTCTCTATCTTATTATAGCTTTACCAGTTAGCTTTTCTTTCATACTATTGTTTTAGACTTTCTACAGTGAGCAGTGTATTACATTCTGTTAGCTTGTATTCCCGTATGTTTCCAGGTTTTTGGATAGTATCATAGTAGTTGAGCGACTGTGTTGTATGTGCGGAGTGTCATTTTACATTATGCTTTCCATTTCTGCAAATTATTTGTTTTTCCCCGTTGTTAGGCTTACCTAGTTATAGGGACTAGGTGTCGTGACGACATGTTCACAAAGGGCAAACAAGGGTCTTCACAAGTTGGTATCAGAGCTGTAAGTTCATAGGACTAATGGAACAGATACCGGTTTATTAGAGTCTCTGTAATCTGTATGGAATTGTCTGTACTTATCTGTGATAGGCTATACAAATGTTAGGAAAATTCTGCTTCATTTCATTTCCTTGTAGTGCGATATTTTTTATATCACATCTAAAACTTTGTCTTTATATTCTCTCACAGATGGTGAGGACACGTGCTACTCGAGATAATCAAGCACTCACGCCCCCTATTACAGACGTTAGAGGTTGGGGCCAGGGTAGAGGTAGAGGACGTGCACATGGTGCAACCATAGCACCTGCAGTATCTGCCGCCAAGGTACAACCTGTAGGTCTAACCGGAGTCCAGGCACCTGACATGCCTACTAGTACTATTGCTACCACTACTCCAGCTCTCAAGGAGACTCTGGGACAGTTCATGAGCATATACACAACCTTAGCTCAGGCAGGGTTTCTTCCCCTTGATGCAGCTACCCCCTAGGCAGGGGGAATAGAGCACACTCCTACTGCGTGCACTCTTGAGAAGCAAATACATGTTTAGTAGGTCCTAGAGGTTATACCTGCACTGCCTGCCGTACTAGATCAGCCCTAGAATAGGGCAACAACTTTCAACGATGAGCGACTCAGGTTTGAGAGGTTCAAGTACAAGCCTCCTATATTCAACAGTCTAGCATCGGAGGATGCTTTGGGTTTTCTTCATGAGCATTACCACATTCTGTGTGCCATGACTATTTCAGGATCCAGCGGGGTTTCATTGACCACCTTCCAGCTTCGAGGAGCTGCCTATGAGTAGAGGCGACCTATGAGTTAGATAGTCCAGATGATGCTACTTTACCTACTTATGCTTAGCTCCTAGAGTTGTTCCTGTGAGAGTATGTCCCTCAGAGCCTCAAGGACGTATGGTGCGTAGAGTTTGAGAAATTGCGCCAGGGTACTATGACTGTTTCAAAGTATGTTGTCTGTTACACCAGCTAGGCTGGGCATGTAGAAGCCTTGGGTTCTACTGTTTGTGATAAGTTTTGCCAGTTTATTGATGGGCTTATTCTTAGAATCATATCTAGAATGGCTCGTGAGTTGAATATGGATGTTTCATATCAGCAGGTGCTGAGCACTGCTAGGAGGATTTAGGACACATGTTAGGGATAGAGAGAAATGGGAGGCGAAGAGATCTCGAGAGTCGAGCCACTATTCCTTTGCTTGTACAAGTTATCATGGTATGGTCTATATGGGTATCACCATTCATTCAGCTCTTCTAGAAGCAACTAGTGCTCCAGCTCCAGCTTCTCCTAGGCCTCAGGAGCCTTACTATGCACCTCTGGTTTCTAGTGCGCCTCCTACGTGGGGTGCGTTCAGAGGTAAATCCAATAGATTTAGCCCTAGCATTAATAGCCACCATGTCCCCCAGAGCTTGTTTTGAGTGTGGTGACATACGAAATTTGTGAGGGATTTCCCTAGGCTTGGAAGGAGTACAGCCCCACAGGCTTCCCAGTCACAGCGTTCCTCGCAGAGTTCCCAAGCGGTTGTTATAGCTCCAGTTACCACCCTACCCATTTTTCCAGGTAGAGGTGGAGGCCGTGGAGGTAGAGGTCACCCACAAGTCAGATGCCAAGCTAGATACTATGCCCTTCTTGCTCATGTCGAGGCTATTGCTTTTGATTCTTTCATCATAGGTATTATATTGGTATTCCCCAGAGATGCATCGATTTTATTCGATCAAAGCACTACTTACTCTTATGTGCCCACTTATTTTTCTCCATATTTGCGTGTTTCTCGATATTCTTCGAGTACCGTTGTTTATGTTTCTACTCATATGGGGGATTCACTTGTTGCAGACCGCGTTTATCGATCGTGTTTGGTTACTATTAATAGTTTTTAGACCAGAGCATACTTATTGCAACTCAACTTGGTTGATTTTAATATTATTTTTTGTTTGGACTGGTTGTTGCCCCGTTATGGTATTATTGATTGTCACGCCAAAACCTTGACTCTAGCTATGCCAGGTTTACCGCATGTTAAGTGGAGTGATACGTTACATCACACTTGTAATAGATTTATCTCTTTTCTTAAAGATCAGCATATGGTTGAAAAGAGGTGTGCCACATATTTAGCTTATGTGAGATGTCAGAGTTGATACCCTTTCTATTAATTCAGTCACAGTAGTGCGTGATTATCCCGATGTATTTCCAGTTGATCTTTGTGGCATGCCACCTGATATAGACATTGATTTCAACGTTGATTTGTTGTCAGTCACTTAGCCCATTTCAATACCTCCATATCGTATGGATCTTCCTGAGTTGAAAGAGTTGAAGGATTAGTTACAAGAATTACTTGATAAGGGCTTTGTTCAGCCAAGTGTTTAACCATTGGGTGCTCCTGTCTGGTCTGTGAAGAAAAAGGATGGTTCTATACGTATGTGTATTTATTATCAGTAGTTTGCCTCGTATTGATGATCAGTTCAACCAGTTTCAGGGCATACAAGTGTTTGCTAAGATTTATTTATGCTCAGGTTATTATCGATTTAGGATTCGGGAGCCAAATATCTCAAAGACTGCTTTTAGGACTCGCTACGATTATTACGTGTTTCTTATTATATATTTGGGATAACAAATGCCCCAGCAGCCTTCATGCATTTGATGCATAGTGTATTTCGGCTATATAATGATTCTTTGGTTATTTTCTTTATTGATGACATTCTGGTGTATTCATGGAGTTGGGAAGATCATGAGCACCATTTGAGGATACTGCTCCAAACTCTGAGAGAAGAAGTTATATGCAATGTTCTCAAAATGTGATTTTTGGTTAGATTTAGTGTCATTCTTAGGCCACGCGGTATCGAGTGAGGCCATTCGTGTGGATTTGATAAAGGTAGAGGCTATGCAGAGTTGGCCCAAGCTGTCCTCAGCTATAGAAGTTTATTGTTTCCTTGGCTTGGCGGACTACTACGATCGTTTTGTAGAGGGGTTTTCATCAATTGCAGCCCCTATGGCTAGATTCACCTAGAATGGGGCTCCATTTCAGTGGATAGATGAGTGTTAAGCGAGCTTCCAAAAGCTCAAGAAAACTTTAATACAACCCTAGTTTTGGTATTGCCTATAGGTGCAGGGTCTTATACCGTATACTGTGATGCCTCAAGGGTTGGCCTTGGAGCAGTACCGAAGTAGGATGGTAGGGTAATTTCCTATGCGTCCACGCAATTGATGATATCTGAGAAGAATTATCCTGTCCATGATGTTGACTTAGCTGCCATTATTCGTGCCCTGAAGATTTGGCGCCATTATCTATATGATGTGCCTTGTGAGATTTATATTGATAATAGGAGTTTGCAGCATTTGTTCAAGCAGAAGGATCTAAATTTGCGCCAGATGAGGTGGTTAGAGTTGCTGAAGGATTATGACATCATTATTTTGAATCACTCAGGCAAGGCCAATATAGTGGATGATGCCTTGATTCGCGGGGCAGAGTGTTTGGAGATTTTGGCATATTTACTATTATCATAGATTTTTGATCTTTCGGAGCGCAATCAGGTGCAAGCTTGCATTGTTTCTCGATCTTCATCATTTAATTGTATCAGGGAGCGATATTATGATGACCCAAATTTGCTTGTCCTTACGGACAGGGTTTAGCATGGTGATGCCACAGATGTTACCGTTGGCGAGCATGCAGTATTGAGGATGCAGGATCGGGTTTATGTACCCAATGTCTATGGGTTATGGGAGTTGTTTATAGAAAGGTCCACAGTGCGTGGTATTCAATCCATTCGGGTGCGCGAAGATTTATCAGGACTTGAAGAAGTACTACTGGTGGAGGTTGATGAAGAAAGATATATGTTGATATGTAGCTAGATGCCTCAAATGCCAACAGGTGAAGTATGAGCACCAGACACCGGGTGGGTTGCTTTAGCAGATAGAGATTCCGTACTGGAAATCGGAGAGGATCACCATTGATTTTGTAGTAGGTCTCCCTTTGATTGTGAAGAAGTTCGATGCTATTTGAGTGATTGTGGATCGGCTGACAAAGTACGCTCATTTTATCCCTGTGTGTACAACGTATTCATCGAAGCGGTTGGCAGAGATTTATATCCGGGAGATTGTTGATCTGCATGGTATTCTAGTTTCTATTCGGCACAGATATTTGTTCAGGATGCTTTGGTGAAGGTTAAGGTAATTAAGGGTAGACTGCGTAAAGCCCAGTCAAGGCAGAAAAGCGAAGTAGACCGGAAGGTTCGTGATGTTTCCTTCATGGTTGGAGAGCGGGTTGTACTTCGAGTATTTCCTATGAAGGGCGTGATGAGATTTAGGAAGAAAGAAAAGTTGAGTTCGAGGATCATTAGCCCTTTTTAGAGATTGAGATGATTATAGAGGTTTCATATGAGCTTGCCTTACCTCCCATCCTTGTAGGGGTTCATCCGATATTTTATGTTAGATTTCAACTCAGTTTATCTGCACAAGAATCTATCTTATGATGAGGAGCCAGTTGCTATATTGGATAGGCAAATCCGAAAGTTGAGGTTACAGAACAATCCATTAGTAAAGCTTCAGTGGAGGGGTCACCCGGCCGAGGAGGCGACCTGGGAGACCGAATAGGATATATGAAGACGTTACCCTTATCTTTTCAGTACTTCAGGTATGTCTCTATTCTTGTGCGAGGACGAACAAATGTTTAAGTGTAAGAAGATGTGACGGCTCAGCCGGTCTTCTTACAAATTTATGCCCCGATCCCTTATTAACTGCTTTCGCCAAGTTTAATTCTTCTAATTTGATTTTCCGGACGTTCGATTTTGACTTTCGGAGAGTTTTGGGGCAAATAGTTCCTAATGGAGAGATAAAGTGTTGGAAAGTTAGCCCAAGGTGAAACAGTTTGTAGACAGCCTCGGAATGGAAATCTGATAGTTTCGTTAGGTGATTTCAGGTTTGGGAGCATGTTTGGAATGTGTTCTACAGGTCCATAGCTAATTTAGGCTTGAAATTCTGAAGTTTGAATTTTTGAAGTTTCAAGTTGATAGGTAAGATTTTTATCCAAAGTTCACAATGGAATTCTGAGATTTGTTGCAGCTTTGCTTTGTGATCTGGTATGTCTGTGCAAAATTTCAAGTAATTTGGAGGTGATTTGGTTGAGGTTTTGATCAAAAGCGTGTTTCGGAAGTTTTTAGAAAACATAGTATTGAATTAGATGTAAATTGAAGATTTTGGTGTTGTTTGAGGTGTGTTGATGATTGGAACAAGTTTGAATTAAGTTTTAGGATGTGTTGCTACTTTTGGTTGAGGTTGCGGGGGCCTCAGGTGAGTATCGGATGGTCTATCGGGCTATATTTTGTGTTGGAAAGCTGCAGACTTTTCATCTCAGGTGTAGGAGGTTATAAGCCTTCATGATCGCGTGGGTCGAGTTGCGATCGTGTAGGAAGATATTAGGGGTGGTCTGAAATTGGTCTTCGCATAAGCGATTGAGGCTTCACATCTGTATAAGGCAACAAGTGTGGGCTTCGCATTAGAATGATGTTTGTTCCGATCACATAGAGAAATTTGGCACGTGAGGGGTCCAAGTGCACTGTTCTACACGTTCGCATGAGAGAGGATGCGTTCGCTATGAGAGAAAGTTGAAGCATCACATTCGCGGTTGTTTGGTCGGGTTCGCATAGCTCATTTTTGAAGCCTTGGATTTTAGATTTGGTCGCTATCACCATGAAGGAATTACATGAGCTGGGCAGAAAGTTTATAACATTTCATCTGTGAGTTTTAGCCATTTTTCCACCATAATTGAGGATTTTGAAGGATCTTTGAAGTGAATTGTAGAGGGATTCAAGGAGAATTGATTAGAGGTAAGTTTTATGAGTTTCATCCTATTGCGAGACGTTGGCCTGAGGGGCGTTTTTGTTATTTTACCTAACTTCACATCTTACCTTTGAATTTAATCATATAATCAGTTGTATGAGATGTTATTTATGATATGTTATTGAATTGAATAAATTTGGGACATTTGAAGAATACTCGTGGCAAAGGCATGATTTCTAGTTGACTTTGAGCGGATTCGAGGTTAGTAGCTTGTCTAATCTTGTGTGGGGGACTTCTTCCCTTACAATATGATATTTGGTAATTGAATTGCCTTGTGTTTGAGGTGATGAGCAGGTGCTTGTGCATGTTGTTGAAAATTCCTATTTTTCATAAAGTATTCCTTAGCATGTCCATTTTCCCTGCTTTACTGTAATTGGTGACTTAACATGTTGTTAGTTTGAACTGCCTTACTTAAATTGCCTATTTCCTTAAATTGCCTTAATTGTTTTAGATAAACATGTTAGGATAGAATTGATTGTTTACTTATATTATGTTGGCCTTTAATTTAATATTCGTGTGTAACTGCTGTGTAGTCTAAATTGGGCAATAGAACGGCATTTCGGGAGATCCTATGTATGGAAGGTATGATTTGGACCGAGGTGAGGGATACCAAGAGATCCTCGGGATACCAAGGAATCCCTTGCATTTATATAGAGAATACAAAGAGATCCTCGGGATACCAAGAGATCCCTGACATTTATATCGAGGATACCACTAGATCCTCGGGATACCAAGAGATCCCTAGCATTCATAGTGAGGATACCAAGAGATCCTTCGGTTTGAGCGAGATTTTGAGGGATTTTCAGGGGCAGTGATTGGGTAAAAATTCTAAACTCTTTTTTCTACTAAACCGCAAATGTAATCATGAATTCCTCCTTTTATTTTGGATTTTTAGTGAAAATGGGTAAAACTTCATAACCCAAATTATATAGTTTTGAGAGGGTGTTTGATCTCCGATTTGGAAGATTTTTATATGGTTAGACTCATGAGAGTACAAGGTTTTTGAAAATGTTAATTTCACTTGGTTTCGAGACATTGGTTTGAGGGGCGTTTTGGTTATTTCTAACCATTCTGCATATTAGCTTCAAATTCACTTGTAGAATCAAATACTTGAAGTGTTATTTACATTATGATATAAAATTGAATAGATTTAGGCTATTGAAGTCGAGTACTCTTGGCAAGAACGTGGTTCCTAATTGATATTGAGCCGGTTCGAGGTAAGTAACTTACCTAACCTTGTGGGGGGGACTTCCCCTCAGGATTTGAGTTTTCTCTGTTGATTGTATTCCGTGTACGTGTGGTGACGAGTGAGTGCTAAAATTTATTTGTGGGAAATTGCCCTTTATCGGTTCTTAGGTCCTTTTATGCACTGAGTATGAAGTTCTTTTTGATGTGATTGAATTTTTCTTTTGCTCGTTCAACCTCTACATGTTTTATTTGGAATTAAATGCCTTGTGGTTTCTTCAGATTACCTACTTGACTTTTGCCTTACCTAACTGAAGATCTTTACCTCATCCATTGCCACATTATCATTCATAATTACTTGTTTTATTGGAAATCAGTATTATCTTCGAGGTACTTATTTTGTCTTAATTGAAATTGTTGTATATCCTTCGTAACCTGCCCAATGAGTAGATATTCCATGTGTAATTGATATTCCCGTATTCGAAATTATTTGAATCTTGTTAACTCCCTTGTTGTTGAACTACATGCTATGGGGTTGTTGCTTTATATTACCTTTCTCCGTTGTTATGTTTTTCTCATTACACTTAGTATTTTCTATTGTGGTTATTCCTTGTGAGCTCGTCTTACCGCCGCAGTGAACGAAAGATTCTTGTGTTAATTTACATGTCTTGCTCTTGTATATATTGTATATACTGTATTTGTTGCTCTTGTACTTGATATTATTGATGCATGAGGTTTCTGCCGTGCCGTTATGGATATTGTGATGCACGAGGTTTTTTCCGTGTGGCTATGGGTATTGTTATGCACGAGGTTTCTGCCATGCCGTTATGGATATTGTGATGCACGAGGTTTTTTTCGTGTGATTATTGATATTGTGATGAATGAGGTTCCTTCCATGCAGTTAATGATATTGTGATGTTCGAAGTTTCTGCAGTACGGTTGTTGATACTGTGATGCACGAGATCCTTGCCATGCACTTTTGGTTGAGAGGTTGCATGAGGTATTTGATGTGCTACTGTTGCTATTTATATATTGTACATGCAGCGTAATAAGGCGGGAATTATTTATATGCTTATATGTGGGTTGCGCATGTGGAGAAATAAGGTAGGAACATTATGATGCACGTGTGGCAAAATAAGGAGGTACTTTTATGTTATTAATTGCACATGTGTCGAAATAAGGAGGGTTAAGACAGGGATTAATTGTAGGGATTTTGATGGCCTGTGGAGACACTTGTATTTTCGTTTTACATTTTTATTGTGGTTGCTTTCCTATATGAGTTTTATTATGTGAATGTGGTTAGGAAACATTGTGGGCACTGCCCGCTCTTCTTCTTATCTTTATTAGCTGGTAGAAATCTTATTAAAGAACTTGCACAAGCATATATGTTGTTGAAACACTCCTATTAGAGGTGAAGTTCTCCTGATTTTCTAAGTATAGAGGCATGTGCTTATTTAATCATTTTATATGTTAGAGTGGCCCTAGTTAGCCAGTTAGTTGCAAGTATGACCGTAAGGTTGATGGAGGCACATGATGCCAAGTGTAGATTTCAGATGTCGGTAGTCATGATGTTGTGATTTGACCGAGACATGGAATTTTTTTTGAATTTGTTAAAAAAGACCGGATGTGTAGGACCCGAGTTATTGTTGTGTTTTTTTCGTATTGTGATCTTACAGTTTGGATTGTATTTTGCCATGGTTATGTGTCATCATTCTTTATATTCTCATGTGACTTGTTGTTCCTTCCCTCATTGTGATTGTAACATTATTGGTCCTTTCGTACAGTCTTCACATACATATATATATTTATCATGTTCCGTTGCCCCCATAATTATATTGTTTATTTGACAGATAAGTATGTTGATAGTTTCTCGTCACTCTCTACCGAGGTTTGTCTTGATACTTACTGGGCACCGCTATGGTGTGCTCATGCTACTCTTTTGCACATTTTTGTTGTGCAAGTCTAGGTACTCCCACTCAGTTCTGTCAGTATTGGAAGCAGGCATTTTTGTAGAGACTTCGAGGCATATCTGCTACATCCGTAGAGCGAAGAGTCCCTCTCTATCATTCGATAAGAGTTATAGCCCTTTCAATAGTTTTCCTTTATTTAGACGTTTCAAAAGTTAGAGATTCTTATGTATCCCTTAGCTTGTGATTTGTGAGACTCGGGGTTTTGGGAATATTATTTGTTTCAAGATATGTTATTATATGTGTCGAGTGGCACCTTAAAAACTTTTTTACTTTGCTAGTTCAGTTTTATTTATTTCTTCAGCAATAATGGTTTAACATCTACGTTATTAGGCTTACCTCGTCGTAAAGACTAGGTGCCATCACTATGGTTCGTGGAGGGCTAACCGGGTCGTGACAAGTTTGTATCAAAGCTCTATGTTCGAGTCACAAATCATTAGCTGGTGTATTAGAGTCTCGAAAATCAGCACACAAATATCTGTACTTATCTCTGAGAGGCTATATAACCATTAGGAAAAGGTTCCATTACATTTGATTTCCCTGTCGTGCGAGATTTTTGACGTTTTAATTCTAAAACCCTGTCATTTACACTATCACACATTGTGAGGACATGTACTACTCGACATAATTTGGTACCCATGCCCTCTACTGCAGCCGTCAGAGGCTAGGGTCAAGGTAGAGACCGAGGACACGCAGGTGGTGCAACGAGAGCACCTACGTGAGTTGCAGCTGAGGCATCACCAGCAGATATAGTTGGAGTCCATACACCTAACATGCCAATTGTTACTACTACTCTAGCGCTTCATGAGACTTTGGCACATATCATGAGCATGCACACTACATTAGCTCAGGCAGGGTTTCTTCCTCGTGTTACAGCCACATCCAAGGCCGAGGGAGGAGCATATACTCCCGCCGCCTGCACACTTGAGTAGCGAGTGCATGTTGAATAGGTCCGTATGATTATTTCTGCACTTCCTGCATCGCAAGTCTAGCACGAGGGCATATCAACAACTTTCAAGCATGAGCAGTTGAGGATATAGATGTTCAAGAAGTCCAAGCCTCCTGTAGTTAGTGGTCCAGTATCAGAGGATACTCCGGGTTTTCTTGATGTGTGTTACTCCATTCCCCATACCATGGTCGTCTCAGGATTGAGTGGGGTTTCCTTCACTAATTTCAATATTCGAGGAGCCGCCTATAGTTGGTGGCGCACCAATGAGTTAGACAATCCAGACGAAGCAGCTTCACTGACTTGGACTCAGTTTTCAAACATGTTCCTTACAGAGTCTGTCCCTCAGAGCCTCAAGGACGAGGAGTTGAGAATTGACGCCAGTGTACTATTACAATCTAGAAGTATGTTGTTTGTTACACCAGCTTGACTACACATGCCCTAGCCTTGGTTTCTACAATTTGTGAGAGGATTCGCTAGTTTATTAAGGGGCTTATTCCCGGCATAAGGTTGAACAGGGCAAGGATAGTTATGAGGGAGAGAGCAGACGAGATAAGGAGGGGGAGTTTGAGGAGACGAGGAGGCCTTATAGGCCGGGAGGTATACTGGTCCTCTTTATTGAGGTTGGGTGCGTCATGGTAGAGGTTTTGCTGGTTAGCCAGTTCGGCCCGCGCTTCAGTCTTCGTGAATTACCTGTTCATGGGTCTCAGAGTACCCGTGGCGCAGAGTTTCCACGGCCTCTGCAACAGAGAAGGTGCTTCAAGTGTAGAGATACTAGCCACAGGGTAAGAGATTGTCCCAGACATCGGACTGATGTGTCACTGCGAGGTATTCAGGCAGGGGGCACCCAAGAGGGGGAGGCCCAGCTCATTTATGTGTTTCATATAGTAGGCTTAAGGCTGGTCCGCCAGCTGAATGTCGTTCAGGTACAGATTTGGTTTTTAATTGACGGGCACTATCTGTAGTTTATAACAGTCATGATATGCACTCTTATTATGTGATTATCCTATCGGGAGGTTCTCTGAGTGATAGACATGTCTATCCTCTATTTGTAGCTATTTTCGAGAGTTATAAGGATAGTAGTAAATACTTATTGTATGTTTCGGTAGGTTTAATGTCATTTATAAGTTCTTGGTTACGAGCTATGATTCCTATGCTCCATCTGTGTGGGAGCCAGTCTATATTGTAAATTGTAGACGAAATTGATCTAGTGAAAGTCTATAGATAGGTTGATGTGTACCATACTTGTGATTCAGAGTGAGGTCGAGACCCTCATGATTTCAGGTTATTTGATATGTTGAGACTGGGATGTGTACCATGATGAGGATTATATCGGTATAAGGTCCCTGTGAGTCTTTTATATGATTTATTCTTTCTTTGAATGTTTTGTAGATCAGTGATCTAGAAAATTTGTGCTAGCCTGACTCGTTTGATAGTTCCCTTATATGTTTTCCATTTTCATATTCATCTATTTTCATTGCATGTTTCTTGAGTTGTAGCTTGTTGGGTGTATGCCCGATGGTATTAGCTGAGATTTGGTTATTCAAGTGTTTTATTATGTGGTTTTCATGGTTATTCAATCATCGCTAGTGTCGTGGAGGTTTGAAAAGAGTTCCTATTGAATATGAGGCTTATGACCGATGCGAATTTGATCTCCGGCAAGTATTTTTATCAGAACATTTATTGCGGGCCTATGTGTTATGTGTCATGTTGTGTAGTTGTACCGTGTGTGTGGGAATGAATTAAAACAGCTTGTTAAGGCGGATACCAGACATGGATTTAGCATCGTGTCCTTTGGAAATAGATAGAAGGTGAGAATTTTGTCTTGAAGGCTTATTGGTATTGCTAGAAAGGTTGAATTTCAGTGGAGATGGTGTCGTTATGCTCAAGTTGATTAGGGTGATGTGGGATCACCCGCGGGTGTATGTTGGAAGTGCGCACTCGGATACTTGAGAACTCTAAGGCAAATCTTAAATCGTTCGAGGACTAATAAATGTTTAAGTGTAGGACGATCGGACGACCCGACTGGTCACCCTAAGGATTTACGCCCTGAACCCCTATTGACTGCTTTCCCCAAGTCTACTTCTACGAATTTGATTTGCGGGGACGTTCGATTTTCAATTTTTGAGAGTCTTTGGATACTTAGTCCCTAAATGAGAGCTTAAGTGTTAGAATTTTCCTGTAGTCAGAACATTGTTAAGACGACCTCTAAGTGGAAATACGATGGTTTTGCTAGCTGCGTCAGGTGATTTTGGGGTTAGATGTGAGTTCGGAATGTGTTTTGGAGGTTCATAGCTAATTGAGGGTTGAAATGCCGAAGTTTGAATTTTTTATGTTTTCTGTCCAATAGTGAGGTTATGATCCTAGGGCTAGAATGGAATTCCAGAAGTGGTAGAAACTCTGTCATTTTACTAGGGATGTGTGTAAAATTTCAAGTCTTTCGGACGTGGTTCGGTTATGTTTTTGATCGATAGTGTGTTTTTAGAGAATTCGAATTTTTAAGGCTTAAATCATTGATTAATTCGAGTTTCTGACGTTGTTTTAGGAGGTTTATGGATTGGTACAAATTTGAATTATGTTATGGGATATTTCTGTAGGTTTGGTTGAGGTCCTGGAGGCTTTAGGTGTGTTTCAGATTCTCAACGGGACATTTTGGAGTGTATTGGAATTGCAGGATCCCAGCTATTGCAGATTTTCTCTTCTTCGCGATCGCGTCCCCTATCTCACCATCGGATATTGTAATTATGGAGTGGCGCCAATTTCTATTTTGCGTTCGCAATGCCCTTCCCCACATTCTTGAAGCCCTATCATTTTCCCTTCGCGTTCGCGTCCAGCTCTTGCATTTGCATAGAGTTATTGGGTGTTGACGGCTGATCCTAAATCTCCCTCATCGCGTTCGCGTGACCTATCTCATTATCGCGTAGTCTTACCAGCCCATCCTTTCATGTTCGTGTACTGCCCCACGAATTTGCATAGAAAAATTCGAGCATCCCCTTAATTTCCTTTTCGGAAATGCTTGACTTCCTACGTGTTGACGATTCATTAAATACCCGGGCAAATATAAACATTTCAAAATGAAGGTTTGGCAATATTTGCTAAAAGTCAAGCATGGGAGATCGGATTTGAAAGACATTTCGAGGGATTTTTAGGGGCAGTGATTCTAAACTACTTTTTGCTAATAAACCGCTAATCTATTCATTAGTTCCTCCTTTAATTTCGTATTTTAAGTGAAAAATGGGTAAAACTTCATAGACCAAATTATTGAGTTTTCAGTGGACGTATGACCTTCGATATAGGACATTTTTGTATGGTTAGACTAGTGAGAATATAAGTTTCTGACAATGTTAATTTCACCCGGTTTCAAGACGTTGGCCTAAGGGGCATTTTGGTCATTTCACATAATTCTACGTATTAGCTAAGAATTCAATTATAGAATCAATTATTTGAAGTGTTATTTACATTATGATGTTGAATTGAATAGATTTGGACCATTGGAGTCGAGTACTCGTGGCAATAACGTGGTTTCTAGTTGATTTTGAGCTGGTTCAAGGTAACTATCTTGCCTAACCATGTGTTGGGGACTTTCCCTTAGGATTTGAGTCTTCTCTACAGATTGTATTCCGTGGACGCAAGGTGACGAGTGCGTGCCCGGATGTATTTGTGGGAAATTAACCTTTCTAGGTTCTTCGATCCTTATATGCACTGAGTACGAAGTTGTTCTTTATGTGATTGTATTTTTCCTTTGCTCATTCCACCTCTACATATTTTATTTTGAATTAATTGTCTTGTGATTTATTCTTATTGCCTAATTGACTTTTACCTTACTTAACTGAAGATCCTTACCTCCTTCATTGTCACGTTATCTTTCATAACTGCTTGTTTTATTGGAAATCATTATTATCTCTCAGGTAATTATTTAGTGTTAATTGAAATTGTTGTATATCATTTGTTACCTGCCCAATCTCAAAAGAAGAGTAGATATTCCATGTGTAATTGATACTCCTTTATTTGAAATTACTTGACTCTTGTTAACTCCCTTGTTGTTGAACTACATGCTATGGGCCGTCGCTTCATATTACCGTACTCCCTTTGTTATGTTGTTGTTATTGCACTTAGTAATATATTTTATGGTTATTCCTTTTGAGATAGTTTTAGCACCCCAGTGAAAGAAAGATTAATTCACTTGTTGTGCTCTTGTATATATTGTATTAGTTGATGTTGAATCTGATATTGTTGATGCACTGTGATGACCCAGACGGTCGTCTTAAGAATTTACACCTTGATCCTCTATTAACTACTTTCCTCAAGTTTGATTCTGCTAATTTTATTTGATGTGACGTTCAGTTTTGAGTTTTGGAGTGTTTTGGGACACATAGTCCCTAACTGAGAGCTTAAGTGTTTGAAAGTTATCCCTAGTCAGAACAGTGTGAAGACAACCTCTGAATGGAAATTTAATTGTTTTGTTAGCTTCATTAGTTAATGTTGGGGTTGGGAGCGCGTTTGGAATGTGTTTTCGAGGTCCGTATACAATTTAGGCTTTAAATGTCGAAGTTTGAATTTTTTAAGTTTCCGGTTGATAGGTGAGATTTTGATCCGAGGGTCAAAATTACGTTGTATCTTCGTTATCTGATTTGGGATGTGTACTTTTAGGTCATTTGAAGGTGGTTTGGTCAGGGTTTTGATCAAAACCGTGTTTTGGATGTTTTTAGAAAACTTAGGCTTGAATTCTATGTGAATTGAAGGTTTTGGTGTTATTTTAGGTGTTTTGATGATATGGAAAAGTTTGAATGAAGTCTAAGGATGTGCTTTTGGTAGATGTCCCGAGGGCCTGGGGTGAGGTTTGGATTGTCTATCGAGCTAGTTTTGGTGTTGGAAAGCTGCATGCTTTTCATCTCAGGTGTTACAGGTTTTAAGACTTCGCGAATGCGTGGGTCGAGTTCCAATAGCATAGGACGATATTAGGGGTGGTCTGTAATCGGCCTTCGCATTCGCGATTGAGGCCTTACATTTTGGTAAGGAAGGAAGTGTGAGCTTTGCATTCTCATGACGTCTATTGCGATCGCATGGAGGAATTTGGTGCATAACGGGTCCAAGTGCAGGTTTCTACGCGTTCGAATGAGAGATGACGCGTTGGCATAAGATAGAAAGTTGAAGCATCGCATTAGCAGTAGGTTGGTCGCGTTCACATGGTTTATTTTAGAATACTTGAATTTTAGAGCTTCAGAATCGCGTGAGCTTGGTCACGATCGCGATGAAGGAATTACAAAGGTTGGGCAGAAAGTTTATAAACATTTCCTCCGCGAGTTTTAGCCATTTTCCCACCATAGTTGAGGATTTTGAGAGCTCTTTAAAGGGAATTGAATAGGTATTCAAGGAGAATTTATTGGAGGTAAGTTTTTTGAACAAAAAACGTGATACTATTGTGAAATTAACCTAGATATTTATGGAAACTTGGAAAAAAATGGAAGAACTAGTGCTTCGAATTTAGAATTTTTAATCTTGGATTTAAGGGGTCATTTGGACTCTGATTTTTGTGTTCTTATTATGTCAGGGCTCGTGAGAGTTTCCAAAAATATAAGTTTAATTCGATTCCAATATGTTGGCCTGAGGGGTGTTTTGGTCATTTTACTTTATTTCGCGTCTCAACTTCGAATTTAATCATAGAATGAGATGTTTGAGAAGTTATTTTTGATGTGTCACTAAATTGAATAGATTTGGGCCATTTGGAGTCGGATACTCGTGGCAAAGGCATGGTTTCTAGTTGACTTTGAGCCGATTCTAGGTATGTGTCTTGTCTAACCTTGTGTGGGGGACTTCTTTTCTTAGGATATGATATTTGGGAATTAAATTGTCCTGAGCATGAGATGACGAGCGCGTGCTTGTGTAAGTTGTTGAAAAATCTAATTTTTTTAAAGTATTCCTTAGCATGTCCCTTTTCTCTGCTTTACTGTAATTGTGGACTTAACTTGTTGTTAGTTAGAAGAGCATGTTTAGTGGACTTAAATTTCGTATTTGCATAAACTGCCTTAATTGCATTATGTACAATATGTTAGGCTAGAATTGAATGTTTACTTAAACGAAGTTGGCCTTAATTTTAATATTCGTGTGTCACTGTTGTGTATTTTAAATTGGTACTACGGAACGACATTCTGGGAGATCCCATGTTTGGAAGTTATGATTTGTACCGAGTTGCGGGATACCAAGAGATCCCTAGAATTTATATTGAGGATACCAAGAGGTCCTCAGGATACCAAAAGATCCCTTGCATTTATATAAAAGTTTAAGAGATCCTTGGAATAACAAGAGATCCCTGACATTTATATTGAGGATACCAAGAGATCCCTGGCATTTATAGTGAGGATACCATGAGATCCCTAGCATTTATATCTAGGATACTAAGAGATCCCCGGGATACCAAGAGATCCCTGAAATTTATATCGAGGATACAAAGAGATCCTCGGGATACTAAGAAATTTTTGTTTACTATTATTCTTGTTGGGAGTAGTATTTCCTCGTCTTTTGCTTTTATTTCTTCTTTTCCAATATTGTATTCTTATTATATGTATAAACTCTTGTTGTAACTATTGTATATTATCCTGTCATTACTACCCAATCGGAGTTAGGCTTGGGACTTACTGAGTATCGATGTTGTGTACTCATGCCCTTCTGTGCATATTTTTCATGTGCAGATCCAGGTACCTCCATCTAGGTGCATTATCCTCGAGGCAGAGATGTCTATTGGAGACTTTGTGGTACATTTGTCGCATCCGCAGACCAGGTGTGCTTATTCCAGACTTTCGTACTGTTATTTTAGACATTATGCAGTTAGAGTAGTGTATTACATTCTATTAGCTTGTGTTTCCGTGTGTTTTTGAGTTTTAGGATATTATTGTACTAGTTGAGCTATTGTGTTGTATGTGCCGAGTGGCATTTTACATTTCGTTTTCCATTATGTTAAATCTTGGTTTTAAGTTATGATTTCTGCAAATTATTTTTTTTCCACATTGTTAGGCTTACCTAGTTAGAGGGACTAGGTACCGTCACGACATGTTCATAGAGAGCGAACCGGGGTAATGGTAAGTTTGTATCAAAGCTCAAGGTTCAAAGGAGTCATGCAGTAGAGGCCGGTATATTAGAGTCTCATTGATCGGCAAATGTTTGTACTAATGTACAATAGGCTATGTAACTGTTAGGAAAATTCCACTTAATTTTATTTCCTTGTCGTGCCAGACTTTGGATATCATAACTAAAACTATGTCTTTCTATTCTCTGACAGATGGTGAGGACACGTGCTACTAAAGATGATGAGGCACCCACGCCCTCTACGGCAGCCGTCAAAGGCGGGGACCAGGGTAGAGGTCGAGGACGCGCACGTGGTGCAGCCAGAGCACCTGCGCGATCTACCACCAAAGTACAACCAGTAGGTCCAGCCGGAGTCCAGGCACCTGACACGCCTACTACTACTTCTGCTAAAACTACTCTAGCTCTCCAAGAGACTCTAGCAGAGTTCATGAGCATTTACACCACCTTGGCTTAGGCATGGTTTATTTCCCTTGCTGCAGCCACCACCTACGGCGAGGGGGGGGGGAAGCACAAACTCTTGACGCCCGCACTTCTGAGCAACGAGTGCATCTTGAGCAGGTCTTAGAGGTTATACATGCGTCGACTGAAATACTAGATCAACCCCGGGACAAGGCAGAGGCTTCTGAGGATAAGCAGCTGAGGCTTGAGACGTTCAATAAGTACAAGGCTCCTACATTCAGCGGACTAGCATCAGAGGATGCTTTGGGTTTTCTTGGTGAGTGTTACCGTATTATCCATTCCATGGGTATTTCAGGATCCAGCGGTGTTTCTTTCACCACCTTCTAGCTTCAATAGGCTGCCTAAGAGTGGTGGCGTACCTATGAGTTTGTACTCCAAATGAGGATGCGTAACTAACTTGGGCTCAATTCTCAAAGTTGTTCCTGTGAGAGTCTGCCCCTCAGAGCCTCAAGTACGCATGGCACGCAGAGTTTGAGCATTTGCACTAGGATACTATGATTGTTTCAGAGTATGATGTCTCTTACACCACCTTGGCTAGGCATGCACTAGCCTTGGTTGCTACTATTCACTAGAAGATTCGTTTATTGAGGGGCTTATTCGTAGCATCAGATCTAGCATGGCTCGTATGTTCGATATGGATGTTTCTTATCAGCAGATAGTAAGCATTGCTATGAGGATTGAGAGTATGCATGCAAGGGAGAGAGAGGAGAGCGAGGACAAGTGGTCTCGAGAGTCTAGCGACTATTCTAGTGCCTGTACAGGTCGTTATGCTATGGGCTATATGGATCAACCACATTCATTCAGCTCTTCCAACCGCAAGTAGTGCTCCAGCTCCAGCTCCTCCTAGGGCTAAGGATCCTTACTATGAACCTACGGTTTCTAGTGCGCCTCATGTGGTGCATTCAGAGGTCAGTCCAGCAGACCTAGCCCTAGCACGTCACAGCCACCACGTCCCCCCCAGAGCTGGTTTTGAGTGTGGTGCCATAATCCACATGGTAAGGGATGTCCCTAGACTTGGGGGAGCGCACCCCCACAGGCTTCCCATCCAGAGCATGCTCCACGAAGTTTCTACGCTATGGTTACTGCTCCAGTTGCTGCACCACCCGCTTAGCCAGCTAGAGGTTGAGGCAGGGGAAGAAGAGATCGCCCTCGAGGGGGAGGCTTGGATAGATACTATACCGTTTGCGCTAATGCTGAGGTTGTTGCCTATGATTTTGTCATCACAAGTATTACATTGGTTTGTCACAGAGATGCATCGGTTCTATTCGATCCAGGTTCTACTTACTCTTATTTGTCCTTTTATTTTGCTCTACATTTGGGTGTATCTCTAGATTCTTTGAGTTCTCCTATTAATTTTTCTACTCATATGGGGGATTCACTTGTTGTGGACCACGTTTACCGGTCATGTTTAGTTAATATTCATGGTTTTGAGACTAGAGTAGGCTTATTGCTACTCAGCATGGTTAATTTTGATATTATTTTGGGCAAGGACTTGTTGTCGCCCTATTATGCTATTCTTGGTTGTCAAGCTAAAACTGTGATGCTGGCTATGCAAGGTGTATCACGTGTTGAGTGTAGTGGTACTTTAGATCACATACCCAACAGAGTTATCTATTTTCCTACTGATTCAGTCCTAGTGGTGCGGGATTATCCCGATGTATTTCCAGCTTATCTTTCAGGCATGCCACCTAATAGAGACATTGATTTTGGCAATGATTTGTTGTTGGGCACTCATCCCATTTCTATCCCTCCATATCGTATGGGTCAGACTGAGTTGAAGGAGTTGAAGGATCAGTTACATGAATTGCTTGATAAGGGCTTTATTCTGCCCAGTGTTTCACCTTGGGATGGTCCTGTATTGTTTGTTATGAAAAATGATGGTTCTATGTGCATGTATATTGATTATCGCCAGTTGAATAAATTGAGAATGAAGAACCATTATCCTTTTCCTCGTATTAATGATCTGTTCGACGAGCATTAGGGCGCAGGGGTGTTTACTGAGATTGATTTTTGCTAAACTTTCTACCAGTTGAAGATTCGGGAGATAGATATCCCGATAACGGCTTGCAGGACACGATACAGTCAATACGAGTTTCTTATTATGTCATTTGGACAGACCAATGTCCCAACAACTTTCATGCATTTGTTGCACAGTGTATATTAGCCATATATCGATTCTTTTGTCATTGTCTTTATTGGTGACATCCTGGTGTACATCCGGAGTCCGGAGGATCATGAACAGCATCTGAGGACAGTACTCCAGACTTTGTGCGAGAAGAAGTTATACAAAAAGTTCTTAATATGTGAGTTCTGTTTAGATTCGGTGGCATTCTTAGGGCACATGGTATCGAGTGAGGGCTTTCGGGTGAATCTGAAAAAGGAAAGACTATGCAAAGTTTTCTCGAGACATCCTCATCTATAGATATTTGTAGTTTCCCTAGCTTGTCGGGCTACTACCATCATTTTGTAGGGGGGTTTTCATCGATTGCATCCCCTATGACTAGATTGACCCAAATGGGTGCTCTATTTCGGTGGACAGACGAGTGTGAAGCGAGCTTCCAATAGCTAAAGACAGCTTTGGCTACATCCCCAGATTTGGTATTGCCGGTAGGATCAGGATCTTATACCGCCTATTGTGATGCCTCGAGGGTTGGCCTTTGAGCAGTATTGATGCAGGACAGTAGGGTGATTGCCTACATGTCCTAACAATTCAAGATACATGAGAAGAATTATCCTGTCCATGATCTTGAGTTAGCTGCCATATTTTACGCCCTGTGGATTTGGTGCCATTATCTATACAGTGTGCCTTTTGAGATTTATACTTATCATAGGAGTATGGAGCATTTGTTCAAACAGAGGGATCTAAATTTGCATACGAGGAGGTTGTTAGAGTTGATGAAGGATTATGATATCACTATTTTGTATCACCCCGAGAAAGTCCAATGTAGTGGCTAATGCCTTCAGTCATCGAGCAGAGAGTTTGGGTAGTTTGGCATATTTACGAGTGTCGGAAAGGCCTATGGCGATGGATGTTCAGGCATTAGCCAGCCAGTTTGTGAGGTTTGATCTTTCGAAGTCCGATCAAGGTGTAGCTTACATTGTTTCTTGGTCTTCATTATTAGATCGTATCAGGGAGCGGTAGTATGATGACCTTCATTTTCATTTCCTTAAGGATTGGGTTTAGCATGGTGATGCCAGAGATGTGACCATTGGTGAGGACAGAGTATTTAGGATAAAGGGTCGGGTTTGTGTACCTAATGTCGATGGGCTACAGGAGCTGATTCTACAAAAGGCCCACAATTTGCGGTATTCCATCCATCTGGTTGCCACAAAGACATATCAATACTTGATGCAGCACTACTGGTGGAGGCAGATGAAGAAGGATACAGTTTGATATGTAGCTAGATGCCTCAACTTCCTGTAGATGAAGTACGAGCACCAAATACCAGAAGGGTTGCTTCAGCAGATTGAGATTCTAGGGTGGAAGTGGGAGCGGATCACCAGATACTTTGTAGTTGGACTCCCACGGCCCTTGAAAAAGATTGATGCAATCTGGGTTTTGTGGATCAGTTGACCAGGTCCACTCATTTTATTCTTGTGTGTATCACTTATTCTTTGAAGCAGTTAGCAGAGATTTATATCCGAGAGATCGTCCACCTTTATGGTATTCCTGTTTCTATTATTTCAGACCAAGGTACTTGATTCATATCACTGTTATGGAAGGCCATTCATAATTAATAGGGTACTCGGGTGGAGTTGATCACAATATTTCACCCTTAGACGGAAGGACTGTCCAAGCGCATTTTTTAGATTCTTGAGGATATGCTCTGAGCGTGCGTGATTAAGTTTGGAACATCTTGGGATCAGTTCTTTCCATTGGCGGAGTTTTCTTATAATAATAGTTATTAGTCCAGCATTCATATGGCACTTTATGAGGCCTTGTATGGTAGGCTGTGTAGATCTCTGATGGGCTGGTTCGAGCCGAGAGAGGCCAGACTATTGGGCACAGATTTTGTTCAGTATATTTTGGAGAAGGTTAAGGTGATTCAGGATAGACTCCGTAAAGTCCAGTAGAGAAAAAAATGCTGCGCGAGCCAGAAGGTTTGTGATATTTCGTTTATGGTTGTGGAGCGGGTTCTGCTCCGAGTTTCACCTATAAAAGGTGTCATGAGATTTGGGAAGAAAGGAAAGTTGAGTCCAAGGTTCATTTATCCTTTATAGATATTGAGGCATGTTGGGGGGGCTGTTTATGAGCTTGCCTTACCTCCTAGCTTGGCAAGGATTCATTCGGTATTTTATGTTTTGATGCTCCAGAGATATCACAGTGATATTTTACACATGTTGGATTTTAGTTCAGTCCGGCTGGTCAATAATCTATCCTATGATGTGGATCCAGTTGCTATATTGGAAAAGTAGATCCAAAAAGTTATGTCAAAGAATATTTCTTTAGTAAAGATTCTGTAGCAGGGTCGGGCAGTCGAGGAGGCGAGCTTGGAGACCGAGTAAGATATGCGCAGCCATTACCCTCATCTTTTCACTACGTTAGGTATGTCTTTATGCTCATTCAAGGACGAAAGAGTGTTTAAGTGTAGTAGGATGTGATAACCGGGACGGTCGTCTTAATAATTTATGCCCTGATCCGCTATTAACTGCTTTCTCCAAGTTTAAGTCTGCTAATTGGATTTGTCAAGACGTTCGGTTTGAGTTTTGGATAGTTTTGGGACACATAATCCCTAATAGAGAGTTTATGTGTTGGAAAGTTATCCCTAGCTGGAACGATGTGAAGATGGCGTCGGAATAGAAATTTCATGGTTGTGTTAGCTTCACTAGGTGATTTCATGGTTGGGAGTGAGTTCGAAATTTGTCGTAGAGGTCCGTAGATAATTTAGTCTTGAAATACCGAAGTTTGAATTTTTGAAGTTTCTGGTTGATAGGTGAGATTTTAATCAGAGGGTCAGAATCGAATTTCGGAAGTTTTTAGAAAACTTAGGATTGAATTCGACATGAGTTGAAGGTTTTAGTGTTGTTTGAGGTGTTTTCATGATTGGAACAAGATTGAATGAATTTTTAGGATGTGCTGGTGCTATTGGTAGAGGACCCGGGGCCCTCGGGTGAGATTCAGATGGTCTATCGGACTAGTTTTGGTATAGGAAAGCTGCAGATTTGGCATCTCAGGTGTTGCAGGTTTTATGCCTTCACCATCGCGTGGGTCGAGCCGCGAACGCATAGGAGTACATTGAGGGTGGTTTGAAATCGGCCTGCGCATTTACGATTGAGGCCTTGCATTCACATAATGCAGGAAGTGTAGGCTTCAAATTTGCATGATGTCTGTTGCGATCGCATAGAGGAATGTGACACGTGAGGGTTCCACGTGCAGTGTTCTACGAGTTCGCATAAGAGAGGACGCGTTCGCATAATAGGTAAAGTTGAAGCATTGCGTTCGAGGTTGTTGGTCGCATTTTCATAGCTCATTTGTTAAGCATTGGATTTTAGTGCTTCGCGATTGCGTGAACTTGGTCGCGATCGCAATGAAGGAATTACAAGAGCTAGGCAGAAAGTTTATAAACATTTCATCTGCGAGTTTTAGCCTTTTCTCCACCATAGTTGAGGATTTTGAGAGCTCTTTAAAGGGAATTGAAGAGGGATTCAAGAGAATGTGTTGGAGGTAAGTTTTATGAGCCAAAAAGGTAAATCTATTGTGAAATAAACCAAGAAATTCATGGGAACTTTGACCAAAATGGAAGAACTAAGTCTTCGAATTAGAATTTTTAATCTAGGATTTGAGGGGTCATTTACACTCCAATTGTTGTGTTCTTGTTATGTATAGACTTGTGAGATTATGAGGTTTCCAAAAATATAAGTTTCATCTGATTCTGAGATGGTGGCCTAAGGGCCATTTTTGTCATTTTACAAAATTTTGCATCTTAGCTTAGAATTTAATCGTAGAATATGTTGTTTGAGATGTTATTTACGACGTGTCACTGAACTGAACAGATTTGGGCCATTTAGAGTTAGATACTCATGGCAATGGCGTGATTCATAGTTGACTTTGAGCCAATTCTAGGTAAGTGGCTTGTCTAACCTTGTGGGGGGGGGGGGGGACTTCTTACCTTAGGAGATGCTATTTGGTAAGTTAAATGCAATGCATGTGAGCTGACGAGCGCGTGCTTGTGCAAGTTTTTGAATAATCCGATTTTTCTTAAAGTATTCCTTATCATGTCCCTTTTCCATGTTTTACTATAATTGCTTAATTAACAAGTTGTTAGCAAGAAAAACATATTTAGTTGACTTAAATTGCCTATTTGCTTAGACTACCTTTATTGCATTACATGCAACATGTTAGGCTAGAATTGATTGTTTACCTAAATGAAGTTGGCCTTTAATTTAATACCCGCGTGTCACTGATGTGTATTTTAAATTAGGACTACAAAAGGGCATTATGGGAGATCCCCTGTATGGAAGATTTGATTTGGACCGAGGTGCAGGATACAAAGAGATCCCTGGCATTTATATTGAGGATGCCAAGAGATCCTCGGGATACCAAGAGCTCATTGGCATTTATATAGAGGATACTAAGAGATCCTCGGGATACCATGAGATCCCTGACATTTATGTTGAGGATACTAAGTGATCATCGGGATACCAAGAGATCCCTGACATTTATAATAAGTATACCAAGAGATCCTCGGGATACCAAGAGATCCCTAGCATTTATATCAAGGATACTAAGAGATCCTCGGGATACCAAGAGATCCTTGGCATTTATATCAAGGATATCAAGAGATCCTCGAGATACTAAGAGATCCCTGTTTGATATTATTCTTCTTGTGAGCAGTATTTCCTTTTGTTCTGCCTTTATTTCTATATTTTTGTTATTGTACTCTTATTATCTCTATAGAATCTTGCAGTAGATTCTCAATTATATTATTTATCTTATCCTGTCATTGCTATTATTATTTTACCTCAGTAGGGCACGACCTTCCTCGTCATTTCTCAACCGAGGCTAGGCTTAGCACTTAATGAGTACTGTTGCTGTGTACTCATGCCCCTTCTGTGCATGTTTTTCATGTGCAAATCAAGGTACATCCACCCATGAGTATTATCCTCGAGGGAGAGATCTAACATAGACTTCGAGGTAAATGTTCCGCGTCCGCAGACTAGGAGTCTCTATCTTATTCTAGCATTGGTAGTTAGTTTTTCTTTTGTGCTATTGTTTTAGACATTCTGGAGTTAGAGCAGTGTATTATATTATGTTATCTTGTGTTCAAATGAGTTTCCGAGTTTTTGGATAGTATTGTAATAGCTGAGCTATTGTGTTTTATGTGCTGAGTCACATTTTACATTATGCTTTGCTTTTTGTTAAATCTTTTTTTGGAGTATGATTTTTGCAAATTATTTGTTATTCTGCATTGATAGGCTTACCCAGTTGTAGGGACTAGGTGCCGTCACGCCATGTTGATGGTGGGAAAACAGGGGTCGTGAAGTTCACGAGGTTTGTGCCGTGCGGTGATTGAAATCGTGATGTAAGAGGTTTCTGCAGTGCAGTTATAAGTATTCTGATGAACGAAGTTTCTGACGTGAGGTTATGGAAATTGTGATGTGCGAGGTTTCTGCCATGCAGTTATTGATATTGTAATTCACGAGGTTCATGCCGTGCAGTTATTGATATTTTGATGTACAGGGTTTTTGCCATACGATTATTCATATTGTGATGCACGAGGTTTCTACGTGCGGTTTTGGTTGAGGGGTTGCACTAGGTATTTGCCCTACTACTGTTTCCATTGATATATTGTGCATGCAGCATAATAATGCGAGAATTGTTTATATGTTTATATGTGGATTGCGCATGTGGCAAAATAAAGTGGGAACATTATGATGCGTGTGTGGAAAAATAATGCGGTATTTTTTATGTTATTAATTGCACATATGGCACAATAAGAAGGTCCATTTCAGGGATTGATTGTAAGGATTGTGACGGCCTGTGGAGGTATTTTTATTTTCATTCAATATTTCAATTGTTGTTGCTTTTTTGTATGAGCTTTATTATGTGGATGTGGTGAGAAAACATTGTGCGCGCTGCCCGCTCTTCTTCTTATCTTTATTAGGTTGTAGAAATTTTGTTAATGCACTCGTACATGCATACACGTGGTTGAATCACTCCTATTGGAGGTGAAGTTTCCTTCATTTGCTAAGTATAGAGGCATGTCCTTATTTAATCATTTTATATGTGAGAGTGGCCCTAGTTAGCCAGTTAGTCGCCAGTATGACCGTAAGGTTGATAGAGGCACAGGAAGCCAAGTGTCGATCTCGGATGTTGGGACTAGTGATGTTGTGATTTGAACAAGATTTGGAAAATTTGTGGAATTTGTTAATTAAGACCTGAGGTGGATACTACCGTAGGACCCGAGTTATTGTTGTGTTTCCTTTCAGTATTGTGATCTTAGGGTTTTGATTGTATTTTGTCGTGATTATGTGTAATCATTCTTTATATTATTCTGTTACTTGTTGATCCTTTCCTCATTGTGATTGTAGAATTATTGGTCATTTCGTACAGTCTTCACATACATACATACATATAAATCATGTTATGTTGCACCAATATTTATATAGTTTATTTAATAAATAGGTGTCTTGACTGTTCCTCATCACTACTCCACCGAGGTTAGTCTTCATATATACTGTGTACCATTCTAGTGTGCTCATGCTACTCTTCTGCAAATTTTTGTTCTGTACGTCTAGGAACTCCCACTCAGTTTGGTCAGCCTTGGAAGGAGGCATTTCTGTAGAGACTTCAAGGTATATCTACTACGTATGCAGACCGAAGAGTCCCTCTCTATCTTACTGTAATAAGTATAGCCCTTTCAGTAATTTTTCTTGGTTCAGACATTTTCGGAGATAGAGCTTCTTATGTATCCCTTAGCTTGTGAGTTATGAGATTCGGGGTTCTGGAAATGTTATTAGTTTCAAGAGATGTTATTATATGTGTCGAGCGGCACCTTAAACACTATTTTACTTTACTAGTTCAATTTGAATTATTTCTTTCGCAATTATGGTTTACTGTCTACACTTATAGACTTACCTAGTCATAGAGACTACGTTCCGTCACGATGGTTCATAGAGGGTGAACCGGGTCATGACATATGCATTATTATCACTTTCATTTAATTCAGTCATTTCCTCATCAACAGTGTTATCTAAAATTTCATTTTCAATAATTTCAACATGAATAGATTCTAGATCAAACAATCTATATGCCTTAGAATTTTGAGCATATCCAACAAAAATACTTTTAATTCCTTTAGGACATAG
Source organism: Nicotiana benthamiana (assembly GCA_034376525.1). NCBI lineage: Eukaryota > Viridiplantae > Streptophyta > Magnoliopsida > Solanales > Solanaceae > Nicotiana > Nicotiana benthamiana. The sequence goes on from CM067326.1 coordinate 45,176,299, forward strand.
TTTTGTTGTTTTTTTTATCATGAACTCTATAGAAAGATATACACCCCAATACTTTAAAATAATCTAAATTAGGTTTTCTATTATTCCAAAGTTCATATGGTGAAACATGTAAGCTTTTTGGGCACTTTATTTAATATGTGACAAGCTGTAAAAAGTTCTTCACCCCTTAAATTATGTTCTAAATATTCATTCATTAACATAGCATTAATCATATCAACTAAAGTTCTATTTTTCCATTCAGCCAAACCATTTAGTTGTGGTGTATAAGGAGCACTGGTTTGATGTATCAAATCATTCTCTTCAAAAAACTTATTAAATTCAAAGGAAAAATATTCTCCACCTCTATCATTATGAAGAATCTTAACTTAATATTCTATTGATTTTTCACAACGGATTTATATTCCTTAAACTTCTGAAGTGCTTCATATTTTATTCTAAACAAGTAAACATATATGAACCCAGAATAATCATCTATATATGTAATAAAATATCTCTTGCTTCCTCTAGTTAACTTTCTGTTCAGTTCACATATATCAGAATCTACTAAGTGCAACAATTCACTAAATCTTTAAGTTTTACGAAAAGGTTTCTTATTTGTTTTTGCTTGTATACATATTTAATATTTTTTCACTTTATCATGCTTGCAAGAAATATATCCAATTTTTTTTACATATAATTTAATGAACCAAAATTTAAATATCCTAATGTAGCATGCCATAAATAGGAAATGGACTCAATAATATAAGCAGAAATATAGTTTATTGCACTAATACTAAGTTTAAACATGCCATCACAAGTGAAGCCCTTTCCAAAAAATAAACCATTCTTAGATACTATTATATTATCAGATTCTATGACTATCTTGAAACCTCTCTTAGACAGCAAACTAGAAGACATCAAGTTCTTCTTCATGTTGGGAACATTGTACACATTTAGCAATGTTAGCTTTTGCCTAAAAGTGAAATTGACCACAACACTTCCTTTTCCTGCAACATGTATAGTCATATGATTTCCCATGAGAACCTTCTCGGGCTCCTTCACCTCTGAAAAAGTGTTGAACATATTCTTCTTATAACAAACAGGAATGGTGGCAACCGAATCCAACCACCAGTTTTCACTCTTAACAGTGGCAACAGTCATGTTTTATTATGTAACAATATTACATGGTACTACAAGAACCAACCAAGCCTTGTGAAGAACATTCAATAGTGTTTGCTTTTGCTTTTTTAGACCTTCCCGAGTTTTCAAAATTTCAATGGTTAAAGTTAGTTCCCGCTTTTTGAACCTGCAATTACGGATCTTGTGGCCTTTCTTTCCATAATGATGACATTTCAATGTATTCCTCTTTTTAAATTGAGGCTTATTTGAAACATTCAAATTTTTGTTACCATCTACGCTATTATTTTGACTAACATTATTAACTGGGGAACTCGAAGGTTGCATAAAAGTATCACGAATTCGATTCTCACTTTCATTTTTAATGTTAATTCCAAACTGTTCCACTTTAAATTTCTCAGAATAATGCAGGATTTTTTTTATAGTCATTCCAGGAAGAAGGCATTTTAGAAAGTATAGCATCGATTTGAAATGCATCAAGAATTTTAACTTCAACATCAGTTAGTTTTGAAACTAAGATTTCCAGTTCATGAATCTGATCCATGATGGGCTTTGAATCAACCATTTTAAATTTGAAGTACTTTAAAAATAGTCAATACCTCGTTTCTCGTTTTCATAAGCACGTTGCAATGCCGTCTTGATTTCCCTTGGAAACTTCAATTTTTGGTACAGATCGTAGAGACGATCAGTTAATGTATTCTTTTCTTCCTTGTTGCTTTCACTTTATCAGAATTTTTTGCAATGGGTTTTTTCAAAGAAGGCAATTACGGATGAAGAACATAAAAAATCTTCAAAGCAGTCAGTAGGAAAATCATCTAGTCCTTCCATTGAGTAAAGTTTGATAAACAACGCCGAGTTTGATGAACTCTTTTGGATTTTCAACAGCGTTCTCCATATCACAATATCTTCTTTAAGATTGTTAAAAAAATTGACAATTGAAAACGAAATTGAAGAATGCTTGAGGCGTGAGAACGACTTTCCTTAATAAAGATATTTCTCGGGTACAAATTGGAAAAATAGAAACAATCTTATTTAGAATACAACAAGACAAGAATATACTGCATATTTTTTCTATATCCACTTAGTTGGAACAACTTCAATTTATAGGTAACCATCAGACCTCTTCAATAATATGTGTTCTTTCATAATCAAACACATCTATTTATTCAAGTAAATTTAAAATTTAAATTTAAAATGGTCACGACCCCGAATTCGCCCGATCGTGATGGCGCGTCTCATGACAGGGCTAGCCGACACAACAATCACGTTAAAACTTTAATCATTAAGAGTCTTTTTTAAACCTTTAATTAGAGAAATATATAATAACATAAATCTGAAGGAAACAGTTCGGAATTACTATACAAGCCCGACATCAGGGTGTCACTAGTCATGAGTATCTATCAAGATCTGAATACAACAAGAAGTCTAAAATAATGTATTAAATACAGTAATAGCAACGTGAGGAAGGGAGCGGTGCTGCAAACGTCATCCATCCACCTGCTAACTTTGATGACTCCACGTCTGCACAAATCAACACCCACTACCGGGTTCTGATATACCTGCATCTGCACATGAGGTGCAAGGAGTAATACGAGTACTCCAACCCAGTAAGTAATAAGAGTAAATAAAGACTGAGCAGTAGGAAACAATGAATCCACATTTATGTTAGTAAAAATCATTTTGAAATACTTTTAAGCAGTTTCAGTAGGGGTTCAACACCATTTAAAATGATAATATAGATTAAATACATAATCGGCCCCTCCGGCAAAACAATAATCATAAACACTTCATAACTTGAAAATCTCGATGGAAATAACCAAATACCAAATCAATGATTAATTTCTGAACATATCTTAAACCCCAATTTAAATAAAAGTTGTTTTATAACATTTGCTAATCTTTATAACAGAGGATCAATATAAAGATGAGCAAAATAGTCAACAAATCAACATATTTGATAGAAACTCACTTTAAATAGGAGTGACATCAATAAGTTAATAAACAGACCTTTCAGGCAAAGCATTACTCACGTGCACGTATATATCTATCGCCCATCGGGCTAGCCTCTCTCTCACTCGTGACTTATCTCTTACCAACCAATACTTGTACTCAGCATTCATGCACAATAGGTACCATGTAGTAACCGCTGCGGCGTGCTGGCCGATCCATATATCGTCAACGGCGCTCACTGGGGGTGTGCAGACATTGGGAGGGGCTCCTACAGTCCAAACCCTATATCATTGTGGCTTGAAGCACGATCCATATAAGTATTGTTGTGGCGTGAAGCCCGATCCATGCAAGTATCGCTGCCGCATACAGCTCGATTTGTATATATATATATATATATATACACACACACACATTGATGCAGCGTGCATTCTTATCCAAAGATATATAATCCTCAAAACTAGGCCCTTGGCCTCTCTCAGTCATTAACCTCGTCATCAAACTCTCAGTCTATCTCGTCATCAATCTCATTATTAGACCCTCGGTCTATCTCAGTAAAATAGGGAACTCAGTCTAAAAAAGTTTCCACACTTTCAAGAATATAATGATAAAGCAAGATTTGAATAATAAATAGGTAAAACATGACTGATGATATGTTTTCAGACAAGTAGAGTGGGGAAAAATAGTAAAAACAATGCCCCTACGGGTTTTAACAAGTTGGCACAAAGAATTAAACATGGCATACAGTCAAAATATAATAACATCAAACAATCAACTATGAAATACGCATTAAAATAATTGTTCTGGATGAACTAGGCTGCAATTCACAGCAGTACTCTACCCTATACCCGTCATCTAGCATATAAGTCACCTCAAAGTAAAACCACGACGTGTTATGCGGGGTTTCAAACACTAAGGACAGTATATACAATTATTACTTACCTTGAACCGGCAAAATCCCTAGCTTGCGACGCCTTTGTCACTCAAATTAGCCTCCACACACGTCAAATCTATCCAAAATCAGAACGAATACATCACAATTTGCTAAGGAAACAAAGCCCAAGCGAAAAAAATACATATCAGGCACAAATCCCGAAAATACCAAAACCCGAGCCCCGGGCCCACTTCTTGAAACTGAAAACTTTTCACTTAAACAGGTTCCTTATCTTCCCACGAGTTCATGTATACCAAGAACATCAAAATCCATCCACAAATAGCCCTTCAAATCCCAATTATTTCGTTTCAAAATTCAAGCCCTAGTCCTTGATTTCTAGGCTTATATTTCAAAATTCGTAGGCGCATGATAATCGAGATTTAAGCTCAAGAAACTTACCTCCAAATGTTTCCCCTTCAATCTCACTTCAATAACCTTCAAAAACCCTTCAAAAAGAGCAGCTATGAAGCTAACTTTGGCAATTCAAGTCAAACCATTCCACGGACTTCCAAAATGCAATATGATCGCACTCCTAAGTCATAAATGACCCTATGAAGCTAACAAGATCATAAAAAATTTGATCCGAGCTCATATAAGAATAAGTCAACTCTTGGTCAATCCTTTCAAATTCATTTCAAATTTTCCTGAAAACTAAAGCCAATGATCTACATCTGTCATAATACATTACGCGTGGCAAGTCATGCCCCAAAACTGGCGATCAAAGTACAAAAGCTCAAAATGATCGGTCGAGTCAGTACATCCTCCCCCACTTAAACACATGTTCGTCCTCAAACATACCCAGAGTTGTTTTAAATGTCAACCAATCGCTGAATAACCTTACCATGCATACACTCAGGGGTGATCCTATGTCACCATATCTCATATAAGCCCGATAACACAACATAACTAAAATTCCACAATCCATCCTAGTCCATAAACCATAAAGCCATATTTCTGCTTCTAATATCCCCAATGATATCAGAATATCACATTTATACTGTGAATAAGTCCAATCAAGCTGTAACAGGCCATATCTACTAGCTCAGACGTAATCACATGACATACCATATAACTCAAACACTCGCATCGATAACATCTAATCATAGCTACTGCAAATATCAACCAAATACCGATAAAAACCTCTTAACATCTAAAGTCTCATTCCAAATCATCCATATACTGACAATGATAAATGAAACACGCATTAAATCATAACCATTTCTCAGATCAACCATCGATTAGGCTACTTCTCCTTTGGCAAGGACCATAGAGAATTTCTGAACTGAACCTTGATAGTTATCCATCGAACATGGTGATAGCGAATCTGCTTGTGTTCATTACAAACCACAACAATCTAATCTAATCATATACCATCACTCTAGTGACATGACACATCAAGATAGACTACAACCACAACTTGCGCAGTCCGCGCACCAATAAGCAGCAATCGAAACATACTCACATCATGAAACTAACTTAAATGAAATAGTTGTACCTCAAGCTCACCAGTGCCATCACACCACACAGTTGAGAACCCGTCTCACATTATAGAAAAACAACACAGCAATCTAACTCGTAAGGTCATATTTCCACATTTCTTTGCTACCACGCGCGATCCAATCCAAGCACTGCTCTATATAGAATACCTCAAGTCACTTTGCTCGAAATCGACAACCACTCTCAATTAATTTCTGGAATCAAGCAAATCATTACACTAACGGTGAAACAATTGACATACACCGCGCGAACCCATAGGACATAGCCGATATGCCATTCACCAAGCAACTCCCGATTAATCTTCTCGCTCGACTTCCATTATGAAATTCCGATAGAACCGCACCATAGGTTCCTATAACCAATAGATCATAACGTCTTACAACATAGAAAGGTAACTCATAGATCCCCCCTAATTTCTAATCGATCAAAGCAACCGAGTCAACATATCCTTCGCCAATAGTAACTCGAAGTCAACAAAGCCATCTCAATGCCAGACACATATCCACATAGGTCTACCAATGGACCACACATCAACTCCACTTGAACAGAACAGATAAATAATCCTTCGAAGGTCCACAATGACTGAATCGTAGTACATACAAATATCTTACTAACTTACCCATATTTTTCCATCCACAACAACAAACTAACCTGCATATGAGAACATTCAGTCTCCAAATCCATAAAATACATGAATTACCATATCTCATCCCAATTTTGCCACTCACATATATAAATCACCTCTAGTACTCAATCATTCCATGATAGATACTCTAAGATTCTTCTATTTTGTCAAACAAAATCAAATATCAGCAGTGTCAGACAATAAGTGTCGTAATACTACAATGTACCATCAACTTAATCACATTGCCTCTTTTTGAAATATATACCCTCGTCAAATAACCTCAATTAGTGTTAACACTTCCTTAATCATCAAAAAATCATTTCTCAATTCATTTGAAGCTCAATTCTATATTTATCTGAAACTGTCTCTGTTGCCTAAGAATCTATGACCTCCTATTCAAATCTGAACCATGACCTTACACATGCAACACTCAGATTAATCCATTAATCATTAAGAGGCATGTTTAAACCTTTAATTAGAACAAAATTTCATAACATAAATTTGAAGGAAATAGTGCAGAATTACAATACAAGCCCGACATCGGTGTGTCACTAGTTATGAACATCTATCAAGATCTGAATACAACAATAAGTCTAAAATAATATATTTAAATACTGTAACAACAACGTGAGGAAGGGAGTGGTGTTATAAACTTCATGCAACCACCTGCTAACTCTAATGAATTTGTGTATGAGCAAATCAACACACGCTACCGGGTTTCGATATAGCTGCATCTGCAAACGAGGTGCAGAGAGTAAGGTGAATACTTCAACCCATTAAGTAATAAGAGGAAATAAAGACTGCGTAGTAGGAAACATTGAATGCACACTCACGTTAGGCTCAACAAAGATGACAGGCTTACAAATCATAATACAAGTCAACATTCCCTTTTAATGTACAGCTTTTTGTAAAAATCATTTTGAAATACTTTCAGCAGTATCAGTAGGGTTTCAATAACATTTAAAATGTTAATAGAGATAAAAGCCAAAATGGCCACTTGAGCAAAACATAGTTCGTAAATCAAACCCTCAGGCAAAACAATAATCATAGACACTTCAACTTGAAAATCTTGGTGGAAATAGCCAAATACCAAATCAGTGAATAATTTTTGGACATCTCATAAACCCCAGTTTGAGGACGCCCCCTCTTTCTAAAAGTGAAATCGGGTTTTGTGACAATTAGGTAGACAACTCATTTCCTTTTGGGAGTTGTTTTGGAATTGAAGGGTCGCCACCTATTGATTAAGTGCATTAGGACACTATGAAAAGGATATATGTTTGAAGAATGAGAGTTTGGGTAAGGGCTATATGTTATCTCGAGGGGAAGGTGTTAGGCGCCCCTTAAGATCCACTAGTATGGTTCCCGGCCGTGTTATAACTCTGACTTCACATAACTAAGTAAGCAATTAAAGACTCAAAAATAGAGGGACTTTCATATGACATTACAAATAAGTTGGAAACCTTTTGATGGTAAGTAGAGAGGGCAAAACTTTTCTTAAAGAAATTAATGACTCGAATAGTTTTACAAAAGGGAAGAAAGCAAATAAACGGAGGGGGTCCTAGGTTTATAATTACATGGATCACGTCAATGCAATATCCAGTAATCACTCCTCACAAGAGGGGCTACGTAAGATATTAGCGAATCGGTGATCATCTCCATATCTACCCTTCACACAAGTTAGGTGTTAAAACGTCAAATGGTATCATTGCTTAGTGCATGCTATTACGCGTCCCACTCCTGTCAGTCTCGGAGGCATTGAGACTACTAATCATAAGGGGTGGGAGTTGGGGACTTTTTTGAGTTTTCAAAACGAAAAAAGTGTAAGCGACAATCAATAACAAGTAGCACATAAGAGGGAAACAAATATCAATTTGGGCTCAGATAAGCCTCCTAACTCAGAATAGCAAATAAATTAGCATGTCTTACGAGTACTGGTTTGGTCTTGATCAAGTTAAGGCGTGGGATAGGCTAATTAATCACATATTTCTCATATTAGAAGTCCGAATTAGCCTTGTATGGATTAATTATCAAAGACTGACGCAGTTAATTGATTGCCTAATAGTTTGCCTATGTGATACCAATAGGCATGGCATCTAATAGAGCGCATTGATTTTATGGAAAAAAGTTACTGATTATAGAAAAGGAATTTGCATATTTTTAGAGTCGAAGCAAAACTGATTCAGTTAATTTGCTATTAAGGGCATGATGTCTAAGTGTCATTGGGTTTAAAACCGTTATATAAATGCAAGAGTCCTATAGGCATGGAATCTAGAATGAATTTGTTATTATTAAGCCAAAGATTGTTTGTCAAATGGCGTGTATATGCAGATGTGCAGAAAAGAAAAAGAAAGCATAAGATCATGATTCCTATATGCAGAACCTATAGGTAATCTCTAAGATGCAGAAATGTAGAACTTATAAGTACGAATTCTAAAACGCAAAAATATCGAAATCAACTATAGGCAAGTTTTCTAAATGCAGAAATGCAGTAGTGCAAAAAGACTTATAAGAATGCTTTATAAATTCTTAATTCAAAATTATAAAGAGTCTATAGACGGGTTTTCTAAGTGTAGAAATATAAAAGACCATATAGGCATGTTTTCTACCCCTTCACATGTATTTATTTCCCATCCCTTTCTACTATCCACCCCTATAGTTATTACAAAAATTATTACAGACCGAATGAATCGGAAAGAAAGAAGAAGTAAAAATTACATCAAAATCTCCAGCTACATCCAAACAACGTAATTCAGACTCAATGTCCAACAATATAAGATAAACCAACTTCCGGGATAAGATATCCAGAAGACCTTCTCATATTTGAAGGGTGTCAAAGTTCCCAAGAGTCTCAAGGGGACTCTGGAATTGCTTACACCCCAAAACATTTAAGAATCAAGAATATAGTGCACTCTGGAAAAGCCAGCTCTCAAATGTCCAAGTTCAGAGGGAACTCCAGTTCTCAAAGCAAGGCTAAAAAAGGAATCAGGTAGAAATAGGGCAAGCTATTAGTCGTGCCCAGCAATTGATATTCCTGACTAACAAGATAGCCAATCTTGAGAGTTAGGATCCATTGTGTATTAGGTGATTGTCTGGGAAATAATTACGATACTCCCAGGCCAAGACCTTAACTTAGGCACATAGAATGGAATAGAGGTAGGGATTCATAACAGAAACAGAAGCAAGGAAGGAAAATAATTAGCACAAATGACCAAACCTGAGGAGTAAGATAAAAAAAGTAAAACACTAAGGTAGGCACATAGGGGTGAAGTAGAAAATTAAATAAAGGACATACCAGTTTTTAAGGAAAAACAAGTAAGAAAATAGTAGCCTTGAGAGAGCCAAGTTGTAGTTCCAAAAGAATTCAAGTGAAGTGTTGAATTCAAAACAGTATTGCAAGAAAGTATGTGATTAGGAAAATTTATATTCTCTTGTGTTTTAGTATTTTTTTCATCTTGTGACTGCTGAAAATCAAATGGATGAAATAGGGAGGATTGGGTCCTTATCCAGTTTTGAAAACAAGCAAGGCAGGCAAAGATTGCACAAACATAGAAATAGAATTCAATTAGTGTCAATTAAGACAATTGGATTCCTTTAATTAAAGGAATCTCGTTCAAATGGTTATTCAAGATATAATAAGGAAGAAAATCAGTTTAATAAGGTTTTTTAGGTTAAGGAATCCACATGGTGCATAAACAAGGTCAAATACATAGTGGGTAATTAAAGAAAGCTGGAATGGTAGTGAAATTAGAGCATCATTTTTAAAATCAATCAAAAGGATCCCAGATCCAATTGTAATCACAAAAGGTCTCACATAATTAAGGAAAGAATCATATAACTATAGAAATAATTCAAACATTGGTACAGAATAACAGAAGATTATGCATTTAAGTAAAACATCACAAGCAAGGGATTTTTACACAAAAAGACAAAGTATACAGCTAGTAGGGTAAAAGAGGTTAAATCGAAAGAAATCAGTGACAAATCACTAGCCTTATTAAAGGGATTTCAAAATTAATCACTTTGTTGGTAAAACCTTTCAAAGAGGAATTCTCATATATAAAGCATACAACTAAAAGAAAGAAAAGGTCTAACAGTGAAAGTTTCAAAGTCACCAGCAAACAAGATATCAAGTACAATCACAAACTCACAGTGAGTCTAGAATGCTAGGGTCCCAGAGTGGAATCCTAACTTGCACACAAGCGTCAAAATGGCCAAAAGAAACAGTAAATACTGGGGTTTCAGACAATAGAGATGAGAATGCAAGCCACTCGATAGAGGACTTTTCCAAAGACTTATGAGAAACAAACAGACACGACATACAGTTAAAGGCATGGATAACATGTTTTGAGAAAGACTCAGGACTCGAACGAATCCAGCAGAATAAGTGACACAAACTCAGGTAAAAACATATGAATCAAGCTTAATAAGAACAAAAACATAGTCCAGTAAAGCAAACAATATCAGTAAACACATATAGTAAATGAGTAAGGAGAAACAACACGAATTAGCATATGAGTAGAGGAATGACATATAGAGTAGAAAAGAAATTAGAAGAAGCATACATGTATAGTAAAGGAATTTATACAAGCACACATAAAGAAAGAACACAAAGAACCAGAGAGATGCCTTTGAAATCATTTCAGAAACCCAAAATCGAAATTAATCAGTTTTGAAAAGAGAGTTTTAGGAAAAGCCTTTAAAAGTTCAATAGAACACATACGTGTTCCAGATCTAAGAAAATAAGCAAGTAAAGAACCTCAAATAGCTTAGGACTTCACAGAAAACCCTAGACACGAGAAGTCCTTGGAGGAATGTCGGACCTTGAGTCGGTGAGACTCATATTGACTTGAACATGCCGGAAAATGGCTGGAAAAGCCATAGACCTGAAGATCTGAGAAGATCTGAAAGAAAACCATAAGAGTCGGGCTTCAAATCATTGAATAACTTGGGTTTTATATTGAGAGAGGGCGAGCATAAGTCGTCCATGGCTTGGAACGCCATGGATTTCGGTAGAAACATGTAGAAACAGGTGGGACATTAAAAGGGTTTCGGAGTGGGCTAGAGAGAATTTGAGATATGAGTAGTTTAGACGCAGTTGTCTTTGATAGAATGGTTTTGAATTTGGGGTTAGGGTATTAAAAAAGAAAGGACAAATCAGGGTCGTTGACCTAAATGATCAACAACTAGGATTAATAGAGAAACCGGGAGGATTTGAAAATGTGTCAAGGGACTGGGTTTAAATTCAAAATTTGTTCGTTAAATTAGGGTGGAATTGAGGGGTTAATAGAGGCCAAAATTTAAATAGATATGGCCATGTGTTAAATAGCCTATTTTTTCTTATTTATTTTATAAAAATAGTTACAATTATTTTAAAACAAATCAAAAGCTCTAAGAAAATTAAAATTATGTGAATATTAATCAAAAGATACTGAATAGGCTTTTATGATTGTAAAATGTTATTAATCGTAATATGGGTTATAATTGCAATTATATGCAATTCAACTTCAAAATTACCAAAAAAATTTCCAAAAAAATGCAAAAATTACCGTAATTATATTTTTGTGAAAGTATGAGGACGAAGATAAATTATTCACAAAAATGATAATTTTGAAAATAATTATTGGATTTTGTACTCCTGAAATAGACAATAAATCAATTTTAACCATCTTAACAATTAGGGAAAACACCAAAAACTCTTGGGCATGCTTATATATGCATACACATGCTATTTTCAAAGTATTTTAAGTATAAAAAATACACAAGGAAAAATTGGGCATCAACAGTTGCCCTTCTTTACCCGGAAATGATGAAAGAGTTGTCGGGTAAAGATATGATGGCCAATTTTAACCGAATCAAACGATTTGAAGAATTTTGACCGAGCTCTAGTTCCTGAGCTTTTTACATATCCCTGGTCTTATAGGAATCAGGCCATATGTAGTTCAATATCCGTCGGAGGAACACGCCAAGAGTGACTTCGAAGGAACGGACACGAGTATTTTGAATTGAAAATGGTAGTTGAAGTCCGATAGGCTACGGGAACCGGAGCAAGATCACTTCTGTTGAGACGGTCGTTGATAGGCGGGTACCTGCAAGTGAGCAATGTGAACATATATTGTGCAGAAATTAAATTGTGATGCAATTTCCTGTTGGACCATGAATATTGTCTTTGGATGGATAGGATGACATCAACATACTATGACGTCCTGGGCCATGATGCGTAGAATAAGGATTCACACGCTATGAAATAATGCTCTAAGGCTTTGAGGATGATGCTTCTGAACCATGATGCCTTTGAATAATGATATGCAAAAGTTAAAATTGGGTCCTCAGGCCATGGCATGGTGATCTCGGGCTATGAAGGTGGTGCCTCCGAACAATGACGCCTTCGGACAATTTGGCAATCTTTCAGCCCATGAAATGCAGAAGGTGGCGATCTTTCAGTCTATGCAAGACATACATAAAAGGTGGTGATATTTCAGCCATGCAAGATAGAGGTAGAGCTTAACCTCAGACGGCAGAAAGTATCCATATGCAATGTGGAAGATTCAAATGGAGGTAGAGCTTAACCTCGAAAGGCAGAAAAGTAGCGTTATGCAATGCAGAAATACAGATGGAGGTAGAGCTTAATCTTGGAAGGCAAAAAGGTAGCTTTATGCAATGCGAGAAATGCTGATGGATATAGAGCTTAACCTCACAACTCGGAAAAGTAGCCTTATGCAATACAGAAATGCAGATGGAGGTACGGCTTAACCTCGGATAGCAGGAAAGTATCCTTATGCAATGCGAGAAATGTAGATAGAGGTGGAGCTGAACCTCGGAAGCCAAAAAGGTAGCCTTATGCATTGCGAGAAATTTAGATGAAGGTAGAGCTTAACCTCGGAAGGCAGAAAAGTAGCCTTATGCAATGCAAAAATGCAAATGGAGGTAGAGCTTAACCTCAGAAGGCAGAAAGAGAGCCTTATGCCATGCTACAAATGTAGATGGAGGCAGAGCTTAACCTCGGAAGGAAGAAAAGTAGCCTCATGCAATGAAAAAATGCAGATGGAGGTAGAGCTTAACCTTGGAAGGTAGAAAGGTAGCTTTATGCAATGCAAAAAATGTAGATGGAGGTAGAGCTTAACCTCGGATTGTAGAAAAGTAGCCTTATGCAATGCAAAAACTACAGATTGAGACAGTACTTAGTATCAAAAGGTAGAAAAATAGCCTTATGCAATGCGGAAAGTAAGGAAAATATTAATGAAATGTCTTAGCTGATATAGCGAAGTCGAGAATTGATTGGGCGGTATTAGTTGTTGGGGATGTCATGTGTAGGTAGCACTTTAAATATGTGATTATTTTGAAAAGTTGGATTCCTGAAAAATGTTAGTGTGTAACCGTATCTGATGACTTTCTTTTTGCATCCAAAGAAAAGTTGTGAGTTTTGTAAAAGGGAGGTAGGTTAGTTCATCTTCCCGTGCACCTCGCTTGTTCTGCTTGGCGTTGTTTTCATTGGGGTAGCGTTGCTAACAAAGCAATTTGATAATAGCCATGCATGATTTAGTAAAAATATATAATTGAATATAGTATTCTTTAAGTGAACAACCGACTGTGAAGTAGTTCAAGACATTGCAACTCTCTTTGCTCTGGAATTTTGAGGGTCTTTAAAATTCTACCCCAGTTTACTGGGCTGGTGCTTCTTACGGCTGCTTGCGATGATCGGCTAAAGTTTCTTGCGATGATAGGTTCTCCCCAGTTTCCAATGGTGGGGGGCATGAAACTTTTATTAAATCATTAGCAAACACATAGGGCTACCTACATATCCCCTCCTAAACGGGAATCAGGTCACCATAGTTCAAAATACATCGTAAAGTGAATCAAGGTAGTTACACATATTATCGTTTGACTGCATCTGAATTGATACGCTTCGGCCAAACTTCTTCGTCCATCTCTGCCAGTGTGAGGGCTCTTTGGATTAAAACCCGATGAACCATGTACGGACCTTGCCAATTGGGAGAGAATTTCCTTTTAGCTTCATCTTGATGCAGTAATATTCTTTTCAACCCCAGTTGCCCCAATGTAAAATTTCTCGAATCGACTCTTTGTTGAAGGTTGTGGACATTCTGTTTTGATAAAATTGACCGTGGAAAACTGCATTCATTCTCTTTCCATCTATTAGAGCTAGTTGCTCGTATCGGCTTTCTACCCATTCTGTGTCGTCCAGTTCTACTTCCTGTATGATCCTTAAAGAAGGAATCTCCACCACAGCGGGAATGATCGCTTCTGTACCATAAACCATCATATAGGGGGTTTCCCCAGTTGATGTGCTATCTATGGTACGTTATCCCAATAAAGCGAATGTTAGCTTCTCATGACATTACTTATGCCTTTCTATCATTTTCCTCAGTATTTTCTTAATATTCTTATTGGGTGGTTCAATAGCTCCATTCATTCAAGGTCTGCAAGTTGTTTAATTCTTGTGCTTAATCTTGAATGTTTAAAATATTGATTTCATGGGGTCATTTTTGAGATTGGAACCATTGTCAGTAATGATTGATTCGGGTGTCACGGCCCAATCAGGAGGGCCATGACTAGCACGGCCATACTTTCCGCGAACCAACGTTCATTTTACCTAACCTTCTTTATTATCTTTTAGAGCCAACGAGATCAGTATAAGTGGTATCCATGGATCATGGACAACCAACCATAAAAGATGATGGAATAAACATACATAACATGGGGTGATCGGGCAATCAAGAAAATATATATTCGATACGAGCTACCAGGCTACCATGAAAGACTATGCAACAAAAACCAGCTAACAAGGTATACCAAACTATACATGAGTGGACACCTATCTATGAGCCTCTAAAGAAACATAAGAACTGCAACATTTTCGGAACAGGCCCCCAACATACCAATAATGTCTATAACAAAAATGCATACCAAGACCACGGCAAGTCTGGAGAAGGATCTCGCCAACCACTACTAAACTAGACAGCCTAGTATGGTGGGGGAGCTGCACCTGCGTGTCCATCAGGACCTGGAGCACGACATGCAGTGTCCACAAACAAAAGAACATCAATACGAATAAAGTAGTGAGTATGTAAGGCAGGGAACCATAAATACAAACAATAGTGTAAGCAGTGATAGAGAATATACAAACTGTAACATCTGAGTACCTGTGAGGTCTACTGACATGAAATGCATGATACATATGCATAAGTACATAAACTTTTAAAACATACACCTCTGTGGGCATCATCATAATCATATCGTACCTGGCCATCATAAGGCTTGGTAGAATCATACCCGGCCATGTGGAGCTCAGTTAAACCAAACTAATTCAATGGTTGCACAGTAGGTGCCGTACCCGGAAGACTATACGCTGCTCGGTAGAGTAAAATAGATACATATATATAATGCATACTCGACTCAAGGAAACATGTTCTAGACCTTTCAGAGTGACGTAAGATCGGTATACCCTATACACGTTATTAGGGCTAACTCTTCACTATGAACCTTATAATAGCTAGGAAGTACCAAAAACATTGATAACATAAAAATAAGAGAAGCAACATCACAACAATCATTCCATAAGAAGGGAAACAATGTAAGTACTGCTAGCTTCTATGAGTAGGGTATCTTTGGAAGCTCGTTCATTATATTATGTACGAGCGGAGTCGTGCAAAAGAAGGAATAGATAGACTCACATACCTTGTATATACTACCCCAATCTCAAGCTATGCAATTGTCACAACTCCTTAGTCTACAATAAGAGAGACAATACAATCGTTATCATTTAAGCGTCATAAATATTATGTACCGACCTCAACCTATTTTGTGATGAAATGGACAGAACCTCCCCAATTTATATGACTTCCCACAAGTGAAACAATAACCAAACAGCCCAAACAACCGAAATCTTAATCATATTGAACCTCCCAAGACAGTTCACCAACCGATGACATTACTATCAAGCCTTTCGATATATATTTCACAAGTTCTAGCTTCAATGACATAGCCGCAACTTGGATAATCTTAAATACATATAGATTAAGAGGTTCCTTACCTTTATACAGAAAGTACAACTCTAGTTTGACCTTAATTCTCCACGTAATGTCCCTCCAAAGCTGCCACAACAATAAGGAAGCGAAACTAGCAATCAATTAGTGTTTTTCGGAACTAGAATAACTTTAAAAGGCTTGAAATCACCTAGGGTTGATATTACAAACTTGAGGGAGTACTTACAGAACATAAAACCTTTAAAACAACCTCCCAGAAGAGCTGGAACAACAAAAAAAATGAGCTAACAAGAAGAACAAGACACTTACTAGTGCCACTGGACTCCCGACATTTAATTTGTGTTGTTTGCCCTTTATTTGGGTCTGGAATATTGAGAGAACCTTGAGAAGGTGTTCCTATGGTTCTAAGGTCTGAAAATAGTTAAATGTATTTGCATAAAAACGGGTTGGAGGCGTCCTATATAGATCCAAAAGTCTGAAAACGCCTAAGTGGGCCCCATAGAGAGGTGCTTGGCGCAGTCTCGCGAAAATGCAAATATCTCTCTACTCTGAGATCTTATCGACAAACGGTTTAATGCGTTAGAAACTAGACTCATAGGTCTTAAATTTCAGCATAGATCAGTCCATAATTCTCGGCCAAATTAGGAGAAAAGCTTAGTAGCACTTGACCTAATGTTTAACTAAAATTATGAACCTAAGTTGCGACAACTTTTGTCAACTTTTATCTCATAAATCGTTTGACTTCAAGACTTATGATATGGATATTATATAATTCAAATACCTTTAAACACTACCACTTGAGTGTATTAATAAACTCTAGGCTTACCCGAAAATACGTCTTACAACATCCTTAATTCGTTTAACTTCTAATACTTGTTAACCACCCTTATACACCTTTGTATCATTTAAGACCAATAGGATTAACTGCTTATCATCTTAAAGATAATCCTTTCATGGATTTGTCTACTACCTTATGGCATGAGCTAACATACGAGTATAGGGGTTGTAACACCCTCCCCTTTAGGCATATTAATCCTCGAATGTAAGGATCTATTGGGAGTCCAAATCATCTTGGATTCCAACGGAAATTTCCGATCCATTTTCCCCTATAAAATGGTCACTAGCAAAACTTGCAAGCACTTAAGGCCAACATACAGCCTCACAAGGCTACACAAAGTATTATGGACATGTACATTATCTACATATCACCATTTCGTATTAAGGGAGAGTATTCTCAAGTTATTGCTTACCTCATAAAGTCGTTTCACCTTTCTAATGTATCATGCGTTCCACCATCCTTGTTATCATCATTCTAGAATAGGTAAGGGTATTTAGACTTCATCTCTTCTTCCGCTTCCCATGTCATTTGTTTGATATTCTTGTTCCTCCACAATACTTTGACGGAAGCTACATCTTTTGTTCTCAGCATGTGGACTTGTCAATCTAATATAGCCACTAGCACTTCTTCATATGATAGATCCTGTGTAACTTGTACATATTTGATAGGGAAAACTTGAGAAGGGTCTAGAATATATTTTCTCTACATAGATACATGGAATACTGGGTGGACAAATTCAAATTCAGATGGCAATTTCAACTCATAAGCAACATGTCCAATTCGTTGAAAAATTTTACACGGACTGATATACTTTGGACTCAGCTTACCATTCTTCCCAAAACGCATAACACCCTTCATTGGTGAGATCATAAGAAAAACCCAATCACCAACCTTAAACTCCAAATCACGACGTTAGACATCGAAATAAGACTTTTGCCTGCTTTGTGCCGTCCTCAATCGTTCCTGTATCACCCTCACCTTCTCAATGGTTTGGTGAATCAAATCTGGCCTATATAATTCTTTTTCACCGACTTCAAACCATCCAAATGGTGATTTACATCTTCTCCAATATAGTGCCTCATACGGGGCCATTTTAGTACTAGAATGGTAGCGATTATTGTAGGCGAATTCTATGAGTGAAAGATGGCCATCCCAATTTCCCTCGAAATCTAGAACACATGCTCGTACCATATCTTCCAGTGTTTGAATGGTACGTTCAGCCTGTCCATCAGTTTGCATATGAAATGCAGCACTAAGATTCACTTGTGTGCCTAAAACCTTCTGAAAAGACCTCCATAAATTAGCTGTAATTTGAGCTTCTTGGTCTGATATAATAGAAACTGGCACACCATGAAGCCTAACAATCTCCTTGACATATGAATTCGCATAATCTTCAGCCACGTAAATAGTCTTAACTAGTAGAAAATGGACACATTTTTTAAGTTGATCAACTATCACCCAGATGGAGTTAAACTTATGATAATAGTGAGGTAATCGAATAACGAAGTCCATATTAATCACCTCCCATTTCCAGGTCGGAATCTCCATATTTTGAAGCAATCCATGGGGTTTTTGATGTTCTATCTTTACTTGTAGATAATTGAGACATTGGCTACAAATTCTGCAATAGACTTTTTCATATAATCCCACCAATACTGCTCATTGATATCATGATACATCATTGTCGAGCCGGTATGGATAGAATATCAGGATTGATGAATCTCGTTCATAATATTTTCTTGAAACACTTCCACTAGGAACAAAACATAAACCCTTTAAAATAACCTCCCAGATGAGCTGGAACAGAACAAAAATGAGCAACAACAAGACGAACAAGAGACTTACTAGCGCCACGGGATTCCCGACACTTGATTTTTGTTGTTTACCCTTTGTTTGGGTCTTGAATCTTGAGAGAACCTTGAGAAGGTGTTTCTAGGGTTCTAAGGGCTGAAAATAGTGAAACAAAATGACTTTAAACGGGATGGATTCATCCTATATAGATCCAATTGTCATAAACCACTTAAGTGGGCACCATAGAGAGGTTCTTGGCGCAGTCTTGCAAAAATTCGAATATCTCTGTACTCCAAGATTGTATCGACAAACGATTTAATGCATTAGAAACTAAACTCATAGATCTTAAATTTTGGGGTTATATCACTCCACAATTTTAAGGGAATTGTGAGAAAAGCTTAGTACTATTTGACATAATGTTTAACTAAAATTATGAACCTAAGTTGCGACAACTTTTTAAAACTTTTATCTCATAACTCGTTTGACTTCAAGACTTATGATACATATATTATATTATTCAAATACCTTAAAACACTACCACTTGAGTGTATTAATCACTTCTAGGTTTACCCAAAAATACGGCTAACAACATCTTTGATTCGTTTAACTTCTAATACTTGTTAACCCCTCTTATACACCTTTGTATCATTTAACACCAATAGGATTAACTTCTTATCATCTTAAAGATAAACCTTTCATAGATTTGTCAACTACCTTATGGCATGAGCTAACACACGTGAATATGGGTTGTAACATCGGGGACTCCGAACCGACAAACGATACAATTACGGACAAAATCATCTGCATCTTTCTTAGTCATTGCCCTATATGACGCTGCTTCAACCCATTTGGTGAAATAATCAATTGCTACTAGATTAAACCCATGCCCATTTGATGCGGTAGGCTCAATAGGTCCAACAACATCCATTCGCCAAGCTACGAATGGCCATGGCGAGCATGTTGCAGTAAGCTCATTAGGAGGTACCTTTATAATATTTGCATGTATCTGATAGCGATGGCATTTTCAAACATACTAGATGCAGTTTATTTCCATTGTCATAAAAAAATAACCTACCCAGAGTAATTTCTTGGCTAAGACAAAACTATTTAGATGTGGACCGTAAGTCCCTACATGAACTTCTTCTAATAACCTGGATGTTTCCTTTGTTTTAAACACCTTAGTAATCCACATGTATGGTATTCTTCCACTGTGATAGAAGTTGTTAGATAACCTCCAAAGTGTGCATTTCTTGGGTAGCGCTTGTGAGTTTTGGATACTACCCTATTGACAGATACTCCTTGATGTCATAGAACTATGGTTTTCCGTTGGCTTCTTCCTCAACGTGAGCGCAATAAGCTGGTTGGTCATGAATCTTTACGGGTATAGAATCTATAAAGTTCTTATCTGTATATTGAATCATACATTATAGGGTATCCAATGCATCGGCAAACTCATTCTGAACTCTTGGGACATGCTGAAATTCTATCTTTGTGATGTTTTCATCAACTCCAATACATGATGCAGGTAAGGGAGTACCTTGGAGTCTTGGTTTCCCATTCTTTTCGGACATGATGTATGAGAAAATCTTAGTCCCCTATCACTAGTCACTCTTGAATGTTCATATCGATGGCTAGCTTGAGCCTTAAGATGCAGGCTTCGTATTCGGCCATGTTGTTGGTGCATGAGAATATGAGCTTGGCAAATACCAACTCTTTTGAAATTTGCTGCTCCGTGGAAAAATGTTATCCAACCATCATAGGATTTTGCAATGTCCTCCTATGAAATATATCTTTTCATCGGAAAAATACGCCATTAGAGGCTATTATTCTCCATCCACAGGAGTCTCTGCGAGATGATGTGCCAGTGCTTGTCATTTGATTGCCTTCTGAGTTACGTAGACAATGTCGAATTTGCTTAGTAGGATCTGCCACTTGGTTATCTTGCTTGTGGGCATGGGCTTCTGAATGATATATTTTAGCAGATCCATTCTTGATATGAAGTAAGTGGTATAGGCATAGAAATAATGCCTCAACTTTTGGGCTACCCAGCTCAGGGCATAACAAGTGCATTCTAACAGGGAATACTAGGCCTCGTACAGGGTGAACTTCTTACTGAGATAGTAGATGGCTTTCTCCATTCTACTTGTTTTGTTATGTTGTCCTAAAACACAACAGAATGCCGCATCCAATACTGCAAGATATAGCAGTAAAGGTTTACCTGGTTCAGGCGGAACCAGTACTGGGCGCGTTCACAGGTATTCATTGATTCTGTCAAGGGCTTCCTGACAATCATCAGT
Source organism: Nicotiana benthamiana (assembly GCA_034376525.1). Lineage (NCBI taxonomy): Eukaryota > Viridiplantae > Streptophyta > Magnoliopsida > Solanales > Solanaceae > Nicotiana > Nicotiana benthamiana. Next base: position 45,197,345 of record CM067326.1, read on the forward strand.
CCATTTGGTAGTAGCATCCTTTTTCAACATTTTAAAGATCGGTTCACAAATTTCAGTGGACTAAGCTATGAATATGCTGATATAGTTGAGTCTCCACAGGAAACGCATCACGTCCTTCTTGTTCCTTGGAGGTGGCAACTCTTGAATGGCCTTATTCTTCGACGGATCCAGTTCTATTCCTCGGTGACTCACAATAAATCCAAGCAATTATCCGATAGGAATTCTGAACACATATTTGGAGGGATTCATTTTCATATTGTACCTTCTTAATCCGTTGAAGAACTTCCTCACATCTTCCTTGTGTTCAATGGCTTTCTTAGATTTGATTGTGACATCATATAGATATACCTCGATTTCTTTATGTATCATGTCGTGGAAAATGGTAGTCATGGACCTCATGTAGGTGGCCCCAGCATTCTTTAGTCCAAATGGAATCGTCTTGTAAGAATATGTCCCTCACGGCGTAATGAAAGCTGTTTTCTCTTTGTCTTCTTCGTCCATCCATATCTGACAGTATCCAGCAAGACAATCAACTAATGGGTGTAGCTCATGCTTAGCGAAGTTGTCAATCAAGATGTGTATGTTTGAAAAGGGGATGTCATCTTTCAGGCTTGCCTGGTTGCGATATCGGTAGTCAACACTCGCACAAAATTGTCTAACCATGTTGGATACTGCATTACCCTGAGAAACTTGGCTTTGACCTGCGTGGTAATTTCTACCTTGATTTTCAAACTCATGTCAGGTTTGAATTTTCTAAGCTTGTGTTTTACCCGCGGACATGTTGGATCTATTGGCAGTTTGTGAGCTACGACAGATGCACTGAGGCCAGTCATATCATCATACGACTAGGCGAATATGTTATCATATTCCTTTATTCCGTATATTTTTCCTCTTCTGTTGGTGATAAATGAACATTGATGCACATTTCCTTGACATTCTCTATATCCCCCACGTTGACAATATTACTTTCTTCCAAAATGGCCTTAGGTCTATTCTCAAAATCCTCAACTTCTTTAACGACCTCCTCTGGTATATAATCTTTTGTTGAATCTATATATGTTTGCTGTGTTGTCTCGTTTAAAGTCACAACTGTCAGTTCATCAAGATAAGTAGTAATAATGTTGTGTAAATAAAGTATACAATATAAAAGTAATAAGATAGAGATTTATAAGAATTTGAAATGCTTTGATAAATTTTAAAATTGCTTTGATCATCGAAGCTCTTTTCAAAATTAAAGAAAATACGGAAAGAAAATAAACTTGCAAAAAAGTAAAAGTTAATGCCTGTGCTAGTTCAGCCTTGTTACCCCGAAATTTTCTGGGCCCTGGTGGTACTGATGGACCAATTATTGAGGCGCACTCCTCGGCTCACATCTTGTATAGAAGGGCCTTCCTCCCCCTCCTCCTCAAAAAATAATACAGCAGTCCATAATGCCATCTTCCAAAAACAAATTCCTCATTGCAACCAACGCTTCCTCTTCTTCTGACCCATAAATGATATTGTCTGGGTGGAAAGTCTATTCCATGCGAGGTATCATTTTTTCCAATGGGTAGTAGGGACTTCTCCATGGTGGCGACAAGTGGTTAAACTCCTCCGAACTGTATACATATCTCAATACAAAAGTGGTACCACGTTTCTTCAGCTTGATGGGTTTGGCGATTCCCTAGAGATTTTTGCCGAGTCCCTTGCCAGGTTCGTATCTACACCAATTCAGTATGCTTTCAATCTTGTTGTCCCACCATTTATCCTTGTCCACGGTGTTGACTCTCTCAGTGTGGTTGTAGGTTTCTCCGTCTATTTTGCCTTCTTCCTCCTATTGCTGGGATGTTCTGGCGATTGTATATTAGATAGCTACCATCGCCATGGAAAATCACCTCTTGGTGATTACACTCAAATTTCATTGCATGGTGTAGGGTTGATGCTACGGCTCTAGCGGCATGCATCTAGGGTCATCCTAATAAAAAATTGTAAAACGCTGGGACGTCTATTACTTGAAAATCAATGTCGAACCAGGTCGGCCCTATTCGCAAGCACAGTCTGATTTCTCCAATAGTGGACCTTTGGGAAATGTTGAACTCTTTGACATTGATGGATCCATCCTTGATATCATGCAGGCTCTTTCTCAATGTTCTGAGAGTCACTAATGGACATATATTGAGGCTGGATCCTCTGTCAACCAAAATATTTGTGATGAAATAATCTTTGCATTGCACCGTGATGTGCAACGCATTGTTGTGGCTTAGCCCTTCTGGTGGAAGAGCATCTTCGTGGAATGTGATCTTATTATTCTCCAACACCTGCCTTACCATGTTTTCCATTTCTCCTCCGGCTATGTTGTTGGGCACATATGCCTCGTTCAATATTTTCAATAAGGCATTCTTATACGCGCCAAAGTTTTGAAACAGTGCTAAGATATAGATCTGGGCCGACATCTTGTTCAGTTGATCGATGACTGAGTACTCCATTACTTGTATCTTCCTTCAAACATCATCATGCCCAGTTTTTGGTGACAGTTGGTCGCCCAGATGCTTGCCTACTGGACTCGGCTAGATGTTCTAGAGTACAAACCCTGCTGATTCTAGTCATAACCTATGCTGCAACTGTTTCTCCAGATTTAGTTTTCCCTTTTCTTCTCGCCTAGGTAGTGTAATCCCAAGGAATGGCCTTCGCATAGAATGGTGTTGTGGCTGACATAGCTACTGGAATAGGTACTGTTGTCTTGGAAGGTAACACAACCACTTCAAATGGCATAGGTGCCTTCGGGGATCCAAACTCGACCTCAATTCATCTGATGCTTTTGCAGAAGAAGTTGCTTCGAACTCAAGTGGGATAGACATGTTTACTTATTCATCCCTAGAAGGATGTATCTGTACAATAATTGGGCGAAGTGTGACAGTCGGTTTCTTTGGCTCGTCACCCTCAGTAATCAATCCAATCGATCATTTAGGGTCCCAATCGTCCTTTATCTCGATCATGTGAACGCTTTATCCCTTGTGGTCAAATAGAGGGTTGCTACGAACATTAGGAGTAGGCTCCTTTTCTGCAATAATCTTATTGTCAATTAAAGTCAAGATCTTATCCTTCGGTAAACAGCATTCGTCAATGGTATGCCCTTTCATGTTAGAACGGTATGCATAGGTTTTACTCGGGTTGACCCATTGGGAAGGGCTTTATGGAATTCTGGAAGGGATAGGGGTGGCGTAACCAGCAGCTTTTAGTCTTTCATACAGCTGGTCGATCGGTTTGGCAATGGTGGTATATTTTTTGGGAGGCCTGCGGTTAAAGTTTGGTCGATGTCTGGGAAAGTTTTTCCGAAAGGGAGGTGATTGATAATGATAGGGTTGAGTGCTGTAAGCTTTGTAGACATGTGCAGGTTTAGAATATCTCGGTGAGTTAGGTTGATATGTAGAGGGTGGAGATGACTGGTAAAGAGATGGTGGATCTTGGTAAGGAGGCGATGGTTCTTTGTAATTCGGGGAAGGTTGATATATGGGAGGAGATATTGGGTAGGTTAGGTTCTTTATTGGTGATTTCGTTGTATGTTCAACCATCATGGCACTCCCATCCCTTTTCTTTGATATGCTGCCAGATTGTGTAACCTTGTTGGTGGCCTACAATGCTTTAAACATAGTGACCATACAACTTTTAATGTCTTATTCGATCCTCTCCCCTATCTTAATGATATCGAAACATTTCTAGCCTTCAATCAACATCAACCTCTCATTATACTGCGGGTCTTGACCCTGAACGAAAAAATTGTTCAGTTGTTCTTCTTCTAAGGTCAGCTTGACTTTAGCATCATTTGATCTCCATCGATTAGCATACTTGAAGAATGTCTCCGTATATTTCTTCTTTAAGTTCTGAATATAGAATATATCTGGCGCATTCTTCGTATTGAATCTGAACTTGTCCATGAAATCGGATGGCATACTTACCCAACTCGTCCACTTCTTCGGGTCTTGGCAAATGTATCAAGATAGAGCATCTCCTTTCATACTTCTTATAAAGAGCTTCATGCGAATATTCTCATCCTTTCCTACGACAACCAATTTGTCGCAGTAGGTCCTCAAATGAACTATGGGGTCCCTTGTTCAATCAAACATCTCGAACTTGGGAAGTTTTCATCCTTCGGGTAGTTTAAAATCTTGATGAATAGAAAGGTCCTCGTAATTCAGTCCCTCGATACCTTTGTTTCTTTCAATACCTTGGACTCGGCTAGTCAACTTCTTGAGTTCATTGGCTAGGTTCCTGATATGAGAGTCTTTGACATCACACTTTGGTTTGCTTGAAATAGGTTGAGCGTAATGTGGTATAGTTTCAACATAGATTAGGGCGTTGTGGGGATGATCATTTGTGGAGATTGGGCTCTCAGGGTTGAGTAGCGGGATCTTGTTTTAATTGTGACATGTGTTGCAGTGTTGATGTGGAGTGGGTTGTTTTTGCGATTTCAGGATGTTTTGTGGAGGTGTAGTTTTTTAGCATTGGGAAATTTGACATCTGGGGAAGTGAGGGAAAATGACAAGTTTGCCAAGTTCCGAACTTGGTCCAGTTCCTCCTGAAATTTCAATATCTTTTGTTCGAGCCGGGTGACGCTTTCTTTGGAAACTGGAATACCGCAAGGAACCTCTACCCTTTCGGCTAAGTTGTTCGAATCCTTTATTTTTCTTCTGTTCTTGTTTCATATAGGACTCAGAGGAGGAGAAGGTGGAGGGCCCTTGGATCTTGTAAAGTAGGATGATAATCCCAGAGTGCACGAACTAACCTTTGGGGAGGGGAATAACTCAAAAAGTAAACAAAAATATAACAAGTTAGTTTGGATTGTAAGAAGAAAACATTGCAATATTTAAGCACATACTGCAAGAATATATATCCAGTCCTAATTTCCATCATCCTTATTATATTGAACAGAAAAGACTACTAGCTACTTGGTCCCAGAAGGATCTCCTTCAGGTTTAATGTTCTCGTTGATCAAATCCTCCAGCTCATTTTCTAGTAAAAATCCATTTTCCAAGTGTTCTCCTTCACTTCTCTCAGCGTTTTGACATTCTGCGACTCTCTTCCTCTTTTTCCCTTCCAATTCCAGCAGACCGTAATCCAGATGTTCCAGCTTCTCACTAGCCGTGGTGACTCTCTCTTTCATTTCATTGATTTGGATACTTGATAGGAGGTTCCTCTACCATGCCAGCAAGAGTGAGGGCATGTTTACCATATCGAAGTCAGGAACATTGTCGTTCATTTTCTACAAAACAAAAGGGTTAAGACCCTTACCTCCGCCCAACTCGACTATTTAAACAAATAATTAGCAATAACGGCATTTAGTTCTCTAAATGAATGCACAGAATATGGTGGCGTCCGATTGGGTTCTCAAGGAACCCCAGTGGACTTTGGACAAGGCTATCTTAAAGTGTCATTATGGGGACAACATAACTGACTCGGCTAGGTTAGACCATGATTAATGCACGGTTAAAAAGAGTAGGGTTTCTATATGGTATTATACCGGTACTCTTGAGCGGACACTCAAAAGGGGAAGGCACGGAACCGTCGACTGCACCGCTGATTGACTGATTTTACCGCAAATATGCTTTGCCAAATTTAGGGGCTGATAATATCGGAAGGGCGCAACCACTCATTATAAGCGTTTCTATGGTATTTGTTTGGCACAAGAGGAATATGATGTTGAGGACGCAATTACAAGAATAAAACAAGTTGCCACGTATTTTCACGTTCATAAAGTGATGATTACAGTGATTGGTCACAATTACAACACTATTGAAGGAAAGCGATAAAAGAAAGCACTAAAGAAAAGAAACAAAAGCCACGTTAGTTTCGTAGAAGGAAAGATAAAGACATTAAACAAAGGAAATAAAATCAATAAAGTAAGAAAACACAAAATAGTAAAAGCCTAAAAATCCATGTTGTTAACCCCCCTCTTTCTAAAGGCGAAATCGGGTTTAGTGACATTTGGGAAGACAACTAGTAACCTTTTAGGAGTTGGGTTTTGGAATTGAAGAGTCGCCACCTAATGATTAAGTGCATTAGGACACTATAAAAAAGATTTGAGTTTGAAGAACTAGAGTTTGGTTAAGGGCTAGAAGTTATCTCGAGAGAACTGTGTTAGGCACCCCTCAAGATCCACTAGCATGGTTCCTAGCCGTGTTATTATTGTGACTTCACATAACTAAGTAAGAAATTAAAGGCTTAAAAACTGAGGGACTTACATATGACATTACAAATAAGTTTGAAATCTTTTGAAGGTAAGTAGATTGGGAAGAGTTTTATAAAAAAACAATTAAAGACTCGAATAGTTTTACAAAAGGGAAGAAAACAAATAAAGGGAGGGGGTCCTAGGTTTATAATTAACATGGATCATGTCAATGCAATATCCAATAATCACTCCTCAGAAGAGGGGCTAAATGAGATATTAGAGCATTGGTCATCATCTAACTATCGACCCTTCCCACCCGTTAGGTAATAAAACGCGAAATGGTATCATTGCTTAGTTCATGCTATTACCCGTCCCAGTCCGGTCAATCTCGGAAGCATTCAGACTACTAATCCTAAAGGGGAGGGATTCGGAGTCTTTTCATATTTTTCAAAAGGAAAAAAGTCTAAGCTACAAGCAATAACAAGTATCACTTAAGAGGGAAACAAATATCAATTTGGGCTTTGATAGGCCTCCTCATTAAAAATAGCAAATCAATTAGCATGTCTTACAAGTACTGTTTTGGTCTTAATTAAGTTAAGGCGTGGGATAGGCTGATTAATCACATATTTCTCATATGTTTAGTTTGAATTAGACTTGTCTAGATGTAATTATCAAAGCCTGACGAAGTTAACTGATTCCTTAACAGTTTGCATATGTGAGACCTATATGCATGACATCTAATTGAGCGTATTGATTTTCAGGAAAAAGCTACTGATTATAGAGGAGAAATCTGCATATTTTTAGACTCGAAACAAAATTGATTCGGTTACTTTGATCCTATAGGCATGATCTCTATGTGTCATTAGTTTTAAAACCGTTATATAAATGTAAGAGTCCTATAGGTATGGCATCTACAATGGATTGGTTATTATTAAGCCTAATATTGTTTCCTAATGGAGTGTATATGCAGAAGTGTAGAAAAGAAAAAGAAAAACTTATGATCATGATTCCGCTTATAGGCATAATCTCTAAGATGCAGAAATGCAGATATTATAAGTATGAATTATAAAATGCAAAAATAGAGAAATCAACTATAGGGATGTTTTTCCACTGCAGAAATGCAGAAGTGCAGAAGACTAATAGGCATGCATTCTAGATGCTAAATTCAGAATTATAAAGGTCCTATAGGCAGGTTTTCTAAGTGCAGAATGCATAAATATAAAAGACCCTATAGGTATGTTTTCAACCCTTTCACATGCATTCATTCCCCATCCCTTTCTATTATCCACCGCAATAATTATCACAAAAATTATTACAGACTGAATGAATCAGAAAGAAAGAAGAAGTAAAAATTGCAGCAGAAGCTCCAGCTACATCGAAACAGCCTAATTCAAGGTCAAAGTCCAACAATATAAGATAAACCAAATTCCAGGATCAAATTTCCATAAAACCTTCTAATGTTTGAAGGGTGTCAAAGTTCCCAAGAGTCTCAAAGGGACTCCGGGCATTGCTTACACCCCAAAATATTTCGGAATCAAGAATATAGTGTAGTGTGAAAAGCCAGCTCTCAGATGTCAAAGTTCAGAAGAAACTACATGTCCCAAAGAAACGCTCAAAAGCGAGGGGCAGAACCTACCTAAGATTATAGGAATAGGTTTAGGTGCACAAAGGGAAGGGAATCAGGGAGAGACAGGGCAAGCTAGTAGTCGTGCCCAGTAATTGGGATGCTGGCACACCCTTGACCAACCTGCTAGCCAAACTTGAGAGTTAGGATCCATTGTGAATCAGGTTTTGATCTAGGAAATAATTAGGATATTTCCAGGCCAAGACCTTAACTTAGGCACATAGAAGGGAATATGGGTAGGGATTCACAACAGAAACAGAATCAAGGAAGGAAAATAATTAGCACAAATCACCAAACCTGAGTAGTAAGATAAAAAAACTGAAGCTGTAAGGTAAGGACATGAGGGTGAAGCAGAAAATTAAATAAAGTACATACCAATTTTTAAGGGAAAACAAGTAAGAAAATAGTAGCCTTGGGAGAGCCAAGTTGTAGTTAAAAAATATTTCAAGCAAAGTATTAAATTCAAAATATTATTGCAAGAAAGTATATGAGTAGGAGAATTTTAGTTCGTGTGTGTTTCAGTATTTTTTTCGTCTTGTGATTTCTGAGAATCGACTGATGATAGAAAGTGGGAGGACTAGGCCCTTATATAGTTTTGAAAACAAGCAAGGCAAGCAAAGAGTGCCCAAACATAGAAATAGCAATCAATTAGTATCAATTAAGACAACTGGATTCCTTTAATTAAGGAGTCCACTTCAAGTGGTTATCCAAGACAGAATAAGGAAGAAAATTAGTTTGATAAGGCTATTAGGGTAAGGAAAATCAAGGTCAAATACATAGTGAGTGATTAAGAAAAGCTGGAGTAATAGTGAAAATAGGTATCAGTTCGAAAATCAATCAAAAAGGATCCCGGATCCAACTGTAATCACAAGGGATCTCAAGTAATTAAGGAAAGAGTCATATAAGTATACAAACAGACACGACACACAGTTAAAGGCATAGAGAACATGTTTTGAGAAAGATAAAGGATTAAAAAAATCCAGAAGATAAAGTGACACAAACTCAGGCAAAAAAAGATGAATCGGGCTTAGTAAGAACACAAACATAGTCCCAGTAAAGCAAACAACATGAGTAAACACATAAAAACGAGTAAGGAGAAACAACACGGATTAGCATGTGATTACAGCAATGACATATAGAGTAGAAAAGAAATTAGAAAAACCATACATGCCTAGCAAATGAGTCAGACAAACACACATCAAGAAAGAACACAAAGAACCAGAGATGACTTTGAAAGCCTTTTAGAAACCCTTAATCGAAATTAAAAGATTTTGAAACGAGAGTTTTAGGAAAAACCTTTTAATGTTCAATAGAACACAAACTTGTTCCAGCTCTAAGAAAATAAGCAAGTAAAGAACCTCAGATAGCTTAGGACTTCAGAGAAAAGCCTAGAAATTAGAGTGTCTTTGAGGAAAGTCGGATCCTAAGTCCGAGAGACTCATATTGACTTGAATAAGCCGGAAAACGGACGGAGAAGCCATAGACTTGAAGATCTGAGAAGATCTTAATAAAAACATTAGATTCCGGCTTCAAATAACTGAACAACTTGGTTTGATGGTGAGAAAGGGAGAGGATAAGTTGTCCATGGCCTGGAACGCCATGGATTTCGGTCGAAACATGTAGAAACAGGTGGGAGATGATTAGGGTTTTGGAGTGGGCTAGAGAGAGTATAAGAGATGAGGAGTTTAGAGGCAGTTTTCTTTGATAGAATGGATTAGGGTTAGGGGGTTAGGGGATAAAAAGGAAAGGGCAAATCAGGGACGTTGATCAAAATGATCAACGGCCAAAATAAAAAGGATAACCGGGCGGATATGAAAATTGGTCAAGGGATCGGGTTTAAATTTAAAATTGGGTCATTTAGTTAGAGTGGAACTGTGGGGTTAATTGAGGCTAAAATTTAAATAGAAACGCTCCTGTGTCAAATAGCCAACTTTCCCCTTTTTTATTTTTAAAATGATTTTAAGACAAATTAAAAGCATTGAGCTAATTGATAATATGTAATTATTAATCTAAAAATACTGAAAATGTTTTTATGATTGTAAAACGCTATTAGTCATAATATGGGTTATAGTTGCAATTATATGCAATTCATCTTCAAAAATACCAAATAAATTTGTAACAATATGCAAAAATCACCTTAAATATATTTTGGTGTAAATATAAGAACGGAAATAAATATTCACCAAAATGATAATTCTTAATATAATTATCAGATTTTGTACTACTGAAATAGACAATAAATCAATTTTAACAATCTAAACAACTAGGAAAAATACCAAATCTCTTGGGAATGCTTATATATGCATACAAATGCTATTTGAAATAATTTTGATTTTAAAAAACACAAAGGAAAAAATTGGGTATCAACACAATTTAAATAAAAAAAAATTTAAAACATTTGTTCAACTTTTCGACAGAGGCTCAATATAAAGATGAGTGAAAACAGTCAAATAAATCAACATACTCTATAGAAACTCATAAAGAGGAGTGATATCAATAAGTTCATAAATAGGACTTTCACGAAAAGTATCTCTCATGTGCACGAATACATCTATCGTCCCTTGGGGTAGCCTCTCTGTCACTCATGACTCATCTATTACCAATCAATGCTCGCACTCAACATTCATGCTCACTAAGTACTATATTGTAACCGTTGCGGCATGCAGCCCGATCCATATATCGTTGTGGCGTGCAGCCTGATCTATATATCATCTACGACGCTCACTGAGGGGTGTGCACACTCCGGAAGGGGCTCCTATAATCCACGTGCTATATCATTGTGGCATTCATCCTGATCTGACATATCGATGATCATGCAGCCCGATCCATATAAGTATCGCTGCGGCATGCAGCCCGATCCATATAAGTATCGCTGCAGCGTGCAGCCCGATCCATATAAGTATCGCTGTAGTGTACAGCCCAATCCATACACACACATAACACACACACACAAATATATATATATATATATATATATATATATATATATATATATATATATTGATGCGGCATGCAGCCCAATCCAAATATATATAATTCTCACAACTAGGCCCTCGACCTCTTTCATTCATTAACCTCACCATCAGACTCTCAGTCTATCTTAGTCATCAATCTCACCAGCAGACCCTCGGTCTATATCAGTAAACTAGGGAACTCAGCCAAAACAGTTTCCACACTTTAAGAACATAGAGATAAAGCCAGATTTGAATAATAAATAGGTAAAACATGACTTAGGATATGTTTTCAAACAAGTAGAGTGAGGAAAGATAGTAAAAGAATGCCTCTAAGGGTCTAAACAAAACGTCAGTAATCCCCAAACATGGCATAGAGCCCAAAATATAATAACATCAAATAATCAACTGTCAAATACGCATCATAATAATCGTTCAGGATGGACTAGGTCACAATCACCAGCGGTGCTCTACCCCACACTCGTCATCTAGCATGTAAGTCACCTCAAAGTAACACCACGACATGTAATCCGGGGTTTCAAACCCTCAGGATAGTATTTACAATCATTACTTACCTCAAACCAGTAAAATCCCTAGCTCGTGACACCTTTGTCCCTCGAATTAGCCTCCACGCACGTCGAATCTATCCAAAATCATAACAAATATATCACAATATGCTAAGGAAACAAATCCCAAGGAAAAACAATCAATATCTGTCAGAAATCCCAAAATTACCAAAACCCGAGTCCCGGGCTAAAAAACTTTTACATCAACGGGTCATTATCTCCCCGTGAGTTCATACATACTAAGAACATCAAAATCCATCCACAAATAACCCTTCAAATCCCAATTGTTTGGTTTCAAAATTCAAGCCGTAACTCTTGATTTCTACGCTTATATTTCACAAATTTCTAGGTAGAATTCGCATGATAATCGAGTTTAAGCTCAAGGAACTTACCTCCAAATGTTTCCTCTTGAATCACTCTTCAATAACGTTTAAAAAACCTTGAAAACGAGTAGCTATTGCGGAAAATACCCACACCTTCGGGAACAAAACATCTTTAAAACATTCTGTCCAAGCCTGACATTCCTTATTCAGGAATGCGGACAACCTCTAGGGAACGCATAGAAAAAAATTTACACTGACCAAAATGTGCCAGTCGCGAACGCAATGCTTCCAGAGCCTTGAACTTCACGAAAGCGATGAATATCTGACTGTCAGCCCCAAAACCTCTTCTACGATCATGTATCCTCACTCACGAATGTAATGCAGCCTCTCTCAAACCTTCACAAATGTAGTATGGACTCTCGTAAATGTGATGCTCACGAACCCTGGCCCTTCCTGAATGTAAGATCCTCTTTGCAAACGCGAAGGCTTAAAGTTCCTGCAACTGACCTGCAATTTTTCTGAAGTCCTCAAAGCGTGATATTGTCTGATTAACCTCCTAAAACTCACCCGAGGCCCTCGAGACCTCAACCAAACATTCCAATATGATCCATCACATCATTTAAACTTGTTCCGATCATCAAAACCCCTCAAACAACATCAAATTACTCAAAACCCATCGAATTCAACCCTAAGTTTCCAAAACATACGAAATATACTTTTGAACAAAAACCTGACAAAATGACGTCCAAATAACCTAAAATTTTGACCCTAAATGACATAATAAAGCTACTGCAACTCTCTGAATTCCATTACGACCTATATATCAAAATCTCACGTATAATCGGAATTCGCTAAAATGCTAATTATGCCAATTCAAGAAAAATCCTTCCACGAACTTCTAAAATACATTTTGATCGTGCTCCTAAGTCATAAATCACCCAATGAAGCTAGCCATATCATATAAATTGTGATCCGAGCTTATATAAAAATAAGTCAACTCTTGGTCAAACCTTTCAAATTTTGAGCTTTCAACTGAGACTGCTCTTTAAATTCATTCCAAATTTTCCTAAAAACCAAAACCAACGATCTACATAAGTCATAATACATTACACAGGGCAAGTCCTGCCCGAGAACTAGCAATCAAAGAACAAAAGCTCAAAATGACTGGTCGGGTCGTTACAAAAATAACACAGTTTTAATTATAAAAATAAATAAAATTACAATATTTATTTTTGGTCCGACCCGGCTCACTCCGAAGCCCCAAGTTCAAGTCCAAGTATATGATATATATATATATATATATATGTGTGTGTGTGTGTGTGTGTGTGTGTGTGTGTGTGTGTGTGTGTGTGTGTGTATGTATGTGTGTGTGTGTGTATTTGCACACATATAAGAGTATGGGTTCTAAATTAAACACATAAAAGGACAAGGACATAAAAGGCACACAAAGTGGCCATGCACCACCGATGTCGTACAAGCCCACATTTCGCCCATAATAACAAACTATCTTTCAATCCCCCACTACTTTGTTATATTTCTCATAATATTACACATATTGGAAAGTATCTTATTTTTATATGAACTTTCAATTACTGTAAATGTCTTAAAGTCTTGACGATGTTATTGGTACCTTAAAAGTTTTGATCCTCAACTCCTTGTGTCAAAATCGAAAATACCGCACACACAATATTATATAGTGGCTAAGAAAATTTAGTATTTGCTTTAGCACGTTTATGACCATATGCTCATCCTGACTTCATGAATATTTACAAGATCAACCCTTTAAACCTTGCTTGAAACGACACCACTTCAATATTCATATAGGTGACATTAGCTACAATGTTCCTGTTACTACAAACATTTACTAATTTCATTAAGATTTAATTCAACCTCTTTGCGTATCAGTTTGCACCTCGAAGTTTGTTATTTTCTTAATTAGTTATTTCATATAGCTAACAACTTCTTGACTCCCTCCATAACAATATGTAATACATTGGAATTAAGGCTCGGAAAGTAGATAAGTGCATAATCAATAAAAAACAACTTGTTATTAACTTTTTGAACTTATTTTGTTAGAGTGTATACTAACTCAGTGTTAGGTACATGTCGCTTGTATTAAATTTAGAGATTTTAGCCCCCATTCCTTCACAAGTTTGTTATACTACATTTCTCGTCAATGGTTTGGAAAGTGGATCTGCCAAATTGTTAGTCGATCTCACATGCACAATAGTTATAGTCCCATTTGTGACTAATTCTTTTATATAACCATGCCTCGGGCTTATATTTCTGGATTTTCCATTATATATCTTATTGTGAGCAACACACATGGTATAGTCTCACTATCACAAAATACCGAAATGGTTGGCATAGGTTGTGGCCACAATTTTATATCTAATAACATGTTTCTCAACAATTCTACTTCTTTCCCAGCAACTGCTAATGCTATGAATTCAGAATCTATAGTAGAATGAGAAGTACAAGTTTGTTTCTTGGATTCCCAGCTAATGCACCACCTCCCAAGTAAATATCCATCCTGAAGTGGATTTATTATCATTGACACTGGTAATCCAACTCGCATAAGAATATCCCTCTAAAACGGTGAGAAAATATTTATAGCAAATGCCCAAAATTTTTTGTATATTTTAAATATCCAAGTACTCTAGTTATTGCATTCTAATGATCATTACTTGGATTACTAGTAAACCTTAAAAGTTTACTAATAGCAAATACTATATCAGGTCTTGTACAATGCATTGCATACATCATACTACCTATTGCACTTGCATACTCTAATTGGGCGTTTGCTCTTCCAGTATTTTTAATTAGCTTGATACTAGAGGCATAAGGAGTATTAAACTCATTTATGCCTAAATGACTGAAATTTGCAAGAATCTTATCAATATAAGGTGATTGTGATAAAGTCATTCTTTTGTTCTCTCTTTTCACCTTTATGCCTATAATAGTATCTACTTCATTTAAGTCTTTTATCTTAAAAAATGAAGTTAGATACTTCTTGGTTTCAATAATACCAAGCATATTTGTAAAAAAAATTTTCATGTCATAAAAATATAGACAAATGATAACTCTGTATTCTTTTGTAAACTTGGAGTAGATACATTTGTCAGCATGACTATGTATGCATTCATTTGAAAGTACAACACTATCAAACCTTTCATTCCATTGTTTAGGTGATTGTTTCAAACCATAGAGAGACTTTATCAGGTTACATACTTTCTTCTCATTTCCTAGAAGAACAAAACGTATAGGTAGTTGCATATAAATATCTTCACTAAGGTATCAATATAAAAAGGCCATTTTAACATCCATTTGATGCACATACAAGTTATATATAGAAGACAACGATAAAAGCACTTTAATGGACATTATTCTTTCTACAGGAGCATAAGTATCAAAATAGTTTGTGCCTTCTTTTAAAGTGAAAACTTTTGTTACTAATCTTTCTTTGAAAGTTTGAATAGAACCATATGTATTAAACTTCCTCCGAAAGAGCCACTTACAACCTATGGGTTTTGATCCATTTAGAAGATCAACTAAAACCCGAGTATTGTTGGGCATTATTGAATCCATTTCATCATTAATAGCCTCTTTCCAGAAAGTAGCATCTCGAGAAGCCATAGCTTTTTGAAATGTCTTCGGGTCTTCTTCAACATTTAACAAGATGGGAATTTGATTACAGGCATTTTTCCTATCAATTTATACTAGAAAGACTAAGGATTGTGAAGAGATAAAATCAGAACCAAGACATTTTTCTTTCCTTATTCTTTGACTCTTTCTTAGTTCTATTTGTATATTGTTACTTTGATTTTTACTCATAGTAATTTTGGAGTATGACAATATATATGTATTATTATCACTTTCATTTAATTCAGACATTTCCTCATCAACAGTGTTATCTAAAAATTTATTTTCAATAAATTCAACACGAATAGACTCTATTACAACATTAGATTCCAGATCCAACAATTTATATGCCTTAAAATTTTGAGCATATCCAACAAAAATACTTTTAATTCCTATAGGATCTAGTTTTGTACTTTGGTGATCATGAACTCTATAGAATGATATACACCCCCCCCCCCCACACTTAAAAATAATTTAAATTATGTTTTCTATTATTCTAAAGTTCATATGATGAAACATGTAAAAATTTTGAAGCCACTCGATATAATATGTGACAATCTGTTAAAAGAGCTTTACCCCATTAATTATGTGGCAAATGTGCATTCATTAACATAGCATTAATTATATCAACTAAAGTTCTATTTTTCCTTTCAGCCAAACCATTTTATTGTAGTGTACAAGGAGAACTTGTTTGATGTATCAAACTGTTTTCTTCACAAAACTTATTAAATTTAAAGGAAAAATATTCTCCAACTCTATCACTATCTTAGTATTCTTTTCAATTTTCCACAACAGATTTATATTCTTTGAAATTCTGAAATGCTTCATATTTTTTTCTAAGAAAGTAAATATACGTGAATCTAGAATAATCATCTATAAAAGTAATAAGATATCTATTTCCTCCTCCGGTTAACTTTTCATTCAGTTTACATATAGCAGAATGTACTAAGTGTAACAATTCACTAAATCTTTAAGTTTTACAAAAAGGTTTCTTAGTCGTTTTTGCTTGTACACATATTTTACATTTTTTTTTTCACATTATCATGCTTGCAAGAAATATATACATTTTTGGACATATAATTTAACAAACCAAAATTTAAATGTTTTAATCTAGCATGCCATAAATAAGAATTGGACTTAACAATATAAGCAGAAATATAGTTTATTGCATTAATACTGAGTTTAAACATGCCATCAAACGTGTCGCCCTTTCCAACAAATAAATCATTCTTAGATACTATTACATGATCATATTTTATGGCTATCTAGAAGCCTCTCTTAGATAGCACACTAGCAGACATCAAGTTCTTCTTCATGTTAGGAACATGATACACATTTAGCAATGTTAGCTTCTTTTCAGAAGTGAAATTGATCTTAATACTTCCTTTTCCTGCAACATCTACATTCATATGATTTCCCATGAGAACCTTTTCGGATTCCTTCACTTCTGCATAACTCTTGAACATATTCTTCTCATAACAGACATGAATGGTGGCACCCGAATCCAACCACAAGTCCTAACTTTAAACAGCGGAAGCAACCATGTTTAATTCTGCAACCATATTGCATGGTACTACAAAAACTATTGCAACCAAGCCTTAAGAAGAACTTTCAGCAGTGTTTGCTTTGGCTTTTTCAAACCTTCTCAAGTATCCAGAATTTCCATAGTTAAAGTTAATTCCCGCTTTCTTAAACCTGCAATCACGGATCTTGTGGCCTTTCTGCCCACAATGATGACATTTCAAAGTATTCCTCTGTTCAGATTTTTGTTACCATCTCCGATATTATTCTGACTAATATTAATAAATGTGGAACTTGAAGGTTGCATAAAGTATCACAAATTCGATTCTCACTTTAAATTTAAACGTGAGTTCGAAACTGTTACACTATAAATTTCTCAGAAGAATGCAAGATCTTCTTTCTATTGTCATTCCAGGAAGAAGGCAGTTTAGAAAGTATAGCACCGATTTGAAGTGCATCAGGAATTTTAACTTTAAGATCAGTAAGTTTTGAAACTAAGATTTGTAGTTCATGAATACGATCCATCATGGGCATTGTATCAACCATTTTAAATTCGAAGTACTTTAAAGATAAAAATTTGTCAATACCTCGTTTCTCGTTTTCATAAGCACTTTACAATGCCATCCAGATTTCTCTTGGAGACTTTAAATTTTGATACAGATCATAGAGACGATCTATTAATGTATTCAGAATATGTCCCCAACATAGTAGTTCATCATCTTCCCGTTTCTTCCTTGTTTCTTTTGTTGTTCCAAACGTAGATTCCACACAAGAAGGGGGGTGATTTGTGTGGTGCCCAATTTTTGCACTAGAAGAACCTGGTTCTTCTAGGTGTACTAACTATAACTGTTTGCGGAATTAAGAGGGCATAACATAAAGAACACGGGTGTTTTTTTCGTGGAAAACACCTGGCTCAAAGGTGAAAAAACCACGACCTACTTGTCAGTAGAATTTTCCCAAACATCCACTAAACTCAATGAGCCAAAACAACATTTACTAGATTCTTACAAACCTAAGGATTAACTCTAATCCTAGTGTGACATACAGCCTGAACTGCTGCGACACTTTCAAGTTTACTCTAACTTGAATACTCAACGTACCTAATACAATTTACTTGTATAAAAGCAGGAAAGGTACAATTTTAAATCACCTACTACAATAGAACTAGAATAAGAGAAACACAATGGAGTTGGTTCTTCAATCTTGTTCAAGTAGCTGCAGGCGTGCATACTTGATCTCACATAAATTGCTTGCAAATTAGTCTTGCTCGTTCGCTCTCAATTTAGCTCTAACTTCTTTGTATATGTGTGTGATTGTACAAGTGAACAATATTACATTTATAGATTTAGTAATCAGAGTTTTACAAAAACTCGAAGTGTGGATCCTTAATCAAGTTCGAGTCCTAAAATAATTCAAACTCCAATTCCTTATCCTGGATCCGGACATAGTTCTCTTCATATAAGAAGACCTCTTCTCCTTATCTCCTATGCGATCTTTTTGATCGGTTCAAAGGATATTTATAAGATATGGCTGGTTGATCCCATCCTTCACGTGCATCTCATGTGCATAGGAAGTAACACATGTATCTCTTAAGATGGACCTGGTCCTTCATTGAGGTCATTTGTCATTCTTCAAAACTTATACTGAACGTGGGCCAACAAATTTCCCCTTTTTAATAATGAAAAACTCTATGTGTTTACTACTCGGAGAACCTGTGGAACTTAGCTTAATTTTCACATGGTCACACACTTCTGGTTAACTTATCATTAAGGACCAGATTAAATCAGCTTATAAATATCACTTTTATATCATAACAAAAAACTAACTAAAGCACAATCTTCTTTCTCCTTTTGGAATCATCGAAAAGTTTCATATTATATGACATCCATATTTTAATTATTTCTCATGGCCACTGAGGCAATTGCAAGTGAAAACATGTTTTAGATAACCAACAATCAACAAGACAAATAATGCAACTAGGATCAGAAGGTGCATAGCACAAGAGAAACATAGCACATTGTCATTGATTTGGAGATGTTTCTACAATACAAACCACAAAAAGAAAATTAACATCAAACCATGAACAAAATCATAACAAAAAAATCTCGAATCTGGGTCACTGAAGGGGTAGGTTAAACTGGTTTTAGGGCTTGTAGGTACGAGAGGGCTGGGTTTGGAGAAGGTTGAACAGATCTTGAAGCATTCCATCATTCTTCTCCTTTTCCTTTGCTAGTTTAGCTAAGTCACTCTTGTTTAGCTTCTAATTCCATTACATGAACCTTCAGCCTGGCAATCTCAGCATCTTTTGTTCCACACTCCTGAACCAAAGACCTTACCTTGCTAATTACAAGAGTCCTTTTAGATGAACCTATTTCAACTGGGTTGGCATTCACTGGATAGTCGCAGGCCGTGAGAGTCTTTACACAAAGTTCTCTTTTCTAGATGCCATCTCCCATTTCTTAAATGGTACTTGTAGCTTTTCAGGAACAACAGTCAATAGGAATCCATAGGGTGTGGCATGAGCTTTATAGCCGTTGATGACTCTATCCAGTAGTTTTACAATGAATGTAGGACAGTTAATCTGCTTTCTTCTCACAAGACACTCTAGAAGAACCAGGTCCATGTAGTTAGCTGTGTGCCTTCTCTCCTGTCTGGGCAGCAAACATTTGTTCATAAACTCAAAAAGCACCTTGTGCTCAGCCCTCATTTTATTTTTCTGAAGAAATCAATCTTCACTCACTTCTTTAGGAGTTGAAGAATCAAAAAAATTTCAGATGATTTGGAGCGTGTTAGGAAGAGAGTCCAGGCAAGGCCACCTTTGCCTTGTATAATTATCATATCCTGTGCAGGGAATTTCCAGAATCTCACCCAAATTAGAAGAATTAAACTCTACCTTTACTCCTCTCACCAGAATAGCCACAACCCCATTTACCACTGTGGCATTTTCAATAAACTAGATCAACTCTTTTTTTGTCAGTTTGCCATCTAGATGAAGAACCATGTCCTTCTACCCTTGTGCATGCAGAGCATCAACCAATCCTTTCATACTTGGCTCCTCCAGGTCTTTCAAGATTCTCCCTTTCAAGATCTTTCTAGTGCCAAAGATGACAAATCTATCATGTTCCTTTCAGTTTCCTCCTCCTTTTCTTCTCCACTCCATTCTTCCTCTTCTTCTTCAATAATCTTCGTTTGTTTTCTTTTCCCAGCTGACCTAGTTCTTTTAGCCGATGAGGACTCAGTAGATATGGGTTCAGAGAAAGTCTTTTTGGTAGAAGTCTTGGCACCTTTTTGTTTAGGTTATGGTACTATTTCAGTTGTTTCTCTTTCTTGATGAACCGGGTCCATCTCCTCTTTTTCTTCCTTTACTAGCTCGATACACTCCACAACTTTCGCCTTCCCGTTTTCTTTCTTTTTCCTCCCGCTTTCCTCCAGTGCTTTCTGCAATTTTTCCTCACTTTGTTTGACCCTGCTTCTAGTTGCCCATTATGGAATAGTAGACTTAGGGGTTGATTTCTTGGTTTTCTTGGTTGGCTTGGAAGAACTTGGAGCTTTTAACGAAGAAGCCGTGCGCTTCTTTGGATCATAACTGGCTCCAATTTTCTATAGAAGATCAGCTAAGTTTTCCTCACCAGATGAACCACTTCTAACTTGTTGTTCACTTAGATGAACAAGACTTTCAGTAACATCCCAAGAGCTATTTCTTTGTGATTTTTTTCCACTTCCTTCAATATTTTCACAAATTGCTAGAATCTCATCTATATTTTTTCTTCCTCTTCTACTAGATTCATCCCCCTCACATCTCTTAAAGGACCCACTAATACAAACCTATTCTCCACATTATCGATTGTATCATAAGAGCCATTGCTTGTATTCACTTTATTAGGGTTTTCTTAATTTTTATTTGCATCAGAAGACCCTCGTTCTTATTCCTCTCTTGCACAAACGAAGATGTCAAACTCAAAACTTGAGTCAAATGATTCCGTTTTAGAGACCTCCCCGTTTTGAGTGGCTCTCAATTTTTTTATTTAAAGCCGTTCTCAGAGCCTCTGTGGCTACAGTTTTTCTCGCCAGCATCTTTTTACCGGCGGAATCTGGGGTTTAGGGTTGTCGCTAGGGGGTGAGGAAGAAGACATATTGGTAGGTTCCGGTGAAGGTGTCCCTGGATTTTCTAAAGGGGTAGTCATGGTGAAGGATTTCTTGAATTTTTCAGGATTTTTGGTGATTTAGGATGATTAGAACTCGAAGACGGGTATTGATCAAATAAGAAGTGGAGTGTTTTAAAAGGCATGATTAGTAATTGCATCCTTTTGCTGTGGTTAATCAGGAGTCCACTCTAATTGAGGCGTCAGTTTAATTTGCACTGGATTTTATGAATAGTTCCCATTATTCTTTAAAGTTCTAGGAAAGGAAGACTGTTCCAAAGCTTGGCGGTTATACTTTGGGAGTTTGGTAAGAAGGGAACTTCTGCTCATAATTGGAATATTAAATTTTATAATTATGCAAAGTATAGAAACTTACCTGACCTTTTCTCATGAGCACAGACTTGATGAACCAGGTTCTTCAAGTAGAACTTCTCTTGATTATACCTCATGTATCAAAATAGAAGACATCTTTGTAAGAGATCAATGAATTAAATAAAATATGTCACAGGATTATACTGATTAGAGTATTAGATTGAGTAAGAATTAGTCTATATATTCACATAAATCAGAACTTCTAACCAAACAAAATAAAAATATATAAAAAAAATCATTGCATTCTGAACTGGAGCTGGTTAGGTAATCTTAATCATCCCTAATTCTAACCCTTTCCTTTCAAAATTTTCTCTACTTAGTGCTTTAATGAAGATGTTAGCTATTTGTTTATCAGTAGCACAAAAGTCTATGGAGATTAACCCGTTCTCATAGTTATCTCTCAAGAAGTAGTGTCTAACATCTATGTGCTTTGTCCTTTTATGATGAACAGGGTTCTTTGTCATACTTATAGCACTAGTGTTATCACAAAACATAGGAATACATCCCACTTCAATTCCAAAGTCTACCAGCTGTTGTTTGATCCATAGCAATTGAGCACAACAAGAAGCAGCTACAACATCATCAGCTTCAGCAGTGGATATGGCTACTGAGTTTTGCTTTTTTGTAGCCCACGACACTAGACATGACCCCGGGAAATGTGCCATACCTGAAGTACTCTTCCTATCCACCAAGTAGCCTGTATAATCAACATCAGCAAAACCTACTAGGTCAAAGTTACTACTTTTGGGATACCAAAGACACAAATCAGTGGTGCTTTTCAGATATCTCAAAATCCTCTTGACAACTGTCAAATGTGACTCCTTTGGACTTCCATGGAAACGAGCACAAAACCCTACACTGGGTCAACACTTTCACTTTATCAAAATCTTCTGCAGTGTGTTCTGGCAATGCAGGCAATTGCAGATAAAAAACATATAAAATCTTTAGAGCAATCAGTAGGAAATGCATCTTATCCTTCCAGCGAGAAAAGTTTGATCCATCAAAATAGTCGAGTTTGATGAACTCTATTAGATTTTCAACAGCGGACAGAAGTTTCTCCGTATCAGAATATCTTCTTTAAGATTGTTAAAAAAATTGACAACTGAAAACGAAATTGAAGAAGGCTTGAGGTATGAGAACTAATTTCCTTTAAGAATATATTGCTCGTATAGAAATTTGAAAAATACAAACAATCTTCTTCAGGATACAACAAGCCAAGAATATATTGCAGATTTGTTTTATGTCCACTTTGTTGGAAGAACATCTTATAGTCAACCATCGGACCTCTTCAAAAAGATGTGTTCCTTTATAAACAGATGCATCTGTTTATTAAAATAATTTATAAAATATATATATATATATATATATATATATTAAAAATATGTGTTCTAAATTAAACACATAAAATAATAAAGACTTAAAAGGTACACAAAGTGGCCTTGCACCACCGAAGTGAGGCAAGCCCACTTTTCCAACATAATAACAAATTATCTTTAATCAAAGCCTAAAGTCGCAGCTTCTAAGGATAACCGCTGATGTGGGAGATATGAATGATTGGTTTGAAATGATTTAATAAGAGGTAAGTAATCAAATTATCTTGCTTCTATTGCGCCAATTATATTAAGTATTATTTCCAACCTTCACTCATAAAATGTATACGAGTTAGGGCTCGCCCACAAGCAGAGGTAGACCTATGCAATAGGCAGATGGGTTATCGTCATCCGTAAAGTTCGATAAAAGTTCTATGTATATATGTATATCTGTATATAGCTTTAGAAAATAGTAATATATTAATAGTAGGCATCATATATGCAAAGAATATTTTGTTTGAGTTAAAAAGTGCATTCACGAGCTTCAAATTTTGGATCTGACTCTGTTTAAAAGAAACAAAATTGAATAAGCACAAGTATAAGGTGCGAATGACCATCAAAATTTGTGATGAAACGATAAATATTCATTTGTATTTAATTAGAGGTTGGATGTTTGAGCTCTAGAGATAGAGTAACCTAAGAGAACTTTACCTTTAAACTGAGCTTTCTTAGCACAAAGGGGAACTACTCGAATTTAAAATTGTCACACTTCCTTTTTACCGCTTACACGTGCTTACCTCGAAAAGCGACACATGTAAAGGAGTTTTTCCAATTAAAGTGACATTATTCGAGATGGGATTAATTATTATTTCGAGAGTTGCCACTTGGGATAGGCTTGGCTTTAGGTGTCCCAAGTCACTGATTTATTTAAAATCCCAAATCGAGGAAATTTCGACTGCCCAATTGGAGTCTGCGAACCAGAAATTCATGAGTAAGGAATTCTGTAGGGAAGGTGTTAGGCACCCTCGTATCCTGTGGTTCTAGCACGGTCGCTTAAACTCATTATAAGTGGCTAAATATGATTTTCTACACCTGTTAACTCATAATTTTAAATTATTAACCACTTTTAAAATCTTTTAGGAAATTTGCAATGTTATTAAAACACGTCGCGAATTGCGTCACATAAATGCACCTGCGACTTTAGACATATTTCAATTCCATTGAGAATAGGATTTGGGTCACATAAATGCGCATCCAAATTTAGAAAGGTATTTTTTATTAAACACGCGTACCTATACCAACTACGTCTTGACATTTTTGGGAAGGCCGTGAAATTTGCTAAACCTAACTTCCTATTCTTTCTATGTGTTCTAATGAATTAAGGAGCCTACACATGGTATTTGTTTGAATAAAAATGGCTCAATTTATTTTTATAAGGGCCTTCTAATGTATGCTAAATTCTCAATTAAAGTCATACTTAAATACGCTAACTATTTCATGTATAAACTTGTGTACTCTGGAAACACTACATGGCCTTAACCTCGTGCATGGCCAATTACTACATAATAAATTTGTGTTGGGACAGCCCAGGAGCACACGTTGTTCAGGAAGTATTGATTAATAAGTATTGTGACTGTTTTGGATTTTAAAACGCTCAGCCCAAAAACATATTGGACTACAAAATTCTAGTACATTACTGGGCCTCGCGAATGAGCCAAGAACTGACTTAAATGAAAGAGTCCAAATGTTTATAACCAATTTGGTTTGAAATTATATACAAAGTCAAATCTCTACACATTCACGGAGGAAAATATTAACTACCATTTTTGTATCAGTCTCTAACAATAGATTTGAATTCAGTTGTGATTCCATTTATACTACAGGGACAAATCTGAAAATAACTTATCATTAAACATGCTGAGACTCAAATGAACTACAATGTTTCACAGTACTTTGATTTTTTTACATTATTATCATGACTGCTTCCTCCTAAGTCCAATAGTTCTAAGTGTACAGGATCGGCACTTGAACCAGCTGGACTAGAATTGGAATTGAGCACTACTTAAACACATACAAATATTTGAGCTGAATATCCAATAATTGCACACAAAAACAGTCCCAAATGTGCAATTTTTTACAAATGGATCAGACTAATATTAATTATAACATCATGATCATTCATTGACTATACCTATATTCAAAATTAAATAGGGGAGAATGGAGGGGGGTAAACTTCAAAATACAAATAGCAGCTAAATCTTCACATTGGATTATATATTTCATTTGATCTTCATGGATACAAAAGCATTGAGTGTACCTGTAAAGAAACAGTAGAACATGCCTATGAGTAAACAGAATAGATCAACTAAGCAACCAACAGCCAATAAAACAATATATCCATATTTCGGTGGGACTTTTAGAGAGCCAAATCTTTAGGAAAATGATTCCATAAAGCACTAATAGTATTTCAAGATATAAGAATAGATATTTCATCTCTAATATTAAAAAAGAAGATTTTCGAATCCCCTTCAATGCCCCAAATGGTTCATTTTATAGTAAAAATGTTAGGGCATCAGATTTTTCCTTGTTTTTTTTAGTCCCTAACTCAAATAATATTTTTTGCCAAAGTAATCCTTCAATTTCTTACGGATGCCTATTTTAGAGACGAGAAGCTTTCCAGGCTAGTGACAAACAAAAAAACATATGAACATCGAACCCTAATCTTAGATAAACTTTGTGGACAACCAGATAAACAACCAAAATCAAATAAAATAAATTCAGGCTTTATAACATGTAATTACTGAACCTAATTAGTTGTCCCAGGCTAATGACAAACAAACAAACATATGAACATCGAACCCAAATCTTAGGTGAACCAGATAAACAACAAAAAATAAAAGAAATTCAGACTTTAAAACATGTAATTACTAAACCTAATCAGCTATCAAAGAATTATCTAAAAAATGGAAAATAGGCAAGAAAAACTTAGCTCTCATTTTTTGTTCTAATTAGACCATCCCAGCTGGACCTTGATTCTCCCAAAGGGGTCTTGAACCCTCTAAGGTGGTGTAGCATCAATTTTGAGGACTCGGGGGAGTTTCCAAGATTCTGAGACCTCAAATAGGTCTCAGATGTTAATTTGTTTAATGGTTGAGGGTGTTTGGAGGTCAAGGGTGGCATGGTTAGTGTCAATAGGGGTCAGGGACTACCTCAGGGAGGTTTGGACCATTTCCGGCATGTTTGGGATTTTAGGGTTGGCCTTCGGGTTAATATTCGAGGGGTTTCAGGGTGAGTTCAGAGGGGTAATATACCTTGTTGGAATGGGGAGGGTGAGGCGCCTTAGTGGTGTAGTTTAGGACGACATTGGAGTGATGTCGCTGGAGGTAGGGTTTCCGGCCACCTTTAATGGATATTCGAGAGGGGGGTTGTATTCGAGGGAAACCAATTACATGGTGGGATAGGGGAGGTCGTGCTGGCTAAGGGGTGTAATTTTGGGGCCGTTTGGTTGCCAGCCGCCGTAAAGCGATTTCCGACGGCGGCAGTAGGGTGGTTAGCCGGTGGTCAACTGTGGCGATGTGGTGGTCAATGGGGGTGTTATAGTCGGAGGTGGAGATACGAGGAGGGTACAATTTTGTCTCTAATCTGTATTAGAGGAGTCTGGACATATATGTATGGCTTAGGATGGGGTTTAATGGCCGTTGGATTGGGGTGAGATCAACGGTTGTGATGGGAGGGATCCCAAATGGAGTCGTTTGGTTTAGGTAGGTGTGGTCTGGATCAGTGGTCGTTTGGGCTGGTTGTTGTATGGATTTAGAGGAGGCAACACATTGGGCCACTCAGGTCTAGCCCAATTGTGGCCAGCCTGAATGGCTGCTTATATATATACATGTATTGTATTTTTATTATTTTTTTCTTTTCTTTTAATTGAAATTAATTACTTAATTTATTTAAAAACCACAAATCACAAATAAAATTGAAACAAATTATAATTGAACAAACACAATTTCAAGTGTTGGCACATATATATATTTAATGTTTTGTATTTTAATTTATAAAACAAGTTTATTTAACAATTAAATCCTAATTAATACTAAACACGCAATAGTGAACATGCATAATGCAATTAAATCCAAAAAATAAAATCCTAATATTTTAAAAGAAAATATCCTATAATTTAAGAGTCCCGTAGGAGTTTATTTCGACCGGTCAAAAATCATATGCTCACAGCTTCCCCTCTTTGCGCGGGAACACGAAGGGTTTTCGTGCAAAGAACAGTGAGCAAATATGAGTGATTTCCGTCTGATTGAATACTCCATGTGAAGCATTTTGAGAAATTCTTGACCGAACCTTTCTTCAAATGTTTCATATCCTTGGCAATAAAGGAATCCGGTTAGTTTAGTTCTGGAAGTTTTGGTAGCTAGGACTACCGAGAGACTGTGATTGGCTGTTGTTGCTACTGTTTCTGCTCACTAAGCTCCTTATTACACCGAAACAAAATCAAAAAGTAAGCTAGCTAAACCTATAAACTACAAGTTACAAGATTCCTATCTATGATTCTCTTGAAGCTTGATCTTGAGTCTCGACTATCTTTCGCGGCAAACTTCGATCTGAATCTTGATGCTCATTAATTGCAGCTGCTAACTCAACCTTTAATCTTGAAACAAAAATGGATATGCTGAGCTTGTGACTTCCATTAATTTTGAGCAGTCCACGTGTGTATCCGCCTCAATACCTTGAGTTCACCTTTTGTCTCTTTTCTTTTCTTTTTTTCTGAATTGACACTCATGCTTTCAATCATGCCAGATCTTGTGCCTTAAGGTGATACCTGCTTAGAGAGTAAACAAACAAATGAATGAATTTTTCTGCCCCAGTATTCACCGGAAAATTTCGTGAGTCATTTATAACACTTATTGAGTCTCGACTATCTTTCGCGGCAAACTTCGATCTGAATCTTAATGCTCGTTAATTGCAGCTGCTAACTCAACCTTTAATCTTGAAACAAAAATGGATATGCTGAGCTTGTGACTTCCATTAATTTTGAGCAGTCCACGTGTGTATCCGCCTCAATACCTTGAGTTCACCTTTTGTCTCTTTTCTTTTCTTTTTTTCTGAATTGACACTCATGCTTTCAATCATGCCAGATCTTGTGCCTTAAGGTGATACCTGCTTAGAGAGCAAACAAACAAATGAACGAATTTTTCTGCCCCAGTATTCACCGGAAAATTTCGTGAGTCATTTATAACACTTATCTATGCTGCTCCTTTCTTAGAAAAAAAGGAACGACATTCTGTATCCTTTGGAAAGATCATCAGTTTATGCTAGAGAGGAGAAATGATTCATGCAGGGGAATAATATGAGAATCCTCAGGTTATGCCGGGATAAAAATGGCAAAATCTCTGTGGGGAAGGAAAGAAAAGATCCACGGGTTATGCCGGGATATGAAAATTCCTGCTGAGGATGGGTTATGAAACAATTCCTGGGTTATGCCAGGGGAATCCGCGGGTTATGCCGGGATGATTGAATAATCCTAGGTTTGTTGGAAATCATGTATACCTTTGATATGTGCGCTTTGGTTGTATGAGCATGATTTTCAGGTATAGGTTTTGATTAATGACAAACAATGAAGTCAAGTGTCAAACAACGATATAATCAAATGGCGAGAAGCATACTGATGACGGAATTGCATGAACGAGCCAAAGAAGTTCAAGACCGAAGTCCCAAGACGTAGGTCGTTTGCTA
Source organism: Nicotiana benthamiana (assembly GCA_034376525.1). Taxonomy (NCBI): domain Eukaryota; kingdom Viridiplantae; phylum Streptophyta; class Magnoliopsida; order Solanales; family Solanaceae; genus Nicotiana; species Nicotiana benthamiana. Next base: position 45,225,680 of record CM067326.1, read on the forward strand.
GAACCAATGTAAGGACAACGTTTAAGTTATCTTATCCTTTGGCTCAACATTAGGTCATCATAAACATGCATAAAATCACTTTATTAAATTATATATATCATAAATATTTTTAATATATACTTCAAACAAAATGATTTTAACGTTTTCATTTCAACCAAAATGGGTTTTGAAGTAAGTTTTCATTTCTGGTATACTCTGGTATACGCAGTGTATATCAAGTGTATATCAAGTGTATATAATCGACCGTTGCCAGTTTTGAACACTGGAAGAACATAATCGATTGTATACTTTAACAATCGATTGTCGACAATCGATTGTCTACTTTAACAATCGATTATTTTGAGACTGAAGTTTTTAAGTATCAAAACAATCGATTGTCTTTGTCTACAATCGATTATCAACAATCGATTGTACCTTCATACAATCGATTATATTTTGACCGTTCCCACAATCCTAAATTGATTTCTGAACGTTGAAGACAATCGATTATTCAGGTTTAACAATCGATTGTTTAGCCTAAAATCAGGAATCTTTTTTGAACGTTGGTCAGACAATCGATTGTCACCTCCAAACAATCGATTGTTTGAGCACAGAATCAGGGATTTGATTTGTCAATTAAGCAACGGTCAGCACTACTTTTTCACCTATAAAAAGAGGTCTTTTGAGCTGATTTTAAACACACAACTCCTGCATATATTGATATACATATTGATCATTTTCAAGCATCATTTTAGAGCTTTTGTTGAGCCATTTGATAGACAAATTTTTGTTGTTCATAGAGCTTATTTTGTTTCTCTTTATCCACTTTATTGAGAGAGTATTTGTTGTAAAAGAGAGTTGTTTGAGAAGAACATATCTTCTCATTTGTCGGGTTTGCTAAGTACCCAAAGTTTTAGTGGTTGAAGTCTTGGGGTTAGGTATCCTCAAGCAAGTGAAGTCACAAGGTGCGGTATCCTTGAGCAACTGTAACGGTTTGTTAAGCACCCGTAAGCTTGACGAAGATAGTGGAATCTCGAGAGAGTCTCTCGGGGACTGGACTAGCCACGGGTTGTGGTGAACCAGGATAAAATACGGTGTGTTCTTTCTTGATTATTTCAATTACCGTATTTACTAATTCCTGCATTTTAAATTCCGCAATATTTCAATATTCTCGTGCCTCGCTATTCACCCCCCCCCCCTCTAGTGAACGTCATAAATTCAAACAATTGGTATCAGAGCCTAACTCTCTGAAAGCCTTAACCGGTTGAGAGCTATATATATTTTTGTGTATAGAATATTGAAAGCAGGAATGATGAATGAAGGACAATCCACCATTTGCGTTCCACTATTTGACAGAACAAACTATACATATTGGAAAGGGCGGATGAGTATCTTCCTCAAAGCAAACAATTTTTCGTTTGTGGCAAATCATCAAAAACGGTGAACCAATGCCGACAAAGAATGTTGGAGAAATCACGGTTCCAAAGAAGGAAGATGAATATGATGCCAAGGACATGAAGATAGTTGAAAATAATGCAAGGGCCATCCATGTATTATATTGTGCGGTGAATCCGAATGACTATCGGAAAATCTCTTGCTGCACAACCGCCGTGGGACAAACTCGAGATCATTTATGAAGGTACGCCTCAAGTCCGAGAATCCAAAATTGATTTTCTAACTCATAAATATGAAACTTTTAAAATGGAGAAGGAACCTATTGGTGTTATGTTTGAACGATTTTTAAGAATCGTCAACGATCTCCATGCTCTCGGGAAAGTTTACACGAACAAAGATCTTGTCCGAAAAGTCCTACGGAGTCTCACTCCCGAATGGCGTTCCAAAGCCAATGCCATCCAAGAGTCGATGGAATACACGAATATCACAATTGATGGACTAAGAGGTAACCTCGAAACTTATGATAGCACAATTCTTAATTCTTATCTTAGAAGTGATTCGAATTTTGCCTTCAAAGCCTCATCCTCTAAAAGAGAAGAGGTAAGTGATTCGGAAAGGGATGATGAAAATACTTCCAGTGATATATTTGAAAAGTTTTGTAAGTCTTTGAAGAAGGACAAGAAAAAGAGGAAACACCATAGGCGCGTATCACGGGACTCAGACAGCTCGGGCAATGAAGCCGGCGCATTATGTCTCATGGCAAACGGAGAAGAAGAGGTAAGTACATCTAACTCTAACTCATTTGAAGATATACAAAATGCCTATGATGAATTGTATGGTGAATTTGTTAGTGCTTCCAAATTGATAAAAGAAATGAAGAAAACACTTTCATTGCAGAAATCACTTTCTTTGCAAATAGATTTTCAGAAAACACTTTCTTTACAAGAAAAAGATTTTGAAAAATCCTCTTCTTTGAAAGAAATAGACTTTGAAAAATTGACTAATGAAAATGGTGTTCTTAAAAACAAAATTGAAGTTTTAGAAAAAGAAAACAAATTTTTGGAAAATGACATTGCTGTTTTTAAAAATAAAATCAAGGAATTGAATGAAGCTTCTTCTATTGATACATGTTCAAATTGTTCTTCTTGTAGTTCTTTAAAACTAGAGAACACAGAACTTAGGAAAGCACTAGAAACATGTAGTGTTGATATTCCTAAAGCTGAAACAAAGAAGAAAAAGCCTAGGAATTACTATAGGCGTAAAATGAATAAGAATCCTGATAGAAATGGAGTTGCGCAACCTAGAAATGATTCTAGGATTTTTGCTAATGAGTCTAGGAATAATTATTCTAGACCACCTAGAGATGACTCTAGGAATTTCAACGCGTCTAGGAATGACTTTAGATCACCTAGAACGCATTTGGCTCAACCTAGACATATGCACAATCCTAATGTTATATGTCATTATTGTAATCGGGTAAGACACATTGCACCCGTTTGTTTTGCTAAACATAGAAATTTATGTGTTGATTATAATTGTTATTATCCTAACCCCCAAGGACCCAAAAGAAGTTGGGTACCAAAAATCTATTTTTAGGTTCTTTTTGCAGGTGTGCTTGAAGACTACAATATTGTAGTGGATGCACCAAGCACAAAACCTTAATGCATTAAGGGGGAACGTCGGTTAGTTATCGTATTTTGAATAAAAACATAATGAGTTGATATGTGCAAATAATCTATATCAGTTTTGGTTGATACATGCTTTAATCAGTTCTTTCTGAATAACAATTAGTATCAATTTGGTTTATAATAATTGATTGATTCATGTTTGATGAACATTCTTAGTTTAAAATAACAATTGATATTGTTGAGAAAAATGACCGTTATCATTAGTATGCCATTTACTAACATTTGATATGATCTTGTTTATAACGATTAGTATCGTCAATGGTTTAAATTTTTTTTGGTATAGTCTTTTTGCTAATGCCAAAAGGGGGAAGAATATGGGCGATATGCATGCCTTAATTGAGGGGGAATATTCAATTAAGGGGGAATTATATTGAATTGATTTCTATGAATTGTTTGCATAAATTGCATGTTGAGATATAGCATGAATTTAGGGGGAATTCAATATGCATATCTTCCGTTGTTTGTCATTATCAAAAAGGGGGAAATTGTTGGAAATCATGTATACCTTTGATATGTGCGCTTTGGTTGTATGAGCATGATTTTCAGGTATAGGTTTTGATGAATGACAAACAATGAAGTCAAGTGTCAAACAACGATATAATCAAATGGCGAGAAGCATACTGATGACGGAGTTGCATGAACGAGCCAAAGAAGTTCAAGACCGAAGACCCAAGACGTAGGTCGTTTGGTAGAACCAATGTAAGGACAACGTTTAAGTTATCTTATCCTTTGGCTCAACATTAGGTCATCATAAACATGCATAAAATCACTTTATTAAATTATATATATCATAAATATTTTTAATATATACTTCAAACAAAATGATTTTAACGTTTTCATTTCAACCAAAATGGGTTTTGAAGTAAGTTTTCAATTCTGGTATACATAGTGTATATCAAGTGTATATCAAGTGTATATAATCGACCGTTGCCAAAGTTCACTAGAACAACATAATCGATTGTATACTTTAACAATCGATTGTTGACAATCGATTGTCTACTTTAACAATCGATTATTTTGAGACTGCAACCGAAGTTTTTAAATATCAAAACAATCGATTGTCTTTGTCCACAATCGATTATCAACAATTGATTGTGCCTTCATAAAATCGATTATATTTTGACCGTTCCCACAGAATCCTAAATTGATTTTTGAACGTTGAAGACAATCGATTATTCAGATTTAACAATCGATTGTTTAGCCTAAAATCAGGAATCCTTTTTTTAATGTTGGTCAGACAATCGATTGTCACCTCCAAACAATCGATTGTTTGAGCACAGAATCAGGGATTTGATTTGTCAATTAAGCAACGGTCAGCACTACTTTTTCACTTATAAAAAGAGGTCTTTTGAGCTGATTTTAAACACACAACTCCTGCATATATTGATATACATATTGATCATTTTCAAGCATCATTTTAGAGCTTTTGTTGAGACATTTGATAGACAACTTTGTGTTGTTCATAGAGCTTATTTTGTTTCTCTTTATCCACTCTATTGAGAGAGTATTTGTTGTAAAAGAGAGTTGTTTGAGAAGAACATATCTTCTCATTTGTCGGGTTTTGCTAAGTACCCAAAGTCTTAGTGGTTGAAGTCTTGGGGTGAGGTATCCTCAAGCAAGTGAAGTCATAAGGTGCGGTATCTTTGAGCAACTATAACGGTTTGTTAAGCACCCGTAAGCTTGACGAAGATAGTGGAATCTCGAGAGAGTCTCTCGGGGACTGGACTAGCCACGGGTTGTGGTGAACCAGGATAAAATACGGTGTGTTCTTTCTTGATTATTTCAATTACCGTATTTACTTATTCCTACAATTTTAAATTCTGCAATTTTAAATTCCGCAATATTTCAATATTCTCGTGCCTCACTATTCACCCCCCCCCCCCCTCTAGTGAACGGCATAAATTCTAACAAGGTTATGCTAGGGGATCCACGGGTTATGCCGGGATGAAAGGAAAAATCCTGAGTGATGTAAGGCAAATCCACGGGTTATGCCGGGATGAGTGAAAAATCCTAGGTTATGCTAGGGTAATCCACGGGATATGCTGGGATAAATGAAAAATCCTAGGTTATGCTTGGGAAATCCACGGGTTATGCCAGGATGAAAGGAAATCCTGAGTTATGTCAGGGAAAATCAAGAGGTTATGCCCGGATGAATGAAAAATCTTAGGTCATGCTAGGGAAATCCACGGGTTATGCTGGGATAAATGAAAAATCCTAGGTCATGCTAGGGAAATCCACGGGTTATGCCGGGACGAATTAAAAATCCTAGGTTATGCTAGGGGAATCCATGGGTTATGTCGGGATTAATAAAAAATCCTAGGTTTTGCTAGAGGAATCCACGGGTTATGCCGGGATGAACGAAATCCTAGGTTATGCAAGGGAAATCCACCGGTTATGCCAGGATGAAAGGAAAACCTGAGTTATGTCAGGGGAAATCCACGGGTTATGCAGGGATGAATGAAAAATTCTAGGTTTTGCTAGGAAAATTCACGGGTTATGCCGGGATGAAAGTAAATCCTGAGTTATCTTAAGGGAATCCACGAGTTATCCCGGGATGAATGAAAAATCCTAGGCTATGCTAGGGGAATCCACGGATTATGCCGGGATGAATGAAAAATCCTAGGTTACGCTAGGGGAATCCACGGGTTATGCCGGGATGAATGAAATCATAGGTTATTCGAGGGAAATCCACGGGATATACCAAGATGAAAGGAAATCCTGAGTTATGTCAGGGGAAATCCAAGGGTTATGCCGGAAATGAATGAAAAATTCTAGGTTTTCTAGGAAAATCCACGGGTAATGCCTGGATGAAATGAAATCCTGAGTTATGTCAGGAGAATCCACGGGTTAGCCGGGATGAATAAAAAATCCTAGGTTATGCTAGGGTAATCCATGGGTTATGCGGGATGAAAAAGAGGTCGTAAGTTATGTCAGGGGAATCCACGGGCTATGTCGGGATGAATGAAACATCCTAGGTTATGCTAGGGGAATCCACGGGTTATGCCGATATGAACGAAAAATCCTAGGTTATGCTAGGGAAATCCACGGGTTATGTCGGACAAAAGAAAATCCTGAGTTATGTCAGGGGAAATCCATAGGTTCTGCCGGGATGAATGAAAAATCCTAGGTTATGCTAGGGAAATCCACGGGTTATGCTGGTATAAATGAAAATCCTAGGTTATGCTAGGGGAATCCGCGGGTTATGCCGGGATGATTGAATAATCCTAGGTTATGCTAGGGGGATCCACGGGTTATGCCGGGATGAAAGGAAAAATCCTGAGTTATGTAAGGCAAATCCACGGGTTATGCGTGGATGAGTGAAAAATCCTAGGTTATGCTAGGGTAATCCACGGGTTATGCTGGGATAAATGATAAATCCTAGGTTATGCTTGGGAAATCCACGGGTTATGCCAGGATGAAAGGAAATCCTGAGTTATGTCAGGGGAAATCAAGAGGTTATGCCCGGATGAATGAAAAATCTTAGGTCATGCTAGGGAAATCCACGGGTTATGCTGGGAGAAATGAAAAATCCTAGGTCATGCTAGGGAAATCCACGGGTTATGCCTGGATGAATTAAAAATCCTAGGTTATGCTAGTGGAATCCATGAGTTATGTCGGGATTAATAAAAAATCCTAGGTTATGCTAGGGGAATCCACGGGTTATGCCGGGATGAACGAAATCCTAGGTTATGCAAGGGAAATCCACTGGTTAAGCCAGGATGAAAGGAAAACCTGAGTTATGTCAGGAGAAATCCACGGGTTATGCGGGGATGAATGAAAAATTCTAGGTTATGCTAGGAAAATTCACGGGTTATGCCGGGATGAAAGTAAATCCTGAGTTATGTTAGGGGAATCCACGGGTTATGCCGGGATGAATGAAAAATCATAGGTTACGCTAGGGGAATCCACGGGTTATGGCGGGATGAATGAAATCATAGGTTATGCGAGGGAAATCCACGGGATATACCAGGATGAAAGGAAATCCTGAGTTATGTCAGGGGAAATCCAAGGGTTATGCCGGGAATGAATGAAAAATTCTAGGTTATGCTTGGAAAATCCACGGGTTATGCCGGGATGAAAGGAAATCCTGAGTTATGTCAGGAGAATCCACGGGTTAGACGGGATGAATGAAAAATCCTAGGTTATGCTAGGGTAATCCATGGGTTATGCCGGGATGAAAATGAGGTCCAAAGTTATGTCAGGGGAATCCACGGGCTATGTCGCGAAAGAATGAAACATCCTAGGTTATGCTAGGGGAATCCACGGGTTATGCCGATATGAACGAAAAATCCTAGGTTATGCTAGGGAAATCCACGGGTTATGACGGGATGAAAGGAAATCCTGAGTTATGTCAGGGGAAATCCATTGGTTCCGCCGGGATGAATGAAAAATCCTAGGTTATGCTAGGAAAATCCACGGGTTATGCTGGGATAAATGAAAAATCCTAGGTTATGCCAGGGGAATCCGCGGGTTATGCCGGGATGAAAGGAAAAATCCTGAGTTATGTAAGGAAAATCCATGGGTTATGCCGGGATGAGTGAAAAATCCTAGGTTATGCTAGGGTAATCCACGGGTTATGCTTGGATAAATGAAAAATCCTAGGTTATGCTTGGGAAATCCACGGGTTATGCCAGGATGAAAGGAAATCCTGAGTTATGTCAGGGGAAATCAAGAGCTTATGCCTGGATGAATGAAAAATCTTAGGTCATGCTAGGGAAATCCACGGGTTATGCTGGGATAAATGAAAAATCCTAGGTCATGCTAGGGAAATCCATGGGTTATGCCGGGATGAATTAAAAATCCTAGGTTATGCTAGGGGAATCCATGGGTTATGTCGGGATTAATAAAAAATCCTAGGTTATGCTAGGGGAATCCACGGGTTATGCCGGGATGAACGAAATCCTAGGTTATGCAAGGGAAATCCACTAGTTATGCCAGGATGAAAGGAAAACCTGAGTTATGTCAGAGGAAATCCACGGGTTATGCGGGGATGAATGAAAAATTCTAGGTTATGCTAGGAAAATTCACGGGTTATGGCGGGATGAAAGTAAATCCTGAGTTATGTTAGGGGAATCCACAGGTTATGCGCGGATGAATGAAAAATCCTAGGTTCTGTTAGGGGAATCCACGGATTATGCCGGGATGAATGAAAAATCCTAGGTTACGCTAGGGGAATCCACGGGTTATGCCGGGATGAATGAAATCATAGGTTATGCGAGGGAAATCCACGGGATATACCAGGATTAAAGGAAATCCGGAGTTATGTTAGGGGAAATCCAAGGGTTATGCCGGGAATGAATGACAAATTCTAGGTTATGCTAGGAAAATCCACGGGTTATGCCGGGATGAAAGGAAATCCTGAGTTATGTCAGGAGAATCCACGGGTTAGCCGGGATGAATGAAAAATCCTAGGTTATGCTAGGGTAATCCATGGGTTATGCCGGGATGAAAATGAGGTCCTAAGTTATGTCAGGGGAATCCACGGGCTATGTCGGGATGAATGAAACATCCTAGGTTATGCTAGGGGAATCCACGGGTTATGCCGATATGAACGAAAAATCCTAGGTTATGTTAGGGAAATCCACGGGTTATGTCGGGATGACAGGAAATCCTGAGTTATGTCAGGGGAAATCCATAGGTTCTGCCGGGATGAATGAAAAATCCTAGGTTATGCTAGGGAAATCCACGGGTTATGGCGGGATAAATGAAAAATCCTAGGTTATGCAAGGGGAATCCGCGGGTTATGCCGGGATTATTGAATAATCCTAGGTTATGCTAGGGGAATCCACGGGTTATGCCGGGATGAAAGGAAAAATCCTAAGTTATGTAAGGCAAATCCACGGGTTATGCCGGGATGAGTGAAAAATCCTTGGTTATGCTAGGGTAATCCGTGGGTTATGCTGGGATAAATGAAAAATCCTAGGTTATGCTTGGGAAATCCACGGGTTATGCCAGGATGAATGAAATCCTGAGTTATGTCAGGGGAAATCAAGAGGTTATGCCCGGATGAATGAAAAATCTTAAGTCATGCTAGGGAAATCCACGGGTTATGCTGGGATAAATGAAAAATCCTAGGTCATGCTAGGGAAATCCACGGGTTATGCTGGGATGAATTAAAAATCCTAGGTTATGCTAGGGGAATCCATGGGTTATGTCGGGATTAATAAAAAATCCTAGGTTTTGCTAGGGGAATCCACGGGTTATGCCGGGATGAACGAAATCCTAGGTTATGCAAGGGAAATCCACTGGCTATGCCAGGATGAAAGGAAAACCTGAGTTATGTCAAGGGAAATCAACGGGTTATGCGGGGATGAATGAAAAATTCTAGGTTATGCTAGGGGAATCCACGGGTTACGCCGGGATGAACGAAATCCTAGGTTATGCAAGGGAAATCCACTGGTTATGCCAGGATGAAAGGAAAACCTGAGTTATGTCAGGGGAAATCCACGGGTTATGCGGGGATGAATGAAAAATTCTAGGTTATGCTAGGAAAATTCACGGGTTTTGCCGGGATGAAAGTAAATCCTGAGTTATGTTAGGGGAATCCACGAGTTATGCTGGGATGAATTAAATATCCTAGGTTATGCTAGGGGAATCCACGGATTATGCCAGGATGAAAGGAAATCCTGAGTTATGTCAGGAGAATCCACGGGTTAGCCGGGATGAATGAAAAATCCTAGGTTATGCTAGGGTAATCCATGGGTTATGGCGGGATGAAAATGAGGTCCTAAGATATGTCAGGGGAATCCACGGGCTATGTCGGGATGAATGAAACATCCTAGGTTATGCTAGGGGAATCCACGGGTTATGCCGATATGAACCAAAAATCCTAGGTTATGCTAGGGAAATCCACGGGTTATGTCGGGATGAAAGGAAATCCTGAGTTATGTCAAGGGAAATCAATAGGTTCCGCCGGGATGAATGAAAAATCCTAGGTTATGCTAGGAACATCCACGGGTTATGCTGGGATAAATGAAAAATCCTAGGTTATGCTAGAGAAATCCGCGGGTTATGCCGGGACGATTGAATAATCCTAGGTTATGCTAGGGGGATCAACGGGTTATGCCGGGATGAAAGAAAAAATCCTGAGTTATGTAAGGCAAATCCACGGGTTATGCCGGGATGAGTGAAAAATCCTAGGTTATGTTAGGGTAATCCACGGGTTATGCAGGGATAAATGAAAAATACTAGGTTATGCTTGGGAAATCCACGGGTTATGCCAGGATGAAAGGAAATCCTGAGTTATGTCAGGGGAAATCAAGAGGTTATGCCCGGATGAATGAAAAATCTTAGGTCATGCTAGGGAAATCCACGGGTTATTCTGGGATAAATGAAAAATCCTAGGTTACGCTAGGGGAATCCACGGGTTATGCCGGGATGAATGAAATCATAGGTTATGCGAGGGAAATCCACGGGATATACCAGGATGAAAGGAAATCCTGAGTTATGTCAGGGGAACTCCAAGGGTTATGCCAAGAATGAATGAAAAATTCTAGGTTTTCTAGGAAAATCCACGGGTTACGCCTGGATGAAATGAAATCCTGAGTTATGTCAGGAGAATCCACGGGTTAGCCGGGATGAATAAAAAATCCTAGGTTATGCTAGGGTAATCCATGGGTTATGCGGGATGAAAAAGAGGTCGTAAGTTATGTCAGGGGAATCCACGGGCTATGTCGGGATGAATGAAACATCCTAGGTTATGCTAGGGGAATCCACGGGTTATGCCGATATGAACGAAAAATCCTAGGTTATGCTAGGGAAATCCACGGGTTATGTCGGACAAAAGAAAATCCTGAGTTATGTCAGGGGAAATCCATAGGTTCTGCCGGGATGAATGAAAAATCCTAGGTTATGCTAGGTAAATCCATGGGTTATGCTGGGATAAATGAAAAATCCTAGGTTATGCTAGGGGAATCCGCGGGTTATGCCGGGATGATTGAATAATCCTAGGTTATGCTTGGGGTATCAACGGGTTATGCCGGGATGAAAGAAAAAATCCTGAGTTATGTAAGGCAAATCCACGGGTTATGCCGGGATGAGTGAAAAATCCTAGGTTATGTTGGGGTAATCCACGGGTTATGCTGGGATAAATGAAAAATACTAGGTTCTTCTTGGGAAATCCACGGGTTATGCGAGGAAGAAAGGAAATCTTGAGATATGTCAGGGGAAATCAAGAGGTTATGCCCGGATGAATGAAAAATCTTAGGTCATGCTAGGGAAATCCACGGGTTATGCTGGGATAAATAAAAAATCCTAGGTTACGCTAGGGGAATCCACGGGTTATGCCGGGATGAATGAAATCATAGGTTATGCGAGGGAAATCCACGGGATATACCAGGATGAAAAGAAATCCTGAGTTATGTCAGGGGAAATCCAAGGGTTATGCCAGGAATGAATGACAAATTCTAGGTTATGCTAGGAAAATCCACGGGTTACGCCGGGATGAAAGGAAATCCTGAGTTATGTCAGGAGAATCCACGGGTTTGCCGGGATGAATGAAAAATCCTAGGTTATGCTAGGGTAATCCATGGGTTATGCCGGGATGAAAATGAGGTCCTAAGTTATGTCAGGGGAATCCACGGGCTATGTCGGGATGAATGAAACATCCTAGGTTATGCTAGGGGAATCCACGGGTTATGCCGATATGAACGAAAAATCCTAGGTTATGCTAGGGAAATCCACGGGTTATGTCGGGATGAAAGGAAATCCTGAGTTATGTCAGGGGAAATCCATAGGTTCTGCCGGGATGAATGAAAAATCCTAGGTTATGCTAGGGAAATCCATGGGTTATGCTGGGATAAATGAAAAATCCTAGGTTATGCTAAGGGATTCCGCGGGTTATGCCGGGATGATTGAATAATCCTAGGTTATGCTAGGGGAATCCACGGGTTATGCCGGGATGAAAGGACAAATCCTGAGTTATGTAAGGCAAATCCACGGGTTATGCCTGGATGAGTGAAAAATCCTAGGTTATGCTAGGGTAAATCACGGGTTATGCTGGGATAAATGAAAAATCCTAGGTTATGCTAGGGAAATCCACGGATTATGCCAGGATGAAAGGAAATCCTGAGTTATGTCAGGGGAAATCAAGAGGTTATGCCCGGATGAATGAAAAATCTTAGGTCATGCTAGGGAAATCCACGGGTTATGCTGGGATAAATGAAAAATCCTAGGTCATGCTAGGGAAATCCACGGGTTATGCCGGGATGAATTAAAAATCCTAGGTTATGCTAGGTGAATCCATGGGTTATGTCGAGATTAATAAAAAATCCTAGGTTATGCGGGAATCCACAGTTTATGCCGGGATGAAAGAAATCCTAGGTTATGCAAGGGAAATCCACTGGTTATGCCAGGATGAAAGGAAAACATGAGTTATGTCAGGGAAATCCACGGGTTATGCGGGGATGAATGAAAAATTCTAGGTTATGCTAGGGCAATCCACGGGTTATGCCGGGATGAACGAAGTCCTAGGTTATGCAAGGGAAATCCACTGGTTATGTCAGGATGAAAGGAAAACCTGAGTTATGTCCGGGGAAATCCACGGGTTATGCGGGGATGAATGAAAAATTCTAGGTTATGCTAGGAAAAGTCACGGGTTATGCCGGGATGAAAGTGAATCCTGAGTTATGTTAGGGGAATCCACGGGTTATGCCGGGATGAATGAAAAATCCTAGGTTATGCTAGGGGAATCCACGGATTATGCCAGGATGAATGAAAAATCCTAGGTTACGCTAGGGGAATCCACGGGTTATGCCGGGATGAATGAAATTATAGGTTATGCAAGGGAAATCCACGGGATATACCAGGATGAAAGGAAATTCTGAGTTATGTCAGGGGAAATCCAAGGGTTATGCCGGGAATGAATGACAAATTCTAGGTTATGCTAGGAAAATCCACGGGTTATGCCGGGATAAAAGGAAATCCTGAGTTATGTCAGGAGAATCCACGGGTTAGCCGGGATGAATGAAAAATCATAGGTTATGCTAGGGTAATTCATGGGTTATGCCGGGATGAAAATGAGGTCCTAAGTTATGTCAGGGGAATCCACGGGCTATTTCGGGATGAATGAAACATCCTAGATTATGCTAGGGGAATCCACGGGTTATGCCGATATGAACGAAAAATCCTAGGTTATGCTAGGGAAATCCACGGGTTATGTGGGGATGAAAGGAAATACTGAGTTATGTCAGGGGAAATCCATAGGTTCTGCCGCGATGAATGAAAAATCCTAGGTTATGCTAGGGAAATCCACGAGTTATGCTGGGATAAATGAAAAATCCTAGGTTATGCTAGGGAAATCAACTAGTTATGCCGGGATGAAAGGAATTCCTAAGTTATGTCAGGGGAACCCACGGGTTATGCCGGGATGAATGAAGAATCCTAGGTTATGCTAGGGTAATCCACGGGTTATGCCGGGATAAAAATGAGGTTCTGAGTTATGTCGAGGGAATCCATGGTTTATGCCGGGATGAATGAAAATCCTAGGTTATACTAGGGAAATCCACGGGTTATGCCGGGATGAAAGAAAAATCCTAGGTTATGCTAGGAGAATCCACGGGTTATGCCGGTATGAATGAAATACTAGGTTATGCTAGGAAATCCACGGGTTATTCCAGGATGAAAGGAAATCGTGAGTTATGTCAGGGGAAATCCACGGGTTATGCCGGGATGAATGAAAATTTCTAGGTTATGCTAGGGAAATCCACGGGTTATGCCAAGATGAAAGGAAATCGTGATTTATGTCAGGGGAAATCCATGGGTTATGCCGGGATGAATGAAACTTCTAGGTTATGCTAGGGAAATCCACGGGTTATTCCAGGATGAAAGGAAATCCTGAGTTATGTCAGGGGAAATCCACGGGTTATGCCGGGATGAATGAAAAATTCTAGGTTATGCTAGAGAAAACCACGGGTTATGCCAAGATGAAAGGAAATCCTGATTTTTGCCAGGGGTAATCTACGGGTTATGCTGGGATGAATGAAAATTCTAGGTTATGCTAGGAAAATCCACGGGTTATGCCGAGATGAAATGCAATCCTTAGTTATGTTAGGGGAATCCACGGGTTATGCCGGATGAATGAAAAATCCAAGGTTATGCTACGGGAATCCATGGGTTATGCCAGCATGAATGATAAATCCTAGGTTATGCTAGGGGAATCGAGGGGTTATGCTTGGATGAATGAAATCCTAGGTTATGCTAAAGAAATCCACGGGTTATGCCAGGATGAAAGGAAATCCTGAGTTATGTCAGGGGAAATCCACAGGTTATACCGGGATGAATGAAAAATTCTCGGTTATGCTAGGAAAATCCATAGGTTATGCCGGGGTGAAAGTAAACCCTAAGTTATGTAAGGGGAATCCACGGGTTATGACGAGATGAATGAAAAATCCTTGTTTATGCTAGGGTAATCCACGGGTTATGCCGGGATGAAAGTGAGGTCCTAAGTTATGTCAGGGGAATCCTCGGGTTATGTCGGGATGAATGAAAAATCCTAGGTTATGCCAGGGGAATCCACGGGTTATTTTCGGGATGAATGAAAAATCCTAGGTTATGCTGGGAAAATCCACGGGTTATGCCGGGATGAAAGAAAATCATGAGTTATGTCAGGGGAAATCCACAGGTTATGCCGGGATGAATGAAAAATCCTATGTTATGCTAGGGAAATCCATGGGTTATGCTGGGATAAATGAAAAATCCTAGGTTATGGTAGGAAAATCCATGGGTTATGCCAGGATGAAAGGAAATCATGAGTTATGTCTGGGGAAATCCACGGGTTATGCCGGGATGAACAAAAAATCCTAGGTTATTCTAGTGAAATCCACGGGTTATGCCGGGATGAATGAAAAATCCTAGGTTATGCTAGGGTAATCCACGGGTTATGCCAGGATTTTTGGGGGGAGCAGAGCAGTCAAAGAATGAACCAAACCAAATGATTGTTCTAGAATGGCTATTCCTTACAATTGCTCCTTGTGATGCAGCGGAACCATGGCAATTAGGATCTCAAGACGCAGCAACACCTATAATGCAAGGAAGAACAGACTTACATCAAGATGTCTTTTTCTTCGTTATTCTGATTTTGGTTTTCGTATCATGGATCTTGGGTCGCGCTTTATGGCATTTCCACTATAAAAAAAATCCAATCCCGCAAAGGATTGTTCATGGAACTACTATCGAGATTCTTCGGACCATATTTCCTAGTATCATCCCTATGTTCATTGGAGCAGTCCATGCTGGGGGATGAAAGGAAACATCCACGGGTTATGCCGGGATGAATGAAAAGTCTTAGGTTATGCTAGGGGAATATGCTGAGTAGGGGAGGACTTTAGATATCTTTTGATTGTGCTGGGTAAAGATGAGGAAAGGAATAACTCTTAGGTTATGCAAAGGTTAGGGGAATGTTAGCTCCTAAATCGTGTTGGGGTGTGGGAAGTATAGGGAGAGAATCCTCAGGTTATGCTGGGGATATGGAGGAAAACTTCCTCATTTTTATGCTGGAGGGGGTAGAATGTGATCCTTAGGTAATGCCTAGGAAGTCCATAAGCTATACAGAGGGAACTAGGGTTTGGGATCTCGTATTTTCATGCTCATTTACGAGTTTACAAAAAAATGAAAAGAAAACTTCCCTTTGGTCATTGATGCATCAGCACCTTCGGCTCTTGTGCCTATCCTTTGGTTATTTTAGCCTCCATGTGCCTTTTGTTTTTGCTAAGTTGAACCTGCATTTATTTTAATTTAGAAGAAAAAACAAACTGCTAGTTTGAACAGTGATTGATTTTGCGACCATGTGACGTTTGATTTCGGCTTCCTTTGTATTCAAAAATGAACCCTCGACTTTCCGTCCTTGCTTAGTTGGCCAGGGGGTCCTCATTTGGATTGAGTTTTGCTTATCGGATGTTGGGTTATGAGTTTATTACCGCTATTGCATTTGCTTTTGGGACTTTTGATAAGAAACAATGCCCTGTTTGGCATAAAACCCCTCGATTCGCTTCAATTTCATGCCTTCTGACTTTGAATTTCCTTTTATTTATTTCCTCATCTTGGGACATTAACTGTCATGATCACCAGGATTGACCAAGCGTACTTGACGATGACGTTCATTTCCTTAATTCTTATCAGGAGAAAACCGTGAAGCCAGCCATGCTACCTTTCTTTAAGGAATGATGAGGAAGTTAAAGTGAAAAGTCGTGAAATATGAATTTAAAGAGGTATGTACTTTGAAGGAAAAGAGAGAGCTTATCTGGAAGTCCCAGCGGGCGTTAAATGGCAACGACATGCTTCTTGGACTTGATACCCCACCCAAATCCATTTCTGCTTTCAGAATTCAGTCTCTCAAAACCAAAGAAACGTTCGCATACTTGGGCAACAATATTTCCTCTTTTCGGCTGACAGTGCCCTTTGCGAGTTTTCACCAAACGGCCTCTCTCATTTCTCTTCTCTCATTGCCCGATAGCGCTCTTTGTGAGTTTTCGCTAAACGGACTCTCATTTTTATGTGTTTTTTCACTGTCTCCTTATTTCTCTTACAAATATTATTGGTGTCGAACCCCGAAAAATGGTATTCTATTCCCCAAGGATTTATAACTTGTAATCATTTGGACAGATTTGTATCCGTCTTAACACCAACTGCCCGATTTCTAAATTCCTAGGGCGCACTTTCTTGATGTAGGCACGGGCCACTCTATGTTGGTACAATTGTCCGTGTCACATTGCGGCCATTCATTTTTCATCAATTAATGCCAACTGCTCCGAGAGGGTTTTGACCCATTCACTATCTTCAATTTCTGCTTCGACAATCACTCGGAGCAAAGGGATTTCCACCTCGGCAGGGATAACAGTCTCAGTTCCATATACCGGCAAATAGGGAGTGGCTCCCATAGATGTACGTATTGTGGTACGACATCCCATCAATGAGAAAGGCAGCTTTTCATGCCATTGCCTCGAGCTTTGCATCATTTTCCTCAAGATTTTCTTGATGTTCTTGTAGGCTTCTTCGACCCCACCATTAGCTTTAGGTCAGTAGGGGTTGAGTTTCTATGCGTTATTTTGAATTGTTCACATATATCCCCCATCACCCGACTGTTTAGCTTAGCTGCATTGTCAGTAATGATGGCAGTCGGGACCCCAAAGAGGCAAATGATGTTGGAATGCATGAAATCCACCACCGCTTTCTTGGTAACAAACTTGAGGGTGATGGCCTCGACCCATTTTGTGAAATAATTAATGGCAACCAATATAAATCTGTGCACATTTGAGGCCTTCGGCTCAATCGGCCCAATGACGTCCATTCTCCAGGAGGCAAATGGCCAGGGTTCCTACATAGGATGCAACTCATTTAGGGGTGCATGAATCAGATCACCGTGCACCTTGCATTGATGACATTGCCGCACCAAACAGAAGCAGTCTTTCTCCATGGTCATCCAGTAATAACCATCTCGGAGTATCTTCTTTGCCAATACATGGCCATTCATATGGGGCCCACATACGCCCAGAAGTACTTCCTGCATAATCCTCCCAGCTTTTTCGGCTTCCACACATCTCAACAAATTAAGATCTGGAGTCCTTTTGTAAAGAGTATCACCACTTAAGAAGAAATTGCTTGCATGCCGTCGGATGGTCTTCTTTTGTTCCCATGTGGCCTGCTCTAGGTACTCGTGTGTTTTAAGAAATCTCAAGAAGTCATAATACCAAGGATGTGGGCTTGGCTATGCTTCGGTTGCATTACAATACCCATGTATTTCTTTGATTTGGATTTATAACGGATCAACATAGGCATTCCCAGGGTATGGCAGCATGGAAGCTGACGTTGCAAGTGCATCTGCTAGCTCATGGTGGCAATGGGGAATGTACCTGAACTGCACCGACCTGAACTGCTTGCCGAGGTCTTCGACGTGCTGTCTATTCGAGAGGAGCTTAATGTCCCTTTTCTACCATTCTCCTTGAGCTTGTCGGATGATAAAACCGGAGTCCCCTATGATTAGCAACTCTTTGACATCTTGGCTAATAGGCATGTTCATGCCCATAATGCAAGCCTCATATTCAGTTATATTGTTAGTGCAAAAGAACCGAAGTCTGGCTGTAGCTGGATAATGTTGTCCTATGGGTGAGATTAAGATTTCCCCAATCCCTACGCCCTTGGTGTTTGTCGCTCTGTTGAAGAACATTTTCCAGACGGGGGTGTCCTCAGCTGCTATTTCCAACGAGTTAACTTCTTGGTCAAGGAAGTAAGTGTTTAAAGGCTGATACTCGTCATCAATAGGGTTTTCTGCTAGATGATCTGCCAGTTCCTGAGCTTTCATCGTCGTACGAGTGACATAGACAATGTTGAACTCGGTAAGCATGATCTGCCATTTGGTAAGCCGCCCTATGCGCATTGGTTTTAGAAATATGTACCTTAATGGATCCAGCTTGGTTATAAGGTGTGTAGTATGAGCTTGCAAATAATGCCTCAGCTTTTGAGCTACCCATGTCAAGGCGTCACATGTTCTGTCTAACAAAATATACTTGTCCTCGTAGCCGGTAAACCTTTTGCTCAGATAATAGATGTCCTGCTCTTTCTTCCTCGTGGTGTCGTGCTGCCCGAGAATACAAACCAAAAGAGCCTTCCAAGACCGTGAGAAAGAGAAACAGAGGCTTTCCTGGTTCTGGCAGAACCAATACTGGTGGATTGGACAAGTATTGTTTGATTTTATCAAAATCTTCCTGAGATTCGACCGTCCACTTAATTGTCGCATCCTTCTTTAGCAGTTTGAATATAGGCTCACAAGTTGAAGTCAATTGGGCGATGAACTGGTTGATGTAATTTAATATCCCCAATAGACTCATCACATCCTTTTTGGTCCTTGGCGGGGGCAGCTCCCGAATGGATTTGATCTTGGTTGGATATAACTCAATGCCTCTCCGACTAACGATGAACCCCAAAGTTTTTCCCGAAGGAAATACAAATGAATTTTGCTGCATTTAATTCAAATTATATTTGCGGAGCCTTTCGAAGAATTTCCTCAAATCCTTTACATGCTCGCCCTGAGTTTTAGATTTGATAATCATGTAGTCCACGTACACCTCTATTTCTGTATGCATCATGTCGTGGAAGATGGTGGTCATAGCCCTTGTGTAGGTAGCCCCAGCATTTTTCAATCCAAAAGGCATAACTCTATAATAGTATTTTCCCCAAGGTGTGGTGAAGGCGGTTTTATCAGCATCTTCCTAATCCATCAGCACTTGGTGATACCCTGTGTAGCAGTCTACAATGGATTGAATCTCATGTATGGAACAGTTATCGATAGGATGTGGATGTTGGGAAAAGGGAAATAATCCTTGGGACTTGCCTTATTCAGATCTATATAATCCACACACACTCGTGTTTTCCCGTCCTTTTTCGGCACTAGGACCACATTAGCCAACCATGTGACGTACCGCACTACCTGGATTACCCCTACTTCAAGTTGTTTTCTAATTTCCTCTTTGATTTTACCACTGACATCAGGCTTGAATTTTTTGTGTTTTTGTTGTACTGGAGGGAATTCGGGGTATGCTGGCAACTTGTGAACCACCAAATAATACTCATACCAGGTATATCATCATAAGACCACGCAAATACGTCTTTGAATTCCAACAGGAGTTGAACCAATGAATCTCGTATCTCATTATTTACGTGGATGCTTATTTTAGTTTCTTTGATTTCATCAAGATCACCCAGGTTAACCGGTTTGTATCATTTAAGTTAGGCTTAGGTTTGTTCTCAAAGTGTTCTAATTCTCGAGTAATTTCCCTTAAATCCTCTTCTTCGTTGTATTCCAGTTCCTGGTTCATTATTTCACAGACAGGCAGCGGATTTGGGTCGTGCCAAGAAGTCCGTGAGCATGTCGTTTTATTTAAAGCCGCGTTATTGGTACTAAAAGAGAAAAATAAAAACAAATAAAGACAAAAATCAGAGAAAGGCAGGGAAATTAAAACATTGATTTTATTTCTTTCAACTTGAAAGATAAACATGGTTTACAATTTGAGATTTAAAGTGCTAAAAGGAAATAAATAACGAGCTACACCCTGAGATAGCTCGTGATGTAGGAAGAGGTAGCAAGGCGTGACTACCGGGTCTCCCGCTTGTGGCCTTCCAATTTTAAAGTATAGCATCTGGCCCCATATACAGCACTTCAGCGGCGCTTGACCCTTTCCCTGGTTGGACCATGTTTACGTCATAGAGCAACTCTCTCAGAGCCTCGCAGATTTCATCAATTTCTTCTTGCGTGAAAGTTTCTTCTTCCTCTTATTCACTATACTTTGTTTTTATAAAGGTTTTGAACAAGTGAGGCAGGGGTCGTGGTAAGGTCCATCCTTGGCACTTTGCGATTAGCCCAGGTGATATCGTCTGAGGTTGGATGAAATCCCAGTCCAAAGAAATTTTCTGTGGCAGGCAAGGTGACTGGCTCGATTATTCCTTGTAGGGAGCATCCGAGTCCCTTGCCTGGCTTGAAGCCTTGGCGCGTCATTTCCTTTGCTACCATAATTGAAGCATTTGATCGAAAAGGCTGAGGAAGCGGTTTGCCCTCTTCATGCTAGTCAGCTACTACGACTTCAAAAGTTTGGTAAACTATGTGTTCACTGCCTTCCTTGGCTTCTACACGTGGGATAGAGGGGTCCTGGTAAATTTATTGCTCGTCCTCCCCATGAACTACAATCTCCTAATTTTCATACTCAAATTTCAGCATCTGGTGTAGGGTCGAAGGCAGTGCCCCTGCTGCATGAATCCACGGCCATCCCAGGAGGTAGTTGTAGGAGGTGTCCATGTCCAACACCTGGAAGGTTACTTCGAAGTCGACTGGACCAATGGTGAGCACCAGATCGATTTCACTTATGGTATCCCTTTTTATACCATCAAAAAGCCCGAACACAGACGTTGTTAGGACGAATCCTCCCAGTCCCCATCTCCATTCTCTGCTAGGTGGATAGAGGACATATGTCTACTACGGAGCCTCCGTCAACCATCACTCTCTTAACATAATATCCTTCACATTTGACAGTGAGATGCAGAGCCTTGTTGTGAGAAGCTCCCTATGGGGGTAGGTCATTCTTACTGAAAATTATTTGGTTGATAGCGAAGAATCTCTCCTCCATCCATTCAAATTATTCTACTGAGGTCTCAGCTGGCACATAAGCTTCGTTTAATGTTTTGGCCAACACTTGTTGATGCTCAGGAGATTTCATTAAGAGTGACAGTAGAGAAATCTGTTCTGTGGATTTCCGAAGTTGATCTACCACTTCATACTCTAGCATCTTCATTTTCTGGAAAAAGGCTTTTGCTTCCTTAGCATTCACTGGCTTCTTTGGCGGGAATCGCCGTTTGGTAGCAGCATTTACCTCTTCCACATTCAAGTATTTTTTGTGGGACATCCCTTTGGGGCTTCTCCTACTACTTTTTTTTCCCTTGTGCGTAACAATGGCTTCCCTGATAATTCCAGGGGACAGCTTAAGGGTTGGTCATGGGCTTTTGTGGCACGCGACCAATAACCACGGGCTCATTCATCACCGATGATTTGATTGATCCTAGTACCACATAGGACTTCTTTGGTATGTTCAGGGCTCTGTTTAGCTCAAATCTTTTGCGAGGGCTTAAAGTGGGCCGCTTTTCTATGCTTCCCTGGGGAATATAGCGTATTGTTTATTTGGCAGGGGTTGTCTCAGCTTTGGCCTCAGCCTTCTTCTCTACATAAGGGCTTTTGCCTTCATTTGTTTTCTTTTCATCCACCTTCTTTTGGGTGACTTTTGACTTCCTATCGGCCTCGACGATGACTATGATGGCCTTGAGAGCGGGATCAAACTCTTTGTCCTCGCAGATCATTCCGATGAACTGCCCGTTGTTGTGAGCCGGTAACGGGTTGTCGGTTACATTTGGGACTTCGTCATATCTGAGAACTATTTTCTTTTGATCAATCAAGTCTTCCACCACTCGGTTTAATTTCCAACAATTTTCAGTATCGTGGCCCTCAGCCCCTTAGTGGTAGGCAGATCGTACACCCCTTTGGTACGATGGTGATTTAGGATTCTCTCTATTTGGGGGTACAGACTGGAGGAGACCCAGATGGACCAGCTTTGGAAACAGGCTAGCATAGGATTCTCCAATTTTGGGTGAAGTTTTGTCTCTGGGGTGGGTCCCGGGGACGATAGTTGTTGCTGATGGCGGGGATTGTAATGATTAGGCGGGAGTTGATTCCTCAGAGCGTGATTTCTGTTATTCTGCTGTTGAGCGCGGGGAATGGTTGAGCATTCATAACCACATAGGGTTGAGGGATATAATGCATGTCTCTGTGAGGATAGTAATGTTGAGGCGCTCTTTCAGAGAATGCATGCCTGTGGGTATGTTGTTTCCTCGCCCCGGAGGGTGCCATATATGCCTCTTCTCTTTTCTTGTTCCTGGGAGTTCCTCCCGCCCCTCCTTGTATGGCTTGGGAGGTGGCTTTGATGGCAGATTGGCTTAGAATCCTCCCTGTTTTGAGGCCCATTTCAACAATTTCTCCAATCTTTATTGCTTCGGCAAATGGTTTGCCCATTGTGGACATCATGTTCTTAAAATAGTCTGCCTCATGTGCCTGCAAAAAGACGGTGACCATTTCAATTTCATCCATAGAAGGTTTCACCCTTGATGCTTGCTCCCGCCATTTAATAGAATATTCCCTAAAGCTTTAAGCAAGTTTCTTCTTCAGGTTGGCTAGGGAATTCCTATCCGGTGCGATGTCGGCATTGTACTGGAATTGTTTCATAAAGTACCAGGCAAGGTCATCCCATATCTGCCACCGGGTGATGTCTTGATCTACGTACAATTCGGAAGCAATCCCTACTAAGATTTCCCCAAAGTATGCCATTAGGATCTCTTCCCTTCCGCTTGATCCACGTAACTAATTACGATATATTTTCAGATAGGCAATAGGGTCGCCATGGTCATCGCACTACTCAAATTTTTGCAGTTTAAACCCCAAAGGAAGATGGGGGGAACATGCACATATCTGAATAGGCTACACGTTTCTGTCCGCTCAGTCCTTGCATATTCTTCAGGCTTTGCTCCAGACTCCTCATTCTCCTTGTGATCTCATCCTGCTCGGCTGCTTTGGAAGGTTTGTCCAGCACATGGGTAAGTTGATATGTTTGCTGAGGGTAGCTATATGCATGGTATGGGGGAGGCTCATTTTGGTAATTTGGAGTTTGGAAGGTGAAGTCTGCGGGATCAAACACATGCCTTGGTACTATAGGCTATGTTTTAGCTGTGCGCGGAGGGGCTATAAAGATATTGCGAACTTGCCCGGATGAGAACATTGGAGGGTGGGCTTCAGAGGGCGCCCCAACAAAATTGGTGGAAACAGTGGGCTGCCCCAGGAGAATATTCGGGTGACTGATAGGAATAGTAGAGGTACCCCATGACCGTGGAAATAGCTCGGGAAATCCAGGGATGGCGCTGGGAGGTTCCTTTCCATTGGTCCATACGTCCCACATTTCCATGACCCGGAGAAGCAGGATCCTGTTTTCATTAGCCGTTGTAGATTCAGAAACTCGTATTCCCGTGATTGGACTGTCTTCTAGAATAGCGATTGTGACTTGAGTCATCTCAGTTGACATTTCTGTATTTCCCTTTGAACGAGTGAAGTATCCGTGTGACGCCAGTTTACCGCAAAACTAACCACTGTTCTAAACACCTGAACTGCAATGCTAGAAAACGTAGTTAGTTTCGGGATAAATGACAAACAGGAAATCACACGTTCAGCATGATGGACCTATGCAGATAATGGGTTTCTATATGTTTTCCATAGCCGTATGTGTCATCCCAGCCTTTATTTCAATTTCCTTTCTCCTTTTAATTCTCTATGTTTGTTGTTTTTATTTTTATTTTTATTTTAAAGAATACGGTTGAATCCTATAAAGATTGCCTACGTATCATGACTTGTATGAATCAGACCGAACGTAGTTCATGGAAATGAAAGGTTAAGTACAAAGCAAAATATTTTGGAATTTACAGATTGATAAATATAAAACTTTGATTACAATGGCTAAAAGCAACTACCAGACAGGGACTTGATACCCTTACATACTCGAAAAACAACAGTCAGACTCTTTTAGAAAACACAAGTCTATAAGTACATAAACGCTTATAATGTCTTTGGAGCTTGCGGGGCATCATTCGTCCTTGTTACGGGTTTGCATGCTAGACTTTCTTGGAGATAGTGGAGATCTTCCATTACTTGCCGGAAGAAGGTCATAGCAGCGGAGAAAAACATGGATTTTTTCATGTCTTCGCAGTGACTGCATTTAGTTGTAATATAGTCTGCAATTGCCCGTACCTTCTCCCTGATTATCCCTTTCCCTTGTAGCTGGCATCCTATTTGTTCTGCTCCTGCTTCTAAAGTCTGCTCAACTGCCTGATTTAGCTTTTGAAATTGCTACAAATCTCTTTCCAACCCTTCTATCACCACAAAACAGTGCTCCCTTTCGACTTTGAAATCCTTGGCCTGCTTGGCCATTTGCTCTCAGCTATGATAACCCTCTGTTTTAGACCAGTGTTTTCATTGCCGCTCCTTTCTTTTAGTTGCTCCAATATATGGGCCCTTTCTTCAGCACTTTTAGCTAATTGACTCCGAGTTCTAGACACTTCGCCCTCTTCCTTATTCATGTCAAAACCGTATTCACTTACTTTTTGGCGCAGGTTCTTTATAAGCTTTTCGTCCTTTGTACTCCTCAGAGGGTTTTTTGCGGCTGTTTTCAATTTCTGAATCTGAGCTCGCAGAGCTTTGTTTTATTTGACCAATACCTTCTTTTCTCCCTCGCTAGCAGCAACTTGTAGGCTGCTTTCGAATTTTAATTCTTGAATTTTCTTTTCTAGCGTTCCTATGGTAGCACAAAATTAATGCTCTTTTGCTAACCAATCTCACTTCTCTTGTGATGTACCGATGAATTCTCGGAGGTGAGGCCTTTTGGATGGTCTTTCATGCTCAATTTCTCTCTTATACCAAGCAAGGTACCCCAGAGACACTTCACCTCTGGTAGGATCTTGCACAGAAGTGCCACCGGTTAGGTATTGGCATTTATTCCAGATTTTGCGAACCATTGCTTCGGGGAACTGACTACTGGGCCCAGTTTCGACTACCCGGATGCTGAGATCTTCTTCCTTTGGCACTATCTGGCATCTTTCGAGTTTTCTCAAGACCCGATGTGGTGCGTAAGGATGGATGCTTCTAAGGCCCATCGAAAGAAAATGTGGTTCTGTTGCGGGCATATGCACAATTTTGTCCACGGAGAGCCAACTGAGCATCCATTGTATTTTATTTGCAGAAATAGACCGAAGATGTGATACCCACTCTGCGACACCTTCTGGTAATTTGAACCCATTCACCCTTTTGTCAACCCCTTCTATGCAACCTTTCCTTGGAAGCCCACCATTCATGAACCGAGGCCTGTGACATAGATGCTCAATCATCCAGATTTGTAATATCAAGTTACAGCCTTAAAAGAAATCCCCTACTGCTTTACAAACGGTAAGGGCGCGGAAGATGTCGGATAGGATCATCGGAGCATGAGTGCTCTTTTCCTGAGTCATCAATGTACTAACAACCACCGCAATTCGTACATCGATGTTCCAAAAAGGATACCATAAACGCGGATCATTGGTGCTCCTCTCATTTAATCCGATTGCCTCTGCTACAGATGATGTTTTCATGGTTGATGAACCCCCCGATGTAGCCATATCTTTGGTATATGAACTGGGGGTGCAAAATCCAGCCGACAGGTCACGGTTGTGAATTTTTTTTCTAATTTTCAAAAAATCCAGAAACTTGTGCATAGCGAGGGCCCTAGGTGCTATGAAGTAGGATTGTGCGAGTCCCGATGTATGCGGTCGTTTCCTAAAAAGTAGGGGTCAAAATCTGAGAAGTGGAAGAGGTTGTGTGCGGGGTCCCAGAAGGTGATTAGGGCCTTTATGAAATCTCCCCTAGGGTTGATTTTCAGCAAACTAGTGAGGCCCCCCAGATGCGCGTTCACCTTTTTCTTTCCGGCTTCGCCAAGGTCATCCCACCACAGCCGCAGCTCCAAAGGGATTTTGTTCATTATCAAGCTCATTCTACAAATTTATTAGGGAGAATTAGTATTCTCAAAACGTAAAACTGACATTTATGAAATTTACTTTTAAAACATGGACTGGCTTTGCAAATACGGCCTTTCAACACTTCGGCTAGAAGGATTTTGAGGTTGTGCTTGCTTACCGGTCCGAAAATAATCCAGAGGTAGCCATTTGCGCAAGATCATCCCTCTAGCGTCTCCTGTAGTGTCATTCAGCTATTATCAGAATCATTGCACCAATCGAATCATTTTGAAGTAAGCAAAATAAACTCAGGCATTTCTTGATATTTTTGCAAAATGGGTTGGAATTGGCCAAATAAGTTATCAAAACCTGCAGACAATATTGAAAAATTCTAGAATTTGGTGCCTTTTTGTTGGTTTTGTGCTTTTATGCTTTGTTTGCCTTTTGTTTTTTTTCTTTTGTTTTTTTAACACGCGGCAGCATTTGGGCGCTATTGAGCATTGATTTTAAAAGAAACTACCCTAACACTGCTTATTTTCTCTCAATTGTTTCCTTTGTTAATTGGCCGGTCAAATTGCGAATCCAAGGCAAGTAAATGCGCAAATAGCACGTAAAAATGCATCAGGATGGTCTTTTATTTTAGGGCACCTATCCTAGACGGACCCAACCCCTCTGTTGAGTCCCCTAAGTCAAAATGCATGATGCAAATAAACGTTCCTACTATGGATCCGGCATGAAGTTTTGTTATACTAGGTTAAAAACCTCGATATAGGGTCTAGACTGTGTACTTGAGCGGACAACTGGAGTCAACGAGGAGGCTACATACCGGGGACCCGCGAGATCGTCCAGCTTTTTAACTTGTCTGAGCCTCTTTCTTATTTTAGGGTAAGACACTAAGAGAATAGTGAGTCTCAACTAGTAAGCACATCCCCGGAGGTGAGAAGTGAAGGGTTTTCGTAACAGTTTATATATACAGTTTAGATAGTATCAAAGCGGTAAAACATGCGCCATTTACCACAGAAGAGATAAGTAAATCAGAAGAAGCCAAATACAACAGTTATTGAAAGCTCGAATTCTTGAACCCTGAACCAGACATTCTGGGTCGTATTCCCCAGCAGAGTCGCCAGAGCTAGCACACCTCCTTTTTATCGCTTACATGTGGTTACCCCGAAAGGCGACACGTGTAAAGGAGTTTTTCCAATTAAAGTGACATTATTCAAGATGGGATTAATTATTTATTTCGAGAGTCGCCACTTGGGATAGGCTTGGCTTTTGGTGTCCCAAGTCACCAGTTAAAATCCCAAATCGAGGAAATTTCGACTGCCCAACTGGAGTCTGCGAACCAGAAATTCATGAGTAAGGAATTCTGTTGACCCGAGGGAAGGTGTTAGGCACCCTCGAATCCCGTGGTTCTAGCAGGTCTCTTTAACTCATTATAAGTGGCTAAATATGATTTGCTACACCTGTTAACTCGTAATTTTAAATTATTAACCGCTTTTAACATCTTTTAGGAAATTTGCAATGTTATGCACCACTGAATGTCGGATGCTAGAGCCTACCACACCTCTCGAGACGACGCTTCTCATCGTCTGGCATAGCTGGAACCACGAAGCCATGAGCTAGTGTGACCTGCTGAGCTGGAGGTGCCTCTGGTGTCTATAGTCCCTGCACCACCTGCTTAGGTGTGCGAGCAGCGGGGGTTTGATTGCCTCTCCCAGACTGCGGTGTAGCTGCTGCTGCTATTGCGGTAGCTGAAACGGCCTGAGCCAGGCTATTGCAAATAGATAAGATCTTTGCCAAGGCCTCTTGAAGACTGGGAATCATGATAGACACAACTAGAACCTGAACAAGTGCTATTGGAGTGTCCACAACTGGAGCCTGATCCTGAGCTGGGGCAACGAGTGGATCAGCAAACGCTACCCATACTGCTCTATCTCTGCCACTACCATGACCGCGTGCCGGCCTCTGGTGGCCTCAGTAGGTGATACTGGCGGTCGTCCACCACTTTTGGTAGCTCATGTCCTCGCCATCTGTGAGAGAATAGAATAATATAAGTTTAGTTCTCAGTTCAACAAAGCCGTACGACAATAATTTCAAGAATGTCAAGTTTTCCTAGAGGTTCAGTAGCCTCCCGAGGATAAGTACAGACTTCTCCATACAGACCCGCGAGACTCTACTGAACCGGCTCATGACCCGCTAGACCAAGTAACCTAGGCTCCGATTCAAACTTGTCACGACCCCAACCCCGGTGATGATGGTGCCAACACACTGCTAGGCAAGACCAACCAATTTAATAACCTCAACAATTTTTTATACAATTCATGAATTAATTAACACAGATAATTTACTACGTCGTCATACTGAAATTCTAAAATAGATTTAAAACATGCGAAAATCCTGAATACCAATACTACAATACAACCGGAATAATCTGGTATCACAAGTTTGAGCCTCTAATACATGAGTATCAACCTACTACATATTGTTCTAAAGAAATGCAGAAATGAATCACTAAGATAGAAGGGAAAATAAGAACTGCAGACGTCATGCAGCTACCTTGATACTCCTAGATAAGCTGCTTGGCAGAAAAGTCCTCACTCAGCCTCATATGCACCTGGATCTGCACACAAGGTGCAGGGTGTAATGTGAGTACTCTGACCCAGGAAGTAATAAACATAAATAAAGGCTGAGAATAAGAAATCCTGAATAGGCTCAAAGTAATTCTATAAATGCAGCAATATAAACCAAGCAGTGTAAAGTACGTAAACCAATAAATAAATTAAGGAAATACGCAACAGATAAGTAAGTAAATAACAGTCAAATATGTAATGCGACACATAGTCTGGTACTTTCTAGCACCCACTGCGGCGTGCAGCCCGCTCAATTCATTTATCGTCGACGGAGCTCACTGGGGGTGTGCAGACTTTGGGAGGGGCCATTTACGGCCTAAGCGCAAAATAAGCCATCTTGTGGCATCATCTAGGCCCTAGACGTCATATCAATATCAAAATAATACCGCTATGGTATGCAGCCCGGTCCTATACTAAGTCCAAAATCATGTAAGCCCCTCAGGCACAATAACATATAAATATTCAGCCCAAACTTCATTTGAAATATTATTTAGGTTTCAAGTTTGAAAAATAGTATTTAATAACATGACTGAGTTCAATAATACGTAAAATGGTAAGAAACCAGTAATAGCAATCCCTGAAGGACTCAATCAACAGGCACAAAGCTTAAATATGACAATTAATTCAAATCATAATGATGACAAGTGATATTAAATCAAATATGTAGTAAATTCATCTATCGGGACGGAGAAAGTCACAATCCCCAGCGGTGCTCTACCCCAGGCTTGCAATCAGGTGTGCAAGTCACCTCAATATAGCACTACAATGTAAAAATTCTTGGGTATCGAACCCTCAGGACATCATTTATATCTATTACTCACCTAAAGCCTCAATTATAGCTTTACCCCTCTATTCCACCACATTTCTTCTCGCACCTAGTCACAAATTGTTTAGATACATCAACAAATGCTAAATGACTCAATTGGAATGCATAAAATGAATCTTCTAAAGTTTTTCTCAAAAAGTCCACAAACTCCCCCGGGCCTACGTGGTCAAAACTCGAGGCTCGAACCTAAACCCAGCTACCCATTCCCCCATGAATCCAAATATATGATTTGTTGTGAAAGCAAACCTCAAATTGAGGTCTAAATCCCTAATTTTAGAAAAATCGAGGTTCTACCCAAAACACGGAAGTTCAGCCATGAAAACCTTTGATTTTAAGTTAAAACATGTTAATTGATGTTAATGATTGAAAGAAATGAGTAAAAGTCAACTTAAAATTGATTTGGGAGAAGCTTTGTTAATGAAAAATCGCCCCAAGGAGTTGTGTTTGGAAAATGGGGTGAAAGATGTCTTAAAATCGACTAAGCATGAAAAATGCAAGTTGGAGATGTGGGAAATGCGAACTGGGGTTCGCTATTTAGAAACCCCGACCTGTTATAGGAATTGCGAAGTCATGTTCACATTTGCGAACTCAGGCCAAATGGCAGCACTTCGGATTTGCAAAATATGCTTCGTATTTGCGAAAGCTTAACCTTCGTATTTGCAAAGGAAGCTTTACATTTGCAAGCCAAGCACGCCTGGGATGGTTTTGCATTTGCGATCCAGCCTTCACATTTTCTAGTTTACATTTGCGATCCAGGCTTCGCAAATGCAAAGCTTTCAGGCCTATTCATACCATATTTTCTAAAATTAAAAAATGGAATCCGACACCTATCTAAAACTCACCCGAGCCCCCGAGGCTCAAAACAAAATATGCACATAACCTTAAAACATCCTACAGACTTACTCGCGCAATCCAATCGCAACATTAACATTATATATATCGAATTAAGCCTCAAAACTCATGATTTTCTCAAAATTTTCATAAAACATCAAATTCCCAGTTTAAGTATGAAACACGTCAAACGACGTTTATTTTCAACCAAACTTTACAAGAAGCGCTTAAACCGTATATAAGACTTGCATCAAGCGCCGGAACCAAAATATGAACCTGAAACCATAGTCTTTTAATCAAATTTCATTTCCATTTTTCTTAAACATTTTCAAAAAATAATTTTAGTCAAAAATTTATTTCTCGGGCTCGGGATCTCGGAATTCGATTCCGGGCATTTGCCACATCCCATATTTTTCTGCGGACCCTCCACGACCGTCAAATAATGTGTCACTGTCTGTTTACCCAAATTATTTACCGAAGTC
The DNA here is from genome assembly GCA_034376525.1 of Nicotiana benthamiana. Classification (NCBI taxonomy): domain Eukaryota; kingdom Viridiplantae; phylum Streptophyta; class Magnoliopsida; order Solanales; family Solanaceae; genus Nicotiana; species Nicotiana benthamiana. Next base: position 45,256,566 of record CM067326.1, read on the forward strand.
AAATTTATTCAATTTAATATCAAAATTTAACATTTTTCTAACAAAACTCATATTTAAGCTTTCCGGTTATGCTCCCGAACTTCATACGAAAATTCAAGGAACCCTAATGATGTTTTCAAGGGCTTGGAAGCACAAATGAGCAAGGAAACAAGTGATGACCCCTTTGGGTTGTCACACAGGCCTGCCTTATTGCCCATTCTTATTCCTTGCCAAGAAAAAAATAATTCAAAATTTTCATCTACCCAAATAAAACATTTATTCAAGAGCCTAGACTACATACATTACAATCGAAATAAAAACTAATTAAAATACTTTAAATTAAAACTATGATATCTACCCTAATAACGTAGAATTACAAATAAACCAATATAAGCACCAAGCTATTGTGATAAAATGAAATGAGAATGAAAATTGAAAAATAGACCTTTTATTAATGAAGAAAACTGAAAATTATAAATCATTCAGGCTAAACAAAGCAGCAATCCCTGAACCAAAATATCGAAATTGCAATCTGGAACCTCGAATCTACATAAAAGCTCTGTCACGACCCCAGTTCTCCCTCGAACAGGGAAAAGAAAGAAGTACCTACGTCGGGAAAAATATGAGGATAACAACTCCACATATCAGACTCGGACTCCTAGGTCGATTCCTCAGGAGGCTGACCTCTCCATTGGACTCGAACAGAATGAAATCTATTGGACCTCAACTAACAAGCCTGTCAGTCTAGGATAGCTACCGGCTCTTCTCATAGGACAAGTCGTTGTCCAACTGGACAGTACTGAAATCTAACATGTGGGCTGGATCGTCGTGATACCTCCGAAGCATGGATACATGGAAAACTGGATGCACAGCTGATAAGCTAGGTGGGAATGCGATTCGATAAGCCACCTCTCCCACTCGATCAAGTATCTCAAACGGACTAATGTACCTAGGGCTAAGCTTGCCCTTCTTCCCAAAATCTCACCATGCCCTTCATAGGCGATACTCGGAGCAATACCCACTTACCAACCATAAATGCTACATCATGAACCTTGCAATCAGCATAACTCTTTTGCCTAGAGTGAGCTGAAGGAAGCCTATCTTAAATGATCTTGACCTTGTCCAAGGCCTCCTGAACCAAATCTGCACCTAACAACCGAGCCTCCCCGGGCTCAAACCATCCAACCGAATATCGACACCATCTACCATATAAAGCCTCATAAAGAGCCATCTGGATGCTCGACTAGTAGTTGTTGTTTTAGGCAAACTCCACTAAGGGAAAGAACTTTAGACCCTTCAAACTCAATCACACATGCACATAGCATATCTTCAAGAATCTGAATAGTGTGCTCGGACTATTCGTCCGTCTGGGGGTGAAACGTTGTGCTTAACTCCACCCAAGTACCTAACTTCTGCTGCACGGCTCTCCAGAATCGCGATGTAAATTGAGTACCTCTATCTGAAATAATGGAAACTGGAATACCATGCAAATGGACGATCTCCTGGATATAAATCTCTGCCAACCATCCAAAAAATAAGTGGTATACACAGGAATGAAATGAGCGGACTTGGTCAGTCGATCCACAATAACCCAAATGGCATCAAACTTATTCAGGGTCCATGGGAGTCCAAATACAAAGTCTATGGTGATGCGCTCCGATTTGCACTCTGGAATCTCTATCTGCTGGAGCAATTCACCCAGTCTCTGGTGCTCATACTTCATCTGTTTACAGTTGAGGCATCTCGCTACATATCTAACTATATCTTTCTTCATCTGCCTCCACCAATAGTGTTGCCTCAAGTCCTGATACATCTTTGTGGCACCTGGATGGATAGAACATCGCGAACTATAGGCCTCTGCAAACATCAACTCTCGTAGCCCATCAACATTGGGCACACAAATACGGCCCTGCATCCTCAATACCCTGTCATCTCCAATAGTCGCATCTCTGGCATCACCACACCAAACCTTGTCCTTACGGACAAGAAAATGGGGGTCATCACATTTTCGCTCCCTAATACGATCAAATAAGAAAAACTGGGAAACCACACAAGCTAGAACCCGACTGGGCTCCGAAAGATTCAATCACACAAACTGGCTGGCTAACACCTGAACATCCATCACCATGGGCCTCTCTGAAACTGGTAAGTATGCCAAACTCCCCAAACTCTCCGCCTGGTGACTCAAGGCGTCGGCCACCATATTGGCCTTCTCGGGTGGTACAGAATAGTAATATCATAATCGTTCAGCAACTCTAACCACCTCCTCTGGCGCAAATTTAGATCCATTTGCTTGAACAAGTGCTGCAAACTCCGATGATTAGTATAGATCTCACAACGCACACCGTATGAATAATAACACCAAATCTTCAAGGCATGAACAATAGCAGCTAACTCAAGGTCGTGGATAGGGTAGTTCTTCTCATGTATCTTCAATTATCTGGTCGCGTAGGCAATCATCCTACCGTCCTACATTAACACCGATCCAAGGCCAAGTCTTGAGGCATCAAAATAGATAGTATTAGACCCTGAACCTATAGGCAACAACAACACTGGTGCTATAATCTAAGATGTCTTGAGTTTTTGAAAGCGCGCCTCACAGTCATTTGTCCAATGAAATGGAGCAACCTTCTGGGTCAATCTAGTCATAAGGGCTCCAATCGACGAAAAACCCTCCACGAAACAACGGTAGTAGCAGGCCAAGCCAAGGAAACAACAAATCTTTGTAGCTGGGGATGGCCTCCGCCAACTCTGCACAGCCTCTACCTTCTTCAGATCAACCGGAATACCATCACTCGATACCACGTGGGCTAAGAATGCCACTGAATCCAACCAAAACTCACATTTTAAAAACTTCGCATATAACTTTTTCTATCTTAGAATCTGGAGCACTGTCCTCAAATGTTGCTCATGATCTTTCCGAATCCGGAAATATACCACAATTTCATCAATAAAGACAATGACAAAAGAATCAATATACAGCCTGAACACAGTGTGCATCAAATGCATAAAATTTTCTGGGGCATTGGTCAGTCTGAATGATATAACAAGGAACTCGTAATGACCATACCGAGTCCTAAAGTTAGTCTTTGGGATGGCTGGCTCCCGAATCTTCAACTGATGGTAACCGAAGAGCAAGTAAATCTTTGAAAACACATATGCTCCCTGAAGCTTGTCAAAAAGATCGTCAATAAGAGGCAAAGGATAACGGTTCTTCTAACCTTGTTCAAATGGCTATAGTCAATACAAATACGCATAGAACCATCCTTCTTCTTTGCAAACAGGACACAAGCACCCCATGGTGAAACACTGGGTCAAATAAAGACCTTATCAAGAAATTCCTATAACTAGTCCTTCAATTCCTTCAATTCAGGAGGATCCATACAATACGGAGGAATGGAAATGGGTTGAGTGCCCGGTAATAGGTCAATGCCAAAATCAATATCTCTATCAGGTGGTATGCCAGGAAAATCAGCTAGAAATACATTGGGATAATCTCGTACCACTAGAACTGAATAAACAGAAGGGGTATCAGCACTAATATCTCTCACATAAGCTAAGCACACCCCTTCTTAACCATGCGTTAAGCCTTAAGAAAAGAGATAACTCTACTGGAAGTGTGATCTAAAGTACCACTCCACTCAATACGCGGAATACTTGGCATAGTCAGCGTCACGGTCTTGGCGTGACAATCAAGAATAGAAAAATGGAATGGCAACCAGTCCATGCCCAAAATAATATCAAAATCAACCATACTGAGTAACAATAAATCTGCTCTGGTCTCAAAACCACGAATAGTAACCAAACAGGACCGATAAATGAGGTCCACAACAAGAGAATCCCCTGCAAGAGTAGAAACATAAATGGGCGCACTAATAGAATCCCAAGACACACCCAAATGCGGAGCGAAGTAAGAAGACATATAAGAATAAGTAGATCCCGAATCGCATAGAATTGATGCCTCTCTATGGCAAACCAATATAATATATGTTATAACAGAATTGGATGCAACAGCCTCAACAGGAGTAGGAAAGGCATCATATCTATCCTGGACTCCCCCTCGTGGGTGACCTCTACCTCCCCGGCTTCCACCTCTAGCTGGCTTAGTGGGTGGAGCGACAACTGGAGCTGTCATCGTGGCCTGAGAAATTTGCTGAGCATGCTGTGATTGGGAAGTCAGTGGGGTACAGTCCTCCCAAGTCTAATGCAATCCCTCACCACATTGAGGGTGTCGCCACACTCAAAACAAGCTTTGGGAGAGCGTGGGTGCTGTGACTAACTAGGGCTAGGTCTGCTGGGCTGACCTCTGGAAACACACCGCGCAGGAGGCGCTCTAGAAACTAGAGGTGTATAATAAGGCTCTTAAGGTATAGGCGGAGCTGGAGCACTGTTGGCTGCTAGAAGAGCTGAATGAACAGGGCGACCCACATAACCCCAATAATAACGACCTGCTGCTAGGGTACGGCACCAGAGTAGTGGCCCGACCCTCCAGACCTCTTGGCCTCTCTCTCTCCACTCACTCCTTGGCGAGCATACTCTTGATCCTCCTAACAATGATCACTACCTGCTCATAAGGAATGTCCATCTCCAACTCTCGAGCCATGCTAGATCAAATGGGTGGGATAAAACCCTCGATGAACCTATGAACTCTCTCGCGGACTGTATCAACCAAGGCCGGTGCATGCCCGGCCAATTTGCTATAACGCATAGCATACTCCAAAATGGTCATAGCACCCTGGTGCAAATGCTCAAACTCTGCGCGCTATACGTCCCTAAGACTCTGGGGGACAAACTCCCTCATAAACATATCTGAGAACTGAGTCCAAGTTAGTGAAGCTGCCTCGACTGGACTGTCTATTTCATAAGTGTGCCACCAATCATAGGCGGCTCCCCGAAGCTGAAAAGAAGTAAAGGAAATCCCGCTGGACTCTACTATTCCCATAGTGCGAAGAATACAGTGGCACTCCACTATAAATCCCAAGGAATCGTCTGATGCTAATCCATTGAACATTGGGGGATCATACTTCTTGAACCTCTCAAGTATCCGCTCCTCGTCCTCTAAAGCGACTGACTCGTCCTCCGCTGCTCATCCTCCTGGAAGGCTGGAGTAGTAGTAGCAGTAGTAGGCGTGCTAGGTGCTAGGGCTCCGGCTGGATCTGCTGGTGGTGCCTCAGCGGTAGCTTGCGCAGATGCTCAGACTGCACCACGTGTGCGTCCTCGACCTCTACCCCGGCCCCAAACACTAACGGCTGCAGTAGAGGCCGCGGGGGCCTGATCATCCTGAGTAGTTTGTGTACTCACCATCTGTGAGAGAATAGAAGACAGAAGTTTAGAATTTTGTGATGTCAAAATACCGCACGACAAGGAAATCAAATGAAGTGAAATTTTTCATAACAGTTACACAGACTCTTGTAGATAAGTACAAACGTCTCCGTACTGATCAACGAGACTGTAATAAATCGGTCTCTGTCCCCTGACTCCAATAAACCTATAGCTCTAATACCAACTTGTCACAACCCCAGTTCGACCTCCGTGAAAATGTCCTGATGATACCTAGTTCCTATAACTAGGTAAGCCAAACAATGCGAAAAACAACACAACTTGCGGAATAATAAATTAAAACTGAACAACAAAAAGAAATCTGTATATAACTGTTGCTCGGCATATACAACTCAAAATAAATGCGGAAGTCTACTATAACACCCCAAAACCAAGAAACTCATGGGAACACAAGCTAACGAATAGGGATATATGGATCTAACTATAGAATATCTAAAGCAAAAGTACCGAAGAAGGCTAAACACTACAGATAGAGTAAAGAAGGAGACTTTTCGGTTTGCGGACGCTGTAGATGTAACTCAAAGCATGCGTAGCTCTCCCTGCCTCAAGGGTAGTATGCCTGAGATGACGTACCTAGATCTGCACATAAAAAACATGCGCAGAAGAAGCATGAGCACACCACAGGGGGACCCAGTAAGTGCAATGCCTAACCTTGGTTGGGTGATGAGGGAAAGTCCAGGCCCTACTGAGATTTAACATAATAAATAATAATATGATGGAAAAATAGTGTAGATAAAGTGTACAATGAGAATCTAAACAAGATCAATATGAAAAATGCAATGGAAAGCATAAAAAAGGAAAATACTAGTGAATTCTGCTCACAACGGAAACCACAACATGGGATGTCTTGGTATCCTCCCAACTTACAATTTCTGGTGCCAAGGATCTCTTGGTATCCTCAAAAGTTACAATTTCATGTTCCAGAGATCTCTTAGTATCCTGAGGATCTCTTGATATCCTCAAAACATTCATGTGCCAGGGATCTCTTGTTATCCCGAGGATCTCTTGGTACCCTTAAAACTTACAATTTCATGTGTCAGGAATCTCTTGGTATCCCACTCCCTTAGTCAAGAACATATCAAGTGCAGGGGGATCTTCCGGGAGGCCAACCCATAGTCCCAATTTAAAAACACACAATAGCAACCCAAACATTATGACATATACTAAACTTAGGACAAGAAATAGAAAATCCTAGCCAAACGTACTACACGGAGCACAAATAAGACAGTTTAAGCACTTTAGGCAAGTAAGCCAAATAAACATGCTTCTCTAAACTAGCAAAGAATAAACTTGCAATTTAAAATAAACAGGTAAGCAAAAAAACTCAATTTGAATACTTCAAGTATAAACGGATTTCCAGCAATTTGCTCAATTACGCGCTCGTCACCTCATATACGAGGCATTCAAATACCAAACATCATGTTCTAAAGGGAAGAAGTACCCTATACAAAGTTAGACAAGCCACTTACTTCAAATCAGCTCTAAAATTAACTCGAAACCACACCTTTTCCACGAGTATCCGACCCCAAATGGCCCAAATCTATCCATTTCAATTACATCTTGAAAATAATATCTCAAGCAAGTGATTCTACTATTTAATTTAAAGCTAAGACGTAAATTTAGGTAAAATGACCAAAACACCTCTCAAGCGAATGTGATAAAAACTCGAGGTTCGAACTAAAATACAGTTACCCATTCTCCCACGAAACAAAAAATATGATTTATTTTAACATCGGACCTCAATTTGAGGTCCAAATCCCCAATTTTAGCAAACACTAGGTTCTATCCAACATACCTAAATTTTTTCATTAAAATTTTTAATTTGAAGTTGAAATTATGTTAAAATATGCTAAGGAGTGAGGAAAATAAGTTAGAAATCGCTTACCAATCATTTTGAAGAATACGAATAATTTGGGAAATCGGCCCTAATGTTTTGGGTTTTTGAAAGGTGAAAAATAACTGAAATTTCCGTGTATTTATACCCTCTGAATTCCCTAAGCGTGGACCACGCAAAAAGGACCGCGGCCGCTCTGACTAATTTTCCTAATCTGACCCAGTTAGTCTCATTCGACAAAGAAAAGAGAAGACATAGTGAAATGAAATGAGTTGCACTGAGTTCAACGAATCCCTATTCCATATATTGTCTCCTACCTAGAGACCTGCGAGTCTCAGCCCGAGGCAGACCGCAGCCGCACTGTACTCACTGCGGACCGCGCAAAGGCGACCGCGGTCACGGTGACCTACCTGAAGACATGAAGAACTATGGATCTTAGCCTTGCGCGGACTACGCAAAGCCGATTGAGGCCGCACAGCACCCATCGCGAACCGTGCAAAGGCGACCACGGACGAAATGGCCCCTCCACGGCTGCATGCATTTTCACGCAGACCACTGGAGGGTTCAAAGTCTACAATATTTTCCTGAACTTGCAACACTAGGTCTTTTAAGCCTAAGGCATCTCGGTACCTACTTGTAACTTACCCGAGCCCTCGGGGCTCCAAACCAAACATGCATATCACCTCAAAATCATCTTACGGACTTATCTGTGTGATCAAATTGCTAATATAACATCATAAACATTAAATTGAGCCTCAAAATCCATGATTTCCTCCGAATTTTCATAAAACATCAAATTCCCATTTTAAGTCCGAAATACGTCAAACGACGTCCATTTTCAACCAAACTTTATAGAAAGCGCTTAAGCCATATATAAGACTTGTACCGGCCGCCGGAACCAAACTACGGGCCCGATACGACAGTCTTTTAATCAAATTTCACTTTCAGTTTTCTTTAAATTTCAAGAAAATAATTTTGCACAAAAATTTATTTCTCGGTCTTGGGACCTCAGAATTTGATTCTGTGCATATGCCCAAGTGCCCTATTTTCCTACGGATTCTCAGGGACCGTCAAATCACGGGTTCGGATCTGTTTACCCAAAATGTTGATCGAAGTCAAATTTATTCAATTTAATATCAGAATTTAGTTTCCGGCTACGTGACTGGAATGTGCACGCAAATTGAGGTAACCCCAAATGAGGCTTCCAAGGCCTCAAAGTATAGAACGGATAAAAAAATAAGTGATGAACCCTTTAGGTTGTCACAAGCTCAAACTCGTTAATAATTGGTTTATAAACAACACCAACTGTTAGAATCTTTCCAATTGAGAGACCGATCGATACACAGACAAACGAAAACCCACGCACAAAATCAATCGTTCCGTCAGTCAGCTCAAAATTGCTGCAAGCAGCAATTGTTACTTCTCCAATGAACTTATGGCTTGAGAATTGTTGCTTGAGATCATTAAAAATAAGATCCTCCCATGCTTTATCAGTCTCGATGAAGTTGATAAGACATCTAATTTTTTATCTTATCAATTGATTTCAAGTGAAGTCCTTTTGTGTACTTTATGGCGAAAGTATAAAAATTTTCAAGAAAAAAGATTTCAAGTCTGCTGTTTTTGCTTTTTCTAGTCTTGGTTAGGTTTAGGAATTCAAATTTTTATGGTAGTATTTTGTAATTTGGTGTTTTATATGGAGGTGAGAAAAGATGATGGCTATAGGATTCGAAAACAAATAAATAGCTAGGATTAAATCTTGCACTTAAGTGGGCTAATAGGTTGGGAAGAACAGGCAAGGGTAATTGGGTTGGACCATGTCTTTTGGATTTGAACTTAGGCTAATCGAAATTTAGCTACTTTTAATGTAAAGATAAATCTGAGCGAAAACACTGCTCAAAATCCGAGAAATACTCTAGTATATTATGCTGAAATTCCAGCATAAGTATACTTGAACTCCAACATATTATATTGGAGTTCCAGGATAAGTATGATAGAACTCTAGTATAATATAATGGAGTGCCAGCATAAGTACACTAGAACTCTAGCATAAGTACATCGGTCTAGCATAACATACTATAGTTTATAGCACCAGTGCTTCGGGCTCCAGTATACTCTACTGGAGTCGGCAAAGTATACCGGTTCAATACAATATGCTGGAGTTCATAGAAAGGTGCACCGAACTCCACTACATTATGCTTGAATGGTCTCTATTGCAGCAAAATAGTGGTTATTTTTTATTGACTTGGTGAATGATAACATTTTTTAATGACCAATCAAAAAACTGACTGTACCATGCTATTTTACGCTAAAAAGACCAAATAATACAATGTATCTATAAAAATATAAAAATCAAACTATATTAGAATAAACTAATATAAAATTAAATAATACGAGTGAAACTAATTTTCTTTTTTGTGTTTTCAAATGTTATAATATTATTAATATAAATATACTAATTAACTTTAACCTAAAGATAAAAAATATCTTTTTTGTTATTTTTTTGTGATAAAAATAAAGTAAAAGAGTCAACATTATTTAGAATAATGATAGTAAATCCAAATTAAATATTTATGCTAAAATGTATATAATTTTGAGGAGGGTTAAACTTATATGACTACAGTTATTCCGTTCTATTCTGAGAGGAATTAACCCGTATATCTTGAGCAATATTGAAGAAATTAAATTTCTTAAGAACACACTGTGAATTCAGTGAGCTTAAAATTATTTTACAATTTGTCTATTGAACTAACCTTTGTTTCTTATATGATTTAACAGAATTAATAGTGTCTCAAGTCATAGGTTTAAATTCCGAATCGAGGAAAAGATTGACTCTGTTAAACAGCCTGCGAACACAGAAATCCATGTAAGGAATTCTGTTAACCCGGGAGAAGGTGTTAGGCACTCCCGAGTTCCATGGTTCTAGCGTGGTTACTTTGATAATACTTGACTTATTAAAATTGTTTAATTAGTCATTTTAGAACCTATGTATATTTAATTTTTACCGCTTTAAAATTAAGAAAATTATCTTGAAATGGGTTACGCGTACATATACCCATTTGTTTGGCATGTCAAAATTGTATCACGCAAACGTGTCCACAATTAATAATACTTATTATCATTAAAAATATTTAGTCGGAGTTGCGCGAATGCATACTCTGATTTTATTTTTAGTAATTGTAATCATGTCACGCGAATATATTCATAATCACGATAATATATTAGAGGTAGCTAAGAAAAGGTACGGCGTTTATGAATATTGACGACCTAAGTATGCTCCTAGCGATGATGATAAATAAAAGCAACAAAGACATTTTATAAATCCAAATAAAAAGACGAATAATTCATATAAAGAATAGATCAAAATATGATACTGGCTTATTTGATAATTTGACTACAAGGTCTCTTTTATGAGCCAAAAAAAAAAAGTTTCGTGCTCAAACAGTAGTTATCAATTGCTTGTTTCTTCTTAGTTTAGTCCACACTATCCATTTCAAGTAGATTTGACCATCTTATTAGAATACGTTCATAAACATTATTTATCCACTAATTTCTACATGTGATTCAGTATAGACAAACAATTCAGAAAGCAACACCATAAAAAATAGACACCTATAATATCATATACCACAATCAAGGATAGACAGTAAAGTTCATTCGAAACAGAATAAAATGCAACATTATAGTTCTTAAATCAATAAGGAAGATTAGGCAATACACGTTACTCATCATAACATATGAAACTAACAGCACACATAGAATAGAAAAGGAAGAGAGATGGACCTTCTCCGGCTGAAACGAAACTTCACTCTACTGAAGAAACTTCATTACAATGGACTCCCGTAATTTAGATTCGACTAGAAAATAACAATAAGGGCAGAAGCCTGAACTGTAAACCTCGTTGACGAACTCTGAACGACAAACGAGGATCCCAAAAACTTGTTCTGTTTTTCTCGACTCTAAATCGCACTCAAAACTCGCCGGGAAAACTCGAACTGAACCAAAACGACGAAGTTGAAGTCCAGCTAGTTTTGAGGTTATTTTCAGCTATTTTGGAGCTGGGTTTTGAACTGAAACAGTAGCATTTTGAGGGTTGTTTGACTAGAATTTTTGAATTGGGGGTTGGCGAAGGATTTTCCAGCAAAGAGACGATGCACTTGTGGTTGATTTCAAGCTATTCGCCTCTATTTTTATACTTGTTGGGCTGCGCTTTCTTCGATGCTTTTATGTTTAGCAACGATGGACTGGAAATTGCTCTGGTTTTCTGTCTTGGTGCAGAAAATTATATGAGGACTATATTTTTGGGGGTACCGATTTTGTGAGGCAGAAGGAGTTACGCTGCTCTTAGGTTGTTGGCAATGAAGAAGAACGACGATGGGGAAAGGGTTGGAGTGGGGTGTTAGTCGATGATGAAGCTTAGGGGTGAGGTGAAGAAGATGAATTTCCGGGGGAGACGGCCAGTATCAGGGCACCCCAGATTTTATTTAGGCTCCCTTTTTCGTAGGTTTATTTGTGTTACTTTACAGGTAGAGTTAAGTTTAGACGTAGTTTTGTGTATTAATTAGTCTTTAGGTTTATTGTGTATTAGATTCTTAGAGTTTTTTATTTATTTTTATTTTAAAAAGGAGTTTAGAAAGGTCCCTAGACTATATAATGTCTTTTAAATAACAACAACTATTCAGTATAATCCCACAAAGTGAGGTCTGAATAATATCTTTTAAAATATGATTGAAATATTATACAATGCCAAATTTAATCCTAATTAATTAAACTGAACATAAAATTATTTTTATGTTTATGAAATTATATAAAGATAAAAATAAGGTACTATTTGTTGTATTTTTTTAAAAAAATTTATGAAAAAATACATGAAATAAAATATCTTTTGTGATTTCCATTTTTATATCGAAAATAAGGTAAAGAAATCAAAAATAGTTGAAATAGATATATTAGGCCTAAATTAAATATTTGCATGTTAAAATATTAAAATATTTAGGAATGATAAAAAATTACATGTTTACAAAAGAACTATATACCATACGGATGACCATCAAAGTTTGTAGTGAAACAATAAGTATACTTTTTTTTTTATCTTTAATTAGAGATCGGAGGTTTGAGCCTAAAAATAGAATCACTAGAAGGACTGATATTTAATCTTCGTAGTGCAAATTCAAATACGTTGAGGTTAAAACGAATACTTAACACAGAATAAGAAATAAAAAGAACACGATACAAATGGAGGAATTGGTGCAATGCAATGAATAAGGAAAGAGTGAAGTAAATTATATCAGTACTAAATGTTTACCAAAAAGTAAAAACTTTACCACATCAATTGCTTATAAATAAATTGCTCTATATATTATCGGATCCAACGCGCAAAGTGGCACCACAATGTGGTATCATGAAACAACACCCGACAAGGGTGTGTTTGCCATGAGTTCTCGGTGATAAAATATGCACACAACCATGATGGGTGCATTAGCAGTTCATTGAAAATTTGACAACTTGGCGGCACACCCAACGTGCTCATCCACCATGGTTGGGCTACATTTTTTTACAATTGTTTTTTTAATGTTAGAAATTTATTTAGTTTATATTTTAATAACGAAGAAACAGAGATATTTTTCCGGTGAGAACAATTTATATATTTATTGCTTAGAAAATTAGATTGCTCTTAGTCCATCACCAACTCATTAAGTTGGAGAATTGAGCCGTATTGTACTACGTAAATAAATGAGAAAGACAATTTGTATGGGTCAAAGAGGAGAACAAGGGGTATCACGATCTTAAAAGGACTATTGTGATAGCACTTTTCGTGAAAATAAGGTCAGCTGACATAAATCTCAAATTTATTTTTAACAATTTTATTAAGGCAATTTAAGTCATTTATAAAAATAAATTCCAAAATTTATTGGGATAGAATAAGTGCGAAAATAGATACAGCCCAATATCAGAATGTCACAAGTCACGAGCATCTAATAAGGTCTAAATACAACGGAGAATCTAAAATGTACTAATGTAGTCTAATGAAATCAAGAGGGAAAAAAGCAGTACTGCAGACGTCGGATAGCTACCTTGCTAAACTCTGATGACTCTGCCTCTAATCAACCAATACCAACTACCGAGTGTAAAAATATCTGAATCTGCACACAAGATAGGGGGAGTAATGTGAGTACTCTGACTCAGTAAGTAATAATAATAAATGAAGATTGAACAATAAGAAATCACGTATAGGCACGTCAACATGTTGTATAAAAGCACTATAAAACCATTAAGAAAACAATGAGCTATGAAATCTCTTAAAACATCTTAGCTCAGTTTAAACTTCTTTAAAAATACCTTTTCACAATTAAGCAAGTACATGAAAAGCAGCTAGAACAGATAAGCACAAAAAATGTGCCCCTCGGGCAACAACATGGAAAAACACCAGCCCTTCGGGCTATATCTCACATCACAATGGGTACCCGCACTCACTGGGGGTGTGCAGATTGTTAGAAGGGCCCTTTACGGCCCAAGCGCAATATTATTCCATCTTGTGACATATAAATCTCAGGCCCTCGGCCTCATAATCAACAAGCCACATCATGGCACATAGTCTCAGGCTCTCGGCCTCATAATTATAATCAATATATACTCACAACACAAGCCATTGGCTTTAGTTAGTCAGAATCTCATAAGCCACTCGAGCAGCAGTAAAATATGATGCTCAGCCCAATTATGATTTGATGTATTAAATAAGAGTAGGCAATGGCCTAGTTATGGAAATAGTAGTATATAACATGACTGAGTGCAAGTATAAAAGTCAGAACAGTGAGGAAATATCAATAAAAGTCCCCTAAGAGTTCAAATAGTTGGCACGAAGCCCAAATATAGTATTTAGCCCAAAATATAATAATAAAAAATAGTTTTTTATCAAATACGCGGTAAAGCAGTCATTTGGAATGGACTAAGTCACAATTCCTAAAAGTGCCGACCCCACGCTCGTCATCTAGCGTATGTGTCACCTCAATATAGCACAACAATGTGCAATCCGATTTTTCATACCCTCAAACAACATTAACAATCATTACTCAACTCGATCCAGTCCAAACTCTAGCCCGCGATGCCTTTGTCCTCATGAATCGACCTTCGAATGCTCCAAATCTAGCCACAATCAGTATATAACCATTAAAATATGTTAAGGGAACAAAGCCCACTCGAAAATATTTAATTTACATAAAAAATTTAAAATTGCTCAAACCCAGCACCCGGACCCACATACTAAAATTCGATAAAATGACATCAACAAAATCCTCACCCTCTCACGAGTCTACCCCTATGAAGCTCATCAAAATCCAACATCAATTGCTCATTCAAATCCCCAAAGAAATCTCAAACTTTTCTTCCATTTTTCCCCATTAAACCAGATATGAGTGAAGAATACTTACCCTAATTGCTCCACTAAAAATCCCTCCAAATTCCACCTTCTCCCGAGCTCTCCAATGACTTTTATGATATGGGACTTAAATCGTCGATTTTAAATTATAATCTGTCTACCCAGACATTACTTCATCGCAAACGTGACATATCCCCCGTGTTCGCGAAGCACACTGGTTCATAGATCAAATTCCTTCTAAGCGATAGCGATAACCTTCTCCTGAACTTGAAGAACCGCAAACTCAGCAAGTCGAGAATGCGACCTCTACTACGCAAACGCGTAGAAAAAAAGCATTGGGGACCCAGCTATACCCCTTGCCCTCTGCGAACTTGACATGAGACTCGGGAATGCGATGACCATAGACCACACACGTTCACGATCGCGGAACCATCTTTACGAACGCGAAGTCCAACTCCACAGCCTCACACCTTAGCCCTTTGCGAATGCGAAGGTCAAAAACCGGCAACATCAACAGCAGATATTTTCACAATATGAAATGGTTTGACTGACCACCAGAAACTCACCCCTGCCCCTCGAACCTCTACCAAGAATGCCAACATATCCTATAAAATCATTCAAACTTGTTAAAACCTTCGAAGCGCTCAAAACAATATTAAAATACCAAATTTGCATCGGATTAAAGCCTAAGAATTTCAAAATCTTCTAAATAACGCTTTTGATAAAAAAACTCAGCCAAACCATGTCTAAATAACTTGAAAGTTTGCACTCACATCCCATATAACACCACAGAAGTTTTGCAATTTCCGGAATTCCATTCCGACCACTATTTTAAAATCTCACCTATCAACCGGAAAACGCCAAAATCTCAATTCGCCAATTCAAGCCTAAACCTTCCATGGACCTCCAAAATAAATTTTGATCACGCTCTTAAATCTCAAATCACCTAACGGAGCCAGCCAAATCATAAAAATTCTAATCCGAGATCATATACAAACAAGTGAAAACATGGTCAAACCTTTCAAATTTCAAGCTTCAAATTGAGAATTATTTTCCAAATTCATTCCGTTTAACCTGAATACCAAAACCAACGATTTACATAAGTTATAATACATCACATGAGGCAAGTCGTGCCCGAGAAATGGCGAGTAAAGTGCAAAAGCTGAAAATAACAGGTCGGGTCGTTACATCCTCGCCCACTTAAACATACATTCGTCCTCGAACATGCCCAGAGTTGTTCCAAAAGCCAACAATCGCCGAATAGCCTTACCATGAACATACCCAGGGTGATACCATGTCACCCTATCTCATATAGGCCCGATAACACAATGAAACTTAAATTTCACAACTCAACCTAGCCCATAAACTTAGAACCACATTTCCACTCCTGAAATCATCAACAAGATCAAAATCTCACATCTATACTCTGAGTAAGCCCGAAAAAAATGTAATAACCCATACCTGCAACCTCAGATGCAATTACATGATATACCATATAACTCAAACACTTGTAGCAATAACTTCTAATCATAGTTGTTGCACACGACAATCGAATACCAATAGAAGACCTCTTATCAACAAAAGTCTCATTCCAATACTTTCCTATACTGCCAATGATAAACGAAACATGCAGTAAGCCATCACCATTCCTCTTATCAACCATTCATGAAGCCACTTCTCCTTTGGTGAAGACCATCGCATATTTTCGAGTCAAACCTCAAAATTATCCTTCCAACCCGTCAAAACTGAATCTGTTTGTATTCATTCTAGATCCCAACTATCACATCTAATCCAACACCACTACTCTGGTGACATGATAAATCGATACCATCTAAAGCCACAACTCATGCAATCTACACACCTATAAGAAACAATTTTAACATACTTTAATCATGAAGAATGAATAAAATGCCAGAGATGTACCGCAAGCTCACCAGTACCAGCTCACACCATGCTGAGAACCTGTCACACATCGTAGAAACAGAATGCACAAATCCAACCTCAAGGGTCATACCTCTACATAAATCCGTTGTAATGCGCGACCACTACCCAAGCACTGGTCCACATTGTTGAAACACGTTCTCAAGTCGCTAAACTAAACGTGTGTTCATATTTGTAGGTTTTTATAAATGACAAACCGACGTGAACGGAACATTGACATATGCCGAAGTCCAAGCACAAGAGAAACAAAGATCAAGATTACGTAAAGCAACAAAGTTATACATGAGTCATTCTATAATTGTGATCTTGATCCGACAATTGATTCAAGACTTGGCTTCTCTCGTAAAATTATTTTTATCAAACCATGCATCTTTAATTTAAAGCAAAATGATTTTCAAACATTTCATTTTAACCAAAATGAATTCTAAACATGTCTTTAAAATCTGGACAAACAAAATCGATTATGTACTTTATGATAATCGATTATGTTAAAGCAGTGTACATCAGATTTTACAAAGCTGTAAGATAATCGATTATGTACCTTATGATAATCGATTATGTTAAGGCACTGTACACCAGATTTTACAAAGCTGCAAGATAATCGATTATGTACCTTATGATAATCGATTATGTTAAGGCAGTGTTCACCAGAATTTTCAAAGCTACAAGATAATCGATTATGTGCCTTAGACTAATCGATTATGTTGAGACAGTGAGCATCAGATTTTACAAAGTAGCAAAATAATCGATTATGGCTTTTCTGGTAATCGATTATATTAAAGACCGTTACCAAAGTATTTTCAAACACTGAAAGATAATCGATTATGTACAATCAGACAATCGATTATGTTAAGCATAAAATCGGGGATTGATTTTTGAACGTTGTCAGGTAATCGATTATACAATTTGGATAATCGATTATTCTGCTTATAATCTGGGAATGATTTTTAAACGTTTGGCAGATAATCGATTATGCAGAATCAGATAATCGATTATCCTAGCACAAAATTAGCAATTTGTGATTGGCAATTAAGCAACGGTTTTGGGTGTTTTGAGCACTATAAATACAACTCAAATTCACTCTTCTAAGTACAACAACTGATTACATTCTTGCTAAAGCTTACATACTCTCTTTGCAATAATTTTATATTCATTTCATAAGTTTTTGAGAGCCAAACTCTTGACGAAGTTGTTGTGTTCTTGAGCGTATTGTTTTTACTCATATCTACTCAATAAAGAGAGTCTTGTCTTGAGTGCTAAGTGTTTGTACACACTTGAAGGGATATTCTAATACCTTGTTGTAAGAAGGAAAAGTAGTTCCTTGGTTTGAAGTCTTGAGGTGCGGTATCCTCGAGCAGGTTGAAGTCTTGTAGAGTGTATATCTACGAGCAAGTGTAACGGTTTGTTAGGCACCCGTAAGCTTAACAAAGTTAGTGTAAAACTCGAGAGAGTCTCTCGGGGACTGGACTAACCACACGTTGTGGTGAACCAGGATAAAATTCGGTGTGTTTTCTCCTTACCCTTTTAATTGCTGCACTTACATTATTCCTGCAATTTTTAATTCCGCAAATTTACATTGTTTTTTATTATAACGCTATTCACCCCCCCTCTAGCGTTAAGCGCATAATCTAACAATTGGTATCAGAGCCTAACTCTCTGAAAGACTTAACAGTTTGAGAGAAACAATCTGTGGCTTCTACTCGTAACATTAATGCAGGACTAGGTGAAGGACAATGCTTCACAAGGCCACCACTCTTTGATGGCACAAATTATACTTACTGGAAGGAGAGGATGAGGATTTTTATTTAATCAAACAACTTCCAATTATGGAAAGTCATAAAGAATGGAGAACAACTTCCAACTAAAAGGTTGGAGATGAACTCGTCCCAAAGTCGGAAGACGAATACGATATGGACGATATCAGAAAGGTGGAATATAATGCAAAGGCCATCAACATGCTATTTTGTGCTGTAAATCCCGATGACTATCGGAATATCTCATGTTGCACCACGGCTAAGCAAATGTGGGATAAATTGGAGATCACCTACGAAGGCACGGACCAGGTAAGAGAAGCTAAAATAGATTTTCTAACCCACGAATATGAACTTTTTCAAATGAAGAAAAGCGAGAAGATAGACGATATGTTCGAACGATTTTCAAAAATCGTTAATGATCTTCATGCCCTCAAGAAGACTTTCACGGATAGGGAGCTTGTCCGTAAAATTCTTCGAAGTCTCACTCCGGAATGGCGCTCCAAAGTCGACGCTATTCAAGAGTAAATCGGCATCACAAATGTCACAATCGACGGGCTTAGAGGTAATCTCAAAACCTATGAATCTACTATTCTTAGCCCTCCTTTGGATGATCAAAGGAAGTGAAGAATCGCCCTCAAGGCAAGCACGGCTCAACCTCAAAATGATGAGGATTCAAGCGACGAAGATAACGAGTTCGGACTCGTTATTAGGAAATTTCACAAGTTCATGCGAAAGGAGTTTGAACGAAAAGGTAAGCGACAAGGAGACCAATTAAAGTGCTATGGATGCAGAGAAATCGGGCACATAAAATCAAATTGTCCAAATACCAAAAAGGAGAAGAAACCCGTCAAAAAACAAAGAGCATACATCTCTTGGGGAGGCGACTCCGGAGACGAATCAAGTGATGGAGAAGGAAACGAGACCGCAAACTTGTGTCTTATGGCACACGAAGAAACTCAAAATGAGGTATGTACTTCTTCTAAGAACTACTTTACTTTAGAAGAAATGCAAGATGCATTTGATGAGTTGTATAAAGAGTTTATTAGCGCTTCTAAATCTATAAAAGATTTAAGAAAACAATTTTCTTCAAAAGAAAAGGATCTTGAAAAACTTACTCTTGAAAATGAGAAATTAAAAGAGGAAAACAAGTTTTATGGCAAAAGAAGCGCCGATAAACCCGAAAGCTCAAATAAGGATTGTACTTCTTGCAAATCTATAAAGGAAGAAGTAGAAAGTCTTAGAAGCACTTTGCACAAATTCAATTCTTCACACAAAATCTCAATGAAGTGCTTGTAAATTTGAAATCCACTAAGCACGGTATAGGCTTTAAACACGAGCCAAAAGAAAAAGTTGAGTCCATTTCTAAACCACCTAAGACTCAACTTAGACAAAATAAAATAAATGTCAACACTCAACCTAGAAATTTTAATCCTAGAATTGAAACTCATCCTAGAACAAATGCTAGAAGAAATAGTGGCATGTATAGACCACCTAGACAAGATTTTCAAAAACCACATCAAAACTATATTCCTAACAATAGAGTAAATACTAGAAGAAATATTGGCATGTATAGACCACCTAGACAAATTTTCAAAAACCACATCAAAACTATATTCCTAACAATAGAGTAAATACTAGAAGAAATATTGGCATGTATAGACCACCTAGACAAGATTTTTGAAACGTACATCAAAACTATATTCCTAAAAATAGAGTGAATAAATTTAGACCTCTAAATTATTATCATCCTAGAAGAATGCACAATCCAAATGTCATTTGTCATTATTGCAATAAAATTTGACATATTGCTCCCGCATGCTTCACTAGACATAGACATTTCACTGCAGGACAATCACACCAATATGTTGCACCTAACGCACAAGGACCCAAAATGGCTTGGGTACCAAAATCTCATTAATTTGTTTTGTAGATGTGTTTGAAGGGATCAAGCGTACTTTGGTACCTTGATAGTGGATGCTCCAAACATATGACCGGGGATGCATCAAAATTCCTTCAACTAAAACCCACGGAAGGAGGAAATGTTATTTTTGGAGACAATAACAAAGGAAAAATTATCGGCATTGGATCCGTCGGTAAGGACGAATCCTCCTCCATTAAGCATATTTTGCTAGTTAAAGGTCTTAACCATAATCTCTTGAGCATAAGTCAATTATGTGACAAGGGAAATCTTGTATTGTTTGACTCCGAAGAATGCTTAGTTATCCGTCGTAGTGATTTTAAAATTATTCTTCGTGGTATTAGAATGGATAATATCTATATGGTTGATCTTGAAAATTCTTCATCAAGTTATGTGAATTGTCTTTTGAGTAAAGAAGACGACATGTGGTTATGGCATCGTAGAGTAGCTTATGTAAATATGAATCTTTTAAACAAACTAGTTTCACAAGATTTAGTAATTGGTCTTCCAAACATGAAATTTGAAAAAGATTATACTTGTGATTCATGTCAAAAAGGGAAACAAACAAAAGCCTCTTTTAAATCCAAAAATGTTGTTTCAACCACTAGACCCTTACAACTTCTTCACATGGATCTTTTTGGACCATCTCGTGTTGAAAGTCTTGGTGGAAATCTTTATGCTTTTGTAATTGTTGATGACTACTCTAGATTCACATGGACGTTATTTCTTGCTCATAAAAGTGATGCCTTTCATGCCTTCAAAAGTTTTCTTAAACGTGTTCAAAATGAAAAGAATACAACCATCACTTCCATAAGAAGTGATCATGGGGGAGAGTTCGATCACAATCTCTTCGCGGATTTTTGTGACGAACTCGGTATTGAACATACCTTTTCGGCTCCACGTACACCACAACAAAATGGAGTGGTGGAACGCAAAAATCGATGTCTCGAAGAGATTGCTAGAACCATGCTCGATGAGGCTAAGATTTCCAAAAAGTTTTGGGTGGATGCCGTGAGTACCGCAAGCTATGTTTTAAACAGAGCTATCATTAGACCGATACTCATGAAAACTCCCTATGAACTCTATAAGGGAAGGAAACCAAATCTTTCCCATCTTAGAGTCTTCGGTTGTAAATGTTTTATTCACAATAACGGAAAAGATAACTTGGGAAAATTTGATGAAAAATCAGATGAAGGAATTTTTCTTGATTGCTCATCACGTAGCAAAGCATATAGAGCGTTTAATAATCGAACCAAAACTGTTGAGGAATCTCCTCATGTAGTATTTTGTGAAAATGATGCTCGCTTGGCGAGAAAGGATTCTTGTGTTGATCTTGCAGATGCTTTAAAGAAAATCAATCTTCATGACGAGGTACAAAAGGAGTATCCAAAGGAAGTTCAAGATGAATTCATGGAACAACCTTCGAAAGAAGTACCACCACAAGAAGAAGAATCGATGATGCCTAAGGCTTGGAGGACGTCTAAAGACCATCCTCTTGACAAGGTAATTGGCAACATCGAGAAAGGGGTAAGTACACAAAACCTTCTTAAAGATACTGTAGGACATATGGCTTTTGTTTCACAAATAGAACCTAAAATCATTTCTGAAGCAATTGGGGATGAGCATTGGACCTTGGCAATGCAAGAGGAGCTTAACCAATTCAAACGTAATGATGTTTGGGAATTGGTGCCAAGACCCCATAATCACACCATAATTGGTACGAAATGGGTTTTTCGGAATAAATTAGATGAAAATGGTATAATCACTAGAAACAAAGCTAGGCTAGTTGCTAAGGGATATAATCAAGAAGAAGGCATTGATTATGAAGAAACCTATGCACCCGTTGCACGCCTAGAAGCCATTCGTTTATTACTTGCTTTTTAATCATCTATGAATTTCAAATTATTTCAAATGGATGTCAAAAGTGCCTTCCTCAATGGGTTTATTCAAGAGGAAGTGTATGTTGAACAACCCCCGGGCTTTGAAGATTTTACATCTCCCGACCATGTCTTCAAGCTTAAGAAAGCTTTATATGGTCTTAAACAAGCTCCTCGAGCTTGGTATGAACGTCTAAGTAAATTTCTCTTAGACAATGAGTTTGAAAGGGGGAAAGTTGACACCACACTTTTTATCAAAAATAAAAACAATGACATTCTATTAGTTCAAATTTATGTCGATGATATTATTTTTGGTGCTACTAATGATTTTCTATGCGAGGAATTCTCTAAGTTAATGACTAGCAAATTCGAAATGTCAATGATGGGTGAGCTAAACTTCTTCTTGGGGCTGCAAGTAAAACAAATGAAAGAGGGAACTTTCATTTGCCAATCCAAATATTGCAAGGAGTTGCTAAATCGCTTTGAAATGAGCAACGCCAAAGCAATGGCCACCCCAATGAGTACATCCGACCATCTCGACAAAGATGAGAAAGGTAAGGAAGTGAACACCAAGAAGTATCGAGGTATGATCGGATCACTTCTCTATCTTACTGCTAGTAGATCGGACATCATGTTTAGCGTGTGTTTATGCGCTCGATATCAATCATGTCCGAAGGAGTCACACTTAACTGCGGTAAAACGGATTATGAAGTATCTTGTTGGAACAATACATGTGGGACTATGGTATCCCAAAGATTCTTCATGCCAACTTGTTGGCTATTCCGATTCCGATTTTGCGGTTTGCAAATTGGACCGCAAGAGCACTAGTGGCACTTGCCACTTGCTCGGTAGCTCCTTAGTTTCTTGGTTTAGCAAGAAACAAGTTAGTGTTGCGTTATCCACAACCGAGGCTGAATATATAGCCGCGGGGAGTTGTTGTGCTCAAATCCTTTGGATGAAGCAACAACTCTCGGATTATGGTCTTAGTATTGATCATGTTCCTCTTCGATGTGACAATACTAGCGCCATAAGCTTGACGAAGAATCCTATTCTTCACTCAAGAACGAAACACATAGAAATTAGACATCACTTTATAAGAGATCACGTTCTCAAGGGAGATGTCGAAATTGAATTTGTTGAAACCAAAAATCAATTGGCCGACATCTTCACAAAGCCTTTAGAGAAAGAGTCCTTTTTCGGCATTCGTAGTGAACTCGGAATTCTTGACTCCACGATGATCTAATTCATGCATTGCATTTGTTTTAAATAATTACTAACTTGAGCGTCGGAGGCGCCTAATTCTTTTTTGCAGGTATCGCCCCAAAGACAGGGGGAATTATCAGACACCGGTGCAGAATAATCGATTTCTCTAAAGTCAATAATCGATTATTCCCCATTTACGTTTTATGTTTATTATGCTGAAAAATTGACATAATCGATTATACACCACTACAATCGATTATCTAACAGTTTTGGCTTTGCAGGATTTTAGCTGTTAAATATAAAAATCGATTATCACATATCCTAATCGATTATGTTGACATTTATTTTCAGGTGTTAAGTCACTGTGTGACAATAATCGATTATTTAAAACAGTGTAATCGATTTTCCTATTACTGTCTCGGATGTCCGTTACTACTTTTCCTGAAATAATCAATTATCTCAAAAGCACAATCGATTATTCCCCGAGTCAGAAAATCACTGGGCACACTGTGTCAGAATAATCGATTACCATAGTTCCATACTCGATTATTCTCAGTCAGTATTTCAAAATAGTTACCGTTTCTGACCGTTTGCTCCTTAAATTTTTGCAGATTTCTTAACTTTAATGCAATTTTATTCTTCACATTATAAATAGGTGCATTATATCTTCAATATCTTCACTCAAACATCAATCTTAGCTCCCAAATTCTCAAAAATCTCTCAAAACTCTTCAAAGGCTATTACTATTTATTCAAAATGACGGGCAAAACTTCCAAACGAGCTCGTTCCGGCAAAAATGTTGCCTCCTCTTCCGTCACTCGTCCACTAGTTCATTGTTATAAAGATAATTCTTATTTACGATTCAATAGTGAAGCCGAACTTATGCGCTTCATTGAAAAATTTGAAAATCGAGAAATCCTTCCTGCTCGATTTTCCACGGATCGTTTCCTTAATCACAGCGCCCCTCCATCCACAGCAAATATGCTTATGCAAAGCCAACTCCTTGAATTCCTATATCTTCACACTCCTTACATTCACCCACCTCTAATTCGGGCCTTCTATTCAAATCTCGAGAAGGACGAAGATGGTGAAATTGTCTCGCACGTCAATGGAATTTCAATTCCTCTATCTGAGGCAAATATTCAAGCCCTCACTAAACTCCCGCGCAATGGGGAAGACATTTCTCTCTATACTAGGGAAGAAGGCGCGTTATTTGATGAACAACTTCTCTTTACCCAAATTGGCATCGGTGAATTTATTGCAACTCCAGACCATCGTCGTCCAACCATTACAAACATGCTCCCGGAATATCGTCTAATTTTTTATTTCATCACCCGCGTTCTAAAACCGCGAAAATTCAATCACACAACTATCTCTCATGAGGATTCAAAACTCATGCATGCCATTATCACCGGGGCTCGCATCAATTGGTGCAAGTTCGTCATGACTCACTTATATGATGCAATTGGGGAAGATAACCCACTCCCCTATGCTTTTGTCGTTATGACCATTCTTGTTGCTTCCGGTATCGACACTTCCGTCGGTCCTCACAAAAAGGCGACAAAATATTGGGAAATTCAAGAATCTTTATTTCCCAATATCGGTGAGCATCCGCCTCCTCCTCCACCTCAAAGACGTCGTCATCCGGCCCCGTCCGATGCATCCCTCCAATCTATTTTCGAGCAACTTGCCTCCCTGTCCACATCCATAAATCGTATTGATATGAATGTCAATCGATTGACTCACAAGCTCCATGGATATTTTGGTCACGTCCATTATCCATATGCCCAAATTTTCCTTCGGGAAGATGTACCGGATGTCGAGAAGGAAGTCAATGATGATAATGAATAATGTCTTGTCTCTTTGTTTTTCTAGTTTGCATAATATTGTGTCATTTATTTTTATGTATTTGCAATATTGTTTAATCAATAAAGAGTTAGTTATTTTTTTTGCTAATGTCAAAAGGGGGAAGATATGGGCTATGTACACTAATACATATTGGCATAAATTGAGGGGGAATTCATAACTTGAGGGGGAACTCGTTGCATATCCATATACTTGTCTTGGATCGTCATTATGAATTAATTAATATGCATATCCCGATATTGGTTTGCCATTATCAAAAAGGGGGAAATTGTTGAAACACGTTCTCAAGTCGCTCAACTAAACGTGTGTTCATATTTGTAGGTTTTGATAAATGACAAACCGACGTGAACGGAACATTGACATATGCCGAAGTCCGAGCACAAGAGAAACAAAGATCAAGATTACGTAAAGCAACAAAGTTATACATGAGTCGTTCTATAATTGTGATCTTGATCCGACAATTGATTCAAGACTTGGCTTCTCTCGTAAAATCATTTTTATCAAACCATGCATCTTTAATTTAAAGCAAAATGATTTTCAAACATTTCATTTTAACCAAAATGAATTCTAAACATGTCTTTCAAATCTGGACAAACAAAATCGATTATGTACTTTATGATAATCGATTATGTTAAAGCAATGTACACCAGATTTTACAAAGTTGTAAGATAATCGATTATGTACCTTATGATAATCGATTATGTTAAGGCAGTGTACACCAGATTTTACAAAGCTGCAAGATAATCGATTATGTACCTTATGATAATCGATTATGTTAAGGCAGTGTTCACCAGATTTTTCAAAGCTACAAGATAATCGATTATGTGCCTTAGACTAATCGATTATGTTGAGACAGTGAGCATCAGATTTTACAAAGTAGCAAAATAATCGATTATGGCTTTTCTGGTAATCGATTATATTAAAGACCGTTGCCAAAGTATTTTCAAACACTGAAAGATAATCGATTATGTACAATCAGACAATCGATTATGTTAAGCATAAAATCGGGGATTGATTTTTGAACGTTGTCAGGTAATCGATTATACGATTTGGATAATCGATTATTCTGCTTAAAATCTGGGAATGATTTTTAAACGTTTGGCAGATAATCGATTATGCAGAATCAGATAATCGATTATCCTAGCACAAAATCAGCAATTTGTGATTGGCAATTAAGCAACGGTTTTGGGTGTTTTGAGCACTATAAATACAACTCAAATTCACTCTTCTAAGTACAACAACTGATTACATTCTTGCTAAAGCTTACATACTCTCTTTGCAATAATTTTTTATTCATTTCATAAGTTTTGAGAGCCAAACTCTTGACGAAGTTGTTGTGTTCTTGAGCGTATTTTTTTTACTCATATCTACTCAATAAAGAGAGTCTTGTCTTGAGTGCTAAGTGTTTGTACACACTTGAAGGGATATTCTAATCCCTTGTTGTAAGAAGGAAAAGTAGTTCCTTGGTTTGAAGTCTTGAGGTGCGGTATCCTCGAGCAGGTTGAAGTCTTGTAGAGTGTATATCTACGAGCAAGTGTAACGGTTTGTTAGGCACCCGTAAGCTTAACGAAGTTAGTGTAAAACTCGAGAGAGTCTCTCGGGGACTGGACTAACCACACGTTGTGGTGAACCAGGATAAAATTCGGTGTGTTCTCTCCTTACCCTTTTAATTACTGCACTTACATTATTCCTGCAATTTTTAATTCCGCAAATTTACATTGTTTTTTATTATAACGCTATTCACCCCCCCTCTAGCGTTAAGCGTATATTCTAACACACATGAAACACCTCAAGTCACTATGCTCAAAATCGACAACGACGCGCAATTTGATGTCTAGAACCAAAGAAAATCATCATACCATAGTGAAACAATTGACATAACATTAGACAACCCGATAGGGCACAATCGTTACGACATCCACCGAGTAATATCCAACACTCCTCTGGCTCGAATTCCACTTAAAGACCCCAATAACACCACACCACATGTGCCTACAACCAACAAATCCCAATGACTCACAATACAGAAAGGTAACTCATAGATCTCCCCTGATTACTAATAGGCTCAATAACAATCAAATCAACATATCTCTCAGCAATACAACTTGGAGCCGACCAAGCCGACTCAAGCTAGAGCACACATTCACATTGGCCTGCCAATGAACCCCTTTATCAAGGAAACCTTGAAGCTACTCTTCAACTCCTTTAACTCTTCCGGTGCCATACGATATAGTGCCCGACATCGAATCAATGCCGAAATCAACAAACTTGCCCGGCGACATGCCTGGCAACAAGAAACACATCCGAAAAGTCCCTCACTACTGAAACAGAATCAATGGTAGGATTCTCTGCACTGGCATCCATCGCGAAATCCAAAATAAGAAAGACAATCCTTCCCAGCCATCTGCTGGGTCTTCGAAATATATAACCACCCTACTAGATCATAATCTGTCGAACCTCGCCACTCAATCCATGGCATTCCCAGCATAGCCAAAATCACTACCTTTGCACAATTGTCCTGACTAACATGACACGAAGACAACCAGTCTATACCAAGTATCACATCAATTCCTAACTTACCAAGCAGCAAAAGATCCACTCGAGTCTCCGAACCCCGATAGTCAGTACACAATCCCGACATACGTGACCTACAACCATACATAACCTCTTTATAAGAACTCACGGTCTCCAACTCTATATAGCACATGGATCGCCATATCCGATCCCAAATCCACCGGAATATACAACACACTTCTAATACCCAAACACCCATGAGAGTTACTCCTAAAATTCTTCTATACCACAAAGAAAACTCGAATATCAGCAATTGATCCAACAAGAGAATTCCACAATACTAGTGAAGTATCATCAATCTCAATCATATTGCCATTTTTCTAAAACATATACCCCTGTCAAGTCACACCATTTAGTAATACCATTTCCCTAGTTATCTGAAACTGCCTGTGATGCCTAAGAATTTTATGACCTTCCTTTCAGAAAGGAACTGAAACGTTAGACACGCAAATCTCAATCCTCCACAACATACTGCATATCCCATACCATCCTAGGATAATATGAGAACTTCATATACCTTTTGAGACACAAGAAACTATATACTCAACCAACCACGAATTTTCCATTGTGCCCGTTTAAAAGAAAATCACTATACATCCCACGCTCCTCACGGCAGTAGAAAATATATACCTCTAAGCTGCAGTAGAAATCATCAAAAACTCTTCGACTCCCTTTTTGCACCAAATCAAATCTATCATGACTGAAACTTTCTAACTCAACCAAGCTACGCATGCCACTAAAAACTAAAAGCATTACCTCGAAACATCTATAGAAACTCATTACCTCGTAAGCATCCAAGGAACTATTTATATCCTTACCATACCGATCCGCCTTACTACCAAGCTATCCCAGTTATCGAAGTTCCTTCTGATTTACCTTCAAATTGATACTTCTTCTTCCTATATCACAACCATTCATCAACCTAGACTCACCATTTGAGACCCAAGCATAAAACCATACCATCCAAAGGCTCATAAGCTGCTGAGTACTCTCTTAAATTTTCCCAAAAACACCACATTCAAAATACCTACCATGAAAAGACTTCATGCGAATCTGAAGCCATTACCTTCCAAATACTGATGTATAGTATCCCATAATTGATATAGAAATAACACGAGTCTTGACACCCTCTAGTGCAAACGTTGGTTTCTAGCCAAATCATACACTTAACAATTTTCCAATAATACATGTATAATCTTGAACACATCAAAACCATTCTTGTGATTCATTCACTCTACTCAAACTACAATTACCCTGAAAACAAATCAAACAACCTGTGTCTCATTACCACTTCAAATCGCAAAATGTAACCTCATTCCGATATAACCTAGCAACTTCCTGATCTATACACCGAGCATCCTTTACCAACAACAACTCAAGACATTTCATGATTTTCACACACCTATGAAGCATACTATAACCTTTATCAAGAATTTTCCTTTAATCGATCCATCCACGGTCTCAATCTCCATAGGCCATAAGGCTCATAAGCTGTTGAGTACCCTCTTAATTTTTCCCAAAAACACCACATTCAAAATACCTACCCTAAAAAGACTTCATGCGAATCTGAAGCCATTACCTTCCAAATACTGATGTATACTATCCCATAATTGATATAGAAATAACACGAGTCTTGACACCCTCTAGTGCAAACGTTAGTTTCTAGCCAAATCATACACTTAAAAATTTTCCAATTATTACATGTATAATCTTGAACACATCACAACCATTCTTGAGAGTCATTCACTCTACTCAAACTGCAATTACCCTGAAAAAAAATCAAACAACATGTGCCTCATTACCACTTCAAATCACAAAATGTAACCTCATTCCAATATAACCTAGCAACTTCCTGATTTATACACCGAGCATCCTTTACCAACAACAACTCAAGACATTTCATGATTTTCACACACCTATGAAGCATACTATAACCTTTATCAAGAATTTTCCTTTAATCAATCCATCCACGGTCTCAATCTCCATAGTCCATAACTGATTCACCCGTACGCCTCAACTGGAACCAATATAGCACATAACTACATAGTCAACTAACCAATAGCAGACTCTCCCACTTGGCTCGAAATCATAGTTCATAATACACATAATAACTCATAATGTTTATACTCTATTACTGCCATAATGCTATAGTGAGATTAAACTTAGACCTTCATAAGCTCGTGACACACAGACCCTTTAGTACCTTAAATCTTCTGTAATTCTCACATTCGCTCTCGCATTAGTTAAGACCACTCTATTAGGTGACCCAAATTCAAATTGCAACATATATATTTCCCTTGTAATAGAGATCTTCCAATAAATGACATAAAGGATTTCGCAAACCTTAGAAAAATCCGCAGGAGATAACCTACATGCTTTGCCTCAAACTAACTTTCTTGCATATTTTCCACTGTCATAAACTTACGCATCCACTTAATCTTCCTGAGTCTGAACTTATACCGTAACATGAAATTCACTTCACTCCCAACTAGAAAGCATGAAAAGATTCTTCATGCACCCATAACTCGGGGTTATACCTCAATTCAAGATGGAAATCAAGCACTTAATAGTTCTTATATCCTTGAAAAGACCCTTCTCAGTGCTTCCAAATCATATGAATACACCTCACTGTCATAAAATATTCATCACATAGCTATCCAGTCATCATCTCCCTTAACAGGGACACAACAGAACATATAGATCTAGAACGCTCACGCAATAAATAGCTCAAGCTCAAGCTATAGGCAAAAATTAGGCCTCAAGTCTTCCAGACTAGCCAACATCAACATACAGAGATCACATCTTGTCCCTCGATTGGGTAATCACAAGCCATCAATGCATATATGATACTAAGCGCTCATGCGCGCATGTAGACACGTGGAATGAATTAAAAGAGTTTAATTTCAAGCTGAATCAAGGATGCATGATAAGGATTCAAGAATGTGAAGTTTTTCCTAAAGGTTCTACAACCTCTTGAGGATAAATACAGACGTCTCTGTACTGATCCGTAAAACTCTACAAAACCTGCTCAAGACTCGTAAGACCTACGTAACCTAGGCTTTGATACAAACTTTTCATGACCCCAAATCGGACCCGCTCGTGATAGAGCCTTTCATGAAAACAAGGCCCCGACACAAATCTCAAATCTATTTTTAACGATTTTATTAAGGCAATTTATGTCATTTATAAGAAATAAATCCCAAATTTATTCGGATAGAACAAGTTTTGAAATAGATATAGCCTGACATCGGGGTGTCACAAGTCACGCGCTACTACTAAGGTCTAAATACAGTGGAGAATCTAAAAATGTACTAAATAAAATCTAATGAAATCAAGAGGGGGAAAAGCAGTGTTGCGGACGTCAGGCAGCTACCTAGCTAAATTCCAATGACACTACCTCTAATCAACCAATACCCGCTACCAGCTGCAAAAATACCTAAATCTGCACACAAGGTGTATGGAGTAATGTGAGTACTCTGACTTAGTGAGTCTTAATAATAAATAAAGACTGAGCGATAAGAGATTGCATAAAGGCACGTCAACATGTTATATAGAAGCATAATAAAACCATTTAGAAATGAAGTTGTGAAATATCTTAAAACATCTTAGCTCAGTTTAAACTTCTTTAAATATACCTTTTCACAATAAAGCATGTAACAAAAAGCAACTAGAACACATAAGCACAGAAAAACTTCCCCTCGGGCATAATTACTAATAGAACCGACCCTCGGGCAAAAACATGGAACAACATAAACCCCCGGGCTATATCTCACATCATAATGGGTACCCACGCTCACTGGGGGTGTGCAGACTTCTGAAGGGGCCTCTTAAGGCCCAAGAATAATATCAAACCATCTGGTAGCACATAAATCTCAGGCCCTAGGACTCATAATCAACAAGACACCTCATGGCGCATAATCTCAGGCTCTCCGCCTCATAATCATAATGAACGTATCCTTACAATATAGAACCTTAGTCTTACTCAATCAGAATCTCATAGGCCACTTGGGCAACACTAAAACATGACACTCATCCCAATTATCATTTAAAATATCATTTAATGTATTAAAACATATTAGGCAATGGGTGAGTTATAAAAACAATAGTATATAACATGACTGAGTGTAAGTATAAAAATCATAACAGTGAAGAAATTTCAATAAAAGCCCCCCTAAGAGACCAAATAGTTAGGACAAAACCCAAATATGGCATTCAACCCAAAATATGATGATAACAAATAGTTTTTAGTCAAATACGCGATAAATTAGTCATTCTGGATGGACTAAGTCACAATACCCAATAGTGCACGACCCCAGGCTCGTCATCTAGCGTGTGAGTCACCTCAGTATAGAACAACAATGTGCAATCCAGGGTTTTATACCCTCAAGACAATATTTACAATCAGTACTCACCTCGATCCGGTCCAAACTCTAGCCCGCGATGCCTTTGCCCTCACGAATCAAACTCCGGATGCTCCAAATCTAGCCACAATCAGTACATAACCATTAAAATATGCTAAAAAACAAAAAACCCTCGAAAATATTCAATATACATCAGAAACCCCGAAATTGCTCAAACCTAGCCCCAGGCCCACGTCTCGGAATCCGATAAAAATCACATTAATAAAATTCTTGCCCTTTCACGAGTCTACTGCCACACCTCCTTTTTTTAACACTACAGTCCCGTGAAGGGCGTATGTAAGGCAGTTTTTCCAATTTAAGGACAATAAAAACGAGATTTATTTATTTAAAGATTTCAGAGTCGCCACTTGGAATAATTTATGGTATCCCAAGTCACCGATTTAAAATACTGAATTGAGGAAAGTTTGACTCGATAGTATTCTCCAAGCCAAAAATCCGGATAAGGAATTCTGTTAACCCGGGAGAATGTCTTAAGCACTCCCGAGTTTCGTGGTTCTAGAACGGTCGCTCAATATTTATATTCGACTTAATTAACTTATTTTAATACAATTGTACCTATGTGCAAATTTCATTTTTTTAACCGCTTTTATTTAATTTTAAGAAGATTGCAACATTGCTAAAATGCGTCTTGAACCATGTCACAAGAATGTACTCGTAATTCGTAATACATTTCATCTAACATTAAGATTTGGATTTGGGGCACATAAATGCGCACCCATATTTAGGAAGGTCAATTATTTAATTAACGCGCCTAAAGATGTCGTATTTTTAAATTTGCAAGGGCCATGAAATTTGCTAAATGGCACGCCTCGAATTCTATAGTTAAGTTAAAGCTAATTAAAATGAGGGCCACACAGTTGTAATTTTGTTCGGCACGGCACACCTCAATTTACTCTAATTTAAACGTTTCTACACTAATTCACGAGGTGTGAATTATTTGTAATGTTTAATATGGCGCACCCCAACTAATTAATAATCTAATTAATCAATATTAAATGTAGTCAAAGATTACTAAGGGCCATTTATTTATCAATCAAGAGCCCGAAACGGGCTCCCCAAGTGAAGTCCAAAATCGGCCAGATGGGCATTTCATGAGTCAAAATTGTAGCCCAAATCATGTTCAAAGAAGCTGTCAAGATTGGGCCCAGAAAGTAGCCCAAGTCAAACAAATAGATTTAGTAGGAGTATGGTCTTTAATTTGGATCGCAAAACACTGATTTTTACATCATAATTGGACTTAACAATTTTGTAAAAATGAACAATTCAACTCCATATCAAATCAAATGCACGCTGATTTTAAATCCAAGCAATATTCAAATCATATGTATACTGATGAACCAATACACTTGTTTATGAGATTGCACTCCCCAAAATAATGTTTGAACTTCATTTAACACCTTTCATAAAACTTTTTAGTAGACGGAAACTAGAAATAAACTACTCAAACTTTCAATTACAAAAACACATAAATTGAAAACTGAACATTTCTAAACAAGAGTCTAAACGCACAGTCCCTTAATGTTTGAATAGGCTGATGAATCGACCAATTTCAAGCAAATTTAAAGATAGAAAGAATTCTAGACTATTATAGCTATGAAAAATGAATAAACTAAGCTAAATTTTATTACATTACACTACAAAAATTAAGAATATAAGTAGGATGATGACATTGAATATCAAAAGGGAAACATACATTCATGTATCTTCAAACCATTAGCACTTCCCTATTTTCATCTAATCTCTTAGGGATTCAAGGAATACCTTGAAATTGGACAAAAGAAAATGAATAGGAGTGAGACAGTATGCAAAAATAAGTAGTAACCAACTAGCCACAAACTCCAACTCAGATTTACAACGGAAAGCTATAAGATCAACTTGAAAACTTAACGGAATTGTAGTGCTTAACCAATTGACCGAAAAAACTTTTCCAAAGTTCGATATTACATCATACCCAAAAATAAAATACCATTTTAGAAATTAGCAACTCAAAAATCAGAGAAAATTTTCAATGGAACAGCATTTTTGCAACCATTTTTTCTCTTTTATGTTTTTGTGAGTTTTTATCACTGAATCCTTTATCTCTTCAGAACTTCATCTCTAAAACTTCTAAATTTTTTTAAGCTCTAAAATATCTTCCAGTCCGCCTTGAAAGGCAAGGTTAGAATTCCTTTATAGGCAAACAAAGTAGGGCATCTCAGATTTTAATTTTGCATTTGAGTCCCTCATTTTAGCTTGTTGGCCAAGTTATAGCCTAAATGTTACAGGAAACCCCCTACTAGAAGCTTCCAAACCTTTTTACTAAATATTTCTCTACTTGTTTACCTAAACTACCCTTGAGCATTATTGCTAATTACTTTATACCCTTCCCTTGAATCCTTTTTTTTAATTTTAGAATAGCAAATAAACTCTAAAGATTTGTATTGTAATATTACCAACAGGTTTAAATCATTAAAAGTCCAAACGGATCCAATTATGAAAGAATGCATAAAAATAATAAAGGAAAACAAATTGGCACATGAATTGAACATGCAACACTTACACAAAATATTTGACCACAAAATTTATTAAGATAATTAAAAAGATAGTCTAAAGCCCAGATATGCCAACTGATACACTCGACTATCATGCACGAAATCTAATTCAAACTCAGGAACTAATCATGAAATCCAAATCAACAAGCAGACTTAATATAACTCAAATTAAACTCAAGAATTTAAAGAGATGAAATTCAAACTAGCAGAAAGACTCAAACAACTAAATTGAAACTGATTAAACTCAAGGACTTATCATGAAATTCAGCTCAACAAGAAAGACTAGACACTAATTAAACTCTGGTATAAAATTCAAACCAACAGACCAAAACAAATTCAACAAACACAAACTAAACCTAATTTTGAATTCAGGAAGCAAACAAATATCAAAATCACTAGATGGGACTTAATGCGACCTAATCCTAACTTTGAACTCAGAAATAAAACCAAACTAACAAAAAAGATGAGGAAGAAGGAAATTCAGAAAAGCAGAATAGAAAACTTAGCTTAACTCCAAATCGGGCTCTAAACTTCAGTAGGACTATTCATGCAATAGGGTCTGGATATGTTTTTGGTCAATTTGGTGGTGGTAAAATTTGACAGCCTCTATTGAATCAATATTCGATAAGATCCAGGGGTATTCGAGAAGGTTTTTCGGGCTATACTTGCTTACCAGTCCGAATAAAATTCAGAGGAGGCCATTTGCGCAAGATCAGCCTTCCGACGTCCCTTGTAGCAACATTAAACTATTATTGCAATAACGGAACCATATGACTTATTTCAAAACAAGTGAATAAAATCAGTCATTTTTGACAGTTTTGAAAAAGGGGTTGGACCTGGCCAAAATAATTTATCAAAACCGGCGAACATTATTGAAAAACTCTAAAATTTGGTGTTTATTTTTTTTTTTTGGAAAAATCCGGCAGCATTTAGGTGCTATTTGAGCATTGTTTTTAAAAGTGACTACCATAGAATTACTATTTTCTCAATTTATTCCAGGCCGATCAACATGCGAATCCAAGGCAAATAAATGCGCAAGTAGCAACTAAAAATGCATCAGGATGGGGCTACGTACCGGGAACCAAAAGGTCATCCAGCTTAGTAACTTGTCCGGCCTCTTTCTTATTTTAGGGTAAGACACTAATAAAATAGGGAGTCTCAACCAGTAAGCACATCTCTTGAGGTGAGAAGTGAAGGGTTTCATAGTAGTTTATATGTACAGTTCAGATAATATCAAATCGGTACAACATGTGGCATTTAGCACAGAACATGTAAGAAAACCAGAAGAAGCCAAATATAACAGTTATTGTAAGCTCGAATTCTTGAACCCTGAACCACATATTCTGGGTCCTCCGTCCCCAGTAGAGTCACCAGAGCTATCACACCTCCTTTTTGTCTTACACGTGGGTTAACCCGAAAGATGACAAGTGTAAAGGAATTTTTCCAATTAAAGTGACATTATTCGAGATGGAATTAATTATTTATTTCAAGAGTTTGCACTTAGGATAGGTTTGGCTTTTGCTGTCCCAAGTCACCGATTTATTTAAAATCCCAAATCGAGAAAATTTTGACTGCCCGATTGGAGTCTGCGAACCAAAATTTTTAGAGTAAGGAATTATGTTGACCCGAGGGAAGGGTGTTAGGCACCCTTGGATCCCGTGGTTCTAGCAGAGATGGTTAAACTCATTATAAGCGGCTAGAGATCTGATTTGCGATACCTGTTTAAACCTATAATGCAATTTTAAATTATTAACCGCTTTTAACATCTTTTAGGAAGTTTGCAATGTCATTAAAATACGTCGCGAATAACGTCACATAAATGCGTACGCAATTTTAGACATATTCTAAATCCATTGAGATTTTGGATTTGGGTCACATAAATGCGCACCCGAATTTAGGAAGGTATTTTACTAATAAGTTCGTGCGTATTACAACTACGTCTTCAAAATTCGTGGAAGGCCGAAATTCTCTAAACGACACTTCCTATTTTCCTATGTGTTTTAATGAATTAAGGAGCCATCGCATGATATTTGATTTGATTAAAGCAACTCACTTTATTTTTAAGGGCGTTCTAATGCATACTACGTTCTCTATCATTCTTGTGCCTAAGTATCCTAATCATTTATACATAAGTAGCATATTTGGAAAATTAATGCTTGTGTCTCAGCCTCATTCATGACTGATTATACATGGTGGGCCTTAATTTTTGGCCAGCCCAGAAACATACATCGCATCTAGCCACTGCTGGGCCTTTCAACTAGGTCCAGAGTTAATTTCGACAGAGGAGTCCATTATGAGCAAATATCGATAATGTTTCTATTGGTTTGAGTTTATACACAAGACTAACTATTAAATATATCTACAATGTTCCCATGGAAGCTACTACTGATTATTTTTTATCAGTTTTTAATCTTAAATCTAGATTAAACGATTCATAATACTAGTCAATCGGAATACACGAATTCAACTTGCAAACTTCAATTACAAATCCGGTTACCATATATTAAATAAATCTAAAACAAATCATTGCTAATGTGTTGAGACTTAAATGGATTAAAATACTATACAATGTTTTGATTTTTGAATGATTACCAAACAGACATTTCCTAAATCCAATGTTTCTAAGCAAAAACATGAAACAAATATTTGAAGTAGCCTTACCACTAGCTAATATTACTACTATAGCAGTCCAAATGTACAGATATTACAAAATAAGTCACTCCCAATGTCCTGTTATTACAAAAATTGAACCAATGCAAATGTCTAATTACTACAAGGTGATCATCTTATCATTAGGTATATTAAAACTAAAGGAGGGGAAAACATGGTGATGATTCAAGGGAAAAATAACAGACGCAGATCTTCACACTTAGGAACATAATTCACTTGAGCTTCATACATTAATGGCTATCGAAATGTACCTGGAATTTAGCAAAGAAAAGAAGCATATGAGTAAATGAGATCAATAAAAAAGCAAAACAGCAGCCAATCGAACAGTACACCCACGATCTCAGCAGATTTTGAGAGAATTAAAATCTCAAAGGAATACGAATAGCATTGATCGTTTATCAAGGATACAGGAAGAATTTCTCTTCTAGAATTCAATAAAAAGAAAAGGTTTTCTAAAATGTTCAGATTGTCTCTTTTTATAGTGGAGGCTTACGGCAACACTTTTCCTTGTTTTTTCCTTTTAGTCCCTGATTCAGGTTTCAACTTTTCCTAAATGGTCCTTCATTTCCTGACTTGTGTCTCAAGTTTGAGGTTGAAGTTGTGCCTATGTTCTTTACTAGAATGTTCTAGGGGTTACTACCGGATTCTTTTAAAGTTCAAATTCCCCTTATACCCCTATTTCTTTCCTAATTTTCTAACCTGAAGTTTTAACCTTAGTTTGGTCATCAGGTTTGGTTATAATTGACCCAGGTCAATTGTGTTCAAGTTTTGGGTCAAATTTAGTCTTGGACTAACAGGCTTATTAAAGTTTAAAATTAGCCAAAACTAATCAGGTTTTAACAAAGTGCCTTAATGTGGAATTTTCAGTAACCAAACATTATTAAGGGTGATCATTCAGTGTCAAAAAGAAACGTATCAAAATGATCAGAAAAGGGAAACTATCCATTGATGCATAGCTTATAGAAATGACTCAATTAAGGAACTCAGTAAAACTTGATAATAAGAAACAAATAACAGGAATTGAGCACTTAGTTCAGCAATCAAATCAGGAAAGTAAAGGATAATATCAATCAACAAATAAACCTAATCCACGCAAGTACTAAAGATGATAAAAATTACTCAGTAACACATATATGATCCAAAAGATAAACACCTACCAAAACTAATAAGGGTATCAAGGAATGAAATAAATTAAAATCAGGAGATGAAGGTCAACAAACCATAAAAATAACATTACTGAAGAATCATCAAACTAGGATTTCAGAATCACGAGGCCAATAATAATATAATATCAAAGCAACTCACGAGACGAAGAGATTTCGGACCAATGACAACCAAAGGCATATGACTATTTAGCCTATTTCAGATGAGATTATGGAAAAACAACCAATAGTTCAACCGAAACCAAAGCAACTAACAATTAAAAGAAAAGAAGAAAATATATACAGGAAAAGACGGAATACTTAGCTTTTTACACATGCAAATCCAACTTGATATCAATCGGTTCGTTTCAGGACTCATCCATAGAGGTTTCTAACCCTCTAAGGCAACTCATTTTGGAATAATGTATTTTAGGGGTTGAGGACTGGGATTCTGTGATTCTGAGACCACGTGAGGTCTCAGATTTGAGTTTTCTCGGTGGTTAATGGTATTTGGTGGTTGTGGGTTGCATGGTTGGGGAGGGGAATGGACGGGGACTTCCTGAGATGAGTTTTACTGGAATCCGGTGGGAATTGAGTTTTAGGGTTAACCTTCAAATCAATATTCGAAACATTTAGAATGGATTCGAAGGGTGTAACATACACGATTGGAAAAAGGAGGATGAGATGCTTCAGGGGTGCAATTTTGGATTGGTTTGGAATTGGGTCGCCGGAGATAGGGGTTCCGACGACCTTTCTTTTGAAGATTCGAGACGATGATGGGTTGTTTAAAAGGAATGGATTGCAGGAGGGGGAAAGAGAGGTCCTGGTGGTACTACAGTGTAAAGTTGGGGAGGTTTGGAATAGGGTCGCCAGAGACGATGGTTCCAACGACCTTATGTTGAATATTCGAGAAGCTCTGGATTGGTTTGACGGAAATCAACCACAAGACGGGAAAGAGGGGTTGTGGTGATTTGATGGTGTAAACTTGAGACAGTTTGGTGACCGGCCGCCGCCGTGAGGCGATTTCCGGCGGCGGTATTAGGGTGACTACTTGGTTGTCAACGATGGTCAACGGTGGTCAAGGGGTGGTCAATGGGTGGTCAAGGGTGGGTGATACACCGGCGTATGTACGAGGAAGGAGGCCGGTTTTTTCTCTGAGTGTATTAGGAATGTTTGGACATATGTATATGATTTTGGTGGGAGTTTCATGGTCGTTGGATGATCAACTGATAATCGGTTGGGATGCCTTATCTCTAAACGATGTCTTTTTGGGGGTTTATGGTGTGGACTGGATCAGGGTTGGTATTTGGGCTGGGCACAGGTGGGTTTTAAGGGGTCAAAATTGTTTGGGCCACTCAGGTCTGGCCCAATTATGGCCAGCCTGAGTGGCTGTGCATATATATGTATTTATCTTGTTTTCTTTTATTTTAATTAATTACTAAATTATTTTAAAACGAACATTCCTAATTAACACAAATAAAAATGCAACAAGTTGAAATTAAAAAAATAATTAAAAATGCCAGAAATACTACTTGCACATGTTGTTTTATATTTTCTATTTGTAAAAATGACCCTAATTAACAATTATTTCGGCAAAAACATTAACTTAAATCCTAAATGATTTTAAGCACGCATTGATGAAAACACGCTGGCACACACAATTAAATTCTAAAATTAAAATCTTAAAAGTAAATATTTAAATAAAATCCTAAACTTTGAGAGTCCTGTAGGAGTCGTCTCAACAGGTTAAAAATCATATGCTCACACCCATCAACTTTGGTATAAAATTCCTCTATGCAGTTCATTTTCGAGGACCCATAACTCATGAATTGAGGTCAATGGAACAAGTGTTCAATTATCCATATCTGTAACAAGTTGTATCCTTCAAAGAAATCTTCTTATGCTTTACAGGTTTTGAGGGCACGGAAGATTTCAGATAATATCATGGGTGCGAGAGTGGGAACACCAAAAGGCCCAAGAAAAATACCATAAATGCGAAGCACCAGTGTTCTTCCTATTTGAGTCGGTTTCCCTTGTTACAAATTTTATTTTATAGGTCGTTAAACCCCCATATATGCCTATATCTTTGGTATATAAATTGTGGAGTACAAAAATTGGCTGACCGATCTGGATTTTGAACCCCCTACTTATTTTCAATGAGTGCAAGAATTTGTGTACAGCGACAGCCATTGGCGCAATCAAATACTGGTGTCTCGGAGGAATCTTGGGGCCCCCAATATATCCATCTATTTCTTCATGGGTCGGAGTGAGTTCAAAGTCCGCGAAATGAAATACGTTGTCGGTCGAGTCCCAGAATGTAACCAATGCCTTTATGATATCCCCTTTAGGATAAATTTTTAATAACCCGGTGAGTCCTCCCAGATGCGCATTGACCTTGTTTTGTCCCGATTTCCCTAAATCATTCCACCACATTTGACTATTTGCTCATGACTTTTATTGGCAAAGTTTGATTTGTGCTCATTCTACACATTTATTAGGGTGTTTAAGAAAAAATCATGATTATGGACTAAAAAAAAGCAAATATTTTTTTTCAAATCTTCATTCCAAAAATAAAATCTCAACTTTGCAACTATGGCCTTTCAGCACTTCCGGGGGAAAGTTTTAAGGCTGTGTCTGCTACTGGCCAAAAGTTTAGAAAAATAGAATCCAGAGCGGCTGTTCTTGCAAAACATCCTTCCGGCGCCCATTTGGGGACATTCGGCTAATTTTAAAAAGCTTATTTATTTATTAAGCACAAACAAAAATTTGATTCTTTTTTGGCTTTTTTTGCAAAAATGAAGTTGGGCCCGATGGGGGTTGCCTTCGTATCTTGCGTCCTGTGAGAATCAAACCGGCGTAGGTTGGATAGTCTTGACAAAATTAAAACCAACTTCTATTTTTGTTCTTTGTTTCTTCTTTATTTTTTTGAAAATTAAATCCCTTTCTTTTCTTTTCTTTTCGAAAATAAACTCCCTTTTTTTTTCAAAATTTCATCAGCATTTCAGTATCGGTTTTTGAAATAAGTAAGTTCATTCCTCGCCCCTCACACTGATATTATTTGTCAAATTCCCCTCTTTTTTTCTTTTTTTTCTCTCTTTTTTTCTTTTTTTTTTGAAAAGCCAGTCGGCATGCAAACCCGGAATAAATGCACAAGTAGCACTCAAGATGCATCAATATGGTCCATTATTCTGGGTGCACCTGTCCTAGACAGACCCAATCCCTGCGTTGAGTCCCCTAAGTCAAATGCATGATGCAAATGAGTGTTCTTACTAGGGATCTGGCATGAGTTCAAGTTATTCCAGGTTCAAAACATGGGTATATGTTCTACACTATGTACCCTAGCGGACAACTCGAGTCGAGGACGGGGCTACATACTGGGAACCAAAAGTCAATCCAGCTTAGTAACTTGTCCAAGCCTCTTTCTTATTTTAAGGTATGACACTAACAGAATAGGAAATCTTGTCCAGCGAGCACATCACCGAGGATGAAAAGAGAAGGGTTTCGCGGTAGTTTATATACCATTCAAATAATATTAAAGTGGTAAGAAGCAAAATTTAGCATATTAAGCACAATCACATAATAAAATCAAATACTAAACAAATCCAAATACAACAATTATTCTAAGCTCAAATTCTTGAACCCTCAACCAGAGATTCTGGGTTCGATCCCCAACAGT
Organism: Nicotiana benthamiana; assembly: GCA_034376525.1. Taxonomy (NCBI): domain Eukaryota; kingdom Viridiplantae; phylum Streptophyta; class Magnoliopsida; order Solanales; family Solanaceae; genus Nicotiana; species Nicotiana benthamiana. The sequence goes on from CM067326.1 coordinate 45,298,664, forward strand.
GTCGCCAGAGCTGGCACGCCTCCTTTTATAACACTACAACCCCGCGAAGGTCGTAGGTAAGGGAGTTGTTCCAATTAAAGGACAATCGGAATGGAATTTATTTATTTAAAGATTTCAGAGTCGCCACTTGGATAATATGTGGTGTCCCAAGTCACCGATTTAAAATCCCGAATCGAGGAAAGTTTAACTCTGTAGTACGGTCGCTCAATTGTTATATTCGGCTTAATTATCTGATTTTAATACATTTGTACCTATGTGAAAATTTTATTTTTTAACTATTTTTATTTAATTTTAGGAAGATTGCAATGTTGTTAACATGCATATTGAACCACGTCATATAAATATACCTGTAATGTGTAACACAATTCATCTAACGTTGAGATTTGAATTTGGGTCACATAAATGCGCACCTGTATTTAGGAAGGTCAATTATTTGACTAACGTACCTAAAGCAATTTTGTATTTTTAAATTTTCGAGGGCCATGGAATTTGTTAAATGGCACGCCCCGAATTCTAAGGTTGAGTTAAATCTAATTAAAATGAGGGCCACATAATTGTCATTTTGTTCGGCGTGCACCTCAATTTACTCTAATTTAGAGGTTTCTACACTAATTCACGAGGGCCGTGAATTATTTGTATTGTTTAATATGCCGCACCCAAACTAACTAATAATCTAATTAATCAATACTAAATATAGTCAAAGGTTTCTAAGGGCCATTTATTTAACAATCAAGATTCCCAAATGGAATCCCCAAGTGAAGTCCAAAATCGGCCAGCTGGGCATTTCATGGGTCAAAATTGCAGTCCAAATCATGTTCAAAGAAGTTGTCAACCTTGGGCCCAGAAAGGAGCCCAAGTCAAACAAATAGATTTAGTATGAGTATGGTCTTTAATTTGGATCCGAAAACACTTATTTTTACATCATAATTGGACTTAACAATTTTTTAAAAATGAACAATTCAACTCCATATCAAATCAAACGCATGCTGATTTTAAATTCAAGTTGTATTCAAATCATATGTATACTGATGAACAAACACACTTCGTTCTAAAATTTCACTCCCCAAAATAATGGTTTTACTTCATTTAACACCTTTCACAGAACTTATTCATAGACTGAAACTAGAATAAACTACTGAAACTTTTAATTATAAAATCACACAAATCGAAAACTGAACATTTCTATATAAGAGTCCAAACGCATAGTCCCTTAATGTTTGAATAAACTGATGAATCGACCAATTTCAAGCAAATTTCAAGATAGCATGAATTTCGGACTATTACTGCTATGCTAAGATGAATAAACTAAGCTAAATTTTATTGCATTACACTACTTAAATCAAGTATTTAAACAGGAAAATGACATTGAAGATCAAAAGGGAAACAACCATTCATGTATCTTCAAACCATTACAGCTTTCCTATTTTCATCTCATCCCTTAGGGAATCAGGGAATACCTGGAAATTGGACAAAAGGAAATGAACAGGAGTGAGACAGTATGCAAAAATCAGCAGTAACCAACTAGCCACAAACTCAAACCCAGATTTAGAATGGAAAGCTGTGAGATCAACTTGAAAACTTCACAGAACAATAGCGCTTAACCAATTGACCCAAAAAACTTTTCCAAAATTCAATATAACTTTATACCCCAAAATCAAATACCATTTCAGAAATCAGAAAAATCAAAGAAAATGTTCAATAGAATAGTATTTTTGCAACAATTTTTACTCGTTTTAGTTTTTCTGAATTTTTTATTACTGAATCCTTTTATCTCATTAGAACTTCATCTCTAAACTTTCTAAATTTTTTAAGCTCAAAAATATCTTCCAGTCTTCCTTGAAAGGCAAGGTTAGAATGCCTTTAAAAGCAAACAAATTGGGGCATCTCAGATTTTAATTTTGCATTTGACTCCCTCGATTTTTAGCTTGTTGGTCAAGTTACAACCTAAATGTTACAGGAAACCCCCTACGAGAAGCTTCCAAATCTTGTTACTAAAGATTCCTATACTAGTTTACCTAAACTACCCTTAGCATTATGGCTAATTACTTTATACCCCTTCCCTTGAATCCCTTTTTTATTTTAGACTAGCAATTAAACTATGAAGCTTTGTTTTGGAATTTAACCAACAGGTTTAAATCATTAATAGTCCAAACGGATCCAATTATGAAAGAATGCAGAAAAATAAAAATGGAAAACAAATTAGCATATCAATTAAACATGCAACAGTTACACCAAAAATTCGACCACAAGATTTATTAACCTAATTAAAAAAATAGTTTAAAACCCAGATTTTCCAATTGATACACTTGACTATCACGAAATCTAATTCAAACTTAGGAACTAATCATGAAATCCTAGTCAACAAGCAGACTTAATAAAACTTAAATTAAACTCAGGAATTTAAAGAGATGAAATTCAAGCTAGTAGAAAGACACAAACAACTCAGTTGAAACTGATTAAACTCAAGGACTTATCATGAAATTTAGCTCAAGGAGAAAGACTAGAAACAAATTAAACTCAGGGATGAAATTCCAACCAACAGACTAAAACAAATTCGAATAACATAAACTAAACCTCATTTTAAATTCAGGTAGCAAAGAAATATCAAAATCACCAGTAGAGGCTTAATGCAACCTAGTCCTAATTTTGAACTCAGAAATAAAACCAAACTAACATAAAAAGATGAGGAAGAAGGAAATTCAGAAAAGCGTACTAGAAAACTTAGCTTAACTCAGAATCGGACTCTCAACTTGAGTATGACCCTTCGTGCAGCAGGGTCTGGGTACGATTATGGGTAAATTTAGTGGTTGTGAAATTTGACAGCCTCTTTCGAATCAATATTCGAGAAGATCCAGAGTGTTGGAAGGACATTGAGTGCGGATTCGGCATGAAGAAGAGACTGGGGTCATTTGGTGTTAATTTGGGGTGGATTGACAGCGGTGCCACTGGACACGGAGGAGGTGGCCGCTAGGGTTTCAAGGATTCAAGAAATTTGACTGGGATTCGAGGGAAATGTGATGTGGATTTGGAAAGAGGAAGGCAAGATGGTCAGGTGGTGTTAATTCGGGGGTCTTTGGACGATCGCCACCGGCGGAGGCGATTTTCGGGCAGCGGTGCACGGTGATGGACGACGGAGACGGTAGGGGGTCTCTAGGGTTAACTTGGGGAGGTTAGAGATGAAGGATTTGGGGGGTGGGGTAGGGTTTGAACATATATATATTTAGTACTCATCAGTTCTCAACCATTGGATCTTGAATCCTAGACGGCTGAGATTGATCCAAACAAAACGTAGTCGTTTTGTACAGGAAATGGGGGACTGGACTGGGGTGTGGAGGCGGGTTTGGACTGGGTTAGGGGGTTTTTTGGGTAGTTTTTTTGAGTAAAATTGGCCCAAAATATTTTTATTCTTCTTTTTTTTAATATTCAGGTTTCTTTTCTTTCTTCTTTCTTCTTTTTTCATTTTCCAAAATTAACTAAAATCTAAATTAAATTATAATTCCTAAATTAACCTATAAAATGCTATTTAATCCAACATAATCATTATCACAAATAATTAAAATAAAATCAAAAGAAAAATCACCTAAAAATCAAAATTAAAATTAAAACTGCAAATTAAACTTTTTTATTTTCCTTTTATAAAATGACTAATTGTTAATTAATTCTTGAAAAATGATCAAATCAACTTCTAAATGCACTTGCAACACATTTTTTGTAGTTTTTACTAATTAAAATGAACAAACAAAATGCAAACAATTAACGAAAAATGCCACTAATATCCACAAAATTATAAATAAATAAAAGAAATTATTTTTTTTGATTTTATATGAGTAACTTGTGTAGGGAAAAAATATCATGCTCAAAGCTACCTCTATCAAATTCATCAAAATCTGACCTCAATTACCCATTCAAATTCCTAAAAGAAATCTCAAACTTTTCTTCCATTTTTTCCCCCAATTTCCACTCTAATTTCTCAAATTAAATAATGAAATTTAAGACTAAATCATGAGATTAAACCAAATATGAGCGAAGAATACCTACCCCAATTGCTCCACCGAAAATCCCTTAAAATTCCACCTTCTCCTAAGCTATCCAATGGCTTTTATGATATTGGACTTAAACCCTCGATTTTAAATTATAAATTGTCAGCCAAGACATTACCTCATCGCAAACGCGACATATCCCTCGCGTTCGCGAACCACACCGCTTCACAGATCAAATTCCTTCTAAGTGAAAGCGATAACCTTCTAGCGAATATGAAGCACAACAAACTCAGTAGGTCACAAATGCGACCTCTACAATGCAAACACATAGAACAAAAGCATTAGGGACCCAGCTATCCCCCTTCCCCTCTGTGAATGCATGAGACTCGTGAACGCGATGATTACAGACCATACACCTTTGTGATCACGGAACCATATTCGTGAATGCAAAGGCCAACTCTACAGCCTCACACATGAACCCTTCGCAAATGCGGGACATGCATCGCAAAGTGAAGGTCAAACACCTGCAACACCATTAGCAGAAATTCTACAATTTTCATAACATGAAATGGTTCGATTGACCACCCGAAACTCACCCGAGGCCCTCCGGACCTCAACCAAGCAGGAAAACATATCCCATAGTGTCATTCAAACTTGTTCCAACCTTCGAAACGCTAAAAAAAAATATTAAAACACCAAATTTTCATCGGATTCAAGCCTAAGAATTCTTAAATCTTCTAAATTATGCTTTTGATAAAAAAACCCACCCAAACCACGTCCGAATTACCTGAAATTTTTCACACACGTCCCAAATGACACCAAGGAACTACTGCAACTTCCGGAATTCTATTCTGGCCCTTATTTTGGAATTTCACCTATCAACCGGAAAATGCTAAAATCTTAATTTCGTCAATTCAAGCTTAAACTTTCGACGAACCTCCAAAATGCATTCCGCTCACGCTTCTAAGTTCCAAATCACCTAAGGGAGATAACCAAATCATAAAAATCCAATCCAAGATCATATTCAAACAAGTGAAAACTTGGTCAAACCTTTTAAATTTCAAGCTTCAAACTGAGAACTTTTCATCCAAATTCATTCAGATTACCCTGAAAACCAAAACCAACGATTTACATAAGTCATGATGTAACACAGTACAAGTTGTGCCCGAGAACTAGCGAGAAAGGTGCAAAAGCTCAAAACAATCATTCGGGTCATTACAATGGCAGATCTCCAACAACAAACCAATGGCCTAGATTTTGGTCACAACACTTTGTAATCATCATTGTTGAGTCAACAATGATAGATCTATCAAAAGCTTTCTCTCTTGTCCTTATTTTCTCTTACAATTATGGAACAATAAATCAAATATGTAATATTATTATTTACATTTGATGTATGTTATTTCATGATTCTCATATACCATAAAGTATAATACAACATGTATCCAGAAACTCCTTTACTCGATCTCACACTCTGCAGAACATAACTTATTCACAAGTATATCTCAAAAAAAACCAATACGGCACATACCTGTGCAATCAACTTATTTATAGCAGACTCCCCCACTTGGCTTAAAGCCTAAGTCAAAACACACAATAAGTCATGATACCCATATGTTTTTTAATGTAAGAAATATATATAGTTTATATTCTAATAACGAAGAAACCGGGCTATTTTTCCGGTGAGAAAAATTTATATATTTATTGCATAGAAAATTATATTGCTCTTAGTCCATCACAAACTCATTAAGTTGGAGAATTGAGCCGTATTGTTGTACTAAAATAAATGAGAAAGACAATTTGTATGGGTCAAAATATAACCACAAGTAGGTTATCATTAAAATAAATGGTAAGCGGTCGACCAAGCCATAGTCGTACATGGAGGCGTAATGGCGACGAGTATCTCGGCCACTATCAAGATCGAGCCATCAAAATTCCTGCACGACAGCACATACATCGTAATACTTGAGCAAGTAAGGAAGAGTATAACCACAGGAGGGTACATTGGGTGAAGACCATTAGATAAAGGGGAGGATGGTATATATATATATATATATATATATATATATATATATATATATTAGCCTTTTGGTAATCACGTTCACCAACTCATTTATCTAAATAAGGATATGACCTTTGGCCTATACTCTATTATTGTATCAAGGCATGCCACTTCTTGTCTTTTCCTTTAGTTGACAATAGACTTTATCATCATGTCATATTTTGATTACTGTTATCACCCATTTATCACATATTACTCATAATACTTTATTTACTCTCTTCTTATTATCCAACTAATATTTCTATTTATCACCTCATTCGGTAAATTTCAACAAAATATCTTTTCGCTTTTAGCTCCCCTTGCTCCATCCATTGGCTCTTCGGGTCGCCTAAATTCTCTCTTTACTAGGGACGAGAACCATAAAAAGGTAAGTATTTATCTCCTCTAAGATTGTGTCAATCGTCTAAATTTTTTGGACATTCTAGTATTTCATATCTAAATGTACTATTCTAGAGTGCACCATCGAGATACTTGACAAGGAAAACTATTACCACATTTGTAATTTCCTTTGGAAATGTCAGCTAATACTATGCATCACCATTTTGGGTTACTCTAACTCCAACTGGATCTTGATATCCCATATTTCTCTTAAATAATATATGTTGGCTCCCATAGGGCATAACTGAGATGGGTATGGCCAATTGGATAGATCTCTGTTATTGTTGAAAATAACTTATAATACTTATTTTTCCCTACCTGAATTGTAAAAACTGATAAAATTCACTAACCGGATACCTCGCACCCTTCTTCACCTTGCTTCTTTTGCTTGTTTAAAATTGTATCTACCTTCTAATTCTCTTATTAATTTTTACCATATGGGTGGATAGATATTCATGCTTTATGGCTCCTTATCAAGAAGCTTACATGTATTAGTGCACATATAATCAACTCAAGACTTATATTTACTCATCATAAGTGTGCTACATAATCGAGTTCCTCTAACTCAGCTCTTCCAGAGCCACATTCATTCTCTTACCAATTGCCTGTGTGGATGTAGGTGTCGTTGTTTTATGACTAAAGTCAAATTTAAGAGTTTGAATTCTTACAATTTAACTCTAGCATACGATCTAGAATAAGAAGAAATGGTGACAGTCTTAAATGGCTTGTAGCCTCCTTCTTATAATTGTGGTGAACAACACACCCATAAACAAGACTCTACGAGACACGACTTGTAGACTCCCTAGGACAGAACTACTCTGATACCATTTTTGACACGACCCAACTCGGAGGGCCGCAACTGGCACCCAGTACTTTACTTAACTGAGTACCAACATAACGTATCTTTCATATCACACCATCATGGGTAATTGGTCCAAAAGGGCTATCATGAGATAACTAGAATAAAACATAAGGGATTGCTAGATATAGAGTGACCCAGAATGATATGGAAACTTATACATGTGACATACGGGCCTATAAGGCCGAAATGATCATCTGGACACTCAAAACATAGGTAGACAAGGCCATACAAGTATCCATACACATGACATATTTCTAAATTCCTCTAAGAGCACATAAACTTTTTATTGGTCAGGATAGGGCCCCGCCATACCAATTAATACATGTCTAAAGCATACTGACCAAATAGGTAACTCTGAAGCAAGTGGACTGCACCAACACCTTCGGCTGAGCTGATAGCCTACTAGGAGGATTGTCAACTACCAATCAGGACCTGCTGGCATGAAACAAAACATCCCCAGGAAAAAGGGATGTCAATACAAATAAAGTACAGAGTATATAAGGCAGGAAAGCATAAACAATAATAGTAATGTAAAGAGAGATAAAGGAGATACAACCTGTAAAATCTGAGTGCCTCTCAGGGCTACTGGTAAGAAATGCATAGTACATATATTTACATAAGCTTTTAAAAACATACGCCTTGGTTGGCACCATCATCATCATTTTAAACTCGACCTCAACGAGGACTTAGTAAAAATGTATCCGACCATCATAAGTCTCGGTACAATCGTACTTAGCTATGTGGAGCTCGGTAAACCCAACTGATCAGTGGTTGCACAATAGGTGTCGTACCCGGCTGAATATAGCACGGCTCGGTAGAGTAGAATAGATACAATATACAATGCATCCTAGACTCATGGAATCACGTTCCAAACCTTCCGGAGTGGCGTAACGTCATTGCACCTTTGATTAAAATTTTGTACTCTATATCATCAATATGAACATCAGTAGGATTTAAGGATCATACATACTTACTTAGAATAACTTTATAAGGAAAGAACAACATGGGAAACCTTAGTTGCTAGAAGTAGATCCATTATGAAATAGTGTATCATTTATGTTCATTTCATTTTACATCATACCAAAAGTAAGAAGGAAGTTCCTTAACATACCTTTAAAATCTTCTATACAATTGTCAAGCAAGTTCAATATGATCTTCTTATGTCTACAATGAGTAAACCGACTTCATAGTCATCATATAAGCGTTGTAAATCTCATATTTGGAAACCAATATTCTACAAGAAAACAGTAAACACCTTCCCTATTTGTACTGCATACCATATGTTACCTAAAGTCACCAAGCAGCCAAACAACAAACTATAATTTACAATAAGCTCTCCAATCATTTCAACAACCATTTTGAGCGGCAAGCTTTATTTACAATTAACAAAATATGGCTTGAATCCAATTCCTTTTCCATGAATCTATCTACCACACATATAATACCATAATTATGTTTACCATACCATTTTCAACCCAAAAAATCATAATCACAATCTTCAAATATAGTCCACACGCCTACAATGTCACGATGCCTTTTTTCCCTTTTCGTGGAAATAGAGGTCCATATTTTGACATTCATGGGGGTAATAACTAATTTCCTTTTGGTAATTTGGGTATCTTGAAGAGTCGCCACCTAATAGATTATGGTGCATTAGGACACCTAGAGCGATTAACTCTTAGACTGGTTTATTACTAGAGATTTAGGGTAAGGGCTCAAAATAACCTTGAGGGGAAGGTTTTAGTGACCCCTCTCGGTTCATAACCGTGGGTCCTGATCGAACTTTTACTTATGAATTAGTCCTTTTCATAGATAAACATTTTAAACCCATAACTGCAAATAAGTGAATGCTTTGGACATTGTCTGGCCCAAGTAATGAGATAACAAAGGAAAAGACTTGAAACAAGTTTCATACATAGGGAAACAAAAAGGTAAAGTTTAAACATTGGAAGTTTGGGAAGGAGGAGTCCTTGGTTGGTTAGCTAACAAGATCACCCTACACAATGCCCACTAAACACTCCTCAATGAGAGACTACACGTGGCATTAGTGTGTAGTAATCATGTCCCTTTCTAACCAAGTCCCTACCCTTGGTCATAGCCAAAAGCATTCAAGCAACCTTGAAAATGTCATATGCGTGCACTACCTATCCCTTCCTCGTGGCCCTGGAGGTATTTTAGGACCTCTACTTTCAGACAGTTCTAGACCTTCCAAAGGTTTTAAAGGATAAAAAGTCTAGGAGTCAATCAAAAACAAGTAGAACTAGATATAAAGAGAAGAAATTACAGGCTCACGGTCACCTACGCAAATATAACAAGGGACGTCAGTACAAATAAAGTACCGAGTATGTAAGGCAGGAAAGCATAAACAAGAACAGTAATGTAAAGAGAGATAGCGGAGATACAACCTGTCAAATTTGAGTGCCTATGGGGGCTACTAACATGAAATGCATAACACATATATATACATAAGCTTTTAAAAACATACGCCTCGGTTGGCATCATCATCATCATCATATTGTACCCAACCTCAACGATGACTCGGTAAAAAATTATATAATTATCATAAGGATCGATAGAATATTACTCATCCATGTGGAGCTCGGTAAACCCAACTGATCAGTGGTTGCACAATAGGTGTCATACCCGGCCGAATATTGCACGGCTCGGTAGAGTAAAATAGATACTATATATAATACATGTTGGACTCATGGAATCAAGTTCTAAATCTTTCGAAGTGGCGTAACGTCGTTGCACCTTTGATTAATATTATGTACATCCGTACCATCAATATGAACCCTAGTAGGATTTAAGGATCATATATACTTTCTTAGAATAACTTTATAAGGAAAGAACAACATGGGCAACCTTAGTTGCTAGGAGTAGATCTATTACGAAATAGTGTATTATTTATGTTCATTTTATTTTATATCATATCAAAAGTAAGAAGGAATTTCCTTAACATACCTTTCAAATCTTCTATCCAATTATCAAGCAAGTTCAATATGATCTTCTTATGTCTTCAATAAGTAAACCGACTTCATCGTCATCATATAAGCATTGTAACTCTCATATTTGGAAACTAATATTCTACAAGAAAATAGTAAACACCTTCCCTATTTGTACTACATACCATATGTTACCTAAAGTCACCAAACATCCAAACAACTAAAATATAATTTACAATAAGCTCTTTAATCATTTCAACAACCATTTTGAGCGGTAAGCTTTATTCCGATTAACAAAATATGGTTTGAATCCAATTCCTTTTCCATGAATCTGTCTACCATACATATAATGTCATACTTATGTTTACGATACCATTTTTAACCCAAAACATCATAAGCATGATCTTCAAATATATTCCACACGCCTACAATGTCGCGCCCCCTTTTTTCCCTTTTCGCGGAGATAGAGGTCCGGATTTTGACATTCATAGGGGTAATAACTCATTTCCTTTTGGTAATTTGGGTATTTTGAAGAGTCACCACCTAGTATATTATGATGTGTTAGGGCACCTAGAGCGATTAACTCTTAGACTGGTTTATATTACCAGATATTTATGGTAAGGGCTCGAAATAACCTTGAGGCGAAGGTGTTAGGCACCCCTCTCGGTCCATAACAGTAGGTCCCAACCGAACTTATACTTATGAGTTAGTCCTTTTCCCAGATAAACAATTTAAACCCATAATTGCAATTAAGGGCATGCTTTTGACATTGTCTAACCCAAGTAATGAGATAAAAAAGGAAAAGACCTGAATAAGTTCCATACATATAGAAACAAAAAGGTAAAGTTGAAACATTGGGAGTTTTGGGAAGGAGGAGTCCTAGGTTCGTTAGCCAACAGGCTCTACAAACAATGCTCTGTAAACACTCCTTACTAAGAGGCTACACATGGCATTAGCGCGTAGTTATCATGTACCTTTCTACCCAAGTCCCTCCCCTTGGTCAAAGCCAAAAGCGTTCTACCAACATTGAAAATGTCCTATGCATGCACTACCTATCCCTTTCTCGTGGCCTTGAAGTTATTTTAGGACCTCTACTTTCGGATAGTTTTAGACCTTCCTAAGGTTTTAAAGGATAAAAAGACTAGGCGTCAATCAAGAACAAGTAGAACTCCAATTAATGAGAACAAATTACAGGCTCACGGTCACCTCCACAAATATAACAAGTAAATGTACGTCTTCAAACAACAGTCAAGTATTTATGAGAAAATCCTAGAACATGATATATAGGTGAGCATGGATTATGCAGTATTGAATTAGGACAAAGTGTCAAAATCCTATTTAGCTTGCTTATCGATTTAGACTTGTTAAATCTAAATAGTTTTAAATAACAAAGAAAAGTTTTAGAGTTGCAGAATTTAAATTGCTCTAAAGGCTTGCCTAAACGCAGAATAGTGATGTCCTAAGAACGTGATATCTACATTGATGCAGTAAAACAATGAACAGTTTTAAACCGACACTTGAGATCTTATAGACATGCTTTCTAGCGATAGTAAATGAAGGCTATTTTTGGAAACTCACTTAAAGAAGAGGACAGTTTATTAAGCCAATTCAGAATGAACTAACATGAATTAAACTAATTCATTTAACTAAAAATTGTTTTATATTTCTATAGGCATGATTTCTACTAGAACTTATTTTAATTCCTACGGGCATATTATCTGATTGTTAAGATCTGCTTTTCAAACTTAGAGGCATGATTTCAAGTAAGACGAATGTAAATACAAGTTGTAACAGAAACTGAACTCAATCACTTTACACTCTATAGGAATGATGTCAAATTATAAAGCCATTTAGATCTTATATGCATGATTTCTATTATTAAGGCTATTTAGATCCTATAGGCATGGTTTCTAGTATTATGGAAGTAAAGCAAATATAGCAAGTGTATTAATACAATCCTATAGGCATGGTATCTACCCGAGTTACCCAACAGATGTGTAACTGCCCACCCCTTTTTACAAATCACTCCAATATTTTTTACAAATAATTATTATAGACCAGTTGAATAAATTACATAACAAATAAAAAGAATAAGCTAACTATAAGGAGCCTAAGTGTGCCCAAATAACTTCCGAAGCCTCCAATAGTCTCCAATGCCAAAGTTTCGCAGAAAGTATCATGTCTAGTTGTGTCAGAGTTTTCTAAGGACCTCATGGATCCGGGGCACTTTTCACACATAGACCATTTCTCAAACAGTAACTGATTTAGTTGCATTGTGGAAAGACCAACCCTAACATGCCGGAGTTCAGAGAGATCTCAAGGAAGTACACATGCCAGAGGGGTAGAACCTAATATTCTAGGAGTAATGTGAGAGTATATGACATAGTTTTGTTTTGAAAATAGTACAAAGATAACTTTATAAGTAGAAACATTTTTCAAAAAACAGGAAATAACTTGGTGGTAACAGACAGTTTGAGAGGAGTGTCAAATAGCAGACAATCAATTGGTCATTAAAAATATCATAAAAAGCACTTAAAATAGATCTTCACATAGGAATAAAGGGATTATGGCACATAAGAGGGTACATTGGTAGGGATAGAAGGAACATATAGTCGCAAACTGCATGCAACACTTAGGATCTGAGAGACTCAGTAAATAATTAGAACATAAATAATAGTTGGCCTGTCTTGAACAGGTTTTAAACATATGGTTTGGACATGCTAAGTAAGGAAGTAAGCAAAGTGCAAAACATGTATTAAAAGGATAGTATTTTAGATATGCTAGGAAAAGAAGTAAACAAGAAAGGGTGCAGAATTAAAGCATACATTGAACATGCAGATTTTAAACATCGTGATCAAAGCAGTAGGCAGGAATCAAGTTGAGCCCATAACTGATGAACTAATGCAAGAATGTAAAAAACATAGGGTCTGGATTCCAAACTTAATTAGAGACATACTAGTTAAGGAGAGAAAGACACAAAGTATGGAGCAGTGTAGTGCTATAACTAGCCTTGACTTACAACCGGCTTGTTCAATGAGAGTACAAAGTGACAGAAATAGCAGAATGTTTTAAGTATAAGAGATAGTTTTTTGAACTAGTGTTCGTTGTTTTTGTCCCCAGAACTTAAAAGAAAAGGAGGTTTATATAGTAATCAAAATCTTGACACATAAGGTAAGAGATCAATTAATTAGTAAGTAAGGAAAGTCGTACGTAAATCAGTAAGATCTTCCCTTAATCAAGGGACAGTTCAACCAACGGTAAACATCCTAAGTATTTACGGAAAAGAATAAAGTAAAGTTTAGGCATAAGATAGGCAATTAAGGGTAACTGCACAATAGTTTAATTAAGGAAATAAATTAGTAGTAATCAGCAGAATACAAACAAGGCAGGGAAAATCAATTAAGGCAGGCAAATACAATCAAAATGAGTAAAGAAGTAAGAATCAAACATTTAAAGGAAAGTTTCAAATTAAAACCAGGAATTAAGGGTCAGAATAATCAAGGGTTCAGAAAGTTATGAAAAAGGTAGCATGCTTAGCATATAAAACGAGGTAGAGCATGAATAGTCAGGACTTCATACAGCTTTAACAAAACCCATAGTTAAACGACATTGATTCAAGGAGAAGTATACAAGTCTTGCATGAATGGTTAGTATGAACACAAGTACATAACATCAGTGAAAGGTCGAACTAACAAAATTCAGTAAAAGCATATTAGGACAAGAAAATCACAAGAAATAACAACCAAGGCAAGAGCACAATCAGATGTAACAACATTCAGAAACCAAACGAAGAACCCCTAAAATTAGTGTTTTCCAATATAAACATGTTAATGTTGTAGCAAACGCATAAAATTCAGTGAAAATATATGAGAAGCAGAAGTTTAAACACAAAGAATAATCAAACAAGTTTAAAAAATAAATTCCAGAAACCCTCGTTTTAGAAAAAGATGAAAATAACTTGAAATCACACGATTCTTGTAAAGAATCTCAAGGCTATTGTAAAAACTCACATGAAACAAACTCAAATAACCTTAGATCTGTACAGATCTATGAGGTTTTAGAAAAGAAATTACGATTTTGAAGAGAACCATACAGAGATGAAGAAACATGTTTAGAAAACCATATATCGTAGCTAATATAGGATGATCTCACTCAAAATCACACTAGAATGGCCTGGAATAGGAGAGAGATGAACCCTAAATGCAAGTCGATATCGCCATGGTCCCTTGAGGGCCTTAGAGATGGCAAGAATGACATGAGAGAGACCATTGGAGGCCTAAGAGGTGGTGAGAGGTCATTAGAGATAATTATATATGGGGTTAGTAGGATTGGATTAGGGTTAGGTTGAACATTTGAGAGTAGAGATGATTTGAGGGTGGGCATGTAAGGGAAAATGATAGGGTTTGGGAAGGGGGTTCTTTGGTTTAATTTAAGAAGGGAAAAACGTGGACCGTTGATCAAAATGATCAATGGCCATGTATTGGGTTGGGGCGGATGGGTATTGGTCCTGGGTAGGTTTAGGTTTAGGAATTAGGTTGGGTATTAGAGGCTGAAATTAAAATGAAATCAGGCTACATTTTAAATAGCCATTTTAACACTATATAATTTATAAGAAATAATAAATAATTTATAAAAAATAATTTTGTGTACTAAAATAATTTAAAATAGTTATTTAATATTTTAAAAAATATAAAAGATTATTTTATGCATCAACAATATAATTATGCATTAATAGCGCTAGTGTCACAACTATATGCAAATTAGCTTAAAAAGTAAATGCAATTATAAAAATACACTAAAAATATTTAAGCAATACTTTGGCAAAAATATAGAATTTATATGGCTAGATCACCACAAAATAATTTGACTGATAATTATTGGGAATTTTATAGGTAAAAAGGGAAGAAATAAATTAATTTCAAGCCTTTAAAATTATAGAAATTATAAAATACATATGCATGCTTATAACTGCATATATATTATTTTGAAAGTATATTATGTATTTAAAATATATAGGAAAAAATTAGGTATCAACATAGAACTTTAACCTTTATCGTCAACATCTTATTTTTTTATGTTATCTTCTTTAATCAACTGAATTAGCATATATATAAGCTAAAAAACAGCAACCACAATATAATAAAACTTTTTATAACAATTTCAGCCACAACAAACCATATATATAGCCTCAACACATCCCACAAAAAAAGATAATGATTCCTTAAGCCATGTCAATTACTATCTTGCAGATTTTCACCCAAACAACTCAACCAATAGATGATTGACCTTAAGCACAAACAAGAAGATGATTTACCTACCTTAGGTAGTAGATACAACTTGAAATCCCCAGCTGGTGTAGCTCACAATAATCCTCAACCACACCATAACACTATAGGAGTTGTATTCTCTTTTTGAATGAGGACTAATAATTAGCTTAATCATAAAAAACAATATGAAATATGAGGTTACATACCTTTGAAGAACCATCCAAAACAACCATAAGATGAAGAACTACGATCTACCAAACACTATGGGATTTTTTCCGTTGGATTCATGTTTTTATCTTAGGATTTCACCCTAAAATCATGGAAGAACCCTTGAAGAGCATTTAGGAGGGTTTAGTAACTATTTTGGATGAGAAAAATGAGTTAAAACAACATATAAATGACTTAAATACAAGCTAATGTTTAAACCGACTGTGTGGATCCCATGGAACCTGCTTGCGCAGCCTCGCAAAAACGCAAATATCTTTATAGTTCGGTGTCGTATCGATGAAAGGCTTAATGTTTTAGAAAGTATACTCATAGGTATTTATTTTAATGTGTATATAATTCCTTAATTCCAAGTATATTAGGAGAAAAGTGCAGCTACAGTTGACCTAGATTTCAGCATATTATGAATGCAACTTGTGATGACCTTTGCTAATTTTTGTTCCACAACTCGCTTGACTTAAAAACATAGCACACGACTAACATAAATCCTAAATTAAGCTCATTATCATATTAATCACCCTAGTCTCATCCCAAAAGTATATGTTATAACATTCCAAACTTGTAGACTTTCAACGAAATTTATTTTCTTCAATTCGTTTAGCATCTAAGCTTTCCAACCCATTTGGAACTTGTTATTCATGATCTTAAAGAATTGTGACCTTCAAGATACATGATGAACTTATGCTATGTACTTTTAAAAACAATCTCATTTTCGAGCTTACATCAATTGACTTACGGCATACTTTCACGTACGAAAACATGGGATGTAACATCTCCATTATTTATAGAGACATAAAAGCCTTTAACGGTAAAACCAAGAGCTGGAAATTAGAAAACGAATGGGCATAGGAAATTATTCGGTCCTGGAAAACATGTGTTATGATAACACATAATGGGCATTCATGATAGCATGAATTGATGCAAGGATCCAACTCCAAACTAACGTAACGGTCCAGAGAAATCCTTGAAGTGTCATGTCGCTACTTTTCCCTAAGGATATTTCTCCTCGCATAACGTTCAGATTCTCCTAACTTTTGAATTAACAGAATCCGCCAATCGAGTTCGCCAAGAGGCGACCCCAACGGGCATAGGGACTAACTGTATGGGTCAAAATCTGACCACAAATAGGTTATCATTAAAACGAATAGCAAGGGGTCGACCAAGCCATAGTCGTACCCACGAGGCATAAGGGCAACAAGTATCTCGGCCACTGCCGAGATCGAGCTGTCAGAAGGCCGGCACGACAGCACATATATCGTAATACTTACACAAGTAAGGAAGAGTACAACCTTAAAGAAGGTATGTTGGGTGAAGACCATTGGATAAAGGGGACGGTTGGTAGTAAATATATGAGGTCCTCCCATCCAAACAGATAAGGGAGCAATACACCAAAGAGAAGAACAGGGGGAGATATCCAATAACAAACCAACAACCCAGATTTTGGTCACAACCCTTTTGATCATCATTGTTGAGTCAACAAAGATAGATCCCATAGTTATCAACAACTTTCTCTCTTTTTCGTCTTTGTTATTACAAGTACGGAACAATAAATTAAATATTTAAGCTTATTATTTACATTTGATAATTGTTACTTATTTTAATAAACGTTATATAATCTTGCCCTCCTTCAATTATGATATTTAATATGTTTGGATCTAGAGTTAATTATGTTTAGGTAAGATTTATGTGACGACTGGGCCGATCGTCTTAAGAATTAACACCCTGATCCCCAATTAACTACTTTTACCATGTTTATCTCTACTATTTTGGGTTGCCGAGACGTTCGGTTTTTAGTTTCGGAGAGTTTTAGGACACTTAGTTCCTAAATAAGAGCTTAAGCGTTGGAAAGTTGATTGTAGTCGGAACAGTGTGAAGATGGCCTTGGAATAGAAATCTGATGGTTCTGTTAGCTCCGTTAGGTGATTTCGAGCTGAGGGGTGTGTTCGGATTGTGTTTTGGAGATCCATAGCTAATTTAGGCTTGAAATGCCGAAAGTTAAAGTGTTAATGTTTCCGGTTTGATAGTGAGATGTTGATCCGATGGTCGGAATGGAATTCCAAGAGTTGCAGTAGTTCCATTATGTCATGTGGGATGCGTGTGAAAAAATTCAGGTCATTTAGAGGTGGTTTGATCGAGGTTTTGATCAAAAGCATAACTTAGAAGATTTTGGAGTTCTTAGGCTTCAATCCAATGCGAAATAGGTAATTTGATGTTATTTTGAGCAAAAACGTTCTAATAATGTTTTAGGATTGGTTAGCATGTTTGGTTGAGCTCACGGGGCCTCGAGTGTGTTTCAAATTCTCAACGGGTCATTTTTAGAATTAGGAAATTGCAGAAAATTTTTGCAGCAGTCAGTTCTGGTTTCATTCTTCACGTTCGCTAATAGGGTCTCGCATTCGCGAAGAGGAACTGGGGCTAGGGAAGAGTTTGTCTTTTGTGTTCATGAGGGGGCTTCTACGTTCGCGAAAGGGTGGATGATTTTGCTACGGATTCATGAAAGAGGAATTGTCCCAGTAGAGTCTTGTGCATCACATTGGTATGGTGAACGTCGCGTTTGTGAAGGTTAGTGGGGTTTAAGCATCACGCTCACGATGGTGTTGTCGCATTCACGAAGTGTAGTTTTTGGTCAAGTTATTTTGTATTTCGTGAACGCGAGACTTCAACCGCGTTCACGAAGAAGGAATTTAATACCTCGGTAGAATGTTTTAAAATCACTAATTCATGAATTTTAGCCTAGGCTCCCCATTGTTAGGCGATTTTGAAGCTTTTTGGAGAGGGTTGAAGGGGGATTTAAGGGGAATCACTTGGAGGTAACATTTTTGACTTCATAACTTGAATTTATGTGATTAAATACCTAATTAGTGGTTGAAAATTTTGGAGAAATGGGCAATTAGGGAATGAGTTTAAGAGACCTAAAAAGGGGTATTTGAGAGGTCAATTGAACTCTGATTTTTGTGTTCTTGTTATGTTAAGGCTCGTGATAGTATGATGATTCCAAAAATATAAATTTTACCCAATTCCGAGATGTGAGTCTGAGAGTCATTTTTGTCATTTTACCTAATTTTGTGTGTTAGTTTAGAATTTAATTGTAGAATTAGTTGCTTGAGGTGTTATTTACAATATATAATTGAATTGAATAGTTTTGGGTCATTTGGAGTGGGATACTCGTGGAAAAAGCATGGTTTTGGTATGACTTGTGTTTGTTCGAGGTAAGTGGCTTGTCTAACCTTGCGTGGGAGACGTTTCCCATAGGATTTGGTATATTTGTTAATTGAAATGCCTTGTATGTAAAGTGATGAGTTCATACCTATGCTAATTGTTAGAAATTCGATTTTCATTGAGTACTACTAGTATGTTTACTTTCCTGTTTAGTTCTTGTACTACTTAAGCATGTGTTATCTTAGTAAATGCATGCCTTAGTGATTAAATTGCCTTAATTGTTTAACTGCTTTACCTGAAGTCTGTGCAGCATGCTAGGTTAGACTATTTGTTTTCCTTAATAAGAAGTTTGATAGTTTTCTCAGCATTTCTCCTGTTTTTGTTGTGTATTTACATTGGGACTATGGATGTGGGACTCCGGTAGCTCCTCCACCCCTCCCCCCCCCCGGTCTTTTTATATTTGGGACTACAGATGTGAGATTCCGGTAGATCTCCCTACACAGTTATATGGAACTACGGGAATGCATCTGGTAGATTCCCTCAGTACTGAGTATTTATGTTTGGGACTACGTAACGGGATTCTAGTAGATCCCCGTGTACTATGAGCTGGACTACGGGACAGTATCCCAACAGACTTATTGGATATGTATATTTAGGACTTCAGGACGGTATCCTGAAAGATTCCTGGTGGATATTATTGATGTTGACCTGTATTTTCCTTCGATGTTTACATTGTCTCTGCGTAGTTGTTGTTGTCCTTTATATATCTGTTACTTTCATTGTTTCTCATACTTATGTTGTTTTCTGTTCAATACTGTTGAATTATATCATTTATTTAACCTCAGCAGGGCCCTAACCTTTCTCGTCACTACTCCACTGAGGTTAAGCTTGGCTCTTATTGAGTACCGCTGTGGTGTACTCATGCCTTTTCTGTGCATGTTTTTCATGTGCAGATCCAGGTACCTCTACTCAGGCTTACCATTCTTGAGGCGAGGTGATTCTACAGGACTCCGAGGTATATCTGCCACATCCACATATCGAAGAGTCTCTTTCTATTCCTACATTTAGTATTTAGCCTTTCTATGCCTCTGTTCCTGTTAGGCATTCCGGAGATTAGAGCTATGTAGTATTCTTCTAAGCTTTTAGATCCGTAAGTTTCTCGATTATGGGATAGGGTATCTGATTTTGAGAAGTTATGTGTATCTGCTGAGCGGCATTTAAATATTGTTTCCTTCTATTATTTTCAGCTTTTGATTGTTTATTCTGCAAGTGTATTTTATTTTTTGCATTTATTAGGATTACCTATTCGTAGAGTCTAGGTGCTGCCACGAGAGTTCACGGAGGGCAAACTGGGGTCATGATAAGTTGGTATCAGAGTTCTAGATTCATAGGAGTCATGGATCACAAGCCGATAATTTAGAGTCTTGATGATCGGTATGGAGAAAAATGTACTTATCTACGATAGGCTATGTACCCGTTAGGAAAATTCCACTTCATTTGATTTCCTTGGCGTGCAAGATTTTTGATATCATAATTCCTAACTTCTATCTTCTTTTTTCCCACTGATGGTGAAAACACATACTACCTGAGGTGATCAGGCACCGGCACCCCCTACTGCAGTCGTCAAAGGGCGGGGCTGGAGTAGAGGTCGAGGACGCGCACGTGGTGCAGCCAGAGCACCTATGTAAGTAGCCACCGAGGAGCCACCCGCAGTTCCAGTCAGGGTCATGGAACCTGACACACCTACTGCTACTACCACACCAGCACTTCAGGAGACTCTAGCATAGTATATGAGAATGTACACCACTTTGGCTCAGGGAAAGGTTGCTTCCCCTTACTACAGCCATATCCTAGGTCAGGGGGAGAACAGACTCCCGTCGCCCGCACTCCTTAGAAGTGAGTGCATATTGATCAGGTCTCAGAGATTATTCATGTATCGCCTGCATTGCTAGTTCAACCTGAGAACATGGCATCGGCTTTAGAGGATGAGCAGCAGAGGCTTGAGAGGTTCAAGAAATATTATCCTCTTGCATTCAGTGGGTTAGAATTAAAGGATGCCTTGGGATTTCTGGAGCATTGCTACCGTATTTTCTATACTGTGGGTATATCAGGATCGAGTGGGGTTTCATTCACTACTTTCCAGCTTTGAGGAGCCGCCTATGAGTGGTTGCGTACCTATGAGTTAGACAATTCGGATGAGGCTGCTTCGCTGACTTGGACCCAATTTTTAGATATATTTTTGAGAGAGTTTGTTCCTCAAAGCCTCAGAGATACATGGCGTGACGAGTTTGAGCATTTGCGCATGGGTTCTATAATTGTCTCAAAGTATATTGTCTGTTATACTAGCTTGGCTAGGCATGCACCAGCCTTGGTTTCTACTGTTCGCGAGAAGGTTCACCTATTGAGGGGCTTATTCTCAGCATCAGTTCTAGCATGGCTCGTGAGTTGGAGATGGATATTCCTTATCAGAAGATGGTTAGCATTTCTAGGACAATTGAGGGTATGCATGCTAGGAAGAGAGAGGAAAGGGAGGCCAAGAGGTCTCGAGAGTTAGGCTATTATTCTGGTGCCCGTACCTCAGCTGGAGGTCATCATGGTAGGAATTATATGAGTCGCCCTATTCATAAGACTCTTCAGTAGCCAGTAATGCTCCAGCTCCTCCTAGGCCTCAGGAGCCTTATTATGTACCTCCAGTTTCTAGCGCGCCTCCTGTGTGGGGTGCTTTCAGAGGTTAGTCTAGTAGACTTGGCCCAAGCCAATAACAGCCACCACGTCGTCTCATAGCTAGTTTTGACTATGATGATACACTCCATATGGTGAGGGATTTTCCCAGACTTGGGAGAGGTGTAACTCTACCGACTTCTTAGCCACAGCATGCCCCATAGAGGTCTTAGGCCATGATTATAGCTCTAGTTGCTACCCCACCTGCTCAGCCAGCTAGAGGTGGAGGTCGGGGAGATAGAGGTCACCCTAGAGGGAGAGGCCAGGCCCGATACTATGCCCTTCCTACCCGTACCGAGGTTGTTGCCTCTGATTCTGTCATCACAAGTATTATACTAGTTTTTCACAAAGATGCATCAGTTTTATTCGATCCAGGCTCCACTTATTCATCTGTGTGTTCTTATTTTGCTCCGCAATTGGGTGTATTCTAGGATTCTTTGAGTTCCCATGTTCAATTTTCTACTCCTGTGGGAGATTCTCTTATTGTGGACCGTGTTTATCGGTCGTGTTTGGTTGCTCTTTGTGGTTTTGAGACCAGAGCTGATTTATTGTTGCTCAGCATGGTAGACATTGATATTATCTTAGGAATAGGATAGTTGTCACCCCATTATGCTATTCTTGGTTGTCACGCCAAAACCGTGACGCTGGCTATGGAAGTTGTGCTGCATGTTGAGTGGAGGGGTGCTTTAGATCAAACTCCCAGTAGAATTATTTCTTTCCTTAAAGCTCGGCACATGGTTGAGAAGGGGTGTGACATGTATCTATCCTGTGTGAGGGATGTTGTGACACCTCCTTTTGTACACTACACCCTGCGAAGGGCGTAGATAAGGGAGTTTTTCCAATTAAAAAAAATCGAAACGGGATTTATTAATTTGAGAGATTTCATAGCCGCCACTTGGGATAATTAATGGTGTTCCAAGTTACCGGTTTAAATTCTGAATCGAAGAAAGTTTGACTCTATTATACAGTCTGCAAGCTAGAAATCTGGGTAAGGAATTTTGTTTACCCAGGAGAAGGTGTTTGGCATTCCCGAGTTCCGTGGCTGTAGCACGGTCGCTCAACTATTTTACTCGGCTTAATCATCTGATTTTAGTGCATTTTTTGTACCTGTGTTCCAATTTTAACTTTATAACCTTTTTTATTATTTTTTTTTTTTTGAAGATTACAACATTGTTAAAACGTATCTCGAACCACGTCACATAAATACACCCGTAGTCTTTGACTTATTTCAACATTGTTGGGATTTGGATTTGGGTCATATAAATGAGCAACCGAATTTAGGAAAATAAATTATTTAACTAGCGCACCAAAAGCAATATTGTATGTTCAAATTTGCAAGGGCCATGAAAATTCACTAAATAGTGCACCTTGGATTCTAAGGATTGGCATTGAAGCTAATTAACACGAGTGGCTATGCTAGCCAACATTAAATGTGCGCTGTGATTTTAAAGGTTAATCGCCAATTACCAAAATAAGGCGTTGGGATACAGTTAGGCCCAAAAGACAAGCCCAAGACTGGGCCTCAGAGTTCATGGGTTTATGGGCTATCAAAGGCTGTTTGGTCAATAAAGTAAAAATTATAAGTGGGCTCCGTACCTGAAACCCAAAGGCTGACGAGTTATAAAAAAATCGAAGTAGGACCATGCATAGGCAAATTTTGGGCCCAAATTTTATTCTATAGAAGCTGTCAAGCCTTAACCATTAAATTAACCCAGATCAATCACTGAATTTAAATTGGATTTTAAATAACACTGACTTTACAAATATAGTTAAACCTAATAATTTGTTGTAAAACACATGAACAATTAAATCCCACTAAAATCGACCACATGTTGATTTTAAGTCCAAACTCAATGCTCATATTCATATTATACGTATTATGATGAACCACATACATTCATTTTGAATGATACTTCTCAAAAACAATATTTATCCTTAACCCAATTTGCAGAACTTGATGCATTCATTAGACAGAAACTAGACATAAACTGACGAGATCTCAATTACAAAATTAATGGACCCAAAGCTGAACGTTTCTAAATAAAGCCCAAATTTACAGTCCTTTAAGGTTCGAATAACTCATGAATCAAATAGTTCAAGCAGGTTCAGGGATAACACAAACTTCAAAATATTACCATTATGCTACAAGGACTAAGCTAAGCTAATTATTTCTACACTATACTACTAGATCTAAGAGTTTAAAGAAGAAAAAAAGGAAAATAACATCAAATGTTGAATCAAGGTAGCAGACAAGAAGAGATCTGCTCTGGACAGCCATTTATTCATAATCAGCCTTCAATTACATATTTTCACAATCTCTAGCCATTCCAGGGTTAAGCAAATACCTGGTTACAGCAATAAATAAGAAGCTACGAGCTCAGGTAATAGCAGTAGCAGTAAAACAACATCAGAATTCAATAGCAGTAGATATAATTTCAACAAGCAAAATTGCCCAAAAATGACCAAGAGAAATCCAACTGAACTAAACTTTAAACCAATGATATCAATGAAGACCAATTATCACAGTTCTGACCCAAGTTGGACAAAAACAAACTAGTATTCAAATGATTCAACTCATATTTTTTGTCTTTGAATATGCAAAGGTGATTTTAACAATGAAAAATTCCAGGTTCTCTAATGCAACTGTCTTTTTATAAACTTTTAGCTATCTAAATGTTTCAGGACTTTCAATGCTCAGAAGTCTGCCTTCAGCCCTAAGTAACAATGCCTTTATAGGCAAGTTACTAGGATAACTTCATATTTTAAGTTTACGCTTTAGTCCTTTTTAGTTTTCCTCTTTTTAGCTAGTTAGTCCTTCAATTTATGACTTGTTTTCCAACTTAAAACTACCTAAACCCTAAATTTCAATTCGAATCCCCCACGCTAGAAGCTGTTGGAAACACGTTCTCAAGGCATTATACTAAACGTGTGTTCATATTTGTAGGTTTTGATGAATGACAAACTATGCGCAAATTGACATATGACGAGGTCCAAGCCCAAGCGCAAAATTGATATATAACGAGATTCAAGCACAAGACAAAGATCGAGATTAAGTTTTATATGAGTCGGTATTTAATTGTGATCTTGATCCGACAACTTAAACTCAAGACTTGGCTTCTCTCGTAAAAATATTTTTAACAAATCATGCATATTTAATTTAGAGCAAAATGATTTTAAATAATGCATATTTACTTTAGTCAAAATGATTTTTAAACATGCCTCTAAAATCTGGACTAAGATAATCGATTATGTACATATGATAATCGATTATGTTTAAGTCAGCTGCTTGACAATCGATTGTGAACTTATGACAATCGATTATGTTAAGGCAGTGAGCATCAGATTTTTCAAATCTGCATGACAATCGAGTGTGAACCTTATGACAATCGATTGTGATGAGGCAGTGTCCATCAAAGTTTTTCAAAGCTCAAAATAATCGATTGTGAAGCTAATGACAATCGATTGTGAAGAGACAGTGTCCATCAGATTTTTCAAAGTCACAAAATAATCGATTGTGAACATATGACAATCGATTGTGTTGAGGCAGTGTCTTCCAGACTTTTTCAAAGTTATTAAATAATCGATTGTGAACCTATAACAATCGATTGTCAAGAGGCAGTGTCTAAATTGATTTTTCAAGACTGATATATAATCGATTGTTAACTTAGTATAATCGATTGTATAAATGACCGTTGCCAAAATGTTTTCAAATACCGTCAGGTAATCGATTATTGATTTCATATAATTGATTGTTTTAATTAAAATCTGGAAAGGATTTTTTGAACGTTGCTGAGTAATCGATTATTGATTTCTTATAATCGATTGTGTTAATTAAAATCTGGAAAGGATTTTTTGAATGTTGCTGAGTAATCGATTGTAGATTTCTGACAATCGATTGTTTTACGTAAAATCTGGAAATGATTTTTTGAACGTTGCCAGTAATCGATTATTGATCTTAGATAATCGATTGTTATGCGTAAAATCTGGAATTGATTTTTGGAACAACTGGCAAACAATCGATTGTGGTAATTTGACAATCGATTGTCACTGAGTAAAATCAGCAATTCTTAATTGGCAATTAGGCAACGGTAATACAAAGTTTTTCAACTATAAATACAGCTTGAATTCAGTCTTTTAAACACAACGACATACTATAACTGATCATACAATTGCTAAAGCTTGCATACTTTATTGCTTATCATTTTATATTCATTACATAAGCTTTTGAGAGCCAAATTCTTGTCGAAAGTTGTTGCGATCTTGAGCGTATTCTTTTTACTCATATCTACTCTTAAAGGAGTGTCTTGTTTGAGTGCTAAGTGTTTTTGTACACTTGAAGGGAAGTGTTAGTCCCTTGTGTTGTAAGAAGGAACTTGTGTTTCCTTGGTTGAAGTCTTGGAGTGTTGTATCTCCGAGCAAAGATTGTTGAGGCTTGTGTCCTCAAGTTGTAACGGTTTGTTGAGCACCCGTAAGCTTAGCAAGTTAGTGGAAATCTCGAGAGAATCTCTCGGGGACTGGACTAGCCACGGGTTGTGGTGAACCAGGATACATCGGTGCGTTTGTTCTAATTTATTTACTTATCGCACTTATTTATTTCCTGCAAATTTTAAATTCCACAAGTTTACGCTAATTTTTATTATAACGCTATTCACCCCCCCCCCCTCTAGCGTTAAGCGTATTATCTAACAATTGGTATCAGAGCCCAACTCTCTGAAGACTTAACCGTTTGAGAGAAACATCCATGGCTTCTACTCGTGATTCTTTTGCATGAATAGGTGAAGGACAATGCTCCACCCGACCACCGCCATTCGATGGTACAAATTATACATACTGGAAGGAGAGGATGAGAATATTTGTACAATCAAATAGTTTTCATCTTTGGAAGGTCATAATGAATGGAGAACAAATTCCAACCAAGAAGGTTGAAAATGAATGGGTCCCAAAGTCCGAAGATGAATACGATGCGGATGATATCCGAAAGGTGCAAAATAATGCTAAAGCTATTAATTTATTATATTGTGCTGTAAATGCTGATGATTACAGGAAGATATCTTGTTGCACAACGGTGAAGCAAATGTGGGACAAGCTGGAAATTACGTACGAAGGTACGGACCAGGTAAGGGAAGCCAAAATTGATTTCCTAACCCATGCATATGAATTGTTTCACATGAAGGAAGGCGAAAAGGTCGATGAGATGTTTGAACGATTTTCAAAAATCGTAAATGATTTACATGCTCTTAAGAAGACCTTCACGAATAAGGAACTTGTCCGAAAAATTCTCCGAAGTCTCACTCCGGAATGGCGATCCAAGGCCGACGCAATTCAAGAATCCATTGGCATTTCAAATGTCACCATCGACGCATTAAGAGGTAATCTTAAAACTTATGAATCTACTATACTTAACCCTCTTGTTGATGATCAAAGGAAGCAAAGAATCACTCTCAAGGCAAGCACAAGCCAACCTCAAAATGATGAGGACGGAGACAACGAGTTCGGACTCGTTATCAAGAGATTTCAAAAGTTCATGCGAAAAGAGTATGAACGAAAGGGCAAAAAGCAAGTAGATCAAATAAAGTGCTATGAGTGCGGAGAAACCAGGCACATTAAATCAAATTGCCCAAATGCTAATAAGGAGAAGAAACCCTTCAAGAAGCAACGAGCATACATATCTTGGGGAGGCGACTCCGGTGACGAGTCAAGTGAGGAAGAAGAAGACGAAGCCGAAAATCTTTGTCTTATGGCACAAGACGACAACAAAGAAGAGGTATGTCAAATTTCTTCCAAAAATTTCTTTTCCCTTGAAGAAATGCAAAATGCTTTTGATGAGTTGTATAGCGAATTTATTAAAGCTTCAAAAACTGTTAAGAGTATAAAAGAAAATGCTTCTTTAAAAGAAAAAGATTTTCAAAAACAACTCTCTTTTAAAGAAAAGGAATTGGAAAAACTGATTTTAGAAAATGAGAAGTTGAAAGAGGAAAACAAATTTTTTGGCAAGAGAAGCGCCGACAAGCCCGAGAGTTCTAGAAATTGTACTTCTTTCATGCATCTCAAAAATGAAGTAGAAAGGCTTAAGGGCACCTTAGATAAGTTTAACTCTTCTCATAAAAATTTGAATGAAGTACTTGTTAATTTGAAGTCGACCAAGCATGGCATAGGTTTTAGAAACGAGCCTAAAGAGAAAGTTGAATCCAACCCCAACCACCTATGGCTCAACCTAGGATAAATAAAACAAATGTTCATCCTAGATACAACAAACCTAGAAATGGTTTTCATCAATCGCAACCTAGAAATAATCATGCTAGAAATAATGCACATTCTAGGCCAAACACTAGAAGGAATTTTGAACCTTTTAGAACACCAAGAAATGACTTCCAACCTAGAAACAACTATTCTAGAAATGATGCATATCCTAGAACAAATGGTAGGAGAAATGACTTTCATAATTTGCGCAATAGTTATATTGTCTAGAATAGAGTAAATGATTTTCGTCCATCCAATTACTATCAACCTAGAAGGATGCATAATCCTAACGTGACTTGTCATTATTGTAGACGAATTGGACATATTGCTCCTGCTTGTTTTACACGACATAGACATAACACTCAATCACATCACTATGATTTGCCTAACCCCCAAGGACCCAAAATGGCATGGGTACCTAAAACTTATTAATCTGTTTTGTAGGTATGTTTGAAGGGATCAAGTGTACTATGGTACCTTGATAGTGGATGCTCCAAGCGCATGACTGGAGACGAATCCAAATTCCTTCAACTAGAACACAAGGAAGGGGGAAGTGTTATTTTTGGTGATAACAACAAAGGAAAGATTATCGGCATTGGATCGGTCGGTAAGGATGAAATTTCTTCCATTAAGCATATGTTACTTATGAAAGGTTTAAAACATAATCTCTTGAGCATAAGTCAATTATGTGACAAGGGAAATCTTGTTTTATTTGATTCGGATGGATGCTTAGTTTTTAGACGTAGCGATTTTAAAATTATCCTTCGTGGTTTTAGAATGGATAACATTTACATGGTTGATCTTGCAAATTCTTCACCCGAATATGTGAATTGTTTAATGAGCAAAGAGGATGATTCTTGGTTATGGCATCGTAGAGTAGCTCACATCAACATGCATCTTTTGAACAAATTGGTTTCACAAAACTTAGTTGTTGGTCTTCCAAACTTGAAATTTGAAAATGACTCTACTTGTGATTCTTGTCAAAAAGGGAAGCAAACAAAAGCATCTTTTAAATCGAAAAATATTGTTTCAACTACTAGACCATTGCAATTGCTTCACATGGATTTATTTGGACCATCTCGCATTGAAAGTCTAGGTAGAAATCGTTATGCTTTTGTTATTGTTGATGATTATTCCAGATTTACTTGGACTTTATTTCTTGCCCATAAAAGTGATGCTTTTCAGAATTTTAAATATTTTCTTAAACGTGTTCAAAACAAAAAGGAAACAACCGTCACTTCAATTAGAAGTGATCATGGGGGAGAGTTTGATCACAATCTCTTTGCGGACTTTTGTGATGAACTCGGTATCGAGCATACCTTTTCTGCTCCACGAACACCACAACAAATGGGGTGGTGGAAAGGAAAAATAGGTGTCTCGAAGAGATGGCTAGAACCATGCTCGAAGAGGCTAAGATTCCCAAACATTTTTGGGCGGATGCCGTGAGTACCGCATGCTACGTTTTAAGTAGAGTAGTCATAAGGCCAATACTCATGAAAACCCCTTATGAACTCTACAGGGGAAGGAAACCAAATATCTCCCATTTTAGAGTATTCGGTTGTAAATGTTTTTTTTCATAACAATGGAAAAGATCAATTGGGAAAATTTGATGCCAAATCCGATGAGAGAATTTTAATTGGGTATTCTTCACGTAGCAAAGCATATAGGGTATTTAATAATAGAACCCAAACTATGGAGGAATCCCCTCATATTGTGTTTTCCGAAAATAATGCTCGCTTGGCGAGAAAGGATTCTTGTTCTGATCTTGCAGGTATTTTAAATAGTTTAAAAGACAAAGTACAAGAGGAAACTCCTAAGGAAATCCAAGATGAAATCTTGGAACAATCGACGGAGGAAACGCCACAATTGGAGAAAGAAACGAAAATGCCTAACGAGTGGAGAACAATCAAAGATCACCCTCTCGAACAGGTAATTGGCGACGTCAGAGAAAAGGTAAGTACCTGAAACTCTCTTAAGAACACCTTAGGACACACTTCTTAAGAGATCACGTTCTCATTGCATTATTTCGTTACAAATTACTAATTTGAGCGTCGGAGACGTCTAATTCTCTTTTGAAGGTATCGCCCGAAAGGCAGGGGGAATTATAAAGAAATGGCATAGAACAATCGATTGTTACAGCAAATAATCGATTATTTTATGTGCGGAAAATCGATTAGCAAATATCACTAATCGATTATTTATGTTTGATGCTTATTATGCATTTGTGTTTAATAATCGATTTTTTAACTGTATAATCGATTACCGTCTCATCCATTCAGTACTGCTTTCCTAAAACAATCGATTGTTTCATAAATATAATCGATTATTTTCCGAGTCAGAAAATCACCGTGCTCACTGTATCACAACATTCGATTATCATAATTCAACAATCGATTATTTTCTGTCAGAAATTCAAATATTTGTTACCGTGTGGGTCCTGCAATCGATTTTGTGTCAGTTCCGAGTTCAAGTCAAAATCTGCTCAACAATCGATTATTTCGTTTCAACAATCGATTGTCTAACGGTCAGTGCAATTTACTTTTTACCGTTTCTGACTGTTTTGGCTCATAAATTTCTGCAGATTTTCATCATAAATGAAATGCCATTCTTCCCATTATAAATAGGCATCATAAGTCTTCAATTTTATTCACTCAAGCATCAATCTTTGCTCCCAAACCTTCAAAAATCTTCCAAGTTTCTTACAAAGTTCATTACTACTTTTTGAAAATGTCGGGCAGACACTCTAAACGTTCCCGTTCAGGTAGACAAGGTGCATCTTCTTCTGCTCCTCCACCTCCAAATTTCCCTTATCAAGATGGGTCTATTTTACAATTCAATACTGAAACCGAGCTTACTAGATCTTTGACAAAATTCAAAAAGCGTGACATTCTTCCTCCTCGCTTTTCAACAAGCAAGTATCTTGAATCATATGCCCCCGCTGCAAACATGCTTAAGGAATGTCAACTTCTTGACTTCTTATATCTTACCTATCCTTATATTAATCCTCCATTGATTCAAGCGTTTTACTCAAACCTTCATGAGGATGACGATGGTGAGCTTGTGTCAAATATTAATTGTTTTCAAATTCTTTTGTCAAATGAAAACTTGCATTCCATTGCCCATCTTCCTCGAAATGGCGAAAGCATTACTCGCTACATTAGAGAGGCCGGCACCTTATTTGATGAGAAAACTCTCCTAAACCAAATAGGACTTAGAGCTTATGATCCTAATCTATCTACTCGACGTCCTACCATTACGGGAATGCTCCCCGAATATCGTTTGATTTTCTATTTCATCACCCGAGTTCTCAAGCCTAGGAAGCATAATCATACCACTCTTTCCCAAGAGGACGCTAAGCTCATGCATGCCATTATAACCGGAGCTCACATCAATTGGTGTAAGTTCGTCAAAATTCACATGCGTGATGCCATCGGAGATGATAGACCTCTTCCCTATGCCCTCCTTATTATGAATTTTTTTGAAGCTTCCGGGTTCAACACTTCCATCGGTCCTCTCAAAAAGAGCACCAAGAAGTGGGAAATTTCTGAATCCTCCTTTCCCCATGACGGCGATCATGTAGCTCCTGCTCCTCCTCCAACTCGTCGATCGCGTCAGCCTCAAGAACCTACTCTTCAATCCATTTCCGACCAAATTGCTTCATTGACCACCTCTGTCGGTCAATTGACACATGAGATCCATGGATATTTTGACCATGTTCATTATCCATATGCTGGTCTTGTTCCCTATGAAGTAGTGCCGGATGATGAGGCGGGAAATGATGATGAACAATTTCTTTATTTGTTTTTCTATTTTATTGTTCTATGTTTTATTGTTATGTAACCGTTTTTTTAATAAATAAACAAGTTTTTTTATTCTATTTTTTTGCTAATGGCAAAAGGGGGAAGATAATGGGGTATGCACTCTCAATACTTATCGGCATAAATTGAGGGGGAATTCATATATTGAGGGGGAACAAATTGCATATCTATATACTTGTTGCATATCTTTACTTGTCTTGAATCGCCATTATCAATTGCCTAATATGCATATCCCGCTTAAAGTTTGCCATTATAAAAAAGGGGAAAATTGTTGGAAACAAGTTCTCAAGGCATTATACTAAACGTGTGTTCATATTTGTAGGTTTTGATGAATGACAAACTATGCGCAAATTGACATATGACGAGGTCCAAGCACAAGCGCAAAATTGATATATAACAAGATTCAAGCACAAGACAAAGATCGAGATTAAGTTTTATATGAGTCGGTATTTAATTGTGATCTTGATCCGACAACTTAAACTCAAGACTTGGCTTCTCTCGTAAAAATATTTCTAACAAATCATGCATATTTAATTTAGAGCAAAATGATTTTAAATAATGCATATTTACTTTAGTCAAAATGATTTTTAAATATGCCTCTAAAATCTGGACTAAGATAATCGATTATGTACTTATGATAATCGATTATGTTTAAGTCAGCTGCTTGACAATCGATTATGTTAAGGCAGTGAGCATCAGATTTTTCAAATCTGCATGACAATCGATTGTGAACCTTATGACAATCGATTTTGATGAGGCAGTGTCCATCAAAGTTTTTCAAAGCTCAAAATAATCGATTGTGAAGCTAATGACAATCGATTGTGAAGAGACAGTGTCCATCAGATTTTTCAAAGTCACTTAGTAATCGATTGTGAACATATGACAATCGATTGTGTTGAGGCAGTGTCTTCCAGACTTTTTCAAAGTTATTAAATAATCGATTGTGAACCTATAACAATCGATTGTCAAGAGCCAGTGTCAAAATTGATTTTTCAAGACTGATATATAATCGATTGTTAACTTAGTATAATCGATTGTATAAATGACCGTTGCCAAAATATTTTCAAATACCGTCAGGTAATCGATTATTGATGTCATATAATCGATTGTTTTAATTAAAATCTGGAAAGGATTTTTTGAACGTTGCTGAGTAATCGATTATTGATTTCTTATAATCGATTGTGTTAATTAAAATCTGGAAAGGATTTTTTGAACGTTGCTGAGTAATCGATTGTAGATTTCTGACAATCGATTCTTTTGCGTAAAATCTGGAAATGAGTTTTTGAACGTTGCCAGTAATCGATTATTGATCTTAGATAATCGATTGTTATGCGTAAAATCTGGGATTGATTTTTGGAGGAACTGGCAAACAATCGATTGTGGTAATTTGACAATCGATTGTCACTGAGTAAAATCAGCAATTCTTAATTGGCAATTAGGCAACGGTAATACAAAGTTTTTCAACTATAAATACAGCTTCAATTCAGTCTTTTAAACACAACAACATACTACAACTGATCATACAATTGCTAAAGCTTGCATACTTTATTGCTTATCATTTTATATTCATTACATAAGCTTTTGAGAGCCAAATTCTTGTCGAAAGTTGTTGCGATCTTGAGCGTATTCTTTTTACTCATATCTACTCTTAAAGGAGTGTCTTGTTTGAGTGCTAAGTGTTTTTGTACACTTGAATGGAAGTGTTAGTCCCTTGTGTTGTAAGAAGGAACTTGTGTTTCCTTGGTTGAAGTCTTGGAGTGTTGTATCTCCGAGCAAAGGTTGTTGAGGCTTGTGTCCTCAAGTTGTAAGGGTTTGTTGAGCACCCGTAAGCTTAACAAGTTAGTGAAAATCTCTAGAGAGTTTCTCGGGGAGTGGACTAGCCACGGGTTGTGGTGAACTAGGATACATCGGTGCGTTTGTTCTAATTTATTTACTTATCGCACTTATTTATTTCCTGCAAATTTTAAATTCCGCAAGTTTACGCTAATTTTTATTATAACGCTATTCACCCCCCCCCCCTCTAGCGTTAAGCGTATTATCTAACAGAAGCATCTAGAGACTTCCACTCTATTACTTAAAATTCTCTAACTGAAACTACCCAAGCTGCCCTTGTTAACACCTGAAACTACTTTAATTGCCTTAGAATTAATCTTCATTACTCCAACAAAATAAAACCTGAAGCTTTGAAATGCAGAAAAAATCCAAAATGGAAAACAAATTGACACACAAGACTTCAATTAAAAGAAATTAAACCAACAGCAAAACCCAAACAAACTCAAACAAATCTAATAAAACTCAAAATTTTATCCTAGTAGAAAAGACTATGACTAATTAAACCAGGAACTTCGATAGCATAAATCTGACTACAACTAATTAAGTCAGGGATTAACATGAAATTCAACTCAGTGGAGAAAACTGAACAAAACTCAAAAACACGAGACCCAATCCACAAATAGACTCGACTGGGACTGATTAAACTTAGGCACTAAAAAAATAAAATTAATACAGACAAACTAAGATTATTAATTCTGGAATTTGACATGAAACCCAAACCAACAAATCAGAAAATAACTCGTCTAGGACTGATTAACTAATGATCTCAACTTAAACCTAACAAATTGACAAAGAAGAGATGAGGCGAAGAAAAACAAGAAATGAAATACGAAAACTTAGCTTAATTTCTTTGAATCGACCCTAGAAATCTTCATACACTCTTTGGAAGACTCCGGAAACCCTAGATTCGTATTTTGAGGAGTTGCGGGGACATTCGAGGGAAAATAGTTGTGGTTCTGAGGTGAGGGAGGTGAAAAGACTGTAGGGTGTGGTTTTTGGGTGGTTTAGTGGTAGTATGGTTTTGGTCGCCTCCTTCGAATTAATATTCAAAATGTTCCAGGGGTGTTTGAGGGATGCTGAGTGAGGATTTGGCATGAGAGAGAGCAAGGGCCATGGGGTATAAAAATGCTGGCAATTGGAGGTGGCGCCGCCGTACACAGTATTAGAATTAGTGTTTCAAACCAATATTCAAAGTGTTTGGCTATGATTCGAGGGAAAATGGTTATATTTTTGGATAGAGGAGGGTGAGGAGAATCAGTGGTGTTTATTTGACGGTGATTGGGGTTCCGCCTTTGGCGGAGATGATTTTCGACCAGCAGTGCAAGGTGGATGGTGGTGGCGTTATTTTCTCTGATGAACATGGGTTAGAGACGGGGGTCTTTGGGGGGTGGGGTGGGGTTTAGACATATATATGTATCAAGGGATGTGGGCTTCTGGACCGTAGGATCTGAGAACCTAGACGCCTAAGATTTACTTGCCCAAAACGACGTCGTTTTGTTTTAAATAAGGCTAGACCAGGCTAAGGGTTAGGCTGGACTGGGTTAAGGGTGCGTTTGGGCTGGATATTAATTCAAATGGCCCAATTATTTTTTTCTTCTCCCCTTTTTTAAAATTTTCAGATTTCTTTTTCTTTTTCATTTTTTCTAAAAATTACTAAAAATCCTAAATTACTTATAAATACTAAATTTAACTATAAAATGATAATCATCCTCTATAATTATTATCGCAAATAATTAAAACAAAATTAAAAGCAAAATCACCTAAAAATCAAAACTAAAAGTAAAAGAACAAATTAAGCTATATTTGTTTTTTTTATTTTTTCTTTTTATTGAACAACTTCATTACTGAATAATTCTTAAATGTGAAACTAACTCCTAACTGCACATGCAATATATTTTGTATTTTTCACTTATCAAAATGCACGAACAAAATGCAAACAATTAACGAAAATGCCACAAAAATCCATAAAATTGCAAACAAATAAAATAAATAATTTCGTTTGAATTTATAGGAGTAATTCGTATGGGGTAAAATCACATGCTCACAGCTGACCCTCTTTTCCCGGAAATACGAAGAGCTTTCGTGCAAAGATAAGTGAGCAAACACAAGCGGTCTTTTCCCGTTTGAATACTCCGTGAGAAGCATTTTGAAAAGCTTGACCGCACCCTGCTTTAGAGTTGCCTACATATCCTCGTCTAAAAAAGAATCAAGTCTGTGTAGTTCGGGAATGTTTGGTAGCTGAGACTATTGAAGCTGTGATCTCACTATTGCTGCTGCTACTGCTGCTAAACCCCTTATTACACCATGCCAATAAAAACTAGACTTGGCTATGACCTATGGATTACAAAAGAACCTATCTATGTTTTCAGACTTGCTCTCGATCCTTTTTGCTTGTACATCTCCTTGTTGCCTTGTTGTCTTGCATTATCTTACTGTGAAACTCCTTGTTGCCTTGTTTCTATATTTCTGTTTCTCCATATTGATGCCGGATTCTTGCACTTGAATTGTATGCCTTTGTTCTCCAGGTGGGCGCTTGATTACCAAAACTTGAAATGTATTCCCTTGTTCTCCAGGTGGGCGCCTGATTACCAAAGCTCGACACTTGAAATGTATTCCCTTGTTCTCCAGGTGGGTGCCTGATTACCGAAGCTTGAAACATGAAATGTACTCCCTTGTTCTCCAGGTGGGCACCTGATTACCAAAACTCGAAACTTGAAATGTATTCCCTTATTCTCCATGTGGGCGCCTGATTACCAAAACTTGAAATGTATTCCCTTGTTTTCCAGGTGGGCGCCTGATTATCAATACTTAAAACTTGAAATGTATTCCCTTGTTGTCCAGGTGGGCACCTGATTACCAAAACTTGAAACTTGAAATGTATTACCTTTTTCTCCAAGTGGATACCTGATTACCAAAACTCGAAACTAAAATGTATTCCCTTATTCTCTAGGTGGGTTCCTGATTATCAAAACTCGAAACTGAAATGTATTCCCTTGTTCTCCAGGTGGACGTCTTACTACCAAAACATGAAACTTGTAATGTATTCCATTGTTCTCTAGGTGGGTGCCTGATTACCAAAACTTGAGACTTGAAACTGCTACCTTTAAACCTAATTACAACAAAACAAAGAAAACAAAAGAAATTTTTCTGCCCCAGTTGGTTTTGGGCGCATATGTGAGTGTTAATCAAATCCCGTTACCAAATATCTCAAAAATCTAAATTCCATTATCTAGGAGGGTCCTGACAATTCTTGATTAACAATTTTAGGATTAGTCTATGTTCTCCCAAGGTATTACTTCTATTGTGTCTTATTATCCGAGTTATATCTGTTGGGGACCAGTAATTAAAGCTACATCTCATTATCTAGGAGTGTCCTAATGGCTCTTAATTAGATAACAAATCATGTCTGTAGGGATTATTATTTAGAGCTACTTCCCATTATCCAGGAGGGTCCTGACAACATTTACAATTAAATCCCATTATCCAAGCAGGTTTTGACGACTCTTGTTGGGGAAATATTTGTGCCTGACCATGTTACCCGTGCTTGTTTGAGTTTTAAAATGAGTCCCATTTTCCAGGAGGGTCTTGAGAATTTCAAATTAAATGCCCATTTAACTCTCGGTTGTCTCTGTTGGGATTGCTAGTTAAAGTTATGTCCCATTATTCAAGAGGGTCCTGACGACTCTTATTGGGGAATTATTTGTGCCGCGTTATATTCCCTGTTGAATTTTAAACTGAGTCCCATTTTCCAAGAGAGTCCTGAAGTTCACAGTCATACCTGCCAAGTCTTGCTTTTTATGGAAGATTTCCCCGAGACCTCCAAAACTTTCTGCCCCTATTTCATTCAAGGAAAATCTTGTTAGTTTGAAAAGTGGTGGTTAGCTTGCGGCATTCTTCTTGAAAATGGCCTCTCCACTGTCATGTTTCGTTGTGTCCAATCTCCGCAGTGATGATGAGCCGCCTGTTTTGCTCGGCTGACCCCTAAACCCTATGGCATTACTCTGTTCCCCCATCATTGTGTTGCATTACTGACCCTCTTTCTATAATCTTTACATCCTTCCCAACATTATCGAGTCGGTTTACTGAAGAAACCTTCATTGATTCTTCCCTTTTCCACTTTAACTTTTGCTACCTTTGTTATGTTTTGGTCGGCATGTGCTTTGCCATTTGGGAACTGGTAGTAAGCTTTGAAATTTTTCTCCTACTTGCTTAAAAAATGACTTCGGAGACATCTTAGAAAAATTGGAGACCCAAAAGAAATGAAATGCAATGACTCTGAATTGTTCTGTTTTAGAATAAAAGAATTCCGAATTTGGCTACTATTGAGGGGGAAAAGCAGAAACTTATCTGTGGAAGAACAGCTAGTACCTATGATCATGACATGCACTTCGGCTTAGTCGGTCCAGTCTGTCCAAACGATCCTCCTTCAGGTGTCATTCTTTGTTGTTGCGACCTTCTTTAACCCAATTTCTTTAATTAATCCTTAACTTTGCTTATCTTGCGGCGTTATGCACAGATTCCTACCAACAACCCTTTTCTGTTGTTCATTTCTCGACTTGTCTTTGCCTTATGGTACCCGTGAGGGTTTTCATCGATAAGACTCTCTCATTTTCATTTCTCTCAGCTCTCATCTCCTTATGGTGTCTATGAAGGTTTTCACTAATAAGGCTCTCTCATTTTCGTCTTTTCTTGCTTGAACTAGAGTGTTGCCCCGGGGTATGGATCACCTCTTCTTGCTTGACTTGGCATTTCTTATAGACTTATCAGAAGGTCTATCTTTGGACTGCAATGCAGGCTTTTGGCTAGGGTTAGAAAGAAGGGATATTAAAGGCTCAAAATAATTCACATGCGTTCAAAATTACAACTTTCAGAATCAAATTTTCATACAACAACTTGAACTTTTGTCCCAGTTTTTTTCTTGGGCCCTTTGGATTTTTATTTTAATGTGACCTAACCATGAGGCTGCCTATGTATCCTTTAAGAAGGAATCAGGTCAAATGTAGTTCATCCAGATTCCTTGGTTTTGTTGTTGTGTTTTCCCCTTTCTTCTTTTGCTTATTATGTTTCTTCCTTTTTCTTTTGTGGTTTCGTTGTTTTGTTGTTGTGTTGTTTTTTTCTCTCTCTTTTTTTCTTTTTCCTTTCTTTTCTTCTTCTTTCTTCTTTTTTTTTCCTTTTCTTTCTTTTCGGCTTATTTCTTCTCCTTTTCATTTTTTTTCTTATTTTTTTCTTTTACTTTCCTTTCATTGACTTCTCATACTTGCGTTTCTAACTTTTGTTACTGATTCCGAAAGAGGGGATGAAAGAAAACAATTAAAGCTCAAAAGGGTTAACAAAGGATAAAGTGTTTAGATAGCCGAATAAAATGCCTTCGTCATTCCAATCTCTAAAACATGCCAAGTACAAACAAACATGCCAAGTGTAGACAATGATTTAAAAAATGAAAATCATACGTAGTATCTTTCAACAATATCAGAATTGATGGCTATTTCTACACACTTGCCTTCCACTTCTGTCAGATATAATGCCTCACTGGACAATACTCTTGATACGATGAATGGCCCTTGCCAATTTGGGGAAAACTTGCCCTTTGCCTCTACCTGGTGAGGGAGGATGCACTTCAATACCAACTGACCCACTTCAAACCTTCTTGGTCAGACCTTCTTTTTATATGCTCTGGCCATTCTCTATTGATACAACTGCCGTGACACACTGCTGCTAATCTTTTCTCATAAATCAGACTCAATTTCTCATGTCGGGTTTTGACCCATTCATCATCAACTTTTGCCTCAGTAATAATCCAAAGGGACGGGATTTAAATTTCAGCCGGTATTACTACTTCTGTGCCATACACCAACAAATATAGAGTTGCCCCTAATGAAGTGCAAACAGTAGTGCGATAACCTAACAATGCAAAGGGTAGATTCTCATGCCATTGCATGGACCCTTCCACCATTTACGAAGTATCTTCTTTATGTTCTTATTGGCTGCCTCAACTACTCCATTCGCCTTGGGGCAGTATGGGGTGGAATTACGATGTGTAATCTTAAACTGCTGACATACCTCTTTCATCAAGTGACTATTGAGATTCGCTCCATTTTTCAGTGATGAGCATTTTCAGGATTCTGAATCGGAAAATGATATTTGAATGCACAAAGTCGACCATGGCTTTCTTGGTCAACGCCTTGAAAGTTTTAGCTTCGACCCACTTGGTGAAATAATCAATAGCCACAAGGATGAGCCTGTGTCCGTTGGAAGTTGCTGGCTCGATGCGCCCGATGACATCCATGCCCTAGCAATGAAGGGCCACGGTGTAGACATTGTATGCAATTTTGATGGAGGGGAGTGAATCAAGTCTCCATGCACCTGACATTAATAACATTTGCGCACGAAGCTTATATAATCTCGCTCTATGGTGAGCCAATAATACCCTACCCAGAGAATTTTCTTTGCCAAAACATATCCACTTATGTATGGTCCACAAACCACAGAATGTACCTCAGTCATGATGGTTTCGGCCTTTCTAGCATCTATGCATCTCAGCAAGCCAAGGTCTGGTGTTCTTTTGTGTAGTACCCCTCCACTAAAGAAACCCACTTGATAGGTGAAGAATTTTTCTCTTTTGATCATTTGTGGCTTGTGATGGATACACACCCATCCTAATATATTCTTTGATGTCGTGAAACCAAGGCTCACCATCAAGCTCTTCTTCCACCACGTTACAGTACGCATGTTGGTCATGGACTTGGATATACGAGGGGTCAACGTAAGCCTTATCTGGATTATGTAACATTGACGCCAAAGTGGCCAAGGAATCAACAAACTCATTGTGAATTCTTGGGACATGCCTGAACTCAACTGACTGTAATTGTTGACAAAGGTCAAGCAAGAATTGTCGGTATGCTATAAGCTTCAAATCTCGTGTTTCCCACTCCCCTTGAATCTGGAGTACCAGAAAGTCTGAGTTTCCCAACACCAAGACTTCCTGAACACCCATGTCTGCAGCTAACCTCAAACCCAAAATACATGCCTCATATTCTACCATATTGTTGGTGTAATAGAAGCGGAGCTGAGCTGTAATAGGGTAATGGTGCCCCGTTTCAGAAATGAGTACTGATCCTTTCTCGACGCCTTTCATGTTGGCAGCCCCATCAAAGAATAATTTCCCTCCTGACTTCTCGCCATATTCCATTTCATCAATATGCATTACCTCCTCATCCGGTAAGTATGTCTTTAAAGGTTAATATGCCTCATCTACCGGATTCTTAGCCAGGTGATCAGCTAATGCCTGCGCTTTCATTATAGTCCTAGTCATGTAGACGATGTCAAACACAGTGAGCAGGATTTGCCACTTTGCAAGCCTCCCCGTGGGCAAAGGCTTCTGGAATATGTATTTCAACGGGTCTAGGCGTGAGACGAGGTAAGTAGTATACGATGACAAGTAATGTTTTAACTTTTTTGCTACCTAAGTTAGGGCGTAGCTCGTCCTTTCGAGATGAGTATACATAACCTCATAGGGTGTGAATTTCTTTCTGAGGTAGTATATGGCATGCTCTTTCTTCCCCGTGACATCGTATATGAACGTTGTTTTCTCTGGATCCTCCTCATCCATCAAAATCTAGTGATAGTCTGGGTAACAATCTACGAAGGACCCAATCTCATGTTTTGAAAAATTTTCAATCAATAGGTGGATGTTTGGCAGTGGGAAGTTATCTTTTGGACTTGCTTTATTGAGGTCATGATAGTCAACACTCACCCTGGTTTTACCATATTTCTTTGGCACAGGCACGACGTTAGCTAACCAGGTGGGATATCGCGTGACTCAGATGATCTTGGCCTCAAACTTCTTGGTCACTTCCTCTTTGATGTTTACTCTCACATCAGTTTTAAACTTCCTCAACTTTTGTTTAACAGGATAGCAGGCTGGGTCAGTGGGCAATTTGTGAACCACCGAGTCGGTGCTTTCTCCTGGCATATCCTCATAAGACCATGCAAAAATATTTTTTTATTCAAGCAGCTCTACCATTATTTCTTCCCTAAGTTTTGGGTCAAGATGGACACTTATTTTGGTTTCTCTGATATCATCTGGGTCTCCTAGATTGACTGCTTCTGTATCGCTCAGGTTTGGCTTGGGTTTTTCCTCAAAATGACTCAATTATTTATTAATTTTCTCAAACACTCTTTCCTCATCATATTCTGGTTCATCCTTATATTCTATCTCTTGAATTATTACTTCTAAATTATACTGACTTTTAAGATTGGGCCAAAGAGTCCTTATGCATGTCAGCTCATTGGAGCCAGCATAAAAATAACTGTACAAGAAGGAAAAAAGAAAAACAAAGAAAAATGAAAACTATTAGCACTAAAGAAAAAGGATTGCATTTCATTGACACTGAAAGATAACAAGGTTTTACACATCCAAACGGATGGAACAGAGACTCTGAATTACAACCGTGGAATAATCCAGAGAAAATTAAAGAAAATCAAAGCAAACTACCAAAACTCCTTCCTGGTCGGGAGAGGAGTAGCTTCCAAATTTGTTGACTTTTTCACATGGCCCAACAAATTGCATGTATGCCTTGCTAGAACCCTCTCCAGCTTCCACCATAGTCACATCTTCAAACAACCTTTCGAACATTTCGAGTAATTCCTTATCAGGATCAACCACAGCACTGGAACTTGTCGTTGTTAGGCATTTCTTGGCGCCGAGATTCACAAAGGACTTGAAGAGATGAGGCATAGGCTTGGGGAGGGACCATGCTTTCTTTCTTATCTTTCTCGCTCTATTGATGTCCGCATTTGTAGGCTTGAACCCCAAAGAAAATTCTACGTTCTTGGGGAGAGACACAGGCTATATGATACCCTAAAGTGAGGTCCCCAAACCTTTTCTAGGAATAAACCCATTCTTTAACATCTCAACTGCCACCATGATGGATGCATCAGCTAACCTTAGTGTTGGAACACGCTCCCCTTCTGGGACCTTTTCCATTGATACCAAGTCATGAACCTAATACAACTAGGGCCCTTTATTATCATCTACCTTAATGAGTGGTACGATAGCATCACTGTGAGCATACAGATAATCCTCACCGTGCACAACTATTTATTATCGATCCCATTCAAGTTTCACCATTTGATGCAAAGTAGAATGGAATGCTCTAGCATCATGAATCCAAGGTCATCCCAGCAGTAGGTTGTAAGAGATAGCCATATCAAGCACTTGGAATTCCATAGTAAAATCGACTGGTTCGATTGTCAATTCGAGCACTATGTCACCGATTGAATCTTTTCCCTCGCCATCAAAACCTCACACATAAATGTTGTTATTGTGAATTCTTTCATTTCCACCTTCAAATTGTTTAACATGGAGAGGGAAACTGTTTGTGCTTGAACCATTATCAACCAATACTCGAGTGACCACAGAATCCCCTTACTTTACTGTGAGATACAGTGCTCTATTATGCTCGGTGCCTTCAATGGGTAATTCATCGTCAGAAAGAATGACTCTGTTCACCTCAAAAATCTTGTTGGCTATTTTCTCCAAGTGATTGACTGTGACTTTATCAGGAAAGTGGGCCTTATTCAGGATCTTTATCAATGCCCGACGGTGCTCGTCTGAATGAATCAACAATGATAACAGCCAGATTTGAGCAGGGGTCTTTCTCAATTGTTCCACAATAGAATAATGCTTCATTTTCATCTTCCTCGAAAACACTTTTGCTTCCTCTTCACTCATAGTTTTCTTCATCAGCACTGAATTATGCTTGGTTGGTTTTGCATTTCTCAATTCTTCGGGGGCAAAGCACCTCCCCGATCGGGTCAATCCATGAGTCTCACAAACGTCTTCTCCAACCTCCTTCCCTTTGTAAGTCACTGTTACTCGATCATAATTCCAAGGTAAAAACTTGGTATTGATCATCGGTAGCTGAACCACAGGTTTGATAATGACTGGATCTGAACGAGCGTCTTCCACGACACTCACATGCTTACTGGTCATCCCTGGTACAACCACTTCTGCATTCCTTTTTTTCATTATCCCGTCTTTCAAGGATTCCTTCTTGACTACAACAATAGGCTCACTACTTGTTGCGCTCAACATGAGCATCGACATCTCACTTGTCAAATTCTCAACCATCTTACATTCACTGGCTCGGATCATCATGACACTTTGCGAAGGCTTTTTGGGCTTCCCTTCTTTGTGCACTATCTCGATCATATTTGTCTCTTGATAAGCAGGCAGTGGGTTTTTATTAGGGATGCTTATCCGGCGGATTGGGCGGTTATTTACTCTTAATGGTTTGGCTTAACGGTTATCGGCTTTTAAATATATTAATCTGTTAGCCATCCGATAAGATATCAGGCGTATTGGTAATGGTTTAGCTCTTAACGGGCGGTTGTCGGGCGGTTATCGGCCTAATTAAGTTTATATTGTGTAGTGTATACCAAATGAGATGTATGGCACTATAACAGCTCAACTACTGCTCAACTATCACAGCCTGTAGTGCCAAACAGATACTCAAATCCATCGCAATTGACTGCTCGAAAAATATAATAAAATGTAAGTGCTACAAAACAACAAAACTCCATAAGATCAAGCACTAGATACAAACGGATTAATATAAGAGTAATCACTAAGCAGACGTATTAATACAAGAGCAAGCAAACAGATGTCTTGTTTTCAGTCATAATTCATAATCTAACTTTTAGACTTCAATGCAATCTTGAGCAGAGAACCCTTTCGAGTTTGAGCAGGATTTCAACTTTTTTTTTGTACTTTTATAGCTTCCAATATCTGTTAATCAGAAACCACTTCATCTATTCCTAGAGAGAGGAACTCAATTACTAGTATCAAACAAATGCCAG
This sequence comes from Nicotiana benthamiana, assembly GCA_034376525.1. Lineage (NCBI taxonomy): Eukaryota > Viridiplantae > Streptophyta > Magnoliopsida > Solanales > Solanaceae > Nicotiana > Nicotiana benthamiana. The sequence continues at coordinate 45,343,014 of CM067326.1, forward strand.
GTAAGAATCAATTATTAGTATCGAACAAATTAGAATTCGAAGACTTGATGGGTTAATTCAACAATAAGGTAATGTTAGTCTTACTTACTGTCTTAGAGGACATAGACAAATATAATAGACAATTCACACTGGACAAGTAGACAGAGATTACTAGAATTCTGGAAAGTGAAAACTCTTTTATATATTCATATATATATATATATATATATATATATATATATATATATATATATATATATATATATATATATATATATATATATATATATATTCTTAACGGGTTAACGGGTTACCCGTTAAGAAAATTAAATAATTCGTCCCCAAACTGCTAAGCCGTTAATAAAAAAAATTCAATCTATTGCCCGTCTGTTAAGCCGTTAAGCCGTTACCAGTAAGCCACTAAGCTTCAGTTTCGGATCGGTTTTCGGTTTCGGATTGGTTTTGAACACCCTTAGTTTTTATTAATGTTGGGTGCTTCTAGAGCTTGCACCTCAATCTAATGGGAATCAATGAGTTCTTGAATAGCACACTTCAGATGCCAAAATTTCTTTGTGTCATGCCCCGGGGCACCAGAACAATACTCACAACTGACAGAATGTCCAGATTTCTTGGAGGAGGGTTTGGCGATTTTGCTTCAATCGACCTTAACATATTTAACTGCCTCAACCAGTGGAATAAGCTGGTATATGATTCTCCCAAAGGAGTGAATGTTTTCTTCTTCTGCATCCTTTTAGCTGTTAAAGCTTGATTGTCCCAAAAAGCTAGTCTCGGGGGTTGTTGGTAGGCTCTGGAGGGTAGTTATTTTGTGGAGCTAGGTAATTATTTTGTGGAGTTGGTGCACTCCAATGTGTTTGGGTGGGAGGTTGAGTATATATTCGTGCATGATAGATAGAAAAATGGGGATCGGGAGGTGGGTAGTAGTGTCATCGGGGCTGGATGATGAGGTCGGGGCTGGTTGTAATAGGATGGAACCCAGGGCCCGAACCAAGATTTTGAATCAACTATCGCTACCTCTTCCTTCTTCTTCTTTCCGATTGCTCCTCCGGTCCCGCTTTAGATAGCCTGGGTAGTGATTTTAGTTGCAGAGTAACTCATGATCTTGTTGGATTTGAGTCCTTCTTCGACCATACTCCCTATTTTTACTACCTCATTGAAGGATTTACCCACTACAGATACCAGGTGACCAAAATGTAGGCTCCAAAGCTTGCAAGAAATAATCTACCATTTCACTTTTCTTCATTGGCGGGTTGACCCTCGCTACCTATTCCCTCCAATGGAAGCTATATTCTCCAAAGCTCTCATTGTGCTTCTTTTCTAGTTTTGTCAAAGACAAACGGTCTGGGATAATTTAAAGGTTGTACTGGAAATGACAAGCGAATGCTTGTGCTAGATCATCCTAAGCGTACCATCAAGCGTAATCATGTCGGGTGTACCATTCTGACGCTGAGCCACTCAAACTTTGACTGAAGTACACCATCAACAATTCATCCTTTCTGCCTGCCCCTCTCATCTTGCTGCAGAAACCCCGTAAATGTGCCAACGAATCACCATGTCTATCATATAAGTCAAACTTGGGCATCTTAAAACCTGAAGGCAGTTCGACATCTGGGAACAAACAAAGGTCTTTGTATACCACACTCACTTGGCCACCTAATCCTCGCATATCTCTGAATGGTTGCTCTAGACTTTTGACTTTTATGAGCACCTTCTCTTGCTCGAGGTTTTTGACTGGTTTTTCGGCCTTAACAGGGATCGCAAAATAGGGAGCGTAAGAGTAAGGTTAATGAGCTTTGAAAGCGGGTTCTGGTAGGTAATACTAGTTGTCATGAGCTTGGAGCAAAGGCTCACTGGATGATCTGTAGAGTGTGGCCGGAGGAGGTGCCACATAGATAGGAGAAACTGGTAGAAGAGGGTGAGGAACAGCTTTGGGTGGTGGAGCTGGGAGTGCCTGAGAAGTTGTACCCTGGTACTGTGGGTAGATGGGGAAGCTTGGGGAGGGATCAGTAGCAGGGTGGTCATGTGAATGGGCTAATGGTGGGATGAAGGTGGGGTTAATAGGATAAGCTAGTGGTGGCTACCCTTCATCCATGCCTTATACATATCAGGCATCTGATGTTTCAGTTTGTACATCTCTTCTTTCATTGCATTAACATCCAACTCTTCTACCTCTTTCTAGGGATCAATGATACTTGCATCAGTTTCTTGATTAGCCATAATCAGCTTGCTTTTAGACTGAGTGTTATTAGAGTGGGTTGCCAGTATGCTGCAAAAACTAACCACCTGTCTGGATTAGATAAGATAACACCAGAACTTGTTAGCGATTTGGCTTCAACACATAGGTAGCCACATATTCGGGGATGAATGCACCTAAGCAGTTACCGATTTCTATTAGCATAATGAATCATTCACTTGCGTCATCTCGGATTTTGTCCTATGCCACTTTTCTTTTCTGTCTTTTTTTTCTTTCTTCTTCCATTCTCTCTTACTCAACTTGTTTTGCCTACCTTTTTTATTTCCTTATTCTCTCCTTTATTTTACAACTGTTTCTCTCATTTTTCTCTTCTCCTTTTTTCTTTCTTCTTTTTTATTTTGGTTATGGTCGAATCCTATGAGATTGCCTAGGTATCACGATCCCGTATGAATCAGATCGAGCATAGTTCTGGCGAATAAATACAAAAAACATTTTGGAAACTTTTCAATTTTCATAAAGTAAAGCACTTGATTACAACTACTAAAAGAAATCAACAGATTTCGACTCAACTGAGAACAACAGATTATGACTTAAAATGAAAATAACTTACTCGACAGCCTACTACAAACTCAAGTAAAAGAAAATACAGACTCTTAAATAGACCAACAGATTTGAAAATCATGAATACATTAAAGCCTTTAATGCTCCTGGGGCCTGCAGGACATCATTCGGTCTCGCTGCAGGCCTGTGTGCTAAATTCCCTTGGAGGTGGTGAAGGTCTTCCATCACTTGACGAACAATGTCATGGCGATGGCAAAGAATATAGATTTTGTCATATCTTCACAGTGGCTACACTTTACAGTGATGTAATCAGCGATTATTCTCAACCTCTCTCTTATAGTACCCTTTTCTTGCAACAATCGCCCAATTTGCTGGGCCCTGGCCTCCAAAGTGTGTTTGGCTACACGATTAAGTTCTTGGAATTGTTGCAAATCTCTTTCCAATTGTGCTATTTTTGTGTAACAATGTTCTCTTTCAGCCTTGAAATCCCTTGCTTGCTTGATCATTTTGTTTTCAACCAAGATGACCCTCTTCTTCATCCCTGCGACCTCGTTGTCATACCTTTCTCTTAATTGTTCAATCATGCGTGCCCGTTCTTCTGCATTTTTGGCCAATTGTTTCCGGGTCTGGACAGTTCACCCTCTGCTTTGTTCAAGTCAAAACCATATTCTCCTACTTTCTTTCTCAAGTTGTCTATGAGCTTTTCATCCTTTGCACTTCTTGCGGGATTCTCTGCGGTCATTTTCATTTTCTGAATTTGGGCTCGCAAAGCTTCATTTTCTTTGGCTAGTCTTTTCTTTTCTCCGTCATCTGCTACAGCTTGCAAACCATTCTCCAATTGAAGGTCTTTGACTTGATTTTCCAATTTCCCTATTATTGCCCTGTATTCATTTTCCTTGGCAACCCAATTCCATTGTTCTTGTGATGCCTCAGCAAACTCCTAAAGATGTGGCCTCTTAGCCGGCTTTCCGAACTCTATTTACTTCTTATACCAAGCAAGGTACCCTATTTCAACCTCGCCTTTGGATAAGTCTCGTAATCGAGTGTTTGTCGTCAATTACTAACATTCGCTCCAAAACGGACGGACTGCTACTTTGGGAAACTGACCATTAGGACCAATCTCGACCATATGGCGACTAATGTCTTCATCCCTGCGAATTATATGGCACCTCCCTAACTGTATTAGCACTCTGTATGGAGTATAAGGTTGGATACTCTGGAGAACCATCAGAAGGAAATAAGGCCCGGTAGCTGGAATATATATAATTTCATCAATGGGGAGCCACCCAAACGTCCACTCTATTTGACTTGCACTTATGGTACGAAGATATGATACCCATTTTGAAACCCCCTCTAGTAATCTAAACCCATCAATTCTGGTATAAAATCCCTTTACGCAGCTCTTTTTCAATGACCCATAACTCATGAATTGAGGTTGACGGCACAAGTGTTCAACTATCCACTTCTGTAATAATATATTCATTCATTCGAAGAAATATCCTCCGGCTTTATAGGCTGTGAGGGCACAAAAAATTTCAGATAATACCATGGGTGCGAGGGTACTCTGGGCCTGAGTGAGCAAAGTGCTGACAACCCCTGCTATTTGTATGTCAATATTCGCGTCTTTCTATGGAAACACCAAAAAACCTAAGAAGAATACCATAAATGCGAAACACCAGTGTTCCTCCCACTTGAGTCGGTTTCCCTTGCTACAAATTTTATTTTTTGGGTCATTAAACCCCCCTACATGCCCATATCTTTGGTATATAAACTGTGGAGTGCAAAACCCGGCTGACAGATCTGGATTGTGAACCCCTCTGCTTATTTTCAATGAGTCCAAGAATTTATGTAAAGCAACGTCCATTGGCACAATCAAATACTGGTGTCTTAGAGGAATTTTGTGAACCCTGATATATCCGGTTATTTCTTCCAAGGTCGGAGTGAGTTCAAAGTCCGGGAAATAAAATACGTTGTGGGCCGGGTCCTAGAATGTAACCAATGCTCTTATGATGTCTCCCCTTGGGTTAATTTTCAGTAACCTGGTAAGTCCTCCCAAGTGTGTATTGACCTTGTTTTGCCCCGATTCACCTAGATTATTCCACCACATGTATACCTCCCAAAGGATCTTGTTCTTGACTGAGATTGGCAAATTTTGGTTCGTGCTCATTCTGCACATTTATTAGGGTGATTAAGCAAAAATCATGATTTATTGGACTCAAAGAAAAAATAGATTTTTTCAAATTTTCATTTCAAAATAAAATCCTGGCTTCGCAAATACGGCCTTTCACCACTTCCAAGGGAAGATTTTAAGGTTGTGCCTGCTACCGGCCAAAATTAGGAAAATAATCCAAGGCGGCTGTTCTTGCAAAAACAGCCTTCCGGTGCCCTTTTAGGGACACTCGGGTAATTTTGACAAAAACTACTTTATTTATTAATCACAAACGAAATCAGGTTCTTTTTTGGCTATTCTTACAAAAATAAAGTTGGGCCCGATGGGGATGCCTACGTATCTCACACCCTGTGAGAATCAAACTGACGTAGTTCGGGCAATTTGACATAATTAAAAACCAACTTCTATTTTCTTTTCCCCTTTTTTCAAAAATAAAGATCCCTTTTTTCTTCTTTTTTTTCTGAAATCAGACTCTTTTTTTCCTTTGGTTTTTTTTTCGAAATTTCGGCAGCATTTCAGTATCAGTTTTGGACACGGGTAAATTCCTTTCTCACCCCTCACACTGTCAAACTTTCCTCTCTCTTGTTTTCTTCTTTTTTTATCTTTTTTTTTCTTTTTTTCAAAAGTCGGTCAGCATGCAAATCCGAAATAAATGCACAAGAAGCATGCAAAATACATTAGGATGGTCTATTATTTTGGGTGCACATGTCCTAGACGGACCCAACCCCTATGTTGAGTCCCCTAAGTCAAATGCATGATGCAGATAAGCGCTCCTACTTGGGCTCCGCATGAGGTTAAGTTATTCTAGTTTCAAAACCTTGGTATAGGGATTAGACTGTGTACCCGAGCGAACAACTTGAGTCGAGGAGGGGGCTACGTACCAGGAAACAAAAGGTCATCCGTCTTGTAACTTGTCAGAGCCTCTTTCTTATTTGAGCGTATGACACTAACAGAATGGAGAGTCTCGACCAGCGAGCACGTCCCCAAAAATGAGAAGATAAGGGTTTTGCGACAGTTTATATACAGTCCAAATAATATTAAAGCGGTAAATAGGCAACATTCAGCACATTGTGCACAATCATGTAATACTATCAGATAATAATAAAGCCAAATATCACAATTACGTAAAGCTAGAATTCTTGAACCCTGAACTAGATATTCTTGGTTTGATCCCCAACAGAGTCGCCACAGCTGTCACACCTCCTTTTTTACACTACACCCCTAGAAGGGCGTAGATAAGGGAGTTTTTCCAATTAAAGGACAATCTAAACAGGATTTATTTATTTAAGATAGTCCATGGTCGCTACTTGGGATAATTAATGATGTCCGATGTCACCGGTTTAAATCCCAAATCGAAGTAAGTTTGACTCTGTTATACAATCTATGAGCCAGAAATCCAAGTAAGGAATTCTGTTAACCCGAGAGAAGGTGTTAGGCATTACTTAGTTCTGCGGTTCTAGCACGGTCACTCAACTATTGTACTTGGATAAATTATCTAATTTTAATGCATTTTTGTACCTATGTGATAATTTTAACTTTATAACCACTTTTATTATTTTTGTTTTATTTTTTAGAAGATGCCAACGATGTTAAAACGTGTCTTGAACCACGTCACATAAATGCACCCGTAGTCTTCGACATATTTCAATATCGTTGGGATTTGGATTTGGGTCACATAAATGCGCACCCGAATTTAGGAAAATAAATTATTTAACTAGCATGTCTAAAGCAATTTCGTATGTTTAAATCTGCCAGTGCCACGAAAATTTGCTAAATGGTGCACCTCGGATTCTAAGAATTCGCATTAAAGCTAATTAACACGAGTGGCTATGCTAGACAGCGTTAAATGTGGGTTGTGATTTTAAAGGTTAATCGCCAAATACCAAAACAAGGCGCTAGGATACAGTTAGGCCCAAAAGGCAAGCCCAAGGCTGGACCTCAGCGTTCATAGGGTAATGGGCTATCAACGGTTGTTTGGTAAATTAAGTAACAATTACAAGTGCGATCCGTACCCGAAACCCAAAGGATGGCTAGTTAAAAAATATCGAAGTTGTGCATGCATAGGCAAATTTTGGGCCCAAATTTTATTTTAGACAAGCTGTCAAGCCTTGACTATTAAATTAACCCAGATCAAGCACTGAATTTAAATTGGATTTTAAATAACACTGACTTTACAATCATAGTTAAACCTTAAAATTTCTTGTAAAACACATGAACAATTCAATCCCACTCAAATTGACCACATGCTGATTTTAAGTCCAAACTTCATGCTCATATTCATATAATACGTATTATGATGAACTACACACATTCATTCCGAATTTTACTTCCCAAAAACAAAATTTATCCTTACTTAACACAATTTGCCGAACTTGATGCATTCATTAGACTGAAATTAGACATAAACTGACGAGATCTCAATTACAAAATCAACGGACCCTAAATTGAATGTTTCTAAATAAAGTCCAAATATACAGTCCTTTAATGCTCAAATAACTCATGAATCAAACAGTTTCAAGCAGGTTCCGGGATAACACAAACTTCAGAATATTACCACTATGCTACAAGGACTAAGCTAAGATAATTATTGCTACACTAGATCTAAGAGTTTAAAGCAGAGAAAGGAAAATAACATCAACTGTTTAATTAATGTAGCAGGCAAGAAGAGATCTGCTCTCGACAGCCATTTATTCAGAATTAGCCTTCAATTACATATTTCCACAACCTTTGTCCATTCAAGGGTTAAGTAAATACCTGGTTACAGCAATAAATAAGGAAGCTATGAGCTTAGGTAATAGCAGTAGCAGTAAAACAACATCAGAATTCAACAGCAGTAGATATAATTTCAACAAGCAAAATCGCCCAGAAATGACCAAGTGAAATCCAACTAAACAAAACTTTAAACCAAATGATATAAATGAAGACCAATTATCACAGTTATGACCCAAGTTCGACCAGACAAAACCAGTATTCAAATGATTCAACTCATTTTTTTAGCCTCTGAATATTCAAAGGTGACTTTAACAATGAAAAATTCCAGGTTCTCAAGAAAACTCTAATGGAATTGTGTTTTTAGAAGATTTTTAGCTGCCTAAAACTTTCAGGATTTTCAACGCTCAGAAAGTCTGCCTTCAGCCCTAAGTAACAATGCCTTTATAGGCAAGTTACTAGGGTAACTTCAGATTTTAAGTTTACCCTTTAGTCATTTTTAGTTCCCCTCTTTTTAGCTAGTTAGTCCTTCAATTTATGACTTGTTTTCCAAGTTAAAACAACCTAAACCCTGAAATTCAATTCAACCCCCCCCCCCACTATAAGCCTCTAGAGACTTCCACTCTATTACTTAAAACTCTCTAACTGAAACTACCCAAATCGCGCTTGTTAACCCCTGAAATTACTTTAATTGCCTTAGAATTAATTCTTAACTTTAAGCCAACAAAATAAACCCTGAAGCTTTGAAATGTAGAAAAATCCAAAATGGAAAACAAAATTGACACACAGGACTTCGAATAGATGAAATTAAACCAACAGCAAAACCCAAACAAACTCAAACAAATCTAATAAAACTCATGAATTTTACCTAACAAAAAAGATTGTGACTAATTGACCCATGAACTTCAATAGCATAAATCTAACTACAATTAATTAAGCTCAAGGATTAATATGAAATTCAACTTAGCGCAGAAAACTGAAAAAAACTCAGGAACATGAGACCCAATCGACAAATAGACTCTACTAGGACTGATTAAACTTAGTCACTAAACAAATGAAATTAATACAGACAAACTAAGCTTATTAAATTAGGAATTTGACATGAAACCCAAACCAACAAATCAGAAACAAACTCGTCTCGATCTGATTAACAAATGATCTAGACATAAACCTAACAAATTGACAAAGAAGAGATGAGGCGAAGAAAAATAAGAAAGAAAATATGAAAACTTAGCTTAATTTTTTTGAATCGGCCCTGGAAATCTTCATGCACCCTTTGGAAGACTCCAGAAACCCTAGATTCAAATATTTAGGAGTTGCGCGGACATTCAAGGGAAAATGGTTATCGTTCTGAGGTGAGAAGACTGTAGGGTGTGGTTTTTGGGTGGTTTGGTAGTGGTATGATTTTAGCCGCCCCCTTTGAGTTAATATTCAAAACATTCTAGGGTTGTTTGAGGGATGTTGAGTGCGGATTTGGCATGAGGGAGAGGAGGGAGCCATGCGGTATAAAAATGGTGGTAATTGGAGGTATACAGCGTCAGAGTCAATGTTTCAAACCAATATTCGAAGCGTCTGGCTAAGATTTGAGGGAAAATGGTTATAGACTTGTATAGAGGAGGGTGAGGGGAATTAGTGGTGTTAATTTGACGGCGATTGGGTTTCTGCCACCGGCAAAGATGATTTTCGGCCGGCGGTACACGATGATGGTGGCGGCGTTACGTTCTTTGATGAACAGGGGTTAGAGACGTGGGTCTTTGGGGGTGGGGTGGGGTTTGAACATATATATGTATCAAGGGATGTGGGCTTCTAGACCATTGGATCTGAGAACTTAGACGGCTAGGATTTACTTGCCGAAAATAACGTTGTTTTGTTTTAAATAACACTGCACCGGGTTAAAGGTTGGGCTGGATCGGGTTAAGGGTTGGGCTGGACTGGGTTAGGGGTGCGCTTAGGATGGGTTTCAATTCAAATGGCCCAATTTTTTATTCTTCTCCCCTATTTTTAATTTTCAGATTTCTTTTTCTTTTTCATCATTTTTAATTTTTAAAAAAAATTCTAAAAATTCGAAATTAATTATAAATCCTAAATTTAACTATAAAATGATAATCATCCTCTGTAATTATTATCAAAAATAATTAAAATGAAATTAAAAGCAAAAATCACTAAAAATCAAAATTAAATTAAAAAAGCAAATTAAGCTATTTTTTATCTTTTCTTTAAATAAAATAACATAATTAATGAATAATTCTTAAATGTGAAATTAACTCCTAACTGAACATGCAACATATTTTATATTTTCACTAATTAAAATGCACAAACAAAATGCAAACAATTAACGAAAATGCCAAAAAATCCACAAAATTTCAAACAAATGAAAGAAATGATTTTGTTTGAATGTATAGGAGTTATTCATGTAGGGAAAAAATCACACGCTCACAGATGTTAGTATTGATAACCCTTCAATTGATTCAGTTCCAGTAGTGCGGGACTTTATCGATGTATTTCCAGCTGATCTTCCAGGCATGACGCCTAATAGAGATATTCATTTGTTGCCAGGAACGCAGCTCATTTCCATTCCTCCGTATCTTATGGATCCTTCTGATTTGAAGGAGTTGAAGGATCAGTTGTAGGAATTTCTTGATAAGGGTTTTATTCGACCCAGTGTATCACCTTGGGTAGCTCCTGTCTTGTTTGTGAAGAAAAAGGATGATTTTATGCATATGTGCATTGATTAGAGTGGCAAAATCATTATCCTTTGCCTCGTATTAGTGGTCTATTTGACCCGCTTCAGGGCGCACGGGTGTTTTCTACGATCGACTTGCGCTCAGGTTACTATTAGTTGAAGATTTGGGAGCAAGATATCCCAAAGACTGCTTTCAAAACTCGGCATGGCCATTACGTGTTTCTTGTGATGTCGTTTGGGGTGACCAATGCCCCAGCAGCTTTTATGCGTTTGATGCATAGTGTATTCTGGACATATCTTGAATTTTTTGTCACTGCCTTTATTGATGACATTCTAGTGGATTCCCGGAGTCGGGAAGATCATGAGCAGCACCTGAGGACAATGCTTCAGACTCAGAGCGAAAAAAAGTTATATGCAAAGTTTTCAAAATGTGAGTTTTGGTTGGATTCCGTGGCATTCTTAGGCCACGTGGTATCGAGTGAGGGTATTCAGGTGGATCCAAAGAAGGTACAGGCAGTGCAGAGTTGGCCAAGACCATACTCAGCTACAGATATCCGCAGTGTTTTTGGTTTGGTAGGTAACTACCGTCGTTTTGTGGAGAGGTTTTCATCGATTATAGTCCCTATGACCAGATTAACCCAGAAGGGTTCTCTTTCTAGTAGACGAAAGAGTTTGAGGTGAGCTTTCAGAATCTCAAGACAGCTTTGACTACGGCCCCGGTTTTGATATTGCCTAGTGGTTCGGGGTCTTACAGTCTATTGTGATGCCTCAAGGGTTGGCCACAGAGCGTTGTTGATGCAGGACGGTAGGGTGATTGTCTACGCATCCAGACAATTGAAGATACATAAGAAGAAGTACCTTGTCCACGACCTTGAGTTTGCTGCCATGGTTCATGCCTCGAAGATTTGACGCCATTATCTATATGGTGTGCCTTGTGAGATTTATACTAACCATCAGAGCATGCAGCACCTATTCAAGCAAAAGGATTAAATTTGCACCAAATAAGGTGGTTGGAGTTGCTGAAGGACTATGATATCACTATTCTGTACCACCCGGGCAAGGTCAATATGGTGGCCGATGCTTTGAATCGTCGAGTGAAGAGTTTAGGGAGTTTGGCTTATCTACCAGCATCAAAGAGACCTATGGCGATGGATGTTCAGGCCTTAGCCAGCCAGTTTGTGATATTGGATCATTCGGAGCCTAGTCGGGTTCTATCTTGCATGGTTTCTCGATCTTTCTTATTTGATTATATCAGGGAGCGGCAGTATGCTGACCCTCATTTTCTTGTCCATAAGGACAAGGTTCAGTATGGGGATGCTAGAAATGTAGCCATTGGTAGGAGTGAGTATTGAGGATGCAGGGTCGGGTTTGTGTACCCAATGCTGATTCTAGAGAAGGCCCACAGTTCATGGTATTCCATTCATCCGAGTGTCGCGAAGATGTACCAGGACATGAGACAGCACTATTGGTGGAGGCGAATAATGAAAGATATAGTTGGGTTTGTAGCTCGGTGCCTCAACTGTCAGCAGGTAAAGTATGAGCACCAAAGACCGGGTGGGCTGCTTCGGTAGATAGAGATTCTGGAGTGGAAGTGGGAACAGATCACCATGGACTTTGTAGGTGGGCTCTCGCGACTTTGAGAAAGTTCAACGCTATTTGGGTGATTATGGATCCACTGACCAAGTCCGATCATTTTATTTTTGTGTGTATTACTTGTTCGTTGGAGCGTTTGGTGGAGATTTATATTCGGGAGATTATTCATTTGCATGGTATTCTAGTTTCCATCAATTCAGAAAGAGGTACTCAGTTCACATCATGGTTTTGGAAGGTCGTTCAGCATGAGTTGGGTACTCGAGTAGAGTTGGGTACAAGATTTCACCCTCAGATAGATGGACAGTCCAAGCACACTATTCGGATTCTAAAGTATTTGCTATGTGCATGTGTGATCGAGTTTGGAGGTTTTTTGGATCAGTTCTTGCCATTGGCGAAGTTTGCTTACAACAACAGCTATCATTCCACCATTCAGATGGCACCATATGAGGCTTTATATGGTAGGCGGCGTAGATCTTTAGCGGGTTTGTTCGAGCTGGGTAAGGCTAGATTATTGGGCACAGACTTTGTTTAGGATGCTTTAGAGAAGGTTAAGGTAATTCAGGATAGACTTTGTATAGCCCTGTCCAGACAGAAGAGCTATGCAGACCGGAAGGTTCATGATTTCCTGTATGGTTGAAGAGCGGGTTCTTCTTCGAGTTTCTCCTATGAAGGGCATTATGAGATTTGGGAAGAAAGGAAAGTTGAGTCCGAGGTTTATTGGCCTTTTTAAGATATTGAGGTAAGTTGGGGAGGTTGCTTATCAGCTTGCCTTACCTCCCAGCCTGACAGGAGTTCATCTGGTATTTCATGTTTCGATGCTCCAAAGGTATCATGATGATTGCATGTGTTAGATTTCAGTTCAGTCAGGCTGGACAAAGACCTATCTTATTTTGAGGAGCCAGTGGAAATATTGGACAGGCAGGTTAGAAAGCTGAGGTAAAAGCACATTGTATCAGTAAAGGTGTAGTGGCGGGGTCAGCCGGTCGAGGAGGCAACCTAAGAGACCGAGCAGGATATGCGCAGCCATTACCCTGATCTTTTTACTACTTGAGGTATGTCTCTATGCTCATTCGAGGAAGAATGAATGCTTAAGTGTAGGAGGATGTGATGACCCGTCCAGTCGTCTTAAGAATTAACGCCCTGATCCCCTATTAACTGTTTCGCCATGTTTATTTTTGGTATTTTGGTTTGCCGAGATATTTGGTTTTTAGTTTTGGGGAGTTTTGGGACAATTAGTCCCTAAATAAGAGCTTAATCGTTAGAAAGTTGAATGTAGTCGGAACAGTGTAAAGACGGACTTAGAATGAAAATCTGGTGGTTCCATTAGCTCTGTTATTTAACTTCAAGCTTAGGGGTGTTTTCGATTTGTGTTTTGGAGGTCCATAGCTAATTTAGGCTTGAAATGCCGAAAATTAAATTTTTGAAGTTTCCGGTTCGATAATGGAATTTTGATCCGAGGATCGGAATGGAATTCAGAGAGTTGTTGTAGTTCCGTTATACATTTGGTATGTGTGTGAAACATTTTAGGTCATTTGGAGGTGTCTTGGACGGTTTTTTTTATCAAAAGCATTATTTAGAAGATTTTGGAGTTCTTAGGCTTGAATCCAATGCGAAATAGGTGTTATAAGGTTGTTTTGCGCATTCTGAAAATTAGAACAAGCGTGAATGATGTTTTAGGATTGGTTGGCATATTTGGTTGAGGTCCGGGGGGCCTATGGTGTGTTTCGAATGCTGAACGGGTCATTTTTGAAACTTAGGAAATTGTAGAAAATGTTGCAGCACACAGTTCTGGTTTCCTTCTTCGCACTCGCGAAGAGAAGCTGGCGCTAGGGAAGAGTTTGGCCTTCACGTTCACGAGGGGGTTTATGCGTTCGCGTTTGGGCCTCGCATTTATGAAAGAGGAATTAAACCAGTACTTGTATATCATGTTCGCGTGGTGCCCATCGCATTTGCAAAGGTTAGTTAGGTTTAAACATCGCGTTCTGGATAATGTTGTCGCATTCACGAAGTGTAGTTTCTGGTCAAAGTTATTTTGTGCTTCGTGAATACGAGGCTTTGACCAAGTTCACGAAGAAGGAATTTAATGCCTGGACAAAATGTTTTAAATGGTCTATTTCGCGAATTTTAGCCAAGGTTCCTCCATTGTTAGGCGACTTTGAAGCTTTTTGAAGAGGGTTCAAGGGTGGTTCAAGGGGAATCACTTAGATATAATATTTTTGAATTTATAACTTGTTTTTATGTGATTAAATACCTAATTAGCGGTGGACAATTTGGGAGAAATGGGTAATTAGGGCTTGAGTTTAAGAGACCTAAAAAGGGGTATTTGAGGGGTCAATTGTACTCCGATTTTAGTGTTCTTGTTTGTATAGACTCGTGAAAGTATGAGAATTTTGAAAATATAAATTTTACCCGATTCCGAGATGTGGGCTTGAACAGAATTTTGGGTATTTTACCTAATTTTGCATGTTAGTTCAGAATTTAATTATAGAATCAGTTGGTTGAAGTGTTATTTATAATATGCAATTGAATTGAATAGATTTGGGCTATTTGGAGTCGGATACTCATGCAAAAAGCGTGGTTTCAAGTTGACTTGCGCTTCTTCGAGGTAAGTGGCTTGTCTAACCTTGCGTGGGAGACATTTCCCTTAGGATTTGGTATATTTGTTAATTGCAATACCTTGTATATAAGGTGACGAGTACGTACTTGTGCTAATTGTTGGAAAACTGATTTTCATTAAGTACTACTAGTATGTTTACTTCCCTGTTTAGTTCTTGTACTATTTAAGCTTGTGTTAGCTTAGTAAAAGCATGTCTAAGTGATTAAATTGCCTTAATTGTTTAACTGATATACCTGAAGTCTGCGCAGCATGCTAGGCTAGAGTATTTGTTTGCCTTAATAAGAAGTTTGATAGTTTTATGAGCATTTCTCCTGTTGTTATGTATTTACATTGGGACTACGGGTTTGGGAATAGCTCCCTCCCCCTCTCCCTCCCGTCTATTTATATTTGGGACTATGGATGTGGGATTCCTATAGATCCCCCTGCATAGTTATATGGAACTATGGGAATGCATTCGGTAGATTCCCTCAGTACTAGGTATTTATGTTTGGGACTATAGAACAGGATTCTGGTAGATCCATGTGTACTGTGAGCTGGACTACGGGATAGTATCCCGACAGACTTATTGGATATGTATATTTGGGACTTTAGGACGGTATCATGAAAGATTCCTGGTGGATATTATTGATGTTGAGCTGTATTTTCCTTCGGTGTTTACATTGTCTCTGCATAGTTGTTGTTGTCCTTTATATATCTGTTACTTTCATTGTTTCTCATACTTATATTGTTTTCTATTCAATACTGTCGAATTATATCATTTATTTAACCTCAGTAGGGCCCTAACCTTTCTCGTCACTACTCAACTGAGGTTAGGCTTGGCACTTATTGAGTGCCGCTGTGGTGTACTCGTGCCTTTTCTGAGCACGTTTTTCATGTACAGATCCAGGTACCTCTATTCAGGCTTACAATTCTTGAGGCGAGGTGATTCTATGGGACTTCGAGGTACATCTGCCATGTCTGCAGACCGATGAGTCTCTTTCTATTCATCCATTTAGTATTTAGCCTGTCTACTTCATGTTCTTGTTAGACATTCCGGAGATTATAGCTATGTAGTATTTTTCTTAGCTTGTGGATCCGTGAGTTTTTCTAGTCTTAGGATAGTGTATCATATTTTGAAAGTTATGTGTATTTGCCGAGCAGCATTTAAATATTGTTTTCTTCAGTTATTTCCGGCTTTTGATTAATTATTCTGCAAGTGTTGTTTATTTTCCGCATTTGTAAGTCTTACCTAGTCGTAGAGACTAGGTGTCGTCACGATTGTTCATGGAGGGCGAACTGGGATCGTGACAATTTACACTCCCTTCTCACATTGTTAATTGCTTTAACTAAAAGGCTCAATATTTTTTGGTCAAACGCAATTGTCACAATTATGAGTCATAAAAAGAAGAAATAAAAAGATTATAATTTATATATTACATCACATTAAATGTTGAATTTCATTTTATTATATACTTTATCTATTATTATTTCACTCCATCCATCTACACTGAACAGTTGTAGGAAATGAGGAATAACAAGGATTGTCGAGAGTTGTAGCTAGTGTGCTGAATAAGATTCGCATGTTCTTAATAAGAGATCTCGAATTCGAATATATTATCTCTTACGGTTAGTGAGCTACTTGAAATAGTTAAAAAGTGGTATAAAAATAAAAAATTTTGACTCAATAATTCCACAAAATTCATTGCTAATATGTTTAATACAATAATTGTTATACCTTAGGCCTTTATTAGCAGTCGTAGGACCAACATTTCTTCATCCCAAAATAAGTAGATGTGGAATATCATTTGTTTGAAAGGTAAGTTGAATTAGTAATCAGACTGTGGACCATTGTCAGATTTTAAAGCATGCTCGCAAGAATTTCAGCAAGCAAGTTGATTGCCCGGACTTGTGACAAAATCCTGGCGATCACTTGAACTTTCAGCCACAATGCAGGATAAATTTGATGATCGTCATGAATTTGCTACAGATTTATCATCTTTGTATGATTTGATGTATACAAGTATTATCTTAATAAAGAAAATGAAAATACTATGTAATACAACTATATATCTATACGTGTTTAAGTCCTGTGGTCTTAACTAATTAATTTGTACTATGTATAGATCGGATATATACAAAATTATTTAATGGGTAGATTATAATATTCTAGAAGATGTGAATTTTATCCAATTATATCCACAATGCCAAGCAAAGTGAACTGGATTAGACTATATAGCTTTGGGATCCTTCTCAGATAAACATTGGGCCACTATAGCATATTCACTTTGGGCCTATGATCTTGACCCAAATTTGCAACCCCACTATAACTTTGGGATCCTTCTCACATAAACATTTGTACTTATGTTTGACTTCTTCAGTTTGCCCGATACTTCTTTTCCATCTATGTTCTTTGGAAGTATCGACTCGTTTCCTCTCTTATTAGGGTTCCCAATCTCAACACCCCCCTCAAGTTGGAGGAGTGAGAAACTACTCCCAAATTGCGAATCATAGCGTGATGAAGAGGCTCGGAAATACCTTTGTAAAGACATCAATGATTTGACAAGTGAAAGGCAATAAAGATAAGGAAATGAGTCTGCAAGGTATTATTGTCTCAAAAAAATGACAATCTAATTCCACGTATTTCGTGCATTCGGGGAACACCGAATTTTTGGCGATATATATACAATTTAATTCTCGATTCCTTCTCTCTGGAGGCGTCACTATTCAGAATAGTATTTCCGTCACTATTCATTGGGTTTATTGCCGGAATCCGGAGGCAGATTGTCGCAAATTTGGTGTCACGACACCCCCTTCTCCTTGCGACCAATCCCCAGTAGATTTTTTCCTCAAATCTATAGCCAATTTCCCTACATCTTAAATCTTATTTTACGATTTACTGTAGCACCCTCATCTGTGGAATTTCTAGCTCTATATCCTTCCGATAGCATGGAGGTAACGATTTCTGTTTGAGTTTTGAGACATCCATGGAAGCGTCGCCCTCTCCCCAACCTTATGCTGTGGGAGAGGCTTCTCAAAAAAATTCGAAAAATCGAACTCTTCAAGGTTCCAAACAATCATATGCATCGCATTTTACTGGATGTAAATCTGCCGCAACAAATCAAAGTAGGAACTTTGTCCAGTTTCGGTCGAACATGGATTGCCTACTGTTCAGTTCACAGTGGATGAAGTGAATTCATTCACTAAGGAGGAAGGTATTCATCAAGCAGTGATAATCAAATTTTCATATGGAAAGCCCGATCTTCAGGAGCTGAGGCAGATTTTGCCAAAGCAACTCGGTGTCAAAGGTAATTGCAACATTGGACAGCTAGAATATCGGCACATTCTATAAAGATTTGATCTGTTTGAAGATTACGCGCAGGTGGTATCAAGAACAACTGGATATATAAAGGCAAAAGGAGATGACTTCTTCATTAGGACTTTCCCATGGACAATGGGATTTAATCCCCGAGAAGAAACGTCACAAGCTGTGGTTTTCATTTCCTTTCCCGATCTGCCAGCAAATCTGTTCGCCAGGAAATCCTTAATGTCCATCACATCTGCAATGGGAAAGCCTATTGCAGTAGATAAGGCTACCAAAGATCGAACGCGACCTAGTACGGCACGAGTTAAAGTTTTGATCAATTTACTGGACAACATCCAAAGAAAATACAGATCAAGATAGTAGATTGAAAATATGGAAAAATAGCAGAATACGACCAGCATATCGTATTTGATAATGTTCCTGAATTCTGCTCGTTTTGTAATCATCAAGGGCATAATGTAAAGTCGTGTCGCTGGATTACAGAGGAACTCAATGAAGAAGCAGTTCATGGTGGTGAATCTGAAGGTAGGGGCAGACTGGCTAAATTACAAGGTGATGCTAGGGACTACTTGAATGCTAATCTTGCAGGACGTCGAATAGCAAGGACTCTACCTAATGTGATTCAGGAGGCAGGACAGTCTATTGTATCGGGTTCATTACCCTTGAATGTTTTAAGTGCAAAACAGGTAGATATAGTGTTGAAACCTACTGCTGCACTTTCTGTAGCAGAAGCAGATACTGCAAAAAGGTCTGGCCAAAATAATCCCACTGTTGTATCAGCTATCGAGCAGCAACTTTTGGTACAAAATAATCCCACTGTTGTATCACCTGAACCAATGGAAAAGTCAACAGTACCAAATTATATTGATGCTTCAAAATCTCCTGGTCTACAAGTTAGTAATGGATTGGTTAAACCAGCAGCTCTGGTTATTACCAAATCTGTTCCAGGACACAACATTTATGTTGTTGGTCCAGCTGCAGAAGTTATAGCACAGCAGTGTAAATAGACTGCTCGACCCACTCTGAATGTTCCCAGTGAACACAATCTGTCAAATAGGGCTATTTCTGTTGTTGCTGCACATCACAAAGCAAACTTGGCTGGGGTTTTCCCTAAAGTAACTGATGTTCCAGGACACAACATTGATGCAGTTGGTCCAGCTGCAGAAGCTCATTCAATGCAAAATGCTGACTTAACACAGCTGAGTAAATTTGCTGTTTCATCAAATTTCAATGTCCCCAGTCAACAGGCACTGCCAAATATGGATACTAAATCCCCTCCATACAAGTTGAATGTTACCAGTGAACAGGATCTTCATAATGTGAATGATAATGCACAACAAAATATTGTTTCTGATCCAATCTTTCCAGCTGCAGAACATCATCGAGTGTCGAATGCAGATATAGCACAGCACTGTCAATCTACTGTTCTATCCATTATGAATGTTCCCAATGATCAGATACTGTCAAATATGGATATTGAATCTGCTGTAGATGCACATCACAATGAAACTTTTCCTGGGGTTCTTCCTAAACTGACTGTTGATCCAGGACACAATATTGTTGATGATCCAATTGGTCCAGCAACAAAAGCTCAATCAATACCAAATGCTGATATAACACAGCTGAGTAAATGTATTGCTACATCAGATCTCACTGTTCCCAGTGAGCAGGCAATGCCAAATTTTGCTACTGCATCTGCTGCTGCTGCACATCACAATGAACACTTGTTGAGTTACCAGCAATATTTCATACACAATAATGTCAATAAGCAACCTAAATTGGTTTGCCAAGAAAAGAAGACAATTTTGAGTCTCTGGATTGTGCCCAAAAAGTTACAATTCCTACTGTAACCCCAGTTCAACGAGGGGAGACCACATATCGTCAAGATATATCTCATCAGCCGGATATGGTTCAACAAGGCAGCGAGATCTCTTCGACAGATGCAACAGGTGCAGTTCATCATAAAGCCTTATTTCAAAGAGGTTTGAATTTACAGCCTATGGATGCTACTGAAGCTGATGAAAACAACTGCTTATCGATGTCCAACAGAAAAGCAACTCCAAAATCCAAAAACGAAATGCATATTGCTGACAAGAATCCATACAAAATGCAAATGGCCAAGGAAAGAAGTGCAATCATTTCAGCAGAGGAAAGAAGACTATTGGATTCTATGGATAATGTGGAGTCTTGAGCCACTGACGAACGAGGATATGAAAGTACTGAAGAATTGAGCACGCCGGAGGAAATAGGATCCTGTAGTAATTCACAGCTTCTTGTCTATTCTAGGAAGAAACCAATAAGGATGACCAGTACAACAGATGTTTTATCCCATGATAAACAACTGTTGGATGCAATGTTAAATGCCCATCCCTTTGAAATTTTATGTCGTGATCCTTATAGAGCTAAACATGCAAATAAGAGCAAGAATGAGGTACAACAACAAGTCAAGCAAAGTGATATTAAATCTCAAGATGTACTAAACTTGGATGCTCAAGATGTTATACACATGCCAAATCATCGGGCAGTAGAAGAAAGTGACGTAATTGAAGTGCTGACACAATGCATCGAAACAATCCAAATTAACACTTCAAAGGAACTAAAGTCTCAAACAAAGGAAAAGAGCAGGAACGACAATGTTAGACGACCTCCGATGAGAAATGCCAAGCTTAAGTAGGCCGCCCCAACTACTTCAACAAAATCCAATCAATCTAAAAAGAAATCATGATTTTTGAATATTTCATGAAGAATGGGACGATGTTGATAAAGAATTTCTTATTGAAGAAATTGATACATATTTGTAATCTCATCACAGAGTATGTTACAAACTCTGTGATGATCATAAAAAATATTTGGTCCTGTCAAGTTCATAGTGTTGCATTCCTGTTAATAAGAGAGGTCTTCAAACCTCAACAGGATTTAGTGTGGTAAGTTTAGCCTGGTATGTGTTATATGGGTAACAATACCGGTGCTAATGCCACCTTATTTGTACTTTCATATCTGTTGTATTTTCTTGTTTGCTATTAATAAAATCCTAACCCTAGGCTCTTGCCTAGAGGTGCCAAAAAAAATTGGCGATATAGGTCGGCGCTTGGCTATCAGAATGGGTTGTGATTGAAAGAGAAGGAGCAACACCGCAATCTTCCAAAAGACAAATAATCTAAGTGATTTTAGCGATGACTCGACGCATAGATCAATATTCCGTTTCTGCTTAAGATAGAGACACTAAAGATTATTTCTTGGATTTCCAAGAAATCGGTGATTCCCAGAGACTGACGTTATCCTTGCTTACAGATTGCCGAGAATCTAGGCAAGATCCCCAATCGAAGTGACAAAAAGTAAGAAAATTGATTGAAGGGTTTGAATTCAAGAACAAACCAATTCGCTGCATCAAAATAAGGTTACCTTAGGCATTCCATGTATTGGCTTAAGCGATGAACATCAAAGGATAGATTTGGTCGAATATGTGTTAAAAAAATTCAGCTTACCGAGAAGATGACGGTAGAGGGGTGGATGTAAAATTGACTGGCCAGAATCCTCTTGACGTTTACACGTTGGATCGAGTGGTGAAGATACCGACTTCAAATCGAGGACTCCAAACTCAGAAAGAAGCTCTAGAGTAAATTTTCCCTAACTGATGAATAGGCCTTATTTTTCTCTTATAATTTCCATGCCAAGAAAAACTTGTACATGTTTAAGATCCTTAATCTTGAATTTAAAATTAAGAAAACACTAAAGATTGAAGAATTCAATAGGATCATTGCATGTTAACCAAATATTGTCAACATAGACAGCAAGAAAAGAATCCCATGTTTTGTCCTTTTGAAGAATAATGAGTAATCATTAAGAGAATGAGAGTCTTGTTTGAAATTAAAGGCTACAGTCAACCGGGCATGCCATTATCGATACGCTTGTTTTAACCCATAAAGAGATTTCATTAACCCGCAAACATGGTTAGGGCTAGGAGTAAACTTCCTCCTGTAAATCACTATGTAAAAAGATTATTAATATCCAGTTGAAATAGATCACATCCTCTCTTGATTGCAATTACCAGAAGACACCTCATAATAGTCATCTTACTGATGGGATGAAAAAGTTTCAGTAAAATCAGTTCCCTCCTTTTGAACATCTCCCCTTATAATTAATCTTGCCATAAGTCTTTCTGTACTCCCGTTTGATTTATGCTTTACTTTGTTTACCTATTTGGAAGGCAAAGCCTTCTTTCTCTTAGGTAATTCAACTACCTTCCAAGTTTTTGTGGCTTCTAGGGCCCAAAATTTTTTGGCCATTGCTTCTTTCCAACCTAGGTGTATAACAACTTGATTATAGGTACTTGGTTCTGTAATATAGATAATGGTGTTTAATCGATGTTGATTAGTGGATGAAAGGGCACTGAAAGGTAGAAGATTAGGAGTTTAAGGTATTGTAAAACAAGAGGATGTTACATCAGCCATGTGGACATTGTTACCCACATAATCTACTAAATAGGATAGAACTTTGAGAGTTCTAAGTGACTTCCTTACTTCAATGTGTGTTGGTTAAAAGCTGATAGAATGGTAAGGTGATGTAGGACAGTGTGATGTGATCTAAAAATGAGAATTTGAAAAGGTTGAATTAGGAACTTGTATAGGACCGAAGATTATTGTAGAAGGTGACTGAGAAACAGAAGATAACTGAGAGTTGGAAGATGACTGCTAAATGAGTGGAGAAGAATCCAAGGAAAGTGAGTGATGTCTAGGATATTTTGTAAAAAATATATGTGAATTAGGAAGTGGGACAGAAAATTTAAAAAACATACTTATAGAACCTTACATTTCTGTAAATAATTTCATATTGAGTTTTCTAATTTAAAATCTTTGAAGGAAACCTATAAAGGTAAGTTGAAGTTAAAAGATAATCCCCCCAATAAGTTATTCGACCACTGGATTGGAAAAGCAGTGCCATGCATGTCTCTAACAAATATTTGTGTTTGCATTCTATCAAACCATTTTGTTGTGGTGTAGCTGCACATTATGTTTGGTGAAGAATGCCATGTGTGGAAAAAAAAATCTAAAGTAAAAATAGTAGAACCCATTTCTAGGGCATTATCTGATTTAATGACCTTAACTTTGGTCCCAAACTGCCTGTGAACCATTGTTAGAAAAGATTTTAAAACTAAAAAATTGTAGCTCTAGGTTTTGAGAAAATAAGTTCAAGTGCCTCTACTATAGTTAAATAATATTTGTATCCTTCATGAGTTGAATCTTTATACGGTCCCCAAGTATCAACGTAGATCAATTAAAAAATAGAATCAGAAGAAATATCAATGTATTTGAATGGTAGCTTAGATTGTCTAGTATGAAAATAAACATCACATGGAACTTGAAATTTAGACAGAGATTGAAATTGAAATTTGGAAGGATTTTCCATACTAGATAAAGGCATATGCGCCAAATGTTTGTGCCATAGGCTTACATCATTTGGTAGATTAACAAAAGAAGAAGTTGAATGAGAAACTATCCTATAACCTAAAATATTACAAACTGAAGGAAATTGATTAGCATGTTGTGTCCCAAATTTTAATTGAAAGTTAACTGAAAAGGTAGGCTTAAGAATACAAAGTTCATTCTTGATTTCACCAAATACCACCGGCCTCTTCATTGAAGAGCCCTGCAGTGTCTCATTAGTAGAAAAACAATTAGACTGGAAGATAGCTATTTAGTGATTTTGTGGACAGATAAAAGATTTAACCTAAAATATGGAACAAATAACATATTTTTTATGGTAATTCAAGTTAGAATATGAACATGCCCTACTTGACTGACTTTCACCCTATATGAGTTTAAAAGATCAATATAAAAGTCCATAGATAGAGTTTGACTGTTAAAAAGCCTGAATAATCATGTGTCATATGTTTAGTGGTCCCTGAATCTATAATTCAAGATTGAGGATAAAAATAAGAAAGACATGAGAGACAATGAAAATCAGTTGTTCTAATACTAGCACTGTTGGCGAAAGTAATGCCTCAGAAATCTAATCTCCCTATTGTCCAATTTTGACATGTTGAAGTAGCTAGAAGAGGCGGGTGAACTACTCTTGTATGATTGCTTCCCTATTGTGTTGTTTTCCTCATTATTTATTAATTGCATGACATTTTTTTATGTCATATGTGCATCATTATGAGTACTTTATTGGAAGTTTCCGGACTTAATAAACTTAAAATTTGGTGGGAAACCAACTATCCTATAACATTTTTCAACTGTGTGTCCTAGTTCTCTGCAATAGCTACAGATCTGGTTGGCTTTTCTTCCTTCAAAGCTTCCTTTCAATGTTTGTTCTGTATTCCATGTTCTTAGGTTGGTGAAGTTTTGGTTTGAATTCATGAAGGCATGCTTTAATGAATGATTTCCAGTGTTAATCTCCCTTTGCTTCTCATCTTGGATCAAAAAGGAGTAAGCTTTATTGTTGTAGGGAGAGGGTTTATCATATATTTTTGACTGGAGCATAAGCATCATTAAACCCCCATCAAGAACTGAATTAATCTCTCATATTGTAAATATTTCACCGTATTCTCCTTTCCTAAACT
Organism: Nicotiana benthamiana; assembly: GCA_034376525.1. Classification (NCBI taxonomy): domain Eukaryota; kingdom Viridiplantae; phylum Streptophyta; class Magnoliopsida; order Solanales; family Solanaceae; genus Nicotiana; species Nicotiana benthamiana. Next base: position 45,367,401 of record CM067326.1, read on the forward strand.
AGAACACTTGCAAGAACAATTCACATATGTTCGAAGTATCCAACTCATCCCAGATCTTCTTTACTTTTGGTATAATAACCTGCTATATCTGAGTTTCCTAATAACCTGCTATATCTGAGTTTCCTTGAACTAAATCAGTCAGCTCTTTGCAGCTGACGAAGTTGGGCTCTATTGCATTTCTCGAACCTGTCCTCAAGCTCATTCCAAATGTCCCTAGCGGACTTCGAATAGATAACACTTTCTGCAAATTCTTTTGAAAGAGAGTTCATGAGCAAAGATATAACCATGTCAATGCACCTATTCCAAGCCTAGAGGAGCTCTGAGTTCATATTTGGTTCTGGATGGCTCATAGCTTGTGATGGCTCAAAAGGTCATCAGTTATTTTAAATGTCAATTTTGCGTCTCGAGGCCATAAAACCCTCTTTTTGTCTCACCTCGATTTGCGTGCATAGTCTTGTGATGATCCAAAAGGTCACCACTTGCTTTTAATTAAATTTTATGTCTCCAAAGTCTTAAAAACCTTATTTAAAGTCACCTCAATTTACGTGCATATTCTGGACGCATAACCGGAAAGCTTAAATATGAAAACTGTGAAAATGATAAGTTTTGATTATAAAATAAGCTAATTTGACTTAGGTCAATATTTTAGGTAAGCGGATCCGGACCTATGATTTGATGGTCCCGGAGGGTCTATAAAAAATATGGGACTTGGCTTATGCCCGGAATCGAATTCCAAGATCCCAAGCTCGAGAAATGAATTTTTAAAGGAAATCATTTTTTAAATTGTTTAAGAAATTTGAATGAAATTTGATTAGAACATGATGGTGTCGGGCCTGTATTTTGGTTCTGATGCCTGGTACAGGTCTTACATATGATTTAAGATATTTTTGTAAATTTTGATGAAAAATGGATGTCGTTTTACGTGATTCAAACCGAAATAGCTAAGGTAAATGTAAGAAGTTTGAGAAATTCTTTGATTGAGGTTTAATTTGTTATTAATGATGTTATTTTGGTGATTTTATTACACGAATAAGTTTGTATGATATTTTTGAGTTAGTACGTATGTTTGGTTTGGAGCCTCGAGAGCTCGGGCGAGTTTCGGATAGGTGTCGGAGTGTTTTCAGACTTAGAAAAATTGCAGTACTACTGTCTGCTAGTGTCCAATCATTTGTGCTATGCGATCGCATAGCTAAGTCCAGAATCGAATAATGTAATTTTCAGGGGTTTATTTTTATTCTATGAGATCGCGTAGTGTCTCCTGCGATCGCGTAGGGTTAAGCCTGAGAGGTCCTTCTTTTGTTCTATGTGATCCCACAGTCCACTCCGCGATCACAATGTGTTAGCCCCCAGCCTTCATTTCCTTCTACACGATCACATGGTATAGTCTGTGATCACAGTGATCAGTCTCAGTTATTCTATGAAATCTCATCCTTTTTTCTGCGATCGCGTAGGCCAAATCCACCCAAATATTTTAAATGTTCACAAACCGTAGCCATTCGGGATTTTGACCAAATTTCATAACTTCTTCTCTCACCTCTTGGGCAATTTTTGAAGAGTTTCTTCGCCATAACTTCATAGGTATGTAATCCTAAGCTTGTTTTCTTCAATTTTATCAACACCCATTAGATTCCTAATCCTAAAACGTGAGATTAAGGGTAGAAAATTAGGGATTTGGGTAGAATTAGGGCTTTTTAATTAATTGTTATTTATACCTCATTTTTTGGGTCGAATTTGAAAATAAATTATATATTCAAGCTCATGGGTGAATGGGTGATCAGGTTTTGGTTCAAACCTCGTGCTTTGACCAAGCAGGTCCGGGGTCGATTTTTGGATTTTTTGGGAAGAATGATTGGAAAGCTATAATTAAGAATTGAAATTGGATTGTTTAGCATTTATTGATGTTATTAAGTCGATTATGTATAGATTCAATTGGGTTTGAGCCAAATTTGAAAGGAAAAGGGGTGTTTGAGGCTTGAGTTGGCCGTGGAAGTTCGAGGAAAGTGTCTGGTCTAACCTTATCTTGAAGGATTAGGAGTTGTGTCATATTTGCTAATTGCTTCTTGTTGTGTCCTATGTATAGGCATGGTGACGAGTATCTATGTGTTGGTGTCGAGTATGACCATGAGTCTTAAATTGATATATGTTGTGTTCTTAAATGATTCTACGGATGCTTCCATTTATGACTCTCAATATTAGGCAAGGATTTAGTTTATTTTCATGGAATTTATTTATGGCTGAGTATTGGTATTAATTGAGCTAGGTAGGAGTTGAGTTAAGATTGGTTATAACTAATTCTCCCTAGCCGAAATGTTTGTTTCGATATTGTTGTTCCCTTGCTGGGAAGTCATTATATTGTTGTTGTTTCCTTGCCCGAAAGTTATTATATTGCTATGTTCCCTTGTCGAGAAGTTATTATATTGCTCTGTTCCCTTGCCTGGATTTCCTTATGATTTTTGTATTGTCTTGAAATGGGAGCGGACGGTATGCCTACCACAAGTTATGATGAAATGGGAGCAGGCGGTACACCTACCACAAGTTATGATAAAATGGTAGTGGGTGGTACGCCTACCACAAGTTAATTAATGAAATGGAAGCGGGTGGTATGCCTACCACTTTTTATGATGAAATAGGAGCGGGTGGTACGCCTACCATAAGTTATAATAAAATGAGAGTGGGTGGTTCACCTATCACAAGACTTAATGAAATGGGAGTGGTTGGTACGCTTACCACAAGATTTATTGAAATGGGAGCGGGTGGTATGTCTACCACAAGATATGAGAAATGGGATGGGGTTGCACACCTGCAACAAGACATGAACTGAAAGTGAAATCTACCTTTATTTCCTTATTCGTGTTAGAAGTTAAATTTTGGTTTCCTTATTATTTTCATAAGATACGATTTTTATCTGCTATCCGTGAAGTATGTTCCCCCTTCCCCGCTTTAATTGTATGTTTCTGTTTATCTTTCTTCTACATATATATATATATAGACACACATACACACACACACACACACACACACACACACACATATATATATATGTATGTATATATATATATATATATATATATATATATATATATATAGTTGCACAAGGTTTATCTAGATTTAGTCCAGGCTTGTCACTAACTCGCGGGGGTTAGGCCAGGCACTTACCAGCTTATGGGATCGGTTGTCATGATACTACACTTTGTACTCTGTGCAGATACCAGAGCAGCACTTGGTCAGCAACAGTAGGGGAGCCAGCCTTCAGCCCATCGAGATTTTGAGGTAGTCTTGCAGGCGTCCATGGGCCCCGGCGTCTCTTCTATCAGTTATGTTCTCTTATCATTTGTACTCGAGACCGACCATGTTCTTTCTTTCAAACACTTATATGTAATAATCATAGATAGTTCATGAATGTTGTGATACCAACTTCTGGGTAGAGGCATATGTTGATTTCCACATTATCTTGGTATTACAATCATTTATGTCTTCCGTTTATCCTCATCTTCCACTATTATTTGATTGTTGATTGTATGTTAAGTTAATTGGTTTAAAAAGGGCTTAAATAAAAGAAATTGAATTTTTTGCATTTCGTGGCTTGCCTAGCTTCTACGAGTAGGCCCCATCACGACTCACGAGGGTGAGAAATCCAGGTCGTGACAAGTCCAGGCGTATATCCGGAAAGCTTTTATGTGAAAATTTAAGGAAAATGCTAATTTAGCCTTTAACATTGATTTTAAGTTGACTTCGGTCAATATTTTGGGTAAAAGTATCGGGCCCTTGATTCAACGTTCCCAGATGGTCCGTAGAAAAATATGGGACCTGAGCGTATATTCCTAATTGAATTCCGAGGTCCCAAGCCTGAGAAATGAATTTTTGGAAAGAATTGTTTAATAAAAGTTATAAGAATTTTTGAAAACTTAAATATGTTTAAGGTTAATGGTATTGGCGCCCGTATTTTGGTAAGTTGAATATGGTCTTTAGTTGTGCCTGTAAAATTTGGTTAATAAGGAATTCATATGACGTGAGTCGGACCCTCGGTTATGAAATTTTAAACTTAAGAATTCTTGAGATTTTTCTTAGATTTTGATGTTAAATTCATTGTTAAAGATGTTATTTTGGCGATCTGATCGCATGAATAAGTCTGTATGATGCTTTTAGATTAGTATGCATGTTTGGTTTGGAGCCCCGAGGGTTCGTGTGAGTTTAGGATGAATTTGGAACATTTTTAAACTTAGAATTTCTGTTGTCATAGTTGTTGCAGGTGCACAGGTAATTCCTTCTTCGCATTCATGAAGGAACTCTCGCGAACACGAAATGCAAAGTGAGACAAAAGAAAATTCCTTCTATGTGAATGCGAGACATAGGTCGTGAACATGAAGCATTGGGAGTGTTACCCTTCACAAATGCGGAAATGCTATTACGAACGCAAAGGCCATTTGGAAAGGAACTGCGAGAAGGGGAAAATGCTCTACGCGAACGTCACAATTGGCTCGTGAACACGAAGGTCATGGGTGAACCTTCGTGAATGCGTACAGTACCTCACGAACGCAAAGGCTCTTCTAGATAAAGCTTTGCGAACGTGACAGACCCTTCACGAACGCGAAGAAGGTCTGTCCAGTGAATTAAAAACAGAACAAAATGGGAATAAGCCATATTTTCACATTTTCTTCCCTAAAATTAGACCTTGGGTGATTTTTGAAGAAACGTTTTAATACCAAATCATATGTATGTCTTCCTAAACCCATCTCCTTCATTTTTCATTAACACCCATAAGATTTCTAGCCCTAAATATTTTTCTTCCATTTAAGAATTAGGGATTTTAGGTAGAATTAGGGATTTTTAAATAATTAAGATTTTTTGGGGTCGAATTTTGAAACTAATTGTATATTTGAGCTCGTAGGTGAATAAATAATCGAGTTTTGGTCTGAACCTCGTGTTTTGACCAAGCGGGCTCGGGGTCAATTTTTTACTTTTTGGTAAAATTGATAGAAAACCTATAATTTAGCATTAGGGTCGAATTTATTAGCATTTATTGATGTTGTTAAATTGTTTTGGGTTAGATACAAGTAAATTGGACGCAAAATCTAAAGGGGAAGCGGCACTTGAGGCTTGAGTTTGGCCGTGGAAGTTAAGGAAAGTGTTTGGTCTAACCTTAGCTTGAGGAAATAGAGGTTGTGGTCCTATCTACTATCTATTAATTATTGAGTACAACATGTAGGTGTGGTGACGAGTATCTATACATTGGAGTCAAGCATGCCCATAAGTCTTACACAATATTTGTTCTGACTCTATTATGATTGTCCATGCTTAATATGATGATATTCAATGTTGAATAAGGCTTATGGAAGTATTCTTAGTAATTGAACATTGTTGAACATTGGCTCAAGTTGAGATTTTTATTGTGAAGTGATTGTGGAAATGAGAAGATATTTTTTGATATTGTTTTCCTTGCCGGGATGTTATTGCTTATGATATTGTTTCCCTTGCTGGGATATTATTGTTATACTATTTTTATTCAATTGAGATTTTATTTATTCACTTGCTCGAACTGTTTGCGATTGTTGCTTGAGTAAGGAAGAGTGGGAAGCACGAATGGTGATACCATACGTGATATTTGTGAGTGAGTAATAATGCACGAAGGGTGATGTCGTGCCGATATTGTGAATGTAAAAGAATGAAAGATGATGACGTGCCATGATATGAGTGATAATGCACGAAGGATAATGTCGTTCCATGATTATGTGAGGCAAAAGCACGAAGGGTGATGTCGTGCCGAATATATTGATTCTTATAATGAGAATGAGAGTAAAAGCACGAAGGGTGATGTTGTGCACTTGTTACTATTTTCCTTATTCTTGCTCATAATTGAATTATGGTGTTCCTTGTGCTTCTCTACTGAAAATTTGTTAGTACTTGATATTCCCCGCAGCATGTTCCCATTCCCATCCTTAACTGCTAGTTTCTGTTATTATTATTTGTTATATATGATATAACTACACAGGTTTACTTGGTAGTCTTGTCCTAGCCTTGTCGCTACTTCGCCGAGGTTAGGCTCGAAACTTACCATCATATAGGGTCAGTTGTGATGATACTACACTTAGCACTGTGTGAAAATCCTGGTATTGGAGCTTTTGGACCATAGCAAGGTTATTGCCTTCAGTCCAGCGGAGACCCAAGGTAGCCCTGAAGATGTCGGCAGTCCATGGCGCCCCCTTCTATCCTTTCCATCTTATTTTTATTTATTTTAGAGACAAACTTGTGTTTTCTATTCATACCACTATACGTAGTATTCGTAGATGGTTTGTGACATTTTGACACCAATTTTGGGTAGAGTTGTATTTTGGATTTTTTACGAGTATTTAATTAAATTATTAGATTTTGCCTTCCTCATTTCTTTTATTATTATTGTTATTCCACTATTAATCACATGTTAATTTGAATTGTGAAAAGGTTAGGTGAAAAGGGCAATAAAATCTGTAAGACTCGGCTTGTCTAGTTGTCACGAATAGGCACAATCACACCTTTTAAGGGTAGAAAATCTGGATCGTGAATAGTTGATATTAGAGCTCTAGGTTTCTTAGGTCTCATAATTTACGGACAAGCTTAGTAGAGTCTGAGGGATCATTACAACGACATCTGTGTTTATCCCCAGAGGCTATAGAGTTAGGAAAAACTTCACATCTATTTTTTCTTGTCATATGACTTGATTTCTCAATGCTAATTGAACTTCTACTCTGTTCTTTCATAGATGGTGAGAACACAAACCACTTCATCAGCTGACGAGCAGCCCGAGCTCCCAGTAGCAACTCCTGCAAGGGGCAGAGGTTGAGGTCGTGCTAGGGCCCAAAGCAGAGCTCAGCCTAGAGCTCGAGCAGCAGCACTATTGGCGAAGCCTCGGGTTGAGTTTGATGATGAGGTTCTAGCCCAGACAGCTCCAGCAGGACCAGCTCAGGTCCCAGAGGGTTTCATCTCCACCCCAGTACTTCAGGATGCACTAGTTCGTCTAGTGGGGCTTATGGAGAACGTCAGGCAGGCAGGCATCTTTATCGTAGCACCAGCTATCTCTCATGCTGGAGGAGGAGCCCAGACTCATGTCACTCGCAATCTAGAGTAGATGGCCCCCCAATTTCAGACTCCAGCAACTCAACCAATTAGAGTAGTTCAGTCAGATGTTGTGGCACAAATCAGTGAGGGGCCAGCTATGTCTATTGATGCCTTGTGGAGGTTAGACAGTTTCACTAAGATTTTTACTACCACTTTTTGTGTTACATCTTCTGAGGATCCCTAGGATTATTTGGACAGTTGTCATGAGGTTCTACAAAACATGATGATAGTGGAGATCAGTGGGGTCGACTTTGCTACTTTTTGTCAATTTGGATTCACCAAGACTTGGTGGAGAGATTATTATTTGGATAGATCAGCTGGGCCACTGTTTTGACTGGGATCAGTTCTCTCAGCTATTTCTGGAGAAGTTTCTTCCTATCACTCAAAGGGAGAACTATCGGAGGCAGTTTGAGCGTCTCCGGCAGGGTTTTATGACTATCACTCAGTATGAGACCAGATTTATAGATTTGGCCTGCCATGCTCTTCTCATACTTCCCACTAAGAAAGAGAGAAAGACAAAGAGAGAGTGTGTGTGTGTGTGAGAGGAGGTTCATTGAAGGACTCGTTAAGCCTAGTCATTTGCAGATGGCTAAGGAGATATGGAGCAAGATTTATTTTCAGGATGCGGCCAATGTGGCCAAGAGAGTTGAGATGGTTGTATTACAGGGCAATGATCAGGGGTCTGACAAAAGGCCTCATCATTCGGGTAGGTTCAGTGGTGGCTCGTCTGGAGGCAGGTATTCTTTTGGCAGGGTCCATCCTTTTATGCCGTTTCATTCAGCACTACAAGTTTCTCACGGTGCTCTAGGTGGTTGTGGTTCTTATATGTGGTATTCTGATCAGGTGCCCTACAGTGCATCTCCAGCTCCTATCAGTGCACCTTCACTCCTGATTTTTCAGGGTCGTTAGTCCCAATAGACGAGGGCTTGTTATACTTGTGGTAACACAAGGCATATTACTAGTTTTTCCCTCAAGCATCGAGCAGCTCTTAGCATCAGGATTCTCGTGCCTTGGTTCAAGCATCGAGTGTTCCACCCCCTCCCAACCAGCTAGAGGTAGAGGTAGAGGTGCTAAAGGTGGAGTTAGAGGTGCTAGAGGTGGAGGCAGAGGTATAAGAGGTGGAAGTCAGACCGCTAGAGGTGGAGGCCAGCCAGTAGGAGGTTGTCCTAGAAACGTCGTTCAAGGTGGTGCGTCCCTTCCCCGATCTTATGCTCTTCCAGCCAAGCTTGAGGCTGAGGCCTCTGATGTAGTTATCACATTTACTGTTTTAAATTGTAGTAGAGATGCTTCAGTTCTATTTGATCCAGGGTCTAGATATTTATATGTGTCATCTTATTTTGAATTGTGTTTGGTCATGCCTAGTGATTCTTTGAGTGCTCTTCTATATGTGTCTAAACCGGTGGGCAATTCTATTATGGTAGATCATGTATAGTGTTGATTGGGGGTCTTAAGACCCGAGTAGATCTATTACCTTTGGACATTGTTAATTTTGATGTCATATTGGGGATGGACTGGTTATCACCTTACCAAGGTATCCTGGACTGTGATGCCAAGACTGTAACCTTAGCCTTTTCGGGGTTTTCTCATATTTGAGGGCTTGGTGTATGGTTGATAAGGCATGTTTGGCCTATTTGACATATGTTTCTGATTCTAGCACCGAGGTTTCTTCTATGGATTCCGTGCCTGTTGTTCGTGAGTTCCCCGAGGTATTTCCTTCAAACCTATTGTGCATACCACTCGATAGAGATATTGACTTTTGTATTGATCTGTCCGGGCACTCAGCCTATTTCTATTCCTCCATAACGCATGGCTCCGCTAGAGTTGAAAGAATTGAAGGAGCAGTTGCAAGACTTGCTTGATAAGGGCTTTATTTGTACGTAGTGTCTCGCCCTGGAGTTCACCGGTGTCATTTGTGAAGAATAAGGATGGGTCGATGAGGATGTGTATAGATTATAAGCAGTTAAATAAGGTCACAATCAAGAATAAGTATTCATTGCTGAGGATTGATGATTTGGTTGATAAGCTTCAGTGTGCCAAAGTGTTTTTGAATATTGATTTGGGATTTGGCTACCATAAGTTGAGGATTAGGGTATCTGATGTTCCTAAGATAGCTTTCCGCACTCGGTACGAGCATTATAAGTTCTTAGTCATGTCATTTGGGTTGACAAATGCCCCAGCATCTTTTATGGACTTGATGAACCGAGTGTTCAATCCTTAACTGGATTCCTTCGTTATAGTCTTCATTAATGATATTTTGATCTATTCCCGTAGTCGGGAGGAGCATGTGTAGCATCTTCGAGTCATTCTCCAGACTTTGAGGGATAATCAGTTATATGCTAAGTTTTCGAAATGTGAGTTTTGGTTGGGATCAGTTGCTTTCTTGGGTCATGTTGTATCAGCAGAGGATATTCAGGTGGATCCAAAGAAAATAGAGGAAGTCAAGGACTGACCTAGACCCGCATCAGCTATAGAGATCTGAAGTTTCTTGGTCTTGATAGGCTACTACCGTCGATTTGCGAAGGGGTTTTCATCTATAGCAGCCTCGATAACCAGGTTTACCTAGAAGGGTGCCCAGTTCAGGTGGTCGGATGAGCCTGAGGCGAGCCTTCAAAAGCTCAAGACAGCTTTGACTACGGCGCCGGTGTTGGTTTTTCCTAAAGGTTCAGGGCCATATACAGTGTATTGTGATGCATCTCGTATTTAACTTGGTGCAGTGTTCATGCAGGATGGAAAGGTCATTGCCTATGATTCACGATAGTTAAAGGTTCACGAGAAGAATTATCCAGTTCATGATTTGAAGCTAGCAGCCATTGTTCATGCGTTGAAGATTTGAAGGCACTATTTATATGGCGTATCATAAGAGCTGTTCATGAATCACAAGAGTTTGCAGTACTTGTTCAATCAGAAGGAGCTAAATTTGAGACAGAGAAGCTGGTTAGAGCTACTGAAAGACTATGATATCATTATCTTATATCATCCAGGGAAGGCCAATGTAGTGGCCGATGCTTTAAGTAGAAAGTCAGTCAGCATGGGTAGTCTTGTGTATATTCCTGTCAGTGAGAGACTGCTTTCTTTGTATGTTCAAGCTTTAGCCAATTAGTTCATGAGGTTGGATGTTTCTGAGTCGAGTCGTGTGTTAGCTTGTACAGTTGCTTGTTCTTCATTATTTGAGTGTATCAAAGATTGGCAGTATGATGATCCTCATTTGTGTATCCTTAGGGACACAGTACGGCACGATGGTGCCAAGCAGGTTTCAGTTGGAAATAAGGGAGTTTTGAGGATGTGGGGTTGTATTTGTGTGCGTAATGTAGATGGACATTGAGAGTTGATTCTAAAGGAGGCTTATAGTTCTCGGTACTATATTTATCCGGGCCCCACTAATATGTATTAGTACGATGGCATTATTGGTGGAGAAGAATGAAGAACTATATTGTTGTGTATGTGGCTCGATGTTTGAATTGTCAGCAGGTAAAGTACGAGCATCAAAGACCGGGTAGGTTGTTTCATAGGATTGAGATTCCTGGGTGGAAGTGAGGAGTATCATTATGGACTTTATTGTTGGTCTCCCATGGACTCATGGGAAGTTTTATGCAGTGTGGGTTATTGTTGATAGGCTTACCAAGTCAGTGCATTTCATTAATGTGGCAGTTTTCTATTCTTCTAAGCGGTGGCAGAGATTTACATTCAGGAGATTATTCGTCTTTATGGTATGCCCATGTCTATTATTTTAGATCGCGGTACGCATTCCACCTTACACTTTTGGAGAGCAGTCAAACATAAGTTGGGCACACGGGTCAAGTTGAGCACATCATTTCATCCTCGGACAGACGCACAGTCCGAGCGTACTATTTAGATTTTGGAAGATATGATCTGAGCTTGTGCTATTGACTTTGGAGGCTCGTGAGATCAGTTCTTTCCTTTACCAGAGTTTGCATACAACAACAGCTATCAATCGAGCATCTAGATGGCTCCCTACGAGGCATTAAATGGTCGATAGTGGTTGCTGGTTAAATGGCTTGAGCCGGGAGAGGCTCAATTATTGGGTAGAATCTAGTACAAGATGCCTTGGACAAGGTTAAGATCATTCAAGATAAGCTTTGTACAACTCAGTCCAGGCAAAAGAGTTATGCCGACCATAAGGTTTGTGATGTGGCATTCATGGTTGGCGAGCGGGCGTTGCTTCAGGTGTAGCCTATGAAGGGTTTGATGAGATTTGGAAAGAAGGGCAAGATAAGCCCTAGATTCATTGGTCCTTTTAATATTCTTGACGAGCGGGAGGGGTAGCTTACAGACTTGCATTGCCGCCGAGTTTATCAGCTGTGCATCCAGTTTTTCATGTGTCCATGCTTCATAAGTATTCCGGCGATCCATCCTACGTGTTAGACTTTAGCACTGTCTAGTTGGACAAGGCCTTGTCCTATGAGGAGGAGCCAGTATCTATTCTAGACAAGCAGATTCGTCAGCTGAGATCGAAGAGTTTTCCTTCAGTTTGTATTCAGTGGAAAGGCCAGACTATTGAGGCAGTAACCTGGGAGTCCGAGTCCGATATGCGAAGCCTAAATCCCCGTCTTTTTTACGACTCAGGTACTTCTTTTCTATGTCCGTTCGAGGACGAACGGTTGTTTTAGAAGTGTAGAATGTAATGACCTAAAAGGTCACCGCTTGTTTTAAAAGTCAATTCTGTGTTCTGAGCCCTTAAAAACCTTTTTTTTGTCTCTCGTCGAATTGCGTGCGCAATCCGGGCATATATCCAGAAAACTTCTATGTGAAAATGAGGAAAATTCTACTTTAGCCTTTAAAATTGAATTTAAGCTGGCTTCGGTCAACATTTTGGGTAAACGGATCCGGACCTTGTGAGCATGTGATTTTTGCCTTGCATGAATTACTCCTATAAATTTAAATAAAATCATTTCTTTTATTGGTTTGCAATATTGTGAATTTTTGTGGCGTCCTTCGTTGTTTGCATTTTATTTGTGTATTTTAATTAGTAAAAATATTAAAAATTTATTTCATGTGCATTTAGGAGTTAATTCACATTTTAAGAATTATTCAGCAATTTAGTCATTTTATAAAAAATGAAAAATCAAAAATATACCTTAATTTGCACATTTAAGTTTAAGTTTGATTTTTAAGTAATTTTTCTCTTAATCTTATTTTAATTATTTGTGATAATAATTATTGTAGGATTAGTTAGGGTTTTTATAGGTTAATTAAGGATTTATAACTTAATTTAGGTTTTAAATAATTTTAAAAAATAAAAAGAAAAAATGAAAAAAAGTAAAAGAAAATCTGAAAATCAATTCAAAAGAAGAAGACCCAATTGGGCAATTTCAAATTAAAATTTCACCCCAAAGACCCCAAACCCGTCTGATTCTTGACCCAAACTCGTTCCCTTAACCCGGTCCAAGCCCCCTCCCCCATAGCCAAACGACGTCATTTGGATGAATAAATCTCAGCCGTCTAGGATCTTTGATCCAACGGTTAAGAACTGGCCTATACTTAGTATATAAATGTCCAAAACCTCACCCACCCCTCAAAACCCCTCTAGGTCCCGTCTCTAACCCCCCATAACCGAAACCCGAGAACCACCCTAACACCGCCATCCTCCGCCATGTGCCGCAAGCCGAAATTTGCCTATGTCGGCGGCGGAACTCCGATCTGCCCCAAATTTACACCATTTGACTGGCTCACCCTTCTCTATCCAAATATATAACCACTTTCCCTCAAATATTACCAGAGCTTCTAGAATATCAGTTTGAATCACTAACTCCGTTGCCTTGTACGACGGTGCCACCCCCAAATCACTTCAAATCTATACCTTGCAACCCCCATGCCTCCCTCATGCCAAATCCATACTCAATATCACTCAAACACCTCCATGATCTCCCAAAACCCAAATATAAGGTTTCCCAGTTTCTCTGATAGTGCATGAAGGCCCTAGCTCGAAGTTCAGAGTATGATGCAACTAAGCTAAGTCTTCTATGTTTCTTTGTCTTATTTTATTTTCCCTCTGCCTCATCTCTTCTTTGTAAAGTTGTTTATTTTGAGTTTAAGTAATTAGGGTATCAATCTTATTTGTCTTTCAGAGTCTAATTAAGTTAATTAGCGCTATTCTAGTTAATCAGTATCATGCTCTTGAATTAGGTTTAATTCGAATTTAGTCAAGTAGTGTCAGTCTTGAGTTGAATAATTAACTTAGGGTTAATTGAATCTCATTTGTTTAATCAGTTTTGATTCAAGTTGCATTAACATTTTTGTTGCATGACTGCTATCTGTAACCCTTGAAGGTCCAGTAGTCTATTACTCGATTTAGGTTTAGGTTTGTTTAATTATCCATTAGGAAATCATGCAAGTGTGTGTATAATTCATGATTTTGATTTTTTTCATTGATTGATAAGAATTGTCGTATTTGAAAATTTGTTTGCTTGAACTAGTTTGAAGTTTCAGAATCTGTCAAGGGGTAGAAAGTAATTAGTAGGATACTTGAGGGTAGTATAGGACAATACACCTAGAGAATCTTTAGGTAACAATAACAGAAGCTTCTAGCAAGGGGTACCCTGTAAATTTTGATGTAAAACTTGGTCCACAAGTCAAAAAACTAAAGGACTAAAATGAAAATAAAATATAAATGTGCCCTAGTTTGCTTGCTTATAAAGGCAAGCTTTCTTGTCTTAGAAGGCAAACTTTGAAGGTTAAAAATTTCTGGAAAAAAAAAGAGATTCCGGATGAAGAAGATTTGGAGCAGTAACAAATTCTGAAGATTAAAAAGCATAAAAAAAACTCTGAAACTCCTAGATAGCTTAAATTTGGAAAATATTGTTCCATTAAGATTTTCACTTTGAATTTTGAAGCTCCATATCTCTGAATGATAGTTGGTCATATATGGGTGGTTGAAATGGCTTGAATTTGGTTCCTGTTGAAAGTTTGGGTAGATTCTGTGGTCAAACTACTGTTTCATTGGTTATTTTTGTGTGGATTTCCTGGGTCTTAATTGCTGAAATTGGTGTTGCTGGGTTACTGCTGTTGGATTTCTTCTTAAGCTTATAACTTCCTTGTTTATTTGCTATATCAGGTACTTGTCCTTGACCTAAGCATGTAAAATAGTGCATGGGTGTTTTATGGAAGAAGGAATGGATATATGGTTTTCCTGCTTCCATATTTTCTCTCTACTTAGTTTATTTTATAGCAGTGTCAGTTATTTTTTGTATGAATTATGCTTAAAGACTTTAAGTTTCATATTGGGATTGTAATAAGGCTACTAGAATTGATGGTTTCCATGTGAATGGTTCATGGATTGATGTATTGATAGATATCGCCATTACTTTTAAATCTGTATTATGTTGTTAAATTATAGGATTATACTTCTAATTGTTATAGTTAACATTGAACATGCAAGTAAGGTGAGACTAGGGAATCTTTGGATCAGTGCTCAAATTCTGACTCTGATTTTCTGATTTGGAGCCTAGACGTACCCGGGCTCTTAAGCCCATATTGGGCTTGGTCTCACGCACTACATATGGTATTTACAGTTTTGAGAGCATTTTAATGGCTGAATGGAACTGATATTAGGTATATTATGTTTCGAATTAGATTTTTGGGATTTTAGATTTAAATTACTTCATGCATTCTTGATACATTCCAATCAGTTCAAAATTGGCGAATGTTGTGGTATTCATTGCTGATTGCACTGAAATGATAAGTGTAGGTTAGAATGTTAAACTTGTGATTGGAATTTATGTTAGTCTGGCTATTACTGAAATTGTGCATGCTCCTGTTTAAAAGTTGCCATACATTTGATCATGCTTAAGGGTAGTTAATTTTATTCTCAAATTTCTGAAATATTTGAAGCTTTATGGTTATAATTATCAGTGTTGTTGGAGCCTTTGAACCAGTAATTCGCGTAGGGATTATAGTTCTCTTTAAAATCGATCCTCTATTGCGACCCTTGTAGAGAAATTTGTAGTCGCGATTAGCATTTTAACTGACTAGGCCCTTATCAATGGCGCGCCGTGTAATAAAATGACAAATGTGTGACCCACTTTTTAATTGGCTTTAAACCGTAGAGTCCGAGGTGCACCACTTAGCGAATTTTCGTGGCCCTCGCACACTCAAACACACAAAATTGCCTTAGGCGCGCTAGTTAAATAATTTATCTTCCTAATTACGGGTGCGTATTTATGTTACCTAAATCCAATTCTCAACATTAGGTAAAATGTGTTGCGAGCTACGGTTGCATGTATGTGACGTGGTTCGAAACGCATTTTAACAACGTTACAATCTTCTAAAAATTAAATAAAAGCGGTTTAAAAGTAAAATCGGCACATACATACAAATGTATTAAAATTAGATAATCGAGCCAAATATAAAAACTGGCCGACCGTGTTAGAATCACGAAACTCGGGAGTGCCTAACACCTTGTCCCAGGTTAACAGAATTCCTTACCCGAATTTCTAGCTCGCAGACTATATACAGAGTCAAACCTTCCTCGATTTAGGATTTAAGCCGGTGACTTGGGACACCATTAATTATCCCCAGTGGTGACTCTGAAATCTCTTGAATAAATAAATCTCATTTCAATTGTCCTTTAATTGGAAAAACTCCCTTATCTACACCCTTCGTGGGGCTATAGATGTTAAAAAGGAGGTGTGACAGCTCTGGCGACTCTGCTGGGGAACGAACCCAGAATCTCTGGTTCAGGGTTCAAGAATTCGAGCTTTAAATAATTGTTGCATCTGGCTTTATTATTATCTGATTTTATTGTGTTTCACCACTTTAATATTTTTTGGACTGTATATAAACTGCCGCGAAACCCTTCTCTTCTCTCGTTCGGGGATGTGTTCGCTGGTCGAGACTCCCTATTCTGTTAGTGTCATACCTTCAAGTAAGAAAGAGGTTCGGACAAGTTAAAAAGCCGGATGACCTTTTGGTTCCTGGTATGTAGTCCCCCCTCGACTCATAATCTAGATCCTATACCAAGGTTTTAAACCTATAATAACTTAATCACATACCGGAGCCCTAGTAGGAGCATTTATTCTGTGATATGATAAGCAAAAATATACAATTCTAAACATAACTTTTGCCTCACTAAAAGAGGAAAAGAGGATACTCTAATTACTTTATTTAAATCCTTTATTACTAATGAATGCCCCACATTATTAGTAAGAGACCCTACTTTAATTTTGCTTTACGTGTTCTTTTAGAACAAGGAGGAGCCAAATTGAGATCTGTTGCATCTTGGGGCACACACCTGAGATCCTAACGAATATTTTCACCAGTATTTAGTATTTACTCACACCTTAATCTAAACAAAATCCTGATATTAACCGTCAGATAAGATATTTCCCATTCCTTCATTAAAATCTTCCGTCTAAATTCAAGCTTTCATTATCCCGTAGAGCAGCTGATGATAACAGTAAAGTAGAATACCATCATTGCCTGTAATGGTCGGTAGGTCACAGCGGATTAGTGGGCCCTACTTTTTATACACGTATCATAAGCACAGTTCTTATCCTTTCAGATGTCCCACGTGTCCAGAAAGGCCACCATTCTATTGATTAGTATAGTATTTGATTAAATACTTCAATTAATTAAAAGCTTTTCTGATTACTTATACTGAGGAAAAGTTATGGTTTAAAATCGGTTACAGGCTTACAGCTGGCAGTCGTCAGAGCAACACGTTCACAAAATGTCGAAGCTTTCTCTCTCCTCCTTCTGTCCTCCTCCGTTGACGTCGTCTTCTTCCACCTCGCAGCAGCAGCGGAGTCGTTCATTCAGAGTCGGCGCGTGTGTTTCACTTGCATCGGTCTCCGTTTCGTGTTCGAAGCAGCCGAAAGTTGTTGTCACCAGAGAACGCGGCAAGAACGGCAAGCTCATGAAATCTCTGGTACTCAATAAGGATATCAACTTTCCGGTTATATATATATTTTTTCCTTTTCAGTTTTAATTTGGTTCTCATGAATAATGTTGAAGTTCTAGGGTTAGTGATTGTTGCGAGATAAAATTTTTTTGTGGAGACTATGTTTTTGTATGTTTTCCGTAGCTACATTGGGATAAAGGAAGTGACACATTAGATGTTTGATCAAATGCTTAAACAAATTAAACTATTTAGCTGCCGATCACTTGCATTTCTAGGATGAGTACGATAGAGTGGTGAAAGGAAACAGTGAACTGCAAATTAGCCTGTCGAAAAGAAAAAAACTGCAAATTAGTCTAATAATCAAGAGGAGTTTGGTTTAGCGGTTCCGTGAGGGACTAGGCATAGCTTAGAAGAGATTGTGTTCATAAACTTGATTCAACAAACTCATCGGAAGGATGTGGTGAAGAGCATAGAATCATGTGCAGAGCATAGAGCATAGAATCGGAAGGATGTGTTCTGGATTTACTATTTGGTCTGTTTGGTATGAAGGAAATATTGTTCTAAAGAATTTGAAGAATAAGTCATTTCTGGTGTTTTCTTGCCAGAAAGAGGCATAATTTCATCTCTTAGCTTCATATCAATGCTTCAATATTACTTAGACATTATTATTGTTCTTTAATACTCAGAAATTTCATAAAGCATTATCCAATTTGATAGCACTATTATCAATCTTTACGAATGTTTTTTGCAGAAGATATTTTCCACTCTACCAAACACCGGAAAGTATTTTCCAGAAAATGACTTATTTTTTAGAAAATGTTTTTCTGTCATGCCAAACACACATGTTCATGAATGGCCTGCAATACCTTTTTGTTTGCTTTCTTTTTGGGGAAAAGATAAGGCAAATGAGTGATAGATATTTCAAAAGAATTTCTCGAATCACATGGTTATCTCCTCGTGGGATAAATAGAAATGATTTAAATGAAGTAGAAAAACAATGTGTCCATAAAAAGCATTTAAGAAATCGACATGAGCGAGAGAAGGTGGGGCAAACAACTTTTTAATCAGACTAAATTTCTAACACCAAAGGTCATGGTGATCTAGATTTGATAAATGTGGCGCAAATGACTTTTTAGCATGGATGTCTCTCTATGAAGTAGTAAATGTAGTATCTTCAATAATTATGTTTTCCCTCCTTTCTTGATACAGGCCAGACATGGAATTGATTGTCTTGAGCTTCCTCTCATTCAGCACATGCATTTACCTGATCTAGGCAGGCTCACTTCTGTATTAAGTGGTAGGTTCTTGCTATCTGTGCATTGGCTTGAAAATCTTTCTTCATTCTTACTTGCCCAAGATTAACCGTTGAGCATCATTGTAATTTTTTTTTCTATAGCATTTTCCATTTCCCTTCATTGCACAAATTGGAGCTAATTTCTACTATTGGCTTTGATTTGTTTTAGAAAATATTCTATCTACTGGAAATATGTTTTGAAGGTTAGATTGGTGCTCTAGAAGTCTGAAATTATAATTTTAAATAGAGTAAATTGATGTTCTTTTCTTAGAATATAAATTTTCTAGAGCTTTCAAGGTCAAATGACATTTCTTAGGATCCTGCATGATTATCCTTTATTGAATGTGCAAAACCGAAACTTTCTAAGCACAAATATTTCTTTTTTATGGATT
The DNA here is from genome assembly GCA_034376525.1 of Nicotiana benthamiana. Lineage (NCBI taxonomy): Eukaryota > Viridiplantae > Streptophyta > Magnoliopsida > Solanales > Solanaceae > Nicotiana > Nicotiana benthamiana. Next base: position 45,386,035 of record CM067326.1, read on the forward strand.
GCGGCGGTTATTGTTTTGGGTACCCCTTTTCTGGTCTTCCTCTTGATGATGTTGGCTTCAGACGAGACTTATGGACTTGGGTAATGTTTTGAGATGGCATTTTTGGAATAACAACATATTACGCCTTCAGACACAAAATTAAGTGAAGCCATTGATTTAAGATATTACCATAGGCTATAGCAATTGTAAGCAGACAAGCTAAGTTGCACTTCCATTACTTTATTGTTATTGCTATTGCTGTTATAAGTACTAATCAAACTGCCATTGCTATATTACCCAAGGCTATAGATATTGTACACTTAAGATTAGGCCCATTTGGTACTTCCATGAATTACTTTATTATTATTTCCATTGCTGAAACTAGTACTACCATTTACTACTTCCTCTCATTTGTGAAATTCATGAATGCAACAAATGAGTATGAACACAAGCTTGAGTGCGATCATTTAAAAAACAAAAAACAAGCTTGATTGCGGCAGCAGCCACGGTATGCATTGCATGAAACCTACCTTCCCTCCTTGAGACTATACGAAGTCCTAGTTTTTCAGTTATACCTAGGTTTCTAAAAGTTGGGGTGGGTTATTCCTTCTCATTAACAAGCTATACTCTTTAGTTACTGAATACATTATGCTAGATGATAAATAAGAACATTTATGCTTCAGGAAAAATGACATATTTAGGCTTAATAGAAAGAAATTTCAATAAACATGAACAACAAATAAGACAAGTGAAAAGGAATGTTGCTCTTTAATATCTCTCAAATGGCCCCCACAAAAAGTAGCAAAAATCATGAACAGTATTTCTCTCACTTGCATGGGTATCTTGCATACCTCTGCGCATCCATTATAAATTACTGTTGATTGGTGTTCGATTATAATTCATTGCAAGCTATATCAGCAAACTTTATAACTGTGAAGTCCTCATTTCACATATGTCCTCTGGTGTCTTGAGTGGCACTAATGTTCTTTCTCCTTTCTTCTTGTGATAGCAGATGCCACGTTTGACTGGATTATCATTACTTCACCAGAGGCGGGAAAGGTTTTTCTTGATGCTTGGAAGTAAGGGCTAGGTTGAAATTTTCCATTAAGGAGGGTTAATCTTGTCTTAAGTTCTTCACCTTGTGATGTTGAATAACTAATTTATCCTTTTGACAAGTCTTTAATACCGTTCCTCTGTTGGGTAAAATCTCTGTGAAGTTTGCTTTAAAAGTATAAAAATGTTGAGCAGTATACAAGACCTGATGTTAATTTGAGTCATTTAGTGTTTGACTTGTCTGTAAAACTAAAGTCATTGAAGTGTTTGAATATGTTGCTGCTTGCTTGTGTAGACAAATTGTTGTTATTATTTTATTTTATTTTGAAATTTTGAGCAGCTCTTTTTTAATTATTCTTTCAGAAAGTTTTAGAATCTTATCTACTAGTTGAAGATGTTTCGTTCGACTCCGTAGTTAAGATGCAAATACTTCCTATATGTTATGGTTGGTTGTTCTCGTATTAAGTCTTGATTATCCCCTTAATTGATATGTAGCTTTATGTGACACAGTTTTAGTATGAACCTTCCATCCATTGTGGACGTTTTTCTTGAAGAAGAGTAGAAGCTTGTATAAAAGATTCCAGTCAGGATTTATGCCCGAAATTAGGTTCTAAAGGCACCATTCCCTATGAGAAATTACGACTTGAGTATCTTCCAGAGATAGGTCAACAATTGTTGGCTTATCCGAAACAAGATATTCGTCTCTTAGGTGGCGTTATGCTGAAGGCACAAGAGATTTATTGGAATCTGTACAAAATAGACATCGTTGATACAATAACGTTGTCATCTCTAGCTCTATCAATCTTGTAGATTGATTGTCAGCATACACAATCAGCAAAAAATCATTAGTGTCAACAGTAATGTGTACTTATGTTGTCAGGTGAAGGTTTTTGACTAAAATGGTACAAAAATTTAGTTCCCAGAAAAGATGATTGCGTACTGTCTATGCTTTCCATTACAGTTAGTTCTTGATAGAAGCCTCAAATTCTTTAAGCTGCCTAAATGATCTATATTTGCTTTTGCAATATCTGGTTCCCTCATGTTTCTAATTTGCTACTTAGAGCTGCTGGGACCCCATCTGTCCGAGTAGGTGTCGTTGGATCCGGTACAGCTAGCATATTCGATGAAGCTGTTCAGTCTTCAAAGCAGTATCTTGATGTGGCATTTACACCATCAAAGGGTATTGTGTCAGTTTTTCACTTTTTCTTTGACATTTAAAACATAGCATAAGCCACAAACATGTGCATCGGGGCTAACACTTGTATTTGTCATTTCATTTAGACCCCGTGTATTTGCAGAAAGTGTCAAATGAAATATGATTGATATTTTCTTTTCCATCAGTGACTGACGACTTCTTTCTTATTGCATTTTCAGCAACTGGTAAGGTTTTAGCTTCAGAGCTTCCAAAGAATGGGAATGATAAGTGCACTGTTCTATATCCTGCTTCAGAAAAAGCGGGCACTGATATTGGTGTGCATGATATTTCTCCTTCTCTTTATGTTTCTATCTCTCCTCATTCTCCCATTCATCCAATTTTTTTACAGAAATCTCTTTTTCTGTATGGAACTCTTAGTTTCTATGGAGGTGTCTTTTTCTATTTTCAACCATTATTCGAAAAAGTTAAAAAGAAAAAAAAGGTAAGGAAAGGAATAACCACAAAAATCATGGCTTCCTTTCCCTTTTACTAGCCGTAATTAGTACACAGATCAGGATTCATCTGATATCTGCAAGACTGCAACTGTCTTACCTTGATATTTCGTGTTTAGTATGGAAACTTTCCTCGGCATATGAAACTATTTGAAGTAATCTTAAACGACATACGGCTTTTTATTTCAGAGGAAGGACTTTCTGAGCGGGGATTTGAGGTTACTCGGTTGAACACATACACAACGGTACAATATTTCTTGATTGTATCATTGGAAAAGATTCACTTTAACTCACGTGAGACTCGTGTGCTTGCAAATTTGGTTAAGACGTACTTACCCTGAAGAGGGGGTAACTTGTCCTTTAATTTTGATAAATGGTCAAAGTTTTAGCTATCCTCTTGGATCCTTAAGTTGGTCTAAACTAATTAGATCTCATCTAGTTGCGTATAATCTATGTCATTTCCTGCAGGCACCAGTCAATCAGGTTGATCAATATCTTCTTGAGCTGGCACTCTCTGCTCCTGTTGTTGCTGTAGCATCTCCCTCTGCCATCCGGTAGGACGCTCCAAAATTATTTCATTTTTATAGCAAAAGTTGACGGATCATCTATTGATGTCTAATATTGGCATAAGCAAGCACTAGGTTTTATAGCTAATGTTTGTAATTCCGCCAACATACTAGAGAATATACTAGAGAATATTATACATAAATGTTTCCAGATATTGTTCATTGAGCCAGGGGATAGAAATGCACCATTATGTTCTTCATCCTTCTCCTTTCTCATTTATTTTCATTTTGCTGAGTTATGTGACAGGGTATGGACTAATCTTATTCCAGCATCGAGTCAGTGGGACAATGCTGTTGCATGTATTGGGGAGACTACAGCTTCTGCAGCTAAAAGACTTGGGTTGAGAAATATATACTATCCAACAAGTCCTGGTCTTGAAGGGTAACTTGTCGATTTTAATATCCTAATGTGTTCTTTATTTGCATCTTTTATCCCTTTATGTTTGTGTCCATAATTTTATAAGATACTTTGACTCTATCTTGTAAAGCCAATATGACAATTGTTATTTTTAGTGCCCATGTTTGCCCCGTGTAATTGGTATGATCTCTTTCGCTTGGAAGTAACTATTCACTGCCTGTTTCTATTAGGAATTGGCTGTGGGAAGAGAATAAAGCATCAAATGAAAGAATATGTTGCATTCTGTTCCTTGTCTTTATTTTTTCTTTATGCCTTTTTCTTTCTTCAAAAGATTTCAAGTGTATATATTTTTTGTTTGTCCCTCCTAACCTGGGTTGTTTTTTATTTGAATTATACAGATAAACCAGTTAGAATCCTGATGGGAACAGTTTTGCAGGAATTCAATTTCCATTAGTATTATATCAAACACTGTGCATTAGGGCTATCTCTGAGCAAGTTTAACCTTACTGTAACCAGTGAATATCTTTTGTTTGACCTTTTCGAAATTATGGAACTATCTTTCAAAAAATCACCTGCAAAACACTTAAATAGTTCTGTGATCCACCTTTTGATTACTACCTATTACCACATTTTTCTTGCATATTCGTGATTGCTCTATATTACGTCTCAGTACTTAATTGAAGGGTAATTACTACTCCTACATTCTAGTGTTATCATCTTAGTAAGTACTCCCTCCGTTTCATATTAAATGAGCTACTTTCCATTTTAGTTTGTTCCAAAATAAATGACAGATTTCTAAATTTGGAAATAATTCAGCTTTAAATTCTTCATTTTACCCTTTTTCCCCTTAAAGAGAAGCTTTTACAGCCACACAAATGGTATGGCCCCACAAACTTTTTACCCCTTAAACTTTTAAGACAACACGTTTCAAAAGTCGTTTTCTTTTTTCTTGAACTCCGTGCCGAGTTAAATTAGCTCAAACAATATGAAACGGAGGGAGTAGCTTTTATTGAAGGGGTACATTTTATTAAGTAGCTTTTTTAAGGGTAAGGCGCCGCTGCTATCTAGCCACTTCTTGGGCGTCCATGATCTTGGCAATCTAAACTCCCGTCTGACTGGAACATTTTATGCTGAGTAAATTAGGTGATGTTGTGACTTGGTATTACTACCTCTCTTGCCCTTAGTTGCTCGGACACGGGTGTGGGTGTCCGACACGGGTGCGGATCTATAGGTCGGATCTTTCGAGATGTAAATTCTAAGATTCGGGAGTACGGATCCCCGTATGGATACGGATGTGGGGATCTTGCTGAAAATAACTTTAAAAATATAAAAATATTTCTTAATTATGAGAAATTTTGTGGAATACATACGTATAGCTTGTAAAGTATGAATTTCTTTTTTATTCTCAAGTTGGAGATAAGTAAATGTTTAATTTCCTAGACAAGGTATGCTATTTTCTTCAAATTACCCTAGTTTTGGTTTGGATTTTGAGAATCAAATTGTATCTCGTCTTGAATTTTTCCGTCCGTTTTGGTCAAAGTACCCAAAATTGTTTCACCAAATCCGGTACGGATCTCATACGCTCCCCTTACTAATGTCGTGTCGACACGAGTGCGACACCTAAACTGCCGTGTCGGAGCAACTTAGCTCCTGTCCCTGTGATGGTTAACCCCAATGCCGTTGTTTCATTCAGTAACTTTTCTTGAACAGGGTATGCTTGTGTAATGGTGTCACCAGTATGTTAACCCTATGACAGTAGCAGGTTTTGTTGTCAAGATTGGAAACTCGGAAAGAATTGTCTAAAATTCTAGTGTTTTATTGAACTTCCTTATGATGTTTTAGCCATTCAGTCAAGCAAAACTGCTATCTTCTTTTCTCTTAGACTGTCTGCGCCAGCGCCCTTTTTCACTGGATAACACTTCTCTACGAAGTAAACGTTTAAAAAAAAAAAAAAAAACTCTAACTACCTGAAGGATGTTTATTTCCTGGTGATGCTTTTAGGCATGTAGTGAGATATGCAGGAGGAGGCAAGGGACTATGTATTGGTTTCCGTTTTCGGTTCTGTGTTTGTAAGATTTGCTTAACTTTGATCTACTTGATGCTATGATCACATGATGCAGGTGGGTAAGTAGCATTCTGGAAGCATTAAGTGTAAATGAGCAAGTACAGAAGGTCTAACGGCCGTGAAATAGCTTCTGGTAAATTCTTTTTCCAAAGTTCATATTTATTCATCACTGGCTATAAATGCATAATAGACCAACATACAGACATGCAGACATGTTTAAAATGATTAATGTGCATGTCGCTCTGAAATAGTTTATGGGTTACCTACAAAAAATTGCTGTATCTTCTGATGGTGGGCTGAGAGAGCTCTGGTTCCACTCTATGATCATCTTTGCAATGGCAAAGCTGATTAAAAGCTTTCTATACTTGCATTTTCAATGTGGTGCTGTATTTTGAAATATTTGAAGTATTTATGCATAGAAGCGCGGAGGGAGGTGTAGGATCTAATTGACACAGCATATGAGGAGATGTTTGGGAGACGTAAAGTTTTTGTTGTGCGGAGGTATTTACCCACTTGTCTAGCCAACTTTTCTTGTGAGGTAAGGCTGTCTTCTGTGAATAGGATCTTTTGTAGTTGTTGCATATGTAGATATCTCTTTAATTTTCTCTTTAACATTTTTTTGGCTTGATATCTGATGTCTTCAGAATTGACTGTAAAGCGAGCCCCTCTCGGTTCATACTCCAACTAAATTTGGCTTGATATCTGATATCTTCAGAATTGACTATAAAACGAGCCCCTCTCGGTTCATACTCCAATTAAATTTCATCAAAAGAGAAACATCACACCTTAAGCTGGATATATTTATCTAAATTTTAGCCATTCCTCGTAATGCACAATGTGTTGATTTTTGTAATCGTTTACTTCAAGTACTCAAGTTTTGTGCTCCATTTGTAAATATCTGCATGGATTACTCTGGCAGTTTGTAATATTTCAGTGTATTATTCTAAGGAATTAACTGAAAAGTACGGTAACGTAACAGCTCTATGGAGGGCTCTCTCATCCAAACATCTGCAGAGATTACCATCTTATGCTGTAGATGTCGGGTTATTACGGTTCAATCATAGAGGTGTGTGAGACTCTTGTTCCGGTGAATACCGCCTATATCTCGTGATTGCTTTGTAGTTTGGCGTTCCTAGTAGTTTTTATTCAGTCTGCTTTTTATGGTTTTGCGTGACATGTTATTTTCCATGAGTATATTAAGTTTCCTCACGCCAGTAGTTAGATGGTAATTGAGAAAAGTATTGCGGGACTAGAAGTCTAGAAGTATACCAACCAAATATCCACTTGCTGTTATAAAATAATTTTTTTGGGGCCATTTGTATTTTGTATTATTCTGCATTGAAGACAGGGAGAACCTGGCTTATAATCATGGTGAATGCACGCTCTAATATAAATTTAACAGTAGTGTATTATCATTTGGTACCTCTTAAAGAGAATACCGTGGGCGCCATTGTGTTCATGGGATATGACGCTGTCACTGGAGCTCTTTCATCTGTATCTCCAATGTAATTGTTTTTTCCACGTCCTCATTGCGTCATTCTTATGTGTTTAGGTACATATGGCAGTGGAAATTGGCGTGCCTTGTCTGTGGAAACAAAATATATGTTTTAGTATTAAAATGTCACTTGGAGATAAACATTGTTTATTATATATATATATATATATATGAAATTAACAATAAGTTATTTAATCTATGAACAATAAAGCTCTAATTAAGTATTGGTCATCCAATTCTACTTTTATTGTCTTATCAGTTTCCAATTTAAAGTTATTTTACTTACTTTTCCAGCAAATGAATGACACTAACAATTCAAAAGGTAAATAATCTGCGCCTCAATCTCAAACTAATTTGAGTTTGATGGTATGAATTTTCTTTTCTTTCCGAAATTAGAAGCCTTTCACATTCTTCCTTTTACGTTGATATGTGGATCACCGGCACTGAACTTAAAAAAGCTGAAGTCTAACGAGAAACATGAGATACGATGTTGGTTACGAGGGACGGAGGAGGCTAGGTTAGCCGAAATTTGTGTCTAGTAGACCTTGTTGTTGTGAGAATTCTTAATTCATGAGTTGTAGGGAGGGATCTATGTCACCGCAAGTGTTGGATTCAAAGCTGGTGTTAAAGAGTACAAATTGACTTGTAATACTCTTGAGTACCAAACCAAGGATACTGATATATTGGCAGCATTCCGAGTTATTCCTCAACCTGGAGTTCCACCTGAAGAAGCAGGGGCCGTGGTAGCTGCCGAATCTTCTATTGGTACATGGACAACTGTATGGACCGATGGACTTACCAGATCGTTACAAAGGGCGATGCTACCGCATCGAGCGTGTTGTTGGAGAAAAAGATCAATATATTGCTTATTTTGCTTACCTTTTAGACCTTTTTGAAGAAGGTTCTGTTACCAACATGTTTACTTCCATTGTAGGTAATGTATTTGGGTTCAATGCCCTGCGGGCTCCACGTCTGGAAGATTTGCGAATCCCTTCTGCTTATGTTAAAACTTTCCAAGGTCCGCTTCATCGGATCCAAGTTGAAAGAGATTGAACAAGTATGGTCGTCCCCTGTTGGGATGTACTATTAAACCTAAATTGGGCAGATTCTTCTACTCTTTTTCCTGGCGCAGCTGGGCCATCCTAGACTTGAACTAGAGACCTGGCGCGTGAAGTAAATCATCGCACCTGCGGTCCAACCAATTGGGAGAGAATCAATAGATTCCTTTTCGGGAGCGATTCATCCTTCTCGAACGCAGCATACAACTCTCAAAAGAAAATAGAATGGACTAGAAATCAGAGCTCTAAATGATTCATTTTGGACTCAAAAGCAAGAACTTTGCGGTTCTTAAAGATCTAATTCATTGAAATTCCATCCAATAAAATGGAAAAATTATAAATCTCCAAAATAATAGATAGAAATACCGCAAATAAGGCCATTGCGATACCCATCAAAGGAGTAGTTCTCCACCCAGGAGCTACTTTACCATATTCCGAATTTAATGGTTTTAATAAATCTCTTGTTCTATCAAGAGAGTGCTCCTTTCTTTTTTTATTTTTATTATTTACAAGTATTTTACTTACAAAGACTTTTTTGTTTACATTATAGAAAAAGAAGGAGAGGTTATTTTCTTGCATTTATTCATGATTGAGTATTATATTTTAACTTTGTATTTATTTAAAATTGTAGAAATATGACTTGTTTCTCTTCTTGCTAATGTTACTATATCTTTTTGATTTTCTTTTCATACATTTCGATTAGGGTCGTATTTTATGGTTACGATTCTACCATATATGTCTTTTTCGTTCCGTCGAAAATCAATTTTACGGTATAGATGCTTATGATCTCCCCCTTTATGCCTTGCGGTAATGATTCATCTGGCATTACGACCTTTACCATAATGATGTTGTCTATAGATCAAATTATTTCGTGGATTGGATTTCACTTGACTGTCTACGGTTTCATTGCATGTGCTCGTGGTAGAAGTTTTATATAAATGTATCGCCATGTTATTAAGTATTTTTTTTAAGTTCTTTTCTTTCTAAGAGGTGGAATAGAATAACCCGGTTGAAGCGTAATGATCATACGTCTGTAATGCGTTGTATGTCCCATAATAGGTCACATTCTTCTACTCTTTTCCGGAAGTCGATGACTATTCATAGCTATTACCTTGACACCAAAGAAGAGTTCGACCCAATGCAACGTGCGACTTGAAGGACAGGATCCGTTGTGGATTTGTACATCCATCATTTTATGTAGGAATGAAGGTGCTCTTGGCTCAACATCATTGGTTCTGTTTCTTTAGAACCCCTCTTTTTTGTTGTCTTGGAATGTAAATAGTCCATGATGGAGCTCGAGTAGAAAGTATTAATTTATTTCTCGGGGCAAGAGTCTAGGGTTAATGCCAATCAATAAAAAAATTGGAACAACTTCGTAAATATATTTTCGGTATGGAAATCGAAAGAATCCAATTCGAGCAAGTTTTCAATTCAAAAATTTCTTGGAATTGATCAAACTTTTTCGATCCAAAGTGTTTCACGCGGGAATCCATTGTCTGGAGGATTTATAGAAATCGCAAAAAGGGTATGTTGCTGCCATTTTGAAAGGATTAAAAAGCACAGAAGTAATGTCTAATCCCAATGATTTAAAATATACGATGCAAGTATAACAACTTTTTTTTTTCGTTTAACATTGGTTTCCATTGATATCAACAAATGTACAAGGAAGAGTTCTTTGTGGTAGTATAGACTAACTACCACATTACAAAACTGTTAAAACTGTTAATACAATTCTAATACTAGCTAAGGATAATGATTAAGTTGTCGCAGCCCCTTTAACCATTTCTTGCATTTCCTGCCTCCTGCATGTATAAGTATTGCAATCTCTCGGCATACAAGGTTTTCATCAAAAGATTTCCCTTCGAATCTGATAGCATTCCTGCATCTCCAAATCAGTGATACTATGGTGACAAAAGCAGTGGCCACCACAGCCTTTCTACATACTTTACTCCTAGCAAGGCAGCAAATCCATGACACTTCATCCTTCCAGCAACCTATTGTTCTGTTGCATCCCAACCAGCAGCAAACTCTATACCAAATCTTACTTGTAATTGGACAAGTAAAGTGTAGATGATCAAACTCTTCAACATCCTGTTGACAGAATACACACTTTTCCTCTACATTTATGCCAAATTTCAGCAATCTGTCGACTGTGGGCAGTCGACCATGAGCAGCCATCCATGTAGTAAATTTATGTCTGGGCAAGACATTGATTGTAGCCATTAAGTTCCTCCACTCCACCCTAGGAAAAACTGGAAGCAAAGAATGATATAGAGATTGTATTTGGAACTTTCCAGCTTGACACAAACCTGACAGTCTGGACAATAGATCCCCTTGCAAATTGTTGTCAGCCATAATAGGGATCCTGCATTCTATTATTTTCCTGACTACCCATGAAGCATTTTTTGGATTAGCCATTGTCTCAATGTCATCACTCTTTATGTAGTAATAGTGAATCCATTTGATCCAAAGGCAATCCTTTTTCCTTGCTAAATCCCACAACAGTTTAGAAATAGCAGCTTTGTTTCAAGTCTGAATGTCAATAAGATTTAGCCCTCCAGCAGTGACAGGCCTGCATATTTTGTCCCAAGCTATCAATGATCTTCTGGACACTGTTCCATTGCCAGTCTAAAGGAAAGATCTGCATATAGCTTCAATTGCTTTCACCACCTTCTTAAGCAATATAAAGATCTGTGACCAGTAGGTTTGGACCCCAAATAATACTGATTTGATAAGTTGACACCTGCCTGCATAAGACAAGAATTTGGCAGACCAGCATGTAATCCTATCAGTTATTTTCTCAACCAGTGGCAAATAGTGATGGATATTCAACTTCTTTGAGTGTAGTGGAATGCCTAAGTATTTGAAGGGAAGATTCCCTTCACAGAACCCCAAAGCCTCTAGAATAACCTCCTTTTCATTCTGAGAAATGCTAGCAAAATAAACAGCACTCTTAGACTTGTTAGCAGAAAGTCTAGATGCTGTAGAGAATGTTAAGAATGCATCATGCAGTAGTTGAATGGATGTTTATCAGCTCTACAGAATAACAGCAAGTCATCTGCAAAGCAGATATGGGAGCAGTTAAGCTTTCTGCATCTAGGATGAAAGTTAAAGTCACCATTCTTTTGCAACTGAGCCAAAGTTCTGTTAAGATATTCCATAGCAATAACAAATAGGTAAGGAGACATAGGATCTCCTTGCCTAATACCCCTTCTAGCTTGGAAAGGTTTTGTGAGTCCCCCATTAATCACTAAAGAATAAGTCACAGATGAAACACAAGCCATAATCCAATCAACAAATTTTGCAGGAAAACCAAGATCAACAAGCATTTGTTTAAGGAACCTCCATTCAAGGTATCATAAGCCTTCCTTAAGTCCACCTTTAGTACACACCTAGGTGATATACCTTTCCTGGCATAACCCTTGAAAAGCTCATGACTGAGCAAAACATTATCTATTATGCTCCTCCCCTCAATGAATGCTGACTGGCCTTTCCCAATGATGTTATCAATAACAGCTTTCAATCTTCTGGTAATGACTTTAGATATAATCTTGTATAGGGTGGTACAGCATGCAATAGGCCTATAATCCTTCACTGTTTTAGGAGTTTTAACCTTGGGAACAAGAGCAATAGCAGTAGTGTTAATCATGTGTGGCATCTGGCAAGTAAAGAAGAATTCCTTAGTGGCAGCATAAACATCACTCTTGACTGTCTCCCAGTTTTTGGTGAAGAATTCCACAGGGAAACCATCAACACCTGGAGCTTTGTCATTAGGCATATCTTTAATAGCAGCAGCAATTTCATCCATAGTAACCTCCCTAATAAGGGCTCTTTGCTGATCAAAAGTAAGACAAATTCCTTCCTTAATAATAGCAGAATTTAGACAAGGTATTTCAGCAGGCCTATCTCCCATCAGAGATTTAAACACCTCAATAAATTCATGTTCTACAGCCACAGGATCTATAAGCTTAACACCTGTTTCAGTATATATAGAAGTGATATTACTCTGACTGGATCTTATTTTCCACTGTGCATGAAAGTATTTGGTATTAGCATCACCACAATCAATCCAGTTAGCCTTAGATTTCTGTCTCAAGACTTGTTCCTCTACATTACTCCACTTTTCTATGTCTAGAAGGGCTTCTTTCTCTTCATTGAATAATTGAGCTGAACAAGGATTTATCAACAGCTGGCTTTGAATGATATCCAACTGCTCCCTTGCATGAATCAACTTTTGTTGATAAGAAGCCATATGCCTATTGATTCCTTTTAGCTGCTGCTTCAACTCCTTCAGCTTGTGCCATATCTGTTGCAAGGATGAACCTTCACCTACTTGATCCCATACCTGCTGTGAAATAGTATAAAATTGAGGATCCTCCATAATAGCATAATAAAGTCTGAAAGGTTTAGGATGCAGTAGCCTTTGCCTTCCAAACTTAATGAAGATAGGGGTGTGATCTGAGACTGAGTGGTTCAAGAAGTCTGCTTCCACATGACTGAACTGTTGAATCCACTGAAAGTTTCCAAGTGCTCAATCAATCTTACTATATACCTGTTTATTGGTCCATGAATACTTCCAACCTTTTGACCTGATGGGAGTAAGTTGGAGATCAAACATCAACTCATTGAAGTCCTTTATCTCAGCATCTGTTACAGGTGATTCAATTCTGTCTTCAGAAGATAAGACAGCATTGAAATCACCACTGAGCAACCATACATCCTGGCTTGGAATGGATAGGCTTCTCAGATCACTCCAAAGTTGCTTCCTAAGTGTGACTGTATTGTAAGCATATATGATACTCAGCTGGAATCTGATTGTTGTAGCTGCATCTTCAACAATACAATGAATAAACTGCTCAGTAGTGCATATAGTATGAATTTGTATATGTGGTTTCCAAACTAACCAAATTCTACCATTAACTGCTTTGAGATAGTTTTGTTGAAACTTCCATCCTTTAGCAATTTTATTAATAATTCCATGGGCTTTGGGTTCTTTGACTCTAGTTTCAAGACAACCAAGAATATCAACTTTATTCTTAAGCAAAAAGTTTTTTAGTTCTTTCTGCTTATGGGTTTTATTAAGCCCTCTAATATTCCATGTGACAACAATCATGAAATACTAGGTGGAAGACATAATGAAGGGCCAGGATCCTGCTGCTGGCCCTTTCTACCTTCATCCATTAATCCAGCATTAGCCATTTCTCCTACTTGCTCCAGCATTGTTGCATATATATCACTGTCCATACTCTGATCACCCTCAGTCCCAATGCTGGCAGCCACATCAGTACCAATGGGGATCCTCTGCATAGTATCAACAGGCTGATTATCAATCACTATACTCATATTAGCAATTGCTTCACTAACCAATGATACTGGATTAGGCTCAGTATGCATTGGCAAGTTAGGAATTGCTGTTGTATTCAAATCATCCTTTGCCAGTGTGTTGTTGTTGACAATGTTACCCTTTGGGATCCATTCCTGTCTTGGTTTCTTGCCTCTAATCTTGTTTCTATTCTCTTTATTATGATCTACCTGCTCTTGATCTCTTTCATTATGACTGTTATACCAATAGTCAATTGAATTGTGCCCAAACTTCAAGCAGTGATTGCAAAATTCTGGTTTCCAGTCATACTCAATATCTTGAACCTTCAAACCAAAAGGAGTCTCAATTTCAACTTCCTCAGGTAGTGGAAATGCAGCATCAACTTCTACCAGTACTCTTGCAAAGGAAATCTTCTCAAATTGAGCTGTAACTTTGTCAGTATAAAGAGGTTTGCCAACAGTACTTGCTAGTTTACTGAGTATTTCAGGGGACCAGTAACCCAAACGCAATCCAGGAAATCTCACCCAAATAGGAATAGTACTAAGAATACCATTTTGCATGGAGAAATCCACATCCCATGGTTTCAAAATCAGAGGCTTATTCCTATACGAGTAAGGACCAAATTGTAATACTTGGTTCATATCCTCAACAGTATTAAATCGAAACACACAGTAACCATCTCTATGCATTAGAATTTGTGGTTTAGCCACAAAATTCCATACATGCAAAACAAAATTTTCCATGGCTTTCTCATTAGGGTTGTCACCAATGATATAGCCAATAAGTGAAGAACTCCAGTATTCAGATTGAGGTTTCAGCTCATCGATATTGATTTTAACTATCTTCCTTCCATCTTTATCAATAGGTGGAACAACTTTATTTAAGCCTTAAACCCAACAGTGACAGTTTTATTGTTCATGATAAAATGAGCAGTATTGTCGTGGAAGATGATGTAAGCGGGTTGCGACGTAATCACAGGCATAACTCTCGTGACCCTCTATATTTGTAGTGGATGGAAGCGAATTAAGATTTGGTACTATACAACTCACCACAGTGAAAGGGTATAAAATATCCCTATTATTTACTAAATATTTTACAAAATACTTTATCTATTCGTTTAAAAAAGCATACAACATTATTTATATATCTAAAAAAATTTCTTCTTTTAATGGTAATATTTTATTGGGCGATGTGGCTCCTAGTTTCATTTCATACATATGGGTATAATATACCCATCCCATTTGTTTGATCAGCCCATCTATTTGACCCGTGCTATTATTTTTGTTTTTTCTTTACGATTTTTCTCTTTCTTTCTTACCACCTTCACCCCACGAGGGTTATGATCAGAAATCGTAAACCAAAAAACTCGCCAAAAACCTCGCTTGACTTGGCTCCTTGAAACCCAACTCAAAAAATCAATCACCAGTGATTAAGAAAGTGGTTTTCAGATCTTGTTTTGAAGAAAGTTGAGGGTTTGGTTTTGGTAGTGGTGCATTTTGGGTGTTGTTGTAGTTGTTTCGGTAGAGGAAACAGGCTGGATTTCATGATGGTTATGGAAATGCTTTAATGATTGGTTTTTGGGGTTTTAGAAGGCTAAGTTCCGGAGAAAATGAATGGTTACATGGCTAAAACAGGGTGGTATTTTGGAGTTGTTGCACGGTGGCCTGTATCATCTGCATTTTAAGGTTGTTTAGGGTGTTTTTCGGTGGTTTTGAGTAGGAAAGGGTTATTTTTTGGGTTAATTTTTGGGTAGGAGAAAGGGTAGGATGACGGCTATAGGATAAGAGGAATTGTGTTGCGGTGATGGTGGAGATTTATAAAGTGAAAAATGAGATTAGTGAACTGAAATAGTGAGGAAGGAGAGTGGATTGAAGGAAGCTGCCATTGTTATTGATTTTCTTTTTAACGTAGGTAGAAAAGAAACACGAGAGGAGGGAGGGGGACCAGGTGTGTTGGGTGATAAGAAAAAAAAAGTAAAGCAAAAATAAAGAAAATAATGGGGCGGGTCAAATAAATAGGGCGAGTATATTATACCCATATGTGTGTACATAGGTGGGGTTGGTTTAAATTTTATAGTGGAAGTTTTACATTCTTATGCCACATAGGAAATCTTATTATCCTCAATGTTTAAAATTTAACTTAATTACACTTAGTATACTAAATTATCAGTTCTATTCTATAACTAATTAAGGGTATAATTAATTGTATATTTTTTACTCCTTAATTAAAGAATCTGTATGTTTTCTCTTCTAATTCCTCAGTCTCATTCACGTTTTACCCATGCCCACGCTCTTTTTAATATTTTTCATCTTCTGAAATCAAATTCTCCCTCTAAATTCACGGAAAATTGAAGAAATTCTTCAACAAAGTTAATTTCTCATTTTACTCCAGTTGTAGTTCATCAACGAAGAACAACAAAGTTCATCAAAATTGAAGTCAAATCTTCAAATTTCACACACATTTACCTTCAGCTTCAAATTTTTTCAATGAAGAAGAACAAACTTTCAAAGAGACAAGAGGGCAGCAATTCCACCATTAGCAACCATTAAAAAGCTTTGAAACTTTGAATTCAAATTTGAATATTGTTTTGCTTGGGTATTGTTGAAAATAATTGGGAATATATTTTGGAGTTTATATCTCAATTTTGAGGGGTTCTGCTGAAGATTAGACTTGATTTTGATTGAAATTCAGATTGAAACTCGAAGAAGATATACTGCATAAATTGTAAATAAATTGTAGAAAAATTTTAGATAAATTGTAGACTGTTTATTGCAGAAGATTTTGTAGAAATTTTAGTCGTTTCGGATTAGTGAAAACAGAAAACAATGCATCTACAATCAGAATACAAATGATTTATAATTTATCTACAAAATATCTACAAATTGAATATATTGAATTTTAATATCCCAATTCTCATTTCAATTGTAGCATAATTGGCATTTTCAAAATAATTGATTTTTTCAGAAGATTTTAAGAAGTTTTAGTCGCTTTTTATTTGTGAAAATAGAAAATAAAGCACCTACAATTAGAATACAAATAATCTACAATTTATCTATAAAATATCTACAAATTGGGTACATTGAATTTTTATATCTCAATTCTCATTCAATTGTAGCATAATTGTGATTTTTGACATAATTACGTATTTTTAGAAGACTTGTAAAAGTTTTAGCCGTTTTTTATTTGTGAAAACAGAAAATAAAGCATCTACAATCAAAATACAAATAATTCATAATTTATCTACAATTTCTCCAATTCTTCTTCTTCTTCTTCTTCTTCTTCTTCTTCTTCTTCTTCTTCTACAATTTATCAGTCAAAATCAAGTTTAATCTTTACCAAAATCCCTCAAAATTGAAATATAAACTCCAAACCATATTTCCGACTATTTTCAACAACACCAATCCAAACAAATAATAATTTTTGAAATCTAAATTTGAATTTAAAACTTTCAAGCTTTTTAATGGCTATCACGGGTGGAAAATATCTGAAAAAATATTTATTGATAATTGTAGCGCGCCTAAATAGGAATATTTGGAAGAATATGATTTGATTTGATTTATGCATATCTTTTTAGAATATTTTGTTCTCAATTTTAGCTCGACAAATTAGGAAGATTCAGCTAGTATTAATTAGTATTTAATGATTGATATAATAACTGTAGAAAAATATGAACAGGGCGGGTAAATTAGAAACTATGCACATTTTTGGTAATAAGGTTTCATATATGGTATAGGAAAGAAAAAATCTCTTACAATTACCAAACCAAACCAATTGCCTCAGATCATTAAATATAAAGACTAAACCAATACAATTCGAGTTTTTCAATTTAGATTTTTCTCGGGTTTTCGAGTTATTCGGGTTGTTCGGTTTTTTTTCCAGTAAATTCTTCGTAGAACAAAAGATATTAATTATGCTCAAAATATTTTTTTAGTTCTAGTAAGTTACAACTATATAAAGTATTTTTCAATAAAATAATATAAAATATGAGATATGTTATGGCATTGTCCTAAAATATTCAACAGTAAAGATAATAAAATTATGTAATATGAATATTGCTAATTAAAAAGTAATAATAAAAATAAACATAATTTAAAAGTACTAATACATGCTAAAAAATAGATTAATAAGGGAGTATTAAATACATGACTAAAAGCTAAAGAAAAAATAAAAATAGGTTATGCATTTTTATCTAAATTATTGTAAAATAAAATATAAATATTCGATACATCTCGTTCGTAGTATTGAATTAAATATTTTTTGTTAGTATTAGTATTGATTTGATTTGGTTTAGGCATTTGTTAGCACTATTTAATTACAAATGTTGATGACTATAAAACTTATTGGAACATTCAAAAGTTCTAAGTCCAACCTTGAAATAATACCTCAAAAGATAAAATAATGAGATCTTTCAAGAAATGCTAATAAATTACATCACAATAAGTATATTTATATATTAAATATATTTAAAATTTCTATATATGTGATGTCGGGATGGTTTGATTTTGATTTGACTTTCTTGTTTAACCAATTATGGTCGGGTTTTTTTCCAACACCAAACCAAATCAAACCAACCCATAGTCGGGCTTCTTTTCTCGATTTGACTCGGATTATCGGGTTGGTGTAGTTTGTCGGTTTTCTTTGTACACCTCTACCCATATATATGAAGTAAGTGAAACCGTGAGTCACGTGGCCCAATAAACAAGGGCGTATGCAGAAATTTTTATAAACAGTATCGACAATTAAAGACATGATCGACTGAACGATTCATTGTAATGATATCATATTAAAAATTTAAAAACACAAACTATAATAAAAGAATTAAACATAATTCATGTATTACAATTCAACTCGACAAATTTTCAATATTTTAAATGTATCACAATAGTCTCGTTAGAATTTACATTAAATACCTTTTTATATAATGCATCAAACATCACTTAAAAACACAGTCATTTATTTGATTATGCAAAATAGCATGCCCAATTCTAAAATGACTAAAATAATTATCTTTAAAATAATTTATTGTGGCTCAAATGTTATAAATAATATTTACTGGTTTTGTTTCCCTTTTATCATTTTAGCTGTATACTACAAGGATTAAAAATCTTAATATTGCTAAGAACTACCGCAACTCGGAATCGAACTGTAGATGTTTCTATTAAAGGAACAACGCTTTACAAACCGAGCCAGGGGCACATTCTGTTAGGCAGCGTCACTTCCTTTTATTTTTATCCATTTATCCTTGCTTATCAGTTCCGCCCCTGCCAATAAAATGTTGCCAACGCATTAAAAGTGGTCTCACATCTTCTGCCGTTATAAGGAGGGGTAGTTTATATATACATATATATATATATATATATATATATATATATATATATATATATATATATATATATGTGTGTGTGTGTGTGTGTGAGTGTGTATGTGGAGTCCAAATTGAAGGTGAAAAATAGTGGTCGGCATAGACTGTTATTCCTGTGATTGGCATGACAAGTTGAGTCTTAATAACGAGAATATCGGGGCCTTGTCAAAGTCTATTCAATGATTGAACCATTTATGTTCTCTGTTTCACACTTGTCACGATCTCAGTTTCATCCTCCGTGAACATATCGTAATGATACCTAAATCCTATAACTAGTAGTCTAATAATGCGGAAAAATAACATAGCTTGCAGAATAATTAAGAAAAAAAATGAACAACTAAAAAAAAGAAACTGCATATAAATGTCGCTCGGCATATACAACTTAAAAATGCGGAAGTCTACAATGTTACCCCAAAACTCGGAAACTCACGAGAACACAAGCTAACGAAAAGTGATACATGGCTCTAACTCCAGAATATCTAAAGCAAAAGTACGGAAGAAGGCTAAACACTACATATAGAGTAAAGAAAGAGACTCTTCAGTCTGCGGACGCTGCAGATGTACCTCGAAGTCTCCTTAGCTTCCCTGCCTCAAGGGTAGTGTGCCTGAGATGAAGTACCTGGATCTGCACATGAAAAACATGCGCAAGAGAAGCATGAGTACACCATAGCGGTACTCAGTAAGTGTCAAGCCTAACCTCGGTTGGGTAGTGACGGAAAAGGTTAGGACCCTACTGAGATATAACATAATAAATAATAAGATAATGGAAAAATAGTAAAGATAAAGTATACAGCGAGAATCTAAACAAGATAAATGCGGAAAACGTAATGGAAAGCGGAAAAACAGGACAATATTAGTAAATACTACTCACAACAGAACCACAACCGAAGATATTTTGGTATCCCGAGGATATCTTGGTATCCTCAAAACTTACAATTTCATGTGCCATGGATCTCTTAGTATTCCAAGGATGTCTTGGTATCCTCAAAACTTACAATTTCATGTGCTAGGGATCTCTTGGTATCCTGAAGATCTCTTGGTATCCTCAAAACATACAATTTCATGTGCCAGGGATCTCTTGGTATCCCGAGGATCTCTTGGTATCCTCAAAACATACAATTTCATGTGCCATGGATCTCTTGGTATACCGCACCCTCAGTCCAGAACATATCAAGTGCATGAGGATCTCCCGGGAGGCCAACCCGTAGTCCCAATTTTAAAAAACACACAATAGCAGCCCAAACATTAGGATAGATACTAAACTCAGGACAAGAAATAGAAATCCTAGAAAAACATACTACACGGAGCACAAACAAGATAGTTTAAGCACTTAGGCAAGTAAGTCAAATAAACATGCTTCTCTAAACTAGTATAGAATAAACTTGTAATTTAAGATAAACAGGTACGCAAGAAAACTCAATTTAAAAATCTCAAGTAAGAAAAAACGGGTTTCCAGTAATTTTCTCAAGTATGCGGTCGTCACCTCACGTATGAGGCATTCAAATACCAAATATCATGTCCTAAGGGGGAAGAAGTCCCCCACACAAGGTTAGACAAGTCACATACCTCAAATCGGCTCCAAAATCAACTCGAAACCACACCTTTGCCACGAGTATCCAACTCCAAATGGCCCAAATCTATCCATTTCAATTACATCTCGTAAATAACATCTCAAGCATATGGTTTTACTATTTAATTGAAAGTTAAGACGCAAATTTAGGTAAAATAACCAAAATACCCCTCAGGCCAACATTTCTCAAAACCCGAGGTTCGAACCAAAACCCGGTTACCCATTCCTCTATGAGCTCATATATATTATTTGTTTTGAAATTGAAACTCAAATGGAGGACAAATCCCCTAATTTTGGCAAAACATAGGTTTTACCCAACGTACCCAAATTTTCCCATAAAATCTTTGATTTGAAGTTGAAATTATGTTAAAAGATGTTAAGGAGTGAAGAAAATAAATTAAAAATCACTTACCAATCGCTTTGAAGAAGGAGAATCGTTTGGGAAATCTCCTCTTTATGTTTTGGGTTTTTGAAAAGTGAAAAATAACTGAGTTTCCCTTTTATTTATACCCTTCTAAAGTCCCCTGCGCGAACAAAAAGGACCGCAGCCGTATTGACCTTACTAAAGACCTGCGGATCTTAGCCCTGCATGGACAGCGCGAAGCCGATCGCGGCCGCACATCACCCATCGCGGACCGCGCAAAGCCGACCGAAGTCACGCTGGCTCCTATGCGGCCGCACGCGATTTCTCATGGACTGCGCTAGAGGGTTCAGAGTCTGCAACATTTTCCTGAACCTGCAGCAACTGATATTTTAAATCTAAAGCATTCCGGAACCTACTCAAAACTCACCCGAGCCCTCAGAGCTCCAAACCAAACATTCACATCACCTCGAAAATCATCATGCAGACTTATTCGTGCGATCAAATCGCTAGTATAACATCATAAACATTAACTTAAGCCTTGAATTCCCATTTTAAGTCTGAAACACGTCAAATAACGTCCGTTTTCAACCAAACTTTACATAAAGTGCTTAAAACACATATAAGACTTGTACCGGGCGCCGGAGCCAAAATACGGGCCCGGTACCATCATCTTCTAATAAAATTTCATTTCCGATTACCTTAATTATTTCCAAAAAATTATTTCACACAAGAAATTATTTCTCGGACTTGGGACCTCAAAATTCGATTGTACGCCAAGTCCCATATTTTCCTACGGGCCCTCCGGGACCGTCAAATCACGGGTCCGAGTCCGTTTACCCAACATGTTGACTGAAATCAAATTTATTCAATTTAATATCAAAATTAGCATTTTCTCACAAACTTCATATTTAAGCTTTCCGGTTTACATGCCCGGACTGCGCATGCAAATCGAGGCAATCCTAGATAAGGTTTTTAAGGCCTCGGAAGCACAGAATGGGTAGAAAATAAGTGATGGCCCCTTTGGGTCGTCACATCCTCCACCACTTAAAACAACAGTTCATCCTCGAACGGACAAAAGAAAGAATTACCTGAGTCTGGGAAAAGGTGGGAATAACGGTCCCGCATATCATACTCGGACTCCCAGGTCGATGCTTCAGGAGGTTGACCCCTCTAGTGGACACGGACAAAAGGAAATCTCTAGGCGCTCAACTGACGAACCTGCCGGTCTAGAATAGCTACTGGTTGCTCCTCATAAGACAAGTCCTTGTCCAACTAGATAGTGCTGAAATCTAACATATGGGCTGGATCACCGTGATATCTCTCGAGCATGGATACATGAAAAACTGGATGCACAGCTAATAAGCTAGATGGCAATGCAAGTCTATAAGCCACCTGTCCCACTCGATCAAGAATCTCAAACGAACCAATGAACCTAGGGCAAAGCTTGCCCTTCTTCCCAAATCTCATCACGCCCTTCATAGGCGATACTCGGAGCAATACCCGCTCACAAACCATAAATACTACATCTTGAACCTTGCGATCCGCATAACTCTTTTTGCCCAGACAGGGCTGAGCAAAGACTGTCCTGGATGATCTTGACCTTGTCCAAAGCCTCCTGAACCAAATCCGTACCAAACAACCGAGCCTCTCCTGGCTCGAACCATCCAACCGGTGATCGACACTGTCTACCATATAAAGCCTCATAAGGAGCTATGTGGATGCTCGACTGGTAGTTGTTGTTATAGGAAAACTCCGCTAAAGGCAAGAACTGATCCTAAGACCCTCCAAATTCAATCACACACGCACGGAGCATATCCTCAAGAATTTGGATAGTGCGCTTGGACTATTCGTCTGTCTGGGGGTGAAATGTTGTGCTTAACTCCACCCGAGTACCTAAATCCTGTTGCAAGGCTCTCTAGAACTGCAACATAAACTGAGTACCTCTATCCGAAATAATAGAAACTAGAATACCATGAAGACGGACGATATCCTGGATATAGATCTCTGCCAACCGCCCTGATGAGTAAGTGGTGCACACAGGAATGAAATGAGTGGACTTGGTAAGCCAATCCACAATAAACCTAATGGCATCAAACTTATTCAAGGTCCGTGGGAGTCCAGAAACAAAGTCCATGGTGATGCGCTCCCATTTCCACTCCGGAAACTCTATCTGCTGAAGCAACCCATCCGGTCGCTAGTGCTCATACTTTACCTTCTGGCAGTTAAGGCATCTAGACACATACCCAAATATATCTTTCTTTATCTGTCTCTACCAATAATGCTCCCTCAAGTCCTGATACATCTTCGCACCACCCGGATGATGGAATACTACGAACTATTGGCCTCTGCTAAAATCAACTCTCAAAGCTCATCAACATTAGGCACACAAATCCGGCCCTGCATCCTCAATACCCCATCATCTCCAATGGTCACATCTCTGGCAACACCACGCTGAACCTTGTCCATAAGGACAAGCAAATAAGGATCATGATATTGCCACTTTCTGATACGATCAATTAGGGAAGACCGGGAAACCACACAAGCTAGAATCTGACTAGGCTCCGAAAAGTCCAATCTCACAAACTGGATGGCTAAGGCCTGAACATCCATCGCCATAGGCCTCTCCGAAGCTGGTAAATATGCTAAACTCCCCAAACTCTCCGCCCGGCGACTCAAGGCATCCGCCACCACATTGGCATTGCCCGGGTGATACAGAATAGTAATGTCATAGTCCTTCAACAACTCTAACCATCTCCTCTGGCGTGAATTTAGATCCTTTTTCTTGAACAAGTGTTGTAAACTACGATGATCTGTATAGATCTTACAATCCACACCGTATAAATAGTGACGCCGGATCTTCAAGGCATGAACAAAATTAGCTATCTTAAGGTCGTGGACAGGGTAGTTCTTCTCATATATCTTCAACTGTATGGACGCGTAAGCAATCACCTTACCTCCCTGGATCAACACCACTCCGAGGCCAACTCTCGAGGCTTCGCAATAGACAGTATAAGACCCCAAACTAGTAGGCAACATCAAAACTGGGGATGTAGTTAAAATTGTCTTGAGCTTCTGAAAGCTCACCTCACACTCCTCTATCCACTGAAATGGGTCACCCTTCTGGGTCAATATAGTCATAGGGGCCACAATCGATGAAAACCCCTCCACGAAATGATGGTAGTAGACCGCCAAACCAAGGAAACCGCGAATCTCTGTAGCTGAGGACGGCCTGGGCCAACTCTGCACGGCCTCTATCTTCCTCGGATCCACCCGAATGCCCTCACTCGAGATCATGTGGCCTATGAATGCCACCGAACTCAACTAAAACTCACATTTTGAGAACTTTGCATATAGATGTTTCTCTCTAAGAGTATGGAGCACTATCCTCAAATGCTGCTCATGATGTTCCCGACTCCGGAATACACCAGAATGTCATCAATAAAGACAATACAAATCAAATACGGAGTGAACACACTGTGCATCAAATGCATAAAAGATGTTGGGGCATTGGTCGGCCCAAATGACATAACAAGGAATTCTTAATGACCATATCGAGTCCCGAAGGCAATATTCAGGATATCTGGCTCCCGAATCTTCAACTGATGGCAACCTGAGTGCAAGTCAATTTTAGAAAACACTTGTGCGCCCTGAAGTTGGTCAAACAAATCATCAATACGAGGCAAAGGATAACGGTTCTTCATTGTAACCTTGTTCAACTGGAAATAATCAATACACATATGCATAGAACCATCCTTCTTCTTCACAAACAGGACAAGAGCTCCTCACGGTGAAATACTGGGTCGAATAAAACCCTTATCAAGCAATTCCTGCAGCTGATCCTTCAACTGCTTCAACTCACAAAGAGTCATCTGATACGGAGGAATGGAAATGAGCTGAGTGGCCAGCAATAGATCAAGCCAAAATCAATGTCTCTATCGGGCACCATGCCCGGAAGATCAGCTGAAAACACATAAGGATAATCCCGTATCACTAGGACTGAATCAACATAAGGGGTCTCAGCACTGACATCTCTCACATAAGCTAAATACACGGCACACCCCTTCTAAACTATACGTTGAGCTTTAAGGAAAGAGATAACTCTACTGGGAGTGTGTTCTAAAGTACCACTCCACTCAATACGTGGAATATCTGGCATAGCCAGCGTCACTGTCTTGGCGTGTAATTCGAGAATAGCAAAATGGGGCGACAACCAGTCCATGCCCAAAATAATGTTAAACGCAACCATATCGAGTAACAATAAATCCCCCATGGTCTCAAACCCACGAATAGTAACCAAAATGGCCGATAAACACGATCCACAATAAGAGAATCCCCCACAGGAGTAGAAACATAAACAGGGCACTCAAAGAATCTCGGGGTACACCCAAATGCAGAGCAAAGTAAGAAGACACATAAGAATAAGTAGAGCTAGATCGAATAGAACCGATGCCTCTCTGTGACAAAGCAGTATAATACCTGTAATGACGGAGTCGGAGGCAACAACCTAGGTACGATCAGGAATAGCATAATATCTAGCTTGGCCCCTCTCTCGAGGACGACCTTTATCTTCCCAACCTCCGCCTCTAGCCGGCTGAGCAGATGGGGTAGCAGTTGGAGTTGTGATTATGGCCTGAGAACTCTGCTGAGCAGGCTATGGCTGAGAAGTCTGTGGGGGTGCACTCCTCCCAAGTCTAGGGCAATCCCTTACCACATGGCAGGTGTCGCCATACTCAAAAAAAGGTCTGGAAGGGCGCGACGGTTATGACTGGCCTCTGAAAGCACCCATCGCAGGAAGCGCGCTAGAAATTGGAGGTGCATAGTAAGGCTCCTGAGGTATAGGCGGAGCTAGAGCACTGCTGGCTGCTGGAAGAGTTGAATGAACGGGGCGACCTACATAACCCCTACCATAATGACCTGCTGCTGGGACCGCGGACCGCGCAAAGGCGACCGCAGTTACGCTGGCCCCTGCGCGGCCGCACGCGATTTCTCGCGGACTCCGCTAGAGGGTTCAGAGTCTGCAACATTTTCCTGAACCCGCAACAGCTGATATTTTAAATCTAAAGCATTCGGAACCTACTCAAAACTCACCCGAGCCCTCGGGGCTCCAAACCAAACATTCACATCACCTCGAAAATCATCATGCGGACTTATTCGTGCGATCAAATCGCTAGTATAACATCATAAACATTAACTTAAGCCTTGAATTCCCATTTTAAGTCTGAAACACGTCAAACATCGTCCGTTTTCAATCAAACTTTACAGAAAGTGCATAAAACACATATAAGACTTGTATCGGGTGTCGGAACCAAAATACGGGCCCGATACCATAGTCTTCTAATCAAATTTCATTCCCGATTACCTTAATTATTTCCAGAAAATAATTTCACACAAAAATTCATTTCTCGGACATGGGAGCTCGAAATTTGATTCCGGGCATACGCCCAAGTCCCATATTTTCTTACGGACCCTACGGGACCGTCAAATCATAGGTCCGGGTCCGTTTATCCACAATATTGACCGAAGTCAAATTTATTTAATTTAATATCAAAATTAGCATTTTTCTCACTGACTTCATATCTAAGTTTTCCAGCTACATACCCGGACTGCGTAGCAAATCGAGACAATCCTAGATAAGATTTTCAAGGCCTCAAAAACACAAAAATAGATAGAAAATAAGTGATGACCCCTTTGAATCGTCATAGCACTCTTATTTTGGATGTGTCGAGGCAACTCCCGTTTCTACCTTGCAATCAGTGCGCAGGAATTCGGCTTGTATATACGGGAGTAGCAATCACAATATGGAGAGGTGGAAACTACCCGAGCTCTAATCCTCTTGCATATGCTATTAGGGAGTTTAGGTGTCCGTGGCGGCCATATATAAACCTGTCAATTTATTTAGTGCGAGAACTCTTGCTGAAAATATCCAAAAAAAACACGATGTTTACTGTAGCCCAAGTCTTGTACTCCATATGGGGAGGCTCAAGAGATTGAGTCAGGTTTTAAAGTTTAGGGAATTTAAATTTGTCTTGAACTCGTAGCTCGTTTTATCTACTAATTAAATATAAATAATAAATTTTTCAATACAAAGATCGGATCTAAGCCAGAACAAGTAGGTATGTTCAAACCCGCAAGTAATGCTTTACCTTTGGGAAGCTTTCCACTGTGAGAAAAAGAGTATGCGAGGCTGGAGTTTGGTTGTTAACGTGACAACAAATGCCCATACAACAAAATGGAGAAGTATAAAGAGAAAAATGAAAATGTGTTTCGTTTCACCAGATTCGGCAATCACCCCTCCGTGGAAATCCCCTAGACACCGAGCAATCTTCACCAGTAATTTTGTCTTGCTAATACTTGAACCACAACATCTAATAACCGTTTCATAAATTAACAACAACAACAACCCAGTATAATCCCACTTAGTGGGGTCTGGGGAGGGTAATGTGTACGCAGACCTTACTCCTACCCTTGGGTAGAGAGGGTGTTTCCAAATAGACCCCCGACATCCTCCCCTCCAAGAACTTCCCACCTTGCTCTTGGGGAGACTCGAACTCACAACCTCTCGGTTGGAAGTGGGGGTTGCTTACCATCAGAGCAACCCATCTTGTCTAACCGTTTCATAAATTAATAGTATTTATTTCAATTTATCCAAACAACCGGACTCTTAGGCCACCGTGTGATCAAGTGAAGTAAATCTAATATTGTTTGTTGCAGATAAAGCAAACATAATGTCTTCCATTAGCTTTACTTGAATGATACAGAAAACAGAAAAACGTTAAATGCAGACATTTTTATTTTGTGAAAGCTTTATTGTAGCCTACTACTCCTTAGGGGGAAGCTTTCCACTAAGAAAATAGGAGAAGAAAGCAAGGGCCCGACTTGGCTGATACGTTGGAACAAAATGCCCTGCTCCTCTTACTGTCATCATTGTCAAGTTTTCGTACTCCTCTACATATCCACCAACCTACAAAAATCAACACCACAATTTAGCGTCTTCACCATGTAACAACCTTATCATTAACAACCGATCCCACAAAGTGCAAAAAAAAAGGCTGTTCCACGGTTCCACACGTAACCTTCCGGTCACATGGCAGTAACTTTACCAGTTATACTAACGCTCCCATTTTCCAGATGCAAGTAAGTGAAAATGAAAAAACGAAGTTAACAAATTTTCTTTTTGATGATGAGCATCTACCTCTTCCTGGAAATACCAAGAGTACCAAGCTGTCTTGGTTGGTAACTTTAGCTTCTTTATAGCATACCTCGTATCTGTCACTGGCACTACAACATCTATGTCACCACTGAAAAGGATAGTGCCATTTGTTCAAGCTTGTTAAAATTCCCTTTTATCATTATGTAAGCTTGAAATTATGTAGATTTTCCCCCATAAATCTTACCTATACAGCCAGATTCTTAAGCCAGTCTTCATCAACTGACGCAAAAGTGGCAAAACGGTCAACGGTCTATCTTTCCAGCTGAGATTAAGTGAGTTACTGTTCTCAATAAAAGAAAATTTATGATATAATGTTAGAACTATGCTTAGAAATATAGATAATAGGAAGAAAAATGTGTTTTCACTAAATCAAAAGTGTCATACTTGCAGCTTTGCCATGGATAGGGAAGATTTGTAACGTTTGCATGGATAGCCTTTTGAACTTCTGGTTTGTTAAAATAGGACTGAATATAAACTGGCATGCAAGGATCAACTTCTGAGGTCTATTCCAAAAAAAAAAAAAAGAAGACCAAACAATTTGAGAGCATTAGTTAATTGTACATTCTTTAGTTTCTCTAAGACAATAAACGGGTCAAGTGCACGGATAGCCATTTTCAAGGATCCTATTTAGAGATTAACCAGTACTTATTTTGTCCTGAAATTTAATCTAAAAATCTTAACTTCAGAACAACTCAGGAAATTCTTGTCCTGAAAAAGTGAACGGAAAAATCAAAATTAGGACGCACTGGCTAATTTCTAAATAGCAGCCTTTTAGAGTGGCTACCTGGCGTTATTTTACGCAATAAACGCTACAAATGATATAACACTGCTTACAGTGGTACTTGAGGGTGATACATCGGGGCACAGTGGCGCGTAAATGTTGTATAGAAAAATATTTCCAATTTCTTTGTCGATTTGGTCCAAGTAGTTTTTGCATTTCTTGGATGCCGAAGATGGAGTAGAAAAATTACAAGTTGATGTGATTTTGTAGTATAATTCATCTGATATTAGTGCATGAGACCAGTAATGATCTGTTGTTCCTTTCATGTTGGCTTCAAAGTCAACATAGGCATTGCCAATCTGAGACATGAATTTGAGTAAACAATAATAATGGTCGAATTAAAGGTAAAAATGAGCTGCTAGAGATGTTACTTAGATTAAAAGAACTTACAGTGATTCCTTTTAAATTGATAATAGTGTGATTTGAGTAATTTTTGTGCAGAAGTATAAGCTGAGCGAGTTGAGGGACATAATGCCCCGCATAGCTCTCTCCACTAAGGTAAAAATCCCTTGTTTTGTATTCTGGAAATCGTTCCAGCCAATTGACTAGAAAAGTGTAAGAATCAGTAGCTGTTGTTCTGTCTCCACTTGAATTGTAGTCCGTGCTTGTGCTTGTATATGAAAATCCAACACCAGCAGGCGATTCGAGAAAGATTATGTTGGCCTCTGATAAAGAAAATGTCAAAATTCATTACTGTATGTTCTGCCGAGGTCTAGAATCAAGATTGAATGATAGGGGCTCCTAGAGTTTTTCGTACGCCTCTTCCGGGGTTGGGTGTGGGTCAGCAGGGTTACCCATAGATGATTTGTGCTTTAGCTTATGTCCTCCCTATGACTGTTAGTTATGGTAGTTACTGTATGATATTATTGCATGCGATTGTATTTATGTTTCGTATGTTTAGATAATTATTTACGCTGTTTACGCTATTTCTGCTGGAGTTACTAGTGCTTTATTGTTTTTGTTTTTGTCTTTGTTTTTGTTTTACTGCTGTTTTTCCTTTTATCCTATGAGCCGGGGGTCGATTGGAAACAGCCTCTCTGCCCTTTCGGGTAGGGGTAAGGCTTGTCTACATATTACCCTCCCCAGACCCCACCTGGTGGGAGTATACTGGATAGTTGTTGTTGTTGTTGTATGTTCTGCCGAGGGTCGATTGGAAACAGCCTCTCTGCCATTTCGGGTAGGGGTAACGCTCGTCTACATATTATACTCCCCAGACCCCACTTCGTGAGACTATACTGGGTAGTTGTTGTTGTTGTCATTAGTGTATGTTCTAAATGTCCTTTACTTAGGGTTGACAATACTACAGCTAGTCCTTGAGTAACTGACCAGAAATCCATGAAAATTGATTCCTCTGTAGACTGCCATCTTTGTTAACTCTAAATGGCCCTAGTTCTCCAAATGCTCCCCCTCCAAGTGAAGAACAACCTGGCCCTGTTTGTTACATAATGTTTTCAGATGTTCCAGAAGAAGAAGCAAATAACATATATGAGCATGTATTTTTTTCAAGAATTTACCCCTCTACTACATCAGTTAAGTCGGTGACAAAGTATCCCGCGTTCACGCAAGGTTTGGGAAAAGGAAGCACCTAAAGAGTGAGATGTAGACAGTATTCTAACCTAACACAAACATTAGTAGCAACTCCCATGGTTTGAATCCTTAACCTATAAGTAACACATACCATTGCTCCCCTTCTTACCCCTCTAGGCTTCTACTACATGAAATATCTTAATTCTCCCAGTTATGTTGATGTTAGCATTTAACAAATCGTCTGGCACATGTCTTTGACTTAATTGGACCTCCAACATGAACTGAATGGATTTCACGTGTCAAAATACTTCAGTAAAAAGGTCTATATTTACCTCTCTACATTTCAATATGGTTTAAAGTTACCCTTCGAGGTTGAAGCTCCATCTGATCAAGGACAAATACGAGACAGTTGGCTACAGGAAATGTATCTTTAGTCCTAAAGTATAACGAGCGATAAATTAATATATTTAGTATAGAGGGGTAATTTTTTGACCCTTTTCATATATTTTTATAGAGTTCTTAAAACAAGTTTAGCTGCAATCATGTCCTTTAACTTCAGCATGAACATGCAAATTGTATGTTCATGTTGTACAATTTGCCATTCAGAATTCTCTGAAAAAACATGGTATAATACTTGATTGTGTCAATATATAACTCTGCAGATGTGAAAGAAACATTTGATCTAATATGTAAAAAAAAAAAAAAAAAAGGAAGCTAACCTCCATTAAGCCATAAGACAAGGGGCTTAGAACCAGAATCTTGAGGTGACTCGACGAAATAATAAAACAAATTTCTTCCAGCAGTTGGATCAACTGTAACATACCCTGAGTACTGGTTAAAATCTACACCTTGAGGTTGACCAGGTAGTTGTTCAATTCTGTCATTCTCTTTGAGTGAATTTTGAGGACCAACATGCACTGGTGAAGTCCTACTAAGTTGTGGATAATAGGTATTAGTAGTAGTAACAGTTTTTTCCAAGTCTTGCCTGAAATAGTGACCATTTGGCTTTGGGCTTTTAGCTTCATAACAATGTACTAAAACTAAAGCTAAAAAGGTTAGGCAAAAGGAGTGGAGGAATGATGTTTTAACCATTTTTAAGTTGTGTGAAATTATAGGAAGTATGATTATGCATCTGTTCTATTTAAATGCCTAAAGTTTAAGTTTTGTGTTCGGCCAATATAGTTCATGATTTCGGCATAATTTTGTTTTGTTCTTGTTTTTTGGAAATCTCTAAAGAAAATGTTTCCATATTATTATATGTATATAACTGATTGATGACACTTTTTGAAGCCCTTGTTTGATACTCTTATCCTTTTATGCCACCTATCTTCCAATCAAGTTGCTTTACTTTTGTTTGTCATCAAGCCTCTAAGTTAGTTGGATATTCCCACCTAGGCATTTGATGCAACGGACGGCAAGATTTTTTTAGTGCTCATCGTTCAGTGATATTGTCTACTTTAAATTTGTATTTATATAATTTGAAAGTGCATCTAAAATTTACTTTTTTATATACTCATCGATTTTAACTTTTCAGTTATATTGTCTGCTTTGGACTCATATTTGAACCATTTGCAAGTAATGCCTAATTAAAGTCTAAAATTTGCTTCTTGTTATAAAATAGAAGTCTATTTAGAGTGAATGTCTAAGAGTTTTAGCTTGAAGCTAAGTCATTCCTCTTCCTATAAATAGAGGTGCTCTCTACCATTGTAAATCACCCCAAGTATTAATAAGAATACTTCTCTCTCTCCCTATTCTCTCTCTATTTGCTCTTGTTCTTGAGTTATTGTTCTTGTCTTTTATATTATTTCATAACACGTTATCAGCACGAGACTCTACCGTCTCAAGAAGCTCTTTAAGAAGATTAAGCCGCCGTCAATTTCTCCGCATCGGAGCCGCCGTCGTCTGCATCAGTGGAGAAAAGGAAGAAAACATTGAAAATATTATTGGTATACCTTAAAGGTAAGTAATTTACTTTTCTCTTTCAAATTCTTGAAATTCTACGATTTGATTTCATATACAAACATGGACAACAAAGTTTGATTATAACTCTAATGAAGTTTGTAAGAAATTATAACCACATGAAGTGGTAAAATCTCTATGTCCTGCCATGATTAAATTCATGTATGATTGTGGGCAAATAATTGAAAATCCGTCCCATTGAATTTGCTCTATTCCCTTTAGAGAATGTGGAAGCAGTATATGATAAGTCTGAAAGAAGACTAAAATATTACCATGAAGGTATCAATGAATGTGGACGTGGCAAAGAATTCCGTCCAATTGAATTTGCTCCATTCCCTTTAGAGAATGTGGTAGCAGTATGTGATAAGTCTGAAAGAAGACTAATTACCGTAAAGGTATCAATGAATGTGGACATGGTAATAGACGAAGTTATAATCGTCATTAATGTGGTAATGAGAACAATAAGGATTCTCAAAATAATCTTTCACTTTATGAAAGTAATATTTGACATGAGATTGTGTAAAGCACATGATTTTGATCCATTCCCTGAAGTGAATGTGATAATTGTAATAGAGCCCGTAAGTATGAACACGCTCTTGATGTAATTTTGGTTTATGTCTGACATTATGAAAAGAAAGTTCGTTGCCCTTGAAATTTCGGGCAAGAACTATATGATATGGGTGTTGGATACTTAAATCCATTTTGGATGCTATGGGTCTTGGAGACGCCATTAAAGACAGAAATAATGCATCCACCCAAAACTATGCTAAGGCCTTGATTTTCTTGCGCCATCACCTTGATGAAGGTTTGAAACTATGCTAAGGCCTTGATTTTCTTGCGCCATCACCTTGATGAAGGTTTGAAACTATGCTAAGGCCTTGATTTTCTTGCGCCATCACCTTGATGAAGGTTTGAAGATTGAATATCTCACCGTCAAGGATCCAACTATCTTGTGGAATGGCTTAAAGAAGAGATATGACAACCTGAAGTTGGTCACTCTGCCACAAGCACGATACGATAAGAACCCAAAAGCAAATAGTTTATAAACTATATATTATCGTTGCGGTGAAAACGGGCACTGGTCAAAGGCTTGCCGTATACCATGACTTTTGGTTGACCTTTATCAAGCATCTCGAAAGAGTAAACGCCCTGAAACGAATTTTGTCTCTGACGACAACTTTGACATCACCCACTTGGATGTGGCAGACTTCTTTGAGCAACCCGAGGGGAAGATAGACCACCTAATCGGTGATGGATCCGTGATGAAAGAAGATGGAGCTATTTGATTTTATTTTACTTGTTTGTATTAGTGAATGAATAAACTAATAGCCATTAGTATTAGCTCGTCTTAGTTAGTTCATGATATAATGTTAGTATTAGTTCTTTAGAATGTATCAATATGCTCAAATATCAATAATATTTTTACTTTCCAGTAGAGGTAATCGACTAACCTGAAAAACTAGTCGGTTATCTCATATTTCGCATAAAAACTGCAAAACAATCGATTGTCTTTAAAACAGTGATCTGGAATTTTACAAAAACAGTCAACAATCGATTGTCTATGATTAACAATCGATTGTCTTTAAAACAGTGATCTGGAATTTTACAAAAACAGTCAACAATCGATTGTCTATGATTAACAATCGATTGTCTTTAAAACAGTGCTGGAATTTTTCAAAAATCATCCACAATCGATTGTCTATGTCTAACAATCGATTGTCATTAGACAGTGTAATCTGGAATTTTTCAAAATAGCCAACAATCGATTTTCTATACTTAACAATCGATTGTCTTAAAACATTGTTCTGGAATTTTTCAAAATAGCCAACAATCGATTGTCTATACTTAACAATCGATTGTCTTAAAACAGTGCTCTGAAGTTTTTCAAAAATAGCAAATAATCGATTGTCTATGTTAAACAATCGATTGTCAATGTTCAACAATCGATTGTGTGTGTTTAACAATCGATTGTTTTATGAAAGTGCTTAAACTGAAATTTTCAAACTGCATAGTAATCGATTATGGAAAACATATAATCGACTATCTGATTTTGTTAGTCAACTGTTAGCAGCAGATTTTGAAAATATTATGTGACACAAACGAATTGAAGTTGTTTATTCTCATGTTCGTATATTTTCTTTTATATGTCAAACCATGGGAAGTAAATTGATTGAAGGCTCCGGAAGAGCAACTGTAACTCTGCCCAAAGGCATGACGTTTATCTTAGAGAATGCAATATTCTCCTCCAAGTCTAAGAAGAACTTGTTGAGTTTTAAAGATATCATTCAAAATGGATATCATATTGAGACAATAGATGAGAATAATCTTGAATTCTTCATGAAAACGAGGCTGCCCATTTCGGTTTGGGTTCATGCCATTTTGCATGCAGCATTTTAGTTTGTCGGCTGCCCACTTCGGTTTGGGGTCACGCCATTTTGCATACAGCAATGCTAGTTCGTCTCTGACTGACGAATTGACACAAATATTTCCCGTTGCAATTGGTTTTTGGGTCATGGACCCAATATATCCCATTTAAGAATTTTTGGATGCGCAGTATATGTGCCTTTAGCACCGCCATCCCGCACCAAAATGGATCTGCAAAGAAGGTTAGGAATATATGTTGAGGTTGAATCGCCCTCCATTATTCGCTACCTCGAAACATTGACAGGAGATTTGTTCACTGCACGATTTGCAGACTGTCAATTTGATGAGACATTTTTCCCAAAATTAGGGGGAGAAGTTGGTGAAACCAAACGGGAAATTTTGTGGAAAAATGCATCATTATCTCATCTTGATCCACATACCTCTATTTGTGAGAAAGAGGCACAAAAGATTATCCATTTGCAAAGAATAGCAAATCAAATGCCTGACGCATTTATAGATTTGAAAAGGATAACAAAATCACATATCCTCGAAGTGAATGTGACAACATTTGATTCACGAATACATATTCATTATTGGAAGAATATGAACATGAAATTGGTATTAAATATACCACACTCACCCCTAGAAGGAGGTTTGAGATGATACCACACTCACCCCTAGAAGGAGGTTTGAGATGATATATGGCATGAATGATCGTTGGTCACGCACCTATTGTACGCCAAAGTATTTTGGAAATATGACTATTAAAGGACAACGATAATGCAAGAAACATATCTTGCATATAAGTTTGACATGACCATAATGGTATAACTTTCTCTTTAAGAAAGATATTCACCACATGGATGTTGATGAATCTGTGGTAGTACAAAATTAATTGAGAGCTCTAGAAGAGCCAATTATTACTATGTTGGAGAAACACAATTGAGTATTGTGCTGTAGTAAGTCTCAAAGAAACTTATTCAGTTTCCAAAGTACACGCGAAAGCGATTGATTATATTGAGACTATAAATAAAGGAAGGCTTTGATATCTCCTATTACTACAACTTGTAGCGGGGTAATTTGTATATGAAATGCTACCCGCTTTGTTCTCCAGTTTGTACTACACAAACGAAATAATGCCACAATAAAGTGGATATCTATTGGTATAAAACCCATGTCATAATAAACCCGAAGTTTATTGATAAGTGCACATGTCATGGTGTAAATTTGAAGTTTACCAATATTGATAATTTATTCAGTTGACATTCGTGTTAGCCATCTCATTTTATGTATGATGTGCAAATTCACATAGGTGAATAATAAAGAACTAGAAAGTTCTTTACGAATTCTCTTGTATCACTTGTTCTCATTAATGAACTGACCAACTAAAGAATTCGGGTTGATGCCCATAAATTCTGGAAATATCAAAGGTGAATATGGGCCCATTCACCTACCATGTATACCACATATGATGCATCTATGATATGGTTACATGCGCAATTGTTATTGACCCGCAGCCTGGCCGGTGCTTGCGAGGTAAATTGCTCAGTAATCTAACTTCGAGCATAATTTCCAGATTCTCTACTCAAGATAGTTCATCTTGATAAGTTGGTTTATATCAAAGTTGGTTTAGCAAGATAATTATTGAGTGCTTCCACTTAATAGCTAAACTGTTTCTTATGAGAACAAAGTTATATATATCAGTTTGATATAAGTTGTATACGAGAGTATATTCTCCCCTCACAAGTGGTTCAAGGTCAGGAACCAAATAATTTCATCTTATTATTAATGTGCCGTGTATATTGACATGATAATGCACAAAGATGATTTCCCAAAGTTGAGGAAACAAGTTAGCTTTACTAACATGAGGGGGAGACATGATAAACACTTGAGAAAAGGTTACATGGGATGAATTATCATTTGTATATGTATATCCCCGAATATCATGATATGAACCTGAAGTTCATAAAAGGGATAATTTAATTGCAACATATTGCAAAGCATGCTATACGCATTTGCTGACCCAAAGAAAGTAACTAAATGGAAGAGATTCAATTCAAGAAGAATTGATTCCATATGAAAGACATGTAGTTTTGAACCTATAGTTCAAATGCTTGAAAGTATAAAGTCAAAGGTATGTATAGTCAGTTTTCGATATCTTATTTGTCTAGCAAGACATGGAAAACTTGATATGCATCTAAAGTCTATTATATGGCTTATATGACTTAACTTGAAAGATTTAAGTTGCTTGAAGCATATGCAATTCTTGGTCTTGAAGTACCACATCCCAAGTACAATTTGTGTACATATGAATCTTGCTATAACTATAAGCATGATGGCATTGAGAATGCATCTATGGAGATATTGAAGAGTTATTCCACGACATTATATGAAGATGTTCATGTATATCAAGAATGATGATTTCAAGGTGCGGAATATTTATTCAAGTCAATATGGTTGATTTGTCAAACGTCTACCAAAGATCGTTTTGAAGATGATGCACAAGATTGGAATGCAAATGCTCAAGGATATAAATTGATGTACTCATTAGGGGGAGTCAATGCGCGTTGCACTCTTTTTCCCTTACAAGGTTTTTTCCCACTAGGTTTTCCTTGCAAGGTTTTTAACGAGGCAACCAATAGGCGCATATTCAAACATGTGTACTCTTTTTCCTTTCTTTAATTTTTCCCAATGGGTTTTGGTTTTAAGGTTTTATGAGGCACATTATTGAATAGACATTCAAGGGGGAGTGTTATAAAATAGAAGTCTATTTAGAGTGAATGTCTAAGAGTTTTAGCTTGAAGCTAAGTCATTCCTCTTCCTATAAATAGAGGTGCTCTCTACCATTGTAAATCACCCCAAGTATTAATAAGAATACTTCTCTCTCTCCCTATTCTCTCTCTATTTGCTCTTGTTCTTGAGTTATTGTTCTTGTCTTTTATATTATTTCATAACACTTCTTATATACTCACGGACTCTACTATATAATGATATTGTCTATTTTGAATTTATATTCACACAATTTGAAAGTGCATAATTATGACCTAAAACTTACTTTCTTATATACTTATCGGCTCTAACTGTCCAATAATATTATTTGCTTTGGACTCACATTCGCACGGTTATGGCCTAAAACTTACTTTTTATATACTCATTATCTTTTTCTTGTTTTGGCGATGTGGATTTTGCTGAAGGTGTTATATCAACTAACATTAAGCATCCTAATTTTGCAAGA
The DNA here is from genome assembly GCA_034376525.1 of Nicotiana benthamiana. Taxonomy (NCBI): domain Eukaryota; kingdom Viridiplantae; phylum Streptophyta; class Magnoliopsida; order Solanales; family Solanaceae; genus Nicotiana; species Nicotiana benthamiana. Next base: position 45,423,951 of record CM067326.1, read on the forward strand.
ATATGGAGGACTTGGCCTTTTTAGAAATTTACTTAAAATGATTAACGTCAAAGTTATTCCCAAGTCTTTGACACCAAGTTTAAGAGGTAAGTAAAAGGATAATTTATGCGGTATGCCTATTAAAAATATCAGTTAACGCTATATATAATTAAATATTTATTTTATTCTGAATATTTATTTTATAAAATTATATTACCATGTATATCTATTATATTTTAAAATATAATATTGTATATTTTAAATTAGAATATTGTGTTATATTTAATTTGGATATCATATTCCAATTTAGAATACTGTAGCATGTTTAGTTTTAATATTATATTCTAAATTAAAATTTATTGTATATTTGCATTGGATATGGTATTCTAAATTACAAAATTTGTAGTGTATTTGGTTTGGATATTGTATTCTAAATTAGAATACTGTAATATGTTTTGTTAGAATATATTTAAATTGGATATTATATCCCATATTAGAATATTGTAGCATGTTTAGTTTGAATATTGTATTCCAAACTAAAAATTATTGTACATTGCATTGGATACTGTATTCCAAATTAAAACGTTGTAGTATATTTGGTTTGAATACTGTATTTTAAATTAGAATATTGTAGTATACTTTGTTAAAATATATTTAAATTGGATATTGTATCCATATTAGAATATTGTAGCATGTTTAGTTTGAATATTGCATTCTAAATTAAAAATTATTGTATATTTGCATTGGATTATGTATAGCATTGGATATTGTATTGTAAATTAGAATATTATAGTATCTTAGAATATTATGGTATGATTAGTTTGAATTCTTCATTAGAATTTAGAGTAAGCTAGGTTTGAATATTTCAAATTAGAATATTATGGTATTTTTAGTTTGAACACTATATTCTAAATTAAAATATTATGGTCTGTTTAATTAGAATATTATATTTCTTATAATATATGATAAGTGGGGTTTAGATTGTATTCCAAAATAAAATATCGTAATATGTTTTGAAATATATAAAAATATACCGTATAATATTTTAAAGATATTTAATGTAATTCCAAAATTTAAATATATTGTAAAAATAAATTTTATAAACAGTAACTTCCTTTGTAAAAACGGAAAGGAGGAATGATAACAAATTCTTGGAGCAAATAAGATGAAAGAGGACGGTCAAAAACATTATTTAGAGTCGGCTACAAGCAAAACATAATGATTGAGAGTCGGCTTTCTTATGCCATTTTTTTCTTTTTAAAAAAATTGTAATAATTTACAATTAAATGTGAACCAGTGAATGGCCCAACCTGGGAGAATTACAAAATAGCCTTGATAAATAGTCAAAAAAAAATTGAAATTTAGTCAATTTTTTTAAATAAAAATATTTTTAAAAAATCCAAAAATATTGCAACATAATATGTTGAAATGCGAATTCTTTACATATGAAATTCTACCATAACATGCTGGAATTTCATAATATGTTGGAATTCCAACATAATATGCTGGAAGTTTATACGCAGGAGCTCTATAATCCATCATATCATGCTGGAACTTTCCGTATTTCAATTTAGGTATTTTATCTAGATTTTAACTTCGTATAGAATAATGGCTATTTTTTAATAACTTTACAAACACTGATTATTTTTTGGTTACCGATCAAAAACTGGCTAGCCCATGCTATTTTTACTAATTTGAGTGCGACACCACCAATTGGGCCAGCCCAACCACTTGACTGTTGGACTTCTAAATTATAGGCCATGGTTGTAGCTCTCTTAGCCCAAATTTAATAATTAATGACGTTCTGTCACTTGTTTCTGCTGTTCTTCTGAATATTGAGAAATCCGAAAGATAAAAGAAGAAAATGGAGTTCATTGGTTCACATTCTACATATATTACTTTGAGAGTTGGTGTAATTTTTAGGGCATAAATCCAAAACCATAATGTCAAAAGAAAGGCTGAATTCACTTTCACAGGAACCATTCTTTTACTTAAGCATGCTATCACCTATAGAACCGGAGCTAAGATTTAAGATTTATGAGATCTCAATTTTAAAACAATAATTTAAGTACTAATGATCAATGATTTGGTTTTAATATTTATGTATATTTTATAAATATATTAACAAAAATACATTATTTAATTAAAAATTATTAGATTCGATCAAAATCGTAACTCGATTTCTGCCTCCACACCTACTCATTCGTATAGCTAAAGAGTTGTTATTCTTCTAGCTAGGTCCATCTTGTTGTCTCATTAATTTTTTTCCTATAAAATATTGATTAGATCCCTTTACTTGGAGTCATTGGCTTGACTTAGACGATATTAGAATATATTGTATATCTTTTTATTATTGATAAAATATTCTTTCATTATTGTACAGTCCTATAGTTGGTAGGATTCGATTTCTTCCATTATTGTACAGTCCTATAGTTGGTAGGATTTGATACCTCTTTGTACTCTATATATACTTTGTGAGCAATACAAGAAAATCACTTCTCCTAAATCTCTCTACATGGTATCATACGCCAGTGGCTTATCGCCAAACAAACCCTAATTCTACCCTACCCGCGCCGCCGACGCTGACGCTGCTCTTATCGGCAGCCCGTCGCCGCCGCCACCACCGCTGCACTAATCAGCAGCCCTATTGTTCTCGATGTCGTTCAGCTCCTTCTCTCCTTTGCCTCGCGCTTCATGGCCGCTACGACGTCAACCGAGCCTCTCCAGCCGATTGCCATCAATGCATCGGCTCAAATCCCACTCAAATTGGATTCCTCTAATTACCTGGTGTGGAAATTCCAATTTCTAACCCTTCTTACGGGATACGACCTCCTCGGCTTCTTGGATGGATCGAAGCCGTGCCCACCAGCCACTATCATCGACAAGGACGTGACTTCCCCCAATCCAGCATATCCTTACTCGATTCGCCAGGACAATCTCATTCTCAGTGCCATCATCTCGTCGATCACACCGACGATCATCTCCCTTATTGCCGTTGCGAAAACCGTTAAAGAGGCCTGGGACATCCTCGCGCGCACATACGGTACTGCTTCTCGTGGTCGTATCATGGCTCTCAAACAGCAGCTCCATAATCCGGTAAAAGATTCTAAATCTGTTACTGATTTTATACATGGTATTCGTGTAACTGTGGATGAATTATCTCTCCTTGGTATTACTGTTGATTCTGAGGATCATGTCATTAAGGTTCTAAATGGTCTTGATGATCCATATATGGAACTCTCTCATGCCATCCAAGCCCGCGAATCTCCCATCTCTTTTGCTGAATTACATGACAAGCTGTTAGGCATGGAGGCTCAGATTACTGCTCGTGTGCCGGCCACCTCCGCCGCATCTGATTTGGCTCCGCCGGCTGCCTTCGTCGCCGGGCAGCAGCCACGCCGTAACCGCTTCGGTAGCCACGGGCGCGGCCTTAGCAGGCGCAGTTGAGACTCCGGTCGCGGTGGTTACTCCAGCAATGGCCAATCTCGCGGGTACAATGGGAAGTGCCAGCTCTGCAGTCAATTTGGCCACTCTCTGTGCCGCTTCCGGTCCTATCCCATCTCCGGCGCCACTCAGGCCCCTTACGGTGGACCACTACCGCGGCCAGCTTATGCTTCACCGCCTTATCCGTCTGCTCACACAGCCTATCATTCTCCGACGATTCCATCTGCATCCGATTGGATCCTGGACTCTCGTGCCTCTCATCACATAACGTCTGATCTTGCCAACATGTCTCTTCACAGTTCTTACACTGGTTTCGACAATGTGGTTATTGGTAACGGTGAAGGTTTGACAATTACACATACCGGACAACTTAACAGTCATTCCTCTCTTTTATTACCTGGGGCTCTCTGTGTTCCACATATGTGTGAAAATTTGATCTCTGTTGTCCAATTATGTCGTCACAATAATGTTAATGTTATTCTTTCTGATACTGATTTTCAGGTGAAGGATCGTCGCACGTGGGCAACGCTCGTTCGCGGCCCGCTTAGGGGCAACACCGACTACTGGCCGGCGGCTCCCATTCTCCCGTCCGCCCTCACGGCACAAAAGCTCTCTGCGTCATTGTGGCATTCTCGGTTTGGTCACCTGTCAGCAAAAATCCTACGTCATTTAGTGTCTTCTAGCAGTATAGCGTCCAGTAATGTGTCTGATCTTGCTTGTGTCTCTTGCAAGCTTCATAAGTGTCATAAGTTACCTTTTTCTGAGTCAAGTTTATCTTCTATTGTTCCCCTGTAGCTTATTTTATCCGATGTATGGACCTCTCCGATTATTTCTAATGAAGGATTTAAATATTATGTCATCTTTGTTGATCATTTTTCTAAGTATGTTTGGTTTTTTCCCTTACGCCGTAAATCTGATGTCTTACAAACCTTCCCCCTTTTTAAATCCATTGTAGAAAAATATTTCTCTGCTAAAATAATTACTCTATATACTGACAACGGGGGTGAATTCCTCCCTTTACGCTCTTTTCTTGCCTCCAATGGCATCTCACATCTCACTTCACCTCCTCATACTCCTCAGCACAATGGCTATGCTGAACGCCGTCACCGTCATATTGTAGATACTGGTCTCACTATCCTTCATCATGCCTCTGTACCTCTCATTTACTGGCCTTATGCCTTTGCTACAGCATTCTATCTCATTAATCGTCTTCCCAAGACAAATCTCTCAATGCTCTCCTCCTTTGAGTCTCTCTTCCATAAGCGCCCCAACCTTGCCAAACTACGTGTCTTCGGCTGTCAATGCTTCCCTTGTCTTCGGCCCTACACCTCACACAAAATGGAACCTAGATCTCGTGCATGTGTCCTCTTCGGCTACTCTACTACTCAAAGCCCCCATCTTTGCTTTGATCCCTCAACGTCTAAAATCTTCGTCTCGCGTCATGTCACCTTCCATGAAGATGTCTTCCCGTTCTCCAAATTGTCTAGCCCCGAGTCTCCCCCTGTACCCATTTCGGTCTCCCTAGATGCCCTTCCGCTGCCGCCACCAGTACCTGCCGCCGCTCCCACTAGCGATCCTTCACCGGACGCACTGCCGGCACCACCGCCCGCGCCACCAATGCCCCTTCCGGCACCGCCAACCGGCCTCTTCCTCCGCTACACCCATTATGCCTCCACCTGCATCCTCTCAGGGTGGTCATCATATGCAAACTCGCAGCAAAAATAACATCTTTACGCCCAACAAGAAGTTTGGTATGTCTGCTGTCACCTCTCCAGCTGTTACTGAACCTCAGACTTTGTCCAGTGCTATGTCTGATGAGCGCTGGCGCGCTGCTATGTCATCAGAGTTTGATGCTCTGCTACAGAATGGCACCTGAGATCTTGTTCCGCCTGATTCTTCGCAGAATGTTGTGGGTTGCAAGTGGGTTTATCGTATCAAACGAAAGCCTGACGGTACTGTGGATAAGTTCAAATCCCGGCTTGTTACAAAGGACTTTCATCAGCTTCCAGGTGTAGACTTCCAGGAGACTTTCACTCCGGTTGTTAAGCCGGCAACTGTGCGTTTGGTTCTCAGTATAGCTGTATCCAAGGGCTGGCCTTTTCATCAAATGGATGTGAACAATGTCTTTCTCCACGAGAGGCTTACAGAGGATGTTTATATGGCACAACCACGGGGTTTTGTTGACAAATCCTATCCATCTTATGTCTGTAAGTTACAGAAAGCTATTTATGGTCTCAAACAGGCACCCCGGGCATGGTACAGTGCGCTCCTCTAGTGTCTTTTGACCATGGGTTTCGTCAACACTACCTCTAACACTTCGCTCTTCGTCTTTCAGCATTCTGGTATTACAGCCTATTTCTTGGTATATGTTGATGATCTCATATTGACTGGCAATGATTCTGTTTTCTTGAACTGTGTGATTGACTCTCTTGGGACTCAGTTTTCTCTTAAAGACATGGGTGATCTAAGCTACTTTCTTGGTGTTGAAGTTCTGCGCAGCTCCAAGGGGTGTTTTCTTTCTCAGCATAAATATGTTGTTGATCTTTTGACTCGTCATAATATGCTGGAATCAAATCCTGTTCAGACGCCAACAACTGCATCAACCCGCCTTCATCTGGCCGACGGCTCGGCCCCTGCCGACGCATCCGCCTATCGACAGGCCCTTGGGGGCCTCCAGTATCTCTCCTTCACTCGTCCTGATATCTCCTTTGCTGTGAATAAACTCTCACAGTTCATGCACGCTCCTACTGTCACTCATTGGGGTGCAGTCAAGCGCCTCTTCCGGTATCTGAATGGGACGCGTGACTTTGGCGTCTGGCTGCGTCCTTCATCTGCTATACCTCTGCATTGTTTCTCTGATACTGATTGGGGTGAAAACTGTGATGATCGCTCCTCAACTGGTGCCTATGTTGTCTTTCTGGGGCCTAATCCTATTTCCTGGAGCTCCAAAAAGCAACGTTCCCTTGCACGATCTTCTACTGAGGCTGAATATCGTGCCATTGCTTCTGCTGCCGCTGAAGTCCGATGGCTTCACTCTCTGCTGCGCGAGCTTCATGTCCCTCTTCCAGCTGCTCCTGTCATTTACAGCGACAACATTGGTGCCACTTACCTCTGTGCCAACCCTGTATTTCATTCGCGCATGAAACACATCTCCATTGATTATCACTTTGTTCGTCAATTGGTTCAGAATGGGTCTCTTCGTGTTGCTCACGTATCCTCTGCTGATCAGCTTGCTGATGCTCTCACCAAACACTTATCTCGTCCTCGGCTTCTTCTGCTGATGTCCAAGATTGGCGTGTCCTCCGGCCCTCCATCTTGAGGGGCGTATTAGAATATATTGTGTATCTTTTTATTATTGATAAAATATTCTTTCATTATTGTACAGTCCTATAGTTGATAGGATTCGATTTCTTCCATTATTGTAAAGTCCTATAATTTGTAGGATTTGATACATCTTTGTACTCTATATATACTTTTGTGAGAACTACAAGAAAATCACTTCTCCTAAATCTCTCTACACACGAAAGGCCCCTGGGTGTATTGATAGTGAAAAAAAAAATCTACAGCGATAGTAGGTTAACTTGTAATAGTTATGTTACTTTTCCTAAGGTATCAATTAATGTGTAATACAAATATTTCTCTATGATTATATTTAATTGACATAATTATATGAGTATTATTTTGGTCATTATTGCATTCAACTTAAACTCCATGAAAAAGAAAATTTACACCATACTTCGTAATTTCTCACATATGCTAAGTACTAATAAGAAAGCACATGTATGAAGATGGATCCCCTCGTGATTTCTTTTGAGTACAGTCGCTATAATTAGGCATGGATCCCCACTATACTTTTGTAACCTTTCTACTTTATATTTTATTTATATATTTTTCTTTTTTCTTTTACCTTATTTTTGTTTCCATTGAACCACAAAGACAACTATTTAAGAATGTGATCAACACCTAATCTTAATACGACACTTAATCCCCTCTACAATATTTTTCTACGACAATCTTATTTTATTTGTTTTTAAATTTTTTACATTGGCAGTAAATGTAATCGTTAAAATTCATGAAGTGGAAATATAAAGGAAGATTCTAAAATGAAGGTGCCAGAACAAGCCAATTCGTACACAAATTTTGTCTCCCAAAGTTATTTACCAACATTTCTACTTCTGCAAGACGTGGAAATGTCACCCATAAATCAAATCAATTTCCTCTCTTTTGACTTTGGAGTTCACTTCCCTCTTTTGAGAAAGGTAAATGTATATTTCTTTCACCATTTGTTTTATTTTACTTTATAATAATTATGTTCGTGACAAGAGGGGCTTGGTCTGATGGTAACCAACCCTCACTTACAACCGAGAGGTTGTGAGTTCGAGTCTCCCCAGTAGCAAATTCTGGGGATTTATGCCGGGGGTCTATTTGGAAACAGCCTCTCTACCCCAGGGTAGGGGTAAGGCTGCGTACACACTACCCTCCCCAGACACCACTGAGTGATATTGTACTGGGTTGTACTTTTTTATAATAATTATGTTCGAGCATTTATGTGCATCTTAATTAATCTATTGAGTTCTATCCGTATAAATATTAAGTAACTTTGCTCATTAAAATTTAAATTAATGGACAAAAATTACCTAGTTTTTAGTTTTGTCTTTCTTAGAATTTAATGTCTGATGTCATGAATTTTATCCATTTCATTAAGACAATAACCATGTACGACATTTAATTTTTTATTATGGTTGTATTGTGAAGGGCTGGAGTACATATCTGACTTGTTGCTCAATGGTGCTCTCAAAGCACAATGATAGTGATTCACGTGTTTCAATTTTTCATTGCATTATTCTCGATGTTGAGACTTCATTTTCCTTATCAGAAAACTATGATTATGTCTAAAAACTCTTCATTGGATGAGTCTGAGATTCCTTAAAAGGTTTAGAATGTTTTTATCAATACAAGATTTATGATATTAGAGCAACAATAAAATTATTTTTTTATTATTTTTAAGTTATAAGTTTGAGTTATAAAATTAATTATTAATATTTATATCAAATTAAATTACTTATGTATCTTTTTGAGATATAATCCTTTTTTTATCTTATATACATGAATACGGTATACTTTATATATTGGAGTTATCCTATTTAAGATTTATGATATTATTACAAAGATTATTATTTAGGGGTGGGTATCTCATATAATAAGACAGCTAAGATTTAATCAAACTAAAGCTACAAGTTCCCAAGTTGGATAAAAAGTGGCTTTTGATTGTACCACATAAATGGAAAAGGGTATAGCTTTTTAGCATGTGGTTGCTATTTGCCCTTTTATGATGACAGCAGCAGTGCAATGTCACTGTCTTTATTTTTATGTTTTTCAATTCTCTTTCTATTTTCTGGTTTCTTGCCACTTTAAAGTTAAGATTAGAACACACAAAGGGGACCTCCAAATATAGTTAGGACCACACTAACAAATTAGTACTACTTATTTTCACTTTTATCCAAGTGAGTATGGTCACTTTTTTTTCTACTTTTCCTTTCCTCCCCTTTTTAGCTTAATTTTGATAGTGTTTTCTCCTACATAATTGCTTATTATTCTTGACTCAACATCTCAAAACTATCAGTATGGCCGGATAGATGAGATTCTTCAACTCTTAGTTAATCAGAATTTTCGAATTCAAACTTCAGAATAAATAAACTTTGGTAGAAAACATTTAAGGAGCCCTACAAGATAGATATATGAATCTAGATTAATTGAGCATATGGTTAAATAAAACAATTTCGGAACTAAGCTATTTGACCAAGATTAAAAATAAAAGAAAAAAGAAAAAAGAAAGATAGGTCGGTGCACTATGCTCCGCTATGCATTGGAAATGGTTGGACGATAAGGGTCTATCATATGCAATATTATCTGGCATTTCTACAAAAAATTATTTTTATAACTTGAACCCGTGAACTCTTGATCACATTGTACCAACTTTATCAGTTACATCAAGGTACCCCGCATTTTGACCAAGATATATTGTCATAAAATTGACCTTTGATTGTAGCAACTATTATGATGGTAATTTCTTAATTATATTATTAGATGTTATAAGCTCTTGAATTTAGGGTAAATTCAAGTAAACGACCATATACCATAGAAATCTCCACCAAACCCAAAAAGGAAAAAATACCAAATTGGAATACGGAGCAGTAGAAAGATTGTACACGATCAAAATCTAGTTTCTCCTTTTGTATGACTAATCGAGACCAAAATATGATGGGCCGAGGTTTTCCTTTGAGTTATATTGAACCAGATGGAAAGTTAGATTACCGAGCTTGTGATCATAAGGCCGATCAAAATCGAGATCGACCAAGATCGAGACCGAACAATATAGAGATTGAAGGAATCTTACCACACCAAATACCGGAACATCAAAATACCTATAATCGGACCAGGATCATAGCGCGAATTCCGGCACAAAAAATCCTGATTATTTAGCCAATCATGAAATTTCTTACCTCATATAGGATTATATTTAGAGTAGGACTCCACTACTATATGAAGGATGTCTGATCATTTGTAAAGCACATTATATTCCCGCAATACAAAGCAATATACTATAATTTTCTAGCTTTCATTATCTTGCTATTCTGTTCATAAGCGGTGAAACATATTTGGTTCAAGGGTGATAAACTCGAGGGTCAAGGCTATTTAATTTGTGTAGTTGCATCGATTTTTTCATAGTCAATATCAATATTAATTTATTCTTCTTAATTTGTGCCAAGTTATATCACGTGTCTTTAAAATCGTGTATAAATTTAACTATTATCCGATTTTAGTGTAAACAATTTAATGCCCATCGTAAGGTTAAGGATAATAGTGGTTACCTGGTACAAACTTTGATAACACACACTATTTTATACTTGTTCTTTGAAGTATCTTTGATTACAGGATTAAAAAAATATCAATGTCTCAGTCAACATCTCAACACGTTAACAATGATCTCAGCTACCATGGCAAAAATAAGAACATTGCACTAGGGAACAATTTACCCTATGTTGGCCTTGATTGGTTTCATGTTGTAGATCTGATCGATGTCAGTTCACATGTTGTCATCAATGAAAATTTGGTCGTTGATCCCGAAAGCAGCATCCCACGGAGATGCTTGATCGGCTACTCAGAGTGCACGTGGCGGTGAAGATAGATGGATCAGCCTGCGGATGATCTTCGAAATTTTATAGGCTAAACAGGCAACAATTGCCTAGCTCCATAACCATACGACACACCGAGCAGGGTCGAACGCGAGCCATCCCAGGGAATCGTACACAAGTTCAAATTCGTTTCAAGGAAATCAAACGAGAAGGAATCTGAGACCAATCATGTTATCATGAAGATGCTCAAACAACTGACAAAACGAATCGAGACATGGGAAAAAATAATCTGGGAAAACGACAAGAAGGTGGAAACCTATAACTCCAGGGTCGACCAAATCCCAAAGGGCACCACCAATATTGAAAGGACTAGATTCCAAAAAGTTCGTACAAAAACCTTTTCCCCGAGTGCGGCTCCGAAGCCAATCCCCAAGAAGTTCTGCATGCCCGAGATTTCTAAGTATAATAGGACGACTGCTCCAAATGAACATGTTACCTCTTACTTGTGTGCTATCAAAGGGAATGACTTAGAAGATGACGAGATCAAATTCGTCTTGCTGAAGAAATTCGGGGAGACTATGTCGAGGGGTGCTATGATATGGCACAATAATTTACCGCTTATTTCTATTGATTCATTTGCTATACTTGCAGATTCTTTCGTAAAGGCACACACCGGGGCCATCAAAGTCAAATCGAGGAAGTCAGACCTTTTCAAGGTAAGGCAGAAGGACAATGAGATCCATAAAGAATTTGTGTCTCAGTTCCAAATAGAATAGATGGAATTGCCACCGATCACCGATGATTAGGCTGTTCAAGCTTTCATAAAGGTATCAATGTTAGAGGTCCAGTGGCTTCACAGTAGTTGAAGCAGAATTTGATCGAATACCTAGATGTCACTTAGGCCAATGTGAACAATCGATATTAGTCAAAGATCAGGGTCGAGGATGATCAACTAGGGGCTTCTTTTGAGTCCTTTTTATCCTATCAGACCCGTCAATAGAATCAAAAGAGATATTAACTGAGAACCAAGGTTGAATAGAGATCGATATCAACCAGATAATGGAAATTTTAGGAACATTGGATTTGGGCAAAACTTTGCACTAAATGAAAAAATTATCGAGATTCAAGATTACAGGGACTCATGATCAAGAACGGCTTAGATAGATCTGTTGGACCCAAAGAGCACCACAATATCAGAGTATAACTTCAATATTGATACGGCTACCATCGTATTGGCTATAGGGCGCATCTTAGAAACTAAATGGCCTCGACCTTTAACCGATCCAACACAAATGGATCCCAACCAAATATGCAAAAACCATGGCACGAATGGCCACAAGACGGAGGATTGTTGACATTGAGGGAAGAAGTAGCCTGTTGTTCAACAACAACCATCTTCGAGAATTTTTGGGTGATCGAGCTAAGAGTCACTTCAAAAATAGGGACTCACACAAACAAAGTGAACAAGACAAATCCCAGCACATCATCCATATGATCATTGGAGGGTTCAATGTTCCTCAAGGTCTGATGATGAAACGCACCAAATTTTCAATCACAAGGGAGAAACAGACTCGAGATTACATACCAAAAAGGACTCTTTCTTTCAACGACGAAAACGTTGAAGATATAATGCAACCTCATAATGGTGCACTGGTAATTTTTGTACTTATGAATAAAACTGAAGTTACATATATGCTAATTGATCCAGGTAGCTCGATCAACATCATTCAGTCTAGGGTCGTAGAACAACTCGGCCTGCAGGACCAGATCGTACATACGGCCCGAGTGTTAAAAGAATTCAACATGGCTTGCGAAACTATAAAGGGAGAAATAACGTGCCTGTAAACGTTGGCGGTACCACCCAAGAGACCAAGTTTCATGTAATCGAGGGGGACATATGATATAACACCCTATTTGGGAGACCATGGATCCATAACATGAGGGATGTGCCTTCAACCATTTCATCGGGTATTAAAAATTCCAACGCCAGAGGGGATAAAGATAGTTTACGGGGAACACCCCACCACAAAGGAGATGTTTGCCATTGATGAAGTAATTCTAATATCAACACTCTCATCAACGAAGGACTTAGTCTCGAAGGAGAAACAAGAAGCCACATAGCAATAATCGATGTCAGCTTCGACCCAAATGGACAAGCAAGGGGTTGATGAAAATGATGACTATGGGGTTCCTTGATCATTTATCCCCCTGATGATTCCGATGCTACTAAGTCAATAGTCGAAGAGCTAGAGCATGTCGTGTTGATCGAACATCTGCCCGATCAAAAAGTATACTTGGGCACGAGGTCAACTTCCGAGCTCAGGAAAAAACTCGCTCAATTTCTTACAACTAATATGGATTGTTTTGCTTGGTCCTATCCCGATATGATAGGGATCCCACCGGAGATCACTACTCACAAATTGAGCTTGGACCCAAAGTTTTGCCTAGTAAACTAGAAAAGGAGACCCCCAGTCCGAGATCAAGCATACCTTCATCAAGGACAAGGTAACTAAACTCCTTAAAAGAGGGTCCATCCAGGGGGTCAAATACTCAGAATAGTTAGCGAACGTAGTAGTGGTTCCTAAGAAAGGTAACAAACTAAGAATGTGTGTTGATTATAAAGATCTAAATAAAGCATGCCCCAAAGCTTCTTTCCTTTTGCCTAATATCAATCGCATGATCGATGCCACAACTAGCCACGAGACTCTTAGTTTACTCTATGCCTATTCCGGGTACAACTAAATACGGATGAATCCCTGCAACCAAGAAAAAACCTCTTTCATCACTGACTATGGCACATACTGCTATAGCATAACGCCATTTGGATTAAAAAATGTTGGTGCCACTTACCAACGACTAGTAAACTAAATGTTCGAAGAACTAATTGGAAAAAGCATGGAAATTTATATTGGCAATATGCTAGTTAAGTCCATGCGAGCAAAGGACCATTTAAAGCATTAGTAGGAAACCTTCAGTATATTGATGAAATACAATACGAAGTTGAATCCGAAAAAATATGCATTAGGGGTCAAGCCCGCTAAATTTTTCGGATTCATGGTATCCAATTGAAGGATCGAGATCAACCCCGATAAGATCAAGGCTATCAAGGATATCATGTTACTAGATATGTGAAGGTTGTACAAAGGCTAATCGGGCGCATTATGCCCCAGGGCGATACATCTCGAGGTCGTCTAATACAAGTCATCGATTTTTCTCGTTGCTGAAAAAGAAAAACAACTTCACATGGACCCCAGAATGCCAACGGGCTTTATAGAAACTTAAGTGATACTTATCGAGCCCACCATTTCTTCACATGCCGAGGGCGAACGGACGACTATATTTGTACCTAGCGGTATCGAAAATAGCGATAAGTAGAGTCATAGCCCAAGAAGAGCAAAGTAGGAAATTTCCAATTTATTATATTAACAGGACCTTAGGTGAGGCCAAAACCAGCTATCTTCACCTACAAAAACTGGCACTTGGCTTGATATGTACCTCTAGGAAACTGAAACCATATTATTAGTACCATCATATATGTATTGTGATAACCTACCATTTATGTAATATAATACATAAGCCCGAACTCTCGGGATGACTAGCCAAATGGGCCGTAGAAATTACCGAATACGATATGGATTATCAACCTCGAATAGCCATCAAATTGCAAATTTTGGCAGATTTCATGGCCAATTTTATGCCGGACCTGATACCCAAAGTTGAAAGAGAGTTGTTGATGTTTGGGAACGTCTTCAAGAATTTGGAGCCTGTTTACGGACGGCGTGTCGAATATAAGAGTCTGGCATGGCATCTTACCGAAGCCATCCACATGCAATATAGTTAGACAATCTATTAATACTATAAAATTGACTAACAAAGAGGCCAAATATGAGGCCATGATTTCAGGACTTGAACTGGCCAAAAGCTTGGGGCGGAGGCGATCGAAGCTATGTGTTACTCCCTCGTTGTAGTGAACCAAATTAACGAAATGTGCAAAGTGAGAGAAGAACGAATGCAAAGATACCTAGACAAGCTAGAAGTAACATTACATCAGTTCAAAGAGTGGACTTTGCAACACGTGCCTTGAAATCAAAATAGTGAGGCCAATGCCCTTGCGAACTTAGGATTATCGGTCGAAGATGATGAACTCAACTCACGGTCGTACAACTCATGAGGTCAGTAGTAGGAGAAGTTCACGCTGAATAAACTTCACAAGCTTACTTGGGATAGGAGAAATAAATACGTAGAGTATTTGAAGACCGAAAAACTTCCCTCAGATCTAAAGGAATAAAGGGCCCTACGCACCAAGGCATCCCGATTTTGATTGTCCGAGGACGGAACCTTACTCAGGAGAATGTTTGATGGCCCGCTAGTAATATGTCTGGGACCGGGATATCAAATACATTTTGAAGGAAGTCCACGAAGGCACATGCAGGAACTAATCAAGCGCTGAATCATTTGTTCGAAAAATCAGGGTTGGATATTATTAGGTCGATATGGAAAAAGATGCGAAAGAGTTTGTGCAAAAATGTGATAAGTGCCAGAGACATGCTCCAATGATATATATCATTCTGGGAGCTGCTGCATTCGGTTTTATCGCGGTGGTTTTTCATGATGTGCGGGATGAACATTGTTTGCCCTCTTCCATCGGCTCCGGGTAAGACTAATTTTGTTTTGTTTATAACTGACTATTTTATCTTAGTTGGTTGAAGCATAGTCATACCAGAAGATAAAGAAGAAGGAAGTCATCGATTTTATTTGGGACCACATCATATGTCGATTTGGAATACCATCGGAAATTGCATGTGACAGAAAAAAAAAATTTATCGGCAGCAAAGTGACCAAATTTTTCGAAGACCATAAGATCAAAATGGTCTTATCAAAACCTTTTCACCCTAGTAGGAATTGACAATCCGAATCGACCAACAAAACTATAATCCAAAACCTCAACAAACATTAACTGACGCCAAGGGAAATTTGAGAGAGATCCTGCCTGAAGTTCTTTGGGCGAATCACACAACCTCAGGTCCAGTACTCGGGCCACCCCATTCTTATTGGTTTATGAAACTAAAACTTTAATACTGATTAAAATTGGGGAGTCGAGTATTAAATTTTGATATGCAACGAAGGAATTGAATGACGAGGCCATGAATACAAGCCTGGAGCTATTGGATGAACGACGTAAAGCTACCATCGTTCGATTGCTCGCCAAAAGCAACAGACTGCAAGGTACTACAATCGATGGGCCAACTTTCGATATCTCTATTACGAAGACTTAGTGCTGAGGAAGGTCATATTAAACACCTCCAATCCAAATGAAGAGAAATTGTATTCGAACTATAAAGGGTTGTACCAGATTCTCGAGATCACGAAGTAAATGTCCTATAATCTAGGAATGATAGACGGAGAACAACTATGAATAATTAGAACATAACTCATCTTAATTAATATTACTGTTAAGGTACAACCTCATTTCAGTTCTTTTTATTTTTTAACAAACACTTACAAGTGATCGACAATGTGCAACATGAAGCCTTTAGGTCTGAAAGCACGTGTTGCACTCTTTTTTCCTTGAACCGTTTTTGTCCTAATTGGGATTTTTGGAAAGGTTTTAAAGAGGTAACAATGGATCGTGCTAACTTAGAATCGAATGATGATCATGAATCGGTGTCAAAGACAGCACTAACAGTATATGAGGTTCCTCTACAATCAACCTGAATACAGGGGCATTACCCTCGGATGTCAACTTTTTCCAAGGAAATTATTTCATAATAGCAGGGTCTCAATAGGTGATAGTTTTTGTAAGGGCCAAATAATCAAATGAATTGTGCCCATATAGGTTGCTCTAGCCCTGGCATAAAATATGTCCGCATGTGTAACCATTTTCACAAGAATAAAGAGAAGTATTTTTCCTTGTAATTATCTTATGTCATAGAAAAAAATTCTACTTTGCACTTCAGTACTTTCGATCTATTAAGGAAACAAGCTCAAGGGTCGATTATAACCAGATTTTGGATGATCACTCCCACATTTGGGGACTGCCATCCGAAAAATAAATTCGAACAGATTGAACTATTGAGCATTATGGGCATAATACCTCTTAAGCAACCCCCAAATTTTAAAGGCCACGACCATACCCACCGGAGACTGTTATCTTAGGAAAGCCTGCATAACTTGGGAAATCAAGCTCACTGGACTATACCCCAATTAAAAGGTTACGACCGTATTAACACGGCTTGGAGACATCCGAAAACTGTAACAAAAAATAGCCTTCGAAATTTTCATAGCAGGTTTTAAAGACTACCCTCGGCAAACTATGATTTAAGTTACTTACTTTGGAGAAGGTTAGCAGTAACCCCGAACCTCTAAGATAACTCAAAAATAAAAATAATGTAAAGTCAAGGTTGTTCGAATATACACAACCCAAGCTATATTATACTAAGGCATCTCAACCTTTGTGAATTCATGTAACAAAACAAAGGAAAAATTCGAAAGTCAAAAGGAAAAAAGCCTTGTATATATTTACACAATAATCTTTACAAAGGACAAAATGACTTAATTTCGAAAAAATTTACAATACTCAAAAAGATGCAAAGGGAAAGAAATAAATACAAAGAACTAATGGCTTAAGCTTCATCGAAGGCACAATCTTCAACCTCGGGATCTTCTCCGCCTTCAGACTCACTTAAACTATCTGAGTCTTCCTCGGGAAAGGCTAGCTTTTGACCGCTGGCTTCCTCTGCTTTGGCATTTTCGAGCTCACCAAGTATATCAAAGCCCAGAGCATGGACTCTCTCGAGGGCTCAATCAAAATTGGGATCCCCTTTTGTATGACTAATCGAGACCAGAACATGATGGGCCCGAGATTTAGCCTCGAGTTATATCGAACCATGATGCAAAGTTAGGTTGCCCAGCTCGCGGCCCTGAGACCTAACAAGATAGATATCGATGGAAGCTTACCGAGCCAAAATATCCACAATCGGGCGAGGATCACAATGCGAATCCCTGCACGTATCAAAAAGAGGCCGATTAATTAGCCAATCATGGGAGTTTTTCCCTCATATAGAATTGTATCTAGAGTATGATTCTCCTGCTATATAAAAATGGGTCTGATCATTAGTAAAATACATCATATTTACGCAATGCAAAGCAATATGCAGTCATTTTCTAGCTCTCATTATCTTGTTATTCTGTTCATAAGCCAGTTGAAACATACTTGGTTCAAGGGTGACAAACTCGATGATCAAAGTTATTCAATTTGTATGGTCTGCATTTATTCTTTCATAGTCAATATTAATATTAATTTATTTTTTAATTTGTATCAAATTTTACTTATCTTTAAAATTGTATAAATTCAATTGTTATCCAATTTTAGGATAAACAAAAATAGCTAATTGCTAATTTACTAAGATAAATGCTCACATTGGTCCAACATCTTTATCTTTTCTTTTCTAATCAATTACTATGCTAAAAGGAGGAAAGACATGGAGGGGCTAAAGGAAAAAAACAGGCTGACAAAGTAGTGAAAAAAGATATAGTGGCAGGGGGTACAATAATTTTGGATGATGTGAAACTATGATCAATTTGTGTTTATATAAAGCAAACAAAATCATTAAAAGAAATAGTAGTACTAATACTAATGAGAACACTAAAATCTCCATCTTGACCACAAAATCATGGGATGGCGATGGATGAGATGTTTCACCTTAATAAAAAATTTTGGATTCGAATCCCTGAAATGGTAAAACTCATAGTAAAGAATAGACAATAGCAGATTTAGTGTATAAAATATTTTGTATTCCTGTAAAATTAACGAAAAAATATAATGTAAATAGTCAGGGGGCGATGAATAAAATTCTTCATCTTAATCAAAAGTTTTGGATTCGAATCATCGAAATGGTAAACTATTATTAAAGAATAAAAATGATAATTTAATGCATAAAGTATTTCGTATCTATACAGTGTCTGGTGAAGAATTGCACCCCAAATAATATAATATAAATATTCTGTCCTAATGCAAATTAATATTAATAATTATTTCCACATCTCCAACCAATAGTCTATATATAATATGAAGGCAAATTTATCATTACTCTAAAACTCTCCTCCAAAATCATACTAGTAAAGAAAATCAAAAACAAGATAGTTATTTCAAGAATAAGGGTAGTAGACAACGATTCATTAGTGACCAAACAATGGTGGGTGCATGGTCCTTTTTGTGGAAATCTGAACCCTCTAACAACATTATCGTCATCTTTATTGCTTATCCGTATATTTAAGGAGAAATCATTGCATTTGTACTTAGACCAAATGATGATATTTAGGTGAAATGTCAATTTAGACAACTATTCTATAATTAAATCAGTGCATGAAGACGAATTTATCATTCTGTTAACTGTACCTGCTATTTCTGTAGCCTATCAGGTGAGCCTACAATTCTAGGACAATTCAAATAGTAGTAGTCTACTTTTTTAATTAAAAGTCTCACTAGTACGACTTTGTTTAGGAAATTGCTTGTAGAATTTCTAACTTTCTTTTTGAGAATAGGCACGATAAAAGTTGAATCTCAATGGACAGTGACAGTAAATTTATTTTACCATTTACCCCACTCTATCGCGTATTTAAGTCATTGACAAAAGATTTTACCTGTTGCTTGATAAAAAAAAGGGGTTAGGTAACGAACATTAATTTAGAGCTGGAGAATAAAATATTCTAGTTGCTCATATTGCTTATCAATTGGCTGTACTTGTTTTAGATCCTGTGGGATTAATGATATAGGGTCCATTTAACCTTAATTAGTAACATGTAGACTCAATAAATCATATTAATTTGCTTGTGAGTTAATTTACGAGCGGTCAGTTGTCAAAGCAAGTAATCACGATTTGCTAAAATCTGCACTACACACATTCAACTTAAGATGAGGGTCAAGTCTCTTTATTCAACTATTTAGCACCAAAAAAATTATTACTAATAATTAATAGTAATCATTTGGTCATTAATGATCTAATTAGTCCATGTTCCCCCTCTTCAGATGTTTGGTTTGCTTTCTCAGATAACTTGAGCTTGCGTTTTGCCGGTTATAATTATTCATCCAACCGCTTTAAACAAATAGCCTGTCGAAATCAATATTTACTTTTTTTATAATAAGTATACATAGATTATACAATAATTATACATGATCATATATATATATAAGCGTATACATATTGACTATAAGATCTAAACACTGAATTTGATCGGCTATTTATATAAAGATCTCGTTGTTTAATCAGACTAAGCTAGTACTTGATCATGATATGTTCCTAATACAAAGGACATGTTGGAGAACTACATAGCTAGGAGTCTAAAGACATAATCATCAGTCCAAAATAAAATATTAAAACTTGTCAAGTTTCTAGCAGATGCAGAATCTAATCCCTAAAGAAGTGATTAATAATCATAAATTAAGAAGTAAACACTAAACTACTGAGGATTAAGTTTTGTTTTTATTGAACATTTCATCTTCTCCCATTATGCGCAAAATAGAAGGGAAGTGTATCCATATGCATCACTGTCGGAAAAAAAATTATGAAATCTTTTGTTTCTATATATGTCTGTTAGTGCATGAATATATACAGCATTTCTCTATTTTGGTCAAACATGAGATTTGTCATATACTAATATTATTAGGAGTTAAATAAATGTTTAATGTATATGTTTTTGTATGTCCCCCAAGTTATTGACTACACTGTATGATTTTTGTATACATCCAGGTGTAAATTTATGAATCTGGTCCCCAAAATTGAGATCTAAGAGAAGCAATAGAATAGCAAAATATATAGCTAAAACATTAATTGCTGAATAGAGTAAACGAAGACATAGTTGATCTGAAGAGGTCATTTGATTATTGGTGAGATTAAGCAGGATCAAAATCATTCTCTTTTTCACATAGTTAATTGACAAGGGAGTAGTAAATATTCAGTGAACAGAAGTGATTCGAATTGAAACCCGTGATATTGCAATTATTAATTTTTACGTGTAATACTAATGATAGAACCTTATTGGTAAGTGATATTGAGATACTAACTATTTATATTATTTTTATCTTTGTATAAGTGTATGCTGAGTCAGCAGCAGTTAGTATTAATTAGTAGTTAAGTATCATATGTGTATAAAATATATACTCAACAGTTAGTTGAGATTCATTTTCATTTTATCAGTTCTTTTAGCATTCTTTTCTCTCTCTCGAATCTCTTCTGGAAGCTTCAGAAACCTAAAATCGGATATGTACAGTGACAATTTTATTGGCAAATAGGCAAAATCTAAACTACCGGAGTTTCAATTTAGCTCATTTCACAAAATTCCTATGGCAATCGCAGAGCAGACTGACAAGACGACTACGCCGGCGACAACTCAGACGGTAGTCGATGTCGGTATCGCTCTCGACATACCTCAGATAGCCATGGTTCCTTACTGGTTCCAATTCCACTCGGCGGAATTGGATACCTTTTCTGGAGAAGAAGTGTGTTTAGGGCCCTTTCAGTGAAAAACAAGTTAGGGTTTATCAATGGAGATAGCAGAAGACCTAATGTGACGTCTCCACGTTTTCGTCAATGGAAAAGGTGTGACGATATGGTCACCTCATGGATCTTAAATTCTCTGTCGAAGGACATCGCTGATAGGTGTTGTATGTGAATGATTCTGCAGAGCTATGGAAGTAATTGCAAGATCGATATGACCAAACGAATGAAGCTAAACTCTATAAAATTCAGAAAGAGATCAATGACTTGAGTCAGGGAGTACTTGATATCACAGGGTACTAAACAAAAATGAAGAAACTCTGGGAAGAATTGAACACTCTCAGCGTGAATACTCACTGTAGTTGTGTAGTACCTGTGGGGCAAAGGAAAGTATGCATAAGACATAACAAGACATAATACTGATATAATTTCTAATGGGACTCAATGAAGTCTACATGGTGGTTCAAGGAAGTATACTCATAATGATCCCTTTGCTGTCTATAGCACAAGCTTTTGCTCTCCTGATATAGGAGGAGAAACGGAGGGAGTTCAAGAAAAGGAACCAACCAAGTGTTGATTCCACAGCACTAAATGTCAACCTTGGAGGAAGAAACTTCAAAACAAACTACACAACTGGGACTAGAAATCAAAATGGAGGTAGTAGATCCTTTTCGTGACTAATGCAAACGACAAGGTCATACTAAGGATAAGTGCTATAAACTACATAGGTACCCACATGGATTCAATCAATGGCCACGATAGTACAAGTAGAACCCTCAGGGATATAACAACAATACAAGGTTTAAGAAAGGAAGGAATGCAATAGATAATGCTGTCACAACTATAGAAACATAAGAAGAATTAAACCATCAAGAAGAGACTCAAGGCATGAGCCTCTCAAAAGAACATTATGGGAAGATTGTCAACCTGTTATAGCATTTTCAGATGGGAAACATTGGAGATAATCCAGCCGGTGCCAATATGCCTGGTGGAGCATCAGTAAACTTTGCAGGTATGATTGCTTGAACTTTTTCAATTGACTTTGATAATCATTCGTGCAAGTGTTTTAGTGCAAGGGCTGACTTGTGGATATTAGATTTCGGGCATCACACTATATGAATTTTGACAAAACTCACCTACAAAACATAATAAACTTGCCATATCCTTTGCTAGTTAAACTTCCAAATGGTTACAAGGTCAAAGTAACTGAAATTGGAGATGTGATCCTAATACCTAAGATTATTCTGCATAAAGTCTTGTCATCCCATCTTTCAAATTTAACCTTGTATCTATCAGTTCCATATCACTGAAGAGGCCTCTAGAGATTGGTAAGTTGTATGATGGACTGTACTTTCTGTGCTCCAAGTGTTTGAAGAAAAGTAGTCCCACACCTGAAAAGAATTGTGAATTTCTTTGTCTTTCTATTCATGCTGATGATATAAATGTTGTACATTGTCTTTCTCAATCCCACATTCCCTTTCCTATTGTAAATAGTTCCATTCGCAACAATAATAATAAAGATAGTGTTAGTTTGTATTCTGGTACATCTCTTAATGATAATGTGGATATGTTGTGGCACTTTAGACTTGGTCATGTATCCTTTATTAAAATGAAAGGAATTTCCACCATCCCTGTAACATTTTCTACTAAACAACCCTTCATGTGATATTTTCTCCATGGCCAGGAAATCAAGACTACCTTTTCCCAAGAGAACAACTGAAATCACACAATTCTTTGAAATACTCCATGTGGATCTATGTGGTCCTTATCATGTAGCAACCCAAAACAATTTCAAGTACTTTCTTACCCCTGTAGATGACAATAGCAGATCTACTTGGACACACATTTTGAGTTATTAAAGCAATGGTCTACAAGTAATAAAAGCTTTTGTAAACATGGTGGAAAACCAGTTCCAAACCACCATAAAATGTATAAGATCTGACAATGGTCCGGAGTTCACCAACAATGAAGAAACTTCTTTTTTTCAATTAAAATGAATAAACCACCAAAAGACATGTCCATACACGGCACAACAAAATGGATTCGTGGAAAGAAAACATAATTACCTCCTATAAGTGGCTAGGACTCTGCTCTTTCAATCCAAGTTACCACTGAAGTATTTTGGGGGTGAGGGTATACTCACATCAACCTTCCTTATCAACAGACTCTCAACTACTCCACTAAAGAACAAGTCTCCTTTTGAACTCCTATATAAGAAAAAGCCAACTATTCTCAAGTTAAATTTTTTTGGATGCTTGTGTTATCCTACTGTACCAAAGCCCCTAAGAGACAAACTTGAACCAAGAACTACTTCAGTTACCACTGAAGTATTTGGGGGGGGGGGGGAGGTGTATACTTACATCAACCTTCCTTATCAACAGACCCTCAACTACTCCACTAAAGAACAAGTCTCCTTTTGAACTCATATATAAGAAAAAGCCAACTATTCTCAAGTTAAAAAAATTTGGATGCTTGTGTTATCCTACTGTACCAAAGCCCCTAAGAGACAACTTGAACCAAGAACTACTCCACATGTTTTTGTAGGATATCCTTTTGGAACTAAGGGGTACAAGATACTAAGTCTAGCTACTAATAAAATACATGTGTCTAGAGATGTTACTTTCTATGAATCAATCTTTCCATTTACTTTCAATTCTACTGTAAATAATATCCCACATGTGTATCCCAATACACCATTTGCTGATAATCTATCTGACCACATTGATATTTGTGTCTCCCACAACTCTAGTGATCAGGAGAACACTGACTTGTTAAGTTCTGAAACATTACCAAACACTTCCTCACCTATTTCTTCCTCAAATGAAACACAGCTTCCAGTAGAACACTTTCAAGATATCAGTGTCCCCCATCAATCCCTGGAAGGACAACTGATTTCTAGAAGGTCCTATAGGGAACCTAAATTGCTTTCACATATGAATGATTATATTTTCAATATACCAAACTCAAAATCTAATTCTAACTTCTCTTTGCATGCCATGTTTTGCCAAAACAATCACTACATATGATGCCCAACATGCTGATAGTCAGCACATTGTAAAGAACATTTGTAGTGATAGAGAACCAACTTCATATGAAGAAGAAGCTATGTACCCCGCTTGGCAGAGTGCCGTGACACAGAAATTTGAGGCCTTGTATGCTAACAACACGTGTGACTTAGTTTCCTTACCTAAGGGAAAAAGCTATTGGATATAGGTGGGTATATAAAGTCAAACATAGGGTAGATGGCAGTGTAGTGAGATACAAAGCAAGGTTAGTGGTAAAGGAGTACCCTTAACAAGCTGGGGCAGACTACACATAGACCTTCTCTCTTGTAGTCAAAATGACCATTGAAGAAGAAATGGAAAATCTCTCAACTGGATGTAAGAAATGCATTTTTCCATGGAGATCTGCATAAGGAGGTGTACATGCAAGCCCCTCCAGGCATTGAGGTGCGGTCTCCAGACTTGTTTTGCAAGCTGAACAAGTCCTTTTATGGATTGAAATAGTCAAGCAGACAGTGGTATGATAAATTGACTGAAGTCTTGTATTTAAGAGGGTATACACACTCCATGTATGATTACTTTGTTCCACAAAAAATAAGGTTCTTCTATCGTTTTTGTAGCAGTGTATGTAGATGATGTGCTACTCACACGGACTGACTCAGAGGAAATCAATCAGCTCAAGGCTTTCCTTCATGACAAGTTCAGAATTAAAGATTTAGGTCAGCTGTACTATTTCCTGGGATTAGAGATTTTATATAGACCGGGTGGCATGATTTTTTACAGAGAAATTTGTTTTTGGACCTACTGAGGGAATATGAATGTCTTCACTCCCCCACATTGACATCTCCCTTGAACCCTACAATAAAGTTGAAATCAAAAGAAGGGGCTCCATTGTCTGATCCTACCTTTTATAGAAAACTAATTGGAGAGCTAAACTTCCTCACAAATACCATATTAGACATTGCATATGGAGTCCAACGTCTCAGCCAGTTCATGCAAGATCCTAGAGAGCCTCACCTACAGGCAGCCTACCACATGCTGAGATACTTAAAGAAAGTTCCTACCCTAGGACTATACTTCAGCAGTTCAGATGATCTTTCACTTGTTGCCTATTGTGATTCTGATTGGACAGCTTGCCCAGATTCTAGAAGATCAGTGTCTGGCTATGTTGTATTCTTAGGAGGCAGCCCCATCAGTTGAAATCCAAGAAGCAAGAAACCATTTCCCTTTCTTCAGCAGAGGCAGAATACAGAGCTCTTAGGAAGGTTGTTGGGGAACTTGTTGGCTATCAAGACTACTGAAAGAACTTACTGTACAAATTTGTTTACCATTACCTGTGCATTATGATAGCCTATCTACATTATATATTGCTAGGAATCTTGTGCTCCATGAACGGATTAAACACATTGAAGTAGATTGTCATTTTGTAAGTACTAAACTCCAGGAAAGACTCATTTCTTTGCACCACATTGGGACTGAACAATAACTCGCAAATGTGCTTACTAAGGCTCTCACTTGGATCAAACATTGCTCTGTTCTTGGCAAGTTAGGTGTGATTTCATCACATCCAACTTGAGGGGGGTATTGTGATACTAACTATTTATATTATTTCTACCTTTGTATATGTATACGCTGAGTCAGCAGTAGTAAGTATTAGTGGTTAAGTATCGTATGTATATAAAATATATACTGAACAGTACCATGTACAATTAGTCGAGATTCATTTTTATTTTATCAGTTCTTTCATCATTCTTTTCTCTCTTTCTCTCGAATCTCTTCTGGAAGCTTCAGAAATCTCCATTGGAGGAGATCTGGAGCTCGATACTCTTTCCTAATCTCGACAAGTGATATAAGATCTCATGACTCCATATCCATTGTTCAGGCATAAGGGTAGGTCCTAAGAGTAAGAACTAATAAAAACCTTTTATTTTACGAAGAAAATATCTCGATAACAAAAACTATAAAAGACTAGACATCAAGTTCAAGATCAATATATGAACCCTGAAACTATAATATCAGCAAATGAAAAATAAAATAATAATGGCTCCCGATTAATACCACAAAAATTACGAGACATAATGCAATTGTAATTTATTGCTACAACGCAGCAAGATCGTGAAAGATTTGGCATTTGAGTGCGGCCATATCATAGCTAGAGAAAACAAGAAAATCCGGAATTCTTGGAAATTCGATTTGGAAAAAATTAAATGAATACGTATATTATATGCTTATCTTTCTGAAACTTGTACTATATGTTACTGTATAGATAGAATTTTAATTTTGTTTGTGAAACCAGTACAATTCTCACAACCAGAATTTAAAAAATAAAAATAAAATTCAGTTTCCTTTTTTAAAAGTTGTCTTCCCAATACACAATTAATAGAGCTCGAAGCCATTTTTATGGGCTAATAATCAAATATCGACAGTGGGTAATAAAGACATCATTGTTAAGAAAATGTGTTTAACTTTTGTTAAAAGATCGTGTATAATTTATATATATAAATAGCTAATTTGGTTTCTTCAAAAATAAGTTAATAGACCTACTATAATCAGTCAAATTAATTCTTTATGTATATCATCAATTATATATAAGTTAGATCGTAAAAGTAACAAAAAAATATTATAGACAGCCGATTCAGCATAGTTAATTATGGGGGTAGTTTTAATTAAAATTTGTACTTTGTGTCCCAAAAACTTAGCGTGCACGTAGACAATAATGTCTTGACTTGTTGATTTTTATTTATTGCTAGAAAACAAGTGTTGGCGTTACATTCCATCCAATCCATTTGTTTTTCTTATTTTCATTATTTAAGTAAGATAGTAAGTATGTAAAAGCGACAATTTTGGAGTTAAATGTCATGTCGAGTCTAACCCTATATTCTTGAATATATTTTTAGAACATCCAATAATTTAGTCCAATTAATTCGATTAACTACGCTACCAAAACCAACAAAAAGGTAAAATATTAATGACATTGTATGGGAAATGAATTTTTTTAAACGAATTCGATAAATTAAATACTTCGACATGTAAATGCACGAAATCATACTTTTATATAAACACATTTTTAAGCATTAATTTACTTGTTACACCCTTTGGTCCACTTTAATTAATTTTTTGATTTTTTTTGTAGTTCACAATATTTGATTTTTTCTGATATCAACAAGGAATTACCTTGTTTTTCTAAAGTTTCCCTTGGAAGAGCATATGAGCATTTATTATATTTTCAATAAATAAATTAAGGTTAATATGATCAATTTTATTATTAATTAATCTTAAAAGATGAATTTTTAATATGTGTAAAAATATTTAAAAAATCAATTTAAGTGGATATGAGGGATTAAGGTATTATTTTTCTTGTTGGACTATAACTTTGCCAAGCTAATAAACATTTCTTTCTGCAATTTTTTCGAACAAAAATATAAAATAGGATAAACTTCACTCTTCAAGAAACTGTCGTTTCAAATTTCTATCTGTCTTATATGTGTTGATCCTTGTCTATTTGTGTGCCAAATGCCCTAATTATCCAGTTAATTAGCAATAATAATAAAGTAGAAAGTGTTATAAACTAAAGCAAAAGACAAGAACAATAGAACAAGAACAATAGCAATAGAGAGAAGAGTAGAGAGAGTTCTTCTTATTGAGTTGAGAGGGGTCTCAAGGGATGATTTACAATGGTAGGGGGCACCTCTATTTATAGGGGAGAGGAAGATTTAGCTACCATAATAGAACTCTAAAATCTCTCTAATTAAATACATTAAAGACATTCACCTTAAATAGAAGTGTAAGAATCTTCTATTTATAACACTCCCCCTTGAATGTCTATTCAATGATGTGCCTCATAAAACCTTAAAACCAAAACCCAATGGGAAAAATTAAAGTAAGGAAAAAGAGTACACATGTTTGAATATGCGCCTATTGGTTGCCTCGTTAAAAACCTTGCAAGGAAAACCCAGTGGGACAAAACCTTGTAAGGGAAAAAGAGTGCAACGCGCATTGACTCCCCCTAATGAGTATATCGATTTATATCCTTGAGCATTTGCATTCCAATCTTGTGCATCATCTTCAAAACGATCTTTGGTAGATATTTAATAAATAAATCAACCATGTTGGCTTGAATAAATATTCCGCACCTTGAAATCATCACTCTTGATAGATATGAACATCTTCATATAATGTCGTGGAATAGCTCTTCAATATCTCCATAGATGCATTCTCAATGCCATCATGCTTATAGTTATAGCAAGATACATACGTACACAAATTGTACTAAGGATGTGGTACTTCAGGACCAAGAATTGCATATGCTTCAAGCAACTTAAATCTTTCAAGTTAAGTCATATAAGCCATATAATAGACTTTAGATGCATATCAAGTTTTCCATGTCATGCTAGACAAATAAGATATCGAAAATTGATTATACATACCTTTGACTTTATACTTTCAAGCATATGAACTATAGGTTCAAAGCTACATGTCTTTCATATGGAATCAATTCTTCTTGAATTGTATCTCTTCCATTTAGTTACTTTCTTTGGGTCAGTAAATGCGTAAAGCATGCTTTGCAATATGTTGCAATTTGAATTATCCCTTTTATGAACTTCAGGTTCATATCATGATATTCGGGGATATACACATACAAATGAGAATTCATCCCATGTAACATTTTCTCAAGTGTTTATCATGTCTCCCCCTCATGTTAGTAAAGCTAACATGTTTCCTCAACTTTGGGAAATCATCTTTGTGCATTATGTCAATATACACAGCACCTTAATATAAGATGAAATTATTTGGTTCCTGACCCTGAACCACTTGTGAGGGGAGAATATACTCTCGTATACAACTTATATCAAACTGATATATATATAACTTAGTTCTCATAAGAAACAGTTTAGCTATTAAGTGGCAGCACTCAATAATTATCTTGCTAAACCAACTTTAATATAAACCAACTTATCAAGATGAACTGTCTTGAGTAGAGAATCTGGAAACTATGCTCGAAGTTAGATTACTGAGCGATTTACCTCGCAAGCACTGCCAGGCTGCGGGTTAATAACAATGGCGCATGTAACCATATCATAGATGCATCATATGTGGTATACATGGCAGGTGAATGGGCCCATACTCACCTTTCATATTTCCAGAATTTATGGGCTTCAACCCGAACTCTTTAGTTGGTCAGTTCATTACTGAGAACAAGAACTTCTAGTTCTTTGATATTCACCTATGTGAATTTGCACATCATACTTCAAATGAGATGGCTAACACGAATGTCAACTGAATAAATTATCAATATTGGTAAACTTCAAATTTACACCATGACATGTGCACTTATCAATAAACTTCGGGTTTATTATGACATGGGTTTTATACCAATAGATATCCACTTTATTGTGGCATTCTTTCGTTTGTGTAGTACAAACTGGAGAACAAAGCGGGTAGCTTTTCATATACAAATTACCCCGCTACAAGTTGTAGTAATAGGAGAATCAAAGCCTTCCTTTATTTATAGTCTCAATATAATCAATCGCTTTCGCGTGTACTTTGGAAACTGAATAAGTTTCTTTGAGACTTACTACAGCACAATACTCAATTGTGTTTCTCCAACATAGTAATAATTGGCTCTTCGAGAGCTCTCAATTAATTTTGTACTACCACGGACTGAGGTTCGAGATCCTCACATTCTTGCATTCCGTATTTTCAAGAGTCTCAGGCTCAATAGATTCTTCGTGAATCTCGGAATTAATCAAATCATGAGCGTCCTCATGTGATTCTTTCATAGTGTCATTTAGATCGTTCTTTTTCCTCTTTCTAGGATTTCGATCTTTGGAACCTAATGGTCTGCCACGCTTCTGGCGTGTATTTGACTCATTGGATATGACACTAGATATTTGTCCAATAGGGACTTCAATACGGATCGGAACATTTTCCGCGTGGATGTGGGATTTCGTTATCCTCTTCAAGTCCGTAAATGCGTCAGGCATTTGATTTGCTATTCTTTGCAAATGGATAGTCTTTTGTACCTCTTTCTTTCAAATAGAGGTATGTGGATCAAGATGAGATAATGATACATTTTTCCACAAAATTTCCCATTTGGTTTCACCGACTTCTCCCCCTAATTTTGGGAAAAGTGTCTCATCAAATTGACAGTCTGCAAATAGTGCAGTGAACAAATCTCCTGTCAATGTTCCGAGGTAGCGAATAATGGAGGACGATTCATACTCAACATATATTCCTAACCTTCTTTGCAAACCCATTTTGGTGCGGGATGGCGGTGCTACAGGCACCTATACTGCGCATCCAAAGCTTCTTAAATGGGGTATATTGGGTTCATGACCCAAAACCAATTGCAATAGGGAATATTTGTGATAATTCGTCAGTCAGAGACGAACTAGCATTGCTGCATGCGAAATGGCGTGACCCTAAGCCGAAGCGGGCAGCCGACAAAGTAGCATTGCTGCATGCAAAATAGCGTGAACCCAAACCGAAATGGGCAGCCTCGTTTTCATGAAGAATTCAAGATTATTCTCATCTATTATCCATTAACTTTGCAAACGCAAGGTTGCGTGATGGCAACAAGCACACATTAGACCATCTACAGGATGCGTCTATCAAGACCATGAAATACCTAAACTACCCACTAGGTGGGTGAATAGGTCCACAAATGTCCCCTTGTATACGTTCCAGAAACTGGGGTGACTCAGTCCCAACCTTTGTTGGGGATGGTCTGATAATCAGCTTGCCTTGATAACACGAAGTGCAAGGATATTCATTACTTGAAAGAATTTTGAAATTCTTTAACGGGTGCCCATATGAGCTTTCTATAATCCGTCTCATCATGGTTGATCCTGGGTGACCCAGTCGATCATGCCAAAGTACAAATGTATTGGACTCAGTATTCTTTAGATTTACTGTTGAATGTGCCTCAATTGCACTAATTCTTGTCCAATACAGGCCACAAGATAAAGACGGGAATTTCTCAATAACCCTCTTTTGGCCGGAGACATTCTTTGAAGTGAGGACGAGATATTCGAGATTATCTTCATCCATTGTCTCAATATTGTAGCCATTCCGGCGTACATCTTTAAAACTCAACAAGTTTCTCATAGACTTCGAGGAGAACATAGCATTCTCTATGATTAACGTCGTGCCCTTGGGCAGAGTTACAATGGCTCTTCCGGAGCCTTCGATCAATTTACTTTCCATGGTATGACATACAAAAGAAATACAGGAACATAAGAATAAGCAAGTTCAATTCTTTTTGTGTCACATAATATTTTCAAAATCTGCTACTAACAGTTGACTAACAAAATCAGATATGTTGTCCATAATCAATTACTTTGCAGTTTGAAAATTTCAGCGTTTTTCATAAGACAATCGATTATTAAACACACAATCGATTGTTGGAACACAGACAATCGATTGTTAAACACACACAATCGATTATTTGTTATTTTTGAAAAACTTCAGATCACACTGTTTAAGACAATCGATTGTTAAACATAGACAATCGATTGTGGATGATTTTTGAAAAATTCCAGATTACACTGCCTAACGACAATCGATTGTTAGATATAGACAATCGATTGTGGGTGATTTTTGAAAAATTCCAGACCTCACTGTTTCAAGACAATCGATTGTTAGGCAAAGACAATCGATTGTTGGCTATTTTTGAAAAATTCCAGAACACACTGTTTCAAGACAATCGATTGTTAGACAAAGACAATCGATTGTTGGCTATTTTTGAAAAATTCTAGAACACAATGTTTCAAGACAATCGATTGTTAGCCAAAGACAATCGATTATTGATCAATTATTTTTCAACTTTAATGCGAAAATAGTTGATAATCGACTAGTTTTACAGGCTAGTCGATTACCCCCACTGGAAAATAAAAGTTTTATTGATATTTGAACATATTGAAGATATTCTAAAGAACTACTGCTAACATTGCTTTATGAACTAACTAATACGAGCTAATGCTAATGACTATTAGTTTATTCACTAACTAATACAAATAAGTAGAACAAAGTCAAATAACTCCATCTTCTTTCATCACGGATCCATCGCCGATTAGGTGGTCTATTTTTCCATCGGGTTGCTCAAAGAAGTCTGCCACATCCAGGTGGGTGATATCCTCATTGTCGTCATAGACAAAATTTGTTTCAGGGCCTTTTCTCTTTCGAGATGCTTGATAAAGGTCAACCAAGTGTCTTGGTATACGGCAAGTCCTAGACCAGTGCCCATTTCCACCGCAACGATAACATATAGTTTCTGAACTATTTACCTTAGAATCTTCTGGACCCCGTTTCTGCTTTCGGTGGTTATCTCTCTTTGGGGGGTGACGGACTTCTTTGGAATTTCTTCCTTGTCCACGTCCTTGGCTTTGACCCCGTTTATGACCGTGATCATGGTCCCTTTTATGTTTGGCATAAGCGAGTGCACCATATCTGCTTCAGGCAGTGGTGTAGACCCAGTTGGTCTATTTTCGTGATTTCTCATGAGCAGATCATTATTTCGCTCAGTCACTAGTAAGAGAGAAATCAGTTCAGAGTACTTCGTAAAGCCTTTCTCTCGGTACTGTTGCTGCAGTACCATATTGGAGGCATGAAACGTTGTAAACGTTTTCTCAAGCATATCGTAATCGGAGATGTTATCTCCACATAGCTTCAGTTTAGAAGTAATTCTGAACATAGCAGAATTATATTCAGAAACGGACTTAAAGTCCTGTAGCCTCAGATGGGCCCAATCATATCGTGCTTGTGGCAGAGTGACCAACTTCAGGTTGTCATATCTCTCCTTTAAGCTGTTCCACAAAACGAGTGGATCCTTGACGGTGAGATATTCAATCTTCAAACCTTCGTCAAGGTGGTGGCGCAAGAAAATCAAGGCCTTCGCACAATCTTGGGTTGATGCTTTTTCTTTATCTTTGATGGTGTCTCCGAGACCCATAGCATCTAAGTGGATTTCAGCATCCAACACCCATGTCATATAGTTCTTGCCCGAAATTTCAAGGGCAACGAACTTTCTTTTCATAATGTCAGACATACTCGAAAATTAAATTAGGAAGAGGGAAAATACCTTGGATTTTCGAGAATGATACTTGAGACGGTAGAGTCTCGTGCTGATAACGTGTTATAAACTAAAGCAAAAGACAAGAACAATAGAACAAGAACAATAGCAATAGAGAGAAGAGTAGAGAGAGTTCTTCTTATTGAGTTGAGAGGGGTCTCAAGGGATGATTTACAATGGTAGGGGGCACCTCTATTTATAGGGGAGAGGAAGATTTAGCTACCACTAATAGAACTCTAAAATCTCTCTAATTAAATACATTAAAGACATTCACCTTAAATAGAAGTGTAAGAATCTTTTATTTATAACAGAAAGCTTAATGAAATATTATTAGTAGTGGTTTGGAGTCACTCACGTGCAAAAGAGTGGCATGTCCATATCATAATCCCACCACTCCTAATAATGTTCCCCACCTCACCATGTGTATTTATCACGCCCTACCATTCTTTTTCCTATTAAAAATAATTCTTTTTTTGGGTAATATAATAATTCCTTCTTGTGATTTTTGAAGTGAAAATTTTAAAAAATAATTATCTGATATTTTTTAAATTTTCAAGAAATTTCGGAATTCAACTTCATATGAAATTTTAAATATTTATGGCGAAACAATAATTCCAAAAAAAGTACGTAAATTTGTTTCGAAAAAAGTAAATTCTATTTTATGGCCAAACAAGCCCTAAGAAACTCATTGTTGTAGATATCACAAAATTTACGAAATAACATTAAATATAACACAAAATATAGAGTTGCCCTTAAAAAAATCTAATCTTTTTTGCAAAAATGGCCATTGTTTCGAAAATGATAAACAAATTAACAACCAAACGACATTAAATAAAAGTTTTCAGTTTGCAAAAATTGAAAAAGCTACCCAAAGGTGCTTTTCATTATTTTGCAAAAAATCATTTAATAAGGTAATTCATTTTACACAAATATGTAGGATCTAATTTAATTCATATTCCTTTTCTAGTATGATGAAATTGAGTATCAAATAATTAACTTAAACATGTTTAATTTTCTGATCAGATTGGAAAGTACTTTTCATCACAAGCTTTTAATTGGGTTCTTAACTTGATTAGCTAAATGAATAAAGTTTTTAATTTAATTTCCGAGCTTTTAGAGACCAAATCATGAAATTAATTGCACTTCTAACTTTGGTTTCTGATCATCAACATGTGATTTGAACGTGAACCAATTTTTATTTAATTAAAGGTACAAAACGAATGAGTGAAATCCAAGTATAAAAAAGCCCGTTACTCCAATTTATTTGGTTGCCTTATAAATCCCTTTCATTTTTAAAGCACTTTGGTTGGCAGCCATGTGATTTATCAGCCTTTTCCCCTTCACTCTTACCAGATCTTATTTCTTTTTATTTCAAGAAAGGACAATTCTTTTTTTTGGGGGGGGGGGGGGGAGGGGGTTGGATGAGGCGGGGGTGGGGTGGGGTGGAAGAAGATTTACTTGTACTATTATTTATATCCACATTCTTCATTTTTACCTTGATAAGAAAGTGTGGCAAATTCTGGAAATTTATCTTACGATATTAACATTTCAAAAATAGGTGTTTTTTGTATGTTTAATATTAAATTATTAATTAGTCGATAATTAAATATACACCACCAAAGGGTGTAGTGAGATGGATGACCCATGCCCCCTTAATTAAGGTTTTCACATTCGAATCTTGTAAAAGGAAAAAAGTTTGGTGGTGTTAAGAATAGAACTCTAATTAGAGTGAATGTCTATCTTATAGAAGAGTTTTACTTTGAGGCTAAGTCTTTTCTCTTCCTATAAATAGAGGGGTCTTACCCCATTGTAAATCATCCCAAAGTATCAATAAGAATACTCCTCTCCCTACTCTCTCTGCAATATTGTTCTTGTTCTTGTATTATTTTATAACACGTTATCAGCATGAAGCTCTACTATCTCAAGAATCTCTTTGAGAAAATTAAGCAACTATGTGGTGCAACATCTTGTGGGACTGAAGTTACCAAGAGTTACAGAAACTTTACTGGAAAGGCTTCTAGGAAGCTTTGTGACTCTCTCATGCAATAAGTATGCTAGTAATGTCATTGAGAAAATTATCCTCGAGTCAGGAGAAGTGCACTCCACTAAAATTATCGCCGAGCTGCTCAGAAGCCCAAGTGCTTCAATGCTCCTAGTGGACCCTTATGGTAACTTTGTCATCCAGACAGCATTGCAAGTTCAAAGGTAAGTTTACTTCACTAAATTCCTTGAACCATGATCCTGTTCAGTCAATAATGACAAATGCACTTGTTATAGTAACTGACAATATGGATTTTAAACAAAACAATTTATAAACAATATCAACATTGTTTGAGTGACACTGAGGTTTAAGCAAAAAGGAAATCTAAGATAGGTTATGATACAAGACTTTGATATCAAAAGAGGAAATAATACCAAGTTCATATTGTTTTTCAATAGTTTGTGAGTTCACAGAAGCTTACCTTCATTTAGTAGTTTGAATTTGTAGCTGTGAAACTATCATGAACAGAAAGGAGTAAAATATGAGGACATAATCTAACGAGTCAAAATAGGGTTGATGTTTTGCAATGGCAAGTAGATCAATTTTGCTATTCTTGCCTGTCTCCGCCACATGTACTCATCAGAAGCCTGTCTCCAACCTGACTTTAATCTAAGAGCAGATCCTAACAAACATTCCGCAAGGTTTTCCTCTATAATAGTCTCTTTAGCTCCAATAATGCATTATTTCAGACCTACACCTACGGGTGATATAAATATAGGATAAATAGCGAGGCACTCTTCTAACATACTCTGTGTACGGACAGAAGGTCGCACCAATCTATTACTACGTTGCAACTGATTTGTTTGATATAGTTGGTTTGTAGTCACTTATTATATATTTTATAGTGTGAATATTATGTTTCATATGCATTACTTAAGAGATTCCGCATGATAATGGTTACATTACACTAACTACTAATAAAATTATGTGTAAGTTTTTTTTTGAGTCAACATATGAGGTAACATTTGTAGTACAATGGTGTAACAATTAAACACAATGCTGATCTACATATTAAAAATCACCACTTGTATAATATGTTTTATGAAATCATATATTACAAGTGTCACTACTGTAACGACAGTTTGTTCATACATATATATTAATACACATAGTATTTAGTTATTTTTGTGCTGGATTACCAAGTAGAGTTTGTTATTTGTACAGTGAATACTAGGTTAACTATATACGTGTAAATTTTTATGCTACTACATGACATGGGTGTTGGATGCTGAAATCCATTTGGATGCAATGGGTCCTGGAGACGCCATTAAAGACAGAAATAATGCATCCACACAAGACTGTGCTAAGGCCTTGATTTTCTTGCGCCATCACCTTGATGAAGGTTTGAAAAATTGAATATCTCACAGTCAAAGATCCACTTATCTTGTGGAATGGCTTAAAGGAGAGATATGACAACCTGAAGTTGGTCACTCTGCCACAAGCACGATATGATGAGAATCCAAAAGCAAATAGTTCATAAACTATATGTTATCGTTGCGGTAGAAAAGGGCACTGGGCGAAAATTTGTCGTGTACAACTTTTTGTATATTATGTTATCAATATTACAATCTTATTATATTATTTAATCCGTGCAACAGCCATACATGCTCTATGTATCAACACTGTCATGCTTAGTGCTTCACTTGTTGTAGATTGCACTTATGTAATGCTGTATGTTATCTGTACAAGCTCTAACATATTATTTGTCTGTCACTACCAATCCTGTTATATGTCAGTTTTTCTCTTTTGTTGTGCTTTTAACAATGCATAAACTTTTGAGTTTACATGCAACAAAATGCTAATGCAATGTGATTTGTAAACTACTAATACTACTGTATTGCTTTCAAATTTGTCCGATTATTTCTGCGCTAATATATCTACATAATGTACCTGTACATTATGGCAATAAATTTTTGATGCACAGCACAAATTATGCCACTACTAATTATTAATACTTTGATATTAAAAGGAGAATAACTATGATAAAAATATTTGTTTAATTGATTCATGTACCACACATACGATATTCAAAGAGAAGAAATATTTCTCTCATTTAAGTATGTGTAAGGCAGATGTTACTATAATTTCTGGTAGTAGTAAATTGATTGAAGGCTCCGGAAGAGCAACTATAACTATGCCTAAAGGAACAATAATTATCATAGAGAATGCAATGTTCTCCTCTAAGTCCAAGAGAAACTTGTTGAGTTTTAAAGATATCAGTCAAAATGTATATCATGTTGAGACAATAGATGAGAATAATCTTGAATACCTCATTTACTCATGAAAACGAGGCTGCCCACTTCGGTTTGGGGTCACGCCATTTTGCATGCAGCAATGCTAGTTTGTCTCAGACCGACGAATTATCAAAAATATTCCCCGTTGCAATTAGTTTTGGGTCATGAACCTAATATATCCCATTTAAGAATTTTTGGATTTGCAGTATATGTGCCTGTAGCACCGTCATATCGCACCAAAATGGGTCTGCAAAGAAGGTTAGGAATATATGTTGGGTTTGAATCGCCCTCCATTATTCGCTACCTCGAAACATTGACAGGGGATTTGTTCACTGCACGATTTGCAGACTGTCGATTCGATGAGACACTTTTTCCCAAAATTAGGGGGAGAAGTTGATGAAACCAAACGGGAAATTTTGTGGAAAAATGCATCATTATCTCATCTTGATCCACATACCTCTATTTGTGAAAAAGTGGTGCAAAATATTATCCATTTGCAAAGAATAGCAAATCAAATGCCAGACGCATTTATAGATTTGAAAAGGATAACAAAATTACATATCCCCGCAGAGAATGTGATAGCAATATGTGATAGTAACAAATTAATTGAGAACTCTGTGCAAGAGCCAATTATATTATTTTGGAGAAACACAATTGATTACCAATAAGGTATTGTGTTGTAGTAAGTCTCAAAGAAACTTATTCAGTTTCCAAAGTATATGTGAAAGCGGTTGATTATATTGAGACAATAAATAAAGGAAAGATTTGATATCTTCTATTACTACAACTTGTAGCGGGATAATCTGTATATGAAAAGCTACCCGTTTTATTCTCCAGTTTGTACTACACAAACAAAAGAATGCCACAATAAAGTGGATGTTAATTGATATAAAAATCCATATCATAATAAACTTGGAGTTTATTGAGAATTGCACATGTCATGGTATAAACATGAACTTATCAATATTGATAATTTATTCAATTGGCATTCGGGTTAGCCATATCAATTTAAGTATGATGTGCAACAATAATAGAGAATTCACATGGGTAAATATTAAAGAACTAGAAAGTTCTTTACGAATTCTCTTGTATTACTTGTTCTCATTAAATTAATTGACCAACTAAAGTTGGGGTTGAATCCCATAAATTCTGGAAATATCAAAGGTGAATATGGGCCCATTCGCCTGCCATGTATACCACATATGATGCATCTATGATATGGTTACATGTGCGATTATTATTAACCTGCAGCCTGGCCGGTGCTTGCGAGGTAAATTGCTCAGTAATCTAATTTCGAGCATAATTTCCAGTTTTTTTTCTATTCAAGGTAAGTCATCTTGATAAGTTGGTTTACATCATAGTTGGTTTAGCAAAATAATTTATTGAGTGCCTAGCTAAATTATTGCTTATGAGAACAAAGTTATCTATATCAATTTGATATACGCTATACACGAGAGTATATTATATTCTCCCCTCACAAGTGGTTCAGGGTCAGGAACCAAATAATTTCATCTTATTATTATTAATGTGCTGTGTATATTAACATGATAATGCACAAAGATGTTTTCCCAGAGTTGAGGAAACAAGTTAGTTTTCCTAACATGAGGGGGAGACATGATAAACACTTGAGAAAAGGTTACATGGGATGAATTATCATTTGTATATATAGATCCTCGAATATCATAATATGAACCTGAAGTTCATAAAAGGATAATTCAATTGCAACATATTGCAAAGCATGCCATACGCATTTGCTGACCCAAAGAAAGTAACTATTTTCTCACTGCAAATGCTCATATTAAGTCCTAGAAGGACAAAGTCTTTGATACGCTTAAAGCGTATAGACAAATCGGTTTCAAAAGAACTTCTTAATAAAGAAGATGAGCAAATGATCAAAGTGATCATAATAAGGAGGCAAGTGATCTAGAAGATCACATGACATAACACTTCATAAAATCTCATGAGAGATTCAGGTACCTGAATGTATGAATGAAGAGATCTCCATGTTATGTCTTTATGAAAATTTACTAGAACCGATATAAAATGTTCGTCGACGACATCTATGATAGCGCTAAATATCGATGAGGATCTTATGTTTGTCGAATACAAACAAAAATATTGGCCAGATGGAAGAGATACAATTCAAGTAGAATTGATTCCATATGAAAGACATGTAATTTTGGACATGTAGTTCGAATACTTGAAAGTATAAAGTCAATGGTATGTGTAATCAGTTTTCGATATGTTATTTGTTTAGCATGATATGAAAACTTGATATGCATCTAAAGTCTATTATATGACTTAACTTATATGACAACCCATGAAGGATTTAAATTGCTTGAAGAATCTACAATTCTTGATCTTGAGGTACCACTTCCTTAATGCAATTTATGCACAAATAGATCTTGCTATAACTATGATAATGTGATGGCGAGGATATCTCTATGGAAATATTGAAGAGCCATTCCACGATATTTGTGAAGACATTATATATCTATCACGAGTTATGATTTCAAGGTGCAAATATTCATTATAGTTAATATGGCTGATTTATTTATCAAATCTCTACTAACGATCTCTTGAAGCTAGTGCACAAGATTGGGATGCGAAGACTCAAGGATGTGAATTGATGCTCTCTTCAGGGGGAGTTAATGCGCGTTGCACTCTTTTTCCCTTACAAGGTTTTTGTCCCACTGGGTTTTCCTTGCAAGGTTTTTAACGAGGCAACCAATAGGCGCATTTCTAAATATATGTACTCTTTTCCCTTTTCTAGAATTTTTTTTTCATTGGGTTTTATTTTAGTTAAGGTTTTAACGAGGCACATTATTTATTGAGTAGACATTCAAGGGGGAGTGTTAAGAATAGAACTCTAATTAGAGTGAATGTCTATCTTATAGAAGAGTTTTACTTTGAGGCTAAGTCTTTTCTCTTCTTATAAATAGAGGGGTCTTACCCCATTGTAAATCATCCCAAAGTATCAATAAGAATACTCCTCTCCCTACTCTCTCTGCAATATTGTTCTTGTTCTTGTATTATTTTATAACGTTTTTCTTCCTTTAATGAATTTTACGTGAGATAAATCTATATTAATCAGGCCAATGAGTAGCGGATACTAGATGGTTAGACCCAAAAAAAGATAATTGAATACATAATATGTAGTAAACTGATCTCTATTATTAATTAGCAAAAGGAGAAAATATTATTAGTCACATTTACAAAACCAAATTAATTAGTGGATTCTCACCAATTATATTGTTCCCTTCTATTTTTGCCTCTCTCACGCCAAAAGTCAAAGAATCTAGCTGTGAATTGTTTGCATTTCTATCCAATCAAAGCATTCTAAGTGGTACAAAATTCTATGGACACATTAGCTTTTATGGAAATTCGTTTTCAAATAATGAGTGAGATTTTATAAAATTCCCTTGTATGAGTTTTGGTACTGAAAATTGACAATTCTCAAAGAAGAAACAAAAGAAAAAGATAAATTTTGTGAGCACTAATGTTATACTGTCTCCGGTAGTGTTTGGAATGTTGGTATATTATCTCTAGCGAGAAAGAACAAGATTAGATTTCAATGCGGAAGCGTAGTTATAAATAATACATGCAAAGAGATAGCAGTTCACGTGCATACACAGGGAACCTCTCTTAAAAACTGGAAGAATGTTTTACGAATACTGGATCACTACCCCTAGAAAAAGAAGAAAAAGAATTATATGTTTTTGAAATTTAATGTATATATATCATTTGGGAGTGGATTCATATTAGACTGAGTGGAAATAATAGCTAGTTAGGCTGCTGGTAAAATCTGTATTATTCTGATCTATTAATGAAATGAAAATTACTATTTAAAAGAAAATGTTATTAACCAATAGAAAGCAAAATTCCAAAAGTAAAGAAAAAGAGGTAATGGCGCACGTTAATTCATAATGATACAGAAAGATGGGCTGTCTGGTAGCATACGGCACTATGATGCACTTATAGATGCGTATTTTTGCTTGCTTTTTCACAACGCAAACACTAATTTACCTTTCAATGCTCTTTCACTCTTCCTTCCACGAAACATATAAAAATGAATTTAGCATTTTAAATTAATGAATATGCAATTATAGTATATTAAATGGAAGCCTGAAACAGCAATAAAGTTATTTTTGTGTGATTATAGGTTACGAGTTTGCTTCGCAAAAAAGATTGATACTGGCTGCCTACATCACGTTCCTTGGGGCAGGAACGGAGCTAGAGTGCTGCGAACGGGCTCAGCCGAACCCAGTAATTTTGGTTCGAACCTTGTACTTATTATAAAAAATTAATTAATATATATATATAAATTATTAATTAGAACCCAGTAACTTAAAGCGATAAAATCCCAAACTTATAAATTTGAAATCCTAGCTTTGCCTTTACCATGTGGTGCGATCTTTCCCGAACTATACGTACACACAGGATACTTGGTACACTAATTTTTTTGGCAAAATTGGTAAATTCATCTTTAAAAATAGTATCTAAAGGGAGAGATTTACATAAGAATAAAGCTTTGGAATCAATATGAGTGAGAGAGTAAAGTTTGGTATCAAATATGAGATAAGAAATTTAGTTTGTCAGTCATAATCTTTACGGATAATTAAACTAAAGGGTGTTTCATATTTAAGCAGTATCGGAGAAGGGTAATACCTAGGGGTGTGCATTCGAATCGGTTTATCGATAAATCGAATATATTATTTGTTATCGAAATCGAAAATATCGAAACCTTATTGAAACGATAACGATAAGCATATGTACAAATTGATAATCGATAAGTAATTATCGATAAGGGTCAAAATCGAATCGATAAATCGAATGCGCACTCCTAATAATACCCTTAAGG
Organism: Nicotiana benthamiana; assembly: GCA_034376525.1. Lineage (NCBI taxonomy): Eukaryota > Viridiplantae > Streptophyta > Magnoliopsida > Solanales > Solanaceae > Nicotiana > Nicotiana benthamiana. Next base: position 45,466,214 of record CM067326.1, read on the forward strand.
CAAATCCTAATGCAAGTATATTATAAATATTATAATATTATATTCCCCTTCTACTGTAAAAAAACATTAAGAGAAATTATATTTCTATTTTTATCAAAATTTATTTAATAGAAATGGATACGTGTACTCTTTTGAGCGTAGCACTAATTTTTTAAAAAAAATTACACTCCCTCGATCCAAAATAAATGATTTTTTGGCTTTCTTCTTATGATCCAAAATAAGTAATTTTTTCAGATTTCAGGAATGAATTAATTAATTTTTTCCTGCATTATTCTTGGAGTAAATAGTGTTGAAATATGTGTTAGAAGTGTTTATGTGAAATGGTAAAGATTAATATGGTCAATTCTATTGTAAATTAATATTAAAAGATAAATTTTTTAATCTTTATTAAAATATCAAAAAAATTACTTATTTTGAATCGAAAATATTATAAAGTTTACTAGACCCAAAAAGAAAAATATTTGGCATGTGCAAATCGAACAGTTACAATTAAAACTACATAGAGTAGTAGAAATTAAACAGTAAATGCAACCACATCAGTCCACTCTCTAATAATCAAGGGAATATAGACAATAAATATACAGCCTTTACAGAAGCTGAAGCAGAAACAAAATACAGTTCCCTATTCCTCATTTACCCCTCTACTTCATCTCACTCTCTCTATATATATATATACTTATCAAACAAAAAAAATATATAATCCAGGTCCTATTTTATCTAGCTAGTGTTTTGTTCTTGAAAAATGGTTTTGAGTGTGGCCTGTAGATTATAGCAGAAGATGAAATGCATTGACTTCACGCCGATCAAGAAAATGCAGGGATTTAACTGAACCATTTTTTGCAGGGATTTTGTTCCGTTTTTGTCTTTTTTGGCCTATTGGGTTGCTGCTTTTGCATTAAATTTTTCTTTTTTGGATTGAATTTCAACTCTCCCAATTAGTTTCCCGCTCTGTTTGATATTAGCACTGTTCTGCATCTGCTGCAAATGCAATGAATTCATTCTTCTGAAGGCATTATTCTCTCTGTTTTCTCTTTTATTGCCTTCATTTAATTCTTCTTTTTCTGGGGAGTGAAGAAAAATACAATAAAGATGAATGCCAGAGTCAGGACTAATCTACAATCTATGAAAACTCCTTCAAAAAATGTAAAGGTAAGAGCTTTTCTGCTATTGAAATCTCTTGTACTTTGTATATTTTGGAGTGGAAAATTTCTGGGTACCGGTTTGTTTTTCTTTTTTCTTGGAAATTATGCATTCTGAACTCAGAAATAGGAATTCCCAAGAATTTTTTTTCAGCTCACTATAGTATTATGAAATTTAATTGTAGTTTTGAGAAAAAGATTGAATCTTTATTTGATTTGTTGAATGATTCTAAATCTTGGTGTGGTTTAAATCTTATCATCTACTTAGCTTCTGGAGATTTTGAGTTTTGATTTTTGATTTCAGAGTTAAGAATTTTAAAAAGTAGAAAGGTGTAAGCTTTGATCCTTATCCAAATCCGTTTCATATCTTATCTTTGCTTCTTTTTTTCCCTCCTTTTTATCTGCATGTTTATTGTCATTATAGTATTTGCTTTATGCTTTTCCGTTACATTTAATTCCTTTCTTGTGGAAGCTGAATTGTTTATGTCTTCTTTTCTTGTTTGAAGGAAAAAGTGGAAATGCAAGGAAATGGGAAAATGGGTACAGAGAAAACAACCATAAATAGAAGAAAAGCAATTAGAGAAAGAAAGATGGCGTTGTTACAAGATGTAAACATTTTTTATTCTTGAATTCTTAAGTTTTACAGTAAAAATCTGTAATTAGTATATAATTTATACTAATTATGTGTAAATTGTAGGTTGATAAGCTAAAGAAGAAACTCAGGCATGAGGAAAATGTCCACAGAGCTCTCGAAAGGGCGTTTACTAGACCTCTCGGTGCTCTTCCTCGACTTCCTCCTTATCTCCCTCCAAATGTTAGTATTTCCTGTTCTTCAATGAAGTTATAGCCGGTGTCTGTTGTTGAATTGTGTGACCATCTCATTAGCTTAAATTGTTAGAGAGAATGCACTTTTAATTATTTAGTTGTATTATGTCTCAACATTGTTTGTGTTCCCTTATTTCCTTCGTATAATGTACATTTTGAGATTGAACTGTACTGTCTAAGGAGCTATTGCCAATAAGTTCACCATATGGAGTAACTTGTCATTGTCACGTTAGTTTAAGGAGGAGATGTTTTTACTTGATAGTTGTTTTCTGGCTCTATTTTTTAGGAATTGACAATGTAAGTGTAATTCTATAATTGGAAATGAGCAGACACTGGAGCTTCTTGCTGAAGTGGCTGTTTTGGAGGAGGAAGTTGTTCGGCTTGAAGAGAAAGTTGTGCATTTCAGGCAAGGATTGTATCATGAAGCCGTCTATATTTCTTCCTCCAAGAGGGATATGGATAATGTGACTGATACCACTGAACCAAATCAAGAAAAGAGTCCCAAGCAGAAGCAAACAAAGTTGTCACCCCAAATGGAAGCGAATTCAGCTTCATTTTCAGGTAGACAGTTGCCTTCTCTCTCTGGTAATCACTTGGAACTGGAAAATTACGTTCATGTTTGTCAAGGTAAGTGAGTGTTTTATCCTCGTTAAATTCAATTTTCTTTTCAGATGACAGCTGCTTAAAAGAGAATCAGTCATGGTCTTCAACGAAAAGCAAGAATGGATCACTAAATGCGAAAGTGAAAACTGTCAGAACTCCTGCTAAGAAGCCTGCTGCTGAGATTAGATTAGCAGAGAAGCGCGTAGATCCTCCGAAATTGCAGGTTGGTAATTCAGCAATCTTTCATTTTTTTTTTCCGAAATGAGTTATCTTGTGCAGCATAACATATATTGTACTTTTGTAATTTTCAGCTTGAGGACCAAGTAATGTACCATGGGAGTTTGGAAGAGAGAGTCTTTGTCAGTCAAGATAGAAAACCATCATCAGCTGAAAGACCAAATACAATCTCGGAAAATATTTTGAAATGCTTATTAAATATTTTCCTCAGAATGAGCTCTAAGAAGAGCAGGAGTACAGCCGATACATTGCCTTCATTGGCAGGATATAATTCATGTGAGAAGAAAGAGTTTGGAGATCCTTATGGCATATGTTCAAAGTTTGAAAGGAGAGATATCGGTCCGTATAAGCATTTATATGCAGTCGAAGCTTCTTCGATCAATCCAAATCGAACTACAATATCCGTTTTCCTAGTTCGTAGGCTAAAGTAAGTTGGTCAAAATAGCTTATTTGAGATTATACAATATTTCAAAATTTTCAAAACTTGCATGGTTTCTCATATATACCTCGCTCCTTTTTACCAGACTTCTACTCGAGAAACTTGCATTAGTCAACTTACAGGGCCTCACCCACCAAGAAAAGCTTGCTTTCTGGATCAACATATACAATTCCTGCATGATGAATGTAAGCTTTTACATTGTGATTTACGAATATGCCACCTTTCAAATTTTCTTTTTACTATTATTCATTCATCTAACATTTCAGGCATTCCTGGAGTATGGCGTACCTGAGAATCCTGAAATGGTTGTAGCGCTGATGCAAAAGGTAATGCTTCTGTGTCCTATCCTATCCATGCAATCTATTATACTGTTTCAGTCTCCTAAATCAATTAGTTGACAACGGTATGGTCCATATTCTTCAATTTTTAATTGGCGAAGTTCCACCTTTTGCAGGCAACAATAAATGTTAGTGGACACTTGCTTAATGCCATAACCATTGAACACTTCATTCTGAGGTTGCCTTATCACTCAAAATATGTAAGTGGCTATCCAAATGTAAAGGAAATTACTTTTTGTCCAGCTCATGCCTCTAAAGTATAACTTAAAAGTATATCCTATTTGATTGCTATCACCAGACTTTTGCAAAGGGTCTAAAGAATGACGAGATGACTGCGCGCAGCATCTTTGGCTTGGAGTTCTCCGAAACATTAGTGACATTTGCGCTCTCTTGTGGAAGTTTTTCCTCTCCTGCTGTAAGTTATAAGCACCTTGGGTTCTCCAAGTAGTACATGTGAAAAAGTTTAGTCTAACATCCGTTATGCTGGATCATCGTAGCAATCCAAATACCTTACATAATTTTCAACTTAAAAACAACACATGGTTTATATGATAATAGCATGCACTGACCAACCTGAACTTTCATATTTTTCACAAAAATTGCTAATTTAGGAGCTGTCTTAAAATAGGTGAGAGTGTATACTGCGGCAAATATTGAAAATGAGCTTCAAGTTGCAAAGAGGGAGTATTTGCAGGCAGCCGTTGGCATTTCAACATCAACGAAGTTGGTAGCAATACCAAAACTGTTGGACTGGTATCTGCTAGATTTCGCAAAGGATTTGGAATCGCTACTTGATTGGATATGTCTTCAACTGCCAAACGAACATGGAAAAGAAGCGATTAGCTGCCTTGAGAGAAGGAATAACGAGCCTCTATCTCATGTTCTTCAGATTATGCCATATGAATTTAGTTTCCGGTACCTTTTACACATGTAGGTTTTGCTTTATTAATAATCTGTTAGACTTAAATTTTTTTGTGGTATAGATCTATATATAGAGGGCGATACAAATACATAGTTAAGTTTAAGTGTATATCTTGTAAGTAAATTTTGACATTTGTAAGGAGTAATTATCATTGTAGAGTTCAGCACTATTGCATTCACTTGCTGTGTGCTTAGGTCCATCTTTTAGATCAAAGACACAATTGTTTTTTTTTTTTTGGGGGGGGGGGGGGGGTTGATAGGGCTTTCCTTCTGTTGTCTGATACTCTGATCTTGCTTGGAGTGGGGTGATTTTTTAATTTTTTTTATTAAATATGGGTTCACTTTTTACTTTATTTAACTTTGCTACATGAGAACGCATTTCTTGGCTCAGTCCCTTGAGACCTGGAGCAATAACAAAGTTGTCTCCATATGACATGTAGATTACGGTTTGAGCTGTTGAATTAAACATTTATATTTATATTAGGGTAGGTTGCCTCCATCACACCCCAACCCGGACTCTATGTAGACACGGAATACTTTATATATCGGACTGCCCTTTTCCTTATAAAAAATGTAGCCACCAAGAAAACGTGGACTTATGGCAGCTTTAGAGTTTAGTGTAAACAATCAAAATTGTTTGAGTCAATTTGATTTATGTCCAAGGACTGAAGAGATGGCCAACTGTATATAGTTTAATATAGAAAGGGGCATCTAGCAGATTTATTCATTAAAGAATCATTGGTGTAAATGGAGACACCATATTACACATTCCAGTGAGGAGCTGCGAGCGGCTGGAGATTGTTGGCGGTCGGCGCGGCAGAGGGAGGCCCAAGAAGTATTGGGGAGAGGTGATTAGGCAGGACATGGCTAGAATGCAGGTTTCCGAGGACATGACCCTTGATAGGAAAGTCTGGAGGTCTAGAATCAGGGTTGTAGGATAGGGGCCCCTAGAGTTTTTCGTTCGCTTCTCCCGGGGTTGGGGGTGGGTCAGCAGGGTTACTCATAGATGATTTGTGTTTACTGTGCATTACTATTACTTGCTATTGTATATTGGTATTTTGTTTCCTTTGTCCAGATTATTATTAACGCTATTTATGCTGGAATTTCTTATGCATTAATGCTATATTGTTTCTGTTTTGTTTTTGTCTCTGTTCTGTTTTACTACTGTTTTCCCCCTAATCCTATGAGCCGAGGGTCGATTGGAAACAGCCTCCCTGCCCTTTCGGGTAGGGGTAAGGCTCGTCTACATATTACCCTCCCCAGACCCCACCTGGTGGGAATATACTGGGTAGTTGTTGTTGTTGTTGTTATTGGATTTATTACCAATATGTTATGATAAATAATAATTTATGGTGGATGTCTACTCTTCTTCCATGATCTTCATCTCAAATGGTTTATGAATATTTTGTATATTGAATGACATATTCCATGACATATTTTCTTCACTTTTTATGCCTATATAAATGTCTTGTAATAGATAGGAAAACACACAATTGAAAAAGAAAATCTCTTCCTTCTCTTTATCTACATTTCTTGTTCATGTTTTACTAAGTTGCTTATATTTCTTGTTCATGTTTTACTAAATTACTTTCATTTTATAACACGTTATCAACAAGAGTCTCTAACCATCACGGTAAGTTCTTCTTTTAAAGTTCTGGACTCTGATTTAAAGTTATCAGGTACAACATGTTTGTCTCTTTTGTAAGAATAATGATATGTTTTGTTGGATACTTAGTTTTTCTCAATTATGTTTAAAAACAAAAAAAGAAGAGAAATATACTCATACTTCACCATGATCTCTTTATTTATGAATAAAGATGTAATGATTTTAATAAACTGCTTCTTAATTGATTTGCATTATTAAAATATAAATAGAAGTAATCAACAATAGATTTAGATAACAATAATATTTTCTTGATAGTAGTACGTATCCGAAATATGAATATAAATAGTGTTTGTATTATTAAAGTATTACATCCTACTTTGACTAAATCCAAGAAGTTTTATTGATTATTCATCTTCTTTTGTGTAGAAATAAAATATGTTTGTAATAATGAAGTTACTTGAATTGTTTTTGTTTTCAAGTCTATTTTCTTATTGAATTCAAGTATATCTAGTTACATGCTTAAGTACTTGGATACACCTAACATAATTGTGCAGTGTAACATGATATACTATACTAGCTACATTAACTATTTATTTTGACAAGCCTACATATAAAATATTAGTACACATGGAGATACTATGTAGGTATAGATTTTACGATATTAAAAATTTTATATTCTTTAGGTGCACATATAATTCTTTTATATGGTCAATCTAGAAAAGTAACAATACTAGTTATGTAGCATGTTAAATCACTTAGCCAAATTATTACTAAAATTGCTTGATAGAGATCTTAGTGCAATAAGGGTATTCATATTAGCTGGTATTGTCCTACACATATTTAGTACACTTTAAATCATTATAATTAACTTGAATAATTTAATAATGCATGCACTAACTAGACATACAAACGGTTGTTTTTTTTATAGATGCTACAAATAATTGATAAAGCTTTATAATGATTTGAGATTTTACTTATTTAAGAAAGCAAATTTGATTTGCTAAGTTGCAAATTACTTGTGTACAACTTTCTTAGTATGTGTAAGGCAGATGTTACTATAATTTCTGGTAGTAGTAAATTAATTGAAGGCTCTGGAAGAGCTACTATAACTCTGCCTAAAGGAACAATATTTATCATAGAGAATGCAATGTTCTCCTCCAAGTCCAAGAGGAACTTGTTGAGTTTTAAAGATATCTGTCAAAATGGATATCATATTAAGACAATAGATTCGCGGAATGATTTGTGACTTAGGAGTGCGATCGGAATGGAATTTGGAGGTCCGGTATAAAATTACGCTTGAATTGGCGAAGTTGGAATTTTGGCGAATTCCGGTTTATAGGTGAAATTTTGATCCGAGGGTCGGAATGGGATTTCGAGAGTTGTTGTAGCTTCGTTGGGTGAGTTTGGAGATGAGTGCAAAGAATAATCTTGAATATCTCATCATTACAAGAATGTCTCCGGCCAAAATAGGGTTATTGAGAAGTTCTCATCTTTATCTTGTGGCCTGTATTGGACAAGAATTAGTGTAATTGAGGCACATTCTACCGTAAACCAAAAGGTTACCGATTCCAATACTTTCATACTTTGGCATGATCGATTGGGACATCCTGGATCAATTATGATGAGACGGATTATAGAAAACTCAAAGGGGCATCTATTAAAGAATTTAAAGATTCTTTTAAATAATGAATTTTCTTGCATTTCTTGTTATCAATGCAAGTTAGCTATTAGACCATCACCAACAAAGGTTGGAACTGAGTCACCTGCGTTTTTAGAACGTATACAAGGGGACATTTGTGGACCTATTCACCCACCTAGTGGGCCGTTTAGATATTTTATGGTCTTAATATACGCATCTTCTAGATGGTCTCATGTGTGCCTATTGTCATCTCGCAACCTTGCGTTTGCAAAATTAATGGCACAAATAATTCGATTACGGGCACAATTTTCTGATAATTCAATTAAGTCTATTAGACTAGATAATGCTGCTGAGTTTTCATCCCAAGCATTTAATGATTATTGCTTATCATTTGGGATAAAAGTGGAACATCCTGTAACTCATGTTCGCACTCAAAATGGTCTTGCAGAGTCTTTAATTAAGTGTCTGCAGTTGATAGCAAGACCGTTACTCATGAAAATGATGCTGCCCACTTCGGTTTGGGGTCACGCCATTTTGCATGCAGCAATGCTCGTTCGTCTCAGACCAAAAAATTATCACAAATATTCCCCGTTGCCATTAGTTTTGGGTCATGAACCTAATATATCCCATTTAAGAATTTTTGGATGCGCAGTATATGTGCCTGCAGCACTGCCATATCACACCAAAATGGGTCCGCCAAGAAGGTTAGGAATATATGTTGGGTTTGAATCGCCCTCCATGATTCGCTACCTCGAAACATTGACATGGGATTTGTTCACTGCACGATTTGCAGACTGTCGATTCGTTGAGACACTTTTCCCTAAATTAGGGGAAGAAGTTGGTGAAACCAAACGGGAAATTTTGTGGAAAAATCCATCATTATCTCATTTTGATCCACGTGCCTCTATTTGTGAAAAAGAGGTGCAAAAGATTATCCATTTGCAAAGAATAACAAATCAAATACCAGACGCATTTACGGACTTGAAAAGGATAACAAAATCACATATCCCCGCAGAGAATGTTCCAATCCGTATTGATGTTTCTATCGGACAATCTTCTAGTGTCATAGCTAATGAGTCGAAAGCACGCCTAAAACGTGGCAGACCATTAGGTTCCAAAGATCGAAATCCTAGAAAGAAAAGCAAATGATCAAAATGACACTACGAAAGAATCTCATGAGGAAATTCACGATTTAATAAATTCTGAGATTCATGAAGAATCCATTGAGCCTGATACTCAAGAAAATAAGGAACTATCAATAAATCCAATCGATATTGAGACAAATTTTAATCGACTGGATATAGTGGTGGATTATGTCTTTGCATATAATGTTGCATCTAGCATTATGCAAGAAAGTGAGGATCTTGAACCTCAATCTGTTGGAGAATGTCGACAAAGACTTGATTGGCCAAAATGGCAAGAAGCAATCCAATCAGAATTGAATTCACTTGCAAAACGTGAAGTTTTTGGGCCTATAGTTTAAACACCTAATGGTGTTAAGCCTGTTAGCTATAAATGGGTCTTTGTACGCAAGAGAAATGAGAAAAACGAGGTACAAAGATATAAGGCACGCCTTGTTGCACAAGGATTTTCACAAAGGTCTGGTGTCGATTATGAAGAGACATATTCACCCGTTATGGATGTTATAACTTTCCGTTATCTCATTAGTTTTTCTATCCTTGAAAAGCTTGACATGCATTTAATGGATGTGGTTACCGCATACCTTTATGCTCACTTGATAATGAGATATACATGAAAATTCCCAATGAATTCAAAATGCTAAACACATATAATTCAAAGTCTCGTGAAATGTTTTCAATCAAATTGCAAAGATCTTTGTATGGTCAAAAACAATCAGGACGAATGTGGTATAATCGTCTTAGTGAATATTTATTAAAGGAAGTCTATATAAATGATGTCATTTGCCCATGTGTTTTTATAAAGAAAATAACATCGGAATTTGTTGTACTTGCCGTATATGTTGATGACATAAACCTTATTGGAACTCCCATAGAACTCCAAAAGGCAATTGATTATTTAAAGAAGGAATTCAAGATGAAAGATCTCGGAAATACAAAATTATGTCTTGGTTTGCAAATTGAACATTTGGAAAACGGAATTTTTGTTCATCAATCTGCCTATATAGAAAAGGTATTGAAACGGTTTTACATGGATGGAGCATATCCTTTAAGTACTACGATGGTTGTTCGATCACTTGATATGAATAAGGATTCGTTCCGACCTCAAGAAAAGAATGAAGAGCTACTTGGTCCTGAAGTACCATATTTTAGTGCAATTGGCGTACTACTGTATCTTGCAAATACTACAAGGCCTGACTTAACTTTTTCAGTTAATATCTTAGCAAGAAATAGCTATGCTCCTACAAGGAGACATTGGAATGGAATCAAAGATATATTGCGGTATCTAAAAGGGACTACCTATATGGGCTTATTTTATAGCAATAATTGCAGTCCTGATCTTGTTGGTTATGCTGATGCTGGATATTTATCTGACACACACAAGGCTCAATCTCAAACATGTTATGTATTTATCTGTGGAGGCACTGCCATATCTTGGCGATTGACTAAGCAATCAATTGTGGCCAATTCATCTAATCATGCTGAGATAATTGCTCTTCATGAAGCAAGTCGAGAGTGCGTGTGGTTGAGGTCTATAATACATCATATTCGAGACAAATGTGGTTTGAAATGTGACAAACTACCTACGATTTTGTATGAAGACAATGCAGCATGCTTAGCTCAATTGAAGGGGGTGAATTCATAAAAGGAGATAGGATAAAGCATATTTCACCAAAGTTATTTTTCACACATGATCTTCAAAAGAATGCTGATATCAATGTGCAACGGATTCGTTCAAGTGATAATATGGCTGATTTGTTCACAAAATCTCTACCGACGTCAACCTTCAAGAAGCTAGTGCACAAGATTGGGATGCGAAGGCTCAAGGAGGTGGATTGATGCTCTTTTCAGGGGGAGTTAATGCGCGTTGCACTCTTTTTTCCTTACAAGGTTTTGTCCCACTGGGTTTTCCTTGCAAGGTTCTTAACGAGGCAACAAAAAGGCATATTTCTATACATGTGTACTCTTTTTCCTTCACTAGAATTTTTTTCCATAGGGTTTTTTTTCCTAGTAAGGTTTTAATGAGGCACATTATCTATGGACATCCAAGGGGGGGGGGGGGGGTGTTATGATAAATAGTAATTTATGGTGGATGTCTACTTTTCTTCCATGATCTTTATCTCAAATGGTTTATGGCATATTCAATGACATATTTTGTATGTTGAATGATATATTCCATGACATATTTTCTTCACTTTTTATGCCTATATAAAGGTCTTGTAATAGATAGGAAAGCACACAATTGAAGAAGAAAATCTCTTCCTTCTCTCTATCTACATTTCTTGTTCATGTTTCACTAAGTTGCTTATATTTCTTGTTCATGTTTTACTAAATTACTTTCATTTTATAACGCATATATTTATTTAAAGGATATATGCAGCTGGATCTTCCCATAATGCCTAAAAGAGACAAATATATACACTAAACTCCCAATGCCATTAAATTATGTCCTTGTATCACTATTTCTCCTCAATCCCCATAAAACAATCGCCGAAAATAGTAAATTAATTTTTTTAATATGATATATGGGTTAACTTGCGCGTATTTTAATTATTTCATTACTTATTTATGAGCTTCTATTAGTATAAGTATCCGATAACTCTGCTTATCTAAATTTTGGGTTGATAGAACGAAATCACCTGAAGTTTTTAGCTCTGGGAAGGAATGGTGTGAATATTGACTAGGAACGTAGATTTACCCCGAAAGTGTGAAAGAAAATGAGGTTAAATTAAGAAGGAAATACAGTGGGATTGGGTGAATTGGGTGCATGGCATTTTGTGCTCCTAGTTATGGATGTAACATGGCAAATGATGCTAGGCTGTTGATAATGTGCAACTTTATTGGATAGTGACTAGGTCAACATTTGTTTCATCAATTATTCAACTTTGACTTCATAAGCGAATATTCAATATAATTTTTACAAATTTTCTATTTACCATCCACTTCCTCTTTTTACTCTATAATGGTATGTATCCGGTTAGGTTTGATTATACCTCATGTTATATTATAATATATGTTTTGTATAATAATATTTTATTATAATATTCAAAAATAATTAGAACAAATATAGTATGAATGAAAAAATTGTCACCATTGACACACATACTGGTTCAGAAAAGGACTTGACAGTTTCATCCAGAATATAACTTTGTCTTTAGCTCCATAAAGGTAATGTCCTTAAATACAAATAGTGAAAAATCTTGTGGTCCTAAACCTAATATTAAGTCTTTTTCATGTGGGCCGCGTCATCTATATTGAAGAAAATAACAAAATGCCTTTTGACATAACAGTTAGATCCACCAGAAAGCTGAACCATTCACAAAACTCTATCCATGTCCAGACAAAATTGGGCCGGGGCCCCGTATATTTAAGGCCCATTAGATTGCACGCTTCTAAATTTCTTACAGTAAGTAAATTGTTTGTTTCTTCTTTTCGGCTAGACAAAGCCATCTATAATTTTTGTGCAAGTCATAAATATCAATTGTGTTGTTGGCAGAAGAAATTACAGATGAAAGAATGAGAAAAATATAGTCATGGAAGTTCAATGTGGAATTTGTAATTCCCTAACAATGATTTACTATCAATTAAGTTTAATAATGGGAAAATTACACATTTGGTCAGTCACCTAAATATAATTATATTCACTAATTAATACGACACAAAAAGTTCTACACTAATTATATATAAAATATGTATATTATATATTAATATACAAAAATATATATTTTGCTAGTTATTTACCTCATATAGCAAAGGTTAACACTTATTACCTTTTAAGATCTATATCAAAATATTTAATTTTGGTTACTTTCTAGCCCTAAGTTACTAAATACTCTGTTCAATTACATTATTTTCTTTCTCTCTCTACTTTGATACACCCCGTTCTCTTTTTCATTCCCCGCAAACACTATGCTCAATCTCAAAATACCACTCACCCACACTACTTTCTTTTCATTTCGATCAATTCTTGCACCGAATTGATGCAGCAATATAGATAATGAAGTACCCAAATTAGCTGGTTTTAGTGATAATGTTAGTACAATTTATATCGCAATTTCTTCCATTAAAGTGGCTCTATGGCATTCGTATCAGAAAATATTCCAGTTTGGCTTAATTTTTGTTTTGGAAGATAATTGTATTTGTATTTGGTTTTGCAAGGACGAAAGAAGAAGAAGAGATGTTGGTCCCATGTTGTTGTTGTTTCTCCTCCTCTCGGCTATGCCTTTTCGCGGGATAACTCTCTTCTTGCGCCGAAGTTTTTTACCTCTGGAGTACCTCCGATAAATTCGTCAGAAATCAGGGTTTATTCTTGAAAAAAGACGACGAAGTTTGGGGCTGAGCAACTTGATTTTCTATTAATATATATCAATATATTTTCATGTATTCAATATTCTTTTTTTCATTGTAATTTAATGTATCTCGTTGTATTTCATGTATTTCATTATATTCACTGTCTTTTTTTAATTATATTTCAATATATCCCGCTGTATTCTAGGTATTTCATTGTATTCGCTCTCTCGCTATATGCCAATAATGTATTCATATATATTTTTAATTAATATGATTTATGTATTTAGATGTATTATATAATTTCTATATTTTGGTGGTATTTTTCAGTTGAGAATATTTTTGATAACTGAAAATATAAAATTTATATGTTATAATTGAGTTTGTTGAGTTATATTAGGAGTCTATTATGTTAATTGATTCACTTTCAGTTTTAAAAACAGTGTAATCCCCTATTTCACACAGTGAATACAGTCGAATACAATAATCTGTCAAGCTGTAATCCCATGTTTCACTCCACGAATACAGGCAAATACAACAACTGATTAACTGGACTTCCCTGATTCACGCATATTTTTGCTACTGTATTCATGAATACAATAGCTTTAATACATCAAATACATCTTATAACCACAAAAAAGATATTTATAATCCATAATATAGCAAATGATATCTATAGATGGCTCATTACTACTAAAAGATTGTGCTTTATGAAAATTTTCCTTAATTTTTAGAGTTACTACACTATTTAGTTTTGAGACTTTTTCCTTCCTATAACATATATGAAACTTTATTATTAAAAATGTGCATAGTTTCATATTTACTCTCTATGTTCACAATTTTCCTACAATTATAATACAATTCATTAAATACTAATTATTATGAGCCGAGTTATTCCTTATTAGGCGCACTACAAATCAGAAACAGAATATTTTAATTGATTTAGTGACCTTCACATCAAATTTGAAACGCAAATCTTATATCTTCAATTTAAAATCAAATTACTTAGACTCTTTGATAATTTTCCTTATGCCACAAATAAAAAAAAAGACAAAATCGTCAACAAACTTAGTTCGTCATTATTCTCTCTACATCTCTCTCTATTTCTCAACTGCACATTTCATTAATACAAAGCAAATGAAAAGAGAGCAACAAATCCACCATTGACAACCATTAAAAAGCTTGAAAGATTTGAATTCAAATTTGGAGTTTCAAAATTCATTATTTGATTGGATTGGGTGTTGTTGAAAATAATTGAGAATATGGTTTGGAGTTTATATCTCAATTTTGAGAGGTTTTAGTGAAGATTAGACTTGGTTTTGACTGAATTTCAGATTGAAACTCGAAGAAGAAGAAGACGACGACGATATATTGCAAAATTGTAGATAAATTGTAGATTATTTGTTTTTTGATTGTAGATGCTTTATTTTCTGTTTTCACAAATAAAAAATGGTTAAAACTTCTACAAATTTTCTGACAAAATGCAATTATGTCAAAAATTTCAATGATGCTACAATTGGATGAGAATTGGGATATAAAAATTCAATGTACCAAATTTATAAATTTTTTTAGATAAATTGTAGATTATTTGTATTCTAATCATAGATGCTTTGTTTTCTATTTTCACAAATAAAAAACGACTAAATCTTCTACAACTCTTCTGCAAAAAATACAATTATGCTGAAATCCCAATTAAACTACAATCGAATGGGAATTAGAATATTAAAATTTAATATACTCAATTTGTAGATATTTTGTAAATGAATTGTAGATTATTTATATTCTGATTCTAGATGCATTATTTTTTATTTTCACAAATAAAAAGCGACTAAAACTTTTACAAATCTTCTGTATCTTTTAAAGAAAGTTAGATATACCAAATTCAAGATTCCAACACTATATTTCACTGAAATCCCAACACAAAATGAGCATGTTTCTATTACAAGTAGAAATAACACTGAAACTAGAAGATACTAATAAAGTAAAATCACCTAAAAAAAGAAATAAATCATCAGTAATAAAAATCAGTAGATTAATTGAACTAAGATAAAATTTGCTAATTAAGAACAACGAAAGTAACATATGTTCCACGTCTTCCTACTAATCCACAATAGTCCAAAAGCAAAATAAAAGTTGAAAACTAAACAAGTCCGACAAACTCAACCTATATTTAGCATTTTCGAGAAGCTTTAAAAATCATACACCAACTTTGTATGTGTCCTCCATAAGTTTTACTCCATCTCATTCACATTATTTTTGGTCCTGCTAATATTTATGGCTTTCGGCTTCTTCAACATTTTGTTTCAATTCTCTTCTTTAAAAAATACAGAACAAAAATATGGCTCACTTTAGTATCTTAAATTAAGGAGGGATATATGTTGTATTAATTATATTCTTAAAATATACTATAGTATAAAATTAGTATATTAAATATAATTATATCAAACCTTAAGCATTAAGGATAATTAACTTTTCTATATAATATAAAAATGTAAAAATTCCTTTAATGTTTCCTTTAATAATTGGGCTTGTCATCAATTGGTCCATGTTGCAATTCAGTACGATCCAACAATATTTTACCCACAAGGCCATCCTAATAGTTAGAAGTCCAGTAGAATTGGTTTAGGTCCAGTGAGGCATTTCTCAAATTATTTCGTAAATAGCCGATTATATGTAATGTTTAATTTTATATATATATATATATATATATATATATATATATATATATATATATATATATATATATATATATATATATATATATATATATATATATATATATATATATATATATATATATATATATATATATATATATATATATATATATATATATATATATATATATATTTGACAGCTATTTTATATGTAAGAAATTAGCTGGGTAGTTATTTTTTTTTTTGGTAATTAAAGTTTTATTAATCACCAACGTATATGCATTACAAAGCCATAGTCTAGCTTATACTCAGCTGACTATCTCTAATTCGTCAAAACTCACTACATAGGATCAAAACTATCTCCTAATGATACTAAATGTTAAATTGCTGCAATACTTTCCTAATTCTAGGGGTACCTCTAACATTACAAATGTATGCTATCTCCCTCAATAAAACTACACAGTTACGAAAAGTGTTGTTAAAATTCTCGAGTTCCTCTCCATTCAAACAGCATAAGTGACTTCAGCAATTACCATTTTGAAGATATTGGCTCGACAAGATTTCCCTTTTGCTTTACTGATGAACCATTGCAGATTTTGATCCCAAGTACATGCTTGAGGATGGCTCTCATGTAGCCACTGCATAACTTGCTCCCATAGATCAGATGAGAAAGGGCATGAGTGCATAAGGTGGTCTCTGGTCTCTCTGTGGTTATGGCATAATATGCAGTCCTGATCAACACTCAGTCCCCAACTTGCCAATTTGTCGTTAATTGGTAGTCTGTCTTGTAGAGCCAGCCAAAAATTGAAGACTGCTTTTGGTCTAACATGATTGTTGATGATCGGATTCTTCCATGGAACTCTCGGCAGGTCTCCTAGCTGCAAGTGATATAGTTGTCTAATGGAACAGTTCTGTTTTCTCCAGTGTCGAAAATTCTGCAGAATAGCTCTAGAGGCTATAATTTTCCTGACCATCCAGCTGGCCTGTGTAGGAATTGGCATGTCTTCTATCAGCTTGTCTTTTATGTAATAAGCAGTGATCCATCTTATCCACAGTTTATCCTTTTTGTGAGCAAGATCCCAGCAGGTCTTTGCAATTGCAGCATTATTCCAGAGCATAAGATTAATAAGGTTCATCCCTCCTGCTTATTTGCGGGTGCACACTCTGTCCCACGATACATAGGCTTTCTTAGTGATGGAGTTTATACCAGACTAGACAAAACTTCTACAAATTGCTTCAATCATCTTAAGTACTTTAGCAGGAAAAATAAATATCTGTGCCCAGTATGCTTGAATGCCAAATAGGACAGATAGGACTAGTTGAATCCTTCCAGTGTAAGATAGTTTTCTGGCAGTCCAAAAAGCAATCTTAGCAGTAATCCTCTCCACTAGAGGCTGCCATTGGATCTAGGCAATCCTCTTGGTGGAAAGAGGCACACCTAGATATTTGAAAGGCAGCTCCCCATGAACAAAACCCAGGTGGTCTATAATCTGTTTCTGCATTTCCAGTGATACACCACCAAAATATACTGAGCTCTTGCTCAGGTTTGCTTGCAGACCAGAGGCTTCAGAGAATTGTGAGAAACATTTGAATATGGCTTTGATAGATGCAACTTCTCCTTTAGCAAACAGTAACAGGTCATCAACAAAACACATGTGAGTAATTCCTAGATTTTGCATCTAGGATGGAACTGGAAAGCTGGATCTTTCTTTAGTTCATTGCATGATCTGCTCAGGTACTCCATGACAAGTGCAAATAAGAAGGGGGAAATTGGGTCCCCTTTCCTAAGTCCTCTAGCAGCATCAAAGGGTTTTGTTGCCTCTACATTGACCAGTACTGAATACCTCACTGTTTTGATGCATTCCATAATCCAGTTGGTAAATCTGCTTGGGAAGCCAATCTCCTCCATATTCTGTTGTAGAAAAATCCACTCAACTGAATCATAGGATTTTTGGAGATCAATCTTAATCATGCATCTAGGTGTCACATGTTCTCTGGTATAGCTTTGACTAACTCGTGTGCCAAGATGACATTATCAACTATCTTTCTACCTGGGATAAAACCAGCTTGGGCTTCACTGATGATGCTCGGCATTACTTTTTGCAATCTGTTGGCCAATATTTTTGAAATCATTTTGTAGAGGACTGAGCAACAAGCAATTGGCCTATACTCTTTCACTGTACTAGGCTTCGATACTTTAGGAATTAGAGTGATGGTTGCACAGTTTATAGGCCTGTACATCTTGGATGTTAAGAAAAACTCTTTGATGGAACAAATAACTTGCTTCCTAATGATGTTCCGAGACTTGTTGAAAAAAAACAGCATTATAACCATCAATTCCTGGGGCTTTATCATCTCCAATTGCTTTTAGGCTCTCCACAATTTCAGCATCAATGACATCCACACGTAATTCCCTTCTTTGCTGCTGTGTTAGGACTGGGCCATTTTCCATGTACCTTCTATTTATTGCTGGAAGGACAGAAGCTGATGATCCCATAAGAGTCTTATAGAAACCAGTGATCTCCTTTTTTATACCTGTTGCTGTGGTGACTTTGTCTCCCATTACATTTATAAGTTCTGTGATCTGTTTATTCCGAGTTCTTTCTTTCAGGACTGCAGTAAAGTACTTGGTACTAGTATCTCCAAGTTGTATCCATTTTGCTCTAGCCTTCTGCTGTAGGACACTTTCTTCAATTAGTGACCATTTTTCTAGTTTCAAAACTATCTCTTTCTCTTTCTGCTGCAACTCATCAGAATATGCCTTTGTCATTTGTTCTTGTACTTCTATCAGTTCTCTTCTGCAAAGTTCTATCCTCTGAGGGATAGTCTTGAACTCCTTAACATTTAAGGTCTTTAAGAGACCTTTCAATGTTTTGAGTTTGAACCATACTGCCTTCATAGTTCCTGGGTCATCAGAATACCAGACACTTGCCACAATCTGGTAAAACTCCTCATTTTCAGTCCAGAAATTGAAAAACTTGAAAGGAATCTTACCTTTCCAGGAAGATGATGCCAATGTCATTATCATGGGATTATGATCAGAAAATAGTGGTTGATCATATAAGGTTTCCACTTGGCTCCACTTTATTATCCACTCAAAATTTCAAAAAATTCTATCCAATCTGCTACAAACTCTATCTATTCCAGTCTGTTTGTTTGTCCAGGTATAGTAGTCACCCTCCAAGGTAGTTATGACAATCCGGCTTGTTGAATGCATTGACTAAATTCTTGAATTTCAGCATATCTGACAGGGTTACAGGATTGTCTATCCTTATCATATAAAACAGCATTGAAGTCCCCAGCAACTACCCATGCTTCTGTTATCCCTGATGAAAGTGCCTGTAAACTACTCCATAAAAATCGTCTTTGTTCCATTCCATTATATCCATACACCACAATAAGAAAGCATTTAATATCTCCTGTTCTGCTACTAACCTTGCTATGTATCAATTGACCTTCCTCCTGGATACCCTCAACTTCAAATATGTTTGGATCCCATTGTATCCATACTCTACCATTTTGAGTAGAAACATAGTTTGTTAGAGTACCCATCCAGGTGCCAGTAGCTTAGCAATTCTACTAGCATTTATTTGTTTAACCTTAGTTTCTACCAAACCAACAAGACTAATTTTATTTCTCCTAATATACTCACTAACTTCTTTCTGCTTGTATCTTTTATTAACACCTTTTATATTTCAGAATAACTACTTCATTGATGAAAACTTGTACCCCCTTTTTCCTCAGGTGGATCATCATGCTTACTACCAGAAAGTGCCTCAAATCTATTACTAACAGTGATAAGAGTCAATGGTGGGAAATCAAGGAAATAGAAAATTGGACTCTGAGGTTGCTTCCCCTTGTCTTCTTGCTTATCTTTCTCTGTCATCAGATTTTGAGATACATTAACATCTGTAGGAGCTTCATTTGGCACAATCTGTTGCACTATTGTCTCTCTTTGTATGGGCACAGTTTGGGCAGGAAGTTTAGTCCTCCATTCCTTAACTACCTTGGCCTTCCTCACTTGATTAGGTTGGTTGAATTTCTGCTTTGTTGAACAACTATGGCCAACCATTTGACATTTTTCACAGTAGGAATGTTTCCAATCATACACCACTTCCTGCAAGAACTTCCATTTGGATCCATTACCCATATCTCCCTTAGTGACTATTTAATGACATTAACCTCTATATACATTCGGGCGTAGGAAATTCTTGTCTGTTTAGCTGTACATTCATCTGGAAAAATAGGTCTCCCTAAGACACTAGCAATCCTGCTTAGTGATCTCATTCCCCAGCAAGACATTGGGAGCTTCGGAAATTTTACCCATAGAGGAATGTCAGTAGGAAATTCCTCTGTAAAATCAAAATCTGGTGTCCATTGCTTAAGGATCATAGGTCTGTTCGCAATTGAATAGGGCCCCGCACATAGGATCTCCTTAGCATCTTCAATCGTTCTGAATTTAACTATATAATACCCTTCCATATGATAATGCAAATCTGGTTCTGGGAGATGTGACCAGTAAAGACTGATAAACCTCTTCATCGCATTGAAACCAGGCCCATCCCCTATAATGTACACAACTAAAGCACATTTCCATTTTATCTCTTCCACTTCTACCTCTGATTTGTTCAACTGTGCCACAGGTTGTCCATCAATCATTACAGGAGGTATGTAATCTAACGCCACTCCGTGTATCGCAAACCTATTTTCCGTAATAGAGTAGACCAACTCTTTTTGGATTTCTCCAAAATGTTTCTGCTAGTTTCCGGGTTCTCCTTTACTTCCATGGCTGGTTGACCTTGAATAGACTGCTGCATGGCTACAATTCCACTGGTTGACGCCTTCAATGGATCTGAAATCACCTCAATCGGACCTAGTGGAGCCAGATCGACTTCAGTCGGAGCTACTGAAGGCAAATCAAGCTTTCTTGCGACTGTATCTTGGTGCGATGTCATCTCATTTGCGTCTTGCTCAGCTACAATTGTGGTATCGTTGGTCTGTACAGAGGGGTTCTATACAGTGTTGGTAATAGGTTTTTCCAAAATCGGCTGTTTGATTGTTGTTGACAGCTTCTCAAACGCTGCTAGAGGTATTTTCCGGGGTCTTCTTCTGCCTCGACTTCTTCCTCTCGCTATTGTCACAAGCTCGCGTACGCTTAGCTAACGTGCGCCAAAAAAAAACGGAGAAGAAAGAGATTCCAAAACTACAAAAGCTGGGTAGTTATTTGGATTAATTTTTTTCTCTTTCCTTTCCCCCAGTATTTCCCAATTTATTGTTTAATGTAGAGTATGTAAAAGACTAATTCAGCGCATTAAGCTCTCCACAACCCTTCTAAATGTGTAGAGTCCGAAAAGAATCTTTCTATTTCTTTAACCTTAAACATTTCAACAACAAAAAAGAAAAAGCTTAAACATTTTTAGATAATTGAATTGAAAAATTATCAACGTCTTGAAAGCAGTTAGTTTCTAGCTCAAAAAATTAGCTTTTTCTGTACACACAGACTGATACACACCAACTAATTATTGCGAGAACTAACTTTCATTTAATATAGGGAATATTTAGATCAGACATATTTGATTGAAAATTTTGTGGTGTACACACGTATCCAATATGCCCCATTAGCTAGTGTCTAGTTTCCACTCTCAACCTTTCATTCTGTTTAAATATAACTTTAGTACAAAAATTATATTCTTCTTAGAGTATAGGATAATAACCTTCTTACTAAATATTTATCTTCTATATAAATCAAAACTGTTATAAAATAAAAGTAATTTAGTAAAATATAAACAAGAAATATTAGCAATTTAGTGAAACATGAACAAGAAATGTAGATAGAGAGAAGGAAGAGATTTTCTTCTTCAATTGTATGTATTCCTATCTATTACAAGGCCTTTATATAGGCATAAAAAATGAAGAAAATATGTCATGGAATATATCATTCAACATACAAAATATGTCATTGAATATGTCATAAACCATTTGAGATGAAGATCATGGAAGAAGAGTAGACATCCACCATAAATTACTATTTATCACAACACCCCCCTTGGATGTCCATAGATAATGTGCCTCATTAAAACCTTACTAGGAAAAAAAACCCTATGAGAAAAAAAATCTAGTGAAGGAAAAAGAGTACACATGTATAGAAATATGCCTTTTTGTTGCCTCGTTAAAAACCTTGTAAGGAAAACCCAGTGGGACAAAATCTTGTTCGGAAAAAAGAGTGCAACGCGCATTAACTCCCCCTGAAGAGAGAATTAATTCACCTCCTTGAGCCTTCGCATCCCAATCTTGTGCACTAGCTTCTTGAAGGTTGACGTCGGTAGAGATTTTGTGAACAAATCAGCCATATTATCACTTGAACAAATTCGTTGCACATTGATATCACCATTCTTTTGAAGATCATGTGTGAAAAATAACCTTGGTGAAATATGCTTTGTCCTATATCCTTTTATGAATCCTCCATTCAATTGAGCTATGCATGCCGCATTGTCTTCATATAAAATCATGGGTAGTTTGTCACATTTCAAATCACATTTGTCTCGAATATGATGTATTATAGACCTCAACCACACACACTCTCGACTTGTTTCATGAATAGCAATTATCTCAGCATGATTAGATGAAGTAGCCACAATTGATTGCTTAGTCGATCGCCAAGATATGACAGTGCCTCCACAGATAAACACATAACCTGTTTGAGATCGAGCCTTGTGTGGGTTAGATAAATATCCAGCATCAGCATAACCAACAAGATCAGGACTGCAATTATTGCTATAAAATAATCTCATATCGGTAGTCCCTTTTAGATACCGCAGTATATGTTTGATTCCATTCCAATGTCTTTTTGTAGGAGCAGAGCTATATCTTTCTAAGACATTAACTGAAAAAATTATGTCAGGCCTTGTGGTATTTGCAAGATACATTAGTGCGCCAACTGCACTAAGATATGGTACTTCAGGACCAAGTAGCTATTCATTCTTTTCTTGAGGTCGGAATGGATCCTTATCACATCAAGTGATTGAACAACCATCGGAGTACTTAAAGGATATGCTCCATCCATGTAAAATCGTTTCAATACCTTTTCAATATAGGCAGATTGATGAATAAAAGTTCCATTTGCCAAATGTTCAATTTGCAAACCAAGACATAATTTTGTCTTTCCGAGATCTTTCATCTCGAATTCCTTCTTTAAATAATCAATTGCCTTTTGGAGTTTTATGGGAGTTCCAATAAGGTTTATGTCATCAACATATACGGCAAGTACAACAAATTCCGATGTTGTTTTCTTTATAAAAACACATGGGAAAATGACATCATTTATATAGCCTTCCTTTAATAAATACTCACTAAGACGATTATACCACATTCGTCCTGATTACTTTAAGCCATACAAAAATCTTTGCAATTTGATTGAAAATATTTTCCGGTACTTTGAATTATGTGTGTTTGGCATTTTGAACCCATCGGGAATTTTCATGTATATCTCATTATCAAGTGAGCCATAAAGGTAGGCGGTAACCACATCCATTAAATGCATGTCAAGCTTTTCAAGGACATCAAAAATAATGAGATAACGGAAAGTTATGGCATCCATAACGGGTGAATATCTCTCTTCATAATCGACACCAGGCCTTTGTGAAAATCCTTGTGCAACAAGGCGTGCCTTATATCTTTGTACCTTGTTTTTCTCATTTCTCTTGCGTACAAAGACCCATTTATAGCTATCAGGCTTAACACCATTAGGTGTTTGAACTACAGGCCTAAAAACTTCACGTTTTGCAAGTGAATTCAATTCTGATTGGATTGCTTCTTGCCATTTTTGCCAATCAAGTCTTTGTCGATATTCTCCAATAGATTGAGGTTCAAGATCCTCACTTTCTTGTATAATGCTAGATGTTACATTATATGCAAAGACATAATCCACCATTATATCCACTCGATTAAAATTTATCTCAATATCAATTGAATTTATTGATATTTCCTTATTTTCTTGAGTCTCGGGCTCAATGGATTCTTCATGAATCTCAGAATTTATTAAATCGTGAATTTCTCAGGAGATTCTTTCGTAGAGTCATTTTGATAATTTTCTTTCCTTTTTCTAGGATTTCGATCTTTGGAACCTAATGGTCTGCCATGTTTTAGGCGTGCTTTCGACTTATTAGCTTTGACACTAGAAGATTGTCTAATAGGAACATCAATACGGATTGGAACATTCTCTGCGGGGATATATGATTTTGTTATCCTTTTCAAGTCCGTAAATGCGTCTGGCATTTGATTTACTATTCTTTGCAAATGGATAATCTTTTGCACCTTTTTTTCAAAAATAGAGGCATGTGGATCAAGATGAGATAATGATGGATTTTTTCACAAAATTTTCTGTTTGGTTTCACCATCTTCTCCCCCTAATTTTGGGAAAAGTGTCTCATCGAATCGACAGTCTGCAAATCATGCAGTGAACAAATCCCATGTCAGTGTTTCGAGGTAGCGAATAATGGAGGGCGATTCAAACTTAACATATATTCCTAACCTTCTTTGCAGACCCGTTTTTGTGCGATATGGCGGTGCTACAGGCACATATACTGCGCATCCAAAAATTCTTAAATGGGATATATTAGGTTCATGACCCAAAACTAATTGCTACGGGAAATATTTGTGATAATTTGTCGATCTGAGACGAACTAGCATTGCTGCATGCAAAATGGCGTGACCCCAAACCGAAGTAGGTAGCCTCGTTTTCATGAGTAACGGTCGTGCTATCAACTGCATACCTTTTATTAAAGACTCTGCAAGACCATTTTGAGTATGAACATGAGCTACATGATGTTCCACTTTTATCCCAATTGATAAGCAATAATCATTAAATGCTTGGGATGAAAACTCAACAACATTATCTAGTCTAATAGACTTAATTGGATTATCCGGAAAATTGTGCTCGTAATCGAATTATTTGTGCCATTAATTTTTCAAATGCAAGGTTGCGAGATGACAATAGGAACACATGAGACCATCCAGAAGATTCGTCTATTAAGATCATGAAATATCTAAACGACCCACTAGGTGGGTGAATAGATCCACAAATGTCCCCTTGTATACGTTCCAAAAACGCAGGTGACTCAATTCCAACCTTTGTTGGTGATGGTCTAATAATTAACTTGCCTTGATAACAAGAAGGGCAAGAAAATTCATTATTTAAAAGAATTTTTAAATTCTTTAATGGATGCCCATTTGAGTGTTCTATAATTCGCCTCATCATAATTGATCCAGGATGTCGCAATCGATCATTCCAAAGTACGAAAGTATTGGAATCAGTAACCTTTTGGTTTACGGTAGAATGTGTCTCAATTGCACTAATTCTTGTCCAATACAGGCCACAAGATAAAGATGGGAACTTCTCTTTTGGCAAGAGACATTTTTTGTAATGATGAGATATTCAAGATTATTCTCATCTATTGTCTTAATATGATATCCATTTTGACGGATATCTTTAAAACTCAACAAGTTCCTCTTGGACTTGGAGGAGAACATTCCATTCTCTATGATAAATATTGTTCCTTTAGGCAGAGTTATAGTAGCTCTTCCAGAGCCTTCAATTAATTTACTACTACCGGAATTTGTAGTAACTTCTGCCTTACACATACTTAAATGAGAGAAATATTTCTTCTCTTTGAATATTGTATGTGTCGTACATGAATCAATTAAACAAATATTTTTACAATTGAACATTGATTCAAGTTTGTTTTGTGACATATCCATATTTGCGTGATGGTTGAGGCTCGTGCTGATAACGTGTTATAAAATGAAAGTAATTTAGTAAAACATGAACAAGAAATATAAGCAACTTAGTGAAACATGAACAAGAAATGTAGATAGATAGAAGGAAGAGATTTTCTTCTTCAATTGTGTGTATTCCTATCTACTACAAGGCCTTTATATAGGCATAAAAAGTGAAGAAAATATATCATGGAATATGTCATTCAACATACAAAATATGTCATTGAATATGTCATAAACCATTTGAGATGAAGATTATGAAAGATGAGTAGACATCCAACATAATATAATATTTATCATAATAAAAACAATTATTTCTATTTTGTTCTCGGTAATTAAAACATATTGCTAAATCTACTCTTGAATATAATCATGTATCTATATTTAATTTGAATTCTTCTAGATCTACACTCAAACTTTGAACAAATATTTCTATATTTTAGCCTGAAATATTAATTAGCATAAATAATATGTTCGTTCTTCTTCTTCTTTTATAAATCCAGATTCTCCTCATACCTA
Organism: Nicotiana benthamiana; assembly: GCA_034376525.1. Lineage (NCBI taxonomy): Eukaryota > Viridiplantae > Streptophyta > Magnoliopsida > Solanales > Solanaceae > Nicotiana > Nicotiana benthamiana. Next base: position 45,492,337 of record CM067326.1, read on the forward strand.
AATTAATGAAATTATATGTAGGCAACAAAGGTCCGAATAACGCGACCAACCACACTTGCACGAGTGGTAATTTTTTAATTAGTTGCATGTATAATGTTCAGATACAGAATTATTTATTAGATTCAGTATCTTATGCATGCCCGTAATGCATATTTTTATATCGTTTATTTTATTATCCTACAAACTATGATTACCGAGGTGACTTTAAAAGAGAAATAAGACAACTTTGTCGTAGTAAGACTTTGCATTTCATCACATTTTACTTAGGTTAAACGTTTTAATTTTACCAAATACCATCCATTTTTTACCTGCTCTTAGAACACTACATACTCACTCGTACATACCCCACTTCAAAAAAAAAAAAAGTCATAAAAAATGTTAATTAGAAAGTCATTATCAAATGACTTGATTGCATCCTTACTTGCCGAAATATTCCATAAAAAACAAAGGAGAAAGTTGGTGAATGAGAACTGAAAGGAAATGAATAAAAAATGGACAAAATCAGATTAGGTTACTAGTGCTCAAACTGTCATTTACACTATTCACCAATTTTATTCCTGGCTAGTATTAAGTTATAAATTTCTTTCTGATATCATATAGTACTAACCATAATATAAAAATCAATCAAACAACTAAATTATTCCCATACGTACTAAATTATAAAAGAACCCTGTAAAAGATCAAAACCTATAGTTTGTGATGCAAAATAAAGTTAAATATGATAAAATGCAATTTCAGTCTCAAAGTAGAGTTAAAGAGATCGAAATTCTATCAATCATCTCATTATACCCGTTGGTAGTGCATATAAGAAAGATAAAATGAGATTGTATAGTCGCTTTAAAAATTATATATATGTATATATATAAAAATTATACAAATTTTATATGCAGTTTTTCGAGTATTAAATATAAATAATTTATGGTGTGGGCTAAAAGCGAAAAAAGCCCTATAAAAATGTGAAAGCTCTATTTTTTTGAATAAACAGTTTCTTTCTATTTCATCAAATAAATGCCAATTACAAACCAGTAGCTGCTGACCAACTACTCGACCTCTGATTTTGTATTCTAAAAATGAGTCTCTACTTAGACTATGCATATACATCAATTCTATACAAAGCTCATAGAACAAAATTGAAATCGACTCCATATCCTAAGGGTAGCTATTTGTCCTCTGCAAAGCATCCTTCCAGTTATTAATTGAGGACCCCTTTATGTGTATGTGGACTGCTATTTCCTTGCATATGTTGCTGATAATCAGTTTACCTCCTTGGAACCTAAGCTTGTTCCTTTCTCTCCATATAACATATACTAGCATCCCAAATACACAGGTGGTTATTAAAGCTTGACCATTTCTCCTTTTTGCATTCCTGTTAACCCATTCAACCTCCCTATTCCAATCACAAATGGTTCTCTGGTATCCCATTCATCTTAACAATCTATTCCATAATTCCCATGATGCCGGGCAAGCAAAAAATAGGTGAACAAATGATTCATCTGCTTGCTTGCAAAAAATACACTGTTGTGGAGTCTGTATACCAAACTTCATTAATCTCTCCACTATTGCCAGCCTTCTATGCAATGCAAGACATAGAATGAATTTGAATCTTGGATGCAGTTGTTCCTGCAATATGATGCTTTTCCAATGGACTTTCTGGAGTTGGGGAAATTGCAATCTGTAGAGCGTTTTGATACTAAATAGATCTCCCCTCTGTAGTTGGTTTAATCTGCACTCCAGACTACCTTGGATACCCTGAAGATCTGTTATCAGGTTCCTTGTTTCAAAAATTTTTCTCACAACCCAGGCAACATTCCTAGGAGTAGGCATATCTTCAATAGCCTTGTTCTTTATGTAATAAGTGTGTAACCATTTGATGCATAAGCTGTCTTTCTTCATTGTCACTGCCCATAAGTGCTTTGCAACAGCAACTTTGTTCAAATATAGCAAACTCATTACATTAAGACCCCCAGCACTATATGGTAAACATATTGTTTCCCAAGCAACTAATGCTTTCTTTGACACTGTAGCTGTACCAGTCCACAAGAATGATTTTCATATTGCCTCAATCATCTTCATTACCTTCTTAGGCAGCAAGAAAATATGAGACCAATAAGATTGCACTCCAAATAATACAGACTTTATCAGTTGAAGTCTGCCTGCATATGATAGTAGTCTTGATGTCCAACAGTTACTTTTCTAAGTTACCTTCTCCACTAGTGGCCAGCATTGTGTAATAGATAGCTTTTTGGAATCCAAAGGTACACCAAGATATTTGAAAGGAAGGGTACCTTTAGGGAAACCCAACTCTTGCATGATTTCCTCCTTGAGCCAATTGGGAACCCCAGCTATGTAGACTGCACTCTTATCTACATTTGCCTGAAGACCTGATGTTGCAGCAAACTTCTGGAGAGTCTGTTTTAATAGTCTAACAGACTGAATATCAGCTTTACAGAAACATTAGCAGGTCATCAGCAAAGCAAATATGAACCACCCCCAACTTCTTGCATCTAGGATGAAACTTGAAGTCATTCCTTTTCATCATCTGCATAAATTCTCTGTTCAAATATTCCATAGCTATTATAAAGAGGTATGGGGACATTGGGTCCCATTTCCTTATGCCTCTTTTTCCTTTAAATGGTGTTGTGAGGCCCCCTTTAAACTTAAGGAATATGTAACAGATGATATGCATTCTATTATCCATCTTGTGAATTTGTAAGGATATCCCATGTCCAGCAGTAGTCTTTCTATAAAACACCACTCCACTGTGTCATAGGCCTTCCTCAGGTCAACTTTAAGCACACATCTTGGGGAACTTCCTTTCTTATTGTACCCTTTGAATAGCTCATGGGTAAATAATATGTTATGTATTATGCTCCTACCTTCAATGAAAGCTGACTGTTAACCTCCTATCAAATCACCAATGACTGTTTTGATCCTTGCTGTGAGGACTTTTGTGATTATTTTATATAGAGTTGTGCAGCAAGCTATGGGCCTATAATCCTTTACTTGACTAGGATTTTGCACTTTTTGTATCAATGTTACAGCTGTACTACTCAGTCCTTTGTCCAGTTTGCCAGTCTCAAAAAATTCCTTCACTGCCTCAAATATGTCATCACCAGCTGCTTTCCAATGCCTTGTGAAAAATTCAATTGGGAACCCATCTACTCCCGGTGACCTATCATGGGGCATATCTTTGATTTCCTGATGAACTTCCTCCCTTGTGACTGGCCTGATTAGTGATTGTTTATGTTGCATGCTAAGACAAGGTCCCTTTTGATTAATTTTAGTATTTGGACATTGACAAATGGAGTTACTTTCCCCCAGAATCTTGCTGAAAGACTTTATAAATGTTACCTCCACTAGTTTAGGATCAAACAATCTATCCCCTAGATAAGTATAGATAGAGTTGATAGTATTCATGTTTGTCCTTATCTTCAGTTATGCATGGAAATACTTGGAATTTGAATCTCCACAAGAGATCCACTGTGCCCTGGATTTCTGATGAAGAATCTATTTCTCTATGTTGCTCCATTTCTCAACTTCTATTAAAGTCACCTTTTCTTGATCTATCAGCTCTTGATCCATATTGTTGCTTCTCAGTTCAATCTGAATAGCTTCAAGTTTCTGTCTAGCTTTATTGAGATGAATTCTATAGGATGTCATATAAGTGTTCAACTCCTTCAATTCCCATTTTAAGTCTTTGAGTTTATTCCATACCCTATGCATATTACCACCATTTCCACCATTTACCTTTTGTTTCCAAACCCTTTCCACTATATCAGCAAAGTCTGCATGCTCCATCACAGAATTGTACAGTTTAAAAGGTATAGGGTGCAAGTTCCTTCTCTGATCCACAACCTTGCATTGCATTAGAATAGGGGAATGACCTGATACATCAGGATTTAGAAAATCAGCTACAATGTGGCTATAAATCTGCATCCATTCCACATTTCCAAGTGCTCAGTCTATCATGCTATACACTCTTCTTCCAGGTTGTTGTTTGTTGCACCAAGAATAGTACCATCCCAAGCTCTTCAACTGAGTAAGTTGAAGTGAGTTTATTGCTTCCTGGAAACCTTTAATCTCACTCTGTGTGACTGGTGATCCAATCCTGTCATCTGTGTGAAGGACATTATTGAAATCCCCAGTAAGCAGCCATCTCTCCTGAATGGATGCTCCTATATGAACCAGCCTATCCCATAATTGTTGTCTCTTATTTGCCTCATTGCTTGCATATACCACTGTAATTAGAGTCTTGATCGTGATACCTCTTTTCTGAACATCACAGTGAATAAATTGTTCATCAGTCATCAATATTTTGACCTTAATGTTTGGTTTCCACATTATCCAAGTTCTCCCATTGGACTGTTCCTTATAATTGCAGCAGTTTCTCCAATCACAACAAACTTTATTAGTATCATTCCCTTTCCTTTACTCTAGTTTCTAAACAACCCATAAAATCCATTTTCTGTTTCCTCAGAAAGATTTTTAACTCTTTCTTCTTTTGGGCCTTGTTCAGGCCCCTAATGTTCCAGGTGCATAGATTCATTTGGTGATGAAGCTGGATGGGCCAGCGTTGCCAGGATTATCTTCCATCTGTAATATAGAGAATCTGTTGTTTGGGTTTAGGATACCAGCTACATTTTGCTGTAGACTTTTACCTTTCAGTTTCCTATTGTCCTCAGGTTTATCAGAGTCATTTTCATATGGTTTTTTTTTGTATCCCCTGCCTTCTTTTCCAGTTGAGCTACCTCATCCTTACTCTTTGCTTTTGGAATCCATTTCATGGTTCCCCTGTGCAGTTATTCCTTCTTTTCTATTTCTTTTGGTTGATATCTGTCTTCCCTTGGTTTATCTTGCATTTCCTTATGCCAACACTCATCAGAATATTGCCTAAATCTAATGCAATTACCACAATATTTTGGTTTCCATTCATAGTCTATTTGTTGGACTATGATCCCCCTCTTTGTTTGAAGCTCAAACCTGTCTGGTAATGGCTTAGATATATCAGTCTCAACCATCACTCTAGCATAGTACACCTTTCCTAATTCAGCTGTAAACTTATCAGTATACAAAGGTTTTCCAACCATACTAGCTAACTTGCTTAAAGATTTAGTAGACCAAAAACCCAGAGGTAAGCCAGGGAATGTGATCCACAAGGGAATCACACTAATGCTTCCCGGATCAAACTTGAAGTCCATTCTCCATTGTTGCAACATAAATGGCTTATTGTGAAATGTGTAAGGCCCTGCTTGTAATACAAGGTCCTTATCCTCAGCATTCTTGAATCTGAAAATATAGTACCCATCCTCATGGTACATTACTTGAGGCTTTTCAAAAAAATTCCACATGTTAGTACATAATTTTCCATTATTTTCTCGTACGGATCCTCCCCAAGCACAAACCCAATCAGAGCATTGCTCCAATAAGCCTCGAGTTCCTTTGTATCCTCATCATCAATTTGCACTACATTGGTTCCATCTCTCATAGCAGGTGGAATGTAGCTCAGTGTGTTACCTTTTTGAGAGCTCCTATTCTTCTGCATATAAGCCTTTTTCCTTTTTTCTCCCCTTGTATCTGCTACATCTTGCTGGATCTGAGCTGAATTTGCTTGTGCTGAGAATTGCAGTCATCTGTGGACTAGTGGTTGCTTCATGGTTTTCTTCACTTGTGTTTGCTCTTCGCATTCTTCAATTTCTTCTCTAATTGGCTGAAATTTCTTGGGTAAAAAATTTCCAAAAGTTACCGAAATTAGCCTCTGTTGAATTCCCGTGTCCGGCGTCACTATCGTACCATTTCTTCCTTCGTCTTCAACTAGGTTATGAAACACTGTGGGTGCAGAGCCCATACCTGTTAACCAGCGAGTAGGCTGGTTGAGCACTGGTGTTACCTTCTTACTATCATCTTTCTTATCCTTCATTATCGACTGTTGCTTCTTCCTTTGTCTAGCCGTGGCAGAAGCCCAGGTTAGCTAGCCTTGCTAACATGCGCATGCAGAGCTTTCCTTTACTTTATTTTCAGTAAAAGGAAAATAATATAACATTTAAAGTATCAAGAAACATTGGAAAGTACCTGAAAGTTCTATTTTTGTCATCCTAATTGAAATAGTGTACATATGAACGCTAGAGCTCGTATGAGAGTTGGTATGTTATATACAAAGGCGAATTCAGGCTCAAATTATGATGCACGTAAATCTATGATATTCCGTCAATCCAAGTATTTTATATACATATTTTCTAGAACTAATATAATACTACTTGTTGGCCCTTATACTTAGAAACATTAAATGATGCAATTAATCGAAAGTTGAATTATTTATTCAAAGTAAGAGATATCAATTCCCATTAAAAGTTCTTCTTTTTTTCTCTTCATTTTAGTATCGTACTTATATTTTTATAATCCTAGATCCGTCTCCAATTGTATGCCTAATCAATTAGGGTGGATCTATATAGTATGCTAAGTATGAAAACGGTTTGTAGTAGGTTATATTTTTGGGGTCCACCTGGGGCTATATAATTTGCCAGCCACAAAATTAATCAATATTATAGCCTGAGCCAACAAATCTCATGCTACTAACCATAAAACATATCTAGAATTTATAAATTAGTCATTAACAACCTCATATTAAAACACGCATTTTGGACATTTAATTAAATGTCAAAGTAGAATAACAGCTGATAGGTTGTATAGTTCAAACTAGAGGTGTCAACCGGGCCGGGTTGACCCGGGACCGACACGGACCGGCCCGGTCAAACCCGGCCCAGACCGGACCGGTTTATAGCGGGGGGGGGGGGGGGGGGGGCTGGGTTAGGGGGAGGAAAGGGGTTAGGACGTTAGGCGATTCCGTCCAATTGACCCGGACCGGACCGGCCCGGGAAGGAAAATTCCGGGCGAACCGGTTAACCCGGACCGGTCCCCAACGGTAAATTTTTTTTTTTTTTTAAAAAAAAATTTTTTTCTGAAAACATGGGGCCCACTTGACCGTTGGCAACGGTCCAGCACCGTTGCCCAACGGGACTTTTTGCATTTTTGGCCAATTTTGAGTTTTTTTTTGTTTTTTTTAAATTACATTATTACATTATTAACCCTTCTTAAAATCTATAAATACCCTCCCCTCTTCTTCATTTCCTCACTCAAAATTATCTATCTCTCTCTCAATTCTCAAATTAGCAAATATCAATCACTCTCTTCTCTTCAATTTTCAAGAATTCATATTCTACTTTCATAATTTTATTGTCTTTATTTTCCCGAATTTAATTTATCGTAATTTCTTATTTGGAAATCGGCATTCGAAGCTTGATTCTTGAAGTTCAAGTGTTCAACATTGAAATACTTGCTTGACGTTTGTTCGTGGTAACACCGGATTTGCGTAATCAAGTGCTCAATTTATTGTCGAATTCGGTGCACTCTCTCCAACTCTTTCTCTTATTTAATATTTTAATTGCATATTTGATTTTAGCTTATATATTAATTTTTCCAATATGTTGAATGCTGCTAAAAGAGCGTGTAGAAAAGTTACTGGTAGGAGTGGAAGTGGAAGTGGAAGTAGTAAAAAAAGTCCTATAGCTTCTGGTAGTAATAGTAATAATGAACCAATAACACATGTTTCTGAATCATCGCCTAATTTGCAAGATGTAAATATTGATTATGAACAATTACACCAAGATTTCGGAATAGAAGATAACGAAATTGGAATAGAAGATGAGATACCACCTACACCTACTAGTGGAAATGTTGGTAGTATTGGAGTTGGAGTTGCTAGTGCAACAAGGGGTAGAAGACCACCAGTCGCTCAAACTTCTAAATCTAATCGTAGAAAAAGAAGTCCTGTTTGGCAATTTTTTGATGAGATAGAAGATAGTGATAGAGTTAAGTGTAGACTTTGTAATGAAACGTTTAAACATTTGACCGGAGGTAATTTAGGGGGGACTGGCACACTTATTAGACATATGCAAAATTATCATCCTATAGAATGGGGAAATAATAGGGATGGAAGTGCAACAACACTTAACCCTACTACTGCAGGTCTCCTAAAATATGATAAAATGAGGGATCGAGAGGAATTAGCGAAAATGATTGCTTTGGGTTGTCTACCTTTTTCATTTGCTTCTTCCTCTTATCTTGTTACGTATATTCAAAGGATATACAATCCTATGTTTAAAGGTATCCCAAGAAGTACCTGTAGATCAGACATCTTTAGACTTCACAGCCAATATCAAACATACATACGTTATTTGTTTAGTCACCTTCCTTCTAGAGTATGTCTAACTTCTGATATTGGCCATGCTGTAAATGAAATGATTATTTAACAATTACATGTCATTGGATAGATGACAATACTTGTATGCGAAAACGTATTATTGCTTTTAAATATGATGAAGATCAGAGTCATACTGCTGCATTTATTAGTAGTACAATTGTTGAAGTTGTCGAATTTTATAATCTAAACCAAAAAGTTTTGTGTATGTCTTTTGATAATGCTTCAAACAACAATGCTGCAGTTTCAATTTTAAAATTGAATTTACATTCACCTCTTGATGATATTTTTCATGTTAGATGTGCATGTCATGTTTACAATTTAATTGTTAAAAGTGGGCTCGATTTATTTTTACATGAGATTACTCTAGTTAGAAGAGCAGTTGGAGTAATTCAGGGAAATAATAGACAATCTAGAATAAGAGAATTTAAGAACAAGTGTATGCAATATAACCTTACACCTAGATTCATGCCCGACGAAGTAGTTACTAGATGGAATTATACGTATATATTTTTAAAATGTTGCTACAAATATAGATTTCCAATAACAGAAGTTGCTAATGCACATTGTACTGATCCTAGGCGTATGTTAACAACTGATACCTGGGAGGTCATTAGTGATGTGATTAAATTTTTACATAAATTTTATACTGCTACTGTTGTGTTTTCTGGGGCATATTACCCAACTATTACTTTGGCTTTAGTACATATAGCTGAAATTTCTTTGCTACTATATGAATTTAAGAAGAAAGATAGATATACGGATGCTGTTGCAAGTATGCAAGCAAAATTCAAAAAATATTTCTTTCCAATTCCTCCTGTTTACTTAATTGGTGCAGTTTTAAATCCTTCAATTAAAATATCTGATTGTCAACAATTAATGAATGCTTTATACACTTATATGGAGATTGGGCCCACTGAAAGCCCAAATTTGTATGAATCTATGAACCAACTAAATGAACATTTACAATATCTATATACTTATTATGCAACTCAATGTGATAATGCTCATGCTTCAACTGCTGCAAATCACACTATGCAATGTAGCACTTCTAATGTAGTCGAAGATGATGATGAAGGCATTGATAGTTTTAATATTTTTTCAACTTTTTCTAACACTCAAAGTAGTAGCAGGAATATAGATGAACTTCAATTTTACTTGCAGAAGCAAAAGGAGCCTCGCACCAAGGAATTTTCACCGTTAGGCTGGTGGCATGAAAATTCAAAGCAATTTCCCGTTCTTTTCGCTATGGCGCGGGATGTCCTGAATGTCCCAATTTCCACTGTTGCATCCGAGAGTGCATTTAGCCAAGCAAGACAACAACTTGGAGACACACGGCACTCATTGGAAGCAATGCTTTGGAAGTCTTAGTGTGTCTAAGAGATTGGATAAGATCTGAACGAAGAAATCAAGGAAAGGAAGATCTTGATAGCCCGGAAGACGAAGAACTTGGAGATATATTAACGCACGGAAACCCATCCGAATTTAACTCTCCAGAAGAAGGTCATTCGGTTCATATTAATTTTGAAGAACTTTCTATTGCAATGCAAACCATTTGATGTAAATTGTAAACTAATTATGATACATTTTAGTTTTGAAATTTTGAATTTAAGAAATAAAGTAGCACTTGCAATAAGTGCAATTTTTTCCCCATCTTTTGTTGTGTTCATTCAATTATTACAAAGTATTAATATAACTTAATATTTATACTATACGTAATTCCAAAAAAAAAAAAAAAAAAACCCGGCCCGACCCGGTCCGACCCGGATCAACCCAGCCCGTTAACAACCCACCTCTAATTGAACCCGGACCGGACCGGCCTGGACCCGGACGGGTCAGAAAAATTGGACCCGGACCCGGCCCGGCCCACCCGTTGGTCACCTATAGTTCAAAGAGTAGAGGATGGCTAAATTTAGATCAGCCCAAAATTGAAGGAATTTTTTTCATGTAGGTAGGTTGGTAATGATGGTTGAAGAGAAAATTAGAATTTCAATCTAGAATTAGTTTGGCATTTGGTTAAAGTGGATATTCTTTGGGCAAATCCGAAATTTAAATTTTTTAGATTTTTGATTTGGATTGTCGGATTGCTGATTGGAATTTGGATCAAATTTTTAAATTTTCTGAATTTTGTATTGGATATTGGATTTTATACTTCAAGTTTTTGGATATCCAAAACTTCAAAATTTTATACATTATATTTAGTCCATTATCCATATCCTAATAGTAATAGTTCAATACCTAACCCATTAAATATTATATCATATATTCAATATTAATTATTAAGTTACTGTCAGAATAATTTGGGCATTATTTTACTATTGCTATTGCGTATCAGCTGTATCAAGGTCTCTATTGTATTTTCTTGATAATAATTTCATTACTTGGATACTTTATTTGGTAATTATGGTGATCATGATAAACTTTTCAGGCAATAAGATGAGTACTTTATTTAGATGTTCATTTTTGTAAAAAGAAAAATTAGTTCAACGTATAAGCTCTAAATAAAAAATTTAAAATATTCAAACCAATTATTCCGAAACAAAGTTAAAAATCTGATTCACTCCAAACTTATTTGGATTGAATTTAAATTATTATTTTTTCAATCCAAAAATAAAAAATTTGAACCAAAATTTTTATATTTAATCTGAATTACCCGAACACCCATCCCTACATTTGTTAATTAACTTCTCCAACTAGTTTCGCAGTTATTTCCTGCAAACTTTTTTATAATCACTGTTAGAGGTTTAAGAAGAGCAACATATTTGACTAAGGATTCGAATAATGATTCAACTTTTAATTCGTTTGCAAATCTTCAACACCAAAATAACATATAGTCAAAAGAGAGCTATGATTGTCTAAAAGGTAGAATAACTTTTTATTCATGACTAAGCAGCAGTAATATTAAAGCCTCTCTCTCCTATTCTTATTACAACTAATAATCTTGCTTCCCACCTTTATTATATAAAATATAATGATAATCTTATCTCCTATTATTTTAATAATTATCTTACTTACGAATTGTCTCGCATCACCCGACCTACTACAATGTTTGAAATGTTACATCTAGAGGACTAAATGTCTAAATTGCTAGAACCCCAAACTCCATTTATTTTAGAATAAACTACCTCTTACTTACAATATTCACGTAACTCCCCTTCTATTTCTTAAAAATACACAATTTCAATCCCTTGTTTGTGGAACATCATACTTCTTCCGATCCTTTTCATCTGTTGCTTTAGCAAAAAAATAAATTCTAATTCTTTTTCACTTTAATTAATAAAGAAGGCACTAATTTTTCTTAAAATAACGGTTTGTTGTTTCTTTAAAAAGGATCTATGAGATCTTTTATTCACTATTTTAAGAAAAATGAAGAAAAGGAAAAGAATAGAATGTTCTTCATTAATGTCTAGGTTCTCTAGAAGTACTATTTAATTTCCTTTAATTTCATTACATCTTTGTTCTTCTAGAAACAGATTACTTGGTCAGAAATCAACGAGTTCATATTGATACTTCAAACAATATGAAACTTCCTTTTTTGACATAGATTAATTATTTGTTACGTTTTTTTAAAAACATTAAAAATATTATGTGTTCATAAAATTTGATGAATTAAAAAAAAACTAAGAAAAATTATCAAGCTCCAAAAACCGACCATGATAAATAATTTCTTCCATTCATAAGATTTCAATTTTTTTTTTCAAAATACAATATATATCCAAATGCAAGTTTAACTTCAAAAATTATTTTTTAACATAATTTCAAAAGCTTTTTAAATTTCTATTTTTTCCGATAAATAGAATTAATCAGGAGGTCTTTTTGTCTTTTTTCTTATTTTTTTCAAGTTTCCAAAAGATCTATGTCCAAACACCTTATGAAATATCTACTAGGATGTAAATATAATTTTGAAAATTAAAGGGACTTTATTTGCAATTACAAAATAAAGGTAAATGATCAACATAAGATGATGAAGCTTATTACGCATGACTCTACGCTCTCCAATTACATTACACTTGTAATTCTTCATGTCATTTTCCAAATATTTTTAACTTTTACGTGAAGAACAATCCAAAATTTATATAATTGTAGGTCATCATCTACATTATGTATTAAATATCAACATGACATCTGTACCTAAAAACATGACAGTATTTTTTTATACAAAGGTAATAAAAGGCGGCTTGTTTATTAGAATTTATTTATAAACTCATAGCCCCACATAATTCAATAATATTAAGCTCTCCTCCTTCCTTTGTTGTTTACAAAATCTTGGCTTCTCCCTTTCCTTATATAAACATCTTAAAAACACCATTTTCTTCTGTTTCTGCTTAGTTTTCATTTACCAGAAACCAGCAAAAGAAAAAAAAAATGGAGGTAGCTATACTCTATAATGAAATGGATAATTTCGAGTTCAATAGTGCAAGATCATCACCATTTACTAGTCTACCTTCTACACCAAAACCCTTTAATGGTGAATATTACTTCAGTGCTCCTCCCAGTCCTTCCGATCTCTCTCAATTTTATCGCGAATTCGATAGTTTGTTCTTAGCTGATAATAATGTTGAAATTTCTAGCCATGTTAGTGGAGATGATTTTGCTTTTGATGTTAGTCAAGAATTGGATAAAAGTTCTGTTTCAGCTGAAGAACTTTTTGATGGTGGTATGATCAAACCTTTAAAACCACCCCATATTTCAGAAACTCAAACAAGAAACAAAAAACAAGAAACTGAACACCCTTTTGTTATTTCTACTGAAAACAATACAAGAAAAAGTAGTGCAACAGAAAGGAAAAGTAGGGCAAAACAGAGAGTTTCATCAAATGGGAGTATGCCATCTTCTTCAAGTAGAAGAGAAACAAGATCACTTTCTCCTATGAGAATATCTCAATATCAATGGGAGGAAGAAGAAGAAGGAGAAGAAAAGGAAAGTAGTAATTCTACGTGTTCAGTTTTGACATCATCATTTTCTAATAAAGGAAGCAGAAAGTGGAGATTTAAAGATTTTTTCTTATTTAGGAGTGCATCAGAAGGAAGAGCATCAGATAAAGATCCATTAAAGAAATACACTGCAGCTTATAAAGAAGGAAAAAACTCAAGTTTTAAGGGAAATGATAGTCCTATTTCTTCTTCTTCTTCTTCATCTAAAGCTATTGTTACAACAAGAGGAAGAAAAAAGGGACAAGTTTCAGCTCATGAATTGCATTATACAGTGAATAGAGCAGTTTCATCTGATTTGAAAAAGAGAACTTTCTTGCCTTACAAACAAGGGATTTTGGGTCAATTGGCTTTTAATCCTGCAGTTCATGCATTGGCTAATGGCTTTGGATTATCACGCAAATCATGATAATTTTGATGTTTAGTTATTAATTCTATTTTTTTTGTTTATGTATAGACAATATTTGTCTTTTTATTTTTTATTTCATGTTTATGTAATGTTGTTTTCTTTATGAGTTAGGGGAGTGGTTATTGTCAAATCACTGAAAATTAGTGAAAATATCCATTTATTCCTGTATAACTTTTACTACTGTAAGAAGGATCATTAGATGAACAATTCCTTTTTCAGAAATCATTTTGCATTTTACTAGAAATTAAGTCAGAAATTTACTCTCTTTGTCCCAAATTCCCAATTTATATGTTATACTTTTTTTGTTAGTCTATTCAAAAAAATATTGTATACTTCTTTATTCATAAATATTATTTAATTTTTAAAAATTTTAATTTATCTGCCATTAATATTTAGACCATAAAATTTAATACTCTTTTTTTAATTAAATTTTGTGCTAAGTCAAATACCATGGAACAAATTGAGGAGAGAGGGTATCATCATTCCTCAGTAATCTCCTAGCATGAGCAAATGAGTCCCGGACATGGACCGTCTGATTTTGATGTGTTAGATATAGAGGCAGATTTAGGGTAGTTGCGCAAGTATAATTGAATTTATTATTGATGGATCGAATTATATATGTTTATATGATTAAAATTGGATTTGTCCCTTTTATGTGACTGATAAAGGATGGACCATAATTAACTGAAAATCGGCTTCGATTTATATCAAACTATAATGCAGAATTTAGTTGTCGAGTTCGAAATCCTAAGACTGATTAAGATCGAGATCGACCAAAACATCGATCAAAATTGAGATCGACCAAAATTAGGACTGAATAAGATGGAGATAGAGGGTAGCGTACTTGGTCAGTACTGGATCGAGTAACAAAAAGATGAAATATTCACAATCGGGCGAGAATTATGACGCAAATTCCGACACATATAAAAAAAGAGGCTGATTAATTAGTCAATTATGAGATTTCTTATTGTATTTAGAACTGCACCAAGAGTACGACTCCCTACTATATAAAAGAGACATCATAATCACATTACATAAAGCAATATATTTCTTTCTCTTAAGCTTTAAATATCCCTGCTACTTTGCTCATACTTTCTGGCAAATATTCATTTGATTGATGGCAAACTAGTTCAAAGATCAAAGCTATATATTTTATTTGGTTTGTTTTATTTATATTTGCAATTAGTTCATTATCCGTTTATATTTTTTTACAATTTGTACTAAGTGAATCATGTGTCGTTAAATACTATATAAATTTAATTATTATTCATTTTTCGAACGAAAAATATGCACAGAAAAGCTATTTAAACACACACACACACACATATATATATATATATATATATATATATATATATATATAAAATTTTACTTTATTTACTGAAGATCAAGATCCTAGATGTGAATCTAGTAAATGTGATAAGTCTAATAAAGGAAACTAGCAAAAAACATGAACATGTGCACAATCCGACAAAATGTTAGTACCACAATTTTAGTCCACGTTACGTGCAGCGTTTTATTGACAATTCGGTACCCTTAATAATGACAGGACAATATCTATCAACATTGTCATGTTCTTGTATTAAATTAAAATCATAAAATGAAATTCGTTTTCCTCATGACAAGTTAAGTGAGATGTCATCTCTCTTCTTTTTGTTCAATCAATTTTAAAATATTACGTATTGTGAAATAGTTTTCGATAGGAGTTTTGGGAATACACATGTAAAATTGGAGCAAAGTGTTAGAAAACTTACACCAGTTTGGCTAATTTACAAAAATTAATTTATTTTAAAAGATATTTTTCTTAAAAGTTATTTTGGTGAGAAGTATTTTTATTTGGCTAATTAATTTAAAAAGCGCTTTTGAGTAATTATGGTTGATCAAACTTTTAAAAACTGCTTATAAAGGTATTTTTCTCAAAAATACTTTTCAAAAAACTATTTTTTAGAGAGAATCTATTATTTTATGCTTCTCCAAAACTACTTCTGTTTCTCCTTAAAAGTACTTTCTTTCTTCCAAAAACTTGGCCAAATACTCCAAATATTTTTAAAAAAAATATTTTTTTGAAAAAGCTTAGCCAAACTAGCTATTAATCCAAATAAGTTGTGAATGGTTTTCAAAAGAATTTACTGTTCCTTTATTTCCTATTAGTAATAATTTTGGATAGTACGCTTGGATTCATTTAATAAAAATTGTTATGGGGTAGCTATCTTTTAAAGTGATATTATTTTTTATCAAGTATTTTTAATGCTTAGCAATAATATTTACTAGTCTATTAAAATTAACATAAAAAAATTGTGTTACCATTTCTTCTATCTCTTTTATGTGTATTGAGAAACCTAGTGAGCATACGGTCATGATAGACATTCCACAGGAAGCTCTCATGGTGAATTCTCTAGACTGATTGCAAGTATTAAAAATGAAGGCTCAAAACCTGAGAGTAGAAGTGGCCAACTCTAGTATGAAGACGACTCTGGTTTTGGATGTTGTCAAGGCTTCGATCGACAAAGGTTTCGAAACTGTGAAGATTGTACTGCTCACACAAATTTGATACTTGTATAAATTGGTGCTGCGCTTTAAACTGCAGTCTAGCTGCTTTGGTTTGCATGTGTGATCGTATGCAATTATGGTGGTAGATGTATTTCGGTTTGTGATTTTTGTGATGTATTTTTTGTTCGGGAAAGGGCTAAAACTATCCCTATTATTTGCTAAGTGGTTTATAAATACCCTCCGTCTATCTATCCGTTCAACAAAACATACGAAGCTAATTCTATTAACAAAAATACCCTCGCGACTAACGACAGGACTAATGGATTGTGTTTTCTTGAAAGGATAGATGAACGAAGGATATTTACAAACTATTTAGCAAACGATAGGGATGAGTCTTTTATTTAATGATGTGGCGATTACTTTTGAACAGTGTTTTGTTCACAATTATCTTTACATGAAAAGTAACTAAATTTCGATTTTGAAACTGTGGCTATTTTTCAATTACTAGTTCAAAAGAATTTTTAGTGTTTCTTTGTTGAAACAAATCTTTCTTTATGTTTGAAGATATAGATTTTGCTTTCACTTTATCTGCAATTCATGGCTCTTTATCCTCCTCTTCTTCTTATGAACATCCCAAAGGCAACCCTTTACTTTTTTTTTTTACCTTCTATACATTCAATATTTATCCTAGAATGTGATAATTTCAAGATTTTTAGCACCTTGTTTTCAATTTACTTGTGTTCTTGTATCTGTTATATGTAGTTATTTTTTTCTCTTTTATTTCCTGGCTCTTTTGTCTTCTTATGAGCAATCTAATGATTTTCATTACTTGTCCCTTTCAAAGTTTCAATATTTCTCCTAGATTTGATTGATATATTTGGACAATTTTAGCATTTGGGCTCAATTTTTTTGTTTCAGATTTTTGTTTCGTTTTTATCCTTGTCTTCTCACTTAACAACCCAAATGTATCTATTGATTTTCCATTTAAGAGTTTCAATACTTATCCTGAGTTTGATTGGAGAAATTTCAGAATCTAGTTTGAATTTCGGGTTATTTGATTTTGGATTTTATATATTCTTTAAGTGATAGATACTGCCCATTTTTGTAAATAGGTCGGATAAGGTAAATGGGTTGAAATAATACCAATTTTTTGTTCCAGTCAAAGATTGCCACGTGGCCCAATTAAAAATTGCCACGTCATTAAATAAAAGACACTTCCTTGTCATTTGTGAAATGGTTTATAAATACCCTCCGTCCATCTATTCGTTCAAAAAAGCATACTCCATTAGATCTACCGTTAGTCGCGGGGGTATTTTTGTTAATAGAATTAACTTTGTGTGATTTTTTGAATGGATAGATGGACGGAATGTATTTTTCTGAACGGATAGATGGACGGAGGGTATTTATAAACCATTTAGCAAACGGTAGGGATAGTTTTGGCCTTTTTTCGTTTTTGGTTTTCTACTACGTTATGGATCCTGAACTTGCAGTTACAAGTTCAAAAGTTAAGGACAATAGGTCCTGAACTTAGACTAAGAAGCCTAAAAGTTAAAGACAATAGGTCCTGAATTTAGACTAACATGTTCAACAATATGTCCTGACCTTAGACTAACAAGCTCAAAAGTTAAGGACATTTGGTCACGAACTTACAGTTACAAGTTCAAAAGTTAAGGACACTTGGTCTTGAACTTAGACTAACAAACTCCAAAGTTAAGGACACTAGGTCATGAACTTAGACAAGTTCAAAATGTAAGGACAAGTAGTCATTAACTTAGAGTTACAAGCACAGAAATTAAGGACAAGTGGTCCTGAACTTCGAGTTCCAAGTTCAAAAGTTAAGTACATGTAGTCCTGAAGTCTTGAATTTAGAGTTCAAGTTCAAAAGTTAAGGACACACAGTCCTAAAGTACTGAACTTAGAGTTACAAGTTCAAAAGTTAAGGACGTATAGTCTTGAACGTAAGTTCAAAAGTTAAGAACACGTAGTCCTGAAGTCCTAAACTTAGAGTTCCTAGTTCAAAAGTTAAGTAAAAAGTTAAGGACATGAGCAGAAGGGTATTTTCGTCCGGACAGGTAATGTTTATTAAAGCAGTGACTAAAGACTAAAGTAAACAGTGGCTTAAAAGTATTAGTGACTAATCGGGCACTTCTCCAATTCTATTACATAAAGTGTAAATTGGGGCAAGTGCATAAGTAGCCATTATCAGGAATGCTATTTAGCGATTAGCCATTATTTTGTCTTGAAATTGAAATTTCAAGATATTTTTGTCCTGAAAATTTAAACTAAAAAACTAAAACGCAGGATATACCAGCTAATTTATAAATAGCAGTCCTTTAAAGTGACTATCTGATATCAATGTTGATTTATAAAATATAACTTTTAAAGAGATAAATGAAAATTCACCACCAGGACAAGACAACGCATTACTACCGCACTACACGCAGAATTCGAAAAAGGACTGGACTAAAAGAGTATAACGTACGCCTTATTTCTGCGAACAAAACTTTTTACACTACCAAATTATCGCAATTGTTCTCATGCCTTTCTATAGCTTATTTTTAATCCATATTAATTTTGCATCTAGATGCTCTTACCCCTATAGTCAAATTAGTACAAAGACGTTCTGTTCTGTTACTTTTATCCCGAAAGCTAGCGCCATATAGCAGACACAGTCACACAGAGGGAAAGAAAGGGGTTGGATTGTCAACAGAATATGCTGCATTACGCCAAGAAATGACAAATTTGACAGAAAGACATTTTTGAAAAAGTAGTGAATTTATTATTTTTAGATTTATTTGATGCAACTTGATATGTAGTGAGTATTTTATTAGTCATATGAATTTAGCTGTTCAGAATACTCTATTTTGAACTTCTAGAAGAGCCAAATTTCTACCCATATATATATATAAATAATAGAATGTATAAACCTGAATATGACCGCCATTTTACCTAAATAAGTTCGTTTAGAGTTGAAACAGTTGAAAATTCTAGACCACAGGTGCATAATCAATATTGATAAGTTAATGATTTGTCATACTAGCTACTTGTTATATAAAATAACGTTTATTACATGAATATCAAAATAACAATTCTCTCTCCTTTTCTCTTTATCTACTGTTAGTTTGAAAGTACCATTTCCATTATAGTGTACAAACAAAAAAAATAATGATTCCTCGGAAATAAATTTTAGGATTTGAAATCGAAAAATTGAAATATCGAGAAAGAAAAATATATTTGCTAACTCGAACTCAAAGCTTACAATACTACACTAATTCAAGTGTTCAACGATTTTCAATTTTCAAGAAGTTGTTCGGCATCCGGTAAACTCGTTTCAACTTTTACGGGTTAATAATATATTTTTGTGTTGTTTAGTTTGCATAATTCTAATTAGTATGACATTTTCTTTGAAAAAAATGTTCGGTAAAAGAAAAGGTAAAACTGGTGAAAGTAGTGGCCATAATACTACCCTTCCCCCGACTCCCCGACCTACAAAAGATAAGCAAGTTGAAAGTAGTCGCCAACCTAGACGTCCTAATCCGCCTCTCGTAATGCTTGATAGTGATCACCCTTGTTTTCAATTTACCGATAGTGAATTTCTACATGATGTTGCAGTAGGTGATAGATTACATGATGAAATTATTAATGTTCTTTATCCTAATGAACCTATCTTAGAGGAAAATGAGGATGATGAAACCCAAGCACCAGATTTAGATGATACACCTACTAGTCCTGCTCATAACTCAGGTAATGCACCGGCACACCCACCTGTAGAAACTTCCACTTTTTAGTAGACAACCTGCTAAACGTCAAGAAACATCATTAGTTTGACATTTTTTTACTCAAGTAAGAGAACACAACAAGGCTAAGTGTAAAACTTGTGGGAAATTACTGGTTCATAAATTTACTGGAGACCGTAGCGGCACAGGTAGTTTGGTTAGACACATAAAATTACACCCTAGAGAAAGGGCTAGATTTTTTCAAATGCAAGCGCAGCAAGATGGGACAAGTGTAGATTCTCAAGTTAACCCTAGTACAGGTTCAAATCTAGTTCAACCAGGAATTAACACTGTCACTGGAGGTATTTTATATTACGATCCAAATAAGGATCGTGAAGAATTAGCAAAATGATTACTGTTATGTGCTTGCTTTATACATTTGCTTCTAATCCTAATTGGGTTCATTATATTAGAAGAGTTTTTAATCCTACTTATAAAGGTTGGCCTCGCGCAACAGTTAAGGCCGATATTTATAAATTCAAGCATGAATATGAACAATATTTGCGCTATTTATTTACTCATATACATAATCGTATTTCTAT
Source organism: Nicotiana benthamiana (assembly GCA_034376525.1). Lineage (NCBI taxonomy): Eukaryota > Viridiplantae > Streptophyta > Magnoliopsida > Solanales > Solanaceae > Nicotiana > Nicotiana benthamiana. The sequence continues at coordinate 45,512,739 of CM067326.1, forward strand.
TACAACTGATATTGGTAGAAGTAATAATGACTGTGATTATCTAACTCTTACAAGTCATTGGATATATGAAGACTGGACAATGCAAAAACGCATAATTGCATATAGAATAATTAATTCACGTCATACGGGTAGGTTAATAGCTAACACTGTTTCAGATATATGTAGATATTTTTGCTTTAGTGATAAAATAATGGCAATTTCTATGGATAATGCTTCTAGTAACACTAGTGCAATAAGCATGCTAACACAAACCCTTAATCCTGCATTTAGTAATATTTTTCATGTTAGATGTATTTGTCATATTTATCATTTAATTGTTGGTGATGGTAAGCGAATATTAAACATAGAAATTGAAAAGGTGAGAATGGCTCTTAATTGGCTATTTTATTCAAGCCGTAGAACTAGACTTAGAGAGTATTTTAAAAAATGTGACGAATATGGTCTTAAAGAAAGAAATGGTCCTAAACCTTGCCCGACTAGGTGGAATTGCATGTACGAAAGTTTAGTAGTAGCGTATGAATATAGAAACCCAATTAATGCTACGTTTAGTTCTCGGGCAGGTGGTGAGGATGATGATGAAATGCTAACTACCCAAAGAATTGACTAATGTTAAAATTCTTTTAGATTTTTTAGAACATTTTCAAGTTGCTACAAATGCATTTTTTGGGCAGTATTATCCGACTATTTCAAACTGTTTAGTTTATATTGCTGCACTAGCTGATTTGTTTGTTGAATTTAGCGAGGGTGGGGATATTTATGAACTTGCTATAAATGAAATGAAACAAAAGTTTAAAAAATATTTTTTCCCTATCCCTCCTATTTTTGGTGTAGCTGCAATGTTAAATCCAACAATGAAATTAGGATGTCCTCATTTTTAGTATTCTAATATTTATAAAGCTTTAGATCTTTCAGAAGAGGAAATTGCTACACTTGCTGATGCAAAATCATCAATTAAAATTAATGCTAAACTGTTTATAATGCTTATAAACAGGCGTTAGAGCATGCTAGGCCAAATATTCCAACCCCTACTTCGTCTACATCACAATCGTCTAAAAGAGCTGCTGGCATAACAGATCTTAAATCGTGGACGGAGTTTCGGGGTTCTCAAGGTGATAATTTTGATGAAATTTCCCATCTAAATGAGCTTCAAGTTTACTTGTCACAGGGACTAGAAAAGAAGAATCTAGATGGCTCTTTCGATCTTTTGGAATGGTGGAAGTCAAGGGAAAAACATGTTCCCGTTCTTGCAAGGATGGCTCGGGATATTTTGTCAATTCAAGCATCAATTGTTGCATCGGAGAGCGCTTTCAGTCAAGCAAGACTAGAAATCGGTGATCATAGAGCGTCGATGCGGGAGAGCTTGGAAAAATCAGTGCTTTTTAGAGATTGAATCCGCGCGGAAAGAAGAAACTTTGGCATTGCAGAATCACAACCGGCGATAGATGAAGCATATGAAGAAATGATAGCAGAACTTTCTGAGGAATCGACTTCGCCCGGTAGTGGTGATGAACAAGCTTCATTTCCACCACCGCCAACACAATCTCCTCCAAACCTTGACGGATTTATGAGATTTGTTGGAGATACAACGTAAATTATGATGTAACTTGTACATTGGCAAACCTTCTTTTAGTTTTTTTCCCTTTAATGGTGGTATTAGTACCTTGTTGTGCTCATTCCATTGGGGGAAGGAAGACTAAGAAAGATATGTCATTTTGGTCAATAAATATGCTCTTTATCATATCCTTGAATATCTTTTTTTTCAATATTTCTTTGTCTTTACTTCGATATCAATCCTTGAATATTTATATAACATACAATATATAACATACAACACAATATACTAATTATAACAACACAATATATACATTATATACAATATATACTAATTACTACAACACATGATATACATAACATATATCCATATATACATAACATACAATATATACTAATTACTACAACACAATATATACATAATATAAAATATATACTAATTACTACAACACAATATATACATAATATACAATATATACTAATTACCACAACAAAATATATACTATACTAATAACTTAGTACACCATATAAAATATATTCTACACTATACTAATGACTACTATACAAGATATTGACTTAAAAAAAATCCGTCAGGCCCAGGACCGCAGTGGGCTTAGGCCCGTAACGGGCCGGTCTCTACCGTGAGGACCGCCAGGCCCGGGATCGCCAGGCCCGGAACACCAAGCCCGGGACCGCGAAGCCCGGTCCGTCAGGCCTGTTTAGGCCCGGACCTGGACCACAATACACCATTATACTACACTTGTAATTTCTAATACAAGTTTTGGGATGATTTTACAAATGAGTTCTACAACCTATTTATACTAAAACTTTATACCAAAAGTTCAACATTGGCATACGAAAATAATCAAACATGGCATGTAAGAAAATTAAAACTTATACAAATCAATTTTGTCATGCAAGACAACCAATGTTCTTGAATACCATTTTTGACTTTTATTTTTAAAACTAGTCTATTTTAATTATTTTTTATCAATTTATATAATTTTAACAGCCTCCCTTAAATTGATCAAAATAATTTATGTATACCAAGCATCGATTTCAATCTCTCGAACGCTTCTGCCTTCAGCGGTTTAGTCAGAATATCCCGCTATCTGATCTTCTGAGTCACAGAACTTAAGTTCGATTTCTCCATTCTTGACAAGATCTCTTATGTAGTGATACTTAATCCCGATATGCTTGCTCCTGCCATGAAATACTGGATTCTTGGCTAATGCAATCGCTGGCGTATTATCACACATAATCTTTGTCGGACCATCTTGCTCATGGTTCAGCTCACTGAGCATTCTTCGAAGCCAAACTGCTTGACATGCTGCAGAGGTTGCTGCCATATACTCTGCTTCAGCTGTAGATAAAGCAACTACTTGTTGCTTATTTGAAGACCACGAAAACACGCCTCCCTCGAGAAAGAATACATAACTGGAAGTGCTTTTCCGAGTTTCAGTATCACCCCCCAATCACTATCTGTGTATCCTACAAGTCTGCACTTGTCAGAATATTTATTGAAAATTCCATGATCCTGGGTACCTTTAATGTACTTCAGAATCCGCTTTGCTGCCTGCAAATGGGACTGGCGCGGTGTCTTCGTGAACCCGACTGATAATCCCTACTCCATAAACAATATCTGGCCTTGTTGATGCTAAATAACGTAGACTACAAACAATGCTTTTAAAATAAGTAGGATTTACCGCATCACCCGTTCCTTCTTTCTCTAACTCAAGACGTTCTGCAACAAGAGTCTTCATCGGATTTACTGATTCCATCTTGAATTTCTTCAAGATATCTCTGGCATATTTATTTTGAGAAATAAAAATACCATCTTCAGTCTGTTGCACTTCTATGCCCAAGAAGTAAGACATCAGCCCCATGTTGGCATTTCAAATTGACTTGTCATAGCCTCCCAGAATTCAGCAAACATAAATTCACAGTTTCCTGTAAATATTAAGTCATCAATATAAAGATAGGAAAACATAATGTCGCCATTAGTCTTTGACTTAATATACAGTGTATGCTCATAAGGACACTTCTGAAAACCTGCCTCCTACATGTAAGTATCAATACGCGTATACCAAGCTCGTGGAGCCTGTTTCAAACCATATAACGCCTTCTTCAACCTGTACACCTGGTTCTCCTGTCCTTTCTTGGCATATCCAGGTGGTTGCTCGACATAAACTTCTTCCTCCAAAAAACCATTCAAGAATGCCGACTTTACATCCATATGATGTATCTTCCACCTGTGTTGGGCTGCAATGGCTACTATCATCCGTATAGTATCCATTCAGGCAACTGGTGCGAAAACCTCGTAGTAGTCAATTCCCGGCTTCTGCTTGTAGCCTTTGACCACCAATCTTGCCTTGAACTTGTCCACCTCTCCGTTGGGTCGGTACTTTGTCTTGTGCACCCACTTGACATCGATTGGCTTCTTTCCTTCTGGCAAAGAAGTTAACTCCCACGTGTCATTCTTTTCGATAGAATGAATTTCCTCATTCATCGCCTTGATCCACTTCTCGTCACCTACTGCATCTTCATAATGCACTGGATCACAATCTGCAAAAAGACAAAAATTCACCAAAGTTTCATCGGTGATGTCATCATCGCCTTCATTGTCATTAGTGACAACATAATCATTGAGGCGAGCTGGTGGCACGCTCGTTCGACCCAAACGCCGTACTTATTCTACCGGTTCTGCTGGCTGAGAAGATGGAGGATCACTTGCTGGTGGTTCAGGTGTTGAGATATCTTCCTTGTCTGGCTCTTCTGACTCGATCAGTATGCCTCTCCCAGCATCATCTTTCGTTCTCTAGCTCCACGCTTCATCTTCAGCGAACCGAACATCTCTGCTGACGATCAATTGTTTCGTGACTGGATTATATAACTTACAACCCTTCGTGACTTCACTGTACCCAATAAAGATACGCTTCTGGCTTTTATCATCCAGCTTCTTTCTCCGCTCATCTAGTATATGGGGATAAGCTATACACCCAAATACCCTTATTGAAGAAACATTCGGCTTACGTCCACTCCAAGCTTCTTCTGGAGTTTTCCCATTTACGATCTTTGTCCGGCACCTGTTCAACACGTACACATCACAGGCAACAGCTTCTGCCCAAAATTCCTTCGGCAAACCTTTCCCCTTCAGCATGCTTCTTGCCATTTCAAAGATTGTCCTGTTCTTCCTTTCAGCCACACCATTTTGTTGAGGTGTATAACTGGCTATCAACTGATGAAGAATTCCTTCTTTTTTTGCAAAACTCTTGAAATTCGTTAGAAGTGAATTCACCACCTCTATCAGATCTCAGAGTTTTCAAATTAAAGCCACTTTGTTTTTCAACAAAAACTTTAAATTCTTTGAATTTTGAAAAAGCTTCTGATTTTTCTTGGAGAAAATAAACCCAAGTTTTTCTGGTACAATCATCTACAAAAGCAAGCATGTATCTCTTACCTCCTAGAGAGTCCACCTCGACTAGGCCACACAAATCTGTATGCACTAACTCCAAAGGTTTCTTTGATGTCTTCAATTTTCCAGTTGGAAAAGAATCTCTGTGCTGCTTCCCAAAAAGACATCCTTCACACTGTTGATCATGAGCATCAATCACCGGTAATCCTGTCACCATTTTCTTTTGGGACAATAATTTCAGCCCTCTGAAATTTAAATGGCCATATCGGAGATGCCATAGCCAGTTGCTATCCGTCGCCACTGCTTGAAAGTTCATCACTCCTTTATTGAGAGTGAAAAATAACATCCGATTTTTCGCCATGTTTACCTGAGTAATCATCTTGTTGTTTTTGCTCCGGATGGTGCAAACTTCGTCTTGCAAGAGAATCTGGTGCCCCTTTTCTGAAAGTTGGCCAATGCTCAATAGATTCCAGAAAAGACCAGGTACAAGAAAAAATATCTGCAATAGTAACATCGCTGCCATCCTTGGCTATAATTTTGTTGTCATCTTTGCCTTTCACACTAATCTTTGTCTTATTCCCAAAGTTCACTTCTCCGCCCTCGTACTCGTGCAACTTTGAAAATAGATCTTTCCGCCCGCACATATGATTCGAGCACCCGCTATTAAGGTACCAAGCATCTGGACCTCTAGCCACTTGTTCACCAGCGTCACATGCTAGAACCATATCTTCACTAGCTTCTGCCACGTGTGCCTGCTGCGACCGCCCGTTCTGATAATTTGGACATTCATTTTTAAAATGTCCAAATTTTTGACAGTTGTAACATCTGACCTTTGATTTATCGAAGATCCTTTCAGAAGAATTATTTGCCTTTCTTCTGTTGCCGCCTCGTTCGCCATTGCGCCTCTGACCGCCATTGCCACCGCGACTTCCTGGTATGGAATTACTCTGCAATGCCTGCTCTGGTTGAGAGGTTCCATCCTTCTGGTTCATTCTTTGCTCGTGAGAACTTAATGAACCCAACAACCTGTCAACTGACATGGTTGATGTATCTTCGCCTTCCTCGATGGCTGCTACAACATAGTCAAATCTTGCGGTTAGAGATCATAGTATTTTTCTACTACTCTCTGCTCATCCAACACTTCCCCGTTGGACCGCAACTGATTCACCATGGACTGCACTCGGTTGAAATAACCGGCAACACTTTCCGAGTCTGTCATTCTCAATGACTCGAAATCGCCCCGGAGCGTCTGCAATCAGACCCGCTTCGCTCGTTCATCACCTTTGTAGGCTTTCTGCAAGATAACCCACACTTGGTGAGCTGTCTCAGCCGCTGATATTCTTTCAAATACTAGCTCGTCAACAGCTTGAATGATGGCATATAATGCCTTCTGATCCCGCTTACGAGTTTCAACTAATACCCCTTTCTCCTCATTTTTCATAGCATCGAACGCAACTGCATTAGCTACCTATGTGTAGCCGTTCTCCACCAAATCCCATAAATTTTGAGATTGAAAAAATACCTTCAATTGGATTGACCAATTGTTGTAATTTTTCCCGGTGAGTTCTGGAAGCTGAAATTGAATCGTGTTACTAGACGACTCAATATTTTTCTACCTCACAACACTCAACCTTGCTCTGATACCAAATGTCGAAACCAAAAAAATAATGATTCCTCAGAAATAAACTTTGGGATTTGAAATCGAAAAATGAAATACCGAGAAAGAAAAATATATTTGCTAACTCAAACTCAAAGCTTACACTACTACACTTGTAATTTCTAATACAACTTTTGGGATGATTTTACAAATGAGTTCTATAACCTATTTATACTAAACCTTACACCAAAAATTCAACATTGGCATACAAAAATAATCAAACATGGCATGTAAGAAAATTCAAACTTATACAAATCAATTTTGTCATGCAAGACAACCAATGTTCTTGAATACCATTTTTTGACTTTTATTTTTAAAACTAGTCTATTTTAATTATTTTTGATCAATTTATATAATTTCAACATATAGATCCCCTTCCGATTAAGTTACCATTTCCATCGAAACCCCTAGATAAACACAACCAAATAGAGATAGAATTACCTCAGCACTCATATGAGGAAATGCTCTTAGACAAACTAGCGAGCAACCAAACAAATTACTATGAAATAGAGCATCAACTAATTCTAGATCTAGACAACGGAAAGTACATATATTATTTAAACAATATATAGACTATACACTATAGTTAATTAATTATGCTAAGGCCCAAACCCTAAAGGTCCAAATCCAATTGCCCAAAATGATATCCAAAACGCAGCCTACCTTAGCCCTTAACCCATTCTTAATTAATCCAAAACACTTTAGGTCTTCTCCTCTTCTGACTTCTCCCTCTCGCGGTCACAGGCTCACAGTGTCGCTCAGTTGCTCTCAGTCTTCTCCCTCTTATCTCTCGCTCTTGGTCTCTCTATTGGCGGCAAGTGCAACTAAGCTTCATCTGGAACGAGTCCATTGAAAACTTCATATCTAGGGCTCCTTTCTTGTGTTGGTAACGTGTAAGCTTCATCTGCTTCGTTTCTCATTTCTTCAGTTCCTGCAATTCTTTGAATGTACTGCAATTCTTGCACCTTTAATTGGTCTCTTGGTGTATGGTGTTGTACGAATGGCTCAAACTATTTCCACTATTTTACCACATTTGGGATTGCTGCTTAATTTTTGCGATTGTTTACCTTGTATTTTAAAAGTATTGTAAGGCCTTATTGGTTTGTGATTTGACCAGTATTTAGCTTCATCATTATTCCAATTATACCAGTTTCTCCCTAATATTGTTGCATTCAAGAAATTATTTCTTTATTTAATGATTATGACATGCCGCTTTGGGTTTTTGTAAATTTTCTATTTGTTCAATTGTTTGCTCGTATTGTTGTATTCAATTCTTGTCTAGAATACCCTATAGCCTTAGGTATTCAATTCTTGTCCAGAATACCCTATTGCCTTAAGTATTCAATTCTTGTCCAGAATACCCTATAGCCTTAAGTGTTCAATTCTTGTCTAGAATAGTAAGCTCAATATTTGTTCTGCTTGTATTTGTTTTTGAAGATGGAAGAAAATAGAAGTATGGTAAGCGAAGCCTGCGAAGGTGGGGGTTCAAATGATAGAATACCCAACATCGAAGGTTTTATTTCGGACAATCTTGATGAAGCTCCAAAGAAAAGGAAAGCGATGCAACCTAGATCTGAAGCCTGGAACCATTTTGAGAAGTATGATGATCCTAATGGAGTTCAAAAAGAAAGATGTAACTACTGTAATAAAACTTATGGTGCTGCTACAAAAGGTAATAGTACTACATCAATGAACAATCATCTTGTTAAGTGTCCCAAAAGTCCCCGTAGCGTTAAAAATAGTCAAACACAATTAAGTTTTCTACCAACTTCAAATGGGGAAACTGAAGGGGTGCTTTCCACTTGGAAATTTGATCAAGCACTTAGTAGGAAAGCTTTAGCTGGAATGATAGTTTTGGATGAACTGCCATATAGTTTTGTTGAAAAGGAGGGATTTAAGAAGTTAATAGGAGTCACAATACCTCAATTTCAAATTTCTTCTCGTAGAACATTGACAAGAGATTGTTATGAACTTTATTGTGATCAAAGGCAAAGTTTGAAGAAGTCCTTCAATGAAGCACGTCCTAAAATCTGTCTTACATCAGATACTTGGACTTCTATACAAAGAATAAACTATATGTGTCTTACTGCTCACTTTATTGATAGAGAGTGGAAATTGCATAAAAGGATAATAAACTTCTGTCACATCTCTAGTCATAAGGGTGATGATATAACATCAATTATTACTAATTTCTTGCTTGATTTGGGTTTGAAAAATATACTTACTATAACGGTGGATAATGCTAGTTGTAATGATGTCACAATAAGAGAAGTGTCTAAACAATTGACTACTTGGGGAAGTAATATAATGAATGGTAAACACTTGCATGTTAGATGTATAGCTCACATACTTAATCTCATTTTACAAGATGGGTTAAAAGAAATAGGTGTCTCTACTAAGAGAGTTAGACAAGCAGTGAGATATACTAGACAATCTCCCCCTAGGATTAGAAAGTTTAAAGAATGTTGTGAATCTCAAAAGTTAACTTCCAAGAGAACATTATGCTTAGATGTTTCTACTCGATGGAACTCTACATACATGATGTTAGACACAACACAACAATTTGAGCTTGCCTTTGGCAAATAGATTTTCTTTGATACTGGATTGTTGCATCATCTTCGTACCTATGTATGTGAAGATGGAACAAGTGCAGGTGATCTCACAAGTGCTGACTGGGATAATATGAGAACAATGGTAACATTTCTTGAAGATTTTTATTTTCTTACTTTGAGGGTCTCTGGTTCTCTTTATATCACATCCAATGTGCATTTTTTGTGAAATTTGTGAACTTGATCGTATTTTGAAAGAATGGATGGATAACAAAGATGCTAGTTTGAAAGAAATGGCAAGAAAAATGGAAGAATAGTTTGCCAAGTATTGGGGTGATCCTGAAAAAATGAACAAGATGATCTTTATTGCTTCAATTTTGGATCCCCATAACAAGCTTGAATATGTTCCTTTTGCAACTGTGAGGATGTTTGGAGAAACAGAAGGGAAAAAATTGAATTTAGAAGTGAAAAATTTTATGGATTCTTTGTTTGATTATTATGTAAAGAAAAATTCAAAAGAATCTTCATCTACTTCATCTGGAAACACAACAGGTACTGTCAGTGATTATGGTAGCTTTTTTAAAAGGGGAACAATGAGAACGACATTGGAATTTGAGAAACATAAGGAAGTGACCGGAGGTTTAGGTACAAAATCAGAGTTAGAAAGATATCTTGCTGAAGATCTTGAGCCCGAAACGGAGGACTTTAAAATCTTGAAGTGGTGGAAAATCAATGAGCTAGATTTTCCATTCTTGCAGAGATGGCTCGTGATGTTATCAATTCCTATTTCAAGTGTTGCATCCGAATGTGCATTCAACACAAGAGGTTGCATTCTTGACCCATTCAGGAATTTGTTGACGCCTAAACTGGTGCAATCTCTTATTTGTCTTCAAGATTGGCTTAAAAGTGAACCTATTACTATTAAAGTTGAGGAAGACTTGGAGTATCTGGAACAACTGGAACTTGGTAATTATTGTGTTTTGCATTTATTATATTACAAATAGTTTATTTAACACTAATGCATGACAAAATTTTCTTCAATATTTTCCTTAGATTTTGCTAATTGTGCAAAAGATTCAACTATTATTGACATATAGTTGCAACCTGTGGCATATGTGGTAAGATTCAACTATTTTTGAACTTTGCTTACAGTATCTTCATTTTTGAGCTATGAATCTCACACTACCTTCATTTTTGAGCTATGAATCTCATAATACCTTCTTACTTTACGTAGGTAACAGACTAGTAGGGGATGCTTTTGGTGCTGGAGCAACTGTCTTGTATCTTTTGTGTCAGGTACTAGTAGTGCTGGTGTCATGTAGTAGTAATGCTAGAATAGTATGATCTATTTTTCGGTTATGTAATGTATATAATGTAATGCTCTTTTAGTTGTAACTACTTGTGGTGTACTAGTGTTGGACTAATATACTTGCAATCAAAATTTTGCAATGAATTCCAATCATTGCGTAATATATGGGCTTAGACTATATTTTCTTATTAGCACTATATGTCTAATTATTGTGGAGCTAAACATGACTGATTGACTGTGAAGAAGAAAGATGACGGTTGCTATTTGTTTCAACTATAAAACTATGTGAAGTTGACACTCTTGCAGAAGGAACCAAGTTATATGTTTATTTCACAAAAACATAATACATACTACAAAACAAATTTATCAAGTAGCTGGGGCTAAAATAGTTGATTAAATCAAATGAATTAAATAATAACTACACTCAGGAGGTTTAGGTACTAAATCATAGGGTCCTAGTGTAGTAGTTTATAAATGGGCTTAGCCTATATAGTATATATAGTTTATGACTATGTAAATAACAGAATAAATTTATGACATATCAGTTATCACATTCAAAAAATCTAAAATTTTTTAAAAAACCAACAAGCTAGTCCAATTTTTACGTAGAACAAGCCCAACCCAATATGATAATGTTCAAACCGAAAACGACACAAAATAAACCGAACCGAAATTCCAAAATCGAACTAAGCCGAACTTATTCCAGTTTGATTTCGGTTACTATATTTACAAAACCAAAAATCGAATAACCCACCCGAATTTTATCAAACTGAACCGAACCGACCGAACGCCCACCCTAGATGACAAAGAGTGTCTTTACCTTCCATGTTGCTACTTGGTGATTATCAAAGTGTTTAAGCGAAAGATGCCCTACCACCTCCTTCGATCTAAGCTAAACGACCTATGAAAGCCATCCGAACAGTTAATCTTAATTGACATAGGGTGGGACTTTTACAGAGTTAAATTTAGTTTAGAAGAAAGCATGGTTATGGCTCTACATCTAGGACCTTGGTTCTTCTCTAGAAACTTCCTATCCGTACGTAAATGGGAACCAAAGTTTTTTCCTCAAGAAGCCATCCTTACTTCTACTGCCATATGGATCTGGTCACCTCAGTTACGAAAAAAGTTCTATGACTAGGATATCCTGGAGAAAGTTGGTAGGAAGCTGGGTAAACTCCTCAAGATAGACCAATGTACATCTTCTACTCTAACAGGAAGATATGCATATTTGTATCCACGTACCACTGGAAATTCCAGTAGAAACATCAGTAATAATAGGAGACCATAAGCAGACTGTGATCTATGAAGTAGAAGGAACTCTATGCACCAGTTGTGGAAGAATATGACACATTGCACAAATTTGCAACTATAGAGCACCAATACCCACAACAACATACAAATCATAATATAACCATAAAAGAAACACATTCATTTCAGAGGGAAGTGAATGAAAAATTGTCACCTTCCCAAGATGAAGTAAGCAGGGACAAACAAAAATGAAGGTATGACGAACAAACAACAACATGCTCCACATCCGGAAGAGATACAAGTAAATGTGTTCGATGCCAATTCAGGTAAATTTCTCCAAACTCAAACTCTTCGTTATAGTTCAGAAAAAATATTCCCCGCACAAAATACCTAAAAGAGGCCAAATGTCCCAAACAAAAACCACAGTAACACACAAGATCATCCCAAACAATGGCAGTAAATAGGCCCATGAACACAACCAATATGGGTGCCAAATGAAAAACAGGGCCAACGAGTGACGACCCCACTAACCCCAATCATGAGCCCATCTTTCAAGGGGCCTCTAGGCCAACCCCTAAGACCATAATTTTCACGACCCGAATTTTCCACCATCGGAGCCGTGATGGCGCCTACTAGCGAGAGCTAGGCAAGCCAAACGTTAACCATATATCTCATTATCAAATTACTTCATTTAACAAATAAAAAGGTGATAAAATGGAAACTACAGAATTTTAGATAATTAAGCTAACCATTAAACATCTGAAATATACGAATAATACAGTTACTTAAGTCTCAACCACCCAAAACCTGGTGTTATAGTATCACAGATTGTCTAAGATTTACTACATACAAGGTCTGAAGAAATAAAAGTACACTGTTCCTAAATAAGGAAAATGAAACAGAATTTAGAGATAAAGAGAGACGCCAGGGCTTGCAGACGCATGCATGTCTATCTTGGATCTCTGGGTGGACTGAAGGAAGCCTCCTACTAATGTTGCTGTTTGGTACTTGGATATGTGCAAAAATAGCACAGAGTGTAGTATCAGCACAACCGACCCCATGTTCTGGTTAGTGTCTAGCCTAACCTCGGCGAAGTAGTGACGAAGCTAGGACTAGACTACCAACTAAACCAGTACAGTTGAAATATATCAATACAGTGGAAAAGAAATACAAGAATTAACCACTCAATATGGGAGGGGGAACATGCTGTGGGGGAGATAACAAATCCAAATAAAAATAGTCAAATAAGGAAGAAAACAACATAGCTCGGACATAAATAAGAATCAGAAATCCATAAGTGCACGACATCACCCTTCGTGCTTTTACTCTCATCCTCACCAAGCAATGATATAATAAAATGTGCACGACATCACCCTTCGTGCTTTTACTCTCATCTTCACCAAGCAATGATATAATAAAAATGTGCACGGCATAACCCTTCGTGCTTTTACTCTCTTTCCTCACATAAAATCAATAGAATCGACACAGAATAGTACATCGTGCGACATGACATCACCATTCATGCTTTAACACTCTTTCCTCACAATAGAAAATAATTTACGGCATCACCCTTCGTGCTTTAACACTTTTCCTCACCCAAAAAATAATAACAAACAAAGGGCAAGGGAGTAAACAAGTAACAATAGAAATCCCGACTAGCAAATATAATTAACAGTTAAATCCTAGCAAGTGAACAATGCCAATAAAACTCAGCATCCCGGCAAGAGAGATAATCAATAAAGCCACAAATATCCTGGCAAGGGAGATAATCAACAAAGCCACAAACATCCCGTCAAGGGAACGATTTAATAACTCTTTCTATTTCTTTGACTTTTACTTCACAACTCACTTTACCACTTGAGCCAATGCTCCAAAGGGTTCAATCATCTCATATACTTTTGCAATTTGTATTATAACATGAGCCAATGCTGCTCGATGGTCAAGGTCACCATTTATTTCCCAAGTTTTTCATAACATGTAGAAATCATCGCCAAGGCATGAAAGAAACAATGAAATCATGATATTCACTATGTAGGACTCACAATTATGCTAGACACCAACGTATAAATACTCATCACCATGCCTATACATCATACTCAACAATTATCACATAGCAAATAGGACTCAACTCCTAATCCCTCAAGCTAAGATTAGACCAAACACTTACCTCAATGCCTTGAACACCACTCAAGCCTCAATTACAGCTTTACCCCTTGATTCCACTACCAATTCGCTTGTATCTATCCACAGATTACTTGATTACATTAATAAATGCTAAATGAACCAACCCTAATGCATGAAAATGAGTTTTCCAAAGTTTTACCCAAAAAGTCAAAAATCGCCGTCCGGCTCACATGGTCAAAACCCGAGGTTTGAACCAAAACCCGGTTACCCATTCCCCTATGAACTCAAATATATAATTTATTTTGAAATCGAATCTCAAATTAAGGTCCAAATCCCCAATTTTTGAAAAACCAAGGTTCTATCCAAAACACCCAATTTTCCCTATAAAAATCTTTGATTTTAAGCTGAAATCATGTTAAAAGATGTTAATGATTGAAGAAAACTAGTTAAAAACGGCTTACAATTTATTTGGAGAAGAAAGGTTGCTTGAAAAATTGCCTTTTATGTTTTAGGGTTTTGAAAAATGATAAATGGCTGAAAATCCCGTCTATTTATACCCTCGGCAGACCCCCTGGGCGGACCGCACTAAATGAACCATGGCCGTACAGGCTACCTGAAAACCTGCAGTTCAATACCTTGTGCGGACCGCACAAAGGCGACTGCGGTCACACAGCCTCCACCGCGGATCGCACAAAGGCGACCGCAGAAGCACAACCTCCACCACGGACCGCAAAAAGGTGACCGCGGCTGCGCTGGCCCCTCCGTGGTCGCACGCAATTTCTTGCGCACCGTATAAGAGGGTTCAGAGGTCTGCAACTTCCTGAACCTGCAACATTTGATTTCTAAGCCTAAGGCATCCAGGAACCTACCCGAAGCTCACCCCAAACCCTCGAAACTCCAACCCAAATATACAAACAACTTCAAAAACATTCTACGAACATATTCATGTAATCAAACTACCAAGATAACATCACGAACATTGAATTAAACCTCAAGATCCTTGAAATTTATCAAAACTCCTTTGAACATGAAATTTCCCAATTAAGGTCCGGATCAGGTCAAACGACGTCCGTTTTAACCAAATATTACAAGAATGACTCAAGTAATATAGGCATGTACCGGGTGCCGGAATCAAAATACGGGCCCGATACCATTGCTTTCTAATATGATTTTATTTCTAATTTTCTTAAACATTTCAAGAAAAAATAATTTACTTTAAAAATTCATTTCTCGGGCTTGGGACCTCGGAATTCGATTCCAGGCATGTTCCCATGCCACGCTCCAAAACCGAGGGACATGACCGACGCACGACTGGTTAGCCCCAGTCAAGAGGACCTGAGTGCCTTTTCTATCCCACGTGTTACCTCGTGTTTTCCTTACTCATTAATCAAGTGAAATAGCCATTTGTAATTTAAATACATTCTTATGAGATATACATAACATACAAGGTTACTTCGCGTGGTTTACAAGTTACACCTCCCAACATACGAATTACATATTTACATAAGTTCATAACCCACATTTCCTGTCTATGGAGCCTCTAGGGATACAAAAGAGGGTTACAATACTTGTTGGTAACAAGGCTCTGGCTATACCTTACACAAATACCAAATTAAGACTCTGGAAGAAAAGAGGCATAAGCCACACAGGGACCCGAGAGGAAAGGGGCTCACCAATTCAGCTGACGGGAAGTGAAAAAGTGCTACTGTTTGTTGACTGGAGCACCTGCTATAGAACTACCTACAATCATAATACGAATGTAGCACCCCCCTCAAAAGGGATGTCAATTCATTTGAATTGTACTGGTATATATGAACAAACTTTACTCCAAGTAAAATGAATCAATGCATATATAACAAACAGTAATAGAATCAACGATCAAATGCACATGAAAGGAACACCCAAAGCCAAACAAGTTTCACAATCTCTCCTTTCCCCTTTCAAAAATATTTCATCACATCAATGATTTCACAACTTTCACATATTTTCATTTCCATAGTGATTATGATCACTTTTCCACCCATATTACCTTGGTCACCCTTATTACCTCGGCCACCCTTATCACTACAACCCACACCTTATTACTTCATATTGCGGCATGCAACCTGATCCCATCAGACAATCACATTTCACACTACAACAATAGTTCCAAGTTCACTCACATGGCTTCAGGCAATCCAGAATGTCATTTCACAAAAACAATAACAATTCACAAAGAGTTTTTACTTGCATCAATTACGACTTCTTTCCATTATTTATTGCACAGCCCTTACCATATTTACACATTCACGCATACACACTTAGTTTTTTGTCATTTATTCACACCATCAACAACGTTCGAGGCATATAAATCACAAGAATTCATGAAATAGAGCATCTTGCCTTAACAACCGTGAAACAACAAAAATTCACTAATAGTTCACATGAATAACACGTACCAATTACTCGTACACCAAACAAGGTGACTTTACAAAGGTTAATGTTAGCCATGCATAATTGGAGTTGAATTTCCTTTTTAACTTCTACTTTCAACTCACCAACAGCCTAGTACCGCTAATCTAGTTCACAAGTTAACATAAATAACTTAGAATTGAAGTTCACAAACTCAACCCGAACTTACTTAGGTTATCAACCCCCCTTTTGCAAATCTTTACTTCTACCCAATTCCTCTTAATAGATTTTAGGTTTTAAAGAACATGTACGTGTATTTCAAATTATATTTTCAAGGATCAATGCATGAGAATCCTCTTTTTTGTTTAAATCTGAAAACCAATGAAAAAGGGTTGGGGATTTTACCTGCAAGAATGGAGATGAAGACAATTACTTGAAATTTCCTGGCCCAGGTGACTTTGAAAATCAGCATGATGGAGGTAGAAATTGCTCTCTTCCCTCTCTCTAGTTTTGTTCAGAAAATATGTTGAAATGAGGGGTTGGGTGTTTTATTGAAGAAGGGGTCAGGTTTAAAAATTTAGAAAAATAGGAGCCCGAGTCAGATTTGCAGTCGAACTTTGCGATCGCAAAGTGGAAATGCATTCCGCAGATTAGACCGCAAAAATGCTCCCAAAACTAGGTGAACCGGTGGGGTTTGCAGCAAGAATGCGGTCCACATTCACGTTCTGCGATCGCATAATGCACCGCATAACTACCTTTCATAAAATCCTTAGGAAAGCATGCGACGACTATGCGCTACGCCTATCAGTTATGCAATCGCATAATGTACTGTATTTTGACATCAATTTTTACCAAACCACTGACTCACTTTGCGGCAGAAATGCAGCTCACATACTTGATTCGCGATCGGATAATAGCACTTTTGTGGAAAACTTTGATTCTTGATTTTTACATTGAGATCAGTACAATTTTACACATTCCTAACACATATTCGAAACTTGGCACTATGAGTTACTAGGTTTTGAGTACAAGTTTTTTACGGGGCCTTACCTCCTCCCCCACTTATAATTATTTGTCCTCGAATGAGGATTCTGGAAATCAGTTGGTTTTGAAAAAATGATATACAAACTCCCAATTTTTGCACTAACTCCCATATTTTTAGAAAATTTCACTAGAGTTTCCTTTGTAAATTGACTTATCTACCTATCAGAGAGCCCCCGAAACATATTTCCAAGCACCATTACACAACTCCTATTATCCCTACAACTGGTATACAATTCATTACCTCAGCACTTGCACATATTCAATCACTTATCATATTCACTTCAATGGGTCCCTTATTGTTCAACCACTTCAATACACTATATGCGTTTCAATTAAGCATTACCAATCTACACTACCATTAATTGTTCACTTATCACGTATGTTTTTAGAAAACTTTCATGTACCAAAATAGGGTTGCACATGACTCAATCAATCACAACACATACAATTTTTGCACAACTTAAGGAGTTATAATAGTAAAGCATTTAGGTGAAAAATGGGGTGTCTTTGCACCAAATTGAGCACAACATCAGTTTGCTTAGAGACAAGAGTTCGCACGATTACTACTAGACTTGTTCAAACATGTGAGGATATTTTTCTTTCATTTCATTTTCCGCTTCCCACGTGGCTTCCTTGACTCGTTGACTTTGCCATAATACTTTGACCGAAGCAATTTCCTTGTTTCTCAATTTACGGACTTGCCTATCAAAAATAGCTACCGGAATTCTTCGTACGACAATTCGTTATTAACCTCAATAGTCTCAACTGGCATGATGGTGGATGGATCTCCAACCACTTTCTTTAACATAGATACATGGAACACCCGGTGCGCTAATGACATTTCAGGAGGCAATTTCAGCCGATAAGCTAGTCGTCTTATCCTTTGAGCGACTCGATTCAGCCCGACATATCTAGGACTCAACTTCCCTTTCTTCCCAAATCACATGACTCTCATAGGAGATACCCTCAAGAACACCCAATCATTTACTTGGAATTCCAATTCTCTTCGACGCACATTCGAATAGGATTTCTGGAGACTCTAAGCAGTTTTCATCCTCTCCTTAATGACTTTTAACTTTTCCATAGCCTGGTGCATGAGATCTATCCCCATCAATTCTGGTTTACCTACTTTGAACCATCAAATTAGAGACCTACACCTCCTTTCATACAATGCCTCAAATGGGGCCATCTAAATACTAGCATGAAAGCTGTTATTTTAAGAAAACTCTATAAGTGTCAAGTGACCATCCCAATTACCTTTGAAATCCAAGACACAAGCCCGCAATATATCTTCAAGCATCTGAATAGTCCGCTCCGCTTGACCATCAGTCTGTAGATGGAAAGCCGTGCTGAGATTCATCTGAGTACCCAACCCTTGCAAAAATTTCATCCAAAATCTAGTTGTGAATTGGGCCCCTCGATATGAGACAATAGAAAGTGGAGTGCCATGAAGACTTACTATTTCCTTGATATACAATTAAGCATACTGTCGGTGTACTTGACTGGCAAGAAGTGAGCTGATTTGGTGAGTCGATCTACTATTACCCAAATTGAGTTGAACTTGCGCTGAGTGCGAGGTAACCCTACCATGAAATATATGTTGATTATCTTCCATTTCCATATTAGTATTTCCATAAGCTGAGTTAAACCACTGGGCCGCTGATGCTCATCTTTTACTTGCTGGCAATTCATACATTTAGATTCAAAGTCCCCTACACCCGTCTTCATACCGTTCCACCAATTAATTTCCTTGAGATCATGATACATTTTCGTAGAACCTAGGTTCACTGAATACCTAGAATTATGTGCCTCTACCATTACCCTCTCCCGAAGATTATCCACATATGGAACATATAGCCTACCTTGACATCGCAATACACCATCGTCGCTGAGTGAAAATATAGAAGTCTTGTTATTCAAAACTGCCTCCTTCATCTGTGCCAATGCTGGATCAATAAACTGCTTTTCCGTGACTTCCACTACAAGTGACGATTCTGCTCTATTATGCACCATAACATTCCCCTCATCTACCTCATCTAAGGTCGAAATACAAACCCCCAGGCCGACCAATTGATAAACCTTCCGAGCCAAGGGCCTCTGATCCGCTCCCAAATGAGCCAAGCTACCCATAGACTTCCAACTGAGAGCGTTGGCTACCACATTCGCCTTCCCTGATGGTACAAAATGTTCATATCATAATCCTTGAGCAATTCTAACCACCGTTGCTGCCTTAATTTCAACTCCTTCTACTTTAACAAATATTGGAGACTTTTGTGGTCTAAGAACACATCTACATGGACCCCATAAAGATAATGCCACCATATTTTCAACGCAAACACAACTACTGCAAGCTCCAAATCATGCATCAGATAGTCCTCCTCATGATTCTTGAGTTGCCTCGAAGTATACTCTATAACTTTCCCATGTTGCATCAACACACCCCCTACAAACCTATCCTTGAGGCATCGCAATACACCACACATCCTTCCGTGCCTTCTAGCAAGGTCAACATCGGCACCGAGGTCGACGTCGACTTCAATTCTTGAAAACTTTTCTCACAAGCATTGGACTATTGGAACTTAACTGCTTTCTGCGTCAACTTAGTCAATGGGGAAGCGAGGGTAGAGAATCCCTCCACAAACCTCGATGATACCCTGCTAAACCTAAGAAACTATGAATCTCGGTCGGGGTCATGGGTCTAGGAAAATCTTCCACTGCTGCAATCTTCTGGGGATCCACCTGAATCCCTTCACTGGAAACAACATATCCCAGAAAGGTAACGGACTGCAACAAAAATTCATATTTTGAAAATTTAGCATACAACTGGTGCTGATGAAGATTCTGCAGAACGGCCCTGAGATGATTGGCATAATCCTTCCGGCTCCGCGAATAGACAAGAATGTCATCAATGAAAACAATCACAAAGGAGTCTAGAAATAGCTTGAAGACCCGATTCGTATGATCCATGAATACTGTCGAGGCGTTGGTTAGACCAAAAGACATGACCAAGAATTTAAAGTGACCATAGCGAGTTCTCAAAGCAATCTTAGGAATATCCTTCTCTTTGATCTTCAATTGGTGATACCCGAACCGTAGATCAATTTTGGAGAAGAACCTTGCACCTTGCAATTGGTCGAACAAATCATCTATCCGAGGCAAAGGATTATTCTTGATGGTGACTTTGTTGAGCTACCGATAATCGATTCACATCCGGAGTGACCCATCCTTCTTTCTGGCCAAGAGAATCAGAGTACCCTATGGCGACACACCCGGCCGTATAAACCCCTTTTCTAATAAATCTTTCAGCTGCTCTTTTAAAGCCCTTAACTCTACTAGTGCCATTCTGTAGGGTGGAATAGATATTGGCTGCTTATCTGGAAACACATCAATTCCGAAATCAATCTCCCTATCTGGCGGAATCCCTGTAAGCTTGTCTGGAAACACTTCAAGAAACTTATTCACTACTGGCACATACTTGGGGCAGACACTTTTAAAATGGTGTTCGCCACCCGGACCAAATGATTGATACACCCCTTCTTAATTATCTTCAAAGCCTTAAGGTAGGAAATAAACCTACCCTTCGGTACCACACCATTCCCCTTCCACTCAATAACCGGCTCATTATTGAACTTGAGTCTCATGACTCTCGTTCAGTAGTCATGTTTAGCAAAGCACGAATAAAGCTAATCCATTCCCATAATCATATAAAAATTCACTATTCCAAGCTCGAGAAGATCGGCCGTGGTTACACGACCACATACTGTGACAAGACAATTCCTATAAACCCATGCGGCTGCAATAGAATCACCAATCGGAATGGATATGGAGAACGGTTCATGAAGCTGTTCGGGTTCTATCCAAAACTTGAAGCAATGAATGGGGTGACATAAGACAAAGAGGACCTCGGATCAATAAGAGCATAATTATCAATGGCCTGAATAGATAAGATGCATGCAACAACATTTGGAGAAGCCTCTGCACTCTGGCGACCACTCAAAAGCATAATATCGGCTGGGTCCACGCCTACCACGAGCTCCACCCCTAATTGCACCATGCCCTGCTGGAGCGGGATGACATATGGATGATGTGGCAGCTAAAGAACCGGATGACCGAGCAAATCCCCTACCCATGCCCTGACTGGGCGCATGACAGCCTCGCTAGATATGGCCTCTCACCCCGCACCTATAGCACATCAGGATATCTAAATAACAAGTCTCTATATGGAATCTCCCACACTTGGGCATAGATTCTTACCCTACTACTGTAATTCCCCCCCCTGAATGACCGCATTGACGGGGTCTCCTACTGTCTGAACCTGGTCTCAAGAAAATTCTCTATTTATAATTGTGCAGAGATGGTGGTGCGCTCGCTAAGTACTGAGCATATGATTGGGATGGCCCTGATAGCCCTCTCCCCTGAACTGGTCTCCCTAAGTGAACCACTGATCGGGCCCTGCTGCTATTCTCCCTTTCTTCTCCTATTTTCAACTTCTTAGCCTCTATGGCCTGAAGGAATCCCACAGTCTTTCCATAATTCATATATGAGTGTAAGGCCGCTGTAGCATCCTCATTCACCACCAAAGGATTAAGGCCCTAAATGAATCGCCGAACTCGAGCACCTATGGTTGAAACTAACTGAGAAGCATACTTGGACAATCTTACAAACTCTATGTGGTACTCCCAAACACTCATACTGCCCTACTTGAGGATCTCAAACTCAGTGGCACAGGATACCATTGTCTTGGCAGGCAAAACGTTGTCCATAAATGCATCAACTACTCATCCCATCTAGCCGGAGGACTCTCTTCCTTGCGGGAATCCTCCCACGAATACGCTGCTCCCCTCAACCTGTAGAAAGCCAACTCAACTCCCTCCGTCTCTGAAGCCTTCATCTCTCGAAGGGTCTTATACATTTCATCTATGAAATCTTGCCGATCAGTCTGTGGGTCTGTGCATGTGAACTCTGGAAGGGCCTACCGCAAAAACTAGTTGACTTTGGAGCTGGGGGAATCTCCCTGTCCGCTGGAGGACGCAGGGGCATCATGTGATCTCTGCGCCTGAGAGGCTACTAATTGGTTCAACATATGGATTGCTCCTCTAATGTCCCCATCAGAAACCCCGGGACTGGAAGCTGGAACTGCATCAAAATCAGGAATATTAGCGGGAGGGACGGTAGCACCCTCTGCCTTAGCAGGAACATGAATACCTTGATCTAGAACATATGGGTTATGTAGATTCAAGACCGGGGAGTCACTCCCACCCACGTTATCAGGTACATGGTCCACAACCACACGTGGGGTGGCATTGGCCGCAAGGCCAAGTCAAGTTCTCTTTGTATGTGCCATTACTGAAAATTTTGGAACAGAGCACGAGTTATAAATAAATACTTTCACTTTTCACTTCACCGCACGATATAGAATAACAAAGAAGTGGGTAATTTCCTAAATGTCGATGTAGCCCCCTACTTATAAATGTGGTCGACAACACACTGAGAAGAAGAGCTCTACTAGACATGGCTCTAAGACATCCTAGGACTCTTTTAAAACCTTAGGCTCTGATACCACATTTTTCACGCCCCAAAACCGAGGGACATGGCCGGCGCACGACCGAGTAGCCCTAGTCAAGCGGACCTGGGTGCCTTTCCTATCCCACGTGTTACCCCGTGTTTTCCTTACTCATTAATCAAATGAAATAGCCTTTTATAATCTAAGCACATTCTTATGAGATATACATAACATACAAGGTTTCTTTACGTGCTTTACAAGTTACACCACCCAACATACAAAATACATATTTACATAAATTTGTAGCCCACATTTCCTGTCTACGGAGCCTCTAGGTATACAAAAGAGGGTTATATTACTTGCCGGTAATAAGGCTCCGGCTATACCTTACACAAATACCAAATGAAGACTCCGAAAGAAAAGCAGCATGAGCCACGCAGGGCCCCGAGAGGAAAGGGGCTCACTAATTCAGCTGATAGGAAGTGAAATAGTGCCCCTGTCGGTGGACTAGAGCACCTGATGTAGAACCACCTACAATCATAATACGAATGTAGCGCCCTTGGAAAAAGAGATGTCAATACATTTGAATTGTACTAGTATTTATGAACAAACTTACCCCAAGTAAAATCAGTCAATGCTGAGATAACAAACAATAATAGAATCAACAATCAAATGCACATGAAAGGAACAACCAAAGCCAAACAAGTTTCACAATCTTTCTTTTCCCCTTTCAACAATATTTCATCACATTAATGATTCCACAACTTTCACATATTTTCATTTCCATAGTGATTATGATCACTTTTACACCCTTATTACCTCGGCCACCCTTATAACCACAACCCACACCTTATAACTTCGTGTTGCAGTGGGTAATCCAATCCTACCGGACAATCACATTTCACACAACAATAATAGTTCCTAGTTCAATCACATAGCTTCAGGCCATCCAGAATATCATTTCACAACAAAAATAACAATTCATAAAGAATTTTTACTTGCATCAGTTACGACTTCTTTCCATTATTTATTACACTGCCCTTACCATATTAACACATTCACACACATACACACACTTAGTTTGTTGCCATTTATTCACACCATCATTTCGGAACATATAATCAACAATGATCAAGGCACTTAAATCACAACAATTCATGAAATAGAGCATCTTGCCTTGACAATCGTGCAACAACCAAAATTCATAAATAGTTCACATAAATAACACATACCAATTACTCGTACACCAAACAAGGTGACTTTACAAAGGCTAAAGTTAGCCATATATAATTGGAGTTGAATTTCCTTTTTAACTTCTACTTTCAACTCACCAACAGCCCAGTACCGCTAATCTAGTTCACAAGTTAACATATATAACTTAGGAAGTTCACAAACTCAACCCGAACTTACTTAGGTTATCAACCCCTCTTTTGCAAATCTTTACTTCTACCCAATTCCTCTTACTAGATTTTAGGTATTAAAGAACATGCATGTGCATTTCAACTTATATTTTCAAGGATCAATGTATGAGAATCCTCCTTTTATTTAAATCTGAAAACCAATGAAAAAGGGTTGTGGATTTTACCTGCAAGAATGGAGATGAAGAAAATTACTTGAAATTTCCCGTCCCGGGTGACTTTGAAAATCAAATTGATGGAGATAGAAATTTCTCTCTCATGAATTATCTCTTCCCTCTCTCTAGCTTTGTTCAGAAAATATGTTAAGATGAGGGGTTGGGTGTTTTATTGAAGAAGGGGTCAGGTTTGAAATTTAGAAAATAGGACTCAGAGTCAGATTTGCAGTCGCACTTTGCGATCGCAAAATGGAAATGCAGTCCGCAGATTTGACCGCAAAAATGCTCCCAAAACTAGGTGTACTGGTGGGGTTTGCGGCAAGAATGCGGTCCACATTCACGTTCTGCGATCGCATAATGCACCGCAGAACTACACCATTACAAAATCCTTAGGAAAGTGTGCGACGAATATGCGGTCCTCATATTAGTTGTGCTATCGGATAATGGACCGCATTTTGACCTTAGTTTTCACCAAACCACTGACTCACTTTGCGGCAGAAATGCGGTTCGCATACTTGATTTGCGATCGGATAATAGCACTTTTCTGGAAAACTTTGATTCTTGATTTCTACATGGTAGATCACTATAATTTTACACATTCCAATCACATATTCGAAACTTGGCATTATGAGTTACTAGGTTTTTAGTACAAGTTTTTCATGGGGCCTTACAACCTAAGTCCCATATTTTCCTACGGACCCTCCGGGATCGTCGAATCACGGGTCTGGGTATGTTTTCCCAAAATTTTGATCGAAGTCAAATTTATTCATATTAACATAAAAACATAACATTTTTCACGGAATTTCAAATTTAAGCTTTCTGGCTACGCGCCAGGACTACGCATGCAAACGAGGCAGATCTAAATGAGGTTTATATGGCCTCGGAAGCACAAAATTGATTAGAAATAGGTGATGACCCTTTGGGTCGTCAAATTCTCCACCTCTAAAACAATCATTCGTTCTTGAATGGACAGAAGAAAGAAGTACCTTAGTCAGGAAGGAGATGGGGATAACCGCCCCGTATTCGGACTCGGACTTCCAGGTCGATGCTTTGGAGGCTGACCTCTCCACTGAACATGAACAGAGGAAAAACTCTTGGATCTCAACTGACGAACTTGGAGGACTAGAATGGCCACCAGCTCGTCCTCGTAAGACAAGTCCTTGTCCAATTGGACAGTGCTGAAATCTAACACGTGGGATGGATTGCCGTGATACCTCTGAAGCATGGACATATAAAACTCTGGATGCACGGCTGGCAAGCTCGGTAGTAATGCAAGTCTATAAGCCACCTTTCCTGCTCGATCAAGAATCTCAGACGGACCAATGAACCTAGGGATGAGCTTGCTCTTCTTCCCAAATCTCATCACGCCCTTTATAGGTAATACTCGGAGCAATAATCGCTCACCAACCATAAAAGCCATATCTCGAACCTTGCGGTCTGCATAGCTCTTTTTCCTGGACTGAGCCATACGAAACCTATCCTGAATGATCCTGACCTTGTCTAAGGCCTCCTAAACCAGATCCGTACCCAACTATCGAGCCTTTTCCGGCTCAAACCATTCGACGAGAGACCGACACCATCTACCATATAAAGACTCATAAGGAGCCATCTAGATACTCGACTGGTAGCTGGTGTTGTAGGAAAACCCTGCTAAAGGAAAAAACCGATCCCACAAACCACCTAAGTCAATGACACAAGCTCTGAGTGTATCCTCCAAAATCTGAATAGTCCGCTCGGACTGACTGGTCGTCTGGGATGAAATGCTGTGCTCAACTCAAGTCCTGTGCCCAACTCTAGCTAAACTGCTCTCTAAAAGTGCGAAGTAAACTGTGTACCCCAGTCTGAAATGATAGATATGGGCACACCATGAAGGCGAACAATCTCCCAAATATAGATCTCACATAACCTCTCGGATGAATTAGAGACTGCAACAGGAATGAAATGCGCTGACTTGGTTAGCCTATCGATAATGACCCAAATTGCGTCGAACTTCTTTCGAGATGCAGAAGCCCACTAACAAAGTCCATACTGATCCGCTCCCACTTCCACTCGGGGATCTCAATAGTCTGAAACATTCCACCAGGCCTCTGATGCTCATATTTAACCTGCTGACAATTCAAACACCGAGCCACATATGCCATAATATTATTCTTCATTCTACGCCACCAATAATGCTGCCACAAATCCTGATACATCTTTGCGGCCCGGATGAATAAAACACCGGCAACTATGGGCTCCCTCTAAAATCAACTCTGGAAGCCCATCCACATAGGGCACACAAACTCAACCCTGCAATCTCAAAACTCCATCAGCATCTAAGGCAACCCGCTTGGAACATGCACGGTGCATCGTGTCCCTAAGGACACACAAATGGGGATCATCAAACTGCCGATCCCGGATACGCTCCAATAATGAAGACCGAGCAACTGTGAAAGCTTACACTCGACTAGGCCAAGAAATATCCAACCTCAGAAATCGATTGGCCAAATCATGAACATCCAAAGCAAGCAACCTCTCACTGAACGGAATATAAGTGATGCTGCCCATACTAGCTGACTTCATACTCAACGCATCAGCCCCCACATTGGCCTTCCTCAGATGATACAAAGATGGTGATATCATAATCCTTCAACAACTCCATCCACCACCTCTGCCTCAAATTCAACTCCTTTTGCTTGAACAAGTACCGAAGACACTTGTGCTCAGTGAACACTTTACATGCCACGCCTATGAATAGTGCCTCCAAATCTTCAATGCGTGGACAATGGTTGCCAACTCTATGTCATGAACTAGATAGTTATTCTCATGAATCTTCAACTGCAGCGAAGCATAGGAAATGAACTTGCCATCCTGCATCAATTCTGCACAAAGTCAAGTTTGGGAAGCATTACAATAAACTGTATAAGGTCCTGAACCGGTAGGCAAAACCGACACCGGTGCCATAGTTTGAGCTGTCTTGAGGCTCTAAAAGCTCACCTCACAATCATCCAACCATATGAACTGGGCACCCTTCTGGGTTAATTTGGTCATCGGGGCTGCAACGGATGCAACCCCCTCTATGAACCGATAATAGTACCCCGCCAATCCCAAGAAACTCTGAATCTCTCTAGCTGATGTTGGTCTAGGCCAGTCCTTGACTGCCTCAATCTTCTTCGGATCAAGCTAAGTACCCTCTGCCAATACGATATGACCCAGGAATGCGATTGAACTAAACGAGAACTCACACTTCAATAATTTAGCATGAAGCTGACTATCCCTCAAAGTTTGAAGAACCACCCTGAGTTGCTGCTCGTGCTCTTCTTGGCTTCGGAATATATCAAAATATCATCAATGAAGGCTATCACGATCCAAATAAGGCATGAACACTCGGTTCATCATGTCCATAAAAATTTCTGAGGCATTTGTCTATACGAATGACATAATAAAGAACTCATAATGCCCGTACCGAGTGCGAAAAGCTGTCTTAGGGACATCAGATGCCCTAATCCTCAACTGATGGTAGCCAGATCTCAAGTCAAACTTGAAAAATACCTTGGCACCTTGAATTTGATCGAACAAATCATCAATCCTCGGTAGTGAATACTTATTCTGGATTGTTACCTTGTTTAATTGCCGGTAATCAATACACATTCTCATCGAACCATCCTTTCTCTTAACAAATAACATGCCGCATCCCAAGGCGACGTACTGGGTCTAATGAAACCCTTCTCAAGCAAGTCCTGCAACTGTTCCTTTAACTATTTCAACTCGGGAGAGGGGGGCATACGATATGGCGGGATAGAAATGGGCTGAGTGCCCAAAGCCACATCAATGCAAAAGTCAGTATCCTTGTTGGGCGGCATACCCGACGGGTTTAAAGGAAAAATATCAGGGAACTCACGAACAACGGGCACAGAATCAATAGAGGGGACCTCGATACTAGAATCATGAAAGTATGCCAAATAGGCCAAACACCCCTTCTCAACCATACGCCGAGCATTCACATATGAGATAATGCTACGGGTCGAATGACCTGGAGTCCCCCTCCACTCTAAAAGAGGCATATCTGATAAAGCTAAGGTCATAGTCTTGGTATGAAAATCCAACATAGTATGGTAATGTGATAACCAGTTCATCCCTAATATGATATCAAAGTCAACCATGTCGAAAAGTAACAAATACACGAGTCTAAAGACCCCCAATCACCATAATACAAGAATGATGGACTCGATTGACCACAATGGAATCACTCACTGGTGTAGACACATAAATAGGGACACCTAATGCTTCACTCGGCAAGACCAAGTGTGGGGTAAAATAAGATGACACATACGAATATGTAGACCCCTGATCAAACAACATCGAAGCACCTCTATCACAAACCAGAACCGTACCTGTAATAACTGCATCTGAAGCCTCTGCTTCGGGTCTGGCCTGAAGAGCATAACATCTTGACCGGGCCCCACCAATATGATCTACCTCTCTAGGATGGCCTGCTGGTAGCTGGCCTCCACCTATGACGGCCTAAGCTCCACCTCTAAGACCTCTACCTCCACCTCTAGCACCTCTACCCCCACCTCTAGCTGGCTGGGCAGGCTATGGAACATCTGGTGCCGGTACCATAGCAGAGCCCTGATGTTGAGAGTTACTTGGTGCTCGAGGGAAAAACCTAGGAATGCTGCCCGTATCGCCACAAGTGTAACAAGCTCTCAGCTACTGAGACTACTAGCCATGTTGACCTGAATGACCACCTCGAAAACTCTGAAGTGGCGGTGCACTGATAAGAGCTGGTGGTGCACTGTAGGACTACTGATCAGAATACTGCCCGCGAGAACCATGGCCACCTAAATCACCGCGAGAAACTTGGAGTGCTGACTAGTAAGGCTAGGAGGATGACCCCTATCGTACGAATCTATGCCTCCAGACAAGGCACCACTGAACCTGCCTGACTGACAGGGTTTCTTGTCTGCCCTGTGACCATCCCCCTGTAATAATACGATCTCAACCCTACAAGCCACATTGGCCGCCTCCTGGAAGGATACCTCGCTCCCAACCTCTGGCCTTCTAAAGACGAATCGGCTAAATGAGTCCATCAATAAACCATGTCACTCTCTCCCTCTCAATGGGGAGTATAATAAGGGCATGGCGAGCCAAATCAATGAACCTGGTCTCGTACTTGGTGACCATCATGGATCCCTACTACAGACGCTCGAACTGCCTCCAATAGGCCTTGCATTGAGTAACAGGGAGAAACTTATCCAGAAACAACACTGTAAACTGCTCCCATGTCAAGATTGGCGATCCTACTGGTCTAGCAAAGCAATAATCCCTCCACCAAGTATTGGCGGATCCAGACAAGTAAAATGTAGCGAAATTAACCCCATTGGTGTCAACAATACCTATGTTCCGAAGAACCTCGTGAAAACTATCCAGATAATCCTGGGGGCCCTCAGTAGATACACTGTTGAATGCAGAAGTGAAGGGCTTGGTGAATCTCTCCAGCCTCCACAAAGCATCGGCAGACATAACCGCTCTATTGCCGGTCTGAGCAACCACGCCCGAATGTACTACCTCAACTGGCGGAATCGCTGGAGGATGAATTTGAGGTGCTACCTACTCCGGAGTGCGAATAGCAGGAGTCTGAGCCTCTCCCCCAGCCTGAGAAGGGGCTGGTGCTACAGGAAGCAAACGTGCTCCGGTGACACTCTCCACGAGGCCCACCAATTGTACTAGAGCATCCTGAAGAACTGTGGTAGCAATAAACCCATTCGAGACCAGAGCTGGGCCCACAAAAATTGCTAGACCGGAACCTCCTCCTCAAAATATACCTGAGGCTCCGCCACCGATGCTGTTGCTCGGGACTTAGCTCTGCCACTACCTCGGCCTCTAGCACGGCCTCGGCCTCGCCCTCTACCCCTAGTGGGGCAATTGCTCTGGGATCTAATGGTTGATCAGTAGATGAGGAGGTACGTGTTCTCGCCATCTGCGATAGAACAGAGTAGAAATTCAATTAGCATTGAGAAACCAAACCTTACAACAAGAGAACAAATGTGAAATATTTCCTAACTCTGTAGCCTCTGGAGGATAAATACAGACATATTCGTACCCCTCAGACTTTACTAAGCTTGTTTGTTAACTGCGAGACCCATATAACCTGAAGCTCTGATACTAACTTGTCACGGCCCAGATTTTCCACCCTCGGGGTTGTGATGGCGCCTACTAGTGAGAGCTAGTCAAGCCAAACCTTAACCACTTATCTTATTATAAAATTACTTCTTTTAACAAATAAAAAGGCGATTACATGAAAAATGCAGAGTATTAGATAGTTAAGCAGAAGATAACCATTAAACATCCGAAATCAACGAATATTAAAGTTACTTATGTCTCAACCACCCAAAACCTGGTGTCACAGTATCACAGACTGTCTAAGATTTACTACATACAAGGTCTGCAGAAATAACGATACACTATTCCTGAATAAGGAAAATTAAACAGAAATTAGAGATATTGGGAGACGCCAGGGCCTGCGGATGCCTGCAGGTCTATCTTGGATCTCCGGGTGAACTGAAGGAAGCCTCCTACTAATGCTATTGTCCAGTACCTAGATTGTGCAAAAGAGCACCAAGTGTAGTATCAGCACAACCGACCCCAATGCTGGTAAGTGTCCAGCCTAACCTCGACGAAGTAGTGACGAGGCTAGGACCAGACTACCAACTCAATCCGTGCCGTTCAAATATATCTATATAGCAGAAAAGAAATAGAAGAATTAACCATTCAATATGGAAGGGAGAGAATACTCAGGGGGAGATAACAACTCCGGATAAAAATCATCAAATAAGAAAGAAAACAACATAACTC
This sequence comes from Nicotiana benthamiana, assembly GCA_034376525.1. Taxonomy (NCBI): domain Eukaryota; kingdom Viridiplantae; phylum Streptophyta; class Magnoliopsida; order Solanales; family Solanaceae; genus Nicotiana; species Nicotiana benthamiana. The sequence goes on from CM067326.1 coordinate 45,543,940, forward strand.
ATACATAAATAAGAATCAGAAATCAATAAGTACACGGCATCACCTTTCGTGCTTTTACTCTCATCCTCACCAAGCATTGATATAATAAAATGTGCATGATGTCACCCTTCATGCTTTTATTCTCATCCTCACGAAGCAATGATATAATAAAGATGTGCACGGCATCACCCTTCGTGCTTTTACTCTCATCCTCACCAAGCAATAATATAATAAAAATATGCACGACATTGCCCTTCGTGCTTTTACTCTCTTTCCTCACATAAAATCAATAGAATCGGCACAGAATGGTACATTGTGCGGCACAACATCACCCTTCGTGTTTTAACACACTTTCCTCACAATAACAAACAATACACGGCATCACCCTTCATGCTTTAACACTCTTTCTCACCCAAACAACAATCACAAACAAAGGGCAGGGAAGAGTAATAATAAAAATCTCGGCAAGGGAACACAATTTAACAGTTAAATCCCGGCAAAGGGAACAATACCAATAAAACTTAGTATCCCGGCAATGGAGATAATCAATAAAGCCACAAACATGAGGAGATAATCAACAAAGCCATAGACATCCCAACAAGGGAACAATTTAATAACTCTTTCTCTTTCTTTGACTTTTACTTCACAACTCACTTTACCACTTGAGCCAATGCTCTAGAGGGTTCAATCATTTCATATACTTTCACAATTTGTATTATAACTTGAGCCAATGCTCCTCATTGTTCAAAGGTCACCATTTCTTTCCCAAGCTTTTCATAACATGTTGAAATCATCACCAAGGCATGAAAGAAACAATGAAATCACGATATTCACAATGTAAGACACGGTTATGCTAGAAACAAACGTATAAATACTCATCACCATGCCTATACGTCGTACTCAACAATTATCACATAGCAAATAAGACTCAACTCCAAATCTCTCAAGCTAAGGTTAGACCAAACACTTACCTCAATGCCTTGAACACTACTCAAGCTTAAATTATAGCTTTACCCCTTGATTCCACTGCAAATATGCTCGTATCTATTCACAAATTACTTGATTATATCAATAAACGCTAAATGAACCAACCCCAATGCATAAAAATGAGTTTTCCAAAGTTTTATCCAAAAATTCAAAAATCGCCCATGTAACCACATGGTCAAAATCCGAGGTTCGATCCAAAACTCGGTTACCCATTCTCCCATGAACTCAAATATATAGTTTGTTTTGAAATCGGACCTCAAATTGAGGTCCAAATCCCCAATTTTAGAAAAACCTAGGTTCTACCCAAAACACCCAATTTCCCCCATGAAAATCTTTGATTTTATGTTGAAATCATGCTAAAAGATGTTAATGATTGAAGAAAACTAGTTAAAAATGACTTACAATTGATTTGGAGAAGAAAGGTTGCTTGAATATTGCTTCTTATGTTGTAGGGTTTTGAACAATGAAAAATAAACTGAAAATCCCATCTATTTATACCCTTGGAAGACCCCCTGTGCGGACCGCACTAAATGGACCACGACCCCATAGGCTACCTGAATACCTGCAGTTCAACACCCTATGCGGACCACAGAAAGGCGACAGTGGCCGCCCAACCTCCATTGTGGACTACACAAAGGCGACCGCGACTGTACAACCTCCACCGTGAACTGCACAAAGGCGATTGCGGCTGCATTGGCCCCTCCGCCGTCGCACTCGATTTCTCTTGGACCGCACAAGAGGGTTCAGAGTCCCGCAACTTCCTAAGCCTGCAACATTCGATTTATTAGCCTAAGGCATCTCGGAACCTACCCGAATCTCACCCGAGCTCTCAAAATTCCAACCCAAATATACGTACAACTTCAAAAACATTCTACGAACATGTTCGTGTAATCAGATTACCAAGATAACATCACGAACATCAAATTAAACCTTAAGATCACTGAAATTTCTTAGAACTCCTTTGAATATCAAATTTCCCAATTAAGGTCCAGATCACGTCAAAGGACGTCTGTTTTTAACCAAATTTCACAGGAATGACTCAAGTCATATATAAGGCATGCACCGGGCACCGGAACCAAAATACGGGCCCGATACAATCGCTTTCTAATCAGATTTTATTTCTAATTTTTTAAACATTTCAGAAAAGAATTTCCTTTAAAAAGTCACTTCTCGGGCTTGAGACCTCGGAATTTGATTCCAGGCATACGCGCATGCCTCATATTTTCCTATGGACCCTCCGGAACCGTCAAATCACGGGTCTGGATCCGTTTTCCCAAAATGTTAACCAAAAAACAAATTTATTCATTTTAGCATCAAAACTTAGTATTTTTCATAGAATTTCACATTTAAGCTTTCCAGCTATGCACCCAAACTGTGCATGTAAATCGAGGAAACTCTAAATGAGCTTTCACAAGGCCTCGGAAGCATAAAATTACCTAGAAACAGGTGATGACCGTTTGGGTCGTCACAATAATCCCCACGTCTGGTGGAACACCCAATGGGGTTGATTCCTTTTTCCTAAATGGGCACTCCACCAAGGGAACCACTAACATCCCATTTCCCCACCAAAACATCGAAATCAATGATTTCCCTACCAAATCACCTGAAACGACCTCTAATAGAGATATAAAAATAGTCTCCAACCACAGTTAAGTACCCTATCAGGTACCCCTTATTTCCAGATGAAAAGATTAAAACCATCACCTCCATTAGATTCCCAATTAATGACCACCCCACCTCCTAGTTCCAATGCCCAGGAACCCCTCCACTGTCCATGATGTGACACCAATGGGTTTACTGATGGGATGGCAATCCCTTAACTTCACCCGTCTTGTTACCCAAAGTAGCAAGACAAAGAAACACAAAATTGGCAAAAGAATCACCACCGACCATCATCACCTCCCTACCACCACCACAGGACCACCAACTGACCTCCTAGTTGGAGGTCGTGTTGCAAGGGCAGTGATAACACAAAGGCTGGGAGATCTAAGAACTTAAAGAAAATAAGTTGATAAAATGCGGAAGCAGTAAAGAAATGCAAGGAGATTAAGAAAAGCAAGAAAAATAAGCTAGATATGTTGAAACCCAAGGAAAGGTCCAAGTACCTTTAGATTATATTAAAATAGACTTTGACAAGATCCTAATGACAAAAAGTTGGTTATGAAACCAATTGCCTTCACTCGAGATAAGCTAATCAAGAACTAGATTTGGATCTTGACTTCTAGTTTGAGTAACTTATGACAACAACTAGTAAAAGAAACTAGTCGCATTCGAAGAATATCAAAAGAAACCAAAGATATCACAAGAAAGAAAATTATCTTACTACCTTAAGCTATGAACTAGTTGCGGTTGCAAGATAAATCTCAAAGTAAAGTTCACAAAGGTTAAAAAGAATTTACAATAATAATAATATTAATCTTCAGTGTTCTTCTACAATGAAAGATAAGCACCCCTTTATATAGTAGAAAAAAAAAGGATCTAGTCAAGACTTCAATAAATGAGAATTATATTCCTTATAAGAATAGAAGACTACCCACACTAATACCAATGTAGTCAATATACATATAGACCAATGCAAGTCAACATAGATTAAAACAAGTATTAAATATATATTCTAGAAACTATTTATAGGCTGCTGAAAATTCATCTCTTTTGGGGCATATTTGGGCCTCATTCAATCTCCTTTTGGAATTTAATTTGGGCCTCCAAATAGTTTTATGACTTGGCCAAAGATCCTCCTTGTGCTGGAGCTCTTCTTCTATTATAAGACTTTTTTTAATTGCCAATTGAAGCCCATTAAGCTTGTCTTGAAATTTCTTTGTTTGAGACCTTGTCATGGGCCTTCTTGGAGCTTTCAGAGCTTCATCCTTCTCCTTTAATGATGTTGAGATTCCATAGATGCTACTATTCTCCTCTTCTTGAAGAGAATTCGTCCTTGAATGCGAGCCTGCATCAAACAAGGAAAGATTAGAAACATTGAAGATATCACTAACTTGATATTCACTAAGAAGTTCAAGTTTGTAAGCATTGTCTCCAATCCTTTCAAGAACTTCAAATGGCCCATCCCCTCTTGGATCTAATTTGGATATTCGTTTGTCAGGAAATATTTTCTTCCTAAAATGTACTCAAACTAAATCTCCAGGCTTAAAAATGATATATTTTCGCCCCTTATTTCTACTTAAGGCAGTTTGTTCATTTTTCCATTCAATTGCAAACCTTGTATGTTCATGAATCTTCTTCATCATTTCAGACTTATTCCTTCCATCAAGATTAACAATGTCATTAGTAGGCAAAGGCAACGAATCAAGAGGAGTGAGGGGATTGAATCCATAAACAACTTCAAAAGGAGACTTACCAGTAGAAGAGTGAATAATTCTATTATAGGCAAACTCTACCATGGGCAAATGTTCTTGCAAAGAAGTTAATTTTCCTTTTAAAACATCTCTCAACATATTTTCTGAGGTCCTATTAACTACTTCAGTTTGCCATCAGTTTGTAGGTGACAAGATATAGAAAATAGCAATTTAGTTCCCAACTTCGCCCAAAGAACTCCCCAAAAGTGACTTAAAAATTTTGCATCCCTACCATTAACGATAATTTTACGTATGCCATGTAATTTAACCACTTTCTTCACAAATAAATTAGCCACATGTAAAACACCATTAGTCTTCTAGAATGGAATAAAACGAGCCATTTTAGAAAATCTATCTACCACCACAATATACTATGCTCCCTTACTTAGTTCTAGGAAGTGCTATAGAACTATCAATCCAAGGAGAAGTAGGGACAGGTAAAGGAGTATAAATCCAATGTGGTAATACTTTTGATTTGGCTTGTTTACATTCAAGACATTGAGAGCGCACTTTCTCAACTTCCTTTCGCATGCCAGGCCAAAAAAATGTTTAGCAAGTATATCCAAAATTTTGGGCAGCCCAAAGTGTCCCATGAGTCCACCACAATATGCTTCCCTAACAAACAATTCACGCAAAGAGCAATTAGGAATACACAATTTATTTTCCTTAAAAAAGAATCCATCTTGAAGATTGAACCTCTCATAAGGACCCAACTTACATTCTTCAAAAGCCTTGAAAAATCAAAATCATTAAAATAAAGTTCCTTGATTTGATCAAAACCCATCAATTTAGAAGCAAGAGAAGAAACCAAGACATACCTTCTTGAAAGTGCATCAACAACCACATTCTCCATTCCTTTCTTGTAAGCAATCACATCTAGGAAAGTTTCATTAAATTCAACCTATTTTGCATGAAGACAATTAAGCTTACCTTGGATTTTCAAATATCTCAAGGATTCATGATCAGTCTTAACCACAAACTCTCTTGGCCACAAATAATATTGCTATGTAACTAAAGCCCTTACCAAATCATATAGCTATTTGTCATAAGTTGAGTGGTTTTGTATAGCTCCACACAGCTTTTCACTAAATTATGCAATGAGTTTCGAGTCTTGCATCAAAACATCACCTATTCCTTTTCCAGAGTCATCACATTCAACCTCAAAAGACTTAGAGAAATCGGGTAATTACAAAAAAGGAGCAGAACACAAATTTTCTTTCAACTAGTTAAAAGTATTACCTTGTTCATTTCCCCATGAAAAAACGATATCCTTCTTAACAACTTCAGTCAAAGGAGCATTAATGGTGCTAAAATCTCTAACGAATCTCCTATAAAAACTAGCAAGTCCATGAAACCTCCTAACTTCAGTTACACTGTTAGGTTTAGTCCACTCTTTGATTGCCTTGATTTTCTCTTCATCAACTTCAACTATCTTAGAACTATCCACAAAACCAAAGAATACCACATGACGCACAAAAAAGTACACTTTTTAAGATTAGCAAACAACTGTTGCTTTCTAAGAACTTCAAAAAATTATTTTAAGTGTTCGACATGCTCATCTAGATTTTTAGAATAAATCAAGATATCATCAAACTAAACCACCACAAATTTCCCATGAAAATCCATAAAAACATGATTCATCAATCGCATGAAAATGACAGGTGCATTAGTCAAGCCAAAAGTCATATCTAACCATTCATAAAGCCCATATTTGGTCTTAAAAGCAATTTTCCATTCATCTACTGGATTCATTCAAATCTGATGGTAACCATTTTTTCGATCAATTTTAGAATAAAATTTGGATCCATGTAATTGATCCAACAGGTCATCTTGACGAGGAATAGTATGGCGATACTTTACCGATATCTTGTTGATTGCTCTACAATTCATGCACATCCTCTAAGTTCCGTCCTTTTTGGGTGCCAATAGGACGGGAACGAAAAGGCTGATTCTCTCTCTTACAAAACCGTTCTCAAGCAACTCCTCAACTTGCCTTTGAAACTCTTTTGTCTTTTCTGGATTACTCCTATAAGTAGGCCTATTTGGAATTTGTGCTCCAGGTGCAAAGTCAATTTGGTGCTCAATGCCACTCAAAGGTGGTAGAAATTTAGGGATATCCTCAGGGAATATATCATCAAAATGCATCAAAAGAGAAGAAACACTACTTGGAAAAGAAGAAGTTAGTAACTCCAAATTAATCAAAACTTCTTTCTATGTCAGCAGTACAATAGGCAGCCCCTCTTTTCTTGCGTTCAAACACTCTTTGGCTTTTATGTATAAACTCTCCTTTTTTTATTTGCTTATTTCCGCTCATCAAACTTTCCTTTCTATCACTCAAACCCTGTCTTACCACTTTGCTCAAGTAGCTGCCCTCTCTTTCTCTCTCTCTTGGCCATCTCTTTTTTTTCTACCTTTTGGCCTTTTTTTTTTTATTTTTCCTCAAGCTCACTTTTTTTCCTCCCCTTTGTTTTCCCATTACTCTCAATCTCTTTTGATCGTCAAACACTTGAGAAGGACTTAAAGGTGCAGGAGTATACTTCTTTCCATTAAACTCAAGAGAATATCTATTCTTTCTTTCATCATGAAACACATTCCTATCATATTTCCACGGATGACCAAACAAGAAGTGACAAGCTTGCATAGGAACCACATCATAAATAACATCATCCACATACCTACCAACATTGAAGGAAATCATGCATTGTTTGTTCACTTAGAGTCCACCACTATCATTCAACCATTAGAGTCTATAGGGCTTAGGGTGTTTCATGCAAGCAAGCTCTAACATGTTCACCAAGTGTGAACTCACTATGTTAGCACAACTACCACTATTAATAATCATAGAACAAGTTTCCCCACACCTAGTATGAAATATATTATCTCTTTGTTATTTACTATTGATTCCCAAATTAATAGCCATAATCCTCCTAACTACCCCAACCAAACCATTATTGAAAAGTAACTCTATATCATCTTCACGCACACCTTCCTCTTCTTCCTCTTCCTTCCCTTTTTCTCCCTTATATTCTCCATCTATAGTCCTCCTAATTATCCCAACCAAACCATCATTAAGAAGTTCTGAATCATCTTCACTTATTCATCCCTCACCTTCCTTACGTTTTTCACTCTCATATCCTCTATCTTCTCTCAAAAGAATATTTCTTCTATTGGGACATTCATGCATTATATGGCCTCTTCCATGACATTTGTGACATTGAATGGAAATAGAAGGTTTAAAAGATCTAGAATTGAAAGCCTTACCTCCATCTTTTTCATCAGCTTTACCTTTTCCCTTGTCTTCTGGAGGTCTAGAAATCATGTATTGTTTTGGCCATGGCTTTTTGGAATTGGTGTTTGGTCGAATTCTCGATGAGCTAGCTTTCTGCCTTCTTTTATTTATATATTGTTGTATCTCTACTACATCATCTATTTCTCTTTTTAAGCCATTAAGAAATCTATCCATAGTGGCCACTTCTTCTTCCATACAATTAGCTTGGATTATAGCCATATCCATAGCTTTAAATTATTCATCAAAAGTCATAGTTCGTTGCTTCATGGTTTGAAGACGCAATTGCAGGTCTCTTTGAAAGTGGGAAGGTACAAACCTCTTCCTCATGACTCTCTTTATCTCGGTCCAAGTAGCTATGTATGGTTCTCCATGTTGTTGTCTGTCTCTTGTAAGCTTTTTCCACCAAATAGAAGCATACTTAGAAAATTCAAACAACATCAAGCTTAACCTTCTTACCTTCTGAGTAGTGGTGACAGTAAAAGATGGCCTCAACTTTCTGCTCCCAGTCTAGGTACAAGTCTGGGTCTCTTGTGCCCTTAAAATACGACAACTTCATTTCTATGCTGCTAATATTATCATCTTCTACTCTACCTCGTTGTCCCATCCTATATCTTCCCAGCCTATCTATATTTACATCTAGATCATCAATAAAATCATCAATAGGGTTTTCTTGATTTAAAATAGGGGCATGGAGTACATTTCTTCTATTATGAGGCCTAGGATTATTTCGAGGTTGTACATCAGGTTGATTTCTCTTCCTAAGTGCAACTATTGTCTCATTTTGTTCAGCAATATTATACCTTATCTTTTTGAATTGCAAGCTCCATCTCTCGAGTTGTTGATGCATAGCTTGTAGAGTGAAATCATTTCTTGCTCAAATTTTGGCTTCCTGAAGAGCCTTCTGTTCATCATCACTAGCACCTGTATGAGACATATTTTAAAATAATAATAATAACAATATCACTCAAACTTTGTCTCTTGCCCTCAATTGTTCTCACCTACTCTTGCCTTTTCCCCCTAAATTAACCTTTGAAAAAAATCTGGTAGATTTATAAATAAACTTAACTTGTATCAAAGCCCTTAGTAGTAAAACACAGAATTTGGGACACTAAAGAGAGTGAAGAACCAATCCTAGAAAGAGTAGAATTTAGTTGAAACAAACCTCGAACAAAGAAAAGGATTTTTTTAGAACAAGGTCAAAGGATTAGAAAAATTGATTTTTTTCTTATTCTTAAAGATCTAGGATGCACTATGATAGCATCCGTGGAATCAAAAAATCATTAAATGTAAAGGATGAAGCTCTAGAAGGCCCCTGACAAGGTCTCAAACAAAGAAATTTCAAGACAAACTTAATGGGCTTCAATTGGCAATTAAAAGTGTCTTATAATATAATAAGAGCTCCATCACAAAGAGGATATTTGGGCCAAATCTTACAACTACTTGGAGGCCAAAATTGAAGTCCAACAGGAGATGGAATGAGGCCTAATATGCCCCAAAAGAGAGGAATTTTCATCATCCCAAATAAGCCCAAAAATAGTTTCTAGAATATATATTTAATAGTTATTTTAATCTATGTTGACTTGAGTTGATCTATGTGTATGTTGACTATATTGGTCTTAGTGTGGGTAGTCTTCTATGCTTCTAGGGAATGTAATTCTCATTTATTGAATTCTTGACTAGTTCCTTCTTTACTACTGTATAAAAGGGTCTGGTCTTCCATTGTAGAAGAAGATTGAAGATTCATATTATTATTATTTTGAGTTCTTTTGAACCTTTGTGAACTTTACTTTGAGATTTATATTGAAACCCTAAATATTTCATAGCTTAAGGTAGTAAGATAATTTCTTTCTTGTGATATCTTTGATTTTTTTGATATTCTTCATAGGCAACTAGTTTCTTTTACTAGTTGTTGTCGTAAGTTATTCAAACAAGAAGTCAAGATATGAATCTAGTTCTTGATTAGCTTATCTCTAGTGAAGGCACTTTATTTCATAACTAACTTGTTTTCATTAGGATCTTGTCAAAATCTAGATTAACAAAATCTCGGAGTTCCTGGACCTTTCCTTGGATTTCCACATATCTAGCTTATTTTTTTTGCTTTTCTTAATCTGCTTGCATTTCTGTACTGCTTCCTTTGACGACCCAAAGGGGTCAATACTTGTCTTCCTACCTATTCTATACTTCTGAGGCCTTGAAAACCTCATCTAGAGTAGCCTCGATTCGCATGCGCAGTCTGGGCGCGTAGCCGGAAAGCTTAGATATGGATTCTGTCAGAAAAATACTAAATTTTGATATTAAATTGAATAAATTTTACTTTGGTGAATATTTCGGGCAAACGGACCCAGACCCATAATTTGACAGTCCCGGAGAGTCCGTAAGAAAACGTGAGACTTGGGCTTATGCCCAGAATCGAATTCCGAGATCCCAAGCCCGAGAAATGATTTTTTGCGTGAAATTGTTTTCTAGAAATAATTAACAAAATTGGAAGTGAAATTTGATTAAAAGATTATGGTATCAGGGTCGTATTTTGGTTTCGGTGCCCGGTACAACTCTTATATATGGTTTTAAGTACTTTTTGTAAAGCTTGGTTAAAAACGGATGCCGTTTGACGTGTTTCAGACTTAAAATGGAAATTTGATGTTTTATTAAAGTTTTGAAGAAATTATGAGTTTTGAGGCTTAATTCTATGTATATGATGTTATTTTGGCAATTTGATCGCACGGGTAAGTCCGTAGGATATTTTTGAGGTTGTGTGCATATTTGGTATGAAGCCCCGAGGTATCGTGTGAGTTTTGGATAGTTGTCGGAGTGCATTTTTGAACTTGTAAAATTGCTGCTATAACTGAACTGCAGGCTTCGCAATTGCCTGGCTTAGAAATGCGAGATCGCAATTGCGAAGGGTTAGCTCGCAAATGCGAGAATGTCCCAGACCTGTAGTTATAGTTCGCAAATGCGAACTATACCGTCGCAAATGCAAAGGTGAGGTCTTCGCAAATGCGACGTCATGGTTCGAAAATGCTAACCTCCCAGTTTCCCTCATAGTTCACAAATGCGGACAAGAATCTCGCAATGTTAGCAGGGTCGGTTGCGAACCCCAGTTTGCAATTGCGATATCTGCAACGTATAATTTATATACTTAGTCGCATTTTGGACATTTCTCACCCCATTTTCAAAACACAACTTCTTTGGGCGATTTTCCAAGAACAAGACCTCTTCCAAATCATTTTTACGTTGGTTTTTACTTATTTCTTTCAATCTTTAACATCATTTGGCATGTTTTCAATTTAAAATCAAGAATTTTCATGGGTGAAATCGGGTGTTTTGGGTAGAACCTAGGCTTTTCAAAAGTTGGAGATTTGGACCTCAATTTGAGGCTCGATTTCAAAAAAAAATCATATATTTAGGTTCGTGGGGGAATGGGTAACCAAATTTTGGTTCGAACCTTGGGTTTTGACCACGTTGGACCGAGGGGCAATTTGGTCATTTTGCATATTATATTTAAATATAATAGTGGAATCAGTTTTTTGAGATGTTATTTACAAGATGTAATTGAAATGAAAGATTTGGGGCATTTGGAGTCGAATACTCGTGGCAAACGTGTGGTTTCAAGTTGAATTGGAGCCGGTTTGAGGTAACTGGCTTGTCTAACCTTGTGTGGGGGACCTTTCCCCTTAGGATATATTATTTGGTAATTGAGTGCCTCATACGTGAGGTGACGAGGGCGTACTTGAAGTAATCGTTGAAAATACGATTTTTACTTAAGATATTGAGAATGAGTTTCTCTCGAATTTGCTTTATTTTACTTGTAATTATAACCTGTGTTAGATTAGAAAAGTATGTTTAGTTGATTTAACTTGCCTACTTTGGGACTGAGGGTTAGATTCTCGGTAGATCCCCCTACTCTTTATTTGGGACTACGGGTTAGATTCCTAGTAGATACCCATGCTCTTTACTTTGGGACTACGGGTTAGCTTCCCGATACATCTCCCACACTTTAGTTTGGGACTATGGGTTAGATTCCCGGTAGTTCCCCCTGCACATTGATAGTTCGACTACGGGACGGTATCCAGGGAGATCTTTCCGTTATACTCATATGATGGACTATGGGACGGTATCCCGGGAGCTCCTCGGAAAGTTGATGGAATGGACTATAGGATGGTATCCTGGGAGATCCTCATTGGGTATTTCGTTATTGAGCTGCACATTTCTGTGTTCACTTTGTTCATCGCTTATTTGTTGCTGCCTCATAAATTCTACCTTATTTCGTTGTTGGTTCACATTATTTCCATCTTATTTCATACTGTACATTCCTATAATATTGTTTAACCTTAGTAGGGCCCTGACCTTTCTCGTCACTACCCGACTGAGTTTAGGATTGGCACTTACTGAGTACCGCTGTGGTGTACTTATGCTCTTCTATGGATGTTTTTATGTGCAGACCCAGGTACTTCATATGAGGCGCACTATTCCCGAGGCGGAGACGTCTAGTAGAGACTTCGAGGTACATCTGCCGCATCCGCAGACCAGGAGTCTCTATCTTACTCTAGCATTTAGTAGATAGCTTTCCCCTTCTTTCAGTTGCTTAGACATTCTGGAGTTAGAGCAATATATTACATTTCTATTAGCCTGTGTTGCCCGTGAGTTTCCTGATTTTGGGATATTGTTACAGGTTTCTTGATGTTAAGTTGTATATGCCGAGCGACACTTATATACAGTTTTCCTTAGCTGTTGATTTTAAGTCTCTTTACTTCTGCAAGTTAATTAAATTTCCGCATTGTTTGGCTTAGGGACTAGGTGCCGTCATGACATGTTGGCGAACTCGGGTCGTGACAAGTTGGTATCAGAGCTCTAGGTTTATAGGAGTCATGGGACACATGCTAGTTTATTAGAGTCTCGCTGATCGGTATAAAAACGTCTGTACTTATCTACGAGAGGCTATGTAACTGTTAGGAAAATTTCCACTTCATCTGATATACTTGTCGTGCGATATTTTGACATCACAAAATTCTAAACTTCTGTCTTCTATTCTCTCACAGATGGTGAGGACATGCACTACTCGGGATGATCAGGCACCCACGCTCCCTAATACAGCCGTCAGAGGCCGGGGCCGGGACAGAGGTTGAGGACGCGCACATGGTGCAGCCAGAGCACCTGTGCGAGCTGCCGCCGATCACTCTGGAGCCCAGGCACCTGGCACGCCTACTACTACCAGTACTACTCTAGCTCTCCAGGAGACTTTGGCTCAGTTCATGAGTATGTACACCACCTTGGCTCAGGCAGGGTTGCTTCCCTTGCTGCAGCCACATCCCAGGCGGGGGAGGAGCAAAGACTCCCGCCGTCCGCACTCGTGAGCAGCGAGTGGAGGTTGAGCAGGCTCCCGTTATTATTTCCGCACCACCTGCAGTGCCAGTTCAGCCCAAGGACAGGTCAACATCTTCAAAGGACATCAGTGGAGACTTGAGAGGTTCAAGAAGTATGACCCCCCAGTGTTTATTGGATTAGAATGAGAGTGCCAAAGTATTCTTTGCACTATGGGAATAGTAGAGTCCAGCGTGGTTTCTTTTACTGCTTTTCAGCTTCGGGGAGCCGCCTATGATTGGTGGCACACTTATGAGGTAGACATTCCAATCGAGGCTGCTTCACTGACTTGGACCCACTTCTCGGATATATTTATGAGAGATTTTGTCCCCTAGAGTCTCAGGGATGCATGCCGTACAGAGTTTGTGCATTTGCGCCAGGGTGCTATGATCGTTTTGGAGTATGCTATCCATTATGCCAGATTGGTCAGACATGCACCGGCTTTGGTTGCTAAAGTCCACGAGAGAGTTCACAGGTTCATCGAGGGTCTTATTCCACTCATCAGATTTTGCATGGATCGAGAGTTCGAGATGGACATTCCTTATCAGCAGATAGTGAGCATTGCTAGGAGGATCAAGAGTATAGTTGCTAGGGAGCGAGAGGAAAGAGAGGCCAAGAGGTCTCGAGATTCAAGCCACTACTCTGGTGCCCGTAACCCAGCACCGGGTCGACATGGTAGGGGTTTTGTGGGTTGCCCCATTCATTCAGCTTTTCCAGTAGCCAACAGTGCTCCAGCTCTGCCTATACCTCAGAAGCCTTACTATGCACCTCCAGTTTCTAGCGCGCCTCCTGCGTGGGGTGTTTCCAGAGGTTAGTCCAGCCGACCTAGCCCTAGCCAGTCAAGCCACCGTGCCCTCCTAGAGCTTATTTCGAGTGTGGTAATACACGCCATATGGCTAGGGATTGCCGAGACTTGGTAGGGGTGCATCTTCACAGACTGCTCAACCGCAACGTGCCCTACAGAGTTCCTAGGCTATGGTTACAGCTCCAGTTGCCGCCCCACCCGCTCATCTAGCTAGAGGTGAAGGCCAAGGAGGTAGAGGTGGCTTTCGAGGGGGAGGCTAGGCCAGATATTACGCCCTTCTCTCTCGTTCCAAGGCTATCACCTCCGACTCTATTATCACAGATATTATATTGGTTTGTCACAGAGAGGCATCAGTTCTATTCATTCCGGGCTATACTTATTCTAATGTATCCTCTTACTTTTCTCCATATTTCGGTGTGCCTCGGGATTCTTTGAGTGCCCCCGTTTGTGTTTCTACTCCCGTGGGAGATTCTCTTATTATGACCTCGTCTATCGGTCATGTTTAGTTACTATTCGTGGTTTTGAGAGCAGACTGGATTTATTGTTACTCGGTATGGTTGATTTTGACATTATTTTGGGCATGGATTGGTTGTCTCCCCATTTTGCTATTCTTGATTGTCACGCCAAGACCGTGACACTGGCTATGCCAAGTATTTCGCATATTGAGTAGAGTGGTACTTTAGATCACACTCCCAGAAGAGTTATCTCTTTACTTAAAGCTCAGCGTACGGTTGAGAAGGGGTGTGCTGCGTATTTAGCTTATGTGAGAGATGGTGGTGCTAATACCCTTTCTGTTGATTCAGTTGCAGTGGTACGGGATTATCCCTATGTGTTTCCAGCTGATCTTCTGGGCATGCCGCCCGATAGAGACATTGATTTTGGCATTGACCTGTTGCCGGGCACTCAGCCCATTTCCATTCCTCCGTATTCTATGGCTCCTCCTTAGTTGAAGGAATTGAAGGATCAGTTGCCGGAATTACTTGATAAGGGTTTTATTCGACCAAGTGTTTCATCGTGGGGTGCTTCTAGTTTGTTTATGAAGAAGAAGGACGGTTCTATGTTTAAGTGCATTGATTATCGCCAGTTGAACAAGGTTACAGTGAAGAACCATTATTCTTTGCCTTGTATTGATGATCTGTTTGACAAGCTTCAGGGCACACATGTATTTTCTAAGATTGACTTACGCTCAGGTTACCATCTGTTGATGATTCGGGATTCAGACATCCCGAAGACTGCCTTCAGGACTCGATATGGTAATTACGAGTTCCTTGTTATGTCATTTGGGCTAACCAAAGCGCCATCAAGTTTTTTGATTTGATGCACAGTGTGTTTAGGCCATATCTGTATTCTCAGAGTCGAAAAGATCATGAGCAGCACCTGTGGACTATGCTTAAGACCCTGAGAGAGGAGAAGTTATATGCAAAGTTCTCAAAATGTGAGTTTTGGTGGGATTCAGTGGCATTATTAGGACACATGATTTCGAGTGAGGGCATTCGGGTAGATCCGAGGAAGATAGAGGCCGTGCACAGGTGGCCCAGGCCGTCCTGAGCTACAGAGATTCACAGTTTCCTTGGTTGGTGGGTTACTATCGTCGTTTCATGCATGGGTTTTCATCGATTGCGGCCCGTATGACTATATTGACCTAGAAGGGTGCCCCATTTTAGTGGATGGAGGAGTGTGAGGCGAGCTTTCAGAAGCTCAAGACAACGTTTACTATAGCCACAATTTTGATATTGCCTACCGGTTCGGGGTCTTATACTGTCTACTGTTGTGCCTCGAGAGTTGGCCTTGGAGCGGTATTGATGCATGGCGGTAGGGTAATTTCCTACGCATCCAAACAGTTGAAAATACATGAAAAGAACTACCCTATCCACGACCTTGAGTTAGCTGTTATTGTTCATGCCTTGAAGATCTGACATCATTATTGTACAGTGTGCCTTGTGATATTTATACTGACCATTGGAGTTTACATCACTTATTCAAGCAAAAGGATCTAAATTTGCGCCAAAGGAGGTGGTTAGAGTTGCTGAAAGATTATGATTTTACAATTCTATATCACCCAGGCAAGGCCAATATGGTAGCGGATGCCTTGAGTCATAGGGCAGATAGTTTGGGGAGTTTGGCATATTTACCATTTTCCGAAAGGCCTATGGCGATGGACATTCAGGCCTTAGCCAGTAAGTTTGTGAGATTGGATCTTTTGGAGACCACTCGGGTTCTAGCTTGTGTGGTTTCCTGGTCTTCCTTATTTGATCGTATTAGGGAGCGGCAGTATGATGACCCCCATTTGCTTGTCCTTATGGACAAGGTTCAGCGTGGTGATGCCAGAGATGTGACCATTGGAGATGACGGGGTGTTGAGGATGCAGGGCCATGTTTGTGTGCCCAATGTTGATGGCCTGAGGGAGTTGATTATAGTAGAGGCCCATAGTTCGTGGTATTCCATCTATCAGGGTGCCGCATAGATATAACAGTACTTGAGGCAGCACTATTGGTGGAGGCGGATGAAGATGGATATAGTTGGATATGTAGCTAGATGCCTCAGCTATCAACATGTGAAGTGTGAGGACCAGAGACCGGGTGGATTGCTCCAGCAGATAGAGATTCCGGAGTGGAAATGGGAGAGGATCACCATGGATTTTGTAGTTGGTCTCCCACGGACCTTGAAGAAGTTTGATGCTATTTGGGTTATTATGGATCGGCTGACCAAGTCCGCTCATTTCATTACTGTATGTACCACTTATTCTTCAGAGCGGTTGGCAGAGATTTATATCTGGGAGATCGTCCATTTTCATGGTATTCCAGTTTCTATTATTTCAGACAGA
Organism: Nicotiana benthamiana; assembly: GCA_034376525.1. NCBI lineage: Eukaryota > Viridiplantae > Streptophyta > Magnoliopsida > Solanales > Solanaceae > Nicotiana > Nicotiana benthamiana. The sequence goes on from CM067326.1 coordinate 45,560,535, forward strand.
GGTACTCCATTTATGTCGCGGTTCTGGAGCGCTGTGCAGCAAGAGTTAGGTACTTGGGTGAAGTGGAGCTCAAATTTTCACCCCCAGACGGACGGACAGTACGAGCCCACTATTCAAATTCTTGAGGATATGCTCCGTGCGTATGTGATTGAGTTTGGAGGGTCTTGGGATCAATTCTTGCCCTTAGTGCAGTTTGCCTACAACAACAGCTATCAGTTGAGCATCCAGATGGCACATTGTGAGGCTTTATATGGTAGAAGGTGTCGATCTCCGGTTGGATGGTTGGAGCTGGGTGAGGCTCGGTTGCTAGGTAGAGATTTTGTTCAGGAGGCCTTTAACAAGGTCAAGATTATTTAGGATAAGCTTCGTTCAGCTCAATCTAGGTAGAAGCGTTATGCAGAATTAAAGGTTCGAGATGTAGCATTCATGGTTGGTGAGCGGGTATTGCTCCGAGTATCGCCTATGAAGGGCGCGATGAGATTTGGGAAGAAGGGCAAGCTTATCCCTAGGTACATTGGTCCGTTTGAGATTCTTGATCGAGTGGGAGAGGTGGCTTATAGACTCGCATTGCCGCGTAGCTTATCAGTCGTGCATCGAGTTTTCCATGTACCCATGCTTTGGAGGTACCACGACGATCCAGCCTACTTTCTAGATTTCAGCACTGTCCAGTTTGACAAGGGCTTGTCCTATGAGGAGGAGCCGGTAGCTATCCTGGACCGGCAGGTCCGTCAGTTGAGGTCCAAGAAATTTCCTTCTGTTCGTGTCCAATGGAGAGGTCAGCCTTCTAAGGCATCGACTTGCAAGTCCGAGTCTGATATGCTGAACCGTTATCCTCATCTTTTTACGGACTCTGGTACTTCTTTCTTTTGTCCGTTCGAGGATTGTTGTTTTAGTGGTGGGCGATGTGACGACCCAATGGAATCCTCTCTTATTTTCTTAATTCTTACCTATTTTGTACTTATGAGGCCTTAAAAACCTCATATGAGGTTGCCTCTATTTGCGTGCGCAGTCAGGGCGCGTAGCCGGAAAGCTTAGATATGGATTCTCTGAGAAAAATGCTAAATTTTGATATTAAATTTAATAAATTTTACTTTGGTCAATATTTTGGATAAATAGATCCATACACGTGATTTGACATTCCCGAAGGGTCCGTAGGAAAATATTGGACTTGGGCATATGCTTGGAATCGAATTCTGAGGTCCTAAGCCCGAGAAATGAATTTTTGCGTGAAATTATTATTTGGAAATAATTAAGGAAATTGGAAGTGAAATCTGATTAAATGATTATGGTATCGGGGCCGTATTTTGGTTTACGATGCCCGGTACAAGTCTTATATATGGTTTTAAGTGCTGTCTGTAATGTTTGGTTGAAAACAGACGTTGTTTGATGTGTTTCGGACTTAAAATGGAAATTTGATGTTTTATGAAAATTTGGAAGAAATTATGAGTTTTGAGGATTAATTCGATGTATATGATGTTATTTGGCGATTTGATCGCACAGAAAGTACGTAGGATGTTTTTGAGGTTGTGTGCATATTTGGTTTGAAGCCATGAGGGCATGAGTGAGATTTAGATAGTTGTCGGAGTGCATTTTTGAACTTGGAAAATTGCTGATATAACTGACCTGCATGCTTCGTAATTGCGTAGCCTAGCTCGCAAATACGAGATCGTAATTGTGAAGGGTCAGCTCGCTAATACGAGAATGTCCCAAACCTGCAGTTATTGCAAATGCGACTTGGAGCTCGCAAATGTGAAGCCCTGAATTCATGGCAGAGTTCGCAAATGCGAACTATACCCTCGCAAATACAAAGGTGAGGTCTTAGCAAATGCGACCTCATGGTTCGCAAATGCGAACATCCCAGTTTCCCTCACAGTTTGCAAATGCGAACAAGTATCGTGCAATTCCCAAGTTAGCAGGGTCGATTGCGAACCCCAGTTCACAATTGCGACCTCTGCAACATGTAATTTTTATTCTTACTCAAAATTTGGGCATTTTCACCCCTTTTTCAAAACACAACTCGTTTGGGCGATTTTCCAAGAACAAGACTTCATCCAAATCATTTTTATGTTGGTTTTTACTAATTGCTTTCAATCTCTTACATGATTTTACATGTTTTCAACATAATATCAAGGGTTGTCATCGGTGAAATTGGGTATTTTGGGTAGAACCTAGACCTTTCAAAAATTAGGATGTTGGACCTCAATTTGAGGTCTGATTTCAAAATAAATCATATATTTGGGTTTGAGGGGGAATGGGTAACTAGATTTTGGTTCAAACCTCGGTCTTTGACCAAGTTGGCATGAGGGGTATTTTGGTCATTTTACCTAAATTTGCGTCTTAGCTTTAAATTGAATAGTGGAATCAGTTGTTTGAGATGTTATTTACGAGATATAATTGAAATGAATAGATTTGGGCCATTTGGAGTCAGATACTCGTGGCAAACGTGTGGTTTCAAATTGAATTGGAGCTGGTTTGAGGTAAGTGGCTTGTCTAACCTCGTGCGGGGGACTTTTCCCCTTAGGATAGGTTATTTGGTAATTGAGTGCCTCGTACGCGAGGTGAAGAGCGTGTACTTGAGATAATTGTTGAAAATTCAATTTTTACTTAAGATATTGAGATTGAGTTTCTGTCGTATTTGCTTTATTTTTCTTGTAATTATAACCTGTGTTAGATTAGAAAAGTATGTTTAGTTGATTTAACTTGCCTACTTGCTTAAGTTGCCTTGACTGTATTACATGAAGCATATTAGGCTAGTATTACTTGTTGCTTGTCTTATGTGCTTCTTTTCTGAGTATCATCTAGTTGTGGTTGCGCATTTACATTAGGATTATGGATGTGGGACTCCGGTAGCTCCCCCGTTTATTTGTTTACTTTGGAGCTACTAGTTAGATTCCCCATAGATCCCCCTTCTATTTACTTGGGATTACGGGTTAGATTTCTGGAGATCCCTCTGCTCTTTACTTTGGGACTACATGTTAGATTCCCGGTAGATCCCCCCCGCACTTTACTTTGGGACTACGGATTAGATTCCTGGTAGATCCTCCTGCACATTGATAGTTGGAGTATGGGACGATATCCCGGGAGATCCTTCGATTATACTCATACGATGGACTACGGGACGGTATGTCGAGAGCTCCTCACAAAGTATATGGAATGGACTACAGGATGGTATCTTGGGAGATCCTCATTTGGTTTTTTGGTATTGAGCTGTACATTTATGTGTTTACTCTGTTCATCACTTATTTGTTGCTGCCTCATAAATTCTGTCTTATTTCATTGTTGGTTCACATAATTTCCATCTTATTTCATACTGTACATTCTTATTATAGTGTTTAACCTCAGTGGGGCCCTGACCTTCCTCGTCACTACCTGATCGAGGCTAGGCTTGGTACTTACTAAGTACCACTGTGGTGTACTGATGTCTCTTCTATACATGCTTTTCATGTGCAAGCCTAGGTACTTCATATCAGGCGCACTATTTCCGAGGCGGAGACGTCTAGAAGAGACTTCGAGGTACATCTACGGCGTCCGCAGACCAGGAGTCTCTATCTTACTCCAGCATTTAGTAGAAAGCTTTCCACTTCATTGAGTTGCTTAGACATTATTGATTTAGAGCAGTATATTATGTTTCTATTAGCCTGTGTTTCCCGTGAGTTTTTGGGTTTTGGGATATTGTTACAGGTATTGTGATGTTGAGTTGTATATGCAGACATGCACTTATTTACAGTTTTCCTTAGCTGTTGATTTTAAGTCTCTTTACTTCTGCAAGTTATTTAAACTTCCCCATTGTTAGGCTTACATAGTCATAGGGACTAGGTGCCATCGCGACATGTTCACGGAGAGCGAACTGGGGTTGTGACACTTATGCATTTTATCTACTTAATTTCTTTAAGTTCTTGGATCTCGCAACATTGTGTCATCAAGTGGTATCAGAGAAGTTGTATCAAGATTCTGTTCTAGATAAATCTTGGGGATTTACTGAATAAATGAGCAAAAAAAAAAGTTAACAAAAACGTTATTGTAGTAGTGAATAGTTAACTATAAAAAAAGTAAAAAAAATGAAAAAAAGGAAGATTAATATTATTACTATTGTGAGATCTTTTGAACCTCTGTGAACTTTACTTTGAGATTTATCTTGCAACCCTAACTAGTTCATAGCTTAAGGTAGTAAGATACGACTAGTTTCTTTTACTAGCTGCTTTCATAAGTTATTCAAACTAGAAGTCAAGATCCAAATCTAGTTCTTGATTAGCTTTTCTTTAGTGAGGGCAATTGGTTTCATAACCAACTTGATATCATTAGGATTTTGTAAAAATCTAGATTAACATAATCTCGAAGTTCTTGGACCTTTTCTTGGATTTTGACATATCTACTTTATTTTTCTTGCTTTTCTTAATCTGCTTGCATTTCTTTAGTGCCTTCGTATTTCATCAACTTATTTTCTTTAAGTTATTGGATCTCCCAACCTTTGTGTTATCAGGCAGGGACTCTCTTATGGTTTTACTCTGGACAATCAGAGAGTGGCAACTAACAGTGCACAACCCAGCCCACCTAGCTAGGGTGACGGTGGAAGCACTGAACAAGGCACTAGCAGCCTTTGGACCTATCCTATGGAAATCAATGGTCAACAGCAACAACAACTCTCAATTAACGGATCCTCAAACCCTCAACAACCATATTCTACAGATCTTCCAACCCTAACCTTCTTTTCAGACTGATGAAAGAGGACCCAACAGCGGAGCTCGTCTTTGTCATGATCGACTAGCCTGCCCAATGCAACCCATCATCTTCTGCTATAAAAGGGAAGACCAACTCATCACCCCTTCAGAATATCGAGAAAGGAATCTCTAAAGCTCTTGAGATACTTAGAAAAAGAACGCCTCAGAAAATCTGGAATTAACTTATGCCACACCAAGAACGGACTCACTTCTCCTGAACACAGTGAGGTCGATAGAGTTCAACACAGAAAGAAGCGAGATAGTAGTGGTGTTGTGTCCCACCACAACGACCAAGTGTGGAATGAGCCTAGTCTTAGCCCAAACACACGGTCCGTTGAAACCTCTTCTAAACCTAACTCCAATCCCGAGTCTAAAGAGAAAGTACCCCCACCTCAAAGGTCGAGTCTGCAAAGGACCAAGGAGCCCTTAACAGGGATCTCACCAACCGCCCACAACTCCAATAATGAACTGCATTATTTGGAATGTTAGGGGTGGAAACAATGTCGAGTTCAAACGGCACTGTTTTGAAATGGTAAAAATGCACAAGCTTGCCACGCTTGTGTTGCTTGAAATGAAGATGGCAGACCACTAGTCCTTGGCCTAGAAACTACAGTTCGATATGATCATCCAGTCTCCGGCAGTAGGCCCATCTGTGGGTATTCTATTTATGTGGAAGGAAGAGTTCATGACTGTTGAAGAAGTGGTTACTACTCCCCAAGGTATAGATGTAATGGTGAAGGTAAGTCCAGACTACCCTCCATGGCTATTTTCTGCTATTTATGATAGAAATCTCTTAGTAAATAGGAAACTCCTATAGGAGCGCCTAATCACAATATCAGAAACAATAAAAACAAATTGGTTTATAGGAGGAGACTTCAATAAAGTCTTAAAAGTCAGGGAAAAATTTGGGGGTAGCCCCATAAACCTGAGCCGCAACAACCTATTTTAGAATTGTATCAATAAATGTAATCTAATAGACCTATGCTATAAAGGAAACAAATACGCTTATACTAATAAAAGGTGCAGTAAAAAAACCTCTTTATTTCTGGAAAGAATAGATAGGTGCTTTGCTAATGAAGGTTAGATTGAGCAGTACCCTGAAGCTATTGTACTTCACCTCCCTAGGACCTACCTAAATCATTGCCCTTTTCAAATTAACCCGGTAGGGCCTCCAAACAATAAACCATCAAGGCCCTTCAGAATTGAGTCAATGTGGGCTAGCCACCCTTTCTTCCCCAACATCATCAATAATGCCTTCTTTGACCAATCCACCCTTCTTCAATCTACGGAAAGTTTTAAGACCCTGATAACCAAGTGGAACCAAGAGGTATTTAGAAACATATTCCATCAAAAGAAGAGACGCCTGGAAAGAATCTCTATAATCTAAAAGTCTCCTAGCTACCAATTCAGTAGCTACACGTTTCACCTTGAAATAGAGCTAAATGCTGAACTCAACCTAATCCTCAAAAGAGAAGAAGACTTTAGGAAACTTAAGTCTAGAATCAACTGACTAAATGAGGGTGATGCTAGCACTAGATTATTTAACACATCCACACTTAATAAAAGAAGAACAAAATCCGCTCCCTTAAAGAAGAGAATGGGAATTGGCTTCATGACCAAAAAGACATCAATTTAGCAATTGTGGGATTCTTTACTGATCTATACACAACTTCAGACACAGGAGCCCCCTGGGAAACCGTTGATCACTCCACCATGGAACTCATTTTGTCCCAAAGTCAAATAGCTTTTATGGACAAGACCCTCCAAGTGAGTGAGATTACAAGGGCTGTCTTCTCCAATAAACCCTTCAAATCTCCTGGACCAGATGTCCTTAACCCCTTCTTCTACCAAAAGTATTAGGATATCATAGGGGATTCTATCACAAACTTCTTCCAAAAATTCCTCCACAAGCTCCATGGATAGCACCATGAACCAAACTTTTCTATTCCGAATCCCAAAATTCCCCCAAGCTTCAATGCTAAAGTATTTCAGACCCATTGGTCTTTGTAACACCATCTATAAGTCAGTCGCAAAAATTATTGTAAATAGGATAAAGCCTATCCTCCCCCACATTATTGGGCCAAACCAAGCAAGCTTCCTATCTAATATAAGGGCTAGTGAATATGCCATCATTGTTTAGGAGTATATCACCCACTTCAGGAAAATGAAGGGGAAGACTGGCAACATGATCCTATAAATAGACCTAGAGAAGGCTTTGACAGGCTAGACTGGTCTTTTATTAGAGATACTCTTGTCACACCTCCTTTTTATCACCACAACCCGCGAAGGGTGTAGAAAGGATGTTTTTTCCAATTAAAGAACAATCGAAATGAGATTCATTTATTTAATAATTTCAAAGTCTCCACTTGGGATAATTAATGGTGTCCCAAGTCACCGGTTAAAATGCTGAATCAAGGAAGGTTTGACTCTGTATGTAGCTTGCAAGCTAGAAATCCGGGTAAGGAATTCTATTAACTCGGGAGAAGGTGTTAGGCACTCCCGAATGCCGTGGTTCTAGCACGGTCTCTCAACTGTTATATTCGGCTTAATTATATGATGTTAATACATTCTTGTACCTATGGACAAATTTTTATTTTTAACCACTTTTATTTAATTTTAAGAAGATTGCAACGTTGTTAAAATACATCTCGAACCACGTCAGATAAATGCACCAGTGGCTTTTGACATATTTAAACATTGTCAGGATTTGGATTTGGGTCACATAAATGAGCACCCATAATTAGGAAGATACATTATTTAACAAACGCGCCTAAAGCAATATCGTATCCTTAAGTTTGCGAGGGCCACAGAAATTTGCTAAATGGTGCACCTCGGGTTCTAAGGTTGAATTATTAACTAAGCGAGGGACATGCACTTGAGATTTATTTGGCACGACACACCAGGAGATATTGAATTTAAAAGCTCTTGTGATCGAATAACTTTGATACCGACTAGGAAAAGTTAGCAACAAGTTGAGGCCAAGAGAAATCGGTATTTTTAAGTGCATGAAATCATTAGCATTATTACTAAATCTCAATATTTTTGCATCAGTATGTTGTACTTTAGATATAGTCAACAATTAGAAGTATATTTTCTTCCTACTAAAGTTAATCCATGTGCACTATTAATTACAAGTTGATTTTGAGGAGTAAAACAGAGCCACTATCGGAACTATTTGAAAGGTTTCGACATAATTACACTTCTCCAAATTCGATTTTAAATCATAGTTACACCTTCGACTCTTTGAATGTTTAATGTTACGTATAGCCTGGATATCACTAAGCGAAAATGTTCCAGAAAGCATCGAACTAAATCCCAAACATATTCACAAATGGGCCTGAGTGTGCGATGCACAAATTGAGCTTAGTTTGAGCTTGAAAGCCCAAGTAAATCCCAAAGTCAAATTCAGAGGATCAGACTCGAAGTCGAGTCTTGACCAACGACTGATCTATCATATTCAATATGCTGATTATTCGTAATCAACTTTACTTGTACGTTCAACAGTAGCCACATCCTACTTAGCAGTCCATAATAAACTTCATAAATACATCAGAGATCTAATACCAACTGAACCTTCTACCAACAACATATCTAGATAATTGGATAATGGGGATAACAATACTCAAAATCCCTAGATGTAACTTCATATCATGCTGAACTAAAGAAGTTGATATAACAAACTATGTAAAAAGACAAAAGGGACAGAACATCTAGTAAAGAGAACATGTTCTTCATTTATCCTCATCAATACACTTCATGAGCAACTTTTACATGCCTAAAACAAGAGAGGTGTACCTGGAAATTGAAAAGCAAAAAGGATGTGAGGAAAAAACATACACCAGCAACATAGGATCAACAGATAAACAACTAGCTTTTTTAAAACAAAACCCAGAAAGTGAAGCAAACAGTCTATAAAATCAGCTTCAAGCCCAGCAATCAAAATCAAACTGGAAATGAACCAAAAACTTGAACATCATCTGATTCAACTCATTTTAACCTTTAGTTGCACAGAAATTAACTCAGTATGGATATCATAGGAATTTCTAAGGATTTTTTTGATAGAACAGTAATTTTTTTGTATTTTCAGCCGTATATGATTTTCGGGATTTCTTAGCTTTCCGAAAACTCTACCTTCAAAGGCAAGTTTAATGTGTATTTATAGGGCAGCAAATTGGGCAGCCCTGCTAAATTTAGTTTACCCTCTTAGGTCCCTTTCTAGTTTTTTGTTTTTGTTGAAACACGTTCTCAAGTCGCTAAACTAAACGTGTGTTCATATTTGTAGGTTTTGATAAATGACAAACCGACGTGAACGGAACATTAACATATGCCGAAGTCCAAGCACAAGAGAAACAAAGATCAAGATTAAGTAAAGCAACAAAGTTATACGTGAGTCGTTCTATAATTGTGATCTTGATCCGACAATTGATTCAAGACTTGGCTTCTCTCGTAAAATCATTTTTATCAAACCATGCATCTTTAATTTAAAGCAAAATGATTTTCAAACATTTCTTTTTAACCAAAATGAATTCTAAACATGTCTTTCAAGTGGAAAAAAAAATTGATTATGTACTTTATGATAATCGATTATGTTAAAACAGTGTACACCAGATTTTACAAAGCTGTAAGATAATCGATTATGTACCTTATGATAATCGATTATGTTAAGGCAGTGTACAGCAAATTTTACAAAGCTGCAAGATAATCGATTATGTACCTTATGATAATCGATTATGTTAAGGCAGTGTTCACCAGATTTTTCAAAGCTACAAGATAATCGATTATGTGCCTTAGACTAATCGATTATGTTGAGACAGTGAGCATCAGATTTTACAAAGTAGAAAATAATCGATTATGGCTTTTCTGGTAATCGATTATATTAAAGACCGTTGCCAAAGTATTTTCAAACACAAAAAGATAATCGATTATATATAATCAGACAATCGATTATGTTAAGCATAAAATCGGGGATTGATTTTTGAACGTTGTCAGGTAATCGATTATACGATTTGGATAATCGATTACTATGCTTAAAATCGGGGATTGATTTTTGAACGTTGTCAGGTAATCGATTATACGATTTGGATAATCGATTATTATGCTTAAAATCTGGGAATGATTTTTAGATGATTGGCAGATAATCGATTATGCAGAATCAGATAATCGATTATCCTAGCACAAAATCAGCAATTTGTGATTGGCAATTAAGCAACGGTTTTGGGTGTTTTGAGCACTATAAATACAACTCAAATTCACTCTTCTAAGGACAATAACTGATTACATTCTTGCTAAAGCTTACATATGCAATCATTTTATATTCATTTCATAAGTTTTTGAGAGCCAAACTCTTGACGAAGTTGTTGTGTTCTTGAGCGTATTGTTTTTACTCATATCTACTCTATAAAGAGAGTCTTGTCTTGAGTGCTAAGTGTTTGTACACACTTGAAGGGATAGTCTAATCCCTTGTTGTAAGAAGGAAGGGTAGTTCCTTGGTTTGAAGTCTTGAGGTGCGGCATCCTCGAGCAGGTTGAAGTCTTGTAGAGTGTATATCTACGAGCAAGTGTAACGGTTTGTTAGGCACCCGTAAGCTTACCGAAGTTAGTGTAAAACTCGAGAGAGTCTCTCAGGGACTGGACTAACCACACGTTGTGGTGAACCAGGATAAAATTCGGTGTGTTCTCTCCTTATCATTTTAATTACTGCACTTACGTTATTCCTGCAATTTTTAATTCCATAAAAATAAATTATTTTTTATTGTAACGCTATTCACCCCCTCTCTAGCGTTAAGCGTATATTCTAACAATTGGTATCAGAGCCATACTCTCTGAAAGACTTAACAGTTTGAGAGAAACTTTCCATGGCTTCTACTCGTAGTGTTTATGCAGGACTAGGTGAAGGACAATGCTTCACAAGGCCACCACTATTCGATGGCACAAATTATACTTATTGGAAGGAAAGGATGAGAATATTTATTCAATCAAATATTTTCTACTATGGAAAATTATCAAGAATGGAGAGCAAATTCCAACCAAAAAGGTAGAAATTGAAATGGTGCCAAAATCGGAAGATGAGTATGATGCAGATGATATTAGAAAGGTGGAGAAAAATGCAAAAGCCATCAACATGATGTACTGTGCTGTATATCCTGATGATTATCGGAAAATCTCATGTTGCACCACGGCTAAGAAAATGTGGGATAAATTGGAAATTACCTACGAAGGTACGGACCAGGTAAGAGAAGCTTAAATAGATTTTCTAACCCATGAATATGAACTTTTTCATATGAATGAAAACGAGAAGATAGATGATATGTTCGAACGATTTTCAAAAATCGTTAATGATCTTCATGCTCTTAAGAAGACTTTCACGGATAGAGAACTTGTTCGTAAAATTCTTCGAAGTCTCACTCCGGAATGGCGCTCCAAAGCCGACGCTATTCAAGAGTCAATCGGCATTACAAATGTCACAATCGACGGGCTTAGAGGTAATCTCAAAACCTATGAATCTACTATTCTTAACCCTCCTTTGGATGATCAAAGGAAACGAAGAATCGCCCTTAAAGCAAGCACGGCCCAACCTCAAAATGGTGAGGATTCAAGCGACGACGATAACGAGTTCGGACTCGTTATTAAGAAATTTCACAAGTTCATGCAAAAGAAGTATGAACGAAAAGGTAAGCAACAAGGAGACCAATTGAAGTGCTATGGATGCAGAGAAATCGGGCATATCAAATCAAATTGTCCAAATATCAAAAAGGAGAAGAAACCATTCAAGAAACAAAGTGCATACATCTCTTGGGGAGGCGACTCCGGAGACGACTCAAGTGATGGAGAAGGAAACGAGACCGCAAACTTGTGTCTTATGGCACACGAAGAAACTCAAAATGAGGTATGTACCACTTCTAAGAACTATTTCACTTTAGAAGAATTGCAAGATGCATTTGATGAGTTGTATAAAGAGTTTATTAGCGCTTCTAAATCAATAAAAGATTTTAGAAAACAATCTTCTTCAAAAGAAAAGGATTTTGAAAAACTTACTCTTGAAAATGAGAAATTAAAAGAGGAAAACAAGTTTTATGGCAAAAGAAGCGCCGATAAACCCGAAAGCTCAAAACTTCTTGCAAATCTCTAAAGGAAGAAGTAGAAAGTCTTAGAAGCATTCTGCACAAATTCAATTCTTCACACAAAAATCTCAATGAAGTGCTTGTAAATTTGAAATCCACTAAGCACGGTATAGGCTTTAAACACGAGCCAAAAGAAAAAGTTGAGTCCATTCCTAAACCACCTAAGACTCAACTTAGGCAAAATAAAATAAATTTCAGCACTCAACCTAGAAATTTTAATCCTAGAATTGCAACTCATCCTAGAACAAATGCTAGAAGAAATAGTGGCATGTATAGACCACCTAGACAAGATTTTCGAAAACCACATCAAAAATATATTCCTAACAATAGAGTAAATACTAGAAGAAATATTGGCATGCATAGACCACCTAGACAAGATTTTCGAAAACTACATCAAAACTATATTCCTAAAAATAGAGTGAATAAATTTAGACCTCTAAATTATTATCATCCTAGAAGAATGCACAATCCGAATGTCATTTGTCATTATTGCAATAAAATTGGACATGTTGCTCCCGCATGCTTCACTAGACATAGACATTTCACTGCAAGACAATCACACCAATATGTTGCACCTAACGCACAAGGACCCAAAATTGCTTGGGTACCAAAATCTCATTAATTTGTTTTGTAGGTGTGTTTGAAGGGATCAAGTGTACTTTGGTACCTTGATAGTGGATGCTCCAAACATATGATCGGGGATGCATCAAAATTCCTTCAACTAAAACCTACGGAAGGAGGAAATGTTATTTTTGGAGACAATAACAAAGGAAAGATTATCGGCATTGGATCGGTCGGTAAGGACGAATCCTCCTCCATTAAGCATATTTTGCTAGTTAAAGGTCTTAAACATAATCTCTTGAGCATAAGTCAATTATGTGACAAGGGAAATCTTGTATTGTTTGACTCCGAAGAATGCTTAGTTATCCGTCGTAGTGATTTTAAAATTATTCTTCGTGGCTTTAGAATGGATAATATCTATATGGTTGATCTTGAAAATTCTTCATCAAGTTATGTGAATTGTCTTTTGAGTAAAGAAGACGACATGTGGTTATGGCACCGTAGAGTAGCTCATGTAAACATGAATCTTTTAAACAAACTAGTTTTACAAGATTTAGTAATTGGTCTTCCAAACATGAAATTTGAAAAAGGCTCTATTTGTGATTCATGTCAAAAAGGGAAACAAACAAAGGCTTCTTTTAAATCCAAAAATGTTGTTTCAACAACTAGACCTTTACAACTTCTACACATGGACCTTTTCGGACCTTCTAGAATTAAAGTCATGGTGGTAATCTTTATTCTTTTGTTATTGTTGATGACTATTCTAGATTTACATGGACGTTATTTCTTGCTCATAAAAGTAATGCATTTCAAGCTTTTAAAAGTTTTCTTATACGTGTTCAAAATGAAAAGAACACAACCGTCACTTCCATAAGAACTGATCATGGGGGAGTGTTCGATCATAACATCTTCGCGGATTTTTGTGACGAACTCGGTATTGAACATACCTTTTCGCTCCACGTACACCACAATTCACCCTCCTCTAATTCGGGCCTTCTATTCAAATCTCAAGGATGAAGATGGTGAAATTGTCTCGAACTTCAATGGAGTTTCAATTCCTCTATCTGAGGCAAATATTCAAGCCCTCACTAAACTCCCGCGCAATGGGGAAGACATTTCTCTCTATACTAGGGAAGAAGGCGCGTTATTTGATGAACAACTTCTCTTCACCCAAATTGGCATCGGTGAATTTATTGCAACTCCGGACCATCGCCGTCCAACCATTACAAACATGCTCCCGAATATCGTCTAATTTTTTATTGCATCACCCGCTTTCTAAAACCGCGAAAATTCAATCACACAACTATCTCTCATGAGGATTCAAAACTCATGCATGCCATTATCACCGTGGCTCGCATCAATTGGTGCAAGTTCGTCATGACTCACTTATATGATGCAATTGGGGAAGATAAGCCACTCCCCTATGCTTTTGTCGTTATGACCATTCTTGTTGCTTCCGGTATCGACACCTCCGTCGGTCCTCACAATAAGGCGACAAAACATTGGGAAATTCAAGAATCTTCATTTCCCAATATCGGTGAGCATCCACCTCCTCCTCCACCTCAAAGACGTCGTCATCCGGCCCCGTCCGATGTATCCCTCCAATCTATTTCCGAGCAACTTGCCTCCATGTCCACATCCATAAATCGTATTGATATGAATGTCAATCGATTGACTCACGAGCTCCATGGATATTTTGATCACGTCCATTATCCATATGCCCAAATTGTCCTTCGGGAAGATGTATCGGATGTCGAGACGGAAGTCAATGATGATAATGAATAATGTCTTGTCTCTTTGTTTTTCTAGTTTGCATAATATTCTGTCTTTTATTTTTATGTATTTGCAATATTGTTTAATCAATAAAGAGTTAGTTATTTTTTTTTGCTAAATTCAAAAGGGGGAAGATATGGGCTATGCACACTAATACATATTGGCATATATTGAGGGGGAATTCATAACTTTAGGGGGAACTCGTTGAATATCTATATACTTGTCTTGGATCGTCATTATGATTTAATTAATATGCATATCCCGATATTGGTTTGCCATTATCAAAAAGGGGGAAATTGTTGAAACACGTTCTCAACTCGCTAAACTAAACGTGTGTTCATATTTGTAGGTTTTGATAAATGACAAACCGACGTGAACGGAACATTGACATATGCCGAAGTCCAAGCACAAGAGAAACAAAGATCAAGATTAAGTAAAGCAACAAAGTTATACATGAGTCATTCTATAACTGTGATCTTGATCCCACAATTGATTCAAGACTTGACTTCTCTCGTAAAATCATTTTTATCAAACCATGCATCTTTAATTTAAAGCAAAATGATTTTCAAACATTTCTTTTTAACCAAAATGAATTTTAAACATTTCTTTCAAATCTGGACAAACAAAATCGATTGTGTACTTTATGATAATCGATTATGTTAAAGCAGTGTACACCAGATTTTACAAAGATGTAAGATAATCGATTATGTACCTTATGATAATCGATTATGTTAAGGCAGTGTACACCAGATTTTACAAAGCTGCAAGATAATCGATTATGTACCTTATGATAATCGATTATGTTAAGGCAGTGTTCACCAGATTTTTCAAAGCTACAAGATAATCGATTATGTGCCTTAGACTAATCGATTATGTTGAGACAGTGAGCATCAAATTTTACAAAGTAGCAAAATAATCGATTATGGCTTTTCTGGTAATCGATTATATTAAAGACCGTTGCCAAAGTATTTTCAAACACTGAAAGATAATCGGTTATATACAATCAGACAATCGATTATGTTAAGTATAAAATCGGGGATTGATTTTTGAACGTTGTCAGGTAATCGATTATACGATTTGGATAATCGATTATTATGCTTAAAATCGGGGATTGATTTTTGAACGTTGTCAGGTAATCGATTATACGATTTGGATAATCGATTATTATGCTTAAAATCTGAGAATAATTTTTAAACGATTGGCAGATAATCGATTATGCAGAATTAGATAATCGATTATCCTAGCACAAAATCAGCAATTTGTGATTGGCAATTAAGCAACGGTTTTGGGTGTTTTGAGCACTATAAATACAACTCAAATTCACTCTTCTAAGGACAATAACTGATTACATTCTTGCTAAAGCTTACATACTCTCTTTGCAATCATTTTATGTTCATTTCATAAGTTTTTGAGAGCCAAACTCTTGACGAAGTTGTTGTGTTCTTGAGCGTATTGTTTTTACTCATATCTACTCTATAAAGAGAGTCTTGTCTTGAGTGCTAAGTGTTTGTACACACTTCAAGGGATAGTCTAAACCCTTGTTGTAAGAAGGAAAGGTAGTTCCTTGGTTTGAAGTCTTGAGGTGCGGTATCCTCGAGCAGGTTGAAGTCTTGTAGAGTGTATATCTACGAGCAAGTGTAACGGTTTGTTAGGCACCCGTAAGCTTACCGAAGTTAGTGTAAATCTCGAGAGAGTCTCTCGGGGACTGGACTAACCACACGTTGTGGTGAACCAGGATAAAATTCGGTGTGTTCTCTCCTTATCATTTTAATTACTGCACTTACGTTATTCCTGCAATTTTTAATTCCGCAAATTTACATTGTTTTTTATTATAACGCTATTCACCCCCCCTCTAGCGTTAAGCGTATATTCTAACAGATTTAGCATTGAGACCCTCTAGTTGTTGATTTGTTTTCCAAGTTAACTACCAAAAAGTCCGAAATTGGCCGAAAAACCCTGCTAGAAGCTTCTAAGTTAGTTATGAAAATATTTCTCCTACTTAACTTACCTAAACTACCCTTTTACCCTGTGAAAATTACCTTAGAAACCTATGGTACATGGGTCAAATGACCCAATGGTTAAACCCCCATGGTCCTAAGAAGTCACTCCAAATTTCTGGGAGTGAATTCTGAAATGAATTCAAGATCTAAATGGCAGAAACGAACCAACGACCTAACTTAAACAAATTATGACAACCACTAGAGAAGCAAATGAATAGTGTTCACAAAATTCAAAATCTAACCTAAAGTACCAATTAATGCAGAATTGAACTAAATTGTCACACCATCATGATTTAGTTAAAAGCTAAACTAAGAAAGTGAATTCATAATTCATCAGTCTGTTAACAAAAGGAAAGCACAACCAACAAAATCAGAGATTAACATGGGATAGGAAAACATGAAAGAGAACAGATGGACAAGGTTTTGGCTTGGTCGATTTTAGATTGAATTAAACCAAGCAAAAGAAGGAGGTAAGAAGAAAGAAAAACAAAAGGAAAGAAGAGAACTCACCAAATTGGCTTCGAATCATCAGACACATCTCATTTATCCCTTGTGCAACTCGCTTATTTTTCAGCAAGAATATGCTAGTAACATCTTTTTGTGGTCAACCAGACCCTGAAAACTCAGAGAACTTATGGATAGATAAACTTGCATGGCCGGAATTATCATCGACCTTTAGATCTAGAACCCTAGATTGTAAGATTCGAAAGGTTTTGTACCTATTTGAGGGCAGGGGATGATGTATTTGAGATGAGGATGAGACAGAGGTTCAGTAGTGTTAATTTGAGGCGATTTGGAGGCGGCGTCGCCGTGCACGGTAGCGAAGTCCGTGTTTCAAACGGATATTTGAGACATTTGGCTCATATTTGAGGGACACCAGGCCCAGATTTAGATACAGGAGGTTGAGGAGGCGGAGTGGTGTAGTTTTGAAGTGTTTGGATGATCGTCGCCGGCAGAGGCAATTTCTAGCCGGCGGTGCACGATGGGAGGTGGTGCCGTTACAAGTCTTTGATGAGAGAAGGGTTAGAGATGGGGGGGGTTGGGGGTGGGGTGGGGTGGGGTTTCGATATATATATATATACTTTGCTTTAATCACTTCTGAGTCGTTGGATGATGAATCCTTCACGGCTAGGATTTAACGAAGCCAAACGACGTCGTTTGGGTTGGAAGGGGGGACCTGGACCGGGTTTGGGGTCGGGTCTGGGCCGGATCATGGGTGAATTTGGGTTGGGTTTTAATTCAAATGGCCCAATGGTTTTAACTAAAAGAATTTCCAGATTTTTCATGTGTTTTTTCATTTTCATTCACAAAAATTGCTAAAACTCCTAAAATAATTACAAAATCTCAATTCTACCTATAAAATGCAACCCAATCCTGTATAATTATTATCAAAAAAAATTAAAAGAATTTTTTTTTCTAAAAATTCAAAAATTAAAACTAAAAGAGCAAATTTAACATATTTTTGATTTTTCCTTTTATAAAATGACTGATTGCTAATTAAGTCTTGAAAAATGTCAAATCTACTTCAAAATACTTATACGACATATTTAATATTTTTTATGAATATGTGTTAAATTAAAATGCACACAAAATGCAAACAATTAACAAAAATGTCACGAAATTCCACAAAATTGCAGACAAATAAAAGAGATGATTTTGTTTGAATTTATAGGAGTAATTCATGCAGGGTAAAAATTACATGCTTACAGCTGACCCTCTTTGCCCATAAACATGAAGGGTTCTCGTGCAAAGACAAGTGAGGGTACCTGAGCGATTTTTTCCCGTTTGAATACTCCGTGAGAAGCGTTTGGAAAATCTTGACCGCACCCTGCTTCGGAGGTTGCCTACATATCCTCGGTTAAAGAGAAATCAGGTCAGTGTAGTTCAGGATTTTTTGGTAGCTGGGACTACCGAAGCTCTGGTTTAACTGCTGATGCTGCTGCTGCTACTGCTTGCTAGACCTCCTTATTACACCATGTAAAAATAAAAATAATCTAGACTAAGCTATGAAGTATGGATTACAAAAGAACCTATCTATGTCTTCAAACTTGCTCTTAATCTTTGTTGCCTCGTCGCCTTGTGTATCTCCCAGAGAAACTTCTTGTTGTCTTGCCGTACTTCCTTCTGTGAAACTTCTTGTGGCCCTGCTGCTATGTTTCTTTTTCTCCATGTTGATGCTTTATTGTTGGATTTGAATTGTATTCCCTTGTTCTCCAAGTGGGCACCTGATTACTAAAACTTGAAACTTGAAAAATATTCTCTTGTTCTCTAGGTGGGCGCCTGATTACCAACAGGCTGTAAAAACAAATTGCATCATTCAAAAAAGTCTCCCCTACTTTACAGGCTGTGAGGGCACGGAAAATTTCAGATAATACCATGGGTGCGAGGGTGCTCTTGGCTTGAGTGATCAAAGTGCTGACAACCCCTGCTATCCGTATGTTAATATTTCCATCCTTGCGTGGAAACACCAAAAGGCCTAAGAAGAACACCGTAAATGCGAAAACCAGTGTTCCTCCCAAGTACGTGTTGACCTTGTTATCATTCCACCACATGTGTACCTCCAAAAGAATCTTGTTCCTGACTAAGATTGGCAAATTTTGATGTGTGCTCATTCTACACATTTATTAAGGTGATTAAAAAAAATCAAGAATTATTAAAACAAAATTTAATTATTTTATTCAAAATTTCAAAAGTTTAGTCACGGCCTTGTAAACACGGCTTTTCAACACTTCGGGGGGAAGATTTTAAGGCTGTTCCTACTACCGGCCAAAATTTGAAAAATAATCCCAAGGCAACTATTCTTGCAAAACAGCCTTCCGGTGCCCTTTTAGGGACACTCGACTAATTTTGACAAAAGTGCTTTATTTATTAGTCACAAACAAAACCTGTTTCTTTTGGTCATTTTCGTAAAAATAAGGTTGGGCCCGATTGGGGTTGCCTACATATCCCACACCCACTGTGATCAAACTAGCGTAGTTCGAGCAATTTTGGAAAAATTAAAAACCAACTTCTATTTCCTTTTCTTGCTTTCCTTTTTTGTTTTTTTTTTTGAAAATAAGACTCATTTTTTGGTTTTTGTTTTTGTTTTTTTTTTTTTCAAAATTCTGACAACACATCAGTATCATTTATGAGACAGGTAAATTCTTCCTTATACCTCACATGTTATCATTTGTCGAATTCCCTCCTTTTTTTTCAAATGCCAGCCAGTATGCAAGTCCAGAATAAATGCACAAGTAGCACGCATAATGCATTAGGATGGTCTATTATTTTGGGTGCACCTATCCTAGTCGGATCCAACCCCTGTGTTGAGTCCCCTAAGTAAAAATTCATGACGCCAATAAGTGCTCCTACTAGGACTCTGGCATGTGGTTATGTTATTCTAAGTTCAAAACCTTGGTATTGGGTCTAGAGTGTGTACCTGAACGAACAACTCGAGTCGAGGAGGGGACTACGTACCAGGAACCAAAAGGCCATCCGACTTTGTATCTTGTCCGAGCCTCTTTCTAATTCGAAGGTTTGACACTATCAGAATAGGGAGTCTCGACCAGCGAGCACATCCCCGAAGATGGGAAGAGTAAAAAAACTTTTAGCACACTAGGCACAATTATGCAATTAAATCAGATAATAATAAAGACATATACAATAGTTAATTAAAGCTCGAATTCTTGAACCCTGAATAGGAGATTCTGGGTTCGATCCCCAGCAGAGTCGCCAGAGCTGTCACACCTCCGTTTTATAATCACAACCCGTGAAGGGCGTGCAAAGGGAGTTTTTTTCCAATTAAAGGACAATCAAAACGGGATTCATTTATTTAATAATTTCAGAGTCGGCATTTGGGATAATTAATGGGGTCCAAGTCACCGGTTAAAATGCGGAATCGAGGAAGGTTTGACTCTGTATGTAGCCTGCGATCTAGAAACCCGTGTAAGGAATTCTGTTAACCTGGGAGAAGGTGTAGGCACTCACGAATTCCGTGATTTTAGCACGGTGGCTCAACTATTATATTCGGCTTGATTATATGATTTTAATACATTCTTGTACCTATGTGTTTTCATTTTTAATCGCTTTTATTTTATTATACGAAGATTGCAACGTTGTTAAGACACGTCTCGAACCACGTCACATAAATGCACCCGTAGCTTTTCACAAATTTGAACATTGTCGGGATTTGGATTTGGGTCAAATAGATGCACCCATAATTAGGAAGATACATCATTTAACTAACGCGCCTAAAGCAACATCATATTCTTAAATTTGCGAGGGCCACGCAAATTTGCTAAATGGTGCACCTCGGGTTCTAAGGATTCGATATATTAACTAAGGGAGGGCCATGCACTTGAGATTTATTTGGCATGGCACACCGGGAGATATTTAATTTAAAAGCTCGTGTGATTGAATAACTTTGAAACCGACTAGGAGAAGTTAGCAACAAGTTGATCCCAAGAGAAATCGGTATTGTTAAGTGCATGAAATCATTAGCTTGATTACTAAAGGTCAAGATTTTTGCATCAATATGAAGTACTTTAGAGATGGTCAACAATCAGACATATATTTTCTTCCTACTAAAGTTAATCCATGTGCACTATTAACTACAAGTTGATTTTGAAGAGTAAAACAGAGCCATTACGGAACTATTTGAAAGGTCCCAACACAATTACACTTCTCTAAATCTGATTTTAAATCATAGTTACACCTTCAACTCTTTGAACATTCAAGCCTACATATAGCCTGGATATCACTAAGAAAAAATATTCCAGAAACCATCAAACTAAATCCCAAACTTATGCACAAATGGGCCTGAGTGTAAAATGCACAAATTGAGTTCAGTTTGAGCTTGGAAGCCCAAGTAAATCCCAAAGCTCAAATTCAAAGGATAAGGCTCGAAGTCGAGTCTTGACCAACAATAGATCTATCCTATTCAATATGCTGATTATTAGTAATCCACTTTACTTGTACGTTCAACAGTAGCCACATCCTACTCAGCAGTCCATAATAAACTTCATAAACACATCAGAGATCTAAAACCAACTGAACCTTCTACCAATAACAGATCTAGATAATTGGATAACAGGGATAACAACAATCAAAATTCCTAGATGTAACTTCATATCATGCTGAACTAAATAAATTGATATAACAAACTAAGTAAAAAGACTAAAGCGACATAACATCTAGCAAAGAGAGCATATTATTCATTTATCTTCATCAATACATTTCATGAGCTACTTTTACATGCCTATAATCAGAGAGGTGTACCTGGAAATTGAAAAGGAAAAAAGATGTGAAGAAACATGAGACACCGCAGCATAGGATAAATAGATAAACAAGTTTTTTTAAAACAAAACACAGAAAATGTAGAAAGCTGTCTTGAAAATCAGCTTCAAGCCCAACAATGAAAATCAAATCGGAAAGGAACCAAAATCTTGAACATCAACTGATTCAACTCATTTTAACCTTCAGTTTCATATAAATTAACTCAATATGAATATCATAGGAATTTCTAAGGATTTTTTAATAGAATAGTAATTCTTTTTTATTTTCAGCCATCAATGATTTCAGAGATTTCTTAGCCCTCCCAAAACGCTGCCTTGAAAGGAAAGTTTAATGTGCCTTTGTAGTCCAACAAATAGGGCAGCCCTGCTGCATTTAGTTTACCCTTTTAGGTCCCTTTCTAATTTCTTGTTTTAGCTTAGAGACCCTCTAGTTGTTGACTTGTTTTCCAAGTTAACTTCCTAAAAGTCTGAAATTGGCTGAAAATCCTACTAGAAGCTTCTAAGTTAGTTATGAAAAGATTTGTCCCACTTAACTTACCTAAACTACACTTTTACCCTATGAAAATTACCTTAGAAACCTATGGGACATGGGTTGAATGACCTAATTATTAAACCTAGCCTGGTCCTAAGAAGTCATTCCAAATTTCTGGGAGTGAATTCGGAAATGAATTCAAGATCCAAATGGCAAAAACGAACCAACGACCCAACTTAAACAAATTATGACAACCAATAGAGAAGAAAACAAACAGTTTTCACAAATTTTACAATCCAACCTAAAGTACCAATTATTGCAAAATTGAACTAATGTGTCACACAATCCTGATTAAATTTAGCGCTAAACTAAGAATGTGAAATCAGAATTCATCAATCTGTTAACAAAAGGAAAGCACACCCAACAAATCAGATATTAACATGGGATAGGAAAACATGAAAGAGAACAAATGGATAGGGTTTTGGCTTGGTCGATTTTCGATTGTATTAAACGAAGAAAAAGAAGGAGGGAAGAAGAAAGAAAAACAAAAGGAAAGAAGAGAACTACCGAGTTGTCTTCGAATCATCAGACACATATGATTTAACCCTAAAATGGTGCAACTTTCCTATTATTAGGCAAAAATACGCGAGTACCATCATTTTGAGGTCAACTAGACCCTGGAAACTCAGAGAACTTATGGAGAGATGGACTTACATGGATGGAATTATCTTCAACCGTTAGATATGGAACAATAGATTCTAAGATTTGAAAGATTTTGGTCCTATTCGAGGGTAGGGGATGATGGATTTGGGATGAGGATGAGACGGGGGTTCCGAGGTGTTACTTTGAGGTGATTTGGAGGCGGCGTCGCAGTGCACGATGTCAGAGTCAGTGTTTCAAACGAATATTCAATAAGTTTGGATGATGTTTGAGGGACACCAGGCCCAGATTCGGAAACAGGAGGTTGAGGAGGTGGAGTGGTGTAATTTCGGAGTGTTTGGACAATCACTGCCGGCGGTGGACCGTAGGAGGAGATGGCATTACAGGTCTCTAATAAGAGAAGGGTTAGAGATATGGGTTGGGATTGGGGGGTTGGGTGGGGTTTGGACATATATATACTTGGCTTTAATCACTCCTGAGCCGTTGGATGATGAATCCTCGACGGCTGGGAATTAAAGAAGCAAAATGGCATCGTTTGGTTTGGGGGGGGGGGACCTGGACCGGGTTTTGGGTCGAGTTTGGGCCGGATCAAGGGTACGTTAGGGCTAGGTTTTAATTTAAATGGCCCAATGGGTTTAATTAAAAGAATTTCTAGATTTTTCACTTGTTTTTTCATTTTCATTCTCAAAAATTTCTATGACTCCTAAAATAATTACAAAATTTCAATTTTACCTATAAAATGCTACCCAATCATGTATAATTATTATCAAAACAATATTTAAATAAAAAAATTTCCTAAAAATTTAAAAATTAAAACTAAACGAGCAAAGTGAACCAATTTTTTATTTTTTCATTTTATAAAATGACTGTTTGCTAATCAAGGCTTGAAATATATCAAATATACTTCAAAATGCACATGCGATATAATTTGTATTTTTGATGAATATGTGTTAAATTAAAATGCAACAAAATGCTAATAATTAACAAAAAGGCCACGAAAATTCATAAAACTGCAGGCAAATAAAAGAAATAATTTTGTTTGAATTTATAGGAGCATGTAGCGCAAAAATCACATGCTCACAACTCTAGATGCCTTCAACTTCCCCCTGCGTTGATTCAAACTCACCATGTCATGCATCACTGCATCCTCCATTTCCATTTTTGTCAATGGGGAAAAAACAATCTTTCAAACCCTCAAGAGTCATCCGACTGGGTGACCCTTTGTCTCCTACCTTTTGATTCTATGTATGGAAAGGCTATCTAGATCCGTTAATAAGGCAATACTACATAACCAATGGCAAACCATAAGTATAAGTATGTTTGGACCAAAAAGATCACACCTATTATTTGCGGATGACCTTACCCTCTTTGCCAAATCCAACAATAGGAATTGCAATACCATTTTTTCAATTTTGCTGAACTTTAATGAACAATCAGGACAAAAAATCAATCTTATCAAATCTAGAATCCTGTTTTCTTAAAACACCACTCACGATACATTCAACACCACTCCAATAATTTGTCCATCAGGCACACAACTTCCTTTGAAAAATAGCTCGGCTTCCCTATTCTTCACAAAAAACAATCAGCTGCAAACCTCCAATTCATCATTGACAACATGCAATCCGGGTTAGCTGGTTAGAAAACCAAATGCCTCAACATGGATGGGAGAACAGTACTAGCCAAGACCTCTCTGAATAGCATCCCAAGTCATGTTATGCAATATATAACAGCCATAAAAATCAGCAATCATATTGATAGAATTTAGAGAAACTTCCTTTTGGACACCACCCTGAAAGGAAAAAGTTCCATCAAATTAAGTGGGAGGTAGTCATTAAGACCAAGGTCGGGGGGGGGGGGGGGGCTAGGGCTCCAAAAGGCTAGAATCAAGAACAAAGCCTCTCTCACCAATTTGGCATGGAGAGCTTATAAGAATATCAATAGTTTATGGGCTAGAGTTCTCATCCACAAATATTGCAACATGTCTAGACCAATCAATGCATTTAGGCACCCCAAACACCCTAAGTCCCCCCAATATGGAATGGCATTCTAAAGGGATAGGAAATAAAGGAAGTAGATGAGCAGTCAACAAAGGAAATAGGTCAATTTCTTGAATTACACTTGGATCCCTAATCATCCAGCAATCAGGCAAATGGTAGAAGGCCCATTAACACAAACTGACCTTAAGGCCAATGTTAACTCAATCCAAAACCTGGGAAATTGGGATACATCATCCATTAATACCCCCAAGTATTCTGAACCTATTAAATTCTGTATTTACTCCCAATGCAACAGCTGAGGAGGATAATTTTATATGGGATTTGACTCCTAATAGCCAGTTCTCAAATAGCTTTGCTTACTCTTTTTCCTAAGCAAGACTACAACCAATCTTCTCTCTAGGGAGGAAGCTCCCTTCAAATGGATCTGGAAGCTTCAAGACCCCAGCAAAATCAAATACTTTATGTGGCTCCTTATACATAAAAGATTTCCAACTAGGAGCTTTCTCCACTCTATCAGAATCAATTATGTCCTTCAATGCCACTACTGTAAAATGACCAAGAAGACATTTCCCATATTTTCTTTGATTTCCCAAACGCTATCCATTTCTTGAATGACATCCTATCCAAATCCATAGGAAATAGTTCAAATAATCACCCAGATTTCCTAGCAACCTGTGGCAATCAACACGGAACACTCTAAAAATGTCCCTTACAACAACTACATATGTTGGGACAAACTCATTCCTTTTTGTCTGTGGCACATCTGGCTAATAAGAAATAGCAATGCGTTCAATAACAAGAAAGAGCACATCAATTCCAATAACACAATCTCAAAAGCAACTACGTACCTTACGCTTACAAAGAATGACTCAACAAAGGTAACTCACCAGATCATGCTAAATTGAACCTCCACCAAGAGGTTCCTACAAACTAAATATAGATGGAGTAGCAAAGGGGAACCCGGGAATAGGAAGTTCAGTGGAAATATTAAGAAACCACAATGGAGATTGGATATTGGGCTGCATGGACAATATCCCCCACAACAAATACAAGGACAGAAATAAATGCCCTCATTCGGGGTCTACAACTAGCGGAGTAAAACAATCTAGTTCCATTGGAAATAAACACTGATTCAGCTAAAATAATCAATACTCTCTTGAATGGAAATCTAATTTTCGACACTCTAGTTTGTGAATGCAGATCAATCATCCAAAGGATGGACAACATAGTAAGGAGGCATATCTACTAGGATCCGAACAGAGTAGCTGATGCGCTGGCCAATGAAGCAGCAAAAGAGATATTTTTGAACAAATCTATGACATTGTCAGTTCCTCCGATGTTTTCCAATAATGTATCTTTGGCAAACATCCTAGGAACTAAACTAGTTAGGTCTTTTGTGGGTTGTAACTTAAATACAATATGCAAAATATTGCAACTATGGGATCTCTGAGATACCCTAGTAATGTGCCAGGTGTAAATTTTGTTTAACTAGTATAAATACAATATCCCTTTTAACCAAAAAAAAGTTTGTTACATGCATTTAAACTATCTAAGTATCTATAAACATGTGTTGCACGCTAATAATGATACATGATGATGTAAATATTTATTTATATGAAAAAATAATAAAATTTAATTAATGAGTAAAATTTTATGTTTAATAATACAACAATCATATAAATGCTGAAATATTATTATATTAGCATACTACATGAATTTAAAATAAAAGGACATCATTAAAACTTACACAAATGATCAATTTCATCATGTTAGTTAGATAATTAGGTATCATAATTTTAAAATATTTATGTGATGATATCTTAACCGATACTTCTTTATGAACAATAATTTTTTTTATATTGGTTTAAACATAAAAAATTTAATAATGATAAAAAAATAATCATTATTTGTAATAATACAAATATCATTTAAATACTGAAAAATATTATTACATTAGATATTTATGTGTCATAATTTACAAGTATTTAATGTGATTGTCTCTTAACCAATACTTCTTTGTGGATAATAATTTTTTTGTGTGTGTGTTTCCTCCTAATGCTTTGGTTGCTCTGCCTTAACTGAAACTCTTGTTGTCGATCTTGATATCCCTCTTGAAAGTGTAATATTGTGAAGACCCGGGCGGATGTCTTAAGATGTCATCCTAAGAATTTACGCCCTGATCTCGTATTAACTAATTTCCTCATATTTATTTCTGATATTTTGAGTTACTGGGATGTTCGGTTTTGAGTTTCAGAGAGTTTAAGTGTTGAAAATTTAATCATAGTCGAAAAAGTGTGAAGACGGCCTTGAAATGGAATTCCAATGATTCCATTAGATCCGCTGAGTGATTTAGGGCTTGAGGGTGTGACCTGATCATGTTTTAGAGGTTCGTGTCTAATTTAGGTTTGAAATGCCAGAAGTCAAATTTTTAATGTTTTAGGTTCGATAGTGAGATTTTGATCCGAGGGCCAGAATGAAATGTCAGAAGTTGGAGTAGCTTCATAGTGTTAAATGTGGCGTTTGTGTAAAATTTTAGGTCATTCAGACGAGGTTTGATAGACTTTTTGATCAAAAGCGTATTTTTAGAGTTTTGGAGCTCTTAGGCTAGAATCCGTGACTGATTCATCATTTCGATGATGTTTTAAGTGTTTTAAGGATTGGTATAAGTTTGGACAGTGGTATTAGACTTGTTTGTGATTTTGGTTGAGGTCTCGAGGGTCCCCAAATGGTTTCTGAAGGTTTTCGGAAGTGTTTGGAGTTGCTTGAGCAGCTTCAGCTGCTGGTATCTGTCATAACTGCGCCTGTGGTTGGGTCCCATAGGTACGTAGCTGCAGAAGGGGTATTGTGATCGCAGAAGCGGAATTGGGGAGGAAGAGCAGGATCCGCAGATGCAGAAGATTTACTGCAGAAGCGGTACTGTATCTCCAAATGGGGAATCATAGGTGTAAAGAAGGCTTAGTTAGTGATTCTGTGATTACCAAAGTGCGTCCAATAAATTTTGTATTTCGAGGCCTTAAAAACCTCTTTCTGTATCACCTCGATTTGAGTACACAGTACAAGCGCGTAGCCGGAAAGTCATTATGTGAAAAACTGTGAAAATGATAAAATTTTGCTTTTCAATGAATTTAAGTTGACTTCGGTCAATATTTTGGGTAAACGAACCTGCACCTCTGATTTACAATACTAGAGGGTATGTAGAAAAATATGGGACTTGGTCGTATGCCAAGAATCCTAGAGGGTATTTGCAAAACATAAACATACTAAAAATTATTTTCACACAAATTGGATACTCCTCAATTTCAAAAGACAAAAGTTGAATTCAGGGATAATAATATATTTAGAAGTACATTGACAAGCATCATAGTTTTTGTATGTATGATGTTATTGTCAAAACTTCTATATACCATATGTGTGCTATTACATAAGCTATTCGTCGTATATAAGTTTTTTCAGCAGCATGACAGATATTATTTCTTCAAAATCAACCTATATACAATGAAAGACCAATTTTAACTTATTCTATTATATATATGGCGACAATAATATACGTAAGAAATAATAAACTTGACTACAAACATGTATGATAATAGGCTATTTGGTATTAAAGTATTTAAGTTTATTGGTATCATTTTCTGCTGAGTTAAAAATAGAAAAATATTTGGTTTTACCATACAAATTTGAAATAAACATTTTATTTAGTTGATCAAAATATTCATTTATGCTAGCAAAGAAATCTTTTTAATTCTATCATACGATTTGCACAAATTGCTTTTTAATATAATGATAGAAGTATTTCTTTTATTAAATGCACTACTATTACCATTGAGATTGAAAACCAAGTGTTCAAGAAGAGTCAAATCATCTCTTATTGGATGTTTTTCTTCATTTTGGATCGGAGCAAGAAGATACTGAATACTGGATATGTTCCTACTTTACATTTCTTGTTAGTTGAATCTTTTTCATTTAAGGCCAGAAGTATAACTTTGTTAAGCTAGCTTTTACCGTCTCCTCTTTTGTCGATTTTGGAACTACTGGTAGTACTTGGCATAAATTACCTTTCAAACCATTAGTTTTCACTAAACGGTTCATTAATATCCAATCTATCTCTAGAACTTCAGGCAATTATTTTGATCATTTGACACTTATCCATAAGTGATTCATCCCATATTATCAATTTTGTTTTCCTTATAAATTTAGCAAACCATTGCTCTACTTGATATATTTGTGATGGTTACTAATCTGAAGTGGGTGGCCTCACAATAATATTATTGTAAGTATACCACTTGCTACTATTGCTAACAGTGTCATGCCTCTTCATATGATATTTGCAAGTAATGTCTGACGACCCAATGGGGTCATCACATATTTATTTTTTGTTCTGTACTTCCAAAGCCTTAAAACCACCTCTCGGGTTGCCTCGATTTGCGTGTACAGTTCGGACGCGTAAACCGGAAAACTTAAATATGAATTCTATGAGAAAAATTCTACATTTTGATACTAAATTGAATAAATATGACTTCGGTCAATATTTTTTGTAAACGGACCCGGACCCGTGATTCGCTGGTCCTGGACGGTCCGTGGGAAAATATGGGACTTGAGCATATGACCGGAATCGAATTCTGAGGCCCCAAGTCCAAGAAATAAATTTTTATGTGAAATTATTTTCTAGAAATAATTAAGGGATATAGAAACGAAATTGATCAGAAGACTAGGGTATCAAGCCCGTATTTTTGTTTCTGGCGCCCGGTACAAGTCTTATACATGCTTTAGGCGATTTTCTAAGCAATTGTTCATCTTCAAAACGATTGGTATGTGATTTCTAACTCATTTTCTTCACTCCTTAACACCTTTTTACCATAATTTCAACATCAAATCGAAGATTTTAATGGGGAAATTTGGGTATATTGGGTAGGACCTAGGGTTTTGCTAAAATTGGGGGTTGGGCCTCAATCCAAGGTATGATTTAAAAACTAATCGTATAATTGGAATCGTGGGGGAATGAGTAACCGTATTTTAGTTCGAACTTCGGGGTTTGACCACGTTGGCCAGATGGGCGTTTATGTCATTTTATCAAAAATTGCATCTTAGCTTTAAATTAAATTGTAGAATCGGTTTCTTGAGATATTACTTATAATGTGTGATTGAATTGCATAGATTTGGGACATTTGGAGTCTAGTACTCGTGGAATGAACGCGGTTGCTAGTTGAATTTAGCCGGTTCGAGGTAAGTATCTTGCCTAACCTTGTGTGGGAGACTTCCCTTTAGGATTTGAGTCTTCTTTGCTTATTGTATTCCTTGTACGCGAGGTGACAAGTGCTTGCTCTGATTTATTTGTGGAAAATTATCCCTTTTAGGTTCTTAGATCCTTGAAATCACCGGATATGAGGTTGTTCTACATACGATTGTGTCCCTGCAATTAGTGTCACCTCTATATGTCTTACTTTGAATTTATTTGTCTTTTTTGGTGTAGTGTTGGTACCAAATTGATTTTTACTTGTTTAATTGTGGACATTTACCCTTCTATTGTTACATTATCATTTCTAACTGCTTGTCTTTATTTGAAAAACATTATTTCTATCTCTTGTGCAATTAATTGGCTTTAATTGGAAAGACGTTAGATATCCTGTGTTTAGGTAATATTTTCCTAATTGTGATTATTTGTTTCATGTTAATTTCCTTGTTGTTGAACTTAGTGTTATAGAATCGTTGTTTCGTATTATTTCTTCCTTGTTGAGTTGTTCTTATTACGTTTAGTATTTCTCTGTTATGGATATTCCTTGTAAGTTGGTTGTACCGTCTATGGTGAATGAAAATACCTAAGTTGATTCCCTTGATCTGTTCGTGTATATATTGTCATTTATTATGTTGTACTTGAGACATTGATGCACGGCGTGTCTGCCGCGCAGTTGTTGATACTGTGATGCACGAGGTTACAACCGTACGGGTGTTGATACTGTGATGTACTAGGTTTCTGTCGTGTTGCTATTGGTACTGTGATGCACGAGGTCTCTGCCGTGCGGTTGTTGTTGAGGGGTTGCACGAGGTTCTTGCCGTGCTATTGTTGTTATTGATGTTTTTCACATGCGGCGCAACAAGACGGGATATGTTATATGCTTATATGTGGGTTGCGCATGTGGCGAAATAAGGCGGGAATATTGTGATGCACGTGTGGCTAAATAAGGTGATGCTTATTATATTATTATTGCACACATGGCGAAAAAAGGTGGACTATGTCAGGGGTTGATCGTAATGAATTTTGATGGTCTGTGGCGGCATTTTTATTTTGTTATTATTGTGATTGTGGGTTGCTTACCTTTATGAGATTTATTGCTTGGAAGTTGTGAGGAAACATTGTACGTGGGGTACGCTCTCCTATTCGTGTTTACTACTTGATAGATTTATTTCTAGAACACTTGCACAAGCATCACGTAGTTGTATGGCATCGCTTATCCATTATACATATGAGAATGGCCATAATTAGCCGGTTAGTGGCCACCATGACTGAGGGACTGATGGGGCACATGATGCCAAGTGTTAGATTTCAGATGCTGCGTTTTTTGTGAGTTGTGGTTTGTCCGAGACTTGGTGAAATTATGGAAAGAATGAATAAGACCTTATGTGAAAATCCTGGTAGGATATGAGTTATGGACTTTCTTTTCCCTTGTTATGTAGTGACCTTGGGATTTTGAGTGTGATTTTCCGTCGTTATGCATCATCATTTACTATTTTCTCGCTGTTACTTGTTTTTCCTTTCCCCTATTGTGGATTGTAGCATTATTGGTCATTTCGTTCAGTCATTACATATTTATATATCATTCCCGTTGTTCCTATGATTATACTGTTTATTGACCAGTAGGTGTCTTGACTATTCTTCGTCACTAGTCCACCGAGGTTAGTCTAGGTACTTACTGGGCACCGCCGTGGTATGCTCTTGCTACTCTTCTGCATATTTTTGTTATGCAGATACAGGTATTCCCACTCACTTCTGTCAGCCTTGGAAGGAGGCGTATTGTAGAGACTTCGAGGTATATCTGCTACGTCCGCAGACCGAGGTGTCCCTTTCCAACTTTCTGTAATAAGTATGGCTCTTTCGATATTTCTCCTTTCTATAGATATTCTTGAGTCGGAGCCTCGTATGTATCCCTTAGCTTGTGATTTGTGAGATTTCGGATTTTGGGAATTGTTGTTAGCTTTGATAATTGTGATTGTATGTGCCGAGTGGCACCTTAAATATATGTTTTATTTTGCTAGTTCAGCTTTAATTCTTTTTCTCCGCAATTTGGTTTTTATTTTGCATTGTTAGGTTTACCTAGTCGTAGGGACTAGGTGCCGTCACGACATGTTCGCGGAGGGGGAACTGGGGTCGTGACAAGTTGGTATCGAGCTCTAGGTTCATAGGAGTCACAAATCACAAGCTGATTTATTAGATTCTCGTGGATCACTACGGAGATGTCTGTACTTATCTGTTAGAGGCTATGTAACTGTTAGGAAATCTCTACTTTATTTGATTTCCTTGTCGTGCAAGATTTGACATTCACAATTCTAAGCCTATGTCTTCTACTCTCTCACAGATGGTGAGGACATGTACTACCTAGGTTGATTAGACACCCGCACCCCCTGCTGTAGCTGTCGGAAGTCGGCGCCGGGGTAGAGTTTGAGGATACGCACGTGGTGCAGCGAGAGAACTTGCTCGAGCTTCCGCCGAAGTACCACTAGCAGATCCAGCTAGAGCCCAGGTTCCTGACACACCTACTGCTGCTATTACTTGAGCCCTTCAGGAGATTGTGGCACAGTTTACGAGTATGTACACCACTTTGGCTCAGGCAGGATTCTTCCCCTTGCTGCAGCCACATCCCAGGCGGGGGGAGGAGCACAGACTCCCACCACTCGCACTCCTGAGCAGGGAGCATATGTTGAGCCGATCCCAGAGATTATTCTTGCACTTCCTGCAGCACCAGTTTCGCCCGAGGGCATGACAACGACTTCTGAGCAGAATCAAATAAGACTAGAGAGGTTCAAGAAGTATGATCCTCCGGTATTCAGTGGATTAGCATCAGACGATTCCTTGGGGTTTCTTAATGAGTGTTACCGCATTCTTTGTACTATGGTTATCTCTGGATCGAGCGGGGTTTCTTTCACTACCTTCCAGCTGCGAGGGTCGCCTATGATTGGTAGCACCTATGAGTTAGACAGCCCAAACGAGGTAGCTTACTAACTTGGACCTAGTTTTCAGATATGTTCCTGAGAGAGTTTGTTCCTCATAGCCTTAGGGATGCATGGCGCTCTAAGTTTGAGCATTTGCCCAAGGCTGTTAGGACCCTCTCGGAGTATGCTGTCCCTTACACCAATTTGGCTAGACATGCCCTAGTCCTGGTTTTTACTGTTCGCGAGAAGGTTCGCTGGTTCATTGAGGGGCTTACTCCCAGCATCAGGTCCAGTATGGCTCGTGAGTTAGAGATGGATATTCTATATCACCAGGTGGTAAACATTGCTAGAAGGGTAGAGGGTATGCATGCCAAAGAGACAGAGGCAGGCAGGGTCATAAAGGGAGAAAGCAGACGAGGTTAGGAGACAGAGTTTGAGGAGGCCTGATAGATTGGGGATACGCTGGTCCTTATTTTGGAGGCTGGGTGCGTCATGGTAGACGTTGTAAGGGTCAGCCAGATCAGTTCGCGCTTTTGGCTATACATGGGGATTCAGGTGTTCAGGGGTCTTGAAATACCCGTATCGCACAATTTCCACTGCCTCGTCAGTAGAGAGGGTTCTTCGAGTGTAGATATACTAGCCACATGGTGAGAGATTGTCCCAGACTTCGGACCGATGCGTCGCAGCGAGGTATTCAAGCAGGTAGAGGGCGCCTAAGAGGGGGAGGCCCAACCCGCTGATGTGTTTCGTATAGTTGGGTTAAAGCCGCTATGCCGGGTAATGTCATTCAGTTATGCCCCAGTTTGTTATGAAGGAGCATCATCTGTAGTTCATTATAGCCTTGCTTATTGGGATATGTTCCCCTATTTGTTGTTCCATTTATGGGTACGTTTTATGATTTGCGCTCTATCTATGTGATTATCCTGTTGGGAGGTTGTATGAATGATAGCTGTGTCTATCATTTGTTTCTTGTTGTTGTCGAGGGTTATAATGCTAATAGTAAATTTCTGTTATCCATTTCGGTAGGTTTGATGTGATTTCTGAGTATTCTTGGTTCCGCGCCGTGATTTGTATGCTCCACCGATATGGGAGCCATTCTGTGTTGTAAATTATAGGCAAAATTGATCTTGTAAGAGTCTCTAGATGGGTTGATGTGTGCCCTGCTTGTGATTTAGTGTTGAGGGCGGGACCCTCGTGATTTCAGGTGATTTGATATGTTGAGACCAGGCTGCGTACTGCGACATGAGTTATATAAGTATAAGATCCTCGTGAGCCTTTTACATGCTTTCATTCCTTTTCCTAAGGCATGAACATCTTCTTTGTAACCCTTTTTTCCTTTTCACCCCAAGCCAACCGCTATTGGATTTTATCATCGAAGTCTTGAAAATGAAGCATTTTTACGTGCCTTCTGGGCTCGGATTCTGACTCACCATCCATGCAAGATCTCTTCTCAAACCACCTAGAATAACCCGAATCTATCTCACCGTTCGTAGGATCTCGAACTTGGGCATCATCTTTCAAGTAGCGACAAACATTCCAAATTTGTTTGACTAAAGCCTCAGGGAGTGGGGCTTCGGGGTGTAGCTCAATCACTTGCACACTCAAATCTTCATCATCAGGCAACACTTGGTACCTTCCTACCTATCTTAGAACTCTTTGTGGAACATATGACTAGACACTTCTCAAATCCAACAACAACAAGTAACTCTTTAAGGACGACATATGTATCATCTTATTGGGAGCCACCCCAGAATCCACTCAATTTGACCATGCATTTAAGGATCTTACGTGGGATATCCAGGCTTCCACCCTTTCTGGAGAATTATAATCTTTTATTCTTTCTTCATAACTCTCAATGACATTGTCCTTTCTTGGACCATACTGCATGAACTTGGGGTAATGTTTGATATGATCAATCAACCACATTTGAAATAAAATATTGCACCCTTCGAAGAATTTTTCCCAGGACTTACACAAAGTCAACTCTCGATAAATGTCTGATAGAATGATCGGGGCAAGAGTGTGATTTCCTTTTGTAGTGAGGAAATGTACGACCATGGCTATGCGAATGTCAATCATTCGCTCTTTGTATGGGAAGACCTTTATTCCTAGAAATTTCACTATGAATGCGAAGCAACGGTGAATATGCCACGTGTCCTTGTTCTGCTTGTTGCTAACGCCCTTTTCATGTATTTCAAACCCATTTGGCTGCCCAAACTATAATATAATGTAACGACCCAGATCCCCCATTAACTTCTTTCCCTAAGTTCATTTTTGCTATTTTGGTTTGTCGGGACGTTCGGTAATTGGGTTCGGGGAGTTTTGGGATGCTTAGTCCCTAACAGAGAGCGTAAGTGTTGGAAATTGGCTTAGTTGGAACAGTATGAAGACGACCTCGGAATGGAAAACCAATGGTTCCGCTAGCTCCATTAGGTGATTTCGGGGTTGGGAGCATGCATTTTGGAAGTCCGTAGCTCATTTTTGCTTGTAATGCCGAAGTTTGAATTTTTGAAGTTTTCGGTCTGACAATGATTTTTGATCTGAGGGTTAGAATGGGATTCTGGAAGTTGCATTAGCTTCCGCATGTCATTTGTGATATGTTTTCAAACTTTCAGGTCATTCGGACGTGTTTTGGTTAGGTTTTTGGTCGAAAGCATGTTTTGATGAAACTTGAAGTTCTTAGGCTTAAATCATTGATTAAATCAATTTTCTGATGTTGTTTTAGGTGTTTAGGGATTGGTAAAAGTATTAATAGGGTATTAGATTGTATTGGTGCTTTTGGTTGAGGTCCCGAGGGGCCTCGGAATGATTTCGGGTGGTTGGCGGAAGGTTTTGAAGTTGAAGAGTTATTGAAGACTGCTGTCATCTGTCATAACCACACCTGCGATTTGGGTTCTACAGGTGCGGAGTTGGAGAAGCGGCCAGGCAGTCACAGATGCAGATTTGGGCTAGAGGAGTGGGTTCCATAGATACAGAATGTTTGCCACAGAAGCGGTATCGCACCTGCGCGAGGGAAACCACAGATGCAGAATCTGGGAGCACAACTGAAAGCCATAGATGCGGCAATTGATCCGCATAAGTGGGACCATAGAAGCGATCCCTTGTCCGCAAAAGCGGAAATCACTGTTCAGAAAAGAGAAGTTCGAGGGTTAGTTTTCAAAAGTTAGAAAAATCAAATTGAGTTCAAGGAAGGGCGATTTTGAGAGGGTTATGAATAGGAGATTATTGGGTAATGTTCTTTGATTCTTTCTAGTTATAATTCATCATTTTGTAGTTAAATCCATAATTAATATTCGAAGTGAGGATAAAAAAATTTGAAAAAAAAGGGCGAAACATCTAGACTAAACTATTGAGTTTTGACTCGGCATTTGACCTGCGATTTGGGAAAGTTTTATATGGTTAGACTTGTGAAAGTACGAGGGTTCTGACAATGTGAGAATTAACCAATTCTGAAACGTTAGCCTTAGGGGCATGTTGGTCATTTTACCTATTTTCGGGCCTTAGCTTTAATTTTAATAGTGTAATCAATTATTTTCAATGTTGTTTATGATATGTAATTAAATTGAATAGATTTTGACCATCTTGAGTCGGATACTCGTTGCAAAGGCGTCGTTCCTAGTTGAGGTTGAGCCGGTTTAAGGTAAGTGGCTTGTCTAACCCTGTGTGGGGGACCTTTCCCCGTAGAATATGTTATTTGGTAATTGAGTGCCTTGTACATAAGGTGACGAGCGCGTACTCGAGCTAATCGTTAAAAAGTCCAATTTTGTTTCTTAAGATATTGAGATTGAGTTCCTTTCGTATATATTCTATCTTACTTGCAATTATAACTTGTGTTGGATTAGAAAGACATGTTTAGTTGATTTGACTTGCCTACTTGCTTAATTGCCTTAGCTGCACTGCATGAGACATGTTAGGCTAGAACTATCTGTTGTTAGTATTGTTGTACTTCATTTGTGAATATTCTCTAATTGTGACTGCGCATTTATATTGGAACTACAGGTTAGATTCCTGGGAGACCCCCCTACATATTTATATTTGGGACTATGGATTAGATTCTCGGGAGATCTGTTGAAACACGTTCTCAAGTCGCTAAACTAAACGTGTGTTCATATTTGTAGGTTTTGATAAATGACAAACCGACGTGAACGGAACATTGACATATGCCGAAGTCCAAGCACAAGAGAAACAAAGATCAAGATTAAGTAAAGCAACAAAGTTATACATGAGCCGTTCTATAATTGTGATCTTGATCCGTTAAATGATTCAGGACATGGCTTCTCTCGTAAAATCATTTTTATCAAACCATGCATCTTTAATTTAAAGCAAAATGATTTTCAAACATTTCATTTTAACCAAAATGAATTCTAATCATGTCTTTCAAATCTGGAAAAACAAAATCGATTATGTACTATATGATAATCGATTATGTTAAAGCAATGTACACCAGATTTAACAAAGCTGTAAGATAATCAATTATGTACACCTTATGATAATCGATTATGTTAAGGCAGTGTACACCAGATTTTACAAAGCTGCAAGATAATCGATTATGTACCTTATGATAATCGATTATGTTAAGGCAGTGTTCACCAGATTTTTCAAAGCTACAAGATAATCGATTATGTGCCTTAGACTAATCGATTATGTTGAGACAGTGAGCATCAGATTTTACAAAGTAGCAAAATAATCGATTATGGCTTTTCTGGTAATCGATTATATTAAAGACCGTTGCCAAAGTATTTTCAAACACTGAAAGATAATCGATTATGTACAATCAGACAATCGATTATGTTAAGCATAAAATCGGGGATTAATTTTTGAACGTTGTCAGGTAATCGATTATACGATTTGGATAATCGATTATTCTGCTTAAAATCTAGGAATGATTTTTAAAGGATTGGCAGACAATCGATTATGCAGAATCAGATAATCGATTATCCTAGCAGAAAATCAGCAATTTGTGATTGGCAATTAAGCAACGGTTTTGGGTGTTTTGAGCACTATAAATACTACTCAAATTCACTCTTCTAAGAACAACAACTGATTACATTCTTACTTAAGCTTACATAATCTCATTCAATCATTATATATTCATTTCATAGCTTTTTGAGAGCCAAACTCTTGACTAAGTTGTTGCGTTCTTGAGCGTATTGTTTTTACTCATATCTACTCTATAAAGAGAGTCTTGTCTTGAGTGCTAAGTGTTTGTACACACTTGATGGGATAGTCTAATCCCTTGTTGTAAGAAGGAAAAGTAGTTCCTTGGATTGAAGTCTTGAGGTGCGGTATCCTCGAGCAGGTTGAAGTCTTGTAGAGTGTATATCTACGAGCAAGTGTAACGGTTTGTTAGGCACCCGTAAGCTTAACGAAGTTAGTGTAAAACTCGAGAGAGTCTCTCGGAGACTGGACTAACCACACGTTGTGGTGAACCAGGATAAAATTTGGTGTGTTCTCTCCTTATCATTTTAATTACTGCACTTACGTTATTCCTGTAATTTTTAATTTCGCAAATTTACATTGTTTTTTATTATAACGCTATTCACCCCCCCCCCTCTAGCGTTAAGCGTATATTCTAACAATTGGTATCAGAGCCATACTCTCTGAAAGACTTAGCAGTTTGAGAGAAACTTTCCATGGCTTCTACTCGTAGTGTTCATGCAGGACTAGGTGAAGGACAATGCTTCACAAGGCCACCACTTTTTGATGGCACCAACTAAACTTACTGGAAGGAGAGAATGAGGATTTTTATAGAATCAAACAACTTCCAATTGTGGAAAATTATCAAAAATGGAGAACTACAACCTACCAAAAAGGATGGAGAAGAACTCGTTCCAAAAGCGGAAGACGAATACGACGCCGATGATATCAGAAAAGTAGAGAACGGCGCAAAGGCAATCAACATGATGTATTGTGCAGTGAACCCCGATGACTATCGAAAAATATCATGTTGCACCACTGCCAAGCAAATGTGGGACTATGGTATCCCAAAGGTTCTTCACGCCAACTTGTTGGCTATTCCGATTCCGATTTTGCGGGTTGCAAATTGGACCGCAAGAGCACTAGTGGCACTTGCCATTTGCTCGGTAGCTCCTTAGTTTCTTGGTTTAGCAAGAAGCAAGTTAGTGGTGCGTTGTCCACAACCGAGGCTGAATATGTAGCCGCGGGGAGTTGTTGCGCTCAAATCCTTTGGATGAAGCAACAACTCTCGGACTATGGCCTTAGTATCGATCATATCCCTCTTCGATGTGATAGTACTAGCTCCATTAGCTTGACGAAGAACCCTGTTCTTCACTCAAGAACGAAACACATAGAAATTAGGCACCACTTTATAAGAGATCACGTTCTCAAAGGTGATTTCGAAATTGAGTTTGTTGAAACAAAAGATCAATTGGCCGACATCTTTACAAAGCCTTTAGAGAAAGAGTCCTTCTTCCGAATTCATAGTGAACTCGGGATTCTTGACTCCACGTTGATCTAATTCATGCGTTGCATTTTTATGTTTTAACGATTACTAACTTGAGCGTCGGAGGCGCCTAATTCTTTTTTTTGCAGGTATCGCCCCAAAGACATGGGGAATTATCAGACACCGGTGCAGAATAATCGATTTATCTAAAGTCAATAATCGATTATTTCCCATTTACGTTTTATGGTTATTATGCTGGAAAATTGACATAATCGATTATACAACACTACAATGGATTATCTAACAGTTTTGGCTTTGCAGGATTTTAGCTGTTAAATATAAAAATCGATTATCACATATCCCTAATCGATTATGTTGACATTTATTTTCAGGTGTTAAGTCACTGTGTGACAATAATCGATTATTTACAACAGTGTAATCGATTTTCCTATTACCGTCTCGGATGTCCGTTACTACATTTCCTGAAATAATCAATTATCTCAAAAGCACAATCGATTATTCCCCGAGTCAGAAAATCACTGGGCACACTGTGTCAGAATAATCGATTACCATAGTTCCATAATCGATTATACTCAGTCACTATTTCAAAATAGTTACCGTTTCTGACCGTTTGCTCCTTAAATTTTTGCAGATTTCTTTACTTTAATGCAATTATTCACATTATAAATAGGTGCATTATATCTTCAATGGCTTCACTCAAACATCAATCTTAGCTCCCAAATTCTCAAAAATCTCTCAAAACTCTTCAAAGGCTATTACTATTTATTCAAAATGACGGGCAAAACTTCCAAACGAGCTCGTTCCGGCAAAAATGTTGCCTCCTCTTTCGTCACTCGTCCACTAGTTCATTGTTATAAAGATGGTTCTTATTTGCGATTCAATAGTGAAGCCGAACTTATGCGCTTCATTGAAAAATTTGAAAATCGAGAAATCTTTCCTCCTCGATTTTCCACGGATCGTTTCCTTAATCACAGCGCCCCTCCATCCACAGCAAATATGCTTATGCAAAGCCAACTCCTTGAATTCCTATATCTTCACACTCCTTACATTCACCCTCCTCTAATTCGGGCCTTCTATTCAAATCTCGAGAAGGACGAAGATGGTGAAATTGTCTCGAACGTCAATGGAATTTCAATTCCTCTATCTGAGGCAAATATTCAAGCCCTCACTAAACTCCCGCGCAATGGGGAAGACATTTCTCTCTATACTAGGGAAGAAGGCGCGTTATTTGATGAACAACTTCTCTTCACCCAAATTGGCATCGGTGAATTTATTGCAACTCCGGACCATCATCGTCCAACCATTACAAACATGCTCCCGGAATATCGTCTAATTTTTTATTTCATCACCCGCATTCTAAAATCGCAAAAATTCAATCACACAACTATCTCTCATGAGGATTCAAAACTCATGCATGCCATTATCACCAGGGCTCGCATCAATTGGTGCAAGTTCGTCATGACTCACTTATATGATGCAATTGGGGAAGATAAGCCACTCCCCTATGCTTTTGTCGTTATGACCATTCTTGTTGCTTCCGGTATCGACACCTCCGTCGGTCCTCACAATAAGGCGACAAAACATTGGGAAATTCAAGAATCTTCATTTCCCAATATCGGTGAGCATCCACCTCCTCCTCCACCTCAAAGACGTCGTCATCCGGCCCCGTCCGATGTATCCCTCCAATCTATTTCCGAGCAACTTGCCTCCATGTCCACATCCATAAATCGTATTGATATGAATGTCAATCGATTGACTCACGAGCTCCATGGATATTTTGATCACGTCCATTATCCATATGCCCAAATTGTCCTTCGGGAAGATGTACCGGATGTCGAGACGGAAGTCAATGATGATAATGAATAATGTCTTGTCTCTTTGTTTTTCTAGTTTGCATAATATTCTGTCTTTTATTTTTATGTATTTGCAAATAATCAATAAAGAGTTAGTTATTTTTTTGGCTAATGTCAAAAGGGGGAAGATATGGGCTATGCACACTAATACATATTGGCATAAATTGAGGGGGAATTCATAACTTGAGGGGGAACTCGTTCCATATCTATATACTTGTCTTGGATCGTCATTATGAATTAATTAATGTGCATATCCCGATAATGGTTTGTTATTATCAACAAGGGGGAAATTGTTGAAACACGTTCTCAAGTCGCTAAACTAAACGTGTGTTCATATTTGTAGGTTTTGATTAATGACAAACCGACGTGAACGGAACATTGACATATGCCGAAGTCAAAGCACAAGAGAAACAAAGCTCAAGATTAAGTAAAGCAACAAAGTTATACATGATTCGTTCTATTATTGTGATCTTGATCCGACAATTGATTCAAGACTTGGCATCTCTCGTAAAATTATTTTTATCAAACCATGCATCTTTAATTTAAAGCAAAATGATTTTCAAATATTTCATTTTAACCAAAATGAATTCTAAACATGTCTTTCAAATCTGGACAAACAAAATCGATTATGTACTTTATGATAATCGATTATGTTAAAGCAGTGTACACCAGATTTTACAAAGCTGTAAGATAATCGATTATGTACCTTATGATAATCGATTATGTTAAGGCAGTGTACACCAGATTTTACAAAGCTGCAAGATAATCGATTATGTACCTTATGATAATCGATTATGTTAAGGGACTGTTCACCAGATTTTTCAAAGCTAAAGATAATCGATTATGTGCCTTAGACTAATCGATTATGTTGAGACAGTGAGCATCAGATTTTACAAAGTAGCAAAATAATCGATTATGGCTTTTCTGGTAATCGATTATATTAAAGACCGTTGCCAAAGTATTTTCAAACACTGAAAGATAATCGATTATGTACAATCAGACAATCGATTATGTTAAGCATAAAATCGGGGATTGATTTTTGAACGTTGTCAGGTAATTGATTATACGATTTGGATAATCGATTATTCTGCTTAAAATCTGGGAATGATTTTTAAATGATTGGCAGACAATCGATTATGCAGAATCAAATAATCGATTATCCTAGCACAAAATCAGCAATTTGTGATTGGCAATTAAGCAATGGTTTTGGGTGTTTTGAGCACTATAAATACAACTCAAATTCACTCTTCTAAGAACAACAACTGATTACATTCTTGCTTAAGCTTACATACTCTCATTCAATCATTATATATTCATTTCATAGCTTTTTGAGAGCCAAACTCTTGACTAAGTTGTTGCGTTCTTGAGCGTATTGTTTTTACTCATATCTACTCTATAAAGAGAGTCTTGTCTTGAGTGCTAAGTGTTTGTACACACTTGAAGGGATAGTCTAATCCCTTGTTGTAAGAAGGAAAAATAGTTCCTTGGATTGAAGTCTTGAGGTGCGGTATCCTCGAGCAGGTTGAAGTCTTGTCGAGTGTATATCTACGAGCAAGTGTAACGGTTTGTTAGGCACCCGTAAGCTTAACGAAGTTAGTGTAAAACTCGAGTGATTTCTCGGGGACTGGACTAACCACACGTTGTGGTGAACCAGGATAAAATTCAGTATGTTCTCTCCTTATCATTTTAATTACTGCACTTACGTTATTCCTGCAATTTTTAATTCCGCAAATTTACATTGTTTTTTATTATAACGCTATTCACCCCCCCCCCTCTAGCGTTAAGCGTATATTCTAACAAGATCCCCCAACTTATTTATATTTGGGACTACGTGTTACATTCCTGGGAGATCCTTCTGCATATTTACTTTGGGACTATGGGTTAGATTCCCGAGAGATCCCCCTGCACATTTATATTTCAGACTACAGGATGGAATCTTGGGAGATATTGATGTTGATATAGAAATGGACTATAAGACGGTATCCTAGGAGATCCTCCTTATTGGTGTTGACATGGAAATAGACTACATGACAGTATCCTGGGAAATCCTCGTTGTTGGTATTGACATGGAAATGGACTACAAGATGGTATCTTGGGAAATCCTCGTAATTGATACTGATATTGATCTTTTTTACTCAGTGTTATTTTATCCACGGTGTGTTGATTGTTGTTGTGTAACCTGACTTACTTCACGGTTGTATTCTATTATTAATACTTACTGTATAATGTTGTTAGCATTCTTATTATATTGTTTAATCTTAGTAGGGCCCTGATCTTCCTCGTCACTACCCGACTGAGGTTAGGCTTGGCACTTACTGAGTACCTCTGTGGTGTGCTCATGCTCTTTTTGCGCATGTTTTTCACGTGTAGAATCAGGTACCTCCACTGAGGCATACTACCCTCGAGGCAGAGAGATCTAGCAGAGACTTCGAGGTATATCTGTCGCGTTCGCAAACCAGGAGTCTCTATTCTGTTCTAGCTTTAGTAGTTATTCTATCATCTTCTTTTAGTTGTTTAGACATTCTGGAGTTAGAGAAGTATATTACCTTTCTATTGTGATGTGGTTCCCGTGAGTTTCCGGGATTTGGGATGAGATTGTAGACTTTCGCGTTTTATTTTTAAGTTGTATATGCCAAGTGGCACTTATATACAGTTTTCTTCTAGTTTTGCTTCATTTAACTAATTGTTCCGCAAGTTATATTAAGTTTCTACATTGTTAGGCTTACCTAGTTGTAGGAACCAGGTGCCATCACGACATGTTCATAAAGGATGAACTGGGGTCATGACAAGTTAGTATCAGAGCTCTAGGTTCATAGGAGTCACGAAAAACAGGCCGGTTTATTAGAATCTCCCTGATTAGTGCGAAGACATCTGTACTTATCTACGAGAGGCTATGTAACTGTTTAGGAAAAATCTTCACCTTATTGATTTCCTTGTCGTGCGATATTTTTGATATCGGCTCTAAGTTTGTGTCTTCTATCCTCTCACAGATTGTGAGGACACGCACTACTCGGGATGATCAGGCACCCGTGGCCCCTACTGTAGCCGTGAGAGGTCGAGGCCGGGGCA
Source organism: Nicotiana benthamiana (assembly GCA_034376525.1). NCBI lineage: Eukaryota > Viridiplantae > Streptophyta > Magnoliopsida > Solanales > Solanaceae > Nicotiana > Nicotiana benthamiana. The sequence continues at coordinate 45,604,603 of CM067326.1, forward strand.
GAGGTCGAGGATGCGCATGTGGTGCAGCCAAAGCACCAGTGCGAGCTGCCACCGAGGCAGAACCAACAGATCTTGCTGGAGCCCAGGCACCTGGCATGGTTACTACTGCCACTACTACTCCAACCCTTCAAGAGACGTTAGCTCAGTTCATATCTATGTACACAACCTTGGCTCAGGCAGGGTTGCTTCCCCTCGCTGCAGCCACATCCCAGGCTCGTGGAGGAGCACAAACTCCTACCGTCCGCACTCTTAAATAGTGAGTGTATGTTGAGCAGGTCGTAGAGAATATTCCTGTTCTTCCTGCAGTCTAGTTCAGACCATATCTGGGGCAACCGCTTCTGAGGACGAGCATCGGAGGTTGGAGAGTTTCAAGAAGTATGATCATCCAATTTTCAGTGGATTAGCGACAGATAATGCCTTGGGATTTCTAGAGTAGTGCCATAGGCATAGTAATGTCCAGCGAGGTTTCCTTTACTCCTATTCAGCTTCAGGCAGGCGCCTATGATTGGTGGCACACTTATAAGATAGATAGTCCGGTTGAGGTTTCTTACCTAACTTGGACCTAGTTCTCGAAGATGTTTATGAGAGAGTTTGTCCCCTAGAGTCTCAGGGATGCATGGCGCGCCAAGTTTGAGAAATTGCGCTAGGGTGCTATGACCATTTCGGAGTATGCTATCTGTAATATTAGATTGGCCAGGCATGCACCAGCTTTGATTGCTACAGTCCGCAAAAGAGTTTGTAGGTTGAGTAAGGGTCTTATCCCACCTATCAGATCTAGCATGGCTCGATTTGGAGATGGACATTCCTTATAAACAGGTAGTAATAATTGCTAGGAGGGTTATGCATGCCAAGGGGCGAGAGGATAGAGAGGCCAAGATGTCTCGAGAGTCGGGCCACTATTCTGGTGCCCGTACCCCAACAACAGGTCAACATGGTAGGGGTTTTGTGGGTCGCCTCATTCATTCAGCTCTTCGGGCAGCTAGCAGTGCTCCTGCTCTGCATGTACCCTAGGAGCCTTACCATGCACCTCTGGTGTCTAGCGTGCCTCCTGCGCGGGGAGTTTTCAGAGGTCATTCCAGCAGATCTAACCCTAGTCAGTCACAACCACCGCACCCTCCTAGAGCTTTTTTCGAGTGTGGTAACACACGCCATGTGGTTAGTGACTTCCCCAGACTTGGTAAGGTTGCATCTTCACAGAATGCTCAGCCACAACATGGCCCGTAGAGCTCTCAGGCTATAGTTACGACCCAGTTTCCGCCCCACCCAGTTAGCCAGCTAGAGGTGGAGGCCAGGGAGTTATAGGTCGCCCTCGAAGGGAAGGCCAGGCCAGATATTATGCCGTTCCTGCTCGTGCCAAGGCTGTTGCCTCCGGTTATGTTATCACAAGTATTATTTTGGCTTGCCATAGAGAGGCATCGGTTGTATTCGATCCGGGATCTACTTATTCTTATGTGTATTCTTACTTCACTCCGCATTTGGGTGTGCCTCGGGATTCTTTGAGTGCCCTCGTTTATGTTTCTACTCTTGTGGATGATTCTCTTATTGTGGATACTATTTATCGGTCATGTTTAGTTACTATCCGTGGTTTTGAGACCGGAGCAGATTTATTGTTACTCGATATGGTTAATTTTGACATTATTTTGGGCATGGAGTGGTTGTCGCCGCATTATGCTATTCTTGATTATCATGCCAATACCGTGACGCTCGCTATGCCAGGTATCCTAATATTGAGTGGAGTGGCACTTTAGATCACACTCCTAGTAGAATTATCTCTTTCCTTAAAGCTCAACACATGGTTGATAAGGGGTGTGCATTGCATTTAGCCTATGTGAGAGATGTCAGTGTGGATACCCTTTCTGTTGATTCTGTTCCAGTTGTACGAGATTATCCCGTTGTGTTTCCAGCGGATCTTTTGGCATGTCGGCTGATAAAGACATTGATTTTGGCATCGATCTGTTGCCGGGCACTCAGACCATTCCCATTCCTCCGTATCATATGCTTTTCCTGAGTTGAAGGATCAGTTACAAGAATTACTTGATAAGAGTTTTATTCGACCCAGTGTTTCACCGTGGGGTGCTTCTGTCTTGTTTGTGAAGAAGAAAGATGGTTCTATAGGTATGTATATTGATTATCACCAGTTGAACATGGATACCGTGAAGAACCGTTTCCCTTTGCATCATATTGATGATTTGTTTGACCAGCTTCAGGGTGCAAATGTGTTTTCTAAGATTGAATTGCGCTCAGATTACCATAAGTTGAAGATTCGAGAGCCAGATATCTCGAAGACTGCCTTCAGGACTCGGTATGGTCATTATGAGTTCCTTGTTATTTTATTTGGGCTGAACAATGCCCCAGCATCATTTATGCATTTGATACACAGTGTATTCAGGCCATACCTCGACTAATTCATTATTGTTGTTATTGATGATATTCTGGTGTATTCTCGGAGTCGGGAAGACCATGAGCAGCACCTTAGGATCGTGCTTCGACCCTAATGGAGAAAAAGTTATATGTGAAGTTATCAAAATGTGTGTTTTGGTTGGATTCAGTGGCATTCTTAGGCCATGTGGTTTTGAGTGAGGGCATTCGGGTAGATCCGAGGAAGATAGAGGCCGTGCATAGTTGGCCCAGGCCGTCCTCACCCATAGAGATTTGCAGTTTCCTTGGATTGGCGGGTTATTACAGTTTTGTGGAGGGGTTTTCATCGATTGCATCCTTTATGACTAGCTTGACCTAGAAAGGTGCCCCATTTTAGTGGACAGAGGAGTGTGAGGTGAGATTTCAGAAGCTCAAGACAGCATTGACTACATCCCCTATTCTGATATTGCCTACAGGTTCGGGATCTTGTACATTTTATTGTGATGCCTTACGGGTTGGCCTTGAATAGGTGTTGATGCAGGACGGTAGAGTAATTGCCTATATGTCCAGAGAGTTGAAGATACATGAGAAGAATCACCTTGTCCACCATCTTGAGTTAGCTGTTATTGTTCATGCTTTGAAGATCTAGCTTCATTATTTGTATGGTGTGCCTTGTGAGATTTATACTGATCATAGGAGTTTGCATAATTGTTTTCAAGTAGAAGGATCAACATTTGCACCAAAGGAGGTGGTTAGAGTTTCTAAAGGACTATGATATCACTATTTTATATCACCCGGGTAAGGCCAATGTGGTAGCGGATGCCTTGAGTCGCTGGGCAGAGAGTTTTGGGAGTTTGGCATATTTACTAGCTTCGGAGAGACCCATGGTGATGGATGTTCAGGACTTAGCCAATTCATTTGAGAGATTAGATCTTTCGGAGCGCAGTCAGGTTCTAGCCTGCGTGGTTTCTCGATCTTCATTGTTCGATCGTATCAGGGAGCAGCAATATGATGACACTCATTTATCCTCAGAGACACAGTTCAGAACGACAATGCCAGAGAGGTGACCATTGGAGATGACGGGGTATCGAGGATGTAGGGATGTGTTTGTGTGCCCAATGTTGATGGGCTACGAGAGCTGATTCTAGCAAAGGCTCCTAGTTCGTGGTATTCTATCCACTTGGGTGCCGTGATGATGTATCAAGACTTGAAATAGCACTATTGGTGTAGGCGGATGAAGAATGATATAGTTGGATATGTAGCTAGATGCCTCAATTGTCAGCAGGTGAAGTATGAGCACCAAAGACAAGGTGGGTTGCGTCAGTAAATACAGATTCCGGAGTGGAAATAGTAGAGGGTCACCATGGATTTTGTAGTTGGTCTCCCTCGGACTACGAAAAAGTTTTATGCCATTTAGGTGATTGTGGTCCGGCTGACCATGTCCGCTCATTTTATCCCAGTGTGTACTACTTATTCAACGGAGCGGTTGGCGGAGATTTATATCTGGGAGATTGTTCTTGTGCATGGTATTCTAGTTTCTATTATTTCGGACAGAGGTACTCAGTTCACATCAAGGTTCGAGAGAGCCGTTCAGTAGGATTTGGGTACTCGTGTGGAGTTGAGCACATCATTTCACCCCCAGACAGACGGACAGTATGAGCGCACTATATATATTCTTGAGGATATGTTTCACGCATGTGTGATTGAGTTTGGAGGGTCTTGGGATCAGTTCTTGCCAATGGCAGAGTTTGCTTACAACAACAGTTATCAATCCAGCTTTTAGATGGCGCCTATGAGGGTTTAAATGGTAGGAGGTGCATGTCTCCGGTTGGTTTGAGCCGAGTGAGGCCAAGCTGTTGGGCACAGTGTTGATTTAGGATGCATTGGAGAAGGCTAAGGTGATTCAGGATAGACTTTGTATAGCCCAGTCCAGATAGGAGAGCTACGCGGATAGGAAGCTTCGTGATGTATCACATATGGTCGGAGAGCGGGTTCTGCTTTAGGTTTCACCTATGAAGGGCGTCATGAGGTTTGGAAAGAAAGGGAAGTTGAGTCCGAGGTTTATTGGCCCTTTTGAGATCTTGAGGCGAGTTGGGGATGTTGCTTATGAGCTTGCCTTACCTCACAGCTTGGCCGGGGTTCATTCAGTATTTCATGTTTTGATGCTCCGTGGATATTATGGTGACCCGTCGCACGTGTTGGATTTCAGCTCAGTCCTGTTGGACAATGATCTATCCTACGTTGAGGAGCTAGTGGCTATATTGGATAGAAATGTCAGAAGGTTGAGGTCAAAGAATATTGCTTCAGAAAAGGTTCAGTGGCAGGATCAACATGCCGAGGAGGTGACTTGGGATACTGAGCGGGATATGCGCAACCGATACCCTCACCTTTTCACTACTTCAGATATGTTCTCTATGCTCGTTCGAGGATGAACGAATGTTTAAGTTTAGGAAGATGTGACGACCCGACCGGTCATTTTTGTAGCATATGCCCCGATACCCTATTAATTGTTTCCCCTAAGTTCATTTCTACTATTTTGGTTTGCCGGGACGTTCGGTATTGGGGTTCGGGGGTTTCTGCGACACTTAGTCCCTAAAAGAGAGCTTATGTGTTAGAAAGTGGTCTGTAGTCGAACAGTGTGAAGACAACCTCGAAATGGAAAACCGATGGTTACCTTAGCTTCGTTAGATGATTTCGGGGTTAGCAGCGTGTTCAGAATGTATTTTGGAAGTCCGTAGCTCATTTAGGCTTGAAATGCCAAAGTTTGAATTTTTTAAGTTTCCGGTCCGATAATGAGTTTTTTATTCGAGGGTCAGAATGGGATACCGGAAGTTGTAGTAGCTTTTTCACTTTGTTGGGATGTGTGTGCAAAATTTTAGGTCATGCGGATGTGTTTTGGTTAGGTTTTTTATAGAAAGCGTGTTTTGATGAAATTTGAAGTTCTTAGGCTTAAATAATTGATTAAATCGGAGTTTCTATGTTGTTTTAGGTTTTTAAGGATTTGTACAAGTTTGAATAAGGTAATAAGTGGTATTGGTTATTTTGGTTGAGGTCGCGGGGGGCCTCGGGATGATTTCAGGTGGTTGGAAGAAAGTTTTGAAGTTGAAGAGTTGCTGAAGACTGTTGTCATCTGTCATAACTGCACATGCGGTTTGGGTTCTGCAAGTGCATGGCCGCTGAAACGGCCAGGAAGTCGCATATGCAGGTTTGGGTAGGAGGAGCAGGTTCTGCAGATGTGGAATGTTAACTATAGTAGCGGTACCGCACCTGCGGGAGGGAAAACGCAGATGCAAAATCTGGGAGCATAAGTGAAAGCCGCAGATGCGGCAATTGGTCCGCATAAGCAGGACCGCAGAAGAGGTCCCTTTTCCGCAGAAGCGAATAACACTGTTTAGAAAAGAGAATTCCGAGGGTTGATTTTAAAAATTTAGAAAAATGAAATCATTTTGTAGTTAAATCCATCATCAAAATTCGAATTGAGGATAAAAATTGGAAAAAAAAAATTGGGTGAAACTTCATAGGCTAAAACTATTGAGATTTGAGTGGGCATTTGACCTCTGATTTGGGAGATTTTTATATGGTTAGACTCGTGAGAGTACGAGTGTTCTAAAATGTGAAAATTAATCGATTCCGAGATGTTAGCCTGAGGGGAATTTTTGTTATTTTACCTATTTTTGCACCTAAGCTTTAAATTTAATAGTGGAATTAGTTGTTAGCAATGTTATTTATGATATGTAATTGAATTGAATAGATTTGAGCCATTTGGAGTCGGATACTCGTGGTAAAGGCATGGTTCCTAGTTGAGTTTGAGCCGGTTTGAGGTAAGTGGCTTGTCTAACCTTGTGTGGGGGACCTTTCCCCCGGATATTGTGACGACCCGACCCGTCATCTCATGAGAACCGCTCTGTCTCCTCCATTTCCTGCTTCGTTACGCTTCACTATAAGTATGTTGTCTGAACGAGTTGAATTGGGTTGATTTTTGGAAGGAAATGAGACATTTAGTCTCTTCAAGGAAGGCTTGTTTTGGAAAAGTCAACTGGATGTTGACCTATGAGTTAGAGGGCTCGGATGTGGATTCTGAAAATTCGTTTCGCTTCGGGGGATGATTTGTGACTTTGGAGTGTGATCAGAAGTGATTGTGGAGGTCCGGTGTACAATTTGGCTAGAACTAGCGAAGTTAGTATTTGGCGAATTCCGGTTGGTAGGTGAGATTTTGATCTGATGGACAGAATGGAATTTCGAGAGTTACCGTAGCTTTGTTAGGTGATTTTTGGATGTGTGCGCAAAATTTCAGGTTATTCAGAGGAGTTTTTGTCGGGTTTTTAATCAAATGCATAATTCGGAAGTTATAGAAGAACTTAGGCTTGAATCCGATGTAATTTGAGAGTTTTGGTGTTATTTGTGGTGTTTTGATGAGTGGAGAAAGTTTGAATGATGATTTAAGATTGTTTGGCACCTTCAATTGAAGTCGCAAGAGCCTCGTGGTGATTTCGGGTAGCCGTCGGGATGGATTTTGGAGTTGTGAAATTACTGGTTTGCTGATATCTTGTATTTCGACATCTACGGAAAAGGGGCCGCAGACGCAAACTATGGGTTGCATGTGTGAAAGTTGGACAATTGGGGAATTTCAGCAGAAGCTGATTAATTCCGTAGGTGCGGACAATGACCGCAGAAGCAGTCCACACGCTTTAGAGGCGTTCCGCAAGAGTGGATATTTTATCGCATAAGCGGGGTCCGCAGAAGCAGGACTTGACCGCAAATGTTGTCCTCGACGTAATGAAGATCCGCAAAAGCGAAGATATTTCCCAAGAAGCGGGAATCGCAGATGCGGTTAAGGAGCCGCAGATGCGGAAATGACTGGTCAGTGTTATTTAATTTCTCCTTTGCAAAATTTTAAAGGGTTTCATCTTTTTCCCTACAGACTTGGAGAATTTGGGAGATTTGGAAGAGAGAAATAAAGGGATTTCTTTGAGGTAAGGATTTCTGGGTTTAAAACACGATTCTAAGGTGTTATTATAGGAAATTAGACTGAAATACTAAGAAATTTAGGGAGTTAGAATAGGAGTTAGGGCTTGAACTTAAGAGAGTTAAGAATGAGGATTTGAGGGGTCATTTGGACTCCGATATTGGTAATCTTTATATGTATAGACTCGTGGCGAGATAAGGAATTCATTGATGTTAAATTTTCTTGAATTCGAGAAGTGGGCCAAGGGCTCGGGTTTTGTCAATTCCCAAATTATTGATGTTTTTCGATTATTTTTTATTAGATATTGATCCGATAGCATAATGTGATGTATTCGCTCTGGTTTTGGATAGGTTCAATGCGCATGGAGGCCGATTTGAGGGGAAAGGGCATCGCGAGCTAGAGATTTCACTTGTTCGAGGTGAGTAATAGATGTAAATGACGTCTTGAGGGTTTGAAACTCTGTATTTGCACATCGTAGTGCTATATTAAGGTGACTTGCACGCCAGATAGCGAACGTGGGGTAGAGCACCATTGGGGATGTGAGACAGCATGGTCTCGTGATTCAAAGCCACTCGCGATGAGTGCGGATGGATGGTGTTATATATTGAATGCAGTTACTATTATTCCTAGGGCAATCAGGGTAAGTTAAAAGAAATAGATTAGTTAGCCATATATCTGTTGGCATATTGGTAGTAGAGATCAATTCCGCCAGCATGATCAAGTTACGTGTGTGATTTGTGGCGGTACAGGTGAGGCCTGTTGTCCGTTGTAATTGATGTTTTTCAAAAGTATTACCTTGTTATAAGCCTGTTACGTGCAGGCGGATGTCGGAATGGTCATGGTGGGTTGTACCACTACTTAGAAATTTGCATATTCAAGAGTTATGAGAATTCACATGCGTGTTGCTATGGTCCTCCTGAAATGATTTTAGTGGAAAGTTTTATATGATGAAGTGTTAATCTAATAATGGTTCCGAAGCGGTGATGAAGAGTGTATTCTAACGTATGTTGGCATGTTGGGTGTAACGAGTGATATGGAAATTGAAGTAAAGATAGAGGTAACAACTCGGTATGGACAAGGATGTCACGATTTCGGATGAGCTGGGAAAATGTCTCGACGCTTAAGGTAAATCACCATTGTGTTCAGGGTCACCTGAGGATAGTGTTTTGCGAAAAGGCTTTGTACCCTGGTTAATTGTTCTTGATCGCTTTCCAACGTTTGTGCGATCGGTGGTTTCGAGGCATGACCCAACTATTCGTAATGGTAGATTATTGGACGGTGTCCCATAGGAAGATTGTGTAAGTATGACAGTTAGTCACTTGATTGATTGAAAACTTAAACCAAGTATAAAGGTTGTGATAATATTGTTTAATTGAGAAAATATGCCCAGAGGGAACTCAGTCTATTGAGTTGTGGACTACAGATGATTTCTCCGACATTGATGGATCTTTTTATGTGTTACAAGCGAATGATGAGTTGTTAAGGACCTTTGAAAGGTAATTAACCTAGTTCAATGTGATCAAAATAGGCTTGAGGTCGGTGTAGGGAATCCAAGTTGAATTTGGGCTCAGTGTCAAGCCAAACATGTTTATTTCAGTGGCGCGCTCCTTATGGAGGAGTAGTCAGGGTGTTATTTCATTGTCAGATATTTTATGCAGTGACACACTGTGCCATGTGAGTTATGAGACGATTTGAGAAAATGCTTATGTGTTGAGGATCCGCGTATAAATGATGTTTATTAGCCAAATGGCTCTCGAGATTCTGATTGTATATTGCACCTCCGTTGAGCTTGAGTTTTGGTAGCTTATAGTGCTATATGTCCCCTCAGAGATGATGATATGCACTTAGTGTGCTTGTGACCGAAATTAGGCATTTTATATTAATGAGCAATTAAGCTCGATGTACACCTCTTTAGGTGAGTGTTACATGTGGCTCGGGTGGCACGCCACCATGAGTGTGTTATTTGGATCGAGTTGTGCGCCGCAACACTGTGATATTGATTGTAGTTTTATATATGCTCTTTTTGTATTCCTTGCTTCCGATTTTTCTAAAGAAAGCATGTATTAGTGCGTAAGTTAGGCAGTTCCTTCCAGAGTTCGTCTTCTTTTTGTATTACATTTTTATCTGTATCATGTCGACACTTTGTGGCATCATATGAGACTTTTGATTATGTATGGAGTGGCGAGGTGCGTCGGATTATGTTTTAGCAGAATGGGTTGTATTTCAAAGATCAACGGACGGCTGGGGAGGATGACTTTTCTTAATTGGGCCTTCGTAATGGATGTCAGTGTAGAGGTTTCTACCATTGATCCACTTCTAGTGTTGAGGGACTTTTCGGATGCATTTCTTATGGTCGGGCATGCCGCCGAGCGAGGTCGTGGATTTCAATATTGATTTGGTGCCAGGCACTGTATTGTATGGCTCCGATAGGAGCTGCAGTAGTGGAAGGAGCAACTTTAGGCTTTCTTGATGATGCTTTTGTTGTCATGTCAATGTGGATGCGTGATCTAGTTTGAGTCGGCTTTGTTGGCCCCGATTTGCATCATTGAGGGATAGGTCGATTCGATCATTATTGAGTTAGTTAGTGATCTAGGGAGATCTAAGAGTTTCTTTTTTTGTGTCGCGAGGCGTTATGGTTTGTTTGTTATGGGCACATATGGTGCGATTCCGTTAGGGAGTCATTGTGGAAGTCGAGCGGGAAAAGTATTTGGGTGTGACTCGGTAAATGGAGTATCGGTTATGACCTATGTGGTTGCATGGTATATGCTATTTGTCTCACCCTAGGTATGAAGATGTTCTTCGGTTCCAGACGTCAAATGGTGCGTGGTTGTCAATTTTGAGCATAGTGACTTGAGGTATGCCATGTGTAGGAGTGTTTGGATATGATCGCGCATGGTAGCATGGCTACGTGGAGATATGACCATTCGAAGATTTATGTAATATATTTCTATGATGTGAGACGGTGTCTCAGCATTTTGTTGTGATGGTACTGATGAGCTTGAGGTACTGCTCTTTTGTTTGGGGTCATTTACATGATTTGAGTATATTCAGACCGTTTCTTATTGGTGCGCGAATTATACGAGTTGTGGCTTAGGCCTGTATTGATGTGTCACGTCACCAGAGTGGTGTGTTGGATTCGAGGTGATCGTTCGGGGTCATTAATGAATACAATTGGATTTGATTTTAGCTTGTTGGAAGGATAATGTCGAGGTTCGGCTCGAAATCTACTATTGTATTAGTCAAAAGGGAAGTGTCTTCATGAATGGTTGATCTGAGAAATGGTTATGGTTTATTGCGTGTTTCATTTATTGTTGGCAGTATATGAAAGTGTTGGAATAATAACTTAGTTTATAAGAGGTTTTCTACCGATATTCGGGTGTTGTGGGCAACTACTGAGAATAGAAGTTATTGTTCGAGTGTTTGGGTTGTGTAGTATATCATATAATTGCACCTGAGGTTGCAGGGATGGATTATTATAGCTAGTTCGAGCTTATCCAGAGTATAATTGTGAGGTTCTCATCTTGCGTATGATTTTGGAAAGTGCAATGTGGTTGTATAGTTTATGGACTAGATGGATTAGGAAATTTCATCTATGTTGTGTTATTGGACCTATGGGAGATAGGGTGACGTGGGATCACCCTCGGGTATATTCTTAGTAAGGTCATTCAGCTATTGGTTGGCTTCTAGGACAACTCTCGGTATGCTCGAGTATGAGCATTTGTTTAAGTTGGGGTGGATGTGATTACCCGACCTGTCGTCTTATGAGAACCGCTCCGTTTCCATTTACTGCTCTGTTATGCTTCATTATCAGTGTGTTGTGTGAACGAGTTGAATTGGGTTGATTTTTGGAAGGAAATGAGACATTTAGTCTCTTTAAGGAAGGCTAATTTTGGAAAGTCAACTGGATGTTGACCTATGAGTTAGAGGGCTTGGATGTGGATTCCGACGATTCAGTTAGCTTTGGAGATGATTTGTGACTTAGGAGTGTGATCGGAAGATTTTTAAGTTCCAGTGTAGAATTTGCCTTGAACTGGCAAAGTTAGTAGTTTGGCAAATTCCGGTTGGTAGGTGAGATTTTATCCGAGGGTCCGAATGGAATTTCGAGAGTTTCTGTAGCTTTCTAGGTGATTTTGGATGTGTGTGCAAAATTTTAGGTTATTCGGAGGAGTTTTGGTCAGGTTTTTGATCAAATCGTAATTTGGATGTTTTAGAAGAACTTAGGCTTGAATCCAATGTAATTTGAGGGTTTTGATGTTATTTGTGGTGTTTTGATGAGTGGAGAAAGTTTGGATAGATTCGACGCGCGTGGAGGCCGATTTCAAAGGCAAAGGTGTCGCGAGCTTGTGATTCGCCAGTTCGAGGTGGGTAATAGATGTAAATGACACCCTGAGGGTTTGAAACCTCGTATTTGCACATCGTAATGCTATATTGAGGTGACGTGCATGCCGGATAGCGAGCATGGGGTAGAGCACCATTGGGGATTATGACTTGGTCCATCCCGATAGATGAATATACTGCGTATTTAACTAATATGTACTTGTTATTATTATAATTTGAGTTGATTGCTATACTTGGGCTTCGTCCGAGCTGATTAAATCGTTCATGGAATGCTATTATTGGTTTCTTACCATTTATACGTATTATTGAACTTACTCCTAGTATTTAACATTGTTTTGCAAACTCAGCCATGTTTTTCTCAAACCTAAAACTTAATAAATAGTTTCACGGAAGTTGGGATGAATATTTCTATATTATTCTGCCCGAGGGGCTTATGTGATTCTGAACTGAGCATGGGATCTAGCTGTGCAGTGCATCAGTACTATATTGATAATTATATGTGGCAGAGGGCCTAGTTGATGCCACGAGATGGCTTATATTGCGATTGGGCCGTAAGGGGCCCCTCCCGGAGTCTGCACACCCCCAGCGAGCGCGGTCGATGATCAATAAATGGAGCGGAATGCATGCCGGAGCGGGTACTAGAGTGTACCGGACTATATCTTGCATTTCGTGTTTGAATGTCATGTACTTACTTATCTGTTTTAGCATTTCCATAGTTATTGTTATTGGTTTACTGATCGAATACGATCTGGTTCAGGTTGCTGTATTTATAGAATAACTTTGTGCCTATTCAGGATTTGTTATTCTCAGCCTTTATTTATGTTTATTACTCACTGGGTCGGAGTAATCACATTACTCTATGCACCATGCGTGCAGATCCAGGTACATCTGCGGCTGAGTGAGGAATTCTCTACGAGCAATTATTTGGGAGCATCAAGGTAGTTGCATGACGTCCGCAGTCCTGATCTTCCTTCTACCTTATTTGCTTTATTTCCGCATTTTTAGAACGATATGTAGTAGACTGATACTCAGGTATTAGAGGCTCAGACTTGTGACACCGGCTTCTTTGGGCAGTGTAGTTGTTTTTATTACTTGGGATTCCGCATGTTTTAGTTTTATTTCGGACTTTTAGTATTATGATGTAGTAAATTATCTATCTTAATTAACTCAGGAATTGTATAAAATGGTTACGGTTGGTGAATTGGTTGGGCTTGCCTAGTAGTGTATTAGGCACCATCACGACCGGGGTTGGGGTCGTGACAAGTTGGTATCAGAGACTAGGTTACTTGGTCTCGCGAGTCATGAGCCAGTTTAGTAGATTCTCGCGGATTGGTACGGAGACGTCTGTACTTATCCCTAGGAGGCTGCAAAACCTTTAGGAAAACTTCACATTCTTGAATTCTTACCGTGCGTCCTTGATTCAATTTGAAAGAAAACTGTTGAAATTCCTTCCACGCGTTTGTATGTGCGCATGAGCGCTCAGTATCAGAAGTGCCTTGATGGCTTGTGATTCCCCGATCAAAGGAGCGAGATGTAATGTCTCTGAGTTTCTATTGGGCCAGCCTGCAGGACTTGAGGACGTACCTGGTCCTATGGCTTGAGCACCGAGGTGCTGAATCTTGTGAGCAAGTGTTTCGATCTTATACGTTCGGTAATGTCCCTATTAGTGGAAATGTCGAATAGGTAGCCACGTGATGAGTATGTTAGTACTAGGATATGTATTTATGGGACTTGGAAGTGACGATGAAGGTCTGTGGGATAATAGGAGAACTGTTAAGTGTTTGATTTCCATCATGATTCGAGGTATAGCCCCGATTTATGGGCGCGTGAAGAATCTTTTCATATCTCCAGTTGAGAGTGGAGTAAATTTCATGATGTGGTATGAGTTTAGACTCAGGAAGACTAAGTGGTTGTGTAATGTGTATGACGGTGGAAGGTATACAGAAATCTTATATTGAGGCGAAACAAGTGGGTCATTTCCTGCAGATTGTTCTAAAGTGGTGTGATCCTTATGTGTATGTTAGGAGATCTCATTTACAAGTGAAGAAAATGTGTTGAAACATTGATTGGATGGCCTAGGGAATGAGCTTATCTATTGTGTGAGTGAATGCGAGTGTGTAGAAAAGATAAAAATAAAATAGATGAATTTTGTTTCCACAGGCTTATGAAGGATTGAGTTTAATCTCACTATGGTAATAAGGCAGCAATAGAGTATATACGTTATGAGTTATTGAGCGTTTTGATATAGGGCTTCGAGCCATGTTGCAGAGGTTTCTATTTATTAGCTGTTTGCACGGTTATGTGCTGTGGTGGTTCCGATTTAAGACATGCTATTGAATGAAATCTGGTTGCAGAAATTGAGTCGAGGATAGATCGAGTGAAGGAAAATTTATACAAAGGTGATATGGTTCTTTGTAGATGCGTGAGAATCAGAAGATGTCTTAAGCTGTTGTTGGTGAAGAATGTTTGGTGCATGGAGCAGGAAGATTTTGTTTGCATAGTGACGAAGTCTTATCTTGCGGTGTCACAGTGCTAACGAGGCACGACTTGTTCTGTTCATTGGATCAGGATAAATGCAGTTAAACAGAGTAAATGACTCTCGAGAATGGTACTAACGTGTTCGAGACTCTGAATGTGTATATGTGATTAGAGCTGAGTCTCCATTGGGGAAGGTCAAGATGTGTAATTTTTCTATATCAATTATGGGCTTCCATGTAGCCATATTAGGATGGTGTAGGTAATGGTTCGGAATTCGTTGAATGCTCTACGATGTTTCGACTTGATAGGTAGCAGTTGGAAGGTACGAAATGATGTGTAGGATGTGAGAAGCATGGTCTCGTGATTCAAAGTCACTCGGGATGAGTGCGGATGGATGGTGTTATATCTTGAATGCAGTTACTATTATTCCTAGGGCAATCAGGGTAAGTCGAAAGAAATAGATTGGTTAGCCATATATCTGTTGGAATATTGGTGGTAGAGATCAACTCCTCCAGTATGATCAAGTTATACGTGTGATTTGTGGCGGTACAGGTGAGGCCTGTTGTCCATCGTAATTGATGTTATTCAGAAGTATTCCCTTGTTATGAGCCTGTTACGTGTAGGCGGATGCCGGAAGGGTCATGGTGGGTTGGACCACTACTTAGAGATTTGCATATTCAACAGTTACTAGAATTCACCTGTGTGTTACTATGGTCCTCCTGAAATGAGTTTAGTGGAAAGTTTTATATGATGAAGTGTTAATCTAATAATGGTTCTGAAGCTATGATGAAGAGTGTGTTCTAACGTATGTTGACAGATATAACTCATAGCAAGACATAGTGGAAAATAATATCTTTTGGGAAGCATAACATAATCTTAAAGTTGTCATCAGTTAAAAATTGTCTCGACCCTCCTGGATATTGGGAATTAGCTCTAGAGATATTGGGTAAGGAGATTTGGTTAACACTCATGGTTCTGCCCAGCACCAAACTGGGGCAGGAAGAATTTTGTGTTTTTGTCTTGTTGTGATCAGGTACACAGGCAGCAGTCTCAGGGAACATTTTTCAAAATTTCAGATTTTTGCAATCAGGCGCCCACCTGTAGAACAAGGGAATATTTTTCAAAATTTCAAGTTTTGTAATCAGGCGCCCACCTATAGAATAAGGGAATATTTTTCAAAATTTTATGTTTTTAGAATTAGGCGCCCACCTGTAGAACAAGGGAATATTTTTCAAAATTTAAGTCTTGGTAATTGCGCTCATCTGTAGAACAAGGGAATGTTTTTCAAAATTTCAAGTTCTGTAATCAGGCGCCCACCTGTAGAACAAGGGAATATATTTCAAAATTTCAAGTTTTGTAATCAGGTGCCCACCTGTAGAACAAGGGAATATTTTTCAAAATTTTAAGTTTTTTGCAATCAGTCACCCACCAATAGATCAAGGGAATATTTTTCAAAATTCAAGTCTTGGTAATCAGGCGACCACCTGTAGAACAAGGGAATATTTTTCAAAATTTCAAGTTTTGTAATAAGGCGCCCACCTGTAGAAAAAGGGAATATTTTTGAAAATTTTGAGTTTTTTGCAATCAGCCGTCAACCTGTAGAACAAGGTAATATTTTTCAAAATTCAAGTCTTGGTAAACAGGCGCCCACCAATAGAACAAGGGAATATTTTTCAAAATTTTAAGTTTTTACAATCAGGCGCCCACATGTAGAACAACGGAATATTTTCAAGATTTCAAATTTCGTAATCAGACGCCCACTTATAGAACAAGGGAATATTTTTCAAAATTTTATGTTTCTGTAATCAGACGCCCACCTGTAGAACAAAGGAATATTTTTCAACATTTCTAGTTTTAGTAATCAGGCGCGCACCTGTTGAACAGGGAAAATCAAAATTTAAATTTTGGTTAGCAGGCGCCCACTTGAAGAACAAGGGGATATTTTCAAAATGCAAATTTTGATAATCAGGCGCCCACCTATAGAACAAGGGAATACTTTTAAAAATTTCAGGCATTGGTAATCAGGCACCCACCTGGAGGACAAGGGCATATTCTTCAAAAGTCAAGTCTTGGTGATCAGGCGCCCACCTGTAGAACAAGGGCATATCTTTCAAATTGCAAGTTCTAGTAGTCAGACGTCCACCTGTAGAACGAGGGAATGCTTTCAACGGAATACATGCCAAGTCCAAGAATCCGGCATCAGACAAAGAAAAGGCAAGCAGTCAACGAGGCCACAAGGAGTTCGCAGAAAGAAATACAAGGCAACAAAGCAACAAGGATCAAGATTGGAGACGTAGATAGGCTTTTCTTTGTAATCCGTAGCTTATAGCTTAGTCTAGTTTTCTTTTTGTTTTTCATAAGGTGTAATAAGGAGGTGAGCAGGCAGTAACAACAGCATCAGAAGTGTAATCACAACTTCTGGTAGTCCCAGCTACCAAACACTCCAGAACTACACTGACCCGATTCCTCTCTAGCCGAGGATATGTAGGCAACCTTTGAAGCAGGGTTCAGTCAGATAGTTTTCAATATGCTTCTCATGGAATGCCAAGCAGGAAAAAATCTCTCAGTTGCTCAACTATCTTTGCCCGGAAACCCTTCGTGTCTCCGAGAAAAGAGGGGCAGCTGTGAGTACGTGTTTTTCGCCTCACTTGAAAAGTTCCTATAAATTCGTTAAACTAGGATTTTTCTTTTATTATTTAAATTTTCAAGAATTAATTATGTGATTTTATGTTTTTTTGAATTTTCCTTTTATTTATTTGCGTGATTTTGTGTTAATTGCATAAATTTCTGCTTTTTACATGTCGCACACTTTAATTTGCATAATTCATAAAAAATACAAAATACCACACTTCAATTTTGGACCCAACTTTTTATTTTTTAGTTCCACTAGGTAATTAACATTACATGGCCTAGAGGTGCTATTCATTTAGTCGCCTCATGAAGAAAGGCGTTCCTTTCAAGTGGGACCAAGCTTGTAGCAATGCTTCGAAAATATCAAAACCTACTTGATGAAGCCTCCAGTTTTAGCAGCTCATATACCTAGAAAGCCAATTATACTATACATTGTCGTGCATGAAAGATCTGTTGGAGCACTGCCGGCCCAAGAAAATAGTGAGGGGAAAGAAAACTCTCTTTACTACTTGAGCAGGATGATGACACCTAACGAGTTGAATTATTCGATAAAATAGTGGTGTTTGGCGCTAGTCTTCTCAATTCAAAAGTTAAAGCACTTCTTTCAAGCTCGTGTTGTCTATCTTGTTTCTAAAGCAAATCCCACCAAGTTCGTGATGTCAAAACCTATTCTTAGTGATCGACTAGCGAGATGGTACCTCCAGTTTCAACAATTCGAGATTTTGTACATCCCTCAAAAGGCTGTAAAAGGACAAGCATTGGCAAACTTCTTGGCAGATCATCCGATACCTGATGACTGCGAGCTAACTGGTGAATTACGTAATGAGGATGCAATGTTCGTTGAAGTTTAACCTCCATGGAAGATGTACTTTGATGGTGCTAGGCATCATGGGGGAGTCGGGGCTAGTATAATATTTGTCACTCCCGAAGTTGAAGTCTTGCCCTACTCTTTCACCTTGACACAACTCTGTTCCAACAATGTTGCTAAGTATCAAACATTAATACTTGGCGTTGAAATGGTCGTTGATATGAAGCAATTGCAATTGCAATTGCAATTGCAAGTCTTTGGTGACTCCCAGTTAGTGCTAAACCAGCTTCTGGGTAGTTACAAGGTCAAGAAGTCTGAACTACGCCCATATCATGATTACACTAAAAAGTTGATGAGGTGGCTCGGTGATGCAACTATTCAGCATGTGCCAAGGAAAGAAAATAAGAAGGTTGATGCTTTAGCTGCTTCAGCTTCATCAATAGCCCTGCCTGACCAAGCACAAATTACCATCTGCCAAAAATGGGTAGTACTGCCGCTGAGTGAGGTTGAAGGTGAAGAAAACGAACTAAATCATCTTGTTGTTGTTTCTAAAGTTGAGAAAGAAGAATGGAGACAACCCATTATCGACTACTTATGCTATGAGATACTTCCAGAAAAACCGAGAAGAACTGAAATTCGTCGTCATGCACCTCGCTTCTTTTAATACAACGATACTCTATGCAGAAGGCCGTTCGAGGGAGTACTCTTGCGATGCCTAGGAGAAGAAGAAGCTCTCCAAGCTTTGTAAGAGGCACATTCTGGGGTATGTGGGTCACACGAGATTGGAACAAAGCTCCACCTCCATATGAAAAGGATGGGATATTATTGGTCAATGATGGTATAATATTGCTTAGACTACGCTCCAAGATGTAAGGCTTGTCAATTCAATGCGAATTTTATTCATCAACCTCATGAAGAGTTGCATCCAACTTTTGCATCCTAGCCAATATTAACTCTTGGGGATTGTATGTTGGTGGACCACTACCAAAGTACTCTGGTGGGAACCTATACATCTTGGTTTCAACTGGATACTTCTCAAAAGAGGCTGAAGTTGTTGCTCTTACGGAAGTAAAGAAGTAAACTGTTGCAAGTTTTATCTGAGTAAACATTTTTTATCGCTTTGGCATTCCTCGTTACATAATAACGTATAATGGAAAGCCATTCGATAAAGGTTGATGAACAAGATTTGTGATCTCTTTGGCTTCAAGCAACATAACTCTTCGATGTACAAAGTTTCCACCAATAGTCTGACTGAAGCATTCAACAAGACTCTGTGCAACTTGTTAAAGAAAGTAGTCTCCAAATCCAAACAAGATTGGAATCATCGTATGGAAGAAGTTCTATGGCCGTATAGGAAGTCTCACCGCATGCCAACATAGGTGACTCCTTATTCACTCATTTATGGAGTCAAAGACGTCTTGCCACTTGAGCGTCAAACACATTCGTTACGACTGTCTATTCAAGAAGAGATCATTAATGAAGAAAATTCTTGAATTAAACTAGGAGAGTTGGAAGCTCTTAATGAAAACAGTTTGGAATATCAACAGTCTTGAATGTTATCAAGCTCGATTACCTCGCGCCTTCAATAAAAGAATTCGCTCGAGATCCTTTCAAGTAGGAGATCACGTCCTTGCAGTACGAAGACACATAATTACTTCCCATAAAAATGTAGGAAGTTCACTTCAAATGGGATGGGCCTTATGTCGTACAAGAATATTACTCAAGTGGGGCTTACAAGTGGTTGATACAAATGGCATGAGAATCGGCTCCATCAATGGCAAATTCCTAAAGAAGTATTATCCTTGAAATTGTGACACTCTTTGACGTACAAGGCTAAACTGTATGTTTCTACACTGCTGGCCTGCAAAAGTATAAACTCTGTACGGCCCAAAAAAAAATAGAAAGTCCGCTAGGTTGAAAATCTCGAAAGAGGCGGCTTAGGAAAAAGTTAGGACGTAAAAAAAATCTGCCTTGTCTGAACTACGGTATGACTTGAGCCTATTCATCAAGGTACGTAGGCATCTTGGAGTTTCATTCTAATATTAGTCGCATAAGTTCCAATTGTTGTTCGAATGAAGTATGAAGAAATGAAAGATCAAGCTGAAATGTCATCCTCCTACTGAACTTTGACCTCATTTGATTTAAAGGGGGCAACCCTCCATGTTAAATTGATATCTTCAATGGACCGATTTTAGGAGGTGTGAGCATGTTATTTTTGCCCTATATGAATTACTCTCATAAATTAAAAATGAAATAATTTTTTTTGCTTATTTGCAATTTTGTGGATATTAGTTGCATTTTCTGTCAATTGTTTGTGTATTTTCATTAGTGAAAAAATACAAAAAATGTGTTGCATATAAATTTAAAATTTAATTTGATATTTTCATATAATTAATTAGAAACTAGTCATTTCATAAAAAAGAAAAAACCAAACAAAAGGTCTTTTTTAAACACTTCTAATTTTAGTTTGGAGTTTTGGTAGCATTTCTTTTAATTTGGTTTTAATTAGTTGTAGTAGGCTTTAGATGTATTTAATTAGGATAATTTGGGTTTGTTTTATTTTATTTTAATTTTTTTAAAAAAAAGAGATTTTAAAAGAAATCTAGAAAATGAAAAAAAAGAAAAGAAAAATAATTGAAATAAAAAGGGTTAAGAGAAATTGAAGAAAAATATATGTGGGACAGCCCATTTTGATGCCCTTCCCAGAACCGGTCCATTACCTGCCCCATTACCCGGTCAAATTCCGCTCAATGCCAAACTATCTCGTTTGGGTTGAATTGATCTGAGCCTTTAATCTTGCCTCATCCAACGGCCAGAAGTCACGTGCCCATTTCACATATTAATGTCCAAATAACCTTGTACCCTTGTACTTCGAGCCTCCACCACCCCTACTTGTCTCTCTCAGAGACCAGATGTAATGCCACCATGAGACCATCACTTGTCGGCCGTCTAAAATTGCCCCACGGCGGCGGTCGGCGTTCAATGGCCGCCAAATTCACACCACCAAATGCTCATCTCCCCCTCATACCCATGGCACTATCATCATCCCTAGAATCTCAGCAGAAACCGCCCAAAATCCCCAAACCCTAGGGTGCCGCCACTGATTCCTCCACCGTGTCCGGCGACGCCGCCTCTATTTAACATCAAAGGACCCCTTCACCTCCCTCTTTCCTAATCCATCACCATATTCCCTTAATTCATCACCAAACATGTCAAATTATGGATCTAGGATGGCAGATAGGGAAACAAAATCACTCGAGTGTTTTCCAGTTTGATGATATAATTTGGAGTCGAAACTAGCATTGCTCGGTTGCTATTAACAAGACCATGTGATTGAGGCCAATTTCGGTTCAAATTCGAATCTTCAGAATTTATTTTCAAGCGATGTTTGTTTGAGGTTTGTAATAGGTATCATCTTGCCTTTACTCCATTTTTTGTTTGTTGGTTCTTCTCTCCATTTTTTGTTTGTTGGTTCTTCTCTCCGACCTCATCTCTTTCTGCTTCACCTTTTTTTTGTCATTATTTGCCGTTCTAAGTAGTGTTCTACTTTGCATTATTAGGGAAAGCATGTTAGTTGTGATTCATTGTTAGTTTTGAATTCTGTCTCGTTTTATTCGGGTTCCATTTTGAAAACTTGTCTGGTTCTCGGCAACCCCATTCACCCCATTATTTTTGTTCTGATTTTGATTAGGATAGAGGCCCAGGAATGGGAATAGGGACAGTTTTGCAAACCTATTCTGGGATAGTCATTTGGGTCAATTTGACCCAAGAGTTGAAGGATAAAATGATTTAGACTTAAGGGGTAATTTCATGGTCTTTTGAGGGTAAAGTGGGTAGTTTAAGTAGGAAATCTTTTAGTAACCAACTGAGAAGCTTCTAGGAAGTTGGGGGAGTTAACTTGATTTTCAAATTTCTAATTAAGGTTATCTAGGAAAAAATGAAAATGGGAAAAGGGCAAAATGCAAAACTGAATTGTAAGGGTTCCCTACTTGCCTATAAAGTCACTTATTCTTGTCTTTCAAGGCAAGACTTGAAGACTTGAAAAAACCCAGAAAAATACAAAGCCAGATTTTTATTGTTTCATAAAGACTTGAGAACTAAAAATATAAAAAACAAATAGAGACGGTTGAACTTTGAAAGATGGAAATACTATTTAATTGAATATTTCCAGATTTGTGAACTTTTGATTCTAAGATTTGGAGATCATATTTTAAGAAAAGATTAAAAAAATGCAATAGCTAGTACTGTTTTATTGAATTTTCTGGAGGTTCTTCCACTTTCTATTTCCTGAAGGAATTTCTGGTTTATTCTGGATGAAACAACTCGAATTTGAAAGTCTTAAGGGTGTTTTTAAGAAGTTTTGATCAAATCTGGTCGATTGTGAATATCTCTTGCCTTGAAATTGGGTCGTTCTGGCTATCATTGTTGCTTCTTGTTCTTGCTGTTGCTATTGCTGAGCCTACTGCTGCTTAAATCCTCTTTGTTTCTTCTTTCCCAGGTACATTTCGATCCACATGGATATCCCTTAATATATAACCTGAAACATGATTTAAAGGCAAGATGAATATGAAGTTGTCTATGGATTTCACCTCCTTTCTTCAGTTTATATTCATCATGTAGATTTGAAATCTTGTTTAAGTTACTTGTCAAAGATTTGTTGTAAATAGTTAGATCCTTTTAGTCTAGTCTATTGGTTTCTTTCTAGTTATGTAATTGGTGTTGGATTTCTTCTGCCTGTGTTTATTTGACTTATATTTCCCAAGTTGTCTTGCACTAATGTGATAAGTTAGGCTGTTAAGAATGGTTGTAAGTAGCATGTAATATGAACTGTTACATCGATGTAGTAGCTGGTTATCCTGCTTGTGTAATTCAATTCCTTATGTTTAATTTTTGTGGTGTTTCCCTTTTCTTTCAAATTGCTTAAAAGGTAGATATAAATCCTTGAGAATCCAGTCCAACGTAGTAACAAGCCTGGTTACAGGTGCACACAAGTTTGTTGGATTTAATGTTTATGTGAGGATCTCACCTTAGCTTTATTCAAGTAATATGTACGGATGCATTAATGTGAGTACGTGCTAGTAAACACCACCTTTAGCTAATTATTCTATTTATAAGTGATGAGATACATGATATCTCAAAAATGAAAAGGGTCAGAATATTAGCTTGAATAGTGTGTTTGATTTTGGATTTGTTTAGTGGGCATGCGACTTGAACAGTAACATGTTGGTAGTAAGAATAGTTCAAATGTGAATTTTCAGTCTTTGATTAGTAGATTTTCCTTAAATCAATTTCATTAGTAATTTCCAAATGCTAGCAACATGCAGGCTGTGGATTCGATCTAGGGACTTCCTGGGCTGCTGAATTGGGCTCTTTATTAGTCCCGGCATGAAATGGCGTTGAAATTTCCATTTAGAATAGCCTTCAAGTGCTAAGATCAATTCTTAATCACTAAGCCCCCCCCCCCCCTTTGATTTGAAATTAAGATGTCAACCCGAACCATGGTTGAATTCGTACCCATTAATGTTGAGTGATTAATTTTCTCCAACTATGTGGAGGCGAACTATATTAGACAACACCAGTAGTGTATAGCCTATCCTAGTTGGAATTACCTTCTAAAATAAATTGAGGTGCGCCGCGCGAAATAAACTTCAAATGCATGGCCATCACATAATTGTTTGTTTTAAAATTCTTTGAATTCGAGGTGTTCCATTTAGCAAATTTTCACGTCCCTCGCAAATATGAAAACACGCAATTGCCTTAGGCGTTCTAGTTAAATAAGTTACCTTCCTAAAATCAGGTGCGCATTTATGTGATCCAAATCCAAACTTCAATGATGTTAAAATATGTCAAAGACCACGGGTGCATTTATGTGACGTGGTCCAAAACACGTATTAACCACGTTGCAAATCTTCTTAAAATTAAATAAAAGCGGTTAAAAGTTAAAATTTTCACATAGGTTAATAATTGTAAAAAATCAGATAATTAAGCCGAATATAACTTTTGAGCAAGCGTGCTAGAACCACGGAACTCGGGAATGCCTAATACTTTCTTCCGGGTTAACAGAATTCTTTACCTAGATTTCTGGTTCGAGACTGTATTAGAGAGTCAAGCCTTCCACGATTCGAGATTTTAAACCGGTGACTTGGGACACCCTTAATTATCCCAAGTGGTGACTCTAAATTTCTATAAATAAATGAATCCCATTTCGATTTTCCTTTAATTTGAAAAACTCTCTTATCTACGCCCTTCGCGGGGCATAGTTGTAAAAAGGATGTGTGATAGCTCTAGCGATTCTGCTAGGGATTGAAGGATGAATCTCCGGCTTACGGTTCAGAATTCGAGCTTAGATAATTGTTATATTTGGCTTTATTTATTATCTGGTTTTATTACATGTTTCACCGCAGTATGCTAAATGTTGCTTGTTTTACCGCTTTGATATTATTTGAACTTTATATAAACAGCCGCGAAACCCTTCTCTTCTCTCTTCGGGGATGTGCTCGCTGGTCGAGACTCCCTATTCTGTTAGTTTCATACCTTGGAACAAGAAAGAGGCTTGGACAAGCTACTAAGCCGGAGGTTTCCGGTACGTTGCCCCTCCTTGAATCGATTTGTCCTCTCGAGTACACAATCTAGAACATATACCCAGGTTTTGAACCTAGAATAACTTATCCTCATGCCGGCTCCCTAGTAGGAACGCTTATTTGCATCATGCATTTAACTTAGGAGACTCAACACAGGGGTTGGGTCTGTCTAGGACAGGTGCACCCAAACTAATAGACCATCTTGATGCATCTTGCGTGCTACTTGTTTATTTATTCTGGATTTGCATGTCGACCGGCTTTTGAAAAAGATAGGAGAATTTGACAAAGAAAATAACAATGTGGGGATGAGGAAGGAAATTATGTATTTCAAAAACCAATGCTGAAATGTTGCCAAAAATTTGGAAAAAAAACAAAGAAAGGGATTTTATTTTCGAAAAAAAAGAGAAAAAGAAGCTGGTTTTTAATACTGTCAGAATTGCCCAAACTACGCTAGTTTGATTCTCACAGGGCATGAGATACGTAGCCAACCCCCATCGGGCCCAACTTCATTTTTGCAAAAATAGCCTCACATAACCAAATTTTGTTTGTGATAAATAAATAAGGCAGTTCTTGCCAAAATTAGCTGAGCGTCCCTAAGAGGGCGCCAGAATGCTGCTTTTGCAAGAACAACCACCAGGTTTTCTTTTCCAAATTTTGGCTGATAGAAAGCAAAGCCTTAAAATCTTCCCCACCCTCCCCCGAAGTGCTGAAATGCCGTATTTTCAAAGGCGGCATTTCATTTTGCAATGAAATTTTGAAAATAAAATTAACTTTGTTTTTGAGTCCAATAAATCATGATTTTTTCTTAGTCACCCTAATAAATGTGCAGAATGAGCACGAATGAAAATTTTCCAATAAGAGTCATGAATAAGATCCCATTGGAGTTGCACATGTGGTGGAATGATCTAGGCGAACCGGGGCAAAACAAGGTCAATGCGCACTTGGGAGGACTTACCAGGTTGTTGAAAATTAATCCCAGAGGAGATATCATAAAGGCGTTGGTTACATTCTGGGACTCCGCCCACAACATATTTAATTTCCCTGACTTTGAACTCACCCCAACCCTAGAAGAAATAGCCAGATATATCCGGGGGGCCTTATTTCCTATGAGGTACCAATATTTGATTGCGCCAAGGGCCGTCACTGTACACAAATTCTTGGATTCGTTAAAAATAAGCAGGGGTTCACAATCCAGATCTATCGACCCATTTTTGTACTCCAAAGTGTATATACAAAAGGTATGGGCACATAGGGGAATTCAAAGACCTACAAAATAGAATTTGTAGCGAGAGAAATCGACTCAAATGGGAAGAACACATGTGTTTCGCATTTCAGGTATTCTTCTTTGGCCTCTTGGTGTTTCCACGGAAATATGGAAATATTGACATACAGATGGAAGGGATTGTCAGAAACTTGCTCACTCAGACCAAGAGCACCCTCGCACCCATGATATTATCTGAAATCTTTCGTGCCCTCACAGCTTGTAAAGACGGAGGAGTTCTCTTTGAAGGATGCAACTTGTTGTTATAGATCTGGATGATTTAACACCTTCGACCTCAATTCATGAGTTATGGATCATCGAAAAAGAGCTAATAGAGGAATTTTATACCAGAGTTGACACGTTTGAACTACCATAGGGGGTCACAGAATGGGTATCATATCTCCTTACCATAAGTGCAAGTTAAATAGAGTGGACGTTCGGGTGGCTCCCCATTGATAAAATTATATATATGCCAGCTACGGGGCCTTATTTCCTTTTGATGGGTCTCCGAAGCATCCAACTTTATGCTCCATACCGGGTGTTGAGACAATTAGG
Organism: Nicotiana benthamiana; assembly: GCA_034376525.1. Classification (NCBI taxonomy): domain Eukaryota; kingdom Viridiplantae; phylum Streptophyta; class Magnoliopsida; order Solanales; family Solanaceae; genus Nicotiana; species Nicotiana benthamiana. The sequence continues at coordinate 45,630,579 of CM067326.1, forward strand.
GAGGGGCCAAATATTTCCTAGAGACAAAGACATTAGTCTCCACGTGGTTGAAATTGGTCCTAATGGCCAGTTATACGAAGCAGCAGTTCGCCAGATTTGGAGTGAGTGTCAGTACTTGATGGAAAACACTTGAGTACGAGACTTGTCTAAAGGCAAGATTGCACCAGGGTACCTAGCTTGGTATAAAAAGGAAGTGGAGTTCGGAAGACCGGCCAAAAGACCACACCTTCAGGAATTTGCTGAGTCGTCGCAAGAACAATTGAATTGGTTGGCCAAGGAAAATGAATACAAGGCCACAATAGGGAAGTTGGAAAAACAAGTCAAAGACCTTCAATTCGAGAATGGTTTACAAGCGGTGGCAAACTAGGGGAAAAGAAAAGACTAGCAAAAGAAAACAAAGAGATGCGAGCCCAAATTAAGAAAATGTAAATAGTCGTAGAGAATCGCACTAGAAGTGGAAAGGATGAAATGCTCGTAGACAATTTAAGGCAGAAAGTAGGAGAATATGGTTTTGACTTGAACAAAGCAGAGGGTGAGCTAGACAAGGCCCGAAAACAATTGGCCAAAATGCAGAAAAACGAGCACGCATGACCGAAAAACTAAAAGAAAGGTATAACAATAAGGTTGCGGGATTGAAGAAGAGGGTCATCATGGTTGAAAACAAAAGGGTTAAGCAAGCAGAAGACTTCAAGGACAAAAGAGAGCATTTTTACACACCAATAGCACGGCTAGAGAGAAATTTGCAACAATTTCAAGAATTAAATAATGTAGCAGAACAAACTTTTGAGGCCAGGGCCCAATAGATCGGGCAACAGTTGCATGAAAAAGGTGCTATAAGAGAAAGGGTACGGATGATTGTTGATTACATCACCGTAAAGTGTAGCCACTATGAAGATATGACAAGATCCATGTTTTTTGCCACCGCAATGACCTTCGTTCATCAAGTGATGGAAAACCTTCACCACCTATAAGGGGATTTAGTACGCAGGCCTGCGGCGAGACCGAATGACGTCCTACGGGCCCCATGAGTATTAGAGGCCTTAATGTATTCATGATTTTTACTCAAGTCTGTTAGTCCATCTGCGAGGTCTGTATTTTCTTTTATTTGAGTTTGTAGTAGGTTGTCAAGTTAGTTTCTTTCATCTTTCTATCAAAATCTTTTGAGTTAGAGTCTGTTGATTTCCGTTCTTAAAGTTTTCTAGTAGTTGTGATCAAGTGTTTTATTTTATGAAAATAAAAAATTTCCAAAACATTTTCTGATTTATCTACCAGAATTACACTCCATCTGATTCATGTTGGGTCATGATACGTAGGTAATCTCCACAGGATTCGAGCATAACCAAAACAAAATAAAGGGGAAAGGAAAAGAGAGAAAACCATGAGAGAAACAAAGGTAAAATAAGGGAGAGAATAATGAAAAAAATGAAGGTAGGCCAAAAACAAGCTGAGCAAGAGAAAGAAAAAAGAAGAAGAAAACAAGAGAGAAAAGGAAAGTGGCATAGGATAAAAGCTGGGATGATGCAAGCAGCCAATCCATGTGCATAATAGAAACAAGCAACAGCTTAGGTGTACTCATCCCCGAATATGGGGCTACCTATATGTTGAAGCCTAACCGCTAACAAGTTTTTGCATTGTATATGCAGTTCAGACAGGTTGTTAGCTTTGTGGCATTTTAGCAACCCATCCCAATAACACTCGGTCAAAAAGCAAGGTGACTATGGCCAACCAAGAAACTGACGCAAGTATAGTTGATCCCTCAAAAGAGGTGGAAGAATTGGATGTCAACGCAATGAAAGAAGAGACGTAAAAACTGAAGCATCAGATGGCTGAAATGTATCAGGCATGGGCAAAAGGGCAGCCACCACCAGTTTATCCTGCCAACCCGACCTTCATCCCACCGTTAGCCCAGTCACATGACCACCTTGCCACTGATTTACCCCCAAGCTTCCCCATATACCCATAATACCAGGGTACAACTTCCTAGGCCCCACCAGCTTCACCACCCAAATCTGTTCCATACCCCCCCCCCTCAACCAGTTGCTCCCATCTATGTGGCACCTCCTCCCACTGCACTCCATATATCATCTAGTGAAACTTTGCTCCAAGCTCATGATAACCAGTATTACCCACTAAAACAAACTTTCAATGCCCACGAAACCTACTCTTATGCTCCCCCTTTTGAAATCCTTGTTGAGGATAAAAACCAGTCAAAATCCCTAGCAAGAGGAGGTGCTCAGCAAAGTCAAAAGGTGAGAGCAATCATTCCGAGATATGTGAGGGTTGGGAGTCCAAGTGAGTGGCATTTAAAAACCTCGATTTTTTCCCAGATGTACAATTGCAGCCGGGCTTTAAGATGCCCAAGTTTGACTTATACGATGGGCATCGTGATCCGGTGGAATACCAAAGGGGTTTCTACAGCAAGATGAGAGGGGAAAGTGGAAAGGATGAATTACTGATCGCATAATTCAGTCAAAGTTTAAATGGTTCGGTGTTGGAATGGTATACCCGACAGGATCATGCTCGGGTGTACACATGGGACAATCTAGCCCAAGCATCTGCCTGTCATTTTCAGTACAATCTTGAAATTATTCTGCATCGTTTGTCTTTGATGAAACTGGAAAAAAAAAAGCACAATGAGAGCTTCAGAGAGTATAGCTTCCGTTGGAGGGAGCAGGAAGCAAGGTTCGACCCACCAATAAAGGAAAATGAAATGGTAGATTACCTCTTGCTAGCTTTGGAGCCTACATATTTTGGTCACCTGGTATCGGCAGTGGGTAAATCCTTTAATGAACTAGTAAAAATTGGGAGCATGGTAGAAGATGGACTCAAATCTAACAAGATTATGAGTTATTCAGCAATCGAAGCAACCACCCAGAATAACCAAAGTGGGACCAGGTGAGAAACCAGAAATAAGAAGAAGGAGGGGGTAGTGACAATTGACTTAGGAACTTTGTTCGGGCCCCGGGGTCCATCCCATTACAATCAGCCCCGACCTTATCATCAAACTTATCCACACACTCCATATATACCACCACAACACTATTACCGACCTTCTGACCCCTATTTTTTTGTCCATCATGCACAAACATATACTAAACCTCCTACCCACACACAATGGCGTGCGCCAACCCCACAGAATAATTACCCAGCTCCAGAAAATAATTATCCTCCAAGAGCCTACCAACACCCATCGAGACCAGCTTTCCGGGACAACAAAGCTTTAAAAAATGAGAGAATGCAAAAGAAGTAAACTTTCACTTCTTTGGGAGAATTATATACCAGCTTATTCCACAAGTTGAGACAGTCAGATATATTTAGGCTGATTGAAGCAAAATTACCAAATCCTCCTTCGAGAAATCTGGACTATTCTATCAGTTGTGCGTATTGTTATGGTACCCCGGGGAATGACATAGACAAATGTTGGCATCTGAAGAGTGCTATCCAAGAACTCATTGATTCATATTGGATTGAGGTGCAAGCTCCGGAAGCACCCAATAATAATCAAAACCCGCTGCTTGCTCATCAAGAGACAAATATGATTGAGATAGTGGACAAAGAGGGAGAGCCTAAAAATCCTCCGGAAACTATAAGGATGATCCGAGCCAATAAGCGAAAGACGGTTGAGAATTTAACAAGTGAAATATCGACACTTAAGTTGAGTCGAGTAAGTAGTAAGCCTTTCGTTGCAGCTAGGAAGGAATCCCGGAAAGACAGGATGGTGAGACAAGAAAATGTAAAAGTGGTTGTACCAGGGGTGACAAGCAAGCATGTGGTTGTCGTAGAAAGTGCTCGCGTAGAGCCTGTCATTATCAAACGTGTAACTCAGCTACCAATAATCAGCAACAAGATCGTACCTTGGAATTATGATCGAGTAACAGTGACTTACAAAAGGAAAGAGGTTAGAGAAGAAGTTGGTGAGACCCAAAGATTGACCAGACCGAGGAGGTGCTTTGCCCCCGAGGAATTGAGAAAACCCAAACCGTCCAAGGATAACTCAGTGCTGATGAAGAAAACTGTGAGTAAAGAGGAAGTAGACGAGTTTCTTAAAAAGATAAAATGCAGGATTATTCCATTGTGGAACAACTGAGAAAGACGCATGCTCAAATCTCGCAGTTATCATTATTGATTCATTCAGACGAGCACCGCCGGGCGTTGATTAAAATCCTGAACGAGGCCCACATTTCTGGTAAAATCACAGTCAATCACTTGGAAAAGATAGCCAACAAGATTTTTAAGGTGAACAAAGTCACTTTTTCCAACGATGAATTACCCGTAGAAGGCACCGAGCATAATAGAGCACTCTATCTCACGGTAAAGTATGAAGATTTTGTAGTTACTCGAGTGTTGGTTGATAACGGTCCAAGCGCAAATATTTGACCTCTTTCCACGTTAAACAAGTTGAAGGTGAATGATGAAAGAATCCACAAAAACAGCATTTGTGTGCGAGGGTTCGATGAGGGGAAAAGATTCGGTCGTGACATAGTGGTCGAACTGACAATCATACCAGTTTATTTTACAATGGGATTCCAAGTGCAGGATGTGGTTGTTTCCTACAACCTGCTGTTGGGACGACCCTGGATCCATGCTGCTAAAGTAGTTCCTTCTACATTGCATCACATGGTGAAATTTGAATGGGATTGACAAGAAATAGTTGTGCATGGGGAGGACCATCTGTATGCTCTCAGTGATGCTATTGTGCCACTCATCGAGGTAGATGATGACAAGGGGCCCTGGGTGTATCAGGTTCATGATACGTATTAGTGAGAAAGGTACCAGAGGGGGAGTGTGTTCCTATGTCAAAGCTAGCTACTGTGTTAGTCATGGTGGTTGTTGAGATGTTGAAGAATGGGTTTGTTCTAGGAAAGGGTTTGGGAGCGTCACTTTATGGTATCATACAACTGGTATCTCGCCCCAAAAACTATGGCACTTTTTGTTTGGGATTCAAGCCCACAATTGCAGACATAAAGAGAACCAGAAAAATGAGACATAAAGCATTGGTCCTCCCCAAGACCGTGCCACGTCTCTTCAAATCATTTGTGAAGCCTGGCACCAAGAAGCGCACGACAACAACAAGTTACAGTTCCGTGGGTGATTCTGATAAGGAATTGCTTGAAAGGTTCAAGGAGTTGTTTGAAGATGTGAATGTGATAGAAGTTAGAGAGGGCTCCAGAAAGATAGATGTGCAATTTGTTAGGCCCTGTGCAAAAATCAACATTTGGGAAACTACTTCTCTCCCGACCAAGAAGGAGTTTTAGTAGTTTCCTTTGTTTTTCTTTCAATTTCTCTGGATTATTCCAGGGTTGTAATTCAGAGTCTGTCTTCCGTCCGTTTGGATGTGTAAACCTTGTTATCTTTTAGTTTCAACGAAATGCAATTTCCTTCTCGTCAGTGCTGATAGTTTTTATCTTTCTTTACTTTTGTTTTCCTTCTTGTACAATTATTTTTATGCTGGCTCCAATGATATGACATGCATAAGGACTCTTCGACCCAGTCTTGAAAGTGGATCTAATTTAGAAGTAATAATTCAAGAGATAGAATGTGTGGATGAACCAGAATATGACAAGGAAAGGGTGTTTAAGGAAATTAGTAAAGGGTTAAGCCACTTTGAGGAAAAACCCAAGCCAAACCTTAGTGATATAGAAGCAGTCAATCTAGGGGACCCAGATAATATCAGAGAAACTAAAGTAAGAGTCCATCTTGAGCCACAACTCCGGAACGAAATAATCGAAGTGTTTCTTGTGTACAAAGATGTATTTGCATGGTCTTACAATGATATGTCAGGGTTGAGCACTGACTTGGTGGTTCACAAATTGCCCACTGACCCGGCATGCCCTCATGTCAAACAAAAGTTGAGGAAGTTTAAAACCGATGTGAGCATAAAGATCAAAGAGGAAGTTACCAAGCAGCTTGAGGCAAAGGTCATTCGAGTCACACAATATCCCACCTGGTTAGCCAATGTTGTGCCTGTGCCAAAGAAGGAGTGAAAAATTAGGGTGTGCATCGATTATCGTGACCTCAGCAAAGCAACTCCAAACGACAACTTCCCACTGCCGAACATCCACATATTGATTGACAATTGTGCAAAACATGAGATTGGTTCTTTCGTAGATTGTTACACAGGCTATCACCAGATTATGATGGATGGGGAGGATGCGGAGAAGACGGCATTCATCATGCCATGGGAACGTGTTACTACAGGGTCATGCCTTTCGGTCTGAAGAATGCTAGGGCAACCTATATGAGGGAAATGACAACCATATTCCACGATATGATACATAAGGAGATTGAGGCCTATGTGAAATGATGTGATTGTGAAATTCAGGAAGCAATCCCACCATGTCAGAGATCTGAGAAAGTTCTTCCGGAGGCTCCACGGGTACAATCTCAAGCTCAATCCTGCAAAATGCGTATTTGGTGTGCCATCACGGAAGTTTCTAGAATTCATAGTTAGCCACCGAGGCATTGAACTGGATCCATCAAAGATCAAATCCATACAAGAATTTCCACCTTCAAGGAAAAAAACAGAGGTGATGAGTCTGTTGGGGAGATTGAATTACATCAGTAGATTTATTGCTCAGCTCACGACAACTTGTGAGCCCATCTTTATGCTGTTGAAAAAGGATGATGCGGTCAGATAGACGGAGGAATGTCAAGATGCTTTTGATAAAATAAAAGGATACTTGTCGAACCCAACGGTATTGGTCCCACCAAAACTACGGATTCCTTTGAGCCTGTATCTGACAGTCTTGGACAACTCATTCGGATGTGTGTTGGGTCAGCACAATGTCACCAGAAGGAAGGAACCGGCCATATATTACCTCAGCGAGAAGTTCACCGCCTATGAGGTTAAGTATACTCATCTTGAAAGAACGTGTTGTGCGTTAACTTAGGTAGCACAAAAGTTGAAACACTACTTGTCATCGTATTCTACTTAGCTTATCTCACGCCTGGACCCATTGAAGTACATCTTTCAAAAGCCTATGCCCATGGGGAGGCTTGCAAAGTTGTAGATCCTGCTGACCGAGTTCGACATTTTATATGCAACTAGGACTGTATTGAAAGTGCAAGCATTGGCTGATCATCTGGCTGAGAATCCGGTAGACGAAGAATATGAACCTTTAAAGACATACTTCCCGGATGAAGAGGTGATGCATATTGATGGGGTGGAATAGGGCGAAAAGCCAGGATAGAAATTATTCTTCGATGGGGCCGCCAACATGAAAGGCGTGGGGATAGGAGCAGTACTCGTTTCTGAAACGGGATACCATAACACCGTTACAGCTCAGCTTCCCGTCTATTTGCACTAAGAATATGGCAGAATATGAGGCATGCATTTTGGGTAAGAGGTTAACTGCAGACATGGTTTTCCAAGAAGTCTTGGTCGTGCGGGACTCGGACCTTCTGGTACACCAAATTCAAGGGGAATAGGAAACACAAGATTTGAATCTCATACCATATAGGCAATGTCTGCATGATTTTTTTCAACGATCCCGGTCAGTAGAGTTCAGGAATATCACAAGAATTCACATCGAGGTTGGTGATGCCTTGGATATTTTGGCATCCATGTTATTTCATCTAGATAAGGCTTATGTTGACCCGCTGCATATCCAAGTCCATGATCGACATGCTTACTGCGACGTGGTGGAAGAGGAACTTGATGGTGAGCTTGGTTTCATGAAATCAAAGAATATATCAGGATGGGTGTGTAACCGGTACAAGCCACAAGTGATCAAAAGAGAACAATTCATCGCTTATCAAGTGGGTTTTTCTTTAGTGGAGGGCTATTATACAAAAGAACGCCAGATCTTAGGTTGTTAAGATGTAGAGACACTAGAAAGGCCACGGCCATCATGACTGAGATACATTGTAGAGTTTGCAGACCTCATATGAGCGGGTATGTTTTGGCAAAGAGGATTCTCCGGGCAGGTTATTACTGGCTCACCATAGAGAGAAATTGTATTAGTTTTGTGTGCAAATGTCATCAACGTCAGGTGCATGGAGATTTAATTCACTCCCCACCATCTAAATTACATACAATGTCTGCACCATGGCCTTTCATTGCCTGGGGCATGGATATCATCAGGCCCATCGAGCCAGCAGCTTTCAATGGGCACAGGTTCATCCTGGTTGCTATTGACTATTTCACCGAGTGGGTCGAAGCTAAAACTTTCAAGTCAGTGACCAAGAAAGACGTGGTCGACTTTGCTCATTCAAATATCATTTGTCGGTTCAGAATCACGAAAATAATCATCACTGATAATGGAGAAAATATCAATGGTCATTTGATAAAAGATTTATGTTAGCAGTTTAAGATTACACATCTCAATTCCACCACATACCACCCCAAGGAAAATGGAGCAGTTGAGGCAGCCAACAAGAACATAAAGAAGATACTTTCGAAAAATGGTGGAAGGGTCCACGCAATGGCATGAGAAGCTACCCTTCACATTCTTCGGCTATCGCGCTATTGTTCCCACATTAGTAGGGGAAATCCCGTGTTTGTTAGTGTATGGAACAGAAGAAGTAATACCGGAAGAAATTGAAATCCCGTCCCTTCGGATTGTTGCCAAGGTAGAAATTGATGATGATGAGTGGGTCAAAACCTGGCTGGAGAAATTGAGTCTGATTGATGAGAAAAGATTAGCAGCAATATGTCACGGCCAGTTGTATCAACGGAGAATGGATAGAGCATATAACAAGAAGGTGCGTCCAAGAAGGTTTCAAGTGGGTCAGTTGGTATAGAAGCGCATCCTCCCTCGCCATGCGGAGGTAACGGGAAAGTTCGCCCCAAATTGGCAAGGGTCATTCATCGTGTCAAAAGTGTTGTCCAACGTTACATTGTATCTAACATATGTGGAAGGCAAGTGCGTAGAAATGGCCATCAATTTCGATGCAGCTAAGAGATACTATGTATGATTTTCTTTGATTAAATCATATTTGTTTGTACTTGTCATGTTTTGGAGATTGGAATGACGAAGGCATTTTATTCTGCCATCTAAACACTTTATCCTTTGTTAACCCCTTTTGAGCTTTAATTATTTTCTTTCATATCCCTTTTTCGGAATCAGTAGCAAAATTAGAAACGCAAGCATGAAAAGTGAGTAAAGGGAAAAGAAAAGGAAAGAATGAAAAAGAGAAAAAAAAAAGAAAGAAAAAAAACACAAAACAGCAAATCAACAAAGGGGAAAGGCGCAAAAAAAAGGAACAAACACTTTGTTCTCTCTCTACACGTTCATGAAGAATTAGGGAAGCCATGGCTGCTGTCGTCTCTCCCCAGCTCCAGGCTATGGGAGAGTCCATCAAAATCAATAGAGAAACAGATCCAAATCTCAATACAAAACAATCATATGTATCGCAACTATAAGGAAAACAATCTGCCGCAAAATCGTCGAAGTTGGAACTATGTCCAGTTACGTCTGAACATGGTGAACCTACTGTAGAATTCACCATTGAAGAGGTGAATTCTTTCACCATGGAAGAAGGTTTACATCAAGCTGTAATCCTCAAATTATCATACGGGAGACCAGATATCCAGGAGTTGCGACAATTAATTACAAAACAACTGGACATCAAAGATTGTTGTAATATTGGACAGCTTGAATATCAATACATCTTGGTAAGGTTCAATCTTTTTAAAGACTTCGTTCAGGTTTTGATACGATCAACAGGTTACATTAAGGCAAAGGGAGATAAATTCTTCAATAGATCGTTCCCATGGACAATGGGATTTAATCCACGCGAAGAAACTTCAAGAGCACTCGTTTGGATATCGATGTCTGATCTTCATGTGAATTTATTTACAAAGAAGTCATTAATGTCCATAACTTCAGTAGTGGGTAAACCTTTAGTAGCGGACAAAGCGACACAAGATCGAACGCAACCAAGTACGGCGAGGGTTAAGGTTTTGCTTGACCTACTAAATAAACGTCCTAAGAAAGTTAGGATTAATATTATGGATGTAAAGTCAGGAAAAGTTATTGAATATTATCAGAATATTGTGTATGATAATCTTCAAAAATATTGTTTATGTTGCAAACATCAAGGCCATGATGAACGATCATGTCGTTGGAGGATCGAGAATAATAAGGTTGATGTAGTTTTTGTGGATGACAGGGAAAGCCTGGGCAATGTGGATAAACTACAAAAGAGATTTTCTTAATGCCAAAAGAGCTGGCCAGCAGGAAGCTGAAGGAGCATAGGAAAATTTGGTCGAACAGTAGGTAACACAAATAGAAGGAGGAAAACAATCTAAGAACAATGATGTGGATCGAGCTGCTGTGGAAAACACTGTACGTGAAGTTTTAAAACTTGATAAGTGACCATATCCACCTTCTCGTGATGTACATGCTTGGAGAGCTTTACCAACAATTTCCAATGTTGTCAATCCAATTGTGCAAGTCTATGATAAACTTACTACTGCTGTAGCTATTCTGTCTACTGGTGTAGTTTCAAAAGGGAATGATGAGGAAGATTTGTTAGATGGCTGTGATGGTTATTCATCAGAAGAGGCTGAACATGAGGCTGAGCATGATAGTGCAGGTGAGGAGATTGATTCAAAACCTGATGGAGTAGAAATTCCCAAGAGCAAACTGAATGTTAATGCTCATGTTTTTCTGCCCAGAATTTATCCACCTGGAAGCTCAAGGCAAGCTACATCAACACACGTAAAGCAGGTAGTTCATTTGCTAGTGATCGAACAGCAGCAACTACGATACCTGAGCAGCAGGAAATAGTAGCAACTATCCCAACCCTTGATGCAGAACTGAAGCAACTTGATCAAATTGATTCAGTTGTTAGTCCTACTATTGGTGGTATAAAAACAGTAACAAAAAAGATTGGACATCGGCAAATTATGACAACCACCACAGCTGTTACAGTAGAGGAGACACAGCTTTTGGATGCAATAGTAAGTCCAAATCCTGTAAAATCCTTAAATGTTGTTGCTGGCGGCACTGGATGTATGAGTAGAAGCAGGAGCAAAATGCACAGTATAGAACAACAATAGAGCAATGCAATATTGGTTAATAATCAGGAGGGAAACACTATGGTGACACAAGATGTTGGTCAAGATATGCCAAATCCGGTGATTTTGGCAGAGATACATATGTAGATGGTGAGTAAGATGATATCCTAAATCAATATTGGGCAGAGACAGCAAGAAAATGTGATATTTCACCAATGCATAGTGGAAAGATTAAGAAAAATCATACAAGGGATAAAAGTTGGGATGGCAGGGTGAATGAAGATGCAAATGTAAGGAGACTTCCAATGAGAATTGCCAAACAAAAGCAGGCCATCCAAACTACTTCCGCGATGTCCAATCATTCAAAGAAGAAAGCTTGAAGTTTGATGATTTTTTAAAGAAGGTTGAGGATGAAGAGAAGCAACTACAAATTGAAGATTTCACAAGATTAGATAAGAGAGGTCACCGTAGCTACTTCTTCATCATTTTATTTTTCCATCACATTAGTATAGTTCTATGTAATAGCATCACAGAATATGTGATAAATTTTGTAATGATCATAGAATATCAAGTGCTAGATAGTTCTTTATTTTTACATTATTTCTAGTAGGTGAGGCTTTTTCTTTTCCTTAATGGGATTAGTAAAGTAAGGTTTAGCCAGTTTTTTTTGCTCTAGTCCTATGCCTTTGGAAACATATCCAAATGGATGTGAGATTATATTCCCTCGTGAGACATTGCCGTCAGCTACACCACGATTCCTCTACATGAGGCTGCCATAAGGGCATTGCGAGGCGCAAAGGAGTGATTATATGGCCAAGGCATAGAGGCAACACTACTGGTGTTATTGTCCCCCTTACATGTACTCTTCCTATGTAGTTAATTTTGCTTTTTCATCATTAATAAAACTATCCCTAGGCACCTGCCTAGTGGATTTACCCAAAAAAACAAAGGGAAAAGGGAAGAAACAAAAGAAAAGAGTGAGCAGAAAGAGAAAAGAGAAAATCACAATAAAAACAAAGTAATTCCTATGACATAAACTACGTTTGACCGGATTCCTTTAAGGATACATAGGCAGCCTCACGGTTCGGTCTCATCAAAATAAAATTCAAAAGTCCCCAAGAAAGAAACTGGGGCAGAAGTTGTGGTTGTTGTAATAGATATTGATTCTGAAAATTGTAATGTTGAACCCATTTGAATTGTTTTGAGCCTTATTGCCCTTTCTTTCTAACCCTATCCAAAATCCTGCATTACGGTCTAAAGAAAGCCCTTCCGATCAGTCTTTAAGAAATGCCAAGTCAAGAAAGAAGGGCATACCCAGGGCAACACTCTAGTTCGAGCAAGAAAAGATGAAAATGAGAGAGTCTTATTGGTGAAAACCCTCACGGGCACCGTAAGGCGACATGAGTTGAGAGAAAATAAAAATGAGAGAGTATTATTGGGGAAAATCCTCACGGGAACCGTAAGACGATGGGAGCTGAGAGACATAAAAAATGACAGAGCCTTTAGGTGAAAACCCTCATGGGCACCTTAAGGCAAAGGCAAGTGAAGGAATGAAAATTGAAAGAGGTCTGTTGGTGAAAATCTTTTCAGAGCATACAGGATGAGCAAAGTCAGGGTTTGGTTAAAGAAATTGGGTTAAGAAGGGTCACAAAAACAAAGCATGGCAACTGGAAGCCGATCGTTTGGACAGACTAGGTTGACTAAGCCGAAGTGCATGTCATGATAATTGGAACCAGTTGTTCCTCCATAGATAAGTCTCTTTTCTTCCCCCTTCAGTAGTCACTCAATTCTGAAACTCTTTTATTATAAAACAAAACAACGCAGAGTTATTGCATTTCATTTTCTTCCGAGTTTCCACTCCTATAAGAGGCTTTCGGGGTCAATTTTGTTTAAGCAAGTAGGAGAGAAATTTCAAAGCTTACTACCATCTCCCAGAGGGCAAGGCACACTACGACTAAAATATAACAAAGGCAGCGGAAGTTAAAATGGCAATATGAAGAATCACGAAAAGTTTTTGTCAGTGAAACGATTCGGTAATCTCAGGAAGGATGCGAAGATTCTGGAAAGAGGGTCAGGAATGTAGCACAATTGGGGTACAGAGCACTCGGTTCATCTAATAGCCATAGGGTTCAGGGGTCAGCCGAAAAAATCAGGCGGCTCACAGTTAGTTCGGGAATGTTGGCCACCACGGAGCATGATAGCTGGGAGGCCATTATTAGTAAGAATGCGGCAAGCTGACCACCACATTTCAAACTGAGAAGATTTTCTTTGATTGAAACAGTGCCAAGAAATTCTGGATGTCACGGGGAAGTCCCCCAACACCTAGCAGCTATGACTGTGAACTTCAGGACGCTCCTGGAAAATGGGACCTAGTTAAAGCTCAAAAAAATTGGGAATAAATAAGGAGCATAAATGGACTTAAGAGTTTGCGTGTCAAAATAAGATTCAACTAGGAGTTATAAGAACCCTCTTGGAAAATGGGACTCAGTTTAAAATTCAAACAGCCACGGGTAGCGTAATCTGGCATAAGTATTTCCGCGATGAATACAAGAGATATGATTCACGTAGAAATCATCAGGACCCTCCTGGATAATGGGATGTAACTTTAATTGGCGATCCCCAGTAGAGAAAACCGAGAGTTAAAATTAGCATTTAATTGAGAGTTGTCAAGACCCTCCTAAATAATGGGTCTTGGCTTTAAGATTTCCATTAAAAAAAGATTAAATTGATTCAGGATTGTCAGGACCCTCCTGGATAAGGGGATATAGCTTTAATTACTGGTCCCAAGGAGATATAACTTAGATTTAAAACCAGGTTTTGATTAAGAATTGCCAGGACCCTCCTGGATAATCGGATGCAACTTTAATACTTTCTTAGATAGTTAAATTTAGTGGGAGTCACACCTTTAGAAAGCGTAATTCAACTTTTAAAATTGTTAGTTTACTAGAAGTTTTCAGAACCCTCCTGGATATGGGATTTAGCTTTCAAATGCGTAGAGATATTTGGTAACGGGATTTAATTAACACTCATAGATGCGCCCAGCACCAAACTACGGCATGAAAATTTCTTTTGTTTTGTTTGTTTTGTTGTAATCAGGTTTAAAGGCAGTAGTTTTAGGGAATACAATTTAAGTTTTTGCAATCGAGCTCCCGCTTGGAGAACAAGGGAATACAGTTTAAGTTTTGGTAATCAGGCGCCCATCTGAAGAACAAGGAATACATTTCAAGTTTTGGAAATTAGACACCCACCTTGATAACAAGGGATTACATTTCAAGTTATTAGTAATCAGGAGTCCACCTGGAGAGCAACGGAATAGATTTTAAATTTGGCAATCAGGCGCCCACTTGGATAACAAGGGAATACATTTCATGTTTTAACAATCAGGCGCCCACCTGGATAACAAGGGAATACATTTCAAGTTTTTGGTAATCAGGAGCCCACATGGAGAACAAGGGAATATAATTCGAGTTTTAGTAATCAGGCGTCTACTTGGAGAACAAGGGAATACAATTCAAGTTTTGGTAATCAGGTGTCCACCTTGAGAACAAGGGAATACAATTCGAGTTTCCGTAATCAGGAGCCCACCTGAGGAACAAAGGAATATAGTCAAGTTTTGGTAATCATGCACCCACCTGGAGACCAAGGGAATATATTTCTAGTTTTTGTAATCAGGTACCAACCTGGAGAATAAGAGAATACAGTTGAAGTTTTGGTAATCAGGCGCCCACCAGGAGAACAAGGGAATACGATTCAAGTTATTTGTAATCAGGCGCCCAACTGGAGAACAAGGGAATACGATTCATGATTTTTGTAATCAGGTGCCCACCTAGAGAACAAAAGAATACATTTCAAGTTTTCGGTAATCAGGCACCCACCTGGAGAACAAGGAATACATTTCAAGTATGGCAATCAGGCGTCCACCTGGATAACAAGGGAATACATTTCAAATTTTGGCAATCAGGCGCCCGCCTGGATAACAAGGGAATAAGTTTCAAGTTGTTGGTAATCAGGAGTCCACCTGGAGAACAAGGGAATATAATTCGAGTTCTGGTAATCAGGCACCCACCAGGAGAGCAAGGGAATACAATTCAAGTTTTGGTAATCAGTCATCCACCTGGAGAACAAGGGAATATAATTAAAGTTTTGGTAATCAGGCACCCACCTGGAGAACAAGGGAATGCAATTCAAGTTTTGGTAATCAGGAGCCCACCTAGAGAACAAGGGAATACAGTTCAAGTTTTGGTAAGCAGGCGCCCACCTAGAAAACAAGGGAATACGATTCAAGTTTTTGGTAATCAGGCACCCACCTGTGGAAACAAGGAATACGATTCAAGTTTTTGGTAATCAGGCGCCCACTTGGAGAACAAGAGAATACATTTCAAGTTTTCAGTAATCAGGTGCCCACTTGGAGAAAAATGGAATATAATTCAAGTTTTATGTAATCAGGCGTCCACCTGGAGAACAAGGGGATATAATTAAAGAAATGGTAATCAGGTACCCACCTGGAGAACAAGGTAATATAAGTAAAGAACAAGGGAATTCAGTTCAAGTTTTGGTAATCAGGCGTCCACCTGGAGAACAAGGGAATACAATTCATGTTTTGGTAATCAGGCGCCAACCTGGAGAACAAGGGAATACAATTCAAGTTTTGGTAATCAGGCGCCCACCTGGAGAACAAGGGAATACAGTTCAAGTTTTGGTAATCAGGCGCCCACCTGGAGAACAAAGTAATATAATTCCATTTTTGGTAATCAGGTGTCCATCTGGAGAACAAGGGAATACAACTTGAGTTTTGGCAATCAGGCGCCCACCTAGAGAACAATGGAATATAATTCAAGTTCATTAATCAGGCATCCACCTAGAGAAAGGGACACATAGCTGCCAGAGAACCTGGAGCTTCACATGAAGAACTACAAGTCAACAATGCAACAAGGATATAGAGCAAGTTGGAAGACATAGATAGGTTCTTTTTTAATCCATAGGTCATAACCTAGTCTATATTCTTTTTATTTTCGACTCGGTGTAATAAGGGGATCTAGCAAGTAGCAGCAGAAATAGTGAGATCACAGCTACACGATAGTCCCAGCTACCAAACATTCCTGAACTACACTGACCTGATTTCTTTTTAGCCAATGATTTGTAGGCAACCTCTGAAGCAAGGTGCAGTCGACCTCTTAAAAATTGCCTCCCACAGAGTATTCAAACGGGAAAAATCGCTCGTATCCGCTCACTTATTTTTGCACGATAACTTTTCATGTTTCCGAGCAAATAGGGGCAACTGCGAGCATGTGATTTTTCCCTATATGAATTACTCCCATAAATTCAAAGCAAAATACTTTCTTTTGCATATTTGCAATTTTGTGGATTTTCGTGGCATTTTCTATCAATTGTTTGCATTTTTGTTAATGCATTTTAATTAGTGAAAAAATATAAAACATGTGTTGCATGTGAATTTAGAAGTTAATTTGACATTTATTAAGAATTAATTAGCAATTAGTCATTTTATTAAAAAAACAAAAACAAAACAAAAATAGTCTATTTTCACACTTTTAATTTTAGTTTGGAATTTTGGTAGAATTTTTCTTTTAATTTTGTTTTAATTAGTTTTAGTAGCCATTATATTTATTTAATTAGGATAATTTGGGTTTGTTTTTAGCTTATTTTAATTTTTTTTTAAAAGATTTAAAAGAAATCTGAAAAATGATTAAAAAAAGGAATTGAAATAAAAAGGGTTAAGAGAAATTGAAGAAAACAATATATTTGGGCTAGCCCGGTTTAATGCCCTGCCCAGAACCAGTCCATTACCCGCCCCATTACCCGGTCCAATCCCGCCCAATGCGAAACGACGTCGTTTGGATTAAATTGATCTGATCCCTTAATCTTGGCTCATCCAACGACTAGAAATCACGTCCCCAATTCACATACAAATGTCCAAATAACCTTTTACCCCTGTCTTCGACCCCCCCCCCCACCACCACCACCACTCGTCTCTCTCAAAGACCAGATGTAACGCCATCATGAGACCACCGCTTGCCGCCTGCCAGAAATCGTCCCACAGCGGCGGCCGGCATTCAATGATCGCCAAATTTACACCACCACCCCCCATATCCCCCCCCCCCATGCCCATGGCACTATTATCTTCCCTCGAATATTACCAGAAACCGCCCAAAATCTACAAATCATAGGGCGCCACCACTGATTCCTTCGACATGTCCGGCGGCGCCGCCTCCAATCAACACAAAATAAGGACCCCTTCACCTCCCTCTTTCCTAATCCATCACCATATTCCCTCAATTCATCACCAAACAAGACAAATTTCAAATCTAGGAAGACAGATAGGGAAACAAAATCACTCGACTGTTTTCCAGCTAGACGAGGTATTTTGGAGTCGTTAACAAGAATATGTGATTTAGGCCAATTTTGACTCAAATTTGAATCTTCAGAATTTATTTTCAATCCATGTTTGATTGAGTTTTGCAGTAGGTATCATCTTTCCTTTACTCCATTTTTCGTTTGTTGGTTCTTCTCTCCGACCTTATCTCTTTCTGTTTCACCTTTTCTTTATCATTATTTGTCGTTCTAAGTAGTGTTCTGCTTTGTGTGATTAGGGAAATCTTGTTATTTGTGATTCATGGTTAGTTTTAATTCTGTCTCGTTTGTTTTGGGTTCCATTTTGAAAAGTTGTCCGGTTCTGGGCAACCGCATTTAGCCCATTATTTTTATTGTGATTTTGATTGGGATAGAGGCTCAGGAAGAGGAATAGGGCCAGTTTTGCAAACCTATTTTGGGATTGTTATTTGGGTCAATTTGACCTGAGAGTTGAAGGATAAAATGATTTAGACATAAGGGGTAATTTCAGGGTCTTTTGAGGGTAAGATGGGTAGTTTAAGAAGGGAATCGTTTTGTAATCAATTGAGAAGCTTCTTGGAAGTTGAGTGGGAGGGGTTTAACTTGATTTTAATATTTCTATTTAAGGTTATCTAGGAAAAAATGAAAATGGAAAAGGGGCAAAATGCAAAACTGAATTGTAAGGGTTGCCCTACTTTTCTTGCATATAAAGGCATTTATTCTTCCCTTTCAAGGCAAGACTTAAAGACTTGAAAAAACACAGAAAAATACAAAGCTACATTTTATTGTTTTATAAAGACTTGAGAGCTAAAAATATCAAAACAAATAGAGACGGCTGAACTTTGAAAGAAGGAAATATTGTTTCATTGAACATTTTCCGGATTTGTGAACTTTGGATTCTAAAATTTTTAGAAAAGATAAAAAAGATCCAATTGATAGTACTTTTTGATTGAATTTTCTGGAGGCTCTTCCACTTTCTAGTTCTTGAAGTAATTTCTTGTTTATTCTGGATGAAACAACTCGAATTTGAAAGTCTTAAGGGTCTGTTTAAGAAGTTTTAAGCAAGTCTGGTCGATTATGAATCTCTCTTACTTTGAAATTGGGTCATTCTGGGTGTCATTGGTGCTTCTTGTTCTTGTTGCTGCTATTGCTGAGACTACTACTGATTAAATCCTCTTTGTTTCTTCTTTCCCAAGTATATTTCGATCTGCATGGATGTCCCTTAATATGTAATCTGAAAAATTATTTGAAGGCAAGTTAAATATGAAGTTGTCTATGGATTTGACCTCCTTTCTTCAGTTTATATTCATCATGTAGCTTTTAAGTTTTGCTTAAGTTATTTGACAAAGATTGGTTGTAAATAACTAGATACTTTTAGTCTAGTCTATTGGTTTCTTTCTAGTCATGTAATTGGTGTTGGATTTCTTCAACCTGTGTTCATTTGACTTCTATTTCCCAAGTTGGCTTGCACTAATGTGATACGTTAGGCTGTTAAGAATGGTTGGAAGTAGCATGTAATATGGACTGTTATATCGATGTAGTAGCTGGTTATCCTGCTTGTATAATTCAGTTCCTTATGTTTAATTGCTGTGGTGTTTCCCTTTTCTTTCAAATGGCTTAAGAGGTAGATATAAATCCTTCAGAATCCAATCCAATGCAGTAACAGGCCTGGTTAAAGGTGCACACAAGTTTGTTAGATTTAATGTTTATGTGAGGATCTCATCTTAGCTTTATTCAAGTAATATGTACAGATGCATTAATGTGAGTGTGAGCATGTGATTTTTACCTCGTTGAAACTACTCTTACAGGATTCTGAAGTTTAGGATTTTTCCTCTTTAATATTTATTTTTAGGATTTAATTGCGCATATCTGTGTATTTTCATTAATGCATGCATAAAAATCATAAAAATACAAAATTGCACAAGCATTTAGGATTTAATTTCACATAGTTTTGTTAAATTAATTGGTAATTAAGGTTTATTTTAGCAAAATATAAAATCACAAAAAAATTAAGTAGTTATTCTAGCACTTAATTGTTTAGCATTTTATAGTTAATTTTCGTTGTTGCATTTTTATTAACTTTGCACAATAGGTAGTTATTTGAGGCTGAGGTGGTTCGGGCATGTGCGGAGGAGGAGTCCTGATGCCCCGGTGAGGAGTTGTGAACAGCTGGCGATGGTCGGCGTCCGGCGAGGCTGAGGGAGGCCGAAGAGGTATTCGGGAGAGGTTATTAGGTATGACATGGCTAGAATCCGGGTTTCCGAGGACATGGCCCTTGATAGGAAAGTCTGGACGTCTAGTATCAGGGTTGTAGGATATGGGCCCCTAGAGTTTTTCGTACTACTCACCCGGAGTCGGGTGAGTCTTGGCAGGGCTATCTATAGATGATTTGTGTTTTGAATTGTGTCTCCCTTATGGTAGTTATTTATGCTAGTTACTGTATGATATTATTGCATGCTATTTTATTTACGGTTCTTATGTTTAGATAATTATTTACGCTATTTCTGCTGGACTTACTAATGCTCTTTTGTTTTTGTTTTTGTTTTTGTTTTTGTTTTTGTTTTTCCTTTCCTTCACTGAGCCGAGGGTCGATTGGAAACAGCCTCTCTGCCCTTTCGGGTAGGGTTAAGGCTCGTCTACATATAACCCTCCCCAGACCCCACTTTGTGGGACTATACTGGGTAGTTGTTGTTGTTGTTGTTGTTGTTGCACAATAGGTAGTTATTAGTTTTATTTAGCCTAATTAGGATTTTTAAAATACAATTAGGAAATAAATAAATAAGAAAACAAACAAAAAATAGGTTTTAATAATTAACCCATTCTGGCCACAATTGGGCCAAACCTGGGTGGCCCAAACCAATTGAACCCTTTAAAATACCCAAGACCCAGCCCATTAACTTGTCTCCGACCCAGTCCACACAATAGATGCCCCAAAACAACATTGTTTTGGGGCAATTCATCTTAGCAGTTCATCAACATTAATCCAATGGCCCTGAAACCCTTTCCCAAATCACATATATATGTCCAAACGCCTTTGTATATTCAGAGACGAAACGACCTCCTTCCTCATATCTATAACGCTGGTGTATCCCCCCCCCCCACAATTTCCACCATAAACCCACCGTCTACCACCCCTCAACCACCCTGACGTCGTCGCCAGAAATCGCCTCACGGTGGCGGCCGGCCACCAAACAGACCCAAAACGACACCACCGGATCCTCTCAACCTCCTCTTTCCCCTCCCACCATTAGCTCTCCTCAAACACCTCCCCAACTCTTTGAATATTTGACAAAAGAGTCGTCGGCTCCGCCGTCTCCGGCGACATCAATCCCAAATCGACCCAAAATAACACCATTGGACCACCTCTCCTCCCTCTTCCCAACCATCTAAACCCCTCCCCCCCCCATTCGAATCCTAATAGATTGTGTCGAATATCAAATCGAAGTTTAACCCCAAACCCTAAACTCACCAGAACCCCATGAAATTGGTCTCAGGTGACCGTCTCCTCTCCCCATCCCACAACCCTGCCACCCACGACCCTCGAATACAACCGGACATGACTGAAAATCAAATCTAAAACCTCACCCTGTCTCAAAATCAACTGACCCTCCCCTGAAACCCTTTTCCCCTCTCCAATACGTAAAGCAAAGGCCTTAGAAAGCCAAAAGACCTCTCAAAAGAGGTCAAAGAACTGTGGAATTGGAAGAGTCCCAATTTTAGGGTTACAAGCAAGAAAGCTAAGTTCCTTCTCTTTTATTTGTTTTTATTGATGTAATCTCTTATGCTTATTGTTCTAATTGCTTTTGTTTGTTTTTATTTTCATTTATTTAAGTTAGCCTGTTTTTTATCTTTTCATCTCCAAATATTCTGAGTGATCATATGTCCATCCTTGCCTTCTGTTCGTTTGGTCTTCTTTAGTGTTACTTGTTTAAGTTCATTAGTCTTCTATCTTTTCATCTTCAAGATGTTCTGAATAGTTGTTTCCATCCAGAGTTACATGCTCGTCCTTGTTGTCTTTTTAATTGCTTTTATCTTCCTGATTTTTATTTTGCTCATCTTTGGTAAATTCTGAGTTGTGCATGCTCGTCTTTGTTTTCTTTTGTTTTGATCTTCCCCACTTTCCATTTGTTAAGAATATTATGTTTTATACCTGTTTATCTTTAAAAAATCCTGGTTAGGTATTTCCATCTAGAGGCATATACTCGTCCTTCTTCTCTTTTCTATTTGATTTTGACTTTCATTTGTTTAAATACATTAAGTTTCATCTGCTCTTCTTTGAAATTTCCTGAGTATTCGCCTCCTTTCTTGTTTTTGTTTTAGTCTGGATAACTTGTGTTGAATGGTCTGCTTAATATTTAAAGTCGTAGCCTATTCTTGTTGACATTGTTTGGATTATTGTACTGAGCTTAGAATTAGTCATATTTTGTTTGAAATTGATTAGTGCCCTGCATTTCTGAAATTTGTGTTGTTTCAATTATATCTGCCCGAGTATAAATGTTGCAATCCTGACCCTTGAACTTTTGTCTTGCATAAATCTGAAATTAATTAATTGGCCATGGCCATCCTTTCAGAGTTGGATCCTAGTTGATGATAATAATCTTAGTGTATGAATTGAAAATAGTTAACTAGGGTCAGTTTCTGAGCAAATGAATAGGAACCAGGGAATAAAACACTTAGGCCAGTAATTACGGAAGAAGACAGAGGTATTAAGGGCATTTGAATATAGGGAATCTTGTAACAAACTCCTAGAACATTCTAATGAAGGTCCAAAGTGCAATTCCTGCCTCAAAACTTGAGTCACAAGTCAGAAAACCAAGGACCATTTAGGAAAAACTGAAAAATGGAAAAGGGACAAAAAGGAAAACAAAGAGATTTATGTTGCCCTAAGGCTTCATGTATAAAAGGGAACAACCTGATCATTTTGAGGAGATGTTTTTTGGAGAGGACTTAGAGGATCTTCTTCGGGCTTTTTTCGAGAGAGTTAGAATACAACTTTTAGATATAAAATACACATTACACTTTCATACATTATTGAGAAAATCCTTTTCAAGTTGTTTCCTCTAATTAAGCCTTCTTTAATAATCAAAGTTTCATTCAATACAAGTTGAAGATGGACTGGTTGAATGTGCATTTTGAGCTGTCGTAGAGATCTATTTTCACTATTTTCTTCTCAAAATTTCCTGAGTTCCTGGGTTTTACTGGTTATTTGCCTGTTGTGTTTGCTTGCTACTCGCTTAACTTTGCTCATAGGAACTTCTTTTCTGCTGTAATTCCAGGTATCATTTCTACTCAAATCTGGAAGCAAAGTTGTGCATGATCGAGATCAATATTGTTAATGTAGATGATCTCATTCTTATGTATCGATGTTAAATTATAAACATTATCAATTTCAGTAGCATTTCTGGTATTGTAACAGACATAAATGTGTAATAATGCTGGATTGTGCTTAGAATTATAACTTTAATCTGTTTATATTTAGTAGTTTTAAAGTAAGTCAGTCTATACTTGCTTGATGTTTATGATTTAGTCTGTAAAAAAAGTAGGAATTTGATGTTTGTGCATGTACTCTAAACGATGAGTACATCAATTCCTTTCCTTAGATGCCAAATCCAAATCTAAGTCGTGGCTTATTAAGTTGTTAATATGAAATCATTATCAGTGTGTTTTTCTATTAAGAATGATCAGTGACACGATACCAACAGCTGTAGTATAGTCGATAAAAGGGTTGCATTCATTTTTTACGATCGACTCCTAATCCAACGTTTCTGGGCTCCATTGGAACGCCCAAGTGTTATCAGTTGTGACATACAAAAATACATTTCCTGGGCTTGTTATTAAATGAGGCCCAAGTCGCATAACCAGCCATGAATGAGGCTGGAAATGTAGGTGCTAAGTCTCTTTAAATGCATCACACGCGTATGAAATAATTAGGATGTATTTTTTAAAAGACGATTATAATAGACAATAATAGTTATTTTAGGTTGCCTTTTAAAATTAAGTGAGCCGCACAAACATAATGATGCACTATGTGGGCTCCTTAAATGTAATAAAAATGCCTAGAAATTGGGGGTACTGTTTAGTGAACTTCACGGCCTTCCACGAATTTTCCCAAAGCATAATTGCTATAGGCGCCATAAGTTAATAAAATATCTTCCTAAATTCGGGTGACCCAAATTCAAATCTCAACGATGTTAAAACGTGCCGAGAACCCGGGTGCATTTATGTGACGTGGTTCAAGATGTGTTTTAACAATATTGCAATATTCCTAGAATGAATAAAGCGGTTAGTATTTTTAAAATTGCACCATAGGATGAATATGTACAAAAATCAGAATGTTAGCCATTTATAATAGTTTAAGCGATCGTGCTAGAACCATGGGATCCGGGGGTGCCTAACACCTTCCCTCGGGTCAACAGAATTCCTTACTTAGAATTTCTGGTTCGCAGACTCCAATTGGATAGGCAAAAAAATTTCCTCGATGTGGGATCCTAAAATAAACCGGTGACGTGGGACACCAAAAGACAAACCTATCCCCAAGTGGCGACTCTTAAATAAATAAGTAATCCCATTTCGAATAGTGTCCCTTTAATTGGAAAAACTCTCTTATACGTTTTATTATTCGGGGTAGCCGTATAAAAAGAAGGAGGTGTGACCGTGAGTGCGTGCTAGTAAAGACCCCTTTTAGCTAATTATTGGATTTATAAGTGATGAAATACATGATATCACAAAAATGGAAAGGGTCGGAACATTAGCTTGTATAGTGTATTTGATTTTGGATTTGTTTAGTAGGTATGCGACTTAAGCAGTAACATGTTTGTAGTAAGAATAGTTCAAATTTGAATTTTCAGTCTTTGATTGGTGGATTTTTCTCAAAACAATTTGATCGGTAATTTTCAAATGCTAGCAGCAGGCAGGCTGTGAATTCAATTTAGGGACTTCCTGGACTGCTGAATTGGGCTCTTTATTAGGCCCGGCGTAGAATGGCGCTGAAATTGCCATTTAGAATAACCTTCAAGTTCTAGGCTCAATTCTTAATCACTAACCCCCCCCCCCCCCTCTTCCATTTGATATTATAATAAGTTGCCAACCCGAACCATGGCTGAATTCATACCCATTAATGTTGAATGATTAATTTTCTCCAACTAAGCGGAGGCGAACTATATTAGACAACAGCAGTAGTGTATAGCCTATCCTAGTTTCAATTACGTTCTAAAATAAATTGAGGTGCGCCGCTCCAAATAAACTTCAAATGTGTGGCCCTCACTTAATTGTTTGTTATAAAATCCTGAGAATTAGATGCGTGCCATTTAGAAAATTTTCATGGCTCTCGCAAATCTGAAAACACGCAATTGCCTTAGGCGTCCTAGTTAAATAATTTACCTTCCTAAAATTGGGTGCGCATTTATGTGACCTAAATCCAAATCTCAATGATTTTAAAATATGTCAAAGACCGCGAGTGCACTTATGTGACATGATCAAAGACACGTTTTAACCACATTGCAATCTTTTTAAAATTAAATAGAAGAGGTTAAAAGATAAAATTTGCACATATGTTCATAATTGTAAAAAATTAGATAGTTAAGCCGAATATAACAGTTGAGCGACCGTGCTAGAACCATGGAACTCGGGAATTCCTAACACCTTCTCTCGGGTTAACAGAATTCCTTACCTGGATTTCTACTTCACAGATTGTATTACAAAGTTAAACCTTCCTCGATACGGAATTTTAAACCACTGACTTGGGACACCCTTAATTATCCCAAGTGGCGACTCTGAATTTTTTTAAATAAACGAATCCCATTTTGATTTTCCTTTAATTGGAAAAAATTCCCTTATCTACGCCCTTCGCGGGATATAGTGGTAAAAAGAAGGTGTGATAGAAGGATGTCAAGTATTTGCATTAAAGTCCAAGGATTCTCTATATCTTCAGTTTTGCCAAACCTTCAAGTTTGTTGGTCTCCAAGTTCCCCCCCCCCCCCTTCCCCCCACCCCCCGGCTTAAAAAAAAGGGAAGAAAAGAGAGACTTCAAAAAGAAACACAAGTATAAGGAAAAGATTGCTTGGTACAATGTTTCAAATTCAGTGAGACTTGAACTCAAGATATTTATGAGAATATGGCTCTTAAATTTTGATTGATGGCAAGTAAGACATATTCCTATCTCGAGGCTTCCATACCAAGATATAAATTTTTCTGAGTTTGCGAAAATCTTGAATTGATCGCGTGGTGCAATGTAAAGTTAATTTAAAAATATTAATCCAAAGTTTCTTGATCGAGAAATTAGGATATATTTTCTATATTGACATCTAGTTTTCAATAAATTGAACGGTTCCTAATTTTGACGCTCCTACACCAAGATATGAATCTTTTAGTAAGACTGCGCAAATCTGAAATTGATAGCATGGTGCAATATAAAGTTAATTTTAAAATATTACCTGGTATGATTCAGAAGTTATTTGATTGAGAATTTTGGATATGTTATAGTACTTGGAGTCTAGTTTTACTGAAATCAAACGGTTTGTAATTTTGATATTTTTACATCGAGATATGAATTTTTTGGTGAGACTGCACAAATTTGGAATTAATAGCGTGGTGCAATATAAATTTGATTTCAAAATATTTTCTGTGACAATTCTAAAGTTGTTTGATTGAGAATTTTGGATATATTCTAGATATTGGAGTCTAGTTTTCAATAAATCAAATATTTCATAATTTTGACATTCCTACACCAAGATATGATTTTTTTGTGAGACTGCGCATATATGGAATTGATAGCGTGGTGCAATATACAGTTGATTTCAAAATATTGTCTGAGACAATTTTGAAGTTGTTTGATTGAGAATTTTGGATATGCTCTAGATCTTGAAGTCTACTTTTCAATAAATCAAATGGTTAATAATTTCAACATTTCTACACCAAGATATGACTTTTTTATGAGACTGCATAGATCTGAAATTTCCTACATGGTGGAATCTATAGTTGGTTTTAAAATATTATCTGGGTCAATTCTGAAGGTGTTTGATTCTAAGTTTTGGATAAGTTTTAGACATTGAAGTCTAATTTTTGAGAAATCAAGGTGTTTGATTCTAAGTTTTGAATAAGTTTTAGATATTGAAGTCTAATTTTTGAGAAATTGAACTGTTCATTATTTGGACTCTCCCAAGACAAGATATGAATCTTTCATTACAAGCGCATAAAGCGAAAAATTATGCAACTAAGATAAATGTCGGGCAAGGTAAAGAAAAAGAGAAGCAATCTTATTTAAGATGAAATAAATATCTACTAGGTCAACCTAATATAAAGATAAAAGTGGAGATAATGCTAATAGCCTAATCTAAACTAAACTTGTAGTTTATCAATTCTTGACAGCTGATCTCCAAATTCTTCTTCTTTTCCTCCAAATTGGCAGAATCATTCACAATCAACAAATTTACGTTGTCATATGAAGATACCTCAGTCTTGACAGTTAAAATTTTTGCCTGAATCTCTTCAACCTCCTTTTGAGTCGCTTCTGTAACACCTCCGAGGTTCACCCTCTCTTGTTGTAATGTCTGCAACTTCTTCACAACTCTCTTCAGTGTCTTTTCACTAGAGCTAACTTTCTTGACTTTCTCACTTGCTTCAAGTTTGAACGATTTGAGACGCTCTTTAACTTTGTAAATTAGCTCTAGCTTCTCGTCTTCACTCGTCTTATCAGCCATATTGGACCGCTCTTGATCATATGATGTGGAAAGTTCAAAAAGAGAATTCAGTAAATCTTCTAATGGAGAAAGATCCAAAATATTCGTCTTTTTCATATCCTCGAAAATCTCAATGATTTTCTATCAATAAGATGAGATAAATTCCGGACGAGTATTGGAGAGCCTATTGCAGATATCCTCCTAAATTCCCAAAATGAATTCCTTTTTGCGATTAAAAACAATGCTTTTTCCTTCAAATATAGATACCTTCGTATTTGTCATTGGTGGAATGCGAATTATCTCATTTGGAGTTTGTATTTTTAGGGATTTTCCATGAAGAAAAGATGATGACTTTGAAGATGAATTCACTTTATACGTAGGCCTTCCAATAGATTCATCACTCACTTGCGGCTTGTCGCATGGGGATACCATCGGATGCCCACTGGTGTTTAACTGCATAAAGAAAATGCAAAAAAAGTATGTAATTTATAGTGAAGCTACTCATATAAAAGAAGAAGGGAAAAGGCGAGGTGATTGTATTTTACCTCTTTGTTACAAGCTGTATGCATTCTTGAGGAACTATCAACACTTTGAACCTATACGATCTCTACTGGGTTAGGTGGTTTCCTTTTCCAATTTTGATCTTCATTGGTACTCTGGCTTGTATCTTGAGGAACCTGCGTGTTAAATGGAAGAACTGGAGGGTGTTTCTCTATAGTTGTTGAAGTGTACACCACTTTTTTCAAAGCTGCCTTTGAGGATTTAAGTGTCCTTTTTTATGTTGCGTAGCTATTTTTTGGATTGGAGTTGGTGTTTTTTTAGCTTTTGAGAGTGTCTTTCCAACACATTGATCTTCACCTCCTAAAGTAGTTATAGACTTTAGCACAACATTGTCTACCAAAGCTTGTAATTTATTCTCAAGAAACTTTGTATGTGCTTTCTCCCACCAAGACATATAACTAGTGGAGAAAGGCTTCTCCATAGTATCTCCCACTGGGGAAACAACTGCACGTGACATAGACCGATACAGTGTGCAAATCCTCCAAAATCTGATTCCTTCATGTAGAGAGGCGTTATGGATATCGTTCTCCAAAAAGCTGGAGACAATCTGGTAAAACCCAAATTGACGACCAAACCGATTCAGGCTATATGACTCAATGATGAATGAGGTACCATACCTCAATGGGAGGTAACTAAAATGTAAGCTCATAAAGTAATTTGACTCCAACTCTTGAGAGGCATCGTTATCCATGTAATAATAAGGACAGAAATTTGTTAACATTGTTGGTGCCCAAACAATATCGTCCCCATTGTGGACGCGTTTTCTTCCATCCTTCTCGTCAAAGCACCTCAGCTCCCACTCCTGAGTATGCTGTCATCAAAGGGACAGACGGACCCTTAGCAAGTGGATAGTTTGTTTTGAAGTAATGTGCGAGCTAGTCATAAACAAAATGAATGAGAAAAGAAACTTTGACCTGATCAAGTTGGGATGAACGAGAAAAATTATTCAAACCATGATAAATACTCGCCAACACTGGGACTGCAATGCTAATCTTTCGCCCACCTGCTATCATGCTTGCCATCTTAACAGTTTCAGGACGAATGAAGTTTCCTACATTGGGAAACACAAAGGCACATAGCCAAAATGATAAGAATACTGCTACATATGTTTCATCTTTCTTGTCAGACCTCGCCCAAAGCTTGGAGAATATAGTTTCTTGATCACTCGACCACCTTGTCGTCTCGAAAACAATTCCGTTAGGATTATGTGTTGACTTTAGGCGTGCGGATTATTTTTCCTTTCGCAGTGGGTCAGGTCTATATATTAAAGTTTTTTTATACCAAAAACTTGTCCACTTGCTGAAGGAGACCTTTTGGGTACCACCCGTAACTTCCTTAAGATGATGAAATGCAACAAATAAATACTCGCACGATTGAGGAATAAATCTAATTTGTTTTTCATCCAAACCGATGAGTTCTCTTATCTCAGATACCACTTCTTCGTACAAAGAACCTGCAACGGGAAAACATCCAAGGATATGTAAGTCTCAAAGAGATATAGATAGCTCCCAAGCTGATGTAAGAAGTGTGTTTATCTTGGGGCACCAAGCCTCACAAAATTCTTGCAAAATATTCGAGTTTCTATCATAAGCGAAAGGTGAGGCATAGATACCGTCGTAAATCTTTGTTGTACTCAGGTTTGTTGGCTTCCACCAAGTACATCTTCAGCCCATCTCCAATATCCTGGAATATGACAATACTCGCGCTCGATTGTTGTTGTGTTTTCCCAATGTACTTCGCCTTGAATTATGCGACTTCCTAAGTTTGAAAGGGTGCTATCAATATTTACATGGCGATGAATTGGTGCTTGGAGAGACCACATCTAGGATAATGGATTAGAAATTCATTTGTGCTCTAGGGTCCAGTTTCTACATGAAAGGAGTTCCTCAGAGGAGGACATGAGGCTGCATACCGGCCAGCTTGTGAGGTTGTAACCAAAAGCTTGGTTTGTTCTATGCCATCTTCAGTCTCGATTATTGAGATATCTAAGTTTGGAGGAAGGTGAGGTATAGTCCCTGAAATTTGCCATCTCTTCGTGCTAAAAAGAAAAGAAAAGAAAAGGAGGTTCATCAAAGTACAAATCGAGAATATTAGAATGGGTACAAAGGTCTAAATAGATGAAATGCTCATCGGTAATCAGGCCACATTGAGAATAATCTCTCCGGTAGTCGGGTCATTTTAAGAGTAATCTCTTCGGTAGTCGGGAGACATTGAGAGTAATCTCTCCTGTAGTGGGGTCATATTGGGAGTAATCTCTCCGGTAGTCAGGCCACATTGAGAGTAATCTCTTCGATAGTCGGGCCATTTTGAAAGTAATCTCTCCGGTAGTCGGGCCATTTTGAGAGTAATCTCTTCGGTAGTCGGGCCATATTGGGAGTAATCTCTCTGGTAGTCCGACCACATTTAGAGCAATCTCTCCGATAGTCGGGCCATTTTGAAATTAATCTCTCCGGTAGTCGGACCATTTTGAGAGTAATCTCTCCTGTAGTCGGGCCACATTGATAGTAATCTCTCTGGTATTTGGGCCATTTTGAGAGTAATATCTCCGGTAGAGGTCCATATTGAGAGTAATCTCTCCGATAGTCATGTCATTTTGAGATAATCTCTCCGGTAGTCAGGCACATTGAGAGTAATCTCTCCGCTAGTCAGGCCATTTTGAGACTATCTCTCCGCTAATCGGACCACATGAGAGTAATCTCTACATCCATTCACACCCTAAGACCGTTTTCTTCATGTGTGGATCATCTTATTGGACAAGAAAATATCCTTCTTGCTTGACCTAAAAGAAAAAAAAAGAAAAAAATAAACAAAAATAAACTGTACCTGTCAATGATTCACTTAGACAGGCTTGCGAGCTGCGAATGATGCCATTCAAAGGGAAGGCAGCCCCTATTTATAGATTCTCCAAAGATGCCAATTTATGGATTAATTGCAATATGGGAGTGGAGATTTCAGAGTCCAACATGAATTTGTTCTCCTAATTTAATTCAAATGAAGAAAGTTACAGTCTCTTATCCAATTTGAACACTTACGAACAAAATTGTACAAGGCCAAACTTGATAAGGGGCAATGATTAAGGTGTCAAAAGTCCATTCTAACTAGAAATGTGGGAAGTAAATCATGTTTTCAATTCTTCTCAGCTAATATGTCACGTGAATTTCAATTAGAATTTCATAGTTGGATTTCTGATTCTTTTCAACTAATGTCCTAAAGCATCTTTTACGTGAATATCAATTGGATATTTGTAAAAAATAGGTAAAATAAAATAAAGACATTTGTTACCTAAATATTTCAAGTCTAGTCTTCGAAGTTTAGTATATCCACCTCTAAACTAGCTCTGAAGTAGGGAACATTTATAGGTATATAAATTTTATTAAAATTAAATCCATAAAATAATTTTTATAATATTTTAAATTCAAGAAAATATTAGTCCAAATAAATATTATGGGCTAATATAATTGAATTAATTATATAAATCCAATATATATAGATTAAATAAGCCTTAATTCATTGGGCTAGCTCACTTCATTAAGCCTAAGATGACATCTTCCTAAAGGCCCAGTTTGGTGCCACGTGTCAAATGATGTGGCACGCCAAGTCAAGTGGAAACGCCAATATGATCATGCCACGTTTCAAAATGACAAGGCATGCACTGAAAGGCCAATAAAATCGCCATGTCTGCAAGTGACATGTTCTGTCCAATCAAATACGGCCATGTCACACTTCAATTTGATTGGTCGGAAAGAGTTTGTTCTTATTACAACTCCTCCCTTCCACAACGATAAATAGGGGTCTTCATAACTTAGAAAAGACATAAGAAGTTATAACAAGAAGCAAGAGAGAGCTCGTGGATCAAAATGCCACAAATTTCTCTACAAGTTTCAAGCTTCAAGCAATCAAGCTTCAAGTTCAAGAAATCAAATTCAAGCTCAAGAACGAAGATTGAATCAATATCAAGTTCAAGCAATCAAGCTCAAGCTCAAGAATGAGATCATTGTTCGTGACAAACATAGATTCAAGATCAAGCTTAAACGCCCTTGAATTTATTTACTATTTAAAAGAAGAAGAAGATGAATCATAGAGATTGTAGCACTCAAATATTCGAAATAAAATACTGCCATTACTGCGATATTTTTCGGTCTTGATCTTATTTTCTCGATGCAATTTATTGTCTGTAATTTTTGTAAATTTTTTTATTAAAAATAATTTATTAGATAAATATCTTGAACATAGGATGATGAAGAATTTCTTGGATTTATTTTATATTAATGAAGTATGTTGTGGATCTTCTTGAAGTATTTGATTATCAATAATTATCCGGTCATATTTTGATCTCTTTGTGAATATCTCGTGAGTTTATGGAATTTCTGGAATGATCTTCTTTTTTGAGATACCTCTTCAAAGGGAATACGTGACCTTTTTATAGTTTTGATTTAGGGTTAGGGTAGAGTAACTTTCAAGAAACCCTAATAGACTCCTAGGATTTTAAGAGTTTTGTAATATTTTTAATTTAGGATTTGACTTGATCCATTTGAATCTCGATATCTACAGTATTTTAAAAGTTTATTTATATTATTTTTGCTTCTTTTTCCTAGGTGCTTTGCTGGCATAGAGTTTGTATTCTCAACCTCATACATATAGATATAGTAGATAACAACTTAGGTTTAAATTTGGGAATTAAAAGTTTAATTAAACAGAAACTTTCATTGATGATATTTCTACTTTTTGAGAACTACAAATGAGATAAAATAATTTTACCATGGGGAAGAAAATATCGATTATTTTTGGTGATGAACTTAAAGTCTAAAGAATTGTCGCACTTCAACTTTACCATTTTAGTCATGATTTTATATGCAGATTAGGTGTATTTTGTAGTATGCTTAAGCTCAGGGGTAGATCCAGCTTAGTAGGTGTGGGTTTCCGTGAACTCAAGCACATATCATGTATATGTATTAAAAAGTCTATTAAATATTCATAAGTATTTAATTTTGTTGCCTAAAATATTGCTGTAAAAACCCATAAATTTTAAATTCCTGGATCTCCAACTAAAAACTTATCATGGGACTTATCAGTTTAGTTTATACACACGGTTTGTACTATAGCATAAGTCCAAAACTTTTCATCACTATCTCATAAATGGTTACTCCAAATAAAAATAAAAATAAATATTGATATAACTTTTTTTTCATACCAAAAACACATTTCGCTTGCATTTTCCACATTTGTCAGACAGATTCAGAAATTCCTAATTGGAACAATTTTATTAATTAAAAAATGGCTGAGAAATTTGAAATTTGATCCTTCATGATTTTAAAATGTAGACCATATCGGGGGGGGGGGGGGGGGAAGGGGAGGACATCCACAAACTAGATGAATTTAAAAATTTCAGGAATTAATCAACTACCTTATATTCTGTTAATGAAGGAAAATGTTACAAACAAACAATATAGCCTCTTTTATTGTTAAAAATAATTAACAACTCCTTAAACACATGTACTCTCTCTCATATGAATAAATATTAGAGAAAATATTAAGAAGAAAAAAACTTGTTTTAATTTTAAATATAAGCTAAATACATGCGGGATACTTCTTGGCAATGGCATTCCAAAGATGTATGAAATCTTGTTTGATTCTCATTTCAATAAAAAAGTATAGTTAATCCATTTGCGTATCTACAAGTAGCAAATTTGTACCAAATTTAGGTGACATTTTGATAGAAAATGGAATTGAAGGAGGAATAAATGTGCAAAAATCTTATTTCTCAGAGTATCAATGAGTACATTGTATTAAGACTAGTATGGGATTGTATAGGATTAAGGGAACCCCAAAAATATAAATGTCTAAGCTAAGTTAACCACTTTCCATAAATTTAATATAATGAAAGTATTAGTGGCTGCTTTTACTGCTCGAACTCGTGACTTATAGGTTATCTGAATAATAGCGGAGCCAAGATATTTTTTAAGAGATATAGTGGTGGGTCCAGGATTTAAATCATATGGATTCAATTATAAGATTATTTACATTGAATACACTATATTTTTAAAGTTATGAGTTCATATCTACTATTTTTATAATTTTAATAAATTTTTACTCCCGTCGAAATTTATGGGTTCATGTGAGCCCGTAGATAGTACACTGCATTCGCCTCTGAAGAGATGTCAAAATATTTTTGTAAAAAATATCCTAAAACATCCAGGGGACTCAACAAATATTAAATATACATAAAATAAAATATCTATAATATCGTATAATTTTTCGACAAGAAAATATCAATTGACATCCCTAATTAAATATGGTTACGCTACGGTACACAAAACAACTTTACGTAACTGTAGATAAAATTAAAATGATCTACGTATTTGTAAGAACCATATTGGTTCAAATCAGTGACTTAGAGCAATTTCGCGGTTACCGTCGTCTCTAAGCTAACTATTTTTCTCATGTCAAAATAATTCAATAATTTATATGCAAGCACTCACTCTGCACACCCATAAAATAAAAAATAAAAAAAAAAAGAAATACATTTTTACCTTATTAAAAAGTATTTTCTCGGTGAAAAAACTTTAACCAAACACACATACCAAAAAATAATCTAAGCTAAGAGAGCAGTTTGAGTTGCTTTAATAACGTGATATTACTTTTTTATCTTTATTTTTTTCTAATTCGCAAATTACTGTCAGATCCTTGTTTATTAGAGTTAATTTTTTACAAATGGTTATATAGTTTTGATTTTTTTCTCCATGGTCGTATAATTATATTTTCTCACAAAAAAATCATAAAACTTTTACTATTCACAGAAAATTACAGTAACAAAAAGTACAATTTTCTGAAATGATCCAACTAGAGCTGACCCAATACCTATATATATAAATTAAAATAATATTATAGTGAATCATTCTCCCCAAAAAAAGTATTGTTTAGAATGCATTAGAATAATAGTTAGAAAACATAATACAGAAAATGAAAAATAGAAAACATCAAATAAGAAAATATTATTGGAAAGTTGTGTTTTACGGTCACTGTAATTTTTGTATGAGATAGTGAAAATTTTATGATATTTTTGTGTGAAAAATATAATTATATGACTATGAATGAAAAAAAATTATAGTTTTCTATCCATTTGTGATGAAAAATACCCTTTATTATCATACAATGAGTTTGTACACAAGCAAATTTATCTCCTTCATACGAAGTTTCAACTTTCAAATAAAGTGCCAAACAACTAATGCTGACACTGTCGGATAACTTTTTGCCATTTCGAAAATATATTGTTTGTTAAATATGTTTCTCAATATTAGTATTCAGTTAGGTAACTTGTTTTTAGTGATAAAAAGAGGCTAATCATAAAAGGGAACATTCTTGTAAATGACATGGCGGTGGTCGTTCAATGTAGAATTAATGTAATAAAACAATTTTAAAATTGACCTTAATGACTTATTGTCTCGTGTATTTTTCTCCTAACAGCTCATAATCGATAGAGACGAGACGAAAGCACTCCAATAATTAAGAAGGCCACAAAGCCAGAGCCTCACTGTAAAATGGTTTAGCCCGTGTTTTACACATAAATTTGATTGAAACTTAAAAAAAGAGCTTTTAAAGTTATATTAAAAAATAGTTTGTTGAAGTTATATTTCGGCGTACATTTTATTTTAAAAAAATATAATAGTCATGTCAGTGGAGAAAAATTTTCACATAAAAACTGGTCAAAACTACTTTTTTGAACCTTTTCTTCATTTTTTTTCAAAACTATCAAATTTCATGAACAAACAACCTTTTAATTTTAACTTTTTTTTTTTTGAAAAGAAGTAGTCATAATCTATGTCTAGATGGGAGCCTAATATTTAGAGTGGAAATAAAATTTTGTAGTGATGCAGAAGTAGAAAAAGAAAGGTAACCAATTGTGTTGACTATGAAGAAGAAAGAAGTGAGTGTAGTCCTTCCCATTTCTCACGCGGAAAGTGTGAATTATTTAGAGTATCAAATAATGGTCGGATAAGGCCAAATTAACTGAATGACAGTTTGGTTGGAAGGGAACACTTTGGGTCAAGTTATTTTTTTCCTCCCAATCCTATTAAAAGATTTTCTGATA
This sequence comes from Nicotiana benthamiana, assembly GCA_034376525.1. NCBI lineage: Eukaryota > Viridiplantae > Streptophyta > Magnoliopsida > Solanales > Solanaceae > Nicotiana > Nicotiana benthamiana. Next base: position 45,666,217 of record CM067326.1, read on the forward strand.
AGAGACTACATATCTTTCCATCCAATAATATTTCACAAATGGTGACGTGTCACCATAACTTCATCAACCTCTTCTAAGTTATAAATGAGGAATAGAAATCAGCAATTTAAAACTCATCTAAGAAGCAACCAAAACAAGGTTTTATGTCTGTATAAAAGTTTAAAGGACTGTATTCATAGGCTAAAAGAGTAACAAGAAGTTTGTTTGCGTAAAAGTAGGCTAAAAAAATAACACCTGGTTTTTATGGTATTTATAAGTTCTTCCATATTCAAACTAGTAGCAGATCCAAAACTTTAAAGTAATAGGTGTTCGTCGATAAAAAATTCGAAAAAAGAGAAAAAAAATTAGTTATTAGTGCTCGGTCTATATTTATCTAACTAGTTTTATAATTGCCTGTGCAAAATTTATTAAATTCGATTTTAAAAAAAACTGCAAATCCTTTTCCCCAGTTTAAATACGAATGTCGCCTGATCAACAAAAAACTCGAAATCTCTTTTTTTCTTCTGTTCTGTTGATATAACCCTCCGAATGATTCCCCAGCAAAAGCAGAGAAAGCAGACTGTTGATAATTATTTGATTCTAAACATCTGGTCTGGGGGTTTTTCTAAAAAATTGTAAATATCTTTGCATTGCATATTTAGGCTTCAAAAAAATATTCGAATGCTAGAGGGACTATCAAGACTTCGCAATTACCTTCTACTACAAATGTGCTCAAACACCCAAAAGTATCTTCCGCCACTGATTGAAGCGGTCTTTTGTTTGTGGAGTCGTTAATGACACTTATTAGTAGTTGCATTAATAGTGAATTTCTCGAAGATATATTTTTTAGATACACCACCAAAATCTTACTGCTCAACTTATTATTTTTCATACATTATTATGCATTCAGCTTTTCTTATACTTAGTTCTTACCATTAGATTTTCACCAAAAAGTGTAATTCTATGGATGATCATTATAATCTAGTGTTAGTATATGATTATGTCCATTTCACTAGAAAAATGTTGTAAACGCTACTTACCCCTAAAATTGATAATTAAAAAAAAAAATACTATCCCAACAGTGGGAATAAAAAATTTAACAAATAATCATGAATGTCATTGATGTTCTAGTCTTCTTCTTGAGCTATTGACATGTGGATTTCATAAATTAAAAAAAAAAACGAATAACCTAGAAGGATATTCCTTGAACAACACAAATTTCATCTTCAAAAGCGTTGTGGTTGTTACTTATTTAATTCCTTCTTACAAGGAAATCAAATAATTTCAATAGATGTAAAAATTACTTGATAATTTTTTTCGAAGTAGTTAAGTTTTAGTGAATCGAATTATCTGATACCTATATTAGTGAAAAATACAAATATCGTATAAATCGAAATACATATAAGTTGGCCCAATATCATGCCCCACAATTATTTAAAAACCAACACCACGCTTCATAGTTATAAAAAAATCAAGGTAATCAAGCAAGGAAATAAAAGGAGTTGTCGGTACATAAAATATTTTGTGTTCATGCAGGGTTCAGGAAAGACTCGCATCCCAAGAAAATGTGAAGTAGACAGCCTATCATTCCACGATCGAACCCGCTGTCTATAGATTACACATAGATAGTTTAACCATTGCTCAACCAATTTAATGCACTTATACACGAGTTCAGAACTGAGCCTAAGCATCACAACTAAGGTATTATCACTCTTAAGGCATAACAAAGTCAAGAAATGTCACATCCATTTAATACATGGAACAAGACTTCTAATCCTAAAAAATTAACTCACCCGATTCAAATAAAATCCTTGAAAAAGAACAACGGCACAAAAAAAACTAAGGGGAAATTGTTACACTACCTAACAAAACAAAACAAAAACAAACGACTCAAAAATTTTTCTTTAAGTCCCTCAAGAAGACTGCCGAGGAAATCCATCATCGGAAAAAGTTAATTTTTCTTCTTAATCAAAAGAAATAAAAACAAACATACACACACACACACACACACATATATATATATATATATATATATATATATATATATATATCCTTTACCCCACACTTTAAGTTGTGGCATGTTCTTATAACAAATGTATAAAAAATAAGAGGTAAAGGAAATTTCTTTGATTCATATAGCCGAGGTCTAAATTGAAGTTGGGATCTCCTTCCACGCCCGACCTAGTGCATACATACAAGTTGAGAGCTTGTTCCGGCCTTATTTGAGTGCACTCCACACTTATCAGTTTTATTATGTCCAAGTTGCTCCTTTAAGGGCCCCCTTTCTCCTTACATCTTGAAGACCATTCTTTCTTCCCCCACTCTGAGCATGAGCTACCGTTCCGATATCCAAAATTTCTCTAACTGTAGACAAAAAGGGTCTTCCAAAAATCAGAGGGACCTCATTGTTCTCCTTTATGTTCACCACAATAAAGTTCACAGGGAACATAAACTTGTCCATTCGAAATAGCATATCTTCCATTATCCTCCAGGTATGATTGTGGTTTGATCCGCCAGCTGCAAGGACACAGTTATCGACCTAATTTCTCCAATCTCTCTTTAATTTTCTAAAAATAAACAAAGGCAAAAGATTAATAGAACATCTGAATCACACAAAGATTATTTAAATTTAGTATTTCCTAAAGAGCAAGGTATAGTAAAACTCTGTGAATCTTCACACTTTTTAAGAAAGTTTGTTTTGTAGAACGGTACTATAATTCTCGGTGAGCTTGACAACCAATGTCTCTTCCACTTTTTGAATTTTGGACAACATATCTTTCAAAAATTTAGCATAAGATGACATCTGTGATAGCACTTATGTAAAAGGTATATTCACATGTACTTGCTTGAACACTTCGATAAAACGCCCGAATTGTTTGTTCAGCTTCTCTTTTCTCTGCTTTTGCGGGAAAGGTAGAGTTGACATATATTTAATCTCTTCAATCTCATAATTACTTTTTTGTTTGTCTTCCTTCCCCCATGTTCGAACTTCAGATCAATTTATTTTTCTTCAGATCATCCTCTTGCTCTGCCTCACTTCATTCCTAACTTGATTTTACCTCAACTCAGTCGTGTCTGCTACCAATTGACCTTGCAATACTTTCATTTCTCAAAGACATTGCGTTTATTGTTTCTTTTGAATTCATTTCGGTGTCCGCAAGGAGAGTTCCTGAAACCCTCTCAAATAATAGATTATCTAGTTGCCCCACCTCTCTTTCCAAGTTTTGAAATGTCGTTCCCAGTTCTTTGATAATTGTGCCATGGGTATCAATCATTTCTTATATCTTAAAATTAAAGGCATTCATTAGATCTTCCATGCTATACTGATTAGACAGTGGAGCATGATATTATTGCGTCTACTGATTTTGAAAACTTGAAGCTCCCTGTCCCCGGGGTCTTGAGTAATTTTTCTGCCATAAATTTGCACTACCACCTGGTGAACTCCAAAAAAATATTTAGATGCTTCTTTCCCATAGAGTTAAAATTGTTATCCCTTTGATAGTTGCCTCTATCAGCGCTACCCACAACATTTACTACCTCAGGTGAAGCTTGACACTCATGTGTAGGGTTTCCCATTTCACAAAAGTCACATACTGCTTTCGGCTCACTCTATACCTTGGTCAATGTTAACTTTCTTATCTCTTTAGCCATAATATCTAGCTGGGCTTGCACTAAGGTGTTAAAGTCTGCCTGGTGCACCCCCACCTGATTTTCTTCCATGGTTATCACTGTAAACAATTGATTTCCGTCTTTAGATAATTCATTTAGAACTACAACAATCTTCGCATGAGTTTTCTTCATAAGAGGACCTCCAACTATATTGTTTGGCGTCCTCTTGCTAGAGGGTGTCAGACCTTCCGAGAAATTTTGGAGTTGCATCCACAAGTCTACTCCATAATGCTGACATCTTCTTATAATCTCCTTAAATCTTTCTCATGTTTCAAATACCATTTTTGTCTCTTTCTATTCGTAGTTGTGAATCTCTCTTCGAATTTTCCCTGTTTTTGCAAATTAAAAATATTTTTCAATGAACTTCCTTGTCCTGTCTTCCCAAATTTGAATTGACCCAGTCGACAAACTTCACAACCAATGCTTAGCATCTTTCCTCATTAAAAAAAGGGAATGTCATTATGTAGATATCATCTTTCGATACTCCATTGTGATAGAAGGTATTCATAATTTCATCAAATGAGTAATTGGATCTTCATTGGGTTTCCCACGGAAGACAAAATTATTCTCAATGGTTTGAAGTAGCCCCTACTTGATCTCAAAATTATTGGTTTCGAACGGAAAGGGTTGCACACTAGATACTCCTTGATTGTAGACTAGCCTGGCGTAGTCTCCCAATGATAGTTCAGGCCTGGGCATATTATTTTCAAATCTATCTTCAACCAGAGGTTAGTTTAGGTTAAATCTTCATCCCCCATTCCCCTTAGTTCTAAGAGTCGCTTCAAAAGTTGCCCTTGTGGCTGCTTCCTTTTAGGTTGCTTCTCGTGCATCTAAATCAACTATCTCCTCACCGTTTTTAGCCATGTTCTCTTGGGTAGAATATTGTCTAAGAATTTCCCGATTGAGTTCTTTCTCTTTCCTCAATTGCCATAAACACTTTTTCACCTCTGGATCGTATGGAATCATTTCGTTAGAAGAAAATCGAGTCATACACCAAAGAACTTAGCATGTTGGCTGGACACAAAATAGAATAATCGTGAAAATAAAATAACATTGGCTCCTAAATTAGCACCAAAAACTAATTTGAACACTATTGATTGTCAATCCCCATCTACAGAGCCAGAATTTGACATACGCAAAACACACCACGAAATCGATACTTGTTAGTCAAATATAGTATAGTTTAATTATCGTCTTCACATGGATTGAATTTAAATAATATTCTAGTAAACAATATTAGGATAATAAGCACTTTGGTTAGGGTGGTTTATGACTAAAATTAATTATCAAAACTAAAACAATTAACAATTGATCACAGAAATATAAGAGTTGAGCAACATAGAATATCAATGAAATAATGGTCGTGACATTATATGTACAAGATAGCTATTCGAGATCCAACTCTAGTTCAATTCACTCTAATATTCTAATGAGTCTCAAGAATCTCACTCGATAATTAGTTCAAACGTGTAGTGAAGACTCATCTCTCAATTAAATATTAATTCTATGAGGTGAACATATATAAGCTCTGTAAAATATGCAAGTATGTGTTAATGGATTAGTCTTCATGAAAACTTCTCTTGAAGATTCTCCTAACTTGATTTAGTCATTAACTCAACATGCTCTTTCGATTGTTTTAGAGAATCACTGAATTAAACCAAACAAAATAATGCAAGCTTATCACCATAATATTCCTCTTTCGATTAAATAAACTGGTGAACAAAGTTGCAAATAATTCAAAGCTCCATAAATAAATTCAAGCAAAGAACTAGAGTTAACATCCACAAATAGCAATCAAAACACCATATCCATCAAACCATATGGTAAACTAGTCCATATTCATGGATAAATTCATCACAAATAAAGTTGAATAATAAGAAAAATGAATTCAATCCAAACTCGGGTGTTGGGTTGAGGAAAGAATGATCCAATGCTCTTACAATCTTCTATAGGTCAAAATTCCTCTAAAATTTGTGTTTTTGATGTAATTATACAATGTTAGAATGAGCCCGAACGAAACTATCCTTTCCAAAAGTGAAAAAAGTTAGGCGAAAAAATACACTATCGTGGCGCATCGGGTAGCGCACCATGCGCCACATAAGTGGGAAAGGTCATAGGCCTATTTCTTTGATTCTGTAGGAATTTTGTACTAGTGGCCAGGGCCCCGCTATGCATGGCGTGATAGTACATCTTTCTCAGAGTAATTTTATTTTCTCACTTTTTGACATCTAGTCTTGTTCCTCGAGCCTGTACGTGATCCCAACATAATTTATTAGGTTTTTATTCAGAATTCAAAGCTCCAATTTGTTCAAATTAACTTCAAATTATCTTAATAGTTTGGAATCATTTTCTGTAAGGCATAAAATACGTAATAAGCGCAAATCACCATTAATTAAGTTCAACCATATGTAAATGCAATAATTAGAGCGCATTTTATGACTAAAACATAAGTTTCTAGCCTACTATCAGATTATATATTAAGGAAGTGTGAAATAGGCCGCCGATTATTCTGTCATTCGACCCATAATTTAACTATTGTTTGAAGGCTCCTGCTCCAAGCAAGGAAATGAGACGACAAAAGGAGGAGGAATTATTTACGAGTGAATGGGGAAGGCAGTTTCGTGATGTAGGAGAAGTAAACAACAGGACGGTGAGGGCCAGCTGTAGTAATAGTATCTTTATATATCAACTGCCAAACTGCTTCTTTCCTTTTCTACAAATCAATCAACCAAAATGCCGCGCTATTGTCGACTCCTCCGCTTATTTTCTGAGACGTGGGCGGCTCTACCCACGCACTTCTTTCGGTTTATCAGATATGCAAGCGTGCATCTCCCATTCCATCAATCTCCTAGAGCGTGCAATACAACGGCTCTAAAAATAGTGAGAGCTTACACAAAGGGGAATACGGAAGTTTATGTATTCAATATTTTAGTCCATTGACGTTATTAGAATTTAAATTTATAATTTTAATTATAAATTTTAATCAATATTATTGGATTCGATTGACCCCGTAACTCGTATTTTAATTCTACATTTGTATACATATTTCATTAATGATCTAAATTTTACAAAAGAGTGTCTGTCAACCTGAGCAATTATGAATTTAGCAAGATGATGTTATAAGTGATAATAAAAAGTTTAAACTTGAAGAAGAAAAGCAATAAAGTAAGCTTTTAAATTTGGTTGAGTTTGTAGGACAATTTTAGATAATTTGTCTTTGTATGAAAACATTGCTAGAGTACTGTATTTTTTGTCCGTTTTTTGTGATAGTTCCTTGGGAATTCCTATATGTAAAGCCCTTGTTGGTGTGCGTTTTAATGTAAATAATTATAATATTAAAATGTATTATTTCTTCTGAGGTAATGACTGGAAATTGACAAGAAATAATCATTATTTTTAGTCTAATTCATTAAACTACTAATATCATGATCTATTGCCAGTTAGCCACTAAAGAATCATCAACCATACTCTACAATGTTATTACCCTGATATTTATTATTTTGTTCTAATATGAAAGAAATTTTACACATATAAATAGTGGTGTTTCTTCCTCGTGTTGTAATACGAAAAAAGTATTGTATTGTGCATGAAAATAGTAAAATTAGTGTACTGAAAAAGAGAGTTAAAAAAAAAGAGAAAATCTAAATCTAACTTATTCGCTTCAAAAGAAAATATTATTTTGTTGAGGAAGGCATTTTTTGTGGTGGGGCTTTAAACTTCACAACTTGTTAAAAGTTTATAAAACGTTATCAGACTATTGTATTCGGGAGGGACAAGTTAAAAGTATCGCTGTTGGACTGACGAAGATGCGATCTGAAAGGATTTGAAAAGCTATAAAAAAAACGAGATATCTATAGCTTAGACTGAATAATATTTATTTGTTTATTTATTAATATTACTTTTTTTTATCTATAAATACTCTTAATTTTACCAACAACCTTTAAGATGAATACATTAATTCCCTCTGAGTTTTAGGGTATGTTCGGAAAGACACAATGTAATTAAAATTAGTATAATTTATTAGGGTAGAAATTACACAGCCTAGTAATTACACAGTTGTACTTATGACAACATGTATGTTTGTCATAGAGTAATTACAAATTTACTGTTTGGTTGCACATGTGTAATTACACAGTTGGATTAAAATTTAAATAAAGTAATTATCAAAACTTAAAAGTTAATATGATATGATATATATATATATATACACACACACACACATACATACATACATTTTTATAAGTGTAAATAATATTATATTTAGTATTTAAGATGTATAATTTTCGTAAATATGCAGTAATTAGTAATCATATATTTATCATAAATAATTATAAAATAATTTATATATATTTTCTAAAATTTAATAATATTTAGTTTAGCTACTTACAAAACTAAAAACATATACTTTGTAAGAATATCATGGAATTCATGTTTGATAAAGTAAATTAATATAAATAAATATAATGTCATAACATTATTCAAATGCTTGGCAAAATTAATTTATCAATTCTAACTAAAAAAAATGAAAAACATGCAATGTGAGCCAGTACTACTAAAATAAGTAAATTAGAACTATGAATGTAGTACAATTTTAAAACACACACAAAACAACAAATATAGTTTAATATATGTCAAATTCCAATATAATAATAGTAAGTTCCACTACAAATTGAGATTAGGAAACATAATAAATTTATAGTCATATTTAAAATAAATTTTACTTTAATTGCATCACTCATTATATGCCATGTTTGTTCATGACTCATCATTTCTAATATTATGAGGTGTAGCTTCAAAAAATAGAATAATAAAATAAATAATAAATAAAATATAAGCTATTACTTGGGATCACAAGAAGTAAAGGTAGAGAAATAAAAGATAAATAATGTACAAAGAAAATATAATTTAAAATTTCAAAAAAGATTAAAAATTAAAAATTGAATTAAAATATATATAAAATACATTAAATAAAATAACATAAAAAGAAAAGAAACTGAAAATAACATTGTAATTACACAATGTAATTATCACTAATTCGCACATCCTCTTGAGAATTTGAGAGTGTAATTACTCCTCGCCAATTACACTCAATTTTATGTTGATCAAATATTACTTGGCCAAATAAGTATGTCAAATTATACAAATATATCTAATTACATCCAAATCTAATTTTAAAATGACTTTCCAAACAAGATTTTAAGTATAACTTTTTCTTTTTTTTAACACATTCCTTATTCAACCGGCCAAGAGAGAATGTGCTTGAGACTTGGATAGTGCTGGACACGCACCGATAAAGCGAGTGGACCTAGGACAATATTTCCCCAGATAAAATGAAGCTGAAAAGTCAAAGGAATGCACACTCGAATCACGTGAGATTCGTCCAGGCTGTTAGTGGGGTCCATTCTTACGTGGTGCTACTTGAAGTCATTCTCAAGCTGCTTAAATTAATTAGTGCATATCTCCCCTTTTCACTCGTCTATTGATCACAGCCGTTGGTTATAGGGCAAGAGAGATCTCGATTTGGATTCCTAGCTGTAAGTCTGTAAAGTTAATCAAAAGTTGTAACCCCACTTGACAATTCTCTGTGTTTTAAATTTAAAAAAAAATGTTAATAATAGGAATTTTAACATGAATACGGCGTTAGAGTGATAATAATATAGCATAATGATGTTGTTAATTATGATTAAACAGCTAATTCTGGCTTTACTGTCTCTCATGTTTTAAACGCTCCCCCTTGTTTTATGTTAAAAGCCTACCTACCTAGTTAGTACGAGAATGATTGATACATAAAAAAATTTCGACTCCTTCTTTTTTACGTTTATTTCCAAATTTCCCCTTACTCATTCCAACAAAACCTTATTTTTTTGCCCCTTCTCTACTTTAGTTGTTATTGTCTTTGTAACAGTCAGTTCCAGCTCACTAGAGATATTATTCACTTTAGATGTATAAACATGTTATTGAGCGTTAAAGCTTATTTATTTATATAAATAACAAACTTTAAACTATAGTAACGCATTTTAAAGTTGTGCGGGTAAAATACAAATAAGACACAATTACTAATGAATTGAACTGTTACCGTCTTATTTACAGCGGGATAAAAATAAGGTACAAAGAGAAACCTAGTAAAAAAGTAACGACACGTTTTGTTAGCAAAACTAGCTAGTACTTAATATTAATCCTCGGTTTGCTTTGCTTTGTGTTGTTTTGTTCTACTTCTAGCGATTGTTGTCTCTAGTTATGAGCAAGTTAATTCGTCGGTAAAGGGTATACAGTAAGTTCTGGTTTAAAATGATATGCTCAGTAACAAAAAACAAAAAAAAGACAACTCAGTGCAAAAAATATTCCGTATTTATGTGGAGTTTGGGAAAGCACCACATAACCTCTAAGAGTGTAATGTACACAGCATACCGTAAAATTAAGATTAATGACTATTTTTACGACTTGAACCTGTGACGACAACTTTATTGTTGCTTTAAGACACTTCTCATTAACACTATTTAAGAAACGAACTTATTTTTCAGGTGAAAGGGACGTTGAAGAGAGGTTCTTGCTCAAGTAACAAGCTATTGTTCAAGTAAATTATACAAGGAACCATGTGGCTAATCTGAGGCATGAATAAGATTAATTGTGACTGACGTAATATTGATCCTTTTTGTGATTCTTGTAGGAACCATGTACCATTGTTGTTGTACGGAAGTTGTACACAGAAAGATCGCTAATTAAAGATCCCAAGGATTCATTTATGAATCTGGACTATATGACAAAAGAAAATGCAGTGAAATTGAAGCAATAATAACACTTAAAAAACCTTCAATAGTAACACTCTATTCAATGTATCTACTAGACGTCTCTCATTATCTTGACCTAATATTAATAACAAGAATAGTAATTATCTCCCTCCCCCTAGATAATTGGATATCTAAATTTGTCAATCTACGTAATAATAACGACAAAACACCACCAGCCGCGACAAATCTGTTCATATCACATAAAATTATAATATAATAATACCCTATGTTTTTTGAGTATGTGCTTAACAACTGGTTGCAGATCGATGCACCCTTTTTAGTTACAAGTTATAACCCCTACCAACTTTACATAAGGCAGTTTCCTAGAACCAACCCTTACACCACAGTCCAAAATCTCTAATTCCACCTAAATAGTCTGAAAAAAGCCTTTGGCTTATGTTCATGCACCCTCAATTATACAACTACTGTATCTCCTTATCATTTCTTTTTTAAAAAATTAATAAAAATAAAAAACTCTTATCATTTCTGCCTCTATATATACCCCCTTTACATCAGTCTAACCCCACTTGTTCACTAAACTAACCATTAGTATTCAACCCAAACACAACAAGTCCATTTTCAAAATTTCCCTTAACTATCTTTCTTGTTGTGGTTATTTTTGCAAAATGGAATTTTTTAACAGGTGTTCGACATCTACTACTTCATCTTCATGTGAATCATCTTCATCTGAATCTTCACTTTCTGGTAAAACACCAAGAGATGGGAAAAAATCCGAGAGAATAAAGGGACCGTGGAGTGCTGAAGAGGACAAGATTTTAACTAAACTTGTTGAGCGATATGGGGCTAGAAATTGGTCTTTAATTAGTAAATATATAAAGGGTAGGTCTGGTAAATCTTGCCGGCTCCGATGGTGTAATCAATTAAGTCCCAATGTGCAACACCGGCCATTTTCGCAAACTGAGGATGACACCATTTTGGCTGCTCATGCAAAATATGGAAATCGTTGGGCTACTATTGCAAGATTACTTCCGGGTCGAACCGATAATGCTGTTAAGAATCACTGGAATTCGACACTAAAAAGACGTTACCAACAGTTACTTCAGCAGCATCAGCAAAATCAGAGTTCAGTTGTTTTTTCTGATGTGAAAATTAACGGGTCAGCATCGGGATCTGGGCCGTGCATGGATTATATGAATGCTAATGACAGTCCAATTAGAGGGAATTTTCCTATTAATAATGTTGTTACGACTAATTGTAGCAGTGAATTTGATGACCCAATGACGACTTTGTCCTTAGCGCCGCCGGGAATGGGCGGTGATGAGTTGCCGGAGAAGAAAATGGAGAGTTTTCCGGCGGGGTTTTGGGATGTGATGAGAGATGTGATTGCTAAAGAAGTCAGGGAATATGTTGCTTCGTCATTTTCTGGAGCTTCTACGGGATTTCCTTAATTAGCATTTAAAAAGAAAAAAAAACAAATTGTTTCATACAATTACTTGTTAATTCTAAAGTTGGCTTTCAGCTTTGATAATCAATTTGATTGTTTATAAGTTTGCTTATAAATTGATAATTACATGTCAAAAATGTTCTGCTAGCTTAATTAAGCTGGAATTCCATCCCTATCAACCATTTATAACTACTTAATTATCTTTTGTTGACTAAAATATTGTCTAACATATGGTAGTACCAAACGACCAAATTCTAATATTCTGTGCTTAGATGTCAAGGAGAGAATATTCTATTTTAATTTACCAAAATTTTGGGATTACTAAACTTTTCACTAAAACGCTATATACAAGAGAGAAAATGATGAGGAATTTGGTTGTTCAATTAATCAATTTGTATCATATAGGAATAAATCGTCAATAATTATCTTATATGGTACTTTATTCATCAAAATAGGTTGTATATTATGTACCGTAGTAAATTCAAAATTTGGACTGTGTGAATATTTGAAGTTAAGAGTGTCTGTTCAAAGACATATTTTTAACTTAATTATTTTAACTTTTTTCTAATAAAACCCACATAAACTTCTATATGCACTACTAATTGATAGGGTGATCATACAAGTTGCAATCTTGAAATTTCAATAAAGTCAAACTTCAAACCATTTCATATTTGGTAGAACATTGCCCCACTTACGAATGTACATTTAGTTGTGATTAACCCACATTTCACCTATTTTGATTGGAGGATTTAAGTGATAAGAACGGACCTTGGGCATAACTCAACCCCAAAAGCTAGTTTATGTGAGGATTGCCTAAGTCATATAAGGAGACCAATGACCTCAAATCCCTCCGATGTGGGACAACTCAACACCCCCCTCACGCCCAGATCTCTGGAGTATGGACAACATAAATGGGGGCACAACATCGGTAACAATAATTGGGATGAGCCTGGCTCTGATACCATGATAAGAATGGACCTTGTGCCTAACTCAACCCCAAAAACTAGTTTATGAGGTGGGAATTATCCAAGCAATATAAGGAGACTAAATGCCTCAAATCCCTCCGACGTGGGACAACTCAACAAAATGGTCTATAGGTTTTACAAAATATCTAAAACCAAGATCCAATAAACCAACTTTTAGACACTATACTTGTGGATAACCTCAAACTAGCTCTTTTGCCACGTGATGGCTTACTTCTTTATAACAATTTTTTTATAATAATATTTTTTTTATATAAATTTTTTATATAATCTTATAATATATGTTATTTTTAATAGCACTTTGTTATAGTAGTAAAAAAAATATTAAAACAAATAATTCAGTTACAGAAGACTTGACTATATATTTTTATTTATACAGGGTTTACCTTTTTCAATGTCATTCAAGACTAATTGACTGATATTGGTAAGATTCATAATCCAAGTATTCTATTAGTTCAACTTAGTGAAAAATGTAAGTTAATTGAGGAAAAACAACATAAACATGGACGGAACATTTCATCTTGTGATTTATTACAACATAATCAATATATCTAGTTATGGGGGTAAAGAAAGGGTGGTGGGACAAGGAAAAAGAAACGAAGATACAAAATATATTTCATGTTTTGTCTTTTTATAAGGTTTGAAATAAAGTGGTATTAGAAGGAATGTTCCTACTTGCCGCTTTACGAATATAGAAATATTTTGGTTAAAGACAAAAGCACGATATCCATATTTTGAACGTGTTTTAGTCCGAAGTCCATGTGAACGCGATTTCTTTTTAGCTTTACAAAGTTTTTAGGCAGGGGGTATGGGCTCTGTTTCTCTGGGAGACCAATGCAAGCGACAGCTTAGAGTCTATATACAGGGATGTCAAATGAGGCGGGACGGATACCGATTTAAAATTATACTGGGCGAGATGAGTTTAAAGCTATGCTAGATGCGATGCGATTGTGGATCTATGCGAGTTTGTACATGTTTACCGAATTTGGCTTATTATATTATCGAGTAATAAGACATGCAACAAATTTTAAGTAGCAAAATATCTATTTAAATGTTTGATACTAAAAGTAAATCATTTATAACCTCTTTTTTTTCAAGTACACCTTTTAACTAGAATATTATTAAATTAGAAATTTTGAATAAAAGAAAAAGTTAGATATTTAAGGGAATATAAAATGTAGTTTAACAAATATTTTTATGATTAAATAATTAATATATATCACTTAATCATATAATGAACGCTCGAAAATTGTCTAAAATTCCAATACCGTAAGCATGAAGTCAGGTTTTTGTCAATTTTCAGCATTCAAATTGAACAATTCAATACATGAGTTGATGAGCATAAGCTTTTCATTTTTTGGTTGATGAAATCTAAAATTCAGCAACAAGCTTAATACTAGCAAAATGAAGAAAAAACACTTTTGCGGGGCGGGACGAAACGGTTTGAAATTTTTGCGGGTTTATGCGGGTTTGCCCCGCAACCGCACCTCACTGCACCGTTTGTCATCCCTATTTATATAAAATAAGCATTGAACTCATCTAAGTTTAAATTTTGGCAAAATATACAAAAAGTTCTTTAAGTTATCTTTAACGATCAACTGAACATCATAATTGATGTTATTTTAAGCTATACACTTTATTTATTCAAGAAAGAAGATGAACTAAACACCTGACCATATCAGCTTCCATCACGTGAAATGCACTCTCTGATACACGAGTTGCCTACCTAAAATTAGTTTTTTCCTTTTCTTTTCCTAAAATAGTATGGACCCCACCTAATTTTCAAATATCCTTTTCCTCCAACTTTCTCCTACACTATTCGACACCCTCCTCTAGCCTAAATCACCTATCCTCCATTTTTTCGTCCTTCTCCTTTTTTGGTTGTGGGATGTTGGGTTTAAGTTACAGGCCGCTTATGTGGACTGACCTGGCCCACTTATAAGCAATAAGGCTGATGGAAATTAGTTATTAGGGAAGTTTATTAATTCTCATAAAAATAAGAGAAGTGCCGCACATTAAAAGAAGTGGGAGCATGGAACAAAAAAAGTGATTGTCAATTCTCCTCATCTTCTTGTCTCTATATATTTCTCTTCTGTGATAAATCTCCCATACAACTTGGGGCTATTATTTTGGTGGTGAGTTCAACAATTCTTTCGCTGCGATGTTGGCAGGTATGCTTAGGGGTGTTCATAAATACCCGCAAAATTGAAAACCATACCAAACAGACCAAAAAATCGGATACTTTTTGGTTTTGAATTTTAAAAATCGATAAAATTGGTTTGGTTTTGGTTTTAATAAGAGAAAAATCGAACCAAACCGACTATTGGAGTAGCTATTTTAAATTTATTATTACACCTATATATATGTATATTTTTATATAAAGTTTCAAAACTTTAATCGTAAATGTTAATTGTTTGCACTTTTAGTATAGTTTTGTACCTTTACATTCTAGTTTGATTACTAGTTTTCTTTGCTAAATGTAAGAATTCATTTCGTGTTAAATAATATATTTTTAATTGACTCCTTAAATTGTTCATCACTATTTGATTGAATTATCATTAATATATGTTGATAAATGATAGATTTCTCAAAGCGTTTGAAGTGTATGTTGGAAATGTAGTCTACGGAATGTGTATTTGGGAGTGTATGTCTTATATTTAAAAAAAACCTACAAATAATCGAAAAACTAAAAAATAGATAAAATTCGACATAAATCGAGTTGAGAAAAAACCGACTTAATTAGTGTGGTTTGGTTCTAATATTTGAAATTCAACTTAATTTGTTTTCATTTTAGAAAAAAGCTAATTCAAATCGAATCATGAACACCCCTAAGTATGCTAATGTAGTTCTAATCCCGCAATTATTAAACTATCAATGGCATCAGAGTTGATTACGTGTTCTATTGTTTGAATGCACAGTTAAAATAGAATGTATGTTATTCTTGTAAGATATATGGATTTATATCTAGATATATGG
This sequence comes from Nicotiana benthamiana, assembly GCA_034376525.1. Classification (NCBI taxonomy): domain Eukaryota; kingdom Viridiplantae; phylum Streptophyta; class Magnoliopsida; order Solanales; family Solanaceae; genus Nicotiana; species Nicotiana benthamiana. The sequence goes on from CM067326.1 coordinate 45,682,017, forward strand.
ACTTATATCTACACACATATGAACAATATATGGATAATTATATGTTATGTGCTATCTTTTGGTTTGGCCTAATTATGTGGTCTTATGGACATTATGTTAAGGGGGCCAATGTGTTGTCATACTAAAGTGTAGGACTAATGTGTAGATACCCAAAAGGGTAACCTTAGTTTATGATGGGCTAACTAAGGTTACAAATGTAACTATGGTTACATGAATGCTTGTGACTCTTGAGTTTTGTAACTCTTGCAAGACATAACTCAAGACATAACTTTTGTCTTGTAACTCTTGTCTCTTGGGTTATGTAACTCCTAGAGTTATAAAGTGGGGTTATGGTTCCCATTCTAGTGCAAGACAAGTTCTTCTTCTTCCCATTGAATCAAGAACCATATTGTCCATTGTCTTGCAAATAGGGTGGAAAACCATAAGCCAAATTTTGATAATTGTCATAACACTATTATTGTGAACCTTTTCATATATTGTTGAGTATTGTGGATACATTCTTGTGGGGACAAATATACTTCAAGAAACTTGAAGGAAGGCTAAAGGAGTTCACAACAAAGGACAATCATCAAAAGGAGGCTCAACATTTCCACATATGGATTCAGGTTAGCTTCCGCTCATGTAGTTTATGTATCCGAATTATTCGATATGAAGGTTGTTGTTTTTAGTAGGAATCATAATCCTAACAATTGGTATCAGAGCCACCCTTCATTTTGGATAATTTGGATGATCATAAGGTTTATGTTATGTTAGAAATCATGTTTAAGTTTAATTAGAATTTTGTTTATAAAATTCTACCATGAAATAGCATGATCTTATGATTGTTATGTTTTAATGTATTTGATGTTAAAACATTGTATGATTCAGCATGATTTTAGTTGGTTAACAACATGTTTTTTTTATGTTTAAAATCCATGTTGAAATCATGTTTTATTCTGGAGATTATTTTTTGGTCACTGCCAGTCAGACAATCGATTGTTGCCTTAAACAATCGATTGTCTGAGACGTTAAATATTCTGGCAGTTATTTTGGAACACCAGACAATCGATTGTTAAAGCCTGACAATCGATTGTTCTGGTCCAGTGAGTTGAAACGTTTTTTAATTATACCATACAATCGATTATCTAATGTAGACAATCGATTGTGATGGTCCAGAAACTGAAAAAATTTTCATAAAACCACAACAATCGATTGTCTGGTTTTGACAATCGATTGTCATGGTCCGGTAACTTAAAATTTTTTTCATAAAACCAAACAATCGATTGTCTGGCTTTGACAATCGATTGTCTGGCTTTGACAATCGATTGTGGATGGTCCAGTAACTTAAAAAAACTTTTTCAGAAAACCAAACAATCGATTGTCTGGTTTTGACAATCGATTGTGTTGGTCCAGTAAGGTTAAAAACGTTTCAACTCTCTTAAGTTTCAGTGAATGTTAATTGTTTTAAAGTCCATCAATTCTTATAATATATAGAATTGTCCGATTCAGTGAACAACAATTAATATTCAAGTGTTACACATCAAAACATGTAACACATTAAGTTGAGATTCATAAAATGGCTTAAGGAACTAAAGTTTATAGCATCTAATATTTTAGTTATTCAATTGAAGCATTATGTTGCCAAAGTAACCTCTATTGTGTAGATTGATTAATTTTAAAATATAAGATGACTGTGGATGTTAGTCTTCCATGCGTTTAACATCGGCCCAAAGGAAGGTGTTATTTGGCAGGAATTCAAACATGCTTGTGGTGGTAAATATGAGACGATTATTTGGTTTTCCATGTGAATATTAAGTCGGCCAAAGGAAGGCTTAATGTTTGACAGGAGTTTATTGTCTATGTTTGATCACTACACCAAGAGTACCACTTACAAGTTGTTTTTCTGTCCAAAGACTAAAAACAATGTTGTGCTAGGTATCTTGTAATGGGAAATGCCTAATTTTGAATCTATAAAGTTAAAGTTCAAGTTTTTGTTAGCATGTATTTAGTAATCCTTTGTTCAATTTTCAGTAAACTCTTCTGCTTCTACGATCTCTGCCAATATCAATAGCATCCCTGTGCTTAACGGCACTAACTTTAAGGAATGGAAAGAGAATGTAATGATCGTTCTCGGTTGCATGGATCTTGACTTAGCCCTTCGGACTGAGCAACCTACTCCTCTTGAGGATACATCCTCTCCTAATGAAAAGAGAGCGATGGAGAAGTGGGAACGCTCGAATCGCATGAGTCTAATGATCATGAAGCGTGCAATTCCAGAATCATTCAGGGGCACTATGAATGATGAACCTAATGCCAAAGTTTTCCTTGAAAACCTCGAACAACGTTTTATTCAAAACGAAAAGGCGGAAACAAGTGCACTATTGAGTAAACTTGTTTCTATGAGGTATAAGGGCAAGGAAAATATTAGGGAGTATATTTTGGAAATGTCTCATCTTGCTTCAAAACTTAAGTTACTCAAGCTATTATTACCTGAGGAACTGCTTGTGTACTTTGTTTTGATATCTCTTCCGGCACACTTTAATCAGTTTAAGGTCAGTTATAACTGCCTGAAGGAGAAAAGGACTCTTAATGAGCTCATTTCACATTGTGTGCAAGAAGAGGAAAGGATTAAGCAAGATAAGGCAGAAAGTGCTCATTTGGCATCTTCTTCTAAGGCATCCTCTTCAAGGGATTCTAAGAAGAGGAAAAATAAGGAAGTTGCGGTTGTAAGGCCCAAGATTAAGCAACATAAGGAACCTAAGGTTGAAATTACTAGATTAGGTTGCTTTCTCTGTAATGGGACTGATCATGTAAAGAGAGATTGTACCAAGTACCATGCCTGGCGTGCGAAAAAAAGGTACATTTCTTTCTCTTGTTTGTTCTGAAGTTAATTTAATTTCGGAACCTAAGGATACTTTGTGGGTAGATTCTGATGCTACTACTCACATAAGTATAACTATGCAGGGTTGCCTGAACTGCCGAAAACCAAATGATGGTGAAAGATACATCTATGAGGGTGACGGGAAGAAGGTGCCAGTTGAAGCTATTGGCAAATTTAGGATGTTGTTTAAGACCGGTTTTCATTTAGATTTGGATGAGACTTTTATTGTACCGTCTTTTAGACGGAACTTAATTTCGGTTCCCCAATTGGACATATCTGGTTATAAATGTACATTTGGGGATAATAAAGTTAGTCTCTTTCAGTGTTCAAATCTTATTGGTACTGGTGTTTTATCAACATTTGATAGCTTATATTTGGTTGATACAATAACTTCAAATAAAGAAACTTTGCATACAAGTTTAAGTGGTACTAAAAGAAAATTAACTAATGAGAATTCTATTTCACTCTGGCATAAACGTTTGGGTCTCATATCCATTCAAAGAATTCAGAAACTCGTGTCAGATGGAATTCTTGATTCTCTTGATACCTCAAATTCGGAAATTTGTGTTGAGTGTATCAAGGGAAAACAAACAAACAAGACTAGATTAGGTGCTAAGAGAGCTTCAGACGTCTTAGAATTGATACATACGGATATTTGTGGGCCATTTCCTACTCCTTGTCGGAATGGTCAACAATACTTTATCAAATTCATAGACGATTACTCTCGTTATGGGTACCTATATCTTATTCATGAAAAGTCCCAATTCATATTAAAAACCGTAGCTTATATTCTTAATAGAGTTCGAACTGCACCTACAATAAAAACCCCATATGAACTTTGGACTGGGCATAAATCCGGTATTCGGCATTTTCACATTTGGGGTTGTCCAGCTGAGGCAAGGCCTTATAGGCTGAATGAAAAGAAACTGGACGCTAAGACGGTTAGTAGCTATTTTGTTGGATACTCTGAAAAATCCAGGGGTTTTAAGTTTTATGATCCCACATCACGAACTATTTTTGAGACGGGTAATGCTAGGTTCTTTGAGGATATTGAGTTTGGGGGGTGGGGAGATAAAGTTGTTAGAGATTTTGTCTTTGAGGAAGAACATGTGTCTTTCCCTCAAATTGTTGATCTTGGTCTTACTGACTCGGATCACACAACTCCGGTTCAAGACAATCTCGAAAATCTCCCCCATCAGGAACCTGATATAACTAATGAAAATCAAACTCAACAACCTCAAGTAACTGAAATGCCATTAAGGAGATCCACTAGAGAGAGGAGAAATGCAATTTCGGATGATTATTATGTATTTCTCCAAGAACAAGAAAGTGATATTGGACTTGAGGAAGATGATCCAATCAACTTCCGTCAAGTCATTAAATGTTCTAACTCTCAAAAGTGGATTGATGCCATGAATGATGAGATGAAGTCTATGAGCGATAATGACGTTTGGGAGCTTGTTACGTTACCCGAAGGTACGAAACCTATTGGTTGTAAATGGATTTTTAAAACCAAAAGGGATTCAGGGGGCAATGTTATTAAGTACAAAGCTCGTCTTGTCGCAAAAGGCTACACTCAGAAAGAAGGCATTGATTATAAAGAGACTTTCTCTCCAGTTTCATCGAAAGACTCTTTCAGGACTATAATGGCATTAGTAGCACATTTTGATCTTGAGCTTCATCAAATGGATGTTAAGACTGCTTTTCTCAATGGTGACATTGAGGAAACAATTTATACGGTGCAACCTGAAAACTTTGTTTCGGATGAATCAGAGAAGAAGGTTTGCAAATTAAAGAAATCCATCTATGGGCTCAAGCAAGCTTCTCGTCAATGGTATTATAAGTTTCATGCAGTTATTACATCTTTTGGTTTTGAACCAAATATTGCTGATGACTGTATATACCATAAGTTCAGTGGGAGTAAGTATATTTTTCTGGTTTTATATGTCTATGACATACTGCTTGCCTGTAACGATATAGCATTATTACTTGAAACTAAGAAATTTCTTTCAAAGAAATTTGAATTGAAAGATCTTGGTGAAGCTTCTTTTGTATTAGGAATTCAGATACAACGAGATCGCTCTAAAGGTGTTCTCGGTCTGTAACAAAAGGGCTATATCGATAAGGTTCTGAAAAGATTTGGCATGCAGGATTGTAAACCAGACAACACCCCTGTTACTAAGGGAGACAAGTTTAGTCTCAAACAGTGCCCAAATAATAATTATGAAATTTTTGGAAATGTAGAAGACGCCTCATGCTTCGGCGGTAGGTAGTCTGATGTATGCTCAGGTATGTACACGACCTGATATAGCATACATTGTTGGGATGTTAGGCAGATATCTAAGCAATCCGGGTATGGACCATTGGTAGGCAGCCAAAAGGGTCATGAGGTACATACATAGAACAAAGGATTACATGCTTACATATTGGAGTTCGGACCAGTTTGAGATCATCAGGTATACCGACTCCAATTTTGCCATTTATGCTAATAACATATGTAACCATGGTTGCATATGTTAATAACAACAGTAATTTGACGAAAGCAAAACATAAGGACGTCAAATTTCGGGTTGTTAAAGAAAGAGTACAAAATGGACAATTGTGCATTAAGTACATAAGTACAAACTCCATACTTGCGGATCCGCTCACTAAGGGATTGACACCAAAAGTATTTCTTGAGCATATTGCTTGTATGGGTGTCAAATCAGATAAGGATTATGTATTTTAGTGGGAGTTTGTATTGCACATTTATGTATTGTTCATTATATTTAGAAATACAGTAATTCAGTTATATCTGCGCAGATATTCAGTTTTAAAGTTTTTGTACTCTTACAGTTTAAGTTTGATCTCAATAAGGAGAACCAGTTGGAAATAGACATTCTATTGACCACACTTTATGTTATTTCCATGCTACATACCTACACTTGATCCATGTCGTTGGTTATATTGATATACGTGATCTATGATTGGTTCTAGTTACGAATGAGTAACGACGAGCTCTTAGGTCCTATGTTGGTATGATTGATGGACCGGATTGTTCATGACAATTTTATTGTGATAGCAATTTTGTGCACCTAAGGTTTGTAACATATAATATTAAGGTTTGTACATATGTTTGTATATCTCGTCCAAGTGGGAGATTGTAAGATATATGGATTTATATCTAGATATATGGACTTATATCTACACACATATGAACAATATATGGATAATTATATGTTATGTGCTATCTTTTGGTTTGGCCTAATTATGTGGTCTTATGGACATTATGTTAAGGGGGCCAATGTGTTATCATACTAAAGTGTAGGACTAATGTGTAGATACCCAAAAGGGTAACCTTAGTTTATGATGGGCTAACTAAGGTTACAAATGTAACTATGGTTACATGAATGCTTGTGACTCTTGAGTTTTGTAACTCTTGCAAGACATAACTCAAGACATAACTTTTGTCTTGTAACTCTTGTCTCTTGGGTTATGTAACTCCTAGAGTTATAAAGTGGGGTTATGGTTCCCATTCTAGTGCAAGACAAGTTCTTCTTCTTCCCATTGAATCAAGAACCATATTGTCCATTGTCTTGCAAATAGGGTGGAAAACCATAAGCCAAATTTTGATAATTGTCATAACACTATTATTGTGAACCTTTTCATATATTGTTGAGTATTATGGATACATTCTTGTGGGGACAAATATACTTCAAGAAACTTGAAGGAAGGCTAAAGGAGTTCACAACAAAGGACAATCATCAAAAGGAGGCTCAACATTTCCACATATGAATTCAGGTTAGCTTCCGCTCATGTAGTTTATGTATCCGAATTATTCGATATGAAGGTTGTTGTTTTTAGTAGGAATCATAATCCTAACAATTCTAATTCCACCGGTTAAAAAGCCACTATCGCTGAAAGTGTTTTTCTTTGATTGTTGACAAAAATTCCTTTTTTTTTTAGGCGTGAAAGCCAATCTGAAATCGAAAAGAGAGCAACTTAAAGTTTCTTTTTTTTGTTGCTCTCTAAAATCTTGGGTTTTCCAAAGTTAATTGCTCCGTCAATTCTTAATTAGAAGAAAGTCTTTGAGATAGATATCGGAAAAATATCTAATAAAGTTCTTAAAAATATTGACTTCTAATTAACTTACGTTGGCTCCAAATTCTTATCTCTTTGATGACATTACTTAATTACTAGAAATATGCAATTGAAAAAATCAAGATTACTCCATCATTTGGCAATTCTTTTTGATATTGTTTGGAGACGGACTTTTAGATGCCTACTGTAGAGAATATAACATATCTTCAAGATCTTATGAACAAAAGTTCATTGTTGGAATATATGTATTTATGTCTAGTTTCTTTTTGTCTTTCTGTGAAATTGTGAAACACTTTTATGCGTAATAATGTATTAAATTGGAACTGTCTATTTGTTTGTGACTTTCTTCAAGAGATTGCGTTTATATTTATTCCAATTTTAAAGTTAAGGTTGTAAGGCACAAATGCCTTGTCTGAAAATCTACATATGTGTGCCGGATTTTCTTTCAAAGAATTGATTTTCAATCAACAGGTTGTAACTTTAGAAAAGACTAAGTTAAGTCTTTCTTATCCTTGAAATCAATTATTTTGGCCATAATCATTTAAATTGATATACTTTTGCGAGTTATTGTTACATATGTTGTCATATTGAGTGATTGTTGTTATTATTATTATTTTTTTGTCCTATTTCAGACATGACTGAACAGGACAAGCTCGAATTACTCCAAATGAAAATTCTCGAAGTCGAGGAAGGAGACAACATATAAGGGTGCATCATCGCAGAACTTATTTCTATATATAATGGTTCAGACTCAGAGCCTAAAGTCATTAGGAATATCCCGAGAGTGTTGGAAAATGAGTTAAGGGCTCGAAAGACTGAATGAAAGGAAGGAGAAAGGATATTTAGGAAGCTTAAGGATTTTAAATGAGCCATGATGCTTCTATTCCTGAATATGTACACATTTTTCAGTTAAAAAGAGCTAAATTAGCTAATTTCAAGAAATTACTGATTGGGAAGCATTATCTATTTTAGTGGACTCTCTTTGAGAGCCTTGTGGTGAAATTTTAACTGAGATTATCATGCTAGCCTAGTGCATATTTTAACATATATGTGCAAGAGTTAGTATTCAATTGGTACTTGGATGTCCTAGCAAATATGTAACTGTTACTATATGGTTTTAAATGAAATTTAAATTATGTTGTTTGTCTCACCAGTTATATATATTATTTATTATTGTATTCTATAATAGATTGAGACTTGAAATAAAGTACACACTAAAAAGTGATTTTAATATTAATTAAAATATTTATCTATAGATGATGATGAAAATGTAGTGACATTTTGATTCTATATTAATGTAGAATTGATATTATAATTAATTTGCTTATGTGTGTAATCACATGAATAAATTGACTACGGACATTTGATGAGTTAAACATATAATATTGTCTCTAATAAGAGACATGGGATTGAAAAGTATCATTTATGGCAGAATCAAGAGATACAAAGAGATCAAGCTTCAAGGGCAAGAGAAACTGAAAAAATAACGAAAAGGGTAAGGAGACCGGAGAAGGATCTTCCAAGAAAAGAAACAAGTCAAATTTCAAGAAAAGAAAACGGTTCTACAAGAAGAAATACAAGAGCAAGATGAAGTGCTACAATTGTCAAGTTTCATAGCATTTTGCTTGTGAGTGCACTGTGCAGATAAATATAGTATTTCAAACGCATCTCTAAGTGCTATATATGTTTCTAGCATTTTTTTACTAACTGAATCTTATCCTGTGTGGATTGTAGACTCAGAGGCCACCAACCATGTGGACTAGTGAGCAGTGACAGAGAAGCATTTTTAGAGTTTTGTCGAGTTCCACCTGGATCAAGGCATGTATATGTGAAAAATAATGCAAAACTTGAATTTATAGGTATATGCACTTGTATAATGGATATGAATGGTAGATGATCTTTGATGTTGCATGACATCGTACATGTTTTTGAGATTCGACGAAACTTACTGTCTATGTCTGTTCTTCTATATTTATATTTCAATTTGAACTTTAGTCGCAATGGTCTTAGAATTACTATAGATAATGTTGTTTATGATTTTAAACATCGTTATGAATGTTTTATTATGGTAGATTATAATCCTTCTATGTATAACTATTATTTGACCTTTGTATTATTGACACGTAATTCTAGTAACAATAATGTTTATGTCATTACATGGCATGCACGAGTAATTTACATAGGGCAGGATCAAATAAATAGACTGGCTAAGGAAGGACATTTGGGTTCTTTATCCGAAATTGAAATGCCAACTTGTGAAAAAAATTTTGCCATAAAAATTAAACGTATACTATTTGGAAAGGCTAAGAGAACTAATTTTCCGTTGCAATTATTCCATTCACATACTTGTGGTCCAATTAATGCGAGGGATAGGTCATACTTTATATTTCATTTGGAAATTTCACGGCTTAGGTTATGTCTATTTGATTTTTCATAAATCTGAAGCACTTGAATGCTTTACAAAATATTTGAATGAAGTTGAGAATCAATTAGAAAAAAGGATTAAGACCTTAAAAACCAGTAGCAGACGTGAATACCTTTCAAAAGAATTTGAAGTATTGTGTAATGAAAAGGGCATCACCAGACAGTTAACTATTCCTTACGTACCTCGACAAAATGGTGTTGCGTAACGGAGGAATAGAACACTACATACCATGATAAGGTCCATGATGGAGCAAGCATATTTACCTATCTCCATTTGGGGAGATGTGTTATTGACTGCAACCTATATATTAAGCAAAGTGTCGTTTAAATAATTTCTTCCACTCCTTATGAGCTATGAACTGGTATGAACCAAACTTAAAAGATTTACCACCGTGGGGTTGTGATGCATATGTAAAATATTCTTTTAGCAAATTTAGTAAATTAAGTCCAAAAGGTAAGAAATGTATCTTTATAAGATATTCAGAATACTCCAAAGGGTATGTATTCACTGGTGAATTAGAGGATGGAAGTGTTACTGAGATTGAATTACGAGATGTCATATTGCTGAAAAATAATTTTCCAAAGAAAAGCGAAATAAAGAATGGAGAGCCTCTTTATGAAATATTGAACTCAGATAGTCAGTAAGTGTCTTCTGACACAATTGATAATCAAATCGATCAAGATCTTGTTCTTGATCAGAGTGGGAGTAGGAGTTCTCAATCCCAAAATACTTCCGGCGGATCCAAATTTTAACTACGAAAGAGCACCAAGGAAAATATACTGAAACGTACTTATGAGATTGAAAATTATGTTTTCTTGGTATCTTTCACAGAAATGGATGAGTCAAAGTCTACGATAGAGGATTTATCAAGTCCTCGAAAGATGAGTGGATGAAAGTAATGAAAGAAGAATTAAAATCCATGGAAACCAACAAAATATGGGTTCTAGTTGACCTTCCACCTAGGCGTAGAGCCATTGGGGAAAAATAGGTTCTCAAAGTTAAACGCAAAGCGTGTGGTTCAATACAAAGATACATGGCACGGTGATGGCAAAAGACTTTACTCAAGAAGCTGGAATAGATTAGGAGGAAACATTTTCACTAGTTGTGAAATTTACCTCAATTCGCTTACTTTTGGATATTGTTGCACGTTTGGATTTGAATATTACATGACATGAAGATAGTTTTTCTCAATGGAGAACTAAACGGAGACATCTACATAGAACAACATGTAGGCTTCATCGTCAAAAGCCAAGAAAAGAAGATATATAAGTCGAAAAGGTCTATTTATGATTTAAAGTAATCTTTAAGTTAATGGTATTTGAGATTTCACAAGGAGGTGATCTCGTATGATTTCACTATGATTAGTAAAGACCATTTCATTTATGTGAAGAAGTCCAATGGAATATTTGTAATTCTTTCTCTTTACGTGGATGATATTTTATTTGCCGAAAATAATTTAGAGTATTTGCAAACTATCAAGTCATGGCTTTCAAAATCATTTGACATGAAAGATATTGGTGAGGTAGACTATATCCTTGGAGTTAAGATCCAAAGAGATCATTCCAAAAAGTTATTGAGTCTATCTCAAGAAACTTATATAAAGAAAATTTTGGAGTTTTTTCGCATGAATAGTTGTCGTTCTATGGATAATTCTATAGCGAGAGGTGAAACTTTAAGTCTTGAAATGTGTCGCAATACTGAAAAGGAAGACATGTCTCCAGTTCCGAATTCAAGTGTTGTGGGGAGTTTGATATACGCTATGATGTATATTCACCCAGACATTTGTTACAACATAGGTCTTGTTAGCAGATATCAATCCATTCCTGGAAGAGATTTTTGGAAAGTTGTGAGGAGAATTTTCAGATACCTGAAGGGAACTGTAGATTATTCACTATGTTATAGTGGAAATAACTTATACTTGAGAGGATATATAGATGATGATTGGGGCGGTAACTAGAATGATAGAAAATCAACATTCGATTATACCTTCTTACTTAATAGTGGTGTTATATCATGGAAAAATAAGAAACAAACTTGTACAACCCTTTCAACGATGGAAGCTGAGTTCGTGGCTTGTGCGTCTGCAGTATAAGAAGCTATTTGGTTGTAGAGATTCTTTGAACATTTGGATATTACAAAGAACTCTCAAGGTCCCATGACTCTTTATTGTAATAGTAAAACGCCTATTGCATACACAAAAGATCCTAAGTATCAGATCAAGTATAAATTTGTGAGGGAAATGGTTGCAAGTGGAGAGTTAAATTTACAATACGTTCCTACGCGAAGCATGATAGCTGATCTTTCTACAAAGGCAATATCTAGAGACCTGTTTGAGAAACATGTTATGGATCTAGGTTTGCGAAGGATATGATCCTTCTTAGGCATTGTAAAATCAAATAATTAGTATAGTACACTCATCCATATTTGACTTTTGAATTATGTTCATATCTAGTATGCATGTGATGATATTTTGTTGACAAAGTGTGTCGAACAAGTCATAAGATTCACTCTCTCACACGAGTAACCGCCTCTTATGTTAAGAATCATGAAGATATCAGACCTTACAAAATCTTGAAATAGTGCAAGGTCATACTTCACTTGTTAAGGTCGATCTTGACAACTAGTCAAATTTATGAATTTTACTATTTGATTAGGACTAGTTCTGTAAGTTTAATGCAAGTTTCTCTAATAAGTTGGTTTGAGGATTATTCAAGTAAGAAATTCGGGTAGACATTTAGAGGTTTCTAGACCAAGATCTGTACGGTGTTTAATGATTAAAAGAATAAGATATACGCTCCAACATAACGTGAAAAGCAACGGTTCCAGGATTAGGGTTCCCGATCACCATAATAATGAAATCAAAAAGTAAGAAAGTGAGATTGTATTAAGCTTTTTTATAGAATGTTGTGTGAGTTTGCCTGAAAACTCGCGCTCTTTACAATGATTGCAAAACTCATTATTTAAAGCTACGTCTAAGGAAGGAGGTTCTAGGATCATGCCCCTCTTTAAATTATGAGGGCCATTGATGAAGATATGACGGTGAGCATAAATGCTAAATTTCTTGTAATGGGCAATTGTATTTAATACCATGGAATATTTCCTATTAAATGCTAATGAGGGAGGAATATTTATTACATCCTTATGAACGTTATTCTCCCCGGTGACAGACAAAACTGTTGCCTTCGGTCTTGGATATTCTCCCCCCCCCCCCTGTCTTAGGCTCCACATGTCCCATTTTTAGATGGTCACATGGCATAGCATATATTACCAAATACATTAACCTAACTTCTAGAGATTATCCTAAAATATAAAAACTTTAATATTTTTACATTTTACATTAACTAGTTACTGTAATGACCCTACTAGTCATTTTGCTTTCTAGAACCCGTCCTCTAAGAACTAATTTACGATCTACGTGGATGATTGGTTTGAGATTTGGAAGAGTTTGGGTTGAAAAAGACTCATTTCATTCCTTAAGATTTTCTTAAAAGTCTAAGTTTTACTTCGATCAATAATTTTTAGCAAACGGACTCGAATTTATATTTTGACGGCCCCGAGGGTTTGTAGGAAAACATAGGCCTCGGCATATGCCCTGAATTGGATGCTGAGGTCCCTAGTCCAAGTAATAATTTTTTTTAGAAATCATTAAGCTGAAATTCTAAGGATTTAAAGAAATTAAATAATGATTGATCGCATTGGTATCAGCCTTTTATGTTGATTATAGAGCCCGGTACAGGTCCAATATAACATTTAAGAGTTGCCTGCAAAATTTAGTGTCAATCCGAGTAGCATAAGTACGTTTCGGCATGTTAGAAGTGAATTGAAGATCTTGAAGTCATAAGTTTGATTCAATTGGTTTTAGGGGGTGATTCTTTGATTTAGTGTTGTTTCGGGCGTTCCGAAGGTTTGAGTGGGTCCGTTTCATGATTTCAAACTTGTCGGTATGTTCGGGCGGGGCCCGGGAGCCCTGAACGTCAATCAGACGAGGCTCGAGTGAAGTATAAAAATTTAAGGTGAGCTGAAGCTTCAAGTTGTTGTCATAACCGCAGCTGTGGTTGGTGCCGCAGGTGCGGGACTGTAGAAGTGGTCGTTCTCTCGCATATGCGGCCAAGGTAGGCCAAGACAAAGCCGCAGAAGCGGCTGCGCAGAAACGGCTTCAAGACTGCAGAAGCGGTCCCAACCCGCTTGGACAATTCAGCAGATGCGGCCTCCCTCTCGCAGAAATGGGACCGTAGATGCGATTCCCTGACATTAGAAGTGGAAATCATTGAACAATGAGCTTCATTTAATACGGGCGGCAACCATTTTTGCCCATTTTGCACTCGTGTCTTGGGCAATTTTGGAGCTCTTGAGAGAAGATTTCCACCTAGAATCTTGATGTAAGTTTATCCCTGTCATGCCCCAAAATCCACTAAGGGCCGCGATGGGCTCCGGACACTGCTGTCAGGGAAGCCAACCAAATTACTTTATGAAGTTCTCATTTTTTAACAATCTTGAAAAATATAATTTTCCTTCAGTTTTTTTCATAAATAAAAAGATAAGTGATTAAATTCAAATTAAATAATAAGCAATTAATATAAAATATTTCAAAACCATCCCAAAACCTGGTGTCACAATTGCATGAGCAATTTCTAGGAAATAATAAAGTACAACAACTACCTAGAGTACAATATTGGATAGAAATATATATAGAAAAATGAAAGAGACTCTGCTGACTACGGGATGTCTCAAAAAGTGCAGCTCACCTAAGTCTCCGTATCAACCTTGCCGCTACGCCCAGTACGCCACTAGAGATATAGGTGCTTGTGCAATAAAAATACACAGAAGTGTAGTATGAGTACGAAAATAACGTGTACCCAATGAGTATCCAGTCTAATCTAGAAGAAGCAGAGACGAGATAGTTGACTTCGACACTTACTAGAGGTCCAATAGTGATATATTATTAATGCGATGATTCACAGATTTATTAACAACGGTAAAATCATATAAGTCATAAAATAGGTAAAAGTTCATTTTCATTAAAAACCTTTGGATTCATAATCCATTACGCTAAAATTATCTCAAGTCGGGGAGAGCAAATATCAATCTCAAATAATCTAAGGGCAAGCAATACAAACATGCGCAGATAATCACCATGGGACGTACGTCCCCATCCAACATAAAAGTAAACTGTGCACTGCTGAGGGTCAGAACGACTCAAACCATAGATGCATCCATTACCCCGCTCGCGAATCATTCATGCGATGCGGTCAAATATAAATAAACAACATCCTGCTCGCGAATCATCCTTGCGACGCGGTCAAATAGAAATAAACAAATACCCTGCTCGCGAATCATCCATGCGACGCATGTACACATAGAAGCATGAAGACTTTGTCAGGGAAAAATAAATACCCAAAGAAATAGCAATTCTCTTTAACGATCAAGAAAATGATGTTTAATCCTTTTTGAAATTCGTTTACTGATTCGATGTGATTTAAGCAATTCAAGCTGTCAATAAGTTTACAAATGATCCAAGTATAGCATGTTTTTGGGTCCTAGACTACCCAGAAAATAGCATAATAGTAGCTACGTACAGACTCTCGTCACCTCGTGCGTACATATCCCCTACAAATAGGGGCACATAACCAATTAACTCACCTATGGGGACAATTCCTTCTTATAAGGTTAGAAAGGAGAGTCACCTTGCTCCGAAGTTCCATAACCGGAAATCCACGCCCTTTCGAAGACTCAAATCGATGCAAAAATGCTCTAAAACTAGCCAATATTTATATAAACCCATTAATATATGTTCAATTACTCCTTATTGTCAAATTTATAAAAATACCTAACCCCGAACGAAAAGTTGACAAAATTGCTATCGGGCCAACATGCCCAAACTCAAAAAAATTCCAAACATAGAGTTTACCCATGACCTTACGAACTCAACAACAACAACAACAACTACCCAGTATAGTCCCACAAAGTGGGATCTGGGGAGGGTAATATGTAGACGAGCCTTACCCCTACCCGAAAGGACAGGGAGGCTGTTTCCAATCGACCCTAGGCTCAGTGAAGGAAAGGGAAAAACAAAAACAAAAGAGCATTAGTAAGTCCAGCAGAAATGGCGTAAATAATTATCCAAACATAAGAACCATAAATAAAATAGCATGCAATAATATCATACAGTAACTACCATAAATAACTACCATAAGGAAGACACAATCCAAAACACAAATCATCTACGGATAGCCCTGCCAAGCCTCACCCAACCCGGGTGAGTAGTAGGAAAACTCTAGTGGCCCCTATCCTACAACCCTGACACTAGACCTCCAGATTTTCCTATCAAGGGCATGTCCTCGGAAACCCCCATACTGGCCATGTCATGCCTAATCACCTCTCCCCAATACCTCTTAGGCCTCCTCTGCCTCGCCGAACACCGACCATCGCCAACCGTTCACAACTCCTCACCGGGGCATCAGAACTTCTCCTCCGCACATGCCCGAACCACCTCAGCCTTGCTTCTCGCATCTTCTCATCCACCGGGGCCACCCTCACCTTCTCTCTAATAACTTCATTCTTAATCTTACCTAACCTGGTGAGCCCGCACATCCACCTGAGCATCCTCATCTCCACAACCTTCATTCTCTGAACATGAGAGTTCTTCACTAGCCAGAACTCCGCCCCATACAACATTGCAGGTCTAACCACAGCTCTATAAAATTTCCCCTTGAGTTTCTGTGGAACTTTCTTGTCACACAGGACTCCTGATGCAAGCCTCCACTTTGACCACCCCACTCCTATACGATGAGTGACGTCCCGTCAATCTCCCCGTCCCCCTGAATCACCGACCCAAGATATCTGACACTGTCCCTCTTGGCGATGACCTGAGATCCAATCATCACGTCCCTGCCTACTTCGCTTGGCTCGGCGCTAAACTTGCACTCCAGGTATTCTGTCTTATATCTGCTTATTTTGAAACCCTTAGACTCGAGAGTCTGTCTCCATACCTCTAACCTCTCAATAACACCGACCCTCGTCTCATCTATCAAGACTATATCATCAGCAAATAGCATACACCAAGGCACATTCCCTTGGATATGTCGGGTTAGAGCATCCATCACCAAGTCAAACAAGAGAGGGCTAAGCGCCGATCCTTGATGGAGCCCCATAACCATTGGAAAATGGTCTGAGTCGCCACCCACCGTCCTAACCCTAGTCTTAGCTCCATCGGACCTTACGAACTCAAATATATAATTTATTCTCAATTCCATGCCCATAATCATGGTCAAAATCCAATAATCTCAATTTTAGTTTTTTATTTAAAACCCCAAATTTGCCTTTCGATTCTCATGATTTTTGATGTTAAATCTAAGATATAATCACAAAACATAATTGAAAATCAGTTAGAGGGACTTAACCTATACTTTGATACGAAAATCCACTCTCAAAATCGCCCACACTCGGACCTAGGGTTCAAAAATATGATAAAATGAAGCAAAAACTCGAGTTGCACAACTAAAATCAAGCTGAAGATTTCGCATTTGCGATCCAGGGTTCGCAATTGCGAACCCTCGCAAAAGCGAAGAAAGCCTTCATATTACGAACAAAGAATGGCTGAGAAAAGTAGCATTTGTAACAAGAAGTTCGCAATTGAGAACTGGGCATCGCAATTGCGATGGATATGTTTGCAATTGCGACCATACCAGAAGCAGCAATTTTTTTCCGACACAAAAATGAGCATAACTTCCTCATACTATGTCCAAATTCGATGACTCTTTTTGATATGTCTCCGAAATTACGATACAAATATAATGGTTCAATACAAACTTAATTTGGATCTAATTTTCTTAATTCGGTACCTCTTTATTCCCGAAACATGACGTTGAAACAACAAATAAGAGCGTAATACAACCCGAAACACACCCGAGGCCCCTGGGACCCCGTCCAATCATACACCTCTGTCTCTTAACATAACATGGACCTGGTTGAAGCCTCAAATCACGTCAAACAATGCTAAAACTATGAATCTCACTCCGATTCAAGCTTAATAAACTTTAAGCTTTCTAACTTCTATTTACGATGTTCAAACCTATCAAATCACATCTATTGACTTAAAATTTTGCAGACAAGTCATATTTGACGTTACAGACCTACTGCCACATTCAGAATCAGATTCTGACCCCGATCTTAAAAAGTCCACCCTCGGTCAAACTTCTCAAAAACCTTCAAATTTCTATCCTTAGCCAAATGACTCCAAAATGACCTACGGACTCCCGAATTCACTTTCGATCGTGCTCCTAACTCCATAATCACCATACATAGCTATTTGCAAATTCAAAATCCCAAACGGACATTGATAACATTGAAATTCACTTCAATCCAAACTTATAAAATTTCTTCCAAAATGCTAACTTCCACAATAGGTGCCAAAATGCCCTGGGTCATCCAAGACCCGATACGGGCATACGCCCAAGTCCGAAATCGTCATATGAACATGCTGGAACCTTCAGATCCCAATTCTGAGGCCGTTTACTTAGAAATCCAATCTTAGGTAATTCTTTCAACTTTAAGCTTCCGAAATGAGAATTCTCTTTCCAAATCAACTTCAAACTTCCCAAAATCCAATTCCGACCATGAGTACAAGTCATAACACCTGAAATAAAGCTTCTCATGACCTCAGACTACTGAGCGACGTGCTAGAGATCAAAATGATCGGTCGTATCATTACATTCTCTCCCGCTTAATAATACGTTCGTCCTCGAACGTGTTGAGAGCTACACTAAAGTAGTCTAAAATCACTGTTTAACACCATATGCAGCTTACCGTGCTAACATACCTCACTTGAGCATATTGGCTCGATCAATTCTGAAGATATTCCCTTTTTATTCAGGAAAATAAGCGTAGAGCCTAATTACCACATCCAGAATTCTCTAGGCATGCTTCTAATATATGTACATCGTATCAATAATTACACTCGGCACAAAAACATGACTACATACCTTAGCTGATTTCAAACCTTGCACGATTTTACTCATAGGACCACAACAACATTCTCTGATCAATTTAGTCAAAATTCCATGAATCTGATGCTCCCATAGCACTGCATGACATACGCGGGCCTCATTCTAACTCTTACAATACCTACAAAATGGAAGAGATGTGTAGAAATTCATAACCAACCGCTGAATCAATAATCATTAGGTTTATACCCCTGCCAAGAACTATCACCCCATTCTGATCCAAATAATGGTCTTAGCTCCTTAGTATACTTCAAATAATCATATTGCACTAATCCCAAATTCGATGATCTCGTCTCACCCAATACAACTTGCTCAGGCAATAAGCCATCCCGACATGACTAAAAGCCTCATATGATGCTATAATGTGCCAATAGACTACCATATCGAATGCGATACAATGGAAAATGAATTCTGGAAGGAATTATTCAACTTACGCACTACTATGGACTTTCCTTAGAAAATGGGAAACAAAACATATAAAAATAGCATATAGAAAACTGTACTCACATCACATTATTGCGGGCCGCAAACCGATCCAAATAAAATACCCACAGCGGCATGCATCCGGTCCACACTTAGAATTCACATAAGGAGATTTACATCGAGTTAAATTTCTCATTACAACAAAATACCAAGTATCGGTCATAAGCACGCTAAGTGCATAATATCATCCCTAGGGGAACATATAGTGCCATAAGCTACAAAACGCAAGCACATCTAAGGTGCGATAAAGATCTAAATCTCAAAAGCCATTCATACAACATCATATCTATGCGGAGCCTCGACACATAAGAAATTCACCAAGCTATCTCACAACTTGCACGTTGTAATACGTCATTACATGAAATAGCTGATGACAAAATAACACCCCGACTACTCTTCCATTAAGGAGCACTGTGTTAAAATTAACACATCTAGCCTAATATATATTTACATTTAAATCCATCCACCGACCTCAAGTCAATCCTGATCGTACCAAGCTAGACTAATGACCCTTCAAAGGTCCATACTAACTTCCCTTTTCTCATAAAACCCAAGAACAACCATCACAATAGGAGTAATCCTCCACAGTCCCCAACCCACTAAACTGAGTGCCCTCCAGACATATATTCTCAAGTCAACAATATAATCACAAACTTCATACTTGGTTTAAGTCATTAATCAATCCAGTGACTACCTGTCACACTTATACAATCTTCCTGTGGGACACATTCCTACAACCTACCAACTGGGTCGGACCTCCAAACCACCAGCCGCAATAACGTTGAAACGCAATCAAGAATCATTAACCAGGGTGCAAAACCATTTTTACAAAACACTTATCTCAGGTGAAGCTGAAGACAATACCAACATACATTAAATATCGAAACTTCTTTCCTGCTCATCCGAGATCGTGACATCCTTGTCGACACTGATGTGCTACCTCGATCTTCACTTCAAGTTCTATACCACTCACTGCACCTAACATGCCAATATACGATAGAACTCGTTTTTCATCATAGCTTTGGAACCACTATTAGATTAACAGATTATCATATAAAACTTTCCACTTAACTCATTTAAGGAGGATATAGCAACACACATGTGAATTCTCATGACCGTAGAATATGCAAATCTCTAAGTAGTGGTCTAAACCACCATAGCCCTTCCGGGATCGAACTCCACATAACATACCACAACGATAGAATACTTTCTGAATAATACTAACTATCCTGACAGCACCGTCACAATTCACTTGCATAACTTGTTCACGTTGAAAGAACTGATCATTACCAGCAATATGCCAATTCGACTATGGCTAACCAATCCCTCTTCTTCCAATTTGTCCTTGATTGCCATAGAAACAATGATAACCATATTCAACACTTAACACATTCCATCCGCACTCTTCCCCAATGACCCTGCATAACGAGACCATGCTGTCTCAAATCCCACGAACCATTTCATACCTCCCAATTGCTACATCACAAGTCAAAACATCATAGAACATTCTGACCTCTTATCATAGGCTGCTATCAAGATTGATTCTTAACTGTACCCATAGGCTCGAAATCATTAGGTATCACACTTTATCTTTTGAATTCACTAGGACCGTTTTTTAGAGCCACCAACTCTGACTTGGCCCCGAATAGAATAAATTCCATAAATCTTCTAGCACATGAATACCCCATTGGTGAAGCACATGGAAGAATCATTCCATTGGAATCCGCATCTTTACAAAACACAATCATGAATCCTTCCCCAAGTAAGGCCAACTATAGCCCATCTTTAATAATTCCTTTGCTCCATTTACCACCTATGTTGTTTTCCCGGAGCTGCGATTACCCATCAATATGCTAATAATCAGAAATCCTGCGAGTAATTAACCATGCAACCCCATTATAGGCGGTGGGACTCTTCCACTTAGCTTGAAGCTACTATTACACAACTCTGGAATTTACCAGGATTCTTAATATCATATTGACATAACCTTGCTCAATAAACCACAAAAATTCTCGATATCTTATTGTGGAAACCCCATTTTTATACTCTGAATCATCAAAAACATTCGCACGACCTATCCCTTTGCTGTATTACCATTAGAATTTTTCGCAGAAGCCTCGCCAAGCATGCGACCGCTAACCTGCTCACAGGGAATAACTCACCTACGGAAATCACTTTCCAGTATTTTCCAATGCTTCTGCACATGGTACAATTGCCATGACATCAATAACCCATCTTGAGTGCAAGGTAATCCCTCTAGTTGCATAAGTTCGTTTGGCCCTCGTATCAATTAAATGTGAGGCAACATCCTTCCCATTCAAAGTTATGTTGTATATTTCTTCATTTCAAGCAGCTCCTTTCCGTTATAGCGAGTCTCCTACTGCATAATATCCCATACTTTAGATTAAATATGTAGATCCCAATCACCAATCACTAATATTCTCAAATCCCTCGGAACTCTCCTTAAGGTATGTGGTCATCCTACTACGAAGCCCATATGCAACTACGCCACTCTCTCACTTTGGGCAAACCCACTTCCTTAATCAACTACTCGACCTTCGCTTCATATACATGGCCTTTTAAAATTTTTGAACATTGCCTGACGCTTGCCACATATCCTTCCTCGTCCTTTGCTGTTCAATTGTTTCTTTAAATAAAATCCTTCTTCATAGCTCTTGTACCCACAAACGATGCTGACTTGAACCCTTTTGGATATCATCTTTCTCGAGCTGTCGACATCAGAAACATCGATTCAATCCTGAACCATTGCACCACGCGATCTTTGACAGTCGCTTCTTCAATACTATCTCACTATTTCCCCCCCCCCCCCAAAGAGAATTGTAGAAGATCATAACACCAGTGAACTTAACACATTCAATAGGGACAACGACACCTCATCATAGGAGAAAACTCCCCCCACAGTTGCAACACCAAGCCTCGCTACTCTATCAGCCTAAATATGGACATTTATAGGCCTATTGCTTTTCTCTTGCCATGACTAATTACCAAATATCTAGACCATGCACTGAGTAAACCTCCCTTCAAGTCATTCACTGCCCCTACACATAGGCAAACATCCCACCGTCAAATCAATACTGTAGAACAATCATTCATAAGCATCATGACAACTTGTGCCTAGCCTCAGAAATCTAAAAGGTACCGCTACTGAGCTGAAACGACATAATATCCTTCCACCATGCGACGATAATTGTTCAATCAACTATACCGGGATAAATATCCCATATCACATCTGTAGTACCATTACGTTTTTTCAATTCTCAACTTATAACAAGTGGTTCGCGTTGCGTAAGATTGAGTAGAAATGAATTAAAACGCATACACCCCAAAGGATCAAGTCGCACGATAAGGAATCAAGAAGAGAAGTACTCGTAACAGTCCTGCAACCTCCCGAGGATAAGTACAAATGTCTTTGTACCGATCCGTAAGACCATACTAGGCTTGCTCATGACATATGAGACCCTAGGAACCTAGTGCTCTGATACCATGTTGTCACAACCTAAAATCCACTAAGGGTCGCGATGGCGCCGGACACTACTGTCATGCAAGCCAACCAAATTACTTGATGAAGTTCTCATTTTTTAGCAATCTTGACACCTAAAATTTTCCTTCAATTTTTTTCATAAGTAAAAAGATAACTGCTTCAATTCAAATTAAATAATAAGAAATTAATATAAAATATTTCAAATCCATCCAAAAACCTGGTGTCACAAGTGCATGAGCAATTTTTATAAAATAATAAAGTACAACAACTATCCACAATATAATATTGGACAGAAATATATACAGAAAAATGAAAGAGACTCTGCTAACTGCAGGTCATCTCAAAAAGTGCAGCTCACCTAAGTCTTCGTATCAACCATGCTGCTACGCCCAGTAGGCCACTAGAGATATAAGTGCTTGTGCAACAAAAATGCACTGAACTGTAGTATGAGTACGAAAACAGCGTGTACCCAATGAGTATCCCGTCTAATCTCGAAGAAGTAGAGACGAGATGGTCGACTCGACACATACTAGAGGTCCAATAATGATATATCATTAATGCGATGATTTAAAGATTTATTAACAATAGAAAATTAATATAAGTCATGAAACAAGTAAAAGTTCCTTTTTATAAAAAGCCTTCGAATTCTTAATTCATTATATGACAATTATCTCAAGTCGGGGAGAGCAAATAATCTCAAGGCAAGCACTACAAGCAATACAAGCATGCGCAAATAATAACCGTGGGACGTACGACCCGATCAAACATAAAAGTAAATTGTGCACTGCCGATGGTCGAACGGCTCGAACCATAGATATATCTATTACCTCGCTCGCGAACCATCCATGCAACGCAGGTACACACTGAAGCATGCATTCAAACTGTCAATCAAGACTTCATCAGGGAAAAATGATTACCTAAAGAAATAGCAATTCTATTTAACGTTAAAGAAAATGATATTTAATCCTTTTTGAAATTCGTTTACTGATTCAATGTGATTTAAGCAATTCAAGCTGTCAATAATTTTACAAATGATCCAAGTATAGCATGCTTTGGGTCCTGGACTACCCAGACAATATTATAATAGTAGATACGTGCGGACGCTCGTCACCTAGTACATACATAGCCCCGACAAAAAGAAGCACATAACCAATTAACTCGCCTATGGGGACAATTCCCTCTTACAATGTTAGAAAGAGGACTCACTTCGTTCCGAAGTTCCATAACCAGCATTCCACACCCTTTCGAAAACTCAAATCGATGAAAAAAATCTCCAAAACTAGCCAATAATGATATAAACCCATTAATATATGTTTAATTACTCATTATAGTCCAACTAATAACAATTCCTAACCCCAAACGAAAAGTTAACAAAATTTCCCTCAGCCAACGTGCCCGAATTCAAAAATTCTCCAAAGATAGAGTTTATCCATGACCTTACAAACTCAAATATATAATTTATTCTCAATTCCATGCCCATAATCGTGGTCAAAATATAAAAATCTTAATTTCTAGGTTTTTCTTTAAATCCCCAATCTTTCCTTTAGATTCTCATGAATTTTGATGTTAAATCTAAGATATAATCACAAAATATAATTGAAATTAGTTAGAATAACTTACCCAATGATTTGATACGAAATCCACTCTCAAAATCGCCAACTCTCAGGCCTAGGGTTCAAAATATGATAAAATAAAGCAAAAACACGAGTTACACAACTAAAATCAAGCAGCAGATGTCGCATTTGTTATCCAAGATTTGCAATTAAGCGAAGAAAGCATTCGTAATTGCAAACAAAGAAGGGCTGGAAAAGGTTTCATTTTACAAAAAGTTTGCAATTGCGAAATGGGCATCACAATTGCAATGGATATGTTCGCAGTTGCGACCATACCAGAAGCAGCAATTTTTCCCGACATAAAAAATGTGCATAAATTCCTCATACGATGTCCAAATTCAATGATTCTTTTGTCTATGGCTCCGTAATTACGATACGAATCTAATGGTTCAATACAAATGAATTTGGATCTCATTTGCTTAATGTGGTACCCCTTTATTCCCAAAGAAAACGACATTGAAACATCAAATAAGAGCGCAATACAACCCAAAACACACCCGAAGCCCCTGGGACCCGTCCAATCACACACCTCAGTCCCATAACATAACATGGATCTTCTTGAAGCCTTACATCACATCAAACAATGCTAAAACCATGAGTCGCACTCTGATTCAAGCTTAATAAACTTTAAAATATTTAACTTCTATTTCGATGTTTAATACTATAAAATTACATCCGATTGACTTCAGATTTTGTAGACAAGTCATATTTAACGTTACGGACCTAGTACCACTTCCGGAATCGAATTCTGACCCGATATCAAAAAGTACACTCTCAGTCAAACTTCTCAAAAACCTTCAAATTTCTATCCTTAGCCAAATGACTCCAAAATGAACTACGAACCTCCGAATTCACTTTCGATCGCGCTCCCAACTCCAGAATCACCATACAGAGCTATTTAGAAACTCGAAATCCCAAACGAATATTGATAAAACTTAAATGAAATTCAAACCAAACTTATGAAATTTCTTCCAAAATGCTAACTTCCACAATAGGCGCCAAAACGTCCATAGATCACTCAAGACCTAATTTGGGCATACGCCCAAGTCCGAAATCATCATATGAACCTGCTAGAACCTTCAGATCTCAATTCCGAGGTCGTTTACTTAAAAATCCAATCTTAGGTAATTCTTTCAACTTTTAAGCTTCCGAAATGAGAATTCTATTTCCAAATCAACTTCGAACTTCCCGAAATCCAATTCCGACCACGAGTACAAGTCATAACACCTGAAATGAAGCTGCTCATGACATCAGACTACTGAATGACGTGCTTGAGCTCAAAAAGACCGATTGGGTCGTTATAATTCCCCTTATTTCTAAGTTTAATACTTGAATCTTGGGTAGATTGACAAACAAGATTAAGGAAAAATCATGGGTTTAGAGCAAAACCTAGGATTTTGATAAAACTTAGATTTTACCACAAAATGGGTTATGAAATGAAGTATAAATTATATACTATCGATCCTTGGGTTATAAAGAACAAGTTTCTTCAAAAAATTTAGGAATCCAGGCACGTGGCCCAGGGTCGAATTTTTGAAAACTTGTGTTTGAGGTTTGGGAATTGCTTATGTAGTTAGAATGCAATCTTGTGAGCTTGTATTGACTAGTTCCTACCTCGTTTATCTAGTTTCAGATCGTTCGACTTGAAATTGAGGGTTTGAGCTCATTCTTGGTATTGGATGTGTGCTTTGGAGCAAGGTGAGCCTCCTATCTAACCTTGTAAAAGGTAATTATTCACATAGGTGATATAATCAAATAATTTTCCATTAATGGGAGGGCTACATTCGCAGTAGGTTCTGAGAGTCTGTACGTAACTACTAATATGCTAAGTTCAGGTAGACTAGGACCCAAAAACATACCTTATGTGATATTCTTGTAAACTTATGTTTAATTTGGATTGATTAAATCATGTTGATTACGGTAAATGAGACTAGTAAGAGGAACATTATCTTTCTTGGCCTTTTAAAGAGAAGTTGATATTTCTGTGAGAAATTGCTCCCCAAATGTATACTCTTGTCTACTTGTTGCCGTGTTGAATTACTTTTGAATCGTCATATTATTGATTTGAAAGCGGGGTAAAAAATTCATCTACGGTTCGTGTTATTCGACCGTCGATAATACACAATTTACTTTTATGTTGGATCGGGCTGTATGACTTCGGCACTAATTGTGCATGCTTCACTCAGTATTTTTTTCTATGAATTGAGCTTTATTATTTGCCCTGAAATGTAAGTGGCCAATTGAGATATTATCTAGGAGAGGACTGTCAGTTCTTGTTATAAACTGTTAATTATTTGTACTATCCATGCTTTGTATAATTCATTTCTCATATCATTTGACCCTACTAAGTGTCAGGTTGACCTCTCGTCTCTACTTTTTTGAGATTAGACAAAATTCTTAATAGGTACATATTATTTATGTACTTATACTACACTTATCTACTTAATTTTACAGGATCTGAGGCAGCTATATCTGGTTACCAGTCTGGTGCGCATTCTTGATCTGTGTCCGAGACTTCCACGATGTGTATCTCCCTTCCTGTGCCTTTCAGTAGCATGATGGAGCCTCTTTTTATTTTGGTTTTCTATTCTATTTAAAATAGTAGTATAGGTTTGTTCTTTTGTATATTCTACTAGTTGTCCCTAAACTTGTGACACCGGGCCTTGGCACACACATTGGTAGACTATTCTTTTGGGGTTGTATAACTATTTTTGTATATTACTAATTGTCACATGCTTTTAGCTCAAAATTTAGAAATTTCTGTACTTGTTTTAGTAAAGTGAAAATGAGAACTTATTAATACTTCCATGTTGGCTTGCATGACAAGGATGTTGAGCTCCATCATGACCTATAATGGAATTGGGTCGTGAAAACATTGTATCAGAGCACTAGGGTCGCATAGGTCTCACAAGTCATGGGATAACCTAATAGAGTTTTGAAGATCGGTACAAAGACGTTTGTATTTATCTTCGAAAGGTTATAGGGTTTTAGGAAAACTGCTTTTATTCATTTTGCTATCGTGCAATGGTTGGTATACTAAGTTTCCCTCTTCTATTCTCTCATAGATGGTGAGCACACACAAAATTGATGCTCCTGACCAGGAGGATCTGCTCCCCTCATTGCTAGAGGCCGGGGGAGGGCACCAGCTCGAGGTAGGGGACAAGGACGTCCCAGAGATGTCCTAGTAGCGCCACACAGATCCTGCGGGAGATCCTATCATTGAGGAGCAGCGAGAGGTGCCCGCAGCTGAGCCTATCCTTGCGAACTTTATGATATCATCGGGTTTCCAGGAGGTCATGGGCCATATGTTATGGTTCATGGACACCATGACTCAGGCTAGTTTATTTCCAGCGGATCCAGCTATATCAAAGGTAGTAGGGGGAGCACAGACCCCTACTGCTCAGGCTCCTAGTCATGTAGCTATAGTGTATCAGACTCTGGGTGAACTACCTATAGATGAGGCTTAGCCAGTTGCTGCAGTGGTGCCCGAGCCCAGACCAATTGTGGATGGTGACCCGCATGAGTTATTGGATAGATGGACAAGAATTCACCCTATTGTCTTTGGGGGTGAGCATCACGAGGATGCCCAGGATCTCATTTATAGGTGTAGGGACAGATCGCACAACATGAGGATATTAGAGTCGTACAAGGTTGACTTTGCTACTTTTCAACTAGAGGGTAGGGCCCGTAGATGGTAGTAGTCATATGTTCTTGGCAGATCAGCAAGTTCTCCTCCCATCACTTGGGGTTAGTACACACAGTTATTCTTGTACAAGTATATTCCATCCTCTGAGAGGGAAGAGCTGTGGTATCAGTTTGAGCAGCTTGAGTAGGGTTAGATGTCCGTGACCGATTGTGAGGAGAGCTTTTTTGAGTTGTCTTACCATGCACTCATTATACTACCCACGGATGCAAAGAGAGTGCAAAGATTTGTTGCAGTGCTGCACCCCGGTATTCAAGCTAGCATGGACCAAGAGGTGGAGATGGGTACTATGTACCAGCTAGTAGTGGAAATTGCTCATAGGATTATCGCCAGAGGAGTAGAGAGAAGTTTCAGCAGGACAAGAGGGCCCAATTTTCTAGAGAGTTTAGAGGTTTTCCAGCTATGGGTAGGGGCACTCCGGGAATGGTCAGCCCAGCAGGCCCCCGCGTTTAGCACCACTCCCCCCGGTACTCCAGTGAGGCATTACTTAAATGTGATGCTGGAGAGTTCTGCCATCCACCAACTATTCAACGTTCCTTTGGCGGGTATTCTGGTCATCAGGGTCCTTCCAGTGCTTACTTCAGTGCCATGCCATAGAGTTTATATCATCCACCAGTGATTCAGGGTTCTTCTAGTGGGTATTCGGGTCAGCAAGCTCGGACTTTAAGGCAGCAAGCTATGGTGCCGAAAGCTTTCTACGAGCGTGGAGATCCAGGTAACATGAGGAGGTCCTGCTCCAGGATTTAGGGCAAGGCAGTACAGTAGGGCCAACATCATATGATTTTAACAGTAGTTGACCAACCGTTTAGAGGTAGGGGCAGATTGGTAGAGGCTATCCTAGAGGTGGAGGCCAGACTGTGAGAGGTCAGCCAACTACTTTTCAGCCAAGTAGAGGTTAGCCATCCAGTGTTCCAACCAGATTTTACGCCCTTCCAACTAGGCCAGATGCATTGGCCTCAGATGCCGTCATTACATGTATTATTTCCGTCTGCAGTAGAGATGCTTCGATATTATTTGATCCAGTCCATCTATTCATATGTGTCATCTCTGTTTGCTCGCTTCCTGGGTATTTCTGTTGCACCTTTGGTCACTCATGTTCATGTGTCCATTCCAGTGGGCGATTCTGTTGTTATGGATCAGATCTACTGGTCCTGTGTGGTCACATTCTGTGCTTTCGAGACTAGAGTAGACCTTTTGCCTTAATATGATTGACTTTGCGGTCATCCTGGGCATGGATTGGTTATCTCGATATCACGCCGTCCTAGATTGCCATGACAACACTGTTACGTTAGTGATGCCAGCGTTGCCAAGGTTGGAGTGTAAGGGTTCCACAATGGATACATCTAGTCGGGTTTTCTCTTTCTTGAAGGCTCGGCATATGGACGAGATGGGGTGTTTGGCTTATCTGGCTTATGTTCGGGATACCATTGTAGAGTCTCCAAAGGTTGATTCAGTTTGGATAGTCCGGGAGTTTGTGATGTGTTTCCTTCTGATCTTCCTAGCATGCCACCGGATCGAGATTTTGATTTCTATATTGATTTAGCTCTATGCACCCAACCTATATCTATCCCACCGTACCCTATGGCTCCGAAAGAGTTGAAGGAGAAGCTTGAGGAGTTTTTAGCAAAAGGGTTTGTTAGACCCAATGTATCACCTTGGGGTACACTGGTGTTATTTGTGATGAAGAAGTATAGGACTATGCAGATGTGCATTGACTATCACCAGTTGAACATAGTCACCATCAAGAAGAAGTACCCATTGCCTCGTATCGATGATTTGTTTGACTAGTTGCTGGGTGCTAGGTTTTTCTCTAAGATTGACATGAGGTCAAGGTACCATCAGTTAAATATCCGGGACACGGATGTTCCGAAGACTACATTTCGGACTAAATATGGCCATTATAAGTTTCTGATGTTGTCTTTTGGCTTGAATAATGCCCCAGAAGCGTTTATGGACTTGATGAACAGGGTGATCAGACCTTATATTGATTCCTTTATCATTGTCTTCATTGACGATGTCTTTATATAATCACGTAGCTTGGGGGAGCACAAGCAACATTTGAGAGTAGTGCTTCAGACCTTGCGAGAGCAAAAGTATATTCTACGTTCTCTAAATGTGAGTTTTGGCTAGATTCAATGGCATTCTTGGGGCATGTTGTGTCAGGACAGGGTATTAACGTGGATCCCAATAAGATTGAGGCAGCTTAGACTTGGCCACGTCCTACTTCAGTGACCGATATTAGGAGTTTCCTGGGTTTAGCAGGCTATTACAGACAATTCATGCATGGCTTTTCATCTATTGCATCACCTCTGACTAGATTAAGCCTGAAGGGTGCTCCTTTCTATTGGTCCGATGATTGTGAGGCGAGCTTTCAGAAGATCATGACAACTTTGACTACAACACCATTTCTTGTGTTGCCTTCCAGTTTAGGGATGTATACGGTATATTGCTACGCTTTGCGCGTTGGATTGGGATATGTATTGATGCAGGAGGTGCGAATTATTGCATATGCTTCGGGTTAGCTGAAGATCCATGAGAAGAATTATCCTATGCACGATTTGGAGTTGGTTGCGATTGTTCATGCTCTTAAGATATGGAGGCATTATCTATATGGGGTTTCATGTGAGGTTTATGCTGATCATTGCAACTTACAACATTTGTTCAAATAGAGGGATCTCAATTTGAGGCAGTGTAGATGGCTTGAGTTACCAAAGAATTACGATATCACCATTCTTTATCATTCGGGAAAGGAAAATGTGGTCGCGGATGCCTTAAGTAGGAAAGCAAAGAGTATAGGTAGCTTGGCATTCATTCCAGCAGAGGAAAGGCCACTAGCTTTTTGACACTCAATCCTTGGCTAACAGACTAATCAGGTTGGATATTAGAGCCCAACTGATTTCTTGCATGCATTGTTGCTCAGTCTTTATTGTTGGGGCAGATCAAGGCCCGATAGTTCAATGATCCAAATACAGTGCTTCAGGGTTGTGCCAAGGAGGTTTCTATTGGTGAGGATGGTGTTTTGCGAATCCAGGGTCGCCTATGTGTTCCTAATGTTGATAGTTTGAGGGAGAGGATACTAGATG
The DNA here is from genome assembly GCA_034376525.1 of Nicotiana benthamiana. Classification (NCBI taxonomy): domain Eukaryota; kingdom Viridiplantae; phylum Streptophyta; class Magnoliopsida; order Solanales; family Solanaceae; genus Nicotiana; species Nicotiana benthamiana. The sequence continues at coordinate 45,712,768 of CM067326.1, forward strand.
AGGAACACAGTTTGTAGTATTCCATTCATTCGGGTACGACGGAGATGTATCGTGAATTAAGGCAGCATTATTGGTCGGGTAGGATGAAGAAAGACAAAGTAGAGTACGTGGCTATGTGTTTGAATTTCCAGCCGGTTAAGTATGAGCACCAGAGGGTGGGTGGCCTACTTCAGCAGATGCCTATACCAGACTGTACGGAGGAGCACATTACTATGGACTTCATAGTTGGGTTGCCCCCGGACTCTGCAAAAGTTTGATGCAGTATGGGTAATTATTGATAGGTTGACCAAGTCGGCACACTTTATTTAGGTTCTGACTACTTACACTAAAGAGATTATCTCAGGTTCACATTTGATAGATAGTTCGGTTGCACGGTATGCCTGTTTCTATCATATCAGATAGAGGCCCTTATTTTACTTCTCATTTTTGGAGAGCTGTTCAAAGTGAGTTGGGGACCTGTGTGGAGCATAGCAAAACATTTAATCCATAGACAGACGGGAAGTTGGAGCGTACAGTTCATATCTTGGAAGACATGCTTAGAGCATGGGTAATTGACTTTGGAGGGTAGTCGGATCAGTTCTTGCCTTTGGTAGAGTTTTCTTACAATAACCGCTACCAGTCCAACATCGAGATGGATCCATTTGAGACTTTATGTGGGCGACGATGTCGTTCTCCTATTGGGTGGTTTATGCCTGGTGAGGCTAAGTTGTATAGTACAGATATGGTGAAAGATACCTTAGATAAAGTGGAGTTGATTTAGGAAAGGCTTCACATAGCTCCGTCCAGACAGAAGAGTTATGTGGATCAGAAGGCACGCGATGTATCATTCATGGTTGGCGAGAAGTTCATTTTGCAGTCTCGCCAATGAAGGGTGTTATGAGGTTCGGGAAGATGGGAAAGCTAAGCCCAAGGTTTATTGGCCCATTTGATGTGCTGAGGCGAGGTGGAGAGGTTGCTTACGAGCTTGCCTTACCCCCTAGTTTATCGAGAGTTCATCCCTTTTTTCACGTGTCTATGCTTCGGAGGTATCATGCCAACTTGTCCCATGTGTTAGACTTCAGTACTATTCAGCTGGATAAGAGTCTAACTATGAGGAGTAGCGAGTTGCCATTATTGATAGACAGGATCACCAGTTAAGATCCAAGAGGATTTCAGTGGTAAAGGTCCAGTAGAATGGCCAACCAGTCAAGCAAGCGACCTAGGAGTCCGAGGAAGACGTCCGGAGCAGATATCCACATTTATTCAGCACCTCAGGTACTTTTCTATGTCTGTTCAAGGACGAACATTTATTTAAGAGATGGAGAATGTAATGATCCGGCTGGTCAATTCTTTTTTAGAAGACCGTCCCCTAAATAAAACTTCATGCACTTGTTTAACTAATTTACAATCCGTAGGAATTATTTGTTCGGGATTTGGAAGAATTTGGGTTGAAATAGGCTCATTTGATTACTTAAAATTTTCATAAAAGGCTAAGTTTGACTTTGGTCATCATTTTTAGCACACGGACCGAATTGGTGTTTTGACGACCCCGGAGGGTCAATATGAAAATATAGGACCTGGGCGTATGCCCGAAATCGGATTTCGAGGTCCGTAGCCCGAGTAATGAATATTTATTAGAAATTGTTCAACTGAAATTAAGTATTTAAAGAAATTCAATAATGATTTATCGAGGTTGTATCATATTCGTATGTTGGTTTCGGAGCCTGGTATAGGTCTAATATAACATTTAAGACTTGCCCGTAAAATTTGGTGTCAATCCGAGTAGTATAGGTGCGTTTCGGCACGTTAGAAATGAATTGAAGAACTTGAAGTTCATAAGTTTGATTCAATTGGTTTTAGGGGGTGATTCTTAGATTTAACATTGTTTAGGGCATTTCAAACTTTTGAGCGTGTCCATTTCATGATTTCAAACTTTTCAATATGTTCGGGTGGGGCCCGGGAGCCCCGAGCATCAATTAGACAAGGCTTGAGTGAAGTTGGAAAACTTTGGATGAGCTGAAGCTTCAGGTTGCTGTCATAACCGCACCTGCGGTTGGTTAGTCGCAAGTTTGAGACTGCAGAAGTGGTCGTTCCCACACAGATGCGGCCAAGGTAGGCCAAGCCAAAGCTGCAAAAGCGGCTCCTTAGCGCAGAAGCAGCTTCAAGACCACAGAAGCGGTCCCAGACCACTTGGCCAATTCTACAGATGCAGCCTCCCTCTCACAGAAGCGGGACCGCAAATGTGGTCCCCTGACTGCATAAGCAAAAATCACTGAAGCAGTGAGCTTTATGTAATACGGGGTCCAACCATTTTTGCTCAATTTGCACTTGTGTTTTGGGCAATTTTGGAGCTCTTGAGAGGAGATTTCCACCTAGCATCTTCAGGTAAGTTCATCCCCGTTATTTCTAGGTTTAATACCTGAATCTTGGGTAGATTAACACACAATGTTAAGGAAAAATCATGGGGTTAGAGCAAAACCTAGGGTTTTGATAAAACTTAGATTTTACCACGAAATTGGTTATGAAGTGAAGTAGAAATCATATACTATTGATCCTTAGGTTATAAAGAACAACTTTCTCGAAATATTTCGGAATCCGAGCACGTGGGCCTGGGGTGAGATTTTTGGAATCTTGTGTTTAAGGTTAGAAAATTGTTTAAATAGTTAGAATGCAATCTTGTGAGCTTGTATTGACTAGTTCCTACCTCATTTATCTAGTTTCGGATCGTTCAACTTCATATTGAGGGGTTGAGTTCGTTCCTGGTATTAGAAGTGCCCTTTGGAGTGAGATAAGTCTCCTATCTAACCTTGTAAGAGGGAATTGTCCCCATAGGGGGATATAATCAAATAATTTTCCATTAAATGCGGGGGCTACGTATGCACTAGGCGACGAGAATCCGTGCGTAGCTACTAATATGCTAAGTGTGGGTAGTTTAGGACCCAGAAGTATGATTTATGTGATATTGTTGTAATATTACATTTAATTTTGATTGTTTAAATCATGTTAATTATGGTAAATGAGACTAGTAAGAGGAACATTATCTTTCTTGGCCTTTTAAAGAGAAATTTATATTTCTGTAGAAATTGCTCCCTAGATGTATTTTCTTGTCTACTTGTTGTGTTTAATTACTTTTGATCGCGTCACATGTTTGATTCGCGAGTGGGGTAATAGATGCATCTATGGTTCGTGCCATTCGACTCTCGGTATTGCACAATTTACTTTTATGTTGGAATCGGACCGTACGACGTCGGCACTACTTGTGTATGCTTTACTCAATATTTTTTTTCTATGAGTTGAGCTTTAGTATTTGCCCTAAAATGTAAGTAGCCAACTGTGATATTATCTAGGAGAGAACCTGTCATTTCTTGCTATAAATTGTCAATTATTTGTACTATCCATGCTTTGTATAATTCATTTCTCATATTATTTGACCCTAGTAAGAGTCAAGTCGAACTCTCGTCTCTACTTCTTCGATATTAGACAAGATAATTACTGGGTACATATTGTTTGTGTACTCATACTACACTTCTGTTCTTAATTATACATTATCTAAGGCAGGTACATTTGGTTACCAGTGTGGTGCGCATTCTTGATCAGTGTCCTATACTTGTACAGCGAGCTGCTCCCTTCCTGTACCGTTCAGCAGCATGACGAAGTCTCTCTTTATTTTGGTCTTCTATTCTATTTTAGACAGTAGGATATATTTATTCTTTTGTATATTTTACTAGTTTCCCGTAAACTTGTGACACCAGGTCTTGGCACACACATTGGTACACTATTCTTTTGGGGTTGTATAACTATTTTTGTACATTACTAATTATCACATGCTTTTGGTTTCAGCATCAAGAAGGCATACCTATCTCTAAGTCCACAATATCAGAAGGTGTCTTGAAAGCATGTTACTATGGAATACATCTACTACCAAGACCTCGGTGCATACTATGGCTTGTAGTTCGACAAAGACTGGCTACCATTGATCGATTGGAAAGATGGGGAATTCATGTCCCAAAAGAATGTGTCTTATGTAAATCAAAAGAGGATGAAGTGTTCCCACACTGGTTTTTTGGATGCACCTATTCAATACAGATATGGGCTAAACTCCTGCAGTGGATAGACAAATAGCTACATGGGATGAAGAACTTAACTGGATGACAAAAAGAACAAAGGGAGGTAGAGCGGGACAAGAAGAGCTGAGATGATTGTTTGCTGCTACTGTATACCACGTATGGAAAGAACGAAACAGTTGGAGATTTCAGCAGGAATAAAAAGGAAGTGACTACTTGATAAGAAAAATTATCCTCCAACTACATATTAGAGGGAAGAGGTATCACAAATGGCAGAAACTATTAGAAAGTTTAAACAATTTTTGTGTATAGATTCAGCAGATTAGTAAATGAAATGTATAGATGAGGTGCTAAGTGTGTAGATATTAACTATAGAGAACTAATCCTAGAGTCCAAAAGGATTAGGAGTTGTAAATGTACACAATTGGTTGACAAAAAACTTTATTTTGACCAAAAAAAATTATCACATGCTTTTAACTTCAAATTTAGAAATTTTTGTACTTATTTTAGTAAAGTGAAAATGAGAACTTATTAACACTTTCGGGTTGGCTTGCCTGACAAACGTTTTGGGTAACATCATAACCTAATAGAATTGGGTCGTGACAGTTACCAGATAAGGAGAAAGGGAAAAACCTAAGTACAAAATTATATATCATGTTACACCAAATCAATTAGCACACATATGATAACCAAGTTCTTAATCAACCATATCGCTGTGGGATCTGTGCACTATTCATCGAAATAGTGAATTTGGCACTATTCATATCGCTGGAATTCATTGGTGGATTGTTACAATTTTAGCGTCACAAGATCCCCTTCCTTTTGTGAACAATCCTTAATTGAGTTTTTCATCAAATCTGTAATCAATTCCCCTACATCTTAAATCTTATCTTCGATTTACTGTAGCTTCATAAATTTCTGAATTTCCAGTTATATTCCATCCCGATCATCGAAGGAATGTTTCTGCTTGAGTTCTGAGTTGTGAAATGGAAGTGACGACCTCTCCCCAGCCTTGTGCTGTGGGAGAGGTTTTACAAAATATATCGGAAAATCAAACTGGTTACGGATCCAAACAGTCATATGCTTCGCTTCTTGCTGGACAGTAAACTAACGTGACAAATACAAAGCTGGAGCTGTGCCCAGTTTCTTTCGATCAAGGATTGCCGATTGTTGAGTTCACAGTGGATGAAGTGAATTAATTCACAAGGGAGGAAGGTCTTCAACAAGCAGTGACAATCAAATTTTCATATGGAAAGCCAGAACTTCAGGAGCTGAGGCAGATTTTGCCGAAGCAACTCGGTGTCAAAGGTAGTTGCAACGTCGGACAGCTAGAATATCGTCATATTCTGGTAAGATTTGATTTGGTTGAAGATTATGCTCAGGTGGTGTCAAGAACTACGGGTTATGTAAAGGCTAAAGGAGATGAGTTCTTCGTTAGGACTTTCCCATGGACAATGGGATTTAATCCGCGAGAAGAAACGTCAAAAGATGTGGTTTCGATCTCCTTTCCCGATCTACCAGCAAACCTGTTCGCCAAAAAAACATTATTGTCCATCACATCGGTAGTGGGAAAGCCTATTGCAATAGATAAAGCTACTAAAGATCGAACACGGCCTAGTACGGCAAGAGTTAAAGTCTTGATCAATTTACTAGACAAACATCCATCGCAAATTAAGATCAAAATAGTAGACTCGAAATCTGGAAAAGTAGCAGATTTTGACCAGCAGATCGTGTTTGATAATGTTCCTGCATATTGCACGTATTGTAGTCATCAAGGGCATAATGTAAAATCGTGTTGATTGATTTCAGAGGAGTTAAATGGAGAAGCAGTTCATGCTGGTAATTCTGATGGTACGCGCAGATTGTCCAAATTAGAAGGTGATGCCAGGGTTTTCTTGAATGCCAACCTTGCAGGTCGTCGAAGAGAAAGGATACTATCTACTGTGACTCATGATGCAGGACAGTCAAATGTTTCGGGCTCAGGTGTCCAAACTGTTAAAGCTGTTTCAACTCCAAATGGTGACGGGGTGCAGAGTTCTAAATGGTTAAATTCAGCACCATTACATAATCCTTTGAATGGTTTAAGTGGAAACCAATCTGGTAAAGGAATTTCACTTTTGACACCTTCTGCTGCCTATTCTGTTGCAGTAGCTGACAGTGAAAAACAATCTGCTCAGAATTTGATAAATGAATGTAGGCAAGATAAAGCCATCGAGCAGCAAATATTGGTAAAGGCTAATAACAAGCACAAGAGTACAGTAATTGGCAAAGCAACTGGTACTAACATGGAGGTTTCTGTGCCTTTGAATATTAGCACTGATCCAAATGTTGTTTCAGCTGAACCAGTAGAGAAGCTTACAGTTCCTACTAATTTTGATTCTTCACAAATTCCTGGACCACAAGAATGTAGTGAATTGTTTAATCCAACAGCTCAGCCTACAGACAAGTCTTCCAGTGTATTTGAAAAAAATGTGCTAAGTTCTGGACAAGTAGGTGTGATTGTTGATAATAATGCAAGATTGAAGGAAATGTTTGGTCGATCTGATTCAGCAGTAACACATGGGGCAATCCACATTTCTGCAGACCACAAAATCACTAGTGCACAGACTAGGCAGTTGGTCGATCCTAATGGACAACATCTCAGATGCAATATACAGCTGATTAGAGCCCAAAAATTTGATTCTGATCCTGCACAATCACTTCCAAGTCCAAAGGGTGAGTCTTCCTAGAGTGAAACTGACAATGCAAAAAGCAGTGAAGTAAAGCTGATCGAGCAGCAGCAGATTGTGCAGATTTCTAACATCAATAACACTTCACTGGCTGGACAAGCAAAAGGAGTTAATATGGAAGCCTCGGATATCTGCACTCCTATCTCTAATCAAAATGTTATGTTAGTTAAGTCAGGGGAGAAGTCGACTGTAACAAACGCAATTGATAGCTCAAAAAATCCTGAACAACAACATCACACAGAACGGAACAAAACATCTGTTTTGGTTAAGTATGACCATACCAAAATAGATTTGGCTGCTGAGGACAACAACAGAACAAACAGGACGATAATGAACAAATCACTGGATGCACATTCTATTTCATTGGAACTGGAGAATCCTGTGCAATATCCTACTGATCGAGCTAAATCTAGGAATGCTAATATTGATGCTGTGAGACATCTTCAAAGTCTTTCAGAAGATAAGGTTGCTCAGAATACAAATCATCAAGATATCTCTCGTCAATTTGGAATGACTCAACAAGGCAGCGTGATCTCTGCTTCAATAGCTAAAGTTTCTAATGAAGAATTAATTCAAACTGGTTTGCATTTTCAGCTTGAGGATACTTCTCAACAAAGAATTGAAGTTACTCAACATAATGCAAATAACTGTCCATCGATATCCAACAGAAAACCAACTCCAAAATTCAAAAACAAAATGCAGATCTCTGATGAGTGCCCATCTTCACAAAACTCGTTTATTGCACTTTCAAATTTGAATATTGAGGAGGGAGTCATGACTGGACAGAAATCGACAATTAGCAATCGTTATGGAGATCCGTCATCATCCTCTGGAAATAACAGACATGTTCCTCAAAAGATGAGGGACATGGTCGTTAAATCAAAACTATGGAAAGACCAACGAGATTATGACGACGAGGAGGGATGCGGAGAAGGATTTGCAAGTTTTTCGTCTTCAGACGACGACCAATATTTTGAGGACGACAATGAAGGGGAAGACAGTGACGATCAGTTCAAGCATAAAACTCAACTGAAGTCAGTGACATTTAACTGTTCTGCCAATCTGCGAACAGTCGCAAACAAAAGAACCAACTTGAACCATAATGCTCCAGTATTTTTTCCAAGGAATACTACAAAACCAGGCGAAACTGCAGCTGATAAATCACTGCCTATAGCTACCCAGAATCAGATTTTTCCAATTAAGTCAATCATATCTATGGGGAAGGGACAACAACAGATCGAGTTATCTGCTTTTGATGTCAACCTCCAGAATATACAACTTCGAAATGAGAAGATAGGAAGACATATATATGAAGAAGGGGAGGAAGAAGATATCTTAACGCAATGTCGAGCAGAAGCGTCAAGAAATGGAGATTTATCACCAACGCATAGTAAATCAAGTAAAAAATGTCATGAAAGAGATAGAAGTTGTGATGGCAGGCTGTGTAGACGCTTACATAAGGACACCCCCGATGAGAAATGCAAAACAAAAACAAGTCATGCAATCAGTTGTTACAAAGCCTAATCGATCGAGGAACAAGCGTGAATTTTAAAGCCATATTGAGAAATTTGAAAAAGAGAGCAACAAATTGTCCTATTCCTTTTTCTTTACCATCTCATTAATATGTATCGGTGTAATATCATCACAGAGATTGTTATATGTTCTGAGATGATCATGCTTGTCTTTGATTTTCTTTCGGCTTCGTTTTTTCATGCTTTTTTTTTTATCTTGAGGCTTTTATGGCATCAATAGGATTAATAAGGTAAGGTGTTCACCGGTTATTGTTATATGGGTAACAATAATGGTGCCTCCCCCTAGCTTATTTTCCTATTTATTGTAATTTACTTTTATTTTATTAATGAAAAATAGCCCTAGGCGTTTGCCTAGTGGATTGCCAAAAAAAAAAAATTAACACACATATAACATGTATTTTCTATATATACTATATCAATTAGTATAATATTTACTTCAACAGAGTCCTAAAATATCGAGTACTCATAACTAAAAATAGGGTTGTCAATAGATATTTAAAAACCGACTAAATCGGACGAACAGAACCGTACCGTACTGAACCGATTTTTAGGTTTCTTTTAATAAAACAATAGGTTTTCTCTTATAATTTATAAGAGAAAACCAAAAAATATCAAATTGTACCAAATTAAATTAATATGAAAAATATATTTAAATATTAAGTTTTAAAATAATAAATCATTAAATATTTTCTTGGCCTTGAAATTATGAAACACTTAGGAGCCAACAAGTAATTAAGCTCAAATTCCTAATTTCCAAAGCTATTGTGCTACTCCTATTGAAACTAAATTATTTCCAGCATATTCACTTGCAAGACATAAGGTATTGTAGCGATTATGAGCAGAAAATTACAATTTATTGAATATATTTCCTTTCGTACGATTCTGATTTATCTTTTTAAAAATTTAATCTTCTATAGATTTTATTCTTGAGTCTCAGCTTGGTAAATATCTTTTGTAATTGCATAGTTTCTTTTATGTTGTAGTAGAATAGTTGATGAATCTATACTCCAGTCATCTTTATAGTTTTCTTAATTCATCACATTTTAAACTGTCACGACCCAAATGATGGGCCACGATAAGCACCCAAATCTTACTCAACCGGATATGTAACATATTTTTCATGTCATTCTATGATAGGTAAATTAAGCGAATAAAATCATGAGGGAATACAAATCTGTATGTTGTAGTAGAATAGTTGATGAATCTATACTCCATCCATCTTTCAAGTTTTCTTAATTCATCACATTTTAAACTGTCACGACCCAAATGGGTCACGATGAGCACCCAAACCTTACTCAACCGGGTACGTAACATATTTTTCATGTCATTCTATGATAGGTAAATTAACGAAGTAAATCATGAGGGAATACAAAATTTTACATAGGACATACTGGCCTATAAGACCAAAATGATCACTCGCGCATTGAACATAGTCCAACGGGGCCGTACAATATTTCACGTACACAATATATGTCTACAAGACTCTAAGAGTATATAAATATCATATAGGTTAGATAGTGCCCCGCCTTACTAATCAATACATGGCCTACTTATACTAACCAAATAAGTAACTTCGGAGCAAATGAAGTGCACTAACATCTTCCGTTGAGCTTATAGCAAACTTGGAGGACTCTCGACTGTCCATCAGGACCTGTGGGCATAAAATGTAGCATCCCCAGGCAAAGGGATATTAGTACAAATAATGTACTGAGTATATAAAGAATGAAAATTAGTAAATAAAAGACATGAGAGAAATACAGAGTAAAAGACTCAATGTGTACAACTGGATAACTCTGTAAATCATGAAATACTTAAAGTGTCATACATATATGTATGAATGTCATATCGTGCATAGGTATGGGTGTTGATAACATCATCACGCCTCTGAGGGCATCCATTTATATCATCTTATCCACTATGGAAAAAATTATCAACGTATAGCACTTAATCAGGTGGTGGTGCGTATATAACGTCGTAACCTTTTTCCATATCCCATATACATATATACATGTATATAACTCCATCTGGTCATGCGTCAATGTATATGTATGAATGAATGCAGTGCATGAGAAGTACGTCAATAAAATCTCTTGGAACATCATACGACCATTATACCTTTGATTAATGTCTGAAGTAGACTTTATCAGCTTATATATTTTTTGAGACCCATGGATAAATGATAAAACAATATGACAAGTGGAGAATCAAGAACATAGTCATCTCTAGAACTTATACGAATAGATTCATTTAAGGAATTTATATATTTTCTCATTTTATTTGTATCTTATGGATCATGAAAAAAAGAAAGAAAGAATAACCTTAATATATTTGAGTCGATTCTCTAAGCAATCCCTTTAACACATTTCAATTACGACAAAACTCATAACAGCAAGATCGAAGTAGTGAAAAATTTGCATGATATTCTTGAGAAAGATTGCTCTGTACTACCTTAGAATTTGAGATTCACGCGGCACTTGTAGGGGTTTATAAGAATTCCCTTGAGAATTCCATCCGTTCTAGCAGGCCTAAGTATTTCCTTCTTAAATCATATATGACCATCTCTTATCTTTATTAGCATAGTAAGCAAGAGAATAAATTACTAAGAAATCTTCAAACTAATAAAAAATCTAAAAGGTCATGAAGTAGTCATATGACCTTTGCTAACGTTATCACTCTCTAAATTTTCCACCTTTTATGTGACTTTCAGAGTCACCATTCCTTAATGCAAGGCTTCCACGTTGAGGGATGTAATTCTTATCCAAATATTTGAACTAATTATTCACTAATCACTTGACTAACTTGTTAGTCTCCCATTAACCAATAATTAATCAATTACCTATATAAGTAAGAATTATCTCAAATTACTTAAAATACTATCCACTTTAATACACCTTACTATAATGGTCATGTGGTACATTGTATGGAACTAGTCCATAAATACCAGATATTTTAGCTCATACCGTATTTTATCTCAAAATGACAAACTTCAACAAAACTCATTTTCTTCGATTTTCTTTACTCTTTCAACTTCACAAACTTGTGCAAAATAGCATAATAATTAGAATCTCCAAATAATTGTCTTTGACCTGATGTTAATTATCTTACGACTAATTCAATGTACAATACTTCAAGGTGTAACATCGTCGTAATATAATACTGGGAGCATAGCATCGATGTAATACTTCACGGCGTAACATCATCGTAATATAATACTGCGAGACATACATCATTGTATTCTAATACTGGGGATGTAGCATTATTGTAATCTAATACTGCAGGGCGTAACTTTGACGTAATATTGCGGGGCGTAAAATAATTCCCCCCTTTGGAATATTCATCCTCAAATGTTCACTGATGCTCTTATCGGTCTCAAAACTCATAGCTCTTGCAAATACTTTAATATTCTCCTTCACATTTAGGAAACTGTTCTTTAAATAAATCCAAAGGCTAGGGAAGTTCCCCATTTAAGCCTCTTTCTCATACTATGATTTGTGGTCGCAATCCATCTAATCCCATAGCTCTAACTACCTTCGATGATACAACATGTACGAATTTTACCTTGTATGTGTGCCTACGCGAATCTTCCCTTCAACTTTTATCCAGTCACTAGGCCTCATTTTGTAAAAATATACAGATCTTGACAAGGTGTCCTTCTTGGCATCTATAGGTATACTGCAGTTCTTCACTTGATACTTTGTAGAACTTATGAATATTGTTATATCTTATTTCATAGGCCCACTAATCTAGTCATATAACTTTACTGCATCTGAGTAGGTCATTATATACCATAACTCTTACCATGATTATCGTTATTAAGATCTGCTACCAAACTTTAGGTTACATTCGTTATTTATCCTATATGTATAAATATATGTCCTTTATTGCTTCCTTGTTACTGTTCATCTTAAGAATGACATCCTAGTTTTACCTCATTCTTTGTGACATTTGTCCATCCATTCTTGATTCACTTTAATGTTGATTATCTACCACTGATTACTTGATCTCTTATGTGACACTGCCGCTAGGGCTCACATCTCATCAGGGACATGTGGAGTAATTAGATTGATCCACCTAGGGGCGATACAATACTTCCATAACTGTATTTTATAGCATCCCAATATGACTCTCTTTAAATGGGTATTTTAATCTCGTACAATTCATGAAATTCTTTTCAAGTCATTAATCCATCGAAAGCCCAAATGTCTTCCTTTATCTGTCATAATCACACCCTCATTCCACTACCAGGGCAACATTCTATTTCTTCTAGATGCTATTATTCGTAGATTCCTTTGACTTCATTCATGCTATACTGAACTTTCTATAACTTAGAGAAACCATTAGCTCTCCTCTTTTCATGGGCTTAATCCAGAGGACTTATCCATTCTCGTCACCTCATGACTCACCCTTTCTTATCCTTATTCCTTTCATAAAGCCTTGTCACTTTACTATACTTTAGCTTGTGGTCTATACGTATCTATTTATACTATTCGCAACCTTCCTTCAACTTGCTTGCGCCATAGATTTCTTTATGTTATACTGGAACATAAAGCGAGACATCACATCGTCTCTAAATCTTCTTTACTCTCTTAGCTAGATCTCTCAGTACCTAGAAACCATAGGCTATAAGATATGTTACTGATGATGATGCTATTATTTCTCGATACTGAATCGCGGCGCTTCTAACCTTTTATCTGAAGTATGGACTATTTACAACCTTCTGCATTGAAGTATCTCGTATGTTGTTTACCTTTACCTTCCGTACCTTAAAATCTTGTATCCCATCTTTTATCTCTTTCATGACCTCCCTTTCATATAGGTATAATTCACATCCACAACTCAAAGCTCTATTGTAATACTTGCACCTCTGGATTATACACAATCCAGTGGGAACTTCATACTAACTTCGTATGAGGATGATACTTTTCTAACATACTTTATCATAGACCTGTTATAGAATATGGTTGTTGTATTATCTCTCTTGTACCTCTGATATTAAGAGTGATTATACAATGTCCTCAATCATGATTTCTATAAGTTTCTGGGTCCAATAATCAAACTCCTGATTTACTTAGTGGATGTAACAGTTTAGTTTGTGTAACCATCCAGAATTCCAACCCTAGTGACCAAAATTTGGTGCAAGCCAAATTACCTTAGAATTTTGTGGATTGTATCAAGATTTGAAAAACTAAAACCTTTGGTGATCCTATGGGTAAAAAAATGAAACCTTCTGGCTCGTCTTAATAGAATCCAAAAATCTAGCCACTATACAACCAGTGTTTTGCTTCAAAATCTGGATAAAGAATTAAAACATGAGTACAGCAACATTCTCTTAATTGAAGAAGATTACTGGAAATTTCTATCAAGGATAATGTGGCTTAATGAGAGTGAAGCTAACACTAAGTATTACCACATTTGTGCCACCAATAGGAGGAGACGTAAAAAAATAAATTGTTTTAAGGACGAAGCTAGTAATTGGATCAATGATCCACATCGTGTTATGTCCCATGTTACCAGTTATTTTAGAAATCTCTTTACCACTACTCATGAAGCAACTAGTAGGGTTAATCCCATGAACCCTTGTTCTCATTTTAATCAAATTGATATTACCTCACTTGATGTTCCCTTACAAGAAATGGAAATCAAGAGAGCCCGATTCTCTCTTAAACCCTTTAAAGCTCCGGGCCGGATGGAATACATTCTTTATTCTACCAAAAGTATTGGAATATCATAGGTCCATCTGTGGTAAATCTCTGTAATAACATGTTCAAAAACCAAGTATTTCCTCCAATTATCAATAAAACCTTCTTATGTCTTATACCCAAAATTCCTAATACCAATAACATAAGAAATTTTAAACCTATTGATTTATGCAATACGATCTATAAAATAGTGACAAAACCCTAGCAAATAGAATAAAACCTTTTCTTAGTAACCTTATCAGCCCTTACCAAGCTAGCTTCGCAAAAAATAGAAGAGTCTTTGATAACTCTGTTATTATCAAAGACATAGTTAGTAAATTAAGGAAATTGAAAGGTAAACAAGGTCAAATGCCGCTTAAAGTTGATTTGGAAAAAGCATTCCATAGTATTGAATGGTCCTTTATCCACTACACCCTCCAATACTTCAAATTTCCCCCAAATTCTCCAAACTATTGCATTACTTCAAGCTCAATTTCCGTCCTGGTCGATGGCTCAACCACTAATTCTTTTGAGCCTACTAGGGTATTAGACGAGGGGACCCCATTTCTCTTTATACTTTTATCCTATGCCTTGAAATTCTTTCTAGAAATATTCACTACCAAGTAGACCTAATGAAATAGGATCCAATAACTACCAATAGGAATAGTCCAAAATTTTTTCATATATTCTTTGCAGATGACCTTACTTTGATGGCAAAAGCTAACAAGAAATCTTGTTACTCCATTATGGAAGGCCTTGACTGCTTTAGCAAAATGTCCGGACAAAAGACTAATCTTGCTAAATCCAAAATTTTGTTTTCAAAAAATTGCCCGGACCAAGACATAGTTGAAATAACTATCATATTAAGTATTAGGAAGAGTGAACCTTTTGGCACTTACTTAGGATTTCCTATATTAAACAGCACCCCTAGACCAAGAGAGTACCAATTTATAATAGACAGGATGAAATCCCAATTAGCTGCTTGGAAGAGGAAATTTCTTAATACTGCAAGAAGAACCACCGTGGCCCACTCTTTCCTTAATGCAATTCCAAATTATTATATACAATATACTTTACTCCCTAAAAAGACCCTAAAAATATTGATAAGGTGCAAAGGGATTCCATCTGGAGTATTACTAGCGAAAAGAAAAATTTACACCTTGCCAAATGGGATACCATATGCCAACCCAAACGTAGTGGGGGTCTAGGAATCCATAGTGCAAATTCAAAGAACCTTTGTATTTTGGCTAATATAGTTTAGAGAATGCTCACAAATCCCACCTCCCCTTGGGCAACCCTATTAATCTCCAATTATGCTTCTGCAAATGCTTCCAATATAAACTCTTTTATTTGGAAAAGTATAAGGAATGTTTGGGAGTTATGAAGTAAAGGAATTACTTGGCTACCACACATCCTTTCCAACATGAATATTTGGGATACAAACTGGATACCTGGGATTAGAACCCTAAGAGCAACGGTGGAAGGCCCTTTACAAAAATATGAGTATGCTATTAGGATAAATAATTTACTTGCAGATAACAATTGGAAGTTTCACGAACTTTCTATTCACATTCCAAATAACATAAAGGAAGTAATAGAAAAAGTTAGAATTTGAAGAAAAGGACTTAAAAGCGATATTCTATGGTCTCTAACCACCAAAGGAATTTTCACTACAAAAACTTGCTTTAACCTCCTTGAATCCTCCAACCGTATAAAAGAAGATTTTCAATGGATTTGGAAGCTACAGTGTCCCAACAAAATTAAATATGTTTTGTGGCATTGCCTCCACAACAAGATCCCTTGTAGATAATATCTAGCTAGAATTGGTATGAACATATATGCAATGTGCCCAGTATGTAGAAACAACGAAGAAGAATCCATTGATCATATTTTCATACACTGTAAGGCAATTAAACCTCTTTGGGATAGAATTGGATTACAACACCACTTCAAAAAATCTGATGTACACTGGCTAATCCAACTAAGAAATTTCAACTATACTATTCCAAACAGTCTCTTCAATTGGGACACCTTATTGCCTTTCATTATTTGGCACACTTGGACAAATAGGAATAATAATAATCAGAGCAATACCTATTCTACCATCAACTTTGATCTTATCTACAAAAAGGCTACTGAATAAAAACTCTTCACTGTAAAAAGCATATTCAACCCCCCAAAAATCACTATTATAATGGCATAGCACAAACCACAACAAGAGTGATAAAAACTAAACGTAGATGCTAGCCATAATGTTATTTCACAAAAAAGTGGTTTATGGGGAGTCTTTAGAAATTTTAGAGAAAACTAGATTGTAGGGTTCAGTATGTCTACATATGCAGATGGATCATCGAAGACTGAGCTAAAATCTATACTTGAGGGTCTCAAGATGGCAAACAATGGAATTTATATCCACTCGAAATTGAATCAGACTCAGTGGAGGCCATACAAGCAATTCTCTAAGGAAACATACTTTTCATGAGATTGTTAATGCTTGCAGGTGGTTAATGCACCTACAGAAGGGGATAATCCTCCGGCATACGTTCAGGCAGGGGAATAAGGTAGCTCATCAGCTGGCAAAGAAGTCTAAGGAGGAACGTGAAGAAATGAAGACTTTTGTTGAAGCCCCTTCTCATGTAAAATGTTTTATGGAAAAGGACTTGCTATATATTGTATTTTTGTAAGAAAACAATCGTACGATGCTCACAAAAATCTGGCGAGCTTAGGAAATCAAAGTGTCCTCGGGAGCACTATATTTGGGAAAAATGTATTTTATCTGCCTTAAATATTAAGAAATATATATCTTCTTTGCTCAAAAACAAAAATAAAACCAAAAACATTATAAATGAAAAATCCAAAAGATTTTTATTTTTAGTTCACTTTATCCATTACTTTTTCAGAACTACGCTTGATCTGATTCATGAGTGGCATGATGCGTAGGCAACCTACATATGGTTTGATCGAATTACTTTTTAAAAAAAAAAAAGACAGAGAATGAATTTGCGAGACATGAGAAATGACGGGAAAGCCAATAGAAGGATGAAATGAACAAATTGGGTTGATGCCAAATGACCTTGTGACCCTCGAAGCCATTCCAGAACCGTTAATTGTTGCTAAAGGCATTGCACGCAATGTGATATTTCTATTTCATAAATATCCTAAAGCTGACATGTTGGCTTTGTTTTGCTCCTCTTTGTTACTTTCATTATAATAGAGGGTGGTTAGTTTGTAGCACTTTGGTGATTTTTCCATACAACATAAGGTCAAAAGGCAAGGACGCCATGGCTAGAAAAGTCTTGGACACAGGAATTGTCGACCACTCGAGGGAGATTGTGGGGACGGAATCTGAATTAAAAGAGGAGGTCCAAAGCTTGAAACAACATATGGCGAAAATGTATCAGGCCTAGATTAAGGGACATCCTCCACCTCCATTCCCTACTAACTATGCAGAAAATCATGACTCCGTTCCACCGCTGTCCCAAGCCTAGATGCCCAATACCGTTGATCTTTCCCTTCAACATGCCCCGGGCTTCACCCTTTACAACTCCTACCCCGGAACTTCGGTCCAAATTTTCCATGCCCCACCAGCCAAAACAACCTTATACCCTACTGAAGTTTAGGAAGCCAAATTTACCTAGGTCAGCACACTTTTTGGGGAAGACGAGTAGTGGCAGGGAATATGAGAATCCTCTTGGGAACTTGTTGGTTAAACTTAATGATATAAAAATTGGTAAAGGTCCTAGTAATTTTGATGTGCAGCCTAGTGGCTAAGATGTCGAGCTTGGTAATTGGAAAGACACTCCTTTCTTGACTAGCCATGGAGGAGCTTGTTAGAATATACGCTTAACGCTAGAGGGGGGGTGAATAGCGTTTAAAAAATTTATGCGTAATTAAAAGCTGCAGGAATAAAATCAGTGCGGAAATTAAATAACCAATTAAAGAAGGCACCGATGTATACTGGTTCGCCACACCTTGTGGTTAGTCCAATCCCCGAGAGACTCTCTCGAGATTTCCACTAACTCTGTTAAGCTTACGGGTACTCAACAAACCGTTACACACTGAGAGCTTAAGTCACACAAACCTCAGC
The DNA here is from genome assembly GCA_034376525.1 of Nicotiana benthamiana. NCBI lineage: Eukaryota > Viridiplantae > Streptophyta > Magnoliopsida > Solanales > Solanaceae > Nicotiana > Nicotiana benthamiana. The sequence continues at coordinate 45,730,837 of CM067326.1, forward strand.
AAACCGTTAAGTTTACGGGTACCTAACAAACCGTTACACTTGAGAACTTGAATCCCACAAGTCTCAAACAACCTTGCTCGGAGATACCTCACTCCAAGACTTCTCAAGAAGAAATACAATATTCCCTCTTGCAACAAGTGTGTGCAAACACTTACTACTCACTTAAACAATACTCTCTTAATAGAGTGGATATGAGTACAAAATAATCAGCTCAAGATCACAACAACTTAATCAATAATTGGCTCTCAAAAATAATGAATTTGGAATGAAAATAATTGCAATTGTAATATGTAAACTTTGATAGATTTTTGCTCAATTGTTGTGTTTTTGAAGGGTGTTTCAGGGGTGTATTTATAGGCTAAAATGGAATCAAACCGTTACCTAATTGTCAAACAAAATCCCTGAAATTTTGCACTGACAATCGATTGTCAAGACTCACAATCGATTGTTGGACCATTTTTCAAAAGACAATCTTGACTTTTTAACGGGGAAATCATTTGTTTGAAATTTTTCAAGTCAACAATCGATTGTTAGTTGACAATCGATTGTGGTTCATAAATTCAAAATAATTCAGTCAAGATATTTGAAAATGGTAGATTTTTGTAATCAAAAATCAACAAACGAATCTATTATTGAAGGAGTGATTTACTGAACAATAATTGAGTCTTGGACTTTGTAAACATAATTTTTCAACAATTTTTCAACCACCAAATCTTGACTTTAAAAATTGTTTTTGGAAATCTGACGCTTCAACAATCAATTGTTAAACATCACAATCGATTGTGGTTCATTTTTAAAACTGGAAACTCACTGCCTCATTGACAATCGATTGTTGGCCTAATTTGAAAGTTATATACCTTGGATATATACTTGATATACACTATGTATACCAGAGTATACTAGAATTGAAAACTTACTTCAAAACCCATTTTGGTTGAAATGAAAAACGTTAAAAACATTTTGTTTGAAGTATATTAAAAATATTTATGATATAAGTAATTTAATAAAATGATTTTATGAGAGAGCCAATATTAGAATATGTCGTTGAGTCAAGATCACAAAATAAAACAATATAAATAAGACTCAACAAAAGTTCTTCATTTATTTTCATTGCTTCATATATTCTTTTGATCTTGTCTTGAACTTGTTTGGACTCCAATTCTTGTCCGCTCAATTAATGACGCATATCCTTCCTCTATGAGTATTGAAAATTGCATACCTTCCTCTTTGTATGCTTTTGCATATCTACAAAATAAATACACTTTAGTTAAATATAAATCAAAGTGTATTTCAATAATAACTCACATATATTTTGGCATATATTATTTTCCATCTAAATCGGTTTGTCAATTATCAAAACATATAATTATGAACATACACATATGTTCCAACAGAGCTTTGGTGGTTTATTTTGTTGTCATTTCTATTTGTCCATGTTATTTTAGGATTGTAATCCATATATTGTCTTGCGCCTCAAACTCTTCTTCTTCTCATTTTTTCTAGTTCGTTTAGTTGTAGTAGCTCGTCTAGTGTTATTTAGGATTGTTCTAGGGTTGTAAACCACGTCTAATTTGCTTGTATTGTTCAAACCCTTTTCACCATCGGTCTAATGCAGTCTCCTGTTTTTTTTAGTTCTAGTCAGTTTTGTTTCGGTCACTTTTCCTTTTATAGTTCTTTTCATGTTAAATCTAGTGACATGACATGCACGCATAATTATTAGCCTGGTCTTGAAAGTTTGTCGAATCGTGAAGCAATGACATGGCTTTGAATATGATAAAAGGATGTGTTTGAGGAAACAATTAAAAATTCACGCATTCTGTTATGACTTGAAATTTGAATTGAGTGAAACTGAGGCAGTAAGTCTGAGAAACCAAGAGGTTGATAAGAGCGTACAACAAGGAAATGCCTCTCAAGTAGTTTGAGGTAAATCAATCAGTGCTGAAATGCATTCTTCCACATTAAGATAATATTGAGTCAATGTTGCTTCATATTGGAAAGGATCATTCATTGCGAGGTATTATCCATTGGCACTTTTTTTTTGTGTTGAAGTCATCAATAGATGCTATGTTTGGTTTCTTTGTTTATCTTCAATTGCATGTTTGTACTTGACATTTTTAAAGTTTGGTATGACGAAGGCATTTTATTCTACTACCTAAATACTTTTATCTTTTGCTAATACTTTTGAGCCTTAATTTTTTTTCTTTCATGCCCCTCATTTGGAATCAGAAATAGAGTTTGAAAATAGAAAAAGAGAAAAAATAATATAAAAAAAAGAGAAAAAGAAAAGAAAAAAAACACAACTTTGTCTTTTGAACTATTTTCGACCTGATTCTTGTCAACACAAGATACGTAGGAAGCCTTACGGTTTGGTCCCACCAAATAAAATATTTCATAATTCCCGAAGTCAAAAGTGGGGCCTTTTTTTCTTAGAAATCCCATCAAAGCAAAAATCCAAAAAAAAAATTCCCCATACTCCAAGAATATGGGGCAGAAATTTTAATTTTGCCAAAAGGCCTGATTCCAAAAGTTTTAAGTTTGAACCCTTTACATCTTAAATTATTTTGAGCCTTCATGCCACCCCATCTTTCTAACCCTGTCCAAAAGCCTACATTACGATCCAAAGAAAGACCTTCTGACCAATCTTCAAATCAAGTGTGTGGTGAAAGTGTGATCTTCCTCCATCATGGTTAACTCCTTCGTTCTCAGCACTATGAGAGAAAATGATAAAATGAGAGAGTCTTATCGGTGAAAACCCTCAGGGGAACCGTAAGACGACGGTGAGTTGAGAAAAGACCAAAATGAGAGAAGCTTGATGGTGAAAATCCTTCAGGGCACCACAAGTCAACTGAGGATTGTGGATCAAATAGGATAATTGAAGCCTTGAGGCCCAATTTCACAGCGAAGAATTACAACAATAGTTGAATATTAGACTTTCTTGAGAGATTAGGCCACTTAATCCAAATATACATGAATTAGAGTTGGTTAAGTTTCTACTTTGAAATTTTCTTGTTAGATACCATCTCTTGTCGTTTTTCTCCTTATTTTGTTCCCCTTATTTTGTTAGAGTCTCTTCTTGAGTCTGTTTGGTCTGAACAAGTGAGAAATGACATTAAAATTTGCTACCAGATTTCCAATCACAAAAGTCGAGTCTGGTAAGCACATCAAAATGGCATAAGTTAGGGAAAAGTAGTATGTACACTGAGTTGATAACAATTAACATGCTTTGGGATTCATATGAAATGCAAAGGTTTGGTAAATCTCAATTCATGAACAAAATGCAACAGATAGAGGATATTGGGATCGAATGGAGTGGAGGTGTTTTCTGTGATAAGGATTGAAAGAAAATGGGTAGTCTATAGTAGCTGAGTTCTTTCAAGTTGAAATCAAAGTTAGCTTGGCAAGTGCAGAAGCAGACGCCTTCAAGGTCAAGACCACAAACTAACCACCATGTTTTAAATTCACAAGTTTTCGTTGTTTTAAACAGGGATGAAGGTTATGTTCACAACAAAGCTTGAATTGTTTAGGTGTAATGCCTCGATTTTGCTTACGCAAAGGTTATTGAGAAGATCACACATCCTCCCTAGGATATGCATTTCCTATTCTAGGTATTTCAAGTTATATTTTCATTTTTAGAGACTCACTTCCTAGTTCTTCTCATTTAAGTCTATTCCTAGGAAACACACTTCCTAGCTTTGGTCACTTAAGTTTATTCCTAGGAGACGCAGTTCCCAGTTTAGTCAATGATGTTTTACCCGTAGGAGATGCACTTCCTAGTTTGGGTCATTTAAGTTTATTCCGAGGAGACGCACTTTCTAGTTTGAGTCATTGAAATTTTACCCCCTAGGAGACGCACTTCCTATTTTGGGACCTTCAGGTAATATTTTGTTTTCAGGAGATGCACTTTCTAAATTGATGTTTCACCCCTAGGAGACGCACTTCCTAGTCTGGGTTTTTCAGGATATACTTTGTTTTAGGAGATGCAGTTCCTAAATTGAGATTTTACCACAAGGAGATGCACTTCCTATTTGGTTCATCTAAATTCATTCCTAGGAGACACACTTCCTAGTTTTAGTCATTGATGTTTCATCTGTAGGAGACACAATTCCTAGTCTAGGTTTTTCCAGTTATACAGTTTAGGAGATGCACTTCCTAAATTGAAGTTTCACCCCTAGGAGACGCACTTCCTAGTCCGGTTTTTTCAGGTTATATTCTCGTTCTAGGAGATGCACTTCCTAAAATTGAAGTTTCACCCCTAGGAGACACACTTCCTAGTTCTGAGCTTTTAGGTTATATTCTCGTTTTAGGAGATGAACTTCCTAAATTGAAGTTTCACCCCTAGTAGATGAACTTCGTAGTTCGGGGTTTTTAGGTTATATTCTTGTTTGAGGAGACGCACTTCCTAAGTTGAAGTTTCACCCCTAGGAGACCCATTTCCTAGTCTGGGTCTTTCAGGTTATATTTTGTTTAGGAGACGCACTACCTAAATTGAGATTTTACCACTAGGAGATGCACTTCTTATTTGGTTCATTTAAGTTCATTCCTAGGAGATGCACTTTCTAGTGTGAGTCATTGAGTTTCACCTCTAAGAGACTCACTTCATAGTCTAGGTCTTTAGGGTTATACTGTTTAGGAGATGCACTTCCTAAATTGAAATCTTACCCCTAGGAGATGTACTTCCTAGTTTTGGTAATTTAAGTTCATTTCTAGGAAACACACTTCCTAGTTTTAGTCATTGAAGTTTCACCCCTAGGAGATGCACTTCTTATTCAGTGTCTTTTGGGTTATATTTTCGTTTTAGGAGATGCACTTCCTATGTTGAGTTTCGTCCCTAGGAGATGCACTTCCTAGTCTGGGTCTTTCAGGTAATATTTGTTAAACGAGACACACATCCTAAATTGAGGTTTTACCCCTAGGAGATGCACTTTCTAGTTCGAGTCATTGAAGTTTCACACCTAGGAGACGCACTTACTAGTTTGAGTTATCAAAGTTTTACCCCTAGGAGACGCACTTCCTAGTTTTGGTTCATTCAAGTTTTATCCCCAGGAGGCACACTTCCTAGTTTGGGTCATTCAGGTTCTATTATTAGCAGAGGCACTTGCCAGTCAAATATTCTTCGTTTGATACACAGGAGACGCACATCAAGTCAAATCTTTAGCTTTATACTCATTATTGCAACAATAACATAGGTGATTTACACTTTTGGTAACAACTCACAAATCTTCCTAGTACAAACTAGGGCAGAAACTTTTATTTGTTTTGTTGTTTGATCGCAGGCGTCCACCTGGAGAACGTATGAATCCATTTCAAATTTAAAGTTAGTCACAGGCACCCACCTAGAGAATGAGGGAAGTCATTTTAGAATGCAATTCAAGCTAGAAGTAGCAGAAAAAGAAAAAACAAAAAAAAGAAGTGAATCCAAAATGCAGAAGCCGAGACAAGAGGTGGATTGCTCAAGACATGACTGAAGTCACAAGCATGGTGTGGCCGATTTTGATCTGAAAAGCTTAGTAAGAATGAACTAACACCTCAGCTAGCGAGTGCTAAGGTTCAAATCTAAAGTTTGCATGAAAAACCATTCAAGACTCAAGATCAAGCTCCAGAAGACTTATAGATAGGAATCTTGTAACTCATAGTTGACAAGCTTAGTTAGTCTTTCTTATTTTTTTATTTTAATGTAATAACAGGACCGCGGACCGGAACCTCGACGTAATGGTACCTCAATAGGCTCTCCACCTCGGTATAATCCATCACTGTTCCTACTTCCGAACTACACGTCGCCTAATTCCTTCATAGCCAAGGATATGTAGGCAGCTCAGATACCAGGGCTCAGCCATAATTTCTTGTCTAACTTTGTTTTGCTTCGAATAATCATCGGCTCATAAATGAATTACATTTCTTATTGTTCTTTTCTCCAAAATCTCTTCGTGTTTTCGAGCAAAGAGGGGATTGTAAGAACGTAATTTTTAAAAATATTTGCTTATTTTCATTTTAATAGGATTTAGCCCATTCTTCATTTTTAGTCTAATAGTAGAACATAAAATTAAAAAAAATACAAAAATATTTTCATTTTTTATATTTTATCTTTCTATTTAAGTCAATTACCAGTATTCTAGTAGTATTTTGCTATTTACTTTTAACTTTAAAATGTGAGTGAATTTTAGTTTTAACTTGTCCTATTTTAATTAGAAGAATTCATTTTCAGCTATTTTATGTGGCCCAACCCATAAGATTTGAACCCAAAAAAAGGCCCAAACCTTCTTTACCCTTTACAAAAAAACCTAACCTAGACTTCATCTTCTTAGAGACAAGACTACAACAAGCTGAACCCTAGGAAAGAGAGTAGCCAGCGTCCCTCACCTCACAGCAACCAACAACCACCATCACTCACACACTGTAGAACTAGTTCTAGCCACCCCACGCTACTCTTCTTTTTCTACACACAAAAAATAGCCACCATCTCCCAGCCAAAGAACCAGCCCCCTGAGACTTGATTTTATTCAACCAAGACAAAAGAGCAACAACCAAGATCTGCCAGTAACCACCTTGAACGACTCCATCTGCTAACTCCATCACCATAGTCGTTGCTTGAACCATTCGCCGCCGGACCACCCCTCTCAGCCATCGTCACCAACAAAACACCCATGGATTCTTCTTCTTCTTCTTCTTCTTCTTCTTCTTTAACAAGACAAGGAGACAACAATGACAATTAAGCGTCTAATTTTCGAGTTCAAAAACAATTAATTTTTCGGCGATATTGATGTCTAATTCTCTCATCCTCTATCTGTTTTATTCAAGCGTAATGTTAAATGTTTGTTTAGTGAAATGATTCTATTGTTTGTGTAATTGTTCTCGGTAGATTCGAATTTTCTTGCTTAGTTATCTGCTCGTATGTTATTCGAATTGGTTATAATTGGACATGTTTTTATCGCAATGCAGAAATTGGGTTGCCGGGTAAAAATAAAAGAAAATTTAAGTTCAAGATAATAATGTTGTTCTTTTATTCTTGTTTTAGTTACTTTTCGAGAAGGAGCATGCTTTGGACGTCAATACTTGGGTAGGCAATCTTTGGATTTTTCATCTACTTTTGGTTATGGGTTGAGAGGTCATCCCTTAGGTAAATTCATCCGGGGAATGCCCCGTGGACTTTGTCAATATTTTAATCCGGGGAATGCCCCGAAGTACTTTGCTAATATTTTGGAGGGCGTGACGCATTTGTGAAGGAAGCATAATATAGTACTTTATTCTTATTTTTCTTTTATTAGGTGGGAACGACGGCGAGCCATTTTGTGTGCTTATTTTTCTGTGTTTGTTTTACCTCAACTTGAATATTCCGAAAGGCAATTAGATCAAGTACGCAACCATAGTTGTTATGGGACTTAGGGAGTGTTTAACACATTCTCCCTAAGTCAAATGAACCCCCGTACACTAATCCTTGGTGCGGACTTGGTTTTAGAGTCCGGAGTATTTTAAATGGAAAAATTATTTGCTACAGAAACACGAAGACTTAACACACCGGAATCAGATGCCAGGTGGTGACTCTGGGTTATTTCCTTTTAAACAAAATTCTTTGTCCCTTTTAAAAATTGAAAAACCCTTTTCAAGCTTTGCTAAATCTTTTTTATTTATTTAAGAGGGTTTAGTTAAAGTTTGTTGAAAAAAGGGGTGTGACAATTAGTGCAAGTGCAAGCTTTTCTAATTAAGGATATCGCTTCTCCGCATCTAATAATGATTTGCTGACATAATAAATTGGAGATTGTTTAACCTGGTGTTCACGAACTAAAACAACACTCACCGCTACTTCTGAGGCGGCAAGAGAGCTGAGCAATCTTTCTCCAACCTTTGGTTTTGCGAGCAATGGCGTATTTGACAGGTATTTCTTTAAATTTTTGAGTGCATGCTCACACTACTCAGTCCATTCGAATTGATCTTGCTTTTTAAGAGCTGAAAAGAATTTAAAGCACTTTTTTGTTGATTTAGAAATAAATCTCCCCAAGGCTGCAATTCTTCCTGTCAACCTCTGCACTTCTTTTTTACTTGTAAGCATGTCACGGATTTTTTCAAAGGCTTTAATCTGTGGAAGATTCACTTCAATATCACAGTTAGAAATAAGAAAACCTAAAAACTTACCTGATGTAACACCGAATATGCAAAGTTCCGGGACATTTGGTATTGGGTTTCGAAGAGTTTTGGGACACTTAGCCCCTAAAAGAGAGCTTAAGTGTTGGAAAGTGGTCCGTAGTCGGAACAGTATGAAGACAACCTAGGAATGGAAAATCGATGGTTTCGTTAGCTCTGTTAGGTAATTTCGGCATTGGGAGGGTGTTCAAAATGCATTTGGGAAGTTTGTGGCTCATTTAGGCTTTAAATGCCAAAGTGTGAGTTTTTGAAGTTTCCGATCTGATAGTAAGTTTTTGATCCTAGGATCGCATTGGAATTAAGAAAGTTGCGGTAGCTCCGTAATGTCATTTGGGATGTGTGCGCAAATTTTCAGCTCATTCAGACGTGTCTTAGTTAGGTTTTTGATCGAAATACCGCAGAAGTGGTTTTGTTCAAGATCCTATGTTTCCGCAGATGCGATGGTTGGTCCGCTGAAGCGGGACTGCATCTGCAAGGAAATAACCGCAGAAGTGGATTTGGTGCATTTTAATGAAACTGCAGAAGCGATTGGTTTTCCACAGAAGCAAAACCACATAAGCGGTTAGTGGTTTGCAGAAGCGAAAATCACTGGCCAGATATAGAAATTTCAAGGGTTAGATTTTATAAGTTAGAAAAAATCAATTGAGCTTGGAGAAGGGAGATTTTGAGATGGTTTTGAAGAGGAGACTATTGGGTAACATTTCTTTAATCTCTCATAGTTATATTTCATCATCTTGTAGTTAACTCCACTAGTAAAATTTGAATTTGGGATCAAAAGTTAGAAAAATTGGGTGAAACTTCATAGGCTAAACTATTGAGTTTTTAGTGGGCATTTGACCTCCGACTTGGGAGAGGTTTATACGGTTAGACCCGTGAGAGTACGAGGGTTCTGAGAATGTAAAATTTATCTGATTCTGAGATGTTGGCCTGAGGGGAATTTTTGACATTTTACCTATTTCCGCGCCTTAGCTTTAAATTTAATACTGGAATCAGTTGTTTGCTATGTTATTTATGATATGTAATTGAATTGAACAGATTTTGGCCATTTGGAGTCGGATACTCGTGCCAAGAGCGTAGTTTTAGGTTGACTTGCACCTGTTCGAGGTAAGTGGCTTGTCTAACCTTGAGTGGGAGACTTTCCCGTAGGATATGTTATTTGGTAATTGAGTGCCTTGTACATGTGGTGACGAGCACGTACTTGAGCTAATCGTTGAAAACTCAGTTTTTACTTAAGCTATTGAGATATAGTTTCTTTCGTACTTACTTATCTTACTTGTAGTTATAAACTATGTTAGATTACAAAAACATGTTAGGTTATTTAGCCTGCCTACTTGATTAAATTACCTTAACTGCACTACGTGAGACATGTTAGGCTAGAACTATCTATTGCTTGTATTGTTGTACTTCGTTTATGAATATTCTCTGATTGTGGTTGCATATTTACTTTGGGACTACGGGTTAGATACCTCGGAGATCCCCCTGCATATTTACTTTGGGACTACAGGTTAGATTCTTGGGAGATCCCACTGAACATTTACATTATGGACTACAGGACGGTATCCTGGGAGATCCTCGTTATTGGTATTGATATGGAAATATACTACAGGACGGTATCCTGGGAGATCCGCGTTATTGGTATTGACATGAAAATGGACTACATGACGGTATCCTGGGAGATCCTCGTAATTGGCACTAACATTGAATTGTTTTACTATGTGTTATCTTATCCTCGATATGTTTGGTTGTTGTTCATGTAACCTGACTTACTTCATAGTTGTATTTTCATTATTTCTGCTTACTGTATGCTGTTGTCAGCACTCTTATTGTATTGTTCAATCTCAGTAGTGTCCTGACCTTCCTCGTCACTACCCGACTGAGGTTAGGCTTGGCACTTACTGAGTACTGCTTTGGTGTGCTCATGCTTCTTCTGCGTATATTTTTCGTATGTGGACCCAGGTACTTCTTATCAAGCGCACTATTCCCGAGGCGGAGCCGTCTATTAGAGACTTCGTGCTACATCTGCCGCATCCGTAGACCAGGAGTCCTTATCTTATTCCAGCATTTGGTAGATAGTTTTCCCTTCTTTCTGTTGCTTAGACATTCGAGAGTTAGAGCAGTATATTATGTTTCTATTAGCCTGTGTTGCCCATGCGTTTTCGGGTTTTGGGATGAGATTGTAGACTTCCACGTTTTATATTTGAGTTTTAAATGCCAAGAGGCACTTGTATACCATTTTTCTTCTAGTTTTTGCTTAATTTATTTTAATGTTTTTCGCAAGTTAAGTTTCCGCATTGTTAGGCTTACCTAGTTGTAGGAACTAGGTGCCGTCACGACATGTTTATGGAGGGTGAACTGGGGTCTTGACATATATATATATATATATATATATATATATATATATATATATATATATATATATATATATATATATATATATATATATATATATATATATATATATATATATATATATATATATATGTATGTATGTATCATACTCGAGCAAAAAGTTTGAACATGGTTGAATGTATATCTCGACTGCTGACATTCAACTTAAACATCAATATGCATCAACATACACTTAGAAAATTTCTAAAAAATCACAAAAATAATAGTAGCCTTGAAAACAGAGGAATTGATTCGAAAACAAGAGAGTAACAGAGGAGGAATCAACTCAATCAATCTAACAACAACCAAATATCACAAATGACTTAGTAAACACAGGAAAAGCTATACTTTTGCTAATTCGAAAAGGTCGTAGTTGGATATAAAAAATGAAAAATCAAAATTAGAACCTATTAAGCAAACACTTCTGCTGATTAATATCAAAAATTGAAGGAGACGAAGGCTTTCTGCAATAATTCTTGAAACCTACACGAAAAAGAAGTTGAAGATGTTCAGGGCGATAAATGAAGGAGAAGATTGATAGAGAGGATTGATAATAATCGAGCAATATCAACCAAAAATTATATATAACTAAATCAAGAATGAGCTGGGATGGTCAGAGACCATGCTGCAGGGAGGTTTTTCAGCGATGTTGCGCAGGTTTTTCGTCGTTCTTCACATCATTCTAATTACTGGTGTCTTTCTGTATCATTCTAATTACAAGGTTTGGTTTTTCCTATTTTTTTTAATTGTAGGGTTTTCTAATTTGACGGAATGAAATTTATTGTCTCAAAGAATTGGAGGGAAAGATTGTACGGAGGGAAAGTTAAAATAATAAAAAATATAATTCAATTAGGAATTTTTATTGGCAATTATTTTTATTGTTTTAAAAAATGTGGTTAATGGTCATGTGCCTCTAATATTTCACCTTAACTAATTCATTTGTGGCCATTACATAATTTCCGCTAAATAATTGCCACCAAAGACCTTTTTTGCAGTAGTGAATGCACATTTCTCAGGATTTAGTTTTATGTTGAACTTTCACAAGATCTGAAACGTATCTGACAAGTGCAATATATGATCCCATGAATTTTGAGTTTTGACAAGCATATCGTCTATGTAGACCTCCATAGATTTTCCCAAATGTTCAAGGAACATTTTGGTCACCAGTCTTTGATATGTTGCACCAGTATTTTTGAAACCAAAAGGCATTACTTTATATCAGTAAGTCCCCCTGTCTTTTATAAATGAAGTTTTTTCTTCATCTACAGGATCCATTTTGATCTGGTTGTATCCTGAATACGCATCTAAAACTGTTAACAACTCATGTCCTGCAGTAGCATCAATTAGTTGATCTATATGTGGTAATAGAAAAGAATCTTTAGGAGAAGCTTTGTTAAGGTCTGTGTAATTTGCACAAAGTCGGCATTGACCATTCTTTTCCGGTACCACAACAGTATTGGCTAACCAATTAGGATACTTTACCTCGTGGATAGACGCAATCTTTAACAATTTTTGGACCTTATCTTGAATCACCTAATTTTTGAAAGTTCCTTTCTTTCTCTTCTTTCGTTTGACAGGTGGATATGATGGATCTTCATTTAACTTGTCAGTCATTGCCTCCGGTGGTATTCCTGTCATATCAGAATGGGACCAAGCAAAACAATCCATGATAGTTTTCAAAAATTCAATCAACTTACCTTTCATGTCTTGGCTTAGATTGGACCCTACGTAGAATTTCCTTTCAGGCCATTGTGTAAATAATATTGCAGCCTCCAGTTCTTCAATCGCTGTTTTGATATTATTATTTTCCTCTGATTCTTAAATGGCATCGAGCCTCGAGTCCACATCTTTTTGTCCTTGTTCAGTTGAGGTTTGTGTTGTTGTACCCTCAACTGGATTCTGATTTTTCTTAATTTCTCGTACTTGAATCTGCTACGGAGTTGATTCTCCTGGATGTCTGTTGATCCCCACAGATTTATTAACTTGATGTAAGGTCGAAGAAATGGCACCCATCTCATGGATTAAATGTCTCCCAAGAATTATATTGTAAGCCATCTCCATATCTACCACCTAAAACTTTGTATCTTTGGAAACTCCTTCTACGAATGTACTAAATATTACCTCCCCTTTTGTCACGACACTAGAATTGCCGAATCCAGACAAAGTATGCACCTCTGATACTAATCTATCTTCAGCTTGCATTTTGTGTAGTACTCTTAGCATAATAATGTTCACGGAGCTACCTGGATCAATCAAAACATGGTTCACATAAGTATCATGTACAAGTAGAGATATTATCAGTGCATTGTTATATGGAGTTAATACGCCATCCGCATCTGAATCATCAAACATAATACTTTCTTCCTCTAAGACATGTCGCACCCACTTCCCGTGTGTAATTGTGAATTTGGAAACTTTATTGGCTTTTGTGTACGTCAGACCATTGATTCTTCACCTCCGCTTATAACATTAACTGTCCTTTTGGGAGAAGACAGTTTAGGGGGATCCTGATTCTTCATGTATGCTTGCTTACCTTACTCACTGAATAATTTGGTGAGATATCATTGCTTCAACAGATGATCAACTTCACCTTATAGAAACCTACAATCTGCCATTTTATGACCATGATCGTTGTGAAATTTGCACCAGTGACCAGGATTGTGCTTGTTTGGATTTGATCTCTTTTTTTAGCCACCGTACCTTATCACCCATGTTTCTTTATAAAATCTACAAGCTCCGAAGTTCTTACATTAAAATTATAACCACCAAATCTTGTCATCAAGTTTCTATCATCATCCTGTGACTTTCGTGTGTTACGATCATTCCCAAACCTTGATGATGAGCCCGACTCTCTATTCCTCGATCTATTATCGTACCTTGAATTTTCATGTTTTTATCGTGAATCTTTTCCCGCTGGGCCCATATATCATTCGTATCTAAATTTACCAGACCTTTTTCTGTTTTCGCGCGTCTCGAACTCACCTTTTCCTGTTTTTGAGATCGTGAGATAATATCTTATTCTATCCTTAGCTTCGTGCTATACCTATTGTAAACATCATTCCATATTGTTGCTGGGAATTCACGAAGACTTTCCTTGAGTCGCCTCATGGATTCTTAGCTTTTTTCATTAAAATTACTAGTGAAGGCTATAGACACCCAATTATCTGGTACACGTGGTAACATCATTCTTTCATGCTGGAACCTAGCCACAAACTCTCTAAGAAACACTGAGTCCCCTTGAATGATTTTAAAAATATCTTCCATTCTTTTTTTGACTTTTTGAGCTCTCGATTGTGCTTTGATAAGTGAATCTGCAAGCTTAGCTAAAGAATTAATGGAATTTTTGGGTAATAGAGAATACCATGTTAATGCTTCCTTAGTGAGTGTTTCACCAATTTGTTTTGAAAAATATTGATTTAATTTCTTGTTTGGTCAAGTCGTTACCTTTTACACCAGTTGTGAATGCAGTCACGTGGTCTCGTAGATTAGTTTTTCCTTCGTATTTTGGAATATCGGGTATTTTGAATTTCTTTGAAATTGGGAGAGGAGCAGCACTTGGCTTCCAAGGTTGTTGTATATATTTTTCCATATGTATCCCTTTGATTACATGTGGTACTCCAGGTATTTGCTCTATGCAGTTGCTTTGCTCCTTGAGCTGTTTCTGCAATGTTAATACTAAATTTTGTAAATCAGAATTAACTAAGTTATCTGGTTCTCCATCTCGTGACTCACTAGAGATTCCAGAATTGCCTAAATTAGCAAGCCTGTAATGAGGATTTTCCAAAGTTTTGTTATATGGAGTTAGTGTTGGTGGTGCAACAAGTAACTAGTTGGAAAATGACTCAAGAGCTTTATTGACCTGTAGAGCGATTAGCTTTTGCAAAGCTTCATTGATAGCTTCATCATCATTTTCAAATTGAGCATTTGCATTGAATGAGATCCATCAGAATGTCTTCTCGAGACCGTCGAGGGGAGCTTTGTGGAGAAGGGATTGGGGGTGCGATCATCTTGTGGATTCTCTTGGACTTGATGGTTTCCTTGGTTGTTTTCATTAACATTTGACATGGTTGTTGATGTAACAAAAAAGGTTAGGATAAGAAAGAATAGGTTATAAGATTCCCTGTAATGGAACCAATTTATTTAACCAAAAAGTGAAACTTTAGTCAAAGATTTATTTTGGGTTACCTATAATTTAAAAAGAATAATGGAAATTGAGTTTGCTAACAATAGGATAAACAGAAAAAAACAAAGTAAACCAGTGTATTGAGATAATCTTTTGTGTCCTTACAAATGACCAACCTTCTTCATTTTATAGCTATCTCTAAGATATACGTTTTACCTTTGTCATAATAAGGCAATTATAGACAATTAAAGGTACTAAATGCTACGTTACATAATTATTGTAATTTAATACAGATTTTCTAACGTTTTCAATACTGAATGCTCATTAAATATTGTATTTGTACTCTCTTGTGTTGTCAGATTCATTCTCCTTAATTCTTAGATTTAATTAGGTACCAGAATCGTGTCTTTTGAATATCTGCTCATTCCTCCGCTTGGGCCTCTGCTCGTGTCTGTTGCAACTCGTGCCTCTGTGACGACCCAAAGGGTCATCACCTATTTTAAATTAAATTCTATCTCTGAGGTCTTGAAAACCTCATTTAGAGTTTCCTCGATTTACGTGCGCAGTCCAGGTGCGTAGCCTGAAAGCTTAAATATAAAGTCCTATGAAAAATGCTAAGTTTGATATTAAAATAAATAAATTTGAATTTGGTAAACATTTTGGACAAAAGGACCCGGACCCATGATTTGAGGGTCTCGGAGGGTCCATAGGAAAATATGGGACTTAAATTCCGAGGTCCCAAGCTCAAGAAATGAATATTTTAATAAACTGCTTTTTGAAAATATTTAAGGAAATTTGAAATAAAATTTGATCAGAAAGCGAAGGTATTGGGTTCGTATTTTTGTTTCAACGCCCGGTATAGATCTTATATATGTTTTATGTCCTTCATTCAAAATTTTGTTGAAAACGAACTTCGTTGGACCTGTTTCGGACATGAATTTCTAAATTTGAAACTTGACGAAGTTTGAGAAAAAATTATGATTTCGAGGTTTGATTCATTGTTTTGAGGTTATTTAGGTGATTTGATCGCACTGATAAGTTCGTTTGATGTTATTGAGTTAGTTCGAGTGTTTGGTTAGGATCCCCAAGGGCTTGGGAGTGTTTCGGATGTGTTTCGAGAGGTTTTGAACTTCTAAAAAAAATTTAGGTTTTTATTGTTCAGTGCCCATGGATTTTGTTCTTCATGTTTGTGTGGGAGCTCTCGCAAACTTGTAAGGAAAAATTCCTATGAGTTCATTTTCTTCTTCGCGAACGCGAAGGTGGTGACGCGAAAGAAAAGCTGGAGGGTAGACCCTTCGCGAATGCGTAAGGTTGAGGGGGAGGGTCTCCAGTTTAAGCTACAAAACGTGAACACTGGGTCGCGAACACGTTCACTGGGTCGCAAACGTGAAGGTCTTCAGACCTGAACCATCGCGAATGCGAAGAGAAATTTTTCCCAGTTACTTTAAACTCTAAAACAGAACCCATTACTGGATTTATCCAATTTTTATAAAACTTCTTCTTCTCCAAAGCACTAGGGCGATTCTTGAAGCCTTCTTTCACAAAAAATTCATGGGTAAGTAATCTCCAACTCATTTTCTTCCATTTTCATCAAACATTTAATGAATTTCTAGACCTAAAACATCTGATTAAAGTTAGAAAATTAGGGATTTGGGTAGAGTTAGGGCTTTTTGATTTTTCTTCGTTTAGACCTCGTTTAGGGTCGAATTTGAAAACAAATAATATATTCAGTCTCGTGGATGAATGGGTGATTTGATTTTTGTCCGAACCTCGTGATTTGACCAAGCGGGCCCAAGGTCTATTTTTAGTTTTTGAGAAGAATGATGGAAACGCTATAATTAGGCATTATATTCGAATTGTTAAGCATTATTTGATGTTATGAAGTCACTTATGTATAGACACAATTGATTTGGAGCCGAATTCGAAAGGAAATGTGGTTTTTGAGGATTGACTTGGCCGTGGAAGTTTGATGTAAGTGTTCGGCCTAACCTTAGCTTGAGGAATTAGGAGTTGAGTCATATTTGCTACTTGCTCCTAGTTGAGTACGACGTATTGACATGGTGACGAGTATCTATACATTGGTGTCAAGAATGATCGTGAGTCTTAAATTCAAAGTTGTTGTGTTCTTAAATGACATTCCAGGTGCTTTAACTAATGATCTACCATATCAAGCAAAGATTTGTTTATCCTCGTAGATCTTATTTATGATTGAGAATTTTCATTAATTGAGTTGTGTATAAGCTAAGTTAAGGTTGGTTATAGCTGATTCTCCATTGCCGGGATGATTGTTTCGATATTGTTGTTCCCTTATCGGAAAATTATTATATTACTTTTGTTCCCTTGCCGGGAAGTTATTATATTGCATTGTTCCCTTGTTGGGATTTCTTGTGATTATGTAAGGACATGAAATGGGAGCGGGTGGTATGCCAACCATAGGATTTGATGAAATGGGAGCGGTTGGTACGCCTACCACGAGAGATATGATCAAATGGGATCATGTGGTACACCTACAACGAGATATGATGAAATGGGATCGAGTGGTACGCCTACCACAAGATATGATGAAATGGGATCGGGTGGTACGCCTACCACGAGATATGATTTAATGGGATCGTGTGGTACACCTACCACGAGATATGATGAAATGGAAGCGGGTGGTACGCCTACCGCGAGATATGATAAATGGTATTGGATTGCACACCTGCAACAAGATGAAATTGAAAGTGAAATTTGTCTTTGTTTCTCTTTATCTGTGTTAGGAGTTAAATTACTGTATCCTTATTGTTCTTTGATATTTTCTTTATTTTCCAACCGCACAGCATGTTCCCCTTCCCCAGATTTAATTGTTTATTACCTATTTACTTTTTCGCCATATATTATATAACTGCACAAGTTTATCTGGAGTCTGGTCCTAGCCTCATCACTACCTCGCCGGGGTTAGGCCAGACACTGACGAGGACATGGGATCGGTTGTGACAATGCTACACTCTGCACTTATATGCAGATACCGGAGCAGCTTATGGCATGCAGCAATAGCCAAGGAACCATCCTTCAATCGACGGGATCCCGAAGTAGTCTTGTAGGCATCTGCAGGCCTGACATCTCTGCTACTTTATTTATGATCTTCTATCTGTTGTATTCGAGACAAACAATGTTACTTTCTTTCAAATGGTTGTATGTAGTAAATCTTAGTAGTCCGTGGATGTTGTGACACCAGTTCTGGGTAGAGGCGCATATGGATTATCCTTATTATTTTGGTTTATTTCGTTTAAGTCTTCCGCTAAATTATGAATTTGGCTATTGTTTAATTATTTATTTCCTGTAAATTAAATTGGTTAAGATAATTTTTAAAAAAAGCATTTATGGATTTTATATGGGTGGCTTGCCTAGCTTCTATAAGTAAGCTCCATCACGACACCCGTGGGTGGGAATTCTGGGTCGTGACAAGTTGGTATCAAAGCTCTAGGTTGCATAGGTCTCACAACTCACGGACAAGCTAAGTAGTGTCTGAGGGATCGGCACGAGACATCTGTATTTATCCCCTAGAGGCTACATGGTTAGGAAAGCTTCACATTTGTTCTTTCTTGTCCTGCATTTTTGTTTCTCAAATGCTAATTGAATTTCTAATCTGTTCTTTTGCAGATGGCAAAAATACATGCTTTCTTATCTACCACTCAACAGCCCGAGCCCCCAGGAGAAGCTTCCACTAAGGGTAGAGGGTGAGGCAGAGGTCGTGCTAAAGGCCGAGATACGGGCAGAGCTCAGCCCTGAGTGGCAGCACAAATTGCGGAACCTCAGGTTGATTTTGAGGAGGAGGTTCAGGCCCCAGCAGTTCTGGTGGGCCCATCTCAGGTCTTAGAGGTGTTTATTGCTACCCCAGTTCTTCACGACGCTCTGGTCCAATTGGTGGGCCTCATGGAGAGTGTCCCCCGAGCAGGTTTACTTTTTGTAGCACCAACCACTCCTCAGACTAGTGAAGGACTCAAACTCCTGCTACCTGCACTCCGCAGCAGATAGCTCTCAGATTTCCTATATAGCTCAGATCGGCGATGGAGCAGCCATGTTTGCCGATGCTTTGTAGAGGCTGGATAGGTTCACCAAGCTCTTCACTTCTACATAAAGTGGTGTATCTACTGAGGATCCCTAAGATTTCCTATGTAGCTTCCAGGAGAATCTCAGGAACATGGGCATTATTGAGACCAATGGGGTCGATTTTTCTACATTCCGCTTGTCTGGATTTGCCAAGACATGGTGGAGAGATTACTGCTTAGCCAGGCCAGCCGGGTCACAATCCTTGACTTGGGAGAAGTTTACAGTGTTGTTTCTTGAGAAGTTTCTCCCCATGACTTAGAGAGAGGCCTATCGGAGGCAGTTTGAGCGCCTCCAGCAGGGTTCTATGACAGTCACCCAGTATGAGACCAGGTTCATTGACTTAGCTTGCCATGCTATTGTTATACTTCCCACCGAGAGGGAGAGAGTGAGACGGTTTATTGATGTACTCATTTAGCCGATTCGTCTTCAGATGGCCAGGGAGGCTAGGAGTGAGATCACTTTTCAGGAGGCGGTCAATATGGCCCGCAGAGTTGAAATGGTCATGTCATAGGGAGATGGTCATGGGTCGGACAAGGAGCCCCGTTAATCCGAAATATTTAGTGGTACCTCGTATGTAGGTAGAGATTCATGTGGTAGAGGCCATCCTCCTAGGCCCTTTCAGTCAGCTCTTCAAGTTTCTCATGGTGCTTCTGGTAGTTGTGGTCCTCTGATGCAGTACCCCGATCAGCAGTCCTTTAGTGCACCACCAACACCTATTAGTGCACCACCGCTTTAGAGTTTCTAGGGCTATCAGGCGAGGGCTTGTTTTTTCTTGTGGTGACACGAGGCACATTGCTAGGTATTGCCACCGAGCTTCGAGCAGTTCTCCGCATCAAGGTTTTATTGCTATGTTACAGGCACCAGATGTTCCACAGCCCGCCCAACCAGCTAGAGGTGGGGCTAGTTGTGCTAGAGGTGGAGGTCTTAGAGGTGGAGCTCAGGCTGTCAGAGGTGGAGTCCAGCCAGCAGCAGGCCGTCGTAGAGAGGTACATTACGGTGGTGGGCCCCAGCCCGATGTTATGCCCTTCCATCAAGGACTGAGGCTGAGGCTTCAGATACAGTCATTACAGGTACCATTCTGGTTTGTGATAGAAATGCTTCTGTGCTATTTGATCCAGGGTCTACATATTTGTATGTGTCATCTTATTTTGCACCATACCTGGTCATGCCTAGTGATTCATTGAGTGTTCTTATTTATGTATCTACAGCGGTGGATGATTTGTTGCAACGGTTTCAACCGTTGCGTAAGGTAATTGATACTGTCGGCACAGTTTTGCCCCTAAACTATTGCAGTAGTCTAAAACCTGTTACAGTAGATTTTCTATGAGAACGGTTTGGACAACCGTAGCAAGAAGATTATCTATTGTAACGGGTATTTTCAATTTCAATGTATGGCAACGGTTACTAATTCCCTTTACAATTTTCCCAAATTTTGGACGTCCCGCTAAATTTATAGACCTCGCTTCTATATTATTTATAAAATATATTTAATATTTAATAAAATAATAAAACCTAACAATATACCTATACACGCGGAGATTACGAGAACAAATACCATCTCTTCCAAAAAGTTCCGACCTCTTTCTCCCAAAAACATTCGCCGGAGATTACGAGGAAGACAAACCACCATCGGCGACATAGGTAAGTTGCATTTTTCATTATGATTCCAACATGTATTCTACCATTATTGTTTATTTTCTTTAAAATCTCAGTCATCCCTTCTGTTTAACCGCATCTCTGTACCTCCGATAACGCGCAAACTATTAATTAAAGAAGTATATGCATAAACATCGATATCAAAACCATCTTTATGCAAATTATGAAGCAATGATGATGCCACTAAAATCCTACTCTCTTTTCCAAGCATGTTTATAACCACAACAATAACAAACCCATTTAACAAAACCCTAGAATCGGGTTTATTTCGAACCCATTCTAACAGTTGTGTGCTGAATTAGTTTTAACTATTTTTTATCGATTTAATTGACGGTTATTCTGTTTTTTTGCGATTTCCTTGTACTCCCTTGATTTTCCGTTTTATTATTACTTCTTATGCTATTTCTGCAATTTGTAGAATAGTGGATTATTTTTTTAATTGATTTTTAGTGTTTCTGAGAGATTCCTCAACAATCTTCCCTTTTTCCCTTCTTTGTTCCTTGATTTTTAGGAAAAAAAACCTTTTACGATTGCCTACTGATGTTGTCGAGATTTTGATCAATCAAGATTGGAGAGGTAGGTTGTATATCCATTTTAGACTTTCATATTTTCTTTTAGGTGTAGTTCAGAAGGAGGAAAGTGTTATTCATATGAAATATTTTATACTGTAAAATATGCGTGGTAATTGTACAAGGGCGAAGGATGTATAGAAGATATTTTTAGGTATCAAAACTTAAATATACTCTCTAACGGTTGATTAAACCAAGTATAAGTTAGCATTTATTAAAGGAAAACGTCTCTGTGCATTAATAACTTTCTTAAATATAAGAAATTTCAAACACTAGAACTTGATTTTATTACAAAAATATTTCTCTATACAAAATATTTTTGTAAAGACTGATGAGATACAGGATATAAGCTAGTCTCCTAGACTTATCAAGTTGTTTGCTTTCAGTCCTTTTGGCATAATGGAGATAAAAAAATGTGAAAAGAGGAAAAGAAAAAATTGTACACCTTTTCATGGATCACAGTTTTATCGTACTAATAATCTTATTATAGCTCTTTTGAAACTGTTAAGCTAAACTAGTAACCACAATATAATGAGAGAATGCAGTAAAAACTAGTTGCATCTGACGGTTTGTTAGTTGTTTGTGTACCACATTCGAGTTTGTTTCTGCAAAAGAACAAAAACAAAGAGCACTTGTAGTAGTGTTTTGCATTTCATTTAGATAGGCTAAATATTTGATTCTTTGTGAGGTTCATATTTTCCTTATCAGCAGCAGTAGTATTCAGAGGCAGAACTACCTGTGTTGAAGGGGCAGAGTAGGTATGTATAATTCCTCCATCTCTATCTTTAGTTTTTCTAAATAAAAACATTCTCGTAAAAGATAGTTTGCTTAAAACAGGTTCAATTTTCTCTAGTGTGAAAGCTGATGGAAATATCAAGAATGAATGAAATTTTCTATTAATTGACTTTTGAAGTTATAGAATCTTAATAACCCTCAAGGTTTGGCGTAGTGGCAATTGACTTGAGCCTTGGAGTTTGCTCCCATTCAAGACATCAAGTTTGAAACGCACTGGGTGCAAACAATTTTTGAGGGCCATTGAACTGGGTAAAACCTGAATTAACCATGGTGCACTTACGGTAAACTCCTTACCGATGGCCTGTGCACCCTCGGGAATAGTCGGGAGTCTTAGAGACTCGGACATCTAGTGCAAATAAAAAAAAGTTACAGAATCTTAATGCTAGTACTTTTTTTACTCTTAATAATATACTTAAGGAATCAAATGGTTTCTCTTCTCCACTATTGATGATGCGAAGAACTTCTTTGGTACCATCTAAAGGTTATCCATTTTTCTATTAGATGCATCTGTAAAATCAGACCACATCATCAAGAAAGAACAGGGAAACATAAGATAAAGAACCATCTACATCCTAATATGACATAATGCATGAGTAATCTTTTCTCTTTTTAATAAAAATATTCATATCACTAAGATAAACCATACTTGATTGAGAAACCTTTAGCTTCTTCTAAAGTATATCATGTCAAAGAGACAAGAACATTCTAATAACTGAATAGGTGATATGCCAAATCATCATGCTACCTCTTCATTTTAATATTGTTTTGTGCAGATTGGTGTCCTATTTTTCAATATACGGATAAGTATCATGTTTGACAGCTCTCTTTCTTATTTTCCTCTGCGTATATTTGAATCTTTGGTAGTTTTCCATGAAAGCTGAAGTGTTCTACATTAAATAGGTATTTACAATTCCAATCTACTGAAATTATCTAAAAGACTAGTTGTATCTTGTAGTAAGTGTAATGTATCAACCTTCTGTTTGTTGAGTTGTTGCCACCAGTGCAAGGTGGTGGAGTCTGCAACATTTGCACAAGCAAATACCATAAGTTGTACATTATTTCCTACTACGAGCGTGAAAATGAACTCTGCTCCATTTGGTAATATAGCTCTCTTTCCCTACACCAGATCAACATGACATTAGTAACATCTTGAGAAGAAAATATTATTTGAATTGTATATCAGATTTCAGATATGATAAGTTCATAATTGTAATTTCCATGTCCATGGTTTTGAGAAAAGCTTTAGTGGCATTTTCAGGAGACCAACAACCCATTTTTTGCTTATTTGTAATTTTCTAAGATCTACATTCTGCTTGGGTTAGTTCGGTAAAGCATCTACATTCTTGCTGATAGTTTCCTGTTTATTCCTATTTAAAAAACTAATATTGTCCTATTTATTCCTGTTTAATAACCCATTTTCTTTTGCTTTCAATTTAACAGCAGAACTACAGTAACTAAAAGTTGAAATCTAGGCTGTTTCTGATCAATGCACGTTCACTTGTATAAGATTCCTCTGCACAACAAGTTGTTGTTCAACTAAACAGTCGACCATCCATCTTCTGATAGTAACAATACTAGTAGTAACAACCAAGGTCAGTATGTACCAACAATTATATATCTTCTTCTATTTCTTCCTCTCATCTTTCCTTGCTTGAGATTTTGCTTTGGTTCAAGGCAGAGTGGATATGGTAATATCTTTTTTTCTTCCTATTGACTAAAAGTCAATGGTTGAGGTTGTAGTTGTGGTTGGGACTTGGTACTTATGTGTCAAACTTGGTTGTCTTGTTTGGGGTTCCTGCTTTTTCGGGCATTCTACATTGGTAAGATGTAGCTCTAAGGCTCATTCTTGTAGCAATTTTGGATTAGTGTTTGCGTTATATTTTTATAATTGGATAGTGATATAGATGTGTGAATAAGTTTGATGAGGACTTCACTGACTTGGTTAGAATGCTTTTAATTGTATATTAGTGAGTTATACAATGTACCAATTAAAATGTAAAAAATATAAATAATGATAAATATGCAATTTTCACACTAATATGAATCATTTAAGGTTCTCCTTAAAGACAGGATTGATATTCTCTTATTGGATAGGAAGCTGGATGCAACAATCCTCCATCAACACAAGGTTGTGAATAGAGGAAAACAACTTACAGTTTCTCCATCTGTAAGTAAAAATACAATAAACTGATTTAGTAGATAGATAGCTCAATAGCTCAGGAAGCTTAATGTATTAGTTTCAAGTTGGATCGATCAAGAAAATAGATAACATAATAGATTAATTTGGAAAATAGATGAATTAAGATTTAAAAACATAGACAGCATAAATAGCTCAAGTTAACTATAGAAAATATTGTATATGTTTTCCCATTCCAGCATTTCGTTAACTTAGATTATGGAAACTAAAATGATATCTGTCACTTGTCATTTTCCTTCACAACTATCTGAAATATTACTCCTGCCACTTGCTTCAACCAATATATGGACATTGTTTTGAGTATTTAATATTCAAAAGATATCACCAAAATAGTATCAGGAAACCATATCCTCCAAATTATACAATTATCACATATAACTTACTTTATGCTCTACCAAACACTAGAAAATCATCAAAAATTAATTTCTCTAAGTGAAGCATTTTTAAGGAAAAATAATTTTCCTGCATGCCAAACACTTCATGATGGTATATTTATCCTACTCTAGTAAGGTTAAAGTCATCCTTACGATATTTAGTAATGCTAGGTTCAATAGAGACTATCCATTTATTTTAAAACTTGGTCAATTGCCCACCAAGTCAACCTACAAATGAAAAAGAAGTGTGACAACCCAATGGGGTTATCACTTATTTATTTTTTGTTCTTTACTTTCGAGGCCTTAAAACTTCCTCTCGGGTTGTCTCGGTTTATGTGCGCGGTTCCAACACGTAACCACAAAACTTATATACAAATTCTGTAAGAAAACTGCTAAATTTTGATACTAATTGAATAAATTTGACTTCGATCAACGTTTTGGTAAACAGACCCAGACCTGTGATTCGATGGTCACGGAGGGTCCGTGGAAAAATATAAGACTTGAGCGTATAGTCGGAATCGAATTCCGACGTCCCAAGTCTGAGAAATAAATTTTTATGTGAAATTATTTTCTGGAAAATAATGAAGGGAAATGGAAACAAAATTTGATTAGTACTAGGGTATTGGGCCCGTATTTTGGTTTCGGTACTCGGTACAAGTCTTATATATAATTTAAGCATTTTTTGTAAAGTTTGGATGAGAACGGACGTCGGTTGACGTGTTTCGCACCCAGAATGGGAATGTTATGTCGTATGAAATATTTGAGAAGAAATCATGAGCTTTGAGGCTTGATTTGATATATATGATATTATTTGGCGATTTGATCACGCGGATGAGTTCGTAGGGTGTACTCAAGGTTGTGCGTATGTTTGGTTTGGAGCCCCGAGAGCTTATGTGAGTTTCGAGTAGGTTCCAGGAGGTCTTAGACTTTAAAACACCAGATATTGCATGTAAGGAAAAATGCAGTCTCCAGCGTGCCCACGGTCGCCTTAGCGCGGTCTGCGGTGTGCGTTGCATGGCTGTGTTTGCCATAACACAGTCCGCAGTGTGTGCTGCACGACCGCAGTCATCCTCGTGCAGTCCACGCGGCAAGCTTTAGAGAACCAACAGTCTTCAGTTCCACCAACGCGGCCACGATCCTTTTTTTGCACGGTCTGCACTGGGGGGTTTCAGAGGGTAGCAAATTTCCCAGTTTTCAAGCGCGACCGCGGTCCTGTTTGTGTGGTTTGCACTGGGGCGTCAGAGAGTATAAATACACGGAATTTTCAGTTATTTCTCACTTTAAAAAAAAAAACCCTAAGTGGCTATTTTCTAAGCAATTATTCTTCTTCAAAATGATTGGTAAGTTATTTCTAACTCATTTTCTTCACTCCTTAACATCTTTAACATAATTTCAACATCAAATCGAAGATTTTAATGGGGAAATTTGGGTATATTGGGTAGAACCTAAGACTTTGCTAAAATTAGGGGTTGGACCTGAATCCGAGGTGTGATTTCAAAACTAATCACATAATTGGATTCGTGGGGGAATGGGTAACTATATTTAAGTTTGAACTTCGGGTTTTGACCACATTCGCCTGAGAGGTGTTTTTGTCATTTTACCTAATTTATGTCTTGTCTTTGAATTTAAATAGTGGAATTAGTTGCTTGAGATGTTATTTACGAGATGTAATTGAAATGAATAGAATTGGGCCATTTGGAGTCAGATACTCATGATAAAGGCGTGGTTTCTAGTTGATATTGAGCTGGTTCATGTTAAGTGGCTTGTCTAGGCTTGTGTGGGGGACTTCTTCCCCTTAGGACATGATTTTTGGTACTTAAATGCCTCGTACGTGAGGTGACGAGCGCATACTTGAGAAAATTGGTGGAAATTCGTTTTTACTCGAAGTATTTAAATTGAGTTTTCTTGCTTATCTGTTTAGTTTCAATTGCAAGTTTATTCTATGCTAGTTTAGAGAAGCATGTTAATTTGACTTACTTGCCTAAGTTCTTAAATTGTCTTATTTGTGCTCCGTGTAGTATGCTGGTTAGGATTTTCTATTTCTTGTCTTGAGTCTACTATCTATTCTAATGTTTGGGTTGCTATTGTGTTTTTTAAATTGGGACTACGGGTTGGCCTCCCAGGAGAATCCCCTGCACTTGATATATTTTGGACTAATGGTGCGGGATACCAAGAGATCTCTGGCACATGAAATTGTAAGTTATGGGATACCAAGAGATCCTCAGGATACCAAGAGATCCCTAGTGAATATGATGAGGATACCAAGAGATCATCGAGATACCAAGAGATCCCTAGGAATATGATGAGGATACCAAGAGATTCTCGGGATACCAAGAGATCCCTAGTTAATATGATGAGGATACCAAGACATCCTCGGGATACTAAGAGATCATTAGTGTATGTGGTGAGGATACCAAGATATCTCCGGATATTATTTCCTATTATGAGTAGTGTTCCTTATATTGCTTTGTTTCTGCTTCCTATAGTTGTTTCCCTTATTTATCCTGTTCAGATTCTCGTTGTAGACCTTATCTATATTGTTTTCCTTATCTTATCATATACTATGTTTATCTCAGGCGGGCCCTGACCTTCCTCGTTACTACCCAACCGGGGTTAGGCTTGGCACTTACTGAGTACCGCTGTGGTGTACTCATGCCTCTCATGTGCATGTTTTTCATGTGCAAATCCAGGTACTTCATCTCTGGCGCACTATCATCGAGACAGAGAGATCTAGTGGAGACTTGAGGTATATCTGCAGCATCCGTAGACCAAAGAGTTTCCTTCCTTATTCTATCTGTAGTGTTTATATCCTATCATACTTTTGATGTAGACATTCTGAAGATTAGAGCATTTACAGTATTTCTTTTAGCTTGTGGTTTCCGTGAGTTTCTGGGTTTTTAGGATTTAATTGTAGACTTCCGTATTTATTTTTGAGTTATATATGCCAAGTGGCACTTATATACCGTTTTTCTCCTAGTTTTGCTTAATTTAATTAAATATTTTTGCAAGTTATATTAATTTTCGCGTTGTTAGGCTTACCTAGTTGTAGGAATTATGTGCCATCACGACATATTCATGGAAGGTGAACTGAGGTCGTGACAAGAAGAAACATTACTATTATTGTCATATTTAGCTTTAGGAGAACCAAACTACGAAGTAAAATTTAACTATCTTCATCTAGGGCCAAACGAATTAAGAAAAACAAGTAAAATAATGCACATGGAAAACAGTAGTGACGCATTTAGAGAAGATGCAAAATGGTCAAGTTCTGGATAGATGCAAAATGCTTCAGCTGTAGATTCAATCACTTTCTTGGTGAAGTCTAGGAGTCAGCGGATATAAAGTATCCATAGCTAACAAACAAAAGGCTTGCCCAACAAGTGTCATAATTTTTTGCAGAACCATCTAATTTTAATGTTAATCCACTAATCTTCCTTCCTTTTATCCCTGGTATTCTTCTGTAGTTTTGAATATCATTTTGATGACATTTTCATGTGCATCTTGCTAGTATTTTGTCTTGTTTCCCTGCAATATTGCGTCAAATCTTATTTTCATTGGGGAGTTGTTCATTTCTCTAGCATCTGTTATGGGACACTCATCATTTTGCTAATCTTTTCTCCATCTATTTATACTAAACTAACAATATTAGGATCATCTCATTCAACAAACAAACCTATGGCTGGTAATATATATTTGAGAACTAATAAATTTGAGGTTAAACTAAAAGGCATTACCTTTAAAGCCAAAGAGTTTGAATCTTTATGCACAGTTGATTTTCTTTTTCCAGAAGGTAAGATTTGGGTTCGTCTGCCTGTTGTTGGCCTTGATATCATGCGCCACCCTCGTGATCCCTCCATAATTTTGGTTCTATTAAATTTGTAAGTTTCTTCTTCTGTTGTCTAACTATTGATAACATTATTTATCCTATTTTGTAGGTGGAGAAGATCAAGAAATAGATGAAAAATATCAACTTGAGATAGAATTTTGAATTGTTATAGATGAATGTTCTAGGAATCTTTTGTTATCAACATTTTTGGATCTTACTTACTCTCTTGAAATATACTAAACTTATGCACTTGGTTTAGAGTATTTGCTTTATGGATATTATTTTCTTGATGGATAATTTTATATTATTATTAGTAGTCTCATTTTATGATGTATTTAAATTTTAGTGTTATATATATATATATATATATATATATATATATATATATAACATGTGCTATATTTTGGTTTTAACTGACTTGATACAATAGCCTTCCAGAATCGTTGCAATTGGATACAAATAACGTTCCAGTAGACAATGTAAACTATTGCAATAGGTCCTATAAAATGTTCCAAATTGATCTATAAAACGTTGCAAATACAAATATTACCGTTGCGGTAGCTTAAAGAAACCATTACTATATCTATAAATAATCGTAACAATATCTCATAAGTATTGCTTTAAATAACATAGTAAAGGTTAAGAACCGTTATATAAACAATATAGTAACGGGTTTAAATCGTTCCAATTGAAAAAAATAAACGTTCTAATAGAGAAGGGAAAAACCGTTGCGATAGGTGTATCTACAGGTACGACGATGCAAACCGTTGCAAGAGCCATTCCAATAGACCGATGGGCATGGTGGCTGATGTAACGGGTTGTAAACCGTTCCAATATACCTATGGCAAAGGTTTACAGTCTGTGGAACGGTTTTCTAACCATTACAGTGGACCAATTTTTTAGTAGTGCCATGATAATGCAAATTCCATTATAAATATTCCAACAACAGTTTGCTACTTGTTTCTAACTACTATGTCATTAGCTTGAAGTGCAGTGATCTCAGATGGGAATCTAATGATTTAATTCGCTTCAACAACTAAAAGAGATATAGCTTTGCGTCAGCAAAGTCAAAGCAAAATACGAGAGTTTCTTTTACAGAGCATACGATTTTAAAAAACTAAACTAGTCAATGCACACTTGATATTGGAATATACACTAAAGAGAGAACCGGGGCTAAGTTGTGCTTAGTATAACGACAGGGTTATGTGCACAAATAGCGACTAACAGCCGATGCTTTTATTTTAAAGTCAGTGTTTTCAATGTATCTAATCATTAGCCACTGCTTTAATAAATTTATATCTAACTGGACGAAAATATCCTTCTACTATAACTTATGCCTACGCTTTATTATCACAGAACCAGAAGCACCAGCACCATCGGCAATAACACTGTGATCGTAAATTAAGGAAGATTTTCTTCTGATTTAAAAAATACAACATTATCATCCAAAAAATCGACATAGATTTATAGTAAGTTATACTTTTATGTGTTTCTATCGATTTTTATTTTGATATAGTTATACTCTTTCCAATTTGTATTAATTTGATTATATAGTAGGTAAGAATTTAATTTTTTTGAATTTCTGGATTGATAAAGTTAAGGACACCGCCTCATATGATAATTCTATAAAAATTGAGCACATAATATTAAGGATATAGTGTATTCATTTTGGAAATTAAATTGAAAAAGTTAAGGACACAATGTCCTTAACTTTGTTGCTAGTGTCTTCATTTGGCAAATTGAATTGAAAAACTTAAGGACACAATGTCCTTCACTTTGTTGTTGTTCTTCTGTATACAAAATCCTGAAGTTTGAGTTTCAAATTGAAAAAGTTAAGGACATGAAGTCCTTAAGTTTAAATTACAGGTTCAAAAGTTAAGGATATGAAGTCCTTAAGTTTCAATTTCAGGTTCAAAAGTTAAGGACAGGCAGTCCTTAACTTTTAATTCCAAGTTTAAATGTTAAGGACAGTCAGTCCTCAAGTTTCAATTTCAGGTTCAAAAGATAATGCCAGGAAGTCCTTAACTTTTAATTCCAAGTTTAAATGTTAAGGATGAACTTTTAATTCCAAGTTCAAATGTTAAGAACACTTAGTCCTTAACTTGTTCTTGCACTTAGCATGTCCTTATCTTTGATTCCAAGTTTAAATGTTAAGGACAAACTTTTAATTCCAAGTTCAAATGTTAAGGACACTTAGTCCTTAACTTGGTCTTGCACTTACAGTACACATGTTCTTAATTATACAGGGATTTCTTTATAAAATATGTCCTCAGTTTCCCATTCTCTTGACTTGTAGAATGGAAACAATATGCATTATAGTTGCTTTTAATGGTAGATGGACTAAAGACTATAAATATCTTGATCATCAACCAAAGCGTTTTCTAGTACCTGAGTCAATTCGGTTTGGAGATTTCATTAAACATATTTTGAGATTATTAAATTGGATAGAGACAAGTTTGAAACACTGATATGGTTTGATATCAACCTTGGAACAGGCAAAGGAATTCTTGTATCCAAAGATTTAGATCTTCACACATGTATAGAGTTGGTAAAAACTCATTCACTCTTCAAGGGCTGTCGTTTTATAGTTGCTATTTCAGAAAGAGTTTTTGCATCACCAAGCAATGAATATGTCAACACAGAAACTCAGCTAACAGATAACGGAAATAGATATGGTTGAAGTTCAAGCAATAACTGAAGAGGTTCTTGAAACACATGTCAACAGAGCAACTCAACATGACAGTTAAGACAAATGGCAACAGATAATGGAAATAGATATGGTTGAATCTCAACCATTAACTGAAGAGGTGCTTCAAACATTTGATTTTATTCAAGTAGAAGGATGAAGCATTATACAGATTGACAACGAACAAGCTTTGGGTATTCAAGTCTTAGAGAGTGCACCGGTAATCGAAGAAGTTGCTGAAAAAAACATGTACTCAACTAACTAGAAAAAGATCAAATTTGAAACAAAAAGAATCACCAACTACGATATTAAGAGAAAATACTACATTGGATGAAATAAAAGTCGGATCAGTATTTGACAAGAAGAAGAGTATAATTAACTGTTTTTCCAATATAGAAATCAAAGGACATTTTGAATTCAAGATTATTAGATCAAGCTCAACAAGATATTCGTTGAAATGCAATGATGATAGGTGTTGTTGGTGTGTGCGTTTTCTTAGAATTATTGATTCAACATTGTCCAAGATAGTAATGATGGAGAAAAGGCATGACTGCTCTGCTAACACTATGAAAGCAAATAAAAGTCATACTACTTCAAAGTTGATTAGTGGTTACATTATTGACAATCTTCTGAACCCAAGGTTTGAAGTTACACCAGCTTTTATCATGGCAGAGATGAAAAAATTGCATGGACTAGACATTGGGTATCACAAGGCATGACGTGCTATTCGACATGCTTCCGCTTTAATAAGAGGAACTCCCGAAGAGAATTATGAATTAGTCTTCATACTTCTATGATGACAAGTAAAAACCTGAGAACTTATACTAACATAAAGATAGACGACAACAACAGGTAAACAATCAAAAAAAATTTATTAGTACGTTTTATATAATTTAGGACATACCGTCTTTAACCTTGTTAGCTTTTGAGTTGTAACCAGAAGTTCAGGAATGGTTGTCCTTAACTTTTGAACTTGTAATTCAAAGGTAAGGACTGCTGGTCCTTAAGTTTTGAACTTTGAAATCAAATTTAAGGACCGCATGTTCTTACCTTTATAACTTGAAACTTTAAGTTAAGGATTGATTGTCCTTAACTTTTAACCTTGTAATCTAAAGTTCAGGACTACCTATCCTTAACTTCTGTTAACCTTGTTTTATATTGTATTTCAGGTTTCTTTAGATGTTTTATGCAATATGGATCATATATAGCTTGTTGGAATCATTGTAGACCAGTGATTGTTGTTGATGCAACTTTTTTGAAGTCAAAATTTTGTGGTGTTTTAATGATTTCAGTTTTATAGGATGCAAATAACCAAAATTTCCCACTAGCCTGTGGAATAGCAGAATCTTAAAATAACAATTCCAGTGAGTGGTACTTTAGTCAGCTTCAAAATGCAATTGGGAGCCGTGAGAATTTAATTTTTTTATCCGACAGGCATCAAGCTATTGCAAATAGCATTGCAAAGGTATATCCAAAAAGCCATCATGGGATTTACATCTATCATTTAGAGCAGAACCTAAAGAGAAGGAAGGTGAAAAGTGAGGTCATAATAACTTTCCAAAGTGTTGCAAGAGTATACAGGTGCAAAGAACTTGACCTATACATGTCAGATATAGCAAAAGTAGATAAGAAGACTTATGACTACTTGATGGAAGAACCACCGAAAAGATGGGCACGTTCTTGTAGTCCACGACGAAGATATGACATGCTCACAACAAACATAGTTGAGTCAATGAATTCTGTCCTATTAGAAGCAAGGGAGCTGCCTATATTAAGAATGATGGATTTCATTCAAGTGAATCTACAACGTTGGTTTTATGAAATAAGAAATAACGCAGAAGGAACATTTTATGATGTTTCTTGTTGGGTGGAGGAGGAATTGAAGAAAAGAATAGATTTAGCATTTACTTTTAATGTAAGTATTATGTTTTATGTTTATCTTATGATTTTATCATTATTTAACATAATGTACTAACTTATAATTTTCAAACATTAAAGGTCTTCCCTGTTGATTCATAGTGTTCTAGAGTTGAAGAAGAAGGAATAACTTTCTTGGTGGACTTAAACAAAAGAACATGTCAATGTTTTCAATTTCAATTTTATGAATTACCATGCATACATGCAGTTGCAGCTATCGAGAAGAGAAACATCAAGAAGTCAAACTTTTGTTCGCATTAGTACTTAAAGGAATCTTGGATGAAAACATATGAAAGACAAATACATCCTGTAGGACATACTGATTCTTGGATTGTATTAGAGAATGTTAAGTCACAAACTGTTAAATCTCCAGATTTCAAAGTGCCACCAGGTAGAAGGCAAAGAAAAGGCATATTCCTGCTATCGAGTCATCAAAAATAACATTCAAATATGGTTGTTACAGAAGAATGGGTCATAATAGAACATATCGTATATATTCTCCAGCTCTCCATCCATTTTCAAGAAGGCATAGAGAAGAGTAGATATATATACTTATGCTTATTGACTCTTTTTAGTTTTTGATCTAAATTGGATTCATTAAGATTATTATTATTGATGCAGATGACTGAATTTTAAAAATTTCTTTCTTCTTGCCTTGTTTTTGTTACTTTTGTGATAAAAGATTAAAATTTAAGGATAGGAGTCCGTAAGTTCGACTTGCAATTTCAAAACTTAAGGACAGCCGGTCTTTAACTTTTATTTCAAAGATTAAAAGTTAAGGACTTCATGTCCTAACTTATAGTTTCAGGTTTAAAACATAAGGACTGTCTGTCCTTAACTTTTGAGTTTTAAATTCAAAAGTTAAGGACAACAGTCCTTAAGTTAGACTTGCTGGTTAAAAAGTTATTGACAGGAAGTCCTTAACTTATATTTCAAAGTTGAAAACATAAGGACTCATGTACTTAACTTTGATTTCAAAGAATAAAAGTTAAGGACAGGAAGTCTTTAACTTATAGTTTCAAGTTTACAACTTAATGACTGTATGTCCTTAACTTTGAGTTTTAATTTCAAAATTTTAGCACAACATTCCTTAAGTTTGACTTGCTTGTTAAAAAGTAATGGACAGGAAGTCCTTAACTTATAGTTCAAAGTTGAAAACTTAAGAACTCCTGTCCTTAACTTTGATTTCAAAGATTAAAAGATAAAGACATGAAATCCCTAATTTATAGTTGCAAATTTAAAACTTAAGGACTGTCTGTCTTTAACTTTGACTTCAAAGATCGAAAGGTAAGGACAACAGTCCTTAACTTTGACTTGCTGGTTAAAAATCTATAGACAGGAAGTCCATAACTTATAGTTCAAATTGGAAAACATAAGGACTCCAGTCCTTACTTTGATTTGAAAGATTAAATGTTAAGGACAAGAAGCCCTTAACTTATAGTTTCAAGTTTAAAACTTAAGGACTATCTGTCCTTAACTTTGAGTTTTAATTTTAAAGTTAAGGACAACATTCCTTAAGTTTGACTTTCTTGTTCAAAAGTTATATACAGGAAGTCCTTAACTTATAGTTCAAAGTTGAAAACATAATGCCTCCTGTCCTTAAATTTTATTTCAAAGATTAAAAATTAAGGACATGAAGTCCTTAACTTATTGTGTCAAATTTAAAACTTAAGACTGTATGTCCTTAACTTTGAGTATTATATTCAAAAGTTAAGGACAATAGTCCTTTACTTTGACTTGCTTGCTAAAGAGTTATGGACAGGAAGTCGTTAACTTATTGTTCAAAGTTGAAAACATAAGGACTCGTGTCCTTAACTTTGATTTCAAAGATTAAAAGTTAAGGACTTCCTGTCCTTAAGTTATAGTTTCAAGTTTAAAATTTAAAGACTGGTAGTCCTTAACTTTGAGTTTTACGTTCAAAAGTTAAGGACAACAGTCCTTAAGTTTAACTTGCTGCTTAAAAAGTTATGGAAAGGAAGTCCTTAACTTATAGTTCAAAGTTGAAAAACTTTAGGACTCAAGTCCTTAACTCTGATTTCAAATATTAGAAGTTAAGGAAAGGAAGTCTTTAGAGCATAGTTTCCAGTTTAATACTTAAGGACTGTTTGTCCTTAACTTTGAGTTTTAATTTCAAAAGTTAAGGACAACATTCCTTAAGTTTGAATTGCTTGCTATAAAATTTATGGACAGGAAGTCCTTAACTTATAGTTCAAAGTTAAAAACTTAAGGATTCTTGTCCTTAAATTTAATTTCAAAGATTAAAAGTTAAGGACCGGAAGCCCTTAACTTATAGTTGAAAATTTAAAACGTAAGGATTGTCTTTACTTATCTTTGAGTTTTAAGTTCAAAAGTTATGAACAATAGTCCATAAATTTTATTTGCTGGTTAATAAGTTATGGACAGGAAGTCCTTAAAATATAGTTTAAAGTTGAAAACATAAGGATTCATGTCCTTAACTTTGATTTCATAGATTAAAAGTTAAGGTCTTCTTATCCTTAACTTATAGTTTCAAGTTTAAAACGTAAGGATTGTTTGTCCTTAACTTTGTGTTTTATGTTCAAAGTATAAGGACAACATTCCTTAAGTCTGTCTTGCTGGTTAAAATGTTATGGATAGGAAGTCCTTAACTTATAGTTCAAAGTTGAATACTTAAGGACTCATGTCCTTAACTTTGATTTCAAAGGTTAAAAGTTAAGGACAAGAAGTTCTTAACTTATAGTTGCAAATTTAAAACTTAAGGAGAGTCTGTACTTAACTTTAAGTTTTAAGTTCAAACGTTAAGCACAAAGTCCTTAACTTTGACTTGCTGGTTAAAAAGTTATGGATAGGAAGTCGTTAACTTATAGTTCAATATTGAAAACTTAATGACTCATGTCCTTAACTTTGATTTCAAATATTAAAAGTTAAGGACTTACTATCCTTAACCTATTGTTTTAAATTTTAACTTAGGACTGTCTGTTCTTAACTTTGCCTTTTATGTTCAAAAGTTAAGGACAACAGTCCTTAACTTTGACTTGCTGGTTAAAAAGTTATGGACAGAAATTAATTAACTTATAGTTCAAAGTTAAAAACTTAAGGACTCATGTCCTTAACTTTGATTTCAAAGATTAAATGTTAAGGACTTCTTGTCCTTAACTTATAGTTTCAAGTTTAAAACTTATGGACTGGATACCCTTAACTTTGAGTTTTAAGTTCAAAAGTTAAGGACATAAGTCCTTAAGTTTGACTTGCTGGTTAAAAAGTTAAGGACAGCAAGTCCTTAAGTTTGAATTACACATTCAAAAGTTCTGGAAAGGAAGTCCTTAAATTTTTGTTTCAAGTGTAAATGTTAAGGACATTTGATCCTTAACATTGAATTGAAGTTCACTTATACTTAGTCATGAACTAATACAAACAAACTCAATGGACAAATCAACACTTGAAGGAATCAAAGAAATTAATAACATGATGCCTTGATATAACTTCTGAAATTGTAATTTTGCATAGCTATGACAAAAAATTACACTATGCCAACAAAATATAAGTTCAGGAATTTACAGAATATTTTAGAAGTTTTCTAAACTTGCATAATTCACATATATCCTTCACAATAATTTTATACAAAATATCATCCACAACTAACTTTCTTAAAAACTAAACTACAACTCCTTTGGACAGCAGGTATCATTTTCACTCTCATAATCATCGCCAACATTTTATGGTGGAGTATCATAACCAGAATTTCTTTTCCATTCACCTTGTGCCCAAATATTTGCAGCAAGTTCTTTTCAAAAGTCTTTTATGTCTTCAGGTTTGAATTGCTCAACATCCTTTCCAATCATCAGCAACTTAACATATTTGATCAGGAATGTACCACAATCAGTCTTAAGAGAAATTTAAGATATGAAGTGAATTAACAATAAATCTAAAGTACATATAAATAATATATCAAATAACAACACGTACTGTCACGACCCTAGTTCACCCTTCCTACAACTAGGTAAGCCTACCAATGCGGAAATAACAACTTAACTTGCGAAATGATTTAATAAAACTAAGCATATTAAAATAATAACAGCATAAGAGGCTGCCCGGCCTATATAACTCAAACAGAATGCGGAAGTCTAGAACTCAATCCTAAAACCCGCACGAGAACCACAGGCTAACAGAAACTTAGTACGCTGCTCTAACTCCAGAATATCTAAACAACTAAGAATAAACGGAATAAACTATAAACTAAATACTAAAGCTGGAACAGAATAAAGACTTCTAGTCTGCGAACATGGCAGATATACCTCGAAGTCTCTGTGTAACTCCTCGCCTCAAGGATAGTGCGTCTGAGTAGAGGTACATGGATCTGTACATGAAAAATATTCGCAAAAAGGGCATGAGTACACCACAAGGATACTCAGTAACTGCCAAGCCTAACCTCGGTCGGGTAGTGACAAGGAAGGTCAGGGCCCTACTAAGGTTAAACTACATAATAAGAATGAACAGTATGAGTCAGATGAAAATAATTTGAACCAACAGTGAAATAAGAAAGCATTTACAAGGCAACTACAATTAAGCGATGAACAGAGCAAAGACAGAGATGTACAGCTCAATACCAAAATGTCAAAAAAGGATCTCCCAGGATACCGTCCTATAGCCCATTCCATCAACTTTCTGAGGAGCTCCCGGGATACCGTCTTATTGTCCATCATATGAGTATATTAGAAAGATCTCCCGGGATACTGTCCCGTAGTCCAACTATTAATGTGCATGGGGGATCTATCGGGAATCTAACCTGTAGTCCCAAAGTAAATATGCAGAGGGGATCTATCGGTAATCAAACCCGTAGTCCCAAAGTAAATATGCAGGGGGGGTCTATCGGGAATCAAACCTATAGTCCCAAAGTTAATATGCAGGGGGATCTATCGGGAATCGAACCCGCAGTCCCAAAGTAAATATGCAGGGGGGATCTATCGGGAATAGAACCCGCAGTTCCAAAGTAAATGCATAACCAAAACCAGAAGATATTCGGAAATGCAGTACAAAAAGAATACAAGCAACATGTAGTACTAGCCTAGCATGTTTCTCGTAATACCGTCAAGGCAACTTAGGCAGTTAGGCAAGATAAGTCATCTAGACATGCTTTTCTAATCTAACACAAGTTATACTTGCAAGTAAAATAAGGCAAATACGAAAGAAACTCCGTCTTAATATATGGAGTAAAAATTGGATTTTCAACAATTACCTCAATTACGTGCTCGTCACCTCACGTACAAGGCACTCAATTACCAATTAATATATCCTAAGAGGAAAGGTCCTCCCCACAAGGTTAGACAAGCCACTTACCTCAAACCGGCTCCAAAATCAACTTGAAATCACACTTTTTCACAATTATTTGAATCCAAACGGCCCAAATCTATTCAATTCAATTACATATTATAAATAACAAGACAAGCAACTAATTCTACTATTTAATTCAAGGCTAAGGCACGAGATTATGTAAAAATACCAAAACACCCCTCAGGACAACATCTCGAAATCTGATAATTTTTACATTTTTAGAGCCCTCGTACTCTTACAAGTTTAACCAAATAAAAATCTCCCAAGTCGGAGGTCAAACACTGACTCAAAACTCAATAGTTTTGTCTACGAAGTTTTACCCATTTTTCATTCAAAAATCTGCAATTAAGGATGAATTCATGATTAGATTAATGGGTTTCAAGCATAAGAGAGTAGAAAATCATTACCCAATAGTTGTTCTAGAAAATCCCTCGAAATCTATCCCAAGTCCGAGCTCCCAAGCTTGAGTTCTGGTAAAAATGGTAAACCCTCGGATTTTGAAATGTTTATGCTGCCTGGGCATTTTGTTCTATGCAATCGCAAGAGGAATAAAGCAATATCTGCGAGAAAAATTTAAAGGCTCAGTAAAATGGTTATGCGACCGCGGAAGAGATGGGAGACAGAACTATGCGATCGCGAACAACATAGTGCGATCGCGTAGAAGGAAATTAGACCCCTCCAAATTACACTATGCAATCGCAGGGGTAAATATGCGATCGTAGTGAAGGAAAATGTCTACAACTGCTGAAGCAAAATCTGTTGCTTTCTAAGTTCCAAAAATAACCGTTGAGCATCCGAAACACACCCGAGGTCACCGGTACCTCAACCAAAACTATAGACATATCCCATAACATCATTCAGACTTGTACCAATCCTTAAACCCACCTAAAACAACACGGAAAACTCGAATTAATCAAGTTGAGCCTAAGAACTTCAAATTCCATTAAAATACACTTTCAATCAAAAGCCTAACAAAACACGTCCGAATGACCTAAATTTTGCCAACACATACCAAATGACATGACAGATCTATTGAAACTTTCAGAATTTCATTCCGACCCTCGAATCAAAAACTCACTATGGGACCGAAAACATTAAAAATTCAAACTTCGCATTTAAAGCCTAAATGAGCTATAGACTTCGAAAATACATTACGAACACGCTCCCAACCCGAAAATCACCTAACGGAGCTAATGGAACCATCGGATTTTCCATTCCAAGGTTGTGTTCACACTGTTCCGACTACAGACCACTTTTCAAGACTTAAGCTCTAATTTAGGGACTAAGTGTCCTAAAACTCACTGAAACCCATTATCGAACATCATGGAAAACCAATATAGCAAAAATGAACTTGGAAAAGCAGTTAATAGAAGATCGGGGTGTTAATGCTTAAGACGACCGGCCCGATCATCACATCCTCCTACACTTAAGCATTTTCATCCTCGAAGAAGCATAGAGAACATACCTGAAGTAGCATAAAGATGAGGATAAATGTTGCGCATATCCTGCTGGGTCTCCCAAGTCGCCTCCTTGGCCCGCTAACCCCGCCACTGGACCTTCACTGAAACTATGTTCTTTGACCTTAACTTTATGATATGCGTGTCGAATATAGCCACTAGCTCCTCAACATACGATAGATCCTTGTCCAACTGGACTGAACTGAAATCCAACACGTGCAAAGGGTTACCATGATACCTCTGGAGCATCGAAACATGAAATACCGTGTGAACCCTGGCCAAACTGGGAGGTAAGGCAAGCTCATAGGAAACCTCCCCAACTCACCTCAAGATCTCAAAAGGGCCAATAAACCTCAAACTCAACTTTTCTTTCTTCCCAAAACCTCATGACGCCTTTCATAGGTGAAATCCGAAGCAGAACCCGCTCACCAACCATATATGAAACATCACGAACCTTCAAGTCCATGTAACTCTTCTGTCTAGACTGGGCTGTACGAAGTCTATCCTGAATCATCTTAACCTTCTCCAAAGCATCCTGAACCAACTCTGTGCCCAAAAACATGGCCTCGCCCGGCTCAAACCAGCAAGATCTACACCTCCTACCATATAAAGCCTTATACGGCGCCATCTGAATGCTGGACTGATAACCGTTATTGTAAACAAACTCCGCCAATGGCAAGAATATCACACATGCACGGAGCATATCCTTAAGAATCTAAATAGTGCGCTCGGACTATCCATCCCTCTGGGGGTGAAATGTTGTGCTCAACTCCACCCGAGTGCCTAACTTCTACTGTACAGCTCTCCAAAACCGCGATGTAAACTGGGTACCTCTATCTGAAATAATAGAAACTGGAATATCATGCAATCGGACGATCTCCCGGATATAAATCTCTGCCAACCGCTCTGATGAATAAGTGGTACACACAGGAATGAAATGAGCGGACTTGGTCATCCGATCCACAATAACCCAAATGGAATCAAACTTCTTCAACGTCAATAGTGATCTCCCATTTCAACTCCAGAATCTCTATCTGCTGAAGCAACCCACCCAGGCGTTGGTGTTCAAGCTTCACCTGCTGGTAGTTGAGGCATTTATACACATAACCAACTATATCTTTCTTCATCCACCTCCACCAGTACTGCTGCCTCAAGTCCTAATACATCTTCGCGGCACCCAGATGGATGGAATACCGCAAACTATGGGCCTCTGCTAGAATCAAATCTCGAAGACCATCAACATTGGGCACACAAATCCGGCCCTGCATCCTCAATACCTCGTCATCTCCAATGGTTACATCTTTGGCATCTCCACGCTGAACCTTGTCCTGAAGGACAATCAAATGAGGGTCATCATACTGCCTCTACCGGATACGATCAAATAATGAAAAACGAGAGACCATATAGGCAAGAACCCGACTGGGCTCCGAAAGATCCAATCCCACAAACCGATTGGCTAAGGCCTGAACATCATTATCATAGGCCTCTCTGAAGCTGGTAAATATGCCAAACTACCAAAACTCTCCGCCCGGCAACTCAAGGCATTTGCCACCACATTGGTCATGGTAGGGTGAAACGAAATATTAATGTCATAGTCCTTCAGCAGCTCTAACCACCTCCTATAACGCATATTGAGATCTTTTGCTTGAGTAAATGCTGCAAGCTCCGGTGGTCAGTATAGATCTCACAAGGCACACCGTACAAATAATAATGCCAGATCTTCAAGGCATGAACAATGGCATCTAACTCAAGGTCGTGGACAGTGTACTTCTTTTTAAGTACTCTTCAACTGTCTGGACACGTAAGCAATCATCCTACCATCCTGTTTCAACACTGCTCCAAGGCCAACTCTCAAGGCGTCATAATAGACAGTATAAGACCCCAAACCAGAAGGCAATATCAGAATAGGGGCTATAGTCAAAGTTGTCTTGAGCTTCTGAAAGCTCACCTTACACTACTCTTTCCACTGAAATGGGGCACCATTCTAGGTCAACCTAGTCATAGGGGCAGCAGTCGATGAAAATCCCTCCACGAAGCGATGGTAGTAGGCCGCAAAACCAACGAAACTGCGAATCTCTGTAGCTGATGATGACCTGGGCCAACCCTGCATGGCCTCTGCTTCCTCGGATCCACCGACTACCCTCACTCAAAATCACGTGGCCTAAGAATGCCACAGAGCTCAGCCAAAACTCATATTTTGAGAACTTTGCATATAACTTCTTCTCCCTCAAGGTCTAAAGCATGGTCCTCAAGTGTTGCTCATGATCTTCCCGACTCTGGGAATACACCAGAATATCATCAATGAAAACAATAATGAATAAGTCAAGATATTGACTGAATACATTGTGAATCAAATGCATGAAAGTTGTTGGGGCATTAGTCATCCCAAATGACATAACAAGGAACTCGTAATGGCCATACCAAGTCCTGAAGGCAGTCTTCGGGATATTTAGCTCCCTAATCTTCAACTGATGGTAACCTGAGAGCAAGTCAATCTTAGAAAACATATGTGCGCCCTGAAGCTGGTCAAACAGATCATCAATATGAGGCAAAGGATAACGATTCTTCACTGTAACATTGTTCAACTGGAGATAATCAATAAACATACACATAGAACCATCCTTCTTCTTCACAAATAGGACAGGAGCACACTATGGTGAAACACTGGGTCGAATAAAACCCTTACCAAGCAATTCTTGCAACTAATCCTTCAGCTCCTTCAACTCATGAGGAGCCATGTGATATAGGGAAATGGATAGGGGCTGAGTGCCCGATAACAAATCAATGACAAAATAAATGTCTCTATCGGGCGGCATGCCTGGAAGATCAGCTGGAAACACATCGAGATAATCCTATAGCACTAGGACTGAATCAACAAAAGTATCAACTCTGAAATCTCTCACATAACATAAATACGCTGCACCCACCTTCTGAACCATACACTGAGCTTTAAGAAAAGAAATAACTCTACTAGGAGTGTGATCTAAACTACCACTCCACTCAACACGCGGAACACCTAGCATAGCCAGCGTCACGGTCTTGGCGTGACAGTCAAGAATAGCAAAATGGGGCCACAACTAGTCCATGCCCAGAATAATGTCAAAATCCACCGTACCTAGTAATAATAAATCCGCTCTGGTCTCAAAACCGCGAATAGTAACCAAACATGACAGATAAATGCATTCCACAATAAGAGAATCTTCCACTGGAGTAGAAACATAAATGGGGGCACTCAAAGAGTCCAGAGGCACACCCAAATGTGGAGCAAAGTAAGAAGACACATAAGAATAAGTAGAGCCTGGATCAAATAGAACCGATGCATCTCTGTGAAAAACCAGTATAATACCTGTAATGATGGAGTTAGAGGAAACAACCTCACCGTGAGCACGAATAGCATAATATCTGGCCCGGCCCCTCTCTCGAGGGCAACCTCTATCTCCCCGACCTCTGCCCTTAGCCAGCTGGGCAGATGGGGTAGCAGCTGGATCTGTGATCATGACCTGAGAACTCTGAGGAGCACGCTTTGGCTGAGCAGTCTGTGAAGATGCACCCCTACCAAGTCTGGGGCAGTCCCTAACCATGTGGAGTGTGTCACCACACTCGAAAAACGCTCTGGGAGGACACAGTGGCTATGACATGCTGGAGCTAGGCCAGCTGGACTAACCCCTGGAAGCACCCCACGTAAGAGGCGCGCTAGAAACTGAAGATGCATAGTAAGGCTCCTGGGGGTAGGCAAAGCTGGAGCACTGCCGGCTGCTGGAAGAGCCGAATGTATAGGGCGACCCAAATAACCCCTACCATAACGACCTGCTACTGGGGTATGGGCTCCAGAGTATTGACCCGACTCTTGGAACCTCTTGGCCTCTCTCTCCTCTCGCCCCCAAACGTGCATACTCTCGATCCTCATAGCAATGTTAACTACCTGCTGATAAGGAATATCCATCTCTAACTCTCGAGCATGCTAGATCTGATATGTGGGATAAGACCCTCAAAGAACCTAAAAACTCTCTCACAGACTTTAGCAATCAAAGCGGGTGCATGCCTGGCCAACATGGTATAACGGATAGCATACTCTGAAACTGTCATAGCACCCTGCTGCAAATGCTCAAACTCTGTGTGCCATACGTCTCTAAGACTCTGGGGGACAAACTCTCTCATAAACATATCCGAGAACTGGTCCAAGATAGTGAAGTAGCCTCGACTGGAATGTCTATCTCATAAGTGTGCGTCTAATCATAAGTGGCTCCCCGAAGCTGAAAGGCGATGAAAGAAACCCCGCTGGACTCCACTATTCCCATAGTGCAAAGAATATAGTGATACTCCTCTAGAAATCCTAAGGCATCGTCTGATGCTAATCTACTGAACACTGGGGGATCATATTTCTTGAATCTCTCAAGTCTCCGCTGCTCGTCCTCTAAAGAAGCTGACCCATCCTCGGGCTGAACTAGCGGTGCGAGAATACTTGGGAGCCTGCTCAACCTACACTCGCTGCTCAAGAGTATGGACGGT
Source organism: Nicotiana benthamiana (assembly GCA_034376525.1). Taxonomy (NCBI): domain Eukaryota; kingdom Viridiplantae; phylum Streptophyta; class Magnoliopsida; order Solanales; family Solanaceae; genus Nicotiana; species Nicotiana benthamiana. The sequence continues at coordinate 45,774,872 of CM067326.1, forward strand.
GGGAGTCTGCGCTCCTCCCCTGGCCAGGGATATGGCTGCGGCAAGGGGAAGCAACCCTTCCTGAGCTAAGGTGGTGTACATGCTCATGAACTGAGCTAAAGTCTCCTGGAGCGCTGGAGTAGTAGTGGCAGTAGTAGGTGCGCCAGGTGCCAGGGCTTCAGCTAGATCTACTGGTGGTACCTCGGTGGCAACTCGCGCAGGTGCTCTGGCTGCACCACGTGTGCGTCCTCAACCTCTACCCCGGCCATGGCCCTGGCCCCGGCATCGGACAGCTGTAGTAGGGGCGCGGGTGTCTGGTCATCTTGTGTTGAATGTGTCCTCACCATCTGTGAGAGAATAAAAGATAGAAGTTTAGAACTGATGTCAAATATCGCACGACAAGGAATTCAAATGAAATGAAATTTTTTCCTAAACAGCTACATAGCCTGTCGTAGATAAGTACAGACGTCTCCATACTGATCAGCGAGACTCTAATAAACCGGCCTATGTTTCGTGACTCCTATGAACCTAGAGCTCTGATACCAACTATTCACGATCCCAGTTCACCCTCCCTGAACATGTCGTGATGGCACCTAGTTCCTACAACTAGGTAAGCCTAACAATGCGGAAATCAAAACTTAACTTGCAAAATGATTTAATAAAACTAAGCATATTAAAATAATAACAGCATAAGAGGCCGTCCGGCCTATATAACTCAAACAAAATACGAAAGTCTACAACTCTATCCCAAAACCCATAAACTCACGAGAACCACAGGCTAACAGAAATGTAGTACACTTCTCTAACTCCAGAATATCAAAACAACTGAGAATAAATAGAATAAACTATAAACAAAATACTAAAGCTGGAACATAATAGAGACTCTATTCTGCGGACGTGGAAGATATACCTCGAAGTCTTCGTGTAACTCCTCGCCTCAAGAATAGTGCGTCTGAGTAAAGACACCTGGACATGCACATGAAAACATGCGCAGGAGAGCATGAGTACACCACAACGGTACTCAGTAAGTGCCAAACCTATCCTTGGTTGGGCAGTGATGAGGAAGGTCAGGGCCTTACTGAGGTTAAACTATATAATAAATATGTACAGTATTAATCGGGTGAAAATAATATGAACCAACAGTGAAATAAGACATAGTTTACAAGGCAACAACAATTAAGCGATGAACACGATAAACACAGGGATGTACAGCTCAATACCAAAATGTCAAATAAGGATCTCCCATGATACCGTCCTGTAGTCCATTCCATCAACTTTCCAAGGAGCTCCCGGTTACCGTCCCGTAGTCTATCATATGAGTATATCTAAAAGATCTCCTAGTATACCATCCCGTAGTCCAACTATTAATGTGCAGGAAAGATCTACCGGAAATCTAACCTGTAGTCCCAAATTAAATATGCAGGGGGGATCTATCGGGAATCGAACCCGCAGTCCCAAAGTAAATGTGGAGGGGGTATCTATCGGGAATCAAACCTACAGTCCCAAAGTAAATATGCAGGGGGATCTATCATGAATCGAACCCGTAGTTCCAAAGTAAATATACAGGGGGGGGGGTCTATCGGGAATCGAACGCGAAGTCCCAAAGTAAATGTACCACCACAACCAGAAGATATTTATAAATACAGTAAAAATAGAAGACAAGCAACATGTAGTACTAGCCTAGAAAGCTTCACGTAATATAGTCAAGGCAACTTAGGCAATTAGACAAGTTAAGTCATCTAGACATGCTTTTCTAATCACAGATTAAACATGCAAGTAAAATAAGGCAAATACGAAAGAAACTTCGTCTCAATATATGGAGTAAAAATTGGATTTTCAACCATTAGCTCAAGTGCGCACTCATCACTTCATGTACAAGGCACTCAGTTACCAATAAACATATCCTAAGGGCATAGTTCCCCCACACAAGGTTAGACAAGTCACTTACCTCAAACCGGCTCCGAAATCAACTTGAAATCACACTTTTGCCACGAGTATCTGACTCCAAATGGCCCAATCTATTCAATTCAATTACATATTGTAAATAACAACACAAGCAACTAATTATAATATTTAATTCAAGGCTAAGGCACGAGATTATATAAAATGACCAAACGCCCCTCAAGCCAACATCTCGAAATCAAATAATTTTTAGATTTTCAGAACCCTCGTACTCTCACGAGTCTAACCATATAAGATTCCAAATTGGAGGTCAAGCACCTACTCAAAACTCAATAGTTTGGTCTACGAAGTTTTAACCATTTTTCATTCAAAAATCCGCAATTAAGGATGAATTCGTGTTTAGATTAGTGGGTTTTAAGCATAAGAGAGTAGAGAATTGTTACCCAATCTTTGCCCTCGAAAATTGCTCGAATTTTCTCTCAAATCTGAGTTCTCAAGCTTGAGTTTTAGTAAAAATGGCAAACCCTCAGATTTTGAAATTTTATATTGCCCATGCATTTTGTTCTATGAGATCGCAAGAGGAATAATGCAATCGTAGAGAGTAAAATCTAAAGGCCCAGTAAAATGGCCTATGCGAGTGCAGGCATAGCCATACGACCACAGAAGAGAGAGGAGACAGGGCTATGCGATCACAAACAACATAGTGCAATCGCGTAGAAGGAAATTAGCCCCCTCCAAAATACACTATGTGATCGCAGGGGTAAAGATGCTATTGCAGAGAACGAAAATGTCTGCAACTGCTGAAGCAAAATCTGGTGCTTTCTAAGTTCAAAATATGACCCATTGAGCATCCGAAACACACCCGGGGCCCCCGGGACCTCAACCAAAACTACGGAAATATCCCATAACATCATTCAAACTTGTATCAATCCTTAAGCCACCTAAAACAACGCGGAAACTCAAATTAATCAAGGATTTGAGCCTAAGAACTTCAAATTCCATCAAAGTACACTTTCGATCAAATACCTAACCAAAACACATCCGAATGACATGAAATTTTGCACACATGTCCCAAGTGATATGAACTAGCTACTGCAACTTCCGGAATTTCATTCCGACATCGAATAAAAAACTCACCATCGGACTGGAAACTTCAAAAATTCAAACTTCGGCATTTCAAGCCTAAATGAGCTATGGACTTCTAAAATATGTTCCGAACATGCTCCCAACCCCAAAATTACCTAACGGAGCTAACAGAACCAACGGATTTCCATTCCGAGGTTGTATTCACACTAGTTCAACTACGGACCACTTTTTAGCACTTAGGTTACAGACTAAGTGTCCCAAAACTCACTGAAACCCAACACCAAATGTCCCGGCAAACCCAAAATAGCAGAAATGAACTTAGGGAAAGCAGTTAATAGGGGATCGGGGAGTTAACTCTTAGGACAACCAAGCGGGGTCGTCAAACGTACAATCCAATTTGGCGTGATGATCTTTGCCATTGAATATCAAATTTGTTGAAGACATTTCCAAAAGACTTGTGATGTTTGTCAAACTGTGAGAACATTAGCAAGTGGGGGGATCATACGTGCATACATTTCCACGTGATTTAGTCCTGCCTCATATTGATCGCTATATATGGAAGCGTATACATCAATCGTTTTCTGATTCAAGTCCAATACCCCCAAAAGAAAGTGTGTCACAACATTATCTTCTTCAGAAGGAAGCCGACATGGAAAAAAGATTTTGTCAATTTCTATCCAAGAAATTCCACATCTACGGTTGTCCCCCTACACATATGGTGTCAGAAACAACTGATTATTATCAGCATACCAAAAGTCATCTGTAGCATCATCACTGAATCTTTATAAACAAGCACCATGTAGTTATCAAAAAGAATATAAGTAGTTGTGCTATGAAAAGCATGATTGCGAGGGTCATAGCATCCCTTCTTTCTCAGATAATATAGAGCAATATTAATATGCTTCATAAAAAGGCAAAAAAATAAAACAAATCCATCAGTCATAAAGTAATTAAAAATGATAAATTAAGAATAAAAAAATAAAAGCCTTGTGAATTATCTAACCTTATCATCAAGTACAAAACTGCTATCTGAAAAGTCAAGGAAGAATATTTTTCTATTGGTTATTTGATGATACAATTTGTAGTGGTTTTTCCTCACACAATTATCATCAACATATACATCATTTTGTCTCCTGAAAATTTTGAAAATATCAAAGTTAGAATTTAGTCTTGAACATAGCCTTTCATGTTGAAAAATTAAGGACATGTAGTCCCTAAATTTGAATTAGAAGTTCAAAAGCTAAGGACACTTGGTCCTAAAGTTTGAGTTTCATGTTCAAAACTTAAGGACTGTCTGTCCTTAACTTTGAGTATCAAGTTAAAAAGTTAAGGACATGAAGTCCTTAACTTATAGTTCCAAGTTCAAAACTTAATGACTGTCTATCCTTAACTTTGAATTCCAAGTTCAAAAGTTAGGGACAGGCATTCCTTAAGTTTGAATTAGAAATTCAAAAGCTAAGGACACTTCGTACAAAATTTGAGTTTCAAGTTCAAAACTTAAGGATTGACTGTCCTTAACTTTAGGTATCAAGTTCAAAATTTAAGGACATGAGATCCTTAACTTATAGTTTCAAATTCAAAACATAAGGACTATCTGTCCTAAACATTGAATTCCAAGATCAAAACTTAAGGATAGACAGTCCTTAAGTTTCACTTGAAGGTTCAAAAGTTAATGACATGCAGTCCTTAACTTTGAATTATAAATTCGAATGTTTAGGGCACATAGTCCTCAACTTTGAGTTACAACATCAAAATTTCAGGAGACTTAGTCCTAAAATTAGTCTTACAATCACAGAAGTTAAGGACATAGTGAAATACATTAAGGGACTTACTCTTTTTTACGACATCTCCTACTTACTCTTTTTTACGACATCTCCTTTTCTCCTTGCACAACCATGCAATGAATTTCTTCATTAATTCTGCATCTTCTGTGGAATAATGAAAAATACACCTAAGATTATATGTTGATTTTATCCAGCCTGAACTCTTCGGAGTATTTTGATCATCTGGCATCGAAGTTCCCGCTTTTCTTTCCTGATCAAAAGGAGATTTCAACTGCCAACTTAGCTTCTTGATACTTTACCTCGACCAAGCTCTTCTTCACCATTTCCTTTAACCTCCATGGTCAAAGCCCCATCAATGCTCATTTGTGTACTTGGAGGAGTATGAGAAAGAATAGAAATTGACGGACCATCATAACTAATACTGTCTATCTTTCTTTTTCTCGTATATTTGTTAATTGCTTCATCATTATTGTCCTCTGCCAGCAACACTATATATATATATATATATATATATATATATATATATATATATATATATATATATATATATATATATATATATATATATATATATATATATATATATATATATATATATATATATATATATATATATATATAATATTTAGGACACAATCAGTACCTGTCTTCTGCACACTACTTTCTTGTGTTTTTCAAGAAATAATTCGGCTAAGATATTACTCACATCATTTTCTTTTTCTTCCAATGGCACATTTTATTCATCTTGCAAGCGTTCACCCATGTGCTTCAGTTTCTTGTTGACAAGATTTTGCAAAAATATTACCAAGAGCTAACACAATTAGTACTTGTTAATAATCTTTGAAAACAAACATATATAAAATAAAATAAAACACAATCTAACTAGTTTCAATAGTCAAGATCATCCTAATTATATCATTATCTTCATTAGCATTTTCTTCAGTTCCAATATTATCGCTAAGAGAGGGAGGTCTAGAGACATCACATGTTGCCTTTATGCATTTGAAACCAATCTCACTTTTGCTTGTTCCTTCAGTATTTTCTATTTCTTGAGATTGTATTCCACTTTTCTCTTGATATTCCACTCATCCTTCTTCCCTTGCAGCTTCAAACATTCTGTAACATTTGCAATTAATACCCATTCTAATAATTTACTAAACTAACATACAATATATAATTAAAATTTTATCTAACCTTGATTGGAACAAATTTGAACTCCAATTTTTCTTTGTATGATAGAGGTGTAGAAAGATCATATGTTCCTTCTAAGAATTTGCATACAATCTTTCTGACTCTTGTACCCAATGGACTTGGTAAATCCTCCTGAGATTGCAATCCACATTTACAATTTTTTTTCTCCTTTCTCTTTTGGATTTTCCAAAGTTGAGGAAATGAGTCCTTAAGTATTACTTGAAGGTTCAAAAGTTAAGGACAGGCAGTCCTTAAGTTTGAATTCCAAGTTCAAAAGTTAAGGACAGACAGCCCTTAGTTACAATTACAGGTTAAAAAGTTAAGGATAGACAGTCTTTAACTTCGAATTCCAAATTGAAAAGTTAAAGACAGGTAGTCCTTAACTTATTGTTAAGTTCAAAACTTAAGGACATGAAGTGCTTAAGTTTGAATTACAAGTTGAAAATTTGAGGACATGAGTCCTTAAATTTTACTTGAAGGTTCAAAAGTTAAGGACAGATAGTCCTTAAATTTGAATTCCAAGTTCAAAAGTTACTATTACAGGTTAAAACGTTAAGGATAGACAGTCCTTAACTTTGAATTCGAAATTCCAAAAGTTAATGACAAGTAGTCCTTAACTTATAGTTTTAAGTTCAAAACTTAAGGACATGAAGTCCTTAAGTTCGAATTACAGGTTAAAAAGTTGAGGACATGAGTCCTTAAGTTTTACTTGAAGGTTCAAAAAATAATGATAGGCAGTCCTTAAGTTTGAATTCCAATCCTTAAGTTTGAATTCCAAGTTCAAAAGTTAAGGACAAGCAGTCCTTAAGTTACAATTACAGGTTAAAAAGTTAAGGATGAACAGTCCTTAACTTTGAATTTCAAATTCAAAATTTAAGGAAAGGTAGTCCATAACTTATTGTTTAAAGTTCAAAACCTAAGAGATGAAGTCCTTAAGTTTGAATTACAGGTTGGAAAGTTGAGGACATGAGTCCTTAAGTTTTACTTGAAGGTTCAAAAGTTTAGGACATGCAGTCCTTAAGTTTGAATTCCAAGTTCAAAAGTTAAGAACAGCAGTACTTAAGTTACAATTACGGGTTAAAAAGTTAAGGATAGTCACTCCTTAACTTTGAATTCCAAATTCAAAAGTTAAGGACATGTAGTCCTTAACTTATTGTTTTAAGTTCAAAACTTAAGGACATGAAGTCCATAAGTTTAAATTACATGTTGAAAAGTTAAGGGCATGAGTCTTGAAGTTTGACTTGAAGGTTCAAAATTTAAGGACAAGCAGTCCTTAAGTTTGAATTCTATATATAAAAGTTAAGGACAGATAGTCTTTAGTTACAATTATAGGTTAAAAAGTTAAGGATAGACAGTTCTTAACTTTGAATTTCAAATTCAAAAGTTAAGGAAGGATAGTCCTTAACTTATTGGTTTAAGTTCAAAACTTAAGGACATGAAGTCCATAAGTTAAAATTACAGGTTTAAAAGTTAAGGGCATGAGTCCTTAAGTTTGACTTGAAGTTTGAAAAGTTAAGGACAGACAGTCCTTAAGTTTGAATTCTATGTTCAAAATTTAAGGACATGCAGTCCTTAAGATTCAATTACAGGTTAAAAAGTTAAGGACATGTTGTCCTTAACTTTGAATTCCAAGTTCAAAAGTTAAGGACAGGAAGTCCTTAAGTTTCAATTACAGGTTAAAAGTTAAGGACAGTCAGTCCTTAACTTTGGATTCCAAGTTCAAAAGTTAAGGATAGGTAGTCCTTAAGTTTCAATTACAGGTTAAAAAGTTAAGGACAGGCAGTCCTTAACTTTGAATTCAAGTTCAAAAGTTAAAGACAGGAAGTCCTTAAGTTATAGTTTCAAGTTCAAAAGTTAAGGACACAAAGTCTTGAACTTGGAATAACTGAAATTAATCATATTATCATGATTTGATTCTCAATCTTTCTTCCTGCTACAGCTATTTTCTGATTTATTCTGGTAACTTCAGCTTGCAGATCCTTATTAAAACTCTCTGATAATCTCTAAATCAAAAAAAATAAAAAGTGGGGTAAGCAAAAAATAATCAAATAGAAAACTAATGGTATTCAAAGGCAGAAACACATACTGTAATAAATTCCTTAAGTATGGCTTCATCAAATTGTGTGGAAGAAGGCCCTGAGCTTTGATCTTGTGAAATTGGCTCCTCCAGCTAAGAGGCTCTGTATATTCCTCTTCAACAGCAATAAATGGTGACACCTCAATCAACTTATATAACTATTATATGACAAAAAGTAAACATAAAGTTTTCATAACTAAAAAAACTAAACAAAAAAATAGCTTGTAATTACATTAACTTACATTTTCATTATGGAAGTATTTTTTACAAAGAGAATCAAACTATGGAGATTTCATTTCCGAATAATATAACATTCGAGGATAACCAGACAAATTGTTTTTCTTGGAAAATAGGAATTACTTCCATAATCCAAACACAAAATACAAAAGGAAGCCAAGTATAGTGTAGCTATCCTTGTCTGTATCTTTGTCTTTCTCTTACTCAATATCATTCTCATTCGTCTTCAAACAACTCTTCAATGATTTTAATAGCGTGTCATAAGAAAGAGAGCCCCAGTTGAAAAAAGAGTAGAGTACATCATCGTCGACAATTTTCATTATCTGCTCGGAAACATTCCTATTCTTCTGCTTGCCCATCAAAACAGATTGAACAAAACAAATTGTTGCCAACTTTACAGCATCATCATCACTACCTACAAATGACGAAGCTGTACCATTTGGGTGACTAGAAATAAAATTAAACAAATCAGCCAACTCAATTCTATCCTTTTCGGGGAAATAGACTTTCGAAAGCCTATTCTCTTTCTCATGTAAACCTTTGATGTCCAGCGAGGAATAACACTTCAAACCAGTAATTAAATTAAATGCATCACGTGTAAACTTAATTTCACGGTCAAATACCTTGAATGTCATCGAATCAGGGTTAGTATTCATAATTTCTGAAAGCAATATACAATGAATAAGTTTACCACAGAACTTCTTTGTAATTGGAAGAACTTGCCGAAAATACCATCCCTCAACTTCTTCCACTGCCTGTTTGACAAAAAACTTTTAATTGTTTCCTTATATTGTAAATCTCCTTTCCAATAAACCATAAAATTACGCCAATTATCAAACTTGAACACACGATCTTCTTCCATTATCACACTACAAATAAAGAAAAAGAAAACAAAGATTAGGACTTATAGTTAGTTGGAGGGACTTGGTCCTTAACTTCAAGTTTCACATAAAAAAAGTTAAGAACAAGCAGTCTGTAACTTAAAGTTTAAAGCTTAAAAGTTAAGGACAATAGGTCTTGAACTTCAAATTTGTAGTTCAAAAGTTAAGGACAGTTCATAAGTTTGACTTGCTGGTTAAAAAGTTATGGACTTGAAGTCCTTAACTTATAGTTCAAAGTCGAAAACTTAAGGACTCCTCTCCTTAAGTTTGATTTCAACGATTAAAAGTTAAGGACAGGAAGTCCTTAACTTATAGTTTCAAGTTTAAAACTTAAGGACTGTCTATCCTTAACTTTGAGTTTTAATTTCAAAAGTTAAGGAAAACATTCCTTAAGTTTGACTTGCTTGTTCAAAAGTTATGGACAGGAAGTCCTTAACATATAATTCAAAGTTGAAAACTTAAGGACTCATGTCCTTAACTTTGATTTCAAAGATTAAAAGTTAACGACAGGAAGTCCTTAACTTATAGTTGCAAATTTAAAACTTAAGGGCTGTCTGTCTTTAACTTTGACTTCTAAGATCGAAAGGTAAGGACAACAGTCCTTAACTTTGACTTGTTGGTTAAAAATCTATGGACAGGAAGTCCTTAACTTATAGTTCAAATTTGAAAACATAAGGACTCATGTCTTTAAATTTGATTTCAAAGATTAAAAGTTAAGGACAGGAAGTCCTTAACTTATAGTTTCAAGTTTAAAACTTAAGGACTGTCTGTCCTTAACTTTGAGTTTTAAGTTTAAAAGTTAAGGACAACAGTCCTTAACTTTAACTTGCTGGTTAAAAAGTTATGGACAGGAAGCCCTTAACATATAGTTCAAAGTTGAAAACTTAAGGACTCATGTTCTTATTTTTGATTAAAAGTTAAGGACTTCCTGCCCTTAACTTATAATTTCAAATTTAAAATTTAAGGACTGGTTGTCCTTAACTTTGAGTTTTATGTTCAAAAGTTAAAGATAACAGTCCTTAAATTTGACTTGCTGATTAAAAAATTAAGGAAAAGCAGTCCTTAAGTTTGAATTATACATTCAAAAGTTAAGGACAGACAGTCCTTAACTTTGAGTTCCAACTTGCAAAGTTAAGGACACTTGGTTCTGAACTTCAAATTTCAAATTCTAAAATTAAGGATACATAGTCCGTAACTTCAACTTTCAAATTCCAAAGTTATGGACACTTAGTCCTTAACTTCAAGTTTCAAGTTCAGAAGTTAAGGATACTCAGTCCTTAACTTTGAGTTCCAACTTCAAAAGTTAAGGTCATTTGATCCTTATCTTTCATGAACACAGTTAACTAAAAATTCAGAAACAATGTAAGCTTATGATTTTCTACGACTATTTTTATGAAATGTACTTACATAATCAAATATATTGAATCAACCACAAACACATTACACATTTCAGCACCAAAAATTTCTGAATAACAACATCACAAAAATATGCTACTTCTCCAACACTGAATCAACTTATAATGATTATTTTTGAAATTTCACACATACTTGACAGGGCATTGAACGCGATTACACATATAGAAAAATAAAATGCATAAAACAAAAAAACTACCAGTTAGATCGATTGATTCAGAAGATGAAGAATGAGAAAGATTAACTAAAGATCGTCTGCATGCGAGGATGATAGAGTGCAGAGAACACGCAAAATTAGCCATCTCTCAAATTTCCCTCTTCTTAATGAAAAAATGAGGGTTTTTGGGTCTTTTTGCATATGAAGGAAGGGTAAAACAGTCTTTTCTCTATTAGTAGTGACTATTTTTGCTGAGCATCATAATTAGTGGATAAAAATTAAAGACACCCTTAATTAATGACTACTACACGCCATTTTTACTTAAAAAACAAAAAGAAAAGCAATTTAACACATAATCCACAAGAGGAACTATGGAGTTTAGTTCTCTTTATGCTCGTATTCGTAGTTCCGTTTGAGTTAATTTTTAATAGTAGTAAAAAAATAAAACCAAACCATTATATCAATATCCTTTTCTTTTATTGATTTTTATTTATAAAAAGACTTAATTACTCGCACCATTACATTTATTAAATCAATAAGTGTATGCTATGTATTTTTTACATAACTTTTATTACTTTTATACGGTTAATTGATACTTATTCTTATCGCAATTTATCGTTAAACTATGGTAAGTTAGCATGAATTTTTTGCATGTACCAAATGTAAATTGTTTGCTTTTGAAAACGGTAAGATGATTTAATTTTCTTTAATGAAAAATATCAACTTATATTGCTTCCCCTACAAATTTATATAGCATTCTAATAATTCATTTAGAATTGGCCTAATAATGGAGTAGTTATTATAACTTCTATAGTCAAATCAACTAAGTTCTTGAATGAAATAAAAACATGGAGATTCCAGCGGTTTGGGAAAAAGATTACTTAAAAAATTCTTAAACGGATAGTAACTAAGACGGAGTATATATGCTGGTTAATAGGATTTTTAATTTTTTAAACGGATCGGAGTTACACGCTCACAGCTGTAAAATTAGTTTCCAAAAGTGGGAATAAGAATGTGTCTTTATATATTCCTAAACCCACCTTGGACTTCTCAAACTTAAGATACGCTATTTCTTATTCTTGTTTGTTCATTCGCATTCTAAAAAGTGTTTTGTGCCATTTTTCTTCAGTCTTCAACAAAGAAGGGAAGTCATGGAGAAGAATGGTCAATTTCGTCCATCTGACACTGAATTGATAATGCAATTGCTGAAGTTTTTGGCTGGAAAATGCTTGCCAACTGAAGGATTGATTGGCTTTGCAGATGTTTACAGTAAAGAGCCATGGCAATTAATTGGAGACACCAAGAAAACCCATTATTTTCTCACTCAATTGAAGAAGAAGAAGCCCACTGATACCAGATTCAACAGAACTACCTGTAATGGGACTTGGACACAGCAGAATAAAGGCAAGGAGATTCTTGATGAGGATGAGAGTCTCATTATTGGGTATAAAAGAAGCTTGAGTTACAAGAACAAGAAAGATTCTTTTTTGAATGGCCGTTGGTTGATGATGGAGTATTTCTTGGCTGACTCTCTTCTTCAGCAGTTGAAATCTAACGAAGCAAAAGAATTTGTAATCTGTGCAATTAAGAAAAACCCCAGATCAGAAATCCGAGGAAACAGTATTGCTACTGTTGTAGAATATAAGAGGTTCATTGACCGTGTCTTGCAAGAACCCTCACAACAGAGTACTATGATTTTCTCTAAGAACAATCCTATGATGTTGGAGAGTACCTCGTCTGATACTTTTTCTGTGGAACAATTAGAACCAAAGGATGGAATGTTGGTTCAAACTGATTCTGATGGATTCTTTGGAATGCTGAACATGGAAAATTATAGGAAGGATGAGGTGGAAGTTTATTGGAATTCTATATTGGATTTTGGGGATCATGGTTTAGTGCAGAATGACTTGCTTTACTAATTCTGGAAAATTTAAGCTTGGTAAATTTTTGAAAAGGGTATGTTTTATTCTTGAGTTTCTTTGAAATCCAAGAAAACTTTTTTTAGATTAGGGTACTTTTAGTTGGTATATCTCTGAAATTTTAGGGATATTTAGATTATGTTGGTGTTAAAATAACAACCGACACATTTTTTTCATCATCGATTTTGTGCAAATGTAGATGATGTTTTCATTTTCTCAAGGTCTCAGTGACTCTTAGAATTCAATTCTTATTGTTTATAATGAAAAGTTCAATTATGAAAGATGCTCTTTTTTATTTTGCTTTTGCTCATTTGTTGATGTCCAGTTTCTTTGATCTGTTTGACATTTTTCTCTTGACGTTCTGTTTTCCTGTTTATAGAATTTTATTGTTTCACTATTTATGCTTTGTTGGTAGAGGATCACTCTTCTTATTATCTGTAATATCAAGCTGCTAAAAGTAAGACAACAGCAGCAAATAAGAAAAGTCAAATTAATTTAGTACCTGAACAAAAAGTTCCATTTGTAGCAACGAGTGTAGGAGGCTTTAAGATGACACTTAACAGCATGCATTGACTGCTGATGTTGAGCTATACAATTTTTGGCATCTGAAAGTAATATTGTTCACTCTCCGTTAACAACATCGAATTTGAGAGTTGTCATTTTTGCATGTATTGTTGGCGAAATGGCTAACTTATGGAATGTTCTCTTGTAAACTTCATTTGTGCACTCTGTTTTACCTTAAGTTGCTTCGCTGTCATTGTATTTGCTCTTTCAGCATCTTTTACTCTTCTCTAATACTCTCTTACCAACAATTTTATAAAGTCATATTCTCTCCGGAGTAGCTTCTATTCGATGGACTCTCTAAATGTTTCTCCAACTTCTAGCATTAAACTTAAAAACAGATTCAGAAAAGGGACCTGGAACATTCGAATTCAGAAACAGGATGAGGAAATCTTAGCAAGTGGAGAAGAAAATCGATACAGTATGTGATCTGGATGAATGGAATGAAAGAGTTAACAAATAGGTATCTGTATGTTGGTGTCAAGTAACACCAATGAATTTTTTCATCATCGGTTTTATGCAATGTAGATAATGTTGTCATTTTCTCGAGGTCTAACTCTTAGAGTTCTTGTTGTTTATAATGAAAAGCTTCATTATGAAAGTTGTACTCTGCTTTTGCCCAGTTGTTCCTGTTCTGTTTTGGCCTTTTTCCTGTTTTAATAATTTTGTTGTTCACTTTTTTTATTGTTGTTTATAGGATCAGTCTGCAAATGATCTTTCTATCAAACTGCTAAAAGCTTAGGTTTCCAAGAAACCACAGTTTATTACGTTGCAAGATTTATCTAAAACTTAAACTATAGCTTGCATTATTTCATGTTAATATCGTGCTTCCCTCATATAGAACCAACTGCAGTTTACTTTGATTATTTGGAGAGTTATTGCCAAGGCACCATTGCCTTCACTCCAGGTAATTTCTTTTTATAGTTTTAATTTCAGTTCTCTTCAGTACATTGAGATCTTTTCATCAGCTGTCTTTCTATGGGGTTATGCTATTCTTTCAACCAAAGACTCACACTGCAAAGACAAAATAACACATTCTCTTTTAGCTGTCTTTCTACAGCGTTGCTTGCACCTGGAGTACATGATTGGTTATGCCATAGTGTCTTCACAGACATCCACTTTGTTCACCAAGGAAGGTGTTACAAGCTTCTTTGCAATGTTTCATTGCCATCTCTATAGTGCTCCCTTGTTCCTATATATGACTGTATTTTGGCTCCTCACTGTGACTAGGAAACCTTCGGGCATCACAATGCTTCAAAGAATTCGAACGAGAATTTTCGTGTCTATAGTTGCCATTGTAACTGCAGCCATACAAACTGCTCTAGAGAATGGGCTGGTCAACAATCCGATGGCAACTGTTCCCATGAGCATCTGGAGGTTAGTACCTCAGTATATACTCTATGGCATATCTGATGTATTCACCTTGATTGGTCTGCAGGAGTTCTTCTATGATCAGGTGCCCGAGGAGCTGAAAAGTGTAGGTATTGCTCTGTATCTCAGCTTAATTGATGTAGGTAACTTCTTGAACAGTTTCCTCATCTCTTTTATTGCAAAAGCCACTGCCAAAGACGGTCATGATAGTTGGTTTTCAGATAACTTGAATCGGGATATCTTGATTACTTTTATTTGCTTCTTTCTGGGGTGAGTGTTTCATCATTCACTTTATTCTTGTACTTTGCAAGGTCTTATATCTACGAAATTGGAAGTGCAATATGAAAGATGTACTGTGGGATAACTTTATTCGTGGAGAATTAAGATGAAAGTGTTGTACTGTCTTGTTCGTGTTTCTAGTAGTCGGCCTAGTGATTATTTAGTACAGTGCACTGCATCGAGGAATTACACTAGGAGGTTACAAGCCCGGTTTCTTTGGAGGAGCAATAGAGTCCAATTTTTCTTTTTTCTTTCAAAACCGAGAATACCTTGTGTGTTAGCTGGCCTAACTCTAATGTGCTTACAGGTCCGTAACTCTGAGGGCTATGGGCTCGTCTCTCTACCTTGCTCCCACTTACATACCAAGTTTCAATCATTTATCGGGTTTTAACTCGTGACATATATCTGACCTTCATTTTAAGGTCAGCGTCCTTACCGCCGAATCAAATCCCTGGAGGCAGGGTTAGTTCCTACTTTTGATTGTGTTTATCTAGTTTTTTTTTTTTTTTTTTTTGGGGGGGTGGGGGGGGGGGGGGGGCGCCCCGTTGATTTGGTGGTGAGGCAAGTAAGCAAAGAGGTGGGAATTAAGGGAAGAAAATCTCATCTGCCTAACTTTGATGGGCAGGTTATCAAGAACATATACTAGTGGAATAGTCAAAGGTCTGCATGTATTCAGTGTAGGTGGTGTCTTTTCTCAAGGTCCCTGTGACTCTTTGAGTTCATTCTTATTGTTTATAATGAAGAGTTCAATTATGAAAGATGCTCTACTTTGCTTTTGCCCATTTTTTGATGTCCTGCTTCTTTGATCTGTTTGACATTTTCTCTTGATGTTCTGTTTTGGCCTTTTCTTGTTTTAAGAATACTCTTGTTCACTCTCTTTTCTTGTTGTGTATAAGATCTGTCTGCTTATGATCTGTCATATCAAACTGCTAAAACTTTAGTTTCCTAGGAAATCACACACTATTATATTACTAGATTTATCTAAAACTGAAACTATAGCTTTGAGTGTTGGTATGCTACTATTTCCGCATCACTCCCCATTGAAACAACTGCAATTTACTTTCAAGATTGGAGTGTTTTTGCAGATGCACCATTCTCTTCACTCAAGTTAATTTGCTTTTTTTACTCCTTTTGCAGCATTAATTTCTATAACGTTTTTTAAAGAAAAAAAACCAAGTCATCAAGCCTGATACTTATGTATTTGGTTTATTGTGAACCATCATAAAGGTAGATAGCAGGGAAAACAAGCAATTTCCCTAGTTCTAATCTGGGTGATGTTCATAGCATCACTATATAATGGAATGAAGGCTATGGTACCTAATTATGAGAACACATTTTACCAACAACAACATGCACCTGACAATAAGGTTGTGCTGCAAAGGATGACCAGCTATTTTTGGTTGTCCACCAATTGTTGGAGCCAAATACAGCTAATACTAATGTTAACCTGTATTTGTAGACATTCTTCAGAAAGCTGTATAAAACTTTTTAAGTAGATGACTGAGCATTTATGCAGTAGTATTATTTTGACTGATTATGCCTTTAGTCAGAAGTCAATAAACCCAACTATGCCAAGGTATGAGGGCAAAGCGTTATAGAGAAAATCGCAATACCAATGAACTGTTTTGAATAATCCTTTGGGATATTATTTTTAGCTCAAAATGGAAAAAAAATCCGATTATTAATATCTGCAGCACTTCTATTCTCTTTTCTCCAAAGTATTTTGCTGCTTCTGTGGTTGCTTCCTATAGTGTTTCTGTGTTAAATTAGGTACTTCATGTTCTCTTGATGTTCTCTTTTGGCCTTTTCTTGTTTAAAGAATATTCTTGTTCACTATCTTGTGTTGTTGTGTGTAGGATCAGTCTGCTCATAATCTGTCATACCAAACGGCTAAAACTTTAGTTTCCAAGGAAATCACGGTTTATTCCATTACAAGATTTATCTAAAACATAAACTGCACTACTTCATGTTAGTATGCTACTATTGCGCTTCACTCCCATAGAGAAAACTGCAATGTTCTTTCATGATCAGAGTGTTGTTGCATGCACCATTCCCTTCACTCCAGGGAAAACAAGTTCTTGTAATTACAAGTAGTTTCCTTAGTTCTAATCTGGGTTATGTTCATAACATTACTATCTTATAAATTTCTCGCATGAGGTGGTAGCTCCACAACAGCGTGAGAGGTGTTGTCCTCTTTTTTCCACCAAAGTAAACAAGCCTGTTGTGAAGTATTTCCTCTCTTGTTGGAACCACAAGCTGTTGTGAAATAGTGCAATAACTCAAACGCTGCTGGAGCATGGAGGCATAAATGTTGTATTGTCTCCCATTGAGGCTTCGTGCAGCACCAACATCTCGAAGACTCCTCTTTGCTGCAAAATGTCATCTAGAGTTAGCTTCCTATTACATACCCTCCATAGCAAAAAAAGCTCATCTTATATGTGTAGTTTTCCTCTTTACATCTCCTAACCAGATCCCATGCTGGAGAGTTGAGAACCATAGCAGATTCCATTAGCATCCAAATTGTGAGCACATAATTTTTGCCTTGCTCGAAATGTTCCTATAGAATCTTCAAATTTAGGATTTTTTTCTTTTATTATTTGAACTTTTAGGAATTAATTGTGTGATTTTGTGTTTATTTGCATTTTTGTGCATTTTTACTTAATATAATTCATAAAAAATACAAAATAGCATGTTTGCATTTAGGACTTAATTTTTGCATTTTTAGGTTATTAATTAATTAATATTGAAAATAAGAAAAAAATAACAAAAAATGGTTATTCTTACATTTGTTTAATTTTCTTTTGAAATTTAGAATTTAGGTTATTTTAGAGGTTAATTAATTTATTTTGTGGATATAAATCTGGTTAGGTTTATTTTTTTTTTATTATTAAAATTTGAAAAAAAAATATAATAATAAATAAAATATAAAAAAAAGAGAAAAATACATAAATTGGGTCTCTTAATTAAATACCCATGATTTGGGCCACAATTTCGGAGCCCAAACCACCAGACCCATCAAATTAACCCGAACCCAAAGTCCTCTACCCGGTCCAGGAACGTCCATGTCAAAACGGTGTCGTTTACACCAAACGGATCTGAGCGATTGATAATTTTAATCAGACGGTCGAGATACGGGGGGTGTTACACTTTATAAAGGTCTCATAATGCCCCTGCCCAGAAACATCGTACCTTGTCCGTAATAACCCTAATCCCACCGGTGTAA
Organism: Nicotiana benthamiana; assembly: GCA_034376525.1. NCBI lineage: Eukaryota > Viridiplantae > Streptophyta > Magnoliopsida > Solanales > Solanaceae > Nicotiana > Nicotiana benthamiana. The sequence goes on from CM067326.1 coordinate 45,792,932, forward strand.
CACCGTCTCTCCAACGTCCGCCGTCGGCGGTGTGACTCCAAATTCACCCAAATTAACACCACTTACTCCTCGTCTTCTCCTCTTTCCAACCCCCCACAAATCAACCCTCAAACCCCAGCCAAACTTCTCGAATATTCATCCAAAGGAGCGGCTATTCCGCCGTCCACGGCGGTGCCAACTCCAATGTCCATCAAAAACACACCCTATACTCCCCTAACCTCCCCCATCCCTAATCCCTAACTGGATTCTTTCAAATAGCTCTGAAACCTCTCGAATTTCAAATCTAAAATTTGACTAATTTCGAGATGGACTGTCAAAACCATACTTGAGTTCCCAAATGAAGTTGCATGTTCGTTTTGCCAAAAACAAACATGTAACTCTGTTTGGGGATTCAAGTCGAAACCAACCAAGTTTTCTTTGAAGGCCTAGTCAGTGAGTTTACCTTCATTTTCGTTTGTTTTCATTTTATTTTTATTTCTCTTGTTTAATAATTAGGTTTTGTATTATTTCTTATTTTTTCTAGGGAACGTTTTTATCACGTTTAGTTCCTAGCTACCTGAGTATTCATTTCCTTTTAGATTTGATTTCTGGTTTCTATAATGTTTTATTTATTAATTGATTCATATTTTTATTTCTCTTCAAATGATCTTGTTTTACATTATTGTTTGATTTATTTTATAGTTCAGTTAGAAATTTCTGATTATTCATTCTGCTTAATTGAACTTGATTGTACTTTTGTTTAATTAGAAGTAATTTTCAGTCAATTTAGTATAGTGTTGGTGGTAGCTAAAAATCTAGGTTCATTGATTTTAATAATATTTGATTTCTGTTGTTAATTGATATTAGTTTGTTTGGATATAGCTTTTTAGTTTTGGTTAGTATAAACTAAAATAATCAGTTCAAATTTGAGTGTTGTTTGGGTATAGTTGATTAATCCAATAGTGACTGACCATAGTAAAATTGAGACCAAGGGGGTTTGGTTTAGTTGATGTAGGTCTGGTAATTTCAAGATAAGGGTAAGGGTAGTACAAATATTCCATAAATAGAAAATAATGCAAGAACACTATAAATCCTTCTAGAATAGGACTGAAGTGATAACTCTAAGGCTATAATGTAATGACTTGGCTAACACGTCAAGAATCTAGGGACTAAGCTAATAAGATCTAGTTAGGAAGAGGGACTAGTGGTTAAAACAAAATAAAGGGGTTGCCCTAAGATTTGGCTATAAAAGGGTACCCTAGTGCCTTCATTCACAAGGTTTACACAGTCTGAAATCTCCTTAAAAAATTCCAGATTTTGAAGTCTGTATAATCTCAAAAATTCCTCAAAAACTTCTAGAAATTCCAAGTTATTAAAATCCTGAAATTCTCTGAAATCGCAGAAGCTTTACTATTCCATTAGATCCTTGTTCCTTAGAATAATTCCAACTCTCATCTTGTCCAGTAGAAGTTTTAGCTACATAAGCTAAAAATGACCTGAAATATGGATATTTGAAGTGTTAAGCCTTCAGTACTTGTCTTGAGTTCAATTTTAAGCTGGTTGGGTGTTTATTTAAGCTATTTTAGTGGTTTTACTGATTTGGTTTGTTATTAAATCTTTTTGGGTTGTTGATATTATTCCTGGGTTCACAACCAATCATGAGCTACTGATTTCTGTTGATTATATTGCTGCTTGAGTTTGCTGACCCTCAGCTTTTGTTTACTCAACTTTCAGGTACACTTCTTAAGCCTGAAAGTGTAGAACTCAATTTGGGACATGAAATGAAGTTTGTTGCGCAAAATTATCTTTAGATCTGTTTCGAGTAGCCTTTTTATTTGATTAAATATGCAATGTAAATAAATTTGGGACTGTTTTGGACTGTATAAAATTTTACATTTCTGGCCTACTAATTTAGAATTGAATCACTACATGCCTGCTTAAAATATGAACTCCAGGAGTCAATCTTTTTCAGTATCAGTTTCTTACGTTGTATTAGTTTAGCGTCTCTTTGATTACAGTCATTATTATGAAATACTGGATTAAGCACATTGCTATACTGATGAGTTGAATAATGTGATGAAGTCGGAAGTCAAATAAAGTCTCGTTTATGACCTGAAGAATACTTGTTGTTCTTTTCTTTTACAACACAAACTATTTGTTCAGTGTGTCTATAACTGATGCTATTGAATGCTACAAAAATGAGAATTGGGCTCATTTAGGAGCTCAGCGTGTCAGGGCTTTATTCAACAGGCCAATATAGTTTGCTAAATGGCCTCTTGTGGAGATTAGATCAATTTTCATCCTAGGCCAGCAGCCCAATATGCTGAAGGACGAGTACACCTTCCTCATGCTAATTTAATTTTACAATATATGTTTGATCCTTTGAGTTGGGTAGCAAGACCAAGTGATAATTAATTAAGTCTTATTATGAGACGTATCCCATAAAAAATAGATGTTTGTTCTAGGATTGACCTTTAAAATAGCAAAACAAGGTGCGCCGCGTTAAACGGAACCAATAAATTGCTTGGCCCTCTTTAAATGTTTTATATTAAAATACTTAGAAATTTGGGATATGCCGTTTAGCGAACTTCATGGCTTCCTGCAAAGATAATAAAATACGTAGTTGCTTTAGGCACGTCTTTAATAATCTTACCTTCCCAAATATGGGTGCACATTTATGTGACCCGAATCCAATTCTCAATAAAGTTGAAATATGTCACAAACCGTGGGTGCATTTATGTGACGTGGTTCGCGGCATGTTTTAACGATATTGCGAATTTCTTTACAAAAATATTAAAAGCGGTAAAGCAATTATTTAAAATTACACCATAGGTTGAACATGTATAAAAGTCAGAATCTCAGCCAATCGCAATAGTTTAAGCGAGTGTGCTAGAACTACGGGATCCGAGGATGCCAAACACCTTCCCTCGGGTCAACAGAATTCCTTACTTAGAATTTCTGGTTTGCAGACTCCATTTGGGCAGTCGAAAAATTTCCTCGATTTGGGATTCTAATTAAACTGGTAACTTGGGACACCAAAAGCCAAACCTATCCCAAGTGGCGACTCTAAACAAATAAATAATCTCATTTTGAATAATGTCACTTTAATTGGAAAGACTCCCTTATACGTTTTATGCTTCGGGGTATCCGTGTAAAAAGGAGGTGTGACAGCTCTGGTGACTCTGCTGGGGAATGAACCCAGAATCTCTAGTTTAGGGTTCAAGAATTCAAGCTTAAAATAACTTTTATATTTGGCTTTTCTGATTTCATTACATGTTCCATGTTATAAGTGCTAAATGCTTTATCACTTTGATATTGAATGAATTGTATATAAAATATTACGAAACCCTTCTCTCCTTATCTTCGGGGATGTGCTCGCTGGTCGAGACTCCCTATTCTGTTAGTGTCATACCTTGAAATAAGAAATAGGCTCGGACAAGCCACTAAGCCGGACGATCTTGCGGGTCCCCGGTACGTAGCCCCTTTCCTCGACTTGAGTTATTCGCTCGGGCACACAGTCTAGGACAAATACAAGGTTTTGAACTTAGTATAACAAGACCTCATGCCGGATCCTTAGTAGAATTGTTTGGTTGCATCATGTGCATTTGACTTAGAGGACTCAACACATGGGTTGGGTCCGTCTAGGATAGGTGACTCGAAATGAAAAGACCATCCTGATGCATATTACATGCTACTTGCGCATTTATTTGCTTTGGATTTGCATGTTGACCGGCTTGTGACTAAGGAGAGAAAAATTGAGAAAATAGTGGTATTAAGGCTGGCTGAGAGTTACTATTTGTTTTACAAAACCAATGCTCAAATAGCGTCGAAATGCTGTCGGTTTTTTGAAAAAAAAAGAAAGAAAAGAGAAAAAGGAAAAAAAACAAAAGAAAGACATGAAGCCTCTTCAACAAATATTTGTTTTTACAAATGTTTTGCCCGAACTACGCCAGTATGATTCTCGGCTGGTACGAGATGCGTAGGCAACCCCTATCGGGTCCAACCTCCCTTTTTGCAAAAATAGCCAAAACAAAGAAAAACAAATGTCAAATTTTTATTTGGTGTCCTAAATAAATCGGGTGATGCCATTGTTGTCCAGAATAGCCAGATGTTCCCGAAAGGGACGCCAGAAGGCTGATTTTGTACAAACGACCGCCTTTTGGTCTTTTCTTTTTTTTTTTGCCAGTAAGCAGGCACAATCTTATAATCTTCCTCCGGAAGTACTGAAAGGCCGTATTCGCAAAATTGGGTTTTTGATTTTAGAAAATAAATTTCATAAACGAAAGGGTCAATTTTTTATTTTTGAAGTCAAATAGGAATAAAGTCATAAGTTTCTAATTCGCCCTAATAAATGTGCAGGATGAGCACAATCCAAAGCGAACATTTTTCATTCGTAAGAAGAATCCCTTTGGAGTTACGACTGTGGTGGAATGATTTAGGTATAGAAGAGCAAGATGAGATGAAGAAATAGTTGGGGGACCTTCCTGGGTAATTGGAGATTGCACTCCGAGGAGATATCATAAGAGCGTTGGTCACGTGCTGGGACCCGGCGCACAATGTGTTCCATTTCTCAGATTTTAAGCTTACCCCGACTTTAGAAAAAATAGCTGGGTACATCGGAGATTCCGAACTTCCTCTGAGATATAAGTATTTGGTCGCTCCAAGAGTTATAGTAGTGCATAAATTATTAGATACCCTAAAAATAAGCAAAGTGGTACACGACTCGAACCTGGCGGCAGGGTTTTGCACCTTTTCATTCCTATATACCAAATATGGTCACATAGGGGGGTTCAACAATCCAGAGAACAAAATCTGCAGCAAAGAAAATCGTGTCAAATGGGAATAACACAGACGTTTCGCTTTTATGGTGGTTTCCCTAGGGCTTCTGGTGTTTCCAAGGAAAGACGGGCACATCGACCTAAAAATAGTAGGGGTTGTCTGCACTCTGTGAACTCAAGCCCAGTGCACACTCGCACCTATGATAGTAGCTGAGATCTTTCGCGCTCTCACAGCTTGAAAGGACGGGAAAGATTTCTTCGAGGGGTGCAATCTATTATTGCAAATGTGGATGACCGAGAACCTATGCCACCGTCCCCAATTTATGAGCTATGGGTCCGTAGAGAAAACTTGTATAGAGGAATTTTACACAAGAATTGAAGGGCTGAGTTTTGCCGAAGGAGTAACAAGATGAATATCTTACTTTCAGTCCCTCACTGCCGGTCAAATAGAGTGGACGCTAGGATGGTTGTCCGTGGACGAGATCATATACATGCCGGCAACAAAACCTCATTTCCTTCTGATGGGTCTTAGGAGTATCCTGCCTTATGCCCCACACCGGGTCTTAAGACAACTTGGAAGGTGCCAGATAGTGCCAAAAGATGAACATCTCAGTATCCGGGAAGTTGAGATTGGACCTGATGGTCAGTTCAACGAAGCAACAGTCCATAAAATCTTGAATGAATGCCAATACCTAACGGCAAGCACTTGTGTACGGGATCGGTCCAAAGGCAAAGTGTCGCCAGGATACCTTGCTTGGTACATAAGAGAAATTGAGTCTGAGAGGCCAGCCAAAAGGCCCCATCTCCAAGAATTTGTTGAAGCATTGCAAGAGCAGTGGGACTGGTTGGTTAAAGAACACGAGTATAAGGCTACGATAAGCAAACTGGAGAACCAGGTCATGAATTTGCAATTCGAGAAAGATTTGCAGGCAGCCGCAGAAGAGGGAGAAAAGAAGAAACTGGTTAAGGAAAATGAAATCCTTCAGGCTCAAATTGAGAAGATGAAAGTACAACGAAAATCCCCCTTCCAGAGTGCCAAGGTTGCAAAACTTATAGACGGCTTGAGACAGAAGGTGGATGACTACAACTTTGATTTGAATAAGGCAGAAAAAGAGCTAGCAAGGCTCGAAAACAATTGGCTGAAAATACGGTAGAACGAGCACGACTGGTCAGGCAATTAAAAGAAGGGTTCGACGGTGAGGTGACAGGGTTTAAGAAAAGGCTCGTCATCGTAGAAAACAAAATGCTCAAACAAGCAAAAGAGTTCAAAATTGAAAGGGAACATTGTTACACAGCATTGGCACAATTAGAATTGGATTTGCAACAGCATCAAAAGTAGGATCAAGTTGTCAAACAAATTTTGGGAGCCAGAACCGAGCAGATTTGGCGGTTATTGCAAGAGAAAGGTGTCATACGAGAAAGAATAAAAGGAATCGCTCACTACATCACAATGAAATGTAACAACAATGAGGACATGCCAAGATCTATGTTCTTTGCCAGCGTGATGCTTTTTGTTCACCGCGTAATGGAAGATCTTCATCACCTCCAAGGGGATTTAGCTAGTAGACTTGCAGAAAGGCCGAATGATGCCTCGCGGGCTCCAAGAGCAATTGAAGCCCTAATGTATTCGTGATTTCGGAAACTATATTTTTCTTTACAGTCTGTCAGTTTGTCTTAGAGTTTGTATTTTCTTTTTACACATGGTTAATTGTTCTTCAAGTCAGTAGTTCTTCTTATGTCAGAGTCTGCTAGTTGCCTATCTAAATCCGTCAGTCTTTGTAACCGAAGTTTGTTATTATGAAAATCAAAAATTCTAAAATATTATATTGCTTCACTTTCATTTTTAATGAACTACGCTCGGTCTGATTTATGCAGGGCATGATACTTAGGCAATATTCATAGGATTCGACCATAATCTCATAAACAAAAATAAAAAGCCACAAAACGAAAGAGGGAGGAATGAAAAGAAAGGAAGAAAGAAAGAAAACCCCAAAACAAAAGGAAAATCAGAGAGGTAGAAAATACAAAAAGGGGGAAAGCAAGAAAAATAAAAAGTGGAAATCAAAAGGGAAAATTGGAATAAAAGACGGGATGACACACGCAACCATCGCAAGCATGTAGACATTTATTAACTGAGGTGCATCACGCCCCAATGTGTGATTCCTTAGTTGTTATTTGTCTCAAACTAACCGTTTGTTGCTTTTAAAACTCCAGTCCAGGTTTTAGAAATGGTGGTTGGTTTGTGGTAAATTGGAATCATATCGGTATTTCACCAGATCGAAAGGAAGCGCAGAAATGTCATCTGAAATAACTTTGCTGGCAATTCCCATCTTAGAAGATAGCCCGATTACTGGTATCCTGGCCTCAGAGTCTGCAGCAGCCGAAGAAAACAGGATCTTACGACTTAGGGTCATGGAGATGTGTGATGCATGAACAAATGGAAAAGAGCCTCCGAGTGCCATCCCTAGATTTCCTGAGCTCTTCCCAAGGTTGGGGGGCGGGGGGTACTTCCATTGTTCCCATTAGCCATCCAAACATCCTCTTGGGACAACCTACCATACCGGCCAATTTTGTTGGAGCACCTTCTGAAATTTGCCCTCAAGTGTTCACCTTTGGCAGAGTCCCCAATAGTTTTATGGCTACCCCATGTGCAGCCACCACACAGCACGTAGTGCCAAGACCCATGTTTGATCCGACAGATTTTACATTTCAAACTCCCAATTACCAAACTGAGCCTCCTCCAAACCCCACATACACCTATCCTCAACCACCATATGAACTTACACCAGTCCAGGATAAAAATCCTAAATTTCCTGAGCAAGATGATATAGCAAGAAGAATGAAGAGCCTTGAGCAGATCATGAAGAACATGCATGGCTTCAGTTGGCAAAAGAGTATTTCTTACACAAACCTGTGCATGTTCCCGCATGTACATCTTCCTATGGGATTTTAAATGCCAAAGTTTGAAAAGAATGATGGTCATGGCAACCCCATCGCTCACCTGAAAAAGTATTGTAACCAATTGCGTGGGGCAGGCGGAAAAAAAAGAACTGTTGATGGCATATTTCGGAGAGAGTCTGGTAGGCATCGCTTCAGAATGGTATATGGACCAAGACGTATCACGATGGCTTATTTGGGACGATCTTGCTAGAGATTTTGTAAGGCAATTTCAGTACAACATTGACATTGCGCCAGACAGGAATTCCTTGGATAATTTGAAGAAAAAGCCTTCAGAGAGTTTCAGAGAACATGCTATTAAGTGGCGCGAACAGGCATCGAGGGTGAAGCCGCCAATGGATGAGATAGAGATGGTCACTGTTTCTCTCCGGGTCTAGGAACCTAACTATTTTCAAAACATGATGTCGGCCATGGGAAAGCCTTTTGTGGAAGCAATCAAGATTCGAGATGGTAGAAAATGGTTTGAAAACACAAAAAATTTTGAGTCAGTCAGCCATCAGAGCAAACTCCCAGGTCATCTAAAGCGAGGCAGAGGGAGTTGCAAGGAACAAAAAGAAAGAATAAGCTTCGATGGTAGCCTCTGGTATGGGAAGACCTCATGCTCATAGTCCCATGTTCTCGGAAAGAGCCTCTCAACACTATTATCCCCATCAAGACATTCTTTATGCAATCCAGCCTTACGAAGTTATGAATGCTCAATCATTTACTCGACCGCAGCAGCAGGTCAATAGGAACTAGGCCCCGAGAAACCAGCCTCCCTAAAATCACTATAATCCCCGCCCTCCGCAAAATAATTTCCGTCGTAGGGAGCCACCCAGAAGGCAAACTTTACTCTTCTTCTAGCCTGTTTCCAACGCTGGTCCAGATGGGCCTCTTACAGCCTGTCCCTCCGAACAGACAAAACCCCGAGTCACCTTCTTACCGACAGGGTGTCCGGTGTGCTTATCATTTAGGGGCTGAAGGACACGACACAGAGAATTGTTGGACTCTAAAGCGAGCCGTGGAAGATATAACAGAACAAAGGAAAATAGTGTTGAGAGATAAAGATGTACCGAATGTGACTAACAACCCTTAACTAGCCCACAACAACGGACCAGTGATCGGGATGATCTGCAAAGACAAAGAGTTCAACCCTACTTTGAAATCCATAATCGCTATCACTGACGCAGATAAAAATCTAAGAGCGGCCTCCAATAAAGTTGAAGAAGAGAAAAAGAATAAAACCACGCACTCAGAAGTTGAAAAGAAGGTTTAAGCTAAAACTGTGGCGGCATCTATCAAAGAAACTGTCTTTATGTCCCACGGGGTCGTCGGGAAAAGCAGCTGACTCCGAGTCCCCAGAAAAGATTTGAGTTAAACAGGACTATGTACGTACCCAAAGGAACCTATGTGGTGCGAGGACCAACTAAATCTCCAAGGCTGAATGAGCCCGTGGTAGTTGGTCGCGCACCTTAGAGGCCTATGACAGACCCTTCTGTAGTCCCTTGGAACTATCAAGAAACAGTGGTAACATATAAAGGCAAAGAAGTCATTGGAGAATCTCAAGAAAGCCACCCTGTAAAGAAATACTTTGATTTGGAGGAAGTGAACAGTGCTACCCAAAGGAGATTCCCACCCAAGAAGCCGATAAGCGTCGAAGAGGCAGAGGCCTTCTTTCGAAATATGAAAATGCAGGACTATGAAATAGTGGACCAGCTCAGGAAATCCCCTGAACAAGTCCCTTTATTATCCTTGCTGATGGATTCTCCATAGCACCAGAAGGTGTTGGCCAAAACTCTCAATGAGGCTTACGTGCCGGTTCAAACCTCTATGGAACAATTGGAGAGAATAGCGGAAAGATTCTTCGTTGTTAATCAAATTACATTAAGTAAGAAATATTTGCCTCCAGAGGGAGCCACCCACAACAAAGCACTGCATCTCACAGTCAAATGCGAAGGCTATTGCATCAAAAGAGTAATGGTAGATGGAAGCTTCGGAGCGGATATATGCCCACTGTCAACGCTACAGAGAATGGAAATCAGAACAGAGAGGATTCGCCCCAACAATGTGTGTGTCCGAGCTTTCGATGGGATTAAAAGAGACATGATAGGAGAGATTGATCTGGTGCTGACCATTGGCCTGGTTGATTTTGAGGTAACATTTCAAGTGTTAAATATGGACACATCCTACAATTACCTACTGAGAAGGCCATGGATTCATAGAGTGGGGGTTGTGGCTTCTACACTACACCAGATGTTAAAATTTGAACATGAGAACCAGGAAATCGTGGTCTATGGTGAAGATGAACAGTCAATTTATCGCGATCCCTCTGCTCCTTGCCTCGAATATAAAGAAGGAATTCAGCATATAGTCTATCAAGCTCTCGAAATCATGGTAGTTGATCAACACGAAGAAGGCAAACCATGTCCCCAAACTTTCCTCTCCAATGCCTCAATCATGGTGGCTAGAGAAATGATACGTCAAGGATTCAAACAAGGGAAGGGACTCGGAAGTTCTTTATAAGGGATAATTGAGCCGATATTTTTTGCCTACTGCAGAGAAGTTTTTTGGGTTAGGCTTCCACCAGACACCGGAGGATATAACATGGGCGAAGTGCAGAAAGCGTAATGGATGGACTTTACCTCAACCCTTACCCCACTTGTACGAAACATTTGTGAAGCCAAAGTACAGTGATGAGGAAGAAGAAGATGAGACATTCACAGCAGAAGAAATTGAAGACATATGTGGGGCCATGAGAAAACTATTGTATGAAGCTAACATGGTCCAGCTTGGAGAAGGCTCGAGCACCGCTGAGGTGCTCTACATGGGACCGGACGCCAAATTGTAAAATTGGAAGGCTACGCCTTTCCTATTCAGGCGGGAGGCCCAGTAGTCCCGTCTTACCATCTTTTCTTGCATCACGAGTTATTTCAGGGTGTAACCCGGGTGTTTTCCTTTAGTGTTTTGTCCTTTACTTTCCAAATGTAAACCCTGTTATTTTACAATTTCAAAGAAATGAAATCAATATTTCATCGTCTATATTCCTTTATTCTTTCTGATTTTGTTATTTTTCTCTTATTTATTTCTTTCAGTTCCAATAATGCGGCTTTAAATAATATGACATGCTCGCGGACTTCATTCCCCGATCCAAACGTGACGCCTAATTGTGAGATAATGAACCAAGAACCGGAGTATGATGAAGAAGAGGCTTTTAGGGAAATCAATCGAGAACTGGAAAATTTTGAAAATAAACCTAAGCCAAATCTAAATGATACCGAACTGGTTAACTTGGGTGGTCCCAGCGAAACCATGGAAACCAAAATAAGCATCCACATAAATGAGGAAATCCGGAACTCACTGATTCAACTTCTTTTTGAATTCAAAGACGTGTTTGCTTGGTACTACGATGATATGCCAGGGTTGAGTGTTGATCTGGTGGTTCACAAGTTGCTTACATACCCCGAATGCCCTCCAGCCCAACAAAAACAGAGAAAGTCAAACCTGATATCAGTGATAAGATCAAAGAAGAGATCACAAAGCAGTTGGGGGCGGGAGTAATCCGAGTGGTCTGATGCACCACATGGCTCGCCAATGTAGTCCCGGTGCCAAAGAAAGATGAGAAAACCCCAGTGTGTGTGGACTATAGAGATTTAAACAAAGGCAATCCCAAAGATAATTTCCCTTTGCCCAATATCCACATCCTCGTTGACAACTGCGCCAAACACGAGATACAATCCTTCGTGGATTTCTACGGAGGATATCACCAGGTGTTGATGAATGAGGAAGATGCCGAGAAAGCTGCCTTCACCACACCTTGGGGTACTTATTTCTACAGGGTCATGCTTTTTGGTTTAAAAAATGTTGGGGCAACATATATGAGGGTTATGACCATTATCTTCCATGACATGATGCATTAGTAGATAGAAGTGTATGTGGACGATGTGATTATCAAGTCCAAGACTCAAGGTGATCATGTACGGGACCTAAGAAAATTCTTTGAAAGGCTTCGCAAGTATGATTTGAAATTAAACCCTGCCAAGTGTACATTTGGGGTCCCATCAGGGAAGCTCCTGGGGTTCATCGTCAGCCATAGAGGTATTCAGCTGGATCCAACAAAGATAAAATCCATTCGAAAGCTACCTCCTCCGAAAACCAAGAAGGATGTAATGAGCATGTTGGGAAGACTGAATTACATTAGCCGATTCATTGCTCAGTTGACTTCTACATGTGAACCCATATTCAGGTTGTTAAAAAAGGATGCAGCAACTAAATGGACTGATGAGTGTCAAGAGGCTTTTGATAAAATTAAAGATTACCTGTCCAGTCCACCAGTCTTGGTCCCGCCGGAATCGGGAAGGCCATTGTTTCTATATTTGATGGTCCTGGAGAACTCTTTTGGTTGCATTTTGGGGTAGCATGATGTCACTGGAAAGAAGGAGCAGGCCATCTATTACCTGAGCAACAAGTTTACCAGTTACGAGGCCAAATACACCATGCTAGAAAGAACTTGTTGCACCTAAACTTGGGTGGCTCAGAAGCTGAGACATTACCTGCAAGCCCACACCACCTACCTCATAACCAGGCTGGATCCTTTGAAGTACATATTCCAAAAACCAATGCCCACAGGGATATTGGTGAAATGGCAAATCCTGCTCACCGAGTTTGACATAATCTATGTCACTCGCACCGCAATGAAGGCCCAAACGTTAGCAGATCATCTAGCTAACAACCCGGTTGATGATAACTATCAACCCTTGAATACCTATTTCCAGGATGAAGAGGTGAATTCGGTGGAGGTAACATCTGAAGACATCATAATTTGGAAAATGTTCTTCAATAGAGTAGTAAATGCGAAAGGCGTAGGAATTGGGGCAATCGTAATCTCACCCACTGGTCAACATTACCCAGCCACAGCACGTCTTCGATTTTTCTGCACCAACAACACAGTTGAATATGAGGCATGCATCATGGGCATAAATATGGCTATTGACTAAGACGTCGAGGAATTATTAATCATGGGGGATTCAGATCTAATTATCCGGCAAGTCCAAGGAGAGTGGGAAACGAGAGGTGTCAAACTCATCCCTTATCGACAGCATGTGGAGGATCTCAGTAAACAATTCAAGTCGGTACAGTTTAGGTACATTCCTCGCTACCAGAATGAGTTAGCAGATGCACTCGCAACTTTGGCCTCCATGTTGCCTTACCCCGGAAACACCTACATCGATCCCTTAGAAATCCAAATTAGGGAAAACCATGGGTACTGTAATATGACCGAGGCAGAATCCAACACTCAGCCATGGTATTATGATATCAAGAAATTTCTGAAAACACAAGAGTATCCCGAGCAGGCCAATGAGGATCAAAAGAGAACCATCAGACGGCATGCGAATGGCTTCTTCTTGAGTGGTGATATCTTATATATGAGGACCCCGGATCTCAACTTGCTCAGATGTGTTGATGCAGAGGATGGAAGGATCATGCATGAAGTACACGCGGGAGTGTGCGGGCCTCATATGAACGGTTACATGTTGGCAAAGAAAATACTTCTGGCGGGGTATTACTGGATAACCATGGAGAAAGAATGATTCAACTTTGTTTGGAAATGTCATCAATGTCAGGTGTACGGCGATTTGACTCATGCATTGCCAACTGAATTACATCCTATGTCAGCACCTTGGTCGTTTGCTGCCTGGGGCATGGACGTCATTGGGACGATCGAACCGAAAGCCTTAAATGGACATAGATTCATGTTGGTTGCTATTGACTACTTTACAAAGTGGGTCGAAGCCATCACACTTAAGTCAGTTATTAAGAAAGGTGTGGCAGACTTTATGCATTCCAACCTCATTTGCTGCTTCGGTATTCCAGCAACCATCATTACAGACAATGCTGCTAACCTGAATAGTCATCTGATGGGAGAAATATGTGAACACTTCAAGATAACACATAAAAACTCCACTCCTTACCGGCCCAAATCCAATGGTCGTCGAAGAAGCTAACAAAAACAGCAAAAAGTTTTTGAGAAAAATGATTCAAAGCTCAAGACAATGACAGGAAAAGTTGCTTCTTCCATTTTTGGGATATCGTACCACGGTGCGCACATCGGTAAGGGTAACTCCATACTTGTTGGTCTATGAAACTGAAGCTGTTATACCCACTGAGGTAGAAATCTCTTCGCTCCGGATAATCGTCGAAGCAAAAATTGAGGATAGTGAGTGGGTTAAGACTCGGCTGGAGCGGTTGTCATTAATTGGTCGCGGTTTGTCATGGTCTGTTGTACCAACAAAGAATGGCCCGCGCTTACAACAAGAAAGTGCGCCCAAGGAATTTCGAAGTCGGACATCTTGTATTGAGGCGTATCCTCCCTCACCATCAGGAAGCTAAAGGAAAATTCACTCCTAACTGAAAAGGTCCATACATTATCAGAAAGATACTGCCCAAATGAGCATTGTACCTAGGTGACGTCGAAGGAGACAATCTCGAAACAGCAGTGAATGCAGATGCAGTAAAAATGTATTATTTTTGAATTCCCTGCAGTAATGATTCAGTCTGGTTGAAATGACGAAGGCTTTACTTTCCCGCTACCCTAAACACAATCAATCCTTCGCAAACCCTTTGAGCCAGTTACGCTTCTTTGATCACCCTCTTTGGAACCCGGAAGTGCTATTCGAAAAAAAGAAAAGAAAAAAAGAGAAAACAATAAAAGAAAAGAAAAGAAAAGAAAAGAAAAGAAAAATGAAAAAAAAAAGAAAAATGAAAAAAAAAAAAAGAAACAACAAAACAAATTAGTTTAGGAAACACTTCCTGAACTACGTCTGACTTGATTCTGAAAGGACACGTAGGCAGCCTCTCCCTGAGGTTCAGTCATATCAAAATAAAAGTCCTAATTCCCCAAACTTGAAACTGCGGGCAGATGATGTAATGGTTCGGCCATGAACCCGCCAAAATGGTTCCAAAGTTGTAGTTTCCATCCAATTTCCTTTTCCCAAAAACCTGGCCTAAGTCCTTTCGATCGATTGACAAAGGCAGGGACACAACAAACATGATTTTTGGGATTTGGTACATTCCAAATTGAGAGAAATAAAATAAGAGAGTCTTATCGGTGAAAACCTTCGGGCACCATAAGGCGATGGTGAGTAGAGAAAATAAAAATAAGAGAGTCCGTTTAGTGAAAACTCGTAAAGAGCACTATCGGCGACGAGAGAATAGAAATGGGAGAGGTCGATTGGCGAAAACCCGCAAAGGGCACTTTCAGCCGAAAAGAAGATATATCATCATCAAAAGTCCGGGTAAATTTCCCTGGTTCTGAAAGGTTCAAATACAGTTCAAAAAAGCTGGAAATTTTGTGCGGGTCGGGCATCCAGTCTAAGAAGCATGTCATGTCCATTTGAAGTCGGCATGCACCCCCAGATAAGTCCTTCTCTTTTCCCCCGAAAGGGACACTTCTCTCTAAATCTATATAATTGCTTTTGCTGCTTCCTTGAATCCCATTCGGCTTAACTTTGAATTCATGACTATTTCACAAGAAAAGGTAGTAAGACCGGTTTCATAGGGCTCGCCTGGCAAGGACTAAAGAAAATACCCAGCCTCAGCGGTCGCATCTAGCCGATCCCGGCTGGCCATGATAGCTGACGCTTCAGAAGCAGAAAGGTGGAAAGAAATAAAATCGAAGTCCAATGCCCATGAAGGAAAAATGAAGATTAGAAAGGTTAAGCCCGAGTGGGCTAATCGCATCAACATGGTTTCAAAAGGCAGGATACCCAAAGGCTCTGAAACAGAAATCGGGGCAAAGAAATCATAACCAAAAGGCCTACGAAGGTGAAATAAATCTGAAAGATGAGATCTCCTGACCAACCAACAAGGCACAGTCCGGCAGGCCAAAGGTCTTCTCAAAGGAAGTGAGGCCCGGATCAAGCAAATCAAGGCCACAAAACCGACCACTGTTTCAAACTAACTAGTCGTGCTTTGTTTGAAAATTTGAAGCAGGTGTAATCCAAAGAAATGGGATAAATAGCAAATGAAACCAAAGGAAATGCATAGGATCTAAGAATAGCCTTGTAGCGATGATCAACCAAAAGGGAAGTTCTCTTTACATCTTTTCCCTCAATTTTTATAAAAGAAAAGAAGAAAAGGAGAATCACAAACCATGGTATTATAGGACCCCGATCCTCGACTCCATCATCCCAAATCTAAGACCATGTCCCCTAAATCTCCCCAGCATAACCAGAGGATTCCTTCCCTCTACCCCAGCATAACCTGAGGGAACTTTCTTTCTGTCATTCCCCAGAATAACCTGAGGACAAATTTTCTTCTATCCCCAGCATAACCTGTGGGACTTCTCTTTCTTTCATTCTCCAATATTCCCCAGCATAACTTGAGGGTCTTCCTCTTTTCTTCCCCAACACGAGTCTTTTCTTAATCCCGGCATAACCCGCGGATTCCCCTGGCATAACCCAGGAGTCGATTCCTCTGGCATAACCCAGGAGTCTTTTCTTTTAATCCCGGTATAACCCGCGGTTTCCCCTGGCATAACCTAAGAGTTTTTACTTTCAATCCCAACATAACCCGCGGATTACCTTGGCATAACTCAAGAATCTTTTCTTTCAATCCCGGCATAACCCACGAATTCCCCTAGCATATCCCGGGAGGTGATTTTCTTTCAACCCCGGCATAACCCGCGGATTCCCCTGGCATAACCCAGGAGTCTTTTCTTTCAATTCCGGCATAACACGCGGATCCCCCTTGTATAACCCAATAGTCTTTTTCTTTTTATCCCGGCATAACCCGCGGATCCCCTGGCATAACCCAAGTGTCTTTTTCTTTCAATCCCGGCATAACCCGTGGATACCCCTAGCATAGCCTTGGAGTCTTTTTTTTTCAAATCCTGGCATAACCCGCAAATTCCCCTGGCATAACCCAGGAGTCTTTTTCAATCCCGGCATAACCCACGGATCCCCCTAGCATAACCTTGGAGTCTTTCTTTCAAATACCGGCATAACCCTGGAATCTTTGTCATACGTCCAGGCAGAACCCATGGATTTTTCTTCTTCTTCTTCTTCCCCAGCATATACTCTTTATTCCTATCCCGACATAACCCGCAGGTTTTCCTCTTATCCTCAACAGGGACCTGTTTTATCCCCTGGCATAACCCGGCCATCTGCCAGCATAACCTTGCAATACATCCTAAAGCAAAAAATCCCTACTCTTATTGTTTTCAATAGAAATAGTTTAGATTTGCATTGCAAATAACTCACGAAATTTTCCTAGTGAAAACTGGCGCAGAAAATTTCGTTTGTTTGTTTGTTTTGGTGTCCGACTAGGTCTTACCTCAAGGCACAAGAATTGAGATGAATGGAAGAGCGAATCTCAATCCAGGATAAAGGAAAATAAGAAAATAACAAAAACGAAACAAATCCAAAATGGTTGACGAGAAAGATGTGGATTACCCAAATTTGATTCAAAGTCACAAGTCGCGCATGCCCCGCTTGGTTTCAATGCTGAAGAAAGAACCAGAACCTACAGCTTACGAGCATCAAGATTCAGATCGGGGTCCACGGCGAATCCAACTAAGACTCAATATCAAGTTTCAAGAAATTTATAGATAGGAATCTTGTAACTCATAGTTGATAGGCATAGCTAGCATAGCTTTGATTTCCTTTTTGGTGTAATAAGAAGGTCAGCAAGCAGTAGCAGCAGCATCAGTAGTAAAATCACAGCTCATGGTAGTTCCAGCTACCAAACACTCCACAACTACACTGACTTGATTCCTTTGTAGCCAAGGATATGTAGTCAACCTTTAAAGCCGGGTTCGGTTAGACAGTTTTCAAAGTGCTTCTCATGGAATGCAAAGCAGGAAAAAATCACTCATTTGATCATTTATCTTTTCCCGGAAACCCGTCATGTCTCCGAGCAAAGAGGGGCAGATGTGAGTATGTGATTTTTGCCTCACTCGAAATGTTCCTATAGAATCCTCAAAATTAGGATTTTTTTCTTTTATTATTTGAATTTTTATGAATTAATTGTGTGATTTTGTGTTTATTTGTATTTTTGTGAATTTTTACTTAATATAATTCATAAAAAATACAAAAATAGCATGTTTGCATTTAGGACATAATTTTTACATTTTTAGGTTATTAATTAATTAATATTAAAAATAAGGAAAAAATAACAAAAACAATAGTTATTCCTACATTTGTTTAATTTTCTTTTGAAATTTAAACATAGGTTATTTTAGAGATTAATTAATTTATTTTGTGGAATATAAATCTGGTTAGGTTTATTTTTATTATTAAAATCTAAAAATATATATAATAATAAAAAAATAAAATAAAAAGAGAAAAATACATAAATTGGGCTTAATTAAAGACCCATGATTTGGGCCACAATTTCGGAGCCCAAACCACCAGATCCATCAAATTAACCCAAACCCAAAGTCCCCTGCCAGGTCCAGGAACTCCCATGTCAAAACAGTGTCGTTTACACCAAAGCGGATCTGAGCCGTTGATTAATTTTAATCAGACGGTCGAGATGCGGGGAATGTCACACTATATAAAGGTCTCATAACAAACCTCCTACCCAGAAACATCGTACCTTGTCCATAGTAACCCTAATCCCACTGGTGTAACGCCATCGTCAAACCACCATCTCTCCACCGTCCGCCGCCAGCCGGAAATCTCGGCCGGCGGCGGCGTAACTCCAAATTCTCCAAAATTAACACCACTAACTCCTCGCCTTCTCCTCTTACCAACCCCCCAAAAATCAACCCTCAAACCCCAGCCAAACTTCTCGAATATTCATCCAAAGGAGCGGCTGCTCCACCGCCCACGGCGGTGCCGGCTCCAATGGCCACCAAAAACACACCCTATACTCCCCTTCCTCCCCATCCTTAATCCCTAACTGGATTCTTTCAAATAACTCTTAAACCTCTTGAATTTAAAATCTAAAAATTGACTAATTTCGAGATAGACTGTCAAAATCATACTTGAGTTCCCAAATGAAGGTGCTTGTTCGTTTTGACCAAAAACAAACATGTAACTCCGTTTGGGGATTCAAGTCGAATCCAGCCAAGTTTTCTTTGAAGACCAAGTCAGTGAGTTCACCTTGATTTTCATTTGTTTTCATTTTATTTTTGTTTCTCTTGTTTGATAATTAGGTTTTGTATCATTTCTGATTTTTTTAGGATAAGTTTTAATCACGTTTAGTTCCTAGCTACCCGAGTATTCATTTCCTTTTAGATTTGATTTCTGGTTTCTATAATGTTTTATTTCTTAATTGAATCATATTTTTATTTCTCTTCGAATGATCTTGTTTTACATTATTGTTTGATTTTTTTAGTTCAGTTAGAAATTTCTGATTGTTCATTCTGCTTAATTGAACTTGACTGTGTTTTTGTTTAATTAGAAGTAATTTTCAGTCTGTTTAATATAGTGTTGGTGGTAGCTGAACATCTAGGTTTATTGATTTTAATAATACTTGATTTCTGCTGTTAATTGATATTAGTTTGTTTGGATATAGCTTTTTAGTTTTGATTAGTATAAACTAAAATAATCAGTTCAAATTTAAGTGTTGTTTGGGTATAGCTGATTGATCCAATATTGACTGACCATAGTAAAATTGAGACCAAGGAAGTTGGGTTTAGTTGATGTAGGTCTTGTAATTTCAAGATAAGGGTAAGGTTAGTATATGTATTCCATAAATAGAAAACAATGCAAGAACAACCTAGATCCTTCTAGAATAGGACAGAAGTGATAACTCTAAGGCTATAATGTAATGACTTGGCTAATAATTCAAGAATCTAGGGACTAAGCTAATAAAATCTGAAAATTAGGAAGAGGGACTTGTGGTTAAAACAAATTAAAGGGGTTGCCCTAGGCTTTGGCAATAAAAGGGCACCCTAGTGCCTTCCTTCACAAGTTTTACACAGTCTGAAATCTCTTTAAAAAATTCCAGATTTTGAAGTCTGAATAATCTCAAAAATTCCTCAAAAACTTCCAGAAATTCCAAGTTATTAAAATACTGAAATTCTCTGAAACCGCAGAAGCTTTACTGTTCCATTATATCTTTGTTCCTTAGAATAATTCCAAGTCTCATCTTGTCCAGTAGAAGTTTTAGCTACATAAGACAAAAATTACCTGAAATATGAATATTTGAAGTGTTACGCCTTCAGTACTTGTCATGAGTTCAATTTTAAGCTGGTTGGGGGTTTATTTAAGCTATTTGAGTGGTTTTACTGTGGTTTGGTATTAAATTTTTTTGGGTTGTTGATATTATTCCTGAGTTTCACAACCAATCATGAGCTGTTGATTCATGTTCATTATATTGCTGCTTGAGTTTGTTGACCCTCAGCTTTTGTTTTACTCAACTTCCAAGTACACTTATTAAGCCTATCAGTGTAGAACTCAATTTGGCACATGAAATGAAGTTTGCCGCGCAAAATTATCTTTAGATATGTTTCGAGTAGCCTTTTGATTTAACTAAATACGCAATGTAAATAAATTTGGGACTGTTCTGGACTGTATAAACTATTACATTTCTAGCCTACTAATTTAGAATTGATTCACTACATGCCTGCTTAAAATATGAACTCCAGGAGTCAATAATATTCAGTATCAGTTTCTTACGTTGTATTAGTTTAGGGTCTCTTTGATTGTAGTCATTGTTATCAAATTCTGGATTAAGTGAGTTGAATAATGTGATGAAGTCGGAAGTTAAATGGAGTCTCGTTTATGACCTGAAGAATACTTGTTGTTCTTTTCTTTTACAACACAATTTGTTAGTGTGTCTATAACTGATGCTATTAAATGCTACAAAAATGAGAATTAGGCTCATTTAGGAGCCTAGCGTGTTCAACAGCTCATTTAGGCCAATATAGTTTGCTGAATGGCCTCTTGTGGAGATTAGATCAATTTTTATCCTGGGCCAGCAACCCAATATGCTGAAGGACGAGTACACCTTCCTCATGCTAATTTAATTTTACAATATATGTTTGAGCCTTTGAGTTGGCTAGCAAGACCAAGTGAGAATTAATTAAGTCTTATTTAGAGACGTATCCCATATAAACTAACTGTTTGTTCTAGGATTGACCTTTAAAAATAACAAAATAAGGTGCGCCGTGCCAAACGGAACCCATAAATGTCGTGGTCCTCTTTAAATGTTTTATATTAAAATACTTAGAAATTCGGGATATGCTGTTTAGCGAACTTCACGGCTTCCCGCAAAGATAATAAAACGCGTAGTTGCTTTAGGCGCGTCTTTAATAATCTTACCTTCTCAAGTATGGGTGCACATTTATGTGACCCGAATTTAAATCTCAATGAAGTTGAAATATGACAAAAACTGCCGGTGCATTTAGTGACATAGTTCATGGCTTGTTTTTACGAAATTGCAAATTTTTTTAAAAAATATTAAAAGCGGTAAAGCAATAATTTAAAATTACACCATAGGTTGAACATGTATAAAAATCTGAATTTTAGCTAATTGTAATAGTTTAAGCGACCGTGCTAGAACCACGAGATCCGAGGATGCCTAACACCTTCTCTCGGGTCAACAGAATTCCTTACTTAGAATTTCTGGTTCGCAGACTCCATTTGGCTGGTCGAAAAATTTCCTCGATTTGGGATTCTAAATATGACGTGGGACACCAAGAGCCAAACCTATCCCAAGTGGCGACTCTAAACAAATAAATAATCTTATTTCGAATAATGTCACTTTAATTGGAAAAACTCCCTTAAAAGTTTTATCCTTCGGAGTAACCGTGTAAAAAGGAGGTGTGATATAAATACCCGGTTTAATTGGATATCAAGGTACCTAATTATGAGTACATGTCTTACCAACACTTCATCACCCTACCATTTGCAGCAAAGCCTGTGTCCCACCTACCATTTGTTACAGAGTCAGCCACTTTTTGATCGATCGTTGTTTGTTATGCCCCTTCTTCACCCTTCTAATTGTGTTCCTATCTAGTCCATACAAAACAAGAAGCTATATATTATTACTGATGTTCATGTTTCAGCCATTAAAATCACTATTTGCAACATGTGTTCAAGTACATGGGCCAAAAATATTTGAGGGGAAGTACTACTAGGATCTGATCATCTTCTTTCAACTAGATAATTCACAGCAAATTCAGAACAAAACATTCTGTTTGACATCTATGCAGCTTTCCAGTGAAGCAAGATACAAAACATTGGCGAAGAAATGGGTGATACTTGTGAATGAAATAATAGAAAGAGAATATCAATGACGTGTGCGGGAGATCAGTTTCTTCTGAATACAGAGTAAATGGATTTCTCAGGGAATTTCTGAAACTGTCCTTTTCTTATGAATCTGGGGAAAAATTGTGTTAAATGATCCGTAGATCTTTTAATGTATATGTTTATGGATAGATCTGTTGTGGGTTTAGAATGAGAGGTTTGAAATCATTATACTGAATTGCCTAGATGATCTAAATGTTGTTGAGTTTGTCATTTCCTTGTTTGCATGCTATTCTACTATTTCCTGTCCATAATTATGTATGTCTGTAGATGGACATTATTCTCTTTAAATTTTAGAGTTAATTTCACAAATGGTCATATAAATACCATAATTATTCACTAAAATTATATAACTCTATTTTCTCACACAAAAGTCATATAACTATGATTTTTTTTTTCACTAAAGTCATATAATTTTATTTTTCACACAAAAATCATATAACTATGATTTTTTTTCACAAAAGTTATATAACTTTGTCTTTTCACATAAAATCATATAACTAAATTTTTTTCTACCAAAATCATATATTTATGTTTTCTCACACAAAAATCACAAAAACTTTACTAACTCAAAAAAATTGTAGAGATCGAAAATATGATTTTTTGCTAGTATTTCATTATTTTGTAGATTTTTATT
Source organism: Nicotiana benthamiana (assembly GCA_034376525.1). NCBI lineage: Eukaryota > Viridiplantae > Streptophyta > Magnoliopsida > Solanales > Solanaceae > Nicotiana > Nicotiana benthamiana. Next base: position 45,815,518 of record CM067326.1, read on the forward strand.
TTTTTTTATTTTCAGCCTAATAAATAATAATCCAATTAAAATAGGAATGGGTTAACCCGACCTGAACACCCTGACCTAATACTCATATAATAAATTAAAAGTTGGGTCATTCCTATTTACTAAAAATAAATTCTTTCCCCATAAAAAATTCAATCCGGAATACATGAGATTCTTATAAAGAAAAATAAAGAAATAAAAGGTATAATTAGAGAGCACTTGAAATAAAAATGCTATAAACTTGAATAAAAATCTCGAAAATTAAAATAAATAATAGAAGTATTATTATAAATAGAACTCTATTTAGAGTGAATGTCTAAGAGTTTTAGTTTGAAGCTAAGTCATTTATCTTTCTATAAATAGAGGGGTCTTACCCCATCGTAAATCATCCCAAGTATTAATAAGAATACTTCTCTCTCTCCCTATTCTCTCTCTATATTGTTCTTATTCTTGCATTATTTTAGTTGTTCTTTACATTATTTCATAACACGTTATCAGCACGAGACTCTACCGTCTCAAGAATCGTTCTCAAGAAAAACTAAGGTATTTCTCTCTTCCTAATTTGATTTTCGATTATGTCTGACATTACGAAAAGAAAGTTCGTTGCCCTTGAAATTTCGGGCAAGAACTATATGACATGGGTGTTGGATGCTGAAATCCACTTAGATGCTATTGGTCTTGGAGACACCATTAAAGATAGAGATAAAGCATCCACTCAAGACTGTGCGAAGGCCTTGATTTTCTTGCACCATCACCTTGATGAAGGTTTGAAGATTGAATATCTCACCGTCAAGGATCCACTCATCTTGTGGAAAGGCTTAAAGGAGAGATATGACAACCTGAAGTTGGTCACTCTGCCACAAGCACGATATGATTGGGCTCATCTGAGGCTCCAGGACTTTAAGTCCGTTTCTGAATATAATTCTGCAATGTTCAGAATTACTTCTAAATTGAAGCTATGTGGAGATAATATCTCTGATTATGATATGCTTGAGAAAACGTTTACAACGTTTCATGCCTCCAATATGGTACTGCAACAACAGTACAGAGAGAAAGGCTTCACAAAGTACTCTGAACTGATTTCTCTTCTACTTGTGGCTGAGCGAAATAATGACCTGCTCATGAGAAATCACGAAAATCGACCCACTGGGTCTACACCACTACCTGAAGCAGATAAGGTGCACTCTCATTATGCCAATCATGAAAAGGGCCATGGTCGTGGTCGTAATCGGGGTCATAGCCGTGGACGTAGACAAGGAAGAAATATCCATGATGTCCGTCACCCCCCGAAGAGAGATAACCGCCGAAAGCAGAAACGGGATTATGAGGATCCTAAGGCAAAAGGTTCAGAAACTATATGTTATCGTTGCGGTGGGAAAGGGCACTGGTCAAAAGCTTGCCGTGTACCAAGACATTTGGTTGACCTTTATCAAGCATCTCGAAAGAGTAAAGGCCCGGAAACAAATTTTGTCTCTGACAACAACTTTGACATCACCCACTTGGAAGTGGCAGACTTCTTTGAGCAACCCGAGGGGAAGATAGACCACCTAATCGGTGATGGATCCGTGATGAAAGAAGATGGAGCTGTTTGATTTTATTTTACTTGTTTGTATTAGTTAATGAATAAACTAATAGCCATTAGTATTAGCTCGTATTAGTTAGTTCATGATATAATGTTAGTATTAGTTCTTTAGAAAGTATCAATATGCTTAAATATCAATAATATTTTTACTTTCCAGCAGAGGTAATCGACTAACCTGAAAAACTAGTCGGTTATCTCATATTTTCGCATTAAAACTGCAAAACAATCGATTGTCTATGTTTAACAATCGATTGTCTTTAAAACAGTGTGATCTGGAATTTTTCAAAAATAGTCAACAATCGATTGTCTATGTTTAACAATCGATTGTCTTAAAACAGTGTGATCTGGAATTTTTCTAAAATAGTCAACAATCGATTGTCTATGTTTAACAATCGATTGTCTTAAAACAGTGTGATCTGGAATTTTTCAAAATAGCCAACAATCGATTGTCTATATTTAACAATCGATTGTCTTAAGACAGTGTGCTCTAGAATTTTTTCAAAATAGCCAACAATCGATTGTCTATATTTAACAATCGATTGTCTTAAGACAGTGTGCTCTGGAATTTTTTCAAAATAGCCAACAATCGATTGTCTATATTTAACAATCGATTGTCTTAAGACAGTGTGCTCTGGAATTTTTCAAAATAGTCAACAATCGATTGTCTATATTTAACAATCGATTGTCTTAAGACAGTGTGCTCTGGAATTTTTCAAAATAGTCAACAATCGATTGTCTATATTGAACAATCGATTGTATTAAGACAGTGTGATCTGAAGTTTTTCAAAATAGCAAATAATCGATTGTGTGTGTTTAACAATCGATTGTCAATGTTCAACAATCGATTGTGTGTGTTTAACAATCGATTGTTTTAAGAAAATGCTTAAACTGAAATTTTCAAACTGCACAGTAATCGATTATGGAAAACATATAATCGACTATCTGATTTAGTTAGTCAACTGACCTCAGCAGATTTTGAAAATATTGTTTAAATGTGAAACAAAAAGTTGTTTATTCTCATGTTCGTATATTTTGTTTTGTATGCCAAACCATGGGAAGTAAATTGATTGAAGGCTCCGGAAGAGCAACTGTAACTCTGCCCAAAGGCACGGCGTTTATCTTAGAGAATGCAATATTCTCCTCCAAGTCTAAGAAGAACTTGTTGAGTTTTAATGATATCAATCAAAATGTTCTCCTCCAAGTCTTAAAGGAACTTGTTGAGTTTTAAAGATATCATTTAAAATGGATATCAGATTGAGACAATACATGAGTATAATCTTGAATACCTCATTTACTCATGAAAACGAGGATGCCCACTTCGGTTTGGGGTCACGCCATTTTGCATGCAGCAATGCTAGTTCGTCGGCTGCCCACTTCGGTTTGGGGTCACGCCATTTTGCATACAGCAATGCTAGTTCGTCTCTGACTGACGAATTGACACAAATATTCCCCGTTGCAATTGGTTTTGGGTCATGAACCCAATATATCCCATTTAAGAATCTTTGGATGCGCAGTATATGTGCCTATAGCACCGCCATCCCGCACCAAAATGGGCCCGCAAAGAAGGTTAGGAATATATGTTGGGTTTGAATCGCCCTCCATTATTCGCTACCTCAAAACATTAACAGGAGATTTGTTTACTGCACGTTTTGCAGACTGTCGATTTGATGAGACACTTTTCCCAAAATTAGGGGGAGAAGTTGGTGAAACCAAACGGGAAATTTTGTGGAAAAATGCATCATTATCTCATCTTGATCCACATACCTCTATTTGTGAGAGAGAGGTACAAAAGATTATCCATTTGTAAAGAATAGCAAATCAAATGCCTGACGCATTTACGGACTTGAAGAGGATAACGAAATCCCACATCCCCGCGGAAAATGTTCCAATCCGTGTTGATGTCCCTATTGGACAATCATCTAGTGTCATAACCAATGAGTCGAATGCACGCCTGAAGCGTGGCAGGCCATTAGGTTCTAAAGATCGAAATCCTAGAAAGAGGAAAGCAAATGATAAAAATGACACTACAAAAGAATCTCATGAGGAAATTCATGATTTAACAAATTCTGAGATTCATGAAGAATCCATTGAGCCCTAGACTCTGGAAAATACGGAACTATCCATAAATCCAACTGATATTGAGGCAAATATTAATCGAGTGGATATAGTGGTGGATAATGTCTTTGCTTATAATGTCGCATCTAGCATTATGCAAGAATGTGAGGATCTCGAACCTCAATCTGTTGAAGAATGTAGAAAAAGACATGATTGGCCAAAGTGGCAAGAAGCAATCCAATCAGAATTGAATTCGCTGGCAAAACGTGAAGTTTTTTTGGCCCTATAGTTGAAACACCTAATGGTGTTAAGCCTGTTGGCTATATATATGGCATGAATGATCGTTGGTCACGTACCTATTGTACGCCAAAGTATTTTGGAAATATGATTATTAAAGGACAACGATAATACAAGAAACATATCTTGCATATAAGCTTGACATGACCATAATGGTATTTCTCTTTAAGAAAGATATTTACCACATGGATGTTGATGAATCTGTGGTAGTACAAAATTAATTGAGAGCTCTAGAAGAGCCAATTATTACTATGTTGGAGAAACACAATTGAGTATTGTGCTGTAGTAAGTCTCAAAGAAACTTATTCAATTTCCAAAGTACACGCGAAAGCGATTGATTATATTGAGACTATAAATAAAGGAAGGATTTGATATCTCCTATTACTACAACTTGTAGCGGGGTAATTTGTATATGAAAAGCTACCCACTTTGTTCTCCAGTTTGTACTACACAAACGAAAGAATGCCACAATAAAATGGATATCTATTGGTATAAAAACCCATGTCATAATAAACCTGAAGTTTATTGATAAGTGCACATGTCATGGTGTAAATTTGAAGTTTACCAATATTGATAATTTATTCAGTTGGCATTCATGTTAGCCATCTCATTTTAAATATGATGTGCAAATTCACATAGGTGAATATTAAAGAACTAGAAAGTTCTTTACGAATTCTCTTGTATCACTTGTTCTCATTAATGAACTGACCAACTAAAGAGTTCGGGTTGAAGCCCATAAATTCTTGAAATACCAAAGGTGAATATGGGCCCATTCACCTGCCATGTATACCACATATGATGCATCTATGAAATGGTTACATGCGCAATTGTTATTAACCCGCAGCCTGGCCGGTGATTGCGAGGTAAATTGCTCAGTAATCTAACTTCGAGCATAATTTCCAGATTCTCTACTCAAGATAGTTCATCTTGATAAGTTGGTTTATTCAAAGTTGGTTTAGCAAGATAGTTATTAAGTGCTTCCACTTAATAGCTAAACTGTTTCTTATGAGAACAAAGTTATATATATATCAGTTTGATATACGTTGTATACGAGAGTATATTCTCCCCTCACAAGTGGTTCAGGGTCAGGAACCAAATAATTTCATCTTATTATTAATGTGCTGTGTATATTGACATAATAATACACAAAGAAGATTTCCCAAAGTTGAGGAAACAAGTTAGCTTTACTAACATGAGGGGGAGACATGATAAACACTTGAGAAAAGGTTACATGGGATGAATTATCATTTGTATATGTAAATCCCCGAATATCATGATATGAACCTGAAGTTCATAAAATGGATAATTCAATTGCAACATATTGCAAAGCATGCTATACGCATTTGCTGACCCAAAGAATGTAACTATATTCTCACTACAAATGCTATATTAAGTCCCAGAAGGACAAAGTCTTTGATACGCTTAAAGCGTATAGACAAATACTTGATTCCATATGAAAGACATGTAGATTTGGACATATAGTTCAAATACTTGAAAGTATAAAATCAAAGGTATGTATAATCAGTTTTCGATATCTTATTTGTTTAGCATGACATAAAAACTTGATATGCATCTAAAGTCTATTATGTGATTTATATGACTTAACTTGAAAGATTTAAGTTGCTTGAAGCATACCCAATTCTTGGTCCTGAAGTACCACATCCTAAGTACAATTTGTGTACATAAGTATCTTGCTATAACTATAAGCATGATGGCATTGAGAATACATCTATGAAGATATTGAAGAGTCATTCCACGACATTATATGAAGATGTTCATATCTATCAAGAATGATGATTTCAAGGTGCGGAACATTTATTCAAGTCAATATGGTTGATTTATTTATCAAACATCTACCAAAGATTGTTTTGAAGATGGTGCACAAGATTGGAATGCAAATGCTCAAGGATATAAATTGATGTTCTTATCAGGGGGAGTTAATGCGCGTTGCAATCTTTTTCCCTTACAAGGTTTTGTCCCAACTGGGTTTTCCTTGCGAGGTTTTTAACGAGGCAACCAATAGGCGCATATTCAAACATGTGTACTCTTTTTCCTTCTCATTAATTTTTCCCATTGGGTTTTGGTTTTAAGGTTTTAACGAGGCACATTGTTGAATAGACATTCAAGGGGGAGTGTTATAAATAGAACTCTATTTAGAGTGAATGTTTAAGAGTTTTAGTTTGAAGCTAAGTCATTTATCTTCCTATAAATAGAGGGGTCTTACCCCATTGTAAATCATCCCAAGTATTAATAAGAATACTTCTCTCTCTCCCTATTCTCTCTCTATATTGTTCTTATTCTTGCATTATTTTAGTTGTTCTTTACATTATTTCATAACAAGTATCATGTTTTTAAGAATTTACTATTCACTTTTATTATTATTTTAATTTATATATATGAGTATTGGGTCGGGTGGGCCAAGTCGGGTTGAGTCATTCCTATTTTAATTTGATTATTATTAATTAAGCTGAAAATAAGAAAATAAAAATCTACAAAATAAGGAAATACTATTGAACATTTATATTCTCTGATCACTGTGATTTTTGTGAGTTGGTAAAGGTTTTATGATTTTTATGTGAGAAAATATAATTATATGATTTTGGTAAAAAAAAAATCATAGTTATATGATTTTTGTGTGAAAAGACAAAATTATGTCTTTAGTGAGAATAAATCATAGTTATATGACTTTAGAGGAAAAAAAGTCATAGTTATATGACTTTTGTGTGAGAAAACAAGTTATATGACTTTAGTGAAAAAACGTCATAGTTATATGACCATTTATGAAATTAACCCTTAAATTTTATGTGTAATTCTTTTATAACATTCAGTAAGCAAAGAAACTAGACGGGGAGCCTTAGCGTAACTGATAAAGTTGCTGCCATAAGATATGATCAGGAGGTCACGGGTTCGAGCCATGAAAACAACCTCTTGCAGAAATGCAAGGTAAGATTGCGTACAATAGACCCTTGTGGTCCGACCCTTCCCCGGACCCCATGGGCCTACCTTTTTAGTAAGCAAAGAAACTATATACAATTATTAATTTCTATTGTAGCATAGTGGCTCTTGCTCTCATGTCTCGTTAAAGCTTAGTGACAGAGTCAAGAAATTATCGGCCTCCCCCTCCCCTGACGAAAAAAAAAAAAAACTTCACTGTTGGAACTCTATGATTTACCTCTCTTTATCTATAAATTATTCTATATGCATCTTAAGTGATTTTGCCTCTCAAAGAAAATGTTCCACTGCACATGGATATTGTCCCTGTTTATGTGGTGCTGCTACTTTTTATAAATGATAAGACATCTACGTAATTACTGACCTCACTGGTTCGATACAATTGTAGACTAACTCATTCGTGCCTAATCGTTACTCTTGCTTTTTCTAGTATTGAGCTTAGGGGAGCCATTACTAGACACTGTTATCTTGTGTCTATCTCAACTTCTTTTGAGAATGGATGATCAGAATTTCTTGTCTTCTATCTAACTTTGTGGTGGTTACCAACAAGAAGATGTAATTCATTTTGCAAGTCTCCTTTATGAAAGTATGTATTGATTGAAATCTAAAGTGAGGCTTGTGCTAATATAATTGTTCATTAGTGTTGTTAAAAGTTAATTATCATGTGAGAGAGAATGAAAAATTACATGTGCTGAAATGTTTTCTTTTCTCCGTTTCTCCACAAACATGCTTCCAATAACGTTTCTAACTAAATATTTGACATTATTCTTTTCTTTTATGGTATGTTGTGCCAATGAAAATAAAGAATGGTGACCACGACACCAACGGGTTTACTTTTTGCTAGTATTACTCAAGCTGAAGAAATAATAGAATCAGTCAAGGTAATTATAATTTATAGCTTCATCATATGTCATTTAGATGCGTGTTAGCTGCCATATCCTTCTAATTTGATTCAAGTAATGCATAGGGAACGAGAGACCAAAAATCTTTCAGATTTATCTGGATTAAACCCATAGATCTTCTCACTCGAGCTTGTATTCTATTGGTTTCTATCTACTATTTGATCTCTTTTTCAATATCTAGGAAAATTCTTGTGATGCAATTGAAGTGGTGGCCAAAGACAGTTCGATCCATTTGAAGTTAACGATAAAGACTTTTGGAGAATACATTTGATTTTGTAAAGTTCCTATTTAGTACACAATTTGAAGCAATTTGCTTTATTGATTTAGTTGATGTTGTACATGATTTTCGAAGTTTATTGCATGTATGTGTTTGCTACAATCTCTCTTGTTTATTAATTAATGAAGTGCTTCAGATCTTTATACTTAAGTAATAACCTCAAATGTACGATAGGGTGTATACAAAAAAAATATAATTTTTTTGAAGAATAGTATCAAAGAGCGGGCTGCCCCTCCTTTCTCCTCACCCCGCATAAATACATGTATAGTGGACTGCCCTTTTTAGTCAGAAAGATCACGCTTCAGAAGTGTAACTTTAGGACGCTCGAAAAGCATGGCCTATGAGTAATAAAGGACTTGTTTCAGCAGTCTAGCTTTAGGACATGAGAAGAAGAGTAGTGAGACAGCAGCGGTTACTGAGGAGTCAGATTATGATCTGGAATATTCACTGTATGATTTGACACCACCGCCTGGTCCAACGTTTGTAGCAAATCACCCTTTCTTGTTCATGATAAGGGAAGAGGTTTCAGGTTTGGTGCTTTTCGTTGGAGCTATACTAAAATCCTTTGAGTGAATCAAATGATTCACATAATTAGCAATGACAAATTTAAAGAGGTTCTGGCCAGAAAAAGCTTCTTTGTTTAGTAATTTAGAAGATTTGTGTTTTCACTTAAAATCATGCTTGTGATACTACTATTTCTTCATCTTGTTTTTTATTTGGCGTGCTTAATAAATTCAACAATTTCTTTCATCCACTCTCCCTGTCCCTTTTCTCTCTCCATTGATATTTTTTGGTTAATAAAAGATTATCATGGTGGACCGAGTTACTCGATACCTGTTGTTGGTGATCGAAAGGTGGCAGGTATCATGAATTAGTCGAGCCGGAGGTGTGTGTAAACTAGCCTGGACACCACAATTATTTTATTTTTTAAAAAGAGATCAGCATGGGAACTTCAAAAAATTAGACTTCCAGCGTGGTGGACAGAGTTAACTTGTACTTGTTATTAGTGATCGAAAGTTGACTGGTATCCTATGTAATTAGTTGAGCTGTGTGCTGTTTAACACGGATACCACAATTATCCAAAATGAAAAATAGATCAAGCATGAGAACTTAGAAAATTAGACTTCCAGCAGTTTTTTTTTGGGTGATCTTTTCTGCGGACCAACCTGTTTTTGGCATTAATAACAAGAGCTACCTTGAGCTTAGACGATTTGAGGCGGAACAAGTTAGCCCAGATAATGATGTAATTGGCGTTTGTATTTGGTAGATTAAACGCAGTCCAACAACAAATCAATGGTTAAGTCATTAATGGATCGTATTGGGCTTGAATGGACAAATATTAATATAAATTGAATATATTTTGTGTAGATTGTGAATTATTGAAACTATTATGTCGACAAATAAGAACTATTGAAGATATTAGGACATAGGAATGATTGATGCCAAGATTGAGGTACGTTGAGCAACGGATCGGAACATAAGGAAAAGTTTTAGAATAAGTGGGGGGAATACAAGGAGGAAATATGATATTATCACTTTGCTGGACATATATCGGATATAATCGATAACCTGAACCGAAAAAAGCTTATTGGAGTATCTACCTCGGGTTATTGAGTTAACGGTTTGGTAACAGTTTAGTATATTTTTTTACTATTGAGTTATCAGTTCGGGCCTCAGTTTGCCCAATTTAACAGGTTAACTAATAACCCAATAAGATTTATGTGAAGACCCGATCGGCCATCTTAAGAATTAACACCTTGATCCCATATTAACTGCTTTTTCCAACTTTATTTCTGCTAATTTGATTTGCCAGAACGTTCGGTTTTGAGTTTCAGAAAGTTTTGGACACTTAGTCCCTAAATGAAAGCTAAACTGTTAGAAAGTTTTCCATAGTCGGAACAGTGTGAGGACGGCCTCGGAATTGAGATTCGATGGTTCTGTTAGCTTTTTTAGGTGATTTCAGGGTTAGCAGCATGTTCGGATTGTATTTTAGAGGTCCGTAGCTAATTTAGGCTTGAAATGCCAAAGTTTGAACTTAGGATGTTTCCTGTCCTATAGTGAGATTTTGATCTGAGAGTCGGAATGAAATTATGAGAGTTGTTATAGCTTCGTTATGTCATTTGGGATATGTGTGCAAAATTTCAGGTCATTCGGGCGTGGTTTGGTTGGGTTTTTGATCAAAAGCGTGTTTCGGAAGTTTTTAGAAAATTTAAGATTGAATTCGATATGAGTTGGTGGATTTGATGTTGTTTGAGATGTTTTAAGGATTGGAAAAAGTTTGAGTGAGGTTTTAGGATGTGTTGGTACTTTTGGTTGAGGTATTGAGGGCCTCGGGTGTGTTTTGGAGGCTCAACGGAGCATTTTAAGTTGTTAAAAATTGCAGACTTTTGCTTCAGGGTATGTTTCAGACCTATCCTTCTTCGCGTTCGCGTTAATGCCCCCGTTCGTGAAGCTTTGCCTTTTTCCTTCTTCATGTTTGCATCCAAGCCCTCGTATTCGCGTATCATTATGTGGTATTGAGGGTTGTGTCTATTTTTCCTCATCGCATTCGTGTTCCTTCACTCGCGTTCGCGTAGCTTTGCAAGTTCAGCCTTCGCATTCGCATACTGGTTCACTCGCGAGAACAGATTTCTGAACCACTATATTTTTCTCTTCTGCATTCGCGAGTTTGATTCTGCGTTTGTGAAGCACATTTGAGCAGCGCTTTATTTTTCTTCTTTGCGAACGTGAGACTTCCTCCGTGTTCGCGATGCATTAAATATCTGGGTAGTTATAAAAATTACAAAATCAAGGGTTTAGCAATTTTTACCAAAACTCAAGCTTGGGAGCTCAGATTTGAGCGAAATTTTGAGGGATTTTCAGAGGCATCGATTGGGTAACGATTCTAAACTCTTTTTTGCTTCTAACCTGCTAATCTAGGTATGAATTCCTCCTTTAATTTCAGATTTTGAATGAAAATTTGATAAAATTTCATAGACAGAATTATTGAGTTTTGAGTGGGTATTTTGACATCCGATTTGAGAGATTTTTATGTGGTTAGACTCGTGAGAGTATTAGGGTTCTGAAAATATTAATTTCACCCGATTCTGTGACGTTGGCTTGAGGGGCATTTTGATTATTTTACCTAATTTCACGTCTTAGCTTTGAATTAAATCGTAAAATCAGTTGTTTGAAATGTTATTTACGATATGTAATTGAATTGAATAGATTTGGGCCATTTGGATTCGGATACTCATGGCAAAGGCATGATTTCTAGTTGATTTTGAACCGATTCGAGGTAAGTGACTTGTCTAACCTTGTGTGGAGGACTTTTCCCCTTAGGATATGATATTTGATAATTGAATTGCTTTGTGCGCGAGGTGACGAGCGCGTACTTGTACAAATTGTTAGAAATCCGATTTTCCTTGAAGAACTTATTAGCATGTTTCCCTTCCTGCGTTATTACACTTGGAAATGTAGCATGTTGCTAGTTAGAAGAGCATATTTAGTTGATTTAAATTGTTTATTTACTTAAATTGCCTTGATTGCATCATGTGAAAGATGTTAGGCTAGGACTACTCGTTGCCTTGATCTAAAACTTCATTTTCTAGATATTTTCTTGTAGTTGTTGCGTATTTATATTGGGACTGCGGATGTGGGATTCTGGTAGCTCCCCTGTCACAACCCGGATTCCTCACCCTCACGGTCGTGATGGTGTCTACTCGTGAAAGCTAGGAAATCCAAGAACCTTTGCAAACATTAACTCATCTCATCTTATATATGATTAAATAATTAAATTATCAATGAATAAGCAATTAAAATCAACGAAAAGTAAAATTTAGCGGAAGTGTGAACAAAATATAGAAACAACGTCTAGAAAACCAATACAAGTCTCTACCCAACACCTGTTGTCACAACAATACATTGACTGTCTATTTACTACAAATAAGAGTTTGAAATAAAGGAAATAGTCTATCTCGAATACAAATGTCAACAGAACAAGAAAACTGAAAGAAGAGACATCGGGCATGCAGACGCCATCAAGGCTACCTCGAAGTCTCGTGGACTGAAGGTCGGGTCCCTGACTATTGTTGTGCACCGTAAGCTGCTCCAACACCTGGATCTGTGCAAAGGAGCAAAGAGTGTAGCATCAGCACAACCAATCCCATTTTTTGGTAAGTGCCTAGCCTAACCCCGGCGAAGTAGTGACAAGGCTAGACCGGACTACCACATAAACCTGTGCAGTTATATATATACATATACAATAGAATCGAGATGCGAAAATTAACCAGTCAATATGGGAGGGGGGATCATTCTATGGGGAAGATAACAACTCCGGATAAAAATCATCAAATAACAAAGAAAGCAACATAACTAGAATCAATAAAGAATCAGAAATCAATAAGTACACGACATCACCCTTCATGCTTTTACTCTCATCCTCACCAAGCAATGATATGATAAAAATGTGCACGACATCACCCTTCGTGCTTTTACTCTCATCCTCAAAAAGCAATGATACAATAAGAATGTGCACGGCATCACCCTTTATGCTTTTACTCTCATCCTCACCAACCAATGATATAATAAAAAAGTGCACAGCATCACTCTTCGTGCTTTTACTCTCTTTCCTCGCATATAATCAATAGAATTGGCACGGAATGGCACATTATGCAGCACGGAATCACCCTTCGTGCTTTACTCTCTTTCCTCACAATAAGCAAACAATGCACGACATCACCCTTCGTGTTTTAACACTCTTCATCACCCAAATAACAATCGCAAACAAGGGGCAATGGAATAAACAAGATAATAATAGAAATCCCGGCAAGGGAATATAATTAAAACAATTAAATCCCTGCAAGGGTACAACATCAATAATCTCAACGTCCCGGCAAGGAAAAATAATCAATAAGCAACAATATCCCAACAAGGGAACAACTTAAGTACTCTTTCTCTTCCTTTCACTTTTATTTCATATCTCACTTTATCACTCGAGCCAATATTCCAAAGGGTTCAACCATTTCATATACATTCACAATTCTAATATAACTTGAGCCAACGCTCCCCGATGATCATAGGTTACAATTTCCTTTCACAAACGTTTCTCAACAAATAGGAATCATCACCAAGGCAAGAGAAACCCAACGGAATCAAGATATTCACAATTTAACGACCCACGTTCATGCTAAACACCAAAATATGGATACTCGTCACCATGCCTATATGTCGTACTCAACAAGAATCAATTAGCAAATAAGACTTAACTCCTACTCTCTCAAGCTAAGGTTAGACCAAACACTTACATCAATGCCTTGAATACAACTCAAACCTCAATTATAGTTTTACCCCGTCATTCCACCTCTAATGCACTCGTATCTAATCATAAATTTCTTAGTTAAAAGATGAGTTTTTCAAAGTTTTACCCAAAAAGTAAAAAATTGCTCTCGGGCCCACGTAGTCAAAACTTGAGGTTCGAACCAAATCCCGATTACCCATTTCCCCACAAACTCAAATATATAACTTGTTTTGAAATCGGACCTCAAATTGAGGTCCAAATCCCCAATTTTTAAAAAAACTAGGTTCTACCCAAAACACCCAATTTCCTCAATTAAAATCTTTGATTTTATGTAAAAATCATGTTAAACGATGTAAATGATTGAAAGAAATTAGTAAAAACTAACTTAAAATTGATTTGGAAGAAGATTTGTTCTTGGAAAATCGCCCCAAGCAGTTGTGTTTTGAAAATTGTGTGAAAATAACTTAAAAAATGACTAAGTATAGAAAATTACATGTCTCTTATATGGGAATTGCGAACAGGGGTTGCAATTTCAAACCCCGACCCTCAGATATGGGAATTGCGAAGTGAAGTTTGCATTTGCGAACATTGAACAAAATGATGGACTTCGCATTTGTGACCAAAAATGTTGCATATGTGACAGTCCCAGTTCCACATTTGCGAATGGTCGCATTTGCAATCCATGGCCATCATGGGCATCTTCACATTTGCGAAGTATATTATCGCATTTGTGATGCAGGGTCAGGTCTGGCTATCTCAAATTTGCAAGTAAACCTTTGCATTTGCGAGCCAGGCTTTGCAATGCGAAGCCTGCAGGTCAGTTATACCAGCAAACTTTCAAGTTCAAAAATGCAACCCGTGGCCTATCCAAAACTCACCCGAGCCCTCGAGGCTCCAAACCAAATATATACAACAACCTTGAAAACATCCTACAAACATATTCGTGGGATCAAATCGCCAAAACAACATCGTAAACATCAAATTAAACCTCAAAATCCAAAATTTCTTTCAAACTTCAAAAAACCTCAAAATTTTGCAATTTAGATCCGAATCACGTCAAATGACATCCGTTTTCAACCAAATTTCATAGGAATGACTTAAAGCACATATAAGACATGTACCGGGTTCCGAAACAAAAATAAGGTTCAATACCAACACGTTCTAATCAAATATCATTTAAATTTTTCTTAATAATTTAGAAAAATAATTTCTTCTAAAAATTTATTTATTGGGATCGGGACCTCGGAATTTAATTCCGGACATACGGGTAAGATTCTCGGTAGATCCCCTTATACATTTACTTCGGGACTACGTGTTAGATTCATGGTAGATCCCCCTGCACATTTACTTTGGGACTACGGGTTAGATTCCCAGTAGATCCCCATGTACAGTTATATGGAACTACAGAAATGCACCTGGTAGATTCCCCAAGTACTAGGTATTTACATTTGGGACTACGGATCGGGGTTCAGATTGATCCCCGCGCATTTATCGTTGGACTACCGGATAATATCCCAGGAGATCCGTCGTATATATACATATGATGGAGTGCGGGAAGGTATGTCGGGAGATCCACTGGACAGTTGATGAAAGGGACTACAAGACGGTATCATGGGAGATCCTCGTGTTTTTATTGATATTGAGTTGTTCTGATTTCCAATTTTACTCTGTTATTTGCCTAATTGTTGTTGCCTGGTATAACCTGTCTTATTTCATTGTTGTTCTCATTTATATTTCTTATTTCATATTGTGAAAACTTATTGTTATGTTTAACCTCAGTAGGGCCTGACCTTCCTCGTCACTACCCGATCGAGGTTAGGTTTGATATTTACTAAGTACTGTTGTGGTGTACTTATGCCCTTCCTCCCCATGTTTTTTATGCGCAGATCCAAGCTTTTCTGCACAGGCTTACCATCCTTGAGACATGGAGAGCTTTTGGAGACTTTGAGGTACATCTGTCACGTCCGCAGACCGAAGAGTCTCCATCTTTAGTCTATCTTGTAGTGCTAGCCCTTCTATTGTACTGTTGATTTGGATACTCTGGAGAATAGAGTTCTTTACTATATTTTCTTCTAGCTTGTGTTTCCGGATTTTGGGATAGTGTTGTAAAAGTTGGAATTATTATACTGTATATGAAGAGTCGCATTTCACATTCCACTTTTATTTTGCTAAATTTGGTTTTAAGTAATAATTCCGCAAAGTCTTGATTCTTTTTCCGCACTTGTTAGGCTTACCTAGTTGTAGGGACTAGGTACCATCACGATAGTTCACGGATGGAGAACTAGGGTCGTGACAATTTAATAAACTTATAATTTTACCCTTAAGTATATAGATACATCTAGGGCTTCGTTCTCTCTTTTTATCCCAATTTTTCCAGCCGTATTCAAGATTGAAGTTTCACAGTTCACTCTCCATGCTCCGACTCAGTTACTCTTCAGTTCTTCTTCAAAATTCAAATTTTTGGCGGAAAATAAAAAAAATTATTTATGTTCCTGTTAACTGCAATTTCCATTAAATTGGAGATGGAATGTTTGTGGAGTTGTAGTATCAATTTTGGAGATTGCACGGGTCTTGAATTTGTCAGAATGAAGCATTCTTTAAATACTAGTTGTGGCCAGAATGCATACATGGGTAGTATATTATATATGAATTCTTCTCTCTTTTTTTCTTAACTCTAGATTGAGTTATATCTTATCGGGTAAACCGATAATCGAACTGATAATGATCGATAACTGATTAACCAACAACCGGTAACTGTTTTCTTATCAGTTCGGTTATCAGTTTATCATATTTGTAAATCGATAACTGATATACTAAATCGATAATATTCACAATCGAACAGAACCGGCCGATGCCCACCCCTTATCAGAACTGATGAAATATGCGCTTCTCTACTTATATAGGAAACTAGAAAATTATCCGTGCTTCGTACGGTTTATAGTGCACACATAGATTTTAGAAAGATTAGTTGGGAGTATAACTAATTTATGTGCTACATTTCTATATAATTGTCCCGTAACCTATATTTGGAATCCTAACTACACACTCTACGTTTGTGGGATTTTTATTACCCCCTAGACTATTCTAACTAGAATTATTTGTATTCTTACAACTAACGTGGTAGAGTGTGTGTATTTCACTCTGCTAGGAAGAGTGAGAAGCAAGGAAAAAAGATTTTCAGATTTTTCTTTTTTGCTTTTTTTTACCATTTTTCTTACTTTTTTTCATTTTCATTTTCCTTTTTCTTTTCCTTTGTCTTTTTCTTTTACTTATTTTTTCGTTTCTTCTCTAATTCCGGCGGATATTCATTCATCGACGATTTTATCTAACTATTTTTTATTTTTCTTTTTCCTCTTTCTATCATTTTCACACACAAATTAAACTCATAAAAAGATCTATTCAAAAACAAAGCAATACACTCAGATTCAGGGGGGGAATTTTATTATCGGAAAATCTTTCCACGTCGGAAAAAAATTCTTCTCAGCTTGTATTCATTTTGCTTTCTTTTGCTCTTCCTCTCACATATAAATTACACTTTTAAGAAAAATTATATTTATATATATATATATATATATATATATATATATATATATATATATATATATATATATTATATAAAGAGCAAACACACTCAGATCAACTTATCACCAAAAAAATGATGTCCTTCAAATTTCGACGACCACCATTTAATGTCGCCGGTGACCAAAATAAAGAATGAAGGAGAAATTGCAAAATAAAATATAAAAAATAGGTAATTATTTCTAGTCATATCAAGGTGCCACATCACCTTTCTATTCCCAACTTTATATATATAGATATGGATATGTACGCTGAAAATTAAGCAATTGTTAGAACTGCATTATCCTCAAATATGAAGCAATACAAACTCAATATGAAATATGGGTAACTAAATGATGTAATGGGAAGTAGTTCGTTAAATTTGTGAAGATACTCAAAAAGAAGGTTTAAAAAATATATTTTAAATTAAAGGTTAAATGTGATTAGTCACATATCAGAAAGCCTAAAATTATACATTTTCAATATTTAAGCACTACAAGCACATTTTCCCTGATTGAGATATGTATTTTTGTTGAGTTGTATTTGGCCCATTTTATTTATCTACTATATTTTTTTATTTGATATGTAATTAGATAGCCCAAATTTTAGTTAGACTTAATTAGGCCCAGTCTATAAATACTTGTACAGTCATAAATTTTTAGACTAATGAGAAAGACAAGATATTTTCTATTCCTTCTGTTGCATCTCTCATTCCATTCTTCTCTCTGTTTGGTATTTATTTCGATCATCGGAACCATAAATTCTGACTCGAATTTCTAATTTTTAATATGGTATCAGAGCAGATCCTCTGATTTCGCATCTCGTCTTGTTTTTGAGTTTTGTATCAAGGTGTTCTTTGAGAATTTTCAGAAAGCCTAATTTTCGTCGGAGTTTTTCTGATTTTATTTTTGATATTTTTCTTCACATTTTTGGATTTTAGCTGTGTCTCTCAAGCTTTGAGCTATAATTTTCAATTTTTCAACAAGTTTAGAGTTTTGGTTGTGATTTTTGTGGTTTTAACGGTAACTTTTCTATCTTTCTGTCTCAAATTCCGGTAAATTCTCTCCTTTACTCATCTTGTTTGTGGAGGCGATGGGTGATAATTCAGCATCTTTTTCGTGTGGCCCGTCAAATTTCAATAATCCAACTTATGAGCTCTATGCCTCTATCCCAATCCTTCTGACAATTCTGGCACTATGATTTTCCTTGTGCATTTCAATGGTACTGGTTTTGGGGCATAGAGCTGTGGTGTGCATATTGCTTTTGGGGTAATGAATAAACTTGGTTTTATCGATGGTTCTTGTGTCAAACCACCCACAGGTTTGCCTCTTCTCAAGCAATAGGAGCGATGCAAACTAATGGTATCTAGTTGGCTGCTTAACTTTTTGGTTCAGGATATTTATGACAGTGTCATATATAGTAAGTGTGCCTATCAGATTTGGGATGAACTTAATGAGCGATACGGTCAGCCGAATAGAGCATGAATTTATCAAGTATAGAAAGAGATCAGTGTTTAACTCCGAGATCTCTTAATATTCAGATTTATTTTACAAAAATTAAAAAGAAACGGGATGAATTAGATTTACCAAACAGTGATTTAGGATACACTTGTGAGTGTCAATGTGGAGGAAAAGAAATAGTACTAAAGGAGAAAGAAACTCAGAGGCTTACTCAATTCTTAATTGGACTTAATCATAGTTATAGTGGAGCAAGGAGAAATATTATCATGATGAAACGTGTTCCTAGCATCAACCAAGCATATTCTATGCTTCTCCAGGATGAGACACAATCTGAAGTACAATTTATCTCTCATATTGTTCCTGAGTCTGATTCTCTATCTACTTCTTCTAGTGGACAAAAATTTCCTCCTAAACTCAACTTGTCTAGCAAGAA
The DNA here is from genome assembly GCA_034376525.1 of Nicotiana benthamiana. Lineage (NCBI taxonomy): Eukaryota > Viridiplantae > Streptophyta > Magnoliopsida > Solanales > Solanaceae > Nicotiana > Nicotiana benthamiana. The sequence goes on from CM067326.1 coordinate 45,834,309, forward strand.
CAACTCTAATGTGTCATATAAATACTATAAAAAATCTGATCATACTATCGACAAATATTATAGATTGAATGGATTCCCTTCGGACTTTAAGTTCACCAAGAACAAGCGTGTAATGGCTGCTTCTGTTCAGACTGGGAGTAGTGATGCTCCCCGACAAACCTCCTCTTCTATAAGTGGTACTTTCATATCACAACAATTTTTACAATTTCAAGATTTGGTCTCATTACTGCATCATGCTCATGTTAATCCTGAAAAACAACTTGTGTCTCCTAAGCCTTTTACTGCTTCTGCATATTTTGCTGGTAAAATACCTTTTGTTTTTCATGCGAATTGTGGTTTTTGTATTTGTCTTAATTATAAGCTTAATACTGATTATTGGATTATAGATTCTGCGGTAATAGATCACATGACCTCAAACAAGTGCTTCCTTTCTAATATACATGTTTTATCAGTTTCATATCTCATTACTCTTCCTACTGGGTATAAGGTTAATTACTAGCTTTAGCCTCACCTATCACTTTAACAAATGTTCTTTTTGTACCCAGCTTCAAATACAAGTTACTATCAGTGCATAAGTTGTGCTCTCACTCATAAAATAATATTCTTTTTATATTTGATTCTTGTCTTCTGCTGCATGGCCTTTCTCTGAAGAGGCCACTAGCTTTTGGTAGACTATTTGAAGGTTTCTACGTACTGGATAACTCTATGCTTGAAAATTCTACCAGCCATCAACATACTTGTACTTTCACTCCAATTCCTACAATTGTTAATAATATGAGTGATTTTGTTTCATGTTCTGCACCTGTAAATGACATCAATAATTCTTCTTGTAATATTGCTGGTTCAATAAATAAATATGTTTAACTTTGGCATCATAGACTTGGTCATATTTCATTTTCTATATTGCAAAAGATTCCTAATTTATCTTTTTCCGGCTGTACTAAACAAACTTTTATTTGTCATGTTTGTCCAATGGCTAGACAACAACGACTATCTTTTCCTCACAGCTCTATTTCTTCCACAGTTATTTTTAATCTAGTTCATTTTGATACTTGGGATCCTTATCACACTCCTACATATTCTGGTCATAAGTACTTTCTCACAGTGGTTGATGATTACAGTAGAGTTACTTGGACTCATCTATTGAGTTGCAAAAGTAATGCTTTCACCATTTTGAAAGCTTTTTTTTCTACGTAGAAACACAATTTAGTGCTGCGGTTAAGATTCTGAGGTCTGACAACGCATTTGAGTTAGGGTCGAGTCATGAAAATTTCACCTTTCTGGCTTCAAAGAGAATTATTCACTAAACTTCTTGTCCTCGCAGTCCACAATAAAATGGAGTCGTCGAAAGGAAATACAATCACCTTTTAGAGATAACTAGGGTACTTTTGTTCCAATCTGGTTTGCCAAATATTTTTGGGGTGACTCTTTGCTTTGTGTCACTTAATTAGTAAACAGACTCCCTCTTTCTATTTTGCATGGTAAATCCCCTCCTGAGCTTTTATTTAGATCTTCTCCCTCTTATTCTCACCTCAAAGTTTTTGGGTGTTTGTGCTATTGTCATGACCCCAAATCGGCCCGGTCGTGAAGGCATCTCTCGTGTAGACAAGGCCAGTGGACACAACACTCACATTAACCCTTTAATCATTAAGAGTTACTTTTAAGCGTTTAATTAAGCAATGTTTCATAATAACTTTGGAAATAACAGTTTCGGAATAAAAATACAAGCCTGAAATCGAGGTGTCACTAGTGATGAGCATCTATCAAGGTCTGAGTCAACAAAACTCTAAAAATACACTAAATACAGTAATAGCAACATGAGGAAGGGAGCGATGCTACAAACGTCATACATTCACCTGCTAACTCTGATGATTCCGCGTCTGAGAAAAACAACACCCGCTATCGGATTCTGATATACCTGCATCTGCACACGAGGTGCATGGAGTAAGTAGAGTACTCCAACCCAGTAAGTAATAAAAGTAAATAAAGACTGAGTACTAGGAAATAATGAATCCACATTCACATTAGGCCCAATAAACACAATAGGCTTTCAAATTATAATACGAGTCAACCTTCCCTTTTAAAATCTGGGTTTTAGTAAAAATCATTTTGAAGTACTTTCCAGTAGTTTCAGCGGGGTTCAATACCATTTTAATTGATAATAGAGATTAAAGCCATAATCGGCCCCTCGGGCAAAATATAGTTCGTAAAACAGCCCCTCGGGCAAAACAATAATCATCAACACCTCATAAATTGAAGTCTCAATGGAAATAGCCAACTGCCAAATCAATGATTAATTTCTGAACGTCTCGTAAACCCAAGTTTGAATAAAATTTTGTGTTAAAATATTTGTTTAACTTTTCGAGAGAGGCTCAATATGAATATGAGTGAAAAACAGTCAATAAATCAACATATTCCATAGAAACTCGCTTTTACGAGGAGGGAAATCAATGAGTTCATAAACAGGCCTTTCAGGAAAAATGTCACTCATGTGCATGTATATATATCGATCTCCCTTCGGGCTAGCCTCTCTGTCACTCACGACTCATTTCTTACCAAACATTACTCGCACTCAGCATTCATACTCAATAAGTACCATATAGTAACCGTTGTGGCGTGCATTTCCGATCCATATATCGCTGCATCGTGCATCCCGATCCATATATTTCTTCAACGGTGCTCATTGGGGGTGTGCAGATTCCAGGAGGGCCCCTTACGGCCCAAGCGCAATATTGCTGCAGCATGTAGCCCGATCCAACATATCGCTGTGGCGTGCAGTCCGATCCATATGAGTATCGCTGCGGCATGCCGCCCGATCCGTATACATATATTTATATATTGATGTGGCGTGCAGCCCGAACCGTTATATATATATATATATATATATATTGTTGCGGCATGGCCGGTCCATGGATATATAATCCTCATAACTAGGCCCTCGGCCTCTCTCAATCATTAGCCTCAACATTAAACTTTCAGTCTATCTTAGTCGTCAATCTCACCATCAGACCCTTGGTCTATCTCGGTAAAGATTGGGAACTTACCCCAAAATGGGTTTTACACTTTTAAGTATATTTCTATAAAGCCAAATTTGATTAATAACAGGTGAAAACATGACTGCGGATATGCTTTCAAACAAATAGAGTGAGAAAATAGGGTAAAAAAGCTCCTAAGGGCCTCAAAAAATCGGCACAAGGCCCCATACATGGCATACAGCCCAAGATATAGTAACATCAAATAATTAACTATCAATTACACATGAAAATAATCGTTCGGTATGGACGAGGTCATAATCCCCAGTAGTGCTCTACCCCACGCTCATCATCTAGCATGTAAGTTACATCAAAGTAACACAACGATGTGTAATCCAGGGTTTCAAACCCTCAGGACAATATTTACAATCATTACTTACCTCGAACCGGCGAAATCTCTTGCTTGCGATGCCTTTTCCCCTCAAATCAGCCTCCACGCTTGTCGAATCTATCCAAAATCAGAATGAATACATCACAATATGCTAAGGGAACAAAGCCCAAGCAAAAATAATCAATATCACGCACAAATCCCGAAATTACCAAACCCGAGCCCCAGGCTCATTTCTCGTAACTCAGAAATTTTTACATAAACAGATTCCTTATCTAGCCATGAGTTCATACATACCAAAAGTCCTAAAATCTGACCCCAAATGGTCCGTCAGATCCCAATTTTAAAAGTCCAATTTCTTAAGTCCTGGTTCTTCAATTTTAGGCTTAGTTCTTATGAATTTCTAGGTGGATTTCACAATAAAAATGAGTTTTAATCACAAGAAAATTACCTACAAGCGTTTCCCCTTGAATCTCAGTTCAATAACCTTCCAAAACCCTTCAAAACAAGCAGCTATGGTGGAAAATACCCCCACCATTGCGACCAAAACGCCTTTAAAACATTCTGTACAGGCCTGACATTCCTTCTTCGGGAACGCGGTCAACCTCTCACGAACGCATAGCAAAAAATTACATTGACCAATTATTACCTTACACGAACGCGACATGCCAGTAGCAAATGCAATTCTTCCACAACCTTGAACTTCGGGAACACGTTCGCTTCCCGCAGACGCGATGAATAACTGACCATCAGCCACAAATCCTCTTCCACGATCGCGTACACATACTCACGATAGCGATGAAGTCCCCTGACAAGCTTTCGCGAACGCGACATGAACCCTCACGAATGCGAAGCTCACCAAACTGAGCCCTTCAAATGCGAAGGCCAAAACACGTGGAATACCAAAATTGAAAATCTGAAATCTCTCAAACACAAAAATAGTCCGATTGACCACCCAAAGCTCACACGAGGCCCTCGGGAGCTCAACCAAAAACACCAACACGCCCTAAAATCTCATTCAAACTTGTTCCAATCATCAAAACACCTCAAACAACATCAAATTACTCAAAATTCATCGAATTCAAGCCTAAGTTTCCAAAAACTTCTGAAATACACTTTTGATCAAAAACCCGACCAAACGACGTCCGAATGACCTGAAATTTTGCACACACATCACAGTTGAAATAGAAAAACTACAAAAACTCTCGGAATTCCATTCCGACCCTCGGATTAAAATCTCATATGTCGACCGAAATTCGCCAAAATACTAACTTTGCCAATTCACGCTAAATTCTTCCACGGACTTACAAAATGCATTCCGTTCTCGCTCCTAAGTCATAAATCACCTAATGGAGCTAGCTAAATCATAAAAATTCCAATCCAAACTCATATAGGAATAATTAAAATTTTAAGCTTTAAACTGGGGATTGTTCTTCCAAATTCATTCCAAATTTTCCTAAAAACCAAAACTAACAAGCTACATCTATCTTAATACATTACATGGGGCAAGTCATGCCCGAGAACTGGCGATTAAAGTGCAAAAGCTCAAAACGACCGGTGGGGTCGTTATATCCTCCACCACTTAAACACATGTTCGTCCTCGAACGTAACCAGAGTTGTTCTAGAAGCCAGCCAATAGCTGAATAAACTTATTATTCATATACCTGGGAGTGATCCCACGTCACCCTATCTCATACAGGCCTGATAACACATTATAGCTGAAATTTCACAATCCAATCTAGCCCATAAACCACATAACTACATTTCCACTTCTGAGACCATCAATACGATCAAAACCTCACACTTATACTCTGAATGGGCCCGAACTAGCTGTAATAACCCATGCCTGCAACCTTAGGTGTATATATATATATATATATATATATGATATACCACATAACTCAAACACACAAAGTGATAACTTCCATTAACAGCAGCTACACAAATCAACTGAATACCTATAGAAAACCTCTTAACAACTAAAGTCTCATTCCAAACTTCCATATAATGCCAATGATAAATGAAACACGCAATAAATCATAAACATCTCTCATATTGTAAACTCATAAGGGTACTTCTACTTTGGCAAGGACCATAGCAATTTCTGAACCGAACCTCGATATTTATCCATCAAGCATGCTGAAACTGAATTCGTTTGTATTCATTACAGACCCCAACAATATAATATGATCCAATACCATCACGCTGGTGACATGACACATCAATACAGGCTAAAACCACAACTTGCACAGTCCGCGCACCAATAAGCAGCAATCTAAATATACTCACATCATGAAACAGACTCAAATGAAAGAGTTGTACCTCAAGCACACCTGTACAATCACAACACATAGCTGAGAACCCGTCTCCCATCATAGAAGTAGAACACACTAATCTAACTCGCAAGGTCATATTTCTACATAGCTTCGCTACCATGTACGATCCTATCTAAACACTACTCCACATGGAACACCTCAAGTCACTATGCTCGAAATCGACAACCACGCACAATTTGATGTCTGGAACCAAGGCAAATTATTACACCCATTTTACAAAAAATAACGTATACCATGCAACCCGATAAGACATAATCGATATGCCATTCAGCGAACCGCACCTAATTAATCTTCCCACTCGACTTCCACTATGAGACCCCAAATGAACCGCACCATATGTGCCCATAATCAACAAACTATAACATCTAGCAACACCGAAGGATGACTTATACACCTCTCCAAATTAATAATAAGCTCAATAACAATCGAATCAACACGTCCTTCAACAATACAATTCAAAGTCAATAAAACCATCTCGATGCAGGACACATATCCGCATAGGTCCACCAATGGACCACACATCAACTCCAATTACACACAATAGGTAAATAATCCTTCAAAGGTCCACAATGACCGAATCATAGCACATACTTATATCTGACTATCTCACCCACATTTTGCCATCCACAACCACAAGCCAAACTACATATGAGAACTTTCAGTCTCTAAGTCCATAAAACACACGAATTACCATATCTGATCCCATTTCCGCCACTCGCATGTATAACTCACATCTAGTACTCAATCATCCCATGAGAGATACTCTAAGGTTCTTCCATGCTGCCAAGCAGACTCAAATACCAGCAGCCGATCTGATAAGAAGTGCTACAATGCTACCAAAGTACCCTCAACTTAATCACATTGCGCTTTTTATTGAAACATTGACTCTCGTCAAATCATTTCCAATTAGTAGTACCATTTCTTTAATCATCTGAGGCTACCTATTGTCTAAGAGTTTTTATGAACTCCCTTTCAGAATTGAGTTGTAACCCATCTAGCCAAGAACTTCCATTGATCCCATATAGAAAAAAATCATTGTGCATCCCATGCTTCTCACACTCGTAGAAAATCCACATCTCCAACCACGGTAGAAATCAACAAAAACTCTCCCAATTCCATTTGAACAAACTAAACCGCTAGGATTGGATCCTTCTATCTAGACCAAGCTAAGCCAGCCGTCAAAACCCAGGAGCATTGCTACAAAATACATGTACGAACCCATTACCTTGGACAAACACAAAGAATTAATCATATTCTTACCACACGGGTCCGATACTATCAAGCTATCCCACATATCTAAATTTCCTTTCTGATTCATCTTCAACTTGATATTCCTTCTTGTTATAGCACCACAATTCCTCAATTCTTTTCTCTGAAGAACTTCCTGCGAATCTAAATCTATTATCTTTACCTTCAGGTTACATATATAGAGCTCCACAATTAATGTAGAAATACCGTATGTCTTGATCCCTTCCAATGAAAACTCGATTTCCAGTCACATATATAACTTTAAGATACCCAATTTCTACATGTAGAATCATGAACACATTAGAACCATTCTCAGGCTCAATCTTCGCGACCAGAACTGATTCACCACACGCCTCAAATCAGAACCAACATAGCACATAACCGAGCAATCAGCTATTCAATAGCAAACTCCCCACTTGGCTCGAAGCCATAGATCAGATTACACCCAATAACTCATAACACTTGTACCCTATTGATGCCATAATACTATAATGAGATTAAACTCTAATCCTTTTAAGCTTGTGTAAACACAAATCGTCTAGTAGTTATATTGCAAATCTTGCATTCATCGTCGCAACAGTCGAGCCCACTCTCTTAAGCGTCCCAAATTTAAATTTTAGCACATATTTTTCACTTGTAAATGAGATCTTCTAGCAGACAACATAAGGATCATACCACTTCATAACACTCCGCAGGATATAACCCACATGCTTTGCCTTCAACTAACATTTATGTATACCTTTCACCGTCACAAATATTGCGCAGTCAATTAGCATTTCTGAGCCTGAACTCACACCGCAATATAAAATTTACTTCACTCTCAACTGGAAAACATGAAAAGATCCTTCACACGCCCATAACTCGGGGCTATACCTCGAATCGCGGTGGAATTCAAATACCTAGTAGTTCTTCTATCATCTATCAGGCCTTCCTCGTCACATAGATACATCTCACAGTACTAACATACTCATCATATATCTATCCAGTTGTCAGTTCCACTAATATGGACAATACTGAACATATAAGTTCAAAACACTTGCTCACACAATTAGTACCTCGGTGCCCAAGCCATAGGCAAAGATCCGGCCTCAAGTCCTCCAGACTGGCCCAACACCTACTCACAGAGATCACATCTTGCCCCTAGATTAGGGAATCAGAAGCCATTAAGGCACATCTGGTATTGAGCGCTCATGCGCGCATGCGAACTTGTGGAAGGAATTCCAAGAGTTACTCTTTCAAGCTGAATCATGGACGCATGATCAGAATCTAAGAATGTGACGTTTTCCTAAAGGTTCCGCAGCCTCTCAAGGATACATACATACGTCTCCGTACCGATCCACGAGACTCTACTAAACCTGCTCATGACTCGTGAGACCTAGTAACCTAGGCTCTGATACCAACTTGTCATGACCCTAAACCGGCCCGGTCGTGATGGCACCTCTCGTGAAGGCAAGGCCAGCCGACACAACACTCATATTAATCATTTAATCATTAAGAATCATTTTTAAGCTTTTAATTAAATAATATTTCATAATAACTTCTGAAATAACAATGCGGAATAAAAATAAAAGCCCCACATCAAGGCGTCACTAGTCATGAGCATCGATCAAGGTCTGAGTATAACAAAAGTCTAAAAGTATACTAAATATAGTAATAACATAATGAGGAAGGGAGTGGTGCTGCGAACATCATGCAGCCACCTGCTAACGCTGATGACTTCGCATCTGAGCAAAACAACACCTACTATCGAATTTCGATATACCTGCATCTGCACAGGAGGTGCAGGAAGTAAGGTGAGTACTCTAACCTAGTTAGTAATAAGAGTAAATAAAGACTGAGCAGTAGGAAATAGTGAATCCACATTCACATTAGGATCAATAAACACACTAGGCTTTCAATCATAATACGAATCAACTTTCCCTTTTAAAATCTGGCTTTTAGTAAAAATCATTCTGAAGTACTTTCCAGCACTTTCAATAAGGTTCAATACCATATAAAATGATAATGGAGATTAAAGCCATAACCGGCCCCTCGAGCAAAACATAGTTCGTAAAATAGCCCATGGGGCAAAACAATAATCGTAAACACCTCATAATTTGAAGTCTCGGTGGAAATAGCTAAATATCAAATCAATGATTAATTTCTGAACGTCTCGTAAACTCAAGTTTAAAAAAAATTGTTTTAAAATATTTGTTAAACTTTTCGATAGAGGCTCAATATGAAGATGAGGAAAAAAATAGTCAATAAATCAACATATTCAATAGAAACTTGCATTTATTAGGAGTGAAATCAATAACTTCATAAACATGCCTTTCAGTAAAAATGTCACTCATGTGCATGTATATATATCTATCACCCTTCGGGCTAACCTCTCTGTCACTCGGGACTCATCTTTTATCAAACATTACTCGCACTTAGCATTCATGCTAAATATGTACCATATAGTAACTGTTGCGGCATGCAGCCCAATCCATATATACTGTGGCGTGCAGCCCGATGCATATATTTCATCGATGGCGCTCACTTGGGGTGTGTAGACTCCGAGAGCGCCCCCATACGGCCCGAGCACAGTATTACTGCGGCGCGCAGCCTGATCCAACATATCGATGCGGTGTGCGGCCCGATCCATATAAGTATCGCTACGCCGTGCAGCCTGATCCGTATACATATATTTATATATTATTGCGGCGTGCAACCCGATATATATATATATATATATATATATATATATATATTGCTACGGCGTGCAGCCCGATCCATGGATATATAATCCTCACAACTAGGCCCTCGGCCTCTCTCAGTCATTAACCTCACCATCAGACTCTCAGTCTATCTCAGTCTTCAAACTCACCATCAGACCCGCGGTCTATCTCAGTAAAGATAGGGAACTCAGCCCAAAATGGTTTTCGCATTTTTAAGAATATTTCTATAAAGCCAAATTTGAGTAATAATCAGTAAAAACATGACTGAGGATATGCTTTCAAACAAATAGGGTGAGAAAAGATGGTAAAAATGCATCTAAGGGCCTCAACAAGTAGGCACAAGGCCCCAAACATGGCATACAGCCCAAGAAATAGTAACATCAAACAATTAACTGTTAATTACGCATGAAAATAATCGTTCACGATGGACTAGGTCACAATCCCCAGTGGTGCTCGACCCCACACTCGTCATCTAGCGTGTAAGTCACCTAAAGTAACACAACGATGTGTAATCCGGGGTTTCAAACCCTTAGGACAGTATTCACAATCATTACTTACCTCAAACCCGCAAAATCTCTAGCTCGCGACGCCTTTGCTTCTCAAATTGGCATCCACGCTTGTCGAATCTATCAAAAATCAAAACGAATACATCAAAATATTCTAAGAGAACAAAGCCCAAGCAAAAATAATCAATATCGGGCACAAATCCTGAAATTACAAAACCCAAGCCCCGAGCACATTTCTCAAAACTCAGAAATTTTCACAGCAACGGGTTTTTTATCTTGCCACGAGTTCATACATACCAAAAGTCCTAAACTCTGACCCCAAATGGTCCGTCAAATCCCAATTAAAAAAAATTCTCAAGCCCTAGTTCTTCAATTTTAGGTTTAGTTCCCATGAAATTCTAGGTGGATTTCACAATAAAAATGAGTTTTAAGCTCAAGAACTTACCTTCAAATGTTTCCCCTTGAATATCTCTTTAATAACCTTCCCAAACCCTTCAAAATGAGCAGCTATGGTGGAAAATACCCCCACCTTCGTGAACAAAACGCCTTTAAAACATTCTGTCCAGGCCTGACATTCCTTCTTCGGGAACGCGGTCAACCTCTCACGAACGCGTAGCACAAAATTATATTGACCAAATAATACCTTACATGAACACGACATGCCAGTAGCGAACGCGATCCTTCCGCAGCCTTTAACTTTGCGAACGTGTTTGCTTCCACGCGAACGTGATGAATAACTGACCATCATCCCCAAATCCTTTTCTGCGATCGTACACACATACTCGCGATTGCGATGAAGTCCCCTGACAAGACTTCGTGAATGCAGCATGGACCCTCAAAAATGTGAAGCTCACCAAACTCAGCCCTTCGTGAACTCGAGCTCTCTTTCGCGAACGCGAAGACCAAAATACATGCAACCCAAAGCTAAAAATCTGAAATCTCTCAAACACAAAAATGGACTGATTGACCACCCGAATCACACCTGAGGCCTCCGGGACCTCAACCGAAAATACCAACACTCCCAAAAACCTCATTCAATCTTGTTCCAATCATCAAAACACCTCAAACAACATCAAATTACTCAAAATTCATCGAATTCAAGCCTAAATTTCCAAAAACTCCCGAAATCCACTTTTCATCAAAAACCCGACCGAACGATGTCTGAATGACCTGAAATATTGCACACACATCACAAATGACATAGAAAAGCTATATCAACTCACATAATTCCATACCGATCCTCGGAACAAAATCTCACCTATCGACCGGAATTCGCCAAAGTACTAACTTTGCCCATTCACGCCAAATCCTTCCACGGACTTCCAAAATTCATTCTGATCGCGCTACTAAGTCATAAATCACCTAACAGAGCTAGACAAATCATAAAAATTCTGATCTGAGCTCATATATGAATAAGTCAAATCTTGGTCAAACCTTTCAAATTTTAGTCATTAAATTTGGGATTATTCTTCCAAATTCATTCCGAATTTTCCTAAAAACCAAAACCAACGAGCTACATCCATCATCATACATTACATGGGGTAATGCATGCCTGAGAACTGGCGATTAAAGTGAAAAATCTCAAAATGACTGGCCGGGTCGTTACAGTTATATCACAACTCCTAAACCACTAAGGGATAAATTTTAGCCTCGGGCCATAACTTGTATCTTTCTTGGCTTAAAAAGGTTATAAGGTGTTGTCGAACCCTTTTTTCTCGTGAAATTGAGCTTTTGACATTTGGAGGGACAACTTGTTCCTTTTGGGAATTTTATTTTTCATTTGAAGAGTCGCCACCTAATGATTAGGATGCATTAGAACACGAATGGAGATCCAACTCTAAGTGTGCTAAATAACCAGAGATTGGGTAAAGGCTTGAAATTATCCTAAGGAGAAGGTGTTAGACACCCTTGAGGATCCACTAGTATGGTTCCTAGCCAAACAATTATAGTAAATCTGAGGTGCAATTAACATATAAGTAGATAAGGCTCAAATAAGAGAGGCTTTCAATACATAACGGCTAGAAAGTAGACAAATCTTGAAAGAACAATTAAAAGAGTTGATTCTTTTTATAAGGAATTACAATGCTAAAAGAGAATAAAGAATAAAGGAAAGGAGTCCTAGGTTTATTAAAAATATGGATCACCCCGCACAATGTACCGCAATCACTCCTCAACGAGGGGCTACATGTGAAATTATCGCGTGGTTATCATATTCATATATACCCTTTCCCACCCCGTTAAGGTATTAAAGCACAAACTGGTCTCGGTTACTTATTCCATGCTATTACCCGTCCCATTCCTATTAGTCCCCGAGGTACTTAAGACTACTAATCCTAAAAGTCAGGGGAATTAGGCTTATTTGAAGTTTCAAAGGTATAAAAATTCTAAGGCGACATACAAAACACATACTACCTGTTTGGGGGAACATATAAACAAACAAAGGCTCATATATACCTCCTCAAAACAAACACATAAAATAGCATGCCTTGCACATACTGCTTAGGTTTGATTTAAAATACTAAAGATAAGGGAGATTAATTATTTAAGGCAGATTAGTCTATTATATAACTCAGATAAGAAGTCCAAATCAGGCCTACTTGCCAGTTGTAGAAATTAACAAAAGTGAATTCAGTTTGCATTTATTACTCTAAGGCTTGCCTATATATATTTAGACGGGGTCCTATAGGCATGATATCTACTGAATTCAGAATGTGATGAAACAATAGAAACACGAAATGGAATTTTTTAAATCCTATATGCATGCTTGCTAAATCTTGTTAAGTGAGGGAATTAGGTTATTAAAAGAGTTTCAGAAGGGAAAAAAAATTAAATTAGACTAGTTGCAAGCTCTGCAGGTGATAGTATCTACCATTACTGATATTTAATCGCTATGAGCAAGATATCTAATATTGACTGTGAATGAAGCTAATCAGGTTTATTTAAAAGTCCCTATAGGCATGATTTCTATGCGTTACTGACATTAAACCCTTATGAACATAATACCTAACATTGCGTGTGAATAGAAACGAACAAGATTATATTTATAGACCTTTATAGGCATGATTTCTATATGTTACTGATTTAAGCATGCTAGTGGGTTATAGTCAATTGAGCCTTAAATCAATATATCTAAATGGTGACGATTATACAGAATATTAGAATGAAATCCTATTGGCAGGTTATCTAGATATGAAGTTTGAACAAGAAATCCTACAGACATGATTGCTGAATGCAGTTTGCAGAACTAAATATTCTTTAAACATGGTTACTAAACGAAGTTTGTACAATTAAATACCCTATAGGCATGGTTTCTATATGTAGTTTGAATATGCAGAATCAAAAGTATCCTTTAGGCATGTTTCTACCCTTGACATGCCTAAATACCCCAACCTTTTTCACTAGATAGCCCCAAATGGTATTACAACTTATTACAAACCAGAATGATAAATTACATCAGAAAATACAAAGAAAAGTACAACAAGAGGAAGCCTGATTTTGACTTTACCACTGAGTTATGAGATAAACAAACTCAAACACCATTGATCCAAATCCTTTCTCCAATTTGAGTGTGTCAGAGTTCCCTAAGAGCCTCAATAGGACTCCAGGCAGTGCTCACACCCACATTGCATCACCAGAATAGGGACAAGTGCAGTGTGGAAGTGCCAACTCTCGTGTGTCCAAGTTTAGAGGGAGCTCATAGGTCCCAAGGCAAGGCTCACATGAGGGGGTGAAACTTAAATCTAAGAGCGAGTGCAAGTACAGAAACAGAGCTTTAAGAACTAAGGAAGTAAAGAAGAGGGAAAGAGGTGCTGCGAAATAGTCATTAACACTTCAAACGAGTTGATAATTTTACACCAAAGGGGTTCAGGGGTTGGGAATTGTAAAGAGCCTATGTAATTAGGCAAGAGTCAATTCTGGGTATATACAACAATATGGGTGTTGTCATGCTTGTAAATCAACCATAACACACAACATATAGAGATAACCTGGAGGTCATGATCCTAGGAGGACCAAGTTTTTGAGTCATATTCAACAATATTTGATGTTGTCATGTCCCAAACAAAGCACAAGCATCAAACAAATTGTGGTAGGGGTTTAGGATTCATAATGCATTGATCAAGAACATGAGAAAGGAAATTATAGCATGCTAAATAAATGTACTGAAATAGATACAACCAGTAGGCAGAAAAGAATGCAAGATTAAGTAACCATGTTGTTGTTGGTGCTGAAAATTAGTTAGAACATACCAGTCACAGAAGCAAAAATGCAATAAAGAAAAGTAATAGGACTTCGAAATATAGCTTTGGCTTTCATCCAGCTATATACGCCATAGTAGAATTAGTAAAGCAAGAGGGAATGTTTTGAGTGTAAGTGTGAGATTAGAAAAAGTGTTCGTCCTTGTTCTAATGAAAGAGCAAGGTACTTAAAGTTTGAAAACAGGTCGAAAATAAGGCAAGAATCATAATTCAGAAGTAATTATGGAACAATGTGCTAATTAAAATCAAGTCCGTATAAGTACTTCATTTAATTAAGGAGTTATATCTAAATGTTAATGGGTAGAAAATATTCAAGGAAAGAAATCAAGTAGAGTATCATCTGCAGAATAGACAATTAAGGGTAAGTACATGGAGGTTCAATTAAGAGAACAACTAATGAAGAATCCTTGAAATACTCGGTTAACCCATAAAAGGTACGAAAACAAAATAAAGTTGCAGAATATGGAGGTAATCGAAAACCAGCACATAGTAAATCAAGGAATCAAGGATTTCCCAAGTTAAAAATAAAAGAGTCGAAAGTTTAAAGGAAGTTTTCAAATCAAGCCAAGAAACAGGGAAATCAGTAAGGCGAAATAAAGAAAGAATCAATTACTTAACATACGAGTGCAATCAAAATTACACAAGGAATGAATTGAAAGTGGTCCAAAATTAAAGGTCATTTTAGAGGGGAAATCAGCATATAAATAGAGTGTATAAAGATTAGGCATGCGAGGCCAAACTATGGCAAAGAAAAGCATCATTCAATAACAATCACATTGTTAGTAGACAGTGAACTATCGAAACACGGTAGTCACATAGGTCAACTTCAGTAACTTGGTAATATAGAAAAGAGAGAGTATCAAGAGCATGCAAAAGGTCAAGTAAAGGCCCTTCTGAAAAAGCATAGTCGAATTTCAATGACAGCAGTAAGTCAAAATCACATAAAGAGACAGGTGCTGAAACAAAAAGATATTAAATCCAGTCGAGCAACTTCAAACGGATGAAGCAGCTTTAGAAGCTCAAATAGGCCCCAAAGAAATTAGGGTTTTTGAAACCATTCGAATTCAGAGATGATGAACAAGTAAATCACACAACAAATAGTCTTAGAACTCAAATGAACCCAAAATTTTAGGGTTTCCACACCAATCGAGTCTAGAGATGAAAAATAAGTAAATCGAAGAAATACTAACAAAAAAATAGATTCAGAAACCTCAAAAGGAATCAAGGACCTTAACAAGAAAACTCAAGTAGAAGAATGACACAGGAAAACACAGCAAAACATGTCAAATAACTTAATAGAATACCTAATCAGAAAGATAAAGGTTTTTTAAGATAGAGTTTTAGAAGAAAATTTGAGAAAAACGTGTAAAAATTTAGAGAAACACAAATCTCAAATAGATCTAAAAGAAATAGAAGAACCTTAAATGTTAGCATTCCACAAGAACCCAAGTGGTGAGAACGGATTTGAAAACCATCGCTCTAAATAGGAGAATCAAGAGTTAGACTCAAATAGCCATGGCTAGCCAGAGAAAAGTCAGAGATGACTGGAGAACAACCAAAAAATGAAATCGACCAAAGTTTGGACCAAACTTTTCCAGGATCTAGCCTTGAAATCATGATAATCGAGCATGTAGAAGACAAATGAGCTGAATTCAAGCTTCCGATGACCTTGGAAGCGAATGATTTGGGAGATTTTAGGGTTTTAATCGAGGGCAGTAGCTAGGGTTTGAAAGAGAATTGAGCGAGAAAGGGATTCATAGGTGGGTTGGGGTATGAAATGATATGGTTTAGCGCTCGTTTGGGAATAATTAAGTAAAGGGGGTTTGGTGGTCATTGCTCATTTCAATCAGCGGCTTGGATTGAACGGGTAGGTGGGGCAATTTAACAGATTTGGGTTTGGGTCGGGTATGAACGGATTTGGTCCAGGGTAAATGGGTTTGAATTGGGTTCTTTTGGGGTGCCAAATCAAACTAAAATCAAAATGAAAAATAGGCTAACAATTAAATAGCCACTTTTCCCTATTTGATTTATAAAAATAGTAAAATAACTTCTGGAAATAAATTAAAGGTACTAGTATGATTAACAGTACATAATTATCAAATTAAAATTACTGGACTTAATTTTTATATACATAAACGTAATTAAATTTAAAAGAGGCTAATATTGCAATTATATGCAATTTAGCTTTGAAAATGCTAAATAAATAAATATTTGAAAATTACCTTCGTTATATTTTAGCATAAATATGAGAATCCAATCAATGAATCACAAACAAATGATAATTTTTTGGGATAATTATTGGGTTTCTAAGCAATAAATTGATTTAAAAATCTTTAAACATTATAAAAAATAATAAAACATTTGGACGCACTTACATATGCATACATATACTATTTTGAAAGTATTTTTTAGATTAAAATATACATGGAAAATTGGGTATCAACAGGCGCCCCTCTTTACCCGGAAAGGATCGAAGAGTTATCGGGTAAAGATATGATGGAAAATCTTGACCGAGAAAAACGGTTCGAAGAGGTTTAGGCCGTGGAGACTTTTATGAACGGACGTTGTATTCAAGACGGGGGAATGGTTATGGTTTGATATGGTTGCGGCATCACTCCTTCTGAGATAGTTATTTCTCGCCCGTTTACCTACAAATAAGCAATACAAGCATATGTTATGCATAAATTTAAACATGACGCAATTTCCCATCGAACCATGAAGATTATCTTCAGACGGTTAGAATGATGTCCTTAGACCATGATGTCCTGGGCAATGAGGTGTATAATAAAGGATTCGCATGCCATGAAACGATACTCTCGGGCTGTGAGGATGATGTCTCTAAACGATGACGCATTTGAATAATGATATGCAAAAGATTAAAAGGGGGTCCTCATGCCATGGCATGGTGTTCTTGAGTTATGAAAATGGTGCCTCCGAAAAATGACTTCTTCGGATGATTTGGCGATCTTTTAGACCACGAGATGTAATGCTTGGAGATCTTTCAACCCATGCAATGCAGTAGGTGGCAATCTTTCAGCCACGCATATGTAGAGGTTGCTATCTTTCAGCCATGCAAATGTAAATAAGGTGGCGATCTTTCAGCCATGCAAATATAGATAAAGTGGCGATCTTTCAGCCATGCAAATGTAAAGGTGGAAATCTTCCAGCCATGCAAATATAGATAAGGTGGCGATCTTTTAGCCATGCAAAGGTAAATGAGGCGGCGATCTTTCCGCCATGCAAATGCAAATAAGGCGGCGATCTTTCAGCCATGCAAATGTAAATAAGGCGGCGGACTTTTAGCCATGCAAATGTAGAGAAATGCAGATGGAGACAGTGTTTAGCCTCGGAAGGTAAAATGTTAGCCTTATGCAATGCAGAAAAATGCAGATGGAGATAGTGTTTAGTCTCAGAAGAAAGAATGGTAGCCTTATGCAATGCAGAAAATGCAGATGGAGACAGTATTTAGTCTTAAAAGGCAGAATGGTAGCCTTATATAATGCAGAAGTAAAATAAAATGGCAAATGGTAATAAAGCTTTCTTATTTAATGGCATATTGCGATATTGTGACTGCTAGGGACATTGTGCCTGCTGGGGACACTATTGTGTGCGGATAGCAACTGTGAGTAAGTGCAACGGTTCTGAGAGTTTTATTCCTGAACAATGTTTGTCTCGTGAGTGTATAGTGTATTTGATGATTTTGCAACTCTAGTGCCTGCATCCAAAGAAAAATCGTGAGTTTTGTAAAAGGGGGCGGTTAATTCGTATCCCCGCTGGCTATGCTTGGCCTGCAAAGCTTTAATATGGAAATACTGTCGTATTACTGGGGTAGCATCGCTAATTAAGGCAATTTAAATAAAAAACATGCATGACTTCGTAAAAATACGGTATAAGTATATAATTAAGAAATAATTTTTTTCGATGAACCAATGACTGTTGCGTGGTTCAAGATATTGCAATGTCTTTTTCCTTGAAATTTTGAGGGTCCTCCTCAAAATTCTACCCCAGTTTAATGGGTTGATGCTTCTGAGTTGCTTGCGAGGATTGGCTGAAATTACTTCAAAATTTTGAGGGTCCTCCTCAAAATTCTTCACTAACTTCCAATTTCTGGGGAAATGAAAATTTTATTCAATTGTTACCAAATCCATAAGCCTACCTACGTATCCCTCTTTAACGTCAATCAGATCAGACATAGTTTAATTATATCATATAGGAAAGCATACAGATTACATGTAGTAATGTTTGACTACATCTGAGTTGATTGGCTTTGGCCAAACTTCTCCACCCATTTCTGCGAGTATCAGGACTCCACCCATCAAAACTCGGTGAACAATGTATGGGCCCTGCCAGTTGGGAGAGAACTTCTCTTTGGCTTCATTTTGATGCGAAATTTTTTTTAACACTAGCTGCCCCGGTGTGAACTGTCTCGGCTTGACTCTTTTATTGAAGGCTCTAGACATTCTGTTCTGATAAATTTAACCATGGAAAACAGCATTCATTCTCCTTCCGTCGATAAGGGATAATTGCTCATAATAACTTCTCACCCATTTTGCGTCGTCAAACTCAGCTTCCTGCATGATCTTTAAGGAAGGAATCTCTACTTCAGCGGGAATAACAACTTCTGTACCATAAACCAATATATAGGGGATTTCTCGGACTTGATGATGACATCATCGACATACACCTATATCTCTTTATGTATCATATCATTGAAAATGGTAGTCACGAACCTCATGTAGGTGGCCCCTACATTCTTTAACCCAAACGGCATCATCTTGTAGCAAGACATTCCTTACGGCATAATAAAAGCCATTTTCTCGGCATCTTCTTCATCCATTCAGATTTTATGATAACCAGCGAAACAATCTAAAAATGATTGCAACTCATGTTTGGCGCAATTTTTGATCAGGATGTGTATGTTTAGCAAGGGGAAGTCATCTTTCCTACTAGCTCGGTTGAGATCATGGTAGTCGATACAAACTCGGACCTTCCCATCCTTCTTTGATATTAGCATGATGTTGGCTAAAAATGTGGACCCTCCCATCCTTCTTTGGTACTGGCATGATGTTGGCCAACCATGTCGGGTATTCTACTACCCTAAGAACGTTAGCTTTGACATGCTTAGTGACTTCTTCCTTGATTTTCAGACTTATATGAGGCTTGAACTTTCTGAGCTTTTGCTTTACCAATAAACATGTCTGATTGTTGGCAGTTTGTGAGCAACAGAAAGATGTAATTTTTGATGACCCACAGGGGTCATCACTTCTTTTCTTACCATTCTATACTTCCTAGGCCATAAACCCCCATTTAGGGTTACCTCGATTTGTCCGCAGTCTGGGCACATAGCCGGAAAACTTAAATATGAATTCTATGTGACATATGATGAATTTTGATATTAATATGATAGAGATGAATTTGGTCAATATTTTGGGTAAACAGACCCTGACGCGTGATGTAACGGTCCCGAAGGTCCGTAGAAAAATATGGGACTCAGGCGTATGCCCGGAATCGAAATTCGAGGTCCTGAGCCTGAGAAATGAACTTTTAAAAGAAATTGTTTTTCTGAAATTATTAAGGAAATTTGAAATGAAAATGGATTAGAACGCGTTGGTATCGTGCCATATTTTGGTTCCGGCACACGGTACAGGTCTTATATGTGCTTTAAGCGCTTTCTGTGGAATTTGGTTGAAATCGGACGTCATTTGACGTGTTTCAGACTCAAAGTTCTAAAAATGAAAGGTTATGAAATTTTGAAGAAATCATGGAATTTAAGGCTTAATTCAGTGCTTTTGATATTATTTTGGCGATTTGATAACACGGTTAAGTTTGTAGGATATTGTTGAGTTAGTTCATGTATATGGTTAGGAGCCCCGAGGGCTCGGGTATGATTCAGATGTGTTTTGGGATGGTTTGGCCTTAGGAAAAATTGCAGAAAATAGCTGTTGTATGTGCCCAGTCATTTCCTTGATGCGATCGCATAGGAAGTGTTACGATCGCATATAGAAAACTTAAGGGGTCTTCAAATCCTTCTATGGGATCGCATTACTTCTCCGCGATCTCAATTCAATAAGTCAGCTTCAATATTTCCCTTCTATGTGATCGCAGTGGTCAAGAACTCGACCCTATGCGATCGCAACACTACTTCCATGATCACAGTGCTTGTCAGACCTAACCCTATGCGATCGCAATCCCTCTTCCACGATCGCATAGAGCATTTTGGCCCAATTATCTTAAATGCCTAAAAAAACATAACAGTGACGAGAAGATTTCACAAAAACACACAAGCTTTTCTTCTCCATAGCCCCTAGGCAATGTTTAGAGCACTACTTCACCAAAGCTTCTTGGTAAGTATTGTTTAACTTGTTTCCTTCACTTTCCTTCATAATTTATCAAATTCCTAGGCTCAAATCATGTAATCTAGGGTTGAAATTTGGGGAAATGGGTAGAGTTAGAGCTTTTCAATTTTCTTTGATTTAGAACTTGTTTTGGGGTCAAATTTTGAAACAAATTGTATATTAGGGCTCGTGGGAGAAAGGGTGGTATGAATTTTGTCCGAACCCCGTGTTTCAACCAAGCGGGCCTGGGGCCGGTTTTTGGATTTTTGGGAAGAAAGGTATGGAATCTATATTTAGGCATTGGGTTTGATTTGTTTAGCTATTAGTGATTCCATAAAGTCGCTATTGCATAGATTTGATTGAGTTGGAGCCGAGTTCGAAAGGAAAAGGGATTGTTGAGGATTGAATTGGCCGTGGAAGTTGAGGTAAGTGTTTAATCTAACTTTGGTTTGAGGGAATAGGATTAGAGTATTAATTTCTAATTGCTAATTGTCGAGTACGGTGTATAGGTATGGTGACAAGTATCTATACACTGGCGTCTAGCATGACCGTGAGTCCGTATATTGTCTTTATTCCTATTTTGTTGTGACTCCCTTGTGTAATTGATGATTTCTGTATAATGTGAATAGTGTGAGAAAGAATTATGATTTGTGAACTCTTTGGAGCGTTTGCTCGAATGATAAAATGAATATTGAGTAAGAAATGAAAAAAAGAGAAAGGAATGTGATGATTCCCTTGCGGGGCTGTATTCGTATATTGATTATCTCCCTTGCCGGGATGTGAAAGTTATTGTTGTTGTTTCATTATCGGGATTTAACTATTTACTCGTGTTTTCCTTGCCGGGACTTCTATTACTATTTTATTATCCCCTTGCCCCATAATTGTGATTGTTGTTTGGGTGAGCAAGAGTGATAAAGCACGAAGGGTGATGCCGTGCACGATCGTGATATGAATACTAATTCACGAAGGGACATTCCGTGCCATGATATGAATATTAATGCTCGAAGGGACATTTCGTGCCATGATATGGTTACTAATGCACGAAGGAACATTCCGTGACATAATTTTGTGAGAGTTAAAGTACGAAGGGTGATGCCGTGTACTTTATATGATTGATTTGGTGAGAACGAGAGTAAAATCACGAAGGGTGGTGCCGTGCAATTGTTGATTTTCTTATTCTCATTGATATTGTAGTTGTACAGTTTCACTCTTTAATTATTGATTTTGTATTCTTGGCTTGTTAATTTCGGTGTTTCTACTCTATTGCATATATATATATATGCAATAGAGAGAGAGAGAGAGAGAGAGAACTGGACATGTTGGTTTTGGTAGTCCTGTCTAGCCTCGTCACTACTTCGCCGGGGTTAAGCCAGGCACTTACCAACAGATGGTGTCGGTTGTGCTGATGCTACACTCTGTAAATCTTTTTGCACAGATCATTGAGCCGGAGCAGCTTTTGGATAACAGTAGTTGATTTGGAGCTGACTTCAGTCCAGGGACATTCGAGGTAGCCTTGCTTACGCCCGCAGACTCGGAGTCCCTTTCAATCTTTACTTTAATTTGTTATCCTTTGTATCGGAACAAACATAATTATGTTTTTATTCAGACATTGTATTTAGTATTCTCTAGACATTCATGAGTTTGTGACTCCAGTTCTTGGGTAGATGATTTTGTTAGACTTCCGCATTTCTTTCAGTTAATGTCATATTGAGACTTCTTCTTTATCATATTATGTATTGTTATTACTAAATGATCGATAATTACTAAAAGAAGTATACTTGGCTTGCCTAGCTCCAATTAGTAGGCGCCATCACGACTCCTAAGGGTGGGAAATTCGGGTCGTGACAAGTTGGTATTAGAACACTAGGTTGCATAGGTATCACGACTCACGGACAAACTTGGTAGAGTTTGAGGGATCGGTACGGAGATGTCTGTATTTATCCCCCAGAGGTTACAGAGTTAGGAAAATTTCACTTTTGTTCTTTCTTTTAGTGCAATTCTGTTTCTCAAATACTGATTGTCTTTCTACTCTGTTCCTTCGCAGACGGCGAACACACGTGCTTCCTCTTCTACCGCACAGCAGCCCGAGCCCCCAGCAGCAGCTCCTACGAGAGGCAGAGGGTAAGGCCGAGGCAGGGGCAGAGCTCATCCCTGAGCAGCAGTCCCAAAGGTGGAGCCTCATGTTGATTTTGACGATGAGGTTCCAGCCCCAGCAGCTACGCTGGGCCCAGCTCAGGTCCTAGAGGGGTTCATAGCCACCCTTGTCTTTTAGGATGCTTTGGTCGGGTTGGTAGGATTTATGGAGAGCGTCTCTCGAGCATTTTTTCTTTCAATAGCACCAGCCACTTTCCAGGCTGGAGGTGGAGTTCAGTCTCCTGCCATACGTACTCTGGAGTAGGTAGCTTCCCAGACTCAGGTTCTAGTGGTTCAGCCAGCTGTGGCAATTCAGCCGGGTATTGTGACTCAGACCAGCGAAGAAGCGGCAATGTTTGTAGATGTTTTGTGGAGGCATGATAGGTTCACCAAGCTCTCGCTACCACATTCAGCGGTGCTTCATCAGAGGACACCCAGGATTTCTTATACAGTTGCCATGAGGTTCTTCGGACTAAGGGTATTGTAGAGACCATTGGGGTCAACTTCGCCATTTTTCTTCTATCTGGATCTGCTAAGACTTGGTAGAGGGACTATGTTTATCCAGAAAAGCAGGGTCGCCATCTCTAACTTGGGACCAGTTTTCAAAGTTGTTCTTGGAGACGCTTCTCCCTGTTATGCGGCAAGAGGCTCTTCGCAGGCAGTTTGAGTACCTTCAGCTGCGCTCCATGACAGTTACACAGTATGAGACCTGGTTCATTGATCTAGCTCGCCCTGCTATTGTCATACTCCCCACGAGCGAGAGAAGGTGCAGAGGTTTCTTGATGGATTGATTCAATCGATTCATCTCCATATGGCTATGGGAGACGGGAGTGAGATCAGTTTTCAGTAGGTAGCCAATGCGGCCTGTAGAGTTGAGATTGCTCTTGCACGGGGAGGTGGTCGTGGGTCAGATAAGAAGCCCCGTCATGCAGGTAGGTTAAGTGGTACTTCGTCTGGAGGTGGTGATTCTTATGGTAGACGGCATCCTCCGAGGCCCTTTCAGTCAGCTCTCAAGGTCTCTCATGGTACTTCAGGCGGCATTGGTTCTCAGCCGCATTATTCTAATCAGTAGTCTTTTAGTGCACCACCAGCTCCCATCAGTGCACCACCACTTCAGAGTTTTCGAGGAGGACATTCAGGTTGACAGGGTTAGCAATCACCACAGCTGAGGACTTGTTACGGTTGTGGTGACTCGAGTCACATTGTCAGCTTTTTCCCTCGAGCTTCGGGTAGTTCCCAGCAGCAGGGTCCTAACCCCATGATTCAGGCACCATGTGATCCACAGGCCGCCCAGCCAGCTAGATGCGGGGGTAGAGGTCATAGAGGTGGAGGTAGAGATCATAGAGGTGGAGCTCGGACCGCTAGAGGTAGAGGCCAATCAGCAGCCGACCGTTCCAAAGATATGGTTCAGGGAGGTGGGTCCCACCCCCAGTATCATGCTCTTCCAGCCAGACCGGAGGGTGAGTCTTCAGATGCAGTTATTGCAGGTACTATTCTGGTATGTGATAGGGATGCTTACCCTGGGTCCACGTATTCGTATGTGTCGTCCTATTTTGCACCATACTCGATTATACCTAGTGATGCTTTGAGTATTCCTATCTATAAATCTACACCGGTGGGTGATTCTATAGTGGTCGATTGAGTGCATCGTTCTTGTGTGGTAGTGTTTGAGGGTCTTGAGACCGGTGTTGATTTATTGCTCTTAGACATGGTGAATTTCAACGTTATATTAGGGATGGATTGGTTGTCCCTATATCTTGCTATCTTGGATTGTCACGCCAAGACCGTGACCTTAGCTTTTCCAGATTAGCGCCATTTGGAGTGGAGAGGGACCCCAGGGCATACAACCCGAAGAGTTATTTTATATGTGAAGGCTCGACGCATGGTCGAGAAGGGGTGTTTAGCTTATCTGGCATATGTTCGCGATTCCAGCGCAGAGGTCCCTTCATTTATATTGTTCCTATTATTCGCGAGTTCCTCGAGGTTTTCCCTTCAGACCTGCCGGGTATGCCGCCCGACAGGGATATTGGTTTTTGTATTGATCTGGCTCCGGGCACTCAACCCATTTCCATTCTGCCGTATCGCATTCCCCTGCCAGAGTTGAAGGAGTTAAAGGATCAGTTGTAGGATTTTCTAGAGAAGGGCTTGATCAAACCTCTTGTTTCTCCTTGGGGCGCACCAGTGTTATTTGTCAAGAAGAAGGATGGTCTGATGAGGATGTGCATTGATTACTGGCAATTGAACAAAGTTATGATAAAGAACACGTATCCGCTGCCGAGAATCGACGATTTGTTCGACCAGCTTCAAGATGCAAAGGTGTTTTCTAAGATAGAGCTGAGATCTGGCTACCATCAGTTGAGCATTAGGGCATCCGATATCCGTAAGACAGCATTCCGCACTCGGTACGGGCATTATGAGTTCCTAGTCATGTCATTTTGGTTGACCAATATCCCGGCAACGTTTATGGAGATATGGAATCGATTTTTCAGGCCTTACTTGGACTTGTTCATGATGGTCTTTATTGATGATATTCTGATATACTCCCACAGTCAGGAGGAGCACGAGCAGCACCTCAAAGTCGTTCTTCAGACTCTAACGGATAGCTAGTTATATTTAAGTTCTCAAAGTGTGAGTTCTGGTTGAGTTCAGTTGTATTTCTAGGTCACATTGTATCAGTAGAGGGCATTTAGGTGGACCCAAAGAAGATTGAGGCAGTCAAGAACTGGCCTCGACCAGCATCAGCAATAGAGATTCGGAGTTTATTGAGGTTAGCAGTCTACTACCATTAGCTTGTAGAGGGGTTTTCATCTATTGCATCCCCGATGACCAGATTAACCCCGAAGGGTGCCCAGTTCAGGTGGCCGAATGAGTGTGAGGCAAGCTTTTAGAAGCTCAAGATAGCTCTGACTAAAGCACCGGGATTGGTTTTGCCCACAAGTTTGGGGCCTTATACAGTCTATTGCGATATTTCATATATTGGGCTTGGTGTAGTAATGATGAAGGATGCAGAGTCATTGCCTATGCTTCGAGGCAGTTAAATATCCACAAGAAGAATTATCTAGTTCATGATCTAGAGTAAGCAACCATTGTTCATGCTTTGAAGATTTGGAGGCATTATCTATACGGTGTGACGTGTGAGGTGTACACTGATCACAAAAGTCTTCAATACTTGTTCAAGCAAAAGGAGCTGAATTTGAAGAAGAGGATGTGGTTGGAGTTATTGATCATGATGTTAGTATTTTGTATCACTTGGGAAAGGCCAATGAGGTGGCCGATGTATTGAGTAGGAAGTCCGCCAACATGGGTAATCTTGCGTATATTCCGGTTGGCCAGAGACCGGTTGCTTTAGATGTTCAGGCCTTGGCCAATCGATTGGTGAGATTAGATATTTTTTATCCTAGCCGAGTGTTAGCATACACGGTTGCTCGTTCCTCATTATTGGAATGTATCCGTGATCGGCAGTTTGATGATCCCCATTTGTGCGTCCTAAGAGACACGGTGTAGTGTCAAGGTGCCACAAAGGTGACCTTAGATAGAAATTGTGTTTTGAAATTGCAAGGGCTAATTTGTGTGCCCAATGTCAATGGGATTCGATAGTTGATCTTAGCGGAGGCCCATAGTTCTCGGTAATATATTCACCCAAGCGCCGCTAAGATGTATCAGGATCTGATGCAGCACTATTGGTGGTGTAGAATGAAGAAGGATATAGTTGCATATGTGGCTCGATGTTTGAACTGTCATCAGGTTAAGTATGACTATCAGAGGCCTGGTGGTTTGTTTCAGAGGATTGAGCTTCCCGAGTGGAAGTGGGAGAGGATTACCATGGATTTTGTTACTGGACTTCCGATGACTCAGAAGAAGTTTGATGTAGTTTGGGTCATTGTTGATAGGCTAACCATGTAAACGCATTTCGTTCCTGTTGCAGCCACTTATTCATCCGAGAGGTTAGCTGAGATCTACATCAGAGAGATTGCTAGCCTTCATGGGGTGTCGGTATCTATCATTTCAGACCGGGGTATGCAGTTTACCTCGCACTTCTAGAGAGCAGTTCAGCGAGAGTTGGCCACCCATGTTGAGTTGAGCACAGCATTTCATCCTTAGATGGACGGACAGTTCGAGCGGACTATTCAGATATTGAAGGACATGCTCTGAGCCTATGTCATTGATTTTGAAGGCTCGTGGGACCAAATTTTGCCCTTAGCAGAGTTTGCCGACAACAACAATACTAGTCCAGCATTCAAATGGCTCCATATGAGGCGTTGTATGGTAGGCGATGTCGAACTCCAGTAAGATAAATCAAGCTGGGAGAGGCTCCGTTATTGGGTACAGATTTTGTTCAAGAAGCCTTAGATAAGGTCAACGTTATTCGGGACAGGCTTCGTTCGGCTCAGTCGCCGCAAAAGAGTTATGCAGATTGTAAGGCTTGAGATGTATCCTTCATGGTTGGTGAGTAGGTATTGCTCCGACTATTACCTATGAAAGGCGTGATGAGATTTGGGAAGAAGGGCAAGCATAGACTTAGGTTCATTGGTCCGTTTGAGATTCTCGATCGCGTGGGAGAAGTGGCTTATAGACTTGCCTTGCCGCCTAGCATATCAGTCGTGCATCTAGTGTTTCATGTGTCCATGCTTCGAAAGTATCACGGCGATCCAGCCCACGTGTTAGATTTTAGTACTGTCCTGTTGGACAAGGATCTGTC
The DNA here is from genome assembly GCA_034376525.1 of Nicotiana benthamiana. Taxonomy (NCBI): domain Eukaryota; kingdom Viridiplantae; phylum Streptophyta; class Magnoliopsida; order Solanales; family Solanaceae; genus Nicotiana; species Nicotiana benthamiana. The sequence continues at coordinate 45,861,884 of CM067326.1, forward strand.
TTATGAGGAGGAACCGGTAGCTATTCTCGACTGGCAGGTTCGACAGTTGAGGTCAAAGAGTTTTCTTTCAGTGCATGTTTAGTCGAGAGGTTAACCTCCTAAGGCATCCACCTGGAGTTCGAGTCTGATATGCGGAGCCGTTATCCTTATCTTTTTCCCGACTCATGTACTTTTTTCTATTGTCCGTTCGAGGAAGAATGGTTGTTTTAGAGGTGGAGGATGTGACGACCCACAGGGGTCATCACTTGTTTTCTTCCAACTCTGTACTTCCGAGGCCTTGAAAACCCCTATTTAGGGTTGCCTCGATTTGTGTGTGCAGTTCGGGCGTGTACTCAAAAAGCTTAAATATGAATTCTGTTTGAAAAATGATACATTTTGATATTAATATGATTAGAGTTGCCTTTGGTCAATATTTTGGGTAAACGAACCCAACCCGTAATGTGAGGGTTACGGAGGGTTCATAGAAAAACATGGGACTCGGGCGTATGCCCGGAATCAAAATCTGAGGTCCCGAGCCCGAGAAATGAATTTTTAAAATAAATTATTTTTCGGAAATTATTAAGGAAATTTAAAATGAAAATGCATTAGAACGTGTTGGTATCAGGCCGTATTTTGGTTCCGGCACCCGGTACAGGACTTATATGTGGTTTAAGCAATTCCTGTGGAGTTTGGTTGAAATCGGACGTCATTTAACGTGTTTCGGACTCAAAGATCTAAAAATGAAAGTTTATGAAATTTGGAAGAAATCATGGATTTTAAGGCTCAATTCAATATTTTTTATGTTATGTTGGCCATTCGATTGCACGGTTAAGTTTGTAGGATATTTTTGAGTTAGTTCATGTATTTGGTTAGTAGCCTCGAGGGCTCGGGTATGATTCGGATGTGTTTCGGGATGGTTTTGGCCTTAGGAAAAGTTGCAGAAAATGGCTATTGTTTGTGCCCATTGATTTCCTTCTATGCGATCGCATTGGAAGTGCTGCAATCGCATAGAGCAAACTTAAGTGGTCTTCAAATCCTTCTATGTGATCGCATTACATCTACACAATAGAAATTCAATAAGTCATCTTCATTATTTCCCTTCTATGCAATCGCACATTTCTCTCTGCGATCGTAGTGGTCAAGAACTCGACCCTATGCGATCGCAACACTACTTCCACAATCGAGAGTGCTTGTTAGACCTGACCTTATGCGATCGCAATCCCTCTTCTGCGATGTCATAGGGCATTTTTACCCAGTTATTTTAAATTCCTAAAGAACATAACAGTGACAGGAAAATATCACAAAAACACACGAGCTCTTCTTCTCCGCAGCCCCTAAGAATTTTTAGAGCACTTCTTCACCAAAGCTTCTTGGGTAAGTATTGTTTAACTTGTTTCCTTCATTTTCCTTCATCATTTATCAAATTCCTAGGCTCAAATCATGCAATCTAGAGTTGAAATTGGGGGAAATGGGTAGAGTTAGGGATTTTCAATTTTATTTGATTTAAACCTCGTTTTGGGGTCGAATTTGGAAACAAATTGTATATTCGAGCTCGTGGGCGAAAGGGTGGTATGAACTTTTTCTGAACCCCGTGTTTCGACCAAGCGGGCCCGGTGTCGGTATTTGGAATTTTGGGAATCTATATTTAGGCATTAGGTTTGATTTATTTAGCTATTATTAATATTATAAAGTCGTTATTGCATAGATTTGATTGAGTTGGAGCCGAGTTTGAGAGGAAAAGCGATTGTTGAGGATTGAATTGGCCGTGGAAGTTTAGGTAAGTGTTTGATCTAACTTTGGCTTGAGGGTGTATGATTAGATTATTTATTTCTAATTGCTAATTTTCGAGTATGGTGTATAGGTATGGTGACAAGTATCTATATACTAGTATCTAGCATGACCGTGAGTCTGTATATTGTGTTTATTCCTATTTTGTTGTGACTCTCCCTTGTGTAATTGATGATTTCTATATAATGTGGAGTATGAGAAAGAATTATGATTAGTGAACTCTTTGGAGTGTTGGCTCGAATGAAAAAGTGAGTATTGAGTAAGAAATTAAAGAAAGAAAAAGAAATGTGATGATTCCATTACCGGGTTGTATTCGTATATTGATTATCTCCCTTTCCGGGATGTGAAAGTTATTGTTGTTGTTCCCTTGCCAGGATTTAATTGTTTACTCGTGTTTCCCTTGCCGGGACTTCTATTACTGTTTGTTTATCCGCTCACCCCATTGTTGTGATTGTTGTTTGGCTGAGGAAGAGTGATAAAGCATGAAGGGTGATGCCGTGCACGATCGTGATATTAATACTAATGCATGAAGGGACATTCCATTCCATGATATGATTACTAATGCACTAGGAGACATTCCGTGCCATGATATGGTTACTAATGCACGAAGGAACATTCCCTGCCATGATATGAGTATTTGCGCACGAAGGATCATTCTGTGCCATCATTTTGTTAGGTAAAGCGCGAAAGGTGATGCCGTGTACTTTATATGATTGATTTTGTGAGAACTAGAGTAAAAGCACGAAGGGTGATACCGTGCAAATGTTGATTTTCTTATTCTCGTTGATATTGTAGTTGTACAGTTTCATTCTATAATTATTGGTTTTGTATTCTAAATTATTACAGTCCTACAGCATGTTCTCCTCCCTCTTGGCTTGTTAATTTCGGTGTTTCTACTCTATTGCATATATATATATATATACACATAGAGGGAGAGAGAGAGAGAACTGCACAGGTTGGTTTTGGTAGTCCTGTCTAGCCTCGTCACTACTTCGCCGGGGTTAGGCCAGGCATTTAACACGAGGTTGGTTATGCTGATGCTACACTCTGTGCATCTTTTTGTACAGATCACGGAGTCGGAGCAGCTTTTGGACAACATTAGTTGATTTGGAGCTGACTTCAGTCTAGCGATATTCGAGGTAGCCTTGCTGACGCCCGCAGGCCCGGAGTCCCTTTCTATCTTTACTTTAGTATGTTATCCTTTGTACCGGAAGAAACAAAATTATGTTTTTATTCAGACACTGTATTTAGCATTCTCTAGACGTTCGTGAGTTTGTTACTCCTGTTCTTGTCTAGAGGATTTTTTTAGACTTCCGTCATTTCTTTTAGCTAATGTTATAATGAGACTTCCGCTTTATAATATTATGTATTGTTATTACTAAATGATCGATAATTTCTAAAAGAAGTAAAATAACTTGGCTTGCCTAGCTCCTATTAGTAGGTGTCATCACGATTCCCGAGGGTGGGAAATCCGGGTCTTGACATACTTAGAATAGTCATGTCATCATATAATTAGGCAAATATGTCATCATTGTATTCCTTCTTTTCTAATGGTGATAAGTGAACACTGATTCGTGTTTCTTTGACATTTTTTGCATCCCCTAGTTAACGACTTTTGTCTCGTCCAGATTGGACATAGGTTTGTTCTCAAATTTCTCAACTTCCTTAACCATCTCTTCCGGTATGTCATCTTCCTCTGAATCTATGTCTATTTGTTGTGTTGTCTCGTTGCATGTCATAGTCAGTGGTTCATCAAGATAAGTAAAAGTAATGTTGTATATGTAAAGCAATGAGAGAAAATAATAAGAGTGTTGGTTTATAAGAAAAATTGAAATGCTTTGATAAATTGCATAAATGTTTTCAACATTGAAGATTTTATTTCAGAAATCAAAAATGCAGAAGGAAAAATCGACTAGTTAAAATAAAAGATAGTGAATGATAGTTGTTCAACCTTGCCACCCCAAAGCTCGCCGGGCTCTAGTAGTTCTGATGGTCCAGTTGTTGAGGTATGTTCCTCTACTTACAGCTTGTATGGAAGGACCTTCCTCCCCCCTCCTCGAACACAACACAACAATCCATGTCATTGTCTTCCAAGAACAAATTCTTCACTACTGCTAGTGCTTCCTTTTCTTCTGACCCATAGATAATATCAGCTAGTTTGAAAGTCTAATCCAAGTGTGGTATTGACTGCTTCAGCGGATAGTAAGGATCGCGCCATGATGGTGACCAGTTGTTGAATTCTTCCCAGGTGTACTTATATCCCAGACTAAAAGTGGTGCCATATTTCTTGAGTTTTATGGGTTTAGTAATTCCTTGAAGGTTCTTGGCAAGCCCTTTTCCAGGTTCGTACCCCTACCAATTCAGTATACTCTCGATCTTGTTATCCACTATTTATCTTTGTCAATAGCATTTACCCGTTCAATGTGGTGGTAAGTTTCTCCACCCATCTTCCTTCTCTCTTCTATTGCTGGAATGGTATGGCGATTGTATATAGGGTTGCTACCACTGCCGTGAATGATCACCTCTTAATGGTTCCGTTCAAAATTTACTGCCTGATATAGTGTTGATGCTACAGCCCCTGCAGCAGGAATCCACGGCCATCCCAACAATAGATTGTAAGATGTTGGCACATCTATTACTTGGAAGTCAACATCGAACCTTTGGCCCCATTTGCAAACACAGACTAATTTCCACAATGCTGGACCTCTAGGAACCATCGAAGGCTTTCAAATTTATGGCTCCTTCCTTTATTCCATGCAGTCCCTTGCCCAGTTTCTTGAGTGTTACTAGTGGACAAATGTTGAGACTAGAACCTCGTCGATCAAGATCCTGGTGATAAAGTAGTCTTCACATTGCACGGTGATGTGCAGTTCTTTGTTGTGTCCCAACCCTTCAGGCGGTAGATCATCCTCATGAAAAGTAATTTTGTGACTTTTAAACACCTGTCCTACCATGTTGGCCATTTACCCTCTAGTGATATTGCTTGGCATGTATGCTTCACTCAGCACCCTCAACAGGGCATTCTTGAATGCATCAGAATTTTGTAGCAAAGCAAGTATGGAGATTTGCGTCGGTGTTTTGTTCAACTATACGATGACCAAGTATTCCTTGGCATGTATCTTTCTCCAAAGATCATCTGGACCTATATCCATGATGGGTGACCGATTGGAAGTCTGCTTGCTTGACTCAGCTAGGTGTTCCGAGGTATAGACCCTACCAGTTCTTGTCATTTGTTGTGTGGCAATAGTTTCCTCGAAGCTGACCTTGCCTTTTTTACTTGCCTCGGCTATATAGTCCTATGGTATAGCCTTTTTATGGAATGGTATCATGATCAATATCACCACTGGGATTGGAGTGAATATCTTTACTATGAATGGAGCATGTACCTTGGGTGGTAAAACTACAACTTTGAATGGTGTAGGTGTATTTGTTGGAGACACGAACTCAACCTCAATTGGTGCCGGTGTTTTTGCATATGATGTTGCTTCAAACTCAAGTGGCACGGGCATATTAACCTCGGCATCCCTAGAGGGCTGAATTTGGACCACGATCAGATTAAGAGTAACTATTGGCTTTTTGGGTTATCACTTTCTGCGATCAAGATGATCGATCCCTCGGGATCCCAATCATTCTCTATTTTAATCATGTTACACCTCCACCCCTGTGGTATGATAGAGGATTATCGTAGACATTTAGAGCAAATTCCTTTGCCACAATAATCTTTTTGTCAATCAGCACCTGGATCTTGTCCTTCAGAAATGTTCATCGATGGTATGTCCTTTCATGCCGGAATTGTATGCACAAGATTTGTTTAGATTAACCCATTGAGAAGGGTTCTTAGGAGCAGCAGGGATAGGGGTGACATAACCAGCAACTTTGAGTCTCTCATACAACTGGTCAATAGGTTCAGCAACGGTTGTGTATTATTTAGGAGGTCTACGATCAAAATTTAATCAAGGCCTAGGGACGTTTTGGCGTGTAGGAGGTGATTGATAGTGGGATGGTTGAGAGTTGTAGGCTTGGTAAACTTGTTCAAGTTGGGAATATCTGGGTGAAGTAGGCTTATTTGTGGGAGGTGGAGGTGATTGATAAGTGGGTGGTAGAGTTTGGTAAGAGGGTGAAGGTGCTTGGTAATTCGGAGTTGGTTGATATGTGAGTGGAGGTATTGGGTAGATTTGGTATTTGATAAGAGATTTGGTTCTCTGTGCCACCATTACGGCTCCTACGTCCCTTTTCTTGGACACACGTCCTGACTATAAGGTCTTATTTGTAGCTTGCAGGGCATTGAAGTTCGTAGCCATACAACTTTTGATGCCCTCTTCGATCCTTTCTCCCAGCTTGATGATGTGAGAAAATTTGCTGCTCTTGATCATCATTAGTCTTTCATAATATTGCGGGTCCTGAGCTCGGACGAAGAATTTATTCATTTGTTCCTGTTCTAAGGCAGGTCTGACCTTACCAGCTTCGCATCTCCAACGAGTAGCATACTCGCGAAATGTTTCTGTAGGCTTCTTCTTTAGATTCTGAATGTAGAATACATCTAGTGTATTCTCTGTGTTGAACCTGATCCTGTCTATAAAGTCGGATTCCATATTCACCCAGTTCGACCACATCTTCGAATCTTGGCTAATGTACCAAGACATAGCATCTCCCTTCAAGCTCCTCATGAATAGCTTCATGCGGATTCTTTCGTCTTTACCTACTCCAACCAACTTGTCATAGTACGTTCTCAAATGGACCCTTGGATCCCCTGTACCATCAAACATCTTGAATATAGGAGGTTTGTACCCCTTGGGTAGTTCGACATTGGGTTGCATGCAAAGATCTTCATAGTTCAGCCCTTCAATTCCTTTACTTCCTTCAACGCCTTGAATTCAGCTAGCCAATTTCTTAAGTTCATCAACCAGGTTTCTATGAGCGAGTCTTTATCATCAAACTCGAGTGTTTTTTATATGGGTTGCGTGGAGTATGGCATAGCCTTCACATATATGGGGGTGTTATGATGGGTGTGGCAGTGGTCATTTGTGGAGTTCAGGAGTTCATGGATGAGTAGTTTGGTGTTATTTGAAGTATGGCAGGTGTTGCAATGGTGGTGACGTGCATGATGGTTTTGTTCCTTTGGGATGTTCTGTGGAGGTGTAGGGTTCTAAGAATTTTGGAAATTGATATCTAGAGTAGTGAGGGAAAATGACATATTTGCCAGATTCCGAACCTGATCAAGTTCTTCTTGGAATTTCAACAACTTTTTTTCAAGTTGGGATACATTTTCCTTGGGAACCAAAGCACCATGACCATGAGTGACCTCTACCCATTCAATTGAGTTCTCCTTTCTGGCATTGTTCAAATCTTCCATCTTCTATCTATTCTTGGTTTTGACAAGACTAAGAGGAGGAGTGGGCGGAGTGCCCCTGGATCTCATGGAATAAGATGATGTTGCCATAATGCACGAACTAACCTTTGGGAGGGGAAATAATAAGCCAAAAGTAAAAACAAAAAAGCTAACAAGTTAGTGAGGATTATAAAAAGTGTTGCGATATTTAAACACATAGTTCAGAATGTAAACCCTATCATAATATAGGGACCTCTTTGTGCCCGAGGTAGGCCTAGTGACAAATTCATTTCAAGAACTTAGAATGCTAAATGCCTCGTTTTATTGATAAAAAGTAGATGAATCCCAAATTGACATTAAATAACAGGAAAGAAAAGTCTGTAGTGGCCATTGGCCTTATTATATTTCATAAAGCAAAAAAGAAAACTCCTATTTATTTGGTCCTAGAAGGACCTTCCCCAAACTCGGCATCCTTGCCTCCATCGAACAGCTTTCCCAGCTCGCGAAGTCCCACCAATAGGTAAGCCCTGGATAGGTATCTGCCTTCATTTTCTTCAGTGTTCTGGCAGTCTTCGGCCCTCTAGAAAATTTTCTTCTCCAACTCCACTATGCCTCGCTCCAAGTATCCCAATCGCTTATTGCCACTGACAGCCAAGCACCTATGTCTTTCCATCCCTTAATTAATTTTTTATTGGCCTCTTGTATATCACGGTGCTCACTTTTGCATTCCCTGATCCTCTTGCACAGCTGGTGGTATTTGACCTATGTATCGACTTTCTCATCTATGATTATGTGACCTCGAACAAAACCAGTCTGGCCTAGGACATCATGCTTATCCTCCGACCATCCTGAATAGTATGGAGCACAACCAGCATGGTATCAATTTTGCTCAATGGTATCCCTCCCCATAACGATCTTGCAGTGCCACATATGTTGAGCCTGGAACTTGTAAGGACTATCATCATCATGAAATTCATCCCGGAAGAGACTCATCTTGCCAACCTTGGGCACAACCTGCTTCCTACTCGCTTGCCTCATAACCTGGAGAGCGACGTAAGGGGGTACGGTCCTCTCAGGCCGATCAATATCAAGAAAGATCCATCTCTGGATCAGGCGATGAACTCCTCAGTCAGAAATCACTTGATCATCCATTGCACCTGGTCCTCAGTCAGATTTTCGAAGAGCTCGACCCATTCTCTAGCATTCTCCGGATGGACTAATATATTGGGAATCTAATTCATTCGCTTCGGATGATGAAAAATGATATGATCATCCTAGTCCCTTCACTGAATTTATTGTTCGATATTCACCCTTCTGGATATGCTCTACGAGCCAAAGTTGAAGTATTAAATTGCAACCTTTGAAGTGCTTAGTTGCTCGTTACCACTTTTTCAGGGCTCGATATATTGCTGAACTGATCATAGGCACAATGTTGAATGGTTTCCTGCCAATTCCTTCCATTAACGTCTTAGTTACCATAGCTAGTCCAGTGTGGATTCTTTCTTTCTTCATGGGAAACACGATCAGTCCCAGGAAGCAAAACATGAATACAAAGACCCTTTGGTGAATATGCCCTAATGATGTGATGGCAAACTCGTCGGGATAGGTACGGTAGAATTTGTTGTGATCGTACCTCTCGTACAAATAATCAAAAGGGATGTAGGATTCTTTCAAACATGTCAGATCTGGATTCTTCTTTAAACCCATCATTTTGAGGAAACTCATACCCTTGCGGTTCTCATGCATTAACAAACCCGGAGTTTCCCATGGTAGACTGGCTAATCCTCCTATTTCTTCTAGCAAGGGTGTCATTTCAATGTCCCTGAAGTGGAACACGGGCCTCTCAAAATTCCAAAATAAAGTAGCAGCTACTATGACCTTATTGTTGGGTTGGATTTCCAAGAGGGAAGGTAGATTGCCCAGATATTTCCGAACAAGGGTCTGATCACTGGAGTGAAGATCCTCCCACCAGCTTAGCAATATTGGGTGGATGTTGGTGACCATGCTGAATTTGGGAACTTCGTGCCTTATATTTTTGCAAAACAAAAGGGTTAGGCCCTAACCCCCACCGGACTCGACTATTTGATATCAACAATTGGAATAAAGCATTTAGTTCTCCAAATAAATGCACAAAACGTGGTAGTGTCCATTTGGGTTTAGGGAAACCCAGTGGACTTTGGACAGGCTATCCTAATGAGTCATTATGAAGACAACATAGCTAACTCAGCTAAGTTTGACCATGATGCATGCACAGTTAAATAAAGTAAGGTTTCTATTGGGTTCTAGACTGGTACCCTTGAGCCGACAACTCAAGGGGAAAGGCACAGAACCATCGACTACACTGTTGGATGGATGGTTTTACCATAAATACGCCTTTTTCCAAATTTAGGGGTGATAATATAGGAAGAGCGCAATCACTCATTATAAGCGTTGTGATGGGATTTGCTTGGAACGGGTGGAATATGATGTTGAGCATGATTATGCGATAACTAAAATATGTTTTCACGTATTTGCACATTTAAGAAAGCAGTAAAATACAACAGCTTCATAATTTAAAGCAGTAGTAAAAGAAAGTAGTAAAGGAAAGAAACAATAGACAAGTCAGTTTTGCAATTGAAAAGGGAATTGAATGCTTGAAGGAATTAAACAAGTAATGGCACATAAAGAAGCATACATTCACATGATAGTCTAAAATGGTAAAAGCCTAAGTATCCCCAGCAGAGTCTCCACGCTGTCGCGCCCTTTTTTCTTGCAAAATCGGGTTTATGACATTTGGAGGGACAACTCGTTCCTTTTGGGAACTGGGTTTTTCATTTGAAGAGTGGCCACCTAATGATTAGGGTGCATTAGGACACCAATAGAGATCAAACTCTAAGCTTTCTGAATAACCAGAGATTGGGTAAGGACTTTGAAATTATCCTAAGGGGAAAGTGTTAGGCACCCCTTAGGATCCACTAGTGTGGGCCTCAGCCAGACAGTTATTGTGAATTTGAGTTGCAATTAATATATAAGCAGATAAGGCTCAAATAAGAGTGGATTTCAATATATAATGGCTTGAAATTAGACAAAGTTTGAAAGAACAATTAAAAGAGCTAAATTTTTTTAATAAGGAATTACAATACTAAAAGAGAATAAAGAATAAAGAAAAGAGTTCCTAGGTTTGTTAAAAAATATGGATCACCCCACACAATGTCTGGTTATCACTCCTCAACGAGGGGCTACACGTGATATCGTGTAGTCATCATATCAATATCTACCCTTTCCCACATCGCTAAGGTATTAAAGCACGGATAGGTCTCGGTTACTTATTACATACTATTACCCGTCCCATTCCTATTAGTCCCCGAGGCACTTAAGACTACTAATCCTAAAAGGGAGGGGAATTAGGCTTATTTGAAGTTCCAAAGGTAAAAAATTCTAAGGCGACATACAAAACACATACTGCATGTTTGGGGAACATATAAATAAACAAAGGCTCATATATACCTTCTCAAAACAAATACATGAAATAGCATGTCTTGCACATACTGCTTAGGTCTGATTTAAAATACTAAAGAAGAGGGAGGTTAATAATTTGAGGCAGATTAGTCTATTAAATAACTCAGATACGAAGTCCAAATTAGGCATGACTGCTGGTTGTAGCGATTAACAAAGCGGATTCAGTTTGCGGTTATTATTCTATGGTCTGCCTATTTATTTAGACCGGGCCATATAGGTATGATATCTACTGAAATCAGAAGGTGATGAAACAATAGAAACACGAAATGGATTGTTTGAAATTTTATTTGCATGCTTGCTAAAACTTGTTAAGTGATGGAATTAGGTTATTAAAAGAGGTTCAGAAGGGACAAATTAAATTAGACTTGTTGCAAGCTCTGCAGGTGATAGTATCTACCATTACTTATATTTAATCCCTCTGAATAGGATATCGAATATTGATTGTGAATGAAGCTAATCAGGCTTATTTAAAAGTCCCTATAGGCATGATTTCTATGCGTTACTGATTTTAGACCCTTATGAACATAATACCTAACATTGTGTGTGAATAGTAACAAACAGGATTATACTTATAGACCAGTATAGACATGATTTCTATATCTTACAGATTTCAGCATGCTACTGGGCTATAGTCAATTGGGCCCTAAATCATGATATCTAAATGGTGACAATTATGTAAATAGAATGAAATCCTATAGGCAGATTATCTAGACGTGAAGTTTGAATAAGAAATCCTACAAACATGAATGCAGTGTGCAGAATTAAATATCCTATAGACATAGTTTCTAAATGAAGTTTGCATAATTAAAATACCCTATAAGTGGTTTATATATATAGTTTGAATATGCAGAAGTAAAACATCCTATAGGCATGGTTCTATATGTAGTTTGAATATACAGAATAAAAAATATCCTATATGCATTTTTCTACCATTGACATGCATAAATACCCCAACCATTTTCACTAGCTAGCCTCAAAAGTTATTATAACTTATTAGAAACCAGAATAATAAGTTACATCAGAAAATACAAAGAAAAGTACAACCAGAGGAAGCATCATTCTGACTTCCTCACTGAGTTATGAGATAAACCAACTCAAAAACCACTTTTCCAATGCCTTTCTCCAATTTGAGCGTGTCAGAGTTCCCTAAGAGCCTCAATAAGACTCCAGGCAGTGTTTACACCCAAACTGCATCAACAGAATAGGGACAAGTGATGTTTGGAAGTGTCAGCCCTCATGTGTCCAAGTTCAGAGAAAGCTCATGGGTCCCAAGGCAAGGACCACATGAGAGGGGTGGAACTTAAGTCTAAGAGAGAGTGCAAGTGCAAAAATAGAGCTTTAAGAAGTAAGGAATTAAAGAAGAGAGAAAGAGGTGCTGGGAAACAGCCATTAACACTTCAAACAAGTTGATAATTTCACACCAAAGGGGTTCAGGGGTTGGGAGTGAAGAGCCTATGTATTTAGGCAAGAGTCGATTCTGGGCATATATAGCAAAGGGGTGTTGTCATGCGTGAAAATCAACCAGAACACATAACATATAAAGATAACCTGGAGGTCATGATCCTAGAAGGACCAAGTTTGAGTCATGTTTAGCAATATTTGATGTTGTCATGCCCCAAACAAACCACAAGCATCAAACACATTGGGGTAGGGGTTTAGGATTCATAATGCATTAATTAAGAACAGGATAAAGGAAATTATAGCATGCTAAATAAATGTATTGAAATAGATACAAGCAGTAAGCAGACAAGAATGCAAGAATATAAAGTAACCATGTTGTTGTTGGTAGTAAAAATTAGTTAGAACATACCAGTCAAAGAAGCAAAAATGCAATAAGGAAAAGTAGTAGGACTTCGAAATATAGCTTTGGCTTTCATCCAGCTATATAGGCCATAGTATAATTAGTAAAGCAAGAGGGAACGTTTTGAGTGTAAGTATGAGTTCAGAAAAAGTGTTCGCCCTTGTGCTAACGAAAGAGCAAGGTACTTATAGTTTGAAAACAGGTTGAATTAAGGCAAGAATCATAATTCAGCAGTATTTATGGAACTATGTGCTAATTAAAATCAAATCAATATACTTGCTTTCTTTAATAAAGGAGTTATATTTAAACGTTAATGGGTAGAAAATATTCAAGGAAAGAAAACAAGTAGAGCATCATATGCAGAATAGACAATTAGGGGTAAGTACATAGAGGTTCAATTAAGGGAACAACTAATGGAGAATCCTTGAAATACTTGGTTAACCTAACAAGGTAAGAAAACAAAATAAAGTTTCAGAATATGGAGGTAATCAAAAATCAGCATATAGTAAATCAAGGATTTCCAAAGTTAAAAATAGAAGAGTCGAAAGTCTAAAGGGAAGTTTTCAAATCAAGCCAAGAAACAGGGAAATCAGTAAGGCGAAATAAGGAAAAAATCAATTACTTAACATACAAGTGCAATCAAAATTACACAAGGAATGGCTTCAAAGCGGTCCAAAATTGAAGGTCATTTTAGAGGGGAATTCAGCATATAAATAGAGTGTATAAACATTAGGCATGCGAACGGCACAGAAAACCAGCATGCAGTAACAACCACATTGTTAGTAGACAGTGAACTATCAAACATGGTAGTCACATAGGTCAACTTCAATAACTTAGTAATAGAGAAAAGAGAGAGTATCAAGAGCAAACAAAGGGTCAAGTAAAGGCTCTTCTGAAAAAGCATAGTCGAGTTTCAATAACAGCAGGAAGTCAAAATCACATAAAGAGACAGGTGCTGAAACAAAAAGATTTTAAATCCAGTCGAGCAACTTCAAACGGATGAAGCAGCTTTAGAAGCTCAAATAGGCTCCAAAGAAATTAGGGTTTTTGAAACCATTCGAATTCAGAGATGATGAACAACTAAATCACACAGCAAATAGTCTCAGAACTCAAATGAACCCAAAATTTTAGGGTTTTCATACCAATGAGTCTAGAGATGAAAAACAAGTAAATCGAACAAATACTAACAAAAAATTAGATTCAGAAACCTCAAAAGGAATCAAGGCCCTTAACAAGCAAACTCAAGTAGAAGAATGATATAGGGAAACACAACAAAAACATGTCAAATAACTTAACAGAATACCTAATCAGAAAAGATAAAGGTTTTTAAGATAGAGTTTTAGAAGAAAATTTGAGAAAAACGTGTAAAAGTTTATAGAAACACAAAACGAAAATAGATCTAAAAGAAATCGGAAGAACATTAAAGATTAGCGTTCCACAAGAACCCGAAGTGGTGAGAAAGGCTTTGAAAACCATCGGTCTAAGCAGGAGAGTCAAGAGTTAGACTCAAATAGCCATGGCTAGCCAGAGAAAAGTCAGAGATGATCGGAGAACAACCATAAAATGAAATTGACCAAGGTCTGTACCAAACTTTTCCAGGATCTAGCCTTAAAATCATGATAATCGAGCATGTAGAAACCATAGAAGCTGAATTCAGGCTTCCGATGACCTTGGAAGCGAATGATTTGGGAGATTTTAGGGTTGTAGTCGAGGGCAGCGACTAGGGTTTGAGAGAGGATTGAGAGAGAATTGAGAGAGGAAGGGATTCATAGGTGGTTGGGGGTGTGAAATGATAAGGTTTAGGGGTCGTTTGGGATTAATTAAGTAAAGAGGGTTTGGTGGTCGTTGATCATTTCAATCAACGGCTTGGATTGATCGGGTAGGTGGGGCGGTTTAACAGATTTTGATTTGGGTCGGGTATGAACGGATTTGGGCCAGGGTAAGTGGCTTTGAATTGGGTTCTTTTGGGGTGTCAAATCAGGCTAAAATTGAAATGAAAAATGGGCTAACAATTAAATAGCCACTTTTCCCTATTTGATTTATAAAAATAGTAAAATAACTTATGGAAATAAATTAAAGGTACTAAAATGATGAACAATACATAATTATGAAATCAAAAATATTGGACTTAATTTTTATAGACACAAACGTAATTAAATCTAAAAGAGACTAATATTGCAATTATATGCAAGTTAGCTTTGAAAATGCTAAATAAATTTTCAAAAATATATGAAAATTATCTTAGCTATATTTTAGAAAAAATATTAGAATCCAATAAATGAATCACCAAAAATAATAATTTTTGGTGATAATTATTGGGTTTCTCTAAATAAAATAGGGCAATAAATGGATTTAAAAATCTTTAAAAGTTAAGAAAAATAATGAAATATTTGGATGCTTGAAGCAGCTTCAGAAGCTCAAGTAGGCCCAAAAGAAATTAGGTTTTCTGAAACCAATCGAATTCAGAGATGATGAACAAGCAAATCACTCAGCAAATAGTCTCAGAACTCGAATGAACCAAAAATTTAGGGTTTTCAACACCAATCGAGTGTAGAGATGAAAAACAAGTAAATCGAACAAATACAAACAAAAAATACATTCAGAAACCTCAAAAGGAATCAAGGCCCTTAACAAGCAAACACAAGTAGAAGAATGACATAAGGAAATACAATAAAAAATGTCAAATAACTTAATAGAAAATGTAATCGGAAAAGATAAGGGTTTTTGAAGGTAGAATTTTAGAGCACACTTTGTGAAAAATGTTGAAAAGTTGAGAGCAAACACAGATCTAAAACAAATCTAAAAGAAAACGGAGGAACCTTAAAGGTTAGGGTTCTAAAAGAATCCCAAGTGTTGAGAAAGGCTTTGAAAACCATCGGTCTAAGCAGGAGAGTCAAGAATTAGACTCGAATAGCCATGGCTGGCTAGATAAAAATCAAAGATGACCGGAGAACGGCCATAAAATGAAATCAACCAAGGTTTGGACCAAACTTTTCCAGGATCTAGCCTTGAAATCTTGATAATCGGGCGTGTGGAATCCATAGAAGGTGAATACAGGCTTCCGATGACCTTGGAAGCCATTGATTTGGGATATTTTAGGGTTGTGGTTGAGGGTCGTGGCAAGGATTTGAGAGAGAAAGGGATTGAGAGACGTCTGGGGTGTGAAATGTCAGGGTATAGGGGTCGTTTGGGATTAATTAAGGAAAGGGAGTTTGGTGGTCGTTGATCATTTCGATCAACTGACTAGATTGATCGAATAGGTGGGGCGGTTTAACAGAGTTGGGGTTGGGCCGGGTATGAACAAATTTGGGCCTGGATAATTGTGTTTGAATTGGATTCAATTGGGGTGCCAAATCATGCAAAAATTTAAATGAAAAATGGGCTAACATTAAAATAGCCACTTTTTCTTATTTGATTTATAAAAATAGTAAAGTAACTTATGGAAATAAATTAAATGTACTAAGATAATTAATAGTACATAATTATCAAATTAAAAATACTGGGCTTAATTGTTATAGACATAAACGTAATTAAATCTAAAAAGAGACTAATATTGCAATTACATGCAATTTAGTTTTAAAATTGTTAAATAAATTTATAAAAATATATGAAAATTATCTTAGCTATATTTTAGCATAAATATTATAATCCAATAAATGAATCACTAAAAATAATAATTTTCGGTGATAATTATTCGGTTTCTCTAAATAAAATAGGGCAATAAATAAATTAAAAATATAAAAGTTACGAAAAATAATAAAATATTTGGATGTGCTTACATATGCATACATATATTATTTCGAAAATATTTTATGTATTAAAAATATATAGAAAAAATTGGGTATCAACATGTGCTTGACCTTCACACTAAGAAAGTTTTTATTTCCAGAGATGTTATTTTTCATGAAACAATTTTTCCTTACACTTCAGCCCATTCTTCTTCTTCTCAATCCTATTTTCCTTTTCTCCCTAACTCCATGCATATTGATATTGATGTGGGTGAAGTTTCTGATGTCAATGGTGGTAATGTACATATTTATGAAGGTACTTCAAACTCTAACTCTTCCTCGCTTCCCATTTTTTCTTTTCTTCCTACTTCCTCATATCCTGTCACTTCTACTTCCTCTCCTGTCACTTCTTCCTCCTCTCCAATTTCTTTAAGAAGATCTAGTAGACCATATAATCCTCCTTCTCATTTGCAAGATTATGTGTGTACTGATGTTTGTTCTTTTCCAATTTCTACATTAGCTAATACCTCCTCCTTCCCTAAGCATCTTTGCATCAGTTCTTTGTCTTCACAGAATCAGTCTTTAGTAAAGAATCTGGACACTGTTCAAGAACCTACTAGTTTTTACTAGGCTATTTTACATCCAACATGGCAAGAAGCTATGTTTAAAGAGTTTGAAGCTCTAGAAGCTAATCAAGCCTGGACCATTGTGCCTTTGCCTCCTGGCATGAAGCCGATTGGTGATAAGCGGGTATATAAAATCAAGCACATAGCGGATGATACTATTAAAAGATTTAAAGCGATGCTAGTGGTAAGGGGAGACACCTAACAAGAGGGTATTGACTATACTAATACTTTTTCCCCGTGGTCAAGATGACCACCATTAGGAGTATTATTGCGGTAGTTGTTAAAAAGGGTTAGGACATATTCCAACTCGATGTTAATAATGCCTTTTTAGATTGGATCTTGAGGAAGAGGTCTATATCAAAATACTCTAATGCATGAGTGTACCTGATCCTTCTATGGTTTGTAAACTTGAAAAATTCTTATATGGCCTCAAACAATCATCTAGACAGTGGTATTCTAAGTTGTCCAATGCTTTTTGTTTTAGGGGTTACGTTGTCTCCAGGAATGACTATTCTCTCTTTTTGAAGCATTCTTCTTCTTCTATTATTATTGCCGCGGTTTATGTTGATGATGTTTTGGTAACTGGAAATGACACTATTAAGATAACTTCTCTAAAAATATTTTTGGATCAGCAGTTTTATATTAAAGATTTGGGTATCTTGCATTACTTTCTTGGTCTAGAAGTTTTTAGAGAATCTGGTGGTGTTATCATTACACAACGTAAATTTGTTGTTGATATGTTAACTGAATTTGATTCTCGTGATCTTTTTTCCTATTTCTGCTCCTTGCATGTACCTTGCAAGTTAACTTTTAATGTTGGGAATCCTTTTTCTAATCCTTTTGTGTATCGCAGGTTGGTTGGGAAGCTAAACTTCCCTACCAACACTACGCTTGATTTATCTTACTCAGTTCAACTTCTCAGTCAATTTTTACACGCACCTTGTGAAGGCCATTTCCGAACTGCCTCACATGTACTCTGTTATGTCAAGGGGACTGTCGGCAAGGCCTTTTCATGTCTACTACTTCTAATTTCAAGTTGCGGGCTTTTTGTGACAGTGATTGGGATACATGTCCTGAATCTCAGAGATCCATCAGTGGTTTTATTGTGCTGCTTGGTTCTAGCTTGCTCTGCTGGAAATCAAAGAAATAACCAACTGTCTCCTTGAGTTCAGCGGAAGCTGAATACCGCTCCATGCGCCGCGTCATGGCAGAATTGGCATCGCTTTCTCATTTGTTGGCTGAGTTAACTGTTCCTTTCGTGGTACCACTTCTTTTTCACTGTGACAGCCAATCCACAATTTACAATGCGAAGAACCTTGGTTTTCACGAAAGAACAAAGCACATTGACTTGGATAGCCACTTTGTTCGTGAAAAACTCCATGAAGGTCTTATTTCCCTCTCCTTTGTTCCTATGAAGTTGCAGCTGGCTGACATGCTTACGAAGCCTCAATCTGCTGCTCAGTTTCGTACAATACTTGGCAAGTTGGGGGGTGATCATCACCTGCCAACTTAAGGAGGGGTGTTGAGTTGTATTGGGGCTAACTAATTACATATCTAATAAAATAAAAAGTTAATATGTTTGGTTAAAAAATGAAGGTTTCTCAAAAAAAAATTAAAGAGGAGACAGAAGAAGAAGAAGAAAGAAGATTTACGTCAACGGTCCTAAAATCTCGAGGGCGCCTAGTTTAGGTTAGCAGAATTTGCATATATATAGTGAAAACAACAAGGACTAGGGTTTTTATTCTTATTATATTTTTCAAATTTCAATCTATGGCATGTTAATCACAAAGAGACATGGCAAAAGAAAAAGAAGAGAAGATTGATTCTTGTGCGAAGGTTGCTGGGCGAATTCTTCTAAAGGAGGTAATTAAAAAAAAGTGATAAATCTGAGTACATTAACATATTATTGTCTCCACTATCTTTCCACGCCGTATTGAGCATGACAGCTGCCGGAGCAACAGGAGATACATTAACTCAGATGCTTCAGTTTCTTGGCGTTAGAAATATCGATAATTTGAATTCCAATTTCTTAAAAATGGCTGCTGTTATTGAGAGCAACAGTGAGAGCGATAGTAATTGTCCTGATTTGAGCTTTGTTAGTGGAATATGGGTGTCTTATACACATGAATTGAAAGACTCTTTCAAAGAATTAGTCAATACTCTCTATAAAACTGAGGCTAAATCTGTTGATTTTCTACGAAAGGTGCATGCCATTTTCTTTTGTATTGTCTGGTTTCCCCTTACCTATTAATCATTTGAGTATTTTCACATAAATCACAATTGATACTTTTGTTATTCTTAACTCTCTCAATTAGCGTAAACATTAAATTATGTCAACAAACTACTAAGATTCTAGAATTATCCATCCTTAAATAAAACTATATATATAGTCCAGATACGCTGGAAGATGAGTCTAAACTCTTTCCTTGTTATACATATACCTAGTATAGTCTCACAAGTACGCACCCCTTGTCCCTTCTTGATGAAGATAAAGATTTCAATAACCCGACTACATGATTTATTTATTTATTTATTTATTATTCTTTATAATTTCGCACCTCGATATTTCATCGGTACTTGCATCCTCCAACCACTAGTACTAAGTATGGAGTATTTCTGCTAGCCAAAATTTAGACATAAGAATAGATATTAATAGCTAGACCATACAGTTAAGTAGTGCATGTCAATGTCATCCTTTATCCTGATTGTAATTTATTTCCTACATATATACAAATTGAGTTTAGTTTATCTACGAACTTGTGCATAGGAAATAAGCTCAATGCTTATTTTAATGCACGAAGGGGTGGTAAAAGAAGCTAACTTATGGGCTAACGTTGCATCAAAAGGCCTCATCACAGAAGTTCTCAAGACAGAGTACCTCTGTGAATATACAACGGTCATTTTTGCAAATGCCTTGTATTTTAAAGGTTCATTGAAAGAAATATTTGACGAACAACAAACCTGGAACAAAGATTTTTACCTACTCAACGGTAACAAAATTTCAGTTCCATTTATGACTGGCTGCAAAGATTTTCTATATGGATCATTTGAAGGTGTTCAAGTAGCTAAAATTCCTTACTTAATAGGAAAAGACAAGAAAGAGTTTTCTATGTATATTTTTCTTCCAAAAGAAAAAGATGGATGGTCTAACTTATTGCCAAAAGTGAATTCTTGTCCAAATTTCTTTACCAAAAAATACAGACTTCGGAAGGAAAAACTTGATGCATTCTACATTCCAAAGCTCAAATTCTCATACATTGTAGTGGATGAAGTGAAAGAAGCAATGCAGGAAATGGGATTGACTTTACCTTTCGACGAGGAATGCGAAGAGATAACTGGGATTGTAGAAACTGAAGGGGCATTCATTATCAATAGGATATTACAAAAAGCATTTATGGAAGTAAATGAGAAGGGTACTGAGGCAGCAGCTGTTATTTATGAGTCAGATGATGACTTTGGATTTTCATTGTATGATATGCCACCACCTCGTCCAAGGTTTGTTGCAGATCATCCTTTCTTGTTCATGATCAGGGAAGATGTATCAAGATGGGTGCTTTTTGTTGGAACTGTGCTAAATCCTTTGAGTGAATCAAATGATTAATTGAGGATGTAAGGTTTCAGGATTGGTGCTTTTCACTAGGTGTTGTTTTGTTTATTAGCTCTTTGTTGAAGAAATTTGAGGGCTTTTGTTATCACCTTAAATCATGCTGTAATGATTCTACTTGCAAAATAAAGGAAATTAACAGAGAAATAAATAAGAAGATCTAGATAAAAAGAGGATTGATACAATTCTCAAATTCTATCATTTTAAGGATGAAAAAGACAACTATTTTAATTGTACTCCCCAAACCAGAACTAGATGCGTGAAATCTCCTGAACCCTTCCTAGCCCTTCTCTATGGACCAAAATGGAAAAAACTAAACCTAAGGATTAAAAATGAAGACTTAATTCTTTAATTACAATGACTAATATTAATAGTACTTCACAAACTCCCATGACATTCTTGATTCTCCTTCCTTTGCACCGATGATTTTTAATCGTCACATTCCACTCTTCTTCAGAAATTGAGATTGAGATTTAGAAAAGAGTATTCTTCCCATGTTGCCTCATCTGGGCTTAAGTTCGCCACTAAACGAGTACTTGAGTTAAAGCTCTGTTCCCCTTTTTCACCATTTTTCGATCGAGGATAGCCCCTAGTTCAGCTAACATTTGACCATCCTGGTTGCAAATTGGATGATATTGAGCTGCGAAAACTTGATTCTCGATCTGCTTCTTCAGCAGGGAGACATGAAAAACTGGAGTGAATCCGAGAATTTGAAGGTAACTTAAGCTTGTAAGCTACTGGTCCCACTTTCTAAATGATTTAATATGGTCCAAAAAACTCGGTTGCTAACTTCAAATTTCTCTTCACTGCCACAGACACTTGACGATAGGGCTACAGCTTAAGAAAAATCCAATCCCCAATTTCAAACTTCCTATCAACTCAATGCCTATATGCATTGTGTTTAATTCTAACCTAAGTTTTTTCGAGATTATCTTTGAGAACTCGAGACATCACCTGCATGTTTCTGATGACTTGGTCAGTTGGACTAAATGGGGCTTGGGCAACCAATTCAAATGAAGGTTGAGGAGGGTCATATCCATAAATTACTTTAAAAAGGGTCATGCCAATTGCTGACTGGAAGTTTGAATTATACCAAAATTCTGACAGTGATGGGTAACATTTGGTACTACATTTTGATATAAAGTGAGCTTGATGAGTAGTTCTTATGCCTTAGCATCATTTTGGTAGCTTTCAATCACCTCCGATATCCACTTAGGTTGAACTATGGACAAACCCAAACACTCTCCTTCACATGTTTCTTTGAATCCCCTTGATGGAGCATCTACTGCCAAGTTCTCAGCTCTCTTTCTATATTGGATCTCATATGTTAATCCCAATAATTTTGCAACCCCTTTTTGTTGTAACGAGGTAGTGATCCTTTGGTCTCATAAGAATTTGAGACTGAAATGATCTCTTTTGATCACAAAAGGCCTAGGCTGAAGATATTGACTCCATTTCTCCACCGCGATCAGTAATGTTATGAGGTTTTTTTCATAAGTTGAGAGCCCCGGGTGTTTCAGACACAAGGCCTGGTTTAGATAAGCTATGGGTCTGCCATTTTGAGTCAAAACTGCACGTTTTCCCCTACCACTAGCATCGACCTCGATCACAAAAGGTGTTGTGAAATTTAGCAAAGTCAATACTGGAGCGTTGCTCATTGGTTGCTTCAATTCATTAAAAGCATGTGTGGCTTCTTCATTCCAATGAAAGTTCCCCTTTTAAGCAGACTTGTGAGGGGTTTACTGATGGTAGCAAATTCCTGATGAAGCGTCTATAGTAGCTCGTGAGCCCAAGGAAACCCCTAAGCTCTTTTAATACTTTGGGTTGTGTCCACTTAACAATAGCTGCAACTTTTGCTTCATCAGTGCTCCCCCCATCTCCTGAAATGATATGGCCCAAATACTCCACTTCTTTTTTTAGCACATGTACATTTTGATCTCTTGGCCACCAATTGATTTGTTCTCAGAACCTTAAACACGGTATCCAAATGCTTCACATGGTCTTGATGTTGAACTATAGACCAAGATACCATCAAAAAATACCAAGACAAAATGCTTGAGATAAGGTCCAAAAATATTATGCATTAAGGCTTGGAACATTGCTGGGGCATTCGTTAGCTCAAAGGGCATAACTCTAAACACCTATAACCCGTGGTAGGTCTTAAAGGTTGTTTTGAATTCCTCCCCTTCTTTCATACGGATTTGGTGATAACTCGATCGTAGGACAAATGTAGAAAACAACTTGGCACCATAAATTTCATATACCAAATCCTCTACCACCAGAATGGGGTATTTGTTCTTCACGGTTGATTTATTCAAATTTCGATAATCTACACACATGCGCCAGTTTGAATCTTTTTTCTTGATTAGTATTACTGGTGAAACAAAAGGAGAGATGCTGGGAGCTACAGTCTGGCCTCTAACATTTCAGATACTATCTTTTAAATAGCAATTTTTTGCTCAAATGAGTATTTGTAAGGTCTAAGGTTAATGGGATTAGTCCCTGGTAGTAACTCGATATGATGGTCATAAGCCCTATGAGGTGGTAGGCCTTCAGGTTCATCAAAAATGGCACGGTTCATATTTAACAACCTTTTGACCTCCACAGGAATGCTATTTATGTTCTGGTCTGGATCTTCATGGTCCATTTCAAAGAGTTGGCCCATACCGCTGCACTAGCTCGTCACTAGCAATCGATCTATAGTTTTAGCATCAGCTATGGACAAGATTTGTGATTCATGGTCTCCCAGAAGCGTTATTCTTTTGTTATCTTGATGAAAGTAATACTCAATGGTCGAGTATGTAATACCACTTGAGCTATCAAGCCAATCCATTCCTAATACCACATTATACCCCCTAACTTTTAGTAATCTAAAACCAAAAGAGAACTCCTCATCACCCATATTCCACTTAAATATTTTGCAAGCTTCCTGACAATCAATGATTTTCCCATTGGCAACTTTCACCTTCATGGGCAAACGAAACCAACTAATCTGAGCCCTAGGTATGGAGCTACACTTCTCTACCAGTTTCCATCCTCAGATAGACGGCCAAACCGAAAGGGCTAATGCCTTGTTGGAATGCTACCTAAGGCATTATGTAAGATCAAATCAACGGGACTGGGCTAAACTACTTGACGTGGCCCAATTCTCTTACAACTTACAACGGAGCGAGTCAACCGGGAGAACACCGTTCGAGCTTGCTACGGGCCAACAACCTCGAACTCCCCACTCACTTCCAGCGGCATTTTAAGGGAGGAGTTGGGCGCCCATCACTTAGCCAAAGGATACTAGGAGCAGTTAGACACTACAAAATCTCACCTAGCCAAAACGGCCAAGCAGATGAAGAAATTTGTCGACCGGTCGCGACGCCCAACAAATTACAAAGTTGGAGACTTCGTGTTGGTGAAATTCAACTCGAGGCAGTTTAAGGCACTAAGGGGCGTAAATCTCAATCTAGTGCGCAAGTATGAGGGACCTTTCCGAATTTTTACCAAGGTTGGAAAGATCTCTTATCGGTTAGAGCTACCACCAGTTCTCAAAATTCATCCGATCTTACATGCCAGTGTTCTCAAGCCTTATTTTGAGGACAAGGAGGATCCGACTAGGGGCAAACAGGTAGACCACCCATCACAGTCACTGTCTCGCATGATAAGGAGATAGAAAATATCATCGATTATCAAGCCGAGCAGAAACGGGGTCAACCGACAATGGCCATGTTCCTTGTCCACTGGAAAGGACAATCTCCGGAAGAAGCTACATGGGAAAGGTATGAAGACCTATGGCAGTTTCAGGACAAAGTAGATGAGTTTAGACGGATGCAGTATGCACCGAGGTCGTCGCATCATCAGGCGGGGGAGCATGACACGTCCCGCGCCCATTTCGCCCCAAATCTGCGCACAGACCTATCCAGCACACGCCAGCGCCTAGCACGCGCCTGCGCCCGATGTGCGCGCACTATCGGCCAAACAGCTAGAATCTTCCAACATTGCCCAACGGCTAGTCTGCCAGCAACGGTCCAGACTGCCCCAACATCGAGAAACGGCTAGCCCAACGGCTAGTGCCCCTCTTGTAGATATTAGGGACTTGTATAAATAGCTTAGCACTTAGCAATTGTTAGGCAGCCAGGCATCCACATATATCCAGATATAGTATCCATATATACATTGTATAGCATTCTCAAAGGCAATACAAGCTCATTTCCCTCTAAACTTTCTTTGTTCAACGTTCCCTTAGTACGATTTTAGGCAACAAGGCTTACTAGACTTTGCCATGATTCCGCAGGGAAACCATCTAGCGCCGTACGACACTTAGCTTGAGTTCTAAGGCCGTAACAGTAGGCTTGCTTTGAGCACTCTAATTTCTTCAAAGTAACAGCGCCGGAGGCACGACCCGGCCAACTAAGGCCAGGAGCGCATTGCCAGCAGAAGGGATGAGATGACCGGTGCACACCAAAGGCGGACCGGTCGGCCATCCCAAAGTCCAACTACGAGCTTTTTAACTGCAACAACTTAAATATACGCTATTTGAGCTGGAATTACCGCGGCTTCTGGCACCAGACTTGCCCTCCAATGGATCCTCGTTAAGGGATTTAGATTGAGGGAGCACCTATGCAGCAGATATGGAGTAAAATAAAGACCATGAAGCAGCAACTAAAGGAGATAACTGCTTATATGGCTTCATATAAGCAAAAACTTGTACATGCTAGAGAGACACTGTGTATTATCCAGACTCAGTTGCAGCAATGTCCATTATCACATCCTCTTTTTAATGAGGAAAAAGCAGCATTAGAAGAAATTGAGAAATGGAGTTGTCTGGAGGAACAAATTATGCGACAGAAATCCAAGGCTTGCTGGATTGAATGTGGTGATGCCAACAAAGTATTTCCATGCCCAGTGGAAAATCAGAATTTGCCAGAATAGCATAACTTTGATATACACTGATACAGGTTTGAAGCTCTGTGAAACAGGAGTTTATAAATGTTTTCCAATCATTGATGGGAGATTGTGCTGGGGAGCTACCTTGTGTTAACACAGCTGTTATTAAGGAAGGAAATTGTCTAACTATATCACAACAAAGACTGCTGATACAGGAGATTACTATGGAAGAGATTGCAGAAGCAATAAAGGAGATGCCAAAGGATAAAGCACCAGGAGTGGATGGATTCCCTGTGGAATTCTTTAGTAGGAACTGGGAAATACTAAAGGATGATATACTTGCTGCTGATAAGAATTTCTTCTCCACAAGCATAATGCCTCACATGATCAATACTACTGCTATTGCACTTGTTCCTAAAGTTAAAGCTCCTACAACTGTTAAAGATTACAGGCCCATAGCTTGCTGCACTACTTTGTATAAGATCATCTCCAAAGTCGTTACTAGGAGAATGAAAACTGTGATTGGTGATTTGGTTGGGCAGGCTTAATCAGCTTTCATTGAAGGGAGAAGCATAGTTGATAACATTCTAGTCAGCCATGAAATCTTCAAAGGCTATTCTAGGAAAGGAATATCTCCCAGATGTGTCTTGAAGGTGGATCTGAGGAAGGCTTATGATACTTTGGAATGGAGATCTCTTAAACAGGTCCTCATTGATCTAGGTTTTCCTGCTAAATTTGTTCAATGGATAATGTCATGTGTCACAACAGTTTCATACTCCCTAGTTCTGAATGGTGGATTAACAAAACCTTTCATAGCTAAGAGAGGTATTAGACAAGGTGATCCTATGTCACCTTATCTATTTGTGCTGGCTATGGAATATCTGAATAGGGAACTGGGACACTTGCACAAGAATGGGGATTTCAATTTTCACCCTAAATGCAGAAAGCTTAATTGTACTCATGTATGCTTTCCTGATGATCTATTAATGTTCTATAGAGCTGAACTTGTATCTATTAAGATTTTAAAGGAGGCTTTTCAAAGATTCTCTGAAGCATCTGGATTGCAAGCTAATGTTAGCAAAAGTGCAATATACATGGCTGGAGTACAGCAGAATATCAGAGAGGAAATTCTGGAGGAATTAGGTTTTACTGAGGGCCAACTCCCATTCAAATACCTGGGGATACCTCTAGATTCCAAAAAGCTTGATGCCTGTCACTACTTACCTATGATAGAGAAGATTACAGCTAAGATAACATGTTGGTCTGCTTAATTACTCTCTTATGCAGGGAGATGTCAGCTGAACAAAGCTGTCATCTTTGGCATCCAAACTTACTGGGCTCAAGTTTTCATTCTGCCAAAAAAAGTGTTGAAAGCTATTGAAACCATTTGCAGAACCTTTTTGTGGACTGGAAATGCAAATATATCTAAAAAAGCACTAGTTGCATGGGAAAGAGTATGCAGACCAATAACAGCTAGTGGACTTAATATTTTAGATATGACAATATGGAACAAAGCAGCAATTAGTAAGCATCTTTGGGATTTAGCCAGAAAGAAGGATTGCCTGTGGATAAAATGGGTGCACTGCTATTATATCAAGAAGGTAGACATTGAAATAGTGACCACTCCTAAGTCAGCCTCTTGGGTTGTGAGGAAAATACTGGACAGCAGAGATGCTATCATGGGGAATCAGTTGCTTAAGGGGAGTCTTCTTAGCATATTGAAAGGAATCTGCAAACTGGATCATTTCCAGATTCAGCAGTTGTATCTAACAATGATTCCTAACTTTAGCAAAGTTGAATGGAAGAGTCTGATGTTGCTTGCAAATTTTCATCATCGGCATAGATTCACTGTGTGGTTAGCTGCACAGCAAAGGTTACCAACAGTGGACAGATTGCAGAAAATTGGCATACAAGTTCCTGTAACATGTGTTTTTTGTAATCAGAGTATAGAATCCTTTAACCACTTATTTTTTGAATGTTCAGTTACAAGGAGTCTGTGGTCTAGACTCTGTCTCTGGCTGGGGCATCACTGGTATGTTGGTGATTGGGAAACAGAATTAAAATGGATATGCAGTAAAGCAAAGAGCAGAGTGGGTCTCAATGCTATAACAGCATGTGTATTTATCAACACAATTGCACTTATCTGGAGGGAGAGGAATAGCATCAGATTTGACATGAAAGTCTATGAGGAGAATCAGATTTGCAGAGAAATCATTTTACATATTCATATTCGAGGCAGGAATTGTAGTGGATGGCAAAATGGCTTGTGGCTACTCAATAGTTTTCCATAGCTATAGTCTATATTAGATGTCCCTATACTGAGTTGTAGTTAGTGCAAATTGGTAGATTCTAAGTATAGATGATTGTGATGTAAATGATTAGTAGCAAGTCAAAGCTACTACTAAAACTTCACCTTGTAAATATTCTGTTATTAATGGATATAACTGTTCAATCAAAAAAAATTGAGCCCTCAAGTGCTTAACCAGTCGTGGATCAACAAAACTGTGGGTAGATCCACTATTGATTAACATCAGTATCATTTGCTTCTTCAACCAGCCTATAATCTTGATGGTTTTTGTATTGGATCCAAACCCACTATAGCATTAATTGAGACTTCCCCATCCTCCTGGGCCTGAGTCTCAATTACCCTTTCCTCTAATTTGACTCCTTCTTCTGTTACTTCCCCAATCACTTTTTCCCCTGTTATTGCATTCAAAGCCTTAGCCTTACATTGATGGTCAGGGTGATATTTTTCATGACAATAGAAACAGAGGTTTTGAGCTCACATTGTCTTGTAAGAAAGATTCTTGGTAATAGTAGCTCTATTGGGAATAATAGGTTGGACGTATAGTGGTAGAGGAGGTTGAGTACCTTTCGGAGTAACAGAACTTGAAATGGGCCAGAGGAGCTGGATTTGTGAGATGGTAATATTATATAGGGAAGATAAGGGTTGGAGAATAGGGGTTGAAACGAAAGTTGTAGAAGGAAGGTTTAGATCATGGGTCACAGCTGAAACATTCAGAGAGATAAACGGGGTTGAACCTCGCATATTTCCCCCCACAGATAAGTGTCCAGAATCGTGAATTGACTCACCTTGAGAAACGACTGTCATAGGGTGTAACACCGGTGAAACGGTAGCTCTTCGCTAATTATCTATCTGTATAAGTAGGTATTCAATTCTTTTGCTTGAAACGGAAAGCTCCATGACCGTCGTTTCGAGGAAAGTCTGTCATTCCTCCAACTGAGTCATACGTAGCTCAACTCCACCCGTCGTAGTCGGAATAGGTATGGCGTTAGACTACTGCTAGAAGAATTCTTGTTTTCATCCACCATCGTATGGTAATGCCAGGATCAAAGACTTTGGATACCAATTGTAACGATTCTACTTGCAAAATAAAGAAAATTAAAAATAAAATAAGAAGATTTAGAGAAAAAGAGGATTGATATTCATCATATTAC
This sequence comes from Nicotiana benthamiana, assembly GCA_034376525.1. Lineage (NCBI taxonomy): Eukaryota > Viridiplantae > Streptophyta > Magnoliopsida > Solanales > Solanaceae > Nicotiana > Nicotiana benthamiana. The sequence goes on from CM067326.1 coordinate 45,890,571, forward strand.
GCTATTTACAATACTCAGATTTTATCCTTTTGAGGATGAAAAAGATAGTTATTCTAATTATACTCCCAATTCAAAAATAGACACGTGTAATCTTCTAGAACCCTTTCTAACTGTTCGCTATGGACCAAAATGGAAAAAGCTAAACTTAAGGATTTAAAATAAAGACTCAATTCTTTAATTACAATAATTAATATTAACAGAACTTCACAAACTTCCAAAACATTCGTGATTCTCCTTCCTTAGCAGTGATGATTTCTAATCATCACACATTCTCATCGCTACTATCTATTAATTTTATTTTTTTCATGACGTACTTAATAAATTTAGTTTTGTTTTACACTATCTCTGTCACTTTTCTCTCTATCTGTTTTTGTTTTCACTCTGTGTTGGTATCATCATGGGGGTATGACCGTGCAATTCTAAATTAAAAGAGGGGTAAAATATTCTCTAATAAAGGTGACTTCACACTTCAGGTTCGAACCCTAAACTATGAAGTAGTCTCTTTCTCCCTGTCAATGTAAAAGGCATTAGGTTTGAGGTCAAGTTTGAGTGAGGACAAAATACACTAGGTAATCCATTTCCACCATATTAAGTTTTGACAGAAAGTACTACTTAAGGAGCATCACCAAATAAAAATAAAATCGGGAAAGTTTTAAATGAGATCAATTAAAAAAAAAGTTGTGACCATAGATAGAACTTTAGAAGATCATATAGGCAAATCTTTCGATAACAATCTCATTTGTTTTGAATTTTGTTGGATATTATAGCAAAGTATTTTTATAATAAACATATATTATAATATAATACAAAAAAAATTGACTTTTATAGTAAATGACTATTATAACAATTATATTATTATATTTGTGAGTTCAATTAAACAATTGTTATATACTATTGACTATTGAGCATTGGTTTTGGTTATGTAGAACTATAATCATGTACTACAAAGAACTTTTATTAGATATTGACTGAAAAATGATATTCCCTCTATATTTCCTCGAAATACAATTGTTGAACCATCTAACTTTTTTTACACTTAGGGCATTAATTTTTTAAAGATTTAAAACATTAAAAATGTACATGTTTAACTTTCCAAAGAGAAATAGTTTTTTTTTTTTGGGCTAGTAAAAAAATTTTATTTACCAAATAGTATGTACTGACAACAAAAAAAAATTGATGGTTGGACAGCAAGGCCAACTCCAGCCATCATTCGACGGTACAATCGCCTCAACAATCTCATATTGACAATCCTAGCTATAATGGATAGAAATTTAGCTGCTCCAGCCATTTTGCAATTTCTGCTTCATTGCTCCTCTATATATGATGCATGTCTTGAACTATTTCTTTGTTATGATGGCTTCCTTTCCTTGTTGTTTGTTAGTGAATACTCTTTGATTTCTTTCATTCTACATATAGTAAACTGCAGCTTTCTAGATACTGCGGCTCCAGGGCTCTTTTCACTTGTATTCTGAACAGCCCACATTAGTTCCTCATCCCAGCACATTGAAAACGTGAAGATTAAGCTGAAGAACATGAACAATACAGTGAGAGAAAGAAGAGAGAGAGAAAGAGAGTAGTTGAGAGAATTCTCCAGAACCTCGAGAGAGTCCACAAAGGAAATGAACTACCGCCTACAAAATATCTGTACAAGTGCATATACACATTACAATAGTCTTGGGTCGGGTCAGACGGCCCAAGATAAAAATAAAATCGGGCTCAGATCTTCACAGCCCAACAGCAACAATCATCACAGCCCAACTACAATGCTCACCCATATATACAATGTATACCATGAACATACAATAAATATACAGTGAATATAGAGCTCTATGTCATTTATGCTTGGGTTTGGAAGCCATATAATCCTTCATCTCAACACCCCCCCTCAAGTTGGAGGGGGAAACCACCTGCAACTTGAGTAGCAAAGGATGAAGAACAGTGCCAGGCAAAGGCTTGGTCAGGAGGTCAGCCAGTTGACGAGAAGTAGGAACATGAAACAGCTGGATGAGGCCATTCTGGAGCTGATCGCGAACAAAATGACAATCCACTTCAATGTGTTTAGTTCGTTCATGAAAAACAGGATTCTTAGCTATGTGAATAGCATCCTTACTATCACAAAGCACAGAAAAGGGAAGAGAAATAGAAACCCCGAGATCAAGTAATAAATGAGACAGCCAAGACAATTCTGCAACAACCTTACTGAGGGCCCTATATTCAGCCTCAGCAGAGACAAAGAAACCACTGGTTGCTTCTTAGATTTCCAACTAATCAGGCAACCACCCAGAATAATACAAAACCCAGTAACAGATCTCCTTGTATCAGGGCAGGCAGCCCAGTCACTATCAGAATAACCAACAACAGAGAAATAATTGTTGTCAGAATAAAAGAGACCCATAGAGGAGGTATCTTTAAGATATCTTAACACATGGAGGGCAGCAGCCATATGTGGAAGTCTGGGACATTTCAGAAATTGACTCAGATATTGCACAGAGAAACAGATGTCAGGCCTAGTATGAGTCAGAAATAAGAGCTTACCAACAGGGCTCCTATACTGATCAGGACAAGATAAAAGGTCAGCAGAATCAGCATGAAGTTTGGCATTAATGTCCAAAGGACAGACAACAGAAGAGACATTGGCACAGTCAAACTGATGCAGCAGGTCAGAGATATATTTGTGCTGATTAAGGATCATCCCACTAGGAACAACTGACATATCTATGCCTAAAAAATAATGCAAAGACACTAGGTCCTTAATTTTAAACTGATCATCCAGAAACAGTTTCAGGGCACAAATTTCATCACTGTCATCCCCAGTAAGAATAATATCATCCACATAGACTGCTACAATCACAAGGGACCCTGGTGTACCTTTGATGAATAGAGAATAATCATTCAAAGAGTGTCTATAGCCTCTGGAATAGAGGGCAGAAGACAATTTGGCATACCATTATCTGGATGCCTGTCTCAGCCCATACAGGGATTTATTCAATTTGCAAACAAGGGGAGTAGAGGTAGAGGAGGCAGAAACAGAATCAGGAGCAGAAAATGTCAAACCTGGAGGGAGCTTCATATAAACCTCCTCATCCAAATCACCATGTAAGAAAGCATTATTAGCATCCAGTTGAAATAAATTCCAATGATTTATGACAACCACAGCAATAAGACACTTAACAGTGCACATTTTAATCACAGGAGAAAAAGTGTCAGTGAAATCAATACCTTCAACCTGAGTATCACCTCTAATAACAAGTCTAGCTTTATACCTTTCAACACTATCATCAGCCTTGTATTTGATTTTATAGACCCATTTGCAGCCAATGGGTTTCTTACCAGGAGGAAGAGGAACAACATCCCAAGTATGGTTTGTATCCAAAGCATCAAACTCCTTTCTCATGGCATCTGCCATGCTGGAACAGATGCAGCTTGAGAGTAATATAGAGGTTCAGATTCCAAAGAAGAGGAAGAGGATCCATAAAAGGAAGGACGTTGACAGACATAATCCTTAAGGTAAGAGGGACGATTATGTTGTCTTTCAGATTTTCTGGGAACAGGAATAGATGGGGAAGAGGCCAAAGCAGGAGGATAGATATCAGGATTGAAAGAAGGAATGGGAGTTGGATCAGTAGAATCTGGAGCTATATAATGAGGTTCTGGAACAGTTGTAGGAGGAAGAGGAGAGGAGATAGGTATGGAAGGGTCTGGATCAGTGGAATGTTCTACAGGTGGAACAAAAGGAAAGGATGAAGGAGAAGGATGAACAGAAGATGATACAGTCTTAAAGGGAAAACAGGTTTCATGGAATATAACATCCCTGGAAACAAAAATTTCTTGGAAGTAAGATCATACAATTTATAACCCTTTTTGGCAAAGGGATACCCCAGGAAAACACAAGAAATGGCTCTAGGCCTTAACTTGTCCCTTTGAGGAATTGGGACAGTAGCATAGGCAAGGCACCCAAATGCTCTCAAATGAGAATAGGTTGGAGCTTCCCCATACAAAATTTCATTAGGAGACTTATTGTGAAGCAATCTGGATGGTATTCTGTTAAGGAGGTAAGTGGCAGTCAACACACAGTCGCCACAAAAAGACACAGGTAGTCCAGATTGGAAAAGTAAAGCTCTACATGTTTCAAGGAGGGTTCTATGCTTTCTTTCAACAACACCATTCTGTTGAGGAGAATGAGGGCAGGTGTTTTGATGAATAATCCCTTGGCTACTAAAGAAAGATGCACCCTCAATGCTAGACCCCAATTCTAAAGCATTGTCACTTCTAACAGTTTGAACCACAGCATTAAATTGGGTTTTAACCAAACACAGGAATGACTTAAGCAAAGAAAAAGCATTGCTTTTAGATCCCATTAAGTGTGTCCAGGTTGCCCTAGAGAAGTCATAACTATTGTAAGGAAATATCTACAACCAGAAAAAGTAGGAGTATGATAAGGCCCCCAAGTATCCACATGAATTAATTGAAAAGGTCTAGAGGTGCTTATAGAACTATCAGAAAAGGGGAGTCTAGTCTGTCTTGCCATAGGACAGACAGAACAGGGGAAAGGTTGTTTAGAAGCAAATGGAAAAGACAAACCAGAAATGTGTCTCATATTTGTAAATTAAGTATGGGCAAGCCTTAAATGCCAAATGTAATTCATGTCAGTTGTAACAACATTATTACAGATGGAACCATGTAAATTTGAGGGCAAGGTAACAGCCTTGTTATCAGACAAAATGTCATCATTACAAGAATCAGACACAGAACATACAGAAGTAGATGAACAACTAATAGAGGAAGAAGGGGAAGGTGGAACCCAAGGCAGTTTATATAAGCCAGTATCTTCTCTACCAAGATCCAGAGGCCTCCTCAGAGAAGGGTCCTGTATCATGTGGAGGAAGCAGGAATATTCAGTGAACAAAATACACAATGCAACTGTTTCACTAACTTGTGGACAGAAATCAAGTTGTGTTTAAAGGAAGGAACCAGCAATACATTGTGAAGGGTAATGAATGGAGTTAGTGCAAAAGAACCTGTGCATGTAACTTTCACTTTATAGCCATTAGGAGGAGTTACAAGATAGGGCACAGTTAAAGGTGTGATGTTAGAGAGTAAATGTTTATCATGTGTCATATGATTGGATGCACCTGAATCTATGATCCAGGTGACAGAATTGATATGAGTGAGCATGCTTAACTTGGAATCAGAAAAAGGGCTCTCAGTTAGCATAGTACCAGCAAAGTTAGCAGCATACATGGGAGGAGGAGTCTGAGCAGTGGAATCCCCCAACTGAGTCTGTTGTAACAAGCTCATTAATTGATCATATTGTTGTCTGCTCAACCCTGGTATCACATAACTCTGGCCATCTATGTTTGCAACATGGTGATGGTGACAGGAGAATTCCCAAGAGGAATAGACACATTTGAATTCACATGAGGAGGACCAGACACATTTCCCTCAGAAGGAGGTATTTCAACACTAGTGAAGACATGAGCAGCAGCAGGTCTCCTTCCCTTGTTGTATTTGATACTTTGAGGATACCCATCTATCTTATAATACTTATCAATTAAGTGCCCAGATTTGTTGCAGTATCTGCAAAAGAGGGGTCCTCTATTTGACTCAAAATTAACTCTGGGTCTGAAAACAGAAGAACAAGGCACTGAGGCCTGATTAAACCCAACTGGATGCTTATTTGTGCTAGCATTAAAAGACATGGAGTCTGGACTGAATTGAGAAACAGATTGAACTTGTCTCTGTTTCTCATCATTAAGCACTATGTTGTAAACACTGTCAAGGGAAGGAAAAGGTTGCATCATCAATAGGTTGCTCCTAACCCCCATGTATGCTTCATTTAGGCCCATGAGAAACTGGAATATCTTATTCTCATCATCTTCCTGAATTATCCCATTCTTAGCAGCACAGACACATCTCTGCACATGATTTGTACACATTGTACCTAACTCATCCCACAGACCTTTGAGTTTGTTAAAATATGAGGCTACATCTAAAGAGCCTTGAGATATGTGAGAAAGTTCTCTTCTTAATTCATAGATTTTGGTCCTATTGGAAGTGCCATATCTATTCTCAATTTGTGACCATATGCTTTGTGCAGTATCAGAATACTGCACACTATCAGCAATTTGAGGGGATAGGGAAGCAGTTAGCCAGGATATTACAATGTTATTACATCTGTCCCATAACCTTTGCTCAGCCACATTATTGACTGGCCGGGGACATGAACCGTTAACAAAACCAATCTTATTTTTGGCAGAAAGAGCAACAATCATTTTCCTCCTCCAGCCCCCATAACCACTACCCGAGAAGGGAGTGGACACAAGAGAAACTCCAGGAACATCAGAGGAGTAAATGAGAAGGGGGCTGGTAGAGTCTACTGAGGAGGTATTAGTATTCATATTAGAAGCCATGAGTAATGAACCAGTTTGAGAAGAAAACAGTCTCGGTAAGCAAAATATAACGGAACCAGAGTTCACATACAAAGCATACAATACTCAAAATAAGGACAGAGTTACCCTCCTTCTTCGCGACCGGAGAAGACGGCCTTCAATTAACAGATAAAACCCTAGGTCCAACACCGGAAATCGTAGGTTCTGAAACTCACTAGAATAAGGTCACAAACGTCGGAAAGTTACCCAAAACGTCTATCAAGCGAAGACAAAGTCATCGAATAACATCAAAACTCTAGGTCCGAAAATCGAAAAATCCTAGAATTTTAAGAACTCGTCGGAATAAAGCCAGGGATGCTGGAAAATTACCCAAAACACCCACTGATACAAGATCGGAACCTCGAATAACAGGAAAATTCCGATTATTCGCTCATCATTCGTTGAAACATCTGCGAACAGTATCTCTCAACAGTAACCATAAGATAAACTTCAGCAAAAGCTTCAAACAGGATCGATAACACGCAACCGAGAAGGATCCGAAGATCATCCCGCTCTAATACCATGAAAACGTGAAGATTAAGCTAAAGAACATGAAGAATACAGTGACAGAAAGAATAGAGAGAAAGAGAGTAGTTGAGAGAACTCTCCAGAACCTCGAGAGAGTCCACAAAGGAAATGAACTACCGTCTACAAAATATTTGTACAAGTGTATATACACATTACAATAGTCTTGGGTCGGGTCAGACGGCCCAGGATGAAAATAAAATCGGGCTCAGATATTCACAGCCCAACAGCAACAATCATCACAGCCCAACTACAATGCTCACCCAAATATACAATATATACCATGAACATACAATAAATATACAGTGAATATAGAGCTCTATGTCATTTATGCTTGGGTTTGGAAGCTATATAATCCTTCATCTCAACACACATAGGGCCTCTGCCATTAAAAAATCTCGCATTTAAAGAACACATGCTCTATGCATTCATCTTCCAGGTTGCATAGAGGGAAGGGTTTGTCTGCTATCACTCCCCATCTCATTAATCTATCTTTTGTGAGTAACCTTATGTGTGCTGTCATCCTTAATATGAATATCCATTTGGGTATGCCTTGGTTGTTGCACACCAATTCCCTCCATGTTACCTTTGGAAATTCCCCTCTTAAACAATGACGACGACAACAACAACAACCCAGTCCCACTTAGTGGGGTTTGGGGAGGGTAGTATGTACGCAGAACTTACCCCTACACTTGGGTAGAGAGGTTGTTTCCAAATAGACTCCCGGCATCCTTTCCTCCAAGAACTTCTCACCTTGCTCTTGGGGAGACTCGAACTCACAACCTCTTGGTTGGAAGTGGGGGTTGCTTACCATCATAGCAACCCCTCTTGTCTTGACCTGTTGTAAAATTCCTTTGTAGAGGCCCTCTCCCTCCATGTTGTATATATCATGCACCCCATAACCTGTCTCAATATAGTATCTCTTTGCTTTTAATATCTTCTGTATCACCCATGACGCTTGTTGGGGAACATTTTCAATCAGATTCCTGTTCGTCCCATTGTACACATGAATCCACTTTATCCATACCTTGTCTTTCTTCTAACAAAAATTCCACAACAGTTTGCATATTGCAGCTTTATTCCATACAGAGATAAGTATATTTAGGCCACCAGCAAACCTAGGCAGACAGATTTTATTCCAGACCAATAAAGCTTTGCATGAATAGAAGAGGAATTTATTAGTCCATGACTTGATCAAGAAGTGATGTTAGTGGAAGGAACTTTTGTCGAGGTGTTTAAGAAGTAATTTTTTTTGTAGCAACCAGACAACTTTGATGTGAAGAAACTACAAATAATTAGAAAGACTCGATAGTAGGAACCACATCATTGATGTCTAGACCAACCTGTGTGTATATCAACACAAATTTCAAATAACTCTACTCACTGAAGTGCTTACAACAACAACAACAACTACCCAGTATACTTCCGCCAGGTGGGGTCTGGGGAGGGTAATAAGTAGACGAGCCTTACCCCTACACGAAAGGGCAGAGAGGCTGTTTCCAATCGACCCTCGGCTCATAGGATAAAAGGAAAAACAGCAGTAAAACAAAAACAAAGACAAAAACAAAAACAATAGAGCATTAGTAACTCCCGCAGAAATAACATAAATAATTATCTAATCATAAGAAACATAAATACAATCGCATGCAATAATATCATACAGTAACTACCATAACTAACAACCATAGGTGGGACATAAGCTAAAACACAAATCCATCTATGGGTAACCCTGCTGACCCACACCCAACCCCGGGTGAGGCGCACGAAAAACTCTAGGAGCCCCTAACCTACAACCCTGATTCTAGACCTCCAGACTCTCCTATCAAGGGTCATGTCCTCGGAAACCTGCATTCTAGTCACTGAAGTGCTTAGATTCCGAATAACTTTATTCGTTAAAAAAATTCGTTTCTACTAAAGTTTGAGCCTTAATCTTTAAAAGAATACATCATTTTATTGCGGGAACACGCGTTCTCAGAGGGTTAAAATTGTTTTAGGGGGAGGCCCAAAACAAAATCTAAGCCCTGACGCACAAGCCACAAGTATTTTATTTTTAGAGCATTTTTTTTCTAGGATTAGTTCAATCATATGGAAAGTATAGAAATACTATTCTAATAGTATATAAACTTAAATAAAAAGTTCATGAAAGCTAGTTTAACTATTGAAACATAATAACAGAAGAAAGAACCAAAATAACCACCCAATTAATCACTTAAACTAAAATTAGTCGCGAATATACAATAGGCGTACACACGTATATCATCAATGAATGATTTATTTAGGTAGGAAACGACGAACAATAAATTCGATCGGCCACTTGTGTAAAGGTCCCAATGGTTACGATATAGTGATATTGCAACTGATGTCGAACTGTCCCTAATATTGGGCCTATAAGTTCTTCCAACATTATTGGGCCGATTATGTTGGGCCTGTTATTGATGTATGAATAATTGGGATAAGCCTAACAATGTGAAGCCTTAAATAGCGTATACCAATTAATCCCAAGAAAACTGAAATCTCAAAGTTGTACAGCAATCGACTCGAATCGAACAAGATAGAGCAAAAATGAACTCGATGGTGGCTTTAGGGAAGAAATTTACGAGAAATATTCAAGATCATAAACGTAGGCTTTTATCGGCTAAGTATGAATTAAGGCGAAAACTTTACAAAGCGTTTGTTCAAGATCCAGAACTTCCCCCTGAAATGAGAGAAGCTCATCGTTACAAGCTTTCGAAATTGCCAAGGAACAGTTCTTTTACACGAATCAGAAATCGGTGCGTTTTCACTGGTCGGCCTCGTGCTGTGTATGAGAAGTTTAGGATGTCTCGTATTGTGTTCCGTGGTTTGGCTGCTCGTGGTGCCTTGCAAGGTGTTAAGAAAGCTTCTTGGTAGACTTACACCGCAGGTAATTTAGATTTTCGATTGTTTTTTCTTTTACATTTTGATTGTGCTTGTTTGGTTTTGCTGGAATAACTTAGTGGGAAAAAGTTGTTTGAATTGAATTCTGCATCTGGGTTGTGTAGTTAAGATAGTGTTAACACTGCCTTTGAGCTAAAGTTGCTTGTTGAAATGTCTTTATGGGAATTTTAATGCTGTGTCCTTTTTAACTTTCATGAATATTGTTGCATTGCAGCTATCATATTTGATACTCTCTCCGTCCCAATTTATTCGGCACACCTTCTTCTTTATTCCGTCTAAAAAAAGGAACGACATTTTTTTAATTTAAAGGCAATCTAATTTTAATGACATGATTTATAGTTACATAGATGTTTATGTCATGTTTTAGATCATAATTTTCAAAAGTTTCTTTCTCAAACTCTATGCCCTGTCAAACAAGACCACATAAAATGGAGCGGCATAGCTTTGAGACGTTAAATGTATTATTTGACTCATCCCACTTTATGGTAGTAGGCTTCGAATAAACTTAAATCTTCTTGTTGTCATCCTCTTTTATGATGAGATATGATGATTTTTGTAGTCCAGACAGATTTTGTTTCTTCATATGGCAAGAGTAGTGAATTAGAACTATCTTTTTTCATTTGTGGAAAAGTGATCACAAAACCTCAGAGATTGTGGCAACTTCTAGTTTCAATTTACTGCTTGACATTAAAGGTTATGCTCTTAAAGTCTTGTATGAAATGAAAAAGATACGCTAGTGAAAATGCATACAAGGAAGAAAATACAGATCAACTTTCTTTGTTTTGGTACGCTTCCTCCTTCTTATGCAGCATCCTTCTGCTGTTACTTCTAGATTTAATAATTTATCACCACAAGAATTTGCATTTGTTGCCCCGGGGGGTTAGCTCAATCGGCAAAGGTTGAGGTGTAGGGAATAAACCCCCTACCAAAATAATATTCACGGCAATAAAAGCGGAATAATAATGTAGCACCGAGATACGGTAATTAACAAGAATAAAAGAGTAATAATGACACCAAGATTTTTACGCGGAAAACCCTTCTAAATAAGGGAAAAAACCACTGCCCTGAGAGGAGCAACTGATATCACTATAGTAAGGAATTATACACTTTGTAGGTCCGAGTAAAATACTCCAAAGACCACTACAACACTCAAAAGAAAATAACCCTCTTTTGATATTTCCACCTCACTACAATATCGCTTACTCTCTATTTTCCTCACAGACTATTTTCTTATACCCTGTCTGTGAAACCTTACTCTTTTTTCTCTCTTTCTGTTGGTGTATCAAAATGAGAGCCGAAGCTCTCATTTTATAGGCAAAAAATAGGCAGCCTTTCCGTTTCTGCAGCACACCCTTCTTGACAAAAATAATCAAACACAATAAATGTGGGCTGCTTTAGTAGCCAAATTTATCAAAAGATTGAAGAAGGAAGAACCTTCTTCCTTGATTAAAGGGGCTGGACCCCATTATGAGGGACTTGTGTGATAGGTCACCGGTTCGAGTTCTGCGCCAAGCGAACTAACTCTGGCATTTAAGTGGAGAAGGATAGAGGGGCGGATCATCCCCAAGTTTTGCCAAAAAGTTGGCTCCACACGAATTTCTCGGTCATAAAAAAAAAAGAAAAGAAAACCTTGCATTTGTTCATAAGAATCAGAAGATGAAGCACTGAGAGCCCTAGGGATGGTTTTATTTGTAGTTACCAAAAGAGATTGCAAGTATTTAGGATGTTGAACATTTCCGGGAGGAGAATGACTTTGAATTTTAGAAGTAGTTTGAAACTGTTTGTTTGAACTGTTCATAGCAGTACTGTTACATGGACGCTGTTCGCATTTGTTGTAGTACCCTGGCAAATATGATGTTACTCCTTTTTTTAGTAGTACTTTATGGAACTAAGTTAGATTTGTATGTTTGAGGAGTAGATAGTAATTATTTTTCCATTACGAATTCTACTTGACATGGTTGATCATTGTACTAACGCATTATTATGTTCTTTTTCAACGCAGGATTTCTTCATTAGGAGTCTACCAAAAGCATTACTACTGGATCTCATATACTCAAGCCATGCAGATTACAGTCGGACTAAAGTTTATATTTCAGAAGTTGTCGTAGCTTTTTCAAATAAATTGTCATGCTATGTTATGAGACTTCTGCCGTTTCAAATATCTAGCTCTTCGGGTTGACTGTCTGTATTCTTTTTCTTTTCATCTCTGCTTCAATATTTCTGCAAGTTCTGAATTTACTTGGGGGAACCTTGCTAAAGCTTTTCATTGCCCTTAAACTTCTGATTTTATGAGAAGACCTGACTTTATGTCAGAATACTCATTTACCAACAAAATACTTTAATAGTCAACAATACACTTTCATTACTAGAACATCCCGACACTGAAGAAAAGTGCAACAAATTAGATAGAAACACTTCTTTCATCAGAAAGCGCCACCTCAAATAACTATACAAAAGAGGTAGCTTACAGAAAAAATGAGAACAAGCTCTATATCTTGTATAAAACTAAAATAGATGTTGGACAAAACAGCAATCTGAACAGCTAGCTGTCGATATGTTGATGGCATTTGAGATAACAAAATAAACTAGAGTACTGCAGGGTCTTCAGTGGAACCAACATTCCCTGAATTGGTTGAGCTGTTGGAAAATCCCCCATCCACCACATCCCATGGTAGCAAACCACCAGTACAAGGAGGCAATCTACTATATAAATGCTGTACAAGGAAAAATAAAAACAGAAATAATAATCCTTCAAGACTTCGTTCAATCTCTCTGACTAGAAAAGAACTTTCCTGATTTGGAAGGAACAGCATTAGAGCTAGGTGCATTTATCAAACTTCCATTATGTGACATATAGAAATGGTTGTAATTGATTCTGGTAACCAGATCTTCTAAATGAGGAAACTGTCCCACATTGAGCTTGAAAGAGAGGATCTGAAATTTTGCAAGATGGTATGAGAGTCAATCAAGTCCCTGCTATTGAAGTAATTATAACGTTAGGGTTAGTATCAAAATAAGGGAGAAATGAACTTACCCTCAGGAGGAAAGCTATGCAGTCATCAAACTGTTTCTCTATCCTACTGGTTTCCATTTCACACCTCGCCTTGATAGCTGAAACTGCCACTCCACTGCTAAGAGTCTGCTGTACTGAATAGAAATCCAGAGCTAATCCAAGAATACTGTTGATACGGCTAGCAATCAGTGCCCACTGGAAAAAAGAAATTGTTTCCAGTTAACCCCTCAATGCTTGATTCTCCATTTCCATGTTTTGGGAAGGGTGGAAAACAAATAAAGATTGCATCCATGAAATACCAGTTTTTCAGGAACAGCGAAGCACTGCCTTTGAATAGCCAGCAAGTAAGCCTCGTGTATTTCGATGACTTCATCCAATGATCTCGCTGCAGCCATACCGTCACAGAGTTCACCCCATGCACTGTGATACACCTACATAGTCACATGGTGAGATACTCTTACAGTCATAAAATGTAGCAACAATTGATTGCAACGGCCATCCTTTTACTGATGTTTGATGGCATTAAAGTCAAGTGCAGATAATGAACAGACTAATATTTTCTATTTCTATGAGCTTTGTGAATTCATGATGTCTTCATTTTATCAAGTATGTCAGAAGCAGCATTTATCCCATCTAGTTTGAGAAGAGCCTTGATTGATGTTAGAAATTGCATTTACCTTATAATAGGGGTCTATGCTCCGGTAAAAACACAAAGTAGAACACAGTAACACTGTGATAGTAGTAATTGTTTATGAGAACAAAGAAAAAAAAAATGGCAAATTATAAAATTTCTAATTTCCACAAAGAAATCACCATGCCCGTCAATCCACCTCATGTCACAACAATTTTCCAACAGTATCAGTGCCCTATACTTCCCCAAGAGAAATGCAGACTGGCAAAAGCCACGACAACCAAAGTCAAGCAAATTTCTTCACAAATCAAGAGAACAGGGAAGATACTGGCATACAAGACGACACATTATTAAAAGGCAAAATTGATTAAATATCGGGGGGGGGGGGGGGAGAGAGAGATAGAATACCCTGTCCATCACATATTGATGGAAAGCATCCACAAAATGTAGCAGTTTTTGTTCCAGTAACCAATGATGCTTGCGGTTAATAGATGTGGAGCTTTTATCCTGGAAGACGAAGTTGCTATAATTAAATTACTCGGTTAACATTTGAATAAGAGCAACTAAAGGAACCTGTTAGAAGGCACATTGTTAATGAAAATGGACCTTGGGCCTAACTCAACCCCAAAAGCTTATTTAATGAGATGAAGATTGTCCAAGACCATATAAGTAGACAAATAGCCCATCCCCTAATCAGTGTCAAGCAACTAACACCCCCTCGCTTGCCCAGACAGGATATCTGGAGCGTGGACAATATAACATGGGTCCTAACATCAGACAAATCAATATTGAGATGGGTATGGCTTTGATATCATACTAAAGAAAATGGATAGTAGTTGACTCTAAATGCATAGTTTATGAGGTGATGATTGCCCAAGATCATACAAGGAGACAAATAGCCCATACCTCAATCAATGTGGGGCGCTCAACATAAATGTTGAATAGCTAGCAATTTCTATTTGTTTTGCAAAGTAACTATAGCAAAAGAAGATAACAGAGAACAGACCTTCCACATCCACCTCCGAGATTTATCAAGAACGAATTTTGCACGTCTGACCTTCAGTAAGAACCTTATAACCTGAAAAAGATGATAAATTACTGAGCAGAACATTTAGATTGATTGCATCATGAGAGGTACTACAGCAGTCCATTAGCTACCTGATTATACTTCTTTATTGCTTCCATATTTGCAATTAGTTCAAGGGGCCAAGGAACCTGTCACATTTCAACATTAACACAACATGTCAAGGTTGTAAGACACCACAGATCAGAAAGCCCAAAGCACCACAATATAAATAGCATACCTTGTATGTAAACATGAGTGTATCCAGGACATCAATGCCAAAGTTCTGCCCTCGACTCTTTCGAGGTGTCGAAGATGGAACAGGCATACCACGCTGGTCATCCTCACTAGTGGCATTATTTCTTGTTACAGACACAACTAATGAATCGGGCGAGCTTAATAGTGTGGCATCAGCAGAGTAGCGGATTGATTCCTGAATTTAAATAAAGGTTAAGTGCACACAAAGGAGCTTCCTCACTTGCAGACTCAAGGGACTCGATTAGAGAAGTCAGACGTCAGTAGCAGAAAGCAACTTAAAAGTCCAGACAATAGGACAAATAAGAGCAGGAAACACCAATTATTGGCTTCTGCAGATGCCAAAGGCTGCAGTAGTTTTAGTTCAACCCCTTTTTACCATTAAAGATGAAGGCAAACGGTCAATCTGATCCTTTATTCTCGTTTTCTGATATTATAGAGAGGTCATTGACCCTACTTTCACACAGTTCTTCTTCTTCTTCTTCTTTTTTTGGGGATATCGATGGCGTCTATGCCAGCTCGCGCATACATAGTTCTTTTTTCCAGTTTGATATTTCAGCACTGTGTAAGATTATATACAATATATATTCAGAGTTCAAACTACAGCTGGAACCTAGTAGAACACAAGAAGCTGTTTTCCTTTCTATGGATGCATAATTTAAAGTTGCCAGTAAGTTTGTTCAAAATTTAATATCATTAACAAGAAAGTGATCACCAGTCTTCCTCTTTTAGAATATGAGTCCTGATCAAGTGCTATCTATAGATAAGAAAATCAAGTTGTTAAAAGCAAGGAAAGAATTGGAAAATCTTTCCCCACGAATGGCATTTTTCCTTTGGGGGTTTACAAGTAACTAATAGAAAAGCCACTTTGACAACATAAGAGAAGAATCTTCATAGAAAAATTCTGGCGACAGATAGATGGGAACTAATCAATCAAGCAAAAGGATTGAGTTGACCAATTGGACCTGCAGTATTGTGTTTAATTCAAAATCATCATCCAAGCTTTCTCCTTTGTCTAATTTATTGAAGACCACTGTCAAGAAGTGCTGCAGCAAATCACCTGGAGAGAGCAATATAACAATCATGTAAAGAATGTAAATGAAGATTGACTACTAAAAAGCTAAATCATCAAAAACCAATGCAGACCTGAGCCTAACAAGTATATAGCACGCAAAACTTCCAGCTCTTGTAGCAGTCTCCACTCACATAGTAATTTTGACAAAATATTCCTGCCAATACAATCAGCCTGCAGTGCATAACAAGAGGCAGTTGGACATCTACCTTCTCAAAAAAAAGGAGACAGTTGGACATATTAAATCTCAACCATGTAAATATAAAAAGGTATTTTTAAATGATTACGTGCTACTACCTGTTTTTTTATGAAGAAAATAAGGCATTCATGAAGAATAACCGTAGGCAACGGAGTATTCCTTGGTTCAACCTTTCCAATCCAGTTTAAGGTCCTTGAAGGGAGTGTACTATTTTCCTGGAAAGGAAACACCTCCGATACGCAATGATCCTCCTGTTCGAAATATAATATTAAAGTTAAAACTTCAAAAGATGGAACAAAATCTAGACTAAGACAATTACTAGCCATAACCCCAGATGACTTGACACAAACTGTTTAAATTAAGTTCACTTAAAAAACAAACTATGTAGAGCCTATCTTGATACAGGTGCACTTCCAACTGAAGGTCCAAACAATTTAGCCAATCTGTTTCAAACTCAACACCCAATCTAGCCAGTCAATAACAGAAATATCTGTTATAATCCATGCTTAGCTCATGGTTAGATAGGCCAAATGGGATTGTCATTCCCAAGGGAAGAAGCAAGAGGAGGATGGTAACAGATGGAGAGTTATGCAAACTGGGTTCAGAAAATGCTGCAAGTTGGAGTCTTGCATGACAAGGATGGTACTGAATAAAGGACCTGGTGAATTTGATCGCATGCTAAACACAAATTGCAACCTCGACGATTAAATAATAATCAGTAGCAACCTGTCAGAATTGACTTTCTTATTGGAAGAAAACTATATTGAGTTAATTAGGGCAGTTGGTCACAGTATAAGTTATCCACCCATTGTGGAATACCATAATGAAACAGGACCGAGACAAAACCAAAACAACTTTGGCCGAACTAGAACATTTTCGGATGGTTCTACGGTTTAGACCACATTATCACACCCCTTGTATTAAAAGTTGCTTTTACTGGTGTAAAGTATTATATAATTATATGGTATGACCTGGTATAGAAGAGAATATTAGGCTAAAAGCAAATCATAGATAAATGACCGCCTACCCAGCCTTAGGAAGTGATGGTGAGGAATGCTGAGCATGTCAAAACCCAGTTAAATTATTTTTTTTATGACTACTGAGGTTACAAGATATCAATACCTGAAAAGGAGGAAGAAGAGTTGGAAATGGGAACAGCTCCTCCAGAAAGTTGACATCTTCCTCTAATCGATCACGTACAGATTCACCAAACTGAAAACCAAAGGTATAGTTTGTACTTTTGGTTGCCACACATGATCCACCACTTCCAACGAATATTGCCTGCCTTAATCCCTCATCATTAAGAGGGGGAAGGTAAAACTCTCTAGATAAGTTCAACGCAACCCAAGCATCCCTATTTGCATGAAGAAAATTTTGGCTAGTAGTTATAGCTGGATTTTCAGGACGGAATCCTAAAGATAGAATATCATTTCCATCTAAAGGTAGCTTATCTCCTTTCATAACAAAGCTATCCACTTCCTCTCCTAGAGCATGACATAAATGGAGATCAGATCTTCCTTTCTGAGCCACTGTATCAACCAAGAACTTACACCATTCTTTATCTGAGCATGTCATCTCTTGGAAGCTCTCGTTTCTTCTTTCTACTTTTTTCCTTCCAATAATTGATTTAACTAATGATACAATTTTCTTCTCCTGGAAAAAGTATTCAGATATGTGATCCCCATAGCCAATAAGAGCCGATAAGGTGACACAAAAGATCTCTGACAAGCTTAACCCAGCAATACACCCACCAGTTTGAATGGAACTGGCAGATACTGAGGATGTCATCGTAGTATGTCGAACAAGCTGCAATGACTTTCCAGCAGAGATTATATCCCTGGCTATCTCTTTGATAAACAGCGGACATACATCCAAATCTCTCTCTTTTGCCTCTTTTTCACCGGCCAAACCAGGCACGTCATTAGGTTCTCTTCTACTCATATCATTTGTCCGCTTTGTTGAAAGCAAAGAATCAGCGCGACGACCAGTATCCAGTTTTGCAGATCTCAGCAGATAGCTCTTCTCCCAAAACTCAGACTCATCAACTGCAATTCCTTTGTTAGCACAAAAGAACATCTGCATAATAAGCATACAGACATAAGATTGTCTTAGAGAACTTCAATGTCTAAACATAGGTGTTGCAGAACTGTCCGCCATTAGCCATAACTATGAAAATCAAAAATGAAAAGGAACTGAAATTACCTAACTCGTACTCCAAATTTGCTAGGAAAATTCACCAGTTAACTAATTTCAACAATTCGTACAAATGCCATAACTTATAAGTAGTAATTACACATCATACTTTTTAGACTATCTTTTTAGATGTTAAGAGCAGTAGAGCACAAATAAACTTTTTGCTAGAGCATTAATTGCTTACACAATAGCACGAGTAATGGATGTCATGGAATAATAATACAATTTTGGCTCCATATTAAAAATCCGTGAAACACTTTATCAAGACAAGCACTATGGATCACTGTTGCATAGATTCTTCATTCTATTGAATGATATCAGATTAGATACTTCATATGGTACAAGATATATCAAAAATATATTAAAGTACCCTTTATCCATATCAGTATGCCATAGTCGAGTCAGTGTAACATATCTAGCGACATCCACTATTAGACTAGCTTAATATTCATGAAATTCAAGTTCTGTACCAAAGTTAAAAAGGCATACTATT
Organism: Nicotiana benthamiana; assembly: GCA_034376525.1. Taxonomy (NCBI): domain Eukaryota; kingdom Viridiplantae; phylum Streptophyta; class Magnoliopsida; order Solanales; family Solanaceae; genus Nicotiana; species Nicotiana benthamiana. The sequence goes on from CM067326.1 coordinate 45,909,359, forward strand.
GCACATTAGGCATATTTCTTTTTCCAACAAAAGAAAAAAAGGGTTAAGCTACAGATAATAATTCTGAACTTATATAGCAAACAATTGCCCTCCACTAGACTTTTGAATTTAAAATGCACTCGCCATAAAAATAGGTTAGGATGTTGAAACATGCGTATATAAGCCTGCTCCAGGAAGCTATTATTCTGATCTATGTTAAAAGCTATATGAAATCATTCGCTATTCCATTAACACGGCCATCAATAGAAACTTACCTCCTCAAAGGGGTCGTCAAGGATTCCTTCATAAAGCCATGAATCGAGGCCCTCAATGTATGGCAAAAGACTGCTAACAAATACATGTAATATCATCCTGTAAGCATCCTCCTGAAAATATTTACTCCAGATTTTGAGTTATAAGACGAAAAACTCAGCAAATGTATCCAGTAAAGGAAAGCAGTGACACACCTCGCCTCCTTGCACAAGACAAACTTCAGTCAGCTTCTTAAATAAAAAATTAAGAATATGCACAGCAATAGCTGTGGCAGAGATAGAAGAATTAGTTTCATCATAAGCTTGTGGAATGGCCTCTTGCACTAGTTGAAACAAAAACTCAGATCCTGCACACAAACTAATATAGCATTGATAAATCCTGTTAGGAACTTTAATTAATAACCCTAGAGGTACAGGAAAAAGATCTGTCAGCAAGACCAGTCAAACAAGTGAGCTGTTAAAATTCTTTTGGGTAACGCATGCAATAGGGGAGCATCAGTGGACTCCCCTTGGCATTTCAATAGGAAAGGGGGGTTTCCTGACAATATGTACACACATAATCAGGATAGCAGAAGAAACGCAGCAAAAGAAAGTCTTACAGAGAAAGGGCAATGAGGATGGATAACAGGTCCATCAAAGATTGAACCAAACGCATGGTTATTGCCAAATAAAACAGCTACATATATATTCAAACATATTTCATCAAGCAACATTTTAAAATTCTGCAAGATCGGAACTACACAACAGTTCGTGTTGGAAGAAGTAAATCCTGGAATGATTTCTCAGAAATTTACGAATTTCTGTTAAGATATGAGATATCCACTATATCCACAAACAAATAGTAAAAGAAGCAGAACAAAACATGAGATGCACATATTACAATCAAGAAAAATACATATTGAAACTGCGAGAAAAGGCAATAAGCAATTCCCTTATTTATATGTATGAAAATGTGCACCAAAGCCCAGGCCAAACATCCAGCATAGAGGAATTTAGAATTTTGACATGTATAGAAGTAAAAGAAAATAAGTTCTCTCGTATAGCTCTCCCAATCAAACACTTTGTAATTTACCAATCTTAGGAAGTTCTTTTCTCATCTGCAATAAGATGCCAAGATTTCATTTACTCTCTTCAACTCCAATTAATTGTAATTTCCCAAAAAAATTCTCTTGCCACCCTCTTGGGTTATCAGATTTTTAGCTTATCATAACTATACTAGACCTATCGGAAACATCGTCTCTGTCTTTATAAGGTAGGGGTAAGGTCTGTGTACACACTACTCTCCCCAAATCCCATTTATGGGATTACACTGGGTTTATTGTTGTTGTTGTTGTTGTTATAACTATACTTCACCTCTATCATAACAAACCCAACTAAATATCCTCTTATTTTCACTTAGTAACCACTGTTTTAGCTCTTCATCCCTGGCTCATATTCCATTTACTTCTATGATGACTACCCTACATAATCTTCATTCTTCACATCTTCTTTCTATTTCTGTTTTTGATAGCTTGTTCTTTTTTAAAAAAAAAAATCCTGCCCCCATATGCACACTCCCCTCTCTGCAAAGGGAATAGCGGTTCTTCCACTTCCCATCCCCCTCCCACGTTTGGTGACTCGAGCTTCAACTAATGGTTAGAGGTGGAGGGACATTCCCCCACTTCTTTTCTTTTCTATTATGCTTAATCACACCAGCATCACTCCTTTGTCAATGAACTAAACCATGCTATATTTTTCAAAATTTTCATTGAACAAGATAAATTATTCAGTTCCATTGTACCAACCTTGATAAAGAACTTGACAATCCCAAGAGGGTTGGAGTAGTTAAACTAGAGGAGTCAACCACCTTCATCTCCTCTTTCAACGCGCCTTCCCGTAACCACTGCTCCATAAAAGAAGTTCAAAATCCTTTTTTTATATATTGATTCATGAGTTTAGGTTATAAACACCATCAATGTAAGGAATTTTTTACACTATCAGGTCATCCAAAGGATTATCTACAGATAATTATCCTTAAATGTGGGATTTTATATCTTGAAAACAAGACAGTTGCCTGCTACAACAGGTAAACATGACCTGATGGTGTAAAAATTCCTTACACTGATGAAGAATATAACTTAAGCTCTAAATGCATACACTCAAATATTAGATTAAGCAAACAACAAAGTAGACACGTACTGTTAGCCAAGTGGAGATAGAGCAACAAAATGCCCTCAAAGTGGGTGGTGGTGAAGGCACAGATTTCTCAACCTTATGAATTTTAATCTCAACCATTTTCAAGCAAGTTGCTGCATAAGTGAACTGATTAAGTACATGATAAAGACTGGCATGTGAAAGATGGCTAACGTATATTCCACTCCGCACACAAAAACGCTGCCCTAATTCATCCCAATACAACAGCGTACTCGTAAAACCTTGTAATATTTGCAGCACATTTCGCACCTGAAGAGAAAAAGAAAATCATAAATAGTGAGGGAAAAAAAGGTAATTGAAAATGAAAACGTTTTGCGAAGTCAATAAATCAACTAATTGAGGCCAGCACTTACTAAATCAACTTCGTTAGTTCTGAAGGAGGAAATTGGCTTAGCAAAATGTATGCCGTCGGAATAAGAAGTGTATAATTTTCCGATTAAACTCTGGGGAGCTTCCATAATTAGTTTTGAATGTTTTTATGGATCTTTTTTCAGTTTGGAGTTACGAATTGGTTCCCCGTTCGGAGTTCGAAGGAAATTCTGCCGCTTTAAACAGATTGAAAAGAAGGAGAGTAGAAGGGGAAAGTGTGCTCTCAATTTTCCCAATTTTAGTTTTTCTTTTATTTATGTGTTCCGTTTGGAGAAAATTTTATATGCTTAAATAATAGACTGATGTGGCAATACAAACCACTGTTTAAATTGTTACTAATTTTTTATCATTAAATAGTTATGTTGGGGAAAAGATAGGATGTTATTTCGAGTCTCCCAATCGAGAGGTTGTGAGTTCGAGTCTTCCCAAGAATAAGGTGGGAAGTTCTTGGAAGGAAGGATGACGGAGTCTATTTGAAAACAGCCTGTAGAGGTAAGGTCTGCATACATACTATCATCTTCAGACCCCGTGGTATTGTAATGGGTTGGGGAAAAGATAGCTGTGTGGAAACTTGGAAATTGGAATGATGAACAAAAGAATAATTCTAGTGAGAAAATCCCAAATAAATAGTAGTAGTATCATTTTATTTCAGATAAATAATGATGAATCCAGTTACCTCCGTGATACAAGAGTACTCTGAGTAGGTTAACTGATTTTGTCATATGTTTGAATCCTACTTGTAAAGATTTTTAGTTATTGTTTTTCTTCACTTTTTTTTCTTCTTTTTAGGAGGAATGCTTTGTACTCAATATTATATATTTATGTCGTTTTTTATTTAAAGATCTTCAAAACGTGAAAAATTGTCGCTTTTGTAACACTTTATTATGTTATAGTCATTTCTAGAAATGTTAATGCAACTATTTTTATATGTGATTTAGCATGAGTTTTTTGTTTTACAAAATTATACAATTACAAATTTTAACAACTAAAAAAAAGTAATATAAATCACTAATTTTGTAATTGTGAATATTTAAGAAAAGTTTTCCAAAATAAAGTGAAATAAGATCATGTGTGAAAAATAACTTTGGTGAAATATGCTTTGTCCTATCTCCTTTTATGAATCCTCCCTTCAATTGAGCTATGCATGCTGCATTGTCTTCATACAAAATCGTGGGTAGTTTATCACATTTCAAACCACATTTGTCTCGAATATGATGTATTACTGGCCTTAACCACACACACTCTCGACTTGCTTCATGAATAGCAATTATCTCGGCATGATTAGATGAAGTAGCCACAATTGATTGCTTAGTCGATCGCCAAGATATGGCGGTGCCTCCACAGGTAAATATCCAGCATCAGCATAACCAACAAGATCAGGACTGCAATTCTTGCCATAAAATAAGCCCATATCGGTAGTCCCCTTTAGGTACCGCAATATGTGTTTGATCCCATTCCAATGTCTCCTTGTAGGAGCTGAGCTAAATCTTGCTAAGACATTAACTGAAAAGGATATGTCAGGCCTTGTAGTATTTGCAAGATACATTAGTGCGCTAATTGCACTAAGATATGGTACTTCAGGACCAAGTAGCTCTTCATTCCTTTCTTGTGGTCGGAATGGATCTTTATTCACATCAAGTGATCGAACAACCATCGGTGTACTTAAAGGATGTGCTCCATCCATGTAAAACCGTTTCAGTACCTTTTCTATATAAGTATATTGATGGACAAAAATTCCGTTTGCCAAATATTCAATTTGCAAACCAAGACATAATTTTGTCTTTCCGAGATCTTTCATCTCGAATTCATCCTTTAGATAATCAATTGCCTTTTGGAGTTCTATGGGGGTTCCAATAAGGTTTATGTCATCGACATATACGGCAAGTACAACAAATTCCGATGTTGTTTTCTTTATAAAAACACACGGGCAAATGGCGTCATTTATATAGCCTTCTTTTAACAAATACTCACTAAGACGATTATACCACATTCGTCCTGATTGCTTTAGACCATATAAAGATCTTTGCAATTTAATTGAAAACATTTCCCGAGACTTCGAATTATGAGCGTTTGGCACTTTGAGTCCATCGGGAATTTTCATGTATATCTCATTATCAAGTGAGCCATAAAGATAGGCAGTAACCACATCCATTAAATGCATGTCAAGCTTTTCAAGGACAGCAAAACTGATGAGATAAAGGTTATAGCATCCATTACAGGCGAATATGTCTCTTCATAATCGACACCAGGCCTTTGAGAAAAACCTTGCGCAACAAGGCGTGCCTTATAACTTTGTACCTCGTTTTTCTCATTTCTCTTTCGTACAAAGACCCATTTATAGCCAACGGGCTTAACACCATTAGGTGTTTCAACTATAGGGCCAAAAACTTCACGTTTTGCCAGCGAATTCAATTCTGATTGAATTGCTTCTTGCCATTTTGGCCAATCATGTCTTTTTCGACATTCTTCAACAGATTGAGGTTCGATATCCTCACATTCTTGCATAATGCTAGATGCGACATTATAAGCAAAGACATTATCCACCACTATATCCACTCGATCAAAATTTGCCTCAATATTGATTGGATTTATGGATAGTTCCGTATTTTCCAGAGTCTCGGGCTCAATGGATTCTTCATGAATCTCAGAATTTGTTAAATCATGAATTTCCTCATGAGATTCTTTCGTAGTGTCATTTTTATCATTTGTTTTCCTCTTTCTAGGATTTCGATCTTTAGAACCTAATGGCCTGCCACGCTTCAGGCGTGCATTCGACTCATTGGTTATGACACTAGATGATTGTCCAACAGGGACATCACTACGGATTGGAACATTTTCCGCGGGGATGTGGGATTTCGTTATCCTTTTCAAGTCCGTAAATGCGTCAGGCATTTGATTTGCTATTCTTTGCAAATGGATAATCTTTTGTACCTCTCTTTCACAAATAGAGGTATGTGGATCAAGATGAGATAATGATGCATTTTTCCACAAAATTTCCCGTTTGGTTTCACCAACTTCTCCCCCTAATTTTTGGAAAAGTGACTCATCAAATCGACAGTCTGCAAATCGTGCAGTAAACAAGTCCCCTGTCAATGTTTCGAGGTAGCGAATGATAGAGGGCAATTCAAACCCAACATATATTCCTAACCTTCTTTGCGGACCCATTTTGGTGCGATATGGTGGTGCTATAGGCACATATACTGCGCATCCAAAGATTCTTAAATGGGATATATTGGGTTCATGACCCAAAACCAATTGCAATGGGGAATATTTGTGGTAATTCGTCGGTCTGAGACGAATTAGCATTGCTGCATGCAAAATGGCGTGACCCCATACCGAAGTGGGCAGCCTCGTTTTCATGAGTAATGGCCTTGCAATCAACTGCAGGCGTTTAATTAACGATTCTGCAAGACCGTTTTGAGTGTGAACATGAGCTACAGAATGTTCCAGTTTTATCCCAATTGATAAGCAATAATCATTAAATGCTTGGGATGAAAACTCAGCAGCATTATCCAGTCTAATAGACTTGATTGGATTATCAGGAAATTGTGCCCGTAATCGAATTATTTGTGCAATTAATTTTGCAAAAGCAATGTTGCGTGATGACAATAGGCACACATGAGACCATCTAGAGGATGCGTCTACTAAGACCATAAAATATCTAAAGGATCCACTGGGTGGGTGAATAGGTCCACAAATGTCCCCTTGTATACGTTCCAAAAACGTGGGTGACTCAGTCCCAACTTTTGTTGGTGATGGTCTGATAATCAACTTGCCTTGATAACAGGAAGTGCAAGGATATTCATTATTTGAAAGAATTTTGAAATTCTTTAACGGATGCCCATATGAGCTTTCTATAATCCGTCTCATCATGATCGATCCCGGGTGTCCCAATCGATCATGCCAAAGTACGAAAGTATTGGAATCAGTAACCTTTTGGTTTACTGTTGAATGTGCCTCAATTGCACTAATTCTTGTCCAATACAGGCCACAAGATAAAGATGGGAATTTCTCAATAACCCTCTTTTGGCCGGAGACATTCTTTGTAATGATGAGATATTCAAGATTATCTTCATCTATTGTCTCAATATGATAGCCATTCCGGCGTATATCTTTAAAACTCAACAAGTTTCTCTTAGACTTGGAGGAGAACATTGCATTCTCTATGATAAACATCGTGCCTTTGGGCAGAGCTACAGTTGCTCTTCCGGAGCCTTCAATCAATTTACTACTACCAGAGATTGTAGTAACATTTGCCTTACACATATTTAGTTGAGAGAAATATTCCTTTTCTTTGAGTATCGTATGTGTAGTACATGAATCAACTAGGCAAATATTTTACAGCTGGACGTTGATCCAAGCTTGCTTTGTGAGATATCCATATTTTCTTTCCCATAGTTTGACATACAAAAGAAATACACGAACATAAGAATAAACAAGTTCAATTCGTTTGTGTCACATGTAAACAATATTTTCAAAATCTGCTGAGGTCAGTTGACTAACTAAATCAGATAGTCGATTATATGTTTTCCATAATCGATTATTATGCAGTTTGAAAATTTCAGTTTAAGCATTTTCTTAAAACAATCGATTGTTAAACACACACAATCGATTGTTGACCATTGACAGTCGATTGTTAAACACACACAATCGATTATTTGCTATTTTGAAAAATTCCAGATCACACTGTTTTAAGACAATCGATTGTTAAACATAGACAATCGATTGTTGACTATTTTGAAAAAATTCCAGATCACACTGTCTTACGACAATCGATTGTTAAGCATAGACAATCGATTGCTGAACATTGACAATCGATTGTTGAACATTGACAATCGATTGTTATGCAGTTTTAATGCGAAATATTAGATAGTTGACTAACTGATTTTACTAGAAAATAAAAATGTCTTTGAAATTTAAGCATATTGAAACATTCTAAATAACTAATACTAACATTATATCATAAACTAATTAATACGAGCTGATACTAATGACTATTAAATAAGTAAAATAAAATCAAACAACTCCATCTTCTTTCATCACAGACCCATCACCGATTAGGTGGTCTATTTTCCCATCGGATTGCTCAAAGAAGTCTGCCACATCCAAGTGGGTGATGTCAAAATTGTCGGTAGAGACAAAATTTGTTTCAGGGCCTTTATTCTTTAGAGAAGCTTGATAAAGATCAACCAAATGTCTTGGTACACGGCAAGCTTTTGACCAGTGCACTTTTCCACCGCAACGATAACATATAGTTTCTGAACTTTTTGCCTTAGGATCCTCATAATCCCGTTTCTGCTTTCGGCGGTTATCTCTCCTCGGGGATTGACAGACATCATGGATATTTCTTCCTTGTCTACGTCCACGGCTATGACCCCGATTACGACCACGACCATGTTTAGATCCATGGCCCTTTTCATGATTGGCGTAATGAGAATACACCTTATCTGCTACAGGCAGTGGTGTAGACCCAGTGGGTCGACTTTCGTGATTTCTCATGAGCAGGTCATTATTTCGCTCAGCCACAAGTAGAAGAGAAATCAGTTCAGAGTACTTTGTGAAGCCTTTCTCTCTGTACTGTTGTTGCAGTACCATATTGGAGGCATGAAACGTTGTAAACGTTTTCTCAAGCATATCATAATCGGAGATTTTATCTCCACATAGCTTCAATTTAGAAGTAATTCTGAACATTGCAGAATTATATTCAGAAACAGACTTAAAGTCTTGGAGCCTCAGATGAGCCCAATCATATCGTGCTTGTGGTAGAGTGACCAACTTCAGGTTGTCATATCTCTCCTTTAAGCCTTTCCACAAGATGAGTGGATCCTTGACTGTGAGATATTCAATCTTCAAACCTTCATCAAGGTGATGGCGCAAGAAAATCAAGGCCTTAGCACAATCTTGGGTGGATGCTTTATCTCTATCTTTAATGGTGTCTCCAAGACCCATAGCATCTAAGTGGATTTCAGCATCCAACACCCATGTCATATAGTTCTTGCCCGAAATTTCAAGGGCAACGAACTGTCTTTTCATAATGTCTAACATAATCGATAATCAAATTAGAAAGAGAGAAAATACCTTACTTTTTCTTGAGAACGATTCTTGAGACGGTAGAGCCTCGTGCTGATAACGTGTTATGAAATAATATAAGAACAAGTAGAATAATGCAAGAACAAGAACAATATAGATAGAGAGAAGGAAGAGATTTTCTTCTTCAATTGTGTGTCATTTCCTATCAATTACAAGGCCTTTATATAGGCATAAAAAGTGAAGAAAATATGTCATGGAATATGTCATTGAACATACAAAATATGTCATTGAATGTGTCATTAAGCATTTGAGATAAAGATCATGTAAAATGAGTAGACATCCAACATATTATGATATAATATTTATCATAATAAGAACTTTTTATTTATAATAATCTCCTTTCAATTTTCAAAGTTGAACGGTAAGAGGGCCATATACTTTGTAGTATATATTAACAACTTACTCCTCAAAATACTACTAATAAAAGAATACAGTAAGAACATTGCCATTGAAACTTATTGTCATCTAAAGAATTGTATCACACATGCAATTAAAGATGGAAGAAGTTCTCTAATAGTCAAAAAACATTATGTGTAAGAATTACTCTTAATTTGTTCAGAATCTTTTACACAAGTTCATAATAAAAATAATGAATTTTACCCCGTTCAGCATATCAGCTGAGGAGATGGATTAGATGTCCTTCAGGTTGGCATTAAGCACAACAAAACATTTACATTCACAAAAACCTTTCACTTTTGTGTACCTAAGTCATAATTTCAATCTAAGTTACACTATTAACTTCAGAATCATCTTTATGAATCTGTTCCAAAACTATTAAAGCCTTTGATAGCTTCATAAACAACATCAACGATACACAAAGACGCGGATGCATATGGAATTGCGTTGCATATCTCTCTCACATATGGCAACATTCTGACTAATCATCTGACTGAAGTTTTGTATCTAAGTTTCCTGATCTGTACATGAATTCCCCCCCCCCCCCCCCTACCCCACTTTGTTTATTAATTTATGATCTTATACAGATGTTTGGGGTTTCCTTTCTTAGGATCCTATAAGGACTTCTGTTTTCAGGTCCCAGGGGAAAGCTACTAGGATTGCTTGGGGAACTGGCTGCACGCGTACTTGAGTTCAGCTCCAGTGGAGAAATACAAGGCAGGACTTCAAGTGTAGAACAGGGAGAGTGGTGAGAAGCTGCTCCATACTCACTGGTTTCAGGATGAGTTTGCTGGCAACTTTCACTGAAAGAGCACAGTTAAACTTGCATAAGCTGAGTCAATGGGCTAACGCAAAATATAGTATCTAGCTGGAACTAAAAAGGACAGCCCGGCGTACAAAGCATCCTGCATTCACGCAGGGTCTGTGGAAGGGCAGCACTCCAAAGAGTGTGATATAGATATACTACCCTAATACAAGCATTAGTAGTTGCTTCCACCGAACTATAGATATTAGCACCAAAAAAGGGGAGTAATCAGCTATTTCATGGAACAAAGCACCCCGAGTATGTCCCAAACAAGACACACACGCGGAGGTGGCGGGAGGAGGGGGGAGCGAGAGTGAGAGAGAGGAAGTACAAAAAAGTAATTACCTGCTATATGGTGATTTTCCATGCCTAACGGAAGTTCCAGGTAAAAGTGGCTTTAGTTGCTTTTTATGGTTAGTTGGGTCCTTAGGACTCTGCAGAGCATCCTAAAAGTGTAACAAATTCAGAGTTTGAAACCATTTGATTCAATATTCAAGTAATACTGTAATAGGAGGAACAACAAAAGTAGAGAAACAGATAAGCAGTACACTAACGTCACGTAGTCAGTAGCATGCAACACTCACATGTAATTTCATCCCTGAAAAATCCTCTGAACAACCAGCAACAGTATTACGTAAAAAAGCATGCTCGAGTAGCATCATAGCTGATGGCCTATCTGCAGGCTTCCTCTGAAAGCAGCATCGGAGGAAATCCTTCCCTTCTGACGATAATTTTTCTGGAATAGGTGGTGATTTGTGCAAAACACTGAACATAGCTTGCACCTAATAAGACAAAGCACGAACATTTAGACACTCAGAAATCAATTCTAGAACGCCTGAAAACCGAAAGGTAAGAACAGAGTTCTGGCATAATTGAGATTAAGCCACTGGATCATGACTAACTAATCAGCTGGCCTTGCTTGTATTTTCACAAACTATGATGCTATACTGACAACCTAAAAATTCACCAATATGTTTACACTTGTAACATGATTACATTGTTCTCAAAAGAAATGAATTTAAACACTTACCCCGTTAGATTCACCCCACGGGGGCTGTCCATTAAACATCTCAATAACAGTGCAACCCAGGCTCCATATATCGACAGCAAAGGCAAGCTCTGGATTGGTATCTTTCCGCAACACAGCCTGCATTAACTGCATACGAAGTGATGGCCAGACATAAGCACAAGCCAACAAAAGGGGGGGGGGGGGGGGGGGGGGCCAGAAAGGGCAGACAGTAGCCGTAAAGTGGCTTTACGATGCCTACCTCTGGAGCCATCCAATGAGGGCTCCCTTTCAGAGAAAGATCAGCTGCACAGTTGGAAAGCTGGGAAAAAGAGAAACAACATGAAATTATAGCAGTAGGGGAAGCATGGAAAAATAATTGATGAAAGATTCTGCTTATTGTTTTGTCTACAGGTTAGGGTTTAGAAAAAAACACTAAAAACACTAAATTAGAACAAACTAAGAAACTCTAGCAATTTCAGTTTGGCATTAGAATTCTGAAAGCTTACATGTTTTGCTAATCCAAAGTCCGCAAGCTTGACAACGCCAGATGCATCTACAAGCAAATTTGCTCCCTTAATGTCCCTACTCAGAAGAATCATTGAAACCAACCATTAGACTGAGCATCACTGCCAAGTGAAAGTTAAAAAGAAAACAATCTTTTTTTTTTTTTGTAAAGAGAAAAGGTTCTTGCTTGGTTATGACATCGAATTGCAATCCAGAGGCTCTAGTGTTCCTTTAATGAATCTTTAAATGAAGTGTCATTTTCCACCTTGATGCAACCCAGTATCTACCTGTGTATTGTCTTAGTGTTATGCAAGTAAGCCAACCCTGATACAATATGCCTAGTAAAGTTTCGAACTATTGATTCTGTCATAGCTCCGCAATGTTCCCGAACATACTTATTAATTGATCCGGGGTGCACATATTCCAAATATATGCAAAAGCGGTCCTCCATCTGAAATGCCAAAAGCATTTTATCTTTCAATCTTCTGAAGAAATGCCTGAACATGGCAAAAGAACAAGAAAGATAGGTGTTCTTACTATTTCACTGCCATAATATTGAACAATATTTGGGTGCTTTAACTGCCGGAGAACTCTTATTTCCTAGACAGAAGTAAGCAGAAACTGAATTGATTTAGAATAGCATTAACTGGCGAAAACCACACCATAGTAACTGCAATCCAGTGCAAAGCTTCATCCTTTCAGAAATCTAGAATGTGATAAACTGTGTATAGTAGAATGGGAAATACTGCAATATGAAACCTCAATTTTTATCCCCAAGCCAGTTACTAACATTCTGAGAAAAAAATTCTAGCTGATGAAAATGTGAAGGAGGTTTATGAAGTCAAAGAATATGGTCAACAAAAGTAGCTCTATGGATACATTATTGATTTTGCATCTTCAGGCACATGTTAGTTATCTAAAAGGACCTTGATTTGACTAATTTGCTAATGCAAGTTAGAGAACCAGGAGGTAGTATATAACATGCTTATTACTTATTTAAAGTTCTCTTCACTTCATTTACAAATGATTTGGCCTTTAAAATATGTTTTCTCTCGCCATGTAACTCAAAAAATTGTAATTTACACACAAGTTTTATTATGTAGACTAAGAAGACATGAGGAAGTCACCTGTTCTAACTGCTTTATACATTCAGCAGATTTAGGATCATCAGGAGTAAGATCAACTTCTTTTATTGCACATAAAGCACCGGTTTCACTGTCAAAAGGGAGAAAAGAAACAGAAGCGAATGTTACATTCCTACCAAGTTACTTACTAAGCAAACTTTATTGCTTACCGGTTGGTAGCTTCATATACACTTCCATATGTACCACGACCTAAAAGCTTCCCCTTTAGCCATTGACCCTTTGTTGGTAATATACATGGCTTATCCATATTGCTTTGGATGGTACATAATTCTGGTTGTCCTTGAACTCCTGGTGGAAGGGGTAGCGGGTGGACATCATTACCTTCAGTCCAAGCCAGAGAACTTTCCGGAAGAGATTTGTGATGAGAATACACAGCACTACTTCTGTTATTCCTGGTTCTATTAACTGGATTTGGTAATGTTGGGCTACTTAGTGGAGAATGATCAGCACTGTTTATAAACCTTGTGGGTGAAAGCTGGAAAGAGTAAGCCTCTGAAGGTGATGATGGCTGATGAAATGGAGGTTGGAAAAGGTCTTGTGTGCTAAACCTTTTTGGACTTGGGACGGGGCTCGTAAAACCACTACCAGGAGCACTTCTAGCAGGAACATTCAGCCTGAATTCAACACCCTCAGCATTCAGATCCTGAGGGAACCTCCTACGCCGATAAGTTGGAGTAGATGATCTTGGATGCTGAGAACTTGTCACCTCCGCTGGAGTCCGATCAGAAGTATCCCTGCAACTTGCAACAGGTTAACAGTTCTGTATTCGTTTTTTCTTCTTACAAACTCATCATAGCTAATCAAACATTATTATCAAAAATTAAGTAGCACACTTAAAGTCGTCATTTGATACTAAGACCAAGCAAGACAAAATTAGAACTGTTACATGTCCCTAATGTTAGATATTAAGGAATTTAAATCAACTAGTACGAGCGTTCTTATTGGTTCAACTGAATCCATTACTTTTACCTCCAATTATCACACATGTCAAAAGAAAAATGGGGTAAAAAATCACTCCCATAGTTAGAATGTGTAACTGAGTTTTCGGGACAAGTTTAGGGGGGCAACTTATGTGTTTTCCCAAGGAAAAAATTAAAAGGTATCGCATCTGCGGGCTTCAGACTGGATTTTCCTACCAACTACCTTCTACTTCTAGTACATACCTTTGCACACGAGTTACTCCAAGGGTGTATTTGGTAAGTGGAAAATATTTTCAAAAAATTAATAATAATATCTACAAATTGAAGAGTATTTTCATGAAACTTTTGAGTACTAGAGATTAATAATAATGTCGAACTGTTGGTGAAAAGCAAGTAATGAAACTAAAAGGTAAAGTAGTTGTAAGGAAAATGACTTCCTCCCTTAGTGATGGAACTCATTTTCGGCTGAAAATGACTTCCTCATGAAAAACTCATTTTCCCACCTACCAAACACACCCTAATTGAAAAACTTTCATCTTTATAGGAGTGGCAAACAGAAGGGTCCAGTCGGATATAGTTCGAGTTGAAAACGGGTAATGAAAAAAGAGTAAATTATCTGACTCGACCTATATTTAATACGGATAGAAAAAAGGCAATTATATTATCTAGGACTTCTTGCACATGATCACTTTTTAGAGAATTATTAGTTTATCTAACTTAAAAAACCCCAATTTGAGGCTTTACAAATATAAAAGTTAGACCTATTGTTGATTATATATTGGTTACCCATCTAAATAGATAATATGGTACTTATTCATATTTGACCTGTTTTTACATAGTTCATTTATTGGATAAAATGTGTGGATAACAAAAACAATTACGTTTGAATCCCAAACTAATTGAAATAGGCTAAGATGAATCCTTCCTGAGAACAATACTAACCTTGCAAGAGGAGGGCTTAAAGTATCCCTGTCAACTCTAACCGGAAAATTATAGTCAACCGCCGAGTTCTTTTTAGGAAGAGAATTGAGCTCAGGAAGCGGCAACGGCAGTGGCACAGGGGAGGACTTGGACCAGTGACGGAGGTGGTGGGGCGACCGAGAACCCGACCCGAAATCCACATAAAACTCAGGAGAAACCGGTAAGGATTTCGAACGCTCATCAATAATTAAGGACTGAATATTGAGGCCCCGCAAACCAAGCTCATCATCACTAACATGTCGCAATTTACGCTGCCTAGTCAGCCTCCTTCCACCGCCGTAAATCCTACGTGTATTTGGAGAACCTGTAGGAGAAGTAGTACTATTTGAAGAAGAAGAAGAAGAAGAGTGGGATGAACTTGATGATAGCGAAAATGCTTTCCATATATTCGGCATTTTTCATGGCAATACAGAGAAGAAAGAAAGAAGAAGGTGTTGGAGTTTTTGGTGATGATGTATTTAATGAAGCAATGCATTGAAGAGACCGTGGAGTCATACGTACTCATACGAAAACTTTTTGTATTTTGTCAATGTTTGAATCTTTCTAATGATTTTAATTTTAATTCATTAATGTTGTTGGAAGTCAGAAACACGATTTCTTGGGTGTATAAAGTCAAAGTTTTGTTTTAGTTAGTAAAGTATTTTTGAGTATACGTGTGTAAATATCTTATGAAGTGAATGGATTTTCCAATTTTCCTTGATATTATGAGGTCAAGGTTGACACTTAATGAGCAGCGTGTAAGTTTGTGTTGCGAACTCAAAACGTACGCTGAAAAACGACGACATGCATTGTAGACTGTAAATGCCACTTATCTGGCCGCTCTCTCTTGACAAGTTTTTCTAAAGTTTGATCTTGTGTGTCCTTTATGATTCAGCTAAGTAACTTTTCAGATTTTATATATGTAGTAAAAAAATTTATTGTATATTTGTCTCAATTTATATGATATATCTTTCTTTTTAATTCGTTCAAAAATATTTCTTTTATATTTAAGAACAATTTAATTTTAAGCTTTTCTTACAAAGTTGTACTATATCAGGTTATATGTTGGCCAGTTAAGACATCTCATGTGCAAAAAATAAAAGTAATTGAGATGGACGATTGGTTGTATCATGAGAGATAAGGTTAGGAATAAAATTATTCGAGAGAAAGTGGAGTAGCCTCCGTGGAGGACACGAGGCAGCAATCGATGCTGAGATGATTCGGATATGTTTAGAGGAGAAAACTTGGTGCTCCTGTTAGGAGCTGTGAGAGGATGGTCATGGCGGATTTGAGAAGAGGTCGAGATAGGTCAAATAAGTATTAGGGAGAGGTAATTTGACAGGATATAATGTTATTCTACCTAATTGAGGACATGACCATTGATAGGAAGGTATGGAGGCTGATAAATACAGCAGAAGATTAATAAGTAGTTGAAGTTTTTTCTTTTTTTACCAGTAATATTAGTAACATGTATGTCCCTCCATATTCTTGACTAGTTAATTTGTCCGCATAAATAAATAAATAACCATGAGTTTGTTAGTGATCATTTTATAAATTAGTCCATATAGAAAAAGAGTAAAAGACTAAAAACTAATTTTCACTTATTAAAATCATATGTAAACTCAAAACTAATCATATATAATTTTAAGTAAAATTGAAAATATTAAAAAAATAAAAACTCTTAATTGAAAAATCTTCTAAGTTATAGAAAATTACAACGAAGTAAACACTTCTTCAGTCAAACACTTCTTCAGTCAATCCACACTCATAAAAAAAATTCTCTAAAATAACCAAAAACGCCTGCAATAAAATAAAAGAAAGAACAAATTCCTCTTTCGGTCTAAACTTAAATCGGAAAGGAACTTATGGACTCCTAATTATAAAATTGAAAAGCATATAATGAATGCTTTAATCACACAATAAAAGTAACTCGTATTTTTCTCTCGATCAAATTAGAGTGTGTATGATATTATAATAGATATAAAATATAAATAGAAAATTTTTAAAGATATGAAAAAGAATTTCCATAATTTAGCCTCATATACAAGCTCTGGGCTAATTGCATTATCCATCACACATTTATATTCCTTATAGTTAATTTAGAACTACATATAAAGCGAAAAATGATTGACGGCATATTATATCTCAATAGGTGGCACTGGTTGTGCTATCCTTTTCCATTTGAATTCATTTAACTTACTTTTATTAGAGGTTGACCATGTCTTTGTTGTAGACTACTTTTTAAATGTAACTACATATTTTTGAGGGGCTTAAGATGAAAAACTATATAAAATTGAACTGAAAAAAAAGAGAGAGTTAATTCGCAATAATTCAAATGAAAAAAATAAAATCCATATAATACTAATTTTCGACTAAACACTATAAAGAGGAAACTTGAAACATTCTCTTCCTTTTCTCGTGCTATTTTCTTTGGAAGAACAATGCAACCAGAGCCATATTTTTTTCAACTATAAATCTAAAGAATAGTTACTTTTTCTAGATAATATTTCCATTTATTTATATTTCTCTTTCATATAAATCTTAAAAGTAAATTCTTGAGAAAAAATCGGACTTATATATACTCAAGGTAATTAGTGATGATTATCGTAAAAAAAAAATCATTGAACAATTTAAGAGTAGATATTTACTCTAATATGCATTCAAATAAAAGTTCTGATCCGAGGAACAGTTAAATATCTCAATTACTTTTTATAAGTTAAAGTGAAAAAGAATAGCTAAATTAGAAGTTAGAGTGAATGAAAGAGTGAAGATGAATAGCCAAATGATGAAGATTTTCAAGTTGAGAAATTTTCAAGAACTGAAATTTTCTAGTGTGGGAATTATTTATAGGTTCTAATATTGTGTAGAATAGTGTGCACCATGAAAAGACATGAATAGGTTCTAATATTATGTTACATCCCAAGTTTTCATAGGTGAGAATACACCATAAACCATTAATGTAAGCTCGGAAATGAGATTATATTTGAAAAAAAATAAAGTAAGTTAACC
Source organism: Nicotiana benthamiana (assembly GCA_034376525.1). Lineage (NCBI taxonomy): Eukaryota > Viridiplantae > Streptophyta > Magnoliopsida > Solanales > Solanaceae > Nicotiana > Nicotiana benthamiana. The sequence goes on from CM067326.1 coordinate 45,927,010, forward strand.
ATGTGATCTTGGAAGTTATAAATATTTAAGATCACGAATAACGAGTACCAAGATAGTTGGAAAGCTTAGAAGCTAAACCAATTGAAGAAAATAAGTACCGTCGAAAATCGACAAGTTTGGAATATTATAACATGTACTTTGAGGTGAGACTAGGGTTCTTAACATGATAAGTAGGTTATGCTGTGAGTTATTTTAGTCGTATGATAATCATTTGCTATACTTTAAGGGCAAGCATGTTGTGGAACAAAAGTTGGCAAAGGTCATCACAAGTTACATTCATAAATGTGTTGAAACTTAAGTAAAATGTAGCTATGCTTTTCTCCAAATACTTGGAATTATTGGGTGATTTATCTACCAAATTGAAGATCCACGAGTCTAGTTTCTAACGCATTAAATTATTTTTTTATATGATATTGGAGTAGAGAGATATTTGCATTTTTGCGAGACCACCCAACTAGCTCCTAATGGGACCCACTTAGGCGGTGGTCTACATACTTCACTTTATAAATTATTTGGATGCCTATTTTTCACTTACTTTCAACTCAACTTCGTCTCTAAACTTCTCCTAAACCTTCTAAATAAATACTACAAGGACTTGAAGTGATGCCAAAGTGATTACACCATATTTCAACTTAGTTTTAGTGAAGAACAACACCTTTTTGAGGTTGTATTGTCATTGGGGATTGTTGTGGGCTGTGTTTTGCTGAAATTCCAAGTTTTTGCTACGGGTAAGGTGAGTATAACAGCCTATTAATTGTGTTTAAGCTTGCTTGTATGTTGGCTAAGTTGTTAGGATGATAAACGACAAGATAATACTTTGATTAGCTTAAGTCACTTCTATGGTGTTGTATTGCCATTGAGGGTTGTTGTAAGCTAAATATAACTTGGATTTAGGCTTGAAGTTACTTTAAGAGGTATATATAGTGTGTTATTGCATGTGCCTAAGGTTATATTGATGTTGATTAAGTTAAATGGATGGACTAGACATCAACTAGTGAATAAAGTTGCTAATTGAGAATAGTTAAAGTTGTAGATTGTTTTCGTTGTTATAAATGTATGGTATAAGGCTGGAATTATTGACTAATGAATTAATTATCTTATTAATGATTTTGCTAAGTTTAAGTAAGAAGTCTATAAGGGGTGATAAGGTGTATACGGATTCCAATCGGAGCTTGCCGCTCGTTGTGAAGTAGTTGTGACTTGTTGTTATTATATGGTGTGTAGTTATTGATAATTATATATTGATGGATTGCTCTGGTTATTGTTGTTGGTATATAGTATTGGAGGAGGCTCCTTCTACAGGGGAGATGCCACCTAAATTTACATAAACGAGCTACTAGTTTAAGTTGGTGACTTAGCCTTTATTCAATACTTATTTTGAATCTCCTTATACTATGGTAGATTGAGTTGAGTTGTTTGAAAAAATCCTTAGAAGGTATTAAGGACTCAATGGAGTTAAGGTATGTTAAGGAACTTTCTTTTGGCATGATCTGAAATGAAATAAACATAAACGATACACTATTTCATAATGAATCTACTCCTATCAACTAAGGTTGTTCATGTTGTTCTTTCTATACAAAGTTATTCTAAGAAAGTATGTATGATCCTTAAGTCCTAGCGAAGTTCATATTGATGGTATGATGTCCATAATGTTAATTAAAGGTGCAACGAACTTACGTCGCTCCGAAAGGTTTAGAGCGTGGTTCCATGGGTCGAGCATGTATTATATATATATATATATATATATATATATATATATATATATATATATATATATATATATCTATTTTACTCTACCGAGCCGCGCTATAGTTGGTCGGGTACGACACCTATTGTATAACCACAGGTCGGCTGAGTTTACCGAGCTCCACGTGGCCATGTATGATTTCCGAGCCTTATGATGACCGAGTACATTTTTACCAAGTCCTCTTTGAGGCCGGGTACGATATAATGACGATGATATCCATAGAGGCATATGTTTTCAAAAGTTTATGTATATATATGTATTATACGTTTCATGTCAGTAGCCCACAAAGGCATTCAGATGTTACAGGTTGCATCTTCTCTATCACTTTATACATTATTGTTCTTGTTTATGCTTTCCTGCCTTACATAATCGGTACTTTATTCGTATTGATGTCCTTTTTGCTTGGGGATGTTGCGTTTTATGCCCGCATGTCCCGATAGATAGGTTGACAGTCTTCTTATTAGGCTATTAGCTCAGCGAAGGTGTTGGCGCACCTACTTGCTCTGAAGTTGCCTATTTGATCAGTATGCTTTAGATATGTATTGATAGGTATGGCGGGGCCCTTTTATGTACTCTTAGAGACTTGTAGATAGATGTCAGGTATATAGATACTTATATGGCCTTGTTGGCTTATGTTTTGAATTTATGAATGGTCATGTCGGCCTTATAGGCCCGTAAGTCATATGTATAAGTTTGTATATCATGTTGGATCATCATATGTTGAGTATTCCCTTTTGTTTTATTCTTGTTAACTCATGACGGGTTTTTTGGCTCATTTACTCATGATAGTATGATAAGAAAGATATGTTAAGTTGGTACTCGATTGAGTAAGGCACCGGGTACTCGTCGCTGCCCTTCGATTTGGGTCGTGACAATATATATATATATATATATATATATATATATATATATATATATATATATATATATATATATATATATAGAGAGAGAGAGAGAGAGAGAGAGAAGAAAGAGAGAAAGAGAGAAAGAGAGAGAGAGATTTATAATATTCATGTTGAGTAGTTATCTTCAAAGATCGTATTTCCGTGTTGTTACTATTTGGTACTTCTTCCGGTCCACAATAAGTGACATATTTACTTTTTTATTTTGGTCCAAAATAAGTGTAAATTTATATAACCAAGAAAAAATTTAATTTGTTTTCCAAAATTATCCTTTTAAATATACCTAAAGTCTTTTACTCCTCACATTAAATTATGCTGCAACGTTTAATTAAGGGTAGTTTAGTTACACTATCTATTTTTGTCTAGAAATTAGTATTTCCTTAATGAGTGTGCCGAAACAAATTGATCACTTATTATGGATCAGAAGAAGTACTACTTATTCTTTTCTCTCTCTTCTTATCCTCATCCTCCTCCTTCTTATTCTATTTCTCACCTTTTCTAAGCCAATAGTCTAATGAAAATAACTTTTCTAGCTTCATGTAAAGTCTACGTATATACTACCTTCTGTAGACACCATATGTGAAAGTATACTTGGTTTTTTGTTGTTGCTATTATTGCTAATTTTAAGCTTTTCATTTACCTTAATAAGATAGTTTATAGCAATAAATATTTATGGTTGTTTTAAATCATAAATTTCAAAAAAAAATCTTCTTTTAGTCAAAGTGCATCATATAAATTAAAATAAAAGTAACTTAAGATCGCAATGGATAGTGATGACAGGTTTTAGTAGAGTAATTAATAAAGTACATAAGTTGATAGTACTAGTAATAAAATATTAATGGTAAAAAAGATGTAATAAAATATTGATGGCAACGCGTAAAGTAGAAAGGAAATGAAAGCAAAGTAAGGTAGAGAGGCGGATGCAGTATGGTTGTTACATATGAAATCCATAATTTTTTTATATAAAATAAAAATTTATATGTAAAAATTTATTAAATTTCAAAATAATAAATTTGAATTTAAAACATTAAAAATATAATGAGTTCAATATTAAAAATTTTAAAAGTTGAATCCATACGATTTAAATTTTAGATCCATTTCTGGAGACAGGGACATGGTTGGAGCTCTCAGTCACTGCCAATTTGACACTCAAAACACTCTATTTTCACTTCAAGTGATGTGTTTGTTTCGCCGTCCTGCCGTTACGATCCAGTTAGCTGAAGCTTATAGTATTACCGAATAATGTAATGAGTTAATATCTAATATACTAAAAGCTAAAATTATATTGATGATATAATAATTTCAAATTGCTAAAAGTCAAAGAAATCTGAAGATATATATGTTTACCTGTTTATATTGACTTAACTCTATCAATATAGTAAGTAAATAGTTGTTCGGTCATATAAGGTTCGGTGTATATATATGCCGTAGTAGGCTCGCTCATAGGCGCTCGATCACAATAGGCTAGGTATATAATTTACCATCTAATCAGAGGTTGCACAGTAGAGGTCTGGGCATTATAGCTCGATGGTAATGAATATACTTTTAATACTATATATATGTAAACTCTCTGCTCTTTTGATCGGAAGAAGGAAATAGTCAACTGAATATGTTGTTTCGATAAGAAAAATATGGTAACTTACAAAACTAGAAAAATTAATGTAATTTGTCAGACTAACAAAATATATGTAAATTTTGGAATGTAACTTTTTTATGTCTCATTATCAAATTGGTGTAATTATGATATCATACTAAAATAAAAATAAAACTTAATCTTAATATATCTAGAGTAAAAAAAAATTCGTATAATATTCTTAAAAAAGATTTTACTGTGTTCTGTTAAAACCACAAAATTTTGACTTCCGTTGATTGAAGTGTTTGAACGATTATCTATGTTCGTTGACGTTACACTATTTGCTCGAAGAAAGAAAACTTTTTTGATTTTTGCAGAATGGCTATGTTACTCCTTTCCAAAATGGAAATGGAGATATGATTTATATTTGACTTAAAGGAGATTCTGCTCTTGTCCAAATGAACATGGACATGTACTAAGTCTTGCTTGTTTTAATATTTCCATTAAATCCTTGGCAATCTTCTACTCTTAAATCAACATGAGTCATTTTTTCAAAGCACCAAAACTTTTTTCTGGTCAGGAGAGAAGTAGCTTCTCAATTGTTGATTTTTGTACATGGCCCAACAAATTGCACATCTGCCTTATTAAAGCCCTCTCTTGCTTTTATCACATTTGTTAGATAATACGATTAACGCTAGAGAGGGGGTGAATAGCGTTATAATAAAAATTAGCGTAAACTTGCGGAATTTAAAAATTGCAGGAAATAAATAAGTGCGATAAGTAAATAAATTAGAACAAACGCACCGATGTATCCTGGTTCACCACAACCCGTGGCTAGTCCAGTCCCCGAGAAACTCTCTCGAGATTTCCACTAACTTGTTAAGCTTACGGGTGCTCAACAAACCGTTACAACTTGAGGACACAAGCCTCAACAACCTTTGCTCGGAGATACAACACTCCAAGACTTCAACCAAGGAAACACAAGTTCCTTCTTACAACACAAGGGACTAACACTTCCCTTCAAGTGTACAAAAACACTTAGCACTCAAACAAGACACTCCTTTAAGAGTAGATATGAGTAAAAAGAATACGCTCAAGATCGCAACAACTTTCGACAAGAATTTGGCTCTCAAAAGCTTATGTAATGAATATAAAATGATAAGCAATAAAGTATGCAAGCTTTAGCAATTGTATGATCAGTTGTTGTGTTTAGAAGACTGAATTGAAGCTGTATTTATAGTTGAAAAACTTTGTATTACCGTTGCCTAATTGCCAATTAAGAGTTGCTGATTTTACTCTGTGACAATCGATTGTCAAATTACCACAATCGATTGTTTGCCAGTTCTTCCAAAAATCAATCCCAGATTTTACGCATAACAATCGATTATCTAAGATCAATAATCGATTACTGGCAACGTTCAAAAAATCATTTCCAGATTTTACTTAAAACAATCGATTGTCAGAAATCTACAATCGATTACTCAGCAACGTTCAAAAAATCCTTTCCAGATTTTAATTAAAACAATCAATTATAGGAAATCATAATCGATTACCTGACGGTATTTGAAAACATTTTGGCAACGGTCAGTTATATAATCGATTATACTAAGTTAACAATCGATTAGATATCAGTCTTGAAAAATCAATTTAGACACTGCCTCTTGACAATCGATTGTTATAGGTTCACAATCGATTATTTAATAACTTTAAAAAAGTTTGGAAGACAGTCTCAACACAATCGATTGTCATAAGTTCACAATCGATTATTTTGTGATTTTGAAAAATCTGATGGACACTGTCCCTTCACAATCGATTGTCATTAGCTTCACAATCGATTATTTTGAGCTTTGAAAAACTTTGATGGACACTGCCTCATCACAATCGATTGTCATTAGCTTCACAATCAATTATTTTGAGCTTTGAAAAACTTTGATGGACACTGCCTCATCACAATCGATTGTCATAAGGTTCACAATCGATTGTCATGCATATTTAAAAATTCTGATGCTCACTGCCTTAACACAATCGATGTCATAAGTTCACAATCGATTGTCAAGCAGCTGGCTTAAACATAATCGATTATCATAAGTACATAATCGATTATCTTAGTCCAGATTTTAGAGGCATGTTTAAAAATCATTTTGACTAAAGTAAATATGCATTATTTAAAATCATTTTGCTCTAAATTAAATATGCATGATTTGTTAAAAATATTTTTACGAGAGAAGCCAAGTCTTGAGTTTAAGTTGTCGGATCAAGATCACAATTAAATACCGACTCATATAAAACTTAATCTCGATCTTTGTCTTGTGCTTGAATCTCGTTATATATCAATTTTGCGCTTGTGCTTGAACCTCGTCATATGTCAATTTGCACATAGTTTGTCATTCATCAAAACCTACAAATATGAACACACGTTTAGTATAATGCCTTGAGAACGTGTTTCCAACAATTTCCCCCTTTTTGATAATGGCAAACTTTAAGCGGGATATGCATACGATTCAAGACAAGTAAAGATATGCAACAAGTATATAGATATGCAATTTGTTCCCCCTCAATTTATCCCAATAAGTATTGAGAGTGCATACCCGTTATCTTCCCCCTTTTGCCATTAGCAAAAAATATAGAGTAATTAAAAAAAACTTGTTTATTTATTAATAAAAAACGGTTACATAACGGGAACAATAAAACCATAGAACAATAAAATAGAAAAACAAATAAAGAAATTATTCATCATCATTTCTCGCCTCAACATCCGGCACTGCTTCATAGGGAACAAGACCGGCATATGGATAATGAACATGGTCAATATATCCATGGATCTCATGTGTCAATTGACCGACAGAGGTGGTCAATGAAGCAATTTGGTCGGAAATGGATTGAAGAGTAGGTACTTGAGGCTGACGCGATTGACGGGTTGGAGGAGGAGCATGAGCTGCATGATCACCGTCATGGGGAAAGGAGGATTCTAAAATTTCCCACTTCTTGGTGCTCTTTTTGAGAGGACCGATGGAAGTGTTGAACCCGGAAGCTTCAAGAAAATTCATAATAAGGAGGGCATAGGGAAGAGGTCTATCATCTCCGATGGCATCAAGCATGTGAATTGTGACGAACTTACACCAATTGATGTGAGCTCCGGTTATAATGGCATGCATGAGCTTAGTGTCCTCTTGGGAAAGAGTGGTATGATTGTGCTTCCGAGGCTTGAGGACTCGGGTGATGAAATAGAAAATCAAACGATACTCGGGGAGCATTCCCGTGATAGTAGGGCGCCGAGTAGATAGATTAGGATCATAAGATGTAAGACCTATTTGGTTTAGGAGAATTTTCTCATCAAATAAGGCGTCGGCCTCTCTAATATAGCGAGTAATGTTTTCGCCACTTCGAGGAAGATGGGCAATGGAATGCAAGTTTTCATTGGACAAAAGAATTTGAACACCATTAATATTTGATACAAGTTCACCATCGTCATCCTCATGAAGGTTTGAGTAAAACGCTTGAATCAATGGAGGATTAATATAAGGATAGGTAAGATATAAAAAGTCAACAAGTTGACATTCCTTAAGAATGTTTGCAGCGGGGGCATATGATTCAAGATACTTGCTTGTTGAAAAGCGAGGAGGAAGAATGTCACGCTTTTCGAATTTTGTCAAAAATCTAGTAAGCCCGGTTTCAGTATTGAATTGTAAAATAGACCCATCTTGATAAGGGAAATTTGGAGGTGGAGGAGCAGAAGAAGATGCACCTTGTCTACCTGAACGGGAACGTTTAGAGTGTCTGCCCGACATTTTCAAAAAGTAGTAATGAACTTTGTAAGAAACTTGGAAGATTTTTGAAGGTTTGGGAGCAAAGATTGATGCTTGAGTGAATAAAGTTGAAGACTTGTGATGCCTATTTATAATGGGAAGAATGGCATTTCATTTATGATGAAAATCTGCAGAAATTTATGAGCCAAAACAGTCAGAAACGGTAAAAATAAATTGCACTGACCGTTAGACAATCGATTGTTGAAACGAAATAATCGATTGTTGAGCAGATTTTGACTTGAACTCGGAATTGACACAAAATCGATTGCAGGACCCAAACGGTAACAAATATTTGAATTACTGACAAAAAATAATCGATTGTTGAATTATGATAATCGGTTGGTGTGATACAGTGAGCACGGTGATTTTCTGACTCGGAAAATAATCGATTATATTTATGAAACAATCGATTGTTTTAGGAAAGCAGTACTGAATGGCTGAGACGGTAATTGATTATACAGTTAAAAAATCGATTATTAAACACAAATGCATAATAAGCATCAAACATAAATAATCGATTAGTAATACTTGCTAATCGATTGTCCGCATAGTAAAATAATCGATTATTTGCTGTAACAATCGATTGTTCTATGCCATCTTTTATAATTCCCCCTTCCTTTAGGGCGATACCTGCAAAAGAGAATTAGACGTCTCCGACGCTCAAGTTAGTAATTTGTAACGAAATAATGCAATGAGAACGTGATCTCTTAAGAAGTGTGTCCTAAGGTGTTCTTAAGAGAGTTTCGGGTACTTACCTTTTCTCCGACGTCGCCAATTACCTGTTCGAGAGGGTGATCTTTGATTGTCCTCCACTCGTTAGGCATTTTCGTTTCTTTCTCCAATTGTGGCATTTCCTCCGTTGATTGTTCCAAGATTTCATCTTGAATTTCCTTAGGAGTTTCCTCTTGTACTTTGTCTTTTAAACTATTTAGAATACCTGCAAGATCAGAACAAGAATCCTTTCTCGCCAAGCGAGCATTATTTTCGGAAAACACAATATGAGGGGATTCCTCCACAGTTTGGGTTCTATTATTAAATACCCTATTTGCTTTGCTACGTGAAGAATACCCAATAAAAATTCCCTCATCGGAATTGGCATCAAATTTTCCCAATTAATCTTTTCCATTGTTATGAATAAAAACTTTACAACCGAATACTCTAAAATGGGAGATATTTGGTTTCCTTCCCTTGTAGAGTTCATAAGGGGTTTTCATGAGTATTGGCCTTATGACTACTCTATTCAAAACGTAGCATGCGGTACTCACGGCATCCGCCCAAAAATGTTTGGGAATCTTAGCCTCTTCGAGCATGGTTCTAGCCATCTCTTCGAGACACCTATTTTTCCTTTCCACCACCCCATTTTGTTGTGGTGTTCGTGGAGCGGAAAAGGTATGCTCGATACCGAGTTCGTCACAAAAGTCCGCAAAGAGATTGTGATCAAACTCTCCCCCATGATCACTTCTAATTGAAGTGACGGTTGTTTCCTTTTCGTTTTGAACACGTTTAAGGAAATATTTAAAATTCCGAAAAGCATCACTTTTATGGCAAGAAATAAAGTCCATGTAAATCTGGAATAATCATCAACAATAACAAAAGCATAACGATTTCTACCTAGACTTTCAATGCGAGATGGTCCAAATAAATCCATGTGAAGCAATTGCAATGGTCTAGTAGTTGAAACAATATTTTTCGATTTAAAAGATGCTTTTGTTTGCTTCCCTTTTTGACAAGAATCACAAATAGAGTCATTTTCAAATTTCAAATTTGGAAGACCAACAACTAAATTTTGTGAAACCAATTTGTTCAAAAGATGCATGTTGATGTGAGCTACTCTACGATGCCATAACCAAGAATCATCCTCTTTGCTTATTAAGCAATTCACATATTCGGGTGAAGAATTTGCAAGATCAACCATATAAATGTTATCCATTCTAAGACCACGAAGGATAATTTTAAAATCGCTACGTCTAAAAACTAAGCATTCATCCGAATCAAATAAAATAAGATTTCCCTTGTCACATAATTGACTTATGCTCAAGAGATTATGTTTTAAACCTTTCACAAGTAATATATGCTTAATGGAAGAAATTTCATCCTTACCGACCGATCCAATGCCGATAATCTTTCCTTTGTTGTTATCACCAAAAATAACACTTCCCCCTTCCTTGTGTTCTAGTTGAAGGAATTTGGATTCGTCTCCCGTCATGTGCTTGGAGCATCCACTATCAAGGTACCATAGTACACTTGATCCCTTCAAACATACCTACAAAACAGATTAATGAGTTTTAGGTACCCATGCCATTTTGGGTCTTTGGGGGTTAGGCAAATCATAGTGATGTGATTGAGTGTTATGTCTATGTCGTGTAAAACAAGCAGGAGCAATATGTCCAATTCGTCTACAATAATGACAAGTCACGTTAGGATTATGCATCCTTCTAGGTTGATAGTAATTGGACGGACGAAATTCATTTACTCTATTCTTGACAATATGAATGTTGTGCAAATCATGAAATCAGTTCTCCTACCATTTGTTCTAGGATATGCATCATTTCTAGAATAGTTGTTTCTAGGTTGGAAGTCATTTCTAGGTGTTCTAAAAGGTTCAAAATTCCTTCTAGTGTTTGGCCTAGAATGTGCATTATTTCTAGCATGATTATTTCTAGGTTGCGATTGATGAAAACCATTTCTAGGTTTGTTGTATCTAGGATGAACATTTGTTTTATTTATCCTAGGTTGAGCTTTAGGTGGTTGGGGGTTGGCTTCAACTTTCTCTTTAGGCTCGTTTCTAAAACCTATGCCATGCTTGGTCGACTTCAAATTAACAAGCACTTCATTCTAATTTTTATGAGAGGAATTAAACTTATCTAAGGTGCCCTTAAGCCTTTCTACTTCATTTTTGAGATGCATGCAAGAAGTACAATTTCTAGAACTCTCGGGCTTGTCAGCGCTTCTCTTGCCAAAAAATTTGTTTTCCTCTTTCAACTTCTCATTTTCTAAAATCAGTTTTTCCAATTCCTTTTCTTTAAAAGAGAGTTGTTTTTGAAAATTTTTTTCTTTTAAAGAAGCATTTTCTTTTATACTCTTAACAGTTTTTGAAGCTTTAATAAATTCGCTATACAACTCATCAAAAGCATTTTGCATTTCTTCAAGGGAAAAGAAATTTTTGGAAGAAATTTGACATACCTCTTCTTTGTTGTCTTCTTGTGCCATAAGACAAAGATTTGCGGCTTCGTCTTCTTCTTCCTCACTTGACTCGTCACTGGAGTCGCCTCCCCAAGATATGTATGCTCGTTGCTTCTTGAAGGGTTTCTTCTCCTTTTTAGCATTTGGGCAATTTAATTTAATGTGCCCGGTTTCTCCGCACTCATAGCACTTTATTTGATCTCCTTGCTTTTTGCCCTTTCGTTCATACTCTTTTCGCATGAACTTTTGAAATCTCTTGATAACGAGTCCGAACTCGTTGTCTCCGTCCTCATCATTTTGAGGTTGGCTTGTGCTTGCCTTGAGAGCGATTCTTTGCTTCCTTTGATCATCAACAAGAGGGTTAAGTATAGTAGATTCATAAGTTTTAAGATTACCTCTTAATGCGTCGATGGTGACATTTGAAATGCCAATGGATTCTTGAATCGCGTCGGCCTTGGATCGCCATTCCGGAGTGAGACTTCGGAGAATTTTTCGGACAAGTTCCTTATCCGTGAAGGTCTTCTTAAGAACATGTAAATCATTTACGATTTTTGAAAATCGTTCAAACATCTCATCGACCTTTTCGCCTTCCTTCATGTGAAACAATTCATATGCATGGGTTAGGAAATCAATTTTGGCTTCCCTTACCTGGTCCGTACCTTCGTACGTAATTTCCAGCTTGTCCCACATTTGCTTCGCCGTTGTGCAACAAGATATCTTCCTGTAATCATCAGCATTTACAGCACAATATAATAAATTAATAGCTTTAGCATTATTTTGCACCTTTCGGATATCATCCGCATCGTATTCATCTTCGGACTTTGGGACCCATTCATTTTCAACCTTCTTGGTTGGAATTTGTTCTCCATTCATTATGAACTTCCAAAGATGAAAACTATTTGATTGTACAAATATTCTCATCCTCTCCTTCCAGTATGTATAATTTGGTCCATCGAATAGCGGTGGTCGGGTGGAGCATTGTCCTTCACCTATTCCTGCAAAAGAATCACGAGTAGAAGCCATGGATGTTTCTCTCAAACGGTTAAGTCTTCAGAGAGTTGGCTCTGATACCAATTGTTAGATAATACGATTAACGCTAGAGGGGGGTGAATAGCGTTATAATAAAAATTAGCGTAAACTTGCGGAATTTAAAAATTGCAGGAAATAAATAAGTGCGATAAGTAAATAAATTAGAACAAACGCACCGATGTATCCTGGTTCACCACAACCCGTGGCTAGTCCAGTCCCCGAGAGACTCTCTCGATATTTCCACTAACTTGTTAAGCTTACGGGTGCTCAACAAACCGTTACAACTTGAGGACACAAGCCTCAACAACCTTTGCTCGGAGATACAACACTCCAAGACCTCAACCAAGGAAACACAAGTTCCTTCTTACAACACAAGGGACTAACACTTCCCTTCAAGTGTACAAAAACACTTAGCACTCAAACAAGACACTCCTTTAAGAGTAGATATGAGTAAAAAGAATACGCTCAAGATCGCAACAACTTTCGACAAGAATTTGGCTCTCAAAAGCTTATGTAATGAATATAAAATGATAAGCAATAAAGTATGCAAGCTTTAGCAATTGTATGATCAGTTGTTGTGTTTAGAAGACTGAATTGAAGCTGTATTTATAGTTGAAAAGCTTTGTATTACCGTTGCCTAATTGCCAATTAAGAGTTGCTGATTTTACTCTGTGACAATCGATTGTCAAATTACCACAATCAATTGTTTGTCAGTTCTTCCAAAAATCAATCCCAGATTTTATGGATAACAATCGATTATCTAAGATCAATAATCGATTACTGGCAACGTTCAAAAAATCATTTCAAGATTTTACTTAAAACACTCGATTGTCAGAAATCTACAATCGATTACTCAGCAACGTTCAAAAAATACTTTCCAGATTTTAATTAAAACAATCAATTATAGGAAATCAATAATCGATTACCTGACGGTATTTGAAAACATTTTGGCAACGGTCAGTTATACAATCGATTATACTAAGTTAATAATCGATTAGATATCAGTCTTGAAAAATCAATTTAGATACTGCCTCTTGACAATCGATTGTTATAGGTTCACAATCGATTATTTAATAACTTTGATAAAGTTTGGAAGACACTGCCTCAACACAATCGATTGTCATAAGTTCACAATCGATTATTTTGTGATTTTGAAAAATCTGATGGACACTGTCTCTTCACAATCGATTGTCATTAGCTTCACAATCGATTATTTTGAGCTTTGAAAAACTTTGATGGACACTGCCTCATCACAATCGATTGTCATTAGCTTCGCAATCGATTATTTTGAGCTTTGGAAAACTTTGATGGACACTGCCTCATCACAATTGATTGTCATAAGGTTCACAATCGATTGTCATGCAGATTTGAAAAATCTGATGCTCACTGCCTTAACACAATCGATTGTCATAAGTTCACAATCGATTGTCAAGCAGCTGACTTAAACATAATCGATTATCATAAGTACATAATCGATTATCTTAGTCCAGATTTTAGAGGCATGTTTAAAAATCATTTTGACTAAAGTAAATATGCATTATTTAAAATCATTTTGCTCTAAATTAAATATGCATGATTTGTTAAAAATATTTTTACGAGAGAAGCCAAGTCTTGAGTTTAAGTTGTCGGATCAAGATCACAATTAAATACCGACTCATATAAAACTTAATCTCGATCTTTGTCTTGTGCTTGAATCTCGTTATATATCAATTTTGCGCTTGTGCTTGGACCTCGTCATATGTCAATTTGCGCATAGTTTGTCATTCATCAAAACCTACAAATATGAACACGTTTAGTATAATGCCTTGAGAACGTGTTTCCAACAACATTCACATCTTCAAACAACTTTTCAAACCTTTCAAGCAATTCCTTATTAGGACCAATCACAAGACTGAGATTTATTGTTGTCGGGCACTTCTTGGTGCTAGACCTCACAAATGATCTGAAGAGACGCGGCACAGGCTTGGGAAGGACCCATGCTTTTTGCTTCATCTTTCTGGCTCTCTTTATGTCTGTAATCGTGGGCTTGAAACCCAAACTAAAGGTGTCCATGTTTTTAGGGAGAGACACCGTTTGCACGATACTCTGAAGTGACGCACCCAAACCTTTCCCTAGGACAAATTCATTTCTCAACATTTCAACTGCCACCATGACTGATGCAGCAGCTACCTTTGGTGCTGGAACGCACTCCCCTTCCGGAATCTTCTTTACCAATACCGTGTCATAAACCTGATATACCCAAGGCCCCATGTCATCATCCACCTCAATGAACGGCACAATAGCATCACTATGAGCATACAGATTGTCATTGCCGTGCACGACTATTTCCTGTCTATCCCATTCAAATTTACCATTTGATGCAAAGTGGAGGGGAACGCTGTAGCGGTATGGATCCAGGGTTTCCCCAACAACATATTGTAAGAGGCAGCCATATCTAACACCTGGAATTCCATGGTAAAGTCAACTGGTCCGATTGTCAGCTCGAGTACTATGTCAACGACCGAATCGTTTCCCCCATCGTCGAACCCTCGCACACAAATACTATTCTTGTGAATTCTTTCGTCATCCACTTTCAGCTTGCTTAGCGTGGAAAGAGGGAAAATATTCGCACTTGAACCGTTGTTGACCAACACTCGAGTAACCATAGAATCTTCACATTTCACCGTAAGATAAAGGGCTCTATTGGGCTCAGTACCCTCTACGAGCAATTCATCATCAGAAAAAGTGACTCTGTTTACCTGAAATCTTGTAAGGTATCTTTTCCAAGTGATTGACTGAAATTTTTTCAGGAATGTGGGCCTCGTTCAGGATCTTCATTAGTGCCCGATGGTGCTCGTCCGAATGAATTAACAGTGATAACAGTGAGATTTGAGCAGGCTCCTTCCTTAATTATTCCACAATAGAATTGTCCTGCACTTTCATCTTGTCAAAAACTCTTCTGCTTCCTCTTCAGTCATAGCTTTCTTCACCAGTACCGAGTTTATATTTGGAGGGTTTAGGTTTTCTCAACTCCTCGGGGGCAAAGCACCTCCCCAAATGGGTCAATCCATAGGTTTCAAAAACTTCTTCTCTAACCTCTTTCCCCTTGTATGTCATGTTACTCGCTCATAATTCCAAGGGACGGTAATGACGGGCTCTGTGAGAGCACCTTCCACAACCATAACAGGCTTGCTTGCCACTCCTGGTACCACCACTTTTGCATTTCTTGTTTCATTATCCCATATCCCAGGGATCCCTTGTTGACTACGACAAAAGGCTCACTGCTTGTTCCACTCAACTTAAGCATTGGCATCTCGCTTGTTAGTTTTTTAACCGGCTTCTCCTCATTGGCTTGGATCATCATGACAGTCTGCAAAGGCTGCACAGGTAGCGGGTTTTGGTTAATATTGGGTGCTTCCAGAGCTTGCACCTCAATCCGATGCGAATCAATGAGCTCTTGGATAACGTTCTTTAGATGCCAACATTTCTCTGTGTCATGCCCTGGGGCACCAGAAAAATACTCATAACTGACAGAATAATCAAGATTTCCCGGGGGAGGATTCGGCAACTTTGCTTCAATCGGCCTCAACATATCCAACTGTCTCAACCTGTGGAATAAGCTGGTATAAGATTCTCCCAATGGCGTGAAGGTTTTCTTCTTTTGCAATCTTTTATTCTTGAAAGCTTGGATGGCCCGTGAAAGCTGGTCTCGGGGGGTTTTGGTAGGCTCTTGGATATGGATGGGCATTTTGTGGAGTTGGGTAATTATTTTATGGGGCCGACGCATGCCATTGTGCGTGGTCGGGAGGTTGAGTATATTTTTGTGCATAATGGACGGAAAAACAGGGGTCTGGGGGTGGGAAGTAATGTTGTGGTGGGCTATATTAAGTGTAGGGATAGATTTGGTGGTGGGGTCGAGGCTAGTTGTAATATGGTGAACCCCTGGGCCCGAACCAAATTCCTAAGTCAATTGTTGCTACCTCCTCCTCCTTCTTCTTTCCGATTACTCCCCATGTTCCGCTTTGGATGGCCTGGGTGGTTGCTTTGATTGCTGAATAACTCATAATTTTGTTAGATTTGAGCCCCTTCTCTACCATGCTTCCCATTTTTACTACTTCGTTAAAGGACTTGCCCACTGCCGATACCAGGTAACAAAAATAAGTAGGCTCCAAGGCTTACAAGAAGTAATCTACCGTTTCGCTTTCCTTCATTGGAGGGTCGACCCTTGCCGCCTGTTCCCTCCAACAGAAACCATACTCTCTAAAGCTCTCATTGTGCTTCTTCTCGAATTTTGTCAAGGTCAGACAATCCGGGATAATTTCAAGATTGTACTGAAAATGGAAACTGAATGCTTGGGCTAGATCGTCCCATGTGTACCACCGACCATGATCTTGTCAGGTGTACCATTCCAAAGTTGATCCACTTAAACTTTGACTAATGTACTCCATTAGTAATTTATCTCGCCCGCCTGCTCCTCTAATATTGCTACAAAATACTCTCAGGTGTGCTACTGGATCACCATGCTCGTCGTACAAGTTGAACTTGGGAATCTTAAAGCCTGCCGACAATTGTACATGTGGGAACAAACATTGGTCTTTGTACGCCACACTTACCTGGCCTTCCAACCCTCGCATGTATTTGAATGATTGCTCTAAGCTTTTGACTTTTCTGAGCATATCCGCTTTCTCGGGATTTTTTGCTGGTTTCTCAGCCTCTGCAGGGAGTTCAAAATAAAGAGTGTACGAATAGGGTTCTGGGGGCTTTGAAAGTGGGCTCAGGGAGGTATTTTCATGGGTTTGGAACAAAGGTTCATTGGAAGATTTGTGGAGTGTAGCGGGTAGGGGTGCCACGAAGATAGGAGCAACTGGTGGAAGTGGGTGTGGAACAAGTTTGAGTGGTGGAGCTGGTGGTGTTTGGGAAGTTGTGCCCTGGTATTGTTAGTAGATGGGGAATCTTGGAGGTAGATCAGTGGCAAGGTAATCATGTGACTGGGCTAATGGTGGGATGAAAGCCGGGTTGGGAGGATAAGCTGGTGGTGGTTTCCTTTTTATGCACGCTTGACACATTTCAGCCATTTGTTGTTTCAATTTATACACCTATTCTTTCATTGCGTTGATATCCAACTCTTCCACCTCTCTTGAGAGATCAATCATACTTGCGCCAGGCTCTTGGTTGGTCATAGTCAGCTTGTTTTTGGAATGGGTGTTGTAGGGGTGGGTTGCCAGAATGCCACAAAACTAACCACCTATCTGGAGTAGAGAAACAACATCAAAACTTATTAGCGGTTAGGTTTTAACAAATAGGCAACCAGATATTCGGTAATGAATGCACCTAAGCATTTATCGGTTTTTATTATTCGTTGGACTGGCTGCTTATGTCATCCCGGCTTTTTACCCTATATACCATTCCTCTTCTCATGTTCTCTCTTGTTTTTTCTTATCTTTTATTCAGCTTATTTTTGCCTACTTCCTTTTTGTTTTATTATTCCCTCCCTTATTTTGCCGTTGTTTCTTTCTCACGGTTTCTTATTTCTCCTCTCTTTTCTTTTCTCTCCTTTCCTTATTTTTCTTCTTTCTTTATCTTTTCTTTCTTGGTTATGGTTGAATCCTATGGAGATTGCCTACATATCATGTCACAACCCGAGCTTACCCTCCATGAACATGTCATGATGGCACATAGTTCTTACAACTAGGTAAGCCTAACAATGCAGAAACTAATATAACTGGAGGAATTGTTTAATTAAATTAAGTAAAACAACTAGAAGAAAAGCGCTATATAAGTTCCACTTAGTAAATACATCCCAAAAATAAATGCGAAAGTCTACAACTCAATTCTAAAACCCGAAAACTCACGGGAAGCACATGCTAAGGAAATACTGTAAATGCTTTAATCTCCAGAACATCTAAATCAAATGTATAATAGAACCTAAACACTACGGGTAGAATAAGGAAGGAAACTCTTCGGTCTGAGGACGCTGTAGATATACCTCAAGTCTTCGCTAGATCTCTCCGCCTCAGTGGTAGTGCACCAGAGATGAAGTACCTGGATCTGCACATAAAAAACATGCACAGAAGAGGCATGCATACACCACAACGCTATTGAGTAAGTCCCAAGCCTAACCTCGATCGGGTAGTAACGAGGAAGGTCAGGGCCCTACTGAGATTAAACAATATAACAAGAATGATGACAATAGTATACCGTAAGAAGACATAATCGAATACAACTATGGCGTAAGTCAGACTATACAAAAAACAATCAACACACTGATGATAAAATCACCCAGAGTAAAACAACTCAATATCAGTACCAATATACTTGGATATCCGAGGATGCCGTCCTGTAGTCCATTTCCGTGTCAATACCAATAATGAGGATATCCCAGGATACCGTCCTGTAGTCCATTCCCATATCAATACCAATAACGAGGATCTCCTTGGATACCACCCTGTATTCCATTTCCATATCAATACCAATAACGAGGATCTCCAGTATACCGTCATGTAGTCCATTTCCATATCAATACCAATAACAAGGATCTCCCAGGATATCGTCCTGTATTCCATAATATAAATGTGCAGAGGGATCTCCAGAGAATCTAACCCATAGTACCAAAGTAAATATGCAGGGGATCTCTTAGGAATCTAACCCATAGTCCCAAAGTAAATATGCAGGGGGATCACCCGGGAATCTAGCCCGTAGTCCCAAAGTAAATATGCAAGGGGATCTCCCAGGAATCAAACCTGTAGTCCCAAAGTAAATATGCAGGGGGATCTCCCGGGAATCAAACCCGTAGTCCCAAAGTAAATATGCAGCCACAACCCAAGAAATATCCATAAATGAAGTACAACAACACAAGCAACATA
Source organism: Nicotiana benthamiana (assembly GCA_034376525.1). Taxonomy (NCBI): domain Eukaryota; kingdom Viridiplantae; phylum Streptophyta; class Magnoliopsida; order Solanales; family Solanaceae; genus Nicotiana; species Nicotiana benthamiana. The sequence continues at coordinate 45,946,092 of CM067326.1, forward strand.
TAGTTCTAGCCTAACATGTCTCATGCAGTGTAGATAAGGCAAATTAAGAAAATAGGCAACTCAAATCAACTAAACATGTCTTTCTAATCTAACACAGGTTATAATTGCAAGTAAGATAAAGTAAGTACGAAAGAAAACTCAGTCTCAACGTCTTAAGTAAAAATTGGATTTTCAACGATTAGCTCAAGTACGCGCTTGCCACCTCGCGTACAAGAAACTCAATTACTAAATAACATATCCTAAGGGGAAGGTCCCCCACACAAGGTTAGACAAGCCACTTAACTCAATCGGCACCAAAATCAACTTGAAATCACTCTTTTTCTACGTGTATCCGACTCCAAATGGCCGAAATCTATTAATTTGAAGCTAAGATGCAAATTTAGATAAAATGACCAAAACACCCCTCGGACCAACGTGGTCAGCACCTGAGGTTCGAACTAAAATTCGGTTACACATTCCCCCATGAATCCAATTATGTGATTACTTTTGAAATCGGATCTTGAATTAAGGTCCTACCCCCAATTTTAGAAAAACCTTAGGTCCTAGCCAACATACCCAAATTTACCTATTTAAAACTTCGATTTGATGTTGAAATTATGTTAAAAGATATTAAGGAGTGAAGAAAATGAGTTTGAAACCACTTACCAATCGTTTTGAAGAAGAAGTATTACTTAGGAAATCGCCCCTTAGATTTTTGGGTTTTTGAAAAGTGAGAAATAACTGAAAAATTGTGTGTGTATGTACCCTCTGAACCTCCAGCATGGACCGTGTGAGGATGACCGCGGCTCACACTACGCACCGCACTAATGCGGTTGTGGCCGCGCTGGTTGAGCTGAAAGTTGCAGGTCCTCTGAAGGAGGCAGCGCGGACCGCGCGAAGGTGACCGGGACCGTGCGGCTCACACCGCCGTGCAAAAGAGGCTGCGGCTCCACTAAAGGAACTGAGGGTTGCAGATTCTCTGAAGGTGGCAGCGCGGACGCGCGAGGACGACCACGACCTTGTGGCTCATGCCGCGGACTGCACGATCAGGATCGCGGCCGCGCTGGAACCTGTAGCTTGCACCTAACCTGCAATATCTGGTGTTTTAAGTCTAAGACCTCCCGGAACCTACTCGAAACTCACCCGAGCCTTCGGGGCTCCAATCCAATTATGCACAAAACCTCAAAACACCTTACGGACTTGTCTGTGTGATCAAATTACCAATATATCTTAAACATCGGATTGAGCCTCAAAACTCATGATTTCCTTTGAATTTTTCATAAGACATAAAATTCTCATGTCGGATCCGAAACACGTCAAACGACGTCCGTTTTCAACCAAACTTTACAGGAAGTGCTTCAATCATATATACGACTTGTACCGGGCACCGAAACCAAAATACGGGCTCGATACCGCAATCTTCTAATCAAATTTCATCTCCATTTCCTTTAAGTATTTCCAGAAAACAATTTCCCATAAAAATTCATTTCTCAGTCTCAGAAACTCGGAATTCGATTTCAGGCATAAAAATTCATGAGCGGACTTGGTAAGGGGATCCACAATGACCCAAATGGCATCAAACTTCTTAGAGGTCCGTGGGAGTCCTAATACAATATCCATGGTAATGCACTCCCATTTCCACTCCGGAATCTCTATCTGCTGAATCAACCTACCTGGTCTCTGGTGCTTATACTTCACCTGCTGACAGTTGCGGCATCTAGCTACATATCCAACTATATCCTCCTTCATCTGCCTCCACCAATAGTGCTGCCTCAGGTCCTGACATCTTCCTAGCACTCGGATGGATGGAATATTGCGAACTATGGGCCTCTACTAGAATCAACGCTCGTAGTCCGTCAATATTGGGCGCACAAACTCGGCCCTGCATCCTCAACACACTGTCATCTCCAATGTCACGTCTCTAGCATCACCATGTTGAACCCTTTCCTTAAGGGCAAGCAAATGGGGATCGTCACACTTCCGCCCCTATTATGATCAAATAGGGAAAACCGAGAAACCACACAAGCCAGAACCCGACTGGGCTCCGAAAGATCCAATCTCACAACCGCATGGCTAAGGCCTGAACATCCATCGCCATACGCCTTTTTGATGCTGGTAAATATGCCAAACTCCCAAAACTCTCCGCCCGACGACTTAAGGCATCCTCTACCACATTGGCCTTGCCTGTGTGATACAGAATAGTGATATCGTAATCTTTCAGCAACTCTAACCACCTCCTCTGGCGCAAATTTGGATCTTTCTGCTTGAACAAATGCTGCAAACTCTTATAATCGGTATAAATCTTGCAAGGAACAACGTGCAAATAATGACGCCAGATCATCAATGCATGAACAATAGCAGCTAACGCAAGGTCGTGGACATGGTAGTTCTTCTCATGTAACTTCACTTGTGGGGATACGTAGGCAATCACCCTACCATCTTGCATCAACACACTCCAAGGAAAACTCTCAAGGCATCACAGAAGATAGTATAAGACCCCAAACCGGTAGGCAATATCAAAATAGGGGTTGTAGTCAAAGCCGTTTTGAGCTTCTGAAAGATTACCTAGCACTTCTCTGTCCACTGAAATGGAGCACCATTCTGGGTCAACCTAGTCATAGGGGCTGCAATTGATGAAAACCCCTCCATAAAGCGATGGTAATAACCCACCAAACCCAAGATCTGTAGCTGAGGATGGCCTGGGAACAATCTGCACGGCCTCTATCTTTCTCGGATCTACTTGAATGCCCTCACTCGAAACCACATGGCCTAAGAATGCCACTGAATCCAACCAAAAGTCACATTTGGAGAACTTCGCATATACCTGCTTCTCTCTCAGAACCTGAAGCACGGTCCTTGGGTGCTCCTCATGATCTTCCCCACTCCGGGAATACACCAGAATATCATCAATAAATACAATAACGAATGAGTCGAGATATGGCCTGAATACTTGTGCATCTAATGAATAAAAGCCGCTGGAGCATTAGTTAGCCCAAATGACATAACAAGGAACTCGTAATGACCACACGGAGTCCTGAAGGTAGTCTTCGAGATATCTGGCTCCAGATTCTTTAACTGATGGTACCCTAAGTGCAAGTCAATCTTAGAAAACACCTGTGCGCCCTGAAGCTGGTCAAACAGATCATCAATACGAGGCAAAGGATAACGGTTCTTCCCTGTAACCTTGTTCAACTGGCGATAATCAATGCACTTATGCATAGAACCATACTTTTTCTTCACAAACAAAATAAGAGCACCTCATGGTGAAAGACTGGGTCGAATAAAACCCTTATCAAGCAATTCCTGTAACTAATCCTTCAACTCCTCAACTCAGGAGGAGCCATTCGATACGGAGGAACAGAAATGGAGTGAGTGCCCAGCAACAAATCGATGTCAAAATCAATGTCTCTATCGGGCGGCATGCCCAGAAGATCTTCTAGAAACACATCAGGATAATCTCGTACTAGTGGAACTGAGTCGACTGAAGGGGTATCCACACTGACATCTCTCACATAGGCTAAATACGCTGCACACCCCTTCTCAACCATACGCTGAGCTTTAAGGAAAGAGATAACTCTGCTAGGAGTGTGATCTAAAGTGCAAATCCACACAATACATGGAATACCTGGAATAGCCAGCGTCACGGTCTTGGCGTGAAAATCAAGAATAGCATAATGGGCAACAACCAGTCCATGCCCAAGGTAATATCAAAATCAACCATGTCGAGTAACAATAAATCCGCTCTGGCCTAAAAAATAGGAATAATAACTAAACATGACCGATAGACGCGGTCCACAACAAGAGCATCTCCGATAGGAGTAGAAACATAGATGGGGGCACTCAAAAAATCCTGAGGCACACGCAAATAAGAAGCAAAGTAAGAAGACACATAAGAATAAGTAGAGCTCGGATCAAATAGAACCGATGCCTCTCTGTGTCAAACCATTATAATATCTGTGATAATCGACTCGGAGGCAATAGCCTCGACACGAGCAAGAAGGCCATAATATCCGGCCTAGCCTCCCCCTCAAGGGAAACCTCTATCTCCCCGGTTCCACCTCTATATGGCTGAACGGGTGGGGCTGCAACTGGGGCTGTAACCATAGCTTGAGAGCTCTACGGGGCATGCTGTGGCAGAGCAGTCTGTGAAGATGTGCCCCTACCCAGTCTCTAACCATATGGCGTGTATCACCACACTCGAAACAAGCTCTGGGAGGGCGTGGTGGGTGTGACTTACTAGGGCCAGGTCTGCTGGACTAACCTCTGGAAGTACCCCACGCCGGAGGCGCACTAGAAACTAGAGATGCATAGTAAGCCTCCTAGGATGTAGGCAAAATTGGAGCACTGCCGGCTGCTGGAAGAGCGAAATAAACCGGGTGACCCACAAAACCCCTACGATATTGACCTACTGCTGGGGTACGGGCACCAGACTAATGGCCCGACTCTTGAGAACTCTTGGCCTCTCTCTCCTTTCACCCCCTAGCATGCATACTCTCGATCCTCCAAGAAATGCTTACTACCTGTTGATAAGGAATGCCCATCTCTAACTTTCGAGCCATGCTAGATCAGATAAGTGGGATAAGACCCTCAATGAACCGACGAACTCTCTGCGTAATGTAGCAACCAAAGCCGGTTCATGCCTGGCCAATCTGGTGTAATGGATAGCATACTCTGAAACGGTCATAGAACCCTATCGCAAGTGCTCAAACGATGCGCGCCATGCGTCCCTGAGAATTTGGGGGACAAACTCTCTCATAAACATCTCCGAAAACTTGGTTTAAATCAATGAAGCAGCCTCGACTAAACTATTTATCTCATATGTACGCCACCAGCCATAGGCGGCTCCCCGGAGCTGAAAAGCAGTGAAGGAAACCATGCTCGATTCTACTATGCCCATAGTACGAAGAATATGGTGGCACTCTTCTAGGAATCCCAAGGCACCATCTATCGCTAATCCACTAAAACCGGAGGGTCATACTTCTTGAACCTCTCCTACCTTCGCTGCTCATCCTCAGATCCAGCTGGCCCATCCATAGGCTGAGCTGGCACTGTAGGCGGAATGGGAGTGATCCTAGGGGCCTGCTCAACCTGCACTCGCTGCTTTGGAGTGCGGACAGCGGGAGTTTGTTCTCCTCCCCCGGCTTGGGATGTGGCTGGAGCAAGGGGAAACAACCCTGCCTGAGCCAAAGTGGTGTACATGGACATGAACTGAGCTAATGTCTCCTGAAGGGATGGCGTAGTAGTGGTAGTAGTAGGCGTGCTAGGTGCCTGGGCTCCGGTTGGATTTGCTGGTGGTGCCTCGGCGGTAGCTCGTGCAAGTTCTCTAGCTGCACCACGTGCGTGTCCTCGCCCTCTACCCCAGTCCCGGCCCTGGCCTCGAACAGATGAAATAGGGGGTAAGGGTGCATGATCGTCGCGAGTAGCACGTGTCCTCACCATCTGTGAGAGAATAGAAGACAAAAGTTTAGATTGACGTCAAAATATCGCACGACAAGGAAATCAAAGAAGTGAAGATTCTTCCTAAATGGTTACATAACCTCTGGTAGATAAGTACATACGTCTCTGTACCGATCAACGAGACTCTAATAAGCCGGAATGTCTTCCCTGAATCCTAAGAATTTAGAGCTCTGATACCAACTTGTCACGACCCGAGTTCACCCACCATGAACATGTCGTGATGGCACATAGTTCCTAAAACTAGGTAAGCCTAATAATGCATGAACTAATATAACTGGAGGAATCGTTTAATTAAATTAAGAAAAAGAACTAGAAGAAAAGTGGTATATAAGTGCCACTTGGCGGATACAACCAAAAATAAATGCGGAAGTCTACAACTCAATCCTAAAACCCGGAAACTCACGGGAAGCATATGCTAAGGAAAATACTATAAATGCTCTAATCTCCTGAATGTCTACATCAAAAGCATGATAGAATCTAAACACTACAAGTAGAATAAGGAAGGAAACTCTTCGGTATGTGGACGCTGCAGGTATACCTCAAGTCTTCGTTAGATCTCTCCCCATCGATTGTAGTGCGCCTGAGATGAAGTATCTGGATCTGCATGAAAAACATGCACAAAAAATGCATGAGTATACCACAACGCTACTCATTAAGTCCCAAGCCTAACCTCGATCTGGTAGTAATGAGGAAGGTCACGGCCCTACTGAGATTAAACAATATAACAAGAATGATGACAATAGTATACCGTAAGAAGACATAATGGAATACAACTGTGGAGTAAGTCAGACTATACAAACAACAATCAGAACCATAATCCCAAGTTACACATGCAGGGGATCTCCTGGGAATCAAACCCATAGTCTCAAAGTAAATATGCAGCCACAACCAGAGAAATATTCATAAATGAATTACAACAACACAAGCAACAGATAGTTCTAGCCTAATATGTCTCACGCAGTGTTGATAAGGCAAATTAAGCAAATAGGCATGCCAAATGAACTAAACATGTCTTTCAAATCTAAAACAAGTTATAATTGCAAGTAAGATAAAGTAAGTACGAAATAAAACTCAGTCTCAACATCTTAAGTAAAAATCGGATTTTCAACGATTAGCTTAAATACGCGCTCGCCACCTCGCATACAAGGCACTCAATTACCAAATAACATATCCTAAGGGGAAGGTCCCCCACACAAGATTAGACAAGCCACTTGCCTCAACTGCTCCAAAATCAACTTGAAAACTCTTTTCCACGAGTAACTGACTCCAAATGGCCCAAATCTATTTATTTCAATTACATCTCGTAAATAACATCTCAAGCAACTAATTTTACTATTTAATTTAACGCTAAGATGCAAATTTAGATGAAATAACCAAAATGCCCCTCAGATCAACGTGGTCAATACCCAAGGTTTGAACTAAAATCCGGTTACCCATTCCCCACGAATCCAATTATGTGATTAGAAATCGGATCTTGAATTGAGGTCCAACCCCCAATTTTAGCAAAACCCTAGGTCCTACCCAACATACCCGAATTTACCCATTTAAAACTTTGATTTGATGTTGAAATTATGTTAAAAGGTGCTAAGGAGTGAAGAAAATGAGTTAGAAACCACTTACCAATCGTTTTGAAGAAGAAGTATTGCTTAGGAAATCGCCCCTTAGGTTTTCGGGTTTTTGAAAAATGAGAAATAACTGAAAAGTACCTTGCATATATACCCTCCAAACCTCCAGCGCGGACCGCGCTAGGTTGACCGCGGTCGCGCGACTCATACCATCGACCACGCTAAGGCGACCGCGCTGGTGGAGCTGAAAGTTGTAGGTCCTCTGAAGATGGCAGCACGGACCGCGCAAAGGTGACCACGGACGTGCGACTCACGTCGCGGAATGCGCAAAAGCGGACACGGCCGCGTTAGAGGAACTAAGCACTGCAGGTTCTCTGAAGCTGGCAGCGTGGACTGCACGAGGACGATCGCAGTCGCGTGGCTTACATCGTGGACTGTGCGATCACGACCGCGGCCGCGCTGGAACCTGCACCTAACCTGCAATATCTGCTGTTTTAAGTCTTAGACCTCACGGAACCTACTCGGAACTCACCCAATCCCTCGGGTTTCCATACCAAATATGCACACAACCTAAAAAACACCTTACGGACTTGTCCGTGCGATCAAATCGCCAAATAACATCTTAAATACCGGATTGAGCCTCTAAACCCATGATTTCTTCCGTATTATTCATACGACATAAAATTCTCATTTCGGGTCCGAAACACGACAAACGACGTCCGTTTTCAACCAAACTTTATAGGAAGTGCTTTAATTATATATACGACTTGTACCGGGCATCAGAACTAAAATCCTGGCTCGATACCCCAGTCTTGCAATCAAATTTCATTTTCATTTCCTTTAAGTATTTCTAGAAAATAATTTCCCATAAAAATTCATTTCTCGGACTTGGGACCTCGGAATTCGATTCCAGGCATACGCTCAAGTCCCATATTTTCCTATGGACCCTCAAGGACCATCAAATCACGGGTCCAGGTCCGTTTACCCAAAATATTGTCTGAAGTCAAATTTGTTCAATTTTTAATATCAAAATTTGGCCTTTTTTTCCTCACAAATATATATCTAAGCTTTCTGGCTACGTATCGGGATCGCACACGCAAATTAGGGCAACCCGAGAGGAGGTTTAAGGCCTCAGAAGTACAGAACAGAAAATAAACAAGTGATGACCCCATTGGGTCGTCATATATCATGACCCCATATGAATTACACTGAGCGTAGTTCTGGAAGATAAGTATACAAACAAAATGTTTTTTGGGAATTTCAATTTTCATGAAGTAAAACAATTTTGATTTTAACCACTAAACTAACAGACCTGAGAAAAGAAATTAACAAACTCTGACTTAAAATAAAACCAACAGACTCTGACAGAAAGGTGAAAACAACAAACTCGACAACCAACTACAGACTCAATAAAAAAAGATACAAAATTCGCAAACGGACTAACAAACTCGAGTGAAAATCATGAATACAGTAAGGCCTCTAATGCTCCTGGGGCCCGCAGGACATCATTCGGTCTCGTCGTAGCTCTGCATGCTAAATCCCCTTGAAGGTGGTGGATGTCTTCCATCACTTGACGAACGAAGGTCATGGTAGTGGCAAAAAATATAGATCTAAGTCAAATCTTCACAGCTACTACACTTTACTGTGACGTAATCAGAAATCCTGCGGACCCTCTTCTTATGGCACCCTTTTCTTGCAACAATCGCCCAATCTGCTGGGTCCTGGCTTCCAGACTTTAATCGGCTACCCGATTCAGTTCTTGAAATTGATGCAAATATCTTTCTAGCTGTTCTATTGTTATGTAATAGTGCTCTCTTTCAGCCTTAAAGTCCGTTGCCTGCTTGGCCATTTTGTTTTTAACAGTGATGGCCCTATTCTTTAATCCTGCAACCTCGTCGTCATACCTTTCTTTTAATTGTTCAATTAGGCATGCTCGTTCTTCCGCATTTTTGGCCAACTGATTTCGAGTCCTAGATAACTCACCCTCTGCTTTGTTTAGGTCAAAACCAAACTCCCATATATTCTGCCTCAGGTTGTCTATGAGCTTTTCATCTTTTATACTTCGAGTGGGATTTTCTATATGCTATTTTCATTTTCTGAATCTGGGCTCGGAGGGCTTCATTTTCTTTGGCTAGTCTTCTCTTTTCACCCTCATATACCACAACTTGCAAACCATTCTCGAATTGAAGGCTTTGATTTTCCTTTCCAGCTTTCCTATCATGGACCTGTATTCGTTTTCCTTGGCCATCCAAGCCCATTGTACCTATGCTCCGTCGATGAATTGTCAGACATGGAGTTTCTTTGCAGGCCTTTTGGGATCCCGATGTATTCATGATATTACCAATCAGGGTAACAGGGCTCTAACTCACCTCTAGATAAATCTCATACTTGGGTTTTAGGTTCTAAGAATCTGCACTGATGCCAAATCCGGCGCACTCTTTCTTCTAAAAAAGCAGACTTTGGTTCTATCTCAATGATCTTCTGACCAAATCCTCATCGTATGGGATGGTATGATATCGGCGTAATTGACGTAGGACTCTATGCAGAGCATAAGGCTGGATACTCCGAAGACCCATCAATAGCAGAAAACACTCTTCAGTAGACATATAGATTACTTCACCAACTGAAAGCCACTCGAACGTCCACTCGATTTTGTTTGTAGTCAAGGATATTAAGTAGGCTTTCCATGCCTGTGTACCCTCTGGGAACTCGTACCCATCTACTCGATTTTCATGTTTTTCGATGCATTTGAGACCAGCCATGCCACAATTCAAATATCCCGGGCAATGGCAAATGTGTTCTTCCATCCATAGTTGTAACAACATATTGCACCCTTTAAAGAAATTTCTTCCTTATCGATAAAGGGTCAGAGCTCGGTAATATTCTGCCAAGATTATCGGCATTATGGTCCCATTAGCCCTTTTCACCATAAAGTCAGCTATTCCTACGAGTCCCAACTCTATATTCCCGTCTTTTCTGGGGCAAATCAAAACACCTAAGAATGCTGTTATAAAAGCTAATCAGCTCTCCACTTGTCTTGGTTTCCTGCGTGAGTAATATCGGTATCTGGCATCTCAAAACCACGAGGATTCCCGTAACATCGGTACAAGAAATAGAAGGTACAGAATCCCTTGGCCAAATTTCCATCTCGGAAGTCCCGACTAATGCTTAACAAATCCAAAATTTTTTGAGGGTTTACTGTCCTTGGTGCTACTAGGCAATGGTTTCTAAGATTCCTTTCAAAACCGGCGTAGCCTGCTATCTCTTCCAGTGTACGAGTTAACTCGAAGTCAGCAAAGTGGATACATTATATGCTGGGTCCCAGAATGGTATCGGTGCCTCAATTATGTCCTTTCTCGGCTTAACTATCAAGAGTCTGGTAAGACCACCCAAAGCTTTTGTCACAGCCTTCCTACTGCCGTCCCCGAATCATTCTACCGCATATGTGGATCCAAAGGGATCTTTTCACGAATTGAGAAAGGTTCATTTTTAATTATGCTCATCCTGCAGATTTATTAAGGTGATTTTAATCAAAAGCAAACTATCACTTATTTTTCTTTAATGAAACAAAACGACCATTTTTCAAATTTTTTTAGAATATTCGGCCTTGCCAATCCGGCCTTTCAGCACTTCTAAACGAAGATTTTAAGGTCGTGCCGGCCAACCGGCAAAAACCTTGAAAAATGACTACAGGTGGTTGTTCTTTGTGAAAACAGCCTTCCGGCACCCCATCGAGGAACATTTGGTTATTTTGACAAGAATGGAATCACCTTAATTATTTACAGTAAAAATAAATATTTGCTCTTTTGGGTTATTTTTGCAAAAGGAAAGTTGAACCCGATGGGAGTTTGTTTCGTGTCTCACACCCCGTGAAAATCAAACTGGCGTAGTTCGGGCAAACAAAATAAAACCAACTATTTTGAAAACAAAACCTTTTCCTTCTTTTCCTTTTCTTTTTATTTTTCTCAAAATTCGGCCGAATTTCAGTACAATTTGGACGTTGGAATTTTCATTCAAAACTCACTTAAACCTCACAATGCCATTTTCTTCTTCTCTTTTCTTTTCAATTTTTTCCAATCAATTAAAAGCCGGTCAGCATGTAGACCTGAAGCAAATAAATGCAACAAATAGCACGTAAAATATGCATCAGGAGGGTCTGTCATTTTGGATACACATGTCCTAAACGAACCCAACCCCTGTATTAAGTCCCCTAAGTCAAATGTACGTGATGCAACAAATCGTTCTTACTAGGGATCCGATATGGCTGAGTTATTCTAGGTTTTTTTTTCAAAAAATCTGGGTTTATTGTTCTAGACCTGGTTTACCCAAGCAGACAACTCGAGCCGGGGGGAGGGGGAGGCAGCGTACCGGGAATACAGAAGCTTCACCGGCTTTGCAACTTGTCTGAACCTCGTTCTAAAATTGGAATATGACTCTAACAAAAGAGAAGTCACAAGAAGTGCACACTTCCCAGATAATTTAGAAGACTTAGAGAGATAAGGGATTCATTACAATTTATATACAGTTCAAAGAATATCAAAGCGGTAAAAAAATAACATTTAGCACATTAGGTACAAATATTTGAATAAAACCAGACATAAATAAAGCCAAATATAAAAAATCATCTATGCTCGAATTCTGAACCCTACACCAGAGCTTCGAGGTTCTTATCCCCAGCAGAGTCGCCGAAGCTGTCACACCTCCTTTTTACACTATTCCCCGCGAAAGGAGTATAAAGAGAGTTTTCTTTTCAAATTCAAGTGACAATCAAAATGTGATTATTTCAATTAAAGATTCAGAGTCGCCACTTGAGATAATTTATGGTGTCCCAAGTCATCGGTTCAAATCCCGAATCGAGAAAAAGATTGAATCTATACTACAGTGTGCGAACTAGAAATTCGGGTAAGAAATTCTATTAACTTGGGAGAAGGTGTTAGGCATTCTCGAATTCCGTGGTTCAAGCACGGTCACTCAGCTGTTATTATTGGCCTATTATCTTATTTTAAAAACATTTTGAACCTATGTGTATTTTTAACTTATTAATTGTTGTAATCATTTTAAAAGAAGACTTGACGTCGTCTAAATCATGCCTTTGGATCACGCCACATGAAATGCACCCACAATCTGAAATATATTTTATTCGACGTTATCAAGATTTAGATTTGGATCGCATGAAATACACACCCGAGTTTAGGAAGGTAAGGTTATTAAGATACGCGCCTAAAGCAACTACGTGTTTTTAACTTTTCGAAGGTCATGGAAATTTGCTATATGACATGCCTCGAGTTTTGGGATTTTAAGATAAGCACTTAAGTGAGGGCCACACATTTGAAGCTTTATTTAGCGTGACGCACCTCAATTTATTTTCAAAGGTAATTCAAACTAGAGTATCCAAACTAAATCTGGGAGGGCCATAAACTATGAAATTTATCATTGTGAAAGAAATGTGATTTACCGTTTTGGAACATATAGGTACCAGTAACATTGTTATAAAGAAATTGGAGAAGCTTGGTATATAACGGAAATGGGCAAAGCTAGGACCCCTCATGAACTGGGCCTGAAAATCGATTTTCATATGGCCCAAAGTTTTCCTTTAAAAATCAAAATTAACTCATGAACCCTTTAGCCCATTTTTGAGGGCAAATCTCATTTTTTTAAATCTTAACATCCTTGGCCAACCCAAATTATTCATCCTTGTATAGCTAACTACCTGATGAAATGAACAATCAACTAAATCATAGGCGACTAACATGAAACAAAATTATGCCATTGAACAACATATGAACTGAATGGGGAAATTACTACAGATGCCTACGTAATACTTCCTTCAAATGAGACGATATACCTGATCTAAAGTCTTAATACTCTAACAATCAACACACAAATTCAAGGACGTTATAAAATATTCTATTTAAGATGAATGTCCATATTTAGAGAGATCCTAGGGTTTACTATTTGGTGGCTAAGTCACCACCTCCCTATAAATAAAGGGGTTCTATTCCATTGTAAATCATCCCAAAGTATCAATAAGAATACTCCTCTCTCTACTTTTCTCTCTATTGTTCTTGTTCTTGTATTATTGTTCTTGTTCTTATATTATTTCATAACACGTTATCAGCACGAGTCTCTAACCAATTGAATTTAATATTCAGCAATTATCGCTCTCAGAATCTCGAGTTGCAATCAGATTCATCCACTCTAATTCGTGTTCCGTCGTTTGGATTTTTCTATTTGAGTGAAACGAGATTTGTGATATTTTGGTTTCTGAAATTCTTCAATTTTTTTTTCTTTCTCGTTGTTTACTTTTGTTTTCTTTTTGAAGGTGAATTTCCAAGCAAAAGAGTGTAATAACGATTGCTACTGCTCCATATGAGAATTTCTATACGGAAAAATAGAAGAGATGGTATCATCATAAAGTAATGCAACGGGATGGAAACTCAAGAGGTATATTTGATATCACAACATTTATTGGTATACCTTAAAGATAAGTAATTTAATTTTCCCTTTCAAATTCTTGAAATTCTACGATTTGATTTCATATACAAACATAGACAACAAAGTTTGATTATAACTCTAATGGAGTTTGTAAGGAATTATAACCACGTGAAGTGGTAAAAGTTCTATGTCTTGCCATGATTAAATTCATGTATGATTGTGGGCAAAGAATTGAAAATCCGTCTCATTGAATTTGCTTCATTCTCATTCCCTTTAGAGAATGTGATAGCAGTATGTGATAAGTCTGAAAGAAGACAAAATTATTACCGTGAAGGTAGCAATGGATGTGGACGTGGCAATAGACGGAATTATAATCGTCATCATTGTGATAATGAGAATAATAAAGATTCTCAAAATAATCTTTCACTTTATGAAAGTAATATTTGACATGAGATTGTATATAGCACATACAGATGATTATGATCCATTCCCTGAAGTGAATGTGATAATTGTAATAAAGCCCGTAAGTATGGAAACGCTCTTGATGTAATTTTGTTTTATGTCTGACATTATGAAAGGAAAGTTCGTTGCCCTTGAAATTTCGGGCAAGAACTATATGACATGGGTGTTGGATGCTGAAATCCATTAGGATGCGATGGGTCTTGGAGACGCCATTAAAGACAGAAATAATGCAACCACCCAAGACTATGCTAAGGCCTTGATTTTCTTGCGCCATCACCTTGATGAAAGTTTGAAACTGTGCTAAGGCCTTGATTTTCTTGCGCCATCACCTTGATGAAGGTTTGAAAAATGAATATATCACAGTCAAAGATCCACCTATCTTGTGGAATGGCTTAAAGGAGAGATATGACAACCTGAAGTTGGTCACTCTGCCACAAGCACGATGCGATGAGAATCCAAAAGCAAATAGTTCATAAATTATATATTATCGTTGCGTGGAAAAGGGCACTGGGCGAAAATTTGCCGTGTACCAAGACATTTGGTTGAGCTTTATCAAGCATCTCTAAAAGGTAAATGCCCTGAAACCAATTCTGTCTCTGACGACAATTTTGACATCACCCACTTGGATGTGGCAGACTTCGTTGAGCACCCTGAGGGGAAAATAGACCACTTAATTGGTGATGGATCTGTGATGAAGGAAGATGGAATTGTTCGATTTTATTTTACTTATTTGTATTAGTTAGTGAATAAACTAATAGTCATTAGTATCAGCTCGTATTAGTTAGCTTATGATATAATGTTAGTATTAGTTCTTTAGAATGTTTCAATATGCTTAAATTTTAAAGATATTTTTATTTTCCAGTAGAGTTAATCGACTAACCTAACAGTTAGTCGATTATCTAATATTTCGCATTAAAACTGGATTTTTCCGCAAGCTAAGTTAGTCGACTATCTGATTTAGATATTCGACTAACCTGATGACTGTTTACTAAGTTAGTCGACTATCGACTTAGTTAGTCGACTAACTAATATTTCGCATTAAAACTGGACTTTTCCGCAAGGCAAGATAGTCGACTATCTGATTTAGATAGTCGACTAACCTAATGACTGCTTCCCAAGTTAGTCGACTATTAACTAAGTTAATCGACTAACCTCAGCAGATTTTGAAAATATTTTTTAATTATGAAGCAACGGATTAAATTTGTTTATTCTCATGTTCGTATATCTCTTTTGATTTCATGTACCACACATACGATATTCAAAGAGAAGAAATATTACTCTCATTTAAGTATGTGTAAGGCAGATGTTACTACAATTTCTAGTAGTAGTAAATTGATTAAAGGCTCCGGAAGAGCAACTATAACTCTACCTAAAGGAACAACATTTTAGTGAATGCAATGTTCTCCTCTAAGTCTAAAAGGAACTTGTTGAGTTTTAAAGATATCATTCAAAATGGATATCATATTGAGACAATAGATGAGAATAATCTTGAATTCCTCATTTACTCATGAAAACGAGGCTGCCCACTTCGGTTTGGGGTCACGCCATTTTGCATGCAGCAATGCTAGTTCGTCTCAGAACGACGAATTATCACAAATATTCCCTGTTGCAATGAGTTTTGGGTCATGAACCTAATATATCCCACTTAAGAATTTATGGATGTGCAGTATATGTGCCATTAGCACCGCCATATTGCACCAAAATGGGTCTGCAAAGAAGGTTTGGAATATATGTTGAGTTTGAATCGCCCTCCATTATTCGCTACCTCGAAACATTGACAGGGGATTTGTTCACTGCACGATTTGCAGACTGTCAATTCAATGAGACACTTTTCCCAAAATTAGGGGGAGAAGTTGGTGAAACCAAAAACGGAAAATTTTGTGGAAAAATGCATCATTATCTCATCTTGATACACATACCTCTATTTGTGAAAAAGAGGTGCAAAATATTATCCATTTACAAAGAATAGCAAATCGAATGCCAGACGCATTTACAGATTTGAAAAGGATAACAAAATCACATATCCCCGCAGTGAATGTGACAACATCTGATTCACGAATACATATTCATTATTGGAAGAATATGAACATGAAATTGGTATTGAATATACCACACTCACCCCAAGAAGGCGGTTTGAGATGATATATGAAAATAATGTCATTGTTATGGCATGAATAGTCATTGGTCACGTACCTATTGTACGCCAAATAATTTGTCAATGTGATTATCAAAGGACAATAATAATGCAAGAAACATATCTTGCATATAATTTTGACATGACCATAATGGTATAACTTTCTCTTTAAAAGAGATATTCACCACATGGATGTTGATGAATTTGTGGTAGTACAAAATTAATTGAGAGCTCTAGAAGAGCCAATTATTACTATGTTGGAGAAACACAATTGATTACCAATAATGTATTGTGTTGTAGTAAGTCTCAAAGAAACTTATTCAGTTTCCAAAGTATATGCGAAAGCGATTGATTATATTGAGACTATAAATAAAGGAAACATTTGATATCTTCTATTACTACAACTTGTAGCGGGATAATCTGTATGTGAAAAACTACCCGCTTTATTCTCCAGTTTGTACTACACAAGAATACCACAATAAAGTGAACGTTTATTGATATAAAAACCCATATCATAATAAACTTGAAGTTTATTGATAATTGCACATGTCATGGTGTAAATTTGAAGTTTATCAATATTGATAATTTATTCAGTTGGCATTCGGGTTAGCCATATCATTTTAAGTATGATGTGCAGTAATAGAGAATTCACATGGGTAAATATTAAAGAACTAGAAAGTTCTTTACGAATTCTCTTGTATTACTTGTTCTCATTAATTAATTGACCAACTAAAGAGTTCGGGTTGAATCCCATAAATTCTGGAAATATCAAAGGTGAATATGGGCCCATTCACCTGCCATGTATACCACATATGATGCATCTATGATATGGTTACATGTGCGATTGTTATTAACCCGCAGCCTGGCCGGTGCTTGCGAGGTAAATTGCTCAATAATATAACTTCGAGCATAATTTCCAGATTTTCTATTCAAGATAGTTCATCTTGATAAGTTGGTTTATATCATAGTTGATTTAGCAAGATAATTATTGAGTGCCTCCACTTAATAGCTAAACTGTTTCTTATGAGAACAAAGTTATATATATCAGTTTGATATACGTTGTATACGAGAGTATATTATATTCCCCCCTCAGAAGTGGTTCAGGGTCAGGAACCAAATAATTTCATCTTATTATTATTGATGTGCGGTGTATATTTTCATTAACACCATAATGCACAAAGATGGACTCTCAAAGTTGAGGAAACAAGTTAGCTTTTCTAACATGAGGGGGAGACATGATAAACACTTGAGAAAAGGTTACATGGGATGAATTATCATTTGTATATATAGATCCTCGAATATCATAATATGAACCTGAAGTTCATAAAAGGATAATTCAATTGCAACATATTGCAAAGCATGCTATACGCATTTGCTGACCCAAAGAAAGTAACTATATTCTCACTGCAAATGCTCATATTAAGTCCCAGAAGGACAAAGTCTTTGATACGCTTAAAGCGTATAGACAAATCGGTTTCAAAATAACTTCTTAATAAAGAAGATGAGCAAATGATCAAAGTGATCATAATGGGGAGGCAAGTGATCTAGAAGATCACATGACATAGCATTTCATAAAATCTCATGAGAGATTCAGGTACCTGAATATATGAATAAAGAGATCTCCATGTTATGTCTTTATGAAAATTTACTGGAACCGATATAAAATGTTCGTCGACGACATCTATGATAGCGCTAAATATCGATGAGGATCTTATGTTTGTCGAATACAAACAAAAAATATTGGCTAAATGGAAGAGATACAATTCAAGCAGAATTGATTCCATATGAAAGACATGTAGTTTTGGACATGTAGTTCAAATACTTGAAAGTATAAAGTCAATGATTGAAGTTGCTTGAAGCATATACAATTCTTGGTCCTGAAGTACCACATCCTAAGTGCAACTTGTGTACATATGTATCTTGCTATAACTATAAGCATGATGACATCGAGAATACCTCTATGGAGATATTGAAGAGTCATTCCACGACATTATATGAAGATGTTCATATCTATCAAGAATGATAATTTCAAGGTGCGGAATATTTATTCAAATCAATATGGCTGATTTATTTATCAAATCTCTACAAAAGATCGCTTTGAAGATGGTGCACAAGATTGGAATGCAAATGCTCAAGGATGTGAATTGATGCTCTTTTCATGGGGAGTTAATGCGCGTTGCACTCTTTTTCCCTTACAAGGTTTTGTCCCACTGGGTTTTCCTTGCAAGGTTTTTAACGAGGCAACCAATAGGCGCATATTCAAACATGTGTACTCTTTTTCCTTTTCTTTAATTTTTTCCCATTGGGTTTTGTTTTAGTTAAGGTTTTAACGAGGCACATTATTGAATAGACATTCAAGGGGGAGTGTTATAAAATATTCTATTTAAGGTGAACGTCCATATTTAGAGAGATCCTAGGGTTTACTACTTGGTGGCTAAGTCACCACCTCCCTATAAATAAAGGGGTTCTATTCCATTGTAAATTATCCTAAGGTATCAATAAGAATACTCCTCTCTCTACTTTTCTCTCTATTGTTCTTGTTCTTGTATTATTGTTCTTGTTCTTATATTATTTCATAACAAAGGAGGAGAAGTCTTCTAACTTTTCGACCACAAATAGTATCAATTACAAAAAGTTAGTGGTCATGGCTAATCAAATAACACCTAATAATAATCATGCAAGCACTCGTGTAGGCCAATTTAATGGCTAACAAAAGGCAGAGGAATTTAATGATTTCAACTCCACAACAACACAACTAATCACACTACTCTTGCACATAATTATCATATTTATTGATTTCTGATCATTCAACATCCGTTTAAGCAAATTACTATTCAAAATTATAGAACTAAGCGAACCTGCTGTTCCAACTTTTAGTTAGATTTAGAGCATCATGACCAAGTTCATTTATACAGTATTGGTTTTTAAATTACAGAACACTCAACAAAGGTTTCAAATTACTGAACACTCAACCAAATGGGACCTCATGTCCATCTCCCCACAAACAGTTCAACAGTTTATTTATACAAGAAGAATCTAAACACTATTACAATGTTAACATTCAAACACTTCATCTAATGAACAACTCGAGCATACAATGATTGAAATTAGCAACAATTGCACTAGGAATCAGTATTTCGATTCAAACTCCAATTTAAATCTAGATTTTCATATAGACTACTCGATTCCATTACAGTTTTGAGGATATACCCGGAGATCTGAAATGGAAAAGAAAACGTGAAGAGTCAGTAGAGTAACAACAGGAATGAATCAACGACAATACAACCCAGATTCAATAATGGGGATGCTGAGACCAGCTTGAAAACTCAATGGAACAGTAGCCCTTAACTAATCGAACCTGTAAGCTGTTCAAAAAAACTCAATATCACTCCATATAAACTCTTAAACTATATCAAAAGATTTGTGTAAGCCTTGGAAACTTCAGAAATCAATCAAAAAGAAAAATATCCAATGGGGCAGTAACACTCTAGCCGTTTCTGTATTTTTATGATTTTTTTCTCTTTCAGCCCTCTTTTAGCTTAAGGTTTAATGCCTTAATAGGCAAGCAATTAGGACAAACCTTCAGATTTGAATTTTACCTATTTTGCTACCTAATCTTTCATTTTCTGCCTTGTTGGTCAAGTTATAGTTTTAAAATTTAACAAAAACCCCTATTAGAAGCTTCTAAGTTGGTTATCCACAAGATTCTGCCACCTTACTACCCAAACTACCCTCTTAAACCTTGAAAATTACTATCCCTAAAACCATCAGATGGATCTTGGGCTCAGAATAGACGGGCATCTTTGAATTGGGTCATGAATGACTCAAAAAGCCCAAAGCTGATTCTATATCAGTTCATATGAGCATTCACAATTCCCATTTTGTTCTAAACCCCATAAAAAAATTAATAAAAATAACCCAAACTGCTTCCTTGTTGATTTATTAACTAGACTCGAACCTAATCGATTACACTTAATATTCCAGACTAACCAGTAAACCAAGAACAAATAAAAATGATATCCTAGAATTAACATGCAACGACATAATTTGAGAGCTAGAAAAAACAAAGAAAAACCAGAAGAAAAGATGAAAGCGCATAATGAAAATAAACCAAAAGAGAAAGGGAACACTTATTGAAACTTAGACAAAAGCAAACAAGGTCTGGATCCTCAACTTCTTTTTATTTCTGGTTAATTATGATGTTAATCGTGTGTTCTAAACAAGAACACACGAATAACATCGCAATATAACCGAACCATCTATCAAGACTCGTACCTAGGATTTTTCAAAAAATAGGGTTTCCTATGATTTAATATTCGAAGAGTTCAACTTTTGAGACAATCTGAGTAAGGATTCGGAATAGGGGAGTGGAGCTGGTCTCAGGGTATTATTTTGGTGGGGGTTTGGGGTCAGCACCTTCGGCTGCGGCGGAGGATTCAAGGGTGATGCCCTGGGGTTTGGATATTTTGACGGTTTCTCGTGAGATTCGATGCGAACGAGTGGTGGTATGAGTATGATGAGGAGGAGGCGGAGCTTTGGTGTATGTTTGGTGGCCATCAGATATTTGCCGCCGCCGTGAGGCGGGTTCCGGTGGCGGCGAACGGTGGCATTACAGGAAAGGTTAGAGACGGGTGAAAGGGGTGGGGGAGGGGGTATGTTTGGACACTTATATATTACTTGATCGTCACTTCTGAGCCGTTAGATTAAACTAAGCTCGACGACTAGGATCATTCAAATTGAAACAGGGTCGTTTTGTGTAGGGGGCTTGGACCGGGTACTGGGACGGGTTTGAGCCGGGTAATGGGTGGTTTGGATGGGTATTTGGCCCAAAATTGGGTATTTCAGCCTTCTCATTTTATTAAATTAAAAATCTGTTTTTCTTTTCTTCTTTTTTTTCTTTTTAATTTTATTTAAATCCTAAAACAACTTTTAAACTGGATTAATTTTAAAAATTAAACTAATTACTCATCAAAGTATTTATAACAACTCTCAAATTAAAAGAAGCTACATAGTTCAAAATAAAAAGTTAAAAATGCAAAGTGAGTCATTCATTTTTTTTATTTTTACTTTACAAAATAACCTAATTATTAATTAATTCTCAAAATGCACAACTAATTCCTAAATGCTCGTGCAACACATTTTTGTATCTTTCACCAATTAAAATGCACGTACAAAATGCACACAAATAACAGAGAATGCTACGAAAATCCACAGAATTGCAACCACTTAAAGAAATTATTTTGTTTTGAATTTATCGGAGCAATTCATATAGGGAAAAAATCACGTGTTCACATGTACAATATTTTAAAGTTATAGTAAAAATAAAAAGAATATTTTTTAATTTATTTTTCATTAATTTCCCAAAGAATAACCTCAAAAGAATTTTTTTTTTTGGAATTTTGAAATTAATATCGTAAAGAAAACTTTTAAAGAGGTACTAAAAGATTATTTTTTTTTTTGAATTTCTAGTCTTAATATACTAAAGAAAATATAAAAGTAATTTTTTATTTTGAGATCTCGATATTAATTTAATAAAGGAAACACACCTCAAATGAAATTGTTTTATAATTCCTAGAATTAGTAGTCTAAAGAAAACTTCTAACTAAAATATAAAAGCGAAAACTTTTTCTTTTTGCATTTTTGATTTATAACATATTTTCCAAATACAAAATTGGAAGTACAATAATAAAAACTCGACATTATTATATAAAACTAGAAGGTAAAATACGACATAAAAGAAAAATAGACTTAACATAAAAGATAAAAAAAATCTCCATAAGCAATCCTGACGGGATTGTCCCGGAGTTTCTGTCATGCTCAAATTCCGATAAGTAGACCCATACGTGTAAGAGAAAATTAAGGCCAAATAAGATTAAAGACCTAGAACAGCATGTGAGACAATAACACTTCTTGTTAGACACATGTAAGACATGATTGTAACTGTTTTTCTAAAATTAACCTATATGGCTAAAAGTGGCTAAAAATGCAAGATCTGCGCGAAGCCAAGAACTTAAGTGTCACAACCCTAGTTCGCCCTCCATGAACATGTCGTGAAGGAACCTAGTTCCTACGACTAGGTAAGCCTAACAATGCGGAAAATAACCCATAAATTGCAGAAGAATAATTAAAACTGGTTTGGTAAAATAAACATGTATTTAATGTGCTGCTCGGTACATACAATAACGACTCTTGAGGCTAACAAAAATTTTCATAACCCGGAATCTCACAAATTACAAGCTAAGGGATATATACGAGGCTCTGACTCAAGAATATCTATACAAAGGAGAAATATTGAAGGAGCTATACTTATTACAGAAATCTGGAAAGGGACTCTTTGGTCTGCGGACGTAGCAGATATACCTCGAAATCTCTATCGATACGCCTCCTTCCAAGGCTGACAAAACTGAGTGGAGGGTACATGTATCTGCACAACAAAAATGTACAGAAGAGTAGCGTGAGCACACCACGGCAGTGCTCAGTAAGTATCAAGACTAACTTCGGTGGAGTAGTGACGAGGAACAGTCAAGACACCTACCAGTCAATAAACAGTATAATCATAGGAACACCGGGAATGATATATAAATATGTAATGACTGCACAAAATGACCAATAATGCTGCAATCCATAATAAGGGAAAGGAACAACAAGTAACAACGAGAAAATTAATAACTGATGATGCATAACGACGGCAATTCAATATCCAAATCCTAAGATCACAACAAGGGAAAAGTAAGTCCATAATTTATATCCTACAAGGATGTTCACATAAGGTCTTATTCACTCTTTCCAAAATTCTCGGACAAACCACAACTCACAAAAATCCAACATCTGAAATCTAACACTTGGCATCTATGCCCCATCAGTCCCTCAGTCATGCTGACCACTAACCGGCTAACTATGGCCACTCTCACATATATAATGGATAAACCAGGGCGTACCTCCCTCCTTAGAAAAAACAAGAGCCATTTACCGCTAACGGGAGTATACAACTACGTGTATACTTGTGCAAGTGTTCTAACCAGAATTCTACCAACTAGTAACCATGAATGTGAGAACAAACAGCACGTACGATGTTACCTCACAATTTCAAGCGATAAAGCTCATACAGGTAAGCAACCCACAATCACAATAATAACAAAATAGAAATGCCTCCACAGGCCATCACAATTCATTACAATCAACCCCTGACATAGCCCACCTTGTTTCGCCACGTGTGCAATTAATGACATAATGAGTACTGCCTTATTTCGCCACACGTGCATTATAGTATTTCCCACCTTATTTTGCCACATGCGCAACCCATAAATAACCATATGAACTTATCCCGCCTTATTTTGCCGCATACACAATATGTCAGTCAATAACAGTATGGCACAACAAAGACCTCGTGCAAACCCTCAACAAAAATCGCACGGAAAAAACCTCGTGCATCACAATATCAACATCTGCACGGCAGAAAACCTCGTGCACCACAATATTAATAGTAGCACGGCAGAAACCTCGTGCATCACAATATCAACAATAGCACGACAGAAACCTCATGCATCACAAATATCAAGTACAACAGCAACAATTACAATATATACATGAACCAATAAGAGAATGAACTTTGATATTTCCGTTCACCAAAAGGCAGTACAACTAACTCACAAGGAATAACTGTAACAGAGAAAATACTAAGCACAACCAGGACAAGTCAACAAGGAATAAATGATAAGAAACAACGATTCCATAATACTCAGTTCAACAACAAAGAAGATAACAAGAACCAAATAATTATAATTAAGGAAATATCAACTAAACATAGAATATCTAACTTCTTTCCAATTAAGACCAATTAATTATACGAGAGATAAAAATAATGCTTTCCAAATAAAGACGAGCAGTTAAGAATAATAATGTGACTATAGAAGGGTAAGTGTCCACAATTAATCAAGTAAAAGTCAATTAGGCAACAAGAACAAACCAAACCGGGCAAATAAAATTCCAAGTAAGACATGTAAAGGTGAAACTAATAATAGAGAACTCAATCGTATCAAGAACAACTTCATTTCGGTAATTACAAGGATCTAAGAGCCTAAAAGGGGCAAATTGTTCATAAATAAATCCAAGTACATACTCGTCACCTTGCATACTAGGAATACAAGAAACAAAGAAGACTGAAGTCCTAAGGGGAAGTACCCCACACAAGGTTAGGCAAGATACTTACCTCAAACCGGTTAAAATCAACTAGCAACCCCGTTCTTGCCATGAATACTCGACTCCAAATTGCCCAAATCTATTCAATTCAATCACATATTATAAATAAGATCTCAAGTAACTGATTAGACTATTTAATTCAAGCTAAGACGCAAATTTAGGTAAAATAACCAAAACGCCCCTCCGGCCAACGTGGTCAAAACTCGGGGTTCGAACCAAAACCCAGTTACCTATTCCCCCACGAGCACAAGTATATGATTTGTTTTGAAATCGGACCTCAAATTGAGGTCCAAATCCCTAATTTTAGAAAAACCTAGTTTCTACCCAAAACATCTAATTTCACCCATGAAAATCATCGATTTTAAGAGGAAAAGATATTAAATGATGTAAAAGATTGAAGGAATTAAGTAAAAGTTGACTTACAAATGATTTGGAAGAAGTTGTGTCCTTGAAAAATCGGCTATAGGGTTTGGGTCTTGAAGGAATGGTGAAAAAATGACTAAGTAAAAAAATTGCTGGGTCTCTGATGTCGCAATTGCGAACTGGGGTTCACAATTGTGAACCCTGACCAAATGTGGGAAATGCGAAGCTGGGTTCGCATTTGCAAACCCTTACTAATTTGCCAGGTTTTGCATTTGCGAGCATAAAGATCGCATTTGCGATCAGCCTATTTCTGCATTTGTGAGCACAATGATCGCATTTGCGATCATGCTAAGAAATCTCTCGTTCGCATTTGCGAGAAAATGGATTGAATTTGCGATCATATGCCCAGGTCCAAGGCTTCGCATTTTCGACAGAAAGCTCGCATTTGCGAGCTCGCAACTGCGAGGCTTTTGTTTGCAAATGCAAAGATCACAGAAGCAAAATACCAAATTTTCTACAAGTCCAAAAATGCAATCCAACACCTATCCAAAACTCACGCGAGCCCTCGGGGCTCTAAACCAAATATGCACACAACCTCAAAAATATCCTACAGACTTACTCGCACAATCAAATTTCCAAAATAACATCACATATGTCGAATCAAGCTTCAAAACTCATGATTTCCTCCAAATTTTCATAAAACATCAAATTCCCATTTTAAGTCCGAAACACGTTAAAACGACGTCTGTTTTAAACCAAACTTTACAGAAAGTACTTAAACCATATATAAGACTTATACTGGGCACCAGAAACAAAATACGGGCCCGATACCATAATCTTTTAATCAAATTTCAATTCCAATTTCTTAATTATTTTCAGAAAATAATTTCACATAAAAATTCATTTCTCGGGCTTGGGACTTTGGATTTCAATTCCGGGCATAGCACAAATCCCATATTTCGTACGGGCCCTCCGAGACTGTCAATTTACGCTTCCGAGTCCGTTTACCCAAAAAGTTGACCGGAGTCAAATTTATTCAACTTAATATAAAAATTTAGCATTTTTCTCACTAAATTCATATCTAAGCTTTCCGGCGACGCGCCCCGATTGCGCATGCCAATCGAGGCAACCCCTGATGAGGTTTTCAAGGCCTTGAAAAAACAAAATAGGTAAGAAAACAAGTGATGACCACCTTGGGTCGTCACATTAAGACTCACAAGGAAGACCGAACCCTATGTGGGTTGCCTACGTATCCCACCCCAAAAGACGAGAATCAGGTATACGTAGTTCTGGATGATCAGATACATGCTAGAATTAAAAAAATAACTAATTTAGAGAAAATTTATTTTTTGTCTTTTTTTTTTGAAAAATAATGAAACATGTGGAATCTTTTGAATTTTCTTTTTCCTTTTTTTTTGATTTTTTGGAAAGTGATGAGAAAGTGCAAAAACTTTATGGATTTTCATATACTTTTTTTTTCGTATTTTTCTTAAACAAAAGTGAAAGAAAAAACATAACTGGGTCCTACTTGCTTTATTTTCGCACTTTATCCTATTTCCTTTCTCATTTACCCTTAGCAATCATTGGTCCTTCAAATGACCCTTTTGCCCTTGAAGAAATATAATGTGTAGCACATAGGATGCATCGGGATGATCTTTTATTTTTGCGTACACTTGTCCTAGAGAGACCCAAACCCTATGTTAAGTCCCCTAAGTCAAATGCATGTGATGCAAACAAACGTTCTTATTAGGGATCCGACATGAGGTTATGTTATTCTAAGTTTAAACCTGGGGTTGTGTTCTTGACCTGGCTTACCCGAGTAGATAACTAGAGCTGAAGAGGGGGCAACGTATCGGGAGCACGAAAGCATACCCGGCCTTGTTGCTGGCCCAACCTCGTTCTATTTGGTATAACTTCTACAGCAAAAGTAGGTCACGCAAACATGTGCACCATTTTT
This sequence comes from Nicotiana benthamiana, assembly GCA_034376525.1. Lineage (NCBI taxonomy): Eukaryota > Viridiplantae > Streptophyta > Magnoliopsida > Solanales > Solanaceae > Nicotiana > Nicotiana benthamiana. The sequence goes on from CM067326.1 coordinate 45,972,643, forward strand.
AGAAGACTCAGAGAGGTGGCGTAAGAGGACATTTTAATACGATTCAAATAATATCAAAGAAGTATATAAATGACAATTAGCATACTAGGTCCACAAAATGTAGTAATGTCAACAATAAATAAAGCTAAGTAAAAATCATATTAACAGGCTCAATCTAAATTCTGAACAAGAAGTTCTAGGTTGTTGTCCCTAGCAAAGTCACCAGAGTTGCCACACCTCCCTTTTCACACCCTGGAAGTGTATATAAGGGAGTTTTTTCTCAATTTAAGTGACAAAAGAAACAAAATTATTTATATTAATTCCAGAATCGCCACTTGGGATAATTTATGGTATCCCAAGTGGTTTAAAATCTCGAATCGAGAAAATTTGACTTTGTTTTACGGTCTGCGAACACAAATTCGGGTAAGGAATTTTGTTAACCCGAAAGAAGTTGATAGGCATTTCTGAGTTTCGTGGTTTAGAATGGTCGCTTTGATCATACTTGGCGTATTAAAATTCTTTAACTAAGCATTTTAGAACATATGTGCTTTCACCTCTTAAAAAAAAATTATCTTGAAACGAGTCACGTGTACTTGTACTCATTTGTTTGGCGCGTCAAAAATCATGTCACGCAAATGTATCCATAAGTAACAGAGCCTTATCATTATTAAAAAAGTTTAGTCAAAGTTGCGGAAACGTATACCTCGATTTATATTAGTTTTTAAGGAATCATAACTTTGTCACGCAAACGTATACATAATCACGATGATATACAAACTTAATGAAAAACTAGGAACATTCATTTTAGAAAATCCGCGATCATGTTTGGATGAGTACCAACTCAATAAAAACAGGAGAGACCTAAGTGATACAATTTTATACACAATGGCCAAATCGCCTGCATAAAAACACTATAACTACTTTTCATATTATCAAATTTCTCAAGTTACTACAAACTTTAATAATCTATTAAATGGAAATCCATTTTTTAACATGCTAATACAAAAATGAACAAAATGAGCATCTCGTAAGGAAAGTCGAAATCCATGGCGTAACTTCATCCCTTTAAGATTCACATGTGCATGATAGAAGAGAATAACAAGACTTATCTACTCCATTAAGAACAAGGCAAGAAAAACCACCGCAGACATGCTCACAACATTATCACATAAGCAATGAGTAAAAATAGGAGAAAACCAAACAAACAAATCAAATATATACACTGATTTCAGATCCGAAAAGCGAACAAATTGAAACACGGAACGAAGCTTGAACCACTGACCAGATCAGAAAACATGACGGCAACGGAAAACCCGAACCTCAAACAGCAGTCGCGCTCGTTATCTCCAAACGGATCTCACAAGAAATCTATTTTTGAAACCAGAGAATTGATTCAAACAGAGAAGCACGAACTAATCTTAACATGAGTACATCTAAGACATTAAAACAGATATTTTCGTGGGTACATCAATCCAGAGATCCTCGTTGGGGCTTTTTGGTTGCTCGTTTTCAGGGCTGAAGTGACAGATTTTCGAGGCTGAAACGGGCTGGTGGTGGTGGAGATTTTTGAGCTTGTTTCAGTCGCGTTCTTTGGTTGAGAAGGTGGAGATTTGCGTCTAGTTTTTGGGAATTTTAGGGAGCTTGATGTTAATGATGGTGAAAGTGGAAGAAGAAAGTCAAGGGTGTCTTATTTTTTGTACTGAGGCCGATGGGTTTTTTGGTCGCTGGTGGAAGTCGGCGGCAGAGGCTGTTGGCGTCAAAGGTTTGATAATGGGGGGTCTGTACTGATGTTGGTAGCGTTCAAAGGTTGAATGAAGATCAAAATCGAGAGGTGGGGGGTTGGGGGGGGGGGGTCTCCTTGATGAAACGGCGGAACCCCTCTTTAAGGTCTAGGGTCTAGTTGGTTTTACAAAATAGTTTAGGTTAAGATCAAACCTAAAAATTAGGCCAAAGACTAAAAAAAGATTACAAAATTCATAAAAATGGGATAAATCAACCCAAAACTAACTCTTCTAAAAATTATACACAATTTATATTATAAAAATATAAGGCTAATCTTAATTAATTAAAATAGAAAGTATTATGTTGTGAGACTATTTTGGTGCTTTTTTGAAGATTATATAAAAAATAAAAATTCTAGTAAAATAGTATACTACAAAACATTAACGAAATTATTTTGTAAATTTTATTTTTTATGATAAAATAAAGTAAAAGAGTCAAAACTAGTTGAAATAACTATATTAGACCTAAACTAAATATTTAAATGCTAAAATATGTAAAATCTTGAGGAGGGTCAAAAATCACATTTCTACACCGGTGTATTATGCAAGCAAAACAATGAATGATGCTCAAGTGAACTACACGGTGACGGAAAAAGAATTGTTGGCAATTGTGTTTGCAATGGAAAAGTTTAGGCCTTATCTCGCGGGTGCCAAGGTGATAGTTCATACTGATCATGCAACACTCCGCTACTTGATGACGAAGAAGGATTCCAAAGCTCGGTTGGTGAGATGGTTCTTATTGCTCCAAGAGTTTGATATTGAGATTGTGGACTGAAAAAGGTGTGAAAACCAAGTGGCAGACCACTTGTCTTGTTTGGAGGCCTCGAAATTAGTCATTCGTTCCCTGATGAGAAACTCCTTTCGATATTGGTGATAACATGCCTTGGTTTGCAGATGTTGCCAATTTCCATGTGACCGGTATTGTTTTGTGTCCGCTCTCTTTTAACCAAAGGAAGAAGCTCAAACGGGATATCTTGGACTACTACTAGGATGAGCCTTACTTGTTCAAAATCACTAATGATGGTGTGATCCGGAGATGTGTTCCGGAGGAGGAGAAATTGAGTATTGTGGATGCTTGTGATTCCTCTCCCTACAGTGGTAATCATGGTGAGGCGAGGACATCTTCAAAAGTTCTTAATTATGGTTTTTACTGGCCTACATTGTACAAGGATTGAAGTGATCTTGTGAAGAGGTGTGACGAATGTCAAAGAGTGGGTATAATTTCAAAGAAGGATAAGATGCCTCTCACACTATTCTCAAGGTTGACATCTTCGATGTGTGGGGCATTAATTACACGGATTCGTTTGTAAGTTCTTGTGGCAATATGTACATTCTTGTAGCCGTTGATTATGTTTCAAAGTGGGTTGAGGTCGTGGCTTACTCAACAACGAGGCCCAGAGTGTTGTGTCATTTCTCAAGAAGAGTATCTTTACTCGGTTTGGCACTCTCAAAGCAATCATTAGTGATGGAGGGTCTCATTTTTGCAATAAGGCATTTGACACTTTGCTTGTTAAGTATGGTGTCAATCACAAGATTTCTACCCTTTACCATCCTCAAGCTAATGGGCAAGTTGGAATCTTCAACAAGGAGATCAAGAATATATTGTCAAAGACGGTCAACGAAAATAGGACCGATTAGTTAAAGAAATTGGATGATGCTCTTTGGGCTTATAGGACTGCTTACAAGACTCCTATTGGTATGTCTTCGTACCGGTTGGTGTTTGGAAAAGCTTTCTATCTACCAGTTTGAGTTAGAGCACAAGGCAATGTGGGCTTTGAGAAAGTTAAATCTTGAATGGGATGTGGCAGCAAATCTTTGGGTGGAGTAGCTTAATGAGCTTGGTGAGTCCGGTTTCATGCCTGCTCCAGTTTGTCCTTGTATAAGAACAATATGAAATACCTTCATGACAAGTATGATCGTGGAAAAGAGTTCAAAATAGTTGATTTGGTTCTCTTGTTCAATTCCCGGTTACGACTGTTTTTGGGAACACTTAAATAAAAATGGAGTGGACCTTTTGAAGTGGTGCTTGTGACTTCGTTTGGTGCTCTTGATTTGTAAACAAAAAATGGTGAGATCTTTAGACTTAATGGGCATGGAGTCAAGAATTATCTTCGCAAGTTTGATGACATCCACGTGGTAGCATTGATCCATCTCTAGTGATTGATGGTAACTTGCATCGTGTCATGACATTAAATCAGGCTCTTCATGAGAGGTAACCCATGTGTTTTTCCTTTTGTTTTTCTATGATTTTCTTCTTAGCGTATAATTTTCTTTGAACTGACTGGTTTTGAGATGTGTATAGGGATGTTTGATGCAGTGCAAGAGTAATTTGAAAAAATTTGGACTCTCTGAAGTTTCAACCGCAGCCTTGTCCATTTTTTGTGCTCGCGGTGGCCTTACAACGGTTATGGAAATTGATCGTAATCAGCGATGCTAAAAGGTCCAAAATGGGGTTCTCCTATGTTTCAACCGCAACTTATAGTGCATTTTTCGCAGTCCGTGGTGGCTTACTGCTGTCGCAGAGCAGTTTTTGCGGTCTGTGGTGGTCTCGTAGCAACAGCTCTTCTGAATTTCACAACCAAGGTCCGTGATGCATTTACCGCGACCGCGGTAGGTAAGAATTAGTGGGTCCTAGGGGCTTGTCTATGAATATAACCTCAGGGCCCCCTTTTATACTTTTCTCTCTTGGCATCCTCATACATCATAAACTACTGTTCGCTCAAGCCCTAGCTTGCACAAACACAAGAAATGAGTTGCATTTGTTTCACATTTCACATCTGGTAATTTCAATCAACCCTTAGTCTTTAATTTTGTTCTTATTGTCTTTTAAATTGATAGTTATTCCTTCCTCTTTTCTTTTTTTCTTTTAAATTTCACCTTAGGGTTTCTTCGTGTTAATGAAAATTGGGTTTAAATGGGTTAGAACTAGTTATTAACTACCTAGTGGGATGGATAATGTGTTGTTGATGCTAAATGCTTGAAAATTAGAAACCCTAGGTCCGATTAGCCCTAATTTGCTTACCGCGACCGCGGTTCATTTTCTGTGGTCGATGGTCAATTGTGTGAAGGTGTGCATGTTGAGTCCTGGTATCTCTCCGTGACCATTATGGATTTTCTGCGATTTGCAATGGTAAAGTTCAGAGAGGTAATTTTTAGGCACTGCAGCCGTGCTTGATTTTTCGTGGTCCGCGGTGCCTTACCGTGGTTGTTCTTCTTTTTTCGTGGTCTGTATTGCTACTAAATCAGAGAGTGGGCCCCATAACACTATGACCGCGGTGCATTTTTTTGCAGTCCACAATGCAGTCTTGCAGCCGCAATGCATTTTCTGTGGTTCGCACTCTGATTTTTCTACTGATATTCTGCACTACTTCTTCTGGTATTGATACTAACAATATTCATCTGATTATACTTACAGACAATGGTTAAATTCAAAGGAGGTGCTGACAAACAAAAAGAAAGAGGGGAATCCTCGCGGGTTAAGGGAGGAGGAATGATCAAATTGACCCCACAAGTTCGGAAAGCAAACCAGAAAACTCATCAAAGCTGCAGAGGAATGATCAAATTGACCCCACAAGTTCGGAGAGAAAACCAGAAAACTCATCAAAGCTGCAGATAAATCTGTTTCCCATTCTGAAGGAAGTGAGTATGTGCCCTCCTGGGAGGCATCAGAATCTAACTCAGTGACAGAGTATGTACCCGACCTCCCGGAAAGACATGGGTTGAGAGATATACCTACCCATCCAGACTCTCCTACTGATCGTGCTCCAATTCAAGTTTTTTGTGAGTCGTCTGTGGGCTCAACAGAGAGTAGTGACAGTGAAACCTATACTTCACCTAAAACTTTGTCACATGGAGAGGATCCCGTCGATGATGAGGTAGCAGATAAAGAAGGAGGGGGTGTGCCCCAACTCGGGGTGTGGAAAGAACTAGAAACCCCGAGGTGTGGTAAAAGCGGTTTGTCAGTGAGTTGGCTTATCACAAGTTTAAGGAATGGTGGCCTCTAACGTCGGTTATTCATGATGGCCAGTTCATAGAGAGGGATCTCCGGCCAACCAAGCCCAACGTGAAACTACAATTCAATGAACAAGTGGGGTGGGATTACTTCACCAGTAGGGTATCAGAGGCAAATGAGGACTTACTCAAAGCGTTTTACGCTAATGCATCCCACATCAAGAAGGACGCCAAAGTGATTAAAGTGCGGAACTTAAAAGTGATGTTCAATGGGAAGACAACAACTGAATATCTGGGCTTTAACGAGGAAGATGAATCATTGTACTTGGAGAAGTTGTCACTTGATAAGGCAGGCTGTCCATGGTTGGTATCATATATGGCTCTCCCGGGTGTTAGAAAATACGCTTAACGCTAGAGGGGGGGGGTGAATAGCGTTATAATAAAATTTAGCGTAAACTTGCGGAAATTAAAATTTGCAGGAAGTAAATAAGTGCGATGAATAATAACTTACACACAGATATATCCTGGTTTACCACAACATGTGGCTAGTCCAGTCCCCGAGAGACTCTCTCGAGATTTTCCACTAACTTGTCAAGCTTCCGGGTGCTTAACAAACCTTTACAACTTGAGGACGCAAGCCTCAACACCTTTGCTCGGAGTTACAACACTCCAAGACTTCAACCAAGGAAACACAAGTTCCTTACAACAAGAGAATCACAATTCTCTTCCAAGTGTACAAACACTAAAACACTCAAACAATATACTCCTATATGAGTAGGTATGAGTAAAAAGAAATAAGCTCTAGATCACAACAACTTTGGACAAGAATATGGCTCTCAAAAGCTTTATGAAATTGAATATAAAATGATAAACAAAAGTGTGCAAGCATATAGCAATGTAATGATCAGTTGTAGTATGTTGTTGTGTTTAAAACACTGAAATGAAGCTGTATTTATAGTTGAAAAACTTGGCATTACCGTTGCCTAATTGCCAATTAAGAGTTGCTGATTTTACTCACTGACAATCGATTGTCAAACCCCAACAATCGATTGTCTGCCAGTCAGACCAAAATTCAATCCCAGATTTTACGCTTGATAATCAATTACTTACAATCCATAATCGATTACTGGCAACGTTCAAAAAATCCTTTCCAGATTTTACCACAAACAATCGATTGTCCAGAATCAACAATCGATTACTCAGCAACGTTCAAAAAATCTTTTCCGGATTTTAATCAAAACAATCGATTATACAAAATCAATAATCGATTACCCAATAACGTTCAAAAAATCTTTTCCGGATTTTAATCAAAACAATCGATTATACAGAATCAATAATCGATTACCTGACGGTATTTGAAAACTTTACGACAACGGTCAGCTTCACAATCGATTGCACAAAGTCAACAATCGATTACTTATCAGTTTTTGAAAAATATTTTAGACACAGTCTCTTTGACAATCGATTGTCCAATGTAACAATCGATTATTTAATAAATTTGAAAATCACTGAAAGACACTGTCTCAACATAATCGATTAGCATTAGTTCATAATCGATTATTCTGAGTTTTGAAAAACTTTGATGGACACTGCCTCAGTCACAATCGATTGTCATGCAGGTTTGAAAAACCTGATGCTCACTGTCTTACTCACAATCGATTGTCATTAGTTCACAATCGATTGTCATGCAGTCTTGGTTTAAAACAATCGATTATCATAAGTACATAATCGATTATCTTAGTCCAGATTTTTAAGGCATGTCTAAAAATTATTTTGACTACTGTAAATATGCATGATTTAAAATCATTTGACATTAAATTAAATATGCATGATTTTGGAAAATAGTTTTATGAGAGAAGCCATGTTACGAGTCAAGTTGTAGGATCAAGATCACAATTAAGAATGACTCAATTAAACTATAAAACTTTGTCTTGAGCTTGAATCTCGTTGTATATCAATTGTGCGCTTGTTTCTTGAACTTCGTCATATATCAATTTTCGCTTCGTTTGTCATTCATCAAAACCTATACAAAAGAACACACGTTTTAGTATATTGCATTGAGAACGTGTTTCCAACAATTTCCCCCTTTTTGATAATGGCAAACATTAAGCAGGATATGCAAGACAAGCAATTTATATTGACGATTCAAGACAAGTATATACATGCAACAAGTATGTAATTCGTTCCCCCTCAATTTGAGAATTCCCCCTCAATTTAAGCTTATAATTTGAGAGTGCATCATACAGTGCATCATACCCATTATCTTCCCCCTTTTGCCATTAGCAAAAATAATAATAAGATGCCAAAGATGAAATAAACCTTGTTTATTTATTAAAAGAAATTACAGCAACATCAACCCGAATAATAGCAACATAATCGATTATTGATACGAAATAATCGATTTTTAGACGACGGAAACCGATTGTTGTATGTCAAGCTTTATAATTCCCCTTTCCTTTGGGGCGATACCTGCAAAAATCGTTAGACGTTTCCGACGCTCAAGTTAGAAATCATGTAACAAAAAAAATGCAATGCATGACTTAGATCAACGTGGAGTCAAGGATCCCGAGTTCACTGCGAATTCGGAAGAAGGACTCTTTCACTAAAGGCTTTGTAAAGATGTCTTCCAATTGGTTTTTGGTTTCAACAAATTCAATTTCGACATCGCCTTTGAGAACGTGATCTCTAATAAAATGATGTCTAATTTTAATGTGTTTCGTTCGCGAATGAAGAACGGGGTTCTTCGTCAAGCATATGGCACTAGTATTATCACATCTAAGAGGGATATGATCAAGACTTAGGCCATAGTCCAAGACTTGTTGTTTCATCCATAGGATTTGAGCGCAACAACTCCCCGCGGCTACATATTCAGCTTCGGTTGTGGACAACGCAACACTTACTTGTTTCTTGCTAAACCAAGAAACGAGAGAGCTACCGAGCAAATGGCAAGTGCCACTAGTGCTCTTGCGGTCCAATTTGCATCCAGCAAAATCGGAGATGGAATAGCCAACAAGTTGGCATGAAGAGCCTTTGGGGTACCATAGACCCACATTTGTAGTACCAACAAGATACCTTAAAATCCGTTTTACCGCAGTAAGGTGAGACTCCTTCGGACACGATTGATAACGAGCGCATAAGCACACGCTAAACATGATGTTCGGACGACTAGCAGTAAGATAAAGAAGAGAGCCAATCATACCTCGATACTTTTTGGTATCGACTTCCTTACCTTTCTCATCTTTGATCTTTGTCTAGATGATCGGATGTGCTCATGGGAGTTGCCATTTCTTTTGCATTGTTCATCTCAAATCGTTTCAGCAATTCTTTGCAATATTTGGCTTGACAAATGAATGTACCTTCTTTGATTTGCTTTACTTGTAATCCCAAAAAGAATGTTAACTCACCCATCATAGACATCTCAAATTCGCTTGTCATTAAATCGGAAAATTCCTTGCATAAAACATTGTTAGTAGCACCAAATATAATATCATCTACATATATTTGAACTAACAAAATATCATTGTTTTTATGCTTAACAAAGAGAGTTGTGTCAACTTTCCCCCTAATGAAATCATTTTCCAAAAGAAACTTACTTAATCTTTCATACCAAGCTCGGGGAGCTTGTTTTAAACCATAAAGAGCCTTTTTGAGTTTGAAAACATGATCGGGAGATTTAAAGTTTTCAAAGCCGGGGGGTTGTTCAACATAAACTTCTTCTTAAATAAAACCGTTTAGAAAAGCACTTTTCACATCCATTTGATATAAATTGAAATTCATAGAAGAGGCAAATGCAAGCAATAAGCGAATTGCTTCTCTAGCTACGGGAGCATAGGTTTCCTCATAGTCAATACCCTCTTCTTGATTATAGCCTTTTGCTACAAGCCTAGCTTTGTTTCTAGTGATTATACCATTTTCATCTAGTTTATTGCGAAAAACCCATTTCGTACCAATTATGGTATGACCTTAGGGTCTTGGCACCAAATCCCAAACGTCATTGCGTTCGAATTGGTTAAGCTCCTCTTGCATTGCCAAGGTCCAAAATTCATCCCCAATTGCTTCTGAGATGGTTTTGGGTTCAATATGAGAAACAAAAGCAGTATGTTCTAAGGTATTTTTGAGAGAGTTTCGGGTACTTACCTTGTCTCCAACGTTGCCAATTACCTGTTCGAGAGGGTGATCTTTGATTGTCCTCCACTCGTTAGGCATATTCATTTCTTTTTCCAATTGTGGCGCTTCTTCCGTTGGTTGTTCCTCAGTTTCATCTTTATGTTCCTTGGGTGGTTCCTCTTGTATTTTGTCTTTCAAGCTGTCTAAGATACCTGCAAGATCAAAACCGGAACCCTTTCTCGCCAAGCGAGCATTATTTTCGGAAAATACAACATGAGGGGATTCCTCCACAATTTGGGTTCTTTTATTAAAGACCCTATATGCTTTACTACGTGAGGAATATCCAATGAAAATACCTTCATCCGACTTAGCATCAAATTTACCCAATTGGTCTTTGCCATTGTTATGAACAAAACATTTGCAACCAAAAACTCTAAAATGGGAAATATTTGGTTTTCTACCCTTAAAAAGTTCATAGGGGGTTTTCATGAGTATCGGCCGAATTACTACTCTATTTAGAACATAGCAAGCGGTACTCACGGCGTCCGCCCAAAACTGTTTGGGTATCTTTGCTTCGTCGAGCATGGTTCTAGCCATCTCTTCGAGACACCTATTTTTCCTTTCCACCACCCCATTTTGTTGTGGAGTACATGGAGCGGAAAAGGTATGCTCGATTCCGAGTTCGTCACAAAAGTCCGCAAAGAGATTGTGATCAAACTCTCCCCCATGATCACTTCTAATTGAAGTGACGGTTGTTTCTTTCTCATTTTGAACACGCTTAAGAAAATATTTAACATTTTGAAAAGCATCACTTTTATTGGCAAGAAATAAAGTCCAAGTAAATCTCGAGTAATCATCAACAATCACAAAAGCATATCTATTTCTTCCTAGACTTTCAATGCGAGAAGGACCAAATAAATCCATATGAAGCAATTGCAATGGTCTAGAAGTTGAAATAATGGTTTTAGATTTGAAAGATGCTTTTGTTTGCTTCCCCTTTTGACACGAGTCACAAATAGAGTCATTTTCAAATTTTAAATTGGGAAGACCAACAACTAAGTTTTGGGAAATCAATTTGTTCAAAAGATGCATATTGATATGTGCTACTCTACGATGCCATAGCCAAGTATCATCCTCTTTACTCATTAGACAATCAACATAATCGGGTGAGGATTTAGCAAGATCAACCATATAAATGTTATCCACTCTAAAACCACGGAGGATAATTTTGAAATCACTACGTCTGAACACTAAGCATTCATCCGAATCAAATAAAGCAAGATTTCCCTTGTCACACAATTGGCTTATTCTCAAGAGATTATGCTTTAATCCTTTAACAAGTAATATATGCTTAATAGAGGATTTTTCATCCTTACCGACCGAGCCGATGCCGATGATCTTTCCTTTATTGTTATCACCGAAGATAACACTTCCTCCTTCTTTGTGCTCTAATTGAAGGAATTTGGATTCATCTCCCGTCATATGCTTGGAGCATCCACTATCAAGGTACCATAGTACACTTGATCCCTTCAAGCACACCTACAAAACAAATTAATGTTCTTTAGGTACCCATGCCATCTTGGGTCCTTGGGGGTTAGGCATATTATAATGATGCGATTGAGTAATATGTCTATGACGTGTAAAGCATGCAGGAGCAATATGACCAATACGTCTACAATAATGACAAGTCACATTAGGGTTATGCATCCTTCTAGGTTCATAGTAACTAGACGGATGAAAATTTCTTACTCTATTTTGAACACTATGACTATTTCGCATTTCATAAGAGTTATTTCTCCTACTATGAGCTCTAGGATGGGCAGCATTTCTAGAGTGATTGTTTCTCGGTTGAGGGCCATTGCTAGGTCTTCTAAGGGGTTCAAAATTTGGCCTAAAATATGCATCATTTCTAGGGTGACTATTTCTAGGTGGTAAGTCATTCCTAGGTCTTCTAAAATGTTCAGCATTTTGTCTAGCATGCATATTGGCTCTAGAGTTGTTGTTTCTAGGATAAGCATTTCTATTGTTAATCCTAGGTTGAGCTTTAGGTTGTTGGGGTTTAGCGTCAACCTTTTCTTCATTCTTAAAGCCTATTCCATGCTTGGTTGATTTCAAGTTAACAAGAACATCATTCAAGTTTTTGTGCGAAGAATTAAACTTATCTAATGTGCCTTTAAGCCTACTTACTTCATTCTTAAGAAGCAAACAAGAAGTGCAATTTCTAGTAGAGCTTTCGGGCTTATCGGAACTTCTTTTTCCAAAAAACTTGTTTTCCTCTTTCAGCTTCTCATTTTCTAAAACCAGTTTATCTAAATCCTTTTCTTTTAAAGAAAGCTGTTTTTGAAAATCTTTTTCTTTTAGAGAAGCATTTTCTTTTACGCTTTTGACTATTTTTGAAGCTTTAATAAATTTAGTATATAATTCATCAAAAGCAGTTCGCATTTCATCAAGAGTAAAGAAGTTTTGAGACGAAATTTGACATACCTCGTCTTTGTTATCTTCTTGTGCCATGAGGTAAAGATTTGCTGCTTCGTCTTCTTCTCCTTCGCTTGACTCATCTCCGGAGTCACCTCCCCAAGAAATATATGCGCGTTGCTTTTTAAAAGGTTTCTTTTCTTTCTTGAGGTTTGGGCAATTTGACTTGATGTGCCCGGTTTCTCCGCATTCGTAGCATTTTATTTCTCCTTGCTTTTTCCCTTTGCGTTCATACTCCTTGCGCATGAACTTTTGAAATCTTTTGATAACGAGTCCAAACTCGTTGTCTCCTTCCTCATCAATTTGCGGTTGACTTGTGCTCGCCTTTAGAGCTATTCTTTGCCTCCTTTGATCATCAACAAGAGGGTTAAGAATAGTAGATTCATAGGTCTTGAGATTACCTCTTAATGCGTCAATTGTGACATTTGAGACGCCGATGGATTCTTGGATTGCGTCGGCCTTTGATCGCCATGCCGGAGTTAGACTTCTAAGGATCTTCCGTACAAGTTCTCTATCCGTGAATGTCTTTTTGAGGGCATGTAGATCATTTATGATTATTGAAAATCGTTCAAACATTTCGTCCACCTTTTCTCCTTCCTTCATGTGAAATAATTCTTAAGCATGGGTTAGGAAATCAATTTTTGCTTCCCTTACCTGATCCGTTCCTTCGTATGTAACTTCTAGCTTGTCCCATCTCCTTTGCTGTTGTGCAACACAATATTTTGCTGTAATCGTCAGCATTAACAGCACAATATAATAAGTTTATTGCTTTAGCATTATTTTGGACCTTTCGGATGTCATCCGCGTCATACTCATCCTCAGACTTGGGAACCCATTCATTTTCCACCTTCTTGGTTGGAATTTGATTTCCCTTTGTAAACACCTTCCAAAGGTGAAAACGGTTGGATTGAACGAAGATCATCATCCTCTCCTTCCAGTACGTGTAATTTGTACCATTGAATAGAGGTGGTCGTGTGGAGCACTGTCCTTCATCAATTCCTGCAAAAGAGTCACGAGTAGAATCCATGGATGGTTCTCTCAAACTGTTAAGTCTTCAGAGAGTATGGCTCTGATACCAATTGTTAGAAAATACGCTTAACGCTAGAGGGGGGGGGGGGTGAATAGCGTTATAATAAAATTTAACGTAATCTTGTGGAAATTAAAATTTGCAGGAAGTAAATAAGTGCGATGAATAATAACTTACACACAGATATATCCTGGTTTACCACAACGTGTGGCTAGTCCAGTCCCCGAGAGACTCTCTCGAGATTTTCCACTAACTTGTCAAGCTTCCGGGTGCTTAAAAAACCTTTACAACTTGAGGACGCAAGCCTCAACACCTTTGCTCGGAGTTACAACACTCCAAGACTTCAACCAAGGAAACACAAGCTCCTTACAACAAGAGAATCACAATTCTCTTCCAAGTGTACAAACACTAAAACACTCAAACAATATACTCCTTTATGAGTAGGTATGAGTAAAAAGAAATAAGCTCTAGATCACAACAACTTTGGACAAGAATATGGCTCTCAAAAGCTTTATGAAATTGAATATAAAATGATAAACAAAAGTATGCAAGCTTATAGCAATGTAATGATCAGTTGTAGTATGTTGTTGTGTTTAAAACACTGAAATGAAGCTGTATTTATAGTTGAAAAACTTGGCATTACCGTTGCCTAATTGCCAATTAAGAGTTGCTGATTTTACTCACTGACAATCGATTGTCAAACCCCAACAATCGATTGTCTGCCAGTCAGACCAAAATTCAATCCCAGATTTTACGCTTGATAATCGATTACTTACAATCCATAATCGATTACTGGCAACGTTCAAAAAATCCTTTCCAGATTTTACCACGAACAATCGATTTTCCAGAATCAACAATCGGTTACTCAGCAACGTTCAAAAAATCTTTTCCGGATTTTAATCAAAACAACCGATTATACAAAATCAATAATCGCTTACCCAATAACGTTCAAAAAATCTTTTCCGGATTTTAATCAAAACAATCGATTATACAGAATCAATAATCGATTACCTGATGGTATTTGAAAACTTTACGACAACGGTCAGCTTCACAATCGATTGCACAAAGTTAATAATCGATTACTTATCAGTTTTTGAAAAACATTTTAGACACTGTCTCTTTGACAATCGATTGGCCAATGTAACAATCGATTATTTAATAAATTTGAAAATCACTGGAAGACACTGTCTCAACATAATCGATTACCATTAGTTCATAATCGATTATTCTGAGTTTTGAAAAACTTTGATGGACACTGCCTCAGTCACAATCGATTGTCATTAGTTCACAATCGATTGTCATGCAGGTTTGAAAAACCTGATGCTCACTGTCTTACTCACAATCGATTGTCATTAGTTCACAATCGATTGTCATGCAGTCTTGGCTTAAAACAATCGATTATCATAAGTACATAATCGATTATCTTAGTCCAGATTTTTAAGGCATGTCTAAAAATTATTTTGACTACTGTAAATATGCATGATTTAAAATCATTTGACATTAAATTAAATATGCATGATTTTGGAAAATAGTTTTATGAGAGAAGCCATGTTACGAGTCAAGTTGTAGGATCAAGATCACAATTAAGAATGACTCAATTAAACTATAAAACTTTGTCTTGAGCTTGAATCTCGTTGTATATCAATTGTGCGCTTGTTTCTTGAACTTCGTCATATATCAATTTTCGCTTCGTTTGTCATTCATCAAAACCTATACAAAAGAATACACGTTTTAGTATATTGCATTGAGAACGTGTTTCCAACACCGGGCACCACCCCAGCATGGTTGACATTAGGATTGCAATCTTGAGGAAAACCCTAAACTTTGAGGTGAATGGATGAGAGACTTTGTCTGCAGCAGCCTAGACCCTACTACCAATGAAAACTCCATGCCGGTCTCCTGGGTTATATTGGTGGCAGCTATTATGGTAGGGTTCCCAATCAATGTCGGGAGACTTATGTCTAGGGTGTTCACTAGGGTGGTCATGAGGGTGACAAATCATACCCCTTCCCCAACTTCCTTACAATATATTTGGAAGACCAAGATGTAGAAAAAAGGAAATTTGACGTGCAGGTGAAACCCAAGATGCCCTTTTCATGGTACAGCCTCAAGGCTGATCACAACCCCAAAGCCAAAGATTCCAAAGGCAAAGCCACTACTTCTACTGGTTAGTCTGAAGAGCCCGTAGTAGTAGCCCCTTCTTCTCAGCCTCCCACTGCCATACCAGAGCCTGCCTCCGGACCCTCTACTTCCACCCTCGTGATATTCCTTTCTCCTCAGACTACCCATTGACTGCCCATAGATTGAGCGAAACACTCTCTAGTATCAATAACTGGATGCATGCAGCAACTTCTAAGATGTCTCTCCTATCTAGTTTATAGCCCAGTCAGTGCCCCCACAGGTGCCAGCTTCGGTAGAGGAGACTCTCAAGGAGCTTATGGATAACCACAAGAATCTCCTTGATAACCAAAAGCTAATAATGAAGGCTCTTGCTGATCAAGGGGAAAGTCTTAAGGAGCTATGCAAGAGCATGAAGAAGCTGAAGAAGATGTTGGCCTTGAAGGAGTCGGTTAAGGAACTGAGGGAAGAAGTGGAGAAGATGAAAGCAGCTGACCACTTTCCTTGGAGCTGCTAATACATAATCAGCCTCCAGCAGCTCAGACAATGCAGGTGTCAGAGTAGGAGATTTAGAGAGCTCTAAAGAGGAGGAAGATGATACCTCAGGTGGATAATGTTGAGATTTAGTTGGATGAGACAGAGGTAGTTTTCTCAACCTAGCCATAGGCCCCGGGGGCAGCTGATCCAGGTGCCTAACCACAGGATCCGGTGCCACCACAGGACCCCATGTAGACGGAGGATCCATAGGGAGTTTTCTTTACTCTCTATCTTTCTTTTGAGCTTATTTTTGTCTAGTTAGCATTGAGGACAATGCTAGCTTTCATTTGAGGGGGTAGGCCTTACTTTGATATTTTTGATGACTTGGATTGTAATTATGACACTATTTCCTTTCTTTCTGCTTATGTTTTACCTTTGGTATGTATATAACTTTACCTTTTATTTTACTTTTCATTATTGTTCTACTTTGGTCTTTATATAAAGTTATTCTCATGTATATATTCATCCCCTCTTATGTATATTAATCTAAATTCCCCCTTTTGTACATATTCAATTTACTTTTAGCGTTTTACTTTATAGCTTCATTTGTAATTTCCTTAATAGTATAGCTCCTTATTTCATTTAGTACCTTTTTATTTTACAATTTTGTGTGATCAATAAGCCTTTGGTTTTGTTAATGCCATATTTCTTTCCAAAGTTGGAGTTTGTGTGAACCAGGTGGCTCTTCCTCATGATAGATGAAATGACAACCTTCTTAAGGGTTTGTGTCTGTTTTTCTTTTTATTTTTGTGTAAATAGTAGTTAGTGAGCAATGGTGCCTCAGGCAATACTTCACTTGGTCCTAACACATTTACCTTTGACCTTATGTTAAAAATAAATTTTTGTTTATAGAATGGTGATAGTTGTGACCTTGAGACTTTTGTGTTGGCTAAACAATCATCAAGTGGATTCTCAAAAATATTATATTGCTCAAATTGCATCTAAGGCCATTGTGGGCTCCTGACTCTATTTCCTTAAGAAATACTATAGTTTGTGCGGTACGGTATTGATTTGCAAGTCCAAGTCCCATGCCAATGAGTCTAGAACCCATGAATAAGAAATTCTAAGTGAAGCTTTATTTGAGAAGTGATTATTACATCTCCTTGATCCTAATTGAGACTTGAAAACATCCATAGCCTTCCAATGATGATATCCCTAGTCAACCCTTTTGAGCCATAACCCTTATTCTTTCAATAACCTTGTTACAAGCCTTTATCATTCTAAAATGATCCTCTCTTGGCATGCTATCTTTCCTTAACACAAGGCAAAAATATAAGTTTGGGGAGAGAGACAAGGAATGCAAAAGTGATAAAAGGTAAAAAATGAAGAAAAGGAAAGGTGAAAAGAGAAAATAAAAGAAAGGACATTAAAAGTCAAAAAGAAAGTGAACAATGTAGAGGAAATGAAGTGATTCAATGAAAACAAAATATGAAAGGCACGAAGAGTTGGAAAGGAGAAAAAGACTTGAAATGTACAAGAAAGAGTTACAGAGTGTCTCTCTAACCCCTAAAGAAGTCAATGACTCAAAGGGTGTGTTTGGTACGAAGGAAAACATTTTCCAGAAAATATTTTCTAATTTTTCCATGTTTGGTTGGCTTAAATGTTTTGGAAAATATTTCCCTTTTCATTTTCCTCAAATTGGAGGAAAATATTTTCCTTACCAAGAGAAGGAAAATATTTTCCAAAGCTTCTTCTCAACCTTTCCCGCCCTCACCAACCCACCTCACCCCCTCTACAAAAAAAAGATTTTTTTCAAATTTCAGTTTTTCCACTACTCCCTACTACCCTTACATCCCCCCTCCCCCCCACAAAAAATATATTTTTACCTTAATTTTTTTGTACAAATTTCTGTTTTTTTATTTTTCTGCACCACCCACCACCCACCACCCACCCACCTACCCCCACCCCCGAAAAAAAATTTTTATATATATTTTTCAGTTTTAATTTATTATTTATCGATTTAAAGGCTTAAAATTTTACAAGTTCCAAAATTATGAGTTCGGAGGTTTATGTGTTTGGGAGTTTACGAGTTTAGAGATTATAAAGTTTACGCATTCGAAATTTCGCGGTTTTAAAAGTTTAGCGGTTCGAATGTTTATGAAATTTTTAGGTCCGCAACGTTGTTGGTCTAAAAGTTTATGCTTCATATTTATTATATCTAAATTATTTATGAATACTTTTGAGAAGTCATTTTCCTTAATTTGCGTACCAAACAATGGAAAATGAATAAGATTACTACTTGTTTTCCAAGAAAATATTATTTTGGAAAACATTTTCCACGGAAAATATTTTTCTTTATTCCAAACACACCCAAAGAGTCAAGAAAATATGTGCCAAACTGAAGCAAATGAAGGGCTTAAGGGAAGATGAAACCTTCTTAGACCAATATATTCTAACCTGAACCAAATGCCTTCATTACATTACCACAAAAGCCCTATATGATCTTAAGTTGGCTGAGCTTACATTAGTGATGATTCACATATGGGGAAAGCTTATGGTACTTAGAGCCGGATTTGTGACCTTGCTTTGAGAGAGATGAATGTGCTTCCCACAATTCTCGTTCTAAGTGCTACCATCTAAAAGTGAGGTTTGCTTATGGAGAGTTGAGGAGTATGAGTTTGGGTTCCACAACAACTAGTGTAACTGAAAGAGCTTCCTTGATGAGTTGAGTCAACTCTTGATGCTTTTGTGTCGCAATATAGCCATGGTGCTAAATGGTTGTGTATTGTTGATAATGCATTTGAGTTGAGGGTAATTGTTAGTCTCAACTGATTCTTGATGAGGTTAATTTAAGACAGCTGAAATTTTCCTTTCTTTTATTTTGAGGTGATGAGAATTACTTTCTTTGCTTGAGGACAAGCAAACGCCTAAGTTCGAGGGAGTTAATAACTAGGGATTCTAGTCTATTTGATGCTTCTTTTTTTCTTGAGTTTTGGACTAAAATGTGCATAAATATTCCAAAAATCTAACTTGTGGTGCTTTTTTGTAGATTTTGGTCAAAAGAAGACAAGGATGTCATAATAAGCTCAAAAGGAGTAAAACCTGCACAAGTGTAAAGCCAAGTGAAAGCAGCGCTATAGTAGAAAATCTACCGTGGATGCAAAAGGCACACCGCGATCGCGGTCCTTTTATCCTAATCCGGCTGGCAAGAATCAGAGAGATGATATATGAGGATTTTTAAGTCACCACAGTCCACCGTGATTCTATGTGACCGCAGTACCCTTACTGCGACAACATTCCTTTTATCGTAGTCCGTACAGAAGACATGCAGAGAGCTAGGAATCTGAGCAAAAAGTTGAAGATCACAGTTTGTGGTTGATTTATTGCAGTCGTGGTAGCCTCACCGCTACAATAGTCCATTTATCGTAGTCCGCGGTGCCTCCATTAGAGGCATTGTTGTCCGAAATATTTAGCTGTGTATAAATACTATTTTTTTAGATTTTTGGGTCATCTTATCCGTATCTGAGCACATAAACGACGACTTTTACCTATTTTGAGTAATTTTGTAGCTAGTTTAGAAATTAGTTTTAGTTTCTTACCTTATAATTACAATTTATGGTTTATTCTTCATCTTAATATATGATTTCTTATTCAATCATGAATAGCTAAACCCATTAGCTAGGGTTGTGCCTCAACCTTAGTGTGGGTATTTAGTGGGTTTCTTATTTGAGGGCTTAGATATTTATGGGTGATTGATATTTGGCTGATTTATGCTTTCTATGTTGAATTAGCGGTTGCAAACACTAATTTTTGCCTTTTTTACTTTGGCTCTTATTGAGAAAGAGAATTTAAAGTCTAGGAAATTCAGGTCAACAAAGAATTAGGGTGTATTCAAGAGATTGATAGCCCCAATTAAATTTATAAACCTAGGTATGGTAATACCCGACTTGAGCCAAAATTGTTTGCACAAATTGAACACCAAATTGGACTTGAGAAAGCCAATTAGGGCAAAGTTGGGGTGTATTCAAGAGATTGATAGCCCTAATTAAATGGTTAAACCTAGATATGGTAATACCCGACTTGAGCCAAAATTGCTTGCACAAATATAACACCCAATTGGACTTGAGAAAGCCAATTAGAGCAAAGTCACTCTAACTATCAAGAGGTGTAGAGCGAGTATCACGACCCCAACTATACCATAATTTCCCTAAGTTTTGGATCCCTTTAGATACTTTCCTAGGAGTAAGTCACATTTCTAGTACCATTTACCCATTTAGAAAACCCTACAAAAAATCTACTTAGTTTAATTTCGCGTATCATTAGTATACAAATTAGAAGTAACAAACAAACAAGAATGATTGGATATGCAATAAAAAGCACTACACAACTAGATATGGATCCAACTCTTAGCACTAAATTACCTCTTTGTGCATTCGATCCTGACCTTCTCGGGTAAAAGTTGCATCGATCGCTCTTGCCACTCTATAGCGGTGTAGGGTTGGACACGATCAGATGGTATGGAACCATTTTTAGGGTGTTTTGACGGCATTTGTCCCTTGCTCGTGTACCTATGTGAATACTCATGATCCTATTTCAAACCAATAAAAGAGTGATAAGATAAATTCAAATGAAATCGTCGATTACCTCGGCCTGGCAAGTCAGTGAAAGGATGATCGACGTTGTAGGGTTACTCGCTTCGCTTAGTACTCGAATAGTGGTTTTAGATTTGGCAGTCCTATTTGCCTTCTCCATTTAGTCGCGTCTAGACTTCTCGTGAGTTGGGCATACCTCACTCATTGGGGAACCAAGGCCGAGCCCTAGACTGATATGCGCAAATATTAAGGGAAACATATCATACTTTGTTTATAAATCATCCAGCGTGTGTGATATGATAATAAGGTGGGATGTGCCTGATACTCCAAAAGGCCACGTAGTAGGCTATCGTCTCTTCCCAAGGGTTGGAAGTACATGTCAATATACAGGGTGAATACATCGCATGAGATTTCAATCATTCCAAGCCCATAGTGACCATGGTTCTATTTCAAACGTGCATATGACTTGCCAAACCCATCATTACGGGTGGGGAATGGGTATCGTATAGAGGATCTGACCTATATTGATATGATTATCTCAAAAAATTATCTACCATTCCTTTCGACTTGGCATTGTTACTGATATGGTGAGGCTTTAAATGCATGGAAGTAATACTTGGTTGGTTCTAGATCTAAAGGGAACTAAAGAATTTGGCTAAGAAAGCCCTGATAGCTAGGGATTTTGACGCATTTTATACTCCTTTATACTTATGCTTTGATTATAAATTAATACAAAATAGTCCCAAAAGGCTCATAAGTTGTGCTTGATTGTAGGTTTGATCAATAAAGTGACAAGATCTTAAAGATCAGCTCAAAAGGAGTGAAACCAGCACAAGTACCAAAGATAAGACTAAACTCAGGAGAAACAGTCCTAGTGCGGCTGCACTACACTTTGTGCAGTCCGCACTAGGGAGATTCAGAGAGTTGGATTTTCAGGCATCAAGGTAGTGCGGCTGCAGAAGGATTTGCGCGGTCCGCACTGAAGGCACCGCGGCCGCACTACCATTCTATGCGGTCCGCAGAATCAAAGTTCAGAGAGATGCCAACTTCAGAAGATGAAGCCCGTGCGGTTTGCAGTCCATTCTGCGCGGACCGTATTAGAAACCTCTGTGGCTGCAGTCCATTCTATGCAGTCTGCAGAGCCTGGGTTCGAAGAGTCAATTTGAAGTAAAAGAGCCAAATGTGGTCGCACATTATTTTGTGCGGTCCGCACTGACCCCGCAGGGGCCTTTTTGTCCACTTTTTCCATCTTTGTATAAGTAGAACCTTTTTCCATTTTTAGGGTATCAGACATTTTAGAACTTCAGCTGCTCTCATGAGAAGAGCTTTGTAGCTTTTTTTGGTAATTTGACTTAGTTTTCATCATTGAATCTTTGTATTTAGTTTAGTAATTAATTAATATGTCTTTATCTTCATCTATTTCTCAGTTTTTCTCTTTAAGAATGAGTAGCTAGACCTATTATCTAGGGTTGTGGCTCAAACCTAGTGTGGGTAATTGATGGGTGATGTGATTTAAGGTTAGATTGACTATGGGTGTTTGTTATTTGTGTCAATTTCATGGTTTAATCTATGAAGTAGTGGTTGCAAACACTAGTTTGTGCTTAGTTGACTTGGGCTCTTCTTGAGAAAGAGAGCCTTAGTCTCCAAAATTGACCCAACAACGAATTGGGATGGACTCAAGAGAATTGATAGTCCCAATTAAAGGGTTAAACCTCGAGAAAGTAATATCTGACTTGAACCTTAGTTGCCTGAGAAAATTTGCATACCCAATTGGTCTTGAGAAAGTCAATTACGCAAAATCACTGTCTCCACCGAGAGGTGTGAGGGTGGGTAAGATCGTGCAACAGTTATAACATATTTCCAAATCATGTCATTGTGCCTTAGATTCAATTACCCGTCAATTGACCACTTAGGAGGATGCCACTACCCTAGTGCCTTTTAAACTATTAAATACAACTTATGGCATTTTTACTCATAGCTTAATCTAGTTGCATTTTCAATTAGTAGTTTGATAAAATTAGAATCTTAAAGAAAATCCAAAAATGATAAGATGATCAATTTAGAACACACACATAATTCTAAACTAGATAGATTCTTAACTCCAATCCTAGATCTTTGTGGATTCGATCCAACCCAAAATCATGTAAAAGCTATTGCGATCCTCTGTTGCTACTCTCTAGTAGTGCGGAGTTGGAAGTGATCACTTTTTAGCGCCGTTGCTGGGGAGCTAACGATTTTAGCTATCTATTTAGTTAGTTTTGTGTGTTGTTTTCTTCTTTCCTTCTTTGTTACTAATTTGTTTGTGTGAATACTTCAGGTACCAAATGGCTTTAAATGCTAATGTCCCTCTTGGAAACGTGCTTACGGGGGAGGAGGTTGAGGATATTGGAGACAAAGAGGTGCCTCTTGTACCTCCCGGACCACGACGAGGCCACCAGGCCAATGTTAATGATAATATTCCAGACCCTCCTCCGCCACCTCCAAGAGCGGTTCCTCGGGTGCTCCCTAACCAAGGATATGCAAGTGCAATTGTCCCACCGAGAATACAGGCAAGCAATTTTCAAATAATCAATGTGATGTTGATCTTACTTGAGCAGCATGGGTATTTCACGGGCATTGCGGATCAAAATACCTACAAATTTCTCAAGGGGTTCGTGGATACATGGGGGGGGGGGGGGAGCAAACAGGAAAATGTGTTTGAGGATGATCTTAGGTTGAGACTTTTCCCATTCTCACTTTGGGGGAAAACACTGGATTGGCTCGAGAGCCTTCCCACCCATTCCATCACAACTTGGAATGAGTTGGCGGATAAATTTATTGCTAAATTTTTCTCACCCGGACACATGGTGGCACTTCGAGATGAGATATTTGCTTTCAAGAAAGAACCCACTAAACCTTTGCATGAGATTTGGGAGAGAAATAGAATGATGGTGAAGGAATTCCCCAATAATGACATGACGGAGAATATGTTACAACAAACTATCTACCGGGGTATCAATACTACAAATCAATGTATAGTGAACCAATTGGATGGGGGTAATTTTATCAAATTGATGTATGATGAAGCTTGTGCCGTTCTTGATGAGATGGCGGAGACATCCCCCGCATGGCAAAGTAGAGCCAATATTCCTCAAAGTGACCCTACGGTTATCCATCTGCATAAGGAGTTACATGACCATGGGCAAGCTATAGGGAAGTTGACAACTACTATGAACCAATTGACTAAGGCACAGTTGCAACAAGTTCAAACTCTTCCCCAAGTGAATGCAATGGAGGGTGTCAATATGCTTATTAACAAGACAAGGCAAAGGATGACACAAAATCAAAGGAATTCTGAGCAATTTGATGATGATTGTGATGGGTTTTAAAATGATGTCTATGATGAACAAAATGAAGAGGTACAATATGAACAACTTTCAAGGACAATAGGGCAACTCTTTAAACCAACAACAATGGAGATCTCAAGCCAATTGGGGTAATCAACAACAAAAAAGTGGAAATTAGGGAAACAACAACCAAAATAACAATTGGGGCAACAATAACAACAATCAAGAAAACTAATGGAATTGGAATGGTAACAACAACAATTGGGGACGCTAAAATAATCAAGGTGGATGGAATAATGGGAACCAAGGAAGCTGGTGGCAAGGCTTTCAAAGGCCCATAATATACCAACGAACGAACAATCCACTACATTCCCTTCTCAAGGTCCGAGTTCTTCTAGCAATGATATGGGTAGAATTGGAATGATGTTCTAACATATGATGAAGAAAAATGCGGATTCGATGTGCAGTTGTCTTCCCACTATACCTCTATCAGAACCTTAGAGTTACAATTAGGCCAAATCTCTCAGTCATTGAATACTTGCCCAAAGGGTGCTCTACCAAGTGATACGATAGTGAACCCAAAGGGTGGGAAAAATCATGTTATGACGGTTACCACAAGAAGTGGGAGAGGTGGTGAAGTGAATGCCTCGAAACAAAAGCAAGTTATGGATGATTGTGTGGAGTATCAAGAAAATGAAGTACCCTTTGTAGTTGAAGATGTGGTTTATGATAATGTGAACGATAAAGTGAGGATTGGCGTTAATGAGGCTGAGGTGGTAACTCAAGATGCCGTGAACCCATCTAGGGAACACGTGATTGAAATGCTGGAGCCAATCATGCCAAAAGCCAAGGCTCCTTTGCCTAGTCCACCTCCACCTTATCCTCAAAGGCTTGCAAAGCAGAGAAATGATAATTAATTCAAAAAGTTCATTGATGTGATGAAGAGCTTGTCCATTAACGTGCCTTTGGTGGAGGCACTTGAAAAAATGCTAGGCTATGCAAGATTCATGAAAAACTTGGTCACAAAGAAGCGTTCTATGGATTGTGAAACTAGAAAGATTACTCACCAAGTTAGTGCTATAGTGCATTCAATGGCCCCGAAGTTAGGGGATCCTGGTGCATTCACCATCCCTTGCACCATTGGGAGTGCAAATTTTGCAAAAAATTTATGTGACTTGGGAGCTAGTATCAACTTGATGCCTTACTCAGTTTATAAGACCTTGGGGTATTGTTCAACCTAGACCAACTTCCATGAGGTTACAAATGGCGGATAGATCAATGAGGAGGCCTTTGGGTATGCCAGCAGACTTTGTGATTTTGGATTGTGAAGTGGACTACAAAGTTCCTATTATCTTGGGTATACCTTTCCTAGCTACGGGGAAGGCATTGGTAGATGTGGAAGTAGGGGAGCTCACCTTTCGGGTGTATGATGAAAACAGTGTCTTTCATGTGTGCAAGTCTATGAAGCAACCTAATAGCACTAGGTGTGCTCATTAGTTGACCTTGTTACAGTTGTGATTGAGGATGACACCAATGCTTTGATCAATGTTGAAAATCCCCTTGAGGCCGTGCTATTAAATCTTGATGTCAATGATGATGCCAGTAGAGTGGAGCGTGTGATGGGAACTTATTCCTATGAGCCTAGGAAATTGTCTTTAGATCTTGAAAACTGGAAGACTCCACCAACCAAACCATCAATTGAGAAGCCACCGGTGTTGGATTTGAAACCACTTCCTCCACACCTTAAGTATGAGTTCTTGGGCTCAAATTCTACTTTACCAGTTATTCTTTCTTCTTGCTTTACTAACTTACAGGTTGATGCCACATTTGTGGTGCTCCAAAAGCGGAAAAGGGCAATTGGATGGACTTTGGCTGACACTCCGGGGATAAGCCCCACATTCTGCATGCATAAAATTATCTTTGAGGATGATGCAAAGCCTTCCTTGGATCATCAAAGAAGATTGAACGAGGCGATGCAAGAAGTGGTGAAAAAAGAGGTTTATCAAGTGGTTAGATATCATGGTTGTGTACCCTATTTTTGACAGTTCTTGGACATCTCCGGTGCAATTACTGAAGAAGGGTGGCATTACAGTGGTGACAAATTCTCATAATGAATTGATTTCTACCAGATTAGTCACAGGTTGGCGGGTTTGCATGGACTACCATAAATTGAACAAAGTGACCCGCAAGGATCACTTTCCTTTGCCATTCCTTGATCAGATGCTAGACCGACTGGTAGGGTGTGCTTTTAGTTGCTTATTGGATGGGTATTCCGGCTATAACCAAATCTTGATTGCGGCAGAAGACTAAGAAAAGACCACATTCACTTGTCCGTATAGCACCTTTGCCTTCTCTCGCATGCCTTTTGGGTTGTGCAATGCACCAACTACATTTGAGCGGTGTATGATGTCCATTTTCAATGATATGGTGGAAGACATTTTCGAGGTGTTCATGGATTATTTTAGTGTTGTGGGGGATTCACTTAATGCATGATTGAAGAATCTTGATAGAGTGTTGACCCGGTATAAAGAAAATAATCTTGTTCTCAATTGGGAGAAATACCACTTTATAGTGGAAGATTGAGTTGTACTTGGGCATAAAATTTTGAAGCATGGTATTGAGGTTGATAAAGCAAATATGGATGTGATTTCAAGGCTCCCTTCCCTACCACTGTCAAGGGAGTCCGAAGTTTTCTTGGGCATGCGGGGTTCTACCGGAGGTTCATTAAGAAGTTTTCGAAGGTAGTTAATCCCTTGTGCAAATTGCTAGAGAAAGATGCTAAGTTTATTTTTGATGAAAAGTGCATGAAGGCTTTTGAACTTCTCAAGCATAAGTTGACCACCACTCCTATCATTACCGTGCCTAATTGTAGCTTGCCTTTTGAGCTCATGTGTGATTCTAGAGATGTTGTGGTTGGAGTGGAGTTGGGTCAACGTGTGAACAAAATATTTCATCCAGTGTACTATGCGAGAAAGACAATGAATGATGCTCAATTGAACTATACAGTGACCGAGAAGGAACTTTTGGCGATTGTGTTTGCTATGGAAAAATTCCGGCCATATTTTATGGGGGCCAAGGTTATTATTCATACCACTCATGCCGCATTGCAGTACTTGATGGATAGAATGATGCGATGGGTCGTATTACTTCAAGAGTTTGATTTGGTGATTGTGGACCGGAAAGGTAGTGAGAACCAAGTGGCATACCACTTGTCGCACATGGAGGAGGAGGGGGAGGAATTGTGGTGGCCTAGAGATCAATGACTCATTTCTCGATGAACAACTCCTTTCGATGTCCGTGTATGAAATGCCATGGTTTGCCGATGTTGCTAATTATCTTATGACTGGAATAATACCGTGCGAGCTCACTTCTAACTAAAGGAAGAAGCTCAAAGGGGATAGTTTGTATTTCTATTGGGATGGACCATACTTTTTCAAGATTTGCATGGATGGTGTGATTCAAAGATGTGTCCCAGAGGAAGAACAATTGAGTATCTTGGAGGCTTGCCATGCCTCGCCCTATGGTGGTCATCACGGTGGGGTGAGGAGCGCCTAGAAAGTTCTTAGTTGTTGTTTTTATTGGCAAACCTTGTTCGAAGATGCAGGTGATTTTGTGAAGAGGCGTGACAAGTGCCATAGAGCGGGTGGAATTTCAAAAAGGGATGAGATGCCTCTCAATACCATTCTTGAAGTGGATATCTTCGATGTGTAGGGCATTGATTTCATGGGCCCATTTGTCAGCTCTTGTGGAACACTTACATTATCGTGGCGGTGGATTATGTTTAAAAGTGGATTGAAGTCGCGGCTTTGCCCAACAACGAGGCCCAAAGTGTGGTTTCATTTCTTAAGAAATTTTTTTTTACAAGGTTTGGTACGACGAGAGCAATCCTAAGTGATGGGGGGTCCCATTTTTGCAATAGGGCTTTTGACATTTTGCTTTCAAAGTATGTTGTCAGCCACAAAGTTTTACCCCCTATCATCCTTAAGCAAGTGGACAAGTTGAAGTCTCCAACAGGGAAATCAAAAGCATATTTTCAAAGACGGTCAATGCAAATAGGACAGATTGGTCAAAAAAGTTGGATGACGCTCTATGGGCTTATAGGACTTCTTACAAGATTCCAATTGGTGTATCTCTGTATTGATTGGTGTTTGGGAAAGCTTTCCATCTACCGGTTGAGTTAGAGCACAAGGCCTTGTGGGCCATGAGGATGTTAAACCTTGAGTGGGATGTAGCCGCTAATCATTGAGTGGAGCAACTCAATAAGCTTGACAAATTCAGATTCCATGCCTTCTCTAGTTCGTCCCTGTATAAGGATAAAATGAAATACCTTTACGACAAGTATACTTGGGGCAAAGAGTTCAAGGTGGGGGATTTGGTTCTCTTATTCAACTCTCGGCTAAGTTTGTTCCCAGAAAAGCTTAAGTCAAAAATGGAGCGAGCCGTCTGAAGTTGTGTATGTAACCCCGTTTGGTGCTCTTGATCTAAAGAATGGTGAAATCTTTAGGGAGAATGGGAATCGAGTCAAGAATTATCTTGGGAAGATTTATGAAAGCCACGTGGTGGCTCTTGCTAATTTCAAATAATTGTGATGGTAACCTACATCATGGCGCGATGTTAAATATGGCGCTTCTTGGGAGGCAACCCATATCCTTTTCTTCTTATTTTCTTCGATTTCTTTTGTAGTATAGGATTGATTTGGGCTAACTGGTTGTGAGATGTCACAAGGTTGTGTTGATGCAGTGCAAGATAGAGTGAAAAATAATGCAAAGGTCTCTGAAGTTTCAAGTGCGGCTGTAGTACATTCTGTGTGGACCGCACTGGTGTGGGTAAGATGAAGCTTCTGTAAAGTTTGCCACCGCGGCCGTAGTACATTTTGTATGGTACACTGTGGACCTTTGTGGCCATAGTCCATTTTGTGCGGACATCAGAAGGTTGCCTTCTCAAACTTGTGCTAAACAAGGCAGTGCGGACTGCAGTCCATTTTGTGCGGTCCGCACTGGTAGGTGAGGTTGGGCCCTAGGGGTTTTCTATATATAGACCATGAGGACCCCCCTTTACCCTTTTCGCAAATTTGAATCCCAGAGTTATAATCACTGTTCACTTCCCTTATTTTCTCGTAAATTAACTGCTAAAACTTAGTTACTTCAATACATCTCATAATCTGGTACATGAATCTTTCTTTTACGTATTTAATTTTGGTAATTTCCTTTAATTTTCGTTCTTCTTTGATTTTAGCTCTTCTTCCTCCCGTGTTTTCTTAAATTGTTAGGTTAGAATAGTTAGCCGTTTGATTCTTATATACCTTGTTAGTTTAGTAGAGTGGGTAAACATATAGGGAAATAAATTAGGGACTAAATTGACCTTAATAGAAAAATCTGTTTAACCCTAACTTAGTGTTGCTAGTGGGCATTCTGTGCGGATCGCGGTCGATTTTGTGCGATCTATAGTACCACTTTGTGCGGACCACACTGATAATCTTCTGGAAAGCCGAATGTTGGGCAGTGTGGCCCCACTACATCTTGTGCGGACCGCACTGGCCCAGCGCGGTAACAGTACCATTTTGTGCGGACCACGATATCAAGATTAGAGGGTGGATATTCTGAACCCCATCCCTGTGCGGACTGCACTACCATTTTGTGTGGACTGCAATGGTTCTTGTGTGGCAGCACTCCATTTTGTGCGGTTCGCATTGGGTGATTTTGCAACCTGTCTGCAACACTGGAAGTAGTGGTGTCCATAAAAACCTGAAAAACCAAACCAAACCGGCCAAAAAAACCGATACCTTTTGGTTTGGTTTAGTTTTGGTTTTGAATTTTAAAAAACGAACATTTTGGTTTGGTTTTGGTTTTAATCAGAAAAAAATCGAACCAAACCGATCATAAGAGTATTTATTTCAGATTTATTATTACACCTATATATATGTATATTATTATACAAAGTTTCAAAAAAACTATGGCAAATGTTAATAGTTTGCATTTTAATATAGATCTTTACCTTTACATTCTAGTTTCATTGGTAGTTTTTTTTGTTTAGTGTAAGAATCCATTTCGTGTTAAAAATAACATATTTTTAATTGAGTCCTTAAATTATTCATCACTATTTGATTCAATTATCATCGATATATCTTGGTAAATAATAGATTTCTCAAAAGGAAATTGATTTGATTGTATTACATTGAAAATGTGGTCGCGGGAATATGTGTTTAGTAGTGTATATCTTATATTTAAGAAAAAGAAACCGACAAATAATCGAAAAAATAAAAAATCGACATAAAGTGAATCGAGAAAAACCGACTTAATTGGTTTGGTTCTAATATTTGAAAAAATGACTTACTTGGTTTGATTTCTTTTAAGGGAAAAACCGATCCAAACCGAACCATGAACACCCCTAACTGGAAGTCTGTTCTGCAATTCTTTCTGCACCAAGTTTCTCACTGCTTCTATAGATACTAGCAATGTTATATGATTGTGTGCGCAGACCATGGTTAAACGAACAGGAAAAGACTCCAAACAACCTGACAAAGGTGATCCTCCAAGGGAGGGAAGCAAAAGATAATTAAACTCACTCCTCAGGCTCGTCAAAACATAAAGAAGATAAGAGAGGCAATTAAGGTAGCTGATAGAGCCTATGATCAGTCAGGGAGTGAGTATGTGCCTTCCCAAGACATCTTGTCAGACTCAGTACCAATACATATCCGTGACAGGTCGAGAAGATTTAGATTGATATATGACACTCCTCCACCATCACCCACTACCCAAGAACCAGAGCATGTTTCTACTGAGTTGTTTGAGGGCTCAGCAGCCGGCAGTGGTAAATACTCCACCTCCCCCACAGCTTCATTAGCCGGGGAGGTGTGGCTAGAACTAGGAAGCCTGATGCTTGGGAAGATAGGTTTGTCAGTGAGGTGGCGTACCACAAGTTTAGGGAGTGGTGGCTGGTAGAAAGTTGATACCGGAGCTGAGTTTCATTGACAGAGATTTGATACCCCGCAACCCTAACGTGCATAGATAGTTCAGAACTAGAGTGGGTTGGTAGAACTTCTTAGATAATTGTGTGGATGCCAACAAGCATTTGGCCAAAGAGTTTTTTTGCAATATATCCCACATCAAAAAGGGCTCCAAAGTGACCAAAGTTTGTGATTTGAAGGTTTTGTGCGATGGGAAGTCAATAAAAGAATACTTGGGCTTCAACGAGGAGGATGAGTCTCTATATATGGCAAATATGGAGATGGGCGAGGAGGTCCATCCATGGTCAGCTCAGTACATCTCAATCTCGAGTACCGTTCTTGATTGGTTGATTGTTAGGGTCAAAATATTGCGGAGGACCTTGAACATTGAGACGAGGGGTTGGGAGACATTTGTGTGCAACCGGTTAGATCCTACTACCCAAACCAGACCCTTCCTCTCCATCGGACTATTTTGGTTGTTTCTACTATGGTAGGGTACCCCATCAACATGGGCAATGTGACGTGGGTGTCGAGCATGACCGAAACTATCCTTTCCCTAGCACCCTCACAATGTACTTTCGGGACTTGAAGGTGGACAGCAGGCCTTATGACATCAAGGACAAGGAGACACCCCCGTTCTTCTGGTATAGCTTGAAGGGAAATGATAACCCAAAAGACAAAAATTACAAAGCCCCCGCTTCTACCCCGACTAGCCAATCTGAAGAGCTAGTTGTGGTAGAGGTCCTTGTTGTGCCTACCTCCACTTCTACTGACCTACCTCCTAGACCTTCTATATCTTCAGCCATTCCACATCAGCAGGATCGGAGATCCCATCTACCCGGGCACATCCCATTACTGCCCACCGGCTGAGCCAGGTCCGTATGAGTATAAACGACTGGATGCAGACTGCCTCATCCAAGTTGTCCATATTGACCACCACGGTAGAGGCTCAGTCGGCTCCTCCAGCCCTACAAGTGCCCCAGTCGATAAAGGATGCTTTGAAGGAGATACTTAAGAACCAGAAAAAAAATCCTCACCACACAGGATGCATTGGCCAAGGCAGTCGATTCACACAGAAAGGCTCTCAAGGAGCTTGTTCGGGAGCACAAGAAGCTTAGGAAGACACGGGCCTCCAAGGAGTCCCGTGTTAGAGCTGCGGGCAGATGTTGATAGACTGAACAGAACAAATGCCTTTGGACTTGTTGCTTGATGATCTAATCCCAGCAGCTCATCCATAACCGGAGCAGACCCAGAGGCCTCCGAAGAGAAGGAAGATCCCTAGAGCAGACGATGCCATCACCCAGTTGGCGGACCCACTCGAGGTTTCCTCCAGTCAGCCACAGGATGTACCAGTTCCACAGCCTATCGAGGTCCAGGCCCAGGTCCTAGTAGCAGCAGAATAGACCACCAAGAACCAATCAGAGGTTCCTGAGCACATAGAGAACCCAGGTACCACCCATGATCCTATGCCGACAGACACGGCTTAGGGAGTCTTCTATATCCTTTTGCTATATTTTTTGGTGCTTATTGGGAACAATGCCAACTTTCTTTTGAGGGGGTGAGCGCTACATTTATTATGGATGACTGTATATATTGATATTTTTATGATTTCTTGATTTTTCGTATTTGGTCTATATATAATTTAATATTAGCGCACTTTTATTTCACTTTTGGTCTATATATAAACTTACATCATGTTGTATACATTCATAATCCGTTGTATATTCAAATTTCCTATTGTATATATTCATTATATTTTCCGCAAAAGTTTTTCATTTTTAGCTTCTTATTTAGTTTTGTAGCTTTTTATTTTAATTTGGACGTTTTTAATAAGCCTTTGGCTTTCTTAATACCACGGTTCTTTTAAAAGATGGAGTATTGTGTGAACCAGTTGGCTCCTCCCAATGATAGATGGTGTGATAATCTTCTTAAGGGTTTGAGTCCATTTTTTTTCTTTTTGTTTTTAGTAGTTTATAGTTAAGGGTCTCATGAAAAGCTTCACTAGGGCCTAGCACATTTTCTTTTGATCTCATGGTCAAAAATAAATTTTTGTGTTTAGGATGATGAAAGTTCTGACCTTGAGACTCTTATGTTGACCAATAATCATCAAGTGGTTTCTAGGGACCATTGTATGCTCAAATCCTATCTAAGGTCGTTGTGGGTCCCCAAATCTATGTCTTTAGTAATCCCTTAGCTTGTATGTTGAGATTGCAAGTCCAAGTCCCAAGCCATTGGTCTAGAATTTGCCTGAATATTTATTGAGGCGAAATCATAAGTGAATTTTGACTTGAGGCATGATGATAGGATCTCATTGATCCAAATGATAGTTTGAACAATTTCACAACCTACCAATGATATGATCCCTAGTTAACCCTTTTGAGCCTTAGACCTTCTTCTTTCAAGAACCGTGATACAAACCTATACCGCTCTAAAAGATGCCCTCTCTTGGCACCTAATCTTTCCATTAGCACATGGAAAAAGTATAAGTTTGGGGGAGAGACGAGGATGACAAAAAAGCAGTAAAAAGGCACAAAAAGCAAAGAAAAGGAAATGTAAAAGAAAGAAAAGCAAAATACAAAAAGAAATGAACAATGTGAAAAAAATATAAAGGGACTCAAGAAAAGCAAAGAATGAAATGTGTGGAAAGTTGAAAAAGGAGAAAATGCTTGAAATGCATAAGAAAGAGTGACAATGTGTCTCTCTGACCCCTTAGAAAGAAGTGAAATGACTGAAAGAGTCAAGAGAATATTTGCCAAGTGAATCAAAAGAAGTGCTTAAGGTAATATGGAACTCACTTAGACCAAAACATTTCCCACCATGAACCAAAAACCTTCACAATGACTCCACAAAAGCCCTATATGATCTTCAGTTGAATGAAGCTTACAGTAGTGGATGCTCACATAAGGGGCAAGCATATGGTACTTAGAGCTGGACTTGTGACTGTTTCTTGAGAGTGATGAGTGAATTTCTATTAACCTCGTTTTATGTGGCAATATTCTAATAGGTGAGGTTTGGTCAGGGAGAGTTGAGGATAGGTGAGTTTGGTTTCCACAATAACCATAGTAATTGAGAGAGTTCTTTGACGTAGTGAGCCAACTCTTGATGTTCTTGTGTCGCACTTGATCCACAGTTTTTCAAAGGTTAAATGTTGTTATTGATTCATTGGTATTGAGGGCAATTGTTAGTCCCAACTGATGCTAGTTGAGATTACTTTAGGACAACTGAAAATTCTTGGATTTTCCCTTAAGGAGTAGGTCTTATTTTGTTTGCTTGAGGATAAACAAAAGCTTAAGTTTGGATGGAGTTTATAACTAGGGATTTTGATGCATTTTATACTCCTTTGTGCTTATTCTTTGATTATAAATTTGTACAAAATAGTCCCAAAAGGCTCATAAGTTGTGATTGATTGCAGGTTTGATCAACAAAGTAACAAGATGTGAAAGATCGGCTCAAAAGGGGTGAAACCTACACAAGTACCAAAGACAAGACTAAACTCAGGAGAAATAGGCATACTGGGGCCACACCACACTTTGTGCATCCGCACTAGGGATATTCAGAGAATTGGATTATCATGTATGAAAGTAGTGCAGCCGTAGAAGGATTTGTGCGGTCTGCACTGAAGGCACCACAGGGCACTACCATTCTATACGGTCAGCAGAACCAAAGTTCAGAGAGATGCCAACTTCAGAAGATGAAACATGTGTGGTCCACAGTCCATTCTGCGCGGACCGCATTGGAAACCTCCCTGGAGGTAGTCTATACTGTGCGGTATGTGAAGCCTTGGTTTAGGGAGTCAAAATTTCAAGTCAAAGAGCCTAATGCGACCGCACTAACACCGTAGGGGCATTTTTGTCCAGTTTTTTTAGCTTAGTATAAATAGAACCTTTTTCCATTTTTAGGGTATTAGACATTTTAAAACTTTAGCTGCGCTCATGAGAAGATCTTTTGTAGCCATTTTTGGCATTTTACTTGGTTTTTATCATTGAATCTTTGTATTTACTTCAGCAATTAATTAATATGTCTTTATCTTCATCTATTCTCAATTTTTCTCTTCAAGCATGAGTATCTAGACCAATTAACTAGGGCTGTGGCTCAGCCCTAGTGTGGGTAATTAATAGATATTGTGAATTAAGGGATTGACAATGGGTATTTGTTATTTGGGTCAATTTCATGGTTTAATCTATGAATTAGTGGTTGCTAACACTAGTTTGTACTTAGTTGACTTGGGCTCTTCTTGAAAAAGAGAACCTAATTCTCTGAAATTGAACCAGCAAGAAATTGGGATGGACTCAAGAGAATCGATAGTCCCAATTAAAAAGTTAAACCTCGAGAGAGTAATACCACATGAACCCTAGTTGATTGAGTAAATTTGCCTACCCTATTGGTCTTGAGAAAGTCAATTGGGCAAAATCACTCTCTCTACCGAGAGGTGTGAGAGTGGGTAAGATCGTGCAAAGGTTATAGCATATTCCCAAATCATGTCAATCGTACCTTAGATTCAATTACCCGTCAATTGGCCACCTAGGAAGATGCCACTACCATTGTGCCTTTTAAACCATTAGATTCAACTTATAGCAATTTTACTCTTAGCTTAATCTAGTTGCATTTTCAATTAGTAGTTTGACAAAAGTAGAATCTTGAAGAAAACATAAAAATGATAAGAAGATCAATTAAGAACACATACGCAATTCTAAGCTAGATAGATACTTAGCTCCAATCCTAGCTCTATGTGGATTTGATCCCGATCCAAAATCGGATAAAAGCTATTACAAGCCTCTCTTGCTACTCTCTAGTAGTGCGGAGTTGGAAGTGATCAATCCCCACAGACGTCGCCAAATTATTTGACCAAAAAGGTATTTGGACTTCTAGTTAAAATAATTAATGATTAAATATGTGGCAAATCTTAGCCAGACATAATTAATTTTAGATCTAAGCATATGTGGGTACTAAAATCAAAGACACTGAGAGTATATAACATTTCTTAGAATTTTAAAAAAATATCAAACGTAAATGATAAGCTTACATCCTTTAAATATTGTTTGCATGTGTAGAAGCAAAGAAGATAAGGGAGAAATCTAGTTGATAACTATGAGATTTAGCTTTATTGATTCAACAATGGTGATAAAAAGGGTTTGTAACCCATAATCTAGACTTCTTCCTCTCTTACTCATAGGTCTCCTCCATGACTTATGTTTTTTCTTCGCTTCTCAGATCCCCTTCCCTTTCAGCTTTTCTCCTCTATGTATATTATCAATTTTCCCTTTTATCCAATGGTGTTTAACCAACGTAGCCCTCATGACTGTCCCCCTCCTTATTCGCCCAAGCATTACATAAGCCTTCTGGTGGCTCAATCTCGACAATGAGTCTTAATTGTTGTTGTCTATTCAGTGTTATTCCTTCCTTCATAATTTTTGCATTTACAGCTAGTAGTTGACTAGCAGAAGACCCCAGTTGTTTGCCATAGAAATCCAGAATATTCCTTTTTATGTCTTCTTGATCCTGCACCCTGTTCCCCTCAACATTTATTAAACTCTTGATCTTGTTCTGTGCCATTTTATTCTTCATGTTAGCAAAGAAAAAAGCATTATTTGAGTCACCTAGTTTTAGCCACTGTATCCGAGCCTTTTGACGAAATATGCTTTCCTCAATATTGCTCCATTTCTCTAGCTATGCTTTAATTACTCCTTCCTGATAGAACAATGTATGCCCATGTCCCCTCATTTGAGTTTGCAGGTCTGCTAATTGTTGTCTTAGCACATTCACTTTGTCCTTACCCCATTAAAGCCCCAATTCAATTTCTTCATATCATGTTTCACTATTTTCATCTTCTGCTATATTTTATTCATACCAATTCCATTGGTCTTTTGGTTCCAAGCTTTTTCTACTGCCTTAATGGAGTTCTCATGATCAGCTAGACAATTGAGGAATCGAAAAGGCCTGAATCCTCCTTGTAGCTCTTCGTCTAGCTTGATACATAGGGGAGAGTGATCCGAGAAATGTGGATCCATGATGGAGGCCTCCAAGTGATGATTTCTGATACACCATTCTGAGTTTACCAGTGCTCTATCAATCTTGCTATAGACGTGTATTTTCCCAAGTATACTCTCTTCCTACTGATTTCATTTCAGTCATTCCAGTATAAAAGAGAAAGTCACTAAAATCTCTAGTTTCTATCTCAGTGACAGGGTTTCCATACTTCCTGTATTCAACTGTAGGACTGCATTGTTATCACCCAAGGCAAGCCAAGGGTCTTGTTGTGATCTCTGAATATTCCTTAAGCCATCCCACAATCCTCTCCTATCTTCAATTGTGTGCAAACCATACACAACTGTAAGCTGGAACTCCATGCCTAAGTTATACACTTTAACTTTACCGTGAATAAATTGTTCTGTAGTCTACTCAACATCAAAATTTACAACATTTTGATCCCACATTATCCAAATTCTGCCTCTTCTATTGTAATTGTAATCGTAACACCAGCTCCATCCATTCACTATCTTCTTTATGATTGCTACAGCATTACTTTCTTTGACTCAATGTTCTATTATTGCTACTATTACTATATTATTATTCTTTATAAACTTCTTCATCTCCTTTTGCTTGTAGGTCTTATTAATACCTCTAACGTTCCATGTAGCTAGTTTCATGTGGGGATAAATAGGTGCATATCACTTTCATTTCCCCATTGTCTTCCTGCACTCATTCTTGTGTTTTTTATCATCCATTCTCCTTCTGGTATTGTAATATGATTACTTAGAGGATTAAAACAATTTACCACTTCCACAAGTTTCTCTCGTTCAGCAAGTCTAGTAGGCGTTGTTGTTCCTTTGCCTAGGTTGCTTTTCTGGCCTTTGTTACAGTTCCCCTTTGCAGCTGACTTGTTTCAAAGTATTTACCATTGGCCTCCTTGTGATGATCATCTTCAGGATTAATTGCTTTGCTTTTTCCTTCCACCTCATTTTGCTTTTCTTCAATTTGTTTCTGTTTTCCCTTTTCTCTTTGAGCTTCTGGTGCATACTGCCCCTCATTCCCTTGAAGGTTCCGGTTCGTCTCATCTATTCTTGTTTTGGTTTTGTAGTTTCATCTTTTTGCATTCCTACATGTATTTTCTTATTCTAAGACACATGCAATGAATGCCCAGCCTGTAAGCATGTATGACATTCCGGTACCCAGCTGTATACTATCGCTTTATCTTAAACTCCTCCCGTCGAATCTTTCACCTTTATAGTCTTTGGTAAGGGCCTAGTAATATCCATTTCCACTAGTAATAGAGCATATGAAATTCTTTCAACCTTTGTTGTACATTCATCTGCCTAGACAGGTACTCCAAGTCCACTTCCAATTCTGCTTAATGTCTCCCTTTCCCACCAGCTCAGAGGCAAGTTTGGCAGTTTCACCCATAGAGGGATGGTTTGCGATATTTCAGTGTAGAAATTGAACGTAGGTGCCCAGGCTTTGATAATAATTGTCTTGTTGTTTATCGTGTATGGCCGAGAATATAAAACAACATCCTTATCTTCTATACTATTGAATCGAACAACAAAGTAACCATCATTGTGGTAGGATACCTTTGGCTTTGACACAAAGTTCCATGTTGCAGCAATAAATCTTTCTAGGGCCCCAATGGTCGGATCTTCTCCCACAACATATAAAATTAGGGCTTGTCTCCATTTTGCGCTGCCTCTCTCAATTTCCTCTTTGTTAAGCTCTACAATCTTCACTCCATCTTGTATAATTGGAGCGATATATGTGAGATTTATACCCCTTGCTTCCATTTTGTTTCTATTAAAGAGTGTTGCCCACTCCCTCTGCTACCATGTCTTCATATTAGGAATCTGATCTGGTGCTTTCCTCGCATCATTTTGTACTCCACCAGTATCAATCATCATACCCATTGTGTTTTCTTCAGTGGATGGGCTCCTTTTACTCGAACCTTCACCTCTTGGCATCGCAATTTGGAATTCTCCTCCTGTAGATCCACTTTCGATTGAGTGCTGAGGATTGTTCCTTGGATCACCACCTCTGCACTTGTAGAAGTGTGTAGTGGCATAGTCAGTTGTTGTTCCAGCACCGGCGTTGCTCCTCGAATACCTCCAATTGGTGTACCACTCGGTGTGTTCATTCCATTACTGTTTCTTTCTAATTTCTCAGTGCTTCTCACTCCTAGAGCTTCCTTAATTACATCCGCTGCATGTCTAGCAGCAACTCTGGTAGCTTTTGTCCGCCCTCTAGGCATCTCCGACCACTGCGCACGTTAGCTCCCCTATCGTACGCCGAGTATGACATAGTGTGATTACAAGTTTACTGTTTGGTTGCACAAGTGTAATTGCATAGTTAAATTAAATTTTAAATAAAGTAATTATCAAAACTTAAAATTTATTAATATAATAAATATATGCCTATAAAATCTTAATATAAATAATATTATATTTGATATTTAAGATGTATATTTTTCATGAATGTACATTAATTAGTAATCGTATATTTATAACTAATATTGTAAAAACAATTTTTATTGATTTTTCATATTAATAATATTTAGTTTAGATACTTACAAAAATTAAAAATATACGCTTGTAAGAATATCATGGAATTCATGTTTGATAAAATAAATTAATGTTTATAAATATGATGTCATAATTATTTAAATATTTGACAAAACTTATCTATCAATTCTAACTAAAAATGAACAACATGCAATGTGAGCAAATACTTCAAAAATAAGTAATTGGAATCATGAATATAACAAAATTTTAAAATTCAAAAGTAAAAAGTTTAACATATGTCAAATTTTAACATAAAAATAGTAAGCTCCACTACAACTTAAAATTAGAAAACATAATGAATTTATAGAAACTATTCAGCAACGAAATTTTACTTTAATTATCTCACTCATTGTATATTAAGTTTGTTAATGACTCATTATTTCTAATATTAGGAGGTGTAATTTAAAAAAGTAATAATAAAATATAAGCAATTACATGGAACACAAGAAGTAAAGGTAGAGAAATAAAAGATAAATAATATACAAAGAAAAATAATTTTTAAAATTTAAAAAGAAATTAAAAAGTAAAAATAAAATTTAAATTTAAAATAATAAAAATAAAAAGTTATAAAGAAATAAAATTAAAATAAACAAAAAGGTAAGAGACTAAAAATCAACCTTGTAATTACATAGTGTAATTATCAGCAGTTCTCACCTTTCCCTTGAGAATTAGAGAGTGTAATTACATCCCTCCAATTACACTCAAGTTAATGCTAACCAAGTAATTACTTGGCCAAGCAAATATGCTAAACTGTGTAATTACGTCCAATTATAACCAAATTCATTTCCATAATTACTTTCCAAATAGGTTCTTAATAATAATCATCTTGTAATCAGATTTTAACTCATACAACAATCATATATAAATAAATGAAAAAGAAAGAAAGAAAAAGTTGAGTGGGAGAAGAAGTAGTGAGAAAACTTTTTTATGAAGCAATGCATTGAAGAGACCTTGGAGTCGTATGTGCTCTACGAATACTTTTGTATTTTGTCAATGTTTGAATCTTTCTATTGAAAAAGGAGGATTATAATTTCATCTTATGTTCTTGGAAGTCAGAAACACGATTTCTTGTGTTGGATAAAGTCCAAGTTATAGCATAAGTGTTGTCCAGTTATTGAGTATATGCGTGAGTAAAATATATTATCTTTGTCCTAATTTATGTGACATTTTTCGATTTTTGAAATTTAAAATTTTAGTTTTGACTGGGTAATTGGACATAAATCTTCAACGTTTTGAAATAAAACTTTTAAATCACAATAATTAACAATTTAATTTTTTTAAAAACATGTAAAAAACGATAAAGAAATCATTCGTCCGACTCTCAAATTTTGAACTCTATCACATAAATTGGGAGGGAAAAAGTATGTTAAAAAGAGATTCTTTATATTTCCCATGATATTACGAGGTCAAGGTTGATACTTGACAAAAAAACTATCAGCGTGTTTGAGTTTGAGTAGAGAATTCAAACCGTACTATCACGTCCTTAGTTGTTAACTAAGTATACGTGCGACACTTGACAACTTACTCGCGATCTTGCATAATTTGCTCACGTTCTTGCTTTGACAAGTTAGTCTTACTACACTCAAGATCGCTAAGAGAATGAAAGAAAGAACACAAAAGAATTGTTAAAAGAAGCTTTATATTAGAAAGAACTTGAATTGTTTGCTTGATAGATGAATTACAAATGAAGGCTCCCTATTTATACTAATCACTTAGGGACTAATATATAAATAATAATTGTTCTACAAGTCCTTCCATATTTACAAATAAGTCCATCCTCTAGAATATTTTATAAGCCTGGTAGATTCCAAGGACTTCCCTAGAAAATCCATAGGATTCTAAGGTCTTCTATGAGAAATCTCCATATTTCTCTAGAACCTTCTTAGAAGTGCATAAATATCTAGAGCTTTCTAAGGAAATGCTTCATAGTTCTAGAATATTCTACCAAGATTTAGCCCCAAACTTATGTAACCCTTCCATATGGGAAAAATATATGCCAAGTGGCACCTATGTGGCGTGATGACATGGAGGGTCAACACACTCTCCCTCACACAATATTGCGATGACCATGGTGCAATGCTGTTGCATAAACCCTCGAATCTTATTTTTGAATTGCCACAAGTCTTCATATCGTTTCCATGTGGCCTCCTTCGGTGATTGCCCTTTCCAATGGACGAGGAACATAGAGGTGGCTTTTTGCTCTTGTTTTCGCCTTGCCTGGTAATCTATGATATCCTCAATCTCCCGATCATGCGAGGCAGTGATAGTCATTGGCGCCTGACTTGATTGGCCCCTACTCGGATCATTCTTATCTTTATGATATGGCTTAAGCATACTGGCATGGAAAATAGGGTAGATCTTAAGATACGATGGCATGTCAATCTTGTATGAGATCTTGCCTACCTTGGTGATGATCTTAAATGGCCCCTCGTACTTGCGAATCACATTCTTATGCATGCCCCATAGTGCCTTGAACTGTCTTGGGTTAAACTTTTCCATGACCATGTCCCCAACTCTATAGTGTATGGGACGCCGCTTACGGTCCGCAAACTTCTTCATCTTCTTAGATGTCTTATCCATGTAGGACTTAGTAGTGTCCAGCTGCTCCTCCCATCCTTTGTCATATGATAAGCCCCTAAACACTTTCCCTCGAACGTAGTGGTAATAAATGTGGAGTTTGTGGTTGTTGGCTTGTG
The DNA here is from genome assembly GCA_034376525.1 of Nicotiana benthamiana. NCBI lineage: Eukaryota > Viridiplantae > Streptophyta > Magnoliopsida > Solanales > Solanaceae > Nicotiana > Nicotiana benthamiana. The sequence goes on from CM067326.1 coordinate 46,014,664, forward strand.
TCTAGCTCAAATGGTGTCCGTCTCGTGGACTTACTCCGCTGCAAGTTATAAGAGAATTGGGCGATGCATAGAAGCCTTGCCCAATCTTTCTGATGCACGCTTACATAATGCCTCAAGTAGCATTCTAGTAAGGCATTGACCCGTTTCATTTGTGTGTGAAACTAGTGGAAAAGTGTAGTTCCACGCCAAGTATGTCGAACAACTCTGTCCAAAAGTTCTCAGTGAAGCGGGGGTCTCGACCACTGATGATATGCCTTGGTAAGCCCCAATACTTTACCACGTTCTTAAAAAATAGCTAGGCGGCTTCTTTAGCTGCGCAACCCGATGAGGTGGGCATGAAGGTGGTATATTTGGAAAATTTATCCATGACCACCATAGTAGTACCATAATCATTGGACTTCACAAGGCATATGATAAAGTCCATAGTCACGCTCTCCCATGGACGCTCTGTTACTGGTAGTGACTCCAAAAGTCCTCCGGATTGTTGTTGTTCAACCTTGTTCTGTTGACAGACAAGACAAGTCTGCACATAGCACTCTGTGTCATCTCACATGCGTGGCCAATAGTAAACTGACTCAACCAAGGCCCTAGTGCAACGTTGACCAGGATGACTAGCCCACATTGTGTCATGACTCTCTTATGATCCGTCATCTAATCTCTCCAAACTTAGGCACATAGACTGGCCAACCTGTTGTTAGTAGTAGGATGTCTTCTATCCAAAACAGTCTCGTCTTTCCTTTGTTAGCTAACTCAATAAGCTGTTTGGCTACTAGATCATGTTGTGTGCCTTCTTTTATAGCCTCCCGAATATCCCCTCTCGCTGAAGTGCTTGCAGCAAGCTCGGCTTTTCGGCTCAAGGCATAGGCTACAACATTCCCAGTGCTCGGCTTATACTTCAGCGTACAATCAAAGTCGGCCGAAATCCTGCCACCTAGCCTGCTTTGGTGTGAGCTTGTGTTTGAAAGTAGCTAGTAGCCACATTACAAATCTTGACCATGAACCTCGACCTGAGAAGATAATGTCTCCATGTGCGAAGGCAATACACAATGGTAGTCATTTCCTTCTCTTGCACTGTGTAATACCGCTCCGTCTAATTTAACTTGCTGCTCTCGAATGCTATGGGGCACTTATCTTGCATCAGGACATCCCCAATGGCGAAGTCTGAGGCATCTGTGTGCACCTCAAATGTCTTGGCAAAGTCAGGTAACGCCAAGACTGGCTCCTCTACTACAGCTTCCTTAAGGCATTCAAATTCCTTTTGACAATGCTCCGTCCAAACCCATGGCTTGTTCTCTTTTAGCAACTCAATCAATGGTGCGGCCTTTGCTGAGTATCCACTGATGAACCGACGATAGTAATTAACAAGGCCAAGGAAGGATCTTAACTCAGTTACCTTTATAGGTGCCTCCCACTCCTGGATAGCACGAACCTTAGCCTCGTCTATGCATAGCTCGCCATTGCTAATGACATGGCCCAAGAAGTACACATTTGATTGTGCAAACTCATTTTCTCCCTCTTGATGTATAGATCATTCTCCCACAAGACTTGGAAAACCTTCCTTAAGTGTTCCATGTACTCCACTAAAGTGTTGTTGTAGATGACTATGTCGTCTTGGTAGACTACCACGAACTGATCAAGGTAGGATGAAAAATCTTGTTCATAAGGGTACAAAATGTTGCCGATGCATTGGTTAAGCCGAAGGGAATTAACAACCACTCAAAGGCTCCATATCTTGTCACACATGTTGTCTTTGGCTTATCCACTTCCGTAATGCATACCTGGTAGTAGCCCTTTCGAATATCCACCTTGGTAAAGTACTTGGCTTGCCCAGTCTATCGAACAAATTAGTAATGAGCGGGATCGGGTACTTATTATTCATTGTAACCTTATTAAGTGCTTGATAGTCTATGCATAGGCACCGCGATCTATCCTTCTTCTTCTTGAACAATACAGGTGCGCCGAAAGGTGCCTTTGATGGGCGAATGTGACCAGCATCTAGCAACTCCTTTAGTTGTTTCCTGAGCTCCTCTAGCTCGGGAGGTGTCATACGATATGGGGAAAATACGGGTGGCTTAGCCCCTGGCTCCAACTCAATCTTGTGATCCACCTCTCGCGTAGGTAGCATGTGCTTAGGCAGCTCCCCGGGCATGACATCTTTGTTTTCCCCAAGCAACTTCTCTATGCAAGGTGGCATTGTATCTTGAAAAATGTTTTCCTCCTCTAGACTTGCAATTGTTGCCACGAACCTCGGTTCCCTTCTTGATCCCCTTGACAACCTGCATAGCTGAGAGTTGTGCTTGGATCTGTCCATGTGTCATAGTCATTGTAGGTACCATGCAAGCTCCTTCTCGCTCCATAACCAATAGATATTGGAGGTAGGGATCGATTAAAGTATGTCAATGCCTGAAGAACTCTTGCCCCAGTATAATGTCAAAGATATCCATAGCGGTTACGGTAAAAATTTTCATACCTTTCCAAGTCCCTAATTTGACACCAACTCCATTAGCTACCCCACGAGCATTCTGCATCTCGACATTCATGGTCTTAACACGAGAGTTGGTTGGAGCAAGCTTCAATTCTAGTCTCTTTGCGGCAGCCTCAGTTACTGATTTTGTTCATGGCTGTTATTTCTTCCTGTCACGAATGGAAGTTTGGTAACCCTAGTCATCTCTACTCATTGTTTGATTGTGTGTGTACTTTTCTGATTAATCATGCACAAATATGTCGGGATGATGTTCCTTCATCTGTGTTACCAATTGTTTTTCCTACTATCTCTTATTCTATTTTTCATTAGGATACGCATCCATATTGTCTCTTTTATGTACATCAGTCTGATATATAGGGTCTTTATTTGTTTTTGTACCTTCTGATGGTACTGGGTATGGGAGTTGGAGACGAACCATCCTTATGGCTTTGATTGTTATAAATAAAATGGATTTCATTAATGGATCCTTAGTCAAACCTCCTGACAGTTCTCCCTTGGCGAGACAATGGTAGAGGTGTAATGATTTGGTCGTCTCTTGGTTAACCAACTCCCTGTCCAAAGAAATTGCCAATAGTGTTTAGTACTCCAAACTTGCCAAAGATATTTGGAGTGAGTTGGAGGAAATATATGGTCAGGAAGATGCTGCAAGGGTATTTGAGCTTACTAAAGAGTTAGCTCATATCTTACAAGGGTCACTTGATATTGCCTTATATTTCAACAAAATCAAGCAATTGTGGGATGAAATTGATTCCTTTTCAATCAGTAGAGTCAGGTCTAGTAGCAACTGTGATTTCAAATCTAACTATAAGAAAGATGATGATGTTCAAAAGGTATATCAATTTTTGATGGGTTTCAATGATGTATATGTACAAAGTAGAAGTAATGTTTTCATGATTAAACCATTTCCATCTATGAGCACTATAACAATATATTGTTGTCAAATGAGAAGCAGAGGCATGTCTCTACCTCTCCTCAGTTTCTCCCTACATTTGCCTCTTTCAATGTTGGGGTGTCTAAACAAGTTTTCACTTCCAGAGTTAATTTTTATGCTTAAAGACCTCTTACATGCAAATATTGTAAGAAACCAGATCACACCATTGAAAAATGCTATAAACTAAATGGGTATCCTCCAAACTTCATGTTCACATAAGGGCCTGATAGTAGGAAAACTGCATCTTATGTTAAAGTGAACTTTCTTGGTCCTCGTGCTACGATGGATTCTAATATGGATCCTGATTCTGTCAATTCCTCTGAGTCTGGTGATGGTTCAATGCTACTTGGTTTGACACGAGATCAATTCTCTCAGCCGATGATGTTACTAATATATTCCCATGTGTCTACTGATTCCTCCTCTACTCATACTCTAATGGCTTTTGCTAACTTTGCTGGTAAGCTATTATCAGAAAGTAATCTGCTCAAGTCATGCATGCTTTCACAAGTAGATAGTTTTATTTGGATCATAAACTCCGGAGCTTCTGATCAGATGACCTCTTAAAAGGATTTACATTTTAATCTGCAAATACTTCATGTACCATGTCTAGTTTCTCTGCCAAATGGGTACAAGGTCAAAGTTCATTTAGTTGGATCTTTGACTTTGTTTCTGAATTTTACAATTTATCATGTTCTTTGTCTTCTCTCTTTTCAATACAATATTATTTTTGTTCATAAGTTGTTAGAACAATACATTGGGATTGTCCTGTTTACCATAACTCTTTGTGCTATTCATGCCCCTTCTATGAAGATGCCTCTAGTTCATGGTAAACCGAACCAAAATCTCTACAATATTTTACGTCCTCCTATTACTTCTCCCAGCACCACATCCTTACTCTTCTAGTGTTATTTCCCCTATTATTTCTCTTATCTATGTTTTCCTAGAGATGCAAGAAAATGTAAAGAAAGCACATATAAAGAATATTAATGTTATTGATGCTGATGAAACACATGTACATACTGATACAATCCTGAATAATATCAATAAAATGGATGTGGTTTGAAATTATAGGCTTGGGCACATTCTTTTTTCCAGAATAAAATAAATCTCTATACTTGGGTCACATTTATATTCCAAATATCTTTTTCCTTCCCAATATGTCCATTAGCCAGATAAACAATATTGACATTTCCTGACAGTAGTATACAAACCACAAAACCTTTTAAGTGAATTCACATTGACACTTGGGGTCCATATACTCTCCTACCTATATTGGCTCCAAATATTTTATGACCATTGTTGATGATTTTTTAAGAGCCACATGGACCCACCTAATGGGAGCCAAAACTAATGCGTTTGACCTCTTAAAAGCTTTCATTGCCATGGTTGAAACCCAATTTCAATTGAAAGTCGAAAATGTGAAAGTGACAATGCATTAGTGTTAGGATATAGCACTGTTGGATCAAAGTTTTTCTCTGCGAAAGGGATATTTCATCAGACAACATGCCCTAATACTCCACAAAAAAATGGAGTCGTGTAAAGGAAGCACATACATCTTAAGGAAAATGCTAGCGCACTTCTTTTCCAATCTGGTCTCCCTTTTAGATTTTAGGGAGACTGCATACTCAACGTCACGAACTTGATAAATAGGTTCCCTTATCATATGTTAAAGGAAAAGTGTCCCTATGAGATCTTATATAACAAACTCCCTACATACTCAAATCTTAGAGCTTTTGGATTTTTATGCTACTCTATTGTCGCAAAACCTTATAGGATAAATTGCAGCCTATGGCCATTCCTGGTACGTTTATTGGTTATCAAATTGGGAAGAAAGCCTATAAACTGTATGACTTATAGAATAAAGCATGTTTTATCTCTAGAGATGTTATATTTCATGAACATATATTCCCTTTTATTCAATTTGGATCTACTTGCCCTACTATGTCAAATTTACCATTTTCTGCTTGTTTTGATCACTCTACTAAGCAGAATTCTTCATTTTTCCATGATTCCTTTTACCCTGCCCCATTTTTTACATCTCATGTTTCTCCTTATCCCTCCAACTCTGCTCCTTATGACTATGAAATACCTATGAATAGTTCTTCTAATCTCTCTCTTTTTTGTACGAATCCATATTCCCTCCTTTAAGGTGATCATCTACACCTCACAATCCTCCTTCTTACCTGCAAAATTATATCTACACTCTTCCTAATCATAGCTCTATGTTTACTAATTCAACTGTTATATCTACTTCTAATGAGCATCATGCATTTGAGCCTACTACTTATTCTCAGAAGAAACTTTTCCTGAGTGGCAGAATGCTATAAGTAAAGAGTTTGAGGCATTGGAGACTAATGGTACTTGGGATATAGTTGAGTTACCCAAGGGCAAGAAGCCAACTGGCTGCACATGGGTATACCAAATTAAGTACAAAGCTGATGGGAGCATAGAAAGATATAAAACTAGATTTTTGGTAAGGGGTGATACACAGGTTGAAGGCATAGACTTTCATGAAATTTTCTCACCTGGGTTGAAATGTCTACTGTCAAAACATTACTTGATGTAGTTGTTAAAATAAATTGCCATTACTCCAACTAGATGTTAATAATACTGTCTTGCATGAGGATTTACATGAAGAAGTTTTTATGAAGCCTCCACCTGGTCTTTCAGTATATATTGTGCCACCTGATTCTTCTTCCACTCATTTTGTCTGTATACTAAAAAATCTTTGTATGAATTGAGACAAGCTTCGAGGCAAAGTTCTCATAACCTTTGTCTTATGGAGGCTATGAGCACTCCTATAATAACTATTCACTTTTCACCAAATGATATTATCATCACTGAGACATATCTGTGTGCGATTGTTGCTGTGAAAAACTTCCTCCATGATCAATCTAAAATTAAATAATTAGGCCATCATAACTATTTTTGGGTATTGAAGTGTTATATTATGAGGGTGGAGGGTTACTGCACCAGAAAAAGTTTGTGCATGATCTTCTAAAAGAGTTTCATTCATATGATTGTTCTTCAGCAATATCCCCTTTGAGATGCATGACAAATTGTAGGTTGATCATGGTGATTCCCTGCCCAATCCTGAGATTTATAGGTGTTTAGTGGGTAAGCTCAATTTCTTAACCCACACCATGCATGTCATTTATTTTGTAGTGTAGTATTTAAGCCAGTTTATGCAAAAGCCTTGCCTTCATCACATGCAGACTGCTTTATGTTTGCTTTGTATCTCAAGGGTACTATTGATTTTGGGATCTTCTATAATAATTCCCCTGATCATTCTCTTAGTGTCTGTTGTGATAGTGATTGGGGATTTTCCCCGGATAGTAGGAAGTCCATTAATGGGTTTTAAATTTTATTAGAGGGATGTCTACTAGGCTGGAAGTCAAAGAAATAATCTGTGGTGTCCTTGTCCTCTGCTGAAATTGAATATAGGTCTATGAGTAAAGCCACTACTGAAATTACTTGGGTTTGCAGGCTTCACACTGATTTTGGTGTTGTCTTTTCTTCTCCTATCAGTTTGTTTTATGATAAACATGCAGCCACCACATTGCTAAGAATTTTGTTTTCCATGAGCACACCAAGCACATTGAATTGGACTGCCATTTTGTTCGCACCAAGTTGAATGAAGGTATGCTTCAGTTGCTTCACACGTCCAGTGCTGATCAACTCGTTAATATGTTCACTAAACCTTTAGGGGGAGTTGTACATCATCTGCGTCTTCGCAAGTTCGAGGGGGGGGGTTATCTCACCCTCCAACTTCCTAGGGGGTGTTGAGATACAACCAAATGCAAATGTTGTTACTTAGCTACTTGGGCTTCTTCTTTTCTTTCTCTTGTTATTGGGCCCAAAAGCCCACTACGTAACTATGTATTTATCTTAGGCACTGTAAATAGTTGAGTGATGTATATAGAATAGAAATTTTTACCTCCTATAGCAAAGGTTGATATCTTTTTTATTTTAAATAAATACCATTCTAAAAAATTATATTCCATAGCTACTTTTTGATTTTTATGCCAAATCTATTTATGGTCACCTCTTGCTCTTAAGCCATAAAATACTGCTTGAATTATTTTTCTCTCACATTCTTTTAGATTTTTCCCTACCTTCTCTCTCTCAACTCCAGTATTTCTCCATGAATACAACCACAATTCTTCCAAATACATATCAAAACGTGCAGTTTTGACTCTCAATCTGCAATACATTCAGGGTGGAAAACGTGATCACTCTTTGGGATCAAACGCAATATTTCATCATCTTTAAACTCGTTCAAACATATAGCACATTGCAAAGCTCCTTCGCATATATGATGATCCTTTACTTCAGCATAGGTAAAAGTGGGGAAAGCTATCTTCCCTAACCAAATTATCAAGTCCACGTGTAGCAGCAGCATCACTACGGCGGCGCATGGAAAGGGTTTAAGGATGTTGTTACTGTTGGCAGCGCTATAACTGCGGCTGTAAATTGAGAAACAAACCTCTATATAAATCTCCGTCTTCCTCTTCTCTTCATCATTCTAGGGTTCTGCCAAACCCCTATGAAATTTCCACAAAGGCAGTGCGTTTCAACTACCGGCATCCGGTGAACGGTGGATTCGCCGGAAATTAGGATTTGTTCTTGAAAGAAAATGATAGAGTTTGGGGCTGAGCAATTAACTTGGTTTTCCGTTAATATATTTCAATGTATTTTCATATATTTCATTGTATTCATTGTCTTTTTTCAATGTAATTCAATGTATCTCATTATATTCCATGTATATTATTTTATTCGCAGTCTTTTTCTCATTGTATTTCAATGTATCCCGCTGTATTCTATGTATTTCATTGTATTCATATACGCCATGAATGTATTCAAAAGTTTTTTAATTAAAATTTATGTATTCAGATATATTATATAATTTATCTGAAGATTGCTGTCACGACCCGGATTATTCACCCTCGAGAGTCGTGATGGGCACCTACTAATAAGAGCTAGACAAGTCGAATTTAATTACGTTTTCATTAATAACCTTATCCCTTTTAACATTTATCATCAATAATACAAACTTAACGAAATTATATAGTAAGCGGAAGTCTTAATATTATAAAAACTGACCAGAAATGCGAAAAGTTCAACAAAAGCCTCTACCCAATACTGGTGTCACTATACTCACGAACTACTAAGAATACTAAATACAACGTCTGAAAGACACACAACTATTTGTCTCGATACAATGAGATAACATACTAAAAGAGAAGATAAGGGAGACGTCGGGCCTGCGGATGCCTGCAAGGCTACCTTGGGTCTCGTTGGACTGAAGGCCTACTCCCACATTAGTGCTTCTGCTGCCGCTGCCCAAAACTCGGATCTGTGCAAAATAGCATAGAGTGTAGTATCAGCACAACCGACTCCATGTGTTGGTAAGTATCTAGCCTAACCCCGGCGAAGTAGTAACGAGGCTAGGACCAAACTCCAGATAAACCTGTGCAAATATATATACAAGTACAATATAGAAGTAGCAAGGAAGTAACAATTTAAGCTAGGGAAGGGAGCATGCTTCAGGGGCAACAGATAGAAATAAAATATCAGGTATACTAGCACGTACATCTACAATTTAACTTCTAGCAATTAATGAAAATAAAAGGCAACTTTCATATTCAATTCATCTTGTTGCAATTGTGCAACCTGATCCCATTTCTCAATATCTCATGGCAGGCGTACCACCTGCTCCCATTTAAATATCACTCATTATAGGCGTACCACCCGCTCCCATTTCAATACCATTCATGGTAGACGTACCACCCGCTCCCATTTCTCAATATATCAACATTTCTTACAAATGAAATTTACTCTAATAATCACAACAATTAATATGAATTCATAAGACAACAAGTGCACAATAATTATGAATCGATGAGGAAACCAAATAATGGCAAGTAGCAATTATTATGGGCTTTAAGGAGTAATTAGGAAATTTAGTATTTAATATGTCGAATGTCAAGTATCAATTAAGTCACATAAACATGTAGCAATTATGGCATAAATTCAAGATGCGACGTAGCACAGTGATACCTTGACTCAATAATAACAAGCAACACAATAAAGGGAAATGTCAACATAAAGAATCAAAGTGATAGTGGAAAGAGACAACTAAATGTACTTGAACTAAAAATAATAATAAATCATAGCAACTGCAACAAATACACGGCATCATCCTTCGTGCTTTTACTCTCATCCTCACCAAGAAATGATACAATAAAATGTGCATGGCATCACCCTTCATGCCTTTTATCTCATTCCTCATATATAATCAATAACATCGTCACGGATAACACATTGTGCGGCACGACATCACCCTTCGTGCATTACTCTCATTTCCTCACAATAAGCAAACAGTGCACGGCATCACTCATCGTGCTTTACACTCTTTCCTCACAAGAAACAAACAATGCACGACATCACCCTTCGTACTTTAACACTCTTCCTCACCCAACCAACAATCACAAACAAGGGCAAGGGCATAAATAAATAATAATTAAAATCTCGGCAAGGGAACACAAACAAGCAAGTGAATACCCCGGAAAGGGTGCAACATCAATAATCTCAATGTCCCGGCAAGGGAAAAAAGTCTAATCAACCACGCCCTGACAAGGGGAAATATCATTAACTCTTTCTCTTTCTTTCACTTTCATTTCATAGTTTACATTATTACTTGAGCCAATGCTCTAAAGATTTACTTATCTCATATACCTTCACAATTTGTATTTCAACTAGAGCCAACGCTCCAGGAAGTTTAAAGATCACAATTCCTTTCACGATCACTTTACAACATATAGAAGTCATCAATCAAGCATGGAAGGTATAACAAAATCCATCCTATTCTCATAATAAGGACTCACGGTCATGCTAGAAACCAATGTATAGATATTTGTCACCATGCCTATGCATCGTACTCGACAATTAGCAAGTAGTAAATAAGACTCAACTCCTATTCCCTCAAGCTAGGGTTAAACCAAACACTTACCTCGATGTCTTGAATTCAACTCAAGCCTCAAATATTGGCTTTACCCCTCGGTTCCACAATAAAATTGCTCGAATCTAGTCACAAATTACTTAAATACATCAACAAATGCTAAATGAATCAATTTGAATGCATAAAAATGAATTTCCCAAGGTTTTACCCCAAAAATTCCATGAACCCCTGGGCCCATATGGTCAAAACCCGAGGTTCGAACCAAAACCCGGTTACCCATTCCCCCACGAATCCATTTCTATGATTTATTTTGAAATTGGACCTCAAATTGATGTCCAAATCCCCAATTTTTAGAAAGCATAGGTTCTACCCAAAACTCCCAATTTCACCCATGAAAATCATTGATTTTAAGTAGAAAATATGTTAAATGATGTTAATGATTGAAAGATATGAGTAGAAATTAACTTACAATTGACTTGGAGAAGAAAGATTTCTTGGAAAATCGCCTATGGGTGTTTGAGTTTGAGAAAATATGAAAAATGAAGTTCAAACTCGGTTAAGTATAAAATATGTTGCGTTGCGGATATGGGAGATGCGAAATTGGGTTCGCAATTGTGAACCCTGCAGGTATGGGAAAAGCGAATTTTTCTCAACATTTTGGAACTCAAGCCTTTTGGGAGAACTTCGCATTTGCGAACATTCAATCGCATTTGCGAAAACTGCTCCCTCGCATTTGCGAGCCATTTGTCGCATTTGCGACCACAACCCAGGCCTCCTTCCTTGCATTTGCGAAGCTAGGCTCGCAAATGCGAAAATTATAGGTATAATGCATCAGATTTTTCTAAGTTTAAAAATGCACTCCAACGCCTATTTAAAACTCACCCTAGCCCTCGGGGCTCTAAGTCAAATAGGCACACAACCTCAAAAACATCCTACGGACTTATCCGTGCGATCAAATCGCCAAAATAACATCATATACATCGAATTAAACCTCAAAATTCATAATTTCTTCCAAGTTTTCATAAAACATCAAATTTCCCTTTTAAGTCCGAAAAACATCAAACGGCGTCCATTTTCAACCGAAGTTTACAAAAAGCGCTTAAATCTTATATAAAACCCGTACCGGGTGCCGAAACCAAAATACGGGCCCGATACCAATACGTTCTAATCGAATTTCACTTCAAATTCCCTTAAATATTTTTAGAAAACAATTTCACACAAAAATTCATTTCTCGGGCTCTGGACCTCGGAATTCTATTCCGAGCATACGCCTGAGTCCCATATTTTCCTACGAACCCACCGGGATCGTCAAATCACGGGTCCGGGTTCTTATACCCAAAATATTAATCGAAGTCAAATTTATTCATATTAACATAAATTTTAGCATTTTTCTCATAGAATTCATATTTAAGCTTTCCGGCTACACACCTGGACTGTGCACGCAAATCGAGACAATCTTAAATGAGGTTCTCAATGCCTCGGAAGCATAGAAAGAGTAAGTAAACAAGTGATGACCCTTTGGGTCGTCACATTCTCCACCTCTAAAACAACCATTCGTCCTCGAACGGACAAAAGAAAGAAGTTCATGAGTCGGGGAAAAGATGAGGATAACGACTCTGCATATCATACTCGAACTCCCAGGTCGATGCCTCAGGGGTATGACCTCTCCACTAAACATGCATAGAAGGAAAAATCTTGGATCTCAACCAACGAGCCTGCCGGTCTAGAATAGCTACCGACTCCTCCTCATAAGACAAATCTTTGTCCAACTGGACAGTGGTGAAGTCTAACACGTGGGCTGCATCCCCGTGATACCTCCGAAGCATGGATACATGAAAAACTCGATGCACAGTTGTAAGTTAGGCGGTAATGTAAGTCTATAAGCCACCTCTCCCACTCGATCAAGAATCTCAAATGGGCCAATGAACCTTGGGCTAAGCTTGCCCTTCTTCCCAAATCTCATCACGCTCTTCATAGGCGACTCTTGGAGCAATACCCGCTCACCAACCATAAATTCCACATCTCGAACCTTGCAGTCTGCATAACTCTTTTGCCTAGACCGAGGTGAACGAAGCCTGTCCTGAATGATCTTGACCTTGTCTAAGGCCTTCTGAACCAAATCTGTACCCAACAACCGAGCCTCTCCCGCGCAAACCATCCAACTGAAGACCGACACCGCCTACCATATAAAACCTCATAATAAGCCATCTGAATGCTCGACTGGTAGTTGTTGTTGTAGGAAAACTCTGCTAGGGGCAAAAACTAATCCCATGAGCCTCCAAAGTCAATGACACAGGCTCGGAGTATATCCTTTAAGATCTAAATAATCCGCTCGGACTGACTGTCCATATGGGGATGAAATGATGTACTCAACTCCACCTGAGTACCCAACTCTAACTGAACTGCTTTCCAGAAATGCGAGGTAAACTGCGTACCCCTGTCCAAACTGATAGATACCGGCACACCGTGAAAGCGAACAATCTCCCGGATATAAATCTCAGCTAATATCTCGGACGAATAGGAGACTGTCATAGGAATGAAATGTGCTGACTTGGTCAGTCTATCAATAATGACCCAAACTACGTCAAACCTCTTCCGGGTCAACGGAATTCCAGTAACGAAATCCATGGTAATCCTCTCCCACTTTCACTCGGGAAGCTCAATCCTCTTGAACAATCCTCCAGGCCTCTGATGCTCATACTTAATCTGCTGACAGTTCAAACATCGAGCCACATACGCTACAATATCTTTCTTCATTCTACACCACCAATAATCCTGCCGCAAATCCTGATATATCTTCTCGCCGCCCGGATGAATAGAATACCAGGAACTATGGGCCTCCGCTAAGATCAACTCTCAAATCCCATCAACATTAGGCACACAAACTCGCCCTTGCAATCTCAAAATACAATCATCACCTAAGGTCACCTGACTGGCACCTCCATGTTGCACCGTGTCTCTAAGGATACACAAATTGGGATCATCAAACTTCCGATCACGGATACGCTCCAATAATGAAGAATGAGGAATCATGAAAGCTAACACTCGGGTAGGCTCAGAAATATCCAACCTCGTGAGTCGATTGGCCAAGGACTGAACATCCAAAGCAAGTGGTCTCTGGCTGACCGGAATACAAGCTAGACTGCCCATACTGGTCGACTTCCTACTCAACGCATCGGTCACCACATTGGCCTTTCCTGGGGGATACAAGATAGTAACTTCATAATCCTTCAACAACTCCAACCACCTTATCTGCCTCAAATTCAATTCCTTTTGCTTGAACAAGTACTGAAGGCTCTTGTGATCAGTGAACAGCTCACATGCCACGCCATACAGATAACGCCTCCAAATCTTCAACGCGTGAACAATAGCTGCCCCCTCCAAATCATGTACTGGAAAGTTCTTCTCATGAATCTTCAACTGCCTTGAAGCATAGGCAATAACCTTTCCATCCTGCATCAACACTGCACCAAACCCCATACAGGAAGTATCACAATAGACTGTGTAAGGCCCTAATCCTATGGGCAAAACCAACACTAGTGTCATAGTCAGAGGTGTCTTGAGCTTCTGAAATCCCACCTCACACTCGTCTGACCACCTGAACTGGGCACCCTTCTGGGTCAACCTATTCATCAAGGCTGCAATAGATGAAAACCCCTCCACAAACCGACAATAGTAGCCCGCCAATCCCAAGAAACTCCGAATCTCTGCAGCTGATGCTAGTGTAGGCCAGTTCTTGACTACCTCAATCTTCTTCGGGTTCACCTTAATACCCTCTGCTGATACAACGTGACCCAGAAATGCTACTGAACTCAGCCATAACTCACACTTGGAGAACTTGGCATATAACTGACTATCCCTCAGAGTCTGAAGAACCACTCTAAGGTGTTGCTCGTGCTCCTCCTGGATGCGAGAGTATACCAAAATATCATCAATAAAGACTATCACGAACATGTCCAAATAAGGCATGAATTCGGTTTCATCAACTCCATAAATGTTGTTGGGGCATTAGTCAACCCAAATGACATGACTAAGAACTCGTAATGCTCATATCGAGTGCGGAAAGCTATCTTAGGGACATGAGATGCCCTAATACTCAACTGATGTTAGCTAGATCTCAAGTCTGTGTTTGAAAATACCTTAGCACCCTGAAGCTGGTCGAACAAAATAATAAATCCTCGGTAGTGAATAATTGTTCTTGTTTGTAACCTTGAACAATTGCAGGTAATCATTGCACATTCTGATCGAACCATTCTTTTTTCTTCGCAAACAACGGCGACGCACCCCAAGCCAAAATGTTAGGTCTAATGAAACCTTTCTCAAGCAAATCCTGCCATTGTTCTTTTAACTCTTTCAACTCCGGCGGGGCGATACGATATGGTGGGATAGAAATAGGCTGAGTGCCCGGAACCATATTAATGTAGAAATCAATATCCGTGTTGGGTGGCATATCCGGTAGGTCTGAAGGAAAAACATCAAGGAATTCACGAACAATGTGCATTGAGTCAATAGAAAGGACCTCCGCATTGGAATCACGAACATACGCCAAATAAGCCAAACACCCCTTCTCAACCATATGTCGAGCCTTCACATACGAGATGACACTGCGAGTGGAATGACCTGAAGTCCTTCTCCACTCTAAACGAGGCATACCCACTAAAGCTAAGGTCACAATCTTGCATGACAATCCAAGGTAGCGTGGTAAAGTGATAACCAACCCATCCCTAATATAGCATCGAATACAACCACGTCGAGAAGAAGCAAATCTACACGAGTCTCAAAACCTCCAATAACCATTATAAGTGAACAATGAACGCAATCCACCACAATAGAATCACCCACCGGCGTAGACACATAAACAAGGCATCAAAGATCCACTGAGCATGATCGGATGCGGCGCCAAATGGGATCAAAAAACACAGAAGCATCTCCATCACAACCCAGAACCATACCCGCACCTCCACCTCTAATACCTTTACCTCTACCTCTAGCATCTCTACCTCCACCTCTAATACATTTACCTCCTCAAGGCCTCCGAAGACGAAGCTGATCTATCACTAGTCTTTGTTGTTGCACAACTAAAGGAGCGGTACATGACCTCGCCATTCGTGGAAGGACAAGAGTATAGGTTTCAATTTAGCATTGAGAGAACAAAATTGCACCACATGGAAGAATAGAAGTGAAACTTTTCCTAACTCTGTAGCCTCTATGGGATACATACGTCTCTGTCCTGATCCCTCAGACTCTACTAAGCTTGTCCGTGAGTTGTGAAACCTATGTAACCTAGAGTCCTGATACAACTTCTCATGACCCCAATTTCCCACCCTCGGGAGTCATGATGGTGCCTACTAATAAGAGCTAGACAAGTCAAATTTAATTGCTTTTTTCAATAATAACCTTATCCCTTTTAACATTTATCAGCAATAATACAAACTCAACGAAATTAAATAGTAAGCGAAAGTCTTAACATTATAAAAGCTGAATAGAAATGCGGAAAGTTCAACAAAAGCCTCTACCATAAGACTTGTGTCACTGTACTCACGAACTACTAAGAATACTAAATACAACGTCCGAAAGAAACACAACTGTTTGTCTCGACACAATAAGATAACAGACTGAAAGAGAAGATAAGGGAGACGCCGGGCCTGCAGACAACTGCAAGGCTACCTTGCGCCTCGCTGGACTAAAGGCCTACTCCCACACTAATGTTTCTGCTGCTGCTGTACCAAAATCTGGATCTGTGCTAAATAGCACAGAGTGTAGTATCAGCACAACCGACTCCATGTGCTGGTAAATGTCTAGACTAACCCTGGCGAAGCAGTGACGAGGCTAGGACCAGACTCCAGATAAACCTGTGCAAATATATATACAAGTACAATGGAGAAGTAGCAAGGAAATAACAATTTATTCTTGGGAAGGGAGCATGCTTTAGGGGAAACAGGTAGAAATAAAATATCAGGTATACTAGCACGTACATCTACAGTTTAACTTCTAGCAATTAATGAAAAGAAAAGACGACTTTCATATTCAAATCATCTTGTTGCAGGCGTGCAACCTGATCTCATTTCTCAATATCTCGTGGTAAGTGTATCACCCGCTCCCATTTCAATATCACTCGTGGTAGGCGTACCACCTGCTCCCATTTCAATATCACTCGTGATAGGCGTACCACCCGCTCCCATTTCAATATCACTCGTGGTAGGTGTACCACCCGCTCCCATTTTTCAATATATCAATAGTTCTTGCAAATGAAATTTACTCTAATAAACGCAACAACTAATACGAATTCATAAGACAACAAGTGCACAATAATTATGAATCGCTGAGGAAAACAAATTATGTCAAGTAGCAATTTATTATGGGCTTTAAGGAGTACTTAGGAAATTTAGTATTTAATATGTCGAATGTCACGTATCAATTAAGTCAAATAAACATGTAGCAATTATGGCATAAATTCAAGATGCGACGTAGCACAGTGATACCTTGACTCAATAATAACAAGCAACACAATAAAGGGAAATGTCAACATAAAGAATCAAAGTGATAGTGGAAAGAGACAACTAAATGTACTTGAACTAAAAATAATAATAAATCATAGCAACTGCAACAAATACACGGCATCATCCTTCGTGCTTTTACTCTCATCCTCACCAAGAAATGATACAATAAAATGTGCATGGCATCACCCTTCATGCCTTTTATCTCATTCCTCATATATAATCAATAACATCGTCACGGATAACACATTGTGCGGCACGACATCACCCTTCGTGCATTACTCTCATTTCCTCACAATAAGCAAACAGAGTGCACGGCATCACTCATCGTGCTTTACACTCTTTCCTCACAAGAAACAAACAATGCACGACATCACCCTTCGTACTTTAACACTCTTCCTCACCCAACCAACAATCACAAACAAGGGCAAGGGCATAAATAAATAATAATTAAAATCTCGGCAAGGGAACACAAACAAGCAAGTGAATACCCCGGAAAGGGTGCAACATCAATAATCTCAATGTCCCGGCAAGGGAAAAAGTCTAATCAACCACGCCCTGACAAGGGGAAATATCATTAACTCTTTCTCTTTCTTTCACTTTCATTTCATAGTTTACATTATTACTTGAGCCAATACTCTAAAGATTTACTTATCTCATATACCTTCACAATTTGTATTTCAACTAGAGCCAACGCTCCAGGAAGTTTAAAGATCACAATTCCTTTCACGAGCACTTTACAACATATAGAAGTCATCAATCAAGTATGGAAGGTATAACAAAATCCATCCTATTCTCATAATAAGGACTCACGGTCATGCTAGAAACCAATGTATAGATATTCGTCACCATGCCTATGCATCGTACTCGACAATTAGCAAGTAGTAAATAAGACTCAACTCCTATTCCCTCAAGCTAGGGTTAAACCAAACACTTACCTCGATGTCTTGAATTCAACTCAAGCCTCAAATATGGCTTTACCCCTCGGTTCCACAATAAAATTGCTCGAATCTAGTCACAAATTACTTAAATACATCAACAAACCAACAATCACAAACAATCACAAACAATGGCAAGGGAATAAATAAATAATAATAGAAATCCCGGCAAGGGAACACAAACAAGCCAGTGAAAAACCCGGCAAGGGTGCAACATCAATAATCTCAACGTCCCATCAAGAAAAATTATTCAATAATCAACCATGCCCCGACAAGGGGAAATATCATTAACTTTTTCTCTTTCTTTCACTTTCATCTCATTGTTTACATTATTACTTTAACCAATGCTCCAAATATTTACTTATCTCATATACCTTCACAATTTGTATTCAACTCGAGCTAACGGTCCACGAAATTTAAAGATCACAATTCCTTTCACGAGCTCTTTACAACATATAGAAGTCATCAATCAAGCATGAAAGGTATAACAAAATCCAACCTATTCGCATAATAAGGACTCACGGTTATGCTCAATTATATAGGGATTCTCCCTACTTTTCAGCTTTTCATTATAGAAGTAATTTAAAGTATAACTTGTTTATTTCTACATTATGTAATAATCAAATTTGATTGCAATATATATTACTAACTATTGTAGATATTGTGTTTATGATTATTTCTTTTGCTGATGATGCAACCGAAACAGAGTGCTACGCTGCTGTTTGGACGTGCATAATACTTGCGAATCAATTTTCGGTTCACAAATTAGAATGGATTTATAACTTCAACTTGAAATATGCTATCTGCCAATGAAATAGTTTAAGTAGTATTATACAAAAGATACTGATTTTCTCTGATAAAATTCCTTTTTTTTTCTAAATAAAGTTCACGTAGAAATTGTTATGAAATAATATAAGAAGAAGAACAATAATACAAGAACAAGAACAATAGAGAGAAAAGTAGAGAGAGGAGTATTCTTATTGATACTTTGGGATGGTTTACAATGGAATAGAACCCCTTTATTTATAGGGAGGTGGTGACTTAGCCACCAAGAAGTAAACCCTAGAATCTCTCTAAATATGGACATTCACCTAAAATAGAATATTTTATAACACTCCCCCTTGAATGTCTATTCAATAATGTGCCTCGTTAAAACCTTAACTAAAACAAAACCCAATGGGAAAAAATAAAGAAAAGGAAAAAGAGTACACATGTTTGAATATGCGCCTATTGGTTGCCTCGTTAAAAACCTTGCAAGAAAAACCCATTGGGACAAAACCTTGTAAGGGAAAAAGAGTGCAACGCGCATTAACTCCCCCTGAAAAGAGCATCAATTCATATCCTTGAGTCTTCGCATTTCGATCTTGTGAACCAGCTTCTTGAGGGTTGACGTTGGTAGAGATTTTGTGAACAAATCAGCCATATTATCGCTTGAACGAATCTGTTGCACATTGATATCACCATTCTTTTGAAGATCATGTGTGAAAAATAACTTTGGTGAAATATGCTTTGTTCTATCTCCTTTTATGAATCCTCCCTTCAATTGAGCTATACATGTTGCATTGTCTTAATACAAAGTCGTGGGTAGTTTGTTACACTTCAAACCACATTTGTCTTGAATATGATGTATTATAGACCTCAACCACACACACTCCCGACTTTCTTCATGAATAGCGATTTATCTCGGCATGATTAGAAGAAGTAGCCACAATTGATTGCTTAGTCGATCGCCAAGATATGGCGGTGCCTCCACAGGTAAACACATAACCCGTTTGAGATCGAGCCTTGTGTGGGTCGGATAAATATCCAGCATCAGCATAACCAACAAGATCAGGACTGCAATTATTGCTATAAAATAAGCCCATATCGGTAGTCCCTTTTAGGTCAGGCCTTGTAGTATTTGCAAGATACATTAGTGCGCCAATTGCACTAAGATATGGTACTTCAAGACCAAGTAGCTCTTCATTCCTTTCTTGCGGTTGGAATGGATCTTTATTCACATCAAGTGATCGAACAACCATCAGAGTACTTAAAGGATATGCTCCATCCATGTAAAACTGTTTCAGTACCTTTTCTATATAGGTAGATTGATGAACAAAAATTCCGTTTGCCAAATATTCAATTTGCAAACCAAGACATAATTTTTTCTTTCCGAGATCTTTCATCTCGAATTCATTCTTTATATAATCAATTGCCTTTTGGAGTTCTATGGGGGTTCCAATAAGGTTTATGTCATCGACATATACGGCAAGTACAACAAATTTCGATGTTGTTTTCTTTATAAAAACACACGGGCAAATGGCATCATTTATATAGCCTTCTTTTAATAAATACTCACTAAGACGATTATACCACATTCGTCCTGATTGCTTTAGACCATACAAGGATCTTTGCAATTTGATTGAAAACATTTCCCGGGACTTTGAATTATGAGCGTTTGGCATTTTGAGTCCATCGGGAATTATTATGTATATCTCATTATCCAGTGAGCCATAAAGATAGGCAGTAACCACATCCATTAAATGCATGTCAAGCTTTTCAAGGACAGCAAAACTAATGAGATAACGAAAAGTTATGGCATCCATTACAGGCGAATATGTCTCTTCATAATCGACACCAGGCCTTTGAGAAAATCCTTGTACAACAAGGCGTGCCTTATATCTTTGTACCTCGTTTTTCTCATTTCTCTTGCGTACAAAGACCCATTTATAGCCAACAGGCTTAACACCATTAGGTGTTTCAACTATAGGGCCAAAAACTTCATGTTTTGCCAGTGAATTCAATTCTGATTGGATTGCTTCTTGCCATTTTGGCCAATCATGTCTTTTTCGACATTCTCCAACAGATTGAGGTTCAAGATCCTCACTTTCTTGCATAATGCTAGATGCGACATTAAAAGCAAAGACATAATCCACCACTATATCCACTCGATTAAAATTTGCATCAATATCGATTGGATTTATTGATAGTTCCTTATTTTCTTGAGTCTCGGGATCAATGGATTCTTCATGAATCTCAGAATTTATTAAATCATGAATTTCCTCATGAGATTCTTTCGTAGTGTCATTTTGATCGTATGCTTTCCTCTTTCTAGGATTTCGATCTTTGGAACCTAATGGCCTGCCACGCTTCAGGCGTGCATTCGACTCATTGGATATGACACTAGATGATTGTCCAACAGGGACATCAATACGAATTGGAACTTTCTCTACGGGGATGTGGGATTTTGTTATCCTTTTCAAGTCCGTAAATGCGTCAGGCATTTGATTTGCTATTCTTTGCAAATGGATAATCTTTTGCAACACTTTTTCACAAATAGAGGTATGTGGATCAAGATGAGATAATGATGCATTTTTCCACAAAATTTCCCGTTTGGTTTCACCAACTTCTCCCCCTAATTTTGGGAAAAGTGTCTCATCAAATTGGCAGTCTGCAAATCGTGCAGTGAACAAATCCCCTGTCAATGTTTCGAGGTAGCGAATAATGGAGTGCGATTCAAACCCAACATATATTCCTAACCTTCTTTGCGGACCCATTTTGGTGCGGTATGGCGGTGCTATAGGCACATATACTGCGCATCCAAAGATTCTTAAATGAGATATATTGGGTTCATGACCCAAAACCAATTGCAACGGGGAATATTTGTGATAATTCGTCGGTCTGAGACGAACTAGCATTGCTGCAT
Organism: Nicotiana benthamiana; assembly: GCA_034376525.1. Lineage (NCBI taxonomy): Eukaryota > Viridiplantae > Streptophyta > Magnoliopsida > Solanales > Solanaceae > Nicotiana > Nicotiana benthamiana. The sequence continues at coordinate 46,036,161 of CM067326.1, forward strand.
GCAAAATGGCGTGACCCCATACCGAAGTGGGTAGCCTCGTTTTCATGAGTAATGGTCTTGCAATCTACTGCAGGCGTTTAATTAAAGATTCTGCAAGACCGTTTTGAGTGTAAACATGAGCTACAGAATGTTCCACTTTTATCCCAATTGTTAAGCAATAATCATTAAATGCTTGGGATGAAAACTCAGCAGCATTATCCAGTCTAATAGACTTGATTGGATTATCAGGAAACTGTGCTCGTAGTCGAATTATTTGTGCCATTAGTTTTGCAAACGCAAGGTTGCGTGATGACAACAGGCACACATGAGACCATCTACAGGATGCGTCTATTAAGACCATAAAATATCTAAAGGACCCACTAGGTGGGTGAATCGGTCCACAAATGTCCCCTTGTATACGTTCCAAAAACGTAGGTGACTCAGTCCCAACCTTTGTTGGTGATGGTCTAATAATTAACTTGCCTTGATAACAAGAAGTGCAAGAAAATTCATTATTTAAAAGAATCTTGAAATTCATTAACGGATGCCCATATGAGCTTTCTATAATCCGTCTCATCATGATTGATCCAGGGTGTCCCAATCGATCATGCCAAAGTACAAAAGTATTGGAATCAGTAACCTTTTGGTTTACTGTTGAATGTGCCTCAATTGCACTAATTTTTGTCCAATACAGGCCACAAGATAAAGACGAGAATTTCTCAATAACCCTCTTTTGGCCAGAGACATTCTTTGTAATGATGAGATATTCAAGATTATTCTCATCTATTGTCTCAATATGATAGCCATTCAGGCGTATATCTTTAAAACTCAACAAGTTTCTCTTAGACTTGGAGGAGAACATTGCATTCTCTATGATAAACATTGTTCCTCTAGGCAGAGTTATAGTTGCTCTTCCGGAGCCTTCAATCAATTTACTACTCCCAGAGATTGTAGTAACATCTGCCTTACACATACTTAGTTGAGAGAAATATTTCTTTTCTTTGAGTATCGTATGTGTAGTACATGAATCAACTAAACAAATATTTTTACAGTTGGACGTTGATCCAAGCTTGCTTTGTGAGATATCCATATTTGCTTTCCCATGGTTTGACATACAAAAGAAATACACGAACATGAGAATAAACAAATTCAATCCGTTTGTTTCACATTTAAACAATATTTTCAAAATCTGCTGAGGTTAGTCGATTAACTTTAGTTGATAGTCGACTATCTTGGGAAGCAGTCATTAGGTTAGTCGACTAACTAAATCAGATAGTCGACTATCTTGCCTTGCGGAAAGTCCAGTTTTAATGCGAGATATTAGTTAGTCGACTAACTAAGTTGATAGTCGACTAGCTTAGTAAACAGTCATCAGGTTAGTCGACTAACTAAATCAGATAGTCGACTAACTTAGCTTGCAAAAAAGTCCAGTTTTAATGCGAAATATTAGATAATCGACTAACTGTTAGTTTAATCGATTAACTCTACTGGAAAATAAAAATACCTTTGAAATTTAAGCATATTGAAACATTCTAAAGAACTAATACTAACATTATATCATAAACTAACTAATACGAGCTGATACTAATGACTATTAGTTTATTCACTAACTAATACAAATAAGTAAAATAAAATCAAACAATTCCATCTTCCTTCATCAAAGATCCATCACCGATTAAGTGGTCTATTTTCCCCTCGGGTTGCTCAAAGAAGTCTGCCACATCCAGGTGGTTGATGTCAAAATTGTCGTCAGAGACAAAATTTGTTTCAGGGCCTTTATTCTTTGGAGATGCTTGATAAAGATCAACCAAATGTCTTGGTACACGGCAAGCATTTGACCAGTGCCCTTTTCCACCGCAACGATAACATATAGTTTCTGAACTATTTGCCTTTGGATCCTCATAATCCCGTTTCTGTTTTTGGTGGTTATATCTCTTTGGGGGGTTACGGACATGAGGGAAATTTCTTCCTTGCCCACGTTGTTAGAATATACGCTTAACGCTAGAGGCGGGGTGAATAGCGTTTTAATAAAAATCAAGATAAATTTGCGGAATTAAAATTGCAGGAGTAAAATAAGTGCGGTAAATAAAGTAGTAAGGAGAGAACACACCGAACTTATACTGGTTCACCACAACGTGTGGTTAGTCCAGTTTCCCGAGAGACTCTCTCGAGTTTCAACTAACTCCGTTAAGCTTGCGGGTGCTTAACAAACCGCTACAAACTGAGAACACAAGTCTCAACAATTGCTTGCTCGAAGATACCACACTTCAAGACTTCACGTGAAGGAACTAACATTTCCTTCTTACAACCACAAGGGATTAGAACTTCCCTTCAAGTGTATACAAAAACTTAGTACTCAAGAAAAGACTCTCTTACAGAGTAGATATGCGTAAAATTAATACGCTCAAGAACACAACAATTTCGTCAAGAATTTGGCTCTCAAAAACTATGAAATGAATATGAAATGATTGATATGAAAGTATGTAAGCATAAGCAAGAATTGTAATCGGTTGTTGTGCTTAAAGAGTGGTTTTGAGGTGTATTTATAGTCCTCAAAGACCCAAAGACCGTTGCTTAATTGCCAATCACTAATTGCTGATTTTGTGCTAGAATAATCGATTATCTGATTTGCATAATCGATTATCTGCAAATCGTTCAAAAATCATATGCAGATTTTAAGCTAGAATAATCGATTATTCAAATTGCATAATCGATTACCTGATAACGTTCAAAAATCAGACGTTGATTTTATGCTAGCATAATCGATTATTGCCTTGTGCATAATCGATTATCTTTCAGCGTTTAAAAATACTTTGGCAACGGTCAGTGAATAATCGATTATGCTATATAGGATAATCGATTATTGACCTCTGCGGAATTTTTAATATAATTCGAATAAAGAGGATAATCGATTATCATATTACATAATCGATTATTTTGCTATTTTGTAAATTCCGCTTTACACTGTCTTAACATAATCGATTATCAAAAAGACATAATCGATTATTTTGCTATTATGTAAATTCCGGTTTACACTGTCTTAACATAATCGATTATCAAAAAAATATAATCGATTATTTCTGTCCAGATTTGAAAGACATGTTTAAAATTCATTTTGGCTAAAATAAAAATGTTTGAAAATCATTTTTTTTTAAAACAAAGATGCATGGTTTGATGAAAATGATTTTACGAGAGAAGCCAAGACTTGAATCTATTGTTGGATCAAGATCACAATATAAAACGACTCATGTATATCTTTGTTGCTTTACTTGATCTTGTTCTTTGTTTCTCTTGTGCTTGGACTTCGGCATATGTCAATGTTCCATGCGCGTTGGTTTGTCATTTATCAAAAACCTACAAAGATGAACACACGTTTAGTTTTAGCGATTTGAGAACGTGCTTCAACAATTTCCCCATTTTTTATAATGGCAAACCAATATCGGGATATGCATATTAAATAATTGATAATGACAATCCAAGACAAGTATATAGATATGTGAATGAGTTCCCCCTCAATTTATGAGTCCCCCCTCAATTTATGCCAATATGTATTAGTGTGCATAGCCCTTATTCTTTTCCATTTTGACATTAGCAAAAATAAATAACCTTTTATTGAGGAAACAATATTGAAAATACATAATAAAGCAAGAAAAATAGACAAAATATTATTCAAACGAGACATAATGGAAGCAAGAAAAAAATAGACAAGATATTATTCATTTTCAACATTAACATCCGCCTCGGCATCAGGCACTTTTTCCGGAAAGGCAACTTGGGCATAGGGATAGTGGACGTGGTCAAAATATCCATGAAGTTCGTGGGATAATCGAGTGACATTCTTATCAATACGAGTCATGGATGTGGACAAAGAGGCAAGTTGCTCAGAAATGGTTTGGAGGGAAGCAACGGACGGGGCCTGAGGGCGACGTCTTTGAGTTGGAGGAGGAGCCGGATGTTCACCGATATTGGGAAATGAAGATTCTTGAATTTTCCAATGTTTTGTTGCCTTTTTGTGAGGACCGACGGAGGTGTCGATACCGGAGGCTTGAAAAAGAGCCATTATGACAAAAGCATAGGGGAGTGGCTTATCGTCCCCAATTGCATCATACATGTGAGTCATGACGAACTGGCACCAATTGATGCGAGCCCCGGTGATAATTGCGTGCATGGGCTTTGAATCCTCATGAGAGAGAGTCGTATGATTGAATTTGCGCGGTTTTAGAACGCGGGTTATGAAATAAAAGATTAGACGATATTCCAGGAGCATGTGCGTAATGGTTGGGCGACGATGCTCCGGACTTGCAATAAATTCGCCAATGCCAATTTGGTTGAAAAGGAGTTGTTCATCAAATAAAGCACCTTCTTCCCTAGTGTAGAGTGAAATGTCTTCCCCATTTCGTGGAAGTTTAGTAAGGACTTGCATGTTTTCCTCATTTAAAAGAATTGGAACTCCATTGATGCTCGAGACGAGTTCACCATCTTCGTCCTTCCCGAGATTGGAATAGAAGGCACGAATTAGAGAAGGGTGAATGTAAGGGGATTGAAGATATATGAATTCAAGAAGTTGAATTTGCATGAGGATATTTGCTGTGGATGGAGGGGCGATGTGGCTAAGGAATCGATCAGTGGAGAATCGAGGAGGTAGGATTTCTCGATTTTCAAATTTTTCGACGAAACGAATAAGTTCGGCTTCACTGTCGAACCGTAAATAAGATCCGTCTTTATAGCAGTGAACGGGTGGAGGAGCAATGGAAGAGGAGGCATTATGTTTGCTGGAACGAGGTCGTTTAGAATTCTTGCCCGTCATTTAAAAAGAAATTTGAGAGTCTTTGCAGAAATTTTTGAAGACTTTGGAAGAATATTAGGAGCTAGGAGTGATGTTGGAGTGAAGAATTTGAAGGGTGGAAGCACCTATTTATAGATTTGAGGAATTGAGGGCATTTATTGAACAAAAGCTGCAGATTTGTAGTGCCAAACGGTCAAAACGGTAACATTTTTGAAGAACTAACCGTTGATAATCGATTACTGGAATTTGAAAATCGATTATTGTTACACAGTGTACAGTGTTTTACGGACTCGGGGAATAATCGATTTTATTTTGGAGATAATCGATTACTTCAGGAAGTGCTATAACGAAAAACCGAGACGGTAAGAGAAAATTGATTACGCAGTTTTCAATAATCGATTATTGTTACACAGTGGCTTAACACCTGTAAAACTGAACCTCACCATAATCGATTAGTAACATTGATAATCGATTTTTATATATGATCGCCAAATTCCTGCAAAGCCGAGATTGAAAGATAATCGATTGCAGTATTTGTATAATCGATTATTTTATTTTTCCAGCAGAATAATCGAAAAACATAAAGAAGTAATAATCAATTATTGACTAAGAAAAATCGATTATTTATCACCAGTGCCCGAGAATTCCCCCTGTCTTTAGGGCGATACCTGCAAAAAAGAGTTAGGCGCCTCCGACGCTCAAGTTAGTAATCGTTAAAAGAAAAAATGCAATGCATGTATTAGATCAACGTGGAGTCAAGTATTCCGATTTCACTACGAATTCGAAAAAAGGACTCTTTCTCTAAAGGCTTTGTGAAGATGTCGGCCAATTGATATTTGGTTTCAACAAACTCAATTTCGACATCACCTTTGAGAACGTGATCTCTTATGAAGTGGTACCTAATTTCAATGTGTTTCGTTCTTGAGTGAAGAACAGGGTTCTTCGTCAAGCTTATGGCGCTAGTATTATCACATCGAAGAGGGATATGATTGATACTAAGACCATAATCCGAGAGTTGTTGTTTCATCCAAAGGATTTGAGCACAACAACTCCCCGCGGCTACATATTCAGCCTCGGTTGTGGATAACGCAACACTTACTTGTTTCTTGCTAAACCAAGAAACTATAGAGCTACCGAGCAAATGGCAAGTGCCACTAGTGCTCTTGCGGTCCAATTTGCAACCCGCAAAATCGGAATCGGAATAGCCAACAAGTTGGCATTAAGAACCTTTGGGATACCATAGTCCCACATTTATAGTTCCAACAAGATACTTCATTATCCGTTTTACCGCAGTTAGGTGCGACTCCTTCGGACATGATTGATATCGAGCGCATAAACACACGCTAAACATGATGTCCGGTCTACTTGCAGTAAGATAAAGATGGGATCCGATCATACCTCGATACTTCTTTGTGTCTACTTCCTTACCTTTCTCATCTTTGTCAAGATGGTCGGATGTACTCATTGGAGTGGCCATTGCTTTGGCGTTGCTCATTTCAAAGCGATTTAGCAACTCCTTGCAATATTTAGATTGGCAAATGAAAGTTCCCTCTTTCATTTGTTTCACTTGAAACCCCAAGAAGAATTTTAGCTCACCCATCATTGACATTTCAAATTCACTTGTCATTAATTCAGAGAATTCCTTGCACAAAGAATTGTTAGTAGCACCAAAAATAATATCATCTACATATATTTGAACTAATAAGATGTCATTGTTTTTGTTCTTAATAAAGAGTGTAGTGTCAACTTTCCCCCTAATGAACTCATTGTCCAAAAGAAATTTGCTTAAGCATTCATACCAAGCTCGGGGAGCTTGTGTAAGACCATAGAGGGCTTTCTTAAGTTTGAAGACATGATCGGGAGATTTAAAGTCTTCAAAACCCGGGGGTTGTTCAACATATACTTCCTCTTGAATAAACCCATTTAGGAAGGCACTCTTTACATCCATTTGATATAAATTAAAATTCATAGAAGAGGCAAAAGCAAGTAATAGACGAATAGCTTCTAGCCGTGCTACGGGTGCATAAGTTTCTTCATAATCAATTCCTTCTTCTTGATTATATCCTTTAGCTACAAGCCTAGCTTTGTTTCTAGTGATTATACCGTTTTCATTTTGTACCAATTATGGTGTGATTATCGGGTCTTGGCACCAATTCCCAAACGTCATTTCGTTTGAATTGGTTAAGCTCCTCTTGCATTGCCAAGGTCCAATGCTCATCCCCAATTGCTTCGGAAATGGTTGAGGGTTCTATTTGAGAAACGAAAGCAGTGTGTCCTATAGTGTTCTTAAGAGTGTTTCGAGTGCTTACCCCTTGTTCGATGTTACCAATTACCTTGTCGAGAGGATGGTCTTTGAATGTCCTCCAGGCGTTGGGCAGCACCGTTTCTTCCTCCTGTGGTGGTGCTTCCTCCGATGGTTGTTCCAAGATTTCATCTTGAATTTCCTTTGGATTTTCCTCTTGTACCTTGTCTTGAAGACTTATTTTGTTTAAAGAATCTGCAAGATCAACACAAGAATCCTTTCTCGCCAAGCGAGTATCATTTTCGGAAAATACAACATGAGGAGACTCCTCGACAGTTGAAGTGCGGTTGTTATAAACTCTATATGCTTTACTATGCAATGAGTAACCAATAAATATGCCTTCATCAGATTTATCATCAAACTTTCCTAAGCTATCTTTTCCGTTATTATGAATGAAACATTTACAACCAAAAACTCGAAGATGGGAGAGGTTAGGCTTCCTTCCCTTGTATAGTTCATAGGGAGTTTTCATGAGTATTGGTCTTATGATAGCTCAGTTCAACACATAGCTTGCGGTACTCACGGCATCCGCACAAAAATGTTTGGGAATCTTTGCCTCATCGAGCATGGTTCTTTCCATCTCTTCGAGACACCGATTTTTCCGTTCCACCACTCCATTTTGTTGTGGTGTACGTGGAGCAAAGAAAGTATGCTCAATGCCGAGTTGGTCACAAAAATCCGCGAAGAGATTATGATCGAACTCTCCCCCATGATCACTTCTTATGGAAGTGACAGTTGTGTTCTTTTCATTATGAACATGTTTAAGAAAACTTTTAAGCCTTTGAAAGGCCTCACTTTCGTGAGCAAGAGATAGCGTCCATGTGAATCTAGAGTAGTCATCAACAATTACAAAAGTATAGCGATTTCTACCAAGACTTTCAATACGAGATGGTCCAACAAGATCCATGTGAAGAAGTTGTAAAGGTCTAGAGGTTGAAACAACATTTTTAGATTTAAAAGAGGCTTTTATTTGTTTCCCTTTTTGACAAGAATCACAAATAGTATCTTTTTCAAATTTTAGATTTGGAAGACCAATTACTAAATTTTGTGAAACTAATTTGTTTAAAAGATTCATGTTGACATGAGCTACTCTACGATGCAATAACCACATGTCGTCATTTTTACTCATAAGGCATTTCACATAATCTGATGAAGAATTTTCAAGGTCAACCATATAGATATTATCAATTCTAATACCACGAAGAATGACTTTAAAATCATAGCGGCGTATAACTAAGCATTCTTCTGAATCAAACAATACAAGATTTCCCTTGTCACATAATTGACTTATGCTCAAGAGATTGTGTTTAAGCCCTTTTACTCATAAGATATTCTTAATAGAGGAGGATTCGGTCTTACCTACGGAGCTGATGCCGATTATTTTTCCTTTATTGTTGTCTCCAAATACAACGCTTCCTCCTTCCGTGGGTTTTATTTGAAGGAATTTTGATGCATCTCCAGTCATATGTTTAGAGCATCCGCTGTCAAGGTACCAAAGTACACTTGATCCCCTCAAACACACCTCTTCTTGAGTTTCTTCGTGTGCCATGAGACATAAATTAGCGGTTTCATCTTTTTCTCCGTCACTTGATTCATCCCCGGAGTCACCTCCCCAAGAGATGTAGGCTCTTTGTTTCTTGGCGAATTTCTTTTCTGTTTTGTTATTTGGGCAGTTGGATTTGATGTGCCCAGCTTCTCCGCATCCATAGCATTTGAGTGGTATACTTGGACGCTTTCCTTTAAACTCTTTCCGCATGAATTTTTGGAATTTCATATCACGAGTCCGAACTCGATATCCTCATCATTTGAATCCTCATTGTTTTGAGGTTGAGTCGTAGACGCTTTGAGTGCAATCCTTCTTTTCCTTTGATCATCCAAAGGATGGTTAAGAATAGGAGATTCATAAGTTTTGAGATTACCTCGAAGTCCGTCTATGGTGACATTTGTAATGCCAATCAATTCTTAATAGCGTCGGCTTTGGAACGCCATTCCGGAGTAAGGCTTCGTAGAATTTTTCGGACAAGCTCCTTATCCGTAAATGTCTTTTTGAGAGCATGAAGGTCGTTTACGATTTTTGAAAATCGCTCAAACATATCATCTATTTTCTCACTCCTTCATATGAAACAATTCATATTCATGGGTTAGAAAATCAATTTTTGCTTCTCGAACTTGATCCGTACCTTTGTAAGTGATCTCTAGCTTGTCCCACATTTGTTTGGCTGTGGTGCAACATGAGATTTTCCGATAGTCATCGGAATTTACAGCACAATACATTATGTTGATGGCCTTTGCATTATATTCCACCTTTTTGATATCGTCCATATCGTATTCGTCTTCCGACTTTGGGACGAGTACATCTCCAACCTTTTTAGTGGGAAGTTGTTCTCCATTCTTTATAATTTTCCACAATTGGAAGTTGTTTGATTGAATGAAAATCCTCATTCTCTCCTTCCAGTAAGTGTAATTGGTGCCATCAAAGAGTGATGGCCTTGTGAAGCATTGTCCTTCACCTAGTCCTGCATTAACGTTACGAGTAGAAGCCATGGATTGTTTCTCTCAAACTGTTAAGTCTTTCAGAGAGACAGGCTCTGACACCAATTGTTAGAATATACGCTTAACGCTAGAGGGGGGGTGAATAGCGTTTTAATAAAAATCAAGATAAATTTGCAGAATTAAAATTGCAGGAGTAAAATAAGTGTGGTAAATAAAGTAGTAAGGAGAGAACACACCGAACTTATACTGGTTCACCACAACGTGTGGTTAGTCCAGTTTCCCGAGAGACTCTCTCGAGTTTCAACTAACTCCGTTAAGCTTGTGGGTGCTTAACAAACCGTTACAAACTGAGAACACAAGTCTCAACAATTGCTTGCTCGAAGATACCACACTTCAAGACTTCACGTGAAGGAGCTAACCTTTCCTTCTTACAACCACAAGGGATTAGAACTTCCCTTCAAGTGTATACAAACACTTAGTACTCAAGACAAGACTCTCTTACAGAGTAGATATGGGTAAAATTAATACGCTCAAGAACACAACAATTTCGTCAAGCATTTGGCTCTCAAAAACTATGAAATGATTGATATGAAAGTATGTAAGCTTAAGCAAGAATTGTAATCAGTTGTTGTGCTTAAAAGAGTGGTTTTGAGGTGTATTTATGGACCCAAAGACCCAAAGACCGTTGCTTAATTGCCAATCACTAATTGCTGATTTTGTGCTAGAATAATCGATTATCTGATTTGCATAATCGATTATCTGCAAATCGTTCAAAAAACATATGCAGATTTTAAGCTAGAATAATCGATTTTTAAATTGCATAATCGATTACCTGATAACGTTCAAAAATCAGACGCTGATTTTATGCTAGCATAATCGATTATTGCCTTGTGCATAATCGATTATCTTTCAGCGTTTAAAAATACTTTGGCAACGGTTAGTGAATAATCGATTATGCTATATAGGATAATCGATTATTGACCTCTGCGGAATATTTAATATAATTCGAATAAAGAGGACAATCGATTATCATATTACATAATCGATTATTTTGCTGTTTTGTAAATTCCAGTTTACACTGTCTTAACATAATCGATTATCAAAAAGACATAATCGATTATTTTGCTGTTTGTAAATTCCGGTTTACATTGTCTTAACATAATCGATTATCATAAAAACATAATCGATTATTTCTGTCCAGATTTGAAGACATGTTTAAAATTCATTTTGGCTAAAATGAAAATGTTTGAAAATCATTTTATTTTAAAACAAAGATGCATGGTTTGATGAAAATGATTTTACGAGAGAAGCCAAGACTTGAATCTATTGTTGGATCAAGATCACAATATAAAACGACTCATGTATATCTTCGTTGCTTTACTTGATCTTGTTCTTTGTTTCTCTTGTGCTTGGACTTCGGCATATGTCAATGTTCCATGCGCGTCGGTTTGTCATTTATCAAAAACCTACAAAGATGAACACACGTTTAGTTTTAGCGATTTGAGAACGTGTTTCAACACACTTTTGCTTTGAAGCCCCTCTGAAATGGATATGGACTACGATTTCCTTACATACAGTGTCGCTCATCAACTTGCCTCCCTGGAATCTCTATTTATTCCGCTCCCTCCATATCATTGGCACCAGGATCCCAAAGAGACAAGCAATAATTTCTGCTAACCCATTTCTGCTCTTCGCCAGCTTACTAACCCATTCACATTCCTCCTGCCAGTCAGCAATGGATCACTTATAGCCCAACCAGCTAAGGAGTCGATACCAGATTTCTTTGGTCTTCAAACAGTCAAAGAAAAGATGCTCAAAGGTCTCTCGATACAAACCACAGAAAATACAATCTTGTGGAACCAAAATATTTAGCATCTGAAGTCGTTCCATAGTTGCAAGTCGTTTATGCAAAGCCAACCACAGTATAAATTTGTATCTGGGATGTAGTTGAGGCTGCAATATGATGGACTTCCACTGAACTTTGCTGCATTGAGGAAGAAGCTGTTTGTATAGCTTGTTATGCTAAAGACTCTCCATGTTGAACCTGCCTCAATCTGTTTTCCATATTTCCACTGAGCGTTGCAATGTCTTTAATCAAACTCCTCCACTCAAAAAATTTCCTTATTGCCCAGGCAGCAGTCCGAGGCACCGGCATGTCTTCCAAGCAGTGGTTCTTGATATAGAAGGTATGAACCCATTTTATCTATAGGCTATCCTTCTTCTTAGTCAATGCCCATAGATGCTTAACCGTAGCAGCCTTATTCCATTTAGATAGGTCCAAGATATTCAGTCCTCCTGCACTGTAGGGCAGACATAGAGTATCCCATGCAATCAGAGCCTTTCTTGAAACTGTGACAGAACCTGTCCACAGATATGATCTGCAGATAGCTTCTGTCATCTTCAAAAAAAATTTAGGCAACAGGAAAATCTGGGACCAGTAAGCTTGAATACCAAATAGAACATATTTAATCAATTGAAGCCGACCAGCATATGATAGTATCATTAACGACCAGCAATTTATTTTCTGTGTAATTTTCTCCACCAGTGGCCAGCACTGAGCAATGGACAGCTTCCTTGAATCCAAAGACATCCCCAAATACTTGAAAGGGAGTCTGCCTTCAGGATATCCCAACACCTGTAGAATCTCCTGTTTCTGCCAGTTGGTTACTCCTGCTAAGTACACTGCACTTTTATCAACATTTGCTTGAAGACCAGAGACCTTAGAGAATTCCTTAAGAGTCTGTTTTCAGTAAGCTGACAGATTGAATATCTGCCTTGCAGAACAAAAGAAGATCATCGGCGAAACAAACATGTGCGACACCCAACCTCTTGCATTTAGGATGGAACTTGAATTCTTTCCTCATCATCATTTGCATAAGCTGTCTATGTAGATACTCCATGGCCAAAACAAAGAGGTATGGAGACATCGGGTCACCTTGTCGCAGACCTCTTTTTCTTTTAAATGGAGCAGTGAGGCCACCATTAAAATTGAGAGAATAGGTAACAGTGGATATACATTCCATGACCCACCCGATAAATTTATGAGGGAACCCCAGATCCTGCAGCAGTCTATTAAGAAAAACTCATTCAACTGAGTCGTAAGCCTTCTTTAGATCCACCTTAAGCATACATCTAGGAGAAAGGCCCTTTCTGGAATAGCCCTTGAACAGTTCTTGTGTGAATAAAGTATTATCAATAATACCTCCGACCCTCGAAGAATGCTGACTGTGATCTACCCACCAGAAAGTCAACTTTCAGTAAAAGGAAAATAATATAACATTTAAAGTATCAAGAAACATTGGAAAGTACGCATATGAAACAATGAAAATTGCACCTATATTTATTGTTATACACAAATTAAAGGATTAAAATAAAAAGAGATAGTCCCAACAACACAACAATAAAATGCAAAAAGTTATTCATATACTCGAAAAAAGAGTATTTAACCGGTGATGCTTTTTGGAGATACTTTCTGCTACCGAATTTTCATCAACTTTCTTCTTCTTTTTATTGTAAACTTATGTGTATGTCTTTTATCCGTATGTTTTATTCATGACATACATATAAAGAACTTAATCTAAGTTTGAATGATTTAATAGCATTAATAGAGTCTCTATTTAATTATCAGTAGAGGAAAAATAACCCCTTCACGGAATTTGTTAAAATTCAAGAAATATTACAAATAAGTTAATTATACTACTGCTCTCTGCGCCACGTCAAATCCAGAAAATGCAATTCCTTCTTTTTATTACATAAACAAACGACCAATTTATACCAATATGATATGACCAACCACAAAAAGGGAAAGGGAACAGGTAAAGCAAATACACCGAGTCTTGTGTAAGTTTATCCCTTCATGACTTCCCTTATTACTATCAATCCTTCTCATTGCGGTGCATCTTTTTATCTTGTGCTTCATCTGCATAAATAAAAAAATAAAAATAAAAATAGTCAACTTTCACTATTTTTAATTAGAAACGTATAGTAAGCGCAACGTATGGTTTCATTGGGCCTCAAAATATTAAGCCCGGAATCCATACGTGTATATATATATATATATATATATATATAATTTATATATATATATATATAATTTATATATATATATATATGTATAAATTTATAATGAATTTAAACGATAAAAAAATACATAATTATTAATGATAGTTTGGTGTCACTGGGCTTCAAAATATCGAGCTCGGAACCCATATATATATATATATATATATATATATATATATATATATATATATATATATATATATATATATATATATATATATATATATATATATATATATATATATATATATATATATATATTACAATGAATTTAAATTATAAAAAATACACAATTATTAATGATAGTTTGACACTGCGCCTCAAAATATCGACTCGGATATATATATATAAAATTTTACAATGAATTTAAATTATAAAAAAACACATAACTATTAATGATAGTTTAGTGCCACTGGGCTTCAAAATATTGATATTATAACATTTTTACAATGAATTTAAATTATAAAAAAATTCATAACTATTAATGATAGTTTGGTGCCACTAGGCTTCAAAATATCGAGCTTGGAACCCATAAATATATAACCTGTACAATTAAGTTATTAAAAAATATGAATTTAGAGTTGACGACATGGATGCTTCTATACATCCCGACCCTTGTACGCCGGATCAATTAGCCCTTCAGCCCAGCATAGATCTGAGTATATATGGGAGGGACAGTTTCTTACGCAGACTTTCCGGGCCAGGAGAGTGGATCTATTGGTGTAGTTATTGAGTCCTCCCCACGTTCTACATCCTCGTGTGGTCCATTACCTGGAGGAGATGGATTATATAAGATTATTAGCATTGGCCGGATACAGCACGACTATTCTTTGATCACGACCTTGATTGAGCGATGGCAACCGGAGACGCACACTTTCCATCTGCCTATAGGTGAAGCCACCATCACACTCCAGGACGCCGAGATTTTATTTGGGGGGGAGGGGGGGTCTTATTCCCAAATACTTCGGGGAACCTAGTAAGCCTCCGTTTTCTGCATCATATTAGCCCGTTCGAAGATACAACCAGCTACAGCTAGGGTGGTACTGTCATCTTATTTTTGTACAAGCAGATGTGTCGGGCTTGCGTCGGCACACAGAGAGACGCTTGTGGCTTTCTGTCGCTTCTACAGGTGACAACCTATTCAAATAATATGTCTATTAGTTACAACTCTACCTAGTTATAGTTAATCTTATACTTTACGCCAACTTTTTATGTTAGGTTAGGGTTTGGGAGAGATTTCTGCGGTTTCGGCCACCTCTACCACAGCTACCGGCTAATGTAGAAATTTCGGATCTCCCTCTAGCTTGTAGGTGGGTTATGCATTATAGACTTGCACGGGAGTATGATGCCCGTCATAATCTCCCCCTCTGCAAAGATGTGTTGGATTTGCTGGAAGATGCACAGGTGAATATCTAATTAAATTTACCAGTTATTATTTAACTTAGTGTTGCACATATTAACGATTTGTATTGTTATTTGATAGTTCATCTGGACATCGTACAACGATGAGGTGATAGATAACCTACCAGCATAATGCACATTCGGCCAACATATTTGAAGTGGTTCTGTCCCTCTCACATGCCTCAATATTGTCAAACATCAACCCTCAAAGCGGGTATTTTGTTAAAATCCAAGAAACATTACAAATGAGTTTATTATACTACTGCTCTCTACGCCGCGTCAAATCCAAAAAATGCAATTCCTTCTTTTTATTACATAAAAAAAATGACCAATTTAAACCAATATGAGATGACCAACCACAAAAAGGGAAAGGGAACAGGGAAAGCAAATACACCGAGAGTCTTGTGTTAAGTTTATCCCTTCATGACTTCCCTTATTACTATCAAACATTCTCATTGCGGTGCATCTTTTTATCTTGTGCTTTCATCTGCATAAATTAAAAAACCAAAAATAAAAATAGTCAACATTCACTATTTTTAATTAGAAACTTATAATAAGCACACTATATGGAAAAGAAACCTTGAAGCTTAGAGAAAAAGAAAATAATATCTAAGGGAAAATATGAGAAAAAATGTCAAATAAATGAGAGAAAAGATAAATAATACCTAGCTTAAGAGGGGTGTCACGTCAGCTTTCTTTTTTCCTCCTTTATATATATTTGTAGTAATAATACCCGCGCAATATGCAATCAATATTAAAAAATATTAATTAAATTATTATCGGGTTTGTTTGATCCTATTAAACCGTACTGCTTTAATAAATTTCAGTTGTCATCTTATTTGTCAATATGATATACTCAGATAAAGTATATAATTGTAATAATTGAGGACTAGAGAGAGAAGCTCCTCCTTCTCTCTAACTTTACTGTTCATCGCTTCATCTTCTCTGCTGCCTCAGCGTATGTCAGTCTAACGTGCGCCGAGGGTGCCATGGCGAGAGGGAGAGGCCGACCTCGGAAAATTCTATTGCCAATCTATGGTGGAAATCCAACTAACACTGTTCCATTCCCAAAAAATGTTGACATTGTTCCATTGCCAAAAACTGTTAACACTGTTCCATTGCAACACAGTAGTGATACTGTTCCATTGCCTCATGCACCTGCAGATTCAGAGCCATCTAGAGTTCCTGTGCTTACAACACTTGCTGATAATATCGATAGCAGTTCAGAGCCTCAAACTGTACCGGCGATAGTCCCGATGGTGCAACAGAATAGGAGTATCGACCACATGCAGCAACCCCCACAACCTGATGTACCAAAGCCCAATATAGAGGAGGGGTCAAAAATTGAAGCACCCAAAGGGTGGGCAAGCCTATTTCAGAGGAACCGCCTTGCTGCTAACGGCATGTCTCTGGAGTACATTCCACCAACAGTTATTAATGGTAAAACAGTGGGTCAACTATTTAAGGATGAAGTGGAAGAGGAAGAGGGAAAATGGAAGTGTGCCCTAGTTGTATTTGTACTAGGGAATAGCCCAGGGTATAATGGTATGAAAAGGTTTATTAATTTACAATGGTCTCATGTGCCTGAACCTGATCTCTTTTACCATGATGAGGGCTATTATATTGTCAAATTTCAATCCCTGGATGATGCCAAGGAAATACTGTATGGAGGACCATATACTATTGCCAACAGACCTATGATCTTGAAGCAGTGGTCTGCTGATTTTGATTTCAAAGCTGCTTTCCCTTCAGAAGTTCCCCTGTGGATCAAGTTCCCTAACTTGCCTATGTCCTGTTGGGGCAGCAGGTCTTTGAGTAGGATTGCAAGTGTGCTGGGTAGGCCTATATTTGCTGATGAATGTACGACAAAGCAAACTAGAATATCATATGCTCGTATGCTCATTGAGGTAAATGTGTCAAAGGAATTACCTAGAGAGATTGAGATACTGGATCCAAATGGGAAGAGCTTTATGCAGGATGTGACCTATGATTGGAAACCATTATATTGTGAGAAATGCCTTGAGGTGGGACACAACTGTTTGGCCAAATCTGCTCAACCCAATCCCATACAGAAGAACAAGGTGACACAGGAATGGAGAGTTAAAGCTCCAACCACAGTGGACCAGATCAACCAGGTTTCCCAAATCCAGCAGCCAAATCTTCCAAAGGAACCAAGTCCTCAAGCTGATTTAGGTGAAGTTTTGAATAAACAGAACGGTATTGATACACAGGTTTCCCCGGTCTTTAACATCACAAACTTTCCACCATTATCCCCTATTGTGATGTCTAACAGATTTGAAGTTTGGTCAATGAGTTGGGCAGACCATCCCCTGGATGAAGGGGGAACCAGCCATACTCAATGAAGTGGATATTTTGGAATATTATGGGTGTAAATAAAAGGTACAAACAGAAAGAAGCCAAAGAATACTTTAGAACCAATAAGTTTGACCTTGTAGGTCTGGTAGAGACTACGGTTAAACAGAAGAATGTAGAGAGAATATCTAGTTTTTTGTTGCCTAAATGGAGTATACTAACTAACTGCAGGAGAGCAGTGAATGGTAGGATATGGATTCTACGGGATCCTACAAAAATTTCGATCACTGGTTTACAGGAGGAGGCTCAACTTATTCATTGCACTGTTAGGACCCTCACTGGTGAAATTGTCTGCTGCCTCACAGTGGTATATGGCTTCAATGACAGTGATCAGAGGGGGACATTATGGAAGACTATTCAGAACCTGGCTGCTGTTGTTACTGACCCCTGGCTAATTGCAGGAGATTTCAATGTCATTCTGACTAGTAAGTATAGACAATCTTGTCACCAAGTTAAGCAAGTGGAAACTGTAGATTTTAACAATTGCATACATCAGACTGGTCTGGTTGAACTACCATGGAAAGGGGACTTCTTTACCTGGACCAATAAACAAAGTGGCAATGATAGAGTGTGTAGTAGATTGGATAAGGTGTTTGGCAATTATGAATGGATGATGAAATGGAGCCATGTACACACTGTATATGGACCCCCTTTTATCTCTGATCATAATCCCATGTTATTTACCCTGGCAGAAGACAACAATAGCAGGAAGACACCATTCAGATTCTACAATGCATGGGCTCGCCATAAAGATTTCCAACCTCTGATCAAAGCTAACTGGAAAAGCAATGCTCAGTGTACCCTCCAAGGGGTGTGGAACAATCTCAAATCCCTCAAACCAGCCTTAAAGTCTCTAAATACTAGAGAGTTTAAGAATATTGCACAAAAGATTGAGAGCAGCAGAAAGGAACTGGAAGTTGTCCAACACCAGATGACCATGTCCTATACAGATGCCTTACAGATGAGAGAAAAGGACCTGGTGCAACAATTAGAAAAGTGGTCTTTGATTGAAGAATCAGCACTCCAACAAAAATCTAGAGCCAGATGGATCCAACTTGGAGACTCAAACAACAAATACTTCTCAACAGTAATGAAGGAGAGAAACCAGTATAAGAGGATTACTGAACTGACCACAGAAGGGGGACTGAAGATAACTGATCCAGCTGACCTAAAGAAGGAGATTAGAGATTTCTATAAATCACTCATGGGGACAACAGCCACTCCCCTACCAGCTGTTAACAAAATGTATATGAGCAATGGTCCTAGACTCTCACATCACCAGAGGATGGAACTAGCTGCTGACATCAGTGATACAGAGATTCTAAACAGCTTGAAGGCAATTGGCAATGATAAAGCTCCAGGGATAGAGGGGTATAATGCCATGTTCTATAAACACACTTGGCCTATCATTGGGAAACAGGTACTGCAGGCAGTCAAGATTTTTTTTGAAACCAACAAGATGCATAGACCAATAAACTGTGCCACTCTCACTTTAATTCCCAAGGTATCCAATCCTCAAACAGTCAAAGAGTTTCGACCAATAGCTTGCTGTTCAGTTTTATACAAAATCATTTCCAAGTTACTGGCCAACAGACTCCAGAAGGTCATGAGCAGTATCATCTGTAATGCACAGGCAGGCTTTATTCCAGGAAGGAGAATTGCAGATAATGTCATCTTAGCTCATGAATTAATAAAGCATTACTCTAGGTTACATATATCTCCCAGATGTATGATCAAAATTGACCTACAGAAAGCTTATAATTCAGTCGAATGGTGTTATTTGCAGCAGGTTATGGAAGCTCTGGATTTTCCTACCAGATTTACAAGATGGATCATGGAGTGTGTCCAAACTGTCAGCTACACAGTGGTAGTTAATGGGGAAAACAACAGAACCCTTTCGAGCAGCCAAAGGATTGAGACAAGGGGATCCCATATCTCCTTTTTTGTTTGCTATTGTGATGGAATACCTTAGTCGATCTCTGGCTGAGTTGAGGCAAGCTAAAGGCTTCACATTTCATCCTGGTTGTAAAAAACTGGGAATAACTCACCTAAGCTTTGCTGATGATCTGTTGCTGTTTGTCAAAGGAGAACCTCACTCTGTAAGTACCATGTTTACATATTTCTCTCAGTTCACTGCAGCCTCTGGAATGAAAGCCAACTTGCACAAGAGTGCTGTTTATTTTGGAGGGGTAAAGCCTGGGGATCAGCAGCAAATTCCTGACCATCTTGGTTATGTACGTGGAGAACTTCCCTTTAAATACTTGGGAGTACCTTTGGCTACCAAGAAGCTGACTGTTGTTCAATGGCAACCACTGGTCCACAAGATTACTGCCAGGATTACATCCTGGACTGCTAGGCAGCTATCATATGCTGGTAGAATCCAGCTGGTACAATCAGTTATCTTTGGTATTCAAGCCTACTGGGCTCAACTATTTCTCATACCTTCCAAAGTTATAAAACTGCTTGAGGCAATATGTAGATCCTACATATGGTCTGGCTCAGTTAATGTATCAAGGAAAGCATATGTGGCTTGGGAAAAAATCTGTATGCCAAAGTCTGCTGGAGGATTGAACTTGCCCAATCTCTTACTGTGGAACAAGGCTGCTGTAGCCAAAACTCAGTTGGGATCTGGCACATAAGAAGGATGCACTATGGGTGAAATTGATTCACACAGTCTATATCAAACAGCAACAGTTGGAGACCATCACTGTCCCTAAACAAGCTAGTTGGATGGTCCGGAAGATCATTGAAGGCACTGTGCTATTGCAGCAACACCAGCTGTTGTATAAACCTGATTGCACTATAAGAATGCCATACTTACAACAGATTGGAGAGGCACCTAGAGTTCTTTGGAAGAACTTAACAATGGAGAATGCTGCTCGACCTAAAGCAATCTTCAACTTGTGGCTGCTATTACAAGACATATTACCTACCAAGGATAGGTTGATCAAATGGAGCCTGAATGTGGCACACTTGTGTTATGTGCCAACAAAATGTGGAAACCAGAGAACACTTATTTCTGGGCTGCACTTTTGCATCCCAGCTGAGATATCATACATTACAATGGATTGGAGCTAAGCAACCTACTGGACAGAACTGGTTTCAATTTGTCCAGTGGTTCATTGAGCAGTCTAAAGGCAAATCTCCTCGAGCTCATATAGTCAAAATGACCTTGACAGAAATGTTATATGTCCTATGGCTGGAAAGGAATGCGAGAATATTTGAAAACACCTACTGTAACAGTGACAAACTGCTTAGAAGTATTGCCTACACTTGTAATGTTAGAGCTCCTCCTAGGCTAAGAATACACATTCAACATTATTTACTATAATGCTGAATTCTTGGATAGTATAGGTTAGTCTTTTTGCTCATTTTGATAGACAGCTGAGTATAAAGTTGTGCTATGGATCTGTATGACAAACACTTTGGTGATTAATACAAAGCTTAATTACCAAAAAAAATATAATATACTCAACCCTCACTGATATTAAGTAGTTAATTTAGGTAGTTAATTTTTTGTTAATTTTTAATAAACAATTTTTTTATTATAAACTAATTATGCCATGTGGCTTTTTTCTAGACTATCACTTGAATTAAGTAGAGAGCTTTATCCTCTCGTTTTAATAATATATAGAAGACATATAGAATATTAGAAAAAAACTACCCCACAGTTTGAATCAAAACTTTTTTTATTGCTTTATTTTTATTTTTTTTAATTTTAAACAATTATAAAACTCCAACTTGAAGCTACTCTCCAATTTGAAATGGTAATTTTTTATTTTTTTTTATTTTATTTTTATTTTAAAACTCAAACTTGAAACTACTCCCCGATTTGAACGGGTAGTTTTTCTTCTTCTTTTTTTTTCGTTTTTTATCACAATTATTTTTTTTCGTTTTTTATTTAAAAATAGCTTTAAAATTCCAACTTGGAACTACTCCCACCCAATTTGAATAGTTAGTTATTTTTTTATATATTTATATTTTTAATTTTTTATTATATCTAATTATAACATATCTATATTTATTTTAATTAAAATAAAGTAACTAATTAATAAATATATATTTATGGTATTTTTTATTTATTATTATTTTTGTTTTATAGATATTTAAATTCAAATATAATCATTAATAATTAATTATTAACTAATTAATAACTAATTATGACATGTGGTTTTTTATGCTGTTACTTGGCTTAAAATGATGATGTTATACTCTTCTTTTAATAATATATAGATATATAGATTCAGTTAACTTTGAATGCACATATCAACAAAAAAACAAAAAATTATTGTTAGATAACTAAATAAATACTATCATGTATTACGAAAAAATTTTCCTATTAAAATATTTTGATAAACCATATATTTGTTAATTTTTAATTTTTATTAAATATATTGATATTTCAAGAATATATTTATTGTAATTTTAATAAAGTACAATTGAAACAATATTTACATAAAAAAACTGAAAAATAAGGATGAAAACATAATTAAACCAATGATTAGCGAGTTGACAGAGACTAGAAACGCCCGCCGAAAAGAAAGCTGCCAAAAGTTTCATGGCAGCAGCAGCCGCCCGTTCCATCTCCATATTCAAGAGGGCAGCTCAATTTCTCCGTCACCAGAACTTCTCGTCGTCGTCGGCGGTGAATCACGGGCCGTGGGATTTCTATTACGATGATAGTGAAGGCGAGGGAAGTGCAGTGTATCAGCACGCCCTTAAATTTCAACGGCCGTCAACTATAAAACAACACCAAGTTCTCCACATCTGCGTCAGTCTCATAGGAAAAATTGATTCTCCGTTCAGAAGAATTAACACCACTAACGGCGCTTTTGGCCTTCATACTTTCCTCACTGTCTCCGCTTCTTCTCAGTCCCGCCCCTCTTTTAAGTAAGACTTCAAAATTTATTGCTAATTTGCAAATTTCCGTATTGATATTTCTTTTTAATAAATAAAGTTTTGTTGGTGTGCAGAGTGTTGGGATATATATATTAACCATAGATTTGGTTTAGATATAGTATTTATTATGAAATAATTATTTATTTAATTTTAATAAAGTTTTAAATAGATCATATAATAGTCTGTGTCCTTTACTTATAGTTGATGATTTAGTGTATAGAGTTTAGCGTATATACGGAATTAAATCATCGGTTCTTATAAGTATAAAGTTTGAGTTCACAATCTAATGATGGAATTGGACAAACCATCGGAATGATTGTAACAGAAGATTAAATATAATTTATCTTGATTATGGGAATGATTTAATTCCAGCTTCTTGTGCTAGTACATTTTATATGTATTGAACGGACCAGGTAGAGATAAATATTTTATACTGACTTAATAAAATAAACTTTCTAGCCATTAAATGTACTTATCCTCTTAATCTTGATATAATTATTATTAGTTGTGTATATTATTATTATTTTTATTTATTAAAAGATGATATTCTTTCGTGGGTCAATATGCCTGGTAAATTGGATAATAATAATGTACATTTGGCGAAGTAATAATTAGTTGATGGAATCCATGTCTCGGTTTAGAGATTGATGATACACCTTTATGAAAGCTTATAAGTTTTCATGTGTAAACCCGACCGGTGAATTTTGTATCCGACACATGAAATAAGTTAAGAGAAAGTCTAAAGGAAATAATCAATAAATTAAATCGTCAGTAATTTAATTTATTTGATTAGTATCTGAGTCTTAACATGAGGAATTAAATAAGATTTAATGGATGAATTTCGAAATTGGATAAGGAGTGCAGTTACGGATTTTTAGTGGAATAATTCGTAATTAGTTATGGTAGATATTAATTTCGAAAAGTAGAAATTAATTCAATAATTGGAGCCTTGTTAATTAAATTCTGTGGTCCCTATTGTGCCTAAATAATAGGAAATAAAGGAAATCTTTTTCTAGTGGAAGAGAAAACCCAACAGGTTTTGGAAAAGGGTCTTAACCCTTAAAACTTGTGCTATAAACACATAAGGTTTTCCATCTAGGGAGAGAAGAAGATGGTGGCTGAAATTTTCAGCCAAGTTTTCCTAGAAATTTTGCCCACACGAAATTGCTATTTCCGGTATTATTTGGGTAACACAGTAGAAGACTGTGGAACGTTCGAGGATCACGATTGAGCGGGTGATGGAGATTCCATTGAGAAGTTATGGAACAGAAGGCTCACGTGGTAGAAGAGATATGTTCACGCTTCAAGAGGTAACCCGTGAAATCTTGTTTATACTAGTTGTCTAGATTACATGTGATTTTGATACTAGGATTACTTTCGCTGCTTATTATAATCCATCAATTGGTATCATAGCCCACTCACATCTAATTAGATAACTAAGTTTTTCATGAAACAAGAATATGGTGTTTATATGTGTTTTTTGAATTACATATATATGTGATTTTCTGAAAAACTACACTGTTATTTTGTGAATGTGCATAATTTTTGGATTATTCTTGTATTCATGAGATATCTGTTTTCTTATTGATATTTGATTGAAATTATCTGAATTTTTTGGGGTAAACCCTAGAAAAATGCAAAACCTATTTTTGACCGAATAACCGGTATTTTCGGAGGTCAGCGAACTTGACGGACTGCGATTGAGCTGAAATTTGGTGGGTCCATCGTAGATGACGTGGTGAGAAAAACTCAGGGCTTTAGCAGAGGACCATGGTGTTTTTCGGCGTTTTGAGGTCGTTTGGACTGTGTTTTGGACGTTTTTCTATTTTCTGAAAATTATTTCTTAATAATTATAATTTCTTTTAATTCAATGGTGGTGGGGGTGACTCCCCATGGTCCCCATGATTAAATACTAGTCATATAATAGATTTACACATTGACTATTAGCAAATAGACGTGTTGTTTTATTAAATTCAATAATAAATTTGTAGGATTTTTTTTTTGAATAAACAGATTTCTATTTCACTCCGTCAAAAAAGTATACGTACAAACATAGATGCTGACCATTTATTCTCATATGCTATAAAATCACTACATTATTATCATTCTAAAAAAAATCACTCTTTGATAATACGTGTGACATAATCTATCTCACGAGAAGGTCTATCTCAATAGAAGTCTAGGGAAAATGATTTGAACTTTGCAGGACAGCCCTCCATTTTTGACTTGAAGCCCCTTTTGAGTGGAGATGGACTACAATTTCCTTACAGACAGTATCGCTCATCAACTTGCCTCCCTGGAATCTCATTTTATTCCGCTCACTCCATATCGCTGTCACCAGGATCCCAAAGAGACAAGCAGTGATTTCTGCTAAACCATTTCTACTCTTTGCCAGCTTACTAACCCAGTCCCATTCCTCCTTCCAGTCTGCAATGTATCGCTTATAGCCCAACCAGCTAAGGAGTCGATTCCAAATTTCGTTGGTCTTCAAGCAATCAAAGAAAAGATGCTCAAAGGTTTCTCGATGCAAACCACAGAAAATACAATCTTGTGGAATCAAAATATTAAACATCTGAAGTCTATCCACAGTTGCAAGTCGCGTGTTCAAAGCCAACCACAGTATAAATTTGTATCTAGGATGTAGTTGAGGCTGTAATATGATGGACTTCCATTGAACTTTGCTGTACTGAGGTAGAAGTTGTCCATATAGCTTCTTGATACTAAAAGACTCACCCTGTTGAACCTGCCTCAATCTGTTGTCAGATTACCATTGAGTGTTGAAATGCCTTTTATCAACTCTCTCGACTCAAATATTTTCCTTATTGCCCAGGCAGCAGCCCCAGGCACTGGCATGTCTTCAAAACAGCAGTTCTTAATGTAGAAGGTATGCACCCATTTTATCCACAGGCTATCCTTCTTCTTAGTCAGTGCCCATAGATGCTTAACAACAGCAGCCTTATTCCATTTAGATAGGTCCAATACATTCGGTCCACCTGCACTGTATGGCATATATAGAGTATCCCAGGCAATCAGTACCTTCCTTGAAACTGTGGCAGAACCTGTCCAAAGATATGATCTGCAGATGGCTTCAGTCATCTTTTAAATTTTTTTAGGCAGTAGGAAAATCTGGGACCAGTGGGCTTGAATACCAAACATAACTGATTTAATCAGTTGAAGTCGACCAGCATAGCAAAGTAGCCTTGACGACCAGAAGCTTATTTTCTGTGTAATTTTCCCCACCAGTGGCCAACATTGAGAAATGGACAGCTTCTTTGAATCCAAAGGCATCCCCAAATATTTGAAAGGGAGCCTGCCTTCAAAATATCCTAACACCTGTAGAATCTCCTGTTTCTGCCAGTTGGTTACCCCTGCTAAGTACACTGCACTTTTATCAATATTTGCTTGAAGACCAGAGACCTTAGAGAATTCCTGGAGAGTGTGTTTCAGTAAGCTGACAGACTGAACATCTGCCTTACAGAACAAAAGAAGATCATCCATGAAGCAAACATGTGCTACACCCAACCTCTTGCCTTTAGGATGGAACTTGACTCTTTCCTCATCATCACTTGCACAAGTTGTCTATGTAAATACTCCATGGCCAGAACAAAGGGGTATGGAGACATCGGGTCGCCTTGTCGCAAACCTCTTTTTTCTTTAAATGGGGCAGTGAGGCCACCATTGAAGTTGAGAGAATAGGTAACAGAGGATATACATTCCATAACCCACCCGATAAATTTATGAGGGAAGCCCAAATCCTGCAGCAGTCTATTAAGGAAAACTCATTCTACTGAGTCGTAAGCCTTCTTTAAATCCACTTTAAGCACACATCTAAGAGAAATGCCCTTCCTGGAATAGCCTTTGAACAGTTCTTGTGTGAATAAGATGTTATCAATAATACTACAACTCTCAATGAATGCTGACTGTGATCTACCCACCAGGTGGTCAATAACCACTTTCAACCTACCTGTAATAATCTTTGTGATGATCTTGTACAGAGTTGTACAGCAGGCAATGGGTCTGTAGTCCTTCACTTTGGTTGGATTCTGTACCTTGGGAATTAGAGTTAGTGCAGTGCTGCTAAATCCAGTATGTAACTTCCCAGTAGTAAAGAATCTCACAGCTTCACATATGTCATCTCCCATTACATGCCACTGCCTTATAAAAAATTCAACTGGGAAGCCATCCACCCCTAGTGCCTTGTCATGAGGCATATCTTTTATTGCCTTTAATATTTCCTCCCTTGTAACTGGCTGCACTAGGTCATCCTTCTGTTGCAAATTGAGACAAGGGCCCTGATGAATTATTTCAGTGTTTGGACATTGGCCTATGATATTGTTTCCCCCCCAGTAATATCTTGAAACAAGTAACAAATTCTTTTTCCACCTTCCTGGGATCAGATAACTTAACTCCCTCTTCAGTATATATAGAGTTGATAATGTTAAAGTTTGTCCTCATCTTTAGTTGAGCATGAAAATATTTTGTGTTGGCATCTCCACAGGCAATCCAGTGAGCTCTAGATTTCTGTTGTAAGATCTGCTCCTCTATATTGCTCCACTTCTCCACCTCCATAAGTAGCAGCATCTCCTGGTCAATCAGCCTTTGGTCCATACAATTGGATTGCAACTGATTCTGTATGGTTTCCAGCTTCTGCCTTGCCTCACTGAGATGTATCCTATACTTTGCCATATAGGTATTTATCTCCTTTAACCCCACCTTTACGGCCTTCAATTTATTCCATACTCTATGCATTTGCCCTCCCTACTGGTGCTGGTTCCATACCCTTTCCACAATGCCAGGGAATTGAGTATGGTCCATGACAGATGTATACAGTTTGAAAGGCTTAGGATGAATGTTCCTTCTCTGTTCTTCAGGGTTACACAGTGAGAAAATAGGGTAATGATTTGAAACTCCCGGGGTCAACACATCAGCTTCAATGTGACTGTATTCATGCATCCAGTTCATATTCCCAAAGGCCCAATCAATTCTGCTATACACTCTTGTCTCTGGTTTTTGTTTATTGCACCATGTATAAAAACAACCCAAACTCTTCAACTGAGTGAGTTGAAGAGCAATGAGAGTGTCTTGGAAACCTTGAATCTCCTGCTGCATAACTGGAGCACCTATTCTGTCATCAGTGTGGAGTACATTATTGAAGTCTCCACTGAGAAGCCAGCTGCCCTGAATAGTAGCACCTAAAATCAACAATTTGGCCCAAAGTTGCTATCTCTTGCTCAATTCAATATTTGCATACACGACTGTTATCAGTGTTCTGAAGTTTGTACCTCTTTCTTTAACCTCACAGTGAATAAATTGTTCATTAATCTTCAATACCTGCAGCTCCACTTTTGAATTCCATAGTACCCAGATTCTCCCATTGGAATGCTCATTGTAGTTACCAGTATTTCTCCAATCATTTCCCAGTTTTTTAACAATCTGTTTCACCTTTGCTTCCTTCACTCTAGTTTCTATACATCCCATACAATCTACTTTATGCTTTTTCAGAAAGAGTCTCAGCTCCTTCTGTTTATGGGCCTTATTTAGACCTCTAATGTTCCATGTGCAGACTATCATGATGTGGTGAAGCTGGATGGGCCAGCGTCCCCTGGATCATCACCTATCTGTAGCAAAGAGAAGCTGTTAGTTGTGTTCAATGAGGCTCCATCACATTGTTGTACATTATTTCCTTTTGCCAACCCTCTGTCAATCACCCTGCTTCCAGCATTGTCAGTCTGCTTACATTCCTCCATTGTTCTATCAGTTTTAACCACCACATTATCCTTCTTTGTTTTTGGTATCCATTTCCATGTCTCACTTTGCACTTGCTGCTTTACCCCTGCTGCCTTGTAGTGGTTCTGTGCTACCTCTTCATTACCCTGCTTCTTTTTATACCAGCAGTCTCCAGTGCTATGACCAAATCTGACACTGTCACTGCAGTATTTTGGCCTCCATTCGTATTCAATGTGTTGTATGATAACCCCCCTCTTTGTATGTAACTCAAGACTATCACGCAATGGTTGGGATATATCTGTTTCCACCAGCACTCTTGCAAAAGAAATCATCTCCAATTCAGCAGTGATTCTATCGGTGTACATAGATTTCCCAAACCACACTTGCCAATTTACCGAGGGCTTCAGTGGAGCAAAATCCCAGTGGCAAGCCAGGGAAAGTGACCCATAAAGGAACTACACTCACATTACCTGGTTCATACTTGAAGTCCATACTCCACTGTTGTAACACTAATGGCTTATTATGAAAGGTGTATGGACCAGCTTGAAGAACAAGGTCCCTATCTTCATTGGTATCAAATCTGAAAATATAATAACCTTCGTCATGATGCAACACTTGAGGTTTTGGAACAAAATCCAAACATTTGTAATGAAATTGTCCATAGCTCGCTCATACGGGTCTTCTCCTAGTACAAACCCAATCAATGCACTGCTCCAGTAGGTCTCCTGTTCCTTCGTATCATCGTCATCAATTTGAACCACAAAAGTACCATCTCGCATAGCATGTGGTACATAGCTTAGAGATTTCCCTTTTTGAGGGATTCGATTATGTTGCATGGTGTCTCTGCTACCATTTTCAGCCATAGGAGCACCAGAGGTCTGACCAATCTGAACTTGCTTTGCTTGTGCAGAAAATTGGAGCCGTCGATGAACTGTATCGACACGTTCCATCCCCAGCATTTCATCCTCGCCTTCAACAATTTCCTCACTGATATGTTGGAATATCAACGGTAGAAAACTGCCAAACGTAACTGGTATCCTCTGTTGGATATCATTTTCCGGCGTTATCTGCATCCCAAATTTTTCAGTTCTGCTAGGGTTGTGAAAGCTTGTCGGCGCCGAACCCATTCCGGTTAACCACTGAGTAGGCTTATTCACAGCAGGTGTTTCTATTATCTCCACCTCCGGTATCAATTTTGTCACCGGTTGTTTCTTCCGTCCTCTTGCCATGGCTGGAGGCGCAGGTTAGCATCCTGCTTATCCTGCGCCGAGAGCTTTTTAGAGAGAGAAACCGTGTGTAATTGACTAGGATTTTATTGACTATGTCTTACAAGGTATAATTGATATTGTGTGATGATATAATTATTTTGTAAGAAAGTAAAATTCTCTATATGATATCCTGGATGACTAATGATTGGAGTGTTTGGCATATTTGTGCATAAACAAAAATTCTTAAATTTAAGTTTATGTTTTCATGCCTTGTGTGATTACTAGTTTGGATTTTCGATGAAGAATTTTGTTCTCTAATTGGAGGTTCTAATTAAGTGAAATATGACGGTATTTTGTATAAGTTTTATATTATTGGTATGGCTTTTAAGCTATGGCCCATAAAATAATTTTATGAGCTAAATATATATTCACTTATAAATTGAGAATTTTATGAGTAATAAATAGTTACCACAAAAGTGATTTGTTTATTTGAACTCATGAAAAATTCTTAGTATATTTGTACATGTGAAATTATATCTATTCATGGATTGAGCATTATGATTAATAAGTAAGATCCACAAAATGGTCTATTTATTTGAGTCATTGAAATATGTTTAATATACCATGTGAAAATTATCTTTTAGAAATCTACATTAATGGTGGAGGTTCTTAACGAGAAAAAGAGTTTTATCTTTGGGTACTAGTGAAACTAACTCCACCCATGAGAAGAGATATTGGGGTTTTCACCGTACAGGAGAAAATATTATATCTCAAGTTCTTATGTGTTTAATAAAAGGATAAATTGCAAAAGGAGATTTTATATATCCTAGAAATAGGAAGAACATAATATATGCCTTGAGCTCATAGTGTAATTATAAGGAGAATGAAAATCAATATCATATTTATTTTAATTCATGAGACTACTTAAAACGGTTATTTTCCGAGTTTGGTTACAGGCTGGTGGTCATGAATTTGACATACTCCGATTGACCTGAAACTTGGCGGTTCATCGAAAACAATCTAATGAGAAAAATTCACTGCTTTGCAGTGAAACATGTTAATGTTTGGCATTTTGAGGTCGTTTAGATGGGTTTTCAAGCAGTTTATTAAATTGAATTTGTTATAAATATGAAACTTATTCTTTATATATAGGCTATATTTGTGTTAAATTTGAAACATGTGATTTAACTTGATATGATATATATGAAGAATGCAAATCACATGGGTTTAATCCTAACTACGCAAATAATAATTTATTCGAATTTGGTCCGGTTTTGGCGATCATGAATATTACAATCTCCAAATGACCTGAAATTCGGTAGGATCATCGGAAATGGTCATTTAAGAAGAACTCACTGCTATGCAGTGAAGCATATCGTATTTTGACGATTCGAGATCATTTAGATGAGTTTTTTGAAGGTTTGACGGATTAAAATGTGATTTACATACGAAAAGTCATTCTTTCTATCATTTTATTTATGTAATCTGGAATATAATAACACATGTTGATTTGATATGAATTGATATATGTTAAAAAAAAATACATGTCATATCTTAAATTCTTAAAAAATGCTTAAAATGATAATTTTCCAAATTTGGTCGCAACTTTTGGAGATCGTGACTTTAACGATCTCCGATTGATATGAAATTTGGTAGATTTATCAGAAATAGTTCAATAAACAATAATCACTGCTATTCAGTGTAAAATATTAATTTTAGTATTTTAAGACTGTTTAAATGGGGTATTGAGCCTTTTTTTTAAAAATTGTGGAACTTAATACTCAGAGAAAAGTTTGTGGTTGTGATAAAGGGGTGATAGGAATTAATCCCTATTGTCTCCATATCTTTATTTATAGTGAGATAGTAAATTTACGCGTTGACATTAGGTCTTCCTCCATATCGGATAAATTTATTATGAACTCACTGGATATAGTTATTAGTTATTGATAACCTATGTTAGCTCTCCATCTGAGTTTAAGGGTTAAATCAATTTTGTAACTAAAATACAATCATGATTAAATGGTGATAGAATTATATTTCTATGGTCTTTCACAATTAATTTCAACTGAGTAATAAATTTACGCGTTGACTTTAGGTCTTCTTCCATATCGGATAAATTTATTATAAGCTCACTAGGTGAAATACTAGTAATTGATATCGTGTACTTACTCTCCATCTGATTATACATGTTGGATCAATGGAACTAGAGCTATTAAAAATGATGTTCACTTGACTTAAATTAACAGTATACTCTCCATCTGAGTTGGGTCTGTTTTAATTATTAGAATGAATAATCTGGCATTGCATATGTATGTTGCATGAGTAATTCTTTTCCCATCAAAATTGCTATTCAAGATGCATAACATATATGTGTAGTGTGTTGAAAATTTTTGTATTAGAAAGTTATATACAATTGACTGAAAATAATAGTATGCTCTCCATCTGAGTTGGTTCTATTTATTTTTAGATTGTATAATTCTTGCATTATATAATATACTTTGCATGAATGATTCTTTTCCCATCGAAATTTATTATTCCAAATGCATGTATGTATATAAATATTGAATGCAGTCTGAATTTTACTATTCAGTGTTTTGACTTATTATGATCTATTTAATGTTTTTATCTCAACTCCACAATGATTTTATACAACTGATCGTATTACTTGTTAAATTTTTTTTTAGTGATAAGACATTAATTTTAAGGATGCAATATATGTACTTTTGTTAGAAGGAATTTGATTCCGATTTCTCGGCAAAATAAGAGATGAATATTTGTTTTATTTTTCTAATAACTCTTGAGTTATTGAGCTTAATAAATATTTTATCTCTTGTGGTACATGAATGCATGACCTTGTTGTTGTATATTGATGTCTCTCATGAACAGAACAATATTAGTCTACCTCATAAGAGAATATGTTCTTCAAAATTGAGTAAAACTTATCTGTGCACTTTTGTCTAAGTCATATTATTCTGGATAGGATTTCAAGTTGGTCAAGGATGGACCTTAAGATTCATTGAAAGTAGAGGCACTACCAACTTGTGGATCCTATTTGGAAGGAAATTTGACTAAAAGATACTTCCTTTTAAAAGGAAATAAAACTAGTGATAAGTTAGAATGATCCTTTCTGATTTGTATGGTTAAATGGACACACTCGTAAGAGATAGACTTTGAGTATTTTGTGACGTTCATAAATGATTACTCAGAATTTTAATATATTTATTTGATGCGCTGTAAGTCTTAATAAATTAAGTGATTCAAGATTTTTAAGACTTGAAACAGAGAAGCATCAAAGAAATATATTAAGTTACTACAATTTGATTGTAGTGGCGAGCACATCTCTAAAAAGTTCTTTTGTTACATATCAGAAGAAGGGATTACATCTCGATTGACTACACTATAAATTCCATAATAGAGTGGTGTAGTAGAAAGACGAAATAAGTCTCTTTTGGATATGGATAGACTAATGACGTGTTATTCAAATTTGCCTTATTTATTTTTGGAATATTTCCTGGAAACTGCAAATTACATTCTGAATTTAGTTTCTTCTAAGTTAGTACCTGGGACATCTATAGAACTGTGGACTGAATGTAAGCTCGGTCTATGGCATGTTCAGATATAGGATTGTCCCTCATATGTGCTGAAAGGGAAAGCAGATATGAAAGCTGGAACTAAGAATGAATAAGTGCATGTTTATCGAATATCCAAGCAAACGAATAGAGCTTTATTTTATTGTCCTAAAGAAAATAAGGAAATTGTTAAAATAATTGTATTTTTCTAGATAAGGACTGTTTAATAAAATATTTTCCTAGAAGTAAACTATTTTTACATGAACTGGACAAAGAAATAACTAGATGTTCAAGAACATCAAATCCCACACGTCAGAATTGACGTTCCATTGCATTTAAGTAGTGAGAGAACGTTAATAGACATGATATGTCTTTATCGAGTGGGAGTGATGTTTGAACATTGAACACTATAGTAAGAAGTCACTAATATTTCAATATTGTGAGGTAATGAAGGTAATATTAGTAGTACTTCGTTGTAGTGGGAGAAAGCTAAAGAAAATCATAGTTCTGTGTACATTCTTGGGATAGCTTCGGTAACAGGATCCCCGAAGAGTTTAATGTCAAACTAGATAGTTACGACAAAGCACTACTGGACAAATATTGCATCAGATATAACTTACAAGATTCTTTAACAAAACCTTATTTGGTGAAGACTTTTAATAGTCATGTAAAAGAACGCGTGAGAAAGTTGTAGATGCATGGTTATGAGTCTAAGTGGGAGATTGTTGGGGCATATACTATTAACCATGCATCTGGATATAGTATATTCTAATAACTATTATGGTTAAAAGTCTAAGTGGGAGATTATTGGGATATATACTATTAACCATGTGTTTGGTTTAGATATAGTATTTATTATGAAATAATTGTTTATTCAGTTTTAATAAAGTTTTAAATAGATCATATAATAGTCTGTGTCCTTTGCTTATATAGTAGATGATTTAGTGTATAGAGTTTAGCTTATATACGGAAGATTAAATCACCGGTTCTTATAAGAATAAAGTTTGAGGTCACAATCTAATGATGGAATTGGACAAACCATCAAGAATGATTGTAGCACAAGATTAAATATAATTTATCTTGATTATGGGAATGGTTTAATTCCAGCTTCTTGTGCTAGTACATTTTATATGTATTGAACGGACCAGGTAGAGATATATATTTTATGCTGACTTAATAAAATAAACTCTATAGCCATTAAATGTACTTATACTCTTAATCTTGATATAATTATTATTAGCTGTGTATATTATTATTGTTTTGATTTATTAAAAGGCGAGATTCTTTCGTGGGTCAATATGCCTGGTAAATTGGATAATAATAATGTACAATTGCGAAGTAATAATTAGTTGATGGAATCCATGTCTCAGTTTAGAGATTGATGATACATCTTTATGAAAGCTTATAAGTTTTCATGTGTAAATCTGGCCGGTGAATTTTGTATCCAACACATGAAATAAGTTAAGCGAAAGTCTAAAGGAAATAATCAATAAATTAAATCGTCAGTAATTTAATTTATTTGATTAGTATCTGATTCTTAATATGGGGAGTTAAATAAGATTTAATGGATGAATTTCAAAATTGGATAAGGAGTACAGTTACGGATTTTTAGTGGAATAATTCGTAATCAATTATGGTAGATATTAATTTCGAAAATTAGAAATTAATTCCATAATTGGAGCCTTGTTAATTAAATTATGTGGTTCCTACTGTGCCAAAATAATAGGAAATAAAGGAATCCTTTTTCTAGTGGAAGAGAAAACCCAACAGGTTTTGGAAAAGGGTCTTAACCGTTAAAACGTGTGCTGTAAATACATAAGGTTTTGGAAAAGGGTCTTAACCCTTAAAACGTGTGTTGTAAAAACATAAGGTTTTCCATCTATAAATACATAAGGCATCCGCATCTCAGCTACTTTCAACCTCTGGATATGGGAGTTCTTAACCGGCCAACACTCTGCCCCATACAACATAGCCGGTCTAACAACAACTCTATAGAACATACCTTTGAGTATCGGTAGCACTTTCTTATCGCACAAGACTCCAGATGCGAGCCTCCATTTCATCCATCCCGCCCCTATGCGGTGAGTGGCGTCTTCGTCGATCTCTCCATCCCCTGAATCACCGACCCAAGGTACTTGATGCTAGCTCTCTTGGCGACGACATGTGACCCAAGCCTCCTTCCTCGCTTCTATCCCTCGATTCAGTGCTAAACTTGCATTCCATGTACTCTGTCTTAGACCTGCTCAATTTGAAACCCTTAGACTCGAGAGTCTGTCTCCAAACCTCCAATCTCTCGTTAACACCTGCCCTTGTCTCGTCAATTAGGACAATGTCATCAGCAAACAGCATACACCATGGCACCTCTCCTTGGATATGGTGTGTCAAAGCATCCATCACCAAGGCAAATAAGAATGGGCTACGCGCAGAGCCTTGGTGTAATCCCATAACAACCGGGAAATGCTCTGAGTCGCCTCCCACAGTTCTAACCTTAGTCTTAGCTCCATCATACATGTCCTTGATCGCTCTTATGTAGGCTACCGGCACGTCCTTCGCCTCAAGACACCTCCAGAGCACCTCCCTAGGGACCTTGTCATACGCTTTCTCCAAGTCAATAAACACCATATGCAGATCCTTCTTCTTATCCTTGTACTGCTCCACCAACCTCCTAATAAGGTGGATAGCTTCCGTGGTGGAGCGGCCCGGCATAAACCCAAACTGATTGTCGGATATAGACGTCAACTTCCTCACCCTCGCCTCCACCACCCTCTCCCATACTTTCATGGTATGGCTAAGTAGCTTGATACCCCTATAATTGTTATAACACTAGATATCATATTTGTTCTTGTACAATGGTACTACTGTACTCGACCTCCATTCCTCCGGCATCCTTTTCGTCCGAAAGATCACATTGAACAACCGAGTTAGCCATTCCAATCCCGCTCTCCCCACATACTTCCAAAACTCAACCGGGATTTCATCTGGCCCGGTCGCTTTACCCCTACTCATCTTACGCAAAGCCCCAACGACCTCGTCAACCCTAATGCGCCTACAATACCTAAAATCTCGGGGAATCTCCGAATGCCCCAAGTCCCAGAGCGCTATATCCCGGTCCCCCTCTTCATTTAAAAGACCATAGAAGTACGTCTGCCATCTCTGCCTAATCTGGGGATCTCCCATCAAAACTCTATCATCCTCATCTTTAACGCACCTCACTTGGTCCAGATCTCGGGCCTTCCTCTCCCTCGCCTTAGCCAGCCGAAGCAACTTCCTGTCCCTTCCTTTCTCCCCTAATTCCTCGTATAGGCGGCTAAACGCTGCATTCTTAGCCTCCGTTACCGCCAGCTTCGCCTCCTTTCTAGCCACTTTGTACCTCTCTCTATTCGCTCTCCTTTCCTCCTCGCTTGAGCTCCCTGCCTACTTCGAGTACGCTACCTTCTTCGCCTCCACTTTTTATTTGGTATGTTATCATCATACCAAATAAAAATAAAATAAAAAGTAAAAGTAACACTATAGTTCCTCATATATATACAAAATTGTCTGGTATTTGTTAATAAGTTAACTATGGTGCAATTGCATGATCTCAAAACTGTTAGGCATCGACCTCCAGATTGCGTACCCTGGTCATCCAAATTCCTTGCATCTATTAGAGACTTTGGCATGTTGATTATCCACCAAGTTTGTCAGTGTTTTTGGGCATTTCCATTAAGTTATGATCCAGGACTATGACAACTTTCAGCTATTTTGCACAAAAGCTTCTCTTAGTTTTATCTGTCCGACTGCAATAAGGGGGATTATACGGAGTTCTTGAATACAAAGTTGCAAGCACCTGGTTTCATTTGTGTAACAACTCATTGATCTTTGTGCTTGGGACACCGCGGATTACATATGAGTGCATGTAGTCTGTTTCCTCTTCATAAGATTATCGTTATTTGCCTTATGGCTTATTATTGGTTTAGATTTCTATAAGAATTCATCTTCAAACGGACTATTTTATCTGCATTGTGACATTCTATGACAATGAGGCTGGCGGTATGGATATGGAATAGCCAAGTCATTAAGAGAATTCCAGTTGTCTTCATGTTACGTGACATTTTATTCTCTTTGACATAGCGCAAAATGTAGCTTTTAGAGAGGTGATTAATTGGATTTGCATCGGCCATTTTATGTTTAGCATTCCTATATGAGCTTCCTTTTATTTTTCTATGTGGGGGGTGAAGTTCAGATATCAGGTTATTATATGACCAAATTAATATGCATCAGATGTGTCTTTGTAAATTTGAGATCCTGTGCCGAGCAAAAAGTCTCTCGTTTTTTTTTTTCCATAGTTTTTATGTAGCTTGTGCTGCACAAGAATGCTTTCTTTCTTATTTTCATGTACTGATTCTTTTGTGCAGGTAGTTGTCAAGGAAATAAATTTTGTGACTCCAGATGTTCAAGTCTTAGCAACCCCAGAATTTGAGAAGAAAGAATCAGGAGGTATTGACTTTCTGAGCATTTCTTATTAGATTGATAATGTTCGTAGATTGTAAGCAATTTATAGACATTTTGTTTTTCTCAAAAGAATTTATAGACATTTTCTATAATGGATTGCAATGGGCCTGACTAGAGCGGAATGGAATATAGAGGATTTATATGATCAACCCTAAGTAACTAGTAAGCTAGTAGTATGGCATTGAGGATAGTTGATTGATTGTATACGTGACTTTCCTGGAAAACTGAATCATAGCTGATGGTAAGCAACTCCCACTTCCAACCGAGAGCTTGTGAGTTCGAGTCTTCCCAAGAGCAAGGTGGGAAGTTCTTGGAGGGAAGGATGTCGGAGGTCTATTTGAAAACAGCCTCTCTACCAAAGGGTATGGGTAAGGTCTACGTACACATTACCCTCCCCAGACCCCACTAAATGGGATTATACTGGGTTGTTGTTGTTGCTGCTGCTGAATGTTGCGTTAATACATCTGACACTGAATGCTTTATTCTGCTCTCTGTCTTTGGGCATGTTGGGTATTGAAATTTGTTGATCCTACATATCCATGCTTCTTCGAACTCATTAACTTATTTCTAGGTCCATTCACTTGCGTTTTCAGATGAAGATGAATCGGAGAAGTATAGGAATCGGATCCATTTGTGGCAAATTTTCTTGGCTAGCCCTTATGAATGGATGGACTTCAGGAAGAGTAAAGTCAATCCTAAATACCCAGACTTTAAGCACAGAGATACTGGTGAAGTTCTCTGGCTCAGGACGGATGATCCACCGTGGATAAAAAGACAGTTGGACGTTCTAGATTCTTCATTAGTTTACCAATGTTTGTAAGAAAAATTAAGCTCCATATAAGACATGTCTTTCTGAACGGACGCATGCAGAACATTGGTAGAACCTGGTACAGGAGCCCAAGTGCTTTTACAAAACAGTAAGGCTGGTCCCGCTTCACTTGGGTTCTTTGTTCTGCCCGATTGTATAGTTATTCGTTTCCAACGAATTACCTTTTTAAATCATAAGCCCGTTAGCTGTCTATTTTAACTAGTATTAGTACCCGCTGATGCCCTCACACTAATCATGTCAAGTATTTATGTTATTTGGATTGTATATAAATAATCTTAAAATTTACACACTAATCATGTCAAGTATTTATGTTATTTGGATTGTATCTAAATAATCTTAAAATTTACACTTTCTCAATAAATATAAATAATCATTGGATATTAACTACATAAAAAAATTAACCATTTCTTCTATATATATTTTTTTATACTATTATTGCCGATGTCATTGGATCCTAAAAATAATCTGGAAGTAAAATAATAATTCATATTTATGGCAAAACAATCAAGTGTTGAGACAATGACGACTCTTTGGATTAACTCTTATTAATGTTGATATCTCTTAAAAAATATTTCTTTCTTAAAACTACAGTTTCTAAAATATTATTTTTCAATAATAATTATTTTTATAATAATATAATTAAAAATATTATTCTTCATTCAAAACTCATTTTCGTTGGCTATCTAAAAATATAGAAAAATTCTTTAGCTAGTGAACTTTTTTATTCTATTTTTATATTTGTTAATCATGTTAAATATCTAAGTTATTTAAAATATATGTAAATAGCCTTAACATTTAAACCTTTTGAATAATTATAGACAATTGTCGGATATTAATTAAGAAACACTACATGAAAAAAGAATAACATTTTTTCAATTTTTGTATTATTCTCATAGGTGTCATTGGAACCTATAAATAGTCGCTAAGTGAAATAATAACTCATATTTATGACAAAGCACAAAAGTTGACACAATATAAACGGTTCTTTGATTACGACGTGACTCTTATATTACGACTTGAACTCTTATTTGGTAAGATTTTATATTTCAAAACATATTTCTATTTTGAAATATCAATTTCTAAAGCTTTATCTATATTATAATAATGATTATCTTTTATAATGATGAAAGTGAATATATTATCCTTAATTTAAAATTTACTTTAATCGGCTATCTAAAAATTTAAATGATTCTTTGGCCGAATTTATTTCGGTGTGACTCTATTTTAAGTTTATCGATATCTCTAGCCCCAGAATTTGAATTTTTAGTATCCTATATATACAAAAATTTTGTTCTTTGAATTATTAAATATTAAATTGGTTGATTATTATTATTATTAAACATTGCATATATTGTCTTAAAATCGTCAAGTAGTTTATTTTTCGACACCATACTTGGCTTAACCTCAATGCAAATTACTTAAATTTCATTCCAATTTAAATTTTAAATATCATATCAGTTTTTAAGTAATAGTGTTTTTTAAAAATGACGCATAATGTAAATTTTTAAAAATATTCTAAGATATCCTATCTTATAATCTATGTATTTGAGTTGAAAAAAATATTTAAAAAATCGATGAGATTAACTTCTAAAATTTTTATACTCAACAAAGATGAAACATAAGAAGAAATTTGTTGTCATTTTTTATTTCACATTTTTAGATTTTTCTAATATTTTTTTCAATTATATTTTCTTTTATCGTATTTTTTATGTCATTATTTCTTTTGTTGCTAAAAATTACTTTATTTCACTATAAAAGGATGAGTTTTAATACATGAACTTTAATTATATTTTTAGTTTTTGGTTGAAATTATTTCATATTTTTCTTTTAATTTTATCTAATAAGTCTAAATATATGCCCATCTGATCACTTAAATTAAAAAATTAAATAATGTGTTATATATAAAAGCTAAAGTCTAACGACAGATACAAAAAGTGCCTAGCTTATTCTGCAGAATAGTAGGCTAGCATTTAGTAGACTAATGGTCGTTTACTTAAATTTGTCGGTAACTGCATCATGAGTCACACATTCTACATGATATAAATATTAAAATATATTGTGTGTATCTTTTTATTATTGGTAGAATATTTTTTCATTATTATACAATCCTATAGTTGGTAGGATTTGATTTCTTTCATTATTGTACAATACTATAGTTGGTAGGATTTGATAACTCTATGTACTCTATATATACTTTTGTGAGCAATTCGAGAAAATCAATTCTCCCAAAACTCTCTACATGGTATCAAAGCTAGTGGCTTATCGCCAAAGAAACCCTAATTCTTTCCTCCCCGCGCCGCCGCCGCCGCTGCACTAATCGGCAGCCCGCCACCACCTCTCTTCGGCATCTTGTCGCGCCACCGCTGCACTAACCGGCAGCCATCTCTCTCTCGACGTCGATCAGCGCCTCCTCTTCCTCGCGCTTCATGGCCGCTACGACATCCAACGATCTTCTCCAGCCGATCGCCATCAATGAATCGGCTCAGATCCCACTTAAATTGGATTCCACTAATTACCTGGCGTGGAAATTCCAATTCCGAACCCTTCTTACGGGTTACGACCGCCTCGGCTTCTTGGACGGATCGAAGCTGCGTCCACCAGCCACCATCATCGACAAAGAGGTAACTTTCCCCAATCCAGCATATTCTTACTGGATTCACCAGGACAATCTTATTCTCAGTGCCATCATCTCGTCGATCACACCGACGATCATCTCATTTATTGCCGCTGCGGAAACCTCTAAAGAGGACTGGGACATCCTCGCGCGCACATACGATACTGCTTCTCGTGGTCGTATCATGGCTCTGAAACAGCAGCTCCATAATCCGGTAAAAGGTTCTAAATCTGTTACTGATTTTATGCATGGTATTCGCGTGATTGTGGATAAATTATCTCTCCTGAGTGTTACTGTTGATTTTGAGGATCTTGTCATTAAGGTTCTAAATGGTCTTGATGATCCGTATATGGAGCTATCTCATGTTATCCAAGCCCGTGAATCTCCAATCTCTTTTGCTGAATTACATGAAAAGCTGTTAAGCATGGAGGCTCAGATTACTGCCCGTGCGCCGGCCACCTCCGCCACATATTATTTTGCTCCGTCGGCTGCCTTCATCGCCGGACAACAGTCCGGCCGTACCCACTTCGGTGGCCGCGGGCGGCCGTGGCAGCCGTGGTTTATCCTCCGACCGCGGTGGTTACTCCAACAATGGCCAATCTCGCGGGTACAATGAGAAGTGCCAGCTCTGCAGTGAATTTAGTCACTCCGCGCGCCGCTGTCCGTCCAATCCTATTTCCGGCGCAAATCAGCCCCCTTACGGTGGACCACTGCCGCGACCTGCATACGCTGCATCATCTTATCCGGCTGCTCACACAGCCCATCGCTCTCCATCTGATTGGATCCTGGACTCTGGTGCCACTCATCACATAACCAATGATCTTGCCAGCATGTCTCTTCACAGTCCTTACACTGGTTTCGATGATGTGGTTATTGGTAATGATGAAGGTTTAAAAATTACACATACTGGCCAACTTTTCAGTTTTTCATCTCTTTTATTGCCCCGGGCTCTCTGTGTTCCACATATTCGTACAAATTTGATCTCTGTTGCTCAATTATGTCGTCACAATAATGTTAATGTTGTTTTCTCTGATACTGATTTTCAGGTGAAGGATAGTCGCACATGGGCAACACTCGTCAGCGGCCCACGTAGGAACGACGCCTACTACTGGCCGGCGGCTTCCCGTCTACCGTCCGCCCTCACGGCACAAAAGCTCCCTGCGTCATTGTGGCATTCTCAGTTTGGTCATCCGTCAGCTAAAATCCTACGTCATTTAGTGTCTTCTAGCAGTATAGCGTCCAGTAGTGTGTCAGATTTTGCTTGTGTCTTTTGCAAGCTTCATAAGTGTCATAAGTTACCTTTCTTTGAGTCAAGTTTACCTTCTACTACTCCGCTGGAGCTTACTTTTTATGATGTATGGACCTCTCTAATTATTTCTAATGAAGGATTTAAATATTATGTCATTTTTGTTGATCATATTTCTAAGTACGTTTGGTTTTTCCCTTTACGCCGTAATCTGATGTCTTACAAACCTTCCCCACTTTTAAGTCCATTGTCGAAAAATACTTCTCTACTAAAATCATTACTCTGTATACTGATAATGGGGGTGAATTCCTAGCTTTACGCTCTTTTCTTGCCTCTCATGGCATCTCACATCTCACTTCACCTCCTCATACACCTCAACACAATGGCTATGCTGAACGCCGTCACTGTCATATTGTCGATACTGGTCTCACTCTCCTTCATTATGCCTCTGTCCCTCTCATTTACTGGCCTTATGCCTTTGCCGTAGCAGTCTACCTCATTAATCGTCTTCCTAAGACAAATCTATCGATGCTCGCCTCCTTTGAGTCTCTCTTCCATAGGCGCCCAACCTTGTCAAACTGCGTGTCTTCGGCTGTCAATGCTTCCCTTGGCTTCGGCCCTACACCTCACCCTAAATGGAATCCAGATCTCGTGCCTGTGTTCTCTTCGGCTACTCATCTACTCAAAGCGCATATCTATTCTTTGATCCCTCAACGTCTTAAATCTTCGTCTCGCGTCATGTCACCTTCCATGAAGATATCTTCCCGTTCTCCAAATTGTCTAACCCCGAGTCTCCACCCGTACCTATTCCAGTCACCCTAGAAGTCCTTCTGCTGCCTCCGCCAGTACCTGTCGCCGCTCCCACTAGCAATCCTTCACTGGACACACTGCCGGTGCCAACGCCCGAGCCACCAGCGCCTCTTACGGCACTGCCAGCGGCCCCCGCCGCCGCTACACCCACTATGCCGCCACCTTCGTCCTCTCAGGGTGGTCATCATATGCAAACTCGCAGCAAAAATAACATCTTTACGCCCAACAAGAAGTTTGGTATGTCTGTTGTATCCTCTCCAGTTGTTACAGAACCTCAGACTTTGTCTAGTGCTATGTCTGATGAGCGCTGGCGCGCCGCTATGTCATTGGAGTTTGATGCTCTGCTACGGAATAGCACCTGGGGTCTTGTTCCACCTGATTCTTCACAGAATATTGTGGGCTGCAAGTGGGTTTATCGTATCAAACGAAAGCCTGACGGTAATGTGGATAAGTTCAAAGTCCGACTTGTTGCGAAAGACTTTCATCAGCGACCAGGTGTCGACTTCCAGGAGACTTTCAGTCCGGTTATTAAGCCGACAACTGTGCGTTTGGTTCTCAGTCTAGCTGTATCCAAGGGCTGGCCTTGTGAACAATGCCTTTCTCCACGGGAGGCTTACAGAGGATGTCTATATGGCACAACCACCGGATTTTGTTGACAAACCTATCCATCTTATGTCTGTAAGTTACAAAAAGCTATTTATGGTCTCAAACAGGCACCCCGGGCATGGTACAGTGAGCTCCGCCAATGCCTTTTGGCCATGGGTTTGGTCAACACTACCTCTGACACTTCGCTCTTCGTCTTTCAGCATTCTAGTATTACAGCCTATTTTTTGGTATATGTTGATGATTTCATATTGACTGGTAATGACTCTGCCTTCTTGAACCGTGTGATTGACTCTCTTGGGACTAAATTTTTCTCTTAAAGACATGGGTGATCTAAGCTACTTTCTTGGTGTTGAGGTTCTGCGCAGCTCCAAGGGGTGTTTTCTTTCTCAGCGTAAGTATGTTGTTGATATTTTGACTCGTCATAATATGCTGGAATTCAAGCCTGTTCAGACGCCAACAGCGGCGTCCTCCCGCTTTCATCTGGCCGACGGCTCGGCTCCTGCCGACGCATCCGTCTATCGACAGGCCCTTGGGGGCCTCCAATATCTCTCTTTCACTCGTCCTGATATCTCCTTTGTTGTGAATAGAATCTCACAGTTCATGCACGCTCCTACTGTCACTCATTGGGGTGCAGTTAAGCGCCTCTTCCGGTATCTGAATGGGACGCGTGACTTCGGAGTCTGGCTGCGTCCTTCATCTGCTATACCTCTGCATTGTTTCTCTGATGCTGATTGGGGTGGAAACTGTGATGACCGCTTCTCAACTGGTGCCTATGTTGTCTTTCTGGGGCCTAATCCTGTTTCCTGGAGCTCTAAAAGGCAGCGTTCGGTTGCACGATCTTCTACTGAGGCTGAATATCGTGCCATTGCTTCTACTGCCGCTGAAGTCCGTTGGCTTCATTCACTGCTGCGCGAGCTTCATGTCCCTCTTCCGGCTGCTCCTGTCCCTTACAGCGACAACATTGGCGCCACTTACCTCTGTGCCAACCCTGTGTTTCATTCGCGCATGAAACACATCTCCATTGATTATCACTTTGTTCGTCAATTGGTTCAGAATGGGTCTCTTCGTGTTGCTCACGTATCCTCTGCTAATCAGCTTGCTGATACTCTCACCAAGCACTTATCTCGTTCTCGGCTTCTT
The DNA here is from genome assembly GCA_034376525.1 of Nicotiana benthamiana. Taxonomy (NCBI): domain Eukaryota; kingdom Viridiplantae; phylum Streptophyta; class Magnoliopsida; order Solanales; family Solanaceae; genus Nicotiana; species Nicotiana benthamiana. The sequence goes on from CM067326.1 coordinate 46,080,696, forward strand.
CTGCTGATGTCCAAGATTGGCGTGTCCTCCGGCCCTCCATCTTGAGGGAGCGTATTAGAATATATTGTGAGTATCTTTTTATTATTTGTAGAATATTCTTTCATTATTGTACAGTCCTATAGTTGGTAGGATTTGATACATCTCTGTACTCTATATATACTTTTGTGAGCAATACGAGAAAATCAATTCTCCCAAAACTCTCTACAATAAATTGTCCACATCTTAAAAAGGTTACGAAATGTATCAATCAAAGTTGAGTAAGAAAAAAGTTTGGTGTCAACTTGTAAAGTTAAGAAATTGGTTTATATATACAGAAATAGTCCTTTTTAAACTGATGACGAATTCTCTCGGACCTTAGCCCTCCAAGAACTGCTGCTCAAGATGCACTGCCTGCAATCTGTTTGCGGAAAATATATTATGTTCAGCTTCAATCATTTTATTTATCTTGACAGTTTTAATATCTCACACAATTCAACGAGAGATTTTCAGTGAGGCATTTATCCAACGAGTTCTAAGTTCTATGCACAAATATATTTACATGATGAGATCGCTTCCTCATATCGAAATTCTATCATAAAGACCCCAAATGTCATCCGTCGTACCATATCCACCCATAATAAATATTGATGCAGCTCGTTTAGTACTTTGTCCTACAAAACAATTGACATCTTTATATATTAATCTTTATATTCTCTAATTGGATACTACCATGCCCCATTGGACAGAAAACCCTATTTTCGGATTATCGTACCTAGATTATCTTTTAATTCATGAAAATTTTGCTTTTGTTGTGTCAAAAGTTCTCTTTCTTTTTTAGTTTCCGTGTCAAATACTTTCAAAGAAATTAGAATGAAAACCAGCCACCACCCACCGGAAACTGGCCACTCCGGCCACAATATCACAAATTCAGTCCAACTATTACATTAAAGACAGTGCATCAAGCTTCCAAGTTTTCTGCTGCAACTGCTGTTATATGGTGGCTTCTACACTTATTTCTGAAGCCCATATCTGCTACAGTGAACTTGAGAAGCACGGATACACTTTTTAGGAGCATGAGAATTAAAAAAGTTGGTCACCCCATGAAGCAGGAATGAACGACAATGAAGAGGTTAAAGGAAAAAGATAGCAATGCTTCGTGGATTGACAATTTACTAGTTCGTTTGCATATACGTCGAGGCAAAAAGAACCACCTTCAAGAAAAACCTGAGCATTATTATTTTGTATAGGCACGCATGAAATGTAAACATCTGTCATGTGGAATCTTGGCAGAAATGATCACCGTCAAGCACATGATTCAAAGCTCGAATCTTCCTACCCTTGTTAGTTGGGACAGAGCATCCTATCTTGTTGATTCACCTGTAAAATCTGGAAAGGGTACGATTATATGTAGACCTATTTCTACCTCATGTAAGATAGATAAATTGTTTCCGATAGATCCTCAGCTCAAGCAACCCGAACTGATGTAATGTTTTTCTTCCTTTACCTTTTTAAGTATGTAAATACAATTTCAAGTCATTGAGAAGGGGGAAAAACACAATTCCAAGTCCCAAAATTTCATTTGCACTGAGTTTATTGCTCCTTTAATACTGTCATTTGATGATTTTTGAGATTCTACTACAATTTTGAGAACAATCTTTTAAGACAATTTGCAATATTTCAGAATGGAGAAGAACAACTAGTAATATATATTGTAGTTCCAAAAGATGCAAAGTATACTTCAAATGACAATTTCTTTTACTTACATTAACATTTCAGAATGAAGAAGAACAACAACTAGTAATATATATTGTAGTTCCAAAAGATGCAACGTATACTTCAAATGACAATTTCTTTTACTTACATAACTTCAATATTCCTTTATTGTACATTAAACATGGGGAGGAACTCATATTTCCAAAAGAACAGATAGAATGTCCATCGACCCAAAACACACACACACACACACACCAAAAAAAATAAAAAAATCCTCCCTCTGCCTCACCCAAATGAGTCCCTATGCTACTCTCGTTAGCACGAAACAATGTCCAAAGGAGATATAGGGAGACCAATGTTGCTCAGAAATGTAAGGAGCTTGGGCTCAACGGACTTGACATGAAGCTTCAACCCACAGGTAGAACAAGATTAAAATATCTAATCCTATTTAGAGATGGATTAAAGATTTTAGATCAGTAGAATGTGGACACTGCCATACCCACTGTGGCTTTGTGACAACGGGTACAAATTTAGTGCGCACATGTATCTATATTAATTTTGCACTGCCATGGAGGGAAAAGCTTGGCTTCACTGTCTCCATAATTTCAGCTAAAAAAAGTAGAAGCTTTCTTAAAAGAGGAAGAAAATAAACAGTTATGGGAGTAACTGAGTGTCTGGTGCTTGATAATCAGGTAAATTAGATGAAAAATTAAAGAGAGAATCTAAAGTTCAGTTTTAACTTTCTTATTTCCTTTTTATCTGGGATAAGAAGGGGCATACTCAATTTTTAAAACCCAAGTCTATCACCAGCAAAATGAGACCCAGCTAAGCCAGAAAACACAGGTATACTCCACCTATATGAAAAAGGAATGTTCCGATTCTGTAGATAATCAAATCTGGATGAAGTAGAAATAATCTCTCAGTGGTGGTTTGAAGCAAGTATTACTCGTTATTAAATCCCAGAAGTACCAAGTAAAACCATGCAATAAAGAAAGGATTTTGAAAGAAACATGAGATCATCAGCGTTTGTTAAACTATACTGTACACAGAGTGAAACTATATATACAATGAAGGTGTAGAACTCAACTAGCTCATGATGTACAGGAAGCAAATAATCACACTAGTATGAATTGGCTAGGCATCAGTAGTATTACTTACTCATTTACAAGCATCAACACTTACATTGCATCAATTCCAAATTAACAGGGTTAGTTTGAAATGGTAAAATCTCTCTGGGAAAGGAGATGTCATTGCAATCGGGGTGTGTTACAACAATAATTACGGGCTGTCAACCTGTGCAAGGTTTCAAATAAGAGCTACTTTATTTCGGCTAATGGTGTCTTAAAGAATCAAAACTTACTAGTCAAAATTTGCAGGAATGTCAATTTCAGTTTTGGAAGCATTTCCAATATCAACTAGAGTTTCCTGCAGATCCAAAATTTCAGTGACAAAATGCGTTCTAATCATTTCAGCTAAAATGATTGAAAAAATCTCTCATGAATAATATTAAGGAAAACAGCGATAATAAAGCTGTGCAATTGTGAAATAACTCTCAAACTACACTTACCAACAGAATTTCCTATGACAACCCCATCTGGACTACTCATACTTGGGAACATCTCATGTACTGACTGCTTTCTGGTACTTTAAATTCCTCTTGTTATACACCAATGATATATAAAACAACAACAAACCCAGTGATTCCCATAAGTGGGTTCCGGGGAGGGTAGTTTATATGCAGACCTTACCCCTCAAGGTAGAGAGATTGTTCCTGATAGACCTTCGGTTACCAAAATAATATATACAATACAATGGAAGGGAACTGTGGGGATTTTGAGTATTCGTTTCCTTTACTTGGTCTATGGGAGGAGGGGAGTTGAGGATTTGAAAATAAAATATACATCACTAGTGTATTATTTGCTGGTTATACAATGACCATTCATCACTAGTTAGTAGCCAATACTTGCTGATTATACAAAGAGGGAAAGTTTGATATACTAAAGGTTAAAACACGTTTGTTAATGTTACTGAGAAGTTCAATCTAGATGCTGCATACGTAACAAGAACTAATCTAAGATGAACAGACAGCTCAATATAGCAGGTCTTGATGTTAAGAACTGCAACGCATTATAGGACTCTAAGATGATCAACACTGATATTTACAAGGGCATGAGAAATATTTGACTTTCACCAACAAATTCTCGCAAAGCTGTTAATCTGTCAATATAAACTTCAAAAGAAAGGCGAAAGTCAGTGAAAGTTCTCAACAGTATCGTCAAGCTGTTTAAAGAGTGATGAAATGTACCTGTAATAAGTACATAAAATCCTTCATTTCCATGATCAGAAGACATATTGATATACTATGGCTCTCTTCCAAAGGTATGTATCTAAGTCTTTTTCGAGCTGCCAGAACAGAGGAATCACTGGCCGAGGAAGAAACTTGATAAGAAACGGAACGGGGAGGAGCTCCATAGTCAGAGTTGCTATGATCTTCATCCTACACGGATTAAGAAGTAGGCCATGCAAAATAGCTTTTAAAATATTAAACTTTTACGGCAACATAGGACTACTATTCAGCAATCAATAAACCAATTACCTCTAGTTCTTTGAGCAGAGTATTGTTGTAGGATGCCATATAGAGATTCCTCATTATTCCCTGCAGAGTGATACAATAAGAAGTAAGGTACAATAGGTTGCAACTATTTTCCGCCTAACAAGAAATTGTTCCAAAGTATGCCAGAGGAGCCGTGTATCAAAGATAAGAAAGATTGATAATAGTGAAATCAGATAGAACAAGGATTAGATTTGGTTTGATACACTTTCAGACTTGGTAATTGGAAGACAAGTCACTATCCGGTTCCTAGTTCTACCAGGTATGGATACCATTCTTTCCATATAGACCAAATCCTAGTAATTTAATAGGATGCCTGGTAATTAAGATGTTGCATATAACTGACTATTATCAAGGAAAAGAGCATGTCCACTTAGTGAGGCCAACCTTATTTGCCCAAGTGAGGCCACATGCATTGCAAAGAGTCATTGGGCCAGCAGGACCACGCCTCATCATAGGGGTGTCCTTTGAACTAGTTCCGCAATGGACGCACCTAAGAGAGAGAGGGAGAGGGAGAGGGAGAGGGAGGGGGAGGGGGAGGGGGAGGGGGAGGGGGAGGGGGAGGGGGGAGGAAGGGAGGGAGGGAGGGAGAGAGAGAGAGAGAGAGAGAGAGAGAGAGAGAGAGAGAGAGAGAGAGAGAGAGAGAGAGAGAGATAGAGAGAGAGTTATTGGGTAAACAATCAAACATCAAAATTAAGAGAAGAATAATGCTAGTAAGGCTATAGTTAAAAGACTAAGTAGAAGCCAGAACATCTCTTAAGGGCAGAGACTTATAGCTTGCAAAATAACGCATCCAATATCAACCAACCACTTATTGCATAAAAAAGTACCTAAACACTAACCAAACCATACGCATCAACTAATTCCTTAGAGGAGATTATTCTTCAAGAAAAAAGCAAGCCTCTTGCTCATACTCCAAAACATACCGAGTTTCTTCTGGCGGGTTGTCATCCTGTTTTGGTTCACATGAACCTTTTCGAGCAAATTGTCCATTCTTGTGTTGCATCCTGATTATTGATAAATGTGAATAAGAAGCAGACGAAAGTCAAACTGAAATAGTAGAACAGCTGTTAAACCTTCCTTATTTTGCTGACACTCCACAACCTGCTAAAACAAGGACAAAATACTGCAGAAGGTGGTAGATATGCGTGTGTGCGCGCGCAAGAGCTATTGTCACTTAGGAAATGTTTTGCCTTGTATTGCAGCATTTCATTTCTTAGAACAATGAATTCTTGCACGTCATCTTGTAGACTAAAACACATGTAATGAACAGAAATGTCATCATCATCAGAGTGTTACTTTTGATAATCAACTTTCCAAAACAATCTCTCTTTGATGAATCCAGTGCCTTGCAGAATGCCATATCACTAGTACACAGGTCAATCAATAGACTCGGTTCACCTACAGTAGTAAATCAGTGTATTTTTCCTAGAATACATCACAGCCAGTTCAAATAGTTTTGGCTCGAGATGGATGTCCCCACTTAACTGAATCAGGCAAAACTATCTTCAACCATTTTATTTTCCGAAATCAAAATCAAAACAGAAAGATTTGGAATGAAGAAGTTTCCAGGCATTGGATTTCGCCAATAATATAATAGTTGTGTGCTACAGGAAACTGAATCAGAAATACATTACTAAATATTTTTTCATCCAAATTAGAAGCATAAGACAGAATCATGGTTTCCCAATAACAAAATATGAGAAATAAGGAAGAAAGCCACAAGAACACTCCCATATCGCTTCCCCCCGAATGGGGCCTTACGCGGCGTGAATCCGGATATAGTCGGGCTCCAATGCGGGCACCGGACACTGGGTGGGATACCGGAAAAAAAAAACACTCCAATATAAACACAAGGTAAAGGGAGACTTATATAGTGATAATGGTTTCATGGACACTAACTTAGCAAAAAATGGCTTCATCAAGTCATGGAGTGATTGCAATATATTTTTATTTTGCAGTCTTGAACATGTTATTCATCACCCAGGTTTTGGGAGATTGACCTCACTTCCATCAGTGGTAAAACTTTTGATTTTGTTGATAAAATTTGACTGGCCCAGTTAGGGCTTAATGTCAAGAGCAAGCTTGTGCATAACTTCATTAGACCGCTAAGATTTCTGCTCTTCTTGAAACAAAAAAAGAGGAGATAGAAATTCCAGTTAGGCAGGAAATAAGTCAATTTACCTGAATGCAACTTCTTGGCGGACATCATATCTGATTTTCTTTCCATAGCATCGCCTTTTCCTTTTTCACCGAATCTAATGAGGGATTCAAGTCTTTTTGGATCTGCACAGTGCAATGGATAGTCCACAGAGTCCTAAGGCAAAAGGAAGCTGGATATTACAAGCGTGCAGAAGCAAACCAAAAGAAGAAACTTGCATAGAAAAGGATACCTCCTGGTTTGAATCCGGAGAATACTCATATCCACCCAAAATTTGAAAGACCGATTGGACCTATGACAATGAATCATCTTTAGCCAAAAGCTTCATGATAAAATTAAATAGATATTCAGCCAAATGCAACAAGTGAGTTCGCTCATTGCCATTAGAGGCTGAAGCCAAGAAACAAGCCAATATAGAAAAAGAATTAGCTAAAGGTATAACAGTTGCAGGGTTTTGACCCAAAAAAAAAGAAAACTGTTGCAGAGTCATATAAAAGTTTCTTGTTAATCCAACTCCCCCCCCCCCCCCCCCCGGTTTTCTCCCTCTCCACCCTGTCCACAAGAACAACTCTACTCCAGCTTAATCCTGACTAATTGAAGTCCTCAATATCCATCCCCGCTCCCTAAACCCCTAAAAAACTTTTCCCCTGAGACTGAGACAATCAAGTTACAATTTCAAGGATAAGCTGTAAATTTAGATTATTGATATCATATTTTGGCTTCCTTGAATCTGATTGATCAAAATGAGACCAATTTTCGAACACATTTAAGCACATTAAACGCTCTAAATACACTAGCTCAATTCTGCTATGAACAAACAGAGAAAGAAAACGAAACATACGGGAGAAGAGATCGATAGAAGTAATCAATATAAGACTAACAGCGCCTGAATCCCAAATTAGCTTGGTGTCATATATAAATCCTTTGAGCCTACTATAAAAGTCTTTAAGTACAGTTTCTTATTTAACTGACCGTCAACCTATACTTATAAACTATACAAATTACACGTAGAAGAAAATAATAGAGCGAAAGTAAACTGTTAAAGTCCTCACCTTGTGAGTAGTAACACCATCAAAAACGTAAACTTGACCACGAAACGATAGTGTTAGCTGATTCGAATTAGCCTCTCCATTTTGAAATGCAACATGAACAGAAACTATAAACTGTGTAATTATGAGGTATTGTAACCTCAACACCACCCACCTCACCTTCATACCCAATCGGAAAGTTATTAACCGCCTTACCACTGCTGGCGGGAACCTCCTCGCCGCCGGCGGAAAAGTGGTTATCCACATTCAGAGCTTGAATATGGGAATTCATTTTTTTTCACTTTATAGAATGTAATAAAACCCTATTCATAGAAAACTTTATTACTATATACGAATGTCGATTTCGTACAGACATTTTTGTTTGCTCTCTCTCTCTCTCTGTGCGTGTCTTGGTTGCTGTGTGGGAAAGATCTTATAAAAGAAGAGAAGGTGTGAGAAGCGAGGGAAAGAAATTGACCCTGACTTTGGAGATAATAACGAGATTGACCAACTTGTAAGAGCGGGAAAATGGGGATATTTTTGGAAATTCGACAACAATGGCGAACGGGATATTTTGTTGTTGTACTGCAAAGAACAGAGTGCCTTTCCGCGCTCTTTTTTTCCTTTCTTTTCAATTCAATAGAACATTTTGTAGTATTATAATGGAATCCGAAACTTTTCTAATAATTTTTTGGACAAAAAATATATCTTTATTATTTTAAAAAAAGTTACTTAAATATATAATTCGCAGTAATATATTGCGAATTACTTTAACAAAAATTTTATTATTAATTATTTCACAGTATAGTACTGCGAATTATAAATTTTTTTTTACTAATTTGCAGTATTAAATTGCAAATTGTTTACTCCGATTTCTGGACCATAATTCGCAGTACTACACTGCAAATTAGTAAATTATGATAATAAATTAAACCCCCCTCTTCTTCCCAACACAAACTCGCACACCCCCATTAAAAAAAAATTCCTCACAGCGGTCCCCCCCCCCCCCAATGAAATAAAAGAAAATTTTAGGCCTCACCCGTCACTTAAAAAGTAAAGATTATAGGTCTCACACACAAGAGAAGCTTTGAATACCTTCTTTCGGGTGCAAAAATTCAATTTCAATCAAATTCAAAAATTTGTATAGTACATGCATATTTGTATTGTTTAATGTGTTTCCATGTTAATTTGTGTTATATTTATATTTAAATTTGTATCTTACTTGAGTCTACTGACGCCGCCTTTCCTCCACCCGTTCCAACTTCGCGCTCTTCATCTACCGCGTGCCACCGCCTGTCACCATCTCGCCGGCTGATTTCCTAGTCAGCAGATCTTGATAGAGAGGTTTACGTTTTACAGTTCAGTGAATGACTCTCTCTTTTGCAAACAACTTGTATTTTAACTAATTTATCGGAGTTTAGACCTAATTGGCGGATTCTTTGATCAAAAGTTTGCGACGCCGACTTATATTTGTGAGTCTTTTCTTTCCCTCTGTTTCTACAATTTGTACATTTTTATTGTAGTTACATTCTCGACCTAGGCCAGCTTCAGATCTGCTTTCTTTCTCTTTCTCCGGCGTTCGCCGTCTCTTCCGTTTTCCGGTCAGTAAATAGACATAAATTTTGCTCTTTCTTCTGTCGTTGTTTATCTGTCTTTCCGATTAGCTTTAGAGTATAATTTTGTTTCAAAACAAGCTTTCCAAATTCAACTCTGAGATCTGAAATTTCAGCTTCAAAAAACAAGGAAAAGTAAAAAGAAAAAAAGAACGGCGAAGGATTTTTAAATCTGGTCCGATTCCTGTTGCATTATTTATACAACTCCTGGGTGTTCGAGTTTGATTTCGATTTACAGAAATTGAAGCTGCGTTTTGTTGATTCAGTTCTCGCTGAGTTCCAGCTTTCCCTTCGCCTTTATTTGGTTATTCAAGTTTGTCTCTACTGCTGTTTAGAGGTTTTTTGAATTCTTGCTTTTCACCGGCGATTTTTCCGGTGACCCCTGCTCTTTTCTTCCTATTCTCTCTTCTGCTTTTTGTGGGTGTGTGTGGGTGTGTTTTGTTTTCTTGGACAGGTGCCTTATTTTTCCTGCAAGGATTTTCGGCAAGCTACAGTACTTCCGGCGCCTCCCGTTCAGACTTTCGACATGACGCAATAGAATTACACGTTCCGATAAGCTTCAGGAAAACTTGCCCCAGGTTGCGTTTGGGAGTGAAGAGCTAAGCAACACCAGTCGGGACGTGCAAGAGTCGGTAGCAGTTGACCTTGGGCGCATCAAAGCCTACTTTCAGGTTTTTCCACCGGGAGTTGGTACCTCCGGCTCTCTTGTTTACTTTGTACACCTTTTTACGTATTTTAGCTAGCATTCCGTGTGAGGTTTACTCTGTTGCTATCTAGTTTGCATCTTTTTGCGTATTCCGCTATAGTGCATGTGTGCGTCACTATTCTCCATAGTCGGTTGGAGGGATAGTGGCGCGGCGGGGGATGATAGCGTAAGGTCATGTCCTCGGGGGGTGGGGCGGTGGCGGGGGTGAGTAGGGGGCAGGGAGTGGTCCTGCGGGTAGGGTGGGAAGAGGGTAGCGGACGCTCATAGATTAAGGATTGGGTCATGGAACATAGGCACTCTACCGGGTAAGTCCATTGAGTTGGCGAAGGTTCTTCAGAAGAAGAGGGTTAACATAGCATGTGTCCAGGAGACTAGGTGGAAATGGTCGAAGGCGAGGAATGTAGACGGGTTTAAGCTGTGGTATTCTGGGGTCGTGAGAGGTAAGAATGGAGTGGGTATCTTGGTAGATATGGATCTAAGGGAGTCCGTGGTCGAGGTTAGGCGAGTGAATGATAGGTTAATGTCTATTAAGTTGGTTATTGAGGGTTTCTTTCTCAACGTCAACAGCGCTTACGCGCCGCTAGCGGGCTTAGACGAGGAGGCTAAGAGGCGCTTTTGGGAGGACTTGGATGATCTGGTGAGTAGTATTCCCCAATCTGAGAAGTTAGTTATTAGAGGGGACTTTAGTGGTCATATTGGGGCTGATGCTGGGGGTTATGGTGAGATGCATGGTGGCTTCGGCTTTGGTGTTAGGAACGGAGGAGGCACTTCACTGCTTGATTTCGCTAGGGCTTCCGAGCTTCTGATTGCAAACTCGACATTTCAGAAGAGGGAGGAGCATTTGGTCACCTTCAGGAGTTCGGCGGCAAGGACTCAGATTGATTACATCCTCCTCAGAAAGAGCGATAGGGGTATGTGCAAGGACTGCAAGGTTATTCTGGAAGAGTCCCTTTCGACTCTTCATAGAATCCTAGTGATGGATGTCAGTCTCTGGGTGAAGAGTAAGAGGAGGGGTGCTCAGGGACAACCGCGGATTAGATGGGGTGTTTTGACTAAGGAGAAAGCACAGAAGCTGGAGAGGAGGTTAGCTGAGGGCGGAGCTTGGAGAAGTTTTGGGGAGGCGGACGCTATGTGGTCAAAGACGACGAACTTGGTTAAGGAGGTAGCACGGGATGTGCTCGGGGTAGCCAAGGGCTATTCAGGCAGACATTAGGATGATTGGTGGTGGAACAATGTAGTTGAAGGAAAAGTGGAGGTGAAGAAGGTGGCGTTTGCTAAGTTGGCAGGGAGCACAAGCGAGGAAGAACGGAAAGTGAACAGGGAGATCTACAGGGTGGCGAGGAAAGAAGCAAAGCTGGCGGTTACAGAAGCTAAAAACGCGGCGTTTGGTCGCATGTACAAGGAACTAGGGGAGAGAGGTGGGGACAAGAAGTTATTCCGGTTAGCTAAAGCAAGGGAAAGGAAGGCACGTGATCTTGACCAAGTTAGGTGCATCAAGGGCGAGGATGGTAGAGTTCTGATGGGGGAGTCTCAAGTCAAACATAGGTGGAAGGCGTACTTTCGAGACTTACTTAACGAGGAGGGGGATCGTAACATAGAGCTAGGGAAGTTGGGGAATTCATAGCAACATAGAGACCTTGGGTACTACAGGCGCATTAGGGCAGAGGAGGTCATGGGGGCTTTGCGTAGGATGAGTAGAGGTCGAGCGACCGGGCCTGACGAGATCCCGGTGGAGTTATGGAAGTGCATGGGTAGGTCAGGAGTGGAGTGGATCTCCAGGTTGTTCAATGCGATCTTCAGGACCAAAAGGATGCCGGATGAGTGGAGGTGGAGTACAGTGGTGCCCTTGTACAAGAACAAAGGGGACATCCAGTGCTGCAACAACTATAGGGGTATCAAATTAATAAGTCACACCATGAAGGTCTGGGAGCGGGTGATCGAGGAGAGGGTGAGGGAGATGACATCTATATCTGGGAACCAGCTCGGTTTCATGCCGGGTCGCTCCACTACAGAAGCTATACACCTTGTGAGGCGGCTGGTGGAGCAGTTTAGGGATAAGAAGAAGGACCTGCACATGGTGCTTATCGACTTGGAGAAGGCGTATGACAAGGTCCCAAGGGAGGTGCTATGGAGGTGCTTGGAGGCGAAGAGCGTGCCGGAAGCCTACATCAGAGTAATCAAGGACATGTACGATGGAGCTAATACTAGAGTTAGGACGGTGGGTGGCGACTCAGACCATTTTCCAGTGGTTATGGGGCTCCATCAAGGATCGGCGCTTTGCCCTCTCTTGTTTTCCTTGGTGATGGATGCTCTAACCCGACATATTCAAGGGGATGTGCCTTGGTGTATGCTTGTTGCTGATGACATAGTCTTTATAGATGAGACGAGGGTCGGTGTTATTGAGAGGTTAAAGGTATGGAGACAGACTCTCGAGTCTAAAGGTTTCAAAAATAAGCAGATCTAAGACAGAATACCTGGAGTGCAAGTTTAGCGCCGAGCCGAGCGAAGTAGGCAGGGACGTGATGATTGGATCTCAGGTCATCGCCAAGAGGGACATTGTCAGATATCTTGGGTCGGTGATTCAGGGGGACGGAGAGATTGACGGGGAAGTCACTCATCGTATAGGAGCGGGGTGGTCAAAGTGGAGGCTTGCATCAGGAGTCCTGTGTGACAAGAAAGTTCCACATAAACTCAAGGGGAAATTTTATAGAGCTGTGTTAGACCTACAATGTTGTATGGGGTGGAGTGATGGTTCATAAAGGGAACTCTCATGTTCAGAGAATGAAGGTTGCGGAGATGAGGATGCTCAGGTGGATGTGCGGGCTCACCAGGTTAGATAAGATTAAGAATGAAGTTATTCGAGAGAAGGTGGGGGTGGCCCCGGTGGATGAGAAGATGCGAGAAGCGAGGCTGAGGTGGTTCAGGCATGTGCGGAGGAGAAGTCCTGATGCCCCGGTGAGGAGTTGTGAGCGGCTGGCGATTGTCGGCGTTCGGCGAGGCATAGAGAGGCCTAAGAAATATTGGGGAGAGGTGATTAGGCATGACATGGTTAGAATGCGGGTTTCTGAGGACATGACCCTTGATAGGGAAGTCTGGAGGTCTAGTATCAGAGTTGTAGGATATGGGCTCCTAGAGTTTTTCATACTCCTCACCCGGGGTTGGGTGAGGCTTGGCAGGGCTATCCATAGATGATTTGTGTTTTGGCTTGTGTCTCCCTTATGGTAGTTATTTATGGTAGTTACTGTATGATATAATTGCATGCTATTTTATTTATGTTTCTTATGTTTAGATAATTATTTGCGCTATTTCTGCTGGAGTTACTAATGCTTTTTTTTTGTTTTTCCTCCCCTTCACTAAGCCGAGGGTTGATTGGAAACAGCCTCTCTGCCCTGTCGGGTAGGGGTAAGGCTCGTCTACATATTACCCTCCCCAGACCCCACTTTGTGGGACTATATTGGGTAGTTGTTGTTGTTGTTGTTGATTTTTTAGCTTTGGGTCAAAAAATGTTAAAATTTGATAAATAATTTGTATTTAGATTCGCCACTAGGGATAGGTTTGGCTTTTGGTGTCCCAAGTCACCGATTTATTTAAGATCCCAAATCGAGGAAATTTTTTATTGTCCAATTGGAGTCTGCGAACCAGAAATTCTTGAGTAAGGAATTTTGCTAATCCGAGGGAAGGTGTTAGGCACCCTCAGATTCTGTGGTTCTAGCACGGTCGCTTAAACTATTATAATAGGCCAATTTCCTGATTTTTATACATGTTCATCCTACAGTGCGATTTTAAAATTATTAACCGTTTTATGTCATTTTTAGGAATATTTACAACGTTATTAAAATACGTCTCGAACCACGTCACATAAATGCACCCGGGTTCTCGATACATTTTAACATCGTTGAGACTTGGATTGGGTCACATAAATGTGCACCCGAATTTAGGAAGATACATTATTACAATAACGTGCCTATAGCAACTACGCATTTTAAAATTCGTGGAAGAGCAATGAAATTCGTTAAACGGCACCTCCAGATTTTTATGCATATTATTACAATTAGACGGCCACATAGTGTATGACTTTTGTTTAGCGTGGTATACCCATTTTATTTTTAAACAAAAGACAACCTAAAGAAACTATGATTTTCCATTATACGCGTCTTTAAAATAAAAGAGAAGTTCGGATTATTCATGTGTCCGGATTGTACAACTAATTTCCGCCATTTGGCTTTATCAATGAAGACAGACAGCCCAGAAGTATATTTTCATACTTGATAACTTACAATGATCTGGGCCCTCGATTGAGCCTAGAAGTTTGGTGCTACAGATTATCCATTAAGCAAGAAGGCATTACTCAAATCACAATACTACAGTTGTTGAAGTTATTTATAAGTGGTTATTTAATATATTAAAAACATCTAACAGAAAGAAATCTCAGTACTGATTTTCAAGCCAGTAAATTAATAAGCTACAACTTCAGGTTTTCGAATTTAGCATCTAAAACTAATGTACTCATCAATCAGAGTATATATACATATAATGACTCCCTATTACCGAATTAAACATGAAAATCAGGCAAGTTATTTGACTACCTCATTTTCAACCTACTTAAATTAAAATAACTTCAAACTAACAGTCAAAGTAATAGTCCAACATAGTAGGAATGTTCATATATTACAGCATCAAGATGAGAAGAATATCCTAAACACTACTAAGCTAATACTACTTGCAATATAACATTAGCATAAAAATAAATGTCTTCATTATCAAACATGACTATGCATATACAGCTGGGCATTTCCAAACTTTCCTGGGTGAGAGTAGGTAGCTGGAATTACAGCAAAGAGGAAACCTATGAGCAAGGTAAACGAGAAGCAGCAACAGCAGCAAATCAAACAGCTAAGACTAGGAATGGTATCAAGAATTCAAGAAAGCTTTGAAAAGCCAACAAACACAAGTTTCGATCCTTAATGCATATGCCTCAAATCCTCTTTAGCTTCAAATGAACATAATTTTGATTATTATAGAAGATTTTGCCAGGAAAACTTAGGATTTCAGGAAATTTGTTTTCATATGGATGTTCTCGACCTCTTCTCTAGAAAACGTGTATATCTTCTCTCAACAATCAGATACCCTTTTATATACAAGGCCTTAGGGCAACAAATCCTTCTTGTTTTCTAATTAGTCCTTTACCAATTTTTCAGATTTGCTAAATTGATCCCTTATTTTTTAACATGTGCCTCAAGTTTAAGAAAGAATTAATAGAAATTGCATTTCAAAAATCCACTAGAATGTTCCAGGAGTTTGTTACAAGATTCTTACGCTCAAATACCCTCATTACCCCTGTCTTCCTTTCTTAATTTCTAGCCTAGATGTTTTATACCCTGGTTCCTATCCATTTAGTCAGAAATTGACCCTAGTTAACTACTCAAAACCATAGACCAGGGGTTCATTATCAATTGAGGTCAAGTTATAAAGAAAGCTAGACCTAGCCAAATATTCAACTGGAGACTATACTATACTATTTAAAAGCAAACAAACAAGGGTCAAAATTGATCAGTAACAAGTCAATGAAAACACATATGTACAAGTGGATTTAGACAAGTAAAACATGGGTCTAAATTACTCAGAAGCACATATAAAGCTAAACATCACAAAATTCAGAAACAATGTTTATCATAAATGGACACTGATCAATTTTTGAAACAAAAGTGGAAATTTAAACCAGAGATAAACAATTATGAGCTTAGCATGATAATCCAAATGAGTTGAAAGAAAAAAACATGACTTCAAATGATAAGAGGACCATTCAGAAGCATATTATCAAAACTTAAACAAAAAGCATGTGATGGAAACAAAGTAACTAATCAGAAATTTTACAGACGAGCAAATGGACATTCATGTATTTACACAAATGAGAACAAAGAAAAAAGCAATCAAAATAATACATGGTACTTAGCTTAATCACTGCAACCCTAGAAATTTGGCCCTTTCAAGTCCCATGGTTTTCGACCATTTCTAGGGGGTTTGTTGGCATTCTGAGACCCTTGCACCATCATTTGAGATGGTGGGAGAGTATCAAGTGTTGGATGGTCAGTTTAGGGTGGGTCTGTGTTTCAGATCATTTCTCGATCTGATTTTTGGCCAGGTTTTAGTTGTATTTGAAGGCTATTGGTTGTGGATTTATGGAGGGAAAGGTGGGGAGGTCACCTAGTACCAATTTTAAGGGGCTCCGGGGAGGTTGGGTCTTTGGTCAGAGCTTCGATCTACTATTCGAAGCGATGGGTGGGGGTTTGGAGGGATACAACCATGGATGCGTTATGGGGATGGGGTGAAGATTATGTGGTGTTATTTTGGGAGGGTTTCGGAGACGGCGGCCCCGTGGATGGCGGAGGCGGCGTCCTAAGATTCGAATATTTGAGGCAATTTGCTCGTATTCGAGGCTTGCTTTTTAGGGCATCGCAAAGAGGAGGGTACGGGGATCCAGGGGTGTATCTTTGGACGGGATCTGAGCTTTGCCGCCGGCAGAGAAGATTTCCGACCGGCGGTTATACGGTGGGTTTGTGGTGGCTGATAGGCAGTGTTACACCGGTGAAGGTTTGTACGAGGATGAAGACTTTTGTCTGTGAGTCTATTACACACGTTTGGACATATATATTGGTTTTGAGGGGAAAGTTTTAGGACTGTTGGATCATCGTTGATGGATGGCTGAGAATGATTGCCCCAAAACGACGTCGTTTTGGGGAGTATCTCATATTAGCTTGGGTCAGAGACGGGTTTTGGGTTGATTCTGGGTATTTTGGACGGGTAAAGGGGGTTTGGGCCACCCAGGCTAGGCCTATCAACTACGAGTTACAAGATTCCTGTCCATGAGTCTCTTGAAACTGATCTTGAGTCTTGGCTAGCTCTTGTAGCAGACTTCGATCTGAATCCTGATGCTGGCTAGCTGCAGCCGCTGGTTTATTCTTCAATTTTGAAACAAATTGAGACAGGCGGGTCTTGTGATTTCAATCAAATTTTGAGCAGTCCGCATCTCTGTCCGCTTCATCATTTTGAATTCACTTATTTTTTTTGTTCTTTTCTTCTTTTCCTTATTCTGGATTGAGACTCCTACTTCCGGTAATCTCAAATTCTGTGCCTTGAAGTAAAACCTGCTCGGACACCAAAACAAACAAACAAACGAAATTTTTTGCCCTAGTTTCAACGGAAAAATTTCGCGAGTTATTTGCAACACAAATCTAAGCTATTTCTTTATTGAAAACAATAAAAGTCAGGATTGCGTATCCTTTGGAATGATTGCCAGGTTATGCTGGGAATGAAAAACGGTCCCTGCGAGGGATAAGAGGAGGATCTACGGGTTATGCCGGGATAGGAATGAAGGGTCCCTGCTGGGGGTAAGAGAAGGATCCACGGTATATGCCGGGATAGGAATGAAGGGTCCCTACTGGGGTAAGAATAGGATCCATGGGTTATTCCGGGATAGGAATGAAGGGTCCCTGCTGGGGATGAAAGGAAAAGCCACGTGTTATGCCGAGATGAACTGGAAAAAAATTTCTGGGTTATGCCGGGACGAATGAAAAGTTCCTGGGTTATGCTAGGGGAATCTGCGGGTTATGCCGGGATTGAAAGAAAAGCTCCTAGGTTATGCTAGGGAGATCCACGGGTTATGCCGGGATTGAATGGAAAATTCCTGGGTTATGCTAGGGGAATCCGCGGGTTATGCCGGGATTGAAAGAAAAGCTCATAGGTTATGCTAGGGAGATCCACGGGTAATGTCGGGATTGAATGGAAAATTCCTGGGTTATGCTAGGGGAATCCACAGGTTATGCCGGGATTGAAAGAAAAACTCCTAGGTTATGCTAGAGAGATCCACAGGTAATGCTGGGATTGAATGGAAAATTCCCGGGTTATGACAGGGGAATCCGCAGGTTATGCCGGTATTGAAAGAATAACTCCTAGGTTATGCTAGGGAGATCCGCGGGTTATGCCGGTATTGAATGGAAAATTTCAGGGTTATGCCAAGGGAATCCATGGGTTATGCCAGGATTGAAAGAAAAGCTCCTAGATTATGCTAGGGAGATCCACGAGTTATACTGGGATTGAATGGAAAATTCCTGGGTTATGCTAGGGGAATCCGCGGGTTATACCGAGATTGAAAGAAAAGATCCTAGATTATGCTAGGGAGATCCACGGGTACTGCCGGGATTGAATGGAAAATTCCTGGGTTATGCCAGGGGAATCCCCGGTTATGCCAGGATTGAAAGAAAAATTCCTAGGTTATGCTAGAGAGATCTACGGGTTATGCCGGGATTGAATGGAAAATTCCTGGGTTATGCTAGGGGAATCCGCGGGTTATGCCGGGATTGAAAGAAAAACTCCTAGGTCATGCTAGGGAGATCCACGGGTTATGCCGGGATTGAATGGAAAATTCCTGGGTTATGCCAGTGAGATCCACGGTTTATGCCGTGATTGAATGGAAACTCCTAGGTTATGCTAGGGGATTTGAAGGAAATGGAGGGCCACAAAGATCCATTTGACTATGCTGGGGATAGAGAAAGGAAGGGAAAACCCTTAGGTTATGCTAAGGACAGAAGAGCTTTAACTCTCAGACTATGCTGGGGAATAAAGGTGGAAAAGGGGGTCCTCAGGTTATGCTGGGGATATAAAGAGAAACCTCCGGGTTATGCCGGGGAGCAAAATAAAGAAATTTCTTAGTCTGTGGAGTGCGATCCTTGGGTTATGTCGAGGAGGTCCACAAGTTGCGCAGGGGAAGGCTAGGTATGTGGCCCTAAATCTGGGAAAGGAGTCAGGGGTTGGAGTCCCATGCTATCATGTTTATTTATGAAACTACAGGAAAAGAATGTAAAGAAAACTTCCCCTTTTGTTATTGATGCAACACCATTCTTAGCCCTTGTGCCATTCCTTTGGTTGCATTTGTCACGTGCTCTCTTTATTTTTGGATTGCACCTGTGTCATATTTCAATTCAGAAATAGAGTAATTTGTTAGCTTGAACAGTGATTGGTTTGTGGCCTTATTTTTGCTTGATTTCAGCCTCATTTCTGTTAGAGGAAAACCCTTGAATTCCGATCTTTGCCTCGTAGGTTGGTCGGTGGGTCCTCATATTCATATTGGTTTCTTTGTTTTACGGATCCTTGGTTATGATATTTGTCCCGATTTCCACTTTGGGGCTTGCCTTTCGGGATCTTTTGTAGGAACCATTAACCCGCTTAGGCTTAAACTTTCCGATCTTGATTCACCTATGTGGGCTGTCGACTTTGAATTTTTTTCTCTCTACCTTTCTGCTTTTGAAGCGTCCGCTGTCATGATCAGCCAGGGTTGGCTAAATGCACTTGCTGATACCGGATATTCCTTTTAGCTCTTGCCAGGAGAAAATCCGTAAGACCGTTCCTGCTACCTTCTCTTGTGGAATGGTCAGGACATCAAAGTTAAAAGGAAAAGGGGTGGTAAAAGCAACAAAACAAACACATGGATTTAGAGAGGTATGTCTCTTTTGGGAAAAAGGGAGGACTTATTTGGGATTGCATGCCAACTTTAAATGGAAATGAATGCTTCTTGGACTAGATGCCCGGCCCAGATCCATTTTTGCTCTCTGATTTCAATCTTTCAAAACTAAGGAAACTTTACAGGCTTGGGGTGGTGATATTTCCTCTTTCCGGCCGCCGATGCCCTTGCGGGTTTCGCCAATTTGCCTCTCTCATTTCTCTTCTCCCGTCGTCCGATAGCGCTCTTTGCGAGTTTTCACTAAACGGACTCTCTCATTTTGTTTTTCTCTGCTCAGCGTCACCTTATGGTGCCCGAAGGTTTTCACCGATAAGACTCTCTCATTTTATTTCTCTCAAATTGAGTTGTGCCGAATTCCAACAATGGTGTTTGTCACGTCCCTTTTTTAGCCAATTGATCGGAAGGACTTGGACCAGGCTCTTGCATAAAGGAAATTGGATGGAAATTTACAACTTTGGAACCATTCGTGCGGGTTTATGACCGAACCAATACATCTCTGGCCCAATTTCTTGGGGAACTGGGGTTTTCTTTTGATATGAATGAACCTCAGGGAGAGGTTGCCTACGTATCCTTTCGGAATCAAGTCAAACGTAGTTCAAGAAGTTTTTTCTAAACTAATTTGTTTTTTCTCTTTTTTTTCCATCATTTTTCATCCTTTTTTTTTGAATAGTAATTCCGGGTTCCAAAGAGGGTGAACAAAAAATACGATCGGCTCAAAGGATTTGCGAAGGATTGGTAGTGTTTAGGGTAGGGGGAAAGAAAAGCCTTCGTCATTTCAACCATCCAGAATCATTGCTATGGGGAGTTCAAACGTATTACATTTTTACTGCATCTGCATTCACTGTTGTCTCGGGCTCGTCTCCTTCAACGTCACCCAGGTACAACGCTCCTTTGGGCAGTATCTTTCTGATAAAGTATGGACCTTTCCAGTTCGGGGCAAACTTTCCCTTAGCTTCTTGATGGTGAGGGAGAATATTTCTCAATACCAGCTGTCCGACTTCGAAATTCCTAGGGCGCACTTTCTTGTTATAAGCGCGAGCCGTTCTCTGTTTGTATAACTGCCCATGACAAACTGCAGCCACCAGTTTTTCATCAATTAATGACAGCTGCTCCAAACGAGTTTTAACCCACTCGCTATCCTCAATTTATGCTTCGACAATTACTCGGAGCGAAGGGATTTCTACCTATGCAGGTATGACAGCTTCAGTCCCATAGACCAGTAAATACGGAGTTGCCCCTACCGATGTGCGCACTGTGGTGCGATATCCCAGCAATGCAAAAGGCAACTTTTCATGCCATTGTCTTGAACTTTGAATCATTTTTCTTAAAATCTTCTTGATGTTCTTGTTAGCTGCTTCAACGGCACCATTAGCTTTGGGCTGGTAAGGGGTGGAGTTTCTATGTATTATCTTAAATTGTTCACATATTTCTCCCATTAAACGACTATTCAGATTGGCCGCATTGTCGGTAATGATGGTTGCGGGAATCCCAAAGCGACAAATGGTGTTGGAATGCACAAAATCTACCACAACTTTCTTGGTGACAGATTTAAGTGTGATAGCTTCAACCCATTTTGTGAAGTAATCAATAGTAACCAATATGAATCTATGTCCATTTGAGGCATTTAGCTCAATCGGCCCAATGACATCCATGCCCCAGGCAGCGAATGGCTAGGGTGCTTACATAGTATGTAATTCGGTTGGTGGTGCATGAATTGAATCACCGTGCACCTGACATTGACGATATTTTCGAACAAAGCTGAAGCAATCTTTCTCCATGGTCATCCAATAATACCCGGCTCGGAGTATTTTCTTTGCCAGTACGTACCCGTTCATATGAAGTCCACACACTCATGAGTGTACTTCATGCATAATTCTTTCGGCTTCCTCGGTGTCAACACATCTCAGCAAGTTGAGATCTGGGGTCTTTTTGTACAAGGTATCACCACTCAAGAAGAAACTACTTGCGTGCCGTAGGATGGTTTTCTTTTGCTCCCCGGTGGCTTGCTCGGGATACTCTTGTGTTTTCAGAAATCTCTTGATGTCCTAATACCAGGGCTGTGTGCTGGACTCTACCTCGATCACATTACAATACCCATGCCCTTCTTTGATTTGAATTTCCAAAGGATCAACGTAACGTTTCTGGGGTAAGGCAACATGGAAGCCAGAGTTGCGAGTGCGTCTGCTAGCTCATTGTGACAACGAGAAATGTACCTGAATTGTACCAACCTAAACCGTTTGCTGAGATCCTCCACATGTTGTCTATATGGGATTAGTTTAATGTCTCTTGTTTCCCATTCTCCTTGAGCCTGTCAGATGATCAAATCTGAATCCCTCATGATTAACAATTCTTCAACATCTTGGTCAATGGCCATATTCATGCCCATGATGCAAGCCTCATATTCAGCTGTATTATTGGTGCAAAAAAATCGGAGCCTGGTTGTAGCCGGGTAATGCTGACCCGTGGGTGAGATTAGAATTGCCCCAATCCCTACACCTTTTGCATTTACTGCTCCGTCGAAGAACAGTTTCCAAGCGGGGATGTCTTCAGATGTTACTTCCACCGAATTCACTTCTTCATCAAGGAAATAGGTATCCAAAGGCTAATATTCTTCGTCAACTGGATTCTCGGCAAGATGATCTGCTAATTCTTGAGCCTTCACTGCGGTACGGGCGACATAAACTATGTCGAACTCGGTGAGCAGGATTTGCCATTTTGCCAATCGCCCTGTGGGCATCGGTTTTTGGAATATATACCTCAACGGGTCTAGTCTGGTTATGAGGTAGGTGGTATGGCTTGCAGTAATACCTCAACTTCTGGTCCACCTACGTCAAGGCGCAACAGGTTCTTTCTAGCAGCGTGTATTTGGCATCGTAACTGGTAAACTTCTTGCTCAAATAAGATGGCTTGTTCTTTCTTTACCGTGGCGTCATGCTGCCCGAGAATACAACTAAAAGAGCTCTCCAAGACTGTTAGATAAAGAAACAAAGGCCTTCCCGGTTCTGGCGGGACCAAGACTGGTGGGTTGGATAGGCAGTGTTTGATTCTGTCAAAAACCTCTTGACACTCACCAGTCCATTCAACTGTTGCATCCTTTTTCAATAGCTTGAATATGGGCTCGCATGTGAAAGTCAACTGGGCGATGAATCGACTGATGTAATTCAGCCTTCCCAGCAGGCTCATTACACCCTTCTTAGTTTTGGGAGGAGGTAGCTGTCGAATGGATTTTTATCTTGGTCGGATCCAACTCGATACCTCTTCGGCTGATAATGAATCCCAAAAGTTTGCCTGACGGGACCCTAAATGCACACTTGGCTGGATTCAATTTCAAATCATACTTGCGAAGCCTTTCAAAAGTCCCTTACATGATCACCCTGAGTCTTGGATTTGATAATCACATTGTCCACATATACTTCTATTTCCTGATGCATCATGTCATGGAAAATGGTGGTCATAGCCCTCATATATGTTTCCCCAACATTCTTTAAACCGAAAGGCATAACTCTGTAACAGTAAGTCCCCCAAGGTGTGGTGAAGGCGATTTTTCAGCATCTTCCTCATCCATCAACATTTGGTAGTATCATGCGTAGCAATCTACAAAGGGCTGTATCTCGTGTTTGGCACAGTTGTCAACAAGGATGTGGACATTAGGTAGAGGGAAGTTGTCTTTGGGACTCACCTTGTTTAAATCTCTATAATCTACACATACTTGGGTTTTCCCATCTTTCTTTGGTACCGGG
This sequence comes from Nicotiana benthamiana, assembly GCA_034376525.1. Classification (NCBI taxonomy): domain Eukaryota; kingdom Viridiplantae; phylum Streptophyta; class Magnoliopsida; order Solanales; family Solanaceae; genus Nicotiana; species Nicotiana benthamiana. The sequence goes on from CM067326.1 coordinate 46,103,764, forward strand.
ACCACATTGGCCAACCATGTGGTGTATCGAACCAGTCGGATTACCCCCGCTTCTAATTGTTTTGTAATCTCTTTGATCTTATCGCTGGCATCGGGTTTGAACTTTCTTTGTTTTTGTTGGACTAGAGGGCATTTGGGTACGTGAGAAACTTATGAACCACCAGATCTACACTCAGCCCAGGCATATCACGTAAGACCAAGCAAATACATCTTTCAATTCCAGAAGAAGTTGAACCAGTGAATCCCCGATTTCTTTATTCACATGGATGCTTATTTTAGTTTCCTTGGTTTCGGCGGGAGCTCCCAAGCTAACCGGTTCGGTATCGTTTAAGTTAGGCTTAGGTTTATTTTCAAAATATTCCAACTCTCGGTTGATTTCCTTAAAAGCCTCTTCTTCATCATATTTTGGTTCTTGGTTCATTATTTCACAAATAGGCAGCATGTTGGGGTTAGGGCATGAAGTCCGCGAGCATGTCATATTATTTAAAGCCGCATTATTGAGACTGAAAGAAAAGATGAAAATAGAAGAAAGACAAAAGCAGAAAAATAGAGAAGTGCAAACGATGAAATATTGATTTCATTTCTTTGAAACTGTAAAATAACAGGGTTGACATCTGGAATTTAAAGGACAAAATATTTAAAGAAAAACACCCGAGCTACACCCTGAAATAACTCGTGATGCAAGAAAAGGTGGCAAGGCGGGACTACTGGGCCTCTCGCCTGACTGGGAATGGCGTGGCCTTCCAGTTTTGCAACTTGGCATCCGGTCCCATATAGAGCACTTCAGCAGTGCTTGAGCCTTCTCCCAGCTGGACCATGTTGGCTTCATACAATAATTTCCTCATGGCTCCACATATCTCTTCAATTTCTTCCGCTGTGAAGGTCTCGTCTTCTTTTTCCTTCTGTATTTTGGTTTCACAAATGTTTTGTATAAGTGGGGTAGGGGTTGTGGCAAAGCCCATCCACCACGTTTCCTACGGTTGGCCCAGGTGATATCCTCCGGCGTTGGATGGAAGCCTAGCCCAAAAAACATCTCTGGGGTAGGCACATCGACCGACTCAGTTATGCCTTGTAGAGAACTTCCAAGTCCCTTGCCTGGCATAAACCCTTGGCGTGTCATCTCTCTTTCCACCATGATTGAGGCATTGGAGAGGAAAGGCTGGGGGAATGGTTCGCCTTCTTTGTATTGATCGACTACCACTATTTCAAAAGCTTGGTAAACTATATGCTCGCTTCCCTCTTTAGCTTTGAGGCAGGGGACAGAGGTATCATAATAAATTGACTGTTCGTCTTCTATATGGACTACAATCTCTTGGTTTTCATGTTCGAATTTCAACATTTGGTGCAGAGTAGAAGGTACCGCTCCTGCCACGTGAATCCATGGTCTTCCTAGGAGATAGTTATAGGATGTGTCCATGTCTAATACTTGAAATGTCACTTCAAAATCGACCGGACCGACGGTCAATACTAAATCAATTTCCCCTATGGTGTCTCTCTTGATTCCATCAAAGGCTCGGACACACACATTGTTGGTACGGATCCTCTCTGTTCCGATCTCCATTCTTTGCGACGTCGATAGTGGGCATATATCCACCCCGGAACCTTCGTCTATCATTACTCTTTTGACATAATATCCTTCGCATGTGACGGTGAGGTGCAAGGCTTTGTTGTGGGCAGCTCCCTCTAGAGGTAAATTATTCTTGCCGAATGTAACCTGATTAATAGCAAAGAATATTTCTGCCATTTTCTCCAGTTGTTCCACGGATGTTTGAACCGGCACATAAGTTTCATTCAAGGTTTTGGCCAACACTTTCTGGTGCTCTGGAGAATTCATCAGTAATAACAATAAAGAGACTTGCTTGGGAGACTTCCGGAGCAGGTCCACCACCTTATATTCTGGCATTTTCATTTTTCAAAAGAAAGCCTATGCCTCTTCTGCATTTACGGGCATTTTGGGTGGAAATCGCCTTTTGGTGGCAGTGTTCACTTCTTCCATGTCCGAATATTTCTTTGTGGGATAACCCTTTTGAGTTTCCCCGGTGATCTCTTTGCCCTTGTGTGTTACTTATAGTTTCTTGGTAATTCCATGGGACTGCAGAAGGGTCTGTTATTGGCTTCTGAGGCGCGCGACTGATTACCACGGGCTCATTCAGCATTGGTGGTTTACTCGGTCCTCGTACCATATAAGCTCCCTTGGGTATATACATTGTCTTGTTCAACACAAACCTTCTTGGGGGACTCAGATTGGGCTGTTTTTCTTGATGCCCCCGTGGGATGAAAGTATGGTTCCTTGGTGGGTGCCGTCTCAGTTTTAATTTCAACCTTCTTCTCTGCTTCTGGGTGCTTGGCTTCACTCATTTCCTTTTCATCAACCTTCTTCGGGGTAACCTTCGGTTTTCTGTATGCATCAGCAATGACTATTATGGCTTTTAAAGCAGGGTTGAACTCTTTGTCCTCACAAATCATCACAATGACTAGCCCATTGTTGTGGGCTGGCAACGGGTTATTGGTTATATTCGGGACATCTTCATCTCTCAGTATTATTTTCCTTTGTTCTATTAATCCTCCACCACTTGTTCCAGAGTCCAGCAGTTTTCAGTGTCATGTCCTTCTGCTCCTGAATGATAAGCACAACGTACACCCCGTTGATAGAAAGGTGACTCAGGGTTCTGCCTGTTTGGGGGCACGGGCTGCAAGAGACCCATCTGGACTAGTTTTGGGAATAAGCTTGAATAAGACTCTCCTATCGGTGTAAAGTTTTGTCTCTTGGGCGGCTCCCTGGGACGGGAATTGTTTTGTAGAGGGCGGGGATTATAGTGGTTTCGGGGAGGCTGATTTCTCGGGGCCTGGTTTCTGTTGCCCTGTTGTTATGGTCGAGCAATGGCTGGGCATTCATGATTGCATAAGGTTGGGGAACATAATGCATGTCTTGATGGGGATAGTAGTGTTGAGAGTCTTTCTGAGAATACAGGTCTATGAGCATGATGTCTTCTCATTCCGGAGGCTGCCATTGACACTTCCTCTTTCTTTTTGTTTCTTGCGACCCCTCCTGCCCCGCCTTAGATGGACTGGGAGGTTGCCCTTATGGCGGTCTGGTTAGAATTCTTCCTGTTTTCAGGCCATATTCTACCATCTCGCCGATCTTGATTGCTTCCGCAAAAGGTTTGCCCATTGCTGACATCATATTTTGAAAATAATCTGCCTTTTGCGCCTGTAGGAAGACAGTGACCATCTCTGTATCATCCATGGGTAGCTTTACTTTTGACGCTTGTTCGCGCCACTTGACTGCATATTCTCTAAAACTTTCTGAAGGTTTCTTTTTCAAGTTGGCCAAAGAATTCCTATCCGGGGCAATGTCAATGTTATACTGGAACTGCCTTATGAAATCCCGGGCGAGATCATCCTATATATACCATCGAGTGATGTCCTGTCCATGTACCATTGAGAAGCGATCCTACTAAACTCTCCCCTAAATATGCCATCAATAGTTCTTTTCCACCTGGCCCACGCAATTGATTGCAGTATTTTTTTAAATGAGAAATGGGGTCTCCATGACCATCATACTTTTCAAACTTCAGCGTTTTGAATCCCAGGGGAAGATGTACATTCGAGAACATGCATAAGTACGAGTAAGACACACTCTTTTGCCCACTCAAGCCTTGCATGTTTTTCAAACTCTGCTCAAGGCTTTTCATCCTTCTTGTTATCTCATCTTGTTCAGGTGTCTTAGGAGTTTTATCCTGCACCAATGTGAGTTTGTATGCTGGTTGAGGATAAGTGTATGTGGGGTCTGGGGGAGGCTCGGTTTGGTAGTTGGGAGTTTGAAATGTGAAATCTGTAGGATCAAACATGGGCCTCGGCACCGCAGGTGTATGGTGGCTGCACACGGAGGAGCCGTAAAAATATTAGGAACTGGGCCAGATGTGAACATATGAGGACGGGCTTCAGAGGGTGATCTGACAAAGTTGGCTGATATTGTAGGCTGCCCCAAGAGGATATTTGGGTGGCTGATGGGAGTAGTGGAGGTACCCCCCGACCTTGGGAAGAGCTCAGGAAATCCGGGAATGGCATTTGGAGGCTCTTTTTCATTTGTCCAAACGTCCCACATCTCCATAACTCCGAGTCAAAGGATCCTATTTTCTTCAGCTTCCGCAGATTATGAAGCTGGGATCCCCGCAATCGGGTTGTCCTCTGGGATGGGAACTGCTGGTAGAGTCATTTTGGATGACATTTCTGTGCTTCCTTTCGATCTAGTAAAGTGTCTATGTGATGCCAACTTACTACAAACCAATCACTGTTCTTTAAAAACCTGGACTGGAAACTGGAATTACAAATAGGATAGATAACAAACAGGAAATCACATATTGGGTATGATGCACTTACACAGTTAACGGGTTTCTATATGTTTGCAATGGTCGCATGCGTCATCCCGGAATTTATTCCGAACTTCCTTTTGGTTTCTACTTCTTGTTTCCTTTTAGCTTTCCCTTTTTAAGAATACGGTCGAATCCTATGAAAATTGGCTACGTATCATGATGCCGCATGAATCAGACCGAGCGTAGTTCATGGAAAAATGTAGAGGAGATAATAGGATATTTTGGGATTTTCAATTTTATAAAGACAAAACTTTGGTTACAAAAGCTAACAAAGTTAAAAGATACTAACAGACTTGGACACAATAAAACTTACAGACTCGAATACAGACTGACAAACTCTTTTAAGAATATACAATTTTTTAAAAATTATGAATACATTAAGACTTCAACTGCTTTTGGAGCTTGCGGGGCATCATTCGCCCTTGCCGCATGCTTGCGTGCTAAACTTCCTTGGAGGTGGTGGAGGTCTTCCATCACTGACGAACAAATGTCATGGCGGTAGCAAAGAACATGGATTTTGTCATATCCTCGCAATGGTTGCACTTTGTGGTAATGTAATTTGCGATTGCTTGTATCCTTTCCCTAATAACACCTTTTGCTTGCAGCAAACGCCCAATTTACTCGGCCCTTGCCTCTAGAGTTTGTTTTGCTACCTGATTCAGCTTCTGGAATTGCCGAAAATCTCTTTCTAATCCTGTTATTACTACATAACAATGTTCTCTTTCTGCTTTGAAGTCCTTGGCTTGCTTGGTCAATCTGTTTTCAGTCATGATGACCCTCCGCTTTAAACCAACAATCTCATCGTTATTTCCTTCCTTTAATTTCTCAAGGATGCGGGCCGTTCCTATGCACTTTAACCAATTGCTTCCGAAGCCTAGATAGCTCACCTTCTGCCTTGTTCAGGTCGAACCCATACTCGGTTACTTTCCACCGCAAATTTTCTATGAGTTTTTCATCTCTTGTACTTCTGGGGGGATTTTCTGTGGCTGCCTTCATTTTCTGGATTTTGGCTCATAAGGCTTCATTTTCTCTGGTTAATATCTTCTTTTCTACCTCACTGGTTGCGGCTTGCAAACTATTTTCAAATTGCAGCTCTTGGATTTGCTTTTCCAATCTTCCTATAGTGGCCCTATATTCATCTCCTTGGCTAACCAATTCCATTGCTCTTGTGACGTCTCGACAAATTCTTGGAGATGTGGTCTCTTAGCCGGCCTTCCAGGCTCTATTTCTCTTTTGTACCAAGAAACATACCCCGGTACAACTCACCTTTAGCTATGTCGCGCACTTGAGTGCCTGGTGTCAAGTATTGATATTCACTCTAGATTTGACGTGCGACTGGAATTGACCATTTGGGCTAATCTCCACTGCATGTCGACTAATATCCTCGTCCCTAGGGATCATTTGGCATCTTCGTAATTATTTTAGTATTCTGTATGGCGCATAGGGATGGATACTTTGGAGACCTATCAGAAGGAAATGAGGCTCGATGGCTGGCATATACACAACTTCCTCCACATGGAGCCACCCAAATGTCCACTCTATCTGATTTGCTGTGATGACCCGGAGATATGACACCCATTATGTGACACCCTCAGGTACTCTAAACCTATCAACCCTGTTGCAGAATTCTTCTACGCAGCCCTTTGTTGGTGACCCATAATTCATGAATCGAGGTTGGTGGCATATATGCTCGATCATCCATATTTGCAGCAACAAGTTACATCCTTCGAAGAAGTCTCCTCCTGCTTTACAGGCGGTGAGAGCACGGAAAATTTCGGATAAGATCATTGGAGCGAGGGTACTTTTATCCTGGGTCATTAAAGTGTTAACGACCCCTGCTATCCGTATGTCAATATTCCCATCCTTTCACGGAAACACCAGAAGACCCAAGAAAAATACCATGAACGCAAAACATCGATGCTCCTCCCATTTGAGCTAATTTCCTCTGCTAAAAATATGATTTTGGGGTTATTGAATCCCCCGATATATCCGTACCTCTGATATATAAATTGCGGGGTGCAAAAGCCAGCTAATAAGTCCGGATTGTAAACCTTCCTACTGATTTTCAAGGAGTCCAGGAATATGTGCATGGAAAAGGCTCTTGGGGCAATCAGGTATTTGTGTCTCAAAGGAATTGTAGGGGTCCCAATATACCTAGTTACTTCCTCCAATGTCGGGGTGAGTTGAAAATCTGAGAAATGGAAGACATTGTGAGCCGGGTCCCAGAATGTGATTAATGCTTTTATGATGTCTCTCCTTGGATTAAGTTTCAACAAACCAATGAGGAGTCCCAGATACGTATTGACCCTTTTTTGCCCTACTTCCCCCATATCATTCCACCACAGTCGCAACTCCAAGGGAATTTTGTTTATGAACAGTATCGTGCTTATTCTGCACATTTATTAAGGTGAATTAGTATCCACAAAATATTAACACCAGTATTTTATGAAATTCATTTCTTAAAATCAGGGCCCAGCTTTGCGAATACGGCCTTGCAATACTTCCGAACGAAATTTTTTCAGCTGTGCTTGCTATCCTAGACGAACCCAACCCCTGTATTAAGGCCCCTAGGTCAAATACATGATGCAAATAAGCGTTCCTACTAGGGATCCGACATGAGGTCAAGTTATTCTAAGTTGAAAATCTTGGTACAGGGTCTAGACTGTGCACCCGAGCGGACAACTCGAGTCAAGGAGGGGGCTACGTACCGGGAACCAAAAGGCCATTCGGCTTAGTAACTTGTCCGGCCTCTTTCTTATTTTCAGGTATGACACTAACAGAATGGGGAGTCTCAACCAGTAAGCACATCCCCGGAGGTGAGACGTGAAAGATTTCGTAGCAGTTTATATGTACAGTTCAGATAATATCAAAGCGGTAAAACATTTAGCACTTAGCATGGAACATGTAATGAAATCAGAAGAAGCATTTATAGCAGTTATTCTAAGCTCGAATTCTTGAACCCTGAACCGGAGATTTTGGGTTCTATCCCCAGCAGAGTCGCTAGAGCTGTCACACCTCCTCTTTTACACGGCTTCCCCGAAGGATGACACGTATAATGGAGTTTTTTCAGTTAAAGTGACATTATTCGAAATATGATCATTTACTTATTTAGAGTCGCCACTTGGGATATGTTTGGCTTTTGGTGTCCCAAGTCACCGGTTTATTTAAGATCCCAAATCGAGGAAATTTTTGACTGCCCAATTGGAGTCTGCGAACCAGAAATTCTTGAGTAAGGAATTCTGTTAATCCGAGGGAAGGTGCTAGGCACCCTCAGATTCTGTAGTTCTAGCACGGTCGCTTAAACTATTATGAATTGCCAATTTCCTGATTTTTAAACATGTTCATCCTACAGTGCAATTTTAAAATTATTAACCGCTTTATGTCATTTTTAGGAATATTTGCAACATTATTAAAACACGTCTCGAACCACGTCACATAAATGCCGGGTTCTCGACACATTTTAACATCGTTGAGATTTGGATTTGGGGTCACATAAATGCGCACCCCGATTTAGGAAGATACATTATTACAATAACGCGCCTATAACAACTACGCATTTTAAAATTCGTGCAAGAGCCATGAAATTCGCTAAATGGAACCTCAAGATTTCTATGCATTTTATTACAATTAGAGGGCCACATAGCGTATGACTTTTGTTTAGCGTGGCATCCCATTTTATTTTTGAAGAAAAGACAACCTAAAGAAACTATAATTTTCCATTATACGTGTCTCTAAAATAAAAGAGAAGTCCGGATTATTCATGTGTCCAAATTGTACAACTAATTTTCGCCATTGGGCTTTATCAATAAAAAATCCTAAAAACTCATTTTTTTTACATATTTATCTTAGCCTTTAAATTAGCGTTTTTCTTAGTTTTAAGTTAAGTAGTTGTTTTAATGTTAAAAAATATAAGGAGTTTTAATTTCTACAAAAAAATCGATTCAATTTCTATGATTGTTAATTAAAAAAAAAAGAATAAGGATTTAATTGCAATGAGATTTTAATTTAAGCAATTGACCCATTTTTAAAATCAAACTAGCCCAAACCATAATTTTTCTACTCAAACCCACATAACCCAAATCTATTATCTAGCCCATAATCCGTATATCCATACCCCTAGCATAATTCCTACCCTATATAACAATATATACACAAACACAAGGGGACACTCCTGGAGAAAGCGGCAGACCTCCAAAATCAAAATCTCGTTCCCCACCCTCTAGATCTTCTTCGTGACTTCAGCCGCAAGAACACCAAAGAACCCTGCTTCGTCTTCTTCCTTCCAATGACCTAAGACCTATACTTTAACTAAAATTGCAGCAACAACCTCCATTAAAGCACTCAAAAAACCTCCAAAAAATAACTTCCAAACTCAGCTGAAAGTAGTTCAAAATAGCACTAGAATAAGAGGATAAAAACGTAGTTCAATGCTTTTCTTCCTCCAAGAACAAGCATAAAAATTCCAGCAATTTAACCAACAAAATGACCTCCCCCCCTCTAAAAAAAACCTCCTAACCGGCTCTGAAAATCAGTCCAAAAATCCACCCATATCTCCATCTTCAATGCCATCAACCCAGCACATCTCCATGGCTTTGTAGGAATCCGAAGAGGTGATGTTCAGATCGAGTCCGAGTTTGCCGGGTTTCAAGTTAATGGTCTATCAAGGTCCTTCATTCGCAACTTTTGACTTATGTCGATTTTGGGTTTAAATTTGGTCAGTGGCTTTATTTAGCAGCTCACCCATGGCTATAGTCCAAGTTTTGGCTGGAGACTGTTTATTTGAAAATATTCAGCGAAAGGTCCAATCCTAGCTTTATCTTTCACATTTTGTCTTTCTCTGTCTTTGATAGTTTGGTTCATATCTTGAATTTTTTTATTTATTTATCCCATTTCGATTCTTTCCAGTTTGGTTAGTAGATTAGGCCAAAATTAAAATAAAAACTAATTAAAAATTGATGTTATATATATATATATATATATATATATATATATATATATATATATACATGAAGTCCTACTGTTTAGATATATAAATGACAGTGACTTAAGCCATGGAGCCAAACAGAATTTGGCCAATATTGCACTCCTCTAATTCTCCAAATTTCTCCATGGTTGAAGAACTTTTCCTCCTCTTCCGTTACAGTTTTCATCCTTCGGCTTACTTGATTTAATTGAACTAAAAGGTCATTGCTGAATTTGTTGTTGGATTTCACCATACTGTTGGTTAGGATGTATTAGAGAATTGGCGTAGGATAACTTAATCGGTTGGTATCTTTCACCGGTTAGTAGAAGGACTCTTAATGCTTCATCTCCAGTGATGATTTGCTTTTAACTTAAAGTTATAATTGTGTATACTATCCTAGAATTTAATTGCTCTAGTATTTTGGCAAGTAACAGCTTTTAGTTCATGACTGTCAGCAACTAAGCACTAATTTTGCTCATGTAAAATTTTGGTATTACAGTGCTCATCCGTTTCAAGTTTGATTGATATGAAGCTGAAATAAATGGAATCTCCATTTTCATTAAATAACTCATGGCCCTCACTTAATTAATTTTAACCCTTAAAAATCGAGGTGTGCCATTAGTTGAATTTTACATGGCCGTCGCAAACTTTAAAATGCATAGTTGCTTTAGGTGCGCTATTTAAATTAATTTCCTAAAACACGAGTGCGCATTTATGTGACTCAAATCCAAATCTCAATGGAGTTGAAATATGTCTAAAATTACGTGCGCATTTATGTGACGTGATTCGCGATGTGTTTTAACAACATTGCAAACTTCCTTAAAAAAATATATATTAAAAGCAGTAAATAATTTAAAATCCCACTATAGGTTTGAACATGTATTAAAATCAGATAATAAGCAAATTGTGATAGTTTAAGCAACCGTGCTAGAACCACGGAATCCGGGGGTGCCTAACACCTTCCCTCGGGTTAATAAAATTCCTTATTTAGAATTTCTGGTTCGCAGACTTCGAAAGAAAGTCAAAATCTTCCTCGATTTGGGATTTAAAATAAACCGGTGACTTGGGACACCAGAAAATAAACCATCCCAAGTAGCGACTCTAGTAAATAAATAATCCCATTTCGAATAATATCACTTTAATTGGAAAAACTTCATTATACTTTTATCCTTCGAGGGTAGCCGTGTAGAAAAGGAGGTGTGACAAGAAGTATATTTTCGTACTTCATAACTTACAATGATGTGGGCCCTCGATTGAGCCCAGAAGTTTGGTGCTACAAATTATCCAAAGCAAGAAAGGCATTACTCAAATCACTAAACTACAACTGTTGAAGTTATTTATAAGTGGTTATTTAACATATTAAAAACATTTAACAGAAAGAAATCCCAGTAGTGATTTTCAAGCTAGTAAATTAATAAGCTACAACTTCAGGTTTTCGAATTTAGCATCTAAAACTAATGTACTCATCAATCAGAGTACATATACATATAATGACTCCCTATTACCGAATTAATCATGAAAATCAGGAAAGTTATTTGACTACCTTATTTTCAACCTACTGAAATTAAAATAACTTGAAATTAACAGTCAAATTAATAGTTCAACATAGTCCGAATGTTCATATATTACAAAAACACCAGGATGAGAAGAATATCCTAAACACTACTAAGCTAATAATACTTGCACTATTACATTAGGATAAAAATAAACGTCTTTATTATCAAACATGACTATGCATATACAGCTGGGCATTTCCAAAGTTCATGGGTGAGAGTAGGTACCTGGAATTACAGCAACGAGGAAACCTATGAGTAAGGTAAACGAGAAGCAGCAACAACAGCAAATCAAACAACTAAGACCAGTAATGGTATCAGGAATTCAAGAAAGTTTTGAAAAGCCAATACACACAAGTTTCGATCCTTAATGCATATGCCTCAAATCCTCTTTAATTTCTAGTGAACAGAATTTTGATTATTATAGAAGATTTTGCTAGGAAAACTTAGGAGTTCAGGAAATTTGTTTTCAGAAGGATGTTCTCGACCTCTTTTCTAGAAATGTGTATATCTTCTCTCAACAATCAGATACCCTTTTATATCCAAGGCCTTAGCGCAACAAATCCTTCTTGTTTTCTTATTAGTCCTTTACCAATTTTTCATATTTGCTTAATTGATCCCTTATTTTTTAACTTGTGCCTCAAGTTTAAGAAAGAATTAACAGAAATTGCATTTCGAACCTCCACTAGAATGTTCCAGGGGTTTGTTACAAGATTCTTATACTCAAATATCCCCATTACCCCTATCTTCCTTTCTTAATTTTTAGCCTAGATGTTTTATACCCTGGCGCCTATCCATTTAGTCAGAAATTGATCCTAGTTAACTACTCAAAACCATAGACCAGGGTTTCATTATCAATTGAGGTCGAGTTATAAAGATTGCTAGACCTAGCCAAATATTCAACTGGAGACTATACTATACTATTTAAAAGCAAACAAACAAGGGTCAAAATTGATCAATAACAAGTCAATGAAAACACATATGTATAGGCGGATTTAGACAAGTAAAATATGTGTCTAAATTACTTAGAAGCACATATAAAGCTAAACAACACAAAATTCAGAAACAATGTTTATCATACATGGACACTGATCAATTTTTGAAACAAAAGTGGAAAGTTAAACCAGAGATGAACAATTATGAGCTTAGCATGATAATCCAAATGAGTCGAAAGAAACAACCATGACTTCAAATGATAAGAGAACCATTCAGAAGCATATTATCAAAACTTAAAACAAAAAGCATGTGATGGCAACAAAGTAACTAATTAGAAATTTTAAAGATGAGCAAATGGACATTCATGTATTAACACAAACGAGAACAAAGAAAAAAAGTAATCAAATGAATACATGGTACTTCGCTTAATCACTGCAACCCTAGAAATTTGGCCCTTCAAGTCCCATGATCTTTGACCATTTTTAGGGGGGTTGTTGGCCTTATGAGACCCTTGTACCATCATTTGAGAAGGTGGTAGAGTATCAAGTGTAGGGTGGTCAGTTTGGGGTGGGTCTGTGTTTCAGATTGTTTCTCGATCTAATTGTTGGCCATATTTTTGTTATATTTAAAGGCTATTGGTTGTGGATTTGTGGAGGGGAAGGTGGGGAGGTCACCTGGGTTCCGGGGAGGTTGGGTCTTTGGTTAGAGCTTCGATCTAATATTCGAAGCGATGAGTAGGGGGTTGGAGGAATACAACCATGGATTCGTTATGGGGATGAGGTGAGAAGTATTTGTTGTTATTTTGGGAGGGTTCCGGCGACGACGCCACCGTGAACGGCGGAGGCGGCATCCAAAGATTCGAATATTCGAGGTGATTGGCTTGTATTTGAGGCATGATTTTTAGAGCATTGGAAAAAGGAGGATACGGGGAGAAAGGGGTGTATTTTTGGACGTGATCTGAGCTTTGCCGCCGACGAAGACGATTTTCGGCCGACGGTTATACGGTGGGTTTGTGGTGGCTGATAGGCAGTGTTACACCGGTGAGGGTTTGTACGAGGATGTAGACTTTTGTCTTTGAGTGTATTACACACGTTTGGACATATATATTGGTTTTGGGGGGAAGTTTTAGGACCGTTGAATCATCGTTGATGAATGGCTGAGATTGATTGCCCCAAAACGACGTCGTTTTGGGGCGTCTCTCCTATCAGCTTGGGTCAGAGACGAGTTTTGGGCTGGTTTTGAGTATTTTGGATGGGTAAAGGGGGTTTGGACCCCACCCAGGCTTGGCCCAATTGTGGCCAGCCTTGTTAAATTACTTTTAGTTCCTACTTCTTTTTTTCATTTTCATTTTTGAAAACTTCCTAATTTTATATAAAAAAAATCTTATTAGACTAACTTCATCTTAATTAGACTAATAACCACCTAAACCAAATAAATATGAAAATTAACAATAAAATGCCAAAATAAACTACTTATTTTTTGTGATTTTTATATTTCGGAAAACAAAACTTTAATTACCAATTAATTCTAACAAAATATGTGAGATCAAATCCTAAATACTTATATAATTTTTTTGTATTTTTTATAACTTGTCATGCATGCAACAATGAAAACACACACTAATATGCGTAATTAAATCATAAAAATAAATAATCAAAAGGAGAAATCCTAAATCTGGGAATTCTGTAGGAGTATTTAACGAGGCAAAAATCACGTGCTCATAAATGTTGTGTTTTTATTTGGTTAAATAATAAATAAATTTATTTATTTAGTTTGTTGTTAATATTTGTATGTTATGTTTGTTTTTTTATATATAATAGTGACATTTAACATAGTAAAAATAAAGAGCCTTTTAGTGTAGTGAAATGTAGAGCCTTTTAGCGTAGTAAAATATAGAGCCTTTTAGCTTAGTAACATATAGAGCTTTAAGTATGTAGTAACTACAAACTATATCCAATAACACTTTACAAAATTAATTATTTAATTTATAAAAATAAACTTTAAAAAGTAACAAATTAATATATGTTGTCAAATAATTCAAATATCGAGCCCGGAACACATAGATAATTATTCAGTCCAATTCAATAATTAATTATTTAATTTATTAAGCCTGGAAGCCATTCATAATTATTAAGTTTAATTTAAGAATTTTTAGTTTAATTATTTAAACTAACAAATTTATAAAAAATATTAAAAATGACACACATAATAATTAAGTATAGATTGATGCTAATGGGCCTCAAACATCGAGCTTGGAAGGGCATACATAATTATTGAGTCTAATTTAAAATTTTTTAATTTAATTAATTAAACTAATAATTTTTTAAAAAATATTGAAAATGACACACATAATAATTAATTGTAGTTTGGTGCTAGCGGACCTTAAATATCGAACCTGGTAGGGCATACATAATCATTAAGTCCAATTCAAGAATTTTTAATTTAATTAATAAAAATAATAAATTTCTAAAATATTAAAAGTGACACGCATAATAATTAAGTATAGTTTGGTGCTACTTAGCCTCAAATATCGAGCCTGGAAGTCATTCATAATTATTAAGTCTAATTCAAGAATTTTTAATTTAATTTATTAAACAAATAAATTTCTAAAAAATATTGAAAATAACACATATAATAATTAAGTATAGCTTGGTGCTAACAGACCTCAAATATAGAGCCTGGAAGGGCATACATAATTATTGAGTCCAATTCAAGAATTTTTAATTCAATTAATTAAACTAACAAATATTTAAAAATAATTTAAAATGACACGCATAATAATTAAGTATAGCTGGGTGCTACCGGGTCTCAAATATTGAGCATGGATGGGCATACATAATTATTAAGTCCAATTCAAGAATTTTTAATTTAATTAATTAAACTAAGAAATTTCTAAAAAATATTAAAAATGACACAAATAATAATTAGGTATAGCTTGGTGCTACCGAGCCTCAAATATTGAGCCTGGAAGGGCATACATAATTATTAAGTCAAATTCAAGAATTTTTAATTTAATTAATTAAAATAACAAATTTCTAAAAAATATTAAAAATGGCACACATAATAATTAAGTATAGCTTGGTACTACCGAGCCTTAAATATCGAGCTTGGAAGCCATTTATAATTATTAAGTCCAATTCAAGAATTTCTAATTAAATTAATTAAACTAACAAATTTCTAAAAAATATTGAAAATGACACACACAATAATTATAGTATAGCTTGGTGATACCAGGCCTCAAATATCGAGCCTGGAAGGGCATACATAATTATTGAGTCCAATTCAAGAATTTTTAATTAATCTAACACACACAATTAATTTTGTTTAAATTATACTAGACGACGTGACCATTCCTTCGCCTGTGCATCCTGGACATGCAGAGGATCAACTAATAGTGTTGCAGGGCGACCGTAGGTCCTCCTATATATGGGAGGGACATCTACCGGAGCAGGCTCTCCGCCCCAAGAGACTTGACGATTTGTGAGAGTTCATCGTGGAGCATCCTTTTCATGCCCGTGTAGTTGCGCACCTACAGGCTACGGGCTTCTATATGATTTTTGAGCTTGGACGGATGCAACTTTATTGGTCTCTTATCACGGCCTTGGTAGAGCGGTGGCGACCGGAGACACACTTTTTCACTTGCCTACTGGAGAGGCCACCATCACGCTGGAGGATTTTCAGGTTTTGTACGGGACTGCGCGTAGATGGACTGGCCATGGCACTGCCCCAGTACATTAGATCTATGACGCATGCACAGTGTTTGGATATGATGGGCCAGTTTACTGGTCATATACCTCTGGGTGGCGCTGGGGGCAGTCTCGTTCTTTTGTCGGCCATTAGAGATTATATGTCGTTTTTGCACCCGGACATTACCGACGAGATGGAGGATCTCCACATTGAGAGGTACACGCGTTTGGCGCTGCTGTTGCTTTTCGGGTGTGTCTTGTTCCCGAACACTTCGGGGAGTACTTTGAGTATGCGCTTTCTCCATCATCTTCAGTGGCTGGATAATTTACCCTAGTACAGCTGGGGTGTTGTTGTTCTCGCATACCTGTATAGGAGCATGTGCCGGGCAAGCATGGGCCCAGCGGTGGACATATGTGGTTTTCTGCCCCTCCTACAAGTGACAACATTTTCGAATACTCTATTCATTTCTCCGGATTCTATATGGTCGAAATGACTCATAAATTTTACATCAATCTTTTATCTTAGGTTTGGGCCTGGCAGCAGATCATGCCGTTGCAGCCACCTCTACCACAACTTATGCCCGATGAGGCTTATCCGTTTTTCCCTCTATCTTCTAGGTGGGTTCTCTGGCGTGGGATCACCGAGGGAGCGATGCTCATCATAATCTCCCCCTTGTCAGGGATGTGTTTGATATGCTGGTGGACTGACAAGTAAATATGTACCTACGCTTGCTTGTTTTAAATTGAGTTGTGTTAAGCATAATCACTTTTATGTTATTATTTGGTAGTTCATCTGGACGCTATACATCGATGAGTTGCTAGCTCAGCTACCCGATATTTGCTTAGTCGATAGACTGTTTTGGAGCACCTCCGTCCCGATGATCTAATATGGTTGAGTATCATGCCACAGATCTTGTAATTCCCCAGTTTCACCGTCCTCAGCCTATAACGGGGGAGCTTGGATGGGTGGCTACACACTATCAGCGGGACGACCATGCAGAGTGGACAATATATATATATATATATATATATATATATATATATATATATATATATATATATATATATATATATATATATATATATGATGGTTAGAGCAGCAGGTCCATACTTGGGAGCAACGAGGTCACCGTATTTCGCCACGGCCTATATTTACCTAGGAGGCCACTATTCATCTGTATACATCATAGTACCACCGTCACACACGACTGATGATCGGGAACCCCATTCATGTACTTGGCGATCGCTAGAGACCATATGCCGGGAGGCACGAGGCACTGGTATGTTTTTGTGGCTTATTAATATCTTATAATTGTGATATAGCGTTATTTAATTATATTTTAAATGTTTCATAGGCTATTGGGCATTAGCACCTCTACCAGTTGGGACAGAAGATACAACAGTATGCCGACAATCCTGCACTCATTGACTATGGTCGGCGGGTGGCATAGGTGGCTCGTCGGACCCTGTTTAAGGCGAGAGATGCCGCGAGGTTGGACCGCGAGGTTTAGTATGCGGCACCAGAGAACTACCATCAGGGTAGGGGTGTCCCACGAGGTAGGGGTAGGGCACGAGGCAAAGGTGCCCCACGAGGTCGAGTGGGTCGTGGGGGACGACGAGGAGGTGGTCCCCAGCAAGGGGGCTATGATGCACTTGTTGGCCCACCTATTGAGGACATGATGGGGATTTTGGAGATGAGGCTCTTGGAGATGATCACCCGGGTTATGGACCTCAGGTGGATGAGCCATCCCGCAGCATGCTGTTATACAGCCTTCAGCTATCTCTGCAGCATCGCAGGTCACCCCGTCAGGAGCATTGTCGATCATGGGTACATTCAACGGGGATGTAGATCAGTACTGTGCATGCCCATCTACCGCAGCTGAGGATCGACCTACCTGGGATTTGGATGGCGAGCGTAGGCTGAGTTATGGCTCTTCCCCGGCGGTTGATGCGGATCTACCACAGGCGTAGGTATGTTTGTATTACTTTAAAATTTCAATTTGTTTTCTTTTCCTTAATGAGCTGACATTAATTAATTTTTAACTTTCTTATGAAGGTTTTGTCCCAGCCCCTCTTTGAGGCCGCTACATTCTTTCATGAGGACACCACAGATGCATATACTCAGTCGGCCGAAGAGACCACAGTGAGAAAATATTTTTTGACTCAATACGTATTTCACATGCTAAGATTACTACTTGTTTTGTAGGTTGCTGATGCCCCGACGACATATTCTTCCGATCCTTCCAGGTGTGGTGTCGATGCTGCTACATATCCTCACATAAAGAGGTGGCTTGATGACGATGATCCATATAGTGTGCCCGAACGACAGGGGATGCGGCTTAGGCCGACAGCAGCACTAAAGCACATAGGCTGCGTGACTCATTGATTTACTTATGTTTTTACTTTGTGTAAATAGTGCATAATGTAAATAATGGCAACAATTATCTTTTAACAATAATTTAATTTTTATTGCGTTTGAACAGTAATTTTACTTAAACAGTGCAATACAAACCTAAACCTTGCAAACATAACACAAAAACAAACAGTAGAACGAAAACCATCACTGCATAAAGAATAACTAAAACCATAAAATGCAGTACTATACCACAATTTAAGTATTAAATATTTCTGCAAAAAATAGTTTTTTGACATGGTTTTCATCTTTTTCAGTTGAAGCCTGCATCTTAGGACTCAAAATGTCTGTTGACATGAACATTCTAGAGCTGCTAGTAATTAGAGATTCGAACTTGCTTGTACATCAGGTATGAGGAGAATGGATGACTAATAACTCCAAGATACTCCCATATTTGCATCATGTACATGAATTGATAAAGAGGTTCATGAAGACGAGATTCCAGCATGTTCCTAGAATCCAGAATGAGTTGGTTGATGCATTGGCTACCCTATCATCTATGATATAGCCTCTAGACAAGAGTTTCATTGATCCCATTCTGGTGAAAATCCATAATCAGCCAGTTTAGTGTGCCCATATTGAAGAGGAAGCAGACGAAAAGCCTTGGTTTCATGATATCAAGGAATATTTAGTGAAAGGAGAGTACCCAAAGCTTGCTATTCCTACTAAGAAATGTACACGTCGGAGATTAGCCAACA
Source organism: Nicotiana benthamiana (assembly GCA_034376525.1). Lineage (NCBI taxonomy): Eukaryota > Viridiplantae > Streptophyta > Magnoliopsida > Solanales > Solanaceae > Nicotiana > Nicotiana benthamiana. Next base: position 46,122,388 of record CM067326.1, read on the forward strand.
ACTTCTTTCAAAACGGAGGAATACTGTATAGAAGGACTATGGATTTGGGATTGTTAAGATGTGTCGACGCAAAGAAAGCATCAGGGCTACTAGAGGAAATTTATGTTGGGACCCCCGATCCACATATGAACGATTTTATCTTAGCAAAGAAGATACTCTGGGCTGGTTACTTTTGGATGACTATGGAAATAGAATACATCTAGTATGTCCAGAAATACCACCGCTGTTAGATACATGCAGACATGATAAAGTTACCTCCATGATAGCTTAACACAACAAGCTTACCGTGGCCGTTCGCTGTCTGGGGAGTGGATGTTATTGGACCAATCAAACCTGCTGCTTCAAACGGACACAGGTTTATCCTATTAGCCATTGACTATTTCAGCAAATGGGTTGAAGTATCATCTTACAAAGCAGTGACTAAGAAAGTCGTGGCAGACTTTGTCTGCAACCATATTGTTTGTCGATTCGGGATTCCAAAGTCAATCATTATTGATAATGGCTACAACTCAACAACAACTTGATGAAAGCTATGTGCAAAACTTTCAAGATCAAACACAAGAATTCTACAGCCTACAGACCTTAGATGAATGGAGCAGTGGAAGCTGCCAGAATGTCAAGAAGATATTGAGGAAAATGATAAAGAATCACAAACAGTGGCACGAGAAGTTATCATTTGCTCTACTGGGTATCATACCACACTTCGCACATCAACCGGGGCAACCCCCTATATGATGGTTTACGGTACAGAGGTTTTCATTCCTGCTGAGGTGGAAATTCCTTTCTTAAGGATCATACAAGAAGCTGAGCTCGATGACACAGAATGGGTAAAAAGTTGTTATGAGCAACTTGCCCTTATAGACGGAAAGAGAATGAATGCAATTTTCCATGGTCAACTCTATTTGAACAGAATGTCCAGAGCCTTCAACAAAAGAGTCAAGCCAAGACAGTTCACACCAGGGCAGCTGGTGTTGAAGAAAATTTTTTCGAATCAAGATGAAGCCAAAAGGAGTTCTCTCCCAATTGGTAGGGTCCCTACATGGTTCACCAGATTTTGACAGAAGGAGCCCTTATACTTGCAGAAATGGACGAAGAAGTCTGGCCAAAGATGATTAATTCAAATACAGTCAAGCGTTACTACGTGTAATCTTTATGCTTTCCTTATATGATGTAAATTGAACTATGCCTAACCTGATTCCCGTTTAAGATGTGATATGTAAGCAGCTCCATGGGTTAGGTCACAACTCAATAAAAATTTCATTCCCCCCCTTAACCCCCCCCCCCCCCCCCCCCCGGAAAATTGGAAACTGGAGCAGAATTTTAAGGAGGACCCATAAAATTTCAAAGTAATTTCAGCCGATCATCGCAGGAGGAACAGACAAAAACGTCAAAGCATCAAACTAGGGCAGAATTTTGAGGAGGACCCTTACAATTCTGTAGCAGGAGAGGTTGCAATGTCCTGAAACTACGCCATAGTCATTGGTTCATCTAAAAGTTATTTTAAACTATACATTTACGTCATACTTTTATAAAATCATGCACAGAGAAACAACATTAGATTTGAAAAGAAAGCCTATAAGGAGAATCAGATTTGCAGAGAAGTTGTTTTACATATCCATATTCGAGGCAGGAATTGTAGTCGGTGGCAAAATGGCTTGGGGCAAATTAATAGTTTTCCATAGATAAAGTTTGTAATAGCTAACTACTATACTTTATTGTAATTAGTGAAAGAGTAGTTAGATACTTAGTAGAGATTGATTGTGATGTAAAAGAGTAGTAGCAAGTCAAAGCTACTACTAGAGATCTACCTTGTATATTTTTTCGGTATTAATGGATACAAATGTTCAATAAATAAAAAATAAAAAAATTCATGCATGTTTATTATTTAAAATGCCTTATTTAGCAACGCTACCTTAATGATGCAGATGGTATCACCATATCAAAGCCGAACGAGCCAAGTAAATCCAACATGGACACGAGCTAACCTCCCCCTTACAAAACTCACGATTCTTCTTTGGATGCAGGCTCTAGGATTGCAAAATCATTAAACATACTATACACCCATAGGGCAAACATTTTTCAAAATACGATTCTCATAGCAGTTGCACTTGACAACATTTGCTATCAGCACACACCAGTGCTGCTCCGTATAATCATAATGCCACAATCTGCTATCAGCTAAGAAAACTCTACTATCATTTGTTATCTTATTTCTTGAATAAGCTGCCAGTTTGCCTTCCAATTTGCATAAGGCTACCATTCTGCCTTCCGAGGTTAAGCTCTACCTCCATATGCATTTGCATTGCATAAATCTACCATTCTGCCTTCTGAGTTTAAGCTCTACCTCCATCTGCATCTGCATTGCATAAGGTTACAATTCTGCCTTCTAATCTGCATAAGGCTACCATTCTGCCTTCCAATCTGCATAAGGCTACCATTTTGCCTTCCGAGGTTAAGCTCTACCTCCATCTGCATCTGTATTGCATAGGGATACTATTCTCCCTTCCAAGGTTACTCTCTACCTCCATTTATATTCGCATATTTGCATAAGGCTACACTCTTGCCTTCGAAACTAGACTTTACCTCCAATTTTCCTCGAAACTGAGCGCTATCTCAAGCACTATTTATCTTGCTTCTCCTACGGGCTAAGCTCTACCGTTCAATTTGCAAGATTGAGCTGTGTCTTGTCCCTATCATACTACTACGTCCTTCATGGGCTGAAATATCACCAACTCATCCGAAGGCATCATTGTTTGAAGGCACCATCTTCATAGCCCAAGAACACCATATAATGGCCTGAGGACCTCTTTCAATCTTTTTCATATCATTATTCAAAGACGTCATGGCTCAAAGGCACCATCCTCATAGCCAGAGAATATTATTTCATAGCATACAAATCATACACCAAATAACCCATGGCCCAGGACATCATGGTCTGAGGATGCCATTCACTGTTCAAAGACAACATTCATTGTCCAATGGGAATTTGCATCACGTTTAAATTACGCAATATATGCATGTATCGTTTATTGGCAGGTAACCTAGTGAGCAACGACTATCCCATCAGAAGTGATCCCGCTCCAATTTCCAAGCCATAACAAACCTCACCATTCCCGTAAACTGTTTAATCTCCGGCCCTAGATGTTCCATCCGCTCTTGAGATGATTTCAAAGGTATACTTCGCCGATGAATTTAGAGCTACACATGGCCTGATTGCTGTAGAACCAAGGATATGTAGGCAGATCAGAAGCGAGGGTGCGACCTAATTTCTCAAACCGTATCGCTTGGTCAAAATTGGCCATAATTTCTTTACTCGAAAATTCTTTCATCCTTCTCGGGTAAAGAAGGATAGCTGTTGATACCCAATTTTTCCTTGTATATTTTAAATATGCAAAAAATACCTTCAAAACAGCATATATATGCATATATAAGCATGTCCAAGGTTTTTATTATTTTTTCCATAATTATAAGGGTTTAAATTTATTTATTTTCTCCCTTTTTATTCAAAAAATTCCCAATAATTATTTCCAAAAATATTGTTTTGATAATTCATCTATTGGATTTCTATATTTATGCCAAAATATGGCTAAGGTAAGTTTTATATATTTTGTACAACTATATTTAGTATTATTAAAGATAAATTACATATAATTGCAATGTTTACCCATTTTAAGATATAAATATATTATATATTCATAATATTGGACCCTGTATTTTTAAACTTTTAGTTATGTATTTTAAATCATTTTGGCACCTTAATTTATTTTCTAGAAGTTACCTATTATTTTTTATTAATTAAATAGTGGAAGATCGGCTATTTAAATAACAACCTAATTTGGCTTTCAGTTATAGCCAAAATATGAACCTTTTCCAGCCTAATTTCACATCCACATCACCTGACCCATACCTTATTAACCCTACCCAGACCCTGAACCCACCTACTCTTTTGAATCTCGACCGCTGATCTCCCAAATCAACGGTCTAAACACACTCTTTCCTTTTTGATTTCACCCGACCCCTAGCCCTAGTCGCATAATTCAGATACAGCCACCCTCAAACTCTCTCATCTCCTCTCTTATCTCTCGACCTAACTCTAATCGTCTTCAACCGCTGCCTCACTCTCCGGCCTTCTCTGGTGACCAACCCTCAACTCTTAAGCCTCCATTGGATCTCTCATCGCCTTGCTCATCATCTCTAAGACCTTCAAGGGTCCTTGGCCATGCCGATTTGGACCTAGGGTTTTTGATTTCATGTTCGAGGCTTCTCTGGTGTGATTTTGAGCAAAATCACACCATATGTGTTAAGTTTTATGAAGTTTCAATAGGTTCTTTCAAGATTTATGCTATTTTTTATGCTTTAGTCCTGTTTCCTTATACGATTTGCTCGTTCGCGAGCTTCTTTTGAAAGATCCTTTACTTTGAACCGTTTTACTCTCTGAAAACTAGGGTTTCTCGGAGTTCTTTTACGCATGTTCTAACTGATTTTTTTATGATTAAACCTTTTTCCTTGTTTGTTTTGACCAATTTTGTGCTCTTACTGCTTTTAACTTGACTCTGTTAAAAGCCCCATTTTTTTAAAGGTTTTTTTACTTTGTTTCTACTTCCTTACTTTGCTTCTATGAGTGTTAGCATGCTTTCTTTACTTCATTTCTATATGTTAGCCTTGTTACTTGAGTCCTGTAATTACCCTGCTTTGAATATGTTTTCCTGAATCCCTCGCCTACTTATGTCACTTCTATGTGACTATGCTCACTTTGCTTGTTCATCTATTGCTTCTTTCTGTGACTATGCTTCAAATATGTTTTCCTACTATGTCTGTGGACCTCCTCTATTTATATGTTGAAAGTGCAGAGTCATGACTCCCTTTTGATTAATTTTGGTTTCCTTAATTGATGGCGATCAAAACATTTTTTTTCAAAACCCTAAAATCTTTGACCCATCTATTAAGCTGACTGATTTCCTTACTGTATTTGCTATGATACTTATTTCTACTGAGTTGTGTCCTTAATCAAGGCTTTATGAATTTGGTCATAATCATATGCTACTGAATCCCGACTCCTACCTTTCCACTTAATTTGATTAGTTGCTTGCCTTAATTAATTTTCCCTTGCCTTGCCTGCATTGCTACTTATTTCTTACTGATTGTTTCCTTAATTTGAAAAATTTCTGAACCTAGCCTTAATTACATGTTCTATACTGGTATTATTTTGAATTTATTTATTTGTTATACTCCAGCCGTGTATGATTCTTTCCTTACTTTCCACATGCTCTTTACTATTTACACTGACTCCCTTAATTAAAGGGAGATTCAAACATTTTTTTTATATTGAGTTTTATAATTACTGAAGAATAGATTCTTGACTTATTTTAACTAGTTTTCAAACTACTATATAAATTACTATTTTCTAAAGCCTTAACACACGAAGACATTGGCTAAAAAACTCTTTCTCACGCTCAGACTTTATTTTCTCTTTCTGTGATTACTTGCTATTGATCTAAGTTGGCCAGCAACAAGCCAAGGCTAACTATTGTTCTTTCCTATTATTCACTTTGTGTTTATTATCTCTCTACTGGTATGTCCTGATTTCAAATCAAGTTCCAAAGCCAATATGTTTCATTTGCTTCTTCATCTTATCATGTCTCTGATTTGTCTTATCTATGGTGCTGATGATCAATGTGTAATTGACATGTTCTAGCATGCTAGTTCTACTCCCTTGGTAGCCTATTTCAATCTGACTTTATCTTGCTTGGAATACTTGTCCACTTATTGTCCAGTTGTGATATCCACTTACTTTGCAAACTGATCTGTCACTTTACATGTCTGATTCTAGGATCGTTTCGGAAATCCATACTGCATTAATATCACCAGCTAATCCCTAATCCCATAAACCCTCACAGGGACTGTTATGTTCCTGTAATGACCCATGTGTCCCCAAATCCCTTGACCCATGTTTGTGTTTGCTGAACCTGCTTTGGTTCTATGATCTCTGGCTATATGAACCTGTTTTGGGGTGCTGTATTTGGATTGTTGCCTATAACTCCACTTTCTTTTCAGAACTGCCTATGTTGTCTTTTACAAAACTATTTCAAACAGGTCCCTTTTCAAACTATTTTCTTGCTTAAGTCTTTTCAAAAATATGTCAAGCACTCTCACCCTACTCTTAGACCACTAAGTTCTACCCCTTTTGTGTGAGCCATGCCTTGGGACCCTTGAACTCTCTCTGAACTTGGACACATAAAAGCTGGCCTTTTCATACTACACTTACTTTGTCTTTGCTATGAAATATGGGTGTGAACGCTGCCTCGGACCCCTTGAGGTCCTTAGGAAACTTTGACACACCCAGATATGCGAAAGGCTATGAAACGATCTTGGCATTTGAGGTGTTATAGTTAGATTTATTACATAACTCAGAGAGGAAGAGGGTAACAATCCAGATTGTACGCTAAGGTCCCTAAGCAATCACTTAATGGAAAAAGAAGTGATTGAGCGATGACAACCAGGAGATGGGCTTGGAAGAAGCCATCTTTTGAAGAAAGCGTAATAGCTCACTGTTCTAGCTCCATGGCACCGAAAATGTATCAAGGCCCAAGTGATTCACCGAAGCGACGAGACCTTGAAAGCTGTTTTTTCAAGTGTCAGTAGTGGAATATTCTATCAATCGGGTAAGGTTTTTGGTGACTAGACTTGGAGATATCAGAAGTGAGAATGCTGACATGAGTAGCAAAAAATCCCGTGAAAAACATGATCTCCTGCCAGTGGAAGGTTTTTTGCGTTCATTCAATCTACGTAGAGTGAATCGGTCCCTAAGGAACCCTTGAAAGGGCTACCGTCTGATGGGTACACAAAAGTGACGAAGTTGTTTTGACGTGGGATTGACGTGAGGGGACAGGGATGGCTATATTTCTAGGAGCGAACTCTGGGCGAATATAAAGCGCATGGATACAAGTTATTCCTTGAAATGAAAGACAATTCAAAATCCGTTTTGTCTACGAAAAATCTAATCTGGTTCTGGAAATCTGGGCCTGTTTTTGGACTCTCTACAGTGTAACTTCTTATTTTCTTTTCTACTTATGTAATTCATTTCAACGTTGGTCTTTAATTATTTGTTGTAAACGAATATTGGGGTTGGCTAGTGAAAAGGGGAGGGTAGTTATATATATGTTATCTACATCAATGGGTAGAAATCATGCCTTAGGTTTACATTTTCTATATGCGAATTAGAATCCACGTGTAAGACCAACACATTCAAATCATGTCATGAATAAGATACCATGTTCCTAGGTTTACCGTTTCAGCATCTCATTTGACATCATCTTACCACTTAGAAATCCTGCTTTAGGCTAAATAATAGCATCAACATAAAACTGTTGCTCCTGCACATCTTGAAATCATACTGTAACTTTTGGGCATTTAGAAATCATGCTTTAGGAATTCTGCACATCATTCAAAATCTTCGTATAGATACCCTATTTTAGGATCTTTTTCACACTTGCTCAGTCACACCTTGTTAAACTACTAATGCATGAAAAAGGACATAAAACAGTCTCATGTTTGATTATCCTATTTAAGTGAAACTGGTTACAATCCCTACATGTTTTTGCAACATTTAGAACAACATGCTTTAGGTAAATAACTTCCAAAAGAATTTTAATAATTATTGTAACAGCTACATATTATTTTACGCCCAGAAAAGCCTTAGGTAATCAATTTTAAAATAATAAAACTAGATTCGTCTTTGTGATTAATGTTTAACTGTCATCATGTTAAAACAAGTAGTCAAGCTTGATTAGGACTTCTTCTTTGAGTCATGTAATAAATTTGACTCTAGTGTTTTCACTTAGATACCATGCTTAGAGTATGAATTTAGACTTTAATTGTGTATGATGTTGTTTATGTGTACTCTATGTGGAAGTATATCTAAGTCTTTCATTGTCTTCCATGCTCCCCTTAGTTGAAGTCCTACTTGTTTATTATATGTCTCATTAGTGTTTTACCTTTAAACTTGAGGGTCTGCCTAGAACCCCCTTATAGGATAAGAGTCCTAAATTCCTCCGTGACTGATAGGAATGAAATGGTTGCAGCATGCAGTAGGGGTCGAGACCAATCCTCTCTTCAACTACCTTCACGGGGCGGCCCCTCTTTGAGTGTTATACCGCGTATTGCATTGATGTGATCCATATTATAAACAAACCTAAGATACCCCCTTACATTTCCAAATATCTTAGATTGTAATTCTTTTCCAAAATCTTGATTTTCATTAATTGCTTTTCAAACACCCGTGTACTTAAACTTAAATCCCGTACTATCCGAGCTATACTCGTTTATTTGCTAATTGTATAAATTCATAAAAATTGTTTGGCCGAAAATTACACTAGTGGATCCTGAGGGGTACCTAACACCTTTCCCTTAGGATAATTTCAAGCCCTTATCCTGTTTCTGGTTACCAAACGTAGTCATAAATGAACCCTATAGGTTCCATGACGCACCTTAAATCGTTAGATGGCGAATCTTCAAAAAATGTATACCCCTTTTCCAAAAGGAAAGAGTTGTCCCAACCCAAAACGTCATAAGCTCGATTTCGCGAGAAAAAGGGGGCACGACATCGTTTACCCCGTGCCATTTCAAATTTATGCTTTCACATATTTGGCCATTTATCCAGAAGTATTTATAGCGCTTAGCCCGTTTAAATCTATTGATTATTATTTTTCTGTTATATTATCTAATGTACTGCTGAATTTTAGATTACGAATTACTTGGGGGGGAGGGGGTGTGGGGAAGGAGGGTATTTTTACATATGTATACTATATATGAAACTTTTTTACCACCCCTAATAAATTTTAACTTAATTACATGATCATATACGATTTACCAAATATGTGCAAAATAGTTAATTTAGTAAATCCCCCAATCATGGTATTTTTTTCCTCCTTCCCTCTTTAAAATCAACCATCTTTTTATAAGGTTTTTTTACTTCGAAAGCTCATAATTTTTTCTAATAATAATGAAGAAAGGGATTTTTTTTTTCGATCTGAATTTTTCCAGCAATGGAGTTTCGATCTTTCTAGGCTTCCCTTTTTCTTGTTGGCACCTCAATTCAAGCTCAATAAACTATTCCAATACGCCAGACATGTCTAAGCAACTCAAAATGATTCCAAATTTTGTACAATGGTCATAAATTACCATACAAACCTATCTCAAGGCCCAAAACCCCGAACGAACATCAATAACCATAAAGTCAACTATGGATCAAACCTACCAACTCTCCAAACCTTCAAACTTTTAACTTCCGACAATTAGCCTTATATTCATCTAGAGACATCGAAAACCAATTCAGGGCATACACTCAAGTCCAAAATCACCATCCGACCTAATAAAAATATTTAAAATTCGATCCAATATCATATAAATAAATGTCAAACTTGGTCAACTTTTATAACTTAAGCTCCTAAAAATGGATTTAAGTGTTCCAATTTTCTCCAAAACCTTCTTGGAACCGAACCAAATATCTCCCCAAGTCATAGAATATCGGTCAAGCATACAAGAAGCATCAAATAGGGAAATGGACCTCAAATATAAAAAATGACCGGCCAGGTTGCTAATGTAAATCACATTGATTGACTACCCTAATGATTATGAAATCAGTTGATATAAATAAAGATTCGTTTCGGTCTCATGAAAATAATGAAGATTTTTTTGGTGATGAAACTCCATATCGTAGTGTAATTGGGGCATTAATATATCTTGTAAATAATACTCGATCATATGTTGCTTTTGCAGTAAGTTTATTAGAAAGATTTAGTTCATTTTCAAGAATAAGATACTCGAATAATTGAGTGTATTTTCATATATCTTAGAGGGACTATTGATATGAAATTATTTTATTCTTATGAATTCAAGTCACAAATAACTGGTTATAAAGATACATGCTATTTGTTCGATCAATATAAAGCCAGATCTCAAACAGGCCATTTATTCATTTGCAGAGGTGTAACTATGTTAGAGTGTACAACAAAATGAATTTTATCCGCTATATCTTCCAATCATGCAGCGATAATAGATATTCATAAAGCTAGTCGAGAATAAGTATGGTTGAGATCGGTGACTATGCATATTCAAAAAATATGTGGTCTCTTTTTAAGATGAAAATTCCAATAATATTATATAAAGACAATGTGTTTGCATAGCTCAACTAAAATAAGGATATATTAAAGGTGACAGAACAAGCACATTTCACCAAAGTTCTTTTCATGTATGATCTTCAACAAAGTGGTGACTTAGATGTTTAACAAATCTGCTCAAGTAATAACCTGACATATTTATTCAATAATACATTGCTAATATCAACATTAGAGAAGCTAAAACATAAAATTAGAGTGCACCGTCTCCGAGATATTATATAAATTTTTTATCAGGGGGTATAATACCCACAACACTTTTTTACTCTCATTCAAGGTTTGTCCCAATTGAATTTTCCTGGTAATATTTTTAATTAGGCAACACTCAACGCATATTAATATATATGTATAATTTTTTGAATTCACTATTTATAATAAAGTTTTAACAAGGTATATTATCTTTTAAATGGACATCTAAGGGGAATTGTTATGAATATATTAAAGTGGATGTTCATTGAATACTCCTAGACATTCCTATTCTATGAACCATTAGTGATTCTTGTATTTAGTTAATTTATCACTTAATATTTATAACATTTGAGAGAAGTCTTGTAACCTTTCATGCATGCTATATCCTATAAATATGATACTCTTTACCCTATGAAATATACACAAAAAACACATTTACACTAGATGACGTGCACATTCTCCTCCTATATATATATCTTATTTCAATTGCTATATTGTTCTATCTTGCTCTTATTTTTGTGATGACCCAAAAGGTCATCACTTGATTTGTACGTAAATTATGTGTTTTGCTGCCTTAGAAGCTTCTCTTTTCCCCACATTGATTTGTCTTTGCGGTCCGGGCGTATATCCGGAATGTTTTTATGTAGAAATTTCATGAAAATGTTAATTTGGCATTTAAAATTTAATTTAAGTTGATTTTGGTCAACATTCTGGTAAACGAATCCGGACTCGTAATTTGACGGTCCCTGAGGGTCCATAGAAAAATATGGGACTTGGTAATATATCCGAAATTGAATTCCGAGGTCCCAAGCCCGAGAAATGAATTTTTGAAAAAAATTATTTAACTGAATTTTTAGAATTTTTTTGGAAATTTGAATATATTCGAAATTGATGGTATCGGGATCGTATCTTGGTTCCGAAGTTTGGTACAGGTCTTCTATGGTATTTAGGTTGAGCTTGTAAAGTTTGGTAAGAAACAAACTTGAAATGACGTGAATCTGACCCTCGATTGTAAAATTTGAAACTTCAGTGTTCTTGAGATTTTTTTTAATTTTGATGCTAAATTCGTTGTTAGAGATGTTAATTTGGTGATTTGATTGCACGAGTAAGTCCATATGATGTTATTGAGTTACTATGCATGTTTGCTTTGGATTCCCAAGGGCTTGGGTCAGTTTTGTATAGGTTTCGGGATATTTTTACACTTAGAAAAGTTGCAGGTCTTCTGTTTCTGGTATGTTGGAGTTTTGTTCTTCGTGTTCGCGGAAGGACTCCTGCGAGCTCGAAGGGTAAGTCAGGCTGAAGGACAATTCCTTCTAGGCAAACGCGAGAACCAGTTCGTGAACGCGAAGCCTTGGGGGTGCTACCCTTCGCGAACAGGGACCTGCTATCGCGAACGCGAAGGCCTTTTGGCCGGGTCAAGGGGAAACAAATTTTTGTTTTGCGCAAACGCAGCCACATGGCCCGCGTAAGCAAAGGTTTGAGGAACTAAAGCTCCGCGAACACGAGCCATTAAACGCGAACACGAAGACACTAGGCCTGACCCTTCGAAAACGAGACAGGACCTTCGCAAACGCGAAGAAGGCCTATCCAGTGAATGAAAAACAGTAGCAAAATTGGGACTGAGTCAATAATTTTATATTTTCAAAACTAGAGAGCATTGAGGCAATTTTCAAAGAACAAGTTCTCCCCCAAATTATTGGTATATGATTCTAAACCTTTTTCTTTAAATTTTCCATTGCATTTCATCAATATTCATGAAACAATCTAGGATATTTATGGTAGGAATTAAAATTTTGGGTAGATATAGAGATTTTTGATTAATTGGGATTTAGACCTCATTTTAGGGTCAGATTTTGAAACTAATTGCGTTCGTGGGTGAATGTGTGATTTGATTTTGGTCCAAACCTCGAGTTTCGACCAAGCGAGCCCAAGGTCGATTTTTGACTTTTTGGGGAAACTGGTTGAAAACCTATAATTAAGCATTGGGTATGAATTCTTTAGCATTTATTGGTATGTTAAATTAATTTAGACTAGATACAAGTAATTTGGAGGCGAAATTTAAAGAAAAGCAGTTTTAGACTTGAGTTTGGCCGTGGAAGTTGAGGTAAATGTTTGGTCTAACCTTAGCTTGAGGGATTAGGAGTTGTGTCTTATTTCTTTTGTATTAATTATTGAGTATGACGTATAGGCATGGTGACGAGTATCGATACGTTGGCGTCAAGCATGCCCGTGAGTCTTATACGATGATTTATGTGACTTCGTCTTGCATTGTTTATGCTTTATATGATGATTTCTATTGTTGAACAAGGCATGTTGAAGTATTATTGGTAATTGAACATTAAAGAGCATTGGATCAAGTTGTGAAGTAAATGTGAAAAAGAGAAGAGGTTTATGATATTGTCTCCCTTGCTGAGATGTTGTTACTTTTGATGTTATCTCCCTTATCGGGATGTTATTGCTTTTGAAATTATTTTCCTTGCCGGAATATCATTGTCATACTATTATTTTCTTGCCGGGATTTTATTGTAATTTTATTGATTCCCTTGCCCTTATTGCTTTGTGATTATTGTTTGAGTAAGGAAGGGTGTTAAAGCACGAAGGGTGATTCCGTAAATGATATTTGTGAGAGAGTGTTAATGCACGAAGGGCAATGCTGGGCCGATATTGCGAGGTTAAAGCACGAAGGGTGATGCCATGCCGATTACATTGATTCTTATGGTGAGGACGAGAGTAAAAACACGAAAGGTGATACCATACACTTGTCTTTAATTTCCTGATTATTGCTGATAATTGAGTAACGATGTTCTTTACGGTTATTTATTGGTTTTATGTTATTACTTGATTCGCCCGCAGTATGATACCCCTTCCCATTCTTAGATTGCAATTTTGTCTTTATTTTCCGTTGTATATAATTTAACTGTATATGTTTATTTGGTGGTATGGTCCTAGCCTCGTCACTATTTCGCCGAGGTTAGGCTAGGCACTTACCAGCACATTGGGTCGGTTGTGCTGATACTACACTCTGCACTGTGTGCAGATCCCGATGCTGCAGCTTTTGGACCGCAGCGAGGTTGCTGCCTTCAGTCCACTCAGGCGATCCGAGATAGTCATACGTGCGTCCATAGGCCTTGCCGTTTCCTTCTATTATTTCCCATCTGTTCTTACTTATTTAGAGATAGATTAGCGTATTTCTATTCAAACTTTGTTTGTAGTGTTCATAGATGGTCTGTGACATTGTGAGACCAATTCTAGGTAGAGTTGTACATAGACTTACGTAGTTTGTATTAATCTAAGTTATCAATTTTCATCTTCCGCACTGTTATCTTGTTATCATTATTTCCGCTTCTTTTGTTATGTTGTTTTGGAATTACTAAGGGAAAAATAAAAATGGTTAAATAATTGCAATAATTGGTTTGCCTAACTTTCACTAGTAGGCGCCACCACAACTCCCGAGGATGAGAAATTTGAGTCATGACAATTTCATTATTAAGTTAAAATGGAGTAATTAATTAAGTTACAATAATAACATTCAATCTAGAATAACTCGAATAAATATCATTTACAAAACAAAACAAATTGAATCCGAATAAAACATGCACTTTTAACCTGGTAATCCTAATATTCCATCTATTTTATTTTATGTTTATTAATATTCAAGATGATCATAGAATGCGACAAGGACCCCGAGAAGGGAGCCGGAGAACACTACAACTCTTTTGAATTATATCTGGCCTGTTAGTTGGCTATTCTAATTTTTGATTTGGTTATTGATCGTATGAGCTCTCATGTCCTCCTTAATTTAATTGCTTAATCGAAGAATAAGTAAGTCAAATATTTATTTTGAGGAAAAATATGATAGTATTACAGAGTAATAAATAAATAAATTTACAATCTTCTTATATAAAATTGCAACTTGTATTATTTGCAAAATTCTTCAAATCTAGATATTTTAGACATTCCCGCATTTTTAATCTCCCTCATATATAGAAATTATTTGCAAAATTCTTTAATTAAAGACTTACATTCATATTGTTTTCCACCAAATTGCTAGATTACTTGTTATATTCTGTAAAAGAGAGGCTTTTGTTGATTATTTCACGCCCGTATGTTCTTGTTTAATAGGGTATCCACCTCCTCAAAAAGGTACGATTACCACTTGTAGAACTTACAATTCTAACAATTTTAAAATTTGCTGAAGTAGGACATTTTCCTCTATCAAGAAGAGGATTTGGCTTTTTGAGAATCACGTTGAAGTCCATTATTGCAACTGCTCAGGGTAAACCTTTTCTATCTTCTAGGTCTATTTCTTAGTTCAAAATTTCTTTTATTAACTGAATCAATTAATTAGTAGATTTGTTATGCCCAAAATTAGAATATACTAGGGTTATGAACTTATATGACGATCGAGTCGAATCCATGATAAGTACATCCCATACCATAGCAGGCTGGAATAGTGTGAAACTCTAATAAATTCTATAAAGAAGACCTAGGAAGGTTGAAAATGCAGCTTGATCCATTAGAGAAGTCTAAAGTAGTACCATTTCCTGCCCAAATCCGCTTCACTTTGTATCTGCCAAGTGCCTCTGGTACAAAGTTTCAATTCCTGGAATATTCTCTGCATGTTCCTTGCTATCGTCCTTGATCTTGCAACAAGAGAGAATAGCCATTGCTAATATAAAATATTTGAATTGCAATGACGTATTTTCTCTTCTTTATTGTATTTCAATCACAGTGAAAAAGGAGAATGATCAGACATGCTAAGGTAGGTGGCTTTTTTTCTTCTTTGATTATGGTATGTGGTCCTTATTTATATTATTTATATATGATATAATATACGAGTTAGATATGATATAGAGTGTAGCCAACCTGAATTCCCAATGTAGTGCTGAATTTGTAATCAGCGCTATAACCAGAGGGAATTTGGGATTATTTGTAGGTGCAGAGTACTATGCACCCACCTCTTTTTTCTGATACTCTGCACTCACTTTCTCTCCGGTAAAGAGCTCATTAGGCTTCATCATCTTAGACCTGTTTTTTTTTTAATATATATAACATAGAAAATATTTGTGGGTTACAACCTTCGTGCTTTTACTCTCTTTCCTCACAATATATATGATCAACGAATAGGAATGGTACTTCATACGGCACGGCATCACCCTTCGTGCTTTTACTCTCTTTCCTCACAATATATATATAATCAATGAATAACAGATGGTACATCATACATCACGATATCACCCTTCATGCTTTACACTCTTCCTCACAATATCAACAGTACACGGCATCACCCTTCGTGCTTTATCATTCTTCCTCACCCAAACAACATTCACAAATAAGGGACAAGGAAGTAAACAAATAATGATAGGAATCCCGGCAAGGGAATACAGTTAAGCAGTTAAATCCCGGCAAGGGAACATTAACAACAATTTCAATATCCCGGCAAGGGAGAAAAATCAACCAAACAGCAGAACATCCCGGCAAGGGAATAACCAATAACTCATTAGCTTTCTTTCATTTCTTACTTCATGTCCCACTTTACCACTTGAGCCAATGCTCCAAAGAATTCCTAATCTCATATATCTTTTCAATTCGTATCAGACCGAGCCCATGCTCCTTGAAATCAAATAATCATAATGTCTCTCACATGTCCTTTACAATATATAGAAATCCTCAATTAAACATGGAATTGACAACACAATCATGATAATCTCTTGTTAAGGACTCATAGTCATGCTAGACACCAATGTATAGATATACATCACCATGTCTATATACTGTACTCGGCAGTTAGCAAGTAGCAAACAAGACTCAACTCCTATTCCCTCAAGCTAAGGTTAGACCAAACACTTACCTCAAACTTCCACGGGCAATTCAATCCTCAACAGTCGCTTTCCCTCTCGAATTCGTCTCCAACTCAACCAAATCTATGAATTAATAACTTCATAGTATCAGTATATGCTAAACAAATCAAACCCTATGTTAAATTATAGCTTTTTCATCATTTTTCCCCAAAAGGTCAAACATACCCCCCGGTCCACATGGTCAAACCCGAGGTTCGAACCAAAACCCAATTAACCATTCCCCCATGAACTCAAATAAATAATTTATTTTGGAATCGGACCTCGAATTGTGGTCCAAAACCCCCAATTTTAAAAAACCTAGGTTCTACCCAAAATTCCCAAATTTTCCCACTAAATCTTTGTTTTGAAGTTCAAATTAAGTTAAAAGATATTAAGAAGTGAAGAAAATAAGTTAGGAATCACTTACCAATCGTTTTGAAGGAGAAGAATTGTTTGGAAAATCGCCTCTTATATTTTGAGTTTTTTTAAAAAGTGAAAAATAACTGAACCCGTCTTTATCTATCCTCCGAACCGCGCAAAAATGGACCGCGGCCGCACTGAAAAATTGAACAACATACACTCTCAGAATCCTCCAGAGCAGACTGCACAAAATGGGAGCGCGCCCGCGCTGTCAGACCTGGAAAATGCTGGCTCTCTGAAGTTAGCTACGCGGACAGCGCATAGACGACCGCAGCCGCGCAGCTTCCACCGCGGACCGCACTAGGGCAACCGCGTCCGCGCAACATGCACCATGGATTGCGCTAAGGCGACTGCGGGTGCGCTGGAACCTGCAATTCTCCCGAACCTCCAACACCTGGTATTTCAAGTCTAAGACCTCCCGAACCTACTCAATATTCACCTGAGCCCTCGGGGCTCCAAACCGAACATATACACAATCCCAAAAACATCCTATGAACTTATCCGTGCGATCAAAATGCCAAAACAACATCATAAACATCAAATTAGGCCTCAAGACCCATGATTTCCTTCCAATTTCCATGAAACATCAAGTTTAGAGTTTTTAGTCCATAACACATCAAACGACGTCCGAATTCACCCAAACTTTACAGAAAACGCGTACACCACATGTAACTCGTACCGAGCGTTGGAACCATGATACAAGCCCGATACCATAGTCTTTTAATCAAATCTCATTTCCAAATTGCTTGATTATTTTCAGAAAATAATTTCTCACAAAAATTCATTTCTCGGGCTTGGGACCTCGGAATTCGATTCCGGGTATACACCCAAGTATCATATTTTCTTACGGACACTCCGGAACCATCAAATCATGGGTCCAAGGCCGTTTGTCCAAAATGTTGACCAAAGTCAAACTTAAATCAATTTAATATCTAGATTTAACATTTCTATCACAGAATTCATATCTAAGCTTTCCGGATACGCGTCCGGACTGCACACACAAATCGAGGCAACTGCAAAATAAGATTTTGCAAGGAATCAGAAGCACAAAATTTTCTAGGAAACAGGTGAGGACCCCTTTGGGTCGTCACATTCTCCAGCTTTAAATCAATTGTTCGTCCTTGAACGGACAAAAGAAAGAAGTACCCGAGTCAGGGAAAAGATGGGGATAACGGCTCTGCATATCAGACTCAGACTCCCAGGTCGATGCCTCAGGAGGCTGACCTCTCCACTAAACACGAATAAAAGGAAAACTCTTGGATCCCAACTAACGAACCTGCCGGTCTAGAATAGCTACCGGCTCCTCCTCATAAGATAAGTCCTTATCCAACCGGACACTACTGAAGTCTAACATGTGGGCTGGATCGCCGTGATACCTCCGTAGCATGGTTACGTGAAAAACTGGATACATAAATGATAATCTAGGCGGAAATGCAAGTCTATAAGCTACCCCTCCCACTCGATCAAGAATCTAAAACGGACCAATGAACCTTGGGATAAGTTTTCCCTTCTTCCCAAATCTCATCATGCCCTTCATAGGCAACACTCGGAGCAATACCCGCTCACCAACCATAAACGCCATATCACAAACCTTGCGGTCTGCATAACTCTTTTGCCTAGACTGAGCCGAACGAAGCCTATCCCGAATGATCTTGACCTTGTCCAAGGCCTCCTGAACCAAATCTGTACCCAACAACCGAGCCTCTCCCAGCTTAGACCATCCAACCGGAGAGCGACACCGCCTACCATATAAAGCCTCATAAGGAGCCAACTGAATGCTGGACTGGTATCTATTCTTGTAGGCAAACTCCGCTAAGGGCAAGAAATGGTCCCACGAGCCTCCAAAATCAATGACACAGGCTCGGAACATATCCTCTAAAATCTTCGGACGGACCGTCCGTCTGGGGATGGAATGATGTACTCAACTCCACCCTGGTGCCCAACTCTCGCTGAGTTGCTTTCCATAAATGTGAGGTAAACTGCGTACCCCCGTCCTAAATGATATATATCGACATACTATGAAGGCGAACAATCTCCCGGATATAAATATCAGCTAATTTCTCGGATGAAAAAGAGACTGCCACAGAAATAACACGCGCTGACTTGGTCAGCCTATCAACGATGTCCCAAACTGCATCGAACCTCTTTCGGATCAATGGAAGTCCAGTAACGAAATCCACGGTGATCCTCCCACTTCCACTCGGGAAGCTCAATTCTCTGAAACAAACCACTAGGCCTCTGATGCTCGTACTTAACCTGCTGACAGTTCAAACAACGAGCCACACATGCTACAATATCCTTCTTCATTCTATGCCACCAATAATGCTGCCTCAAGTCCTGATACATCTTCGCGGTACCCAGATGAATGGAATACCAGGAACTATGGGCCTCCGCTAAGATCAGCTCTCGAATCCCATAAATACTAGGCACGCAAAATTGCCCATGCAATCTCAAAAGACCATCATCACCTAAGGTCACCTGCTTGGAACCTCCACGCTGCACCGTATCTCTAAGGACACACAAACGGGGATCATCAAACTACCGATCACAGATACGCTCCAACAATGAAGAACGGGCAACCGTGCAAGCTAACACCCGGCTACGCTCAGAAATATCCAACCTCACAAATCGATTGGCCAAGGCCTGAACATCCAAAGCAGTCTTTGGCCGACCAGAATATAAGCAAGACTGCCCATGCTGGCTGACTTCCTACTCAACGCGTCGACCACCATGTTGGTCTTCCCTGGGTGATATAAAATGGTAACATCATAATCCTTCAGCAACTCCAACCACCTCCTCTGCCTCAAATTCAATTCCTTTTGCTTGAACAAGCACTGAAGGCTTTTGTGATCCATGAACACCTCACATGCCACGCCATACAGATAATTCCTCCAAATCTTCAGCGCGTGAACAATAGCTGCCAACTCCAAATTATGTACTGGATAGTTCTTCTCATAAATATTCAACTGCCTCGAAGCATAGGCAATGACCTTGCTGTCCTGCATCAACACTGCACCAAGCCCCATACAGGAAGCATCACAATAGACCGTGTAAGGCCTTGATCCTGTGGGCAAAACCAACACCAATGCCATAGTCAGAGTTGTCTTGAGCTTCTGAAAGATCGTCTCACACTCGTCTGGCCACCTGATCTGGGCACACTTCTAGGTCAACCTGGTCATCGGGACTGCAATAGATGAAAATCCTTTCACGAACCGATGATAGTAGCCCGCTAATCCTAAGAAACTCCGAATGTCTGTAGCTGATGTTGGTCTAGGCTAGTTCTTGACTGCCTCAATATTTTTGGGTCCCCCCGAATACCCTTTTCTGATATAACTTGACCCAGAAATGCAACTGAATTCGGCCAGAACTTACACTTGGAGAACTTGTCATATAACTGGCTATCCCTCAGAGTTTGAAGAACCACTCTAAGGTGCTGCTCGTGCCCCTCCTGGATGCGGGAGTCTACCAAAATATCATTAATAAAGACTATCACGAACATGTCCAAATAAGACCTGAACACTCGGTTCATCAAGTCCATGAAAGCTGCTTGGGCATTTGTCAACCCGAAGGACATAACCAAGAACTCATAGTGCCCATACCGAGTGCGGAAAGCTGTCTTAGGGACATCGGATGCCCTAATCCTCAATTGATGGTAGCCAGATCGCAAGTCAATCTTGAAAAATACCGTGGAACCCTGAAGCTGATTGAACAAATCATCAATCCTCGGCAGCGGATACTTATTCTTGATCGTTACCTTGTTCAACTGCCTGTAGTCAATACACATTCTCATTGACCCGTCCTTCTTTTAGACGAACAATACCGGCGCACCCTAAGGCGATACACTGGGCCTAATGAAGCCCTTCTCCAACAAGTCTTGTAACTGATCCTTTAACTCTTTCAACTCAGGCAGGGCCATATGATATGGCGGAGTAGAAATGGGCTGAGTGCCCGAAGCCATATCAATGCAAAAGTCAATATCCCTGCTGGGCGGCATACCCGGCAGGTCTGAAGGAAAGACCTCAGGGAACTCTCGAACAATGGGAACAAAATCAATAGAGGGGACCTCATCACTTGAATCACGGACATATGACAAATAAGCCAAACACCCCTTTTTGACCATACGTCGAGCCTTCACATACGAGATAACACTGCGAGTGGAATGACCAGGAAGCCCTCTCCACTCTAGACTGGGAAAGTATGGTAAGGCTAAGGTCACGGTCTTGGAATGGCAATCCAATATGGCATGATAAGGGGACAACTAATACATCCCCAATATGACATAAAAGTCGACCATGTCTAAAAGCAACAAACCAACACGGGTCTCAAGACCCTCAAACACTATAATACAAGAGCGATGAACTTGGTCGACCACGATAGCGTCACCCACCGGTGTAGACACATAAAAATAAACACTCAATGCATCACTAGGCATGACCAGGTACGATGCAAAATAAGATGACACATACGAATATGTAGGCTTGGATCAAATAGCACTGAAGCATATCTATAACCAACCAGAACAGTACCTGTAATGACTGCATCTGAAGACTCATCCTCTGGCCTGGTTGGAAGAGTGTAACACCGGGGCTGGGTCCCACCTCCCTGAGCCACATCTCTAGAATGGGCAGCTGCTGGCTGGCCTCCACCCTTGGCGGCCTGAGCTCCACCTCGATGACCTCAACCTCAACCTCTATCACCTTAGCCCTACCTCTGGCTGGCTGGGCGGGCTGGGGAATTCCTGATGCATGAACCATGGTGCGAGAACCCTGCTGCTGTGAACTACCTGGTGCTCGAGGGCAAAATCTGGCAATATGACCAGGATCACCATATGTGTAGCAAGACCTCGGCTGCTGAGGGAACTGCAGCTGGCCCTGTCGACCCGAATGACCACCACAGAAGCTCTAAAATGGCGGTGCAATGATAGGAGCTGGCGGTGCATTGAATGGCTGTGGGTCAGAATAGTGCGCGTCAAAACCACGGCTACCTGGGGCACCCTGAGAAACCGGGAGGGATGACTGGAAGGGCCAAAAAGGCTGGCCCCTGTCATATGAATCTATGCCTCTAGATGAGGCACCACTGAATCGGCCTGACTGACGGGGTCTCTTGTCTGCTCTATGACCACCCCCTTGCGGCAATACTATCTCGATCCTTCAGGCCACATTGGCCGCCTCCTGAAAAGTGATATCACTCCCTGCCTCTTTAACTACTTGGAGACGAATATGCTGGATGAGTCCATCAATAAACTGTCTTACTCTCTCCCTCTCAGTAGGGAGTATGATAATAGCATGGCTAGCCAACTCAATAAACCTGGTCTCATACTGGGTGACTGACATGGATCCCTGATGGAGATGCTCGAACTGCCTCCGATAGGCCTCATGCTATGTGACAAGGAGAAACTTCTCCAGAAATGTATGTGTGAACTGCTCCCAGCTCAAGGCTGGAGACCCTGCTGGTGTAGCTAAACAGAAATACCCCACCAAGTCTTGGCAGATCCAGATAGGCGAAATGCAGCGAAATCAACTCCATTGGACTCAACAATACCCATATTTCAAAGAAACTCATGATAGCTATCCAAATAATCCTGAGGGTCCTCGAGGGGGGGGGGGGGTGCATCGCTGAAGGTAGTAATGAAGAGCTTGGTAAACTTGTCCAGCCTCCACAAAGCATCTGCGAACATAGCCTCTCCATCGCTGGTCTGAGTAACCACCCTCGGCTGAACTGCTGGAATCTGAACTTGGGGAGCTACCTGCTCTGGAGTACGCGTAGCAGGAGTCTGAGCCACTCCTCCATCCTGAGAGACAGCTGGTGCTATAGGAAGCAATCTTGCTCGGTGACACTCTCCATGAGACCTACCAATCAAACTAGAGCGTCCTGAAGAACTCGGGTAGCAATAAACCCCTCTGGGACCTGATCTGGGCCCACCGAAATCGTTGCTTCTGGGGCCGAAACCTCCTCGTCAAAGTCAACCTGAGGTTCCGCCACTGGTGCTGCTGCTCGGGGCTGAGCTCTGCCCCTACCTCGGCCTCTGGCATGACCTCTTCCTATACCCCTGTCGGGAGCTACCCGAGGCTCGGACTGCTGATCAGAAGATGAGAAAGCACGTGATCTCGCCATCTGCGAAAGAGCAGAGTAGAAAGACAATCATTATTTGAGGAACAAAACCGCACGACAAGAAAGAACAAATGTGAAATTTTCCTAACTCTGTATCCTCTGGGGGATAAATACAGAAGTCTCCGTACCGATCCCTCATACTCTACCAAGTTTGTCCGTGAGTTGTGAGACCTATGTAACCTAGTGCTCTAATACCAACTTGTCACGACCCGGATTTTCCACCCTCGGGAGTCATGATGGAGCCTACTAGTAGGAGCTAGGCAAACCAACTCTTACCTATTTTTTCCGTAACAAAATCCTACTTTAACAATTTGACAATATTAACGTAAAGGCAGTGGAACAAATTAAATGAGCGGAAGACTTAAATAAGTAAACTAAAAGAAATGTGGAATCCAACATCATCCTCTACCCAAAATCTGGTGTCACATTACTCACGAACTGCTAAGAATACTAAATACAACTGTCCGAAGAAAACATAAACTGTTTGTCTCGAATATAATGAGATAACAGACAAGATAAAGGATAAGGGAGACACCGGCCTGCAAGACTACCTCGAGTCTCTCTCGAGTGAATGTCTGCTCCCACACTGCTGCTGCTGCTCGAAACCTGGATCTGTGCAAAAATAGCACAGAGTATAGTGTCAACACAACCGACCCCATGTGCTGGTAAGTGTCTAGCCTAACCCCGGCGAAGTAGTAACGAGGCTAGACTGGACTACCACATAAACCTGTGAAATTATAAATATATATCTAAACATCGGGAAAAAGAAATGTGGAAAAATAAAATGTCAATAGGGAAGGGGAACATGCTGTGGGGAGATATCAGTTACAAATAGGAAATCTCAAACAGAAATGGAAACATCGAAACCAATATCTCAACAAGAATCAGTAAACACAAATTGCACGGCATCACCATTCGTGCTTTTACTCTCGTCCTTGCCAAATCATTCGTATCAAATATTAATGTACACGGTATCACACTTCGTGCTTTTACTCTCTTTTCTCACAATATATATACTATACGAATAACAGTACGGAATGGTACATCGCACGACACGGCATCACCCTTCGTGCTTTTACTCTCTTTCCTCACAATATATATAATCAATGAATAACAGTACGGAATGGTACATCGTACGGCACGACATCATCCATTGTGCTTACACTCTTCCTCACAATATCAACAGTACACGGCATCACCCTTCGTGCTTTATCACTCTTCCTCACCCAAGAAACAATCACAAATAAAAGTATATGCTAAACAAATTAAACCCTATGTCAAATTATATCTTTTTCATCACTTTTCCCCAAAAGGTCAAACATACCCCCGGGCCCACATGGTCAAACCCTAGGTTCGAACCAAAACCCGATTACCCATTCCCGCATGAACTCAAATATATAATTTATTTTGGAATCAGACATCGAATTGAGGTCCAAATACCCCAATTTTAGAAAACCTAGGTTCTACCCAAAATTCCCAAATTTTCCCACTAAATCTTTGTTTTGAAGTTAAAATTATGTTAAAAGATATTAAGGAGTGAAGAAAATAAGTTAGAAATCACTTACCAATCATTTTGAAGGAGAAGAATTGTTTGGAAAATCGCCTATATGTTTTGGGTTTTAGGAAAAAGTGAAAAATAACTGAAACTCCCATCTTTATATATCCTCCCTGAAGACCCATCGCGGACCATGCAAAAATGGACCACGACCGCACTGAAAAACTGAACAACATACACTCTCTGAATCCTCCAGAGCGGACCGCGCAAAAGGGGAGTGCGGCCGTGCTGTCAGACCTGGAAAATGCTGGCTCTCTGAAGTTAGCTACGCGGACCGCGCATGGATGACCATGACCGCACAACTTCCACCGCTGACCGCACTAGGGCGACAGCGTCCATGCAGCACACATCGCGGACTGTGCTAAGGTGACCGTGGGTGCGCTAGAGCCTGCAATTCTCGTGAACTTGCAACACTTGGTATTTCAAGTCTAAGACCTCGCCAAACTTACTCAAAATTAATCCGAGCCCCCGGTGCTCCAAACCGAACATATACACAACCCCAAAAATATCCTACGAACTTATCCATGAGATCAAATCGCCAAAACAACAACATAAACATCAAATTAAGCCTTAAGACCCATGATTTCCTTCCATTTTTTATGAAACATCAAGTTTATAGATTTTACTCCAAAACACGTCAAACGACGGCCGAATTCACCCAAACTTTGCAGAAAGCGCGTACACCACATATAAGACCTGTATCAAGCATCGGAACCAAAATACAAGCCCGATACCATAGTTTTTTAATCAAATCTCATTTCCAATTTGCTTGATTATTTTCAGAAAATAATTTCTCACAAAAATTCATTTCTCGGACTTGGAACCTCGGAAATTGATTCTGGGCATACACCCAAGTCTCATAGTTTCCTACGGACTTTCTTGGACCGTTAAATTATGGGTCCTGGTCCGTTTGCCCAAAATATTGACCGAAGTCAAACTTAATCAATTTAATATCAAGATTTAACATTTTTCTCTCAGAATTCATATCTAAGCTTTTCGGCTATGCGCCCGTACTGCACACGCAAATCGAAGCAACTAAAAATGAAATTTTCAAGGCCTCAGAAGCACGAAAGTGACTAGGAAACATGTGAGGACCCCTTTGGATCGTCACATCAGCAGATTTCGAACCCTTAAGGTGCACCTACCACACATGCCTCTTTTCATTTTTTATTTATGAAAAGGTAGATACGTATTTTACTGTTGAATAAGCCCGGGGAACCTTTATATTGTTAGTATTATGTTTCCATCTTTGTTTAACAATGCTTATGTAAATGATTTTTAATGTAACATATGATTCCTTCTTCACATGTTCCTTTGCTATCGTCCCTAACCTTGCACCAGGAGAATAACCATAGCTAATATAAGCCTGGCTACTTTGACAGCCATGGAGACATTGTGCTAAGCACATTTATGCCCTTCAAGATCTGCTAAATAGAACTAGTTTATCGACGAACTTAGTATCTATTCATAAACATATAAAAAATTTGAACCACAATGAAATAGTATCTCCTCTTTATTATCTTAAATTATTTAGTGTCCGAATGAAAATGTGAACTCTCCTTTTCCTTGAACAACTTCCATTCCAATAAAGAGCTAATTAGGTTTCATAATCTTAGACCTAGGCATCTTTTTATATAACATAGAAAATCCTTGTGGGGTTGGCTAGCCCCAGTTGGTGCACAAGTTCAAAACTCGAGGGGGTATCGGCTCATCCCTCATTTAATCCTTACCAGAGTTCAAACGCCTAATGTATACCTACTACACATCCCGTCTACATTTTTTATTTTAAGAAAAGGTAAATCATGCTGTATGTACTTTACAGTTGAATCAGAGTCCTGGGGGCCTTAGACCCGGACCTTTGATATTGTTAGTATCATGTGTCCATCTTCATTTAACAATGCTTATTCAAAAGATTGTTACTGTAATATTTGTGAATCAGCACCATTTCCTTTTATTTCAGTAGTAAAAGTTTAACTCTCGGACTCACTGGTTGTCTCATTCTTTGGTGCTCGAGTTTTAGATATTTACTTGCTTAAAAAAATAATGTTGTGATATTATTCCTTTTTTATCCATAGTATGGTCAAATCTCAATTCACCTGGGAATGAAGAAGTTCAGGACATATAATGTGTCTCTACACTTTAAGAAAATAGGGTAAGATACAAAACAATAAAAAAACGACCAACAAAGTAGAGTTGCCAGAAGAAAAAAATGGCCATCTTTTAGCCTCTATTTCTTATCTTTTGTCCCAAAGAGTGCTGCAAACACTTTTTCTTTTGGGCTAACTGTCCTCATTGCCGCTCACCTGATGAATCGAATCCCGTCTCGAGTTTGTGATTTTAGAAGTTTATAAAATCGAACCTTAAATTTTTCTTCTATCATCTACGGGTTGTGAATCAGAGGACATTTAGTGGGGACCAGAAAAAGTTAACTCGTGAAGTTCTTATTCAATTATACAATAGCTGCAACTAGTAAGACTTCCTCAACTATTTCATTATTTTCTATTTGAAGTTTATATTTGCATTAACGAATTTTAGTTTATACAAAATATTTGAAGTTGAGAAATGCCTTACCCTCTGGTTAGATTTCCAACTTTTCTTGCCTTGTTCTGTTCTTGCTAATTGCTTTTTGACTTTATTGGTGTGTTGTCCATGCCAAAAGCGGCTTCTTTGACTATTATTACTCTAATGACCATTTTTCCCCCAATTTTGGCGCATTAACCAAAAAAAAATTACATGGTTATATCATGCATACTAAAAAACTGGAACATTCTAAGTGAGAGCTAGTTGGGTAAGTACGAATTAATACACCTGTTGAAGATCAAAATCTGGATGTTGTACCTTTTGGTAGAAATTGAAGGAATATACACGGCCGGTTATCACAAGATTTAGTGTAGGGGAGCGTTTCATGTAATGGTACAAGGAAATTGTGAGAGGTTATGACTCAAGATTTTCTGTCAGACTTGAATATTAAATTAGAGAACCTATGAGGATAAGTGGGTGATCAACATAGGTTGCAATTATTAAAGATGACTGAACTATACTCATCGAAGTTGACCGAAAGTTCAAGAAAGAGAAACTTGAAAGTGGATTTATTTGTCGTCTCTAAATTCTATAGAGGGTCAATT
This sequence comes from Nicotiana benthamiana, assembly GCA_034376525.1. Taxonomy (NCBI): domain Eukaryota; kingdom Viridiplantae; phylum Streptophyta; class Magnoliopsida; order Solanales; family Solanaceae; genus Nicotiana; species Nicotiana benthamiana. The sequence continues at coordinate 46,149,803 of CM067326.1, forward strand.
AGCAAACGTCTTAAGTAAATCAACAGATTTAGTGTTTCAGAGGATATTGATAGGGATGAGAATGCGAGTCTTACTGCTATTGTCCTGGCTCCTAACCCCCTCACATATATTTTTGTAAAATATGCCTCTTAAGCCTTGACTTCTGTCTTCGGTATGACCAACAGTAACTCTTACTTTGACATCTTTCTAATCATATAAAGTGTTGAATATTAGGTTATGAAGACCACGTGGCACCAAGTTCGTTTAATATCAACAAAACATGATTCTTCAGGTCTTGAGTTCTTCTGTAACAAGCAGAGTGCAAAGGAGAATCGCACGAGAGTGAAGACCTTAGCTGCTGCCTGCATGGAATTAAGATTGATTCATCAGTTCATTCGGCGAAGCCTTCAGAGAGGCAGAAGGTTTCGCTTCATCTGTATCATTTGTTGTGGCAGTTGAGGAATGGGCTACAGTTGGTCGCACAGGCAGTTGCTTGTTGTGTGCGAGCAATAACTAGGATTAATTTAACTGATGGTCACTCAATTATATTTCAATTTCACTAAAGTTACTCAACTATTTTATTACTTAAAAATAATTAAACTTTCACATTTTCACTTAAAAATCGTTTTGGTTCAAAATTCTATTATAAATATGACATGATATAACGTTTAATGAGAAAAATTTAAAAATAAATGTCACATAATTTTAAATGGACTATACCCACTTAAGATCCATTTCTCCCTTAATTTGATTTGACCCATAACCCAAATGGGTTATAATAGGGTAAAAACACGCACCCCTGATAAAATTAGGCCTTGTGATTTTTTGTGGGAGTTTTTATTGTACAAATATAATATTTCTTTGTCTGAAGAATTGCAATATGTTGTTTGTAATTGCATGTTCATCATGAAAATAAACTCTTATTAGCCTTATTATTATTGTATACTTAAAATACATTTATATGTTATGCAAGATGAATACAATACTATTTTAATTTCACTAGAAAATTATAAATATGTTATATGACTTGGATACAGTCAATTTTTAACTTCAATAGATTTATAAAATGACTCGGATGGAGCATACAAACAAGATAACTTTTTTTAGTGTAGAATAATTATAAATAGACATTATGCAATAGAAAAAGCAAGAATTATGTAGTATATGATAATTATTTTAAAGTAATGTGAAATCTAATATATTTTTTTTATTGAAAATATTTGGGTTATGAGTCAAATCATATTAACGAATTAATGAATCTAAAGTGAGATAGTCCATTTAAGTATATACGACATTTATTTTTGAATTTTTCTAATTAAATTTTATGCCATGTCATATTCATAGTAGGGGTTTGAACCATAATGACTTTTAAGTGACAATATGAAAGTTTAGTTATTTTTAAGTGACAAAAAAATAGGCGAATGACTTTAGTAAAATTAAAACATAGTTGAGTAATTATCACAGAAATTAACCCCAACAGCTATAGAGAAGCATTTAGAAAAAATGCAAGCTAGAAAGGAATTTGAGAGCAACAAAGTTATTCGCGACGCAAATGCTGGAGGGGTACGATGATGAAATCACATTCAACCTTATTGGGACATCCATATGCGTCTCTATAAAATCAATGGCCTAAAGTCAAATTTTAGACCTTATACTTTTTTATTAGTATATATAAACACACAAATGCAGAAAAAAGTTAGTGTTGCTAATTTTTTCTATTTGTTATTTATACTATTACATTCTTGAATGATAAAACCTTTACCTTCACATAGTAGTATTTTTATCTATATTAGTAAGAGATAAATAAATAAGATGTTAGACATATATTTTCAATATGTTACCTTTGATATTGTTGTAAAAATATATTTACTAATATGAAGATTTAAGTAATTTAATTCAAACTTCTAAAGTATTTTTAGTGTTAAAAAGTAGATAATCTTTCTTTCTTTCTTTTGTCCAATTTTTTTGTGCTTTTTTTTTTGGCAAACTTTAATATTGTCTAAGTTGAAATAAAATCATAAAATTCATTATTAAGAAATTTTGGAAATCTAAATCAATGCGTTACTAATCTCCTATCGCGCATTCTCAATTAAATTTTATAGAGTCTCAATTACGATAAAATGACAATTAGTGAATATGTTATTTAGTTTCCAAATATGAATGATGCTGGTTGATTAATACGTTCATATGATAGTGATCTATAAATACTTGTTGATAATTAATCATCATGGCTCAACGAAACTGGTGGCTTAAACAAAATATATTAAAAGACCTTGAAATTTCTTTCATAAAATTCGCATATTGAGACAAAAAAATGTGAGAGAACAACATATAATATGCGGGTTAAAAAAAATTCAAGCAGCAAAATCATATCTTAAACGCCGTCTTCTTCTCTCCTCTCGGCGCACGTTAGTATACGTACGCCAAGGGTGTTCCATGGCGAGAGGAAGGGGACGACCTCGAAAAGTCCCGATTGCTTTCATAGATCGAGTTATTCCCATCGTCAAACAACCAGTAAGTACAAACAACCCGCTCGATACTGTTCCATTGGATGACACTGCTCCATCAGTCGACACTGTTCCATTGGCTCATGCAGAGGAAGGGACAAACGCAGCTGAGGTTTCTTTGCTTTCTCAACATGCTGATAATGTAGATAACAGTCAAGGCCCTACGATTGTACCATTGATAACACCGATGGTACAAGGAAATAGGGGAATCGAGCACATACAGCAACCTCCACAACCAGTAGTTGCAGGGCTCAACAACCTAGAAGAGGGGGCTAAAACGGAAGTAACCAAAGGGTGCGCAAGTCTATTTCAGAAGAATCGACTTGCTGCTTATGGCATGTCTCTGGAGTATATCCCACCGACGATGATTAATGGTAAACCAGTGGGTCAATTGATTAAAGATGAAGTGGAGGAGGAAGAACAGAAATGGAAGTGTGCCCTAGTTGTATTTGTTTTAGGGAATGGTCCAGGGTATAATGCTATGAAAAGGTTCATTAGCCTACATTGGTCCCATGTACCTGAACCAGACCTCTATTATCATGAGGAGGGCTACTATATTGTGAAATTTTGATCCCTTGATGATGCTAAGGAAGTCCTTTGTGGTGGACCATATTCCATTGCAAATAGACCTATGATCCTGAAGCAATGGTCTGCTGATTTTGATTTTAAAGCTGCTTTTCCTATGGAAATTCCCTTGTGGATCAAGTTTCCTAACCTTCCTATGTCATGCTGGGGCAGCAGGACATTAAGTAGGATAGCAAGTGTGTTGGGTAAGCCCATCTTTGCTGATGAATGTACGACTAAGCAAACTAGAATTTCATATGCTCGTATGCTTATTGAGGTGAATGTCTCAAAAGAATTGCCTAGTGAGATCGAGCTAATGGATCCAACTGGGAAGAGCTTTATGCAGGATGTGACCTACATTGGAAACCATCATATTGTGAGAAATGCCTTATGGTGGGACACAACTGTCTGGCCAAACCTGCACAACCTAATCCCATACAGAAAACTAAGGTGACTCAGAATGGAGAGTTAAAGCTCCAACTCCTATTGATCAGAGTAAGCAGGAAGTTCACATACAGCAGCCAATCCTTCAGAAAGAATCCTGTGCCCCTGCAGTACTAGTTGAAGAGTTGAGTAAACAGAAAGGTATTGCTACACAGGCATCTCCAGTTTTTAACATTACAAACTTTCCACCTTTATCTCCTATTGTGATGTCTATTAGGTTTGAAGTAGGGTCAGTGAGTTGGGCAGATCATCCCCTGGATGAAGGGGGTACCATCTATACTCAATGAAGTGGTTAATTTGGAACATTAGGGGTGTAAATAAAAGGTACAAACAGAAGGAAGCTAAAGAATATTTTAGAAGCAATAAATTTGACCTTGTTGGTCTGGTAGAGACAAAGGTTAAACAGAAGAATGCAGAGAGAATATCTAAGTTCTTGGTACCTGATTTGGGTATACTAACTAATTACAGGGGTGCCATGATTGGTCGAATTTGGATCCTATGGGATACTACAAAATTTATGGTCACAGGTATTCAGGAAGAGGCTCAATACATCCATTGCAGTATTAGGAATCTCACTGGTGAACTGATTTGCTGTCTCACAGTGGTATATGGTTTTAATGACATTGATTAGAGGAGGACATTGTGGCAAAAACTACAAAACCTTGCTGCTAACACTATTGACCCTTGGCTAGGAGCAGGTGATTTCAATGCCATTATGTCTAGTAATGATAGACAATCTTGTCACCAAGTTAAACAAGCTGAGGTTACAGAGTTCACACTATGTATCCAGCAGGCTGGACTGGCAGAACTTCCCTGGAAGGGGGAATACTTTACCTGGACTAATAAGCAAAGTGGCAATGATAGAGTGTGCAGCAGATTGGATAGAGTTTTTGGTAATTATGATTGGATGATTAAATGGAGCCATGTACACACTGTATATGGAGTTCCACTAATATCTAATCACAACCCCATGGTGTTAACCCTGGCAGAAGATAACAGACTCTGGAAGACTCTATGCATGGATTCAGCATAAGGATTTCCAACATCTGATCAAGGAGAACTGGAATGGTAATGCTCAGTATACCCTTCAAGAGGTGTGGAACAATCTCAAGTCCCTTAAACCAATATTAAAGTCTCTAAACACTAGAGATTTTAAGAATATTACACAGAAAATTGAGTCTAGCAGAAAGGAACTGGAGGATATTCAAAACCAGATGAATCTGTCCTATACTGATGCCTTGCAGATTAGAGAAAAGGAACTGGTGATGCAGTTAGAAAAATGGTTATTGATTAGAGAATCAGTATTACAACAGAAATCTAGAGCCAGATGGATCCAATTAGGGGACTCAAATAACAAATATTTTTCTGTTGTAGTGAAGGAGAGGAACCAATATAAGAGGATTACTGAACTGATCACAGATGGAGGTGTGAAAATTACTAATCCAGATGACCTTAAGAAGGAGATCAAGGATTTTTTAAAATCACTTATGGGTACATCAGCTACTTCTCTCCCAGCTGTTAACAGAATGTACATGACAATGGTCTTAGACTGACATACCACCAGAAGAAGGAATTAGCTGCTGACATCAGTGACACTGAGATCTTGGATAGTTTAAAAGCAATTGGTAATGATAAAACTCCTGGAATTGATCGTTATAATGCCCTGTTCTTTAAACAGACTTGGCACATTACTGGAGGCCATATACTTCAAGCAGTCAGGAACTTCTTTGAAACCAACAAAATGGATAGACCAACAAACTGTGCCTCTCTTACTTTGATTCCTAAAGTTCCTAACCCACAAACAGTCAAAGAGTTTCGACCAATAGCTTGCTGTTCAGTGCTATACAAAATAATCTCCAAGCTGCTGGCCAACAGATTACAGAAAGTTATGACCAGTATCATATGTAATGCCCAAGCAGGCTTCATTCCAGGTAGGAGGATTGCAGATAATGTCATTCTGGCCCATGAATTAATCAAGCAGTACTCAAGATCACATATATCTCCTAGATGTATGATCAAAATTGATCTGTAGAAGGCATATGATTCTGTTGAATGGAGCTTTTTGCAATAGGTAATGGAGGCTCTAGATTTCCTAACCAGGTTTACAAAATGGATCATGGAGTGTGTCCAAACTGTCAGTTACACAGTGGTGGTGAATGGAGAAACAACTGAACCTTTCCAAGCAGCCAAAGGTTTGAGACAAGGGGATCCTATATCTCCTTTCTTATTTGCTATTGTGATGGAATACTTAAGTCGATCCCTGGTAGAATTGAGGAAAGATAAAGATTTCAAATCCCATCCTGGTTGTAAAATATTAGGAATTACTCATCTAAGCTTTGCTGATGACCTCTTGCTGTTTGTCAAAGGAGAATGTCAATTTGTAAGTACCATATTTACATATTTCTCCCACTTCACTGCAGCCTCTGGGATGAAAGCCAATCTGCATAAGAGTGCTGTTTACTTTGGAGGGGTGAAGCCTGAAACTCAACAGCAAATTATTGATCATCTTGGGTATGTACGTGGGGAACTACCCTTTAAATACTTGGGTATCCCACTATCTACCAAGAAGCTGTCTGTTTTCCAATGGCAACCACTGGTCGACAAGATTACTGCCAGGATTACATCCTGGACTGCCAGGCAGTTGTCATATGCTGGTAGAATCCAACTGGTTCAATCAGTAATCTTTGGTATTCAAGCTTATTGGGCACAACTGTTCCTCATTCCTTCAAAAGTTATAAAGCTGTTAGAAGTAGTGTGTAGATCTTACATATGGTCTGGCTCAGTCAATGTAACAAGGAAAGCATATGTGGCCTGGGATAAGATCTGTTTACCAAAGTCTGCTGGAGGTTTAAACTTAACCAATCTCCTATTGTGGAACAAAGCTGCTGTTGCAAAATTAAGCTGGGATTTGGCTCACAAGAAGGATGTATTATGGGTGAAATGGATTCACACAGTCTATATCAAGCAGCAACAATTGGAGTCCATAAATATTCCTAAATAAGCCAGTTGGATGGTTCGGAAGATCATTGAAGGTACTGTTCTATTACAACAATACCAACTGTTACACAAACCAGCATGCTCTATAAGAATGATCTATCTTCAACAGATTGGACAGTTACCTAGAGTCTTTTGGAAAAACTTAACCATACAGAATCTTGCTCGACCTAAAGCACTTTTCAACCTTTGGCTGCTCTTACAAGACAGACTTCCTACTAAAGATAGGGTGATCAAATGGAACTCGACTGTGGATGGCACCTGTGTCATGTGTCAACAAGCATTGGAGACCAGAGACCACTTGTTCTTGGACTGCCCTTTTGCCACTCAATTGAGGTATCAAACACTGCAGTGGATTGGAGTACTGCAACCTACTGGACAGAATTGGCAACAGTTTGTACACTGGATCATTGATAATGTTAAAGGGAAATCTTATCGAGCTCACATACTCAAAATGACCATTGCGGAACTGTTCTATGTCTTATGGTTGGAAAGGAATGCGAGAATTTTTGGAAATACTTTCTGTTCCAGTGACAAAATTCTTAGGACCATTGCTTACACTTGTAATATTAAGGCAACTCCTAGAGTTATATTACGCCTCCAGCATTATCTCCTATAATAGATTACACCTGCAACATTATCTCCTATAATGTTGGCCTTTAGGTATAGTGGTACTAGTCAGATTTTGTTTATCTTTTGATAGTCAGCTGCATACATAGCTGAACTATGGAATTGTACGGAAACCACTTTGCTGATTAATACAATTTTAATTACCAAAAAAAAAAAATTATGCGGGTTAGGCACACGTTATATGGTACTGAACTATTCCCTATAAAAAAAATATAGCATTAAGTGAAAATGGTAAAAAGGTTGAGCCTATAATCGATCTTGTTTTGAACCTTATGATACGTGTCTCGAGGATTTCGTAGTTTAAAAAAGTGAGACATAAAAGAACTTGCTTTCTGATGTGTGGATCAATCAAATGTGACAAAAAAGAATAACTAATTTAGAGAATCTGAGTTGAAATTAAAAAGTAAAATAGTAAAACATATGATAAAAGAAAGAAAGAAAGATAGAATTGCTGAGAAGATAAATATATTATTTAATTTAGCGAGAGAAATATTTATCGTGGTATATATGGGCACATATAGGTTATTGCCATAAACTACTAAACTGTCTATCTTTTTGATATTACACGATTCCTCACACTAACCTCACACTAACTCTTTGCTGGTGACATGATATGTGTACACTAACTCTTTGCTGGTGACATAATATGTGTACCGTACCTACTTTGTTTTGTATATTGCCACAATCAATTGGAAAAGAATGACTTTTTTCGGACTCATATAGGAGGTGCTCTGTTGCTTTCTCTGGGACAATAACCTTCCATCATTATTAACTTAATAAGCTATAGGAGTTGGTCTGTCACTGTTGTTTTATATCAATTCCAAACACAGGCTCAACTTTTAGCTAAGAACACTTTTTTATTCAGTTTGAATTCTTTTCCTAAGTAAATACTCGTAAGAGTTCTTGTATTAATACTATATCTGTTTCATATATAATACTAAGAAATAAAAAGTATTATTTTCCAGCTAACAGACTGCTTTAATGGTATTGTTTTTTGTCCGTTTACACATAAGAGTTCTCGTTATATATATATTTTCGTTTCTCGTTAGAGATAAAATCGATTGTTTATGAACATGTTTAGTGGGAAATAAAACCTCTAACACCACTAGCCCTACCCTCTCGCCCCCATCCCCAAACCCAACTTTTTTTTAAAAACGGAAAAGGAAAGGAAAAAGTGTAGAAAAATGTACGGGTTCAAATTTGACCAATGACGATCATTGATGAGAACGACGAATGATGGGTTTCGCCCGATTCAACATCCTGTAAGAAACGACCTAAAGGCAGACGAAAGACTGTATGACCCTTACAATGATGTAGGCCCATTAGGGGACATTAAGGATATTCCTTCAAATATTCCTTGTGCGTTGTCTTTTACTGCTTAAGAGGTGTTGATTCCTTGTATATAGGGGGGGGGGGGGTAATAACCTTGTAAAGGGGGGCTGCGAATCTGGAAGAGAGTATCATTTTTATAAACTAGAAGTCTTCATTTTTATCTATCTTTCATTGTAGAGATTGTTACACTTAGCTGAGATTTACCACTTCATCTTAGATTGATTTGTTCAAAAAGGTTCTGATAACTTTTGAGTCAAACAATTTAGCGCCATCTGTGGGGATTTCTATACCTGAAATAATAGTTTTCATAAAAACCAACTATGGCGGGAAAGGGAGAAGTGAGGCTAAAGTCAATAGTGGATGTCACAAACAACCTTATGAGTTCCCTCAACGAAGCCAGTGGAGAAGACAATGAAAATACAACACTAACTGCCACACCCGAGGGAGAGATTCCACCTCCCACGCGCGGGGATCTAATAATGTTGCGCGAAAGGGAAACCTCAACATTCGCAGCAAGAGGAATGCCGCCGGCTGTCGAAAAGCTACTAGAAGAATGGTTGGCAAGCACATTGAGCAACATGCTCGAGAAACCCACTCAGAGAGATACCAAAGACACGTCACCCGCAGAAGCCGCAACAGTCACAGATGATCCAAACACTATATGAAAAGGTAACATCTGTACTGTCACCGATACAGAAAATGGTGCGCTCACGACCATCCTAAAGAAAACAGAAGAGATGGAAATGAGAACAAAATGCTTCGCGACTAGATGAAGAAACATCAGGAAAGGGTCGATAAAATACCAGGCGCTCCGAAGTTGTTGCCAAAATGCGATGTGTGTCGGTTTGCCGAACAGCCATATAGCGAAGGGTTTTCTCCCCATTCTATTCCAAAAACCTTCAAAATGCCGCTATATCTGAAAATATATGATGGTACCACGGACCCAGAAGACCACTTGATCCCGCATTAAAAAGAAACGATCTATCAAAGGAACATATACCGTCTGTATTGCTGAAAACGTTCGGCGAAACTCTGATAGGGAGAGCTTTGACATGGTATTCTCAACTATCATCACGTTCGATATCAACGTTTGAATAAATGGTAGATAAGTTCGTCATCGCTCACGCGAGAGAGAAAAAGGCAGAGACCTGGGTCAATGATATCTTCGCCATTAAGCGAACAATGGGCGAGGGACTTCGATTCGGCCAATTCAACAAGGTGAAAATGAGCCTACCGAACATGTAAGAGGGAATGGCAGTAGAAGCCTTTAAAAATGGGATAAACAGAAACGGGTCGAAGGCAACCAAAAGGCTAATAATCAGACTCATGAAATACCCCTCTACCACGCGAGAAAATATCCATAACACCTATTCTGCGATTACCATTAGTCCAGACCAAGGCGAGGAGAGATCACCGCAATGAGAGTTGAAGGGATCTACCACCGTATTTTAATCGGGAAAGGCACCGGCCCTATATTCAAACCTCCGATCCACCTCCTCCACGACATGAAGACGTTGTTCCTCGAAATTCCTCCCCTCCCCGAAGCGAAAGAGGTATGCCCCCACTATTATCTGCTCATAACTTTTATGTTTCTCCTTCAAAAATAATGTACACACTAGAAAGGCTCGACACGAAGGTGCAAGAGGTCGAACATTTTGTGTGAATTCCACCAAGAAAGAGGACACGAGACCGAAGATTGCATAGGTCAGCGACAAGAAGTGTTAAGAATGTTAAACTAGGGATACCTGAAAGAAGTGCTCAGCGATCGAGAAAGGGCCAATTTCGCTCATGGATGTAACTAATCCCAGGGACCTCCAAAACACTTCTCACCAACCCGTACCATACAAAGGATTATTGGCGGCGGGGATGACATAGTAATCAACCATGTGAAATTCACCACCACACATAAACTCAAACAGATTATCGCTATGAACGGTACGACGACCTCGAAGATTGTATCATTGTTGATAAGTTGGGTATCGATGGTTTGTCTTTCTCTCACTATGATGCTTTGGTTATAACTTTACACATTGCGGATACTGATGTAAAAAAAGAATAATGGTGGATGATGGTAGCAGCGTGTGCATTTCCCATCTTGACCACTTCGTTGAAAGACTTCCCTACCGCTGATACCAAATGCCCAAAGTAGGTAGGTTCTAGAGCTTGCAAAAAATAGTCAACCATCTCACTCTCCTTGATGGGAGGATCAACTCTGGCTGCTTGCTCCCTCCATCGGACACTGTGCTCTCTGAAACTCTCGTTCTGTTTCTTCTCCAGCTTCGTCAGAGATAGGCGATCTGGGACAATCTCGATATTATATTGAAAGTGGTCTGCAAATGCTTACGCCAGGTTGTTCCAGGTGTACCATCGGTTGGGGTCTTGTTGAGTATACCACTCTAATGTCGATCCACTTAAACTCTGGCTAAAGTATTCAATTAGCAGTTTGTCTTTTCCTTCTACTCCCCTCATTTTACTGCAAAACCCTCTCAAATGTGCGACTGGATCACCATGACCGTCATATAAGTCAAATTTGGGCATTTTGAAACCAGGAGGCAACTATACGTCTGGGAATAAGCAAAGATCTTTGAAGGCCACGCTCACCTGGCTGCCTAATCCTCGCATGTCCCTGAATAATTGTTCCAGACTCCAGACCTTTCTAAGTATTTCCTCCTATTCGGAATCTCTGATCGGCTTTTCAACTCTCATTGGGATTTCAGAACGAGGAGCGTAAGAGTGACGTTCTTGGGCTTTGTAGGAAGGTTCTGGGGGATAGTATTGAGGGTCATAGGCTTGAAGTAGCGGTTCACTAGATGACCTATGCAATGCAGGATGCGGAGGTACCACATAGATAGGAGCAATTGGTAGGGGAGGGTGAAGAGTGACTTTGGGTAATGGGGCTGGTGGCTGAGAGGTAGCACCCTTATGATGTGGGTATATAGGAAAACTTGGGGGCGGATCAGAGATGGACTGGTCAGGTGCTTGTGCCAGTGGCAGTATGAAGGTTGGGTTTGCAGGATAGGCCGGGGGTGGCTGTCCTCTTGCCCATGCCTAGTACATCTCGGCCATTTGGTGTTTAAGATTATACATTTCCTCCTTCATAGCGTTAACATCCAATTCCTTTACCTCCTTCGAGGGGTCAATAATGTTGACATCAGCTTCTTGGTTGACCATGACTTGTTTGTTTTTTAACCGCGTGTTGTAGGAGTGAGTTGCCAGAATGCCTGCGAGTACCAGTCACCTGTCTAACTTGGAATTGGAATCACAACATCGAATACTCGTTAGTGGTTAGGTTCTTGACACACAAGTGGCCACACATTGGTTATGCATGCACATAAATGGTAATTGATTCCTACATGCGTTGGTTGCTTGCGTCATCCCGGCGTTTGTTTGCGAAACCCTCTTTTGTTTTGGATCTATTCTCTCTCCTTCCTATATTTATTTAATTTCCAATTTTATCCAATTATGGTCGAATCTTATGTAGATTTCCTACGTATCATGACCTCGCATGAATCAGACTGAGCGTAGTTCTTGCAAACAGAAGCAGAACATCACATATTTGGGAAAATTTCATAACAAACAGTAATTACAAGGACTTGATAGGTGGCAAATTCTGACAAACGAACTACAGAAACAACCAATTATGCATAAAGAAAATACAGACTCAGTTAAACTAACAGACTTTGAAAGCTAATAAATTGATAGTGCAAATTTTTTAGGAGTACATTAATGCCTCGAGTGCTCCTGGGCCTCGCGAGGCATCGTTCGGCCTTGCCGCTGGCTTGAGTTCCAAACTCCCTTGGAGGTGGTGGAGATCTTCTATCACTTGACAGACAAATGTCATGGCAGTGGCAAAGAACATTGACTTTTTCATGTCCTCACAACGGCCACACCTTGTGGTGATGTAGTCTGCAATTACCCGTACTCTTTCCCTGATAACACCCTTTTCTTGCAATAGGCGCCCAATTTGTTTAGCCCTCGCCCTTAGAGTTCTCTTGGCTACCGGTTCAATTACTGGAATTGCCTCAAATCTATCTCCAACTTTGCTATTATTGCATAGCAATGTTCTCTTTCGGCTTTGAGGTCCCCAACTTGCTTGATAGCTCTCCGCTTTATCCCAGCACCTCATCGTCATGATTTTCCTTCAGTTGCTAAATGACGCGCGCCCGTTCCTCCGCATGTTTAGCTAATTGTCTACGAACCCTAGACAGCTCACCTTCGGCCTTGTTCAAGTCGAAACCATATTAGGTTACCTTTTGTCTCAAACTGTCTATGAGCTTTTCATCTTTTGCGCTCCTGGCGGGACTCTCCGCGGCTTCTTGCATCTTTTGGATTTGGACTCGTAGCACCTCATTTTCTTTAGTTAGTCTTTTCTTTTCTCCTTCATCTGTTGAGGCTTGAAAACCATTTTTGAATTGTAGCTCTTTGACTTTCCTATCTAATCTTCCTATGGTTGCTCTGTATTCATTTTCCTTGGCTAGCCAATCCCATTGTTCCTGTGATGTTTTAACAAATTCTTGGAGATGTGGTCTTTTAGCATGCCTCTCGGGCTCTATCTCTCTTCTATACCAGGCAGTGTATCCAGGTGCAACCTCACCTTTAGATACGTCCCGTACTAGGGTATCCGTTGTCAGGTATTGACACTCGGTCCAGATTTGGCGCACAACATCTTCAGGGAATTGGCCATTGGGGCTAATTTCAATAGCATGACGGCTAATATCCTCATCCTAGGGAACTATTTTGCAACTACCCAATAGCCTCAACACTCCATATGGCGCATAAGGTTGAATACTTCGGAGGCCCATCAAAAGGAAATGAGGCCCGATGGCTGGCATATACATAATATCATCTACCGGGAGCAACCCGAATGTCCATTCTGTTTGATTTGCAGAAACAGCCCGGAGATGCGACACCCATTCCGCAACACCCTCGGGTAGCCTAAATCCATCAACCCTGTTGTAGAACTCTTCTATGCGACTCCTTGCCAGTGACCCATAATTCATGAACCGAGGTCGGTGGCATAGGTGCTCAATCATCCATATCTGTAACAGTTGGTTACACCCCTCAAAGAAGTCTCCTCCCTCTTTGGATGTGGTGAGAGCTTGAAAGATCTCGGACAAGATCATAGGAGCCAGGGTGCTCTTAGCCTGAGTCATTAATGTGTTGATAACCCCGGCTATCTGTATGTCGATATTTCCGTCCTTCCGCGGAAACACCAGAATACCCATGAAAAATACCATGAATGCGAAACATCGGTGCTCCTCCCATTTAAGTTGCTTCCCTTTGCTACAAATATAATTATCCGGGTTATTGAATTCTTCGATATGCTCGTACCTCTGATATATGAATTGCGAAGTGCAAAAGCCAGCTGATAATTTTGGGTTGTGAACTTTCCTACTGGTTTTTAAAGAGTCCAAGAACTTGTGCACGGCGAGGGCTCGTGGCGCAATTAGGTATTGGTGTCTCAAGGGAGTTGTAGGGATCCCAATGTATCCAGTCATTTCTTCCAACGTCGGTGTGAGTTCAAAATCCGAAAAATGGAAGTTTATGAGCCGGGTCCCAGAATGTGGTCAATGCCTTCAGGATGTCTCCCCTCGGGTTGATTTTTAGCAGCCCGGTAAGTCCTCCTAAATGCGTGTTTACCCTGGTTCGTCCTGCTTCCCCCAGGTCATTCCACCACAGGTGTAGCTTCAAGGGAATTTTGTTCAAGAATGTTATCATGCTCATTCTGCACATTTATTAAGGTGAGTTAGCATTTCAAAAATTGTTTTCCTGATAAGATATCAAAACTGTCCTCTTCTTTTATGCCAATTCTTTTCTAAGACCGGGGACCGGCTTTGCAAATATGGCCTTTTGGTACTTCTGAAGGAAGGTTTTCAGGCTGTGCTCGATCGCCGACCAAAACAAGATTTAGGTTGCCATTTGTGTGGAATTAGCCTTTCGACATCCCTTGCGGTAAAGTTTGGCTATTTCTGGCAATAATGGCATCATCGAGTTTATTTTGAAAGAAAAATGAATAAAACGGACAGTTGTTTTTCTTGTTTTGGTTGTTTTTTGCAAAAAGGAGGTTGGACCCGATGGGGGTTGCCTACATTTCTCGCTCATGTCGAGAATCAACCCAGCGTAGTTCGGGCGAAATAATTTATCAAAATCAAAACTTTAAATAACCTCATGTTGTTTTTTTCTTCTCTTTTTTCTCTTTTTTCTTTTTATTCCTTTTTCTCTTTTTTTTTTTTTAAAATCTGGCGGCATTTCGATGCTATGTTAAGCATTGGTTTTACAGGTGATCACCCTAGCACTACTATTTTCTCAATTTATTCTCTTTGCTTGCAAGCCGGTCAACATGAGAATCCAAGGCAAATGAATGCACAAGTAGCACATAAAATGCATCAGGATGGTCTTTTATTTCATGGCACCTGTCCTAGACGGACCCAACCCCTGTGTTGAGTCTCCTAAGTCAAATGCATTATGCAAATAAACGCTCCTACTAGGGATCCGGCGTGAGTTTTTGTTATACTAAGATTAGAACCTCGGTACAGGGTCTAGACAGTGTATCCGAGCGGACGACTCGAGTCGAGGAGTGGGCTACATACCGGGAACCAAAAGGCCATCCGGCTTAGTAACTTTTCCGGCATCTTTCTTATTTCAGGGTAAGACACTAACAATATAGGGAGTCTCAACCAATAGGCACATCCCTGGAGGTGAGAAGTGAAGGGTTTCGTAGCAGTTTATATATACAGTGCAGATTCAATTATGTTAGGTATTTTTCTTTTTTTTTTTAGAAAGAATCAATTGATATAATTCTAAGTACCTTACACATTAATGTTAAGTTGATAATAACTCTACATTTAGTACAAGCTCTGTATCTGACCTTATTTGCAAATAATATACATTAATATAGGTATCATTTAGATATGGTAGGTATTCTTTTTTAAGAAAGAATTAATTAGATATGAATATTTTGTATCTTACATCTATATTATATTAAAGAAAATAGATAAAAAAATTCATAAAATAATCAAAGAGAAATATTTTAAATTTAAACAAAAAATGTTCTCTTTTGAGAACATGTTGGACGTTAGATTTTGTGTATAGCTTACATATGGTAGGAATTTTTTTTAATAAAGACTTTATTAAATAAATATTTTGTATCTTACATCTATCTATATTATATTAAAGAAAATACTTTGTTAGTATCTTTAATTTAATTATGGTAGGTATTCTTTTTTTATAAAAAATCAATTAATATAATTTTATGTACATTACACATTAATGTTAAGTTGAAATAATAATTCTATATTTAGTACAAGCTTTGTATCTGACCTTATTTGTGAAAAATATACATTAATATATGTATCATTTAGACATAGTAAGTATTCTTTTTTAATAAAGAATTAATTAGATATAAATATTTGTATATAAATAAATATTTTGTATCTTACATCTATATTATATTGAATAACATAGATGAAAAATTCAAAAAATAATCAAAACCAAATATTTTAAAATTTAAACAAAATGAGAACATTGTTGGACGTTAGATTTTGTGTATAGTTTACTTATGGTAGTAATTACTTTTTAATAAAGACTTAATTAAATAAATATTTTGTATCTTACATGTATCTATATTATATTAAAGAAAATATTGTGTTAGAAACTTTAATTCAATTATGGTAGGTATATTTTTGAGAAAGAATCAATTAATATAATTTTAAGTACCTTACACATTAATTTTAAGTTAAAATAATAATTCTACATTTAATACAAGCTTTGTATCTGACCTTATTTATGAACAATATACATTAATATAGGTATCATTTGGATATGGTAGATATTCTTTTTTAAGAAATAATTAAATAGATATAAATATTTTGTATCTTACATCTATATTATATTAAATAAAATAGATGAAAAAATTCATAAAATAATCAAAGACAAAAATTTAAAATTTAAACAAAAAATGTTCTCTTTTGAGAACATGTTGGACGTTAGATTTTGTGTATAGTTTACTTGTGTTATGAATTATTTCTTAAGAAAGACTTCATTAAATAAATACTTTGTATCTTACATCTATCTATATGGTATTAAAGAAAATATTTTGTTAGTATCTTTAATTCAATTATGGTAGATATTCTTTTTTGAGGAAGAATTAATTAATATAATTAAGTACATTACACATTAATGTTAAGTTGAAATAATAATTCTACATTTAGTACAAGCTTTGTATCTGACCTTATTTGCGAAAAATACACATTAATATAGGTACCATTTAGATGTGGTAGGTGTTCTTTTTTAAGAAAGAATTAATTAGATATAAATATTTTGTATCTTACATCTATATTATATTATATAAAATAGATGAAAAAATTCATAAAATAATCAAAGCTTAATATTTTAAAATTTAAACAAAAAATGTTCTCTTTTGAGAACATGTTGGACGTTAGATTTTGTGTATAGTTTACCTATGGTAGGAATTATTTTTTAAGAAAGACTTAGTTAAATAAATATTTTGTATCTTACATCTATCTATATTATACGAAAGAAAATATTTTGTTAGTAACTTTAATTCAATTATAGTTGTCACACTTCCTTTTGACTATTCACAACCCGGCGAAGGGCGTAGATAAGGGAGTATTTTCCAATTAAAGGACAATTGAGACGAGATTCAATTATTTAAGAGAATTTTCAGAGTCGTCACTTGGGAAATTTATGGTGTCCTAAGTCACCGGTTAGAATTCTGAATCGAGGAAAAGAATATTTACAGTTTGCGAACAAGAAATTCGAGGAAGGAATTCTGTTAACCCGGGAGGAGGTGTTAGATATTTCCGGGTTCCGTGATTCTAGCATGGTGGCTCAACTGTTATGTTTAGCTTACATTTACTGATTTTAGAACATGTTTTAACTTATGTGTTTTTTAACTTTAAACCACTTTTATTATTATTTTAAAGAGAATTGAAACGTCGTTAGAACACGCCTCAAACTAGGTCACATAAATGCACCCGTGAATTTTAACACATTCTAACTTTTTTGAGATTTGGATTTGGGTCACATTAATGCGCACCCGAATTTAGGAAGGTATTTCATTAATAAATTTGTGCCTATAGCAACTACGTCTTTAGAAATTCGTGAAAGGCCGTGAAATTCGCTAATCGGCTCTTTCAATTTTCTAAGTGTTTTTATTGAATTAAGGAGCCTCGTAGTGTTTGATTAGATGAACGTGGCTCACTTTATTTTATAAGGACATCCTAAAGCATATTAAGTTTTCTATTATTCTTTACATCTAGAAGTGTCCTAAGGTTTTATACAGGA
The DNA here is from genome assembly GCA_034376525.1 of Nicotiana benthamiana. Classification (NCBI taxonomy): domain Eukaryota; kingdom Viridiplantae; phylum Streptophyta; class Magnoliopsida; order Solanales; family Solanaceae; genus Nicotiana; species Nicotiana benthamiana. Next base: position 46,167,559 of record CM067326.1, read on the forward strand.
ATAACATGCTTGGAACTTCAATATTTGTATTTCAACCTCATTTGCGACTGATTTGGGCTTCATTTTAGCCAGCCCAGGAGCCTGCATTGTATATACCACATCTGGCAGCTATTGGGCTTCTCAATTGGGCTCAGAAACACTGGACTAACGAGTCCATTATGGGGGAATGTATTGAAACTTAAACGAATTAAAACACTACAAAATGTTTTGACATTTGGATAGTTATCAAGGTATGAGTTATAAATTAACAAGTAATGCAATACGGAGCTGGGTATCCAACGTTTTTTTGTTTTCTATTGTTTGAATCAAAAGTACTTTTTTCGATTTTCATTTTTTTCTCAAACACATGATAGTTAAGCTTACACAACCAAATCTTCTAAAATTTACAGAAAACACTGGTTTTAAAATTATCAAGCTATCTTACACTAACATCTTCTTCTAAATCCAATTTCTAGATAAAATAGGAAACAAAACACCTAAACTGACCATACCACTAGTTAACCATACTATTATGTGCATATTCAAAAAATCAGTCCGAACGTCCAATTATTACAAGGAAATTACATATATCATGAGGTATATTAAAACTAAAGGAAGAGAAAACAAGATGGTGGTTCGAAGAGAAAAAAATGAACATGGATCTTCAAACTAGGGAGTATATTCAATTCAATCTCCATACATCAATAGACATCAAAATGTACCTGGAATTCAGCAAGGAAGAGCCTATGAGTAAATGAAAGCAACTAGCAAGCAAGCAACAACCAATCGACCAGTAAACACCCAGAATTCAAGAAGACTTTTGAGACAAGCAAAATTCAATTGGAATAGAACAATACTAATGATTTTCTGAAGAATGTGGAGGAAATAATATGTATCTTTTGTATTCTAATTCACTATAAAGCTTTAAAGAAAATTCTGCTCGAAAATATGTCCAAAACAATCTCTCCCAAATGTTCATATTGCCCCCCCCCCCCCCTTTATAGTTGAAGCCTTAGGGAAATACCCATTTCCTTGTTTTCCTTTTAGTCCCTTATTCAAATTTCAATTTTACCTAAATAGTCCTAGTTTTCTGACTTGTGCCTCAAGTTTTGAGGCAAAAATTATGCTTAAGTCCCTCACTAGAATGTTCTAGGGGCTGTTGCATGATTCTTTAGGTTCAAATACCATATATACCCTTATCCCTTTTCCTAATTAACTACCTAAGTTTTTTACCATTGGTTTTCATTTGGTTTGGTCAAATCTGACCCTGGTCAATTGCATTCAAGTTATGGTCAAATTCATGGTCTGGACTACAAGCTTAATTCAAAATTTTAAGAACTAGCCAATACAACTCAGTTTTCAAACAAATATCCTAATGTGGACTATTCAGCAACAATTAACATTCAGGATCATATGAATGTTCAATGCATTTTTTCTCTCAAAAACCAATGAATCAAAGCGACCAGGAGAGGAAACAAATCAACTAATGCAGGACTTACGAAAATAACCTAATTTAAACACTCAGTAAAACTTAAAAGCAAGAACTGAGTAACAGAGATTGAATACCCAGGATATACATGAACAAAACCAAGAAATTAAAAGCTAATACCAATAGTTAAAAATTCAGGAAGAACAAATTAGCCTAATATATGCAAATATTGAAAATAAAAGTTACTAAAGAACTATGACGGGTATGAAACTCTTTATGATAAAAACAACTCCTCAGAATCATGACACAGTACAAGTAGGATCCAAAAGATAAACATTTACCAAAATCAATCATGATCTCAGGGGTGAAACAAATGTAAATCAAGAGACAAGGATCAATAACCATTCAGAGTTTCAGAGGTAAAGCAAGTGACAAATCAGGAGGCAGAGATCAACAAATTATGCAAAATTTCAGAGTCAAGAGGCAAAGATCAACTAGTAATGTAAAATTCATAGTCGAGAGGCAAAAATCAATTAGTCATGTAAAATTCAGAGTCAAGAGGCAAAATCAACTAGCCATGTAAAATTAGAGTCAAGAGGAAAAATCAACTAGTCATGTAAAACTTCATAGGTGAAACAACTCAGAAGATTATAGAAGATGAATGAATTCACCAGTGACACCCAAAGGAACCACAAAATATAACAAGCATATTTCAGATAGAAAAAACAAGCAATTAAAGAAGAGACCTATACAAAATTGAAAACAGAATACTTAGCTTTTTGCGCATGCAACCCAAAATTTGGAATCTTTTCTAGTTCCATGAGCTTATGACCTCTTCTTGGTAGGTTTTAAAACCTTTGAGGCATTTGGCCTTGAGTATCGGAGAGGGCCAAGGGTTCAGAAAGGGGGTTTTGTGATTCTGAGACCAAGTGAGGTCTCAGATCAGATTTTTTCTTGTGGTTAGTTGTGTTTGAGGGCTGTGGGTGGTAGGGTTAGGGAAATGGACCGAAGGAGATCACCTGAGGCCAGTTTGGCAGGATTCCAATGAGGTTAGGTTTTAGGGTAAATTTTGACTCAATATTCATGCCGTTTCATTTGGATTCGAAGGGTATGGTATGGCTGGTTGGAAAGAGGGGGAAGAGGTGTTTCAAGGGTGTTGTTTTGGATAGGTTTAGAATTGGGTCGCCGGAGACGGTGGTTCCGACGAGTCTTCTTTTGGAAATATTCGAGAAGACCGGGACTTATTCGAGGGAAACTAATCACAGCACGGGGAAGAGGGGGTCTTGGTTGTCTTGTGTTGTAAATTTGGGGAGGTTTGGCGACCGGCTGCCGCCGTGAGGCGATTTCTGGCGGCGGCGTTAGGGTGGTTGATGGGTGGTCAACGGCGGTCTCATGGAGGAGATAGGGTGGTGTTACAGTGGCGTGTTTTGTACGAGGAAGGTGACACTTTGTCTCTGAAATTGTAGAAACGTTTGGACATATTTATGTAATTTTGGGAATGATCCAGTGCCGTTAGATGGCCTGAGATAAGTGGTTGTGATGGCTTGTCCCTGAAAGGGTGTTGTTTGGGGCGTTTGTGTGTGGACTAGGTCGGGGACCCTATTTTTGGCTGGGTGCTGGTGTTCCTTTACATGGTACAAGCATTTGGGCCACCCAGGTCTGGCCCAATTGTGGCCAGCCTGGGTGGTTATATATATATATATATATATATATATATATATATATATATATATATATATATTGTTTTCTTCTCTTTTTGTTTTATTTAATTCCAAATTACATTTTAAATTCCTAATTAACCTAATAATTGTCTATTTATGCAAAACAAACAATAAAATGCAACAAAAAAAATTAAAACGCCAGAAATACTATTTATATATTTTAATGAATTTTATATTTGTAAAAATAATCCTAATTAACAATTATTTTAGCAAAAACATGAAATTAAATCCTAAAGATTTTAAGCATGCATTAATGAAAACACACTGGCACATGTAATTAAATCCTAAAATTAAATCCTAAAACAAATATTAAAAGAAAAATCCTAAAACTGAGAATCCTGTAGGAGTCGACTTAACAAGGCAAAAATCACATGCTTACAATGGTGTATATTCGTTTTTTTAGAAAGAATCAATTAATATAATTTTAAGTACATTACACATTAATGTTAAGTTGAAATAATAATTCTACATTTAGTACAAGCTTTGTATCTGACCTTATTTGCGAACAATATATATTAATATATGTATAATTTAGATATGGTAGGTATTCATTTTTAAGAAAGAATTAATTAAATATAAATATTTTGTATCTAAATAAATATTTTGTATCTTACATATATATTATATAATAGATGGAAAAATTCATAAAATAATCAAAGCCAAATATTTTAAAATTTAAACAAAAAATGTTCTCTTTTGAGAATATATTGGACGTTAGATTTTGTATATAGTTTACTTATGGTAGGAATTATTTTTTTAAGGATGATTTAATTAAATAAATATTTTGTATCTTACATCTATCTATATTATATTAAAGAAAATATTTTGTTACTATCTTTAATTCAATTATGGTAGGTATTGTTTTTGAGAAAGAATCAATTTAATATACTTTTAAGTACATTACACATTAATGTTAAGTTGAAATAATAATTCTACATTTAGTACAAGCTTTGTATCTGACCTTATTTGCGAACAATATACATTAATATTGGTATCATTTAAATGAACAACATGTCATATTCTCTGATGCTAATCTGATTGATGATCTTTCCAGTAGACTCACTGTAAGGAAATCGATATTTTTAAGTTGGTTTGAGACAAATAAAACATCTTCTGAAGCAAGAGAACTAACTTATACAGAATTTCTCCTTAAGTTTATGTGGAAACCAAAGTTGAAAAGATGTGAGAAAAGAAAAACTTCTGTATGTTCAACTGGAAGGATTTTCTTTGTTTCGCCCAGAACTGGCGAGCTATACTACCTCAGGTTGTTGTTGAATGTCATTAAAGGCCCAAAATGTTATGAAGATCTTAAAAGAATCAACAATTATGATCATCATACAATTAGAGACGCATGTTTTGCACTTGATTTTATTGATGATGACAAAGAATATGTGGATTGTATAAAGGAGGCAAGTAGCTAGGATATGCCATCGTATCTTAAGCAATTATTTTCTATGTTGTTGTTGTCGAATTCGATGTCACGACCATAAAATGTTTGGCAAGCAACATGGCAATTATTATCAGAAGATATCCTCCATGAAGAAAGAGTCTTATTGGATAATCCTGGTATGTTCAAACTTATATTTTCAGTTATAATTTTTTTTTACATAATTTCAGTATGCATACAAGAACATAAATAGATTATTCAATTGTATATAATATAATTATATACTTATAAAGAGGAAACTAATCTACACAAATTCTAGCGAAAAAATCATTCCAACAATCTTGCTCATATCATATATGTTTGTACTTAATTCTTTATAATATAGATTCTATCATTTATAACTTTTATGTTTAAGATAATATGGAGTTTCACAATATAGCATTCTAAGTTCTTTGTTGTATAAATCATTATAATGGTAGTGACTAACCTAACTAAAAAGCTAAATTAAATGTACCTTATTTGTGTAATCATGTAATATATTTTTTATATTCTTGTTATTTAAATTTTATAATTATTTTTGTTGTTTCAGATGAAGAGATAACAAATGATGAATTGAAAAATAGTTGTTCACAAAAGTTGGAAAAAGTTCTGAAAACCTGTGGAAGAAGTTGTCATGATTTTCCAACAATACCAAGATCTCTTTACAATGGGAAAGAAGTTGACCATAGCAATAGGTTTAATCCATGATGAATTGCATTATAATCGTCGTTCTCAATTAGAGGAACATCAACAATTATTAATGAATTTGACAGTTGAACAAAAGTGGTTTATGATAAAATTATGAGGGCAGTGAATGAAGCCAAAGGTGGATTCTTCTTTTTGTATGGTTATGGAGGAACTGGAAAGACTTTTATTTGGAAGACTCTGTCTACTGGCGTACGATCTAGAGGAGACATCGTGTTAACTGTTGCATCAAGTGGAATTGCATCTCTTCTGTTACCAGGTGGTAGAACAGCTCATTCGAGATTTGCAATCCCTCTTAATCCAATTGAAGATTCAACATGCAGTATAAAGCAAGGTAGTCCTCTAGCAAATTTTATTATAAAGACAAAGTTTATTATTTGGGATGAGGCACCAATGATGCATAAATATTATTTTGAAGCTCTTGATTAAACTCTTAGAGATATTCTTAGATTTAAAGACACATCCAGTGCTGATAAACCTTTTGGTGGTAAAACAGTTGTTCTTGGTGGCGACTTCAGAAAAATTTTGCATGTCATTGCAAAAGGATCTAGGCAAGATATTATTAATGCTACTCTTAGTTCTTCGTATTTGTGGGCCCAATGTGAAGTTTTAAATCTAACAAAGAATATGAGGATACAAAGAGATCAGTTAGATGCACATTTGGATAAGGTAAAATTATTTTCTAAGTGGATTTTAGCAATCAGTGATAGAAGGATTGGGAGTTCCATTGATTGCATTGAGAATTTCCAAATCCCCGATGATCTTCTCATAAATAATTATGATGATCCAATATCGGTAATTGTTGAAAGTACATATCCAGATTTCTTTAATCATTCTAGTGACATTGATTACCTCCAACAAAGAGCAATTCTTGCTTCGACTGTTGATATGGTGGAGACGATCAGTAAATATATGGTTTCACTCAATCATAATCCTGAAAAGACATATTTGAGTTTTTATACAGTATGTATGTCTGATCATTCTTTTTCAGCTTTGGAGCACGTCCATACGCCCGAACTCCCAAATAGTATTAAATGTTCTGGAATTCCAAATCACTCTATTACTTTGAATGTTGGTGTTTTTGTGATGTTGCTGAGAAATATAGACCAGTCAACAAGATTGTGTAATAACACGAGGTTGATCATCACAAGACTTGATCGAGTTATTGAAGCCAAGGTTTTATCGGGTAATATGGCTGGACAAAAAGTGTTTATTCCGAGAATGACGTTGATGCCATCAGATGCAAGAATACCTTATAAGTTTCATCGAAGATAATTTCCAATTGTTGTATCTTTTGCCATGACAATTAATAAAAATCAAGGCCAGTCATTGTCTCATGTGGGATTATATTTGAAGAAGCCAGTATTTACTTATGGACAACTGTGTGTTGCTCTTTCACGCGTGACGAGTAGAAAAAGGTTTAAAATTTTAGTTTATGATGATATTGGCCAAATAACAAATGAAGCTAGAAATGTGGTGTATAAAAAATTTTTTTGTAATTTGATTTGAGATGAATCTAGACATGATAAAATTATCAGGTATTTATTATTATTTTTCCAATAAATATATATGTCATTGTTGTTTGACGGGAGGGATATAAAACTAGGTTCAGCAACACAACAGAGGATATCAAGATATCTTCATAACTGCAATTTTTGAGTTATTACATTTTCTTGTGTTAGGGGGTTGAGAACTACTAGCTCTGTGTATAGAAAGTTAATTCAATAGTTTTTCTGTGAAGAACTACCGTGAAGCTCCAATGTGTGTTAACTTCTGTTAGAGCTAAGTATAAGAAAAATACTTAATCATGTAAATCTCTTAAAGCTATGTTGCACTCTCAATTATTTTTACTGTTCATGTCATTCTACATTGCTAGAAAGACTTCTTTTACTTTTCTCGTTATATAAATATGCCCCAAATATTTTCTTTATCATCTGCTTAGTGAAACATTATGTCGGGACTATCTGTTGTTTGTTGTGACTATTATAGGTTTTGATTGAGCAATAGTTGTATCGATATACTTTTTTAATATTTTACTGGATATGATTGATACTTTAGTTATTGTGTGTAGGTTATGGTTGAAGGCTTTTCTATTTTTGTTGTTAAGATATAGGCTTTGACTGAAATACTATTCTGTTTGTAACAGACCACAATGAGGGGTTGGAGGATGTGTGATGTGGAGTTTCAACCGTACTTTGTGCTTGGTGACTTATGGGAGTCTTTTAGAGAATGGAGTGCATATGAAACTGAATTTCCAATAATATTGAATGAAGGTGATAATGTAGTTCGGTATCTATGTTCCCTATTCGTTCCTTGATTATCATTTATATACAGATTAAAAAGTATAGTATTCATGGATTTTCTAACAATATCGCAAATATTTAAGTTATTGAAATACATGAAGCTCAGATCAACTGGGAACTCCGATGTAATATCGAAATTTCCATTGGCAGCATTAGCATCTCCCATGGTTTCAGCAGTAGCATAAACCCAATTTGGTGCTATTTTAGTTCCAAAATTATTATTGGAAATATTTAGGCTTTGTAAGTAATTATTATTTGTTTTTACATGAAGTGCTGACACACAGTAATTGTGGCACTATTGCAAAATTATGTCTAATACTCTTGGTTAAATTATCAGCACTCAGTTAGGTAAAAATGGTTAGTGATATACTTTTCCCATTATATAAAGATGCCCCAAAATAAAATACTTAGCCGTAAAATAAGATACAAGTGCCAACATCACAGGGTTGGGATATTACAGTAAAAAAAGAAAACTAGTTATCCACTATGAGATTTGAGAAATGATTTCATCTCTTGCTTCTTAATTAAGATCTAATAATTATTTATAATTTTTATAGAAAAGGTTTAATTTTAAAATTATTTACACATAATTCAAATAATTCAAATCAAATATAATTTATATCGCACACCACACAAGTACTAAAACTAGTTTTAATTAAAACTGAATAATAAATTCATACAATTCTTTATCTCCTTAAGTGAAATACCATATATACATATGATATTTTAAGGAGTAATTATGTTCCAGTATATATTTTCCTTATTCATGTTGATTTTGTGAAATTCTTTACACATTTGACCATTAAAGAAGGAAAGCTATAATCGTAGGATCAAATTGGCCAATTAAATCATAGGAAAATGGCATAATACATAAATAGACCTCAAGCTGGCAAATATACCTTCTAACTTTTAGATGTGTACAAGTAGATATCTCAACTTGTCTCTACTTTATAGTTAAATATTCCAACATACAAAATAATTATTTAAACACCTCTAAAATTTACGTGCCACGTCACCGTTTGTGTTAAGTGTTTAACTTTATATAAATTGAGGTGCTTACTTGTGTACATTTGAAGTTGACAGGTATATTTGACAGCAGAGACCAAATTTGAGGGCCTATTCGTATATTACGCCTTTCAAAACCCAAAACCGACTTGTTTTCGGAATAAAACGTAACATCCCACCTTATAAATAGCAGCAGCACCTATAAAAAAACGCTCTAGCTTCTCTCTATTCTAGAGAGAGAAAGCTTGAGAACTTTACTCCAATGACTTACATCCTTCATTTTCTGTGATTTCATCTTATATATAATCCCAAAAGAACGTATTTCCTCTCATAAACAATTCCAAACTGGTTTTTCATCCTTGCTTATAACATTTTAATCCAGATCTTAAATCAAAAATTAGGTTTACTGTAGCAGTGTCTTCTTCAGCATAATCTGGATTATCTAAGCTCTTCTTTAGTATTTAATTGTTCAGTTTTTCATTAAATCGTTCAAGCTGCTGCATTTTGTTCTAACAAACTATCAAGATCTTCTAATCTCAGTTTTTCACAGTTCTTAATCTCATTAGCAAACAGATTCTTGCAGGTTTGATATTTCTTTGGGGTCGTTCATGTCCGCCATGGCTGGCGACCAGTCATCTCCAATGGCTGGTCCGCCCTCTCAAGAGACTTCTCCTATCCCTAAAAACACCTCAACTATACCCAAACCTTTAGATTATTCAAATATACTAAAACCAGCCACAATCAACACTCCAGTCCAAGGTCTATGGAACGTCGAGCCTATTACGATGCGCCGACCAGTTTTACAAGGACATCCGATGGTACACTTCACTGAAACCGAGGTAGATCGAATGAACAAGATTGAAAATCTTCATTATGCTGTCATATGCAAATTTTCATATGGTTTGCCCGAGCTTAATGAATTACGTCAAATTATCTTGATTCAATATGGTATTAAAGGAGAGTGTACTATTGGTCACCTTCGTGACAAACATGTATTGATAAGATTGATGTTATGGCAAGATTTTGTGGCTTTCTCATCAAAGAACGTTTATTACATAAAAGACAGGGCAGGGAATGAATACCAATTGAGAACTTTGATATATGATTCAAAATTCAAAGTTGATGAGGAAACACCTAAGTTATGGCTTGGATTTCTTTTCCAAATTTACTACCAACTTATTTTACAAAAGAATGTCTGTTTTCTTTGGCCTATGCAGTAGGAAAGCCAATACATCTTGATTTGGCTACTGTTAACAAGACAAGGCCAAGTTGTACACGTGTTAAGGTGTTAGTTGATTTATTAACTGATTTACCTAAAAAAGTGCGAATGGATATTGTTAATGGGCCAACAAGGAAAGTGAGGACTGAGTGGGTGACTATTAAATACGATTACCTACCAAAATACTGCAAAGAATGCAAGTTACAAGGACATGACAACTTTGAATGTTGGAGAATTAATCCGGAGTTAAGGGAAAAGAGAATTGTCCATCAACAAGACTGTGTTGAAACTGCGCAACAACGCAATAAGAAACCTGCAAAACATGATGTTCCCATAATGACTCTTACCAGCGGCAAGGTAATTGGTAATGTAGGCTCTCAATGGAAGGAAGTCCGCGACAATAGGGTTCTTAACAAAGAAAAACAAACTGAAGTTTCTGCTGCACAAGGTAAAGAAATAGTTCTTGGTAACAATTTCAATGTCAAAAAACAAATCCAAACTACCAACCAATTTGCAGTGTTACAAAAGGAAAATAATGAGGATAATGTAGGTAACCAACTGCCAGTTGTAGAGGAATCTCCAGTTCAAAAATCCAAAAGCAACAATGAGATTCAACAAAACGTTGTGGAAAATGTTTTAAAGGAACAAGAATTTTATGCTTCAACTACACAAATGGTACAAAAGATAACTTCTCCTAGCTCTTCCAAAAGACAACTAGCCAACACTCAACCAAAGAAACTAATCCATGCAGACCTTCACTCAATCAGAAAGCAAAAAGAAATCTTGACCACAATAGGGAATCAACCAGTTAGTGTACAACAAGAGTTGGGGAAAGAGCAGCATCTTCACAATTACTCAACTTCCCAATGGGTTCAGGCAGTTTTCAAATATAATGCAGTTCAGGTCAATACCTTATGTCAAGATATTCCTTCATAGAACACAAAAGATGAGCAAAAATTAGCAAACAACAAAGAAAATGAATTTGTAGAAGATGCAGATTTTGACAAATTCAGAGCCAATGAAAAAGAAAAATGGGCAACAGGGAAATTATGGCTCAACCAAACAGAGGAAGTCTTAGAAGATGGTCAGATTCCAGATATGATGCATAGTGATGATGAAATTGGAGGAAATGAATTGAAAAATGAGGACCAAAGGGTTAATGGTAATGTCAATGCAAATGATATACAATTCATAAGGGAATGTGCAAATACAGTAGCAGAAAAGTCATCAGAGGGAAACATCAATATCAAAGATCATGGAGGGACTTTGCATATTGATGAAATTCAAGTATTGAATGAAGTAGAAAATGCAGATACAAATCAAGAGCAAATTTTAGAAAAAATCCAAGAGTACAGAGTGCAAGTCCATGCAAGAAGTGCTGTAACATTAAACACAATGAAGGGAGTAGCATGAAGTATTATTCTTTCGAACAATACTCGGTCTTTCACCAATAATCATGAAGAAATTGCTGCTGAAGTTTCCAATCAGGAAAATAATGCTGACCTTACCAATCAGCGATATGATGTTTTCACATCAAAAGAACCAGTAGAAACACATGACCTAGCTGCCCATGCAGAACTTAGAGATGTAGAAAAAAGTAACAGTCAAAAGAGAATTCAAATGTACATGTCACTGGAGTACAAACAAGGAGTACACTGTCCAAACACAAAAACATTTAATGAATGCCATTATATGGAATGTGAGGTCAGTAAGCACAATGCAAGCATTTCAAATACTGATTACAATGCATCGGAAACATCAATTTCAGTTCGTAGGAATCATTGAACCTATGCAGCAGTCTCACAAAATGGAGAGGTATAAAGCAAGAATTGGTTTGGCTCAGGTAGTGGTGAATGTTTCAAACAAGATTTGGGCTTTTATTGATGAAATTTTTGCAGTTACTATTCTCTATTACATGACTCAACAACTGACTTTGAGATTGATGAACAATGAAACACATGCAGAGCTCATCCTTACGCTAGTCTACGCCAAATGTGATCGCATTGAAAGAATTGATCTCTGGAATTCTTTGTATGTAATGGCATCACATATGACAGTTCCATGGCTGGTTGGAGGTGACATTAATGTGATATTGGACGAGGAGGAGAAGTATGGAGGCTTACCAGTTTCTCTCCTTGAAGTAGATGACTTTAGGCATTGCATAAATTCCTGCTCTTTGAACGATTTGGGTTTTAAAGGAAGCATATTTACATGGTGGAACGGAAGATCAGAAGAGGACTGTATTTTCAAAAGATTGGATAGATGTTTAGGCAATGACGAATTGCAACAAACCTTTCCTGGGTTGGAGGTAACTCACCTGTCCAAAATCGGCTCTAATCATTGCCCGATGCTGCTGAAATGTGATATAAAAACTCCCCCCAATTAAGAAGTCCTTCAGATTTCTTAATTTTTGGACAAATCATGAATCTTTTAAAGATGTAGTGAAGGAGAATTGGAATGCTGATTTTAGCGCTAAACCCTTTCTGCATTTTTAACTACAAGTTAAAGAAGCTTAAACATGCACTATCTACCTGGAGCAGAGCTACATATGGGGAAATTTTCCAGAAGATTGCAAGTCTTGAGGAGGTGGTCCTGGTTCATGAAATTTTTTTTGAAGTTAATCCTACACAGATAAACAGACAGATTACGACTGGTCCAAGCTGAAATGCTTACGTATCTTGCTTTAGAAGAACAATTTTGGAGACAAAAAAGCAGGAATGTTATGGTTAAAAGATGGTGATAGAAACACACAATTTTTCCATGCTCAAGTTAATGGGAGAAGGAAGAGACTGAAATTAACAAGGATCCAGAATAGCCTTGGTAACTGGATTGAAGAAGATCACGTAATAGCAGAAGAAGCTAACATTTTACAAGGAACTATTTACTGAGAGTTCACTTCCTTATGCTTTTGATATTCTAAACCAAGTACCTTCAATGGTATATAATGATCAACATGAGAGATTGATGGCTTTGCCTTCTAATGAGGAAGTGAAGAAAGCAGTCATGGGGCTGAATGAGACGCAGCAGGCGGTCCGGATGGTTTCATAGGAGCCTTTTACCAAACATGTTGGGAAATCATTGAAGAAGATGTAGTCGGCATGGTCAAGTCTTTTTTCTGGGATCACCAGTTGCCTAAGAGTGTTACGCACACAAACCTGGTTTTATTACCAAAGAAAAAGGAAGTGACTACCTTTGCAGACATGAGACCAATCAGTCTTAGCAACTTTGTTAACAAGATTTTCTCGCGGGTCATTCATGAAAGGTTGGTTGAATTGTTACCAAGCAAAATCTCAGAGGAACAGGCAGGTTTTGTGAAGGGAAGAAACATCATTGAGAATGTTCTGCTAACTCAAGAAATCATTAAGGATATCAGGTTAAGAACAAAAGCAGGTCCAAACGTTGTGATAAAGCTAGACATATCAAAAGTTTATGATAGGTTATCATGGCTATTCCTGACTAAACTGCTAAGGAAGATGGGATTTCCTGAAGATTTTATTGGCTTGATTTATGACTTGATTGGGAATAATTGGTACTTTATTCTTATAAATGGTCAGCCAAATATTTTTTTTCAAATCATCTAGGGGAGTTAAGCATGGAGACCCTCTGTCACCTACCCGACTCATTATAACAACAGAAGCACTGTCTCGAGGTTTGAACTCACTGCATACTAACCTATATTTCTGTGGATTTGGACTTCCAAAATGGAGCCCAAAAATAAACCACCTGGCATATGCGGATGATACAATCATTTTCTGCTCATATGATGCAACCTCATTGAGACTTGTGATGGAGGTTCTGCAAGCTTATGAATCAGCATTTGGTCAACTGGTAAACAAAGCCAAATCAGCCATATATATGCATCATTCAACAAATAATGAGGTGATTAACAAGGTGGAAATAATTACTGGCATAGGAAAACAATGTTTCCCAATGACCTACCTTGGATGTCCTATTTTTTATTCCAGAAGAAGGAGTGATTACTACCAGGGATTAATTACAAAGGTAATGGACAAACTGCAGGCATGGAAAGCCAAACTCCTTTCTGTAGGAGGCAGGGCTGTATTGATCGCAAATGTTCTGCAAAGTATCCCAATTCATATGTTGTCAGCAGTTAATCCTCCAAGCTATGTGATCAACAAATTACATAGCATTTTTTCAAAATTTTTCTGGAGTAGCAATGTGGGAGGAAGCTCAAGACATTGTTCATCATGGACTAACCTGTGTATGCCCTATGAGGAAGGGGTATAGGTTTCAAATCCCTTCATGATGTATCCAAGGCACTATTTTGCAAATTCTGGTGGAATTTTAGGACAAAACCCAGTTTATGGAGTGCTTTTATGTGTCAAAAGTATTGCAAGAAATTAAATCTTGTAATTGTACCATGGATGGGTGGATCCCACATTTGGAGGAAAATCCTTCAATGCAGGGACTTGATTGAGCATCAAATCTATTGGAAATTGAGAATGGGCTTGGCTCTATTCTGGTTCGATAATTGGACCGAGATGGGAGCCTTTTATTTCCAAATGCCTGCACAGTTTGTCGTTGATGAAGACATTCACAATGTCAATAATATGGTTGATAATGGTATATGTAACTTGGAAAAATTATATCAAACTTTACCTGAAGAGTGGGCTAACCACATAGTGCAGAATATTAGACCTCCAAAAGAATGTGCAGAGTTAGATACACCATTCTGGATGCTTGAAGCAAGGGGACATTTTTCACTAAAAACTGCATGGAATTACTTGCAAAGAAGAGAAATTCCAAGGATAGCTTACAATATGATATGGGTCAAAGGCTTACCATTCAAGATATCTTTCTTCCTGTGGAAGGTGTGGAAAGCAAAGCTGCCACTTGATGATTTCTTGCGTAGAATAGGATACTCTACCGCATCTAAATGTTGGTGCTGTGCTGAGCCTAAGGAGGAGACTTTAGTACATTTATTCTTCACATCAAATACAGCTAGGAGTGTTTGGAGTTACTTCCTCACGAGAGCAGGAATTCAATTAGAAGGGTTGTCATTTCAACAAGCAATTACAAAGTGCTGGACGACATCAGTTATACCTAGATTGAAGTCAGTTTTGCAAGCTTTACCTGCATGTATTGTATGGGAGTTATAGAAGAGAAGAAATAGCTTGAAATATGGAGAAGCAGTGTCAATAAGAAGAGTTATCACCAAGTTTCATCAACGCTGCAGTCACTAGTACAACTGAAAAAACCAGGACTTCATGTGCCTCACAACTGGATCGACTTACTGACAATGATGGAGCAATATACACCTTGACTGAAGTTCGATAAAGTGCTATGGGAATTTCCCCCAAGAGGATGGATAAAAGTGAATACTGATGGAGCATGCAGTAGGAACCTAGGGAGAAGTTCAATTGGTTTTTGTTTTGAGGGATGAGATAGGTGATTTGATATATGCAGAAGGAAGAGAAATTAAGGAGGGTTCTAACAATGAAGCTGAGGTAACAACAATAGTAGATGCAATGAGAATGTGCAAAACAATGAACCTCAATAATGTTTGGCTTCAGACAGATTCAATGATGCTTCAAAAGATAATAGATGGACAATGGAAACCGCCATGGAATATTATGGATGCGGTGGAGGAAATCAACATACTCAAAGAGCGGTGTAATTTCAAGGTATCTCACATTTTCAGAGAGGGAAACAATCTAGCAGACTACCTTGCAAACCAAGCTCTCGACAGTGGTAACATCGAGTGTTTTGAATTTTCAGAACTTGATGCCTTGAGCAGAAGGATTGTAAATGATGATAAGCTGCAATGTAAAAAACTGAGAATAAGAGTGGCAAGATATTAGGGAAGGAACCAAGGGCAACATGGGAATAAACTTTTCACTAACTGTTTTTTCCTTTTTGCAGGTAAAAGAGTTGTACCACTGTTTCTTTATCCTCATGACATGTCCACTAGTATCCACTGGATATATCTTGCATCTGAACAGAGGTACAACCTATGGAAGCGTCATCAAACAAGAAAGCTTTGTTATTATATCAAGGGTATACAAAAGAATAGAAGAAACATGGAAATTAAGAATTGGAATATACTGTGAAGAATTCTCAACGATTTTACAAATGTACAACTTCGATTTATCAAGTTGTGAGTCACTTTGGCTATGCAACTCAATAACATTAATGCTGAGCACTTGCACAAGATGGAGGAACAGAAATGGAGACTTGGAAACAATTTTTCGCGTTTCATGCGTGAGTTGCATGCTGTCTCACATGAAGCTCGATACACTTCATGCTGAAAGGGATCCGCACGCCTTATACTTTATCGCGTGCAATTTTCCAGCCAGATTTTGCTCGATACTGATGTTATGCAGAAGTTTTGCACGCTGCCTGAGGAACTGAAATCGAGACTTTGGACACAATTTTTCGCATTTCATGCGTGAGTTGCATGCTGTCTCACATGAAGCTCGATACACTTCATGCTGAAAGGGATCCGCACGCCTTATTGCATTTGGAAGATTGGTCATTTTTAATTCACGCATGCTGCACAAGATCATGGGCAAGAGTGAAGCTTGGTCATTTTTAAATTATCACATGGGCCAACATGCACAATAACTAGCATGATCCTTTCTCGCGTGCAAATTTCCAGCCAGATTTTTGCTCGATACTGATGTTATGCAGCAGTCTTGCACACTGCCTGCTTAGGGAACTGGAGTCCTTACTCTAAGGATTTTCGAGACAAGTGAATCATACATTTTTTATTCGAATGATTCCCATTTTTGGGGAATCGATTCACAAGCATGCTTCTTCAGTCAAACGTGGGTAACTCTAGAGACCATGTCAAAATATTGGTCGAAATCACTGGATATAGAGCTGTTACGCATGTTGTTTTTCTTCCATTATTAAGGAGTTGACGTCAATGTCCTTCAGAATATTGACATATTATGATCAAAACAGCTGGTTATGAGCATCTTCATATGGCTCATTTAGCAGTAACGAGGTCGCAGCCTTCTTGAGCCTATGCAGCAATTATTCATTCAATTCCACAGGTCGCAGACGCGTAATATTGCGATGACACTCATTACGACCTCTATGGGTGGTATTAGCACATTCTGCTCATTCCCTTGAGGAGGAAATGTGACATTGCACGGGCATGACGGCAAGCTATGGAGCTAATGCCAATTATCTGAATTGACAGCACATTTTCTATTATAGATTGCAATTACTGATACAAAGTTTAAGAATAAAACTTAACTTTGTTATTAGGAAGAATGTAAATGTCAAATTTTAGTCCCTCTTTTCGCATATCTTTTGGACCTTGTAATTTAGTTTTATTATATTTTTTTAATAATATAAAATCTAGCCTAGGCGCTTGCCTAGTGGATTGCAAAAAAAAAAAAATAGCAGCAGCATTTCACAAATTCCTTTATATAACTTCTGTTGTGAAAAGTTTTGAATTACAAAAAACAGAGAAAACCATGGAAAAGCGGAGGAGAAGAGAGGTTTCAGGCGAAGAAGAAGAAGAAGAAGTCGGCTGTAGGAGGAGAGCGGCTTCACAGTTTTTCGAGTTAGAAGCAGTAGACACTGATGAAGAAGAGGACGACGAAGAGCAAGGCGAAGATGATTTTATTGATGATGCTGAAGTCGTCGACTCCGATTCCTAAGAAAACGAAGATTTTGTTTTTCGAAAACGTCAGGTTATTCATCCTCAAATTGGAGAAGACGACGAAGAGGGAGAAATAGACGAATTTGAAAGGAGAATTGAAGAAAGGTATAGCCGAAAATCGAGATATAAAGACGAGGAAGATGAAACAGAGGTATTTCAGCAAGCGCTTTTGCCTACAATTAAGGATTCTAAGTTATGGATGGTTAAATGCGCAGTTGGTTATGAAAAGGAAGTAGCAATATGCTTAATGCAGAAGCAAATTGACAAAGCTTTTAACTTGAAAATTAAATCGGTTATAGCACTCGATCATCTTCAGAATTATATATACGTAGAAGCAGATAAAGAATCTCATGTTAGGGAAGCATGCAAAGGGATGAGACATATTTTGCTGAAAAATAAGATTGTGTTAGTTCCAAATTCAGAGATGTCCAATGTGCTTTGTGTAAAAAGCCGAGATAGAGAATTTACTAAGGATTGTTTGGTGAGATTAAAAACTGGGAATTACAAAGGAGACATTGCTCAGATTGTGGACGTAGATGATATTCAGAGAAGGTCACTGTAAAATTGATTCCAAGAATTGATTATCAGGATATGGTTAATAAATATGAAGGTAATTATAAACCAAAGGAAGTTTCAAGTAAAATATGTCCTCAACCAAGATTTTGGAGTACTAGTAAAGCTAAAGCATTGGGCATTTCAGTGAAGCGCCAGAGGGGTAGAGTTATTGGGGATTACTTTGATATTGTAGATGGCAAGAAATTCAAAGATGGTTTCTTGTACAAATTAGTGTCGTTTAAGTCAATCAGTAATAAGATTCAGCCAACTGTAGATGATCTTGAAAATTTTCATGCAGCTAAGGAGAGAGTAGATGATGACGACATTAATGCAGAAATTTTATCTTTTTCTGCTATGCTAGCAAAGAATATGAAGAAAAATTCCTTTACAGCAGGAGATAAAGTAGTAGTTGTCAATGGAGATTTAATACATATAAAGGGATTGATTCTGAAAGTTGAGGATGATATTGTTTATTTCAGACCAACGAATGGAGATCTGCCTCAAAATTGTCTTGAAATCAAGAGCAAAGATTTGACCATGCTACTTGAAGATAATATTTCTCAGGTTGCATATTGTGAAGAATCAGTATCACTAGTTAGTATAACTTATAACAACAAAAGTAGAAATAGGGATGAAAGATCAGGATCAATAGCCAAATTTAGACCTCCACTTCCTAAAAAAGGATATGGATTTGGAAGAGTGAGGCGGGATCCATTGGTGAATGCGCGAATTAAAATCCGTCAAGGACCTTATCATGGGATGGTTGGAACTGTTGTAGAGGTTAAAGGTAATAAAGTTCGGGTAGAATTGGAGGCTCAAATGAACTCTGTTTATGTTAATCGCAATCAAATTTGTGAGAATGTGAACAATTCTGGCTCTGGTTTAGGGGGAGAAACTCCTATGTATTGTGCAAGAACTCCAATGCATTCATTGCTGACTCCAAACATGAAATAAATTGTTGAGATTAATTATACCATAATTTTCTACCAACCAAATATGAAATAAACTCTTTTTAAATTTAGTCCTGGAATTAATTATTTTTTATCTCTCATACCAAACAAGCTCTAAATGTATGTGTAGACACTGAAATTTTAGCAAATCAAGATAAATCCTAAATTAAAGATGACTCTTGAAATATTAGAAGTCTATGAGGTTACTTGGTGGCTGCTCCATCCAAACCCTAATTCATGCCACGATCTCAGCAGTTCCATATACTCTCAAAATATACACAAAGAGATCAAATATACAATCTTCGAAATTCCATAAAACTCTTGGAATAATCATTAAGAGATCTTTCTAGCAACATTCAAGATCTAAAGGGAGTGTTACTACATGCCTCTTGATCATCAAGTACATTAAGGAGATGCATATCATTTTAAGTTCGAGAAGTATACAGCTAAGATCTTCAAATTATGGATAATAAATCGGAGGAGATAATCAAGTTTTCTGCACAAATTTATGCCTCTTGATCATCAAATACATCAAAAAGATGCATATTATTTTAAGTTCGAGAAATACACAGCTAAGGTCCTCGAATTATGGATAATAAATCGAAGGGGATAATCAAGTTTTCTGCACAAATTTATTACAAATACTATGATAATGAGTAATGACTATTAGGTTAGTTGTCAGATCAATCTGCTTTCCATATTATTCCAGTTCACAAGTGATGGACCTCGAATATTAGTTGAGATGTGTTATATCTGCAAAAACAGAATCTTTATGTGTCATTATCAGAATAGGAACGGGATGGGAAGGAGGAACTTTTAATCCTCAAACTTAATGTTACATTTTGTTGCAGCACTCATAAAATTATGATGAATATGCCTTAATCGTAAAAAATCCTCCCTAATTTTTAACCTCGTATGCCTTGCAACAAAGTTCTTCAAAACTTTATGTTACATTTTCTGCAACACCCAAATGATTATGATACGTAATGCTTATAATCCAAATCCTCCCTAATTTTATCAGATCAGAGATAGAAGAAACATAACTAGAAAGCACCGGGACATTCACAACCAAACAGAATATATTAGCTATATGAATCTTTCTTCACATTTTGGTCTATTTCAAAAGAAGAAATGGCAGAAGAACAAAAGTTTGTTTATTGAAGACACATATTACAATTACATTTGTGTTACATACGGTATAAAAGTACTACAACAACAACAATAACAACGACCCAGTAAATTTCCACGAGGGTAGTGCATACGCGACCTTACCCTTATCCCGAGGAAATAGAGAGGTTATTTTCGAAAGACCATCGAGGCATCGACTTAAGAAGATGAAAAGAGATAATATCAGTACCACCAACAGATACCATAGGAATAATAGTAGCATCATAAAAACCAAAAAATAGATAAAAAGCAAAAACGAAAGCCAATAAATAGACCCGGCACTATGAAAAACGAAAGGATAGTGAGAACACAACATTAACGACTAGCAGTCTAGGACAAAAAACCTATCAGACTAGCCACACATAGGTACGAAATAGAAATAGACTCAACTACCTGCTAACATATAATCATAATACTCGACCTCCACAGCTTCCTATCAAGGATCATGTGCTCGAAAATTGAAAATCAGGCCATGTCCTGCCTAATCAACTTGCGCATACTTCAATTAATTTTATAAGATATCACTAACTCCCATCAAAGTAACTCTTTGTACCTAAGTTGAAAATCAAAGTAACTCTTTGTACCTAAGTTTGAAAAAAATAAGAAAAATCTCGGCTAATTCTATGGGGCATACGCTATTTCTCATCCGGGTGACTCTATTCAGCTAAATTTGGATAAATAAGAAAAAATTATCTAATATTTTAATCTCTGTGAAATTTGAACCGAGAATAAAAATGTACATTAGAGAGGAATTAGAAAACTCGCACTTTACTTGAATAGTGAATGTGTAAAGTTAACTGACAATTGAATAAATTAGAATTTAAGCTACTTACAAGTTACAATAGTTTTTCAGGGGAGCCTTTTCGCTACAAAAAAAACTCCAATTGCTTACGGATTTTACCAACGCCCCGAATTTGTTGGTGTATTAGCAACAAATTGCTAACCAAATGGTAACTAATTTATTTTTCATAATTTAGTAACAAATTTCTAACGAATTGCCAACCAAAATGTTACTAACTAAATAATTCAGTTGGTAAATATGGCGGGAAAAATAGGCGGCTAATATAGCAACTGTGTACTAATGGATTACCAACTCAAATATTACCAACAAATATTTTTCGTTGGTAATATTACCAACGGAGTACATATCGTTGTTAAATATGTTGTAAAAAATGAATTATTATTTATTAACAGATTAGTAACGAATTACCAACCAATTATTTACCAACAGAAAGATTTTGTTGCTAATTTTACCAACTAATTTAAAATGCGTTTGTAAATTACCAACCGATTGGTATCTGTTAGTAAACTTGCCAACTAATACTTAATCGGTTGGAAAATTTTATTAATAGATCTTTTTTTTTAATCCACTAGGCAAGAGCCTAGGGCTAGTTTTTTATTAATAATTGAAAATAACATTACAACAAATAGGAAAAGTTCAAATAAGGGACAGTAGACCGGTATTGAAACCGGGCTATCCTTACCGTACTAATCCTATTAATTGAGGTTTGACAACCTCACTTATTAACAAGCATGCATAAAATAAGAACTTGACATGACTAAATATTTTATGATCATCACAGAGTTTATAACATACTATGTGATGAGATTACAATTGAGGATACTAATGAAGTCGTAGAGTAAAATGTATAGTACCCAATTGATTGTTGTCCCTTATTTTCCAAACTTGTATAATGTTGAAGTTGTACTTCTATGTCCTCCACTTTGTTCAAAAGGTATTCAAAAATCATCTTTTATTTTTTGAACGGTTGGATTTCGATGATGTATTTGTAGCAGCCTGCTTTTGTTTGACCGCTCTCATTGGAATTTGCCTAATTAACATTTGATTTCTTGTCTGCCCATGTTGCAATTTTCATCAAAATAGCACCTGACTTACTTGTTCCAATGTGGTCGACCACATTGTTTGGTGGTGTATCTAGGAAGTGAATACATGTGCGACAAGGAGGCTTACTTGGAATGAAATCAGGAGCCTCCCACTTGGTCTTTAATTTTCCAACTATAGTGTTTTAAAAAACTGGAGTTTGAATTGCATCCTTGATTACTCTTTCTACTCGATGATTTTCAAAATGGAAACGTTGTTTAAGTCTATTTTCCTGCTCCCTTTTCAAATTTGCGCAACACTTTCCTGCGATCTGAGTTTTATTGTTGGATTTTGGTGTTACTTATTTGTTGGCCATCGATGACCATTGTACATATTCTCTTGTGTGTTGTCGATTATCAGCAGACTGTAAAGCAGAATTTGGTTGAGCTAAGGCAGCATTAGATATAGCATCAGTAGTTGTATATGAAGAATTGATCACATGGAACAATGTACTTTGATGAAACAATATATTTAGTCAGTTGTGTTATATCAAACTTTGGCATTGAATGAGCCTCTTTAGCTTGACAGTAGATTGATTAGTGGCAACAGTTAATGCAGCATTTTCATTTGACTTCTGTGCAAAATTGTAATAGTCTTTACAAAGATGAGCAGTAGTCGAGTTTGTCATTGAAAATTCTGTAGCATTCTTCAGTGAGGATTCTGTCGACAGCAAGTCTGGACCTTTTGTATAATTCTAAACAACTCTAATATTTGACATGGTCAGTGTACGCGCATATCGGCGTGGATAATAATACTCGTTCTAATATTAATTAGAAATAATTTCATTGCATATTCGAACATTAAGTAATTAGCTATAAATTATGTTTGGACCTAGTTTATATTTAATAATTAAAATATGAGTGCAATTAAAATTTTATTATTTTATACATATAGTTTGGTGCAATTAAAATTTATTATTTTGTATGATAATATAATAACCAAACGATACATGTATAATTCATGTGATTAGTTAGTATTAACATAGTTTTATTAAGAATCAAACATAAAATTACGAAACTCAAATTAATATTTGAAGATTTTATGGATTTTAAATTTCTAACAATTAAGATTTTTTAAATAAGTCTACGCAAACAAATTAAAAGACAGAAAATAAGAGTAAGGAAAAAAAATATTTTGCCACCATATATATCCATATATATATATATATATATATATATATATATATATATATATATAAATATATATATATATATATATATATATATATATATATATATATATATATATATATATATAATTAATGAAACACCAAATTAAAGTAATAATTCTCAAAGAAAATTACATCGAGTGTACCGCCTAATTAATTACCCCCAATTACACAAATTTCAGGTGCGCATAGAGGGTACCGCCTACCATCCCCACTCTCCTAAAATTACAGAGAACTGGCGCCATTTTAGCTTCTTCTCTGTACCCACGATCACAGTATGTCTAATCCTTTCCATTATCTTCCCAACTGATAGATAATCTCACAACAGTCTCTCACAAGTTATCGTTTGGAATATTCGCAATTCCACAATTCAATATTCGGCGGGTAAGTGGTAAGTATTTTCTATCAATCTAATTTATCCAGTGTATTGTAGATATATGTTGAAAGCTTTTGCTCATTATAATTGAGATTTGAGGCCTAATTTGATTATTAGTACTCTTTTTGTACTACTATCTGACGATGTTTAGAAATCAATAATGCTACTGTAATCCTTTACATTATCAGGAAAGAAAGTTTGTTTGAAAAATGACTTTAAATCGCGAGTGGATATACAGAAGGTTAACGAGAGGTTTGTATAATCCTGAATTCAAAAAACTGATAAGAAATTAGTAGAAGTAATAAATAAAATGGAAAATGATTCAGATATTAATATAGACGAAGATAGCACTTCAGATACATATACTGACTTGATAAAGAAAACAAATAAATTATATATAGAAACTAATAATTTAAAAGATACAATTAAAGATGAAGATATAATAACAAATCATATAAATATGACTAAACCAGATGGCCTTGAGCTATAACAAATAAATGATATGTACTTAATTAAATAATTTTCCACTTCATTCCTCCTATTCTCTTCAACTTGGATGAATTTTCACTTTACAGTGGATTCAGTAAATACCTTGAGATAATTGGCTCGATATTGATTTTTTGACTAATTTTGTAATAACTATACTACGAAAAACTTTTACAAGTAGAAAATAATATTCTAATTAACAAATATACTCAATGAAATAAAAGATTTACTAATTCTTATTAATTTCACATGCCTATATGAAAAAATATATTGCTCATAAAAAAACATGAAGATATTTCCTCCAACGGGAAGTGTTTTTTGAAAACAAAATTAATAAAACTTTACCTAAGATCAACAATATCTCAAGAATAATCAAATAAATTGGTTATATTATAAATTAGAGAAAAAATATTAAAAGAAGTTGATTGTAAAAGGTAGGGTAAATGATAAAATAAAATTATTTAATAATAATGAAGGGTGAAATTGAGAGAAAAATACAAGGTAACGACGCGACCACACCAAATCGATCGTTATATAAAGTGGCACATTTCGTCGTTATGTAACGACATATTTAACGATACGATAAGATACAAGTTTAGTAACAATAAAAAATATTGTATTTAATGTAACAATACGATACAATACAATAGGTACAACTATCCAAACAAGCTGTAAGTTATTTGTGGACTTAGTTTATATTTTGTAATTTAAACATGAATGCAATTATTTTTTAATTTTTTATACACATATATAGTTTGGTGCAATTAAAATTTATTATTTTATATGATAATTTAATAACCAAAGACTCTTATATATGCCATGTGACTGATTAATATAGTAGAAGAGTCTAATAAAATAAAATAACTAAAATACTCCCAAAAAAAATGGAATGCGGGAGAATTAAATAAAAAGAAGAAGAAATTAAACAAAAAATAAGAAGAAATAAAATAAAAAAGAAGAGAAATTAAACAAAAAAGAAGAAGAAATTAAACAAAAAAGAAAAGAAATTAAACAAAAAGAAGAAGAACTGGCGCAAAAAAGAAGAAAAATTAAACAAACAAAAAAAGAAGATATGTTAAACAAAAAAAAGCCGCCAAACCAGTTCCTCTGTTTCTGAAAAAACCCCGCGTTTTTTTTTCCATTCAGTTTCATGACGACTCCGACAGTTCCAGCCACGATCAGCAAGTTCGTCCATTTTTTTTCCCAACTGAAAGATTATCTCAAGCAGCCTCTCATCACAAGATATCAGTTGGATTCTTCTGATCAATTGCAAAATAGATTCGGCAAAGTGGTAAGTCTCTCACAAGCTATTATTTGGATTCTTCTCAATTCCACAACCCACTCGGCTAAGTGGCGAGTGTTTTTTTTATCAATCTTATTTTTTCAGTATATTGTCGATATGAATTGATATGCTTGTGAGCTTCACTTGATTGTTTTTTAGTCCTTTGCTATGGTATGTAACTATCTCTGCCGACGCCCTGTTTGAACTTTTATTCTGCCAGTTTTTTGCTAAATATTTGAAAGCTCTTGCTCAATATACGGGGATTTTAGACCTAATTTGATTATTAGTACTCTTTTTTATTGTCCAAAGATTTTTTGTAATCAATAAATGCTACTGTAATACTTTTACATTATCAGGAAAGAAAGTTTGTCAGAAAAATGACTTCAAATCGCGAGTGGATGTACAAAAGGCTAACGAGAGGTTTGTATAATCCCGAATTCATAAGGGGTGTTGAGCAATTTATCGAGTTTGCAAAAAATCATCGTGAAGGGAGGGATGGTGAGAGACTAAGGTGCCCATGTAACCGAAAAAAGTGTCAGAATAGAAATTTTAAAGATGTTCTTACTGTCCACGAGCATTTATTGCGCGATGGCTTTGTACCTGGATATCATATATGGTACTTGCATGGAGAAAATAAGGTTACGAGAAATATAAATCAACATGAAGAGATGCGAAATTGGGATCAGTCTATGAATACAAAATCCGTAAATGTGGGTGCAATTGATGAGCCTGGATCACCTACTTCATACCACAGAATGGTCCTTGACGCCGCTGGCCCCTCATTTGATCCGATTGATAGGGATGAATTACCGAATCCTGTTGCGCAGAAATTTTATGATCTGGTAGATTCTGCAAATCAAGAGGTGTGGCCTGGCTGTGAAACACATTCTCAATTGTCAGCTGTTGCACGCTTATTGCACATCAAGTCTGAACACCATCTATCTGATAGATGTTTTGATGATATTTGTCAATATGTGAATGAGATGATTCCTCCGGATAACTTAATGCCAAATAATTTCTATGAAACTAAGAAGTTAATGCAGGGAATGAACATGCCAGTAGAAAAAATCCACAGTTGTGTAAATGCCTGTATGATTTATTGGGGAGAAGACAGCGAACTCAACCATTGCAAGTTTTGTCGCCATCCCAGGTACAAGCCTACTAGGCAAATATCGAGTTCAAAGAGAAATCTTGTACCTTTCAAACATATGTACTATTTTCCCCTCACTCCACGATTACAACGGTTATATGCTTCCGACATGACTGCTGCACATATGCGATGGCATGCCGAGCATGAAGTTGAGGAAAATGTGATGCGTCACCGTTCAGATGCGCCCGCATGGAAACACTTTGATAAGATGCATCCATCTTATGCAGCAGAAAGTCGTAATGTCAGATTAGGGCTATGCACAGATGGTTTTCAACCATTTGGACAAACAGGTCAACAATATTCATCTTGGCCAATAGTTGTGACACCATACAACTTGCCGCCTTGGATGTGTATGAAAGAGTCCTATTTATTTTTGTCGGTTATAGTTCCTGGACCGAATAACCCTAAGCAAAAGCTTGATGTTTTCTTGCAGCCTTTGATTGCAGAACTAAAACAATTGTGGAGTACAGGTGTGGACACATATGATATCTCCAAAAAGCAAAATTTTAACATGCGAGCTGCTTTGATGTGGACAGTTAGTGATTTTCCTGCATATTCGATGTTGTCTGGATGGGGTACTGCGGGTAAGCTAGCATGTCCATATTGTATGGAGAATACAGATTCTTTTACTTTGACTAAAGGTGGCAAACAGTCATGGTTTGACAATCATCGTAAGTTCCTACCACTGGATCATCCATACAGAAATAACAGAATATCATTTAGAAAAAATAAAGTGGTCCGAACGCATCCTCCCCCGATACGGTCAGGTGATGATATATTGAAGGAGATAAATGAATTGGGGTTGAAAAAGGTGACAGAGCTTGGGGCTGATATTGTTAATGGATAAATTAGTAAGTTTTCGGGTTGGAAGAAAAGAAGCATATTTTGGGATTTGCCGTATTGGAGTACAAATCTGATCCGACACAATCTAGATGTTATGCACATAGAAAAAAACTTTTTCGAGAATGTGTTCAACACAGTGCTGGACGTAGATGGTAAAACAAAAGATAATGCCAAATCTAGAGAAGACTTGAAAGAGTTCTGCCGACGCCCTGAATTACATACTGTTGGTGACGAATATCCGAAAGCTTGTTATACACTAGACAAGAAGTCGAAAAAAGTGTTGTGTGAATGGGTGGAGAATCTGAAATTTCCAGATGGATATGTCTCAAATATGGGAAGATGTGTGGACATGAAAAAACATAAACTGTTTGGTATGAAAAGCCACGATTGTCATGTATTCATGCAAAGATTGGTCCCTATCGCGTTTCGTGAGCTATTACCACAAAAAGTTTGGGAACCACTTGCTGAGATGAGCCTTTTCTTTAGGGATCTCACTTCAACAACAATTCGGGAAGAGGATATGGTTAGACTTCAACAAGAAATACCTGAAATTCTTTGTAAATTGGAGCGTATATTCCCTCCCAGCTTCTTTGATTCAATGGAGCATCTCCCCGTGCATCTTGCTTACGAAGCAATGATAGCAGGTCCGGTGCAATATCGATGGATGTACCCATTTGAGAGGTAAAATTTCATCTTTCTGCTTGTATCTTTATAGTTTCTATTTATAGTTGTATCTTTGTAGTTGCTGTTTATAGTTGTATCTTTATAGTTGATGTTAATACTTGTATATACTACCTTTTACTTGCTCAATAATTTGATATGTCTTCACAATCTGCCTGTTTTGATTCAACGAGGATGCTGCATTTTTAGGCAATGTATTGCAGTATTGATCTTCTAAAATTGTGGTTCTTTCTGGAGACTTGTTTGAATTCCTGTTATTCAATGTAACAGTATTGACCTTTATTGCATCTTTTTTGCAATCATTTTCCCGTGGTTTACCCATAGAGTATTGATCAGCTGATACTTGGCCATTTGATTTTGTGTGCTCTAATTCAATTTTAGCAGCTGAGCGTTCCATCTGCATTGGTACATTGCTGTTTTGAACTGCATTATCCAACTGATCAGTAGAATCTACAGTGTCTGCATCGATGGAAATTGGATTTGAGTCCAGACCATCATCGTCCACCTTCTCCTTCACATCCAATTCAGATTGATTATTAATCAAATTCCGAGCATTGAATTGGTTATGATCAAATAGACCAGTTGAGCTCGATATCTGAACTGGAGAATGACTGCACTGATTAGCCAAATCCTTCTGTTTATAAAGCTCATGATGTTCAGCATCTTCAAAATTTGGACTTAACTCCACAACATCTGAATCCTCCTTGTTACTGTCAGTTTTCTTCCTTTCTTTAACTAACTTCACTTGGCCATTTGATTCTGTGTGCTCTAATTCAATTTGAGCAGCTGAGCATTCCATCTGCATTGGTACATTGCTGCTTTGAACTGCATTATCCAACTGATCAGTAGAATCTTTAGTGTCTGCATCGATGGAAATTGGATTTGAGTCCAGACCATCATCGTCCACCTTCTCCTTCACATCCAATTCAGATTGATTATTAATCACATTCCGAGCAGTGAATTGGTTATGATCAAATAGACCAGTTGAGCTCGATATCTGAACTGGAGAATGCTGCAGCTGTTTTTGAGTGTTTTCTCCAGAGGATTTTTTTCCATCAAAGCATCATTAGCTCGCGCCTGAAAAACTTCATCTAACTGCTTTGCTTCTTCCTCTCGATCATTTGTCCTTAAGCAGACACATCTTTAATTATTGAGGCAGAAATCTCAGCTGAAAAATTAGCTTTCTCATCATCCCCATTGATTCCTTCATCACGTGGATCCTTCTTGTCTTTGACATACTCATCTTGATTACCTTCATTAAGAGCGTGATGATAATCCCTTACATCTGAAGGATTACAATCAGCATCATCCTCATTCTCATCTAACAACTTCGATGGAACAGTGCTAATAAGATTGTTGCAGATTGATAGATCATTTGTTGGTTTTGAGATATCCTCAGCAACAGATTCATTAACTTGTTTTGAATGACATAAAGAAACAGGAGTAACAGGAGTATTGTAACTAATGAATTCTATACTGTGAAGAACTAACTAAGCTCTGTATTCTCCATAATGTACTGAAATGAATCTTACTGTTATGTACCAGAAGGTGCTGCTCAATTTTTTTATTCTGCATACAGTCATCTGCTACTACAGAAGATGTAGCAGTAGTTTATTGTAATCTTCTGCTCCCAGGAACTCTTTTAATTCAGATTTGTTATTTGAGCTTATGTGTTATTTCCAGGAACCTTCAGAAATTGAAAAATAATGTTCGAAATAAGGCACAAGTTGAAGGATCGAATTGCAACGCGTATTTAGTTGAGGAAGCTTCATCGTTTTGTTCACACTACTTTGAACCTCATGTTTACACAAGGCATAGAAAAGTTCCACGGAATGATGATGGTGGTACAAGGGAAAAAGATGAGCGCGATGGTAATCTTTCTATATTTACCTATCCAGGTAAAGCATTTGGGAGATGTAAACCAAGATATATGACTGAAGAAGAACTTGATGCAGCTCATATTTATGTTTTATTAAATTGCCCAGAAGTACACCCATATATCGAGTAAGACTTCAAGCTTTTGTTTTCATTTGTAGATTAACAAAATCATCAAAACCTTAATAAAATATTTTCTTGGATGTGATTCAAAGGATTTTTATTGACTCCCTTCGTCAAAATTTCCTACAAATTACGGAGAAGGAAGTGGATAAGAAACTTGATGAAGAATTTGCGTCATGGTTTAAAACATATGTGAGTACTTGTACAATATCCTTCCACTTATACTTACCTCACTTATAAGAAACTCTAATTATTTTTCTTTTATAGGCACGCGTCCATATAGATAATCAGTTCATCAAAGCCCTTGCAGAAGGTCCATGTCGAACAGCACAACCATGGACTGGTTATACAGTCAACGGCTTTAAATTTCACACTAAAAGCCGAAGTTCTTCTAGATCATCTAACAACAGCGGTGTATGCATAAAAGGAACTAATTATAGTGCAGATGATAGTGACTACTATGGCGTGCTAACTGATATCCTTGAATTGGAGTACAAGGGTAGTGAGTATATAAAGAGAACTGTTTTATTTAAGTGCGAGTGGTTTGATCCCACACCAAAGGCAGGAATGAAGATTCACCCACAATATAAACTTGTGGATATCAACCATGAAAGGAAGTTAAAGAAGTATGAACCATTTGTTTTGGCAATGCAAGCGGCTCAAGTGTATTATACAACTTATCCTAGCTTACGACGTGATAAGAGTGAGTGGTGGGCTGTGTGCAAAGTAAAAGCACGGGGTTTGGTGGACATGCCTCCATCATCTTCACAGTCAACTCCGACAGATGGTGTTGAGCCATTTCAATCTGAGGAAGTTGGTTTAACATTTGATGTGGTGCCTAACGATGACATTATTCTCCTTAATGATCCAAGTGGTGGATTCATAAACATAAGAGACGAGGATGATGATTTAGATGATGAGGTAGAACTTCATGTTGAATTTGGATCGGACGAAGATGAAGATAAGGATGAGGATAATGAGAATGAAGAGCTATATGATGAAAATGACAGTGAATAGAGTCAAAGTGCTTCAATCTCTTCAAATATAGAGTCTGAATGAATGAAACATAGTATATAATTTATTTTTAGTTTTTAGTTTTTAAGAAAAAGTTCCTGGATTTCAGATTTTATGGGTTCTTGTTTTTTTTAACTTAAGTAAGTTTGTCTTTTGAAATACTTTATAAAGTAAATTTGTTCATTTTTAGATGTTTGTCTTTTGAATCTGCCATCTCTAGATTAATACTTGTATGCCTTATTTTTTCAAAGCATTTTGTTCTTGGAGTAATATATCATTTAATTACTCTTGGAATAATATATCAATTATTGTATCCAATTAGATTTGACCATGATTCATTAAATATGTTATTTGTTCATCTGCATCTAGCTTTGGAATCGCAGATATGGCACCTAGGGGAGGTGGAGCACGTAGATATGCTGAAAATAGGAATTCAAACACACCGAGATCTCGTGAGATGTTGAGTCCCACATCTGATCAGTCACCCGAAGCTGATCAGTCACCTGAACCTCCAGTTACAGAAACACCACATTTGGATGCAACTCTAAGCAGATCCTTACCATCTTCTTCTTCTGATCTTGGTACACCTGCAGATGAAATCCGATCAGCAAGTTCGTCCAACACAATTGGCGGTAACCGTATCCCAATTACAATCGTCCCTGGAGGGTAAGAGTAACAGTGTCACTTGTTTATATTTTTTAATATTTTGTTTCTTGCTTATCTGGTATGCATTAGTGCATCTCAAATGCTTCTTGAAAGAATATGAAAGGCTTAAATGGAATAGAGTAACAACATAATTCATTTCTTATTTACTTTAGCCAACTGGACCCGGGCAATGACGTCGCTCGGTCTGTCACAAAAATCTTCAAGGAGAAACTGGATCCTGAAGGACATAATTGGAAGTCTACTACACCAGAGATAAAAGACTTCTATTGGGAAGAGTTTAAGGTAAAGTTATAGCATTATAAGATCAATAATATTTGGAGTTCCTTTATCTTTCTTGAGCAAGGGATTTACTATACTCGGTATAAGTTGTTTTTGTTGTTATTATCAATATCTTGTGTTATTTTCATTTGATGTTCTCAAACAGAAACGATTTCAGTGGGACGCTGCAAATGAAGGTTCCATAAAGGATAAGTTTATGAGCAAATGTGCAGAACGATACAAGGGTATGTTATCTGAAGCAAGAAGTTGTGAGAAGAAGCGCAAAACTATTCCAGTATCTATTTGGGACAGCTGGAAGCCTCACTGGGAGACTGAGGCTTTTAAAGCCAAGTCTGCACAATGCTCAAGGAATCGGCTAAGTGAAAAAGGTGGTGAAGGTTCTGGTCCCTCGCGCCACACAGGAGGCTCCAGAAGTCACCGAGAACATGCAAGACAAATGGTATATTCCTTTTTTATTAGCCTAGTTATAATATCTCCAAAGCTAGTGATTATGTATTAATATAGTGAACGTGGTTTTCAATTCTAGGCTAAAGAACTGGGAAGACCAGCTCATCCACATGAGCTTCTGAAGAAGACACATGTCAAGGCGAACAAGGAGTTTGTGGACCAGAAATCTAAGAGCACCTACGTAAGTTACTTCTCCCATTTTTTCTGTGACGTTTGCTACTTTGATTGCGATGGCCATTTAATTTTAACATATATATCTATAGTAGTCATCGTCACAATTTATAGGATTAGCACAAAGCATGCAAGATGTTACTTAAGAGTCAAAGAATTGATGATAATTGAATGTTATTTTCCAGTGGAAAGCATTCTTCTGATTTTGCGAATCTTCAATATTCTGTCTAAGGGTCCCAACTACAGGTTATATATACCACCTTTTACTTGCTACTGCGTGTTTTTGCTTTGCCATTCTCATTGGGAGCTTTCTTACTACTGCGTGTTCAACCGATCTGTCGTCCCAACTTCTTTCCCTTCGGTGATTCTTTTTATTAGGATTACTGTGCATTGGAGATAAATCCCCCCGCCTTGTAGCATTTATTCGGCATTGCGTTAGAATATCCTCTTCTTCTCCTTCTTCATATATGTGCCTTCCTTCCGTTTCATTTTGGATAGGAGCTTGCTCTGAGGATATGAACATTCCAAGGGACTGATGCGATACTGTTATCGCCTTGTTTTCCGAAAAAATGCAATTCTTTTATCCGTATTCAGTAGTTGATTTGTCAGCAGAGGAGATGATAACATTCTGTTCTTGTTCTTTTTGTGTGATACTTGTTTGTGGGTCCATCAGAGGATATGTTGTTGCAGTCTTGTTTGGGTTCAAAACACTAGCTGAAGCTACTGGTTTTGAGATTCCGTTCCTTTTAACTTGACTCGGATGAGCAGATGGTTTGGTCGTGGTATCACTTTCCTCTCCTGAGCTATAACCCTCCTGTTGATTCTCTTCTTCTGTAGACGACCCTCCACCAGAGCCTTCGTTCCAACTCTCGTCATCATCGAAAGGTCTTTGATCCCAGAGTTTTGATTTTATGACCGATTCTTTCATGGTAGATATAATTACGTGTTTACTCGTTTCTTCAAAGCTTGAAATATCTTCATTGTCGATGATATCTTCCCCGCTGTATGCACTTGAAATTGACATGGGTGTAATACTGTTCACCTTCTTAATCACTCCTCCAATCTTGTTTCCATTAAGATTTTCCATCTTTTCCATCACAAGAACTGTTTTAGAGGATGATGTTACTATCTGGTTATTGTTTTTCTGGACAGTTTTCTCTGTTTTGGTCTTCGATGAATCAGAAGTTCTTGCAATTTGTTGGTCATCGAAATGGTTCTGTCCATCTGATTCAGAAATGGAAATTTGTCCAGTGTCATGCACACCATCACTCACAGCTTGAATACTGGACTGCATTGATTTATTCCAGCCATTATGCTTTGAAAACCAAGCTGAACCAAATGCAGTTGGAATGTTGTCACTGTTTTGCTTATTCACAAAATTGGCCTTGCCACTGAAGCATTGTCCAGTTTGATCATACAACTGCTGCTGCGAGTGGTCATATTTGGTACCTGACACTGAGCCTATATCACATGAGCTGTTTGCTATTGAGGGTTCAAATTCTTTCATGCTTATTGGCTTTAAAGAAACAGAAGACATGGATTTTTTCCCCCTATCAGTTGCAAATTTGTCTTTTGAGCAGGCTGTTTTAGAAGCATCAGTCTGAGCATTCTTATGGCCTCGATCAGATAGAGGCTCATTGTTATGTGTAGCATCAGTTATAGCTTCCTCATCTTCATTTGAATTAGGCATTGTGACTGAAAATGTTGGATTTGAACTTACCAACTTGTTGGCTTGCTGCACCAATATAACAGTAGAGCCTTCGTTCCCTCTTCCACACCGTTGAATTGATTTAGCAGTTGCATTAGACATCTGAACAGATTTCCTAACCGATTCAAGTTGATCAGCAAGATGGTCAACTCGAGGAACTGATTGAAATGTCCCTGAAACAATTTCTGCAGCATTGGCAGTATCTCCCTTCTCAATTTGTTGACTGTTTTCAATTCGTCGACTTGCACTAATCGCATTCAAATTTCCCCTGTCCTCACAACCTGATTCCCCCAACAGAGTACTATTTTTAACAACTTTAGAGGATTCAACTGTTGACAGTTGTTGATCAGCTCGGATAACAACTTGAGATGTTCCTAATAAAAATTCTGTAGCATCATCATTTGTGACAGAAATTTTATTTTTGGCAGCTTCAACATTCTCAGTTTGTTGACAATAGACATCTGCAGGCATTTCCTTTGCTGAAATATTTGCAAGATCAGCTGATAAGTTAATGCTTTCCGTAACTCCAGCTATGACAGACGATACAACAGTAATGTGTGGTCGATCGATCATATTCACAACCTCCTTTGCTGAATGACCATCAATATCAGCTTCATGAGAATCAGTTTCACAACCTCCTTTGCCCAGGATATTCACAACCTCTTTTGCTGATCGATCATATTCACAACCTGACTCAGCTTCATGAGCATCTTTTGAAGCAGCTGCATTATCTCTAACAACAATCTTCCACACTCCATTTTTATGCTTATTACCTGCTTGGACAGCTTTTTCTTTGGCTTTCGTTATTTGCATTTGTGATTCTGACAGAATAGGAGCAGCTGCTCTACTAGGTAGATCCTCTTCCATTCGACGACTTGCATTTTTTGCATTCAAAAAATCTCTAGCGTCACCTCTTAATTTACCCAGCATGTCCTGCGTCACTGTTCAGTTTTGTTACATTTTATGACTGTGTTCTTGATGTTTTCTCTGTCAAAGTTATTATTATAGAGCTTATATCTTTTTTTTTGTCCAGGACGCCATAATGTCTAAAATTCTATCTGCGTCTCAGCCTGAAGATGGGTCCGGTGAGCCTCCTGAAGTTGATTTCTCACAAATATATTTGGAGGAAGTTGGTGTTAAGAAGACGCGCATTTATGGTCTTGGTTCTCAAGCTCCTTTCTATGGGCATGTTGGTGCTTCCTCCAGCTCGATATCTCCACCTCAAGATCTAGACTTCAATACACGGGTGAGTGAATGTGTAGGACATCGTTTGCAAGAAATTAAGGAAGAGATGAAGCATGAGATGAGATCTGAGATCAGAGAAGAGATTAGACAAGAAATGAGAGAAGAAATGCGTGAAGAAATGAGACAAGAAATGCAGCAAGAGGTGCGCGAGCAAGTTGATCAACTACTCCAAAACCGTCTATCGGTCCTCATAGGTGGCTTACCTACACCGCCTTCTCGTAGACACGACTCGTCGCCAAATGACACGAGTCATATTTAGATTTATGTTAGCTTCTTTTATGTTAGACACATCTTGGATTCTGCTTTCAACTTCATGATAGATATTATTATTTATAAAGTTTTAGTATGTTTTTTATTTTGTTTTCGTTTTTTTGGGATCTTTTAAAGCTTTAAATGAATATTAATACAATTATTATAACCATATTTGTTAATGAATTTGAAATTTGTTTGTAAATTGCCTACAATTTACTAAATAGAACTTTTCTATAGACAAAATTACCAACTGATTGCCAATGTATTTTTAAAATTATACTATCGGATTTACCAACCAAATTGGTATCCATTAGTATAGTTGCTAACATAGTACTAATGGAAATTTTCTTGTTACTATATTTACCAACCAATTACAAACACAATTTAAATAATCAAAAACCAATTTTACTAACTCAATTTCTATATGTTAGTAAATTTACTAACGAACTTCCAACTGAATTTTTGTTAGTAAATTTACCAACGAAAATCTTGGACTCAAGATTCAAAATTTGCCAACATATTTATTTGGTGTTTACTAACGAATTTTTAGTTGGTAAGTTTGCCAACCAATTCATTCTGGTTGGTAAAATTTACCATCGAGCCTTTTAGCAACAGGCCAATTTCCGTTGGTAATCGGTTAGTAAGTCAAAATACCAACCAATTTGATCAATTTACCAACATTTTTTTTTGTTGGTAATTGAGTTTTTTTTTTTGTAGTCTCCTCTTTATTATTTTTACAATATCAGAAACGGATCTGAATCGTATTAAATCTATTTTCTCCAATTTTCACAATTATTATAATGAAGTAGAGGTAAAAATTTACTGATATTTACACCAAACTAATAAATAAATAATATTTGTCACCTTATTTTAACTATAATTAATGATCTATAATCATATTTAACTCCCATTTGCTTTGTACATAATCTTAACTAATAATGTCAAAATAATACTACTTATGTTATAAAATGAAAGCAATTTAGTAAAACATGAACAAGAAATATAAGCAACTTAGTGAAACATGAACAAGAAATGTAGATAGAGAAAAGGAAGAGATTTTCTTCTTCAATTGTGTGTATTCTCCTATCTATTACAAAGTCTTTATATAGGCATAAAAAGTGAAGAAAATATATCATGTAATATGTCATTGAACATATAAAATATATCATTGAATATGTCATAAACCATTTGGGATGAAGATCATGGAAGACGAGTAGACATCCACCATAAATTACAATTTATCATAACACTTCCTCTTGGATGTCCATAGATAATGTGCCTCATTAAAACCTTACTAGGAAAAAATCCTATGAGAAAAAAATTCTAGTGAAGGAAAAGGGGTACACATGTAAAGAAATATGCCTTTTTGTTGCCTCGTTAAAAACCTTACAAGGAAAACCCAGTGGGACAAAACCTTGTAAGGAAAAAAGAGTGCAACGCGCATTAACTCCCCCTGAAGAGAGCATTTCACCTCCTTGAGCCTTCGCATCCCAATCTTGTGCACTAGCTTCTTGAAGGTTGACGTCGGTAGAGATTTGTGAACAAATCAGCCATATTATCACTTAAACGAATCCGTTGCACATTGATATCACCATTCTTTTGAAGATCATGTGTGAAAAATAACTTTGGTGAAATATGCTTTGGTGAAATATGCTTTGTCATATCTCCTTTTATGAATCCTCCCTTCAATTGAGCTATGCATGCTGCATTGTATTCATACAAAATCGTGGGTAGTTTGTAACATCTCAAACCACATTTGGCTCGAATATGATGTATTATAGACCTCAACACACATATTCTCGACTTGCTTCATGAATAGCAATTATCTCAGCATGATTAGATGAAGTAGCCACAATTGATTGTTTAGTCGATCGCCAAAATATGGCAGTGCCTCCACAGATAAACACATAACCTGTTTCAGATCGAGCCTTGTGTGGGTAAGATAGATATCCAGCATCAGCATAACCAACAAGATCAGGAATGCAATTATTGCTATAAAATAAGCCCATATCGGTATTCCCTTTTAGATACTGCAATATATGTTTGATTCCATTCCAACTGTCTCCTTGTAGGAGCAGAGCTATATCTTGCTAAGACATTAACTGAAAAAGTTATGTCAGGCCTTGTAGTATTTGCAAGATACATTAGTGCGCCAATTGCATTAAGATATGGTACTTCAGGACCAAGTAGCTCTTCATTCTTTTCTTGAGGTCGGAATGGATCCTTATTCACATCAAGTGATCGAACAACCATCGGAGTACTTAAAGGATATGGTCAATCCATGTAAAACTGTTTCAATACCTTTTCTATATAGGCAGATTGATGAACAAAAATTCCGTTTGCCAAATGTTCAATTTGCAAACCAAGACACAATTTTATCTTTCCGAGATCTTTCATCTCGCATTCCTCCTTTAAATAATCAATTGACTTTTGGAGTTCTATGTGAATTCAAATAAGGTTTATGTCATCAACATATACGGCAAGTACAACAAATTCTGATGTTGATTTCTTTATAAAAACACATGGGTAAATGGCATCCTTTATATAGCCTTCCTTTAATAAATACTCACTAAGACGATTATACCACATTCATCCTAATTTTTTTAGACCATACAAAGATCTTTGCAATTTGATTGAAAATATTTTCCGGGGCTTTGAATTATGTGTGTTTGGCGTTTTGAATGAGAGAATATACGCTTAACGCTAGAGGGGGAGGGGTGAATAGCGCTATAATAAAAAACAGCGTAAACTTGCGGAATTTAAAAATTGCAGGAATGAAATAAGTGCGATAAGTAAATAATAAGGAACGAACGCACCGATGTTATCCTGGTTCACCACAACCCGTGGCTAGTCAAGTCCCCGAGAGACTCTCTCGATATTTCAACTAACTTCGTTAAGCTTACGGGTGCTTAACAAACCGTTACAAACTGAGAACTTGAGTCACACAAGCCTCAACAACCTTTGCTCGAAGAAACAACACTTCAAGACTTCAACCAAAGGAATCACAACGTTCCTTCTTACAATACAAGGGATTAACACTTCCCTTCAAGTGTATAAAAACACTTTGCACTCAAAACAAGACTCTCCTGAAGAGTAGATATGAGTAAAATAAATACGCTCAAGAACGCAACAACTTTCGTCAAGATTTTGGCTCTCAAAAACTTATGTAATGAGTAGAAAATGATGAATAAGAAAGTATGCAGCTTTAGCAATAATATGATCAGTTGTTGTATATAGAAAACTGATTTGAAGATGTATTTATAGTGTCAAAAGCATGCATAACCGTTGCCTAATTGCCAATTAAGAATTGCTGATTTTGTGCTACGACAATCGATTGCCAAGTTGGCACAATCGATTGTTTTCCAATCGTACCAAAAATCATTCCCAGATTTTACGCAGCATAATCGATTATCTTAGACGTATAATCGATTACTGGCAACGTTTAAAAAATCATTTCCAGATTTTACGTAAAATAATCGATTATCAGAAATATACAATCGATTACTTGGCAACATTCAAAAAATCATTTCCAGATTTTACGTAAAACAATCGATTATCAGAAATATACAATCGATTACTTGGCAACGTTCAAAAAATCTTTTCCAGATTTTACTTCAAACAATCAATTATTAAAATCCTATAATCGATTATCTAACGGAGTTTGAAAATATTTTGGCAACGGTCATTTACATAATCGATTATGTTATATGGACAATCGATTATTTTTCAGTCTTGAAAAATCTAATAGACACTGCCACAACACAATCGATTGTCATTAGGTTCACAATCGATTATTTTGTATCTTTGAAAACTCTGATAGACACTGCCTCAACACAATCGATTGTCATAAGGTTCACAATCGATTATTTTGTTGCTTTGAAAAATCTGATGGACACTGTCTCAACACAATCGATTGTCATAAGGTACATAATCGATTGTCATGCAGATTTCAAACATCTGATGGACACTGCCTCAACACAATCGATTGTCATAAGGTACACAATCGATTGTCTTGCAGCTACCTTAACATAATCGATTATCATAAGTACATAATCGATTATCTTTGTCCAGATTTTAGAGGCATGTTTAAAAATCATTTTGCTAAAATAAATATGCATGATTTAAAATCATTTTGCTCTAAATTAAATATGCATGATTTGATAAAAATGTTTTTACGAGAGAAGCCAAGTCTTGAGTTAAATTGTCGGATCAAGATCACAATTAAAGAGCGACTCATGTATAACTTTGTTTAATCTTGATCTTTGTTTGTCTTGTGCTTGAACTTCGTTTCGTGACATTTGCGCGCTTGTGCTTGGACCTCGTCATAGTTCAATTGCGCATCGCTTGTCATTTATCAAAACCTGCAAATATGTACACATGTTTAGTTTATTGCCTTGAGAACGTGTTTCAACAATTTCCCCCTTTTTGATAATGGCAAACCTTAATCGGGATATGCATATTAGGTAATTCATAATGACGATCCAAGACAAGTATATATATATGCAATTAGTTCCCCCTCAATATATGAATTCCCCCTGAATTTGTGCCAATAAGTATTAAGTGCATAGCCCTTATTCTTCCCCCTTTTGACATTAGCAAAAAAATTGGTAAATAAATTGTTTATTAATCAAAAAATTTCAACTTCATAAATGGGATAATAATGCAAATAATGTCAACATAATCGATTATTGATACTTGATAATCGATTATATACTAAAGAGAAATCGATTATTCTAAAGAGGAATCGATTATTCTGCACCAGTCTTTATAATTCCCCCTGCTTTTAGGGCGATACCTGCAAAAATACGTTAGACGCCTCCGACGCTCAAGTTAGTAATCATGTGAAAGGGAGAATGCAATGCATGACTTAGATCAATGTGGAGTCAAGAATCCCGAGTTCACTACGAACTCGGAAGAAGGACTCCTTCTCTAAAGGTTTTGTGAAGATGTCGGCCAATTGATCTTTGGTTTCAACAAATTCAATTTCGACATCACCTTTGAGAACGTGATCTCTTATAAAATGATGCCTAATTTCAATGTGTTTTGTTCTGGAATGAAGAACAGGGTTCTTCGTCAAGCATATGGCGCTAGTATTATCACATCTAAGAG
Source organism: Nicotiana benthamiana (assembly GCA_034376525.1). Classification (NCBI taxonomy): domain Eukaryota; kingdom Viridiplantae; phylum Streptophyta; class Magnoliopsida; order Solanales; family Solanaceae; genus Nicotiana; species Nicotiana benthamiana. Next base: position 46,208,411 of record CM067326.1, read on the forward strand.
GGATATGATCGATACTTAGGCCATAGTCCAAGAGTTGCTGTTTCATCCAAAGAATTTGAGCGCAACAACTCCCCGCGGCTACATATTCAGCCTCGGTTGTGGACAACGCAACACTTACTTGTTTCTTGCTAAACCAAGAAACTAGAGAGCTACCGAGCAAATGGCAAGTGCCACTAGTGCTCTTGCGGTCCAATTTGCATCCAGCGAAATCGGAATCGGAATAGCCAACAAGTTGGCATGAAGAACTTTTGGGGTACCATAGACCCACATTTACAGTACCAACAAGATACTTCAATATCCGTTTTACCGTAGTTAGGTGAGACTCCTTAGGACATGATTGATAACGAGCGCATAAGCACACGCTAAACATGATGTCCGGTCTACTAGCAGTAAGATAAAGGAGAGATCCAATCATACCTCGATACTTCTTGGTGTCGACTTCCTTACCTTTCTCATCTTTGTCTAGATGGTCGGATGTGCTCATGGGAGTGGCCATTGTTAGAAAATACGCTTAACGCTAGAGGGGGGGGGGGGTGAATAGCGTTATAATAAAATTCAGCGTAAACTTGTGGAAATTAAAATTTGCAGGAAATAAATAAGTGCGTTAAATAAACAAAAAGGAAAGAACGCAGCGATATATTCTGGTTCACCACAACACGTGGCTAGTCCAGTCCCCGAGAGACTCTCTCGAGATTTTCCACTAACTTGTTAAGCTTACGGGTGCTCAACAAACCTTTACAACTTAAGGACACAAGCCTTAACACCTTTGCTCGGAGATACAACACTCCAAGACTTCAACCAAGGAAACACAAGTTCCTTACAACAAGAGAATCACAATTCTCTTACAAGTGTATAAAACACTAAACACTCAAACACAATACTCCTTAATGAGTAGATATGAGTAGAAGAAGTAAGCTCTAGATCACAACAACTTTGGACAAGAATATGGCTCTCAAAAGCTTTATGAAATTGAATATAAAATGATAAACAAAAGTATGCAAGCTTATAGCAATGTAATGATCAGTTGTAGTATGTTGTTGTATTTAAAACACTGAAATGAAGCTGTATTTATAGTTGAAAAACTTGGCATTACCGTTGCCTAATTGCCAATTAAGAGTTGCTGATTTTACTCACTGACAATCGATTGTCAAACCCCAAAAATCGATTGTCTGCCAGTCAGATCAAAATTCAATCCCAGATTTTACGCTTGATAATCGATTACTTACAATCCATAATCGATTACTGGCAACATTCAAAAAATCCTTTCCAGATTTTACCACAAACAATCGATTGTCCAAAATCAACAATCGATTACTCAGCAACGTTCAAAAAATCTTTTCCGGATTTTAATCAAAACAATGGATTATACAAAATCAATAATCGCTTACCCAATAACGTTCAAAAAATCTTTTCCGGATTTCAATCAAAACAATCGATTATACAGAATCAATAATCGATTACCTGAAGGTATTTGAAAACTTTACGACAACGGTCAGCTTCACAATCGATTGCACAAAGTCAACAATCGATTACTTATCAGTTTTTGAAAAACATTTTAGACACTGTCTCTTTAACAATCGATTGTCCAATGTAACAATCGATTATTTAATAAATTTGAAAATCACTGGAAGACACTGTCTCAACATAATCGATTACCATTAGTTCATAATTGATTATTCTGAGTTTTGAAAAACTTTGATGGACACTGCCTCAGTCACAATCGATTGTCATTAGTTCACAATCGATTGTCATGCAGGTTTGAAAAACCTGATGCTCACTGTCTTACTCACAATCGATTGTCATTAGTTCACAATCGATTTTCATGCAATCTTGGCTTAAAACAATCGATTATCACAAGTACATAATCGATTATCTTAGTCCAGATTTATAAGGCATGTCTAAAAATTATTTTGACTACTGTAAATATGCATGATTTAAAATCATTTGACATTAAATTAAATATGCATGATTTTGGAAAATAGTTTTATGAGAGAAGCCATGTTACGAGTCAAGTTGTAGGATCAAGATCACAGTTAAGAACGACTCAATTAAACTATAAAACTTTGTCTTGAGCTTGAATCTCGTTGTATATCAATTGTGCGCTTGTTTCTTGAACTTCGTCATATATCAATTTTCGCTTCGTTTGTCATTCATCAAAACCTATACAAAAGAACACACGTTTTAGTATATTGCATTGAGAACGTGTTTCCAACAGCCATTGCTTTTGCGTTGCTCCTTTCAAATCGTTTTAGCAATTCTTTGCAATATTTAGCTTGACAAATGAAGGTTCCTTCTTTCATTTTCTTTACTTGCAGCCCCAAAAAGAAGGTTAGCTCACCCATCATAGACATTTCAAATTCGCTTGTCATTAAATCAAAAAATTCCTTGCACAAAGCATTGTTAGTAGCACCAAAGATAATATCATCCACATAGATTTGAACTAATAAAATATCATTGTTTTTATGCTTAACAAATAAAGTGGTGTCAACTTTCCCCCTAATGAATTCATTTTCCAAAAGAAATTTGCTCAATCGTTCATACCAAGCTCGGGGAGCTTGTTTGAGACCATAAAGCGCCTTTTTAAGTTTGAAAACATGATTGGGAGATTTAAAATCTTCAAAGCCCGGGGGTTTTTCTACATAAACTTCTTCTTGAATAACACCATTTAGAAAAGCACTTTTTACATCCATTTGATATAAATTGAAATTCATAGAAGAGGCAAAAGCAAGCAATAAACGAATAGCTTCTAACCTTGCTACGGGTGCATATGTTTCTTCATAGTCAATTCCCTTTTCTTGATTATAGCCTTTTGCTACAAGCCTAGCTTTGTTTCTAGTGATTACGCCATTTTCATCTAGTTTGTTTCGAAAAACCCATTTCGTACCAATTATGGTATGATTTTTGGGTCTTGGCACCAAATCCCAAACGTCATTTCGTTTGAATTGGTTAAGCTCCTCTTGCATTTCCAAGGTCCAAAATTCATCCCCAATTGCTTCGGAGATGGTTGAAGGTTCAATTTGAGAAACGAAAGCAGTATGTCCTAAGGTGTTCTTAAGAGTGTTTCGAGTACTTACCTGTTGTTCAATGTCGCCAATTACCTGTTCGAGAGGATGGTCTTTGATTGTCCTCCACGCGTTAGGCAGTTTCGTTTCTTTTTCCAGTTGTGGCGCTTCCTCCGATAATAGTTCCAAGATTTCATTTTGAATTTCCTTAGGAGTTTCCTCTTGTACTTTGTCTTGAGGACTCGTTGAGTTTAAACTACCTGCAGGTTCAAAACCAGAATCCTTTCTCGCCAAGCGAGCATTATTTTTGGAAAACACAATATGAGGGGATTCCTCCACAGTTTCGGTTCTATTATTGAATACTCTATATGCTTTGCTACGTGAAGAATAACCAATAAAAATTCCTTCATCGGATTTGGCATCAAACTTTCCCAAAATGTCTTTACCATTGTTGTGAATAAAACATTTACAACCGAATACTCTAAGATGGGAGATATTTGGGTTCCTTCCCTTGTAGAGTTCATAGGGTGTTTTCATGAGTATTGGCCTTATGACTACTCTGTTTAAAACTTAGCATGCGGTACTCACTGCATCCGCCCAAAAATATTTGGGAATCTTAGCCTCATCGAGCATGGTTCTAGCCATCTCTTCGAGACACCTATTTTTCCTTTCCACCACTCCATTTTGTTGTGGTGTGCGTGGAGCAGAGAAGGTGTGCTCGATACCGAGTTCGTCACAAAAATCCGCAAAGAGATTGTGATCGAACTCTCCCCCATGATCACTTCTTATTGAAGTGACGGTTGTGTCCTTTTCATTTTGAACACGTTTAAGAAAACATTTAAAATTATGAAAAGCTTCACTTTTATGAGCAAGAAATAGTGTCCATGTAAATCTAGAATAATCATCAACAATAACAAAAGCATAACGATTTCGACCAAGACTTTCAATGCGAGATGGTCCAAAAAGGTCCATGTGAAGAAGTTGCAATGGTCTAGTAGTTGAAACAATATTTTTTGATTTAAAAGATGCTTTTGTTTGTTTCCCTTTTTGACTAGAATCGCAAATGGAGCCTTCTTCAAATTTCAAATTTGGAAGACCAATAACTAAATTTTGTGAAACCAATTTGTTTAAAAGATGCATGTTGATGTGAGCTACTCTACGATGCCATAACCACATATCATCTTTTTTGCTCATAAGACAATTCACATACTCAGATGAAGAATTTTCGAGATCAACCATATAGATGTTATCCATTCTAAAACCACGAATGATAATTTTAAAATCGCTACGGCGAAAAACTAAGCATTCATCCGAATCAAATAAAACAAGATTTCCCTTGTCACATAATTGACTTATGCTCAAGAGATTATATTTTAGACCTTTAACTAGCAATATTTGCTTAATGGAAGAAGGTTCATCCTTACCGACCGATCCAATGCCGATAATTTTTCCCTTTGTTGTTATCTCCAAAAATAACGCTTCCTCCTTCCTTGTGTTCTAGTTGAAGGAATTTGGATTCGTCTCCGGTCATGTGTTTGGAGCATCCACTATCAAGGTGCCAAAGTACACTTGATCCCTTTAAACATACCTACAAGACAAATTAATGAGTCTTTGGTACCCAAGCTGTTTTGGGTCCTTGAGAGTTAGGTGTAACATGCTGTTGTGCTTGACATGCAGTTAAGTGTCTATGTCTAGTGAAGCAAGAAGGAGCAATATGTCCAATTTGATTGCAATAATGACAAATGACATTAGGATTATGCATTCGTCTAGGTTGATAGTAGTTGGACGGACGAAAATTGTTTACTTTATTTTCGACAATGTGACTATTGCGCATTTCATGAAAATCATTTCTCCTACTATTTGTTCTAGGATATGCAGCATTTCTGGAATAGTTATTTCTAGGTTGAAAGCCATTTCTAGGTGTCCTAAAATGTTCAACGTTTCTTCTAGTGTTTGGTCTAGGATATGCATCATTTCTAGAATAGTTATTTCTAGGTTGAAGGCCATTTCTAGGTGTCCTAAAATGTTCAAAGTTTCTTCTAGTGTTTGGTCTAGCATGCATGTTGATTCTAGGATGGTTATCTCTAGGATGAACATTTGTTTTATTTGTCCTAGGTTGAGCCTTAGGTGGTTGGGGTTTGGCTTCAACTTTTTCTTTGGGCTCGTTTTTAAAACCTATCCCATGTTTGGTCAATTTCAAATTAAAAAGAACTTCATTCAAATTTTTATGAGAAGAATTGAACTTATCTAAGGTACCCTTAAGTCTTTCTACCTCATCTTTTAGATGCATGCAAGAAGTACAATTTTTACTAGAACTCTCGGGTTTGTCGGCGCTTCTTTTGCCGAAAACTTGTTTTCTTCTTTCAACTTCTCATTTTCAAAAATCAGTTTTTCCAAATCCTTTTCTTTCAAAGAGAGTTGTTTTTCAAAATCTTTTTCTTTCAAAGAAGCATTTTCCTTAATGTTCTTAACAGTTTTGGAAGCTTTAATGAATTCACTATACAGCTCATCAAAGGCATTTTGCATTTCCTCAAGAGAATAGAAGTTTTTGGAAGAAATTTGACATACCTCTTCTTGATTGTTTTCGTGAGCCATGAGACAAAGATTTGCGGTTTCGTCTTCTTCTTCCTCACTCGACTCGTCTCCGGAGTCGCCTCCCCCATGATATGTATGCTCGTTGTTTCTTGAAGGGTTTCTTCTCCTTTTTGACATTTGGGCAATTTGATTTAATGTGCCCGATTTCTCAGCACCCATAGCACTTTACTTGATCTCCTTGTTGTTTGCCTTTTCGTTCATACTCTTTTCGCATGAACTTTTCAAATCTCTTAATAACGAGTCCGAAATCGTTATCTCCGTCCTCGTTATTTTGAGGTTGGCTTGTGCTTGCCTTGAGGGCGATTCTTTGTTTCCTTTGATCATTAACAAGAGGGTTAAGTATAGTAGATTCATAGGTTTTAAGATTACCTCTTAATCCGTCGATGGTGACATTTGAAATGCCAATAGACTCTTGAATCGCGTCGGCCTTGGAGCGCCATTCCGGAGTGAGACTTCAGAGAATTTTTCGGACAAGTTCCTTATCCGTGAAGGTCTTCTTAAGAGCATGTAAGTCATTAACGATTTTTGAAAATCGTTCGAACATGTCATCGACCCTTTCGCCTTCCTTCATGTGAAACAGTTCATATGCATGGGTTAGAAAATCAACTTTAGCCTCTCTTACCTGGTTTGTACCTTCGTACGTGATTTTCAGCTTATCCCACATTTGCTTCGCCGTTGTGCAACAGGATATTTTCCTGTAATCATCAGCGTTTACAGCACAATATAATAAGTTGATGGCTTTAGCATTGTTCTGCACTTTTCGGAAATCATCCGCATCGTATTCATCTTCGGATTTTGGAACCCATTCATTTTCAACCTTTTTGGTTGGTATTTGTTCTCCCTTCATTATAACCTTCCACAGATGAAAATTATTCGATTGAATGAATATTCTCATCCTCTCCTTCCAGTACGTATAGTTTGTGCCATCAAATAGTGGTGGTCGGGTGGAGCATTGTCCTTCACCTATTCCTGCAAAAGAATCACGAGTAGAAGCCATGGATTGTTTCTCTCAAACGGTTAAGTTTTTCAGAGAGTTGGGCTCTGATACCAATTGTTAGAATATACGCTTAACGCTAGAGGGGGGTGAATAGCGTTATAATAAAAAACAGCGTAAACTTGCGGAATTTAAAAATTGCAGGAATGAAATAAGTGCGATAAGTAAACAATAAGGAACGAACGCACCGATGTTACGCTGGTTCACCACAACCCGTGGCTAGTCCAGTCCCCGAGAGACTCTCTCGAGATTTCCACTAACTTCGTTAAGCTTACGGGTGCTTAACAAACCGTTACAAACTGAGAACTTGAGTCACACAAGCCTCAACAACCTTTGCTCGAAGATACAACACTTCAAGACTTCAACCAAAGGAATCACAACGTTCCTTCTTACAATACAAGGGATTAACACTTCCCTTCAAGTGTATAAAAACACTTTGCACTCAAAACAAGACTCTCCTGAAGAGTAGATATGAGTAAAATAAATACGCTCAAGAACGCAACAACTTTCGTCAAGATTTTGGCTCTCAAAAACTTATGTAATGAGTAGAAAATGATGAATAAGAGAGTATGCAAGCTTTAGCAATAATATGATCAGTTGTTGTATATAGAAGACTGATTTGAAGATGTATTTATAGTGTCAAAAGCATGCATAACCGTTGCCTAATTGCCAATTAAGAATTGCTGATTTTGTGCTACGACAATCGATTGTCAAGTTGGCACAATCGATTGTTTTCCAATCGTTCCAAAAATCATTCCCGAATTTTACGCAGCATAATCGATTATCTAAGACGTATAATCGATTAGTGGCAACGTTCAAAAAATCATTTCCAGATTTTACGTAAAACAATCGATTATCAGAAATATACAATCGATTACTTGGCAACGTTCAAAAAATCATTTCCAGATTTTACGTAAAACAATCGATTATCAGAAATATAAAATCGATTACTTGGCAACGTTCAAAAAATCTTTTCCAGATTTTACTTCAAACAATCGATTATTAAAATCCTATAATCGATTATCTGACGGAGTTTGAAAATATTTTGGCAACGGTCATTTACATAATCGATTATGTTATATGGACAATCGATTATTTTTCAGTCTTGAAAAATCTAATAGACACTGCCACAACACAATCGATTGTCATTAGGTTCACAATCGATTATTTTGTATCTTTGAAAACTCTGATAGACACTGCCTCAACACAATCGATTGTCATAAGGTTCACAATCGAATATTTTGTAGCTTTGAAAAATTTGATGGACACTGTCTCAACACAATCGATTGTCATAAGGTACACAATCGATTGTCATGCAGATTTCAAACATCTGATGGACACTGCCTCAACACAATCGATTGTCATAAGGTACACAATCGATTGTCTTGCAGCTACCTTAACATAATCGATTATCATAAGTACATAGTCGATTATCTTTGTCCAGATTTTAGAGGCATGTTTAAAAATCATTTTGCTAAAATAAATATGCATGATTTAAAATCATTTTGCTCTAAATTAAATATGCATGATTTGATAATAATGTTTTTACGAGAAAAGCCAAGTCTTGAGTTAAATTGTCGGATCAAGATCACAATTAAAGAGCGACTCATGTATACCTTCGTTTAATCTTGATCTTTGTTTGTCTTGTGCTTGAACTTCGTTTCGTGACATTTGCGCGCTTGTGCTTGGACCTCGTCATATGTCAATTGCGCATCGTTTGTCATTTATCAAAACCTGCAAGTATGAACACACGTTTAGTTTAGTGCCTTGAGAACGTGTTTCAACATTGAATCCATCGGGAATTTTCATGTATATCTCATTATCAAGTGAGCCATAAAGGTAGGCAGTAACCACATCCATTAAATACATGTCAAGCTTTTCAAGGACAACAAAACTAATGAGATAACAGAAAGTTGTAGCATCTATAACGGGTGAATATGTCTCTTCATAATCGACACCGGGCCTTTGTGAAAATCCTTGTGCAACAAGGCATGCCTTATATCTTTGTACCTCATTTTTCTCATTTCTCTTGTGTACAAAGACCCATTTATAGCTAACAGGCTTAACACCATTAGGTGTTTGAACTATAGGCCCAAAAACTTCACGTTTTGCAAGTAAATTCAATTCTGATTGGATTGCTTCTTGCCATTTTGGCCAATCAAGTCTTTGTCGACATTCTCCAACAGATTGAGGTTCAAGATCCTCACTGTCTTGCATAATGCTAGATGCAACATTATATGCAAAGACATAAACCACCACTATATCCACTCGGTTAAAATTTGTCTCAATATCGATTGGATTTATTGATAGTTCCTTATTTTCTTGAGTCTCGGGCTCAATGGATTCTTCATGAATCTCAGAATTTATTAAATCGTGAATTTCCTCATGAGATTCTTTCGTAGTGTCATTTTGATCATTTGCTTTCCTTTTTCTAGGATTTTGATCTTTGGAACCTAATGCCACATTTTAGGCGTGCTTTCGACTCATTAGCTATGACACTAGAAGATTGTCCAATAGGGACATCAATACGGATTGGAACATTCTCTGCGGGGATATATGATTTTGTTATCCTTTTCAAGTCCGTAAATGCGTCTGGCATTTGATTTGCTATTCTTTGCAAATGGATAATCTTTTGTACCTCTTTTTCACAAATAGAGGCACGTGGATCAAGATGAGATAATGATGGATTTTCCACAAAATTTCCCGTTTGGTTTCACCAACTTATCCCCCTAATTTTGGGAATGTCTCATCGAATCGACACTCTGCAGATCGTGCAGTGAATAAATCCCCTGTCAATGTTTCGAGGTAGCGAATAATGGAGGGCGATTCAAACCCAACATATATTCCTAACCTTCTTTGCGGACCCATTTTGGTGTGATATGGCGGTGCTACAAGCACATATACTGCGCATCCAAAAGTTCTTAAATGGGATATATTAGGTTCATGATCCAAAACTAGCAACGAGGAATATTTGTGATAATTTGTCGGTCTGAGACGAACTAGCATTGTTGCATGCAAAATGGTGTGACCACAAACCGAAGTGGGCAGCCTCGTTTTCATGAGTAACGGTCTTGCTATCAACTGCAGACGTTTAATTAAAGACTCTGCAAGAACATTTTGAGTGTGAACATGAGCTACATGATGTTCCACTTTTATCCCAATTGATAAGCAATAATCACTAAATGCTTGGGATGAAAACTCAGCAGCATTATCTAGTCTAATAGACTTAATTGGATTATAGGAAAATTGTGCCCGTAATCGAATTATTTGTGCCATTAATTTTGCAAACCCAAGGTTGCGAGATGACAATAGGCACCCATGAGGATATCTAGAAGATGCGTCTATTAAGACCATGAAATATCTAAACGATCCACTAGGTGGGTGAATAGGTCCACAAATGTCCCCTTCTATACTTTCCAAAAACGCAGGTGACTCAATTCCAACCTTTGTTGGTGATGGTCTAATAATTAACTTGCCTTGATAACAAGAAGTGCAAGAAAAATTATTATTTAAAAGAATCTTTAAATTCTTTAATGGATGCCCATTTGAGTTTTCTATAATCCGTCTCATCATAATTGATCCAGGATGTCCCAATCGATCATTCCAAAGTACGAAAGTATTGGAATCAGTAACCTTTTGGTTTACGGTAGAATGTGCCTCAATTGCACTAATTATTGTCCAATACATGCCACAAAATAAAGATGGGAACTTCTCAATAACCCTTGGTTGGCCAGAGATATTTAAGATTATTCTCATCTATTGTCTCAATATGATATCCATTTTGACGGATATCTTTAACTCAACTAGTTCCTCTTGGACTTGGAGGAGAACATTGAATTCTCTATGATAAATATTGTTCTTTTAGGCAGAGTTATAGTAGCTCTTCCAGAGCTTTCAATTAATTTACTACTACCAGAAATTGTAGTAACATCTGCCTTACACATACTTAAATGAGAGAAATATTTCTTCTCCTTGAATATTGTATGTGTCGTACATGAATCAATTAAACAAATATTTTTACAATTAAACATTGATTCAAGTTTGTTTTGTGAGATATCCATATTTGCTTCCCATGGTTTGACATACAAAAGAAATATACAAATATTAGTATTTTCAGAGATAAAGAAAAAAAAATTCCATAAGACACAATCTTTGATTGAACAACTTGATTATATATGTATAATATGTACTTAATGTTGCTAACAAAATGCAAAGTCATGGGAGTTATATAATACTAGAAATGTAATCATACTGGCTATACACATAATATATTTATAATTATATGATGTATGTTGAAACAATCATATATTACCTATGTAAATCTGTAGCATAGTATATATTATAAATTAATGTAGCAACAACTACATATATTGTACAATCACATATCTGCATATTTATAAGCCAATGTCGTACTAGTATTATATATGTAGGCTTGTCAAAATAAATAGTTAAATGTATGTAGTGTAGTATATCATGTTATACTGCACAATAATGTATAATCACACATTATGTTAGGTGTACCTAAATACTTAAGCATGTAACTAGATATACTTAAATTCAATAAGAAAAAAGCCTTGAAAACAAAAACAATTTCAAGTAACGTCATTATTACTAACATGTTTTATTTCTACACAGATGAAGATGAATAATCAATAAAAACTTCTTGGATTTAGTCAAAGTAGGATGCAATATTTTAATGATACAAACACTATTTATATTCATATTTTGGATACGTACTACTGTCAAGAAAATATTATTGTTATCTAAGTCTATTGTTGATTACTTCTATTTATATTTTAATAATGCAATCAATTAAGAAGCAGTTCATTAAAATCATTACATCTTTATTCATAAATAAAGAGATCATGGTGAAGTATGAGTATCTTTCTCTTTCTATTTTTGTTTTTAAACATAATTGAGAAAAACTAAGTATCCAACAAAACATATCATTATTCTTACAAAGGAGAGAAACATATTGTACCTGATAATTTTAAACCAGAGTCGAGAACTTTAAAAGAAGATAACCTACCGTGATGGTTAGAGACTCGTGGTGATAACGTGTTATAAAATGAAAGCAATTTAGTAAAACATGAACAAGAAATATAAGCAACTTAGTGAAATATGAATAAGAAATGTAGATAGAGAAAAGGAAGAGATTTTCTTTTTCAATTGTGTGTATTCTCCTATCTATTACAAGGCCTTTATATAGGCATAAAAAGTGAAGAAAATATGTCATGGAATATGTCATTGAACATACAAAATATGTCATTGAATATGTCATAAACCATTTGGGATGAAGATCATGGAAGAAGAGTAGACATCCACCATAAATTACTATTTTATCATAACAACTATAATTAATGATCTATAATCATATTTAACTCCCATTTGCTTTGCACATAATCTTAAATAATAATGTCAAAATAATACTACTTACTTAATATTATAACTATTTTCATTAAAATCCTAAGCATACGTTATTAATAATTTTTTTGAATGTATTATAATAATCACAATTTTTATTATTTTTTAGAGCCTTGTAAATTCTTGTAATTTTTCACAATTTTCAATTGTTTCTCGACTCTCCTCTTCTATATAAGTAACCCCCTACATCCTCTTCTTCCCATGCTAACTTTCAGGAAAACTTTTCCATAGAAATAAAAGTGCGAAGAACAAGAAGCAGAATGCTAAAAAAATGATAATATTGGTTATTCCAATTCTCTACCTATTTAAATTTTTGGTTATTACAAAATTAAAACTCTTAATAGACTTAAAACTCGTCATAAATTTTTATTTGTCTCTCATAGTTAACTTAACTAGAATTAGTGTAAACATATAATGCCGTTAAGTTTTTATCATGGAGTATACCATAAGTGAGACCATATCAAGTTACTCAATATGCAACTTTTGAGGTCGCATTAAGTCATTAGCACTAAATACTCTTAAGTTGTACTTTAAGTTATAATGTACAGTTAGATCTTTCTATAACAATATCTATATATAATAATAAATTACTATAAAAATAAGTTTTTTCCGGAATTAATGTTCATATTATATCATGATATATATTCTCTATAATATAATTTTATTATAATATTAAAAAGTATTCGAAATAAACGAATTTTTTATAGAGTGATTTGGCTCTGGGTCTACTTATCCAATTTACCTTTTTCTAGAGAAAGGCGATACATATATATGTATTACAGTATGCGCACACCAATGGGATAGAACATGTCTAGCCAGTCCAAACACCCACCACCAACAACAATGATCGTCCAAGATGGTCTTTGTTTTTACCTTTATTTGATTGCTATACCTTTAAAGAAAGCTCCAAATACTGCAACTTTTATGATAATTAATAAGATTGGTGTATTCGATCCATAACTCAAGTATACGACAAAGACCCTTCTCTCTGTCTTGTTGTTCATCAGTTTCTGGGGGTATCAAGTTCCAAAAGGTAAGAACTTTCTTGTTTATATTGACACTTGTTATTCCATGCATAGCCGTATTTACCAACTTTACTCTGCTTCTTCTTACTATTCTCTTTATACTTTCAGTTTTCGGCTTGAGGATTTTCATTTATCCTGTTATTCTTGAGGGCTTTTTAGAACAGAAGTAGAGTAAATGGATGCAATTCTGAATCTTCAAACAATACCGTTAGGAACTGCTTTTACAATAGGTGGTCAAGCAGTTGCTCTTGGTGGGATTTCACTATGGTTTCTTAAAGAGTATGTTGATGATCAAAAGAGGAAATCTTCTAATTTTCTCCCACCTTTGCCAGGTACTTCCATTTCTTCTGAATCTTATTTGATCAATTTCATTTCATTCTGTTATCTGCATATGTGAATCCAAAACTTAAACTTAGCTAGCGTTTGGACATAGATTTGGTTGAAACTTGAAAAAATCTATGTTACGTGTCTAAAATTCTTGAATCAGTTGAATCCGTAACATATATAGCATGTAGGTAGGTAAATGCTGATGAGAAATATGTGTGAATTTGGTGCAGAGGTTCCAGGGTTACCAGTGATTGGGAATTTACTGCAGCTTACTGAGAAAAAACCCTACAAGACATTTACAAATTGGGCTGAAACATATGGACCAATTTATTCCATCAAAACCGGCGCCAATACAATTGTTGTCCTCAACACTAATGAGCTAGCCAAGGAGGTAATCTAACTAGCCACTCTCAAACCTCTTTTCTATATTAATCCAAAAATAAATGCAGTTTGAACCCTAAATTATTAATATAGTATAAATTATAATGTTAAGCAGAAAGAGGAGAGTTGCTGACGGAGAAATATAGACAGATAAACTTGGTCCTTCAGACCGCACGATTCAGTAGGACTTGGACATGTTTCTTTTCTAATAAGTAGTTAGAGTTAGAAAAGCTTCCATCCAGTCACACTGAATTAGGATATTAGAATCCGCTTACCTATGTGATCTAACGTAAAGTAAGCGTCCACAACCTCTAGATAGTTGCTAAAGGGAATTCATTCCCTAGTTCCTCTTTGTAAAGACTAGGCCATACTATGAAGGTGAAGTAGTTGGTGGTTTAGACAACTGCTATTTGCATATTTTGTTTATGTATATTCCCTGGATAATATGTTGATTGGTCTCTGGAAAGGCCTCAACTGTTCTGTTGGAAAAGCTTCTTGTGTTGTGGTCTAAATTACTGTACTAGATATGACAAATTAGTGTCGCGTACCACCTCATTCGTGGTATATATTGATCATATATCAGCAAAAATTCCATTTTTCACTATACAGATGGTTGTGGCTTTATAAATTTCTGATAATATCGGAGAAAATAAAAAAAATAGGAAGATCCTTCTAAACTAATTTTGAGGTTAGACAACTAATCGCACATTATTGCACAGAGCCTAAAGTAAGTACACCAGTTTCCTTGCAAGAGGAGAGCTTGAGATAAAATGCAGAATATCACAGTATTCAAGGTATTGTAGTCCTTTATCATGTAGTAAAAGCATCAATACCAAAGTAGCTGTTACATAGAACGACACACAGGTAATATCAACAGATCATCAATAAGTTTGATGTATAAGCCAATACATAAAGTAATGCTCGTTTTTAGGCATTGTTGTGTTATTTGTGTGGCTTATCATATATGGACTCATAATACTCGACTGATACATTTTTTTGAAATTCAACTGTTGTGCTTGTTCATCTTTTTAGGCTATGGTGACTAGATATTCGGCCATCTCAACAAGAAAGCTAACAAATGCATTGAAGATCCTTACTTGTGACAAGAGTATAGTCGCTATAAGTGATTATGATGAGTTTCACAAGACAGTGAAGCGCCACGTACTGACCAGTGTTCTAGGACCAAATGCTCAGGTTTCTCATTAGATATTGGCCTACACATTTCATTATTTTGCATTATAATTTGGTTCTCTTCTTTTGATTCATATACTAGATTTCTAAATTCTAACGGGAAGTTATGCTTAATATGCAGAAACGCCACCGTATCCACAGGGACACCTTAATAGAAAATGTGTCTAAGCAACTGCATGATTTGGTTATGAAGTATCCTAATGAAGCAGTAAATCTGAGGAAGATATTCCAGTCAGAACTTTTTGGCTTGGCACTGAAACAAGTATGTCTTTTAAAATTCAGTTACCAGTATGTTGTGGTTTTGGCATATTTTTTGAACTGTTCAATTACTTAAAAAGACAACTTTATTTTCAGTCTTTGGGCAAGGATATCGAGTCTATTTATGTGGAGGAACTCGATGCCAGATTGCCAAGAGAGGATGTACTGAAGACCTTAGTACTTGATATAATGGAAGGTGCAATTGATGTGGACTGGAGAGATTTCTTCCCCTATCTAAAATGGGTTCCAAATAAAAGCTTTGAGAACAGAATTCAGCGAAAACATCTGCGCAGGGAAGCCGTGATGAAGGCCCTAATTATGGAGCAAAGAAAACGTATTAGTTCAGGAGAGGTGATCTCGCTCTTCCTTTTAAGCATATAAATATACCACTCCAGTAATATGTTTTAGTCCTAGGCTAATTTTCTAACTCGGCGAAATGTATATACAGGAACTGAACAGTTATATTGACTACTTGTTGTCTGAAGCCAATACATTAACAGAGAAGCAAATCCTAATGTTGCTTTGGGAGGCAATTATTGAATCATCAGACACCACAGTAGTGAGCACAGAATGGGCTATGTATGAATTGGCCAAAGATCCAAAACGGCAGGTAGTATCATAATCTTGCCATTTCTCTTATTCCTGCCTTGTTTTTCTCCAAAGTTAGTTGTATCTCACGACTGTTAATTCCATAGGAACAACTCTTTTTCGAAATACAAAATGTTTGTGGATTTAACAAGATCACAGAAGAGAAACTTTGCCAACTTCCGTACCTATGTGCTGTTTTTCACGAAACCTTGAGAAAATATAGTCCTGTGCCTATAGTTCCTTTAAGATACATCCACGATGACACACAGCTGGGAGGGTACTATGTTCCTAAAGGAGCTGAGGTAATTAGCCTTTTCATAGTACATGTAAATTTTTCCTTTCTTATAAAGAGCAGCCAGGTGCACTAAGCTTCCGTTATGCGCTGGGAAAAGCTCGACTATAAGGGTGTGTTGTACGCAGTCTTACCTTGCATTTCTTATTATCAGATAATCTAAATTATTTATACACATTGTATATGTAGATCGCTATAAATATATACGGTTGCAATAGGGACAAGAGAGTGTGGGAGAGTCCGGAAGAGTGGAAGCCAGAGAGATTTCTTGATGGGAAGTATGATCCAATGGAATTGCAGAAGACGATGGCGTTTGGAGGTGGAAAAAGGGTATGTGCTGGTGCTCTTCAGGCAATGACAATTACTTGCACAACTATTGCTAGATTGATACAAGAGTTTGAATGGAGTCTAAAAGATGGAGAACAAGAAAATGTTGCAACAATGGGTCTTACTACTCATAAACTTCATCCAATGCAAGCTAATATCAAGCCAAGAAAATGATACCTTAAGATTTTCAACTGTCAACTCTATGATAGGGAAGCTAGTTTGTGTTTGATAGCTTTTGTTATCAATGCAGACCTCTTGCTTTAACTTCTCTAGTTAAAGCTTAATCCAATTAAACTCACTGATAATAATACCAGAATTGCAGACTTGAGTCTTATGGATCAATGATCACTAAGATGGAATTTCAGGGGCGAAGAAAATGACCAAAGTGGTTTTGGTCCTTAATATGTACTACTAAACATAACTAGTCCTTAAGTTATACCAAAAAGAAGACACTTCTGTTAAACTTAACTGAGAAATATCACATCTCAATGCCCAAGGTTATAGGGCTTTGATCTAGTGGTAAGAGCGCAACATCATCGCAAAATGATGTGTGAGTTAGAGGTACGTCATGGAAAAATCCAGTTAAACTTAACTGATAAATACCGCACCTCACACCTCAATGCCACCAGATATAGAGCTTTGATCTAGTGATATGAGCGCAACATATAATGTGTGAGTTAGACGCACATTATGAATTTGAATCCTCATTATTTAAGTAGAGAAGGATAGAGGCACACCTAGTATTTAGTTTGAATTTGTTAGTTTTTTTCTTTTTTTGAGATATTGCCACGTGCTGATGGCCGGAGAGTTTACGGACTATGTCTTCATATGGTCCTTTTATTACCTGTATCCACTTTTAGGTTGTCGTTTTAAACATAATTAGCATTTATAAAGTAATTGAGAAATAAAAAGAAACAGAGTTTTCTTTTAATTGTTTCAACTTAATAAGGATAAATCCCCTTATATCTCAAGATCAAATAGTTAAACAACCACACAATGAAAAATCTTGCATAAAATAGGGATATCTAGACTAATTTAGAAGAATTAATTGAATTTCAAATATAGGGGTAATGAATATAAGTGTACGTAGGATTTTCACTAGAATAGAGGGTTTAAATTTACAATATATACATATCTCTACAAAATGGCAGAAAACAATTGAATGCTCCAGAAAGCATATCATATATATTCTTACACAAATAAGGCAATAGAAAAAGGTGAGGCAGTGGACTGAAGTCACTCCTTTCCACATGGTTTCATTAGACTACAGCAGTGAAACAGGTGAAAGCGACAATTGCATAAAGGAGTGAGTTGAGATCACATCAGATGAGTGATGGGTTATGCAATTTCTGGGATTAAGCAAGAGGGACAGGCCTCATGCTTGCCGGGTTTGTTTGGCATATAGACAGGCTGAAATTGTAAAAAACAATTGTGAAAACAAAAACAAATGTCAGACCAATGTTTGCACCATTTAATGATTTGGTCTTATTGGATGAGTTCGGAACCCAATTGTGATCTTTTTAGACAAATGTAACATAAATATATAAAAGAAAGAGTGAATATTCTTTATATAACGCGGTTTTAAACCGCTATATTTTAACTATGTTTTGACCGTCAAAGTATAACGCGATTTAAAACCACGTTATACATATTTCACCTTTAATAACCGCATTATACATAGTGTTAAATTGTGCAATGGTTAAATGATAGCTCACAAGTTAGCTTTGACCTTGATGTGCTAGGTTCGAATCCCTACATAAGCATTCCTTTGACGGCCAACACCTCAAGGTCAAAGCTAACTTCTCACCTATCATTTAACCATTGCAGCACCTAACACTTATATGCATAATGCGATTATTAATGGCATTATATATATATTGCGGTTTTAAATCGCGTTATACTTTGGTGTTCGAAACACCATTAAATTATAGCGTAGTTTAACATCTCGTTATATATAGAATAGTCACTTTTTAAACATATATTTATGTCATACTTGCCCAAAAAGACTACAATTGGGTTCCGAACTCATATTTTTTTGGCTCATGCATTCAACATAGGACTAGCTGTTTGACTCAAAAGATATTGAAACCTTTTTGAATAAATCAATCAAAGAAAATGAAAGTTAAATCTTAGTCAATCATAATAAACTCTAGATCATTAAACTAATTGGAAAATAATACATAAGATGAGATAGAGGTAACCAATCTTATTAAGCACTTTCCATTGTAGATCCCATTAATCAATAGAGGAGACCAATTTACATATTTTCTTGGAGAATGCTTCGTTCTTCTTCTCATTATGAAGATTGCATGAGAGGGGACTAGGGAGAGATGAAGAAGTGAAAAACACTCCCCTCTTCCCTCGAATTGAAGGCTTTCCCTACTATATAGTCATGAGACTTTTGCTATTTACTTGATCTGACGCTTTCTCGCACTATGTCTGCCTTGGTCGTCTTCTAAATGGTATTTCTTCTGACTCGACGGGTATCGAGAGTGCGAGATGTGGAATAGACCATCTCGTCTTTTTCTGCCGTGCCGCTTGGACGTGATGTTGGTCAGCTTGACCGCAACGGTCAGATTTTAATTTGACCAATACAGTTATTCCTTCCATTGTCGGGGTCGTCCCCTGTCGGGCAAGGCAGACAGATCATGTTTGCTATGAATTCGAAAGAAATCTGACTACTTGTCCCTTGGTTATGCTCCTTAGGTTTCAAGTGAGACGACGATGCTCTTTTGATATCCTTAGACCATTGCGGCTATTTCGGAACCGAAACGTCGTTTGTTAGTGAAATGTTGTTTCGATTGATGCCATTATGACACATGTTCCTGGGGAACCGAAACATTCTATGACCTATCAGATTCGATTGACGACTCTTGGGTTTCATGCTTGGGAGATTTATGTCTCTTATAAATAGAAGGAATACATCATTCAATTGACACACTTTTTCCTCTTCGCATGAAAGAATTTTGCGAATATACTTTCTCCCTGATACTCTGAATTTTCATTCGCCCCTAGTTGACTGAAAACTTTCATCCTTGTTTTCTATTGTATTTCTTCTACACCATCTAGACAAAATGGGTGGTAATTATTATCGCGCTGATCTCCCTGTCACAGTTTTGGCACAAGAAAAATGTTGCTCTAGCCACCGGAGGAGTAGAAGCAGTGGAAGATGAAGATGTTCCATCGGTAGCAGAGATCCTAACTCATCCTAGCAAAGAATGGACCGACTTCTACAGTCGCGCCAGGATGGAGCCAGAACTTGTCCTCTCTATTATAAAAGAAGAAGAAATTGCAAAGTTGAAATCTAGGTGGGGAATTCCTCGTTGCGTTAACATACAGCCGGTGGTAGGGAACGGCATAGTCCATTTTGACCACCCATTTTGACCACCCTAGGTACAACGTGTTCTATACCTACCCCTTTCTTATTGGATACACACTTCCTCTCTCTCTTAGTGGTAAATTTATGCCGTTTATATAAGGTATGCCTTGCCCAACATTCGTTGTACCTGTATAAGTTGTTCCTTATATTTCTCAAGTTTGCAAAACTCGTCGGTCGTGAGATCACTTTGGATCACGTGCTCAATATCTTTTCCTCTCAACTCATTCGCGGCACGCTGATTCACTTGCGTCCTTGGGGGTTGAAGAGTCTGGTGGTGAAAATGGATGACAGAGCTGACCTTTGTTTCTACGAGAATTATTTCTATGTGCAGACCGAGCACCTTGTGGCGGATCCAATGGGGTTCCCTAAGAAGTGGAACTTTGCGCGTACGTTTCTTATGTTTTAATTGGAGAGATGCCCGACCGCTTTTTGTTATTGCACTAAAACCTGTTATGTCTCTGCAGTTGAGAAATTTCTCCCTCCATCTGTCGAGGGTATCCGCAAGTGGGTGAGTGCCATCGTTCCCTATACAGCGGGAGTTCGAACATGGTTGGCCTTTTATAAAAAAATTGGACATGAGCCCCTTACAGGTGGGATGTTGTTTCTGTTTGCTTTTTTTTTCTCTCTTTTCACTTAGTTTCTTATGTGTTGTTTGTCGATTCCAGAGAGAGTGCAGAGAGAGAGAGAGAGAGAGAGAGAGTGTAGAGAGAGAGAGGGGGCTCCTCTATTAGCTTTTTGTCATCTTGCATCATCTATTCCCCCTATTGCACCATCTACCGCTCGGTCGTCTTCGAGGGCTGCTTCAGTTGAGTCTACGGTTGTGGTTGTTCATATGGAGGCCATTTCTCAGACCGAATTTCCGACTCATGTCGCTTGCCAGACGGGTGAATCTCCCCGTGTTGAGGAAGAAGAAAGGCTGTCTAAGAGGCAGCGAGTGGAGTTCGAGACAGCCTCTCCAACTGTAATACATCTGGATGTCTCTTTTATGACAAGATTTGACGCTCGGGTTGATACCACTCTGCCCATAGAGACGGATCCAGCCCTCGTATCTACCACATCAATAGATATTTCTACCACTATCGTTGATCAGCAACTACCATAATGGGGGCCGGATTTCTGAGGCCACCGTTGTGGTTTTGGACGTGCCCCCGTCCTCCATACCTGGTCATGCTTCCTCATCCGCTGAAAGATGAAAAGGGCGTTGTGGTCGACGACTATGAATTCGAGTTGGACCTCGATCCTAGTGATGATAAGATATTTGAGGAGGGTATCACCCAATCGGTGGCTCATGCATGAGATCCATCCCGTATTCTTGAGATCTTTTTGAATGTTAATGTCCCAGGGGACACGGAGGATCTGGTGCTGCAGTTTGACATTTTGTGCTCCACTACCGAAAATGAGGCTCTACCAAAAGTTCCTAATAGTGACTTGATGAATGAAGTGGCCGCTATGGCCTGAGGGTATATTTCGACTCTCTTTCATGTTGCTTTTATTTTTCTGGATGATACGATCTTAACTCGTCCATTCCTTTTTCGGATGTACATGTTGGAAATTGAGAGTGCTCATAAGGCTAGCATCCAAACTAAGATTTTCCTAAAGGCATTGGAGAGATATCGGCACTATCGCAATAAGTGTCGTGAGATGCACAAACGACTGAGGGAGAATCTCGGTGCTCGATCCCTTGGCGAGGAATTAGAGAAGAGATACCAACAGTTGATGGAAGCTATTCACATAAATAGTGTGCTGGAGAAGCAACTTCGCACGAAGGATGAAGATCTTAATTTAGGCAAGGGGTAGCCGCAGAGTGTGACTATCTACAGAGGAGACTTAGGTCGATGTAGGCCAAACTGGATAAAAATCTTATCAAGCAAGGCAATGAGTGCGGAGAGTATGGACAAATTGGCCGAGTTGGAGAGAAAGGTTTCTAGGTTGGATAGCATTGAGAGTGCCTAATCCTCGGCTACGGCAAGAGTGACGGCCTTGATGAATACTTTCCACGTCCTCCTATCCAAGCAGGAATCATAAAGGGCGACGGCCATTCTAAGGGAGGCGAGGTTTGATGAACTCATTGGTGAGATCGATCGAGAAGCGTCGATCTTGGGGGATCGGGTCGCCACTCTGGAGGCTGAAAATGAGCAACTGTTGGCTCAAATCAAATCTCCCTCTACCGCCGTCCACCACCACTTGCACGAGCTTTAGGTTCATGTTGAAGCCCAGCGGGACATATACAAGAGTTTATGGGAGGCGGGCAATGTTACCGAGGCCGCATATGAAGAAGCGCGGGTGAAGGCGCGAGATGCTCGTGTCAATTATGGGTATGACTTTGTGTCGCTGGAAGCTGGTGAGGGCGCCGATGCTGAGGGAGAAGTCCTTGGAGATGGTGGTGAAGAGGGTGGCGATGATGACGCCGAGTGAAAAGATAGTTGTCTTTGTCTGTTTTCCTTTTTTTTCTCTGTGTCTCTCTTCTTCCCTTTTTTAGACTATTGATTCAAGTCGTATGTAATCTGCGACTGTTTACGCAGTGACTTTGTATAAAGAAAAATTTTTCGTTTTTAATTGCCTTGTACTTTATCTTTGTTTTTACTTTTCATGACATTGGTGCGAGGTAGATTCATGTATGGCGAGTCCCGCTCTTTCTTTCCTTTTATATTTTCTGGCGGTCCTGTGCCTTAGGAATATTTTGAATTTTCTCTTTGGCAATGGCTCATGGCCTTGAGGGTGTGATTTTCAATCTTTGTCGAAACATCAACCCATTGTTGTTCGATCAAGGTTGAACTCTTCTTTTTGGCGAAGGCCCTTGGCCTTAAAGGGTGTTGTTTTAAACTTGTCAAAATATTAACCCGTTGTTGTTCGATCAGGTCAAACTTTTCCTTTTGGCGAAGGCCCTTGGCCTTAAAGGGTGTTATTTTAAAATTTTCAAAAGAGTAATCCATCGTTGTTTGATCGAGGTCGAACACTTCTTTTTGCGAAGGCCCTTGGCCTTAAAGGGTATTATTTCAAACTTGTCCAAAATAGCAACCCTCCATCTTTCGATCGAGGTTGAACTCTTCTTTCTGGCGAAGGCTCTTAGCCTTAAAGTTTGTTATTTTGAATTTGGTGAAATATTAACCCATCGTCGTTCGATCAAGGTCGAACTCTTCCTTTTGGAGAAGGCCATTGGCCTTAAAAGGTATTATTTCGAACTTGTCGAAGGAGTAACCCGTCGTCATTCGATCGAGGTTGAACTCTTCTTTTTGGTAAAGGCCCTGGGCTTTAGGAATATTTCAAATTTTCTCTTTGTCAATGGCTCGTGGCTTTGAGGGTGTGATTTTGAAATTTTGTCAAAATATCAACCTGTCGTTGTTCGGTCAAGTTCAAACTCTTCTTTTTGGCGAAGGTCTTTGGCTTTAAAGGGTGTTATTTTGAATTTATCAAAATATTAACCCGTTGTCGTCCGATCAAGGTCGACCTCTTCTTTTGGGAAAGGCCCTTGGCCTTAAAGGGAGTTATTTGGAACTTGTCGAAAGAGTAACCCATCGTCGTTCGATCGAGGTCGAACTCTTATTTTTTACAAAGGCCCTTGGCCTTAAAGGGTGTTAATTCGAATTTGTCGAAATATTAACCTATCGTCGTTCGATCAAGGCCGAACTGTTCCTTATGAAGGCTCTTAGCCTTAAAGGGTATTATTTCGAATTTTTCAAAATATTAACCTGTCGTCGTTCGATCAAGCTTAAACTCTTCCTTTTGGCGAAGGCCCTTGCCATTAAAGGGTGTTATTTCAAACTTGTCGAAAAAGTAACCCATCATTATTCGATCGAGGTCAAATTCTTTTTTTTGGTGAAGGCCCTTGGCCTTAAGGGGTATTATTTCAAATTTGTCAAAATATTAACTCGTCGATGTTTGATCAAGTCAAACTCTTTCTTTTGGCGAAGGCCCATGACCTTAAAGGGTGTTATTTCGAACTTGTCGAAATAGCAACCGCCGTCGTTCGATCGAGGTCGAACTCTTCTTTTGGCGAAGGCCCTTGTCATCATAGGGCATTATTTCAAACTTGTCAAATGAGTAACCTGTTGTCATTCCATCAAGGTCGAATTCTTCTTTTTAGCGAAGGCCCTTGGCCTTAATGGGTGTTATTTCGAACTTGTCGAAAGAGTAACCTGTTGTCATTCGTTCGAGCTCGAACTCTTCTTTTTGGCGAAGGCCCTTGGCCTTAGAGGGTATTATTTCGAACTTGTCGAAAGAGTAACCCATCGTCATTTGATCGAGGTCGAACTCTTCTTATTGGCGAAAGCCCTCAGCCTTAAGGGGTATTATTTCGAACTTGTCGAAATGTTGACCTGTCGTCAGTCCCAATTTTTAGAGAACTAGGTATCCTTTGGGGGAGTCCCAGTTCGCTTGATATTGTTTGCATCGGAGAGTGTAATGTCGGGGAGTACGAAACATTGCCATTTCGTTTATGTTTGTTTTGTGCACACATTTTAGTTTCCTTGTCTGATTCCTGCTTTCCGGTCGGGAGATGTCATTGTTAGGCGATATTTCGGTTGTCATGTAGTAGTTTCCTATTCTCTGACTGAAATGTTTCTTTGCTCGCTCGCCCGCGGCGCTTGTGTTCTTGCTTGAGCAAAGAACATAAGGTGAGTTAAAATGATACTTTCCTTACCCTCATCAGATGGATTGGTGAATGAGAGTAGGTTTGTAATGTTGCTCCTTTTGTGTGGCATTTCGACGGTTGATGGGGCGATGATTCCAAAATTCGGTGATTGTATTCATCTCTCTTTCCCCTTTTTTGTTGCTCCTTTCCCTACGTGGGTTGGGCTTTGCCTTAGCACTCTTTTTGGTGGGTAATCATGTTTCTTGTCTTTGATTGGGAAAAGACTAGGAAATTTCACTAAGAAATCCCCACAGACGGCACCAAATTGTTCGACTCAAAAGATATTGGAACTTTTTTGAATAAATCAATCAAAGAAAATGAAGGGGTAAATCTTAGTTAACCATAATAGACTCTATATCAGTAAACTAATTGGAAAAATAATACATATGTTGAGATGGAGGTAACCAATCTTCTTAAAAACGTTTCGTTGTGGATCCATTAATCAATGGAGGAGACCATTGTACATATTTTATTGGAGAATGCTTCGTTCTTCTCCTCATTATGAAGATTGAAGGAGAGGGGACTAGGGAGAGAGGAAGAAGTGACCCCCTCCCCTCCCCTCCCCCCCCTCGAGCCGAAGGTTTTCCCTACTCTATATAGTCATAGGACCTTTGCTATTTACTTGGTTCGACGCTCTCTTGCACTATGTCTGCCTTGGTCGTCCTCTAAATGGTATTTCTTCTGACTCGACGAGTATCGAGAGAACGGATTGTTAAATATACCATGTCGCCTTTTGCTGCCTTGTCGCTTGAATAGGATGTTGGTCAGCTTGATCGCAGTGGTTAGATTTTGACCAATATACTAGCAATGAGTCACTATAATCTCTCTCTGTAGTGCTCTATACTTTTGATACATGTTTAGTACTCCTAATTTATTTAAGGGTTTTAATTTGATTGAATATAAAATTTAAAAATATTAAGAATTTTTTTGGATTTTATGCTCTTTAACCAAGGTGTGTATAACATATTACAAAATACTTTCTGAATCTTATGTTCTTAGACATGTTATGACATTCTTTTCTTATAAGTGAGTTGTGTTAAAATGATAAGATGGAAATGAAAAAGTTAAGAACTTACGAAATACAAAAATTTAATTATTTTAACAGATTAAAAAAGAGTAAAATACATTAAATGAAATGAAGATAGTAGATCAAATTGGAAGGGTGCAAGTTTGAAACACATAAAAAATCACTAATAAGTGCATAATATTCGATCCTTTTGAACATAAACAGTTAAACGTAGTATTTCTTTACTTGCAAATACTAAATTTTAATATTTTTGAATAATAATTTGAGTATGTGTATTTGCAGGTACACATAATCTGTTTAGCCATTGGAAATATTTCAACTTTTGCAAATACAAGCTTAGCTGAATCTGATTACGAAGGATGGAAAGGTACAGCGCATGGTAGTCATACAGATTACCTAGTCAAACTTAACCAGACGTCCATTAGTTTGGGATGTTTGGTCGGGAGGATATAGCGCATGCCAGACATGCTATAGGTATAACTATTTTCCCTTTTCTTCCACATTATCTTGGTTCCTCAAATTATATTTTGCGTTACTTTGATTCCAAACTCTTCAGCCATCAGTGTAAGTTAAAATTATGTCGAGTTTAGTGAATCAAAACGGACGAGCGAAAGTCGAGGTCGAAACCAAGGATGGTCCAGTGGGGATGAGTCCCCTAGAGAGAGACCGGTGTCAAGGTCGAGTAGAGAACAAACATCAACGACGGTTGGAATGTTCCTAGGATTATGAATAAGAATATTCCATTGAATATTCCCCTAATTGTACTTTTTAGGGTTTTCAAGGAATATCCTTTATAAATATGAGGAGAGAGGGAACAAAAAGATCCAGGACCTTTTATGAAAGAACACCTTATAAAGAGTTGACTATCAAGAATATATAAAAAGCTTGTCTTCTCTCCTCTGTTTCATTCCATTACGAAATATTTTTCTTTATTTACAAGATCCAAGAACACTTTATTCACTTTCATGTCTGTTGTCACACGTTGTAGTCAGAAGAAAAATCATCCATCTCATCCAACATTTGCATGACAAATTTCTTCTTAGTATATCTAATGCTATTTGTCACATTCATTGCATGTTTTCATTCTCATATTTATTAACAGTCATTGAGTCTTAGCTTGGCATTCTTTGACTTAAACACAATCCCATATCATCCAAGTTGTTGAACTTTAGATCTGGAATTTGTTAATTTTAACTTGGATACACCTCTTGTCTATTTAGTAAATTGGTTTAACAAAAAAGTCTTAAAAACATTTTGGTCAAACAATTTGGTACAGTCTGTAGGGAGGTTCTAATTAAAAAGTTTACTTTCTTCTAAGATCGAAAAAAAGAAACAATAACAACCCCCCTTTTCTTGTTTGCAGAAGCTAACAATGCTAGGAAAAGGAGAGGAAAGACTGAAAGCAATGATGGGTGTCACTACTAACCTCCTAGGTACCATTAATGAGGTGGACAAGGAAGACAAGAAGAATGTGACGCCGAGAGCCTCACCTAGACAAAGTGACTCACCTGCTCTTCGTGGGAGTGTAACCGCTTTGCATGAGGGAGTCTCCATATCTACGATGTAAGAGGTGCCATTCACAGTGAAAAATTTATTGGAGGCGTGGCTAAAAAGTACCCCAAGTAGCATACTCGACAAACCCGCTCAAGGGGCAAGTAGGAACACCACACGAGTTGACACCCCAATCGCCATCGACGAGCAACACGCTCCTCCCCTAACAAGTAACACTTACACCATTGTTGATGCAGGTAATGACATCGTCGTAGCTATTCTGAAGAAAATTGAAGAAATGGAGAATGAGAATAAAGAGCTCCGCGACCAAATGAGGGAGCACCAAGAAAGGATTGATAAGATACCAGGTACCCCAAAACTCTTGCCAAAATGAGACACGAGTTGGTTCATGGAATAGCCATACAGTGATGAGGCAGCCCCACATGCTATACCAAAGACTTTTAAAATGTAACTATATTTGAAAATATACGATGGCACGACGGACCCTGAAGACCATATCATTCATTACGTCAGGGTGGTAAAAGGCAACAACCTCTCGAAAGAGCAGGTATCATCAGTGCTGTTAAAAAAGTTTGACAAAACCCTAATAGGGGGAGCCTTAACATGGTACTTATAATTACCAGCACGTTCCATAATGACATTCGACACAATGGCCGACAAGTTCATCACTGCCCATGCTGGGGCTAAGAAAGCAGAAGCCAGAGTGAATAATGTATTCGCCGTCAAACAATTACCCGGAGAAGGAGTTAGGGACTTCCTCACACGGTTCAACAGAGTAATAATGAGCATGCCAAAGATATCAGAAGGGATGACTGCAGCGACCTTTCAAAATAGGTTAGGAACGGGTCGAGGGCAACTAGAAAATTATTAAGCAGACTCATAAAATACCCTCCCACCAATTGGGAAGAAATTAACAACGCTTACTATGCTGAGGTAAGGGCAGATGAAGACGACCTCAATGGTCCAACCAAACGACTAATGATAGTCCATATGGAATCAAGGAAAGATAGTAAGAATGACAGAAGACCTAAATCTGAGCGGCCATTCCAGTGCCTCCCCACCAAGCCAAAGGTACATCCTGGCCACAAACGGGAACTCACCGAACTGAAAGAGGTATGCCTGCACTTTTATCTGCTCATAATTTTTGTCCGTCTCCTTCAGAAATAGTTTATGCCCTATAAAAGCTCGGTCCAAAAGTGAAATTTCCACAAAAATGAAGTCAGACCGAAGTTTCAAAAAGTCAAATCCCCTCTACGAGTTCCATTAGGAACGAGGCCATAAAATCGCGGATTGCATAGCCCTACGACAAGAAGTAGTGAACATGCTCCACCTAGGACATATAGAAAGTTGATGAGAGACCAAGTGAGAGCCAATTTCATCCGTGCACGAGAACCACATCAAGGCCCCCCAAAAGCCATTGTCCCACGCCCTACTATCCTAATGATCATCGCCAGAGGCGTCGAAGCAACAATCAACCATGTGAAGTTCACCACCATACACAAATTGAAGTGGTCGATCACCCATGAATGGTATGATGACCTCGAAGACAGTATTATCTTCGATAAGCCAGATACCCAGGGTTTGACCTTTCCTCATTTTGACGCTCTTGTCGTTACTTTACTAATTTCTAATATCGATGTAAAAAGAATCAAGGTAGACGACGAGAGTGGCATATGTATTATCCATCCCAGAGTTCTCACAAAAATGAGACTCGAGGATAAGATAGTATCGCGCTGCATAACAATAACAAGTTTTAACAATGTAGTTGAACGAACCCGCGGTGAGATAACATTACTCGTTCTAGCTGGGAGCGTCACACTAGAAACGAAATTCCATGTCATGAACCAAGACACAACCTACAACGCCATTATAGGGCGACCTTAAAACACGTCATGTGGGACATCCCGTCCAATTTATGTCACTTCATCAAATTCCCTACCCCATGGGGAATATTTAGCATCCATGGTGAACAGTGCACAGCTCAAGAATTCTACCGCATCGCCCAAAACTGCACATACACTCAATAGTTAAGAGATAAGGACTCAATAGCGTAGCAGTTACCAAAATCGGGGCCCTAGTCTGACGAAAAAACAAACGTCATCAGGGACCCCGATGTCGTGGAAGACATTGGATCAATAGTAGAAGACCTCGACTCCATCCTGCTGGACGAAAGCGACTATAACAAAAAAGCCTACATCGGCCGCAAACTCACAAAACCAAGTAAATTTGATAAATGTTTAACTGACAATACCGATTTGTTTGCTTTTCCCATGCAGATATGCTAGGTATCCCCATAGACATTGCAATACACAAGCTAAATGTCGATCCACTTTACTCGCTGGTACTACAAATAAGAAGAAAGTTTAATGCTGCAATTAACGAGGCCGTCCGCAAAGAGGTAGAAATATTTCTGGCAAAAAGTTTCATTCGAGAGTCAAAGTACCCTAATGGGTCACTAATATGGTCATGGTGAAAAAGAAAAATGGTAAATGGCGTATGTACGTAGACTTCACGGACCTAAACAAGGTTTGCCCGAAAGACTCCTTCTCATTACCTCATATCGATTAGCTTATTGATGCAACAACGCGTCACAAGTTATTAAGCTTCTTAGATGCATACTCACGCTGCAACCGAATCCTCATGGAGGAGAAGGACCAAGAAAAATCTACCTCCATCACCCATCAAATAACGTACTGCTACAAGATCATGCCATTTAGGTTGAAAACTGCAGGAGCGACCTATCATAGGTTGGTCACCAAGATGTTTAAGAAGTAACTTGGCAAAACAGTGGAAGTTTATATAGAAGACATGTTAGTTAAATCAAAAAGAAAAGAGGACCATATTGACCACCCGAGGGAAGCGTTCGACATACATAAACGATACGGCATGAGCTGAACCCTGAAAAGTGTGCTTTCGGCATGACCTTGGGAAAATTCCTCGAATTTTTGGTGTTGTAGAAAGGCATCGAGGTTAATCCAAACTATTGATGGAATACCTAAAATTTTGAACAGTAAGAACCAGATGCAAAAGCTGACCAACCATATAGCCGCCTTGTCGAGGTTCATCTCACGATCCTCTGACAAATGCCACAAGTTCTACAACGTGCTCAAAAAGGACAACGGACTCTAATGGAATTCTGAATGCATCAATTCCCTAAGAGAATTAAAGGCATACTCATCCTTGCTCTCACTACTTTCCAAGGCATAACCACACGAACATCTCTTAATCTACCTGGCCGTATCTGACATTCCAGTAAGTGCAGTATTGGTCCGTGAAACAATGGTACACAATATCCAATCTATTACATTAGCAAAACCCTAGTCGACACCAAAACAAGGTATCTATACCTCGAAAAACTGGCCCTGGCATTAGTCATAGCTTCACAAAAGTTGAGACTCTATTTTCAATCCCATCTCGGTTGTCACAACCTTCCTCCCTAAGAAGCATCCTACAAAAACCCGAGCTGTCAGGTAGATTGGCCAAGTGGTCCATCGAATTAAGAGAACACGATATAACTGATTAGTCGCAAACAAGGATAAAGGTGCAAGTACACGCCGACTTCATTTTCAAAATACAGCCTAAGACCGAGCAAGAAGCCGTCCATACCTCCCCCAAGTTACCCGACCTATGAGTCTTGTACCCTGAGGGTGCCTCTAATGCATTAGGATATGGACTGGGACTCGTGATCGAGGTCCTAATAGGAAAAGTCATTCGCTAGTCCATACGGTATCCCGACATGACTAACAATGAGGCCGAGTATGAGACTGTATTTGCAGGATTGAAACTTGCTCTCAATTATGGAGCACGGCGAGTCATCCTCCAATGTGACTCATAACGCGTTGTCAACCAAGTCACAAATACTTCCCAAATCAAAGAAAAAAGGCTACAAAAATATCAGGAAAAATTTCATAAGCGACTACCCAAGTTTGACGAGTGCCAACTCGATCAAATACCTTGAGCAAATAACATCGAAGCAGATGACTTCGCCTAATTAGCAGCGGCCACCAAGAATATAAACGGAAAAGAAAACATGGTTACCCTCCTCCATTTGTCAATAGACCAAATTGAGCTACGCATCTATAAACTTGAATTAGGATTGGAACAACTGTATTATATCATATTTGTAGGCTAGAGTGCTCCCACCCGACAAAAAAGAAGCCAAGAAGCTTCGAATGCAAGAGACTAGATACAACATCATCAACTATGACTTGTACAAAAGATCATTTGGCAGTCTTTTGGTGAAATTCCTAGAACCAAACTAAACTAGGCACATCCTGAAAGAAGTACACAAAGTCTACCATGGAGCCCATACTGGTAATCGAGCCGTCGTTAGATTTCTCATACAGGCAGGCTATTATTGGCCTACCATGAAAGAAATCCGCCGACTTCGTTTGAAAGCATGAACAATGCCTAAAATATGCTCTAATGATCCACCAGGCAGACGAACACCTCCACTCATTTACATATCCTTGGTCGTTCATCAAATGTGGGATGGACATTGTCGGAACCCTTTAGGCAGGACGAGGTAATGTACCTTTTCTTTTGGTTTAAACTGACTATTTTTTCAAGTGGGTAGAAGCAAGTGCATTCACCCAAATATGCGAACATGAAGCTATCACATTCATATGGATAAACATCATATGAGCTCCGACATGCCTAAAGAAATCAGTTGTTACAACAGACCCCAATTCACTAGTAAAAAGACTGCCGAATTTTTCGAGAAATTTCACATCAAGAGAATACTCTCCACACCATATCATGTTGCAGGAAATAGTGAGGTGGAGTCCTCCAACAAAATAGTACTAAATATTATGAAGAAGAAGTTCGAGGAATCCAAGATAGTGTGGCCGAAACTGTTATCGGAAGTGCTATGGGAATATCGCACCATGCCAAAAATAAGCATAGGAGAAATGCCATATTCACTAGTTTATAGGACTGACGTAATGATACCAGTCGATATCGAGGAACCAAGTTTGAGATACTCTAACGAGAGCATATCAAGTAATGATGAAAGTAAAAGGCAAGGCCTCAACGAAACAGACGAGCGAAAAGACATGGCCTGTATGAGAATGATAGCTCAAAAATAACAACCGGAATGGTACTACAACAAAAAACCAAAGTCAAACCACTTAAGGTAGGGGACTATGTACCCAAAGCCAAAACACAAGTGAGAAAACACCCATGGGAAGGCAAATTGGAAACCAACTGGGACGAACCATACAAAATCACGACAACAACAAACAAAGGGTCATTCCAACTAGAAATAATGAAGGGAAAACTATTACCAAACAATTGGAATGTCACTCACCTCAAATACTTCAACTTTTAAAGACAAATGTCCTCTAAGTCGTAATCTTTTTCCCTCACCCGAGTTTTGTCCCAATTAGGTTTTCTCGAAGAGTTTTTAATGGGGCGATGAAGAGAGCATCTCGGGGTTTAAGTATTAAGTTCATCGCCCTGTGTATCGACTACTTCTCTAGGCCGAGCGATGAAGAGACTATATAAACTAGGACTTCTCAAATATAAGTACTGACCGAATATAAACATGTAATATTATCCAATGAATAAACAATAACATATGACATTCTTACACAATACCAAATTAAAACAATCACACCAACGCAAAGGAAATGTACACTAGATCTCACTCGAATTATTTTCTAAGTCTATATTCAACCTCATTCGAATTAACAGACATTCGACCTCGCTCAAATTAACAAACATTTGACCTCGCGCGAATTAACAGACATTCGATCTCGCTCGAATCAACCTACATTTGACCTTGCTCCATTTAACATACATTTGATCTCGTTTGAATCGATCTATATTCAACCTTGTTCAAATTGATCTACATTTGACCTTAGTCAAATTAATTGACATTAAACCTCGCTCGAATTAACACATATTCAATCTCGCTCGAATTGAACTACATTCGACCTCGCTCGAATTAACACATAATCGACCTCGTTCGAATTGATATACATTCTACCTAGTTCGAATTAATCTACATTCAACCTCGTTCAAATTAATCTACATTTGACCTTGCTCGAATTGGTCTACATTCGACCTCGCTCAAATTAATCTACCTTCGACCTCGTTCGAATTAATCTACACTCGACCTCATTCGAATTAGCCTACATTCGACCTCTTCGAATTAATCTGCATTCGACCTTGCTTGAATTGATTTGCATTCAATGTCACTCGAATGGATCTACATTTTACCTTGCTCGAATTGATTTACATTTGACCTTGTTTGTATTAATCTACATTCGACCTAATTAGAATTAATCTACACTCGACCTCGTTCGAATTAGCCTGCATTTGACCTTGTTTGAATTAATCTGTATTTGACCTCGTCCAAGTTAACTTACACTCAACTTTATCTAAATCAATGACCTCGTTCAAACCAAACCAAAGTCAAGGACTCCTTAAAAGGGGAGAGCTAGAAATACACAACAAAAGACAACTGTTCCATTTCAATCATTCCATTACAATACATTTTTACAAAGGGATGAAAGCAGACCTCACAAAAAGAACAACAAAACACATCCAAGTGCAAAGACTTCATACCGCGTTGTTCTCACCATCACCGACATCACCAACATACTCGTCATCGTACCAAGGGTCAGAGGCAAGCCCATCTAAGGAATCTTCATCATTGTCCTTTCGGGTGTACTAGGATTATAACCACATGCGTTACGAGCTGCACATGCCTTGACACGAACATCCTCAAATTCTGCCTCGAAAATATTCCAGTTGTTTTTAAAGACTTGTAAATGTCAAGTTGGGCCTCAGCATGAACCCACATTTCAACCAACTCTCGTGACAAACCGGGATCCACAGAAGTATGATATATAGATGGCTAGGCATGTTTTTGTGCCTTCTCAGCTCTTAGGGCGACAACCTACTCATTTAGTTCAGACAAATCTACATCCATACCCTCAATCCTATCCTCAAACCTCGCCTCCTTGAGCGCCGAAGTTTCCACCTTTGTAGCCTGCTCAAACCTGTAAACACGGAGGGTGCTCTCTAGGGTTGCCGCCTCCGTCACAACTGCTATTCTGACTTTCTCAGCCTGACCTAACTCTTCGGCCCTGGTACTCAACTCATCCTTCAAGTTGACGGCCCTTGTTTTGCTATGCTTGATCTTGACCCTTAAAGAAGACACATGCACCCGAAGTTCAGTATTCTCAGCCATCACTCCCTTGCTCGCCTCGGTCTCATCCTCCTTAGACTTCAGCACATTCTCAAGCACGTTGTATCTGCCAATGGCCCTCATAAGCTCCTTATCCCTCCTCATCTTTATGCTTGAGCCCATCATGAAGCATCTGATACTGGCTGTCCTGGCTAAGTAAGTCGACTAGCATTCGGTGCTTAGAACGATACTTTCCTTACTTGGATACTATCTTCTTGAAGAGCGCTATCCTCTGCTCTTCCCGCCAATCATGCTCAATATCTATGATAAAGGCCTGACATGCAAAAGAAGACATGTCAGTGGAAGTAAATTACATATATGAAATGAACTAACCTAATATGATAAAGCAAACTTACTCAAAATGCCATGCCGGATATACCTAACAATAGACCTGCATCATTCAACGTCTTCAGCATCATGTTCCTAGAATCTGCACTCAGAGGAGCTAAGGTCGGCATCACCCATTCCGAGTTGGCTAAAAGATCATAATCTACGGGGATGACTATGTGCCGATCAGGCCCATTCGTCCTTATCTCCACTCAGGTGAACCTCTCCTCAAAAGCACACACCTCCTCCGGGTCGACATAAGAGCCCAAAACATTATCTTCTACGAGGATGGTTTATCCCTTCCGTCGCTGATGATAGGCCGGCCTTGGCTATTCGTGCAAGTCCCCCTCTTTCGTAGGTTCTTTCAACCTCTGACATCTTTTTCTCTATGACGATAGCCGGCGTGGGAGCAGCCTGAATGCCCAGTAAAGATGCCGCCTCTACGTCAAAAACAACGGGCATTTTCAACTCGGTATCAATAGCACCGACCCTTCCAGTCTCCACCCTCAGCCTTTTCCTCGGTACCGCCTCCTTTTTGTCGTGAGACGACTCATTAATTAGGTGCAAAACCTGGTGGTCAGATGTTACACCCCATATTTTTGTACGTGGATGTATGCCATAGTAAATTGGTGAAAGACGGAAGTGAGCTATTACATCCTTTCTATGTTAAAGTTTCATCGGAAGTTATCAACATAAACCCGGGAATGAGATTATTTTGGGATTATATGTATTATCCTATTTCAAACAAGGATAAGTAAATTCGTGAAGGTGAGAGGGTAAGAAAATCAAAGGAAGTGAGTTTTATCGATGTTTGTCGATTTGGGATAGAATACGGTCCGAGATATAATATCCCATATTTATGGACTAGTGCCATAAAAGGTACCACATGACCATAATAATAAGGTATATAAGATATGTTAAAAGTAATTAGTATTTCAATTTATTTGAGATAATTCTTAAATATGTAGATAATTAATTAATTTTGGGGATATTTGTGGTATTAAGTAAGATTAAGTGGATAAGAATCTTTTAGAGCTGCCACATGGCATTAAGCCAAGCCCAAGGTGGCACCAATATGAATAATGAGTCATAAGACCTAAGATATTTTGCCTACATGTAAGAACCGTTTCATAATTACCTTGGTTGGATCCCTTTATTAATGATCTAACTTGGAAGATAAGAAGGGTGTTATGGCAAGCTTATCACTTTAAATATCTTAGACCAACAATGGTGGTAATTTAAGGGGTTTAACGGTTACTCATCCTTGCACGTGTTATTTTCAATGGAGTAAATATTA
Organism: Nicotiana benthamiana; assembly: GCA_034376525.1. Taxonomy (NCBI): domain Eukaryota; kingdom Viridiplantae; phylum Streptophyta; class Magnoliopsida; order Solanales; family Solanaceae; genus Nicotiana; species Nicotiana benthamiana. The sequence continues at coordinate 46,244,182 of CM067326.1, forward strand.
GTTGGATAAAAAATAACGTGCTATGATATCAGGAATATCATACGATTTTTTTCTACTTTGATCTGCCATTATATGTTATTGCAATTAATGCGTGTTATAGGGATTGTCAAGAGAACCGACTCAAGTATGTTAAGGCTATCCTTTTTTTCCTTTTGGCATGATATATACGACACAAATGAAACGAGCAAATGCATAACTTCCATAAATGAGTATACTCATAGAAATACTAGAGATGCTTATGTTCTTGATTCCCCATGTGTCTTATTATTACATAATCTATTTATGAGTCTAAAAAAATATGTAAGTTGATAAAGTTTACTTTATGATATTACTCAAAGGAAAAATGGTCTTATGACATTCCGAGAGATTTTATTGACGTACGTCTCATGTATTGCATTCATACATATACATTGACCCATGACTAGATGGTTTTATATACACCTATATATGTATATTATATGTATATGGGATGTGGGAAAAGTGTACGACATTATATACATACCACCACCTAATCAGCTAGTATAAGTTAATGATTTTGCCTACAATGGCCGAGATGATATGATGGGATGCACTCGGAGGCTTGATGATGTTATGAACACATATAACTATGCATGATATGATATTTATCCACATATGCATAGAATTATACATATTAATGATGCACATAGCTATTCAGATATACATGTTCAATTTTTTACTCTATGTTCTCTAATGTCTATGTTGATTGATTTTTATTCCTTACATTACTCAGTACATTATTTGTATTGACGTCCGTTTTGCATGGGGACGCTGCATTTCATGCCCCTGAATTTAGATAGACAGGTTGAGATTCATCTAAGTAGGATATCAGCTCAGTGGAAGATGTTGGTGTGCTACATTTACTCCGGAGTTGCTTATTGGTTAGTATGATTTTGACATGTATTGATTGGTATGTTAGGGCCCTGTGCTGGCCTTATGATGTTTATGTACTCTTAGAGGCTTGTCGATATATGTCAGGTATATGAAAGATTGTACAGCCTTGGCGGACAATGTTTAGTGTATGAGTGATTATTTTGTCCTTATAGGACTGTATATCGTAATATAAGCTAGTATATCAGGTTGGGTTGCTTTATGTCGAGTATTTTCTCATGTTTTATTCTTGTTTCCTCGTATGACCGTTATCGACCATTTACCCATGTTGATGTAATGAGAAAGATACGTTACGTTGGTACTCGGTTGAGTAAGGGATCCGGGTGCCCGTCACGGCCCATCGGTTTGGGTAATGACAAAAATGGCTAGAGTGGTTCTGTCCTACATAGTCTATAAGCCATGTCTAGTAGATTTTTGTTTATGGGTGTGTTGTGCATCACACTTATAAGCAGGAGGCTACAGGGCATTTAAGACTGTCACTCTTTATTCTTTTTCTTGATCGTGTGGTAGAGCTCAGTTGTAAGAACTCAATTTCCTAAATTTTATTTTATTCATAATTAGATGATACCTACGTCCAAAAGATATCTGGTAAGAGATTGAATGTGGCTGTGAAAGTGTTAAGCCCGATGAACTCAAATTTGTATCATGTTTATTGTGACGACTCGCTTAGTCATCTCCTGAGTTACTTCTCTGTTTCCCCCATTTCTACTCCTTATTGACTTGTTTATCGTTATTATGCATTACCAAGTTGTTTTGCTCGGGCTCAGAAAGGTTTTGGTGAGTTTGAGACACTTTGTCTCTTTTGAGCGAGTTTAAGTTGGAAAAGTCAACCGGATGTTGACTTATGTAAAATAGGGCTCGCATGTGAATTTTGATGGTTCGTATAGTTTCAGAGATGATTTGGGACTTAGGAGCATGATGATAATGTGTTTTGGAGGTCCGGAGTAGATTTAGGCTTGAATTAGCGAAGTTAGAATTTTGGCGTTTTTCGATTGATAAGCGAGATTTTGATATAGGAGTCGGAATGGATTTCTGGGAGTTACACTAGGTCAGTATGTCATTTGGGATGTTTATGCAAAATTTAGGTCATACGGACGTGGTTTGATAGATTTTTTCATCAAAAGCGAAATTTGGAAGATTGTGGAATCTTAGGCTCGATTTCAATGCGATTTGACTGATTTGATGTTGTTTGAGATGTTTTAAATGTTGGAATAAATTTGATTGGTAGTATATGACTTGTGTGTACTTTTGGTTAAGGTCTTGGGTTCCTCGGGGTGATTTGGGATGGTTGAGGGAAAAATTTAGTTTGGTTTTGGCAACTGAAGACGTTCCATTGCTGTCATAACCATACTCGCGGGTAGGGGACCGCAGGTGCGGTCTCGTAGAAGCGAGTACATAGCCGCAGATGCGGCCAAAGGCATAGCTGAGTTAAATTGCAGATGCGGGATGTGAACTGCACTTGCATGCCCACAGATGCGGAGGTAGGGTCGCAGGTACGGAAGGTGTCTTAAGTGGGGACCGTAAAAGAGGTGCTTAGTACCGCAGAAGCAGTTACGCAGGAGCAAGATATGGATCGTATGTGTGAAAATCCTGGGCCAGAAGGTATAAATGATCTCCTTCGCGATTTTGAGATATTCTTCATCATTTGCGTATGAGTTTGAGCTTGAGGGAGCCATTTGAAGAAGGATTTCAAGGGTATTTCATTGAGGTAAGGATTTTGGACCCCTCGTTTCTATGGTGTTATTTCACTGATTGGACTTGAAATTAATGGAAATTAAGGGTTACAAATTAGGAAACTAGGGCTTGAGATTTGAGACCTTTGAGCAAGGGTTCGAGGGGCCACTTGTGATCAGATTTTAGTACTTTGATATGTATGAACTTGCGGGAAGATAAGGAGTCTATTGATGTAAACTTTATCGAATTTCGCGACGTAGGCCTGTGGGTCGGGTTTGGTTAATTTTGGGATTTGCATGGTATTTTAATTACTTTGAGTTGACTTTGTTCCTTTAGCATATTTTGATAGTTATATACGAATTATGGCTAGATTTGGAGTATCCGGAGGCCGATTCAAGGGGCAAAGCCATCGCGAGCTAGAGTTTGGACCGAGTAGAGGTGCGTAATAATTGTAAATGTTGTCTTAAGGGTATTAAACCCTGGACTTCACATCGTTGTGGTATATTAAGGTGACGCACACGCTAGATGACGAGCGTGGGACCGCTCACAATTGGGGATTGTGACTTAGGCCATCCCGTATGGATGCTTTACCGCGTATTTGATTTAAAATTATTTGCAATCATCATGTTTTAGGCAGAATGCCATATTTGGGCCTCGTGCCAGCTATTTTGGACACTTAGGGGATTTTTACTGTTATTCCTTACTATTTTTACTTTATACTGATACTCAGTCATGCTGTATTCTACTACTTTGATAACTCAGCCATGTTTATCCTGTTTTGGACATCTTAAATGATATTTTGAGCTGAGCATCATATTTTACTGTGCTTGAATGGCTTTTAGAGATTTCTGACTGAGTAGCGCCGAGGGTCTATGTTGTGAGGTGTTGAGCTGATTCATGATTATAAGATTGAGGGCCTGCTGTACGCTATAAGGTGGCTTGATATGTGGCCGATAGTCTATTGATTATGCCACGAGATGGCTTGATACTGCGCTTGGTCCGTAAGGCGTCCCTTCCTGTGTCTGTACACACCCAGTGAGCGGGGGTACCCAGTGTAATATATGATATAGCCCGAGGGGCTGGTGTTGTTCCATGTTATTGTCCGAGGGGCTGATTCTATTGATATATAGCCCGAAGGGCTGATTTTATGTGTTTATCTTTTTTCGCTGCTGTCATTCACTTGTTTAACTGTTAAAAAGGTGTTTTAAAGAAGCTTATTCTGAACTAAAGTGTTTTATAAGATTTTGCTGATTTATTGCATTGTATTAGTTTTACACTGCCTCTTTGTAGCATTTTGCGCTTTACGTGTTTTCTTACCGATCAGTGTTCATTTATTTTTATTACTCATTAAGTTGGCGTCCTCAATCCCTGCACCCCGTGTGCAGATTCAGGAGCTTCAGGTCCCGCTAGTGAGGGTTGATTGTTCCCAGCAGGCTATTCGGAGTCCACTAGGTAGCAGCTCGGCATTCGCAGCCCGGTGTTTCTCCCTTCTAACTTACTTTCTGTTTCTAGTTCCGTAATAGATTGAATAAACTCTTTCAGACTCTTAGACACATGTTTAGATGCTCATGACTGGTGACATCCCGATGTCGAGTAGTGTTTGTTTCCACAGTTGATATATCACACTATATTTTGGGATTTATCATTATTAATGACTTAATTATGAATTATTATATTTGTTAATTTATTTGGGAGTTTGTGTTGGCTGTCCTTTTGTCTTCACGAGATCCGCCATCACGACCGGATCAAGGTTTAGGACCGTGACACTTATGATGAGTAAATGTAAGATCTCCGGCAGAACATGTGGGTATGACATCTAAGCTTCTTAGTGAATATGAAATATTCATATATTATATACTTAATAATATACTATTTTAAATAAAGTATATATATAATATTTGATTCTCTGTATTTTCTAACAATTTTTTGAAGGAGATGAGAATGCTATTAATTAAGCAAGAAAATGAAAGAAACAAGAAAGTCGTAACATATTCACTGGACAATGCAAGAAGATCACGACGCATCTTCTTCATGACGTATCTTTCTCGAGATACATCTTCGTCAAGACATATTCTCCTCAAAATGCATCTTCCATACTTGAGATCACAATACTTTAAGAAGAAATGCACTTCTATAAATAGAAGGCAGGCTTCCGTGTATGAAGCATCGAGAAATAAGGATTAAAAGAGCGACTTTATTTTCTAAAGATTTGTTCTCTTAATCCTTCTTGTTCTTCTTTCATTACTTCTTATAATCTTCAGATTTTCTAGTTGTATTGGCAATATAGGCCATATTATAGATGTCCTTTCTTTTTCAAATACTTATATAATAGAGTAATATCTTTTCGTTGGGATAGTTGAGGAAGCTTTATATATATATATATATATATATATATATATATATATATATATATATATATATATATATATATATATATATATATATATATATATTGTAATGTACTGTACTAATAATTTTAATTAATCATTGTTATTACTTTTACATATTTTTATATATAAGTTATTATTATATTAATTTTGTAATTCTCACGAAGCAAAATTGATATATAATAATCAATGAATAAAATAGTAGAGTGAGAGTAATTTTTAGTGAACTATTATTCCAAGTTCGTTAATCTTGCTTGCCTCAGATTTAGTTCTCACGAAGGAATTATTGTAGGCAAGATTATTGATTTTGTAGTAAGAATAATTTTCACAAATTTTTTGTTACCTCTTAGCACAATTCAAGCAAGAAAAATATTTCGGTTCAATTATCACTAGTTTTAACTCAATTAGTTAAATAACCTCACGGTGTTCTATTAATTGACTACTTCTTAGTGAGCTAAATAAAATTTATTAGCAATAAGCAATTATTCTTCCGAAAAATGCGTATAAAAGTTGAGATTTTCTTGTAATATATTATCAAGTGAATTTAACGATTCACAACACTTCTTAAATAAAATTTTTTTAGAAGTTATTTTGTTTAAGTAATTTACAAAGTCAAAATCCTACTCTTTTCATTAATTTGGTTCTCAAATAGTAGCTAAAATATTACAAGTTTGTAGCATATATTTTTCAATCACTGTGGAACAATATCTTAAACTATATTAGAATTTGACTAAGTACGAACAGAAAAATCGTATACACATTGGCCTCGTCAAATTTTTGACACTGTTATAGGGGATTGGCATAAATCTACTTTAAATTAATATTTCATTACTAGTTTGATAATTTATTATTATATGTATTAGTGTCCTTATTTTTGTTATTATTTTCATCACCGACTAAATATTTCTATAACGTTTACTATTACTAGATTCTCAACACGTGCATTGCACGTGTATCTTAATCGATCAATATAAATTTCTTATCCCATCTAAATGATTTCAAAATCCTATGTTAAGCTAGAAATAATGAATTATATATGAGGATCGGCTAATATTTTATTTAATTGGTCTATGTTATAGTATTATTGGATAATACGATGGTTAGGATCCTTTTTTTCAACCTATTCGCTATTTAGACTTTTGGAATAAACTTTCTTTATCAATATAATATTTGTTCTACATACACATTCCAAATCCTTCACGATACCTCCCAAGTAAAATCTCGTAATTGGATCCTTAATTGATGGGTTAGTATGTGATTATTCATGTGGAACGAATTATCTCACGATGTTTCGAAACCAACTCACGTACTATTTTAATGGACGAATAAACTAACCCTTAGAAAATACTACGGTCCCAGATGGCAAGAGCTGACATCGAGGTACCAAACCTTTCTATTGATGTGAGATCTCTCCGAAACCAAAAGTTAAAATTTTGGTAGATAGAGATCCCATAAAAAACTTGGTTCAAGGAATTGGCCAGACTGAGCTATTTGAGGTAAATTCAAAGTTATTTGATTTGTGTATCATCAATTACTCTCATTGATAAGTGATTGACCTAAAGCAGGAGCGACGCTCTGCAGAATATATGACTCATGCCTTTTTAGGTTCTTTAAATTTCATGGGCAGCATAGCTACCGAGATCAATGCAAGCCATTTATGTCTTTTCTAGAAATTGGTTAGCTAAATTACTCTTAATTCTCCGGCGATTGCACCAAAAAATTGAATTTATTCTTCTAAAACCCATTTTGGCCTTTGGATTGATCTAAAAATGGGTTTTTTGATAATTAAATTTGATTAGTTGTTCAACTTGCACATTCACTTATTAGTTGTTCAACTTGTACATTCACTTACGTAGGTATAATGTAACTTTGACTTTATCATAGTTACAATTATAACGTGTTCTTAGTGTATGTTCTATTATGATATTTTAGTTAGTTTTTCATGATCAAATTTCTTATTGTGTTTATATGGCTTTTGAAAATATAACATACAATTATTAGTCTAAGAAAATACATTATGCAAATATAAGTCATGAACGAAAATTTTATTGTGAACATTGATATTACTTTTGAAAATATAATATACATTTATTTATGTGAGAGAACATGTCTTACAAAATACAAGCCAACATTATGAATGCACATGGACAATCAAGTGAAAAATCTAAACCAGCAAAATAAGAATCTCAAGATGTCATTGCAATACTAATAGGAATGAGTAATGATCTCCCACAAATGTAGATTACAAAACGATGAAAGTTGATCCAAACAACCTCTGGATTTTCCTCTTCCTTTCTTCCCAAACGTTACCCATGCCCATTCTATCCCCTTTAGGAGTAATATCTTGCATTGAAAAATGAAACTATTAGTTGCTACATTAATTATTCATAATCTATTGTTGTGAATTTTAATGTATGGATATATACATCCTGAAAGAACCCCTTCATATATCGTAAGCCATGTCAAATTTTCTAACATTATTGCAAAATAATTTTACTTTTAGGTTAGAGGGTAATTGGTCATTCAATTTTAAAGGATATTTTAGTAAATTAACTTCATCTAAAAGTGTTTATGCTTATAATATAGTATGATTTTTATTCTAACTTTTTTTCCGTAGTAATATAAAAGTTTATTTTTCTCTTTCTTTCTCATGTTGTAACTATTACCTACTGTTTTTATCATTAACATGTATAGATATAAAAAATGTGTATATCTGTAACTCTTATCCTATTGTCACCAACTTCACGTCATAACTCATATTACTTTCATCATTGTACCATACTATTTGCACCAACTTTCCTTTTCTTTACCATTGATAATTATTATCACTTCATTACTACTGCTCTTCTTTTATCATTTTCTTTTAGTGATATTGTTATTGTAGGAATTAAGATTAATTATTTTAAAAAAAATGAATTTTCTTTACTTAAAAAAATCACTTAGTTTGACCCGCTATTCTACAAAAGTGTTGGCGGACTATAATACTGAAATTGAAAGATCTCTTCGATTATGTAGGAAAGAACAAACATCATCTTCTCAGAGTGTGGCTTGTGACGGAATGGAAAACCAGTGAGTAGAAGATATCAATCCACCCGAAGTGCCACCACCAGTCCATTTAGAAGATCAATTTGATGAAGTGGCGTCAAGACCAACAAACAGAATCCTAAGGGATTATGCTAGGCCTGACCGTTTCAACTGTGAATCTAGTGTCAGAAAACCCCCAGTATCTGCCAAGAACTTTCAAATTAGGACCGGCCTAATTCAGACAATTCAACAATCTTGTATCTTTACAGGAGATTTAAGTGAAGATCCACACAGTCATTTAATTGATTTTGTGGAACTTGTTGAAACTGCTAAGTATAACAGAGTACCTCCTGAAGCTATCAAGTTAAGGCTATTTCCTTTTTCTTTATAAGAAAATGCCAAGACGTGGTTGTGAAGTTTACCTCAAGGGTCAATTACCAAGTGGGACCAGATGACTCAAAATTTTTTGAATAAATATTTTTCTCCTGCTAAAACAACAAAATTAAGGAAAGAAATATCTAATTTCTTACAGACTGATACTAAGTCAGTTTATCAAGCTTGGTAAAGATTAAAAGCATTGTTAAGAAAATTCCAACACCATGATATTCCTCAACACATGCAATTGTATATATTTTATCACGGGTTAAAACCCTCTTCTAGAAATGTGATTGATACAGCTGCATGAGGTTCTATGATAGGAAAAACTACGCCATCTGAGCGTGTCATCATCAAAAAGGCCGCTACGGTAAATCAAGTTGATACTTTAGACATAACATAACAGATTATTTCTTTGGCACAAAAATTTAAATCTTTTCAAGTGCATACAAAACAATCAAGCCAGACTGGAGCTTGTGATATGTGTGGAGGAAACCATCTGAATCATGAATTCCAAGCAATCAAACAAAATGATGAACATGTCAATGCAATCGGTTACAAACAGTGCCCCTTTGGAAGTCCAATGGCACATAATTATCCAGGATTTAATTTGTCACGATCCAATTTCCACCTCAGGTTTTGATGGCACCCAACACCGTTATTAGCTAAGCCAATGCAGAAATATTAGTGAGTTCCTTTTTTTTGCTTACAAAAAACATTTACAACACCTTTTTAATTTGAAATTAAACAATGATAATACACAATATTGAATAATAGTTATACAATCCAAAGGAATTGTCTACTAATGTGAGTGCCAAGACCTGGCATCACAAGTTATGGGCAACTAGTAGAATATACAGAAATAATAGATCTATCCTACTATTTGAGACATAATAGACAGTCAAAAGTAAGAGAAACTCCATCAAGCTGTTAGTCGGCACAGGAAAGGAAAGTAGCTCACTGTGGAAGTATCAGAACAAGATCAAGGATGCGCACCAATCTGATAGCTAGATGAACTTGTCTCAGAGCCTATACAATTAAGTATAGAAATGCAGTATGAGTACATAAAAAATATGAACCCAGTAAGTATCCATCTAATCTCGAAGAAGTAGAGACGAGAGGTCGACTTGATACATACTAGGGTCTACTAATATAACATAATGTTATGCAAGGCATGAAGATCACAATTATATAACAGTTGAAATATGGATTTCTAAGTGGTGTCATTTTAAAATTACAATATATAGTTTACATTTCAAGAAATTTATTAGAAAGCTCATCAATAATAATTCACATAAATATCATGCGCACATTATGCCGAGGTCAACGACCCGATCAAACGGAAAAGAAACTGTGCACTGCCGGAGGGTCGAATGACGTGAACTATAGATGCATCTATTTCTACCGAGACGATCGACCCAATCCACAAATATCAATTATCAACAGAAAACACAAGAAGGCGCGTTCATATTCAAATCAACTCATACAGGTGCTCATCAATGCACAAGTTCATTTATGTTCATTTCCAATTCTCTAGCATACCATCAATGAACACATTAGCACGAAGACATATAACATTTTTCAAGTATATCATGATACGGGTCCTAAACTACCCGAACATTTAGCATGATAGTAGCTACGTAAGGACTCTCGTCACCTAGAGCGTCTATAGCCCCTGCATTTAGTGGAAAATTATATAAGTATTACTCATATGGGGGACGATTTCCCTTACAAGGTTAGAAAGGAGACTCACCTTACTCTAAAGTGCACTTCCAATACCAAGAACGAGCCCGAACTCTAAATTTGTAGCCAAGCGATCCAAAACTAGTTAAATATGGTATGAACTAGTTAATATAAGCGCACAATATCACATTGTTGCTACTAAAGAAATTCCCCAACCTTAATCACAAGTTTCCCAAAGTCCAATCCCGCGCCCACGTGCCCAAATTCCAAAATATTTTGAAGGAACTTGTTATTTGTAACCTAAGGATCAATAATGTATGATATTTACTTCATTTTATAACCAATTTCTTAGAAGAATCTAAGTTTTACCAAAACCCTAGGTTTTACTCTAAGCCCATGATTTTATACCCAAATCGTAGTGTGTTAATCTACCTACGACACAGGTATTAAACTAAAATAGATAGGATAAACTTATCTCAAGATTAGGGGTGTTCATGATTCGGTTTGGATCAGTTTTTCCCTAAAAATAACCAAACCAAGAAAGTCGATTTTTCAAATATTAGAACCAAACCAAACCAATTAAGTCGATTTTTTTCGATTCGGTTTATGTTGGTTTTTCTATTTTTTCGGCTGTTTTGTTTTTTCTTAAATATAAGACATACACTACCAAACACACATTTTGGCGACCACATTTTCAACGTAACACTATCAAATCAATTGTCCTTTGAGAAATCTATTATTTACCAAGATATATTGCTGATAATTGAATCAAATAGTAATGAATAACTTAAGGACTCAATTAAAAATATATTATTAACATAAAATAGATTCTTAGACTTAACAAAAGAAAATTTCTAATTAAACTAGAATATAAAGGTAAAAAATATACTAAAAGTGCAAACGGTTAATATTTACTATATAAAATTTAAAACTCTGCATAAAAGTGTGTGTGTGTGTATATATATATATATGTGTGTGTGTGTGTGTGTGTGTGTAATAATAAATTTCTTGGTTTGGTTCGGTTTTTTTAATTAAAACCAAAACCAAACCAAATTTGATCGGTTTTTAAATTTCAAAACCAAAATTAAACCAAACTAAAAGGTATCGACTTTTTTGGTCAGTGTGGTTTGATTTTCGGTTTAGTTCGGGTTTTTGTATTTCGTTGTACACCCCTACTCAAGATGCTAGGTCTCTTCTCTCAAAAGCTGGAAAATTGCCCAATGGAGGAGTGAAATATGGAAAAATCAACTTAGAATCTGTAATAAATTAAGCTCACTACTTCAGTGATTTCTGTACCTAGGGTTAGGGGACCGCATCTGTAGCCTTGCTTCTTTGAGAAAGGGACCACTTCTGGGAAATTGGCCAAGCGGGCTAGAACCACTTCTGCGGTTATGAAGTCGCTTCTGCGGCTAAGGAGCTGCGGTTTTGGCCTTGCTTGTCTTGGCCGCATCTGCGAGTGATCGACCACTTCCGCGGTCTGGCACCTGCTGCCGACCAACCGCAAGTGTGGTTATGATAGATACCAGATGCTTTAGCCCTTTTCAATTTTTCCAACTCCACTCGAGCCTTGTCTGATTGATGATCGGGGCTCTCTAACCCCGGTTGAACATACTGACAAGTCTGAAATAATGAAACGGACCCGCTCAAACCTGCGGAACACCTGAAACAACGCTATATCTATAAACCACCCCCTAAAACCCATTAAATCAAACGTATGAATTTCAAATTTTTAACTTCACTTCTAATGTGCCGAAACATATATATACTACTAGGATTGACACCAAATGTTTGCGGGAAAGTCTTAAATGCTCTATTGGACCTGTACCAGGCTCCGTAGCCAACATATGAGCGTGTTACCTATGTGATCAATTATTAATTATTTCTTTAATTCCTTTGAATTTCAATTTAACAATTTCTAGTAAAACTTCATTACTCAGGCTAGGGACCTCGGAATTCTATTCCGGGAATACGCGCAGGTTCCATATTTTCCTATGGACCCTCTAGGGCTGTCAAAACACGAATCCGAGTCTATTTGCTAAAAATGTTGAAAAAGCCAAACTTAGCCTTTTAAAAAAATCTTAAGGAATAAAATGGGCATATTTCCACCCAAATTCTTCCAAGTCCCGAATAAACCATCCCCATAGGTCATAAATTAGTTAAAGCAAGTGCGAGAAGTTTTATCTAGGGGGCGTGGTTTAAAAAAAGGTAAAATGACTAGTCGGATCGTTATATTCTCTACCTATTAAACAAACATCCGTCCACGAACGGACATAGAAAAGTACCTAAGGTGTTGAATAAATGTGGGTATGTGCTCCACATGTCCTCATCGGACTTCTAGGTCGCCTCATAGACTTGTTGGCCCCTCCACTGGACCATTACCGTTGAAAGCCTCTTGGATCATAACTGGTGATTATGTCTATCAATAATGGCACCTGGCTCTTCCTCGTAACTCAGGCTCTCATCAAACTGAATAGTATGTAGTCCAACACATGGGACAAGTCGGCATTATACCTCCGAAGCATAGACACGTAAAAGACCGGGTGATCTCCCGATAAACTGGGGGAGGGGGGGGGGAAGCAAGCTCGTAAGAAACATCCCCAACTCGTTTCAACACATCAAATGGGCTAATAAAACTGGGGCTCAGCTTGCCCTTTTTCACAAACCTCATGACACCATTCATTGGAAAGACTTTCAAGAGGACCTTCTCGCCAACCATGAATGATACATCATGTGCCTTCTGATCTGCGTAACTCTTCTAGCTGGACTGACCCATGTGAAGCCTCTCCTGAATAACCTTTACCTTGTCTAAGGCATCTTGCACCAAATTTTTACCGTATAACTTAGCCTCGCCAGGCTCAAACCACCTGATAAGAGAACGATATCCCGACCATATAAAGCCTCGAATAGAGCCATCTCAATGCTGGACTAAGAGCTGTTATTGTAGGAAAACTCTGCCAAAGCTAAGAATTGATCCCACTGTCCTCCATAGTCAATCACACATGCTCCGAGCATATCCTCCAAAATTGGCACTATCCACTCCGACTGCCCGTTGGTGTGAGGATGGAATGCTGTGCTAAGCTCCATGCAGGTCCCCAACTCATCCTGAACAACTCTCCATAAATAAGAAGTGAACTAAGGGCCTCCATCTGATATGATAGAAACAGGAACACCGTGCAATCAGACTATCTCCCGAATGTAAATTTAGGCCAATCTCTCTGAAGTGTAAGCAGTCACAACCGGAATAAAGTGCACCGACGTGGTCAATTTGTTCACAATGACCCATACTGCATTAAACTTCCGTAGGGTCCTGAGCAACCCAACTACGAAGTCCATAGTAATGTGCTCCCATTTCCACTATGGTATAGGCATTTGCTGAAGTAAGCCACTCGGCCTATGGTGCTCGTACTTGACATGGTGGCAATTCAACCACCTAGACACATACTAAACTATGTATTTCTTCATCCTCCGCCACCAATAATGTTTCCTCAAGTCACGATACATCTTCGTAACACCCGGGTGAATGGAATACCGTGAACTATGTGCCTTCTCTAGTATCCTCTCCCTCAGACCATCAACATTAGGAACACATAGACGACCCTGGAGTCGCAAAACAACATCCTTGCCAATAGAAACCTCCTTGGCACTGCCCTGGAGCACTGTCTCTCTAAGAAATGTCAAATGTGGATCATCGAACTGCCGGGATTTGATCTGATCCAGTAATGAAGACTGAGCAATAACACACGCAAGAACTCGACTGGGCTCTAAAATGTCCAACCTTACAAGTCTGTTAGCCAAGGACTGAATGTCCAAAGCTAGTGGCCTTGCCTCTGCTAGAATGAATGCCAAGCTACCCATACTCTCTGTTTTCCTGCTTAAGGCATATGTGACCACATTTTCCTTGCCCAGGTGTAAGAATGGAGATGTCATAATCCTTCAGCATCTCAAGCCATCTACGATACCTTAAATTGAGATCCATATGCTTGAACAGGTGCTGTAAGCTGCGATGATTCATTATAAACCTCACATGGTACCCCGTATAGATAATCCCTCCATATCTTAAGAGTTTAAACAATCGCAGCCAACTTCAAATCGTGCATAGATAATTCGTCTCATGGATCTTCACCTGACGCAAACCTTATGCAATAATTCGCCCCTACTGCATCAATACATATCCCAATCCAACACGTGAAGTATCGCAATATACTGTATATATCCTTGAACCGGAAGGCATCACAAGAACTGCTGTTGTAGTCAAAGCTGTCTTGAGCTTCTGAAAGCTCACCTCACAATCATCAGACCAGGGAAAAGATCACCCTTCTGGGTCAATCTAGTCAAAGGTAATACAATAGATGAGAAGCCCTGCACAAATCGTCTGTAGTAACCTGCTAACCCCAGGAAACTCCTGATCTCGATCACTGAAGTAGGACATGGCCAACCCTGAACTGCCTTAATCTTCTTAGGATCCACCTTAATACTCTTTCCTGACATAATATTCCCCAAGAATGCCACCGACTCTAGCCAAAACTCACACTTGAGAACTTAGCATATAGTTTCTGCTCTTGAAAGGTCTGAAGCACTACCCTCAAATGTTGCTCGTGCTCCCCCAGGCTACGAGAGTATATCAAGATGTCATCAATGAAGATGATGGCAAAGGAATCAATATAAGGCATGAACACCCTTTTCATTAAGTCTATAAACGCCGCTGGGGCATTAGTCAAGCCAACGGACATCACTAGAAACTCATAATGGCCATATCTAGTCTAGAATACAGTCTTCAGAACATTCGAGTCCCGAATCTTCAACTGATGGCACCCTGACCTCAAGTCGATCTTAGAGAACACCCTAGAACCCTGCAATTGGCCAAACAAATCATCGATGTGAGGCAATAGATACTTGTTCTTGATGGTGACTTTGTTCAACTGGTGGTAATAGATGCACATCCGCATAGCCCCATCTTTCTTCTTTGCAAATAACACTAGTGCACCCCAAGTCGATACACTAGGTATAACAAACCCCTTTGCTAACAACTCCTCAAGAAGCTCGTTCAACTCCTTCAATTCCTTTAGAACCATGTGGTATGGTGGGATATATATAGGCTTGGTGCCTAGAGCCAAATCAATACAGAAATAAATATCACGATCCGGTGGCATGCCAGGAAGATCATAAGTAAATACATCTGCAAACTCCCAAACTACTAGAACCGAATCAATTATCATAGAGTCTAAGGTGGTGTCCCAAACATAAGCCAAATACGCCAAGCACATCTTCTCAACCATTTACCGAGACTCTAGAAAAGAGATAACCCTGCTAGATATGTCAATTGTGGAACCCTTCCACTCCAACCCTGGAAACTCTGGAATCGCTAAAATAATGATCTAGGCATGGAAATCTAGGATGGCGAGATATGGAAATAACCATTCCATGCTAGGATGATCTCAAAGTCGAACATATCACGTAACAGGAGATTTGCTCTAGTCTCAAAACGACAGAATGTGACCACACAGGGCCCATAGACCCGATCCACAACCACAAAATCGCCTATACGAGTGGACACATGAACAAGAGTGCCCAAGGGCTCAGAGGCAATAACTAGAAAACAAGCAAACATAGATGACATATACAAATAGGTAGACCCTGGATCAAATAATACCAAAGCGTCTATATCGCAGATGGAAAGGGCATAGAATTTGGCTGAAGCCCCGACTGGATGGCCTCCACCTAACTGAGCAGTAGCTGGCTGACCTCTCCTTACCTGGCCTCCATCTCTAGAGCACCCCCTACTAGTGTGCCGTCCACCTCTAGGTGGCTAGGCAGCCGGTGCTGAAACTATAGACTACTGACCTTGTTATATTACCTTGCCCCGAAGCCTAGGGCAATATCTCCCCATATGACCAAGGTCTCTGCGCTCAAGATAACCTTGTGGTGTGATGACCTACTACCCTAATAGCTGACCTGACGGCCAGTTGACCCATTGGATGAAGCATGAATAGCCGGTGGATGGTATAAACTCTCCGGCATAACATTGAAATAAGAAACAGAAGAATTCTAAGGACCGAAATACATACCGGAGGAACCCTGAGCTGGTGGGCGGTAAGAACTCTCTGGTATGGAATTGAAATAGGGGCGTGATGAAGCACCCTAAGTAGGTGGTTGTGTCGGATATGGTGGCTTGCTGGGTTGTCCTCTCCCAAACTGAACTCTGCCCCTAGCCTTGGCACCTCCGAACTCTCCAGAGAATCTAGCCCTCTTATCCTACTACATCTGCTACCTACTCCTCAGGCGGTAGCCCTTAATCCTTTGAGCAATCTCCACGACTAACTCATACGAAGTCCCTATCTCCACCTCTAGGGCCATTTTGGCCTTAATGCCAGAATGCAAAACATCCGCACTCTCTCTTTGTGTTAGTAAGAAGTATCATCAATGCATCGCGAGATAACTTAGAAAACCTCGCTTCATAATCGGTCATGACATCTGAGCCTACTCGAGCAGCTCGAGCTGATACTGCAGCTCATCCCTCTTAGAGGGTGGAATATACCTATCCAGGAATAGTTGCGTGAACTGATTCTAAGTGATAGGAGGAAAACCTGCTGGTCTGTCAAGAACATAAGACTTCCACCATCTCCGGGCCCTACCCTCTAGCTGAAAAGTAGTGAAGTCAACCCTATGCAACTTCAATATCCTCATGTTGTGCAGTCTGTCCCTAAACCTATCAATGAAGTCTTGAGCATCCTCATAATGCTCATCCCCAAAGATAGGAGGGTGAAGTCTACTCTATCTATCCAACAGCTTCTGCGGGTTACCATCTACAACTGGTCTGGGCTTGGGTACCACTGTAGCAACTGGCTGAGCCCCATCAATCGGTAGTGCACCCAGAGTCTGATACACTGTAGCTACATATCTAGAGTCTCAGCAATAAGGGTTTGTGCTGATCCCCCTTCTGCCTGTGTTGTATTTGGATCTTCTGGAAATAAATCGACCTCGGTTATGAATCGTAGCATACGGCCCATGACCTCCTAAAATCCTGATGTTGTCGAAGTCCACCGGGTCAGTCTTTGTTGCGGGCACCTCGCCCTGCTTCTCAGTAACAGGTTCCCCTACAAGGTCTGATGGTGGTGCTACTAGGACAGCTTTGGGATGCCCTCGTCCCGTACCTCAGACCGGTGCCCTCCCCCAGCCTGTGCCTCAACCTCTAGCAACGGGGGGAGGAGGTCCTCACGGGTCTGGAACATTAGATGTGTTTGTTCCCACCATCCGTGAGAGAATAGAAGAGAGAGAATTAGTATACCAACCAATGCACGATAGGAAATGAATAAATAGT
The DNA here is from genome assembly GCA_034376525.1 of Nicotiana benthamiana. Taxonomy (NCBI): domain Eukaryota; kingdom Viridiplantae; phylum Streptophyta; class Magnoliopsida; order Solanales; family Solanaceae; genus Nicotiana; species Nicotiana benthamiana. The sequence goes on from CM067326.1 coordinate 46,261,552, forward strand.
AGTTCTCTAACACCATATAGCCTCTCAAAGATAAATACAGACGTCTCTGTACTGATCCGCAAGACTCTATTAGGTTTGCCAATGACTTGTGAGACCTACGTGAACCTAGTGCTTTAATATCATATTGTTACGACCCAATTTCGACCTCGGGTCGTGATGTCGCCCAATATCGTTGTCAGGCAAGCCAACGTGGAAATATTAGTGATTTCATATTTTTTTACTTACCAAGAATAGTTACAAAACCTTTTTAAATTTGCAATTAAAGAGTGATAATACACGATATTAATTAATAGCTATACAATCCAAAAGACATGTCTACTAATGTGTGTGCCAAGACCTAGTGTCAAAAACTATGGGCAACTAGTAGAATATACAGAAATAATAGATCTATCCTACTGTCTGAAATATAATAAACAGTTAAAAGTAAGAGAAACTCCATTAAGCTGTTGGTTGACACAGGAAAGGCAAGCAGCTCACCGTGGAAGTCTCGGACCAAGATCTAGGACACGCACCAGTCTGATAGCCAGATGAACCTGCCTCAAAACATGTACAATTAAGTACAGAACTTTAATATGAGTGCATAAACAATATGTACCAAGTAAGTATCCCGTCTAATCTCGAAGAAGTAGAGATGAGAGATCGACTTGATACCTACTAGGGTCCATTAATAAAATATAATATTATGCCACACATGAAGATCACAATTATATAACAGTTGAAATCAGGATTTCTAAGTCATGTCATTTTAATAACACAGTTAAGCATTTACATTTCAAGATATTTATTAGAAAGATCATCAATAATAATTTACATAAATATCATATGCACATTATACCGAGGTCGACGGCCCGATCTAATAGAAAGAAATTGTGCATTGCAAGAGGGTAGAATGACGAAAACCATAGATGCGTCTATTTCTACCGAGGCGATCGGCCCGATCCAAAAATAGTAATTATCAATAGAAAACACAAGAAGATAAATTTATATTCAAATTAACTCATACAGGTTCTCAACAATACATATGTTCATTTATGTTCATTTGCAATGACCACATTAGCAGGAAGACATATAATATTTTGCAAGTATAGCATGATACATGTCTTAAACTACCTAGACATTTAGCATGATAGTAGCTACGCATGGAATCTCATCACCTAGTGCGTACATAGCCCCCGCATTTAATGGAAAATTATTTTATTTTATTACTTATAGGGACAATTCCCTCTTACAAGGTTAGACAGGAGACTCACCTCGCTCCAAAGTGCACCTTCAATTCCAACAACTAGCCCGAACTCTCAATTTGAAGCCAAACGATCCAAAACTAGTTAAATGGGGGTAAGAACTAGTCAATATAAGCTCAAAAAATCACATTTTTGCTATTAAAGCAATTCCCCAACCTTAAACACAAGTTTCCAAAAAACTCGACCCCAAGCCCACGTGCTCGGATTCCAAAATTTTTCAAAGGAAGTTGTTCTTCGTAACCTAGATATCAATAATATATGGTTTCTACTTCATTATTTCATAACAAATTTCGTAGAAGAATCTAAATTTTACCAGAACTCTAGGTTTTGCTCTAACCCCATGATTTTACCTAAATCTTAGTGTGTTAATCAACCTAAGACACAAGTATTAAACTAAAAATAGGTAGGATAAACTTACCTTAGGATGCTAGGTGAAGGTCTTCTCTCAATAGATCAAAAATCGCCCAATGGAGGAGTGAAATATAGCAAAATCAACTTAGAACCCGTAAGAAATGAAGCTCAATGTTCGGTGATTTACGCACATGCAGTCAGGGAACCGCATCTGCGGTCCTGCTTCTTCGAGAAAGTGATCGCTTCTGCAAAATTGGCCAAGCAGTCTAGGAATTTTTCTATGGTCTTGAAGCAGTTTCTGCGATTTTGGCCTGGCCTGTCTTGGCCACATCTGTGATTGATCGACCTCTTCTGCGGTCTCGCACCTGTGGCCGACCAACTGCAAGTGCAGTTATGACAGATACCAGATGCTTTAGCCTTTTTCAATTTTTCCAAATCCACTCGAACCTCGTCTGATTGACACTTGGGGCTCCCGGGTCCCGTCAGAACATACTGACAAGTCTGAAATCATGAAATGAACCCGCTCAAACCTTCATAACACCTGAAACAACGTTAAATTTACGAATCACCCCCTTAAGACCCATTGAACCAAACTTATGAACTTCAAGTTCTTAAATTCACTTCTAATATGCAAAAATGTATTTGTACTACTCGGATAGACACCAAATTTTTGCGGGCAAGTCTTAAATGCTATATTGGACCTGTACTGAGCTCCAGAACCAACATACGTGCCCGTTAACCATGTGATCAACCATTAATTATAATTCCTTTGAATTTCAATTTAATCACTTCTAATAAAAATTCATTACTCAGGCTAAGGACCTCGAAGTTCGATTTCGAGCATATGACAAGTTCCATATTTTCTATGGACCCTCTAGGACTATCAAAATACGAATCCGAGTCCTTTTGCTAAAAAGACTAAATTAAAACTTAGCCTTTTAAAAAAATCTTACGGAATTGAATGAGCATATTTCCACCAATATTCTTCTGAGCCCCGAACAAGCAATCCTCGCATGACCTTTTGTACAAATATATTAAGGTCACTGATGAAAAAATGGAAAGCCAAAATTCAGCCCTTTAAAATTTAGAAATCCAGCTGAGCCAATTGGCAATTCATGTGTCAGAAAAAATTTAGGTCCCCTTACCAAGAAATACGGAGAAAAACCCAAAGGAACACCTTAAGACCGTAGACATATAATTTTCGACCCTCCCCGAAATTTTCACCCATTTTACCATACAATATTTAATTTAGGCTTAATAGTTATTTCAACTAATTTTGACTCTTTTATATTATTTTGAAAATAAAATTAAAAATTACAAACATAGTTCCATATATCTCTACTTAATAGTTTCATATTTAATTTAATTTTAATAGTTTATTCTCCTTAAATAAGAATAATTAGTATTTTAGTAGTATATTTTGTTATCAATATTATGTTTGTAAAAAGAAAAGAATGAATTTTTGGACTAATTCTATTTTCATGTTACAAGATTAACATTTTTGAGCCTAAACATGCAAAGTCTTAGGCCCAAATTCGGAGCCCACCCTTCACTAACCCAACATACCTAAGAGACCCTATCACTAACCCTAACACTTCTTCTTCACCTTAATACACATAAGGAACATATACAAAATAGGAGCCCTAGAAAACCTAGCAGCCTTTATCTTCTTCATCATGTGGACACAACAATGAAACCCTAATACACTGCAACAAGAACTTGACCAGCTGTCACCTTCAGCAATGGACCAGCCACACCAAACGATCTTAAACCCAACGGCCTTCTTCAACCTAAAAGCAAGACGTAACCTTTCTTCTTCCTTGGAGAATAAAACACTACCAAAAAACCCTAGAAGACACACAAGCTGAACCCTAGACCTTTGAAACACCGTTGCTACTACATCTTCCTCGTCTCAACACCACCATCTCCATCACCCTCACTAACAACAACCAGCGACCAACCTTCCATCAACCAAAATTGTTGCCGCCGGTTGCTCAATCTAAACCTATCGGAACTCTACAAACGATCCTGTCTTCTTCGAAATAGTGATGGTAGACCTGAGACTAGTTGACGCAACAAAACTCCTCTCTTCACCAAGCAGCTTCATTTGTTTCCAGCCAGCGGACCACCCCTATCGCCGCTTTTCTTCTTCATTTCACACCATCGGACATCTCTTCTTCTTGACACCTTCAAAACAGTCGCACCACCAAAAGCTATCGTCTCTAATCCCTAAAGTGAAGGAAATGAACAGAAGGATATAAACATTAATTAAAGGCTTCCGTTTAGGATATTATCGCCTCATTTTCTTCTTCCTATTTCCCGTATCTTTGAACAATCAGAGAACAATTAAAAAGTAACTAGAGAAGGCAGAAATCGAAAATAAGAGGTCGAAAGTTTTGTGAATTCGAGGTAAAATTCCGGTTTCGATTTCATCATTCGATCTTTTTTCTGATTGTTACTCCGTGGATTTCCCGTTGATGGATTCTTTTCTTTTCTTCACCTTGCTGGATCGAGTATAAGGCTGTTAAAGGAAGTTCTTCTACTAAAAACAATTTAAAGGTCTACTTCTATCTTTAATATCTTACCTCTTGATTTTTGTCATATATATGTTTGGATGGTTGATTCAGATGGTTTCCATGTTTGTTCGTACCATATTTTGATCGTTTGATGAAGTTTTCTTGAGTTTGATGATTAGATTTGCTAATGACATGAAAGTGACAATAAGAATGTCTTTCTTGTGGTGTTTTTATGTTACTGATTCACCAAATGTGATATAGCTTTAATAAAGTGAGAGGTTCCAACTTGAAAACTTATTTTGGATTGATTTCATTATTTGGGTTGATGGGTAAAAAAACAAATTAAAAGAAAAACTAGATTTAAGATAATCATATTATTCTTTTATTCTTGTTTTATTTACTTTCTGGGTAGAAGTATATTTATGCCGTTATTACTTGGGTAGGCAAGCCATATGATATTCTTAATATCAAGGGGCGTGGTTGTTTCTTTAGTTTATTGTTCGGGGGATGCCCTAAAAGATTTGTGTATATTTTTATTCGGAGTATGCCCGAGGTATTTAAAAATGGAGGCCAAAAGTAAACTTGTAGTATTTTTATTTTTATTTTATTTTCATTGCTCCTTTTCTTTTATTTAGGTGGGGATGACCACGAGCCTCATATGTTTATTACGCCTTTCCATGTTTATTACCTCAATTCGAATATTTTAAAAGCTAGCTTGATTATGTGCGCAATCGTGACCTTCACGAGGCTTGGGAAGTGCCAAACACCTTCTCCCCGAGTCAAATAAACTCCCTTACTCGAATCTTTAGTGGAGACTTGATTTTAGAGTCTGAAATGTTTTAAAAGGAAAAAAGCATTTTTTAAAAAGAAAACAGTGACGTAGCACACCGAAATCAAAGTCAGGTGGCGACTCTGAGTTATTTTCTTTCGAAGACAATTTTGTCAGTTTTTTAATTAAAAAACCTTTTGAGATTTACAAATATCTTTTATACTTTTAAGAGAGTTAAGAGAAGTTTGTAAAAAAAGGGGTGTGACATCTCTGGCGACTCTGCAGGGAACTTGCAGGTTCGAGCTGATACTACGATCTTGTTGGTTTTTAGAATATTTTGTTGAGGTTTTTATGCTTTTTCATTAGCATTACTTGATTTTTATATTATATTTTTATATTTTGTTATTATTTGCTAGTTGCTTATTATTTATAGTTTTTTTCTTATGTGTTCATTGCTTTATCACTGTCATCATTTGCGTAACCCCGGGGTCTTCTTTCTGGAACAAGTCCTGCAGAGTACGTTTGAGTGTACACGGGCTTTTTGTGAGTCACCCGTGTCTTTAGGGGGTGGGTAGGAGCATGGAGTGGGCGAATAGCTACAGCAGCCGCCATCGACCACATGTCGCCCCGAATTGCCTTGTGTAATAAACCCCAACCATAGGTCAGCCTTTAGTTCGTACTTATGTGCATCATATCAATTAAACCTAGCAGGGCTTGGTCCCAAGCACCGTGTCCTTTTATAGGAAGCCTATCCCAATTTTGTCAAAAATGGGCCTATGGCCCAAAAAGACAATCAATCATTCCTATGTAATACATGTTGCATCTTTGAGGTTAAAAGGTCATTTGGCGGACCGATGTTTGGGAAAGAAGGGTGAAAATTGAAAAATAAAAAATTCAAAAAGATTTACTTTCCCATTATTTCCCAAAAATAAAAAAAAAGGAGAAAAAGAAATTCCAAAAAGATTTTACATTTTTCATCATTTTCCAAAAATTCAAAAAAAAGAGAAAAAGAAAATTCAAAAAAAATTTACATATTTCATCATTTTTCAAAAAGACAATTTTTTTTTTCAAATTAGTGTCATTTTTTAACTTTCTCATAACCAATATTTCAGAACTATGCGAACCTGATTCTCGTCTTTTGGGGCGGGATACGTAGGCAACCCACATAGGGTTTAGACTTTCTAGTGAGTCTTAGGTTCTTGGCTTTGCGGGGTCTTAGCCAAATCTTGCATGTCTAGCCACATTTGGCCATATCGACCATTATTGCAAAATGGGTCATTTTTACAAAAGTGGTTCAATAACTCGTGTCTTATGATTTTGAGTCCAGAATTGGGTGTCATATTAATTCAAAGTCCTTCTTTTTTGAGTTTGCATCTTTAGCCACTTCTGTCCATATCGGCCGTTTTTTTAAAATGGATCATTTTTGCAAATTAATTTTGCGTCGTGATTATTGCAAGTTTGAATCCATATAAGCCTTAGGGAAGTATGTCCATGTCTTAGAGGTCACATTTGTTGAGTTTGCATTAATAGCCACCCTTGGCCACGTAGGTCATTTTTTAAAAATAGCCTTAATCATGCCTTGCATGTGTTCAATAGAAGGTGTTGTGGCGTTACATGTGTCTTGAGTACTAACTCTATTTAATCTTATTTTTCTCATTCAGGTATGGAGCAATTTGATTGAGTTTGAGCATGATAAATACCCCAGAACCAATCTAGTCAAGACCATTGCATGCACTAGCTGCTTCAAGAAACTTTTTATTTTTTTAGTCTATCTTATATTATCATTTAATTTTTAGTCTTGTACAGTAGAGTAGTATCGAGGCTATCAGTCTAGTTAAGATTGTTGAGTCTTTTGTTATATAACTTACTATTTTGTATTTGAAAAACCAAAAAAAAGTTATAAATGAAAATTCAAAAAGTGTTTTGTTTCTTAATTAATATTGTCCATTATTTTACCAGAACTATGCCTGATCTGATTTATGAGGGGTATGTTACGCAGGTAACCTACATAGGATTCGATCAAATCAATTTCTTTTAAAAACAAAAAAAACAAAGGAAAAAAGATGAAATTGTGCATGTAAGAAATGAGATAGAGAAAAAAAGAGCGATAGTCAGAAATAAAAGAGGAGAAAGAAATGCAAAATGAAGCGGTGGTAGAAAGAAAAATGAAGAAGAAATGGGGCAAGAAGAGTAAAATTGGGATGATGTCATATAACCTTTGTACCCTTGAAGCCATTCTAGAACTGTTAATTATTGTTAGGGGCTTTGCACATAATATGATATTTCTATCTGATAAATGCCCAAACACTAACATGTTGGCTTTGTTTTTTCCTCTTTGTTACTTTCATTGTTATTATAGCAGATGGTGGTTAGTTTGTGGTACTTTGGTAATTTATCCATACAACACAATGTTAAAGAACAAGGTACCCATGGCTAACAAACACTTGGACACAGGAGTTGTTGACCCATTGAAGGAGATTGAGAAGTTGGAATCTGAATTGAAAGAGGAGGTCCAAAGGTTGAAACAACATATGACAGAAATGCATCAGTCTTGGATCGGGGGCATGCTCCACCTTTATTCCCCCACTAACTGCACTGAAAACCATGTAACTATCTCACTACTATCACAAGCCCAGGTTCCCATTACTGTTGATCTTTTCCCTCAACACGCCCCAGGCTTTACCCCTTACCAGAATTACCCTGGCACTTCCTACCAAATTTTCCATCATCGACCAGCCAAAACAACCCTATACCCTGCTCCGATATCTGCTCGTATTTTTGTAGCTCCTCTACCAGCTACCCTTCCTCGATCCTTTAGCGAGACTGCATTCAAAGTCCCCGATGCCCAAGGAAAGAGACCCAAAGAATGTTTTACGGAGTTTTGGTTCAGATGGAACGAACAAGTTACTCGACTTAGTTCTCAGATTGATAGAAAAGATGTTGATGAGCCTCGCCAATGACATGATCTAGTGGGCATTCCTGCTGAACACTTTCAGCCTCAATACCAACCCCAGACCTATCCCTAAGCTCCATATGATCCACCTAAGTACTATCTTCCTAACAACGTCTGCTCCTCTGTCCAGCCACTAAGACACCCTAGAAGGCAAGCACCAGCACCACAAAATCTCCACTAGCCTCCATAAAATTTTCAGGTGCCCCTTAACCAACATCCAAGCCAGGGGTATAGAGGTAGCCAAATGTTGAAAGATAATTTTACACCGATAGGAGAGTCCTATGCAAGATTTTTTGAGAAATCAAAGCATTATGACATGATTGCACCTATTCCTCCGAATCACGTGGACCCCCGTGCAAGAAGCTTTGACCCTTCTAAAAGGTGTGAATACCATTACAATGCACAGGGGCACAATGTCGAAAGTTTTCAAGATTTGTAAAGGGAGATAAAGAGAATGAATCAAGAAGGCATAATTGTGGTTAAGGAGAGTTAAACCCAGAAAATTGCACAAAGTCCTTTACATGCACATGGTGATGCAAACTTTGTGGGGAGGATGCATGGTGACACAAAGTATGAGGATCCTCTTAGTAACTGGCTGACTGAAGTTAATGATATTGAAATTGGTGAAGGTCTCAGTAATTTGGATGTGTAACCCTGTGGCTAATATGCCGAGATTGGTAATTGGAAAGACACTCCTTTCTTAGCTAGCCAGGGAGGAGTTTTGGTGGTTTATTTTGTTGTCACTTCTGTTTATCCAAGTTATTTTAGGGTTGTAATCCAGACATTATCTTGTTGGCTCAAACCCTATTTTACTAGTTCGTTCAGTTGTAGTAACTCATCTAGTATAATTTAGGATTGTTCTCGGGTTGTAACCCATGTCTATTTTGCTTGTTTTGTTAAACCCTTTGCACCATCTGTCTAATGCAATCTTCTATTTTCTATTAAGTTTTTGTTTAGGTCATTTTTCCTTTTATAGTTACTTTCATCATGAATATAGTGACATGATATGCACGCATAATTTTCACCTTGTTCTTGAAAGTTAGTCTAATCATGAAGTAATGAAACGACTTTGAATATGATAAAATGATCCGTTTGAGGAAACAATTAAAGATTTACGCATTCTGAGATTACCTAAAGCTTGAATTGAGTGAAATTTAGGCAAAACGTCTAGGAAATTAAGAGGTTAATAAGAGCATACAACAAGAAAATGCCTCTCAAACAGTTTGAGGAAAATCAATCAGTGCTGAAAGGCATTCCTCCGCGTCATGATATGGTTGGGTCAGGTTTGTTTCAAACTAGCATGGGTCATTCATTGGGACAAAGGTATTCCCCATTGGTACTTTTTATGTGTGTTGATGCCATCAATAGATACTATGTGTGATTTGTTTGCTTATCTTCAATTGCATGTTTGTACTTGATATTTTTGAGTTTGATATGACGAAGGCATTTTATTCTGCTACCCAAAATTTTTTATCCTTTGCTACCCATTCTGAGCCTTAATTTTTGTTTCATACCCCTCTTTTGGAATCAGAAATAGAGTTAGGAACTAAAAAAGGAAAAGAAAAAGAGAAAAAGAAGAAAAAAGGGAAAAGAGAAAAAGAAGAAAAAAGGAACACCAACAAAAAGAAGAAAAAAAATAAAGGAAAAAGAAAAAAGAAAAGGAAAAAAAACAACAACAACTTTATCTGTTTGAACTATGTTTGACCTGATTCTTGTTACCACAAGATACGTAGGCAGTCTTACGGTTCGGTCACACTAAATAAAATATTTCATAATCCTCGAAGTCGAGAGTGGGGCAGTTTTTCTTCGAAATCCCAACAAAGCAAAAATCTAAAAAACAAATCCTCAAACTCTAAGAAACTAGGGCAAAAGTTTAAACTTTTCCAAAAAGCCCGATTCCAAAAGTTGTAGTTTTGAACCCTTTCATCTTAAATAATTTTGAGCCTTCATACCACCTTTTCCTTCTGACCCTTTCCAAAAGCCTGTATCACAGTCCAAAGAAAGACCTTCTGACCAATCTTTGAGGATGCCAAATCAAGTGTGTGGTGTAAGTATGATCTTCCTGCATCATGGGTAATATCTTTGTTCTCAGTACAAAGAGAGAAAATGAATAAATTGAGAGAGTCTTATTGGTAAAAACCTTGATGGGCATCGTAAGGTGACGGTGAGTTGAGAAAAGAGCAAAATGAGAGAGGCTTGATGTTGAAAACCCTCCAGGACACTACAAGTCGACAGAAGATTGTGGATCAAATGGGACAATTGAAGCATTGAAGCCCAATTTCACAGAGAAGAGGTACAACAAGAGTTGAATATTTAACTTTCTTCAGAGATTAGGCCACTTACGCCAAAGGTGCCTGTCATGGTCACTAGAGCTCGTATCCATATCTCATAAATTTCTAATTTCTAATTTTCTTGTTAGGTATCATCTCTTTTCATGTCCCTTATTTTGTTCATCTTGTTTTGTTTGAGTCACTTCTTGAGTCTGTTTGATCAGAACAAGTGAGAAATGACATCAAAATATACTACTAGCGTTCCAATAGCACAAAACGAATTTGGCATAAGTCAGGGCAAACTGGTATGCACATTGAGTTGATAACAATCAACATGCTTTGGGATTCATGTTAAATTCAAGGGTTCAATAAATATCAATTCATATAACAAATGCAACAGATAGAGGATGTTGAGATCGAATGGAGCAGAGGTATTTTTTGTGATAAGGGTTGAAAGAAAATGGGTATTCGATAACAATCAAGGTTGTTCAAGTTGAAATCAAAGTTATCGTGGCAAGTGCAGAAGCAGACACTCAGCAATGATGCCACAAACTAACCACCACGTTTTCAAATTAACAAGATTTTATTTGTCTGAAACAGGGGAAAGAAAACTTTTTAATCCATAGGGATCTCTCATGAAAAATGCATGGTTTAGGGGCCAGAAATTCTGTTTAGAATCCTCCAAGAAGAGAGCATGATTCAGGTAAGTTCATTCTTTGCTTTCAAGACCTTCTTGGATAATGGGATTTAATTTTAAAAAATAAAATAAAAAAAAAACCGGACCCTCCTGGATAACGAGATTTAATATTAAATTTTCGGGACCCTCCTAGATAATGAGATTTAATTTAAATTTTTCATGACCCTCCTGGATGATGGGATTTAATCTAATATTTTCAGGACGCTCCTGGATAATGGAATTTAATTTAAAATTTTCCGGACCCTCCTTGATAATGGGATTTTTTTAAAAGGTTCCAGGACCCTCCTTGATAATAGTATTTGCTTTAAAATTCTCAGGACCCTCCTGGATAATGAGATTTAATTTTTAAAATTTCAAAACCTTCTTGGATAATAGGATTTGATTTAATTTAAGAAAAAATTTCAGGGCCCTCCTAAATAATGGGATTTAGCTTTTAAATTCTTAGAACTCTTTTAGGTAACATGATTCAATTAATAGATGCGCCCAGATTCCAAACTGGGGCAACATATTTCTTTTGTTTTATATGTTTTATTGCAATATCAGGCGCCCATCTGGATAACGAGGGAATATAGTTCAAGTTTTAGCAATCAGGCGCCCACCTGATAACGAAGGAATACAATTCAATTTTCTAGAAATCAGGCGCCCACCTGGATAACGAGGGAGTACAATTCATGTTTTTGGTAATCAAGCACCCACTTAGGTAACGAGGGAATACATTTCAAGTTTTAGCAATCAGGCGCCCACCTAGATAACGAGGGAATACAGTTCAAGTTTTGTTAATCAGGTGCCTACCTGGATAACGAGGGAATACAGTTTCAACTTGTAGCAATCAGGCACCCACCTAGATAATGAGGGAATACAGTTTCAAGTTTTAGTAATCAGGCGCCCACCTGTATAAAGAGGGAATACGGTTCAAGTTTTTTAGCAATCAGGCGCCCACCTGGATAATGAAGGAATACAATTCAAGTTTTTAGCAATAAGGCGCCCACATGGATAACGAGGGAATACAGTTCAAGATTTTAGCAATCAGCCGCCCACCTGGATAACGAGGGAATACAATTTCAAGTATAAGCAATCAGGCGCCCACCTGGATAATGAGGGAATACAGTTTCGGGTTTTAGCAATCAGGCGCCCACTTGGATAACAAGGGAATACAATTCAAGTTTTAGAAATCAGGTGTCTAGCTGGATAACGAGGGAATACATTTTCAAGTTTTTTCAAATCAGGCACTCACCTGGGTAATGAGTGAATACAATTCAAGTTTTAGGTAAACAGGCAACCACTTGAACAACGAGGGAATACATTTCCATGTCTTAGCAATCCGGCACCCACCTGGATAACGAGGGAATAAGTTTCAAGTTTTAACAATCAGGCGCCCACCTGGATAACGAGGGAATACAATTTAATGTTTTAGCAATCAGGCACCCACTTGGATAATGGGGGAATACAATTTTTAGTTTTAGCAATCTGGCGCCCACTTGGATAATGAGGGAATACAGTTTCAAGTTTTAGTAATCAGGCAACCACCTAGATAACAAGGGAACATAGTTTTAAGTTTTAGCAATCAGGCGGCCACCTGGATAATGAGGGAATATAGTTTCAAATTTTAGAAATTAGGCACCCACCTGTATAACGAGGGAATACAATTTTAAGTTTTGGCAATCAGGCGCCCACCTTCAAAACGATGGAATACAGTTCAAGTTTTAGTAATCAGGTGCCCACATGGATAACGAGGGAATATAGTTCAAGTTTTGATAATCAGGTGCCAACTTGGATAATGAGGGAAAATAGTTTCAAGTATTAGCAATCAGTCGCCCACCTAGATAACGAAGGAATACAATTTCAATTTTTAGCAATAAGGCGCCCACCTGGATAATGAGGAAATACAGTTTCAAGTTTTAAACAATCAGGAACCTACATGGATAATGAGGGAATACAGTGTCAAGTTTTAGTAAACAGGTGACCATCAGGATAACGAGGGAATACAGTTTCAAGTTTTAGCAATCAGGCGCCCACCTGGATAACAAGGGAATGCAGTTTTAAGTTATGGCAATCAAGCGCCCGCCTGGATAATGAGGGAATAGAGTTTCAAGTTTTAGCAATCATGTTTCTACCTATATAATGAGGGAACACAGTTTCAAGTTTTAGCAATCAGGCGCATACCTGGATAACGAGGGAATACAGTTTCAAGTTTTATCAATGAAGCATCGACCTGGATAATGAGGGAATACCATTCATGTATTTGGTAATCAGGCACCCACCTAGAGAACGAGGAAAGACATTTTAGAGTTTATTTTGGAGTCATTTCAAGTTTCAAGTCAGTAGCAGACACCCACCTGGAGAACGAGGGAAGTCATTTCAGAATTAAGATAGAAGTAGTAGAAGCTCGCAACAAGAATACGAGTCCACAGCCCGAGATGATCAACATAAGTAATTTCAATCCATAATAGAAAAGAAAAACAAAATGCAAAAGCTGAGAAAATAGGTGGATTACTCAAGACATGACTAAAGTCACAAGTATGGTATGTCCGGTTTTAATCTGAAAAGCTTAAGAAGATGAACTAGAACCTACAACTAGCAAGCGTCAAGGTTCAAATCTAAAGTCTGCACGAAGAACTATTCGAGACTCAAGATCAAGTTTTAGAAGACTGATAGATAGGAATCTTGTAACTCATAGTGGCTTAGTTAGTCTTTTTCTTTTTTGATTTTGATGTAATAATAGGACAGCAGACTGGAACCTCGACGGAATGGCACCTCGATCGGCTCTCTACCTCGGTATACTCCATCATCTCATTCACTTCTGAACTACACGTGGCCTAATTACTTTACATCCATGGATATGCAGGCAGCTCAAACACCATGGCTCGGTCATACTCTCTTCCTTTCTCTTAGTTTTTGGTTTCTCCAAATAAGGGTCGGGTCAAAAAACCTATCTAGTCGTTCTTTGTCTAAAAATGCTTCATATTTCCAGTCAAAGAGGGGCAGCTTAGACATGTAATTTTTTACTCTCCCTTAAATGTCACCCATTTTAGCGTAAAATATTTTATTTAGGCTTAATATAGTTATTTCAACTAATTTTGACGCTTTTAAATTATTGTAAAAACAAAATTAAAAATTACATAATAGTTCTTTATTTCTCTACTTAATAGTTTCATATTTAATTTATTTTTAATATTTTGTTCTCCTTAATAAAGATTAATAGTATTTTTGTAGTATATTTTGTTATCAATATTATTTTTGTGAAAAAGAAAGAATGAATTTTTGGACTAGTTCTTATTTTCATGTTACAAGACCAACATTTTTTAACCTAATCAGGCCAAGTCTTAAGCCCAAATTCGGAGCCCACCCTTCACTAACCCAACAGACCTAAGAGACCCCATCAACAACCCTAACTCCTCTTCCTCACGTTAATTCACATAAGGAACATATACAAAAAAAAAGAACCCTAGAAAACCTAGCAGCCTTTATCTTCTTCATTATATAAACATAACAATGAAACCCTAACACACTACAGCAAGAACCTGACCAGCCGTCAACTTCAGCAACAGACCAGCCACACCAAACGATCATAAACCCAACAGCCTTCTTCAACCTAAAAACAAGACCTAACCTTTCTTCTTCCTTGGAGAACACAACACTACCAAAAAAACCCTAGAAGACACGCAAGATGAACCCTAGACCTTTGAAACACCATTGACACAACATCTTCCTCGTCTCAACACCACCATCTCCATCACCCTTACTAACAACAACCAGCGACTAACCTTTCATCAACCAAAATTGCCGCCACTGGCTGCTCAATATAAAACCTGTCAGAACTCTACAATAAGCCACCATAGAACACCAAACGATCCCGTCTTCTTCGAAATAGCGGCGGTAGACCTGAGACTAGTTGAAGCAACAAAAGTCCTCTCTTCACCAAGCAGCTTCAGTTGTTTCTAGCCACCGGACCGCCCCTATCTCCACTCTTCTTCTTCATTTCAGACCATCGGACATCTCTTCTTCTTGATACCTTCAAAATAATAGCACCACCAAATGCCATCATCTCCAATCCCTGAAGTGAAGTGAACGAACAGAGGGATATAGAAACATTAATTAAAGGCTTCAATTACAGATATTATTGCCTCATTTCCTTATTCTTATTTCCTATCTATTTGAACAATCAAAGAATAATTAAAAAGTAACTAGAGAAGGAAGAAATGGAAAATAAGAGGTCGAAAGCTTCGTGAATTCGAGGTGAAATTCAAGTTTCGTTTCCGCTGTTTTATCTTTTTGCTGATTGTTACTCCGTGGAGTTCCTGTTGACAGATTCTTTTATTCTCCTCACTGGATCCCGTGTAAGGCCTTTGAAGGAAGTTCTGCTATTGAAAACCATTTAAAGGTCCACTTCTTCTTACCTCTTGATTTTTGTCACATATGTGTTTGGATGGTTGATTCAGATGGTTTCCATGTTTGTTATGATGTCATTTGATCCTCTGATGATGTATTGTTGAGTTTGATGATTATATTTGCTAATGAAATAAAAGTGACAATAAGAATATCTTTCTTGTGGTGTTTTTATGTTAGTGATTCAACCGAATGTGATTTAGTTCTAATAATGTAACGACTCAACTGGTTATTTTGAGCTCTAGCACATCATTTAGTAGTCTAAGGCCATGAACAGCTTCATTTAAGATATTATGACTTGTACGCATGGTCGAAATTAAGTTTTAGGAAGTTCGGAGTTGATTTGGAAAGAGAACTCTCATTTCCGAAGTTTAAAGTTGAAAGAACTAACTAGGACTGAAATTTGAGTAAATGAACTCAAAATCAAGATCTCAAGGTTCCAGTAGGTTTGTATGATGATTTTGGACTTGGGAATAGGCCTGGATCGGGTTTTGGATGACCCGAGAGTGTTTTGGTGCCTATTGTGGAAGTTAGCATTTTAAAAGAACTTCATTAGTTTGGGTTGAAATGTATTTCATTGATATCAATTTCCATTTGAGATTCTGAGTATGGGAGTAGCTCCCTATTGTGATTTTGGAGTTGGGAGTGTGATCGGAAGTGAATTCGGAGGTCTGTAGGTCATTTTGGAGCCATTTGGCTAAAGATAGAAATTTGAAGGTTTTTAAAAACTTTGACCGGAAGTAGACTTTTTGATATGGGGGTAGGAATCAAACTCCGAAAGTTGGAGTAGGTACTTAATGTTGAATATGACTTGTCTGCAAATTTTGAGGTCAATCAGACGTGATTTGATAGGTTTAAACATCGAAAATAGAAGTTGGAAATTTCAAGGTTCATTAAGCTTGGATTGGGGGTTGATTCATGATTTTAGCATTGTTTGGTGGGATTTGAGGCTTCGAGCAAGTTCGTATTATATTTTTGGACTTGTGTGGGTGTTTGGTTTGAAGCTCTAGGGGCTCGGGTGAGATTTGGGATAGCTTCGAAGTGATTTGCTAAGAAATAGGATTACTCGTGCTGGTATGATCGCATTTGTGATTCTTGGGATGCAAATTCAAAGTCGCATTTGTGAAGTCCCTTTCACATTTGCAAGCCTGGGCCGGCTGGGCAAGAGTCGCAATTGTGACCTTCCTCTTCGCATTTGCGAGACCGGGGGGTTCTCATTTGCGAGCTTTCCTTCGCATTTAGGTAACCAGGGGGTTCACATTTGTGGGCTTTCTTTCGCATTTGCGATCCAGGTAGGAGGGGAGGGTTGTTCGCATTTGCGAACGTGTTGTTGCAATTGCGAGTCTAGTGTCGCAATTGCGACATCAAAGGGCTGGGCGGAGTTTTAAAAATAAGACTTAGAGCCATTATTTCATTTCTACTCTTCCCTTGGGGGATTTGAGAGCTTTCAAAGAACAGCTGAGTAACTGTTCCATCCAATTCCTCTTGGGTGGTGAAGAAGATATTGGATAGTAGGACAATGGTGATGGGGAATACTCAGCTGCAAGGTAATCTGATGAGCAGACTGTAGAATGTATGCAAACTTGGAAAGTTTCAAATTCATAAGTTGTACATTGCACTGTAGCCTAGTTTCCCTAAGATAGCATGGAAGAATATAATGCTTGTCT
The DNA here is from genome assembly GCA_034376525.1 of Nicotiana benthamiana. NCBI lineage: Eukaryota > Viridiplantae > Streptophyta > Magnoliopsida > Solanales > Solanaceae > Nicotiana > Nicotiana benthamiana. The sequence continues at coordinate 46,278,402 of CM067326.1, forward strand.
CTACTGCTCTTCCTAGACATAAGTTCACAACTTGGTTGGCAGCTCACCATAAACTTCCCACAATTGAGAGACTTCAGAATATGGGCATCCAGATTCCAACTGTCTGTGTATTCTGCCAACTTTATGATGAAGAATTCAATCATTTGTATTTTGAATGTGCTATTACTAGTAGAGTATGGAGGAGAATCTGTGTGTGGTTGGGTTATACAAGAGCCATTGGATGCTGGGAGGATGAATTGAAGTGGATTTGTAGCAAAGTCAAAAGCAAAAACTGGAAGCAAGCTATCACAGCCACAGCATTTGTAACTACTGTTGCATTACTGTGGAGAAGTCGAAATCTGATCAGATTTGAAAGCAAGAGGTTTGATGAGGATCAGTGTTGCAAAGAGGTAGCAAATTTAATACATGCAAGAAATAGGAATCGTAAAAGGTGGAAGAAGGGGCTACAAATGCTCAACTTTTATCCTTAGTTTTTTTTTATCATGAATTACTAGTAGCATTGTATATGGATATAAGTAGTTAGAGTTGAGAATAGTTAGAATGGGAGTGTAAATGAGTAGTAGGAGTCCATACTACTACCATAGGAATACATTGTATATTTTTCGAAATCAATATAATCTGACAGTTAAGCTAAAAAAAAAAAGAGGAGATTTCAACATAGCATTGTGAGGTAAGTAATTTCCATTCATTCTTAGTTTAAATATATATATATATATACATACATATATATATATATATATATATATATATATATATATATATATATATATTAGGTAGATTAAACACCTAAACTAGGTAAAATCAAAGGGATAGGGTTTTAATAAAATTAAGATTTAACCACGAAATTTATTATGTAATGAACTAGAAATCATATATTATTGATCCTTAAGTAGTAGAGAACAACTTTCTTCAAAAACCTTTGGGATCCGGGCACGTAGGCCCAGGGTTGGAATTTAGGAAACCCATGTAAATAGTTGGGAGATGGTTTGAACAGCTAGAATTCGATCTTATGAGCTTATATTGATTAGTTTTTACTCTTTTTAACTAGTTTGGGATTGTTCGACTCTAGATGGAGGGTTTTGGACTTGTTCTTGGCATTTGGAAGCGCGTTTGGGAGCAAGGTGAGTCTTCTTTCTAACCTTGTAAGAAGGAATTATACCTATAGGTTAATTAATTGGTTATGTGCTCCTATTTGTGGTGGCTATGTACGTACGATGTGACGAGAGTCCGCGCGTATCTACTATTATGTTTGAGTCCGAGTAGCTAGGATACAAAAGCATGCTATACTTGGAGTATTTGTAATCTTATTGGTAGCTCGAATTGTTTAAACCACGTCGAATTAATAAATATATTCACAAATGGATTTGACCTTTTTTCTTAAATTGTTTAAAGCGAAAGCCGCTTTTATTTGAATAATTTTTCCCAATAAATTCTTAATTTGCTATTTGAGCATGTAATTTATGTATACCTGCGTCGCATGTATGATTCGGTAGTAGGGCTTTGTTTATTTTATGGGTACATGCATCGTATGATTCGCGAGCAGGGTGATTGTTAATTTTATGTTGACAGCGTCACATGGATAGTTCGCGAGCAGGGTAATAAATGCATCTATTGTTCGAGCTGTTTGACCCCCGGCAGTGCACAATTTACTTTTATGTTGGATCGGGCCGTACATCCCATGGTGGTTATTTGCGCATGCTGATATTATTTTCTTTTACTTATTAAAGTGTTTAATGCCTCTTCATGGCTTGATAATATTTGGAAAATAATGAAAAAAGAATTTTGGAAATTTCCTATAAAAGAAATAATTGTCTACTTGTTTCCTACTATTTGGTAAAAATCATGTCTGTTGAAATTCATGATTTAATGTATTATTAACATCATTGTTGAACCATTAGTAAGTGTCGAAGTTGACAATCTCGTCTCTACTTCGAGATTAGACGAGATACTCATTGAGTACACGTTGTTACGTACTCATACTGCACTTCTATGCATTTTTGTCGCACAAGTATATGTAACTTTAGCGACCTACTAGGCGTAGCAACACGGATGATTCTTGGACTAGGTGAGTTGCATTATTCGAGACGGCCGCAGCTAGTACAGTCCCTTCCAATATACTGCATTTACTTCCTATCCACTGTATTCCAGACGGATGTTGTATTTTATTTCCTTATCATTAAATACTCATGCACTTGTGACAGCGGGTTCTGGGAGGGTTCTTTTGGATTATTATTAAGTTCGTTAAAGAATTTGCGATTGTTTTTATAAATTTTATTATTCGTTATTTAATGTGTAAAGAAAAAATTATTTTAGACAATACAAAAATTAGAATTTAATTGATATTTTGATTGGCTTGCCTGTCAGTGGTGTTCGGTGCCACCACGACCATTAGAGGATTTTGGATCGTGACAACATGATGTTAGAGCACTAGGTTCCTAGGATCTCACGAGTCATGAGCAAGTCTAGTAGAGTCTCGCAGATCGATACGGAGACGTTTGTACATATCCTCGGGAGGCTGCAACACTGTTAGGAGTACTTCCCTTCTTGATGCCTTATCGTGTGGCTTAACTTCACGTGAGGCTCATGCTTTTGTTTCCTTCCTACTCAATCTTATGCGACGCGAAGCACTAGTTAAAAAAATTGTGAATTGATGAATTGTAATGGCACTACGAATGTGCTGCGCGTGTTTCTCCCTGCGGGGTTATTTGAGCAATTACCGTCACAATGTGGAAGGAAATTCTATTGTTTTTCCTCAGTAGCGGTACTTCTGAGAGCTCTAAGGTTAGGCACTAGTTGCTGTGATTCTAATAAACGATCATCCCGCATTATTGATTGGGTTGATGAGGTAACATGACTTGGTATTTGCGAGCGTGGTGGAATTTTCATCTGCGATGTAGTGTCATCGTCCTCAGTTATACGTGTTAAGTTTTCCAGTGTTATGGTTTTCTGCTATTTGCCTTGGGATAAGGCACTGTGAAATAATATTGGAAAGACAACAGTAATTGTCGCGAGGTGCGGTGGTTCAGATCGAATAAGTGTTTCTAATATTGATGGCTCGAGAAAGGCGATCTTCATAAAGGTTTAAAGGTTAGTAGAAATTCATGGGTTCAAGTGCTACAAAGAGGGATTTATTCAAGGCAACAGCTGAGCAGCAAATGATGAGGAAAGACATGTGGGAAGCGTCGAGCGGTGTTCAAAAATTCTAAAGGGCCAGGTATATGAAGCGAAGGTCAAGCAGTTAATTAAGGAAGTGGGTTTTCCCAAAGTGGGAGAGTGGAGGAGTTGTGTACGGGCTTCGTAATAGGATGAACATGTACCTTAATGAGCATTCAGATGGATTTGAGAATATTAGTGATTGGTGATTGGGGTCTACGGATTTATTCTGAAGTATATGCTATTATGCGGTAGGAGACTTGGTATAACAGAAACAAGATGCTTGAAATGAAGAAGGATACAACGTAACTTTGAATGGGAAGGATGCTGCCGCACATTTGATTAATGTCCACGAGGGTTGAAAGGACTCATGCAGCTAGAGGGTTTAGCTCGGACTCAGGATGGGTTATTGATGTCATGGTGATTGTACCCTGTGCAGCACCGTTGGAAGATGTCAGAAAGTGATTTTCATAGGTGGGTAACTCCCCATGAGTAGGTTAGCGGTCACATACTTGGCGAGGCTTCTGCGAGGGATTCTAATGGTTATACATCAAAGGGATCGGTCATGCGAATGTTGTTGATGATTCAAAGTATATAAAGGGGGTTTCCAGTAAGATATCGAGAATTTTGTTGGTTGGTTGCACAAGGTTATGTTAAAATGAGATTAAGAATCCTGGTAAATTCTAGAGTTGTGTAATAGTGACTTCGAGCTAAGTGGGAGAGTCTCACCACCTATGATGGGGTTGCATGATTGATTACTCGCGGATTTCTGATTATTAGAATATTGATGTGTTATCTCAACTGCTGGAAAAGAACATAGGTGTTAAATTGGGCAAAGGAACTACTAAAGGTGGGGTATCGTTGGCCTTATTGGCCCATGTCCAGATTTGGGGAAGGATTCAGGATTAGGCTTTGTAAAGATGCGGATTCCAAGGGAATGATTCTGCCAGGTGCTTTACCAATGGGGTATTCATGTGCAAGAAGATTTATAGAATTGATTATATTCGAGGCCAAGTCAGAGCGGGTGGTCTCAACAATGGTCCTAGTGAATTCAAAAGATAAAGTGTGATGTCTAATGATTTCGAGCATATGGGTATGGTTAAGAATCAAGCTTGATACAGCCTATGAGAAGAGGCACATAATGTTGTATGATTTTTTGACTTGCGATGTAGCATTTGGGAGGTACGAAATGGTTAGTGGGATTTGAGACAGCATGGTCTCGTAATTCAGGGTCACTTGGAAAGAGTACAGACATAGTGTGTTAAGTGTTGAATAAGGTTATCATTGTTTCTCTTCTAATCAAGGACAAATTGGAAGAAGAAGGATTGGTTAACCATAGTATAATTGGCATGTTGCTGGTAATGATTAGTTCTTTGAGCGTGAACAAGTTATGCAAGTGAATTGTAACGGTGCGTGTGAGGCTTGTCGACCGCTGTAGTTAGTTTTATTCAGAAAGTATTCTACTTTTATGGCCTATTATATGGAGGTGGATCTCGGAAAGGCTATGGTGGTTTAGACCACTACTTAGAGATTTGAATATTCTACGGCTGTGAGAATTTATCTGTGCGTTGCTATGGTTCTCCTGAAGCGATTAAGGGAAAAGCTTTTACATGATGAAGTGTTAGCCTGATAGTGGTTTCAAAGCTATGATGAAAAGCGTGTTCGATCTTATGTTGGCATATTAGGTGCGGTGACTGATATGGAACTTAAAAGTGAGAATCAAGGTTGTAGTTTGGTGTTGACAAGGATGTCACGATCTCGGATGAGCAGGAAAGGAGTTTTGATGTTTAAGGTAAGTTGGTATTGTCTTCAGCGTCATCTGAGATTTGTGTTTTGTAAGGAAGGCCTTGCATCCTTGTTAAGGAATTTTTGATCACTTTTCAGCGTTAGTGTAATCGGTGGTTTGGGTGTACGAACCTGTTATGTGTTTCGAAAGGTTATGGGAGCCTGTCCTACATGAATATTTTATAAGTGTGGCATGTAGTCGCTTGATTGATTTAAGATTTAAACCAAGTATGAGGATTGTGGTAATATCATTAATTTGAGAATTTATGCCTGGAGGGCACTCGGTTTATTGGGTTATGGACTGTGGAGGTTTGCTCCGATTATGATGCTAGTGCCTATGTGTTTTTGGAAAGGGGGTGAGTATGGACCTTCGAAAGGTTATTGGCCTAGTTTGGTATGATCAGGATCGACTTGAGGTCGGTGGATGGATTTAAATATGAAGATGGGCTCTATGTTAGACCAATTGTGCTCATTTCAGCAAAGCGCTTCTTAAGGAGGAGTGGTAGGGGTGTTATTTTCTCGTCAGCCATTACAGGTAATGATGTATTGCATCGTATGAGTTGTGAGACGTCTTGGTAATTTTTTATGTGTTAAGGTTCCGCGTGGTGATAATATTATATGAGTAGGATGGCTCTTGAGATTCAGATCATGTATCGCACCTCAGTTGTGCTTGAGTTTTGTAGCCTATAATGCTGTATGTTTCCCTCAGGGATGGTATTATGCACATAGTGTGTTTCTGACCGATATTCGGTACTTTCTTGTTGTCACACCTCCTTTTTCATTACTACATCCCCGGAAGAAGGTATAATAAGGGAGTTATTTCCGACTTGAAGTGACAATCGAAACGAGATTATATTATAAAAAAGTCAGAGTCGGCACTTGGGAGATTTATGGCGTCTTAAGTCACCGATTAAAATCCCGAGTCGAGGAAAAGGTTGATTCCGTATCACAGTCTGCAAACACAGAAATCCGGGTTAGGAATTCTGTTAACTCAGGAGAAGGTGTTAGGCATTCCCGAGTTCTGTGGTTCTAGCACGGTCGCTTTAATAATACTTGGCTAACAAAATTTCTTAATTACTGATTTAGAACCTATGTGCGTTTACCTCTTTCACTGCTTTTAATTAGAGAATTATCTTGAAACGGGTTACACGTACTTATACCTTCCTGTCTGACGCGTCAAAAATCATGTCACGCAAACATTTCGACAATTAATAATGCTTAATTATTATAAAGAAATGTTTGGACCGAAGTTGCGTGAACGCATACTCCGGTTTAGTTTATAAGTGTAATTGTGTTACACGGACGTATACACAGTCACACTAGTATTTTAAATGGTCCTAAAAGATATTCAACGAAATATTATATTTTAAATAACCTACGAAATTACTAAAAGTCCATATGTGATTTTAACAAACTTACGTGAGTTAAAAATAATTATAGTTGGCATCCTATTTTATTGTTACGAAAAATATTTGATCGAAGTAGTGCGAACACATACTTCAGATTAATTTAAGATCATGGTCATGTTACGCGAACGTAAACGCATTCACAATCATATTTTAAACGGGCCTAAAGGCTTGCTACGAAGATTTCTTGTCTATTGTATCTACATTATGAATTTAAGACTGGCCAGGCAAGAGCACATTTGGGTCGCCCATTACAATGGACTCAACTCATGTAATGACTGCGCTCCAAATGAAGCCCAGCCTGGCAGTCCAATTATGATGAGCAAGTTGTGTCTGAAGTCAGCCCAACTAATTGGGCTTCACAGTTGATCAACATATTTGGGCTGGAAAGCTTTGTTAAGGATATACTCAGATCTTGGACACTTAAGACTTCATGGACACTAAACCAACATTAACCTTGAAATAATTCAGACCAGCAGTTAATTACCTAATTCATGGTCAATTATCTACCAAATTCGATGGTGAAGAGTCCAGCAGTCATTTAATAGTGATAGCAAACAAATCAATGAACCAGACACTCACAAATTCAACTTAAGACAAACCATATGAAACAATGTTCTGCAGGTATACATTAATATATCCACCAGCTTGCTAAATCACCCTAAATCATGTTGCACTCCCAAATCTTAAACAAATAGAACCTCATGCTACAACGGGTAATGCTTCTATTTATTTTAACTATTCGAACAATAACCTAAATATCAATTTATCTACAACTAAATACAAGCATGTTTCAAGATACACTACACAAAAATATGGGTTTTGAGTTTCCAGGCTGAATTTGAGTGACTTTCAGATTTAAACTCACACAATCAAAATCCAAACTCAACATGATTTCCAATAGTCCAACAATCCATCTCATGATTACATTATAACAACATAATCAGACTATTTCATCTCATTTAAAACAAATGTCTAACATATAAGTATAAAAAACAGAATCGATGCTAAAATAACTAAAATGGTTAACAAGAATTGAACAAGTGCCTTTCATTACATCTTAGAGTCAAATTTACATCCAGAAGAGTTAAGAGTTTGTACCAAGAAGTTGAAATACAAACAAAGAGAAGGAAGCAATCAACAACAGTGGTGAGCTAATAACAATATAACACACCAGGTGACAGCAACAATAATTCCCAACTTCGAATCCCAGAGATGAAACCTAGTACACAGACCAAAATAGACTCGAATATACCACTTACAGCCGGAAATTAACCCCAGACACCCTTTCAAAACTTCAACCACTGAAGGCCAGGTGGTGTGCAGGCCATTTTTTGACTTTTAACAGGCTAAGGAAGGCTGGAATGATAAATTACTATGAAGAAATTCCATGTAACGGTGTTTTTGAGTTTGTTTTTTAATTGATTTGTTTTTTATTTTTCATGAATCTTCACCTCTAAAATCTTTTTGTGTGTTCTCTGATTTTTAGCGTTCAATTCTCTTTCTTGAAAGGCAAGACTAATGTCTTTATATGCAGACAGTTGGGGCAAACCTCAGATACTATTTTTCCTTTTAGTCCCTCTTTTATTTTTCATTTTTAGCTTAAAGGTCCCTAGAGTTGTGACTTGTTCCCTAAGTTTTTCCATTTAGCAATCTGAAATTTCACTAAAGACCCTCACTAGAAGCTCCTTAGTTTGTTATGAAAGATTCCCCAACTTAAACTACCTAAAACACACTTGTAGCTACTGTTTTTACCCTGAACCCATCGGGGCCAATTAGTCAAGCTAATTGGGTCTTAGACCCTGAATTGAATCCCCCAAATAGGCCTTTATTGTACCTGGGATAGAACTGACCCCCCCTCCCCACAGCCCACATCAAACAAGCTAATTTAAATATGATAAAACAAGGGAGAGAACTTGATTGATTTCAATCAAAAATATTAATTTGGTTATCTATGAGACATAGAACAATTTGTTCATTCATGAAGCAATCTATTAAATTAGGTTAATTAATAGAAAATTAACCAAACAATTTGGTAATTTGGTTATCTACTGAGCTGGGAACTAACTAAAACATCGATTCAACACTACTAATTAGGCTATCTATAAGACATAAAAAATAGCCTATAAGACATAGAAAATCGGAAACTAACCAAAATTAGAGAACAACGTTTACAAATTTGAAAGCAATACTGAAAAGCCCAAAAAAACAAATATAAAAGCAAAACTAAGCTGAAATGGAAAACCTGGGTTTAGAAGTTGGGAGTAAACAACAAATTTATCGAAAGAAGCTGAACTAATAAAGAAGAAGAGAGAAGACCAAACAAAACAAAATAGGGGAAGTGAAATGACTTACCAAATCGAACGTGAAACAACCCCAGGCAAAAGACTTAAAAGTTTGAGAAACGAGCATCTTCTGGCCTTGCATGCTACCAGACTCAAACGATTTTGAACTTCTAAAGGTGGAATTCGGATTTAAAATTGAACGGGTTCAAGATTTATTTGATGGAAAAGGGTTAGGTATTTGAGATGGGGAGATGGAAAGGGTTCTAGGGTGTATTTTTTGTGGCCATCGGAGCCGGCGCCACTGTAGATGGCAGAGCTGCTGAATTTTAGAGCTTTATTCGACGAGACTGGTGTATGTTCGAAAAAAACGAATGGTGGGGATGGAAAGGGGAGGTGGATAGGGTGGTGTGGTGTGCAATTGAGGGTGTTTGGCATCCGGCCGCCGCCGTGAGGCGATTTCTGGCAGCGGTTTTAGGGTGGTGGACAGCGGTCTAAGGATTGGTCTTTGAAGAGACGAAGAGATGATGGTAAGGGGATCTAAGGTAGGTGGGGTAGTGTTAGGACATTTATATATTAGTTCCACATTAATTCCTGACCGCAAGATCAAAGATCCTAGACGGCCAGGATTGATCCACACGCGACGATGTTGTTTCTGGTATGGCTTGGGGTTGGACCGGGTGGTTTTGTGGGTCTGGTCGGGTATTTAGGCAAATTGTGCTGGGATTTTCATTACAATGGCCCAAATTAGGGTCTTTTAATTAAGACTATGTGTTCCAACTTCTTTTTCTCCTATTTCAATTCTTTTCAATTTTTCTTTTTCAATTTCTTCTCTTTTTTTTCAAAATTAAACTAAAAATACCAAATTCATTCTAAACTTAAACTAACCTACGAAATCCAATTAATTGACTCTAATAATTATCCCAACCTAATCACACGCCAAATTAAAAGAAAAATCACCAAAATTCAAAAACAAAAGTAACCTATTTTTGTGATTTTGTATTTTTGAAACCCCTAATTGCTAATTAATTCCCAAAAATAAGTAAAATTAAACCCCAAATGAAATGTATATTTTTTTTTTGTATTTTATACAAATTAAAATGCAAGGAAGAAATGCGAACAATTAACATAAAGTGCCATAAAAATCCACAAAATTCCAAACAATATAAGAAATTATTTTTTCTTGATATTATGAGAGTAATTCATATAGGAAAAAAAATCACGTGCTCATAGTTGTAATGAGCAATTTAGCTCGATGTATATCACCTTATGAGAATTCTATGTGTAGATCGGGTGGCACGCCACCATTGGTATGATGTTTGGATCGTGTTGCGTGCCGCAATAGCGTGATGTTCAGTACAGTTCGCTATATCTATTTTTATGTGTTTCATTTCCTATCTTTCAAGGAAATCTCATATTAGCTATGAGCCCACGATGTATGTATAATTCACGAGCGAGGTGCCTGTTTAGTATGTTAGCATGTTTGATTTACGAGGGGGTAATTGGATCCCCTTTTCGGAGTTCGTTTTCCTTTTGTATCGCATTTTAAGTGGTAGTTTATTGGCACATTGTGGCATCATATGAGACTTTTGATCATTTTGGGGTAGCTTATTGCCTAAGCAGTTTGTACTAGGGGAGACGAGATTGTTGGATTTAGGATCAATGCAATATGATTACGTGAAATATATTAAGGAGAAAAGATCAGTATTTGGTTCAGAATGAGGTAGTTTTTCTTTTCAGAAGTATAGAATCAATGATTGGTTGACGCGGCAGTTAATTATGAATTTCTGTACATCTCTTCCGTTATCGCGATATTGTAAGAGTTATAGTAAGTCCTGTGTATGTCATGGGGTGCAATGGTAGCATCAGATTCGTAGAATTTTGACTAAGTTGATCAGAAAATGTTATTATGGTGGTAAGTAAAGCGATGCTAGGTGTGAATTTAGCAAAGTTATGCAGCCATGTTTGGGTACATCATGTAGTGATTGATATGGTGATCTTATGTTAGAAACAGGCCGGGCGTAGAATTCCGGATGTTGGAATTGGGCTCAATGGCTTAGTTGCTTGAATAAAAGGGAATATCTTCATAATTGATCAAGCTAATGTGCTCAACTAAGTTGTGGTAGCACGGTAAGGTGCATGAGAAGTTAAACAGTAATTTCAGACTACTTCAATGAAGTGCTCAGCATGTTCGAGGACGAACGTATGTTTAAGTGGGAGAGAATGTAACGATCCGACTGGTCGTTTTGAGCTATAGCACATCGTTCAATAGTCTAAGGCCATGAACAACTTTATATAAGGTGTTATGACTTGTACGCATGGTCGGAATTATGTTTCGGGAAGTTTAGAGTTGATTTAGAAAGAGGATTTGCATTTCAGAAGCTTAAAGTTGAAAGAACTAACTAGGATTCGAATTTTGAGAAAACGAACTTGGAATCGGGATTTGAAGGTTCAATAGGTTTTGGATGACCCGGGAGTGTTTGGTCATATTGTGGAAGTTAGCATTTTGAAAGAATTTCATAAGTTTGGGTTGAAGTGAATTTCAATGATATCGATGTACGTTTGATATTCTGAGTCTGGGAGTAGCTTCATATAGTGATTTTGTAGTTGGGAGGGTGATCGGAAGTCAATTCATAGGTCCGTAGGTCATTTTGGAGCCATTTGGCTAAAGATAGAAATTTGAAGGTTTTTGAGAAGTTTGACCGGAAGTGGACTTTTTGATATCGGGGTCGTAATCCAACTCCGAAAGTTGGAGAAGGTCCGTAATGGAAAATATGACTTGTATGAAAATTTTGAGGTCAATCAGACGTGATTTGATAGGTTTAAACATGAAAAATAGAAGTTGGAAATTTCAAGGTTCATTAAGCTTGGATTGGGGGTTGATTCATGAATTTAGCGTTGTTTGGTGCGATTTAAGGCTTCGATCGAGTCCCTATTATGTTTTTAGACTTGTGCGGGTGTTTAGTTTGAAGCCCCGGGGGCTCGGGTGAGATTCAGGATAGCTTCAAAGTGATTTGCTAAGAAATAGGATTACTGGTGCTGGTGTGATCGTATTTGTGATTCTTGGGTCGCAAATGCGAAATCGCATTTGCGAAGTCCCTTTTGCATTTGCGAGCTTCGGCCGGCTGGGCAGGAGTCGCAATTGTGACCTTCCTCTTCGCATTTGGAAAACCAGGGGGTTCACATTTGCGTATTCAAGGGGTTCGCATTTGCGGGCTTTCCTTCGCATTTGCAATCAAGGCAGTAGGGGAGGGTTGTTTGAATTTGCGAGCGTGTTGTCACAATTGCCATCTCGCAATTGCGAGCCCATTGTTGCAATTTCGACATCAGAGGGCTGAGCAGAGTTTTTAAAAACGGGACTTAGAGCCATTATTTCATTTCTACTCTTCACTTGGGCGATTTGAGATCTTTTAAAAAGGGGATTTCAACATAGCATTGTGAGGTAAGTAATTTCTATTTATCCTTATTTTAAATACATGTATATCGGGTAGATTAAACACCAATAACTAGGTAAAATCAAAGGGATAGGGTTTTAATGAAACTAATATTTAACCACAAAATTTTTTTATGAAATGAACTAGAAATCATATATTGTTGATCCTTAAGTAGTAGAGAACAACTTTCTTCGAAAAACATTGGGATCTGAGCCGTGGACTCAGAGTTGGAATTTAAGAAGCCCATGTAAATGGTTGGGAGATGGTTTGAACAGCTAGAATTTGATCTTGTGAGCTTATATTGATTAGTTCTTACTCCATTTAACTAGTTTTGGATCGTTTGGCTCCGGATGGAGGGTTTGGACTTGTTCTTGGCATTTGGAAGCGCGTTTGGGAGCGATGTGAGTCTTCTTCTAACATTGTAAGAGGGAATTGTCCCCATAGGTGAATTAATTGATTATGTGCTCAAATTTTTGGGGGCTACGTATGCACGAGGTGACGAGAGTCCGTGCGTAGCTAATATTATGTTTGAGTCCGGGTAGTCTAGGACCCAAAAAAGATGCTATACTTAGATTATTTTTAATCTTATTGATAGCTCGAATTGCTTAAACCACATCAAATTAATAAATACATTCACAAAAGGATTTGACCTATTTTCTTAAATTATTAAAAGAGAAAAAGGCTTTTATTTGAATAATTTTCCCTGATAAATTCTTAATTTGCTATTTGATCATGTATTTTATGTATATCTACGTCGCATGTATGATTCATGAGTAGGGTGATTGTGTTTTATGTGTACATGCGCGACATATATGATTCGTGAGCAGGGTGATTGTTTATTTTATGTTGACCACCTTGCATGGATAGTTCGCGAGTGCGGTAATAGATGCATCTATGGTTCGAGCCGTTTGACCCTCGGCAGGACACCATTTACTTTTAAGTTGGACTGGGCCATATGTACCACAGTGGTTATTTGCACATGCTGGTATTATTTTCTTGAACTTACTAAAGTTGTTATTGCCTCTTCATGTGTTGAGAATATTTGCAAAATAATGAAAAAGGAATTTTGAAAATTTCCTATCAAAGGAATAATTGTGTACTTGTTTCTAGCTATTTGGTAAAAATCATGTTTGTAGAAACTCATAATTTAATGTATTATTGACATTATTGTTGGACCACTAGTAAGTGTCAAAGTTGACCATCTCGTCTCTACTTCTTCGAGATTAGACAGGATACTCATTGAGTACACGTTATTACATACTTATACTACACTTCTGTGTATTTTTGTTGCACATGTATATGTAACTCTAGCCGCCTACTAGGTGTAGTAGCACGAATGATTCTGGGACTATGTGAGTTGCATTATTCGAGATGGCGGCAACTAGTACAGTCCCTTCTAGTATACTGCGTTTACTTTCTGTCCACTGTATTCCGAACGGATGTTGTATTTTATTTCTTTATCGATAGATGCTCATGCACTTGTGACACTGGATTCTGGGAGGATATTTTTTGGATTATTATATGTTAAGTTTATTAAAGGTTTCGTGGTTGTTTTGTAAATTTTATTATTCGTTATTTAATGTGTAAAGAAAAAAATATTTTAGACAATACAAAAATTAAAATTCAATTGAGTAGTTTCATTGGCTTGCCTGACAGTGGTGTCCGGCACCACCACGACCCCTAGAGGATTTTGGGTCGTGACAAATAACGTGAGAGGTTCCAATTTTAAAACTTATTCTGGATTGATTTCATTGTTCTGGTTGATGGGTAAAAAAAGAAAAAATTAAAAGAAAATTAAGGTTTAAGATAATCATATTGTTCTTTTATTCTTGTTTTATTTACTTTCCCGGTAGAAGTATGTTTAGGCTGTCATTACTAGGGTAGGAAAGCCATAGGATATTCTTAGTATCAAGGAGAGAGGTGGTTTCTTTTAGTTTATTATTCGGGGGATACCCCAAAGGATTTATGTATATTTTTATCTGGTTATTATGCTGAGGTATTTGTAAATGGAGGCTAAAAGTAGAAACTTATAGTATTTTTATTTTTATTTTATTTTCATTTCTCTTTTTCTTTTATTTAGGTGGAAACAACCACAAGCCTCATGAGTGTTTATTTTGCCTTTCCATGTTTATTACCTCAATTTGAATATTTTAAAAGCCATCTTGATCATGTGCGCAACCGTGACCTTCACGGGGCTTAGGGAGTGCCTAACAACTTCTCTCCGAGTCAAATGAATCCCCTTACCTAAATCTTTTGTGCGGAATTGGTTTTAGAGTCTGAATTGTTTTAAAAGAAAAAAATTATTTTTTTAAAAAATGGTGACCTGGAACACCGAAATCAAAGTCGGGTGGCGACTCTGAGTTATTTTCTTTTGAACACAATTTGTCACTTTTTTAATTAACAACCCTTTTGAGCTTTACAAAATCTCTTTTATATTTTTAATAGAGTAAAGAGAAGTTTGTAAAAAAGGGGTGTGACAAAGATCCGGATTTTCTACCATCGGTAATCGTGATGGCGCCTACTAATGAGATCTTGGCTAGCCAATCATTAGCTACTTACTTCATTAACACATTGCTTCTCTTTTAACAAATACACATCAATAACATGAAAACAACGGAACTTTGAATAATTAAGCGGAAGATAATAATTTTTTTTTCTGAACATGAATTTCTAATTCAACAATTTGAATTTTTACTACCCAACGGGTGTCACGGTTTCACAGACGGTCTAAGAATACTACACATAAAGTTCTGAAAGAAATAAACTCAACATTGTGTCTAGAAATACATGAAAGAAACATGAATGTAGATGAAAGGAGACGCTAGGGCCTGCGAACACCTGCAGGGCTACCTTGGGTCGCCTGATGAATAAGATCCAACAATCTCACTGCGGTCTGAAATCTACAACACTGGGGTCTGCACAAAGAGTGCAGAGTGTAGTATCAGCACAACCGACCCCATGTGCTGGTATGTGCCTAGCCTAACCGGCGAAGAAATGACGAGGCTAGACTGGACTACCATATAAACCAATGCAGTAATATATATATATATATATATATGCAGTAATATATATATATATATATATATATATATATATATATATATATATATACAGTGGGAAATTAACAAGAATAACCATTTTAAATGGGAAAGGAACATGCTTCGGGGATAACAGATAATACAAAAATTCAAGAGAATAATAAGGAACATCAATAAATTATCTCTAACACGGATAAGGAAAATAAAAGCAAACTTCACTGTCTATACACATCTTGTTGCAGGCGTGCAACCCGATCCCATTTCTAATTGTTTCCGTGGTAGGTGTATCACCCGCTCCCATTTCATAAAACCTAGTGGTAGGCCGCTCCCATTACATTATATCAACAGTTCTTTCAAATGAAATTTACTCTAATAACGCAGCAATTAATATGAATCCATAAGACAACAAGTGCACATTAATTATGATTCATTGAGGAAAACAAATAATGACAAGTAGCAATTAATTATTGGTTTTAATGGGAAATTAGGAAACTTAGTATTTAATGTGTCAAATGTCAAGTAGCAATTAAGTCACATAATCATGTAGCAATTGTGGCATAAATTCAAGACATGATGTTTCACAAGGATAACTTCATTCAATGATAATAAGTAACACAATAAAGAGAGATGACAACACAAAGAATCACAGTCATAGTAGAATAAGACAATTAAATGCACTTAAACTGATAACAATAAGAAATCGTAACAAACGCCAATAGGTCCACGGCATCACCCTTCGTTCTTTTACTCTCATCCTCACGAAGTAATGATATCATATAATGTGCACGACATCACTCTTCATGCTTTTAATCTCTTTCCTTGCATATAATCAATAGAAACGGCACGAAATGGTACATCGTGCGCCACTGCATCATCCTTCGTGCTTTACTCTCTTTCCTCACACTTAATTAATATAATTGGCACGGAATGGTACATCGTGCGTCACGGCATCACCCTTCATGATTTACTCTCTTTCCTCACACATAATCAATGGAATTGGTACGGAATGGTACATCGTGCGGTACAGTATTACCCTTCGTGCTTTACTCTATTTCCTCATATATAATCAATATAATGCACGGCATCAACCTTCGTGCTTTAAAACTCTTTCTCACCAAATCAACAATCATAAATAAGGGCAAGGGAATAATAAAACAATAATTGAAATCCTAACAAGGGAACAAAAAAAACAATTCAAAGCTGGGAAGGGTACAACATCAATAATCTCAACGTCCTGACAAGGAAAAATATTCAATAATCAACAACGTCCTGGTAAGGGAAAATATTCAATAATCAACAATTTCTCGGCAAGGGAATAGATCAATAACTCTTTCTCTTTCTTTCTCTTTTATCTCATAGTTGACATTATCACTCGAGCCAATGCTCCAAAGATTTACTTATCTCATATACCTTCACGGTTTGTATCCAACGCTCCATAGAGTTTAAAGATCACAATTCCTTTCACATGCTCTTTACAACATATAGAAGTCATCAATTAAGCATGGAAGGTATAACAAAATCCAAACTATTCGCAACATAAGGACTCACGGTCATGCTAGACACCAATGTATAGATACTCGTCACCATACCTATACATCATACTCGACAATTAGCAAGTAGCAAATAAGACCCAACTATTATTCCCTCAAGCAAAGATTGGACCAAACACTTACCTTGATGCTTTGAACTCAACTCAAGCCTCAACTATAGCATTGCATTGTGATTCCACCTCCAATCTGATCGAATCTAGTCACAAGTCACTTAATTACTTTAATAAACGCTAAACGAATCTTTTTGAATGCGCAAAAAATGAATTTCTCAAAGATTTGCCTAAAAATTCCATAATCGCCCCCGGTCCACGTGGTCAAAACCCGAGGTTCGAAAACAAAACCTGGTTACCCATTCCCCCACGAATCCAAATATGTAATTTGTTTTGAAATTGGACCTCAAATTGAGGTCCAAATCCCCAATTTTTGAAAAATGTAGGTTCTATCAAAACCCCCCGATTTCACCCATGAAAATCCTTGATTTTAAGTGGAAAACGTGTTAAATGATTTTAATGATTAAAAGAATCGAGTAAAAATCAACTTACAAATGATTTGGATTGAAACTGGTTCTTGAAAAATCGCCTAAGGATTTTGGGCTTTGAGAGAATGGTGAAAAATGGTTAAAAATTCGACTAAGTATAAAATTTGATGGGCCTCAGATATGGGAATTGCGAACAGGGGTTCGCAATTGTGAACCTTGACTCTACAAGCTTGGGAATTGCGAAGGTGAGTTCGCATTTGCGAACTCAGGCCAAAATAGAAGGGCTTTGCATTTGCGAAAGCCAACCTTCGCATGTGCGAGCCAAGCAGGCCTGGACTGGCTTCGCATTTGTGAACTAGGCTTCGCAAATGCGAACCCCGCAGGCCTGATTATATTAGATTTTTCCAAAGTTCAAAAATGTAATCCGAAACCAATCTAAAACTCATCCGAGCCCTCGGGGCTCCAAACCAAATATACATGCAACCTCAAGAACAACCAACAAACTTATCCGTGCGATCAAATCGCAAAAATAACATCATATATATCTAATCAAGCCTCAAAACTCATAATTTCTTCCAAGTTTTCATAAAGCCTCAATTTTTTATTTTAAGTCTGAAACACGTCAAACAACGTTCGTTTTCAACCAAACTTTATTGAAAGTGCTTGAACCACAAATAAGATCTGTACTGGGTACCGGAATAAAAATACGGGCCCGATACCAATATGTTCTAATCGAATTTCATTTCCAATTTCCTTAAATATTTTAAGAAAACAATTTCAAACAAAATATCATTTCTCGGGCTTAGGACCATGGAATATAATTTTGGGCATACACCCAAGTCCCATATTTTCTTGCGGACCCTCCGGGACCGGCAAATCAGGGGACCGCGTCTGTTCTCACAAAATGTTGACCGAAGTCAAATTTATTCAATTTAATATCAAAATATAGCATTTTTCTCACAGAATTCATATTTGAGCTTTTCGACTATGCGCCTGGACTATGCACGTAAATTGAGGCAACTCTAAATGGGGTTTTCAAGGACTAGGAAGTACAGAATGGTAAGAAACAAGTGATGACCCATTTGGGTCGTCACATCCTCCACCTCTAAGACAACCGTTCGTCCTCAAACGGACAAAAGAAAGAAGTACTTGAGTCGGGGAAAAGATGAGGATAACGACTCCGCATATCAGACTCGGACGATCAATTCCTCAGGGGGCTAACCTCTCTATTGGACACGAACAGAAGGAAAACTCTTGGATCTCAACTGACGAACCAGCCGGTCTAGAATAGCTACCGGCTCCTCCTCATATGACAAGTCCTTGTCAAATTGGACAGTGCTGAAGTCCAACATGTGGGCTGGATCGCGTGATACTTCTGAAGCATGGATACAGGAAACACTGGATGACGACAGATAAGCTACGCGGCAATACATGTCTATAAGCCATCTTTCCCACTCAATTAAGAATCTTAAATAGACCAATGTATCTTGGGATGATCTTGCCATTCTTCCCAAATCTCATCACGCCCTTCATAGGCGACACTCAGAGCAATACCCGCTCACCAACCATGAATGCCACATCTCAAATCTTGCGGTCTGCATAACTCTTTTGCCTAGACTTAGCTGAATGAATCCTATCCTGAATGATCTTGACCTTGTCCAAGTCCTCCTGAACAAAATTTATACCCAGCAACCGAGCTTCTCCTGTCTCAAACCATCTAACCGGAGACTGACACCGCCTACCATATAAAGACTCATAAAGGGCCTTCTGGATGCTCGACTGGTAGATGTTGTTGTTGGCAAACTATGCTAAGGGAAAGAACTAATCCCACGAGCCTTTAAAGTCAATGACATAGGCTTGGAGCAGATTCTCTAAAATCTGAATAGTCTGCTCGGACTGACCGTCCGTCTCGCAATGAAATGCTATAGTCAACTCCACTTGGGTGTGCAACTCTCGCTGAACTGCTTTCTAGAAACGTTGAGGTAAACTCAGTACCCCTATCCGAAATGATAGATACCGCACACCATGAAGGAGAACAGTCTCCCAGATTTATATATCTCAGCTAATCTCTCGGATGAATAAGAGACTGCCACATGAATGAAATGCATTGAATTGGTTGGCCTATCAACAATTACCCAAACTGCATCAAACCTCTTCTGGGTCAGCGGAAGTCCAGTAATAAAATCCATGGTAATCCTCTCCCACTTCCACTCGGGAAGCTCAATCCTCTGAAACAATCTCTGATGCTCATACTTAACCTACTGACAATTCAAACATCGAGCCACATACGCAACAATATATTTCTTCATTCTGCACACCAATAATGTTGTCACAAATACTGATACATCTTCGCTCTGCCTGGATGAATAGAATAACGGGGAACTATGGGCCTCCGCTAAGATCAACTCTTGGATCCCATCAATATTAGGCACGCAAACGCGGCCCTGCAATCTCAAAGTACCATCATACCTAAGGTCACCTGCTTGGCACCTCTACACTGAACCGTGTCTCTAAGGACACACAAATGGGGATCATAAAACTGCCAATAACGGATACGCTCTAATAAAGAAGAACGGGCGACCGTGCAAGCTAACACCCGGCTAGGCTCAGAAATATCCAACCTCACAAGTCAATTGGCCAAGGTGTGAACATCCAAAGCAAGCGGTCTCTGGCTGACCGGAACATAAGCAAGACTGCCCATACTGGCCGACTTCCTACTCAACGCATTGTCCACCACATTGGCCTTTCCCAGGTAATACAAGGCAGTAACATCATAATCCGTCAACAACTCCAACCACCTTCTCTACCTCAAATTCAATTCCTTTTGGTTGAACAAGTACTGAAGCTCTTGTGATCAGTGAACACCTTACATGCCATGCCACACAGATAATGCCTCCAAATCTTCAGCACATGAACGATAACTGTCAACTCCAAGTCATGTACTGGATAGTTCTTCTCATAAATCTTCAACTACCTCGAAGCATAGGCAATAACCTTGTCGTCGTGCATAAATACTGCACCAGGCCCCATACGGGAAGCATCACTATAGACTGTGTAAGGCCCTGATCCTGTGGTCAAAACCAACACCGTTGCCGTAGTCAAAGCTGTCTTGAGCATCTGAATGCTCGCCTCACACTCGTCTGACCACCTAAACCGGGCACACTTCTGGGTCAACCTAGTCATCAGGGCTACAATAGATGAATACCCCCACGAACCGATGATAGTTGCCCTCCAATCCCAAGAAACTCTAAATCTCTGTAACTGATGCTGGTCTAGGCCAGTTCTTGACTGCCTCTAGCTCCTTCGGCTCCACCTGAATACGCTCTGCTAATACAACATGATCCAGAAATGCAACTAAACCCAACCCAAATTCACACTTTGAGAACTTAGCATATAACTGACTCTCCCTCAGAGTTTGAAGAACCACTATACGGTGTTGCTCGTGCTTCTCCCGGCTGCGGGAGTATATCCATATATCATCAATGAACACTATCACGGATGAATCCAAATAAGGCCTGAACACCCGGTTCATCAAGTCCATGAAAGTTGCTGGGGAATTCGTAAACCCGAATGACATAACTAAGAACTTATAATGCCCGTACCAAGTGCGGAATCTGTCTTTGGGACATAAGATGCCCTAATCCTCAACTAATGGTAACCTGATTGCAAGTCAATCTTGGAAAATACCCTGGCACCCTGAAGTTGGTCGAACAAATCACCAATCCACGGCAGTGGATACTTATTTTTGACCATTACCTTGTTCAATCGTCGGCAATCGATATCCATACTCATTGACCCATCCTTCTTCTTGGAAAATAACATCTATGCACCCCAAGGTGAGACACTGGATCTAATGAAACTCTTCTCAAGCAAATCCTGCAACTGTTCTTTCAACTCCTTTAACTCCAGCGGGGCCATATGATATGGAAGAATAGAAATGGGTTTAGTACCTAGAACCAGATTAATGCAGAAATCAATACCTATGTCGGGTGGCATACCCGGAAGGTCCGAAGGAAAATCATCAGGGAACTCACAATCAACGGGCACAAAATCGATAGAGGGAACCTCAACATTGGAATCCCAAACGTAAGCTAAATAATCCTAACACCCCTTCTCAACCATACGCCAAGCCTTCACATACGATATGACACTGCGGGTAGAATGATCAGGAGTCCCTCTCCACTCTGAACGAGGCGTACCCGATAAGATAAGGTCACAGTCTTTGCATAATAGTCCAAGGCAGCATGGTAAGGTGATAACCAGTCCATTTCCAATATAACATCAAACCAATCATGTCCAAAAGAAGGAAATCTACACGAGTCTCAAATCCGCCAATAACTAATATACATGAACAATGGATGCAATCCGCCACAATAAAATCATCCACCGATGTCGACACATAAACAGGGCACTCACCGCAGAATAAAATCGAAGATTTTCTACAACATACCAGAACAATACATGCACCTCCACCTCTAACATTTCTACCTCCACCTCTAATACATTTACCTCCACCTCTAATACATTTACCTCCACCTCTAGTGTCTCTACCTCCACCTCTAATACTTTTACCTCCTCAAAGCCTCCGAAGACGAAGTTGATCTAGTACTGGTCTGTGCTGCTGCTCAATTGAATAATGGTACATGACCTCGCCGTCTGCGAAAGGACAAGAGTAAAAGTTTCAATTTTGCATTGAGAAACCAAACCGCACGACAAAAAAGAACAAATGTGAAACTTTTCCTAACTCGGTATCCTCTGGGGATAAACATAGACGTCTCTACACCGATCCCTCAGACTCTACTAAGCTTTTCTTTGAATTGTGAGACCAATGTAACCTAGAGTTCTGATACCAACTTGTCACAACCCGAATTTCCCACCATCGGGAGTCGTGATGGCGCCTACTAATGAGAGCTAGGCAAGCCAATCCTTAGCAAATTACTTCATTATCAAATTGCTTATCTTTTAACAAATACAAGTCAATAACATGAAAACAGTGGAACTTTGAATAATTAAGCGGAAGGTAAAAATATTTTTTTTTTCTGAACATGAATTTTAATACAACCATTTGAATTTCTATTACCAGAACTGGTGTCACATTTTCACATACGGTATAAGAAAACTACACATGAAGGTCTGAAAGAAATAAACTGAACAATGTCTCCAGAAATACATGAAAGAAACAGGAATGTAGATGAAAGAAGATACCAGGGACTACGAACACCTGCAGGGCTACCTCGAGTCACCTGATGAATAAGATCCAGTAATCTCATTGCATTCCGAAATCTACTACACTAGGGTTTGCACAAAGAGTGCAGAGTGTAGTATCAACATAACCGACCCCATGTGCTAGTAAGTGCCTAGCCTAACCCCGACGAGGTAGTGACAAGGCTTGATCGGACTACCATATAAACCTATGCAGTATATATATATATATATATATATATATATATATAGATATATATATATATATATATATATATATATATATAGGGAAAATAACAAGAATAACCATATTAAATGGGAAGGCAAAATGCTTCGGGGATAACAGATAAAGCATAAAATCAAGAGAATAATAAGGAACATCAATAAATTATCCATAAAAGGGATAAGGAAAATAAAAGCAGAGTACACAGTTTGTACACATCTCGTTGTAGGAGTGCAACCCGATCCCATTTCTCAATGTTTCCATGGTAGGTGTATCACTCACTCCCATTTCATCAAACCTCATGGTAGGAGTACCACCCCCTCCCATTACATTGTATCAATTATTCTTCCAAATGAAATTTACTCTAATAACGCAACAATTAATACGAATCCAAAAGACAACAAGTACACATTAATTATGATTCACTGAGGAAAATAATTATGGCCTTTAAGGAGCAATTAGGAAATTTAGTATTTAATGTGTCAAATGTCAAGTAGCAATTATTACAGAAATTCAAGACATGATGTTGCACAAGGATACCTTGATTCAATGATAACAAGTAACACGGTAAAGGGAGATGTCAAAACAAAAAATCACATTCATAGTGGAATAAGACAATTAAATGCACTTGAACTAATAACAATAAGAAATCATAACAAATGCAAATAGGTGCACGGCATCACCCTTCATGCCTTTACTCTCATCCTCACCAAGTAATGATATCACAAAATGTGCACGGCATCACCCTTCGTACTTTTACTCTCTTTCCTTTTATATAATTAACAGAATCGGCAGGGAATGGTAGATCATGCGGCACGGCATCACCCTTCGTGCTTTACTCTCTTTCCTCACACATAATCAATAGAATCGGCACAGAATGGTACGTTGTATGATATGGCATCACCCTTCGTGCGTTACTCTCTTTTCTCACACATTATCAATAGAATTAGCACGGAATGGTACCTCGTGCGGCACGGCATCACCCTTCGTGCTTTAATCTCTTTCCTCACATATAATCAATACAATGCACGGCATCACCCTTCGTGCTTTAACACTATTACTCGTCCAATCAACAATCATAAACAAGGCAAAGGGAATAATAAAACTATAATGGATATTACGGAAAGGGAACACAAACAAACAATTAAAACCCGGCAAGGGTACAACATCAATTTTCAAAAATGTCCCAGTAAGGGAAAATATTCAATTTTCAAAAATGTCCCTACAAGGAAAAATATTCACTAATCAACAACGTCCCGACAAGGAATAGATCAATAATGTCACACCTCCTTTTTACACATTTACCCCGAAGGAGACACGTATAATGGAGTCTTTCCAGTTAAAGTGATATTATTCGAAATGGAATTATTTATTAATTAAGAGTCACCACTTGGGAAAAGTTTAGCTTTTTGTGATTCCCAAGTCACCGGTTTATTTTGAATCCCAAATCTAGGAGGTTTTTTGACTGCCCAATCGGATTCTGCGAACCAGAAATTCTAAGTAAAAAATTTTGTTGACCCGATGGAAGGTGTTAGGCAACCCCAGATCCCATGGTTCTAGCACGGTGTCTTAAACTATTACAATTAGCTAAAATTCTGATATTTATACATGTTCATCTTACAATGTAATTTTAAAATTATTATCCGCTTTATTCATTTTTTGAATATTTGCAACGTTATTAAAACACGTCTCGAACAACGCCACATAAATGCACCTGGGTTCTTGACACATTTAAACGTTGTTGAGACTTAGATTTGGGTCCCATAAATGCGCACCCGAATCTTATTTAAATATCGCGCCTATAGCAACTACGTGTTGGAAAATTCTTGGAGGTCTGTGAAATTCGCTAAACAAAACCTCAAAATTTCTACATTTTTTATTACAGTTAAGGAGCCTACATAGTGCATGATTTTTGTTAAGCGGCTCACTTAATTTATTTTAAAAGAAAAAGACAACCTAAAGAGACTGATTTTCTACTATACGCGTCTCAACAATAAGAGATAGTTCCTAATCAATTCATATGTTAACCATATCTTCAAAAGAAATGTCCAGCATGTAATTTCTTCAGCATTATTTAGGGCTGATTTTGTAATTTATGGGCTTCATTGTCGGAAAGCGTAAGCCCAAGGAGTGCACTTTTTTGGTGCCTCACAACTGTACTAATTTGGGCCTTTAGTAGGAGCCCGGAAGCATGGGACTACACATTAATCACAAGGATAAGGCTAGCGTTTTCAAATCGTTACACTACAACTATTAATGTTATTCATGGCTGATCGTTCTAACACATAAAATATTGACAAAGAACATCCTGGAAATGATTTTCAATTTAATAAATCAATGAGCTACATCATCAGGTGTTCGAATGTAGCATCTAATACTACTATACGCATCAATCAAAGTACACACTCATACAACAATGCCTTATTGCCTAATCAAACGTGAAAACATGCATGTTATTTGACCATCTTATTCTTATACCTACTGCAATTAAAATGACTTGCAATTAACAACAAAAATAATAGTCAGCACAGTCCGATTGTTCTTATATTACAGTCCCAAGAAAAGGAAAATATTTTAAACATACTAGACTAACAAAATTTGCATTACAATATTAGCATAGAAGTAAATGTCTTCATTATTGGACATGGATAAACATATACAGATGTGCATTTCCAAACTTTTTGATTAAGAATTGGTACCTGGAATTTCAGCAAAAGAAAACCTATGAGCAAGTTAAACGAGAAGCAAGCAAGCACTACAGCCAAAATAATAGTGAACCTAGGAATATATCAGGAATTAAGGAGAAGCACTTTGAAAAGCCAACACACACAAGTTTCAATCCTTGATGCATATACTTCAAATCATCTTTGACTTGTAAAGAATAGAATTAGATTATTATAGAAGATTTTTCCACGAAAACATAAGGTTGATTTTCAGCTGAGTGTTACATATAGTGTATCCCTCAGTGTATATCTCTCTGTATCTCACTATTCTCTCTATATCTGAAACAAAAATTCCTCAAACTCCAGAAAGAAATCCCCTTTTCAAATTATTAGACGCCTCTTTTATAACCAAAGCCTTAGGGAAACAAAATCTTTTTGCTTTCTTTTTAGTCCTTTACCCATTTTTTAGATTTGCCTAAATGATCCTTGATTTTCTAACTTGTGCCTCAAGTTTTGAAAAAGAATGGACAAAAATTACATTTTGAACCCCCACTAGAATGTTCCAGGAGTTTGTTAGAAGATTCCCATGTTCCAAATACCCTTAATACCCCTGTCCTCTTTTCTTATTTACTGGCCCAAGTGTTTTAAACCTTGGTACCTATCTATTTGGTCAGAATTTGACCTTAGTTAACTACTTCAAGTAATAAATCAAGGTTATTATTAGTAGGTAGGATCAAATTCTGAAAAAGCTAGTCATGACCGACTGTTTAATTTCAGATTATACTATAATATGCAAAAGCAAACGACCGAGGGTCAAAATTTGATCAATGCAACACGCATATTTAGGCAAATATCACAATGTGGAATTAAATTACTCAGAAACAAAAATAAAACTAATCATCACAACCTTCAGAAGCAAGATTTACACATGGATACTGATCGATTTTGTAACCAAAAGAAATGAAAAATCACAGCATGATAATTCAGGGATAATTGTGACTTCAAATATTAAGCAGACTATTCATAAGCTGGATATCCAAACTTAAACAAAGACAAGCAAGGAACCAAATACTCAGGATATTTTAAAGACGAGTAGAAGAAAACATACTGTATTTAAGCAAAAAAAAACATAGAAGATCAAGAGCAATTAGAAAAGAGAACTAGGACGAGCATATGACTCTAGATGAAAACACCTACTCAAAATTTTTCAAAGATGAACAGATAGAAAACATAATGTACTTAAACAATTGAAAATAGAGAAGATCAAAAGCAAAAGAAATCAAAGATGAGCATATGACTCTAGATGGAAGCACCTACTTAGAATATTTCGAAGATGAACATATAGAAATCTTAATTCACTTAAACAGATAGAACCAAAGAATATCAAAAGCAATAAGACAAGAAAAACAAACAAGATAAAAAAGCAATAAAAGCAATCAAACAAAGAGAACTTAGCTTTTTTTCATTGTAACCCTAAAATTGGACTTCTTCAAATCTTAAGGTTCTTCGACCCTTTCAGAGAGGATATTTGGTATCTTGAGAACTTTGTTTCATTGTTGGAAAGGAGGAGAGGGTATCAGGCTAGGGTTGATTAACTTTGAGATGGGGTCTGGGCTTCAGATCTGTTTTTTGGCCACATCTAGTAGTATTCAAGGGTCGTTGGTCATGGGGTTGTTGATGGGAAGGTGAGATGGTCACCAGGGACAATGTTTGAGGGATTCCGATGAGTTTAGGGTTTGGGTCAAAACTTTGATTCGATATTCGAAGAGGTGTGTGAGGATTTGAGGGACAAGACTTAGAGGGTTGGAAAGAGGAGGATAAGGCAGTTTAGGGGTGTTAATTTTGGCAGGTTAGGGGTTGTGGAACCATAGGTGGCGGAGCCGGTGACTACTCTTTTAAATATTCGACAGGCTGGGGAGATATTTAAGGGGATATAATGGTGGGAGGGGAAAGGGGAGGTTGAGAGGATTCGGTGGTGTAAATTTGGGGACATTTGGTGGCTGGCTGCCGCCGTGAGACAATTTCTAGCGGCGCTGTTACGGTGGTTGAGGAGTGGTTTTACACCGGTGTATATGTACGAGGATGATGACTTTGGTCTCCTAAATATACACAAGCATTTGGACATATATATTGGACTTCAGGAAGGGGTTTCAGGGCCGTTGGATTGATGTAGATGAACGATTGAGATTGATCGCTCCAAAATGATGTCGTTTTGGGGCGTCTCTTACATGGACTTGGGTCAGAGACGAGTTTTTGGGCTGGTTTGGGTATTTTGAATGGGTATATGGTTTGGACCACCTAGGGTTGGCCCAATTGTGGCCAGCCTTCCTTGTTCCTATTTTTTTGTTTTCTTTTTCTTTTTTACAAATTTCCTAGTTTTATTTTAAAATTATGATTAGACCAGATTAAACTAATAACCCCTTAAACATAAACAAATATGAAAATTAACAATAAAAATGGCAAAAAACGAAAATTAGCAATAAAATGCCAAATAAACTACTTATTTTTGTGATTTTATTATAATTTGCAAAATAAACCTTAACTACCAATTAATTTAACAAAAATATGTGAAATTAAATCCTAAATGCTTATGTAATATTTTGTGTATTTTTATGACTTGTCATGCATGCATCAATGAAACACACACTGATATGCGCAATTTCAGTCCTAAAAATAAATAATAAAAAGGAAAAATCCTAAGTTTAAGAATTCTGTAGGAGTAATTTCAACGATGCAAAAATCACATGCTGACAAATAACTCTTTCTCTTTCTTTCTCTTTCGTCTCATAGTTCACATTATCACTCGAGCCAATGCTCCAAAGATTTACTTATCTCATATACTTCACAATTTGTACTTCAACTCGAGCCAACGCTTCACGAAGTTTAAAGATCACAATTCCTTTACATACTCTTTACAATATATAGAAGTCATCAATTAAGCATGGAAGATATAACAAGACATAAACTATTAGCTACAAAGGGACTCACAGTCATGCTAGATACCAATGTATAGATACTCGTCACCATGCCTATACATCGTACTCGACAATTAGCAAGTAGCAAAGAAGACCTAACTCCTATTCCCTCAATCTAAGATTAAACCAAATACTTACCTCGACGCTTTGAACTTAACTCAAGCATCAACTTTAGCTATACCCTATGATTCCACCTCCAATCTGCTCGAATCTAGTCATAAGTCACTTTATTACTTTAATACACACTAAATGAATCAATTTGAATGCATAAAAAATGAATTTCTCAAAGCTTTGCCCAAAATTCCAAAATCGCCCTGGGCCCACATGGTCAAAACCCGAGTCCAAACCAAAACCCGGTTACCCATTCCCCCTCGAATCCAAATATGTTATTTGTTTTGAAATCGGACCTTATATTGAGGGCCAAATCCTCAATTTCTAAAAAACCTAGGTTCTAGCCAAAACCCCCAACTTCACCCATGAAAATCCTTGATTTTAAGTAAAAAATATGTTAAATGATGTTAATGATTGAAAGAGTTGAGTAAAAATCAACTTACAAATGATTTGGAATAAAACTTGTTCTTGAAAATAGTCTAAGGAGTTGGGTTTTGACAGAATGGTTAAAAATGGTTAAAATTCGACTAAGTATAATATTTGTTGGGCCTATGATATGGTAATTGCGGTTTGCAATTGTGAACCTCGACTCTGCAAGTTTGGAAATTTCGAAGGTGAGTTCACAATTGCAAACTCAGGCCACACAGAAGGGCTTCGCATTTACGAAAGGAAACCTTTGCATTTGCGAGCAAAGCACGCATTTGCGACTTTGCATTTGTGAACCAGGTGCGAAGCCTGCATGCTTGATCGCAACAGATTTTTCCAGAGTTCAAAATGCAATCCAACACCTACCCGGAACTCACCCGAGCCCTCGGAACTCTAAACCAAATATGCACACAACCTCAAAAATATCATACGAACTTATCCGTGCGATCGAATCTCCAAAATAATATCATATACATCGAATCAAGCCACAAAACTCATAATTTTTTCCAAGTTTTCATAAAGCGTTAATTTTCCATTTTAAGTCTGAAACACGTCAAACGACGTCCGTTTTCAACCAAACTTTACAGAAAGTGCTTAAACTACATATAAGACCTGTACCAGGCACCGAAGCCAAATGCGGGCCCGATACCAATACGTTCCAATCAGATTTTATTTCCAATATTCTTAAATATTTTCAGAGAACAATATCACACAAAAATTCATTTCTCGAGCCTCGGACCTTGGAATTCGATTTCCGAGCATACACCCAAGGCCCATATTTTCATGTGGACCTTTTGGGGACTAGCAAATCATTGGTCCGGGTCCGTTTTCCCAAAATATTGATCAAAGTAAAATTTATTAAATTGAATATCCAAATTTAGCAGTTTTCTCACAGAATTCATATTTGAGCTTTTCGAGTACGCGCCCGGACTGTGCACGTAAATCGAAGTAACCCTAAATGGGGTTTTCAAGGCCTCAAAAGTATAGAATGATAAGAAAATAAGTAATGACCCCTTTGGGTTGTCACATCAGGAAAGGATCTTGATGAACCCAATAAAGTCAGACCAGAAAAGAATCAGTAAAGAAAAACAAGGTAAACAAGAGTAAGAATGTTGAAACACCCTCTCAATCATTAGAAGATAAAGAGGTCAAGAAAAAAGAAGATAAAATTATTGAAAAAATGATTTCTCTCCCTATGACAATTCCTTTTGCACAAAAAATTAAAAGGGAAAAGCTTGATGGTTAATTTGCAAAAAAATTTGGAAATATTGAAACAAATTCATATTAATATTCCTTTCACTGATGCTTTGATGCAAATGCTTTCATATGCTAAATTTTTAAAAGAAATTTTGTCAAGTAAAAGGAAATTAGAAGAAGTTTCTGTGGTAGTGCTTACTGAAAAATATAATGATATACTTCAAAATAAGCTACCACAAAAAATTTGTGATCCCAGTATTTTTACAATTTCATGCACTTTGGGAGGAGTGTATTTTGAAAAAGCACTCTGCGATTCTGGAGCTTTAATAAATTTGATGCTACTTTCTATCTGTAGAAAAATGGATCTTGGTGAAATGAATGACATAGGTGTTTCTCTTAAGTTTGTAGATCAAAGTAGTAAGAAACCTAAGGGAATCATTGAAAATGTACTTTTAAGAGTAGATAAGTTTGTTTTCTATTTAGATTTTATAGTACTTGAAATGAAATAATATCATGATGAACCAATTATTTTGGGTAGACCATTTCTTGCTACAGGTAGAGTAATTATAGATGTCCACCAAGGGCATCTAATAAGAGTTGAATCATCATCTTTATGTTTTTCAATTGACATGATTAGTTATCCAACAGATAAATATAGAGATGATCAATTAACTCCAAACTCAATGGAAAGATGCTTGGCCAAATCAGGCACCATACAAGATAATGATCTGATCATCAGAAGAGAAGTTGAAATATTGGAAAAAGATTCTGAGGATCAGGAGATGCAACCAGAAGAAGTTCAACCAAAAATTGAATTCAAAATTCTCCCATCTCATTTAAAATATGCTTATCTTGAGAAAGAACATGTCCAGTGATTATTTCATCTTCTTTGACTTCAGAACAATAAGAAAGATTAATGGAAGTCTTGAAAACAAAAAAAGGAACCTTACGGTAGACTGTATCAAATATCAAAGGTATTAGTCCAGCTGTTTGTACTCACAAAATCCTCTTGGACGATAGATACAAGAAAATAGTCCAACCATAAATGAGATTGAATCTAGCAATGCAGTAAATGGTAAAAAAGGAGATTGTAAAACTTTTGGCAGCAGGTATCATTTATCCTATTTTAGACAGTCCTTGTGTAAGTCATGTTCAGATAGTGCCAAAGAAAGGAGGTATGACAGTTATTAAAAATGAAAATAGTGAACTCATACCTACTATGACTGTCACATGATGGAGAGTCTGTATCGATTACAGACATCTCAATAATGTTACTAGAAAAAATCATTTTCCTTTGCCATTTATTGATCAAATGTTGGAAAAGATTGCAGGATATAACTTTTATTGTTTTCTTGATGGCTATTGATGGTGTAAGAAGATACCAATTGCACCAGAAGATCAAGATTAGACAACCTTCACATGTCCCCATGGAACATATGCTTATAGAAAAATGCCATTTGGTTTGTGCAACGCCCCTGCTACATTTCAGTGTTGCATGTCAGCAATTTTTTCTAACATGATTAAGAAATTTCTAAAGATTATTATGGATAATTTTACACTCTTTAGAAAAACATCTAAGGATTGAGTTTATCACTTGACTATAGTTCTAAAGAGATGTGAAGAGACAAACTTGATACTTAATTGGGAAGAATGTTATTTTCTGGTTAGTTAGGGAATTGTTTTAGGACATAAAATTACTGCTAAAGAGATACAAGTTGATAAGGCTAAAATTGATGTTACAGCAGGATTACACCTCCGACAACTATTAAAGGCATTAGAAGTTTTCTAGGTCATGCAGGTTACAGACGGTTCATATAAGATTTTTCAAAGATTTCAAAACCGTTGACTAATCTCTTACTGAAAGATACTAACTTTAATTTTTCAGCTGATTGCCTAGATTCATTTGAGACCATTAAGAAAAAGTTATCAACTGCCCTTGCAGTTGTGTCCCTTGGCTAGAATAAACCTTTTGAGGTCATGTATGATGCTAGTGATATATCAGTGGGAGCTTTTTTAGGCCAGATAAAGGATAAGGTTTTTCGTCCCATTTATTACGCTAGTAGAACAATGAATGAGACTCAAACCATAGATGCATCTATTACCCTACTCGCGCATCATGCTTACAATGCGGTCAACATAAATAAACAATTACCTGCTCGCAAATCATACATGCAAGGAAGGTACACATATGAATGCATGCTCAGACAATAAATTAAGAATTCATCGAGGAACATTTATCCAAATTAAAGCCAATTCGTTCTAACAATTTTAGAAATTTATTTACCAATTTTATGTGATTTAACCAGCTCAAGTTGTCAATATGTTTATAATTAATCCAAGTATAACATGCTTTTAGATCCTAGACTACTCGGATAATAGCATAATAGTAGCTACGCACGGACTCTCATTACCTCATGCGTACATAGCCCCAACAAATAGGAGAACATAACCAATTAACTCACCTATGGGGGCAATTCCCTCTTACAAAGTTAGAAAGGAGACTAACATCGCTTCGAAGTCCAATAAGCGGCTTCCAAGCCCCTTTCGACGACTCCAATTGATGCACAACGCCCTAAAACTATTCAAATAATGGGAAAACCAAAAAAATTTACTTTAATACTTGTAATAATTCAAATTATGTAAGTTCCAAACTCCGCTAGAAAATTTGACCAAAATTCCCTCAGGCTTACGTGCCCGGATTCCAAAATGTTTTGAAAATAAAGTTTACCCATGAACTCACGAACTCAAATATATGATTTTCTCTTGATTTCATACTCAAAATTATGGTGAAAATCCAAGAATTCTAATTTTCTAGGTCTTCCTCAAAGTTTCAAATTTCTACAAATTTACATGCTAAAATTCAAACAAAATCAATATATTGAACTCAAGATTGGTGGGGTTATCTTAACATGTCGTTGATCATGAAAAATACCACTTGAAGCTCTCCAAAATTGTCCATGCTAAGAGAAAATGAGAGAAAAATGGCCAAATCCTGAGTTTAAAACAACCCTCTACCTCCAGCTCTTTCCGCACATGTGTCCTCTTTGCTGCTTCTCAAGTTCCACAGGTGCGGCCACACTACCGCATCTGCGGTTCTCACTAGGCAGACCTTTTTCCGCTTCTGTATCTTCTCCCCGCAGGTGCGGTCCTGCATCTACGGAAAAATGACTGTATTTGTAGTCCCAGTTCTCCTCCACCTATACTGCATCTACTGTTTCCTGGCCGTTTCCGTGGCTCCACGCCTGCGGCCAAACCCTCGCATGTGCGGGTACACTAGATACCAGCTACTTCAGCCTTTCCAAAATTCCATTTTCGATCTGATAACCACCTGAAATCCACCCAAGGCCCCCAAAATCCCAACAAATAATACCAATCTGTCCCAAAACATATTACGGACTTGCTGGAGGCCTCAAATCATATCAAACAGTGCTAAAATCATGAATCAACCTCAAATCCAAGCTTTATGAACTTTAGAATTTTAAACTTCTACTTTTGATGTTTAAACCTATCCAATCACGTCCAATTGACCTGTAATTTTTCACACAAGTCATATTCGACATTACTGACCCACTCTAACTTTTGGAATCGGATTCCGACCCTGATATCAAAAAGTCCACTTCCGGTCAAACTTCTAAAAAATATTCAAATTTTTATCTTTAGCCAAATGACACCAAAATGACCTACGGGTCTGCGAAGTCACTTCTGATCGTAGCTCCCAACTCAAGAATCGCCATATGTAGCTAATCCTAGACTTGGAATCACAAACAAGCATTGACAACACTGAAATGCACTTCAAGCAAAAATTAGAAATTTCTTCCGAAATTCTAACTTCCACAATAAGCGCCAAAACTCTCTCGGGTCATCCAAAACTCGATCTGGGCATATGCCCAAGTCCGAAATCATCATACGGACCTGCTGGAACCTTTAGATCCCAATTCTTAGGTTGTTTACTCAAAAATTCATTCATAGTTAATTCTTTCAACTTTAAGCTTTCTAAATGAGAATTCTCTTTCCAAATCAACTCTGAACATCCCGAAATTTAATTTTGACCATGCGTACAAGTCATGATACTTGAAATAAAGCTGCTCATGACCTTAGACTTCTGAACAACGCGCTAGAGCTCAAAAAGACCGGTCGTGTGGTTACAAGAATTCTATTAATAAAGCAATTAAATAAAAGAAACACAAAGGTCGTAACATATTCACTCCACGATGCAAGAAGATCATGACGCATCTTCTTTTTGAAGTATCTTCCTCGAGATACATCTTCCTCAAGATGCATCTTCCTCAAGACATATTCTCCTCAAGATGCATCTTTCTCACTTGAGATCACAACACTTAAAGAAGAAATGCATTTCTATAAATAGAAGGCAACTCTCTATGTATGAATCATGGAGGAATAAGGATTAAAAAAGCGAATTTATTTTCTCAAGCTTTGATCTCTTAATCTTTCTTGCTTCTTTCATTATGTCTTATAATATTCAGATTTCCTAGTGGTATTGGCAATAAGCCATATTATAGAAGTCCTTTTTTTCAAATACTCAATAATGGAGTAGAGTCTTTTTATTGGGATACTTGAGGAAGCATGATATATTATTATAACACTCTCTCGGTTTAATACATCCTTGGCTTGAAATTTTCTTTTTATACTTTGTGCTGTGCCATAATAATAGTTTTAATTAGTCATTATTATTACTTCTACATATTTTTATATCTAAGTTATTATTATATTGATTTTGTAGTTCTCAAATTGAGATATAATATAATGAATAAAATAGTAGAATGAACGTAATTTTTAGTAAATTATTCCAAGTTCGTTAACCTTGCTTGCCTTAGTTTTAATTCTCACGTAGAAATTATTGTAGGCAAGATTATTGAGTTTGTAGTAAAAATATTCTCACAAAGTTTTTACTACCCTTAGTACAATTTAAGCACGAAAAATATTCTGGTCTAATCGTCACTAGTTTTAACTCAATTAATTATATAACCTCACGAAGTGCTATTAATTGACTACTTCTTAGTAAGATAAATATTATTGTATTAGCAATAAAAAATTATTCCTTAGAGAAATACGTTTAAAAATTGAGATTTTCTTGTAATATATTATCAAGTTAATTCAACGATTTCCAACACTTGTTAAATATAAATTTCTAGAAGTTATTTTTGTTTAAGTAATTTACAAATTCAAAATTCTACTCGTTTTATCAATTTGGTTCTCTCAAAAAGTAGCTAAAATATTACAAGCTTGTAGCATAGATTTTCAATCTCTGTGGGACGATATCTTAAACTATATTAGAATTTGACTAAGCACAAGCAGAAAAATCCTATACACACTGGCCTCGTCACTTCTTGATAAGGATCCCTAAGGAAAGAATATTTATCCACTCTGACGGTAAAAAGGAATAAGAGATTCAGAAGATAGGTACAAGTTTCAACAAGTAAAGAAGCCAGGTGAAAAAGGGTACGAGGCACCCAGTTAATAAAGATTAACAATATTTAGTATTCAGGAAGAGAAATATAAGCATTTTGGGTTGCCTTCAACAATAATAAAGGTCTGTACAATTGGCCACACACATCTCATTTATGCCTTATGGGGGCTAACAAAAGTAGTATTAGAGAAGAACGGATATAAGGGTGCGGCTAGTGTTGGAGTGACCCAAAATGTTGGATGAATTGTTAGCGTTAGCTGACATTTCCGAAGGATACTGCAAATGTGCTAATATATCTCCCTGTGAAACACCGAGATAGTGCACTCTAAGTAGTACAACCAAATAAGAGTACTACAAATATAGACACTGGAATCCTGGAAGGGATAAATATTACCTTAGTATCCCTTCCCTAGTAAAGCGAGAATTTTAGACAACCTGAAGAGCCAGGTGATGAAGCAGGGGGAGATAAAAGCAAAAGAATGCCTTATTGGAGTTTTCATAATAAAGTGATAGGCATAAATGTTAGTAGAGAAATAAGAAGAGAGGAATCATTAAGAGTAAGATTTGGTACATGGATAACAACGATTGATCAAAAAGATGACAGTATTACAGAGTCTATATTCAAGTGAAGGAAAAGATGAGAGGTGACATGCCTTGAGACAAAAGAGTATAGGCCATTAAGTCATATCCTCATTTCAAGAAATACGCTCGTGACTCCAACTCGACTATCAAAAGGAAAGTTAGATTCTAGAGTAATAAAAATCAGTATGGGTTGGTGAACAAGATAAACTAAACATGAATTAAGGATTTAGTGATTTGATAATAGTCGGTATCATAAAGATTTCAGAGCTTGTGTTCTGGCGATAATAGAATGGACTCAAGAAGAATATTCATGAGAAATTCAGAGAATGTTCATTCAAGAAGGCGCTTCCCTAAAACAAGCAATATGAGCAAAGTGAAACTTAAGGGACTAAATGTGCTATTTATACTATGTCTCATCCTTGGGAGTAAGAAATTTTGTTTATCCTTGGTACAGAAGGTTTATCGCAAAATGAGTAAGGGTCATCGATGATGTGAAAAGACGCAAAATATAAAATGGTAAAACATCTATAGGTTGATCGTCGTGGCTCCAACTCTTAATACTCCCCTAAAAGGGGGAATATATAGTGATGTGGAATTAAGTGAGAATGAAGAGGTTCTAGTAATTATGGAATAGTAAAGGAAGAATGTGATAAAAATGAGAAATCAATGAGATTGCTCTTATCCAAATCCTACCGAAATGCTACTGTTAGTTTATATGCGTCCACTGAACTATAGAGTTCCTAGTCCTATATAAGACGATACTATAATGCTATAGTGATTGAAAGTAAAGAACACACGGGATTTTTACGTGAAAAAATCCCACACAAGGGGATAAAAAAATCACGACCTGCTCTTGTAGGCTTTTAACTTTACTAACTTGTAATCTCCCTATTACAATCCACTTTTCAATAACCCCATTACAAAGACTTCAACTAACTTGTGATGCACCCACCACAAGCCACTTTATAACTATCCTAGTTACAAAAGCTTTAGACTTATGACTATTCCTAGTCACAACATAAAATCGGAAGTTTATGGATTTTTGGTTTGTTTCTAAGACAAAGCTTCTAAGAAAGAAAATTAGGAAATACAATGAAGAGCAAATAACAAGATTAAAATTCAACTACAGATGTACACAAACTCATTAAGAAACTGATTCTTAGTGGAGTTCTCTTCTTGTTCTTGACATACCAGTGACTTCAATGCCGGATGAAAACTGTTATGCTTGAGAAAATATCACTAAATGCATAAAGGTGTTGTATCTTGCACCAGGTTGTTATATCACAAAAGATATCACAATAGATAGTTATATCAATTCTTGGTGCAGGCTTCTTCCCAATGAGAAGTGACTGATGTACTGTCTGCTTAGCCACTTTTGTGCAGTTGCATTCCCGCTAGATAGTCAACTTGTACTTCTGTCATAGAACACTGAAAGGCCAGGTCGTAAATGTGTTCCTTTACTGCAACAATTGCGAGATGGTCACTTTCTCCTACTATGTTCCAGTTATATAGTTGACTTATACTTTTGTCAAAGTAACTCTAAGGGATCAGGTCCCTGCTGTGTTCTTTTTTATAATGATTGCGCAGGGTCACTGACTTGTACTTGTGTCATAGAACCCGAATGGACCAGGTCACCACGTCCCTGTTGTGTTCCTCCCTATGGTCGTTCATTCATTTGTTGATTTTCAAGCTTCGACCGGGTCACATCAAATGTATACCATGTGGGTCAGGTTCTCTACTTGGTTCTTCACAACAAGTTTGTTATATCATCAAAACATAAGAAGCATAAGTCCAAGACATTGAAAACCCATCATTTTCCCCCCTTTTGACGAAGACAAAATTAGGCGTGGATAGTATTTCTTTAGAGCAGAAATCACCAGATAAGACACCAGAACTACAAAAAGTTCCCCCTTAATCATCGATCTCTTTTTCTTTTTGATTTCCCCATAATCTCAGAGTTAATATTCTAGGAACTACAAAAAGGGAACTATAAAAAGTTCCCCCTTAATCTCAAAGCTCCCACGCCCCCTGGAATCACCTAACTAGAGTTCTTCCCCCTTTTGGTATCATTAAAAAAAGCACAAATAGGTAACTAGCATGAAGAAGTCTAACACAGCTAGCTCATTCCACATATGTGCACACAACATAACAGAAAAGAGAAGCTAGAGGAGCACAACATTGTACAGGAAAAAAGGGGAGTAATGGTTAATTTCAGCATGCCATCACATAAAAAGCAAGCAAGAATAAAATCGAGCCACAAGATTTTGGAGAAAAAATAGCTGGACACTAAGAGGATCCTAGGGGATATTAGAATAATGAGGCTTGGAGGAAGAGACAACAATGGTTATGAGAACCAAGTCTAGTCGAGCATTTGCAGACAGTTGTTCTTCAAGTAATTGTGCCCGAAGATTATCATTTTCCTTTGTCAGTCGTGCAACTTTCTCATTGACAGAATAAGATCCTTTAGCTGCTTGACTAAGCTGAGTTTCCAGTATGGCATTTTGAGCCCTCAACCTTCTGATCTCTTTAAAAGCTATACTTTTACACATTCACATTCTTCTAAAGTGGTCTTAGAGAAGGTTTGCTTGTGTGTTCCTACTCTGGGATTCCCTAATGGGATCTTGTTGAATCTGAACATCTGAGTGAGGAGAAATCCATATGGTAGCCCATGATTCCCACCTTTAAAGTTTGCCATCTTTTGCATATGATCTATCATGATTGCTGAAAAATTTATTGGGACAAACTTATCAAGCGCTTCCATTAAGACCATATCCTATTTTATAGCAATAGATCTCCTCTCAGAATGAATTAATCACTTTATTGACAAGTCCAAAGAGAAGTTTATACTCACGAAGTGATACATTCTTATGTACATACTCCCCCTGTTGAATAGCTTGATCCTTCATGATAGTTATCCTGAAGTTTCCACCACTGACACCCTTTACTGAGGACATCCTTTCACATTGAATTTTGATAACCTTTCCCAATTTTGGAGCGTCAAGTACGATGTGTACTCCATTTACTAGCGCACAAATATGATCCCCCTCTACAGTGAAGAGAGATGAGTAAAAGGTTTGTAGCGCATCTTCGTACACCAAAGGTGTGCTATCTTTAAGCAAGTGTTCCCATTGTTGAAATTCCATAATCTCAAGAACTTGTCTCATACCGGTCACCTCCCAAATTGCTGGGTCAAAAGTATGACCCCACAAGACTTTCTGTGTTCTTAATCTCTGCTGCCAAAGACCACTATCACAGGAAATGTTCCTCAATGCACGAGATTCTTTAACAGCTTCCTATTTTTGTTTGCTAGACCCTTCACCCGACTTTCATTTCTAGCTTATTATCCCGATAATTACATCTTCAAACATTGCTTTCTTAGTTTGACGCCTTTTATTCTTGTTGTTGCCCTTTATTGATGACCCCTTTTGTTGCTCAGTAGTTTTATCAGAAGCATTATCCATAGAAGTTTGAACTTTCATGGATTGTTGTACTAAGGAACCAAGTTCCCTTGGAGCATTTTTGTCAGCCCCACTTACTGGAGCACTCTTGTTGGTGACAAATTCCATTGGATTCATTATCCTTTTTTTCTTTGTCTTGACAATCCTCTTATTTTTCTGTAATGTGGACTCAAAACTCTCTTGCTGTTGTGACCAGATAGAGGGTGATTTGGAGGAAGATTCTACGAGCTTGAAGTCATCAGAAGGTTAAGGAGTGGGTTTGCATGAAAGAGAATCAGGTTCTTCAGAAGGTTTTTTGAGAATATCTCATGAGCCAATGACTCGAGGAGTGATTTGGTTCTTACATCTCCTAGGAATGGAGTTTTGTCCCCCTAATACTCAGACGAGATATATGCTCTTTCACTCATCAGACTCTCAGCACTGATAGCCATGATATTATGCATTGCTTCCTTTTATGGTAACTCTTTGAGAGTCACTAAGTCCAAAATGGAGGAGTTAAGATACGGATCAGGATCATCCTCAAGGACCTCTGACACTTGAGAGATGAAACCCCATGAATGTTCGTTGATGAGATTAGAGGAGTGACGAGACATAGAATTCTCAGTATATTAGAGAAAATAAGGGTTTGTAAGAAAAGGATAGACTATAGGAAAAGAGCTAGAGCCAGGTGTGGTAAGGTAGTAGAAGGAGTGAAATAGTGAAGTTTTCGGGATGATTTCAGGGATGATAAGGAAGAGGGGGTGGTTTAGTGGTAGGAGAAGGAGATGATTGTTCGATTGCCATTAGAGGGGTACTTGGTAAATGACTAGAGTGAGAGAGAGAGAGAGAGAGATAGGGAGAGAGAGAGAGATGAAGATATCATCATAGGTATACAAAAGAGATGAAGGTTCAAGACTTTTCGTGAGAGAGAAAGAAAGTTTTATTGAAAGAAGGACTAATGATGAGAGGAGAGAGAAATAGTTTCTGAATAGTTTTGAAATAGCGGTAGGTTTGTGGTAAAGTGTTACCGTGAAGAGGGGATGACGGGATTTGAAAGACAAGACATGACATGCAGACTTTGAAAAGTCAGATGATGTGGCAATTGTGTTAATTTTATTTTATTTTTTTGAAAATTGTTTTGTGCATGTATGTAGAATAAGCACATTACTACTAACCTGGGGTATAGGAATCCGATGCCAGACTAATATTTTGAAAAAGGTTTTAGCAGCTCCTTTCTCACAATTCATACTTACCTTTAGCTTCTGATCGTCATGTGTGTTTACTTGCAACAATATTGATGTGAGTTAAGCTTGTTCAGAAAACACTTTAGCTAAATTTACCTAACATTGTCTTGCCTAAGCAGCTGATAGAGTATTAGGTTCTGTATTAGATTACTATGACCCTATCTTCACCTTGTTTAATCCAAAATATTCTCTATTCAAGGCTTTGACAAAGATATCTTAAATTTGGTCTTCTGTTCTTCAAGACTTTCCAGAGATCAACCCTTTTTTTATATTGACACTCAGAAGATAATCCCACCCCTCAATATGCTTGGTCCTCTTGTTTAGAGATTTTTCTTCAGTTGTTGCAAGGCCATTGAGTTTTGCTTCCTTGTCCCTAGAGGATGAGGAGTGATCATGGCAAGTGAACCGTTCCATACATGTTTTTCTTTCCACAAAAAAACCTGCACAGTTAACATCATCATATCCAACAAGATTAACAGCATTGCCACCTGAGGGGTAACACGAGACCAGGTCCTAAGTTCCTTTAGGTATCTCAACCTTCTGTAGGTATCCTTCACGGAGGAATCCTATGGACTTTCACTTTGGATTCTATTCTGCATTGGTGATACAAAAGGAACTAAGAAATTATTTTTTTAAAACTTATCTAAATTTAGAATACAAAACGAGCTAAGAAAGTACTTGTCACACAGATAGGAGCTTTTGTGTTTCCAGTTTGGGACTAAAGTTTGATTGGTAGATGAGATTTGGAAGAACTTTTATTTCCCTACACTTTGTGTTTTGTTGCTTGAGAGGTGCCACGAGATGTATCTCCACTCTTTCTTCAGCTTCTAATGGTATTAAGTGAAGTACTAGGTTCCTGGTGAGAAGTGGAAGATGATGTTGCATTGTCCTTCACCTGTCTCCATCTTACTCATTTTATCAGCCACCCTATTTGAAGCCTCAGATACTTCCCAGGGACCAGAGTTGGTTTATCATATTGATAATCACCTTTCTTCCTTGTCTAGAGGAAGGTGTCTTGTTGAATACCCCTTTATCACTTCCTTCCATTTAGTGAGCCCTTTGTTATATACTTTATGGCCTTGCTTTGTGGAGAGTACTCCTAGATGGATTCCTTGATTCGTCTTTTACATTACATTTCCCAAGCTAATCCTTTCTATTGTCTTTTAGTCAGGAGGGAGTTTTCTTCCAATTGCCAGCTCATAGTGGGTTTTGATTCGGGAGGAGCCTAATCAGACACCTATTCACCAAGAGAAAGAATTCTTTATTGGTTTTGCCCAGAATTTTTTGGCGATTCTATAGTCAATGAGCATTTTCCACGCCACATCTTCAGTTCCCTTCTTTCTTGCAGCAATACCATTTTGCTATGGAGTCTTTGGTGTAGAGAAACTGTGTGTGATCCCTTCTCCCTTTTTTTTTGTTTTCACTTGAATCTTTTTGACAAGAACCATTAATACCTCGAGAATCTCCTCCTTTGTTTTGTGAACCCGTATCCAAGTGACTCTTGAGTTTGGCGGACCATGGACCAGGTTCTTCTGAGTTAATTAATTTTAGCTTAGAAGCTTACATATACCAATATTTCATGCCAAGGTTCTGACTTCACCAATCTCATACCACCAGCTTTTGGAGATTCATAGTTAAAAAAGAGGATGTTCTTGTTTCCTTTGTCCACTAAGACCACTTGGCCAGTTATTAGACTAGTACCTGTACTTTTAGGCCATGCACATAGTACGCATTCACACCTGAGTGCCAAAGAACCTTTCCAACTTTATATTTTTCGAGAATATACCCTATACTTCCTTTCTACAAGGCTTTTAGTGAGATGAAATTTATGATGTTTTTAGTCACGTGCTTTAAGCATCCACACTCCATTGTCCACTGCAGTCCGCTTCCTCTCACTGCTCCCTCCATATGCAAATCAAGGGTTAGATTCAGGAATCCAAACTAGTTTGGATCCTTTGTTATGATAGAAAGGATGAATGAGGGCTTTCCTAATCCATTCAGGCAACATCCGCTTCTTGTGAATGGTGCCTAGTTCTTTATTAGTAGTCACTTTATCAGTAAATACTTTGTTTTTCTGAGTAGACTGAACCCTGGCCTGGCAATTTTCTTAAAAATGCACATTGTTCCCATAGTGGGTACATAGCCAGTTATCAGGTATAGTGACATACTTGATGTGAGGGTTGTAAGGAGTTTTTTCTTTGGAACCCGATGCCCTTCCTAGTTCCACTATTGTTAAGATACATGACAGTGACAGCATCTAAGGACCAAGTCCACTTTAGGATTTTTCAAGATCAATTCTTACTTTCTGCAATTCAGCATGAAGTTCTTGATTCTTCTCGAGTTCACTACATAGACTTGGTTTTACAATAGTTAATTCCTTTTTAAGCATGATGTGTGTCTAACTAGCTACTTCCTTCCCTTTCCCAAGACTCACATTCCTATGTTCTCCATTGAGTTCCTTAATGGTTTCCTCTAGATTGGTGCCTATCACTAAAAGGTCATCCCTCTCGTCCTCAATAGTTGCAATTTTTCCTTCTAAAGAGTGTTTCTCATTACTAAGACCTTCTATTGTTTCTTTTAGATCAAAAACTACTACCATCGGGTCGTCCCTCTCATTTTCCACACTAGTTATT
This sequence comes from Nicotiana benthamiana, assembly GCA_034376525.1. Taxonomy (NCBI): domain Eukaryota; kingdom Viridiplantae; phylum Streptophyta; class Magnoliopsida; order Solanales; family Solanaceae; genus Nicotiana; species Nicotiana benthamiana. The sequence goes on from CM067326.1 coordinate 46,321,649, forward strand.
CTTTCATTCAAGGCTTCATTTTCTTTTTATAGATTAGCTATGGTCTCATTTAGGTCCACTATACAAACCACCAGATTATCTCTAAATCGTTCATTCCCTATTATTTTTATGGTCAGGATCTCCTTATCATTAACAAGGCTATAATAGACATCTATAAGGACATTTGCTAACGACATTAGCTTCTTAGAAGAGTAGGATTTTATATTTCTCTGAACATCCCTAAAGTTTACCTCATAGTCTTCATCTTCTTCTTCATTATCAGACCGAGCCATCAGCCCGCGAACAGTGAATCATACTTCGTTGCTTCAGTTTCCACTATCATTATGGAACTGTTTTCTGCATCTAGTTCCCTTTCAGATTCACTAGAGTAGTCTTCCAAGGTAGCTAGAGCCTGCTTAACAATATTGTCAACAACACTTTTCCGATTGAATCGCTTGTCTGGAACCGGTATCCTCTTTGCTGCTTTGTCAGGATTTTATTTGTATTGCTCTGCTTTGCAAGTGGGCAGTCTTTGATGAAATGCCTTGATTTTCCATATCTGTGACAGAAATCGTTGTTCCTTGCTTTGCTTAAACTGTCCCACTTTGGTATACCACCATTTCTTTGAAACATCTTTTGAAATCTCTTAGTAAGATAGGCCATGTCACTATCTTCATCACTTGAGTCACAACTTTTATCTTTGAGTATCATGTGCTTTTCCGTCTTAAGCTCTCTTCTTTCACTGTCTTTCTTTTTTATCCTCTTGTATGTCTTCTGATTACCAATCGACTCATCCTTAGTCAGATTTTGTTGATCTTTAGCTTCAGTAACGACATTACCTTACTTTCCCAAGAACCATGTAGAACGCTGAGGAGTTTCCTTAAAAGCTTGTTTTTAGAAATGACATCTCCAAGTGAGTGAAACTCCTTTATGATGGAGATGAATCTAGTGTGCATATCTTGTATAAATTCATCATCCTTCATTCTAATGAGCTCATATTCAGTGGTGATCATGACGATTTTGGATTGCTAGACTTGAGTAGTTCCTTCATGTGCAGTTTGCAATGCCTCGCATATTTTTTGGCAGTATCTAAAAGTTGAGACTCTGTTGTACTCATTATGTCCTATGCAACACATCAAGATTTTCTTGGCACGATACTTTTTTATAGCTTTTCTGTCAATGTCGTGTGCTCTTTTCTGCCTTTCGTCACCTTTGGCCTTGTTTATTCAAGCTTCTTCATGGGGACATGTGGACCATCACAAATGATATCCCATAGTTTTGAATCTTCTACCATCATAAAATCATGCATGCAGGTCTTCTACCAGCCATAACACTGACCATTGAATCTGGGAGATATGTACGTTGATTGTCCTTCCTCAAAGTTGATTGGAGCAACCATTGAGATCTTTTCTAGGTGCTAAACTTTTAGAAAGAACTCGCTCTGATACCAATTGTTAGCTTATAAGAGTCCACCAAAATATAGAGCACTTAGTCCTATATGAGATAATACTGAGAATCGTATAGCAACTGAAAGTAAATAAGATAAGGGATTTTTACATGGAAAAATCCCACACAAGGGGAGCAAAAACCCACGACCTATTCTCTAGGCTTTTAACTTCACTAACTTACAATCTCCCAATTACAAGCAACTTTGCAATAATCCAATTACAAAGACTTGAAATAACTTGTGATGCACCCACCACATGCCACTTTATAACTATCCTAGTTACAAAGGCTTTAGACTTATGACTATTCCTAGTCACAACATAAACTCGGAAGTCTACGAATTTTTGGTTTGTCCCTAAGACAAATCTTCTAAGAAAGCAAACTAGGAAATACAATGAAGAGCAAATAACAAAATTACAACTCAACTATGGATGTACACAAACTCATTAAGAAACTGATCTTTAGTGGAGTTGTATTCTTATTCTTGACACACCAGTGACTTCAATGACGGGTGAACAAGGTTATGCTTGAGAGAATATAACTGAATGCACAAAGGTGTTGTATCTTGCACCAAGTTGTTATATCAGAAAAGATATAATAATAGATAGTGATATCAATTCTTGGTGCAAGCTTCTTCCCAATAAGAAGTGACAGATGTATTGTATGCACAACCACTTTTATGCAGTTGCGTTCCAGTTGGATAGTCGACTTGTACTTCTGTTAGAGAAAACTGACGGACTAGATCTTAATTGTGTTCCTCTACTGCAACAATTGCGACATTTTCACTTTCTACTGCTATATTTCAATTGTTTTTGTTGACTAGTACTTCTGTCAGAGAACCCTAACGGATCAGTTCCCTGTTGTGTTCCTCTTTATAATGATTGTAGAAAGTCGCTGACTTGTACTTATGTCGGAAAACCCTAAGTGACTAGGTTACCAGGTCCCTATTGTGTTCCTCTATGTGGTCATTTATTCATTTGCTAATTTTCAAACTTTGACTGTGTCACATGAAATATATACTATGTGGGCTAGGTTCTCTATCTTATTCTTCACGACAAATTTATTAGATCATCAAAACATAAGAAGCATAAGGCCAAGACATTGGAAACCCATCAACTAAGATTCAGAACACAATCCAAGCACGACATCAAGGAAAGGAAGTAAGGGTTCTTCCTCAAGATGTTATGGAAAATAAGGAGCCAATGCGAAAGGTAAGTTAATACAAAGGGAATAACGCAGGAAATATTACACGGAATATTAATCTGAGAATGGTCCAACGAGTACTCTGTAGTTGACTTAAGACTAGCCAAATTATGGCTAGACAAGAGGATATGGAAAATTCAATAGATCGTGCAAGATAAAGATAGTGAACCCCAACATGGGGAATTCAGTCTCATAGATATGGCATCGTGACAATTGGGAAACGTTCAAATAGGAGTTGGGGTAGGAATAGTATAAATGTTACAGAAATAAAAGAGAGTGGCACTAGGAAGTTAGTCAAAATATCAATTCATAAGCAACCCTACAAGCATTGGGGCATGGAAGTAAGTAACTAAAGATAATTATAGGTGGGTACGAACATCAAAAAAATTCTATAAGGAATACAAAACAATAAGCTCACAGCTTTACAAGAGTTAGAAGGTCTCCCTAATTCTTTAAATAAAAGACTAGGTGAAGAAATAAGGAAGAAGGTTGCAACCTAAGCATAGTGACATAAAAAGGAAATGGTCTTGTAACAACAGTCTTAAAACAACATTGTATGCACTCTATAAAAAAAGTGGCACATATCATGGCTATTGAGCGGGAAATGAAACTAAAAGTAATTTTCGAGACCATATGAGTTACAAAAAATTCCGGCATGTGTGGGAACTAAGATAAGCTAAGGATGCACACAACAAGAGGCAGAAAGACCAAGAAACGTAATTTCTTACTTTTACAGAAAGGTGAGATGGAATGAAAGGAATTAATCGACCAGTGACCGATAGTTAGTTACATTATGAATGCACTTAAGATTTTGGAATATTATCCATGCATTATATATGTTGACAATCATACAGTAGTAGAAGACTCCGATATAAGTTAAGAGAAAGAATTGACTCCAAGCCATAGAAAAAGGATTGAATTGTTAGACGATTGTATCGTGGATATTCAATAGTACCCATGAAAGGCAAAAGTAATAACTAATACTAGGAGCTGTAGATCAGAAGATAGCTTAATCCTACATAAAGGCTGATCGGAAGGAAGAGGAAACTAAAGAGTTACATTAACTAAGTAAATCAGAAGTCTGATTATTGGACCTAGAAAAATATAGAAATCGTGATTGAGAATATTGCATAATCACTCTTAATATCATAAGTACAAAAGAGATAGTACAACAACAATATTATATAGAGGCTCTAAGCAAAAGCCAGTTAGAAGAGTACCATCCACATAAGAAGTCAGTGAAAAGCTCACACCAGATAGAGCTTCAAGTTGTGGATGTAAATCATGCCTATGTGGAAGGGAAGCTATGAAAGAGATAGAAGAGATGATGTGATATTTTAAAATAAGCAAGGTAAAAGTGAACAACATACAAGATACATAAGTTTCGAAGGTTGTGAATAACCCATACTTCGGATAGAAAGCGAGAAGCGTTGGGATTTGGAATCGAGGAAAGACAACGGTGTCTTCAATGGCATATCATACAGCCTATGGTTTCTAGGTATCGAGAGGTCTAGTTAAAAGAGTAAAGATGAGTTTAAGACAATGTGATGTGTCACTTGATGTTCTGGAATAACATAAGGAAATCTGTGGTGAAATCAAGTCGAAGAAAGGTTGTGAGTAGTATAAATAGATATGTGTAGGTCGCAAGCTAAAGTATGGTAGAGCAATAAGGTTTTAGGAATACATGAATAAGGATAATAAAAGGCAAGTGAGAAGGTGAAAAAAATAGATAAGTCCTAGAGATTAAGCCCATAAAAAAAGAGTTAATGGTTTTGTCTAAGTTATAGAGAGCTCAGCATAGAGTGAATGAACTAAAAAGAGTTTGAGACTAATACCATTTAAAAGAAATGCAATTAAAGAAGAAAAAAGAGAAAATATTTCACGGACGGCACTGGATTACAATACCCCCATAAGGTGAATCACATTGGGATACTATGAAATACGATTATGGAAATTACTCCAGATTTTCCTCGATAAAATGTGAGCCCCAGAGAGTATAATGATTCAAGTTATCAGTAGTAGCATAATGACCCAGACGATCAATTCATAAGTTAATACTCTATTTTTCCCATTTGTTCTACTTATTTCTTTGTTTATTAGCACTATATGTGATGGGGTTGGTTGGCTCGGATGCAGAGAGGTTTTGGTAAGGTTTGAGACACTTAGTATTTTTTGAGTAAGCTTAAGTTGGAAAAGTCAACCAGATGTTGACTTATATGTTAAAGGGCTTGGATGTGAGTTCTGATTGTTCGGATAGCCTTGGAAGGTGATTTGGGACTTACGAGCATGATCAGAATGTGTTTTGGAGGTCTGGAGTAGATTTAGGCTTGAATTGGCAATAATGGAATTTTGTGTTTTCCGGTTGATATGTGAGATTTTGACATCGGGGTCGAAATGGCGTTCCAGGAGTTAGAATAGGTCCGTTGTGTCATTTGGAATGTGTGTGAAAAATTTCAGGTCATGCGGACGTGGTTTGATAGACTTTTTGATCGAAAGCGAAATTTGGAAGTTTTTAGAATTCTTAGGCTTGAATCTAGTGCAAGTTTGGTGTTTTGATGTTGTTTTGAGCGTTCTGAAGGTTGGAACAAGTTTGAATAATATTATGGGATATGTTGGCATATTTCATTGAGGTCCCGGGGGACTCGAGTGAGTTGTGGGGTGGTTAAACGGATCATTTCAAGTTGTGAAAAACTACTCAAATATGTTGCTGAGTGTTGCAGACTTTTGGCCTTCACGGCTGTGAGTGAGCCCTCACGTTCACAAAAGGGTTTGAATGTGAGGCTGAAGGTTAGCCCTTCACGTTCATGAGGGAGATCTGTGTTTGCGATGGACTGGGAAGCTGATCTTTCACATTCGTGAGGGTTAAGATGCGTTCACGAAAGAGGGATTTTGGTCAACTTAAATTTGTGCTTTGCGAACGCGTGGCTTTGACCGCGTTCGTGATGAAGAAATCTTAAGTGTTGGTCAAAATGATTAGAAGGCCCATATTTGCAATTTTAGTTCTATGTTCCTCCATTTATGGATGATTTTGAAGCTTTTTGCAGGGGATAGAAGATGGAATCAAAGGGGAAAACTTATAAGTAAGATTTATGGACTTAATACTCAATCCTAATGTGTTTTGTACCCGATTAATCATGGAATTTAAACCTAAATATTGAAGAACTAGGGCTTGTAATTAGAGACCTAGAACTTGGGATTTGAGGGGTAGTTTATGATTAGATTTTGATATGAATGAACTCGGGGAGTGATAAGGAATCTATTGATGTAATTTTTATCGGATTTCGATACGTGGGCCGGGGGGTCGGGTTTGGCCAATTTTGGGAAATGTGTTGTAATCTGATTTATTTCGAGTGGGCTTTCTTCCCTTAGCATATTTTGATAGTTTTGCACTGATTTTTGTTATATTTGGAGCATTCAGAGGCCGATTCAAGAGGCAAGGGCATCGCGGGCTAGAGTTTGTTAAGATTAATGCCCGTCACTAGAGGGGGGGTGAATAGTGCGGCACGAGAATATTGATAAATATTGCGGAATTAAAATTGCAGGAGTAAAGTAAATGTAGTAATTAAAAGATTAAGGAAAGGACACACCGAATTTATACTGGTTCACCACAACGTGTGGTTAGTCCAGTCCCCGAGAGACTCTCTCGAGTTTCCACTAACTCCGTTAAGCTTACGGGTGCATAACAAACCGTTACAAACTGAGAACACAAGTCTCAACGATGCTTGCTCGAAGATACCACACTTCAAGACTTCACGTGAAGGAACTAACCTTTCCTTCTTACAACCACAAGGGATTAGAACTTCCCTTCAAGTGTATACAAACACTTAGAACTCAAGACAAGACTCTCTTACAGAGTAGATATGAGTAAAATTAATACGCTCAAGAACACAACAACTTCGTCAAGAATTTGGCTCTCAAAAACTATAAAATAAATATGAAATGATTGATATGAGAGTATGTAAGCTTAAGCAAGAATTGTAATCAGTTGTTGTACTTAAAAGAGAGGTTTAGAGGTGTATTTATAGTCCTCAAAGTCACCAAGACCGTTGCTTAATTGCCAATCACTAATTGCTGATTTTCAGCTAGAATAATCAATTATTCAATTTGCATAATCGATTACCTCATAACGTTCAAAAATCAGACGCTGATTTTCAGCTAGCATAATCGATTATTGCCTTGTGCATAATCGATTATCTTTCAGCATTTAAAAAACTTTGGCAACGGTCAGTGAATAATCGATTATGCTATATAGGATAATCGATTATTGACCTCTGCGGAATTTCTAATTTAATCTGAATAAAAAGGATAATCGATTATCATATTACATAATCGATTATTTTTCTGTTTCGTAAATTCCGATTTTAGCTGACTTAACATAATCGATTATCAAATCACATAATCGATTATCTGGCAGTTCTGTCCAGATTTAAAAGACTTGTTTAAAAATTATTTTGGCTAAAATGAAAATGTTTGAGAATCATTTTGTTTTAAATCAAAGATGCATGGTTTGATGAAAATGATTTTTCGAGAGAAGCCAAGACTTGAATCTATTGTTGGATCAAGATCACAATATAAAACGACTCATGTATATCTTCGTTGCTTTCCTTGATCTTGTTCTTTGTTTCTCTTGTGCTTGGACTTTGGCATATGTCAATGTTCCATGCGCGTCGGTTTGTCATTTATCAAAACATTGGTTCCACCTAACGACCTACGCCTTGGGTCTTCGGTCTTGAACTTTTGAGCTCGTCTTTGGCTTTTCCATGCAATGCATTCATCAATATGCTTCTCGGCATTCATTCTTGATTGTTTGTCATATAATAACGTTGTTTGACACTTGACTTCATTGTTTGTCATTCATCAAAACCTATACCTGAAAATCATGCTAATACAACCAAAGCACACATATCATGGATAGAATGATTTTCTACAATTTCCCCCTTTTTGATAATGACAAACAACAGGAGATATGCATATCGGATTCCCCCTAAATTCCTGTTATATCTCAACATACAATTCATGCAAACGATTCCCCTTAATGATAAGTCCCCCTCAATTAAAGCATACTAGAAGGTGGATACATTCCCCCTTATTTGATGCATATCGCCTAAACTCTTCCCCCTTTTGGCATTAGTAAAAAGAGAGTATGCAAAGGCTACTTTCCCCTTTCGATACTTCCCCCTTTTGGGTATATCAATTGTTAGTGCCAAGAATAAAATAGGAAATACAATGAGGAATATACATTGACGACATTTAAACAATCATACCAACATGAAATAATACCAAATGTTAGTAAAAACATAACAACCATAATAACGGTTATTTTTCGCAAATCATATTTCTTAAGAACATATTAATAGTTATTTTTAACAAACCAATAGTTGTATTAAAAACACGAATCATTTATTTTTCAAGAATATATCAACTGTTATTCAAACCAAAAATAGTATCATCAAAACATGAATCAATTATTATTTTTAACAAAAATAATTGATACCAATTGTTATTCAAGATAAAAGTTATCAAAACATGAATCAACAAAAATAATTAATATCAATTGTTAACAAAGATATATTAATTGTTAACACATATCAACTATTACGTTTTTATCAAAAATATGATAACTAACCGACATTCCCCCTCGATGCAATAAGGTTTCGTGCTTGGTGCATCTACTACAATATTGTAGTCTTCAAGCACACCTGCAAACGTACCTAAAAATAGGTTTTAGGTACCCAAGCACTTTTGGGTCCTTGGGGGTTAGGCAAATAATAATCATAGCTCAAAGATAAATCCCTATGTTTTGCAAAACATACGGGTGCTATGTGTCCTACCCGGTTGCAATAATGACTTATAACATTCGGGTTGTGCATATGTCTTGGTTGAGCCAAAAACGTTCTAGGTGATCTAAAGTCATTATTCCTAGACGTATTGCGATTCCTAGAGTTATTTCTAGGTGGTCTAAAATGATTCATTTTGGACTTATTACCAAAATTCCTAGAGTTGTTTCTAGGTGGTCTAAAATGATTAATTTTAGATTCATTAGTGAAGTTCCTAGAATTATTTCTAGGTGGTCTAACTTCATTTCTATCATCCTTTCTAATATTCTTCTTAATTTCTTCAATTGTTTAAGGATCATCAACACTACGTTTTTCTAGTGTGTTCCTAAGTTCTATGTTTTCTAATTTCAAAGAATCACAAGATGAACAATTGGAATTTTGATCAATTGAATAATCTTCATGCATCTCCTTAATGTTATTTCTAAGATCAATATTGTCATTTTCCAAAAAATTATTTTTCTCTTCTAAAACTTTAATTTTAGCCTTGGCCTCTTTGGAGATTTTTGAAATCTTTTTCAATTCAATATATAATTCTTGAAAGGCTTTTTGTAATTCTTCAAAAGAATAAGAGTTAGAATTACTTACCTCTTCTTCCTCGTTGGCCATGAGGCATAGTGCGGCAGTTTCATCGCCCGAGCTGTCCGAATCCCATGTCACACGCCTTTGGTATTTGTTCTTCTTCTTGTCCTTCGATTTTGGACAATGTGATTTGGTGTGGCCAAGTTTTCCACAATTTTGGCATGAAGGACTTGGTTCTTCCTTCTTTATTTCCCTTTTCATAAACTTATAAAACTTTTCGATCAAGGCATTGGAATTATTATCATCATCGCTATCCGAATCACTTACCTCTTCTCTTTTAGAGGATGAGGCTTTGAAGGCAATACCTGGACCTTTATTTCCAAGATAAGGATTAAGAATAGTGCTTTCATAAGTTTTGAGGTTACCTCTTAGTCCATCAATTGTGACGTCCGTGATTCCCATCGACTCTTGGATGGCATTGGCTTTGGAACGCCATTCGGGAGTGAGACTCCGCAAGATTTTTCGAACTAGATCTTTGTTCGAATATACTTTTCTGAGAGCATGGAGATCGTTGATGATCATTGAGAATCATTCAAACATAATATCGATGCTTTCATTTTCCCTCATTCTAAATAGTTCATATTCATGTGTTAGAAAATCAAATTTTGATTCTCGGACTTGAGACGTACCTTCATAAGTGATCTCGAGTTTATCTCACATCTCCTTGGCGGTTGTGCAGCAAGAAATCTTCCGATAGTCATCCGGATTCACCGCACAATATAATAAGTTGACTGCCTTTGCAATATTTTCAACTTTCTTGACGTCCTCGGCATCATATTCATCTTCCTCCTTTGGAACCGTGGTTTCCCCAACTTTCTTTGTTGGCATTTGTTCACCGTTCTTGATGATTTGCCACAAGCGAAAGTTATTTGATTGGATGAAGATTCTCATCCGCTCTTTCCAATATGTGTAATTTGTTCCGTCAAATAGTGGAGGCCTATTGGTGGAGTGTCCTTCGCTCATCATTCCTGCGTTCAATATTCTCAACAAAAAAATATATCGTTCTCTCAACCGGTTAAGGCTTTCAGAGAGTTAGGCTCTGATACCAATTGTTAGGATTTATGCCCGTCACTAGAGGGGGGGTGAATAGTGCGGCACGAGAATATTGATAAATATTGCGGAATTAAAATTGCAAGAGTAAAGTAAATGTAGTAATTAAAAGATTAAGGAAAGGACACACCGAATTTACACTGGTTCACCACAACGTGTGGTTAGTCCATTCCCCGAGAGACTCTCTCGAGTTTCCACTAACTCCGTTAAGCTTACGGGTGCTTAACAAACCGTTACAAACTGAGAACACAAGTCTCAACGATGCTTGCTCGAAGATACCACACTTCAAGACTTCACGTGAAGGAACTAACCTTTCCTTCTAACAACCACAAGGGATTAGAACTTCCCTTCAAGTGTATACAAACACTTAGCACTCAAGACAAGACTCTCTTACAGAGTAGATATGAGTAAAATTAATACGCTCAAGAACACAACAACTTCGTCAAGAATTTGGCTCTCAAAAACTATGAAATAAATATGAAATGATTGATATGAGAGTACGTAAGCTTAAGCAAGAATTGTAATCAGTTGTTGTACTTAAAAGAGAGGTTTAGAGGTGAATTTATAGTCCTCAAAGTCACCGAGACCGTTGCTTAATTGCCAATCACTAATTGCTGATTTTCAGCTAGAATAATCGATTATTCAATTTGCATAATCGATTACCTGATAACGTTCAAAAATCAGACGCTGATTTTCAGCTAGCATAATCGATTATTGCCTTGTGCATAATCAATTATCTTTCAGCGTTTAAAAAACTTTGGCAACGGTCAGTGAATAATCGATTATGCTATATAGGATAATCGATTATTGACCTCTGCGGAATTTCTAATTTAATATGAATAAAAAGGATAATCGGTCATCATATTACATAATCGATTATTTTGCTGTTTTGTAAATTCCGGTTTTAGCTGACTTAACATAATCGATTATAAAATCACATAATCGATTATCTGGCAGTTCTATCCAGTTTTGAAAGACTTGTTTAAAAATCATTTTGGCTAAAATGAAAATGTTTGAAAATGATTTTGTTTTAAATCAAAGATGCATGGTTTGATGAAAATGATTTTTCGAGAGAAGCCAAGACTTGAATCTATTGTTGGATCAAGATAACAATATAAAACGACTCATGTATATCTTCGTTGCTTTACTTGATCTTGTTCTTTGTTTCTCTTGTGCTTGGACTTTGGCATATGTCAATGTTCCATGCGCGTCGGTTTTTCATTTATCAAAACATTGGTTCTACCTAACGACCTACGCCTTGGGTCTTCGGTCTTGAACGTTTGAGCTCGTCTTTGGCTTTTCCATGCAATGCATTCATCAATATGCTTCTCGGCATTCAATCTTGATTGTTTGTCATATAATAACGTTGTTTGACACTTGACTTCATTGTTTGTTATTCATCAAAACCTATACCTGAAAATCATGCTAATACAACCAAAACACACATATCATGGATAGAATGATTTTCTACAGAGTTTGGACGTGATAGAGGTTAGTAATGATTGTAAATGTTGTCCTGAGGGTATGAAACTTTGGATTTCACAGTCTTATGCTATATTGAGATGACGCACACGCAAGATGATGAGCGTGGGGTCATACACTGTTAGGGGATTGTGACTTAGTCTATCCCGTGTGATTATTTTACTGCTTATTTGATTGAAAATTGTTTGCTATCATCATGTTTTGAGCTGAATGCTATATTTGGGCCTCGTACCAACTCTTTGGACCCTTAAGGGGGCTTTTACTACTTGTTTTTCATTGTTTTGATTTTATATTTGCACTCACTCTTGCTATATTCTACTATTTTCATAACTCGGCCATGTTTACTCTATTTTAACATTTTAAATGATATTTTGGACTGAGCATCATGTTTTACTATGCCTAAGTGTCTTTAAGATATTTCTAGCTGAGTAGGGCCGATTATGGGATTGGGTTGCACGTCACAGCATTAATATACTGATTATGATTATTTGGTCGAGGGCCTGAGTTGTACGCCACAAGATGGCTTGATATGAAGCTGAGAGGCTATTGATTATGTCACAAGATGCAAGATATTGCGCTTGGGCCGTAAGGGGCCCCTCCCAGAGTCTGTACACTCCTAGTGAGTGCGGGTACCCATTGTGATATAAGATATAGCTTGAGGGGTTGGTGTTGTTCCATATTATTGCCCGAGGGGCTGAATCTAATGGACCAAGGGGTGGATTTTATGTGTTTATAATTTCTAGATGCTTCTTATTTACTTGTTTAACTGTTAATAGGTGTTTTAAAGAGTTTATACTGAACCAAGATGTTTTTATAAGGTTTTACTGTTTATTGCAATTTTTATTGGTTTTACACTGCCTCTTTATAGCATGTTGTTGTATTTTACCTGATTTCTTAGCGCTCAATATTCATTTATTGTTATTACATACTGAGTTAGAGCACTCACTTTACTCCATGTACCTTGTGTGCAGATTCAGAAGCTTCAGGTCCCGCCAGTGAGGGTTGATAGATCCCAGCAGGCCATTTGGAGTCCACTAGATAGCTGTTTGGCGTTCGCAGCCTAGTGTTTCTCCCTCATATCTTACTTTCTTTTTCTAGTTCTGTAATAGACTATATAAACTCTTTCCAACTCTTAGACATATGTTTAAATGCTCATGACTAGTGATACCTCGATGTTGGGTTGTGCTGATTTCCGCAAATTGTACTAGTTCACTATTATTTTGAGATTTTCTAGTTCTGTAATAGACTGAATAAACTCTTTCATACTCTTAGACAAATGTTTAAATGCTCATGACTATTATTTTGAGATTTTCTAGTTCTGTAATAGACTGTATAAACTCTTTCAAACTCTTAGACTAATGTTTAAATACTCATGACTAGTGATACCTCGATGTTGGACTGTGCTGATTTCTGCAAATTGTACTCGTTCACTTTTGTTTTGAGATTATTCGCATGTTAATGACTTAAATTATGTTATTTTAATTGTTTAAAATGAATTGGGTGTTGTGTCGGCTGGCATTGTCTTCACGATAGGTGTCATCATGACCGGGTCTAGGTTTAGGGTCATCATAAGTTGGTATCAGAGCCTATCTTACATAGAACTGACAAGTCATGAGCAGGTTTAGTAGAGTCTTACGGATTGGTATGGAGAAGTCTATATTTATCCTCGAGAACTGTAGAACCTTCAGAAAAACTTCATATTCTTGAAATTCTTATCGTGTGAATCTGTTGATCCGAGTACTAATCTTCAATTATTCAATTCTCTCACAGATGGTGATGACATGCGCAATTGGTCCGTATGGATGACAACCAGTACCACCAGTTGTGGCAACTAGAGGTCGAGGACACGATCGTGGTCGTGGTAGGGGCACGGGTGTGGCCAACATAACAGCTAGTGCAGCACATATAGACCCACCAGATGCCCCAATTCAGGATAAGGTCCTAGTTGTAGACGTTCCAACAGCACCAGCTCAGGCACCAGGTGTGCCCATTGTGATTTTGATTCTTTTGGAGGCCTTGGCTCAGATTCTATTAGTTTGCACTGGCCTAGATCAGGCGGTCTCAGTTACTACCGTCGGAGCTACTTCTCAAGCTGAGGGAGACCCTCACACTCCCACCACTCGCACACCTAAGTACGTTGTGTAGGGACTTTCGACACCGAGGGCACATCTAGCCCAATCGATTACAGCTACTCAAGATTATGTAGCTCCTACCATTCAAGATGATAAGCAACGCAGGTTGGAGAGGTTTGGTAGACTTCAGCCTCGGAATTTTAGTGGTGCATAGGGCGAGGATGCCTAGGATATCTTCGTACAGCGAGTATTTTGGAGACCAGCGGGGTTGCTTTCAATACTTTTTAGTTTTCTAGAGCTTCCTTACTTGGTGGGAGGCTTATTAGAGGCGTAGGCTTGTTGGTGCAGCACCTTTTACCTGGTAGCAGGTCTCCATTCTCTTCTTGGAGAAGTATGTGCCGCAGTCTTGTAGAGAGGAGCTGCGTAGGTAGTTTGAGTGGTTGCATTAGGGAGAGACGATTGTGACGCAGTATGAGATGAGGTTCTTAGAGTTAGATCATCGTACTGTCTGGTTGGTTTCTACAGAGAGATAGAGAGAGAGGATTAGGAGGTTCGTTGATGGCCTCAGTTCTCAGCTTCGTATTCTCAGGACCAAGGAGAGGGTGTCTGGTGCTACTTTTGAGGAGTTTGTGGACATTGCTCGTGAGATTGAGTCAGTTCGTCGCCAGGAGTGAGATGAGAGGGAGTCCAAGAGGCCTCGAAGATCTAGGTGTTATGGTGGTTCTTATTCTAGAGATCTGTTTCAGTAGCGCAAAAGCCGTCCATTCAGGCATGCTCAGTCAGCTCACCCAGGTTATCATGGGGTGTCATTGGGTCATAGTTTTCACAGTTCTCATCAGGGCCACTCATCACTTATTTCCCTTCCAGCTTAGAGTTTGTCCTGTGCTCCATTAGTTCAGGCTTTTCTATGCCAGGAGCATGTGCTAGTCATTCTGGTGCTAGGGGTTCCATTCAGTCCTCATCTCCAGCACCCAGGAGTTGCTATGAGTATGGAGAGATAGGTCATATGTGGAGGAAATGTCCTCGTTGTCTTGGGGGTTCATCTCAACAGAAGAGTAAGCCATCGACTTTAGTTCCAGTTACTTCACAACCACCCACCCACCCAGCTAGGGGTGGAGGTCAATTAACTAGGGGTCACCCTAGAGAGGGAGGTCGATCAGGTGGTGGTCAGGATCATTTCTATGCACTCCCATCTAGACTCGATGCTATTGCTTCAGATACTATGATAACAAGTATCGTTTCAGTCTGTTGTAGAGATGCCTTTGTATTATTTGATCGCGGTTCCACTAATTATTATGTATCATTGTACTTTGCTTATTATTTGGATACACCCCGTGAGTCTCTTGTTACATCTATTCACGTGTCTACTCCAGTGGGCGATACTGTTGTTGTAGACCATGTGTACCGGTCATGTGTAGTGACTACTGGGTGTCTGGAGACCCGAGTGGAACTATTATTATTATGTATAACTTTGATTTTATATTGGGCATAGATTGGCCATCTCTGTGTCATGCTATTTTAGATTATCATGCTAAGATAGTGACATTGTCTATACTAGATATGCCATGGATTGAGTGGCGAGGTTCGACCGATCATGTCCCCAGTATGGTGATTTCATTCTTGAAGGCCTAGTATATGGTCGGAAAGAGTTGTCTTTATTACTTAGCATTTGTGAGGGATGTGGGTGCAGAAACTCCTAATATCGATTCTACTCCTGGTTTGAGGGATTTTCCTGATGTGTTTCCTACCGACCTACTGGGCATGCCACGGGACACAGATATTGATTTTGGTATTGACCTGGTGCCGGGCACTCAGCCCATTTCATTTCACCGTATCGTATGGCACCAGTGGGGTTGAAGGATTAAAAGGAGAAACTTTAGGAACTCTTTGATAAGGGGTTCATTCGGCCTAGTGTATCGTCTTGGGGCATACTGGTTCTATTTATGAAGAAGAAGGATGGCACTATGAGGATGTACATTGATTATAAGTAGTTAAACAAAGTAACAATTAAGAAAACATATCCTCTACCTCACATTGATGATTTATTTGACAAGCCTCAGGGAGCGAGAGTGTTCTCCAAGATTAATCTTCATTCGGGTTATCACCGTTGAAGATCAGGAACTCAAATATTCTTAAGACGACCCTGATATGGTCATTATGAGTTTGGTAATGTCTTTTGGGTATACCAATGCCCCAGAAATGTTCATGCACTTGATAAATAGCGTGTCTCGGCCTTATCTCGACTTGTTTGTCATAGTTTTCATTGATGATATTCTGTTGTACTCACATAGTCAGGAGGAGCACGTGGAGCATTTGAGAGTTATATTATAGAGATTGTGGGAGAGGAAGCTTTATACAAAGTTCTCTAAGTGTGAGTTTTGGCTCACTTCAGTTGCTTTCTTAGGGAACATGGAGTCTACGAGCGTATTCAAGTTGATCCGACGAAGATAAAGGCGGTTCATAGTTGGTCCAGACCGTCCTCAGCCACAGAGATTCACAGCTTTCTTGGTTTGGCGGGTTGTTATCACCGATTTGTTTTTCTCATCTATTAGATCTCCCTTGACCAAGCTGACTCAAAAGGGTTCTCTATTCAGGTGGTCGGATGAGCGTGAGGAGAGCTTTCAGAAGCTCAAGACTACCTTGACATTAGCTCCAATGTTAGTTTTTCCATTAGCTTCAGGTTCATATACCGTGTATTGTGATGCTTCAAGATTTGGTATTGGGTTTGTATAGATGCAGGAGGGTAGAGTCATTGCTTATGCTTCTTTTCAGTTGAAGCCCATGAGAAGAACTACCATGTTCATGATTCGGAGTTGGCTGCCATTCTTCACGCATTCAAGATTTTAAGGCATTACTTGTGTGATGTGTCTTGCGAGGTGTTTACTGATCATTTTAGCCTCCAGCACTTGTTCAAGCAAAAGGATCCCAATTTGAGGCAGCAGAGATGGTTGGTGTTGCAAAAGAATTATGATATTAATATATTGTAGCATCCGAGGAAGGCCAACGTGGTGGTCGATGCCTTGAGTAGGAAGTCGATGAGTATGGGAGCTGGTGCATATATTCTAGTTCGAGGAGAGACCTCTTGTAGTTGATGTTCAGGCCATGGCCAATCAGTTTGTGAGGTTGGATTTTTCGGAACCCAGTCGGGTTTTGGGTTGTGTGGTTTCTTGGTCTTCCTTATATGATCGCATCAGAGAGCTATAGTATGATGATCCTAATTTTCTTTTCTTTAAGGATAGAGTGCAGCATGATAATGCCAGAGTTACGACTATTGGTGAGGATGGAGTGTTGAAGATGCAGGGCCGGATATGTGTGTACAATATAGATTGGCTTCGGGAGTTGATTCTGGAGGAGGCCCATAGCTCACGGTATTCCATTCATTCGGATGCCAGAAGATGTATCAGGATCTGAGACAACATTATTGGTGGAGGAGAATGAAGAAGGACATCATGGGATTTAAAGCTCGGTGTCTCAATTGTCAGTAGGTGAAATATAAGCATCAAAAACCGGGTGGCTTACTTCAGCAGATGGATATTCCAGAGTGGAAGTTTGAGCGGATTACCATGGACTTTGTAGTCGGACTCCCCTGGACTTTGAAGAAGTTCGATGATATTTGGGTGATTGTGGATTAGCTGACTAAGTCTGCGCACTTCATTCATGTGCGTACTACCTATTCTTCAGAGCGTTTGGGAAAGATCTATATCCGGGAGATTGTTCGTGTGCATGGTGTCCCAGTTTCCATCATTTTAGATAGGGATACTCATTTTACTTCATAGTTTTGGAGGTCTGTGCAGCGAGAGTTCGCTCAGGTTTATTTGAGCACAGCTTTTTACCCCTCAGACAGACGGGCAGTCCAAGCATACTTTTCAGATATTAGAGGACATGTTGCGTGCTTGTGTCATTAATTTCGGAGTGTCATGGGATCATTTTCTACCACTCGCAGAGTTTGCTTATAACAACCGCTACTAATCGAGTATTCAGATGGCTCGATATGAGGCTTTGTATGGGAGGCGGTGTAGATCTGCAGTTGGTTGGGTTGAGCTGGGTGAGGCTACACTATTAGGGACAAACTTGGTGCATGATGCTTTAAAAAAGGTGAAGGTAATTTAGCAGAGGCTTTGTACAGCGCAGTCGAAACAAAAGAGCTATGCTGACAGGAAGGTTCGGGATGTGTCCTACATGGTTAGTGAGAAGGTTCTGTTGAAGGTTTCACCCATGAAGGGTGTTATGAGATTTGGGAAGAAGGGTAAATTGAGTCATTGGTTTATTGGGCCTTTTGAGGCGCTTCAAATATTTTGGGAGGTGGCTTATAAGCTTGCTTTTCCACCCAGCTTCTCGAGTGTGCATCCGGTATTTCATGTTTCTATGCTCCGGAAGTATATTGGAGATCCGTCTCATGTTCTGGATTTCAGCACGGTTTAGTTATATGATGATTTGACTTATAATGGGACTCCATTAGCTATTTTGGAGTGTTTGATTTGAAAGTTGAGGTCAATGGATATAGCTTTAGTGAAAGTGCAGTGGAGAGGTCGACTCATGGAGGAGGCTACCTGGGATACTGAGCAAGACATGCGGAGCATATATACTCACCTCTTTGAGGCTTCACGTATGTTTCTTGACTCGTTCGAGGATGAATATTTCTTTTAAGACGGGGAGGATATAATGACCCGGCCGGTCGTTTCATGAGTTACCGCTCTGTTTTTCCTATTTCTGCTTCTTATTGCGTTGTTTATTGGTACTATGTGTGATCGGGTTTGTTGGCTCTAGTTCGGAGAGGTTTTGGTAAGGTTTGAGACACTTAGTCTTTTTTGGGTAAGCTTAAGTTGGAAGTCAACTAGGTGTTGACTTATGTGTTAAAGGGCTCGGATGTGAGTTTTGATTGTTCGCATAGATTCGAGAAGTGATTTAGGACTTAGGAGCGTGATCAGAAGGTGCTTTGGAGGTCCGGAGTAGATTTAGGCTTGAATTGGTGAAAATGGAATTTTGGCGTTTTCCTGTTGATATGTGAGATTTTGATATCAGGGTTGGAATGGAGAGTTTCGATAGGTCTGCTATGTTATTTGAGATGTGTGTGAAAACTTCCCAGTCAATCAAACATGGTTTGTAGACTTTTTTTATTGAAAGCGGAATTTAGAAGTTATAAAATTCTTAGGCTTGAATTCGACGCAAGTTTGGTGTTTTGATATTGTTTTGAGCATTCTGAAGGTTAGAACAAGTTTGAATGATGTTTTGGGATATGTTGGAACATTTGATTGAGCTTTGGGGTCCACGGGTGAGTTTTGGGTGCTTAAACAAATCATTTCAAATTGTGAAAAATTGCAAAAATATATTATTTAGTGTTGCGGACAATTGGCCTTCACGTTCATGAATGGATAGAATATGAGGTGGAAGGTTTGGCCTCTGCGTTCACGAGGAAGGTCTTCGTAATCGGCTGGGAAGCTGAGCCTTTGCGTTAACAAGGGTGGATACGCATTCGCAAAAAAGGATTTTTGGTCAACTTAAATTTGAGCTTAAAGCCTTGCGTTCGCAATGAAGAAATGTTAAGTGCCCGGCAGAATGTTTAAAAGACCCATTTCTGTTATTTGGGTCTAAGTTCCTACATTTTTGGGCGATTTTGAAGCTTTTTGAAGGGGATTGAAGAGGGAATCAATGGGTAACACTTGGAGGTAAGATTTATGGACTTAATACTCAATCCTAATGTGTTTTTTAACTAATTAATCATGGAATTTAAGCCTAAATATTGATGAACTAGGGCTTGCAATTGGATACCTAGAACTTGGGATTTAAGGGGACGTTTGTGGTAGGATTTTGGTACTTTTGATATGAATGAAATTGGGGAGTGATAAGGAGTCTATTGATGTAATTTTAATCAGATTCCGATATGTGGGCTCGGGGGTCGGGTTTGGCCAACTTCGGGAATTGTGTTGTAATTTGATTTCTTTCGAGTGGGTTTTGTTCCCTTAGCATATTTTGATGGTTTTGCACTGATTCTAGTTATATTTTGAGCATCTTAGGCCTATTCGAGAGTCAAGCGCATCGCAGGCTAGATTTTGGATCGGATAGAGGTGAGTAATGATTGTAAATGTTGTCGTGAAGGTATGAAACTCTGGATTTCACATTGTTGTGCTATATTGAGGTGATGCACACGCTAGATGACGAGCGTAGGGTTGTACACCGTTAGGGATTGTGACTTACTCCATCCCGTATGACTATTTTACTGTATATCTGATTGAAAACTATTTGTTATCATCATGTTTTGGGTTGAATGCCATATTTGGACCTCGTGCCAACTATTTGGACCCTTAGGGGGACTTTTACTACTATTTCTTCACCCTTTTGATTTTATATCTGCACTTAGTCATGCTATTTTCTACTATTTTAATAACTCAACCATTTTACTCTATATTAATACTTTAAATGATATTTCTAGGTGAGCATCACATTTACTGTGCCCGAGTAGCTTTTAAAGATTTCGAACTGAGTAGGGCCGAGGGCCCGTGCTGTGAGGATTATTATGGGATTGGGATGTACGCCACAACAGTGTTGTACTGATTATGATTATGAGGCCGAGGGCCTGAGTTGTATGCCATATGGTGGCTTGATATGAGGCCTAGAGCCAATTGATTATGCCACGAGATGGCTTGATATTGTGCTTGGGCCGTAAGGGGCCCCTCCCAGAGTCTGTACACCCCCAGTGAGCACAGGTACCCATTGTGATATGACTGGTGTTGTTCTATGTTATTGCCCGTGAGGGTGGTGTTGTTCCATGTTATTGCCCAAGGGGTTGATTCTGTTGACATTGTGCCCGAAGAGTAGATTTTATGTGTTTATCTTTTCTAGCTTCCTTTTATTTACTTGTTTAACTGCTAAGTGTTTTAAAGAATCTTATACTGAACCAAGATGTTTTTACAAGATTTTACTATTTATTGCATTTTTTTTGGTTTTACACTGCCTCTTTATAGCATGTTCTTGTGTTTTACGTGATTTCTTAGGACTCAGTCTTCATTTGTAGTTATTACTCGCTGAGTTAGAGTACTCACTATATTCTCTGCACCCTATGTGCAGATTCATGAGCTTCAAGTCCCGCTAGTAAAGGTTGATGGTTCCCAGCAGGCCATTTGGAGTCCACTAGGCAACCGCTCGGCATTCGTAGCTCAGTGTTTTTCCCTCCTATCTTACTTTCTATTTCTATGTTTGTAATAGACCGTATAAACTCTTTTAGACTCTTAGACACATGTTAGATTCTCATTACTGGTGACACCTGATGTAGGGCTGCATTGGTTTCCACAAATTGTACTAGTTAACTTTTATGGTGGGATTATTCGCATGTTAATGACTTGAATCATGTTATTTTAATTGTTTAAAATGAATTGGGTATTATGTCGGTTGGCCTTATCTTCACGAGAGGCACCATCACGAGTAGGTCTGGGTTTAGGGTCGTGACAAGTAGGTTGTAGATCAATATTAAGGTGGCGCAACAATAGATGGATAATGTTCCAACGCATAAGAGGAGATAAGTATTACATCCTTTAGATGAACAGTAATAAGGAATCACTAAAGGACTCAGATTTATACATACACGATAAGAAGCGAGAGAGTAAGCTGGATTTTGAGAGAATACCTCAACAATGATAAATCGAAGTAAAATTTATGGTATAGTATGACCTATCTAGATACAGCAAAGTTATACGGATAGATAACTGGTCTATGAAACAAGATATAGCAACATTCGTAAGTTCATAAAGTACTGAGCAAAGAACTTCAGTATACCTATAAATGCCAAGAGGGATATCTTGTATATGTTTACAACGTGAGGCATAGATATTGGCTAAAATCTGGAGGAAAAGGGGAGAAGAGTCGCATAGGCCCACATACAAGGAAAAAGTCGTACATGCTGCATGAAAAACATTAGCAACAGTTACGAGACTGGAAGGGTTCCAACCACAAGTCGTGTTGTGAAAAAGAGGCCTAAAGGAAGGAATGCCCTGACCTTTGGATTTATTCACAAAATAGTTTCCTAGATGGCAAGAAGAGTACTAAAATATTCGGAAGACATAAGTTACGAAAATGATAAGTGCATCAGTCAACATTTGAGGGTGAATATTCCAAATGAGGGTAATAATGTTACGCCCCATATTTTCGTAAGTGGAAGTATGACATAAGTAAATTGAAGATCGAAAGTGAGATATTACATCATGCATTTTTGTACATTAAAACTTCGTCGTAAGTTAATCGACGTAAACTCATGAATGAGATTATTTTAGGATTATAAGTATCATGCTATTTCGAACAAGGGATATGTAAATTAAGAAAGTGAGTTTCGTCGAAGTTTGTCGATTTAGGATAAATTACGGTCCGAGTTATAATACTCTGTATTAGTGACTAGTGTCATATAAAATACCACATGATCATGATAATAAGGTATATAAGGTATGTTAAAGTGAATAGTATTTTAAATAATTTCAGATAATTCATAATTATTTGAAAAATTAATTAATTATGGGGATACGTGTGGTATTAAGTAGAATTAAATGGATAAAAACCTTTTTGGAGCAGCCACATGGCATTAAGCCAAGCCCAAGGTGGCACCAATAAGAATAATGAGTCGTAAGACCTAAGATTTTTTGTATATACGTAAGGATCATTTGATAATTCTGAGTACGTGATTTTTGCTCTATACGAGTTACTCCCATAAATTCAAAACAAAAATGAATTTTTCTCATTACTTGCAAATTCGTAGATTTTTCTAGTTAATTGTTACATTTGTTTGCGTATTTTTATTTTTGTTTAATTAATGAAAAAAATATGTGTATATGCATTTAGGAGTCGATTTCACATGCTAAGAATTAATTAGTCATTAATTTTTATAAAAGGGAGAAAGTCTCAAAAAATAGTTATTTTAGTTTTAATTTTTAATTTAGGGTAGTTTATCTGTTAATTTAGTCTATTTAATAAAAGTAATTAGGAGTTAATTGTTTTGAAAATTGTCATTTAAGTTTTATTTTAATTTTGAAAAGAAAAAAAAGAGAAGAGAGAATTGTGCGAATTTGTTTTAAAATTATAAAAAAAAGAGAGAAATGAAGTGCTGGATTGTTCTTCAAAATCCCAAAAAAACTGGCCTAATATTCCCACCAGAACCCAGCCCAAACCGGTGTCTGACCCAGTCCAAGTCCCCCCGTTGACCCCAAACGACTACCGTTTGGCCTCGTTAAATCCCAGCCATCGAGGATCTTTGATCCAACTGCTCAGAAGTTAGGTCTTGGAAGTATATAAATTTCCAAACATACCCCCCCCCCACCTCGTCTCTCATCAACCTCACCCTCAGAGAACCCTCCACCGTCTCTGCCACATGTCGCTGCCAGAAATTGACCCACGGCGATGGTACGTCTCTGATGACCACATAAATTACACCAAAGCTTCACCTTCGTCCCCTCATAACCATGCCATCATCCGCCTCCCTCAAACGTCACTAGAAACCACCTAAATCTTCAAACCCTAGGGTGCCGCCCTAAACTCCTCCGTCGTGGCGGGCTGCCACACTACCATTGACCCCAAATTTACAAAAAAGAACCACCAGGCCCCCCTCATCTCAAATCCGCATGCAAATTCTCTAAAATTACGCCAGAAATCCTCAAATATCGGATAAAAGATAAACCCTAATCCCCAAAGAACTTCGCCGGTGCTTAAAATTTCATATCAAAATTGAGGGGTCTAGGCTCAACCAAAGCTATTTCATTTCGATGGCTCAAGACTCATGAACCTTTAAGTGGGTTTATCTTGTAAGCCGGGGTCCGTTCAGTCAACTGCTTCTCCGCTTCCTTAAGTTTAAACCCTATCGACAGATTTTTTTCAGTGAGTTTAAGCTCGCACCATCATTTTTTTGGCTTCTGGTATAAATGTTGTTTCTTTGGTGTTCTCCCTTCTCTGATTTCTTATTGGTTTCTTCGAATGGCGTGCTCATCCGAGTTTGGTTTAGCCTTATTTCTTTAGTCGTTAATGGAGATTTGTTTATCTCGCATGTGTTCAAACAGTTGTGAAATTAGGTCTAGCATGATTTTGTTTAATCTCATTGGACTGTTGTTTTTTCATCTTTGATTTCAAGATAGGGATTTAGTGTTAAACTATTGTTCAGTTGTTTTTCCGTCTTCAATTGTATGTAGTGTCCAATTATTGTTCTGTTGCCTTTCCATTTTTTGTGGCATGCTAGCAATTTAGGATTCTATTGAGCCAATATCCTGCTTATCTTACTCTAATTCGTTGATTATCATTAGCCTTAAACAGTGAATTTTTAAGTTTATCGGAAATCTTTTTTTGGATTAATTGAAAGAACATAAGTGTTTTATGCTATTTTGATTGGGTTTTGTTGATATCTATAAGCTTGTTAGGTTCTGAAATTGGTAAGCACTTCGAGGGTCGTAGTTGAGTACATGAAAACTTAGGGACCAATATGAAAATAGAAATGGTCTTTGGATAAGCTTATGTGATGGAACCTTCTAGCATAAGGGAAACTGGCCTTATTTGGCTAGCACAAGTTGCTGAACCCAATAATAAGCTGCCAGCTGTCCCATTTCTATTAAAAGGTGCATTGTGAGGGAATTGATTCCCATTCTGTTTCTTGCAGCCCAGGGCACCAAAAGAGGGCTATATATATATATATATATATATATATATATATATATATATATATATATATATATATATATATATATATATATATATATTTCTTTCTTCCATAAAAAGGGCTGTGGCTGATACCCTGAAACAACGGAATAATTCTTGCAGTCTTTTGATATAAAATAACCCAGGTTCTGCTCTTTATTCGATTTTATTAGACATTTCTTAGATCTAAAAGAATTCCTGATTGTGGGTTCGAAAATGGTTTAATTATGGGAGGTTTGAGAGTTTGTTTGGAGCTATTTGAGTTATTAGAATACTATTCCAATGAGGATTAATTGATGATTTGCTGGTGTTTCTGCTGCTGATTCCTGCTGCATTTGCTGATTATTCACCTATGTTTGTCTTTACATTTTCCAGGTACTTTCCTAGCTGTGATTGAGGAATGATTTTTGAACATGTAATATGAGTGAAAGTTCATGGAAATGAATGCTGCTTTTGAAGCTATTTCCTTCTTTCTTTATTGCTTCCATGCTCTATAGCTGAAATTTAAAAATAAATTTTAATTGGGTTTTTATTTTGTTCAAACTTGTGTGATTGACCTGCAAGTAGTACTTAGCACTTGTATCAACCATGGAATGTGATTTGTAGTAGGTAACTGATATTGTTGCTCCAAGAACTCTTGGAAGTTTTAAATGACAATTGCTTAATGATGTCAAGTCTGCTATGTTGTGGATCTAGAATAGGACTTGTGTGTATTCAGGTTTCTAATTCTATCTCTAAAACCTTATATGTATTCAAATAGCCGGAAATAGCATCTCCTAGCTTCAGATTGATTAATTGTTCAGCTAGTAGTGCTTATCCTCTGTTTCTTTATTTTGTATTTTGCCTAAGCTTTAGTGTTAATTAGAAAAATAAAGTCTCATTAGTAGTTGAATATATTATTTTAATACAAGGTCTCATTTTAAACTAGGAGTCTATGGCATATGTTCTCTATTTTAGCCTAACACTTAAATTCTGAATGACTTTGAAGTATGAACTTTGTTCTTATAGGGGAAGGGATTGATTGTTCATACTTAAACTTCAATACAACTCTCTTGTGTATTAATTCCCTCTGCCTCATTGTATGAAGCTATATGTTTTGAAGACGGCTTAAAAATCTAGGTTGAGGATGATTGCTTGATTGTCGCTTAATCTGGGTTTTTCAAAATGGTTATACTAGTAGTTATTAAACCGAAAGGACAACTGGATGTCTACACGTGATTCATAATATTAATATTAATTATTTGCGTGATGTTTCTTGCCTTTGCAAGAACTCAATCCTGAGTTCCAACAGCAATCATTTGGATTTTAGTTTTAGTCCATCAAGTGCCTCAACATGCTTTTAGGGTTCTGCAAAGATGTTGGGCTCATGTTGGGCCCAGACTGAGCAACCTATTGCCAATCGAACCATTAGCTTATTCAAGGGCTAGACTAAAGCCATTTGTTTTAAATAATTAACAAGTCTCTTGTAAGCCTTTTAAAGAAACGTTAATTAGTTAAAGACCTTTTAAGTAGAACGAAATTAAGGTGCCATGATGAATAAAATTGAATATTGCATGGCCCTCATTTAATCAATCGTGTATCGATCCTTAGAATCTGAGGCGTGCCATTCAGAAAAATTCCATAGCCCACGCAAATTTGAAAACCCGCAATTGCTTTAGGCGCGTTAGTTAAAAATTTACCTTCCTAAATTTGGGTGCGCATTTATGTGACCTAAATCTAAATCTCAACAATATTAAAATATATCAAAGACCGCGGGTGCATTTATGTGGTCCAAGACACATTTTAACAACGTTGAAATCTTCTTAAAATTAAATAAAAACGGTTAAAAAGTTAAAATTTGCATATAGTATCAAAATGTATTAATATCAGATAATTAAGACGAATATAACAGTTGAGTGACCGTGCTAGAACCATGGAATTCGGGAATGCCTAGCACCTTCTCCCGGGTTAACAAAATTCCTTACCTGGATTTCTAGCTCGCGAAATGTATTATAGAGTCAAACTTTCCTCGATTAGGGATTTTAAAATGGTGACTTGGGACACAATTAATTATCCAAGTGGCGACTCTGGAATCTTTAAATAGATAAATCCCGTTTTTATTGTCCTTTAATGTGAAAAAATCCCTTATCTACACCCTTCCCGGGATGTAATGAAAAAAGGGAAGTGTGACAGCTCTAGCGACTCTGCTGGGGACCGAACCCAGAATCTCTATTTCAGGGTTCAAGAATTCGAGCTTAGATAATTGTTGTATTTGGCTTTGTTTATTATCAAAATTTATTACATGTTTGGGGTTGATGTGCTAAATGTTGCTTTTACCTCTTTGATATTATTTGAATTGTTTGTATGAACTGCTATGAAATCCCTCTCCTGTGTTCGGAGATGTGCTCGCTGGTCGAGACTCCCTATTCAATTAGTGTCATACCTTGGAATAAGACAGAGGCTCGGACAAGTTACAAAGTCGGATGGATTTTGGTTCTCGGTACGTAGCCCCCTCCTTGACTTTATTTGTCCGCTCGGGTACACAATCTATAATATATACCCAGGTTTTGAACCTAGAATAACTTAACCTCATGTCGTGTCCTTAGTAGGAATGGCTATTTGCATCATTCATTTGACTTAGGGGACTCAACACACGGGTTGGGTCCGTCTAGGAAAGGTGCACCCAAAATAATAGACCATCTTGATGCATCTCTTGTGTTACTTGTGCATTTATTCTGGATTTGCATGCCAACCGGCTTTTGAAAAAAAAGAGGAGAATTTGACAAAGAAAATAACAGTGTGAGGGATGAGGAAGGTAATTATTTATTTCAAATACCGATACTGAAATTCTGCCGAAATTTTGAAAAGAACAAGAAAAGGATGTAGATTTCGAGAAAAAAGAAAAAAAACCTAAAAAAAGAAAAAAGAAGCTGGATTTTAATTCTGTCGAAATTGCCCGAACTACACCAGTTTAATTCTCACAGGGCCAGAGATACGTAGGCAACCTCCATCGGGCCCAACTTCATTTTTTGCAAAAGAGCCTCAAAGAACCAAATTTTGTTTGTGATAAATAAATAAGGCAGTTCTTGTCAAAAATATCTGAGTGTCCCAAAAAGGGCGCCGGGAGGATGCTTTTGCAAGAATAGCCGCCCTGGATTCTATTTCGAATTTTGGTCGGTAGCAAGCACAGCCTTAAAATCTTCCCCGAGAAGTGTTGAAAGGTTGTATTTGCAAAGCCGGACCCATACTCTTGAAATTAAAATTAGCAAAAAACTATATATATCAACCTTATTTTAAGTTAATTGAATCATGATTTTTGCTTAATCACCATAATAAATGTGCAAAATGAGTATGAATCAAAATTTGCCAGTAACAGTCATAAACAAGGTCCCTTTAGAGCTGCACAGGTGGTAGAATGATCTAAGTTAATCTGGGCAAAACAAGGTCAATGCGCACTTGGGAGGACTCACCGGGTTGTTGAAGATTAATTCTAGAGGGGATATCATAAAGGCGTTGGTTACATTCTGGGACCCGGCCCACAACATATTTCATTTCCCGGACTTTGAACTCACCCTAACCCAGAAAGAAATATCCGGATATATTGGGGGGCCCAAAATCCCTCTAAGACACCAGTATTTGATTGCACCAAGGGTCATCGTTGTACATAAATTCTTGGATTCACTAAAGATAAGCAGGGGGTTCACAATCCAGATCTGTCAGCCGTTTTTGTACTCCACAGTTTATATACCAGAGGTATGGGCATATAGGGGGTTTAACGACCCGGAAAATAAAATTTGTAACAAGGGAAACCGGCTCAAATGGGAAGAACATAGGTGTTTCGCATTTATGGTATTCTTCTTGGGCCTTTTGGTGTTCCTACGGAAAGATGGGAATATTTATATACGAATAGCAGGGGTTGTCAGTAGCTTTCTCACTCATGCCAAGAGCACCCTCGCACCCATGATATTATCTGAAATCTTCCGTGCCTTCACAGCCTGTAAAGCTGGGGGAGATTTCTTTGACGGATGTAACTTGCTGTTACAGATGTGGATGGTTAAACACTAGTGCCATCGACATTAATTCATGAGTTATAGGTCATCGAAAAGAGCTCCATAGAGGAATTTTATACCAGAATCGATGTGTTTAGATTACCAGAGGGGTTCACAGAATGGGTATCATATCTCTGTACCATAAGTGCAAGTCAAATAGAGTGGACGTACCGGTGGCTCCCCATTGATGAAATCATATATATGCCAGCTACCAGGCCTCATTTCCTTTTGATGGGTCTCCAGGGCATCCAACTGTCCGCTTCGTACCAGGTGTTGAGGCAGTTAGGGAGGTGCCAAATGGTTCCCAGGGATGAAGACATTTGTCGCCATGTGGTCGAGATTGGTCCTAATGGTTAGTTTCACGAAGAAGCAGTCTGCCAGATTTGGAGCGCGTGCCATTACTTGATGGCGAACACTCTAGTACAAGACTTTTCTAAAGGCGAGGTTGCACCAGGGTATCTGGAATGGTATAAAAAGGAAGTGGAGTTTGGAAGACCGGCCAAAACACCACATCCTTAGGAATTTGCTGAGGCGTCACAAGAACAATGGAATTGGTTAACCAAGGAGAACGAATACAGTGCCACATAGGGAAATTGGAAAAACAAGTCAAAGACCTTCAATTTGAGAATGGTTTGCAAGCCGCGATAGACGAGGGGGAAAAGAAAACACTAACCAAAGAAAACGAATCTTTGCGAGCCCAAATTCAGCAAATGAAAATAGTCGTAGTGAATCCTACCAGAAGTGCGAAGGACGAAAAGCTCATAGACAATCTAAGGAAAAACGTAGGAGAATACAGTTTTGACCTAAACAAAAAAGAGGGTGAGCTCTCAAGAGCCCGAAGGCAATTGGCCAAAAATGTAGAAGAACGGGCACGGATGATTGAACAATTGAAAGAAAGGTATGACAACGAGGTTGCGGGGTTGAAGAACAGGGTCATCATGGTAGAAAACAAAATGGTTAAGCAGACAAAAGACTTCAAGGCTGAAAGAGAACATTGTTACACATTTATAGCACGACTGGAGAGAGATTTGCAACAATTTCAAGAACTGGATGGTGTAGCCGAACAAAATTTGGAGGCCCGGGCCCATCAGATTGGGAAATTGTTGCAATAAAAAGTGTTATAAGGGAGAGGGTACGGAAGATCGTTGATTACATCATCATAAAGTGTAGCAACAATGAAGATATGATAAGATCCATATTTTTTGCCACCGCAATGACCTTCGTTCGTCAAGTCATGGAAGACATCCACCACCTCCAAGGGGATTTAGCACACAGGCCTGCGGCGAGATTGAATGATGCCTCACAGGCCGCTGGATCATTAGAGGCCTTAATGATTTTACTCAAGTTTGTTAGTCCATTGCGAAGTCTGTATTTTCTGCTATATACGTCTGTAGTTGTCAAGTTAGTTGTTTTCATTTTTCTGTCAGAGTCTGTTGGTTTTGTTTGAGTCGGAATCTGTTGATTTCGTTTTTTCCAAGAGCTTTTAGTGGTTGTAATCAAGTGTTTTACTTAATGAAATTAAAATTTTCAAAATATTTTCTGTACTTATCTGCTAGAACTACGCTCAATTTGATTCATGCGGGGTCATAATACGTAGTCAATCTCCGTAGGATTCGACCATAACCAACTAGGAAAAGGGGAAAAAGAAAATAAAATCATGAGAGAAACAATGGTAAAATAAGGAAGAGAATAATAAAACAAAAGAAGGTAGGCGAAAACTAGCTAAACAAAAGAAAGGGGGAGAAGAAAAAGAAAACAAGAGAGAAAAGGAAAGTGGCATAGGATAAAAGTCGGGATGACACAAGGTGCCAATCCATGTGCATAATAGAAACAGGTAACTGCTTAGGTAAATTCATCCCCGAATATGCGGCTACCTATATGTTAAAACCAAACCGCTAACAAGTTGTGGTGTTGTCTATTCAGACGGGTGGTTAGTTTTGCAGCATTCTAGCAACCCACCCCTATAACACTCGATCCAAAAGCAAGCTGACTATTGCCAATCAAGAATCTGATGCAAGTATCGTTGATCCCTCAAAAGAGGTGGAAGAGTTGGATGTCAACTCAATAAAAGAAGAGATGTACAAACTAAAGCATCAGATTGCTGAAATGTATCAGGCATGGGTAAGAGGGCAACCACCACAAACTTATCTTGCTAACTCAACCTTCATCCCACCATTAGCCTAGTCACATGACCACCCTGCCACTGATCCACCCCCAAGCTTCCCCATCTACAAAAAATATCAGGGCACAACTTCCCAGACACCCCAGCACCACCATCCAAACTGTTCCCCACCCCCTCAACCAATTACTCCTATCTTTGTGGCACCTCCTCCCACCGCACTCCACAGATCATCCAGTGAACCTTTGCTCCAAGCTCATGAAAACCAGTATTACACACCAGAACCCACTTTCAAAGCCCCTGAACCCTACTCTCATGCTCCCCGTTTTGAAATCCCTGCAGACGCTGAAAAACTAGCCGTAAATCCCGAGCACGAGGAGGTGCTCAAGAAAGTCAAAAGTCTAGAGCAATCATTTAGAGATATGCGAAGGTTGGGAGGCCAAGTGAGCATGGCATACAAAGACTATGTTTGTTCCTAGATGTTCAATTATCTTCGGGCTTTAAGATGCCCAAGTTAGACTTATACGACGGGAATGGCGATCCAGTAGCACACCTAAGGGGTTTCTGCAGCAAGATGAGAGGGGCAAGTGGGAAGGATGAATTACTGATGGCATACTTTAGTCAATGTTTAAGTGGTTCATCGTTAGAATAGTACACCCAACAGGATCATGCTCGATGGTTCACAGGGATGACCTAGCACAAGTATTCACCTGTCATTTTTATTACAATCTTGAAATTATTCCGGATCACTTGTCTTTGATGAAACTGGAAAAAAAGCACAACGAGAGCTTTAAAGAGTATTATTTCCGTTGGAGGAAGCAGGCAGCAAGGGTCGACCCACCAATGAAGGAACGCGAAATTTGTATATTACTTTTTGTAAGCATTGAAGCCTACATATTATGGTCACTTGGTATCGGCTGTGGGTAAATCCTTTAATGAGGTTGTAAAGATGGGGAGCATGGTAGAAGAGGGACTCAAATCTAACAAGATCATGAGTTATTCAGCAATCAAAGCAATCACCGAGGCTATCCAAAGTGCGACCGGGGGAGCAATCGGAAAGAAGAAGGAGGAGGAGGTAGCGACAACTGAAACTCAGGGACTTGGTTCGGGCCTCAGGGTCCATCCCATTACATCCAGCCCCGATATCATAATCAAACCTATCCACACACTCTATATATCCCACCACAACAGTACTACACACCTCCTGACCCTATTGTTTCGTCCATCATGCACAAATATATACTCAACCTCTCACCAATGCATAATGGAGTGCGCCAACCCCAAAAAATGACTACCCAGCTCCACATAATAACTATCCTCCAAGAGCCTACCAACACCCCTCGTGACCAGCTTTCCAGGCCAACCAAGCCTTAATAATGAGAGAATGCAGAATAAGAATACTTTCACTCCATTGGGAGAATCATATACCAGCTTATTCCACAGGTTGATACAGGTAGATATGTTGAGGCCGATTGAAGCGAAATTGCCAAATCCTCCTCAGACAAATCTAGACTATTCTATCAGTTGTGAGTATTGTTCGAGTGCCCCGAGGCATGACACAGAGAAATGTTGGCATCTAAAGAGTGATATTCAAGAATTTATCAATTCACATCGGAGTAAGGTGCAAGCTTCGAAAGCACCCAATATTAATCAAAACCTGCTTCCTGCTCATCAAGAGACAAATATGATTTAGATAGTGCACAAAGAGGGAGAGCCCAAAAAGCCTTCGCAAACCGCCATGATGATCCGAGCTAGTCAGCGAAAGACATTTGAGAATTGAACAAGCAAGATTTCAACGCTTAAGTTGACTGGAGAAAGCAGTGAGCCTTTTGTTATAGTCAAGAAGGAATCCCTGAAAGACGGGATTGTGAGATAAGAAAACACAAAAGTGGTTGTACCAGGGGTGGAAAGCAAGCTTATAGTTGTCGTGGAAGGCGCTCGCACAAAGCCTGTCATTATCAAACTTGTAACTCAGCTACCAATGATCAACAGCAAGGTCGTACCTTGGAATTATGACCGAGTAACAGTGACTTACAAAGGGAAAGAGGTTAAAGAAAAAGTTTGTGAGACCCATGGATTGACCCGATCGGGGAGGTGCTTTGCCCCTGAGGAATTAAGAAAATCCAAACCAACCAAGGATAACTCAGTGCTGGTGAAGAAAACTGTGAGTGAAGAGGAAGTAGAAGAGTTTATGAAGAAGATGAAATGCAAGATTATTCTATTATGGAACAACTGAGAAAGACGTTTACTCAGATCTTGTTGATTCATTCGAACGAGCACCGTCGGGCGTTGATGAAGATACTAAACGAGTCCCACGTTCCTGATAAAATCACAATCAATCACTTGGAGAAGATAGCCAACAAGATTTTTGAGGTGAACAGAGTCATTTTGTTCGATAATGAATTGCCCCTAGAAGGCACCGAGCATAATAGAGCACTCTATCTTACGGTATAGTGCGAAGATTCTGTAGTTACTCGAGTGTTGGTTGATATCGGTTCAAGCGTGAATATTTGTCCTCTTTCCACATTGGAAAAGTTGAAGATGGATGAAGCAAGAATCTAAAGAACAATATTTTTGTGCGAGGTTTTGATGGTGGGGGAAAAGATTCGGTCAGCAATATAGCGCTCGAACTGACAATCGGGCGGGTTGATTTTACCATGGAATTCTAAGTGCTGGATGTGGTTATTTCCTACAACCTGCTGTTGAGACGGCCCTAGATCCATGTTGCTAGACTAGTCCCTTCTACTTTGCATCAGATGGTGAAATTTAAATGGGATTGACAAGAAATAGTTGTGCACAGCGAGGACCATATGTATGCTCACAGTGATGCTATTGTGCCACTCATCGAGACGGATGATGAGAAGGGGCCCTGGGTGTATTAGGTTCATGACAGGATATTTGTGAGAAGAGTTCTAGAAGAGGGGGTGTGTTCCAACGCCAAAGCTAGCCGCTGCATCAGTCATGGTTGCCGTTGAGATATTGAAGAATGGGTTTGTTCCAGGAAAGGGTTTGGGGGCGTCAGTTCAGGGTATCGTACAACCAATATCTCTCCCCAAAAACATAAAAACCTTTAGTTTGGGGTTCAAGCCCACAATTGTAGAAATCAAGAGAACCAGAAGAATGAAGCAGAAAGCATGGGTCATCCCCAAGCCCGTGCCGCATCTCTTCAAATCATTTGTGATGCCTGACACCAAGAAGTTCTCGATAATGATAAGTCCCAGTCTTATGGTCGGTCCAAATAAAGAATTGCTTGAAAAGTTTGAAAGGTTAGTTGAAGATGTGAATGTGGTGGAAGCAAGAGAGGGCTCCAGTAAAGCAGATGTGCAATTTTCCGGGCCCTGTGCAAAAGTCAACAACTGGGAAGCTACTCCTCTCTCGACTAAGAAGTAGTTGTGGTAGTTTGCTTTGATTTTTCTTTCGATTTCTCTGGACTATTCTAGGGTTGTAATTCAAAGTCTATGTTCCGTCCATTTGGATTTTTAACTTTCCATTTTAAATGAAATGCAATTTCCTTTTCGTTAGTGCTAATAGTTATCATTTTTCTTTGCTTTTCTTTTCCTTCTTGTACAGTTATTTTTATACTGGCTCCAATGATGACATGCATATGTAATCTTCGGCCAGTCTTGAAAGCCGGTCCAATTCAGAAGTAATATTTCAAGAGGTAAAATATGAGGATGAACCAGAATATGATGAGGAAAGGGCGTTTGAGAAAATTAGTAAGAGTTAAGCCACTTGGAGGAAAAACCCAAGCCAAACCTGAGCGATACAGAAGCAGTCAATTTAGGGGACTCGGATAATATGAGACAAACTAAAATAAGTGTCCATCTTGAGTTGCAGCTTAGGGAAGAATAATCAAAGCGTTGTTTCAATACAAAGATGTTTTTGCATGGTCCTACGATTATATGCAAGGGTTAAGCACTGACCTGGTGGTTCACAAATTGTCCACAGACCCGGCCTGCCCGCCTGTCAAACAAAGGTTTAGGAAGTTTAAAACTAACATGAGCGTAAAGATCAAAGAGGAAGTTACCAAGCAGTTTGAGTTAAAGATTATTCGAGTCTCACAATATCCAACCTGGTTAGCCAATTTCATGCATGTGCCATAAAAGTATGGTAAAACTAGGGTGTGTGTTGATTATCCTGACCTCAACAAAGCAAGTCCAAAGGACAACTTCCCACTGCCGAACATCCACATATTGATTGACAATTGCACAAAATATGAGTTTGGTTCTTTCATAGATTGTTACGCATGCTATCACTAGATTCTAATGGATGAGGAGGGTGGGAGAACACAAATTTCATCACACCTTAGGGAACATATTGTTACAAGGTCATGCCCTTCGGTCTGAAGAATGTCGGGGAAACCTATATGAGGGCAATGACAACCATATTCCATGATATGATAAATAAGGAGATTGAGGTCTATGTGGATGATGTAATTGTGAAATCCAGGAAGCAGTCCGACCATGTCAGAGATATGAGAAAATTCTTTCAGAGGATATGCAGGTACAATCTCAAGCTCAATCCTGCGAAGTGAGCAATTGGTGTGCCATTAAGGAAGTTGCTAGTATTCATAGTCAGCCACCGAGGCATTGAGCTAGATCCATCAAAGATCAAAGCCATACCAGAATTGTCGCCTCTAAGGAACAAACTGAGGTGATGAGTCTGTTAGGGAGATTGAATTATATCAGTAGATTTGTTGCTCAGCTTATGACAACTTGTGAGCCTATCTTTAAGCTATTGAAAAAAGGATGTTGTGGTCTAGTGGACGGAGGAATGCTAGAAGGCTTTTGATAAAATAAAAGGATAATTGTCGAACCCACCGGTATTGGTCCCATCGGAACTAGGGAGGCCTTTGATCCTGTATCTGATAGTCTTGGACAACTCATTCGGATGTGTGTTGGGTCAGCACGATGTCACTGAAAGCAAGGAACAGGCCATGTATTACCTCACCAAGAAGTTCATAGCTTATGAGGTAAGTATACTCATCTGGAAAGGACGTGTTATGCCCTAACTTGGGTAGCATAGAAGTTGAAACACTACCTGTCGTTGTATACTACTTAACTCATCTCACATCTGGACCCATTGACGTACATATTCCAAAAGCATATGCCTATGGGGAGGCCTTGCAAACTGGCAGATGCTGCTCACTGAGTTTGACATTGTCTGTGTGATTAGGACTGCAATGAAAGCGTAGGCATTGGCTAATCATCTGGCTGAGAATCAGGTGGACAAAGAATACGAACCTTTAAATACATACTTCACGGATGAAGAGGTGATGTATATTTATGAAGTGGAACAGGGCGAGAAGCCAGGATGGAAACTATTCTTCAATGGGGCCGCCAACATGAAAGGCGTCGAGATAGGAGCAGTACTCATTTTTTAAAAAGGGCATCTTTACCCCGTTACTGCTCAGCTCCGCTTCTATTGCACTAACAATATGGTAGAATATGAGGCATGCATTTTGGGTCTCAGGTTAGCTGCAGACAAAGGTGTCCGAGAAGTCTTCGTCTTGGGGGACTCAGACTTTCTGGTGTACCGAATTCAAGGGGAATGGGAAATACGAGATTTGAAGCTCATACCATACCGGTAATGTTTGTATGACCTTTGTCAATGATTCTGGTCAGTAAAGGTTAGGCATATCCCAAGAATCCATAACGAGGTTGCTGACGCCCTGGCTACTTTAGCATTGATGTTACATCATCCAGATAGGGCGTATGTTAACCCGTTGTATATCCAAGTCCATGACCAACATGCATACTGTAACATGGTGGAAGAGGAGCTTGATGGTGAGCGTTGGTTTCACGACATCAAAGAATACATTAAGATGGGTGTGTACCCAGTACAAGCCACAAGTGATCAAAAGAGAACAATTCATCGCTTACTAGCGGGTTTTTCTTCAGTGGAGGGGTACTATACAAAAGAATACCATATCTTGGGTTATCAAGATACATAGATGTTAGACATGCCATGACTATCATGAATGAGGTACATTCCGAAGTTTGCGGACCTCATATGGGCGGGTATGTTTTGGCAAAGAAGATTCTCTGGGCAGGTATTATTGGCTCACCATGGAGCGAGATTGTATCAGTTTCGTGCACAAATGTCATCAATGCCAGGTGCATGGAGATTTGATTCACTCCCTGCCGTCTGAATTACATACAATGTCTGTACCATGGCCCTTCGTTGCTTGGGGCATGGATATCATCGGGCCCATCGAGCCAGCAGCAACCAATGGGCACAGGTTTATCCTGGTGGCTATTGATTATTTCACCAAATAGGTTGAAGCTAAAACTTTCAAGTCAGTGACCAAGAAAGTCGTGGTCGACTGTATGTATTCAAATATCATTTGTCGGTTCGGAACCCCGAAGATAATCATCACCGACAATTGAGAAAATCTCAATAGTCATTTGTGAAAGAGGTATGTTAGTAGTTTAAGATTACACATCGCAATTCCACTCCACACCGCCCCAAGGCAAACGGAGCAGTTGAGGCAGCCAACAAGAACATAAAGAAGATACTTCAAAAAATGGTGGAAGGGTCTAGGAAATGGCATGAGAAGCTATCCTTCACATTGTTAGGCTATTGCACTACTATTCGCACTTCAGTAGGGGCAACTCCATCTTTGTTGATGTATGGTACAGAAGCAGTAATACCGGCAGAAATTGAAATTCCATCCCTTCGGATTGTCGCCGAGGCAGAAATTGATGATTAGGAGTGGTTCAAAACCCATCTGGAGCAATTGAGTCTGATTGATGAGAAAATATTAGCAACAGTATGCCACGGCCAGTTGTATCAACAAAGAATTTCCAGAGCATATAACAAGAAGGTGCGCCCAAGAAGGTTTGAAGTGGGTCAGTTGGTATTGAAGTGCATCCTCCATCACCAGGCGGAGGCAAAGGGCAAGTTTGCCCCAAATTGGCAATGTCGTTCATCGTGTCAAGAGTGTTGTCCAATGGGACATTGTGTCTAACAGAGGTGTAAGGCAAATGCATAGAAATGGCCATCAATTCTGATGCAGTTAAGAGATACTATGTTTGATTTTCTTTGATCAAATCATATTTTTTGTACTTGGATTGTTCTGGAGATTCGAATGACGAAGACATTTTATTCTGCTATATAAACACTTTGTTCCTTGTTAACCCTTTCGAGCTTTAATTATTTTCTTTCATACCCCTCTCTCGGAATTAGAAACAAAAACGCAAGCGTGAGAAATTAGTCAAGGAAAAATAAAGAAAGGGAAAAGGGTCGGAACTGCCCCTAACACATTGACTCCAGTTTAAAAATGCCCTCCGTTAGCCTATTTTGAAAAAAATTCCCCTGCCGTTAAAATTTTGGCATATATGTGCCTCTAAGTCTAACAACTGATTGTACTTATATCTAAAATGGTAGGGGCATTTTTTTCAAAATAGGTTAACGGTAGGGGCATTTTTAAACTGGAGTCAATACGTTAGGGGCACAAATATGTCAGGTTAACGGTATGGGCATTTTTACACTGGAGTCAATACATTAGGGGCACAAATATGCCAGAATTTTAACGGTAGGGGCATTTTTTCAAAATAGTTTAAGGGAGGGCATTTTTAAAATGGTGCCAATACATTAGGGGCAGTTCCGACCCTTTTTCGATAAAGGAAAAAAGAATAAGAAAGAAACAAAGAAGAAAAAAAAAGAAAAAGAAAACAAAGAAAAGAAAAGAAAAGAAAAGAAACAAACACAAACAGCAAAACAGTAAAAGGAAAAAGAAAGAAACAAAAGAAAAGAATGAGAAGAAAGAGAAAAGAGAAAATCACAAAAAAAAACAAAGCAATTCTTGTTACATGAACTACGTTTGACCTGATTCTTTTTAAGGATACGTAGGAAGCCTCACAGTTCAGTCTCATCAAATAAAAAAATCCAAAAGTCCCCAAGCAAGAAACTGGGGCAGAAGCTGTGGTTATGGTAAGAAATCGGATTCTGAAAGTTTTAATTTCAAACCCATTTGGATTGTTTAAGCCCTAATGCCCTTTCTTTCTAACCCTATCCAAAAGTCTGAATTATAGTCCAAAGAAAGACCTTCTGATCAGTCTATAAGAAATGCCAAGTCAAGCAAGAAGAGGTGATTCATACCCAGGCAAACACTCTAGTTCGAGCAAGAAAAGATGAAAATGAGAGGGTCTTATTGGTGAAAACCCTCACTTGCATCGTAAGGCGACATAAGTTGAGAGAAAATCAAAATGAGAGTCTTATTGGTGAAAACCCTCACGGGCACCACAAGGTGATGGGAGCTGAGAGAAATGAAATATGAGAGAGTCGTATTGGTGAAAATCTCACAAGCACCTTAAGGCGAAGGCAAGTCGAGAAATGAACAATTGAAAAAGGTCTGTTGGTGAAAATCTGTTCATAACACCAAAGGATGAGCATGGTCAGGGTTTGGTTAAAGAAATTAGGTTAACGAAGGTCACAACAACAAAGCATGGCAACTAAAAGCCGATCGTTTGGATAGACTGGGTCGACTAAGCCGAAGTGCAGGTCATGATCATTGGAACCAGCTGTTCCCATCACAGATAAGTCTCTTTTCTTCCCCCTTCAAAAGTCACCCAATTTTGAATTCATTTGTTCTAAAAACAACTCAGGGTCATTGCATTTCATTTTCTTTTGGGTATCCATTCCTCTAAGATGTTTTCAAGGCCAATTTTTTTAAGCAACCAGGAGAGATAAGCTTACTACCAACTCCCAAATGGCAAAGCACATCGCGGCTAAAACATAACAAAGGTAGCAGAAGTTAAAATGGGGTATGAAGAATCATTAAAAGTTTCGTCAGTGATATGATTCGGTAATATCAAGAAAGATGCAAAGATTCTGGTAAGAGGGTAAGGAAGCTAGCACAATGTTGAGGTAGAAAACACTCGGTTCATCTAAGGCCGTAAGGTTCAAGGGTCGGCCAACAAATCAGGTGGCTCATAGTCAGTTCGGGAAAGTTGGCCGCAACGGAGAATAACAGCGGGAGGCCATTTTTCAGCAAGAATGCCGCGAGCTAACCACCACATTTCAAACTGATAAGATTTTCTTTGATTGATACTGGGGCAAGAAATTCCGAATGTCTCGAGGAAGTCCTCCATAGGAGAAATCAAGCACCTAGAAGGTATGACTGTGAACTTCATGACCCTTTTGGAAAATGGGATCTAGTTAAAGCTCAAAATAATCGAGAATAGCAAAGAAGCAAAAATGGACTTAAAAGTCTACGTGTTGAAATAGGATTCAGCTTCAGAACCCTCCTTGAAAATGAGACTCAACTTAAAATTCAGACAACCACATGTAACATAATCTGGCATAAATGTTCTCCCAATGAATGCAAAAGATAGGACTCACATAGGAGTCATCACGACCCTCCTGGATAATGAGATGTAGCTTTAATTACTGGTCCCCTACAGATATAACTTAGATTTAAAATTTGCTTTTTATTAAGAATTGTCAGGACACTCTTGAATAATGGGGCTTACTTTTATAATTTCCATTAAAACAAGATTTGGCGTAAGTTCTGTCATAGGGAAGCAAGATAAGATTCGATTTTGATTTTTTAGGACACTCCTGGATAATGGGATGCAACTTTAATACTTTCTTAGATAGTTAGATTTAGTGGGAGTCACACCCTTAGAAAGCAAAATTCAACTTTAAAACTATCAATTTAACTAAGATTTGTCAGGACCCTCCTGGATAATGGGATCTAGCTTTCAAATTCTTAGAATATTTGGGAACAGGATTCAGTTTAACACTAACATATATACCCGACCATCAAACTGGGGAAGAAAATTTTCTTTGTTTTCTCTATTTTGTTAAAATCAGACAGCCACCTGGAGAACAAGGAAATATAGTTCAAGTTTTTGGAAATCAGGCACCCACCTGGAAAACAAGGGAATACAGTTCAAGTTTTTGGCAATCGGGCGCCCACCTGGAGAACAAGGAAATACAATTCAAGTTTTGGTAATCAGGCGCCCACCTGGAGAACAAGGGAATACAATTCAAGTTTGGCAATCAGGCGCCCACCTAGAAAACAAGGGAATACAATTCAAGTTTTTGGCAATCAAGCGCCCACCTGGAGAACAAGGGAATATAGTTTGAGTTTTGGCAATCAGGCACCCACCTAGGGAATAATGGAATATAGTTCAAATTTTTGGCAATCAGGCA
Source organism: Nicotiana benthamiana (assembly GCA_034376525.1). NCBI lineage: Eukaryota > Viridiplantae > Streptophyta > Magnoliopsida > Solanales > Solanaceae > Nicotiana > Nicotiana benthamiana. The sequence goes on from CM067326.1 coordinate 46,362,264, forward strand.
CCCACCTTGAGAACAAGGGAATACAATTCAAGTTTAGGCAATCAGGAGCCTACCTGGAGAAAAAGGAAATACAATTCAAGTTTTGGCAATTAGGTTCCCACCTAGAGAATAAGGGAATAAAATTTAAGTTTTGGCAATCAGGTGCCCACCTGGAGATTAAGGAAATACAACTCAAGTTTTGGCAATCAGGTGCCCACCTGGAGATTAAGGGAATACAACTCAAGTTTTAGCAATCAGGAGCCCCCTGGAGAATAAGGGAATACCATTCAAGTTTTAGCAATCAGAAGCCCGCTGGAGAATAAGGGAATATAATTCAAGCTTTGACAATTAGGAGACCACCTGGAGAATAAGGGAATAGAGTTCAAGGCATTGGCAATCACGAGCCCACCTAGAGAATAAAGGAATACAATCCAAATTTTAGCAATCAAGAGCCTACCTGGTGAACGAGGGAATACAATTCAAGTTTTTATTTTTTGTACAGGCACCTACTTGGAAAATAAGGGAATACAGTTTGAGTTCTTGGCAATTGGGCACCTACTTGGAAAACAAGGGAATACAGTTTGAGTTTTTGGCAATCAGGCGCCCACCTGGAAAACAAGGGAATACAATTCAAGTTTTTTTGCAATCAGGCACCCACCTAGAGAACAAGGGAATACAATTCAAGTTTGGCAATCAGGCGCCCACCTGGAAAACAAGGGAATACAATTCAAGTTTTTGGAAATCACGCGCCCACCTGGAGAACAAGGGAATATAGTTCAAGTTTTGGTAATCAGGCGCCCACCTGGAGAATAAGGGAATATAATTCAAGTTCCTTTCGTTGGAATACAATTCGAGATGAAAATTTTCAAGAAACTTATTTTCTTCCGAGAAATAGATTCAGAATTAAGGTACGGAATGAGAAATATGAAAATAAGAGCTTCCGTTCGTAAAATTTGTGAAAAATGTCGACTAATTTTTGGCAATCAGGCGCCCACATGGAGAACAAGATAATATATTTCAAATTTTTGGGAATTAGACGCCTGCCTGGAAAACAAGGGAATACAATTCAAGTGTTGGCAATCAGGCGCCCACATGGAGAACAAGATAATATATTTCAAATTTTTGGGAATTAGACGCCCGCCTGGAAAACAAGGGAATACAGTTCAAGCTTTTCATAATCAGGTGCCCACCTAGAGAATAAGGGAATACAGTTCAAGTTATTTGTAATCAGGCACCTACTTGTATAATAAGGAAACACATGTCAAGTTTTTGTTAATCAGGTGCCCACCTGGAGAACAAGGGAGTACAATTCAAGTTTTTTGTAATGAGGCACCCACCTGGAGAACAAGGGAATACAATTCAAGTTTTTGCAATCAGTCTCCTACCTGGAGAACAAGGGAATACAATTCAAGTTTTGGTAATCAGGAGCCTACCTGAAGAACAAGGGAATACAATTCAAGTCCTTGCAACCAGGTGCCCACCTGGAAAATAAGGGAATATAGTTCAAGTTTAGAAATCGGGCACCCACTTGGAGAACAAGAAAATATAGTTCAAGTTTGGAAATCAGGCACCCACCTGGAGAACAAGGAAATAAAATTGAAGTTCAGCAATCAGGTATCCACCTAGAAAAGGGGAAACATAGCAACCAGGCAACAAGGAGTTTCACAAGAAGAATACAAGTCAACTAGGCAACAAGGATCGAGAGCAAGTTTGAAGACATAAATAGGTTGTTATGTAACCCATATATCGTAGCTTAGTCTAATTTCATTTCATTTGGACACGGTGTAATAAGGGGATCTAACAAGCAGTGGCAGCAGCAACAGCAACAGTGAGATCACAGTTTCACGGTAATCCTAGCTACCAAACACTTCTAACTACATTGACCTGATTCCTTTTTAGCCAAGGATATGTAGGCAACCTCCGAAGCAGGGGTGCGGTCAATCTTTCAAAAATGCTTCCCACGGAGTATTCAAACAGGCAAAAATCGCTCGTATCCGCTCACTTATCTTTGCACGAAAACTCTTCATGTTTCCTGGAAAAGAGGGGTAACTGTGAGCATATGATTTTTGTCCTATATAAAATACTCCCATAAATTCAAAACAAACATGAATTTTTCTCAATATTTTCAAATTTGTAGATTTTTGTAGGTAATTGTTGCATTTGTTTGCGCATTTCTATTTTTGTTTAATTAATGGAAAAACACAAAAATATGTGCATATGCATTTAGGAGTCGATTTCACATGTTAAGAATTAATTAGTCATTAATTTAATTAAAGGGAGAAAGTCTCAAAAAATAGTTTATTTTAGTTTTAGTTTTGAATTTAGTGTAGTTTTTCCGTTAATTTGGTCTAATTAATAATAGTAATTAGGAGTTAATTGTTTTGAAAATTTTCATTTAAGTTTTATTTTAGTTTTGAAAAGAAAGAAAAAAGAGAAGAGAGAATTGTGAGAATTTGTTGTAAATTAAAAAAAAAGAGAGAAGAGAAATGAAGTGTTGGGCCGTTCTTCAAAATCCAAAAATACTGGCCCAATATTCCACCAGAACCCAGCCCAAACCTGTGTCTGACCCGGTCCAGATCCCCCCTTGATGCCAAACAACACCATTTGGCATCATTAAATCCCAACCGTCGAGGATCTTTGATCCAACGGCTTAGAAGTTAGGTCTTGGAAGTATATAAATGTCCAAACACACTCCCCCACGCCGTCTCTCATCTCCCTCACCCTCAGAGAACCCTCCACCATCTCCGCCGCACGCTGCCACCGTAAATCGCCCCACGGTAGAGGCAGGTCTCTGATGACCACCAAAATTACACTAATGCTTAACCTTCGTCCCCCCATACCCATGCCACCATCCGCCTCCTTCAAACTTTACCAGAAACTACCGAAATCCTCAAACCCTAGGGCGTTGCCCTAAACTCCTCCATCGTGGCTAGCAGCGCCACCACCAATCGACCCTAAATTAACAACAAAGGACCACCATGCCCCCCTTATCTCAAATCCGCGTGACGATTCTCTTAAATTACCATAGAAATACTCAAATATCGGATCAGAGTTAAACCCTAATCCCCAAAGATCTTCGCCAGTGCTTAAATTTTCAGATCAGAATTGAGGGGTCTTGGCTCAACCAAAGCTGTTTTATTGCGATGGATGAAGACTCATGAACCTTTAAGTGGGTTTATCTTGTAAGCCAGCGTCTGATCAGTCAACTGCTTCTCCGCTTCCTTAAGTTTGAATCTCTATCGATAGATTTTTTTTCAGTGAGTTTGAACCTCGCACATCTTTTTTTTGGCTTGTGGTTTAAATGTAGTTTGTTTAGTGTTCTCCCTTCTCTGATTTCTTTTTGGTTTCTTCAAATGGCTTGCTCATCCGATTTTGATTAGGCCTTATTTCCTTAGTCATTAATGGAGATTCGTTTATCTCGCATGTGTTCAAGCAGTTATGAAATTAAGTCTACCATAATTTTGTTTAATCTTATTGGACTATTGTTTTTTCCATCTTTGATTGCATGAAAGGGATTTAATGTTAAAATGTTGTTCAGTTGTTTTTCCATATTTAGATGAATAGAGGCTCCAATTATTGTTCTGTTGATCATTTTTTGTGGCATGCTAGGAATTTAGGGTTCTATTGAGCCAATATCCTGCTTATCTTTCTCTAATTTGTTATTATCATTAGCCTTTAACACTGAATTCTGAAGTTTATCGGAAACTAATTTTTGGTTTAATTGCAAGAATATAAGTGAAAGTTCATGGAAATGAAGGCTGCATTCAAAGCTAATTTCCTTATTTCTTTACTGCTTCCATGCTCTGTAACTGGACTTTAAATATAGATGTTAATTGGGTTTTTATTTTGTTCGAACTTCTGTGATTGACCTGCAAGTAGTACTTAGCACTTGTATTAACCATGGACTGTTATTTGTAGTAGGTAACTGAGATTGTTGCTCCAGGGACTCTTGGAAGTTTTAAATGACAATTGCTTAATGATGGCAAGTCTGCTATGTTGTGGATCTATAATAGGACTTGTGTGTATTCAGGTTGCTAATGCTATCTCTAAAAATATGTATTCAAATAGCCGGAAACAGCATCTCCTAGATTCAGATTAACTAAGTGCCCAGCTTGTATTACTCATCCTCTGTTTCTTTATTTTGTGGTATGCCTAAGCTTTAGTGTTAGTTAGAAAATTAAAGTCTTATTAGTAGTTGAATATATTAGTTTAATACAAGGCCTCATTTTAAACTAGGAGGTTGTGGCATCTGTTCTCTATTTTAGCTTGACACTTTAATTCTGAAAGACTTTGGAGAATGAACTTTGTTCTTATAGGGGAAGGGATTGATTGTTGATGCTTGAATTTTAATACAACTCTCTTGTTTATTATTTCCCTCTACCTTAAATTGTATGAAGTTGTATGTTTTGATGACGGCTTAAAAACCTAAGTTGAGGATGATTGCTTGATTATCGCTTAATCTGGGTTTTTCAAAATGATTATACTAATAGTTATTAAACTGAAAGGCCAACTGGAAGTCTACACGCACTTTGTAGTATCAATATTAATTATCTGCGTGATGTTTCCTGCCTTTGTAGGACTCAATGCTGAGTCCCAGCACCAATTATTTGGATTTCAGTTTTAGTCCATCAACAACCTCAACATGCTTTTAGGGTTCTGCAAAGATGTTGGGCTCATGTTGGGCCGAGACTGGGAAACCTATTGCCAATCGAACCATCAGCTTATTCGAGGGTTAGACTAAACCCATTCTTTTTAAATAATTAACAAGTCTCTTGTAAGCCTTTTAAAGAAACATTAATTAGTTAGAGACCATTTAAGTAGAATGGAATTGGAGTGCCATGCCGAATAAAATTGATAATTGCATGACCCTCATTTAATCAATCGTATATTGATTCTTAGAATTCGAGGCGCGCCATTTAAAAAATTTCCATGGCACTCGCAAATTTGAAAACACGTAATTACTTTAGGCGCATTAGTTAAAAATTTACCTTCCTAAATTTGGGTGCGCATTTATGTGACCCAAATCCAAATCCCAACAATGATAAAATATGTCAAAGACCGTGATGCATTTATGTGACATGGTCCAAGACGTGTTTTAACAATGTTGCAATCTTCTGAAAATTAAATAAAAGCGGTTAAAAAGTTAAAATTTGCATATATGATCAAAATGTATTAAAATCAGATAATTACGCCGAATATAATAGTTGAGCGACCGTGCTAGAACCATGGAATTCAGGAATGCCTAACATCTTCTCCCAGGCTAACAAATTCCTTACCTGAATTTCTGGATCGCAGAGTGCATTACAGAGTCAAACCTTCCTCGATTCGAGATTTTAAACCGGTAACTTGGTAAACTATTAATTATCCCAAGTGACAATTCTGAAATCTTTACATAAATAAATCCCGTTTCGATTGTACTTTAATTGGAAAACTCCCTTAACTACACCCTTCGCGGGATATAGTAAAAAAAAGGATGTGTGACAATAATTACCTTGGTTGGGTCCTCTATTAGAGATCTAACTTAGAAAATAAGAAGGATGTTATGGCAAGCTTATCACTTTATATATTCTAGACCAGCAACGGTGGTAATTAAGGGGTTTATTGGATACTCATCCTTGCAAGTGTTATTTTTCGATTGAGTAAATATTAGTTGGATAAAAAAAATATAACGTGCTATGATATCAATAATATCATACGGATTTTTTCCTACTTCGATCTGCCATACGTGTTGTCGCAATTGACACATGTTATAGAGATTGTCAATACAATCGGCTTAGTTATGTTAAGGCTTTCCCTTTTTTCCTTTTGGCATGATTTATATGACACAAACCAAATAAGCAAATACACAACTTCCAGAAATGACTCTATTCATAGAAATACTACAGATACTTATGTTCTTGATTCTCCATGTATCCATTATTACATCTTCTGTTCATGGACCTCAAAAAATACGTAAAGTTAATTCATGATATTACCTAAAGGAATAATGGTCTTACACATTCCGTGAGATTTAATTGACGTACTTCTCATGCATTACATTCATTTATATATGTACATTTATCCATGACAAGGTGTCGTTATATATATATATATATATATATATATATATATATATATATATATATATATATATATATATATATATATATATATTATTTGTACATGGATATGGGAAAAGGTTAAGGCATTATATAAGCACCACCACCTGATTAGCTGGTATACGTTGATGATGTTTTCTACAGTGGAGAGATGATATAATGAGATGTCCTTATAGGCTTGATGATGTTATGAACACATGTACCTGTGCACGACATGACATTTATACGCATATGCATGGCATTATACATATTAATGATTCACAAAGCTATTCAGATATACATGTTGAGTCTTTTACTTCATTTTTCTCTCATGTCAATTCTTTACTGATTTTCATTCCTTATATACTCGGTACATTATTTGTATTGACATCCCTTTTGCATGGGGATGTTGTGTTCATGCCCGTAGGTCTCGATAGAGAGGATGAGAGTCCTCCAAATATCTACCAACTCAGTAAAAGATGTTAGTATTCTCTATTTGCTTCGGAGTTGCTAATTAGTTAGTATGATTTTGACATATATTGATTGGTATGTCGGGGCCCTATCCTGGCCTTATGGCGTTTATGTACTCTTAGAGGCTTGTAAATATATGTTAGGAATATGAAAGATTGTATGGCCTTATCGGGTTATGTTTAGTGTATAAGTGACTGTTTTGGCCTTACAGGCCCGTACTTCGTATGTATAAGTCAGTATATCATGTTCGGTCATTTTATGTCGAGTGTTCTCTCATGTTTTATTCTTGTTACCTCATACGGACCTTCTGGACCATTTACTCATATTGATGTAGTGATAAAGATATGTTACATTAGTCCCGGTTGAGTTAGGGTATCGGGTGCCCGTCATGGACCATCGATTTGGGTCATAACATCAGAGGTCATAGCCGGCATAATGGCTACCTGTGGGGAGAAATCAGCCAAAATCAAGCTAGAGTTTGACCCTTTCGTACAGACTCTGCTAGTGCAAATTGCATTCCAGCCGATGCGACCCCTTGGCGGAATGTGGACATCGAATCCTTCTCCTTCTTGGAAGCTTGACTACCTGGCACAAAAAAAATCATATGAAATAATGATGACAAGATGGTGGTAAGCTATAACAAAAATGAAAGAGTCGTGGAAATGAGAATCACACTCACTAGTCGAAGGCTTGGGCACGAACAGCTTGTTAAAGGATGCCCAGTCACGAATTCCCACAGTATATGATAAAATGCGAGTTACCTAATCTTTGATATCAAGAACCAAGGGAGGTGGACGCTTACTAACTGAAAGTAGAAAGACATGATCAAGCCAGAAACAAAAAGAGGGGAGATAAATAAAATATATGACAAAGGTAAAAGGCCCTTAGGGTTGAAGTTCCATAGCTCAGCAAACTCAGCTGGGTCCGCCACTACGTGCTCGGTCCTGTCAAAGAAGTAATTGCACCAGAACCGGTAGTTCGCCTTGTCATCCATCCCTGTCACCAATCGTTTAGTTCCATGGTGGTGGAGATGAATCAGCGTGCCTCTGTAGAAACTAGGAGAGAAAAGATGCAGCAGATAACGAATGGAGACTTCGCAGCCAGCCAACCTGCGAACTTTGCCAGCATCAAAGAGGCTTTATATAGGTAAGGGGAAAGTTGTACCGAGCAGATGACATAGAAGCAGTAGAACTCCTCAGCGAATGGGGGAAGAGGAAGAGACTAACCCACCAAAAATGGCCAGGTGTAAAAAGCGCAATACGCAGGCCGATGAACTTGTATCATGTCATTCCCCGCTGAACAATATCGTCGTGAGCAGGAATATATAATTTAGACCGCAAGTCAGATATTTTTTTTGAACTCATGACTGATAGTACCTACTCTGGAGCAGGGGCGGGTTCTTGCGAAATCATTTTTGACCGATGGGTTTCGAGGAACAATCTCCTCCACGGTAAGAAAACGGACGAGCGAAGGCTGATGTTGCACGGTCCAGTTGTGAGGAGTCGCCTAGGATTAGAATAGGAATATTCCATTGAATATTCCCTCAATTGTACTTTTTAGAGTTTCCTAGGAATATTTCGATTGATTTCATTACGAAACATTCTTCTTTATTTACAGGATCCAAGAACATTTTGTTCACTCCCGTTGTCTTTTGTTATATGTTGTAGTTAGAAGAAGGAATCATTCATCTCATCCAACATTTTGGTTACAAATTCATTCTTATTAAATTTAATGATATTTGTCATATTTATTGCATATTTTCCTTCTCAAATTTATTAACAGTCATTGAGCATTAACTTGGCATTGATTGACTTAAATACGATCCAATATCATCAAAGTTGTTGAACTTCAGATATGAAATTTATTACTTTTAACTTGGATACACCCTTGGTCTATTTAATAAATTAGTTTAACAAATAAGTCTTAAAATATTTTGGTCAAACAATCGATATTTGTAAGTACTACACTTCAGTAATTCAATACATATAGTATTATGTTTTAAGTAAATTACTCATAAATTCTAAACTTTTTAAAAGGTGAAATTCATGTTTAAGTAAAATTTGACCTTCAAATATTTTTTTTTATTTCCAAACCTTTTTTTTTGTCCACTATTCTTTTCGGTCCAAAATAAGTGATGTTTTGAGTATCTTTACGCAGATTAAAACTTTATCTTTTTCGCATTAATTAGCAATAAAATTGATCATATTGATCTTTATTATCTTACATAAATACTTCTAATACATATTTTAATACTATTTACTTTATAAATAATGTAAAAAAATAATTAATTTATTTTTAAATCTAAAAAAATTAGTTATTTTAAATAATTAAAAAAAATTTATTTTAGATCGAAAATAATAATAAATACTTATCGTCCAATTTTAGTGCCGCTGCTTTTAAGGTAGGGAGGAACCAAGAAAATGGGGGAAAAGGACAAAGAGCGCCAGCGATTTGATATTTGAAAGGATGCGTAGGTGGAGGGGGCCAGTAATTGCTTCCCACGCTACCCCGACATTCGCAATTATACTGTCGCCTCCTCTCTTCTTCTTCCCAAATCCCTAAACATACAATTATTCCACTTTTCCCATGCGTTTTTCTTGGTGCTCAAGGATTCCCCTCACACCCCAACACGCACTCACGCACTATTCGTTCTATTTCTCTATTCCGATGTTTAATTTTAATTTCGTTTTACTACAACTCACAACTAATCAACACTACTTATTTATGGATACAAATAATTTTTATTCAAATAATATATTTTATATTAATAAATTTATTAAATATATACTTCGTTTGATTTAATTTTATTTGATCGGGGACAAAGCTTAAAAAAATACTTTTAAACTTATAATATAAATAAATTATAAATATTTTATGTGACTATAAACTATTATATAAAATAAATTATTTTTAAATATAAAAATAAACATTTTTTTACAACGACTTAAAAGAAAATAAATTTATATAATTAAAATGAATAGAGTATGAATATAATAAACGTCTAAAATTCATAACTCATAAGATTCTTCCATTGTAAAGGGATTTGGATTAGCACTAATATTGATCAATGAGGCAGTAGATTTAGATAGTCAAGATGTAAAGGGGGGAAAAGTGACGCATGTGAATGGAAGAATATAAGAAGAATAATTTGATATATGTTTCAATTTAGCAGCACTAGCTACTGTAGCCTGTAAAATGGACATTATAAAATTAAATCATTTACTGGCAAAATTTACCTATAATATAATAAATAAATTATAATATTAAGTATATACGATAACCTTAAAAACAAAATGCAAATATGTGATAACTATAAGTTAAATTACACTGATATTCATAGTATATTTTATGGTTACACTTTGGAGGCAAAGGCGTATTAATTTTTTCTAATAACATGAGTCCACCATTATGATAATTAAAACAAGCATGGAGAATTAGACATTTGTTAATTTATTAATATTAATAAAATTATTTAAAAAGAACTATGTTGGGATCGAAACCCTAGCAGTCAGTTGAGCATAGGTAACCACAAATATATTTAAGTACACAATTTAAAAAATTTAGTATATTTATATATAGCTTAGGGAGTGGAAGCATGGATACATGTGGGTGCATGTATCCAATCCCCTCCACATAATTCTGCCTCTGTTTGGAGGGAGCCATGTGACGGCCTATAGTATCAGTTCGAATTGTGTTATAATTATTGAAACACCCTTTTCTTAGATTCTACGTGAATATAATATTTTATGTATTGAATTTTTTTATATATATTTACATAACTATACGATATGATAATATCACACCTTTTTTTTTTCCTTTACATAGTTTGTCCTAAGGCTGTATCCGGTTCTGGTTCTGGGTCTATTTGGGTAAACGGTTCCGGTTCTGGCGGTTCCCGGTTCTGGCGGTTCCGGTTCTGGCGGTTCCCGGTTCTGGCGGTTCCGGTTCTGGCGGTTCCGGAGCCGGAACCGGAACCATACGGTTCCGGAACCACCCGGTTCCGGTTCTGGCGGTTCCGACCTTTTTTTTTTTTTTTTAAATTAAATATCTTGTATAGTAGTGATTAGTATATTGTAGAATATATTTTTATATGGTGTACTATGTTGTTACTATAGCATATATTGTGTTTGGAAATTAGTATATATTCAAAATAAGTAGTGTATATTTTGTATATAAGTAGTATATGTTGTAGTAAAGTAGTATATATTGTATATAAATAATGTATATTGTGTAGTAGTTAGTATTAATAGTATTATGTGTTGTATGTTATATATTATATGTTATATAAATATTTTATATTCAAGGATTGATATATAAGTAAAGACAAAGAAATATTGAGACAAATATATTCAAGTATATGATAAAAAGCATATTTATTGACCAAAATGGCATATCTTTCTTAGTCTTCCTTCCCCCAATGGAATGAGCACAACATGGTACTAATACCACCATTAAAAGGAAAAAAAACTAAAAGAAGACATGCCAATGTACAAGTTACATCATAATTTATGTATTATTTCTAACAAATCTCATAAAACCTTCAAGGTTTGGAGGTGGTTGTGTTGGCGGTGGTGGAAATGAAGCTTGTTCATCACCACTTCCGGGTGAAGATGATTCTTGAGCAATTTCTGCTAGCATTTCTTCATAGCACTCATCTATTTCGGGTTGAGATTCAGCTAGCCCAAAGTTTCTTCTTTCAGAGCGGATCCAATCTCGGAAGAGCACTGATTTTTCCAAGCTGTCCTGCATCGACGCTCTATGATCTCCTATTTGTAGTCTGGCTTGACTAAATACGCTCTCCGATGCAACAGTTGACGCTTGAATGGACAGAACATCCCGAGCCATCCTTGCAAGAACGGGAAAATGCTTTTCCCTTGTCTTCCACCAATCCAAAAGGTCGAAAGATCCGTCTGGATTATCATTCTCTAGCCCCTGCGACAAATAAACTTGAAGTTCGTTTAGATGGGAAATATCATCTAAATTCTCACCTTGAGTACCCCTGAACTCCGTCCACGATTTAAGAGCTGTTAAGCCAGCAACTCTTTTAGACGATTGTGACGTGGACGAAGTAGGAGTTGGAATATTAGGCCTAGCATGCTCTAAGGCCTGTTTATAAGCATTATAAACAGTTTGAGCATTCACTGTAATTGATGCTTTCGCATCAGATAGTGTAGCCATTTCTTCTGGTGAAAGATCTAAACATTGATAAATACTAGTATACCAAAAGTTAGGACCTCCTGCTTTCATAGTAGGGTTTAACAAAGCAGCCACACCAAAAATAGGAGGGATTGGAAAAAAATATTTTTTAAATTTCTTTTTCATTTCAAATATTGCATTTTCATAAATTTCCCCTCCCTCGTTAAAATCAGCAAATAAATTAGCAAGTGCGGCAATATATACTAAACAGTTTGAAATTGTAGGATAATATTGGCCAGATAAAGCAGTTGTAGCCACACTAAAATGTTCTAAAAAATCTAAAAGAATCTTAACGTTATTCCAATCTTGATTAGTTAGCATATCATTATCTTCATCCTCACAATCCCTAGAATTATAAGTAGCGGTTATTGGGTTTCTATATTCGTACGCCACTACTAAGCTTTCATACATGTAGTTCCACCTAGTCGGACAAGGTTTAGGAACCTTTCTTTCTCTAAGGCCACTTTCGTCACATTTTTTATAATATTCTCTAAGTCTACTTCTACAGTTTGAATAAAAAAGCCAATTAAGAGCGAATTTAACTTTTTCAATTTCTATGTTTAAAATTCTCATACCATCTCCAACAATTAAATGATAAATATGGCATATACATCTAACATGGAAAATATTTGTAAAAGCAGGATTAAGTTTTCTAGTTAAAATACCTATTGCAGTTGTGTTGCTACTAGCGTTATCCATGGAAATTGACATTATTCTATCACTAAAACAAAAATATCTACAAACATCAGAAACAGTGCTAGCAATAAACTTACCTGTGTGCCGTGAATTAATTATTCTATATGCTATAATGCGTTTTTGCATGGTCCAGTCTTCGTCTATCCAATGACTGGTCACGGTTAGATAATCACAATCATTTCCACTTCTACCAATATCAGTTGTAATAGACATACGATTACTTATATGAGTAAATAAATAGCGCAAGTACTGTTCATATTCATGCTTATATTTATAAATGTCGGCCTTAACTGTGGCGCGAGGCCAACCTTTATATGTAGGATTAAATACTCGTCTAATATATTGAATCCAAGCAGGATTAGAAGCAAAAGAATAAGGTAAACACATAACAGTAATCATTTTAGCTAATTCTTCACGATCCTTATTAGGATCGTAGTACAATATACCTCTGGTGACAGTGTTTATTCCTGGTTGAACCATGTTAGAACCAGTACTTTGGTTAATTGTAGTATCAGGACTTGACTTCCCCTCTTGTTCCGCTTTCATTTGAAAATATCTAGCCTTATCGCTAGGATGTATATATATATGTTTAACTAAACTACCTGTTCCGCTACGATCACCCGTATACCTATGAACAAGTTCTTTACCACAAGTTTTACATTTAGCCCTATCTTTATCTCTTAGTTGAATAAAAAAATGCCAAACTAATGAAGTTTCTGTACGTTCCGAGGTTGTCTACTAAAAGTGGGAGTTTGTACGGGTGGGTGTTCTGGGTCATTAGGAGCAGGACTAGTAGGTGTATCATCTAAATCTACCGGAGGTTGGGTTTCGTCATCATCATCACCCTCATTTCCCTCAGATATTGGTGCATTAGGATAAAGCAAATTCATAATATCATCATCTATTCTATTACCGACTACTATATCATGTAGAAAATTAACATCGCTAAATTGAAAACACGGGTGATCACTATCAAGTATTCCTAAGTTTTCATTAGTATTTCTAGGTTGGCTACTAGTTTGAACTTGTTTATCTTTTCTAGGTCGGGGAGCCGGGGGAGGGGTAGGATTTTGGCTACTACTTTCACCGGATTTAGATGTACCTTTTCCGAACATTTTTTTCAATGAAAATGCCATACTAATTATAATTAAGGAAAATATCAACACACAACAAATATTCTTAGCACGTAAGAGTTGAAACGAGTTTACCGGATTGACGAACAACTTCTTGAAAATTGACAATCGTTGTAATTGAACACTTGAAAACTTCAATTCAACAACTTCACAATGTTTCACGAATTTGCAACAAAAATTAAGCACTTGCACAGAAAGATTGTAAGAGAGCTTGAGAGAGATTGAGAGAGATTGAGTAAGATTGATGAATTGGTGAATTAAAATGAAAGAATGAGGGGGTATTTATAGTTGAGAAATGGGAAATTGTGTAATTATATAAAGTTTGGGGTTAAATTAAATTTGAGGGGTCAAATGGCTAAATTTTAAAATGCCAAACGGCTATTTCTGCAATACCAACGTTCTGATTTTCAGAATTTAAAAAAAAAAAAAAATTTTAAAAAAAATGGCCGTTGGGAACCGGATAGAACCGTTTAGAACCGGAACCGGAACCGGACCGGTTCCGGCGGTTCCAAACGGTTCCGCCAACGGTCCGATTTTTAAAAAAAATTTTTTTTTTTTTTTTAATATCGGAACCGTTTGGAACCGTTTAGAACCGCCGGAACCGGTCCGATTCCGGTTCTGGCGGTTCCGGTTCCACGGTTCTAAAGGGTGGAACCGGCCCGGAACCGGAACCGCGGAACCGGAACCGTATAACCGGAACCGTTTAGAACCGCGGAACCGCCAGAACCGCAATTCCGATCACGGTTCCGGTTCGGAACCGTTATTCTTCCACCCTTAGTTTGTCCAAACAAGATAAGGAGAACCTAACATTTTATCAAGTGAATCTTATGAAAAGTTGCATGCAGAAATAGTGGTATATATGCATAAAAATGCGCCGTTAACATCAAAACAATCAGACGTCATATGAGAGCACTAACCAATGGTGCGCGCTATAGAATATAACGCACCACTATAGCAATGTAAAGTCAAAAGTTGAAATACTAGATTGGGACTAGGATGACTAGAAGTGAAATAAGTAGCTGCACACCGGTGATTCTGGAAAATCAGTCAACTAATTTCAGCATGTTCTAAAAGTTTTAATCATATTCTTGGTTATGATTCGAAAACAGCTTTACAATTTAATAGATGACAAAATAACAACAGTAGCTCGTGCTTCATTCCATAATTTTCCGTTGTTTGTGTAACCAATAATGACCAGCACAACACTATTAGAAAAGTGGAGTAATTGAATTTAAGATTAAACTGGAGGGATTATTCTATATCAATAAGGATTGTGGTAGAATGATAAGTACTTATTTATTGTTAATTAAAAATTTCGTGTTTGAATTTCTGAGTATGAAATCGCCTTGTTAGAGTACTTTACTCTCAATATATAGAAGTTTTATTTTATGTCTTATACAACTGACATTAGTTGTATGAGACTTCTTTTTATCTCATAGATATGTGAACTCCAATCTTACATTTATAAAATTTTCCCTTAATATGGGACTTTCCGCACTACAAGAAAGTCTGGACTTCGCAATAAATTTTCCGTTGCCATATATTGAATAGTGCTTTACCCTTAATATGGAGAACTTTTATTTTGTATCTCATACAACTGACACTAGTTGTATGAGTCTCCTTTTTATCTCATATATCTGTGGACCCCAATCTTACACTTCTGGGTCCATAAAATTATGAGACAAAATAGATGTCTCATACAATTAGTGTTAGTTGTACGAGACACAAAATAAAATTTTCCCTCAATATAGGACTTTCCATACTACAAAAAAGTCTGGAATTCGCAATAAATTTTTTCGTTACCATATATTGAATATTATTGCGAAAAGTACTTTTGGCAATAACAAAAAAGTTATTGCATGTTGCTGCAATAAATGTTTATGGGAAAAGTTTTTGCAACGATAAAGGATATCGTTACCAAAACCTGACTTAACACTAGGGGTGTTCATTGGGCGGATTGGGCGGCTTTTTACTCTAACGGTTTGGCTTAACGGTTTTCGGCTTTTAAATGTATTAATCCGTTAGCCACCCGATAAGATATCGGGCGGATTGGTATCGGGTTAGCTCTTATCGGGTGGTTACTGGGCGGTTTATCGGTTTAATACCTAAGGGCTGTCCGCACACTGCATTATGTCCGCACACTGCATTCAATTTATAATGCAAGGCTGCAAGCTCAGTAGCTCACGCCTCACTGTCCACTGTCCAGTTTAGTACATCATTAATTTATGCTCGTCTTTCATTCTAGCTTACTAAAACCAAACAAGGTAAGAACAGAAAATATAGCTTGACGAGAAAATATAGCAACACAAAGAGAAGCAACATAGAACTACTGATTGTTCTTCAGCAGCATAGCCACCCATTTCAATCAAAACTTCAGAGTAATAGAATTCCTGTCACAAACAAGGAGCAAAACAGATGCCGCCCTTGACGAGAAAATATAGCAACACAAAGAGAAGCAACATAGAACTACTGATTGTTCTTCAGCAGCATAGCCACCCTTTCAATCAAAACTTCAGAGTAATAGAATTCCTGTCACAAACAAAGAGCAAAACAGATGACGCCCTTGACGAGAAAATATAGCAACACAAAGAGAAGCAACATAGAACTACTGATTGTTCTTCAGTATAGCCACCCATTTCAATCGAAACTTCAGAGAGTAATAGAATTCATATTTTGTTGAAAGCAACAATATCACAGCTCTGAACATACTCATTGATAGGTTCAGCCATATAATAATTCTCAACGAGATCATCACAGAGACCAAGTCATCCACAATGGTAAGCATGATTTGCAGCTTCTTAATACCGTATCCAACAGGAACAAGTTTAGATGCTCCATAAGTCAATCCTTCCATCTGAACACTTCGAACAGCTTCTTCAAGCTTCTTCATATCAGCAGAGCTAGTTCTTCTAAACAGACTTTTAATAATTAAAAGATGCAGTAAATTTTCCTCTTGTTAAGTGTGAAATTCAAAATACAGATGAAAAAGCATATACACAAGATCTGAAGAACTGACATACTGGACAACTGAAGCAACTCTGCTTAAACTAACATTGCAAAACAGAGAAATATCCCAACAGCACAATTTGGTATATTGCTTGGTTAAGAATGAATACCTAGAGAAACCACAAGGATGAAAAACTGCAGCAATGTAGGAAAGCACTACTACTACATTAATGCAACTCACGAAAAGCAAACACACATAACGAATGCACCAACGATTAGACAAGTAATAATAATGCATATATATTATATTAGTCTGTAATATTTGCTGCAGCAAAGGAACATATACCTGCAATTGGAAGCAATAGCAGCAAGACCGTCAGTGGAAAAACCTTCACAGCTAACCAAGATCAAAGACTTGAAATTAGGAAAGGATCGCGAGAGTAGCTCAAGGCTCTCATCCGAAAGCACCATCCTCTTCAAATATAAATTTACCTCCATAAGCAGTAAGCAATATATACTCTCACTGAGGAATATAACCATTTAAGACAAGACTCCAAATACTCATAGCAGATAACCATTCAAGACAACACTACACGTCAATTACGGAAGGGTCTTTTCCATTGCTAGCTAAATCTGAAAAAAAATTAAAATAATAAGTCGTGCGATAAATAAAAGCATATCTATCAACTATTACCATACGACATAATGCCTTCCTACATTCTTCTTGTTCAAATTTCCAAGTAACAACAGCTATATCACCCTGACTACCCCCCGGGGCAGATTGAAAGACTAAAGTTGATTGTTTTTTATCAACAATATCAGGGCGCTTAGGACACTTAAGCATATGAAAAAGAAGTGTCGACGTACCGTCCTTGGTCTTAAATACATACTCAGTAAAGCAATAGTCACATTTTGCTTTTGCATTCCCTTCCGAAGTAATAAATTCTGTGAAATGATCCCACACAACAGACCTTTTTCTTCTTTTTTTGGATATATTTAATTGAGCTTCACTTGTTGCATTTGAATTAGAAGCCCCACTTTCACCCATGATCACCTTATCACTTTGTATATTTTCAGCCATGTATGAATCACTGCAACAACAAAAGAAAACGAATGCGAATAAAGACATTGGTTATTAAAGACAGGTGGAACACAATCATACACATAAGGAGCTGAAATGGCTATTGGACATATCTTTTTTTTTTTAAGCACTAGCGCTGGTCTTCTCCGAAAAAAGTATACAAAAATTTAGGAGATGTAGCTCCAAATTAAATCTGAAAGGCATGAAGATTAATCTTTCACATGATAGTGCATGTATGTGGGTTGTCATCACTGAAAAGAGAAGTAACAGCTTCATCTGAAGCCACGGCAACCCTTCACAATCCAAGTTTGGAACTCTTACCTCCACCATAGACATGTTGATGAAACAAAGTTGTTGTTTGACTAAATTCAAGATTTTTGAGAAAGAGAGGTAGGTCTGGTCTTCAATACGAAGAAGACCTAATTATATGGTCAGCCAACAGAACTCTGGCTCTTCTTAAATTTGTTTCAAAGTACTAGGTTCTGATGAAAGAGGTAGCTAGCCCTTTTTTATTTATGTACAGATTTATAATTGTTACCTATTGGACATATCGAATGAGAGCTTGGATCATTCAAAAATTAGTATAGATATCCATAAATTAAAGCAAGTAAAGACAAAAAGAAGAGTACCTGGAGAAGTGGAGAGACGAGATGGCGAGAGGAGGGAGACCTTGCTGGAAGTAGACGACGACGACTGCTGGGTACTGCGCTACTGGCTGGCGGCGGCTGCTGCTAAGTGTTAGGGTTTTTGTTCTCAGTCTCAATGACTGAATCTGAATGAGGAAAAGGACTGAATGAGGAAAAGGAATAGGCGAATAGGTAATTTAGAGTTATTACTTATTACTATTTGGAAATTGGAATTAGACTCACTGACTGTACAACACTCAGCAGTGAGCACATATACGGGTGGGGGCCTGGGGGGGTATTTCTTTAATTATTTTTGTAATTTGGTTTTTATTTCTTATATTTAATATATATAATTTTATAAATAAAAATAAATTATATATATTCTTAACGGGTTAACGGATTAACCGTTAAGAAAATTGAATAATCCGCCCCCAATCCGATAAGTCGTTAATAAAAAAATTTAATCCGTTCCCCGTCCGTTAAGCCGTTACCATTAAGCCATTAAGCTTCGGTTCGGTTCGGTTTTCGGTTTCGGATCGGTTTTGAACACCCCTACTTAACACAACAAGAAATATTGTTGCCGGTTGCATACTTGTGGCTTATACAAATATTTAGCAACAAAAGTAATTGTTGCAATAAATTATTATTATTTTTACAATAATATTACTTGTGGCAAACAATTGACGCAAGGATAGTTAATAATTTGTTATAAAGGCTTTTAGCAATAATTATTGTTGTAGGCACAAACTACTTTTTATCAACAATAATATATTTTATGTTTTACAACTAGCAATAATAAATGTATAGTTATTACATACATAATTCACATTTTCTTTTTAAAATATCAGAAAAATATATATAAAAATTATGATTCAGATTTCCAAAGGTCAATATAACAGATGCACTAAGGATTTACTTGCTTTCAAAATCTAAATAATACTAAACCACATGCTTTTACTTTTAAAAAAAATAAGAGCATCTATATGTGTGATGACCCAAAGGGTCATCACTTATTTTTTTATCAAATTCTTTGCTTCTGAGGCCTTGAACACCTCATTTGAAGTTGGCTCAATTTGCATGCACAGTCCAGACGCGTAGCTGGAAAATTTAAAGATGAAATTCTGTGAAAAATTATAAGTTTTATTTTAAAATAAATAAATTTAACTTCGGTCAATATTTCGGGTAAACTGATCCGGACCCGTGATTTGACGGTCCCTGAGGACCCGTAGAAAAATATGGAACTTAGGCGTATGACTGGAACCAAATTCCAAGGTCCCAAGCCCGAGAAATAAATTTTTCCGTAAAATTATTTTCTGAAAAGTTTAAGGAAAATTAAAAGGAAATCTGTTTAGAAAGCTATGGTATCAGGCATGTATTTTGGTTTCGATGCCCGGTACAAGTCTTATACATGGTTTAAGTCCTTTATGTAAAATTTAATTAAAATCGGACGTCGTTTGAGGTGATTCGGGCTTGAATTCCAAAATTTGAAACTTGATGAAGTTTGAGACGAACTCTTGATTTTGAGTTTGGATTCATTGTTTTAGAGGTTATTTAGCGATTTGATCCCACAGATAAGGTCGCATGATGTTGATGGGTTGGTACATGTGTTTGGTTAGGAGCCCCGAGGGCTCGGATGTGATTCGGGAAGGTTTAAAGTTGTGAAAAGTTGCAGAAGATCTATTGTTAGTGCACAAACAAGATGTACACAGCGACAGCGTAGTAACTCTCGCGATCGCGTAGGGTAGATGGGTACAGGGTGAAAATTGTTCTTCGCGAATGTGAAGCCACAGTCGCAAACGCGAAGCACTTGGGGATTGCTCATCACAAACGCAATTGGTGTGACGCGAACGCATAGAATTAAATGGAAGTGGGCTGGAATTTTGGTCGTTCTTCTACGCAAATGCGAGGGTTTGTTCGCGAACGCGAAGGTCAGGGTGTCAAACCTTCGCGAATGCATGGAAGGACTCGCTATCGCGTAAGTCCATTTACTGGCAGCCTTCGTGGTCGCGATAGTGTTCTCGCGAAAGCGATGAACATTGTCGCACAACACTTAAAATAGTAGCAAAAACGGAAATTATTCAATATTTCATAACTTGTTCATTTTAACTCCGCATTGAGCGATTTTTGAAAGAGTATTTCACTACAAACTCATAGGTATGTAATCTTAGACTCATTTCTTCAGTTTTCATTAACACCCATTATATTTCTAGGCCTAAATCATGTGAATAAGGGTAGAAGATTAGGAATTTGGGTAGAGTTAGGGCTTTTTAATTAATTATGATTTAGACCTCGTTTTGGGGTCGAATTTTTGAAATAATTATATATTCGGGCTCATGGATGAATGGGTGATTGAATTTTGGTTCGAACCTCGTGTTTTGACCAAGCGGGCCTAGGGTCGTTTTTGTGATTTTGGGAAGAATGATTGGAAAGCTATAATTGGGCATTGGATTCGAGATGTTTAGCATTTATTGATGTGATAAAGTCATTTATGTATAGATACAATTGATTTGGAGCCCAATTCGAGAGGAAAAGTAGTAATTAAGGATTGAATTGGTCGTGGAAGCTTGAGGTAAGTGTTCGGTCTAACCTTAGCTTGAGTGATTAGGAGTTGAGTCATATTTGCTATTTGATCCTTGTTGAGTTCGATGTATAGGCATGATGACGAATATCTATACGTTAGTGTCAAGCATGGCTGTGAGTCTTAAATTAAAAGTTGTTGCGTTCTTAAATGACATTTCTGATGCCCTAACTAATGATCTACCATATCGAGCAAATATTTGTTTATCCTTGTAGATCCTATTTATGATTGAGCATTTTCATTAATTGATTAGAGTACAAGCTAATTTACGGTTGGTTATAGCTAATTCTCCCATGCTGGGATAATTGTTTCGATATTGGTGTTCCCTTGCCAGAAATTTATTATATTGTTTTGTTCCCTTGACAGAAAGTTATTATATTGCTTTGTTCCCTTGCCAGGATTTCTTGTGATTATGTGGTGACAATGAAATGAGAGAGGGTGGTACGCCTACCATGAGATATGATGAAATAGGAGTGGGTGATACAACTACCATGAAATACAATAAAATGGAAGCGGGTGGCACGCCTACCACGAGATATAATAAAATAGGAGTGGGTGGTACACCTACCACGAGATATAATAAAATGGGAGTGGATGGTACACCTACTACAAGATATAATAAAATGGGAGTCGATGGTATGTCTACCACGAGATATGAGAAATGGGATCGGGTTGCACACCTGCAAGAGGATGAAATTGAAAGTGGAAATTCCCGTTGTTTCTCTTTACCCGTGTTGGAAGTTAAATTACAGTTTTCTTATTGTTCTTTGATATTCTGTTTATATGCCACCCCCGCAGCATGTTCCCCTTCCCCAACTTTAATTTCTTATTATCTGTTTACTTTTTCTCCATATATTATATAATTGCACAGTTTTATCTGGAGTCTGGTTCTAGCCTCGTCACTACCTCACGGGGGTTAGGCTAGACACTTACCATCACATGGGGTCGGTTGTGCTGATATTACACTCTGTACTCTTTTGCACATATCCAGGTACCAGACAGTAGCAGTAGCTCGGGAGCCAGCCTTTAGTCCACCGAGATACTGAGGTAGCCTTGTAGACCTCCGCAGGCCCGGTATCTCCTCTATCTTATATTATATTCTGTTGTCTCATATATTCGAGACAAACATTATTATATTTCCTTCAAATTGTTGTATGTAGTACTCTTATTAGTCCGTAGATGTTGTGACAGCATGTTCTGGTTAGAGGCATGTGTTGGTCTTCAGGATATTTGGTTTTGTATTTATTTAAGACTTTCACTAAATTTTATATTCTGCTATTATTTAATTGATTATTCCCTATTAATTTAATTGGTTAAGAGCGAATTAATACGAAAGAGGTTAATGGGTTCAAAGTTCATGGCTTGCCTAGATTTTACGAGTAGGCACCATCACGACCCCCGAGGGTAGAATCTCACAACTTACAGACAAGCTCGGTAGTGTCTGAGGGATTGGTATAGAGACGTCTGTATTTATCCCCCAGAGGCTACAAAGTTAGGAAAATTCCACATTTGTTCTTTCATGTCGTGTGGATTTGTTTCTCATAGATTTCTACTTTGTTCTTTCGCAGATGGCGAGAACACGTGCTTCCTCATCTACCGCTCAGTAGCCCGAGCCCCAAACAACAACTTCCACTAGGGGTAGAGCGCGAGGTCGAGGCCATGCTAGAGGCCGAGGTAGGGGCAGAGCTCCGCCCCGAGTAGCAGCACCAGTGGCAGAGCCTCAGGTTGTTTTTTTAGGAGGAAGTTCCTTCCCCAGTAGTTTTGGTGGGCCCAGTGCAGGTTCCAGAGGGATTTATTGCTACCTTAGTTCTTCAGGATGCTCTGGTCCGATTGGTGGGCCTCATGGAGAGTGTCACCCAAGTAGGTTTGCTTCCTATAGAACCAGCCACTTCTTAGGCTGGAGGAGAGGCTAAGACTCCTGGTACTCGCACTCCGAAGTAGGTAGCTCCTCAGATTCAGACTCCAGTGGTTCAGACAATTGGAACAGTTTAGCCGAGTGTAGTGGTTCAGACCGGCGATAGAGTGGCGATATATGACAATGCTTTGTGGAGGATGGATAGGTTCACCAAGCTCTTCACTACTACTTTCAGCAGTGCTTCTTCTGAGGATCCCCAAGATTTCCTATATAGCTGCCACGAGGTTCTCCGGAACATGGGCATTGTTGAGACCAATGGGGTCAATTTTTCTACATTACACTTGTCTGGATCTGCAAAGACTTGGGTGGAGGGATTATTTCTTAGCTAGGCCATCCGCATTGCCATCTTTGACTTGGGAGCAGCTTACAGTGTTATTTTTGGAGAAGTTTCTCCCTGTGACATAGAGACATCCCTATCAAAGGTAGTTTGAGCGCCTCTAGCAGGGTTCCATGACGGTCACCCAATATGAGACCAGGTTCATTGGCTTAGCTCACCATGCTCTTATTATACTTTCCACTGAGCGGGTGAGAGTGAGACAGCTTATTGATGGACTCCTCCAGCCGATTCGTCTCCAGATGGCTAGAGAGGCCAGGAGTGAGATCACTTTTCAAGAGGCGGCCAATGTGGCCCGTAGAGTTAAGATGATTCTATCACAAGGAGGTGGTCATGGGTTGGACAAGAGGCCCCGTCATTCAGGCAGATTCAATGGTACCTCATCTCGAGGTAAAGATTCACGGAGTAGAGGCCATCCTCCTATACCCTTTCAGTCAGATCTTTAGGTTTTTCACAGTGCTTCAGGTAGTTATGGTCCTCAAATGCAGTATCCCAATCAGCACTCCTTCAGTGCACCACCAGCACCTATCAGTGCACCGCCACTTCAAAGTTTCTAGGGCCATCAGCCGAGGGCTTGTTTTAGTTGTGGTGACACGAGGCACATTGCTAGGTATTGCCCTCGAGCTTCAAGAAGTTCTTCGTATCAAGGTTCTCGTGCTATGGTACACGCACCAGATGTTCCACAGCCTCCCAGCCAGCTAGATGTGGGGATAGAGGTGTTAGAGGTGGAGTAGAGATCCTAGAGGTGGAACTTAGGCCGCCGGAGGTGGAGACCAGCCAACAGCACACCGTCCTAGAGAGGTAGTTCAAGGTGGTGGGGCCCATCCCCGATGTTATGCCCTTTCAGCCAGGCCCGAGGCTGAGGATTTAGATACAATTATTATAGCTACTATTCTGGTTTGTGATAGAGATACTTTAGTGTTATTTGATCCGGGGTCTACCTATTCGTACGTGTCATCTTATTTTGCATCGTACCTGGTCATGCCTAATGATTCATTGAGGGTCCCTATTTATGTGTCTACACCGGTGGGTGATCCTATCATGGTTGATCGAGTCCATTGTTTGTGTATTGTGGTGATTGAGGGTCTCGAGACTCACGTAGATTTGTTACTGTTAGACATAGTTTACTTCGATTTTATATTGGGGATGGACTGGTTATCACCTTACCACGCTATTTTAGATTTCCATGCCAAGACTGTGACCTTAGCTTTACTGGGTTGATTTTAGAGGAGGCCCATAGCTTCAGGTACTCTATTCATCTGGGCGCCGCGAAGATGTATAAAGATTTGCGGCAGTATTATTGGTGGCTAGAATGAGGAAGGATATCGATCAATATGTGGCTCGGTGTTTGAATTATCAACATGTTAAGTATGAGCATCAGAGGCCTGGTGTATTGTTTTAGAGGATTGACCTTCCCGAGTGGAAGTGGGAGCGGATAACTATCGACTTCGTTGTTGGACTCTCGTAGACTCGGAGGAAGACTCTCGTAGACTCGGAGGAAGCTTAACGTAGTTTAGGTCATTGTTGATAGGCTGACCAAGTCACCGTATTTCATTCCTGTAGCGGTCTCCTATTCATCCAATAGGTTAGTTGAGATCTATATTCGGGAGATTGTTCGCCTTCATGGTGTGCCCTATCTATCATTTCAAACCGGGGTACACAGTTTACCTTGCGCTTCTAAAGAGCAGTTCAGTGAGAGTTGGGCACACGGGTTGAGTTGAGCACAACATTTCATTCCTAGACGGATGGTCAGTCTGAGCGGACTATTCTGATTTTAGAGGACATGCTCCGAGCTTGTGTCATTGACTTTCAAGGCTCGTAGGATTAGCTTTTTCCATTAGCAGAGTTCGCCTACAACAACAGCTACCAGTCGAGCATCCAGATGCCTCCTTATGAGGCTTTATTTGGTAAGTGGTGTCGGTCTCCAGTTTGACGGTTTGAGCCGAGAAAGGCTCGATTGTTGGGTAGGGATTTGGTTCAGAAGGCCTTGGACAAGGTCAGGATCATTCAGGATATGCTTCGTACAACTCACTCCAGGAAAAAAATATATATAGACTGCAAGGTTCGAGATGTGACTTTTGTGGTTGTGAGCGGGTATTGCTCCGAGTGTCGCTTATGAAGGGCATGAGATTTGGGAAGAAAGGCAAGCTTAGCCCTGGGTTCATTGGTCCATTCGAGATTCTTGATCGAGCGGGAGAGGTGACTATAAACTTGCCTTGTCGCCGAGCTTATCAGTCGTACCTACATTATTTCATGTGTTCATGCTACGGAAATATCATGGCGATCCATCCCATGTGTTAGATTTCAGCACTATCCAGTAGGACAAGGACTTGTCTTACGAGGAAGAGCAAGTGGCTATTCTAGACAGGCATGTTCGTCAGTTGAGGTCAAAGAGTTTCCCTTTTATTCGTGTTTAGTGGAGAGGTTATCCTCCTAAGGCATCGACTTGGGAGTCCGAGTCTAATATACAGAGCCGCTATCCCCATCTTTTTCCTGACTCAGGTACTTCCTTCT
The DNA here is from genome assembly GCA_034376525.1 of Nicotiana benthamiana. NCBI lineage: Eukaryota > Viridiplantae > Streptophyta > Magnoliopsida > Solanales > Solanaceae > Nicotiana > Nicotiana benthamiana. The sequence continues at coordinate 46,387,810 of CM067326.1, forward strand.
TTTGTCCGTTCGAGGATGAACGATTGTTTTAGATGTGGAAAATGTGATGACCCAAAGTGTCATTACTTGTTTTGATATCAAATTCTGTGCTTCCGAGGCCTTTAAACCCTTATATAGAGTCGCCTCAATTTGTATGCGCATTCCGAACGCGTAGACAAAAAACTTAAATATGAAATTCTGTGAAAAATGCTATGTTTTGATTTTAAAATGAATAAATTTTACTTTGGTCAATATTTTGGGTAAACGTACCCGGATCCGTGATTTGACAGTCCTGGAGGGCCCGTATAAAATTATGGTGTTACAGCCCATATCCACATGCTTTAGTTCATGCCATATGTTAGTTAACATAAATCCAAGAAGGAATTATCTTTGAGATGATAAGAATTTAATCATATTGGTCTTAAGTGATACAAGGGTGTATAAGGGTGATTAACAAGTATTAGAAGTTAAACGAATCAAGGATGTTGTAACTCGTATTTCTAGGTAAACCTAGAGATTATTAATACTCAAGAGGTCATGTTTTAAGGTATTTGAATCATATAATATCAGTATCATAAATCTTAAAGTCAAACAAATTATGAAACAAAAGTCGACAAAAGTTGTCACAACTTAGGTTCATAATTTTACTTAAACATTAGGTCAAATGTTACTAAGATTTTCTCCCAATTTACTTAGAATTATGGGATTATCTATCCACCAAATTGAATATCTAGTTTTCAACGCATTAAACCGTTTGTCGATATGATCTTGGAGTAGAGAGATATTCGCGTTTTTGCGAGACTGCGCCAAGCACCTCTATGGGGCCCACTTAGGCGCTTTAAGACATTTGGAAATATATATATATATATATATATATATATATATATATGATGCCTCCAACCCGTTATAAGTCATTAATTTCACTATATTCAGAACTTGGAACCCTAGGAACATCCTCTAAAGTTCTCTCAAGATTCAAGACCCTAACAAAGGGCAAACAACACAAATCAAGTGTAGGGAATCCCGTGGCCCTAGTAAGTTTCTTATTCTTCCTAATGTTGCTCATTTTTGTGTTGTTACACCTCGTGTGGAAGGTTTTTTTCAGGGGTTTATGTTCTGTAGATACCCCCTCGAGTTCTTAAAATCAACCCTATGTGATTCCAATCCTTCTAAAGTGATTCTAGTATCGAAAAACCCTAATTGATTGCTAGTTTTGCTTCCTTGTTAATGTGGCAACATTGGAGGGATATTTTGTGGACAATTAAGGTCAAATTGAAGTTTTCTTTTTGTCTAAAGGTAAGGAACACATTGATGTTTTTTGGTGATTTTTTTCACTTGTGGGAATTCATATAAAATAGGGGATGTGCTGTCTGTTTCATCATAAAATAGGTTGTGATTGGTACATAATAGTTATGACGATTAAACGTTGATGATAGTGTCATTTATCCTATTATAGACTAAGGAGTCGTGACATTTTCATATGTTAACATTGGGCAGTATATACAAGGTATGAGGCTATCCTTTCCCTTCTTTTGCATGACTCCGATTGTAAATAATATAATGAACACTTCCAAAGATAGTCTACTCTTAGAAATTAGCAGTACTTACATTTTTCCCCTCATATGGAACGATTAGTGTTGATGTTGCTTCTCTTATTCTTATGTTATCAAAGTTGTGAGTACGTACTGATTCTTATAAGGTTCATAGGGAAGAGTTAGTACTAATAACGTGTACAGAGGATACCGATCTTACGTCACTCCGAAAGGTTTAGAATGTGATTCGATGAGTCAAGCATGCATTATATATATGTATATATTTTACTCTATCGAGCCGCGCTATAGTCGGCAGGGTACGGAACCTATTGTTCAACCACTAATCAATTGGGTTTTACCAAGCTCCACGTGGCTGGGTACGATTCTACCGAGCCTTATGATTGCCGGGTACATTATTACCAAGCCTATTATGACATGGTATGATATCATGATGATGATGCCCACAAAGGTGTATGTTTTAAATGTTTATGTATATATACATATGTATCATGCATTGCATGTAAGTAGCCCTCAGAGGCACCCAGATGTTACAGGTTGTATATTCTCTATCCCTGCTTACATTAATGTTCGTACTTATGGTTCCCCGCCTTACATACTCAGCACTTTATTCGTACTGAAGTCCTTTTATTTGTGGACGTTGCATGTCGTGCTGCAGGTCCTGATAGACAGGTAGGCGCCGCTTCCCCACCACAGTAGGCTGTCCAGTTCAGCAGTGATTGGCGAGATCCCTTCTTCAGACTTGTGGTGGTCTTGGTATGCATTTGTGTTATAGATATTATGGGTATGTCGGGGCCCTGTTCCGGCAATGTTGCAGCACTTATGTACCTTTAGAGGATCATAGATAGGTGTCGACTCATGTATAGTTTGGTATGCCTTGTCAGCTAGTTTTTGTTGTATAGTCTTTCATGGTAACATGATAACTCATACCTTATATATAGTTTCTTGATTTTCCGGTCATCCCCATGTTATATATGCTCATGACATAATCTTTTATTGTTAGTTGTCCATGATCCATGTCTACCAATTATATTGATCTCGTCGGCCCCAAAAGATATTAAAGAAGGTTAGATAAAATTTATGTTGGTGCTCAACAAGTATGGCTGGGTGATAGTCATGGCCATCTAGTTTGGGTCATGACAAACTTGTTATCAGAGGAAGTGTGTCCTAGGGGTTGTCTGTGAGTCGTGTCTAGTAGAGTCTTGATTATGGATGTATAGCATGCCACATTTATAATTAGGATGCTACATGTCATCTAGGGTTGTTACCTTCTTCCTGAATCTAGATCGTGCGTAAGTTTGAGTCGTAAGTATTTGTCTCTAATATTCACCTTGTTATCTTTCAGTGATGCCTTTGACTAGGAAGCAAATGATTAGTAGACGGCTTGACATAGCAGCGGGAGAGGGTACTAGTTAGGTGCCTCAAGCCGTAGCAGGCCAAAGTGAGGCTCAGAGTGCGATACTCTCTCATACATGATCTACTCTGTCTCCTCTAGAGGATATTAGGAGGCGCCCAGCACCTCCAGTTCCTCCGTCTAACACTACAGACCAAGATATGTGGAGTGCTTTGTAGTTGTTGACTAGCTTGGTAGCTGCTCAGACACAGAGGCAGAATACAGGCGCTGCTGATAAACCAGTTAGTACGAGAGTTCGTGATTTTATTAATTTAGACCCTCCAGTGTTTACCGGATCAGACCCCAAGGAGAACCCACAGACTTTTATTGTCCAAGTTTATCATATATTGTGGGTTATGCATGTAGTGATACGGAGGTAGTAGAGTTGGCTTCTTATCAGTTACAAGATTTAGCGATTTTCTGGTATGATAGTTGGGAGAGATCCAGGGGACCGAACTCTCCTCCAGCTATGTGGAAGGAATATTTTGAGGCCTTTCTTCGTCAGTGCTTGCAAGTTGAGATATGACAAGCTAGACTGATAAATTCTTGAACCTTTGACAAGGTAATATGAGTGTGCAAGAGTATAGTACGCAGTTTGATTCATTGGCAAGGTATGCTCCCATATGCTGGCCGAGATAAGTGATAGGGTGCATCTGTTTGTGAACAGTTTGCGACCACATCTGATAAAAGAGTGCACGACAGCCTCCTTGATTGAGGGCATGGATATTCAGGATTATGCCTAGACCCTAGAGGATCGTAAGCGCTAGTAAAAGGCAGATAAGGACCAGGATAAGGGCCAGCATAAAAGGGAAAGATTTGCAGGGTATTTTGATGACTTTAGAGGCAGCGTCAGGCCCCAGTCTGTGAGGAGTTCGGAGCCACCTGTAGCTAGTGCTCATCCACAATTTCAGATGCCTCGATATGATCGATTTACCTATTCAGGTCTAGGTCAGAGTTCGCGGGCATCAAGCTCGCAACATCACCGGGATACTAGTCATATGAGACCCCCAACACCACGTTATGATCAGTGCGGCAAGTCCCACTTTGTATGTGCCGTCGCAGTACTGATGCGTGTTATTCTTGTGGACAGCCTAGCCATATGATGTGGGATTTTCCTAATATAGGAGGTGATGGTATGGCTCAACCAACTGGATCTGTGTCTGGTTCTTCCTCATCAGTTCGACCTCCAGCACAGGGTTATCAAAAGTCGACAGGTCATGGTAGATGTAGAGGTGCAGTGCCGAGTTTGAGAGGTTCTCAAAATTAAACCTATGCAGTAGATCGACTCGATCGCGAGTCATCTCCAGATGTTGTTACATGTATATTGTCTATGTTTCCTTATTATGTGTACGCGCTAATTGATCAGGGATCTATATTATCATATGTTACACCCTTTGTGGATAATAAGTTTGGAATTGAACTTGAATTGATAAGTAAAACCCTTGCAGTATCTACTCCGATAGGAGATTCTGTGATTGCTAGAAGGGTATATAGAGGTTTCACTGTGATTATTTGAGCCGTCAAACCTTGGCAAATTTATTTGAGTTATAAATGGTTAATTTCGATATGATAATGGGAATGGACTGGTTGGCCTCATGCAATGCAAATATTGACTGTTGTACGAAGATGGTTAGGTTTCAATTTCCTGGTGAACCCATCATTGAATTGAAGGGGAACATTGCTACACCAAAAGGTAGGTTTATTTCCTATCTTAAGGCAAGGAAAATGATCTCAAAAGGTTACATTTATCATCTCGTTCGCGTTAGGGATAAGGAGGCGAAGCCTCCTGCTCTACAATCAATCCCTGTGGTCAATGAATTTCTAGATATTTTCCCAGATGAACTCCCAGCCTTCCTCCTGAAAGAGAGATTGAGTTTAGCATTGATGTGTTTCCTGACACTCAATCGATCTCTATCCCTCCATATAGAATGACCCTGACAGGGTTTCAAGAGTTGAAGGTGCAGTTGGAGGACTTGCTGGATAAGGGATTTATTAGGCCTAGCACTTCACCTTGGGGTGCACCAGTCCTATTCGTGCAGAAGAAAGACGGGTCGTTACAGATGTGTATCGACTATCACCAATTGAATAATTTTACTATAAAGAATAAGTATCCACTTCCAAGAATTGAAGACCTGTTCGACCAACTCCATGGTGCCAAGTATTTCTCCAAAATTGACTTACGTTTAGGGTATCATCACGTGAGCGTTAAGGAGAAGGATATTCCAAAGACGGCATTGTAGACAAGATATGGGCACTTTGAGTTCTTGGTGATGTTGTTCGGGCTAACAAATGCCCCAGCTGCTTTTATGGATCTCATGAATACTGTATTCAGGCCCTAGCTTGATGTGTTCGTGACTGTTTTCGTTCATAACATTCTAGTGTATTCTCGTTCGAAGGGGGAGCGTGTTGTCCACTTGCGGATAATATTACAGACGCTTCAAGGTCGTAAGTTATATGCTAAGCTCTCCAAATGTGAATTCTGGCTGAACTCAGTAGCATTGTTTTGGCCATGTAATATCTAACGAGGGTATTAGTGTCGACACTCAAAAGATCGATGTAGTATAGAATTGACCGAGACCTACAACACCATCGGAAGTCTGCAACTTCATGGGGCTAGCAAGATATTATAGGCGGTTTGTAGAAAGGTTTTCCTCTATATCAGCACCATTGACTAAGTTAACACAGAAGACTACCAAGTTCCGGTGTTTTGACACTTGTGAACGTAGTTTTCAGGAGCTGAAGAATCTATTGACATCTACACCAGCGCTCAATCTTCCTGAAGGAACAGAAGGTTATATGGTATATTATGATGCCTCAGGTATAGGTTTGGGGTGCGTATTGATGTGACATGGGAAGGTGATTGCTTATGCGTCAAGATAATTGAAGAAGCATGAAAAGAACTATCCAACCCATGATTTGGAATTGGCTGCAGTAATATATGCTTTGAAGATATGGCGGCACTACTTATACAATATCCATGTTGACATCTACGCAGATCACAAGATTTTACAGTACATCTTCAAGCAGAAAGAGTTGAATTTAAGGTAGCGTATGTGGCTTGAATTACTGAAAGACTAGACGTCGAGATACCAAACGCGCTCATCCATGATTCAATGGGAAGCTTAGTACACATTGAAGCAGGTAGATGGGGGATGACTAAAAAACTTCATCAGCTAGCCAATATGAGAATCATATTGTTAGACTCTGATGACGGAGGTGTTACTGTACAAAATACATCATAATCATCTTTGGTAGTTGAGGTAAAAGCATAGCAATATGAAGATCCTATCTTAGTACGATTAAGAGAAAGAATTCAATGGTGTAAAATTATGGCTTTTGAGATTGGAGAAGATGGGGCACTGAGATACTAGGGCCGATTATGTGTGCCTAATATTGCAGGATTACGATAAAAGATTATGAATGAAATTCATGTATCCCGATATTCCATCCATCCCAGCTCGACAAAGATGTATCATGATGTCAAGGAGCAGTATTGGTGGGATAATATAAAGAAGTCTATTGCAGGATTTGTAGCCTAGCGTCCCAATTGTCAACAAGTAGAACATCAGAAACCCAGTGGATTGCGTCAGAATATAGAGATTCCGACCTAGAAATGGGATATGATTAATATGGACATCGTTACTGGATTACCTTGCTCTTATCATAAGTTTGAATCCATTTGGTTGATAGTTGATTGACTTAAAAAATGTGCCCATTTTCTACCAGTTAAGACAACTTACAGGGTTGAAGATTATGCGAAGTTGTATATCAAGGAGCTTGTTAGGCTTCATGGTGTGCCAGTGTCTATTATATCAGATCGGGGAGCTCAATTTACGGCTAACTTTTGGAGTTCTTTTCAAAAGGGTTTAGGCATATAAGTAAATCTCAGCACTACATGTCATCAGGACAGACTGAACGAACCATTCAAACACTTGAAGATATGCTACGAGCATATGTTCTAGATTTCAAAGGGAATCCGGACGACCATCTTCCACTCATAGAATTCACCTGTAATAATAGCTATCATTCCAGTATTAAAATGGCTCAATATGATGCACAATACGGGAGGAGATGTAGATCACTAGTTGGATGGTTTGAAGTCGGTGAAAGAGAATTATATGGGCCAGATTTGATTCACCAAGCCATTAAGAAGGTGAAAGTGATACATGAGCGATTGAGGACAACACAAAGCAGGCAAAAGACTTATTTCGATATCCGCCGTCATGATCTAGAGTTCGAGGTTGGTGATTGGGTTTTCCTGAGAATCTCATCGATAAAGGGAGTTATGCATTTCGGGAACAAAGGTAAGCTGAGTCTGCGGTATATCGGGCCATATAAAATTCTTCAACGAATTGGACAAGCTCCTTATGAGTTAGAGTTGCCATCTGAATTGAAATTTTTCCACCCAGTATTCCATGTATCTATGTTGAGAAATTGTATTGGAGACCATTCTCGTGTTATCCCTATAAAAGATGTACAAATTATAGGGGATCAATCATATGAAGAAGTGTCAGTAGCTATATTAGATCGACAAGTCCGCATGCTAAGAACAAAAGATGTAGCTTCCATCAAAGTATTTTGGAGGAACAAGAATATGGAAGAAATGACATGGGAAGCAGAAGAGAAGATGAAGTCTAAATACCCTTACCTGTTCCAGAATAAAGATAACGAGAATGCTAGGGGAATGCAGGATGCATTAGAAGGTGGAACATCTCTATGAGGTAAGCAATAGCTTGAGAATACTTTTCCTTAGTACAAAATGGTGATATGTTGATAATGTACATGTCAATAATGGTTTGCATACCCTTCTAAGTCCGTACATTGAGTTAAGTGCTTGTAAATTCATCCTATTTGTGGGAGAAACTCGGTCAGAATCCACGATGATTTAAACTCCCCATGAACCTGTACATTCGAGGATGAATGTTCCTAAGGGGGAGGGTGTTACAAACCATATCCACACGCGTTAGTTCATGCCGTATGTTATTTAACATAAAACCAATAAGGAATTATCTTTGAGATGATAAGAAGTTAATCATATTGGTCTTAAGTGATACAAGGGTGTATAAGGGTGATTAACAAGTATTAGAAGTTAAACAAATCAAGGATGTTGTAACTCGTATTTTTAGGTAAACCTAGAGGTGATTATACACTCAAGAGGTCATATTTTAAGGTATTTGAATCATATAGTATCTATATCATAAGTCTTGAAGTCAAACGAGTTATGAGACAAAAGTCGGCAAAAGTTGTCACAACTTAGGTTCATAATTTTACTTAAACATTAAGTCAAATGTTATTAAGCTTTTCTCCCAATTTACTTAGAACTATGGGGTGATCTACACACCAAATTTAAGATCTATGAGTTTAGCTTCAAAGCATTAAACCGTTTGTCAATACGATCTTGGAGTAGAGAGATATTCGTGTTTTCGCGAGACTGTGCCAAGCACCTCTTTATGGGGCCCACTTAGGCAGTTTAAGACTTTTGGATATATATATATGATGCCTCCAACCCGTTTTAAGTCATTTCGTTTCAGTATATTCAGACCTTAGAATCCTAGGAACATCTTCTAAAGATTCACTCAAGATTCAAGATCCAAACAAATGGAAATAACACAAATCAAGTATCGGGAATCCCGTGGCGCTAGTAAGTTTCTAATTCTTCTTGTTGTTACTCATTTTTGTGTTGTTACAGCTTGTGTGGAAGGTTCTTTTAGGGGTTTATGTTCTGTAGATACTCCCTCAAGTTCTTAATATCAACCCTATGTGATTTCAATCCTTCTAAAGTGAAATATATATATAACGAAAGGCTTGGTAGTAATGTTATCGGTTGGTGGACTATTTTGGGAGGTTCAATATGATTAACATTGATGTTGTTTGGGTTGTTTGGTGATTGTTTTCACTTGTGGGAAGTCATAAAAAATAGGGTAGGTGTTGTCCGTTTCATGGTAAAATAGGTCGTGGTTGGTACATAATAGTTACGACGCATAAACGTTAACGATAGTGTCATTTCTCCTATTGTAGACTAAGGAAGTCGTGACATTTGCATAGCTTGAGGTTGGGAAGTATATACAAGGTATGTGAGGTTATCCCTTTCCTTCTTTTGCACGACTCCGATTGTACATAATATAATGAATGAGCTTCCAAAGATACTCAACTCTTAGAAGCTAGCAGTACTTGCATTTTTCCCCTTTTATGGAAGGATTAATGTTGATGTTTCTTCTCTTACTCTTATGTTATCAATGTTGTTGGTACTTCCTGATTCTTATAAGGTTCATGTGAAGAGTTAGTCCTAATAACGTGTACAGAGGATACCGATCTTATATCATTCCGAAAGGTTTAGAACGTGATTCCATGAGTCAAGCATGCATTATATATATGTATCTATTTTACTCTATCGAGTCGTGCTATAGTCGGCCGGGTACGACACCTAATGTGCAACCATTAATCAATTGGGTTTTACTGAGCTCCACCTGGCCGGATACGATTCTACCGAGCCTTATGATGGTCGGGTACATTTTTACCGAGCCTATTACGACCGGCTACGATATGATGATGATGACGCTCACAGAGGCATATGTTTTAAAAGTTTATGAATATATACATATGTATCATACATTGCATGTCAGTAGCCCTTAAAGGTACCCAGATGTTACAGGTTGTATATTCTCTATCCCTGCTTATATTATTGTTCGTACTTATGGTTCCTTGCCTTACATACTTAGTACTTTATTCGTACTGATGGTCTTTTATTTTTGGACGCTGCATGTCGTGTTGCAGGTCCTGATAGGCAGGCAGGCGCCGCTCCCCCACCAGAGTAGGCTGTCCATTTCACCGGTGATTGGAGAGATGCCTTCTTCGGACTTGCCGTAGTTTTGGTATGATTTTTTTATAGATATTATGGGTATGTCGGGGCCCTATTCCGGCAATGTTGCAGCACTTATGTTCCTTTAGAGGTACATAGACAGATGTCGACTCATGTATATTTTGGTATGCCTTGTCGGCTAGTTTTTGTTGTATAGTCTTTCATGGTAGCATGGTAACTCGTACCTTATATATATAGTTTCTTGATTGTCCATTCATCCCATGTTATGTATGCTCATAACATCATATTTTATTGTTAGTTGTCCATGATCCATGTCTAACAATTATATTAATCTCGTCGGCCCTAAAAGATATTAAAGAAGGTTAGATAAAATTTATGTTGGTGCTCGGCAAGTATGGCTGGGTGATAGTCATGGCCCTCCAGTTTGGATCGTGACAAACTTGGTATCAGAGCAAGTGTGTCCTAGGGATTGTCTATGAGTTGTGTCTTGTAGAGTATTGATTATGGATATGTAGCGTGTCACATTTATAATTAGAAGGCTACATGACATCTAGGGTTGCTACGTTCTTCCTGAATCTAAATCGTGCGAATAGTTGAGTTATAAGTATTTATCTCTAATATTCACCTTGTTATCTTTCGGTGATACCTTTAACTAGGAAGCAAATAATTAATAAATAAGTTGACACAATAGCAAAAGATAAAATATATAAAATATAAACTCATAAATATATGAGATAAAAAAAATCTCACTTATTTAAGGCACAAAATAAAATTTCTCCCCCACAAAACACAAAGTAAATAGGTGTTATGTAATTCCAAAAAGCTAACCATCCGTATATAAGAATCCCACTATTTCACGCCAAAACAAAGATTTCTTTTTTTCCTCTCTTTACTCTCTTAGCTCTCTCTCTCTCTCTCAAAAATCAAATCTTTGTCTTCTTTCAAAGTACTCAGTTCCTTAATAGAACCCGCTCTTTATTCACCTGAAACCCCAACAAAAAGTCATAAAAACAACAGCTCAGAAAAAATGTCTTCAGAAGTTGGGGACAGACGTCCGGCAAGACTGCCGGCGCCGGCAAACGGAACACGACCATCGGAACCGGAGAACTTGCCATGCCCACGCTGTGATTCTACGAACACAAAGTTCTGCTACTACAACAACTATAATCTTTCTCAACCTCGTCACTTTTGTAAGTCCTGTCGCCGTTATTGGACACGTGGCGGCACCTTACGTAACATCCCCGTGGGTGGTGGCACACGGAAGAACTCCTCCCACAAACGCCCCCGCAATACCACCTCCGTTACAGCTCAAGAATCAGTAAATGCCACCCCTATCACAATGATCGGGTCGAGTCAATCATCCGGGTCGGGTTCGGTTTCATTCATGGGTTGTGAAGTGAACCTCAACGAGTCAGTGCAAGAAGCTGGAGGGGCAGCTAATGGGACGTTTACTTCGTTGTTGACAGGTCCAATGGGTGGTGGGTTTGTGCCATTAGGTGGATTCGGGCTTGGGCTAGGCGGGTTTGGGCTTGGGACTCTTGATTGGCCCATGGAGCAGGTCGGCGGAGGGAATGGCGGCGGCGGAGACGATGGTGAGAATATGAAGTGGCAGCTGAGTAGTGGTGACATTGAAGGTGGAGGCGGCGGAGGAATAGATGATGATGATTGTTTTGGTAATTGGCCTGATCTTGCTATTTCTGCACCAGGGACCAGTCTTAAATGAAGTACTGAGTAGAAATATCATACTTTAATAGTTTCATGGAAGAAATCGAAAAAAGGAGGTGTTTGTTCCCTTTTGCTTTTGTTTCTCTTTTTAAATCTTAAATGGTCCGTATTTTTGCAAGTTTTTGGGTGCATGGATTGGTTTGGCTGTAGTAATATGAGAATGATTCACAAAGGAATGGAAAAGCTTCTAGGCAAAGCTATTTTGCTTGGAGAATTAGTGTTTTTGGATTTTTGTAGGGTTTATGTGTAAATTTATTTTGGGGGTCTTCCTTTTTTTAACAGAAATAGGTCCAACTTCATGAAATGATCAAAATTTATATTTTCTTTGTTGTTTTCATGAATATTTACTGTCCATATTATTTTTGTTGTTTCCTACGCTTTTCTCTATTTTCTTTCTTCCTTGGTTTCTGATGTTGCCAAAGGTGCAGTACTTTTGGGGATTTTACTTTTCTTTATTTTCTTTCCATTGGCTTTGTTGGGGGTCCTCAATTTTGCTTTATTATAACCTGCAATAATTTGTTCTTATCATCTAAACAATTGGGGTTTACTATGGAGAAAAAGGGGGGCCTGGTTACTGGTTAGGGTCCGAGAATCTCGAATAGCCTCTTTGTTTCCAGTTTTATATGGAGGGGCCTGCCCCTTCCTTCGACCACTGTCATACAATTGTCTTAAGCACTCCTGATTATATGACATTATCTTCTGTGCAAGAAGAAAATGTACATGTCCTTGCTCGTGCATATAAACTTTTATTTAAGTAAGTATTATTTTTCACTTCAGTGACGGAATTAGTTTATACTATTTCATAGATTCCTGATTTGTAAATTAAAAGCGTAAAGTCTTCATAGATTGCCGGATGCATATTACTGATATTAATATATACATAAATCTCTTAAGGAGTGAGAATTTAAATAAATTCATTGTAAGTGAGGTTCGGATGCACGATCCGGTCTGGATTACAAGGTCTGTCATACGTAATTTTATTCTATATTTTTATAAAAGATTGTTTTCACCGTTCGAATTCGTCCGTCTTATATCGTATCTATAATGTTGAATTTAATAGGAGTTGGAAACTGACCATTTATGATTCGTGCGTAAGATTGATAGTGGTATTAGTAACAATTGCTGGACTAATGAATGCCACCAATCAAAGCCTAGGACAGGAAGAACATGATTTATTAATACTACCATTGAGAAAAAGCCTAGGACGGCACAGCTAGCTTTTATGAAGTGTCAATGCAACTATGCGTGTCAGCGCCGAGGTTGATGCGCACCACCGACCGTGGGCGATATCATATAGAATTTGATTGCCTATCCCAAGGGTTCCAAGGAATTTGAACGTATTGCTTATATATATCCACGTTTTCTTCTTTCCTACCGCTAAATAACACTCAGACCGTATACCGTCAAACTTTTTCATGTTTGTTTTGATATTTTCGATTGTTATGGTAAAATATTATTACAAATATATTTTAAGGCAACACAAAAAATTAGTTCTATAGAAAATTATGTTATTATACTAAAATATTATTATAGAGAATAATCGTTATAACTTGTACTAGCGTACAAGCTCCATGTACGTTGTTTGGCAATTGCTTCGACGCTACATGTCATAGCTCAGTCGCCTTGTCCAGCAGGCATGCATGATTTGTCGTCCATGTTCGTGCAAACTCTCCTACAACATACATTGAACAAGACCTCGTGTGGCAGCATATATAAGGCGTGGAAACGACTTTGATCACTTCAAGGAACTGGTTATTGTCCTTACTTCTCTTTTTTATAAATTCTCTTCAACGTCTTAACAAAATTATTCTAATCGTTATTTGAGCTCATGTTAGCAAGAAAACTAAATTTAAGATTTGAATTTTATACATTCGAGTTAAAAGTTTAGTACAATTTATTTGATTTACTGAGTTTGAATATAAGTTTTTTTTACTTATTTAATAAATTTCAACATATCTATTGAATTCGAATCAAAATTACTAGATTAGATGAATACATGCGATAATTGTATGCATAGAAGTATGAGCCGTTACACCCCATGTTTCGTATGTAAAAGTACGCCGTAAATCAATTAATGTAAGCTCAGAAATGAGATTACCTTTCAAAGTACATAAAGTAAGTTAATCATATACCTTGGAGGGTACAAATATTTAAGATCATGAGCTGTAAGTATACCAAGAGGGTTGGATGGCTTGGAAGTTAAACTAATTGAAGAAAATACGTTTCGTCGAAAGTCGGCAAGTTGGGAATATTATAAAATGTACTTATAAAGCGAGATTACGGTTCTTAAAATCATATGGAGGTTATGTTATGAGTTATTTTTGTTGTATGATAGCCGTGTGTTATGTTTAAAGTCAAGCAAGTTGTGGAACAAAAGTTGGCAAAGGTCATCACAAGATACATTAATAAATATGCTGAAAATTAAGCCAAATGTAAATGAGCTTTGCTCTCAATACACTTTGAATTACGGAATAATCCACCTACTAAATTGAAGATCTACAAGTATAGTTTCTAATGCATTAAACCGTTCATCGATACAATATCAGAGTAGAGAGATATTTGCATTTTCGCAAGACTGCGCAGACTGTATAGATGACAAGTAGTTGTGTCACCTACTTGCTTAAATGAAAGGACGAAACATGTCCAAAAAAAGGGCTAGTTTGAGTCGGCCAGAGCCCTTATAAGGAGACTGATTTAAGAAAGCCCGGTGAGGCTTCAACCGACAGCGTTGCTTTGTTTTGCGGCGGTAGTTTTCAAGCTAGCACCCGTTTCAGCATATCATCTCGCTCGATTCCAAAAAAAGACGTTTGTTATTATCAAGTTCTATATAAAAAAACGGGCACTTGATCCCACAAAAGTAACGCTGGATTAGTTGCAGGTTCAATGCTGATTTCCTTCAGATATTACAGTTATTATAGATCAAAAGAATCAGATATACACCCTAACAAAACTTCTCCCAAAACTTCAACACAAAACTCTAAATGATTTTCTCTTCGTTTTAAGTTTTATTTGGAGGAAAACATAAGGGTTGATGAACCAAGATAGGAGTTAAGATATTCACCAAATAAGGTAAGTATACTGCCCTCTTTCATCCATTATTTCAATTGTAAAGGTAGAGAAATTTTTTCAATAATTGTAAGATCTCACTGGAGGGTGAGCGGAAACCGTGAGTTTGAGTTATTTAACTTATAGTGGATTGTTTTTCTTTGGGTTGTTTCATGTTATTTTTGGATTGTCTGCTTTGCTGCTGTTTTATGGAGTTTTGGAGGAGAAAAGGGTGTGGAGAAATACTACATAATGGCAGAATGGTGGGTTGGTTGTTCGTCATTACATTTTAGGTTGTTTGACACTACTACGGTTGTCATTTTGTGTATGAAGTGATTAGGGTGTGTGAGTTATTTTGTGGTATATTGATAGCGATAAGGTTGGGAAATAATGTATACATGTTGTTATTATTGTGTTGTTGTTGTTGGTGTCAAATTTGGGGGGGGGGAGGGGTGATTAAACATTATAGGGGAAAATTTGCCCGTTTTATTATAAAATAAGCTTGTCGTTCGTTGTGCGATAGTTGAACTTTTCATAATGTAAAGATACTATTACTATTGGTGTTGTAGATTAAGGTGCGATATAACGAGTTCAATGTGATTATCAGATAGATTTTGATAAGGTATGTTAAGGTTATTCTTTCTTTCTTTTTGGCATGATCCATATGATATAATGGAACGAGCAAACACGCAATTTTCACAAATGATTCTATTCTTAGAAGTACTAGGGATGCCCATGTTCTTGATTCCCCGTATGTCCTATTATCATATCGTCTGTTCACGGGTCTTAGGAAATAATTAAGTTGATAAAGTTTATCTCGTAATATTAACCGAAGGCATATTAATCTTATATCTTATTTGACTTACTTCATTATCTATTGCATTTATTTATGTTGGACAATAATCTTTACGCTAGAGGGGGGGTGAATAGCGTTTTAAAATTATTAAGCGTTTTAGTGCGGAATTTAAAAACTTTGCAGAAATTAAAACAAGTGCAGTAGAATAAACTTACACAATGATGTATCCTGGTTGGCCACAAACGTGGTTAGTCCAGTCCCCGAGAGACTCTCTCGAGATTTCCACTAAACTTGTCAAGCTTGCGGGTGCTTAACAAACCGTTACAGCTGAGGACACAAGCCTCACCTAGGTGCTCGGGGATCACAATCCCAAAGACTTCAATTGCTCGGGGATACCAATCCCAAAGACTTCAATTGCTCGGGGATAACAATCCCAAAGACTTCAACTGCTCGGGGATAACAATCCCAAAGACTTCAACTGGTCGGGGATAACAATCCCAAAGACTTCAACTGCTCGGGGATAACAATCCCAAAGACTTCAACTGCTCGGGGATAACAATCCCAAAGACTTCAACTGCTCGGGGATAACAATCCCAAAGACTTCAACCGAGGAATCACAAGTTCCTCAACAAACGAGAATTGCAATTCTCTTACAAACACAAAACACACTCACTTTACAAAGCACTCCTTAATGAGTAGATATGAGTAGAAATAGTACGCTCAAGATCACAACAACTTAGCTCAATAGAATGGCTCTTCAAAAAGCTTTATGGATGAATGGAAAATGATGATCAATGTAAGAAAGCTTTTAGCAATGAAAATACTCAAAGTGTATATGTTGTTGTTGTGAAAACACTGAGTTGAAGCTGTATTTATAGGTGAAAAACTCAGTCTTACCGTTGTCTAATTGCCAATTAAGGATTGCTGAAATTACTCAGTGACAATCGATTGTCAAGACTAAACAATCGATTGTTTGCCTATCAGATTAAAAATTCAATCCCAGATTTTACGTCAACAATCGATTACTTCAAATCAATAATCGATTATTTATAACGTTAAGAAATCCTTTCCAATTTTTGGCATAAAACATCGATTGTCCGGAAATCAACAATCGATTATTTTAACAACGTTCAGAAAATCTTTTCCAGATTTTAAGCAAAACATCGATTGTTAAATATCAACAATCGATTACCTGAAGGTAATTGAAAATATATGACAACGGTCAGCTTCAACAATCGATTATCAAATGGAATAATCGATTATTAATTAATTTCAAAACTCTCTGTCTCATATATAATCGATTATCAAAAGCCACAATCGATTATCATTTTATTTAAAATCACTGGGAGACATTTTTCTCATTCTAATCGATTACCATTAGTTCATAATCGATTTTTATGAGTTTTGAAAACTTTGCCTCAGTTAACAATCGATTATCATAAGTACACAATCGATTGTTATGCAGTTTGCAAAAACCTGATGTTAACTGACTTACTCACAATCGATTATCATTAATTCACAATCGATTGTCATGCAGTCTTGGCTTAGAGATACTCGATTATCATAAGTACATAATCGATTATCTTAGCCCAGATTTTTGAGGCATGCTTGGAAAACATTTTAACAAATGTAAATATGCATAGTTTAAAATCATTTGACACTTAATTTAAATATGCATGATTTTGGAAAAATAATTTTAGTAGAGAAGCCATGTTATGAGCCAAGTTGAGGAATCAAGATCACAATTAATATTGACTCAATTATAACATTTCTAAACTTTGTCTTGAGCTTCTTGTAATGCATCCATTTTGTGCTTGTCCTTGAGCACTGCTATATATCGCTTTTTGCTTTGTTTGACATTCATCAAAACCTACAAAAGAACACACGTTTAGTATATTGCATTTGAAACGTGTTTCCAACAATTTCCCCCTTTTTGATAATGGCAAACATAAGCGGGATATATGCAATAATTATTTTGATAATCCAAGACAAGTGTAAAGTATGCAATTTGATGTTCCCCCTCAATTCATGTTCCCCCTCACTTTAAGCATGAATGAAGTTGAGAGTGATATAGCATACTTCTTGATATCCCGTTTCTTCCCCCTTTTGCCATTAGCAAAAATATATACAAGAGAAGAATATGAAAAAAAATATGAAATAAACAAAAGTTTATTTATTGGAAAATAACATTACATGGGTGGAGCCAAACACAATAAAACGAACAACAACTAACCAACCAAGGAAAAACAAATCAAAAACAACAATTTCATCATTCATCACCCCCATCCCCTTCATCATCATTGGGAGGCGCTTGATATGGCACCACCTGAGCATAGGCATAATGCACGTGATCAAAGTAACCATGGACCTCACGGGTTAATTGAGTAATTTGGTCAGAGATAGTCCGGAGGGTAGGCTCCTGAGGAGGATGAGCACGACGGGCTTGTCGATTTTGAGGAGGAGCGGGAGCATGATCACCATCATGATGAAAGGAAGACTCCGAAATTTCCCAGATTTTGGTGCTCTTTTTGAGAGGACCATTAGCAATATTGACCCCGGAAGCTTCAAGAAATTTCATTATTAAGAGGGCATAGGGGAGAGGTATGTCATCTCTGGTGGCATTGAACATATGAGATTGAATAAGCTTGCACCAATTGATTTTAACACCGGTGATAATGGCATGAAGAAATTTGGCATCCTCTTGGGAAATGGTGGTGTGATTGAGTTTACGGGGTTTGAGAACACGAGTGATGAAATAGAGAATGAAACGATAATTCGGGTCCATACCCTTTATGGTGGGACGACGGGAAGAAGACTCATCATAGGCGACTCCGGCTTGGCATTTTTGAAAAAGATGTGCTAGGATTTTTCAAAGATAACAAGATAATTTGATGCTTGGGAGGCTTGAGTGAGTATACAAGAGCATATGTGCAGCCTATATATAGAGAAGGAATGAATCTTACACTTATTGGAGATAACAAGATAATTTGAAGAGATTTGAAGAGCTTTGAAGTCTGAAACGGTAAAAATAAATTCACTGACCGTTCAACAATCGATTGTTTGAATAGAATAATCGATTGTCATTAATGAAAATGATCTGACACATCGATTACACGCCAAAAAAAATTTGAAAAAGATAGTCGATTGTCAAACTTGGTAATCGATTGTTTTTCATATTTATGACCTGACAGGAATCGATTGTAGAGCCAAAACGGTAACATAAGTTTAAAACAGATAATCGATTGTCAATATATAGTAATCGATTGTTTCACTCACAGAGAGTTTGGATTTTGGCAAATAATCGATTGGCAGAACAAATAATCGATTGTTTGGAAGGGGGATGCTAAAATGATGAGACTTAATTCTATCAAGCAATGTAAACATTCAATCAAGATTTCATGACAAAAAAAATTGAATCAACAAATAATCGATTATTGATACTGATAATCGATTGTAAGCATAAATAGTCGATTATGATCGATTTTTCTTGTATCAAGACAATTTATACTTTCCTCTTACCTTTTGGGGGATACCTGCAAAATAGAATTAAACATCTCCGACGCTCAAGTCAGTAATCTATAAATGAAATAATAACTTTGAAACTAGTGTAGTCGGGTGAAAAACGTGAACTCTTAAGAATTATGTCCTAGGATGTTCTTAAGAGGGTTTAGGGTACTTACCTTCCCTTCGACTTTGCCAATTACCTGATTTTGAACATCCTCCGTTCATTTTGGTCTTTTGGCTCATTCTTCAATTTAAGAAGCTTCTTCCACAATTTTGCCTTTGTCTTCCTTGTATTTTGTCTTTTAAATTTTTCGAAAATACTTCCGATTTTGAAAAAAATGCCTAAATCGACTTTTCCGTCTCTTCCTCCTTCTTTGTGCTTTAATTGAAGGAATTTTGAATTCGTCTCCCGTCAAGTGTTTGGAGCATCCACTACACTTGATTCCTTCAAGCACACCTGCAAAACAAATCAATGCTCTTTTGGTACCCATACCATTTTGGGTCCTTGGGGGTTAGGCAAATAACGACCATAATAATATGAAGAATCTCTATGCTTTGTAAAACACATAGGTGCAATATGACCTATACGATTGCAGTAATGACATACTACGTTCGGGTTGTGTTGATGCCTAGGTTGAGCCAACAAAGTTCTAGGCGAATGAAAAAGATTAACATTAGACATATTGTTCCCATTTCTAGTATAATATCTAGATGGTCTAAAGTCATTAGTGCTAGACTTGTTGAAGGACCTAGTGTCATGTCTAGGTGGTCTAAGCTCGTTCCTAGAGTTATTTCTTGGTTGCCGAAAATTACTATTTGTAGGCTTGTTTGCAAGAATCCTAGATTCGGATCTAGGTTGTCTAAAGATATTAGTTCTACCCTTATTTTCATACATTCTAGCATAATGTCTAGGTGGTCTAAAAGAATTTGTTCTAGGCTTGTTTAATACCTTAGAATTATTTCTAGGTGGAGTAGTGAAGTTTTTGTTTTTATGCCGTTGATATTTCTTAGGCGTTTCTTTTTCAACAACTTTAGGAACTTCTTTACTACGTGTTTCTAATGTTTTCCTAAGTTCTGTGTTTTCTAGTTTTAAGGACTCACAAGCAGTACAAGTAGAGCATTTATCAACACAAGAGGCTTCATGCATAGTCTTGATGACTTGTCTAAGTTCTATACTATCATTTAACAAAAATTGATTTTCATTTGCAAGATTCTCGTTATCACGAGACAGATTTTCAACACCTTTTTGAGCTAAAGAAAGACGTTCTTCAAAGTCCTTGTCTTTTAAAAAGAGTTGTTTTTGAAAATCCTCTTCTTGTAAAGAAAGAGTTCTTTGTAAATCTTTAATAGTCTTAGAAGCATTTACCAACTCATCATGCAGTTTGTTATAAGCAATTTGCATATCGTTAGATGTACTTACCTCGTCTTTTTCGTCTGCCATGAGGCACTGACCAGTTGATTCATCGTTTGTGCTGACCGCTTTTTGAGGCGTGTTTTCGTGCAATTCCTCAAGTTTGTCCCACATTTCCTTAGCAGTTTTATAGTGGGAGATTTTTCGCCAAAGTTCCTGGTTCAAGGCGTTATGTAATATATTCATAGCTTTAGTGTTGTATTCACTTACCTTATCTTTCCCGACTTTTGTCGTCAGTTGATCACTGTGTTTAATAGCTTGCCATAGATACAAATCGTTTGCCATTGTAAAAACTTGCATCCGATATTTCCAGACTGAGTAGTCGTTTTCGTCTAATATTGGAGGCGACATGCTGCATTCTCCTTCACCTATTCCTGCAAAGAAATTTAGAGTAGAAGCCATGGATGGTTCTCTCAAACGGTTAAGTTTTTCAGAGAGTATGGCTCTGATACCAATTGTTGGACAATACGCTTTACGCTAGAGGGGGGGTGAATAGCGTTTTAAAATTATTAAGCGTTTTAGTGCGGAATTTAAAAACTTTGCAGAAATTAAAACAAGTGCAGTAGAATAAACTTACACAATGATGTATCCTGGTTGGCCACAAACGTGGTTAGTCCAGTCCCCGAGAGACTCTCTCGAGATTTCCACTAAACTTGTCAAGCTTGCGGGTGCTTAACAAACCGTTACAGCTGAGGACACAAGCCTCACCTAGGTGCTCGGGGATCACAATCCCAAAGACTTCAATTGCTCGGGGATACCAATCCCAAAGACTTCAATTGCTCGGGGATAACAATCCCAAAGACTTCAACTGCTCGGGGATAACAATCCCAAAGACTTCAACTGCTCGGGGATAACAATCCCAAAGACTTCAACTGCTCGGGGATAACAATCCCAAAGACTTCAACTGCTCGGGGATAACAATCCCAAAGACTTCAACTGCTCGGGGATAACAATCCCAAAGACTTCAACCGAGGAATCACAAGTTCCTCAACAAACGAGAATCGCAATTCTCTTACAAACACAAAACACACTCACTTTACAAAGCACTCCTTAATGAGTAGATATAAGTAGAAATAGTACGCTCAAGATCACAACAACTTAGCTCAATAGAATGGCTCTTCAAAAAGCTTTATGGATGAATGGAAAATGATGATCAATGTAAGAAAGCTTTTAGCAATGAAAATACTCAAAGTGTATATGTTGTTGTTGTGAAAACACTGAGTTGAAGCTGTATTTATAGGTGAAAAACTCAGTCTTACCGTTGTCTAATTGCCAATTAAGGATTGCTGAAATTACTCAGTGACAATCGATTGTCAAGACTAAACAATCGATTGTTTGCCTATCAGATTAAAAATTCAATCCCAGATTTTACGTCAACAATCGATTACTTCAAATCAATAATCGATTATTTATAACGTTAAGAAATCCTTTCCAATTTTTGGCATAAAACATCGATTGTCCGGAAATCAACAATCGATTATTTTAACAACGTTCAGAAAATCTTTTCCAGATTTTAAGCAAAACATCGATTGTTAAATATCAACAATCGATTACCTGAAGGTAATTGAAAATATATGACAACGGTCAGCTTCAACAATCGATTATCAAATGGAATAATCGATTATTAATTAATTTCAAAACTCTCTGTCTCATATATAATCGATTATCAAAAGCCACAATCGATTATCATTTTATTTAAAATCACTGGGAGACATTTTTCTCATTCTAATCGATTACCATTAGTTCATAATCGATTTTTATGAGTTTTGAAAACTTTGCCTCAGTTAACAATCGATTATCATAAGTACACAATCGATTGTTATGCAGTTTGCAAAAACCTGATGTTAACTGACTTACTCACAATCGATTATCATTAATTCACAATCGATTGTCATGCAGTCTTGGCTTAGAGATACTCGATTATCATAAGTACATAATCGATTATCTTAGCCCAGATTTTTGAGGCATGCTTGGAAAACATTTTAACAAATGTAAATATGCATAGTTTAAAATCATTTGACACTTAATTTAAATATGCATGATTTTGGAAAAATAATTTTAGTAGAGAAGCCATGTTATGAGCCAAGTTGAGGAATCAAGATCACAATTAATATTGACTCAATTATAACATTTCTAAACTTTGTCTTGAGCTTCTTGTAATGCATCCATTTTGTGCTTGTCCTTGAGCACTGCTATATATCGCTTTTTGCTTTGTTTGACATTCATCAAAACCTACAAAAGAACACACGTTTAGTATATTGCATTTGAAACGTGTTTCCAACAATTTATACATGTATATTGACCCGTGACCAGATGACTATATATATATATATATATTATGTATATGGAGTATGAACAAAGGTTACGGCGTTATATATGCACCACCACCTAATTAGTTGGGATACGTTGATGATTTCGTCCACAGATGCTGAGATGATGCCCCAGAGACTTGATGATGTTATATACGCATATACATATATAATATGACACTTATACGCATATGCATGATATTATAATTGTTTTATGATTCACAAAGCAATTCAAACTTATAGGTTGAGTCTTTTACTCCATGTTTCTTTCATGTCTTTTATATACTATTTTTCAATGCTTACATTGTAGTGACATCCCTTTTGTTTGGGGACGCTGCGTTTTATGCCCGCAGGTCTCGATAGACAGGTTGACAATCCTTCTAGTATGCTACCAGATTAGCATAAGGTGTTGGTGCACTCCACTTGCTCCGAAGTTGCCTATTTGGTCAGTATGCTTTGGACATGTGGCGTACATTCATATAAAAGATTGTATGGCCTTGTTGGCCTATGTTTTGAGTGTACAAGTGATAATTTTGGTCTTATAGGCCCGTATGTCACATGTGCTTGTATACCATGTTGGGTCGTCCTACGTCAAATATTCTCTTATGTTTAATTCTGGTTGTCTCATGACAAAGTTTCCGGCTCACTTACCCATGATAGTATAATAAAAAGAATACATCAAATTAGTACTCTGATTGAGTTACGCACTTGGTGCCCGTCGCGGCCCTTTGATTTGGATAGTGATATGAGCTGTATGACGCATCCAAGCAGGCAAGCCCGGGTTCTTTAAGTGATTGCAACGATTTGTTTGTTAATTTAAACATAACGTTTGATGAAAAACTAAAATCATCTACACTTTACAAAGAGTAACATCTGAAAACCCTTCGTCAGTTACTGCAATTGACACATTAATTCGCTTTCTCAAGGAAAGACCAAGTGCATCAACAAGTTGAAAACTTAAAATCATCCTGCAGACGGTCTAGTTGCTACAAATTTTTTGGAGTGATTTTGTAAACACACTTGTATAAATTTCAATCGTAAAAGCCAAGTGGACATATTCTTCAAATTGTAGCTTTACCAACTTGTGAAAATACCAAACAAAAGGATGTAATCACATATTCTTACTTTGATCCCAAATTGCAAAGGTCGCAAATCAAGCACATGAAAATGACCTCAAACTTTGTACTTTTTACATACCCCCCCCCCCCCCCCAAACCAACATCCACCCCTTCTTTCTCCATTTCTTTTTTCCCACTTTTTCTCAAGGCTATAATAGAAACACACATTGCAACTACTAGCAAATAAAAGTTTACCAAAGCTTCTCATTCATCTCTTAGCTGGGCTTAAAGAACCTGAGTTTAAGTCCATTATTGACCATACTCCAAATACCTCCAATGGAAAAAGCCAAGCTAAAAGCCACTCCTAACCATCCAAGGATCCAGTTGAAATACCAGTTAAAGCTATACTTTGTAGGCTTCTTTATTAGAACCCACATAAAGCAAGGATAAGCAAATGTTACCGGAAGTGTAAGTCCTCCTAACAACCCTGCAAGACTTGACAGGAACGGAAGTGCCACTCCAATAAAGAACGAAACGAATCCGAAAAATATTCTGAACCCGGAACGGACCCAGATTGAGCATGGTCGGTTGGTACGGCTGGTGTAGCCTGCTTCAAAACTATCGAATGCTGGCATTGAGTATATCTGGAAACTACTTAAACAATTGAACACGACTAAGAGAAACGTCATGGCGAGAAGTCCTCTTGGAATATCATGAATGTGAAAGGCATATAGTGCACTTAACATTCCTCCCGATGGCATCTGTAAGGGAATTAAGCAAGCAATCAAATCAGAACTAAGGAAAACATATATTGTTTGTGCAAAAGGTGGAATATACACCATTCTACCGAGGATAAATGGCACATGCAAACGAATGCAATAAGAAAAATGTTTCCGTGGGTAGTAAAGTAGGAAGTCATTCGGAGACAGCCTCTCTATCTTCACGAGGTGGTAAGGACTACGTACATACTACCATCTCTCAACCCCACTTGTGGGAATATCCTAGGTATATTGTTGTTGTTGGTAGTAAGGTAGCAAGTTGACTACAATACACATGATAGTTTGGCAAAGCTTTCTCAAAGAGAAAAATGAAATCTTTTCGATACTGTCAAAATAATGTGATTGAATTCAATACTTATTACTGCCAATTCCTATTGGATTGGTGCAAATTAACAAAAAGATAGCTACACTTACAAGGTTTCCATAAGCCCAAAAGCCTCCAATTGCAATAGGGAACAGGCACATAGCTATGAAGAAATATGCAACTTTTGCTCCCTTCCACATCGGCACATGAGCCGGGTGCTTGAAAGTTGATGGCATTGTGGCCTGCAAAATGACATAAAATGAAGCTGCTAGTCTTTACCGAGACCAATCACAGAAACAGAATGTTTTTGCACATGCTTGAAAAAGAATAAGAAAATTTACCTGAATTTCAAGAACTAAATTGTGCCCTCTAAAAGTAAATGCTATAATACCCATGGCGTTCAAGACCGAAAAGAGAGAAGCTGTGTAAGAAGGCAATGAAATGGGTTCATATGAGATCGAAGGTGGTCTTGGTTGGCTTACAGAGAGGACCCATGCCATAGTGGCGTATGTGATAGCTGTCACCGCTCCAACGAGGGAGAGTCCAGCAATCGAGTTCAGGTTCGGGAGTTGGGATAGAACAATGCAGAGGGAAGTGAAAACCAGATACCACTCGACAGTTGTTAATGGATTTGATGAACAGAGTGGACACCAAACAATTTGAAAGAACAACTTCATGGTTTCACCTCCTACGAGGATCAAAGCTGTCGCAGTCCCTGCAGACAGGTAAACAGTAGGGAAGAGAGCAAGCCACACACCCAGTCTTTCACCTGAAATGCAAGTGAATACGATGTTAGCAAGCAAAGTGAATTATGTTCATTTCCTTTCGCTTGATGATAAGTAGGATTTAATATAACTCTATCAACTTTCCATGCATCTTACTGGTTTGCAATAATTAAGTACTCCTTGCCTTTCAATTTATATACAGTGTTTGACTAGACACTTGAGTTTAAGATATTCATTTTCACTTATGTATTGTACTAGTTCCAGCGAAAAAAATAGTAAATAATAGTTGGAAAGTTAGTTTTGATAGAAAAATATCACATCAAAGTGTAAAACTTGAATGATTTAATAAATTTGAGGGCATAGAAGTTGTGAAGGTTGGATATAAATGGAATACTACAACAACAACAACAACTACCCAGTATAGTCCCACAAAGTGGGGTCTGGGGAGGCTAATATGTAGACAGGCCTTACCCCTACCCGAAAGGGCAGAGAGGCTGTTTCCAATCGACTCTCGGCTCAGTGAAGGAAAGGATAAACAAAAACAAAAACAAAAAAGCATTAGTAACTCTAGCAGAAATAACGTAAATAATCATCTAGATATAAGAACCATAAATAAAATAGCATGCAATAATAACTACCATAAGGGAGACACAATCCCATACACAAATCATCTATGGATAGCCTTGCCAAGCCTCACCCAACCCCGGGTGAGGAGTACGAAAAACTCTAGGAGCCCCTATCCTACAACCGTGATACTAGACCTCCAGACTTTCCTATCAAGGGCCATGTCCTCGGAAACCCGCATTCTAGCCATGTCATGCGTAATCACCTCTCCCCAATACCTCTTCGGCCTCCCTCTGCCTCGCCGAACGCCGACCATCGCCAATAGTGATAAATATTTTTGACAAGTCACAAAGTTGAAAGAAAGGGAGTTATATGTGTGTGATAAGTGGTCTTTGAGCAAGTTAAAGAGGATAACAAATGAAATTAAAGGTAACGCGGAAAGGGATAAGACCAGTAACTTTGAAAAGCTCTTTTTATCTTTTCTTGCAAGTAACTTTGAACAGGGCGGCCGGGTGCACTAAGCTCCCGCTATGCACGGGATCCGGGAAAGGTCCGTACCACAAGGGTATATTGTACGCAGTCTTACCCTGCATTTCTGCAAGAGGTTGTTTCCACGGCTTCAACCAGTGACCTCCTGGCCACATGGCAACAACTTTACCAGTTACGCAAGGCTCTCGTTTGCAAGTAACTATGAACTGTTAGCTGAAATTCTATAACTTGATTTTCTTACCAAATGCTGCTTGCGCTAGTTCCACGTATCTGTTGTATCTCTTCCCAGGAACTGCTTCATGCAGCTGAACCAAGATCCATAAAGTATAAAGTTGCCAGAAATAAGCTATAGTTAAGGAAATTATTCCCCAACTCCTGTATTCAGAAGGAAATATTACTGTCTCAATTCTCTGAAGAATATTATAGGTATAGGTAAACTTTATTGGTACATCAATTATTTGACACTATGAATTCCTAGCTCATTCACCAAATGTCCCTATCAAAAGGCTAGCATTTAAGAGTATCTGGTATATTCTGGCAAAAGACAAATATAATGAAAACATAAGGCCATTGAATGGAAGCTCAGTTATTTAAGAATTAAGAGTCATACTTCAGAGCAATTTACCAACAAAAAGAAGTTACACTTCAGAACATAGAAAGGAAATTTAGCTACTATTTAATTTAGCTCCCCAGACCCCACCTGCTGGGAATATACTGGGTAGTTGTTGTTGTTGTTGTTAATTTACAACAGTGTTCGGATTAGGTGGAAATTTCAATTGTCAAATATGTCTATCCTTCAGAAAAGCTTACTGAATAAGGGCAGTGAAGTCCACTTGGAAGTTCCAGTAGCATTTACAGATAGTAGATTTTATGTCAAAGTGGCAGGTCAAAACCTGCCAAATCATGTATACTGGGGCTGCACCAAAAGTTAATTCACATAGACCACAGAAAACAACTTGCCTATAGTTCCAAGCTCGAATGTCAACTAAATTGCAGTTTCAGGCATTGAAAAAGGAGAAGTACTATTACTACGGCAAAAGACTAACAAAATTAAAGGCTATATGGTTCAACGACAAAGGTAGGACAGCACAAGATATTTGGTAGGCACAACTCACGAGTTAGCTCGAATCATAGATGATGAAAGAAATTTGGTACTCAAGTGCACAAGGGTAAAGAGGCAAAACCATCATCCATCGAGTAGGAAATTGTAAGTCATTTTATAAAAAAGAGAAATAAAATATATCGCGTAAACATGAATTTGAATATAAACTCATTGTATAGGAAAATCCATATATATATTTGTGAAATGACTTTGACTAACAACTATGAAATCTCTCATCCATATGCTACATTACTTCCTTTCATACAGTTATCGCTTCAAGATGAATTAAGCAATTGGAAAATTACGTGTAATTGATTTTTTCAATAACTTGATTATATAAAAATACTTAGAGGTAAATGCATATAACTTAAACCCTTTTGTGCAGAATTGGCCATCTTTGCAAAAAAAGGTGGACTAAAGTTACCAGGCAAATATCAAACCAACTGAGTACACCATTCAGCATAATGTAGCAGCCAACTGTCTTAATTCCCAAAAGATGAAAGCAAAATAGTGAAAGGACCTAGTTGAAGTAGCATTTCTATGAAAAAGCAAAAGCAGTATATATGCAGAAGAATTGGTTCAATTATCTTTTTTCTGATTTCATTTGCAAACAATGATGAAAGTTGAGAAAAGCAAGAAAAGTAAATGCATAGAGACAGATATAGAAGATTTCTTGTTGGTCCACAACAGATAATTATGTTAAACAACGTATCAATAGATGGTGGGGGACCAGTAATGCGGTATAGTCAATCAAAGTCTGTATTTTCAAAGACAACTTATATGCATTTAGAAAAGCAGTAGTTAGAGGTCAAACAGTAGCAGAAAGATCAAGACTTTCGAAACTCAAGGTTTGCTTTGAGAAAGCATATGAAGCAATAATGGTTTTCCCAACTCAAGAACAGAGATAGATCTTCAAACCAACAACACAGTATCTTTATTCCAGCGGAACCCTTACATATAGATCATATAACAGCAATTTCCACAAAGAAATATATAAAAGATTCCAAACTTAAACTATAACAGCATCAACAATAGCAATAACAAGCACCACGTAGATGGTACAGAGAGAGTTCTTCAAACCAACATTTAGAAACTTTAAAGACAAATCAGAACCCCAAAAATTGTTGTTGAAAAGGCAGTCAAAAGCAAGAAGCTTTTCAAGCAATTAAGGGAAGCCATAAGGGTTCTACTGTATGTTGCATTTCTAGTGTACATATAGATCATATAACAAACACCAAATTCCACAAAAAAAAGTGAAAAAGATTCAAACTTTAATCACACCAGATAAGAAAAGCAAAAACAAGCACCAAACGCATGGAACAGAGTAATGGGACTAAAACACTAGGACATGTAGTTGAACAAAATAAAAGCTACAACAAGAATATTGAAGCATCTATTGTCACATCACAATAAATTCCACAAACAAATGTAAAAAAGATCAAAACTACCAGTTCAGCAATAGAAATAACAAGCACCAAACAGATGAAGCGGAGTAAAGGAACTAAACAATAAAACTAGAAGTTTAACAAAATAAAAGCGATGGTAAGTACACTATCTGAGCATCCATTATCAACAGTTCAATACCAAGAAAGAAAAAGAAAGAAAAGGTAATAATACCATCCAAGAAAGGAGAAAGCAACAGGCAAGACCAAAGCTTGAAACCCAATACCAGCATTGAGATTATGAAAAGCAGCATAGTGAGCATTCCCATTACGAGACTCAGTAATAGGAAGCCAAGCATCTTGAGGATTAAGCTTAGTCAAATGTCCAACTTCCTCTAAATAACCTTTCATATTAACCAACACCCTTTTCATAGGAGTACCAATAGGGCTCAAGAATCTAGGCGAAATAAATGAAGTTGGTGTCCAAGATTTAGCATCTTTATTAGAAGCTCCAGTTGATGTATGTCCTCCCCTAGGTGACCTTTGACCTGACGGCGTTAGAATCTCAGGCGTTGATGCACGTGGAGTTGCTGGTATTGAAATGAGTTCAGTCTCAGGTCTTTCCTCCATTGCTACACTCAATCAATCACTCAAGAAAGAAACAGAGTATAGTGTTTTGTACGAGAAAATGGCTAAATGGGTCCTTTTTCTTTTGTTGTTTAGTATTGGGACTTCTGTTTTGGCTTTTTTCTTGTTAGAGTTTGAGAGACTTATAGGAAAGGAAAAGAGGTTTGAAATGAAAGAAGAATATTATAAGACTGAGACTGAACTGCACATGCAATGTGTGTGGGTTTGTGCAGCAGCAGTGAAGAAGAAGGTAGAATATTGGCCGTTTGATGAGCTATTTTAGCAGCAATCTCGAGGTGGTGGTGGGAGTTTTGGCTAGCCTCGGCTGATTATTTTGGGTGGTGCTGATGTGAAAATAAGGCTTTGATTTTGGTTGACAGTTTGATGAGAAGAGAGGAAGGCGTGAGTGGAAGTGAGACTGAAAATAGATTTTAAAGTTTAAACAAATATTTAAAGGAATAGGCATCAAACGAGTTTCTCATATTTTAGGACTTTAATTAATATCTTCTTAAAAGTGGTATCTGAATATATACTGGAAAAATGATATTCTGTGATCGCTATTAAAATTGTTGATGATTTTTTATATATATTTATAAAATATTTATTATAAGTTATATACAATAATATATAAATTTTATATATTTTTGTAATTATCCAAATATAAATAATTTCGGTCACGGACTAAAAGTGATCTTTGTCTTAGTGTTTTATGCTTATCATGCAATTTGAAATGAAAAGTATATATTTTTGTTTTATTTTATTGATTACTAGATTACAATCGAAGAGAAATTCAAAAATACAAATTTAAAAGTGATCGTTCAAAAATAGTACAATTAGTAATCGAAATTTAGTCATTTTTCGTGTAAAGATAAATCTGAACGAAAATACTGTTCAAAATCTGGAAAAATACTCTAACATAACATATTGGAGTTCTAGTATACTATATCGTTCCGGCATAACATATTGGAGTTTAGAGCACCGGTGTTCGAATCTCCAATATATTATATTGGAGCCAGCAAAGTATACCGATCCAGCATAATATGCTGGAAGTTCATATACAAGTGCATCGAACACCAGTATATTATATTGGACCGGTTTATGTTGCAGCAAAATAGTGGCTATTTTTCATTGACTTGATAAACGCTAGCTATTTTTGAATGACCGATTCGAAAACTGAGTACATCGTGCTATTTCTATGCTTAATTGATCTTATAAATTATAAATCTTATATATGTTGTAATTACTAGTTCTCGATATCTATTAATGTAATTTAGGTTATGCCAATAATAAACCAAAATAATTTACGGATCAAATTCATAAAGCCTTTTGTTTATTATTTCAATTCAGCCTTTTGTTTATTATTTTAATTTTTTATGTATAGAAAAGATATGAATGGAGAAATAATTATGTATGAAATGGAATAATTGCTAGCGTGCTAATTGGAAGAGATGACTAAAGAGATTAATGTAATGCAATGAGTGAATTTCGTCACTAATCATAGAGAACTTGCAAAAGTTATATCAATATTAAGCCAAGTTTTATATATTTCTATTATACTTTTTATCCTTTGGGAACTTTAAATGTAGATATTATTAGCGTTACATAGAGTTCAGAAAAATTCTGAAGTTTAATATAGGAATATTAAGTTAGCGTTTTACCATATATTCCTAAATTTGTCTTCAAAATTTTTATTTGGTGAAGTTTGGTTTGAAGATAAAAATGTCTTTGGACATTATTTTCCAAAATATATTTCACCCTTTTTTGAAAAATTTTAAACATGACTTATACTCACAAATTATAAAAACATCACAAATACCCAACAATACATTTATAAAAATACTTATTTTATCACAAACTATAGTCCTGAACATAAATAAATTTGGTATAAAATTATTATTTTTATAATAAATTATATAACACACTATGAGATGATCGAGAAAACAAAGCGGCATTGTTACAAAATAATAAATTGTTGACTCTTCTATAAAATACAAAAATTTGGGGTAATTTTTAGAAAGAAAATTTTCATTCCTATACTTCCACGACCTAATTTCACTGCAGGTCGTGATGGCGTCCAACACTATTGTCAGTCAAGCCTACGTGAAAATATGAGTGAATTCTTATTTTACTTATCAAAAGTAGTTACAACACTTCTCTTATTTTGCAATTAAAATGGGTGATAATAAGCAATATTCAATAATAATTATACAATCCAAAAGAACTGTCTACTAATGTATGTGCCAAGACCTGGTGTCACAAGTTGTGGACAATTAGTAGAATATACAAAATAATAGATCTATCCTACAGTTTGAAACATAATAGACAGTCAAAAGTAAGAGAGACTCCATCAAGATGTTAATCCGCACAGTAAGAGAAACAACTCACCGTGGAAGTCTCATACTATGATCAGGGGCGCGCACCGATCTGATAGCCAAATGACCTGCCTTTGAGCATGTACAATTAAGTACAGAAGCATAGCATGAGTACATAAATAATATGTACCTAGTAAGTGTCGTGTCTAATCTCGAAGAAGTAGAGACAAGAGGTCGACTTGACACTTACTATGGTCAAATAATATGAGAAATGAATAATACTAAGCATGGATAGTATAAATAATTAGCAGTTTATAGCAAGAAATAATAGGTCCGCTCATGGATAAAATCACAATTGGACACTTATATTTCAGGGCATTTAACAAAGTTCAATCCATAGAAATGTACTGAGTAAAGCATGTGCAAGTAATGCCGAGGTCGTATGATCCGATCCAACATAAAAGTAAATTGTGCACTGCTGATGGTCGAACGATGCGAACCATAAATGTATCTATTACCCCACTCACGAATCAAACGTACGATGTGATTAAATGTAATTAAACGCAAATACAAATAGACAATAATATATATAACCGGGGAGCTATCACTCATAGAGATATCAATTTCTCCTTAAAAGCCTAGAATGATAATGTTTCTCTCACTAGTCTCATTTACCATAATCACCATGATTTAGACAATCCAAATTAAATATAAAGCTGCAAGGATATCACATAAGGCTTCCTTTTGGGTCCTAGACTACTCTGACTTAGCATATTAGTAGCTACGCACGAAATTTCATCACCTAGTGCGTACATAGTCCCTGCATTTAATGGAAAATTATTTGATTTTATCACTTATGGGGACAATTCCTTTTTACAAGGTTAGACACGAGACTCACATCGCTCCAAAGTGCACTTTCAATTCCAAGAACTAGCCCGAGCTTTCAATTTGAAGCCAAACGATCCAAAACTAGTTAAATGGGGTAAGAACTAGCCAATACAAGCTCACAAGATCACATTCCAACTATTAACACAATTTCCCAACCTTAAACACGTGTTTCCTAAAATCCTACCTTGTCCCACGTGTCCTATTCCAAAATTTTTCGAAGGAAGTTATTCTTTGTAACCTAAGGATCAATAATAAATGATTTCTACTTCATTTCATAACCAAATTCATAGAAAAATTAAAGTTTTACCAAAACCCTAGGTTTTGCTCTAACCGCATAATTTTATCTTAATCTTAGTATGTTAATCTGCTTAAGACACAAGTATTAAACTAGGAATAGGTAGAATAAACTTACCTCAAGATGCTAAGTGGTAGGCTTCTCTCAAATGCTTCAAAATTGCCCAAATGGAAGAGTAAAAATGGAAAAAAATAACTTAGAACCTATATTAAAGGAAACTTACTACTTCAACGATTTTCGCATTTGCAGTCAGGAGATCGCACCTGCGAAAAGAAGGTCGCATCTGCGAAATTGGCCCAAGCGAGCTGGGACCGCTTTTGCGGTCTTTAAGTCACTTCTGCGCAGTGATTTCTGCGACTAAGAGGCCGCTTTTGTGGTTTTGGTTGACCGGCCCTGGGCCGCATCTGCGAGTGGACAACCTCTCCTGCGGTATCGCACATGCGGATGACCAACTGCAGGTGAAGTTATGACAGCATATGAAGCTTTAGTACTTCTCCAATTTTTCCAACTTCACTCGAGCCTCGTCGAATTGATGCTCGGGGTCCCCAGTCCCTGACTGAATATAGAAACAAGTCTAAAATCATGAAATTGACCTGCTCGAATATTCGAAAAACCCGAAACAACGCTAATATAAGAATCGCCCCCTAAAACCAATTAAATTAAACTTATGAACTTCAAGTTCTTAATTCACCTCTAACGAGCCGAATCACGCTTAAACTACTCGGATTGACACCAAATTATGCGGGCAAGTCTTGAATGTTATATTGAACTTGTACCGAGCTCCGGAACCAACATACGAGCCTTATACCAATGCGATCAATCATTATTTATTTTCTTTAAATCCTTAGACTTTGAGTAACAATTTCCAATAAAAATTCATTACTTGGGCTAGGGACCTCGAAATTCGACTACGGGCAGCTCAAGTCCCAGATTTTCCGACGGATCCTCCGAGACCGCCAAAACACAAATCGAGGTCCGTTTACTAAAAATATTGACCAAAGTCAAACTTAGAATTTAAGAAAATCTTAAGAAATCAAGTGAGTCTATTTCAATCCAACTCTTTCAAAATCCGAACCAACCATCCCCGCAGGTCATAAATTAGTTAAAGCAAGCACAAGAAGTTTTATTTTAGGGAACGGGGTTCTAAAAAGCAAAACGACCGGTCGGGTTGTTACATTCTCCAGCTCTTAAACAAATGTTCGTCCTCGAATGTAAATAGGAATACTTGAGGTGACGAATAAGTGTGGATATCTACTTCGTATGTCCTCTTCGGACTCTTAGGTCGCTTTCTCGATTGGTTGGCCCCTCCATTGAACCTTCACCACTAAAATCCTCTTGGATCTTAACTAGAGATCCTGCCTATCTATAATCACAACTGGCTCATCCTCATAAACCAAACTCCTATCCAGCTAAATAGTACTGAAACCCTATACGTGGGACAAGTCGGCATGATACCTCCGGAGCATGGACACGTGGAAAATCGGATGAACTCTCGATAAGTTGGGGGGTAGAGCAAGCTTGTAGGAAACCTCCCCAACTCGCCTCAACACCTCAAATGGGCCAATGAATCTTGGGCTCAATTTGCTCTGCTTCCCGAACCTAATAATTCCCTTCATTGGCGAGACTTTCAAAAGGACCTTCTTGCCAACCATGAATGATACATCACACGCTTTCTGATCCGCATAACTCTTTTGTCTAGACTGAGCTGTGCAAAGCCTTTCCTGAATCAACTTCACCTTATCCAAGGCATCTTTCACCAAGTCTGTGCCGTATAACTTAGACTCACCAGGCTCAAGACACCCAACAGGAGAATGACATCGCCGCCTCAAATGGAGCCATCTTGATGTTGGACTGGTAGCTGTTGTTGTAAGCAAACTCCGTCAAAGGCAAGAACTGATCCCACTATCCTCCAAAGTCAATCAGACATGCTCTAAGTATGTCCTCCAAGATCTGACGCGTTGCTCCGACTGCCTATCGGTCTATGGATAGAATGTTTTGCTATGCTCTATGTGGGTCCCCAATTCCCCCTGAAAAGCTCTCCAAAAATGAGAAGTGAACTGAGGGCCACTATCTAATATGATGGAAACAGGCACTCAATGCAACCAGACTATCTCCCGAATGTAAATCTAAGCCAATTTCTCTGAAGTGTTAGTAGCCACAACCGATATAAAATGTACCAACTTGGTCAACTTATAAACGATGACCCACACTGCATCAAACATCCGCAAGATCCAGGGCAACCCAACTACGAAAGGCATAGTAATGCGCTCCCACTTCCACTCTGGTATAGGCATCTGCTGAAGTAGGCCACCCGGCCTTTGGTGCTCGTACTTGACCTACTGGCAATTCAAACACCTAGCCACATACTCCACTATGTCTTTCTTCATCCTCCGCCACCAATAATGTTGCTTCATGTCACGATACATCTTTGTGCCACCCGGATGAATGGAATACCGCAAACTGTGAGCCTTCTCCAGGATCCTCTATCTCAGACCATCAACATTAGGAACACATAAGCGACCCTAGAGTCGTAGAACACCATTCTCACTAATAGAGACCTCTTTACACTGTGAGCATGTGATTTTTGCCCTATGTGAACTACTCCCATAAATTCAAAAACAAAATAATTTCTTCCAGTGTTTGCAATTTTTTAGATTTTTGTGGCATTTTCTGTGAATTATTTCATCTTTGTCTGTGCATTTTTAATTAATGAAAAATACAAAAAGGGTGTTGCATGTGTATTTAGGAGTTTGTTTTGCATTAATTAGTAATCAAGTTATTTTACAAAAAAAAAATAGCGTAATTCGCACTTCTAAATTTAGCTCCTCTTTTAATTTGTTTGTAATTAATTGTGTTAACTATCATTTAGATTTAATTAGTAATTTTTTTATTTAATTAGTTTCTAAGAATTAATTTAGGAATTATTCTAATTTTGGAAAAAAATAAGAAGAAAAGAAAAGAAGATTTTTAGGACAATTTGGTTTGAAATAAAGAAGAAAAATTAGAGATCAAGTTTGGGGAGCTGTTCTTTGAAAATCAAACGCTCAGGCCCAAATATTTTCGTCCCAAACCCATTAAACCATGGCACAAACCACCATTACCCCGCCAGCCCCTAAACGACGTAGTATCGAGTTCCCCTCATTTGAATTGATATGAACCGTCCATCATCCATCATACAAAAGCTCATTTGGAGCCTTGCATTTGAAATAAAATTGTCCAAACACAGTGTAATAAGCTTTAGACATAAAACAGGTCTTCCTCGTACAGTTCCACAAAACCCTCAAACCACCGTAACACCACCGCCCGCCGCCGGCCGGAAATCGCTGCCGCCGCCGGCTTAACGCCAATGCCTCCCAGGTTTACACCCTAGAACCCCGTCACTCTCCTTTTCCCAATCCCGTAGAGATCACTCCTCAAATCACCACCGAACTTCTCGAATCTTCGATTAAAACATGGTTGCTCCGTCATCTACGGTGGCGGCCCGTGGCCAAAAACCTCCAAATCAACACTAGTGGACCCCCTCACCCTCCTCGTCCTAACCTTGCCATTGGCTACCCTCAAACATTTCTGCAACTCGTCGAATGTGTGCCAGAAGAAGGCAGCTCCGCCATGCACGGTGGTGGCTGCCGTCCAATGCCTTTCAAACATCACACCCACCTTTCTCTAGCCCTCGTCCACCCAAAAGCCCACCTAAACCCACTCAAATGGTCATAGAACTCCTCCAGTGTCGGCACCAACAAGTTGAAGTTTAAGTCCAAGATTGGAAATCACTTGACGGTGTAAATTGACTTCGACGGTGATAGATTGAAGAAATCTGATAAGTCCACCTTCTTTGTTTTAGTTTTAGTTAGTGTTTTCCTTGCGCTTGTGATTTTCTGGCTGTTTTGAGAAATTAGTGCTGTTAGTTCAAATTTTAAATGGTTTTAGCAAAATTTCAAATGTATTAGGCTGATTGTATGTTAGTTTATTTATGAAATTAGATGATAACATGTTTGTTGTTCTTGAAATTAATTCCTATGGAAAATTAAATTCATGTCTTTTGCTTGCATAATCAGAATGCTCAAATTCGTTAAGCAATCCGTCTAGGTGTCTTGTTTAAATTGTTTGCCTAATTCATGAATGATGTTGGAGTAATTGAGTTATTTTGGGGTTAGTGGAGTCCTTTGGGCTCAATTTCTTGCCTCTCTTGCTTTCTTTTCTAGTTGTTGGCCCAGGCAGCCTCACTCATCCGAGCTTCAATACTCAGGTGATTAGTGATTGAAAGTTTGTGAATTGGGCTGTAATCATGGACCCAACCCATAATCCGTGTAAGATTCAGAGGTAAATAACAGGGCTATTGAGGGTAACTTGGGTAGTGTAAGTATTTTAGTAATGGAATAGAAGTATCCGGAATTTTCTAGTGTGGGGGTTCAAATGGGGTTTTCAGGTTTTTGGGTAGTAAAACTTGGTCCACAAGTTAAAACAAAAGGACCAAACTGCAAAAATAATTATAAGGGCTGCCCTACTTGCCTTGACTATAAAGAGATCTATTCTTGCCTTTCAAGGCAAGGCTGGAGTGTTAGGATAAAAAAGATACACAAACAGCCAAATTTTCGACTGTTTCATTGATTGATTTTTTGATTTCTAAAAGCTCCCATTTCTGATATATCCTCTAGTTTCTTTGATATTGATACGAATCAATTTGGGGGTTTAAGAATTGTTACAAAGTTGAGTTCTGGGGTTTTGTTTTGGACCACTTGGTTAGAGTTGATTTCTTGGACTTTAATTGTTGGAACTACTGCTGCTGGGTCACTGTTGTTCGGTCCCTTTTAATCTCAGATTTTCCTTGTGCATTTGTTATACCAGGTACCCTACAGAACTCCATGGACATTACTTGATGTATAACTCGAACTACGAGCTTTAGTGAAGTGAAGTTGATGACATACTATTAAATCCTCTGCTTTTTTGTCTTTCAAACCATGACTCTTGTGTAATTACCAGGGATGGACTGTTAAGGATGGTTTAAATTTTTGTGGAATGTTAAATGTGGTTTATTATGATGCTAATATCTGTTAGTGATAGTAGTGTAGGATCTAGGCTTATATGCTCAATTTTATTCCATTTTTTGAGTCAAGTCATATACTGTCAAGTTTAGTTTGACTATAGCTTGTGTAAGTTACCTTTGGCCTGCTGTTGGTTGAATGTTGGCCATAATCGTGAATTTGGTCGGTGATGATAAGGGGGTTATGGTATTAGATGAATCAATTGATTCGTACATGTTCAGATCTGTTTTTAGTCATGCTTGAAGTTAATATATATGATTTTAAGATGTGTTCATGATTCATCTTTATGGAAATGACAAACATGGATTAGAGAAATTGAACTGTGTACTTGCGTATTCTGGAAGCCATGCAAATGTCGTTTTGTTCAAATATTTGCACGATAGTATATGGTACATACCAAGGTGATAATGAGTGAATTGTTAATGGATTATATCTTTAATACAAGTATGATTCAAGAGGTCTCACAAGTTAGCACTAAAATTGATTATCTTTAGGTATAATATTAGACTTCGCGGTTGTTTATGTGCATTAAGCTGTTAGGTTGAGCTACCATGGTATTCTATATGCTATAAAGGTATTAGTTGGATCACTGTCGTGGGGGTTCGAAGTAGACCCCTTTTGTGAAGAACGCTTTGTGCGTGTTTTTTGGTCCCAGACGTAGCAGGTCATGAAGCCCAAAGTTGCTCACCTTAATGATTTTGTTAAACTAGTGGACTTCACACCAAATGTAGCCCAATTTCTGCTGTTGAAAATCAGGCTTTATTGACTTTGCACTCATATATGGCCTTCAGGAATTAGTTTGGAAATCCTTTACTTAAATGAGGTGCGCCGCGCCAAATAAAATCACCAATTGCGTGGCCCTCTTTAAATACTTACACAGTAAAATACTTAGAATTCAGGACGTACCATTTAGTGAATTTTCATGGCCTCCCCCAAAATTAAAAACACGTTAGTCGTTTTAGGTGCGTTCTTAAATAACTCACTTTCCTAAATACGGGTGCACATTTATGTGACCCAAATCCAAATCACAACAAAGTTAGAATGTGTCAAAATCCGCGGGTGCATATATGTGACATGGTTCGAGGCAAGTTTTAACGATGTTGCAATTTTCTCTAAAAATAACAATAAAAGTGGTTAAAAGATTCAAAATGCACATAGGTTCATAATTGTATAAAATCAGATAAGTTAATCCAAATATAGCAATTCAGAGACCGTGCTAGAACCACAGAACCCGGGAATGCCTAACACCTTCTCCCGGGTTAACAGAATTCCTTACCCGGATTTCTGGTTCGCGGACTGTTAACAGAGTCATTCTTTCCTTGATTCTGGATTCTAAATGATGACTTGGGACACCATAAATCTCCCAAGTGGCCACTCTGAAATTCTCTTTAATAATTGAATCCCGTTCTGATTGTCCTTTAATTGAAAAAATTCCCTTATCTACGCCCTTCACCAGACCGTGGTACCCAAAAGGAGGTGTGACATACACTACCTCGCGGCACTGTCTCTCTAAGAACCTCCCAGTAGGGATCATCAAACTGCCGAGCCTTGATCTGTCCCTTTAACAAAGAATGAGCAACAACACATGCAAGGACTCGGCGGGGCTCCGAAATATCCAGCCTCACAAGTTTGCTAGCCAAGGACTGAATATCCAAAGCTAGTGGCCTCTCCCCTACTAGAATGAATGCCAAGCTAACCATAACCTCAGCCTTACTGCTTAAGGCATCCACGACCACATTTTCCTTGCCCGAATGATAAAGAATAGTGATGTCGTAATCCTTCAGTAACTTAAGCCACCTTTGCTGCCTCAAATTGAGATCCTTCTACTTGAATAAATGTTATAAGTTGCAAAGATTAGTATAAACCTCACATGACACCCCATACAGATAATACCTCCATATCTTAAGAGCAGGAACAATCGCGGCCAACTCTAAATCTAGCATAGGATAATTCTTCTCATTAATCATTAGAGTTGTAAAGCAAAGGCAATAACGCGCCCAACTTGCATCAATACACAGCCCAATCTAACGTGTGAAGCATCACAATATATCGTATACATCCCCTGAACCGGAAGGCAACAAAAGAATTAGTGA
The DNA here is from genome assembly GCA_034376525.1 of Nicotiana benthamiana. NCBI lineage: Eukaryota > Viridiplantae > Streptophyta > Magnoliopsida > Solanales > Solanaceae > Nicotiana > Nicotiana benthamiana. The sequence goes on from CM067326.1 coordinate 46,428,002, forward strand.
TGTAGTCAAGGATGTCTTGAACTTTTGAATGCTCGCCTCACAATCATCGAACCAATAAAAAGGAACACCCTTATGTGGGTCAATCGAGTTAGAGGTGATGCAATAGATGAAAATCCCCGCGTGAATTGTCTATAATAACCTACTAACTCGAGGAACTCTCGATCATTAAATTAGGACGTGGCTAACGCTAAACTGCCTCAATCTTCTTGGGATCCACCTTAATACCCTCTCCCGACTTAACGTGCCCCAATAATGCCACTGGCTCTAGCCAAAACTCGCACTTGGAGAACTTAGCATATAGCTTTTGCTCTCGCAAGGTCTGAAGCAGTACTCTCAAATGCTGCTCGTGCTCCCCCAGGCTACGTGAGTATATCAAGATGGGTCTGAACACCTTATTTATCAAGTCCATAAATGATGCTGGGGCATTTGTCAAGTCAAAGGACATCACTAGAAACTCATAATGGCCATATCTAGTCTGAAATACAGTCTTTAGAACATCCGAGTCCTGAATCTTCAAGTAATGGTACCATGACCTCAATTCGATCTTAGAAAACACCCTAGCACCATGCACTTGGTCAAACAGATCATTGATATGAGGCAATAGATACTTGTTCTTGATGGTGACTTTGTTGAACTGGCAGTAGTCAATGCACATCCGTATAGTCCCATCCTTTTTCTTCACAAATAACACTGGTGTGCCCCAAGGTGAAACACTGGGCCTAACAAACCCTTTTGCTAACAACTCCTCAAGCTGCTCTTCAAATCCTTCAACTTCTGCGGAGCCATGTGGTATAGTGAGATAGATATAGGTTGGGTGCATGGAGCCAAATCAATACAGAAGTCAATATCACGATATGGTGACATTCCAGGAAGATTTGAAGGAACCACATCGATGAACTCCCGGGCTAATGGAACTGAATTATTTATCGGAGACTCTATGGCGATGCCCCAAACATAAGCCAGATAAGCCAAACACCCATTCTTGGCCATATGCCAAGCCTTCAGGAAAGAGATAATCTGACTAGATATATCAACTATGGAACTCTTCTACTCTAACTTTGGCGACCGTGGCATCGCTAACATAACAGTCTTGGCATAGAAATCTAGGGCGACGTGATATAGAGATAACCAATCCATGCCCAGGATGACCTCGAAGTCAATCATATCAAGTAATAGAAGGTATGCTTTGGTCTTGAAACCATAGAATGTGACCACACAGAACTGATAGATCCGATCCACAACCACAGAATCGCCTACAGGGGTGAAAACATGATTAAGAGTGCTCAAAAGTGCAGGAGAAATACCTAGAAAGTGAGCAAACAGAAATGAAACATATGAATAGGTGGACCCTGGATCAAATAATACCAAAGCATCTCTACTGAAGACGAAAATAATACGTGTAATGACGACATATGAGGCCAATGCATCTGGCCTAGCCAGAAGGGCATACAATCTGGATGGAGCGCCGGGTGGCTGGCCTTCACCTGATTGAGCAATAGCTGGCTGACCTCTCCTTGCCTGGCCTCCACCTCTAGGACGACCTCTACCAGTCTGCCCCTACCTCTAGACAATTGGGCAACCAGTGCTCAAATCATAAGTTGTTGGCCTTGCTATACTGCCTTGCCCCGAAACCTGGGGCTGGACCTCTTCATATGACCCAGATCTTCACACTCATAGCAAACTTTCGGCACCATGGCCTGCTGCCCTGAAATCTGAGCCTCCTGGCCTGAATACCCGCTAGGAGAACCCTGAATGGCTGATGGACGATATGATCTCTCTGGCATGGAACTGAAGTAAGCACTGGAAGGACCTTGATGATCAGAATACCCACCGAAGGAACTCTGGATAGCTGGTTGACTGTAAGAACTCTCCGGCATCACACTGAAATAAGGCCTTACTAGAGCACTGTGGGGGTGGTGGTGCTTAATGTGGGGGCCTGCTCGGCTGACCCCTCCTAGAGTGCCCCTACCCCTAGCTGAGGCACCCCTGAACTCTCCAGAAACCCAAGACCTCTTATCCTACTGAAACTGCTCTGTACCTCTCTAGTGATAACCCTCAAGCCTACGAGCAATCTCCACAACTAGTTGATACTCAGCACCCATCTCTACCTCTCGATCCATGCTAGCTCGAATACCGGGGTGAAACCCCGCAAAAAATCTCCGCACTCACTCTATATCCATAGGAAGTATCATGAGTGTATGGAGAGACAGTTCAGAAAACGCTGCCTCATAATCGGTCACGGACATCTGACCATGCTCAAACTGATATCGTAACTCTTCCCCTCTTAACGGGTGGAATACACTTGTCCAAGAATAACTGTGTGAACTGACCCCAAGTGATGGGAGGAGAACCTGCTGGCCTGCCAAAGACATAAGACTGCCACCATCTACGAGCCCTGCCCTACTGAAAAGTAGTAAAGTAAACCCCATGCGACTCCAATATCCTCATGTTGTACAGTCTATCGATGCACCTATCAATAAAATCCTGGGCTCCTCATGACGCTCACCCACGAATACAGGAGGGTGAAGTCTAGTCTATATATCCAATAACTTCTATAGGTCACCATCCACAACTGGTTTGGGCTCGGGCACCACTACAGTAACTGGCTGAGCCTCGTCTATGGAAAGTGCACCCGGATTCTTATAGACTACAGTTGTATGACCATGAGCCTGAGAAGTAGGGGTTTGTGCTCCCCTTCCTACCTGTAATGTAGCTGGATCTGCTGGAAGTAAACCATCCTGAGTCATGGTGTCCATGAATCGTAGCATACGGTCCATGGCTTCTTGGAATCCCGGTACTGTCATAGAATCCGACGAGGCAGGCTCAGCTGCGGGCACCTCGACCTGATCTTCAATAATAAGGTTTCCCAAAGGATCTGCCGGTAGTTCTACTAGAACAGCTCTGGGATGTCCTCGCCCCCTACATGGGGTCAGTGCCCTCCCCCCGCCTCTGCCTCGGCCTCTAGCAACGGGGGGAGCAGCCCCTCTCGGGTTTGGAATATCCGACGTGTGTGTCTTCACCATCTGTGAGAAAATAGAAGAGAAAAATTCAGTGTACCATCCAATTCACGATAGGGAATGAATAAAGAGTAATTTTCTAACACCCTATAGCCTCTTGAAGATAAATATACGCGTCTCTATACCGATCCGAAGACTCTATTAGGTTTGCCTATTACTTGTGAGACCTACGGGAACCTAGTGCTATGATACCATGTTGTCACGACCCAATTTCACCTGAGGTTGTAATGATGCCCAAAACCGTTTTCACGCAAGCCAATGTATAAATATTAGTGAATTCTTACTTTACTTACTAAAAGCAGTTACAACTTTTCTTAATTTGCAATTAAAATGGGTGATAATAAGCAATATTCAATAATAGTTATACAACACAAAAGAATTGTCTACTAATGTATGTGTCAAGATCTGGTGTCAGAAGCTGTAGACAACTAGTAGAATATATAAAATAATAGATTTATCCTACTATCTAAAATAGAATAGACACTCAAAAATAAGGGCGACTTAATCAAGCTGTTGATCGGCACAGGAAGAGAATCAACTCACCGTGGAAGTCTCGGACTATGATCAGGGACGCACACCGCTCTAATTGGCGCATGTACCTACCTCAGAGCCTGTACATTGTCCCGACACTGAATCACTGTCGTGATGGCGCCCGGCTTCAAGGCTAGGCAAGCCCGACCAAATAACTCCCCAAGAACGGCATACAGTCTAAAGAGAGACAATTCAAGATAAAACAGCAAACTTAGATATAAAACTCCCAAGACTTGGGGTCACGAGTTTTAGAGCCTTTAACAATACTGAATACATGTCACAATGAGGGAAATACAAGTGTTAGAATAACTAGAAAATAACTAGAAGAATAGAGACATTGGTCCTGCGGACGCTGGCAGCTACCTCAATACTCTGGAGCACCTGAATCTGCACACAAGGTGCAGCGATGAGTCTACCAACACAGCGAGTAATAACAGCGAATAAAGCTCCGAAAGCAATAAAACCTAATAATTACACAAAGTAAGCTAAAACGGTGTATAACACTATCGGCAACTGAACAACAATATATATATATATATATATATATATATATATATATATATATATATATATATATATATATATATATATATATATATATATATCTGTGATGCAAATGCAGGGATGCGATGCAATGTATATGATGGTACAATCCAGTACCCACTGCGGCGTGCAGTCCGAGCCACCCATATCATTTATCGTCGACGACGCTCACTTGGGGTGTGTATAGACTCCGGAGGGGATCCTGCAGCCCAAGCGCAATAACCAGTCATCTATGTGGCGAATAATCAAACCATCCATCTCGTGGCGAATAATCAAATCAGCCATCTCGTGGCGAATAATCAACCAACCATCTAGTGGCGAAAATCAATTACCAGGCCAGTCCATGTTACGTGACCGTTCATATCACATAGTGTCCGTGTTACCATTGTTTCTAATCACTGCTGCGGCGCGCATCCCGAGCCACCCTAAATCAGTCAGAAAATATATCATAAGCCCTTTGGGCAGTTATAAACAATGATCCTCAGTCGAAATACATTTAAAAGATAGCATATGAGTTCTGAACATTTAAAATACGTCTGGGTTTTGAAAACAATGTTTTAAAACCATAGACTGATAGTAAATGATATGCAATCAGGCTAAAATACTAATACCAATTCCTGCAGGATGTCACAGGTCGACACTAGGCCCCAAACACGGCATAAAGCCCAATAATAGTCATCACACGGTGCGTATCATACGCCTATATAGTATAATTCTCACTCGGGATGGACCACGTCACAATCCTTCAACAGTACCCACCCCGCACTTATCATGGAGTGCATGTCACGCCTCAACATAGCGTTACGATGTGAAAGTCCGGGGTTTCAAACTCTCAGGACATCATTTACCTGCATTACTCACCTTAAACCGATGAAATCTCAAGCCCATGACGCCTTTGCATCTCAAATCGGCCCCCTCACACGTCGAATCTACACAAAAACAGAGAGAATACATCACAAAAATCCCTATGGGACAATACCTAATCGAAAACAACTGAGAAATAGCCAAAATATCAAAACTAGCAAAACCCGAGCCTGAGCTCGCTTCTCGAAAAATTACAAAATTCACATTTTTAAAATCCTCGTCACGCCACGAGTCCATACATATCAAATTTACAAGAATCGGAGTTCATTTGACCCTTCAAATCAACACTTTAAGGTTCACTTGAGTTTCAAGCCCTAACCACCATTTTTGACATTAAAGACCTTGATTTCTAAGTGTTTAATCCATGATTTTGCACCATAATCACATATTCGAGGTCTAAGAGATCATACCTGAAGAATCCCCTCGAAAATCTCTCCAAAACCTCTCTCAATCCCCTCAGCCCGTAGTTCTATTGTTCTTCTCCTTTTCAAAATATTAAACCCTCTATTATCATTAAAACTGGAGATTTCCGCTTCCGCGATATTTTTCCGCTTCAGCGGCCCTCGCTTCCGCGTCCAGTTGACCGCTTCCGCGTTCTGGCCATTTCCTCAGCGACCGCTTCTGCGGTCGATCTTTAACTTCCGTGAACGCAGTCCCTTTGGCCGCTTCTGCGGTCTCTGACTTCCTTTTTGCCGCTTCTGCGGCTTATTGTCCGCTTTTGAGGATACCGCTTAAGCGGTCTCCCAGTCGTTTCCGCGAAAATGCCAGAAGCACCAGTCATTTATGATGCTTAGTTCCAAAATTCCTCACTTAACCATCCGATATCACCCTGAGGACCACGGGACCTCAACTAAAAACACAAACATGCCCTAATACCTCATTCAAACTCCCTCGGGCTATAAAACGCTATCTTTAACATAAAAAATCACCAAAATCATTGAATTTCATTCTAAGTTAAACTTAAACTTTCCAAGCTCATATCCGATGTCAAAACCAACCAAACGAGGTCCGAATGACCTGAAAATTTGCACATATACTCAAATTCGCCTAACCAAGCTAATGCAACTCTCGGAATCCCATTCCGACCCCCGAATCAAATTCTCACCTATCAACCAGATTTCTCCGAAATTCCAACTTCGACAAAATAGGCTAACTTTCACACGGACCTCCGAATCACTTCTTTTTTCATCCCCAAGTCATAAATCATCCCCTGAAACTAGTTGAACCATCGGAAATCCGTTCCGATCCCTCTAACTCATAAGTCAACGTCCGGTTGACTTTTCCAACTTAAGTTTTCCTTAAAGAGACTATTTGACTCATTTATATCCAATTTCAATCCAAACCACTTCAAACACATATAATAACACACGGGGAAACATAAACGGGAATAATGGGGCTGAAATACGACAGACGACGGGTCGGGTCGTCACATCCTCCCCAACTTAAACAAATGCTCGTCCTCAAGCGTATCCAGAGCTGTACTAGAAGCAACCCAATAACCAAATGACATTACTAGGCACATGCCCGGGGTGATCCCACGTCACCCTAACTCACACAGGTATCGAAAATACAACACAGTTGAAATTTCACAATCCATCTGGCCCATAAACCGTAGAACCACACTTCCTCAACCAAAATCATACACAAGATCAGAACCTCACATCTATACTCAGAATCAATCCGAACCAGTTGTAACAACCCACATCTGCAACTTCAGGTGTGTTCATGCAATATACCACACATTACAACACTCGGAACAATATTTATTCATGGCAGTTGCCCACAGTGCTCAATATCAATAGATAACCTCTTATTTAGCTAGAGTCTTATTTCAACACTTCCGCATATTGCCAACGATAAAAAAATGCAACGAACAGTAGCAGTACTTCAAATCAATCATTCATGAAGTCACTTCCAAGTTGACTATTACCACAACAAATTTTCGAGTCAAACCTCGACATTATCCTTCTAACCCGCTAAAATAAAATATGCTCATGCGCCTTAATAACCCAATGATCAGCTTGGGCCTAACACACCACTTCTGGTGATATGATACCTCAATACAGGCCTAAGCCACAATTGCATAATACACAAGCCAATAAGAATTAGTCTAAACATTCCCCAAATCAGGGCAAATGACTCAACTGGAATAGTTATACCTCAAGCTCATCAATACCTTTACAAAACTAAGATGAGACCCCGTCTCACATCATAGGGATAGAGTACCTGACTCCTCCTAGAGGGGTCTTAATTCCACGTGGCCTCGCCACAACGCGCGATCCTAACTCAACTCTATTACACATGAATCACCTCGTGCTACCATGCTCAAAATAGACAACCATGCACAGATCGATGCCCGAAACTCAATCGTACATCACACTCACGGTGAAACAAGTAATATACACCATTTCATCCTGAAAGGACACAACCGATACGCTACCCGCCAAGCAATTCTCAATAAGGATATTCCCTCGGAAGCCAGGAAGCAAGGAATACAAATCATCACGTGGATAGCTATTCTCAGCATCACATGGTTGCAGCGCACAACCCGATCCAGATAACATATTTGTGGCGGCGTGCCACCTGATCCACACAACATGCCTCAGATAGGGAGGTACACATCGATCCAAATTGCTCATAATAACAAAATACCAATATCGGTCGGAAACAACTGAGTGCAGAAAGATATTCATATAAGCATTGTAAGCTACAAATTCCACTTCCACTACTATACTCATACCGGAGCCATACGATATGGTGCCCGGCACCAAATAGTTACTGAAATCCACAGTCTCACCCGGCGACATGCCCGGCCACAAGGACGCATCCGAAAAGTCCCTCAATACTGGAATCGAAATCAATGGTAGAAATCTCTATACCGACATTCGCCTCGAAGGCCCAATTATGGAACGCAATCCTTCCCAGCCGACCACTAGTCTCTGGAACATAACTCTCTAGCTAGAACATAGTCCGATACACCCCGTCACGCAACATGTGGCCTTTCCCAACATGACTCATAGCACAATTGTTTAGAATAATTCGACACTAAGACAATCACTCTACATCCCCATAACATATCCAGAATTTAATATACTAAGCACGGAAAGATCCACTCGGCTTCCGAATTCCCAATAGCCACTGACAATACCAATGCAACACATACGATCCTCAATCACCACATAGACTGCACCGGAGAACTCCCAGTCTCCGACTACCTATAGCACACAAATCACAGAACTTGATCCAAATTTCCACAATGAGAAATACCGATTACATCTCAAGTACCCAACTATTCCACGAAAGATAAAACAACTCAGATACCCGCAGTCGGTCCCGTAAGGAAATGCCGTAACACAACTAATGTATAATTTGTTGAATTACCCTCTTCCAAGACATAAGCCATCGTCAAATCATTTCCATTTAACTGCACCAATTCCTTGATGACCTGAAGCTACTCATTACCTAAGACATAGCAAAATCCACCATACCTTTCAGAACTGAGTCGAAATCTCGCATACGCCCATATCGGTTCTTTACAACATACCGCGTACACAATACCCTCCAAGGATAACACGAGAACTTTCATATCCCTTCTTCGCCGCAGACATCGAAGCACCCACTGGAACTTCCATTGATACCATTTAGGAGAAAAATTATTATACCCTCATGCCAATTTACAGCATTATAAATGCATCCCTTCAACCTTGTCTTAATCACTAAGAACTCTCCCAATTCCATCTGCACAACTAAACCGCCGTGGCTGAATCCTTTTTAATTACAACACGCTAAGAGAATCGTCAATACCCAATAACATTGCCGCAAAAATTACATGTGCTAACCCATTACCTCGAATACACAGCGAGAACTAACCATACCCTTACCATGCCGAATCTAGTCCACTAACAAGCTACTTCATTTGCCTAGATTCCCACCTGATTCATCTTCAACTAGATATACTCTCTTGGTGCAGCACCACAATGTCTCAACCCAGGCTCACTACATGAGACCCTATCACCAGACCACACTCTTTAAGACCCATAGGCCACTGAATACTTCCTCAAACGTCCTCAGAAATACCACGTTCCACAGTACCTTACTCGAATGACTTCCTGCGACCCTGAATTAGTTGCCATTACTTCCCAATTTCTGATACCTATAATTCCTGTAATCAACATAAAAATACCACGAGTCTTCACCCGTTCCAAAGAAAAGGACTGTCTTAGTCGCATACTCAACCTTAAAACACTTGAGTGATACATATCGAATCTCAAACACCCGAAAAGCCATTCTCAAAAGCCTTCCACTCTTATACACACTGCAAATCACTTGAGTTAATGAATCGAAAGTGACTATCGGCACTTTTACACTACAAGACGAGAGCTCATTCCGTTACAACCGAACAACTTCCTTCCCTTTACTCTAAGCACCCCTTATCAACAACTCAAGACTTTCTCTTATTTTTCTCGCATCTACGATGCACCATATAACCTATGGCAAATATTTTTTTTGCTTCACTTGTGCCACCCTCGGCCCACTCTCTGCAACCAGAACTAATTCTCTCAGACGCATCAAATCGGGACTAACACAGTACATAACAGTATCACTAGCCCATCAATAGCAACCTCCCCACAGTACGAAACATCGTGGCGAGATTAAACTCGCGCTTTCATAAGCTTGTGGAAACACGAATCATCAGAAATTCTAACTTTTCTCCAGTTCTTGCATTCATTCACACAACCGACAAGCCCACTCTTTAGGCGACAAAATTTCTACTGAGTCTCAAATTTTTCCAAAAATTTCGACAGAGTTTCCTTTATAATTATGCATATCCACCTATCAGAGAATTGCCAAAAGCATCCTAACATCACGTCCACAACTCGACGTAGCATCACAATATATAACAACAACCTTAATCTTGATACTACATGTATTATATAATCAAAATTGATACCTGAACATGCGATGCACCTGTTCGAATCATAACATATAGAAATACATATTAATTACACATACGGTCTCTAACATACACATAATGATCATACAACTTCGGAATAATCTGCGCGAGATACCCACCTGCTTGCTTCAATATAATATTTCAGTACATCATCCACTGCCATACTCTTCACGCAATCAATTAGTTTTCCTGAGTCTGGACTGATACCACAATGCACACACTCCCAGCTAGGAGACTCGAAAAGATTCACGCCCCCATAACTCGGGCCACATCCCCATTTCACAATGAGAATCAAAAATTTAATGGTTCGTCTACCACCTAGCAGACCTTCTTCAACACTTCCAAGTCATATAGAAACAATACACGGCACCAACATACACACCACGTATCTATCCAGCCGCCATCACCACAATTAGGGACAATACCGAACATATAAGCTCATAACACTAGCTCACTCAATCAGCACCTTGGTGTTCAAGCCATAGACAGAGATTCGGCCTCAAGTCCTCTAGACTGGCAAAACATCAACTCATAGGAATCATAATTAGCCCCTCGATAGATGAATCACCAGCATCAAGGCACATATAATATTGGACGCTCACGGACGCACAAAACGTGAGGAAGGAATTTCAAGGGTTACTCTTTCAAAATGAATCAAGGACGCACGATAATATTTCAAGAAAATTGAGTGTTTCCTATAGGTTCTATAGCCTCCTGCTTATAAGTATGGTGCACGACACACCCATAAACAAGACTCTACTAAATCGGCTCATGACTCGTGAGGCATAGTAACCTAGGCTCTGATACCAACTTGTCACGACCCTGAATCCCGGTCGTGATGGTGCCCGGCCGCAAGGCTAGGCAATCCCGACCAAATAACTCCACAAGAACGGCATACAACCCAAAGAGAGACAATTCAAGATAAAACAACAAACTTAGATATAAAACTCCTATGACTTGGGGTCACGAGTATTAGAGCCTTTAACAATATTGAATACATGTGACAATGAGGAAAATACAAGTGTCAGAATAACTAGAAAATAACTAGAAGATCAGAGACATGGGTCCTGCGGACGCTGGAAGCTACCTCAATACTCTATCAAACTGACAACCAGCAATCGCACGCGCTAATCCTATGGAGAACCTGAATCTGCACACAAGGTGCAAGGAGTAATGAGTGAGTCTACCAACTCAGTGAGTAATAACAGCAAATAAAGCTCTGAAAGCAAGAAAACCCAATAATTACACAAAGTAAGCTAAAACAGTGTATAACAGTATCTGCAACTGAACAACTGAACAACAATATATATATATACACACACATATATATATATATATATGTATGTATATATATATGTATATATATATATATGTGTATGTATGTGTGTGTGTGTGTGAGATGCAAATGCAGGGATGCGATGCAATGCATATGATGGTACAATCCAGTACACACTGCGGCGTGCAGCCCGAGCTACCTATATTATTTATTGTCGACGGCACTCACCGGGGTGTGTACAGACTCCGGATGGGCTCCTTCAGCCCAAGCGCAATAACCAGCCATCTCGTGGCGAATAATCAGACCAGCCATCTCGTGGCGAATAATCAAACCATCCATCTCGTGGCGAATAATCAAACTAGACATCTAGTGGCGAAAATCAATAACCATGCCAGTCCATGTTACCTGACCGCTCATATCACACAGTGTCCGTGTTACCACTGTTTCTAATCACCGCTACGGCGCACAGCCTGAGCCACCCAAAATCAGTCCAGAAAATATATCATAAGCCCCTTGGGCAGCTATAAACAATGATCCTCAACCGAAATACATTTAAAAGATAGCATATGAGTTCTGAACATTTGAAATATGGCTGGGTTTTGAAAACAATATTTTAAAACCATGTACTTATAGTAAATGATATGCAATCATGCTAAAACACTAATACCAATTCTCGAAGGATATCAGAGGTCGGCACTAGGCCCCAAACACGGCATAAAGTCCAGTAATAGTCATCACAATGTGCGTATCATACGCCAATATAGTATAATTCTCACTCGGGATGGACCACATCACAATCCCTCAACAATATCCGAGCTCGCACTTATCATGGAGTGCGTGTCACGCCTCAACATAGCGTTACGATGTGAAAGTCCGGGGTTTCAAACCCTCAGAACAACATTTAATTGCATTACTCACCTCGAACCGATGAAATCTCAAGCGCTCAACGCCTTTGCCTCTCTATTCGGCCTCATCGCGCGTCGAATCTAAACAAAAACAGAGCGAATACATCACAAAAATGCCTATTGGACAATACCCAATCGAAAACAACGAGAAATAGCCAAAATCTCGAAACTAGAAAAACCCGAGCCCCGGGCTTGCTTCTCAAGAAATTACCAAATTCAAAGTTTCATAATCCTCGCCATGCCACGAGTCCGTACATATCAAATTTACAAGAATCAGAGTCCATTTAACCCTTCAAATCAACACTTTAAGATTCACTTGGGTTTCAAGCTCTAACCACCATTTTTTACATTAAAGACCTTGATCTCTAAATGTTTAATCCATGATTTTGCACCATAATCGCATATTCGAGGTCTAAGAGATCATACCTGAAGAATCTCCTCGAAAATCTCTCCAAAACCTCTCTCAATCGCCTCAGCCCAAAGTTCTATTGTTCTTCTCCTTTTCAAAATATTAAACCCTCTATTATCATTAAAACTAGACGATTTCCTCTTCCGCGATATTTTTCCGCTTCAGCGATCCTCGCTTCCGCGTCCAGTTGACCGCTCCGCGGTCTGACCATTTCCTCAGTGGCTGCTTCTGTGGTCGATCTTCCGCTTCCGCGACTATCGCGAGCGCCGTCCCTTTGGCCGCTTCTGCGGTCTCTGACTTCCTTTTGGCCGCTTTTGCGGCTTATTGTCCGCTTCTGCGGACACCGCTTATGTGGTCTCCCAGACGCTTCCGCGAAAATACCAGAAGCAACAGTCATTTATGATGCTTAACTTCAAAATTCCTCGTTTAACCATCTGATATCACCCCGAGGCCCCAGGGACCTCAACCAAAAACACAAACATGCCCTAATACCTCATTCAAACTTCCTCGGGCTATAAAAACGCTATCTTTAACATAAAAAATCACCAAAATCATTGAATTTCATTCTAAGTTAAACTTAAACTTTCAAAACTCATATCCGATGTCGAAACCAACCAAACGAGGTCCGAATGACCTGAAAATTTGCACACATACTCAAATTCGCATAACAAAGCTAATGCAACTCTAGGAATTCCCATTACGACCCCCAGATCAAATTCTCACCTATCAACCGGATTTCTCCGAAATTCCAACTTTGCCAAAATTGGCTAACTTTCACACCGGACCTCCGAATTTACTTCCGTTTTCATCCCCAGGTCATATATCATCCCACGAAACTAGTCGAACCATCAAAAATCCGTTCCAAGCCCTTTAACTCATAAGTCAACGTCCGGTTGACTTTTCCAACTTAAGTTTTCTTTAAAGAGACTATTTGTCTCATTTATATCCAATTTCAATCCAAACCACTTCAAACTTATCAGACACATATAATAACGTATGAGAAAACGTATAACGGGAATAACGGGGCTGAAATACAAGAGACGACGGGCCGGGTCGTCACAACGATTAAGTACAGAAGCATAGTATGGGTACATAACAATATGTACCCATTAAGTATCATGTCTAATCTCGAAGATGGAGAGACAAGCGATCAAATTGAAACTTACTAGGATCAAATAATATGAGAAATGAATAATACTAAGCATGGATAGTATAAATAATTAGTAGCTAATAGCAAGAAATAACAGGTCCTCTTATGGATAAAATCACAATTGTTCACTTACGTTTCACGGAATTTAACAAAGTTCAATTCATAGAAATTTACTAAGTAAAGCTTGCGCAATTAATCCCGAGGTCGTACGGCCCGATCTAACATAAAAGTAAACTGGGCACTGCTGAGGGTTGAACGACGCGAACCATAGATGCATCTATTACCACGCTCGCGAATCAAATATGTGATATGGTCAAATCTAATTAAATTCAACAAGTAGACAAGAACAAATGTAACCAGGGAGCTATCAGTCACAGTAATATCAATTTCTCTTTAAAAAGCCAAGAATGATAATGTTCCTCTCACTAGTCTCATTTACCATAATAACCATGATTTAGACAATCCAAATTAAATATAAAGCCACAAGGATATCACATAAGGTATGCTTTTGGGTCCTAGACTACCCGGAGTTAGCATATTAGTAGCTGCGCACGCAATCTTGTCACCTAGTACGTACATAGCCCCCGCATTTAATGAAAAATTATTTGATTTTATCACCTATGGTGACAATTTCCTCTTATAAGGTTAGATAGGAGACACACCTCGCTCCAAAGTGCACTTCTAATACCAAGAACAAGCCTGAACTCTCAATTTGGAGCCGAACAATCCAAAACTAGTAAAATGGGGTAAGCTCTAGTCAATACAAGCTCACAAGATCACATTCCAACTATTAATACTGTAGACACGTGATTTTTGACTCTCCCCAAGGTTTTGCATATTTTAGCATATACATATGTAATTTAGGGCTAATATCGATATTTTAGCTAGTTGCGAGCCTTTTACTTTATTTTATCACAAAAACAAAAACTAAAAAAGAATATTTTTCTTTTTTAGTTAATCTTGTTACTTTTAATTTATCTACTTTACATAAAATTCAAACAAAATTACAAAAATAGTTTCACTTTAATTTTAGGAATATTATTTTAATTTTATAATGATTTTTAAGTTTTATTTTATCTTTTACTTTGATATTTAAAAAATACAAAAAGTAGGTTTGTTTTAATGGGTAGTTTATTTAATGATTATTTTTACTTAAGTAGAGCTAATTAATATTTTTAGTTAATTAAGCTAATCTTAGAGAGCCTTCTAGACTCTTCTTTCAAATAAATAAAAAGACCTAGGGACTAATGAGCAAAAACACAAAATATAACTCTAATCCCTACCCCTGTAAAGTAACACCTTCACCAAAGCATCTGAACCCCCCATTAGTTCATGGTTACTGCTTCAGCTATACAAACACCAGCGAAAAAACACCCTAAAGGCCCAAAAACATTCAAATCCGCCGTTGAGGAACGAGCCGTTCTTCTTCATTTTTCACAATCTAGAACACACCTTAAGACCAAATACAAATTAAAGGAAGCGAAGAATTTTTCTTTGTGAGTTAGACTTATGTTTGAGATTTAGAAAGAAAAATACAAAAATACATATTACTGTTTCTTCCTTTGATTTCAAATTGGATTTCAAAAAATGAATAGAGGGATCTAAGAGCAGAGAATGGACATAGAGAATTTGGAGGACAGAGCAACATAGCGATAGGGGACAACGATTTTCAATCCAAAAACGGGAGAAGCAAGGTCCAAAATTAGAGTTACAAAATCCCGTAGCGTCGCCTCTTCTCCAATTTCCACCAAAACAGCCCGCTTCTACTCCCCCATGTTTTAACCCATTTGAAGTTCGAAATCGAAAAGGTCGAGTTTGCCGTCGCTACCTTCCGCCCATGGTCGCTGATATTTGGTTCATTTGTTGATTGGAAAACCTTCAAAATTCAAATTCCGAAATAAAGGTCCGTTTCTTTACATATGTATTGTTTCTTCACAAGTTAATTCATGGATGTTGGGTTGAACAAATATTTCGCTAAGTTCCTACATGTCCGTGTAAATATTCATTTTATGTCTCAAAGTGAGTTTGCTTTAAAGTTGGTATGTTCTTGTTAGCATTAGAATATGTTTAACCCTTTGTTAGTATGTTTCTTTTGTTGGCGTTCTTAAGATAAATTTATTTGTTATAAGGTTTCCGTTGGCTTCATAATTAGTTGAAAATATGATGTGAATTTGTTAAGTTTGGTGTTGGTGGTTTTTGCTTTAAGTGTTTTATTAATGGGCCATTTGTTTAATTACATGTGTTTTGATAATTGGAGCCACTATGATTTAAAAAAAAAAAGATTGATTTTGTTGGAATAAGAATCTGAGGCGTTGCAACTGAATTTATAGGAAGAGAATTTTGGTTTTTCTATAGTGAGTAGGAATAGGAATTGTGTTATAGTTTCTTTTTGTTTCCCGGAGTGACTAGAATTGGGAAATCTAGTTTTTTATTATTTACTTTCCTATTTTATTTAGGTGACGTTTGGTTCAAATATTACAACATAGCTTTGCACACAAGAAAGATAAATGTTTCCTAAATTGTACATTAATAATTGTATTAGGAGTACTGTTATAAATAGAACTCTATTTAAGGTGAATGTCTATCTTATAAGAAGAGTCTTACTTCAAGGCTAAGTCTTTTATCTTCCTATAAATAGAGGGTTCTTACCCCCATTGTAAATCATCCCAAAAGTATCAATAAGAATACTCCTCTCCCTATTCTCTCTATATTGTTCTTGTTCTTGTATTATTGTTCTTGTTCTTATATTATTTCATAACACGTTATCAGCACGAGTCTCTAACCAATTGAAATTTTCGATTGACTTAACTTTTGTTTGTGTAGGGTTTCATGTGAGGTTCTGCCGTAACCAAATTCCAAAAATTTCTATACGGACAAAAAGGAAAAACAAAGAACAAAGAAACAGAAACAGAAAGAGAAAAACGTGAGAGAAAGAAAGGAATTTACACAAGAGGTATATTTGATATCACAACATTTATTGGTATACCTTAAAGGTAAGTAATTTACTTTTCCTTTTCAAATTCTTGAAATTATACGATTTGATTTTATATACAAACAAAGACAACAAAGTTTGATTATAACTCTAATGGAGTTCGTAAGAAATTACAGTCACATGAAGTGGTAAAATTTCTATGCCTTGCCATGATCAAATTCATGTATGATTGTGGGCAAAGAATTGAAAATCCGTCCCATTGAATTTGCTCCATTCCCTTTAGAGAATGTGGTAGCAGTATGTGATAAGTCTGAAAGAAGACAAAATTATTACCACGAAGGTATCAATGAATGTGGACGTGGCAATAGACGGAATTATAATCGTCATTATGATCCATTCCCTGAAGTGAATGTGATAATTGTAATAAAGCCGGTAAGTATGAACACGCTCTTGATGTAATTGTGTTTTATGTCTAACATTATGAAAAGAAAGTTCATTGCCCTTGAAATTTCGGGCAAGAACTATATGACATGGGTGTTGGATGCAATGGGTCCTGGAGACGCCATTAAAGACAGAAATAACGCATCCACCCTAGACTATGCTAAGGCCTTGATTTACTTGCGCCATCACCTTGATGAAGGTTTGAAACTGTGCTAAGGCCTTGATTTACTTGCGCCGTCACCTTGATGAAGGTTTGAAACTGTGCTAAGGCCTTGATTTACTTGCACCATCGCCTTGATGAAGGTTTGAAACTGTGCTAAGGCCTTGATTTACTTGCGTCATCACCTTGATGAAGGTTTGAAAATTGAATATATCACAGTCAAAGATCCACCTATCTTGTGGAATGCCTTAAAGGAGAGATATGACAACCTGAAGTTGGTCACTCTGCCACAAGCACGATTTGATGAGAATCCAAAAGCAAATAGTTCATAAACTATATGTTATCGTTGCGGTGGAAAAGGGCACTGGACGAAAATTTGCCGTGTACCAAGATATTTGGTTGAGCTTTGTCAAGCATCTCTAAAGAGTAAATGCCCTGAAACAAATTTTGCCTCTGACGACAATTTTGACATCACCCACTTGGATGTGGCAAACTTCTTTGAGCACCCTGAGGGAAAAATAGACCACTTGATCGGTGACGGATCCATGATTAAGGATGATGGAGTTGTTTGATTTTATTTTACTTATTTGTATTAGCTAGTGGATAAACTATTAGTTATTAGTATCAGCTCGTATTAGTTAGTTTATGATATAATGTTAGTATTAGTTCTTTAGAATGTTTCAATATGCTTAAATTTCGATGGTATTTTTATTTTCCAGCAAAGTTAGTCGATTAACTAATAAAATCGACTATCTAATATTTTGTATTAAAACTGGAATTTCCGCAAGCTAAGATATTCGAATATCTGATTTAGATATTCGAATTACCTGATTTAGTTATTCGAATAACCTGATGACTGTTTACTAAGTTAGTCGAATAACTAATTAGTTATTCGACTAACCAATATTTCGCATTAAAACTGGATTTTTTCGCAAGGCAAGATAGTCGAATATCAAGTTTAGTTATTCGAATAACCTAATGACTGCTTCCCTAAAGTTAGTCGACTATCAATCCAGTTATTCGAATAACCTCAACAGATTTTGAAAATATTGTTTAAATTAAGAAGCAACGGATTAAATTTGTTTACCACACTGATTTGTAGAAAATTAATCTACATAACGTATTTAAGCAACTTTTGCAAACACACTCGTAATGTACTTAACAACTAACGTACTTACATGACATTTCAACTTGAAACATTGTACCATATACAGAGATATTATTAACACAGTATACTGTCACATGTCTGCATTGGCTTATAAATGTACACTTCTATACTATTCACATATTCATGTCAATTGCTTAGTTCCAAATTTGTAATTATGTGATCGTCCATGATAATGTGCTAAATTATTCATCACATAACTTTTACACATTCTTTACATATTACATACACTACTCGACTTTTATGATACGCTGTCATCTATTCACTGTATTACCTGTGTATATGTCCGTAACATACATGCGTGCACCTTTGTAACTACTGCACAATATAGTTTCCACTTCTATATGTTCATTCATTTATGCATCACATTCATGTACCACACACACGATACCGAAAAAGCAACTTTTCCCAAAATTAGGGGGAGAAGTTGGTGAAATTTTGTGGAAAAATGCATCATTATCTCATCTTGATCCAAATACCTCTATTCGTGAAAAAGAGGTGCAAAAGATTATCCATTTGCAAAGAATAGCAAATCAAATGCCAGACGCATTTACAGATTTGAAAAGGATAACAAAATCACATATCACCGCAGTGAATGTGACAACAGCTGATTCACGAATACATATTCATTATTGGAAGAATATGAACATGAAATTGGTATTGAATATACCACACTCACCCCTAGAAGGAGGTTTGAGATGATACCACACTCACCCCTAGAAGAAGGTTTGAGATGATGTCATTATTATGGCATGAATGGTCATTGGTCACGTACCTATTGTACGCCAAAATAATTTGTCAATATGATTACCAAAGGACAATAATAATGCAAGAAACATATCTTGCATATAATTTTTGACATGACGATAATGGTATAACTTTCTCTTTAAAAGAGATATTCACCACATGGATGTTGATGAATTTGTGGTAGTACAAAATTAATTGAGAGCTCTAGAAAAGCCAATTACTACTATGTTGGAGAAACACAATTGATTACCAATAAGGTATTGTGTTGTAGTAAGTCTCAAAGAAACTTATTCAGTTTCCAAAGTATATGTGAAAGTGGTTGATTATATTGAGACTATAAATAAAGGAAAGATTTGATATCTTCTATTACTACAACTTGTAGCGGGATAATTGTGTATGAAAAGCTACCCGCTTCATCCTCCAGTTTGTACTACTTGTTCTCATTAAGTAATTGACCAACTAAAGAGTTCGGGTTGAATCCCATAAATTCTGGAAATATCAAAGGTGAATATGGCCCATTCACCTGCCATGTATACCACATATGATGCATCTATGATATGGTTACATGCGCGATTGTTATTAACCTGCAGCCTGGCCGGTGCTTGCGAGATAAATTGCTCAGTAATCTAACTTCGAGCATAATTTCCAGATTGTCTAATCAAGATAGTTCATCTTGATAAGTTGGTTTACATCATAGTTGGTTTAGCAAAATGATTTATTGAGTGTCTCCACTTAATAGCTAAACTATTGCTTATGAGAACAAAGTTATATATATAAGTTTGATATACGTTGTATACGAGAGTATATTATATTCTCCCCTCATAAGTGGTTCAGGGTTAGGAACCAAATAATTTCATCTTATTATTATTAATGTGCTGTGTATATTGACATGATAATGCACAAAGATGATTTCCCAGAGGTGAGGAAACATGTTAGTTTTCCTAAATAGAGGGGGAGACATGATGAACACTTGAGAAAAGGTTACATGAGATGAATTATCATTTGTATATATAGATCCTCGAATATCATAATATGAACATGAAGTTCATAAAAGGATAATTCAATTGCAACATATTGCAAAGCATGCTACACCCAAAGAAAGTAACTATATTCTCACTGCAAATGCTCATATTAAGTCCTAGAAGGACAAAGTCTTGGATACGCTTAAAACGTATAGACAAATCGGTTTCAAAATAACTTCTTAATAAAGAAGATGAGCAAATGATCAAAGTGATCATAATAAGGAGGCAAGTGATCCAAAAGATCACACGACATAACACTTCATAAAATCTCATGAGAGATTCAGGTACCTGAATGTATGAATGAAGAGATCTCCATGTTATGTCTTTATGAAAATTTACTGGAACCGATATAAAATGATCGTCGACGACATCTATGATAGCGCTAAATATCGATGAGGATCTTATGTTTGTCGAATACAAACAAAATATTGACTAAATGGAAAAGATACAATTCAAGAAGAATTGATTCCATATGAAAGACATGTAGTTTTGGACATGTAGTTCAAATACTTGAAAGTATAAGGCCAAAGGTATGTGTAATCAGTTTTCGATATTTTATTTGTGTAGCATGACATGAAAACTTGATGTGCATCTAAAGTTTATTATATGACTTAACTTGAAAGATTTAAGTTGCTTAAAGCATATACAATTCTTGGTCCTGAAGTACCACATCCTAAGTGCAATTTGTGTACATATGTATCTTGCTATAACTATGATAATGTGAGGGCGAGGATATCCCTATGGAAGTATTGAAGAGTCATTCCACGACATTACATGAAGATGTTCATATCTATCAAGAATGATAATTTCAAGGTACAGAATATTCATTCAAGTCAATATGGTTGATTTATTTATCAAATATCTACTAACGATTTCTTGAAGCTAGTGCACAAGATTGGAATGTGAAGGTTCAAGCATGTGAATTGATGTTCTTTTTAGGGGGAGTTAATGCGCGTTGCACTCTTTTTCCCTTACAAGGTTTTGTCCCACTGGGTTTTCCTTGTAAGGTTTTTAATGAGGCAACAAATAGGCATATTTCTAAACATATATACTCTTTTCTTTTTCTAGAATTTTTCCCATTGGATTTTGTTTTAGTTAAGGTTTTAACGAGGCACATTATTGAATAGACATTCAAGGGGGGTGTTATAAATAGAACTCTATTTAAGGTGAATGTCTATCTTATAAGAAGAGTCTTACTTCAAGGCTAAGTCTTTTATCTTCCTATAAATAGAGGGGTCTTACCCCATTGTAAATCATCCCAAAAGTACCAATAAGAATACTCCTCTCCCTATTCTCTCTATATTGTTCTTGTTCGTGTATTATTGTTCTTGTTATTATATTATTTCATAACAAGTACAACGTTCTCAAGGTCTGTTTTAGTCACTTTATTGTTGAAAATGCAGTCGTTGATACCTTAGCCCATTTTTCTCTTGCGTCTGACCTATATGTGTTTGATAATGCTGCTTCTTTGATATGGGTGTGTATTTCATGTGACTCTACCGTAATTTTGAATAATAATAGTAGAAATAAACATGTTATAATTTCGGGGTGCATTTCATGTGACCCGATTATAACAGCTTCGAATCATAAAACCCATTGGAATAATTCAACGCGTACCATCTCATATCAAATAAAATTCCAAAACTCATGGCCATTACTTTATTAATTTTAACTTTTTAGAAATTGAGGTGCACCATTAGTTGAATTTTCTATGGCCCTCGCAAACTTTAAATAGCGTAGTTTCTTTTGGCGCACAATTTAAATTAATTTCCTTAAACTCGGATGTGTATTTCATGTGACCCAAATCCAAATCTCAACAATGTTAAATAAAATGTATCGTGGACCGTGAGTGCATTTCATGTGGCGTGGTCCAAAGATGCGTTTTAGATGATGTTGAAATCTTCCATAAAAATAACTAAAATTGGTTTAATAAGTTAAAATTGTACCATAGGTTCAAACATGTATTAAAATCAGATAATAGGCCAATTGTAATAGTTTAAGAGACCGTGCTAGAACCACATAATCCGGGAGTGCCTAACACCTTCTCCCGGGTTAACAGAATTCTTTATTCAGAATTTCTAGTTCGCAGACTTGAAAAGGAAAGTCGAAATTTCCTCGATTTGGGATTTTAAAATAAACTGGTGACTTGGGACACCAGAAAATAAATCATCCCAAGTGGCAACTCTGAATAAAATTGAATAAACAATCCCATTTCGAATAATGTCACTTCAATTGGAAAAACTCATTTATGCACTATCCTTCAGGGTGGTGTGTAAAAAAGAAGGTGTGACACCTCTGGCAACTCTACTGGGGATCAAAACCCAAATCTTTGGTTCAGGGTTCAAGAATTCGAGCTTAGAATAGCTGTTATGATTGCCTTTATATGTTATCTGATTTTACTACATGTTTGAGCTTAATGTGCTAATTGCTTTTACTGCTTTGATATTTTGGTGAATTGTATATATAAATTGCTTCGAAATCCTTCCTCTCTCTGAGTCTTTTACATCATGGAGAAGGGTGCACTTCTCATCTTATCCCATTTTAGAACGAGGTTCGGACAAGTTGCTAAGCCGCGAAGCTTCTGTATTCCCGGTATGCTCCCCCCCCTCCCGGCTCGAGTTGTCTGCTCGGGTAAGCCAGGTCTAGAACAATAAACCCAGGTTTTAAACCTAGTATATCAAAATCCTCATTCCGGATCCCTAGTAGGAACGTTTGTTTGCATCACGTGCATTTGACTTAGGGGACTCAACACAGGGGTTGAGTCCATCTAGGACAGGTGTACCCAAATTGAAAAGACCATCCTGATACATCCTACTTGCTACTTGTGCATTTATTTTCTTCATATTTTCATGTTGACCGGCTTATATATAATGGAAGATAGTTGAAAAGAAAATAGCAATGTTAGGGTAAATGAGGGTAATCACCTATTTTGAAAAACCAATACCAAAATCGTATTGAAACTCTGCCGGATTTTTGAGAAAGTGAAAGAAAAAGAAAGGTTTTCAAAAATAGTTGGTTTTCCTAATCTGCCAGAATTACGCGGGTCTGATCCTCACAGGATGTGACATACGTAGGCAAACCTCATCGGTCCCAGCACCCAATTTTTAAAAATTCAAAAAATTTCTTTTACTTTTGTATTTAGGAAAGTTTTTCTTTGAGACCTAAATTTTAAAAAAATACAAAAAAAATATATATTTTTTCTTTTAGTTGCTTCTCAAAATAAAAAAAAAAGAATATAAAATATTTTCATTCTTCTTTCGAAAATTGAAAAGAAAATTCAAGATTCAAAATACTTTCTTTTTCTTAGAAGTACTTCTTTCCTAACTTCAGAATAAAAATCCATAAATGTAAAAATACATTTTTTTTCTTCTTTAGAAGTTTTTCTTTCAAAATTTCGGAAAAAAAAATCTAAAATTTCAAAAATATTTTCATTCTTCTTTCGAAAATTGAAAAGAAAATTCAAGATTCAAAAATACTTTCTTTTTCTTTATAAGTACTTCTTTCCTAACTTCAGAATAAAAATTCATAAATGCAAAAACATTTTTCTTTCTTCTTTGAAGTTTTTATTTCGAAATTCTAAAAAAAAGCAATAAAAGCCAAAAAAAAGAAAAAAAATCTTTTTCTTTAGAAGTCTTTCTTTGCAAAAGTACTGGAGAAAAATCAAAATCTAAAAATATTCTCTTTCTTCTTTATAAGTCTTTCTTTTGAAAAAAATAGAGAAAATTCGAGATCCAGAAAAATATAAATTTAGTTTATTTCCTCTATTCCTAATCTTCCCGAACTATGCAAGATCTGATTCATGCGGCGTCATGATACGTAGGCAACCCACAGTAGTTTCGATCAACCATGAAAAAGGAAAATGAGAAAAATGAAAAACAAAATGAAAAACAAAAAAGAAAAACGAGAGTGAAAAATATTAACAATAATAAGGACGGACTAAGTCCATTCTAACATGTTTTTTATTTTGAATTGTAAGAAAGTTAAGATGGTCGGTTTGTGGTAAGCAGATAAACAAGATTCAGTGAAAAATGATAATTGACATCGAAGTTGTTAAAAGTGCTCGAGAGACTCAGGGTCAGAGGGTTCGACAAGAATCTACTGTGGCTGAGGAAAATAGAATACTGAAACAACAAATGATCAAAATGTGTCAAGCATGGGCCAATGGCCAAGGAGAACCTTGTTGTGAGTCACAATTTGTTGCACATCAAGAGCAGTACCACTCTCCTGAATACCACTCGTACTCGTTTGATCTTCCTGCAAACATTGAGAAGCCTGCCCAAAAGATTGTACAAGAAGAAATGACCCAAAGAGTTAAAAGCTTAGAACAACAATTGAAAAACATGCAAGGGTTGGCTGGTCAGAAGAGTGTTGCCTTCAAAGATCTATGTATGTTCCCCGATGTCCACTTGCCGCCTGGTTTCAAGACTCCCAAATTTGAAAAGTATGATGGACATAGAGATCTCATAGCCCACCTGAAAAGGTAATGCAATCAAGTGAGAGGTGTGGGAAGCAATAAACAATTGCTAATAGCTTATTTTGGGGAAAGACTTATGGGATTAGCATCCGAATTGTTTTTGGATCAAGACACATCTCGCTGGTACGTCTGGGATAACATGGCACATGCCTTTGTCAAGCAGCTCCAATACTACATTGACATTGCCCCATACCGCAATTCCCTTTCAAACTTGAAGAAGAAACCAACTGAAAATTTCAAGGAATATGCCATTAAATGGAGAGAGCAAGCAGCTTGAGCTAAACCACCCATGGATGACTACGAGCTATCATTGTCTTTCTTCAGGCTCAAGAGCCGGGTTATTTTCAAAATATGATATCCACTATGAGTAAATCCTTATCGAAAGTAATCAAAATGGGGGAAATGATTGAGAATGGTCTTAAGACAAGCAAAATTATAAGTCAAGCAGTTCTTAAAGTCGCAACTCAGGTTGACCATATTGAATCATATAATTTTGGTAATTTTGCTTGCCTGAATGAGAAGGTTGAAGAAATCGTGATGCCATCAGGGTCGAGAAGAGGTCCCAGGAGAACATCTCGAAGATATGATCAGCCTCCTCAGGTTTTCCATGACTCCCTTGAGCAATATTATCCACCTCAGAACCCTCAATACTCTGTTTCTGCACCTCAGTATGATGCCCGGCCACCAAGACACCCTAGAAGGCGAGCACGAGCACCATAAAATCTCCACCAGCCTCCACAAAATTTTCAAGTGCCTCCTATGCAAGCTTATTTGAGAAGTTAAAGCATTATGACATGATTTCACCCGTTCCTATAAATCATGTGGACCCACGTGCAAAAAGCTTTGACCCTTCCAAAAGGTGTGAATACCATTCCAATGCCCAGGGGCACAATATTGAAAGTTGTCGGGATTTTAAAAGAGAAATAGAAAGGATGATCCAGGAAAACTAGATTGTGATCCAAGACAGTGACACCCAGAATATCACACAGAATACTTTACATGCACATGATGATGCATATTTTGTGGGGATGATGCCTGGTGACAAGGAGTATGAGAATCCTCTCGAAAACTTGTCTACTGAAATTGAAGAAGGCCATGATAATTTTGATGAGAAATTTTGAGGCTAAATGTCAAGCTTAGCAATTGAAAAGTTATTCTCTCCTTACTAGGAAGGAATCTTCGTAGCTTGTATTGATGTTTTTTTTGTTATCTGGGTAATTTTAGGGTTGTGATCCAGATTTTATTTGTTTTATTGAGTCAAACCCTTCTGCCCTTCTATCCTGTTTGTATGAGTCATGTTTGTATGTTTTTTTGCTATTTTTATTATCTAGGTTATTTTAGGTTCGTAGCTCGGATCTTAGGTTGTTTGTCTTATTGTCAAACCTTTTCATCCTTTACTCAATAAAACACAATTTGTCCTTTTGTGTCATTTTATTCTTAGTTCTTTTTGTGCTTGTTATAATAACATGACATGCATGCATGCAAAAATTTTGGCCAGATCATAGAAACTGATTTAATCTGGAATTGGATAATTGAAAAAAAGAGGAGCACTTTTGTGGCTGAATAAATAGTTGAAATACTTGGGAATTAAGGTAGATTAAAAGTCACCTTCGAATCATTGCAAAGATCGGGCTTAAGGAAGAATCAATTGAAGATTGTTGGGAAGTTTGACGATAATGGATGGTAAGTGTCTTGTGAACACCACACACCAAGAAGGCAAGCATGTTCATCAAAGGCGTGATTGTGAAAGGATACTATGTTTGGTATTCTCGAGGCTGGGAGGCCCTTTTTCTGCTATCCAAACACTTTAATATCCTTCTCTACCCCTTTTAAGCATGTGTTATTTTCTTTTACTACCCTCTTTTGGAATCAAGTTTAAAGTAAAATAACAAAAATGAAAAAAAAAGAAAGAAAGAAAATAAAAAGAAGAAGAAGAAGAAGAAAAGAATTATCAAAGGTCTATGCTCTCAAAAAATAAAAGCTGGGGTAAACAAAAAAAAGAAAAAAAGCAAAAAAAGGAAAACCAAAAAAAAAATGAAAGAGAAACAGAAAGCAAGATGAAAAATTGTTTAGGTTAGATGTTTGACCTACGTTCGACCTGATTCCTTTTAAGGATACGGTTTAGTCCAACCAAATAAGAATTCAAAAAAGGGAGAAATGTTCCAAAAATCCCTAATGGTTGAAACTGGGCCAAAGGTTTCGCTTCACTTTTGAAGAGTCGATTCCAAGAGTTGTAAGTCCATAATCCCCCACTTGGAGTCAACTTTGAGCCGTCATGCCGACCCTTTCTCCCTGCACATATCCAAAAACCTTCCAAATAAAGACCTCCTGATCATCCTTCAAGAATGCCAAGAAAAATATGCAATGAGCAACAGTTGTCACGTGACATAGAACACTATCAAGTTGCTCGCAAAAAAAAAAGAAGTGAAAAGAAAGAGAAAAGCAAAAGAAAAAAAGAAAATTAAGAGTTTTATTAGTGAAAACCCTCACGGGGAATGTAAGACGACGATAAGCAGAGATGAATAAATAAGAGAGACTTGCCGGTGAAACCCATTGAGCACCACTTGTCGAAAGCGAGGGATGAAGCTGATACAAAGGATTGGCATGAACAAGCCCGACTTCAAAGGTCATAAGAATGGTAAAAGGGAAGATTGAATTAGTTTTGATAGATCGGGTCGTTGAATCCAAAATGCATGTCATGACTATTAAGGCTGGCTATTGAAAAGAAAAAATGAAAAAAAAAACTCTTCCTTCTATCCTTTTGACATGGGGAATTTCTTGTTAATATTTGTTTCTTTGCATCGTTGTGTCCTTCACTTTGAGTCCATCCTTGTCAAAACAAGCAAGAAAAGATTTTAAAATCTGCTATCAACTTTTCAGTTGCACAAAGTAAATTTGGCCAGCATGCTCAGCTGTTACTGTCAGCATGCCTTGTCATCCTGCTTGGCGCAAGCAAAGATAACTTGTGTTTCTCTCTGATAGACAAATTGCTCAAAAAACAGAAAGTCATTGAAGATATCAATAAAGGTCACCTGAGCCAAGATCTCCAATTGGGACAAGGCTAATTGAGCCACAAATACAAATGGTACTGGGTGTGAAACAATTAGGGTTGATGCAGAGGAAAGATCTCTTGAAACCGACTCAAACCGATTGATGGAGAAGCCAAGCTGGCCAAGACCCAAGGCCACAAACCGACCATCATTTTCAAAACTGACAAGTTTTTCTTTGTGTGAAACAGGAACAAATCAGTGCAAGGAAAGTGGATCAAAAAAAGAAAAAAAGAGAGAAAAAAAAAATAAACAAAAAAAAAAGAAGAAAAAGAGAAGAAAAGAAGAGCCGACAAAGGGAAGTTTCTCGAATCTCTGCCTTTATTCGTCTTGCTATTGTTGTCATTGATCCTCACATTTTTCCTCCTAGGATAAAGTCCTGGTCTGATGGATTTTCCTTCCAATCAAAATCTTAGTCTGATGAATCTTTCTCCTATGATAACAAAAAAAGTGACCTAGTCTGATGAACTTTCTCCTAGGATCAAAGTTTTAGTCTGGTGAATCTTTCTCCTAAGATATAAAAAAAGTGACCTAGTCTAATGAAATTTCTCCTAGGATCAAAATTTAGTCTGATCAATTTTTTCTTCTAAGATAGAAAACCTAGTCTGATGAAAGGAACAAAATCTTAGTATGATGAATCTTTCTCCTAAGATAGAAGACCTAGTCTGATGAACTTTCTCCTAGGATCAAAATCTTAGTTTGATGAATCTTTATCCTAAGATAGAAGACCTAGTCTAATGAACTTTCTCCTAAGATCAAAATCTTAGTCTGATGAATCTTTCTCCTAAGATACCACAAAAAAGAGACCTAATCTGATGAACTTTTTCCTAGGATCAAAATCTTAGTTTGATGAATTTTTCTCCTAAGATAGAAAACTTAGTCCGATGAATTCCTCCTAGGATCAAAATCCTAGCCTGATGAACTTTCTCCTAGGATCAAAATCTTAATCTGATGAATCTTTCTCCTAAGATAGAAAACTTAGTCTGACGAATTTTCTCCTAGGATAAATTAAAAAAGGGGATGTCTCGATTTTTCTTTTTTAAAAAAAAGGTGTTAGGGCAATTTGTTTAAAAGAATGATTTTCTCAAAAAAATTCAAAAATCATGGTAGCATAGGACCTTTTCCCTTTTATCCCAGCATAAACCGTGGACCTCCCCGGCATAATCTGAGGATCTTTTCCTTTTCTCCCTGGCAAGGACTCATTTTTCTCTTATCCCGCATAACGCGTGGATCTCCCTGGCATAACCCAAGGATCTTTTTCTCTTATCCCGACATAACCCATAGATCTCCCTGGCATAACCCATGGAGTCTTTTTCTTTTTCTCCCGGCATAACCAGTGGACCTCCCTGGCATAACCCAAGGAGCCTTTCTTTTAATCCCGGCATAACCTGTGGGCCTCCCTTGCATAAACCAAGGACCTTTTTCTTTTATTCCGGCATAACTCGCGGACCTCCCTAACATAACCCAAGGAGCCTTTTTCTTTTAATTCCGACATGATCCGTGGACCTCCCTGGAATAATCCAAGGACCCTTTTTCTTTTATCCGGCATAACCCGTGGATATCCTCGGCATAACCCGAGAACCTTTTTTTCCTGGCATAACCCGGTCATTTTCCAGCATAACCTAGTAATCCTCCCAATTTAAGGCTTCATTCCCAAGGATACACAATCCTGATTTTTATTGCTTTCAATGAAAAGTAGCTTAAATTTGTATTGCAAATAACTCACGAAAATTTTCTAGTGATAACTAAGGCAGAAATTTTTTGTTTATTTGTTTGTTTTGGTGTCCGAACATGTTTTATGGCATAGGATTTGAGGTGACCAAAAGATGAGTCTCAATCCGAAATAAAGAAAAGAACAAAAGAACAAAAGAAGTGAATTCAAAATACCAAAGCAGCCAAAGATGCGGACTGATCAAAATTTGATTGAAGTCACAAGCTTCGCCTGTTCCACTTTGATCAAATGTTGAAGAAAGAACCAACACCTACAACTTGCGAGCATCTAGATTCAGATAGGGGTCCACAGCAAAATCAGCTAAGACACAAGATCAAGCTTAAAGAGATTTATAGATAGGAATCTTGTAACTCATGGTTGATAGGCTTAGTTAGTCTTTTTCATTTTTGATTTTAATGTAATAATGGGATCGCGGACCGGAACCTTGACATCACCTCGCTCGGCTCTCAACCTCGGTACTCCATCACCTCATCCACCTCTGAAATACACGTGACTTGATTCCTTTATAGCCAAGGATATGTAGGCAGCTCAAATACTTGGGCTCGGTCACATTCTCTTTTCTTTTAGTTTTAAGTCTCTCCAAATAAGGGTCAGGTCAAAAACCTGTCTATGTCATTCTTTGTCTAAAAACTCTTCACGTTTCCAGTCAAAGAGAGGCAACAGTAGACATGTGATTTTGACCCTCCCCAAGATTTTAAATATTTTAGTATTTACATATTTAATTTAGGGCTAATATCAATATTTTAGCTAGTTGTGACCCTTTTACTTTATTTTATCATAAAAAAAAAAGAATGTTTTTCTTTTTTTGTTAATCTAGTTACTTTTAATTTATCTACTTTACATAAAATTCAAATAAAATTATAAAAATAGTTTCACTTTAATTTTAGGAATATTATTTTAATTTTACAATAATTTTTCAGTTGTATTTTATCTTTTACTATGATATTTGAAAATACAAATAATATGTTTGTTTTAACGGGTAGTTTTATTTTAATGATTATTTTTACTTAAGTAGAGCTAATTAATATTTTTAGTTAATTAAGCTAATCTTAGGGATCCTTCTAGACTCTTCTTTGGAATAAATAAAAAGACATATGAACTAATGAGCAAAAATACGAAATATAATCCTAATCCCTACCCCTATATAATAACACCTTCACCGAAGTAGCTGTACCCCCATTAGTTCATCGTTACTGCTTCAGCTATACAAGCACCAGCGAAACAACACCCTAAACTCCCAAAAACCTTCAGATCCACCGTTGAGGAACCAGCCATTCTTCTTCATTTTTCACAATCTAGAACACACCTTAAGACCAAATACAAATTAAAGGAAGCGAAGAATTTTTCTTTGTGAGTTATCCTTATGCTTGAGATTTAGAAAGAAAAATACAAAAATACATATTACTGTTTCTTCCTTTGATTTCAAATTGGGTTTCAAAACAATGGAATTAAAATGAATAGAGGGATCTAAGAGCAGAGATCATACATAGAGAATTTGGAGAACAGAGCAACATAGCAATAGGGGACGACGACGATTTTCAGTCCAAAAACGGGAGAAGCAAGGTACAAATCAGAGTTACAAAATACCCCTGTGTCTCCTCTTCTCCGATTTCCACCAAAAATAGCCCGCTTCTAGTTCCCCTTTTTTAACCCATTTGAAGTTCGAAATCGAAGAGGTCGAGTTTGCCGTCGCTAGCTTCCGGCCATGGTCCCTGATATTTGGTTTATTTGTTGATTGGCAAACTTTCAAAATTCAAATTCCGAAATAAAGGCCTGTTTCTTTACATGTGTATCGTTTCTTCACAAGTTAATTCATGGATGTTGGGTTGAACAAATATTTCGCTAAGTTCCTACATGTCCGTGTAAATATTCATTCCATGTCTCAAAGTGAGTTTGCTTTAAAGTTGGTATGTTCTTGTTAGCATTAGAATATGTTTAACCCTTTGTTAGTATGTTTCTTTTGTT
The DNA here is from genome assembly GCA_034376525.1 of Nicotiana benthamiana. Classification (NCBI taxonomy): domain Eukaryota; kingdom Viridiplantae; phylum Streptophyta; class Magnoliopsida; order Solanales; family Solanaceae; genus Nicotiana; species Nicotiana benthamiana. The sequence goes on from CM067326.1 coordinate 46,459,336, forward strand.
GGCGTTCTTAAGATAAATTTATTTGTTATAAGGTTTCCGTTGGCTTCATAATTAGTTGAAAATATGATGTGAATTTGTTAAGTTTGGTGTTGGTGGTTTTTGGTTTAAGTGTTTTATTAATGGGCCATTTGTTTAATTACATGTGTTTTGGTAATTGAAGCCATTATGATTTTTTTTTAAAAAGATTGATTTTGTTAGAATAAGAATCTGAGGCGTTGCAACTGAATTTATAGGAAGAGAATTTTGGTTTTTATATAGTGAGTAGAAATCTAGTTTTTCATTATTTACTTTCCTATTTTATTTAGGTGACGTTTGGTTCAAATATTACAACATAGCTTTGCGCACAAGAAAGATAAATGGTTCCTAAATTTTATATTACTAATTATATTAGGAGTACAATGTTCTCAAGGTCTGTTTTAGTCACTTTATTGTTGAAAATGCAGTCGTTGATACCTTAGCCCATTTTCCTCTACGTCTGACCTATCTGTGTTTGATAATGCTGCTTCTTTGATATGGTTTCATGTGATCCTACCGTAATTTTGAATAATGATAGTAAAAATAAATATATTATAAATTTGGGGCGCATTTCATGTAACCCGATTAAAACAACTTCGAATCATAAAATCCTTTGGAATAATGTGAGGTGTGCCATGCCATGTCAAATAAAATCACAAAACCCATGGCCCTTAATTAATTTTAACTCTTTTGGAAATTGAGGTGCGCCATTAATTGAATTTTCCATGGCCCTCGCAAACTTAAAAGCGCATAGTTGTTTTAGGTGCACAATTTAAATTAATTTCCTTAAACTAGGGTGTGCATTTGTTGTGACCCAAATTCAAATCTCAATAACGTTAAATAAAATGTATCGTGGACCGTGGGTGCATTTCGTGTGGCGTGGTCGAAAGATGCGTATTAGATGACGTTGAAATCTCCATAAAAATAATTAAGATCGGTATAATAAGTTAAAATTGTACCATAGGTTAAAACATGTATTAAAATCATATAATAGGTCAATTGTAATAGTTTAAGCGACCGTGCTAGAACCACGGAATTCGGGGTGCCAAGCATCTTCTCTCGGGTTAACAGAATCCCTTATTCAGAACTTCTGGTTAGCAGACTTCAAATGGAAAGTCGAAATTTTCTCGATTTGGGATTTTGAAATAAACCGGTGACTTGGGACATCAGAAAATAAACCATCCCAAGTGGAGATTCTGAACAAAATTGAAATAAACCGGTGACTAGGGACCTCGGAATTAGATTCCGGGCATACGCTCAGGTCCCATATTTTCCTACGGACCCTCCAAGACAATCAAAACACAAATCCGGATCTATTTTACTAAAAATATTGACCAAAGTCAAACTTAACCTTTTAAGAAAATCTTAAGGATTCAAGTGAGACTAATTCAACTAACTCTTCCAAAACCCGAACCCCTCGCAGGTCGAAAATAAGTTAAAGCAAGCACATGAAGTTCTATTTTGGAGAACGGAGTTCTAAAAAGCAAAACAACAGGTCGGATCATTATATATACACTATTGCAACTTTATTACCCTAAGAGTTCATGTTTATAAAATTACCCTACCTACACAAGTTTTATATATATATATATATATATATACCACCTTAAAAGACTCTCATTCCATATTAGTGCCTTTAATTAAGGAATTTAGTTACACCATCTATCTTTTTTTCTCTTTTTCTCTTTTAATATCTTCATTAGTAAAAGAAATTATATTGTCTCGTTCATCTTATGACTAGCTATTCACACTATCTGTGAATTTGCACTAGCTCATACAATTTGATATCACATGGTTAGCCAATGTTAATTTTAGTTGAAATCTCTAGACTATTTTAGACCAATATTATTCTTATTTCTTAGTTTTATTTTTTACGTTTTTTCTTCTTATAGTTTACAGCAAAATTATTCCTTAGTTTTTTTTAACTTTCCTTCCTTCTTATTTACGGGGGAACATATAGTTTTATTTTTCGCACACAAAATAACTATAACAAACATGATTTTAAGAAAGGTAATTTCTATATATCTTAAAATATGATACCAATAAAATATTTCTTTTATTACAATTTTATCTGTTATATATTGTTAGTAATAAAGAAATTAATTAGTTCCTAAATAAAACATGAGATTATGTTATTTAGTGTATGATTGGATTTTACTGTTTCATGATATCACATTGTATACATATTCAGTGATGAAAATTTCAAATAACAATTTAAAGCTTTTATCCTAAAGCTACATCACACCAGAGGAAATGTATACAAGAAGAACATCATCTAGTTTCATCTTTTTACAATACAACTACAATACTGAAGGACCTGGGAATTTCCTAAACTTAAAGAAAAATAAATTCCATCACTATTAACAAAATTTTGACATGGGTTCATTATTTGGAAGACTTTCCTTCACGGGATATTTTGAGCAAAACGATTGACATTAAATATGGGATTAGAGGAAAAATCTGTATATACAAAATCTAATGTTAAAGAGAACGTAATATTCTTTTTTATTACAATCTGGACATATTTTTAGGATACGAACAAACTAATTTACAACTTAGCAATAATTTTTATATATATTATTTCTATATAGTTAAATACAATTATAATCAATTGTTATACAAATTTTATACAATATGTTATTTGTACATTTTACATCTGATTTATATATAGTAAAAATAAATTTCATACAACTAATTATATATTATACAACTTATTTACAACTCATCTATAATTTTCATATATTATTTATACTCAGTTATATACAACTACAATATCATACAACTTAAATATAAGTTTTATAAAATATTGTTCAACTTTCATACAATAGTTAAATAAATGAAAGAAAAATATATAAACAATAGAAATAACTTTTCCTACAATTTTACTACAATTTCGTAAATATAATGTTACCATGTCTTCTTCTTCTTCTTCTTCTTCTTCTTCTTGTTATTATTATTATTATTATTATTATTATTATTATTATTATTATTATTATTATTATTATTATTATTATTATTATTATTATTATTATTATTATTATTATTATTATTATTATTATTATTAGAGTTTCAATATCAAATTAAGCCAAAATCACATCTAATCTTCATTACAAACCCCTCAAAATTGAGATATAAACTCCAAATAATATTCCAAATTATTTGCAACAACATCGAATCCAAACAAAAAATAATTTTTGAAAATTCAAATTCGAATTCAAAGCTTCAAAGCTTTTAATGGTTGTCAATGGTGGAATTGCTGTTCTTTTTTCCTTTGCTTTACGTTACTGAAATTAGAGATGGAGATATAGAAAGAGACGTAATGAGAATTCCTAATTCTTTGTAACAACATCCAATTAAAAAAAAATATTTTTTAAAAAATCCAAATTCGAATTCTAAGCTTCAAAGCCTTTTAATGGTTGTCAATGATGGAATCGTGGGTGGATGCAAAATACGTAGGGGAGGAGGTGAGATGTGGAGAGAGAAACGTGGGGGAGTGGAAGATATGTTAGAGTAATTTAGGACACTAATAATTACCATTAATTTCCTTAAAATATAATAAATGGTAATTGGGTTTATAAAATGTAATTATAGTAAAACTTGAGTAAAGAGGGTAATATAGTTTCATATAGTGTATAGGAATATAAAAATTCCTTTTAGAAAATGTAATAATAATATTTTGGGTCAAAACCAGCTCTTGAGATGGTTTTGGGATTCAGATTTTTTGTTTAAGCTATTTGCCAAAATCGATCTATCTTCTATATTATTATAAAAGTAAGAATACAATATCGGTTTACAAAATTTTCTTACAATATTAAGCATAATAACTCATAATCAAAGGACATAACCAGAATTTTAGATTTTTGCCTTATAATTCTATTAGTTTTAGGACTTACTACTTTACGTTAGGAATTCTAGATGATTACTTCAAGGAATCCTATTTGTATAATTACTTTCGGGCATTCTAATTCATATAAAACTTAACAAGTAAATATCTTTAGTCATGTAACTATATTACTTTCAGGATATATACTTGTTAAATTTTTTTATTATTAATTTAATTTGAAAGCGTATTACAATGTCCTATTACTAATTTAATTTGAGAATGTATTATATTGTCCAAATTCATTTAGAAAAATGAGAGCATGTATTATTATAAAAGCTAAATACAATATTAATATGCCAAAACAGCCCTAAATTATTACATAGAAGAACTATTGGAAGAGGACATAAATGCAACAACCAATTTTTTGGACTAAATTAATTTCTATGCTAACTTTAAATATTTAAAATTAATAAAATTTTATCTATTAAATTTTTATTAAAAATATATAGGAAGGTTTAACAAATTTAATTTCATAAAAATCCTCCGTACTGGCAATACGTTACTAATTCATAATGTTCAATACCGAGAAAAAATAAAAGTAATATCAAATAGACTACATAAAGTGTTTAAATTGGAAAAAATACTCCCACGATATATTTTTATATTATATTTGACCTATTTTCCTACTCAAATAATATTTTTTTAGTTAATGTTTTGAGTAATATTAAAAAAATATCCAATTATTAAATAACAACTAATAAAATAATATAAATTTATGAGAAAGAGAAAAAATAGTTGGTAAGAGTTAATACCACTAATGATTCTACAAACATAAAGATCTAAAAGTGAAATGTCATACCAATCTTTTACTCTTTGAAAATAAAATTATGGTGGATAAAATTATAATTAAGATTAAATAAAACAAGAGAGAACTGATATTAAGATTCGAATCAACATAGAATCAGTTATTTTTATGTTAAAATCAAATAATTAAATATCTTAATTAATTATTTAACAAGAAAATCCAATTCAACTATTTTAAAATTCATTATATGAGTAAAATTTTTATTTAAATTTAAAAAATTAATCTTAGGGTACATAAATTTTTTTCACAAAAAGAGTGGTAGAACACAAAATAAAAATGTGAGTATATTATTAAGAAGCAAAATGATATACAAGTGTTTGAGGAAGTACTATTAAAGCTAAATCCTAACAAGAACAAGCTTTCAAGACTATATTATAAAGGGTCAACTCTACTATAACGATATTATTCTTTGTAGATGGCCCCGGCGGAAGAGAAATAATATTTCTATGTCACGCATTACTTGTAAATATCATATCAAGATGCATGACACTGTTAGCAATAATAGCAAGCGGTGTACCAACAATGATTTTATTGTAAAATTACCCACCTTAGATTTTATATACCCCTTCAAACAACTTAAATAACCAGCACAAATATAACAAAGTAAAGCAACGAAGCTAAATTTATAAGGAAGACAAGATTGATAATATGGGATGAAACACGTATGACTAAGTGTCAAACAATCGAAATAATTGCATGTAATTCTAGAGATATATTAGATATTAATGAACCGTTTGGTGAATAATTAACTATATGGGATATGATTTATGTTAAGTACTACCAGTAGTTTCAAAATCAACAAAAATAAAGATTGTAAAAGCTAGCTTGCATAAGTTATACTTCTGGCTTCAAATGAAAAAGATTCAGCTAACAAGAAATATAAAGCAAGAACAGATCTAGTATTCAATGTGTGCTTGCTTCGTGTCAGAAATGAAAAAGAGCATCCAATAAATGATGATTTACGTCTTTCTGAACACTTGGTTATCAAATCACAATGGTAATAGTAGTGCATTTAATAAGAGAAATATTTCTATCATTAGATTAAAATGCAATTTGTGCATATCGCACGGTAGAATTAAAAAGATATCTTAGCTAGCAGAAATGAACGTGTTGATCAACTAAATAAAAGGTTGATTGCAAAACTTTATAGTAAAAACAAAATATTTTTCTATTTTTTACTCGGCAAAAAATAATACCAATAATTACTACCAAGAAGAATACTCAAATACTTTAGTAGCAAATAGCCTTCTATCATACATGTTTGTTGTCAAGTTTATATTTCTTACGTATGTTAATGTCATTGTTTATACAATAGATTAAGTTAAAGTTGATCTTTCATTATATATAGGTTGATTTTAAAAAAATATATCCGCCATGCTACTGAAAAACTTAGATACATTGAATAGCTTATGTAATAGCACACATATGGTATATATAAGTTCTGACAATTTTGCTTCTAAGTATATTCTTATCTCTGAATCCAACTTTCGCCTTGTGAAACTAAGGAATATCAAATTTATGTGAAAATAATTTTTAGTATGTTCATCTTTTGCAAATATAATACAAAAAGACAAGGATAAACATCATAAATATTGAACTATATTTACCACAAAATATTTTTTATGCACAAACAACTGTATGCTGTACTTTCAAGAGAGATATAAAGATCGACAACAAGATCTGGTTAAGGCAGAGCTACCAAATCATTACGAGGAAATATACAGACAAAAATGTTATCCACAAAAAAGTGTTCGTTAAAATATCATTACACTAAATATTTTTGAAGTATATTTATCCAACTAACATGATAAAATTGATCATTTGTGTAAAATGTGATGATTCTTTTTATTTTAGATTCATGTATTATGCTAATGCAATAATATTTTTGACATTTAATTAGACAATTTTTGTATTATTAGACATAGAATTTTTTTCATTAATTAAATTTAATTATTTCTTTATATAAATAAATATTTATCATGTGCTATCATTAACGTATAATGCATATTTATAGATATATGGATAAATTTTATGAACAAATATATATCTAAAAAAAACAAATATATTTCGATAATTCTAAATCTCTTACTCCTGAGATACAAAATTAAATAGCATGCGCGTGGGAATAGGGGGTGGATAGGGAGGACAACTATGTAAGCGAGACATTCAATGTTTTTTTTTTCTCAGTATCCTCTACTGCTAGTTTGACCAGCAGCGGTAACGGATGCCCCACTTTACCTATATTCTTTCCTATTATGTGTAATTTTTTATTTCGAATCAAGTGATAATTATATTCTCATTTTAATTTGGTGTGAATGTAATGGTGCATAAAGTTTTAAAAAATTTAAAAAACGTTTGAAATTTGTCGTATTTAACAATTCTTTATATTTTTATGAAGATAAAATATGTTATTCACACTTAAAGGTTGATGTTCGGTTGAATATGTGAAAAAAAGCACTAACAAAATTTTAGTGGGCGTTGGATTGATTTTTAAGTCGATCAAATTAACTTTTAAATTTGTTTTAAACTTTTTTTTAAATATAAATATCTGTCCGATCCGATAAGCAATCCTAATATAGGCCATTGCTTTTTCAATTTAACATTCTTCATTTTTTATAACTTCGGGAAAAAATAAAAAAGAGACTATGATTCACCGTCATTGTTGTCCCGATGCATTGTTAATCCATTTCGAATACGCAAAATGCATTGCATAAATTCTTGAAATATTGCATAAGTTTTTAGGTATTAGCTCCAATTTCCATTGGTCCTAAAATATAATATAATGACTTTCAAAAAATATAATCATATCTCATTGCATAAGGATAAGGAGATTACTTTGCCTAGCAAAAGTTACAATATATTAGTGGTCTCGCAATGATTTTGTGTGCCTTGATTGATACATATGGTCCCGACAACAATGGTAATAGTGTGTAAATCTATTTGATCTCTTTGTTTCTATCGATTTCCCCCCTCTCTCTCTCCTTTAGGGGTGTTCATCGGGCGGATTGTGCAGCTTTTTACTCTTAACGGTTTGGATTAACGGTTATGGGCTTTTAAATGTATTCATCCGTTAGCCGTCCGATAAGATATCGGGCGGATTGGTATCGGGTTATCTCTTATCGGGCGGTTACCGGGCGATTTATCAGTTTAATACCTATGGGGGTTATCGAAAAGCTTAAACCGAATTATAAAATTTACTAAAACAGTATAAAATTTTGTAGATCATATCCATGGCCAGCTAGAAGGATTAGCCGAAGACAAGCTCCTGGGATTTTAAAGCACTGCCCACCAAAATCAACAAAGATTTCTAGGCCAGAGCAGATTAAAGCAGAGCATCATTTTGTTGGTGTGGATCCTTATACGAATCACAAGCCGGAACTAAACGGCAACATCATTGAATCCTAAGGAATGCCAATAGAAATAGACCGCCAGTTGTGGGAACTTATACTTATTCATTTTTAAGGTTTTTAGTTTTTATATTTACTATATATAATTATGTAAGTAAAAATAAATTTTAATATATATATATATATATATATATATATATATATATTTATATTCTTAACGGGTTAACGGATTATCCGTTAAGAAAATTGAATAATCCGCCCCCAAACCGATAAACAGTTAATAAAAAAATTCAATCCGTTCTCCGTCCGTTAAGCCGTTAAGCCGTTACCACTAAGCCATTAAATTTCGATTCGATTCGATTTTCGATTTCAGATCGGTTTTGAACACCCCTACTCCACTTTCCTTTTCTTTAATAAACTATATTCTGCCACCCTGATATGGAGCATATAACTATTGTCAAAATCCTCGGGATACTACAAATATTGATCTCATTTCTAAATAGCTTCATTTTATTTATTGAAGGTATTATATATGCTTCACTTTCATACCCCAAAAAAAAAAACCAATTACTCTTACATCTATTCCCTCCATTTTAATTTATGTAAATTCATTTGATTGGATACATAATTTAAGAATCTTTTTTAATTTATTATATAAAATAAAGTACATATATTTTGTGTGGCTATAAATTATTACATAAAATATAAATTATTTTTAAATAAAAAAATAAATTATTTTTATTTGTACGGAATAAAAAGAAAATTGTTATGAAATAATATAAAAGACAAGAACAATAACTCAAGAACAAGAGCAAATAGAGAGAAGAGTAGAGAGAGTTCTTCTTATTGATACTTAGAGAATGTTAGGAGTGATTTACAATGGTAGAGGGCACCTCTATTTATAGGGAGGAGGATGATTTATCTACCAAGAATAGAACTCTAGAATCTCTCTAATTAAAGACATTCACCTTAAATAGAAGTGTATTTATAACACTCCCCCTTGAATGTCTATTCAATGATGTGCCTCGTTAAAACCTTAAAACAAAACCCAATGGGAAAAATTAAAGTAAGGAAAAAGAGTACACATGTTTGAATATGCGCCTATTGGTTGCCTCGTTAAAAACCTCGCAAGGAAAACCCCGTGGGACAAAACCTTGTAAGGGAAAAAGAGTGCAACGCGCATTAACTCCCCCTGATAAGAACATCAATTTATGTCCTTAAGTCTTCGCATCCCAATCTTGTGAACTAGCTTCTTGAAGGTTGACTTTGGTAGAGATTTTGTGAACAAATCTGCCATATTATCGCTTGAACGAATCTGTTGAACATTGATATCACCATTCTTTTGAAGATCATGTGTGAAGAATAACTTTGGTGAAATATGCTTCGTTCTATCTCCTTTTATGAATCCTCCCTTCAATTGAGCTATACATGCTGCATTGTCTTCATACAAAGTTGTGGGTAGTTTATCACACTTCAAACCACATTTGCCTTGGATATGATGTATTATCGACCTTAACCACACACACTCCCGACTTGCTTCATGAATAGCAATTATCTCGGCATGATTAGATGAAGTAGCCACAATTGATTGCTTAGTCGATCGCCAAGATATGGCGGTTTCTCCACAGGTAAACACATAACCCGTTTGAGATCGAGCCTTGTGTGGGTCGGACAAATATCCAGCATCAGCATAACCAACAAGATCCGGGCTGCAATTCTTGCCATAAAATAAGCCCATATCGGTAGTTCCCTTTAGGTACCGCAATATGTGTTTGATCCCATTCCAATGTCTCCTCGTAGGAGCCGAGCTAAATCTTGCTAAGACATTAACTGAAAAGGATATGTCAGGTCTTGTAGTATTTGCAAGATACATTAGTGCGCCAATTGCGCTAAGATATGGTACTTCAGGACCAAGTAGCTCTTCATTCCTTTCTTGTGGTCGGAATGGATCTTTGTTCACATCAAGTGATCGAACAACCATCGGTGTACTTAAAGGATGTGCTTCATCCATGTAAAACCGTTTCAGTACCTTTTCTGTATAGGTAGATTGATGAACAAAAATTCCGTTTGCCAAATATTCAATTTGCAAACCAAGACATAGTTTAGTCTTTCCGAGATCTTTCATCTCGAATTCATCCTTTAGATAATCAATTGCCTTTTGGAGTTCTATAGGGGTTCCAATAAGGTTTATGTCATCGACATATACGGCAAGTACAACAAATTCTGATGTTGTTTTCTTTATAAAAACACACGGGCAAATGGCGTCATTTATATAGCCTTCTTTTAACAAGTACTCACTAAGACGATTATACCACATTCGTCCAGATTGCTTTAGACCATACAAGGACCTTTGCAATTTCATTGAGAACATTTCCCGAGATTTTGAATTATGCGCGTTTGGCATCTTGAGTCCATCGGGAATTTTCATGTATATCTCATTATCAAGTGAGCCATAAAGATAGGCAGTAACCACATCCATTAAGTGCATGTCGAGCTTTTCATGGACAGCAAAACTTATGAGATAACGAAAGGTTATCGCATCCATTACAGGCGAATATGTCTCTTCATAATCGACACCAGGCCTTTGAGAAAAACCTTGTGCAACAAGGCGTGCCTTATATATTTGTACCTTGTTTATCTCATTTCTTTTGCATACAAAGACCCATTTATAGCCGACAGGCTTAACACCATCAGGTGTTTCAACTATAGGGCCAAAAACTTCACGTTTTGCCAGCGAATTCAATTCTGATTGAATTGCTTCTTGCCACTTTGGCCAATCATGTCTTTTTCGACATTCTTCAACAGATTGAGGTTCGAGATCCTCACATTCTTGCATAATGCTAGATGCTATATTATAAGCAAAGGCATTATCCACCACAATATCCACTCAATTAATATTTGCCTCAATATTAATTGGATTTAGGGATAGTTCCGTATTTTCCAGAGTCTCGGGCTCAATGGATTCTTCATGAATCTCAGAATTTGTTAAATCATGAGATTCTTTCGTGGTGTCATTTTGATCGTTCTTTTTCCTCTTTCTAGGATTTCGATCTTTGGAACCTAATGGTCTGCCACGCTTCAGGCGTGCATTCGACTCATTGGTTATGACACTAGATGATTGTCCAACAGGGACATCAATACGGATTGGAACATTTTCCGCGGGAATGTGGGATTTCATTATCCTTTTCAAGTCCGTAAATGCGTCAGGCATTTGATTTGCTATTCTTTGCAAATGGATAATCTTTTGTACCTCTCTTTCACAAATAGAGGTATGTAGATCAAGATGAGACAATGATGCATTTTTCCACAAAATTTCCCGTTTGGTTTCACCAACTTCTCCCCCTAATTTTGGGAAAAGTGTCTCATCAAATCGACAGTCTGCAAATCGTGCAGTAAACAAGTCGCCTGTCTATATTTTTGGAGGTAGCGAATGATGGAGGGCGATTCAAACCCAACATATATTCCTAACCTTCTTTGCGGACCCATTTTGGTGCGGGATGGTGGTGCTATAGGCACATATACTGCGCATCCAAAAATTCTTAAATGGGATATATTGGGTTCATGACCCAAAACCAATTGCAACGGGGAATACTTGTGGTAATTCGTCGGTCTGAGACGAATTAGCATTGCTGCATGTAAGATGGCGTGACCCCATACCGAAGTGGGCAGCCTCGTTCTCATAAGTAATGGCCTTGCAATCAACTGCAGGCGTTTAATTAACGATTCTGCAAGACCGTTTTGAGTGTGAACATGAGCTACAGAATGTTCAACTTTTATCCCGATTGATAAGCAATAATCATTAAATGCTTGGGATGTAAACTCAGCAGCATTATCCAGTCTAATGGACTTGATTGGATTATCTGGAAATTGTGCTCGTAGTCGAATTATTTGTGCCATTAATTTCGCAAACGCAAGGTTGCGTGATGACAACAGGCACACATGAGACCATCTACAGGATGCGTCTATCAAGACCATGAAATACCTAAACGACCCACTAGGTGGGTGAATAAGTCCACAAATGTCCCCTTGTATACGTTCCAGAAACGTGGGTGACTCAGTCCCAACCTTTGTTGGTGATGGCCTGATAATCAACTTGCCTTGATAACACGAAGTGCAAGGATATTCATTATTCGAAAGAATTTTGAAATTCTTTAACGGATGCCCATATGAGCTTTCTATAATCCGTCTCATCATGACCGATCCTGGGTGTCCCAATCGATCATGCCATAGTACAAAGGTATTGGAATCAGTAACCCTTTGGTTTACTGTTGAATGTGCCTCAATTGCACTAATTCTTGTCCAATACAGGCCACAAGATAAAGACGGGAATTTCTCAATAACCCTCTTTTGGCCGGAGACATTCTTTGTGATGACGAGATATTCAAGATTATCTTCATCCATTGTCTCAATATGATAGCCATTCCGGCGTACATCTTTAAAACTCAACAAGTTTCTCTTAGACTTGGAGGAGAACATTGCATTCTCTATGATTAACGTCGTGCCTTTGGGCAGAGTTACAATTGCTCTTCCAGAGCCTTCAATCAATTTACTACTTCCAGAGATTGTAGTAACGTTTGCCTTACACATATTTAGTTGAGAGAAATATTTCCTTTCTTTGAGTATTGTATGTGTAGTACATGAATCAACTAGGCAAATACTTTTACAGTTGGACTTTGATCCAAGTTCGCTTTGTGAGATATCCATATTTGCTATCCCATAGTTTGACATACAAAAGAGATACACAAACATAAGAATAAACAAGTTCAATTCGTTTGTGTCACATAATATTTTCAAAATCTGCTGCTAACAGTTGACTAACAAAATCAGATATGTTATCCACAATTGATTACTTTGCAGTTTGAAAATTTCAGTTTAAACATTTTCTTCAAACAATCGATTGTTAAACACAAACAATCGATTGTTGAACATTGACAATCGATTGTTAAACACACACAATCGATTATTTGCTATTTTGAAATTCAGATCACTGTCTTAAGACAATCGATTGTTATGCATAGACAATCGATTGTTGGCTATTTTGAAAAATTCGAGCACTGTTTTAAGACAATCGATTGTTAAATATAGACAATCGATTGTTGGCTATTTTGAAAAATTCCAGAGCACATTGTTTTAAGACAATCGATTGTTAAGTATAGACAATCGATTGTTGGCTATTTTGAAAAATTCCAGAGCACTGTTTTAAGACAATCGATTGTTAAGTATAGACAATCGATTGTTGGCTATTTTGAAAAATTCCAGAGCACACTGTTTTAAGACAATCGATTGTTATGCATAGACAATCGATTGTGGATGATTTTTGAAAAATTCCAGATTACACTGTCTTAACGACAATCGATTGTTAGACAAAGACAATCGATTATGGATGATTTTTGAAAAATTCCAGATTACACTGTCTCAACGACAATCAATTGTTAGACAAAGACAATCGATTGTTGATCAATTATTTTTCAGCTTTAATGCGAAAATAGTAGATAATTGACTAGTTTTTCAGGCTAGTCGATTACCCCGTCTGGAAAATAAAAATATTATTGATATTTGAGCATATTGAAGATATTCTAAAGAACTACTGCTAACATTGCATCATGAACTAACTAATACGAGCTAATACTAATGACTATTAGTTTATTCACTAACTAATACAAATAAGTAGAATAAAATCAAATAATTCCATCTTCTTTCATCACGGACCCATCGCCGATTAGGTGGTCTATTTTCCCCTCGGGTTGCTCAAAGAAATCTGCCACATCCAGGTGGGTGATGTCCTCATTGTCGTCATAGACAAAATTTGTTTCAGGGCCTTTTCTCTTTCGAGATGCTTGATAAAGGTCAACCAAGTGTCTTGGTATACGGCAAGTCTTTGACCAGTGCCCTTTCCCACCGCAACAATAACATATAGTTTCTGAACCATTTGCCTTAGGATCTTCATAACCCCGTTTCTGCTTTCGGCGGTTATCTCTCTTCGGGGGGTGACGGACTTCATTGGAATTTCTTCCTTGTCTACGTCCCTGGCTATGACCCCGTTTACGACCATGACCATGGCCCTTTTCATGTTTGGCATAATGAGAGTGCACCTTATCTGCTTCAGGCAGTGGTGTAGACCCAGTGGGTCGATTTTCGTGATTTCTCATGAGCAGGTCATTATTTCGCTCAGCCACTAGTAGAAGAGAAATCAGTTCAGAGTACTTTGTAAAGCCTTTCTCTCTGTACTGTTGTTGCAGTACTATATTGGAGGCATGAAACGTTGTAAACGTTTTCTCAAGCATATCATAATCGGAGATATTATCCCCGCATAGCTTCAATTTAGAAGTAATTCTGAACATTGCAGAATTATATTCAAAAACGGACTTAAAATCCTGGAGCCTCAGATGAGCCCAATCATATCGTGCTTGTGGCAGAGTGACCAACTTCAGGTTGTCATATCTCTCCTTTAAGCCGTTCCACAAGATGAGTGGATCCTTGACGGTGAGATATTCAATCTTCAAACCTTCATCAAGGTGATGGCGCAAGAAAATCAAGGCCTTCGCACATTCTTGGGTGGATGCTTTTTCTCTATCTTTGATGGTGTCTCCAAGACCCATAGCATCTAAGTGGATTTCAGCATCCAACACCCATGTCATATAGTTCTTGCCCGAAATTTCAAGGGCAACGAACTTTCTTTTTGTAATATCAGACATAATCGAAAATTAAATTAGGAAGAGGGAAATACCTTAGATTTTTCGAAAATGGTTCTTGAGACGGTAGAGTCTCGTGCTGATAACGTGTTATGAAATAATATAAAAGACAAGAACAATAACTCAAGAACAAGAGCAAATAGAGAGAAGAGTAGAGAGAGTTCTTCTTATTGATACTTAGAGAATGTTAGGAGTGATTTACAATGGTAGAGGGCACCTCTATTTATAGGGAGGATGATGATTTATCTACCAAGAATAGAACTCTAGAATCTCTCTAATTAAAGACATTCACCTTAAATAGAAGTGTATTTATAACAAAAATATATTTATATAAATTGAAACCAGTATTTATTTACCTACAAGTGATGGTGACAAAGTCAAAGTCAAAAGATGGCAGAAAATGCTGATTAGAAGCTGACATTTTTGTCCTTGAGTTCCAGTGTTCAACAATATGTATCTTTCAACCTACTTAAACCACTTGAAAATCTAATTAAATCCTGTTTAAAAAATGACTCCTATAGCTACAGTAGTGTCACCAATTCTAACTAGGAGGTTCAGAAAAGATAAATAAGAATGTCAAATTAAGGATTTAAAGCTGCAACGTAAAGTAACTTCTGAATTTTCTTTGTCACTATAGGAGAAGTTTCGATATGTCAAGGAATTCAACAATTTATGTATTACAAAAAAAATTACCCTCAATGGCGGCAATTTACTCCTTCCTTACATGTAGCTCCGCCTCTATTTGTAACATAACTTAGTAAGTTATTCTCGCCACTTATATAAAGGTAAGATTGACATAAAAGTGAAATCAATGGAGCCCTCACCTCTCTCACGCCATGAAGAAACACAAAAGTGAACTCTGCATAATGAATTTGAATTATGCTGCAAAGTGCAAACCCACAATGAAAATCCCTTCCACAAATGTTTCTTTAGAAGGTTGCAAAATGCTGAGAAAATCAACTAGACAAAAAAGCTATTATATATGCACAGTTCTTATAGACAAGCCTGCATCAGAAAAGATTCTTTATTTTGCTAAATGCTGTATAAACAAAAAACAATGGACTAGTAAATAGTTTTAGGGAACTATATATGAATTTCTTGTAATCGATTTGTGGGTCACTACTGTGAAAGGAGCTGAAGGAATGACAGCTGGGCAGGTAAGTGGAGGCAGTCATCAAGCTGTCACTAGTTAGTTAGAGTGAGTGAGATGATTAGTGTTAATTAGTTGAGGGATTAAATTAGTGGAAGATATATCTATATATGTATGTGATGTATCAATTTTCTTCTTTTTATGTACAGGAATATACGAACACTTTCTTTTCTCTCATTCCTTCTGTTTCTCATCTTCTCTACTGCAACTTCAATTCACTCATTGGAACCTCCATTAATGTAGGATGAGCTGTGATTAAACTCAGCTCAACTCACATGGTATTAGAGCAATCAATGTTGGTTGATTCTTAAAAGAATAATCCTGTGTTCGTGCGGTTCAGATTCTCGCTTAAAGTCCAGAAATGGCGGAGGAATTGATCACACTCATCCATTATTTCTGCATCCTTCTGATATACCGAGCTTGGTTTTGATTCCAATTCAACTCACCGGATCGGAAAACTATGGATTGTGGCGAAGGACGATGTGAATAGCTCTTCAAGCTAAGCGAAAGCTAGGTTTTGTAACTGGTAAGTGTAAGAAGGAGACCTTTAAGAAGGAATTACATGAGGAATGTGAGACATGCAATGCGACTGTGCTCTCATGGATCATGAATATTGTTGCATCAAATCTAGTTAGTGGAATGGCTTACGCATCGGATGCATACCTAGTTTGAGAAGATTTGAAGGAGAGATTTGACAAGGTGAATCGAGTTCGTATTTTCCAATTGCACTGAGAAATTACAACAATTTCGCAGGGAATTGATTCTGTTGATTCATATTTTACTAGACTAAAAGAGATGTGGTCGGAGTATGATACCTTGGTTCCCACACCAGGTTGTGATTGTACTAAATCTAAGGACTACATTGAGAACCTTCATTGCCAAAGGTTGCTTCAATTTCTCCGTGGTTTGAGTGAGATCTATGAACAAGCAAGGAGGCAGATTTTGATGAAAACTATTGAATCAACCTTGAATCAAGCTTATGCGTTGATAATTGAGGATGAAAGCCAAAGGTCTAATCCGTATCCAGCCTTAGGAGTCACAAGAGACCCCATTGCTATGCAGCCTGGACGAGGACAAGTCTATAAAGAAAAAACCATTCATGAAGTCTGACTATTGTATGATTACTTGAAGAAAAATTGCTACAAGTTGATAGGTTACCCTGCAGATTTTAATGCTAAAAGAAAGGTTGTAGCCAACTATGCAACTGGGAATGCAGAGCTTGAGGAACATCCACATGCAGATGGTGGAAAGGCACACAATGATGATCCTGCAGGGGGCCACTTCTTTAGTGAGAGCCAATACAAACAAATTCTGAACATGATGAATAAGGATACCACAGTTCCACAGTCAACATGGCAGGTATTGCTACTGCACTAATGGCTGAAAATCCTTGTAGAGAATTGATAGTTGATTCTGGTGCAACTCATCAAATAACATCTTCCTTAGACATGTTATATTCTAAGATTAAATTGGAAGTTGGTAATGATCAAGTTCATTTTCCTACTGGTAAGAAGACAAATATATCTCATATTGGTAGTACAACGTTACTTCATGATATGGATATTAAGAATGTGTTACATGTTTCTGATTTCAAATTTAATTTGTTGTCTGTGTCAAAACTCACAAAGGAACTCAGCTGCTCTGTCCCCCTTTACCCCGACTTCTGTGTGTTTCAAGACCTTTAGAGTGACAGGGTGAGGGGGATTGGTAAGGAAAAGGGAGGTTTGTATATGGTGAAGGATAAACACATTGCTAGAATTCTGAGGTAAGCATCAATGGCAGTAGTTCAGAAACCAGCAGTAGATGGCATCATTTGGCATAAAAGATTAGGTCATACCTCTGTCAGACAATGAAAAACATAGATTTCTTACAACTTAAAAATCTAGATGATAATAAGGATTGTTCTGTATGTCCATTGGCTAAGTAAAGTAGATTAGTTTTTCGTAGAAGTATTACAAGAATTAGTACTCCTTTGCAGCTTCTACACATGGATGTCTAGAGACCATACAAGTTTCCCACACATGATAGAAAGCACTACTTTCTAATAGTTGTGGATGACTGTTCCCGGTATACCCGAGGTACATTTACTACAATTGAAAAGTGATGTAATAGTTGTGTTGCAAAAGTTTCTCTCTATGCTAAGAACACAATTTGATGTAGCTATTAAAACTATTAGAACTGATAATGGAGGAGAGTTCTTTAGCAAATAGTGCATTGATTTATTTGAGCATTATGTCATTATACATCGAAATAGCTGTGCATACACTCCCCAACAAAATCGGGTAGTTGAAAGAAAATATAGACATATACTAGACACAACACAAACCTTAAGATTTCAAGCAACTATACTAACCAAATATTGGGGAGAATGTATAGTTATTGCTGTTTACATCATAAATAAGCTACCCTCTATTATTTTACAAGGCAGAACACCATAGGAATTGCTACACCATCAGAAGCCCTCTCTTGAGCACTTAAGAGTCTTTGGATGCCTGTGCTATGCTACAACTATGCTACATGATAACAAGTCCTCAGCAAGAGCCAAATCTGCTGTACACATGGGGTATTCAGATACACAAAAGGGCTACATGCTCTTGGACCTTGCAACTAATCAATTCTTTGTGTGCATGGATATAGTTTTCAAGGATCATATTTTTCCATTTGTTAAGTCCTCCTCATTGCATCCTGTTAATGCTCATGCTAGGGGGAGTACATCAGTTGAGCATGAGCATGAACCATTACAAGGACATGCTGGAGATCATAATCACGCATCTCAATGACTGCAGACACTTGTGGTAGATAATGTACTTGAACCTGAACTAGATAGAATTACTGCAATCCATGAAGCTTATGATCATGAAGATGGTGAGGCTGATGCTGTTCATGAAGATGATAGCAACACTGCTGATGCTGTAGTATCTGAAGAAGCTGCAAAAACCTTTGAACCTCAAGAGAATCCACATGATGAACTTGTAGAACCAAGAAGATTTGGTAGAAGTATCAACGAACCCATATGGCTACAAGACTACGTACCAGGAAAAGGCACACAGTGTGGCCTTATATCATATTTGTAGATTATTTGTGCTATGATCAACTTTCACTGGCATGCAGAAGTTTTGTAGCAAAGCTCTCACACTCACAGAGCCACAGAAATTAATAGAAGCATCAGGAGACAAAAGATGGATTGAGGCAATGAAATAAGAAATCAAGGCATTGGAGGACAACAAAACATGGGTGATAGTAGACTTTCCCAAAGGAATAAACACAATTAGGTCAAAATAGGTGTACAAAATCAAATACAAAGCTAATGGAGATGTGGAAAGGTTCAAGGCCAGGATAGTAGCAAAAGGCTATAGCCAAAAAGAAAGGTTAGACTACCATGAGACCTTTTCACCTGTTGCCAGATGGTAACTATAAGGTCAGTTATTGCAGTAGCAGCATCAAAAGGGTGGAACATGCACCAAATAGATATGTATAATGCTTTCCTGCAAGGGGACTTAAATAAAGAAGTGTATATGGAGATACCTCAAGGTTTTAAAAGACAGGGGGAGACTAAAGTATGCAAGCTAGTGAAATCATTATATGGACTAAAGCAAGCTTCAAGACAGTGGAACACCAAACTTATAGAAACACTTCTGGAGGTAGGACATAAGAAAAGTCTGTTAGAAACACGTTCTCAATGCAATATACTAAACGTGTACTCTTTTGTAGGTTTTGATGAATGACAAACGAAGCAAAAATTGATATATGACGGAATTCAAGTACAAGCGCACAATGGTTGCGAATAAGATTGAAGTTCAAGATATAGCTTTTAATTGTTATTGAGTTGTTCTAAATTGTAATCTCGATCCTATAACTTGACTCATAGTATGGCCTCTCTCATAAAACTATTTTCCAAAATCATGCATATTTAATTTTGTGTCAAAAAGATTTTAAATCATGCATATTTACATTAGACAAAATGTTTTCTAAACATGCCTCAAAAATCTGGGCTAAAATAATCGATTATGTACATATGATAATCGATTGTTTCTGAGCCAAGACTGCATGACAATCGATTATGAATTAATGGTAATCGATTGTGAGTAAGACAGTGAACATCAGGTTTTTCCAAATCTGCATGATAATCGATTGTGAACAAATGACAATCGATTGTTGTTGAGGTAAAGTTTTTCAATACTCAAAATAATCGATTATGAACTAATGGTGATCGATTGTGTTGAGTTGATGTCTTCCAGTGATTTTAAATTTAATTAAGTAATCGATTATGTCTTTAGATAATCGATTATCACTGAGACACTAAGTTTTATGATTTTCAGAAAATAACAAGTAATCGATTGTTGCAAAGGACAATCGATTGTTGAAGCTAGCCGTTGTCAAATGATTTTCAAATACCATAAGGTAATCGATTATTGATTCTAGATAATCGATGTTCTGCTTAAAATCTGGAAATGATTTTTAGAACGTTGCTGAAGTAATCGATTATTGATTTTATATAATCGATGTTTTGCTTAAAATCTGGAAATGATTTTTAGAACGTTGCTAAAGTAATCGATTATGAACTTAGTGTAATCGATTATCTGATTTTGAATATTGCCAGTAATCGATTATAGATTATGTATAATCGATTGTGAAGCGTTAAATCTGGGATTGATTTTTAAACTGACTGGCAGATAATCGATTGTTTGGTCTTAATAATCGATTATCACTGCGTAATTTCAGCAACTCTTAATTGGCAATTAGACAACGGTTGAACCAACTTTTTCAACTATAAATACAGCTTCATTTCAGTGTTTTAAAAACAACAACATACACAAACTGATCATTACATTGCTATAAGCTTTCATTCAATTGTTCTTCATTTTCTACTCATTTCATAAAGCTTTTGAGAGCCATATTATTGCTTAAAGTTGTTGTGATCTTGAACATATTCTTTTACTCATATCTACTCAATAAGGAGTACTTTAGTTAAGTGAGTGTCCAAGTATTTGATATACTTGTAAGAGAATTGCGATTCTCTTGTTTCAAGGAACTTGCGTTTCCTTGGGTGAAGTCTTTGAGATTGCGATCTCCGAGCAACTGTTTGAGGCTTGTGTCCTCAAGTGTGTAACGGTTTGTTGAGCACCCTTAAGCTTAACAAGATAGTGAAAAATCTCGAGAGAGTCTCTCGGGGACTGGACTAACCACGTTGGTGGCCAACCAGTATACATCTTTGTGTAAGTTTATTTTTCTGCATTTATTTTACTTCCTGCAAAGTTTAAATTCCGCAAGAAAACGCTAAATTCTATTAATACGCTATTCACCCCCCTCTAGCGTAAAGCGTAGTTTCTAACAATTGGTATCAGAGCCCAACTCTCTGAAAACTTAACCGTTTGAGAGAACCATCCATGGCTTCTACTCTTGACTCTTTTGCAGGAATTGAAGAAGGACAATGCTCTACACGACCTCCTGTATTCAACGGCACAAACTACTCATACTGGAAGGAGAGGATGCAAATCTTTGTGCAATCAAATAGCTTTCATTTGTGGAAAGTATTCACCAATGGAAACCAAATCCCAACCAAGAAGGTGGAAGACGAATGGGTTCCAAAGACCGAAGAGGAATATACCGCGGAGGATATTCGTAAGGTTCAAAATAATGCCAAAGCTATAAATTTATTATATTGTGCTGTTAATGCTAACGACTACAGGAAGATATCATGTTGCAAAACAGCAAAAGAAATCTGGGATAAGCTTGAAGTGACATACGAAGGAACCGACCAGGTACGAGAAGCTAAAATTGATTTCTTAACTCACTCTTATGAACTATTCCACATGAAGGAAGGAGAGAAAGTAGACGAAATGTTTGAGCGATTCTCAATGATCGTGAATGATCTACACGCCCTCAAAAAGACGTTTACGGATAGAGAACTTGTCTGGAAGATCTTCAGAAGTCTCACTTCGGCATGGCAATCAAAGGCCGATGCAATCCAAGAATCCATTGGCATCACAAATGTCACAATTGACACATTAAGAGGTAATCTCAAAACCTATGAATCAACTATACTTAACCCGTTTGTTGATGATCAAAGAAGGCAAAGGATTGCTCTAAAGGCTAGCCAACCACAAATTGATGAGAAAGGTGACAACGAGTTTGGACTCGTTATCAAAAGGTTTCAAAAATTCATGCGCAAAGAGTATGAACGCAAGAACAAAAAGCAAGGCGATCAACTAAAATGCTATGAATGCGGAGAAACCGGGCACATAAAATCAAATTGCCCTAACATCAAAAAGGAGAAGAAACCGTTCAAAAAGCAACGTGCATACATCTCTTGGGGAGGAGATTCCGGAGATGAAGCAAGCGAAGAAGAAGACGATGAAGCAGCAAATTTATGTCTCATGGCTCAAGAAGACGGCAAAGACGAGGTAAGTCAAATCTCTTCTCAAAATTTCTTTACTCTTGATGAAATGAGAAATGCTTTTGATGAACTATATGCTGAATTTATCAAAGCTTCAAAAACTGTCAAAAGTGTTAAAGAAAGCACTTCTCTAAAAGAAAAGATTTTCAAACACAGCTTTCATTAAAAGAAAAAGAATTAGAAAAACTGGTTTTCGAAAATGAGAAGCTAAAAGAGGAAAACAAGTTTTATGGAAAAAGAAGTGCTGATAAACCTGAAGGTTCTACTAAAAACTGTTCTTCTTGTGTGCTTCTTAAGAATGAAGTAGCTAGACTTAAAGGCACATTAGATAAGTTTAATTCTTTGCATAAAAACTTAAATGATGTGCTTGTTAATCTAAAATCAACTAAACATGGAATAGTATTCAAGAATGAAGAAAAGGTTGGTGCTAACCACAACAACCTAGAGCTCAACCTAGGACTAATAACCAAAATGCTTATCCTGGAAGTAGAAATCCTAGAAATAACTTGCATGTTAGACCAAATAGTGAAAATGCTAGAAGACCTAGAAATGATGCATATTTTAGGCCAAACCTTGAACAATTTAGAAGACCAAGAAATGACCCTCCACCTAGAAATAGATATTCTAGAAATGATGCATATTTTAGACAAACTTGTGAACCTCCTAGAGCTCATAATAGGAGAAACAATGGTGTTCAAAGTAGAGTAAGCAACCCTCATTCATCTAGTTACTATGTACCTAGAAAAATGCATAATCCTAACGTGACTTGTCATTATTGTAGACGTATTGGTCATATTGCTCCCGCTTGCTTTACTCGTCATAGACATATAAATCAATTGCATCATTATAACATGCCTAACCCTCAAGGACCCAAGATGGCATGGGTACCTAAAGAACATTAATTTGTTTTGTAGGTGTGCTTGAAGGGATCAAGTGTACTATGGTACCTTGATAGTGGATGCTCCAAACACATGACGGGAGATGAATCCAAATTCCTTCAACTAGAGCACAAAGAAGGAGGAAGTGTCACATTTGGTGATAACAATAAAGGAAAAATCATCGGCATTGGTTCGGTCGGTAAGGACGAAAACTCCTCTATTAAACATATACTACTTGTGAAAGGTTTGAAGCATAATCTCTTGAGCATAAGCCAATTATGTGACAAGGGAAATCTTGCTCTATTTAATTCGGATGAATGTCTTGTATTTAGACGTAGTGATTTCAAGATCATACTTCGTGGTTTTAGAATTGATAATATCTATATGGTTGATCTTGCAAACTCCTCACCCGAATATGTTGATTGTTTAGTAAGCAAAGAGGATAACTCTTGGCTATGGCATCGTAGAGTAGCACACATGAACATGCATCTTTTGAACAAGCTTCTTTCTCAAAACTTAGTAGTTGGTCTTCCCAGTTTAAAGTTTGAAAATGATTCTATTTGCGATTCTTGTCAAAAAGGGAAGCAAACCAAAGCATCTTTTAAATCCAAGAATATTGTTTCAACGTCTAGACCTTTGCAATTACTTCACATGGATTTATTTGGTCCCTCTCGTATTGAAAGTCTTGGTAAAAATAAATATGTTTTTGTAATTGTTGATGACTTTTCTAGATTTACTTGGACTCTATTTCTTGCAAATAAAAGTGATGCTTTTCAAAATTTCAAGTATTTCCTTAAGCGTGTTCAAAACGAAAAGGAATCGACCGTCACTTCGATTAGAAGTGATCATGGGGGAGAGTTTGATCACAATCTCTTTGCGGATTTTTGTGACGAACTCGGAATCGAACACACCTTTTCCACTCCACGGACACCACAACAAAATGGGGTGGTGGAGAGGAAAAATAGGTGTCTCGAAGAGATGGCTAGAACCATGCTTGATGAAGCTAAGATTCCCAAATATTTTTGGGCGGACGCCGTGAGTACCGCTTGCTATGTTTTAAATAGAGCAGCAATTCGGCCGATACTCATGAAAACCCCATATGAACTTTATAAGGGTAGAAAACCCAACATTTCTCATTTACGTGTTTTTGGTTGTAAATGTTTTGTTCATAATAATGGCAAGGACCAATTGGGTAAGTTTGATGCTAAATCGGATGAAGGTATTTTCATTGGTTATTCCTCACGTAGCAAAGCATATAGGATCTTTAACAAAAGAACCCAAATTGTGGAGGAATCCCCTCATGTTGTATTTTCCGAAGATAATACTCGCTTGGCGAGAAAGGAATCCGGTTTTGATCTTGCAGGTATCTTGGATAGCTTGAAAGATAAAATCCAAGAAGAACCTTCAAAGGAAAACAAAAATGAAATTGGGGAACAACCAACGGAAGAAGCGCCACAATTAGAAAAAGGAATAAATACGCCTAACGAGTGGAGAACGATCAAGGATCATCCTCTCGAACAGGTAATTGGCGATGTTGGAGAAAAGGTAAGTACCCGAAACTCTCTTAAGAACACTCTAGGACACAATTCTTAAGAGTTCACGGCATTACTTGTTAACACTAGTGTAATTTATTAATTTCGCTATAAATTACTAACTTGAGCGTCGGAGACGTTTAAATCTATTTTGCAGGTACCACCCCAAAGGTAGGGGGAATTATGAAGTTTTAGCACAAAATAATCGACTATTTCAAGCCACTAATCGATTATTTTCTGTGCAGTACATCGATTATCAGTATCAATAATCTATTGTTTATGACTGATTATTACTATTATGCATCTGTGTTTAATTTTTTACTTCCTAAATTGCATAATCGATTTCCGCCTCAGTCATTCAGCAATGCTTTCTACAACAATCGATTATTTTTTCATACAATCGATTATTTGACAAATTCTGATATTCTCCAAGTTCACTGTATCAAATTAGTTCCCTAAATAATCGATTACCAAGAATTGACAATCGATTACTTCATATTAATTTTTTGTTACCGTTTGGCTCCTCAATCGATTCCTGTCAGGTCTTAAATGCTCCATAATCGATTACCAAAATTTAACAATCGATTATTTCATTCAAATTTTTTTACCGTTTAACTCAAGAATCGATTTGTCAGATTCAAAATCTCAATCAAACAGTAAATACAATCGATTATTTCAGTTCAATAATCGATTATCTAACGGTCAGTAATTTTAATTCTTACCGTTTTCTGACTGCTCCTAAACCAAAATCTCAGCAAATGTCTCCATTCAATGCTTGATAATCCTTTCCTCTATAAATAGGCATCATAAGAGCTCACATTCACCAACTCAAGCACTATCTCTAGTATTCAAAAGCTAAATCTCTTCTATTTTCTTTGCCAAATTCCAGCAGTCTTTCTCCTAACATGTCTGGACGATCTTCAAAACGTTCCCGATCCAAACATGGCGCATCAGCCTCAACCGCCCCTCCTCCTTTAAATTTTCCATACCAAGACGGTTCCGTCTTGTTCTTTGAAACTGAAAATAAACTCACAAGGTTCCTATCAAAATTTGAGAAACGCACCATTCTTCCTCCTCGGTTCTCAAATAGTAAACTCCTTGAGCCTTTCACCCCTGCCGCAAATATGTTAAAGGAGTGTCAACTATATGACTTCTTGCTTCTCACTCATCCTCACATAAACACAACTCTCGTTCAAGCTTTTTACTCAAACCTCCATAAAGATGAAGATGGCGAACTTGTCACCTCCATTAATGGGGTTCAAATTCTTCTCTCTGAAGAGAATCTCCACACCATTGCCCGCCTTCCAAATGAAGGTGAAGACCTTTACCGGTATATTGATAAGGCCGGGGCTCTCTTTGATGAAACCATCCTTCTCCACCAAGCCGGTATAACCTCCTATGATCCATCTATCTCTACCCGTCATCCTACCATAACGGGAATGGATCCAAACTACCGGTTGATTCTTTACTTCATCACCCGAGTCCTCAAGCCTAGACGGCACAATCACACCACCATCTCCCAGGAGGATACCAAACTTCTGCATGCCATTGTCACCGGAGCCAAAATAAATTGGTGTCGGCTCATCAAATTCATATGCTCGATGCCATCGGTGATGACATGCCTCTTCCTTATGCCCTCCTCATTATGAACTTCCTTGAAGCATCCGGATTTGTCACGGAAAATGGTCCTCTCAAAAGGAATACAAAATTTGGGAAATCTCGGAGTCTTCTTTCCATCATGATGGTGATCATGCTCCAGCTCCTTCTTCAAGTCGTCCACCCCGTCGTGCTCGTTCGTCCCAAGAGCCTACTCTCCAAACCATATCCGACCAGCTTGCTCAACTCACTCATGAGATCCATGGATACTTTGATCATGTCAATTATCCATATGCAGCTCTCGTTCCTTTTGAAGCAGCGCCGGATAACGAGGCGGACAACGACGGAAATGAATAAATTTTTTTCGTGTTTTGTGTGGTTTTTGCTGTTGTTCTCTTTGGTTCCCATTGATGTACCCTCTTTTTTTTCCAATAAATAAACCTTGTTTATTTCATCTTTTTGCATCTTTCCTTACTATCTTTTTGCTAATGGCAAAAGGGGGAAGAAAACGGGATATCGGGTATGCACCACCTCTTAATTCATTGATTGCTTATAAGCTAAAATTGAGGGGGAACTCTTAAATTGAGGGGGAACAAGAACAAATTGCATAATTGTTACTTGTCTTGAATTGTCAATATCTTTTGCCTAAATTGCATATCCCGCTTAATGTTTGCCATTATCAAAAAGGGGGAAATTGTTAGAAACACGTTCTCAATGCAATATACTAAACGTGTACTCTTTTGTAGGTTTTGATGAATGACAAACGAAGCAAAAATTGATATATGACGGAATTCAAGTACAAGCGCACAATGGTTGCGAATAAGATTGAAGTTCAAGATATAGCTTTTAATTGTTATTGAGTTGTTCTAAATTGTAATCTCGATCCTATAACTTGACTCATAGTATGGCCTCTCTCATAAAATAAATCATGCATATTTAATTTTGTGTCAAAAAGATTTTAAATCATGCATATTTACATTAGACAAAATGTTTTCTAAACATGCCTCAAAAATCTGGGCTAAAATAATCGATTATGTACATATGATAATCGATTGTTTCTGAGCCAAGACTGCATGACAATCGATTATGAATTAATGGTAATCGATTGTGAGTAAGACAGTGAACATCAGGTTTTTCCAAATCTGCATGATAATCGATTGTGAACAAATGACAATCGATTGTTGTTGAGGTAAAGTTTTTCAATACTCAAAATAATCGATTATGAACTAATGGTGATCGATTGTGTTGAGTTGATGTCTTCCAGTGATTTTAAATTTAATTAAGTAATCGATTATGTCTTTAGATAATCGATTATCACTGAGACAGTAAGTTTTATGATTTTCAGAAAATAACAAGTAATCGATTGTTGCAAAGGACAATCGATTGTTGAAGCTAGCCGTTGTCAAATGATTTTCAAATACCATAAGGTAATCGATTATTGATTCTAGATAATCGATGTTCTGCTTAAAATCTGGAAATGATTTTTAGAACGTTGCTGAAGTAATCGATTATTGATTTTATATAATCGATGTTTTGCTTAAAATCTGGAAATGATTTTTAGAACGTTGCTAAAGTAATCGATTATGAACTTAGTGTAATCGATTATCTGATTTTGAATATTGCCAGTAATCGATTATAGATTATGTATAATCGATTGTGAAGCGTTAAATCTGGGATTGATTTTTAAACTGACTGGCAGATAATCGATTGTTTGGTCTTAATAATCGATTATCACTGCGTAATTTCAGCAACTCTTAATTGGCAATTAGACAACGGTTGAACCAACTTTTTCAACTATAAATACAGCTTCATTTCAGTGTTTTAAAAACAACAACATACACAAACTGATCATTACATTGCTATAAGCTTTCATTCAATTGTTCTTCATTTTCTACTCATTTCATAAAGCTTTTGAGAGCCATATTATTGCTTAAAGTTGTTGTGATCTTGAACATATTCTTTTACTCATATCTACTCAATAAGGAGTACTTTAGTTAAGTGAGTGTCCAAGTATTTGATATACTTGTAAGAGAATTGCGATTCTCTTGTTTCAAGGAACTTGCGTTTCCTTGGGTGAAGTCTTTGAGATTGCGATCTCCGAGCAACTGTTTGAGGCTTGTGTCCTCAAGTGTGTAACGGTTTGTTGAGCACCCTTAAGCTTAACAAGATAGTGAAAAATCTCGAGAGAGTCTCTCGGGGACTGGACTAACCACGTTGGTGGCCAACCAGTATACATCTTTGTGTAAGTTTATTTTTCTGCATTTATTTTACTTCCTGCAAAGTTTAAATTCCGCAAGAAAACGCTAAATTCTATTAATACGCTATTCACCCCCCCTCTAGCGTAAAGCGTAGTTTCTAACAAAGTCTGTATGACTATTCATTCTTTACCAAGAGAAGAGGAGCAGATTTTGTAGATGTGCATGTATATGTGGATGATTCACTCATCACAGGAAATAATGAGCAATTCATCCAGGAACTAAAGATGTTCTAAATCAAAAGTTTAAGGTGAAAGATTTGGGGGAATTAAAATACTTCTTGGGAATTGAAGTCATGAGATCCAACAAAGGTATCTTATTAAACCAAAGGAATTATGCCCTGCAGCCGATTTCTAATATGGGATAGGGGTTGCTAAACCAGTAGGCATTCCAATAGATATGAATCAAAAATTCACTTAGCTGAATTTGATAAACATATTGGAGTGTCTGTAGATGAGTTGATAAAAGATGTTACATGCTATCAGAGGTTGATTGGAAGATTAATATATTCGACAATCATAAGACCAGATTTAGTGTTTGATGTCCAAACACTTAGTAAGTTTATGCAGTCACCCAAGCAACCTCACTGGGAAGCAGCACTAAGAGTTGTGAAGTACCTCAAACTAAATCCAGGAATGGGCATCCTACTAAGCAGCAAAGGTGGAAACAGTTTAACTTGCTATTGTGATGCAGACTCCATGTCCTAATACTAGAAGGTCAGTGACTGGTTTCCTTGTGAAATATGGGGATTTATTGGTCTCATGGAAATCTAAAAAACAACAGACGGTATCAAGAAGCTCCGCAGAAGTAGAATATAGGAGTCTTGTTGTAGCTATTGCAGAGATAGTATGGTTACTTGGATTGTTTGCAGAGCTTGGCATTCTAATTGAACAGCCTGTGAGTGTGTTTTGTGATAGTAAGGCAGCTCTACAAATTGTAGCCAATCCCATATTCTATGAAAGAACAAAGCATATAGAGATCGAGTATCACTTTATAAGGGACAAGATCGAGGATAGGAAGATCAAAACATATCATGAAGGGACAAAGGAGCTGAGGTAGATTTGGTTACCAAGAGACTCGGGAGAATACAACATGAGTATTTGTTGAGCAAGCTTGGAGTGCTTAACATTCTACACCCTCCAGCTTGAGCGGGAGTGTGAAAGGAGCTAAAGGAATGATAGCTGGGTAGGTTAGTAGAGGCAGTCATCCAGCTGTCACTAGTTAGTTAGAGTGGGTGAGGTGGTTAGTGCTAATTAGTTGAGGGAATATATTAGTGGAAGGTATATGTATATATGTGTGTGATGTGTCAGTTTTCTTCTTCTTCTGTACAGAAATATACAAACACTTTCTTCTGTCTCATTCCTTTTGTTTCTCATCTTCTCTACTGCAACTTCAATTCACTCATTGGAACCTCCATTAATGGAGGATGAGCTGTGATTGAACTCAGCTCAACTCACAACTACAGTGCTAAAGAGAAATGAAAATTGGGAAAATACAGAGTAACGGCTCTAAGAAATATGATGGGAAAATGTATATTTGTTGCATATTAATGAATAATATACATATTTTATATATTAATAATGTACACTTATAGTATATTTAATTAACATATATAATTATTTTTAGCCTGCCGACCAAAAGTGTAAGTTGTCCAAAAAGTTCGGGCATAGAGTAAGAGCCCTTTTAGTTATATAAACTTTCATTTTGTATATCAATGGCGATCAGTGTCATGCATATGGCCCTTAACGAAAATTTGGGGCCGACCTAATCGCTTAACCAAACTAAACACTATTTATCTAAAGGTGTAATTAAAGTAAAAATTGTGGGAGAAATTAAAAAATAATCAGATTTATAGGTGGTCATTTAAAAATAGCCTAGTTTCAAAAGTGATCGAAATTTAACCACTTTATATGTAAAGATAAATCTGCACGAAAACATTGTTCAAAATCCGAAAAAATACTCTAACATAATATACTGGAGTGCCAGCATATTATACTGGAAATCCAGTCTTATATATTAAAGCTCTAGTATAATATACCGGTCTAACATAATATATTAGAGTTTCGAGTACCGATGCTCCAGTCTCCAGTATATTATAGCGGAGCCAGCAAAGTATACCGCTCCAGCATAATATGCTGGAAGTTCATACACAAGTGCACCGAACTCCAGTATATTATGCTGGACCGATCTCTGTTGTAGCAAAATAGTGGCTATTTTTATTGACTTGGGAAATGCTGGCTATTTTTGAATGACCACTTTGAAAATTGGCTAGACCGTGCTATTTTTTCGGGGTAGCCACTTTTAAAGTTGTATTTACTTTTTATTCAGCATTTTTAATTCTTAGCAATAGTATCCACTAGTCTATTAAAATCAATATGAAAAGACTGTATTACCCTTTCTTCTATCTCATATAATGTTGCTAGGTTTTACTACTGATTACTTCATCTACATTTCGGTGAATACTGAAGGCAGGACTGCATTGATGAATACAGTAATCCAACTTATCTCACTATTATCAGGGATGACTGTTGAAGTCTCCCCCCATAGGTATAAGAACAACCTTCTAGTCTTCCCTGTTACGACAACATCTGGATGGTGAATACACATTACTTGTATGATATTCGTTAAATTAATGAACATCGTGAAAAGTTCATCTTCATCATTTATTTTCTACTCATTTGGCTTGTCATGTTGGTTGAATAAATCAGCAAAGTAGAAATTGGATATCTTATTGTATATTACATAATGAAGTACAATGGCACTTTTTGGTGAAACGATACAAATAATGTTTGTTTTTCTGCTACGTTATGGATCTTGAACTTAAAGTTATAAGTTCAACAGTTAAGGATACTTGGTCCTGAACTTCGAGTTCCAAGTTCAGAAGTTAAGGATACTTCATCCTGAACTTTGGATTATAAGTTCAAAATTAAGGACACTTGGTCCTGAACTTAGACTAACAAGCTCACAAGTTAAGGAAAATAGGTCCTGAAGTCCTGAACTTAGACTAACAAGTTCAAAAGTTAAGGACAATAGGTCCTGAACTTAGGCTAAGAATCCTAAAACTTAAGGATAATATGTCCTGGACTTAGAGAGTAACAAGCTCAAAAGTTAAGGACAGTAGGTCCTGAACTTAGACTAACAAGCTCAAAAGTTAAGGACAATAGACCCTGAACTTAGATATATAAATTCAAAAGTTAAGGACAAGTAG
Source organism: Nicotiana benthamiana (assembly GCA_034376525.1). Classification (NCBI taxonomy): domain Eukaryota; kingdom Viridiplantae; phylum Streptophyta; class Magnoliopsida; order Solanales; family Solanaceae; genus Nicotiana; species Nicotiana benthamiana. The sequence goes on from CM067326.1 coordinate 46,491,094, forward strand.
TCCTTAAGTTAGAGTTACAAGCACATAAATAAAGGACATGTGATCCTGAACTTCGAGTTCCAAGTTCAAAAGTTAAGGACATATAGTCCTGAAGTTCTGAACTTAGAGTTACAAGTTCAAAAGTTAAGGACATGTAGTCCTCAAGTACTGAACTTATAGTTGCAAGTTCAAAAGTTAAGGACACATGGTCTTGAACTTTATGATAAGAAGGGTATTTTCATACAGGCAGGTAAAGTTTATTGAATTAGTGGCTAAAGACTAAAGATATTTTAAACAATAGCTTAAAAGTAAATACATGTGTTATTAGTGGCTAACCGTACACTTTTCCCTTAATTAAATGGTTAATTAGCTATAGCTAAAAAAATATAACGTCATATCGTGAACTATCCAATTAAACATTAGACTAAATATAGGCATATGTAAGAAGTTCAAATATGTATTAACACCATTTGGTAGAGTGCATTAGCATTATGTATTAGTAATACCTTGCTTGGTATACCATTTTAACCTATGTATAAGTATTAGTTATACGTGGTGTTACCCTATGTATAGCTAATGCATAGAAAACCATGGTATTAGCAAATACCAAGGCTGTTAATACATGTATTAGCATAGTTAAAGACAAAATTATTCATAAAATCCCTTAAAGCTAAAGAATATGGAATTTTTTTTTGTGAACAACTAATTTTCTTAAAAATTATGCAATTGTCACAACCCCAAACCAGACCCGATCATGATGGCGCCTCTCGTGAAGACAAGGACATCCGACACAATTCGCAATTTAATTCAATCATTCAAATGAGTTAGTTTAATGCCTTAGCAAATATTCAGACATTGCATAATATGAGTTTAAACAAACACCGTGGAAATAAATACAGCTCGACATCGGGGAGTCACCAGTCATTAACGTCTATTAGGGGATAACTACAACTAAAAATTCCGATCTGTACCAAGTACAGATATATAAAATAAAGAAGGAGAAAAGAAGTGTTGCGAGCGCCGACAGCTACCTTGCTGAACTTCAATGACTCTGCCTCTGATCAACCAATAACCACTACCGGATTCAGAAATACCTGAATCTGCACACAAGGTGCAAGAAGTAACGTGAGTACTCAAATTTAGTGAGTAACAAATGTAAATAGCAACCGAGCTGTAAGGAAATCACGTAAAGCATATCAACAAGATGTATAGAAGCAGTATAAAACCACTTAAGAAAGCAATGAAATTGTGAAATCTCTGAAAAAACCATCTTAACTCAGCTCAAACTTACTTTTGAAAATAACTTTTCTGCAGTTATGCAAATGAATGCAAAATAGTTAGTGCAGATAAGCACAGAAAATCTGCCTCTCGGGCACAAATACCATGGTTTAACAAGTAAAGTGACAGTAAATATGAAAGATAAATACATAAAGGTTCGTCCCTCGGGCACAATGTCAGCAACTCCGCCTCTCGGGCAATATCTCATAACAATACTAGCCTCTTGGGCTATCATATAGAATGGTACCAGCCCCTCGTGAAATCACATAGAACAATATCAGCCCCTCGGGCTATCACATAGTACAATATCAGTACTCTGGGCTATATCTCACATCACAATGGGTACCTGCGCTCACTGGGGGTGTATAGACCCAGGGAAGGGCCCCTTACCGCCCAAGCGAAATGTCAAGCCATCTCGCGGAATCATAAACAAGTCCTTGACCTCATATTAATATCAAGCCACCTCGTGGCGGACAATCTCAGGCCTTTGGCCTCAAATAAAAAATTAGTATATCACCGCTGCAGCATGCAGCCCAACCCAAGAGATATCCTCACAACACATGCCCTCGATCTTACTCAGTCAGAAATCACATAAGCCTCTCAAACAATAGAAAAATCGTATTTTTAGCCCAAAACATCATTTGAATTATTATTTAAGTCTCACAACTGAGTAAAAATAGCTGAGTAGTGAAATAGTAGAAAATAACATAACTGAGTTTAAGTAATAAGTATAAAATAGTGAGGAAATAGTGATAAAAATCTCCAAAGGGTTCAAATAGATGGCATGAAGCCCAAATATGGCAACCAACCCAAAACATAATGATAACAAATAAGATTCAATCAAATACGCGGTAAAATCATCAATCGGGACAGACCAAGTCACAATCCTCAATAGTGCACGACCCCACGCTCGTCATCGAGCGCGTGCCTCACCTCAATGTAGCACTACGATGTACAATCCGGGGTTTCAAACCCTTAGAGCATCATTTATAATCATTACTCACCTACAACCGACTAAATCTCTAGCTCGCGAGACTTTGCCCCTCGTATCAGCCTCCACGTGTGTAAAATCTATCAAAAATTAAAACGAATACATCATAATATACTAAGGGAACAAAGCTCAAGCAAAAACAATCGAAAATACCAACAATCCCAAAATTAGCAAAACCCAAGCCCCAGGCTCACTTCTCCAAACTCATAAATTTTTACATCAGTGGATTCCTTATCTCTCTTTGAGTTTATACATACCAAAATTTCTCAAATCCGACCCCAATTATTCCTCCACATCCCAAAATCAAAATCCCAACATTTCAAGCCATGTTTTTCCATTTTAGCTTAGGTTTCCATGATTTTCTAGGTAGATTTCACAATAGAATTAAGTTTTAAGTCCAAAAATCTTACCTAAAGTCATTTACCCTTGAATCCCTCTCTAATCTCCTTCAACAAGATCTCGAAATGCTCAATAATCGCTTCCAACCCTATGCTACACAAAGGTAGGAAGAACGGGTCGCAATAGCTTTTACCCGAATAGTGGTCGGGATCGAATCTCCATAAGGAGCTAGTAGTGGAGTTGTATTTTCTGTCTAGCCTAGAGATGTGTTTGTACTTCTAATGTCACTTCAAACATTTTTTGATTTTTGATTTTATAACTACTATTATAAAACTAAGGATTAAAGCTAAATTACGCTAAGAGAATATTGCTAAGTTGTATCTAATAGGGAGAAAGGCACTAGGGCCGTGGCATCTCCTAGGTGATTAATTAATGACTTGAAACTACTAATGATAGATTGACATGTTTGGGGCTTATGCTATAACAGTTGCACAATTGTACCCACTCTCACACCTCTCGGTAGAGAAAGTGATTTTGCCCAATTGACTCTCTCGAAACCAATTGGGTAGGCCTATTAGACCAAACAATTAGGGTTCAAGTAGGGTGATTACTCTCTTGAGATTTACCCCGTTAATTGGGACTACCATTTCTCATGGGTCCATCCCAATTCCTTGTTGGGTCAATTTTGGGGACATAAACTCTCTTTGTCAAGAAGATTTAAACCCACTAAGCTTGAATCAATGTTTGCAACCACCAATTCTCAGATAAAAACATAAAATCAACCCAGATAGCAAACACCTAATATCAATCTAACCCTAGATGGCAACACACATCAATTACCCATACTAGGATTGGGCCACAATCCTAGTTAATGGGTTTAGCTACACATAATTAAAGAAAGAACAGAAGAAATAGATGAAGAACTAAGCATATTAATTAATTACTAAGAAGAACGTACAATAATCTATTGTTAATGAAGACCAAAAACGCCAAAAATGGCTACAATATTTTTCCCAGGTGCTAAGTTGCGTTTCTGAATACAAAACTTAACCTAAAAATGATAAAATGTTCTATTTATACTAGGCTAGAAAAACTAGACATAAATACCCCTGCGAGGTCAATGCGGGCCGCACAAAAGCAATCGTGGCCGTACTGGTTCTTTGACTTGGCGATTTTCAACTCTCTGAACTGGAGGATGCGAACTGCACAAGTGAGACCTCGAAAGGGGTCTGGCGCGGACTGTACGGCGATGACCGCGGGCTGCGTGGCTTGACTTGGCTTCTTGACAATCTTTATGAATCTCGTTCTCGCGAACCGCACAAATGAGTAAAGCGATCGCGAAGCCTGAATGTGGACCGCGTGAATCCAAGCGCGACTGCGTTACCATTAGCCTTAATATGCGATGCCTCTGAATCTCGTAGTGCGGATGCGGTTGCTTTCACGCAGTCCGCACTAGGTCCTCTTTTCTTCAATTCACTTAATGTTTGACACTTGAGCAGGTTTCACTCCTTTTTGAGCCGATATTTGACATTTCGTCACTTTGTTGATCAAACCTTTAGTCAAGCATAACTTTTGAGCATTTCAGGACTATTTTGTTGTAATTTATGCTCAGAGCATAGGCAAGTAGGGGCATAAACGCGTTAAAACCCTAACTTATCAACTTCCCCAAGCTTAAACCTTTGCTTCTCCTTAAGCAAAAAAAAATAAGACCCACCCCTTAAATGAAAATCCAAGTAATTCTAGCTATCCTAAAGCAACCTCAACAAGCATCAATTGGGACTAACAATTGCCCTCAATACGAATGCATCATTAACACATTTAACTTTGAAAAACCATGGATCAAGTGTGACACAAGAGCATCAAGAGTTGACACATTTCATCATAGAACTTCTTTCAATTACTTTGGTCATTGTTGAACCCAAACTACCACATCCTGAACTCTCCCTAAGCGAACCTCACCTCTTAAGTATTGACACACAAACTGAGGTTGATGGAATTCAACTCATCTTTCTCAAGAAGAAGGTCGCAAGTCCGGCTCTAGGTACCATATGCTTGCCCCTTATGCAAGTATCCACTAATGTAGGCTCCCTTCAACTCAAGATCAAATAGGGCTTTTGTGAAGTCATTGTGAAGGGTTTTGGGTAAGGGTAGGACATGTTTTTATTCAAGTGGGTTCAATCTTCCCTTAAACACTTCTTTTGATTTATTTTGGCACAATTCTCTCGACTCTTTTGAGTATTTCACTTCTTTTCAAGGGGTTAGAGAGACACATTGTCACTCTTTCTTATGAAATTCAAAGCATTTCTCCATTTTCTACTTTTTCCACACCCTTTTCACTTTATGTCTTTCTTTTAATCCCTTTTTATTCTTTTTCACATTGGGCTTTCTTTTTTTTTTTTTCCTTTTTCATTGCCTTCCTTTTCTTTTGCTTTTGTAACTTTTACCACTTTGGTTCCTTTCTTGTCTCTTCTCCCAAACTTAGATAATTGCCATTACTCAAGGGAAGATTTGGGTGCCAAGAGAGGGTAATCATTTAGAATGGGTACAGGCTTGTAGCACTGATTCTTGGAAAAAAAAGGTTTATGGCTCAAAAGGGTTAACTATGGATCATCTCATTGGTAGGATATGGAATTGTTCAACTTAACATTTTGATTAAGAAGAGCCTACAATCACTTCTCAAGTAAAATTTCACCCAGGATTTCGCCTCAACAAACATTCAAGGTAAGTTCTAGACCATTAGCTTGGGACTTGGACTCACCATTAGATTCCTCACCATACACGCTAGGGGATTGCTAAAGACATCAAGTCGAGGGCCCACAACGACCTTAGTTATGATTAAAGCACACAATGGTCTGAAAAGACTACATGATGATTGTTTGGTCAACACAAGAGCCTCAAAGCCACGAATTTCACCATGCTAAACACAATATTGTGTCTTTGATCATGGGATCAAAGGAAAATGTGCTAGGCCCAAGTGAAGCTTTGCTTGAGGTACCCTTAACTACAACTATCAAAAACAAAAGAATAATCAAAGAAACGGACTCAAACCCCTTAAGAAGGTTGTTACGCCATCTATTATTGGGAAGAGTCACCCGATTCGTGCAATATTTCACCCTTAGAAAGAACCATCACATTAAGAAAACCAAGGGCTTATTGGAAGCACCAAAAGCAAAACAAGAGGCTACGAGCCTAACTACAAAGCTAAAAATGAAAATTTTTTGCGAGAATAGAAAACAAAATGAATATGTACAATAAGGGGGTAGAATATATAACGGGGGATGAAAATATATAGAATTGTAACTAAATACAAAGACTAAAAGAGTGAATAAAAAGTACGAGAAAAGTAGCTATATGTAAAGTTATGTACAACCCAAAAATAGAAAATCAAGGAAACATAAACTAAGTCAAGTATATACATCCATCCAGATAAAACAAAAAGTAGAGCGCACACCCACAAATAACAGCTGGCATTTTCCCCAATGCCAACTATCAAAATAAGCATTAAAAAGGCACAAGAAAGAATATAGGAGCTCCCTAGGCCTGGTTCGTTTGCATAGGATCATCAGTGGTCCCCTCGTACTGTGAATGTGCGGGAACCTCAGACTGGTTCCCGGCCTCCTGCTGCTCAACTGCTGGGACCGGGGCCTGCTCCTGGACCGGCTGGATGTCAGGTGTGTCATGTGGAAAACTGGAGGAGGCCTCCTATGGGGCTTCCACCTCAATGACCTCATCAGCTGTCCTCGGGAGATTTTGATTTCTCTTCTTCCTTGGCTGCCTTGGTGCCTGCTCCTGCCGTGGCTATGCTACTAGTGCTGCTGTTGGGTCAGGGTCCCCAAATAGCAAATCTATAGGCATCTGGTCTGCCAATATCTTGTCCACATCTATCCTGAGTGCCTTCACAGACTCCTTAGAAGCCCTTGATCTCCTAATCTTCTTCTTCTCTTTGGAAAGATCCTTTAGAGCCTTGCCATGTGAATCTACCACCTTAGACAAGGTGTCATGAGTCCTCATAATCTTCTCTTGCTTGTCTAGGAGCTTCTTCAGTGTATCCTCACTGGACTGAGGAATCTGAGCTAGTTGAGGTGCTAATTAGGTCTCAATGGAGGAAGACAATGTAGATAACTTGGATGTCGCATCTGACATCCAGTTGTTCAAACTGGCCAATGTCCGGCTGAACTGATGGGCAGTGATGGGATACTCCTAGGAAGATGGGATTCCTGGGTCAATTGAAGTACTGGACCAGCAGTAGAGGAAGGTCATGGAGGAAATCCTCAACTATAGTGGCAACAAACATGGCAGAAGGCTTAGTAGAAAGCTCTACTGCAGCTGGCTCTTTAGATTCGCCAGTTGGGGCAGAGGCAGGTGGCTTGTAGTTTTTGTCCTTAGGGTTGTCTGGGCCCTTTATAAAGAACAAGGTGAATGGAGCCACTAGTTTGACCTTGATATCAAATGGTTTCTTCTTTACTTTAAGGTCCTTGAAGTACATGGTGAGGGTATTGGGAAAAGGGTAGTTCCGATCATGCTCTTTCCCCACATCACTAATCACACGAGACATCACATTTCCTATATTGATAGGGTACACATCCATAATAGAAGAAACAAGGACAGCCCGGGTAAGTGGGATAGTCTGATCGTGGGTAGAGGGATCAAGCCGACTGCATACAAAAGACAACCACCTGTGAGCCTCAAATTTGAGAGGCTTCTGAAAGATTTTGGTTCCTGCTTGCACCCACTCTAGAAAAGTACCTGGGATTTCCAGGTATGAGGCTAACCATGGACGCACTTCTTCACCCATTACCAATTTTTCATTATAAAGGGTCTCATCGTCGTCATTGAACCCTAGGTAATCAATGAGTGCCTGCCCAGTAAAGATCACCTTTTTGTTCCGCACTTTGGTTACCTTGGTGCCCTTCAAGATGTGGGCCACAATGCTATTGAATCCTTTTTCCATGTGCTCATTTGACTTTACATAATTACCCTAAAAATGATCGCAACCCACGCGAATGTGAAATTTTCTATGCACATTGGGAAGTAGAGGTAGAAGATCTCATTGGATGAAACTCCTGTCTAGAATCAATTTTCGTTTAGGCCACTATACCCTAAATTGGTGAAATGCTAACTGCCTGACGAACCTATCCTCCCAAGATGCAGGTTCTCTGGTCTGATCAACACCCCAACTTGAGGTACACCACTCTCGGACACCTCCTCGTCACTGTCCTCACCACCTCCATCACCTCTACCTGTACTCTCTCCAGATAATGAAGTTGTGGGGGAGGTGGAGTGTTCTTCACTACAAGCTACGGAATCTTCAGATGAATCCGACACTATATTCACCGGCTCTTGGTAATGGGGATGCTGGAGGGGTACAGTCAAATGGAACCTAGAGACAAAATGAGTTGGGATGGAATCAGATGAGATATCCTGGGATGACATGTACTCACTCCCCGAGGAATGAGACACAGCTCTATCTGTAGCTTTTATCATCTTTCAACTCTATCCGGATTTGGGGAGTGAGTTTCCCACTTTCTTGCCTTTACCCCCTTGGGAGGAACCACCTCTCCCTAGGGAGGCACTGTTGACTGAGCTGAGGCGACCACGACCTGCATTGAACAAGGCCTCAAAAAAAGTCTTCTCTGAATCTACCACCGCGGTCAGCAGAAAACAAGGATGCGACCGCGGTGAACCAGCGCGGACCACACTAAATGGAATGCGGCTGCGCTGGAAGCATGTAAGTTTTAGTCAAGCTGGTTACCGTGGTATGAACAAAAGGGTAATGCTAACCGCGTCAAGGCCACGCGGACCGTGGTAATGCGACCGCGGGCTGCGCTAAGCCAGAATTAGGGAACTAGGTTAGGGTGTCATGTTTTCTTACATTTTTGTCTAAATTCTTAAACCTACTTGTCCCTATTAAGTTACCCAATCCTCAATCACTTTAAAATAACATGAAATCTACCTTAGACTAACAATTCAAAGAAAAAAATATGAAGAACAAGAAGTTAAAAACTATTGGTAAGCAGTTAAAATGAAAATACAGAATCAATTAATCAAGAATGCTTGAAATGTTACCAGGATTAGTAATAAAAAATGTAATCTACCCAAGCAAGCAAGAATTTTGGTCTTAGAAGAGGGATGAACAGTAATTTTAACTCTCTGAGTTTTCAAAGTTCGAAAAGTGTACACTGATACCCTTGGTCTCTATTTATAGAAAGCCTGTAGGACCCATACTCAACTACCAGTGTAGCCTCACAAAAGCGACCGAATACCGTGCTGGATTTGTTCATGTGAACCTTCAGCAGGGAGCCTCCGGGGGACGCACAGAAGAGATCGCGGCCGCGGAGGGCCACCGTGGAACGCACAATATGGAATGCGGCCGCGGTGGAGAACTTCAGAGAGTACCATGTTCAGCTCATGCCAGTGCGAACCGTACAAGGTGCACCACAGCCGTACTGGCAAACTTTAGCGACTGTGCAATTTTTCCACTTTGTTGTGCACTGCATCAAGACAATTCCTGCAACACATCACAAAAAATTAGCTCAAAAATCTTAAGCTACAAAGAAAATCAAAGAGAAAGAAAAAGACATGGGTTGCCTCTAAGAAGCGCCTGATTTAACGTCGCGACATGACATATGTTACCATTACATCACTTCAAATGAATGATTGCCATCATGTGGCTGTCATCAAACTTCCCCAAATAATGGTTGACATGATGCCCATCGACTTGGAAAACTTCACCCTTTTTGTTCTTGAGATCAAGAGCATCAAACGAGGTCACACATACAACTTCGAATGGCCCACTCCACTTCGACTAGAGCTTTCCCAGAAATAACCTCAACCAGGAGTTGAAAAGAAGAACTATATCACCAACCTTAAATTCCGTACCCCGAGCATATTTGTCGTGAAGATACTTCATCTTGTCCTTATACAAGGACGAGCTGGAGTAGGCATGAAATCTAAACTCATCAAGCTCATTTAGTTGCTCAACATGGAGATTCGCCGCAACATCCCATTCCAAGTTCAACTTTCTTAAGGCCCGCATAGCTTTGTGCTCCAACTCCACTGGTAAGTGACATGCTTTCCCAAATACCAACCGGTACGGAGACATACCAATTGGGGTCTTGTACGCGGTCTGGTAGGCCCATAGAGCATCTTCTAACGTTTTGGACCAATAGGTCTGATTTGAATTGACAGTTTTGGACAAGACACTCTTTATTTCTCGGTTAGAGACTTCCACTTGGCCGCTAGCTTGTGGATGATAGGGGGTAGTCACTTTGTGATTTACTCCATACTTGGAAAGCAATGATTCAAAAGCTTTGTTGCAAAAGTGGGACCCCCCATCACTAATGATAGCACGAGGAATGCATAACCTTGTGAAGATACTCTTTTTTCAAAAATGCCACAACACTTCGGGCTTTATTGTTGGGTAAAGCCACGACTTCAATGCACTTTGAGACATAGTCCACCGCCACGAGAATATAAGTGTTCCCACAAGAGATCAAGAAAGGACCCATGAAATCGACACCCCAAACATAATAAATATCTACCTCAAGAATAGTATTGAGGGGCATCTCATCCCTTTTTGATATTCCGCCGTGTACACTGATACCCTTGGTCTCTATTTATAGAAGGCCTGTAGGACCCATACTCAACTACCAGTGTAGCCTCACAAAAGCGACCGAATACCGTGCTGGATTTGTTCATGTGAACCTTCAGCAGGGAGCCTCCGGGGGACGCACAGAAGAGACCGCGGCCGCGGAGAGGGCCACCGTGGACCGCACAATATGGAATGCGGCCGCGGTGGAGAACTTCAGAGAGTACCATGTTCAGCTCATGCTAGTGCGAACCGTACAAGGTGCACCACAGCCGTACTGGCAAACTTTAGCGACTGTGCAATTTTTCCACTTTGTTGTGCACTGCATCAAGACAATTCCTGCAACACATCACAAAAAATTAGCTCAAAAATCTTAAGCTACAAAGAAAATCAAAAAGAAAGAAAAAGACATGGGTTGCCTCTAAGAAGCGCCTGATTTAACGTCGCGACATGACATATGTTACCATTACATCACTTCAAATGAATGATTGCCATCATGTGGCTATCATCAAACTTCCCCAAATAATGGTTGACATGATGCCCATCGACTTGGAAAACTTCACCCTTTTTGTTCTTGAGATCAAGAGCATCAAACGAGGTCACACATACAACTTCGAATGGCCCACTCCACTTTGACTAGAGCTTTCCCAGAAATAACCTCAACCAGGAGTTGAAAAGAAGAACTATATCACCAACCATAAATTCCTCACCCCGAGCATATTTGTCGTGAAGATACTTCATCTTGTCCTTATGCAAGGACGAGCTGGAGTAGGCATGAAATCTAAACTCATCAAGCTCATTAGGTTGCTCAACATGGAGATTCGCCGCAACATCCCATTCCAAGTTCAACTTTCTCAAGGCCCGCATAGCTTTGTGCTCCAACTCCACTGGTAAGTGACATGCTTTCCCAAATACCAACCGGTACGGAGACCTACCAATTGGGGTCTTGTACGCGGTCTGGTAGGCCCATAGAGCATCTTCTAACGTTTTGGACCAATAGGTCTGATTTGAATTAACAGTTTTGGACAAGACACTCTTTATTTCTCGGTTAGAGACTTCCACTTGGCCGCTAGCTTGTGGATGATAGGGGTAGTCACTTTGTGATTTACTCCATACTTGGAAAGCAATGATTCAAAAGCCTTGTTGCAAAAGTGGGACCCCCCATCACTAATGATAGCACGAGGAATGCATAACCTTGTGAAGATACTCTTTTTCAAAAATGCCACAACACTTCGGGCTTTATTGTTGGGTAAAGCCACGACTTCAATGCACTTTGAGACATAGTCCACCGCCACGAGAATATAAGTGTTCCCACAAGAGATCAAGAAAGGACCCATGAAATCGACACCCCAAACATAAAAAATATCTACCTCAAGAATAGTATTGAGGGGCATCTCATCCCTTTTTGATATTCTGCCGGCTCTTTGGCATGCGTCACATCTCTTTACCAAATCACTAGCATCTTTAAACAACGTCGGCTAATAGAAACCTCAAATCAAGACCTTTGAAGTCGTCGTCACCACTCTATGATGGCCACCATAGGGGGAGGAGTGACAAGCCTTCAAAATGCTCAATTGTTCAACTTTCGAGACACATCTTCTAATCACACCATCACGGCAAAGTTTAAACAAGTACGGATTATCCCAATAAAATTCCATACTATCCCGCTTGAGTTTCTTCCTTTGGTTGGAAGAGAGCTCACACGGGACAATTTCGGTCACAATGAAATTGGTGATGTCCACAAACTATGGCATGTCACACATTGACACGGAAAGAAGTTGCTCGCCGGGGAATGTATCATTTATTTCAAGACTGTCACATGGCCTCCCTTCTTCCTCCAACCGAGACAAATGATCCGCAACTTGATCTCACTTCCCTTCCGGTCTACTATTTCTAAGTCAAATTCTTGGAGAAGTAATACCCATCTCATCAATCTTGCCTTGGAATCCTCTTTGGTTATTAAATACCTCAGGGCGGCATGGTTCGTGTGCATAATCACCTTTGCCCCCATACGATATGGCCTAAATGTTTCCATGGAAAATACAATAGTCAACAATTCCTTCTCTGTCACCGTGTAATTACGTTGAGCTTCATTTATAGTCTTGCTTGCATTGTACACATGATGAAACATTTTGCTAATTCGTTGACCCAACACCGTCCCCACCGCAACGTCACTTGCAAAGCACATTAGTTCAAAGGGAAAACTCCAATTGGGTGTGGTGATGATGGAAGTGGTGGTCAACTTGTGCTTTAAAAGTTCAAAGGTCTCCATGCATTATTTGTTAAAAACAAACGTGACAACTTTCTCTAGCAACTTGCAAAGTGAAGTTACGACCTTCGACAAATCCTTGATGAACCCCCGGTAGAACCAGGCATGCCCAAGAAAACTCCTCACCCTTTTTACAGAAGTAGAGGGAGGAAGCCTCAAAATCACCTCGATTTTCGTCTTGTCTACCTCAATCCCATGCTTAGAAATCTTGTGACCCAATACTATACCTTCTTCCACCATAAAATGGCATTTTTCCTAATTGAGAACAAGATTAGTTTCTTCACATCGGGCCAAGACTCTATCCAAGTTTACCAAGTACTCTTCAAATGAGTCACCAGCCACAATATTGTCATCCATAAAGACCTCCAATATATCTTCCACCATGTCAGTGAAAATGGCCATCATGCAATGTTCGAAGGTCGCCGAAGCATTGCACAACCCAGATGGCATCCTGGAGAAAATGTTCCGTATGGGCATGTGAAAGTGGTCTTCTCTTGGTCCTACCGGGCAATTAGGATTTGATTATAGTCCGAATACCCGTCCAAAAAACAATAGAAAGCTCATCCCGCAAGTGGATCAAGCATTTGGTCCAGGAATGACAACGGGAAATGATCCTTTTGAGTCACCTTGTTGAGTTTCCGATTGTCCATACAAACTCTCCACCTTGTAATGGTTTGAGTTGGAATAAGCTCATTGTTAGAGTTTTTCACCACCGTCATTCCTTCTTTCTTTGGCACATATTGGACCGGAGAGGTCCATGAGCTATCGGAAATTGGATAAACCACATTGGCATCAAGCCACTTGATAACCTCTTTCTTTACCACTTCTTGCATTGCCTCATTTAGTCTTCTTTAATGTTCAACTGAAGGCCTTGCATCCTCCTCCAATATGAATTTATGCATGCAAGGCTGGGCTTATCCCCGAATGTTCGCCAGAGTCCATCCTATAGCCCTTTTTCGCCTTTGAAGCACCTCCAAAGTGGCCTCGACCTGCAAGTTAGTAAGGAAAGAAGAAAAAATAACTAGAAGATTTGAATTAGAGCCCAAATATTCATACTTGAGGTGTGGAGGAAGTGGCTTCAACTCCAGCACGGGTGGCTCCTCAATCAATGGCTTTGTTGGTGGAGTTTTGCGATTTTCAAGATCCAAAGATAACTTCCTAGGCTCATATGAATATGAACCCATACCATGCAATGCATTCACACACTCCACTCTACTAGCATCATCATCGACATCCATGTTAAGAAACACGACTTCAAGAGGATCTTTAATATTTATCATGGAACTTGTGTCATCCACTATCACAGCAGTGACAATGTCCACAAATGAACACACCTCCGTGCTATTCGGTTGCCTTATTGATTTCCAAACATGGAATACCACTTTCTCATCTCCCACTCGGAATGTCATCTCACCCACTTCAATATCAACTAAGGCCTTCCTTGTAGCTAGGAAAGGTCTCCAAGAATAATCAGCACTTCAAAGTCCACCTCACAATCCAATATGACAAAGTCATTCGGCAATATGAATTTATCAACACGAACAAGAACATCATTAATTATGCCCGAGGGTCGCTTTATTGATCGGTCCACCATTTGAAGTCTCACCGAGGTTGGACTAGGTTGCCTGATTCCCAAAGTCTTGAGGACCGAATAAGGCATCAAATTTATGCTAGCTCTCAAATCATGAAGGGCCTCGGAAAAATCTGCACTACCGATAGTGCAAGGGATAGTAAAAGCATTGGGGTCCTCAAGTTTCGAGACCATAGAATGTGTGATAGCCCTCACTTGCTGAGTCATCTTAATTGTTTCGCACTCCATTGACCTCTTCTTTGTTATCAAATCTTTCATAAACATACCCCGGCATTTGCTCAAGTGCCTCAACCAAAGGGACATTGATTGTGAGGCTCTTTATCATGTCAATGAAAATTTTGAATTGATTGTCACTCTTTTTCTTTGCTAACCATTGAGAATAAGGTGGAGGTGGCCTTGGAAAAAGTTCCTTGGCTTTGGGCACCACCGGTTCTGGTATATCAATCACATGTTCCCTGGATGGGTTCACGGCATCTTGTATTTCCACCTCGGCCTCATCATCAATATCAATCCGCATATCATTGTTCACATTTCGTTCAACCATATTTTCAACAATCAACGGACCCACATCTTCATGGATTCCAATGTTATCATCCACAACTTGATTTTCTATCGAGGCATGCACATCATCGCATCTTCCGCTTCTAGTTGTAACCGCCATTAATTGGTTGTTGTTCCCGCCCTTCGGGTTCGGTACCGTATCACTTGGTAGGGCACCCTTGGGGCGGGTATAGAAAGCTTGAGAAATTTGACCCAGTTGCACTTCCAAGTTCTGGATAGATGTATTATGTGAAGCATATTGCGCATCAGAATCTTGGCTCATTTTCATCATTTGCTCGAATATACTTTCAATTCTTCCCATATTACTCCCGGAAGAACTCGGACCTTGAGAAGGAAAAAGGGGGTGGATTGTTCGGTTGTTGGTATATGGGGGCCTTTGAAAACCTTGCCCCCGGCTGCCTTGGTTTCCGCTATTATTCCACCCTCCTGGATTGTTGTTGCTCCAATTATTGTTATTCCTATTCCAATTGCCTTGATTGTTACCTTGATTACCCCAATTACTGCCTTGGTTGTTGTTGTTCCAATTACTACCACCTTGTTGATTTCCCCAATTGTTGCTTTGATTGTTGTTGTTCCAATTGGCACCACCTTGTTGTTGCTTTTTACTATTCCAATTTCCGTCACCTTGTTGATTTCCCCAATTTCCTTGGGGACTCCATTGTTGATTCCCTTGATTTCCTCTATTTCCTTGGTAGTTATTGACATATTGACATTCCTCGCTTTGATCATCATAGCACTCATTCGAATAACCACCACCATCATTGTTGTTGTCAAATTGCTAATAATTATCTTGAGGTTGTTGTTGCCCTCTTTGCCTCCTTTTCAACATCGAGACACCTTCCATTGCATTGACTTGGCATGGGTTTCGGACTTGTTGTAGTTGCGCATTCACCAATTGATTCATAATTGTTTTAAGCTCGGCAATAGCTTGGCCATGATCGTGCAATTCCCTGTGCAAATGGATGATCGTGGAGTCACCTTGGGGCACATTTGCTTGGATTTTCCATGCCGAAGAGGTGTTGGCCATTTCATCAAGTACATTACATGCCTCTTGGTATGAAAGTTTCATAAAGTTTCCTCTGGCTGATTGGTCCACAATGCATTGATTTGTGGCATTGATACCCCGATAAAAGGTTTGTTGGATCATCGCCTAGGTCATGTAATTATTAGGGCACTCCTTCACCATTGTTCTAGATCTCTCCCAGATTTCATGTAAATGTTTCGTTGGCTCTTGCTTGAAGGCTAAAATTTCATCCCAAAATGCCGCCATATGACTATATGAGAAAAACTTGCCAATGAATTTATCCACCAAGTCATCCCAAGTTGTGATGGAATGGTTGGGGAGCCTTTCTAACCAATCCTATGCTTTACCCCAAAGAGAGAATGGGAAAATCCTCAATCTCAAAGCATCTCGGACATGTTTGTCTGCTTGCTACCCCAACATGTATCTACAAACCCTTTCAAGTTCTTGTAGGAATTTTGATTACTCGAGCAAGTCAACATGATATTTGTGATTTGAAACTTCCCCGCCTAGATTCGGGGAGGAACAATAGCACTCGTATACCCTTAATTTGGGAGAACTTTTGGGGCCACTCTTGGCGGTGGCGGAGAAGGGTCTGGGATAGGATTGTCTTCATTTGCATTGGCCTGATGGCCTCCACGTGGAGATTGAGGTAAATTAGGAACCTTTACTTGATCAAGATCATCTACCTCATCCCTAGCCATGGAATTTCCACGAGGGTCATTTGCATTAAGATCCATGCGTACCTAAGTGATTAACACAAACGAAATCAGTAAACAAGAAGGAAAGAGAAGCAAAACACAAAACTAACTAAATAGATAGTCAACACCGTAATCTCCCCGGCAAGACGCCAAAAAGTTATCCCTGCCAATCCAATGGTACACAAAGGTAAGAAGAGTGGATCGCAATAGCTTTTCCTCGAATAGTGGATCGAATTTTCACATGGAGCTAGTAGTGGAGTTGTATTTTTTGTCTAGCCTAGAGATGTGTTTGTACTTCTAATGTCACTTCAAACATTTTTGGGTTTATGATTTTATAACTACTATTATAAAACTAAGGATTAAAGCTAAATTACGTTAAGAGAATATTGTTAAGTTGTATCTAATAGGGAGAAAGGAACTAGGGCCGTGGCATCTCCTAGGTGATTAATTATTGGGTATAAATTGCAAAGGATGGATTGATATGTTTGGAGCTTATGCTATAAACTTTACACAATTATACCAACTCTCATACCTCTCGGTAGAGGGAGTGATTTTGCCCAATTGGCTCTCTCAAGACCAATTGGGTAGGCCTATTAGACCAAGCAATTAGGGTTCAAGTAGGGTGATTAATCTCTTGAGATTTAACCCATTAATTTGGGACTACCATTTCTCATGGGTCCATCCTAGTTCCTTGTTGGGTCAATTTTGCGGACATAAACTCTCTTTCTCAAGAAAAGTTAAACCTACTAAGCTTGAATCAATATTTGCAACCACCAATTCTCAGATAAAAACATAAAATCAACCCAAATAGCAATTACCGAATATCAATCTAACTCTAGATGGCAACAGCCATCAATTACCCACACTAGGGTTGAGCCACAATCTTATCTAATAGGTTTAGCTACAGATAATTAAAGAAAGAATAGGAGAAACAGATAAAGATCTTAACATATTAATTAATTACTAAAAAGAAACTACAATAATCTATTGTTAATAAAGACCAAAAATTCCAAAAATGGCTACAATATCATTCCCAGGTGCTCAGCTACGTTTCTGAATACAAAACTTAACCTAAAACTGGTAAAATATTCTATTTATACTAGGGTAGAAAAACTGGACAAAAATACCACTGCAAGGTCAGTGCGGTCCGCACAATTGCAATCGCGGCCGCACTGGCTCTTTGACTTGGTAATTTTCTACTCTCTGAACTGGAGGACGCAGACCGCACAAATGAGTAGTGCAGTCGCGGAAGGGGTCTAGTACGGACCACGCGGTGATGACCCCGGGCCACATAGCTTGACTTTTCTCCTTGACAATCTCTCTGAATCTCATTCACGCGGACCACACAAATGAGTAAAACGGCCGTGAAGCCTGATTGCGAACCGCGTGAATCCAACCGCGACCGCGTTGCCATTAGCCTTAATATTCCATGCCTCTGAATCTCCTATTACGGCCGTGGTTTCTTTCATGCGGTCTGCACTAGGTCCTCTTTTCTTCATTTCACTTAATCTTAGACACTTGAGCGGGTTTCACTCGTTTGTGAGCCGATATTTGACATTTTGTCATTTTGTCGATCAAACCTGCAATCAAGCAGAACTTGTAAGCCTTTCAGAACTATTTTGTAGCAATTCATACGTAAAACATAGGCAAATAGGGGCATAAACACGTAAAAATCCTAACAATGGGTGAAAATAGACCCAAAATCGCAGATGAAATGAATTATTAACATTCAGCCTAGGCCTGATTTTCCTTCTTCGTGAACGCGGTCAAACCCTCGCGTTCGTGAAGCACAAACGCGCATTGACCAACTTTTACTCTACGCGAACGTGACATACCTCTCATGAACGTGATGCTTCTTCTCCTACACTTTCGCGAATACGACATCCTTTATGCGAATGCGAAGAATCAAATCCCCCCGATCCCAAATTACTCTACGCGATCGCGACTTCCCACTCGCGAACGCAACGTACTGCATCAAGGCCTTCCACGAATGCGAAGCTCATCTGTCGAATGCGAAGGCTAGATCTTGGCCTTCCTCAGCTTCTTCTTCATGAACGTGAGGCTCCTCTCATGAACACGAAGAGATAATTTTTGCAACACTGAACCTTAGTTTTCCGCAACTTCCAAACTCCAAAAATGCTCCGAATGACTATCTGAAACTCACCCCAGGCCCCCGGGACCTCAACCAACCAATACATCTTAAAACCTTATTCAAACTTGCTCCAATCATCAAAACACCTCAAACAACATCAAATTACCACAACACATCGAATTCAAGCCTAAGTTTCAAAAAATCTTCCGAAATACGCTTTTGAAAAAAAACACAACCAAGCCACGCCTGAATGACCTAAAATTTTACACACACATCCCAAATGACACAACGAAGTTGCTGCAACTCTCAGAATTTTATTCCAACCTCCATATCAAAATCTCAATTATCAACCGGAAAACGCCGAAATCTCAATTTTACCAATTCACACCTAAATCTTCCACGGACTTCCAAAATGCATTTCAATCACGATCCTAAGTCCCAAATCACCTAAAGAAGCAAAGCAAATCATAAAAATTCCGATCCGAGTTCATATACAATCAAGTCAAATCTCGGTCAAACCTTTCAAATTTAAAGCTTCAAACTGAGAATAGTTCTCCCAAATTCATTTTGATTACCTTGAAAACCAAAACCAACGATTTACATAAGTCATAATACCTCTCACGGGGCAAGTCATGCCCGAGAACTGGCGAGCAAAGTGAAACAGCTCAAAATGACTGGTTGGGTCGTTACATCCTCCCCCACTTAAACATATATTCGTCCTCGAACGTGCCCAAAGTTGTTCCAAAAGCCAATCAACCGCTGAATTACCTTACCGTGCATACACCCGAGGATGATCCCACGTCACCCTATCTCATATAGGTTTGACAATACATTGCAACTGAAATTACACAATCCAATCTAGCCCATCAACCATAGAACCACCTTCTCACTTCTGAAACCATTAATACGATCAAAACCTCAGACCTATACTCTGAATAGGCCCAAACCAGCTGTAATAACCCCTGCCTGCAACCTCAGGTGAAATTATATAATATACCACATAACTCAAACACGTGTAGCGATAACTTCCATTCATAACAGCTGCACACAACACTCGAATACCAGTAGAAAACCTCTTATTAACTAAAGTTTTATTCTAACACTTTTGTATATATACTGCCAATGATAACTAAACCATGCAGTAAGCCATAGCCATTTCTTAGATGAACCATTCATGAGGACCCTTCTCCTAGGCAATTACCATAGCAAGTTTCCGAGCCAAACCTCGATATTATCCCTCCAGCATGCTGAAATCGAATCCATTCATATTCATTAGTGATCCCAACGATCTCTTCTAATTTAGCACACTACTCCGGTGACATGACACATCAATAAAGGCCTAAGCCACACCTGGCATAACACACGCACCAATAAGCAATGGTCCGAACATACTCAAATCATGAAAATGACTCTAATGGAAGAGCTGTCCCTCAAGCTCACAAGAATCATCATAACACAAGGCTAAGAACCAATATCACATCATAGAAATAGAACATATGAATCTAACCCGCAAGGTCATATCTCCACATAGCTTCGCTGCAATGCGTGATCCTATCCAAACACTACTCCACATAAAACACCTTAAGTCACTATGCTCGAAATCGAAAACAACGCACAATTTAATGTTTGGAACCTTAGCAAATCATTATACCCACGGTGAAACTAATAACATATACCATGAAAAACCCGATAGGACGTAACCGAATACGCCTTTCATCGAGAAACATCCAATTACTCTTCCCACTTGACTTCCACTATGACACCCTAAATGAAACGCACCATATGTGCCCATAACAAAAAAATCATAACATCTCGCGACATAGAAAGGTAACTCGTAGATGTCCCTAGATCGCTAATAAGCTCATTAACGGTCGAATCAATATATCCCTCAATAATACAATTCGGGGCCAACTAAGCCGATTCAAGCTAGAACACGCGTCTACATTGGCATGCCAATGAATTCCTTATCAAGGAAACTTTAAGTTTCTCCTTCCACTCGTATAACTCCGCTGGTGCTATAATGCGGTTCCTGACATCGAATCAATATGGAAATAAACAACCTTGCCCGACGAGATGCCTAGCCACATGAAACACTTCCAAAAAAGAATTCCTCACCACCGAAATTGAATCAATATGAGGGGACTCTACAAATTCATCACGGAAGCCCAAATAAGGAAGACAATCCTTCCTAGTTGTCTGATGGGTCTTCAAAATATAAACCACTCTACTTGGACATAATCCGTCGAACCTCACCACCCAACCCGTGGCATTTCCGGCATAGCCAATAGCGCCGCCTTAGCGCAATAGTTCACAATGACACGACACAGAGATAAACTAGTATGAACCCAATATCACATCCAACATTTAACATACCAAGAAACAACTAATCCACTCGGGTATCCAGACCCCGATAGTCACTAGACAATGCCGATACACGTGACCCACAACCATAATATAGCTTGAACATGAGAAATGCCAGTCTCCAACTCCATATGGCACACAAATCACCATACCTGGTCCCAAATCCATGAAAGATATTCTATATTTCCCTATTCCATCAAGGAAACTCGAGTATCAATAGTCGATCTAACAAGAAAGCGCCGTAGTACTATCGAAGTACCATCAACTTAATCATATTGCCTTTTATGAAACATATACCCTCGTCAAATCATTCTGATTAGCAATACCATTTCCTTAATCATCTGAAGATCATTCCCCCTAATCATCTGAAGCTCATTTCTCTAGTCACGTAAAATCGCTCATGCTTCATAAGAATTTTATGACTTTCCATTTATAACTGAACCGTAACTTAGACATGCAAATCTTCATCCTCCAAATCATACCGCATATTCCATACCATCCTAGGATAACCATGAGAACTTCATATCCCTTCCGAACTACAAGAAACTATGCACTCCACTGACTAAGAACTTCCCATAAATCCCATATAGAAGAGAACCACAATACATCCCATGCTCCTCGCGCCAATAGGAAATATACCTCTATCACTGTGGTGGAACTATCTAGAACTCCCCGAATTCCATTTGCACAATAACCCATCAGGACTGAATCCTTCTAACTTAACCGAGCTACGTATGTTACTAAAACCAAAAAGAATTAACCAAAACACCTGCAGAGACCCATTACCTCGTATGCATTCAAAGAGCTAATCATATTCTTACCGTACTGATCCGACCCACTACCGAGCTACCCCATGTATTCGAGTTTTCTTCTGATTTTCCTTCAACTTGGTATTCCTTCTTGGTATATTATCACAATTCCTCAACCCGGACTTACCATACAGAGCCTAAGCATAAAGCCACATTGTCTAAGGCTCATAAGTTGCTGGATATTTTCTCAGATATTACCACGCGCACAATGCTCAAAAATGCTTTACTCCGAGAGATTCTTGTGAATCTAGATCCGTTACCTTTACCTTCCTGATACTGATACATAGAATCCCATAACTAACATGGAAAACACCACTAGTCTTGACATCTTCTAATGAAAACTCAGTTTCTAGCCATATATACCACTTTAAAATATCCAATTATTTTATGTAGAATCTTGAACACATTAGAATCATTTTTGATAATCATTCACTCTTATTCCAAACTACAATTAGCCTGACCAAACGAACAGAACCACTCGTGCCTTATTGGTACTCCTACACTGCAGAATTTAACCTCTTCCCAATATAACCAAGCACCTTCCTGCTCTATGCACCGAGAATTCTTTACCAACAACAACTTATGACATCCCGTAATTCTCATACACCTACGCGACATAATATAACCTTTGTCAGAATTTTCCTTCACTCAAGCCATCCTCAACCTCAATCTCCATAAGCCATAGCTGACTCACCAACACGCCTCAAACCGGAACCAACATAGCACCTAACCGTGTAATCGCCTAACCAATAGCAGACTCCCCCACTTGGCTCGAAGCCATAGATCAAGATACACCCAATAACTCATAACACTTTACTCTATTGATGCCATAATACCATAGTAAGATTAAACTCAAATCCTTTACAAGATTATGAAAACATAGATCATCTAGAATTTAACTCTTCTTCAAATCTCGCATTCACTCTCGCAATAGTTACACCCACTCGCGACCCAATTAGATTTCAACATATATTATTCACTTTAAAATAAGATCTTTTAATAGATAACATAAGGATTACACAACGTTAGAACACTCCGCAGGAGATAACCTACATGATTTGCCTCCAACTAACAATTCTGTATACCTTCCACCGTAAAACATATTATGTAGTCACTTAGGCTTCTTGAGTCTGAACTTATATTGCAACATAAAAATTACTTCACTCACAACTAGGAAACATGAAAAGATTCTTCACACGTCTATAAATCGGGGCTATACCTCGAATCAAGATGGAATTCAAGCACCTAATAGTTCTTCTAGCCTTTAACAGACCCTTCTCGTCGCTTCCAAATCATATAGATACATCTCGTAGTACCAACATACTCATCACATAGTTATCCACCCGTCACTTCCACTAATAGGAGCAATACCGAACATATAAGTTCAAAAACACTTGCTCACAAAATCAACACCTTGATGCTCAAGCTATGGGCAAAGATTCGGCCTCAATTCCTCCAGACTGGCCCAATATCAGCTCACAAAGATCACATATCGCCCCCTCGATAAGGGAATCACAAGCATCGAGCCGCATCTGATACTAAGCGCTCATGCACGCGTACGAATGCATGGAAGGAATTCCAAGAGTTACATTTCAAGTTGAATCATAGAACGCACGATAAGAATTAAAGATTATGAAGTTTTTCCTAACGTTTCTGTAGCCTCTCAAGGATAAATACAGACGTCTCTGTACTGATCCGTGAGACTCTACTAAACTCTCTCATGACTCATAAGGCATATATATCCTAGGCTCTAACACCAACTTGTCACGACCCCAAACAGGACCCGCTCGTGATGGTGCCTCTCGTGAAAACAAGGCTAGCCGACATATTCCCAATTCAATTCAATCATTTAAATGATTTAGTTTAATGCCTTATCAAATATTAAGATATTGCCTAATATGAGTTTAAATAAACACTGCAGAAATAAATACAGCCCGATATTAGGGTGTCACCAATCACGAGCATCTACTAGGGGCTAACTACAACTAAAAATTCCAAAATGTACTAAGTACAGATATATAAAATAATGAGGGAGAAAAGCAGTGCTGTAAACGTCGGCAACTACCTTGCTGACCTCCGATGACTCTGCCTCTAATCAACCAATACCTGCTACCGGGTTCAGAAATACCTGAATCTGTACACAAGGTGCAGGAAGTAAAGTGAATACTCCAACTCAATGAGTAAAAAATGTAAATAACAACTGAGTAGTAAAAAATCACGTAAAGCATATCAACATGTTGTATAGAAGCAGTATAAAACTGTTTAAGAAAGCAATAAAGCTTTGAAATATCTTAAATAAAACATCTAGCTCATCTCAAACTTCTTTTCAAAATGACTTTTCGACAGTTATGCAAATGAATGCAAAGCAGTTAGTGCAGATAAACACAGAAAATCCGCCCATCGGGCACAAATACCATGGTTTAACAGGTAAAATGACAATTAAATATGAAAGATAAACACAAAAAGGTTCGTCCCTCGGGCACAATATCAACAACTTCACCCCTCAGGCAATATCTCAGAACTCAGGCTATCACATAGAACCGTACCAGCCCCTCGGGCAATCACATAGAAGAATATCAGCCCCTCGTGCTATCACGCAACACGGTATTAGCCCTTCAGGATATATCTCACATCACAATGGGTACCCGCGCTCACTGGGGGTGTACAGACTCTGAGAGGGGCCCCTTACGGCCCAAGTGCAATACCAAACTATATCGTGGATTAATAAACAGGTCCTCGACCTCATGTAAATATCAAGCCACCTTGTGGATCACAATCTGAGGCCCTCGGCCTGATAATCAAAAATCAGTATATCACCGCTGCGGCGTGCAGCCTGATCCAAAAGATATCAGGCCCTCGGCCTTACTCAGTCAAAAATTACATAAGCCTCTCGGGCAGTAGTAAAATCATATTTCTCAGCCCAAAACATCATTTAAAATATTATTTAAGTCTCACAACTAAGTAAAATTGTATGAGTAGTAAAACAGTGGAAAATAACATGATTGAGTTCAAGTAATAAGTCCAAAATAGTGATAAAAATCCCCGAAGGGTTCAAATAGTTTTCACGAAACCCAAATATGGCAATCAACCCAAATCATAATGATGACAAATAAAATTCAATCAAATACGCAGTAAAATCATCAATCAGGACGGACCAAGTCACAATCCCCAATAGTGCACGATCCCCGCTTGTCATCGAGCATGTGCCTCACCTTAATATAGCACTACGATGTGCAATATGGGGTTTTAAACCCTCAAAGCATCATTTACAATCATTACATACCTTGAACCGGCTAAATCTCTAGCTCGTGATGCTTTTTCCCCTCGTATCAGCCTCCACACCCGTCGAATAGATTCAAAATCAGAATGAATACGTCACAATATGCTAAGGGAACAAAGCCCAAGCGTAAACAATCGAAAATACCATAAATCTCGAAATTAGCAAAGCCTGAGCCCCAGGCCCACTTCTCGAAACTCAAAACTTTTTATATCAATGGGTTCCTTATCTCCTTACGAGTTCATACATACCAAAAGCTATCAAATCTGACCCCAATTGGTCCTCCAAATTCCCAAATAAAAATCACAAAATTGCAAGACCTACTTCTTCCATTTTAGCTTAGATTTCCATGATTTCCTAGGTAGATTTCACAATAGAATCGAGTTTTAAGTCCAAAAATCTTACCTCAAGTCGTTTCCCCTTGAATCCCTCTTTAATCTCCTTCTACAAGCTCTCAAAATGCTTAACAATGGGTGAGAATAGGCCAAAAATCGTGGATGAAATGAATTATAACATTCTGCCAAGGCCTGATTTTCTTTCTTCGGGAACGAGGTCAAACCCTCGCGTTCGCGAAGCACGAACTCGCATTGACCAACTTTTACTCTATGTGAACGCGACACACTAGTCGCGAACGCGATGCTTCTTCTCCTACACATTCGCGAACACAACGCCTGTACGTGAACGCAAAGAAAAAAATCCCCTCGATCCCAAATTACTCTACGAGATCGCGAGTGCCCTCTCATGAACGTGATGCACTGGATGGCATCCTTCCCCGAATGCGAAGCTCATCTCACGAACGCGAAGGCTAAATCTTGTCCTTCCTCAATTCCTTCTTTGCGAACGCGAGGCTCCTCTCGCGAATGCGAAGAGATAGTCTCTACAACACTGAACCTTAATTTTCTGCAACTTCCAAACTCCAAAAATGCTCCGAATGACCATCCGAAACTCACCCGAGCCTCCCAGGACCTCAACCAAAGGCACCAACACATCTTAATACCTTATTCAAACTTTATCCAATCATCAAAACACCTCAAACAACATCAAATTACCCAAAACACATCAAATTCGAGCCTCCGTTTCTAAAATCTTTCGAAATACACTTTTGATAAAAATCCAACCAAACCACGTTTTATTGACCTGAAATTTCACACATGCATCCCGAATGACACAGCAAAACTATTGCAACTCTCGAAATTTTATTCCAACCTATCAACCGAAAAACATAGAAATCTCAATTTCGCCAATTCAAGCCTAAATCTTCCACGGACTTCCAAAATGTATTCCGATCACGCTACTAAGTTTCGAATAACCTAACAAAGATAACCAAATCATAAAAATGTATATTCGAGATCATATAAAACCAAGTCAAATCTTGGTCAAACTTTTCAAATTTAAAGCTTCAAACTGAGAATTGTTCTCCCAAATTTATTCTAATTACCCTAAAAAATTAACCAACGATTTACATAAGTAATAATACCTCACATGGGCAAGTTATGCCAGAGAACTAGGATAAAAGTGCAAAAGCTCAAAACAACCGGTCGGGTTGTTACAAGAATACATTATAATTTTTACTACACACACTAAACAATGGATAAGAAGTAATCTATGCATAAATAATGCTTGCATTACTAACAAATATATTAGTAATCCATGCATTCCAAATACTCTTATTCAGAGCTATTCTTATATACCCTACCAAACGACCCCTAATTGTTTGACACAAAAGTTGTAAAGCTTTATTAAACTAATTAATAATAACAAATAGGATAAATCCTACCAAAGGATAATTAACTCTAGACCAAAACACATTAAACTGGAGAATAAGATAAGGTCAAGCACATGAAATTTTTATACTTATAAATGTCACGACGCAAGTTCATACTCGGTGAGCTGTCGTAACAGCACGTAGTATCTACGACTAGGTAAAAGCCTAACACATTGCGAAAAAAGGAAAACAAAATATGAAACTAGCAAAAACTGCGGATAAAACATAATAAAAGCATTTAAGATATCGTTTGGCATATACAAATACACACTCCCAAAAATGAATCAACTCCCAAAATCCGGAATCTCATGAAATCACAAGCTGTAGATACTACATAGTATTCTAGCTGTAAAATGTCTAATCAAAAGAAAGTACAAAAGGTCTATATCTAGAAGAGGAAATAAAGAGGGACTCTCGATGTGCGGACGCGGCAGATATACCTCGAAATCTCTAAAGATCACCTCACATCACTGATAGTATGGCTGAGCCGAAGAACCTTGATCTGCACACGAAAAATATGTACAAGAAAAGGCATTAGTACACTACATCGATACCCAGTAAGTGCCAAGCCTAACCTCGGTCGAGTAGTGACGAGGAAGGTCAGGGCCCTACTGGTTTTTTACATATATGTATACATGTGGTAAAACAGTATGAAGTACGACAATATAATTAAAGATGCTAAAAATTGATAAAGAGTAAAATCACAGTCACAGACAGAATATACTCAGTACACATAGATAGCAGCAGGAGGTCTCCCAAGAAATCGGCCCATAGTTCCATACGCATAGGCACAAAAGGATCTCCCAGGATATCATCCTATAGTTTGAATCACAAATAGGGAAAACTCCCGAAATACCAATCTATAGTCCCAAAGTAAATATCCAATATAGGGAAATCTCCCAGATGTCGTCCCATAGTCCCAAATGTAAAAGTGCAGGGGGATCTCCTAGAATACCGATCCGTAGTCCCAAATTAAACACATAGAGGGATCTCTCGGGATATCATCCCGTTGTCCCAAAGTAAACACACACAACAGCCTCAAAAAGAATTTATAGTTCTGTTCGTGCATTTAATGAGAATTTCTACTCTAAAATGATGCACAAAGTACAAATAAGCAATTTAAGCAGCTAAGACAATTAAATCACATAAGCATGCTTTTCCTAAACTAAACAAGATGCTTTAAGTACAATTATTGCTCAACTACAAGAAAACATAGATATTTACTTAATGAAAACAAGGTTTTTCAACAATTTAGCACGTGTATGCACTCGTCACTTCACATACACGACAATCATATAACATCAATACACAAATCCTAAGGGGAGTACCCTCACACAAGTTTAGGCAAGCCACTTACCTCGAACTAGCTCAAATCAACTTGAAATCACGTTCTTGCCACGAGTACCCAACTTCAAATGGCCCAAATGTATTCAAATTAATTGCATAATGTAAATATAACTTCAAGTAACTAATTTAATTAATTAATTCGAAGCTAACAAGCAAAATTAAGAAAATCACCCCAAAAAGTCCCTTGGGCCCATGCCTCGAAATTGGGTAAAATTTTCAAATTCAAAACACCGATCACTCACGAGTACACTCAAACAAAATTCATCAAAATTGAACGTCAAAATCTCACTCAAAACTCGGATTCTCAATTGGGAAACGTTTTTCCCATTTTCAAACTTTTATCCCCCAAATTCCTTAATTAGAAGAGGAAAATAACAATATTTATATTTCTAAAATCAAAATCAAGTTGGAAATCGTTACCTAATGGCTCTCCTTAAAAAACCCTCAAAAAATCGTCTCCCACCAACCTGCAATTCAAATTTTCTGTTATGAAATCTCAAACCCTCGAATTTTCTATATCTCCTAGCAATTTCTACTTGTACGGGTGGGGACTCGCATCGGTGAGATTTCATTTAAGGCTCCGATTCCGCACCATCGCTCACTTACTTGCAGATGCAGTTTACTTCTGCAGTCCTTGGGCCGCATCTACGAATAACTCCAACTAGGCATTGGACCGCACCTACGATTACCTAACCACTTCTGCAGTGCCGCACCTGCAGTCCCATACACGCAGGTGCAGTTATGACATCTTCTGCAATCTCAAATTTTTCCTAAGTCCGAATTCCAATCCATTAAGTATCTGAAACTCACTCGAGGTCCTCGGACTTCAACCAATCATACCAACCTGTTCTAAAACATCATAAAAACTTAGTTCAACCCTAAAACCATATCCAACAACGCTAAAACCACGAATCACCCAATAATCCAAACCTAAAGAACTTGAAACTTTATGAAACCTACAACTGATGCCGAAACCATCCAAACCAAGTCTGATTGTCCCTAAATATTTCACACAAGAAACATTTAACACCACAAAGCTATTCCGACTTTCGGAATCAGATTCCGACTGTGATATCGAAATCTCACTATCGATCCGGAAACATCAAAAATTCAACTTTCGGCATTTCAAGCCTAAATAAACTACAAACCTTCAAAACACAATACGAGCATGCCCTAAGACCGAAATTACTCAACAAAGCTAACAAAATTAACAAAATTTCATTCCGAGTCTGTCTTCATGCTGCTCTAACTACTGTCCAAATTCTTAAGCTTAAACTCTCATTTAGGGATGAAGTGTCGCAAAACACCCCGAAAATCAAAATGAATCCTCACGGTAGTTCATAATAGTAGAAACAAATACGAAAAAAATAGTTTATAGGGGATCAGAGTGAATTTTTAAAACTATCGGCCGAGTCGTTATAATAAAAGATATCAAATATAAATGACATGCTTACATTCATGATGTACTGTTCTGTAATGCAAGAATAAAGGTGGAAAAGAGGAAGTTCCATTAATATTTTTTAGATACATCTTTATTAACTCAATAAAGATGATTATAAAGGTTTTTTCGCCTAGATCTTTCACTTCTCTTGTTTTTCTCCCATTGCTTTCTCCGATTTTTCTACCTCTTGTTTTGTGTAAGAGCCAGCCCCCTTTTATAGTCCTCTTTTCTCTATTTTTATAGTAATTATTTCCTTTTATCCAGCATTTCTTAGCCAGAGGGCCTTAGTCTGTTCATTGTGCTTGGGGTCATTACCTTTAAATGTCACGACATATATATGCCTCGCTGTACAAGATTTCAGATAGTTCTAACTCGGCGGCGGTCGAGGTACTCGTTGTTATGATGTCTTATTATTACGACCATGTCTTAGTCGATCCCTCACCATTCCTTTTAATGTTGATCTATGCATGGTCAAATTTTGACCTATATTGTTAGTCCCTCCGCCTATTGACGTTGCCTCTTGACGAGCTCGATGGGCGAACTCTATTGATTTGAGAATGAGAGATCTGAACGCTTTGTGTGAGGGACGAGTGAACTGTTACGGCCTATCCGCAGATGCAACAAGCTCAAAGAGTTACTCCACCCTAAAGACTAGGAGCTCAAAGTGGGCAAATGGGTTGCATCGGAGTGTAAAGATCTTCAGGCGAATGTGTTGTATTTGTAAGCCAAGCTTGGATGAAATGACACCAAGGTTGTCAATTTGAGTGCAGAATGGGAGGAGACGGTGACCGATCTAGAAAACGAAGGTGACTGAGCTGGAAAGAGCTGAGAAGGATCGAGTGTCGGCTATAGTGAGGGTAGAGGTGCTGGAAGACACTATCTGCATCCTTAAGTCTGAGCAGGAATTTGAGAGGGAAAAAATCACACTAAGGGAGGTATGTTCGTGAAGCGTATTGGTGAAATTTACCGGGAAGCTTCGAGCCAGAGAGACTGGGTTGTGGCTCTTGAGGCCGAGAAGGCGCAACTATTGTCCCAGGCTATTCCTCAGGAATCTGCCTCTACTACTGTCCCCCGTTGTTTATATGAGCTATAGGTCCATGCTGAGGCCTAATGAGATATATACAAGGGCTTGTGGGAGGCGGGGAACGTTCCTAATGCTGTTTTCGAAGATGCTCGAGTGAAGGAAAGCGAGGCTCATCTTGCCTGCGGCTAAGGATGTTGAGATCAAAGATAGACTTCCTTCTGACGATGATGCCAAGGAGAACAGTGGAGGAGGTGATGCCGAGTGAAAAACATTTATTGCAACTTTTGTACTTAGTTTTGTTGTTTTTTTTGTTGTCGTTGTTGTTTGTTTTTATCTTTTTCTTGGGGGATCGCTTTTGGCCTTTTGTAAGGCATAACTATTGTCTATGTACATTTTATGAATAAAATAGTCTCTTTGCCTTGGGTTATGTATCTTTTGACTTTCTTTCTCCTTTCTCCCCTTTTTTCTTTAGTAAGATCTTCAGACTTTCCCTCATTGAGTTCTTTTATTTTTACTTGGGGGTTGGAATGTGGTTGAGCTTAGTGCTATTTGAGTGAGATCAAATGTGAAGTAATTCGAGCGAGATCGAATGTGAAGTAATTCGAGTGAGGTAGAATGTGAAGTAATTCAAGCGAGGTCGAATGTGAAGTAATTCGAATGAGGTAGAATGTGTAGTAATTCATGCAAGGTCCAATGTGAAGTAATTCGAGCGCGGTCGAATATGAAGTAATTCGATCAAGGTTGAATGTGAATAATTTGAGTGAGGTCAAATGTGAAGTAATTCGAGAGAGGTCTAATATAAAGTAATTCGAGCGAGGTCAAACGTAGAGTAATTCAAGCAAATGTAGAATATGAAATAATTCGAGCGAGGTCGAATATGAAGTAATTCGAGCGAGGTCAATTATGAAGTAATTCGACGAGGTGGAATGTGAAGTAATTCAAGCGAGGTGGAATGTGAAGTAATTTTAGCAAGGTCAAATGCGAAGTAATTTGATCAAGGTCGAATGTGAAGTATAAAATGACTTAATGGGTTTGCGCGGTGATACTGCTTCGTTTATTTCATTCGATGGAGAATATTACATGTTTCTGCTTATTTCATTCATACATTGGAGAAGTTCTAGTCTACCTTGTCTTTTTATCGTTCAGCATGGAGAAGTAGTCGAGAGGCGGTGCAATGAGTTTCACTCGTATTTAGTTAGATCGATCTGAGCGAGATTGGATCTTATTTTGTGAGTTTGAGTGAAGTTTCTTTGATCTGCAAACTCGAGCAAGGTTGACTTCTAATTTTCCATTTTGGGCGAAATCCGTTTTGACATATATATATTCGAGCAAGGTTGAATCTTTCTCTTGCCTGGCGATGGCTATAAGGGTGTTTATTCGAGCAAGGTAGATATGTAATCCATTTGTCGACGGCCGATGGCTTAAGGGTGTTAATTCGAGCAAGATCGAATTTCCCTTTTACTTGGCAATTGTGCGGGTTGGCCTGTTGCATTACTTTTATTGGAGAACACCACTCATTGCCACATTGTTTATGCGTGCGTTGGGGTGAGTTACGGTTGGTTTACTTTTGCTTTCATTGGAGAATACTGTGCATCGGGAGGAGTCCCGGTTTGTTTAACTTTGCTTTCATTGGAGAATATTGTGCATCATTGCATTGTGTATGTGTCGGTGGAGTCCTAGTTAACCTAGTCGTTTCTTCGCTCAACCTAGAGAGCCCGTGATCAGGACAAGCGGCGAACTTATGGCTTGGGCTTATGGTACCTTGGGACTGAACAAAGTTCAAACGTGATTCATAATATTTAGTCGGCTGAATTGGTGTATGATTGTCATGGAAAATATACATGCAATATTTTCGAGTTCAAGTTCTGCTTGTGTCGGAGGGATGGTACGTTCCACGTGCTCACTGCTTAGTCCCAGCTCAGGGAGATTTTCTTAATAATACCAGCTCATTTTTCCCCCGTTTGTATGTTATCTGAAGTATAATATGGTGTGGAGGGTTTTTCTTGGTGCGTTTGGTGGTGTTTGTTCCTTGTTCCAAAAAGAGAAAAATGACAAGTTAGATCCAACCGAAATTTCTTGTTGCCTTGACCTGGTAAGTCGACGATGGGCGTTGTAATGCAACCTGTTCCATCGCGTATTCGAATGACAGTCTCGGATTCGGCAACCCCATGTTTGACTTTGCCGTTAATCGCGTCTAGGCTTCTTATGGGTTGAACTTACCTTGGACGTTGGGATATCGAGCTCGGGTCCCGATTTGGTCTCGTCTGATGTGCGCAGATAATAAGGGAAACGTGATATACTTTGTACAAAAATTAGAATTGTACACACAGGTACAAAAATAAAGCAGGGTAAGTCAGTTATTTCAAAGAACTATATAGTAGGCTATCGTCCCTTCCTAACAGGTGGAATTATAGATATGCATATAACATTAATACAAAAAGCAAGATTGTCGGCGTGTTAAGTACGTAGTGGCCGTAATCCCACTTTGAGTACTCACCCGATGTGCCAAACCCATAGCTACAGGAGAGGCATGGTTTTTGCTTAGACATCATACCTAGTTTTTATATCATATAGAGATCTGACCCATATTGGTTTGGTTATCTCAAAAGCTTATCACTTTCTCGGGTTGGTGATTATACTAAGATGGCGAGGCTGTGACAGAAGTGATACTTTGGCTGGTTTTAGATCTAGAGGAAGCTAAAATTTTGGCCAAGAAATCCTCGTAGACGGCGCCAAATTATTTGATCAAAAAGTGCCAAGCTTTTTATTAAACCAATTAAATAAGAAAAAAGAGGATAAATCCTAGCGAAAGATAATTAACTCTAGACCAAAACACACTAAATAGGATAATAAGATAAGGTCAATCACATGAATTTTTTATACTTATAAAAGATATCAAATATAAATGGCATGCTTACATTCCTGAAGTACTGTTCTATTATGGAAGAATAAAGGTGGAAAAGGGGAAATGCCATTAATACTTGTTGGATATATCTTTATTAACTCAAGAAAAATGATTACAAAGATTTGCCGCCTAGATATGCCATTTCTCTTGTTTTTCTCCTGTAGTTTTCTCCAGTTCTTCTACCTCTTGTTTTGTGTAGGAACCAGCCCTATTTTCTTGTCCTCTTTCCCCTATTTATATAGTAATTATTCTCTTTAATCCAACGGTTCTTAGCTAGAGGGCCTTAGTCTGTTCATTATGCGTTGGGTTGTTTCCCTTAAATGTCACAACATATGCCTCGCCGTAGAAGCTTTCAAATATTTCGATCCCTGCAACAACGGAGATACTCGTCGTTATGACGTCTTATGAATACGACTATAGCTCAGTCAACCCCTTACCATTTCTTTTAATGTTAATCCACATGTAGTCAGATTTCGTCCCATACACTAATATGTAAAGAACTATCATTGCAAATTAATCTGTTTGTATATTGTTACTCTTATTTTTTCAAATTACCATATCAAATTTATTTTAGATAGCACTGATAGCTTTAGTAGGAGTGCTAACCGATGCCACTGCTCCCTCTCGCCTAAGTACTTCAGAAGGACAAATGTGCTCCATATCAATTTTATGTTTTTCTATCTTGTCAAAATCCAATAACACCCTTCATATTGCACAGAACTTAAAATGAATGAAACAACATAGAGAAATTTTACTAAAGTACTATCTTTTAGTGTTATTAGCTATTTCAAGATTATTTATTATATTACAGACTGTATATACGTTTTTAGTTGTTATAAGATGTATTAGATATATGTAAGCTACTGTATTCATGAATATAATAGCAAAAATAGGCATGAATCAAAGAAATCCAACTAATCAGTTGTTGAAAAATAGATTATATTCATGGCGTGAAACATGAGACTACAACTGGATAGATTATTGTATTCGACAATATTCACGACGTGAAACAGGGGATTACACTGTTTTTAAATAGAAAGTGAATCAATTAACATAATAGACTCCTAATATAATTCAACAAATTTAATTACAACACACAAATTTTGTATTTCCAGTTATAAAAAAGATTTTCAACCGAAAAATACCCCAAAAACATAGCAATATTCAGAAAAATTATATAATATATATGAATACATAAATTATATTAATTGACAAAATATATGAATATATATGGCGTATAATGAGACAGTGAATATAATAAAATACATACAACTACATCGAGATACATTGAAATACAATTGAAAAAAAGATACTGAATACAATGAAGTACACAGAATACATCAACATACATCGAATTACAATGAAAAAAATAGACAATGAATACAATCAAATGCATGAAAATATAGTGTGATTCATTGAAAATACATTGAAATATATTAATAGAAACCAATTTTCTTAGCGCCAATGGGTCCCCGAATCCGATTAGATAAATTACCAATTGGCGCCTCAATTTCGAAATACTCCTCTTAGCTTCATTTGAAAATAACTAAATACATCATCAATCAGAGATATACAGACGATTCAGGTAGTGTATTCAAAACCCTATGATCGTGCTGAGCCCATGAACGGAAAAAGGAAGGAATCATGATGCTGAGAACACCACCATTGAAGCGAAGGGCGCAAAGCAAGCAACCTGAAGATGACAGTTCGAACTCCGACAATCGGCAATATATCATCTATAAGGATACGCCGTTACCTGATTCGGAAACAAGATCCAAATAAAGGCTCTTGAGATTCAACCCTAACCCTTCTGATGTTAATTTGATGGAGGGGGCTGCACATCTATGGCAGCCTATACTACCCCATGTCGCCCTAGAAAGGGAGGAGACATGAGAGAGTGTGGGGTTTTTGACTGGGGAAGAGAATGACACCTAATAAAGTAGAGATAGAAATAAAATAGTGTAACTGAATAGCGTATTTGGTGGCCTAGGGGTAGGAGCTAACCAAAACTGAATATTTTACTATAAACATTAAAGGTATCTATAAAATATAAATTTTTAAAATAGTATTTATTTAAAATAAATAAGGTATTAGCCTTTGCTGTTGGAGGTAAAAATTCCAACAATATGTGACACCATAAATGTCATGTCTTGATACTAACTCTATCCATCAAACTGCTTCTAGGCTCAACAAAAAGAAGCCCCCTAATTCTAAAATTGCACGGGGCACCCTATTTGGTCACTCCGATTTAATGTATACCTATTTTTAAAAAGTTTTATCTTGTACCCACCTTTTAAAAAACGTCAGCCTCATTTTTCCTTCTCCTTCTCCTCCTCCTCCTTCTTCTTCTTCATTATCATCATCATCATCATCATCCTCTTCTTCTTCTTCTTCTTCTTCTTCTTCTTCTTCTTCTTCTTCTTCTTCTTCTTCTTCTTCTTCTCATTATCATCATCATCTTCTTCTTCTTCTTCTTTCTTCTGTTGCTGTTGGTAAATTTCAGTTCATGGGATGATTGCCATTAATATATTTATCAGATTATTTAAAATAAATTATAAATAATTACGTAAGTTAGTAGATAATAATTTATGAATATTTCCATGTACGTAAGTTAGTAGACAATGATAATTCTATTTTTTCACATTTATTGTTTCCAAAATTTACGATTTTAGATATTGTTGGCAATCTGATTATTGATCTAGTATGTTAGAAAGCTTTTTAAAAAACTTTAGCTTATATAGTGCTGAAGTTTTTACAAATGAATTAAATAACTTCAGCATCTTTTGCTGAAGTTTTTGAAAAAACTTTATTAAAAACTAATGAATCTAGAACAAAAAAACTCCAGCTTTTAGTGTTGAAGTTTTTACAAATGAACTAAATGACTTCAGCAGCTTCTGCTGAAGTTTTTGAAAAAGCTTATCCAAGATAAAAAAATTTCAGTTTATTTAGTGCTAAAGTTTTTTTAAAATAAAATACATAACTTCAGCATCTTCTGATGATGTTTTTGAAAAAGCTTAATACAGAACTAATGAATCCATGACAAAAGACTTTTAGATTATTTAGTGCAATTACAAATAAAAACTTCAGTAAATAGAGAATAAAACTTTAGCTATATGCTTAAGTTCAGCAATTACAAATAAAAATTTAAGCAAATATAGAACAAAACTTCAGCTACTATGCTTATGTTCAACAATTACAAATAAAAGCTTCAGCTAATAAAGAACAAACGTTCAGCTGCTATGCTTAAGTTAGTAATTACAAACAAAAACTTCAGGCATGTCTACTAGAACGCTGAAGTTTTGCGTAATTTCCTTTGCTACTTCAGCCCGTATGCGGATGTTATGCAAAAAAGAGGGTACACTTGTATTTTTTTTTACAAAACGGACACAAGTTAAAACTTCACCCAAAAAATGGGTATAAATGCAAATGCTCCGATTCTACACCTATCCATTGGGCCTAACATACTTGCCTAAGGGACTTATTAGTATATATATGAGATTTTAAATTTATTTATTAAATTTTCTTTAAGTTTTCATATATATAGAAAGTAACTAAAAATCTTTCCAAAATATATACAAAGTCGGTCACGGTCTACAATTTATCTACAAACTTGAATATATATTTTTAATACACGATTCGATAAAAAATTATAATTTACATACATTTTATATATAACTTATATACAATTATGTAAGTTGTATATATATATATATATATATATATATAGACAAAAAAAAAGTAAAAAGCTCTAAATTAGAAAGTTGTAAAACTAACATACCCTTTCAGTAATATATTTTATATTCAATAATAAAATTAGTTAAATAAAACACTAAATATTGGTAAAGGGTGTCATCCTTTTCTAAGGGATGCATCTTTTATAAAAAGTTGTGTTATCTTTTTTCACTCTGCATAAATATTAAATCATTGTGTAATTTGGCACTGCGAACAATTCCAACGCCAAAGAGTTTACGGCGCTTGAAAAATTTCTAACACTAAAAACTTCTAGAACTTGGAACATTCCAACATGTACAAGTTTGGAACAGCCATATCTGTTCCAATCACTCTATAATGGTAACGGCTCGGCTAGTCGTTTTGATCTCAAGTAGTTTCATAATATGTATATTGACTTGCGTGCATGGTTTAATTCAATTAACGGATGATTCAAAGTCAAATCGAAAGAAGGAAATTAGTTTTGGAAACTTAAATGGTGAGAATTTGACTAGAATAAGACTTTTGGGTAAGCGATCCCAAAAGGGGCCGTGAATGATCTCAACAGCTTCGTATGATGATTTTGAACTTAGGTGCGCGCCCAGATTCAGATTTGGAAAAGTTGGCATCATTCGAAAAGTTGAAGTTTAGACAATGGAGAAGTTTGACCCATAGTTGGCTTTTGTGATATCGGGGCTGGAATGAGATTTCGAGAGTTGGAACAACTCCGTTATGCCATTTCGAACTTGTTTGTAAAAGTTGGCATCATTCCGGATTGAATTGATAGATTTTGGCATGAGTTTTGGAAGTTAAAAGGTTTGAAAGTTCCTAAGTTTGATTGTTGGTGTGATTTGATGTCTTAGTGTTGTTGATATGATTTGAAACCTCAAGCAAGTCTGTATTAGGCTATATGACTTGCTTGTGTGTTTGGACGGGGTCCCGGGGGCCTCGGGTGTGTTCCGAGTGGGCTATGGGTCGTTATCCCTTGTTTTTGAACTGCTACTTTTTGCTTCAGGTATCCTCTTTCGTGATCTCGAACAACCTTTAGTGTTCACAAAGATTTGTTTCTGACCACCTGGAAATTCTTCTTCGCATTCACATAACGCTCCTCGCGTTTGCGAAGCTCTGCTTCATCCTTCGTCGCATTTGCATCCTTGCCTTCACGTTCGTGTAGTGTTACTTGGGAAGGTGAGTTATTTCTTCTTTGCATTTGCATTCAACCTCTCGCATTCACGAAGTTCTGCCTTCCCCTTCTTCGTGTCCGTAGGCCCTCCATCTGTTCGCATAGGGCTTTTTGGCAGCCTCATTCTTCTCTTCTTCGCAAACGCAAGCCTTTCTTTGCGTTCGCGATGCTTTAATATCTAGACAGAGTATAAGTTTTCCAAATCGAGGGTTAGGCCATTTTTAACATTTTTGGAGTTCTAGAGCTCGATTTTGGGTGATTCCTTATAAGGTTTTGAAGAAAAACGATTGGGTAAGTGTTCTTAACTTAGAACTGATTATATTCTATCAATTTTGCTTCATTTTATCATTTAATTTGTGATTTTAGTTGAGGAAAATGTTGCTTTTTGAAGGAAATTCCTAAAATGAAAAATCGTGATTTGAGGAGCCAAGTGGTATAGGAATTTAATAAATTTTGTATTGTTGAATTCATATTGGAATGAGCATTCGAATTTCTTAAAATTTGGCAGGTTCCGAGGCCCGGGACGGGGGTCAACTTTTGGATCAATTTTTGGATTTTGTGAAATATTGAGACTTTATGATTCGAAATCGTTTCTTATGTGTTTTATTTGTGCTTTGAAGTTAATTTGGTTAGATTTGAGCCATCCGTTGGTTTTTTCACCCGAGAACTGTATTTTAGAGTATCGGGTTGTCGTTTTTAAGGTAAGTATCTTGCCTAAACTTGTGTGGGGGACTTTCCTTTACGATTGAATCTTATTTGCTAATTGTTGTCCGTGCATGTGAGGTGACGAGTGTGTGCTCGGACTTACTTGTGAGAAATTGCCTCTAGGTTTCTTAGGTCCTTATGTGGAAATTACCTCGTTATGATTGGGTTTCATAATTGCTTAATATGCTCTGTATGATGTTGTTAGCTTTCCTTTAGTTCTCACGTGTTACATTGACCCTTACTTGTCTTAATTGCATTGAATGACTTCCTTATTATTTGATACTTCTTGATTGTGAGTTCCTCTATGACTTCATATGAATATGTTACATGTCCAGTTGTTGTGGTTACCAGTGTAGTTATCACGTGCTTAATATGTTTTATTGTTTTGTTGAGGTTATAGTGGTTCTTTGTTTTTCCGTGACCCTTATTTTGTACTTGTTGATTTTCTTTCCGGGATGTTATTGCTTATGATATTGTTTCCCTTTGCAGGATATTGTTGTTATACTATTGTTTCTTTGCCGGGATTTTATGTTTATGATGTTATCTCCCTTGGGGGGATGTTATTGTTATACTCTAGTTCCTTTGTCGGGATTCTTTTATGATTGATGATGATTTGTAGCGGGTTGCACGCCTGCAACAAGATAACTGATATGGGAGCGGGTTGCACTCCTACAATGAAATATATGAAATGGAATCAGGTTACACGCTTGGGATGAGATATATGAAATGGGATCGGGTTGCACACCTGCAACGAAATCGGATTACACGCTTGGGATGAGATATATGAAATAGGATCGGGTTGCACACCTATAACGAAATATATGAAATGGTTTCGGGTTGCACACCTGCAATGAGATATAGAAAACGAGATCGGGTTGCACGCCTGCAACAAAATATATGAAACAGGATCGGGTTGCATGCATGCAACGAGATATATGAAATGGGATCGGGTTGCTCGCCTGCAACGAGATATATGAAATGGGATAGGGTTGCACGTCTGCAACGAGACATATAAATTGATATAGGGTTGCATAATTGCAACAAGATGTGTGAAATGGGAGCAGGTTGCATGCCTGCAACGAGATATGTGAAATGGGATCGGGTTGCACGCGTGCAACAAGATATGAAATGAAAGTGAAATTCAGTGTTTGTTTTCCATATCCTTGTTAGTAATTGCATTTTGGTGTTGTGCTTCTGTTTGCTTTGTTTGTTTTGTGCTTACCAATTCAAGTGTTTTAACTGTTCAAATTCCTTTACTGCTGTGATCCTTTATGAATGAACCCCATCTGCTTTCAATACTTTGCCGTATTTATATACATATTTTTCAATACTTCAAATTTCAACAATCGTTTCATCTTCAATTTATTTAGTTACTCAATTAGTTTTTCTCAAACTGTCTGAGGTTGTATTTTACATAAAAATGGATTTTTTTGTAAGATAGTTTATTAAATTTTTTGTTAAATGTAATATTTCATTTGATGTTTTACCTTAATTGAAAATGGTACTTTCTTTAAAAAAAATGATTTCTAAAATTAACTTCATTTTTCTTACTGAGTTCCTAATTGGTTTAGAAGTTGTACTCCACTTATGTTATGTAAATCAGACTCCTTGAATATCTTAGTTGTATTGGTTATAGACCCTATGAACCGAGTAACATGAGAGCGTTGATGTGTAAAGTGAGAAATAAATATGTGGGCATGAGGTGTCGGGTGTGCTAAAAGTTTGGTAATTGAGATTATGATATGAGACATCGAGTTTGAGATGTCTGGAGATTTGTGCATTAGAAATGATATGATTTATTGAGATAGCATAGCCTTCTTTGTTTGAATATATTTTTTACTTGTCTGTGTCAATCTATATTGGTGTTAATTTATATGGTTATCTTCATTACCACACGCGTTTCTCTTTATTAGTTCTACTGATACTTCTTTCCATGCTGTTGATATTACTATGCCATTTTTAGATTGATAGTTTATTATTAAATTGTGTTCAATTTGTTTGACCAGTAGATGTCTGAACTGTTCCTCGTCACTACCCACCGAGGTTAGTCTTGATACTTACTGGGCACCGCCGTGGTGTTCTCACACTACACTTCTCTGCATTTTTATGTACACATCCAGGTATTTGATCGGTAGTTACTGTGCGGGTCGCTGCAGTGGAGACTCAAGGTAAACATGCTATAGCGTTCGCAAGCCTCAGATTCCCCTTCATTTGTATTTATTTCCATTTGTTCCTTTTTATTTCGGAGCAATGATGTATTTATTTTGTATATTCACTCTTAGAAAGACTTGTGACTTGTACCAACAGTTTTTGAAATTGTAAATTGTTAAGAGTTTTTTGGATTAAAGTTAGCATATATGAATGTTATCTTAGTTAATGTTAGGCTTACCTAATTTAGAGACTAGGTGCCATCACGACTCCTTCGAAGGGATTTATAGGTCGAGAAAAGTTTGTATCAGAGCTCTCGGTTCATGGGTTCTACGAGTCATAAGCAAGTTTAGTAGAGACTTGCGGTACAAAGACATTTGTACTTATCTCTAGAGGCTATAGAACTGTTTGGAAATTTCACTTCTTTCATTCCTTATCGTGCGATATTGATTAAGCTCGAAGTAAATAGCTTATTTTTTTTAAATACACTCGTATATAATATTATGCTCTCACCGTTCACCATGAGCCAGTGGTTTGTGATGGTACAAACAGAATAGGAAGGAGCAGGGATGCTCAGGCATTGTCTCAACATGCTGTCCAGATTGAAGATATAGAGGTATTGAGGACGATTCGGTTGTTTACATAGAGATGCAACAGAAGTGTAGTAGATGTTGAGTTGAGGAAAGTTGGTGATATTGGAGTACCTTGTGATTTGTATAGTAAGAGCTTTGAAGGTTAGTTTGCAGATCCTCAGACTTTGTTTTCTATGGCTTTGCACCAAGTGGAGGAGTCCAATGACGACATTTAGATTGTAGAGTCGGATTTGTATCAATCTTAGCCTGAGGTATGTATATATATGGTATTGGTAGATTCCCATATTTGGTGTATGACCAGGGTATGAGATCTCACACGGGATGATGTTGGGGCTTACAATATTTCTACTTCAATAATGGATCTACATTTCAGTATATAGGGTAGTCGGAGTAACGACTTCAGATTCACAAGAGGTCTATTCAGCATGGGCATCGGTATTGCGGCAAAACGGGGTGCTTCATAGGTAATGCGGTGGTCTATGAGTTTCTTGCTATGTAGTTCATGCTAGAGTCATTTGTATGTGAGGCTTTGATGGGATTTATTGCATATCGACTATCCGAATGAATGAGTTAGTTTAGTAGTGTTGGGTTACCATAGCCATGGAAGTAAATGGTCTTTTTAGATAGGAATTCTCTACTGGTATTTGAGGCAAGAACCTTGGATTGGATGATTTGTGTGACTCGATTGAGTTGAGGAGGTGTAGTTATGATGGCTTAGTTGCGTGCAGGCGGATCTCAATGTTTTGTCCACGGCTTGAGTTTGATGTCTACTATGGTCGTGAAGAATATGTAGTACATTTCAGTTTCCATGAATCCGTATCTAAAAATTAATAGAGCATTGCATTATTGGCTATCATATGTGAAGAGTGTGCATTTTTGGAAAAACCCCTGAGTTTTGGTTTAGAGTGCGCGGTTGGTAGTAGGGTCATTACTGGGTTTTGTGGCTTTCAAGATTCATATTTTATTACGCGGTCAGAAACTCTATATGGGTGCATCAACAAAATGATAGGATATAAGTGATATATCAGCCATTTGATTGCGTAGTGGAGTTAGAGTATGCAAATTTTTGTATTCTTGAGGTTTTGGGGCTAGATGCACTCATATGTGAATTATTTCCTATTTACTGATTGTGGAGAAATGTTGAGAACGGGGTAATTAATAGCATGTATTATCGATAGGTTGCTGTTGATTTCGAAGAATATTTACCTAATTAGGAAGGATTAGGATTTGGTTTTGTCCTATAGAATATCAATGAGAATATGTAATTCATATCAGGTAGAGTTTGTGTGCTCCTGTGAATTGTCGTTATGGTTATGTTATCAAGCAGAGTGAGTACTGCTTGTGCCCCTAGTCTAGGTTATGTACTACTCTTCTGTGTTGTGTTGGGTGGTGAGATTGTATGATTATTTCCCCTGTATGTTATATTTAGGCCTTATGGAAATACAAGTGAAATTGCCCTTGTAATGTTGATTTGCTCATTGCACCTTATATGCGCTTGCTTTATCCTCTTTTATTACTTCAATTCATTGTTCCCACAGTTATACTTGTGCACTATGCTGTGATTGATATCAGCATCTTGGCTTGATAAGTATTTTGGAAAGGGCTGCGCGCCGCAACAGATGTTATGTGAGATACCATTTGCTTGTGTTTATTTGGGGTTCTATTTTTCCCCTGAGGAACAATTTGATGAAAACTACATTGTCGTTGTTGCACATATTACACTTGTTAAAAAATTCTTCTACTTTGCCTTTCTTTATTTGTGTTACATAATAGAGTTATTGCTGGTAGAGTTTTCGAGCTATGTAGTGCGAGAATTTGTGTGTTTCCATGACAAGTCATCAGTTGGGCCGCTTGTATTGGCCAAGATGTTGTTCTTCGACCCGAGAGTGGTACTATGGTATTAGGGGTGAAGAGTGTTTGAAAATATGTGGGTTTTTCTGCTAAGATTTGGGTAGTGGCCCGAGTGGGCGAGAGGGTTCTTGACTTGTTGAAGTTACAGGCGGCTATGAGTTCCTGCA
The DNA here is from genome assembly GCA_034376525.1 of Nicotiana benthamiana. Lineage (NCBI taxonomy): Eukaryota > Viridiplantae > Streptophyta > Magnoliopsida > Solanales > Solanaceae > Nicotiana > Nicotiana benthamiana. The sequence goes on from CM067326.1 coordinate 46,534,788, forward strand.
TGTTTCTTTATCATGAAAAATGATATAGAGGTTCAGAATAAGGTTATATTCAATGTGAGGTGTGTTGCCGACATCCAGGATGTTATTTGAGCAACTATGGTGGTCAAAGGTTATTGATTTGGGGCATTGAGTTGTGTGGAGCAGAATATGATTGTATTCAGGATTGGAATTTTTCGCTCGATTCAGCTATTTGGGTGTGTCGGTGTGATGATGTGGAATTCGGGTCCTATAATGAATTTCATATGTTGAGGTTTGGGTTATTTCCTAAGGTTATGGAATAATGAGGAGATGAGACCTTCAGTTATGTTGGTTCTTCATATGTTAGGTGATTGGGAAACAACCCCACGTGTTTGTATGGTGAGTTCATGCAGTGGTACAATTGTTTTGGGACGACTCCGGAAACGTTCGAGGACGAATGTATGTTTAAGTGGATGAGGATGTAACGACCCGACTGGTCGATTTTCTCCAATTTGAGAACTAGATTAGCTTCATAATATGTACATTGTCTTGCATGCATGGTTGAATTAAGTCAACAGATGATTCAGAGTCAAATTAGAAGAAGGAAACTAGTTTTGGAAGCTTAAATGGTGAGAATTTGACCGTAATTGGGCTTTTTCGTAAACAGTCCCGGAATGGGTCGTGGATAATCTCAATAGCTTCATATGGTGATTTTGGACGTAGGTGCGCGATCAGATTCGGATTTGGAGGTTCGTAGGGTAAATTGAGGCATTTCGGCGAAAGTTGGAAAAGTTGAAGTTTGGAGAATAGAGAAGTTTAACCAATAGTTGGCTTTTATGATATCAGGGTCAGACTGTAATTCTGAGAGTTGGAGAAGCTCCGTTATATTATTTTGGACTTGTCTACAAAATTTTGCATCATTCTGGGTTGAATGATCTGTTTTGGCACGAGTTTTGGAAGTTAGAAGGTTTGAATGTTCCTAAGTTTGATTCTCGGTGTGATTCTATGTTTCACCGTTGTTTGATATGATTTGAGACCTCGAGCAAGTCCATTTTAAGTTATGTGACTTGTTTGTGTGTTTAGACCGGGTCTCGGAGGCCTCGGGTATGTGCCCAGTGGTCTACGGTTCGTTTCCCCTTGTATTTGAACTACTGTTTCTACTTCTGGCACACTCTTTTGCGATTGCGAATAGCCTTTCGCGTTCGCAAAGCTTTGATGTTGACCACTCTAGAATTCTTCTTCGCGTTCACGTAACACTCCTCATGTTCGTGAAGCTCTACTTCATCCTTCATCGTGTTTACATCCTTGCCTTCGCATTCGCTTAGGTTTACTTGGGAAGGTAAGTTATTTCTTCTTCGCTTTTGCGTTCAACCTCTCTCGTTCGCAAAGGTCTGCTATCCCTTCTTTACGTATGCATCCCCTCCATTGCATTTGCATAGAGACTTTTTGGCAACCTTATTCTTCTCTTCTTCGCAAACGTGAGCCTTTCTTCGCATTCGCGATGCTTTAATATATGGGTAGAGTATAAGTTTTCCAAATCGAGGGTTAGGTCATTTTCCTTCTTGGAGTTCTAGAGCTCGGTTTTTGGTGATTTCTTGTGGGGGTTTCAAGAAACACGATTGGATAAGTGTTCTTAACTTAGAATTGATTATATTATATCAATTTGTCTTCATTTTTATCATTTTATTTGTGATTTTAGTTGAGGAAAATGTTAATTTTTGAAGGAAATTCCTAAAATGAAAAATCATGATTTGAGGGGCCAAATAGTATCGGAATTTATTAAAATTTGTATGGTTGAACTCATATTGGAATGAGCATTCGAATTTCTTAAAATTTTTCGAGTTCCGAGGCACGGGCCTGGGGGTCAACTTTTGGACGAATTTTTGGATTTTGTTAAAGATTGAGACTTTATGATCCGAAATAATTTCTTATGTGTTTTTTTTGTGCTTTAAAGTTAATATGGTTAGATTTGAGCCTTCCGTAGGTTTTTTTTACACAAGAAGTGCAGTTTAGAGTATCCAGTTGCCGTTTTTGAGGTAAGTATCTTGCCGAAACTTGTGTGGGGGAGTTCCCTTTATGATTGAGTCTTATTTGCTAATTGTTGTCCGTGCATGTGAGGTGACGGGTGTGTGCTCGGACTTACTTGTGAGAAATTTGGCTCTAGGTTTCTTAGGTCCTTATGTGGAAAGTACCCCGTTATGATTCAGTTTCCTAATTGCTTAAGTTGCCTCTATATGCACCATATGATTTTGTTAGATTTCCTTTAGTTCTCACGTGTTACATTGACCCTTAATTGTCTTAATTGTAGTGATTGCCTTCCTTATTGTTTGATACTTCTTTATTATGAGTTCCTTTATGACTTCGTGTGAATATGTTACATGTCCAATTGTTGAGGTTAACGGTATATTAATCACATGCTTATTCTTTCTTATTATTTTGTTGAGGTTATCGTGGTTCTTGGTTTTTTCGTGACCCTTATTATGTAATTGTTGATTCCTTTGACCGGTCATTATTGCTTATGATATTGTTTTCCTTGCCGTGATATTATTATTATACTATTGTTCCCTTGCCGGGATGTTATTGTTTATGATGTTGTCTCCCTTGCCGGGATGTTGTTGTTATACTATGGTTCCATAGCCAGGATTTTTTTATAACTGATGATGATTTGTAAATGGGAGTGGGTTGCACATCTGCAACAAGATAACTGATATGGGAGTGGGTTGCACGCCTACATTTCGTGCAACAAGATAACTGATATGGGAGTGGGTTGCACGCCTGCAACGAAATGTATGAAATGGGATGGGGTTACACGCTTGCAACAAGATATGTGAAATGGGATTGGGTTGCACACCTGCAACGAAATATATGAAATGGGTCCGGGTTGCACGCCTGCATCTAGATATATAAAATAAGATCGGGTTGCATGCCTGCAACTAAATATATGAAACGGGATCGGTTTGTACGCCTGCAACTAAATATATGAAATGTGAATCGGGTTGCACGACTGAAACGAGATATATGAAATGGGATCGGGTTGCACGCCCGCAACGAAATATGTTAAATGGAAGCGAGTTGCGCTCCTGCAATAAGATATGTGAATTGGGATCGGGTTGTACACCTGCACCAATATGAAATGAAAGTGAAATTTCTGTGTTTGTTTTCCTTATCCTTATTAGTAGTTGGATTTTGGTGCTGTGCACTTTTGTTTGCTATGATTATTTGTTATTATTAATTCAAGTGTTTTAACTGTTCAAATTCCTTTACCGTTGTAATCCTTTATGAAGGAATCCCATCATGTTTTCAATACTTTACCATATTTATGTACATATTTTTTAATATTTCAAGTTTCAATAATCGTTTCATCTTCAATTTATTTAGTTACTCAATTAAATTTCCTTAAACTGTATGAGGTTATATTTTACATAAAAATATTTTACATAAAAATAGAATTTCTACTAAGATAATTTAGTAAATTTCTTGTTAAAGGTAATATTTTATTCAATGTTGTACCTTAATTGAAAATAATACTTTTTTAATTGATTTTTAAAAATAACTTTATGTTTTCTTGCTGAGTTATTTATTAGTTTAGAAGCTATACTCCACTTATGTTATGTAAGATCCCTTGAACATCTTAGTTGTATTGATTATAGAATCTATGAATCGGGTAATATGAGAACGTTGATGTGTAAAGTGAGATAGAAATATGTGCGTACGAGGTGCCGGGTGTGCTAAAAATTTGGTAATTGAGATTATAATATGAGAAATCGAGTTTGAGATGGCTGGAGATTTGTGCATCAGGAAAGATATGATTTATTGAGCTAGCATCACCTTCCTTATTTGGATACATTTTTCTTATCTTCTCTGTGTCCAGCTATGTTGGTGTTAATTTATATGGTTATCTTCATTACCACCCGTGTTTCTCTTTATTATTTCTACTGATCGTAGTTTTTTCTTTCCATGCTGTTGATATTACTATGTCATTTTTAGATTGATAGTTTATTTTCAAATCCTATTCAATTTGTTTGACCAGTAGGTGTCTGGACTGTTCCTCGTCTCTACCCAAGTGAGGTTAGTCTTGATACTTATTGGACGCTGTGGTGGTGAGCTCATACTATACTTTTATATATTTTTGTATATAGATCTAGATATTCGATCGGTAGTAGCTGTGCGAATCGTTGTAGTGGAGACTCAAGGTAAACTTGCAACATCGTTCGCAGGCCTCGAAGTCCCCTTCATTTGTATTTATTTACTTTTGTTCCCTTTTTGTTTCGAAGCAGTGATTTATTTATTTCGTGTAACTACTCTTAAAAAGGCTTGTGACTTGTACCACCGGTTTTGAAAATTATAAATTGTTAGGAGTTATTTGGACTAGAGTTAACAAATATGAATGTTATCTTAGTTAATATTAAGTTTACCTAGTTTAAAGATTAGGTGTCATTACGACTTTTTCGAAGGAATTTATGGATCATGACAATAATACGATGAACTCTTGCTATTAAAGAATTGAAGAGAAGGGTCTTGTATAGTTGTAACAAGAGACAGACGAATATTACTTGTGATTATTATCGGTCTTGCTATAAGCATTCAAGAAGCAAGAAGTCAAAAACTACCATCTTCGATGTGTGCAGATGGACTTGGAAAACATGCCCACGCTAAATTAACATTGAAGTTTGTCCGATCGAAGAGATTTTTCTTTTCAGTTGACAAGACTCGCTCAAAGCAAGATGTGTTTCGAACCATTATTAGTTTATTTAAGGAGAAGATATACCATTATATTAATCGCAAATTATTTTATAGACGTACTAATTTATTTTGTAAGGTAAATATGACTTATTCAATAAAACTTTTAATATCCTAGATTTTTTTGTTGGTGTATAATTGTATGGTTAAAACTTTATTTTAACCTTCCAATACTATTTTAAATAATACATGCAACTCAATTTTTTTCCTCATAATTTTACCCATATATAAGTCTGGGTTGTGTTGTGATTCCATCACCTAGAAACAACAGAAGGAGGTATAAAATATTTTATATTGCTTCTTCCGGATAAGTATATATATACCACTTCAACTAACAAAAAATATACAGCCTTGTCAATAAATGTGACGACCAAGGGGTTATCACCTGTTTTTAATTGAATTTTGTGTCTTCGAGGCCTTGAAAACCTCATTTAGAGTTGCCTCAATTTGCGTGCGCAGTCCCGGAGCATAGCCGGAAAGTTTATATGTGAAATTCTGTAAAACAATGCTAAATTTTGATATTAAAATAAATAGATTTGACTTTAGCCAATATTTTGAGTAAACGGACCCGGACCCGTAATTTGACGGTCCCAGAGGGTCCATAGGAAAATATGGGATTTGAGCGCATGCCCGGAATCGAATTCCGAGGTCTCAAGCCCGAGATTTTTTAAGTGAAATTACTTTCTGAAAATATTTGAAGAGAATTGAAGTGAAATCTAATTGGAAAGTAATGGTATCGGGCTCGTATTTTTATTCCGGTGCGCAGTACAAATCTCATATATGTTTTGAATCATTCCTGTAAAGTTTGGTTACAAAACGGACATCGTTTGACGATACGAACCCTAATTAGGAATTTTATGCTTAAAAGGGAGATTTGAAAAATTTTATTGATCCTGAGGTTCAATTCGATGTTCATGATGTTATATTGGTGATTTGATCACACGAATATGTTCGTAAGACATTTTTGAGATTGTGTGTGTATACTTGGATTAGAGTTTTGAGGGTTCGGGTGAGCTAGAGTAGGTCCCAGGATGCCTTAGAATAAAAAAGATAAAATGTTGCAGGTTCAGGAAATTGACAGGTCTCTGAACCCTCATGCGCGGCCCACGAGAAATCGCATGCGGCCACAGTCGCCTTTGCACGGTCCGTGGTGGGTGCTGTGCGGCCGCAGTCAGCTTGGTGCGGTCCGCACTCGGCAATGACCCGCAGGTCTTCAGAAAGCGTGTGTGGTCGCGGTCCTTTTTGCGCGATCCGCAGAGGAAACATCAGAGGGGTATAAATACACGTGAATTTTAGTCATTTTACATTTTTCCAAACCCCCAAACATAAGAGGCCATTTTCCAAAGAACTCTTCTTCTCCAAAACGATTGGTAAGTGATTTCTAACTCATTTTCTTCACTCCTTAACATCTTTTAAAATGATTTCAACTTGAAATCAAAGATTTTCATGGGAAAATTGGGTGTTTTGGGTAGATTCTACGTTTTTAAAAAAATTTGGGGAGTTCGACCTCAATTAGATGTCCGATTTCAAAACAAATCATATATTTGGATTCGTGGGAGAATGGGTAACTGGATTTTGGTCGGAACCTCGAGTTTCGACCCTGTGGGACTGAGGGCAATTTTTGACCTTTTGTGGTAAAACCTTGTAAAAACTCATCTTCATGCATTAGGGTTGATTAATTTAGCATTTGTTAATGTGATTAAGTAACTAGATTCAAGCGGATTGATGGTGGAACCAAGGGGTAAAGCTATAACTGAGGCTTGAGTTGAATTCAAGGTATTGAGGTTAGTGCTTGGTCTAACCACGGATTGAGGGAATAGGTGTTAAGTCTTACTTGGTACTTGTTAATTGTTGAGTACTTGCTACTTGTTAACTATCGAGTGCGATGTATAGGCATGGTGACGAGTATATATACATTGTTGTCTAGCATGAACGTGAGTCTTTATATTGCGAGTATTTTGATCTTCGTGGTAACTTCCATGCTTAATTGATGATTTCTTTTGTGAGCATGTGATTTTTGCCTCGAGTGAATCACTCCTACAAAATTCTTAGATTTATGATTTTTTCTTTCAATTATTTGATTTTCAAGATTAGTTGCATAATTTTCATGTATGTTTGCATTTTTGTGTGCATTTTTAATTTGGATATTTCATAAAAAACACAAAAATATTGCATTTTCATTTAGGATTGGATTTCACATATTTTTAAAATTAATTGGTAATTAGGATTTTACAAAATATACAAAAAATAAAAAATTTAGATTTATTTCTTGCTTTGTTTAAATTGAATTGTTGTTAGTTTCCTTAAAATTGTTATTAATTAATTGTCGTTGTTATTAATTAGGGTTTAATATAATTAGGTGGATTAATTTAATTTTTTAGTATTTAATACAGTCTTATTTTATTCTAATTTCAATTTTAATTTCAAAAGAAAAAAAGGGAGAAAATCTACAAATTTGGGGTCCATTAAAAATGCCCCATTTGGGCCACAATACCCCAACCCAATCTTCAAACCCCCTCAGACCACAAACCCATGCCCCAACCCGGTCTCTCAATATCACAGACAAACGACGCCGTTTTTGGGGACGAATGATCTCAACCGTCTAGGTTGATCAATCTAATGGTCCGGAGGTTAGGGCTAATAAGTATTCATATATGTCCTAACGCCTACCCCCCCTCCATCGTCTCCTCTCTCACACAAACCCTAGAGACCACCCCTGTCTCCGCCATCTACTATTGTTAACTGCCGGCCGAAAACCGCTTCCGCCGACGACGATCATTCAAATACCCCCAAACACCTGACCACCTTGCCTTCCTCTTTCAAAATTCATACCCCGTTTCCTCGAAGCACACCAAAACTGCTCGAATCCTTGAAACTCTAGTGGCCGCCTCCGCTATCCGGCGGCGCCACCACCCAAACAACACCATTTTAACACCATAGGTTCTCCTAAACTCCTTCATCACGAATCTACTATCATTTTCCTTCAAATCCTAACCGGACGTGTCGAATATTGAATTAAGGACTCGACCAAACCCTACCACCACCAATTAACAATAAAATTACACTAGATAACCACCACACCCCCTCACCTCATATCTCTTACCAATTACCCTAAAAATCCCTTCAAGATTGTCGAATTGAAGATCTGTGATTCATAAGAGACCCTGGCTCAAGGACATCACCGATGCACGATCGGGTTTTGTCATTATTTGCTCAGAACACTCTTTCTTTTTCCTTTTGTTTTTTTATGACTGTATTCCTCCAATTCTAATTTGTTCTTCTTTCATTTTCATTTGGTCAAATTATGACGGTGTCCTTGCTTGAATGAGTATCAAATTGCAATGATTTAGATCAGTTTATTTAGGTTAATTTGTGCATCCTACTATCTAATATGATTTAGCTTCTCATGTGCCAAGATGTGGCAATTTTAGTTTCGAATAATCTATGGTATTGATTTACTTTAATTTCACTCTCAGTATTCATTAGTTGATTAGGTTAATTTGGATGAGTTTGTCTGTATGGCCTGCTCACAGACTCAAATAATCGTGTTTGGCTAATCCTAATTTCAAGTTAAAGTTTGTGAGTGTGATTGAAACATAGTTCAAATTCAAGAGCTAAAATGCAGCATCATTTAACTAAGCGTCTTAAAAATGGTTTTATGTAATTTAAAATCAAGACATAGGGAAAAATTGAAATAACCAGTAACTAAAAGGGTAAATGAGGGAATAAGCTTTAGAGAATATTGCAAAAAACAGAAATAGAAGCCCCTAGAAGCTTCTAGGGTAGGGTGTCAACTTGAATTTCAGAATTCAAATAGTATAATTTGAGTAGCAAGTCAATAACTCAGGGACCTTCTAAGCAAAAAAACAGGAATTAAAAAGGACTAAAAGCTAAAATAAAAATCTGAAACCTACCCTAATTCATTGCTTATAAAGGGACGCTATTCTTGCCTTGCATGGGCTTTTTTTTGGAAGTTAAGAGAGCCTAAATTTAGAGAGTCTACAGATTTCTTGTGAGTTTGGGAGAATCTGAAATTTGAAGAGCCTAGAATAGAGGGAGATTTTCAAGAACTTCAGAGATTTTCTTCAAAAAAATACTGTTCCAATGACCCCTGCTGTTGAATTCTGATGTTAACACAACATTTGGGTAGCTGATAGTTGAAACACATTGAAATCAAATCTATTTTTGTTTTTCTGGTTCATAACTGATTCAAAGTTGTGGACTAATGCTCTTTTACCTGCTGATTCTGCCTACCACTGCTGCTCAAGCTAACCTTCTGTTTCTTTTACTTTGTTTCTTCTGCATCCAAGTATGAATCCCAGCTCCTCCATGATGTAGCTCTTAATTTGGAATGAAATAAAGACTATACCGATGTGCTTTTATTTTGTGTAGTTCAAATAGTATTTCTTTAGTTAAATCTTAGTATTGCATTTAACTATGGACTGCTAAACTCTATTAAGTTTATTTCAGCTCTCGTAGGGTAGATTAGCTGTGAAACTCACGTCAGTTTCAGAATAGAAACGAGCTGGGAATTTACAAGGCTCTATCAAGATCTATGGTGTTTAAATTATTGGGTGAAATGGTTCTTTGATTTAATTTTTAGTTGCCATAAGCTGATGATTGTTATATGTATGTCTAGCCAATTGTTGGACCACATTTGATCCTCTCCTGTAATCCTTGATTTGGTAATCAGGCGTGTTAATTTTTATATTGTTGTATTGCATCTGTTAGTCAGACATGAGTCCATGGTAAGCATGATAATTCAGATTCAAAAAGGGATCGTTTGATCAGTTCAATAAGGGTTGAATAATACAATTTTACTCATGAGCATTTGAAGTAATTTAAATGTTGATTTATCCATGTAGAAATACTAAAGGTTTAGCGTGGCTATCATATACATAAAATGGGTATGCGGGTGTTAATGGGCTACATTTAAGGCCCAGTTTGAAAACACACTTGTTTAGAAAACAACAGTCCAAATACTTTAGTACTTGATGAATAGAAACTTGTAAGAGGACCAAGGAAGACCAAAATTAGATAACAAGTTGTCAATGGCCCTCCAAGATTTAACTTGAATGTCTTTAAAAAATAAAATTGAGGTGTGCCGCGCTGAACGAAAGCACAAATGTGTGGACCTCGATTAAATTAGTTTCTTAAAATGCTTAGAATTCAGGATATGCCATTTAACGAATTTTGATGGCCTCCCGCAAAATTTAATAATGCATAAGTCACTTTAGGTGCATTCTTTAATAATTTTACATTCTTGAACTTGGGTGTGCATTTCATGTGACCCAATCCAAGTCCCAAAATGTTAAATAAGATGTGTTCTGGATTGCAGGTGCATTTCATGTGACGTAATCCAAAGACGCATCCGTAAAATTAATAAAAGCGGTAAATAATTTAAAATTGCAACATATGCTTAAAATATGTATTTAAAAATCAGATAATAGGCCAATTATAATAGTTTAAGAAACCGTGCTAGAATCACAGAATCCAGGGGTTCAAAACAACTTTCCCCGGGTTAACAGAATTCCTTACTCAAGAATTTATAGTACGCAGACTTCAAAAGGAATGTCGAATTTTTCTCGATCTGGGATTTTAATATAAACCGGTGACTTGGGATACAAGAAAACGAACTATCCCAAGTGAGGAATCTGAAATAAATAAATAATCTCATTTCAAATAATGTCACTTAAATTGGAACAACTCACTTATACATTATCCTTCGGGGTGGGATAGAGGAGGTGTGACAGCTCTGGCAACTCTGCTGGGGATCGAACCCAAAATCTCCGGTTCAGAGTTCAAGAATTCGAGCTTGAAATAATTGTTAGATTTGACTTTATTTACTATATGATTTTCCTGCATGTTTGAGCCTAATATGCTAAATGTGTTTACCTCTTTAATATTATTTGAATTGTATATAAATTGCCGTGAAACCCTTCTCTTCTCGTCTTCGGGGATGTGCTCGCTGGTTGAGACTCCCTATGCTGTTAGTGTTATACCCTGAAATAAGAAAGAGGTCCGGACAAGTTACTACGCCAGATGGCCTTTTGGTTCCCAGTATGTAACCCCTTCCTTGACTCGAGTTGTCCGCTTGGGTATACAGTCTAGAAAATATATCCAGGTTTTGAAACTAGAATAGCTCAACCTCATACCGGATCTCTAGTAGGAACGTTTGTTTGTATCACGTGCATTTGGCTTAGGGGGCTCAACACAGGGGTTGGGTCCATCTAGGAAAGATGACCTGAAATGAAAAAACCATCCTAATGCATCGGACTTGATACATGTGCATTTTTTTGCTTCGGATCTGTATGTTGACCGGCTTGTAAATAATGGGAGAATTATGAAAAAAAAAGAGAATAGGGTTGAGTGAGTTAGTCACCTTTTTGTGAAAAACCAATACCCAAATGGTATCGAAACTCTGCCAATTTTTTTAGAAAATCAAGGAAAAAGAAATTTTTTCAAAAATATTTGGTTTTATCAAATCTGCCCGATCTATGCCAGTTTTATTCCCACCGGATGTGGGATAGGTAGGCAACCCCCATCGGGTCCAACTTCCCTTCTTGCAAAGATCGCTAAAACAGTAAAAAACTTTAATCCTAGTCACAAATAAGCAGGGTGATGTCATTCTTGTTTAAAATAAGTTGAATGTCTCCAAAAGGGCGCCGGAAGGCTTTTTTGCAAGAACATCCACCTTGGGTAATTTCCAACGGCTAGCAGGCACAACCTTTAAATCTTCTCCCCGAAGTGCTAAAAGACCGTATCGGCAAAGCCAGAGTATTGTTTTTGAAAAAAAGAGAAAAAGAAAAGAAAATTTTTGAAAAATAATATATTGTTATTTCTCATTAAAATATGTCGTTAAATTGCCTTAATAAATGTGCAGGATGAGCACGAATGAAATTGAACCCTTCACAATCCTTAATGAGATCCCCCTGAACCTCCACATGTGGTGGAATGATCTAGCAAAGGGCAGTAAAGAAACAATGGCGAAAGTTCTGGGAGGCCTTGTCGGACTATTAAACATCAAGCCAAGGTCGGACATAATTGAAGCTTTAATACCTTTATGGGACCCGACTGTCAACGTATTTCGCTTCTCTGATTTTGATATCACACCTACCTCGGAGGAAGTATCTAGTTATGATGGCCTCAATGGGAATCTTAGAAGTCAATATCCGCTATCACCCACACCAGTATCACCCCACATATTCCTGGATGTGCTAAGCATTAGTCTGGATGTTCAGAGCAGAAATATGTCAGAAGGGTATTGCACACTCCAATTTTTATATCGTCGCTATGGCAACCCCCGAGGTTTTGAAGAGCCAAATGCTGGGCTAACCCATGTCAAAAATAAAGACAAGTGGGAGGCAAGGCAGGATTTAGCTTTCATGGTAGCCTGTATGAGTGTTGTGGTCTGTCCCTTGAAAATGGGAAAATAGAAAGAGGTCTTTTCGGAATGATCGATGTTGCAACCAATAAAGCCAACATCATTGTGGTTCCTCTAATCGTGTCTGAAATCTACCGAGCTTTAACTATTTGCGGGAATGAGGGAAATTCTTCCAGGGTTGCAATTTACTACTTCAATTATGGATGCAAGAACACCTCCGTCACAAAGTTGGGTACATGAGTTATGGTTCGACCGGTCTGAGCTGCATTGAAGAGTTTGAAACCCGGGTAGCTGCTATTGAATTCCCTACGTGTATTGAAGCGTGGATTGAACATTTGAGATCCTTGACTGCCGATAAAATTGAGTGGGAATTTGGATGGCTTCCCGTCACCGAAGCAGTGTAAAGATTAGACGACGTATCTTATATCCTCTTAATGGTTATTTGGAGCATCCAACCTTGTGCTCCCTACAGGGTATTGCGTTAACTAGGGAGATTTCAAACCGTCCACATTGATGAAGATCTAAGTAAACATGCCATTGAGTTGGGTCCAAAAGTTGCATTCCCAGAAGGAAAAATTCGCCAAATGTGGAATGAATGTAGGTTTCTTGAACCCGAGCCCATAGGGCAAAACCGAGCTAGAGGATAAGTGGACCCCAAATATGTTGAATGGTTCAGTAAGAAATATCAAATTCCTAAAATGCTCGCAAAGAGAACACACGTCCAACAATTCACTTTTGAGGCACAACCGCAATGGGACTGGTTGACTAAAAACAATGAATATAAGGCCAAAATAAATAAATTGGAAAGTGAATTCATAGAACTTTAGTTTAAAAATGGTGTTCAAACCGCAACCGACGGGGGAGAAAAGAAGAAACTATCCCAGGAAAATGAGGCCCTTAAAGCTCAGATCCGAAAGGTAAAAATAAATGTCAATAACTTCGAAAGAAGTCAGACTGATGAGAGACTTATAAGTGGACTAAAAAAGAAAGTCCATGAATGTCAAGAAAACCTGGAAAAGTCTGAATATAACCTAGCAAAAATCCAGGCACGATGGACAAAGAAAGCAGAACAATGGGCACGATTTGTGCAACAAATGAAGATAAGTTATAAAGGGACCATTACCAGCCAAAGAAGAAAGATAACCATTCTTGAGGGTGAGATAATTAACCGAGCTAAAGATTTCAAGGCTGACAGGGAGCAATGTTATAATCTGATGGCTAAAATGGAGGAAACAATACAGAAAATACAAGATCAACACTTTCATGACTCCCAAGTGTTAGAAGCTCGAAACCGGCAGATAGGGTGATTCCTTCAGGAAAAAGGCAAAATTGGAGAAAGGATCAGGACTATTGCTGACTACATTACCATAAAGTGCCAAGCGTGCGAGGACATGACTCATACCACCTTCTTTGCCACATTAATGACTTTTTTCCATCGAGTTATGAGTGATTTGGAGAAATTACAAAGGGGAATCGCATACAACCCTGTGGCGAGGCCGAATGATGCCCCGCAAGCCCGAGTAGTTGAAGCATTAATGTATTCTTGAGTTTTCAATCATTAATTATGTATTTTTTCTTTGAGTCGGTAGTTTTATTTTCAAGAAAAAGATTAGTTAACATCTTTTATAATAGAAGGTTTATTAATGAAAAATGAAAATTCCCAAAAATTCTTTCTCTATTTTCCGTATTCATTTTCCCGAACTACGCATGATCTGATTCACGCAGCGCCGTGATACGTAGGCAATCCTCATCAGATCTGGTCGTAATATTGTAAATTAATAAAGAAAATGGAAAATAAGAAAAGTATAGAGGAAAAGAAAGCAAGAAAAAGAGAGAGTGAAATCAAAGGAGAGAAAATGGGAAAGAATAAAGAGAAGCCAAGACGAAGCATGCAACCGTTGCAAAACATATAGAAACCCATTTAACTGCAATGGTCCATTGATCCAGTCCAGGGTTTTATAGAAAGGTGGTTGGTCTTTGAGGTAGTCTGGCGTCACATCCATACTTCACGAGATCAATGGGTAGTGTTGAAATGTCTTGAGAAATCACTTTGCCAGCAATTCCTATCGCGGATGAGAGCCTAATCTCGGGCATCCCGATTTCAAAATTAGCAACCAACGAGGAAAATAGGTTATTACGTCTTTTCATGATGGAAATATGGGATGCCTGGTCAAACGGAAAGGAGCCGCCCAGTGCAAGAAAGGACTCCGTAGAATGGGTGGAACTTCCACTGTCTCAATCAGTCACCCCAATATCCTACTAGGACACCCAACCATCTACGCCCATTTTGTTGGAACATCCTCTGAGGTTCGCCCCCAGATGTTCATACCCAGCGTGGCCCCAAACATCTTCACTGCTCTCCCATGCTCGGCCACGACACAACCTGCACTGCCTAGGCCCACTTTTGATCTTTCAGCCTTTACATTCCAAACACCTACCCTCCAAATGGAGCCTCCTCAATTCCCCACTTATACCTACCTTCAGCCGCCTAATTTGAGCTCACTCCGGGACAAGAAAGGACTCCTAAAACTCCTGAGGAGGAAGACATCGCAAAAAGATGAGGAGTGTAGAGCAAATCCTTAAGAACATCCAGGGTTCGAGTGGGTAGAAGAGTGTTTCATATGCTGATCTATGCATGTTTCCCCATGTACTTGACCCTAGGATCCAAGACTCCTAAATTTGAGAAGTACGATGGGCACGGTGATCCTATTGCTCATCTAAAGAAATACTGCAATCAGTTGCGAGGGGCCGGAGGAAAAGAAGAATTACTCATGGTCTATTTTGGGGAAAGTCTGGTAGGTATTGCCTCAAAGTGGTTCATGGATCAAGACATATCTCGGTGGCACAGTTGGGACGACCTTGCTAGAGACTTTGTCAGACAATTCTAGTATAATATAGATATTGCTCTGGACAGAAACTCATTGGCCAATTTGAAATAGAAGTCCTCAGAGAGCTTTCGGGAATACACAATCAAATGATGTGAGCAGGCATCTAGAGTAAAGCCTCCGATGGATGAGCTCAAAATGGTCATAGTATTTCTCCAAGCTCAGGAAGCCGACTTCTACCAGAATATGATGTCAGCTATAGGTAAACCATTCGCGGAAGCTATCAAAATTAGGGAAATGGTGGAAAATGGATTAAAAACAGGAAGAATTCTAAGCCAATCCATTATCAAAGCAACCTCCTAAGCCATTCAGGGCGGGTCCGGAGGAGCAACAAAGGGAAAGAAGAAAGAAGAAACATCCATGGTAGCATCAGGTGCAAGAAGACACAATGCCCGTAGATCATTGTTCCTAGAGAGAACTCCTCAGCATTATAATCCTCACCAGGACATGGCCTATGCTCCTCAGCCGTATGCCGTCATGAATGCTTAAACTTTTGTCCGGCTACAACAACAAGCTAATAGGAACCAAGCTCCATTCCCAAGAATCTAGCCTCCTCACCAAAACAACTATAACCCCCGTCCTCTCCAGAATAACTTTTGTCCTCGTGAACTACCCAGAAGGACAAATTCTACACAATTTGGAGAATCCTACTCCAGTTTGTTCCCAAATCTTGTCCAAATGGGCTGCTGCAGCCCGTACATCCAAACAGGCAAAACCTAGAATCACCTTCCTACCAGCGGGGCACCCGATATTCCTATCACTCGGGAGCTGAAGAACATGATACGGAAAATTACTGGACCCTAAAAAGAGCTATGGAGGATATAATAGAACAAAGGAAGATTGTGTTAAGGGACAAGGACATCCCCAACATGACCAACAATCCAGTGCCGCACCACAACAACGGGCTGGTAATCGGAATGATCTATGAAGACAAAAAATTCAATACTGCATTGAAAGCCATAATTGCCATTGCTGATGTAGAGAGGAAGCCAAAAACTTCCCTGAAGCAAGATGAAGGGGAGAAAAAGAGCAAATCCACACACCCCAAATCAGAAAATAAAATTGAGGGAGAAAATGGGTCAACGCCCGCCAAAGACGTTGTTCTCTATTTCCCATGGAGCCGCAAGGAAAAATGGTCGATTTTAAGTCCTCCCAAAAGATTTGAATTGAATAAAACCACCCAGATTTATGTGCCTCAGGGAGCTTATGTAGTGCGGGGGCCAACTAATATGCCAAGGCTGAATGGGCCCGTGGTTATTTACCGCGTGCCACAGAGGCCCATGATAGATCCTTCTGTGGTGCCCTGGAATTACCATAAAATAATGGTGACATATAAAGGGAACGAAATATAAAGTGAATGAAACTACCCTGCGAAACATACTCCAGTTTGGAATAAGTGAACAACGCCACCAAGGAACACTTCCCAGATAAAAAACCAGTGAGTGCTGAAGAGGCGGAAGCTTTCTTTCAAAAAATGAAGATAGAAAACTATGAAGTGATCGACCAGCTTCGAAGGTTCCCTGATCAAGTCTCCTTGCTATATTTGTTGATGAAATCCACCGAACACTAGAAGGTACTAATCAAGACCCTCAATGAGGCACACGTACCAGCTGAGACTTCTGTAGAACAATTTGAAAGAATGGCGGAATGATTTTTCGCTATCAACCATATTTCATTCACCAAAAATGACTTGCTGCCAGAGGGGGCTGCCCATAACAAAGCCCTACACTTAACTGTCAAATGTGAAGAGTATTATGTGAAAAGGAATATGGTAGAAGGAGCTTCTAGGGTGGATATCTACCCCCTCCAAACATTATAGCGCATGGAGATTGGGACTGAAAGGATTCATCCAAACAATGTCTATGTATGTGCTTTCGATGGTATCAAAAGGGACACGATTAGAGAGATCAATCTAATTATGACCATCGGTCAAATCGACTTTGAGGTGACTTTCCAAGTTCTAGACATGGACCCGTCCTATAACCTTATTTTGGGAAGACCATGGATCCACACAGCAGGGGTTGTACCTTCCACTCTTCATCAGATGGTAAAGTTTGAGTGTGAGGAACATGAAATTATAGTCCATGGGGAGGATGAACAATCAATTTATCGAGATCCCTCAGTCCCATGCCTTGAAGCGAGAGAAGGCAACAAGCACATAGTTAATAAGGCCTTTGAAGTTGTGGTGGCAGACCAGTACGAAGAGGGAAACCCCGGGCCCCAGCCCTTTCTTTCCAGTGCATCAATTATGATGGCGAAACAAATGATACAATATGGTTTCAAATCGGGGAAGGGACTTGGGAAATCCCTGCAAGGAATAGCTGAACCAGTTACTCTGCTAGTCGCTGAAAAGTTCTTCGGGCTAGGCTTCTGACCTACTCGAGATGACATAAAATGGGAAAAAGACATGAAACATGATGGCCTTGTCCTGCCTCAACCACTCCCACATCTGTATGAAACATTTGTCAAGCCAAAGTACAATGAAGAAGAAGAGGAGGTTGGTTTTATAGCAAAAGAGATTGAGGAAATATGTGGGTCAATGAGAAAGATACTATATGAAACCCAAATGGTTCATCTAGGAGAGGTCTCTAGCACCATGAGGTTCTGTACATGGGACCTGAGGCCAAATTATAGAATTGGAAGGATACGCCATTCCCCATCAGGCGGGAGTCCCGGTAGACTAGTCCTGCCACTTTTTCTGCATCGCGAGTCATCCTAGGGTGAAACTCGGATATTTTCTTTAAAGTTTTTTGTCTTTTAAATTTCAAAATGTAAACCCTATTATCTTCTAATTCCAAGAAACGAAATCAATATTTCATCGTTTATTTTTTTTCTTTATGATCTTTTGTATTTTCTCACATGCTTGCGGTCTGCGTTCCCAGATCCAAACATGCCATCCAATTGTGAAATAATGAACCAAGACACAGAATACGATGAAGAAGAGGCTTTTAGGGAAATAAATTGAGAATTGGAACATTTCGAAAATAAACCTAAGCCAAACCTAAATGACACTGAGCCAGTTAACTTGGGTAGTTGCGAATAAGTCAGGGAAAACAAAATAAGCATCTGCGCAAATGAGAAAACTCGGGACGCACTAATCTAACACCTGTTTGAGTTCAAAGATGTGTTTCCATGGTAATATGATGACATGACGGGACTGAGTGTCGATTTGGTGGTGCATAAATTGCCAATTTATCCTGAGTGCCCCCCAATCTAGCAAAAGAAAAGGAAATTCAAATTGATGTTAGTGATAAAATTAAAGAAGAAATCATGAAACAGTTGGAAGCAGGGATGATCCGAGTAGTCCGATACACTACATGGTTGGCCGACGTAGTCCTAGTGCCAAAGAAGGATGGGAAAACCTAAGCGTGTGTAGAGTATAGAGATCTGAAAAGGGAAAGACCTAAGGATAACTTCCCTTTGCCAAATATCCATATCCTTGTTGATAAATACGCCAAACATGCGATACAATCCTTTGTGGACTGTTACGCAGTATCACCAGGTGTTGATGGATGAAGAAGACGCAGAGAAAAAAACCTTTACCACACCTTGGGGAACCTATTGCTACAGGGTCATGCCCTTTGGTCTAAAGAATGTTGGGGTAACCTACATGAGAGCCATGACTACCATCATCCATGATATGATGCATTAAGAAATAGAGGTATATGTGGACGACGTGATCATCAAGTCCA
The DNA here is from genome assembly GCA_034376525.1 of Nicotiana benthamiana. NCBI lineage: Eukaryota > Viridiplantae > Streptophyta > Magnoliopsida > Solanales > Solanaceae > Nicotiana > Nicotiana benthamiana. The sequence continues at coordinate 46,553,447 of CM067326.1, forward strand.
AGACTCTGGAGGACCATGTGCGGGATCTGAGAAAGTTGTTTGAGCAGTTGTGCAGATATGATATGAAACTAAACCCAGCCAAATGTGCGTTTAAAGTTCCTTCGGGTAAACTTTTGTGATTCATAGTCAGCCACAGAGATATCGAGTTAGATCCGACAAAGATAAAATCTATTTGGGAATTACCCCCCCCCCCCCCCCCCGAAAAACCAAGAAAAATGTGATGAGCTTGTTGGGAAGATTTAACAACATTGAAGATTCATTTATCGGCTGACCTCCACATATGAACCCATATTCAAAAAAAGATGCAACAGTTAAATGGATGAATGAATGTCAGGAAGCTTTCGGTAAGATCAAAGAGTATCTATCCAACCTACCAATCTTAGTCCCACCCGAACAGGGGAGGCCTCTGTTTTTGTACATGACAGTCTTGGAAAATTCCTTCGGTTGTGTCCTTGGGCAACATGATGCTACCGAAAATAGAGAACAGACAATATACTACTTGAGCAAGAAGTTTACCAGCTATGAAGCCAAGTATACTCTGCTGAAACGAACCTGCTGTGCTTTAACATGGGCCGCTCAGAAGTTGACACATTATTTGCAAGCCTACACCACCTACCTCATAACCAAGTTGGATCCTTTGAAATATATATTGCAGAAGCCAATGCCCACGGGATTTTAGCAAAATGGAAGATCCTGCTCACTGAATTTGACATAGTCTATGTCACCCTCACTGCTTTGAAAGTCCAGGCACTAGCGGATAACTTGGCCAAAAAATTGATTGATGATGAATACCAACTTCTGAACTTTTATTTCTCAGATGAAGTGGTAAACTCGGTTGAGGCAGTATCTGAGGATACGACTGCTTGAAAAATGTTCTTTGATGGAGCATGAAATGAAAAAAGGTGTGGGAATATGGGCAATCCTGATCTTACCCACTGGTCAGCCCTACCCGGCCACAGCTAGGCTTTGGTTTTTCTACACGAACAACATAGCCGAGTATGAAGCCTGCATCATGGGCAATTGACCAAGATGTCGAAGAATTATTGATTATGGGAGACTCAGATTTGATTATTCGGTAAGCTTAGGGAGAATGGGAAAATTGAGATGTAAGCTTACCCCCTATCGCCAACATGGGGAAGATCTTAGAAAGTAGTTCAAATCAATAGAGTTAAGGTATATCCCTGTTTGTCACAATGAACTAGCTGATGCACTCGCCACTCTGGCCTCGATGTTGCCTTATCCAGGCAATGCCCACATTGATCCCTTAGAAATCCAAATCAGGGAAAGGCATGGTTACTGTTGTACAACTGAGGCAGAACCAAGTACTCAGTCATGGTACCATGACATGAAAAGATTTTTGAAAACACAGGAATACCCCGAGCAAGCTACTGGGGACCAAAAAAGAACCATTAAACTGTATGCAAGTGGTTTTTTCTTGAGTAGTGATGTCTTGTACAAAAGGACCCAAGATCTAAATTTGTTAATATGTGTTGATATTGAAGAAGCTGGAAGGATCATGCACGAAATACATGCAGGAGTGTGCGGACCACACCTGAACGGGTATGTTTTGGCAAAGAAAATTCTTCGAGCAGGCTATTACTGGATAACCATGGAAAATGATTGTTTCAGCTTTGTCTGAAAGTGCCATCGGTGTCAGGTGCACAACGATATGATTCATGCATCGCCCATGGAACTACACCCCATGTCAGCACCTGGTCATTCGCTGCTTAGGGCATGGACGTCATCGGGCCAATCGAGCCAAAAGCTTCAAATAGGCATAGGTTCATACTAGTTGCCATTAATTATTTCACAAAGTGGGTCTAAGCCATTACTCTCAAATTTGTCACCAAGAAAGCGGTAATATATTTCGTGCACTCTAACCTAATATATCGATTGGTATTCCCGTAACCGTTATCACATATAATGCTGCAAACCTCAATAATCATTTGATGGAGGAGATATGCGAACAATTCAAGATAACGCATAGGTACGCTACTGGTGCTGTCGAAGCAGCAAATAAAAACATCAAGAAGATTTTGAGAAAGATGATTCAGAGCTCCAAGAAATGGCATGAAAATTTTCCTTTAACATTACTAGGATACCGCACCACAGTGCGTACGTCAGTAGGAGGGACCCTATATCTCCTAGTCTATGGAACTGAGGCTGTGATACCCGGGGAGGTGGAAATCACTTATCTCCGAATCATCCTTGAAGCTAAGATTTACAACACGGAATGGGTCAAGACTCGTTTTGAACAGCTAACCTTAATCAATGAAAAACGAATGGTTGTGGTCTGCCACAGGCAGTTATATCAATAAAGAATAGCCCGAGCTAATAATAAGAAATTGCGGCCCAAAAAATTTGGAGTGGGACAACTTGTGCTAAGGCGCATTCTTCCACATCACCAGGAAGCAAAAGGAAAATTTGCTCCTAATTGGTAAGGCACGTACATCATCAGAAGGATATTTTCGAGAGGAGCATTGTTTCTGGGAGATGTTAAGGGGGATGATCCCGAAAAAGCTGTGAATGCAAACGCGGTAAAAAGGTACTATGTCTAGGTTTTCTACAGTAATGACTTTGTGTAATTGAGATGACGAAGGCTTCCATCTTTACCATTCAAACACTATGAACCCTTTTGTAAACCTATTTGAGCTGGTTACCCTTTCTTTCATTACCCTTTTTGGAATCTAAAAGTGTTATTGAAAGAAAAAAAAGGGAAAGAAAAGACAAAAATGAAAAAAAGGGAAAAAAAAAACAAAAACAAAAACAACAAAAAGAAAACCAAAAACAAAAACTTCCTGAACTAATTTTGACTTGATTCTAAAGGATACGTAGGCAGCCTCTCTCTAGGGTTAAGTCATACCAAAAAAAAATCCAAAGTCCCCCATGAAGTGAAACTGGGGCAGATGATATAACGGCTTGGAAAAAGCCTACCAAGATGGTTCCAAAGTTATAATTCCATCCAGATTCCTTTCACCCAAACCTTGTTCAAGTCCTTCTGATCAAATAGCAAAGGCAGCGGAATCAGAAAACACCATGGTTGGAATCTGATGCAATCAAATTAAAAAGATTAAAATGAGAGAGTCTTATCGGTGAAAACCGACGGGCACCATAAGGTGACGATAAGTAGAGAAACTTAAAGTGAGAGAGTCCATATAGTGAAAACTCATTAAAGAGCATTATCGGGCAATAGTGAGAAGAGAAATGAGAGAGGTCGATTGGTGAAAACCCGCTAGGGGCACCGTTAATCGAAAAGAAAGCATTTCCCAACATTGATAGAGTCCCGGCAAGATTCCCTGGTACGAAACATGGGTCAATGAGTTATGAGAAGACGGAAAAGTTTTGCAGGTTGGGCACCCAGCCCAAGAAGCATGTCATGCCTATTCAAAGCCTGCATGCACTTCAGATAAGTTCTTCTTTTCTTCCCGAAAGGGAAACTTCTCTTTAAATTCATTCTTTTGCTTTTGATTACTTTTCTTTGAATCCCTTTCAGTCTAACTCTGTTCGCGAAACTAAGAAAAGGTGTCAAGACTAGCTTTACAGGGTTTTGCTTGAAAAAAGCTGAAGAAAGATACCCAGCCTCAGCGGGTGCATCAAGTCGATCTCGGCTTGCCATGATGGCTGATGTTTTGAAATTGAAAGATTCCTGGAAGGAAAAGAAGTCAAAGTCAAAAGCTAAGAGGAAAAATGAAATTAAAAGGTTTGAGTCCCACGCGGCTAATTGTTTTGCCAAGGATTTGAAAAACAAAGGGATCACGATGGTTTGAAATCGAAATTATTGAAAAATCAAGGAATTCAAGGACAAAGGTCCTAAAGGTAGAATAAAGTAAAAAGGTCAAAGCCCCACGTAGGCAAGCATTCATGAGAAATTCTGAAAAGCTGCATTCCTCGGGGTTTAAGAGAGAGATTAACCTCCAGAAAAGCTAGCAAACAGCGGTGGTTCTCACCAAAAGTTGGGCCACGACCTGGTGATCAAACAATTAAGGCCACAAAACCAACCACCATTTTGAACTAAGAATTGTTTTTGTTTGAAAATTTGAAACAAGTGTAATCCAAAGCAACCGTGCAAGAAGCAGGTGCAACCAAAAAGGGAAATACACATGAGCTTGGAACAGCTTCGCACTAATAATCAACCCCAAAGGGAAGTTTTCTCCAAATTCTTTCCTGTATTTTGTAAAAAAAAAAGAGAAAGAGACAAGAAAAAAAATCATCATGGTAGAATAGGGCCTTTAATCTCTAGCTGCATCCTTTTTAACCTAGGACCACAATCCCTAGTTGTCCCCGGCATAACCCGAGGATCATTTTCCTTTTTCTCCCCGGCATAACCCATGGATCTCCCTGGTATAATATAAGGACCTTTTTCTTTTGTCCCGGCATAATCTGCGGAAATCCCTGGCATAACCCAAGGACCTTTTTCTTCTATCCTGGCATAACCCGTGAATCCTCCCTGGCATAACCTAAGGACCTTTTTCTTTTATCTCGGAATAACACGTGGATCCTCCCTGGCATAACCCAAGGACCTTTTTCTTTTATCCCGGCATAACCCATGGATTCTCCTTGGCATAACCCAAGAACCTTTCCCTTCTATCCTGGCATAACCTGTGGATCCTCCCTGGCATAATCCAAGGACCTTTTTCTTTGATCCCAGCATAACCCATGGATTCTCCTTGGCATAACCCAAGAACCTTTTTCTTCTATCCCAGCATAACCCGTGGATCCTCCCTTGCATAACCCAAGGACCTTTTTCTTCTATCCCGGCATAACCCGTGGATCTTTCCTGGCATAACCCAAAGACCTTTTTCTTTTATCCCGGCATAACCCGTGGAGTCTCCTTGGCATAACCTAAGAACCTTTTTCTTCTATCCCGGCATAACCGGTGGATCCTCCCTGGTATAACCCTTGGATCCTCCTAGGCATAACCCAAGGACCTTGTTCCTTTATCCCGACATAACCCGTGGATTCTCCTTGGCATAACCCAAGAACCCTTTTGTTCTATCCTAGCATAACCTGTGATCCTCCCTGCATAACCCAATGACCTTTTTCTTTTTTCGCGACATAACCCGTGGATTCTCATTGGCATAACCCAAGGACCTTTTTCTTTAATCCCGGCATAACTCGTGGATCCTCCCTGGCATAAACCTAAGGACCTTTTTGTTTTGTCCCGGCATAACCTGCAGAAATCCCTAGCATAACCCAAGGACCTTTTTCTTTTATCCCAGCATAACCCCTGGATCTCCCTGGCATAACCCAAGGACTTTTTTCTTTTATCCCGGCATAACCTGTGGATCCTCCCTGGCATAACCCAAGGACCCCTTTTTTCTTTATCCCGGCATAACCTGTGGACTTTCCTTTCATCCCCAGCAGGAACCCCTTTTCTTTTATCCTGGCACAACTTGTGGATCTCTTTGGCATTACCTAAGGATCTGTTTTTCCATCCCCGCATAACCCATGGATTTAAGGCTTCACTTCCAAGGTTACACAATCCTGACTTTTATTGTTCTCAATGAAGAGTAGTTTAGATTTCGTGCTGTGAATGAGTCATGAAATTCCTAGCCAAAAATAGGGCAGAAAAAATTTGTTTTTTTTTTTGTTTTGGTGTCCGAACAGGTTTGGCCTCGAGGCACAGGATTTTAGATGACTGAAGAGTGAGTTTAAATCCAGAATAAAGAAGAGAAGAAAAGAACAAATAAAGAAGCAAACTCGGAGTGTTTGAAGAAGAGAAGGATGTGAACTGCTCAAATTTGACTAGAGCACAAGCTTCGCATGTCCCATTCTACTCCAATGTTGAAAAAAGAACTGACACCTACAGCTTGCGAGCTTCAAGATTCAGATCACGGTCCACAACAAAATTAGTTAAGATGCAAGATCAAGCTTCAAGAAATTTATAGATAGGAATCTTGTAACTCATAATTGATAGGCATAGCTAGCTTAGCTTTTGATTTTCCTTTCGGTGTAACAAGGAGGCCAACAAGCAGTAGCAGCAGCATCATCAGTGAAAGCACAGCTCCCAGTAGTCCCAGCTACCAAACTTTCATAACTACACTGACCTGATTTCTTTACAGCCAAGGATATATAGGCAACCTCTGAAGCAAGGTTTTGCCAGACATTTTTCAAATATACAAAAAATGCTTCGCATGTAGTGTCAAGCGGGTAAAAATCCCTCATAATTACTCATTTATCTTTGCCCGTAAACCCTTCGTGTCTCCGAGCAACAAGGGGCAACTGTGAGCATGTGTTTTTTGTCTCGCGTGAATTACTCCTACAAAATTCTAAGATTTAGGATTTTCCCTTTAATTATTTGATTTTCAGGGTTAATAGCATAATTTTTGTGTTTGTTAGCATTTTTGCGTGCACTTCTAATTTAGTTAATTTATAAAAAAACTAAAAATATTGCATTTACATTTAGGATTTTATTTCACATATTTATAAAACTAATTGGTGATTAGATTTTAGAAAATATAAAAAAATCAAAAATTTTGATTTATTTCTTGCTTTGTGTAAATTGGATTTTTGTTAGTTTCCTTAAAATTGATATTAATAAATTGTGTTGGTCATTAATTAGGGTTTAATACAATGAGGTGGATTAATTTAATTTCTTAGGATTTAATTCAATCTTATTTTATTCTAATTTCAATTTTAATTTCATTAGAAAAAAATAGAAAATCTACAAAATTTGGGGTCCCTTAAAAATGCCCAATTTGGGCCAAAATACTCCAGCCCAATCTTTAAACCCCCAAACCCGGTCAAATTTATCCAGAACCGGCCCAAAACCAATGCCCCGACCTGGTCTCTCAGTATCACAGCCATATGACGCCATTCTTGGGGACGAATGATCTTAACCGTCAAGGTTGATCAGTTCAACAGTCCAGAGGTTAGGGCTAATATATATATATATATATATATATATATATATATATATATATATATATATATATATATATATATATATATATATATATATATATATATATATATATATATATATATATATATATATGTGTGTGTGTGTGTTTGTGTGTGTGTGTGTGTGTGTGTGTGTGCGTGTGTATATATATCCTAACGCCTACCCCCCCTCCCCTCATCGTATCCTCTCTTAGACAAACCCTAGAGACCACCCCGTCTCCGTCGTCTACCACCATGAACTGTTGGCCGGAATCACCTCCGCCAGCGGCGATCGTCCAAAGACCCCCAAATTAACACCACCTCTCCCTCCTCTTTCCAAATCCACACCCCGTTTCCCTTGAATCCCACCCAAACTGCTCGAATCTTTGAAACCCTAACGTCCCCCTCTACCGTGTTCGGCGGTGCCACCATCTAAACACCACCATTTTAACACCATAGGTTCTCCTAAACCCCCTCATCACAAATCCACTATCATGTTCCTTCAATTCCCAACCGTACCCGTCGAATATTAAATTAAAGTCTCGGCCAAAGCCTACCACCGCCAATCAACCCTAAAATTACACCAGATAACCACCACACCCCCTCACCTCATATCTCTTAGCAATTATCCCAAAAATCCCTCCAAGATTGCTGAATTGAAGATATGTGATTCAGAAGATACCTTGTCTTGAGGATATCACTTATGCACGACCAAGTTGTGTCATTCTTTCCTCGCAACACTCTTTTTTTCCCTTTCCTCTTTTATGGTTGTTTGCCTCCAATTCTGATTTCTTCTTCATTCGTTTTCTTTTGGTCAAATTTTGACGGTTTCCTTTCTTGAATACGTGTCAAATTTCAATGATTTAGATCAATTTATTTAGGTTAATTTGTGCATCCCACTATCTAAAATGATTTAGCTTCTCATGAGCCAAGATGTGGAATTTTTAGTTTCGGATAATATCTGGTATTGATTTATTTGTTTTTACTCCCAGTATTCATTAGTTGATTAGTTTAATTTGGATGATGTTTAGTTGTTCTAACCTAAGGTTGTCTGCACGGTCTGCTCACAGGCTCAAATAATCATGTTTGGCTAATCCTAATTTCAAGTTAATGTTTGTAAGTGTGATTGAAACTTAGTTCAAATTCAAGAGCTGTAATGCAGCATCATTTCACTGAGGGTCTTAAAAATGGTTGTATGTAACTTAAAATCAGGACATAGGGAAAAATTGAAATGACCAGTTACTAAAAAGGTAAATGAGGGAATAAACTTTAGAGAATCTTGCAATAACAGAAATAGAAGCCTCTAGAAGCTTCTAGGATAGGGTGTCAACTTGAATTTCAGAATTTAGATAGTGTAACTTGAGTAGCAAGACAGTAACGCAGGGACCTTCTAAGCAAAAGAAGGAATTAAAAATGATTAAAAGCTAAAATATAAATCTTGAACCTACCCTAGTTCATTATTATAAAGGCATACTATTCTTGCCTTGCATAGGGTTTTTTTTGGAAGCTTAGAGAGCCTAAATTTAGAGAGTCTGCAAATTTCTTATGAGTTTGGGAGAATCTGAAATTTGGAGAGCCTAGAATAGAGGGAGATTTTCAGGAACTTCAGATATTTTCTTCAAAAAAATATTGTTCCATTGACCCTTGCTGTTGAATTCTGAAGCTAAAACAACATTTGGATAGCTGATATTTGAAACAAATTGAAATCAATTCTATTTTAGTTTTTCTGGTTCATAACCTATTCAAAGATGTGGACTACTGCTCTTTTAGCTGCTTATTCTGCCTACCACTGCTGCTCAAGCTAACCTTCTGTTTCTTTTACGTTGTTTCTATTGTATAGAGGTATTAATCCATCTCCTCCATGATGTAGCTCTCAATTTTGAATGAAATAAAGACTATACTGATGTGCTTTTTTTTGCGGCAGTTTAGTTAGTTTTTATTTAGGTAAATCTTAGTATTGTATTTAACTATGGACTACTGAACTCTATTAAGTTTATTTCAGCTCTCGTAGGGTAGATTAGTTGTGAAACTCACGTTAGTATTAGTATGGAAACGAGCCTGGAGTTTACCAGACTCTATCAGTGTCTATGGTGTTTAAATTATTGGGTCAAATGGTTCCTTGATTTAATGTTTAGTTGCCATAAACTGATGACTGTTATATGTATGTCTAGCCAATTATTGGACCTCATTTGATCCTCTCCTGTAATCCTTGATTTGGTAATCATGCCTGTTAATTTTTATACTGTTGTATCGTATATGTTAGTCAGACATGAGTCCATGGTAAGCATGATAATTCATATTCAAAAATGGATCGTTTGATCGGATCAATAAGGGTTGAATAATACAATTTTACTCATGAGCATTTGAAGTAACATTAATGTTGATTTATCCATGTAGAAATACTAAAGGTTTAGCGTGGCTATCATATGCATAAAATGGGCGTGCGGGTGTTAATGGGCTGCATTTGAAGGCCCAGTGTGACAACACACTTGTTTAGAAAATAACACTCCAAATACTTTAGTACTTGATAAATTGAAAGTTGTAAGAGGACCAAGGAAGACCATAATTAGATAACAAGTCGTCCATGGCCATCCAAGATTTAACTTGAATGTCTTAAAAATAAAATTAAGGTGCACCGCGCTGAACGAAATCACAAATTTTTGGCCCTCATTTAAATTAGTTTCTTAAAACACTTGGAAATCAGGATATGCCATTAACGAATTTTCATGGCCTCCCGCAAAATTAATAATGCGTTAGTCGCTTTGGGTGCGTTCTTTAATAATTTAATATTCTTAAACTTGGGTGTGCATTTCATGTGATCCAAATCCAAGTCTCAATATGTTAAATAAGATGTGTTATGGATTTTGGGTGCATTTCATGTGATGCAATCCAAAGACACAATTTAAACGATGTTCAATGTTCGTAAATTTAATAAAAATAGTAAATAATTTAAAATTGCACCATATGTTTAAAATATGTAATTAAAAATAAGATAATAGGCTAATTATAATAGTTTAGCAACCATGCTAGAACCATGGAATCGAGGGATGTCTAACACCTTCCCTCAGGTTAGCAGAATTCCTTACTCAAGAATTTCTGGTTTGCAGACTTCAAAGGAAAGTTGAATTTTCCTCGATCTGGGATTTTAACATAAACCGGTGGCCTAGGCCACAAAAAAACAAACTATCCCAAGTCACGACTCTGAAATAAATAAGTAATCCCATTTCGAATAATGTCACTTAAATTGGAAAACTTCCATTATACATTATCTTTCGGGGTGGTCTGTAAAAGTGGAGTGTGACGTCTATATGTTGTAAATAGCATGTGAAAGGAATTGCGATCTTTAAACTTCGAGGAGCATTGGCTCGAGTTAAAATATAAGTTGTGAAGGTATGAGATAATTAATCCTTGGAGCATTAGCTCACGTGATAATATGGACTATGAGATGATTATGAAGGAAAGAGAAAGAGTTACTATTTTATTTTCTTGCCGGGACGTTTTGTTATTTTTTGCATATTCTCCCTTGCCTGGATGTATAAACTTGTACTGTTGATTTTCCTTGCCGGGATAGTATAAATTATGGTTACTCCCTTGCCGGGACTGTTGTCATGATCAATGTCAGTTGTATATTTAGATATTATGTTGGATCGGGTAGCACACCACAACAAATATTATGTTGGATTAAGTTGCACACCGCAACAGATATTATATTGGATCAGGTTGCACGCCGAAACAGATATCATATTTGGATCGGGTTGCACAACACAACAACTATATGTATATAGATCAGGTTGCACGCCGCAACAGAGTTAATTGATAAAGGATCGGGTTGCGCGCCGCAATAGTAGCGTTATTGAATTGTTGTAGATGTCGTATTGTTCTTTCATATATCAATTGGGTTTCTACTAGGTTGATATTATTTCCCCGAAGCATGTACCCCCTCCCTTATAACTTCTCTAATACTAACTTGTCATAATCCGGATATACCATCCTCGAGAGTCGTGATGGCGCCTACTAATGGGATCTAGGCAAGCGCAACCTTAATCACTTTTTCATTACAATAGACTCCTTTTTAACAATTATCAAAAATAGCATGAAACAACGGAAATAGATAAGCAAATAAGCGGAAGTCTTTAATTAAAGGAACTGGTTAAAATGCGGAAATCCAACATAATCCTCTACCCAAAACTGGACTGAAGGCTGCTCCCGATCTAATACTGCTGCTCTTTTGCACAAATTCAGGTGCCGGAGCAGCATTCGAGCAGCAGTATTCGATCGGGAGCCAGCCTTCCGTTCAACTAGATACCGAGGTAGCGCTCTAGGCGTTCGCAGGTCCAACGTCTCCTCTATTCTTTATTTTTGTCTGTTATCTCATTTTATTCGAGACCAACAGTTATATTTTCTTTCAGACGATTATATTTTATGCTGTTAGTAGTTCGTGAGTATTGTGACACCGGTCTTGGGTAGAGGATTATGTTGGATTTTTGCATTTTAACCAGTTCCGTTAATTGAAGAATTCCGCTTATATGTTTATCTATTTCTGTTATTTCATGCTATTTCTGATAATTGTTAAAAGGTATATATTGTAATGAAAAAGTAATGAAGGTTTTGCTTGCCTAGCTCCCATTTGTAGGAGCCATCACAACTCCCGAGGATGGAAATCCTGGTCGTGACAATAAATGTGTGATGTTTTTAGTCCATGAGTGAAAGATGTTACTTTTAATATATTGGTCATAGGATAATTATTTATTTTTTATTTTTTAACATAGATATATTAAAAATACAATTTACAATATATTTGTAGCTTATTTTTTTTATATTTGTTAACGTAACTATAACCGATGAAATTTTAGATGTACCATACAATGCTTTCATAATTTAGATACTCATAATAAAAATACAGTTATATCTTCTTAAATAGAGCTATGAAGGTTTGTGGTAATAAATCTAGCATTTTCAGGTTTACTAAAAGGTGCAAGTATTATATGTAGAAGAGGTAAAATGTTACAAGAATACAAGTAAAGATATTGTTCTACTCTTGTAGAACCGTGTTTTTGTATGAGTTTCTTCTTCTATTAAGTTATCTTATTATTATTTTCAATAACGCACACCTTTTTCTTTGATTAATTTTTTTCTCAAACATATTTTAAATAACATTTATGCAATTTTTAAAACTATCTATGTTGTATTCGTAAGTGGTATACGCGCAAGTTCGTACAGAGATTTTATATATATATATAATTTGTTTATATTTTCTTTTGCGAGATTTCATATGAAATTCTAACCAAGACCGCCTCGATTCTTCACCAAATTCTCTGAAAAATTAAGATATAAAATCCAAATAGTATTCCCAATCATTTGCAACAACACTCCATCCAAATAAACAACGACTGAATCGAACCCAATTTTTGAATTAAAAACTATGAAGTTTTTTAGTGATTGCAATAGAGTTTAAATTTAAATCTATATGCTAAGTTTAATCAATGCATAAAAATCTTTATGCTCAATTTAATCAATATATGTGCGCCCAATACATGTGCCAATGGTTTAATCTCTTCGTTAATCAATATGATGCAAGCTCTTCAGTGTGGTGCTAGCATAAGTGAATGCATCAATTCAAAAATATAATACTCTCTCCAACGGCTATCTCAACGACTATATCACCCAGCGCGTATCTCCACGCTCCACCCAATGGAGCCACCGGGAGGCCTACTTCTGGCGAGTAAGGAGAAACAAAACCCCCTATTGAGGGAGCAAAATATCCTGCCGAAGGAATTCAAAAGAAAATCTCTTATGCAACATCAGTCACAGCTCTGTCTTCTTCCAATTCGAACCCAATCCGTTATGAAAGGGAGCAAGTAATTGTAAAGCATACAACTCACAATGGAATGCTAGCAGTGATATTCAAGGCTAAAGACTACTATGGCATATTGACAGAAGAGTGTAATTACATAATTGTTGGTTGATTTCTTAAACCCCAGCCCCAAATTGATAGAATTAGGTCAAGGTTTAAGGAGTTGATAACTTTGAAAGGATCCGCTAGATTTGGTGTTTACGATAATTATAATGTCTTCATCAATCTATTTAACAAGGAAGATTAAAGAACCGTATGGTTTAAAAGAGTGATTGAAATGATGGTCGGTAAATGTGGCTGCAAAAATGGTCCCTTGATTTTAAACCTGAGGAAGATCTCTCGATTGCCCTAGCATGGGTATTACTGTGGGGACTACCTTTGCATATGCACACATGGCACTATGTTAAATAGATTCTATGTTCCGTTGGAACCCTTTGGTTCTAGATGCGGCTATCCATGGAAGAACAAGACCAAGTATGGCTAAGATCAGGGTGGAAGTTATTCTCCTTAAGCCTCTGCCGGAAAATGTATTCATAGGCCAGGAATATGAGGATTCACAATTAGACGATTACACTCAGAAATTGGAATATGAGGGTATGCCTAAGTGTTGTAAACATTGTAGAAAACTAGGAAACAACATTGAATGCAGGGTATTAGATAAGAAGATTGCTACTAAGTCTGAGGAAGTGCAATACAAAAACAAGAAGCAACAAACCAAGAACAAAGAAGCTGGTAAAGAAGAAGAACACAACAATAGGCTAGAGAAAAAAAAGACTGATACTACACAGAATAAGGAACCATCAGAGGGTGAATGGACTCTGAAGACAATAACTAAATATATTGAGGAGGAAGAGATAAAACAGAAAATATATAGCCATATACTACAACAAACGACTTATGCTGAAACAAAAAGGAAGAAGAAAAAGAGTAAGAAAACAAAGAAAATGCCAAAAAAGAAGTGCAGTGTAAAATTCAGACCTGCTATCAAAGATAAGAACACTAGGAAACACTATAAAGTCAAGAGCCTAGCAATTCCACTTCAAATTTTAGACTCGATGACTGAAGGTAACACAAAGAAAATATACTAATTCAAAAGCAAGGAGCTAAGGGGGAACCCACTATGGTTACTAATCAACTTCAAGATTTTGAGGAAATTAGAGCAAAGAGTATAAGGCAGGACGTAAAGAGTAGTGAGGAAAAAAAGAAGTGATCAAAACAAACATAAGGGAGACGATCAAGAGAACAATTCATACACAGAGGCGTCTGAGGATGTCCAATCAACTAGCTTACCCTCGGAGATAAAACATCAAAAAGCCATAAATGTTTGTGTTGATCTTAACTGGGATCACAGGATAACAAAGCCAACTACCTGAATGTTGCAACCAAGGACAAATTAACCGTGTAGAAGAAGAAACAACTATGGAATCTAAAAGCATGACTGATGGAGAGGAGGTTAATTCTCAAAATCAGAATGAAGATGGAATTTCCTATTCTAAAGGAAGAAGTAGAAATAGAAAGAATGACAGGAAGAAAAGCAAACAACAAGACCTCACAGAGATTGTTGCAAACTCCATACACAAAAGTGAATCACCTCTATCTAGAGGAAGAAGCAGAAACATAAAAGTAGGAAAAAAAATCAAGAACAACACATACCCTTCTGGTAAAGGAAGAGGAAGCAAACAACAATCCTCCACCTCAACCCAATGATTAGTACAATCTTCTCGAATATAAGAGGGGTGAGATCCAAGAAGGCTATTCAAAGACTTAAACTTTTATCAACATCAACAAGGTGGTTTTTCTGGAAATCTTTGTGACCCTTTGTTGATATGAGTATGATTACTAGATACAAAAGGTTCTTAGGATTTCAACATTGTGAGGCTAATGTCAATGGCAAAATCTGGTGCTTCTGGAACTACTTGGATCACATTGAGGTATTGTAAACAGTGAACAACAAATTACTCTCAACATGAAAGAAAATCCTACAGACTCAGGAACCTTCATTACAACAGTATATGTCAAATGTACTACTCGTAAAATAAGAGATATGTGGGATAGTATTCATAACATGAACATCACTATCGATGGACCTTTATGTATTAGTGATAACTTCAGCATTATCATGGATCTGGCTGAAAAACTAGGTGGTAATCCTCATCGAGCATACATAAGTCTGAATTTTATTAGAACTATACAATATAGTGGATTAATGGACATTGGATTCACTAGCCCAAAATACAGTTGGTGCAATAATAGAAGACCTAGCAAAAGAATTTGGAAGTATAGGATTATGATCAATGATCAATGAGCTCAGCACTTCCGAAATAACACTGGGAAGCATTTGGAAAGGAATGGTTCTGATCATAGACCCCTTCTTTTGAAATGTCACAATGACCAACATCAACACATCAAATACTTCAGATTCCTCAACTGTTGGACTACTCAACCTGGCATTCTACATATGGTTCAGGAGATTTGGAATACAAAAAATTCAAGGTAATCCTACGTGGAGGCTCCAAAGTAAGCTAAAACTTCTTGCTAAGCATCTCGGTCAATGGTCTAGGGAAAAGATATGGGGCATTCATGAACAACGAAGTTCGCGGGAAGCTAAGGTGCAAATCCTAGAAGAAAACGATATGCAAAATAACAACGAGCAAGGAAGAGAAGATCTAAATAGATGTTATGCCGAATACACTAGATGGATGGGAATGCAAGAATCCTTAATGAAACAGAAAGCTAAGATTAATTGGTTCAAGGATGGTGATTGAAACACTAGCTATTTTCATAGTATTCTAAGAGATTGAATAAGAAGACTTCAACTACACATAATGAAGAATCATAGAGATAGGTGGATACAAGGTGAGGATAAAATTGCTAAGGCTTCTATCAAGCACTTTATGGGTTTTTTCAATCTCAAGTAGCAGCCTAGTGCCAGCAATGATATTCTGAATTGCATCCCTAACATTATTACAAAGGAAGACAACAAAAGGTTGACTATCATTCCTTTAGAAGAGGAAATCAGAGACATTATTTTCAGTATGAGCATTGAAAATTCTGCTGGACCTGATGGCTTTAATGGGACAATTTTTAAGCTACAAGGGATATCATCAAGCAGGACATCATTGAGTTCGTCAGGGATTTCTTTAAAGGAAAGAACCACACTAAAGTATACTCACACACCTGTATTGCTCATATCCCTAAGGTGGAATCTCCATCCATATTTGAAGAACTCAGACCTATTAGTTTGTGCAGCTACACTAGGAAGATCATATCTAAACTTTTATCTAGAAGGTTGAACCCTCTTCTCTCTAAGCTCATCTATGAAAACCAAAGTGGTTTTGTCTTTGGGAGACTAATCACGGAAAATGTCATGCTACCTCAGGAGATCATTCATGATATCTCAAAACCAAACAAGGGGGAATATTATTATGAAACTTGACATGGCTAAAGTATATGATAGGCTATCTTGGGGCTTCCTTATTGTTGTCCTTAATAAATTTGGGTTCTGTAAATATTGGTCTGATATGGTTTGGAGAATTGTCTCGAATGTTTGGTACTCGATTATTATTAATGGTACTAGACATGGGTTCTTCACCTCTTCTCGTGGGCTCAAGCAAGGTGATCGTTCATTCCCCTCCCTCTTTATTCTTGCTGTAGAAGTATTAACAAGATCCTTGAACAAATCATTCATAAGGAGAACTTCACTAGCTTCGCTATGAATAAGAGAGGGCCTCAAATAAATCATTTTGCTTATGCTGACGACATTTTGTGGTGGTAATTCAAAAACTATCATGATAGTAATAAAAGAGATCAGAAAATATGAAAAGGCTTCGAGTCAACTTGTCAATAAGGATAAATGTTTTTTCCTCACTGGCCCTAAAGCTAGTGCTTACAGAATCAACAAGATACGAGATTGCACAGGCTTTATGGACAAGAGCTTCCCTTTCACCTATCTTGGTTGCCCAATATATGTTGGAAGGAAAAAGATATGTTTCTCAAATAACATGGTTGCCAAAATTGTTAAGAGGCTTAATGGATGGCAAGGTAAAATATTAACCTATAGTGGCAGAGCGGTTCTCATCAACAGTGTGTTGCAATCCTTTCCCACTTACATGGTTACTACTCTAAACCCTCCCAAAGGCACTCGGAACCTCATCGAAAAACGTATGACAGCTTACCTTTGGGGAGCTACTAGGGAAAAAAATAATTGTCATTAAAACTACTGGTAAAAATTTTGCTTTCCTAAAGAGGAAGGTGAAATTGGTATTAAAAGTCTTAAAGATATCTCTGCCACCTTAACTATCAAGAGATGGTGGAGTTCAGAACAAGACCTTCATTGTGGGATGATTTTCTCAAATCTAATCCCAAGGAGTCACCCTGTAAAAAAGAAATGGATCTCGGGCAACTCATATTCTTGGAAACACTTGCTATGGGCTAGAGATAAAGAAGAAGGCAGTTTCATATGGCTTGTTAACTCTGGTGACTGCAACTTCTTGTGGGACAATTGGACAATGGCATATCCTTTGGCTTATGGAAATAATAATGTCACTACCTCTATTGGTAATGAAACAAACTTTAGTGAATTTATTAGCAATGGTGGTTGGGACTTGAATAAGATTAGCAATACCCTCACAAATTAAATGGTGGAAATCATGAGCAATATCAACATTGGCCAACCAACTGCTACAAATGATGCTATATGGAATAGCACTGAAGATAGCCAATACTCAAATAAATTTGCTTGGCATTCTATCCGCAAACAGAGACCTACAAATATGTTCTTGAGTAAGCTTTGGCATAACGCTTCATTTTCAATTCTCATTTTTTACTTGGAGATTGTGTCTAGGTAAACTCCCCTTTGATAAAGTACTTGCTAGATTTGAAAACCAAATAACATCCAGATATTGTTGTTGCAATATGCCTAACAATGACTCTACCCATCACACTTTTGTGGAGGGAGAAGCAGCTAGGAACATTTGGAAATACATTGGTACTTCTTTAGGAATAATTCACCACCAATGACTGATCAATAGAGTTATTAAGGAATGGTGGGACACTAATATAAAAATTGCTATACACAAACTTCTATTACATATAGCTGCAGTGGTAATTTGTTGGGAACTTTGGAAGAGCTGGATGACATGCAAATATGGCGACCAAAATAAATACTATAAAAGAAAGATGAAATTTTAAACCATCTTGCACATTCAAGCACCCATTCAAATCGCCTATCCAAGTTACAACTTAACAAGTATATAGACTAACATTTGCAATATGATTGAAAGTCTTCAACACATAGTGAATATCAAGCAAGTCATGTGGAATAAACCTATGTCAGGGCTGGTCAAACTCAATACACATGGAAGTTTCAATAGATAAAATAGAAAGGATGTCATCAAAGGCATTGATAGGGATAGTGAAGGAGATTTTCTTATGACCTTCTCTCTTCCAGTACACACTAGCAGCAACAATCAAACTGAAGCAATAGCAGCCAACTTTGGAACTAAATGGTGCGTACAACATGGGCTACGCATGATTCATATCGACTAATCTCCGTGGTGATTGCCAATATGCTTCTCAATAGAGGAACCGACAATCTTAAGTTAAAGAACATTATCATGGATACTATTCATGTTCTCAGAGACGCTATTATACAGATCTATTATTGCTTAGAGAAGCAAATCAAGTGGCAAATGTTCTCGCTAAGTTAGCATCTTCAAATGGAACTAGCACCTTCTATGTCTCTCGTCAACAAATGCCAAGAGAGTCCAAGGTGTTGAAACACGTTCTCAATACATACTAAACGTGTGTTCATATTTGTAGGTTTTGATAAATGACAAACGACGCGCAATTGGCATATGACGAGGTCCAAGCACTAGCGTGCAACTGACACATAACGAGGTTCAAGCACAAGACGAACAAAGATCATGATCAAGCAAAGAAATAAAATTATACATGAGTCGTTCTTTAATTGTGATCTTGATCCAACAATTGACTCAAGACTTGGCTTCTCTCGTAAAATCATTTTTATTAAATCATGCATATTTAATTTAAAGCAAAATGATTTTCAAACATTTTATTTTAGCCAAAATGATTTTTAAACATGCCTCTCAAATCTGGACAAAGATAATTATTATAATCGATTATGTTAAGACAATGTACACCAGATTTACAAAGCTGAACAATAATCGATTATGTACCTTATGATAATCGATTATGTTAAGGCAGTGTACATTAGATTTTTCAAAGCTACAAGATAATCGATTATATACCTTATGATAATCGATTATGTTGAGGCAGTGTCCATCAGATGTTCCAAAGCTACAAGATAATCGATTATGTACCTTATGATAATCGATTATGTTGAGGCAGTGTCTATCAAATTTTACAAGACTGTAAAATAATCGATTATGTACTTTATGATAATCAATTATGTTAAGATAGTCCGAAGTTTTAAAAATATAAAAGATAATCGATTATCCTTATAGCATAATCGATTATGCAAATGACCGTTGCCAAAGTATTTTTAAACTCTGAAAGATAATCGATTATACACAATCTGATAATCGATTATGCTAAGTAAAATGTGCATATGATTTTTTGAACGTTGTCAGGTAATCGATTATATACAATCTGATAATCGATTATGCTAAGTAAAATCTGAATATAATTTTTTGAACGTTGTCAGGTAATCGATTATACGATTTGGATAATCGATTATTCTGCTTAAAATCTGGGGATGATTTTTGAACGATTGGAAAATAATCGATTATGCAAATCAGATAATCGATTATCTTAGCACAAAATCAGCAATTCTTGATTGGCAATTAGGCAACGGTTGTGGGGGTTTTGAACACTATAAATACAACTCGAAATCAGTCTTCTAAGTACAACAACTGATCATATTCTTGCTAAAGCTTGCATACTCTCATATACATCATTTTATATTCATTTCATAAGTTTTTGAGAGCCAAACTCTTGAGGAAAGTTGTTGTGTTCTTGAGCGTATTTATTTTACTCATATCTACTCTTAAAGAGAGTCTTGTCTTGAGTGCTAAGTGTTTGTATACACTTGAAGGGAAGTGTTAATCCCTTGTGGTTGTAAGAAGGAATGTTTTCATTCCTTCGGTTGAAGTCTTGAAGTGTGGTATCTTCGAGCAAAGGTTGTTGAGGTTTGTGTGACTCAAGTTCTCAGTTTGTAACGGTTTGTTAAGCACCCGTAAGCTTAACGAAGTTAGTGGAATCTCGAGAGAGTCTCTCGGGGACTGGACTAGCCACAGGTTGTGGTGAACCAGGATAATTTCGGTGCGTTCGTTCCTAATTATTTACTTACCGCACTTATTTCAATCCTGCAATTTTTAATTCTGCAAGTTTATATTGTTGTTTATTATAACGCTATTCACCCCTCCCCCCCCCCTCTAGCGTTAAGAGTATATTCTAACAATTGGTATCAGAGCCCAACTCTCTGAAAGACTTATCCGTTTGAGAGAAACAATCCATGGCTTCTACTCGTGACTTTAATGCAAGAATAGGTAAAGGACAATGCTCCACCAGACCACCACTATTCGATGGCACAAACTATACGTACTGGAAGGAGAGGATGAGAATATTCATCCAATCGAATAATTGTCATCAATGGAAGGTTATAATGAAGGGAGAACAAATTCCAACCAAAAAGGTTGAAAATGAATGGGTTCCAAAATCCGAAGATGAATACGATGCGGATGATATCCGAAATGTGCAGAACAACGCTAGAGCCATCAACTTATTATATTGTGCTGTAAATGCTGATGATTACAGAAAAATATCATGTTGCACAACGGCTAAGCAAATGTGGGATAAGCTGGAAATCACGTACGAAGGTACGGACCAGGTAAGAGAAGCTAAAATTGATTTTCTAACCCATGCATATGAACTGTTTCACATGAAGGAAAGCGAGAGGATCGATGACATGTTCGAACGATTTTCAAAAATCGTCAATGACCTACATGCTCTTAAGAAGACCTTCACGGATAAGGAACTTGTCCGAAAAATTCTCCGAAGTCTCACTCCGGAATGGCGCTCCAAGGCCGACGCGATTCAAGAGTCTATCGGCGTTTTGTCACCATCGACGGACTAAGAGGTAATCTTATAACCTATGAATCTACTATACTTAACCCTCCGTTTAATGATCAAAGGAAACAAAGAATCACCCTCAAGGCAAGCACGGCTCAACCTCAAAATGATGAGGACTCAAACAACGGAGATAACGAGTTCGGACTCGTTATTAAGAGGTTTCAAAAGTTCATGCAAAAAGAGTATGAACGAAAAGGCAAACAACAAGGAGATCAAGTAAAGTGCTATGGATGCGGAAAAATCGGGCACATTAAATCAAATTGCCCAAATGTCAAAAAGGAGAAGAAACCCTTCAAGAAACAACGAGCATACATATCTTGGGGAGGTGACTCCGGAGACGAATCAAGCGACGATGAAGAAGACGAAACCGCAAATCTATGTCTCATGCCACACGAAGACAATCAAGAAGAGGTATGTCAAATTTCTTCAAAAAATTTCTATTCTCTTGAGGAAATGCAAAACGCTTTTGATGAACTGTATAGTGAATTCATTAAAGCTTCCAAAACTGTTAGAGACGTAAAGAAAAATTCCTCTTTGAAAGAAAAAGATTTTGAAAAACAACTCTCTTTGAAAGAAAAAGAAGTGGAAAAATTGATTTTGGAAAATGAGAAGTTGAATGAAGAAAACAAATTTTTCGGCAAGAGAAGCGCTGACAAACCCGAGAGTTCTAGTAAAAATTGTATTTCTTGCATGCATCTAAAAGATGAAGTAGAAAGACTTAAGGGCACCCTAGATAAGCTCAATTCTTCTCATAAAAATTTGAATGATGTTCTTGTCAATTTGAAATCGACCAAACATGGCATAGGTTTCAAAAACGAGCCTAAAGAAAAAGTTGAAGCCATCCCCCAACAACCCAAGGCTCAACCTAGGATAAATAAAATAAACATTCATCCTAGAAATAACCATCCTAGAATCAATATGCATCCTAGACCAATCACTAGAAGAAACTTTAAACATTTTAGAACGCCTAGAAATGGCCTTTAACAATCGCAACCTAGACATACTCGACCTAGAAACAATTATTCTAGAAACGCTGCATATCCTAGAACAAACAGTAGGAGAAATGATTTTCAAGGATTGCGCAATAGCCATATTGTCAAAAATAGAGCAAACGATTTTCGTACCTCCAACTACTACCAACCTAGAAGAATGCATAATCCTAATGTCATTTGTCATTATTGTAGTCGAATAGGACATATTGCTCCTGCTTGTTTTACTAGACACAGACACTTAACTGCATGTCAAGCACAACAGCATTTTACACCTAACTCTCAAGGACCCAAAACAGCTTGGGTACCAAAAACTCATATATTTGTCTTGTAGGTATGTTTGAAGGGATCAAGTGTACTTTGGTACCTTGATAGTGGATGCTCCAAACACATGATCGGAGACGCATCCAAGTTCCTTCAACTAGAACACAAGGAAGGAGGAAACGTTATTTTTGGAGATAACAACAAGGGAAAAATTATCGGCATTGGCTCGGTCAGTAAGAATGAATCTTCTTCCAGTAAGCATATATTGGTAGTTAAAGGTCTAAAACATAATCTCTTGAGCATAAGTCAATTATGTGACAAGGGAAATCTTGTTTTGTTTGATTCGGAAGAATGCTTAGTTTTTCGTCGTAGTGATTTTAAAATTATTCTTTGTGGTTTTAGAATTGATAACATCTATATGGTTGATCTTGAAAACTCTTCATCAGAGTATGTGAATTGTCTTATGAGTAAAGAAGATGATATGTGGTTATGGCATCGTAGAGTAGCTCATATCAACATGCATCTTTTAAACAAATTGGTTTCACAAAATTTAGTTATTGGTCTTCCAAATTTGAAATTTGAAAATGACACTATTTGTGATTCTTGTCAAAAAGGGAAGCAAATAAAAGCATCTTTTAAATCTAAGAATATTGTTTCAACTACAAGACCTTTGCAACTTCTTCACATGGATCTCTTTGGACCATCTCGCATTGAAAGTCTTGGTAGAAATCGTTATGCTTTTGTTATTGTTGATGATTATTCTAGATTTACATGGACCCTATTTCTCGCTCACAAAAGTGAGGCTTTTCAAAATTTTAAATGTTTTCTTAAACGTGTTCAAAATGAAAAGAACACAACCGTCACTTCCATAAGAAGTGATCATGGGGGAGAGTTCGATCACAATCTCTTCGCGGACTTTTGTGACGAACTCGGTATTGAGCACACCTTCTCTGCTCCACGTACACCACAACAAAATGGAGTGGTGGAATGGAAAAATAGGTGTCTCGAAGAGATGGCTAGAACCATGCTCGATGAGGCTAAGATTCCCAAACAATTTTGGGCGGATGCCATGAGTACGGCATGCTACGTTTTAAACAGAGTAGTCATAAGGCCAATACTCATGAAAACTCCCTATGAACTCTATAAGGGAAGAAAACCTAATCTCTCCCATCTTAGAGTATTCGGTTGTAAATGCTTTATTCATAACAACGGAAAAGATAATTTGGGAAAGTTTGATGCCAAATCCGATGAAGGAATTTTTCTTGGTTATTCATCACATAGCAAAGCATATAGAGTATTCAATAATAGAACCGAAACTGTTGAGGAATCCCCTCATATTGTGTTTTCCAAAAATAATGCTCGCTTGGTGGGAAAGGATTCTGGATTTGATCTTGCAGGTATTTTAAACACAATAAGACCTCAAGACAAAGCACAAGAGGAAAATCCAAAGGAAATTCAAGATGAAATCTTGGAACAATCATCGGAGGAAGCGCCACCACTGGAGAAAGAAACGAAACTGCCCAACGCGTGGAGGACAATCAAAGATCATCCTCTCGACAAGGTAATTGGCGACATTGAACAAAAGGTAAGTACTCGAAACAATCTTAAGAACACCTTAGGACATACTGCTTTCGTTTCTCAAATTGAACCCTCAACCATTTCCGAAGCAATTGGGGATGAGCATTGGACCTTGGCAATACAAGAGGAGCTTAACCAATTCAAACGAAATGACGTTTGGGAATTGGTGCCAAGACCCGACAATCATACCATAATTGGTACGAAATGGGTTTTTCGAAATAAATTAGATGAAAATGGTGTAATCACTAGAAACAAAGCTAGGCTTGTAGCAAAAGGTTACAATCAAGAAGAAGGAATTGACTATGAAGAAACGTATGCACCCGTAGCAAGGTTAGAAGCTATTCGTTTATTACTTGCTTTTGCCTCTTCTATGAATTTCAATTTACATCAAATGGATGTAAAGAGTGCTTTTCTAAATGGTTTTATTCAAGAAGAAGTTTATGTTGAACAACCCCCGGGCTTTGAAGATTTTAAATCTCCCGATCATGTTTTCAAACTTAAGAAAGCCCTTTATGGTCTTAAACAAGCTCCCCGAGCTTGGTATGAACGATTGAGCACATTTCTTTTGGACAATGAGTTCATTAGGGGGAAAATTGACACCACACTATTTATTAAGCATAAAAACAATAATATTTTATTAGTTCAAATCTATGTGGATGATATTATTTTTGGTGCTACTAACAATGCTTTGTGCAAGGAATTTTCTGATTTAATGACAAGCGAATTTGAGATGTCTATGATGGGTGAGCTAACCTTCTTCTTGGGGTTGCAAATGAAACAAATGAAAGAAGGAACTTCCATTTGTCAATCTAAATATTGCAAAGAGTTGCTAAACGATTTGAAATGAGCAACACCAAAGCATTGGCCACTCCAATGAGCACATCCGATCATCTTGACAAAGATGAGAAAGGTAAGGAAGTCGACACCAAGAAGTATCGAGGTATGATCGGATCCCTTCTTTATCTTACTGCTAGTAGACCGGACATAATGTTTAGCGTATGTTTTTGCGCTCGATATCAATCATGTCCGAAGAAGTCGCACCTAACTGCGGTTAAGCGGATAATGAAGTATCTTGTTGGTACTATAAATGTGGGACTATGGTATCCCAAAGGTTCTTCATGCCAAACTTGTTGGCTATTCCGACTCCGATTTTGCGGGTTGCAAATTGGACCGCAAGAACACTAGTGGCACTTGCCATTTGCTCGGTAGCTCTCTTGTCTCTTGGTTTAGTAAGAAACAGGTAAGTGTTGCGTTGTCCACAACCGAGGCTGAATATGTAGCCGCGGGGAGTTGTTGTGCTCAAATCCTTTGGATGAAACTACAACTCTCGGACTATGGACTAAGTATCGATCATATCCCTCTTAGATGTGATAATACTAGCGCCATAAGCTTGACGAAGAACCCCGTTCTTCATTCAAGAACAAAATACATTAAAATTAGGCACCACTTTATAAGAGATCACGTTCTCAAAGGTGATGTCGAAATTGAGTTTGTTGAAACCAAATCTCAATTGGCCGACATTTTCACAAAGCCTTTAGAGAAAGAGTCCTTTTTCCGAATTCGTAGTGAACTCGGGATTCTTGACTCCACGTTGATCTAAGTCATGCATTGCATTTTTTTCTTTTCATTACTAACTTGAGCGTCGGAGGCGCCTAATTTTGTTTTGCAGGTATCGCCCCAAAGACAGAGGGAATTATAAAGCACTGGTGCAGAATAATCGATCTCTTTTAAGAATAATCGATTTCTCTTAAGTACATAATCGATTATCAAGTATCAATAATCGATTATGTTGACATTATATTGTCCCTTTTATAATTGCAATATTGGTTAATCATTAAACTAGTTATTTACTTATTTTTAATGTCAAAAGGGGGAAGAATAAGGGCTATGCACTTAATATTTATTGGCATAAATTAAGGGGGAATTCATATGTTGAGGGGGAACTAATTGCATATCTATATACTTGTCTTGGATCGTCATTATGAATTCTCTAATATGCATATCCCGATATTGGTTTGCCATTATCAAAAAGGGAAAAATTGTTGAAACACGTTCTCAATACATACTAAACGTGTGTTCATATTTGTAGGTTTTGATAAATGACAAACGACGCGCAATTGACATATGACGAGGTCCAAGCACAAGCGCGCAATTGACACATAACGAGGTTCAAGCACAAGACGAACAAAGATCATGATCAAGCAAAGAAATAAAGTTATACATGAGTCGTTCTTTAATTGTGATCTTGATCCGACAATTGACTCAAGACTTGGCTTCTCTCATAAAATCATTTTTATCAAATCATGCATATTTAATTTAAAGCAAAATGATTTTCAAACATTTTATTTTAGCCAAAATGATTTTTAAACATGCCTCTCAAATCTGGACAAAGATAATCGATTATGTACTTTATGATAATCGATTATGTTAAGACAATGTACACCAGATTTACAAAGCTGAACAATAATCGATTATGTACCTTATGATAATCGATTATGTTAAGGCAGTGTACATTAGATTTTTCAAAGCTACAAGATAATCGATTATGTACCTTATGATAATCGATTATGTTGAGGCAGTGTCCATCAGATGTTTCAAAGCTACAAGATAATCGATTATGTACCTTATGATAATCGATTATGTTGAGGCAGTGTCTATCAAATTTTACAAGTCTGTAAAATAATCGATTATGTACTTTATGATAATCGATTATGTTAAGACAGTGTAGTCCGAAGTTTTCAAAATATAAAAGATAATCGATTATCCTTATAGCATAATCGATTATGCAAATGACCGTTGCCAAAGAATTTTTAAACTCTGAAAGATAATCGATTATACACAATCTGATAATCGATTATGCTAAGTAAAATCTGCATATGATTTTTTGAACGTTGTCAGGTAATCGATTATATACAATCTGATAATCGATTATGCTAAGTAAAATCTGAATATGATTTTTTGAATGTTGTCTGGTAATCGATTATACGATTTGGATAATCGATTATTCTGCTTAAAATCTGGGAATGATTTTTGAACGATTGGAAAATAATCGATTATGCAAATCAGATAATCGATTATCTTAGCACAAAATCAGCAATTCTTGATTGGCAATTAGGCAACGGTTGTGGGGGTTTTGAACACTATAAATACAATTCAAAATCAGTCTTCTAAGTACAACAACTGATCATATTCTTGCTAAAGCTTGCATACTCTCATATACATCATTTAATATTTTCATAAGTTTTTGAGAGCCAAACTCTTGAGGAAAGTTGTTGTGTTCTTGAGCGTATTTATTTTACTCATATCTACTCTTAAAGAGAGTCTTGTCTTGAGTGCTAAGTGTTTGTATACACTTGAAGGGAAGTGTTAATCCCTTGTGGTTGTAAGAAGGAACGTTTTCATTCCTTCGGTTGAAGTCTTGAAGTGTGGTATCTTCGAGCAAATGTTGTTGAGGCTTGTGTGACTCAAGTTCTCAGTTTGTAACGGTTTGTTAAGCACCCGTAAGCTTAACGAAGTTAGTGGAATCTCGAGAGAGTCTCTCGGGGACTGGACTAGCCACAGGTTGTGGTGAACCAGGATAATTTCGATGCGTTCGTTCCTTATTATTTACTTACAGCACTTATTTCAATCCTGCAATTTTTAATTCCGCAAGTTTATATTGTTGTTTATTATAACGCTATTCACCCCCCCCCCCTCTAGCGTTAAGCGTATATTCTAACACAAGGGACTATTTCAACTAGTTAGATGGCAACTTCCTTCAATGAGAAAAAGATATGACAAATGTAATTTTTTTGTAAGCTGATTGTATAGTTTGTCTTAATGAAAGGAATCTAGGCTCTCCTTTCTTTCATTAGTATAAAGGTAAGGTTCATGTCCCTCTTTATTTTGTACCGTTTTGTTTATATATAGATATGGCAGGGGTCTTGCCTAACCCCCATACCAAAAGCTATAGCCTGAAAGTGATGGATTTAAATTTAAAAAAATCAGTATAACGCAAAACTTTGGAGCATTTCTATTGATGGTAGAGTAATAAAGTGTTGTAGTTATGTTCTTAGGTCTTTTTAAATCCGATAGTAAGATTTCCATGTCTTTTCTTTATTCATGAATTTTTAAGATCAGAACTTGTTGTTCTATATATTTGGGGTGATTAGTTATGTGGGATTAGGGGGTTGGCAAACAATGTATTGCTGAGAGACCGGGGGGGGGGGGGGGGGGGGGGAAAAACCTGAATTCTTAGGATTGGTTACCAATTAAATTTCTATAACTGAGGGATATTAACTTATCAATAAAATGTATATAATTCATAAAATATAAATCAACGTATATAAGTTAAAACATAAACAGTGAGGGTAAATAATTTGATATAGTACATATAGATAAAAATCTCTTTGCCTAATCCAGACCAAATGTAGGGTGATTTGCAAAATAGGACACTTCAGCTGCCACTCTTGACTTTTTGTACATACTTTGCCTATGAGCAGAACTATAAGTTTAACAAGTGTTACCCCTTGTTTGTTTCATACAACACTTTTAACTTTTGGCCTTAATAAAGGTTTGTCCGTAGGCAAGCTGGAGTTAAGAAAACAAGACCATTTATTTTTATGGACATTGACTGTAATTTCTTGTCAAATTATAGATGAGACGATAGAGGCTTGGCCCACGTATAAAGATGTACATAAATTTTTTGTGGCACCCATTTGTCACAATTCTAAAATTGACCCGATCGTGATGGCATCTATTGTGAAAGTAGGCCAGCAGACACAAATCCAAAACCAACAAGAAAAACAATAAGAAGACATTTTAAGCCATTAATTCACTTAAATCCCATAATATAAGTTTAACTAAGCAGTGCGGAAATATAACTCAAGCCCAATATTGGGGTGTCAGCAATCATGAGTAACTACAAACTCATCTAAGAATAAGAAAGGCTAACATGGTCCAAATTAAAATACTAAGACAATCTGAGAAAGATAAGAAAGAAAAGTGTAGGGATGCGAATGCCAAGCAGCTACCTAGACAACTCAGAGACCTATTGGAAGACTGTTCAGCACTCACTACCGCGTCCGAGTCTCCTGGATCTGCACACGAGGTACAAGGAGTAATGTGAGCACGCCAACTAAATAAGTAGTAAAAATAAAAGTAGTTGAGCAGTAAGAAAATAGGTAATTCCACGTCATAGCATTACATCAAAATAATATATGTCCAGAACTATATGGTCAATCAATTAAATCGTAAAAACAACTTAGTTCAGTAAATCCTTTTAAAAACATCTTTCAATTGTTTCGACAAGTGGTAAAACAGTGACTAAATGATAGAAACATAAACAACCCCTCGAGTAAAAATATGTACCATAAACCTCCCTTCAGGAAAATTATCAATAGAACCAGCCTCCCGGGCTACCTCACAATCACTTGTAATCAGCCCCTTGGGCAAAATATCAACAGAACCAGCCCTTTGGGCTACCTTACAATCACTCGTAATCAGCCCCCCAGGAAATATCACATCACTCACACTGGGTACCCGTGCTAACTGGGGGTATTCGGACTCAGGAGGGGCTCCGACAGCCCAAGCGCTACCACAAGCCATCTCGTGGCATAACAAAATAGACCCTCGATCTCTCATATATCAGGAATCAGTACAATTTGTTGCGATACATAGCCCGATCAGATAATATCCTCACAACACAGGCCCTCGGCCTCACTCACTAAAAAACCTCTCAAGCCACTAGAGCAATAGTAAAACATGATGCTCAGCTCAAAATATCATTTAAAGTATCAAAATAGAGTAAATA
The DNA here is from genome assembly GCA_034376525.1 of Nicotiana benthamiana. Taxonomy (NCBI): domain Eukaryota; kingdom Viridiplantae; phylum Streptophyta; class Magnoliopsida; order Solanales; family Solanaceae; genus Nicotiana; species Nicotiana benthamiana. Next base: position 46,582,917 of record CM067326.1, read on the forward strand.
CAAATGAGTTATGAATTCAGTAAAACAGAGCATGACTGAGTACATATATTAAGTCAAAACAATAAGGAATAGCATTAAAAAGCCTCTAAGGGTCTAAACAGTCGACACGAGGCCCAAATACGTCAATCAACCCCAAACATAGTAGTATTTTTCCAAACGCAATAATATAAACCAATTTTCAATCAAATACGTGACATACCAGTCATACGGGATCGGCTAAGTCATAATCCTCAATGGTGCACGAGCCCGCGCTCGTCATCTAGCATATGTGTCACCTCAAAGTAGTGAAACGATGATAATTTCAGGGTTTTATATCCTTAGGACGACATTTACAATCATTACTTACCTCAATCCGGTTCAAACTCTAGCCCGCAATATCTTTGCCTCTCGACTCGGCCTCCGAATGCTCCAAACCTAACCAAAATCAGTATCATACTATTAATACACGCTAAAGGAATAAAGCCCAAGCGAAAATAATTAAAATAACTCAAAATCCCAAAATTGTCCAAACTTGACCCCAAGGCCCACATCTCAAAATTCGATAAAAATCATATCACAAAAATCTTCATCCTCTCACGAGTCCATACATACAAAGAACATGAAAATTGGACCTCAAAAGGCCCCTCAAAACCCCAATTTAAACTCTCTAATTCCAAGCCCTAATTCCCCAATTTAGTCCTTAAATCCCACAAATTTCATGTCTAATTAGTTAGCAATTATCATAGAATTGAGTATTGAGTTCAAAAACCTTACCTCCACATGTTTCCCTTCGAATCCCTCTTCAATCCCTCTCAAAAATCTTCAAAACTGTTCAAAAATTTTGAGAAATGGGCTAAAATTCGCGAAAATGGGGTTTTATGCATTCTACCCAAGTATTATTTTCCTGTTTCCAAATGCCGTAGCTCCCTTGCATTTGTGAAACACAAGTTGCCTCAGACCAATGTTCCCTTCTTTGCGAATGTGAGGGCTTACCCGCGAACGTGAAGACCAAACCGCCGACCCTGCGTGAACGTGAAATGCTCCTCGAGTACGCATAGCTTTAGCTCATAAACCTTTGTGAATGCAGGACCTACATCGCAAACGCAAAGAACAAACCAGCTGCCTCGCTCAACAACCCTTCGTGAATGCAAAGAAGGATTCTCTGCAACAAAAACACAAACAATTTTGCCAACTTTTCAAGTCCTAAAATGATCCGTTAACCACCCGAAACTCACCCGAGGCCCTCAGAACCTCAACCAAACATGCCAACACATCCCATAACATCATTCAAACTTGCTCCAACTTTTGGAATGCTCCTAACAACCTCAAAACATCAAATCACCATCAGATTCAAGCCTAAGGATTTTGAATCTTTCGAATTTAGCAAATGATCAAAAAGTCTATCAAATCCCACCCGAAGGACCTGAAATTTTTCACACAACGTCACAAATGACACAACAAACCTACTCCAATCTCTAGAATTTCATTTCGACCCCGATATCAAAATTTCTAATTTTACCAATTCAAGCCAAAATCTACCATGGACCTCCAAAATAGATTCTGATCACGCTCCTAAGCCCCAAAAACCTAACAAAGTTATCCGATCCATCAGAATTCACATCGGAGACCTTTTTCATATAAGTCAACATCCGGTTGACTTTTCCAACTTAAGCTTACTCAAAAGGGACTAAGTGTCTCATACCTCTCCAAAACCATTTCGAACCCGAAGCTACAAACCCGATACCACATGATATAGTTGAACAAGACGTAAAAAAGTAGAAATAGGGGAAATAAAGTGGTAACTCATGAAATGACCGACCGGGTCGTTTTTTCCTCCCCCTCTTAAACAAATGTTCATCCTTGAACGAGTCAAAAAGCATACCTGAAGCCTCAAGTAGGTGAGAATATCTACTCTGTATCTCTTGCTCGATCTCCCAGATAGCCTCCGCCACGGGCCAACCTCTCCACTGCACTTTCGTTGAGATATATCCTTTGATTTCAACTTTCGAACCTGACGATTCAAAACAGCCACAAGCTCCACATCATAAGCCAAATCACCATCTAAGTGAACAATGGTAAAATCAAAACATGAGATGGATCACCAATATGCTTCTAGAGCATAGAAACATGACATATCGGATGCATACTTGACAATCTGGATGGCAAAGCAAGCTTATAAGCCACGTACCCAATCGCCCGAACCACCTCGAAAGGCCCAATGAACCGAAGACTCAATTTACCTTACTTCTAAAGTCTCATAATACCCTTCATGGGGTGAAACCCTCAGTAGAACCTTCTCCTCAACCATGTAAGACACATCACGGACTTTGCTGCCTACATAACTCTTTTGTCTTGCATGCGCTGTACAAAGCCATTCCTGAATCACCTTCACCTTGTCCAAAGCATCCTACACCAAGTTTGTACCCAAAAGCCTAGCCTCACATCGCTCAAACCAACCAACTAGAGATCTCCACCATCTCACATATAAAGCCTCATATGGAGCCATCTAAATACTCGATTGATAACTATTGTTATAAGAAAACTCTGCAAGCGGTAGAAACTGATTCCATGAACCACCAAAACCAATGACATAAGCATGCAAAATGTCCTCCAATATCTGAATATCACTCGGACTTCCCGTCGATCTGAGGGTAAAAAGCTGTGCTCAACTTAACCTGAGTACCCAACTCTCGCCGCACGACCCTCCAAATATGAACTGAGTACCTCTATCTAAAATGATGGAAACTAGAACCCCATGCAAGAGAACAATCTCTCGGATATAAATATGCGCTAACCGCTCTGAAGAATAGGTTGTACAAACATGAATGAAGTGCACTTGGTCAGCCGATCCACAACCACTCAAATAGCATCGAACTTCTTCAAAGTATGTGGGAGTCCAAATACAAAGTCCATGGTGATCCTCTCCCACTTCCACTCTGGAATATCTATCTAGTGTAGCAAGCCACCTGGTCTCCGATGCTCATATTTCACGTGCTGATAATTGAGACACTGAGATACAAATCCCACAATATCCTTTTTCATTCACCTTCTCCAATAATGATTTCTTAGATACTGATACATCTTTGCGTCACCCTGATGGATGGAATACCAAGAGCTATGGCCCTCATCCAAAATAAACTCCCAAAACCCGTCTACATTGGGCACACATATCCGGCCATGCATCCTAAAGACCCCATAATCACTAATAGTCATATCTCAAGCATCATCGTGATGACCTCTTTCCTTAAGGACAAGCAAATAAGGATCATCATACTGGCGCTCTCTGATGCGATCAAACAAGGAAGACCGAGAAACCGCACAATCTAAGACTCCATTAGGATCCTAAATAATCAACCTCCGAAATAGATTGTCCAAGGATTGAACATCAACTACAATAGGTCTCTCCCCAATAGGTATATACACCAAACTACCCATACTCACCGCCTTCCTATTCAAGGCATAGACCACTATATTGGCCTTCCTCGGATGATACAAGATAGTGATATCATAGTCCTTAGTAGCTCCAACCATTTCCTCTACCTCAAATTGATTTCCTTCTATTTAAAGAAGTGCAGGATTCAATGATGATCAGTAAACACTTGATAAGACACACCATACAAGTACTGCCTCCAAATCTTAAATGCGTGAACAATGGCGGCAAACTCTAGTGTAACGACCCCACCTTTTATTTTGAGATTTTGCCCTTTTCTCGCCAGATCTAACACAGGACTAGCCTTGTGTGATGTATTATGACTGATGTAACTCATCGGTTTTGGTTTTAGGGTAATCAGAATGAATATGGAAGAACACTTCTCAGTTTGAAGCTTAAAATTTGATAGGTTTGACCAAGTTTTTGACTTGTTGTCATATGATCTTGGATTGGAAATCTTATGATTTGGTTAGCTCCATTAGGTGATTTGGGACTTAGGAGCATGATCGAAATATGTTTTGGAGGTCTATAGTAGATTTATGCTAGAATTGATGAAATAAAAACGTTAGCATTTTCCGATTGATAGATGAAATTTTGATATATGGGTCGAACGGAATTTTGCGAGTTGTACTGGGTTCGCTGTATCACTTGGGATGTATGTGCAAAATTTCAGGTCATTAGAACGTATTTGATAGTCTTTTTTATCAAAAGAAAAATTCAAAAGATTTTTAGAACCTTAGGCTTGAATCCGATGTTATTTGGTTGATTCGATGTTGTTTGAGGTGTTTTAAAGATTGGAATAAGTTTGGATAGCAGTATATGACTTTTTCGTGCTTTGGGTTGAGGTTCTGGGGGCCTCGGGGTGATGTCTCGTGGTTAACGGGTGATTTTGAGTTGGGATTCACAGCTGAAGTTTTTCTATTACTATCATAACCGCACCTGCGGCTAGGGGATCGCAGGTGCAGACTTAAAGAAGCGGGCATGGAGGCGCAGATGCTGGCTCAGGCAAAGCGAGAAAAGGCACAGATATGGGAGATGATCCGCATATGCGGGACCGCAGATGCGGAGCCTGGTTCCCAGGTACAGAAATGGGACTTAAGTGAGTAACTGCATAAACAGTGCTTTGATCATAGAAGCGGTAGTGTAGATGTGACCATTTTACCGGAGGTACATTTTTGCTAGGTCAGATAGTATAAAAGAAATCAGACTTCGTGATTTCTGGAAATTTTTTTTCAATAATTATTCGGGTTGAATCTTTTGGGAGCAATTTCAAGGGAGATTTTCATAGAGATTTATTTAGGTAAGATACTTGGTTCCTAAATGCGTTATTATGGTGATTTTTACCATTGTTAGCATGAAATTTAAGGGAAAATCAGTGGTAAATTTGGGGGTTAGGGCTTGGTTTATTGGAGAGCTTTGAGTGGTGATTTGAGCGGCCATTTGAAGTCCGATTTTTTTACTTGGGGTATGTATGAACTCGTAGCGGAATAAGGTAACTATTGGTGTAAAATTTGTTGAATTCCGAGACGTTGGTCCGAGGGCCGGATTTGGTCAATTTCGGGATTCTTGATGTAACTTCTTTATTTTTTTCGAGTGGGATTTGTTCCCTTAGCATATTTTGATGGTATAAATATGTTTTTTGATAGATTTGGAGCATCCAGAGGCTGAATCAAGAGGCAAAGGCATCACGAGCTGGAGTTTAGATCGATTGAAGGTAAGTAATGATTGAAACATTTGTCCTTAGTGTACGAAAACCTAGATTTCACATCGTTGTGCTACGTTAGGTGACGCACATGCTTGATGACGAGCGTGGAGTCGTGCAGCATTGGGGACTGTGACTTAGTCCATCTCGTATGAGTGTTTAACCATATTTTTGATTGAAAACTATTTTCTATTATCGTGTTTTGGGCTGTATGCCATATTTATGCCTCATGCCAACTATTTTGGACCCTTGGAGGATTTTTTCTACTATTTCTTGCTGTTTTAAATTCATATTTTTACTCAGTCATGCTGTATTTTGTTTTCATAACTCGGCCATATTTTCTCTGTTTTGACACCTTAAATGATATTTTGGGTTAAGCATCATATTTTACTATGCTCGAGTAGCTTTTAAAGCTGCACACTGCAGCGACATTATGCGAAGGCCTGAGTATTATGCCATGAGGTGGCTTGATATGAGGCCAAGAGACTATTTGATTATGACACAAAGGACTTATTTTTGCGCTTGGTTCATAAAGGGCCCCTCCCGGAGTTTGTACACCACCAATAAGCGTGGGTACCTAGTGTGAGTGATATGATATAGCCCGAAGGGCTATTATTGATTCATATTTTTGCCTGGGGGACGATTCCTGATTCATATTATTCCCAAACATGCTAATTACGAGTGATTGTGAGGTAGCCCAAGGGGCTGGTTATGTTGACGTTATACCCGATGGGTGGTTTATGATTACATTGTTTGCTTGATGGGCTGTTTATGTTTTTTATCATTTATATTCACTGTTTTTATCACTCGTTTGAAACCATTGAATGTTGTTTCAAAAGATTTTTTCTTAAACTAAGCTTGACTTATGAAGTAAATAATTTGTGTACTGCTTTGGCAAAGATCTACATTTGTTGTAGTGTTATGACGTGGTTTATGTGTTTTCTTATTGCTTAGCTTTCATTGACTTCATTACTTACTGATTTGGGATACTGAATATACTCCGTACACCTTGTATGTAGATCCAGGTAGTTCTGAACCTAGTAGCGGGTTTTGATTGCTTAGCGGCAGAGTTATTGGAGTTAGCAAGGTATTTGTCCGACGTTCGTAGCACTACTTTTCTCCCTCTTTTTTCCTTAGACCATATTTAGTAAATTTTTAGACTCTTTGTTGTATTCAGACCATAGTAGATGCTCGTGACTTGTGAAACCCCAATATTGCGCTTGTGTATTTATTCCACACTATTTATTTAGACTTACATCATGAGATATCTAATTAATTAAAGGCTTAAAAGTGATGTTTTGATTAATTGGTTAAATTTGGGAGTTGTGTCGACTGGCCTAGTTTCACAAGAGGCACCATCACGAACGGGTCGGTTTTAGGGTCGTGTCAAGTTGGTATCAGAAGCTTGGTTACATAGGTCTCACGAGTCATGAACAGGTTTAGTAGAGTCTCACGGATCAGTATAGAGACATCTGTACTTATCCTCGGGAGGATGTAGAACCTTTGGGAAAAATTTCCCATTCTTGAATACTTATCGTGCATCCTTGATTGAACTTGAAATGTAAATCTTCGAATTCCTTCCATGAATTCGTATGAGTGTATGAGCGCTTGGCATCGGTTGTGCATAGACGACTTGTGATTTCTCAATCAAGGGGCGAGGTGTGATTTTGTGTTGATGTTGAGCTAGTCTAGAGGACTTGAGGCCGGATTTTACCTATAGCTTGAGCCATGAGTTGTTGATTGCGAGAGCGCGTGTTTCTGGATCTATATTTTCGATTGTGTCCTTATTAAAGAAAGTGATGAATGGATAGTTACATGATGAGTGTGATGTGACTACAAGATGTGTTCATATGAATTGAATGAGACGGAAGGGTCTATTTTCGGGCAGCAAGAACTATCATGTGCTTGATTTCCATCGTGATTTGATGTATATCCTCGAGTTGTAGGTGTGATGAAGGATCTTTTCATGTTGCCTGGTTGGGAAGTGAAGTAAATTTTATGTTGTGATATGATTCCAGACTCAGGAAGATTAAACGACTGCATATTGTTGATGATATTGGAAGGGTATAAATAGATGCTAATTTGAGGCAAAGTCGGTGGATTATCTCCTGTGGGGTGTTCTGAAGTTTGTGTGATCCTTATGTTGTTGTTGGAAGGTCCCCTTTACAATGATGTATATGTGTTGCAATTTAAATTTGTGTCGCTTAAGTGAGTGGGCTTGACTGTTACAAGGGTAAACGTGAGATTTACGAAAGATTTTAAGTACTATATAGGCTGTGTTGGACGAGCTTATGAAGGATTGAGTTTAATCTCACTATGGTACTGTGACAGTAATAGAGTATATGAGTTATTGTGTGTGTTGATCTATAGGTTCGAGCCAAGTGGGGGAGTCTACTATTGATTAGCTGATTGCATGGTTATGTGCTTTGGTAATCCCAGTTTGAGGCGTATTTGTGAACCAATTATGGCTTACAGAGATTGAGATCGAGGATGGCTCGAGTAAATGAAATTTAAATAAAAGTGATGTTATGCTTTATGGCTGTATGAGAATTATGGAGTGACTTGGGTGGTTATTGGTAAATGATGTACGGTGCATAGAAAAGGAAGTTGCTTGATTGAATTAAGGTGAGGCTACATTCTGCAGTGTCAGAGTGCTAATGGAGCATTGGTCGTCCGGTCCCTTTGATCGGTCTAATTGCGATTTAAGTAGAGTGAATGACTATCGAGAATAGTTATAATGGGTTCAAGATTTTACATGTAATAATTGGAGATTTTCAAGTTGCATATTAGCTAGAAACTGAGGTTTGCATTGGAGTGTCAAGGTTCGTGATATTTCTATATCATAATAGGATTCTATATATCAGTATCAGAAAGGTGAAGGTAATGGCTTTGCGTTCGCCAGGAGTCACTTCAGGGTAGATATTTTGAATGTGGTGCAGTTGGGAATATTTGAGAGAGTAGTGAATTGTTTATGAGTTTTAGATTAGTGTGGTCTTATGCTAAAGTTCACGGGGCAAGTTTTAGATAAGGATAGTGGTGTACTAGTAAGGAAATGTATCAATTTAAAGGTAATTCGGAAGGAACTCAGAGAATTAGGACAACTTGGTAGAAAGCTGGATCAACGTGGTAATGGATATGATCGGTTCTTGGGTGCTTATAAAGCGGTGGGTTTCTACAGGTGTTTTGCAACAACGGTCTTAGGTTTTGATGGCTTGCGTATCTTGGTTCAGTTAAAGGAATTCAGTACAAATGGTTTAGTTTGTGCAAAAGAGATTCGAAGGGTTTTTGATAATTTACACCATGATTAGAGATGTATAATTTTTGTTGACATGATGAGCATGGGATGTTTAGTAATTTTCTCCTAGATGGGATCAAATAAAAAGTTCTTAACTAGCTGGATACATGGTTGGTCGTGACTCGGAAGGGATTATGAAGATCTCATATGATGACAAGGTATATGCGGTATATTGTGTAGGGTTGAGATTGGCATGTATAAGGTCATACTTTAGTTTTGAAAGAAAGGTCATAATTTCTTAGATAGCACGGCAGTTTCGGATGACTAGGCAAATGATATTACTAAATGGTGTGTCTTGATAAGGGTATACACCTCAGAAAAAGGGCAACTTGATTAAGTTAATAATACATCATATGTATTGCAGCACTCTCTTGTTTGATCGACTCCTGATATTCAAATTTTCTTGGTGGCACTGAAGAATTATGGGAGTACCTCTCGTGAGATGATGGGGTATTAAAGGTATGTTATATATTAGGACGGTGGAGTTGGGATTAGAAATGGTGATTCGCGTGCTGTATAGATTTGGAGACCGGGAGTTCTCACAAAATAGGTTAGGTCGTGGTTGTGGACCATGTATATCGGTCTTGTATGGTAACTATTGGAGGTTTGGAGACCTAAGTGGATCCTGGTTGTGAACACGTGATTTTTGCCCTACACGAAAATAACTCGTAAAAATAGACCGAAATAATTTTAATTATTTTTTAGGTGTTTTTCTTTATTTAGTTGCATTTCATGCATTTTTAATATTTTTTAAAAAAACATAGAAAAACATAAAAATGTCATTTTAATTTATACCACCTTAGGTTCAATTTGCATTTAGTAATTAATTACATTGAATTAATTGTGTTTAGAAAAAAAAAGAATCATAAAAATGGTTAATATTGAACTTTTAATTTTACTCATTGAATTTCGGTAGTTTTTTATTTAATTTGGTTTTAATTAGTTGCAATAAGTATTAGTTCTATTAATTAGTTTAATTTGAAAATAATTTTTTTTACTAAGAATTAATTTAGGTGTTATTTTTAGTTTAATTTAAAAGAAATTAGAAAAATATGAAAACAAAACAGGTGAATAATATTTTTGGACTGATCTCTACTGCTATTTTTAAGCGCAATGCAATTTTTTTTTTAAAACCCAACCCAAGTTAATCCCTACCCAACCCTAAACTGGGTCGACCCAACCCAAATCAATTTCCTAACACAAAAGCCTATACACACAATACACGATAGTGGTATAAGAGAAGGGCTATGCAACTGGGGCTTCCTCTTCACAAAAAACACACGCCTATACGGACAATACGTACAGGCCTGGAAAAGCTGCGCAACACTCAGCTCTCTTCTTCTCCGACGAAGAAAAGAAAGAGACGAACAGACCCATTTTCGATCCTCACCACCCTTTCCCCTCTCCTTCCTCATCTTGTTCAATGATAGCGCTTTCAGATCTGGAAATTTCGAATAAACGACGGGTTTTCAATTGATTGGTTGGGTGATAGTTGGTTGTCGAATCAGGGACTGCTTTGGTGGGTTGTCTTTGCTCATGTTGCAAGAGCTCGTCTTGTTTGGTGGTGGTCTGAGTTTGTTCTGTTCCGGCTTCTTAAACTAGGGATTGTATTCAAAGATGGTGTAATTAAAAGGAAAATACAATCTGCGAAATTTGTTTACAGGTTTGAATTTTGTTTCTTCTTTAATTTATTTCGATTCCAAGAAATCAAATTAACGACACTGATGTTTTTTTTATGAGCAATTTGCCGTTGGTTGGGTCATTGTTATACACTTCACGTAGAATGTAATAAATAATTATGTCGTAGTTCTTTTTTTTTTCTTCCGTTTTTGTCTAATAATTATGTGATGTTTCATTTAGTTGTTTCAATTTTCATGCATCCCGCAAAGTTAATAACGCGTTAGTTGTTTTAGGCGCGTTCTTTAATAATTTTACATCCTTAAACTCTGGTGCGCTTTTCATGTGACCCAAATTCAAATCCTAAAATGTCGAATAAAAATATGATTTGGATTGCGGGTATATTTCATGTGACGCGATCCAAAGACACATTTTAGACGACATTCAATTTTCCTTAAAAATTAATTAAAAGCGATAAATAATTTAAAATTGCACCATAGGTTTGAGACATGTATTAAAATCAGATAATTTAAGCCAAATATAACAGTTGAGCGACCGTGCTAGAACCACGGAACTCGGGAATGCCTAACACCTTCTCTCGAGTTAACAGAATTTCTTACTCGGATTTCTGGTTTGCGCACTGTTAGACAGAGTCATTATTTCCTCGATTCGGGATTCTAAACGGTGGCTTGGGACACCGTAAATCTCCCAAGTGGAGACTCTGAAATTGTTTTAAATAATTGAATCATGTTTTGATTGTCCTTTAATTGAATAAACTCATTTATCTACGCCCTTCGCGGGGTTGTAGTGTAAAAGGAGGTGTGACTGCGCTGGCGACTCTGCTACGGATCGAACCCAGAATCTTTGTTTCAGGGTTCAAGAAGTCGAGCTTAGAATAATTGTTGTATTTGGCTTTGTTTATTATCTGATTTTGCATGTTGGCTTAATGTGCAAAATGATGCTTTTACCGTTTTGATATTATCTGAACTGTACATATAAACTGCTACGAAACCCTTCTCTTCTCACCTTCGGGGATGTGCTTACTGGTTTGGGCTCCCTATTCTATTAGTGTCATACCCTAAAGTAAGAAAGAGGCCGGACAAGTTACTAAGCCAGATGGCCTTTTGGTTCCCGATACGTAGCCCCCTCCTCGACTTGAGTTGTCCGCTCGAGTACACAGTCTAGAATATATACCAAGGTTTTGAACCTAGAATAACTCAGCCTCATGCTGGATCCCTAGTATGAACGCTTATTTGCATCATGCATTTGACTTAGCGGTCTCAACACAGGGCTTGGGTCCGTCCAGGACAGGTGTACCCAATTTAAAAGACCATCCTGATGCATTTTATATGCCACATATTGCATTTTTTAAAGGGTGAAAGGGTCATTTGGCAGACCATTGATAGCCGAGGGTAAAACAAAATGAGAAAAAACGAAAAACAATGAAAAAAAGAGATGGCGATGTCTGGAAATAGAGCAAGCAAGGTGTAGTTACATTTTTGTCACGTTTTTATTTAAAAACAAAAAGAAGATACATGAAAATTCAAAAAAATATCTTACTCTTTTTCATCATTACTTGAAAATCAAAAGAAGAAAAAATACAAAAATACAAAAATAGTTTACGTATTTCATCATTTTTCAAAAGAGATAAAAGAATTTATGTTCTTTAAAAATGAGTTGTTTTTTTATTATTCTTGCCCGTATCCATATTGCCCGAACTACGCAAACTTGATTCTCGTCTTTTGGGACGTGATATGTAGGCAACCCACATAGGGTCCGGTCTTCCTACTAAATCTTAGGCCCTTGGCTTTACGGGGTCATAGCCAGATTTTGCACTTCTAGCCCATGTTAGCCACATAGGCTAGTTTTAGAATTCAGAAGTTATTCGTTTGGAAATTGTGTGAATTGAGTTGTGTCAATGGACTCTACTATTCAAGTTGAAATTCTCTTGTCAAACTTTTTTTATGTTGGTGAAAGTTCTGTTGAGATCAGTCTTTGTTTGTTGGAACATTGTTTTGCGATTTTAATTCAATCTATGAGTTGCACTTTTGTGAAGTTTTTAGAGTAAATTGATAGTTGAAATTCTCCTAGTTTGAATTTGTTACCGCTGATTTCTAATAGTTGTTATTATTGTTGAGTTTAATAGATGGGACTCGGTTGGACTAAAGATTGAGCAGCTTAAATTGTGATTTGGTTGAGCATACAGTAAGCTCAATCTGCCGAAAATTGGTGTCTGTTGAGATTGTGCTCGAGTTTAGCAGTGATAGCTTGAAAGCTGGTTTTTACTTCTAAAATGTTCTCCTTGATGAATTGAGTGCTCTTGTTACATAAACTATTGTCCAGTTGGTTAGAATCTGCTGACAGAAGTTGCATGTTAACTGGAAAATAATTTGTTGCTTGTTTTCTGTTGCTCAAAAGAATTTCATACTTGTTGTCCATAGCCCTGCATTGTTCATTTGTTGCTCAACAATGGAGATTTCCACATTTCTTTAATTGATTGTTGTTACTATAGTTTTTCTTAACAGTTGAGGGAATTTTGCGAAAGTTTTAGCTTCCGGTAACTCACTTGCGTTGCATCAGTTTGTATGCCAATAATACATTATTGAAATTCAAGTTTTGAGTTATTTTCTTTTAAAAGATGATCTCGCACTATTTAGATGTACTTTATGGTTATTCTGACTCAATATTGCTGTGATTCTAATGCTTTGTTTCTACAGTTGAGGTCGTCATTATGGGCTGAAAATTTCTGTGCCTACTGCTGCTGAATTTAGTGCTCAAGGTGTTGCTGAAGTTTTGAGTTTTGAGAAGCAACTAAATAGCGAACCTGCCAGCTTGTTTGAATCTTAGAATTTTGTATTTAAATGAATTTTTTTAATGTAATACAAGTTTCCTAAGCATTATATGTATTTTTCTACGACATTTTGTAAACTTGAAACTAGGTTGGACATTAGAACTTGTTTGAAGAATTTTGAACTCAAATATGGATTGTTATTTGAAGGTTGTTGAAATAACATTGAAAATTTGCACTTTTTGCACCAGTTGTCTAGTGAGTGCAAGCTGATTTTTTTGTGCACAGTTGCATTCTGTTGATTATAAATATTTTGGTGATTCAGTTAGCAGGGAATTACAAGCTGAAAAATATTTCTTAAAGTTGCTTTGTTTGTTGCTGCTAGTAGTGTGGTGTTAGTTGGTCCAGCAGGCTATAAACGTAAATCTGTAGAGTTGTCTGTAGAACAATTGTTTGGTTAGTTCTAAGTTTTAATTACATTTTGAGTTTGATCCTGCACAGTTGCTGAGTTTCAATTAACAGTCAAATTACAACTGTGCTATTTAGCATGTAAATATATTTATTAAGTTTAATCTCGATTTTTTAGCCTTTATTTCACTTTGTAGTTTGTTTATTTAACAAAGTTTTTCTTAAAAAATTAATTACAAAAGAGTTACATTTTTTTTAGAGTATTAACTTTATTTTCATGTACAAAGAAAGTAGAGTTTCCAAAACTATAGTCTTATCTAGTATAGTAATTTTTTTTAGTGGAAGGCTTTAGGAAATACGTAGTAATAGTAGTAGTTAATTTTTTTTAAATAAGTTACTATATTTTTCTGTCTGATTTTTGCTATTTTAATTTAGTAGTATTTAATTTTTAGTTTTTTTACTTTGGATTGTCCTTCAATTGCCGAGTTCCAATTAGCAGTCAAATTACAACCGTGCTAATTAGCATGTAAATATATTTATTAAGTTTAATCTCGATATTTTAGTCTTTGTTTCACTTTGTAGTTGGTTTATTTAACAAATTAAAAATTAATTACAAAAGAGTTACATTTTTTTTAGTATTAACTTTATTTTCATGTACAAAGAAAGTAGAGTTTCCAAAAATATAGTCTTATCTAGTATAATAATTTTTTTAATGGTAGGCTTTAGGAAATACGTAGTAATAGTAGTTGCTAGTTTTTTTTTAAATAAGTTACTATATTTTTCTGTCTGATTTTTGCTATTTTAATTTAGTAGTATTAATTTTTAGTTTAGTTACTTTGGATTGTCCTTAAAACAAATTAAAAATTGATGAAAACGAAGAAGAGAAAGCAGAAAGTAAGGAATGAAAAGAAAAAGATTTTTTTTGGGGATTACTATTTTTTAGGTGATTTGTTGTGGTTTGCAAATGTTTATGGAAATTACTTGAAGTGCATTGAGGTTGCAACTCTGTCAGTTATTGTGAGACTGTCCAGAATTGCAGAATTGACCAGTTTTGCATATGCGATAATCTTTTGCATATGATTTAGCCGTCAGGTAGTAGCTTATCTTTAAAAAAAAGAGGTCAAGAGTTGGATATGGTTGGATTTGTATCTTTGCTGCTTAGTATCAGATGGTTTTGGTGGTATTGAAATAGTTTCAAGTTGATTTTCAAAAAAAAAAAAAAAGCAAAATGTTTTTGTGTTTCTTAGAGCTTTCATGGTTTAAGTTGTATAAAAATAAACAAAATATGAGTTAGTTTATTCGCTCCATTTTCGATCTTCTAGAACTACGTAAAGATCTGATTCATGCGGGGTCAAATACGTAGAAAACCTACATAGGGTTCGATCGAATTATTTTATTTTATAAAAAAAAGAGACAAAGATAAAAAAAATTAAAAAAAGAAAAAGAAAAATGATGTAACTATGGGACGTGAAAAGAAAAAAGTGATAAATAAAAAAAAAGAAGGAAAATGATCAAGCAAGTGCAGAAAAGTAAAGAAAGAGAGAGGTTGAAATGAACAAATTGGGGTGATGTCATATGACCTTCATACCCTCGAAGCCATGTTAGAGCTGGTAACTGTGACTAGGTGCATTGAACGCAACGTGATATTTTAGATGTTTAATGCCCTAACACTAATATAATGGCTTCATTTGTTATACTTATAGTAGAAGGGTAATTAGTTTTTGGTTTTTACGTAGTAACTCTCATCTACAACACAAAGTCAAAGGTAATGGCGGACAACGATAGAACTCAGTTGGTCGATACCGGGGTCCGAAAGGAGTTGGTTGACCAGGACAATAGGTTGATTGAAGAGGTAAAAATGCTGAGATAACACATGGCAGAAATGTATCAGGCTTGGATGACTGGTAAAGCACCACCCCCTCCACCACCTAGCTTCCTACATGATACCCTTCTCCAAACTCCGTTCATGGATCCAAATGATCCTCCATACTCTCCAGATGCCCCTGCTTATTACAGTTTTCCCAACCACCCTAGTAACTCCTGCACTCATCCTCCAACTATCTTTTCCCAAAAGCGCCCTCCTGTAACATCCATTCTCCCCAATAATGAATACCTACTCGAAGCTCATGATATCCAATACTATCCCGCAGAGGTGGACCAAAGGTTCCTAACTCGTACAAGTAGAGTTTGTAGGATGAGCCTCATGTTGAGAATGAAAAGTTCACAGGAAAAGAAGGGGCGAATGGAATACCCCAAAGTCTGGTAAGTATAACACAATCCTTGAAAAATAAGCAAGGAATGCGTGACCAGGGTAATATGGCTTGCGAAGAACTGTTTGTATCCCCTGACGTTTTCCTACCCGCAGGGTTCAAAGTGCCAAAATGTAACTTGTACAATGGGTGTGGAGATCCGGTAGCCCACTTGAGGGTTTACTGCAGTGAAATGAGAGGCGTTTGAGAGAAATATGACCTATTGACAGCATATTTCAGCAAGAGCCTGACTGGGGCAGCTTTGGACTGATATACTCGTCAAGATATCGGTAAATGGCCTACATTGGTGACATGGCTCAAGATTTTGTTTGATACTTTCAATGCAAATCCAGCGTTACCCCAGACCGCGCTTCCTTATATAAAATGAAAAGAAGTCGCGGGAAAGCTTTAGGAAGTTTGGGCTTAGATGGAGGGAGCAAGCTGCTCGATTCAATACCCTGATTGGTGAAGAAGAAATGGTTGAGCTTTTCTTACAAGCTCAGGAACTCGCCTACTTCAGTCATTTGATCCCGACTTTGGGAAAACCTTTCAATGATGTGTTATAAATGGGAGAGCAAGTAGAAGAGGGAATCAAGTCAGGCAAAATCATGAGTGGTTCGAAAGACATTCAGAACACCCAAGTAAGCTTCGGCGGAATAAAGAGAAATGGAAAGGATGATCAACATTTTCAGTATCGACATCATCCTCGTGGATATCCTTGTATACCAGATTATCCTCCCCAACGGTGCTTCTCCCCACATAACTCAAAAAATCGTACATTACTTTCCCCATACCTAGATCCACAAAATGCTTATCCACCCCCACAAGCATACTGAAAACCTCCTGGATTAGGTTTTCAGCCCAGCCAGGCATGTAAGAATGAGAGGCTACTGAAAAAAGAAAAGGCTTTCACCTCTATCGGAGTATCATATGCCAGTTTGTTCCAAAGGTTGAAGCAAGTTGACATGTTGAAGCCGATTCAGATAAAAACGCCAAACCTTTGTCAAAAAAATTTGATGTTTCTCAAAGGAGCACGTATTGCTCAGAGTCCCCGGGGAATGACACATAGAAGTGCTGGAGTCTAAAGAAAGCAATTCAGAAGCTTATTGATACAAGTGACATTGTCGTTCAAAATCCTGATGCAAACAGACACTAGCCAAAGTCCATCGCTTGTGCACAATGAGATGCCCCTGTTGGAATGTGACAATTCTTTTGGGAGCCTTGGAGGCACGAGTGCTGCTAAGCTTTCAGCGCTATCAAAGGTTGATTTCATAACGATCCAGCGAAAGGAACCCAAAAGCAATCTGTTAAGAACAATATGACGAAGGTTTGTGAAGTGCCTAGCGTTATTGATGTGGAACCCAGTGGCTAATATGTTGTGATGGGTAATTTGGAAAATGCTCAATTTCTTGGTCAGCCAGAGAGGAGTTTTGGTGGTTTATTTTGTTGTCTTTTCTGTTGTCCGGGTTATTTTCATGGGTGTAATCCGGATATTGTCTTGTGATTCAAACCCTTATATCCTTTAATTTTTCCTAGTTTTGTATAGTGTCGTCTAGGTTTGTTCCAGGGTTTTAACCCCAGTCTTTTTACTTGTTTCGTTGTCCAAGCTCTTTCACCATCTATTTAATGCAATTTTCTACTTTCCATTATTTCTAGTCATTTGGTTTAGTTTTCTTTTCTTTTTACAATTCTTTCCCTGTTGGCTTTAATGACATGACATGCAGGCATAACCCCAAGCCTGATCTTAAAAGATTACTCATAAGGCAATAGAGACACTTGAGGGAAATAAGAATTGATTTGAACCCTTTGAGATCTTTTGAAGCCCGAACCACGGGCAGATAGAACATGAAGAAATCCTAAAAACAAGATGAGCAAACTGGCATGGACCATTTGTTATAGCTGGAGTGTTGTCCAATGGTGCATTATATTTGACAGATGAAGAAAGAAAATGTGTGGAGATGGCTATCAATTTGGATGCTGTCAAAAGATATTATGTATGATTTTCTTTTAAATCATTATCTATACTCGACACTTGTTTGGACATGGCATATTTTTGAAATTGGAATGACAAAGGCATTTTATTCTGCCATCTAAATACTTTATCCTTTGCCATCCCTTTTGAGCTTTAATTATTTTTTTTCATACCCCTCTTTCAGAATCAGTAACAAAAGTCTGAAATGCAAGGATGAGAATGCAGTAAAAGGAAAGAATGAAAAAAGGGAAAAAGATAAAAAAAATAAAAAGATATAAAAGAAAAACAAGAAAATAAAGGGGAAAAGAGAAAAGAGAAAAGAAAGAAAGAAAAAAACACAAATCAAAACAAAGAAAAAAAAAAGAAAAACAAAAAGAAAGGGAAAAGAAAAACAACAACAAAATAAGGAATTGGTATGAACTACGTTTGACCTGATTCCTTTTAAGGATACGTAGATAGCCTCACGGTTTGGTCTCATCAAAATAAAAATTCAAAAGTCCCCAAGCAAGAAACTGGGGGGAAGAAGTTGTGTTTGTTGTAAGAATTTGATTCCGAAATTTGTAATTTGAACCCATTTACATTGTTTTGAGCCTTTGATACCCTTTCTTTCTAACCCTATCCAAAAGCCCACGCTACGGTCCAAAGTAAGACCTTCTGATCAGTCTCCAAGAGATGCCAAGTTGAGCAAGTAGAGGTGATTCATGTCAGGGGAAACACTCTAGGCCAAGCAGGAAAGATAATAAAAGGAGAGAGTCTTATTGGGGAAAACCTTCACGGGCACCGTAAGGCGATGGAGCTGAGAGAAATAAAAAAATGATGAAAAATGAGAGAGTCTTATTGGTGAAAACCCTCACGGGCACCTCGAGGCGACTGTAAGTTGACAGAATGAGCAAAATGAGACAGGCTTGATGGAGAAAGCCCTTTGGGCGTTACAAGTCAAATAAGGATTGTGGATCAGATTGGATAATCGGAGCATCGAAACCCAGCTTCGCGGTCTAGGGACTATAACACGAATTGAACACCAGATTTGCTTATCAGAATAGGCCGCATGTGCATGTCATGTTCATTAGAGTTGGTACCTGCATTTTATAGGTTTCTACTTTTTAGTTTTTTTTTTGTTAGGAATCATTTCCTTTCATTGTCCTCTACTCTGTTCCTTTTGTTTTGTTTATTCCCTCCTCTTGAGTCTGTCGGGTCAAAACAAGTGAGAAATGACTTCCAAAGCTGTCACCAGCTTCCCAATGCACAAAAGGGGATCTGATTGTCACATCAAAGCAACATAAGTCCGGAAGGAACAATAGGCACACTGAGCTGGTAACAATCAACATACTTTGGGGATTCGTTTAAAATACAAAGGCTCGGTATATGTCAAATCATGAAAAATGTAGCAGAATGAGGGCTAGGGTGAATGGATCAAAGGTGTTTTCTGTGACAAGAAGGGTGGTAAACCAGTGACAAGCAAGATCTTCCAAGAAGAAATCGAAGTTATCATAGCTAGCAATGGAGCAGTAGACCTCAAGGTCAGAGCCATTGATTTGGGTCAGGAAAGAATATCACATACAATGTGGTTGGCAAATATGCTTTGGGGATCAGGTGAAACACAAGGGTTGGCAGATGTCGGTTCAGTAAAGGAACAACGCAACAGACGAAAGGTATTGGGTTCAAATGAGAAGAGGTATTTTCTGGGTAGGTTTACAAAGGGAACTATTAGTAAAGGGGCAAACAGGGTCTTCAAAAGAAAATAAATCATCATGACAAGTGAAGGAGCAGCAGACCTCAAGGTCAAGGCCAGTGGTTTAAGTCAATAAAGAACAACATACACATGGAGTGGGGGACAACAGACGTCCTTGGGGGGGGTCATGTGAAACACAAGGACTGGGAAGATGTCAGTCCATAGCAATGCAACGAATAGAGGATCTGGGGTCTACATTGAGAAGAGGTATTTTCTGCAATAAGGGTGGCAGATAAATTGGTTAGCCAATAAGCAAGCAATGTCTTTCAAGATGAAATCAAAGTTATCGTGGAAGTAAAGAAGCGCAACACAAAGATGGGAAAGGCCACAAAGGTTTGTCAAGCATAGTAAACTGACTCAGCAATCTTAGGAAAGAAGTAAGAATTCTAGCAAGAGGGTCAGAAGTGCAACACAAGTATGGGGAAGTAGAGTAAAGCCACAAGGGTCAGAGGGTCAGCCAAGCATAATAAATTGACTTGGTAATCTTGGGAAAGGTGAAAGAATTCTGGAAAAAGTGCTAGGAATGTAATGGGCGAGCAAAGTAAAGCCATAAAGATTCTGGGGTCAGCCAACCAACTCAGGAAACTCATTATCAAAATGGAAATTTTAACATAATGGAATATGACAGTGAGGAGGCCGCTTCCAACAAGAATGCCGCAAACTAACCACCACTTTTCAAATTGACTAGTTTTCTTTGATTGACACAGGGGCAGAAAAATTCCAAAAGAACCTACCGGAGGGCACAAAACAGGTATGATCGAAATCTCAGGGCCCACCTGGAAGTGGGACTCAGTTAAAACTCAAACGGGACATAGTCTGTCATAAACACCCTCCCCAGCAAAGAGCATAGGGGGATAAACTTTAACTAGCAAACCCCAATAGAAATAACCGAGGGTTAAAAGAGGCATAGAAGTTGAGATGGAACGTAGTTTAAAACTCATACAGGTGCGGGTAACATGGGCAAGCACCAACACCTTCCCCAGTAAGAGTCGCAGAAACTCTCCTGGGCAATAATCACTAGCAGAAACAACCAAAAGTTAGGATTAGCACTTAAGTTGGAACCCTCAGGACCCTCCTGTAAAATGGGACTCATTTTAATGTTAGGAGTAATCATGGATAACAAATGGCATAAAATGATTTGCATGTTGAAGTAGGATTCAGTTAGGAGTTGTTAGGACCCTCCTGAAAAATGAGACTTAGCTTAGAATACAAACAGTCGGGGCATGGTCAAACCCAAATATTTCCCCAACCCGAGTCAATAAGAGTCATCAGGACCCTCCTGAAAAAATGGGACTTAGATTAGATACTTCCCCAACCAGAGTCAATAAGAGTCATCAGAAACCTACTGAAAAATAGGTCCCAGATTCAATACTTTCCCAACACGAGTCAATAAGAGTCATTAGGACCCTCCTAAAAAATGGGACTTAGATTAGATACTCCTCCAACCAGAGTCAATAAGAGTCATCAGGACCATCCTGAAAATGAGACTTAGATTAGATATTTCCCCAACCAGAGTCAACAGCAGTCATCAGGACCCTCTTGAAAATTGGGACTTAAATTAGATATTTCCCCAGCAAGAGTCAACAAGAGTTGTCAGGACCCCCTGGATAATTGGACATTGCCCTAAATACTAACCTCCAACAGACACATCGCGTCATCTAATTAAGAGTTGTCAGGACGCGCCTGGATAATGTGAAGTAGTTTTAATCACCAGTCACCAGCAGATCCCCAGCAGATATAACTCATAACAAGACATAGGGAAAATAATACCTTTTGAGAAACATAACATAGTCCTAAAGATGTCATCCGTTAAGAATTGTCAGGACCCTCCTGGATAATGGGACTTAGCTTAATTTTAGAGATATTTGGTAGGGGAATTTGATTAACGCTTACGGACCCGCCCAACATAGAATTGGGGCAAGAATAATTTTTTATTTGTGTTTGGTTTGTTTTGTTGTGATCAGGTACACAAGTAGCAGCCCCAGGGAGCATTTTTCCCAAATTCATATTTTTGTAATCAGGCGCTCACCTGTAGAACAAGGGAATGTTTTTAAAATTTTAAAGTTTTTGTAATCAGGCACGCACCTTTAGAACAAGGGAATATTTTTCAAACTTTCATGTTTTTGTAATCAGACGCTAACCTGTAGAACAAGGGAATATTTTTAAAATTCAAGTTTTGGTAACCAGGAGCCCACATGTATAACAAGGGAGTACTTTTCAAAATTCTGAGTTTTTGTAATCAGACACCCACCTGTAGAACAAGGGAATATTTTTCAAAATTCAAGTTTTGGTAGCTAGGCGTCCACCTGTAGAACAAGGGAATATTTTTCAAAATTTCAAGTTTTTGACAATCAGGCGCCCACTTGTAGAACAAGGGAATATTCTTCAAATTTCAAGTTTTTTCAATCAGGTGTCCACCTGTAGAATAAGGGATATTTTTCAAAATTCCAATTTTTGTAATCAGGCGCCAACCTCTAGAACAAGAGAATACTTTTAAACATTTTAAGTTTTGGCAATCAGGCGCCCACCTATATAACAAGGGAATATTTTTTTAAATTTCAAGTTTTTGTAATTAGGCGTCCACCTGTAGAACAAGGAAATATTTTTCAAAATTTCAAGTTTTGAAAATCAGGCGCCCACATGTAGAACAATGGAATTTTCTTCAAATTTCAAGTTTTTGCAATCAGGCGCCCATCTGTAAAACAAGGGAATAATTTTCAAAATTTCAAAAGTTTTGGTAATCAGGCGCCCACCTGTAGAATAAGGGAATATTTTCAAAATTTAAAAGTTTTGGTAATTAGGCGCCCACATGTAGAATAAGGGAATATTTTTCAAATTTAAAGTTTTTGACAATCAGGCGCCCACCTAAAGAACAAGGGAATATTCTTCAAATCTCAAGTTTTTGTAATCAGGCGCCCACCTGTAGAGCAAGGGAATATTTTTCAAAATTCCAGTTTTGGCAATTAGGCGCCCACTTGTAGATGCGGGAATATTTTTCAAAATTCAAGTTTTTGTAATCAAGCGCCCACATGTAGACAAGGGAATATTTTTCAAAATTTCAAAGTTTTGGTAATCAGGCGCTCACCTGTAGAATAAGGGAATATATTTTGAATTTCAAGTTTTTGTAATCATGCACCCACCTGTAGAACTAGGGAATATTTTTCAAAAATTCAAATTTTGATAATCAAGCGCCCACCTATAGAACAAGGGAATATTTTCAAAAATTCAACTTTTTGTAATCAGGCGCCCACCTGTAGAACAAGGGAATATTTTTCAAAATTCAATTTTTTGTAATCAGACGACCACCTGTAGAACAAGGAAATATTTTTCAAATTCTCAAAATTTTTGTAATCAGGCGCCCACCTATAGAATAAGGGAATATCTTTCAAAATTAAAGTTTTTGTAATCATGTGCCCACCTGTATAACGAGGGAATATTTTTCAAAATTCAAGTTTTGATAATCAGGCGTCCACCTGTAGAACAAGGGAATATTTTCAAAAATTCAAGTTTTTGTAATCAGGCACTCACTTGTAGAACAAGGGAATATTTTTCAAAATTTAAGTTTTAGCAATCAGGAGCCCACCTGGAAAGCAAGGGAATATTTTTCAAAATTCTATGTTTTTGTAATCAGGCGCCCACCTGCAGCAGTAGGAAATATTTTTCAAAATTTTAAGTTTTGGCAGTCAGGCGCCCACCTGTAGAATAAGAAAATATTTTTCAAAATTTTAAATTTCAAGCTTCAGGCACCCACCCGTAGAACAAGGGAATATTTTTCAAGATTTTAAGTTTCGAAAATCAGGCGCCCACCTGTAAAACAAGGGAATACGTTTCAAAATTCCAAGTTTTTGTAATCAGGCGCCCACCTGTAGAACAAGGGAATACTTTGCAAAATTCAAGTCTTGGTAATCAGGAGCCTACCTATACAATAAGGGAATATTTTTTAAAATTTCAAGCTTTGGTAATTAGGCGCCCACCTGTAGAATAACGGAATATTTTTTAAGTGACGAGTTTTGGTAATCAGGCACCCACCTGGAGAATAAGGGACTATATTTCAGTCTCATTCAAGCTTTCGAAAATCAGGCGCCCACCTAGAGAACAAGGACATATTTTTCAAAATTCGAGTTCAACAATTAGGCATCCACCTTGAGAAAGGGGAAAACATATCGGATTACAAGTCAGCAACAAAAGAAGCTCACGGCGAGAATGCAAGTCAACAGTTCAAGGTAATCAACAAAAGTTAGTCACAGTAAAGAAAAAAAGAGAAGAAAAAGGAAGGAAAACAGGAAGTTAATCCAAATAAGAGCAGATGAAAGATGTGAATTTCACAAGGCATGGTTGAGGTCGCACACGCTACATGTCCGGTCTTAATTAATAAATTCTGAAGAAGAACGAGCTAGTACCTGCGCATAACAAGCGTCAAGGTTGAAATCTAAGGTCAGAGTGAAGAAGCACTCAAGACTCAAGATCAAGCTTCAAAAGACTTATAGATAGGAATCTTGTAACTCGTAGTTGACAGGTTTAGCTAGTCTTTTTCGTTCTTTGATTTTTATGTAATAGCAGGACCGCGAACCGGAACCTCGGCGGAACGACACCTCGACCGGATCTTCGTTTCGGCATACTCCTTCCTCTCACTCACTCCTAAACTACACAGACCTGATTTCTTTATAGCCAAGGATATGTAGGCAACCTCAGAAGCAGGGTGCGGTCAAATCTTTTCAAAATGCTTCCCATGGAATATTCAAGTGGGCAAAAATCGCTCGTATTTGCTCACTTTATTTTTGCACGAAAACCCTTCGGGTTTCCGAGCCAAGAGGGGCAGCTGTGAGCACGTGATTTTTGCCCTACATGAAAATAACTCCTAAAAATAGACAAAGATAATTTTAATTAATTTTAGAAGGTTTTCTTTATTTAGTTGCATTTCATGCATTTTTAGTATTTTTAAAAAGTCATAGAAAAACTATAAAAATGTCATTTTAATTTTGTGCCACATTAGGTTGAATTTACATTTAGGAATTAATAACGTTGAATTAATTGTGTTTAAAAAGAGAAAAGAATCATAAAAATGGTTAATTTTGCACTTCTAATTTTAGTCTTTGAATTTCAGTAGTTTTTCGCTTAATTTGGTTTTAATTTGTTGCAGTAAGTATTCGTTGCAGTAATTAGTTTAATTTAAAAATAATTTAGCTAGGAATTAATTTAGGTGTTATTTTTAGTTTTAATTTAGAAGAAATTAGAAAAATATGAAAAACAAAAGAGGTGAATCATATTTTTGGGCTAATCTCTACTTCTATTTTTAAGCCAAATGCTTTTCCCTTTTAAAACCCAACCTAAATTAGCTCCTACCCCACCCTAAACCGAATCGACCCAACCCAACCTAATACCCAAATCAATTTCCCAACGTAAACGCCTATACACACAATACATGAGGTCTAAGAGAAGGGCTGCGCAGCTGGGGCTGCTTCTTCACAAAGGCACACGCTTGTAGAGACAATACATACATGCTTGGAAAAGCTGTGCAACACTCAGCTCTCTTCTTCTCCGACAATTTTTTCTCAAAGAAAGAGACGAACAAACCCATTTTCGAACCTCACCACCCTTTCCCCTCTCCTTTCTCATCTTGTTCGATGATAGCGCTTTCAGATCTGGAAATTTCGAATAAACAACGGGTTTTCAATTGATTGGCTGGGTGATAGTTGATTGTTGAATCAGGGACTGCTTTGTTGGGTTGTCTTTGCTCATGTTGCAAGAGCTCGTCTTGTTTTGTGGTGGTCTGAGTTTGTTCTGTTCTGGCTTCTTAAACTCGGGATTGTATTCAAAGATGGTGTAATTAATAGGGAAATACAATGTGCGAAATTTGTTTGCAGGTTTGACTTTTGCTTCTTCTTTATTTCGATTCCAAGAAATGAAATTAACAACACTGATTCTTTTTCTTTATGAGCAAATTTGCCGTTGTTTGCGTCATTGTTATACACTTCACGTAGAATGTAATAAATAATTTTGTTGTAGATTTTTTTTTTCTTCCGTTTTTGTCTAATAATTATGTGATGTTTTATTTAGTTGTTTCAAGTTAATCTATTTAAAAGATAACAAATACTTTAAGCTATTATAGGCAAGGTCAATTTTTGGCTTATGATCCATCAGTTGAAAAGGAAAATAATTGTTTCATTGTTATTGATTTATCTTTGTGCAATCTATGGAAAAGAAGACCAAGTCAGTGAGTATGTGCCTTTAAAAGAACAAATACATAACTTCAGGCAGTGTAATTGATGATCAAGTCTTCCTTTGTTTATAAGGCTATTTTCTCTCGAAATCAATTGCCTAATTACATGTGAGATGAATCTATTGTTTTATTATAATCTATGTGCGCAACTTCGTGGTTGTCTAATTGATCCGAAACAGTTTTTTGTCTAATTGAGCAAATTAGCCTTTTCCCTATGTGTGTTTGGTGAAAACTAAATACTGTTGGGTGATTATTTTTATCAAACATCAAATTAGTTTTAAATATGGATTTTTTAAGTTTGCTTTAGTTGAAGGAAATACCTTTAAATAATTGAGGCACGCCACGCCAAATAAAATTACAAATACGTAGCCCTCGTTTAAATTAGTTTCTTAAAAATTTAGAATTCGGATATGCCATTTAGCGAATTTTCATGGCATCCCGCAAAGTTAATAACGCGTTAGTTGCTTTAGGTGCGTTCTTTAATAATTTTACCTTCTTAAAATCGGGTGCGCATTTCATGTGACCCAAATTCAAATACTAAAACGTCGAATAAAAATATATTTCGGATTGTGGGTACATTTCATGTGACGCGATCCAAAGACACATTTTAGACGACGTTCAATTTTTGTTAAATATTAATTAAAAGCGGTAAATAATTTAAAATTGTACCATAGGTTTGAGACATGTATTAAATTCAGATAATTTAAGCTAAATATAACAGTTGAGCGACTGTGCTAGAACCACGGAACTCGGGAATGCCTAACACCTTCTCCCCGGTTAACAGAATTCCTTACTCGAATTTCTGCTTCGCGGACTGTTAGACATAGTCATTCTTTCCTCAATTCGGGATTCTAAACAGTGACTTGAGACACCGTAAATCTCCCAAGTGGTGACTCTGAAATTTTTTTAAATAATTGAATCCCGTTTCGATTGTCCTTTAATTGGAAAAACTCCTTTATCTACGCCCTTCGCTGGGTTGTAGTGTAAAAAGGAGGTGTGACACTGGTTGCTTAGTATCGTAGATTGTGGTGTGACATTGGGTATAGGCTGGTTGTCTCTGTGACGTGATATTTTAGACTGTTTTGCCAAGGCGTTGTCGTTGGCTATGCGGGGGATGCTATAGATTGAGTGGCAAGGTTCGACGGGTTATGTTTTCCAGTATAGTGATTTCATTTTTGAAGATCCAATGGATGGATGGGAAGGGTTGTCTTTCTTATTTGTGCCTTCGGATGGATGTCAGTGCAGAGAATCCTATCATTGATTCAGTTCCGATGGTAAGGGATCTTTCGGATATGTTTCCTGCTGCCGGGCATGTCCTTTGATAGGATTGTTGATTTTGGTATTGATTTGGTGCACTGCACCGTATCGTGTGGCACTGGCGAAGTTAAATGAGTTGAAGGAGGAACTTCAGGAACTCCTTGATAATGGGTTCGTTGGTAGGACAATATGGATATGTGTTATACATCAAGTCGGCTTGGTTGACTCTGAGTTGTATTGTTGAGAGATGTGTTGGCTCGATTGTTAGTAAGCTTATTAGTGATATGGGAAGATCTATGAGTTACCTTTTTGTGTTGCGAGACATTGGAATTTGTTAGTTCTAGGTACATATAGTGCGGTTTTATTGGGGTCTCTCAGTGGAATTCGAGTGGGAAGAGTATTGGGTATAGCTCGGTGGATAGCGTATCAGTTTTGTCTTTTCGGGTTTGTATAATTTTATGTCAACTACTTCGCCGTAGTTATAATGATTTTCTTTGGTTCTAGACATCAAATTGCGCGCGGTTGTCGATTTTGAGCATAGTGACTTGAGTCATTTCATGTGGACTAGTGTTTGTAAAGGGTCGTGCATTGCAACAATGTTTTGTGGAGATATGACCCTTCGAGTTAGATTCGGGTGCACTGTTTTTATGATGTGTGACGGGTTCTCAGCATTGTGTGTGGTGATACTGGTAAGATAGAGGTACGACTCTCTCATTTGAGTCTTTTTTCATGATTTGAGTCTTTTTTCATGATTTGAGTCTTTTGGATTGTTGCTTGTTGGTGCGCGGATTGCACGAGTGGTGGCTGTAGATCGTATTGATGTGTCATATCACCAGAGTAGTTGTGTTGGATTAGACGAGATCGCTGGGATCTAGAATGAATACAAATAGATTCGATTTCAGCGTGTTGGAAGGATAATATCGATGTTCTTCTCAAAAATTTACTATGGTCCTTGCCAAAAGGAGAAGTGACTTCATGAATGGTTGATGTTAGGAATGGTTATGACTTTCTATGAATTTCATTGTAGTTGGTAGTATACGGAAGTGTTGGAAGGAGGCTTTATTTATAAACGGTTTATTATCGATATTCGGTTGTTCTAAGCAACGTGGAAGTGATCGCTACGAGAGTTTGTGATATGTGGTATATCATGTAATCACATCTGAGGTTGTAGGTATGGCTTGTTACAGCATGTTTGGGCTTATTCAGAGTATATATGTGAGATATCGATCTTTTGGATAATTTCAGAAGTGGAAATGTGGTTCTAAGGTTTCTGGTCTAGGTTGGATTGTGAAATTTCAGTAACATTGTATTATTGAACCTATATGAGTGTGGCATGTGATCACCCCCGGGTATGTGCACGGTAAGGTTACACAGCGATGTGATGGTTTTTGGAACAACTCTGGGCACGTTCGAGAATAAACATATGTTTAAATGGGGGAGGATGTAACGACCCGACCGGTCATTTTGAGCTTTTGCACTTTGCTCTCCAGTTCTCGGGCATGACTAGTCCCCTGTGATGTATTATGACTTATGTAACTCACGGTTTTGGTTTTAAGGGTAATCGAAATGAATTTGGAAGAACAGTTCTCAGTTTGAAGTTTAAAATTTGAAAGATTTGATCAAGTTTTTGACTTGTTGGCATATGAACTCGGATTTAATATTTTATGATTTACTTAGCTCCATTAGGTGATTTTGGACTTAGGCGTGTGATTAGAATGTGTTTTGGAGGTTTGGAGCAGATTTAGGCTTGAATTGGCGAAATTGGAAATTTAGCGTTTTTCCAATTGATAGGTTAGATTTTGATATAGGGGTCGGAATTGAATTCCGAGAGTCGCAATGGGTCCGTAGTGTCATTTGGGATATGTGTGCAAAATTTTAGGTCATTCAATCGTGGTTTGACAGAATTTTTTATCAAAAGCGGAATTCAGAAGATTTTTGGAACCTTAGGCTTGAATCCAATGTTATTTGGTTGAGTAGATATTGTTTGAGGTGTTTTGAAGATTGGTATAAGTTTGGATTGTGGTATATGACTTGTTCGTGCTTTTGGTTGAGGTACTGGTGGCCTCGGAGTGATTTTGGGTAGTTAACGGGTGATTTTGAGCTGGGATTGGAAGTTGAAGTTTTTCTATTGTTGTCATAACCACACCCGTGGCTAGGGGACTGCAGGCGCGGACTTGCAGAAGCGGGTATGGAGCTGCAGATGCGGCCTCGGGTGAAGTGAGAGAAGGCACAGATGCGGGAGATGATCTGAACATACAGGCCCGCTGATGCGGAGCTTGGGTCACGGGTGCGGAAATCAGACTTAGGTGAGTAATCGCAAAAGTTGTATCACAGATGTGACCATTTAACTGCATGTGCGGTTTTACTAGGTCAGATAGTATAAAAGATTTCCTTGGTGATCTTGGACATTTTTCTCAATATACATTCGAGGTGAAGCTTTTGGGAGCAATTTCAAGGGAGATTTTCAGAGTGATTCATTGAGGTAAGATCCTTGGTTCCTAAGCTCGTTATTATGGTGATTTTTATTATTGTTAGCATGAAATTTAAGGGAAAATAAGTGGTAAATTTTTGGGTTAGGACTTGGTTGATTGGAGAGCTTTGAGTGGTTATTTGAAGGGCCATTTGAGGTCTGATTTTTGGTAATTTTGGTATGAATGGACTCGTGGCGGAATAAAGGTTCTATTGGTGTTGAATTTCGAGATGTGGGCCGGGGGGTCGGGTTTGATCAATTTCGGGATTCTTGATGTAAATTTGTTATTTTTAGTGGGCTTTGTTCCCTTAGCATATTTTGATGCTATAAATATGTTTTTGGATAGATTTGGACCACTGGAGGCCGAATCGAGAGGCCAAGGCATTGCGGGCTAGATTTTTGATCGGTTAAACGTAGGTTATGATTGTAAATGTTTGTCCTGAGAGCATGAAACCCCGGATTTCATATCGTGTGCTACTTTGAGGTGACACACATGTTAGATGACGAGCGTGTGATCATGCACCCTTGGGGATTGTGACTTAGCTTGTCCCGTATGTCTGCTTAACCACGTATTGGATTGAAAAGTATTTGCTATCATCGTGTTTTGGGTTGAATTTCATATTTGGGCATCGTGGCAACTATTTTGGACCTTTAGGGATTTTTATTACTATTCCTCACAGTTTTGACTTAATATTTGTACTCTGTCATGATGTATTCTTCTATTTCCATAACTCAACCGTATTTACTTTGTTTTGACTCTTTAACTGATATTTTGGGCTGAGCATCATATTTTACTGTGCTCGAGTGGCTTTTAGAGCTGCACACCACGTCAGTATTGTGTTGGTTCATCATTATGAGGCTGAGGACCTGAGTGTTACACTATGAGGTTGCTTGATATGAGGCCGAGAGCCTATTCGATTATGAACGAGATGACTTGTTATTGTGCTTGAGCCGTAAGAGGCCCCTCCCGGAGTTTGTACACCCTCAGTGAACGCGGGTACCTAGTGTGAGTGATGTGATGTAGCCCAAGGGGCTGTTGTTGATTCATATTTTTTCCCGAGGGGTGGTTCTTGATTCATGTTATGCCCGAGGGCTGATTATGAGTGATTATGAGGTAGCCCAAGGGGCTGGTTCCATTGATGTTATGCCCGAAGGGTTGTTTATGTTTTCTATGATTTATACTTACTGTTTTAACACTCGATTGAAACCATTGGAAGTTGTTTTAAAAGATATTTTTTTTTACTAAACCAGAGCTTGATTTACAAAGTAAATGATTTGTGTAATCTACATTTGTTGTAGTGTTATGGCGTGGTTTATGTGTTTTCTAACTGGTCAACTTTCATTTACCTTTATTACTTACTGAGTTGGCGTACTCACAATACTCCCAATACATTGTGTGCATATTCAGATAGTTATGAACCGGGTAGCGAGTGTTGATTGCTCAGTGGCAGAGTCATTGGAGTTAGCAAGGTAGATGCCCAATGTTCACAACACCGTTTTTCTCCCTATTGTCTTCCTTAGACCGTATTTAGTACATTTTTAGACTCTTTGTTATATTCAGGCCTTATTGGATGCTTGTGACTTGTGACACCACGATATTGAGCTTTTGTATTTATTCCGCACTGTTCATTTATACTTAGATTATGAGATATCTGATTAATTAAAGGCTTAAAAATTATTATATTGGTTATTGGTTAAATTCGGGAGTTGTGTCGGCTGGCCTAATTTCATGATATGCACTGTGAGCACATGATTTTTACCCCATACGAAATACTCTTACATAATCCCAAGAAATTAGATTTTTCTTTTAATTTGTTTGATAGGAATTTTTGTAGAATTTTCCTTAATTATTTGCATTTTTCTATGCATGTTAATTTTTATTCAAATCATGAAATACAAAAAAACTTTACATTTGCATCTAGGATTTAGTTTACATTTTTAGGATTAACTAGTAAATTTGTTGTTGTATAAAAATTAAAAAATCACAAAAAAGGACTCACTTTACTTTAACCTTTTAATTTTTAATTTTATAGTTTTTCTTTTAAATTAGCAGTTAATTAGATTTTGTAAATACTATAGTGACTAATTAGATTAATTTGGTAATTTAATTTGGTTTAAGAGTTAATTTAGGTTTAATTTAATTTTAAAATGAAAATTAAAATTGAAAGGAAAAGGAAAAGAATCAAAAGAAAAGACTGATATTTGGGGCCAATTCAGCTGGCCCAATTGCATTTCCCTCAAAATCTGTCTCAGACCAGGCCCAAACCATGCCCTAACCTAGTCTATCCCCATTTAATTAACCAAATAACACCATTTTGAGTTCGTGAGTTCTAAGTCCATCTTAGCCCTTCATTAGCCATCATCCAATGGCTTAAGCACTTCCACCCATTTTGTTTAAAACTGTTCGAATCCCACCAAAGAACCTCGTACCTCTTCCACTTCATCTTCTTCATTAGAGCCTTAACCCTAACGTTTCCCTAACACTACTCACCCTCTATGGTGGCAGCGGTATCCAAAATCGCCTCAAAATCACATCATCGAATCCTTTCCATCCCCTCATTCAAATCCCTATCTCATTTCCTTCAAATCATCACCAAAAGTTTTGAATATCAGATCTAAGGTCCACACCCCAAACCCTAAAACCCACAAATCTCCCAAATCGTCAAGTTTTAATGAATTATTAGGGTTGGAATTGGTCTTATTCATATGTTCTCAACGAGAACACATGATTTATGCCAATTTCGGCTCGAAATCAATGGCGTTGAATGTTTGTCCAAGTACACTTTTTTAGGTATTTTTTCTGGCCACTTTTTCTTTCTTTCATCTTTTATTTTATTCTCATCTTCATCTCCTTATGTTTACTCTTTTCTTTTTTTGTTATTATTTTTCTATTTTTGAATCAGTTTTTGTTTGCATGATTAAATTAAAAGCATGTTAATTTACATTTGCTTTAATTTTCATGTTTAGGTTTGATTAATTCCTTCTCTTTTTGTTTTGGTTTCATTTCAAAAGAATTCTGGTTTTCCAACTCCTTTAGCCTATAATTTTGTGTGGGTTTTTTTTTTAATTTTTGAATTGGAATTAGGCTTCATGGTACAGAAGCCCAAAGGAAAATGGGAGAGTCTATCCGAATTTGCAAGCCCAGGGTTTTGGGTTTATTGTTGGGTTGACTTTACCCATTATCTGAATCTGAAGGTAAATAGCAGAAGCCTAAAGGGTACTTTAGGAAATCTAATTAAGAAAATCTTATAAAATTGAATGAAAAATTGCTAGGTAGGTTGGGTTTGGGTTTAGTTTGACAAGCAGGGTAGAAAATCAGGGTAGAAGTAAACAAATAAGAAATCAAAGGAGTAATTGGTAAAAATTGAAACCATTTCTGCTGCCCTAGAGGCTTTCTATACAAAGGCATATTTCGTCATTGTCCAGGGAGATTGGAGAGATTAGAGACTAAAAAAAATACAAACGGTAGCCATTGATACTCTGAAAAAAGCAGTAAACGTTCTTGCATTCTTTTGGTAAAAATTGCTTTGGGAATTGCTCTTTCGTTTTCATTGTTAGAATAACTTAAAAATTTCAAAGACTTTCTGGTTCATCTGGGCTTTAAAATGGTCTAAAAAGGACTGAAATTTGCTGTTGGTGCACTGACCTGCCTACATTTTTGATTTGTTGAAATCCTCACTCCTTTTTGCTTTGTTAAAAATCTAGGTACTATAAAGAACTCATGATGGAGATGTATAGAATGCATGTCTAGTTTTCTTTGTAATGTTAAGAAATAATACACTTGATTGATTCCTTCTGTTCTAGTCTTTTTTTGAGAAACATGTTAAGTCAAAATGTCAATTTGGACTTGGTGTTCATATAGCATTAAATATCTATGTATAATCTCTCAGTAGTTCGAAAATTTGTCAAGTAGTCATGGTAGTTTACATAGGTCTCATTATGACTTTGCTGAATTTTGAAAGCCACTCGTATAATTAGGATTAATGTATCTACTACGGTTAGCTTATTTTGAAGTAGGTCTATAGTATTCGGAGCCTCTCTTTCAATTAACACGTGTTTGCTCTTTCATGAATCCAATTAACACTCTGTTTTATGTTCTGTAAATAAGTTGGATATTGGTGCTGATGAACTGATATGTGTGGTAATAGGCCTTAAAAGACCAAATATGACAGAGTAGTATTTTAGGCTCAAGAGTTTTCAAACTCGGCCTTATTTATTGTAGCTTGTTTTCTTCTTAAGAAATGATTTGAAGTATGAAGGTCTGTTCAAACTTTTGGTCCAAGTTTGATCAAAATTAGACCTGTCATGGATTATGATGTATGTTTTCCGCTGTTGGCTTAACCTCGAGCCCATTTAGTAGCAATTTTACTATCTCCTGTTCAAGCTACGAATTCATGATTACTAGCTTAATGGGTTTGTTACTGGACCCATCTTTACGAAACTTTGAAGTGGCTTTTTTTATACTACACCCCATGTATGGCTAATTAACCTCACATATGAGCATTTCTAGTTCACTTTAATTAAATATAGCTCTTTAAAATAAAGTGAGGTAAGCCATCCTAATTAAATCAGTTATGGACCTCACAAATACAATAACTAGACATTAGTAACGAATATTCGTAGAAAAGCCTTTAGGTGCGTTTAAAATACAATTATGACTGTGTATATATTTGCATAACATAATTACAATTTAAAAAACCAATTCGGGGTATGCGTTCGCGCAACCTTGAACAAACTTTCTTAATAATAATAAAAAATGGGTTCTCATAAGACACTAATTTAACTTAGTTTATATAGTTTGAGGTGCGCCATCCACAATTTTATCTTACATGACTCTCGTATTAATTTCATAACTTATATATATAAATGAAAAATATTTATAGTTTGCTCTAGGCACATTTAATATACCATTGTGGTTGTGGACACGGTTGCATGACATGACAACGATTTCTAAAACAAAAACTAGAGTATGGGTTTGCGCAACTTCGGCCATTTTTTATATTAATGAAGCATTATTAATTGTGGACACGTTCGCGTGACATGATTTTTGATGCTCCAAACAAATGGATACACATAAGCGTGACCTGTTTCAAGATAATTTTCTTAATTAAAAAGCAGTAAAAGGAAAATGCGCATAGGTTCTAAAATGAGTAACTAGACAAATTTATTTAGCCAAGTATGATCAAAGCGACCGTGCAAGAACCACGATACCTGGGAATACCAAACACTTTCTTCAGGGTAACAGAATTCCTTACCCGGATTTCTGTGTTCACGAACTGTAAATAAGAGTCAACTTCCTCGATTCGAGATTTTAATCGGTGACTTGGGACACTATAAATTATCCCAGTGGTGACTCTGAATTTATTACAAATAATCTCGTTTCGATTGTCACTTATATTGGAAAAAACTCCCCTATACTCCTTTACAGGGGTAGGAAAAAGGAGGTGTGACAGCTCTGGCGACTATGCTGGGGATTTAACCCAGAATCTCTAGTTCAGGGTTCAAGAATTCAAGCTTGTTAATATGATTTTGCTTGGCTTTATTTATTGTTGATATTACTGTAGTCTGTGAATCTTTTGTGCTAAATTTAATTTGTTTACCGCTTTAATATTGTTGAATTCTATATAACTTTTTTCTAACACCACCCCTCCGAGACTTCTGAAAACACTGCACACATTCACGTGGCCTATGTTTCTGTAGAAATTATACCAAATAGAATGAGGCTGGGCCAGCGACAAGGTCGGGTAGACTTTAATGCTCCCGGTATGTCGCACCCTCTTCGGTCCTAGTTGTCCGCTCGTGTAACCCAAGTCTAGAACAAAACCCCAGAATTTAAACCTAGAAAAACGTAGCTTCATGCCGGCTCCCTAGTAGGAATGCTTGTTTGCATCATGTGTAATTGACTTAGGGGACTCAACACAGGGGTTGGGCCTGTCCAGGACAGGTGTGCCCGAAATCACAGACCATCATGATGCATTCTATGTGCTATGTGAACATTTATTTGTTTCAGATTGCATGCTGATCGACTAGGAAAAATAAAGCAAAAGAAAAACCAAGAGTGATGTAGGGAAGGAAATAAAGCATGTTTCTGAAAAACCAAGGTGGTTAGTTTTTTTAGCATTCTGGAAAATCATCCGTACATTACCAGGTCTAAAGACAAGATGATCACGGCTAATAAAGAACTAGATGCAAGTGTTAGTGATCCGTTAAGAGAGGGGGAGTAGTCTGATTACAACCTGAATGAGAAATTGTATAAGTTGAAACGCCAGATGGCAGAGATGTACCAGGCATGGGTAAAAGGGTATCCACCGCATCCTACCCCGCTCACCCTACTTTCGTCCCTCCGATGGCTTAATCCCAAGAACCTCTAGTGTTGATTCATCTCCAAGCTTCCCCATTTACCACCACTACCAGGGCAGCACTTTCCAAACACCACAAGTTCCACCACCTAAATCAGGCCCGAGCCCTCCTTCACCACCCGCCCCTATTTTCATGGTACCACAACCCGTTAAACTCCACCGATCCTCCCGTGAACCGTTATTACAAACCCAAGATGACCAATACTATCCCCCGACGCCTACTTTCAAGGCCTCGAAACCTTACTCCTACACTCCTCGTTTCGACCTCCCTGTTGAGACTGAGAAACCACCTAAAAACCTAGAATAAGAGGAGATTTTCAGGAAGGTTTGAAGCCTGGAGCAGACATTTATAAACATACAGGGATTGGGAGGTTAGGTGAGCGTAGCCTACAAGGGTTTGTGTCTATTTCCCGGTGTTCTGTTGCCTATTTAAGATGCTGAAGTTTGATTGATATGACGGGCACAAAGACCCGGTGGCCCATTTAAGGGGATTCTATAGTAAAATGAGAGGAGCTGATGGAAAGGATGAGCTATTTATGGCATAATTCACCTAGAGTCTGAGTGGCTCGGCATTGGAGTAGTAAGCTCGTCAAGATCACAACAGATGGTATACCTGGGATGATGTGGCACAAGCATTTCCCAGTCATTTCCAGTACGATATTGAGATTGTTATAGATCGATTCTCTAACTAAGATTGAAAAGAAGCCTAGTGAATTCTTCAGAGAGTCAGTTTTCTCTAGAGAGAACAAGAAGCAAAGGTTAACCCTCAAATGGAGGAGAATGAAATGGTGGAATAATTTCTGCAGGCTTTGGAGCCCACTTACTTTGGCCATATGATATCGGCCATAGGCAAGTCGTTCAATTAGGTAGTAAAGATGGGTGGCATGGTGGAAGAAGGGCTTTAAGTCAAGAAAAATCATAAGCTATTCGGCCATCAAAGCAACTACCCATTCCATTCAAAATGATACCGGGGGAGTGAATGGAAAGAAGAAGAAGGATGTTGTGGCAACAATTGATTCAGGATCATGGTTTAGACCGAGGGGCCTGTCACACCATTATACCCAGCCTTGACCTCATCACTAAAACCTACACCCAATACCCATATAATCCACCCACCATTACTACCGCCACCAGACCCTCATATTTCTGTCCACTACACCTAGTCATATACCCAACTTCCTCCCTATATACAATGGTGAGCACCAACCCCACAAAATACCTACCAAGCTCCAAAAATCCTTACCCACCCTCACGAGCCTACTAAAACCCTGCTGGTCCAAGTTTTTGGCCCAATCCAGCATTCAAAAAATGAGAGGTTGCAGCGAAAAAAAACCTTCACCCCATTTGGGGAGTCTTATACTAATTTATTCCATAGATTGAGGAAATTGGATATACTAAGGCAAATTGATTTGAAATTTCCAAACCATCCTCTAAAGAATTTTGATTACTCCGTAAGTTGTAAATATTGTTCCGGTACTCTGGGGCATGTTATGGTGAAGTGCTGGCACTTGAAAAATGCTATCCAAGAGCTCATTGACACAAATCGAATTGAAGTCTAAACTCCAGAGGCACCAAATATCAACCAGAACCCATTGCCAACCCATCAGAAAACAAATATGATCGAGATAGTACATAAGGGAGGGGAGCCCATGAAGCCTTCACAGATCTTCATGATGATTCAGTTTAGCGAGGTCAAGCCAGTTAAAACACTAACAATTGAAGGATCAGTGAACAAGTTGAGCATGACTAACGGTGAACCATTTGTGGTAGTAAAGAAGGGATCCCCAAGTAATGTTGCGAAGAAGAAAGAAAAGTCAAAAGTGGTTGTTCCAGGAATGGCAAACAAAGCCTATCATAATTGTAGATAGTGCCCGTACAGATCCTGTCATCATCAAGCCAATAACCCAATTGCCAGTAATCAACACCAAGGCCATCCCATGGAACTACGAATGAGTGATAGTGACCTTTAAGGGAAAGGAAGTGAAAGAAAAATTCAATGAGGCCCAAGGAATAAATTGTAGGGGGAGATGCTTTGCCTTGGAAGAGTTAAAGAAAGCGAAAACATCCAGAGATAACCCAGTTCTAGTGAAGAAAGTAGTGACTGAAGAAGGGGCATAGGAGTTTCTGAGAAAAATGAGGGTACAAGATTATTCCATCATGGAGCAAATGAGAAAGACGCCTGCTCAAAATTCATTATTTTCATTGTTAATCCACTCGAATGAGCATCGTCAGGCCCTGATGAAAATTCTGAACAAGGCTCACATTCCCAACAAAATTTTAGTGAACCATCTGGAAAAGACCGCCAATAAAATATTTGAGGTGAAAAGGGTCACCATATCTAATGATGAGTTGCCTGTGGAAGGCGTTAAACACAACAAAGCTCTCTATCTTATGGTAAAATGTGAAGATTGTACAGTTACCAGGGTATTAGTTAGCAATGGGTCCAGTGCAAACATCTGCCTACTCTCTACTATGAACAAGTTGAAAGTTGATGATAAGATGATTAAAAATAGCATATGCATCCGAGGTTTTGATGGTGGAGGAAAAGACTCAGTCGGTGATATAGTGCTTGAGTTAACAATAGGACTGGTGGAATTCACATGGAGTTGCAGGTGCTGGACGTAGTTGTCTCCTACAATTTATTGTTAGGTCGGGCTTGGATTCATGCCTCCAAAGAAGTCCCATCCACTCTACACTAGATGGTCAAGTTTGAATGGGATTGACATGAGATCGTCGTGCATGGCGACAATAATTTGAGTGGTCACAGTGATGCCGTTGTCCTTTTCATTGAGGATGAAGATGGAAAAAGGCCCTGGGTCTATCAGGTTTTTGAAGCAGTGCCGATCAAGAAAGTTCCAGAAGGGAAATGTGTTCCAACTCCAAAGATAACCACCGTATCAGTCATGGTGGCCTTTGAAATGTTGAAAAATGGCTTTGTGCCTGGTAAAAGTCTGGGTGCATCTCTGCATGGTATCATACAACCAGTGTCCCTTCCTGAAAACTTGGGTACATTCCGTCTTGGATTCAAACCCACAACAGCATATGTGAAAAGGGTTAAATGTTGAAACAGAGGGCGTGGGCACTTCAAATGCCTACCCCACATCTCTCCAGGTCTTTTGTTAAGCCCGGTGCCAGGAATCACCCAGTGACAATAGTTCCAAGTTCTGCGGTTGACATTGATGAAGTGTGAATTGAAAGGTTCTAGAGGTTTTTTGATAATGTGAACATGGTAGAAGTTTGAGAAGGTTCTATCAAAGCAAATGTGCAGTTCGTCGGGCCGAATGTAATTCTTAGCAGTTGGAAGGCTACTCATTTCCCTCACCGGAAGGAGCCTTGGCAGTTTGCTTTTTTTCATTTCTATCTGTGTCATTCCAGGGTTGTGACCCAGACTTTTATTTGTCACTCTTTGATGTACAAACCCTGTTATTACTTTTAATGAAATGCAATTTCCCTTTTCCATCATTCCTGATACTTTTATTTTTGTTTTTCCTTACTTTTCTATATAGTCTTTTTTGTGATAACTTCTACGACATGACAGGCAGAAGGAATCTTCAACCCAATCTTAAAAGTAAAACTAACTTTAAAATTATAATCCAAGAAATAGAGTGTGACGATAAATCAGAATACAATGAGGATGAGGCATATGAAGATATTAGTAAGGAAATAAATCGTTTTGAAGAATAACCCAAGCCTAATCTAAACGATATGGAAGCAATCAATCTAGGGGACCCACATAATGTCAGAGTAATTAAGATAAGTGTCTATTTTGAACCACAAATCAGGAAAGAAATAATTAAAGCATTGTTTGAGTATAAGGATATTTTTGCATGGTCGTATGATGACATGGCATACTTGCGTACCTATTTGGTAGTCCAACAATTGCCAATTGATCCAGCATTCCCTGTCATTAAGAAGAAGTTGAGAAATTTCAAAACTGACATGAGTATGAATATTAAAGAATAGGTCACGAAGCAGCTTGATAAAAAAGTCATTCGAGTTAAGCAGTATCACACATGGCCAGCCAATATTGTGCCGGTGTTGAAGAAAGATGGAAAGACCAGACCGTGTGTTTATTACCGCGATCTCAACAAGGACAGCCCAATGGACAACTTCCCACTGCAAAATATCCATATTTTGATCGATAATTGTGACAAGCACAAGATTTGGTCTTTTGCGGACTGCTATGCGGGGTATCATCAGATTTAATGCATGAGAAAGATGTAGAAAAGATGACATTCATCATACTGTGAGGAACATATTGCTACCAGGTCATGCCGTTCGGTTTGAAAAATGTTGGGGCTACTTACATGAGGGAAATGACAACTATATTCCATGACATGATAATCAAGAAGATCAAGGTTTACGTGGGTGATATGATCATAAAGTCCAGGAAGCAGTGTGACCATGTCAAAGATTTGAGAAAGCTTTTCCAAAGGCTCCATAGGTACAACCTCAAGCTCAATCATGCAAAGTGTGCATTTGGTGTTCCATCGGGGACGTTATTGGGATTTAGTCAGTTAGCGGGCCATCGAGTTGTATCCGTCAAAGTTCAAGGTTATCCAGGAATTGCCACCGCCAAAGAACAAGACCGAGGTGATAAGTCTACTAGGAAGGATAACCTACATCAGCTGGTTTATTGCCCAGCTCACGACAACTTGTGAGCCCATCTTTAAGCTGCTAAAGAAGGATGCTGCGGTCAAATGGACTGATCCGTTTGAGGAAGCATTTGATAAGATAAAGGGGAATTTGTGAAACCCACCTGTGTTGGTCCCACCAGAATTGGGAAGACCTTTGATTCTTTATTTGATAGTTCTAGATAATTCATTTGGATGTCTATTGGGTAATCATGATATCATTGGCAGGAAAGAGCAAGAAATCTACTATCTCAGTAAGAAGTTCACTTCTTATGAGGTTAAGTACATTCCCTTTGAAAGGACAAGTTGCACCCTGACGTGGGTAGCACAAAAGTTGAAGAAATTATTGCTGTCCTATACCACTTACGTCATCTCCCGCCCGGATCGTCCAAAGTATATCTTTTAGAAGCCCATGCTTACAGGATGGCTCACAAAATGGCAGCTCTTGCTCACAGAGTTTTACATTGTCTATGTGACTCAGACGGTGATAAAAGCCCAAGCTTTGTCCGATCACTTGGACGAGAACCCTGTGGACGAAGAATATGAAACTTTGAAGACTTATTTTCCTAATGAATAGGTAATGCACATTAACGAGGCCGAGAAGGAGGAAAAGCCTGATTGGAAACTCTTCTTTGATAGGCTGCTAACATGAAAGGCTTAGGATATGAGCTGTACTCATTTCTGAAATAGGGTATCACTACCTTGTTATGGCTCAGCTTCATTTCTATTGTATCAAAAATATGGATGAGTACGAGGCATGCATTTTTAGTTTAAAGCTAGTTTTAGGCATGGAAATCCATGAAGTCTTGGTCTTGGGGTACGCAGAACTTTTGGTGCACCATATTCAAGGAGAATGAGAGATGCGGGATTTGAAGATTATACCGTATAAAAAATATGCGCATGAACATTTTCAATGGTTTCGATCTATAGAATTCGAGCACATTCCAAGGATCCATAATGAGGTCTCCGATGCCTTGGCTACTTTGGCATCGATGTTATGTCATCCCAATAAGGCTTATGTCAACCTTTTGCACATTCATGTCCGTGATCAACATGCTTACTGCAACATAGTAGAAGAAGAACTTGATGGTGAGCCTTGGTTCAACAATATCAGGGAATACATCATGTCGGGAGTGTATCAAGTACAAGCCACAGGGGATCAGAAGAGAACAATTTAACATTTGGCAAGTACATTTTTCTTCAATGGAGGAGTTTTGTAAAAAGGAACTCTAGATCTCGGATGGTTAAGATGCATAGATGCTAGACAAGTAACAAATATCATAATCAAAGTGTATTCCGGAGTATGCGGGTTGCATATGAGTGGGTATGTTCTGGCAAAGAAAATTCTCCAAGCAGGTTATTATTGGCTCACCATGGACCTAGATTGCATCAGTTTTGTGCAAGTGTCATCCGTGTCAAGTACATGGAGAGTTGATTCATTCTCCGCCATCTGAATTGAACACAATTTCTGCACCATGGCTATTTGCTGCCTGGGCTATAGATGTCATTGGACCAATTGAGCCAGCATCGTCCAATTGACATAGGTTCATTGTGGTGGCCATTGACTATTTTACTAAGTGGGTCAAAGCTAAAACTTTCAAGTCCGTGACAAAGGAAGTAGTGGTCGATTTTGTTCATTCGAATATCATTTTTCAGTTGGGGATCCAAAAGATGATCATCATCGATAATGGGGCTAATCTTAAAAGTCATTTGATGAAAGAAGTGTGTCAACAATTTAAGATTACTCATCGAAATTCCATCCCATACTTCCCTAAGGTGAATGGAGTAGTCGAGGCAACAAACAAGAATATAAAGAAGATACTTTGGAAAATGGTACAGGGTTCCAGGAAATGGCATGGAATGGGAAACGTTCTTGGGTTATCGCACTACTGTTCACACTTCTGTAGGTGAAACTCCTTATCTATTGGTATATGGAACAAAAGCAGTGATACCCGTAGAAGTTGAAATCCTATCCATATGGATCGTTGTTGAAGCCTCAATTGACGATGATGAGTAGGTCAAAACCTATCTGGAGCAATTGAGTTTGATTGGTAAGAATAGATTAGCAGTAGCATATCATGGCCAACTGTATCAAAAGAGAATGGGAAAAGTATATAATAGGAAGGTGCATCCCCAGAAATTTGAAGTGGACCAACAAGTATTGAAACACATCCTTCCACATCTGGCAGAAGCGAAAGGCAAATTTGCCCCAAATTACCAAGGTCCGTTCATCATAACGAGTGTGTTGTCCAATGGTGCTTTGTATTTAACAGATATATAAGGAAAATGTGTAGACATGGCTATAAACTTTGATGCAGTCAAAAGATATTATGTATGACTTCTTTGGTTTAAACTGTGTTTGTTTGTACTTGGCATGTTTTGAAGGTTGGAATAACAAATGCATTTTGTTCTGCTATCTAAACACTTTATCCTTTGTTACCCATTTGAGCCTTATTTATTTCCTTCATACCCTTTTTTTGGAATCAGTAGCAAAATTCAATAAAGAAGTACAGAAGAAAAAAGAAGAGAAAAGAAAAGGAAAGAATGAAAAATAATAAAAAGAAAGAAAAGAGAAAAAAAGAGAAAAAGAAGGAAAAGAAAGAGAAGGGAGGAAAAGAAAAAAAAAGAAGAAAAGAAGGAAAAAGAAAAAGAAATAAAGGAAATAAAAGGAAAAAGAGAAATAAAACCCACAAATTCCTACGACATGAACTACGTTTGACCTAATTCCTTTTAAGGATACGTAGACAGCCTCACAGTTCGGTCCCATCAAAATAATACTCAAAAATCCCAAAGAAAAGAAACTGGGGAAGGAATTTGTGGTTGTTGTAAGAAATCGGATTCCAAAATTTGTAATTTTTTAGCCCATTCAAGTTGTTTTGAGCCTTTTGATATCCTTATTTTCTAACCCTATCCAAAAGCCCACATTACGATCCAAAGAAATGCCTTCCGATTACTCTTTGAGAAGTGCCAAGTCGAGGAAGCAAATGTGATTCATATAAGGGGAAACACTCCATCCGAAGCAGGAAAAAAGAAAAATGAGTCATATTAGAGAAATATAAAATGAGAGAGTCTTATTACAGAAAAACTTCACGGGCACTGTAAGGAGATGCTGAGTTGAGAGATGAACAAATGAGAGACGTTTGTTGTTGAAAAACCTTCGTGACACCGTAGGTCGAACAAGGTCAGTGATTCGACAAAGGAATTGAGTTATGGAGATCCCGAGGCACAAAGTATGACAACCGAAAGGTGACTGGCTGAATAGGTTGGGCTGATTAATCCAAAATGCATGTCATGATCAGTGGTGCTAGCTTTTTCACTCAG
The DNA here is from genome assembly GCA_034376525.1 of Nicotiana benthamiana. Classification (NCBI taxonomy): domain Eukaryota; kingdom Viridiplantae; phylum Streptophyta; class Magnoliopsida; order Solanales; family Solanaceae; genus Nicotiana; species Nicotiana benthamiana. Next base: position 46,626,350 of record CM067326.1, read on the forward strand.
ATGAGTTTTTTTTCCTTTTCCCCTCTCAAACAGTCATCCAGTTTTGTTTTTTCTTTTATTCCTAACTCTCAAAGCCATTGCATTTCATTTCTTTTGGGTTTATTTCTCTAAAGGTTTTCCAATGTCAGACTTGTTTAAGTGAGCAAGAAAGGATTTCAAAGCTTCATAACTTCCAAATTGCATAAAGCAAAGTGCGGCCAAAGAATACCATAGATAGCATGATGTAAAGTGTGAAATAAAGTATAAGTGAAAGTTCCATTGCTCAGATGGTTTAGTAATCTTGTGGGAGATATAGAGGTTCATGAAGAAAGGTAAAAAATGTAAAACATCAGTTTGGGTGTAGAGTACTCGGGTCATCCAAGGTCTTGTGTTAGAGAGTCAGTAAGAAAGTAAAACGATTTTTGGCCAGTTCAAGGAAACAAGTCAAAGCAAAGCACGACATGGGAGAGGCCACCTTCAGCAAGAATGCCACAAACTAACGACCATATTTTAAACTGAAAAGATTTTCTTTGATTTGAAACAAGTGCAGAAAATTCCATTTGTTTGGGAGAAACCTTCCGTAAAGAAAGAAAGTACCGGACAGGTTCAACCGTCAATATCAGGACCCTCCTGGACAATGAGACCTACTTTAAAACTCAAGACATTGATGCGTAACAAGATCTAGCATAAGTTTTACCTTGAGGAAATATAAGGTGGCTTTGAAGTTTCCTTCTTAGGATAGGGTACAATTAGAAATTTTTAGGACCCTCCTGAATAATGGGAATTAGATTTAAGACCTTCATTAGATAACAAGATTTAACATATGTTTTGCCGTAAAGAAATATAATTTAGCCTTAGAGTTTTCACTCATAAGATGAGATACAATTTTAATGTTCAGGACCCTCCTGGATAATAAGATTTTAGTTTAAGATCTTCATAAATAACAAGATTTACTGTAAGTTCTACTCTGGGGAAGTATAATCTAGCATTTAATGTTTTCACATTTATAGATGAGACTTGGTTTGAGATATACAGGATAAAGGAATTTAATATTTATTTTGATAACAAGAATTGGTTAACACTCACAAATGTTACCAATATCAAACTGGAATAGAATTTTGTTTTATTTTGTCTGTTTTTGTTGAAATCAGGTGACCACTTTGAGAGAAAGGGAAAATAACACGAGTTTTCAAGAATAGAAAGAAGTCCAGGGTCAAGAAATCAGGCACCACCTATAGAAACAAGGGAGGACAGTTCAAAGGAAAAGCAGTTTCAAGAAAAGGACAATTCAAGTATCGACAATCAAGAGCCCACCTGGAGAACAAAGGGAAGCATCAATTCAAGTGTTAGTAATCAAGAGCCCACCTGGATAATAAAGAGAGAGCGATTCAAGTGTTGGTTATCAGTAGCCTACCTAGAGAAGAAAGGGAGAAGTAATTCAAGTATCGACGATAAAGAGCCCACCTGGAGAACAAAGGGAAGTAGTTAAATATTCAAGGAAAATGGTTCAAGTTCAACAACAGGAGCTCACCTAGAGAACAAAGGGAAAACGAGTCAAGGGAAAGCAATTCAAGTATTGGTAATCAGGAGCACACTCGGAGAACAATGGGAGAAGTAATTCAAGTGTTGCTAATCAGGAGCACACCTAGAGAACAAAGGGAAAAGAATTTCAAGTGTTGGTAATCATGAACCCACCTGGAGAACAAAGGAAGAAGCAATTCAAGTGTTGGTAATCAGGGGCCCACATAGAGAACAAAGGGAAGGCAACAGTGTTTAAAGGATGACGGTTCAAGTTCAGCAATCAGAAGCCCACCAGAGAACAAAGGGAAACAGTTGAACTGTCAAGGAAAAGCTGAGCAAGTGGTTGAATTCAGGCGCCCATCTGGAAAAAAAATGGAAGAGCATCAATATTCAAAGGAAGACGTTCAAGTTTTTCAATACAGCCCCACCCAGAGAACAAAGGGATGGCAGCAGTGTTTAAAGAAAAACGGTCCAAGTTCAGCAATCAGGTGCTCACCTGGAGAACAAAGGGAAAGCACTTCAGAATACAATTCAACGTAGCAACAAAAAAATTTCACCTGGAGAGTAAAAGTCAATAGAGCAATAGAAACTGCAAGACTAAGTTTGAAGATATAGATAAGATTTTTGTAATTCATAGATTGTAGTTTATTCTAGTTTCTTTTATTTTGTCTTGGTGTAATAAGGAGTTCAACAAGTAGTAGCAGCAACAACAACAACGAAATCACAGCTTCATGGTTTCCCAGCTCCCAAAGCTTCCCGAACTACACTAACCTAATTCGTTATAGAAAAGGATATGTTGGGTCGACTTGACCCATTATCTGGTTCTTAAGGTAAATACCAGAAGCCTAAAGGGTAGTTTAAGGAATCTGATTAAGAGAATATTATCAAAACCAAATGGGAATTTTCTAGGAAGGAGAGGTTTGGGTTTAGTTTGACAAGCAGGCTAGAAAATCATGGTTAAAGTGAACAAGTGGGAAATCAAAGAAGGGTTAATTGGTAAATACTGAAACCATTTCTGCTGCGCTAGAGGCTTTCTATAAAAAGGCATGTTTCTTCATTGTCCTGGGAGACTGGTGAGATTAGAGATTGAAAAAATACAAACTACAACTATTGATACTCTGAAAAAAGCCCTAAAAGTTCCTGCATTCTTTTGGTAAAAATTGCTTTGAGAATTGCTCTTTCGCTTTCATTGTTAGAAGAACTTAACAATTTCAAGGAACTTCTGGTTCATCTGGGCTTAAAATGGTCTAAAAAGGGCTGAAATTTGCTGTTGATGCGCTGACCTGCCTACATTTCTGATTTGCTGAAATCCTCACTCCTTTTTGCTTCGCTGATATCCACGTAATATTAGGAGCTCATGATGGAGATATATAGCATGCATGTCTAGTTTTTGTTGTAATGTTATGAAATAATACAGTTGATTGATTCCTTTAATTCTAGTCTTTTTTTTATAAAACAAGTTAAGTAAAAATGTCAATTATGATTTGGTGATCATATGGATGATCATGTAGCATTAATTACCCCATGTGTTGTCTCTCAGTAGTTTGAATATTTGTCAAGCAGTCATGGTAGTTTACATAGGTCTCATTATGACTTTGCTGGATTTTGAAGCTACTCGTATAATTAGGATTAATATTGTTTACTGTGAAAATGATAAAGACAATTAAGTTTGTAAAATGGTACTCTAAAAATATGTGATCTATTCCTGAGCAAGTTTGTTAACGTAGTTGATGGTAATGATGTGAAACTTAATGATGGAGCACAAGCTAAAACGAGATAGTAATCGAAATGAAAGGCCTGCTGTCTGGATGTAGGCCTGGCCGATGGAGACATCGATATCGAATTAGAGATCGAGATCGTGCTATCAGGGATAGTCAAGGATGGTATAACAATTAGAGATATAATCAAACAAGGCTCTTTATAGCCAAAACTAAGTTATACGATAAAGAACAGATACCAAACGAAGGATATCGAGATATCCTCCGACTGATATCAAATAAGAACAGGTAAGGAGACACGTAAGCTAAAATGATTTTGATTCCTTTTAAGATAAAGGAGTTTGAGAGGAGAAAGAGAGATAAAATATTATTGCACTTTAGTAGAATGGTTGAAATCTGCCTTTACATGGTATTAATGACTCCCCTTTTATAAGAGGGGGAAGCCCAAAATTGGCGTAGAGACATAGTGTGATAAAGAAAATGGGATGGGAAATCCAACTAGCTTTATGATTTGTGCATGGGCTGACTTTTAGCTACTCAAATAGACTTAGTCGACCCTGGATGTGTTTTTAGGGAATTTCCTACGTTTGTCGAGGTTTTGGTCTATGTTAACTTCGATTGGGTGTTGACAAACCTTTGAGGGAAGTGGCTAGCTCGAGGTCCCGGGCCTCCAGAGTGACCTTTTGAAACATTCTGCCAATGAGAAATCAGCCCTCCGATCTCACCGTGCGCAGATAGTCTCCGTGTTTCCTAGAGGGAAGCGATAAGAAATGTTTTTGACACCCTATCTCGCAGGCTCTTCAAATGACATCGTGCTGATGGCGCAATGCCTTTAACAAGAGTCGAGGCGTTCCACCTTTTCACTTCTCTATAGTCATTAGAAATATCATGGCACCTCGCTCCTCGGGTTTGTATCATTGCTATTGATTCAGCTTCCATGAATGCATTAATTGCGCCCGCACTTACAGTTTTCGAGTACGGTAATGGATCCATCGATTACATTACCTTCCCCTATATATGGGGCTTCTTGTGATCAACTTTTTATTCAAAAGTTCCTTCGACGCCAATCCTTCTCTCCTTTCCTACCATTTTTTATTCTTTGATGTCTTGCTATGTTTGAGGCCCACGGTCTCAAGATTTTACGTCATGTGTGCCATATCCCAACTCTTGATCCTTCTATGGTTGGATGAATTTGTGCCGGTGTGATGCTATTGTTGTTTTTTGTTGTTGTTGTTGTTGTTGCTATCCCTGCTGGCTCGGGGCGATGAAGTTGGCGGTCGATTTACTTTGAGCCGGGCAAAGATTCGTATTATGCACCGCTGCTCAAGAGGGGGCTCAGATTACACACTGCTGCTCACCCTCCTTCCTCGGCTTGGCATGTTATACCCCATTTGGATTCTTGGGGGGGGGGGAATATGGTGGAACTCTCTGTTGGATGTTGCTTTCCGTGTTGAGGCAGTGTCTCAAGAAGTGGTTTTGGGATGGGAGTGCTACCGGAATTCACACTAGCATAGTTTTTTGCCCAGCCAATTTTCGCCTTCTTTCGGCAACTCTTTTATCATTCTGCTCTTCTCTGATGCCAAACCCTTCTATATCCTTCCTTTTGAATATTCCATTTTGGGAGGATTAGTATGAGGTCCCTGGGGGGATTGGACTCGAAAGATATTGATTTTGGGGCCATAAGCCTAAGAGGATGATAATGGAAGTGCAACATAAATAGGTTATACCCTTAGGCTCACATATAACTTGTATTTCTTTGCCCCCTCAACCTTTATCTTTTTGTAAAGTTTTTCTGCGGGCTTTTGTAACCCATGTATAATGTAATTATATGTAAGGATACCTAGAGGGTCGCTGTAAGCAAATACTTGTGAAAATACAAAAGATATCTTCTTGGTTTCTTCTTTTGATATTTTCCATGTTCCTTTATATTTTTGACAACTTCGAGTGCAGGGTCTTGTTTTACCTCCTGCGATACTGGACTCGGGCGCAAGTATTGCTCCCAAACTTCTGTTGATGAATTGAATTCGCAGGGGGTCCTTTTGTGACTTTTCCAATCGGGCCCTAAATTAGGCCAACAAACCTCGGGCAGCTGTAACCTTTTTTCCTTGCAAAAGTGTGGTTGAGGTCTTCGGGCCTCAAAATGACTGTTGAGAGGAGAACTTCACCTGATGATCCATGGTCTTGGAACGCCGGTAACCTCCCTAAAGTGATCTATGAATGGAGGTTTGGCTGTGCTTCAAGCCGTCCTAGTCATTACCTAGAGTATGTTTTGTACATGGGTTCGTTAAGGACACCTCTCCACTAATAAATTAGCCTTCTATGGTGAAGGCCTCTTGGTCTATACGCAAAATTGGTGGAAACATTATTTGTCTGCTTTGGGCATTGTCTTGCTATGGCCGAGGTCCTCGGGGTCGAGCATTACCTTAGGGTCGGAGTTGGTGCCGAAGGTCGGTGCCTTTGATTTGTGTTGGCTCGTTCTGGATTTTTTTGTATGCACTTGTATAGTTTCTTTCATCTTCTGGGTATCCTTGGAGCTTGCTGATCTTATAGGGCTTGGCATATAATGCCCTTAACATCTTCTTGTTCGGGGTATGGCAAAAATTGGGCACGACGATAAATAAGATATATGCTTCATACTCGTGAAGGGGCTTTTATTGGGGCGAGGCTAACCCGTACCTCTGAGTAGAGGGCATCAACTGAGTTGATGTTTTTGGAGCAGCGGTCCCTTTGGGCCAACATGGATTTTTCCACCAGGAGGGTGCTTGGTCGTTGAGTAAGCTTTGTCGGCTTCACTTCGTGACAAGTTTCAGAATTATCCCTCTGTTCTTGGATCTTTGAGCTTCGATTCGAGTGGGTATGGATGTGGAGCTATAGCTTGATTATTTGAAGAGTCCAAATCGGGAACAGCTGGTGCCCGCACTGGCATAACACTAAGCTGAATCGAGAACGGCGAAGGAGTGGTGATTGATCATTGATGATTTAAGCCATGTCAGAGCGGACCTTCGAGGGGAATGTTTGCTTGCAAGGACTCATACCGGGGGTACTATTTTCCCAGAAGAATTTTCCTGAGTAAGGGTAGTCAGGTGTGGTGCGTGGTATGTTTACTATAAATGCTATGAAGAACGACACTGGGGCTGATAGGACACTAGTTTTTGGAGCTTCGGCTTTGACACTTTGTATTTTTCTTCTTACAGAGTATGCTTGTAGATAGAGAGTTAATCTTTCGCGCACATATGTATATATACATAAAAAATAAGAGAATTCATGAAGTTTTACCTCCTTTGTATTGATTTTGATCGGGCAGATTGGTTTCCATGATTTGGTGAGACACCATGGGTTCGGAACCAATCTGTTAGGCCAGGGAAATTTTAAGTGCAATTGTTGATGTGAGCAGGCGTAGGAAACTTCACGTTTTGTCCAGCTTTTTCAGGCTTTGAGTTACGATTCTATTGAGCGTACATGTCCTTCAGTCTTTTTGTGTCGTTGCGGGTGAATGTCGACTGTTCTCTTTCCTTGTCCTTAAGTATCTTTTCGTTCAGATTATGTCGGGTTTAGTCTTTCAGTTGTGTCGCACTTCAAGCTTCAACTGCCTTTTAAGCATCTTCCAGTCTTCATGGTAGATAATGGTAGTTATTTGTTCCCTAGGTCGAGGTGATCTTACAGGTAAGTGGCCCGGAGGCTCACTCGGCCAACAATTGTAGCATTTATGTGGTACCCTTAGGCATACTTGTAGTTTGTGCTTTATTTTGGGTCCAGTCTTTGAGTCACTTTGTGTTTCAAGTTTTAATTGACCCTTAAGCTTTTCTCTGCCCACACAAGCAAACGATAGTGGCCTTTTATGCCTCAGGTCGAAGTGACCTTATAGGCTTGGCTTTTTATGCCTCCGGTCGAAGTGACCTTATAGGCGGGTGGCCTGGAGGCGCGCTTGGCTGCTGACATGGGCATTTACGTCGTGACTTTAGGCATGTTGTAGTTTAACTTATTTCAGGTCCATTCTTTGATTCACGTTGCGATTCGAGCTTTAATTGACCTTTAAGTTATTAGTTTTGGCTGGCGATAATGGCTCTTAGGCCTTTTGGTCGTAAAGACCTTGTGATATGATGGCCCGTAGGCTTATTTAGTTAACTATTTTAGATCTGATTTTTAATTCGGGTTACGATTCGAGCTCACTTTAATCCTCAAGTTTTCACTTTTTGCTGGCGATAATGGCTCTTACGTTTTTGGTCATGGAGACCTTTTGATATATGGTCCGTAGGCTTGCTTAGCTAGTGACAATGGCTCTAACATTGTTTTTGCCCATGGGCTTTGTTGTAGGATTTGTGTTCGATCGTCAAGGTATTTTGACAGATTTTTTTCTTGATCCGTCATTGATTCTTAAGGAACCTCGATTTCAAGTTGTTATCGGTGATAATTCGAGCAACTCAGAAGCTACATATCTCGTAGGATGAGTAGATCGAAGCCTTTGTGATTCGGAGCAGACATGGCCTAAGCTCCTTTTTACTTGTTGAGGGAAGCCTGTTTTAACCGGTTCTTTCCGAAGTATATTTTGTTTAGCGACCATCGATTTTGTTTAGCGACGGTCGGGCGTCCCTGAGTCACGTAATTTTGGATGTATCAGCTGTTTTGACCGTGCTCATTTGCATTACGCTGTAACCATTTTTGATCCCGAGTGATAATTTAGGCGTCTACACCGAGGGTATGCCCTTTTGGGATTTTTACAAATGCGACGTATAGCTTAAACTACAGAATTTTCATGCATGTTGAAGTGTTATTGTTTGTTATTCCTATTGATGTCTTACAGTTTGTCATGCCAATTGAGGTCTTTCAGTTTTTAGGTGATGTAGGATGGACCTGGTTATGCCGAGTATGGCTGCTAAGGGTCTTAGAGTTTCGAATTTTCCAGCATATAGAGATTGTCGTTAGTCTCCGAGTCATCAAGTTGTTTAAGTCTGAAGACTTCTTCTCGCGAACTCAGAACTGCGTTGCAGGGGCTTTATGAGCACAGAGTTTAGATCATGAGATCGGACGAGTGTGTCACGACACGGATTTTTCACCCTCATGAGTCGTGATGGTACCTACTCATAGAAGCTAGGCAAGCCACAAAATATAAAAATGCTAACTCTTTCATTTTTTAAAATCCTTTTTAACAAATTGAATTAACATGTAATCAACATTATAAAATTTGTGACAGACAGAAATAAGTGGAAAACTTAAGCAGCTAAAAATAACCAAGCCAGCACTACAGTACCAATGTACTCCTCTATCTGAAATCTGGTGTCACGATATTCTTGGACGGACTAAAATTAGTACAAGAATTGTCTTACAGAAATACAATCTGTCTCAAAATCTAGTGAAAACGGAATACATAGTGAAATAGAAGAGAACGCCGGGCCTGCGGACGCCTGCAGGACTACCTCGGGATCTCTGAATGTTCTGAATGCTGGCTTTTCGAGTGCTACTGTCCAAATGCTGCTCCGATATCTGCACACAGTGTAGAGTGTAGTATCAGCACAACCGACCCCATGTGCTGGTAGGCGCCTAGCCTAACCCGGAGAGGTAGTGACGAGGATAGGCCCAGACTCCAGATAAACCTGTGCAATTATATAATATACAATATAAAAATAACATGAATAAACAATTTAAATGGGAAGGGGCACATGCTACGAGGGAAAATGTCCAATCCAGCAGGAACTTAAGAGAAATATGAGAGAACAACTCAGAATCTACCATAAAACAATAATAATGTTGTTGCGGCGTGCAACCCGATCCCTTATTATTTAACACTGATGCGACATGCAAGCCAATCCAATATAACATTCGTTGTGGCATGTAACCCCATCCCTACTTAGTGTTACTGCGGCAAGCAACCCGATCTATATTTAGATTTGTTGCGGTGTGCAACCCGATCAATATTTAGTATTGTTGTGGCGTGCAACCTAATTCATATTTAGAATTGTTGCAGCGTGCAACCCGATCCATATTCAGTATTGTTGCGGCGTGCAACCCGATCCATATTTTTATATACCTTTAGCAACAACCATACGGTTGTCCCAACAAGGGATCAACAATAAAAGTAAATATGTCTGGGCAAAGGAGAATTAGCTATGACCAATATTAATTCAACTCTACTCATCTCCGCTAACACCAATAATCAATCATAAGTAATTCCCACTAAAACAAACTAAGTCCTTTCTCAATATCGAGAATCATCAATTAAAGCTTCCGTAGTATCATTTAAGTACACAACAAATTTCAATTCAAGACTCACGGTCATGCTTGCCATCAACGTATAGATACTCGTCACCATGACTATACGACGTACTCAACAAGAAGCAAATATTGAATAGGACACCGCTCCTAATCCCTCAAGCTAAGGATAGACCGAACACTTATCTCTATGCCATGAACACAATAAAAGCCTCAAATATAGCTTTACATCGTGATTCCACTACCAATTCGCTCGTATATCACAAGTAATTTAATTACATCAACAAACGCTAAATGAATCAACTATATTGCATGAAAATGAGTTTTCCAAAGTTTTGCCCAAAAAGTCAAAAATCGCCCCCGGGCCACATGGTCAAAACTCGAGGTTCGAACCAAAACCCGATTACCCATTTCCCCACGAACCCAAATATATGATTTATTTTGAAGTCGGACCTCAAATCGTGTTCCAAATCCCCAATTTTTGAAAAACCTAGGTTCTACCCAAAACATCCAATTTCCTAATGAAAATCATTGATTTTAAGTTGAAATCATGTTGAAAGATGTGAATGATTGAAGTAAATGAGTTAAAACTAACTTACAATCAATTTGGAAGAAGAATTATTCTTGAATAATCTCCCTAAGGAGTTTGTGTTTTGAAAAGATGTGGAAAGTGGGTTTAAAATCGTCTAAGATAAAACTTACAGATCTCAGATGTGGGAATTACTAATAGGAGTCCGCAATAGCAAACCCCGACCTATGCTGGCTTGGGAATTATGAAGGGAAGCTCACATTTGCGAACCCGAAGGAAATATGGCGTCTTTGCATCTACGAACAATAAGTCGCATTTGCGACTTCAAGCCTTTCCAGTATACGTTGCATTTGCGAAGGGGATCCTCGCATTTGCGAGGTCGCATTTGAGAGACATAACTCGCATTTGCGAGATGAGGCAGGGCTGGGCTGGTTCGCATTGACAATCAAGATCTCGCATTTGCGAACCACGCAGGCCGGATCACACCAGCAAATTCTTGCAATTCCGAAGTTCAAAATGCACCCCGTGGCCTATAGAAAACTCACCAGAGCCCTCGGGGTTCTGAACCAAATATACACACAACCTTAAAAACATCCTACGCACTTATTCATGCACTCAAATCACCAAAATATTATCATGAACATCGAATTAAACCTCAAGATTAATGGAATTTCTCGAAACTTCTTTAAACATCAAATTTGCATTTAAGGCCCGAATCGCGTCAAACAGATTCTGTTTCTTATCAATCTTCACAGAATTATCTCAAAACATATATAAGACATATACCGGGTGCCGGAACCAAAATATAGGCCCAACACAAACACGTTCTAATCAAAATTAATTTCCAATCCTTATAAACAATTCTAGAAAGTATTTTCTATAAAAATTCATTTCTCGGGCTTAGGACCTCAGAATTTCATTCTGGGCATACACCCAAGTCCTATATTTTCCTACGAACCCTTTGGAACAATAAAATCACGGGTCCATATCCGTTTACCTAAAACGTTGACCGAAGTCAACTTAATTCATTTTATAGTCAAAATTTATCATTTTTCACAGATTTTCTCATTTAAGATTTCCAGCTACACACCCAAATAGCACACGCAAATTGAGGTGATGCTAAAAGAGCTTTATAAGGCCTTGAAACTCAAAATTCAATTTAAAAGATAGTGATGACCTTTTGGGTCATCATATTCTCCAACTCTAAAACAATTGTTTGTCCTCCAACGGACAGAAGAAGGAAGTACATGAGTCGGGGAAAAATGGGGATAACGGCTATGTATATCAGACTCGGACTCCCAGGTCGATGCCTTAGGAAGCTAACCTATCCGCTAACACAAACTTAAGGAAAAATCTTCAATCTCAGGTAACGAACCTGCGGGTCTAGAATGGCTACAGGCTCCTCCTCATAAGACAAGTCCTTGTCCAATTGGACAGTGCTGAAACCTAACATATGGGATGGATCATCATGATACTTCTGAAGCACGGACACATGAAACACTAGAAGCCTGGCTAATAAGCTCCGTAGCAGTGCAAATCTATAAGCAAACTCTCCCACTCGATCAAGAATCTAAAATGGATCAATGAACCTAGGGCTAAGCTTGCCCTTCTTCCCAACTCTCATCATGCCCTTCTTAGACGACACTCGAAGCAATACCCCCTTACAGACCATAAAAGCCAAATCTCGAACCTTGCGGTTGGCATAACTCTTTTGCCTGGATTGAGCTATACGAAGCCTATCTTGAATGATCCTGACTTTGTCCAAGGCATCCGGAACCAGATCCTTACCCGATGATCGAGCCTCTCCCGGGTCAAACCATCCAGCCGACGACCAACACCGTCTACTATTTAAAGAATCATAAGGATCCATATGGATACTCGACTGGTAGCTGTTTTTGTAGGCAAACTTCTGCTAAAGTAAAAAATGATCCCACAAGCCTCTAAAGTTAATTACAAAGCTCGGAGCATATCCTTCAAAATCTAAATAATCCTCTCGGACTACCCGTCTGTGTGAGGGTGAAACGTTGTGCTCAACTCAACCCACGTGCCCAACTCTCGCTGAACTGTGCTCCAGAAATCTGAGATAAACCGTGTATCTCGATCTGAAATGATAGACACAGGAACACCATAAAGGCGAACAATCCTCTCGGAAGAATAGGAGACTGCCACAGGAATGAAATGCGCTGATAGGACCCATGCTGCGTCGAACTTCTTCCGAGTCTATGGGAGTCTAGTAATGAAATACATAATGAGCAGCTCCCACTTCCACTCGAGAAGCTCAATCCTCTGAAATGAAACATTGGGCCTCTGATGCTCATACATAACCTCCTGGCAATTCAAACACCGAGCCACAAATGTCACGATATCCTTTTACATTCTCCGCCACCAATAACGCTACCACAAATCCTGATACATATTCACGGCGCTCGGATGAATAGAGTACCAATAGCTATGGGCCTTTTCTAAAATCAACTCTCGGAGTCCGTCCACATTAGGCACAAAAACTTGACCGTGCAATCTCAAAACTCTATCATTACCTAAGATAGCCTACTTGTCACCTATGTGCTGTACCGTGTCTCTAAGGACACATAAATGGGGATCATCATAGTATCGATCTCGGATACGCTCCAATAATGAATAACGAGTGACTATGCAAGCTAGCACACGGCTGGGATTCGGAACGTCCATTCTTACAAACTGATTGGCAAAACCCTTAATATCTAAAGCAAGAGGTCTATCACCGACAAAATATAAGTTACATAGCCAATACTGGCTGACTTCCTACTCAAAGCTTTGGCAACCACATTGGTCTTTCACGGATGATATAATATGGTGATATCATAATCTTTCCAACACTGCCAACCACGTCCTCTGCCTCAAATTCAACTCCTTTTGCTTGAACAAATACTGAAGACTCTTGTGATCCGTGAACACTTCATATGCTACGCATACAGATAGTGCCTCCAAATCCTCAATACGTGAACAATGGAAGCCAACTCCAAATCATGAACCAGATAGTTCTTCTTATGAATCTTCAACTGCAATGAAGTAGAGGCAATGACCTCGCCATCCTTCATCAACACTGCGCCAAGCCCAATTCAAGATGCATCACAATAAACTATATATGGGCCTAAACCTATGGAAAAACCAACATTGGTGCGGTAATTAGAGCCATTTTGAGCTTTGAAAGCTTGCCACACACTCTCTGACCGTCTGAATTGAGCACCCTTCTGGGTCAACCAGGTTATCGGGGCTGCAATAAGTGAAAACCCCTCCACGAGCCGATGATAGTTGCCTTCCAATCCCAAGAACTCCAAATCTCTATAGCTCATGTTGGTATAGGCAAGTTCATGATTTCCTTAATCTTCTTTAGATCAACCTGAATACCCTCTGTAGATAACAACATGACCCAAGAATGTAGCTGAACTCAATCAGAACTCACACTTTGAAAACTTGGCGTACAACTGACTATCCCTCAAAGTCTAAAGAACTACTCTAAGATGCTGCTCGTGCTCCTCTTGGCTACGGGAATATATCAAAATATCATCAATGAAGACTACACGAACGAATCCAAATAAGGCCTAAACACTCGGTTTGTCAAATCCATAAAAGTTGCTGGGCTATTTATCAACCCGAATGACATCACCAAGAACTCACAATGCCCGTACTGAGTGCGGAAAGCTGACTTAGGTACATCAGATTCCCTAATACTCACCTAATGGTGGCTAGATCTCAATTCAATCTTTGAAAATACATTGGTACCCTGAAGCCGATCGAACAAATCATCAATCTTCGGCAGGGATACTTATTCTTGATCACAACCTTGTTCAATTTCCGGTAATTAACACACATTATCATCGACCCATCCTTCTTCTTAATAAACACAACTGGTGCACCCAAGGTGAAATACTGGTCTAATAAAACCTTTCTTAAGAAAGTCTTGCAATTGCTCCTTCAACTCTTTCAACTCAGGTGGGGCTATATAACACGGCGAGATAGAAACGGGCCGAGGGCCCAGAGCTAGATCAACATCCTTGTTGGGTGGCGTACCCGGTAGGTTCTAAGGGAATACCTCAGGAAACTCAAGCACAATGGGCACAGAATCAATAGAGGGAACCTCAGCACTAGAATCACGAACATATGCCAAATAGGCTAAACACCCCTTCTCGACCATACACCGACCCTTCACATAAGAGATAACATTACGTGTAGAATGACCAATAGTACCTCTCCACTCTAAACGAGGAAAACCTGGTAAGGCAAAGGTCACAATCTTTGCATGAAAGTCAGAGATAGTGTGGTACAGTAATTACCAATCCATCCCTAATATGACATCGAAATCGACCATGTCAAGAAGCAATAATTCTACATGAGTCTCAAGACCCCCAATCACGACCATACAAGAGCGATGGACTCAATCTACCATAATAGAATCAGCCACCAGTGTAGACACATAAACATGAGCACTCAAAGAATCACTAGGCATGACCAGATATCGTGCAAAATATGATGATACATACAAATATGTCGACCCTGGATCAGTAATACTGAAGCATCTCTATCATAAACCAGGACACTGCCTGTGATAACTGCATTAGAAGCCTCAGCCTCAGGTCTGGCTGGAAGAGCATAACCTCAGGGCTAGGCCCAACCACTCAGGACTACCTCTTCGGGACGGCCTACAGCTGGCTGGCCTCTACCTCTAGCTGTCTGAGCTCTACCTTTAGCACCTCTACCTCCACCTCAAGCACTTCTTCCGCCACCTCTAGCTGGTTGGGCGGCTTGTGGAACACCTAGAGCCTGAACCATTGCACGGGAACCCTACTGCTACGATTGAGTACCCACCAATCTTTGACAAGCCTTCTTGATATGACCATACTCACCAAACACATATCATCCACCCTAGTGCTGCGGCTGAGGAAACTGAGAATAACTGGGGTGACCTGAATGACCACACTGAAAATTCTGAAATTGTGGTGCACTCATAGGAGCTGGTGGTGCACTGTAGGGCTGCTGATCAAAATATTGTACGTATGAACCACGGCCACCTGAAGCACCATGAGAAACCTGAAGTATTGACTGAAAGGTCCTGGGAGGATGGTCCTGGGAGGATGGCCTCTACCATGCAAATCCCTAAGGCACCACTAAATCTGCCTAAATGACGGGGTATCTTGTCTAACCCATGACCACCCCCCTTTGATAGAACCATCTCAACCCTTTGAGCCACATTGCCCGCCTCCTTGAAAGATATCTTGCTACCACTCTCTCTAGCCATCTAAAGATGAATCTGCTGAATAATTCCATCAACGTACCTCCTCACCTTTTCTCTCTCAGTGGGAAGTATAATAAGAGCATGTCGGGCCAAATCAATGAATTTGGTCTCGTACTGGATGACAATCATGGAACCCAGCTGGAGAAACTCAAACTACCTCTGATAGGCCTCTCTCTATGTGTTAGGGAGAAAATTCTCTAGAAATAGCTACGTGAACTGCTCCCAGGTCAAAGCTGGTGATCCGGCTGGTCTAGCCAAGCAATAATCTCTTCACCAAGTCTTGGCGGATCCACACAAGCAAAATATGGCAAAATTGACCCCGTTGGTCTCAACTATTCCCATGTTCCTAAGAACCTCGTGACAACTGTCTAGATAGTCCTAGGGATCCTCAGTATCATCACTGAAAGTAGTAGTGAAGAGCTTGGTGAACCTATTGAATCCATACAAAGTATCGGAAGGCATGTCTGCTCTATCACTGGTATGAGAGACCATACGGGGCTGAACTACTCCAACTGGATGAGCTGTTATAGTATGAAACTAGGGAGCCATCTATTCTAGCATGAGTATATCAGGAGTCTGGGCTCCTCCTCTAGCCTGAGAGACGGCGGGTGCTATAAAAAGCGAACCGGCCCGAGTGACACTCTCCAAAAGGCCCACTATATGAACCAGAGCCTATTGAAGAGTTAGGGTTGTGATAAATCTCTCTAGGACCTGAGCTGGGCCCACTAGAATTGCTAGAGCCAAAACCTCATCATTAAAGTCAACCCGAGGCTTCGCCGCTGGTGCTGCTGCTCTGGGCTGAGCTCTACCCTTGCCTCTCCCTCTGGCACAGCCTCGGCTTCGCCCAATGCCCCTCATAGGAGCTGTTGTTGGGGGCCCGAGCTATTGATCGGTGGATGAGGAAGCGTATGTTCTCACCATCTGCAAAAGAACATAGTAGAAAATCAATTAGCATTGAGAAACCAAACTGTACTACAAGAAAGAAGAAATGTGAACGTTTTTCCTACCTCTGTAGCCTTTAGGGGATAAATATAGACGTATCTGTAATGATTTCTCAGACTCTACTACAATGAATTGTGAGACCTATGTAACCTAGAGATCTGATATCAACTTGTCATGACCTGAATTTCCTACCCTTGGGACTCGTGATGGCGTCTACTCATAGAAGTTAGGCAAGCCACGAAATATAGAAATTTTATCTCTCTCATTTTTTAATCCTTTTATGAACTTGAATTAACATGTAATCAACATTCTAATATTTGCGATAAACATAAATAAGCCGAAGACTTAAGTAGCGACAGTACTACAGTACCAATGTACTCTTCTACCCAAAATCTAGTGTCACAATATTCATGGACGGACTAAGATTACTACAACAATTGTCCGAAAGAAATACAATTTGTCTCAAAATCTAGTAAAAATAGAGTACGTAGTGAAATATAAAAGAACGTCAGGCCTGCAGACGCCTGCACGACTACCTCGAGTTCTGTGGATGGACTGAAGGCTGGCTCCCTGAGTGCTATTGTCCAGATGTTGCTCCGGTATCTGCACACAGTGCAGAGAGTAGTATCACTACAACCGACCCCATGTGTTGCTTAGTGCGTAGCCTAACCCCGACAAGGTAGTCATGAGGATAGGTCCAGACTCCAGATAAACCTATGCAGTTATATAATATATAACAGGAAAACAATAGGAATAAACAATTTAAATGGGAGAGGGCACATGCTATAGGGAAAAATGTCCAATCAAGCAAGAACTTAGAGGAATATGAGAAAACAACTCAGAATCTACAACAATGAAATAATAATGTTGTTGCAGCCCCCAACCCATTCCTTCTCATTTAACATGGATGCGGCGTGCAACCTAATCCCTACTTATTGTTGGTGCGGCCTACAAACCGATCCATGTTTTAATTTGTTGCGGCATGCAAACCAATCCATATTTAGTATTGTTTTAGTGTGCAATCCGATCCATATTCAGTATTGTTGCGGCCTGCAGCCAGATCAATATATTTATAAACCTTTAGTAACAACCATACCGATTGTCCCGACAAGGGATCTACAATAAAAGTAAATATGTCCCGGCAAAGGAGAATCAACTATAACTAATATTAATTCAACTTCTACTCATTTCAGCTAACACCAATACTCAATCATAAGTAATTTCTACCAAAACAAACTCAATCCTTGCTCAATATCGAGAATCATCAATTAAAGCATCCGTAGTATCATTTAAGTACAAAACAAATTTTAATTCAAGACTCGTGGTCATGCTTGACAAAAACATATAGATACTTGTCACCATGCATTTACGTCGTACTCAACAAGAAGTAAATAGGAAATAGGACACCACTCCTAATCCCCCAAGCTAAAGTTAGATCGAACAGCTATCTCGATGCCACGAACACAATTCAAGCCTCAACTATAACTTTACATCATGATTCCACAACCTATTCTCTCATATCTAGTCATAAGTTACTTAATTACATTATTAAATGCTAAATGAATCAATTTGAATGCATGAAAATGAGTTTTCCAAAGTTTTGCCCAAAAAGTCAAACATTGCCCCTCGGCCCACATGGTCAAAATCCGAGGTTCGAACCAAAACCCGATTACCTATTACCCCACGAACCCAAATATATAACTTTTTTTTTAAAATAAGACCTCAAATCGAGGTCTAATCCCAAATTTTTAAAAACCTAGGTTTTATCCAAAACACCTAATTTCCAACATGAAATTCATTGATTTAAAGTTGAAATCATGTCCATTTAATGATTGAAGAAAATAAGTTAAAATTAACGTACAATCGCTTTGGAAGAAGAATTGCTCTTGGAAAAATCTCCCTAAGGAGTTTGTGTTTTGAAAAGATGTGAAAAGTGGGTTTAAAATCCTTTAAGTATAAAAGTTGCATGTCTCTGATGTGGGAATTGCGAACAAGGGTCCGAAATTGCAAACCCCGACCTCTGCTGGCCTTGAAATTGCAAAGGGAAGCTTGCATTTGCGAACAATAAGTCGCATTTGCAACTTCAAGCCTTTCCAGCATACATCGCATTTGCAAAGGGGATCCACGTTTGCGAGGTCGCTTTTGCGAGTCGTAACTCGCATTTGCGAGATAAGAAAGGCCTGGGCTGGTTTGCATTTGTAACCAAGCCCTTGCATTTGCAATATTCGCATGCAGGCCTGATCACACCATCAAAATCCTGCAATTTCTAAGTTCAAAATGCACCCCGTGGCCTATCTAAGACTCACCCGAGCCCTTGGGGTTCCAAACCGATTATACACACAGTCTCAAAATATCCTAAGGACTTATTTATGCACTCAAATCACCCAAATAACATCATAAACATCGAATTAAACCTCAAGATCAATGGAATTTCTCAAAACTTCTTTAAACATCAAATTGTATTCAAGGCCCGAATCGTGTCAAATGGATTCTTCTTCTTACCAAACTTCATAGAATTATCTTAAATCATATATAAGACCTGTCTGAGCACCGAAACCAAAATACAGGCCAAATACCAACACGTTCTAAGAAATTCATTTCCAAACCTTATGAACAACTCCAGAAAATAATTTTCTTTAAAAAATTCATTTCTCGGGCTTGGAACCTCGAAATTCAATTTCGGACATACGCCCAGGTCCCATAATTTCCTGCGGACCCTTCCGAATGGTCAAATCATGGGTCCAGGTCTGCTTACCCAAAATGTTGTCCGAAGTCAAATTAATTCATTTTATACTTAAAATTTATTATTTTTCAAATATTTTATCATTTGAGATTTTCGGCTACGTACCCAGACTACACATGCAAATCGAGACGATGCTAAAATAGGTTTTAAGTTCTCAGGACACAGAATTCAATTTCAAAGCAAGTGATGACCTTTTGGGTCATCACAGAGTGCCCAATTGCAGGTATTTAAAACTTCAAGTATTTCGGAATGCACTTGGTGAAAGGAACCCTGCCGAGAATATTTTGTGACTTCCCATTTCGGATAATGAAATTCTGAAGACATCCTTTGAACTGTTTCCGAAATATACCTGGTTATGTTGGTTCGACCTATGTCAGGCCAAAGCTAATCGATCGCGGGTTTGACCTGCCTGGAGAATATTGTGGTTTCATAGCCTTGTCCCGACGGATGTTTGGGGCGTTTTGAACTGTTGGAACTTGTTCCTATATTTTTCAGGGTGTTTCCAGGGAAAATATTTTTCACCTTACTTTGAGAAGGAGTTATCTCCTCTCTTTTGACAAAAACATATTTTTTAATTTCTTGATACAACGGTACATGTTTTTGCCAATGAGGCCTGGTTAAATGGGAGTTTCGATGCGTAATTTTCTTATAGGGAACCTTATTTGACATTTCCGAAAATTCCTATGGCCAGGCCGCTCTTCAGAGGGAATGCCCTGTTGCTATTTCAAAAGTCGGCTCCGGGGTTTGTTTTGAATATTTTGCAGAGTTGCCCTTCTGGTGGCTTGCAGATGTTGCCTCATTAAAAACCTTGCCGATGAAAACCTTTCTTTTAGGATAAAAGAGTGCAACGGGTGCGACTTTGAGGCTCCGGGGTTTTGTAGCAGCACTAACGTCCCGGCAGCTTCCGGTTGGGTGCCTGCTCAAAGGTTAATCCTGGATTTGAAAAATAACATAAGAAAAGGAATGGTATTACCTAAAGCTAGATATGTAGGCGACATATTGGGTTTTGCCTATTATAGCCGCCCTGTGGCGGATATACAGTGTGAATTTTTACTTTGTTTTGTCAAGTTCGGCCGGGGGCGAGACTTGGTCTACTCGTGGTTTCATTGGGGGCAGAGGCGTGAGTGCTGGTACCACACCATGTATTGCGAACATTTCTCTTGTTGTGTGCTTTTCCCCGTCGACAGTTTTGATCTCATCCTTTGTCGGGAATTTTATCACCTGATGGAGGATGGATGGCACTATGGGGTACCCAGGGCCATCCGAATAAGGCATTATATCTCATATCTCACTCGATGACATGGAAATTGGTGTCTTGACTGCGCCAGCCTCGGTGACCAGAAGAATGATTTCTCCATTTGCTGTTTTGCTAGCCATGTTGAAACCATTAAGGACCCGAGTGGCAAGCACAATTCTTTCGAGCAACCCAATTCGTTCTATCACCTTTGACCTGATGATGTTGGTCGAGCTACCTTGATCCACGAGTACACATTTTATCTTAAGATAAAGGACATTACTAAGGCATCGTTTTGGGGTTGAGACAGGGCCTCAGTGTCTTCTTTACTGAACATGAGGGCGTCTTTGGGGACATATCCCTAAGTCTATTTTTCTCTGGTGATGGATACCTTTGTTTTTCTCACTTCGAGTTCCTACGGGGCATCAGTGTTCCTATGATCATGTGGATGATATGGCTCGTTTACCTCATTTTACTTGGTAGCCTCCCTCTCTCGGAATTGATTTTTGGCCTGATCGCTGAGAAATTCCCGGAGATGTTGTTTGTTGAATAGTCAGGCCACTTCTTCTCATAGTTGATGTCAATCCTCGATCCTATGACCGTGCGTATTGTGGAACTCGCACACTAGGTTGTAATTTCTCTACGAAGGGTCTGACTGTATTGGTTTGGGCCCCTTGGCATACTTAATCTTGCCGATGGTGATCACGATGTTTGAAACATTGAAATAGAAGTTGTATTTCGATAAATAGGTCATGTTTGCTAGTGCTATGCTTTGATCGAATCTAGTTCTTTTAACGAGATCCTCGAGGGTCTTATTCTCGATCTATTCTTCGATCATTACAAGGTCGGTTGCGTTTTGGGACGTTCCTCCTATATTTGAGGTGCAGCTGGTACCTTTCTTTATTTGGTCTCAATTATATTGCCAGGAATCTACTTGGGTACACTAAGCCAGAAGGGGCTCCTAGTTGGTCATTTCCGACCCTAATCTTTGACTGGTACTGGTTGTGGACGTCCGACCAGGTCACGACGAATATTCGATCATGTTCTGCTTTAGCTGTTTCGAAGCCACCGAGCTTCGGTTGTTTAGGTCTTAGGTGAAGGCCTACACCGCCCAATCGTCGAAGATGGGTGGCAGCTCCATTCATTCCATCTGGAAGGGGTACATGAATTCCCGCAACATCTCAGTCTCTCTTTGCTTGAATTTGAATACGTCTAACTTTCTCATTGCTACGTTAAAGGCTCCCGCATGTGCCTTTACGAAGAAGTCTACCAGCATGGAGAATGAGTCTATGTAGTCGGGAGCGGAGTAGTGATACAACATCATGCCCCCCTTCGAGAGTGTTTCTCCCTCTTTTTTCAGCAACATGAACTCGATTTTGTCATTTTATATATCGATGCCTTTTACAGAGCAAGTATAGGCGGTGATGTGCTTATTGGAATTGGTGGTACTGTTGAATTTGGGGAGTTCTGGCATCGTGAATTATTTAGGAATGTGCTTCGGGGTTGCTTTCTCGGGAAACGACCTTTGTATGAATTTCTTTGAATCTAGACTTTTTAGGATTGGGGGCTCTCCCGAGATATGATCCACTCGACAGTTATAGGTCACAACTTTTTTATCATTGGCTGCAATCATTTTTTCACCTGATTTGAACCTTTTGGTGATATCCTCCAGCATCTTCACTATGGTTAGGTTATCCACTAACCCATTATTACTTGATCTTTCGAGTATTTGCTCCGTAAAAGGAGCCATCTCTGGTGCTGGTGTGTTGGGAGTTCTCGGATGGCTTTGTAACTAGGAAATGGACAGTTGTTGTGCCTGCAACATTTCAAAAATAACGTGAAGACTAACTTCTAGTTCTTCCCTAGTTGGGGTTTTCCGAACTTTCTCTCGGCCGCTGTGTCGCACGCTTCTGCCAGTGTGAGAAGTTTTGTTGACTTGCTCTGCGTCCTGTGAGTTTCCATCCGCTAGAATCAGTTCGGGTGCATTATCAAGATTCTGTAGTGGTGCTTCAGTGGCCGGGATAGCTACAACATTTTTCCCGTGGTCTTTAAGGCGATCGTCCTTGACTCGTTTACTGAGCTAGACATTTTAACTAGAAACTAAAGGATCTTGGACAAGAAAATATGTGAAAGATAATATGCGTTTGTGTAATGAAACTATCAAGAAAAGAATCACTATTATTGTTAGCCCCACAGTGGGCGCAAAACTATTTTATGTGAAAATGGTAATGATAATTAAATTTACAAAATGGGGCTCTAAATATACGTGATTCCCGAACTAGTTTGTTAAAGTAGTTGATGCTAATGATGTGAAACTTAACGATGGAGCTAAACAAGATAGTGATCAAACCGAAGGGCCTGTTACCCGGATTTAGGCTTGGCCGATGGAGAATTCGGGATCGACTTCGAGGTCGAGCTCGAGCTTGAGCAATCATGGATAATCAAGGATGGCATAATAGTTAGAGATCTAATAAAAAAGCTCTTTATAGCTAAAACAAAGTGATATGATAAAGAATATATATATAAAGCGAAGAATATCGAGATATCCTCGGGCCGATATCAAATAAGAACTTATAAGAAGACAAGTAAGCTAATATGATTTTGAGGCAATAAAGACAAAGGATTTTGGAGAGGAGAAAGAGTGAAAATATTATTGCACTTTAGTTAGTAGAATGGTTGGATCTCTTCATTTACAGGGTATTAATGACTCCCCTTTTATAAGAAGGGGAAGCCCAAACTTCATACAAAATACTTTGTGTGATAAAGGAAATGGAATGGGACAGCCAATAAGCTTTGTGACATGTGCCTGGGCCGAAATTGAGCTGCTTAAATAGACTTAGTCGACCCCAAATACGTTCTTCGAGAAATTCCTATGTTCGTCGGGGTTTCAGTTGATGTTACCTTCGACTAGCTGTTGACAGACCTTTGAGGAAAATGGCTGGCTCCTGATCCCGGGCCTCCGGAGTGATCTTTTGAAGCATTCTGTCAATGAGAAATGGACCTCCAATTTCACCATGCACATATGTATGTACTATGATTTGCTTATTTTGAAGTATGTCTATAGTATTCGGAGCCACTCTTTCAATAACATGTGTTTGAATTTTCATGATTCCAATTAACACTATGTTTCATGTTCTGTAAATAATATGTATGTTTCAATATGTCAATCTCTAGCTTAGTATTGTATTTGTGTGTATAGAGAAATAAGAGTATGAAGAGGGCCATCAGTTGTATATGGGCGTCATGGAAGTGATCTATATGGCAATAGGCCCTAAAAGACCAAATCTGACATTTCTAGTTTTGAGTACTATTTTGGGCTCAAGAGTTTTCAAACTCGGCCTTATTTATTGCAACTTGTTTTCTTCTTAAAAGTTATTTGAAGTATGAAGCCCCGTTCAAACTTTTGGGCCAAGTGTGATGAAAATGAGACCTGCCCTGGATTATGATGTATTTTTTCCGCTGCTGGGCTTAACCTTGAGCCCATGTAGCAGCAGTTTTACTACTGCATGGTAAAGCTACGAATTAATTATTAATGGTTTAATGGGTTCGTTACTGGACCCATCTTTACGGACAAAGTAAGAAGTTGCTTTTTGTATGCTAAACCCCATGTATGGCCAATTAACCTCACATATGAGCATTTCTAGTTCACTTTAATTAAATATAGCTCTTTAAAATAAAGTGAGATGAGTCATTCTAATTAAATTACTCATGGCTCTCACAAATATTATAACTAGACGTTAGTAATGAACATTGTAGAAAAGCCTTTGGGCGCATTTAAGGTACAATTGTGATTGTGTATACGTTCGCGTAATATAATTATGATTCTAAAAAAGGGCACGAATTCGCGCAACCTTGAATAATCTTTCTTTATAATAATAAAATATGGGTTTTCATAAGCTACTAATTTAACTTAGTTCGTATAGTTTGAGATGCGCCATCAAAAATTTGATCATACATGACCCCTCGTATTAATTTCATAACTTAGATATAAAACTGTCAAATATTTATAATTTTCTCTATGCACGTTTAATATACCATCGTGGTTATGGACATGTTCGCGTGACATGGCTACGATTTCTAAAAACAAATCGGAGTATGTGTTCACGCAACTTTGGCCAAGTTTTATTAATATTAATAAAGCAATATTAGTTGTGGACACGTTCGTGTGACATGATTTTGGACGCTCTAAACAAATGGGTACACGTACGCATGACCTGTTTCAAGATAATTTTCTTAATTAAAAAGAGGTAAAAAAGAAATGCACATAATTTATTCAGAAAAATTTCTTTAGCCAAGTATGATCAAAGAAACCATGCTAGAAGCACGGAACACGAGAATGCCTAATACTTTCTCCCGGGTTAACTGAATTCCTTAACTGGATTTTTGTGTTCACGGATCATAATCAGGATTTTAATCGATGACTTGGGACACCATAAATTATCCCAAGTGGCGACTCTGAATTCAATACAAGTAATCCCATTTCGGTTGTCATTTAAATTGGAAAAAACTCACACATACTCCCTTAAGGGGGTAGGAAAAAGGAGGTGTGACAACTCTGGTGACTCTACTGGGGATCGAACCCAGAATCTCTGGTTCAGGGTTCACGAATTCGAGCTTGTTAATATGGTTTTGCTTGGCTTTCTTTATTGTTGATATTACTGTATTCTGTGAACCTTTTGTGCTAATGCTATCTGTTTACCACTTTAATATTGTTGAATTGTATATAACTGTCTTCTTATGCCACCCCTCCGAGCCATCTGAAAATACTGCACACATTCGCATTGCCCCTTTTTCTGTAGAATTTATACAAAATAGAACGAGGTTGGGCCAGTGACAAGGCCAGGTAGCTTTAGTGCTCCCGTTACATTGCCCCTCTTCGGCTCTAGTTGTCCGCTTGGGTAACCCAAGTCTAGAACAAAACCCCGGGATTTAAACCTAGAAAAACACAACTTATACCGGATCCCTAGTTGGAACGCTTTTTTCATAACGTTAATTTGACTTAGAGGACTCATCACAGGGGTTGGGTCCGTCTAGGATAGGTGTGCCCAAAATAATAGACCATCCTAATGCATTATATGTGTTATCTGGACATTTATTTTTTTTGTCTTGAATGCTGACATGCTAGGGAAAAATAGAGCAAAAGAAAAACTATGAGTGATGTAGGGAAGGAAATAAAGCATGGTTCTGAAAAATCCCCGGTATTTGAAATATCCCAAAACTCTGCCAATTTTTTTTTCAAAAAGAGAGAGTCATTATTATGTACTTTTCAAATGTGTCAAAACTGACCGAACTATGCAGGTTTGACTCTCACAGGATATGGAATACATAGGCAACCTACATAAGGTTCGGCGTTTGTTCTTTGGAGAAAAAGAAGAAAAAGAATCAATGGTCAAATAAAAGTAGTTTGGAGGTTTTTTGGTCAAAATAAGCCGATCCAACTCTGGGAATGCCTTAAACTGTTCATATCGAGATGGCCTTCGAGTATCTCCAGTTTTCGAAGGGCTATTTTCATAAAGAACGGACAAGTCTATCGGTGAATTGTAATTTTTTTCATAGAGTAGTCCTCCCCTGCTTCAAAAATTCTTTCGTAATTGGAAAAGGGCCATATTTGCAAAACAACCATTTTTGCTAAATTTAGCATATAGGGGGAGGAATCATGGCTGATTGATTTTTCTTGTGGAAATTAGAAATACAGTTTTACAAAAAAGGTCTACCGGAATCAACTCCAACCTTGATCCTCCACGGGTAAAAATGAACGCCGTCTAGAACCTTCACAAATGAACACTACCCAGCAATCGTCCGAAATGGTTAGAAAACACGCTCAGTTGCAGTTACATATGTGGTGGAATGATCTAGAGGAAGATGGTCAGAAGTGGATGAAAAAACAGTTGAAGCCCTTATAAACATTTTTAAAATCAAGCTACGGGAAGATTTAATAAGGGCTTTGGTAACCTTTTGGGACCCTGTCCACAATGTTTTTTGTTTCTTGGACTTTGAGATCACCCCTACCCTAGAGGAAATGGCCAGGTATATTGAATTTGGCTGGGATTTGAGGAAGAAACAACTTATATTTCCAAGGGCTCCTTTGGTTCACAAGTTCTTCAACCTCCTGAATATCAGTAAATAGATGAAGAAGGCCCATGTAGCAAAGGGTTTTGTTCTTTCCACTTCTTGTACTTCAGGTTCGGGCACTCGGCCGGGTTCAAAACACATGAAAAGGGTTTGAGTATCAAGCAGGATAAAGATCTGTGGAAAATTCATTGCCGATTCGCTTTTATTGTGGAATTTTTGGGGATCATGGTTTTTCGAAATAAGGTAGGGACAACGGATACCCATATGGTTATAATTGCACAAATCCTCACTACCAAGGAATATCATACATTTGTCCTGTTGGTGCTGGCTGATATATATCAAGCTAAGTTGAGGATAAATATAGATGAGCTTTTAGATGACCTTCAACAGCTTCAAGAATTAAATCACACAGCCGAACAAGTTTTGAACGCCCGATCCAAGCAGATTAATTGGTTGCTACAAGAGAAGGGTATCATCAGAGGAAGGGTTAGGAGAATTGCGGACTATACTTTGATGAAGTACGACGTATGTGAGGACATGAACCAGTCCATGTTCTTCGCCTAATTTTTGATTTTTGTCAGGCAGATCATGGATTACTTGCTCTGCCTCAAACCCGCAGTAAGTCCAACTAGAGCAGCAGTTGAAACACTTACGTACGACATTGTCCGAATATGTTTTGTCAGTTTGTTTTTGAGTATGTTGTTAGTTCATTTCGAGTATGTTTTTTAGTTTTATTTAGAAGTCGTCGATACAATCATCGAATCGCTTAGTCTTTATGTTTAAATCTATAAGGGAAGTTGTAATAATCAAGATGTTTTTTTATGTTTTATGAAAAAGTGAAAACCCCAAAAAAAATGTTGTTTTATATATTTTACACTTATACCCGTAGAATTACGCAAAGATCTGACTCAGGGGGTGTCATGATACGAAGGAAATCCCCATATGATTCGATCATAACCATGGAAAAAAGAAGAAGAAAAACAAAAAAAGAGAGAGAGAAACACAAGAAAAGTGAGAAAACAACAAAAATCGCGGAAGAAATAATGGCAAAACGAGAGAGGAAGATGAGAGAATAAAGAAAACATGAGTCAAGCAATTCAGGAATGGAAAAAGAGAGAAGTTGCAAAATTAAAATTAGGGAGAGCCGGGATGACGCAAGCAACTGATTAAATGCATAATAGAAATGGTTAACTGCATAGGTGGATTGCATCCCCAACGTGTGGTTGCCTATTTATTAAGCCCTAATCTCTAACAAGTTTGTTGTTGTCAGCAAGTTCAAGCAGCTGGTTAGTTTCTTTGGCATTATGGCAACTCATCCGTACAACACCAGGTCCCAATAAAAGTTGATCATGGCTAACCAAGAACTGGATGCAAGTATTATTGATCCGTCAAGAGAAGGGGAGGAGTCTGATGTTAACCCGTTGAAACACCAGATGGTAGAGATGTACCAGGCATGGGTAAAAGGGCATCCGCCACAATCCTACCACGCTAACCCTGCTTTCGTCCCTCCGCTGGCTCAATCCCAAGAAACTCCCATTGTTGATTCATCTCCAGGCTTCCCCATTTATCACCACTACCAGGGCACCATTTCCCAAACACACAAGCTCAACCTCAAACCAGGCCCATACCCTCCTCCACCAGCCACCCCCATTCTCGTGGCACCACCACCCACTACACTCTATCGATCCTCCAGTGAGTCTTTATTCCAACACAAGATAACCAATACTATCCCCTGGAGCCTACTTTTAAGGCCCCGAAACCTTACTCATACGTTCCTCGTTTCTACCTCCATGTTGAGACAGAGAAACCACCTAAAAACCCAAATTAGGAGGAGATGTTCAGGAAGGTTAGAAGCTAGGAGTAGACACTCAGAACCATGCAGGGATTGGGAGGCCAGGTGAACGTAGCTACAAGGATTTGTCTATTTCTTGATGTTCAATTGCCTGCGGGATTTAAGATGCCGACGTTTGATTTGTATAATAGGCACGGAGACTCTGTAGCCCATTTGAGGGGATTTTTCAGTAAAATGAGAGGAGCCAATGGAAAAGATGAGCTACTGATGGAATACTTTAGCCTGAGCCTGAGTGGCTCGGTACTGGAGTGGTACACTCGTCATGATCACAACAGATGGTATACCTGGGATGATTGACCCAAGCAGTCGCCCGTCATTTCCAGTACAACATTGAGATTTTTATATATCAGTTGTCTCTAACTAATATTGAGAAAAAGCCCAGTGAAAGCTTTAGAGAGTATGGTTTTCGCTGAATAGAACAAGCAATAGTGTTAACCCTCTAATAGAGGAGAATGAAATGGTGGAATACTTTCTGCAGGCTTTGGAGTCCATTTAATTTGGCCATATGATATCGGCCATAGGAAATTCATTCAACGAGGTAGTGGAAATGCGTGGCATGGTGAAATAATGGCTTAAGTAAAGAAAAATCATGAGCTATCCGACCGTCAAAGAAACTAGCCAAGCCATTCAAAATGGTACCGAGGCAGTGAATGGAAATAAGAAGAAGGACGACATGGCAACAATTGATTCAGGATCATGGTTTTGACCAATGGGATTGTCAAACCATTATACCCAACCTCAACTTCATCACTAAACCTACACCCAAACCTCATATAACCTATCACAACATTACTATCCATCACCAGACCCTCAGATTTCTATCCACCACGCCTAAACATACCCAACTTCCTCCTTACACACAATAGCGAGCACCAACCCCACAAAATACCAACCCAGCTTCAAAAAATGCTTACCCACCCCCATGAGCCTATCGAAACCCTGTCGGTTTAGGTTTTCGACCCAATTCAGCATTCAAAAACAAGAGGTCGAGCGGAAGAAAACCTTCACCCAGTTGGGGGAGTCTTATACTAATTTATTTCATAGATTGAGGCAGTTGGATATGCTGAGGCCAATTGAGTGTAAATTATCAAACCCTCCTCCAATGAATATTGATTACTCCGTCAGCTGTGAATACCTTTTGGTACTCAAGGGCATGATAGGAGAAGTGTTGGCACTTGAAAAATGCTATTCAGGAGCTTATTGACACAAACCAGATTGAACTCCAAATTCCAGAGGCATCTAATATCGACCAAAACCCATTGCCAACCCATCAAGAAATGAATATGATCGCGATAGTACAGAAGAGAGAGGAGCCCAAGAAGCCTTCACAGACCTTCATGATGATTATGTCCAGTGAGGTCATGCAACTCAAAACACCAACAATTGAAGGATCAGTGAACAAGTTGAGCACGACAAACGGTGAAGTATCTATGGTAGTCAAGAAGGGATCCCCAAATTATGTTTCGTAGAAACAAGAAATGTCAAAAGTTGTTGTGCCAAGAATGGAAAACATTCCTATAATAATTGGAGAGGGTTCCCATACGGATCTTGTCATCATCAAGCTAGTAACCCAGTTGCTGGTAATCAAAACCAAGGCTATCCCATAAAACTAAGAATTAGTGAGAGTGACCTATAAGGAAAGGAAGTGAAAGAAAAAGTCAATGAGGCATAGGGACTAACTCGTTTGGGGAGATGCTTTGCCCCGGAAGAGTTAAGGCAAGCTAAAACTATCCAGAGATAACCCAGTTCTAGTGAAGAAATCAGTGATTGAAGAAGAGGCGGAGGAGTTTCTAAGAAAAATGAAGGTACAAGATTATTCTATCGTGGAGTAGTTGAGAAAGACGCCTTCTAATATTTTATTATTGTCATGGTTAATCCACTCAAATGATCATTGCTGGGCCCTGATGAAAATTCTAAATGAGGCTCACATTCCCGACAAAATTTTAGTGAACCATCTGGAAAAATCACCAACAAAATATTTGAGGTGAACATGGTTACCTTCTCTGATGATGAGTTGCCTCTGGAAGGTACTGAATACAACAAAGCTCTCTATCTTATGGTAAAATGTGAAGCTTTTATGGTTACCTGAGTATTAGTTGACAATGGGTCTAATGCAAACATCTACCCACTCTCGACTCTGAACAAGTTGAAAGTTGATTATGAGAGGATTCACAAAAATAGCATATGCGTCCGAGGTTTTGATGGTGGAGGAAAAGACTTGGTTGGTGATGTAGTGCTTGAGTTGACAATAGGAACGGTGTAATTTACCATGGAGTTCCAGGTGTTGGACGTAGCCGTCTCCTACAATTTACTGTTAGGTCGACCTTGCATTCATGCCGCCAAAGTAGTCCCGTCCACTCTGCACCAGATGGTGAAGTTCGAATGGGATAGATAGGAGATCGTCGTGCATGGTGAGGATAATTTGCATGCACCTGGAGATGCTGTTGTCAAGTTCATTAAGGTTGAAGATAACAAAGGGCTCTACTTCTATTAGGTTTTTGAAACAGTGCCGGTCGATAAAGTTCCAGAAGGGAAATATGTTCCAACTCCAAAAATAACCTCTACATCAGTCATGGTGGCCTTTGAAATTCTGCAAAACCCCTTTGTGCTCGATAAATATCTGGGTACATCTCTACTCGGTATCATACGACCAGTGTCCCCAAGGGAAACACTAGGCTGAGTAAACCCAATATCAAGGATTTCCTAAATCTATTCCTTCAGCTCTTTGAATTCCACTAGTTCCATACGATATGTGGAATAGAAAATGGTTGAGTGCCTGTACCAAATCAATAACAAAGTCAATACCTTATCTGTTGGCATGCCTGACGGGTCTGCATGAAACACATCCAGGAAATCTCTCACTACTGGGAGAGAATCAATGGTATGCGTCTCTGCAGTGACATCCCTCACAAAAGCTAAGTATGAAAGACAACCTTTCCCAACCATCCGCTAGGCCTTAAGAAATGAAATCATCCTACTGGGAACAAAATTAATCAAACCTTGCCACTCAATCTGTGGCAACCTGGCATAGCCAATGTCACTATCTTAGCATGACATTCCAAAATAGCACGACATGAAGATAGCCAATCCATGCCTAATATTACATCGAAGTCTACTATACAAAGCAACAGAAGGTCCACTCAAGTCTCCAAACCCCCAATAGTCACCACACAGGACCGATATACATGGTCCAAAACAACAGTATCGCCCATCAAAGTAGATACATGAACAGATAAAACAAGAGACTAACAGGGTGTATCCAAATAATGAGAAAAATACGATGACACATGAAAAAGTGGAACTAGGATCAAATAACACTGAGGCATCTCTATGGCTGACTGAGACAATACATGTAATCATAGAATCTGAAGCAATAGCATAAGCTCTAGCTTGGAGTGCATAGAAACGGGCCTGGCCACTACTTGATCGACCTCCTCCTCTGCGGCGACCGCTAGCTGACTGTCCTCCACCCCTAGTTGGATGGGTGGGTGGTGAAGCAAATCGATGATTCCTCTACTGAGATGAACCCCAAGACTACGAGGACACTATCTCCACTCATGCCCTAACTCTCCACACTTATAACAACCCCCTGGTGCTAGAGACAGAGACTGAAGGGAACCCCTAGCACCATAATGACTAGCAAAAGAACCTGGCATAGAAGAGCACTAGATTAATGGAGCACGGGGCGAACTATAGGCTGGAAGGGCACTGAGTGATGAATGGCCCCAATGATAATTGTGAGTACCATGTCCCAATGGTGCCCCACAATAACCTAGGCGAGCTGACTGAGCATGCCCGAATGGATTGCCTCTACTGTGCTAAAACTGACCCCTACGAGGAGTGCCACTAAATCCACCCTGACCTTGATGCTTCTTAGCCTCCTGCTCAACGTCTCCTAAACACGAACCATCTCAATATGTCAAGCTATGTAAACAACCTCACAAAAGGTAGCTCCAGATACTCTCTCTCTGTTCATAAGCAACAGAAGCTGAAAACTGATGCCATCTATAAACCTCCTGTTCCTCTCTCGATCTGAGGGAACCAATCAGACCGTATGACGAGCTAGCTCAGAGAATCACATCTCATACTGTGTAATAGATATATCACCATGACAAAGCTGCTCAAACTGCCTAAGTAGCTCCTCTCGGCGAGACTCAGGTACTAACTTCTCTAGAAAGAGAACGAAGAGCTGCTACCAAAAAAGGGGTGCTGCATTATCCGGCCTATGCATGTTGTAAGCCTCTCACCAACTAAGTGTATCCCCTTATAACTGGAAAGTACCGAATGAGACCTTATTAGTCTCCAAAATACCTGTGGTGGAAAGCATCCTCTAAAACTTGTCCAAAAAACCCTAAGCATCCTCGCCTTCTGCACCAATGAAAGTCGGAGGATGAAGTCTACCAAACCTCTCTAATTTGCACTATTCATCCTCTGACATATCAGGAGTAACAGTCCCAAGAACTACAACCGGCTAGGCTGGAGGTGTTCCCAATATATGAAGTCCCCGCACGACCTACTCAAGTGTGCGAAAGGCGGGAGTCTGAGCTCCTCCCCCCTCATGAGAAGTAGTTGCGGCTGTAGTAACTGATAACCCTAAGCCAGGTTAGTACACACTGATAGAACCTGGTCCAGGTCCTTCTAAAGTTTGTAGTAACAACAGGCACGACAGGTGCCTGAGCTGGTACTGATGGAGCATTGGCAACTGGATCTAATCTTGAACTAGGGCGGCTTGTGGATATGCAGGTGCTGCCCTAGCTGCTGTGAGGGCTACACCACCGCCACTACTATAGCCACGACTACATCTTCGGCCTCTAGCGGCCCCAACTGGAGGTACTAGTGCTCGTCCATCCAGTCTGTAACACGTGTCCTCACCATCTGTGAGAGAATAAAACAATAAAATTTTAGTACTAAAATCAACAGATTTGCACGACAAGAATTAAATAATATGAAGTTTTTTCCTAGAAGGTTCTGCAGCCTCCCGAGGATAAGTACACACGTCTCTGTACCAATCCACGAGACTCTACTAAACCCGCTTATGACTTTTAAGACCTATATTACCTAGGTTCTGTTACCAACTTGTGAGGACCCTAAAATTGACCCGGTCGTGATGGCGCCTATCGTGAATTTAGGCTAGCCGAAAAAAACCATAGGAAGTCATTTTAAGACATTAATGAACTAAAATCCCATAATATAAGTTTAACTAAGAATTTAGAAATATAACATAAGCACAACATCAAAGTGTCACCAGTCATGAGAACCTAAAAACTCGTCTAACAACAAGAAAGGCTAACATAGTCCAAATTAAAATACTAAGACAATTTGAGAATTATAAGAAGGAGAAGTGCAGGGATGCGAAGGGGAATCAGTTACCTAGCCAACTGAAAGACCTGTTGGAAGACTGTTCATCACTTGCTATCATATCCCGAGACTATTGGATCTGCACACAAGGTGCAAGGAGTAATGTGAGTAAACCAACTCAGTAAGTAATAAAAGTAAAAGCAGCCGAACAGTAAGAAAACATGTAGTTCTACGTCATAGCACTACAACAAAATAATATGTGTCTAGAATAATACAGTAATTAACTAGTAAAAACTACTAAGTTCAATAAAATCTTTTTTAAAACATCTTTCAATTGTTTCGACAAGTGGTAAAAAGTGAGTAAAATGATAAAAGCATATATAGCCCCTCGAGCAAAAAGGTGAACCATAAATTGCCTCTCTGGAAAAATATCAACTGAACCAACCCCTCAGCTACCTCACAATCACTGGTAAACAGCCCTTTGTGCAACAACATTAAACAACAATAGTCCCTCGAGCAATATCACATCACTCACACTGGGTACCCGTGCTCACTATGGGTGTTAAAACTCTAGAGGTGTCTATACAACCCAAGCACTATCACAAGCCATCTCGTGGCATAACAAATCAGGCCCTAGGCATCTCATATTTCACAAATCAGTACAACATGATCTGGCACGTAGCCCGATCTGGTAATATCCTTACAACATAGGCCCTCGGCCTCATTTTGTCAAAAACCCTTAAACCACTCGAGTAACAGTAAAATATGATGTTTAGCTCAAAATAAAATTTAAAATATCAAAACAGAGTAAATACAGTTGAGTTATGAATTTAGTAAAATAGAGCATGACTGAGTACATATATTACGTCAAAATAATGAGGAATAGTAGTAAAAAGCCCCTAAGGGTCCGAAACAGTCAGCATAAACCGGGTACAGATTTTTCCAAAACACAATAATATCAAACAATGTTCAATCAAATATGTGACTTTACAGTCACATGGGACAGACCAAGTCACAATCCCCAATGGTGCACGACCTCACGTTCATCATCTAGCATGTGTGTCACCTCAAAGTAGTGAAACAATGTGAACTCTGGGGTTTCATACCCTCGAGACAATATTTACAATTAATACATACCTCAATCTGGTCCAAACTCTAGCCCCGATGACTTTGCCTGTCGACTTGACCTTTGAATGCTCCAAATCTAGCCAAAATCAGTATCCCAAGCGAAAATTATCAAGTTAACTCCAAAATCCTGAAATTGTCCAAACCTCACACCTGGGCCCATGTCTCAGACTTTCATAAAAATCACACCACAAGAATCCTCGTCCTCTCATGAGTTCATACATTCCAAGAACATTAAAATCGGACCTCAAATGGCCCTTCAAATATCCTAATTTAAACTCTCTAGTTCTAAGCCCTAATTCCTCAATTTCAGTCCTTAAATCCCATAAATTCCATGTCTACTTAGATAGAAATTATCATAGAATCAAGTATTGATTTCAAAAACCTTACCTACAAATGTTTTGCTTCGAATCCCTCTTCAATCCCCCTCAAAAATCTTCAAAACCATTCAAAAAGGATGAGAATAGGCTAAAAATCGCGAAGATGAGTTTTTATACATTCTACACAGGTATTATTTTCCTCTTCGTGACGCGGTAGCTCCTCATCTTCACGAAGCACAAGCTGCCTCAGACCAATGTTCCCTTATTTGTGAATTCGAGGGCACACCCGAGAACATACAGATCAAACAGCCGACCCGACGCAAATGCGAAACACTCCTCGAGAACGCATAGCTTTAAATCATAGACCTTCGCGAATGCAGGACCTACATCACGAATGATAAGAACAAACCAGCTATCTCTAGCAACAACCCTTCGTGAAGCGAGAGACCTCTCGCAAACGTGAAGAAGGATTCTCTGCAACAAAAATACCAGAAATTTTGCCAACTTTCCAAGTCCTATGATTCGTTAACAACCTAAAACTCACCCAAGGCCCTTGTGATCTCAACCAAAAATGAAAACACATACCATAACATTATTCAACTTGTTCGGCCCTTCAAAACCCTCCAAACAAGCTCAAAATATCAAATTACCATAAGATTCAAGCCTAAGTATTTCGAATCTTCCGAATTCCGCAAATGATCAAAAAGTCTATGAAACCTCACCCGAATAATCTAAACTTTTGCACACATATCAAAAATTACACAATGAACCTACTCGAATCTATGGAATTCCATTCAAACCCCGATATAAAAATTTGCACTACCGACCACAAATTGCAAAATTTTCAATTTCGCCAATTCAAACCTAAATCTACCACGAACCTCCAAAATATATTCCGATTATTCTCCTTAGTTCCAAATCACCAAACGAAGCTATCTAAACCATATAAATTCACATCCGAGACCTTTTTCTCATAAATCAACTTCTGGCTGACTTTTCCAAGTTAAGATTACTCAAAAGAGACTAAGTGTCTCATACCTCTCCAAAACCATTACAAACCCGAACAACAAACCAAATACCGCATAATACAGTTGAACAAGTCATAAAGAAGTAGAAATTGGGGAAACAGAGTGATAACTCATGAAATGACTGACCGGGTCGTTACAGCATTTTGTGCCATTTTATTGAAATTGTATCAACTTTTTTAAAAACTTTAACTGATACCCAATTTCTGAATAACTTCATATACATTCCATTTTCTGTTCTTCTTTACTGTTGTTTTCTTCTTCTTTATTCTTGAAGTTTCTTCTTCTTCTTAATTTCAAAATGTGTTTGTAAAATTTATTATTATTTTGATAATTTGATGATACAGATTTGTTCTTTATGATATTTTAAATTAATGTTTCAAATTTGAGCTTGTTTGGAGTAGATTTGGGCATTGAATCATGTATTGAACTTTTGAAGTTCGAAGAACAAGTTTATGTTTCAGAACTTATGTTTTGAAATCAAAAATTGCATTCAATAGATTGAACTACTTAAGATTCAAATTTCTGAAGTTTTATATGAAAGATGAAAGAATTTCAAATTTGATTTCTGAAGTTGCACTGAAGAGATTGAACTACTTTATTTTCAAATTTCTGATGTTGCATTTGAAAGATAGAAGAACTTCAATTTTGATTTCTGAAGTTGCATTAAAGAGATAGAACTATTTTAGTTCTAAGTAGGTATACTTTGCAAAGTTTTGTGCAATACGAGTATGACTTCAATGGTGGCTCCAAAAGTGTATATATATGAAATGTCACGACCCTAAACCCGGACCCAATGGTGATGGTACCTCTCCTGAAGACAAGGCCAACCAACTAACCCCGATTCAATATTAAATAGTTAAACAACAAGAAAATGGTCTAAAATATGATTAAATAATCCAAAGTAGCAGATAATATTGTAAATATGTGGAAGAAATAACCCAACACAGCTCGATACCGGGGTGACACTAGTCATGTGCATCTAAACAAAATTAGAATAATCCAAGTCAACTACAGAGTTTAATACAAAAATAAAGACATGAATAAATAAGATAGAGAAGAGCTCTGGCTGCCAACACCGTCATCTACCTAGAGAATCCTCGGATCTGCTTGGGTTGGGAATGATCAGCACTCGGGAGTGGGATCAGACGCCTGAATCTGCAACAAGGTGCAGGGAGTAAAGTGAGTACTCCAACTTAGAGAGTAACAAATGTAAATAAAGACTGAAAGCAAGAAATCATGTAAGACACAAAGCATTCTATAATGAAGCAGCAAACCATTTTCAAAATCGTAAATCAGTGAAAGATGGGTAAGAATCCTTTAACTCAATGCAATTTCATGAAAAGGCCTTTTTAAAAAATTAAGCGGCAATTAATGAAGAATAAACACATATAAGTTCTCCCCTGGGACACAATATAAACAATTCCGCCCCTCGAGCAACATCTTATAACAATACCAGCCCCTCGAGATCAATCTCACATCACAATAGGTACCCGTACTTACTAGGGGTGTGCAAACTCATGGAGGGCCCCCTTATGGCCCAAGCGCAATAAGAAGCCATCTCGTGGCATCAACACTAGGCTCTCGACCTCATTTAAATCGAGCCACCTGGTGGTGCACATATCTCAAGCCCTTGGCCTTAAATCATGATTAGTGTTTCCCTACAATATAGGTCCTCGACCTTAGTAAGTCAAAAATCCTCACAACCCACTCGGGAAATACTGAAATAGTGAAT
This sequence comes from Nicotiana benthamiana, assembly GCA_034376525.1. Classification (NCBI taxonomy): domain Eukaryota; kingdom Viridiplantae; phylum Streptophyta; class Magnoliopsida; order Solanales; family Solanaceae; genus Nicotiana; species Nicotiana benthamiana. The sequence goes on from CM067326.1 coordinate 46,663,922, forward strand.
TATCAGTCAAATTATCATTTAAATGATCATTTAAGCATTAAAATAGACTTAACATGGCTGAGTAGGAAAATAGTAGAAAGTAACATGACTAACTTCAAGTATAAAGTCGAAACAGTGAGCAAATATCCATATAAATCCCTGAAGGATCCAAATAGTTGGCACGAGGCCCAAATATGACATTCAACCCAAATAATGATGATAACAAATAGTTTTCAGTCAAATATGCAGTAAAATAGTCAACTGGGATAGACTAAGTCACAATCCCCAACTGTGCACGACCCCACGCTCATCATGAAGCGTGTGCGCCACCTCAATAGGCACTATGATGTGCAATCTCGGGTGTCAAATCATGAGATTACAATCATTACTCACCTTTAACCGGTCAAATCTCTAGCTTGTGATGCCTTTGCCCCTCATATTTTCTTCCACCATCGAATCTATCCAAAATCAGAACGACGATTTCAAAATAGGATAAAATAACGATGCCCAAGAGAAAATAATCAATAATAGACAAAAATCCAGATATTACAAAAACCTGAACCCCGGGCCCACATCTCGAAATTCCATATTTTTTACATCATTAGATTCTTTATCTCCCCACGAGTTCATACATATCAAAAGTTCTGAAATCCGACCTCAAATGGTCCATCAAATACTCAACCAAAGGTCTCCAATACGAAGCCCTAGTTTTCCCAATTTTATCCCTTAATATCGATAATTTCTAACTCCAATCCGCGAAATAATAGAACATGAACGCATTTTAAGTCCAAATTCCTTACCTCAATGATATTCCCTTGAAATCCCGCTTCCAAATCGCCCAAATAGCTCAAAAACCCAAGTAGAAATGGTGATAATAGCTCAAAATCGCGAAGGCCACAATTTTTACTTTCTGGCCGGACATTTTTGCATCTGCATCTATATTTCGGCTTCTGCGGTACCGCATCTGCAGTCAAAACCACTATATCTGCGGTCTTCACTTAGGCTCTCATTTTCGCATATGTGATCCATTGTCCGCACCTGTGCCATCGCAGGTGCAGTCTTCTAGATTCTGCTTTTTCAGCCACTCTTCCACTTATGCCGCGTCGCACCTGGGTCCCCAATCAGCAGATGTGGGAATACCAGAAACAACAAATTTGGCAGCTGCAAGAAAGTCTCAAACTCCCCATTAACCATTCGAAATCACCCTGAGGCCCTCGTGACCTAAACCAATAGCACCAACATAACCTAATACCTTATTCAAGCTTATTCAAATCTTCATAAAACCTCAAACAACATCAAATCTACCAAAACACATCAGATTCAAGCCAATCTTCCTAAAATATTCTGAATTCAGCTTTTGATCAAAAACCCAACCAAACCAAGTCCGAATGAACTGAAATCTCGCCTACCAACCAGAAATTGGCAAAATATAAACTTTGCCAATTCAAGCCTAAATCTACTCTTAACCTCCAAAACTCATTTCGATCACGCTCCTAAGTCCAAAATCACCTCTCGAAGTTAACTAAACCATCAGAACTCAATTCCGAGCCATCTAACACACAAGTCAACATCCAGTTGACTTTTCCAACCTAAGCTTCTCAAAAGAGACTAAGTGTCTCAAACCTTAACAAATCCTTTCCGAACCCGAGCCAACCAACCCGATCACACATAGAACAGATTGACAAAGAAATAAGAAGCAGAAATAGGGGAAATAGAGCAGCAACTCATGAGACGACTGGATGGGTCATCACATCTTCCCCAACTTAAAAAAACATTCGTCCTCTAACGAGTCAAGAAATATACCTGAAGCCCCAAACAGGTGAGGATATTTGCCTCGCATCTCTCGCTCGGTCTCCCAGGTAGCTTCCTCCATGGGCCAACCTCTCCACTGCAATTTCATTGAAGTTATGTCCTTAGATGTCAACTTCCTAACCTGACAACCCAAGATAGTTTTTGGCTCCATATCACAAGTCAAATCATCCTACAACTGAACCATGCTGAAATCCAAAACATGAGACGGATCCCCAATATACTTCCGGAGCATAGAAAAATTAAATACCGGATGCACACTCGACAAGCTGGTGGCAACGCAAGCTCATGAGCCACCTCCTTATTCCTCCTAAGCACCTCAAAAGGCCCAATGAACCAAGGACTAAATTTCCCTTTCTTCCCAAATCTCGTAACACCCTTCACGGACGAAACCTTGAACAGAAACTTCTCACTATGTAAGACATATCCCGAACCTTCATGTCAGCATAACTCTTTTGCCTTGATTTTGCGGTATGAAGTCCCTCATGAATCACTTTCACCTTGTCCAAAGCGTCCTGCACCAAGTCTGTCCCCAATAGCCTAGCCTCACCGGGCTTGAACCAACCAACTGGAGATCTACACCGCCTCCCATACAAAGCCTCATATGGAGCTATCTGAATACTCGACTATAGCTGTCATTATAAGAAAACTCTACATGTGGTAGAAATGGATCCCATAACCCTCCAAAATTAATGACACGAGCATGCAACTGTCCTCCAATACCTTAATAGTGTGCTCAAACTGCCTGTCTATCTTAAGGTGAAAACTTGTGCTCAAATCAATTCGAGTAGCCAACTCTCGCTGCATAGAACTCCAAAACTGCGATATAAATTGAGTGCCCAAATCTGAAATGATGAAACTGGGACAACATGAAAACAAACAATCTCTCGGATATAGATCCCTGCCAACCGCTATGAAGAATAGGTAGTACACACAGGAATGAAGTGCGTAGACTTGGCCAGCCGATCTACAATCACCCAAATAGATCTAACTATTTCAAAGTCTGTGGAAGTCCAACTACAAAGTCCATAGTGATCCTCTCCCACTTCCACTCCGGAATATCCATCCGCTGAAGTAAACCACCTGGTCTCTGATACTCATATTTAACGAGCAACAAATCACACAATGTCTTTCTTAATTCTTCTCCACCAATAGTGATGCACCAAATCCTAATACATCTTTTTGGCACAGGGATAGATGGAATACCGCGAGTTACGGGCCTGCTCCACAATCAACTCCCGAAGTCCATCCACATTGGGCACAAAAATTTGTCCCTGCATCCTCAACACCCCATAATCACCAACGGTCACATCTGTGGCAGCATCATGCTAAAATCTGTCCTTAAGAATAAGCAAATACGAATAATCATATTGGCTCTCTCTAATGCGATCATATAACGAAGACCGAGAAACCACACAAACTAATACCCAACTGGGTTCCGAAAGATCTAACCTCACGATTCGATTGGCCAAAGCCTAAACATAAACAACAAGTGGTCTCTCCCCAACATGAATATATGCCAAACTCCCCATACTTATTGTATTTTGTCGCAAAGCATCGGCCACCATATTGACCTTTCCCGGATGGTACAACATAATGATATCATAATCCTTTAGCAAATCCAACCATCTCCGCTACCTCAAATAAAGATCATTTTGCTCGAATAGGTGTTGAAGACTCGATGGCCAGTAAACACCTCACAAGACACGCCATACAAATAGAGCCTCCAAATCTTTAACGCATGAACTATGGCAGCTAACTCCAAATATGAACGAGGTAGTTCTTCTCATGGGGCTTCAACTGACGAGAAGCATAGGCAATAACTCAACCCTCCTGCATCAAAACATATCCAATCCCAACTCTCAAAGCATCACAATATACTGTATATGAACCTGAAGCTGATAGCAAAACCAACACTAGAGTTGTGGTCAAAGCTATCTTGAGCTTCTGAAAGCGCTCCTCACATTCATCCGACCATACAAATAAAGCACCCTTCTAAGTCAACTTTGTCAAGGGTGATGCGATAAATGAGAATCCCTTAACAAACCGGAGATAATAGCTTGCCAAACCAAGAAAGTTGCAAATCTTTGTGGCTGAGGATGGTCTAGGCCAACTCAGAACCGCCTCTATCCTCTTCGGATCAATCTGAATACCCTCGATGGACACCACATACCCCAAGAAAGACACTGAATCGAGCCAAAACTCACATTTGGATATTTTTGCATATAGTTTATCCTCTCTCAATCTCTACAACACAACTCTCAAATGTTCTGCGTGCTCCTCCTAACTATGCGAATACACTAGAACATCATTAGTGAAGACTATGACAAATGAGTTGAGATAAGGCCGGAACACGTTGTTCATCAAATGCATGAACGTTGTTCGGGCATTGTTCGACCCAAAAGACATCACTAAGAACTGATAATGACTATATTAGGTCTTAAAAGCCGTCCTAAAAATATCAAAATCTCTAATCTTCAACTGTGATAACCTGAACAGAGATCAATCTTGGAGAATACTCTCGCTCCCTAAATCTAGTCGAATAGATCATCAATGTGGGGCAAATGATACTTGTTCCTGATTGTTACCTTATTCAGTTGCATATAATCAATGAACATCCTCATTGTGCCATCCTTATTTTTCACAAATAGAATCGGCGTACTCCAAGGCGACACACTAGGCCAAATGAACCCCTTATCAAGAAGTTCCTAAAGCAGCTCCTTTAACTTTTTCAACACTGCCAATGCTATACACAATAATAGAATAAAAATGGGCTGGGTTCCCGGTACCAGGTCAATACCAAAATCAATATCCCTATCCGGTGGAATTCCCGGTAGGTCGGCAGGAAACACATCGGTAAAATACCTCACAACTGGAACATAACCAATACCGGGAGTCTCAGTACCGACATCTCTCAGAAAGGCTAGATACGAGAGACAACCCTTCCCAACCATACGCTGGGCCTTCAAGAATGAGATCAATCTACTGGGAACATAATCAGTCACACCTCGCCACTCAATCCATTGCACTCTTGGTATAACTAATGTGACGGTCTTAGCATTATAGTCCAGAATTGCACGTTACGGAGATAGCCAATCCATGCCCAGAATAACATAGAAACCCAACATACATAATAATAAAATATCCAGACTGGTCTCCAAACCCCCAATAGTCACCACACACGGTCTACAAAAGCGGTATTGCCCATTGGGGTGGATAAATGACAGGTGAAACAAGAGACTCACGAGGCGTACCCAAATAACGACCAGAGTATGATGAAAGGTAAGAAAAAGTGGAAGCAGAATCAAATAATAGAGAGGCATCTCTATGGGAGACTAAGACAATACATGTAATAACAACATCTAAAGCAATAGCATCATGTCTTCCTAGAAGTGCACAGAGACGGGCCTGACCGCCACCTAATCAGCCTTCTCCTCTAAGGCGACTTCTAGCTAACTGACCTCCACCCCTAGCTAGCTGGGCAGATGGTGATGAACCAACTAGCACTAAAGTCGATGATTGACTCCCCTACTGAGATGAACTAGCAAAACAATGAGGAAAATGCCTCCATATATGACTCATCTCTCCACACTCAAAACAAATCCCAGGTGCTAGAGAATGGGACTGAAGGGAACCCACACTGGAGTGATTTGCAGATGCACCTGGCGTAGAAGAGTCCTGAACTGATGGAGCATGGGATAAACTTTGAGCCGAAAGGGCACTAAGTGATGACTGGACCTAATAGGACCTATGAGAACCATGACCTGATGACGCCCTACAATAACCCGGGAGAGCTGGCTAAGCTCACTTGAATGGATGACCTCTGTCGTGCTGAAATTGTCCCCCCGAAGGAGCACCACTATAACTACCAGATCCTCAAGGCCTCCTTTTCTCCCTCTCCTCTTGCTCCAAGCGACGAGCAGACTCAATCTTACAGGAAATATCAACAACCTCCTCGAAAGTAGCACTAATAACCCTCTCCCTGGACATGAGAATATGAAGTAGATAAGTGAGGCCATCGACTAACCTCTTGATCCTCTCTCTATCTATCGGAACCAACCAAATGGCATGATGAGCAAACTCGAAGAACCTCAACTCATACTGCAACACGGTCATCTCCCCTTGATGAAACCCCTAAAACAGTCTACGGAACTCCTCTCTACAAGACCACAACACATACTTCTCTAGAAAGAAAATGGAGAACTGCTGGTAGGAAAAGGGTGTAGAGCCAATAGGCCTACGCCGCTCAAAATCTTCCCACCAAGTGAAGGCAGCTCCCGAAAATTGATAAGTAGTAAAGGTGGCCCCGATGGCCTCAAAAATACCTGCTGTACAAAGCATCCTCTAATACTTATTCAAGAAACTCTAGGCATTCTCGCCCTCTAGACCACTGAATGACAAGGCTGATGGCTACCAAACTTCTCCAATCTACATTGCTCGTCCTTTGGCATGGAAGGAACTACATATTCCTGAGCAGCTCCAACCGACTGGGCTAGATGTGCCCCCGGTGTCTAAAGTGCCTGCACGACCTGCTCTACTGTGTGAGTGGCGGGATTCTGATTGCTTCTATTGTCCTGAAAAATAACTGCGAATGTAGTGGCTTAAACCTCCTGAGCTAGGCCAGTGCAAAACGATAAGATCTGAGCCAAGGCCTCCTGAAAACTCGAAATCACAAGAAGCACAACTGGTGCCTGAGCTGGTGTTGTTGGAGCGTTTATAGCTGGGACCTGATCCTAAACTAGGGCTGCAGGTGGATCTGCAGGTGCTTCCCTAGATGCTGTACGGGTCATACCCCTGCCCCTACCACGATCACGACCACATCCTCGGCCACTAATGGCTACAGTTGGTGGTACTAGTGGTCGTCCATCCTGACCGGTAGCGCGTGTCCTCACAATATTTTATATAATGTAATGACATAAGCTTAGTACTCGAATTAACAAATTCGCACGACAAGAATTTCAAGAAAATGAAGTTTTCTAAAGGTTCTGCAGCCTCTCGAGAATAAATACAGACGTCTTTATACCGATCCGCGAGACTCTACTAATCATGCTCATGACTCATGAGACCTATGTAACCTAGGCTCTAATACTAACTTGTCACAACCCTAAACCTGGACCCGGTAGTGATAGAGCCTCTCGTGAATACAAGGCCAGCCAACTAACCCCAATTCAATGTTGAATACTTAAACATCAAGAAAATGATCTAAGATGTGATTAAATAATCTAAAGAAGCAGATAACATCATAAATATGCGAAAGAGCAACCCAACACAGCCCGACAGCCGAGCTGTCACTACTCATGAGAATCTAAACAAAATGGAAATACTCCGAGTCAACTACAGAGTTTAAAACAAAACTAAAGACATGAAGAAATAAGATAGGGAATAGCTCCAGGCTGCGATCACCATCAGCTACCTAGACACTCCATGGATCCGCCTGGGCTTGTCAATGATCAGCCCTCATGAGCGGGACCAGATGCACCAGAATCTACACACAGGATGCAGAGAGTAAAGTAAGTACTCTACCCCAGTGAGTAACAAATGTAAATAAAGACTGAAAGTAAGAAATCACGTAAGGCACAAAGCATTCTTTAATGAAGAAGTAAACCATTTTCAAAACAGTAAATCAGTGAAACATGGGTAAGAATCCTTTAACTCAATGCAATTTCATGAAAAGGCCTTTTTTAACAATTAAACGGCAATTAATGAAGAATAAACACATATAAGTTCTCACCTCGAGCACATTATCAATAATTCTACCCCTCGGACAACATATCAGATCAATACAAACTCCTTAGGCTCAATCTCAGATCACAATAGGTACCCGCGCTCACTAGGGGTGTGCAGACTTCTGAGGGGTCCTTTGCAGCCAAGCGCAATAACAAGTCATCTCGTGGCATCAACATTAGGATCTTGGCCTCATATCAATCAAGCCACCTCGTGGCGTACATATCTCAGGCCCTCGACCTCTAATCATGATCTGTGTTTCCTCACAATATAGGCCATCGGCCTTACTCAGTCAAAAATTCTCACAAACCACTCGGGAAATTTTAATATATTGAATTCTTAGCCCAGTTTAATAGATTATTTAAGCATTAAAATAGAGTAAACATGGTTGAGTAAGAAAACAATGGAAAAGAAGTTGACTAAGTTCAAGTATAAAGTCAAAGCAGTGAGGAAATATCTATATAAATACCCGAAGGGTCCAAATAGTTGGCACGAGGCCCAAATAAGGCATTCAGCCCAATCAATGATGATAGCAAATAGTTTTCAGTCAAATACATGGTAAAATAGTTAATCTGGATGAACTAAGTCACAATCTCCAACTGTGCATGACCCCGCACTCATCATCAAGCGTGTGTGTCACCTCAATATAGTACTACGATGTGCAATCTGGGGTTTCAAACCCTTAAAACATCATTTACAATCATTACTCACCTCGAACCAAAAAAATCAGTAGCTCGCGATTCCTTTGCCCCTCGAATTGGCCTCCATTCACATCGAATCTATCATAAATCATAACGAGGACATCAAAATAGGCTAAGGGAACGAAGCCCAAGCGAAAAATAATCAATAATACACACAAATACCAAAATCTGACCCCTAGGCCCACGTCTCGAAATTTGATTATTTTTACACCAATAGATTACTTATTTCCCACTAGTTCATGCATATCAAATGTTCTTAAAACCGACCTAAATGGGTCCATCAAATCCGCAATCAAATGTCTCAATGCTAAACCCTAGTTTTCTCCAATTTTAACCCTTAATTTTCATAATTTCTAACTCCAATCCGTGAAATAACAGTACAGTAACAAATATTAGGTCCAAATTCCTTATCTTAATGATGTTTCCTTGAAATCCCTCTTCCAAATTGCCTAAAAAGCTCCAAAGTCAAAGTATAAAAGGTAAAAATAACTCAAAATCACAAAGGCCACAATTAATACTTTCTGCCAAGACATTTTCGCATCTGCGGCTAATTTTCCGCTTCTGTGTACAACATCTATGGTCAAAATCATCAAATCTACGGTCCTCACTTGAACTCCCAATTTCGCATCTATGATCCATTACCCCCACCACAGGTGCGCTCTTCCAACCGCTTCTGCAGTTCCTAACGACTTCTCCAGATTCTGCTTTTGCAGTCATTCTTCCGCTTATGCAGTGCTGCACCTACGATGCCCAATCTACAGGTGCGGAAATACAAGAAATAGCAAATTCAGCAGCAACAACAAAGTCTCAAACTCCCTATTAACCATCTGAAATCACCTCGATGCCCTCGGGACCTCAACCAAAAGCACCGACATAACCTCATGCCATATTCAAACTTATTTCAATCTTCAAAACACCTCAACCAACATCAAATCAATCAAAACACATCGGATTCAAGCAAAACTTCCTAAAATCTTGCGAATTTCACTTTTGATCAAAACCAAACCAAATCATGTCTGAAAGACCCGAAATTTTGCACAAACATCCCAAATGGCCCAACTGAACTACTGCAACTCTCGAAATTCCATTCCGGCCTCTACATAAAATCTCCCCTAACAACCGAAATCGCAAAAATATCAACTTCGCCAATTCAAGCCTAAATCTACTCGGAACCTCCAAAACTCATTCCGATCATGTTCCTAAGTCCCAAATCATCTCCCAAAGCTAACCGAACCATTGGAACTCACATCTTCCTCTAACACACAAGTCAACAACCGGTTGACTTTTCCGACCTATGCTTACTCAAAAGAGACTAATTGTCTCAAACCTTACCAAATCCTTTCCGAACCCGAGCCAACCAATATGATCCCACATAGAACCGATAGACAAAATAATAAGGAGCAAAAATGGAGGAAACAGAATAGTAACTCATGAGACGACTTGTGGGTGATCATATGAAAATTCTCCAAGATAGACTGCTAACTATATGTGGTTGGTGTAAAAAGAGGAGAGGTTGTTCGGAGAAGTAAAGCCGGGGCGGTTCAATACTATTGGGAGCCTAAAGCCAAACTTCAATTGGATGCCTAAAATAAATACTATTGTGGGCCTAAAGTCAAACTTCAATTGGAGGCCTTAAACCTTTTTCTCCAAAAAAAGGAAAAAGAAAAGAAGCTTTCATATATATTTTTTATTTGAAATCTATTTACCTTGCCTTTTGATATTTAAAGTTATGAATAACTATTTTATAATTAGTTTCTTCTAACAGCCCCTTTTCAACTCATAATATAGCGAATCCATTCAACCTATCTTGAGACATTGTTGGTCTTAAATAAGATTTTATCTATTTTAATTTTTAAAAAATTCTTTCTGTTGAGGAAATTATTACAGGAATTGTTAATATTATTTTGTAAGCAATATATGCATTTGAAAAAAAATCAAATCGTTTTATCTAATTCAGGATATCGACTAGAGTAGCATTATCTACTTGGACATTTTCTCTTAACACTTTCAACTTAGAAAAGAAGTATAAACCCATCACTATTAGATTGATTGTTAATGTTTAAATAACATTCAAGGTTAAAGCAATATTTTTTCAATTTCTCATCATATAGTGATTGTAAGTTTTTAACCACTAAATAGGAAAGTAAAAATACGTTCATAGGCTTCAAATTGTTCAAACCTATTTTGAGAGAGAATATAGCTTGATCTATTATGTATAAAAAGTAATCAACTCTAAAATATTCTTCAAGAGACTTTGTAATTTCGCTGTCAATACTCTCATCAAATTGTTTCTTTCTATATATTATCCGTTTACTGCGAAAATCAAGTTTATATTCATCTTAGATGCAATTTTATTCGTAAAACCCATAGCAGTTTCAAATTGTTCTTTTTGATATTTGTAAATATTTAATCTATGGCACCATTAATGTGCATATCTTTTGATTATAAAGTTTTGCTAATAAACACAAACAATATATCATACCAAATAGTCTTAATCAATAAAAACTCAAAATTTTCAAACTCATATGTTGCTAAACAACTAGCTTCACTTTCTGTTTTCAGATCTTCACTAACTTCTACTAATTTCAATAATGCTTCTCTTATTTGTGGAGTTTGAAATCTAATTGTTTTAATACTTTCAATAGGGCTTTCAAATTGTGTTTGTGACAATGATTGAAGAGTGACAATGATTTAAGAGCTAGACTAGGCACACTATCTTTTAAATTTTCCATCGTTTATTAGAAGAAGAAAATAGTGAATATAATCATTGAACCACTCCAAAGAACGATACAACTTTTGTGCAAGAATTAGTCATGTCACAAAGTACTAAATTTAAATTATGACAATCACATGGTATATAAAATGATCTTGGATTTATATCTAAGTCTTTTTTGTAATCCTTGGTGTTTTTCTTTCATATTGGATTCATTATCATATCCCTGTTCTCTTAAATTATCAATATCAAGTCCATTATTTTCTTTATCTCATCTATAATAACTTCAAAAGGACCTTTTCCACTTGTATAACCAACTTCTATAATTTCTAAAAATATTCGCTAATTTTTGTTAGAGTTCCTGAAATGTTCAAACTTCACAATATAAAAGACATTTGTTCTTGATGACTAGTATATGGAGTGTAATCAAGTATGATTAAGAAATACTTTATTTCTATAATTTTGTAATAATTCTATTCTTAGTTTCACATGCCAACAAATTTAGCAATTTATTCTTTATATTATGTCTAAGATAATGATTATGAATTTCATCATGTTCAAGTCGCCGAATATACTCTTACATGATCCGATCAAATTTTACAATCATTTCAATTAGACTTAACAAATTTATGTTGCTTTCTTGATAGATCGTCTCATTTTTCTCCCAAAATGCCAAATTATTTTTCCCAAGAGTCTTTATCACGATAATAATTCTTGATAATACATTTTTTTAATACTCTCTATATCTATTGATTTGATCTTGAACATCTTTGTCAATTATTTTATTTCCTGCAATCTAAATTCTAAATCAAGCCACGCAACCATATTATATGCTCCTTTGATGTTTCATGAGCTTTAAGCTTAGCACTAAAGTTTCTCCAATCTCTACTACCTTCATTCGCTACTACACTATTACGAATACTAGAAATTGTTTTAAACAACTTGCAACAAAAATAAAACACTTTATTCAAGTCTTAGAATAAACAAATCATCTTCTTTCATGCCTTTCACCATTTGCTAATTTATTTTAAATAATAGGTATTAAAAAAATGTAGTAATAAATTATCATTTGAAAAATTTATGTTAGTGGTTCTAATTTGCCCCTTTACAACTGGTCAATTCCTCAAGTTTGTATCAAATCAATTTTGTCAATTGACTAGGATCATAAATCTTTCTAGGAATACAAGTATTTGGTTCATTTATAAATTCTTGATATTATTGATAATTAGTGTCAAATTTCTCAAAAATTTCATCCTCTTCTTCTTGCATAATGTTATCGTTGTAGTGACCCGATTGGTCGTTTTAAGATTTAGTGTTCCATTATGTGTTTTGAGATTTTGAGGAGTTTCATATTATGTATTATGATTTATGTGTATGGTTGGTTTAATTTTTCAATCGGTTAGAGATGGTGACCAAGATTTGACTTTTGGATAAACGAACTCGAAATTGGGTTTTAATTATTATAATAAATTTATATGATGATTTTGGACATATTCACAAAGTTTGGTTAAATTATGATGAGTTTTGGATAATTATGAGTTGTATGGTAATTATTTTCGGTTTCGACATTAATTTGAGCATAAAAGTTACCATATTGAGCAAACAACATCCTATCCGTATTTTGACTAAACTATTATATATGTATCATATTTCTGGAATCATAACAACTAAAATCATCAAGTTTCGACATCGTATGAGGAATTCATGATCATTTTTACTGAGAATTGGGTAGCTAGAGTTTTTAGATTAATTACGAAATTGCTACTCAATTCTTATTTAAAAATCTGCACTATTTCCAAATATTAAAACCAACATATCTTCTTCATTATAAGGTCAAATGGAGTTACTCAAAAGTCTAACTTTACTGTAATTTCACGAGAAACCTATTGGAGGCATCAAAATTGGGTTTCGAGATTATTGGGCACAAGAAATGACGCAAAATAACTGGGCATTTTTGGCTATTAATGTTGTTGGAGTTTTTCTCATCTTCAAACTTTGAGATTGGGAGAATTCAAAGATGTTCTTCAAGTTTCTTCCATGGGATAAGTAATTTCTACTCGGTTTTTATTATATTCTATGACGTTTTTAGCATTTGATTGATGATTTCAAAAGAAAAATTAAGGTTTTTTATCTAATATTTCCCATAGTGATTTTTTGAGTTTCGAATATCGATTAGAGTTTGAATAAAGTAAAATTAGTATGGAATGAGCTATCGAATTTTGTAAGTTTTGTCGAATTCCAAGGTGCGGGACCGAGTTTGACTTTTCGGTTGACCTTGGGTAAATTTGTAAAAATTCGGCCTTTATCGATTGAGTTTGCTTTGAGTTGTTTTTGGCTTGTTTCAAGCCGTTCGAAGGATTATTTGAGTGAGATGACACTTCTAGTGTATCGATTAGGCTTTTATGAGGTAAGTATCTTACCTAACTTTGTGTGGAAAGAAACATCCCTTTAAGATTTGGGTTAATTGTGCTATTTGTGTTGTGTGAAATCTGTATATGTAAGGTGACAAGTGGGTACACATACCATTTGTGGTATTTAACCGGTTTAGATTATCTAGACCATTTTCATTCCTTTAATTGAATTGTCAAAACCTTTTATATTTTTCATTGGTAATCTACTCTAACATGCTCTATTTAACGTTTTTAGCACTTGTTTTACCTCTTACTTGTTATATTGATCTTATATGCTGTATTTGAAGTTATTTCCTTCCTTATTGTCTTGTTTCCTCTTAATTGTTGAATCACTTTTGATTGAAGTTGTTATTTCGTAAAATATCATCTTGTTGAGTTATTGGTTATTTCGTATGTGCTTTTACCCTTTTATAACTTGTGGGGATGGTTAGTGCTGGTTTGGAAGGGTTCACGTTTAAATCAGAACATTAGTTCCTTAATAAATGCTTAAAATGTTTAATTTTGACTTGAGTCAAAATTTTTCTTAACGACCTCAAAACAAGGATTTGATGATTCTAATAGTTTTGTATGCTGATTTTGGACTTGGTCGTACGTTCGTATTGGGTTTCAGATGAGCCGAGAGTGTTTCGGAACATAAAGTTAAAAGTTGGCGCATTGAAGGTTTTCAAGTTTTTTAAATTTGGTTTGAAGTAGGTTTAGGTATTATTGCGGTCATTTGGGATTCTGAGCCTGGTAGTAGTTTCATATGTTAATTTAAGACTCGCACGCAAAATTTGACATCATTCCAAGTTGATTTGATAGGAATCCGATGCGCAAAAGTGTTTTTAGAAGTTTTGAGTTTCATGATTTGATTCATGCGTTTTGCCGTCCGATTCAAGCTTTGAGATGTTATTTCGGTGTTTTGATTGTGAGAGCAAGTTTTTATGATGGTTTTATACTTCTGTGGACATTTTTGATGAGCCTCGAGGATACAGATGAGTTTCAGACGTGTTCGGAGGGATGGAAAGGACTTCAGTTTTATGGTTTTTTTGCTGGAGCCTGAGGTATTGCAAATGCGAGGTTGGCTTCGCAATTGAGATGAAGCCTATGAGGCAGATTCGCATTTGGGAGCTTCTCCTTCGCTTTTTTGATCATCATCTCATCGCATTTTTTAATTTCTTGGTCGTATTTGCGCCCATAACAAAGAAGGCCACATTTGCGATGATTTTGTCGCATTTGCAAACAAGATCTCGCAATGCGACATATACATTTGGTGCAAGATCTTTTTATTATGGGACTTAGCTTTATTTTCCTCATTTCTCACTTGGTCTTAGGCGATTTTGAGAGCATTGTGTGGAGAGATTTCATCAACATCAAGAGGTAAGTGATCCCTATCAATTGTTTAGCTAAATACGCGAATCATAGGTAGATGTAACATGGAAAAATGGTGAAATTTATGGGATTTTTAGGAAAAAACCTAGGCTTTTAGCAAAAATGAGATCTGGCCACAAAATTGGTTATGGAATTAAGTAAAAATTATATATTCGAGTTCATGAGGCTATTGGTAATATTTATCATCGAATTTTTTTGTATCCGCGCACGTGGGCTGGGAAGTGAGCTTTTAGAATCTTCCAATTTTTGTTGGGAAATTACTCTGATGGTTAAATTATGAATTTTTTAGCATATATTGATTAATTTATGTTATATTTGACTAGTTTTGAATTGTTAGGCACCTACTTGAAGCATAAGAGTGAATTTGTGAGCCGAAAAGTGAGCTCTAGAATTAGGTAAGTCTCTTGGCTAAAATTGTAGAGGGAACTCATCCCTTTAGGTGTATGTTTATTGCGTATTACTAGTATGGGGAGCTACATACGCACGATGTGACGAAAGAGCATGCGTAGCTAGATTCTATGATATGTCTGAGTAGTCCTAGGTCAATACCATGCTTTAGTTGTATTGTTGTGTTTATTATACACATTAATTGTCTTGAATAAAGCTGTGACTAGGGGTTTTAAAGTTTCAAATTTCCAATTCAGATTTCTTATTTTTTGGATGAATTGAGGAATACTTAATAATTCTTAGAACTCCATGTCCTCTCGCACCGCAAGTACTTCTACGAGCGAGGAAACCTTCTCTAATCTCATGGGTGGGGGCCATTTTCCTTGGAGGTATAATAGATACATCTATGGTTTGTGCAGTTTGACCCTCGTCAATGCACACAGTATATTGGATCGTTCGGTAGGACCTCAATATTAATCATGCGGGATGATACTCTGAGCCCGATTACACTTGATATTATTACTATAACTTGAGAGGTTATAATTTATTTAATGGCCTGAATTTGTTTAAGTTAGCATGTGTCAATTAGAGACTTTTAAATTGAATATCACTTAAATAAATATTTATCTATTGTCGGTTACTGTGTTATTGTTATTGTTCATGTATTCCATACTATTTAGAGTTTTTCTTTTTTTTATTTATTATTGGCCCGTAGTAAGTGTCAATATCGTCCTGTCACTACTTTTTCGAGGTTAGATTGGATACTTACTGGGTACATGTTGTTTATGTACTCATACTATACTTTTGCACTAATCGTGCAGGATCTGAGGCTGGTGCATTTGACAGTCACTAAGGCGCGCACCCCTGTTACCCCAAGGTATAGTAGTGAGCTGCTTTCTAAGCCCATTCTGCAAAACCCGCAGTCTCTATTTTCTATTTACTTTCTGTCTATCTCATTTCAAACAGTAGCGTAGGTATTTTGTAGATTCTACCAGTTGATCATACACGTATGATACCGGATCTTGAGAACATGCTAGTAGACACTTTATGGATTTTGAGCCTTTATTACACTGCATTTGCTCTTTCAATAGTTTATGTTTTACTTTATGAAATTATCCACTTCTCATCTACTTAATAACTAAAAAAATTACTTTGAAATTAATAAAAGGAATAAATACATGGCTAGTTCACCGTTGGTATGCCTAACGGCGACGTTTGTCGCCATCACGACCTATATGAGCAATTTGGATCATGACATTGGTGCTGAAGTTGTAATAGCCGTTATCACATTGATGCAAAGTTGTCAATTGTTGAGATACCTTTCATTGTTGAGCATTCTCATTCATTTTATTATTTTTGAAATTCTTGTGCACATCGTGGTTGAGCCATGAGCTATTTATTATAGAAGTATTGGTGTAGTTCACTTTGTGGCAAGTTGTCGAATATGGATACTTGTTGTGCGAGTTGTGATTGTGTTGTGATATTGATACGCATGTGGTGGTATAAGGCTAGGGTTTGATGCACATATGGAGAGATAAAATGGGAATGATACATGTGTTGCTAGTAGGAGAACTACTTGAAGCCATATAGTGAGATAAGGTGGGATAAAGCGCGTGTAGCTATTTCGAGAAAAATAATTTTTAAAACTAAATATAAAGATCATATGATAATATAAGGAAATATTTTTGTTGAAATTGTGAAATGTGAATATGAGGCGGTAACTCGTTTGTGATTTTCATTGTACATTCATTTTGGAACAACTTGTTGATTGGGAAGGTCATTTTTCTTCCTTCTCATTCATATGCATTTTGATTGTGTTTGGTTATTCATTGTTATCTTGGTTTTGGAACGATTGTGATTTCTTGTGTGAGTCATGCATTCTATGTGATTTGTTGTGTTGCTTTAACGTGCAAATCTGTGCCTCCATTATAAATTGGTGAATTAATTGTCAATGTGAATTTAATTGCATGGAGTCACTATATATTATTCAGTTGAGTTGTTGGTAACAAAATGGTTTAAATCAAAGAATTATTGTGATGACCTGATAGGTCATCTAGAGTTTTAACTTTAATTCTGTGTATCGAAACCTCAAATATCTCCTTTTTCCCTTCCTCAATTTTGCGTGCGCGTCCTTGTGTTTTTTCAACAGACTTTTATGTGAAAAAATGATCAAAATGTGTAATTGTGCCTTGAAAATTCATTTGAGTTAACTTCGGTTAACATTTTTAGAAAACAGACCCAGACCTATGTTTTGATGGTCCTAGTGGGTTCATATCGTTACTCGAGACTTGGGGCGTGCCCTGAATAAAATTCGGAGGTCCCAAGCCTCAATCATCCATTTTTTTTTGAAAATTTGAAGTTTAAAGGTTTAAAGAAGTTAAAGATTATAACAAAGTTTGACTTTATTACTACCGGGTCAGCATTTTGGTTCCAAAGCTTGGGTATATGTTCATTACTATATTTATGACTGCTCTGCAAAGTTTGGTGCTAAATGGACTTGAATTGACGTGATTCAGACGTCCAGTTTTTAAAATAGAAATTCTTAAGTTTCATTAAATACTCATTTGATTTGGTGTCCGATTCGTAGTTCTCGGTGTTATTTAGGTATTTTAAACGCTTTGAGCAATTTTGTATGATTTTCTTAGTGTTGTGTGCATATTTGGTTTAGAGCCTCAAGGGATCGAGTGTGTTTCGGATAGGCTACCGGGTAACTTGGACTTAGAAGCATAGCTGGTGATGTTTGGTTCTGGTGCTGCCTCTGATATCGTAATTTCAAGTTCCAGTTCACATTTGCAACTATTAAGGTTCCTACCAGGTTTGCATTTACGAACATATTGTTTGCATTTGCGAGGTAATACTTGGGGAGAGTGGTTTGCAATTTCGATCAAAGGGTTGCAATTGCAGAAGTCGCAAGTTCGCAATTGTGAACAAAACCATCCATATTAGGTAGTATTTTGAAACAAATTACATATCTGAGCCCGGGGGTGAATGGATAATCGGATTTTGATATTAATTTTTGGTTTGGACCAACCGGGCTCAAGGGTTGAATTTTGTTAAATTTTTCAATAATGACATAAATTGAACCTCTTCCATTCGTGGGTAGTTCTTAAGGCTTATTTTGAATCGTTTCATTAATAATTTGTTAGATATGGTTGGTTCGGAGGCTTGTTTGAAATGCAAAGCCATGGTTGAGCTTTGAATCAATTTTGGAGCGAGGTAAGTATCGTGGTAAACCTTGACTTGAGGGATTAGGACTTGTTGCCTATATTCTACATGTTTAAATGTTTGGGTACAACTTATTTGTTGGGTGATGATGAGTACTTATGCTTTGCTGTTGGGTTAAGCATGCTGGTGAGACTTTTTTCCTAATAATTTATTTGCATCTTTGATTACGATATCCATGTTTAGACTAGTTTATTTCTTAATTGCTCATTCTTCCCACATTATGAACTATTTCTGATAATTGAGTAGTTTTTTGGAACCGTTGTTGATGTAAGGTTTATTCTTGCTTATTCTACCTCCCAAATGTTATATATTCACTGTTACATGGAAAGAAAGAGTGTTAAAGTAGGAAGGGTAATGTCGTACCAACTATAATTTCATTTATTGATTAATACATAGTGAGGAAGAGAGTTATAGCACGAAGGGTTATGCCGTGATGTATTTATCATTTCACAACGAAATTGAGAGTAAAGCACGAAGGGTAATGTCGTGTCATATTTATCATTTTATTGAGCAATTGAGAGTAAAAGCATGAAGAGCGATGTCGTGTCATTATTATAGTTTCATGGTGAGGCTGAGAGTAAAATCATGAAGGGTGATGTCGTGCAGTCTCTATTTATTTTCTTGATCCATTCTCACAAGTTGGTTATTTACTGCACTGTCTTACGTTGACATTCCTAATATAGCTATCGTATCCTGCTCCCCTCCGCATGTACCCTCCAAAATAATACATGTCTAAATCTCTATTGTTGTTATGTTGTATATATATCCTCGTATGTACAGGTTTAATTGTGTTTGTCCTGTCATAGCCTTGTAACTACATCGTCGAGGTTATGCTGGACATTTACGAAGTTCAGTAGGTCGTTTATAATCATACTACACTCAGTACCTCTTGTGCAGATTTTGATAATGGTCCCAACTGTACGTGAGGTGCATCGTCTTCGATTAGCTCATTTGGAGACTCGAGGAAGATCTTCTGGCATCCGCAGCTCTTGAAGTCCTGTTCCTCTTTCCTTATTTACCGTTCATTTCATTCGAGACAGTTGTATTTATTTCACACTTTATTTATAGAATCACTAGAAGTTCATGTACTTGTGACACCAGATCCAAGTTTTACTTAGATATTGTATTATTATGCTAATTCGTACTTTATTTTGGTTTCAATATTGTTTAATTGGTTAAATTGTTCAAAGTGCTTAAAATTGGCAAAAGAATTACTCTAACATTAGCTTTCCTAGTGAGTGAAATGTTCGGCGCTATCACAGTCCCGAAGGTGGGAATTATTTGTTGTGACAAGTTGGTATCAGAGTACTAGGTTACTCAGTCTCACGAGATACGTGCAGGCCTAGTAGAGTCTGGAGGATAGGTACAGAGACGTCTTACTTATGTTCTAGAGGTTATATGTCATGACCCGAATCGATGGGCCACGATGGTCATCCGGTACCTTACTCAGTTGAGTACCAACATAACGTATATTTTCGTATCATACTATCATAGGTAAATGAGACACAAAGGTTGCCGTGAAATAACTAGAATAAAACATGAGGGAATACATGACACAGGACGACCTAACATGTAATACAAACTTATACACATGACATACAGGCCTATAAGACCAAAATGATCACTCATACACTAAACATAGACCGACAAGGCTAATCAATCTTTCACGTACATGAACTATGTCTACAAGCCTCTAAGAGTAGATAAATACCATAAATGTCAGGATAGGGCCCCGCCATACCAATTAATACATGTCCAAATCATATCGACAAAATAAGAAACTCCGGAGCAAATGGAGCGTACCAACATTTTCCGCTGAGCTGATGACCAACTTGGAGGACTCTTGACCTGTCTATCAGAACCTGCAAGCGTGAAACATAATGTCCCCAAGCAAAAGGGATTTTGGTAAAAATAAAGTACCAAGTATGTAAGGCAGGAAAAGCCCTATACAATAGACATGAAAGAAACATGGAGTAAGGACTCAACAAGTAAGTCTGAATAGCTCTATGAATCATGAAACATTTATAATGTCATCCATATGCATATAAATGTCATATGATGAATAGGTATATACGTACATAACATCTTCAAGCCTCGAAGGGCATCCCATCATATCATCTCGGCCATTAAGGGTAAAATGATCAACGTATATCAGTTGATCAGGTGGTGGTGCGTATATAACACCATAACCTTTCCTCATGCCACACACACACATATATATATATATATATATATATATATATATATATATATATATATATATATATATATGCGTATATAAGGCCATCTAGTCATGGGTTAATATGCATGTATAATTGAATGCAATGCATAAGAAATGAGTTAATAGGATTTCTCGAGATTCCATAACATCATTATGCCTTCGATTAATATCATGAAATAAACTTTATCAACTTACGTATTTTCTGAGACCCATGAAAATACGATATAATACTAGGACACATTGGGAAAGTGGCGTATCCAGAAATATTTCCAAGGGTGTTCAGAAGCTACTTTTTTTTTGGTAATTAAAATTTTGTATTAATCACCAAAGGGGTTTCGTTACAAATCCATAGTGCAGCTAAACAGAGCTGACTGTCAAAGAGAAAAATTAATCAGCGTCTATTGTCACTGTACCTATCCTTCTATTTTACAGTAGAAAATGCTGAAGCTGTAGGCTAACTTTAGGGGTACTCCTAACATTACAAACATATGCGATGGTCCTAAGTAATTGATCACTAGAACAAAGGACATTCTTAAATAACCTTGAGTTTCTCTCTAAGTAAGTAGCATAAAACAATTCTTCTATAGTCATTTTGAAAATGTGAGCTCGACTAGTTTTCCCTCTAGCTTTGGCAATGATCCAGTGAATAAACTGCTCCCAATTCTGACAATTAGGGTGAGTTACTCCAATCCATACCATTGTTTGATGCCTCAGTTGACTAGCAAAGGGACAAGAAAAGAAAAGATGAGCTTTGTTCTCCATATCTTGTTGGCATAATACACAGGTGCTATCCACATTCAAGTTCCACTGGCCCAACCTGTCTTTAGTAGGTAATCTGTCTTGCAACACCAACCAGAGATTGAAAATAGCCTTGGGTCTGGCATAGTTTTGGATGGTTAAGTTCTTCCACATGACTCTAGGCAATTGTCCAATCTGGTGTAGATACAACATCTTTATAGTACACACTGGTTTATGCATCATCTGAGATTGCTGCAATGAAACAGTAGCTTCAATAATCTTCCGGACCATCCAGCTGGCTTGGTTGGGAATAACTATGGATTCTAACTGATGTTGCTTTATATAGACTATATGAATCTACCTTGCCCATAGTGCATCCTTCTTATGAGACAAATCCCATCCAAGCTTGGTAATAGCAGCTTTGTTCCACACTAGCAGGTTCATGATGTTTAAGCCTCCAGCTGACTTAGGAAAGCATACTTTGTCCCAGGCTATATATGCTTTTTTTGATATACTGGCTGAACCTGTCCATATAAAGAATCTACATACTGCTTCTAGCATCTTTAAGATTTTTGAAGGAATAAGGAAAAGTTGGGCCCAATATGCTTGTATGCCAAATATCACTGATTGAACCAATTGAACTCTGCCAGCATAAGACAGTTTTCTGGCAGTCCAGGATGTGATACTGGCAGTGATCCTATCCACCAGTGGCTGCCATTGAACTAAGGTCATTTTCTTGGTAGATAAGGGAACTCCCAAGTATTTGAAAGGCAACTCCCCATACACATAGCCAAGATGATCAACAATTTGATGCTGGATATCAGTAGGAACACCACCAAAATAAACAGAACTCTTACTCAGATTAGCTTTCATCCCAGAGGCTTCAGTGAAGTGAGAAAAATACTTAAACATGATTGCTACAGATTGATGCTCTCCTTTGACAAACAGCAATAGATCATCTGCAAAGCTAATATGAGTAATGCCTAGCTTTTTACAGCCAGGGTGAAATAGAAAACATGTATCCTTCATCAATTCAGCAAGAGCTTTCAGAAGCTACTTACTACAACTAATACTACAACTAATACTTATTGCAACTAATAAAAACCAATTTAAACGGAAAACTACCGATATTCAAAGACTAAAACTAAAAGTACAAAATTAACCATATTTTATGATTCTTAACTCTTTTTTTAACACAATTAACTTAATATAATTAATTCCTAGATACAAATTGAACCTATGGTGGCATAAAATGCGAATAAATAAATAAAAACACCTAAAAATCAATTAAAACTATTTTTGTCTATTTTTAGGAGCTATTTTCATGTAGGGCAAAAATCATGTGCTCACAGCTGCCCCTCTTTGCGCGGAAACACGAGGAGTTTTTGTGCAAAGATAAGTGAGCAAATACGAGTGATTTTTTCCTTTTGAAATACTCCGTGACAAGCATTTTGAAAAACATGACTGTACCCTACTACTGAGGTTGCCTGCATATCCTTGGCTATAAAGGAATCAGGTCAGTGTAGTTCAGGAGTGAGTGACATAAAGGAGTATGCTGAGGTGAAGATCTGGTAGAGATTTCTTTCCGTCGAGGTTCAGGTCCGCGATCCTCTTATTACATCAAAATCAAAATAATGAAAAGACTAGCTAAACCTGTCAACTACGAGTTACAAGATTCCTATCTATAAGTCTTATGGAGCTTGATATTGATTCTTGAGTGGTTCTTCATTCCGACTTTAGATTTCAAGCTTGACACTTGTTATTTGTAGGTACTAGCTGGTTCTTTCTCTAACTTTTCTTAACCAAGACTGGACATGTAGCGCTTGCGACCTCAACCATGCCTTGAGAAATTCACATCTTTCATCTGCTTTTATCTGGATTAACTTCCTATTCTACAGGTGGGCGCCTGATTACCAAACTTGAAATTTGAAAAATATTCCCTTGTTCTACAGGTGGGCGCCTGATTACCAAACTTGAATATTGAAAAGTATTCCCTTGTTCTACAGGTGGGCGCCTGATTACAAAACTTAAATCTTAAAAAATATTCACTCTTTCTAATACTGATTATCAAAACTTGAAATATAGAAAAAATATTCCCTTGTTCTACAGGTGGACGCCTGATTATAAAAACTTTAAATTTTGAAAAATATTCCCTTGTTATAACAGGTGGGCACCTGATTACCAAGACTTGAATTTTAAAAAAAATATACCCTTGTTCTACAGGTGGGGGCCTGATTATCAAAACTTGAAATTTTGAAAAATATTCCTTTATTCTACAGGTGGGCGCTTGATCACCAAAAGTTGAAATTTTGAAAAATATTCCATAGTTCTATAGGTGGGTGCCTGATTGCCAAACTTGAAATTTTGAAAAATATTCCCATGTTCTATAGGTGGGCACCTGATTGTCAAAACTTGAAATTTTGAAAAATATTCCCTTGTTCTACAGGTGGACGCCTGATTGCCAAAACTTGAAATTTTGAAAAATATTCTCTTATTCTACAGGTGGGCGCCTGATTACCAATACTTGAATTTTTGAAATATATTCCCTTGTTCAACAGGTGGGCGCCTAATTGCCAAAACTTTAAATTTTGAAAAATATTCCCTTGTTCTCTAGGTGGGTGCCTGATTACCAAGACTTGAATTTTGAAAAATATTCCCTTGTTATACAGGTGGGTGCCTGATTACCAAAACTTGACATTTTGTCTACAGGTAGGCGCCTGATTGCAAAAAATTGAAAATTTCAAAAATATTCCCTTCTTCTACAGATGGGCACCTAATTGCCAAAACATGAAATATTTTAAAAATATTCCCTTGTTCTATAAGTGGGCACCTGATTGCCAAAATTTGAAATTTTGAAAAATATTCCCTTGTTCTTCAAGTGGGCGCCTGATTGCCAAAACTTGAAATTTGAAAAATATTCCCTTCTTCTACAGGTGGGCGCCTGATTGCCAAAACTTGATATTTTGAATAAATTCCCTAGTTTTCCATGTGGACGCCTGATCATCAACACTTGAAATTTTGAAAAATATTCCCTTGGTTTACAGGTGGAGGCCTGATTGCCAAAACTTGAATCTTGAAAAATATTCCCTTTGTCTAGAGGTGGGCGCCTAATTACCAAAAATTGAAGTTTTGAAAAATATTCCCTTGTTCTAAAGCTGGACGCCTAATTACCAAAATTTGAATCTGGAAACTATTCCCTTGTTTTACAGGTAGGCGCCTGATTACTAAAATGATAAATTTTTAAAATATTCCCTTGTTCTACAGGTGTGCGCCTAATTGTCGAAAACTTGAAAATTTGAAAAATATTCTCTTGTTCTACAGGTGGGCTCCTGATTACCGAAACTTGAAATTTTCAAAAATACTTCCTTGTTCTCCAGGTGGGAGCCTGATTACCAAAACTTGAAATATTGAAAAATATCCCCTTGTTCTACAGGTGGGCGCCTGATTGCCAAAACTTGAATCTTGAAAACTATTCTCTTGTTTCACAGGTGGACGCCTGATCACAAAGACTTGAATATTTAAAACATTCCCTTGTTCAACAGGTGGGCGCCTGATTACCACAACTTAATATTTTGAAACATATTCCCTTGTTCTACATGTAGGTGCCTGATTGCCAAAACTTGAAGTATTGAAAAATATTCCCTTCTTCTATAGATGGGCACCTGATTGCCAAAACATGAAATATTGAAAAGTATTCCCTTGTTCTACAGGTGGGCGCCTGATTGCACAATTTGAAATTTTGAAAAATATTCCCTTGTTCTTCAGGTAGGCGCCTGATTGCCAAAACTTGAAATTTTGAAAAACATTCCCCTGTTCTACAGGTGGGCGCCTGATTACCAAAACTTGATATTTTTAAAAATATTCACTTTTTTTACAGGTGGGCGTCTGATCATCAAAACTTGAAATTGTGAAAAATATTCCCTTGCTTTACAGGTGGGAGCCTCATTACCAAACTTGAAATTTTGAAAAATATTTCATTGTTCTATAGGTGGGCGCCTGATTGTCAAAAACTAGAAAATTTGAAAACTATTCCCTTGTTCTAGAGGTGGGCGCCTAGTTGCCAAAGCTTGAAGTTTTGAAAAATATTCCCTTGTTCTACAGGTGGGCGCCTGATTACCAAAACATGAATCTTGAAAGTCATTCCTTTGTTTTACAGGTGGGCGGCTGATTACCAAAACATAAAATTTTGAAAAATATTCCCTTATTCTACAGGTGGGCGCCTGATTGTCCAAAACTTGAAAATATTAAAAATATTCCCTTGTTCTACAGATGGGCGCCTGATTACCAAAACTTGAAATTTTCAAAAATACTCCCTTGTTCTCCATATGGGTGCCTGAATACCAAAAACTTGAAATTTTGAAAAGTATTCTCTTGTTCTACAGGTGGCTGCCTGATTGCAAAAACTTGAAATTTTGAAAAATATTCCCTTGTTTTAAAGGAGGGCGCTTGATTACCAAAACTTGAAATTTTGAACAATATTCCCTTGTTCTACAGGTAGGCACCTGATTGTCAAAAACATGAAATTTTAAAAAATATTCTCTTGTTCTACAGGTGGGCACCTGATTGCAAAGACTTGAAATTGCGAAAAATATTCTCTTGTTTTACATGTGGGCGCCTGATCTTCATAACTTGAAAATTTTAATAATATTCCCTTGTTTTACAGGTGGGTGCCTGATTACCAAAAGTTGAGATTTTGAAAATTATTCCGTTGTTCTACAGGTGTGCGCCTGACTGCCAAAACTTGAAATTTTGAAAAATATTCCCTTATTCTACAGGTGGGCGCCTGAATGCAAAAACATGAAATTTTCAAAAATATTCCCTTGTTCTACAGGTAGGCGCCTGATTGCAAAACCTTGAAATTTTTAAAAATATTCCCTTCATCTATAGATGGGCACCTGATTGCCAAAACATGAAGTTTTGAAAAATATTCCCTTTTTTTACAGGTGGGCGCCTGATTGCCAAAATTTTGAAATTTTTAAAAATATTCCCTTGTTCTTCAGGTGGGCGCCTGATTGCCAAAACATGAAATTTTGAAAATATTCGCGTGTTACATGTGGGCGCTTGATTGCCAAAACTTGATAATTTTAAAAATATTCTCTTGTTTAACAGATGGGCGCCTGATCATCAAAACTTGAAATTTTGAAAAATATTCCATTGTTTTACAGGTGGGCCCCTGATCATCAAAACTTGAAATTTTGAAAAATATTCTCTTGCTTTACAGGTGGGCACCTGATTACCAAAACTGTAAAATTTTGAAAAATATTCCCTTGTTCTACAGGTGGGCGCCTGATTACCAAAACTTGAAATTTTGAATAATATTCCTTTGTTCTATAGTTGGGCGCCTGATTGTGAAAAACTTGAAAATTTGAAAAATATTCCCTTTTTATACAGGTGAGCGCCTAATTAGCGAAGTTTGAAGTTTTTAAAAATATTCCCTTGTTATACAGGTGGGCGCCTGATTACCAAAACTTTCAAATTTTGAAAATTTTTTCGTTGTTCTACATGTGGGCGCTGATTGCCATCATTGAATATTCCCTTGTTTTACAGGTCGGCGCCCGATTACCTAATCTTGAAATTTTTAAAAAGATTCCCTTGTTCCATAGGCGGGCGCCTGATTACCAAAACTTGAAATTTCGAAAAATATTCCCTTGTTCTTCAGGTGGGCGCCTGATTGCCAAAACTTGAAATTTTCAAAATATTTGCGTGTTACATGTGGGCGCTTGATTGCCAAAACTTGATATCTTTAATAATATTCCATTAATTAACAGATGGGCGCCTGATCATCAAAACTTGAAATTTTTAAAAAATATTCCATTGTTTTACAGGTGGGCGCCTGATCATCAAAACATGAAATTTTGAAAAATATTCTCTAGCTTTACAGGTGGGCGCCTGATTACCAAAACTTTAAAAGTTTGAATAATATTCCCTTGTTCTACAGGTGGGCGCCTGATTACCAAAACTTGAAATTTTGAAAAATATTCCTTTGTTCTATAGTTGGGCGCCTGATTGTGAAAAACTTGAAAATTTGAAAAATATTCCCTTGTTATACAGGTGGGCGCCTAATTTGCGAAGCTTGAAGTTTTTTAAAATATTCCCTTGTTATACAGGTGGGCGCCTGATTACGAAAACTTAAAAATTTTGAAAAATATTTCGTTGTTTTACATGTGGGCGCTGATTGCCATCATTGAATATTCCTTTGTTTTACAGGTCGGCGCCCGATTACCTAAACATGAAATTTTTAAAAAGATTCCCTTGTTCCACAGGCGGGCACCTGATTACCAAAACTTGAAATTTTGAAAAATATTCCCTTGTTCTTCAGGTGGGCACGTAATTGTCAAAAACATAAAAATTTTAAAAATATTCCCTTTTTCTACAGGTGGGCGTCTTATTACCAAAACTTTAAAATTTTGAAAAATATTCCCTTGTTCTAATGGTGGGCGCCTGATTTCCAAAACATGAATCTTGAAAAATATTCCCTAGTTTTACAGGTCGGTGTATGATAATCAAAACTAGAAATTTTGAAAAATATTCTCTTTTTCTACAGGTGGGCGCCTGATTACCAAAACATTAAAATTCTTAAAAATATTCCCTTGTTCTAAAGGTGGGCGCCTGATTGCCAAAACTTGAATCTTGAAAAAATATTACCTAGTTTTACAGGTCGGTGTCTGATCATCAAAACTTGAAATTTTGAAAAATATTCCATTTTTCTATAGGTGGGCGCCTGATTGCGAAAACTTGAAAATTTGAAAATATTCGCGTGTTACATGTGGGCGCTTGATTGCCAAAACTTGATATTTTTAAAAATATTCTCTTGCTTAATAGATGAGCGCCTGATCATCAAAACTTGAAATTTTGAAAAATATTCCATTGTTTTACAGGTGGGCGCCTGATCATCAAAACTTTATATTTTGAAAAATATTCTCTTGCTTTACAGGTGGCGCCTGATTACCAAAACTTTAAAATTTTGAAAAATATTCCCTTGTTCTACAGGTGGGCGCCTGATTACCAAAACTTGAAATTTTGAAAAATATTCCTTTGTTCTATAGTTGGGCGCCTGATTGTGAAAAACTTGAAAATTTGAAAAATATTCCCTTGTTATACAGGTGGGCGCCTAATTAGCGAAGCTTGAAGTTTTTAAAAATATTCCCTTGTTATACAGGTGGGCGCCTGATTACCAAAACTTGAATCTTGAAAAGCATTCCTCTGATTTACAGGTGGTGCACTGATTGCCAAAACTTGAAGTTTTAAAAATTTTCCCTTGTTCAACATGTGGGCGCCTGATCGTCAAAAACTTGAAAATTTAAAAATATTCCCTTGTTCTACAGGTGGGCGCCTGATTACCAAAACTTGAAATTTTTAAAAATACTCCCTTGTTCTCCAGGTGGGTGCCTGATTACCAAAAACGTGAAATTTTGAAAAGTATTCTCTTGTTCTACAGGTGGCTGCCTGATTGTCAAAACTTGAAATTTTGAAAAATATTCCCTTGTTTTATGGGAGGGCGCCTGATTACCAAAACATGAAATTTTGAAAAATACTCCCTTGTTTCACAGGTGGGCACCTGATTGTCAAAAACTTGAATTTTTAAAAATATTCTCTTGTTCTACAGGTGGCCACCTGATTGCCAAGACCTGAAATTTTGAAAAATATTCCCTTGTTTTACAGGTGGGCGCCTGATCATCATAACTTGAAAATTTTAAAAATAGTCTCTTGTTTTACAGGTGCACACTGATTACCAAAAACTTTAAAATTTTTCAAAATATTCCCTTGTTCTACAGGTGGGCGCCTGATTGCCAATTCTTCAATCTTGAAAAATATTACCTTGTTTTACCGGTGGACGCTTGATCCCCATGACTTGAATTTTTAAAAATATTCCCTTGTTATACAGGTGGGCGCCGGATTGTAAAAACTTGAAATTTTCAAAAATATTCCCTTATTCTACAGGTGGGCGCCTGATTGCAAAAACATGAAATTTTCAAAAATATTCCCTTGTTCTACAGGTAGGCGCCTGATTGCAAAAACTCGAAATTTTCAAAAATATTCCCTTCTTCTACAGATGGGCACCTGATTGCCAAAACATGAAGATTTGAAAAATATTCCCTTGTTCTACAGGTGGGTGCCTGATTGCCAAAATTTGAAATTTTTAATAATATTCCCTTGTTTTTCAGGTGGGCGCCTGATTGCCAAAAATGGAAATTTTCAAAATATTCGCGTGTGACATGTGGGCGCTTGATTGCCAAAACTTGATATCTTTAATAATATTCCCTTGTTTAACAGATGGGTGCCTGATCATCAAAACTTGAAATTTTGAAAAATATTCCATTGTTTTACAGGTGGGCGCCTGATCATCAAAACTTGAAATTTTGAAGAATATTCTCTTGCTTTACAGGTGGGCGCCTGATTACCAAAACTTTAAAATTTTGAAAAATATTCCCTTGTTCTACAGGTGGACGCCTGATTACCAAAACTTGAAATTTTGAAAAATATTCCTTTGTTCTATAGTTGGGCGCCTGATTGTGAAAAACTTGAAAATTTGAAATATATTCCCTTGTTATACAGGTGGGCGCCTAATTAGCGAAGCTTGAAGTTTTTAAAAATATTCCCTTGTTATACAGGTGGGCGCCTGATTACCAAAACTTGAATCTTGAAAAGCATTCCTCTGATTTACAGGTGGTGCGCTGATTGCCAAAACTTGAAGTTTTAAAAGTTTTCCCTTGTTCAACATGTGGGCGCCTGATCGTCAAAGACTTGAAAATTTTAAAAATATTCCCTTGTTCTACAGGTGGGCGCCTGATTACCAAAACTTGAAATTTTTAAAAATACTCCCTTGTTCTCCAGGTGGGTGCCCGATTACCAAAAACGTGAAATTTTGAAAAGTATTCTCTTGTTCTACAGGTGGCTGCCTGATTGCCAAAACTTGAAATTTTGAAAAATATTCCCTTGTTTTATGGGAGGGCGCCTGATTACCAAAACATGAAATTTTGAAAAGTACTCCCTTGTTTCACAGGTGGGCACCTGATTGTCAAAAACTTGAAACTTTAAAAAATATTCTCTTGTTCTACAGGTGGGCACCTGATTGCCAAGACCTGAAATTTTGAAAAATATTCCCTTGTTTTACAGGTGGGCGCCTGATCATCATAACTTGAAAATTTTTAAAATAGTCTCTTGTTTTACAGGTGCACACTGATTACCAAAACTTTAAAATTTTTCAAAATATTCCCTTGTTCTACAGGTGGGCGCCTGATTGCCAAATCTTCAATCTTGAAAAATATTACCTTGTTTTACAGGTAGACGCTTGATCCCCATGACTTGAATTTTTTTAAAAATATTCCCTTGTTATACAGGTGGGCGCCGGATTGTAACCCTTATTCTACAGGTGGGCGCCTGATTGCAATTACATGAAATTTTCAAACATATTCCCTTGTTCTACAGGTAGGCGCCTGATTGCAAAAACTCGAAATTTTCAAAAATATTCCCTTCTTCTACAAATGGGCACCTGATTGCCAAAACATGAAATTTGAAAAATATTCCCTTGTTCTACAGGTGGGCGCCTGATTGCCAAAATTTGAAAATTTTAATAATATTCCCTTGTTCTTCAGGTGGGCGCCTGAGTGCCAAAAATGGAAATTTTCAAAATATTCGCGTGTTACATGTGGGCGCTTGATTGCCAAAACTTGATATCTTTAATAATATTCCCTTGTTTAACAGATGGCCGCCTGATCATCAAAACTTGAAATTTTGAAAAATATTCCATTGTTTTACAGGTGGGCGCCTGATCATCAAAACTTGAAATTTTGAAAAATATTCTCTTCCTTTACAGGTGGGCGCCTGATTACCAAAACTTTAAAATTTTGAAAAATATTCCCTTGTTCTACAGGTGGGCGCCTGAATACCAAAACTTGAAATTTTGAAAAATATTCCTTTGTTCTATAGTTGGGCGCCTGATTGTGAAAAACTTGAAAATTTTAAAAATATTCCCTTGTTATACAGGTGGGCGCCTAATTAGCGAAGCTTGAAGTTTTTTAAAATATTCCCTTGTTATACAGGTGGGCGCCTGATTACCAAAACTTGAATCTTGAAAAGCATTCCTCTGATTTACAGGTGGTGCGCTGATTGCCAAAATTTGAAATTTTAATAATTTTCCCTTTTTCAACATGTGGGTGCCGGATCGTCAAAAACTTAAAAATATTAAAAATATTCCCTTGTTCTACAGGTGGGCACCTGATTACCAAAACTTGAAATTTTTAAAAATACTCCCTTGTTCTCCAGGTGGGTGCCTGATTACCAAAAACGTGAAATTTTGAAAAGTATTCTCTTTTTCTACAGGTGGCTGCCTGATTGCCAAAACTTGAAAATTTGAAAAATATTCCCTTGTTTTATGGGAGGGCGCCTGATTACCAAAACATGAAATTTTAAAAAATACTCCCTTGTTTCACAGGTGGGCACCTGATTGTCAAAAACTTGAAATTTTTAAAAATATTTTTTTTCTCTTGTTCTACAGGTGGGCACCTGATTGCCAAGACCTGAAATTTTGAAAAATATTCCCTTCTTTTACAGGTGGGCGCCTGATCATCATAACTTGAAAATTTTAAAAATAGTCCCTTGTTTTACAGGTGCACACTGATTACCAAAACATTAAAATTTTTAAATATATTCCCTTGTTCTACAGGTGGGCGCCTGATTGCCAAATCTTCAATCTTGAAAAATATTACCTTGTTTTACAGGTGGATGCTTGATCCCCATGACTTGAATTTTTAAAAATATTCCCTTGTTATACAGGTGGGTGTCGGATTGTAAAAACTTGAATTTTTCAAAAATATTCCCTTATTCTACAGGTGGGCGCCTGATTGCAATAACATGAAATTTTCAAAAATATTCCCTTGTTCTACATGTAGGCGCCTGATTTCAAAAACTCGAAATTTTCAAAAATATTCCCTTCTTCTACAGATGGGAACCTGATTGCCAAAACATGAAGTTTTGAAAAATATTCCCTTGTTCTACAGGTGGGCGCCTGATTGCCAAAATTTGAAATTTTTAATAATATTCCCTTGTTCTTCAGGTGGGCGCCTGATTGCCAAAAATGGAAATTTTCAAAATATTCGCGTGTTACATGTGGGCTCTTGATTGCCAAAACTTGATATCTTTAATAATATTCCCTTGTTTAACAGATGGCCGCCTGATCATCAAAACTTGAAATTTTGAAAAATATTCCATTGTTTTACAGGTGAGCGCCTGATCATCAAAACTTGAAATTTTGAAAAATATTCTCTTGCTTTATAGGTGGGCGCCTGATTATCAAAACTTTAAAATTTTGAAAAATATTCCCTTGTTCTACAGGTGGGCGCCTTATTACCAAAACTTGAAATTTTGAAAAATATTCTTTTGTTCTATAGTTGGGCGCCTGATTGTGAAAAACTTGAAAATTTGAAAAATATTCCCTTGTTATACAGGTGGGCGCCTAATTAGCGAAGCTTGAAGTTTTTAAAAATATTCCCTTGTTATACAGGTGGGCGCCTGATTACCAAAACTTTAATCTTGAAAAGCATTCCTCTGATTTACAGGTGGTGCGCTGATTGCCAAAACTTGAAATTTTAAAAATTTTCCCTTGTTCAACATGTGGGCGCCTGATCGTCAAAAACTTGAAAATTTTAAAAATATTCCCTTGTTCTACAGGTGGGCGCCTGATTACCAAAACTTGAAATTTTTAAAAATACTCCCTTGTTCTCCAGGTGGGTGCCTGATTACCAAAAACGTGAAATTTTTAAAAGTATTCTCTTGTTCTACAGGTGTCTCCCTGATTGCCAAAACTTGAAATTTTGAAAAATATTCCCTTGTTTTGTAGGAGGGCGCCTGATTACCAAAACATGAAATTTTGAAAAATACTCCCTTGTTTCACAGGTGGGCACCTGATTGTCAAAAACATGAAATTTTAAAAAATATTCTCTTGTTCTACAGGTGGGCACCTGATTGCCAAGACCTGAAATTTTGAAAAATATTCCCTTGTTTTACAGGTGGGCGCCTGATCATCATAACTTGAAAATTTTAA
This sequence comes from Nicotiana benthamiana, assembly GCA_034376525.1. Classification (NCBI taxonomy): domain Eukaryota; kingdom Viridiplantae; phylum Streptophyta; class Magnoliopsida; order Solanales; family Solanaceae; genus Nicotiana; species Nicotiana benthamiana. The sequence continues at coordinate 46,697,244 of CM067326.1, forward strand.
AAATAGTCTCTTGTTTTACAGGTGCACACTGATTACCAAAAACTTTAAAATTTTTCAAAATATTCCCTTGTTCTACAGGTGGGCGCCTGATTGCCAATTCTTCAATCTTGAAAAATATTACCTTGTTTTACCGGTGGACGCTTGATCCCCATGACTTGAATTTTTAAAAATATTCCCTTGTTATACAGGTGGGCGCCGGATTGTAAAAACTTGAAATTTTCAAAAATATTCCCTTATTCTACAGGTGGGCGCCTGATTGCAAAAACATGAAATTTTCAAAAATATTCCCTTGTTCTACAGGTAGGCGCCTGATTGCAAAAACTCGAAATTTTCAAAAATATTCCCTTCTTCTACAGATGGGCACCTGATTGCCAAAACATGAAGATTTGAAAAATATTCCCTTGTTCTACAGGTGGGTGCCTGATTGCCAAAATTTGAAATTTTTAATAATATTCCCTTGTTTTTCAGGTGGGCGCCTGATTGCCAAAAATGGAAATTTTCAAAATATTCGCGTGTGACATGTGGGCGCTTGATTGCCAAAACTTGATATCTTTAATAATATTCCCTTGTTTAACAGATGGGCGCCTGATCATCAAAACTTGAAATTTTGAAAAATATTCCATTGTTTTACAGGTGGGCGCCTGATCATCAAAACTTGAAATTTTGAAGAATATTCTCTTGCTTTACAGGTGGGCGCCTGATTACCAAAACTTTAAAATTTTGAAAAATATTCCCTTGTTCTACAGGTGGGCGCCTGATTACCAAAACTTGAAATTTTTAAAAATACTCCCTTGTTCTCCAGGTGGGTGCCTGATTACCAAAAACGTGAAATTTTGAAAAGTATTCTCTTGTTCTACAGGTGGCTGCCTGATTGTCAAAACTTGAAATTTTGAAAAATATTCCCTTGTTTTATGGGAGGGCGCCTGATTACCAAAACATGAAATTTTGAAAAATACTCCCTTGTTTCACAGGTGGGCACCTGATTGTCAAAAACTTGAATTTTTAAAAATATTCTCTTGTTCTACAGGTGGCCACCTGATTGCCAAGACCTGAAATTTTGAAAAATATTCCCTTGTTTTACAGGTGGGCGCCTGATCATCATAACTTGAAAATTTTAAAAATAGTCTCTTGTTTTACAGGTGCACACTGATTACCAAAAACTTTAAAATTTTTCAAAATATTCCCTTGTTCTACAGGTGGGCGCCTGATTGCCAATTCTTCAATCTTGAAAAATATTACCTTGTTTTACCGGTGGACGCTTGATCCCCATGACTTGAATTTTTAAAAATATTCCCTTGTTATACAGGTGGGCGCCGGATTGTAAAAACTTGAAATTTTCAAAAATATTCCCTTATTCTACAGGTGGGCGCCTGATTGCAAAAACATGAAATTTTCAAAAATATTCCCTTGTTCTACAGGTAGGCGCCTGATTGCAAAAACTCGAAATTTTCAAAAATATTCCCTTCTTCTACAGATGGGCACCTGATTGCCAAAACATGAAGTTTTGAAAAATATTCCCTTGTTCTACAGGTGGGTGCCTGATTGCCAAAATTTGAAATTTTTAATAATATTCCCTTGTTCTTCAGGTGGGCGCCTGATTGCCAAAAATGGAAATTTCAAAATATTCGCGTGTGACATGTGGGCGCTTGATTGCCAAAACTTGATATCTTTAATAATATTCCCTTGTTTAACAGATGGGCGCCTGATCATCAAAACTTGAAATTTTGAAAAATATTGCATTGTTTTACAGGTGGGCGCCTGATCATCAAAACTTGAAATTTTGAAAAATATTCTCTTGCTTTACAGGTGGGCGCCTGATTACCAAAACTTTAAAACTTTGAAAAATATTCCCTTGTTCTACAGGTGGGCGCCTGATTACCAAAACTTGAAATTTTGAAAAATATTCCTTTGTTCTATAGTTGGGCGCCTGATTGTGAAAAACTTGAAAATTTGAAATATATTCCCTTGTTATACAGGTGGGCGCCTAATTAGCGAAGCTTGAAGTTTTTAAAAATATTCCCTTGTTATACAGGTGGGCGCCTGATTACCAAAACTTGAATCTTGAAAAGCATTCCTCTGATTTACAGGTGGTGCGTTGATTGCCAAAACTTGAAGTTTTAAAAGTTTTCCCTTGTTCAACATGTGGGCGCCTAATCGTCAAAGACTTGAAAATTTTAAAAATATTCCCTTGTTCTACAGGTGGGCGCCTGATTACCAAAACTTGAAATTTTTAAAAATACTCCCTTAATCTCCAGGTGGGTGCCTGATTACCAAAAACGTGAAATTTTGAAAAGTATCCTCTTGTTCTATAGGTGGCTGCCTGATTGCCAAAACTTGAAATTTTGAAAAATATTCCCTTGTTTTATGGGAGGGCGCCTGATTACCAAAACATGAAATTTTGAAAAGTACTCCCTTGTTTCACAGGTGGGCACCTGATTGTCAAAAACTTGAAATTTTAAAAAATATTCTCTTGTTCTACAGGTGGGCACCTGATTGCCAAGACCTGAAATTTTGAAAAATATTCCTTTGCTTTACAGGTGGGCGCCTGATCATCATAACTTGAAAATTTTTAAAATAGTCTCTTGTTTTACAGGTGCACACTGATTACCAAAACTTTAAAATTTTTCAAAATATTCCCTTGTTCTACAGGTGGGCGCCTGATTGCCAAATCTTCAATCTTGAAAAATATTTCCTTGTTTTACAGGTAGACGCTTGATCCCCATGACTTGAATTTTTTTAAAAATATTCCCTTGTTATACAGGTGGGCGCCGGATTGTAACCCTTATTCTACAGGTGGTCGCCTGATTGCAATTACATGAAATTTTCAAACATATTCCCTTGTTCTACAGGTAGGCGCCTGATTGCAAAAACTCGAAATTTTCAAAAATATTCCCTTCTTCTACAAATGGGCACCTGATTGCCAAAACATGAAATTTGAATAATATTCCCTTGTTCTACAGGTGGGCGCCTAATTGCCAAAATTTGAAAATTTTAATAATATTTCCTTGTTCTTCAGGTGGGCGCCTCATTGCCAAAAATGGAAATTTTCAAAATATTCGCGTGTTACATGTGGGCGCTTGATTGCCAAATCTTGATATCTTTAATAATATTCCCTTGTTTAACAGATGGCCGCCTGATCATCAAAACTTGAAATTTTGAAAAATATTCCATTGTTTTACAGGTGGGCGCCTGATCATCAAAACTTTATATTTTGAAAAATATTCTCTTCCTTTACAGGTGGGCGCCTGATTACCAAAACTTTAAAATTTTGAAAAATATTCCCTTGTTCTACAGGTGGGCGCCTGAATACCAAAACTTGAAATTTTGAAAAATATTCCTTTGTTCTATAGTTGGGCGCCTGATTGTGAAAAACTTGAAAATTTTAAAAATATTCCCTTGTTATACAGGTGGGCGCCTAATTAGCGAAGCTTGAAGTTTTTTAAATTATTCCCTTGTTATACAGGTGGGCGCTTGATTACCAAAACTTGAATCTTGAAAAGCATTCCTCTGATTTACAGGTGGTGCGCTGATTGCCAAAATTTGAAATTTTAATAATTTTCCCTTTTTCAACATGTGGGTGCCGGATCGTAAAAAACTTGAAAATATTAAAAATATTCCCTTGTTCTACAGGTGGGCGCCTGATTACCAAAACTTGAAAATTTTAAAAATACTTCCTTGTTCTCCAGGTGGGTGCCTGATTACCAAAAACGTGAAATTTTGAAAAGTATTCTCTTGTTCTACAGGTGGCTGCCTGATTGCCAAAACTTGAAAATTTGAAAAATATTCCCTTGTTTTATGGGAGGGCGCCTGATTACCAAAACATGAAATTTTGAAAAATACTCCCTTGTTTCACAGGTGGGCACCTGATTGTCAAAAACTTGAAATTTTAAAAAATATTCTCTTGTTCTACAGGTGGGCACCTGATTGCCAAGACCTGAAATTTTGAAAAATATTCCCTTCTTTTACAGGTGGGCGCCTGATCATCATAACTTGAAAATTTTAAAAATAGTCCCTTGTTTTACAGGTGCACACTGATTACCAAAACATTAAAATTTTTAAATATATTCCCTTGTTCTACAGGTGGGCGCCTGATTGCCAAATCTTCAATCTTGAAAAATATTACCTTGTTTTACAGGTGGATGCTTGATCCCCATGACTTGAATTTTTAAAAATATTCCCTTGTTATACAGGTGGGTGTCGGATTGTAAAAACTTGAATTTTTCAAAAATATTCCCTTATTCTACAGGTGGGCGCCTGATTGCAATAACATGAAATTTTCAAAAATATTCCCTTGTTCTACATGTAGGCGCCTGATTTCAAAAACTCGAAATTTTCAAAAATATTCCCTTCTTCTACAGATGGGCACCTGATTGCCAAAACATGAAGTTTTGAAAAATATTCCCTTGTTCTACAGGTGGGCGCCTGATTGCCAAAATTTGAAATTTTTAATAATATTCCCTTGTTCTTCAGGTGGGCGCCTGATTGCCAAAAATGAAAATTTTCAAAATATTCGCGTGTTACATGTGGGCGCTTGATTGCCAAAACTTGATATCTTTAATAATATTCCCTTGTTTAACAGATGGCCGCCTGATCATCAAAACTTGAAATTTTGAAAAATATTCCATTGTTTTACAGGTGAGCGCCTGATCATCAAAACTTGAAATTTTGAAAAATATTCTCTTGCTTTATAGGTGTGCGCCTGCTTATCAAAACTTTAAAATTTTGAAAAATATTCCCTTGTTCTACAGGTGGGCGCCTTATTACCAAAACTTGAAATTTTGAAAAATATTCTTTTGTTCTATAGTTGGGCGCCTGATTGTGAAAAACTTGAAAATTTTAAAAATATTCCCTTGTAGGTGGGCGCCTAATTAGCGAAGCTTGAAGTTTTTAAAAATATTCCCTTGTTATACAGGTGGGCGTCTGATTACCAAAACTTGAATCTTGAAAAGCATTCCTCTGATTTACAGGTGGTGCGCTGATTGCCAAAACTTGAAATTTTAAAAATTTTCCCTTGTTCAACATGTGGGCGCCTGATCGTCAAAAACTTGAAAATTTTAAAAATATTCCCTTGTTCTACAGGTGGGCGCCTGATTACCAAAACTTGAAATTTTTAAAAATACTCCCTTGTTCTCCAGGTGGGTGCCTGATTACCAAAAACGTGAAATTTTGAAAAGTATTCTCTTGTTCTACAGGTGTCTCCCTGATTGCCAAAACTTGAAATATTGAAAAATATTCCCTTGTTTTATAGGAGGGCGCCTGATTACCAAAACATGAAATTTTGAAAAATACTCCTTTGTTTCACAGGTGGGCACCTGATTGTCAAAAACTTGAAATTTTAAAAAATATTCTCTTGTTCTACAGGTGGGCACCTGATTGCCAAGACCTGCAATTTTGAAAAATATTCCCTTGTTTTACAGGTGAGCGCCTGATCATCATAACTTGAAAATTTTAAAAATAGTCCCTTGTTTTACAGGTGCACACTGATTACCAAAACTTTAAAAATTTTAAAAATATTCATTTGTTCTACAGGTGGGCGCCTGATTGCCAAATCTTCAATCTTGAAAAATATTACCTTGTTTTACAGGTGGACGCTTGATCCCCATGACTTGAATTTATAAAAATATTCCCTTATTTATACAGGTGGGCGCCGGATTGTAAAAACTTGAAATTTTCAAAAATATTCCCTTATTCTACAGGTGGGCGCCTGATTGCATAAACATGAAATTTTCAAAAATATTCCCTTGTTCTACAGGTAGGCGCCTGATTGCAAATACTTGAAATTTTCAAAAATATTCCCTTCTTCTACAGATGGGCACCTGATTGCCAAAACACAAAGTTTTGAAAAATATTCCCTTGTTCTACAGGTGGGCGCCTGATTGCCAAAATTTGAAATTTTTAAAAATATTCCCTTGTTCTTCAGGTGGGCGCCTGATTGCCAAAACTTGAAAATTTCAAAATATTCGCGTGTTACATGTGGGCGCTTGATTGCCAAAACTTGATATCTTTAATAATATTCCCTTGTTTAACAGATGGGCGCCTGATCATCAAAACTTGAAATTTTGAAAAATATTCCATAGTTTTTTAGCTGGGCGCCTAATCATCAAATCTTGAAATTTTGAAAAATATTCTCTTGCTTTACAGGTGGGCGCCTGATTACCAAAACTTTAAAATTTTGAAAAATATTCCCTTGTTCTATAGTTGGGCGCCTGATTGTGCAAAACTTGGAAATTTGAAAAATATTCCCTTGTTATACAGGTGGGCGCCTAATTAGCGAAGCTTGATGTTTATAAAAATATTCCCATGTTATACAGGTGGGCGCCTAATTACCAAAACTTGAATCTTGAAAAGCATTCCTCTGTTTTACAGGTGGTGCGCTGATTACCAAAACTTGAAATTTGAAAAATATTCCCTTGTTGTACATGTGGTTGCCTGATTGTCAAAAACTTAAAAGTTTTAAAAATATTCCCTTGTTCTACAGGTGGGCGCCTGATTACCAAAACTTGAAATTTTGAAAAATACTCCCTTGTTCTCCAGGTGGGTGCCTGATTACCAAAAACGTGAAATTTTGAAAAGTATTCTCTTGTTCTACAGGTGGCTGCCTGATTGCCAAAACTAGAAATTTTGAAAAATATTCCCTTGTTTTATAGGAGGGCGCCTGATTACCAAAACATGAAATTTTGAAAAAATTTCCCTTGTTTCACAGGTGGGCGCCTGATTGTCAAAAACTTGAAATTTTAAAAATTATTCTCTTGTTCTACAGGTGGGCACCTGATTGCCAAGACTTGAAATTTTGAAAAATATTCCCTTGTTTTACAGGTGGGCGCCTGATCATCATAGCTTGAAAATTTGATAAATAGTCTCTTGTTTTACAGGTGCACACTGATTAGCAAAACATTAATATTTATAAAAATATTCCCTTGTTCTACAGGTGGGCGCCTGATTGCCAAATCTTCAATCTTGAAAAATATTACCTTGTTTTACAGGTGGACGCTTGATCCCCATGACTTGAATTTTTAAAGTTATTCCTTTATTATACAGGTGGGCGCCTGATTGTAAAAACTTAAAATTTTCAAAAATATTCCCTTATTCTACAGGTGGGCGCCTAATTGCAAAAACATGAAATTTTGGAAAATATTTCCTTGTCCTACGGGTGGGTGCCTGATTGCCAAAACTTGAAATTTTGAAAAATATTCCCATGTTCTACATGTGGGCGCCTGAGTGCCAAAACTTGAAATTATGAAAAATATTCCCTTGTTTTACAGGTGGGCGCCTGATCATCAAAACTTGAAATTTTGAAAAATATTCTACTGTTTTACAGGTGGGCGCCTAATTATCAGAACATGAAATTTTGAAAAATATTCCCTTGCATTACAGGTGGGCGCCTAATTTTTAAAACATTAAAATTTTGAAAAATATTCCCTTGTCCTAAAGGTGTGCGCCTGATTACCAAAACTTTAATTTCTGAAAAAATATTCCCTAGTTCTATAGGTGGGCGTCTGATTGTCAAAAATTTGAAATTTTGAGAAATATTCCCCTGTTCTACAGGTGGGCGCCTAATTACCAAAATTAGAAGTTTTTAAAAATATTCCCTCGTTCTCCAGGTGGGTGCTTGATTACCAAAAACTTACAATTTTGAAAAATATTCCCCTGTTCTACAGGTGGGCGCCTGATTGCCAAAACTTGAAATTTTGAAAAATATTCCCTTGTTCTACAGGTGAGCACCTGATTGCCAAAACATGAAATTTTAAAAAATATTCCCCTCTTCTACAAGTGGGCACCAGATTGCAAAAACTAGAGATTTTGAAAAATATTGCCTTGTTCTTCAGGTGGGCGCCTGATTGCCAAAACTTGACATTTCGAAAAATATTCCCTTGTTCTACAAGTGGGTGCCTGATTACCAAAACTTTAAAATTCTAAAAAATATTCCCTTGTTCTACAGGTGGGCGCTTGATTACCAATAGTTGAGAATTTAAAAATATTCCCTTGTTTTACAGGTGGGCGCCTGATTGCCAAAACTTTAAATTTTGAAAATATTTCCTTGTTCTACAGGTGTCGCCTGATTGCCAAAACATAAAAATTTGAAAAATATACCATTATTCCACAGGTGGGCGCCTGATTTCATTAACTTGAAATTTTAAAAAATATTCCATTGTTCTACATGTGGGCGCCTGATTGCCAAAACTTGAAGTTTTGAAAAATATTCCCTTGTTTTACAGGTGCGCGCCTTATCATCAAAACTTGAAATTTTAAAAAATATTCCATTGTTATACAGCTGGGCGCCTTATCATCAAAACTTGAAATTTTGAAAAATATTACCTTGTTCTCCAGGTGGGCGCCTGATTACAAAAACTTTAAAATTTTTAAAAATATTCCCTTGTTCTACAGATGGGCGCCTGATTGCCAAAACTTGAATATTGAAAAATATTTCCTTGTTTTACAGATGGGATCCTATTTACCAAACTTGTAATTTTGAAAAATATTTCCTTGTTCTACAGGTAGGCGCCTGATTGTCAAAAACATGAAAATATTAAAAATATTCCCTTGTTCTACAGGTGGGCGCCTGATTACCAAAACTCGAAATTTTGAAAAATATTTCCTTGTTCTCCAGGTGGGCGCCTGATTACCAAAAACTTGAAATTTTGAAAAATATTCCCTTGTTCTCCAGGTGGGCGCCTGATTGCCAAAACTTGAAATTTTGAAAAATATTCCTTTTTTCTGCATGTGGGCGGCTGATTTTCAAAACATGAAAGTTCAAAAAATATTCCCTTCTACTACTAGTGGGCACCAAATTGTAAAAACTAGAAATTTTGAAATATTTTGCCTTGTTCTTCAGGTGGGCGCCTGATTGCCAAAACTTGATATTTCGAAAAATATTCCCTTATTCTACAGGTGGATGCCTGATTACCAAAACTTTAAAATTTTAAAATATATTCCCTTGTTCTACATGTGGGCGATTGATTACCAAAAGTTGGGAATTAATAAAATATTCCCTCGTTTAACAGGTGGGCGCCTAATTGCCAAAACTTAAAATTTTGAAAATACTCCCTTGTTCTACAGGTAGTCGCCTGATTGCCAAAACTTGAAAATTTGAAAAATATTCCATTGTTCCACCGGTGGGCGCATGATTTCATAAACTTGAAATTTTAAAAAATATTCCATTGTTCTACATGTGGGCACCTGATTGCCAAAACTTGAAGTTTTGAAAAATATTCCCTTGTTTTACAGGTGCGCGCCTGATCATCAATACTTGAAATTTTGAAAAATATTCCATTGTTTTACAGGTGGGCGCCTTATCATCAAAACTTGAAATTTTGAAAAATATTCCCTTGTTCTCCAGGTGGCGCCTGATTACCAAAACTTTTAAATTTTTAATAATATTCCCTTGTTCTACAGGTGGGCGCCTGATTGCCAAAACATGAATATTAAAAAATATTTCCTTATTTTACAGATGGGATCCTGATCACCAAAAATTGAAATTTTGAAAAATATTCCCTTGTTCTACAGGTAGGCGCCAATTGACAAAATCATGAAATTTTGAAAAATATTCCCTTGTTCTCCTGGTGGGTGCCTTATTACCAAAAACTTGAAATTTTGAAAAATATTCAATTGTTCTACAAGTGGGCGCCTGATTGCTAAAACTTGAAATATTGAAAAATATTCCCTTGTTTTACAAGAGGGCGCCTGATGACAATAATTGGAAAATTTTAAAAATAATCCCTTTTTACACAGGCAGGCGCCTGATTACCAAAACTTGAAATTTTGAAAAATATTCCCTTGTTCATCAGGTAGGCGCGTGATTGTCAAAAACTTGAAAATTTCTAAAATATTCCCATTTTCTACAGGTGGGCGCTTGATTACCAAAACTTTAAAATTTTGAAAAATATTCCCTTGTTCTATAGGCAAGTGCCTGATTGCCAAAACTTGACTCTTGAAAAATATTACCTAGTTTTACAGGTCGGCGTCTGATCATCAAAATTTGAAATTTTGAAAAATATTTCCTTTTTCTACATGTGTGCGCCTGATTACCAAAACATTAAACTTTTGAAAAATATTCCCTTGTTCTAAAGGTGGGCGCCTGATTGCCAAAACTTGAATCTTGAAAAATATTCCCTAGTTTTACAGGTCGGCGTATGATCATCAAAACTTAAAATTTTGAAAAATATTTCCTTATTCTAAAGGTAGGCGCTTGATCACAAAAAGTTGAGATTTTAAAAAATATTCCCATGTTCTATAGGTGGACGCCTGATTGCCAAAACTTGAAATTTTGAAAAATATTCCCTTGTTCCACAGGTGGCCACCTGATTGCCAAAACTTGAAAATTTTAAAAATATTCCCTAATTCTATACGTGGGCGCATGATTGCCAAAACTTGAAATTTTGAAAAATATTCCTTAATTCTACAGGTGGGCGCCTGATTACCAAGACATGAATTTTTAAAAATATTCCATTGTTCAACAGATGGGTGCCTAATTGCCAAAACTTGAAATTTTTAAAAAAATTCTCTTGTTCTCCGGGTGGGTGCCTGATTACCGAAGACTTTAATTTTAAAAATATTCCCTTGTTCTACAGGTGGGTGCGTGATTACCAAAACTTAAAAATTTTGAAAAATATTCCCTTGTTCTAAATGTCGGCGCCTCATTGCCAAAACTTGAAATTTTGAAAAATATTCGCTTATTCTACGGGTTGGAGCTTGATTACAAAAAGTTGAGATTTTGAAAAATATTCCTTTGTTCTATAGGTGGGCGCCTGATTGCCAAAACTTGAAATATTCAAAAATATTCCCATGTTCTACAGGCGGACGCCTGATTGCCAAAACTTAAAATTTTTAAATATATTCCCTTGTTCCAGAGGTGGGCGCCTGGTTTCCAAAAGTTGAAATTTTAAAAATATTCCATCATTCTACAGGTGGGCGCCTGATTGCCAAAATTTAAAGTTTTGAAAAATATTACCTTGTTTTACAGGTGCACGCCTCATCATCAAAGCTTGAAATTTTGAAAAATATTCCATTATTTTACAGGTGGGTACCTTATCATCAAAACTTGAAATTTTGAAAAATATTCCCTTGTTTTACAGGTGGGCGCCTGATTACCAAAACTTTTAAATTTTTAAAAATATTCCTTTGTTCTACAGGTGGGCGCCTGATTCCGAAACTTGAATCTTGAAAAATATTTCCTTGTTTTACAGATGGGAGCCTGATTTCCAAAACTTGAAATTTTGAAAAAAATTCTCTTGTGCTGCAGGTGGCCGCCTGATTGTCAAAAACATGAAATTTTAAAAATATTCCCTTGTTCTACAGGTGGGCTCCTGATTACCAATACTCGAAATTTTGAAACATATTCCCTTGTTCTCCTGGTGGGTGCCTTATTACCAAAAACTTGAAATTTTGAAAAATATTCCCTTGTTCTACAAGTGTGCGCCTGATTGCTAAAACTTTAAATTTTGAAAAATATTCACTTGTTTTACATGTGGGCGCCCGATTACCAAAACTTGAAATTTTTAAAAAGATTCCCTTGTTCCACAGGCGGACGCCTGATTACCAAAACTTGAAATTTTGAAAAATATTCCGTTGTTCTTCAGGTGGGTGCCTTATTGTCAAAAACTTGAAAATTTTAAAAATATTCTCTTTTTCTACAGGTGCGCGCCTTATTACCAAAACATTAAAATTTTTAAAAATATTCCCTTGTTCTAATGGTGGGCGCCTGATTGCCAAAACTTGAATCTTGAAAAATATTCCCTAGTTTTACAGGTCGGCGTCTGATCATCAAAACTTGAAATTTTGAAAAATATTCCCTTATTCCATAGGTGGGCGCTTGATTACCAAAAGTTGAGATTTTGAAATATATTCCCTTGTTCTATTGGTGAGCGCCTGATTGCTAAAATTTGCAATTTTGAAAAATATTCCCTTGTTCTACAGGAGGACGCTTGATTGCCAAAACTCGAAATTTTTAAAAATATTCCCTTGTTCCACAGTTGGGCGACTGATTGCCAAAACTTGAGATTTTAAAAAATATTTCCTTGTTCTACAGGTGGGCACATGATCGCCAAAACTTAAAACTTTGAAAAATATTCCCATGTTCTACAGGTGGGTGACACATTACCAAAACTTGAAATTTTGAAAACTATTCCCTTGTTCTCCGGGTGGGTGCCTGATAACCAAGACTTAAATTTTGAAAAATATTCCCTTATTCTACAGGTAGGCGCCTAATTATCAAAACTTGTAATTTTGAAAAATATTCCATTGTTCTTCAGGTGGGCGCCTGATTGTCAAAAATTAATTATTGAAAAACATTCCCTTGTTTTACAGGTGGGCGCCTGATTGCCAAAACATTAAATTTTGAAAAATATTCCCTTGTTCTACATGTGGACGCCTTATTGCCAAAGCTTGAAATTTCAAAAAATATTCCCTTTTTTTACAGGTGGTCGCCAATCATGAAAACTTCAAATTTTAAAAAATATTCCCTTGTTTTACAGGTGGGCGATGGAACATCAAAACTTGAAATTTAGAAAAATATTCCCTTGTTTTACAGGTGGGCGCCTGATTACTAAAACATTAAAATTTTGAAAATATTCCATTGTTCTACAGGTGGCCCCTGATTACCAAAACTTGAATCTTGAAAAATATTCTCTTGCTTTACAGGTGGGCGCCTGATTTACAAAACTTGAAATTTTGAAAAATATTCCCTAGTTCTACAGGTGGGCGGCTGAATGTCAAAAACTTACAAATTTAAAAAATATTCACTTGTTCTACAGGTGGGCACCTGATTACCAAAACTTGAAATTTTGAAAAATATTCCCTTGTTCTCCAGGTGGGTACCTGATTACCAAAATCTTGAAATTTTTAAAAATATTCTCTTGTTCTACAAGTGGGCGCGTGATTGCCAAAACTTGAAATTCTGAAAAATTCCCTTATTGTACAGGTGGGCGCCTGATTATCAAGACTTGACTTTTTTAAAAATATTTCCCTGTTCTTCAGGTGGGTGCCTGATTGTCAAAAAATTGAAATTTTGAAAAATATTCCCTTGTTCTACAGGTGGGCACCTGATTGCCAAGACTTGAAAATTTGTAAAAATATTCCCTTGTTTTATAGGTGGGCGTCTGATCATCATAACTTGAAACTTTTAAAAATATTCCCTTGTTTTACAGGAGGACACTGATTACCAAAACTTTAATATTTTTAAAAATATTCTCTTGTTGTACAGGTGGGCGCCTAATTACAAAAACTTGATATTTTGAAACATATTCCCTTATTCTACAGGTGGGCGCCTGATTACCAATAGTTAAGATTTTGAAAAATATTCCCTTGTTCTACAGGTAAGAGCCGGATTGCCAAAACTTTAAATTTTGAAAAATATTCCCTTCTTCTTCAGGTGGGCGCCTAATTGCCAAAACTTGAAATTTTGAAAAATATTCCCTTATTTTATAAGTGGGCGCTGGATCATCAAAACTTGAAATTTTTAATAATATTCCATTGTTTTACAGGTGGACGGCTGATCATTCAAAACTTGAAATTTTGAAAAATATTCCCCTTTTTTACAAGTGGGCGCCTGATTACCAAAACATTAAATTTTGAAAAATATGCCATTGTTCGACAAGTGGTGCCTAATTTCCAAAACTTGAATTTTGAAAAATATTTCCTTGTTTTACAGGTGGGAGCCTGATTACCATAACTTGCAATTTTAAAAGATATTCCCTCGTCCTACCGGTGGGTACTTGATTGTCAAAAGCTTGAAATTTTGAAAAAAAATTCCCTTGTTCAATAAGCAGGTGCCTGATTACCAAAACTCGAAATTTTGAAAAATATTCCCTTGTTCTCCTGGTGGGTGCCTTATTTCCAAAAACTTGAAATTTTTAATAATATTCGCTTGTTCTACAAGTGGGCACCTGATTGCTAATACTTGAAATTTTGAAAATATTCCCTAGTTTTACAGGTGGGCGCCTAATAACCAAAACTAGATATGTTGAAAAATATTCCCTTGTTCGACAGGCGGGCGCTTGATTACCAAAACTTGATATTTTTAAAAATATTCCCTTGTTCTTTAGGTGGGCGCCTGATTGTCAAAAACATGAAATTTTTAAAAATATTCTCTTTTTCTATAGGTGGGCGCCTGATTGCCAAGACTTGAAATTTTCAAAAATTTTCTCTTGTTTTAAAAGTGGGCGCCTGATCATCAAAACTTGAATTTTGAAAAATATTTCCTTGTTTTACAGGTGGGCGTCTGATTACCAAAACTTTAAAATTTTGAAAAATATTCCCTTGTTTTATAGGTGGGTGCCTGATTACCAAAACTTTAAAATTTTGAAAAATATTCCCTTGTTGTACAAGTGGGCGCCTGATTACCAAAACTTGAATCTTGAAAAATATTCCCTTATTTTACAGGTGGGCGCTTGATCATTAAAACTTGAAATTTTGAAAAATTTTCGCTTGTTTTACAGGCGGGCGCCTGATAACCAAAACTTTAAAATTTTGAAAAATATTTCGTTGTTCTACAGGTGGGCGCCTGATTGCCATCATTGAATCTTGAAAAATATTCCCTTGTTTTACAGGTCCGCGCCCGATTACCTAAACTTGATATTTTTGAAACGCTCCCTTGTTCCACAGGCGGGCGCCTGATTACCAAAGCTTGAAATTTTGAAAAATATTCCCTTGTTCTTCAGGTGGGCACCTAATTGTCAAAAACTTATAAATTTTAAAAATATTCCCTTTTTCTACAGGTGGGCGTCTTATTACCAAAACTTTGAAATTTTGAAAAATATTCCCTTGTTCTAATGGTGGGCGCCTGATTTAAAAAACTTGAATCCTGAAAAGTATTCCCTAGTTTTACAGGTCGGCGTATGATAATCAAAACTAGAAATTTTGAAAAATATTTCCTTTTTCTACAGGTGGGCGCATGATTACCAAAACATTAAAATTCTTAAAAATATTCCCTTGTTCTAAAGGTGGGCGCCTGATTGCCAAAACTTGAATCTTGAAAAAATATTCCCTAGTTTTACAGGTCGGCGTCTGATCATCAACACTTGAAATTTTGAAAAATATTCCCCTATTCTATAGGTGGGCGCTTGATTACCAAAAGTTGAGATTTTGAAAAATATTCCCTTGTTCTATAGGTGGGCGCCTGATTACTAAAACTTGCAATTTTGAAAAATATTCCCTTGTTCTATAGGAGGACACTTGATTACCAAAACTTAAAATTTTGAAAAATATTCCCTTGTTCCACAGGTGGGCGTCTGATCATCGTAACTTGAAAATTTTAATACTATTCCCTTCTTTTACAGGTGGGCACTGATTACCAAAACTTTAAAATTTTTAAAAATATTCCTTTGTTCTACAGGTGGGTGCCTGATCGCAAAAACTTGAATCTTGAAAAATATTCCTTTGTTTTACAGGTGGACGCCAGATCAACAAGACTTGAATTTTTAAAATATTCCCTTTTTCTACAGGTGGGCGCCTGATTGCCAAAACTTGATATTTTGAAAATTATTCCTTTATTCTACAGGAGGGCGCCTGATTACCAAAAGTTAAGATTTGGAAAAATATTCCCTTGTTCTACAGGTGGGCGCCGGATTGCCAAAACTTGAAATTTTGAAAAACATTCCCTTGTTCTACAGGTGGGCGCCTGATTACCAAAACTTGATATTTTGAAAAATATTCCCTTATTCTACAGGTGGGCGCCTGATTACCAAAAGTTAAGATTTTGAAAAATATTCCCTTGTTCTATAGGTGGGCGCCTGATTGCCAAAACATGAAATTTTGAAAAACATTCCCTTGTTCTATAGGTGGGCGCTGGATTATCAAAACTTGAAATTTTGAAAAATATTCCAATGTTTTACAGGTGGACGCCTGATAATCAAAACTTGAAATTTTGAAAAATATTCCCTTGTTTTACAGGTGGTTGCCTGATTACCAAAACTTTAAAATTTTGAGAAATATGCCTTTGTTCTACAAGTGGGCGCCTAATTTTCAAAACTTGAATTTTGAAAAATATTTCCTTCTTTTACAGGTGGGCGCCTGATTACCATAACTTGCAATTTTAAAAGATATTCCCTCGTCCTACCGGTGAGTACCTAATTGTCAAAAACTTGAAAATTTGAAAAATATTCCCTTTTTCTATAGGTGGGCGCCTGACTACCAAAACTCGAAATTTTGAAAAATATTCCCTTGTTTTCCTGGTGGGTGCCTTATTTCACAAAACTTGAAATTTTGAAAAATATTCCCTTGTTTTACAGGTGGGCGCCTGATTACCAAAATTAGAAATGTTGAAAAATATTACCTTGTTCTACAGGCGGGCACTTGATTACCAAAACTTGAAATTTTTAAAAATATTCCCATGTTCTTCAGGTGGGCGCCTGATTGTCAAAAACTTTAAAATTTTAAAAATATTCCCTTTTTCTACAGGTGGGCGCCTGATTGCCAAGACTTGAAATTTTCATAAATTTTCTCTTGTTTTAAAAGTGGGCGCCTGATCATCAAAACTTGAATTTTGAAAAATATTTCCTTGTTTTACAGGTGGGCGCCTGATTACCCAAACTTTAAAAGTTTGAAAAATATTCCTTTGTTTTATAGATGGGTGCCTGATACCAAAACATTAAAATTATGAAAAATATTACCTTGTTGTACAAGTGGGCGCCTGATTACCAAAACTTGAATCTTGAAAAATATTCCCTTGTTTTAAAGGTGGGCGCCTGATCATTAAAACTTGAAAATTTGAAAAGTATTCCCTTGTTTTACAGGTGGGCGCCTGATTACCAAAACATTAAAATTTTAAAAATATTCCCTTGTTCTACTGGTGGGCGCCTGATTGCCAAAACTTGAATCTCGAAAAATATTCCCTTGTTCTACAGGTGGACGCCTGATTGTCTAAAACTTGAAATTTTGAAAAATATTCCCTTGTTCTACAGGTGGGTGCATGATTACCAAGACTTGAAATTTTGAAAAATATTCCCTGAGACTGCTGCCTGTGTACCTGATCACAAGAAGCCAAACAAAACACAAAAAATCCTTCCTGCCCTAGTTTGGTGCTGTGCGGATCCGTAAGTGTTAATCAGATCTCCTTACCAAATATCTCTGAAGCTAACTCTTAATTTGATGACAAAATATGACTGTTAAGGGTTAGTATTTTAAGCTACATCCCATTATCCAGGGAGTCTTGACAACTCCTACGATTAGATCCCATTATCTAGGCGGATCCGGATGACTTTTGTTTGGGAAGTATTTGGGTTTGGCCATGCCACCTGACTGTTTGTGTTCTATGCTAAGTCCCATTTTTCAGGAGGGTCCTGACAACTCTTAATTGAAACCTACTTCAACATGCAGGTCACTTCATGCCATTTATTATCCATGATTACTCCTAACCTTAATATGAGTCCCATTTTCCAAGAGGGTCCTGAAGGTTCCAACTTAAATGCCAATTCTAACTTCTGATTGTTTCTGCAAGTGATTATTGTCCAGAAGGGTTTCTGCGACTCTTACTGGGGAAGGTGTTGGTTGTTTCCCATGTTACCCGCACCTGTTTGAGTTTTAAACTGTGTTTCATCTCAACTTCCATGTTTCTTTTAACCCTCAGTTGTTTCTGTTGGGGTTGCTAACTAAAGTTTGTCTCATTGTGCTCTTTGATTGGGAGGATACTTATGACGGACTATGTCCCTTTTGAGTTTAAACTGGGTCCCATTTTCAGATGGGCCTTGACATTTTGATAATACCTGCAATGTGCTTGCTTTCCCCAATGGATGGCCTCCCTTAGGCTCTCCCGGAATTTTTCTGCTCCTGTGTCAATCAAATAAAACTAGTCAGTTTGAAAAGTGATGGTTAGTTTGCAGCATTGTTGTTGGAAGCGGCCTCCTCACTGCCATGTTCCGTTCTGTTCAAATTTCTATGTTGATGATGAATTTCCTTAGTTGGTTGGCTGACCCCTCGAACCTTTACAACTTTACTTTGCTCCCAGTAATTGTGCTGCATTTCTAGCCCTTTTCCAGAATCATTGCACCTTTCTCGTGATTTCCAAGTCAATGTATTATGCTTGGATGACCCTCTGACCCCTGTACCTTCACTCTACTCCTCATCTTTATGTTGCGATTCCTCTCCTTTGCCAAAATCCTTACACCTTTCCTTGAAACCAACCAGTCCGTCTATGATGTTTGGTTGGTCCTTGCTCTTTGTGTCTTCACTTTGCTCCTCATCTTTGTGTTGCATTTTTGCTCCTTCGCCAAAATCCTTACACCCTTCCTTGAAACCAACCGGTCCGTCTGTGATGTTTGGTTAGCCCTTGCCCTTTGTGACTTTACTTTGCTCCCCACCTTGTGTTGCACCTTCGACCCTTTTCTAGAATTCTTTATGCCCTTCCCCAATGATTGATGAGTTGATGTATCATGCCGGGTCGACCCTCGTGACCTTTCCCATCTTCTTGTTGAGCTTCTACCTCTTGTTTTATACCCTTCTCTATCGATTGCTGAGTTGGGGTATTATGTTTGGCTGCTCCTTTTACCCTTGTGGCTTTGTTTTGTTCACATTCCCGAGCCTTTGAAAAAATCATTATGCTCTTCCCTGAGACTACCCGGTGCTTGACTGACTCTGTATCCTTGCGGTTTTACCTTGCATCCACATCTTTCATGGTGTTCCTTTACTTTCCCGACTCTTGTCTTTTCTTCTTCTGTTATAGTTTTATGAATTCCCCCACTTGCTGTTCTGCACTTGTTATCTTTGTTACGCTTTTGGGCGTCATGCGCTTTTTCCCTTTGGGAGCAGATAATCGGCTTTGAAATTTCTCTCATTCGCTTAAACCTAAGACTTTAGAGGTTGGAAAGAAAAGTGAAATGCAATGATTCCAAACGGTATTTATGGTAAGGAATTGCCGATTTACTGGTTGTTGGAAAGAAATAAACTTATCTGTAGATGAACAACTGGTTCTTGTGATCATGCCATGCACTTCGTCCTAGTCGCTAGTCCGCTTTGATGATCGACCTTCTATTGATGTGCTTTGTTGTTGTGACCTTTCTAACCTAATTCCTCCAACCAAACCCTAGCTTGACCTGCCTTAAAGTGTTCATCCACCAGCAGTCCCTTTTTTGAGTTTTGCTTTTTGCCTCACCTTTGCCTCACGGTGCCCGTGAGGGTTTTCACCAATGAGGCTCTCTAATTTTTATTTCTCTCAACTGTCGTCGCCTTAAGGTGCCCGTGAGGGTTTTCACAGATAAGACTCTCTCATTTTATTATCTTTCCTGGTTGGCCCGGAGTGACGCCCCTTATATGAATCGACT
This sequence comes from Nicotiana benthamiana, assembly GCA_034376525.1. Lineage (NCBI taxonomy): Eukaryota > Viridiplantae > Streptophyta > Magnoliopsida > Solanales > Solanaceae > Nicotiana > Nicotiana benthamiana. The sequence goes on from CM067326.1 coordinate 46,716,494, forward strand.
CGGCATCTTTTAAAGACTGATCAGAAGGTTTTTCTTTGGACCGTCACGTGAGCTTTTGGATAAGGTCAGAACGAAAGGGTATCAAAGGCTCAACGTAATTCAAATGGGTTCAAAAGTACAACTTTCGGAATCAAATTCATATAACAACTACAACTTCTGCCCCAGTTTCTTGCTTGGTGACTTTTGTATTTTTATTTTGATGAGACCGAACCGTGAGGCTGCATACGTATCCTTATAAGGAATCAGGTCAAACATAGTTCATACCAATTCCTTATTTTTTACTATTTTCCCTTTTTTCTAATTTTTTTGTTTTGTTTTGTTTTCTTTTTTTCTTTTCCTTTTCTCATTTCTCTTTTCTTTTTTCTCTTTTCTTTTCTTGTTTTTCTGTGCTTTTCTTTTGCTTTGTTTTCATCCTTTTCATTCTTTCCTTTCTTTTCCTTTCACTGCCTTCTCACACTTGCGCTTTTGACTTTTGTTGTTGATTCCGAAAGAGGGGTATGAAATAAAATAAAAAGGGTTGGAAAAGGATAAATTGTTTAGATAGCATAATGAAATGCCTCGGTCATTCCAGTTTTTCAAAATATGCCAAGATAAACAAGTACAATCAGTCAAAGGAATCATATATAGTATCTCATGACTCCATCAGAATTGATAGCCATTTCTACACATTTCCCTTCCTCATCTGTCAAATATAAGTCACCATTGGACAACACTCCAGCTGCAACAAATGGTCCCGGCCAGTTTAGTAAACTTGCTTTTAGGATTTCTTCATGTTCTATCTACCTGTGGTTCGGACTTCAAAAGATCTCAAATGGTCCAAATCTATTCTTGTTTCCTGCAAGTGTCTCTATTGCTTTATGAGTAATTTAAGACCAGGCCTGGGGTTATGCATGCTTTTCATGTCATTAAAGCCAATATGGAAAGAATTTTCAAAAGAAAAGAAAACTAAACCAAATGACTAGAAATAACGGAAAGTAGAAAATTGCATTAGACAAATGGTGAAAGAGCTTGGACAACAAAACAAGTAAAAAGACTGGGGTTAAAACCCTAGAACGAACCTAGACGACACTAAACAAAACTAGGAAAAATAAAAGGATAGAAGGGTTTGAGTCACAAGACAATATCCGGATTACAACCCTGAAAATAACCTGGACAACATAAATGACAATAAAATAAACCACCAAAACTCCTCTCTGGCTGACCAAGAAATGGAGCGTCCTCGCAATTACCCATTGCAACATATTAGCTGTTAGGATTTATGCCCGTCACTAGAGGGGGGGTGAATAGTGCGGCACGAGAATATTGATAAATATTGCAGAATTAAAAAATGCAGGAATAAAATAAATTCGATAATAAAAATAGCAAGGAAAGAACACACCGAATTTATCCTGGTTCACCACAACTTGTGGTTAGTCCAGTCCCCGAGAAACTCTCTCGAGATTCCACTAACTCCGTTAAGCTTTCGGGTGCCTAACAAACCGTTACACTTGCTCGTAGATGTACACTCTACAAGACTTCAACTTGCTCGAGGATACCGCACCTCAAGACTCAACCTTGCTCGTGGATACCGCACCACAAGACTTCACACACTAAGACTTAGGGTACTTAGCGAACCCGACAATCAATGAGAAGATATGTTCTTCTCAAACACCTTTCTCTTTTACAACAACAACTCTCTCAAAAGAGTAGATAAAGAGATACAAATTTAGCTCTATGAACAACTCAAAGTTGTCTCTCAAATGGCTCAACAAAAGCTCTAAAATGATGCTCAAATAATGTCAATATCTATATCAATATTGGGAGGTGTTATGTATTTCAAATCAGCTCAAAAGACCTCTTTTTATAGGTGAAAAATGGTGTATGTCCGTTGCTTAATTGGCAATCAATTATGCTGATTTTGTGCCAAGATATCGATTATTCAGTATCTGATAATCGATTGTTCTCCAACGTTCAGAAAATCAGAAAGCTGATTTTCTGCTGAATAATCGATTATCTGATACTACATAATCGATTATTCTGTGGCAGTGTTCAAACACTGGCAACGGTCTACAGCATAATCGATTATGCATATACTGATAATCGATTATTCTGAGGCAGAATTGAAAACTTACTTCAAAAACCATTTTGGTTAAGATGAAAACTTTAACATCATTTTGTTTGAAGTATTTAAAATATGTTTATGATAAATATGATTTAATAAAATATGTTTATGATAAATATGATTTAATAAAATGATTTATGCATATTTATGATTACCTATGTTGAGCCAAAAGACGAGATAACTTAAGCGTTGCTCTTACATTTGTTCTACCTAACGATCTACGCCTTGGGTCTTCGGTCTTGAACATTTGAGCTCGTCTTTGGCTTTTCCATTGCAATCCGTTCATCAATATGCTTCTCGGCATTCAAGCTTGATTGTTTGTCATATAATATCGTTGTTTGACACTTGACTTCATTGTTTGTCATTCATCAAAACCTATACCTGAAAATCATGCTCATACAACCAAAGCGCACATATCATAGATAGAGTGATTTTCTACAATTTCCCCCTTTTTGATAATGACAAACAACATGAGATATGCATATCGAATTCCCCCTAACTTCATGCTATATCTCAATATACAATTCATGCAAACAATTCAATATAATTCCCCCGTAATTGAATATTCCCCCACAATTAAAGCATACTAGAATGTGAAGACATTCCCCCTTATTCGATGCATATCGCCTAAATTCTTCCCCCTTTTGGTATTAGCAAAAAGAGTATACCAATTGTTTATTGAAACTATTTACGATACCAATTGTTAGAAAAATAATCATATCAACATCAAATACTACCAAATGTTCGTAAAACCATATCAATCATAATGACGGTTTTTCATTATATACCAACTGTTATTTGAACTAAAAATATTCATCAAAACATGAATCAATCATTTAACATAAAAATAATTGATACTAATTGTTATTCAAAATAAAACTTATCAAAACATGAATCAATAATTAATATCAATTGTTAGCACATATCAACTATTACGTTTTTATCAAAAATACGATAACTAACCGACGTTCCCCCTTGATGCAGTAAGGTTTCGTGCTTGGTGCATCTACTCCAATATTGTAGTCTTCAAGCACACCTGCAAAAGTACCTAAAAATAGGTTTTCGGTACCCAACTTCTTTTGGGTCCTTGGGGGTTAGGCAAATAATAATCATAATCAAAATATGAATCTCTATGTTTAGCAAAACATACGGGTGCAATGTGTCCTACCCGGTTACAATAACGACATACAACGTTCGGGTTGTGCATATGTCTTGGTTGAGCCAAATACATTCTAGGTGATCTAAAGTTGTTATTCCTAGAAGCGTTGAAATTCCTAGAGTCATTTCTAGGCGGTCTAAAATTATTAATTTTAGACTCATTAACAAAAATCCTAGAATCATTTCTAGGTGGCCTAAAATTATTCATTCTAGACTTATTAATAAAATTCCTAGAGTCGTTTCTAGGTGGTTTACCCTTATTTCTATCGTCCTTTTTAATTACCTCACTTGTTCTAGAATCATTTACACTACATTTTTCTAGTGTATTTCTAAGTTATACGTTCTCCATTTTTAAAGAACTACAAGAAGAACAATTTGAACTTTGAACAATTAAAGAGGCTTCATTCATCTCCTTGATTTTATTTTCGAAATCAACAATGCCATTTTCCAAAAAACTATTTTCTTCTTTTAGCTTTTCATTTTCACACGTCAATTTTTCAAAATCTTTTTCTTTTAAAGAAGGTTGTTTTTCAAAATCTTTTTCTTGCAAAGAAAGTGTTTTCTCAAAATCTTTTTCTTGCAAAGAAAGTGTTTTCTCAAAATCTTTTTCTTGCAAAGAAAGTGTTTTCTTCAATTCTTCTATGGTTTTTGAAGCTTTAACAAATTCACTATTTAATTCATCATAAGCATTTTGCAATTCTTCTAACGAGTAAGAGTTAGAAATACTTACCTCTTCTTCTTCGTTGGCCATGAGGCATAATGCGGCAGTTTCATCGCCCGAGCTGTCCGAATCCCATGTTACGCGTCTATGGTGTTTCTTTTTCTTGTCCTTTGATTTTGGACAATGTGATTTGGTGTGGCCAAGTTTTCCACACTTTTGACATGAAGGACTTGGTTCTTCCTTCTTTATTTCCTTCTTCATAAAATTACAAAACTTTTCAATTATATCATTGGAAATATCATCATCGCTTTCCGAATCACTTACCTCTATTCTTTTAGACGATGAGGCTTTGAAGGAAATATTCGAACCTTTACTTCAAAGATAAGGATTAAGAATTGTGCTTTCATAAGTTTCGAGGTTACCTCTTAGTCCATCGATTGTGATATTCGTGAATCCTATAGATTCTTGGATTGCATTGGCTTTGGAACGCCATTCGGGAGTGAGACTCCGTAGGACTTTTCGAACAAGATCTTTGTTCGTGTAGACTTTCCCGAGAGCATGAAGATCGTTGACGATTCTTGAAAATCGTTCGAACATAATGCCAATGGGTTCATTCTCCCTCATTCTAAAAATTTCATATTCATGTGTTAGAAAATCAATTTTAGATTCTCGGACTTGAGACGTACCTTCGTAAGTGATCTCGAGTTTATCCCACATTTCCTTTGCGGTTGTGCAACAAGAGATTTTCCGATAGTCGTCCGGATTCACCGCACAAAATAGTAAGTTGATGGCCTTTGCGTTTCTTTCAACCTTCTTGATGTCCTCGGCATCATATTCATCTTCCTCCTTTGGAACTATGATCTCCCCAACTTTCTTTGTTGGCATTTGTTCACCTTTCTTGATGATTTGCCATAATCGAAAGTTGCGTGTTTGGATGAATATTCTCATCCGCTCTTTCCAGTATGTATAATTTCTTCCATCAAAAAATGGAGGCCTCTCAGTGGAGTGTCCTTCGCTCATTATTCCTGCGTTCAATATTCTCAACAAACAAATATATGTCACTCTCAACCGGTTAAGGCTTTCAGAGAGTTAGGCTCTGATACCAATTGTTAGGATTTATGCCCATCACTAGGGGGGGGGGGGTGAATAGTGCGGCACGAGAATATTGATAAATATTGCGGAATTAAAAAATGCAGGAATAAAATAAATTCGGTAATAAAAATAGCAAGGAAAGAACACACCGAATTTATCCTGGTTCACCACAACTTGTGGTTAGTCCAGTTCCCGAGAGACTCTCTCGAGATTCCACTAACTCCGTTAAGCTTTTGGGTGCCTAACAAACCGTTACACTTGCTCGTAGATGTACACTCTACAAGACTTCAACTTGCTCGAGGATACCGCACCTCAAGACTTCAACCTTGCTCGTGGATACCGCACCACAAGACTTCACACACTAAGACTTAGGGTGCTTAGCGAATTCGACAATCAATGAGAAGATATGTTCTTCTCAAACACCTTTCTCTTTTACAACAAGAACTCTCTCAAAAGAGTAGATAAAGAGATACAAATTTAGCTCTATGAACAACTCAAAGTTGTCTCTCAAATGGCTCAACAAAAGCTCTAAAATGATGCTCAAATAATGTCAATATGTATATCAATATTGGGAGGTGTTGTGTATTTCAAATCAGCTCAAAAGACCTCTTTTTATAGGTGAAAAATGGTGTATGTCCGTTGCTTAATTGGCAATCAATTATGCTGATTTTGTGCAAAGATAATCGATTATTCAGTATCTGATAATCGATTATTCTCCAACGTTCAGAAAATCAGAAGCTGATTTTCTGCTGAATAATCGATTATCTGATACTGCATAATCGATTATTCTTTGGCAGTGTTCAAACACTGGCAACGGTCTACAGCATAATCGATTATGCATATACTGATAATCGATTATTCTGAGGCAGAATTGAAAACTTACTTCAAAAACCATTTTGGTTAAGATGAAAACTTTAACATCATTTTGTTTGAAGTATTTAAAATATGTTTATGATAAATATGATTTAATAAAATATGTTTATGATAAATATGATTTAATAAAATGATTTTATGTATATTTATGATGACCTATGTTGAGCCAAAAGACGAGATAACTTAAGCGTTGCTCTTACATTTGTTCTACCTAACGACCTACGCCTTGGGTCTTTGGTCTTGAACATTTGAGCTCGTCTTTGGCTTTTCCATTGCAATCCGTTCATCAATATGCTTCTCGGCATTCAAGCTTGATTGTTTGTCATATAATATCGTTGTTTGACACTTGACTTCATTGTTTGTCATTCATCAAAACCTATACCTGAAAATCATGCTCATACAACCAAAGCGCACATATCATAGATAGAGTGATTTTCTACATTAGCCACTGGGTTCCACATCAATAACACTAGGCACTTCACAAACCTTCGTCATATTATTCTTAACATATTGCTTTTGGGTTCCTTTCGCCAGCTCGTTCTGAAGAGCAACCTCTGATAGCGCTGAAAGCTTAGTAGCACTCTTGCCTCCGAGGCTCCCAGAAGAATTCTCACATTCCAACATGTGCATCTCATTATGCACATGCGATGGACTTTGGCTAGTGTCTGCTGCATCCGTATTTTGCACGACAATGTCACCTGCATCAATAAGCTTCTGAATTGTTTTCTTTAGACTCCAGCACTTCTTTGTGTCATTCCCCCGAGCATCTAAGCAATACACACACCTTTGAGAAACATCAAACTTCTTTAACACAGGTTTGGCATTTTTATCTGAATCCGCCTCAACATGTCCAACTGCTTCAACCTTTAGAACAAACTGGCATATGATACTCTGATAGGGGGGAAAGTCTTTTCTTTTTTTAGTAGCCTCTCATTCTTACATGCTTGGTTGGGCTGAAAACCTGATCCAGGAGGTTTTCAGTATGCTCGTGGGGGTGGAAAAGCATTCTGGGGATTGGGGTATGGGGAAAGTGATGTATGATGTTTTGAATTCTGTGGGGAGAAGCAACATTGGGGTGGATTGTCTGGTACACAAGGATGTGCACGAGGATGATGTCGAGGCTGGAAATGCTGATCATCTTTTCTATTTCTCTTTCTTCTGCCGAAGCTTACTTGGATGTTCTAAATATCTTTAGAACTACTCATGATTTTGTCTGACTTGATCCCTCTTCTACTTGTTCCTCCATTTTTAACACATCATTGAAAGGTTTTCCCAAAGACGGGATCAAATAACTGAAGTAGGTGGGCTCCTGGGCTTGTAGGAAAAGCTCAACCATTTCCTTTTCACCAATCGAGGTACTGACTCGAGCAGCTTGTGCTCTCCATCTGAGCACAAACTCCCTAAAGCTTTCCTCTGGCTTCTTTTTCATTTAAGATAGGGAAGCGCGGTCTGGGGTAACACTGGATTTGCATTGAAAGTATCGAACGAAATCTTGAGCCATGTCACCCAATGTAGGCTATTTATCGATATCTTGACGAGTATACAAGTCTAAAGCTGCCCCAGTCAGGCTCTTGATGAAATATGCTATCAACATGTCATCTTTCTCTCCAACTCCTCTCATTTCACTGCAATAAACCCTCAGGTGGGCTACCGGATCTCCACACCCATCGTACAAGTTAAATTTTAGCACTTTGAACCCTGCGGGTAGGCAAACGTAAGGGGATACAAACAGTTCTTCGCAAGCCAGATTACCCTAGTCTCGCATTCCTTGCTTGTTCTTCAAGGACTGCCTTATGCCTGATAGCCTCCGCGATATTCCATCCCGCCTTTCTCTTCTTGTGAACTTTTGCTTTTACGAGTCAGGAACCTTGTGGGCCACCTCTTTGGGATAGTATCAGATATCATGAGCTCTGAGTAAATATTCATTGTTGGGGATAGTTGGAGGGCAAGTGACAGAGCTACTAGGGTGGTTGGGAAAACTGTTATAAGCGGGTGCATCTGGAGAGTATGGAGGATCGTTGGAAACCATGTTCGGAGTTTGGAGAAGGGTAGCATCTGAGCAGCTGGGTGGTGGCGGGGGTGGTGCTTTCCCAATCATCCAAGCCTGATACATTTCTGCCATGTGTATTCTCAGCATTTTTACCTCTTCAATTAACCCATTGACCTTGTCAATCAATTGCTTTCGGCCTCGGTATCGGCCAACTCAGTTCTATTGTTGTCCGCCATTGCCTTTGACTTTGTGTTGTAGAAGAGAGTTACTACTTTAAAAACTACAAACCAACCACCCTTCTTATAGGAGTATAACAAAATCAAGCCATCATGTTAGCGTTAGGACATTAAACAACTAGAATATCATATTGTGTGCAGTGCACCTAGTCATAGTTACCGGTTCTAACATGACATCGAGGGTATGAAGGTCATATGGCATCATCCCAATTTGATCCTTTTAATCTCTCTTTTTCTTTGCTTTTTCGTTACTATTTTTCTATTTATCACTCCTTTCTTTCCATAATTACACCCCTTTTTTCCTTTTTTTTTTCCTCATTTTTTTTAAAACAAAAATGATTCGATCGAACCCTGTGTAGGTTTCCTACGTATCATGAACCCGCATGAACCAAATCTTTGTGTAGTTTTGGAAGATCGAATATGGAGCGAATAAACTAACTCATTTTTTTTTGTTTATTTTCATACAACTCAAACCATGAAAGATCTAAGAAACCGAAAAACCATTTTGCTTTTCTTTTTTTGTTGAAAATCAACTTGAAACCATTGCAATACCACCGAAACTATCCGATACTAAGCAACAAAGATACAAATCCAACCTTATCTAACTCTTGACCCTTTTTAAAGATAAGCTACTAGCTGACGGCCAAAATATTTACAAAAGATGGTCACATGTGCAAAACTGGTCAATTCTGCAATTCTGGACAGCCTCATAATAACTGACAAAGTTGCAACCTAATGGTAATCTCCCGAGCCATGTTCTTGAACAACTAAAACAATGGTAATTCAACCAAATAACTTTGCAGTCTCAATACACTTCAAGTAGTTTCTATAAACATTTGAAAACCTCAACAAATCACCCAAAAAGTAGTGACCAAAAAAAAAATATTCTTTTCATTCTATACTTCCTGCTTTCTCTTCTTCTTTTTCATCAATTTTTAATTTGCTTTAAGGATGATCCAGAGTAACAAAAACTAAAAAATAAATACTACTAAATTAAAATAGCAAAAATCAGCCAGAAAAATATAGTAACTATATTAAAAAAATTAACTACTACTATTACTAAGTATTCCCTAAAGCCTACGACTAAAAAAATTACTATACTAGATAAGACTATATTTTGAAATCTCTACTTTCTTTGTACATAAAAATAAAGTTAATACTCTAAAAAAATGTAACTCTTTTTGTAGTTTTTTTTAGATTTTGTTAAATAAAGCAACTACAAAGTGAAATAAAGACTAAAATATCAAGATTAAACTTAATAAATGTATTTACATGCTAAAAAGTGAGTGAAAATCTAAATAGCACGGTAGTAACTTGACTGCTGATTGAAACTCAGCAATTGTGCATGATCAAACTAAAAATGCAATTAAAACTTAGAACCAAGCATAAAATATTGTACTACAGACAACTCTACATATTCATATTTATAGCCTGCTGGACCAACTAACACCAAACTAAACTAGCAGCAACAAACAAAGTAACTTTAAGCACTATTTTCCAGCTTGTAATTCCCTCTTAACTGAATCACCAAAACATTTCTAATCAAATGAATTCAACTGTGTAGAAAAATCAGCTTGCATTCACTAGACAACTGGTTCAAAAAGTGCAAATTATTAAGGTTGTTTCAACAACCTTCAATAACAGTCCAAAACACTCTTATTTGAGTTCAGAATTTTTCAAACAAGTTCTAATGCCCAACCCTTTTTCAGGTTTACAAAATGTTGTAGAAAAATACAAATAATGCTTAGGAAACTTGTATTACATCAACAAATTTCATTTAAATGAATAATTCTAAGATTCAAACAAGTTGCAGGTTGGCTATTCAATTGCGTCTCAAAACTCAAAACATTTAGCAACACCTTGGGCACTAAATTCGGCAGCGTGATCTGCTTTTAAAAAAATAGCTCAAAACATGAATTTTAATAGTGTATTGTTGTCATATAAACTAAAGCAACGCAATTGAGTTAAGTGAAGCTAATACTTTTGCAAAATTCTCTCAACTGTGAAGAAAAACTATAGTAACAACAATCAATTAAAGAAATATGGAAATCTCCATTGTTGAGCGAAAAATGAACAATGCAGGCTGTGGACAGCAAGTATGAAATCCTTTTCAACAACAGAAAACAAGTAGCAAATTCTTTTCCAGCAAACATGCAACTTCTCTCAGCAGATTCTAACCAACTAGACAATAGTTTACATAACAAAAGCACTTAATTCAACAAGGAGAACATTTAAGAAGTAAAAATTAGATTTCAAGCTATCACTGCTAAACTCGAGCACAATCTCAACAGACACCAATTTTCGGAGAATTAAGCTTACTGTATGCTCAACCAAATCACAATTCAAGCTGCTCAATCTCTAGTCCAACTGAACCCCCTCTATTAAACTCAATGACAACAACAACTATTAGAAACCAATGGTAACAAGGTTCAAGCTAGGAGACATTCAGTTTACTCCAGAAACTTTTCCATAAATAGTGGCAAAATTTGAACAAACAAGCTTCAGAACATCGCAGTCATAGCACAAAGATAATTGGTGTTCAATGCAGAATTTTTTTCCGAACATTAGCACACGAACAATTCATAAATTGAAGTAAAATCACAAAACAATGCTCCGACAAACAAAGACTGATCTCAACAGAACTTTCGCCAGCATAAAAGAAGTTTGACAAGAGAATTCCAACTTGAACTCTAAGAATTTCAATAGTAGAGTCCATTGACACAACTTAATTCAAACAATTTCCAACAAACAACTTCTGAATTCTAAAACTAACATGTGTGGTTAAAAGTGGCTAGAAGTGCAAAATTTGGCTATGACCCCGCAAAGCCAAGAACCTAAGATTTACTACGAAGACCGGACCCTATATGGGTTGCCTACGTATCACATCCCGAAAGACGAGAATCAGGTTTGCGTAGTTCGGGCAACTTGGATAGGGGCAAGAATAAAAAAAAAACTAGTTTTTAAAGAACACATTTTCTTTTGTCTCTTTTTTGAAAAAAAGATGAAACATGTAAACTATTTTTGGATTTTTTTTCTTTTTCTTTGTTTTGATTTTCAGGAAATAATAAAAAGTGCGAAACATTTTTTTGAATTTTTCACATATCTTTTGTCTCTTTTATTAATAAAAATACAACAAAAACATAACTAAATCCTACTTGCTTTATTTCTACACTTCACCCTCTCTTTTTTAATTGTTGTTTTTTTTTTCTCATTTTTTCATTTATCCTCAGCTATCATTGGTCTGCCAAATGACCCTTTCACCCTTGAAAAAAATGCAACATGTGGCATATAAAATGCATCAGGATGGTCTTTTAAATTGGGTACACCTTTCCTAGACGGACTCAACCCCTATGTTAAGTCCCCTAAGTCAAATGGATGATGCAAATACGCGCTCCTACTAGGAATCCAGCATGAGGCTGATTTATTCTAGGTTAAAAACCTTGGTATATGTTCTTGACTGTGTACCCGAGCGGACAACTCGAGTCGAGGAGGGGGCTACGTACCGGGAACCAAAAAGCCATCCGCCTTAGTAACTTGTCCGGCCTCTTTCATATTCCAGGGTATGACGCTAATAGAATAAGGAGTCTCAACCAGTAAGCACATTCCCCGAGGTGAGAAGAGAAGGGTTTTGTCGCAATTTATATGTACAGTTCAGATAATATCAAAGCGGTAAAAACATCATTTTGCACGTTAAGCCAACATGTAAAATAAGATAATAAACAAAGTCAAATACAACAATTATTCTAAGCTCGAATTCTTAGACCCTGAACCAGAGATTCTGCGTACCTTCCCCACCAGATTCGCTAGAGCTTTCACACCTCCTTTTGGCTACTACAACCCGGCAAAGGGCGTAGATAAGGTAGTTTTTCCAATTAAATGACAATCGAAAGGGGATTCAATTATTTAAGAGAATTTCAGAGTCGCCACTTGGGAGATTTATGGTGTCCCACGTCACCGTTTAGAATCCCGAATCGAGGAAAGAATGACTCTATTTAACAGTCCGCGAACTAGAAATCCGGGTAAGGAATTCTGTTAACCCAGGAGAAGGTGTTAGGCACTCCCGAGTTCTGTAGTTCTAGCACGGTCGCTCAATTGTTATATTCGGCTTAATTATTTGATTTTATACAATTATGAACCTAGGTGCAAATTTAACTTCTAGTTGCTTTTATTAGTATTTTTTAAAGAGAATTGCAACATCATTAAAACATGTCTCGAACCAAGTCACATAAATGCACCCGTGATTTTTGACACATTTCAACTTCCCTGGGATTTGGATTTGAGTCACATAAATGTGCACCCGAATTTAGGAAGGTAACGTTACTAAATACGCGCCTTAAAGCAACTAATGCATTGTCAATTTGACGAGGGCCATGAAAATTAGCTAAATGACACGCCTCGAGTTCTAAAGGATCAAGATTAATCAAGTGAGGGCCATAGGTTCTGGGATTTTATTTGGCACGACACATCTCAATCTATCCTTAAGAAATTGTAATTATATCACACGAACGTGTACGTATAAAACTAGAATTATATATGAAAATCACAACTTTGTTGCCACACACATACATATGAAATTAAAATTGGAGGTCAAATTAACGGACTAGCAGAGTGCTCACTTTATTGAAACAATTCCATCTAACAGTTGACCTCAACCATTAATATCAAAGCAATATCCAACAAGAAAAAAACAACTAATCTTAGCTATTCGCCTCTACTTAATATACTAATGAAACAAAGCACGAGCCTATTAGGATCTAGCTATCTACAACACAACTGAAACAACATGACTAATCAAAATCATCAATTAACACGACCAAATTAACTTTATCATGCTATAATTCATAAATAAGCAGAGTAACACGAAAGAATAACAAAGTGAGCTAAATAAAGTAGAGAGTGAAGAACAATTAACCTTTATTTCCGAGTTTACTATGTATACAAATGAGCAAGCCGCAACACTTAAATGAGCCAATGACTGGAACTTCGAACGGAACCTCGGATAAAACTTCACCCGGACAACCTCGAAACTCGCCGGACAGCATTAAAGAAAATCGAATGTGAAAGTCTAGTGAGAATCAGAAATCGCACACACACACCGCTATATCCACGGCGCCGAGCTGCTATTTGAGCTCCTATTTTCATGCTCTTAGAGCTAGTTCTATTGCTGGCTGCAACAAAGATTGGAGGTCTGTTTTGACGGATGAAGATGAGTAGCATCATGTTGTTCTTTTGTCGCTGAGGGCTGGTTTTTGGCTGACGAATGTGATGAAGAAGAAGAAAGACCGTCGGGGAGGGGTTTTGTAAAAGCTGCGTAGCTTTTTTGAATGTCTCAGGCATCCCCCAGCTTCAGAAGAACGCCACCATGGGAGTCCTTTCTGCGCAGCTCAATTTCCAGGCTTCTATATGGTGTATAGTTTCGAGCTTTATCCAGAAGAAGCAAAGCTGCGCAGCCTCTATCTCCTAGGCCTCTCTATGTGTAACTCTTGTGTGTCTGTCGTTTGGAGGTGAGCAGAAGGGTGGTCGTCGATGGAGCTGGTGTGGGTTGTTACCTGAGAAGAAGATGAACTGGGGTGGGGGGGGGGGGGGGGTCTTCAGGTCCGCAGCGGTGCAGCTGCGCTCCAAATTTCCCAGGCGTGTCTATCTCCCCCGTGTATATGCTTGTGTATCAGCGTATATGTGTGTTAGAGATTTTAGGTATTAGGTCTACGTTTTGTTTTAGGTGGGGAAACGGGTTTGGGCATTGGGTTGGGTCGGGTCGATCCGGTTTGGGGTTGGGTAGGGGCTAATTTGGGTTGGGTTTTAAAAAGGCAATTGAATTGGGCTGGAATTTTAATGAGATTTTGGCCCAAATATATGATTTACCTCTTTTGTTTTCATATTTTTCTAATTTCTTTTAAATTAAAACTAAAAATAACACCTAAATTAATTCCTAGTAAAATTATTTTCAAATTAAACTAGTTACTACAACTAATACTTATTGCAACTAATTAAAACCAATTTAAACGGAAAACTACCGATATTCAAAGACTAAAATTAGAAGTGCAAAATTAACTATTTTTTATGATTCTTTTCTCTTTCTTTTTTAACAGAATTAACTTAATATAATTAATTCCTTGATGAAAGTTGAACCTAAGGTGGCATAATATTAAAATGCATACACTTTTTATGGCTTTTCTAGGATTTTTAAAAATATTCAAAATGTAAGAAATTCAACTAAATAAAGAAAAACACCTGAAAATCAATTAAAATTATTTTGGTCTATTTTTAGGAATTATTTTCTTGTAGGGGAAAAATCAGGTGCTCACAGACATGCTAGTAAACACATAGATTGAATATAAGTGTACGTGCAAGTAAAAACATAGATTGACCAGAAGTAGACATGCTGACTACAGGGGAAAACATAAGTTTAATTGAATAGCAGGAAACATATAATCTAATTGCATAGCCATAAGCATAGTAAACATAGAGCATATAGATCTAAAAAATAGTCATACTGATAACAAGAAACACATAGTTTAATTGAATAGCATTTTGGAGGCATACTAGTTAGAAATTTGCAGTAGGAGAGTGAAGTAAATAAGATCCAAGATCTAGTCTTGGTTTCCAGCCGAATAGATAGTGTAATAGGCAAGTAGCATTAGGTTGCAATACATCGAGCAAGAAATTTAAGTGTTTCTCCTTAGGTATATGTGTGTGTGTGTGCTTGAAACAGTCATGTACTTATTGGAGTCGAGTAGTGTAAAGTAAATAAGGCAAGGTACCTTAATATTGTAAATATGGTAAGGAACGCAATCAAATAATCAGTTAAGCTTGACAGGGCAGACAGTTAGGGAATTATTCCCATAAATGACCCGGATTGAGTTTCAAATAAGGCAAGAAGTGAGTCACATAGCCATTAAAGGTTAGAGGCCCATAAATCAAGCAATAAATCACACAAATACGTTAAATTGAGAAGTTAGAGACCATTCTAGGGTCAAACAGCCCCTAAATAGGAAAGAGACGTTAATTAGGAATCTTTGGATTAAGGAAGGCAGGAAGAAATTCAATAAATCATTTCAACTAAAATGAAACCCTATATAATTGAGTCAGTCAATCAATTATTCAAAACAATCATGGACAAAATGTCGAAGTGAACAACAAACAGTCAAAGAATGAAGCTTAGAACATAGTCATTACCGAAAGATTAAAAAAAACATAAGAAATTTCGGAAAATCCTTTTCAAGAAAAGAGGAAGTAAAAACCCTAATTTTGTAAATACTTAGAGTCGATGAACAGTAGGGGAATCAGAATACTCTTAAAGAAAATAGTCATGAAAACTTGAAACCACTTCAAACACTAAGATTTGACCAACCAATAATCAAGGAAACTAAAAACCCTAAAATAACAAAGTACCAAAATCGATTGATAGTAAGAAACAAGAGATCTTTAAAGAAAAGTCATTGACGAACCCAGAATCATTCCAGAACTACAAAGATCTGGATGGATTCATGTCTAAATATTAAGGTTTTGAGGAAAAAGGGGAGGAGTAAAGAGAATCTAGTCTTAAACCAGAGATTTGAGCCATAAACATCGAGATAGTAGGACTCACAAATGGAGGTGACTGTAGGCGGACACTTAAAGAGTCTCGAATAAGATCTGGGCTAGATATTTTGAGATTTCTTTCATGGAATAGCAAACTCGAACAACCAGAATAAGTAGGAGACCAATGGAGGTATGAAATAATCGTGGAACCTCATAGAGCAGGTAGGAATCGAACGGATTAGGTCTAGGTTTAGTTGGCAGCAATAGGGTTAGGGTTGGATCTCAAAGAGAACTGAGATGAGGAGGAGAAGTGATTAGGGTTTAGGGATCTTTTGGACAAAAAAAGGAAAGAGATAACAGTGATTGTTGATCTCTGTGATTAACGAACAAGATCAAAAGGGTTTGGGCCTGGGTAGAGTCTTTAGGTTTGGGTTGGGGTGGATTTGGGCCTAGTTCTAATTTGATTGGGATTGGGGAATTGAAATTGGGCTGGTTTAATAGGGTAGGTCCGAGAAATAAAAAAGGTCTATTTGTTAAATACCTATTTAATTAATAAAAATAATTTTAAAAAGTAATTACAGATTATAAAAATAATTTTCATGACTAAAAAATTTTTAAAAGAATTGCTTAGTATTTAAATATGCAAAAAACTATTTATTGATAAAATAATGTAATAATGCGTGCATGGCTATAATTGCAAAGTTATTACAATTATAATCCCAAGAATTCAAATATGGCCATTTGTGAAATAATTAAAACATAATAAAAATACAAATGATAAAATTAAGCTACAAAATTATTTTAAAACTGTTTTTGATGCAATTAGTAATTATTTATATAAATAAAAATACCAGGATAAATTAATTAAAACCCTTAAAAATGCAAATATTATGAAAAATATTAAATGCATAGTTATGGAGGTATATATGTATTTTAAAAAATATTATAGGGAAATATTGTGTATCAACAGCTGCCCTTCTTTTCCTAGGAAGGATGGAAGAGTTTTTGGGTAAAGAACTAATGACAGATTTTGACCGAATGGGATGCTTTGAAAAATAGAGGCCGAACCTTGGTTTTTGAGCTGCCTACATATCCTTGGTTTTACAGGATTCAGGCCATGCGTAGTTTTGGACCCAATGAGGAATGAAACCGATAGAACTGTAATAGGAATATTCGTATATTTTTGAAAGCGTTCTTTTAGGGAGGATAGTATTGACTGGATTTATGCGGAGTTATGAATGTGAATCTGAATTGTAACGGATCTATCGCAAGGCAGGTATCTGAATGATCATCGAGTGAAGGCGACCAATTGATGAGAATCCATCATGTTTGAAATATCATCAAGGTATAAATGGTATGAGCGAATACTGGAGAAAAAGTTGCTAACGGTTACCTCTTGGATCACCTGCAAAACTTAAAACACAATGCATGCAAGCATATAGATGGTGCAAATCCCCTTTGGAACATGAAAGATTGCATTTGGAAAGTGTGGATAACGTCCTTAGACTATGATGTCCTGGGCCATGAATTGTAAGATAGGAGATTCGCATGCCATGATATTATGTTCTTGGACCATAAGGATGGTGCCTCTGAACCATGATGCTTTTGAATAATGATGTGCAAATATCAAGGGGTCCTCGGTCCATGACATGGTGTTTTCAAGATATGAGGATGACGCTTTCGGACTATGACGCCTTTGGACAGGTTGGCTATATGTCAGCCTATGAAGTGCAGGATATGATAAAAAAAATTGATAGCAAGATAAATCGTCTTGTGTGGAGTTTGGGGCAAAGCTTAGCTCGAGAGAAATAGTGCAAAGAATAGAATGGAGCAATATTCTTGCAGGGAGGGACAATGCTTAGTCCCATGAGAAGGTATTGCTTAGCTTTATGCAAATATGGAAGCATGGCTTAGCCTCATATGAGATTGAGACAAAGCTTAGTCTCATACAAAGATAAGGTAGTGCTTAGCCTTAAGAAAGTATGGAGGCATGACTTAGCCTCATGCAAGATTTGAGATAGAGCTTAGTCTCATGCAGAGAGAAGGAAATGCTTAGCCTTATACAAATATAGAGGCATGGCTTAGACTCATGCAAGATTTGAGACAGGTCGTAGTGTCATCCAAGGAGAAGGTAACTCTTAGCCTTATGCAAATATGGAAGGAGTGCTTAGCCTTATGCAAGATTTGAGACAGGGCTTATTCTCATGCAAAGAGAAGGCAATGTTTTGCCTTATAAAAATATGGAGGCATGTCTTAGCCTCATGGAAAGATTTGAGACAGGGATTAATCTCATGTAGAGAGAAGGCAATTCTTAGCCTTATACAAATATAGAGGTAGGGCTTAGCCTCATGCAAGATTTGAGACAAGGCCTAGTCTCATGCAAGGAGAAGGCAATGCTTAGCCTTATGCAAATATGGAGCAGGGCTTAGCTTGATGTATAGAGAAGGCAATGCTTAGCCTTATGCAAATATGGAAGTAGGGCTTAGCCTCATGCAAGATTTGAGACAGAGCTTAGTCTCATGCAAAGAGAAGGCAATGCTTAGCCTTATGCAACTATGGATGCAAGGCTTAGCCTCATGCAGATAACAAATATGAATATGATAGTTCTTAGTTGGAGATACTTGCGTCTAGTAGCCTGATTGTTAGGACTTCGCTACGTGTACATTTGCAAATACTTCTGTCATGTTTACTGTTCCTACCTCTACAAAAATGCAAGTTTTGTAAGGGGATCTTGGTTTGTGCCTTTGTCTACTAGCTTTGCTTCGCTACGTTTTGGAGGCCTTGTTTGAGTTGCCCTGGGTAGCACCTGACTGTCACGAAAAATAGAGTTTTTGAAAATATGCATTTATTGATAAAAAATAAAGTTATTTTTCATCGTGAATATCAAGTAATTTTGGATGAACTAGTGACTGTAACACATTTCAAAGACATTGCAACTCTTCTTATTTTAGAATTTTTAGGGTCCTCCTAAAAATTCTTCCCTAGTTTAGTAAATGATCCTAACGTAGTTGGCGAGTGACGAAACTTGTTGAACCTTATTCGGAACTTTAAGAATCATTCTCAAATTCTGCCCCAGTTTCTTAAACGGTTTCCAACATTCTGGCATATGCTGGCGTCGCTAGACTTATTACGGAACTTTGAGGGTCCTCCTCAAAATTCTGCCCTAGTTTTTGGTTCTGGTGGAAATGAAAATTTTATTGAGATATGACTGAACCCACATGCTACCTATGTATCCCCTCTTAAACTAGAATCAAGTCAAGCGTAGTTTAATTACATCAGAGGAAGAAGTCTAAACATAGTATCTCTTGATTGTGTCTAAATTGATTGGTTTTGGCCAAACTTCTACGTCCATTTCTGCAACTATGAGTACTCCTCCTATTACCACCCGGTGAACCATGCAGTGACCTTTCCAATTGGGAGAGAATTTCCTTTTGGCTTCATCTTGATGCGGGAAGATCTTTATCAGTACTAACTTTCCTGGTGCGAATTGACATGGTTTGACTCTTTTGTTGAAAACTCTGGACATTCTATGATAAAGCTGATCGTGACATATCTGCATGCATTGTTTTTCTATCTATAAGTTTTATTTTCTCATAGCGGCTCCTTATCTATTCTGCATGGCTGAGTTCGGCTTCATGTATGATTCTTAAAGAAACAGACTTTACCTCGGCTTGAATGACAACTTTGGTACCATAAACCAGTAAATAGGAGGTTGCGCCAGTCAATGTGTGGACTGAAGTGCGGTATCCTAATAAGGCAAAAGGTAACTTCTCGTGCCATTGTTTATGGGTTTCTACTATCTTACTTAGTATCTTCTTGTTGTTCTGGTTAGTAGCTTCCACTACTCCATTCATTTGAGGTATGTATGATGTAGAGTTTTTCTGCTTGATTTTGAAGGTTTCACACATGGCTTTCATCAAGTCACCATTGACATTGGCAGCATTATCAGTGATAATGGAATTCCGAATCGACAAACAATATGATGATTGACAAAGTTTGCACGACTTTCTTGGTTGCGAATTTGTACGATGTAGCCTCCACCCATTTTGTGAAGTAGTTAATGGCTACTGAAATGAATCTATGCACGTTTGAAGAAGTGGGCTCTATCGAACTGATGATATCCATTCGCCAAGAAGCAGTTGGTCAAGGTGCACTTCTCGCGTTGAGCTTATTGGGTGGTACTCTTACCATGTCTGCATATACCTAACATTGGTGGAATTTTTGTACACACCGGAAGCAAATTGTCTCTATGGTCATCCAAAAATATCCAGCTCTGAGTATTTTCTTGCTATAACAAAACCATTCATATGTGGTTCACAAGTTCTGGTATGTTTTTCTTTGAGAAATCTGTAAGTTTCCTTTGCGTCAACACAACTTAACAACCCTAGACCAGGAGTTCTTTTATACAGGGTCCTTCCCCTATGGAAGAAATGATTGGAAAGCCTCCGCAACGTGCATTTCTGAGTGTGGTTTTCCTGCGCTGGATATCGTTCTCTTGCCAAATATTCCTTGATGTTGTGGAACCTAGGTTTTCTATCTGTTTCATCTTCAATATGAGCACATTAACATGGCTGGTTATGGATTTTCACCATATGGGATTAATGAAATTCTTCTCTAGATGTTGTATCATTGATGACAAAGTGGCTAGTTCATCTGAGAACTCATTTTGAATTCTGGGCATATGTTTGAATTATATGTTTGTGGATGTCTTCATTAACTCTTGCATAAGATACAAGTATGGTAGTATCTTGGTGTTCTTCGTTCCCACTCTCTTTGAACCTGATGTACCAGAAGATCCAAATCTCCAATTGTCAGTAACTCTTGTATATTCATATCGATCGTCAGATTAAGCCCCATGATGCATGCCTGTTATTCTGCCATGTTGTTGGTGCATGGAAACCTAAGCATTGTGGATACCGGGTAATGTTGACATGTTTCTAATTCTAGAATCGCTCCAATGCCCACTCATTTGAAGTTTGTAGCTCAATCAAAGAATATTCTCCAACCGTTGTAAGTTTCAGTAATGTCCTCTCTTGTGAATCATACTTCTTCGTCGGGAAAATATGTTTTCAAGGGTTGTTTTCTCCACTTGCGATATTTTTTGGCAAGATGGTTTGCTAAAGCTTGTCCTTTGATGGCTTTCTGAGTTACATAGACAATATCGAACTCACTTAACATTATCTGCCACTTGGCTAACTTCCCGCTCGGCATGGGTTTCTGAAAGATGTACATTAGAGGGTCCATCCTAGATGTGAGGTATGTGGTATAGGCATAGAATTAATGCCTTAATTTCTAAGTTGTCCAAGTCAAAGAAAATCATGTGCGCTCAACTAGAGAGTATCGTGCTTCATAGGGCGTGAACTTCTTACTCAAGTAGTATATGGCTTGCTTCTTTCTCCATGTCTCATCATATTATCTAAAAACACATCCAAAAGCTTTATCTAATACAGATCGATAGATTAGCAAAGGTCTCCTTTGTTCATTAGGGACTAGGACTGGCAGTGTAGACATGTATTCCTTGATTTTGTTGAAAGCCTTCTGACAATCTTCAGTCCAACTTATTTTATCATCTTTCCTCAACATTATAAAGATGGGTTCACATATAACTGTGGATTGTGCTATGAAGCGACTGATATAGTTGAGCCGTCCTAGGAATCCCATTACGTCCTTCTTGCTCTATGATGGAGGTAACTCTTGAATAGCCTTAACTTTGGACGGGTCTAACTTGATCCCTCGGCGGCTGACAATGAATCCCAACAGCTTCCCAACGGAAACCCCGAATGTACATTTTATGGGGTTCAGTTTTAAGTTGTACCTCCTTAACCTACCAAAGAACTTTCTCAAGTCTTCTATGTGATCTGTGGCTCTCTTGGATTCAATGATGACATCATTAACATACACCTCTATTTCCTTGTGTATCATATCATCGAAGATGGTTGTCATGGCTCTCATGTAAGTAGCCCCTGCATTCTTTAGACCAAATGGCAATATCTTATAGCAGTATACCCCCCCCCCCCCGGTATGATGAAAGCTATTTTCTCTACGACTTCTTCACCCATCCAGATCTGGTGATAACCCACGAATCAATCTACAAATCGTTGGAGTTTATGCTTGGCACGTTTGTTGATGAGGATATGTATGCTTGGCAATGGAAAATCGTCCTTGGGACTTTCTCTATTCAAATCTCGATAGTAGACACATACTCTAACTTTCCCATCTTTCTTTGAAACTGGTACAATGTTAGCTAACCAGGTTGGGTACTCAACTACCCTGAGGACTTTGGGCTTCATCTGCATAGTGACCTCCTCCTTGATTTTTAGGCTCATGTTTGGTTTGAATTTTCTGAGGTTCTACTTCACTGGCAGACACATTGGACTGGTAGACAACTTGTGGGCCACTAAGGATGTGCTCAGACCGGTCATGTCATCATATGACCATGGGAAGATATCCTCATATTCCTTCAAGAAACCAATGGTGATAAGTGAATGCTTACGTGAGTTTCTTGATGGTCTCGATGTCTCCAAAATTTACTATTTCAGTTTCGTCCAGGTTGGACTTAGGCTTATTCTCAATGTTCTCAACCTCTCAGAAAATTTCCTTAGGTATTTCATCCTCTTCTTCTAAGTCACTATCATTATGTTGTGGTGTCTTATTACATCTCACAGTCATTGATTCATTAGCAAATGTAATAATAGCACTGTAAAAAGCAAAGTGTGAAAGATAATAATGAATAATAAATAGTAATGCATTGATTAAAAATTGAAAACATCAAAAAGAAGTATGCCTCGATGAATCGAGCAATTATTTTGAAACAAATGTGTCTTCAATTCAAAATTACTGAAAACATCTAAACTGCCTAGTATGGCTATAGAAATAAATTAGGCTAAATGCCAAGCTACCCAGGAACTCGGCATGCCTGGGATGATGTGGCAGTCCTATTCCTTAGAACAACTTCCTTCTCCACGGTCTAAATGGTAAGGCCTTATTCCTTATCCTCCTTAATTATCGCACTGCAGTCAATATCCTCGTCCTCCAGGAACAAATTCCTCAGCCCAACTAAAGGTTCTTCCTCTACAGTTCCCCATATTGTGTTAGCCTGGTGAAAAGTTTGACCCAGATGTGGCACTAGTTTCTCAAATAGGTAATAAGGTCCACGCCATGGATGTAACTAATCATCATACTCTTGCCATGTATACTGGTATCCAATCCCAAAGGTTATACCATGACGTTGGTTTAGTAATTCCCTGGATATTATTCCGAAGCCCTTTGCCAAGTTCATATCCAGACCATGCTAGTATGCTTTCTATTTTGTAACTCCAACATTTGTCTTTCTTAACTGCATTGACATGTTCAATATGGTGATAAGTTTCCCCTCCTAGCCTTCTTCTATTCCCTATAACCGGGATGGTTTGCCATGTGTAAATAGGATTACTTCTATCTCCATGAATGATCACCTCCTGGTGGTTCCACTCGAACTTTATGGCCTGGTGTAGTGTGGAAGCCACAACCCAAGCGGCATGTATCCATGGTCGACCCAATAAAAGATTGTATGTAGGTGATATGTCAAGAAATTGGAATTCAACTTCAAACCAAGTTGGCCCCATCTACAAACAAAGATTAATCTCCCAATCGTGGCCCTTTATGACCTATCAAAGGCTTTCACGTTCAAACTTTTTGCCTGTAGCTCACGAAAACCTTTTCCAATCTTTTTAGAGTAGTCAACGGACAAATGTTGAGGCTTGAACTTCCATCTATCAGGACCTTGTGAATGAATTTATCTTCACACTGAACTGTGATGTGCAATGCCCAGTTGTGACTTAAACTTTCAGGCGGTAATTCATCCTTGTGGAAGGTGATCTTATGACTCTCTAGCCCCTGCCTCACCATGTTAGCCATTTCTCCGCATGTGATATTGTCATTCATCAAGGCATTCTTGTGTGCCTCTAAATTTTGCGATAGTGATAAAATGGATAACTGAGCAGAGGTTTTGTTCAAATGATCGACAACGGAGTACTCTCTCTCCTATTCTTTCCTCCAAAGATCATTCAGTCCAGTTTCAATGACAGGTTGCTAAGTAGTAGCCTCCTTGCTTGATCCTCCCAAGTGTTTAGGTGTTTAGATCCTTGTTGTTCTGGTCATTCCTTTTATGGCACCCGATTCTTCCATTTTAGCTTTTCCCTTTTGCCAAACTTTGTCAACGTAATTCCAAGGTGTGGCCTCGGAATTGAAAGAAATATGGTTGATGTTGTCACTATGAAAGGTGTGGCCACTTCTACCTCAAATGGAGCAGGTGCAGATGTAGGCAAAGCTACCTCTAACTCAAATGGATCGATGTGGTTACCTCAACCTCGACTGATAGCTGCGTCTACACAATAACAGGAGTGAGTGTGAGTGAATGTTTAGAATTATCACCTCCCTGAATAAGAATGATTGACCCCTTGGGATCCCGTTCTTCATCCATCTCTATTGCATGCACCCCCTCGACCCTATGATCTGGGAGAGGATTATTGCGTATGTTTGGCGCAACTTCCTTTGTTTGTATGACCTTATTATCAATCAATCTCTGGATTTTATCTTTCAATGTTTAACACTCATTAATGATGTGCCTCTTTATACCGAAATGGCATACACAGTATTTGTTCGGGTAAACTTCTTGAGTTGAGTTCTCTTCTTCCACAATGGCAATATGAGTGACATAACACGCGACTTTCAACCTTTAGTACAGCTAATCGATGAGTTCAACTATAGTGGTGTATTATTTGGATGGTTTGCAATCAAAATTAGGTTGGCGTTTCTGCTAATTTAGACGAGTTGGAGGTGAATGATAGTAGGTCGGCTGGTTGTTATAAGCATGATAGGCGGTGACCGTTTAATATATCTAGGAGATAAGGGTTGATATGTGGGTAAACGTATTTGGTATGTGGGTGGAGGTATATGGTATGTGAGAGGAGATTTTGGGTCATCAACCACCATTACTGCCCCCACTTCTCTTTTCTTTGATATGGTTACGGATTGTAATGCTTCGTTCATTTCCTATAGTGCCTCAAAATTTTTCACCATCCCACTTTTGATACATTTCTCAATCCTTTCTCCGATTTTGATGATATCAGAGAACTTGGGATTCTCAATTACCATTAGCCTTTTATAATACTGTAGGTCTTGTGACCTGACAAAGAACTTGTTTATTTGTTCTTCCTCTAGTGCCGGTCTGACCTTGGCTGCTTCTGACCTCCACCGAGTAGCATACTCACGGAACATCTCAGTTGGCTTCTTCTTTAAATTCTGGATGTAGAAGAAATCTGATGCATTCTCCATATTGAATATGAACTGGTCCATAAATTCGGATGCAATGCTCATCCAGTTGGCCCACTTCTTAGGGTTCTAGCTTATGTACCATGACATGGTATCTCCGGTAAGACTTCTCATGAAGAGCTTCATTCGGATCATTTCATCTTTCTCGACCACCACGAGCTTTTTACACAAAGTTCTCAAATGAACCTTGGGATCACCTATTCTGCCAAACATTATGAACTTGGGAGGATTGTAACGCTCTAGTAGTTCCATGTCTACTTGTACGTATATATCCTCATAATTCATACCTGCTACCCATCTACCTTTTTCGACACGCTGAACTTGACTTGTCATTTTATTGAGTTCCTCAACCATGTTCTTGATGAGTAGGTCCTTCTCAACGGATTCCAGTGAATAGTAGATAGGTTAAGTAGAGTGAGGTATGGTTTCCACATATATAGGGTTATTTTGGTGAGTGTAAAGGACTTGGGTATAGTGGTGGTTGTTGGTTGAGTTTTGAGGATCGGGAATGGGGTGTAGTGTGTTATGAGGAGTGTGATAGATAGTGGCTTGTGGGTACTGGATTTGTTGATGATGGTGTTGTTGTGGTGTAGGTATTGGTAAAGGGTTGGGATTTTAAGGGGAGGCTGCGTATTGATGGGGTGCGGGAGGATTTTGTGCATGCTAGTTTGCCATATTTTAGGGAGGTGTTGTGTTTTTGGTATTTTGTTGGTTGATGTCAGGGACATTTAGGGTAAGGGAGAGGTTTGCTAAGTTGTTGACATGCTCAAATTCTCCTTGTAACTCCTGTATTTTCTGTTTTAACCGTGAAACAAAGTCATTTGGTGCCAGAGTACTCTGACCGTGTGAAGTTTCCGCATTCTCCACGTTTTCCTTTCGAATACCACTTAAGTCCTCCATCTTAGCTTTCCCTTTGCTTTTCGTATTACTTAGAGGAGGAGGGGGTGGAGAGCCTTTAGATCTGGTATGATATGCTAATGATGCCAGTATGTGCAAACCAACCTTAAAGGATAAGAATAATAATAAAAATAAAGAAAGATAAAGGTAAAAAAGTTAGTAAGGATTCTGAAAAGTTCGCGGTATTTAAACACACATTGCATGAATGTAAATTCGCGTCCTAATTTGAGAGCCTCGTTATGCCCAAGATAGGCCTAGCGATAAAAAGATTTGGAGAAATTTGGTGCCAATAATTGCCTCATTTCATTAATGTAAAAATAGACGACTCAAAATGACACTAAATAAGATAATGTAACTAATGTCACTTGGACTTATTACATTTGAAAAGCAAGTAATCCTAATCTACTTGGTACTAAAAGGACCCTCTCCAGATTGAATGATTTTGTCCATCAGTTCCCCCAGTTCGTACAGGTTCAGTAGTAAGAATGCCCTTGCCAAATATCCTCCTTCATTTTCCTCAATGATCTGGCAATCAGTGACTCTCTTTCTCATTTTTTCTTGCAATTCCATCAGATTGTTCTCTAGATATTCCAACCTTTTGTTGGATTTAACAGCCATCTCTTTCCACTCATTTATCATTACCATGTCTGCCTTATGCTACTCCATATGCTCAATTTCAAACTCACGAGTTATTTCACGCAGCTTGTTATACTTCACCTATGCTTCGTCGACTTTGTATATGATCCTGTTTCCTAGAAAAACCCTTGGCTTGAAGATTTATGCTAAGTTATTATCCAACCATGAGGGGTAGAAATATGTGTGACCCGCATGATATCGATCCGGCTCGATGGTATCCTTTTCCATGATAGTATCCAAGTTCCATATGTGTTGTGCTTCATTCTTATATAGGATGGCATCACCCTGAAAATTGGCTATGAAGTGGCGCATTTTAGCTACTCGCGGCATGACCTGCCTCCTGCCTACCTGTCTCATAGCCCTGATGAGAGTATAAGGGTATATGCCCCGTAACCCAATTAGTACCAAGTAGGGAACATACCTGTATTTGATGATGAACTCATTGGTAGGGAAATACTCGAACATCCATTGAACCCGTTCCTCAGTCGAATGTTGAAAAACTGCACCCATCCTAGAGCATGCTTAGGTTCAGCAAACATGTCTGGGATATATTCCATTCTATTGGGATGATGGAAGGATATTTGATCATTCTACGGCCTTCGTGGAAATTCCTTACGGTATTTACACTTTTGGAGATGTTCTAGCAACCAAACTTGCAACAGCAAATTCCAAACCTTGAAGAATCTAAACCCTTTCTGATAGAGCTCTAAGGTCTGGTACATATCTGCAATGATCCTGGGGGCAAAGTTTTATGTCTGTTCCTCGATCCCGTCCATCAAAATTTTGGCCACCATGGCCAGCATGGTGTGAATTCGGTCCCATTGGATCGGGAACACTAGCATGCCCAAGAAACACACAATAAACACAAAGACCCTACGATGAATCCAACCCAAGGAGGTGATGGAGAATTCATCATCAAAAATAAGGTAAGAGTTGTTGTGACCGTATCATTTATAGAGGAATTCGAACGGTATGTAGGAGTTTTTCAAGTACTCTAAGTCATCATTATTATTTAACCCCGTCATCTTCAGAAACCCCCTAGAGGTGCAATTTTTCGGTGCCAATAAACTAGGGTTTTCCAAAGGCAACCCAGCAAATCCCCTTATTTCTTCCAAGAGAGAAGTCATTTCTATGGAAAACTCGATGGACTTTTGGGTGGGGCTTGCCTTAGGATTATTATATGGCCAACATATTAACCCAGCTAGGTTTTACCATGATGCATGCACAATTGATCAGAGTAAGATTTCTATAAAGGTCTAGAATGGGACCCTCAAGCGGGCAACATGAAGGGGAAAGGCATGTGACCATCGAATACACCGCTGATTGACTAGTTTTACCATAAATATGCCTTTCCGAATAAGGGTGATATATAGGAAAAGTGCAAACACTCATCAAGCATTTCTAAAGGATTGCCGTATGAGTCGAATATGATGTTGAGCATAATTTATGCAACAATAAATAGCATGTGTTCAAGTATTTGCACATTTAAAAATGATAAATGTGGTATTTAAATAATTGAAAGACAGTTACAAAAGAAAACAAGGAGACAAGTCAGTTTTAGGAAAAAAAAGAAATCATAAATACTTGAGAAATAGAAATTATATCTATGTAAATGGGAAAGGAAAAAGGGTGCACATGTATTAACATAAACAAGCATGCTTAAGACCAATTCACAAAAAAAGTTTGTTATGGTAAGAGTCTAAAATATCCTAGCAGAGTTGACATTCTATCGCGCCCCCTTTTTCTCGGGGAGTTTGAGTTTCGACATTAATCAGGAACAATCCATTTCCTTTTGGGAAGTGGGTATTTGAATTTGAAGAGTCGCTACCTAACGGATTTAAGGTGCGTTAGGGCACCTAGACCAAATAACTCATGAAATCGGTTTGCATTACCAAAGACTTGGGTAAGGGCTCGAAATAACTTTCAGGGGAAGGTATTAGGAACCCATCGCGGTCCACAACGGTGGTCCCCGGCTGAACTCAAATTATGTGAATTAATCTTATAAATAGATAAAGCAAATTTGACAAATTGGTATTACATTTAAAACAAGGTGTAAAAGGGCCCCTATGTTTTTAGCCTACAAGATCACATCTATGCAATACCCAGTAAACCTTACTCCACTAGAGGGGTTATATGTGGCATTAGCGCACATGTAATCATATCCTTTTAGTACCCAATTACACTCCCTTTAATGGTGATATAAGCAATTTGATTAAACGAGCTCTATGCGTGCATTACTCATCCCTTCCTGGTGGCCCTAGAGGTATTTAGAACCTCTAGTTTAGGTAGTTCTAGACTTTCCTAAGGTACTTAAAGGAGAAAAATCTAGGTGATAATCAAAACAATTAGGACTGCCAAGTAAAGAACAATTAAGGTGGCTCACATTTTCCTCTATAAATAAGCCAACAATAGTACGTCTCAAATAGCAAGATTTCAAATATTTCCAAATGTCCTAGAGCAGGATATCTAGGTGAGCAATAGAATGTATGTAGAATCGTGTTAAAGAAAGGTAATAGATACCTAATTAGTTTGCTTATTGATTTTTAGACATGTTGAATCTGGGCAGTTCACAAATAGCAAAAGCATAGTTTTATAGTTTTCAGTATTTAGTTGCCCTACAGGCTTGCCTAGGTGTGTAATGGTGACGTCCTATAAGTATGGTATCTAATCATTAATCAAGAGTGTAGCAAATCAATCATCATTCTTAAGCAGGCAGTTTGGATCCCATAGGCATGATGTCTAGGCGTAATGACAGGTTTTAGACTTGTAGAATTGTAGCAAATGCAGAAATTGATTTAGGATCCAATAGGCATGGCATCTAAATACAGCAATTTTTTTAAAACCTTATCGACATGCAAACCTGATCTGAACTTGTCAACATATAGAGATTCATTTACAAGTTTGGTGTCTAAAATGCAAAATCGATTTTTTAACCCTATAGGCATGGTATCTAGAATGCATGATTGATTTTTGTAAACCCTATAGGCATTGCATCTAAAGAGGAAAAAATTGCAATAACTTATAAGCATGGTTTCTAAGTGTTAAGTATGCTGAAATCCTATTACCGTGAATCATAAATGCAAATAGTGATTTTAAAAACCTATAGGAATGATATCTACCTATTCCCAACAAAAGTATGTATAATAGCCCCCCTCTCCCCGATTTTACTAATTTCCCCAACATCTTTTTATAAATTAATTAATATAACAAACCAAGCATAAATTAATTACACGAATAAAAAACACTATATAATAGGGAGCCTGAATAGGCCCAAAGCAAAACTGGGGAAATCAGGCCTTCAAATAGTCCTAAGTACCATATCTCATAGTGTATGGGAGGGTCTCCTAATATGTCAAAGTTCCCAAGGGCCTTAAGGACTATGGGCAGTGCTCACAACAATTTCCACTTTAAAGATCAATAGCTTGTGCAATGTGGAATAGCCAGCCCCAATGTGCCAAAGTTCAGAGTGGTCTCATGGACTCCAAAGCAATGCTCACACTGGAGGGGTAGGAACCTAGGTATTCTAAGAATTGGAGTAAGAGTGCATTACAGGAGATAGTTTTAAGAAAATAGATTTAGACTCCGAGGAAATAAGGAGCAAACTGGGTCATTCAATTATTGGGACTTAACTAAAGGGTCCAGCTAACAAACAACATTCAGAAACAGGATCACTTAGTTTAGCTGTTACTGGGTTATTATAACAAAAGACATGGAAAGCTGGGATTAGTCAAACAATCACATATAAAAAGGGTAGCATGGATTTAGAGCAATGTTGGTCAGGAGTCTGTGAGAGGTGAGCATTTAGAACACGACAGAAGGAACATGCCAGTGGGGAAGTAAATAGATATGGAGAGAGGGTATTGCTTTAGGTCTCACTCATGAAAGGTGTGATGAGGTTAGGAAAGAAGGGCAAGTTGAGCCCTAGGTATATCGGACCCTTTGAGATTCTTCAAAGAGTTGGTAAGATGGCCTACAAGCGTGCATTGCCACCTAGTTTATCAGAGGTCCATCCAGTGTTCCATGTGTCTATGCTCAAGAAGTATCACGCTGATCCATTCCATGTGTTAGATTTCAGCTCACTCCAAATGGACAAGGATTTGACTTATGAGGAGGAGCCGGTGGCTATTCTAGCCCGATAGGTTCGACAGATGAGGTCAGAGAGTTATCCTTTAGTTCGAGTGCAGTAGAGAGGTCAGCATAGGGAGCAATCTGAATGCTCAATTGGTTGCTGTTGTTGTAGGCAAACATGCCTCAAAAGAAGAAATTTGAATGCTTGATTGGTAGTTGTTGTTATAGGCAAACTCTACAAGTGGAGAGAGTTGTTCCCAAGAACTACGAAATCCACACACGAACGGTTATTTTTGAGGTAGAGAATGTGACGACCTGACATGTCATCAATATTTTAACCTTAATCTATGTTTTGAACCTCAAATAGCTCTTTTTTTCCTTCCTCAATTTTCATGTGCAATCCCTTTCATTTTTTGGAAGGATTTTATGTGAAAAGTTGATCAAAATATGAACTCATGCATTGAAAATCTATTTGAGCTGATTTCGATCAACATTTTGAAAGAATGGACCCAGGCCCCTATTTTGACGGTACTGGTAGGTCTGTATTGTGATTTGGGTCTTGGGCGTATGCCCAAAATGAAATTTGGAGGTCTATAGCTCGATTTATCACATTTTGTCAGACATTCAAAGTTTAAATTTTAAAATGAACTTAAAGATTTGGACAAAGTTTGGATTTATTGCTACCGGGTTCGAGTTTTTGTTCTGGTGCTTGGTATAAGTTTGTTACAGTATTTATGAGTTTTCAGAAAAGTTTGGTTCAAAACGAAGTTGAATTGACGTGATTCGAATGTCCAGTTGTTAAAATAGAAATTCTTAAGTTTCACTGAAAATTTTATTTGATTTGGTGTCCGATTCATAGTTCTATATGTTATTTTCATCGTGCGAGCGAGGTCTTATGATGTTATCTGACTTTTGTTTATGTTTGGTTTGGATCTTTGAAAGCTGGGGTGAGTTTCTAATAGGCTACGGAGTGATTTTGGACTTAGAAGCATAGCTTGAGAAGTCTTGTTCTGATGCAGCCTTTTATCTCACAATTTCGAGTTTCATGTTTGCATTTGCGAATTGTAAAGCCTGTCAGGTTTGCATTTGCGAACATATTGTTCACATTTGGGAAGTTGTACTGGGGGAGCGCTTCACAATTTCAATCAAAGGGCCGCAACTGCGGAAGTCCCAAGTTCGCAATTGCGAACAAAACCATCGAATTTGCGATGGCAGCAAAGATATGGGACCTTCCCAATTCCAAAGGGTTTCTCACATTTGAGTCTCCACAGCTCGACCAGTCAGTCAATAATCAACAACAACTGCAGCACCCAATCTACATAAAAACTACTGAAGCTTAGTATGAGTACACCATAGCGGTAACCACTAAATACCCAGACTAACCTCGGTGGAGTAGTGACGAGAGACAGTCGAGACACCTACTAAACTAAACAACTTGAACAAGTATGTAGATTAACTAACATAGAAAAATACTAAATATAAAGCTAGACAAGATAAGAAATACAAAATAACACTTGCAATGATGCACTATTAACAACAATAGGCAACATGAAGCAGTCAGGTAATAATGCCATAGAGTAACTGATCAAAGTCTAAGTCCAGGGAAAAACTAATAAAAGGGAAAGTCAGCAACAACTCAATAAGAATAACCTCTTTCACAGCAGATCTTTTCAAGCCTTTCCATGGGTACTATACCTCATAATCACAGTTCATGGATCCCAATTCTTGAATACCAAATCACTTAGCATCTTGTTCCTACATTTTAACTCACGGACGACTCACCTGCCTAGAGAACAATTCTCACACAGAAAGCAAGTGGATAAGGATACATGTAATTGTCAATAACATCAGGATTCATCCCTCTAACTGATATGGGTGATTAATCTACGTGTATTCTTGTGGAAGTGTTCTACTATAATCCAAGTCACCAAAGAGTAAATACGATGAATGGCTCAAAAGAAATGGTCACCATGAAATATATAGTGTAATTAAGACAACAATGAAGTGGGCGTTACGACAAACACAACAAGATTAGCTATAAAACTAAGCGAACAAAGCAACATGGAGGAAAAAAATTAGTAATATACTAAGGAAAACAACAGACAAAGACAAGTGCATAGAAAATAGAAAATGACAATGGTGCCCTCCCGAGGTGCCGCCTCATAATCTCAACGGCATGGAAAAACCTCGTGCAAACATTAACAACCGCACGACGGAAACCTTGTACAACAATAATGACCGCAAGGTAGAAACCTCATGCCACAATAACATCTACTACTACAACAAATTTGACCTAAGGCCACACTTGTATAAACAACACCTGAAAAGTGTTGCTAAACGTATCTGTGGGGACGCTTTATCAAGGGTGGCCTTTATCAAGTACTTTTGTATACGGATTTTAGGCAACACGTATGAAGCGTGCCTATTAACAGTAAAGACTACACTTTTCAAGTGTTTTCAAATAATAAAATAATTGGCTATGCTTGTCAATATAATACAACGTTTACGAGGGGTTGTAATTTGTCTTTGTATAAGCTACCCCTTATAACTGTGCTCTAATAATTCCCCAAATATTTCCGCTGTGTTATAAACTAAAGCAAAAGACAAGAACAATAGAGCAAGAACAATAGCAATAGAGAGAAGAGTAGAGAGAGTTCTTCTTATTGAGTTGAGAGGGGTGAATTACAATGGTAGAGAGCACCTCTATTTATAGGGAGGAGGAAGATCTTGCTACCAATAATAGGACTCTAAAATCTCTCTAATTAAGTACATTAAAGACATTCACCTTAAATAGAAGTGTAAGAATCTTCTATTTCATAACACTCCTCCTTGAATGTCTATTCAATGATGTGCCTCATAAAACCTTAAAACCAAAACCCAATGGGAAAAATTAAAGTAAGGAAAAAGAGTACACATGTTTGAATATGCGCCTATTGGTTGCCTCGTTAAAAACCTTGCAAGGAAAACCCAGTGGGACAAAACCTTGTAAGGGAAAAAGAGTGCAACGCGCATTGACTCCCCCTAATGAGTACGTCAATTTATATTCTTGAGCATTTGCATTCCAATCTTGTGCATCATCTTCAAAACGATCTTTGGTAGATGCTTGATGAATAAATCAACCATATTGACTTGAATAAATATTCCACACCTTGAAATCATCATTCTTGATGGATATAAACATCTTCATATAATGTCGTGGAATAGCTCTTCAATATCTCCATAGATGCATTCTCAATGCCATCATGCTTATAGTTATAGCAAGATACATATGTACACAAATTGTACTTAGGATGTGGTACTTCAGGACCAAGAATTGCATATGCTTCAAGCAACTTAAATCTTTCAAGTTAAGTCATGTAAGTCACATAATAGACTTTAGCTGCACATCAAACTTTCATTAGTGATACTAAACAAATAAGATATCGAAAACTGACTATACATACCTTTGACTTTATACTTTCAAGCATTTGAACTATAGGTTCAAAACTTCATGTCTTTCATATGGAATCAATTCTTCTTGAATTGTATCTCTTTCATTTAGTTGCTTTCTTTGAGTCAGCAAATGCGTATAGCTTGCTTTGCAATATGTTGCAATTGAATTATCCCTTTTATGAACTTCAGGTTCATATCATGATGTTCGGGGATATACATATACAAATGATAATTCATCCCATGTAACCTTTTCTCAAGTGTTTATCATGTCTCCCCCTCATGTTAGTAAAACTAACATGTTTCCTCAACTTTGGAAAATCATCTTTGTGCATTATGTCAATATACATAGCACCTTAATAATAAGATGAAATTATTTGGTTCCTGACCCTGAACCACTTTTGAGGGGAGAATATACTCTCGTATACAACTTATATCAAACTGATATATATATAACTTAGTTCTCATAAGAAACAGTTTAGCTATTAAGTGGAAGCACTCAATAATTATCTTGCTAAACCAACTTTAATATAAACCAACTTATCAAGATGAACTGTCTTGAGTAGAGAATCTGGAAACTATGCTCGAAGTTAGATTACTGAGCGATTTACCTCGCAAGCACTGCCAGGCTGCGGGTTAATAACAATGGCGCATGTAACCATATCATAGATGCATCATATGTGGTATACATGGCAGGTGAATGGGCCCATATTCACCTTTGATATTTCCAGAATCAAGGGGCTTCAACCCGAACTCTTTAGTTGGTCAGTTCATTACTGAGAACAAGAACTTCTAGTTCTTTGATATTCACCTATGTGAATTTGCACATCATACTTCAAATGAGATGGCTAACACGAATTTCAACTGAATAAATTATCAATATTGGTAAATTTCAAATTTACACCATGACATGTGCACTTATCAATAAACTTCGGGTTTATTATGACATGGGTTTTATACCAATAGATATCCACTTTATTGTGGCATTCTTTCGTTTGTGTAGTACAAACTGGAGAACAAAGCGGGTAGCTTTTCATATACAAATTACCCCGCTACAAGTTGTAGTAATAGTAGAATCAAAGCCTTCCTTTATTTATAGTCTCAATATCATCAATCGCCTTCGCGTGTACTTTTGGAAACTGAATAAGTTTCTTTGAGACTTACTACAGCACAATAGTAAATTGTGTTTCTCCAACATAGTAATAATTGGCTCTTCGAGAGCTCTCAATTAATTTTGTACTACCACAGACTGAGGTTCGAGATCCTCACATTCTTGCATTCCATATTTTCAAGAGTCTCAGGCTCAATAGATTCTTCGTGAATCTCGGAATTAATCAAATCATGAGCGTCCTCATGTGATTCTTTCATAGTGTCATTTAGATCGTTCTTTTTCCTCTTTCTAGGATTTCGATCTTTGGAACCTAATGGTCTGCCACGCTTCTGGCGTGCATTTGACTCATTGGATATGACACTAGATATTTGTCCAATAGGGACTTCAATACGGATCGGAACATTTTCCGCGTGAATGTGGGATTTCGTTATCCTCTTCAAGTCCGTAAATGCGTCAGGCATTTGATTTGCTATTCTTTGCAAATGGATACTCTTTTGTACCTCTTTCTTTCAAATAGAGGTATGTGGATCAAGATGAGATAATGATGCATTTTTCCACAAAATTTCCCGTTTGGTTTCACCAACTTCTCCCCCTAATTTTGGGAAAAGTGTCTCATCCAATTGACAGTCTGCAAATAGTGCAGTGAACAAATCTCCTGTCAATGTTTCGAGGTAGCGAATAATGGAGGACGCGTCAAACTCAACATATATTCCTAACCTCCTTTGCAAACCCATTTTGGTGCGGGATGGCGGTGCTACAGGCACATATACTGCGCATCCAAAGCTTCTTAAATGGGATATATTGGGTTCATGACCCAAAACCAATTGCAATGGGGAATATTTGTGTCAATTCGTCAGTCAGAGACGAACTAGCATTGCTGCATGCAACATGGCGTGACCCCAAACCGAAGTGGGCAGCCGACGAACTAGTATTGCTTCATGCAAAATGGCATGACCCCAAACCGAAGTGGGCAGCCGACAAACTAGTATTGTTGCATTCAAAATGGCGTGAACCCAAGTCGAAGCGGGCAGCCTCGTTTTCATGAAGAATTCAAGATTATTCTCATCTATTGTCTCAATATGATATCCATTTTGAATGATATCTTTAAAACTCAACAAGTTCCTTTTAGACTTGGAGGAGAACACTTTGATTGATATCATTAAAACTCAACAAGTCCTTCTTAGACTTGGAGGAGAACATTGCATTCTCTATGATTAACGTCATGCCTTTGGGCAGAGTTACAATTGCTCTTCCGGAGCCTTCAATCAATTTACTACTTCCATAGATTGTAGTAATGTTTGCCTTACACAATTACTCTTCTTTTCTTTGAGTATTGTATGTGTAGTACATGAATCAACTAGGCAAATACTTTTACAATTGGACGTTGGTCCAAGTTCGCTTTGTGAGATATCCATATTTGCTATCCCATAGTTTAACATACAAAAGAAATACACGAACATAGGAATAAACAAGTTCAATTCTTTTGTGTCACATAATATCTTCAAAATCTGCTACTAACAGTTGGCTAACAAAATCAGATATGTTATCCATAATCAATTCCTTTGCAGTTTGAAAATTTCAGCGTTTTTCATAAGACAATCGATTATTACACACACACAATCGATTGTTGGAACATAGACAATCGATTGTTAAACACACACAATCGATTATTTG
Organism: Nicotiana benthamiana; assembly: GCA_034376525.1. Classification (NCBI taxonomy): domain Eukaryota; kingdom Viridiplantae; phylum Streptophyta; class Magnoliopsida; order Solanales; family Solanaceae; genus Nicotiana; species Nicotiana benthamiana. The sequence continues at coordinate 46,753,253 of CM067326.1, forward strand.
TTATTTTTGAAAAACTTCAGATCACACTGTCTTAAGACAATCGATTGTTCGATATAGACAATCGATTGTGGATGATTTTTGAAAAATTCCGGACCTCACTGTTTCAAGACAATCGATTGTTAGACAAAGACAATCGATTGTTGGCTATTTTTGAAAAATTCCAGAACACACTGTTTCAAGACAATCGATTGTTAGCCAAAGACAATCGATTGTTGATCAATTGTTTTTCAACTTTAATGCGAAAATAGTTGATAATCGACTAGTTTTTCAGGCTAGTCGATTACCCCCACTGGAAAATAAAAGTTTTATTGATATTTGAGCATATTGAAGATATTCTAAAGAACTACTGCTAACATTGCATCATGAACTAGCTAATACGAGCTAATACTAATGACTATTAGATTATTCACTAACTAATACAAATAAGTAGAACAAAATCAAATAACTCCATCTTCTTTCATCATGGTCCCATCGCCGATTAGGTGGTCTATTTTCCCCTCGGGTTGCTCAAAGAAGTCTGCCACATCCAGGTGGGTGATGTCCTCATTGTCGTCATAGACAAAGTTTGTTTCAGGGCCTTTTCTCTTTCGAGATGCTTGATAAAGGTCAACCAAGTGTCTTGGTATACGGCAAATCTTTGACCAGTGCCCTTTTCCACCGCAACGATAACATATAGTTTCTGAACTATTTGCCTTAGGATCTTCGGGATCCCGTTTCTGCTTTCGGTGGTTATCTCTCTTTGGGGGGTGACGGACTTCTTTGGAATTTCTTCCTTGTCCACGTCCTTGGCTTTGACCCCGTTTATGACCGTGATCATGGTCCCTTTTATGTTTGGCATAATGCGAGTGCACCATATCTGCTTCAGGCAGTGGTGTAGACCCAGTTGGTCTATTTTCGTGATTTCTCATGAGCAGGTCATTATTTCGCTCAACCACTAGTAAGAGAGAAATCAGTTCAGAGTACTTCGTAAAGCCTTTCTCTCGGTACTGTTGCTGCAGTACCATATTGGAGGCATGAAACGTTGTAAACGTTTTCTCAAGCATATCGTAATCGGAGATGTTATCTCCACATAGCTTCAGTTTAGAAGTAATTCTGAACATAGCAGAATTATATTCAGAAACGGACTTAAAGTCCTGTAGCCTCAGATGGGCCCAATCATATCGTGCTTGTGGCAGAGTGACCAACTTCAGGTTGTCATATCTCTCCTTTAAGCTGTTCCACAAAATGAGTGGATCCTTGACGGTGAGATATTCAATCTTCAAACCTTCGTCAAGGTGGTGGCGCAAGAAAATCAAGGCCTTCGCACAATCTTGGGTGGATGCTTTTTCTTTATCTTTGAGGGTGTCTCCGAGACCCATAGCATCTAGGTGGATTTCAGCATCCAACACCCATGTCATATAGTTCTTGCCCGAAATTTCAAGGGCAACGAACTTTCTTTTCATAATGTCAGACATACTCGAAAATTAAATTAGGAAGAGGGAAAATACCTTGGATTTTCGAGAATGATATCTTGAGACGGTAGAGTCTCGTGCTGATAACGTGTTATAAACTAAAGCAAAAGACAAGAACAATAGAGCAAGAACAATAGCAATAGAGAGAAGAGTAGAGAGAGTTCTTCTTATTGAGTTGAGAGGGGCGAATTACAATGGTAGAGAGCACCTCTATTTATAGGGAGGAGGAAGATCTTGCTACCAATAATAGGACTCTAAAATCTCTCTAATTAAGTACATTAAAGACATTCACCTTAAATAGAAGTGTAAGAATCTTCTATTTCATAACACGCTGGAACTTTTTCCCAAAATCCTTTCCCTCCCTAAATCTTTTCTGCCCCCAAAAAATAACTATGTCAAAAAATATCCCACTAAGTTAAGTCTACCCAAATTATTCTCGTACTTCTTCTTCCCTAAAACAAGGTTCTCGTCATCTAGTTAAGCAGATTAGGGTAGATTTTATGAAAATTGTGAACACGTGATTTTTGCCTCATTAGAATTACTTCTACAGAATTCTCAGACTTAAGATTCTCCTTTTTATTATTCAATTTTAGGATTTAATTGCGCATATTAGTGTGTATTTTCATTGGTGGATGCATGACAAGTCATAATAATACAAAAAAAATTAATTAATTACATAAGCATTTAGGATTTGATTTCACATCTTTTTGTTAGAATTAATTTTAGGGTTTTGTTTTGCGAAATATAAAAAATCACAAAAAACAAGTAGTTTATTTCGGCATTATTTAATTTGTAGCTCCAAAATTGTTAATTTTCATATTTGTTTAGTTTAGGTGATTATTAGTCTAATCTTGTTGAATTTAGTATTTAGTTACATAAGATTTATAAAGATAAATTAGGAAGTTTTAAAAATGAAAATGAAAAAAGAAGAAGGAATTAAAAGCCTCTAGATTAGGCTGCCCACAATTGGGCCAAATCTGAGTGGCCCAAATACCCTACCTATCGAAAAGGACCCAAAAACCGGCCAACCCCGTCTCTAACCCAAGCTGCTATGAAAGACGCCCCCATAACGACGTCGTTTTAGGGCCATCAATCTCAGCCGTTCATCAACAATGATCCAATGGCCTGTGTTCAATGAAATCATTACATATAAAGGTCTAATCAGACCAAACCCTAGAGACAAACACCCTCTTCCTTGTACCCTACGTCTCCGTCGATACACCGCCTTATTGCCACTGGCCGAAAATCATCTCTGCCGGCGGCAGAGCTCTGATTCTCCCCAAATATACACCCCTGACTCACCGTGCCCTCCTCTTTCCGATGCCCTAAGAATCAAATCTCAACTGTATGCCAATCTCTTCGAATATTGAAAACTTTGGGCAGCGCTTCCGCCGCCCACGGCGACGCCACCGCCGGAACCTTTCCAAAGTAACACCATATGTCCTTTACCCCATCCCCATAATGGATCCATGTTCAAATTCCTCCAGACCCCTACCCATTGCTTCGACTATTAGATCAAAGCATTGACCAAATACCTAACCTCCCCGGAACCCCCTGAAACTAATACCAGGTGACCTCTTCACCTTCCCTTCCACAAATCCACAACCGACGGCCTTCGAATACAACTGAATCTGGCCAAAAATCAAATCAAAATAGTCTGAAACCAAAACCCCATCCCAAGTTAACTAACACTGCACCAGATACCCCCCTCTCTCTCAAATGATGGCACAAAGTTCCCAAAAGGCCAAAGACCTTCCCAGAAATGGTCGAAAACCACGAGACGTGAAAGGCCCAAGATTTTTAGTGTTGTAGTGTTAATCGAAATTCCATGTTTTCCTTTTTATTGATTTTAATTTTCATTTGTTTTCGATTGTGTGAGCACATGAATATTCTATTTGCTCGTCTGTGAAAATATTCTGATTAGTTGCTTTGTTTCCATCCAGAATCATGTGTCGTTTTGTTTTAAGTTTTGATAACTTGTTCTGAATGGTTCCCATACAATTTGTAGTCATAGATGTTCCTTGATTAATTTGAATTTTTATATTAAGCTTAAATTGTTCATCTTCCCTGGTTTAACTTTCCATTTTTTGTTTCAATTCGATCAACGTTCAGTTGTGATAAACTTTATTTCTGAAGTTTGTGCTGGTTAGTTTTATCTTTGCTTCTGAGTAATTCAGTCTCATATTTTGGTACTTATCTAAATCCGCCTGTATATATGTGTTTCATTGACATGTTATTTATCAATTTTGACCATATTTTGTTTTCCTTTAATAGTATAGTGTAGTCTTCAATTTGATATTTATTCATGCTCAACTTTCTTAAAACCTTGACCCAAATGAGACCATGGTTAATGGCCTTGAGTAATTGACCATGGTTAACTCCTGACCAAATGGATAGCCACCAGGGTAGAAAACATGTAGGCTAGTAATTAAGAAGGGAAGACAGGGGTAACAGGGGTATTTGGGCATAAGAATCTTGTAACAAATCCCTGAAACCTTCTAGTTGGAGTTTCGAAATGCAATTTCTGTTAATTTCTTCTCAAACTTGAGGCAAAAGTTAAAAAACAAGGGATCAATTAAGCAAATCTAGAAAATGGGGAAGGGACTAATAAGAAAACAAGAAGAAAAATGTTTCCCTAAGGCCTTGGCTATAAAAGGGTATCTTTATTATTTTAGAAGGGAGATTTTTTAAGGGGGGAGTTCGAGAACACCATCAGAGAAATACGCTGAATTCCCAAGCTTTTCGGGCCAAAAACCTCTTATAATTTCCAAAAAATAATCAGAATTACATCCTTTGTAAGGTGAAGATGACCTGAGGCATATATATTTAGGGTGTTAGAATTCTCAGAATCTACTTTGGGTACTGGTACCAGACTGGTTTGTTTTGTTCGAGCTATAGAATTGGAATTTGTGTTGTTGTTGATCTTTCAAAGCCTTCCCGAGTTTCCTGATACTACTCCTGGGTCTTAATTGATTGATCTGTTGCTCTTTGTTGCTTCTCACTTACCTTACTCATAGGTGTTTCCTCATTACTCTAATTCCAGGTACCTTCTCTCACTCAGGAAAATCTGAAAATGCACAGCTGTATATATGCATAGTCACATTTGATAATGAAGACATTTATATTTTTTATGCTAATGTTATAGTGTATATGTTACTAGTTTATTAGTATTTAGGATATTCATCTTATCTTGGTGCTGTAATATGTATGAACATTTAAACTATGCTGGACTGTTATTTGGACTGTTAGCTTTAATTTGATTAAATTTCAGTAGGTTAAAAATATGGTAGTCAATAGCTTGCCTGATTTTCATGTTTAATTCAGTAATAGGGAGTCACCATATGTACATGTATCCTGATTGATAAGTCCATCAGTTTTAGATGTTGAATTCGAAACCTGAGTTGTAGCATATTGATTTACTAGTACGAAAAATCACTACTGGGATTTCTTTCTGTCAAATGTCTTTAATATGTTAAAATGATCACCTATAAGTAATATCAACAGTTGTGGTGTAGTGATTTGGGAAATGCCATTCTTTCCTTGTGAATAATTTGTAGTACCAAATTTCTGGGCGCAATCGAAGGCCCAGATTATTGTAAATTATGAAGTATGAGAAAATATACTTCCAGGCAGTCTACTTTTGTTGATAAAAGCCCAATTGCAGAAATCTGTTATACAAATGCTGAAAATATGCATACTGATTGTTTCATTTGGATGAACCATTAACATATGAATTAGGACTTCTCTTTTAGTTAGAGACACGAGTAATAGAGAATCATAGTCCCTTCAGGTTGCCTTCCTAAAATAAACTGAGTGAGCCACGCTAACAAAATCACACGCTGCGTTGGCCCTCTAATTGTAATAAAATGCTTAGAACTCCGGGAGATGCCGATTAGTGAATTCCACAGTTTTTCCCACGAAGCTTAAAACACGTAGTTGCTAAATGCGCGTTATCTTAATAATGTATCTTCCTAAATTCAGGTGCGCATTTATGTGACCCAAATCCAAGTCTCAACGATGTTAAAATGTGTCGAGAACCCAGGTGCATTTATGTGACGTGGTTCAAGACGTGTTGTATAACGTTGCAAATATTCCTAAAAAATGAATAAAGCGGTTAATAATTTTAAAACTGCACTGTAGGATAAACATGTATAAAAATCAGGAAAAATGTCATTTATAATAGTTTAAGAGACCGTGCTACAACCACAGAATCCGAGGGTGCCTAACACCTTCCCTCGGATTAACAGAAATCCTTACTCAAGAATTTCTGGTTCGCAGACTCCAATTGGGCAGTCGAAATCTTAAATAAATCGGTGACTTGGGACACCAAAAGCCAAACCTATCCAAGTGACGACTCTAAATAAATAAATGATCCAATTTCGAATAATGTCACTCTAGTTGGAAAAACTCCATTCTACTGTTATTGTTCGGGGTAGCCGTGTAAAAAGGAGGTGTGACAAAAATTGCTGATGGAGGTGCTTCATTTCTTTTAATTGCACTTCTCAAAAGTCAAAAGCATCCTTATTTAGGTTTCAACTGTGAAGTTCGTTTGCTTAGAGTTATAGCTGCTAAAATCTGTAAGTTTTCTATGAAATTTTTGCTTTCCGTTCAATAACTTCTTTCCATTCATTATTAATGAAACTTCTGACCAATAACATTGGCCAAACTTTGTAGTCTTGTACTTACTTCTCTATAAATATGGTTATTGCATCTGGTGCCCAGATTAGTTATGAAAAGTTTATGTCATTTATCTTTAAAACTTTTATCTATGTATAACAAACAGATAGGTCATGAAAACGAGTATGTGGCAGCAAATAATCCTTGACCTTTGAAATATCTTTTACAATTTGTTCAACTTTTACTAAATTTATCCACCTGATATACCTAGTATTTAAACTGTTATGGATATACTAGATATGCCCTAGATCCAATCATATTTGATAACTTGAACATATTTTTGTGAATGTCATTTGATATAAAATATATGGCATTTGATATTCTTTTATCATTATTATTAATTATTTGACTAATTTGATAAGGTCCTTGATTAAATTTTGAGATTTGTCATCGTGATAGAGATCATGATAATGAGAGCAAAGTCTGTTACAATTTAATCTAAATTTGTTCTTGACCGTAGGATTATTGATTTGGGCATTAGTAATCCGGCTAGATCAATATTTATGTGATCGTCTTTATCGGATAAAGATTAGTTGATCTCATTAACTAAATTACATAGATAGATGATGCATATAGAGATATGATCATTGAATCGACTCGTTGGATAATTCCTAATGGTTAGAATTACCAAAAATTATCAATAGGATACTTTCTTGAAGAATGTGATGTAACTATTTCCTTTGACTTGAGATCGTCATAGTAATTGATAAGTTATTTATTGTGCTTTGATACTAGACACCTATGGCCCTAGGGCGATAGTTGAAAGGATATTGGGTACGATTAAATACTTGTAGAATTAGTGATTGATCAAGACAGAATCTGTCAACTCTTGGTAATGAGTTTAAGCTCCATGTTGTCATGAATTATAAACGACCAAACTAAGACCATGGCAAGGCAATTGAGTGAAAGAAGAAATGAGTTTCTTAGGTCATTCAATGGTCGATTATATTTGACGTGAACATATAGTTGATCACCTATTAGGATTTGACAGTTGAACCATATCCTAGGGTGATCCAAAGCTATAAGGACAGAAGGAATTACTATATTATTCTTCTACTGGTTCTTGAGAGTAAATTGTATACTTCATGCTATCCGGTCGTTAAGGAGTACTGCTAGACGCCACCCTTGATTAGTATATTGATATGATAAATTTACTAGTTTAGTATTAAACCTATGGGGTCGCACACAAACGAGTGTTCTGATCTTTGCTAAAGGATTAATTAACTTATTAATTGATAATTAAATTAATGAATTTAATTAGTCAAATAAATTTAGTTATTAGTCCAAATGAAATATTATTATATTCTTTGCTAGCACAAAGATTATAATTAATATTGTTGAATAAATTGAAGTTTCTATTTGGAATAGAAATTAAATAATATCTCTTTGTTAAAATATATGTAATATATATAATTAATATTATGAACAAATTGAAGTTTTCTATTTGGAATAGAAAATTAAATTATATCTCTTGAAAATATATATGTGATATATATTTAATACAATTAATTAATTATTATTTATATATTTTACATAAATATTAATGATGACTAATTAGACCAATTTAGAATTGGACTCTTTTAGTCCGGAACGTATCTTCATTGCCTTTTTGGTAATGAATTTGATTCAAAGAAAGAAAATTTCGGTACTTCTCAAAAGAAGGAAATTTTGGATTTTTTGGTACAAAATTCCATAAGTTTGATTTTGGAATAAACTTTTACCCTAGGAAAATTATTACCTCAACCAAATAGGAAAAGGGTTTATAGGTGATATTATATAAAGGGTGATGGAGAAAATTTGTATGGTTCTTTTCTTTTTTTATTATTATTCTTGAGAAGAAAACCTAGTTTGTGAAAGTGAAAGTGCAATACAAAGCCAAGAGAGAAAATACAATTACAAGAAAAGTGTTTCTTGTTATTCTAATTTTAGTTGAGATTTTTGAGAAAAATTTCAACACAATATTATTCGTTCAATTTGTTCTCGGGTTTCATTGATCAAAGAGTTGAAGCAAGGATCGGCCTCGGTGTGGATACGCATAGAGTCTTCGCACTATCGAAGAATTTCGGAAAAGAAACTCTCTTCACCAGGTACGTCTTAGATCCTATCTTTGACACGTAAATAAATTTTAAACATGAAAAATCTACCTAGGATTGTTATTGTCTTCCGCTGCGTGTTACGAACACCCTATACGCAATCCTTCAGTGGTATCAGAGCCGTGGTTTATTGTGTCTAAAATTTATTTATAAAATATTTTAATATTATATTTGAAGAGTTCAAACCATAATAGATGTGCCTTGTGCAATAGTTAAATCGTTTGAATGTTGATATTATTTTATTGTGGATAAAATATGCATTCATATAACTATTGAGATCGTTCATAACTTTAATTTGAAATTTTGTATTAGATACAATGGGAATCTATAATAGGTTACATGATTCTATTGTTATTTTAATTGTTATTAGTTCATGAGATGTTAATTAATAATAATATTCTAGCATGAATTCTTTTTATGTGATATATAAGATAAATATGTTAGAGGATGTTGAATTTTATTTTATGCCATGTGCTTGCTCATTACATTATTTTGAATTATTTACTACATGTGATGTAAATTAATTTAGGGCTAAGCATGTAGACAATTGAACTAAATTCACATACTATAAAATATTCGATCTTCGTGTTATTAAAAATAGTTTTTGTGACAATTCCCTCTTATTAAAAATTTAGTTGTTAAATAATAAAATATAAGATATTTTATTATAAAGATATCCATCAAGGTAATTAATTTTACTTACTTCTTATTTATATGGAGTGGCGTGACTACCAGGAGACATATAGTTCGAAAATATGTTAAAATTATTATTGCATTAGATGTATGGATTGAAAGAATTATTCAATTTTACACTAAACGTCTGGAATACCCGGGGGAGTATAAAATTTAATAAGTTCTTTGCTATCATGATGGTTGAACTCAACTATGCCAATAGGATCGACCTGACTTACCAGGGGACAATTTGACATAGAGCCATTTAAGGAAATTGTATGGGGATACAATTGGTAAGAGTACCTACCTTTAAAATATAAGTGAGAAACGACTTAATTACCTAGGGACTCATACGTATTGTTAAAGGATTCCTTTACTTCACTAAAAGAAATAAAGATTTCGCAAACTATAATGAGGGTAAATAGTATAAAATAATTAGTGGAAATATCATTTAGATAAAAGTCCATGTCTTTATGATATATGCAAATATGTTCTTATATTATTGCCTTTTCTTTCCTATATTTTAGATTTCTCAATATGTCTGCTATATCACTGCGTGGAATACTTGAGACCAACAAGTTGGTAGGACCAAACTTTGATGATTGGTACAGAAATTTGAGAATTGTTCTCATGCATAAAAAACTTATTGATGTGATCGATAAGCCCGCCAAGGAAGTACCAGATGTAAATGATGATGATGCTACCAAGATTTATCAGAAATACTTGTAAGAATGTCTTACTACCAAATGCATCATTCTCGCTTCTATGAATTCTGATCTGCATAGGAAACATCAGGATATGGATCCAACTGCAATTATTGAACATCTTAAGAAGATGTTTGGTACACAAAGCAGGACAGCTAGCTACCAACTATCTAAGGCTTTATTTGGATCCAAATTGACTGGAAACTCACCAGTTGGACCCTATGTCAATCATATGATTGATCTTATTGAAGAACTTGAGAAGTTGGGGTGAAACTGGGTAAAGAGCTTTCTCAAGATTTGATCTTGCAGTCACTACCAGAATCCTTTTCACAATTTGTTATTAATTTTAATATGAATAAAATGGATTGTGATCTTCACGAGATGCTTAACATGTTGATTGATTATGAGAATCAAATAGCATCTGAGAATAAGAAATGAACTATCATGTTGGTTGGAAACTCTTCTAAGAAGAAGGGTAAGGGTAAAAGTAAACCCAAGAAAAAGCTCACTGCGCCCAAGGGTAGTGTGACCAAACCCAAAGGCAAAGAAGGCAAAGCAGACCAATCTGATGCTGTATGTTTCCATTGCAAGAAAATAGGACATTGGAAGAGAAATTGCAAAGAGTATCTTGAAACTTTAAAGGACAAGAAACAAGGTAAGACTTTAATGAAAAATGTTTTCAAGGTTTCTTTAACTACTACTAATTCTTCATTGTGGGTATTAGATACTGGCAGTGGTTATAACATCTGCAATATGTTGCAGGGGTTCCAGATAAGTAGAAAGTTGAAGAAAGGAGAAATTAATCTACAAGTTAGAAATGGTGCAAAAGTTGCGGCCGTAGCTGTAGGATCAATTTCTTTATTAATGCCTACGGGCAAAGTACTTATGTTGGATGATTGTTATTACGTTCCTAAATTTGTTTCGAACATAATTTCAGCTTCAATGTTAGACAAACGTGGTTTTCGCATTAATATAGGCAATGGTATTTGCTCTATTTATTATAGTGATAATTTATATGTGAATGGCTATCTCCAACATGATGTCTATGTCTTACCTAGTGTGAATGCTAATTCGATTATGCATGTTTCAAGTCTTAAGAGGAAAAGAGATGATCATGTAAATCAAACATACCTTTTGCATTGTAGGCTTGGTCATATTGGAGAGAAAAAAATTAACAAGTAGTACAAGGAAGGGTACCTTGACAGGTATGATTTTGAATCATATCCAACTTGTGAATCTTGTCTCAAAGGAAAAATGACCAAATCTCCATTTACTGGAAGTGGAGAAAGAGCTTCTGAATTATGGGACTAATTCATACAGATATTTATGGGCCCATGAAAATTCAGGCTAGAGGTGTATATTCTTACTTCATCACCTTCACTGATGATATGTCAAGATATGGATTTGCATATCTTATGAAACACAAGTCTAAACCTTTTGAAATGTTCAAAAGATTCCGTAGTGAAGTTGAGAAGCAGACTTGTAAAAGTATCAAAATACTAAGGTATTCTCTCACAGTGGACACCTCCAGGAACACCACAACACAATGGTGTGTCTGAAAGGAGAAATAGAACCTTATTAGATATGGTGAGATCTATGATGGGGTTCACTGATCTTCCTATAAATTTATGGGGATATGCTTTGGAAGCAGCAACATACTTACATAATAAAGTTCCCACTAAGTCAGTCTCTACAACACCATATGAGATATGGAAAGGATGTAAGCCTAACCTTAAACATATTAAAGTTTGGGGTTGTCCAGCTTATGTTAAGAGACTACAGTCTGATAAACTTGACTCAAGATCCTACAAGTGTAGGTTCATTGGGTATCCCAAGGAAACAAGGGGATATTATTTCTATCACCCTTCTGACCATAAAGTGTTTGTGGCTAGAGGAGCAACCTTTTTGGAAAGGGAATTCCTTTTGGAAGGAAATTATAATGGAGAGATAGAACTTGATGAAGATCAAGAAACTAATGAATCAACACAATATGAAGATCATGAGACCCAAGTTGAAGAACCTTTATTGGATGTTTTGAAGTTGCCAAGGAAATTGCCATCTTTTACGGTTGAATTTCAAGAACTAAATGAAGTTCAAGAACAGGTTAATGAACCAGTTCCAAACCAAATTGAGCAATGACGAAATCCAACACAAGGTGAACAGGTTGTACAAGCACCTCTTAGAAGGTCTACACGAGAACGTCATGTACCAACTAGATTAAATTTATCAGTACAAGATGATTTATCAAATGAGGTTGATCATAATGATGATGACCCTAAGACCTATGAAGAGGCTATGCAAAGTTCTGATTATGAGAAGTGGCAAAAGGCCATGGAATCCGAAATGGAATCCATGAAGGAAAATAAAGTATGGACTTTAGTGGAACCTTCAAAGGATATAAAACCTATAGGTTGTAAATGGGTTTTTAAGAAAAAGATTGGAGCAGATGGAAAGGTGGAGACCTACAAAGCACGTCTTGTTGCCAAGGGATATCGTCAGAAAGAAGGAGTTGACTATGACGAGACTTTCTCTCCCGTGGCAATGCTCAAATCTATTCGGATTTTGCTTGCTATAGCAGCATACTATGATTATGAAATATGGCAAATGGATGTAAAAACGGCTTTCCTTAATGGTGAGCTAGAAGAGGATGCGTACATGACACAACGTGAAGGTTTTATATCTTCGTCTGATCATAATAAAATTTGTAAGCTACAAACATCTATTTATGGATTAAAGCAAGCTTCTCGAAGTTTGAATATTCGATTTAACAAAACAATTGAAAAGTTCAATTTTGTTAGATGCGAAGAAAAACCTTGTGTGTACAAAAAGGCTAGTGGGAGCACAATTATATTTTTAGTGTTGTATGTTGATGATATATTTCTCATAGGGAATGACGTACCGGCATTGCAAAATACCAAGATTTGGCTATCTGAACAGTTTTCCATGAAAGACTTGAGAGAAGCAGCCTATATATTAGGAATGAAGATCTGTAGAGATAGATCTAGGAAGCTTCTTGGACTTTCCCAGTCTTTGTACATTGATACCATCTTAAAGAGGTATAACATGGATAATTCCAAAAGAGGCTATCTACGGATAGGCACTGGAATTTCTCTCAGTAGGGAGGATTGTCCTAAAACACCTGAAGAGAGAGAACGCATGAGTAGGATCCCATACGCTAGTGCAGTGGGAGCTATCATGTACACCATGACATGTACACGTCCTGATGTGGCTTATGCACTTGGAGTGACTAGCCGATATCGGGCAAGTCCTGGTGAGGAACATTGGAAGGTGGTGAAGACCATTCTTAAGTACTTAAGAAGGACTAAAGACCAATTCCTCATCTATGGGGATTCTGAGTTGAAATTTGAAGGTTATACTAATGCAAGTTTCTCTTCAGATAGGGATGATAGCAAATCTATTTCTGGTTATGTATTCACCTTAAATTTGTGGTGCAGTGAGTTGGAAAAGTTCCAAACAAGCTACAGTAGCTGATTCAGTGACTGAAGCAGAATATATAGCAGCTAGTAAAGCTGCTAAGGAAGCTGTATGGATGAAAAAGTTCTTAACTGAACTTGGTGTGGTTCCATCAATAGAAGGTGCGATTCCATTGTTGTGTGACAATACTGGAGCCATTGCTCAAGCAAAAGAACCAAGATCACACCAAAAGTCCAAACACGTTCTGCGAAGGTATCACTTGATAAGAGAGATCATTGAACGTGGCGACGTCGAGATTCAAAAGGTTGATGGAAAAGAAAATGTTGTAGACCCATTCACTAAAGCTCTTGGCGCAAAGGAGTTTGACAAGCACAAGTGGAAATTGGGGATGAAGTACAAGAGCGATTGGCTCTAGCGCAAGTGGGAGATTGTTAGGGATATAGTAGATATGCCCTAGATCCAATATCATATTTGATAACTTGAACATATTTTTGTGAATGTCATTTTATATAAAATATATGACATTTGATATTCTTTTATCATTATTATTAATTATTTGATTAATTTGATAAGGTCCTTGATTAAATTTTGAGATTTGTCATTGTGATAGAGATCATGATAATGAGAGCAAAGTCTTTTACAATTTAATCTAAATTTGTTCTTGATCGTAGGATTATTGATTTGGACATTAGTAATCCGGTTAGATCAATTCTTATGTGATCGTCTTTATCAGATAAAGATTAGTTGATCTCATTAACTAAATCACATAGATAGATGATGCATATAGAGATATGATCATTGAACTGACTCGTTGGATAATTCCTAATGGTTAGAATTACCATAAACTGTCAATAGGATGTTTTCTTGAAGAATGTGATGTAACTATATCCTTTGACTTGAGATCGTCATAGTAATTGATAAGTTATTTATTATGCTTTGATACTAGACACCTATGGCCCTAGGGCGATAGTTGAAACGATATTGGGTACGATTAAATACTTGTAGAATTAGTGATTGATCAAGACAGAATCTGTCAACTCTTGGTAATGAGTTTAAGCTCCATGTTGTCATGAATTATAAACGACCGAACTAAGACCTTGTCCAGGGCAATTGAATGAAAGAAGAAATGAGTTTCTTAGGTCATTCAATGGTCGATTATATTTGACGTGAACTCGTAGTTGATCGCCTATTAGGATTTGACAGTTGAACCATATCCTAGGGTGATCCAGAGCTATAAAGACAGAAGGATAACTATATTATTCTTCTACTGGTTCTTGAGAGTAAATTGTATACTTCATGCTATCCGGTCGTTAAGGAGTGTTGCTAGATGCCACCCTTGATTAGTATATTGATATGATCAATTTACTACCGGTTTAGTATTGACCCTATGGGGTCGCACACTAACGAGTGTTCTGATCTTTGCTAAAGGATTAATTAACTTATTATTTGATAATTAAATTAAAGAATTTAATTAGTCAAATAAATTTAGTTATTAGTCCAAATAAAATATTATTATATTCTTTGCTAGCACAAAGATTATAATTAATATTGTGAATAAATTGAAGTTTCTATTTGGAATAGAAATTAAATAATATCTCTTGGTTGAAATATATGTGATATATATAATTAATATTATGAACAAATTGAATTTTTCTATTTGGAATAGAAAATTAAATTATATCTCTTGAAAATATATATGTGATATATATTTAATACAATTAATTAATAATTGTTTATACATTTTACATAAATATTAATGATGACTAATTAGACCAATTTAGATTGGACTCTTTTAGTCCAGAACGTATCTTCATTGCCTTTTTGGTAATGAATTTGATTCAAAGAAAGAAAAATTTTGGTACTTCTCAAAAGAAGGCAATTTTGAATTTTTTTGGTACAAAATTCCATAAGTTTATTTTTGGATAAACTTTTACCCTAGGAAAATTATTATCTCAACTAAATAGGAAAAGGGTTTGTAGGTGATACTATATAAAGGGTGATGGAGAAAATTTGTATGGTTCTTTTTCATTTTTTTATTATTATTCTTGAGAAGAAAACCTACTTTTTGAAAGTGAGAGTGCAATACAAAGCCAAGAGAGAAAATACAATTACAAGAAAAGTGTTTCTTGTTATTCTAATTTGAGTTGAGATTTTTGAGAAAAATTTCAACACAATATTATTCGTTCAATTTGTTCGCGGGTTTCATTGATCAAAGAGTTGATAGCAAGGATCGGTCTCGGTGTGGATACGCATAGAGTCTTCGCACTATCGAAGAATTTCGGAAAAGAAACTCTCTTCACCAGGTACGTCTTAGATCCTATCTTTGACACGTAAATAAATTTTAAACATGAAAAATCTACCTATGATTGTTATTGTCTTCCGCTGCGTGTTACGAACACCCTATACGCAATCCTTCATAAACTTCAACATAGAGTACTAGCATAGTCTAGTTTCTGGATTATCCGGTATATCCATGTTGTGATGATACTTGTGAAGTTAAAAAATTGCCCAAAAAAGAAAAGAGAGAAAAATAAAGAAATTATCATGGGACAGGAATCAGGGGCATAAATGAATTGTGAAAGTCAATAAATGAGATCAATTATGAGAGCTCTAGTGCTACTGTTGTACTTTAAAATGAATAAAAGTGTTCTTAAAATGTGATTTAAAATTGATAATAGACCCTTGTGGTCCGCCCTTTTCCGCTCATAGCGAGAGCTTAGTGAACCGGACTTCTCTATTTTTATGCTTGACAAATTGAGATTCTCTTATACTATAATCAACCGAGTTTTCTAATTAAATCTCCTCGGTTATCAGTGGCCCTGGTGCATGTGTAATGCTTCTAAATGTGTGGAATATTAACTTCATTTTGTCTTGGTTGTTCAGGTCATTATCATCGTTTCTTTTCTCAGTACATGCTTATTTGTTATTTTTTGGCCACAGATGAAGTCAACAATAATTGAATTGTCCAATTGGCAGCAACAGTTATCTAGCTTCTGATCGGTAAGCCCTTTCTTACTTGCAAGACCATAGCTCGTTGGCTTGTCGCCTTCATTCTATTTGGCCCTTCCGACTCTACAATCAAAGCTTTATAGTTGTCATGTTTCTAGTATATTAACTCCCAATTGAAACTCTTAATATGGTAATGCAGAATTACATTAAATATAATTATAAATGTGTATTTGATGTCTCTGTTATGCTCGTCCGTTTGTAGATTGATGCAGCTTTGCATACTTATTGCAGATTTTTAAATCATGAAGCTGATTTTGATTGTTGATGAGTTAATGACTTATTTCCATTTATGACCTTAAGAAAACTGAATGAGATTGTCCATGGGACCAAAAGTGGTTTGGCATATAAAGTTTGCCTTTCAGTAGTAGTTATAAAGATGTACTAAATCTTTAAAGAAAACTGAAATCATTGATGTCAAGTTCGACTACTGCTCCCACAACCTATCCCCTTACTGAAAATGTATCTTTAATATTGATGTGCGGAATACTGTGCAAAAAGCAGAAAATTTTGCAGTGTTTCTGCGACTCTGCACAATTTTTCAGCATTTTCAGCATTTTTGCACAGTGTTTCGGTATTTCTGCATAGCATTCTGCACATCATTTTGGCAATTTCTGCATTTCTGCACAGATTTTTCTATGTTTTCTGCATTTCTGCAAATTATTTTTGAATTTTTGCACAGTGTTTTGCATTTTCGCAAAGAGTTTCAGCAATTTCTACATTTCTGCATAGCATTTCAACATTTTCTGCACAGTATTTCTGCATTTCTGTGCTGCATTTCTTGAATTTCTGCATTTTTGCACAGCAGTTCTTATTTCTTCAGCGTTTTAACATTTCTTCATAATGTTTCTTCAGTGTTTTTATGTTTATTTCTGCGTTTTTTGCATTTTGGCACAGTAGTGGGTTGTTGTTGTTAATTTTTATTTGCTAAGTTTAAAATGTTCTTGTCAATTAATTTTTTCTAAGTTGTCATCTTGGTTCTTTGATCAATGTTCAGTGATACTTTATTTCTGCAATTTCATCATCTTCAAGAAGAGAAACACAATAGCAAATTTTATTTAAGAGCGTAAAACAGAGAAATACAATTTACAAGGTAAGTTAAGTAATCTGATATGTTTCTATCCAACCATATGGTTTTTCTGCTAATATTATCTTGAATATTTCAATAGGGCGGATTTATGTTTTCATGTGTAGATAACTTGATAATTTTTATATGTATGGCTTTTGATAATTTTAAATTCTCTGCTAGATTACTTGTGGTGAACTTGAAGTTGGGTTTGGCCTAAGATAAGTGTCATGACTAAGTAAGAAATTCTTATTCTCTTTATTTTTTTATAATGCTATTAGCCTATTACTATAAAAGAATCGATTTAAAAAGTTACTCGTTATTTTCGGGGTATATTTTTGTTAAGTACATTTAATACTTAAATAAATCTATATTTTGAAATCTAATATCACCATTGATTTTACGTTTTCAAATTATCCTTCCAAGGCTAGGATGGATTTACCAAGGTATAGCAAAAAGTATGTTGATGGTGTTCAACGTTTTTTGGACTTTGCTTATTCTGATGGAGATCCTCAGGGCGAAGAAATTGAATGTATGTTTGCAAAGTGTCGTAATATCCCTTGGTGTCGAAGGAATGTAGTATTTAATATGCTACGGTTTTGTTAATGGTTATACAAGATGGATTAATCATGGGGAATGCGAAATCCCAGTGGATATTGATGACATGGATAAAGATAATTTTGTATGATGACATTGATGGGTTGTTGAATGATTAATTTAGAGATGTTGCACAAGGAGTTAATGAATGCCAAAATGAAGATGCCAAAAAATTCTATAACTTAGTTGATGAGACGAGCCAAGAATTATATCCTGGTTATAAAGAATTCTCTAAATTATCATTCACGATCTGTCTATATTTATTGAAGTGTCTACATGGATGGAGCAATGAGTCCTTTACTTCCCTCTTAGAGTTATTGAAAGATGTGATGCCCGAATTAAACATTTCTTTATCCTGCAACAATGCTAAGTCTTTTGTAAAGAATCTAGGTCTAGATTATAAGAAAATTGATGCATGTCCCAATGACTGCATGCTATTTTGTAACAATCATAAAAGTGATGAATATTTCCATGTTTGTGGAGCTTTTTGATATATTGAATATCCTGAAGTAAATAGCGATCTTGAGCCTTCCAAAAAAGCTCATGGTGTTGCTGCTAAAACTTTGAGACACTTTTCGTTAATTCCTAGACTCAAACAGCTATTTATGTGCTTAAAGACGGCATATACATTGAGGTGGCATGACAAGGAGCGGTCTAAAGATGGAAAGTTAAGGCATCCTGCCGACGACCAAGCATGGAAAGACTTTGATAGCCTTCATCCAGATTTTGCAAAAGATTCTCGCAATTTGAGACTTGGCTTCGCAAATTATGGATTCAATCCATTTCGGACCACGAGCATTTCTCATAGCACATCGCCAGTTGTCGTAATGGTTTATAATTTACCTCCTTGGATGTGCATGAAACAAGAATATTTCTTGCTTTCGTTGCTTATATCTGGGTTGCAATATCCTGGAAATGATATTGACATTTATTTGCAATCATTAATAGAAGAGTTGAAGGTATTGTGGGAGTTAGGAGTTGACACATATGATTCTTCAAGAAATCAAACCTTTCAAATGTGAGCAGCTCTTATGTGGACAATTAGTGACTTTCCTGGATATGCTATGTTATCTGGGTGGAGTACAAAATGAAAGATGGCTTGTCCTTGTTGTAATTATGGCACTAATTCTTGTTATCTAAAGCATAGTAAAAAAAATGTGTTACGTAGATCATTGTGTTTTTCCGCTCATGGATCATCCCTGGAGATCCAACAAAAGGTCATTCAATGAAAAAATAGAATTTAGGCCTCCTCCAGAAATGTTAAAGGGAACATATGTGTTCAATATGTTACAAAATGTTGAAAATGTATTTGGGAAGACGCAAAAGAAATCGAATTTCGGCCCATGAAAAAAGGACGTTTTTTTTAATTACCTTATTGGAAACATAACTTGCTTTGCCACAACCTTGATGCAATGCATATTGAGAAAAACATAGTTGACAGCATAATTGGAACACTTCAGGAAATTTCAGGCAAGATGAAGGATCATGAAAGTACTCGATATGACCTCAAAGTGATGGGAATTAGGAAGAACCTTCAACCAAAATATATAAAGGATGTCAAGAAAATAAAGCTTGCACAAGCATGCTTCTTTATGACTAAGGGCAAAAGATCCACATTTTGTGGCATTTTAAGGAATGCAAAGCTACCCAATGAAAGTTCTTCCACCATTTCTCGATGTGTACATCCAGCTGAAAGAAAAATATCTAATTATGACCTATGATGCACATTTCATATTACATTATTTGTTGCCAATTCCAATAAAAGCATACTTCCTGATCATGTAGCTATTTCGTTGATTCGTCTAAGTTTCTTTTTTCGCTGTTTATGTCAAAAAGTTATCACATTGGAAGAACTAGATTGTTTGGAAGCAGAGATTAGAGAAACAAAGAATCAACTTGAGCGGATTTTCCTCGTTTTATTATATAATGGTTCATTTGCCGAACCAGGTAAGATTAGGCGGACCAGTTTAATATAGATGGATGTATCCTTGAAATATTTATATGTAGGTAAAGTCGTATTTTCGCAACAAAAATCAACCAGTAGGATCAATTGCTGAGGCATACTTGGTTGAAGAGTGTCTAAATTTATGCACGAGATACTTACAAGGGGGTATATATACCATATTTAATAGAAGGCCGCGAAACAATGATGATTGCGGTTCAACATATGAGCAAACCTGTAGTTTGTTCCCTAACTAAGGTTGTCCTTTAGGATGACAAAAAGGTGACCCAGATGATATAGATGACGAGTCACTAAGTCAAGCACATAGATACATATTGAACAATTGTGATGAAATTCAAGAATATGTTAAGTAATTTAACTCATTTGTAGTATTTTCTTTTATATGAATAATTTATATATATATATATATATATATATATATATATATATATATATATATATATATTATTTTTCTAACAAATAACAATACTTATTGTGTAGAGAGTATGAGCTTGAAGTTAATAGTCATGAGTAAAGAACTAAATGGAGCAAGGCCAAGAGTCATAGTCAAAAATTTTCCCATTGGTTCTAAAGTCGTATTATGCATGTGGATGTGCTATAAAACAATTGTCTAGAGGACCAAATTCAATTGCTAAGAGATATTCTAGGTATCTTATTAATAGATATAGATTCCATACGAGACAGCGTAATGCAATACGTACAACACAAAATAATAGTGTTACATTAATTGCACTCACTACAATTTTTGCAAGCTCCAAAGATAAAAATCCGGTTGATGCACATGTGACTTATTATGGTAGAATAATTGATATCGTTGAGTTATATTATTTTGGATATTTTATGGTTGTGTTGTTTAAGTGTGACTGGTATGAGGCTGAAGATGATACATATAGTCTTACTTATGTCTACTTCAATAAGAAATGTTACCCAGAAGAGCCCTTCATGCTAGCATCACAAGCATACCAATGCTTCTATGTACAAGATCCATATGATCAAGACAAACATTACGTTATGAATACTGTACTGAGAAACTTATTAACATAAGTGACCAATTTGAATCTGCTGTTCCCTACTGTTATGAAAATGAGCCATATGAACATACGATGAGCTCATCTATACTGAATTATGATGGAAAAGTTGTCTTAATAATGAGTGACGTACCTGCAACCATTATTGATGTGCCTCCAAATAGATTTTGGGCTCAAGAAGCTGAAACTCATGTTTTAGATGTCAAATTGATGACATTTGTTTGTCGATGCTTTATTGTCTATTTCATCTAGTTCTATTATTCATTTTTTTGCGTCTTATGTTCTCTTCTCGATTTATTTTATATTTTCTAAGATTCCTTTTCGAACATAATTGGTCGGTTGCTTTGGACCCTCTACTCTAAAATCTAAAGTTTTTAATCTAATTTGGTTTCTTGAGTAATTTGGTTATTAATATTGTGCCTCAAGTTATTGTAAAAAGTATGTTTCTTCTTTTATTATTACCAGGTGGTTCACTTACAATTGAGAAAGATTGTGGCGTAGCAGAAATTGAGGAAGCATACAGATATTAAGCAGGTATTTCAGATTTCTGAATAGGAAATCTATATTTTTTTTGCATTTTTCCACTATATTTCAGCATTGCAGCACATCCTTTCAGTGTTTCTTCTTTTCGGCATTCCTGCACTGCGTGTCAGCATTTTATGAATTTTTGCATAGTGTTTCAGCATTTATGCACAGTATTTTTGCGTTTCTACACAATATTCTGCACATCATTTAGGCAATTTCTGCATTTCTGCACAGTTTTTCAGTGTTTTTTGCATTTCTACATAGTTTTTTTGTGTTTTCTGTATTACTGTATAGTGTTTTTTTTCTGTTTTCTGTATTAATTCACAGTTTATTTGTATTTTCTACACTTCTGCACATTATTTTAGGATTTTTGTACAGTGTTCTTCATTTTCGCGTAGAGTTTCGGCAATTTCTGTGTTTTCGCACAACGTTTAAGCATTTTTGCTTTTTGCACAGTATGCCTGCATTTCTGTGTTGCGTTTCTACAGTTTCTGCATTTTTGCACAGCGGTTCTTGCATTTCTTCATAGTGTTTTTACATTTCTACAGAATGTTTCTGCATTTTTGCATTTATGCACATTGTTTCGCATTTGTTGCATTCTGTATTATGCATTTCGGTGTTTTCTAATTAATTGCTTTTCTAGTTTTGGAAGAATGTATTCAGCAGAAAAGAAAAAGGGTTTGAATATCAACAAAGCTCAAAGTCCTATGAAGAAGATAGGTTTTGATTTTCAGTTTAGATCAAGTGCTGAATTGGCCAAGCAATTTCAGATTAAGAAAGAAAAAATAGCTTATGATAAGGAGTGTAGAGCTGTGAAAGAGCAAGCTACAGTAACTCATAAACGGAAGCATCTCATGCCTACAATATCAAATGCAAGAGAAGGACAGATGTTGAAGAATGGTTTCATGCCCGGCAAGGGATTGGGTGCTTCTCTACAAGGCATCGTACAACCAGTATCTCTCCTCAAAAATCTGGACACTTTTGGTTTAGAGTTCAAGCCTACAGCTGCAGACATAAGGCGAGCTAGAAAGTTAAAGCAAAGGGCTTGGGCCCTCCCAAAGCCCATCCCAAGATTGTCTAGATCATTTGTCAAGCCCAGTACTACCAAGTTCCAAGTGTCAAAGATTCTTGGTCCGCTGATTGACGCGAATGGGGATTTGGATAAGGATTAGAGAGACTTTTCAATGAGTTAAATATGGTTGAGGCAGGAGAAGGATCAAGCAGGGAAGATGTGCAGTTTGTGGGAGCACGCAAATGTCAACAATTGGGAAGCCACTCCTCTTCCCACCTAAAGGGAGTCGTGGTAGTCGGCTTTGATTTTTCTTTCAGTCTAGTCTTGATTAGCTTCAGGGTTGTTAATTCAGTTGTTATTTCCATCTGTTTGAATGTGTAAACTATGTTATCTTTCTGATATGGAATCTCTTTTCCAGCAGTGCTGATAGTTTCCATTTTTCTTTATTTGTCTTTTTCTCTTCTATACAGTTATTTTTATGCTGGTTCCAATGATCTGACATACATAAGGACTCTTCACCCAGTCTTAAAAATCGGTCTAGTCCAGAAATAATAATTCAAGAAATAGAACATGAGGATGAATCAGAGTACGATGAGTAAGTAGCATGGGATGAAATTAGTAAAGAGTTGAGCCAATTTGAAGAGAAACCCAAACCAAACCTGAGTGATATAGAGGCAGTCAAATTAGGGGGCTCGGATAATGTTAGAGAAACCAAAATAAGTTTCCTTATGGAGTCACAACTTAGGAAAGAAATAATTGAAGTACCGCTTGAATACAAAGATGTGTTTGCATGGTCTTACGATGACATGCTCGGATTGAGCACTGACTTGGTGGTTCACAAATAGCCCACCGACCCAGCCTGCCCTCCCGTTAAACAAAAGTTGAGAAAGTTTATAACTGATGTGAGAGTGAAAATCAAAGAGGAAGTGACCAAGCAGTTTGAGGCAAAAGTTATCCGAGTCATACGATATCCCACTTTGTTAGCCAATGTTGTGCCCGTGCCAAAGAAGGATGGTCAAACTAGGGTGTGTGTCGATTATTGTGACCTCAACAAAGCAAGTCCAAAGGACAACTTCCCACTGCCGAACATTCACATATTGATTGGGAATTGTGCGAAGCACGAGATTGGGTCATTCGTGGATTGCTACGCAGGTTACCATAGATCATAATGGATGAAGAAGATGCAGAAAGAACATCATTCATCACTCCATGGGGGACATATTGCAATAGAGTCATGCCATTTTGTTTGAAGAATGCTGGGGAAACATATATGAGGGAAATGACAACCATTTTCCACGATATGATACACAAGGAAATTCAGGTCTATGTGGATGATGTGATTGTGAAGTCCAGAATGCAATCCATTCATGTCAAAGATCTGAGGAATTCTTCTAGAGGCTCTGTAGGTATGATCTCAAACTCAACCTGGCAAAATGCACATTTGGGGTCCCCTCAAGGAGGTTGCTAGTGTTCATAGTCAGCCAACGAGGCATTGAACTAGATCCATCAAAGATCAAAGCTATACATGAACTACCGCCACCGAGGAACAAAACCATAGGTGATGAGTCTATTGGGAAGATTGAATTACATCAGTCGATTCATTGCTCAGCTCACAACCATCTGTGATCCCATCTTTAAGCTATTAAAAAAGGATGATGCAGTGAAATGGACGGGAGAGTGCCAGGAGGCTTTTGAAAAGATAAACGAATATTTGTCGAACCCACCGGTGTTGGTCCTGCCGGAACCAGGAAGGCCCCTAATCTTATATTTTATAGTCTTGGACAACTCATTTAGATGTGTATTGGGTTAGCACGACGTTACCGGGAGGAAAGAGCAGGCCATATACTACCTCAGCAAGAAATTTACATCCTATGAGGTTAAGTATACTCATCTTGAAAGGACATGTTGTGCCTTGACGTAGGTAGCCCAAAAGTTAAAACATTACTTTTCATCATATACCAATTATCTCAGCTCAAGTATGGACCCGTTGAAGTACATTTTCCAGAAGCCAATGGCCATAGGGAGGCTCACGAAATGGAAAATCTTGCTCACCGAGTTTGACAATGTCTATGTGACTAGGAATGCAATGAAAGCAGAGGCATTGGCTAATCAATTAGCCGAGAATCCGATAGACGAAAAATATGAACCTTTAAAGACATACTTCCCCGACAAGGAAGTAATGCATATTGATTAAATAGAACACGGCGAGAAATCGAGATGGAAATTGTTTTTCGATGATGCCGCCAACATGAAAGGCATCGGGATAGGAGCAGTGACTTTGGAAGAAGGACATCATTATCCAGTCACAGCGCAACTCCACTTCTATTGCACAAACAATATGGCAGAATATGAGGCATGTGTTTTGGGTTTGAGGTTAGCAGCAGACATGGGTGTCCAAGAAGGCTTGGTCTTGGGAGACTCGTACCTTTTGGTACACCAAATTCAAGGGGAGTGGGAACCAATAGATTTAAAGCTCATACCATACTGGAAATTCTGGCATGATCTTTGTCGACGATGCCGGTCGATAAAGTTCAGGCACATCCCCAGAATTCACAATGAGGTTGCTGATGCCTTGGCTACTTTGGCGTCAATGTTGCATCATCCGTATATGGCTTATGTTGACCCGATACATATCCAGGTACATGATCAACATGCTTATTGCAACATGGTGGAAGAAGAGCATGATGGTGAGCCTTGGTTCCACGACATCAAAGAATATATCAGGATGGGTGTGTACCAGGTACAAGCCACAAGTGACCAGAATAGAACAATCCGTTGCTTGTCAAGTGGGTTCTTCTTCAACGGAGGGATATTATACAAAAGAATGTCAGATCTTGGTTTGTTAAGATGTGTAGATGCCGGACAGGCTACAACAATCATGAATGAGTTGCATGCTGGAGTATGCGGGCCAAACATGAACGGATATGTTTTGGAAAATAAGATTCTCCGGGCGGGATATTATTGGCTCACCATGGAGCAGGATTGTATCAGTTTCATGCGAAAATGCCATCAATGTTAGGTGCATGGAGACTTGATTCACTCCCCACCGTCTGAATTGCATATGATGTCTGCACCATGGCCTTTCGTTGCTTGGGCATGGACGTCATCGGGCCCATCGAGCTAACAGCTTCTAACGGACACAGGTTCATCCTGGTTGCTATTGACTATTTCACCAAATTGTTTGAAGCTAAGACTTTCAAGGCAGTGACAAAGAAAGCAGCGGTCGACTTTGTACATGCAAATAATATTTGTCAGTTTGGAATCCCCAAGACACTTATCACTGATAATGGGGCAAATCATAATAGCCATTTGATGAAAGAGGTATGTCAGTAGTTAAAGATTACACATTGCAACTCCACCCCAAGTAAAATGGAGCAGTCGAGGTAGACAATAAGAACATAAAGAATATTCTTCGCAAAATGGTGGAAGGGTCCAGACAGTGGCATGCGAAGTTACCCTTTGCAATGTTAGGCTATCGCACTACCGTCTGCACTTCGCTAGGGGAAACCCTATATTTAATGGTATATGGAACAGAAGCAGTAATCCCGGCTAAAGTTGAAATCCACTCCCTTTTGTGGCCGAAGAAGGAATCGACGATGAAGAATGGGTTAGAACTCATTTGGAGCAATTGAGTTTTATTGATGAGAAAAGATTGGCAGCGGTGTGCCACGGCCAGTTGTATCAATAGGGGATGGCTAGCGCATATAACAAGAAAGTGCATCCAAGAAATTTTGAAGTGGGTCAGTTGGTGTTGAAACGCATCCTTCCTCACAAGGCACAGGCAAAAGGCAAGTTCGCTCCAAACTGGCAGGGACCATTTGTCGTGTCAAGAGTGTTGTCTAACGGGGCATTGTATCTAACATATGTGGAAGGAAAATGTGTAGAAATGGTTATCAATTCAGATGCAGTCAAAAGATATTATGTATGACTTTCTTTGGGATGAATCATTGTCTGTACTTGGTATGTTTGTTTGTACTTGGCATGTTTTAGATATTGAAATGACAAAGGCATTATATTCAGGTATCTAAACACAATACCCTTTGCTAACCCCTTTTGAGCTTCAATTATTTTCTTTTAATATCCCTATTTCAGAATTAGTAATGAAAGTCAGAAACGCAATTATAAGAAGACAGTGAAAGGAAAGGAGCAAATGAAAAAAGAAAGGAAAGAAGTAAAAGAAAGCAAAGTAAAGAAAGAAAAGAGAAAAAAATAAAAGAAAAGAAAAAGGAAAGAAAAGAAAAAGAAAAGAAGAGAAGAGAAAAAGATGAAGAAAAATAGACAAACAACAACAAAATGGATAAAAGCAAAGAATCGGCAGAAACTAAGTTTGACCAGATTCCTTTTAAAGATACGTAGGTAGCCTCATGGCTCGGTCATATTCAAATAAAATCAAATAGCCCCAAGCAAGAAACTGGGACAGAAATTGCATTTGTTATGATAATTGGATTCCGAAAGCTGTAAATTCTGAACCATAAGAGTGATTTTTTAGCCTTTTTATACCCTTTTTTTTAACCTTATCCAAAAGCCTACATTACAGTCCAAAGAATGACCTTCTTATCAATCTTTAAGAAATGTCGAGGCAATCAAGGAGAGATGGACCATATCCCGGGATGGCACTCTAGTTCAAGCAGAAAAATAATAAAAAATGAGAGAGTCTTATTGGTGAAAACCCTCACGGGCAAAGGCGATGAGAGTTGAGAGAATAAAACATGAGAGAGTTTTGTTGGTGAAAACCCTCACGACACCATAAGGCGAAGGCAAAGAAAGGAATGAACAATTGGAAAAAGGATCGTTGGTGGAAATCTGTTTAGAACATCGTAAGTCAAGCAAAGTTAGGATTGGGTTAAAGAATTTGGGTTTAAAAGGGTCATAGCAACAAGGCATAGCAGTTGAAAGCCGGCCATCGGGATAGACTGGATCGACTAAGCCGAAGTGCACGTCATGATCATGAAAAACCAATTGTTCTTTCTCAGATAAGTTTCTTTTCTCTTCCCCTCAATAATCATTAAATTTGGAGTTCTTTACCCTAAAGCAGTTATGAGTCATTACCTTTCATTTTTCTTTCGAGTCTTTAAAGTCTTTTGTTTAAGAAAATGGGAGAAAAAGTCCAAAGCTTACTACCAGCCCCCAAAGGGACGAAACACATGTCACCCAAAAACGTAACAAAGGCAGCAAAGGTTGAAACAGCAGGGGAGATTCACAAAATATTCAATGATAATGACAGTAAGGGTTGAAACCGCGAGGGGAGGGATTCACAAAAGCTTCAATGATAAAATTGACTCGAAAGGCAAGAGTTTGGCAAAGCGAAGGAGCGCAACACAAAGATGGGGAGCAGAGTAAAGTCCCAAGGGTCAGAGGGTCAGTCGAGCATCGTACATTGACTTGGTAATCTCAAGAACATAAAGGTTCGAGGTAAGCCAACCAACGCAAGCCACTCATCATCAACATAGAAACTTGAATACAACAGAACAAGACAGTGGGGAGGCCGCTTCCAACAAGAATGCCGCAAGGTAACCACCCCTTTTTCAAACTGACAAGTTTTCTTTGATTGACATAGGGGCAGAAAGATTCCAAAAGATCCTAAGGGAGGCCGCCTACATGGGAGGGAAAGCACATGGCAGGTATGATCAAAACCTCAGGGCCCATCTGAAAATGGGACCCAGTTAAAGCTCAAAAAGGAACAAAGTCTGACACAGATATTCTCCCCAGCGGGGGTATATTAGGACAAAACATTGATTAGCAAACTCCAACAAAAACAGGTGAGGGTTAAAATGGGCATAGAAGTTAAAATGGGACTCAGCCTAAAGCACAAATAAGCACGGGCATAGGCAGGCACAAATACCTTCCCTAATAAGTGTCGACGGAACTCGCCTGAACAATGATCCCCAGCAGAAACAATAGAAAGTTAGAATTGGCATTTAATCTTGAACCCTAAGGACCCTCTTGGAAAATGGGACTTATCTAAAAAACAGAGGTAGCCATGATTAGCAAAGGGCATAACATAACTTGTATGATAAAATAGAATTCTGTTAAGAGTTTTCAGGACCCTCCTGAAAAATGGGACTTAGCCTAAAACACAAATAAGCACGGGTAACATGGGCAGGCACAAATATTTCCCCAACAAGAGTCATCAAGACCCGCCTGAATAATGGGATGAAGCTCTAAATACTAATCCCCAACAGACACATTTGGCCATCTAATTAAGAGTTATCAGATTCTCCCGGAAAATGGGAAGTAGCTTCAATCACCGATCCCCACTAGATCCCCAGCAGACATAATTCAAATAACAAAACACAGTGGAAACTAATACCTTTTGAGAGCACGGCCTAATTTTAAAAGTTGTCATGGGATTTGATTAACACTCACAGATGCATCCAGCACAAAACTGGGGCAGAAAAAATTTCTTTTGTTTTGCTTTTTTTGTTGTGATCAGGTACAAAGGCAACATTCTCGGGGAATACATTTCAATTTCAAGTTTTGATATCCAAGCACCCACCTGTAGAACAAGGTAATACATTTCAAATTTCAAGTGTTGATATCCAGGCGTCCACCTGTAGGATAAGGGAATATTTTTCAAATTTCAAGTTTTGATATCCAGGCGCCCACCTATAGAACAAGGGAATACATTTCAAATTTCAAGTTTTGATATCTAGGCTCCCACCTGCAGACTAAGGGAATACCTTTCAAATTTTAAGTTTTGATATCCAGGCGCCCACCTGTAGAACAAGGGAAATTTCAATTTTTGGTATCCAGGCACCCACCTGTAGAACAAGGGAATGTTTCAAGTTTCAAGATTTGATAATCAGGCGCCCATTTGTAGAACAAGGGAATATTTTTTAAGTCGCAAGTTTGGTAATCAGGCGCCCTCCTATAGAACAAGAGAATATGTTTCAAGTTTCAAGTTTTGGTAATCAGGCGCCCACCTGTAGAACAAGGGAATATTTTTCAAAGTTTCAAGTTTTGGTAATCAGGCGTCCAACTGTAGAACAATGGAATATTTTTCAAGTCTTAAGTTTGGTAATCAAGAGCCCACCTATAGAACAAAGCAATATTTTTCAAGTTTCGGGTTTTGGTAATCAGGCGTCAACCTGTAATACAAGGATATATTTTTCAAGTTTCAAGTTTTGGTAATCAGGCGCCCACCTGTAGAACAAGGGAACATATGTAAAGTCACAAGTTTGGTAATCAAGCACCCACATGTAAAACAAGGGAACATATGTAAAGTCACAAGTTTGGTAATCAGGCGCCCACCTGTAGTACAAGGGAATATGTTCAAGTTTCAAGTTTTGATAATACAGCGCCCACCGTAGAACAAGGAAATATTTTTCAAAATTCAAAGTTTGGTAATCAGGCACCCCCAGTAGAACAAGGAATATTTTTCAAGATGCAAGCTTTGGTAATCAGGTGCCCACCTGTAGAACAAGGGAATATTTTTTAAGTTGCAAGTTTTGATAATCAAGCGCCCACCGGTAGAACAAGGGAGTAATGTTCAAGTTGCAAGTGTGGTAATCAAGCGCCACCTGTAAAACAAGGGAATATTTTTCAAGATTCAAGTTTTGGTAATCAGGCAACCACCTGTAGAACAAGGGAATACATGTCAAGTCTAGTAAGTCGGCATCGAGCATAGAAGAAGAGAAAACAAGAAGTCAACAAAGCAAACAAGGAGTTTACATGAAGAAAAACAAGGTAACAAGGCGACAAATATCAAGAGCAAGATTGAAGACGTAGATAGGTCCTTTTTTTCCATAGTTCATAGCTTAGTTTAGCTTCTTCATTTTTCACAAGGTGTCATAAGGGGGTCTAGCAGTAGCAGTAGCAGCAGCAACAGCAGTGAAATCACAGCTTCGCTAGTCCCGGCAACTAATAACTCCCAAACTACACTGACCTGATTCCTTTTTAGCCAAGGACATGTAGGAAACCTCATAATCAAGGCTCGGTCAAACTTTTCAAAAATGCTTCACACGTTGTATTCAAACGTGCAACAGTCACTCGTATTTGCTCACTTATCTTTGCACGAAAACTCTTCATGTTTCCGAGCAAAGAGGGGCAGCTGTGAGCACGTGATTTTTGCCCTATATGAATTACTCCCATAATTTCAAATAAAATAATGTCTTTTTATTATTTTAATTTTGTTGATTTTTGTCGAATTTTCTATTATTTGTTTGCATTTGTGTGTGCATTTTTAATTCAGATGAAATATAAAGTATATGCATTTCATTTAGGGTTTAATTTTTGTATATTTTGGAATTAATTACTAATTAGAAGTTCACAAAAATACAAAATCGCAAAAATAGTTTACGTTCGTTTTTAATTTAAATTTTTGGAATTTTTAGTAGTCTTTCTTTTATTTTGGTATTTAATTATTTGTGGTAATTTTCATTTAGATCTAATTAATTTAATTTGGTAGGATAATATTATTTATAGCCAATTTAGATTTTGGGTTTTAATTCGAAAAGAAAAGAAAAGAAATTCAAAAGAAACTAGATCTCATTTATAAAGACCCAAAATTGGGCCAAGCTTGTAACAACCCAAGAAAATTCCCCCAAACACATTCAAAACCCACGCCTGCCCATCCCACACCCCAACCAATCAAGTCCAAAGATACCCAAAACAACGTCGTTTTGAGTCCATAAAGGGCGAATTAATCTGAGCCCTCCATACTTCCTAATCCATCGGCCATTAATTAACCTTGGCTTCTAAATATAACTATCCAAACATTTCTGAAACCCTAGAGACCACTTCACCTTCCTCGTACATGTAACGCAACCGTCTCGCCACCACCCTCCGTCGTTCGCCGCCGGCCGAAAATTGTCGTTGCCGCCGGCGATCACCCAAAAGCTTCCAAATTTACACCACATACTCCACGTGACCTCCTCATTCCAAACCCAAAAATCCCATGGCTCGAATCCCACCCAGTCCCTTCGAATTTTTGTTCAAAATGGCGGCTGCTCTGCCGTCCACGGCGACACCTATGCCCAAATGATCCCAAATCAACACCAAACGACCCCTGCCTCTCCCTCACTTCAAATATACACTTAACATCCCTCAAAACTATTGGATCTTCTCAAAGATTTCATCACCACCAAGTCAACCCAGAATCTTACCCAAGCCATGGTGCATGTAGAGAAATTAAGCTAGGTTTTCTTATTCTCTTTTCTGAATTTCCTCTTCCTCATCGTTTTTGTAAATTTGCTTCAAGGTTAGGGCTAGCTTAAAGAATACATGTTCGATTGGTTTGAATCTCATCCCTAAGTTTAACTTTAGTTGTGTTAAGATTTTAGTTTCGTCATGTTAAGTCAAATTATAGATTTTGTTCTTGGTTTGGTTGTATCAAGTCAAGTAGCTTAATGTTGATTCATTTTAGTGAGTGTTTAATCTTAATTGCAACAAGTTTTTAATCAAGTATCCATTTGCATTTTGGTTTAAGTAATATTGGAAATATTGTTTTTTATTCATATTATGTGTGTTCTAGCTTTTTTGTTTTGTTTGGAAGAATTCCATCTGGATTCGCTTGAAACTCTTAGTGTTTAGTCAGGTTGTTTGTGACATTTTAGAGGATTTTTTTAAGCCAAATGTTAGCCTGAAATTATAAGAGGTCTTAAGTAGAGAGTTTTTGTTGGATTATGACCAATTCATTAGACCTAACTTAACATAGCCTTGGGTCAATTTTACCCACTTTGGTTCAGCTGGTAAAAGAGGTATAAACATGACATTTCAGGGGTAGTGTAGGAAGGTTGGGGCAAGGAATCTTAGTGTAACTGATTTGGAACCTTCTAGTTGGGGTTCATAATAGAGTTACAGTAGCTTGGTGGTAAAACTTGAGCAACAAGTCAGTACAAGAGGGATTTTTAGGCTAAAACAAAATTCACAAAGTCTAAAGTGAAATAGTCTAATTCCTAAGTGTTGACCTATAACATTGCCTATAAAAGACACCTTTTTCTAGCTTTGAGGGGGGGCTAAATAACCACAAATCAGAGACGGCTAAAAGGAAAAATAAAACTATTGTTCCATTAGAAACTTTGGGAAATTCCTGTGGAACGGAGTTTATAACAGTTCTGAGCAATTGAAGGTTAAAAGGGGGTTGAATCAATGTGGTATTCAAGTTTTTGCTTCACTCTTGTGTAGACTTTGATCTTGAATTTTATGTGACATCATTGTGGGTTAAAAATTGGTTTGAAAGTGGTCTTCTCTCAATCACTTCTGGGTTGAATTTGTGGCTGAATCTTGTTCCTGCTACTGGTTACACTGCTAACCCTCTATTTCTTTGTTTGCTTTTCAAACATGCAGGTACTTGTTCTTGAATCCAATCACAGATGAAGAATGGTTGAAATATGAAATGAAATGGGGAACTCAAACACAAATTCGAGTTGTTATGTTTAGTAGATTAGTTTTTTTGTGTGTTTTTTTAGTCTTAATTTGATGTACCAGATTCTATTGTATATGAATTGTCAGTAACATTGAAAGCTTATTGGGACTAAAGCCAAGCTTGGTTCTTAAGATTATTTACTAGTTAGATGTAGAGATTATAGATGGCGTGGATGGACTGATATGGACAAAACAAAAAAGATGCTTAAGTCTTTGGTTGTGGTGTGTTAAACTTCATTTGACTTCTGTATTCGACCTAGTTTCTCTAGTATTGATTCCCTATTAGATTATTTAATCAGTCATACAATTGAAGCAGATGTCTCAAAGGGCATGAAAATGCTCTGTTCATGAAGTCATTATTGCAATTTAGCCGAACACGAGTACCTGGTGTTTATCAGTGATTAAGTTTTCCGATAATGTTCTGTTCATTTCCCATTGAAGCATGTTAAACCTGGAAACTAAGTAATGATTTGTGAGTGCCATTGTAGACTCAAACTTGGGCCCTGGCATTGTGAACAATGCTATGTTCTCCTGGTGGGCTTCCTTGGCCCAGTTTAGATCATTAAAAATCAGCTAGCCTTGGTATGGGATGTCGGGCTTCGCCTTAAGCCTAAAGGTTGCGGCAACTATTGTGTCTCACGTTAGGCCAAGCCCAAATTCTAAAAAATAATAGACTTCATTTAGGTTCAGTTTTTGGCTCGTATTGGAATTCAGTCATAGTATAAGAAGTTTGTAACCTCTTAATCTTGTTTCCTCAGTAATTCCCTGAAATTGACTTGGGGTGCACCACAAAACAAAAATTAGATAATCAGTGGCCCTGGTTTAATCAACCTTGAATCGATCCTTAGAATTCAAGGTGTACCACTTAACAAATTTTCGTGGCCCTCAAAAACCTAAATACGCGAAAACCTTTAGGCGCGTTAGTTAAGAAATTTACCTCCCTAAATTCGGGTGCGCATTTATGTGACCTAAATCCAAATTCCAACAATGTTACAATATGTCAAAAATCACCGGTGCATTTATGTGACATGGTTCGAGGCATGTTTTAACGATGTTGCAATTTTCTTAAAAAATAATAATAAAAGCGGCTAAAAGTTAAAATTTGCACATAGGTTCATAATTGTTTAAACTCAGATAATTTAAGCCGAATATGACAGTTGAGCGACCGTTCTAGAACCATGGAACTCGATAATGCCTAACACCTTCTCCCGAGTTAATAGAATTCCTTACTCGGATTTCTAGTTCGCGGACTGTTAAACAGAGTCATTCCTTTCCTCGATTCAGGATTCTAAACCGGTGACTTGAGACACTATAAATCTCCCAACTGGCGACTCTAATTCTCATAAATAAATAAATCTCATTTTGATTGTCCTTAAATTGGAAGAAATCCTTTATCTACGCCCTTCGCGGGGTTGTAGTGTCCAAAAAGAGGTGTGACACCCTGGTTCTATCCTATAAAGTTGTACTTACGTGGAAACCAGCTGCATAAAGACAAGCCCCCTAATTTAATTAATAAGTGAAAGGGAGAGGGAAGCGAGGCTCTACTCTAGGTCGGGAATCTTTGCTCTTCTCTTTTGCATTTCTGTTATGGATACCATATTAAACCAAAAGCAACTGAACTCAAAGGACATCTCTGAGAGTGAGACATTGTATTGTGTCTATGTCAATTAGAAGTTTTTCTACTCCTTTATCCTTTGACTCTCAACTCAATTCATCACAGACTGATGAGTCCAAGACAAGTTAGAAGAGCAAGAATAAGAGGTTGTCCT
Source organism: Nicotiana benthamiana (assembly GCA_034376525.1). Taxonomy (NCBI): domain Eukaryota; kingdom Viridiplantae; phylum Streptophyta; class Magnoliopsida; order Solanales; family Solanaceae; genus Nicotiana; species Nicotiana benthamiana. Next base: position 46,787,616 of record CM067326.1, read on the forward strand.
CTCCTAGCCTAGTAGTTCCACAGCTACTACTGTGGTTGTTGCCAATCAGTGGTATGGGTAGCAGCTACTATCAGTACGCTAGTCTAAGGTTGTTCGTAGAGGTAGGTCGGTTAGGTAAAAGTTGACCAAGACAATGATGCTTAGCTAGTCCTTTTGGATGATCAGCCATACTAGGACTGAGACACGGACTGGAATCCCAGGGGGAATTTTTTCCTCGCACTAAGCCCTTTGTGGCAGCACAAAATGAAGTGCGCTCCACATTGAAAACTTCAGAGAGCGATCAATTTTCCAAACTTGGTCCTGCACTGCATCAAAAAAATCCTACAACATCTCACAACCAATCAGTCCAAAAATAAATCCTACACTAAGAAGAGAATCAAATAAAAACAAAAAGAAAGACACATGAGTTGCCTCCCAAGAAGCGCCTGATTTAACATCGCGGCACGACGCAAGTTACCATCAAATCACTTTAGATGGAGCAATGCCACCATGTAGTTGTCATCAATCTTGCCTAGGTAGTGCTTGACCTTAGGCCCATTAGCTCTGAAAACCTCTCCATTTTTGTTCTTCAAGTCAAGTGCACCAAACGGAGTCACAAACACCAATTCAAAAGGTCCCCTCCATTTCGATTTAAGCTTCCGCAGAAACAGATGTAACCGAGAATTGAATAAGAGAACCAAATCACCCACTTTGAACTCCTTTCCACGAGCATATTTATCGTGAAGGTACTTAATCTTGTCCTTGTACAAGGATGAAATAGAGAGGCATGGAATCGGAGTTCATCTAGCTGCTCCACACGAAGATTTGTTGCCACATCCTATTCAAGATTCAGCATCCTCAAAGCCCGCATGGCCTTCTAATCTAACTCAACCGGTTGATGGAAAGCTTTCCCAAACACCAACCGATACAGAGACATACCAATCGGAGTCTTGTAAGCAGTCTATAATCCTATAGAGCATCATCCAACTTCTTTGACCAATAAATCCTATTTGCATTGACCGTCTTTGACAATATACTCTTGATTTCCCAACTTGAGACTTCAACTTTGGCACTCGCCTGAGAATGATAAGGAGTAGAAAATTTATAATTGACACCATACTTTGCAAGCAAAGTGTCAAAAGATCTATTACAAAAGTGAGAACCCCCATCACTTATGATTGCACGAGGAGTGCCAAACCTTGTAAAAATGATTTTCTTGAGAAACGCAACAACACTCCGGGCCTCGTTGTTAGGTATAGCCACAGCTTCACCCCACTTTGAAACATAATCAACTGCCACAAGAATGTATGTGTTCCCATACGAGCTACAAAAGGGCCCATAAAATCAATGCCCCATATATCAAAAATATCAACATCAGGGATGGTATTCAAAGGCATCTCATCTTTCTTCAAAATTCCACCCGCTCTTTGACATTCGTCACACCTCTTCACAAGTTCACTTGCATCTTTGTACAAAGTTTGCCAATAAAACCCACAATTAAGAAATTTGGAAGTCATCCTCGCCCCGCTATGATAGCCACCACAGGGAGAGGAATGAAAACCCTCTAAGATACTCAATTGTTCCTCATCCAGGACACACCTTCGGATCACACCATCCGTGCAAATCTTGAACAAGTATGGCTCATCCCATTTGAAATCCAAACTAAACAGTTTGAGCTTCTTCCTTTGTTAGAAGAAAGCTCACCCAGGATTATACCAATCACAATGAATTTAGCAACGTCCACAAACCATGGCATACCATTCACCGACACCGAAATAATTGTTCGTCAGGAAATGAATCATTGATCTCTAGGACATTACGAGGCCTCCCCTCCTCCTCCAAGCAGGACAAGTGGTCCGCCACTTGGTCTTTACTACCCTTTCAATCCATAATCTCCAAATCAAACTCTTAATGTAACAAGACCCATCGCATTAGTCTAGATTTGAAATCCTTATTCGTCATCAAGTACCAGAGTGCGGCATGATCGGTATGGACTATGACCTTGGAACCCATGAGATATGGCCGAAATTTCTCCATCGTCAACACAATAGCCAAAAGCTCTTTCTCGGTCATTATGCAGTTAACTTGAACATCATTCATTGTCTTGCTCACATAGTACACCAGATGAAACATTTTGTTTACTCTTTGACCCAAAACTGCGCCAACCGCAACATCGCTAGCATCACATATGAGCTCAAAAGGCAAGCTCCAATTAGGTACGGTGATAATAGGAGTGGTGGTCAACTTTTGCTTATGAAGTTCAAAGGCTGACACAGATCTCTCATCAAACACGAACATGGCATCGTTTTCCAATAAATTGCATAAATGATTCACTACCTTCAAAAAGTATTTGATAAATCTCTGGTATAACCCCACATGCACAAGAAAACTTCTGACTACCTTGACAGAGGTAGGGGGGAGCCTTGAAATCACATAATTTTTGCTTTGTCCACCTCTCTACCATGCTTTGAAATTTTATGCCCAAGAACTATGCCTTCTTCAACCATGCAGTTGCATTTCTCCCAATTAAGAACAAGATTGGTTTCTTCACAAAAGGCCAACACTCTATCAAGATTTTTTTAACATCCCTCAAAACAATCATCCACCATACTAAAGTCGTCCATGAACACCTCCAAAATATCTTCCACTATATCAGTGAATATGGCCATCATACACCGCTAGAATGTATCTGGTTCATTACACAACCTAAAGGGCATCCTAGAAAAGGCAACGGTGACATATGGACAAGTGAATATGGTCTTCTTCTGATCTTACGAAGCAATCAATATTTTGTTGTATCCAAAACACCTATCTAAGAAATAGTAGAAGGCACGCCCAGCAATTCGATCTAACATCTGATCAAGAAAAGGCAATGAAAAGTGATCCTTGCGGGTCACTTTATTCAACTTGCGGTAGGTCATGAATACCCTCCACCCGGTGACAGTCCATGTTGGAATCAACTCATTCTGTGAATTTGTAACCACAGTCATGCAGCCCTTCTTCGGCATGCATTGCACTGGCGAAGTCCAAGAGCTATCAGAGATGGGGTACACAACCCGGCATCAAACCACTTGATCACCTCCTTTTTCAAAACTTCTTACATTTCCTCGTTCGACCTCCTTTGATGTTCCAAGGAGGGCTTTGTATCATCATCCAGAATAATATTGTGCATACAAAATGCGAATCTTATTCCTTGAATATCGGCTAAGGTCCATCTAATTGCCTTTTTCCCCTTTTAGAGCACCGCCAATATAGCATTAACCTACATGTTAGTAAGACAAGAGGAAAGAATAACTACAAAGTTGAACTAGGGCCTACAATTCATACCTAAGGTATGGAGGCAACGGCTTCAACTCCAACACCAGAGGTTCCTCAATTGAAGGTTTTGTTGGTGGAGTTTACCTATTCTCAAGATATAAAGAGAGTTTTCTAGGCTCATAAGAGTAAGAGCCCATTCCATGTAAAGCATTCACGCACTCAACTCGGCCCTCATCCTCATTGACATCAAGATTCAATAAGACTGCCTCTAGAGGGTCCTCCACATTGATCATTGCACTAGTGTCATCAACTATCACTACGGTGACAAGATCCACAAAAGAGCACACTTCAGAACTGTTGGACTGCTTCATCGACTTGTACGCATGAAAGACCACATTCTCATCACCCACCTGGAAGTTGAGTTCCCCTGCTTCCACATCAACTAAGCAATTCCCAGTAGTAAGGAAAGGTCTTCCCAATATGATTGGATTTTCATAATCTACCTCATAATCCAAGATCACAAAATTAGCTGGCAAGATAAATTTGTCCACCCGTACAAGAACATCATCAATAGTACCTAATGGTCTCCTCATAGTTTTATCATGCATTTGCGATCTCATGGAAGTCGGCCTTGGTTGCCCAATACCCAAGGTTTTGAAAGTTGAATAGGGCATCAAGTTGATACTTTCCCCAGAATCACATATAGCTTTAGCAAAGTTCGAACTCCTAAAGGTGTAGGGAATGCTGAAAGCCCCATGATCTTCTAGCTTGAGGGCTCTTGAGTGCACTATTGCACTAACTTGGTGGGTCAACTTGATAGTTTAACAATCCATCGATCTTTTCTTTGTCACCAAGTCCTTCATGAATTTAGCATATCCCGGCATTTTGTTCAAGAGCCTCAACCAAAGGCACATTAATGGATAAGATATTCATCATGTCAATAAACCTTTTAAACTTATTCTCATTTTTTTGCTTTGCGAGACTTTGAGGATAAGGTGGAGGTGGCCTTGGCAGAGGAGCCTTATCTTTAGGCACAATCATTTCTGACATGTCTATTACATGTTCCCTAGACGGGTTCATGTCATTCTAAGTCTCCACCTTGGAATCTTGGATATCAATCCTTACTTCCTCATTTACCTTCTTATCAATCACATTTTCAACCACCAAAGGAATCGCATCTTCTTGCAACTCAACTTTATCACTCAAAATTGCTTTTTGCTTGGAAGCATTCACATCACTGCCTTACCCACTTCTTGTAGTTACCGCCATAACATGATTGTTCCCACCCTTTGGGTTAACTTCCATATCACTTGGTAGAGCCCCCTTAGGAGGAGTATTCAAGGATTAAGAGATTTTGCCTAATTGAACCTCCAAGTTTCTGATTGAAGTATTGTAGGAAGCCAATTGAGCATTAGAATTCGCTTTTTTCTTCATCATCTGTTCAAATATCCGATCAATTCTCCCTATTTCATTGTTGGAAGAATTAGGACCTTACGATGGAAATGGGGGTGCATGTTTGGTTGTAGTACATCAGGGACCATTGAAAGCCTTGCCCCCTATTTTCCTAATTGTTATTGTTCCAACCTCCTTGATTGGTTTTACCGCCCCAATTGTTGTTGTTACAATTCCAATTATGCTGGTTGTTTTGATTATTGTCTAGTTGCCCCAATTGAAATTTTGGTTTTCGTTCCACCAATTACTATTCCCTTGTTGTTGTTGATTGCCTCAATTTCCTTGAGGTCTCTATTGTTGTTAGTTAGAAGAATTGCCTCTTTGTCCTTGATAGTTGTTCACGTACTACACCTCTTCATTCTGCCCATCATAACCATCATCTTGGAATCCACCACAACCATTGTTAATGTGAGCACGTTATTTTTGCCTCATTAAAATTACTCCTACAGAATTCTCAGACTTAGGATTTCTCCTTTTTATTATTTAGTTTTAGGATTTGATTGCGGATGTTTATATGTATTTTAATTGGTGCATGCATGACAAGTAATAAAAAATAAAAAAAAATTGCAAAAGCATTTAAGATTTAATTTCACATAATTTTCTTAGAATTAATTGGTAATTAGGGTTTTGTTTTGCGAAATATAAAAATCACAAAGAAAATAAGTAGTTTATTTTTGGCGTTGTTTAATTTGTAGATTCAAATTTGCTAATTTTCATGTTTTGATTAGTTTATGTGATTGTTAGTCTAATTTAGTTTAATATAGTATTTAGTTTAATAAGAGATGTCAAAATAAATTAGGAAGATTTAAAAATGAAAATGAAAAAAAAGAAAGGACTTAAAAGAGTTGAGATCATGCTGGCCACAATTGGGCCATACCTGGGTGGCCCAAATACCCCTACCCGTCCAAAGTTCCAAAAAAACCGCCCCAACCCGTCTCTAACCCAAGATGCCATTAGAGACGCCCCAAAACGACGTCGTTTTGGGGCCATCAATCTCATCCATTCATTAGCCATAATCCAACGGCCTGTGTTCGATGAGAATATTACATAAAACTGTCTGAATTGTATCGAACCCTAGAGACCAACACCTTATTCCTCGTACCCTCCATCTCCACTGATACGCCGGCCAGAAATCGTCTCCGCCAACGGCGAAGCTATGATGCCTCCCAAAAATACACCCCTGAACCACCATTCCCTCCTCTTTCCGATGCCCTAAGAACCAAGCTTCAACTATGAGCCAAACTCCTCGAATATAAAAATCTTTGGACGCCCCCTCGGCTGCCCACGGCGGCGCCACCGCAGAAACTTTCCAAAAGATAACACCTTAGGTCCCTTACCCCATCCCCATGACGGATCCGTTTTCAATTTCTTACGAACCTCCGCCAATTGCTTCGAATATTAGTCTAAAACACCGACCAAATCCTTAACCTCCCCGGAATCCCTTGAAACTGACACCATGTAACCTCCTCACATCATTCTCCAAAAATCCATAACCAGCGGCCCTCGAATACAACTGGACCTCACCAAAAGTCAAATCAAAAATGGTCTGAAACCCAATCCCATTCCAAACCAACCAACCTTACACCTGATACCCCCCCCCCCCCCTCAAATGATTGATCATCCTTTTACAAAAGGCCAAAGACCCTCTCAGATTTGAAACAAGAAATGGCCGGAAACCCTGAGATGCGAAGGTCAAAGGTATTAGGGTTTTGATGTTAAGCTAAGTTCCCCGTTTTCCTTTTGTTTTCTTTTAATTTTCTTTGTTTTGGTTTTGTGTGAGTACATAATTGTTCTACTTGCTCATCTATTATAATCTTCTGATTAGGTATTATGTTTTCATTCAGAATCATGTGCCTTTGTTTTTACGTCTTTGATAATCCATTCTAAATGATTCCTTTATCAATTGGATTTCTAGATGTTCCTTGTTTAAATTGAATTATTCTGCTAGCTCAAATTGTTCATCCCTTCCCTAATTTGACCTTCACTTTTCGTTTCAATTTGATCAATGTTCGTTTGTGATAAACCTTATGTTTGTTTCTAAAGTTTGTGCTGGTTAGCTTTGTTTTGCCTCTGATTAATTCAGTCTCACATTTTGGTACCAGTCTAAATCTACTTGTATATATGTATTTCATTGACATGTTGCTGATCAGCTTTGATGATTCTTGTTTGCTTTTTTTAGTACTATAGTGTAGTCTTAAATTGAAAAGTTAGTCATGCTCGGCATATTTTCAAAACTTGACCTCAGTTGATAATGAGACTATGTTTTGTTTATGGCCCTAAGTAGTTAACTATGGTCAACTTCTGACCAAATTGATAGACACCAGGGCAGAAATATTTAGGCTAAGTAATTTAAAAGAAAAGAAAGGCGCAATAGGGGTATTTGGGCATAAGAATCTTGTAACAGATCCCTGGAACCTTCTAGTTGGAGGTACAAAATACAATTTTTGGTAATTTTTCTCATAAACTTGAGGCGGAAGTTAAATAAACAAGGGAGCAATAAGCAATTCTAAGGGACTAATGAGAAAACAAGAAGAAAAGAGTTGCCCTAAGGCTTTGACTATAAAGGGGTATCTTATTGCTTTTAGGTTGAGGACGCCATCTGAAAATCCCTGAAAAATCCCAAGCTTTCTGGCAAAAATCTCCTAAAATTTTCCAAATAATCAGAATTCTATCCATTATAAGATGAACATGACTTAGAGCATATGCATTTAGGGTGGTAAAATCTTCAGAATTTATTTTGGGTATTGATCTCAGTTTTGGTCAAGCTATAGGATTGGAATTTGTGGTGTTGTTGGTCTTTTTAAGACTTTCCTGGACCTCTTGATACTATTTATGGGTTTTAGTTGGCCGATATGCTGCTGATTGTTGCTTCTTGCTTACATTACTCATAGGTGTTTTCTTCTTTGCAATAATTCCAGGTATTTATTCTCACCCAGGAGATCTGGAAATGTACAGCTACCTATATGCATGGTTACGTTTGAGAATCAAGGCACTTTCATCATTTTTATGATAATTTCATAGTTGTAAACAATGTTAGTCTAGTAATATTTAAACAGTTGTTTCAATAGATTCGTGTTGTAATAAAGAAATATTTGGACTTGCTGGACTGTTTCGAATTGTTTGGACTGTTAACTTTATGTTGTTTAAATTTCAGTAGGTTAAAAACATGGTAGTCAATAATTTGCCTAATCTTCATGTCTAATTCAATAATAGGGAGTCATCATGTGTACATGTATTTTGATTGATAAGTCCGTCAGTTTGTAGATGTTGAATTCAAACCTGCGTTTTAGCATATAAATTTACTAGTATGGAAAAGATCACTACCTGGACTTCCCTTTGTCAAACGTCTTTAATACGTTAAAAATGATCAAATATGAGTAATTTAAACAGTTGTAACATAGTGATTTCGAGAGTGTTATCCTTTCTTTGTGGTTAATTTGTAGACTCAAATTTCTGGGCTTAAACTAAAGGCCCAGACTGTTGTGAGGTACGAGAAAATATACTTCTGGGCTAACTGCTCTCATTAATAAAGACCAATTGCAGAAATCAGCCATAAAAATGCTGAAGATATGCATGCTAAATGTTTCCTTTGGATAAATCATTAACATAGGAATTAATTAGGACTTCTATTTTATTTTAGAGACACTTATATGAGAGAATTATAGTTTCTTTAGGTTGCCTTTCTAAAAAAATCAAATGGTGTGCCACGCTAAACAAAATCATACGCTGTATGGCCCTCTAATTGTAGAAAAAATGCTTAGAGATCTAGGAGATGTCATTTAGTGGATTTCACGATTTTCCCACGAAGTTAATAACACGTAGTTGCTTTAGGCGCGTTATTTTAATAGTTAATCTTCCTAAATTCGGGTGCGCATTTATGTGACCCAAATCCAAAATCTCAACGATATTAAAATATGCCCAAAACCGTAGGTGCATTTATGTGACATGGTTCGATACATGCTTTAATAACGTTGCAATATTCCTTAAAACTAAATAAAGCGGTAAATAATTAAAATTACACTATAGGTTTAACATGTACTAAAATCAGATAATTGACCATTTATAATAGTTTAAGCGACCGTGCTAGAACCACGGACTCCGAGGGTGCCTAACACCTACCTTCGAGTTAACAGAATTCCTCACTTAAGAATTTCTTGTTCGCAGACTTCAAAAGGAAAGTCAAAATCTTCCTCGATTTAGGATTTAAAATAAACCGATGACTTGGGACACCAGAAAAATAAATAATCCCAAGTGGCGACTCTAATAATTAATAAATAATCCCATTTTGAATAATGTCACTTAAATTAGAAAAACTCCATTATATGTGTCATCCTTTGGGGTAGCCGTGTAAAAGGAAGGTGTGACAGCTCTGGAGACTCTGCCTGGGATAGAAAACCCAAATCTATGGTTCAGGGTTAAAGAATTCGAGCTTAAAATAACTGTTATATTTGGCTTCTTCTGATTTGCCTACATGTTATATGCTAAGTGCTAAATGCTTTACCGCTTTGATATTATCTGAGTTGTACATATAAACTGCTACGAAACCCCTCACTTCTCACCTCCGCGGGTGTGCTTACTGGTTGAGACTCCCTATTTTGTTAGTTTCATACCTGAAAATAAAAAAGAGGCCGGATAAGTTACTAAGCCGGATGGCCTTTTGGTTCCCGGTACGTAGCCCCCTCATTGACTCGAGTTGTCCGCTCGGGTGCACAATCTAGACCTTATACCACGATTGTTAACTTAAAATAATTCGATTTCATGCCGAATCCCTAGTAGGAACGCCTATTTGCACCACGCATTTGACTCAGGGGACTGAACACCAGGGTTGGGTCCGTTTAGAACAGGTGACCCGAAATAAAATCCTGATGCATGTTACGTGCTACTTGCATATTTATTTGCATTGGATTCGCATGTTGACCGGCTTGTGAATAAAGAGGAAATTTGAGAGTTACTGATATCAATCATTTGTAAAACCAATGCTCAAATAGCACCGAAATGCTGCCAGATTTTTCCAAAACAACACAAAATATAGATTAAGAAAATGGGGGTGTTTTCAATAACGTTTTCGTTTTAATAAATTGTCTTTGACCAAACTACATAAGCAACCCCCATCGGGTCCAACCTCTTTTTTGCAAAAACAACCAAAACAAGGGAAACAATTGGCCAGTTTTCATTATTTTCTTAAAGAAACCAGGTGATGTTGTTACTGCCAAAAGCAGTTGAATGTTACCGTAAGTGACATCGGAAGGTTGATTTTGCGTAAATGACCACCTCTAAATCTTATTTTGACCGGCAAGCGAGCACAACCTTAAAAACCTTCCTTCGGAAGTGTTGCAAGGTCGTATTTGCAAAGCCGGTCCCTGATTTTAAGAAATAAATTTCATAAAGTACTGGTTTTAATATTTTGTGGAGTCAAATAGTCAAATTTTGGGATACTAATTCACCATAATAAATGTGCATAATGAGCACGATAATTTCATGAACAAAATTCCCTTGGAGTTGCGACTGTGGTGGAATGATATGGGGAAAGCAGCGCAAAATAGGGTCAACATGCATCTAGGAGGCCTCACTGGTTTGTTGCAAATTAATCCAAGGGGAGATATCGTAAAATAATTAATCACATTTTGGGGCCCAGCTCACAATGTCTTCCACTTCTCAGATTTTGAACTCACCCCGACATTGGAGGAAATAACTTGATACATTGGGAGAAAAGAAGATATTAACCAAAGAAAACGAAGCATTACGAGCCCAAATCCATAAAATGAAAGCAGCCATAGAAAATCCCCCCTAGAATCACAAAATATGAAAAACTCATAGGAAATTTGCGGCGGAAAGTAACCGAGTATAGGTTTGACTTGAATAAGGTAGAAGGTGAGGTATCCAGGGTTCGGAAGCAATGGGTTAAAAGTGTAGAGGAACGAGCCCGCATCCTTGTGCAAATAAAAGAAGGTCATAATGATGAGATTGTTGGTTTAAAGCGGAGGGTCATCATGGCTGAGAACAGAATGACCAAGAATGTCGGAGATTTCGAAGCCGAAAAAGAACATTGTTATGCACTGATAGCAAGGTTGGAGATGGATTTGTGGCAATTCCAGGAGCGGAATCAGGTAGGAGAGCGAGCTCTAGAGGTGAGGGCCGAGCAAATTGGGCATTTTTTGCAAGAAAAGGGTATTATTAGGGAAAGGATACGGGCAATCGCAGATTACATCACTACAAAGTGCAACCATTGCGAAGATATGATGAAATCCATGTTCTTTGCCACCGTCATGACTTTCATTCGACAAGTGATGGAAGACCTCCAGCATCTTGGAGTTTAGCCCGCAAGCCTGCGGCAAGGCCGAGTGATGCCCCGCAAGCTCCAAAAGCAGTTGAAGTCTTAATATATTCATGATTTCTGAAATTTTACTTCCCTTAAAAGAGTCTGTCACCCTGTATTTTCTTTTACGCATTATTTAAGTCTGTGAGTTTTATTGTTTCCAAGTCTGTTAGTTGCCTTTAACTTTGTTAACCAAAGTTTGTCTTTATAAGAATTGAAAATTCCAAATATCATGTTATTCCCATCATATTTTTCATGAACTACGTTCGGTCTGATTCATGCGGCGTCATGGTACGTAGGCAATCTTAATAGGATTCAACCATATTCATAAAAAAGGGAAAACCAAAGTAGGAAATAAAGAGTAGAAACTAAAAGTAAGTTTGGAATAAATGTTGGGATGACGTCTGTGACCATTGCAAACATATAGATACTCGTTAACTATGTAGGTGCATCGTACCCAACATGTGATTTCCAAATTGTTATCTATCCCAACCTAACCATTTAATTCCAGTTCCCAGTCACAGGCTTTTAGAATAGTGTTTGGTTTGTGGTAAACTGGTATCAAATCGATATTTCACCATATCAAAAGGAAGCGCAGAAATATCATCTGAAATGACTTTGCCATCAATTCCCATCTCAGAGGATAGCCCGATCGAAGGGATCCCAGCCTCAGAATCTGCGACAGCTAAAGAAAATAGGATCCGTCGACTCAGAGTCATGGAGATGTGGGACGCTTGGACAAATGGAAGAGAGCCTCCGAGTGCCATCCCTTGATTTCCTGAGCTCTTCCCAAGTTCGGGGGTACCTCCACTGTTCCTATTAGCCACCCAAACATCCTCTTGGAGTAGCCTACCATACCAGCCAACTTTGTTGGAGCACTTTCTGAAGTCCGTCCCCATGCATTCACATCTGGACCAGTGCCCAATATTTTTACGGCTCCCCCATGTGCAGCCACCACGTAGCCCGTAGTGCCGACACCCATGTTTGATCCTACAGCTTTCACATTTCAAACTCCCAACTACCAAACTGAGCCTCCCATATACCCCACATACACTTATCCTCAACCAGTGTATGATCTCACACCGGTGCAGGATAAAACTCCTAAAACGCCTTAACAAAATTAGATATCAAGAAGGATGAAAATCCTTAAGCAGAGCTTGAATAACATGCAAGGCTTGAGTGGGAAAAAGAGTGTGTCTTACACAGACCTGTGCATGTTCCCGCATGTACATCTTCCCCTGGAATTAAAAATACACGAGTTTGAAAAGTACGATGTCATGGCGACCCCATTTCTCATTTGAAAAAAATACTGCAACTAATCGCGTGGGGTGGGTGGAAAAGAAGAACTATTGATGGTGTACTTCGGGGAGAGTTTGGTAGGCATCGCTTCTGAATGGTACATGGACCAAGATATCACTCGATGGCATGTTTGGGATGATCTCGCCTGGTATTTTGTAAGGCAGTTCCAGTATAACATTGACATTCCCTGGACAGGAATTCTTGGCCAACTTGAAAGAGAAACCTTCATAAAGTTTTAGATAATACGTTGTCAAGTGGCGCGAACAAGCGTCAAGAGTAAAACCGCCGATGGATGAGACAGAGATAGTCACTATTTTTCTCCAGGAACAGGAGGCGGATTATTTTAAAAATATGATGTCAGTAATGGGCAAACCTTCGCGGAAGCAATCAAGATTGGCGAGATGGTAAAAAATTGCTTGAAAACAGGAAGCATTCTGAGCCAGTCATACATAAGGGCAACCTCCCACGCCATACAAAGTGGGGAGGGAGGAGTCGCAAGAAACAAAAAGAAAGAAGAAGCTTCAATGGCAGCCTCCGGCATGAGAAGACACCATTCCCCTACACCATTCCCCTAGGCCCGTGTTCTCATAAAGGGCCTCTCAATACTACTACCCCCATCAAGACATGCATTATGCTCCTTACCCTTATGCAGTTATGAATGTCGAGCCATTCGCTCGACCACAACAACAGGTCAACACAAACCAGGCCCCGAGAAATCAGCCTCTCCAAAACCACTATAATCACCGCCCTTCCCAAAACGATTTCCGTCACAGGGAGCCTCCCAGAAGACAAAACTTTACACCGATAGGGGAGTCTTATTCTAGCTTATTCCCAAAACTTGTCCAGATGGGTCTCTTGTAGCCCGTGGCCCCGAACAGGCAGAACCCTGAGTCACATTCCTATCAACGGGGTGTACGCTGTGCTTATCATTCAGGAGTTGAAGGACATGACACCGTAAACAGTTCGACTCTGAAGAAAGAGGTGGAGGATTTAATAGAACAAAGGAAAATAGTGCTAAGAGATGAAGATGTTCCGAACGTAACCAATAACCCATTACCGGCTCACAACAATGGGCCAGTCATCAGGATGATTTGTGAGGAAAAGGAATTTGACCCTTCTTTGAAAGCCATAATAGCCATTGCTGACGCGGACACAAAACTAAGGGTTACCCCCAGGAAGGTTCAAGAAAAGGAAATGAGTGAAGCCAAGCACCCGAAAACAGAGAAAAAGGTTGAAATTAAAACTGAGATGGCACCCGCCAAGGAAACCATCCTTTACATCCCATGGGGGCGTCAAGAAAAATAGCCAACTCTGAGACCCCCTAGAAGATTTGAGTTGAACAAGATGATATACGTACCCAAGGGAGATTGTGTAGTGCAGGGACCAATTAAACCACTTCGGGTGAATGAGCCCGTGGTAATCGATCGCGCGCCTCAGAAACCAATGACAGACCCTTCTGCAGTCCCATGGAACTACCAAGAAAAATGGGTAAAACACAAAGGCAAAGAGATCACTGGGGAAAATCAAAAGGGCCACCCTGCAAAGAAATATTAGGATGTGGAAGAAGTGAACAATACCACCAAAAAGGCGATTTCCACCCAAAAATCTCGTAAATGGTGAAGAGGCAGAGGCCTTCTTTCGAAAGATGAAAATGCCGGATTATGAGGTAGTGGACTAGCTCCAGAATCTCCCAAGAATCCCTTGAAACTGACACCATGTAACCTTCGCACCTCCCACTCCACAAATCCATAACCAGCAGCCCTCGAATACAACTAGACCTGGCCAAAAATCAAATCGAAAATGGTCTGAAACCCAAACCCATCCCAAACCAACCAACCTTACACCTGATACCCTCCCCCTCTCAAATGATTTGAAACCAAAAATGGCCGGAAACCCTGAGATGCGAAGGTCAAACGTTTTATGGTTGTGATGTTAAGTTAAGTTCCCCATTTTCCTTTGGTTTTCTTTTAATTTTCTTTGTTTTTCTTTTGTGTGAGTACATGATTGTTCTACTTGCTCATCTATAATAATCTTTTGACTAGGTATTTTGTATTCATTCAGAATCATGTGCCTTTGTTTTAAGTCTTTGATAATCCATTCTAAATAATTCCTTTATCAATTGGATTTCTAGATGTTCCTTGTTTAAATTGAATTATTCTGCTAGCTCAAATTGTTCATCCCTGCCCTAGTTTGACCTTTTCTTTTCGTTTCAGTTTGATCAATGTTCGTTTGTGATAAACCTTGTGTTTGTTTCTAAAGTTTGTGCTGGTTAGCTTTGTTTTGCCTCTGATTAATTCAGTCTCGCATTTTGGTACCAGTCTAAATCTTCCTATATATATGTATTTCATTGACCTGTTGGTGATCAACTTTGATAATTTTTGTTTGCTTTTTTTTGTAGTATAGTGTATTCTTAAATTGAAAAGTTAGTCATGCTCAGCTTATTTTTAAAACTTGACCCCAGTTGATAATGAGACTATGTTTTGTTTATGGCCCTAAGTAGTTAATTATGGTCAACTTCTGACCAAATTGATAGACACCAGGGCAGAAATATTTAGGCTAAGTAATATAAAAGAAAAGACACGCGTAATAGGGGTATTTGGGCATAAGAATCTTGTAACATATCCATGGAACCTTCTAGTTGGAAGTTCAAAATACAATATTTGGTAATTTTTCTCATATACTTGAGGCACAAGTTGAAAAACAAGGGACCAATTAAGCAATTCTAAGGGACTAATGAGAAAACAAGAAGAAAAGAGTTGCCCTAAGGATTTGGCTATAAAAGGGGTATCTTATTGCTTTTAGGTTGAGGACACCATCTGAAAATCCCTGAAAAATCCCAAGCTTTCTGGCAAAAATCTCCTAAAAATTTCCAAATAATCAGAAGTCTATGCAAATTATAAGATGAACATGACTTAGAGCATATGCATTTAGGGTGTTAAAATCTTCAGAATTTATTTTGGGTATTGATCTTAGGCTGATTTGTTT
This sequence comes from Nicotiana benthamiana, assembly GCA_034376525.1. Taxonomy (NCBI): domain Eukaryota; kingdom Viridiplantae; phylum Streptophyta; class Magnoliopsida; order Solanales; family Solanaceae; genus Nicotiana; species Nicotiana benthamiana. Next base: position 46,802,905 of record CM067326.1, read on the forward strand.
TGGTCGAGCTATAGGATTGGAATATGTGGTGTTGTAGGTCTTTTTAAAACTTTCATGGACCTCTTGATACTATTTCTGGGTTTTAGTTGGTCGATCTGCTACTGATTGTTGCTTCTTGCTTACATTACTCATAGGTGTTTTCTTCTTTGCAATAATTCCAGGTATTTATTCTCTCTCAGGATATATGGAGATGTACAGCTACCTATATGCATGGTTACGTTTGAGAATGAAGGCACTTTCATCATTTTTATGATAATTTCATAGTTGGAAACAATGTTAGTCTAGTAATATTTAAACAGTTGTTTCAATAGATTCGTAATGTAATAAATAAACATTTGGACTATGTCGGTCTGTTTCGAATTGTTTGGACTGTTAACTTTAAGTTGTTTAAATTTTAGTAGGTTGAAAACATGGTAGTCAATAATTTGTCTAATCTTAATGTCTGATTCAATAATAGGGAGTCACTATATGTACACGTATTCTAATTGATAAGTCCATCAGTTTGTAGATGTTGAATTCAAACCTGAGTTTTGGCATATTGATTTACTAGTATGGAAAAGATCACTACATGGACTTCATTTACATGGACTTCATTTTTTCAAACGTCTTTATTACATTAAAAATGATCAAATATGAGTAATTTCAACAGTTGTAACATAGTGATTTGGAGGGTGTTATCCTTGCTTTGTGGTTTATTTGTAGACTCAAATTTCTTGGCTTAAACTGAAGGCCCAGATGTTGTGAGGCACGAGAAAATATACTTCTGGGCTAACTGCTCTCATTAATAAAGCCCAATTGCAAAAAGCAGCCATAAAATTGTTGAAGATATGCATGCTGAATGTTTCCCTTGGAGTAATCATTAACGTACATATTAATTAGGACTTCTCTTTTATTTTAGAGACATGTATAATAGAGAATTATAGTGTATTTAGGTTGCCTTTCTAAAAAAAATCAAATGAGTGTCCCACGCTAAACAAAATCATACGTTGTGTGGCCCTCTAATTGTAGTAAAAATGCTTAGAAATCTGGGAGATGTCATTTAGTGAATTTCACGGTTTTTCCCACGAAGTTAATAACACGTAGTTTTTTTAGGCGAGTTATTTTAATAATTCATCTTCCTAAATTCGGGTGCAAATTTATGTGACCCAAATCCAAAATCTCAGCAATGTTAAATATGCCCAAAACCACGGGTGCATTTATGAGACGTGGTTCGAGACATGTTTTAATAACGTTGCAATATTTCTTAAAATTAAATAAAGCGGTAAATTATTAAAATTACACCATAGGTTGAACATGTATTAAAATCAGATAATTTGCCATTTATAATAGTTTAAGCGACCGTGCTAGAACTACGGAATCTGATGGTGCCTAACACCTTCCCTCGGGTTAACGGAATTCCTCACTTAAGCATTTCTTGTTCGCAGACTTCAAAAGGAAAGTCGAAATCTTCGTCAATTTGGTATTTAAAATAAAAATGTCACTTGGGACACCAGAAAAATAAATCTTGCCAAGTGGCGACTCTGAAAATAAATAAATAATCTCATTTCGAATAATGTCACTTAAATTGGAATAACTCCATTATACGTGTCATCCTTCGGAGTAGCCATGTAAAAGGAAGGTGTGACATTTATATTGATCCGAAATTCCTTGGTTCTATTGACCTCTTTGTTTTCTTTTATTCGTTAGCATATTGATGCCCTCCATAGCATTTACTTGGCGAGGATTTTGAACTTGTAGTAATTGTGCCTTAGCTAGCTGGTTCAGTGTTATTGTCAGTTCTACTATAACCTGCCCATGATCATGTAGCTCTTTGTGCAAGTGAGTGACTGTAGGGTCACCCTGGGGCACATTGACTCTGCTTTTCCAACCAGAGGACGTGTCAACCATCTCGTGAAGAATGTCACAAGTCTTATCATATGACAGCTTCATGAAATTTCCCCCAGCAAGTTTGTTCACTATGCATTGATTTGTTGTGTTAATGCCCCGGTAGAAAATATGTTGGATCATTGCCTCAGTCATATCATTGTTGTGGCTAGTCCATAATTATCGAGTAGTATCGCTTGACCCGTATTTTTATTCCAAATTGGCCACTTTCAACAAAACTCATTTTCTTTAATTCGTGTACCATTTATCCTTCATGACATGTATTTATCGCTTGTTATAAATAGCATATATATGTTAAGATGATCTCATCCCCGAGTCTACGTCAATTAACTGAAGAAAAAACCTTTAACGTATGAAAATGCAAGATATAACATCCTCCCCTCCCCCCAGAAACATTTATCATCGAATGTTTAACTCCCCGAGGTCTATAACTTTGACAGGGTCGCCTTCGTGACAACGCTCTACCTACACTTCCTGTAGAAACTCAATAATTTAATGCCACATAGGATATGATCAATTAAAATGATAATGGCCTCACACGACCAATGATAATAACCAACAAGAGAATTTATACACGTACCTTATGGTTGCGATGTCCCAGTCAGACCCTTCTCTGGAGGAGGAATAAGTAAGGATATCTTGACTTCATATCTTCTTCTTCCTCCCAGGTCATTTCTTCCACATTTTTGTTTCTCCAAAGTACTTTTACGGAGGCTACCTCCTTATTCCGTAGCTTAAAAATTTGTCAGACTAGGATGACAACCAGAATTTCCTCGTATGACAAGTCCCCTGTAATTTGTACATCATCTGTGGGCACCACTCGGGTAGGATCGCCAATGAACTTCTATAACATAGATATGTGAAAAACCGAATGGATAGACTCCAACATCGAGGGCAATTCTAACTCATAAGCTACTTAGCCCACTCTTCGATTGATCCTATAAGGCCCGATATACCATGGACTAAGTATACCTTTCTTGACAAACCTCATCACACCCTTCATAGGTGACACCTTTAAGAATACCCAGTCATCAACCCTGAGCTCTAAATCTCGCCGCCGCATGTCAAAATATGACTTCTGACAAGTCTGAGCTGTCAATAGTTAATCCAGGATAAGCTTTACTTTTTCTATGGCTTGCTGAACCAGGTCAAGCTTTTGTCCGTAAAAATCTTCATATTGATCCATTTGCATACTAGAATTGTAACTATTATTATATGCGAACTCAATACACGGTAGATGATCATCTCATCTACCTTTTAAGTCTATTTCGCAAGCTCATGAGTATTCTCCAGTGTCTTAATAGTGCGCTCAGCTTGTCTTTATGTCTCGGGATGAAATATTTTATTAAGACTTACTTGAGTCCCCAATCCTTTTTGGAAGGACCTCCAAAAGTTAGCTATAAATTGAGATCCTCTATCCGAGATAATAGATATAGGGACACCATGCAGTTGTATTATCTCCTTAATATAAAGCCTTTCATAATCCTCTGAGGAATATGTAGTTCCAATGGGCAGAAAATAGGCTGACTTTGTAATTATATCAACAATCACCCATATCGAATCGAACTTACGCTAGGTACGAGGTAAGCCTATGATAAAATCCATATTGATTACTTCCTATTTCCAAGTCGGAAACTCCATAGCCTGTAATAACCCACGGGTTTCTGAGCAAAAACCTTCGCTATATCCTTTTTCATCCTATCCCACCAATACACTTCCCTGATATCATGATACATCTTTATCGCTCCTAGGTGGACAAAATAATGAGAATGGTGAGTTTCTCCCATAACCTGCCGACACATTATCGTCCTTGATATCTCAGGACCCCATCTTCTATAATTTCAAATTGTTTCTTCTCCTTCTGAAGGGTGGTATCCCTACAATGAACTAACACAGGATCTTCATACTGGTGTTCCTTTACTTCAGTTACTAAAGAGGATGTTGTCGTATGTTGAATAGTAATTCCAGTATCACTTGAATCAATAGCCAAACTCCAAGACTAGCTAGCTGATGAACCTCATGGGCTATTCATCTCTTTTCTGGCTGTAAATACGACAAGCCACCTATAGATCTGCGGCTAAGGGCATCCTCTACTATGTTCACCATCCTCGGATGGTATTAAAATCAACGTCATAGTCTTTAAGTAGCTCCAACCATCTCCTTTGACATAGATTCAATTCATTTTGCTTGAAGATGTACTGGAGGCTCTTATGATCCATATAGATATCAATATGAATGCCATACAAGTAGTGCCTCCATATCTTTAGCTCATGAATCACCGCGGCTAACTCTAAATCGTAGGTCGCGTTGTTCTTCTTGTACTTTCTTAGTTGTCTAGAAGCATAAGCTATAACCTTACCATGCTACATCAGCACACAACCAAATCTAACACCTAAAGTGTCACAATAGAATACATAAACATTGCTCCCTTTTAGGAGCATTAGAACCAGTGCTGACGTTATTCTTGCCTTTAAGGCCTGGAAACTCCGTTCGCAAGCGTCAGTCCATTGAAAATTTTCTCCCTTCTGAGCCAACTTTGTCTAAGGTGCCAAATGGGAAGAAAGTCCTTCCACAAATCTCTTGCAATAACTTACCAAACTGAGAAAGCTACGAACCTCCATCGGTGTTGTGGGTCTAGGCCAAGTCTTTGATGCCTCAATCTTTTGTGTATCCACCAGGATGCCTTCACCCGAAACGATATGCCCAAGGAACGCTACAGAGTTTAACCAAAATTCACACATAGAGAATTTTACATACAACTTCCCTTTTTGTAGAACTTTAAGCACAGTACGCAGATGATCTGCATACTCAGCCTCTCAACGATAATACACCAATGCATCATCGATAAATACAATTATGAAGAGATCTAAAAAGAGCCTAAACATACAGTTCATCATATCCATGAATACTTTTGGGGCATTGGCCAGACCAATCGATATAACACGAAACTCAAAGTAACCATATCAGGTCCTGAATGTTGTCTTAGGAATATCTTCCTCCTTAACCCTTACCTGATGGTACCCAGACCTCAAGTCTATTATTGAAAAATACTTGGCACTTTGAAACTGATAGAATAAATCATCAATCCTCAGGAGCAAGTACTTATTCTTGATCTTCACCTTATTCAACTGTCTCTAATCAATACACATCCATAAGGAACCATCTTTCTTCTTGACAAACAACACAGGTGCTCCCCATGGTGATGTGCTAGGTCTGATAAAGCCTTTTCCAAGCAAGTCCTTAAGTTGTTCTTTCATCTCTGTGGGGGCTATTCTATAGGGAGGAATAGATACTGGGTGAGTATCTAGTAGTAGGTCAATAGCAAACTCAATTTCTCGCTCTGGCGAGAGACCCGAAAGCTCAATGGGAAACTTATTAACCAGCGGGGTGGACTGAATGGTTAGTGACTTTACTTCCACATCCTAAACCAAACTAAGTGATAATTAAAACCCTTTCTGATCATCTTCCTTGCCTTGATATAGGAAATAAATCTACCTCTAGGCAACATCGCATTACCTTCCGCTCCAAAACAGGCTCCCCTAAAAATTGAAATCGGACTATCTTTGATCTACAATCGACATTCGCATGACAAGAAGCCAACCAATCCATACCCATTATGACATCAAATTCTCCCATATCTAACTTGATTAAGTCTGCTATGGCGGATCGACCATGAACTACGTTTATACAACCCATATATACTTGTTTAGCTATCACTAAGTCTCCAACAGGTGTAGACACCTCAAAAAGGTTTAACAAATTCAGATTTTATTTCAAACTTACTAGCAACCAACGGAGTAACATATGATAAGGTAGAAGCTAGATCAATCAGTGCATATCTATCATATGAGGAGACTTATAATGCACCTGTAACAACATCAGGTGATGACTCCTGGTCCTGTCATCCTGTCAACGCATAAATGCGGTTTAGAGGATTGCTCGAGCTAGATGCTCTGCCTCGACCTCTGCCACGATTTATTGGCACTTGTAGACCTTGCCTAGGGGGGTGTACTGATGATGATGAACCAGCTACAGATCCTGTTGGCTGGGCTATGCCTACATTACCTCTCGTCGAACAATCCCACATAACGTGACTCAGATAACAATAAGAATAACAAACACTTAATCCTATACGGCACTATCCGGTAAACTGCTTACCACATTGAGCACATCACTGCACGGGCGGCCTCATATTATTTGACACACCCTTATACTGAGAACCTGAGGCCCTGAAATTCTGACCAGGCCTTGAATATGTGGAACGATCAAATATCTTAAAGCCAAACTAAGGGGGTGTGCTAGCTTATGGCTTGGCTCGATACCTTAGGTATTGCTGCCTCTGACCACCTCGCAACTCACCAGAAGGACCCGAAGACCTTGTTGTCTTATTTTGGGCCATATCATGCTCACGATTGGCCCTTTGTTTCTGTTTACGCTCCTCTATACCTTAAGCATATGCCTGAATAAAAGAAATATCTATCTCTAGCTAAAGTGAGACCGACATACAATCATTAAGCAAGTGAGGCTCTAATCCCTTCATGAACCGGTGAACCCAATCCTTCATCCTAGATACAATATAGGGTGCATACCTAGCCTACGAATCAAACCGAACACTGTACCCCCAAACCCTCATGTTATCCTGCCGAAGGGTCAACAATCTATCAACTCTAGCCCGTCTAAGCTCTGGTGGTGGATAATGACAAAGAAAAGCTTCTGTAAACTCCTGCCATACTGCTGGACGGGCATCCTCACCGTTAGACAGTTCCAAATACTCGTACCAATTAACGGCAACATCTCGGAGTTTATAGGAAGTTAGCTCAACTGACTCAGTCACAGTGACCTTCATTACCCGTAACGTCCTCTACACTCTATCAATAAATACTTGAGGGTCCTCATTCTGATCTTTCTCACTGAATATCAGAGGGTCTAAATTAATTAAGTCACGAACCCTCACACTGATGGACCTATTTGCATGACCAATACCTATTTCCTAACACTGAGTCTGCACGGCTAATAATTGAATTAATAGCTTGATAGCATCTCTCATCTCCTAACCCGATGTATCTGGATGAGGTGATGAATGTACAGGGGTGGGCGCTAAAGCTGGTGCCCCTCAGAGCTCTTCTGGAAAGGGAAGGGTATGTGAAGTTTGAGATGGAATCTCACCATGAGACTCTCCCTGAGTCTTGGTAACTCGTGGTGCTTGACTGGTAGTCTCATGAGCCACAGACTTTCCCTTCTAGGCAGCAGTACGCTTTGGAGGAATTGCTGAAAATATAACATATTTTTAGGAACAGGAATTCTTGTATCGCACGATCTAAGATAAAAATAAAAGGATACCATCCTATATATCCTGTAGTCTCATGTCAGTAAGTGTAGTGCACAACACACCCATAAATAGGACTCTACAAGACACAGTCTATAGACAACCCTAGGATATAACTTCTTTGATACCACTTTTGTCACAACCCAAACCGATGGGTTGCGACGGGTGCCCCAGTCCTACCTGTCAAACACATCTAAGCATGCGTCTAAGATATAAACCTAAATAACTTTTTCCAAATTATGAGAATAATGTACATGAAAGAAATCTGCCCAAAAGGGGATACATACATATATGTGCAACATATGTAGGACGAGCCGACAAGGATGCTATAAACAACTATACATCTTAAAACTGGAAGACGGCAAGGCCACATACTATCCAATTAGGCATACTGTCTAAAGACCTCTAATAGAAATATAACTGTACAAACGGTATTGGACCACCTCATACCTTTATCTATATATATAAACATATCGTACCAAAATCAAAAGCAACTCTGGATCAAGTGGAGCATGCCAACTCTCAATAATTAGGGATCCTAAGACGGAGGTCTGTCACCTTGCCTACCTCATCTACGGGCATGAAACACAGGCCTCGTGAAATAGGGCGTCAGTACAAAAAATGAACCGAGTATGCAAGGTAATGAAAATTTGTATGTAAAAGGCAGAGACGAAACATGGAATAAAGAAATCCATCTGTAAATATGAATAACTTTGTACATTCTGACAATGTCGCACGGAAAAAGCAATACAAGAGCGATTGAGAGAATAGAAATGAGAATTCAGAATGAATGAAAGCTTGATTGCATTAATGAAAGCTATTACAGAAAAGCAACACAGTGTCGAGGGGGAGAGACACCAGTACAGAGAATTGTTAGCTTACTAGAAAGTTTAATTGCGTGATCCCCCTATTAATGCTAAAAACAAATAAACCAAAGATACAAGACTAGACTTGGCTAAGCTAAACATAATAGAAGTACATGAATAAAACTAATCCATATTTACAATGAAAATGACATAGTTTTCTACAAGGCAGAAATAGGTCCATTTTCAGCAGCAGTGTCTTTAGCATCACGGTCGGTGTTGTTTACGCGCGCGACTCTATTGGCGTCTGCCTGGGGCTGGGCGTTGGAGAGCGATATCGATAGGGCAAAAGTGGAACATGCGCCTTTGTCACTTGGCGCAGCCAAGACCATGGGATTCTTCGTGGTGCGCTTGAGGGGTCATGGGGCATGGCTGGAAAGCCGCCCAAGACATTCTTCCCCCAGCTAAGTTGGCGACGCCCTTGATGCCTTACTTGAAGGCCTCCGCTCACCTCGGTTCTCAATCCTAGAGTGTGAATTTCTTAAGGATTTCTATCAAGGGCACCACAATGAAGGAGTAGTTCTTCACAAATCGCAGGTAGAAGTTGCATAGGCCAAGGAACACCCTCAAGGCATGGACATCCATACGCGGCAGCCAATCTGTGATTGCCGAATCTTCTATTGGTCCATCTTGATCCCTCCTTCCTCGATGACTTGTCCAAAGAAGTCAATTTGCTTCTGAGAAATGGATCACTTGGATAGCTTCACATATAGTTCATGCTCCTACAATCGAGCTGGGACCTTCCGCAAGTACACTAGGTGTTCTTCCAATGTTTGTCTACATACCATAATTCCATCCAAGTAGACCACCACGAATTTATCAATGTACTCTAAGAAGATTTGGTTAATCAGAGTGCAAAATGTAGCTGGGGAATTATTCAAGCTGAACAGCATGACCAGGAATTCATACGACCCATATCTTGTCACACAGGTCATCTTGTGTTCATCACCCTTTGTGATCTAAACTTGCCAATAACCTATATTGAGGTCTATCTTGGTGAACACCGTCACACCACCCAGTCTATCGAACAAGTCTTCCATTAGAGAAATAGAGTACGTGTTCTTCACGGTGATTTTGTTTAGAGCCCGATAATCCACACAGATTCGTAGCTTTCCATCATATTTCTTTTTTAACATAATAGGGGATCGTATGGGGACATAGAGGGTACAATAATCCTTGTATCTAACATATTCATCAATTGCCACTGAAGCTCGGTGAGTTCGAGTTGTGACATTATGTAAGGTGCCCGGTCAGGTGGCTTCATGCCTGGCACCAACTCAATTTCGTGGTCCACAGTGCACATAGGCGGGAGCCGCTTTGGCATGTCTTGGGGCATGACATCTTCAAACTACAGTAGTAGCTCCTTCACGGGTACAAGAATGGGACCCGATTAGCATTTTATATCTTCAATGCAGAGGGTTTCCAAGAACATAGGTTCATTTCTTTTGACCCCCTTCTTCAACTACAAGGTCGAGATGTTCTCAATAGCCATCTTCATGGGCATGCATGGGATAATACAGGGCTTGGCCCTATTTGTTCCCATCATCAGTAGCATGTCTACAAATGGTACAGGCATGGTGTTGGTTTGTTTTAGGAATTCCAACCCAACTATCAACTCAAATTCATCTATGATCACCACTCCTAGGTTGAATTTTCCTTCGTAAGGGCCAAGCTTCACGGGAACCTTTTTGGATATTCCACCCAATAGCTGGGGAGATGAGTTGATAGCCTTGACACAACCTCTATCTTTCCTTACAACTAGACCAAACCACTCCACCTGAGTCGAGGCTAAGTAGTTATAGGTAGAACCTATGTCTATCATTGCATGAATGAGCTTGCCATTCACCTTCATCTAACGAACATTAAGGTTCTCTCTTGCTTAAGAAGAGTCTCCTCATCCACCTTCTTTTTCCCTTTCTTGGTGACTGGACATGGCTCCTTCTTCTTACAGATACTATCACCTGTCTCTACTAATGCCTCAAAAATAGAGCCAACAATTGCATTGAAGGCACCTACTAGTTCAGTCTAGTCCCTATCGTGTGAGTCTTCATCAGTCCCATAATCAAAATCATGATAGGCGTTCTTCTGTGTATATAGGCAATCATTATTCCAATGTGGTCTGCGGTAATGACGGCATCATGAATGAGGCTTTATCCCTCGGTCATTGTTTTTTGATGTAGCACTGTGCTATTTGACGAGAGAGCATTAGATTTGGTTGAGCTCCGATATCCCTCACTTCTGATAGGGCCACCATTGCTTGACTATCCCCCTTTGAATCCCGCTCGGGCAGCGGATGAGGCACTCAACTGCTTGGATCGTGTTAGGTAGGGTATCTACCCTTTGTCTTTAGAGCTCCACACGAGCATAAAGTTTCAACCCTTCCAGGAAGGTGAAGAGCTTGTGTTTGTCCCTCATGTCGTGTATGTTTAGCATGAGCGCCGAGAAATCCCGCACGTAGTCCCGCACTATTGGTCTGGCGAAGCTCCCATATCTTTCTTCTTGTATTGTATTCAATATTTTCGGGGAAGAACTGTAGGTGTATGGCTGCCTTCAGTTCCGCCCTGATGGCATCGTACTTCACCCGCCACTAGAGTTTAGCATCACCCTGAAGATACATGGCAGCAGTTTCTACCTTCTATGCTTTTTATAGGCCTTTAACAGTATCGAAATGTTGTTCGACATCAAATATGAGTTTCTCCACTTCCTTAGCATTCCTAGCCCCACTGTATGGCTTTTTCTAAGGAATTTTCAATTTTGGTGTCGCAGAACCGCGGTTCACAGTGCCCCTGATTTGGTTTCCACCTCCTTGAAGCAGGCCATGCAAAGCAGCATTAACAACATTGAGTTGGTTTGTCAATTTGTCAATAGTTTTTTGCACGGCAAATCACCACTCCTACCTCTTGTGCCCTGTAGGCTAAGTCCTCAGTGCGCTTCTGTTGGAGTCTCTCAAATTTGCCAAAATTTTCAGTTGTCGTCTGTCGATCTCCCTCAGAGTGTCAACTAATGTTTCTATATCAACTTCGGCATGGATACCTTTGCAGTATGGGTTATCCAACCTTTGTACTAGGCTTGTTCTTAGTTAATGCACCATATCCACGATGGGCTATAATACGTCAATTGCCTCTTCAAGGGCCATATTTTGGTCCCTATGATTCACCATAGTTAGAAATGGTGGTAATGGCAATGCGTTCCCTCATCCGATGTCAAGCCTAGGCTCTGATACCAACTTTTGCGGAGCACCTTCTTGAGATTCCTTGGAAGGGCGACGTAAGGCTAAGAAACTGATGTCAGTGCAGTTACTGTCCGCCAACTGAAGTCCTCTCCGTATGCTAGACTAGATTGCTAGTGCCGTATGGGAAAACCAATGTCGAGAGCAATTGAGAGAACAGAAATGAGATTATAGAATGAAAGTAAGCTTGATTGCATTGATGAAAGCTATTACAGAAAAGTAATGCGGTGTCGAGGAGGAGAGACACCAGTACAGAGAATTATTTGCTTGGTAGAAAGTTTAATTGATTGATCCCCCTTAATAATGCTTAAAAAATAAACCGAAGCTACAAGACTAGACTTGACTAAGCTAGAGAAACATAAAGGAAGTACGTGAAATAAAACTACATTATATTTACAACGAAAAGAAATTAGTTTTCTACAAGGAAGAAACAGATTCGTTGTCAGCAGCAGCGTCTTCGGTATCATGGTCCACGAGCACGGTGTTGTCTGCGCGCGGCGCGCTGTTGGCATCTACTTGTGGCTGGGCATTGGCGAGGAATATCAGTGGAGCGACAGAGGCACTTTCACGCTTGTCACTCGCCGCCAAGACCACGGGGTCGTCCGTGGCGTTAGGCATTGGGAGGCTTGCTGTGACGCCATGGGGAGCACCCAAGGGGTCATAGGGCATGGCTGGAAAGCCACCCATGAGCTATACTTTTGTACAGCTAACAAAAGTAATGAGAGACACAGAAGGCTGATACAAGGTTCAAACAAGTAAAAGAACCCAGTGAAGGAGGGTACGAGGCGCCCAGTTAATGAAGATTATTAGTATTCACAATTCTGGTAGTGGAATATAAGACTTTTGAGCTACCTTCAACAATAACAGAGGTAAGTACAATTGGCCACACCCATCTCAGTTATGCCCTATAGGGGTAACAGAAGTAGTATAAGAGAAAGACGGATATCATAATCAGGCAGGGATTAGAGTAACCTAAAATGGTGGATGGATTGCTTGCGTTAGTTGACATTTCCGAAGGATATTGCAAATATGTCAATAAGATCTCCTTGTGTAACACCCAGATGGTGCACTCTAAAATAGTACATCTAGATATGAATACTACAAAGATAGGCATTGGAAGCCTTGACGGGATAAATATTACCTTAGTATGGCTCCCGTCCTTAGTAGAGAAAGAATATTAAGTTCTAGGTGGTGGCTGAAAATTGTGATAAATAATTTTTTGAGTGTGTAATTAAAGACTCTGCAAGACCATTTTGAGTGAAAGCTTGAGCTATAGGATGTTCCACTCTTATCCCAATTGATAAGCAATAATCATTAAACGTTTGGGATGAAAGCAGCATTATCAAGTCTAATAGACTTAATTGGATTATTGGGGAATTGAGCCTGTAATCGAATTATGTGTGCCATTAATTTTGTAAACATGGAACCATCTAGAAGATGTATCTATTAAGACCATAAAGTATCTAAACGACCCACTAGGTGGGTGAATAGGTCCACAAATGTCCCCTTGTATATGTTCCAAAAACACAGGGGACTCAATTCCAACCTTTGTTGATGATGATCTAATAATTTACTTGCCTTGATAACAAGAAGCGCAAGAAAATTTATTACTTTAAAGAATTTTTATATTCTTTAACGAATGCTCATTTGAGTTTTCTATAATTCATCTCATCATAATTGAACCAGGATGTCTCAATCGATCATGCCAAAGTACAAAAGTATTGGAATCAGTAACCTTTTGATTTACGGTAGAATGTGCCTCAATTGCACTAATTCTTGTCCAATACAGGCACAAGATAAATATGGGAACTTCTCAATTACCCTCTTTTGGCCAGAGACATTCTTTATAATGATGAGATATTCAAGATTATTCTCATCTATTGTCTCAATATGATATCCATTTTTCACGGATATCTTTAAAACTCAACAAGTTCCTCTTGGACTTGGAGGAGAACATTAGGCAGAGTTATAGTAGCTCTTCCAGAGCCTTCAATTAATCTACTACTACCAAAAATTGTAGTAACATCTGCCTTACACATACTTAAATGAGAGAAATATTTCTTCTCTTTGAATATTGTATGTGTGTACATGAATCAATTAAATAAATATTTTTACAATTTGAACTTTGATCCAGGTTTACTCTGTGAAGTATTCATATTTTCTTCCCATAATTTGACATACAAAAGAAATATACAAATAAACATTAGTATATTCTTATCTATTAAATAAATTCGTGAATTTATTCTAGCATTTAACAAAAAATATTTGAATGAATTAATATGCTAAAAATAATATTTATTGATTTATTATTATTAACGTTGGTTACTGTTTATGGATAAATAATATCTAATATTAGTTCTCCCTCTATCTGTGGATAACTGTGAAAATATAATATGCTCGTAAAGAAAGGTAGATGTTCTTTCTTTTAATACAGGAACTAATGTAAAAGGAGAAAAGTCAAGAAAATACTGAACGAAATTAACATGCAACTTTTTGCAATTCAAAGCTTGTTTTAAAGTTTCAGGGGAAAATTTTTTTATCGTTATGTATATTTTGCTATATAGATATATTATATATGTAAAAGTATAGTATATCATAATTTCTAAAAACTACCATACTCTCAGTAATTGTTTCCGACAACAAAGAATACTAGAATTATAATTAATCCAAACTAACAAACATGATTTCATAAAATAAACAATACTAATTGATACTAATAATTACTACTCATATAAAGAACTATAATTACATAATGTTTATTTAATAGCTACTACAAATAGATCAAAACAAAAAACAAACTATTTAATCATCTTTAACCACGGATCCATCACCAATCAAGTGGACTATTTTTCTATCTGGGTGCTCAAAGAAGTCTGTCACATCCAAGTGGGTAATGTCAAAATCATTGCCAGAGATACAATTGGCTTCAAGACCTTTATTCTTTAGAGATGCTTGATAAACAAATGTCTTGGTATAGGCAAGATATAATGTTATACCATTGTGGTCATGGTCAAATTATATGTAAGATATGTTTCTTGCATTAATGTTATTCTTTAATAATCACATTACAAAAATATTTTGGCGTACAATAGATACATGACCAATGACCTTTCATGCCATAATATTGACATTATTTTCTTATATCTCAAACCTCCTTCTAGAGGTGAGTGTGGTATATTCACTACCACTAGCACGTTCATATTCTTCCAAAAGTGAATATGTATTCATAAATTAGATGTTGTCACACTCACATCATGAATGGACCATAATCATCTATATGTGTTTTATAAAATCTCATATTGTCAAATTGATGACAAATATTACTTTCACAGAGTGAAGGATTATATTGAGAATCCTTATTATCTTCATTATCACAATGATGACGATTATAATTTCGTCTATTGCCACGTCCACATCCATTGATACCTTCACGGTAATAATTTTGTCTTCTTTCAGACTTATCACATACTACTATCACATTCTCTATAGGGAATGAGAATGGAGCAAATTCAATGGGACGGATTTTTAATTCTTTTCCACAATCAAGCATTAATTTGATCATGGCAAGACATAGAAAATTTACCACGTTATGTAGTTATAATATCTTTCAAGCTACCTTAAAGTTGCAATTAAAATTTACCGTCTATGCTTGTATTTAAAATCAAATTACAGAATTACAAGAATTTGAAAGAGAAAAGTAAAATACTTACCTTAAATTCATAATTAATCTTGAAGGAAGTTCATAGAACGATTAACAATCATTATGCTCAATATTATGTAAACATTTAGCATCGTGCGTGTATCCAAAGCCATAGTTTTGAAGATTTGCGTGAGCCCCTTTTGTGGAGAAAAGCGTAATATTCTTCATGAACGTCCTACTAAATTTAAGGCTGACGTTCCAAGCCGTAATTCTCTTAAGAGCAATGGGTAGGAAATTGTCATAGTGGAGTACAAAAGCCTTATAG
The DNA here is from genome assembly GCA_034376525.1 of Nicotiana benthamiana. Taxonomy (NCBI): domain Eukaryota; kingdom Viridiplantae; phylum Streptophyta; class Magnoliopsida; order Solanales; family Solanaceae; genus Nicotiana; species Nicotiana benthamiana. The sequence continues at coordinate 46,818,172 of CM067326.1, forward strand.
TAACAGAAGAAGATGATATTTGAAACTTAAGCAGATTCAACCAACAACAGTACAAAGCTTGGCTAACAATTATTGGACTTCAAGACTGCATTTAGGTATACTGAAGAATTCGTGCGTAATCAGAAAACCGTCGTCGCCAAAACTAAAGCCCCAAATACATAAAATTTCTCTGGCGAAATCAGAACCACCAGCGCTGGAATCAATTTTGCATGAGCTTAGGAGCTCATCGGCGAATATGGGGGAATTGTGCTGATATAATGTATAATAAAAAATAGTTGGTCAGAGAATTGTACTGATAACGTGTTATAAAACAATAAAAGAAGAAGAAAAGTATTGCAGAGCAAAGTAGAAAGAGAGTGAATTCTTATTGTTATGAGATGATTTACAATGCAGTAGGACACCTCTATTTATAGGAGGAAAAATGACTTAGAGTCAAAGTAAAACTCTCTATAAGATAGGCATTCACTCTAATTAGAATTCTATTCTTAACAGTATTTAATAATTTTCTAGTATAAATATAATATTTAAATAAAATAATTGCATTCGGTTAAACTTGCGCCTAATAGGCTAACTCCGCCTCTCACGGTGCCTCAATTAAAATGAAAGAATCAAACTTTAGAGATAGATTTTTGGTCTTAATCAAAATAGGTCAAGGGCGCGTCGGAATACTTAATATAAGTTGCGGGAGACTCTGCAACTTGTCCTTTAATTTATGTTTCCTTATGAGTTAATCAATACTAGGAAATTATTTCAAACGGTTTCGGAAACCTATGCATGCTAGAATACCTCTCAACATATTTTGACTTTTTTTTTCTTCTTTTTACTTTTCACGTTCTTCGATAAATTACTCTTTCTGTTCTAATTTATGTGAACTTATTTTATATTTGGTCTGTTTCAAAATAAATTAATTTTTTAAAAATTTAATAACAATTTAGCTTAAACTTACAATTTTATCCTTAATGAGAAGCTTTTATAATCACACAAATATTCTGGGCCCCATTTGAATTTATTTAGAACCACAAATTCTAAAAGTCTTTATTTTTTTTTTAAATTCTGTATCCCGTCAAACGTGTTCGCATAAATTAAAACAGACGGAGTAACTTTTTTTCGTACAGCAGCTGACTAGTTCGAAAATAACACTACTAACAAATAGACAAAAGTTGCAGCTTCTGAATTTTCATCACAAATAAGCTTCTCAATCGAGGTCCATACGTGCGAGTGAAAATATGTCAAACTTTCTGCACAAAGTGCTTAGGTCTAACATATAAGTTTCAAAGGGTAAAATCAGTTACATTGGCTTTTTATGACTTATTGACGCAATTGATGAATATCAAAAGTACTTACGAAATTAAAATTGGATCAGATAACCTAATCGATTTTCAACTTATTAGTAATCACTTATATGTTTATTATTTTATTCATAATATTTACTTAATCCGTGAATTATCCTCTCCAATACAATTTCGTTTGTCATTCCTCTTGTAAAAATGCTTTTATTTATACCTTTGTAAATAATGTCTCTAAGTGCATTTAAATTTTTAACTAGAAAAGAAGGGCTTCCTATTACTTTTGTCAATGACATCAACTTAGTAGAGACACTTTTGTTCAAACATATTTTGTTTATTTACAAAACATTTGTTAGCATCAGAAGATTTTTAAATTGTTAGAAAATTATTTAAATATGAATATAGATAAAAGTTTTACAAGAAGTTGTGACGACCAATAACTATATTTCTATATTAAACTGCATTCTTAACACTTGAAATTCGTTGAAACTTCACTTTGCTAAACGAATTCTTTCTTTACTACTATTTTGAAAAGTCTCTATCTTCTTCATGATTTTATACTGAAATGATCAAGTTAATAATTTTTGCTTTCACAAAATAATTGTATTCACTATTTGCAGATTTGCTCCGTAGAGAAATTCAAAAGCTTACCCTATTTACTAAAGCTATTTGCATCTAATGATTTAATCCCGTGGCAATTTCCAAAGGCGAGAAGGAAAACATCACTTTCATCCGAGGGCGGTAGGATTGGGCATAATTTGATAAATACTGAATTATTGTATCGAAATAAAAAATTTTGGTATTTGGTATATGATATTTTGGTATTTGGTATGGTATTTCATTTTAGTTTTTAAAAAAAATTAATATTAGGTATGGTATTTGGTATTTTAAAATAAAATATCTGAAATATCGTCAACGTACCGAAATATATATTGTATAACATAAAATACATTATCAATTATAACATAAATATAATAAATCTAAAATTTTACTTTTCTTTATTCTCAAAGTTCATCAATTACGTCTAAACAAGTAACAAGATATTTCTAATGATCAAGTATTCTTTTATGTACAACTTTCTCTATTTGAATTGATATTTGTTAGTTTTGGACAAAAATTTTATCAACAAATATTTTTAGTTTTGTATTTTTGAGTACTTTAATTAAGAATATTAGAGTGTAAGGTTCTATGCAGTAGTTAGTATCCAAACCGAATAAACCGAAGTTACGAACCAAATAAACCAAAACTGAAAGGAGAAAAATCGAACCATACCGAATTTAATTAGGTACGGTATTGGTATAGGATTTTAAGAAATCGAAAATATCAAACTGAAATATCTAAATACCATACCATACCGACTGACGAACACTTCTAGAAGGCGGAGCCTATTATATTATTTAGGGTTCGATTAAATTCAATAACTTTAACTTAAATTTTTATTTTTTTCTTAAGATTTCTATTGAATATAAATAAATTATTAATTTAAAATTTAATAATTTAAAATTATTAAAATTTCGTGAACTTCAAATATGAATTTGTATCGATACAGGATTCAGGAAGTAACTATTGATTGAAACGACACACAATAAAATAAAATAAGTAAAAAGTTGGCTCGTTACTCCAGCTTGGAAGGGAACACAGAGCGTAGAAACAAAATAAATGGGCCCTCTCTGATTAATCGATAGGTACATTGCATTTGCCCACCAAATGAAATTAGAGATTTTTACATATACAGATCATATAGCAAATTTTATTACCGCTCATATTTAAGGTTTGTGTTTCTTATATTTAAGTATGCCACCTTTCAATTTATGTATCAAAACTATATTTAAGGTTTAAATATCAACTTATAAATTATAACCTTGATTTGTGGAACTGAAAATCTTTTCAGATTTTATTCTACACGTTTTTCTCTCTCTCTCAAACAAAACCCATGATTTTTTTCCCTTTTTTAATTACCATCCCCCCACGTTTGTTTACCAAAACAGATTTCTCTCTCTTTCGCTCCTCTAATTTCATCCGCCATTGTTGAAGGTTGCACTGTTTCATATCGAGAATTTCATCCGTCATATTTTCAGTCCTACTGTTGTAACAAAGTCCGAAACCCTCTACAAAACCATTTTCTCTCTATCTTGACATATGCTGTTGTTGATTCTGAAAAGAAGAAGTAGACTATACTGTTCATATTTGGTAGTTGGATTGGAAAACAATGTAACATTAGGCCATTTTGGTTGTAGTGAACTATTTTTCATGAATATCATTATACACGAGTATTCGAGCTATCTAATAGCATATTTGCTGTAACAGCTTTGTCTTCTACTCAAGTATTCTAGCTATCTAATATCTAATAGCATATACAATTTTTATTATCTTATACATTAATGTTGGAGTTACTTTTATATAATACCTTCAGTTGCCATTTTATATAACTGTCAGTTCTTATATAATTGTGGGAATAAATTATTATTTACAATGACTACAATTAACTACAATTGAACTACATATAACTACAAATGCATATAGCTACAAATTGGAATGACAATGCTACAAACTACTGTTGAAGTACATTTGCGTTGTATGAATGTTTCGTCCATTCGGCAGCTGTTGTGTTTTCGGCTAAAACTTCTTATCTTGAACAATGAAGAATAATGAATTGACGTTGCCTATAAATACCATTTGCAGTTTTCAGCTACACATACAATCGAGTAGATACAAAAAAATACATTAGTCAGACATATTTATTAAATACTACACTTAACTACAACTGACTACAATTAACTACAAAGTTCATATAACTACAAAAATTGAACTACTGCTAAGTAAAGTTCAATATAACTACAATTGCATATAAATAAATTGAAATACAGTTTAACTTCAAATTCACATTAGGTGATTCAAGGTAACACATTTAGAACACACTTACAGTACATTATAACTACAATCTGCCAACAATTTACATTACTCAAATGTATGAGTAAACTTCTTTATTATAGTAAAAAAGTAGAACAGTTACACAATAGATTCCCTCTCAAAAACTGTAATGCTTTTTCCTTTGCTCTCCATGCTTGCATGTAGCTTAGGTTCACTCCATGTTCGGATAACATGTCAGTTTGTATGTCCTTTGGCGTGTAAACAGTCTTAGGATAACAATAATTTGGAACGACAATGCTACCAACTACTGTTGCAGTACATTTGCGCTTTATGAATGTTTCGTCCATTCGACAGCATGTGTGTTGTCGGCTAAAACTTCTTATCTTGAACAATGAAGAATCATGAATAGACGTTGCCTTAAAATGCCATTTGCAGTTCTCAACTACACATACAAGCAAGTAGCTACAGAAAAATCCAATTTTCAGACATATTTATTAAACACTACAATTAACTACAAACTGACTACAATTAACTACAAATTGACTACAATTAACTACAAACTGAATACAATTAACTACAAACTGACAACAATTAACTACAAACTAACTACAATTAACTACAAACTGACTACAAGTAACTACAAATTGACTACAATTAACTAAAATGACTACAAGCAACTACAAACTGACTACAATTAACTACAGCCTTATTACAAGTATTTTATTTCTACAATTTTATCCAATGTATCAATCGATAATTGTTCTGCAATTGTAGACTGGAGAATTCCGTAGCTTGCATTATCATCAACCAAAATGGCATCAACTATAAAATCTCGAAATCTGCCATTGTTATCCCAATAACCATTAGATTTCAGCATTATCGGGATTTTTGACATTGTAGAACCTCCGCACTGACTGACTATCACGCTGTCAATTCTGATTTTCGGTATTTGAAGTAGAAGAATGAGTGATTTTCGAAACTGAAATCTGGAAGAACTACAATTTTATTGACTATCACGCTGTAAATTCTGATTTTCGGTATTTGATGTAGACGAATGAGAGATTTTCGAAACAGAAATCTGGAGAGAACTACAATTTCTCACGCTGAAAATTGTATATGATTTTTGGTATTTGCTGTAGAAGAATGAGTGATTTTCGAAACTGAAATCTGGAGAGATTCACGCTGGCCAAGATTTTTTACCGTTTTTGATTGATGCTTTAATTGGGACATAATCAAATATTAATTGGAAGCATTAAAATGTGGCGCAATTTTAGGCTATAAAATCAGCCACATATGGTTTGGTACATATTTGATAACGAGAACATGAAATATACGGATAATAACCAAACAAGATACAATAATAATAATAATGTTTGCTATATGGCATATTTAGTTAAAAAATCCCATGAAATTAAGGTTGATGACCCAAGAAGACAAATGAAAGTCAAAAGTAAAGTTTGACTCTTAAGAATATTTTGGTTTATCCAAACGAGTCCCAAATGTTTTCGTCATAAAATGTTGATAGTTATGATTTATGACGTTTTTATGTTGGATTATCTACATGACCTTATGGCTGACGTGTGTGCTTCCGCCACTCGTTCCTTCATTATTAAGCACTCTGTACTTCTCATAACAAAAGTAACACCCCTATACATTTTCCAGCCCTCCCCCCCCCCCCCCCCAATCCCAAAATCTTTAACCATCCGACTTAGTTCATAGTTTCATAATTGCTTTGTCTAAATGTTACTGTCTTGAAGTAACATTAGAGTTCTTTTCAATGACCAATAAATCACGGATGCAAGCAGTAATAATGTCACTATATTTATATTAGGATAGATTGATTATGTTCTTTTTTGAACTTTGTATGAATGATCACGTTTAACTTTAGACTTAGAAAGATAAGCGATTGATGTAAATATAATTCAATCTAAAAATTCGGCTTTAAATCCTACAGAGAATTAAGACTTAGCTATATCTGTTTAATATCACTAAGAAGTTAAGTTTGAATAATTTTTAAATTATAAAGATTGAGATTTATATTTCTAACTAATTAACTAGTAAATACTACAAAACGGTAATATTATCAACTAACGTGACAAAGGGTTGGAGACTAAATTAAGGAGGTCTAAGAGTTATGATTTCTCCAATTGTCGGAATCCTTCCCGGTATATTCCCTACAATTTCGCCTATGTATTCTATACTGATCGTGAGCACTTTAGATGCCGTAATTCTCTCTCTAGCATCTTACTAGCCATATTCTCTCGAACTACGTTAGTTGGCTTCATCTAACCGCTCATTATGACCACGTCAAGGCTTTATTATTTCTAAACCTACCTTTAAAACCTCTGTATTGATCTCTCACGTTAGCTAGGAGTGATGTTGTTCAACAATACCTAAATATATACTCTCTCTCTCTCTCTCTCTCTCTCTCTCTCTCTCTCTCTCTCTCTCTCTCTCTCTCTCTCTCTCTCTCTCTCTCTCTCTCTCTCTCTCTCTCTCTCTCTCTCTCTCTCTCTCGTCGTAGTAGTAGTAGTAGTAGTAGTAGTAGTAGTAGTAGTAGTAGTAGTAGTAGTAGTAGTAGTAGTAGTAGTAGTAGTAGTAGTAGTAGTAGTAGTAGTAGTAGTAGTAGTAGTAGTAGTAGTAGTAGTAGTAGTAGTAGTAGTAGTAGTAGTAGTAGTTGTAGTAGTAGTAGTAGTAGTAGTAGTAGTAGTAGTAGTAGTAGTAGTAGTAGTAGTAGTAGTAGTAGTAGTAGTAGTAGTAGTAGTAGTAGTAGTAGTAGTAGTAGAAGTAGTAGTAGTAGTAGTAGTAGTAGTAGTAGTAGTAGTAGTAGTAGTAGTAGTAGTAGTAGTAGTAGTAGTAGTACTATTAGTCTAAGTCGCAGTAGTAGTCGGAGTAGTAGTAGTAGTAGTAGTAGTAGTAGTAGTAGTAGTAGTAGTAGTAGTAGTAGTAGTAGTAGTAGTAGTAGTAGTAGTAGTAGTAGTAGTAGTAGTAGTAGTAGTAGTAGTAGTAGTAGTAGTAGTAGTAGTAGTAGTAGTAGTAGTAGTAGTAGTAGTAGTAGTAGTAGTAGTAGTAGTAGTAGTAGTAGTATTAGTAGTAGTAGTAGTAGTAGTAGTAGTAGTAGTAGTAGTAGTAGTAGTAGTAGTAGTAGTAGTAGTAGTAGTAGTAGTAGTAGTAGTAGTAGTAGTAGTAGTAGCAGTAGTAGTAGTAGTAGTAGTAGTAGTAGTAGTAGTAGTAGTAGTAGTAGTAGTAGTAGTAGTAGTAGTAGTAGTAGTAGTAGTAGTAGTAGTAGTAGTAGTAGTAGTAGTAGTAGTAGTAGTAGTAGTAGTAGTAGTAGTAGTAGTAGTAGTAGTAGTAGTAGTAGTAGTAGTAGTAGTAGTAGTAGTAGTAGTAGTAGTAAACACTAAATAGGCACAGTTAATTGATGATCATTCAATGAACAACAACAAACACGCAGTTGAACAAGTAGAGAAATCCAACGGTTCTATTATATAAAAACATAATAAGAATCAATCCTCCAAAAAGTTCCATCAAAACCCTAGATAACAAATTGGCTATTCATAACAGTATGCAATACAATACTAGAATTCATAATCAATAATAGAAATCGGAAGAATGAAGTGAAAAACTCATAGAAGATTTCCCCGCCATGTTCCTAGTGTGTTCTTGTTTCTTTAGATCAAATCATCGGTCTCCTTAGCCTCCTTAGGCCTAAATTATGTCAAAAGTATGTCAAAGGTCTTCAAAATACTGTTTTTCCATGTATATATACCAAATAGGGTTGGGCCCCAATAATTATACCTACTCATATGCGAAAAAGGACACATTTTCCGGCTAGAGCGTGTTCGACCGCGCTTGGACCGCGCTCAGACCGCGCATATCTACTTTGATTCTACCTAGCGAGCGCTGCCTAGCGCAGACGCGCAATTGATGCACACTTTTCACCCTACTCTGTTGGGAATTTGAAAGAAAATAAAACATGGAAGTTGTGTTGAAACACGTTCTCAAGGCACTATACTAAACGTGTGTTCGTATTTGTAGGTTTTGATGAATAACAAACTATGCGCAATTGACATATGACGAGGTCCAAGCACAAGCACGCAATTGATATATAAGGAGATTCAAACACAAGACCAAGATCAAGCAAAGATATAAAGTTATACATGAGTCGTTCTTTAATTGTGATCTTGATCCGATAACTTGACTCAAGACTTGGCTTCTCTCGTAAAAACATTTTTATCAAATCATGCATATTTAATTTAAAGCAAAATGATTTTAAATCATGCATATTTACTTTAGTCAAAATGATTTTTAAACATGCCTCTAAAATCTGGACTAAGATAATCGATTATGTACTTATAATAATAGATTATGTTAAGTCAGCTGCATGACAATCGATTGTGAACTTATGACAATCGATTGTGTTAAGGCAGTGTGCATCAGATTTTTGAAATCTGTATGACAATCGATTGTGAACCTTATGACAATCGATTTGTGTTGAGGCAGTGTACACCAAAGTTTATCAAAGCTACAAAATAATCGATTGTGAACTTATGACAATAGATTGTGTTGAGGCAGTGTCTATCAGACATTTTCAAAGTCATAAAATAATCGATTGTGTACCTTTGACAATCGAGTGCATTAAGGCAGTGTCTAATTGATTTTTCAAAGACTGATATATAATCGATTGTTCTCATAGCATAATCGATTGTGTAATTGACCGTTGCCAAAATATTTTCAAAAACCGTTAGGTAATCGATTATAGATTTCTAATAATCGATTGTTTTAAATAAAATCTAAAAAAGATTTTTTTAACGTTGCCAAGTAATGGATTGTAGATTTCTGACAATCGATTGTTTTAAGTAAAATCTGGAAATGATTTTTTGAACGTTGCCAGTAATCGATTATTGATCTTAGATAATCGATTGTTAAGCGTAAAATCTGGGAATGATTTTTGGAACGATTGGCAAACAATCGATTGTGGCATTTTGACAATCGATTGTCATTGAGTCAAATCAGCAATTCTTAATTGGCAATTAGGCAACGGTAATGCATGGTTCTGCAACTATAAATACAGCTTCAAATTAGTCTTCTAAAAACAACAACTGATCATATTATTGCTATAGCTTGCATACTCTATTGTTCATCACTTTCTATTCATTACATAAGTTTTGAGAGCCAAAATTCTTGACGAAAGTTGTTGCGTTCTTGAGCGTATCTGTTTACTCATATCTACTCTATTAAGAGAGTCTTGTTTAAGTGAGTGCTAAGTGTTTTATACACTTGAAGGGAAGTGTTAGTCCCTTGTATTGTAAGAAGGAACTTGTGTTTCCTTTGGTTGAAGTCTTGGAGTGTTGTATCTTCGAGCAAAGGTTGTTGAGGCTTGTGTCCTCAGTTTGTAAAGGTTTGTTGAGCACCCGTAAGCTTAACAGTGTTAGTGGAAATCTCGAGAGAGTCTCTCGGGGACTGGACTAGCCACGGGTTGTGGTGAACCAGGATACATCGGTGCGTTCGTTCTTATTTATTTACTTATCGCACTTATTTCTTTCCTGCAATTTTTAAATTCCGCAAGTTTACGCTAATTTTTATTATAACGCTATTCACCCCCCCCCCCCCCCTCTAGCGTTAAGCGTATTTTCTAACAATTGGTATCAGAGCCCAACTCTCTGAAGACTTAACCGTTTGAGAGAAACAATCCATGGCTTCTACTCGTGATTCTTTTGCAGGAATAGGTGAAGGACAATGCTCCACCCGACCACCACTATTCGACGGTACAAACTATACGTACTGGAAGGAGCGGATGAGAGTATTTGTTCAGTCAAATAGTTTTCATCTTTGGAAGGTTATAATGAAGGGAGAACAAATTCCAACCAAAAAGGTTGAAAATAAAGATGTTCCAAAGTCCGAAGATGAATACGATGCGGATGATATCCGAAAGGTGTAAAACAACGCTAAAGCCATTAATTTATTATATTGTGCTGTAAATGCTGATGATTACAGGAAAATATCATGTTGCACAACGGCGAAGCAAATGTGGGACAAGCTGGAAATTACGTACGAAGGTACGGACCAGGTAAGGGAAGCTAAAATTGATTTCCTAACCCATGCATATGAATTGTTTCACATGAAGGAAGGCGAAAAGGTCGATGAGATGTTCGAACGATTTTCAAAAATCGTTAATGATTTACATGCTCTTAAGAAGACCTTCACGGATAAGGAACTTGTCCGAAAAATTCTCCGAAGTCTCACTCCGGCATGGCGATCCAAGGCCGACGCGATTCAAGAATCTATTGGCGTTTACCATCGACGAATTAAGAGGTAATCTTAAAACTTATGAATCTACTATACTTAACCCTCTTGTTGATGATCAAAGGAAACAAAAGATCGCTCTCAAGGCAAGCACTAGCCAACCTCAAAATGATGAGGACGGAGACAACGAGTTCGGACTCGTTATTAAGAGATTTCAAAAGTTCATGCGAAAAGAGTATGAACGAAAGGGCAAAAAGCAAGGAGATCAAATAAAGTGCAATGAGTGCGGAGAAACCGGGCACATTAAATCAAATTGCCCAAATGCCAAAAAGGAGAAGAAACCCTTCAAGAAACAACGAGCATACATATCTTGGGGAGGTGACTCCGGTGACGAGTCGAGTGAGGAAGAAGAAGACGAAGCCGCAAATCTTTGTCTCATGGCTCACGAAAACAATCAAGAAGAGGTATGTCAAATTTCTTCCAAAAATTTCTATTCTCTTGAGGAAATGCAAAATGCTTTTGATGAGTTGTATAGTGAATTTATTAAAGCTTCCAAAACCGTTAAAAGCATAAAAGAAAATGCTTCTTTAAAAGAAAAAGATTTTGAAAAACAACTCTCTTTGAAAGAAAAGGATTTGGAAAAACTGATTTTGGAAAATGAGAAGTTGAAAGAAGAAAACAAATTCTTCGGCAAGAGAAGCGCCGACAAACCCGAGAGCTCTAGTAAAAATTGTACTTCTTGCTTACATCTCAAAAATGAGGTAGAAAGACTTAAGGGCACCCTAGATAAGTTTAATTCTTCTCATAAAAATTTGAATGAAGTTCTTGTTAATTTGATGTCGACCAAGCATGGCATAGGCTTTGAGAATGAGCCTAAAGAAAAGGTTGAAGCCAACCCCCAACAACCTAAGGCTCAACCTAGGATTAATAAAACAAACGCTCATCCTAGATATAACAAACCTAGAAATGGCTTTCAACAATCGCAACCTAGAAATAATCATTCTAGAAATAATGCATACTCTAGGCCAAACACTAGAAGGAATTTTGAACCTTGTAGAACACTTAGAAATGGCTTTCAACCTAGAAACAACTATCCTAGAAATGTTGTATATCCTAGAACAAATAATAGGATAAATGATTTTCATGAATTGCGCAATAGTCATATTGTCAAGAATAGAGTAAATGAATTTCATCCGTCCAATTACTATCAACCTAGACGAATGCATAATCCTAATGTTGTTTGTCATTATTGTAGACGAATTGGACATATTGCTCCTGCTTGTTTTACACGACATAGACATAACACTCAATCACACCACTATGATTTGTCTAACCCCCAAGGACCCAAAATGACATGGGTACCTAAAACTCATTAATCTGTTTTGTAGGTGTGTTTGAAGGGGTCAAGTGTACTTTGGTACCTTGATAGTGGATGCTCCAAGCACATGACTGGAGACGAATTCAAGTTCCTTCAACTAGAACACAAGGAAGGAGGAAGCGTTATTTTTGGTGATAACAACAAAGGAAAAGTTATCGGCATTGGATCGGTCGGTAAGGATGACTCCTCTTCCATTAAGCATATATTGCTAGTTAAGGGTCTAAAACATAATCTCTTGAGCATAAGTCAATTATGTGACAAGGGAGATCTTGTTTTATTTGATTCAAATGAATGCTTAGTTTTTCGCCGTAGCGATTTTAAAATTATTCTTCGTGGATTTAGAATGGATAATATCTATATGGTTGATCTCGAAAATTCTTCATCTGAATATGTAGATTGTCTAATGAGAAAAGAAGATGATACGTGGTTATGGCACCGTAGAGTAGCTCACATCAACATGCATCTTTTGAACAAATTGGTTTCACAAAAATTAGTTATTGGTCTTCCAAACTTGAAATTTGAAAAAGACTCTATTTGTGATTCTTGTCAAAAAGGGAAGCAAACAAAAGCATCTTTTAAATCGAAAAATATTGTTTCAACTACTAGACCTTTGCAATTACTTCACATGGACTTATTTGGACCATCTCGCATTAAAAGTCTTGGTAGAAATCGTTAAGCTTTTGTTATTGTTGTGATTATTCTAGATTTACATGGACTCTATTTCTTGCTCATAAAAGTGAAGCTTTTCATAATTTTAAATATTTTCTTAAATGTGTTCAAAACGAAAAGGACACAACCGTCACTTCAATAAGAAGTGATCATGTGGGAGAGTTTGATCACAATCTCTTTGCGGACTTTTGTGACGAACTCGGTATCGAGCACACCTTCTCTGCTCCACGTACACCACAACAAAATAGGGTTGTGGAAAGGAAAAATAGGTGTCTCGAAGAGATGGCTAGAACCATGCTCGATGAGGCTAAGATTCCCAAACATTTTCGGGCGGATGCCGTGAGTACCGCATGCTACGTTCTAAATAGAGTAGTCATAAGGCCAATACTCATGAAAACCCCCTATGAACTCTATAAGGGAAGGAAACCAAATATCTCCCATTTTAGAGTATTCGGTTGCAAATGCTTTATTCATAACAATGGAAAAGATCAATTGGGAAAATTTGATGCCAAATCCGATGAAGGAATTTTTATTGGTTTTTCTTCACGTAGCAAAGCATATAGAGTATTCAATAATAGAACCGGAACTGTGGAGGAATCCCCTCATATTGTGTTTTCCGAAAATAATGCTCGCTTGGCGAGAAAGGATTCTGGTTTTGATCTTGCAGGAATTTTAAACTCACTAAGCCCTCAAGACAAAGTACAAGAGGAAACTCCGAAGGAACTCAAAATGAAATCTTGGATCAATTATCGGAGGAAGCACCACAATTGGAAAAAGAAACGAAAATGCCTAACTCGTGGAGGACAATCAAAGACCATCCTCTCGAACAAGTAATTGGCGACATTGAACAACAGGTAAGTACCCGAAACTCTCTTAAGAACACCTTAGGACATACTGCTTTTGTTTCTCAAATTGAACCCACAACCATCTCCGAAGCAATTTGGGATGAATTTTGGACCTTGGCAATGCAAGAGGAGCTTAACCAATTCAAACGGAATGACGTTTGGGATTTGGTGCCAAGACCCGAAATCATACCATAATTGGTACGAAATGGGTTTTTCGAAACAAATTAGATGAAAATGGTGTAATCACTAGAAACAAAGCTAGGCTTGTAGCAAAAGGCTATAATCAAGAAGAGGGTATTGACTATGAAGAAACATATGCCCCCGTAGCAAGGTTAGAAGCTATTCGTTTATTGCTTGCTTTTGCATCTTCTATGAATTTCAATTTATATCAAATGGATGTAAAAAGTGCTTTTTTAAATGGTTTTATTCAAGAAGAAGTTTATGTTGCTCAACCCCCGGGTTTTGAAGATTTTAAATTTCCCGATCATGTTTTCAAACTCAAGAAAGCCCTTTATGGCCTTAAACAAGCTCCCCGAGCTTGGTATGAAAGATTGAGAAAATTTCTTTTGGAAAATGATTTCATTAGGGGGAAAGTTGACACTACTCTTTTTATTAAGCATAGAAACAATGATATTCTATTAGTTCAAATCTATGTGGATGATATCATTTTTGGTGCTACTAACAATGCTTTGTGCAAGGAATTTTCTGATTAAATGACAAGCGAATTTGAGATGTCTATGATGGGTGAGCTGACCTTCTTTTTGGGGCTGCAAGTAAAGCAAATGATAGGAACCTTCATTTGTCAAGCTAAATATTGCAAAGAATTGCTAAAACGATTTGAAATGAGCAATGCAAAAGCAATGGCCACCCCTATGAGCACATCCGACCATCTAGACAAAGATGAGAAAGGTAAGGAAGTCGACACCAAGAAGTATCGAGGTATGATTGGATCTTTCCTTTATCTTACTGCTAGTAGACCGGACATCATGTTTAGCGTGTGTTTATGCGCTCGTTATCAATCATGTCCGAAGGAGTCTCACCTTACTGCGGTGAAACGGATATTGAAGTATCCTGTTGGTACTGTAAATGTGGGTCTATGGTACCCCAAAGGTTCTTCATGCCAACTTGTTGGCTATTCCGATTCCGATTTTGCTGGATGCAAATTGGACTGCAAGAGCACTAGTGGCACTTGCCATTTGCTCGGTAGCTCTCTCGTTTCTTGGTTTAGCAAGAAACAAGTAAGTGTTGCTTTGTCCACAACCGAGGCTGAATACGTAGCCGCGGGGAGTTGTTGCGCTCAAATCCTTTGGATGAAACAACAACTCTTTGACTATGGCCTAAGTCTTGATCATATCCCTCTTAGATGTGATAATACTAGTGCTATATGCTTGACGAAGAACCCCGTTCTTCATTCAAGAACAAATCACATTGAAATTAGGCATCATTTTATAAGAGATCACGTTCTCAAAGGGGATGTCGAAATTGAATTTGTTGAAACCAAAGATCAATTGGCCGACATCTTTACAAAACCCTTAGAAAAAGAGTCCTTCTTCCGAATTCGTAGTGAACTCGGGATTCTTGACTCCACGTTGATCTAAGTCATGCCTTGCATTCTCCCTTTCACATGATTTCTAACTTGAGCGTCGGAGACGTCTAACGAATTTTTGCAGGTAATCGCCCTAAAGGCAAGGGGAGTTATAAAGATTGATGCAGAATAATCAATTTCTCCTAAGGATAATCGATTTCTCTTTAGTATATAATCGATTATCTAGTATCAATAATCGATTATGTTGATATTATTTGCTTTATTATGTCTTTTACTTTTTCCATTTTTGCTAATGGCAAAAGGGGGAAGAATAAGGGGCTATGCACTTAATATTTATTGGCATAAATTAAGGGGGAATTCATATATTGAGGGGGAACAAATTGCATATCTATATACAATTTGCATATCTATACTTGTCTTGAATCGTCATTATGAATCTCTAATATGCATATCTCGATTAAAGTTTGCCATTATCAAAAAGGGGGAAATTGTTGAAACACGTTCTCAAGGCACTATACTAAACGTGTGTTCATATTTGTAGGTTTTGATGAACGACAAACTATGTGCAATTGACATATGACGAGGTCCAAGCACAAGCACGCAATTGATATATAACGAGATTCAAGCACAAGACCAAGATCAAGCAAAGATATAAAGTTATACATGAGTCGTTCTTTAATTGTGATCTTGATCCGATAACTTGACTCAAGACTTGGCTTCTCTCGTAAAAACATTTTTATCAAATCATGCATATTTAATTTAAAGCAAAATGATTTTAAATCATGCATATTTACTTTAGTCAAAATGATTTTTAAACGTGCCACTAAAATCTGGACTAAGATAATCGATTATGTACTTATAATAATCGATTATGTTAAGTCAGCTGCATGACAATCGATTGTGAACTTATGACAATCGATTGTGTTAAGGCAGTGTGCATCAGATTTTTCAAATCTGCATGACAATCGATTGTGAACCTTATGACAATCGATTGTGTTGAGGCAGTGTACACTAAAGTTTTTCAAAGCTACAAAATAATCGATTATGAACTTATAACAATCGATTGTGTTGAGGCAGTGTCTATCAGACATTTTCAAAGTCATAAAATAATCGATTGTGTACCTTTGACAATCGAGTGCATTAAGGCAGTGTCTAATTGATTTTTCAAAGACTGATATATAATCGATTGTTCTCATAGCATAATCGATTGTGTAATTGACCGTTGCCAAAATATTTTCAAAAACCGTTAGGTAATCGATTATAGATTTCTAATAATCGATTGTTTTAAATAAAATCTAAAAAAGATTTTTTTAACGTTGCCAAGTAATGGATTGTAGATTTCTGACAATCGATTGTTTTAAGTAAAATCTGGAAATGATTTTTTGAACGTTGCCAGTAATCGATTATTGATCTTAGATAATCGATTGTTAAGCGTAAAATCTGGGAATGATTTTTGGAACGATTGGCAAACAATCGATTGTGGCATTTTGACAATCGATTGTCATTGAGTCAAATCAGCAATTCTTAATTGGCAATTAGGCAACGGTAATGCATGGTTCTGCAACTATAAATACAGCTTCAAATTAGTCTTCTAAAAACAACAACTGATCATATTATTGCTATAGCTTGCATACTCTATTGTTCATCACTTTCTATTCATTACATAAGTTTTGAGAGCCAAAATTCTTGACGAAAGTTGTTGCGTTCTTGAGCGTATCTGTTTACTCATATCTACTCTATTAAGAGAGTCTTGTTTAAGTGAGTGCTAAGTGTTTTATACACTTGAAGGGAAGTGTTAGTCCCTTGTATTGTAAGAAGGAACTTGTGTTTCCTTTGGTTGAAGTCTTGGAGTGTTGTATCTTCGAGCAAAGGTTGTTGAGGCTTGTATCCTCAGTTTGTAAAGGTTTGTTGAGCACCCGTAAGCTTAACAGTGTTAGTGGAAATCTCGAGAGAGTCTCTCGGGGACTGGACTAGCCACGGGTTGTGGTGAACCAGGATACATCGGTGCGTTCGTTCTTATTTATTTACTTATCGCACTTATTTCTTTCCTGCAATTTTTAGATTCCGCAAGTTTACGCTAATTTTTATTATAACGCTATTCACCCCCCCCCCTCTAGCGTTATGCGTATTTTCTAACAAGTTGTAGGCCTTTGAGTTAGCTTTCCAACCATACATTGTGAAGCCCAAATGGAATTCTGAGAAAAAGTTATGTGCATTTTACTAGACAGTGTGTAATATACCTAATTGATTCTTCGTTTGTTCTAACTATCATCAATTGACCCCCAACCACGTTCCCGGCTTAATTCCTTGAGCTTTTATTCATACTTTAAAACTCCAAATCACTTGAATTCATTTTATAATATCTACATAGCTCGTAACCACTCCTACAAGTTATAAAACACACAATTAGTGCAAGACACTAGCGATTAAAGCTCAAACTCAATTAACATGCAGTAAATTTGAGTGTAATAAGCGACTAAAATACATAATTATAGCCTATCATCAACATTCCAAACTTAATTATTGCTCGTCTTCGAGTAATCAAACTACACTTTATATAGACATGACCTTTTTTAAACAATTCTCCTAACTCATCACATAAAAAATATTTAAAATAGACTAAGCACAAAAGCGCAACATCTTCACCTCAAGATTTGACTCACAAGTATCATGCATTATTCACAACTCACACACTTACTGTACCATAGAAGTCATTGACATGACCTTTTCTTCGTGAATCACGTGCCCTCACACATCGTGAAAGAGTAGTTCCACACAATAAAATTTAAGAATACTTAGGAACTCAAGATAGAAAGAATTCACTCACTCTAAAAAATAACATTCATATGACACAAAAGATGCACCATAGGCTTACCGTTACTCTACTAATCGAGCTCGTTCAGTTATAGGATAAAGTATGATTTTATTTGGTTATAATCTAGGCTGCAGGACGGGTAGGGTGCATTTTACATATAAGAGTGACTACACCTCACTAAGCGCGTTAATACATATACTTTAACATTCAAATCTTATACTTATGTTAAACCAAACTCCGTCGTTACATCAATGTATTTTACCCCATACTTCTTTAAGCACAATTACATCAAGAGTCACCACTTATCAAGGATTTTTTCCACAGCAATACAACTATTTTTGTTTCAATTCAAATGGCTCTTACTTGTTCAAAACAGTGCACCTTTCTCCTTATTTTATTAGTTCCACTCAAAAGCTAAACCAGCCACCCCACACTTTAACTTTTACAAAGTTTATAAATAATTTAAGTGCTCATGAGAGGTTACAATAGTTCAAATAGATGGTTAATTCAAACAACTAGGAAAGGCTTGTAATATGGTTGCCAAATAAACAAGATTACAGGCTCAAAGGAGTTAACTACGATACGTAACAATTAGACGGTTAAAATATACATATCTGGCTCAACAAAGAAACGCCTATATCACTTCCAAGACTGAACAAAACTACTATTTTATTTTGCAAACACACGAGGCAAGTTCTAGACATCAAATGCAATGCACAGAATACAACAACCCTACACTCACATGGCACATGACTCACTCAAGATTGGATCATCAAGACGCTCTAGTTAAAGCAGTTAAGAAAAGTTAAGAACATACAATTTAAAGTACTTATATAAGAGTCAAAAACTGAGCCTAAGCGTCAAAACTAAAGTACTCGCTATTCTCAAAGCATAACAAAGTCAAGAGATAGTGCTTCAATTCAAAACACAACACAATTGCTCATATTCCTTTAAAAAAAACTAACTATACCCAATTCAAACAAATCCCTTGGGAAAGAACCGCGGCACAAAGAAAAATCAAAGGGGAATTGCTACACTACCTAACAAAAGAATTTTTTTCTTTAGACTTAAATCCCTCAAGAATATTGTCTAATAGATCCATCGTCGGAAAAAATCCAATCTTTTCTATTTTTAAAAAATTATTCAGCTAAACTAACACATCTAAAATAGCATAGAAAGTCACCCAAACAATCTCTTCACCCCACACTTAAAATTGTGCATTGTCCCAAATGCACACCATAACAACCCTCACACACACATGGCACATGACTCACTCAAGATTGAATCATCAAGACACTCTAGTTAAAGCAGTTAAGAAAAGTTAAGAACATACAATTTAAGGTACTTATACAAGAGTCAAAAACTGAGCCTAAACGTCACAACCGAAGTACTCACTATTCTCAAAGCATAACAAAGTCAAGAGATAGTGCTTCAATTCAAAACACAACATAATGGCTCCTATTCCTTAAAAAAAGACTAACTAGACCCAATTCAAAAAAAAACTCTTGGAAAAAAATCGTGGCACAAAGAAAAATCAAACGGGGAATTGCTACACTACCTACCAAAAGCATTTTTTTTAGACTTAAATCCCTCAAGAATATTTTCTAATAGATCCAACGTCGTAAAAATACAATCTTTTCTATTTAAAAGAAATATTCAACTAAAATAACACAACTAAAATACATAGAAAGCCACCCCAAACAATCTCCTCACCCAATACTTAAAATTGTGCATTGTCCATAATGCACACCATATCTATTAAAAGGGTAAAAGAGACTCTCTGGTAGGCCAAAGGCCGAAGCACTAAGAATTCATGGGGTACTCGAAATTCTCAAAGGAATGGTCATTCGCACGGGTACCTCACACTTAGTTCCAACCATCTGGTTTGTTGTTGTATCATTCCAATGGCTTTGCATTCCATGCTCCTAAAAATCAAGAATAGACACTACAAGAATAATAAAAAAAAACTAAATTAAAAAACTAAATAAATAAAATTTAGTTGCCTCCCAACAAGCGCTTGAGTTAATGTTGCGGCATGACGTGAATCACTTTTTGCCTCCGCCTCGAGCTTATGAATTGAATATCAAGATTGATTCAAGCTTATGATTATGGTCATGGGGCAGTGGAACGAATCTAACTGGCCCAAAGGAAATAATGTAGTATTCTACATTCATTGGCCTTTGTATGAGGTATGTAATCCTGACTTTCTAGCTAGAAGAATTCCAGAATATATGCACCTAGTTCCCCACTCCTTAACCCTTCAATTGGTTCGGATGACTCTATTTTCATATCATCGTCCAAACGTAATATGGAAAATGCTTGGAGTGTGGACCAATACGCTCAAACACATGAACTTCAGAACTTTCCACATCCTCAACATCAATGATATTAGAGTCAACAAAATTTATATCTTCAAATTCCTTAGCTGGCTCTAGTCTCAATTCTTCAATATTGACATCCTAAAATTGTAGTTGGCTAGGTTGTTGATATTCTACTTTGACCTCCCCAATTAAAATCTTCATGCTTTTCTTGGCTACTATTCTCAATATTGGCTTGTTGAGCATAAAAGCTCCAACCACTTGACTCAATTGAGCCTCTAACTTGCTAATAGTTGCCTCTTGCCTTTCTATCTGCAATTGATTTTCATTCTTTTGTTTCAAAAGACACTTTAACATATTATTCATCTCCTTCGGGTATGCATCTGCAGGTTCTTCGTTCCTGTTAACTTCACAATAAAAGGTAGAACCAGCATAGTAAAAGGTTAGGAAAAGATAAAAAATATATAAGCACAACCATAAAAGTGACCATTTTTACCACCACACATATCACACATATTCCACAAATAAGATTGAGTTGGTGCACATAACTCGCTCTCAAGAACGTTTTGAAATTTTTGCCACTGGTGGTTTCCTTCACAATATGTATGAAGATCAATAGTAGAATTATCTACACCTAAATTTCCATAATTCCAAGATGTCATGTTTCTCAAATCAACAATTATAAAATAAAATACAAAAAAAAAAACAAAAAAAAATTCAAACTTGAACCCTAGCAATATATATAGCTACAACTAGACCGTTAGTTCCCCAGCGACGACGCTAAAATTTGATCATGCCTATCCTAAAAAGGTTAAGCAATCACTGTAAATATAATCTGGTCTAAAAGTTCGGAGTCGAATCCCATAGAAAACTAAGGCTTAACTATATATGTTTAATATTACTAAAAAGACAAGTTTGAACAATTTTCTAAATTCTAATGATTGAGATTTATATATATAACTAATTAACTAGTAAATATTACAAAGCAATAAAGTTATCAACTAATGGGACTAAATTAAGGAGTTCTAAAGATATGATTTTTCCAATTGTCGAAGTCCTTCCCCCTATGTTTCCTACAATTTCACCTATATATTCTCTATTGATCATGAGCACTTTAGGTACCGTAATTCTGTTTGGAGCCACTACAACAATTTACTAGACATATCCTCTCGAACTACGCTAGTTGGCTTTATCTAACCACTCACTATGACCACGTCAAGGCTTTATTATTTCTAAACCTGCCTTTAAACCCTCCGTATTGATCTCTCACATTAGCTAGGAGTGATATTGTTCAACAACTCCTAAATATATACTCTCTCGAGAGCAGTACACACTAAATATGCACAGTCAATTGATGATCATTCAATCAACACAAAAAACACGCAGTTAAACAAGTAGAGAAATCCAATGGCTCTATTATATAAAAACATAACAAGAATTCATCCTCCAAAAAGTTCCGTCAAAATAATAAAGTGCCTATTCATAATAGTATGCAAAACTACAATACTAGAATTCATAACCAATAATAAAAATAGAAAGAATAAAGTGAAAAACTCAAAGAAGAGTTCCCCGCCTTGCTCCTAGTATGTTCTTGTTTCTTTAGGTCAAATCCCCGGTCTCCTTAGCCTCCTTAGGCCTAAATTATGTCAAAAGTATGTCAAAGGTCTTCAAAATACCGTTTTCCATGTATATATACCAAGTAGGGTTGGGCCCAAAATATACTTATTCTCATACACGAAAAAGGACACATTTTCCGGACAGGACGTGCGTGCCCGCGCTTGGACCGCACATATCCATTTTGATTCTGCCTGACGAGCACGGCCTGAGCGCAGCTGCTCACTTGACGTGCACTTTTCACCCTATTCTGTTGGGAATTTGAAAAAACATAAACCATGAAAGTTTTAACCCTTTGAGTTAGCATTCCAATCATATATTATGGAGCCCAAATAGAGTTCTAAGAAAAACGGTATGTGCATTTTACTAAAGAGTACGCAACATTCCTAATCAATTCTTCGTTCGTTCTAACTATCATCCGTTGACCCCAGAACGTGATACCGGCTTAATTCCTTGATCTTTAATCAGATTTCAAATCTCTAAATCACTTGAATTCTTACGTAATATCTATGTAGATCGGAATCACTCATACAAGTCATAAAACACACAATTAATGCAAGCACTGACGATTAAAGTTCAAACTCAATTAAACTGCAATAAAATGATGACTAAAATACGTAATTAGTCTAATATATACGAGGCTGTTTTCTATTTAGGGAAATCAATTACAAGAATGATAATTGTGTTTAATTCTCTAAGATGAAGAAGCTGGTACCACGTGCGTGGAGTCAATTAAGAGTTTGACTATATATGGTTGGTAAGCTAGAGATATTCAATTTTTCGAAATCTGTTTGAATAGGTCAAAACATATTGTAGCTCCTTGAATACTAATTTATGTCTGTTTGGTTTAATCTTCGAATTGAAAGATTTAAAGATCTGTATTCGATTTAACAAGTGAACCTCACATACCAAACCTAGAATTGACTATATCAAAGCCACAACATTGTCACTAAGGCTTGTAGCAAATGACACCAATAAAGCTTGTAGTAAAATGATAAATACTTATTTATCATATTATTATTTAAAAGTCTCAAGTTTGAGCCTTAGTATGAATTACCATCACATTTAATTTTAAAATAGTAGATGTTGGGATTGAAGTTTGGTGAATGAAAAACGGAGGGAAGAAAGTGAAGGGAAAAGTAATCTCCCTTTTGTTATGGAAAGAGCAAGTGTCCCTCGTTGGTGGTGGAAACAAAAGGTATGTGCTTATATTGAGAAAACATTTCCGGTAACGATCCGTGTCGGCCATTTCGAGTGTTGTAGCCCATTTCTCCATTTACTGCTTATTCTATGCTTAATTGTTGTTATGTGACCTGCCAGGGTAGTTGGCTTAGGTCTGAGGATGTTTCAGAATAAGTTGAGACACTTAGTCTCAAAGTTGGAAGCGTAAGTTGAAAAGGATTGATCGGATATTAACTTATATGTAAATGGCTGTGGAATGGAGCTTTGATGGTTCTGATAGCTCCGTATGGTGATTTCTTAGGAGTGTGCCCAGATAGTGATTTGGAGGTCCGTAGTTGATTTTGGCTTGAAATGGAGAAAGTTGAAAAATTAGAAATTTTGAAAACTAAGAAGTTTGACCGAGAGTTGTCTTTGTGGTTATCGTGCTCGGGTTTTGATTTTGGAAGTTGGAATATACCAGTTGTGTCATTTATGACTTGTGTGCAAAATTTGAGATTAATAGGATTGATTTGATAAGTTTTGGCATCAAATGTAGAAATTAGAAATGCACAAGTTCATTAGGCTTCAACTGATGCGAGATTCGTGATTTTAGCATTTTTTTGATGATGTAACGCTTTGAGATAGTTCGTATGATGTTTAGGGCTGGTTGGTATGTTTGGTTGAGGTCCTGCGGACCCTGGGTGGATTTCATATGGCTAACATATTGGGATTTGTACTTAGGTGATAGCTGTTGTTGTAGGTCTGGTTTCTTTATAACGCGATCGCGTGAGAAGGTCCATGACTGCTTATGCTAATTTTGGGTAGATGATGTTTTGTTCTATGCGATCGCGAGTTTTGGGTTGCGATTGTGTAAGTTGGAGGAAGCACTGCATCACGAACATGTGGGTTAAGCCGCGTTTCGCAAAGAGGAAATGAGACAGGAGCTGGCCATGCATGAACGCGTGGGCCTGTCCTCGATCGCGTAGGCCTGGGAAGTCTATGCATCGCGTTTGCGTGGGTATTGATGCAATCGCGTAGAGTTAAGTTCTGGGCAGTTGAGTTTGTGATTGGCGATCGCGAAGCTTTTCCTGCGATCGCGAAGAAGGGACATTTGGGCAAAATCTAAAGTTTAAAAAATGATGGTTGAGTTTATTTCCAATTTGATTTTGGGAGCTCGGATTGAGGCGACTCTTGAAGAGATTTCTAAGGGAATGACTGGGGTAAGTGATTCTTACTGGATTTTGGTTAAATTACACAAATATATCCTTGATTTCATCATTTAATTAGTAATTTAGGTTGAAAATTGGGAGAAAATGGAGAAAACTTCTTAGGCCTTTTGGGAATTTTAGTGAGATTTTGGTATCAGATTTGAGTAATTTTGGTATAGTTGAACTTGTGGTTGAATGGGTGTTCGAATGTTGTAACTTGCATCGGATTCCAAGACGTGGGAAAGGAGGGTAACTTTTGAGTTGACTTTTTGACTTCTGATTAAAAACTTAGAATTTTTAAATGGAATTGATTCCCATAGCTTGAGTTGATTGTATCAAATTGTTTGTGGCTATATTCGAGGCATTCGGAGGTCGATTCATGAGGCAAGGGATTGTTGGAGTAGAGACTTTCATGGTTTGAGGTAAATTACACTTTTAAATTTTGTTAAGAGGATATGAAACCTTGGATTATATGTTATGTGATTGGTGTTGAGGTGATGCACATGCTAGGTGACGGGTGTGTAAGCGTGCACCGTAAGAATTGTGACTCGGTCGATTTCATGGAACCGCATACTTGAATAACCTTGTTGTTATCCGTATATTCTCCATGTGTTAAAGACATTGAGCTATGATTCATTTTAGAAATCATGCTTAGGCTATATGTTGGTACTGTTGGGACACACCGAGATCGTATTGTTGTTAACTTACTTGCTTAATTTGTAATAATGTACTAAATCACATCCATCATCTGCATATCATATATCAGTCTCTGATGTCATTTATTGATACTTGAAATCATCATTGTTTGGGCTGATTTCATGATATTATGAGCCCAAGAGATTGGAGATTGGTGACTGAGTGGGGCCGATGGCCTGATTGTGAGGATATTTATAGGATTGGGATGCACATCGTACATGTATTATTGATTCATGCCATGATTGGATTATTATAGCACTTGGGTTGGATAGGCCTCTCTGGAGTCTGCACACCACAGTGAGCACAGGTACCTACTGAGTGCGAATGCGAGTGCCGAGCGATTGAGTGGATTGAGTGACTGTGAGGAATGAGCGAATGGGAGGATGGAGTGGATGTGAGGACTGAGTGACTGATACTCTGAGAGTATGCATATGATTTCATCACTGTTTTATATTTCAGTTGGCATACATAACTGACATGTAGATATCGAGATGTATTATTTCTCATTTCAGTTGCACCTGACATATCTTACATGTTTGAGATTTAACGTTAAACTTGAAAGTATGCCTATATTTCTGTATTGTATTTCTGTAATTGGACTATACATGTGAAGCCCATCACTGCTTTTAGCCTAAGGTTAGACTTGTTATGTATTGAGTTTGTTTTTATTTATTAATTACAGTATTGTTTACTTTTCTATATTTTGCCATTAATTGAGCTCTTCTTTTGTTGACAATGAGAAATGGAAATCCTTGTTTGACTGTTGCGGCAACGATGATAACTTCGTCAAGCTAAACTGATGTGCCACCGGCCGAAAAATTGGGAAAATTTTCTAGAGCCAACTTCAAAGGATGACAACAAAGGGTATTCTTTTAGCTTACCACACTTGATATGCAGAAATTCATCAGTGAAGACCCTCTAGGGCCTGTCGTGGACATGTCAGACAATGAGAAGTTTATGATTGTTGAGGCGTGGAAACAGGCAAATTTTCTTTGTAAAGGATACATCCTAAGTGCTTTGGAGGATGACTTATACACCGTCTATAGTGCTATGAATACTTCAAAAGAATTATGGGATCCACTTGAGAAGGAGTACAAGACCGAACATGCGTGCTTGAAAATTTTGTGATTGCCAAGTTTCTAGACTGTAAAATGATAGACAGCAAAAACCGTTGGATCCCAAGTTCAAGAGCTTCAACTTATTTTTCATGACCTTATTGCTGAAGGTATACTAGTGAATGAAGCATTTCAAATGGCTGCAATGGTTGAAAAGTTACCGCCTTCGTAGAGAGATTTCAAAAACTCTATAAAGCACAAGTGCAAAGAAATAAAGTTGGAAGATCTTGTGACTTGTCTCAAGATTGAGGAAGATACCAAAATAACTGAAAAGAAGTCGCGTGGAAATTCAACGATTATTCGAGCAAATATTGTTGAGGCTGCTCCAAAAAGTAAGAAGAGGAAATGGTATTTTGAAAAGACTAAGGAGAAGAACAAGAAAAAATTTAAGGGTGGCTGCTATAATTGTGGCAAAGCTGGTCACAAAGCTCCTGATTGTCGTCTCCCCAAAAAAGGACAAGAAAAAGGGACAGGCCGATATAGTGGAGAAGAATGATGACATTGATGATATGTGTGCAATGCTTTTAGAATGCAACTTAATTAGAAGTCCGAGGGAGTGGTGGATTAACTCTGCAGCCACTCGACATGTTTGCAGTGTCAAATAAGCATCTGAGAGTTACTTTGCTACTAGTCCTGAAGAAGAGCTTTTCATGGGAAATATTGCAACAACTAAGATTGAGGTTTATGGGAAGATATTCTTGAATATGACTTCTGGTAAGTTGTTAACGCTCAACAACATTCTCCATATTCCTACTATTAGAAAAAATTTAGTTTCAACTTCTTTACCCGTTAAGAATTGATTTAAATATGTATTTGTATCTGACAAAGTTGTTGTAAGCAAGAATGATATGTATATTGGAAAGGGCTACCTCATAGAGGGCCTCTTCAAATTCAATGTAATGGTTGGTGACAATATCAATAAAATTTCGCATTCTTATTATTTATTGGAGTCAAATGATTTATTGCATATTCGTTTAGGATATGCGAGTTACAAAACCTTGCATAAGTTAATTAATTTAGACGTATTGCCTAAGTTCGTGTTTAATGAATCAAAACGTCAAATGTGTGTTGAATTTAAATTTGTAAAACATCCATATAACTTTGTTAAAGAGAATTCAAATCCTTGAAACTTAACTAATACTGATATTTGTGATATGAAGTCAACATCATCTCGTGGTGGAAAAAAAGTATTTTATAACTTTTATTGGCGATTGTATTCTATATTGTTATATTTATTTGCTTAATATTAAGGACAAAACAATTGAAGCATTTAAAAATACAAGAATGAAGTGGAGAATCAATTCAATAAAAAGATTAAAATGATTAGAAATAATAGGGGGACAATACGAATCTCCATTTGTAGAAGTGTGTACGGAATATGGAATTATCCATCAAACTACATCTACTTACGCACCTCAATCCAACAGAATTTCGGAAAAGAAAAACAGGGCCATTAAAGGAAATGATAGATTCTTTATTAATAAGTTGCGTCTTACCACAAAGTTTGTAGGGGGAGGGGGGAGTTATTCGTATAGCTAACTGAATACTTAATGGAAAGTAAGAAAAGTCAACTTGAAATATTTCAAAGCATGGGGTGTGGTTCATAAATCTGATAATCTCGAAATCCATGTTAATATGGTAATTGAATCAGATAATGCTGAATTCTTTGAAATTATTTATCCATATAAAACTGAATGCGAGTCATCAAGTGACAGAACTCAACAGCCGCAGGAAGAACCCAATGGGAATACTCCAAGAGAGGATCCAAGGAATAGGAAACGCCAAATAACATTTACTTCCTTTGGACCAGATTTTGTGACATTCTTTCTTGAAAATGAGCCTCAAACTTTCAAAGCAGCTACATCATCTTCTGAATCAATATTTTAAAAAGAGGCGGTCAGTAGTGAGATTCAATCAATATTGGATAACCATACATGGAAATTGATTGATTTTCCTCTGGGAAATAAATCTTTAGGATCAAAATGGATCTTTAAGAGGAAAATAAAAGCTGATGGAACTATTAACAAACATAACGCAAGAATTGTTATCAAAAGTTATATAAAAAAAGGCCTTGAGTACTTTGGCACTTACTTGCTAGTAACGAGGATAACATCTATTAGAGTGCTAGTGGTATTGGTGGCCGTGTATGGTCTTTAAATTTATTAAATGGATGTTAACCAACTTTCTTAAATGAAGAGTTAGAGGAAGAAATTTACATGGAACAACCTGAGGGTTTTGTGGTTACTAGCAAAGAAAAGAAAGTGTTTAAACTAGTTAAGTCGCTTTATGGACTTAAGCAAGCACCCAAATAATGACATGCTAAATTTGACCAAACAATGTTTGCAAATGATTTTAAAACCGACGAGTGTGATAAACATGTTTACATTAAAAACTCCCAGGTCATGAAATTATTTATTTATATGTTGATGACATGTTGATAATAAGCAAATATATGACAGATATAAATGCTACTAAGCGCATGCTAGCTAGAAAATTCAACACGAAAGACTTAGGAGTTGTTGATGTGATCTTATGAATCAGAATTCACAAGACTCCACAAAGTCTAGTATTATCACAATCTTACTACATTGAAAAAGTACTTAGCAAGTTCAAGTAATTGGATTTCAAGATTGCCAAGACTCCAATTGACGGGAGTTATGCACTTCAAAAGAATGAAGGTGAAAGTGACTCATAACTACACTATGAAAGAGTATTAGGAAATTTGATGTATATCATGAATTGTACGTGTCAGATATAACATATGGCATAACTGAGTCGGTTTGCAAGTAATCCCAATCAAATACATTGGAAGGAAAGGAAACAAGTTTTGGGATATGTGAAACATACCCAAGACTATGCTCTGCATTATAACAAATATTCCTCCATGATTGAGGAATATAATGACGCAAATTGGATCACGTGGATGTGTTTTCACAATTGGGGGTTGAGCAGTATCTTGGAAATCATCCAAACAAACGTGCACCGTCCATTCTACAATGGAATCAGAATTCATAGTTTTAGACAAAGCCGGTGAAAAAGCTGAATGGCCTCAAAATTTCTTGGAAGATATTCCATTTTATCCAAAATCTTTGGCACCTATATGTATACATTGGTGATAGTCAAGCGGAAATAGGTAGAAAAGGAAGCGTTATGTATAACCGAAAATCTTGTCACATATAACAGAGACACAATACAGTTAGACAACTACTCTCTAGTGGCGTTATCACAATTGACTACGTAAAGTCAAGAGATAACATATTGGATCCACTTACAAAAGGCCTATCTAGAGAGGCAATTGAAATATCGTCGAAAGGAATGTGGTTAAGGCCTAGGACAAGTCATCATGGCGGTAACTCTACCTAGCAGACTGGAGATCCCAAGAGTTAGGTTTAATGAAATTAAACAAAATTATGAATGGCGGTTCAACATTATCAAATAATTTAACCGATTCTCGTAATGTCGACAATGTTTAGACATCAGGGTAAATCATTAAGGTTTTTGAGGAGTCAATAAAGTTTAAAGCTTCTTAACGATTTGCGAAGTCTGGTAGGAAATGACTAGATAGTGTGTATGTAGGAATATATGTTTAGAAATCACCTATATGAGTGTGAGGTGTAAGTTGCCTCAAGGGAATTGAAAGTAAAGGCTCATTCTCTAAGCACTAATGAAACCAAGCGGTGTTCATGGCGGAAACGAACACAACCGTGAGAACCATATATGTTTAAGGATTGATTGTGTAACTTATGTTATCCATGTATGAAACAAAGCTTGATTGTTCAAAGATATCAAATCTACTGATTGGCCGAGTATATTCGCTATAAGTTCACCACAGAAAGTTCAAAGGGAAACCAACTTATCCAGATGCAATTAATCATTGCATGTAAATTACAGACTCGTCAGTACATTCCTTTGTCTTGTATCCATTTCCAATTCATGTGGAGGATTCTTTGAATTGAAGTTTGGTGAATGACAAATGTAGGGAAGAAAGTGCAGGAAAAATGGGCTCCATTTTTCTTTGAAAAGAGCAAGTGTCCCTTATTGGTGGTAGAAAGAAAAGTGAATGTGCTTACACTGAAACTACTTCTCTCGGTATTAAATAGGTTGGAAAGAAAGCAAGCATCGCGCTGCCGTCGCTTACACGGCTTCGACTTCGGATTCGATCAAAGATTGATTGATAACTATTTTTGGACATTTTTGTAATTATTTCATTAATTAATTAACAAAATGTCAACCTGGAATAACCTAGGACCCGCGATGCGGCCTAGTTCATTTTTTTTCATGAATTATGAAATGCAGTAAAGTTTTCAGAAATAGTGCCAGAAAATGGCTATAAATATGCCTTGATCCCAGAATCTTTCTTTACGAAATTTTTTCTAATCGTCTTTATACAAATAAATTCCAGTGTGATTTATAGCCATTAAGTGGTTCGCAGTTCATCTATGTTTTTGGTACTGTTACACTGGTGAATTAATTCGTTATGTCCAGTAAAGATCACATTCCAACATCTCGGATACTTGAGGGAAATAATTTTCTCATAGACACGTTGTGCATTCAATGAGATTGCTATTGATTTCCTATTTTTGTTTTTCTATTTCAGAAAATTATTGTTTCATAATTTATTGTAGTAATACAGATTAATAACAATAAATGCTACTCAAAATAAGTATTATTGAATAAACGGAAAATGGTCAGAACTGGCCCTAACGCATTGCACCAGGTTAAAAATGCCCTCCGTTAACCTATTTTGAAGAAAATGCCCCTACCGTTAAAATTCTGATATATTTGTGCCCCTAACGTATTGACTCCAGTTTACTAATGCCCCTACCGTTAACCTATTTTGAAAAAATGCCCCTACCGTTTGAAATATAAGTGCAGTCAGTTGTTAGACTTAGGGGCACAAATATGCCACATTTTTAACGGTAGGGACATTTTCTTCAAAATAAGTTAACGGAAGGCATTTTTAACCTGGAGTCAATATGTTAGGGACAGTTCTGACCCTTTTACCTTGAATAAAAGGTATGGAATTACCTTCACTAGGAAGGAATACAGAGTCAATGAGGTCTAATTGGCTAATTTTGTCTTTTAATTCTGTAAATTCCAAAAGTTGTGGCATAAAATATAGAGGCGAACCTCAGAGGAAACCTCACATGTAACCTCCGCAACCACCAGCTACCAGGAGTGTAGAATGATGGTTACTCAAAGTCAAAGATTACAATTAAGAAATTACCCCATTGTTCAAACATATTTGCCAATCTGCCATTATGGATTTATCTGTATTTTAAGAAGCCGTTTGGACATAAGAATTTTTTCTTTTTTTTTTCAGAAAAGTTTTACTTTTTCCGAACTATAACATTTTCTTTCACTTGAAGATAGATTTTAGAATTTTTTGTAAATTTTAAAAATTCCAAAAAACTATTTTTTAAAATTTTATTTTAGATCATTCACAAAAATTTAAAAACAACCCAAAATTATATTCATATCCAAATACAACTCTAATTTTAAAATAATATTTTTACTTAAAACTTTTTTAATATGTTTTTAAAATTTTACAAACGCTTACTTAATCTTCCTAGCCGCTTTTCTCGTTTTTCCTTCCAATGCTTCAAGGTACTAAGTGCAAATCATTTGAAATGGCTTGAATAATACTAATTACCAATTCTCTTTCCTCCCCCCCCCCCCCCCCCCCTCCCCCCGATTATTACTTCATCTACTAGCTCACAATTCTCTTTCACACCATTTGTTATGAAATCATTCAAATAATAAATTTAAAATAGATACACATTCGCTAAACGAGGACTCCATTAAGTTGTTAAGCTATCTTTCACATTGAGGGTTGCGTTTTTAAAATTAGTCGAAACAATCAATGATATATTTATTCGAATGTTTTGTGGCTCTAATAATAATATAGGAGTAGATGAACATTTTGAGTAGCTTATTTTGGTTGAAATAAGAATGGGGTAGAACTTAGGAGAATGAAAGTAAATAAGAGGGCAAGAACCCCATTTCCCCTTTTCAGTGAAAAAGATTAAATAGTAAGCAATATTGAATCAAAAGAGAAGAAGTTATTATTTTCTTTTCACGTATTTTTTTCTCAAGCTCTCAAACTTGATGCTGACAAAGTTGATTTGAAAGTTCACTCTCTCTATTATGATAATAATCTGCTGAATAATGTGAGGAGAATAATATGAGAAATATTAGATCAAATAAAGTTCACCCAACTATAATACTTGTCATATTGAGGAAATTAAAAGCTCCTAACAAAGTTAAGAACTTTATATGGCTTCTTGTCCAAAACAGGTCGCCTACGGGAGCCTACCTGCACAGAATTGGGGATAATTGCATCCGATAATGCTGTTTTTGTCAAAGAAATCAAGAAACAAGTGACCACATCTTCTTTGAATGCACAAATACAACTCAATTATGATAGATAATTACTATCCAAGGCTTCTACTACAAGTAGACAACTAAATCCCATTTTTTCACTCCAACTATGGCTATTAACATGGAACAAGCTTAAGAGTACACTCTTTAACAGAAATATTTCTTGGGAGAACATTATTCCCTTATGTTTCACATTTGGCCAATTAGAAATCACAACCTCTTCAAGAACATAAAAGATAGCATCAGCACCACCAACACCATCTCAAAAGCAATAGAATATTTTATGTTGGTGAAAAATAGAACCATCAAGAAGTCTTTCCAAACCAATGTAAAATGGGAGCCTCCCAGGAAAGACCATTACAAACTGAACACGGATGGTACTGCTAGGGGTAATCCGGGCATTCAAAATTGGTAGAGTATTCACGAAGCATAACGGGGATTAGATTATTGGGTATATGAAGAATATATCACATACCATCAATATCATGGCTGAGCTGAAATCTCTCCTAAAAGGGTTATAATTAGCGGAACAAAATGGATAGATCCCACTGGACATTAATATAGACTCGACTGAAATAATTCATATGCTTCTTACAGGTAACTTAATTTATGATCCTATGATTTGTGAATGCAGATTGTTAATGCAAATGATGGATAGGGTGATGCTGATGCACACCTACAAAGAGCAAAATAGGATGGCCGATGTACTAGCGAAAGAGGCAGCAAAGTTATATTTTTTGGGACGAACCAGCATACTAGCAATTCTTCCGTTGTTTGGAAATGATGTGTTTTGGGCAGACGTCTTAAGAATTGAAGTTGTTAGAAAATTTTTAGCATATAATATTGATACAGTCAAACAAAATATCATAGTATTGAAAAATTATAGTACCCCGACATAAATAGTACTATGCATTGTATTTCTTAGTTTTTTGTTACAAGCTTTATATATAAATATCCCTATAACCGAAAAAAATTTGGCACAATTATATTTTTCGTAAATAATCATATAAAATAGTTAAGAGGTTACAAGTAAAATTGAGAGAGTTCATATTTTTCAAATGAAATTGAGTGAGCTCATGCTCAAATGGTCAAATGATAAGTACTAAGTCGCAACGAATAAACATATCACTTCCTTAAATTAATGTAAATATTTGATACGGTAAATTTTCATTAATTCCAAATAGTTAAATGCCGGATAAACCAAACAGGATGGGGTTAAATACCAGGGCTAAAAAGGAAGTCAA
The DNA here is from genome assembly GCA_034376525.1 of Nicotiana benthamiana. NCBI lineage: Eukaryota > Viridiplantae > Streptophyta > Magnoliopsida > Solanales > Solanaceae > Nicotiana > Nicotiana benthamiana. Next base: position 46,851,565 of record CM067326.1, read on the forward strand.
AGGATAAGTGAATCCAGCGAGGAGGAGTGGCACTTTTGTAAATTTAGTACAACTAAGGGGTAAAAATGTGCACTACAACAAGCCGCCCACTATTAGGACCCAAATGTCCAAAACCCTTCACAAAATCGTCAATCTTCTCACTTTCCTGGCGTCTCACAATTCTCCTATTTTTCCCGGCGATCTCTCGCCGGCAGCTGTAGTCGTCGTCGAGAGCTAAATCCCTTTCCTATCCCGTTCATAAACCCCCTTTTGGAAAACAACCCTAATTTCGACACAGTTCTTCCAAATAGCCAATCAATTTTTCCCTAATACCGTTGACCGAACTTTTCAATTCACCAATTTCTTCACCGATCCACTGGTTTGTTCAATCCCGATGGCATTTCTTCGCTTCTGTTAGGTTTTGTACAACTCTCCCCGTTAATTACCGAACCTAAAATTCTCTACATCTTTCTCGGTTTATTACAATTTATACTTATGGCGATTCGATTCACCGTCACTTACTCCGGCTACTTAGCCCAAAACCTAGCTTCCTCGGCTTCTTCAAAAGTTGTGGGTTGCCGGTTCTTTCACGAATGTAGTACTACTGTTCGATCTCGAATTTTTCATCCACCATCTAAAAGTCCCGAATCAAATTACTCCGAGTTTCGCCGGTCCAAACCGAAACCCCGGCCGTTGAGTAACACGTACTCGTCCCGGTCTTTTTCGTCCGGTACAGTTTGTTCGTCGCTTGCTGCTGAATTCCTCAGTGAAAGTTGTTCAAAATCACCTTTGGTTGTTGGATTAGTTTCTCTGATGAAGTCTTCGTGTGGGCCCTCTGCTACGATGAGCGTTTTGGGGATTTCGCCTTTGAAAGCGTCGTCCATACTTCCATTTTTTCAGGGCTCGAAATGGCTTCCTTGTAATGTGCCCAGTACTATTGGGTCCTCGGCTGCTCGGCCGGAGGTGGATAAGGGTGGAACTGAAAAAACTGAATGTAGTAATAAGAAGTTTGTTTGTTCGGAGCCTTTGGTTTCGAATGAATTGAAGGTTGTTTCGAATTCGAAGAGCTGTTGGTTGTCAAAGGTGTTGAACGTTTGTTCTGGTGATGCAAAAGCTGCATTTACAGCATTGAGTGTGAGCATAATGTTTAAGTCATCTTTGGCTGAGCCAAGATCAATTCCGTCTGCTTCCATGTCACCTACTCTCGATGTGGGTGACCGTATAATGGCTGAAAAGGTATATCTGTTATTCTTTCATTTAAGTCATCTTTTTGGATGTTTCTGAATTGTATTATCAGTGGTTATAATCATTGTTTGACACCTGGTTTACTATAATGTATTTGAAGTTTGTTACTATTTGATTTCTTTTTCATTTGGAAATGGATGGAATAAATATGTGATGGGTGGTTATCAAGATCATTTGTGCCTGGAAATGAAGTTTTTTTTAGGTGTTGTATTCTTGGGACGTTTGGTTCAATTGTGGGATGGACTGATAGATAAGGATATACCATATGTTGGGTTATTCCATGGGATTAGCTATCCCGCCTTCTATATCGAATAGCTAATACCACCATTTTTGCATAAAATTTATGCCGGTATTTGCTAATACCCATAACCAAATATGGGATAAATACAATCCGATTCTACCCCAGGATTAGTATCCTTTTCCTGCTAACCAGACAACCCCTCAGAGTCTAACTAGTATTATTTTACTCTTTACATATAGAAAAAACTACTATTATTCAAACTGATAGTACTTTTCTACTGGTGTGTCAGGCGTAGTCTATTAATTGATTGATTGAATATATTGGCAGAAAATGCTGAGCCTTACCACCTACTAGGTTATCTTGGTCATTCAAGGTCTTAGAGAAGAGCTGTATTAGTTTCCTCACACCGTGGTAATTTTGTCTACCGGATGATGATTCCAGTTTCCATTTTTGTTATCAATGATTTTAATAAAAAGTCTGTTGTGTAAAAAAAATGTCTGTCGTGTATCCAACTTCTGTGTGAGGGTTGTCCTAGTAGTGCCAAATAACCAATCCTCATTTGGGTACATGCTCGTTACGTGCTTGAAAGATCAAATGCTCGTTGTTTTTATGATTAGTTTGGTCTTTATAACTGGTGCCTTTTTGTGCAGCAGACATGTCTCCTATGATCGATATCTATGTCTGAGCAAATTTAACATTCTGGGTTCTGAGCAAAGCATGTATACTCTGTCCTGATTGTTTCCCAACCTTGTAAAGGCGTAGCATGTGTAATGCTAGCTCTTCACTAATCATTATGCTTTCTTCCGTATTTCATTTCAGGTTTCATATATTTTCCGGAAGCCTGAAGTTTCAGATATAGTGATATTTAGAGCCCCACCAATCCTTCAGGTATGTTAGAATTGTCTGGGCTGTTTGTAGTTTGGGATTTTTATTCTGCACATGCATTCAGCAGCTGGCAATTTTCTGTATCTTGCAGCGTATTGGTTATAGTGCTGGAGACGTCTTTATTAAAAGAATTGTTGCAACGGCTGGGGACTATGTTGAAGTAAGTTCTTTGACTCTACCATGTTTTATGGAGTAGTTTTGTCATGTCTGATGTCTTATTCAAGGATAATGTTTTATGCAGGTGCGGGTGGGTAAACTGTTTGTAAATGGTGTTGCTCAAGATGAAGACTTCATTTTAGAGCCCCTTGCATATGAAATGGAGCCAGTGGTAATGCATTTATTCTGTTTATCTTTGATGACGTCTACAGTTTAATTTCAACAAAGATGTAATATTTGCTTGGTCATTTTATAGCTTGTCCCTGATGGCTATGTGTTCGTGATGGGGGACAATCGCAATAACAGCTTTGATTCTCATAACTGGTGAGCATAGTATTCAACCTTTCCTTCTGTCTCCGCCTCTCTCCCTCCGCTCCCTTAAGACAAAACCTTCCATTCTCCTTCAATTAAGTATATTAAAGGAGCCCCTTGTTGTGAATGTGATAATTCCATAGGAATCTCTTGTGCATTTTAGCCTAGCTAGGTGAAACAATTAAAATCAAGCAGATCGCACTGGTGTATTTTTTTCATTTGTCTGCATGCAAAATTGGGATCTCATTATTCTGTATGCAAAATTTGTATCTCATTCATCTGTGTGCAAAATTTGGATCTCATTTACACTGTAATTTTTTCAGGGGTCCACTTCCCGTTGAGAACATTGTTGGTAGGTCAGTATTCAGATATTGGCCCCCATCCAAAGTGTCGGACACTCTGCATGGCTCAGTATTGGAGAAGAGAGTAGTTGCAGTTTCTTAACCATTGGCCGCTTTGTTCTAAGTGGGGAGGAGTTCAACTGACTTCTTCCATCTCTTTATTCTTTTAGTGGCCATTTTCTGCCTTTTGGCTCATTGGATCAGCTGTATAATCTTTTCCTATTCCATCTAGTGTCGTTCGATACATGACTTGAACCACTTTGAGGATGGATTGTCTTAATCCGCCATGTTAGCTATTTTTTCATCAAGGGCCCTATCTTGGGCGGTTTATGCAATTTTATGTAGTGGAAAGTCTCAGAGATATAGCAGTTCACTGGAATTTAGTAACTCAGGTGTGATGATCTGAAGGACGGTTGATTGGTGTTGTTCTTGGAATTGGACATTTTTCTTCTCTTAACATTAAAGTGCAGAACCGGACTGGGGTGACTCACTCGGTGCCTACGTCGATCCAGCAGCAAATCGTGACAATTATTTGAGGCTGAAAGTGTTTAATAATTGCTTGTATTCGTGCTGAATGTAGTGAATTTTTGAAGTATGGTTTCCATGTAACAATATTCTCTGCTGTGTTCGAGGGCGGCTCCACCCCTTGGCCAATAAAGCTCTTGCTTTAGGTCCCAAAATTCAAATCCCCTAAATATATTTCTATCAGCTATAAAAATTGTATATCAAATACTACAGTTCTTATAAGTAAATCGTTTTAACCGTTTGTTGTTAGCTTGTTATCAATCATTAATCACATAATTTCTACTTTATACCATTTATGAGGATTTGGTTGATGTTAGTTAGATCAAAGTGGTAACTAATTATAACTTCAGTCACTTAACGTTTCTTTCTTCATATTCATTGAAATTTAATGAATCAGTTTTATTTACAATTTTTGCTTTGTTAACTTTCTTCTTTTAAGGTCATAAATCATAATAGTCTCGTTTCAAGTCATTCCAACTCAGTGATGAGAGGCACGAAGAAGAAGAAGAATTGAAAGTGGAGACTAATACTCAAGTCGTTTTCAAAAAGAGATAGTGTCAAGTATTTTGGGTCTATAATCTAAGGTAATGGGGAGATTGGCGAGGATATTACTCATTGCACTGGAGTGGAGGGATGAGATGGAGGCTAGTTTTGTGGGGTTTTATGCAATAAGGTTTAAGGGCAAATTCTACGGGATGGTGATTGGATCGGCTATGCTATATGGAGCTAAGTGTTGTCCCGTCAAAAAATCCCATGTCTAGAAGATGAAAGTAGTTGCAATGAAGATGTTGAAATGAACTTGTGGACACATCAGGAAAGACAAGATTAGAAATGGAGTTATTAGGGACAAGGTGAGAGTAACATCTGTGGAAGACAAGTTGCGGGAATCGAGATTGCGATGGTTTGGGCATGTGAATAGGAGAGACATAGATGCCCCGGTCGGCAGGTGTGAGAGGTTGCTCATGGCATGCTTGAGGAAGGGCAGGGGTAGACCAAAAAAATATTGAGTAGAGGTGATTAGGCAGGAGTTGTCATTGCTTCACCTATCCGAGGACATGCTCGCAATAGGAATGTGCGGAGGTCGAGGATTAAGGCGATGGGTTGACAAGTAGTTGTGCGTTTCTCCTAGGTTTACTGGTAGTACTAGTACTATTCTTTTAATCTTAGTTCTTTATAACATGTTATGTCACTCGTTTTGATTACCGTATTATATTACCGCTGTTATTGCTTATTGTTTTATTTTTACTGTTTTTTAAGTCGGGAGTATATCGGAAATAGTCTCTCTACATTTATAGGATAGAGGTAAGACTATGTACACACTATCCTTCCCAGATCCCACGTATGAAATTAAGCTGGAATTCTTTATTTATTTTTTTTATATTTTTTTTGTTGTTTTATAATAGACTCGTTTCAAGCTGATCGGATTTTGACAAACTTCTCCAAAAATATTTCTTCCAAAAATTCTTGTGACAAACTTTTTCAAAATAACTAAATTTTGAAAGACTGGCATAAACTTTATTCTACTTCATATTGAAGCCTCATTAAACCATCCGGTAGAAGTATGCCTCATTATATTATTTATCTAACTATTCACGAAGTTTAGAACACTAATTTGATTAGTATATTATATAAACAATAGTTGATTTTTAATAAAAGAAATAGCTAAAATGTTATTTTGGAAATGGAAGTTTTACTTCAAAACTTAAATTATTAGATAGATAATCACAAACATTTTTAGGCTTAATGATCAAAAAGAATGACATGGTAGATGAAGAGTAATGTATTAAAATGATGGCTATTAAATTTATGTAACACTTGCAAGAGAAACAATATTATATGTGAATGCCGAGCTATTAATGTTCAATATATATAGCCCAAAATTTGTCCTAAGAGGATTTAGCATAAAGGGATATTAAGGGAAAAAGATGTGACCGAGGTCGATTAGGAAATGGTGGGAATCGTGGCCGGACAGTCAATAACGGTTGAGGTCAAGTATCAAGAACAGAGCATTAATGGCTAGTTTGTGTAATACGATATTAAAGAGATATTCTATTAAATATTCTCGGCATCTGTACTATTAGGGTTGATTGGGGACATGTGTCATGACCCGTTACATCGTCATGTCACGTAGGTGCCACTTGTCATATATTTTTTCCATATGGAATGGTTACATAAGTTAGGGACTAGAACTTGGTGGAATATTCAAGAACTATGGGGAATTTCCTTGAAAATATTATAGATATTTATGCACTTGTAGGAAGGTCCTAGAGAAATATAGAGGTTACCTTAGGAAGACCTAGAATGCTATAGAATTATTAGGAAGGTCCTTATAAGATTCTAGCTATGTAGAATATTCTAGAGAAGAGACTTACCTGTAAATACAGAAGAAGTTGTAGAATGATTATTATTTACATACTAGCCCCTAGGTGATTAGTATAAATAGGGGACATTCATTTGTAATTCATCAACCAAGCAAAACAATCAAGTTTCCTCTACTACAAAATCTTCCTTTAGCAATTTTCATGTATTCTAACATTTCTTAGCAATTTTAAGTGTAGTAATGCTGACTTGGTATAGTAAGAGCATGATGAAGTTATGCAAGATCGTGAGCGAATTTCCAAGTGCCGCACATATACTTAGTTAATAATTAAGGACGTGACAATGTGGTATCAGAGCAAAGGTTATGACTAAGGAATGTTAAGAATACAAGAGATTACTATAAGGAAGTTTTGTAGGAAACCATAGTTAGAATTACCAAGGGCTTGGTACTTGCAGAAGGGATCAACGTGAAGGTCCCTAAGCGAAGTATCGCAGTGCACAAGACTCACGCGAGGTGACACACTGGTGGTAGCTAAGGGAGCTCCGACAGAGGCCACAATTCGGGAGTGTATGCGCGGGTTTACTGCCTTAATGCTGCAAATTCGGTCATTGTCCGAGGAGTATTCCCTCGTCTACTTCATAGATGGGTTGCAAAGTTGGGAAAAATGGAAGTTAAAAAGACATCAAGTAGCCAACGTGAACGAGGCCATCATAATAGCCTAGTCACTTGTTGACTTCAAGATGGAGCCTGCAAAGTCCGAAGAAGACAACACCAAATGGGATGAGGGAGATCATGATGAGGACAACGCGAAATGCATATCCGAGGCACACAAGGGTAATGGCAAGGGGCCACATGACGGACAGTGGTCCAAGAGAAACGACAAGGGGCCGGGAAATGGTAGGGAGTACGTGCCTAAGGGAGGGTGCTACTTCTGCAAAGGGTCACATCGGGCAAGTGAATGACTAGAGTAGGGAAGCTTGCAGCAATGCTAAGGAACTTTGCTCAAGCACATAAGGATAACACAGGAGAAACCACCTGCGTTGGAGGGATGCGCTTGGAATCTAAGCTGAAAGTAAGGGATTTAAAGCCTATCTTGGCACCATGCAAATGGAGCATGGTGGTAGCAAGAAATGTTGGACAGATATAGTTGAAGAGGATGGTGAGTTACAAAGTGATGGCATGCTATCAGACTTAGAGGATGCACCAAGCAGAGGGTTCAAGTTTTCCAGTAAGGTTGGATCACTGAGGGCAGCCAAATAGGAAGCGGAAGCATGGACCCGGTGCTTAAGAAGCTGCTAAACTTGGTTGAGTTATGGGAAGATTCAGGCCAAGAGCAAAAGGAGCATCCTGTGGGTGGAGGATCGAGGCCATCATTGCTATTCGACCAAAGTACAATTGGCGCAAATATAAAGGTAACTAGTAGCTTGTAACATGGGAAGGCGAACCGCTTCATAGGGCATCATGGCTAATGGACAATGATTTCCGACAATGCCAAGGCGATGTGCGTATGTACGTGTCAATGCTTTATGCCGAGGGCAACACAAAATTAGGTGGGAGAGAGTATCCTGACATGCCACATCATCATGCCACGTAGGTACCACTTGGCATATATTTTTACCATATGGAATGGTTACATAAGTTAGGAACTAGATCTTGGTGGAATACTCTAGAACTATGGAGAATTTCCCTGAAAATATTCTAGATATTTATGCACTTGTTGGATAGTTCTAGAGAAATATAGAAGTTTCCTTAGGAAGATCCTAGAATCCTATAGAATTGTTAGGAAGGTCCTTATAGGATTCTAACTATGTAGAATATTCTAGAGAAGAGACTTATCTGTAAATACAGAAAGACTTGTAGAATAACTATTATTTACATACTAGCCCCTAGGTGATTAGTATAAATAAGGGGCATTCATTTGTAATTCATCAACCAAGCAAAACAATCAAGTTCCCTCTACTACAAAAGCTTCCTTTAGCCAATTCTCACGTGTTCTAACATTTCTTAGCGATTTTGAGTGTAGTAAGGATGACTTGGCATAGCAAGATCATGGGAAAGTTGTGCAAGATCGTGAGCGAGTTACCAAGTGTTGCACGTCTACTTAGTTAAGAACTAAGGACGTGACACATGTCTCATATAAATAGAGAAAAAGATAAGGGAATCATGCATGTAATATTCATTCGATAATAACACTTTTTGAGAAGAAGAGTCTCTCTCTAGAAAAGATACAAACTCGACCTTTTTACTTAGATCCCATCATCCATTATTTCATATTTTTCCATAAGATCCAAGAATTGCTCCAATATTCTCGAATTCGTCTGTATTTATCACTATCAGAAATAAGAATCATCCACCCCATTCAATATTTGGTGAAACATTCTCCTTAACTATATAAATGTCATTTATTTCTATTTATTGCTTGATGATCCTTTATTATTGCTCAAATCATTCAGAATATTAAATACACATTGTTTTTAGTTCCCCACCAGCATTGCCTCACGTTATTTAGGCTAACTAATACTAAATCTGGAGATATTATCATTAATTAGGTTTAGCCCTTTATTACATAAGATTTAATAGTTTAGGCGAAAGTTTGTACTTTTTGGTCAAAACATTTGGCACCGTCTGTGGGGATTTTCTAGTAAATTTTTAGTTTCTTCTAGATCTATAACTAGCACGTATTGCTAACAAAAAAAGAGAGAAAAACTCATTTTTCCTTGTACACATAGATCTGATATGATAGGTGACAGAGAAGAAAGAATGAGGGTAGTGACCGACCTCACCACCAGTCTCCTAAACGCAATCAATGAGATTTTCTTGGATAGAAGGCGAGGACATAACGCCTAAAGCCTCTCCTAGGTGAGGTGGGTCGCCTCTCCCTCATGACAGTATTGCAACATCCCACAGTAAATGAGCCTCTATGTCCATGAAAGAAGAGACGTCAATAGCAGCAATAAAGCTCATTGACGCTTGGCTAACTGACACATCAACTAGCATCCTCCATAAGACCACTCATGATACTGTCATAGAAAATGCGAGGACTAGGATCGCACCGACTACGGTCAAACAACATGACCTTTGCCCCATACAATAATAGGTACTACTCACACCCGTCAATAATGTAGGTGACGACACCCTCACAACCATTTTGAAAAATATGGATGAAATGGAGAACGTGAACAAAGTGCTTCGAGACCAAATGAGAGAGCACCAAGAAAGGGTCGAATAAATACCGGGCGTCCCGAAACTCTTGTTGAAGAGAGATGCTGATCGGTTTGTCGAGCAACCATACAGTGATGAATCCACCCCACATACCATACCAAAGACCTTCAAAATGCCGTTATATTTGAAAATATATGATGGTACGACCTATCCCAAAGATAAACTCTATGTCACCGCTGTAAAAGGCTATGACCTCGCCTATGAACAAGTATCCTCCATCTTGTTGAAGAAGTTGGACGAGACCCTCACGAAGGAGCATTGACTTGGTATTCAGAGCTGCCTACGTGTTCCATCAAAACATTCGAAGAGATGGATGGCAAGTTTGTAATGGCCCAGGTTGGGGTCTAAAAGGCGGAGGCGAGAGTAAACAATATATTTGCTATGAAACAATCTCCTGGAGAAGGATTGAGGGACTTTCTCGCCCGATTCAACCGAGTAAGAATGACCTTACCAAAATTATCGGAAGGAATGACCGTCGCAACTTTCCAGAACAGATTGAGCAGGAATGGTTCAAGGGAAACCAGAAAGTTATTAAGTCGGCTTATGAAATATCCCCTAACTACTTGGAATGAAATACATAAAACCTACTGTGTCGAAGTCTGAGCAGACAAGGATGACCTGAATGGACCAATTCATCGATTAATATAGGTACAAGCTGAATCCAGGAAGGATCAAAGAAATGATATAATAAGGGACCTCGTAATTCCACGATCTAACCGAGAACAACATCAACCATATGTTAGAAGTGCCATCGCGCCCCCTCCCTCCACGAAGAAGGCCTAACTAGACCAAGGACATGGATTCACCGGAATGACAGAGGTATGCCCCCTTTATTATCCGCTCACAATTTTTGTGTTTCACCTTCAGAAATAGTCTACGCGTTGGAGAAGCTCAGTTAAAGGTAAACCGGGCACAAAAGATGAGGTCAAATATAAACTCGAGAAAGTCAGATGCACTCTGCGAGTTCCACCAAGAATAAGGGCACAAACCAATGACTGCATCGCCCTAAGACAGGAGGTCATAAACATGCTCTAACAAGGACACCTCAAAGAGTTATTGAGCGACCGAGGAATGAACAACTTTTCCAGAGGATGCGCATAACATCAGGGACCTCCAAAGATGCCCTCACAAACCCATCCAATTGATCATCGAAGATGACGCTGATGCTTCTATCAACATCGTAGAGTTTACCACAACCCATATGCTCAAACGGTTGATCACTCATGAACGATATGACAAATTCGAAGAAAGTATCATCTTTGATAACTCAGATACCCACGATTTGGCTTTTCCTTACTATGATGCCCTTGTATCAATTTACGAATTTTAGACACAGATGTGAGACACATTATGGTAGACAATGGGAGCGGCACATGTATTATCCACCCTCGAGTACTTGCACAAATAAAAATCTAGGATAAGATAGTGTCGTATTGTATCACGCTAACATGCTTTAACAAAAAACAGTTGAACGAACATGTGGAGAAATCACACTCCCCGTTCCGACTGGTGGAATCACTTTGGAAACTACGTTCCATTTCATGGACCAGGATACAGAGCACAATGCCATAATAGGACGACCATGGATACACTCCATGAGAGCCATCCCCTCCATCTTATACTAGGTTATCAAATTTCTAACTCCATGGGGAATATTCAGCATATGTGGAGAAAAACACATATCTCAGGAATGATACCGCATCACCATGGATTATACGACCATTCAACAAATGAAGGGCAAAGCAAAAGAGGCATAGCAATTAATAGGGCTGAGATCAAGATACAAAGAGTCAGAAAACATCATCAAAGACCCTGATAGAGTAAAATCCGCGGAATAGACCATAGAATACCTCGACCCCGTCTAACTAAACAACAGTGACCACAAGAAGAAAGGTTACATCAGCTGCAAGCTTCAAGAACTAGGTAAATTCCGTCAATTCTTAACTACTAACGCGGATTTTTTGGCTTTTAGCTATGCGGATATGTTAGGCATGCCGAATGTAATTGCTACTCATAAATTAAATGTTGACCCATTCTACCCCTAGTGAGGCAGGTTAGGCATAAGTTCAACTCCGCGATATATGAGGTAGTACAGGAGAAAGTCGAAAAGTTATTGAAAAATGGATCTATCAGAGAGTTAAAATACCCGCAATGGGTCGCCAATGTGGTCATGGTGAAAAAGAAAAATGGGAAGTGGGGAAAGTGCATAGACTTTACATATTTAAATAAAGCATACCCTAAAGATTCATTCCCATTACCTCATATCGATCAACTCATCGACGTGACAGCCATACACAAAATGCTGAGTTTCTTGGACGCCTTTTGAGGCTACAATCAGATCCTCATGGAAGAAGAGGATTGGGAAAAAACCACTTTTACCACCCATCAAGGAACGTACTGCTACAAAGTCATGCCTTTCGAACTAAAAATAGCAGTGGTGACATACCAAAGGTTGGTAACAAAAATGTTTTAGTACTAACTCAGCAAGACGATGTAAGTCTACATAGATGACATGCTAGTCAAGTCCAAAAGAAAAGAAGATCACATCAACCGTTTGAGACAAACCTTCAACATACTCAGGCAATATGGAATGAAACCAAACCTAGAAAATTGTGCATTCGATGTGGCCTCAAGAAAATTCTTGAGTTTCCTAGTGTAACAACGAGGCATCGAGGTCAACCTCGACTAGATCAAAGTCATCCAAGGGATACCAGGCACCTAACCACCAAAACATAGGTTCAGAGGCTGACTTGCTTCATTGTCGCCCTCTCAAGGTTCATCTCGCGATCATCCGATAGGTGCCACAAATGTTTTTGGCATACTCAACAAGGATAACGACCTCCAATAGACCTACGAGTGCATCCAAGCCATAAAGAAGTTATAGGCCTACCTTTCATCGCCACTACTGTGTTACACCCCATATTTTCGTACGTGAAAGTACGCCATAAATAAATTGATATAAGCTCGGAAATGAGATGTCACATTCTGCATTTCTGTATGTTGAAGTTTCGTTTTAAGTTAATCGACGTAAGCTCAGGAATGAGATTATTTTTGAGGTTATAATTATTATATTATTTCAAACAAGTTCATGAAGGTGAGAGGGTAAGCAAATTAAAGAAAATGAGTTTCACCGACGTTTGTCATTTTAAGATAAAATACAGTCCGATCTATAATACCCCATATTTATGGACTACTGCAATACAAGGTACCACATGGCCATGATGGTAATGTGTATAAGGTATGTTAAAATGAGTAGTATTTTTATGTAATTTGAGATAAATCTTAGTTATATGGGTAATTGGTTAATTAATAATTTTGGTGGGGGATTAACTAATATTGGACCTTGGATAACTAATGATTTTGATGGGTTAATTGATGATCTTGGATAAGTTTGGTATGATATATAAAATAACTTTTTATTCAATTGATGAATCATATAAGGCAGATGAGATTTTAGCTATTTGCATCAAGCTCAAACTTCTTTCCTGCATGTGCACCCCCCAGAACCACACACTATAATAAGGGGTAAAATTTGATTGGCAGCGTGTTCAATCAAACGGGTGATTTTCTCTCCGACTACAGATCCCATACTACCTCCATAAACTGAAAATCCATAACTCCAATTGCTACGGGAATGCCGTTTATTTGGCCTATGCCTCCCAAAAATAGAGCAAGTGAAAAGGATCAAAGAACTAAAATTGTGACTCTTTTGCTTAGTGGATAGGTAGCATATGTTGATGATTTTGTGGCCAAGTCATCAAAAGTGTAGGGCCCACACCCATCTATATAAAAGGCCTCTCAAAAATCACTAATTAAGATGATTATGAATACATAGAAAGAGATGGAATTCAAGATTTCATAATGACTCATTTACCATGCTTAGGAAATGTAATTTGCTTCAAAGACGTTCGTACGAAGCTATACTGTGTAATAGCAACGGGATTTTGTGATTCTAAGGGAGTACGGTACAATCTTTCTTAAGAATGTCAGACATATTTTCCCTACTTCGATCCGCTGATACGTTTTATCGCAATTGATGTATGTTAGAGGGATTCCCAAAAGAATCGGCTCAGGTATGCTAATACCTTCTTTCTTTCTGGAATGATCCATATGATTCAAGCGAAACAAGTGCATACACAACTTCCATAAATGAATTTATTCATAGAAATGCTAGAGATGCTTATGTTCTTGATTCCCCATGTGTCATATTATTTTATCATCTGTTCATGGGTGTCACAAAATACGTAAGTTTATAAAGTTTACTTCATGATACAAATCAAAGGCATAATGGTTTTAATACACTCCGAAAGATTTTATTGACGTACTTCGCATGCATTGCATTTATTTGCATTCACCCATGACAAGATGACACGTGTGTGTGTGTGTGTATATATATATATATACATACATATATATATATATATATGGGGGATATAGGACAAGGTTACGACATTATATATGCACCACTACATGATCAGCTAGTATACATTGATGATTTTTCCACATTCACCGAGATGATATGATGGGATGCCTAGGCTTGATGCTGTTATGACCACATGTATCTATGCACGACATGGCATTCATACACATATGCATGACACTATAAGTATTTCATGATTTGCAGAGTTATCCAGACTTACATATCGAGTCTTTTACCCCATATTTCTCTCATGTCTATTATTTACTAATTTTCATTCCTCATATACTCGGTACATTATTTGTATTGACGTCCCTTTTGCATGGGAATGTTTCATTTCATGCCCACATGTCCCGATAGACAGGTTGAGAGTCCTCCAAGTAGGCTATCAACTCAGCGGAAGATGTTGGTGCGCTCCATTTGCTCCGGAGTTGCTTATTTGGTCATTATGATTTGGACGTATATTGTTTAGTATGGTGGGCCCTGCCCCGACTTGTATGACACTTATGTACTCTTAGAGGCTTGTAGACATATGTCATGTACGTAAAAGATTGTATGGCCTTATTGGCCTTTGTTCAGTGTACAAGTGATCATTTTGGTCTTATAGGCCCGTATGTCTTATGTATACGTTGGTACTTGGTTGGGTATGGTACCGCGAGCCCGTCGCGGCCTATCGGTTCGGGTCGTGACATACTGCTTTCAAAACCAGAACCTAGGTATGCAATCTGCCATCTGTTACATTAGCAAAACATTAGTTGACACCGAGATCCCCACCTCGAAAAGTTGGCCCTTTTCCTTGGTTGTAGCTTCGCGAAAGCATAGACCTTACTTCTAGTGCCATCCTATCTCGGTAGTCATGACTTTTCCCTTGAGAGGGATTTTGAATAAACCCAAGCTATTGGCCAGATTAGCCAAATGGGCCATATAATCATGCGAGCATGATATCACATAGCAACCGCGTATGGCGATAAAATCACATGTACCTGCCTACTTCATCGCCAAATTCAACGCAAAAATAATGCCCGTAGTAAAAAAAAGAAGCCGCCCACACTTCTCCCCAAACACAAGATCTATAGATTTTTTACACCAACGACACTTCTAATGCGTGGGGTCCGTACTGGAACTCGTAGTCAAAGTCCCAACAGGCGAAGTGATTCACTCGTCCATAAGGTGCCCGGACATGACTAATAACGAGGCCGCGTATGATGTACTGATTGCCGAATTAAGGCTAGCACTCAAGTACTGGGTGAGACGAGTCTGAGTACGCTGTGACTCTCAACTCGTCGTCAACCAAGTCACAGAGACTTGCCAGATCAAAGAGCAAAGGTTACAAAAATACCAAGCCGAGATTTGTACACTGGTGCCCGAGTTCGATGAATGTCAGCTCAACCAAATTCCTCGAGCGTAAAACACCACATCAAACGCCCTCGCCAAATTAGTAGCAGTCACGAAAACAATAATTATAGAAAGAGACGTGGAAACCCTCCTCCATTTATCGATAGGTCAAATTGAGATAAGTACCATGAATCTAACTTGGGACTGGCACAACTGTATTGTGACATATTTTTAGGATGGCGTACTCCCTGATGATAAACAAAGCAAAGAAAATTCGGATGCAAGTAGCCAGGTACAACATTGTTCATAACGACCTATACAAAAAAACATATGGTGGCCCCATGGTAAATTCTTAGGCCCGAATCAGATGTGGCGCGTTCTTGAAGAAGTCCACAAAGGCCACTGCGGAGCTTATTCTGACGATCGAGCTATGGTCAGATGTCTCATTCGATAGGTTACTATTGGCCCACCATGAAAAAAGAGGCAGACTTCGTGGAAAAATGCGAGCAATGCCAAAAATACGCTGCACCGGCCAGTGCCTCCACTCAGTCACTTCCCTTTGGCCGTTCATCAATTGGGGAATGGATATCGCCGTCCCCTTACCTTGGAGAGAGGTAACGTATGATTTCATTTGGTTTTACCTAACTATTTTATAAATGAGTAAAAGCAGGAGTATTTTCCAAAATACGCGATAGGAAATGATCACCTTCATATGGAAAAACATCGTGTGCTGCTTCGGCCTCCCCAAAGAGATCACTTGCGACAACGGACCCCAATTTACGAGAAAAAAAGTCGCTGGATTTTTTTAGAAGTGGCATATCAAAACAATACTCTCAACACTGTATCACCCTGCGGAAACGGGCAAGCAGAATCCACCAATAAATCGATACTGAACATCATGAAGATAAAGCTTGAGGACACCAAGGGACTATGGCTGGAGTTACTACCAGAAGTACTTTGGACCTACCGAACAATGCCAAAAGACGAGCACAAGAGAGACACTCTACTCATTTATCTGTGGGACTGATTAACACCAGCCGAAGTTGTAGAGCCCAGTTTGATATATTCCTACAAGAACGGGCCGAGGAACGACGAAAGTAGAAGCCAATAGCTCGACGAAGCTGAAGAACAGAAAGATATAGTGTACATAAGGATGATCTCCCAAAAGCAATAGGCAGAACACTATTATAATAAAAAGGCAAAGGTTAGACCACTCAAAGTCGGAGACTACTCACTCAAAGATAAAATACAAGAAAGCAAAAACCCGCGGGAAGGCAAACTGGGATAAATTAGGATGACCCATAAAAAATCACAACAACAACAAACAAAAGTCGTTCCAAGATAAAAAATGAAAAAAAAACTACTACCAAACAACTGGAATATCACCCACCTCAAGTACTTCAACATTTAAGAAAAAGCATTCGCCAAATCATACTCTTTTCTCTAACTTAAGTTTTGCCCCAATTAGGTTTTCTAGAGGAGGTTATTAACGAGGCGACAAGGGGGATGGTTCAAGTTAAAATGCGAATAGACGGAGGAACATGTCTTTCAGTTCATTGCCCAACCTCTTAATATGTATCCAGGTCGACCAATTCAATACTTCTCCGGTCGATTAACGAAGGGACTAATTAGACCGGGACTAGAATGCCAACCCAAAAAATATGTAAATTTCTCCAAAGTATATGAACATAAAAACAAACACATGAAGTTTGCCCATATTTTTGCCAAACACAACCAAAGCAATGTTGCCTCAATCTCTACTCGGCCCCCAGCCGTAATTAAGTAAAAGTTACATTTGACTTCGCTAGAATTAACTAAATAAAAGTTACATTCGACTTCACTCGAATTAACTAAGTACGGGTTACATTCGACTTCATTCGTATTGACACCATTCGGCCACCGGCTATAGCTAAACAAAAGTTACATTCGACCTCGTTCGAATTAATTAAATAAAATTTACATTCAACCTCGCTCAAATTAACTAAGTACGGGTTGCATTTGACCTCATTCGAATTAACACCCATTCGGCCCCTGGACATAACTAAACAAAAGTTACATTCAACCTCATTCGAATTAACTAAATAAAGTGACATTCGACCTCGCTCGAATTACCTAAGTGCATGATACATTCGACCTCATTCGAATTAACACCCACTCGACTCCCAACCATAACTACATAAAAGTTACATTCGATCTCGTTTGAATTAACATGCACTTGGCCCCTGTCATAATGAAGTAAATGTTACATTTGACTTTTGTTCGAACTAACTAAGTATGAGCTACATTAGACCTTGTTCGAATTAACACCTATTCGGCTCCTGACCATAATTAAGGATAAACTACATTTGACCTCGTTCAAATTAACTAAGTATAGGTTACGTTCGACCTCATTTGAAATAATGCCTATTCGGTCCCCAGCCGTAATTAAATAAGCATATGTTACATTCAACCTCGTTCGAATTACAACCTACTGGCCCTCGACCATGATCAAAATTAAGTTCCGTTTCGACCTCGATCAACACACGTGAACCAAGTTTTTATGACTAAAGCAACCAAATGGCAGAACAAATGAAAGAGGCATACAAACCTGAATAGAAGGAAAAGAATCAGGTACGAGCAACGAAAATGGAATTTCATACTTAAAATACTTTCTTTGCAAAGGCTAAAATAAGTTCCCACAAAATATGTACAAGTTTACAAACAAAAATAAAGAAAAACAACTATTCGAGTACCTAGCCCGGCAGTGACATCTCCACCACCTCTCCACCATCGCCATCGCTATCGACATACACATCCTTATACTAGTCGTCGTGTTCAATCAGATCTACAGCCACATCCTTCTTGTCATCGCTGGCCTCTGGCGTAGTAGGGTCATAGCCACAAGTGACCCGAGCTGTACGTGCCCTAACATGAGCATTCTCGAAGTCCGCCTCAAATAATTTCTCCTCCACATCAAATCTTTAAATATATCAATTTGGGCCTCGGCGTACATCCAATTCTCATACAAATCTCGCAGAATATCAGGAAAAGCAGATGTGCGAGATAAGGATGACTGAGCCAATAACTGTGCCTTCTCAGCCTCAAGAACGATAACTTGGTCGCCAAGGCTTGAAACCTCTTTCTTTAGCTCCTCTATCCTCTCATCGAGCCTCTCCTCTCTGAGCTTGGCCGTCTCCAAATCACCCTCCCGCTCAGAATGAAGAATGCGGATTACGGACTCCAAAACCTCCACTATCCTTGAAGTCTCTAATCAAGCCAATTCAGTCCTCTCTAAGTTCTTTGTCTTTCCCGTGACCTCGCCACTCAGAGCATCCACCTTGATTAGACATTCTTTGATCTCGGCCATCAACGAGATCACTTGGGCTTGGAGATCGGCATATTGAGCCTCGACCTTCTAAACTCAAGCTCTTCTTCTTTATATCTCAACGTCCCTTCAAGGACACTGAACTTGCCGATGAGCCTCATCAACTCGTCATATTTCTTTTTCAACTCATCTCGGATAGCCTGAAAATTACCACTCTCTCCAAACCGCTTGCAGATCTCGGGGTGCTTGTTGCGATATTCACAGTACTTCTGCTCCATCTTCCGGAAAATGTTTTTGTGCCTTTATTCTTGGTGGGCAATCTTGATCTCCAGAATAATGGTCTAAAAAAAGAGAGAAAGGAAAAAAACCAAAGTCGAATAAAAAAGTAAAAAATGAAGCAAAAAGCACAAAAATTGAAAAGGTCAGAAAACTTACCCTAAGGGTGAGGCTGGCGTTACCCCTTGACAGGGAAACATCGTTCATCTCCTCGAGACTTTTTCCCTTCACGTCAGAGCACAAGGGACCTATGGAAAGGACCACATCCGCCGTGTTCACCGGTAAGTCTCGATCTATAGGGATCATAACGGTCAGCATACACCCTTCCAATTTTTCTTCAACCCGAGTAAACCCCTCACAACTCAGAATCCCTACCTTATCGGTGTCAAGATCGGAGCCTGTTTCATAGTCGTCCTCAGCAACACCCTTATCTCTCCCATCGATGAATGAGGTAGGAACGTCAGCTGGACATGAGGATGATAGCTCATCCCGAAGTATGGTATCCAGAACTTCCACAGGTGACCTACTAACCCCAACCTCGGCATCGTGGAAGGGTTAGCTTTCCACAACTCTCAGTGATGGCGGGACATTATATGGCAGATCTACATTATATTTAAGCACGATAGTGGCTGGCTTGCGATCACCCTTTGTTGAATCTACGACAGAATTGTCTCATTGTCGACGACCACCAACCTCCTTTTATGAGATATCAAACCCTCCTCGCTCGGTGATGACTCTTCGTCTATTAAATGAAGCAAGGGAGAGGCTGGAATTTCTGGTGCTAATGTAATCGATGACCTAGACGTCCTAAACACAACAGGAGGAAGTGGACATCCAGGCAGGCCTGGCCGCAGTCACAGCAGGAACGGACTCTGAAGTTGTAGTGTTCCTCCTACGAAACACAGAAGGAGGGGCCTTCGGCTTTCTTGAGGATCCCCGTGCTGAAAAAAGAAAGTTAAAAGGTCGGTCCCCCCAAAATAATAAGAAGCAAGCGACTAGAGGGCCATGACAATATAGATTTAAATGGGTAAACACACCGGTCACAAAAGGAGCAGGTCTGAACTACTTGAGGAAGGCCGACCATTCGCGAATCCCTGCTGTATGACGGAGGACTAGACTAACTCAATCATGAACGTCTTCTACCAAAGGATAGGTGCGGTCTCGGAAACATGAAGAGGGAAAAAAATATCAATGAGACTAAAATTGGTAGAACCAACGCTCAATATAAAAGAAAGGGAGATATACTTACGGGTATAGTTTCGAACCTCGGAGAACCCGCTTGCATTGACCACCGCGTCCTCAGTTTTATCAAAGAAGTAGTTGAGCCAAAATTGATAATTTACCTTATTGTCCTTCTTCACCACCAAATATGGTGGTGAAAATGTAACATTGCCCCCTATGAAAGCTAGGGGCGAAGAGATACATTAAGTGGAGAAGTGAAACCCCAACCCCGACTAATTCCGCCTACATTGTAAGCATGTAGATAAATTTGTAGATATATGGAGAAAGTTGGGCTGGTTAGATGTCATAATAATGGTAGAATTGCTCAGCTAGTGGGAGAATAGTAAAGGAGTAGCCGATGTAAAAGGGATACGCGTAGAAAGCGCAATACCCAGGGTGGTGTATTTGTACGACGTCGTGCCAAGTTGTAATTAGGTCGGTATGAGAAGGAATTTTGAATTTTTCCCTAAAATTGGTAAGGTCCGCCTCTTTCATCAACAACTCCGAGATCTCAGGATCGTCTTGAGGCACCTTCAAAAAATCGGATCTGGATTTTTCACTACGAGGGATTGTCTCCTCCACAATAAGAAACTACTTGTCTTCAACAACAATTGAAATACTATCATCACGGCCAGGCATGCGAACTACCTAAGGAATAGGGTCAGTTTCCCCACTGAAGCTAGAAGAAACGTTAACCATTACTTTTTGGGAAGGGTGTTGCAAGGATAGAAGGGTTAGGACCAACAAAAGTCACCATTATCAGGGAAAGATAAAATACAAAAATAAGGTCAAGAGGGCACGAACTCAGAATGAAGAAGGAAGAAGAAGATGCATGGGTTAAATATATAGAGTGCAAAGTAAGGCAAAGTGTTTCATATCCCTATTTATGTGAATTCCGGCATCAATACCGAGAAAACAAACTGTCACTGTGTAGGTATCGAAACGGCAGAGGCACCGGAATGTGCAAGGCATCGAAAAATATGTAATAATGACGCATGAGTCACTCTAGATTGATGTGACTTTAGGTTGCGACTCATGAAAGGACACGTTTCTACCTCGTCTGAAATGCTACCGCTCGATCTGCTCTCCTAAGCTTCTCAATCACAACTAATAGAGTCTGCTCATCGAGGTCATCAAGAGTCGGCCTCAATAAATGGAGGGACTAACTGTATGGGCCAAAATCTACCATAAGGGTATTCATCGTAAAATGGTATTAAGGGAAAAAGTTGTGATCGAGGTCGACTAGGAAACCATCACTACTAGAAATCCGGGAAAAAGTAACCATAAAAAGCGACCAACTCAAAAAGCGACCAAATAGAATTGGTCAATATTTTGCCGTTTCCTTTACCTTAGGGACCAAAGTTGTTCGCTAATTAGCAACCAATTTTGGTCCCTAAGGTAAAAGGACCAAATATTCCGAATAAACAATATACCGACCAAGTTTTGGTCGCTTTATTATTTTAATAATATAAATTTAGCAGTAAAAGCTGGTCTCTATTCTTAAATTACATTTATTTATTTATTAATTATTAATATACTGACCAACTTTGGTCTGTAAAAAATATATTATATTTAAAAATCTGAAAAATAGAGACCAAATTTGGTTGCTATTTTTTTTTTTTAATTTTTTAAATTTTTTTAAACATAAGTGACCAACATTGGTTGCTAATTACAAGAATTTAATTATTTTTTAAACATAAGCGACCATAATTGGTCGCTATTTTTCAGAAAATATATTTTTAGTAGACTAGCGACCAAAGTTGATTGTTTTTTGAGAAATCTGGGTTAGTTAGAGACCAACCTTGGTCGCTATTGCCCAGAAAATTAATTTTTTAAATGGAAAAGCGATCAAAGTTGGTCAAAATTTTGGGTATAGTTTTGACAGAAACTGCCTGTTTTGGCAGCTAGGCCGCCTGCATCATACCTAATTCCTATTACAAGCAACAATAACAACAACAAAACCAATGACAACACAACAACAACAGAACAACAACATTAACAACAACATTAAAACCAACAAAGTATAAAGTTGAATAGAACTAACACATTAAGCTAACCAAACTAAGTTAACTGTTATTACTGTGAGCATGTGATTTTTGCCTTACACGAATTACTCCTATAAATTCAAACAAAATCATTTCTTTTATATGTTTGCAATTTTGGAAATTTTTTTGGCATTTTTCTTAAATTATTTGCATATGTTTATGCATTTTAATTAGTGAAAAATACAAATATGTCGCATATGCATTTAGAAGTAGATTTGACATTTTTCAAGCATTAATTAGCAATTGGTCATTTTATAAACAGAAAAATAAAAAATGGTTTAATTCGCTCTTTTAGTTTTAATTTTTGAGTTTTTAGGTAATTTTTCCTTTAAGTGTGTTTTAATAATAATTATACTAGATTATAAGGAATTATAACTTAATTTAGGATTTTAATCATTTTGGGAAATGAAAAGAAAAATGAAAAAAAAAGCAATTGGAAGAAAATCTGAAAATTAATTCAATAAAAAGAGGACCCAAATTGGGCTATTTTTTAAAGTAAATTGTAGCCCAAAAACCCCATAACCCGGTCCAGACCAACCCAAACAAGGTCCAGTCTCCCGCCCCAACAAAAGGGCGTCGTTTTGTAGCCAATCAATCAGGACCGTTTGTTTTGTTTAATCGAACGGCTGAGGAGTTAGGGTTCGTCTAGAATAAATATGTCCAAAACACCCCCACCCCCCATAAAATAACCTCGTACCCTGTATCTAAGCTCACCCTTAAAAACCCTAATGCCACCTCCCTCCGCCATGCGTCGACGACTGGAAATCGCCGTCGCCGGCGGCGGAACCCCAATCGCCACCAAATTAACATCCCCGATTCCCCTTAGTCTTCTCTATCCAAATCTTTAACCCGTTTCCCTCGAATCCCATCCCATCCCATCAAATACCCGTTTGGAAAACGGCTCCTCCGCCGTGTACGGCGGCACTGCCACCCAACCGGTCCCAAATTAACACCAAATGACCTCCTCATCATGTTTCTGTTTACCTTTTAATTTTATTCTTCTTCACTCGTTTCTGTATATTTTGTTGTTAGTGCTTAATTCCAGGGTTTAGATTAGGTCTTTAGTTTGGTTTAATTAAATGGTATTAGTCATTTTTGTTAGTTTGGGCTTTCATGTCATTCTGTTGGGTCGAAGGTTTACAAGTTTTATTGATTTTCATTCTTCTTTGTTTGGAATTGAATTTCTTGATTTTAGTCAAGTTATTGAGTCTTGCTTGAATTCCATTTCTTCTAATTCCTGAGTATTGTTGAGTTGTAGTAGGTCTTTGTTGAGTTTGATTTCATGATTAAGTTCCGAAATTTGAATTAGGTTTCATGCATTATAGTCAAGTGGTGTCAGTTTGATTTGAATAATACTTGAGTTCAACACTCAATTTATGTTAACTGAATTTTATATGTCTTCTATGTGTAATTCTTGGGTTTAAATTAGGTCCAGTAAATTAGTGTGAGGTTGGTTAATTAGGTAATCTTACAGTTTGGATTTTCTGCATGGTTTTAAGAAATGCCATTTGATCCGTTTGCAAGTAAGGGTAGTTTGGGTATTTGATTAAGGGCAACTGAAATAGGAAGCCTCTAGTAGGGGCTTCCTGTTAATCTTGATATAAAAACTTGGTCTCCAAGTTAAAAAATGAGGGACTAAAATACAATCTTAAAACCATAAGGGTGCCCTAGCTTGCTTGGTTATAAAGGCAATTCTTCTTGATTTAGATAGGAAATAAAAACTCTAAAAAATACAGCTAAAAGTTGGAGTAAAATTACTGTTTCACTGGAAATTCATTATGTGATTTTTCAAAATGGTCAATTCCTGAAAGTATATTCCAATGGCTTTGATATAGAATGAATTGAGGTTGGGGTGTTTGAGGTTTGAGGTTTAAAATTGATGTGGTCATTGTTCAAGTGAGGCTGCTTTCCAGTGTTTTCATATCCATGTTGGTTTTACTGATACATTGCTTATTCAAGTTTGGGTTTTAAGTTGATCTTCTTCAGTCTTTTCTGAGAAATTTTGTCTGCTGAACATTGTAACTGCTATTGTTGAGTCTTGCTGTTGATTTACTACTATTACCTAAGCTCATAGCTTCTCTGTTTATTGCTGTAACCAGGTATTCTTCAAAATCCCATGGACATCATCTAGATGTATTTGAAGTTTGGCTTTGGAATTCGAATGAAAAAATGAAATACATGATAGATTTCATCCTTTTGTCTGACCACACTTATGCTTATAATGTTCAGCCTAGAAGTGTTTCAATTATGTATAACGATCAGGTTTACTATTATGTATAAGTAGGACTGTACTATTAACTTGTGAAATTTCAAGATATTTGTAACTGGGTTTTTGCCGGGTATTTGTTGATTCAACATGTTCTGGATGCATCTCTTATGGGTTATATTAGGATTTTCCTTAGCAAATCTTGCATACGTGCTTTTCTCTGTCATTTTTCTTTGCTTATTTGTTAAAATATTTCCATGTGATTGAGGATATGAGGTAAGTTGTTAAGATCCAAGTGAATTTTTATAGTAACACCAAGGGTTTCGATAATGTTTGGAGCAGTTTCATCTCAATTTGTATCTACTAAGTAGCTGGTAGCATAAATGGCGTGTGTTAACTTATAATTCAACGTTGAGTTATATTTTCAGCTATGATGCCTTTTAAATGGTTAAGTGTGATACTAGGGCCTCGATAGCAGGATATGCATGCTCTAGCCTCTATTGGGCTTATGTTCAAGCCCAGCGGCCCCTTCTCTTATCAATATAGAAACACCACATACAATTTGGGCCAAAGACTGGCCTGGGCCTAAAGTTCTGAAAAATGTATAATAAAATTAGTAGTCTAGTTCAATCCCTCTTTTTTGCAAGTACAGTCAAGGTGTGCCAATGCCAAATGAGATTGGATAATTTCATTGTGTAATTAAATTTAAAATTAAATTTGAACCCTTAGAATCCAAGGTGCATCACTTAGTGAATTTTTGTGGCCCTCGCAAACTTAAACATGCAAAATTGCTTTGGGGGCGCTATTTAACTAATTTACTTTCCTAAATTTAGGTGCGCATTTATGTGTCCCAAATCCAAATACCAACGACGTTAAAATATGTCAAAAGACACGGGTGCATTTATGTGACGTGTTTTAACGATGTTGCAATCTTCTTAAAAAGGATGAAAAAAATTTGGATAAAGTTAAAATTTCACCATAGGCACAAAAATGCATTAAAATCAGATAATTAAGCCAAATATAACAGTTGAGCGACGCTATAATCACGGAACTCGGGAGTGCCTAATACCTTCTCTGGGGTTAACAGAATTCCTTACCCGGATTTCTGGTCCGCAGATTGTTAAGCAGAGTCAATCCCTTCCTCGATTCGGGATTTAAACCAGTGACTTGGGACACCATTAATTATCCCAAGTGGAGACTCTGAAATCTCTCAAATAAATAAATCCCGTTTCGATTGTCCTTTAATTCAAAAAAAATCTCTTATCTATGCCCTGCGACGGGGTAGTAGTGTTAAAATGGAGGTGTGACAGCTCTGGTGACTCTGCTGGGGATCCCAGAATCTATGGTTCAGGGTTCAAGAATTCGAGCTTTAAATAGTTGTTGTATCTGGCTTTATTATTATTTGATTTTATTGCATAATTGTGCCCAATGTGTTAAACATTGTTTTATCACTTTAATATTATTTGGATTGTATACAAATTGCCGTGGAACCCTTCTCTTCTCATCTTCTGGGATGTACTCGTTGGTCGAGACTCCTTATTCTGTTAGTATCATACCTTCAAATAATAAAGAGGTTTGGACAAGTTACAAAGCTGGATGGCCTTTTGGTTCCCCGTACGTAGCCCCACCTCGACTCGATTTGTCAGCTCGGGTACACAGTCTAGACCCTATACCAAGGTTTTGAACTTAGAATAACTTAACCTCATGTCGGAGCCCTAGTAGGAGCACTTATCTGCATCATGCATTTGACTTAGGGGACTAATCTAAGGGGTTGGGCCCGTCTTGGACAGGTGCACCCAAAATAATGGACCATCCTGATACATTTTGTGTGCTACTTCTGCATTCGTTCCGGATTTGTGTGCCGACCGGATTTTGACAAAAAGAAAAAAAAAAAGGGAAGAAGAAAAAAAACAAAAAAGCAGGAAAATTTGACAATGTGAGGGGTGAGAAAGGAATTAACCCGTATAAAAAACCGACTAAAATGCTGCCAAAATTCTGAAAAAGAAAAAAAAAACAAAACCTAAAACAGGGGAGTCTATTTTCAAAAAAAAAAAGATAAAAAGAAAAGGATTTTTATTTTTTGAAAAAAAGTGAGAAAAAAAAAGAAAAATAGGAGTTGGATTTAATTCTTTCAATTTTGCCCGAACTACGCCAGTTTGATTCTCACAGGGTTGTGGGATACATATGCAACCCCCATCAGGCCAAACTTCATTTTTGCGAAAAATAGCCAAAAGAACCAGATTTTGTTTATGATTAAAAAATAAAGCAGTTTTTGTCAAAATTAGCCGAGTGTCCCTAAATGGGCGCCGGAAGACTATTTTTGCAAGAACAGCCGCCTTGGATTATTTCCAATTTTTGGCCGGTAGTAGGCACAACATTAAAATCTTCCCTCAGAAGTGCTGAAAGGCCGTATTTACAAGGCGAAGATTTTATTTTTGAGATGAAAATTTGAAAAAAAATTAAATTTTGTTTTTGAGTCCAATAAATCATGATTTTGCTTAATCACCCTAATAAATAGGCAGAATGAGAACGAATCAAAATTTGCCAATCTCAGTCATGAAAAAAAATCTCTTTGGAGGTACACATATGGTGGAATAATCTAGGTGAATCAGGGCAAAACAAGGTCAACATGCACTTGGGAGGAGATCTCCGGGTGGTTGAAAATTAAACCTAGAGGGGACATCATAAAAGCATTGGTTACATTCTGCGACCCGGCCCATAACGTATTTTATTTCCCGGACTTTGAACTCATTCCGGCCCTAGAAGAAATAACCAGATATATCGAGGTTCCCACAATTCCTCTAAGCCATCAGTATTTGATTGCGTCAAGGCCATGACTGAGTACACATGTTTTGGGACTCATTGAAAATAAGTAGAGGGGTTCACAATCCATATCTGTCAGCTGGTTTTTGTACTCCACAGTTTACATACCGAGAAAAATTTGAAGCAAGGGAAACCGACTCAAATGGGAGGAACACCGGTGTTTCGCATTTATGGTATTCTTCTTAGGCCTTTTGGTGTTTCCACGAAAGGACAGAAATATTGACATATGGATAGCAAGGGTTGTCAGCAATTTGCTCACTCAAGCCAAGAGAACCCTTGCACCCATGTTATTATCTGAAATTTTTCGCGCCCTCACAGCCTGTAAAGCCGAGGGAGACTTCTTCGAAGGATGCAATTTGATGTTATAGATGTGGATAGTTGAACACATGTGTCACCGACCTCAATTCATGAGTTACAGGTCATCAGGAAAGAGCTGCACAAAGGAAGTTTATACTAGAGTTGATGTGTCCAGGTTACCTGAAGGGGATACAGAATGGGTATCATATCTCTGTGTCATAAGCGCAGGACAAATAGAGTGGACGTTCGGGTGGCTCCTCATTGATGAAGTTATATATATTCCAGCCACCGGACCTCATTTCCT
Organism: Nicotiana benthamiana; assembly: GCA_034376525.1. Taxonomy (NCBI): domain Eukaryota; kingdom Viridiplantae; phylum Streptophyta; class Magnoliopsida; order Solanales; family Solanaceae; genus Nicotiana; species Nicotiana benthamiana. The sequence goes on from CM067326.1 coordinate 46,879,019, forward strand.
TCTAATGGGTCTCTGGAGTATCCAACCTTATACTCCATAAAGAGTGCTAAGACAGTTAGGGAGGTGTCAGATAATTCCCAGGGAAGAAGAGATTAGTCGCCATTGGTCCCTATGGTCAATTTCCTGAAGTAGCAGTCCGTCAAATTTGGAGCGAATGTCAGTACTTGACAGAGGACACTCGAGTATGAGACTTATCTAAAGGCAAGGTTTCTCCAGGGTATCTTGCTTGGTATAAAAAGGAAATAGAGTTTGGAAGGCCGGCTAAGAGGCCACGTCTCTAGGAATTTGCTGAGGCGTCACAAGACATTGGAATTAGTTAGACAAGGAAATGAATACAGGGCCATGATAGGGAAATTGGAAAAGCAAGTCAAATTATTTGTCGATTTCGTGAACACACACATTATTTGTCGGTTCGGGATCCCCAAAACGCTCATCACTGATAATGAGGCAAATCTCAACAGTCACCTAATGAGAGAGGTATGTCATTAGTTCAGGATCGCACATCGAAACTCTACCCCGTACCGCCCCAAAGCGAATGGAGTAGTTGAGGCAGCAAATAATAACATAAAGAAGATACTTCGGAAAATGGTGGAAGGATCCAGGCAGTGGATAAGAAGATGCCTTTTGCATTGTTAGGCTATAACACTACTGTCCGCACTTCAATAGGCACTACTCCATACTATTGGTATATGGCACAGAGGCGGTGATCCCGACCGAGGTTGAAATCCCCTCTCTACGGATTGTGGTCGAAGCAGGAATCGACAACGAAGAATGGGTCAAAGCTCGTCTGGAACAATTGAGTTTGATTGACGAGAAGAGATTGGTGGTAGTTTGTCATGGCCAGTTGTATCAACAGACAATGGCTAGGGCATATTATAAGAAGGTGCGCCCCAGAAAGTTTGAAATAGGTCAACTGGTACTAAAATGCATCCTCCCTCACCAGGCCGAGGCGAAAGTCACGTTCGCTAAAAATTGGCAAGGACCATTATCGTATCAAGTGTTGTCCAACGGAGCATTGTATCTGAGGACGTGGAATGGAAATGTGCGGAAATGGCCATCAACGCAGATGCCGTCAAAAGATATTATGTATGATTTTCTTAAGATCATTGGCTATATTTGACACCTTATTGTACTTGGCATATTTTTAAGATTGAATTACGAAGGCATTTTGTTCTGCTATCCAAACACTTTGTTTCTAACTCTTTTGAGCTTTAATAACTTTCTTTCATACCCCTCTTTCAGAATCAGTAACAAAAGTTAAAAACGCGAGTGTGAGAAGGCAGTTAAAGGAAAGGAAAAGAAAGAATGAAAAGAATAAAAAAAGAGAAAAAGGAAAAACAAGAAAAGAAAAGAGAAAAGAGAAAAGGAAAAAGAAAGAAAGAAAAAGAAAGCAAAACAAATAAAAGAGTGAGAAGAAAAACAGAAAAAAGGGAGAAGAAAAACAACAACAAAAACAAGGAATCGTCATGAACTATGTTTGACCTGTTTCCTTTTTAAAAGGATATGTAGGCAACCTCACTGTTTGGAATCATTAGATATAAAAATCCAAAAGTCCCCAAGCAAGAAACTGGGGCAGAAGTTGTTGTTGTTGTAAGAATTTAATTACGAAATTTGTAATTTAGAACCCATTTAAATTATTTCGAGCCTTTGATACCCTTTCTTTCTAAAGGAAGACCTTCTGATCAGTCTTCAAAAAGATGACGAGTCGAGCAGGTAGAGGGTACTTTAGTCAGGGACAACATTTTGAGCCAGACAAGAGAGATAATAAAATAAGAGAGTCTTATCAGTGAAAACCCTCACAGGCACCATAAGGCGACGAGATTTTGAGAGAGAATAAAATGTGAGAGTCTTATCGCTGAAAACCTTCACAGAAACCGGGATGCAAAGGTAAGATAAAGCAAAACTCAGAAAGGGGATACTGACGGATGAATACTGCAGGGCAAGAGTCACGAACTGGTTCGGAAAGGTCACAACGGCAAAAGCGCGGAAGCAGAAGGCAGGTCATTGAAATCGATTGGGTTGAATAGGCAGAAGTGCATGTCATGATCGTAAGAACAAGAGGCTCTCTTTCAGATAAGTCTTCTTCTTTGTCTTTCTTCAACAACAAGCCTAGAATTCTTCATGCTAAATATCGATCGGAGTCTTCGCATTTCTTTCTTCTTTAAAGTCTAAATTCATTTGTTTAAACGAAAGGAATGTCAAAGCCAATTATCAAACTCCCAAAGGAATAAATCGCATGACGCCCCAAAAACGTAACAAAGATAACAAGCCGGGACAACAAAGGGAAGGATTTACAAAGCTGCAACCAAGGGAAGAGACCAGAATCTGCAAAGAATTGCGGTAAAGAGTCGAGAGTGCAATATAAGGTGGGGAGGAATTAAAAGTTAAGAGTTAGTCAAGCATCACCAAGAGACCAGGTAATCTCGATAAAGGGACAAGGATATTTGGCAAAGGATTAGAAATGTAACACCAAGATGAGAAACAAAACAAAACCACAAGAATTAGAGGACCAGCCAAGCATAAGACCCTAACTCGTCAATCGTCGAAAAAAGAAGTACAAAAGAATTCCAGGGAAGGGTCGGAGATGCAACATGAAGTAGGGAATGACACCATATACAGATTGGTTGATTCCAGGAAAGGGGCAAGGTTTCTGTCAAAGGAATGAAAGAGTAACACAAAGGTAAAGAAAGGGCGATACTACAAGGAAAGAAGGTTTTTACCAAAGCATGGTACATCAACACATCAATCGTGGGGGAAGGACACCAAGACTCTAGAAAAATGGTTACAAAGGTAACCATAATGGGAAGCAAGGTAAAGTCATAAAGGTTCGAAGGGTCAACCAATCAACTCAGGAAACTCATCACTAACATTGAAGCTTGAACACGACATAACATGACAGTGAGGAGGCCGCTTCTAACAAGAATGTTGCGAGCCAACCACCAATTTTCAAACTAACAAGTTTTCTTTGATTGACACAGGGGCGAAAAATTCCGAAAGAGCCTAAGGGAGGCTGTTCATAGGAGAAGGCAGGACACGACATGTATGATCAAAATCTTAGGGCCTGCCTGGAAGTGGGACTCAGTTAAATCTCAAAAGAGAGGTAGTCGGTCATAAACACCTTCCCCAGCAAAGAGCACAATAGGACAAGCTCTAACTAGAAAACCCTAATAGGAACAGTTGAGAGTTAAAATAAGCATGGAAGTTGAGATAAAACATAGTTTAAAACTCAAGCAGGTGCAAGTAACATGGGGAAGTACCAACACCTCCCCAGTAAGACTCGCAAAATAACCAGAAATTGGAATTGGCATTTAAGTTGGAACCTTCATGACCCTCCTGAAAAATGGGAATTAGAGCCAAAATCTCCCCAGCCAAAGCCGAGAAGAGTCAATAGAGTCATCAAGACCCTCCTAAAAAATGGAACTTAGAGCAAATATTCCCCCAGCTAGAGTCGATAAAAGTCAAGAAAAGTCATCAGGACCCTCCTGAAGAATGGGATTTAGAGGGAATTTTTCAAATTTCCCCAGCTGAGTCACCAAGAGTTATCAGGACTTCCCTGAAAGATGGGACTTAGACATTTCCTCAACCAGAGTTAATAAAAGTCATCAGGACCCTCCTGAAAAAATGGGACTTAGAGCAGATGTTTCCCCAACCAGAGTCAATAAAAGTCATGAGGACCCTCCTGAAAAATGGGACTTAGATTAGATACTTCCCCAGCAAGAACCAACAAGAGTTGTCAGGACCCCCCAAATAGTGGGACGTAGCCCTAAATACTAACCCCCAGTTGTCACCTTTTGTCATCAAATAAAGAGTTGTCAGGACCTCCCTGGATAGTGGAAAGTAATTTTAATCACCAATCCCCAGCAAATCCCCAACAGACATAACTCGTAGCAAGACATGGTGGAAAATAATATCTTTTCAGAAAATACAGCATAATCTTGAAACTATCAGCAATTGAGGATTGTCGGGACCAGTTTTGTAATCAGGCGCCCACCTGGAGAACAAGGGAATATTTTTCAAAATTTTATGTTTTTATAATCAGGCGCTCAGCTGGAGAACAAGGAAATATTTTTCAAATGTTATGTTTTAGCAATCAGGCGCCCACCTGGAGAACAAGGGAATTTTTTCAATATTTTAGGTTTTGTAATCAGGCGCCCACCTGGAGAACACGGGAATATTTTTCAAATGTTAAGTTTTAGCAATCAGGCGCCCACCTGGAGAACGAGGGAATATTTTTAAGAATTTTAAGTTTTGTAATCAGGCGTCCACCTAGAGAACAAGGGAATATTTATCAAATGTTAAGTTTTAGCAATCAGGCGTCCACCTAGAGAACAAGGGTATATTTATATTTTTTAAAATTTTAAGTATTAATAATCAGGCACCCACCTGGAGAACAAGGGATATTTTTTGAAATTTTAAGTTTTAGCAATCAGGCGCCCCCCTGTAGAATAAGGAAGTATTTATTAAGTTTTAGCAATCAGACGCCCATCTGGAGAACAAGGGAATATTTTTCAAAATTTCATGTTTTGTAATCAGGTGCCCACCTGTAGAACAAAGGAATATTTTTTAAGTTTTAGCAATCAGGCGCCCACCTGTAGAACAAGGAAATATTTTTTAAAATTTCAAGTTTTTGTAACCAGGCGCCCACCTGGAGAACAAGGGAATATTTATTTTAAGTTTTATCAATCAGGCGCCCACTTCGAGAACAAGGGAATATTTTTCTTAAAAAATTTAAAGTTTTGGTAATCAGGCACCCACCTAGAGAACAAGGGAATATTTTTCAAATTTTCAAGTTTTGTAATCAGGCGTCCACCTGTAGAACAAAGGAATATTTTTTATGTTTTAGAAATCAGGCGCCCACCTGGAGAACAAGGGAATATATTTCAAAATTTCAAGTTTTTGTAATCAGGCCCACACCTGGAGAACAAGGGAATGTTTTTTTTAAGGTTTAGCAATTAGGCGTCCACCTAGAGAACAAGGGAATATTTTTCAAAATTTCATGTTTTGTAATCAGGCGCCCACCTGTAGAACAAGGGAATATTTTTTATGTTTTAGCAATCAGGCTCCCACCTGGAGAACAAGGGAATATTTTTCAAAATTTCAAGTTTTTGTAATCATGCACCCACCTGGAGAACAAGGGAATATTTTTTTTTAAGTTTTAGCAATTAGGCGCCCACCTAGAGAACAAGAGAATATTTTTCAAAAGTATTTCAAGTTTTGGTAATCAAGCGCCCACCTAGAGAACAAGGGAATATATTTCGAAATTTCAAGTGTTGTAATCAGGCGTCCACCTGTAGAACAAGGGAATATTTTTTAGGTTTTAGCAATCAGTCGCCACCTGGTGAACAAGGGAATATTTTTCGAAATTTCAAGTTTTTGTAATCAGGCCCCCACTCGGAGAACAAGGGAATATTTTTTTTAAGTTTTAGAAATCAGGCGCCCACCTGGAGAACAAGGGAATATTTTTCAAAAAGATTTCAAGTTTTGGTAATCAGGCGCCCACCTGGAGAACAAGGGAATATTTATATTTTTCAAAATTTTAAGTTTTTCCAATCAAGCGCCCACCTGTAGAACAAGGGAATATTTTTTATGTTTTAGCAATCAGGCGCCCACCTGGAGAACAAGGGAATATTTTTCAAAAATTTCAAGTTTTGGTAATCAGGCTCACCTGGAGAACAAGGGAATATTTCTCGGAAGTCAAGTTTTGATGATCAGGTGCCCGCCTGCAGAACAAGGGAAGATCTTTCAAAATTGCGAGTTCAAGCAACCAGGCGCCCACCTGTAGAACGAGGGAATGCTTTCAATATGGTACATCGTAAGATTAGCAATTCAGCAACAAAAATAGAGGAAGAAAAATGCCAGACAACAAGGCAACAAGAAGTTCCACAGGAGGAAACATTGATTAATAAAGAAACAACAAGTTCCACAGCAAGAAATGCAAGACAACAAGGCAACAAGGATGCAGAGCGAGTCGAAAGATATAGATAGGTATTCTTGTAATCCATAGTTCATAGCTTAGTCTATTTTTTTTATTTTTTCATAAGGAGTAATAAGGAGGTCTGCAGGCAGTAACAACAACATCAACAGTGTAATCACAACTTTTGGTAGTCCCAGCTACCAAACACTCCAGAACTACACCGACCTGATTACTCTATTGCCGAGGATATGTAGGCAACCTTTGAAGCAAGGTTCGGTCACAAAAATTTCAAAATGCTTCACATGGAGTATTCAATCGGACGGAAATTGCTCATATTTGCTCACTTGATTTGCTCAGCTATTTCTTGATTTGCTCAAGAAATAGCTGTGAGCATACGATTTTTGACCGGTCGAAACAAGCTCCTATATGTCTCTTAAAGTTTAGAATTTTTCTTTTAAAATATTAGAATTTTATTTTTTGGATTTAATTGCACGCGAATGTTCATTACTGCATGTTTGGGATTAATTAGGATCTAACTGTTAAATAAATTGGCTTTACAAATTAAAAATACAAAAAAATATATACATATACCCATGTCCGATTTTAAGAAAATTTAAAATAAAGAAAAGACAAAAATACAATACATATATATGTAATTAAATAGCCACTCAGGCTGGACACAATTGGGCCAGACCTGTGTGGACCAATCTGCCTTTTTCCCTTAAAACAAGGCACAACCCAGCCCAATAACCAACCTGACCCAGTCCACTACCACATCCACCAAACGGCACCATTTAAGACCCCCCATCATCACAGTCGTTGATCTCGTCCCAATCCAACAGCTACTAAACTCATCCTATACCATACATATATGTCCAAACACCTTTAATACATACACGACCAAAACTCACCCTCCTTGTATATCCTTCTCCGGCTATACCAAACACCCATCGACCACCCTGTCATCACCGTTGACCACCGTCTGACCACCCTACTTCCACCGTCGGAAATCACCTCACGGCGGTGGCCGGCAACCAAACTACCCCATAATTACACCCCTCAACCGTCATGACCTCCTCTACCCCGTCGCATAGCCAGTTACCCTCGAATATAGCCCCTCCATCTCGAATATCCCCTGAAAGGTCGCCGGAAACCCTACCTCCGGCGACCTCGTTCCAAAGTCGTCCAAATCTACACCACTAAGGCATCTCAGTCTCCCGGTTCCGACCAGGTATATTACCCCTCTCAAATCACCATGAAACCCCTCGAATATTAATCTGAAGGCCAACCATAAAATCCCAAACATGACAGAAATGGTCTAAACCTCTCCCAATTAGTCCCTGACACCTATTGACACTAGCCATGCCATCCTTGTGTCCCAAATAACCCCAGCGACTGAAGAATTTCAAATCTGAGACCTCACTGAGGTCTCAGGACTTCCAAAACTCCCCTTTGAGCTTTGAAGCTGATTAAACACCTTCCTAGGAGGTTCAGAACCCTTGTGGAAGAACAAAGGTCCAGTTGAATCAATTTAAATGACAGCAAGAACAAAAGCTATGTTTTCCTGCATATTTTCCATTTTTCTTTAGCTTTGAATGTTCGATTTCTTTTAATAACAAATTAGGTTCAGTAATTACATGTTTAGGAGTTTAAATTTCTTTCATCTCTTAATTTTGGTTGTTTGTCTAGTGATCCATAAGTTCTTCTGAAGAAAAGGGCTTTCAGTGTTCATATGCTTTGTTTGGAAGTCTTTTATCTTTTGAATAATTTCCTGCTAATATCATCCTTTTATTTTGAAAGCTAGTTAATTTTACTGTAATGTGATTTTTAGGCTTAATTGACATATACCGTCTGATTCTAGGATTTCTGGTTCGCCCCTAAGTATTTTATTGTCATGATGACTTTAGTTCTTCAGAATTGATGTTGGTTTTAAGTTGATTTTGGGGTTGGGATCCTTAATTTTTCATTGTTAGCCTTCACTTGCCTCCTAGTGTGATCCCTGAATTACATTATTGTGTGAATTTCTGAAACCATTTGATTAAGTTATTTCTGAAAATAAGGTGTTGATAAATGTATTAATTCTTCTAGTCATTTGTTTTGATAGTCTGTATAATGTTTGTGGAAGTGTGCATATGTTGAACCTTGTTAATTCTTTTGTAAATGTGATCTTTATGAGTCAGTTAATATAAATGTGACCTGAACTCGACTAACCAAGGTTAATTGTGACCGAATAAGGTTTTAAAGAACTGACCAAGGTCCAAATTTAGGGTTAGGGTAATTTAGGAAAGCTAGTAAAGGTATAAAAGGGATTTGAGCTTATAAAAATCTGATAGGAATCCTTTAGAACTTTCTAGCAGGGACTAATACATAATTCCAGCCTCAAACTTGAGGCACAAGTTAGAAATTGAAAGACTACTTAGGCAAAAATACATTTTGAGTTGAGGACTAAAAAGAAAACAAAGTAAAATCTGATGCCCTAACAATTTTCTATAAAATGAATCATTTGGGGGCATTGGAAGGGATCTGGAATCTTTCTCTTCAATACTAGAGCAAAAATACTCATTTCATATATGAAAATACTGTCAGTGCTGAATTTGATCACTTTGAGTCTATTTCCTCACAATCCTGTTGAAACTCTGGGCATACTATGCGATTGGTTGTTGATTTGTTAAGCTGGTCTCCTCTAATTACTCATAGGCTTGTTTTCTCTTGCTGCATTACAGGTATATTCGAAGCTCATATATATATATATATATATATATATATATATATATATATATGAAGTTCAAGTGTGAAATATATTCTCAAATATGAAGACCCTCACCTTTTATTTGTATTTTGTGTCATATCCCCATTTTCCCCTTTACATAGTCTGAACATAGGAATATTAGCAAGTTGATCGTGATGTTACAGTTAACATTAGAGTGATTCGTTTGTAATAATTTGAACATTTGGGACTGTTTTCATGTGTAATAATTGGACATTTAGCTCAAATATTTGTATGCATTTAAGTAATAATCAATTTCATTTCTAGTTCAGCTGGTTCAAGTACTGATCATGTGCACTTAGAAATACTGGATTCAGGAGGTAGAAGTCCTGATAATCATGTAAAACAAACCAAAAATACTGTGAAACATTTTAGTTTATTTGAGTCTCAGCATGTTTAATGATAAGTTATTTCAGATTTTTCCCTGTAGTATAACTTGAATCACAATTGAATTTTTTAAATTAGACTCACATACTCTGACTGATGAGTATGTGAATCATCTGATTCAAATCTATTGTTAGAAATTGATACAAAAATAGTTGTTAATATTTTCCTTCGTGAATGTGTAAAGATTTGACTTTGTATATAATTTCAAACCAAATTGGTTATAAATAGTTGGACTCTTTCGTTTAAGTCAGTATTGGGCTCCTTCGAGAGGCCTAGTAAGCACCAAGAAATTATAATATTGTTTGCTTCCGAATTAGAATAATCTAAAGTTCGGGCCAGTCATGGAACAAGGGCAATGGCTGTAGATACAACGTGTTATGGGCTGGCCCATACCTGAATCCTTCCACACGATTGGCCATGAATGAGGCTAAGTGCGAGTACTGCTTCTCCAAATACACAACCTGTACATAAATCAATTAGTGCATTTACGCACTCACAGGAGAAGAAAATTTAGCATACGTTAGAATACCTTTATAAAATAAAAGTGAGCCATGTTAATTCGAACAAATACATATGATGGCTCCTTACCCTATTATGAAACATAGAAAAAAGGAAGTGCCGTGTAGTAAATTTCACGCCTTCCTACGAATATCAATACGTAGTTGCTATAGGCGCGTGTTTAATAATTCACTTTCCAAAATATGGGTGCACATTTATGTGACCAAAATCCAAATCTTAACAAATTTGAAATGTGTCAAAATCCATGGGTGCATTTATGTGACGTGGTTCTAGGCATATTTTAACAATGTTACAATTCTCTTTAAAAATAATGATAAAAGCGGTTTAAAGTCAAAAGGCACATAAGTTAAAACATGTTCTAAAATCAGATAGTTTAAGCCAAATATGACAGTTGAGCGACCGTACTAGAACCACGAAACCCAGGAATGCCTAACACCTTCTCCCGGGTTAACAAAATTCCTTACTCGGATTTCTGGTTTGTGGACAGTTAAACAGAGTCATTCTTTCCTCGATTTGGGATTCTATATGGTGACTTGGAACACCATTAATCTCCCAAGTGGAGACTCTGAAATTCTCTTAAATAATTGTATCCCGCTTCGATTGTCCTTAAATTGGAAAAACTCATTTATCTACGCCTTTCGCTGGGTTATAGATAGCCAAAAGGAGGTGTGACAGCGGCAGACGAGGGGGAAACGCAAAGAGCCAAAGAAAATGAAGCTTTGCGAGATTCAGAAAATGAAAATAGCCGCGGAGAATCCCGCCAGAAGTGCGAAAGATGAAAAGCTCATAGACAATTTGAGGCGAAAAGTAGGAGATTATGGGTTTGGCTTGAACAAAGCAGAGGATGAGCTGTCCAGGGTCTGAAAACAATTGGCCAAAAATATGGAGGAACGAGCACGCATGATTGAACAATTAAAATAAAGGTATGACAACGAGGTTGCTGGGTTGAAGATGAAAGTCATCATGGTTGAAAACAAAATGGCCAAGCAAGCTAGGTACTTCAAGACTGATAGAGAGAGAGCATTGTTACACAACAATAGTACGATTAGAAAGAGAGGAGCTGCAATTCCAAGAACTGAATCGTGTAGCCTAACAAACTTTGGAGGCAAGTCCCAGCAAATTGTGTGATTGTTGCAAGAAAAAGGTGCTATAAAAGAGAAGGTATAGATGATCGTTGTATACATAACCGTAAAATGTAGCCACTGTGAAGATATGACAAGATCTATGTTTTTTGCCACCGCCACAACCTTTGTCCATCAAATGATGGAAGACTTCAATCACCTCCAAGGGGATTTAACACACAAGCCTGCGGCGAGACCAAATGATGTCCCGCGGGCTCCAGGAGCATTAGAGGTTTTAATGTATTCATGAACTTCAAACTTGTTAGTCCATTTGAGAGTTTGTATTTCCTTCTATTTAAGTTTATGGTAGGTTGTCGAGTTAGTTGTTTTCATTTGAAGTCAGAGTCTGTTTTTTTCAGTTGAATTGGAGTTTGTTAATTTCTTTTAGTGAGTTGTAATCAAGTGCTTTAATTCATTGAAGAAAGATTTCTAAAATATTTTTTTGTATTGTTTCTAGAACTACGCTCGCTCTGATTCATGCGGGGTCATGATACATAGGCAATCTCCATAGGATTCGACCATAACCAAAATAAAGAAAAGGAAGAAAAAGGGGAAGAAAAATGAGAGAAACAGTGGTAAAATAAAGGAGAGAATAACGAAACGAAAGGTGTAGGCAAAACAAATTGAGTAAGAGAGGGAAGAAGAAAAGAAAAACAAGAGAGAAAAGAAAGATGACATAGGATAAGAGCCGGGATGACGCAAGCGATCACTTCATGTGCATAATAGAAATAGATAACTGCTTAAGTGCATTCATCCCCGAACATGTGGTTACCTATGTGTTGAAACCTAACCACAGACAAGTGGTTAGTTTTTTGCGGCATTCTTGCAACCCACTCTTATAACACTCGATCCAAAAGCAAGCTGATTATGGCCAATTAAGAAACCGATGCCAGTATCATTGATCCTTTGAAAGAGGTAGAGGAATTTGACGTTAATGGAATAAAAGAGGAAATGTACAAACTGAAACATCAGACGGCTGAGATGTAACAGGCATGGGTGAGAGGGCAGCCACCACTAACTTATCCTACTAATCCGACCTTCATCCCACCGCTAGCCCAGTCATATGACCATCCTACCACTGATCCACCACCAAGTTTCCCCGTCTACCCACAATACCAGGGTACGACTTCTCAAGCACCCCCAGATCAACCACCCAAAGCTATTCCTCACCATCTCCACCAGTTGCTCTCATTTATGTGGCACCTCCTCCCCCACACTCCATAGATCATCTAGCGAGCCTTTGCTCCAAGCTCATGACAACCAGTATTACCCACCCGAACCCGCTTACAAATCCCATGAACCTTACTTCTATGCTCCCTGTTTTGAAGCCCGGCGGAGGATAAAAAACAAGTCAAAATTCCTGAGCAAGAGGAGGTGCTCAGGAAGGTTAGAAGCTTAGAACAATCATTTAGAGATATGCGAGGATTAGGTGGTCAAGTGAGTGTGGCATGCAAAAACCTTTGCTTATTCCCAGATGTGCAATTGCCTCCAGGCTTTAAGATGCCCAAGTTTGACTTGTATGATGGACACAGTGATCCAGCCGCACATCTAAGGGTTTTTGCAGCAAGATGAGAGGGGCAGGCAGAAAAGATGAATTGTTGATGGCATACTTCAGTCAAAGTATAAGTGGGTCGTCGTTGGAATGGTATACCCCATAGGATCATGCTCGATGGTATACATGGGACGATCTAGCACAAGAATTTTCAGTACAACCTTGAAATTATCCCAAACCATTTGTCTTTGATGAAATTGGAAAAGAAGCACAGTGAGAATTTAAGAGAATATGGCTTCCGTTGGAGGGAACAGGTAGCGAGGGTCGACCCCCCAGTGAAAGAAAGTGAAATGGTAGATTATTTTCTGCAAGCTTTGAAGCCTACATATTTTGGTCACCTAGTATCAGCGGTGGGTAAATCCTTCAATGAGGTTGTGAAAATGGGAAGTATGGTCTAGGAAGGACTCAAATCCAACAAGATCATGATATACACTGTCATCAAAGCAACTACCCAAGCCATCCAAAGCGGGACTGGAGGATCAATTGGAAAGAAGAAGAAGGAAGAGGTAGCAACAGTTGATTCAGGAACTTGGTTCGGGCCTCGGGTTCCATCCCTTTATGGCCAACCCCGTCCTCGCATCAAAGCTACCCACACACTCCATATAGCCCGCCACAACATTACTACCCACCTTCTGACTCCAGTTTCTCAGTCCATCATGCACAAACATATACCCAACCTCCTACCCATGCATAATGGCGTGCCCCAACTCCACAAAATAATTACCCAGCTCCACAAAATAACTACCCTCTAAGAGCCTACCAACAACCCCCGAGACCAGCTTTCCAGGCCAGCCAAGCTTTAAAAATTGAGAGGATGCAAAAGAAGAAAACTTTCACTCCATTGGGGGAATCATATACCAGCTTATTCCACATGTTGAGGCAGCTAGACATGTTGAGGCCAATTGAAATAAAATTGCCAAACCCTCCCCCAAGGAACTTAGATTATTCTGTTAGTTGTAAGTATTGCTTTGGTGCCCCAGGATATAACACGGAGAAATGTTGGCATCTGAAGTGTGCTATTCAAGAACTCATTGATTCTCATCGGATTGAGGTGCAAGCTCCAGAAGCACACAACATTAATCAAAACCCGCTGTCTGCTCATCAAGAGACAAATATGATCGAGATACGGCACAAAGAAGGGAAGCCCAAAGAGCCTTCACAAACTATCACGATGATCCGAACAAGTGAACAAAAGATGGGTGAGAATTTTACAAGCGAGATATCGACACTCAAGTTGAACACGACAAGTAGTGAACTTGTTGTTGTCGTCAAGAAGGAATCCCCGAAAGATGGTGTGGTAAAACAAGAGAATGCAAAAATGGTTGTACCAGGGATGGCCAGTAATCTTGTGGTTATCCTGGAAGGCGCTCGTTCAAAGCCTGTCCTTATCAATCCTGTGGTTCAGCTACCAATGATCAGCAACAAGGCAGTACCTCGGAATTATGATCGAGTAACAATGACTTACAAAGGGAAGGAGGTAAGAGAAGAAGTTTGTGAGACTCATGGATTGACCCGATTGAGGAGGTGCTTTGACTCTGAGGAATTGAGAAAATCAAAACCAACCAAGGATAATTCAGCGCTTGAAAAAAAACTGTGAGTGAAGAACAGGCAGAAGAGTTTCTAAAGAAAATGAAAATGCAAGATTACTCTATTGTGGACAACTGAGAAAGACGCCTGCTAAAATCTCGATGTTATCGTTATTGATTCACTCAGATGAGCACTGTCGGGCTTTAATGAAGATCCTGAATGAGGCCGGCGTCCCTGATAAAATCACCGTTAAGCATTTGGAGAATAAAGACAATAAGATTTTTGAGGCGAACATAGTCACTTTTTTCGATGTTGAATGGCCAATAGAAGGCACCGAGCATAACAGAGCACTATACCTCACGGTAAAATGCGAGGATTCTGTGGTCACTCGAGTTTTGGTTGAAAATGGTTCAACAACAAATATTTTCCCTTTCCACATTGAACAAGTTGAAGGTGGACAATGAAATAATTCACAAGAACAATATTTTTATACGAGGGTTTGATGGCAAGGGAAAAGATTCGGTCGGCAACATAGTGCTCGAATTGACAATACTGCCGGTTGATTTTACCATGGAGTTCTAAGTGCTTGATGTATCTGTTTCCTATAATCTGATGTTAGGGCGACCTTGGATCCATGTTGCCAGAGCAGTTCCCTCTACGTTGCATCAAATGGTGAAGTTTGAATGGGATCCGCAAGAAATAGTTGTGCACGGTGAGGACCATCTGTATGCTCACAGTGATGCTATCGTACCATTATTGAGGTGGATAATGATAAAGGGTCGTGGGTGTTTCAGGTTAATGACTTGATATCTATGGAAAAGGTTTTAAAAGGGGAGCATGTTCCAACACCAAGATTAGCTACGGCAGCAGTCATAGTGGCAGTTGAAATGCTAAAGAATGGGCTTGTTCCCGGAAAAGATTTTGGGGCCTCACTTCAGGGTATCATACAGCCGGTGTCTCTTCCCACGAACGTAGGAACTTTTGGTTCGGGATTCAAGCCCACAAGTGCAAAAATCAAGAGGGCCAGAAGGTTGTGAAAGAAAGCATGGGATCTCCCCAAGCCTGCGCCTCGTCTCTTCAAATCGTTTGTGAAGCCTGGAGCCCAGAAGTGCATGACAACAACAAGTTCTAGTGCTGCGGTTGATCCTGATAAGGAATTACTCAAAAGGTTCGAAATGTTGTTTGAAGACGTGAACATGGTAGAGGCCGAAGAGGGATCAAGCAAGAAATATATGCAGTTTGTGGGACCCCGTGCAAAAGTCAGCAACTGGGAAGCTACTCCTCATACCACTTGGAAGGAGTCGTAGTAGTCGGCTTTGATTTTTCTTTCAATTTAATCTGGATTATCTCTAGGGTTGTAATTAAGATGTTATGTTCCATCCGTTTAGATGTGTAAACCCTCTTATCTTTCCAATTTCAATGAAATGCAATTTCCCTTTTCTTTAGTGCTAATAGCTTTCATTTTTCTTTGCTTTTCTTTTCCTTCTTGTACAATTATTTTTATGCTGGCTCCAATGATTTGACATCCATAAGGACTCTTCAGCCTAGTCTTAAAAATCAGTCTAATTCAGAAGTAATAATTCAAGAGATAGAATATAAAATGAACCGGAATATGATACGGAAAGAGCGTTGGAGGAAATTAGTAAAGAGTTGATCCATTTTTAGGAATATCGCAAGCCAAACCTGAGCGATACAGAAGTAGTTAATTTAGGGGACCCAGATAACATTAGAGAAACCAAAATAAGTGTCCATCTTGAGCCACAGCTTAGGGAAGAAATAATCGAAGCGTTGCTTGAATACATAGGTTTTTACATGGTCTTACGTAGATATTCCAGGATTGAGCATTGACTTGGTGGTTCACAAGTTTTCCACCGACCTGGCCTGCCCTTCTGCTAAACAAAAGTTGAGGAAGTTTATAACTGATCTGAGCATGAAAATCAAAGAGGAAGTTACCAAGCAGTTTGAGGCCAAGGTCATCCGAGTCACATGATATCCCACTTGATTAGCCAATATCGTGCCTGTGCCAAATAAGGATGGTAAAACCAGGGTATGCATCGACTATCGTGACCTCAACAAAGAAAGTCCAAAAGACAACTTCCCACCGCCAAACATCCACATATTAATTGACAATTATGCAAAGCATGAGATTGGGTCCTTCGTAAATTGTTACGTAGGCTACCACCAGATTCTGATGGATGAGGAGGATGCAGAGAAGACAACATTCATCACGCCATGGGGAACATATTGCTACAGGGTCATGCTCTTCATCTGAAGAACAATGGGCAACCTATATGAGGGCAATGGCAACCATCTTCCACGGTATGATACATAAGGAGATTGAGGTCTATGTGGATGATGTAATTGTGAAATCTAGGAAGAAATTTGACCATGTCATAGATCTGAGGAAATTCTTCTAGAGGCTTCGCAAGTATTATCTCAAACTCAATCCTGCGAAATGCGCATTTGCGGTCCCCTCAGGGATGTTTCTAGGGTTCATCAAAGATCAAAGCCATACAAGAATTGCCACCTCCAAAGAACAAAACATAGGTGATGAGTCTGTTGGGGAGATTGAATTAGATCAATCAATTCATTGCTCAGCTCACGACAACCTGCGAGCCCATCTTTAAGCTATTAAAAAAGGATGTTGTGGTTAGATGTACGGAGGAGTGCCAGGAGGCTTTTGATAAAATAAAAGAATATTGTAGAACTCATTGGTATTGGTCCCACCAGAACCAAGAGGCCCTTGATCCTGTATTTGACAGTCTTGGAAAACTCATTCAAATGTGTGCTGGGTCAACATAATGTCACAGGGAGGAAAGAACATGCCATATATTACATTAGCAAGAAATTTATAGCTTATGAGGTTAAGTATACCCATCTTGAAAGGACGTGTTATTCCATAACTTGGGTAGCAGAAAAGTTGAAACATTATTTGGCATCATATACTATGCACCTCATCTCACGCTTGGACCCGTTGAAATACATCTTCCAGAAGCCCATTCTTTCAGGGAGGCTGGAAAAATGGCAAATCTCGCTCACCGAGTTCGACATTGTCTACGTGACTAGTACTGCAATGAAAGCGCATACATTGGCCGATCATTTGGTCGAGAATCTGAACCTTTACATACATACTTCCCGGATGAGGAGGTAATGCATATTGATGAAGTGGAGCAGGGCAAGAAGCCGGGATCAAAATTATTCTTCGATGGGGATGCCAACATGAAGGGCATCGGAATAGGAGCAATAATCATTTCTAAAACGGGGCAACATTACCCCGTTACAACTCAGCTCCGCTTATATTGTACCAACAACATGTCAGAATATGAGGCATGCATTCTGGGTTTGAGGTTAGCTGCAGACATGGGTGTCCAGGAAGTCTTGGTCTTGGGAGACTCGGACCTTCTGGTACACAAAATTCAAGGGGAATGGGAAACTAGAGATTTAAAGATCATACAATACCGGCAATGTCTGCCTGACCTTTATCAACGATTTCGGTCAATTGAGTACAAGCATATCCCATGAATTCACTATGAGGTTGTTGATGCTTTGGCCACTTTGGAATCAATGTTACATCATCCAGATAAAGCTTATGTTGATCCATTGTATATCCAAGTCCACAACCAACATGCTTACTTTAATGTGGTGGAGGAAGAGCTTGACGCTAAGCCTTGGTTTCACGACATCAAAGAATATATCAGGATAGATGTGTATCTAGTACAGGCCACAAGTGACCAGAAGAGAACAATCCGCCGTCTATTAAGCAGGTTTTTCCTCAGTGGAGGGGTGCTATACAAAAGACTGCCGGACCTTGGGTTGTTGATGTGCATAGATTCTAGATAGGCCACACTCATCATGACTAAGGTACATTCCGAAGTCTGCGGACCGCACATGAGTAGATATATTTTGGCAAAGAAGATTCTCCGGGAAGGGTATTAATGGCTCACCATGGGGCATGAGCGTATTAGTTTCGTGTGCAAATGTCATTAATGTCAAGTGCATGGAGACTTGGATCACTCCCCGCTATCTGAATTGCATACAATTTCTGCACCATGGCCCTTTGTTACCTGGGGCATGGATGTCATCGGACCCATCGAGCCAGTAGTTCTAACAGAAACAGGTTCATCCTAGTTGCTATTGATTATTTTACCAAGTGGGTTGAAGGTAAAACTTTCAAGGCGGTGACCAAGAAAGCCGTGATCGACTTTGTGCATTCAAATACCATTTGCCAGTTTGGAATCCCAAAGACACTCATCACTGATAATGAAGTGAATCCCAATAGTCATTTGATGAAAGAAGTATGTCAACAGTTTAAGATTACACATTGCAATTCCACCCCATACCGCCCCAAGGTGAATGGAGCAGCTGAGGCAGCCAATAAGAATATAAAGAAGATACTTCGAAAAATGGCAAAAGGGTCCAGGCAATGGCATGAGAAGTTACCTTTCGCACTGTTAGGCTATATTGTCCGCACCTCAGTAGGGGAAACTCCATATTTGTTAGTATGTGGCACAAAAGCAGTAATCCCGGCTGAAACTGAAATCCCGTCCCTTCGAATTGTCACCGAGGCAGAAATTGATGATGATAAATGTGTCAAAACTCTTCTGGAGAAATTGAGTTTGATTGATGAGAAAATATTGGCAGCAATATGCCACGGCTAGCTGTATCAACAGAGGATGACCAGAGCATATGAAAAGAAAGTGCGTCCAAGAAGGTTTGAAGTGGGTCAGTTGGTATTGAAACGCATCCTCCCTCATCAGGCAGAGGCATAGGGCAAGTTCACCCCAAATTGGCAAGGGACGTTCATTGTATCAAGAGTGTTGTCCAACTGGGCGTTGTATCTAACAGATGTGGAAGGCAAGTGTATAGAAATAGCCATCAATTCAGATGCAGTTAAGAGATATTACGTATGATTTTCTTTGTTCAAATAATTATTTATACTTGGCATGTTTGTTTGTACTTGGTATTTTTTTTTGGAGATCGCAATAACAAAGGCATTTTATTTGGCTATCTAAACACTTTATCCTTTGCTAACCCTTTTTAGATTTAATGATTTTCTTTCATACCCCTCTTTCGGAATAAGAAAAAAAAGTCTGAAATGCAAGTGTGAGAAGTCAGTGAAATAAAAAAAAAGAAAAGAATGAAAAGAAACAAAAAGAGAAAGAGAAAAGAGAAGGATGAAGAAGAAAAAAGGAAGAGGAAAGAAAAAGAGAAAAGTAGAAAAAGAAAAGAAAAGAAAAAGACAAGAAGAAAACCAAAAAAGAAAAAAAAGAAAAAAAAAGAAGCAAGAGAGGGAGAGAGAAGGGAAAAACCCACAAAGCAGCAAAACAACAAAAGAAAAATGAAGAAACAGTATAAGGAAAATAAGAAAAGAGATAACTACAAAAACAAGGAATCGGGATGAACTACGTTTGACCTAATTCATTTAAAGGATACGTAAGCAGCCTCACGGCTTGGTCACTTTAAAATAAAAATTAAAAGGCCCCCAAGCAAGAAATTAGGGCAGAAGTTGTGGTTGTTGTAAGAAATTTGATTCCGAAAGTTTTCATTTTTGAATCCATTTGGATTAATTTGAGCCTTTAATACCCCTCTCCTTCTAACCGTATCTAAAAGCCTGGATTACGACCAAAGAAAGACCTTTTGATCAGTATTTAAGAAATGTCGAGTCAAGACAAGAAGAGGTGGTTCATACCCCAAGGCAACACGCTAGTTCAAACCAAGAAAGATGAAAATGAGAGAGTCTTATCGGTGAAAACCTTCACGGGCACCGTAAGGCGATAGGAGCTAAGAGAAATGAAAATGAGAGAGTATTATTGGTGAAAACCCTCACGGGCACCATTAGGCGAAGGCAAGGCAAGAAATGAAAAACCGTCGATGGAAATCTGTTCAGAACAACGTAAGTTAAGCAAGGTCTGGGTTTGGTTAAAGAATTGGGTTAAAGAAAGTCACAACAACAAAGCACGACAATGAAGGCCGATCATTTGGACAGACTGGGTCAACTAAGCCTAAGTGCATGTCATGACTATGGGAACTAGTTGTTCCTCCACAGACAAGTTTCTCCTCTTTTCCCTCTCAATAGTCGCCAAATTTGGAATCATTTTACTCTAAAACAATTCAGAGTCATTGCATTTAATTTTCTTTCGGGTCTTCATTTCTCTTCTTAGATGTCTCCAAAGTCAGTGTGTTTAAGCAAGTAGGAGAGAAATTTCAAAGCTTACTACCAGCTCCCAAATGGCAAGGAACATGCCGGTCCAAACATAACAAAGGAAGCAAAAGTAGAAACGGCAAAGGGAAGAATCAATGAAAGTTTCGTTAGTAAACTGACTCGGTAATTTCAGGAAGGATGTAAGGATTCATGAAAAAAAGGTCAGGAGTGCAACACAATGATGGGGGAACATAGTAGTTGGTTCATATAAAAGCCATAAGGTTCAGGGATCGGCCGAGTAAATCAGGCAACTCATCATCAGTGCAGGAGATTGGACACAACAGAACATTATAGTGGGGAGGCTATTTTCAGCAAGAATGTCGCAAGCTAACCACCACTTTTCAAACTAAAAAGATTTTCTTTGAATGAAATAGGGGCAGAAAATTCCGGAAGTCTCGGGGAAATCTTCCATAAAAAAGCATGCACCCGCCAGGTATGACTGAAACCTCAGAACCCTCCCGTAAAATGGGACTCAGTTAAAAATCTACGGGAAATATAGTCTGGCACAAACAATTTCCCCAATAAGAGTCCTCAGGATCATCATGAATAATGGGACATAACTTTAACTGGCAATCCCCACCAGAAACAACCGAGATTTAAAATGGGCATTTAATTTGAAAATTCTCAGGACCCTCCTGGAAAATGAGACTTATTTAAACGTTGGAGATTATCATGAATAACAAAGAGCATAAAGTGACTTGCACGATGAAATAAGATTCAGTTAAGAGTTTTCAGGAACCCCATAGAAAATGGGACGCAGTTTAAATTCAAACAGGCACTGGTAGCATGGTCAGGCACAAAGATTTCCCCAACAAGAGTCGTCTGGACCCTCATGGATAATGGGACTTAATTGTAAAAGGTTGTTAGGACCCGCCTGGATAATGGGATGTAGCTCTAAATACTAATCCCCCCCAGACATGATTTGTCATCTAAATTATGTGTTGTCAAGACCCTCCTGGATAATGGGATGTGTCTTCAATTAGTGGTCCCTAGCAGATATAACTCGGATAACAAGACACAGTAGAAATAATACCGTGGGAGAACTTAGCCTAATCTTAAAACTGTCATTAATCAAGATTTGTCAGGAAAAAATGGATAATTGGATTAGCCTTTTAGAGATTCTCGGTAACAAGATTTGATTAACACAAGATGCGCCCTGCAGCCAAATGGGGCAGAAAAATTCCTTTTGTTTTGTTGTAATCAGGTTTAAAGGCAGCAGTTTTGAGTTTTGGTAATAAGGCGCCCACCTGGAGAACAGGGAATACATTTCAAGTTTCAAGTTTCGGTAATCAGGCGCCCACCTGGAGAACAAGGGAATATTTTTCAAGTTTCAAGTTTTGGAAATCAGGCGCCCACCTGGAGGATAAGGGAATCCATTTCAAGTTTCAATTTTTGTAATCAGGCGCCCACCTAGAGAACAAGGGAATACATTTCATGTTTCAAGTTTTGGTAATCAGGCGCCCACCTGGAGAACAAGGGAATACTTTTCAAATTTCAAGTTTTGAAAATCAGGCGTCCACTTGGAGAACAAGGGAATATTTTTCAAATTTCAAGTTTTCGTAACAGGCGCCCACCTGGAGAATAAGGGAATACATTTCATTTCAAGTTTTGGTAATCAGGCGTCCACCTGGAGAATAAGGGAATACTTTTCAAATTGTAAGTTTTGGTAATCATGCGCCCACTTGGAGAATAAGGGAATACTTTTTAAGTTTCAAGTTTTGGTAATCAGGCCCCCACCTGGTGACAAGGGAATATTCAAATTTCAAGTTTTGGAAATCAGGCGCCCATCTGGAGAATAATGGAATACCTTTCAAGTTTCAAGTTTAGAAATCAGGCGCCCACCTGGAGAACAAGGGAATACATTTCTTGTTTTCAAGTTTTTGTATTCAAGTCCCTACCTGGAGAACAAAGGAATACTTTTCAAATATGAAGTTTTTATAATCAGGCGCCCACTTGGAGAACAAGGAATACTTTTCAAATTTCAAGTTTTGGAAATCAGGCACCAACCTAGAGAATAAGGGAATACATTTCAAGTTTCAAGTTTGGCAATCAGTCGTCCAACTGGAGAATAAGGCAATACATTTGAAATTTCAAGTTTGGTAATCAGGCGCCCACCTGGAGAACAAGGGAATACATTTTGTGTTTCAAGTATTGGTAATTAGGCATCCACCTAAAGAACAAGGGAATACTTTTCAAATTTCAAGTTTTGGAAATCAGGCGCCCACCTGGAGAACAAGGGAATACTTTTCAAATTTCAAGTTTTGGTAATCAGTCGCCCACCTGGAGAATAAGGGAATACATTTCAAATTTAATGTTTTGGTAATCAGGCGCCCACCTAGAGAACAAGGGAATACTTTTCAAATTTCAACTTATAGTAATTAGGCGCCTACCAGGAGAATAAGGGAATACATTTCAAGTTTCAAGTTTTGTAATTAGGCGCCCACGTGGAGAACAAGGGAATACATATCAAGTTTCCAATTTTGGTAATCAGGCGCCCACCTGGATAATAAGGGAATACTTTTCAAGTTTCAAGTTTTGGTAATCAGGCGTCTACCTGGAGAACAAGGGAATACTTTTCAAATTTCAAGTTTTGGAAATGAGGCGCCTACCTGGAGAATAAGGTAATACATTTAAAGCTTCAAGTTTGGTAATCAGGCGCCCGCTTGGAGAACAAGGGAATACATTTTGTGTTTCATGTTTTGGTAATCAGGCGCCCACCTAGAGAACGAGAGAATACATTTCGTGTTTCAAGTTTTGGTAATCAGGCGCCCACCTGGAGAACTAGGGAATACGTTTCAAGTTTTGGTAATCAGGCGCCCATCTGGAGAACAAGGGAATATAGTTTAACTTCCAAGTTTTGGCAATCAGGCACCCACCTGGAAAACAAAGGAATACAATTCAAGGCAAACAATCAGGTACCAAAGTGGCAACAAGGCAACAGGAAAATGTACAAGCAACAAGGCAACAGGGAGATGTACAAGAAAGGAGGCAACAAGGATCAAGAATAAGCTTGAAGATATAGATAGGTTCTTTTGTAATCCATAGTTCATAGTTTAGTCTAGCTTCTTTCATTTTTACATGGTGTAATAAGGGGGTCTAGCAAGCCCCGGTCGGGAGGTGTGAGAGGTTGATCATGGCATGCTTGAGGAAGGGCATGGGTAGGCCAAAAAAGTATTGAGTATAGGTGATTAGGCAGGACTTTTCATTGCTTCACCTACCCGAGGACACGTTTGCGATAGGAAGGTGAGGAGGTCGAGGATTAAGGTGATTGGTTGGCAAGTAGTTGTGCGTTTCTCCTAGGTTTACCGATAGTACTAGTACTATTCATTTAGTCTTAGTTATTTATAACATGTAATGTCACTGGCTTCAATTACCTTATTATATTACCATTATTATTGCTTATTCTTTTATTTTCATCATTCCTTAAGTCGAGAATATATCGAAAAGAGTCTCTCTGCATTTATAGGGCAGGGGTAAGGCTATACTACCTTCCCCAAACTCCACGCATGGAATTAAGCTGGACTTTTTTTTTCTTCATTTTTTATTGTTGTTGTTGTTATTATAGTAGACTCGTTTCAAGCTGATCAGATTTTGACAGGCCACTCCATAAGTTGAAAGTAACCTTTCTTTAGAAGTACTTTTGAAATTTTATCAAATACAAATTGCTTCTCCAAAAGTATTTTTTCCAAAGATTCTTGTGACAAAAACTTTTTCAAAATAACTAAGCGCACAAGACTCGCGCGAGGTGACACACTGGTGGAAGCTAAGGGAACTCCGATAGAGGCCAATATTCGGGAGTGTGTGCGCTAGTTTACTACCTTAATGCTACAAATTCGGTCATTGTCCAAGGAGTATTCTCTTGTCTACTTCATTGATGGGTTGCAAAGTTGGGCAAAGCAGAAATTAAGAAAACATCAAGTAGCCAACGTGAACGGGGCCATCAGAGTAGCCTAGTCACTTGTTGACTTCATGATGGAGCCTGTCTAGTCCAAAGAAGGCAACGCCAAGCGGGATGAGAGAGATCATGACGAGGACTAAAGAAATGCATAGCCGAGGCATAAAAGGGTAATGTCAAGGGGTCATCCCATAACGGACAATGGTCCAAGAAAAACAGTAAGGGGTTAGAAAATGGTACGGAGTACGTTCCTAAGGGAGGGTGCTACTTCTGCAAAGGGTCACATTGGTCAAGTGAATGACTAGAGTTGGAGAAGCTTGCAGCAATGCTAAGGAACTTTGCTCAAACACATAAGGATGATACAGGAGAAACCGCCTGCATTGGAGGGATGCGCATGGAATCTAAGCCGAAAGTAAGGGATTCCAAATCCTATCTTGGCACCATGCAAATGGAGCATGGTAGCACCAAGAAATGTTGGACGGATAAAGTTGAAGAGGATGGTGAGTTACAAAGTGATGGCATGCTATCGAACTCAGAGGATGCACCAAGCAGAGGGTTCAAGTTTGCCAATAAGGATGGACCACGGAGGGAAGCAAAATTGGAAGTGGAAACATGGACCCGGTACTTAAGAAGCTACTAATCTTGGTTGAGTTATGGGATGATTCAGGCCAAGAGCAAAATAGGAGCATCCGATGGGTGGAGGATCGAGGCCGTCATTTCTAGTCGTCCAAAGTACAATTGCCGCAAAAATAATGGTAACGAGTAGCTTGTAACATGGGAAGGCGAAACGCTTCATAGGGAATTATGGCTAATGGACAATGATTCCGACAACCCCAAGGCGATGTGCGCATGTACGTTTCAATGCTTTATGCCGAGGGCGGAACAAATTGGGTGGGAGAGAGTGTCATGACCTGCCATATCATCATGCCACGTAAGTACCACTTGGCATATATTTTTGCCATATGGAATGGTTACATAAGTTAGGGACTAGATCTTGGTGGAATATTCTAGAACTATGGAGAATTTTCTTGAAAATGTTCTAGATATTTATGCACTTGTAGGAAGGTTTTAGAGAAATATAGAAGTTCCCTTGGAAGATCCCAGAATCCTATAGAATTATTATGAAGGTCCTTATAAGATTCTAACTATGTGGAATTTTCTAGAGAAGGGACTTATTTGTAAATACAGAAGGACTAGTAGAATAATAATTATTTACATGCTAGCCCCTAGGTTATTAGTATAAATAGGGAGCATTCATTTGTAATTCATCAACCAAGCAAAACAATTAAGTTCCCTCTACTACGAAATCTTCCTTTAGCGATTCTCACGTGTTCTAACATTTCTTAGCGATTTTGAGTGTAGTAAGGCTGACTTGGCATAGCAAGAGTCTGAGCAAGTTTTGCAAGATCCTGAACAATTCTCCAAGTGTTACACGTGTACTTAGTTAAGAACTAAGGACGTGAAATATGTCTAATATAAATAGAAAAAGAGATAAATCAATAATGCATGTAATATTCATTCGATAAGAACACTTTTTGAGAAGAAGAGTCTCTCTCTAGCAAAGATACAAACTCTACTTTTTTACGTATATTCCATCATCCATTGTTTCATACATTTCCATCAAATCCAAGAATTGCTCCAATATTAGGATTCGTCTGTCATTCATCACTATTAGAAAGAAGAATCATCCACCCCATTCAATATTTGGTGAAACATTATCCGTATCTATATAAATGTCATTTATTGCAATTTATTGCAATTTATTGCTTGATGATCCTCAATTATTGCTCAAATCATTCATAATATTAAATACGCATTGTTTTCAGTTGCCTACCAGCGTTACCTCATATTATTTAAGCTAACTAATACTAAATCTAGATATATTACCATTAACTAGGTTTAACTGTTTATTACATAAGATTTAATAGTTTAGCGGAAAGTTTGTACTTTTCAAACAATTTGACCGTCTGTGGGGATTTCCTTTAGTTTCTTCTAGATCTATAACTAGCACAGATTGCTAACAAAAAAAAGAGAGCAAAACTCATTTTTCCTTGTACATATAGATCTGATATGATAGGTAACAGAGAAGAAAGAATGAGGGTAGTGACCAACCTCACCACCAATCTCCTAAACACAATCAATGAGATTTCTGAGACAGAAAGCGAGGACATAATGCCAAAAGCCTATCCCATGTAAGACGCGTCGCCTCTCCCTCATGACAGTATCACAACATCCCACGGTAAATGAGCCTCTATGTCCATGACAGAATAGATGTCAATAGCGGTAAAAAATCTCCTTGGCGCTTGGCTAACTGACACATTAACTAGCATCCTCCACAAGCTTACTCATAATACTTCCATAGAAAATGCAAGGACTGGCATTGCACTGACTATGATCGAGCAGCATGACCTTTGCCCCTTAAATAATAGGTACTACTCATACTGTCAATAATGTAGGTGACGAGACCCTCACAACCATTTTGAAAAAGATGGATGAAATGGAGCACGAGAACAAAGTGCTTCGGGACCAAATGAGAGAGCACTAAGAAAGGGTCGAAACAATTGGGCGTCCCGAAACTCTTGTCGAAGAGAGATGCTGATCGGTTTGTGTTTCACCTTCAAAAATAGTCTACTCCTTGGAGAAGCTCAGTTAAAGGTAAATCTTGCACAAAAGATGAGGTTGGATATAAGCACGAGAAAGTCAGATGCACTCTGCGAGTTCCACCAAGAATAAGGGCACAAAACCAATGACTGCATCTCCCTAAGACAGGAGGTCGTAAACATGCTCTGACAAGGACACCTCAAAGAGTTATTGAGAGACTGAGGAATGACCAACTTTGCCAGAGGATGCGAATAACATTAGGGACCTCCAAAGATGCCTTCACTAACCCATCCAATTGATCATTGACGGCGACGATGGTGCTTCTATCAACATCGTAGAGTTCACCACAACCCATAAGCTCAAACGGTCGATCACTCATGAACGGTATGACAAACTTGAAGAAAGTATCATCTTTGATACGTTAGATACCCATGGTTTGGATTTTTCTCACTATGATGACCTTTTATCAGTTTACGAATTTTAGACACAGATGTGAGATGCATTATGGTAGACGATGGGAGCGGCACATGCATTATCCACTATCGAGTACTTGCACAAATGAAACTCAAGGATAAGATAGTGCCGTATTGTATCACGCTAACATGCTTGAACAAAATGCAGTTGAATGACATGTGGAGAAATCACACTCCCCCCGTTCTGACCGGTAGAATCACTTAGGAAACCACATTCCACATCATGAACCGGGACATAGAGCACAATGCCATAATAGGAAGACCATGGATACACTCCATGAGAGCCATCCCCTCCATCTTGTACTAGGTTATCAAATTTCTAACTCCATGGGTAATATTCAGCATATGAGGAGAAAAACACATATCTCAGGAATGCTACTGCATCGCAATGGATTGTACGACCATTCTACAAATTAAGGGCAAAGAAAAAGAGGCATAGAAATTAATAGGGATAAGATCAAGCTACAAAGAGACAGAAAACGTCATCAAAGAACCCAATAGAGTAGAAGCCACGGAATGGACCGTAGAAGACCTCGACCCCGTCTAACTAAACAGAAGTGACCAAAAAAAGAAAGCTTACATAGGCTGCAAGCTTCAAGAACTAGGTAAATTCTTTCAATTCTTAACTACTAACGTGGATTTGTTGGCTTTTAGCTATGGAGATATGGCAGGTATGCCGAAGGTAATTTCTAATCATAAATTAAACGTTGACCCATTCTACCCCTAGTGAGGCAGGTTAGGCATATGTTCAACTCCGCTATATGAGGCAGTACAGGAAGAAGTCGAAAATTTATTTAATAATGGATCTATCAGAGAGTTAAAATACCCGCAATGGGTTGCCAATGTGGTCATGGTAAAAAAGAAAAATGGGAAGTGGCAAAAGTGCATAGAGTTTACAAATTTAAGTAAAGCATGCCCTAAAGATTCATTCTCATTACCTTATATCGATCTACTCATTGATGTGACAGCCAGACATGAAATGATGAGTTTCTTGGACTCCTTCTGAGGCTACAATCAGATCCTCATGGAGGAAGAGGATAGGGAAAAAACCATTTTTATCACCCATCAAGGAATGTACTGCTACAAACGCATGCCTTTCGAACTGAAAATAGCAGTGGCGACGTACCAAAGGTTGGTAACAAAAATGTTCAAGTACCAACTCAGCAAGAAGATGTAAGTCTACATAGATGACAAGCTAGTCAAGTCCAAAAGAAAATAAGAACACATCAACCGCTTGAGAGAAACCTTCAATACACTCAGGAAATACAGAATGAAACCAAACCTCAAAAAGTGTGCATTCGGTGTGACATCAGGAAAATTCTTGGGTTTCTTAGTGTAACAACGAGGCATCGAGTTTAACCTCGACTAGATCAAAGTCATCCAAGGGATACCAGGTACCTAACCACAAAAAAATAGGTTCAAAGGCTGACTGGCTATATCGTCGTCCTTTCAAGGTTCATCTCGCGATCATCCGATAAGTGCCATAATTTTTTTGTGGCATACTCAAGAAGGAGTTAGAGGCCTACCTTTCATCGCCACTACTGTGTTACACCCCATTTTTTCGTTAGTAAATTGATATAAGCTCGGAAATGAGATGTTACATTATGCATTTTCGCATGTTGAAGTTTCATCGTAAGTTAATCGACGTAAGATCGGAAATGAGATTATTTGTGAGGTTATAAGTATTATGCTATTACAAACAAGTTCGTGAAGGTGAGAGGGTAAGCAAATCGAAGAAAAGGAGTTTCACCGAAGTTTGTCATTTTGAGATAAAATACAGTCCGAACTATAATACCCCATATTTATGGACTAGTGTCATACAAGAAACCACATGACCATGATAGTAATATGTATAAGGTATGTTAAAAGTGAGTAATATTTTAAGTAATTTACGATAATTCTTAATTATGTGGGTAATTGGTTAATTAATAATTTTTGTGGGGGATTAACTAATATTGGATCTTGGATAATTAATGATCTTGATGGGTTAATTGACTATCTTGGATAAGTTTGGTATGCCTTCCCAAACGTGCAGCAAGTGACAAGGATCAACGAACTAAAATTGTGACTTTTTTGCTTAGTGGATAGGTAGCACATGTTGAGGATTTTGTGGCCAAGTCATCAAAAGTATGGGGCCCATATCCATCTATGTAGAAGGCCTCTCAAAAATCACTAAGTAAGATGATTATGAATACATAGAAACAGATTGAATTAAAAATTTCATAAAGTATCATCTACCATGCTTAGGCAACGTAATTTGCTTCAAAGACTTTCATATGAAGCTATACTGTGTAATAGCAATGGGATTTTGTGATTCTAAGGGAGTACAGTACAATCTTTCTCAAGAATGTCATACCGATTTTTTCCTACTTCGATCCGCTGATACGTTTTATCGTAATTGATATATGTAAGAGGGATTGTCAAGAGAATCGGCGCAAGTATGCCAATCCTTTCTTTCTTTTTGGCATGATCCATGTGATACAAGCAAAATGAGTGTATACACAACTTCAATAAATGACTTTATTCATAGAAATGCTGAAGATGATTATGTTCTTGATTCCCCATGTGTCCTATTATTTTATCATCTGTTCATGGGTCTCAGAAAATACGTAAGTTTATAAAGTTTACTTTATGATACAAATCAAAGGCATAATGGTCTTAAGACACTCCGAATGATTTTATTGACGTACTTCGCAAGCATTGAATTCATTTACATTCACCCATGACAAGATGACGTGTGTATGTGTATATATATGGGATATAGGACAAGGTTACGACATTATATACGTACCACCACCTGATCAACGGGTATATGTTGATGATTTTCCCATATTGACCGAGATGATATGATGGGATGCCCTCAGAGGCTTGATGTTGTTATGAACACAAGTATCTATGCACGACATGGCATTCATACACATATGCATGACACTATAAGTATTTCATGATTTGCAGAGTTATCCAGACTTACATATCGAGTCTTTTACCCCATGTTTCTCTCATGTCTATTATTTACCGATTTTCATTCCTCATATACTTGGTACATTATTTGTATTGACGTCCCTTTTGCATGAGGATGTTGCTTTTCATGACCACATGTCTCGATAGACAGGACGAGAGTCCTCCAAGTAGGCTATCAACTTAGCGAAAGATGTTGGTACGCTCCATTTGCTCAAAAGTTGCTTATTTGGTCAGTAAGATTTGGACGTATATTGTTTAATATGGTGGGCCCTGCCTCGACTTGTATGACAATTCTGTACTCTTAGAGGCTTGTAGACATATTTCACGTACGTAAAAGATTGTATAGCCTTATCGGTCTATATTCAATGTACAAGTAATCATTTTGGTCTTATAGGCCTGTATGGATTAGGCATAAGTTAGTACTTAGTTGGGTAATGTACAACGAGCCCGTCGAGGTTTGGGTCATGACATACTACTTTCAAACCCAGAACCTAAGGAGCACCTCCTTGTCTACCTCGCTGTGTCCGAAGTAGCTGTGAGTGTAGTCCTAATCCAATAAAATAAAGGTATGCAATCTCCCATCTATTACATCAGCAAAACATTAGTCGACACCGAGATCCCCACCTCGAAAAGTTGGCCCTCTCCTTGGTCGTAGCTTTGCGAAAGCATAGACCTTACTTTTCGTGCCAACCCATCTCGGTAGTCATGACTTTTCCCTTGAGAAGTATTTTGAATAAACCTGAGCTATCGGCCAGGTTAGCCAATTGGGCCATACAATTAAACAAGAATGATATCACATAGCAACCGCAAATGGCGATAAAATCACAAGTACTTGCCGACTTCATCGCCAAATTTTGCGCAAAATTAATGTCCACAGTCAAAAAAGAAGCTGCCCACACTTCTCCCCAAACACAAGATCTATAGATTTTTTACATCGACGACGCTTCTAATGCATCGGGTCCGTACTGGAACTCGTACTCAAAGTCCCAATAGGCGAAGTGATTCACTCGTCCATAAGGTGCCCAGATATGACTAATAACGAGGCCGTGTATGATGCCGAGATTGCAGAATTAAGGCTAGCACTCAAGTACTAGGCGAGACGAGTCAGAGTACACTGTGACTCTCAACTCATCGTCAACCAAGTCACAGAGACTTTCCAGATCAAAGAGCAAAGGTTACAAAAATACCTGGCCAACATCTGTAAACTGCTGCCCTAGTTCGATAAATGTCAGCTCAACCAAATTCCTCGAGCATAAAACACCACAGCAGACGGACTCGCCAAATTAGCAGCAGCCACCAAAACTATAATTGGAGAAAGAGGCGTGGCCACCCTCCTCCATTTACCGATAGATCAAATAGAGATAAGTACCATGAACCTAACTTGGGAGTGGTGAAACTGTATTGTTACATATTTTTAGGATGGCGTACTCCCAGATGATAAAAAAGCAAAGAAGATTCGGATGAAAGTAGCCACGTACAACATCATTCATAACGACCTATACAAAAAGACATATGGCGGCCCCTTGGTCAAATTCTTAGGCCCGAATCAGACGTAGCGCATTCTTGAAAAAGTCCACAAAGGCCACTCAGATCTTATTCCGATGATCGAGCTATAGTCATATCTCTCATACGGTAGGTTACTATTGGCCCACCATGAAAAAAGAGGAAGACTTCGTGAAAAAATACGAGCAATGCCAAAAATATGCTTCAATGATCCACCAAACTGGCCAGCACCGCCACTCAGTCCCTTCCCTTTAGCGGTTCATCAATTGGGGAATGGATATTGTCGGCCCCCTCCCTTTGGGGAGAGGTAACATATAATTTCATTTGGTTTTACCTAGCCATTTTTCTAAATGAGTAAAAGCAGGAGCATTTGCCGAAATACGTGAATAGGAAGTGATCACCTTCAAATAGAAAAACATCATGTGCTGCTTCGGCCTCCCCAAAGAGATCAGTTGCGACAACGGACCCCAATTTACGGGAAAAAAAGCCGTTGGATTTTTTAAGAAGTGGCATATCAAAAGAATACTCTCAATACTGTATCACCCTACGGGAAACGGGAAAGCAGAATGCACCAATAAATCGATACTGAACATCATGAAGAAAAAGCTTGAGTACGCCAAGGGACTATGGCCGTAGTTACTACCAGAAGTACTGTGGACCTACTGAACAATGCCAAAGACGAGCACAAGAGAGATGCCCTACTAGTTTATCTATGGGACTGATTAACACCAGCCGAAGTCGGGGAGCCCAGTTTGAGATATTCCTATAAGAACGGCCGAGGAATGACGCAAGTAGAAGGCAAGAGTTCGATGAAGCTGAAGAACAGAAAGATATAGCATACATAAGGATGATCCCCCAAAAGTAATAGGCAGAACACTGTTATAACAAAAAGGCAAAGGTCAGACCACTCAAAGTTGGAGACTACTCACTCAAAGCTAAAATACAAGCAAGCAAAGACCTGCGGGAAGGCAAACTGGGAATAAATTAGGATGGCCCATACAAAATCACAACTAACAAAAGTAGTTGCAAGATAAACAATGGAAGGAAACTTACTACCAAACAACTGTAATATCACCCACCTCAAGTACTTCAACATTAAAGAAAAAGCATTCTCTAAATCATACTCTTTTCTCTCACTTAAGTTTTGTCCCAATTAGGTTTTCTTGAGGATGTTTTTAATGAGGAGACAAGGGGGATGGTTCAAGTTAAAATACGAACAGACGGAGGCACATGTCTGTCAGTTCATTGCCCAACCTCTTAATACTTCTCCAGGTAAACTAATGAAGGGACTAAATAGACTAGGACTGGAATGCCAACCCAAAAAATATGTAAATTTCTCCAAAGTATATGAACATAATAACAAATGCATGAAGTTCGCCCATATTTTCGCCAAACACAACAAAAGAAATGTTGCCTCAATATCTACTCGGCCCCCAGCCATAATTAAGTAAAAGTTACATTTGACCACGCACGAATTAACTAAATAAAAGTTACATTCGACCTCACTAGAATTAACTATGTACGGGTTACATTCGACCTGTTTTGTATTGACACCACTCGGCCACCGTCCATAACTAAATAAAAGTTACATTCGACCTCGCTCAAATTAACTAAGTACGGGTTAAATGTGACCTCATTCGAATTCACACCCACTCGACCCCCGACCATAACTAAACAAAAATTACATTCGACCTGGTTCTAATTAATTAAATAAAGTGACATTTGACCTTGCTCGAAGTAACCAAGTACATGATACATTCGATCTCATTCGAATTAACACCTATTCGGATCTAGGCCAAAATTAAGTATAAACTACATTTGACCTCGTTCAGATTAATTAAGTATAAGTTACATTCAACCTCATTTGAATTAATGCTTATTCGACCCCCAACCGTAATTAACTAAGCACATGTTACATTTGACCTCATTCGAATTACAACCTGCTGGCCCTCAGCCATGATCAAAATTGAGTTCTGTTTCGACCTCAGTCAACACACATAAACCAAGTTTTTACAACTAAAGCGACCAAACGTCAAAACAAAAGAAAGAGGCATACAAACTTGAACATAAGGAAAAGAATCAGGTACGAACAATGAAAATTGAATTTCATACTTAAAATACTTTCTTTACAAAGGCTAAAACAAGTGCCCACAAAATACGTACAAGTTTAAAAACAAAAAGAAAGAAAAACAACTACTCGAGCACCTAACCCAGCAGCGCCATCTCCACCCGCCTCTCCACCATCTCCATTTCCATTGGGATACACATCCTTATACCAGGCGTCCTCTTCAATCAGATCTACACCCACATCATTCTCGTCATCGCTGGCCTCTGGTAGTAGGGTCATAGCCACAAGTGACCCGAGCTGTACGTGCCTTAACATGAGCATTCTCGAAGTCTGCCTCTAAAACTTTCTTCTCCACCATAAAATGTATAAATATATCAATTTGGGCCTTAGTGTAGATCCAGTTCTCCTAAAACTCTCGTAGAATATCAGGAAACATAGATATGCGAGATGAGGACGACTGAGCCAATAACTGTGCTTTCTCAGCCTCAAGAATGATAACTTGGTCACCAAGGCTTGAAACCTCTTTCTCCAACTCCTATATCCTCTCATCGAGTTGCTCCTCTCTGAGCCTGCCGTCTCCAAATCACCCTCCCACTCAGAACGAAAGAATGCGGATTACGGCCTCCAAAACCTCCACTTTCCTTGAAATCTCTAACCGAGCCAATTCAGTCCTCTCTAAGTTCATTTTCTTCCTGGCGACCTCGCCACTCAGAGCATCCGCCTTTGTTAGACATTCTTCGAGCTCGTCCAACAGCAATATTACTTGGGCTTGGAGATCGACATATTGAGCCTCGACCCCTTTGGTCACCTCTAGCTCTTCTTCTTTATTTCTCAACGTCCCTTCAAGGACATTGCACTTACCGATGAGCCTCATCAACTCGGCATCTTTCTTTTTCAACTCATCTCGGATAGCCTGAAAATTACCACTCTCGCCAAACCGCTTGTAGATCTCGTGGTGCTTGTTGCGGTATTCACAGTACTTCTGCTCCATCTTCCAAATGGTTTTGCGCCTTTATTGTTGGTGGGCACTCTCGATCTCCAGAATAATGTTCTAAAAAAAGAGAGAAAGGAAAAAAACAAAAGTCAAATAAAAAATAAAAATGAAGCATAAAGAACAGAAATTGAAAGGGTCGGAAAGCTTACCCTATGGGCGAGGCTGACTATACCCCTCGACATGGAAACATCGTTCTTCTCCTCGAGAGATTTTCCCTCCACGTCAGAGCATAGGGTACATAAAGAAGGGACCACATCCGCTGTGTTCACCAGTAAGTCGCGATCCATAGGAATCACATTGGTCTGTGTGGACCCTTCCTCGAGGATTCACGTGCTAAAAAAAAAAAGTTAAAAGGTCGGTCCCCTCGAAGTAGGTGACTAGAATTCCATGACAATACAGATTTAAATGGGCAAACAAACCGGTCACAGAAGGCGTAGGTTTGAACTTCTTGAGGAAGGCCGACCATTTGCGAATTCCTGTTGCACGATGGAGGACCAGACTAACCCAATCATGAATGTCTTCGACCAAAGGATGGGTGTAGTCTCAGCAATATGAAGAGGGAATAAAATATGCGATTGAAATTGGTTGAACCAACGCTCAATATAAAAGAAAGGGAGAGATACCTACGGGCATAGTTCCAAACTTCGGAGAACCCGCTTGCATTGACCACCACGTCCTTAGTTTTATCTAAGAAGTAGTTGAGCCAAAATTGATGATTTACCTTATTGTCCTTCTTCACCACCAAATACTTGCTTCGTTGGTGGCAAAAATGTAACATTGTCCCGCTATGAAAGCTAGGGGCGAAGAGATACATTAAGTGAGAAGTGAAACCCCGACACCGGCTAATTCTACCTACTTTGTAAGCATGCAAATACATTTGTAGATATATGGAGAAAGTTGGGCCCATTAGATGTCATAATAGTGGTAGAATTCCTCAGCTAGTAGGAGAATAGGAAAGGAGTAGCCGACGTAGAAGGGATACGCGTAGAAAGAGCAATACCCATGGTGGTGTATTTGTACCGTCGCGCCAAGTTGGAATTAGGTCGATATGAGCAGGAATTTTGAATTTTGCCCTAAAATTGGCAAGGTCCGCCTCTTTCATTAATGACTCCAAGATCTCAGGATTATCTCCTCATGAAAGGCCACATTAATCCTGCCTAGAATTGAATTTTCAGTACGAGGGATTATCACCTCCACAGTAAGAAACTACTTGTCTTCAACAACAATTGAAATACTATCATCATGGTCAGGCATGTGCATTACCGAAGGAATAGGGTCAGTTGCCCCACCGAAGCTAGAAGAAACATTAACCATTATTTTTTAGGAAGGGTGTTGCAAGTACACAATGGTTAGGACTAGTAGAAGTCACCATATTCAAGGAAAGAAAAAATACGAAAATAAGGTCAAGAGGGCACGAACTCAGAATGAAGAAGGAAGAAGAAGATACGTTGGTTAAATATCTAGAGTGCAAAGATAAGGAAAAGGGTTTCATATCCCTATTTATAATAATTCCGGCATCAATACCGAGAAAACAAATTGTCACTGCCCAATGTAGGTATCGAAACGGCAGAGGCACAGGAATGTGCAAGGCATCGAAAAATGTGTATAATGATGCATGAGTCACTCTAGATTGACGTGACATTAGGTTGTGACTCATGAAAGGCCACATTTCTACCTCGTCTGAAGTGCTACTGCTCGATCTGCTCTCCTAAGTTTCTCAACCACAACTAACAGAGTCTGCTCATCAAGGTCATCTAGAGTCGGCCTCAATATGCGGAGGGACTAACTGTATGGGAAAAATCTACCACAAGGGTATTCAGCGTAAAATGGTATTAAGGGAAAAAGATATAATCAAGGTCAACTAGGAAACAATCACTACTAGTAATCTGGAAAAAAGCAACCATAAAAAGTGACAAAAGTTGGTCGCTTACAGGTCAAAAGCGACCAAACAGGACCAGTCAAATTTTGCTGGTCCCTTTACCTTAGGGGACCAAAGTTGTTTGCTAAGTAGCAACCAACTTTGGTCCCTAAGGTAGAAGGACCAAATATTCCGGGTAAATAATATACCGACCAACTTTGATCGCTTTATTATTTTAATAATATAAATTTAGCGATCAAAGTTGGTCTCTATTCTTAAATTATATATTTTTTTATTATTAATCATAATATACCGACCAACTTTGGTCTGTAAACAAAATTATATATTTTAAAATCTAAAAAATAGAGACTAAAGTTGGTTGCTAATCTTCTAAACATAAGCGACCAACATTGGTTGCTAATTACAAGAATTTAATTATTTTTTAAACATAAGCAACCATAATTGGTCGGTATTTTTCAGAATATGTTTTTTAGTAGACTAGCAACCAAAATTTGTCAAATTTTGAGAAATTTGTGTTAGTTAGACACCAACCTTGGTCGCTATTGCCCAGAAAATTAACTTTTTAAATGGAAAAGCGACCAACAAGCGACCAGTTGGTCACTTTTTTGGGTATAATTTTGTCAAAAACCGCCTGTTTTGGCAGCTACACCGCCTATCAGCATACCAAATCCCTATTACAAGCAACAACAACAAAACCAACAACAAAACCAATAACAACACAACAACAACAACAACAACAACAACATTAACAACAACATTAAAACCAACAAAGTACAAAGTTCAATAGAATTAACACATTAAGATAACCAAACTAAGTTAACTGTTATTACTGTGAGCCTGTGATTTTTTCCCTACACGAATTACTCCTATAAATTTGAGCAAAATCATTTCTTTTATCTATTTGCAATTTTGGAAATTTTTGTGCCATTTTTCATTAATTGTTTGCGTTTGTTTATGCATTTTAATTAGTGAAAAAAAAAAAAATATGTCGCATATACATTTAGAAGTAAATTTGATATTTTTCAAGCATTAATTAGCAATTGGTATTTTTATAAACGGACAAATCAAAAATGGTTTAATTCACTCTTTTGGCTTTAATTTTTGAGTTTTTAGGTAATTTTTCCTTTAAGTGTTTTTTAATTACAATTATACAAGATTAGTTTAGCATTTTTATAAGTATTTATAACTTAAATTAGGATTTTAGTAATTTTGAAAAGCAAAAAGAAAAATGAAAAAAAAACAGGTGGAAGAAAATCTGAAAATTAATTCAATAAAAAGAAGACCCAAATTGGGCTATTTTTTGAAGTACATTGCAGTACAAAAACTCCATAACCCGGTCCAGCCCAACCCAAACCCGGTCCGGTGTCCCACCCCAACCAAACAACATCGTTTCGTAGCCAATCAATCAGGGCTGTTTGTTTTGTTTAATCGAACCGTTGAGGAGTTAGGGTTCGTCTAGTGAAATATGTCGAAAAAACCCCACACCCCAAAAAAATAACCTCGTGCCCTATCTCTAACCTCACCCATAGAAACCCTAATGCCACTTCCCTCCGCCATATGCCACAGGACGAAAATCACCGTCGCCAGCGGCGGAACCCCAATCGCCACCAAATTAACACCATTGATTCCCTTAGCCTCCTTTATCCAAAACTATAACCCGTTTTCCTCGAATTCCACCCCATCCTGTTGAATATCAGTTTGAAAAATGGCTCCTACCCCGTGCGCGGCGGCGCAAGTTTCCGGAGTGGTGCATGAAGATTTCCAGAGTTCCACACAAATTTTTTAAGCTATGTTTTCTGTTTACCTTTTAATTTCATTCTTCTTCACCTCATTTTTGTATATTTGGTTGTTAGTGCTTAATTCTAGGGTTTAGATTAGGTCATTATCTTGGTTTAATTAAATGGTATTAGTCATTTTTGTTAGTTTGAGCTTTT
The DNA here is from genome assembly GCA_034376525.1 of Nicotiana benthamiana. Classification (NCBI taxonomy): domain Eukaryota; kingdom Viridiplantae; phylum Streptophyta; class Magnoliopsida; order Solanales; family Solanaceae; genus Nicotiana; species Nicotiana benthamiana. The sequence goes on from CM067326.1 coordinate 46,917,316, forward strand.
ATGTCAAAATTTTGTTGGGTCGAAGGGTTACACGTTTAATTGATTTTCAGTCTTCTTTGTTTAGAATTGAATTTCTTGATTTTAGTCAAGTTATTGAGTCTTGCTTTAATTCCATTTCTTTTCATTCCTGAGTATAGTGGAATTACAGTAAGTCTTTGTTGAGCTAGATTTCATGATTAAGTTCCGGAATTTGAATTAGGTTTCGTGCATAATAGTCAAGTGGTGTCAGTCTGATTTGAATAAGACCTGAGTTCAACACTCAATTTATATTAACTGAATTTTATTCGCCTTCTATGTATAATTCTTGGATTTAAATTAGGTCAAGTAATTTAGTGTTAGGTTGGTTAATTAGGTAATCCTACAATTTGGATTTCCTGCATGGTTTTAAGAAATGCCATATTTGATCCGTTGGGAAGTAAGGGCAGTTTGGTATTTGATTAAGGGAAACCGAAATAGGAAGCCTCTAGTAAGGGCATCCTGTTAATTTTGATATAAAAACTTGGTCCCCAAGTTAAAAAATAAGGGATTAAAATACAATCTTAAAACCATAAGGGTGTCGTAGTTTGCTTGCTTATAAAGGCAACTCTTCTTGCTTTAGAGGCAGATTTAGAAGGATAGAAACACAGAAACTCTAACAAATACAACTGAAAATTGGAGTAAAATTACTGTTTCATTAGAAATTCTGTGATTTTTCAAAAGGTCAATTCCTGAAAGTATATTCCAATGGCTTTGATTTAGAATGAATTGAGGTTGGGGTGTTTGAGTTTTGGGGTTTGAAATTGATGTGGTCATTGTTCAAGGTAGGTTGCTTTGCAGTGTTTTCATATCTATGTTGATTTTACTGATACATTACTGATTCAAGTTTGGGTTTTAAGTTTATCTTCTTCAATCTTTTCTGGGAAATTTTGTCTGTTGAACATTATAACTGCTATTGTTGAGTCTTGCTGTTGATTTACTGCTATTACCTAAGCTCATAGCTTCTCTGTTTATTGTTGTAACCAGGTATTCTTCAAAATCTCATGGACATCATCTAGATGTATTTGAAGTCAGGATTTGGAATCTGAATGAAAAAATGAAATCCTAGATAGATTTCATCCTTTTGTCTGACCACACTTATGCTTACAATGTTCAGCCTAGAAATGTTTCAATTATGTATAACGATTAGATTTACTATTATGTATAAGTAGGATTGTACTATTAATTTGTGAAATTTCAGGATATTTGTAACTGGGTTTTTGCCGGGTATTTGTTGATTCAGCATGTTCTGGATGCATCTCTTAGGGGTTATATTAGGATTTTTCCTTAGCAAATATGAATGAAGCTAGATTCAAAGCTTGCATACATGCTTTTCTCTATTATTTTTCCTTTGCTTATTTGTTAAAATATTTCCATGTGATTGAGGATATGAGGTAACTTGTTAAGATCCAAGTGAATCTGTATAGTGACATTAGGGGCTTCGATAATGAGTAGGTTCATCTCAATTTGCATCTACTGAGTAGCTGGTTGAATAAATGGCATGTGTTAACTTATAATTCAATGTTGAGTTATTTTTCAGTGATGATGCCTTTGAAATGGTTAAGTTTGTTATTGGGGCCTCGATAGTAGGCTATGTATGCTTTAGCCTCCATTGGGCTTATATTCAAGCCCAACAACCCCTTCTCTTGTCCATATAGAAATACCACATACCATTTGGGCCAACCTGCTTGGGCCTAAAGTTCTGAAAAAAATGTATAACAAAATTGGTAGTGTAATTCAATCCATCTTTTTTGCAAATACAGTCAAGGTGTGCCAACGCCAAATGAAATTGGATAATTGCATTGTATAATCAAATTTGAACCCTTAGAATCTGAGGTGCGTCACTTAATGATTTTTCGTGGCCCTCGCAAACTTAAACACGCAAAATTGCTTCAGGCGCGCTATTTAACGAATTACTTTCCTAAATTTGGGTGCGCATTTAAGTGACCCAAATCCAAATCCCAACGACGTTAAAATATGTCAAAAGTCATGGGTGCATTTATGTGATGTGATTCGAGACGTGTTTTAACGACGTTGCAATCTTATAAAAAATGATGAATAAAAAGCGGTTAAAGTTAAAATTGTACCATAGGCACAAAAATGCATTAAAATCAAATAATTAAGCCAAATATAATAGTTTATTGATCGTTCTAGAACCACATAATTCGAGAGTGCCTAATGCCTTCTCCTGGGTTAACAGAATTCCTTACCCGGATTTCTGGTTCGCACATTATTAAACAGTGTCAACCCCTTCCTCAATTCGGGATTTAAACCTGTGACTTGGGACGCCATTAATTATCCCAAGTGGCAAATCTAAAATCTCTCAAATAAATAAATCCTGTTTCGATTGTTAAAAAGGTGGTGTGACAATTAGTAGCCCATTTGAAAACCGATTCTATTTGTCTAGTTCAAAGTGTATAAAAGTCCAAGATGATCATCACCGTCTGATGAACTTTCATCACTAAGATGGTATCCAGCAGGGTGTACTTGTCGAGGACGGAAAAAACGATCACATGGAGGACGGGAGGAATGAGCACTTGGAGGACGTGAGGAACCAGAACGGGAAGGCAGCCTCTAGCGATGACTCATGAGACCGGGGAATCGAAAAACTTACAGAATCTACGAGAGATTTGAGCTGCTCTTGCATCCCTTGCATTGAGCTTGCATGCTAATGTACTGAGCATCTTTAAGCTTTTCTTTTTCCTTGGCTGCTTCTAGCTCAGATATGAGTTGTGTTAAAGTCTCCCGCATAGCGGAGAGGCTCTCCTAATCAACTTGCTCGGCTTGCGAGGAAGTCCCTATTTCTTGCATTACACACTTATAGCGATTGAATTTCTTAGTAAGAAGCCCGTATCCCTTCCCCCACTTTGGACAGTTAGTAGTCTCCGTGCACATTCTTTCAGCATCCTTATCGGAAGGTCGGATTGGATCACCTGATTCATTAGGTGGCTTGCTACGTATGAATTTCTCCACTTCAACTGTGAAGCTACCCTATGTGAAAAATTACATCGAATTTTTCAAAATTTATGTAAAAGTAAATGAAAATACTTAATAAAAAGTGAAAACTTACATGTACAGTCGAGGCTCGGCCCTCGACCCACCTTTCTTTATCTGTCTTTTTCTTCTTCTTTACAGTATAAGTCTTCTTGAATAGCTCATCTTGGGTCATCGGATGCCCCAACTTCTTTTCCTGAAAACTCATAAATTTTAGTTAATAAACAGAATATATATTCTTTGAAAATTAAAATAAATTAAGCAATTATGTACCATTCTTCTTTTTACTACCCTAGGCTGATCACACCTCTAGCGTGCAATGATCCTTCCTTCTCAGATGCATGAGCTTTCTTTCCTTTTTTGCTCTTATCTAAGAACTTTGCGATAAGACATTGTCTTTGCAAATCCTCCCATAAATTCTGAAGCAACCAGTCAGGCTTTTGGTTCAACTTTCTAGCTTTGAAGAAACAATGGAACAACCGTTTGCGAGCTTTGAGATGAAAATTTGCAGCAACTTCCGCGCTATCGTGGTGTTCCCATACACACTGATTCGGTATTTCAAAAGTTAAATATTATATGGAAATATCATAAATATAAATATTTATACTGCTTAAAAGAACATTTATACCTTAAATTGATTGAAAATTTGCTCTTTCAACAATAATGGAAATTCATGCCAAGTCGCATAAGGGCCATCATAAAGCTTTCTTGTGGCTTTGGTGATTATCCTCGTAGTAATATTACTCGGGATGAACCTATAATTTAATAAAAAACACATTAACATCTTAGTAAAAAATGTACAAAATAATAAATGTAAAAATAACAAATAACTCTTATCCATCACCCTCAGAGACTACGATGATCCTGCCATATTGATCATAATACACCTCCTTGTCATCATCAGCATCATCGTCCGAAGCATTTATATCAGAGGCATGTGTGGAAGGTATTTGGGGTGGGTTAGAGCTAGTATCTCACAGGCGAAGGCCTGAAATAGATGGAATCCCTGACGAAGATGGTTGCGATCCCTGTGACTGCGACATAGTTGTATGGACCAAAGTGGTTGTAATACTGATAGTTGTGACCCGAGTGGTTGTGATACTGATGGCTGTGATCCATGTGGTTGTTACATGGATCGATGTGATCAGTACAATGCCGATGGATGTGATCTATGTGGTCGTGAGACAGGTGGACTATATGTCGGACGTTTATTCCTATGGCCCTGTAACGAAGAACCTAGTGTCTGCACAAAAGTGTAGGGCTCGTGATGCTATGGCAGCTCAGAATAGCCCTTGGTGGAGGTAAAGACATAGGCATCTCTGAAGATGGTGGAAAATATTGAGTATTATCTTCTATCCTCCTCTTTTGTTTCCTAGACTTTTCTCGACCCCGAGAATCAGTAGGGTCATTGTTACCTTGACCCTTGCATGTCATCTGCATAATATAATACATATTTAGATTGAAAAAAATACAGAAACTAGCTATAAATGAGAGTTATTAAAGAAACCAACTTTTTAAAGCTCATCGACGTATTGTTCCTCGTCTGAGAATTCTTCTTCCTCACTAGTTTGAGCTTCATCAATTGATTCTATCTCCTCGTTTTCTATAATTCTTACTTCATTTATATCAACTTCTTCCAATATGTGTTCAGGATGTTCCAAATCATTTTCTACAACTTCGTCCACTATTTGGTGAATACAGGATATATCGTTCTGATATGCAACATCTAACACATTCTTGACTTCCACCCTACCTACAAGCTTAGTTTTTATTACAACCCACCAATCGGACTTATTCTGCCTCAATGGATAAGGAGCATAATACACTTGCCTAATATTTTGTGAAATTGTGAAAGGATCATAGCGATCATACTCCCTCGTATGATTAACCTCAATTATGTTGTATTGATTGTGTACTCTTTTACCTCATGTTGGATTTGGGTCAAACCACTTGCATCTAAAGAGTATCAATTGATTAAATGGTCAACATGTATATAATAGTTCTATTATTTCTTTGAGCACACAATAATAATTAATATCTCCAACTTGGTTGCCATCACCACCTTGAACCCACACCCCACCGTTGTTGCTATTTTTATTTACAGAGCAATCCTCTATATGAAAGTTATAACCATTCACAACGTACTTAGACATTGTTGTGACCTTAAGCCTAGGTCCCCAAGATATATCTTTCAAAAATTGATTTACAGTATTATTTGGTTCATTTACCTACATATTGTTAAAAAAATTCATAAGTTAGCATAACTTCCAAACATTGTTTATCTACATAGTGTTAGAATATTTTAAGGATAAACTTACAAATTGTTTGAACCACGTATCGAATCTCGAATATACAGCATCATGGCTAAATTGACCCACGAAGTGACTGTGACACATCACATATTTTTAGTAGTTGCATTGAGATGTAATCACTGTTGATACCCAATTTTCCTCTATCTATCATTATATACAAAATACTTTCAAAATAGCATGTACATGCATATGTAAGCATACGCTGGGATTTTAGTATTTTTCCTATTTTCTTAAGGTTTCTAAAATCAATTTATTGTCTATTTTAGCGGTACAAAATCCATAATTATTCCCGAAATTATCAATTTTAGTGAATAATTTATTATTCCCGTAACTATACCGAAATGTAATTAAGGTAATTTTTTATATTTTTTTGCAAATTTATTCGGTATTTTAAAAGCTAAATTACATATAATTGCAATTGTAGCCTATTTTGAGATTAACACTATTTTGTAATTGTAAAATTGGTTCCTGTATTTTTGAATTAACATTTATATATTATTAACTGGCTCAGTATTTTTAATTTGATTTTAAAATTATTTTTATTATTTTTTAAAAAAATAAAAATGAGAAAAGCGACTATTTAAATACCAGTCCTATTTTATTTCAATTTTAGCCTAAATGAGCCCCCCAAATCAACAAATTTTCAATTTCCAAATGGACCAGCCCAAACCTGATTTGACCCAACCCATAACCCAATTCAAACAACCCAACCTGATTCCCCCCTACCCTCTTAAATCTAAGTCGTTGATTATTCAGATCAACGGCCGTTAAATACTCTTCCATAATTAAACCCCAAACCACTACCCTATTCTCTCATTTTCGTTCATCCGCCGCCTATGAAAACCCTCTCCTCTCCAAATTCTCTCTAACCCTCTCAAATCCCTAGCCTCTCTCACCGTCTCCTACCTCAAGATCACTAGAAATCATGGCTCCTCCGGCTATGATAACCTCATACTCACCCTCTATTACTCGTGTGTGTTTGATATTTGAAGAATCAAGGCCTTGACTTTGATGTCTCCCTTTCAGATCTTCTTAGATCTATAGATCTATGGCTTTTCCGGCCATTACTCCGGCATATTCAAGCAATATGAGTCTTTTCGACTCAGGATCTAACTTTCCTCAAGACCTTTCTCATTCTAGGGTTCTTCTGACACCCTTGGTGTTCGAGGTTCTTTTCGATTTTTTTCTAAGATATGTCGCGTATCTATGCTCCACTTGGGTTTCTAAACAATTTCCTTGTTTTTCCTTTCAAAAATTACTTTTAAAAATCACTTCTCTTTGATTTAGGGTTTTCTGAAAGATTCAAAATATTTATCCGACTTTTCTTTTCCCTTTCTTTGTGTGTATTTGTTTGATACTGCTTACATATGTTTCCTTTTACCACACGTGTTCTTCTGTGCTTCTATATCTTTTGTTTTCCTACTGTGTTTTTATGCCATGCTCACATGTTTATCTCACTAAGTTTTCTACATGCTCTTTGCTATACTTTTCCAGTGTTCTCCTACTGTATTTATTTTACTAAGTTTTTAAGTCCCTTCTGAAAGGTTTCTTAAACATGTTTCTTCTACTATCATGTTGTTCTCTCATTATTCTTTAAGTTAGTTCTTTCACTTTGTTTTCTTTGATTTTCTGTTGTACTTGCTTGTATTCTTATGAGATTCTGAAATCTCCGAGCATGTTGCCTCCTCATCTCTGTATTTTACTCGAGGTGGAAACCCTAAATTTGGGGGTTCCGCCGAGTTTGGTCATGTGATTGAATTAGGGTTCTGTTTGAGAACCCTTGACTCCTCAGACTAATCTCTGAGCCTACGGACTGAGTTTTGACTTCCTTTTTTTCATGTAACTCTAACTTCTCTGGAGTTTTCACTAGCCTTACAATGGCACGACAAATTTCTTTATGTTTTAACGTGTCTGCATGCCTTTGTATGTGATGAATCTTCTTCAAAAAAGGGTTTTCCAACTTGTGATTGATTCAAAATTCCTTTTAATAGGTCTAATTGGTTGTTATTGATTTTCCTGAAGTTAAAATCTTTCCATCTTTCTGACTTGGTTAATTCATATAGAATGTTCGACTTATGATTTCTTGGCTCTCAAATTATTTCCTTTCCTTAAATTGTATAACCATGTACTGTCAGGACCATTTCCTTAGATGACTTCTATGTATTTACCCCTTTTGTACTACTTTGAAAAGGTTTAAATCAAAACTTCTTTCTTTAATTGGTTTTTACTCGTTGAAATTAAAATCCCTTAACTAAAGGGAGATTAATTTCAGTGATATTTCCTTACCTTTGTTACTTGTTTTCTGCACTATAAAAGGGGCTGCCCTTCTGCACTCTTAAGAGACCTTCAAAGACAATCTCCCTAACTTCCAATTCAATACTCTCTCACACTTACTGCTTTGAGTTCAATACTCTTTCAACATTCTACTTTTTCTTAAGATCTTTTGGAGCTGTTTTGCTTGCAACTTGGCGTCTTTAAGACTCCTTATTTTACTTTTTTTTTACCCTAGAACTGGTATGTTCTGATTTATTTTTTTTGCTTCATCCCTATGTGTTTACTTCATAGCTTCAACATTCTTGTTTACTTTGCTATTGTTGTTCAGTGATTAGAATATGTATGTCCATTCCTTGCATCTGTTTACATCGTGAATCTGTACCCCCTATTCCCTTCTATGTGTTTGAGTTAAGATCCTTGGCCTGACAGTATCCAAATTACTGCCCATGTCATAACTTGATGTAAAATGGATCCTAACTCCTAAGAATGGGCTAACAGGCTGGTTAGGGGTGTGCCAGCACTCCCAGTTGTTGGGCATGACCACTAATCTGCCATGGATTTCCCTAATTCCCTCTTTATGTACTTGCACTTACTCTTAGACCCTACGTTCTGCCCCCCCCCCCCCCTATGAGCCTTGCTTTGGGACCTTCAGTTCCCTCTGAACTTGAACATTTGAGGGCTGGCCCTTCCATACTGCACTATGATCTTATTCTGCAATGTATTTGGGGAGTAAGCACTTTACGGAGCCCTTTGAGACTCTTGGGAACTTTTTCACATCACAAATAAGAGAAGGCTTTTGGAAATGTGATCCTGGAAGTTGGTTTATCTCATATTGTTAGACCTTGAGTCTGAATTAGGTTGTTTGGGTGTAACTTGAATTTCTGATGTAATTCTTACTTTTTCTGGTTCATTTTGGTCTGTAATAATTTGTTATAACTATTGGGGTGGCTAGTGGAAATGGATGAGGATGACTGTATGCAAATGGCATATAACTTGGCTATATGATTTTCTGATTCTTGCGGTCACATAAACAACATGCCTATAGGTTACTTATAAATTTCTGCATTTATGCAGATAACTTGTTCATAGGAATTCTTGAACTTCTGCATTCTCATCTTAGAAATCCTGCTTATAAGCTCTGCATTTCTGCATATAGAAACCATGATCATAAGTCTTGTCTCTAAGTTTTTGCACTTCTGCATATGCATGTCATTAGGCGAACAATCAAAGGTTTAATAATAATCTGCATATATATGTCATTAGGCAAACAATCATAGGTTTAATAATAATCCACTTCATTATAGATAACATGCTTATAGTATTCCTACACTTATGTAATCGTTTAAAATAAAAAACGCATAGAAATCATGCCTATATGAGTAATTAGTTGAATCAGCATCGTCTATTTCCTCTATGAGTCTAAATCACTAAATAAGGTCAGTTAAAATATGCAGAACTTTATGAAATCAATAATCCTTTCTTAAAAACCAGTACACCTTCTGCACTATTAGATATCATGCATATAGGTCTCACCTAGGCAAGCCATTAGGTGATTAATCAACTGCATCAGTTCTTAATAAATTATAACCAAACCAAGCCTAATTTGGACTTCTTATTTGAGAAACATGTGATAAATCAGCCTGTCCTAACACTTTAAAGTTCATTCAGATTAAACTAGTATTTGAAGTTATGCTATATATTTTGCTCTTTTAAGTGAGGAGGCCTATTTGAGCCTTAACTGTTTTTTGTTCTCCCCCTAATTGCATATGTGTACTTGTTTGTCGCCTTAGACTTTTATCCTTTTAAAATCTGAAAAGCCCCAACTCCCTCCCCTTTAGGATTAGTAGTGCTAACGCCTTCAGGACTGATAGGATCGGGACGAGTTACAACATTCGATAAGTAACGATACTATTCCGCGCTTTAATATCTTAATGGGGTGGAAGGATAGATATGGATATGATGACCGGTGAGCTAATACCTTATGTAGCCCCTCTCTTTTGTGGAGTGATTATTGGGTATTGCATTGACGTGATCCATATTAATCATAAACCTAGGACCCCTTCCCCTTTACTTGTTTAAATTTTCATAATTGTTTAAATCTTTTTTTAAAATTTCTGCCCTCTTTACTTATCCTAAAATTTCAATTTACTTGCAGTATTGTGTGAAAACTCCTTCTACTTGAACCCGTATTTTCTTACTTGTCACATGATTTCACAATTATAACATGATCGGTGACCACACTAGTGGATCTCGATGGGTGCCTAACACTTTCCCCCGAGATAATTTCTAGCCCTTACCCAAACTCTGGTTCTTCAACTCAAAATCCTTCTTACAGTCCTAATGCACTTAATCATTAGGTGGGCAACTCTTCAAATTCAAAACCCAATTCCCAAAAGGGAACGAGTTGTCCTCCCAAATTTCATAAACCCGATTTCACCTTAGAAAGAGGGGACATTGATAATCACAGTAAATTTTGTATTCTGATAACTACTAAATTAATACTTACTTGAGAAATGGTACAATTTCGGGACAATTTAGCAACACATGAAGTGTAGCTGACTTGAACTCCATATTACTCAAAGATCTCTTTCTAACATCCTTAGAACATCAGCCTGGCTGATCGAATATGGACATAGGCATATATATGGATCATTCATGCATTCGACCGTGTGCCTATTGGGCCTATTCCTAGCACATGGCACATTACTCTCAAAATAATAAGAACAAAAATAAGCAGTTTCCTTTGAAAGATAAGCTTAGCATATAGATTCTTCAATCCTATTCCCCTGCTTAACAAATTGTTTGCATTTCCCAATTGTCCTATATAATTTTAGGTTAGCCAAGAACATTCAAATAAAATAGAAAATTACATCAAACCTATAATATTACCTCTCAAAAGGATACATCCATCTGCATTGAACGTGCCCTACAAGTCGTGCCTCGTGTACAAGGTGGATTAGAAGGTGTTCCATCATATCAAAATAACCATATGGAAATATCTTTTCCATCTTGGTAGAAGTTACATGAATGTTCTGATCCATCCGGAATAGGTATTCTTCCCTTAATGTGGAAGAACACAAGTATTTGAAAAATAAACTAATATCTGTTATGGGTTTCCAGATTATTTCAGGAAAACCACTAAATATAATAGGCACTAAGGTCTCCATGAAAACATGACAGTCATGAATTTTCAAATGGCTCAACATCCCTACCTCCATATCAACTTTTTTCCGAAGATTCGACGCATAACCCTCAGGCATCTTCAATTTCGTTACCAAATCACCAATTTTCCGTCTTTTCTCCAAAGTGAATGTGTAACTTGTTTTGTGCTTGAACAACTTACCATTATTTGCCGTGTGCAAGTATAATTCAGGCCGCCTACAATATTCTTGTAAGTTCATTCTAGACTTCGGGTTATCCTTTGTTTTACCTTTAACATCCATTACCGTGTTGAACAAATTGTCAAAATAATTCTTCTCAATATGTATGGAATCAAGGTTGTGATGGAGAAGATTATCCTTCCAATAAGGCAACTCCCAAAATATACTCTGTTTCGTCCAGTTATGAGTAACACCATATGGGAATTTATTAAGTTGGAGCTTCAGTAACTTTACTGAAGTTCTGGACCCTCTCCCAAATTTCCTCACCTGAAAGTATCAGAGGTGGAGAATCATATTCTATTTTATTATTTTTGAATGTAGTTTTCATCCTTCTAAACTCATGATCCGGAGGCAAGAATTGACGATGACAATCAAACCATGATTGCTTTCGGCCATATTTCAAAGTGAACGCTTTACTATTTTCCACGCAGTAAGGACAAGCTAGCTTCCCAGTAGTTCCACCCAAACAACATCCCATATGGAGGAAAATCATTAATTGTCCACATTAAATAAGCATGAAAATTGAAATTATTCTTGGTTGATATGTCGTATGTTTCAACACCATTCTACCACAATTGTTTTAGCTCATCAATCAAAGGTTACAAATATACGTGGACCGGGGATAATACAATTTAAGAGTATATATATGGACTAGTCATGCACAACTCGGGTGGTAGATTATAAGGTGTAGTAAAGGCAGGCCAACAAAAACACGTTGTCGCAGATACAGAAAAAGGCGTGAAGCCATCCGCACACAGACCTAACCGAATATTCCTTAGTTCACTAGATAAATCTGGATATGTCCTATCATAGTGCTTCCAAACTTCTCCATCCGAAGGATCATATATAACACCAGGTGATCTTCTATTTTCAAAGTGCCATATCATATGAGGAGTAGAATTCATTGACGTATATAAACTATTTAACCTAGGTATAAGAGGTAAATAATGCATCAACTTGATAGCGACCATATTCCCGCTGGAAAGTCTCTTGAAACGAGGATTTTCGCAAAATTTACAACCGTCTAAAGCTGCATCATCTTTATAATATAACATGCAACAACCTTCATAATAATCAATTCTCATTGACGAAAGCCCTAACTTAGAAACAAATCTCTTTGCATTATAGAAATCACCAGGTAATATGATATCAGGGTCAACTAGTTCACTAATAAGGTCAACGAAAGAGTCAATGGCTGCTTGAGAAATATTCCAATCAGATTTGATACTTACTAATTTAACTGCAATAGATAACTTAGAGAGCAGACTTTCATTACGTAGTGGACGACTAGTTTCCTCTAACTATTCATAAAAACATTTTGCGTCATCATTAGGAGTTTGTTCAACATTTTCATGGGCTTATCCCCTAGGTGCATCCCAAAAGCATCCGCAACCATATCATGAATTCTAGAATCAAGATTTGTATTATCCACCGACCTACTACTTTTACCCATAATCATATTATGAAATATCACATGGCTACAACCGATCTCTCCATGATTTTTCCACACAAAGTAATTATCTATAAACCACTTCCTATAAAGATGATACTTAACTTCCGTCGATTTTCCAAACTACATACAGTGGCACCTAACACAAGGGCACCTAATTACTTCTTTCAGTTAGGTATGGTGAAAGTGACATTACATGTCTAATAAAGTCATCGACCCCTTCTACCAAATTCTCTCGCTATCGATTAGGATATTTCCTATTGTACATCCAAGTACGATGTTCCATCTATACAAATAAAACAAGAACAAATTAGTTTAGTTAATTTAACTTCATAATTTATACATTAAATAATTTAAATTCTTTAATTTGAGTTCTATTAAGAACCATAAGTTCATAATTAATGTATAAGTTCATAATGTATACATTAAATAATTTAAATTCATTAATTTAAGTTCTATTAAGAACCATAAGTTCATAATTTAAGGTAGTTCATAATTTCTACCTTAAGTTCATAATATATACATTAAATAATTTAAATTCATTAATTTGAGTTCTATTAAGAACCATAAGTTCATAATTTAAGGTAGTTCATAATTTCTACATTAAGTCCATAATTTATACATTCAATAATTTAAATTTACTAATTTGAGTTCTATTACAAACCATAATTTCATAATTTAAGGTTGTTCATAATTTCTACCTTAAATTCATAATTTATACGTTGAATAATTTAAAAATTCACTAATTTGAGTTCTATTAAGAACCATAAGTTCATAATTTAAGGTAGTTCATAATTTTTACCTTATACATTAAATAATTTAAATTAATTAATTTGAGTTCTATTAAGAACCATAAGTTCATAATTTCTACCTTAATTTCATAATTTATACATTAAATAATTTGAATTCATTAATTTGAGTTCTATTAAGAATGAAAAAGGGACATCGAAAATAACCAAAGCGAAGGAATCAAAGGGGAGGACGAACTAGAGAGAGAAAGTTGGGAACTAGAGAGAGAAAGCTGGGAATTCTATTCTACGGGCTTAAATCTTTCTCAAGTTTAATCCCAAATGAATGCCTTTCCTATTTTAAATATTTCCCAACTGTTTTTTTCATCCTTTTCTATAATTGTTTTATCCAGATCTTGTTTTCAAAAATTTCGGTTTACTGTAGCATCGTCTTCTTCGTCTTAATCCGGTATAACTAAGCTCTTCTTTAGTATTCAATTGTTCAGTTTCTCTTTAACTTTCTTGGACACAAGAAGATCGTATAATATTCTTAAATTTGCTATATTTTCATCTGAGAATCTGTCAAGATTTTAACCTATTGAAGAAACTGATCTTTTGCAAAGCTGGTGTTCCTCTGTCATCTATCCGTAGGTTTTTTCATTGGAGTATTGAGGAACTTTAGGCTTTCTGTCCAAAATACAGTTCTATCGTAGAACTGCAGCACGCAGTATCGTCTTCATCAACCAGTTTCTTGCAGTTTTGAGGTTCCTTGCTCAACTTTCATGGCCTCCATGACCGGTGACCAGTCACCTCCAATGGCTGGTCAGCCATCTCAAGTGACAACGTCCGTCCCTAACAACGCCACAACATTACCTAAGCCTTTAGATTATTCAAAATCCTAAACCAGCCGCAATCAATACTCCAGTTCAAGGACAACGAGATGTTGAGCCTATTCCGATGCGCCGACCAGTTTTATTACAAGGAGAGCCTATGGTACGTCTCACTGAAGCTGAGGTAGATAGAATGAACAAGATTGAAAAACTCCATTATGCTGTCATGTGCAAATCTTCGTATGGTTGGCCTGAGAATAATGAATTACATCGAATTGTCCCGATTCAATGTGGATTCAAAGGCGAGGGTACTATTGGTCATCTTCGTGACAAACATGTATTGATAAGATTGACGTTATGGCATGATTTTGTTGCTTTCTCATCAAAGAACGTTTATTATGTAAAAGACAGGGCTGGAAACGATTACCGATTGTGAACTTTGATATATGATGCTAAATTTAAAGTCGATGAGGAAACACCTAAGCTAATGGCTTGGATTTCTTTTCCAATTTTATTGCCAACTTATTTTGCAAAAGAATGTCTGTTTTCGTTGGCTTATGTAGTGGGAAAGCCAATACATCTTGATTTGGCTACTATTAACAAAACAAGGCCAAGTTGTGCACGTGTTAAGGTGTTAGTTGATTTATTAACTGATTTACCTAAAATGGTGCACATGGATATTGATAATGAACCAACGGGGGAAGTGAGGACTTAGTGGGTGATGATTAAATACGATTACCTGCCAAAATACTGCAAGGAATGCAAGTTACAAGGATATGAAAATTTTGAATGTTGGAGAATTAATCCGGGGTTAAGGGAAAAGAAAAATGTTCAGCAGCAAGTAAATATTGAATTTGTGCAACAACGCAATAAGAAACCAGCAAAACATGATACTCTCATCATGACTCTTACCAGTGGCAAGGTGATCGGTAACGTAGGCCCTCAATGGAAGGAAGCGTGCGATAATAGGATGCTTAACAAAGGAAAACAAACTGAAGTTCCGGCTACACAAGGTAAAGAAATAGTTCTTGGTAACAATACCGATGTCACAAAACAAATCCAAAATACCAACCAATTGGCATTTTTAGAAATTGAAAATGCTGAGAACAATGAAGGTAACCAACTAGCAGTTATAGAGGAATCTCCTGTTCAAAAAACCACAAGCAACAATGATATTCAGCAAAATAATTGCACAACAGCTGTGGAAAATGTTTTAGAGGAGCAGGAATTCCAAGAAACAACCAAAGAAACTAAATCATACAGACCTACATTCAATCCTACAGCAAAAAGAAATCTTGAAAAAAATAGGGAATCAAGCAGATTGCACACAACAAGATTTGGGGAAAGAGCAGCATATTGACAATTACTCAACTGCCCAATGGGTTCAAGAAACTTTCAAAAATAATGCAGTTCAGGTCAATACTTTATATCTAGACATTCCTTCACAGGACACCAAAGATGACCAACAATTAGAAAACAACAATGAAAATGAATTTATTGAAGCTGAAGATTTTAAGAAATTCAAGATCAATGAAAAAGAAAAATGGACAGCAGGGAAATTATGGCTCAACCAAACAGAGGAAGTCTTAGAAGATGGTCAGATTCCAGATACAATGCATAGTGATGATGAAAATGGAGGAAATGACGTGGAAAATGAGGACCACAATGTTAATGGTAATGTCAATGCAATCACTATTCAAAGCATAGGTGAAAGCGCAAATGCAGTAGCAGAAAAGACAACAAAGGGAAACATCAATATCATAGATCCAGGAGGGACTCCTCATAATGCAACAATGCAGATCTATCCAAGAAGTGATTCGAACAATATACAATAGTTGAAAAAATATCATGAAGGAAAAGCAGCTGAAGTTACAAATCATGAAAATAATGCTGACCTTGTCAATCAACCACTTGATTCTGTCACAACAAAAGAACCAATAGAAAGACATGACCTATATGACCACGCAGAACTTAAAGGTAGAGACATGGATGAGGAATCCACTGCACAAAATTTCCTTATCATTGCCAAGCATAGGGATTTGTCACCAAGGAATATTGAACTTGTAAAATCTGCAACAAAACAAAAAAAGAAACAGTCAAAAGAGACTTCTAATGTACATGTTAGTGGAGTACAAACAAAGAGTACACTGTCCAAACCCAAATACATTTAATGGATTCCATTATATGGAATGTGAGCTCAGTAAACACAATTCAAGCATTTGAAAGGCTGATTACAATGCATAGAAAACATCACTTTCAGTTCATAGGAATCATGGAGCCTGTGCAGCACTCTCACAAAATTGAGAGGTATCGAGCAAGAATTGGTATGTCACAGGCTGTGCTGAATGTGTCGAACAAGATTTGGGCTTTAATTGATGAAATTTTTTCAGTTACTATTTTGTATAACATGACTCAACAACTGACGTTGAGATTGATGCACACTGAAACTAATGTTGAGCTTATCCTTACGCTAGTCAATGCCAAATGTGATCGCATTGAAAGAATTGATCTATGGGATTCTTTGTATGCAATGGCATCAGATATGACACTACCCTGGCTAGTTGGAGGTGACTTTAATGTGATATGGGACGAGGAAGAGAAGTATGGAGGATTTTCAGTTTATATCCTTGAATTAGATGACTTTAGACACTGCATAAATACCTGCTAATTGACAGATTTGGGATTTAATGGAAGCATATTTACATGGTGGAATGGAAGATCAGAGGACTGTATTTTCAAAAGATTGGATAGATATTTAGGCAATGACGAATTGCAACAGACCTTTCCTGGATTGCAGGTAACTCACCTGTCCAAAACTGGCTCTGATAATTGTCCGATGATGCTGAAATGTGATATAAAAACTCCCCTAATTAAGAAGCCGTTCATATTTCTTAACGTCTAGACAAAGCATGAAACATTCAAAGATGTAGTGAAGCAGAATTGGAATGTTGATTTTAGTGCTAACCCTTTCAGCACTTTTAACTACAAATTAAAGAAGCTTAAACATGCACTATCTACCTGGAGCAGAGCTACATATGGGGACATATTCCAGAAGATTGCAAGTCTTGAGGAGGTGGTCCTGGTTCATGAAAGACAATTGGACCTTAATCCTTCACAGATAAACAGACAGAGATTACGACAGGTCCAAGCTGAAATGCTTAAATATCTTGCTTTTGAAGAAGATTTTTGGAGACAAAAAGCAGGCATGTTATGGTTCAAAGATGGCGATAGAAACACAAAATTCTTCCATGCTCAATTTAATGGGAGAAGGAAGAGACTAAAATTATCAAGAATCCAGAATAGCCTTGGTAATTGGATTGAAGAAGATCACTTAATAGCCGAAGAAGCAGTAAAATTCTACAAGGATCAATTTTCTGAGAGTACATTTCCTAATGCTTTTGATATTCTAAATCAAGTACCTTCAATGGTTGATAATGATCAACATGTGAGATTGATGGCTTTGCCTTCGAATGAGGAAGTGAAGAGAGAAGTTATGGGACTGAATGGGGACTCATCAGGCGGATCGGATGGTTTTACTGGAGCCTTTTACCAAACTTGTTGGGAAATCATTGAACAAGATGTAGTTGGCATGGTGAAGTCTTTCTTCTGCGGTCAGTAGCCACCAAAGAGTGTGACGCACACAAACCTGGCTTTATTACAAAAGAAAAAGTCGTGTCAACCTTTGCAGAGATGAGACCTATCAGTCTTAGCAACTTTGTTAACAAGATTTTCTCGCGGGTCATTCATGAAAGGTTGGTTGAATTGTTACCGAGCATAATCTCATAGGAACAGGCAGGTTTTGTGAAGAGAAGAAGCATCGTTGAGAATGTACTGCTAACTCAGGAAATAATTAAGGATATCATATTAAGAACAAAAGCAGGTCCAAACGTTATGATTAAGCTAGACATGACAAAAGCTTATGATAGATTATCATGGTTATTCCTGACTAAAATGCTAAGAAATATGGGATTTTCTGAAGATTTTATTGGATTGATATTTGATTTGATTGGGAATAATTGGTACTCTATTCTTATAAATGGTCAGCCGAATGGTTTTTTCAAATCATCTAGGGGAGTTAAGCTGGGAGACCCTCTGTCACCAACCCTATTCATTCTAGCTTTAGAAGCATTGTCTCGAGGTTTCAACTCACTGCATACTAACCTGTATTTCCGTGGATTTGGATTACCAAAATGGAGCCCAAAAATAAACCATCTTGTTTATGCAGATGACACAATCATCTTCCGCTCATCAGATGCAACTTCATTGTCAGTTGTGATGGAGGTTCTGCAAGCTTATGAATCATCATCTGGTCAACTGGTAAACAAAGCCAAATAAGCCATATATATGCATCATTTAACGGATAATGACGTGATTAACAAGGTGGAAAGGATTACAGGTATTGGAAGGCAAAGTTTCCCTATGACCTATCTCGGATGCCCAATTTTTTATGCCAGTAGAAGGAGTGATTATTACCAGGGATTAATTTCTAAGGTTATGGACAAATTGCAGTCGTGGAAAGGAAAACTCCTATCTGTAGGAGGTAGGGCTGTATTGATCACAAATGTCCTACAAAGTATCCCAATTCATATGTTTTCAGCAGTTAATCCCCCAAGCCATGTGATCAACAAATTACATAGCATTTTTGCCAAATTTTTCTGGAGCAGCAATGTGGGAGGAACCTCAAGACATTGGTCATCATGGACTAACCTGTGTATGCCTTATGAGAAGGGGGTATAGGTTTCAGATCCCTTCATGATGTATCCAAGGCACTTTTCTGCAAATTATGGTGGAATTTCAGGACAAATTATGGAGTGCATTTATGTGTCAAAATTATTGCAAGAAATTAAATACTGTAATTGTACCGTGGAAGGGTGGATCCCATGTGTGGAGAAAAATGCTTGAATGCAGGGACTTGATTGAACATCAAATCTTCTGGAAATTGAGAATGGGATCGGCTCATTTCTGGTTCGACAATTGGACCAAGATGGGAGCCTTATATTTCCAACTGCCTGCACAGTTTGTCATTGATGAAGACATTCACAATGTCAATGATATGGTTGAAAATGGTATGTGGAATTTGGATAAATTATTTCAAACTCTACCTGAAGATTTGGCAAACCACATTTGCAGAATATTAGACCACCAGTTGAAGGTGCAGAGTTAGATACACCATTCTAGATGGCTGAAACAAGGGGGCATTTTTCAGCGAAATCTGCATGGGATTACCTGCAAAGAAGAGGCATTCCAAGGATAGCTTACAAGATGATATGGGTTAATGACTTACCATTCAAGATATCCTTCTTCCTGTGGAAGGTGTGGAAAGCCAAATTGCCACTTGATGGTTTCTTACGTAGAATAGGATACTCTATGGCATCGAAATGTTGGTGCTGTGCAGATCCTAAGGAGGAGTCTTTAGTACATTTGTTCTTCTCATTCAATGGAGCTACGGCTGTTTGGAGTTACATCCTGACGAGAGCAGGAATTGTAATTCAAGGGTCGTCTTTACAACAAGCAATTACAAAATGTTGGACGTCATCAGTTGTTAATAGATTGAAGCCTGTCTTGTGAGCTTTACCTGCATGCATTGCATGGGAGTTATGGAAGAGAAGAAACAGTTTGAAATATGGAGAAGCAGTGTCAGTAAGAAGAGTCATTTTTCATGTGTCATCTACTCTACAAGCTCTGGTCCAACTGAAAAAACCAGGACTACATGTGCCTCACAAGTGGCTGGACTGGCTGACAATGATGGAGCAATACACACCTCGATTGAAATATGATAAAGTGCTATGGGAATTTCCTCCAACGGGCTGGATCAAAGTGAATACTGATGGAGCATGCAGAGGGAACCTAGGGAGGAGTTAATTGGTTTTTGTCTAAGAGATGAGATAGGTGATTTGATATATGCAGAAGGAATAGAAATTAAGGAGGGTTCTAACAATGAAGCTAAGGTGACAGCAATAGTAGAGGCAATGAGAATGTGCATAACAATGAACCTCCATAATGTTTTGCTTCAGACAGATTCAATGATGCTTCAAAATATTATAGATGGACAATGGAAACCACCCTGCAATATTGTGGATGCTACGGAGGGAATCAACAGACTCAAACTAGGGTGTAATTTCAAGATATCTCACATTTTAGGAGAGGGAAACAAGCTAGCAGACCACCTTGCAAATTATGCACTTGACAGTTGTAACATAGAGAGTTGTGGTTTCTAGGAACTTGATGCTTCAAGCAGAAGGTTGGTAAATGAGGATAAGCTACAATGTCCAACCCTGAGAATAAGAGTTGCAAGAAATTAGAGAAGGAAAGGGAAGAAACAAATGCAATCAACATTAATACAACATGCAGTCACCATGATCGACCAAACGAGAATATGGAGATAATTTTTTCCATTAACATTTGCTTCTTTTTTGCAGAGGGATGGTGTTACAAAACATGGAAGCGTCAACAACCAAGATAACATGGTTACATCATCAAGATTACTCAACTGAGAAGAAGAAATCTGCAATCAAAAATTCTGTACAGAATTTACTTCGCATCTTTCATGCATATCACTAGAATGTAGGTTTCACAATGGAGAAAAGGAATCGAAAATGACAATGTTTCTCGGCTACAAGTTTTTTCGATGTATTAATGAGGATCTCATGTGTAGTCAAGAAGCTACACTGCCAGCGGAAGGGGAATGGAAACGAGGACAGCACTGGAGAGAAACAAAAGTTATACAAGTGTGGGTGTCAAGACCAAGGAATATTGGGAATTCTTTGTTTTTCCCCATTATCTCATGTCCGATAAAGAAATATTGCACCTCTGCATTGTTCAGCGAATTTCAATGGCTCATGCTATTTAGGAACTGTTTAATGATGCAATGGAAACATTATTCAATATCCACGCCTGCACGGTCTTCTAGCAGCAGTGTCTGCCTTGGAGTTATTATTCTAATGCAACTGCACTTGCGAGCACCTTTGTACAGTGTTACACACTTCTGGGAATTACAACAAGCATGGACGACAATGTGTGTCATCGAGGAGATGTTGGGAAGACCTAAGCAAATTTTATAAATCAAGCACGCCTTCTTACAGTAAATTGTCGCCTGGTTTCTGCGCTTTAGGCAACGCAGGAGCTATATGGGAATATTAAATGTTGGCATGTCATCTTTGTCTATTTTTTTTAATGAAATTTCAATTGGTGGTATTAAGGCTTTGCATTCATTCCAATGGAAGAGATTTAAAAATAGGCAATATCACAAGACATCACATGTCTTCTTGTTGCATGCTTGTTCCTATCGAGATGCTGCTCCCTCTCAACAAAAGCATGTTTTGGAAGAACATTTGGAAATGGGCATCAATCACGCCTCAATTTAATATTAGGCTGTTGCAAGAAATCGAGGAGGCTCTTTTCAATTTTTCCAGCATAGGCTTTCAATGGATTATTATTCCTTTTCAGTTTTGTAATGACAATACATCGCTAATGCATGCCTCGACACACATTTTTTGAGGTGGTATGCGATGTATATCTCTAACTCACGATGGGCATGTAGTGATTATGGAAATTGCAGAGACAAATGCAAGCGATTGGAAAAGGTATTTTGGATCAATATAGGATATGATTGCTACTGGACAATGGTTATTTTGATCATTCATATGACAAAATGGACCAAGGATGTATTTTGGACATTAATCATGTACGATTTTATTAATACGCATTTTAGATCAATTGTAATATTAATGTTGAGTTTCATGCTCAATATTGATAATAGGTATAATGTATTGCTCAAAGTTTATCTCTTTCATTATTTCAGACCAACAACCAATGTAATCTTCTTATTTACGAATGTTATTTATAAAACCTAGCCCTAGGCGCTTTCCTAGCGTATTAAAAAAAAAGAGTTCTATTAAGAACCATAAGTTCATAATTTAGGGTAGTTCATAATTTCTACCTTAAGTTCGTAATTAATTCATTTAATAATTTAAATTCATTAATTTGAGTTGTACACCTTAATTCTAAATTTAATATAGTTCAAACCAAAAGCCCTAATATTAAATAAATAAAAACTCCAAAAAATTATATAGAAAAAAATAAAAATTAAAAAGCTAATAAGGTAGATTACTAACCTTGAACAACAATAAACGTGGTGGCGCGGAGAGTGGTGGTGCGGGTAGCACACCTCCTTTTTAACTTCTACACCTCGCGAAGGGCGTAAGTAATGGAGTTTTTTTCAATTAAAGGACAATCGAAACATGATTTATTTATTTTAAAAGATTTCAGAATAGCCACTTGGGATAATTAATGGTGTCCCAAGTCACCGGTTTAAATCCCGCATCGAGGAAAGTTGGCTCTGTATACAGTTTGCGAGCCAGAAATCTGGATAAGCAATTCTGTTAACTCGGAAGAAGGTCTTAGGCACTCCTGAGTTTCGTGGTTCTTGCACGGTCGCTCGACTGATATATTTTGCTTGATTATCCGATTTTAATCCACTTGTACTTATGTGCCAATTTTAACTTCAACCGCTTTTATTTAATTTAAAGAAGATTGCAACATTGCTAAAATGCATCTTGAACTACGTCACATATATGCACTCGTAATTTACAACACATTTCACCTGATGTTGAGATTTAGATTTAGGTCACATAAATGCGAACCTGATTTTAGGAAGGTATATTATTTATTAGCGCACCTTAAATTAATATGTGTTTGCTAGTTTACGAGGGCCATGGAATTTCAACTAAGCGGCACGCCTCGAATTCTAAGGATTAATACAAGATTAATTAAACGGGGAGCATTGCAATTGTTCAATTTTATTTGGCGTTGGCACGCCTCACATTGTTAAAAGGAAAAGCATTTAACAAAATGAACTATAGATATTCATTTTAGAAGTGTAAAACGACTGCCAAACCGCTGGAATCCACAGATACAGAGAAGTGCAATTTAATCAAAATTATGTTGCCAAGAGAGTGAATTCTAAAAATACTAAACATAGCCTACGTTGCATTTCTATACTTCAAAATTCAAGCTCTTCAACACAAAATGATATGTCTAACTCCTGATTGCCCCCTTGGCGACCTTTGTCTCTTATTTTCACAACTAACAACTCAGAAAGCTTAAGTTCCAACTTAATAGAAGCAAAGTCCAATTATACTTAGCACCAATTCTTTTAGGATTTGACATCCTGGATGCTGTGACATTAATGAAGATAAATGTTTTTCCATGCAAAGTTGCTACCCACCTGTTAAAGAATCCTCTCTGCATGTAAAAGAATAGGACAAACAGGATATCAATTCATATATCTATTTTGCGTCATTAAAATCTTTCCCTGCTTATTCTTTAAAGGTTGAGGAACTATAAACTTTGCTATTCCATATGGGAACGATCAGTCCTAACTGAATCAACAAACTAAACAATCATTTTTACACTAACACTAAATCCAGCATTTCAATCACAAGAAATCCCAACAATTGGATTAATAATTAAGGTCACTTGAAATTCTGATAACCCTTTTAATCCCAATGTGTTTATGCACTAATTACTAAATGAGACATGTTGTTTACTAATGTTTATTTCCAAATCGAAATGCAAACAATTCATTTTTTATTCTAATATAACGCATTCAAAGCACATTCAATCTTCCACGCACATTCAACCTTCATTTTAATGAACTACCAAGCTAATATTACTTCATCATTCCATATTCAATACAAACAGATAGAGATATACGAATGTCAACTAAATTGAACAACATTGAAAGTTCAAAAAAACACTAAATAAATCACTGTGTTATTGCAAATCTATAGTCGAATGAACCAGCCTTCACATTCAGTCATTCTCATACATTTGGAGGGTGAGAAGAATACCTGAAAGTAAAATAAAATAAAAGAAATGAGGATTATGTTACAGAACAAACAGCCAACAAACACCAGCAAAATATGAACCCATACTAAGCAATTAGGACCAGAAATTCAGCTAAAAATCCAACAGAGTTGTAATACTCAAATGGCTTCAACCAAAAGCTTTCAAAAAAACCTGAATTCAAACCATTTTTAACCCCAGAAAAGCATCACTGTACTTTCAGCAACTCAAAACTTCAGAAATCAAAGAAAACACTCAATGGAACGGTGATTTTTGGAAACATTTTTATGGTTTTCGATTTTATGCCTTCAAATCTCTATAGAACAGTGAAGTTACGTAACCTTTTGAATTTTCTGCTCTCTAATTTCTTAAGACTATTTTTTCGTATTTTTGCTCTCTAACTACTGATTTTCAAGGCAAAAAAGGCTGTGTTTTATAGGCAAAGGTAAAGGGCAACACATAGGAATTAGACTTTTTCACTTCATCCCTTTGTGAATTTTTGTTTTAGCCTAGAAATCCCTCATTTACTGACTTGTTACCCAAGTTTAATACCTATTTATCTGAAATTTACTAAAGTCCCTTACTAGAAGTTTCCAAATCAGTTAGAGAAAAGATGTCCTGCCCAAAATACCTAGATTACCCTCATATACTCCTATTATTACTTCTAAAACCAATAAAACTCTGGGCCAAAATGGGTCAAAAATTACTACGGGCTGAATTCATTCAAAATAGCCAACCCATCCTTAAAATCTGAAAGGACGACCCTAAACTCAAATTGAAAACCAATTCACTGAAGAAGGCGAGCAAGAATCAAATAAGGAATTCAATTAAACGGACTGAATTTAACAAATAAAGGCCATCTTAATTAATCAGACTATACGACCCTAAGAGTTAAAACTAACATGCATGTCAAACAAATTTTCAAGAAGCTAGCAATGAGGTGGAGTCAAAGAAAAGAAGAAAAATAGAGGGTAGACAGAACAGAAGAAAGCAATTAATGAAAAAAACGAAGGGACAGGAAATACCCAACATATTTTGGGGCCAATAAGAAACTGAGCTTGAGTTTTCCAACGAAGAAACCTATTTTCCGGTCCAACTTGATATTAATCATGTACTCTTATCAACAACACATGACTAAGGACAAAATGGACCCAAATTTCAACGGGATTCCGATTTGGAGGGATTTAAAGTTTTTGGGTTCGTTCTCTGATCTAAGATTCAAAAAAACCCAAGGGGATTCAAGGAGAATGGATTACGGATTTGGGATGAGGGATTCATTGCAGTCAAGGGGTGTTAAATTGGGGGTGATTTGGTAGTGTATTGGCGGAGGCACCGCCGTGCACGACGGCGGAGTCGAATCTTTCGGCCAAGATTCGAGACGCTTGGGAATGATTTGAAGGAAACGGAGCCTAGATTTAGACAGGGGAGGGTGTGAGGAGTCATTGTTGTAATTTTTGTGCCGTTTGGGACACTGCCGCCGGCGGAGGCGATTTCTGGCTGGTGGCATTAGGGTTTTTTGTGAGAGATTGGGGAACAGGGTACAAAGTTATGGGTGTCTTGTTTTGACATTTTAACTGATGTAGATATGACGTCGTTTTGGGTCAAATACGGACTTTACCGGGTCAAAGGCGGGTCTGGGTTGATTTGGGGTTAGGATTAGGCTGGAAATCCATTTAGACTGAGAGATTAATTCGATAGCTGGCCCAAAAATACAAAATCCTCTTTCATTTTCACTTTAAAACAAATTTAACATAAATCCATTTCCTTTTCTTTTTCTTTTCTTTTATCAAAATTAATATAATTCCTAAATTAAATCTTAGAAGCTAATTAACTCAATAATGTCACTAATTAAACCTAAATGATAGTTAACTCAATTAATTAGAAATGAATTAAAGGAAAACTACTTAGAAATATAAGTTAAACTAAAAGTGCAAATTACACTATTTTTCTGATTTTTCCATTTTATAAAACAATTGACTTTCTGATTAATCCTAAAATGCAAAATTAAATCCTAAATCCACATGCTAAGTATTTTTGTATTTTTCATCAATTAAAATTAATGGAAAAAAGCGTAAAATGTCACAAAAACCACAAAATTGCAAAATAATAGTAGATATAATTTTGTTTGAATTTACAGGAGTAATTCATGTAGGGCAAAAATCATATGCTCACAACTGCCCCTCTTTGCCCGAAAACACGAATAGTTTTCGTTCAAAGATAAGTGAGCGGACAGGAGTGATTTTTGCCCGTTTGAATACTCCGTGAGAGGCATTTTGAAAAGCTTGAGCACACCCTGCTTTAGAGTTTGCCTACATATCCTCAACTAAAGAATAATTAGGTCAGTGCGATTCATGAGTGCTTGGTAGATGGGACTACAGAAGTTGTGATCTCGCTATTGCTGCTACTGCTACTACTTGCTTGACCCCCTTATTACACCTTGTGAAAATAAAAAGAAGCTACACTAAGCTATGAACTATCGGTTACAAAAGAACCTATCTATGTCTTTAGACTTTCTCTTGATCGTTGTTGCCTTGTTGCTTGTACATTCCCTGTTGTTGCCTTGTTGCTTGTACATTCTCTGTTGTTGACTTATTGACTCGTATTTCTTGGATTTTAATTTTATTCCCTTGTTCTCCGGGTGGGCGCCAGATTACCAAAGCATGAAACTTGAAAATTATTCCCTTGTTCTCCAGGTGGGCGCCTGATTACCATGACTTGCAACTTGAAAAGTATTCCCTTGTTCTCCAGGTGGGCCCCTGATTACCAAAACTTCAAACTTGAAAAATATTCCCTTGTTCTCCAGGTGGGCGCCTGATTACCAAAACTTGAAATTTGAAAAATATTCCCTTGTTCTCCAAGTAGATGCCTGATTACCAAAACTTAAAATTTGAAAAGTATTCCCTTGTTCTCCAGATAGACGCCTGATTACCAGAACTTGCAATTTGAAAAGTATTCCCTTGTTCTCCTGGTGGGCGCCTGATTACCAAACCTTGAAACTTGAAATGTATTCCCTTGTTCTCCAGGTGGACGCCTAATTACAAAACTTGATACTTGAAAAATATTCCCTTGTTCTCCAAGTGGGCGCTTGATTACCAAAACTTATAACTTGAAAATTATTCCCTAGTTCTCCAGGTGGGCGCATGATTACCACAACTTGAAACTTGAAATGTATTCCCTTGTTCTCTAGGTGGGCGCCTGATTACCAAAAATTGAAACTTGAAAAATATTCTCTTGTTCTCCAGGTGGACGCTTGATTACCAAACCATGCAACTTGAAAAGTATTCCCTTGTTCTCCAGGGGGCGCCTGATTACCGAAACTTGAAACTTGAAAAGTATTCCCTTGTTCTCCAAGTGGACGCTTGATTACCAAAGCTTGAAACTTGAAAAGTATTCCCTTATTCTCCAGGTGGGCGCCTGATTATCAAAACTTAAAACTTGAAAAGTATTCCCTACGACTGCTGCCTGTGTATTTGATCACAATAAAACGAACAAAACAAAAGAAATTCTTCTGCCCCAGTTTGGTGCTGGGTGCATCCATGAGTGTTAATCAAATCCCATTACCAACCATCTCTTCTAATTTAAAAGCTAAACCCCATTATCCGGGAGGGTCCTAACAACTCATTATTAATGACAACTTTAGATTAGGTTGTGTTCTCAAAAGGTATTATTTTCCACTATGTCTTATTTGAGTTATATCTACTCGGGACTATTGGGGATCGATAATTAAAGCTACATCCCATTATCCTGGAGGGTCTTGACAACTCATTATTAGGTGACAAATCATGTCTGCTGAGGATTGGTATTTAGAGCTACATCCCATTATCCAAGCGGGTCCTGACGACTCTTGTTGGAGAAATATTTGTGCCTGCCCATGTTACTCGCGGCCGTTTGAGTTTTAAACTGAGTCTCATTTTTAGGAGGATCTTGAGAATTTCAAATTACATTCCCCTTTTAACTCTCGGTTGTCTCTGCTGGGGTTTTTCTAATTAAAGTTACATCCCACTATCCCGGGGATCACAAATTAAGTTCATGGTTATACCTGCTAGGTGCTTGCTTTTCCACAGGAGGACTTTCTCCGAGACCTCCGAAATTTCTACCCCTGTTTTAATCTAAGAAAAACTCGTCAGTTAAAAATGTGGGGGTTGGCTTATGGTCTTGAACTTTGGAGGTAATTTCTTCTTCACCATCCACTTCCTTAATACTGAAAGTACTTCTTCTCCGTTCAACCCAATACCTTCTGTTTTGTCTCATTGCTCCTGAACTAATACTTGCCAAACTTTGTGTCTCAAATGACCCTAATGGATGTCAATTGCCGCCCCCTTAGTGTGTATGATGTTCTTTCTTGACTTGGCCCTGTCCTTGAGGTCTACGACTCCCTCATTTGCCATCACAACTTTGATTTCTATTTTATAGGTATTGCTTGTCAATGGTTAACCACCCTTTTTGTCAATCTTATCATAGAAGATACCTTTGGTCGTCCGTCCAAACCCATCATCAGTTGCATTATTCATGAATTGATATCTACCGAGCCTTGGCATTTCACAAGGGTCCCAAAACCTATTGATTGTTCCCAACTTGGTATGTCTGCTGTTCTTTCCTGACTTATGACGCTTTGAGATGCAATTAGAAAGCTAATGGAAAATTTTGAAGTCATTTCTCACTTGTTTTTACCCAACAGACTCAAGAATAGGAAGTAAATAAGATAAAAGGAATGGAAAAGGATAATTCCTAACAAAAGAGCTACAAAGTAGAAACCTATCGGGTGTGGATACCAACTTTAATGACCATAACATGCACCCGCGGTCTATCCTCTGAAGCAAATCTGATGTTCGCCCCTATTATACCATGGAACTGAGCTTTAATACTCTGTTGTTAGTCATCTTTCACGATCTCCATCTGGTGATTTCCCATCTGATTCTCAATCCGTATTCAACTTGTAGTTCCCTTAGGGTTTTCACCATCAAGCCTCTCTCATTTCGGTCTTTCTCTCAACTTACTGTCTCCTTATGGTGCTCGTGAGGGTTTTCACCCATAAGACTCTCTCATTTTTCATTTCTTTCCTAGTTGGCTCAGGGTGTTGCCTCTGATACGAATCATGAGTTGGCAGTTCTTGAAGACTGATCAGAAGGTCTCTCTTTGGACCGCAATACAGGCTTCTGGATAGTGTTAAGAAAAACGGTATTAGGGCTCAAAACCAATCCAAATGGGTTCAAAAATTACAACTTTTGGAATCAGATTTCTTACAATAACTACAACTTCTACCCAGTTTCCTGCTTGGGGACCTTTGGAGTATTATTTTAATGTGACCGAACCATGAGGCTGCCAAAGTATCTCTAAAAGGAATCAGGTCAAGCGTAGTTCATCCGATTACTTGTTTTTGCTGTTGTGTTTTCGTCATTTCCCTTTTCTTTTTCCTTTATTCTGTTTCTTCCTTCTTCTTTTGTTGTTTTGCTATTTTTTGTTGTGTTTTTTTCTCTTTTCTTTTCTTTTCTCTTTTTTTTCTTCTTTTCTCCCCTCTCTTTTCTCTCTCTTTTTTAATTCTCTCTTTTTCTTTTCCCTTTGCTCATTACTCATGCTTGCGTTTTTTATTTTGTTGCTAATTTTGAAAGAGGGGTGTGAAGAAAACCATTAAAGCTCAAAAGGGTTGATAAAGGATAAAGTGTTTAGATAGAAGAATAAAATGCCTTCGTCATTCCAACTTTCAAAATAGGGTAGTACAAATAACCCAATTAAATAGACTACGGAAAACTTTTTGTAACATCTTTCGATTGTACTTTACTTCTGTTAACCTAAATCAGCTATGGAAAATACCCTCACTCTTATTACCACGAACACATCATGCTAATTTGGTACAAACTCGTCATTAGTTTCAACTCGATAACGCATGGTGTATTTTAATAGTGTTTCTCTATGTTCTACTTGTCCTAGTTTAACATAATTCAGTTGTGTAGCATTCTCAAAATTTTCCGCCCCAGCTCCACACAAATTGGGCTTCAAATGATCTCAAAATTATATACTTATTTCCTTCAAGGTTGCTTCAATGGTTTATGAGTAATCTTTTAAGACCAAGCCTAGGGTTATGCATGCATGTCATGTCACGAAAGTCAATAGGAAAAGTACTATAAAAGAAAAGAGAACTAAATAAAAATGACTGGAAATTACAGAAAACAGAAAATTGCATTAGACAGACGATGAAAGGGCTTAGACAACAAACAAGCAAACAAAAACGGAGTTACAAACATAGAACAAACCTAAACAACCCCACTATGAATACTAGGCAAAATAAAAGGATAAAAAGGTTTGAGTCATAAGACAATATCCGAGTTACAACCCTGCAATAACCTGAACAACAGAAATGATAACAAAATGAACCACCAAAACTCCAATTTGGCTCATCAAGCCATGGAGCGTCGTCCCAATTACCAAGCATGGCCTTTAGCCATTGAGTGTCTCATCAATATTGCCAAGCCTATCATTAGCTTTTACCACCAAGTTCCTGAGAGGATTCGCCCGTTCCCTGTCGCAGCCGTTGACCACAACTTCCCCTTCTTGGATCATTCTTTCTATTTTCCTTTTCAAATAATGAGAATCCTCAATGCTATGCCGCTGGACGTTAGAGTGATACATGCATCGAACAGCAGGATCAAAGCCTTTCGCACATGGGTCGGGAGTATAACCAAGAAGCGGCTTAATTAGGCCAGCATACTTTAACTTTTCAAACAAGCTTGTATAGGATTCTCTGATGGGCGTGAAAACATCTTATTTTTCAGTAGTCTTTTCATTTTATACTCTGGCCTTATTTGGAATCTTTTGCGGGCAGGTGGTTGATATTCCTGAAGGGGCGGGTAAGATATTTGGGGAAGTTGTGCGGTCCATCGCGGGCCTCGTGGGTGTGGAGCATATGGTGGTGCATTACTGACAAGGTACTGGGAGAGTGGTGCATGACTTCGAGGGTTCTGTGGAAAAAAATAGCATTAGGGAGGGTCGTATGGTTCACAAAGATATCCATAGGGCCATTGTCGAGGCTGAAAGTGTTTAGCAAGAACGACCACTGGACCCCATCGTTGGCAGGGCTCAGCAACACCTTTTCTATCCCGAACAACTTGTTCGTTCCACCTGAGCCAAAGATCCCTAAAGCTTTCCTTGGGTTTCTTTTCCATATGAGGTGGAGAAGAACGGCCTAGGACAATGCCCATATCATGCTGAAAGTGTCGCACAAAATCTTGCTCCATGTCGTCCCATGTATACCACTTACCGGCATCTTCACAATTATGCCGTTCCAAAGCTGCCCCAGTCAAGCTCTTACTAAAATATACCATCAACAAGTCATCTTTCTCTCCAATACTTCTCATTTCATTGCAATAAACCTTCAAATGGGCTACCGTATCTCCACACCCTCATACAAGTTAAATTTTGGCACTTTAAATTCCGCGGGCAGACGAATGTCATGGAACACTGACAGTTCTTTATAATACATGCTACCCTGGTCTCCCGTCCCTTGCATGTTCTTTGATGACTGTTCTGTGCTTTTCAGCTTCCCAGATATCTCATCCTGTCCTTCTTTTCCTATAACCTTTTCATTTTCAGCATGAAGCTTATCCTGAGAGTTCTCCTCGTGGGCAACCTTTGAGGGATAATATTGGGCATCATGAGCTTTGAGTAGGTATTCATTACGATGAGTGATGGAGCTACTGGGGTGATTGGAAAGGGCCAGAGTTTGGGTAAAGGGAGCATCTAAGAAGCCAAGTGGTGGCATGGGCGGTGCCTTCCCGGTTGTCCAGGCATGATACATGTTCGTCATGTGTTGTCTTAACATCCGCACCTCTTCAACCAGCCCGTTATCCTGTTCAGCCAACTACTTTGGGGCACTGGTATCAACAAACTCAATTTTGATATTGTCTGCCATTGTCTTTGACTTTATGTTGCAGAGAAGAATTACCACATCAAAAACCACAAACCAACCTCCCTTCTGCTATGAACACAACAAAATGAAGCCATCACGTTAGCGTTAGATCATTTAACATAAGATAATTTCCCTTTATGTGCAATGCACCTAGCCACGGTCATTGGTTACTAAATTGGTTGCTTGCGTCATCCCGAATTTTGTCATATGCCACTTTTCTTCTCTCTCTTGTTTTTCCTTTTTCCCCTCTCCTTTGCTCATTTGTTTTGCTTACCTTCTTTGCTTTATTATTCTCTTTTTTGTGTTATCATTGATTCTCTCATGATCTTCCCTTCTTTTCCCCCTTTTATTTTAGTTATGGTCGAATCCTATGTGGATTGCCTGCGTATAACGACCCCGCATGAATCACACTGTGCGTAGTTCTGGAAAATTAATACAAAAAATGTTTTAAAAAGACTTTCTTCAGTTTTCATAAAGTAAAGCACTCGACTACAACTTACCAAAGAAATTAACAGACTCCAACTCAACTGAAAACAACAGACTCTGACTTAAAATGCAAATGACTGACTCGACAACCTACTATGAACTTTTAAATAAAAGAAAATACAGACTCTCAAATGGACCAACAGATTTGGACAATCATGAATACATTAAAGTCTCTTATGCTCCTGGGGCCCGGGGGACATCATTCGGTCTCCCTACAGGCTTGCGTGCTAAATCCCCTTGGAGATGATGGAGGTCTTCCATTACTTGACTAATAAAGGTTATGGTGGTGGCAAAGAACATAGATCTTATCATATCTTCATAGTGGTTGCACTTTGTAGTGATGTAATCAGCGATCATCCGTATCCTCTCTCTTATAGCACCCTTTTCTTGCAACAATCATCCAATTTGTTGGGCTCTTGCCTATACAGTAAGGCTGTAAGTTGGGCGGTTCTGGAACCGGAACCGGATCGGAACCGCGGTTCTGGCGGTTCCGGCGGTTCCGGTTCCGCGGTTCCGGGCCTAGCGGTTCCCCGGAACCGTGATGTCGCGGTTCCACCCATTAGAAGCGTGGAACCGGAACCGCCAGAACCGGAACCGGACTGGTTCAGGCGGTTCCATCCGGTTCCAAACGGTTCCGCCAACGGTCCGATATTTAAAAAAAAAAATTTAATTTCGGACCGTTGGCGGAACCGTTTGGAACCGGATGGAACCGCCGGAACCGGTCCGGTTTCGGTTCCGGTTCCCAACAGGCTGATTTTTATTAAAAAAAAAATTTTAAAAAACCTGAAAATCAGAACGGCTCTCTTGCAGAAATAGCCGTTTGGCATTTTTATAATTTAGCCATTTGACCCCTCAAATTTAATTTAATCCCAAACTTTATATAATTACACAATTTCCCATTTCTCAACTATAAATACCCCCTCATTCTTTCATTTTAATTCACCAATTCATCAATCTCTCTCAATCTCTCTCAATCTCTCTCAATCTCTCTCAAGCTCTCTTTCAATCTTTCTAGTGCAAGTGCTTAAATTTTTGTTGCAAATTCGTGAAACATTGTGAAGTTGTTGAATTGAAGTTTTCAAGTGTTCAATTACAACGATTTTCAATTTTCAAGAAGTTGTTCGTCAATCTGGTAAACTCGTTTCAACTCTTACGTGCTAAGGATATTTGTTGTGTGTTGCTATTTTGCTTAATTATAATTATTATGGCATTTTCATTGAAAAACATGTTCGGAAAAGGTAAATCTAAATCCGGTGAAAGTAGTCGCCAAAATCCTACCCTCCCCCGGCTCCCCGACCTAGAAAAGATAAACAAGTTGAAACTAGTAGCCAACCTAGAAATACTAATGAAAATTTCGGAATACTTGATAGTAATCACCCATGTTTTCAATTTAGCGATGTTGATTTTCTACATGATGTAGCAGTAGGTGATAGAATAGACGATGATATTATGAATACGCTTTATCCTAATGCACCTATAATAGAGGGAAATGAGGAAGATGATGATGACGAAACCCAAGCTCTCGTAGATTTAGATGATACACCTACTAGTCCTGCTACTAATGAACCGGAACACCCACCCGTACAAACTCCCACTTTTAGTAGACAACCTCCTAAACGTTCAGAAACTTCATTAGTTTGGCAATTTTTTATTCAACTAAGAGAACAGAATAAGGCTAAGTGTAAATCTTGTGGGAAATTACTTGTGCATAAGTATACTGGAGATCGTAGCGGCACAGGTAGTTTAGTTAAACATATAAAATTACACCCTAGCGATAAGGCTAGATATATCCAATTGAAAGCGCAACAATAGGGGAGGGAAAGTCCTGATACTACAATTAACCAAAGTACTGGTTCTAACATGCTTCAACCAGGAATAAACACAGTCACCGGAGGTATATTGTATTACGATCCAAATAAGGATCGTGAAAAATTAGCTAAAATGATTACTGTTATGTGTTTACCTTATTCTTATCTTCTAATCCTGCTTGGATTCATTATATTAGACGAGTATTTAATCCTACATATAAAGGTTAGCCTCGCGCCACAGTTAAGGCCGACATTTATAAATATAAGCATGAATATGAACAATGCTTGCGCTATTTATTTACTCATATAAGTAATCGTATGTCTATTACAACTGATATTGGTAGAAGTGGAAATGACTGTGATTATCTAACCGTGACCAGTCATTGGATAGACGAAGACTGGACCATGCAAAAACGCATTATAGCATATAGAATAATTAATTCACGGCACACAGGTAAGTTTATTGCTAGCATTGTTTCAGATGTATGTAGATATTTTTGTTTTAGTGATAAAATAATATCAATTTCTATGGATAACGCTAGTAGCAACACTACTACAATAGGTATTTTAACTAGACAACTAAATCCTGCTTTTACAAATATTTTCCATGTTAGATGTATATGCCATATTTATCATTTAATTGTTGGAGATGGTATGAGAATTTTAAACATAGAAATTGAAAAAGATAAATTTGCTCTTAATTGGCTTTTTTATTCAAACCGTAGAAGTAGACTTAGAGAATATTATAAAAAATGTGACGAATATGGCCTTAGAGAAAGAAAGGTTCCTAAACCTTGCCCCACTAGGTGGAACTACATGTATGAAAGCTTAGTAGTGGCGTACGAATATAGAAACCCAATAAACGCTACTTATAATTATAGGGATTGTGAGGATGAAGATAATGACATGCTAACTAATCAAGATTGGAATAACGTTAAGATTCTTTTAGATTTTTTAGAACATTTTAGTGTGGCTACAACTGCATTATCTGGCCAATATTATCCTACAATTTCAAACTATTTAGTATATATTGCCGCACTTGCTAATTTATTTGCTTATTTTAACGAGGGAGGGGAAATTTTTGAAAATGCAATATTTGAAATGAAAAAGAAATTTAAAAAATATTTTTTTCCAATCTCTCCTATTTTTGGTGTGGCTGCTATGTTAAATCCTACTATGAAAGCAGGAGGTCCTAACTTTTGGTATAATAGTATTTATCAATCTTTAGATCTTTCACCAGAAGAAATGGCAACACTATCTGATGCGAAAGCATCAATTACAGTGAATGCTCAAACTGTTTATAATGCTTATAAACAGGCGTTAGAGCATGCTAGGCCTACTATTCCAACCCTTACTTCGTCCACATCACAAGCGTCTAAAAGAGTTGCTGGCTTAACAGCTCTTAAATCGTGGACGGAGTTCAGGGGTACTCAAGGTGAGAATTTAGATGATATTTCCCATCTAAACGAACTTCAAGTTTATTTGTCGCAGGGGCTAGAGAATGATAATCCAGACGGATCTTTCGACCTTTTGGATTGGTGGAAGACAAGGGAAAAGCATTTTCCCGTTCTTGCAAGGATGGCTCAGGATGTTCTATCCATTCAAGCGTCAACTGTTGCATCGGAGAGCGTATTTAGTCAAGCCAGACTACAAATAGGAGATCATAGAGCGTCGATGCGGGATAGCTTGGAAAAATCAGTGTTCTTCCGAGATTGGATCCGCTCTGAAAGAAGGAACTTTGGGCTAGCTGAATCTCAACCCGAAATAGATGAGTGCTATGAAGAAATGCTAGCAGAACTTGCTCAGGAAGCAACTTCACCGAGAAGTGGTGATGAACAAGCTTCATTTCCACCACCGCCAACACAACCACCTCCAAACCTTGAAGGTTTTATGAGATTTGTTAGAAATAATATATAAATTATGATGTAACTTGTACATTGGCATGTCTTCTTTTAGTTTTTTTCCTTTTAATGGTGGTATTAGTACCATGTTGTGCTCATTCCATTGGGGGAAGGAAGACTAAGAAAGATATGCCATTTTGATCAATAAATACGCTTTTTATCATATCCTTGAATATATTTGTCTCAATATTTATTTGTCTTTACTTATATATCAATCCTTGAATATTTATATAACATATAATATATAACATACAACACATAATACTAACGACAACATTCTTTTATCAATATGTACTACTTATATAAAATTTATACTAATTACTAACTACTACACAATATACAAAATATACACTACTTATACACAATATATACTAATTTCCAAACACAATATATACTATACTAAGAACATAGTACACCATATAAAAATATATTGTACAATATACTAATCACTACTATACAAGATATTGATTTTAAAAAAAAAAAAAAAAATTTAAGTCGGAACCGCCTGGAACCGCCAGACCCGCGGTTCCGGAACCGCCAGAACCGGAATCGGGCGGTTCCGAAACCGTATGGTAGCGGTTCCGGCTCCGGAACCGCCAGAACCGGAACAGCCAGAATCGCGGAACCGGAACCGCCAGAACCGGAACCGCCAGACCCAAATAGACCCAGGACCGGAACCGGATACAGCCTTACTATAGAGTTCGTTCGGCTACATGATTCAGTTCTTGGAATTGCTGCAAATCTCTTTCCAATCGTGCTATTGCTGCACAACAATGTTCCCTCTCAACCTTGAAGTCCCTGGTTTGCTTGGTATTTTGTTTTCAACCATGATGACCTTCCTTATCAACCCAGCAACTTCATTGTCGTGCCTTTCCTTTAATTGTTCAATCATACGGCCTCGCTCCTCCGCATTTTTGGCTAATTGTTTTCGAGCCCTGGACAGCTCACCCTCTACTTTATTCAAGTCAAAATCGAATTCTCCTACTTTTCGCCTCAAACTATCTATGACCTTTTCATCCTTCGCATTCCTGGCGAGATTCTCCGCATCTGCTTTCATTTTCTGAATTTGGGCTCAAAGAGCTTCATTTTCTTTGGCAAGTCTTTTATTTTCCCCTTGTCTGCAACAGCTTGCAAACCATTTTTGAATTGAAGGTTTTTGATTTGCTTTTCCAATTCCCTACCGTGGCCTTGTATTCGTTTTCCTTGGCTAACCAATTCCATTGTTCTTGTGACGCCTCAACAAATTCCTGTAGATGTGGCCTCTTAGCCTAACATTCAAACTCTATTTCTTTCTTATATCATGCAAGATACCCTGGTGCAACCTCTCCCTTAGATAAGTCGCATACTTGAGTGTCCGCCATCAAGTATTGACATTGCTCCAAATTTGAGAGATTGCTGCCTCGGGAAACTGATCATAGGGACTAATCTCGACCACATGGCGACTAATTTTTTCATCCTTGGGAATTATGTGGCACCTCCCTAATTGTCTTAGCACTCTTTGTGTAGAATAAGGTTTGATACTCCGGAGACCCATCAGAAGGAAATGAGGCCCCGTAGGAGGCATATATATGATTTCATCAATGGGAAGCCACCCGAACGTCCACTCTATTTGGATAGCACTTATGGCACGAAGATGTGATACCCATTCCGTAGCCCCCTTTGGTAATTTAAGCCCATCAACCGTGTTATAAAATTCCTCTATGCAGCTTTTTGTTGACGACCCATAACTCATGAATTGAGGTCGATGGCACAAGTGTTCAATCATCCGTATTTGTAACAACAAGTTGCATCCTTCGAAAAAATCTCCTCCGGCTTTACAAACGATGAGCGCACGAAAGATATTGGATATTATCATGGGTGCGAGGGCACTCTTGGCTTGAGAGATTAAAGTGCTAACAACCCCTGCTATCTGTATGTCAATAATTCCGTCCTTCCATGGACACACCAAAAGGTCAAAAAAGAATACCATGAATGCGAAACATCGGTGTTTCTTCCATTTGAGCCGATTTCCATTGCTACAAATATTATTTTTTGGGTCATTAAATCCCCCTACGTGCCCATACCTCTGATATATTGTGAACCTTCCTACTGATCTTTAATGAGCCCAAAAATTTCTGTACGGCGATGGCCCTTGGTGCAATAAAATATTGATGCCTCAGAGGAATTGTAGGAACCCCAATATATCCAGTTATTCTTCCAGGGTCGGAGTGAGTTCAAAGTCCGAGAAATGAAATACAATATGAGTCGAATCCCAGAATTTAACCAATGCTTTCATGATGTCCCCTTTAGGATTAATTTTCAACAACCCAGTAAGTCCTCCCAAGTGCATGTTGGCCCTGTTTTGCTCCGATTCACCTAGATCATTCCACCTCATATGTATCTCCAAAGGAATCTTATTCATGACTGAGATTGGCAAATTCTGATTTGTGCTCATTCTGCACATTTATTAAGGTGATTAAGTTAAAAATCATGATTTATTGGACTTATAACAAAATTTAATTTTTCCTCCAAATTTTCATTTCAGAATAAAATTCCGGCCTTGTAAGTGCGGCCTTTCAACACTGCCGGGGAAAGATTTTAAGGTTGTGCCTACTACCGGCCAAAAAATTAAAAAATAATCACAGGCGGCTGTCCTTGCAAAAATAGCCTTTCAGCGCCCTTTTAGGGACACTCGACCAATTTTGACAAAAATTGCTTTATATATTAGTCACAAACAAAACCTGATTCTTTTTTTGGCTATTTTCGTAAAACAAAAGTTGGGTCCGATGGGGGTTCGCTACGTATCTCACACCCTATGAGAATAAAACTGGCATAGTTCGGGCAAATAATACTATTTTTGAAAACAAGACTCTTTTTCCTTTTTTTTTCATTTCGTGGGCAAATAAATAAGCTATTTTTTTAAAACAAGACTGTTTTTCTCTTTTCTTTTTCATTTCTTAGGCAAATAAATAAGCTATTTTTTGAAAACAAGACTCTTTTTCTTCTTTCATTGGCAAATAAAATAAACCATTTTTGAAAACAAGACTCTTTTTTTCTTTTTCATAGGCAAAAAAAGCTCTTTTCCATTTTTTTTTTTACTTTTCTCAAAAATTCGGCAGAGTTCGACACTATTTGGACATTGGTTTTTTTCAAAATAGACGATTAACTCTCTTTACCCTCATACTATTATTTCTATTTTCTCAACTTTTCCCCAATATTCATAAGTCAGTCGCCACGCAAAATCCGGAATAAATGCACAAGTAGCACGCAAAAATGCATCAGGATGGTCCATTATTTTCGGTGCACCTGTCCTAGACAGACCCAATCCCTGTATTGAGTCCCTTAAGTCAAATGCATGACGTAGATATGCGCTCCTACTAGGGCTCCGGCATGAGGTTAAGTTATTTTAAGTTCAACACCTTGGTATAAGGTCTAGACTGTGTACCCGAGCAAACAACTCGAATCGAGGAGGGGGATACGTACCGGGAACCAAAAGGTCATCCAGCTTTGTAACTTGTCCAGCCTCCTTCTTATTTGAAGGTATGACGCTAACAGAATAGGGAGTCTCGACCAGCGAGCACATCCCCGAAGATGAGAAGAGAAGGGTTTCGCGGCAGTTTATATACAGTCCAAATAATATTAAAGCGGTAAAATAACATTTAACACATTGGGCAAAATTATGCAATAAAATCAGATAAAAGCCAGATACAACAATTATTTAAAGCTCGAATTCTTGAACCATGAACCAGAGATACTGGATTCGTTCCCCAGCAGAGTCGCCAGAGCTGTCACACCTCCATTTTTAACATCTACACCCTGCGAAGGGCATAGGTAAGGGAATTTTCCAAGTAAAGGACAATCGAAACAGGATTCATTTATTTAAAAAGATTTCAGAGTCGCCACTTGGGATAATTAATGGTGTCCTAAGTCACCGCTTTAAATGCTGAGTCGATGAAAGTTGACTCTGTATACAGTATGCGAGCCAGAAATCCGGGTATGGAATTCTCTTAACCTGGGAGAAGGTGTTAGGCACTCCCTAGTTCTGTGATTCTAGCACTGTGTCTCGACTTTTGTATTTAGCTTGATTACCTGATTTTAATCTATTTGTACCTATGCGCCAATTGTAACTTCAACTGCTTTTATTTAATTTTAAGAAGATTGCAACATTGTTAAAATGCATCTTGAACCACGTCACATAAATGCACCCGTAATTCGTAACACATTTCACCTAACGCTGAGATTTGGATTTGGGTAACATAAATACGCACCCGATTTTACGAAGGTACATTATTTACTAGCGTGCCTAAAATTAATACGCGTTTGCAAGTTTACGAAGCCATGGAATTTCAACTAAATGACATGCCTCGAATTTTAAGGATTAATACAAGATTAATTAAATGGGGGGCATTGCAATTGTTCAATTTTATTTGGCATTGGCATGCCTCGCACTGTTAAAAGAAAAGCATTCAACTAAATGAACTACGGATATTCACTTAGAAGTGTAAAACAACTGCCAAACAGCTGGAAACCGAATATATAGAGAAGTGTGATTTAATCAAAATTATGTTGCCAAGAGAGGAATTTTAAAAATACTGAATATAGCCTACGTTGCATTTCTATACTTCGAAATTCAAGATCTTTAACACCAAATGATATGTCTAAATCCTGATTACCCCCTTAGTGACCTTTGTCTCTCATTTTCATAACTAACAACTCAGAAAGCCTAAGTTCCAACTTAACATAAGCAAACTCCAATTATACTAGCACCAATTCTTTTAGGATTTGACATT
Source organism: Nicotiana benthamiana (assembly GCA_034376525.1). Classification (NCBI taxonomy): domain Eukaryota; kingdom Viridiplantae; phylum Streptophyta; class Magnoliopsida; order Solanales; family Solanaceae; genus Nicotiana; species Nicotiana benthamiana. Next base: position 46,958,012 of record CM067326.1, read on the forward strand.
CAGGATAATGTGACATTAATGAAAATAAATATTTTTCCATGCAAAGTTGCTGCCCACCTGCTAAACCTATTAAAGAATCCTCTCTTCATGTAAAAGAAGAGGACAAACAAGGCATCAATTCTTATATCTATTTTGCATTATTTAAATCTTTCCTACTTATTCTCGGAAGGTCGAGGTAATACAAACTTTGCAATTCCATATGAAACGATCAGTCCTAACTAAATCAACAAACTAAACAATCATTTTTACACTAACACTATATCCAACATTTCAATCACAAGCAATCCCAACAATTGGATTAATAATTAAGGTCACTTGAAATTCTGATAACCCTTTTAATTCCAATGTATTTATGCAATAATTACTAAATGAGACATGTTGTTTCTGAACGTTTATTTCCAAATCCAAAGGCAAATAATTCCACTTTTATTCTAATCTAATACATTCAAAGCACATTCAACCTTCATTTTAATGAACTACCAAGCTAATATTACTACATGAATTCATATTCAATACAAACAGATAGAGATATACGCATGTCAACTAAATTAAACAACATTTAACGTGCAAAAAAAAATACTAAATAAAATATTGTGTTATTGCAAACCTATACTCGAATGAACCAGCCTTCACATTCAGCCATTCTCATATATTTGGAGGATGAAAGGAATACCTGGAAGTAAAAAAAAAGATATGAGGATTCTGTGACAGAACAAACAGCCCACAAGCAACAGTAAAATATAAACCCAAATTCAGCAAATAGGACCAGAAATTCAGCTCAAAATCCAACAGAGTTGTAATACTCAAGTGGCTTCAACCAAAAGCTTTCAGAAAAACCAGAATTCAAACCATTTTCAACCCCAAAAAAGCATCAATGGATTTTCAGCAACTCAATACTTCAGAAATCAAAGAAAATACTTAATGGAACAGTGATTTTTGGAAACCTTTATGGTTTTTGATTTTATGCCTTCAAATCTCTATAGAACATTGAAGTTACGCAACCTTATTGTTGCCTTGAACTTATTAAAGTTGTTATTTTCTCTGCATGGCTTGAGAATATTTGGATAATAAAGAAAAGGTTTGGAAATTTCCTATAAAAGAAATAATTGTTTACTTATTTCCTTCTATTAGATTAAAACCATCATTATAGAAATCTAGGATTTAATGTATTATTAGCATCATTATTGGACCACTAGTAAGTTTTGAGTCGACCATCTCGTCTCTAGTTCTTCGAGATTAGACGGGATACTCATTGAGTACACGTTGTTAGCATACGCATACTACACTTGTGTGCATTTTTGTTGCACGGGTAGATGTAACTCTAGCGGCCTACTGGGCGTAGCAACATGGATGATTCTGGGAATAGGTGAGTTGAATTATTCGAGGCGGCCCGCAGCTAGTATAGTCCTTTCCAGTATATTGTATTTACTTCCTGTCCACTGTATTCCGGACGGATGTTGTATTTTATTTCTTTATCAGTAGATGCTCATGCACTTGTGACACAGGCTACTGGGATGGTTTTGAAATATTTTGTACAAATTGCTTATTATTTAATTTTAGTTGAAGCAGTTATCTTTTTATTTATGAAAAATTGAAGGAAAATCTTAGTTTTCAAGATTGTTAAAAATGAGAACTTCATCAAGTAATTTGGTTGGCTTTCCTAGCAACAGTATCTGGCGCCATCGCGACCCTTAGTGGATTTTGGGTGGTGACAATATGGAATCAGAGCACTAGGTTCCTAGGGTCTCATGAGTCATGAGCAAGTCTAGTAGAGTCTCGCGGATCGGTACAGAGATGTCTGTACTTATCCTCGGGAGGCCTGTAGGACTGTTAGGAGTACCTCCCTTCTTGATTCCTTATCAAGCGACTTGACTTCCCGTGAGGCTTATGCCTTTGTTTCCTTCCTACTCAATCTAATGCTACATGAAGCGCTTGTTACAAATCGAGAATGGAAGAATTGTAATGGCACTACGAATGTGGTGCGAGTATTTCTCCCAGCGGGATTATTTGAGCTATTACCGTCACCTTGTGGAAGAATATTCTATTGTTTTGACTCAGTAGCGGTACTTCTGAGAGCTCTAAGGTTAGGCACTAGTTTCCATGATTCTTATGAAAGATTATTCCGCAGTATTGATATGATGGTAGGATGTTTGCCTACGTTTCGAGGTAGTGAATGATTTGAAGGGAGGTTTACTCAATGCCTGATGTAGATATTTGTATTTTATTCCCGGAAAGGGAAAGGCAATCGGGCTAAGAATATTCAGATGCGGGTTAAGGAGGTAACAAGATTTGGTATTTGCGAGCGTGGTGGAATTTTCATCTGCTATGTAGTGTCATCGTCCTCGGTTGTATGTGTTAAGTTTGCCGGTGTTATGGTTTCTGCAATTCGCCTTGGGATAAGGTAATGAAAAATAATATTGGAAAGACAACAATAAATGTCGCGGGGGTGCGGTGGTTCATATCGAATCAGTGTTTCTAATGTTGACGGCTTGAGAAAGGCGATCTTCATAAAAGTTTAAAGGTTAGTAACGATTCATGGGTTCAAGTGCTACAAAGAGGGATTTATTTAAGGCAACAGCTGAGCAACAAATGATAAGAAAAGACATGTGGGTAGCATCGGCCGGTGTTCAAAAATTCTAAAAGGCCAGGTATATGAAGCGGAGGTCGAGTAGTTGATTAAGGAAGTAGGTTTGCCCAAAGTGGGAGAGTGGCAAAGTTGCATATGAGCTTCGTAGTAGGATGATCACGTACCTTAAGGGGAGTTAGGAGGGATTGGAGAATATTAGTGATTGGTGATTGGGGTCTATGGTTTATTTTGAAGAATGGGCTATTATGCGGCAAGAGCTTGGTATAACGGAAAGGAGATGATTGAAATGAAGAAGGATACAACGTAACTTTGAATAGGAAGGATGTTGTCACACATTTAATTGATATCCACGAGGGGTGAAAGGACTTATGCAGCTAGAGGGATTAGTTCGGACTCAGGATGGTTATTGATGTCATGGTAACTGTACCTTGTCCAGTAGCATTGGAAGATGTCAGAAAGTGATTTCTATAGGTGGGTTATTCCTTGTGATCAGGCTAGTCGTTGCATACTTGGTGAGGCTTCTGCGAAGAATTCTAATGGTTATACAGCGAAGGGATCGGTCATGCGAATGTTGTTAATGATTCACAGTATAAAAAGGGGGTTTCCACAGTAAGATATCGAGAATTTTGGTGGTTGATTGCACAAGGTTATGTCAATATGAGATTAAAAATCCTGGTAAATTCTAGAGTTATGTAATAGTGGATTCGGGCTAAGTGGGAGACTCCACCGCCTATGATGGGGTTACATGGTTAATTACTCGCGGGATTTCTGATTATTAGCATATTGATGGGTTATCTTAGCTACGGGAAAAGAACATAGGTGGTAAATTAAGCAAAGGAACTACTAAAAGTGGGATATCATGGGCCAATGTTAAGATTTGGGGAAGGATTCAGGATTGTGCTTTGTAAAGATTCGGATTCCAAGGGAATGATTCTGTCGGGTGCTTTACCAATGGCGTATTCATGTGCTAGAAGATTTATGGAATTGATTATATTCGGGGCCAAGTCAAAGCGGGTGGCTCTTAACAACGGTCCTAGTGAAGTCAAAAGATAAAGTGTGATGCCTAATGATTTCGAGCCTATGGGTATGGTTAAGAATCAAGCTTGCCTGTGAGAAGAAGCACAAAATGTTCTATGACGTTTTGACTTGTGATGTAGCAATTAGGAGGTACAAAATGGTTCGTGGGATTTGAGACAACATGGTCTCGTGATTCAGAGTCACTCGGGAAGAATGCGGATGGAGTGTGTTAAGTTTTGAATGGGGTTATCAATGTTTCTATGGCAATCAAGGACAAATTGGAAGAAGAGGGATTGGTTAGCCATAGTCAAAATGGCATGTTGCTGGTAATGATCAGTTCTTTCACGTGAACAAGTTATGCAAGTAAACTGTGACAGTGCGTGTGAGGTTTGTCGGCCGCCGTAGTTAGTTAGTGTTATTCAGAAAGAATTCTACCGTTGTGGCCTATTATGTAGAGGTGGATCCCAGAAGGACTATGGTGGTTTAGACAATTACTTAGAGATTTGAATATTCTACGGCGGTGAGAATATACATGTGCATTGCTATGGTTCTCCTGAAGCGAGTTAAGTGAAAAACTGTTGCATGATGAAATGTTAGCCTAATAGTGGTTTCGAAGCTATGATGAAAAGCATGTTATATTGTATGTTGGCATGTTAGGTGCAGTGAGTGGTATGGAACTTGAAGGTGAGAATCAAGATTGCGGTCCGGTGTTGAGAAGGATGTCACGAGTTCGGATGAGCATGAAAGGAGTTTCGATGTTTAAAGTGAGTTGGTATTTTCGTCAGTATCACATGAGACTGGTGTTTTGCGGAGAAGGCTTTGTATCCTGGTTAAGGATTCTTGATCGCTTCCAGCGTTTGTGCGGACCCGTTATTTATTTCGGAAGGTTATGAGAGTGTGTCCCACAGAAAGATTGTATAAGTGTGACACGTAGTCACTTGATTGATTAAAGACTTCAACCAAGTATAAAGGTTGTGTTAATATCACCGATTTAAGAATAGTTTCCTGGAGGGCACTCAGTCTATTAGGTGGTGGATTGCGGATGATTTCTCCGACTATGATGGATGTTATTATGTGTTATGAGCGGAAGAGGAGTTATTATGGACCTTTGGAAGGTAATCACCCTAGTTTAGTGCGATCAGAATTGGCTTAAGGTTGGTGGATGGATTTTAATATGAACAGGGGCTTTATATCAGTCCAGACGTGTTCATTTCAGTAATGCACTCCTTATGGAGAAGTAGTTAGGGTTTGATTTTGTCATCAACTATTTCATGTAAAGCCGTATTGCGCCGTGCAAGTTGTGAGGTAGCTTGGTGAATTGTTTATGTGTTGAGGTTCCGCATAGAGATGATATTATATGAGTAAAATGGCTCTTGAGATTCAGGTCGTTATCACACCTCAGTTGTGCCTTAGTTTTGTAGCCTATAGCGCTATATGTTCCCTCAGGGAAGATATTATGCACTTATCGTGTTTATGACCGATATTCGGTACTTTGTTGTAATAAGCAATCTAGCTCAGTGTGCATCTCCTTATATGAGTTCCATATATGGATTGGGTGGCACGCTGCCGTAGATATGTTATTTGGATCAGGTGTCACGCTGCCATAATTATGTCGTGTGGATCGGGTGTCACGCCACCATGGTTATGATTGCTCGAATCGGGTTGCGCGCCCCAACAGTGTGATGTTCAATACAGTTCCCCATATCTGTTTATTGTGTTCTGTTTCCTATTTTCTTTAGGAAGCTCATATTAGCTATGCGCCCGTGTCGCATGTATGATTCGCGAGCAGGGTAATTGAAATTCCTTTTCAGAGTTCATTTTCCTTTTTGTATCGCAATCTAATTGGTAGCCTATTGGCACATTGTGGCATCATATGAGACTTTTGGTCATGTTAGGGTGGCTTATTGCCTGAGCAGTTCGTACTGGGTGAGACGCGTTTGTTAGATTTAGGATATGTGCAATCTGATTACGTGAAATATATTAAGAAGTAAAGATCATTATTTGGTTCAAAATGAGGTAATGTTTATTGTCAGAAGTATAGACTCAATTATTGGTTGACTTGGCAGTTGATTATGAATTTCTGCATATCTCTTCCATTGTGGAGGCATTGTAAGAGTTATAGTAAGACCTGTGTATGTCATGGGGTGCAATGGGAGCATCAGATTCGTGAAATTTTGACTAAGTTGATCAAAAAATGTTATTGTGGTGGTGAGTAAAGTAATGCTAGGTGTGAATTTAGCAAAGTTATGCAGCCATGTTTGGGTACAACGTGTCGTGATTGATATGGTGATCTTATGTTGGAACAGGTCGGGCATAGAATTTCGGATGTTGAAATTGGGCTCTAAGGCTTATTTTCTTGAACAAAAGGGAATATCTTAAGAATTGATCGAGCTGATGTGCTCAACTAAGTTGTGGTAGCTAGGGAAGGTGCATGAGAAGTTAAACAGTGATTTCAGACTACTTCAGTGTAGTTCTCAGCACGTTCGAGGACGAACGTATGTTTAAGTGGGAGAGAATGTAACGACCCGACCGGTCGTTTTGAGCTCTAGCATGTCGTTCAACAGTCTGAGGCCATGAACAACTTCATTTCAGGTATTATGACTTGTACGTGTGGTCAGAATTAAGTTTCGAGAAGTTCAGAGCTGATTTAGAAAGAGAATTCTCATTTCGGAAGCTTAAAGTTGAAAGAATTAACTAGGATTGGAATTTTGAGTAAACGACCTCAGAATCAGGATCTGAACGTACCAACATGTTCATATGATGATTTCGGACTTGGGCGTATGCCTGAATCGGGTTTTGGACGACCCGGGAGCATTTTGGCGCCTATTGTGGAAAGTTGCATTTTGAAAGAAATTTCATAAGTTTGGGTTGAACTGCATTTCAGTGATGTCAATATATGTTTGGGATTTAGAGTCTGGGAGCAGCTCCGTATTGTGATTCTGGAGTTGGAGCGTGATCGGAAGTGAATTCGGAGCTCCGAGGTCATTTGGATCCATTTGGCTAAAGATAGAAATTTGAAGGTTTTTGAGAAGTTTGACTGGAAGTGGACTTTTTGATATCGGGGTCGGAATCCGATTCCAAAAGTTGGAGTAGGTCCGTAATGTTGAATATGACTTGTGTGAAAATTTTGAGGTCAATCGGACGTGATTTGATAGGTTTAAGCATCGAAAGTAGAAGTTGGAAGTTCTAAAGTTCATAAAGCTTGGGTTGGGGGTTGATTCATGAATTTAGAGTTGTTTGATGGGATTTGAGGCCTCGAGCGAGTCCGTGTTATGTTTTTGGACTTGTACGGATGTTTGGTTTGAAGCCTCGGGGGCTCGGGTGAGATTCGGGATAGATTCGGAGTGATTTGCTAAGGAATATAGGTGTTGGTACTGGTATGACCGCAATTGCGATGCATGCAAGCTCGCATTTGCGAGCATTGGCTCTAGGAGGAAAGTTCGGAATTGCAATGTATTGGTCGTAAATGCGACATCGCATTTGTGAGGTCTTGTTCGCATTTACGAACCTAGGCGGCTGAGGGGTCGTTCGCATTTGCGACACTTTGGGTCGCTTTTGCGAGGCTGAAGGGTTCACAATTGCAAAACTCTTATCGCATTTGCAAAGTAGCCAGTTAAGTCGGGGGTCGCATTTGCGAAGAAATCTTTGCTTTCGTAAAGTCGCATTTGCGGTCCCCCTTTCGCAAATGCGACATTTGAGGGCTCTGTCCAGTTATTAAATTCGAGACAAAGCCCATTTCCCTCATTTCCCACTTGGCCTTAGGCGATTTTTGAGAGCATTTGAGGAGGGATTCCGTCATCGTCAAAGAGGTAAGTAATACCTATGCATCTTATGTTAAATACATCGATTATGGGTAGATTAACATGTAAAAATTAATGAAAATCAAAGGGTTTGGCTGAAAACCAAGAAAATTGATGTTCTCGAAATTTGACCACAATTTTGAGTATGAAATTGAGAGTAAATCATATATTTGAGTTCGTGAGGTTATGGGTAAATATTATCTTCGAAAAATTTTGGATTCCGGTCACGTGGCTCCGAGGGCATTTTTGTCAACTTTTAGATCGAGGTTGGGAATTATTATAAAATGCATTGTAATTAGTACCTTAGCATATATTAAAGGGTTATATAATTATTGGCTAGTTTTGGAGCATTTTTGCATCAATTTGAGTCTACGAAAGGGCGTGGAACGCCGGTTATGGAACTTCGAAGTGAGGTGAGTCTCATTTCTAACCTTGTAAGAGGGGATTGTCCCCATAGGTAAAATAATTGGTTATATGCTCCTAATTATGGGGGCTACGTACTCATGAGGTGATGAGACTTCGTGGGTAGATACTATTATGCTATTATCCGGGTAGTTAGGACCCTAAAGCATGTTATACTTGGATTACTTGTGAACCTGTTGATAGCTTGACTTGCTTAAATAACGAATTTCTAAAAGGATTTAAACTTCACTTTCTTAAATTATTAAATAAGAATTGGTTTTTCTTCGAAATTTTTTTCTATAATGACTTCTTGATTAATTGCCTGCGTGTATTTATTTCCTGTTGGAAAGAGTTGAACGCCTCGGCAGATTAAATAGATGCATCTATGGTTCGAGCAATTCGACCCTCTGCAATGCACAGTTTATTTTCTGTTGGAGCTCGCCGTCGACCTGGGTGATTGTTTGCACATGCCGGTATTGTTGCCTTGGACTTATTAAAGTTGTTATTTTCTCTTCATGGCTTGAGAATATTTGGATAATAAAGAAAAGTAAATTTTGGAAATTTCCTATAAAAGAAATAATTGTTTACTTGTTTCCTTCTATTGGATTAAAACCATCTTCATAGAAATCTACGATTTAATGTATATGGACATCATTATTGGACCATTAATAAGTGTCGAAGTCGACCATCTAGTCTCTACTTCTTCGAAATTAGACGGGATACTCATTGAGTACACATTGTTATTGTACTCATACTACACTTCTGTGCATTTTTGTTGCACGTGTATATGTAACTCTAGCGGCCTACTGGGTGTAGCAGCATGGATGATTTTGGGACTAAGTGACTTGTATTATCCGAGACGACCCGCAGCTAGTATAGTCCCTTCCAGTATATTGTATTTACTTCCTGTCCACTGTATTCCGGACGGATATTGAATTTAATTTCTTTATCAGTAGATGCTCATGCACTTGTGACACTGGGTTCTGGGATGTTTTTGAAATATTTTGTACTAATTGCTTATTGTTTAATTTAAATTGAAGCAGTTATCTTTTTATTTATGAAAAAATAAAGAAAAATCTTAGTTTTCAAGATTGTTAAAAATGGAACTTCATCAAGTAATTTGGTTGGCTTGCCTGACAGCAGTGTTCGGCGTCATCGCGACCTTTAGTGGATTTTAGATCGTGACAACAATGGTGGCACGGGCTAGTGGTGGGATTAAGATGGGGAGGGGATAGTGTTGAGAGAGAGTTTGGGGAATTTTGGGAAGAAAATAAGAGAATGGGAGGGGGAACCCGTTTTTGACTCTAGATTTACAAAACGCGATCGATATTGGTCGTATTTTGGTGGCTAAGTAAGTTTTGATTGTTTGACCAAAGTAGAGACCAACATTAGTTGCTATTTTTTTACCGTTTGACCAAAATATTCAAATTTAAGATTTTAATTCAAATTAAGATTATTATTTTTATGTGTATGTGTGTGTGTGTGTGTGTGTATATATATATATTGTTACACTTTATACACTTGTAAATTGATTCATCGACTTTTAATTTAGTGATGAATTGATGTAATTCATTAAATCTGTTATAATACAAATAATGAATACAATATCATGTATTATAACATGCTATATAAGTAGTTAAGTAGCACGAAGTGTATGTGTTATATATATATATAACATGCTATATATATATATATATATATATATATATATATATATATATATATATATATATATATATATATATATATATATATATATATATATATATATATATATATATATATATATATATATATATATATATATATATATATATATATATATATATATATATATATATATATATATATATATATATATATATATATAAAACATATTAATTAATTAACTATGTTACAATAAGTCGATGAATCAATTATAACCATTAATTGATATAAGTCGAAACATTTTGTTTTTAATATATGTACATGCATCTGATTAGGTTATAAGTCGATGAATCTATTTACAAGTGTATCAATATCTAAAAGAACCTAGCCTTGTGTTCCGAGCGCTTCATGTTCTTATATAATATATGGACATACACACATACTTCGTTGTACTACTTTTACTACATATATAGCATGTTAGAGTATATTTTAGTATATTCATCCCTTGTATTACAAAAGTAGTAATGAATTACATTGATTTTATTTAGATAGTAAATACAAAAGTGATTTTTGATTTTGACCAATGTTGACCTGAAAAGAGACCAACTTTGATCGCTAAGTATCCAAAAATTAAAATTTGCTACCAAAATTGGTCGCTAATTATCCAGAAATTCAAATTTGCGACCAAAGTTGGTCGCTAATTTTAAATCGAATTTAATTATATTTTATATAATATTTAAAATAATAATATAATTGTTAAACGTTTGAACCGGGTCCCCAATTAGCGACCAAAGTTGGTCTTTATCTGCTTCCCCTTTCGTAAGCGACCAACTTTTGTTGCTAACTTTGAATTATATTTATTTATATTTTATTATTTTTTAAATAATAATATAATTATTAAAACTTTATAACTGGGTCTCATATTAATGATCAAAGTTTGTCTCTGTCTGCTTCCCCTTTCATTAGCGACCAACTTTGGTCGCTAATTTTGAATTGTACTTTTTTTGTTTTATAATTTTTTTGAAATAATAATATAATTATTAAAATTTTATAAGTGGATCCCCTTTTAGCGACCAAAGTTGGTCGCTAATTTCTGTATTTCTTTGACCCAGCAAGTATGACAAGTCCGGTCAACACTTTGACTAAAATATCGACCAAAAAGCGACCAAGCTTGGTCGCTAATGTATTTAGAATAATTTTTTACAATTTAGCAACCAATGTTGGTCGCTATTCTTGACAGACCAACATTGGTCGCAAAATTTTAGTTGTTTTTTTCGAAATTCTAGTAGTGAATGGGATTCGTGCGCAGGCAGTCAATAATGGTCGAGGTCGAGCATTAAGGACAGAACACTAAAGATTAATTTTTGAAATAGAATATTAAAGAGAATATTTTATTGAATATTTTCGACACCTATATTATCATGGTTGATTGAGACAAATAGAAAAAGAGATAAGGGGATAATACATGTAATATTCATTTGATAAGAATACTTCTTGAGAAGAAGAGTCTCTCTCTAGCAAAAATACAAACTTTACCTTTTCACTTAGATTCCATCATCCTTTATTTCATTCTTTTCTATCAAATTCGAGAATTATTCCAATAGTCTAGGATTCTTCTGTCATTCATTATTGTTAAAAAGAAGGATCATCCACCTCATTTAATATTGGAAGAAACATTCTCCTTATTTACATAAATATCATTTATTGCTATTTATTGCTTGATGATCCTCTATTATTGCTCAAATCCTTTAGAATATTAAATACGCATTGTTTTGAGTTTACCACCAGCATTATCTCACGTTATTTATGCTAACTAATATTAAATCGAAAGATATTATTATTAACTAGGTTTAACTCTTTTTTACATAAAAATTAATAATTTAATCAAAAATTTATATCAAACAATTAATGTGTGATCTAACGAAAAGTAGGAAAAGTTAAAAATAAAACTTGGGATTAAATTTTAGTCATGTAGTAAGTTTACATTTTGTCCAATATTTTATTTATAGTCTTTTAGTTGTGTGAAAAATTTATATATCGATAAAAATAGAGAAAACTTCTACAACTAGAGAGTATTTGTTCTTGTCTTTTTCTCCTCTTCTTAATTTTACATTTGATATAATGTTGGTTGAAACGAGTTTAAATACAGCAAGATAACTATTATTCATAGTTTCATACTCAAACTTACATAAGGCGTTTATGGTTCGGTTTGAATCGATTTTTTAAAAAAAAATTAAGTAAATTAGTTTTTAAATATTAAAATTAAATTAAATTAATTAAGTCAGCTATTTATTGATTCGATATTTATTAGTTTTTGTCGGTTTTTAAATTTTTTTGTTTATTTATAAATTTTTTAAAATATGAAACATACATTATCAAATATATATTTTAATAATTATATATTCAATATAACACTATTATTAATTGCTTTCTAAAAAATATATTATTTACTAAGATGTATTGATTCAATTTTCGGTTTGACTCGTTTTTTGGGATTTTGATGAACACCCCTGCGTGAACGGATTGATAAGGGATTATGTTGTACAGTGTACAATCCAATAATGCGTTGTCCCAAATAGTCAATTTCCATTTCCCCTACAGATCTGTGTGTTGTCTCTGCGGAAAGGAAAGCAAAGCCTTTAATCCCATTGCCATTTGCATAGCAAAATCAAAAGCCAACAATGATCCATACCCATTCTTCTACTTTTCTCCTAATCTTTATCCTCCTCTCTCCAGTTTCAATTGCCACTTCATCATCCTCTATACCCTTCAATATCTCTCACTTCATTTATCCCAGAATCAACTACTTCGAACATCCCCAATCTTCACCTCACCCTTTTCTCCAGGTTTGTTCAATTACCCAACTGGGTTTTTCTTAATTACTGTCATTAAATAACTATCATGATTCTCTAATTGGTTTAACGGTTCTCTTTGGCATATATGTTTTCAGGATGTATTAAAAGGGATTGCTGAGAAAGAGAAATGGGATTTGGAGGACTTGAGAGTTTCTAAATTAGATGTGAAGAAATTAAAGTTTGGAACTTTAAGGAAGTATGAGTTTCGGGTTCGAATTGGGAAGATGGAATTTGTGTTCTTAATGTCAGATGAAGTGTCTCAGTGGAAAGATTTTAACTTTCTTAACAAGAATGAATCTGACTTTGAGTCGTTGGTCAAAGAGATTGGTTCTAAGGCTATTCTTGATGTGTTGAAAATCCAAGGGCCTTTTGAATTGTATGCTACTGGAGATGATGATTACCTCTCTTTGAACTTACCCGTATGTCTATCTTTATTTATCGTTTGACTTTTCTTTTGTTAAAATTTATATGAATGGTTGAAATTTTTTAAATTTATGCACACACTAAGGCTGCACCTATTCTCACAAAGGAGTAGTTGATAGCATCCTCTCTACTTTTACAGGGTAGGGGTAAGGTAGGCCCCAGATTAAATTGGGTTTTTTGTTATTGTTGTTGTTGTTGTTGAGTAGTGGATAGCACCCTGTTTAGCTCGAGTTCTATATATATAGTTTAAATTTTTTAACTTGTACCTACTGTTATAAAGGAGTAGCGAGTGTAGTGGTAATCTGCACTTGCTGACTTGAAATTGTAGATCCACCTCAGATTGATTGCAAATTTAGATTGTGTTGTAATTGAAGTGGAAGTATCTTAAAGATGTATTTGGGTTTTGATTCTAATGTTGGAGTGCCGAATGAAGTAGTTTCCATAGTCCTTGTGTATCAATTTATCACAGGGCGAAACTTTTGAAGCCTCTTACGTTCAGCATATTTATAAGTGCTAACCTCCTTGAAGTTTCAGTTGACTTATCAGATCGAACAGAAGCTGCGATTATATCAGCAAAGTTGTTATAGACTTATCTAGGTTTCATCCAAAAGAGAACCACTACATGTATACATGCACTTTCTTTAGATGCAAAATGTTTTAGAACTTCTAATCTGTCTCAGAGGAAGAGAACATCAAATTTATGAATGGACGTGATATATATCTTGTTTAATGATTCAATCTATTTGACTGATTTGAAGCTCTAATGGTCAGAAAATGTCAAACTAGCCTATGTGCACCATGATTGATTTTCTAGCTGTTAATTTCGATTTACATAATGCGAGGATATGAATATCATATTATATCACGGAGAATTGTGCTCAGACATGTTGTGACATAGCCTGTTTGGATGTTGATATTTGACATATTCCTTTAATCATTTAGATTATTCTCTTGAAGGGGATGAGTATAGATTTGTGCTTTGGTCTATTCTTGCTAGTCTTGCAACTACTGTTGCTACGATGTGATTTGTCATCACTTGATGCCTTCTTTATGTATTCTATTCGAACAGTGATAGTAAGATTTATTATAATCATTACATTTTCATATTGGGCTAATGACATTTTGTTGTTTGCCTTTTAGCAGCTGAACTCTTCCTATACAGGGTTGAAAAGGATCCTTGTTGATGAGGGCATCACTGTAGAAGTTAAAGGTTTGGATAAAATATCAATTTTCAACATTTCTGCATTGCTTAAATTGGTAAATGGAAGCATTTTGACCAAGTCGGGAGGTTGTGAATTTGGATATGTTTGGCAATCATCCTGCATACCGTTACTTCCAATGCATGCTAGTGGATCTGCATCAGTACTTGCGTATAGGACCAGAAACCCTGGTTTAAGAGTTGAAACTGCCTTTCTACCGAGAAGAATCATCAAGTTGCTAGCTGAAAAATGTTATACAAGGCATATTTACAGCAAGCGGAGCTTGTATAGTGATTTTCTGACTCAGAAGATAACATTACTCAGAAAAGTTCTAAGGAGTTTTCTAGGTGGCAGGACGAGTCATATTGCAAGTCTAGATCTTTTAAAAGTGAAAGTTGAAGACTTGACACTTTTTCACTTCCAGATGGAGTTGGAAAGAGGTATTACCAGCAATGACACGTACTGGACTGCTTTGGGGCAGTGGAGAACAAAGCCAGCTGTTGAACGTTCATGGTTTGAAGTAACAGCAAGGTTTGAGGAAGAGGTCTTGAAGCCGCGTTTCATTAAGAAGGTCAGACCTTTTATCGAAGTAGATTCATCGTCATGGAGTAATTTGATGTCAAATATGTCCTTTACCAAAATTTCATCTTTTCTTGTCCCGCCAGAGCCTTTAACATTGGATGTTAGATGGTAGGGGAATTACATCTTTTATTTACTTATTAACCAGTCTCAGCGTGCTGTAGTTTAGATTCTCAATCTTCCTCACTGTGATGATTGAAAATGGTTGCCGGATTTGTACATCATATCACTTGTAAATTGGAAGTGAATGGAAAGGAATGAGTAACTCTATTTTGTAAATCTGAAGGAGTGACAATTAATCGAGATTGAAAAAGTCCTTGTATTACGTAACTTTATGATAATAACTGAACACTTGCTCTTGATATTGCTCTAAATGAAAGGTTGTTTTAAGTATGTGAATTGCTCTAATTGCGTATACTTGCTAAAGGAATCTCTTAGATGGTCTGTCTCGTCTTAGCCTTTTCCCAAGTTCACATCAAATGATGCTTGTTTTCCTAGCCCTTCTAATTTGTTGCCTCTTAACCTATCTTTTGTGGAGACATATTAGAGAGAGATGCAGTCTCTTAGGGTCGGTCAGATGAGTTGTTAGGATTCTGCAATTAACATGTGGGCCAGAAAACAGGATCTGACATCATAGCCTCCTGTTTCCTCAGTTCATCCTGTGGTAACTAGAGGATGAATATGAGATACTGTTCATGTAATATGTGAGACCTTAAATTCTGTTAGTAGAAAACTGCAGATTTTAAAGTATATGGTTCCAGGATGTTAATTTTCCGGGTACCCTTGGTTTGTAAAATGTTTGCTTCGTCTATGGGATTGTCGACTCAATCCAATTTAGGTGCAGTTCATGGATACTTCAACCAGTTAGTTTTTTTTTGCTACTTTATCCAAGATCTGGTATTGAAAGAAGAAAAGAAGAAGAAATGCAGTTTGCCTTTTTCGTAATAACTAGACATTCAACATTAAATTAAGCGAGGAATAGTTTAGCAATGAAGAACTTAGAGTGAAGGTTTAATGTATTACATTATGTTGTCACAGTTTACTTGGATCAAATAACAACTCAAGTCTCAAATTTCATGCCCCTGTTAATACCTTCTGTTGTCGCATTTTACTTCTCCTTCCTCCTCACCCTCTCCCTTCCCAAAAAGAAAAGGGAAAATTATTTTATATTGTGATGTATTGTTCAGTTCCTCTGTTCCAATCAATTGTGTTAACCGTACCTCATATTAAAGTGCCATGCTGTAGCTAAGTCAAACCATATTGCCGGGATTTTTCTCCTAGATATGCTTTGGGTGTGCTAGACACTATGATCATTTGCATCTCTAATCACTTGATCAACTAAAAATACTGAGTGCAGGACTACATGGAGACTAGGAAATAAGTACATTGTTATTATAATTTAGGTCAAACACTAAGGAAGAAGATTTCTTAAATGACACATGTTTCCATTTTCCCCTTTGCCTTCTTATCAGAGGTAGCATCTTCTCGATTCAGTTCTAGCTTCTTATATTTATACCAAGATGCACACAGTAAATAAAACCCAACGTTCAGCACACTGACTCCTGCAAGCAACCAATAGAAGTAGTCGAGCTTGTCTCTGTTCAAGTTGTTATTAGCTAACCAGCCACCACTCACCTTGTTAATTACACTCACCACCAATGAGCTTGTGAAGTACCCAAATGCCAGAGATGACCAAGAAATGGCCATACTCAGTGATTTCATGCCTGATGTGCTCTCTGCATAAAAGAAATCAAGCAACCCTACCAATGTAAATATTTCAGCTGTTGCAAATACTATGAATTGGTATCCGAGCCAGAACACACTCATAGGTAATGGCCTGGCAGAATCAACCATGTTGTGCTCAACGGCAACTGATTTCCTGTGACTTTCTACAACTGCAGCTACTGCCATAGAAACTGCTGTAATTACTAGTCCAACACCTATACGTTGGAGTTGTCGAATCCCAGAAGGGATCCCTGTAAATTTTCTTGCTATTGGAACGAAAATACGATCATAGACTGGGATCAGGAAGAGTTGGAACAATTGTGGAATTACAGATATTGAAGGCCCTGGGATCTCAAAGTTTCGGATTTTTCTGTTCATTGTTAGACTTTGCTGAATAGTGAAGGTCTGGAGTTGAGCCATACAAGTGTTCATGAAGACAGTGCTCAGTATTATTGGGAGCATTCGGACTACAATCTTTGTTTCTTCAACTTGTGAAATAGTGCAGAGGCTCCATTGTCCATGTGCACTTGATGTAGATGCTTCTTGTTTTGTCCTCAGTATGGCTGCCCTGTCCAAAAATCTGTACATATTGTGGGAATTTGGTTAGCTGGAGCAATATATCGACCAAAACATCAGAAAAAGAGTGATGTTAAGTACTTGAATTGATCAGTCCTTTGAAGAATCTCAATTCCATTTTCAGGTTCTCTACTCTTGATCTGATGTAAATCTTCTTTGTTTTGTGGTAATGGGAGATTTCTGTTTCTAAAAGCTGCAACAATAACCTGCGTGATACGCATAAGAGGGCTTCCTTTAGGAATGTTGTTTCTGTAAAATGTTTTTCCCATGGTTAAGAGCAAGATTGCCAAACCAACTGCTATACAGCAGACACCAAAAGACCAATCCCATCCTTGGCTATCACTTATCCAGACTAAAAACGTAACGCCAAGCATGGCTCCGAAGGTGATAAAGAACAGTAGCCAATTGAAGTAACTTGATAACTTAGCAGCCTCTTTCGGATCCTTTTCATCAAATTGATCAGCACCCAAAGATGGCAAAGCTGCTTTGATACCACTGTTTCCGAGTGCTATTAGATAAATGCCTCCATACAAGATTGCTAATTGGCCTATATCTGCAGATTCACATTGATTGCTTTGGCCTAAGGGTACGTTCTTGCAAGGAAATGGTCTCAGTTGGCTGAAATGTGCTTGAAATGCTAGAAGTGCATATCCCTAACAAATGAAAGAATGATCAAAGTCAAATCTTGATTCTGCCTAGGTACATTTGAGTAATCTGTTTTTGTTTTCTTGCTTAGTCAAAATGTTAGAAATGAAAGTACCAAGACTTGTATGCTGCCAAACAGAACACAAGTCTTAAATCTGGAGAAGTAAGTATCTGACAGAAAAGCTCCAAATAATGAGAGCAAGAATGCGGTTCCCATGAAGTTTGTGACAGTAGTGGCAGATTTTGTTAAGCTGAAGTTCATATACCCATAGAAGTAAGTCACCAGGCTCACACCAATTGAAATAAAAGCCATGGTGTCAATCCCTGCCACAGCTGCAGGATATGAAACCAAAATATTAGAACTCAGAAGTCCAAAGGATATGAAACCAAAATATTAGAACTCAGAAGTCCAAATGATATTTTTCCGTAAAAGACTAGCTGTGCGCATACGCATGCACGCACAAGACTGGGCAAGAACGTGGACAATATAACATGAGGGTCTAACAATGGGTAAACCAAGAATAAAGATAAGTTTGACGATGCTGATACTTTTAAGAAAATAAATTATGGATCTAACTCAACACAAACAACTTGCTCACCAGGTGAGAATTGACCGAGATCATATAGGAGACAATATCTTACTCTTAACATCTTATCAAGATATCGTGAATGTATTGTCTCCGTCCTAAGTGTATTAACATACAACAACAACAACAACAACCCAGTATAATCCCACTTAGTGGGGTCTGGGGAGGGTAGTATGTACGCAGACCTTACCCCTACCCTTGGATAGAGAGGCTGTTTCCAAATAGACCCCCGGCATCCTTCCCTCCAAGAACTTCTCACCTTGCTCTTGGGGAGACTCGAACTCACAACCTCCTGGTTGGAAGTGGGGATTGCTTACTATCAGAGCAACCCCTCTTGTCCCTAAGTGTATTTACATACTAGTTCTTAAATACAGGTGTGAGTCTGCCTAACCCCTGCCACTATAAGGAGGGATTTACTTATTTTTAGAAGAATACTGTTCATTGTTAAAGGTAATACATGCCTGCAAGATCTGTCACAACTTTTATATACTTCAAAGATGCTTACCATAGACAAAAAGAGCTGCTCTAGTTCCCCCCTTGCTTGGTGGTGCCCTTGGTTCAGTCTGGATATCTCTGCAAACCTGCAACACATGAAACTTTTAGCCAAAGATGCAGTTCAAAAGGAGAAGTAATCTATTCGCATGACACAATTGAAAAGGCAATATACCATTTCGATGCAAGCCAATCGTAAGACTTGCAAGTTCAAATGATATTGTTCTCTTCTCTTATAAAGTGAATGGACGTAAATTATTTTTTCTCACAAAGTAACAAATTATTTCTGTGAGAAGGAAACAGATAATCTATGTACTTATTTGATAAACTCAGCTGAGAGTGTTTTTGTTAACTGTCTCATAAATAAAGTACTACTGATAATGATAACATTACATCTTCTGACTTTATAAATTGACAAGTTGACCTAAACATGTACGGAAAATCACATTAATTATTTGGTTTTGGTTTTGGTTTTGGTTTTATGCCATCACTTAAAGCGACGTTCATATGAAGTAGTACTAGATACTACTCCCCAAAAAAGATACTAATTTTAGGAAATGGATGGGATTATTCTACTCTTATTTACGTCTTAAATATAATCTCTTTTCCTTAAATATTTATTTTATGTATGTGTTATCTTCATCTTAAAAAACAATTATTACTAAGGGTTAAAAAGAAAAAAAGAATAATCAATTTGTCTTGAACTTGACAAACAATTTAAGATAACTATTTTTAATAATCACGACTGTTAATATGAGCAGAGGGAGTAATATTTTAAACAAACTTTAGAGTTTAGAACTTGCCTAAGATAGTCAAGTTCTGAAAGTTAGGTAACCTTAACTTCTATTCATTTATGATCTCAAGATGGAGCTTTTTCTCAATTGTAATATAACTTAATTTTTTTCATACAAATCATTGTAATGTGACTTTTTTCTAAAATAATCGTGATGTCAAGATCGGTTTGCGCGCTTTTCAACTAATTTCACAAGTATCAGCTACGGAAGTATTCATAAAATTTATTAAGGGTAAGAGTAATAATTTTTATGAGATTTTTACATTCCTATGCCACATAGGAAATTTTATTACCCTCAATGTTTAAGGTTTGACTTAATTACACTTAGTATATCAAATTATTAATTTTATACCATAATTAAGGGTATAATTAATTGTACATTTTTTACTCCTTAGTTAAAGGAATATGTATATCCCAATAGCCCCACTCATCTCACGTTTCTCTCTCCTAACCCCTCAGCTCCACCCACATTTATCCATATCCACGTTCTTTTTACCATTTTCCATCTTCTGAAACTAAATTCTCCCTCTAAATTTATAGAAAATTGAAGAAACCCTTCAACAAAATTGGTTCCCCATTTTACTCTAATTGAAGTTCATCAATGAAGAACAACAAAGCTTCGAAATAAAATCCTAAAAAATCAGCAGTAGTTGATATACCCTCAATTGATTTAGGTGTGTTATCACAAAATCACCAAAAAACAAGGCAAATCTCCACATGTAATTGCAAAGACTACTCATAGTTCCCCTCCCCGATAAATCAGAGCCGAGAAGAGAACCAAATAAAAAATGATGTAGATGCTTGAGAAGCTTCTACACAAGGCAAACAAGTCAAATGAAAAGCAAACGAGATTTTGGTCGACGACGACTTTGTAGAAGAGATCCCTAATCTTCGAACAGGAAAGAAAGCAAAGGTGTTTCCTTGTTCGAAAAAGCCAAAAACGAAGAAACATTCAAAAAAATACCCTAAAATTGTTCGGAACCAATCATTGGTGAAGGTAAACATTTATTAGTTTCATTTCTAATTTTTTTAGTTCGTTTAGGTTGGTAAAACGTGTGTTATACGTGTTTTATACAAGTGTATAGTAATTGTCTTAGTTTTGAAGATTATTTGTTGGTGTGATGTTCTGCCTTATAGTTGTAGATATTTTGTAGTTCGTTTGTAGTTATATTGTTAGGTAACTTGTACTATTTGAAGCAGAATTGTCGTTATGTTTTGTTGGTGCTTTTGGTAGAAAATACTTTAAATTGTAGATATTATGTAATCATTTGTAGTTATATTGGAGATTTGTCAATTCTCGCAGAAGACCTTTCTGATATTGCCCAACATCGTAGACGCCATGGAGTGCTCATATGGGATTATGCTACAAAGAAGCAGGAAGATGGGTCAATTAGTGAAAGTGAGGTTACAGGCAGACTAGCAGGGAGGAAGGGTGCACCTGCATTGAATGAGAAAACAAAAGTCTAGAGAAAGAAGAAGTAGTGTCATGTATATGTAATTTAGTTGATGCTAGTTTGTAGGAGAAGAATAGTACACAACTTTCTGAACAATTCATTTATATTTTTATTGTAGCAGACCTTTTGTTTTGTTAATTCTATCTAGTTTAGTAGTTCACTTGAAAATAACTTGGCAGTTTTATCTCCTTTTGTTTAATATTTATAGCACTTGTTCTTCATTATCTTAAACGTAGTTATTATGTTGTTATAATACAAATTATATACCAAAAAACTTCAACTACTATTTGGAAACACTGAATGTTGAGATTGTATATGATTTTATAATTGAATATGTATATAATTTGAGGGAATACCTCCAGTTGTATTTAACTTCCGTATATAACAGCCACTTCAAGTTAAATTAATTTTTTTAACCTGTAGTTATATTGTAGATAATAAATATTAACTGTTATGTACAGAATGTCAAAAATAGAGGTGGATGCTTGACACGATACAGTAAAATATGCTAACAAACAAAGAAACAAATTGAAATTAATTACATTATGATCTTTAAAAACTTTAATGATTACACACAAAATTCGGTTAACTTGAATACAGTAAATTAGTTTTTGAAATATTATTCTAACTACATGGTATTTATATATTTTTGAGCGTATTCTTGCAAGATTTTTTGTTATGCCCTTCATCTCCACAGTTGCCACATGACACCTTGTACTTCTTTAACTTTAGTTCATCATTTGTTTTGTATCTTTTCTTTTGAGGTCTTCCTGGCCGCCTTTTCTCTCCCGTAGGAAGATGTGTTGCTTCATCAGATGTGTGTTATGGCACATTCCATTTGCTTTCATCAGGAAGGGGATTTACTGGTATTTCATACGTACGAAGTAGGCTCTCCTTTGTGTAATATAGAGAGCAATAATATTCATAAGTTTCATTCATGTGCCTTAAAGCTGCCAAAGCATGCACATATGGAAGGTCATCAATTTGGAACTGACCACAGCTACATTTCTTGCTTTCAAGATACACAATGTACCACTTCACATCATCTATCACAGTATGGATATGATCTGTTGAAGCCCTCACTTACAATTACATAACAAACAGAAAGAAAAATATTTACAATCATAAAAATATATTATCAAAAATTTATCTACAACTTATCTACAATTTATCTACGATCGACAAATTAACTATAATATGGAAACCCTGAATATTAAAATATTATTTTTCTGCACCAAAGAAACAGATCTTACCCTAAGTTTTTGAGATAATATTATGTTGTTCTCCAATTTTTGGTTGAATTTGGACCCAAAGGATGTGAAAGTACCATTTGCCATCAATAACTTCTCGTTCGTCCAACGTTCAAGAAGTATCATCATATACTCTAGTAGGTCAAATATTGACAGTTCCCTTGCATCTTTCGTTAGAGCATTCAACGTCTCTGCAATGTTTGACGTTATAGTCCAAGTTCTATTCACCGTTGCATGTACTCTTGACCATCTATGATAGCCAATATCATATCAAGTAACTTTATTGTCCCAGACGAACCTGCATGAAAATAAAGATAAACATTGTCATACAATTTTGTAGAATCTTTGCAGATAAATTATAGTGAAGAGAAAATTTTGTAATCAAGATCTTTTCCATATAAATTGTAGTTTAATTGTAATATAAATATAGTAATTATTTAGATACCATTACAAATAATATTGCTTTATACATACTTAAACTGATTTTGTAGTATATTTGTAGAAAATTTATAGATGAAGAGAAAATTCGTAGTTAACATTTTTAACATAGATTGTAGTTTAATTGTAGTATAAATATAGTAATTTTATAGATAATCATGAAAATAATATTGCTTTATAAATCCTAAAACTGATGTATAGTTCATTTGTAGACAAATGTAAGAGTTTTATATATATATTACCATAAGATCAGACTTCCATATTTGAAACATAACAAACTTGCACTTGTGTTCTCATTTGTAATTGTCAATTCCATATTAAAATCTCGTACACTTATAAATAACGGATACGATCTTAAGTTTTTATTCTCCTTTTTTGTCTCATATACACAAGAACCCCATATCGTTCCGAATCTTCATTGGAGGACAATTCTCATTCACGATGTATCTAATTTCTACAATTTTTTCCGAAGTATCAATCATTAATTGCTCTGCAATTGTAGAAATTAACATACTGTAACTTGCATTCTCATCGAGCACAATATCATTAACTTGAAAATCTATAAATATGTCATAGTTATCCCAATTCTCATTTAATTATAGCATTATTGGGATTTTGGACATGATTGCATGTCGTTGCTGAGGTATTATTCACTATTTTGCCGTTTTTTTTTATTTTTTGGATTAAGAAAAAAAGACGAGGAACAGAGTATCGGCTGAATTGGTTTCTACAATGTGACTTGAATTTGTTGAATATTTTTTCACTTTTTTGATCAGTGGATTGAGAAAAAAAGTCGACGAACTGAGCTTTTGCAGAACTGATTTCTATAATTTTATTCGAATTTGTTGACGATTTTGTCTTTTTTTTTAGTTGTGGCTTAAGGAAAAATATCGAAGAACAGAGTTTTTGCAGAACGGAGTCTATGTAATTTGATTTTAAATTGAAGATAAATGATTTCCGTTTCAAGTTGATCTGAAGGTTGCTAAATCAATTAGAATATTTAATTCTTGATTTGTAGGGCACTTAATTAGGAAGATACATCTATTAATAATTAGTATTTAATGAATGGTATAATAATTGTAGAAAAAATATAAACATAGTGGGTAAATTAAAAACTATACATATTTGATAATAAAATTTTATATATGACATAGAAAAGAAAAAATCTCTAATTTTATAACTTATAGTATTGTGGGCAATTAGTGGACAATGATGTGACTAATCTTTTCGGGTCATCCTTTTCTTGGGGCCCAAAGCGTGCGTCCAATGTAATATTTCTATGATAAGCGACATTGACAAAAACAAAAATCAATAAGAAGTATAGTATTTTTATATTATTGTAAGGAGGATTTTGATATTATTGTCCTTACTTATGGGGTAGCCAGATGATATCATAAGGTTTTGGAGTTTCCATTAATTCCTGATATATTGGTAATTCTGTGGTTTTCTAGCAATTTCATGTTCAGCCACTAATACAGTATTAGATTGCTTATTGTGGAGTTTCCACTAAGGCTGTATCCGATTCCGGTTCTGAGTCTATTTGGGTTTGTGGTTCCGGTTCTGGCGATTCCGGTTTTGCGATTCTGGCGGTTCACTAGCCGGAACCGCTTCCGAAACTGCGGTTCTGGCGGTTCCCGGCGGTTCTGATTTTTTTTTTAAAATCAATATCTTGTATAGTAGTCATTAGTATATTGTAGAATATATTTTATATGGTGTACTATGTTATTAGTATAATATATATTGTGTTTGGTAATTAGTATATATTGTATATAAGTAGTGTATATTTTATAGATAAGTAGTATATATTGTATTTAAGTAGTATATATTGTATATAAATAGTGTATATTGTGTTGTAGTTAGTAATTAGTTTAAATTGTATATAAGTAGTATATATTGATAAAATAATATTGTCATTAGTATATTGTGTTGTATGTTATATATTGTATGTTATATAAATATTCAAGGATTGATATAGAATTAAAGACAAAGAAATATTGAGATAAAAGATATTCAAGGATATTATAAAGAGCATATTTATTGACCAAAATGGCATATCTTTTTTTATTCTTCCTTCCCCCAATGGAATGAGCACAACATGGTACTAATACCACCATTAAAAGGAAAAAAAACTAAAAGAAGACATGCCAATGTACAAGTTACATATAGTTTATGTATTATTTCTAACAAATCTCATAAAACCTTCAAGGTTTGGAGGTGGTTGTGTTGGCGGTGGTGGAAATGAAACTTGTTCATCACCACTTCCGGGTGAAGATGTTTGCTGAGCAAGTTCCGCTGGCATTTCTTCATAGCACTCATCTATTTCTGGTTGTGATTCAGCTAGCCTAAAGTTCCTTCTTTCTGCGCGGATCCAATCTCGAAAAAGCACTGATTTTTCCAAGCTGTCCCGCATCGACGCCCTGTGATCACCTATTTGTAGTCTTGCTTGACTAAAGGCGCTCTCCGATGCAACAGTTGACGCTTGAATCGACAGAACATCCCGAGCCGTCCTTGCAAGAATGGGAAAATGCTTTTCCCTTGCCTTCCACCAATCCAAAAGGTCGAAAGAGCCGTCTGGATTCTCATTCTCTAGTCCCTGCGACAAATAAACTTGAAGCTCATTTAGATGGGAAAAATCATCTACATTTTCACCTTGAGTACCCCTGAACTTCGTCCACGATTTAAGAGCTGTTAAGCCAGCAACTCTTTTTAGGCGCCTATGATGTGGACGAAGTAGGGGTTGGAATATTAGGCCTAGCATGCTCTAACGCCTGTTTATAAGCATTATAAACAGTTTGAGCATTCACTGTAATTGATGCTTTCGCATCAGATAGTGTAGCCATTTCTTCTTCTTCAAGATCTAAAGCTTGATAAATGGTAGAATACCAAAAGTTAGGACCTCCTACTTTCATAGTAGGATTTAACATAGCAGCCACACCAAATATAGGAGGGATTAGAAGAAAATATTTTTTAAACTTCTTTTTCATTTCAGTAATTGCAATTTCATAAATTTCCCCTCCCTCGTTAAAATCAACAAACAAATTAGCAAGTGCGGCAATATAAACTAAACAGTTAGAAATAGTTGGATAATATTGGCCAGATAAAGCAGTTGTAGCCACATGAAAATGTTCTTAACAATCTAAAAGAATTTTAACGTTAGTCCAATCTTGATTAGTTAGCATGTCATTATCTTCCTCCCCACAATCCCGAGAATTATAAGTAGCGTTAATTGGGTTTCTATATTTGTACGCCACTACTAAACTTTCGTACATGTAGTTCCACCTAGTCGGGCAAGGTTAGGAACCTTTCTTTCTCTAAGGCCATATTCGTCACATTTTTTAAAATATTATCTAAGTCTACTTCTACGGTTAGAATAAAAAAGCCAATTAAGAGCGAATTTAACTTTTCAATTTCTATGTTTAAAATTCTCATACCATCACCAACAATTAAATGATAAATATGACATATACATCTAACATGGAAAATATTAGTAAAAGCAGGATTAAGTGTTCTAGTTGAAATACCTATTGCACTAGTGTTGCTACTAGCGTTATCCATGGAAATTGACATTATTTTATCACTAAAACAAAAATATCTACATACATCTGAAACAGTGTTAGCAATAAACTTACACGTGTGTCGTGAATTAATTATTCTATATGCAATAATGTTTTTGCATTGTCCAGTCTTCGCCTATCCAATGACTGGTTACAGTTAGATAATCACAATCATTATTACTTCTACCAATATCAGTTGTAATAGACATACGATTACTTATATGGGTAAATAAATAACGCAAGTATTGTTCATATTCATGCTTGTATTTATAAATGTCGGCCTTAACTATGGCGCGAGGCCAACCTTTATACGTAGGATTAAATACTCTTCTAATATAATGAATCCAAGCAGGATTAGAAGCAAAAGAATAAGGCAAACACATAACAGTAATCATTTTAGCTAATTCTTCACGATCCTTATTTGGATTGTAATACAATATATCTCCGGTGACTGTTTATTCTTGGTTGAACTAGATTTGAACCAGTACTTGGGTTAATTGTTGTTTCAGGACTTGTCCTCCCCTCTTGTTGCGCTTTCAATTGGAAATATCTAGCCTTATCGCTAGAGTGTAATTTTATATGTTTAACTAAACTACCTGTGCCGCTACGATCTCCAGTATACCTTTGCACAAGTAATTTCCCACAATATTTACACTTAACCTTATTTTGTTCTCTTAGTTGAATAAAAAATTTCCAAACTAATGAAGTTTCTGAATGTTTAGGAGGTTGTCTACTAAAAGTGGGAGTTTGTACGGGTGGGTGTTCCGGTTCATTAGTAGCAGGACTAGTAGGTGTATCATCTAAATCTACCGGAGCTTGGGTTTCGTCATCATCATCATCCTCATTTCCCTCTAAGATAGATGCATTAGGATAAAGAATATTCATAATATCATCGTCTATTCTATCACCAACTGCTACATCATGTAGAAAATCAACATCGCTAAATTGAAAACATGGGTGATCACTATCAAGGATTCCGAATATTTCATTAGTATTTCTAGGTTGGCTACTACTTTGAACTTATTTATCTTTTCTAGGTCGGGGAGCCGGGGGAGGGATAGTATTTTGGCGACTACTTTCACCGGTTTTAGATTTTCCTTTTCCGAACATATTTTTCAATGAAAATGCCATAATAATTGCAATTAAGCAAAATAACAACACACAAAAATATTCTTAGCACGTAAGAGTTGAAACGAGTTTACTGGATTGACGAACAACTTCTTGAAAATTGAAAATCGTTGAAATTGAACACTTGAAAACTTCAATTCAACAACTTCACAATGTTTCACGAATTTGCAACAATAAATTAAGCACTTGCACTAGAAAGATTGAAAGAGGGCTTGAGAGAGATTGAGAGATATTGATGAATTGGTGAATTAAAATGAAAGAATGAGGGGGTATTTATAGTTGAGAAATGAGAAATTGTGTAATTATATAAAGTTTGGGGGCCAAATGGCTATTTTTGACAATTCCAAACGGCTAATTTTGAAAAAGAGCCGTTTGGAAATTTTTAAAGAAAAAATTTTTTATTTGTTAAAATCGGACCGTTGCGGAACCGTTTGGAACCGGATGGAACCGTTTGGAACCGCTTGAACCGGTCCGGTTCCGGTTCTGGCAGTTCCGGTTCCGCGGTTCCAACGGGTGGAACCGCTCCATCACGGTTCCGGGGAACCGCTGGAACCGGAACCGCGGAACCGGAACCGCGGAACCGGAATCGCCGGAACCGGCAGAACTATCAGAACCGCGATTCCGGTCCGGTTCCGGTTCGGAACCGCGAAAATACAGCCTTAGTTTCCACAAGCCATTTATGACTTTTGGTCTATGAAGTAGAGTAACCGATTTAGAATTTAAATTCGATATATTTAACTTTTGAAATTATGAATTTAAAATTTAATATTTTTTAAAAATTCAGTGATTTTCACATATATTTAAACTATGTATCGAAAAACTATGTGTCGAAAATAACAGGATAGAACCCATAATATACACACCCATATGGAGCCTTTGATAAGTAACATGAAATAGTAAATTAGTATATTCTACCAATAATATAGGAACAAACAACATTATTTTGTATTAATTCCTAAACTATGCTCATCTCAATCTTCCCCTTGGCTTCCTTACAAAGAACAACATCTTCTGGATTCACATCTACCTTCTTGTATTTATACCAGGAAGCACAGAGTAAATAAAACCCGAAATTGAGCACACTCAATCCTGCTAACAACCAATAAAAGTAATCAAGCTTGTCTTTGTACAAGTTGTTATTATCCAACCAGCCACCACTTACTTTGTTCACTATACTTACCACCACTGAACTTGTGTAGTATCCAATTGCCAGTGAAGACCAAGAAATTGCGGTACTTAGCGCTTTCATGCTTGATGAGCTTTCTGAATAGAAGAAATCCATCAATCCCACAAATGTAAACATATCAGCCAAACCAAAGATTGCATATTGATAGCCTAGCCAAAAGACACTCATTGGCAATGGCGTGGGTGATTCAACCATGTTGTGTTTAATAGCAACTGTTTTTCGGTGTTTTTCTACAATTGCAGCTACTGCCATTGACACAGCTGAAAGTACTAGGCCAACACCTATACGTTGCAGCTGTCGAATCCCTGTTGGAATCCTGTGAATTTCCTTGCTATTGGAATGAAAACGCGTTCATAGATAGGAATCAGGATAATCATAAATAATAGTGGAATTGCTGGAATTGAAGCCCCTGGAACTTCAAACTTGTGGATTTTTCTGTCCATGGTTGTGCTTTGTTGGATAGTGAAAGTTTGGAGCTGAGCCAAACAAGTGTTCATGAAAACAGTACTCAATATAATTGGGAGCATTCTGACTACAATTTTGGTCTCTTCAACTTGTGTTGCTGTACAAAGTTTCCATGGTCCATGTGCAGTTGATGTGGATGTGTTCTGGTCAGTCCTCATTATCGCTGCTCGGTCCAAAAACCTGCAAATATTTCAGGGCTTTATCATTTCTCTTACATCAAATATTAACTTGAACATAAGTTGAGAGTGTCTTAACATACCTGAATTGGTCAGTTTTTCGAAGAATCTCTGTTTCGTTTCTAGCTTCTTTATCATGAATCTCATGTAACTTATGTACATTCTCAGGCAAAGGGAGATTTCTGTTTTTAACTGCAACGACAAACACTTGCATAATACGCGTAAGGGGGCTTCCATTTGAGATATTGTTTCTGTACAATGATTTCCCCATAGTTAGAAACAGAATTGCCAATCCTACTACTACACTGCAGACAGCAAAAGACCAATCCCATCCCTGATTGTCACTTATCCAAACTACAAAAGTGACACCAAACAGCGCGCCAGTGGTGAGGAAGAACATAAGCCAATTGAAGTAGCTTGATAATTTAGAAGCCCCCGTAGGGTCATTCTCATCATATTGATCAGCTCCTAAAGGCGGTGTAGCTGCTTTAACTCCACCGGTCCCAATTGCAACTAGATAAAGTCCCGCATATAAGATTGCCAGTTGGCCTTTATTTGCAGACTCACATTGATTCAGTTGGCTCAAGGGTACATCTTTACAAGGAAAGGGTCTTAATTGCTTGAAATGTGCTTGCACTGCTAGAAGTGCATACCCCTGAAAGTGAAAGCATGCACTTTAGAGTTCATTTGACTTAGCTCATTAAAAGTAGTTGATAAGCAGCAAGTGCGGAAAAACACTTTTAGGTGCTCAAGTTGCTTGTATATATAAGCAGTTATGTGATTGGATAGAAGTGTTGAAGCTGAAAGGGGGAGGGGGGAGGGGGGGGGGGGGACTAGTTATTTCTTAAACCAAACACGGAGAAATTAACTTACAACAACTTCAAAACAGCCAAATAGAACGCTAGTCTTGAATCTGGACAAGTAAGTGTCTGAAAGGAAGGCTCCAAATAATGTTAGCGAGAATGCTGTTCCCATGAAGTTTGTAACAGCAGTGGCTGATTTTGTTATGCTGAAGTTCATAAATCCATAAAAGTAAGTCATCAAGCTCACACCAGTTGCGAAGAAAGCCATGACATCGATCCCCGCCATAGCTGCATGGTTAAAAGATCACAATATTATTAAGGAGAATTAACCAATAATCGCCCACCTAATTTCCTAAATTAAAAATAGCCCCCAGATGTATAATATTAATATATATATAAATAAAATTCATGTATAATATGTGTATAACTGTGTATAATCTATGTATACCGGCTAAAAAAAGTAAACAAGCGGATATTTGGATCACAATCC
Source organism: Nicotiana benthamiana (assembly GCA_034376525.1). Classification (NCBI taxonomy): domain Eukaryota; kingdom Viridiplantae; phylum Streptophyta; class Magnoliopsida; order Solanales; family Solanaceae; genus Nicotiana; species Nicotiana benthamiana. The sequence continues at coordinate 46,988,283 of CM067326.1, forward strand.
CAGAGTCACAAAATATTTACCATATACAAATAAAGTTGCTCTATTTCCCCCTAGCCTTGGTGGTTGTTCGGGTTCAGTGTTGACATCTCTGCACATTCCCTACATATAATATTAACACAAAAAAAACTAAATAGCCATAAATGCCATACATGATTTTGAGTCACTGAAACATTTTTCTTTTAGACATATTCTTAGTGGACCTTACCATTTTGATGTTGGAGTTGTCCTTCAACAGCAGAAATGCGAAATGTATATTTTTAGCTTGAATGGTTCAATCATAATCCTGACTTTATATGGAGAGTAAATAGATATAATCTCTCATATAGGGACAAGAAAAGATAAAAGGAATCAAATTGCATCTGCACATTTGAATAACATAGTCAGAGGATCTTTTTGTTCCTTATGATTAAACCCTTCCTATTATGATAAATAAATTAAAAAACCTAAGTGTTATACTCTGACTTTATTAGTTGACATAAGCATGAGCAGATGACTTAATGCCTAACATTTTAAAACTTAGATTCCCGGGAGGACTTGGAGCAGCGATAAAGCTGTTCTGTGCGACTTATAGGTCATGGGGCCGTTGATACTTGCATTAGCAATTAGGTTAGGCTTTCTACATCACACCTTGTTGGGGTGCGGCCTTTTTCAGACCATGCATAAATGCGTGATGCTTCGTGCACTGGGCTGTCCGGCTAAAAATGAGATTCAATTATTTGGTCTCCACTTTCTGTATGTCAGGAACAACTCAAAACAAACACTTTAATCACAAAGAGTAATACTCATAATTAGTGAAAACAAGGCAGTAAATTCCAATTTCTTACAACAAAAAAATTTCTTCTTTCATCTGCAACATGGAGTTAATTAAGCAGATGGCTGTAATATTTTAGCTCCAAAACAGTGATGTTTTATGGACATCTCCATTTTATTGTTCTCATTTGGTCAAATGGCATCTTAACCTGAGCAAAGAGACAATAAGTATCAGACTAGTATTTGGTCCAATTTGCTCCAAATTTGTTATTTCTGCCGCTCCAAATTTGGCGTAATTGGTAATGTTGCTACTGTGTGACTAGGAGGTTACGGGATCGAGCCGTGAAAGTAGCCTCTTGCAAAAGTGCAAGGTAAATTTATGTACAATAAATCCTTATGAACCAGTCCTTCCCTCGGACCCCGCGCATAGCGGAAGTTTAGTGCACCGAACTGTCTTTTTTTCTCAAAGCTGATTAAAATAAACTTGTTAAAACCTTAAGCGTGCTTTATCTCCACATTGTTAATCTTATAATAATTGATTTGAAATGGAATTCAAGTCAGTGTAAATAAATTATTTGAATGTCAACTGAGTTCTGATGCTGAATTGCAACTTAGCATTTTGACACTCACTTTAGGACAAAGACATTATTATATGTGCTAGAGCTATGTAGGTGGCAACATATATATTAGAATAACTCCTATTTGCCGATTATTTACACAGTAAATTTGATTTACTATAATGAATCATTACAAAGTTGGCTCATGTAGAGAGGTGTCATATTCCGCCACTTATGAACTGGGCAAAAAATCAACCAAAGAGTTTTATTAGAAAAATAATAATTTATATTTTATTTACCCGTTTAACTGGCTTAGATATTGAGGCGAAGTGCACCGGTAACTGTTTTAAGAGCATGTTATTTAAAATATATTTATAATTTATAATGTATTTAAATATTAACAAATTCAACTAAATTTTAGGTTTAAGTATTTTGAATTTTTGAGCTGCTAATTTAAAATTCAGGTTTATTGTCCTAAATTTTTAAGCTGCTAATTTGAAACTTAAGATTAAGTGCCATGAATTTCTAAACTGCTAATTTGAAATACATGACTAAGTGTCCTGAATTTCTGAACTGCTAATTTAAAATTTATGACAAAAGATTCAAATTTCTTAACACAATTTTCGAATTTTAGGATATAATATCCTCAAGTTTTAACCTTGGACGTTGTGTCCTGAGTTCGAGTGAATGGGCTAATCTTTAAATACATAGAAAACTGTAAATATATTTTAAACAACATGATTAAAAGTGGCATAATAATATTCTTAACATAAGGTGACATTGTCCGTTTTGAATCAAGCCCGCATAATTTTTCTCAAAAAAATCTCACACCGTTAAGAGATTTTTATACTATGCTCACAAACTTTGTCAGCTACCAATATAAATCTTAGTTCGCACACCCCACGGATTTTATTTCACATTACTGCCAAGGTTTTACCTTCTTTTCCTTTTTCCGTCCTTCCATTTCTTCGAAAAATTCAAGATCTTCTTTTGACCAATATTATTGAGGTGAAGAACATTGCATCCGGTGGTTCGCAAATAGACGGATTGGGTTAAATTTGGGCGGATTAAAAATAGGTAGAACAAAAATAGGTTGCAATCCAACCCTTTCATTTTTATACGGCTAAAATGTGGGTTGGGTAAAAAATGGGTAGGATGAAAAGTGACTTTGACCAATTTTTGTACCTTTATCTGAAATGCGGTAATTAAGATTTAAGGCCCTTCCACTAGTGCTTGAACTTTTCAAAAAGCACTTTATTTTTTTTAGTAATTAAATGATTTTATTTACCAAATATAAATGTTTACAGCATAGCGAAAAACTGAACTTCTTACTTTTTATACTCCCACTGAACATGCAGCCCAAGAAACAAACATTTTTTATCCACTAAAATGAAGTGCTTTTTGCAACCTATTTCATTAATTAGTAAATTTGTAGGAATAATTTACTGTTGAGAATTTCATAATTCTTGGCAAAGAATGGATACATTTTTGCAATATTTACATGGGTAAATGGAAACAGTCTCTTTGTTCTTTCGGGTAGGGGTAAGGCCCGTCTACATATTACCCTCCCCAGACACCACTTTGTGGGACTATATTGGGTAGTTGTTGTTGTTGTACATGGTAAATGGTTTAACTACTTTTCTCTAGAACTCTGTTTCTGGAAAATACTTAACTTAGTATTTTCTTTAATTTTATTTTTTTTAATGAGAAAATAAAAAATACTTCACTTAATTAGTACTATTTTTATTACATAGAACGTCAAGAAAGTTAATTTCCTTTTCTATAACTTTTTCAACAAAAAAGAAATCCACGACATTTTTTTGGGATAGTTTTTAACTTATCAAAATTCTGTTACAAAACAAAACGTAATAATCAATGTTAAATATATGTAAAGTTAGACAATGAAGATCAAAAACATGTTTATCTGTATATTAGGTGAAGGAATATTAAATAATCATAAAGACATTACCTGTTTACACGTCAGTAATATAACAAACACGTGAAGAAACAAATGAATTAGATTCTACTCAAAGCAAACCTGTGAGAAAGAATATAGAACAGTGAGCAATAACTTTAGGCTTCATGCGAAAATCCGAAAATTAAAACAAATTTAAAACAGTTGACTTGATGTTGATGAATCATTTAGGCAATATAGTTCGCTGTTGTACTAATCTCTCAAAAAAACTTTCATCAGGGAATTATGTTAACTTTATAAGAAATGAGCCAAAGAATGTCAAAAAAAAAAAAATTTGATGATAGTTAGCAGTAGAGGTGTATAAAGAAAACCGACAAACTGCACCAATCTGATAATCCGAATCAAATCGAGAAAAGACCCGATCATAATTGGTTTAGTTTGGTTTAAACTAAAAAAAGTCAGACAGAAACCAAACCAACCTGACATTACATATATAGAAATTTTAGATATCTTTAATATATAAATATACTTGTGATGTAATTTTTAAAGATTTCATAAAAAAATTCATAATTTATCTTTTAAGGTATTATTTCAAGGTTGGACTTAGAATTTTTGAATGTTCCAATAAGCTTTATAGAAATTAACATTAGTAAACTAAATACTGCTAACAAAAGCCTAGACCAATATCAAATCAATATTAATGCTAACAAAAGACATTCAATTCAATACTATGAACGAAAATGTATGGAATATTTATATTTTGTTTTGCAATAATTTAGATAAAAATGCATAGCCCTTTTTTTTTCTTTATTAGAGTCTAGTCATGTGATTAACACTCCCTTAGTAGTCTACTTATTTTATCATGACTTATTACTTTTAGATTTTTTTTTGTTATGGCTTTTTAATTAGCAATAGTTATATTACATAGTTTTATTGTTGAATATTTTAGGATAATGCCATAACACATCTCATATTTTTTATTATTTTCTTGAAAAATATTTTATATAGTTGTATCTTACTAGGATTAAAGAAATATTTTGAGAACAATTTATATATTTTGTTCTACGAAGATTTTATCGAAAAAACTCCAAAAAATGCGAATAACCCGAAAACCCGAGAAAACTCGAGAAAAACTGAGATTGAAAAACCCGAGTTCTATTGGTTTAGTTTGGCCTTTAGATTTTGTATGCATATAAATTTTATAGGAATTAAATCTGTAAATTAATTGAGACTATCTTAAAATTCAAGATATGTTAGTTCAAAAAAATTTATTGGACTAATATAATTAGATTAATTATAAACCCAATATAAATGGATTAAATAAATAAGTCTTAATCCATTGGGCTAAAGTGATGAGCCCACTTCATTAAGCCTAAGATGTCATTTTTCTAGAGGCCCAGTTTGGTGCCACGTGTCAAATGACGTGGTGCGCGAAGTCAAACGGAAGAGCTAATAGGATTATGCCACGTGCCAAAATGACAAGGCATGCCAAGTCACACTAAAAGGCCAATGAAATCATGCCACGTGTGCAAGTGACATGTTCTAGCCAATCAAGTACGGCGATGTGACCCTTTAATTTGATTGGTCAGAAAGAGTTTGTTCGTATCATGACTCTTCCCTTCCACAACTATAAATAGGGGTCTTTATGACTCAAAAAAGACACCAGAAGTTATAACAAGAAGCAAGAGAGAGCTCGGGGATCAAACACCGCCAATTTCTCTATAAGTTTCAAGCTTTAAGCAATCAAGTTCAAGTTCAAACCCAAGAACGAATCAAGATCAAATTCAAGCAAGCAAGCTCAAGCTCAAGCTCAAGAACAAGATCATTGTTCGTAGAAACAAATATAGATTCGAGATCAAGCTCAAAATCTCTTGAATTTATTTACTATTGAAAAGAAGAATAAAAGGATTCGTAGAGATTGTACACTCAAATATTCAAAATAAAAATACTACGATTGTTGCGATATTTTTTGGTCTTGATTTTATTTTCTCGATGCAAATTTATTGACTACAAATTCTGGCACGCTCAGTGGGACAATCTCTACCTATCATCTCAAATTTTCAATCACCAAAGTTCAAGAACATTGAAATGACTTCAAAGAAAATCAACTCCATTTCAACATCCACCAAGCCTATTAACTCTAGGTTCTATGCTGATGTGGAAAGCATCCTCGATGTCACCTTTGGAAGCTTTGGACCAGTTACAAAGAGAAAACAAAGCTATTTAGGACAACAAGAACCCTAAGTGTCGTCCGCATCAACCCATGTTTTTGGATTTTCATCCTCAAAAGGAGCAAGATCTGCCAAAAACACATCTGGAGGAGGAAGCGATGTTGCTGAAAGATAAAGAAAACTCTTACTCTGCTTGACCTCTACAGCTCCAGGCACTCTGCTGTGAAGGAAGATGATGATCCTTCAAGTGATGGATCCTCCCCACTTACACCACATAGCGTGAGCCAATCAAGGATCAATTTGTGTGAAAATCCATGCTACTCCACATCACCACGACAATCTTACAAGCCATGGTGGCAAACACGTCATCCATGGAGGAGTAGTTGGCAAACTTGACGGAAGCAGTCGTTGGCTTGACCAAATGCATGCAAAATCAAGAGGCTATAATTGAAAATCTAACAGACAAGGCGGGACACTTGATGGAAGAAGAATCCATCCATGCACCCCGCAAGCTCCTAGAAGTTCTAGAGAGTGACTCTCCCCGAAGACAAGTAACATCCACTAAGGCCATCCCTATCTCATCTGAAGGAATGATTCCAATCGATCAACTGAAGGAGTTCATTGAAGGAACCATTAAGAACAAATATGAAGTTGATGCCAAATCCTCCCTTACGTATCAAAGTCGTACACTTCAAGGGTCGATATGTTGAAGATGCCTTCTGGCTATCAACCTCCAAAATTTCAACAGCTTGATGGTAAAGGTAACCCAAAGAAATATGTGGAGCACTTCATGGAGATGTGCAACAATGCTGGGACTTATGGAGATTACCTCATCAAGCAGTTTGTCCGTTCGCTAAAAGGAAATGCTTTTGACTGGTACACGGACCTCGAGGCTGGATCTATTGATAGTTGGGATCAACTAGAGCAAGAGATACTGAATCGCTTTTATAGTTTGAGACGTACTATGAGTATGATAGAACTTACGAATACTTATCAATGAAAGGGGGAACCAGTTATTGACTTTATCAATATTTGGAGGAATACAAGCCTCAACTGCAAATACATGCTTAGTGAAGCTTCAGGTATAGAGATGTGCATCCAATGCATGCATTAGGGATTGCGCTATATCTTGCAGGGTATTAAGCCTGGCACATTTGAAGAACTTGCAACTCGTGCCCATAACATGGAATTGAGCATGGCCTCCACTGGAAATGAAAAGTTACCCATCTATGAACCTCGCAAAGCGAATGACAAGCAAGAATGAAGGAAGTGGGGCAAGTTCGTACCCAAGTATGAAATAAAAGAAGCTATGAATATCAATACACCACCTATGAAGTTCACGACGAAGGTGAGCAAGAAGCAGAGTATGAAATCCATTTTTTTTCAAGACAAGCCAAGTGGAAAGTTGACTTTAAAAGAGATGCAGGAGAAAGAGTACCCATTCCTGGATTATTATGTGCCAGCCATTTTCGAAGAGCTCCTCGATATAAATTTCATTGAACTTCTGGGGATGAAGCGACAAAATGAAGCTGGGAAAATAAATGACCCAAACTACTGCAAATATCACTAAATTGTAAGCCACCCTATGGAGAAGTGCTTTGTCTTCAAGGACAAATTCATGGACTTGGCTCGCGAAAAGAAGATCGTGCATTAATATGAGAAAGCAACCGCAAATCGAGTCTCTATCACCTTTGGCTTATTCGGTCCGAATGAATCATGCGGTATTAAAGAAATCAAAAATGAAGAATTATTGGAGACGTTGGTCAACGAAGGTTGGACGTTGATGACCATCGTAGGCGCCACAAAAGGAGCCCACAAAAAGAATCAGTAGAACAATCAACAAGGAAAATAATGTGAAAATAACAATGAAAAAGAATCCAGTTAGGCATTTGAAGAAGGAAAAAGTGGAGATGCACCACCCTCAAAAGCCACGCCATCTAGTGACCTTGAAGGAGTTCTTACCAAGTTGGTTCCACAAAAAGATTTCCCATGAGGGCATTGATGCCTCTTGTTGCTATGCTGACAAAGGGGAAGAAAAGAGTGATGACCTACCATCGGCACCATCTTCGGAAAAGCCCATCGAGTCCACTCATCAGGAAGTTAATGCTTGTGAGAAAAGGGTCATGTTCACAAATGATGATCTTTTGCTAGGTAACACTCCTCATAACCGCCCATTATACCTGGTTGGCTATATGCGTGATGAAAGGGTAAATTGGATTTTTGTTAATGGGGGATCCTTAGTTAAACTTTTTCCAATCCACACAGTGAAAGAACGAACTCTCAGAAAGTCGTGTAATGATCCAAGGATTCAACCAAGGGGGTCAAAGAGCCATAAGTGCAATCAGGCTGGGAATCACTATTGAAGATATGCAATTTCATCCATCGCTGCATGTGATCGACGCAAAGATTTCATGTGCTTAGGAGGCCTCAGATACATGAGAATAAATTTGTTCCATATACCTACCATCAATGTTTAAAATACTATGAGGGTGAAGTCGAGAAGACGATAGTTGCTGATGATGATCCATTCATCGAGGCTAAGTCAAACTTCGCCAATGCAAAGTTCTACTTGAAGAACCGCATTGTGAAGGAGCTTAAAGTTGATGATGGTATGAAAAGCAAATGCTCTACCTGAACTTGAAGAAAGAGTGAAGACGACTTTGATGCTTTAACAGAAGTTAACCTTGGAACTGATGAAGAACCAAGACCCACCTACCTAAGTGCTTTACTAGAAGCTGATGAAGAGAAAACTTATATTGAGTTACTCAAAGAGTTCAGGGATGTCTTTGCTTGGAGTTACAAAGAGATGCCTGGCTTGGACCCAAAAGTAGCAGTACATCACCTTGCAGTTAAAAGTGGTGCTCGCCCTGTTAAACAAGCCCAAAGGCATTTTAGGCCAGACTTGGTTCCCCTGATTGAAACTGAAGTTAACAAGCTCATTGAAGCAAGCTTTATTCGCGAAGTTAAATACCCAAGAGGGGTTTCAAGTACTGTCCTTGTACGGAAGAAGAATGGCCAGATTCGAGTGTGCGTTAACTTTAGAGATCTCAACAATGCATGTCCGAAAGATGAATTTACACTTCCTATTCCAGAGTTGATGATCGATGCTACTACTAGTTACGAGGCAATGTCTTTCCTGGACGGCGCTTTGGGCTATAACCAAATATTGATGGTACTAAAAGATTAAGAGCTTACTGCTGCATTTCGTAAACCAAAAGGTACAAGGTAATGCCTTTTGGCTTGAAGAACGCCGGTGCTACTTACCAAAGGGCTATGCAGAATATTTTTGAGATCATCTCCACAAGAATGCCAAATGCTATGTTGACGACTTGGTGGTAAAATCAAGAGATAAGGGAAACCACTTGGAGGACTTGAGGATGGTATTTTGATTGCCCGTAGGTACCAACTTAGGAAGAATCCATTGAAATGTGCCATTGGAGTTACTTTTGGAAAGTTCTTTAGTTTCATTGTCTGACATCGAGGGATCTAAATTGATCAAGCCAAAGTGGATGCCATTTTAAAAATGTCTGAGCCTCGGGATATTCATGAATTGAAAAGTCTGCAATGAAAGTTAGCGTACCTTAGGAGATTCATCTCGAACCTAGCTGGGAGGTGTCAACCACTCAGTCGCCTTTTGAAGAAAGGTGTCCCTTTCAAATGGGACCAAGAATGCGGTAATTCCTTTGAGAGCATTAAATCCTACTTGATGAGCCTCCAGTCTTAGCAGCCCCTATGCTTGGAAAGCCATTGATACTATACATTGTGGCATAAGAAAGGTTTGTTGGAGCACTGTTGGCCCAAGAAAATACTGAGGGGAAAGAAAACTCATTACATCACTAGGAAATGTCAAGCGTGCAAGGACATGACTCACACCACCTTCTTTGCGGCGGTAATGATATTTCTCAAGCAAATAATGAGTGACTTGGATGCGCTTCAAGGGGATCTTGCATATAGGCCCGCGCCAAGACCATGCGATGTTCTGCAGGCACCAAGAGCGTTAATATTTTCATGATTTTCACATTGAGTCTGTATTTCCTTTTTCACTAGAGTATGTACTTTTATCTCCGCTAGAGTCTATCAAGTTGTGTGAGTCTGTATTTTCTTTTGAAGAATGATATTTGAAATTGGAGTCTTTATTTCTTTTTTAATGTTTTAATCTGTTAGCATTGAGTCTTTCTGATCAAAGTATTTGCCGTCTATGAAACTCGGAACTCTTATAACATTTTGTTTCTATTCACATTTAGTTTTCGTGAACTACCCTCGGTCTGCTTCATGTGGGGTCATGATACGTATGAAATATTCATAGGATTCGACTATAAACCTATAAGAGAGAAAAAAGAAAAAGAAAAAAGGGGAAGAGAGGAAAAAAGAGAAAAGAAAAAACCTACGAGAAAAACAAAAGATGGAAGAAAATAAAAGAAGAACAAGAGAGGAAAAGAAATAAAAAGAGAGAAAATGAGAAAGCAAAGAAAAGAATGATGAGAAAATGAGAGATCGAAAAGCAAGAAAAACAAAGAGTGGAAAAAGAAAGGAAAATGGAAGTGAAACGCGCGGATGACACATGCAACCATGGCAAACATGTAGACATCCAGTTAATTGTATAGGTGCATCACACCCTAACATGCGATTCCATATCTGTTACTTGTCTCAAACTAACCGTTTGTTGCTGTCAACCCCCTCTTAGTTTTTTTGAAATGGTGGTTGGGTTTTGGTAAGCTGGCGTCATATCGGTATTCTACCAGATCAAAAGGAAGTACAGAAATGTCGTCTGAAATGACCTTTCCAGCAATTCCCATCTCGAAAGATAGCCCAATTTCAGGCATCCCGGCCTTAGAGTCTACAGCAGGCAAGGAAAACAAGATCCTATGCCTTAGGGTTATGGAGATATGGGATGCATGGACGAATGCAAAAGAGCCTTCGAGTTCCATCCCTAGATTCCCCGAGCTCTTCCCCCAAGGGGTACCTCTAATATTCCCATTAGTCATCCAAGCATCTCATCGGGACAGCCCACCATATCAGCCAATTGTTGGAGCACCTTTTGAGGTCTGCCGCCAGGTGTTCACATCCGGAATAGTCCCCAATATCTTTACGGCTCCCCCACGTGCGGCCACAACACAGCCTGTATTGCCTAGACCCACGTTTGATCTATCAACCTTTACATTCCAAACACCCACTTACCAAACCGAGCATCCTCAATACCATACCTACACTTATCATTAGCCACAATTTGAGTTCACAACAGGACAGGGCAGGACTCCCACGATTCTCGAACAGGATGAAATGGCAAAAAGGATGAGAATCCTATAACAGAGCCTCAAAAACGTGCAGGGTCTGAGTGGGCAGTTGAGTGTGTCATATGCTGATCTATGCATGTTCCCGCACATGCATTTTCTAATAGGGTTCAGAACTCCACAATTTGAAAAGTACGATAGGCATGGTGATCTTATCGCTCACCTTAAGAAGTATTGCAACCAATTGCGCGGAGCTGGCGGAAAAGAAAAGTTGTTGATGGCGTACTTCGGAGAAATCTTAGTAGGCATTGCCTCAGAGTGGTATATAGACCAAGACGTCTCACGATGGCACATTTGGGATGATCTTGCCAGAGATTTTGTAAGGCAGTTTCAATACAATATTTACATCGTGCCAGACAGGAACTCCTTGGCAAATCTGAAGAAGAAGCCTTCGAAAAGTTTTAGAGAATATTCTATTAAGTGGTGCGAACAGGCATCGAGGGTGAAACCTCCCTTGGACGAAGTAGAAATGGTCATTGTCTTCCTTCAGGACCAGGAAGCAGATTACTTCCAGAGCATGATGTCGGCCATGGACAAGCCTTTTGCTGAGGCAATCAAGATTAGTGAAATGGTAGAGATTGGTTTGAAAATGAGCAGGATTTTGAGTTAGTCGGCCATAAGAGCAACCTCCCAGGCCATCCAAAGTGGGTCTGGAGGAGTCAGAAGGGACAAAAAGAAAGAAGTAACCTCGATGGTAGCAACGGGTACGAGAATACATCCTGCTCATAGACCCATGTTCTTGGAAAGAGCCCCTCAACACTATTATCCTCACCAGGACATGCCTTATGCTCCTCAACAATATGCGGTCAGGAACGCTCAATCTTTTGCACGACCTCAGCAGCCGGCCAACAGGAACCAAGCTCTAAGACTCCAACATCCTCACCAAAACCACTACAACCCTCGTCCTTCTCAAAATAACTTCCGCCCCGTGAGCCACCCAGAAGGCAAACCTTTACGCCAATCGGGGAGTACTACTCTAGTATATTCCCAAAACTTGCCCAATTGTGTCTGCTGCAGCCCGTAACTCCAAACAGATAAAACCCAGAATCGCTTTTCTACCAACAGGGCGCCCGATGTGCTTATCACTCGGAGGCTGAGGGGCATGACACAGAAAATTTCTGGACTTTGAAGCGAGCTGTGGAAGATTTGATAGAGAAGAGGAACATAGTGTTGAGGGATGATGATGTCCCTATTTGACAAACAATCCGTTGTCAACCCACAACAACGGACCGGTAATCGAAATGATCTGTAAGGATAAATAATTCCACCTGGCTTTGAAGGCCATAATTTCCATGAAATTATGGTCACCGGTGGCTAATACCTTCTCGAGACTATCGAACCTGAAATCCACTTTCCATCGCTCTTTTTAGGTTGGCATTTGATGATGCAGATATAATGGATAGAAAGTCAAGAGCTTCCCCGAAGAAAGATTAAAGGGAAAATAAGAACAAAGCCACACACTCCAAAATTGAAAATAAAGTTGAGGTTAAAACTAGGACAACACCCATCAAAGAAGCTGTCCTTAATGTCCCACGAGGTCGTCAGGAAAAGCAGTTGACTCTGAGTCCCCCTAAGAGATTCGAGCTGAACAGGACTACCCAGATATATGTCCCCAAAGGAACCTATGTAGTGGGGGGGGGGGGAACTAATCCACTAAAGATGAATGAGCCCATGGTTGTTGGCCACACACATCAGAGGCCTATAGCAGACCCCACCGCAGTCCCTTGGAATTATCATAAAACGGTGGTGACATATAAGGGCAAAGAAATCTCTGGAGAAAATCAGGAAAGTTACCCTGTGATGAAAGAATCTAACTTGGAAGAAATGAACAACGCAACCAAGAAATCATTCGCACCCAAGAAACTAGTGAGCGTCAAAGAGGCGGAAGTTTTCTTTTGAAAGATGAAAATGGCAGACTATGAAGTAGTGGACCATCTTTGGAAATCCCCTGAACAAGTCTCCTTGCTATCCTTGTTGATGGAATCTCCTGAGCATAAGAGGGTAATAGCCAAAACTCTCAATGAGGCATACGTACCAGCTGAAATGGAACAATTAGAAAGAATGGCGGAAAGATTCTTCTTAATCAATCAGATCACATTCAGTAAAAATGAATTGCCCCTAGAAGGAGCCGTTCACAACAAAGCCCTGCATTTAAATGTCAAATTTGAAGGTTATTATGTCAAAAGGGTAATGGTAGACGGAGGCTATGGGGTGGATATATACCCACTTTCAACATTACAAGGAATGGAAATCAGGACTGAAAGGATTCGTCCCAACAATCTGAGTGTTCGAGCCTTCGATGGTATCGAAAGGGACACAATAGGAGAGATCGACCTAGTATTGACCATTGGCCCAGTTGATTTTGAGGTAACCTTCCAAGTGTTAGATATGGACACATCCTACAACTACCTCCTAGGAAGGCCATGGATCCACGCAGCAGGTGCTGTGCCGTCCACTCTTCATCACATGATAAAATTTAAACATGAGGACCAAGAAATCGTGGTCCATAGGGAAGACAAGTAGTCAATTTGTTACAATACCTCCGTTCTCTACCTCGAAGCTAGAGAGGGTAGTGAGCATATAGTTTATCACGCCTTCGAAATTGTGGTGGCTAATCAACATGAAGAAGGCAAACCCTATCCTTAGCCTTTTCTCTCCAATGTCTTAATCATGGTGGCTAGAGAGATGATACGACATGGATTCAAACCGGGAAGGGACTTGGAAGGTCCTTGCAAGGGATAGCTGAGCCGATTGCTTTGCCCACTACAGAGAAGTTCTTCGGGTTAGATTTCTACCCGACGCTAGAAGATATAACATGGGTGAACTGAAGAAAACATGATGGATGGGCTCTGCCTCAACCACTTCCACACTTTTATGAAACATTCATAAGGCCAAAGTACAGTGAGAAGGAAGAGGATGAGCCATTCACAGTTGGAGAAATCGAGGAAATATGTGGGGCAATGAGAAAAATACTATATGAAACCCACATGGTTAAGCCAGGATAAGGCTCAAGCACCGCTGAGGTGCTATACATGGGACCAGACGCCAAGTTGCAAAATTGGAAGGCTACGCCATTTCCAATCAGGCGGGAGTACCGGTAGTCCTGTCTTGCCATCTTTTCTGTATCACGAGTTATATTAGGGTGTAATTCAGATGTTTGTCTATAGTGTTTTGGCTTTTTAAATTTCCAAATGTAAACCCTGTTATCTCCCAATTCCAAAGAAAGGAAACCAATATTTCATCATCTATGTTCCTTTATTCTTTCTGATTGTTGATGTTTTCCTTTTATTCATTTCTTTCAGTTCTAATAATGCGGCTTTTTCTTTTTCTCAGTATAACTGTTAGTTTCATTGATCTCAAAGAATATGTACATCATAGGGCTCAATAGTAGTAGTTTGGACTGGCTACTACACTTTTACAAGTATTCTCTATACTATCTTAGCTATCAATGCACAAGTATCATAACAGTAAGTATCTAATTGCTATAGCTAAGGAAAGCAATTAAGCTGTCTCAGACCAGTCTGCCAGTATTTGCAATTCCTACCTCGAAGGTGTATATGTAAGGCAACCTCTCTGCATATCAATTCCTCCACAAAAGCAGCCCCTTCAAATCGAATGTGATTCCTTTCTCTCCAGATGAGGGCAACAGTAGTGACAAATGCAGAAGCTGTGATAGAATTTTGCCACAGTCAGCTTTTTGCTTTGCTGCATATCCAATGAAGTTCTGTTTCCCAGCAGCCAACTATTCTGGAATGCCCCAGCCAAAAACATATTCTGGACCACAATCTGTTAGTGATAGGACACTCAAATAATAGGTGATTGAAGTCCTCAACATTTTGTTTGCAAAACACACAAGTTGCTGGAACTTGGATGACCATGTTCTGCAGTCTGTCAACTGTAGGAAGTCTGTGTTGAGTAGCTAACCAAACAGTGAACTTATGCCGAGGTAGGACATTATTGATCAGCATCAAGTTCTTCCATTCAACCTTATTGAAACTGGGGAGCATAGTGAGGTATAGTTTCTGAATGTGAAATTTGTCCAGCCTACATATACTTTGCAGTCTGCCAGTTAGATCTCCCTGAAGCTTATGACTCTCCAGTATCATAGTTCTGCTTTCCAGTATCTTTCTGACAACCCAAGAGGCTGATTTTGGAATGTTAATTGTGGCAATGTTACCCTGCTTGATGTAATAAGAATGTACCATCTAACCCATAGGCAGTCTTTCTTCCTAGACAAGTCCCATAGAAACTTAGTTATGGCTGCTTTGTTCCACACAGTCAAGTCTAGGAAGTTAAGACCTCCAGCTGATATTGTTCTGCACACTTTGTCCTAAGCCACCAGTGCCCTTTTGGATAGATTTGCTGTGCCAGTCCAAAGGAAAGTTCTGCATATTGCTTCAATAGCTTTCAGTACTTTCTTGGGCATATTGAATACTTGTGCCCAATAAGTCTGTATGCCAAACACCACAGCTTTAATCGATTGGCTTCTACCTGCATATGATAGAAACTTAGCTGACCAACAAGTAAATTTATCGGTGATCTTTTCAATTAGGGGCATATAATGATGGATAGCCAGCTTCTTAGAATCAAGTGGAATCCCCAAGTATCTGAATGGAAGTTGACCTTCAGTGAATCCCAAGATTTCAATTATTTCTTCTCTGACACTTTGCTGCACTCCAGCCAGATAGACTGCACTCTTGCTGATGTTTTCCTGAAGCCCAGATGCTTCTGAAAACTGAAGGAAAGCTTTATGGAAGATCTGGATAGATATAATATCAGCTCGACAGAACATAAGGAGGTCATCAGCAAAACAAACATGAGAAACACTGAGTTTTCTGCATTTGGGATGGAAGTTGAAGTTCCCATCCTTGTGTAGCTCCTGTAGTGTTCTGTTAAGGTATTCCATTGCCAATACAAACAGGTAAGGTGACATAGGGTCACCCTGTCTAATACCTCTCTTAGCAGTGAATGGCTTAGTTAAGCCACCATTCATTACTAAGGAATAGGAGACAGAGGTGACACAGACCATGATCCATTGAATAAACTTTGCTGGGAAGCCCAAATCAATAAGAATCTGCTTCAGAAAGTTCCATTCCAAGGTTTTATATGCCTTCCTCAAATCCACCTTGAGTACACATCTGGGAGAAACACCTTTTCTTGAGTAACCCTTAAAGATTTCATGGCTTAACAAGATATTATCAACAATACTTCTTCCTTCAATAAAAGCAGATTGAGCAGGACCAATAATTCCCCAATGACAGCCTTCATCCTCCTGGTAATAACTTTAGAGATGATTTTGTAGACAGTAGTGCATCAAGCAATATGTCTATAGTCTTTAATAATGCGGCTTTAAATAACATGACATGCTCACGGACCTCATGCCCCGATCCAAACATGCCGCCTAATTGTGAAATAATGAACCAAGAACAGGAGTACGACAAAGAAGAGGATTTTAGGGAAATCAATCGAGAATTGGAACATTTCAAATATAAACCTAAGCCAAATTTAATGATACTGAGCCGGTTAACTTGGGTGGTACCGAAGAAATCAGGGAAACCAAAATAAGCATCCACGCAAATGAGAAAATTTGGGATGCACTGATCCAACTCCTGTTTGAATTCAAAGACGTGTTTTCTTGGTCATACGATGATATGCCAGGGTTGAGCATAAATTTGGTGGTTCATAAGTTGCCTACTTACCCCGAGTTCCCTCTAGTCGATGAAAAGTAGAGAAAAATTTAAAACTTATATAAGTGATAAGATCAAAGAAGAGATCAAAAAATAGTTGGGGGAAAGAGTAATCCGAGTGGTCCGGTATACCACATGCCTGGCCAATGTAGTTCCAGTGCCAAAGAAAGATGGTAAAACCCGAGTGTGTGTGGACTACGGATATTTGAACAAGGAAAGTCCCAAAGGCAAATTCCCTTTGCCCAATATCCACATCCTATTTGATAATTGCGCCAAAAACGAGATACAATCTTTTGTGGACTGCTACGCAAGATATCACTAGGTGTTGATGGATGAGGAGGATGCCAAGGAAACTGTCTTTACCACACCTTGGGGTAACGCTGGGGAAACGTATATGAGAGCCATGATCACTATCTTCCACGACATGATGCATCAGGATATAAAGGTGTATGTGGACGATGTGATCATCAAGTCCAAAACGCAAGATGATCATGTGCGGATCTAAGAAAGTTCTTTGAACGGCTACGCATGTATGATTTGAAATTAAACCCAGTCAAATGCACATTCGGGGTCCCGTAAGGCAAACTTCTAGGGTTCATAGTCAGTCGGAGGGGTATTGAGTTAGATAAAACAAAGATAAAGCCGATTCATCGCTTAGCTAACTTCCACATGCGAGCCCATATTCAAATTTATAAAGAAAGATGCAACAATCAAATGGACGGATGAGTGTCAAGAGGCTTTTTATAAGATTAAAGATTATCTGTCCAATCCACCAGTCTTAGTCCCGCTGGAACTAGGAAGGCCATTGTTTTTATACCTGACAGTCCTGGAAAATTCCTTTGGTATCATTCTTGGGCAGCATGATATCACTGGAAATAAAGAGTAGGCAATATACTACATGAGCAAGAAATTTACCAGTTACGAGGCCAAATACACCCTGCTAGAAAGAACATACTGCGCCTTAACTTAGGTCGCTCAGAAATTGAGGCATTACCTATAAGCCCACACCACCCACCTCATAACCATGCTGGATCCTCTGAATTACATATTTCAAAAACCAATGCCTACGGGTAGATTGACAAAATGGCACATCCTACTCATCGAGTTCGACATAGTCTTTGTCACTCGCACAACAATGAAGGACCTTGAGTTAGCGGACCATTTAGCGGAGAACTCGGTTGATGAGAGTACCGACCCATGAATACTTATTTCCCATACGAAGAGGTGAATTCGATGGAGGCAATATCCGAGGACACCACTACTTGGAAAATGTTCTTCCATAGAGCGGATAAATGCAAAAAGAGTAGGAATTGGGGCAATCTTAATTTCATCCCACCGGTCAACGCTATCCATCCATGGCTCGGCTTCGGTTCTTTTGCACGAACAGTACAGTCGAATATGAAGTCTGCATCATGGGGATGAACATGGCTATCGACCAAGACGTCGAGGAACTATTTGATCATGAGGGATTCAGATCTAATAATTCGGAAAGCCCAAGGGAAGTGGGAAATGCGAGATGTTAAACTCATCCCTTATCAGCAACATGTGGAAGATCTCAGCAAACCGTTGAAGGCGGTAGAGTTTAGGTACATCCCTCGCTGTCACAATTAGCTAGCCGACACACTCGCTATTTTAGCCTCGATGTTGCCTTGTCCAGGAAAACGACTACATTGATTCCTTGGAAATCTATATCAGGGAAAGGCATGGGTACTATAATGCAGCTGAGGCAGAAAAAAAAATCCATCCATGGTACCATGATATCAAGATGTTTATGAAAAATCAAGAATATCTTGAGCAAGCAGCTGGGGTCCAAAAGAGAACTATCAGGCGACACGCAATTGGTTTCTTCTTAAGCGGTGAGGTTTTGTACAAAAGGACCCAGACCTCAATTTATTATGATGTGTTGACGCTGAAGAGGCTGGATGAATCATGCACGAGGTACATGCTGGAGTCTGCGGACCACGTATGAACGGGCATGTTCTAGCAAAGAAAATCATCCGAGTAGGCTATTATTGGATAACCATGCAAAGTGATTGTTTTAGCTTTGTCCGAAAATGCCATCGATGTCAAGTGCACGATGATTTGATTCATGCGCCTCCCATGGAACTGCTTCCCATGTCAGTGCCTTTGCCATTTACTGCTTGGGGCACGGACGTTATTGGATTGAGCCAAAACCTCAAATGAAAACAGATTCATATTGGTTTCTATTGATTATTTCACAAAATGGGTCGAAGCCATCACTCTTAAATCAGTGAACAAGAAAGTTATGGTGGATTTTGTGCATTCCAACCTCATTTTCCATTTTGTCATCCCAGCCACTATCATCACGGATAATGTTACAAATTTGAACAACCGATTGATGGGGGAGATATGCGAATAGTTCAAAATAACGCATCGAAACTCCACACCCTACCGGCCCAAAGCCAATGGAGCTGTCGAAGCAACAAAGAAAAATATCAAGAAGATTTTGAGAAAGATGATTCTAAACTCCAGACAACGGCATGAGAAGCTACCTTTTGCATTATTAGGGTATCGCACAATCGTGCGCACATCAATTGGAGCGACTCCCGATCTTTTGATGTATGGAACTGAGGCACTAATACCTGTGAAGGTAGAAATATCATCTCTCTGGATCATTGTTGAAACTGAGATTGAAGACATGGAGTGGGTCAGGAATCGCCTAGAACAGTTGGCTCTAATTGAAGAAAAACGAATGACCCGTGCCTATAACAAGAAAGTGCGCCCCAGGAATTTTGAGGTTGGACAACTTGTATTAATGCACATTCTTCCTCACCATCTGGAAGCAAAAGGAAAATTTGCTCCTAACAGGAAAGGCCCATACAATATCAGAAAGATATTGCTGAAAGGAGCATTGTACCTGGGCGACATCAAAGGGGATGATCCCGAAGATGCAGTGAATGCAGATGCAGTAAGAAGGTACTACGTCTAGGCTCCCTGTTGTAGTGATTCAGTCTTTCATTTCCGCTACCCAAACACTGTCAACCTTGGTAAACCCATTTGAGCCTGTTATTTTTCTTTGACCACCCTCTTTGGAGCCTAGAAATGCTATTCAAAAAAAAAAACAAAGGAAAAAAAAAAGAAATACAAAAAAAGAAAAGAAAACAAACAACAAAATGAAAAAAGGGATGAAAAATGAAAAACAAAACAAAAATAGTTTAGGAAACACTCCTGAACTAAGTCTGACTTGATTCTGAAATACGTAGGGCAGCCTCTCTCTGGGGTTCAGTCGCACAAAACAAAAATCAGAACAAAGAGAAATAAATTGAAAGAGTTTTACTGGTGAAAACCTGCGGGCACCATAAGGCGGTGATGAGGAGAGAAATTAAAATGAGAGAGTCCGCTTAGTGAAAACTCATAAAGAGCACTTTCGGGCGATGGTATGAAGAGAAATGAGAAAGGTCGATTGGCGAAAACCATAAAAAGGGTGTCATCAACCGAAAAAAAGACTTTGCTTGCCACTGGAAAGTCTTGGCAAGATTCCCTGGTTTCAAAATGCGGGTCAATGAGTTTATAGAAGTGGGAGAGGGTTTGTGCGGGTCAGGCAACCAGACCAAGAAGCATGTCACATCTATTTAAAGTCTGCATGCACCCCAGGTAAGTCCTCTTTTTCTCCCCGAAAGGGATTCTTCTCTTTAAATTCATTCCTTCTTGTTTACTCTTCCTTGAATCCCTTTTCTGTTTCCCGAAATTAATACAAAGGAAAGATGGCAAGGTTTGGCTTTATAGGGCTCTGCCTGACAGGAGTTGAATACCGGTCTCAACGGGCGCATCTAGCCGATACCGACTGGGCATGATGACTGATGCTTCGAAAGCAGAAAAGGCCTGAAAATGAAGAAAATCGAAGTCAAAATGCCCACAAAGGCAAAGAGAAGTAAAATGTCGAGTTCTACTAGGTTAATCGGCTCGGCGAAGTCTCAAAAGCCAAGCTACCCAAAAGTTCTGAAATGAAAGTTGGGGTGAAGATATCAAAGGCCTATGAAGGCGAAATAAATCTGAAAGTTGAGTCCCCATGATCTACTAACAAGGAAAAATTTGAAAGTCAGAGGTCTTCTCAACAGAAGCAGAGCCGGGATCAAGAACATAAGGCCAGAAAACCAACCACCAATTCAAATTAACGATCTTGCTTTGTTTAAAAATTTGAAACAGGCGCAATCCAAAACAATCGTGCAAATGGAAAATGCAACTAAAATAATGCAGGAGATAGGAGCGGCTTCACAGGAACAATCAACCTCAAAAGCCATAACTCGCAGATCCCCTAACATAACCCAGGAATCTTTTCATTCATCCCGACATAACCCGCGGATCTCCCTGGCATAACCCATGAATCTTTTTTCATTTCATCCCGGCATAACCCATGGATTTTCCCTTTCATCCCCAGCAGGGACCCTTTATTCATATCTCGGCATAACTCATGGATCCTCTTCTTTTCCCCAGCAAGGACCCTTTTCCTTTCTCGGCATAACCCGATTATTTGCCGGCATAACCTTGCAATCTTTCCAAAGGATACACAATCTGAGCTTTTACTATTTTCAATAAATAAATAGCTTAAACTCGCTTTGCAAATAATTCACAAAATTCGCCCAGTGAAAACTGGGGCAAAACTTTCGTGCGCCTGTTTGTTTTTGGTGTCCGGACAGGTCTTTACTTCAAGAGACAAGATTCGAGGTGACCAAAAGAATGATTCATAATCCGAAACAAAGAAAATAAGAAAAAGGAAAAAATCCAGAGTGATTGAAGAAGAAAGATGTAGACTGCTTAAATTTGATTCAAAATCACAAGTTCTGCATGGCCCGCTCTGCTAAAATGCTGAAGAAAGAACTGACACCTACAACTTACGAGCATCAAGATTCAGCTCAAGTCCACAGCAAATCCAGCTGAAACTCAAGATCAAGTTTCAAGAGATTTATATATAGGAATCTTGTACCTCATAGTTGATAGTCATAGCTAGCTTAGCTTTTTATTTTCCTTTTGTTGTGATAAGGAGGTTAGCAAGCAGTGGCAGCAGCATCAACAACGAAATCACAGCTCCTGGTAGTCCCAGCTACTAAACCTTCAAGAAATATACTAACCTGATTGCTTTATAGCCAAGGATATGTAGCCGATCTCTGAAGCAAGGTTTGGTAAGACATTCTCAAACATGCTTCTAAATGGAATGCCAAGCAGGCAAAAATCCCTCATAATTGCTTATTATCTTTGTCCGAAAATCCTTCATCTCCGAGCAAAGATGGGCAGCTGTGAGCACGTGATTTTGCCCCGCTTAAATTGTTCATATATATTTCTTAAAATTATGGTTTTTCCTATAATTATTTAATATAAGGGAATTAGTTACATAATTCTTGTGTTTGTTTGTATTTTTGTATGCATTTTTAATTGATATAATTCATAAAAAATACCAAAACAGTGCAGTTGCATTTAGGACCACATTTTTATATTTTTAGGTTTACTAGTTAATTAACGTTGCAAAAATGAAAGAAAATAAAAAAATAGTTATTATACATTTTTTACTTTTAATTTTCGTATTTGTCATAGTTTTATTTTAAAATTAGGATTTAATTAATTTTTAGAAAAAAGTAATTATCTTAGTTTTAGATTGGAATCCATTTTTTAATATTGTATTCAATAAAAATCTAAAAACAATTAGAAAATAAAAGAAAATTCAAAGAATTAAAGGTATTAATTAAATACCCCATTTTTGGTCTAGCCCAAGCCAAAACCCCTTTTCAGACTCATCTCAACCCCAGCCTAATCTCAAAACTCGGTCCAGTCTCATAAAAATCGAAACGACTCTGTTTTGTCCCTTTTTAATCACAACCGTCCATTCTATTAGATCTAACGGTACCAAAACTAGTGTGTAACGTGTATATAACTGTCCCAAGGCCCCCCACCCCAGACCAAATCTTGTACCCTGTCCGAACTGCCCAAACCCTAATCCCACTGCCTCCGTCGCTTGCTGCCGGTCGGAAATCGCCTTCGCCAGCGGTGATGCTTCGATAATCGCCCATACCACCCTCTCAACCTCCTCTATTCATCCACGCTACCAGCATCCTTCGAATATTGGCCAATCCCGTCGAATTTTGATTTGAAACCATGGCGGCTCCTCGTACGGCGGCGCCGACGCCAATCACTTCCCAATTAACACCCTAGGTTCCCCTATTCTCCCTCACCCTGGATCTGCAAGTCCTTTGCCTTGAATCACAGTCCAAAGGCTCAAATATTAGTTTGAAAATCTTGCCTGGAACCCTAACTTCTCGAGATTGGAGGTTTCCTGTGTTTTGGATTATAGTAGTCCTTAGCCATTTGTTTTCTCATGAAAACAGATGATTAAGGACGGTTGTGGTCCAAGTAATTCCAAGATTTGGCCGGCCAGAGCCCAATCCTGAAGTAGGTACTTCATTTTACCTTCTTTTCTGTTTTCCTTTGTTTTTATAATTTTATTTTTGTTCTTTTTCTTCTTTGCCTAATGTTTTCCTTTGTTATTATATTCTTGTTACTAATTTGTATCCTGGTCATAGGGTTTTTTTAGATTGTAGTTACATAGCTTGAACCTATTCATGTTATTAGATTAATTTTACTACTTTGCATGAGTTAATTGTGTCTGTTTAGGTTTTGCTTTCAATTATTTTTTATTATTTGCTTGTTCATGATTGAAATTAGTTTCAGGTTCCTTATTATAGAAATAGTTTAGTTTAGACATTTTCCCAAGTTGAATTTCAGTTCTCTTGTTTTATTTAAAAAATTGTTGATCTGATTTTTGAAATTAGGGGATTTGGGTTTTGGTGAATTAATCCTTTAAGTCAATAGGCCATCTGGAATTGGGTCACTTGGCCCAGGTCTAGTTGGTAGGCTTAGGAAAAATTCAGAGGATTACTAAGGGTATTTTAGGTATTTCAAAATGAGAATAATGCAGTAACTAACATTGGAACCCACTAGAATCTTCTAGATAGGGTCTCAATCTGAAATTCAGGTTTTAATTGATATAACTTGACCAACAAGTCAAGATTTAAGGGACCAATGAGCTAAAATCTGAAACATAAGGAGGGACTAAGGATGTAAAATAGTATTTGAGTGTTGCCCTAGGTTTGGCCGATAAAAGGCATGCCCATAACCTTGTTTAAGGAAGTTTTTGAAAAATCCGAAAAACATTCCCCTAAAATTTCCCTAAACCTTGAACTTGTGAAAACACAAAACTCAAAAACACTGTTCTAATTGAAAATTTTAGGGTTAATTTCGAGTTTTACTGGTTGATTGGCAACTTCCTGCTTAGAATCTGACTGTTGAAATTTCCTGAAGTTTCCTAGGTTGATTTCGAGTGTGTTTGGATTCAATCTAGGCTGTTTTAGGGTTATTTTATTAGTCGTTGTTCATCTGTCTTTATTCCTGGGTCATAGTGATACAATTTTGGCTTTCATTTAGTCCTCTTGTTGTGTTGCTGCTAGTTCTCATTTGATGACGTTGACTTCATCTCCTTCTTATTGTATTTTAACTCCCAGGTATTCTTCAATCTCAAATGATGCGTGAAGAGTCTTGGATCAGCAACTGTAATTGAATTACTGAAGAAATGACATATTATTAATGGTCTTCTCATGTCAGATTATTGGTAGATATGTTAATTTAAATTTTAGGTTATGCAGTAGTAGTAGTTGAAATTTAATTAAGTTGAACATTCCCTTATTTGTACTTAAATGGACTATTGAACTTTTAGACTTGCTTGACTGCCATTTGAGTTGCTAAATGTTTGTGTAAGATGAATGCGTAGGATCAACTGGTTCCAGATTCATGTTAAATGATATGTTGGTTTGGAATTTCACTGATTCAATAGCTCAAAATGAAAAGGTGAAAATTAATATTTCAGTAGTTATTCTATTTTCGGCCTTAATTAGATGCATTTGGAGTACATTAGTTGCAATTAAATAGTGTTAAATTATAGATCAAGTATGCTATCCTAAATATGCCTCTGTATCGAATAATGTATGTCAAAATTGAAGTTAAAGCTAGTTTGCATTTGAATTAAATAGATCTATGTCATTCATGTGTTTAAAATTATTTGACTCAATTGGCTTAGAAATCAGGACTCTTGGGATCCAATAAGACCATGTTTCTCAGGCCTGGGCTCGTTCATAGGCCCAACATGGAAATTTTCCATTTGTAATAATCCTTGGGCTTAACCGTGTGCTATTAGCCCAGGTATCATTAGTCCAATGAATCCGTGTATTTGCTGAATTATGAACTATCAGGGACAGCTTCGAATGGGGCTCCTGCTATGACCCAACATGGGCAACACATTTCATAAATGCTAAATGAATTCTTCACTTTTAGGCTAGTTTTTTTGAAACCCAATATACTAAAAATTTAACTCCCTTTCGAAGTTATTAGATTACTTTCATAATATAAGTTTGGGCCTTCCAAGTTAAGTGGCAAGTTTTATTTAAGAGGTTTTCCTCTTGTTTGAACTCGGGCTTGAATTTGAGGCCCCAAATTCATAATGCTAATCAATTAGGCCTTTTAGATACAAATTCAATAGAAAATAATTGTTCACTTTAGGATATTCTTAAAATAATTTGAGGTGCGCCCTGCCAAATAAAATCACAAATTGCGTGTCCCTTTTTAATTACCTTATTAAAATACTTAGAATTTGGGACATGCCGTTTAGCAAAATTTATGGCTTCCCGCAAAGATAATAACACGTTAGTCGCCTTAGGCGCGATCTTTTAATAATTTTAATTTCATAAATATGGGTGTGCATTTCCTGTGACCCAAAATCCAAACATAAAATGCTGGAAAAAATGTGTCCAGGATCCGGGTGCATTTTATGTGACGTGATCCAAAAAATATTTTAAACGGCGTTCAATTTCCTAAAAGTTCTTAATTTAAAGTGGTAAATATTTCCAAAAATTGCACTATAGGATGGCATGTACTAAAATCAGATTTTTAGCCAATTATAAGAGTTTAAGCGATCATGCTAGAACCACAACATCTCGGGGTGCCTAACACCTTCTCTCGAATCAACAAAATTCCTTACTCAAGAAATTCTGGTTCGCAGACTACATTTGGGAAGTCAAAAAATTTCCTCGATCTGGGATTCAAAACAAACAGGTGACTCAGGACACGAAAATCCAAACCTATCCCAAGTTGCTTAGTTATTGTCTTCATTTTGAGTTTGGTCATGTGGTTATCTACTCGCATGCTATTTGAATTTGTTAGAGCTGAAAAACATTTTGTCACAATATAGAAATTAATTTTCTATTCATCAACTGGACTACATCAAGTTAGATTAAAAGGGCTCGGGTGTGCATTTCATGTGACCTTGCCATCATTTTGAATAATAATAATAAAACAAACATGTTACTAATATCCTGGGATACTGTTGGCCCAAATCTTGTTGAAGTTTTGAAGAATGAAAAATGAACTCAATGAAGGACCAGCTCCATCTTAGGAGACACAGTAGTTATAGCCTATGCACATGAGATGCACGTGAAGAAGATAAGCCTTTGGGATCGAGCAGCAATATCTTCTAAATATCTTCTAAACTGATCGAAAAGATTGCATATGAGATAAGGAGAAGAGTCTCCTTATATGAAGAGGACTATATCCGAATCAAGGATTAGGAATTGGAGTTTTACTTATTTAAGGACTCGAACTTGATAAAGGATCAGCAAATCGAGTTTTTGTCAAACTTTGATTACTAACTCTATAAAAGTAGTATTGTTCTCTTGCACAAGAATGCAAAAACACGAAGAAGTTAGAGTTAAATTGAGAGAAAAAGAGCAAGACTATTTTGCATGCAATTTATGTGAGATCAAGTGTGCACGCTTGCAGCTACTTGAACAAGATTGAAGAACCAGTTCCATTATGTTTTTCTTATTCTAGTTCAATTCTAATAGGTGTTTTAATATTTTACCTTTCAGCTTTCATAGAAGCAAATTGTATAAGGTAAGTTGAGTATTCAATTTAGAGTTAACTTGAAAGTGTCGCAACAGTTGAGCCTGTATGCTCCACCGGGAGTAGTGTTAATCCTTAGGTTTACAAAGAATTTTGTAAATGCTGTTTTGGCTCATTGTGTTTAGTGGATGTTTGTGAAAACCCTACTGAGTAGTAGGTTGTGGTTTTTTCAACTTTTGAGCCAGGTGTTTTCCACGTAAAAATTTCTGTGTTCTTTATTTTATGCACTCTTAATTTCGCAAACAGTCATAGTTAGTACATCTAGAAGAACCAGGTTCTTCTAGTTCGAAAATCGGGTACCACACAAATCACCCCCCTCTTGTGTGGAATTAACGTTTGGAACATCAATTGGTATTAGAGCAGGTTATCCTTGAAGAGGCTAACACCTTAGGAGAAGATCAACAGAGTGCACCAGTTGGAACTGGGAAGGGCAATCCACTGCTAGGCCTCCACTTTTGAATTGCCAATAATATTCTTGGTGGAAGAGCAGAATAAGAGATCACATTATCGGGGAAGATTATGAAATTTGGGACATAATCCCTGATTGTCCTCTAGCAACCACTAAGAAGAATGTTGAAGGAGTTGAAGTGCCAAATAAAAGGGTTGACTGCATTAGTGAAGACTTGAAAAAATGGGAAAAAAATGCTAAGCCAAAAAGTGGCTTGTATGTGGTCAAGGACCAGACGAGTACAATAGGATCAAAAGCTGCACAACTGTTAAAGAAATTTGGGACACGCTTCAAGTGGCTCATGAAGGAATACCTCAAGTGAAAAGATCAAGAGGAACACTTCAATATTCTCAATATAAGAATTTTACTATGAAGGAAGGAGAAACTATTCAGAAGATGTACACTAGATTCACCACTCTGACAAATGAACTGGAATCTCTTAGAAGAACTATCCTTGAAGAAGACAAGGTTGAGAAGATTCTGGAAAGAGTTCTGCCAGTCACATGGGAAAGCAAAATCATTTCCATTCAGGAATCCAAGAACATTGCTACCCTTAGATTGGATGAACTAATTTGAAATTTAACTGCCTATGCAATGAGAAGACAAACCATGAAGATGGATACCCCCAAAAGGGAGAGTAGTTTGGCTCTCAGAATTGTTGAAGGTGCAGAATTGGAAGATGATGAAATGACTATGATCACTAGGGCTTTCAAAAGATGTCTAATGAGAGGAAAGGGCCCTTCAAGAAGTATAAACTTCAATAAAACAAGATCTCCGGAGAAACATGCAAATGAGGGATGCTACAAGTGTGGCAAGACTGACCATATGATCAAAAATTGTCCTCAATGGGAAATCGAGTGGAAGAAAGAAAGAGCTGAACGAAGGAACAGAAAGAAGGAACAGATTCAACCCAGGAGAAACAAAGGTTCAACCAAGGCTATGGTTGCTGCTTGGGGAGAAACTTCAGATGAAGACTCAGAAGATGAAGCTGAGGTGGAGCAAGCATTAATGGCCATCGGAGAATTAGATGATAAACAAGAGGTAAGTAGCTTTCATCTCAAACACAAGATTAAATTCTTGTCTAAAGAAAAACTGGCTGAGATATTAATGGACTTCATTGACAAGTCTGAAATAATCAACAATGAGAAGAAAGTTATGTCTAGGGAATGTGTGATTCTAAAAGCAAAATGTAAAAGTCTAGAGTCAGGGCAAATGAGAGCGATAACAAAAATGTTGAGTTGACTTGACAACCGTGTCTTAGAACTTAGGTCTGAAAATCTGAAACTAAAATTAGGGACAAGAATAGTGTCTTAGAACTTAAGTCTGAAAATCTGAAACTAAAATTAGGGACAGGAAAGAAGATAGCTGATCAGACAATCTCACTCTAGAAGAAAGTTTAGGAAAAATGAAAGATGAATTATACAGAAAAGATGAATTCATTAATGTTTTAAAAGAAGATCTAGGAAGAGTAAAACATGAACTAGATAGAACTTGTAAGTGTAAAAAAGCCTCAGATGCTCTCTCTTGGTTCCAGAGCATCACAGCAGTAACAAAAGAGGACTTGGCTATGAGACTCAAGCTCCTAAATGGGATCCAAAAAGAAAGTACCTCCCTCTTCCCGAAAACAAAATCTGCACACACTGCGGTAAGACTGGTCATTATAAATATGAATGTAATGCAAAGGAAATGGCCAGTCAAAGGAACAAAGTTTTTGTTAAAGAAAAATATAAGTTTCCTGGATAGAAAAAAAGGAATTTAATTCATCCTTTTGCTTATAGAAAGGGACCCAAACTAGTTTGGATTCTTAAGACTAACCCCTGATTTCTTTTGGAGGTCCAAGTGAGAGGGAGAAGCCAAATATGGTATATGGATAGTGGCTGCTCAAAACACATGACTGGGGATAAGGACCAGTTCCTTTCTCTTGAGGACCTAAAAGGAGGTAATGTCTCGTTTGGTAATAGAAATAAAGGTGAGATCATTGGGGTTGGAAAGGTAGGAAAGACTGATTCTCACTCCATAGAGAATGTCTACCTAATAGATGGTTTAAAATATAGCTTCAATAGTGTGTCACAATTGTGTGACAGAGGCAACCTTGTGGCTTTTACCTCTACCAAATTTTTTGTTTTTAACCTTATCACTGATAAGGTTTTTTTGTTGGGAAAAAGAGTTAACAATATTTACATTGTAGATTTTTCAACTCTTTCAGAAAATAAACTCACTTATTTAAGTGTGTTAGACAATGATCCCCTTCTGTGGCACAAAAGACTTGGCCATGCTAGTCTAAATTAGTTAAACAAATTAGACTCCAAGGATTTGGTAATAGGATTACCTAATATCCAGTTCAAGGAAGACAAAGTTTGTGAGGTATGTCCAAGGGGGAAGCAGGTAAGGTCATCCTTCAAATCTAAGAAAATTGTAAGTACGTCAAAGACATTAGAACTGGTTCATATGGATCTCCGTGGTCCAATGAGAACCATGAGCAGAGGAGGAAAGAAATATGTGTTGGTGCTTGTTGATGATTACTCTAGATTTACCTGGGTACTATTTTTGACATCTAAAGATGAGCCATTTGAAATGTTTACTGCTTTTGTCAGAAAAACTCAGGAATAATTAGGAAATCAACTTGCATCTATTAGGTCTGATCATGAAACTGAATTTGAAAATACAAAATTTGCTGAGTATTGTGGTGAAAATGGTATATATCACAACTTCTCTGCCCCTAGGACTCCTCAGAAAAAAAGAGTAGTTGAAAAGAAACAACAGGACCCTTGAGGATATGGCAAGGACCATGATTTTCTCTAGTAAATTACCCCATAGCTTCTGGGCAGAGGTTGTAAACACTGCATGTTACATAATAAATAGATGCATAACTAGACCTCTTGTTGAGAAGAATCCTTATGAGTTACTTAAAGGGAGAAAACCAAACATATCCCATTTTAGGGCATTTGGTTGCAAGTGCTATGTGCACAATAATGGAAAACACTCCCTAGGTAAGTTTGATCCCAGAAGTGATGAGGGAGTATTCTTGGGATATTCTTCATATAGCAAAGCATATAATGTGTTTAAGAAAAGAAATTTGTGTGTAGAATAAAGTGTGCATGTTGTGTTTGATGAAACTAACATTCTTTCTGAAGGATAGGAATGTGAAGATGAAGCTATTGGACTGGTGAAAGACTCGGGTGAAGCCTCAGCTCAAGTCAAAGCATCACCTAAAGAAAGAACAGGTGATGGAACAGGTTCTTCCTTACAGGGCAACCTGACAGGGGGGAGAAATCAAAGAGGAATTGAAATAAACCCCTCGAAGGAACCTGTTTATGAACTTGGCTCTCAGTAAATTGCTAAAGCATTCAGCAAAACAAGTTGGTCGTGAAACCTCACAAGTATCGAAGTTCCCATCCCATTGGGAACATTTTCACTAATCCAACATTTGGTGTCAAAACCAGATCACTACTGGAAAATATATGTGCATTTGATGCTTTTCTATCTATTATTAAACCTAAAAATATTGCTGAGGCTTTACAGGATCCAAATAGGATCAATGCTATGCAGGAGGAACTCAATCAATTTGAAAAAAGTCAAGTCTGGCATCTAGTTCCAAGACCCAAGGACAAATCAGTCATTGGTACCAAATGGGTCTTTAGGAACAAACTTGATGAAGATGTAACTGTCACAAGAAACAAGCCAAGCCTAGTGGTTCATGGCTACAACCAAGAGGAAGGCATTGACTATGATGAGATATTTGCTCCAATTGCAAGACTAGAAGCAATTGGACTCCTTATTGCCTTTGCAGCACATATGGATTTTACTCACCATCAGATGGATGTCAAAAGTGCCTTCTTAAATGGCTACCTCAAGGAAGAAGTGTTTGTAAAATTACTTCTAGGATTTGAAATCAAGGAATGTCCTAAGCATGTGTACAAGCTGGACAACGCTCTATATGGGTTCAAACAGGCCCAAGAGCGTGGTATGAGCGACTATCAAAACTCCTACTGGAGCATGGGTACAAAAGAGGTAAAATTGACAGCACTTTGTTCCTAAGGGAAAAAAGTAAAGGCCTCCTTGTTGTACAAATATATGTTGATGACATAATATTTGGGGGTATTACTGATAAGCTGAGTAAGGACTTTGCAAAACTAATGGTGAGTGAGTTTGAAATGAGTATGATGGGTGAACTAAATTTCTTCCTAGGCTCTCAGACCAAACAAAGCCAACATGGGACCATGATCCATCAGCAGAAGTATACAAGAGAACTAATCAAAAGGTTTATAATGGAGGACGCTAAAGAAATAGATATAGCAATTGCAACTGCCACTAAATTAGAGATTGATGAACCTGGTTCATCAGTTGATCAAACGTTGTATAGAGGTATGATTGGTTTACTCTTGTATCTTACTACTATCAGACTTTACATTGTTTTCAGCGTAGGGCTTTGTGCTCGTTTCCAAGGAAATCCAAAAGAGTCACATTTTGACAGTTGTCAAGAGGATTTTGAGATATATAAAAGGCACCACTGATTTGTGTCTTTGGTATCCCAAAGGTAGTAACTTTGATCTAGCAGGATATGATGATGCTGATTATACAGGTTACTTGGTAGACAGGAAGAGTACTTTAGGTATGGCACATTTCTTGGGGCATGTATAGTGTCATGGGATACCAAAACGCAAAACTCAGTAGCCCTATCTATTGCTGAAGCTGAATATGTTGTTGCTGCTTCCTGTTTTGGTCAATTGTTATGGTTCAAGCAACAATTGGTAGACTTTGGAATTGAACTGGGATGTATTCCAATATTTTTTGATAACACTAGTGTTATAAGCATGACAAAGAACCATGTTAATCATAAAAGGACAAAGCACATAGATGTTAGACACCACTTCTTGAGAGATAACTATGAGAAAGGGTTAATCTCCATGGAATTTAGTGCTACTGAAAACAAATAGCTGACATATTCACTAAAGCACTAAGTAGAGAAATATTGAAAGGAAAATGTTAGAATTAGGGATGATTAAGATTACCTAATCAGGTCAATTCCAAAATGCAATGAAAAAAAATTGATTTTTATTTTGTTTGGTTAGAAGTTATGACTTTATGTGAGTATCTAGACTAATTCTTACTCAGTCTCATTCTGTCTCCTATGACATGTTTCTTTTAATTCATTTATCTCTTACAAAGTTTTTATTTCTATTCTGTTACATGAGGCATACTCAAGAGAAGTTCTACTTGAAGAACCAGGTTCATCAAGTCTATGCTCATATGAAAAGGTCAGGTATGTTTCTATACTTTGCACAATTAGAAAATTAAATATTCCAATTATGAGCAGAAGTCTCATTCTAACCAAATTCCCCAAAATATAACTGCTAAGCATTTGAGTAGTTTTTTCTCTCCTAGAATTCTAATGAATAACGTGACTTTTTCCCTAAAAACCAGTGCAAATTAAAGACTGGAGTCTTAATGGGATTAGACTCCTGATTGACCACTGCAAAAGGCTGTTGTTACTAATCATACTCCTTTTAAAACACTCCATGCACTCCTAATTTGTTCCACAACCATCATTAAGTGCTGATCATCCCTCTTCTCCAAAATCACCAAAAATCTCCAAAATCTTCAGAAATCCTTCACCATGTCTAACCCTCAAGAAAATATAGGGAAACTCTTACCAGAATCTACCAATACGTCTTTGTCTGCACCCTCTAGTGACAGCCCTAAACCTAGATTCCGCCGGCAAAAGATGTTGGCAAGAAAAACTATAGCCACTGGTGCTTTGAGAACCGCTTTAAACGAAAAATTGAGAACTAACCAAAAGGGGGAGCACTCTAAAAAGGAATCATCTAAATCAAGTTTTGAGTCTGACACGTTTGTTTTTGCATGTGATGGAGAAGAACGGGGGTCTTCTGACACAAACGAAAATCAAGAAAACCCTAAGAAAGTGAATCATGCCATGGTTCCTTTGATGCAGTCGAGATTGAAGAAAATAGGTTAGTTTTAGTGGGTCCGTTGACAGATGCGAAGGGAGATGAATCTAATCGAAGAAAAAGGAAAAAGAAAGATGAAATTCCTCCGATTTGTGGAAATATTAAGGAGAGTGGAAACAAGTCAAGGGGAAATAGCTCCGGGGATGCTGCTGAAGGTCTTGTTCACCTAAGTAAACAACAAGGTAAAAGTGGTTTATCTGGTGAGGAAACCCTAGCTGACCTCCTGAAGAAAATTAGGGCCCGTTATGATCCAAAGAAGTGCAAGGATTTTTTCTTAAAAGCTCCAACTGCTTCCAAGCCAACTAAGAAAACCAAAATATCATCCCCTAAGTCTAGTGTCCCCCCAAAAGCAACTAGAAGTAGGGTTAATCAAAGTGAGGAACAATTTTAGAAAGAACTGGAAGAAAGCAGAAGGAAAAAGAGAGATAAAGGGAAGGCAAAAGTTGTGGAGAGTATCGAGGTAGAAGAGAAAGAAGAAGAGGAGATAGACCTGGTCCATCAAGAAAGAGAGACAACTGAAAAGGTACCATCACCTAGAGCAAAAGGTTCTAAGACTTCAATCAAGAAGGCTTCCTCTGTACCCATATCTGCTGAGTCCTCGTTGGCTAAAAGAACCAGGTCTGCGGGGAAAAGAAAAAAAAGAATATTATTGAAGAAGAAGAAGAAGAATGGAGTGGAGAAGAAAAAGAGGAGGAATTTGAAAAGGAACATGATTGAGTTGTCATCTTTGGCAGGACAAAGATCTTGAAAGGAAGAATTCTGAAAGACCTGGAGGAGCCAGGCATGAAATGTTTAATTGATGCCCTAAATGCAAAAGGATGGAAGAACATGGTTCATCAACTAGATGGTAAATTAGCAAGAAGTGAGTTGATCGAATTTATGGCAAATGCCACTATGGTGAATGGGGTTGTTACCAATCTGGTAAGAGGAATTAAGGTACAATTTGATGCTCATTAATTGGGTGAGATTCTAGACATTCCTTGTACAGGATATGATGATTATACAAGGAAAAGGTGGCCTTGCCTGGACTCTCTTCCTAATGCACTCCAAATCACCAGAAATTTTTGTGATTCTGCAACTCCTGAAGATGTGCCTGAAGCTCGATTTGTTCAGAAAAGTGAGATGACGGATGAGCACAAGGTGCTTTTTGAGTTTGTGAACAAATGTTTGCTTACCAGATAGGAGAGAAGGCACACAACCAACTACATGGACCAGGTACTTCTAGAGTGTCTTATGAGAAGAAAGAAAATTAACTAGCCTGCATTTATTGTGAAACTATTGGATAGAGTCATCAACGGCTCTAAAGCTCATGCCACACCTTATGGGTTCCTGTTGACTGCTGTTCTGGAAAAGCTACATGTGCCATTGAAGAAATGGGAGATGATATCTAGCAAAGATCACTTTGGGGTAAAGACTTTTATGGCCTGCGGCTATCCATTGAATTCAAACCCATTTGAACCATGTTCATCTCAAAAGAATCCTGTAAATAGTAAGGTTAGGGCTTTGGTTAAGGAGTGTGGAACAAAAGATGCTGAAATTGCTAGGCTGAAGGCTTGTGTTGTTGAATTAGAAACTGAACGAGATGGACTTAGAGCTGAGCTAGAAAAGGAAAAGGAGAAGAGTGATGGAATGCTTCAAAATATGTTCAACCATCTCCAAACCTAGCACTTTCTTACCTCCAACCCTAAAGCCAGTTTAAGCTACCCCCTCAGTGACCCAGATTCGGGATTTCTTGTTATGCTTTTGCTCATGGTTGGATGTTTATTTCTTTTTTGTGGTCTGTACTGTAGAAATATCTCCTAATCAATGACAATGAGCTTTTGTTTCTCTTGTTCTGTGAAACTTCTGATATTAATAGTTAAATGCTTTGTACAGTTGATTGTTGGTTAATTGAAACATGTTCTCACTTGCAGTTGCCCCAGCGGCCATGAGTGCTAATTAATATCTGGGATTCATATAATATGCAACTTCTCGATGATGCCAAAAGGAGGAAGAGATATTGTGCCTTAGTTTTCGTATTTGTACTCTTAAATAAAGTGATATTTATAACCTGATTAAACATGTTCCTTAATTATAAGTTAATTTAAAGTGTGACATTGTGAAAATTAAGCTTAGCTCCACAGCTTCTCTGATCAGTAAAAGCACATAAACATCAAAAAGGGAGAATTTGTTGGCCCAAGTTCAGTTGAAGTTTTGAAGAATGACAAATGAACTAAGTGAAGGACCTGGTCCATCTTAGGAGACACAGTGATTACAACCTATGCACATGAGATGCACGTAAAGAAGATAAGCCTTTGGGATCGAGCAACAATATCTTCTACATATCTTCTGAACTGATCGAAAAGATTGCATAGGAGATAAGGAGAAGAGGTGTCCTTATATGAAGAGGACTATATCCGAATCAAGGATAAGGAATAGGAGTTTGAATTATTCTAGGACTCAAACTTGATAAAGGATCAACAATTCAAGTTTTAGTCAAACTCTTATTACTAACTCTATATAAGTAATACCGTTCTCTTGTACAGGAATGCACAAACACGAAGAAGTTAGAGTTAAATTGAGAGCAAAAGAGCAATACTATTTTGCAAGAAATTTACGTGAGATCAAGTGTGCACGCCTGCAGCTACCTGAACAAGATTTAAGAAGCAGTTCCATTGTGTTTTCTTATTCTAGTTCAATTGTAGTAGGTGTTTTAATATTGTACCTTTCAGCGTTCGTAGAAGCAAATTGTATAAGGTAAGTTGATTAAAATTAGAGTTAACTTAAAAGTGTCGCAACAGTTGAGGTTGTATGCTACACTGGGATTAGAGTTAATCCTTAGGTTTACAAATAATTTTGTAAATGCTATTTCGGCTCATTGAGTTTGGTGAATATTTGGGAAAATCCTACAGTACTAGGTCATGGTTTTTTCACCTTTTGAGCCAGGTGTTTTCCACGTAAAAAATTCCGTGTTCTTCATTTTATGCACTATTAATTCTACAAATATTCATAGTTAGTACATCTAGAAGAACCAGGTTCTTCTAGTGCGAAAATTGGGTACCACACAAATCACCCCCTCTTTTGTGGAAATAAATTGGAACATTAGATACATTTCATGTGGCGCAGTTTTATTTTCTAACAAGGTTAAATAGAACGTGTTGTGAGTCATTGGTGCATTTTACGGTGTGTTTTAAATAACCTTGAATCAATTCTTTAAGTAACTAAAAGCGGTTAATAATTTAAAGTATACCATAGGCTAAAACATGTATTAAAACTCGATAATAAGCCAATTATGATAGTTTAAGCGACCGTGCTAGAACCACGGAATCCGGGGGTGCCTAACACCTTCCCTCGGGTTAACAGATTTCCTTATTTAGAATTTTTGGTTCGCAGACTTCCAAAGGAAAATCGAAATTTCCTCGATTTGGGATTTAAAATAAACCGGTAACTTGGGACACCAGAAAACAAACCATCCCAAGTGTCGACTCTGAAAAATTAAATTAGATAAATCTCATTTCGAGTAATTTCACTTAAATTGAAAAAACTCTCTTATATTATCCTTCGGGGTGGTGTGTAAAAAAGAAGGTGTGACAGCTCTGGCGACTCTGCTGGGGACGCAACCCAGAACTTTGGTTTAGGGTTAAAAATTTTGAGCTTGGAATAGTGGTTAAGATTGGCTTTATTTATTATCTGATTTTTGTACATGTTTGGGCCTAATGTGTTAAATGGCGCTTTTAACGCTTTGATATTTTGTAAACTGTATATAAACTGCTACGAGACCCTTCTTCTATCTGAGTTTTCTAAATCATCTAGGGGGTGTGCCCTTTGTGTGACTTCTCTTCTGTTTAGAATCATATCCCAATTTTAGAACGAGGTTCGGACAAGTCGTAAAGCTGGTAAAGCTTATGTATTCCCGGTAAGCTACCCCTCCCCTCTCCCCCCAGCTTGAGTTGTCTGCTTGGGTAAACCAAGTCTAGAACAATAACTCCAGGTTTCAAACCTAGTATAGCAAAGCCTTATGCTGGATCCTCAGTAGAGACGTTTGTTTGCATCATGTGCATTTGAATTTAGGGAGTCAACACGGGGGTTGGGTCCATCTACGATAGGTGTACCCAAATTAAAAAGACCATCCTGATTCATCTTACGTGCTACTTGCGCATCTGTTTGTTTCGTCTTGCATGTTGACTGGCTTCTAGAATAGGGAAAGAAAATCAATAAAAAAGAAGAAAATAAACAAAAAAATCAATAAAAAAAAAGTGAGAGGTAGGTGTATAGAAAATTTCTAAAATTCTTAAAAGGAGAGGTCATTTCAAAATAAGCAAAATTTTTTAAGTGCCACGTTTTCCTTTTTCCGTCAAAATTGGCAGAACTATGCGAGTCTGATTCTCACCGGATGTGAGATACTTAGGCAAACCTCATCGGTTTTAGCTCCAATTTTCAAAAATCCAAAAAATTTCTTTTACATTCTTCTTTTGAAAAGTTTTTTCTTTGACACCCCAATTTTAATAAATACAAAAAAAATTTCTTTTAATTGCTTCTCAAAATAAAAAAAATAATCCAAAAATATTTTCATTCTTCTTTCAAAAATTGAAAAGAAAATTCGGAATTCAAAAAATATTTTTCTTCTTTAGAAGCATTTCTTTCATAAATTAAAAATAAAATTCTAAAAAAAATCCAAAAAATATTTCCTTTCTTATTTAGAAGTCTTTCTTTCAAAATTTTGAGTAAAACAAATAACAAAAACCAAAATAAAAAATCCAAAAATATTTTCATTTTTCTTTCATTGAAAAGAAATTTAAGAATAAATAATATTTTCTTTTTCTTTAGATGTAGTTCTTTCATAAATCGAAAATAAAATCCAAAAATATTATCTTTAAAAGTTTTTCTTCCGAAATTCCAAAAAAGAGTCAAAATTCAAAAAGAAGAAGTTTCTTTCTTCTTTGGAAATCTTTCGTTTTCAAAAATTCTTTTAAAAAAACAAATGAAAATCAAAAAAAAAATTCTTTCTTTCTTTATGTCTTTTTTTTCGAAAAATAAAATGAAAAATTTTTAAAAAAAGAGTTAGTTTTTTTTTTACTTTATATTCATAATCTTCTTGATCTACGCAAGATCTGATTCATGTTCTCACATGATACATTGGCTACCCACATCAGATTCGATCACCATTAAAAAGAAATGAATAAAGTGAAAAAATGAGAAAAATATTGATAATAATAAGGATCGACTTAGTCTATTCTAACATTTTTATTTTGAATTGTAAAGAAAGTTGAGGTGGTCGGTTTGTGGTAAGCTGGAAACACAAGATCCAAGGAAAAATGATAACTGACATTGAAGTTGTTACAAGTGTTCAAGAGACTCAGAGTCAGGGGGTTCAACAAGTGTCTACTAAGTTTGAGGAAAATAGAATACTGAAATGGCAAATGACCGAAATGTGTCAAGCCCGAGCCAGTAGTCAAAGACAGCCTCGTCATGTGTCACAATTGTATACATAGCAAGATCAGTACCACTCTCTTAAGTACCACTTTTACTCATTTGATCTTCCTACAAACATTGACAAGCCTGCCCGAAAGATGGCACAGGAAGAAATGACCCAAAAGTGACAAGCTTAGAACAAGGGTTGAAAAACATGAAAGGGTGGGTAGGTCAAAAGAGTGTTGCCTTCAAAGATCTTTGTAAGTTCCCCTGTTCACTTGCCGCCTGGTTTCAAGACTCTAAAATTTAAAAAATATGATGGGCATGGAGACCACATAGCGCACCTAAAAAGGTATTGTAATCAGCTAGGAGGTGCGGGAGGAAATGAAGAATTACTGATAGCATATTTTGGGAAAAGCCTTACGGGAGTAGTCTTCGAATAGTTTATGGATCAAAATACCTCTCACTGGCATGTTTTGGATGATATGGTTTTGCCTTTGTCAAATAGTTCCAATATAATATTGACATTGCCCTAGACCGCAATTACCTTTCAAACTTGACTAAGAAACCAAGTGAAAGTTTCAGGAAATATGCCATTAAATGGAGAGAGTAAGCAGCTCGAGTTAAGCCACCCATGGATGACCACGAGATAATCACTTTCTTCCTTGTGTCACAAGAGCCAGATTACTTTCAAAACATGATGTCCGTAGTTTGCAAATCCTTCTCGGAAGCAACCAAAATGGGATAAATTGTAGAGAATGGTCTTAAGACAGGTAAAATTATAAGTGTGGAAGTTCTTAATGCCGCAAATCAAGCTGTCCAGGTTGAATGTGATAATTTCAGCGACACAAATGAGAAGGTTGAAGAAATAATAATGACATCAGAGTCGAGAAGAGGTCCCAAGAGAACAGCTCAAAGGTATGAGCAGCCTCCTCAGGTTTTTCGTGACTCCCCTGAGCAGTATTATCCACCTCAGAACCCTAAATACTCTGTCGCCTAACCTCATCATGTTGTCCAGCCACCAAAACACCTAGAAGGCGAGCACGAGCATCACGAAATCTCCAACAGCATGCACAAACTTTTTATGTGCCCTATAACCCAAATCCAAGCTAGAGGTATAAAGAGGAACAAAGATTGAGAAATAATGTTACACCAATAGGAGAGTCCTATGCAAGCTTATTTGAGAAGTTAAAGCACTACGACATGATTGCACCTATTCCTCAAAATTATGTGGACCCACGTGCGAGAATCTTTGACCCTTCCAAAAGGTGTGAATACCATTTTGATGCCCGGGGGCACGATGTTGAAAGTTATTCGGATTTGAAAACAGAAATAGAAAGGATGATCCAGGAAAAACTGATTGTTCTCCAAGACAGCGACACCAAGAATATCACGCAAAATCCTTACCTGCACATAATGATGCACACTTTATGGGGATGGTGCTTGATCACCTGGAGTATGAGAATCCTCTCGAAAATTTGCCGACTGAAATTTGAGAAGGCCATGGTGATTTGTATGAGCAAATTTGTGGCTAAATGTCAAGTTTAGCAATTGAAAAGTCATTCTCTCCTCACTCGGAAGGAATCTTGGTAGCTTGTTTTGATATTTCTTCTGTTATCTGGGTTATTTTAGGGGTATGACCAAGATTTGATTTTTTTTATTGAGTCAAACCCCTATGTCCCTCCATTCTATTTGTGTGAGTTTTTTCTATCTTCTTTGTTGCTATTTTCATTATTCGGGTTATTATAGGGTTGTAACTTGTTGGAGCAATTTGTTTTGAAAGAAAAAAAAAAGAGATAAAAGAAAAAGAAAAAAAGAAAAGAAAAAGAAAATAAATAGAAAGAAAGATGAAAATAGTCTAAGTCAGATGTTTGAACTATGTTAGATCTGATTCCTTTAAAAAAAGGATACGTAGGCAGCCTCACGGTTCAGTCCAACCAAATAAGAATTCATGAAAAAATTCCAAAAAATCCCTAGTATTTGAAACTGGGACAAATAATTTATTTCACTTATGAAAGAGTCGATTCCAAAAGTTGTAAGCCTAATACCCCTCCCTTTGAGTCAACTTTGAGCCGTTATGCCGACCCTTCTTTCCAACCCTATCCAAAAATCCTCTAAATAAAGACCTGATCAGCCTTCAATAATGCCAAGAGAAGCATGCAATGAGCAACAATTATCACACAATATAGAACATTGTCGAGTTTCTCGCAAAATAGATATAGAAAAAGAAAAAGAAAAAAATGAGAGAATCTTACTAGGGAACACCCTTACGGGTACTGTATGGCGATGGTAAGCATAGATGAGCAAATGAGAGAGACTTATTGGTGAAAATACCTTGGGGCACCACTTGTCGAAAGTGAGTCGTGAAACTGATGCGAATAATTGGCATAAACAAGCCCAACTTCAAATGTCATAAGAATGGTAAAATGGGAGATTGGATTAGTTGAGAGATTAGGACGTTAAGTCCAAAATACATGTCATGATCATTAAGGCTAGTTATTAAGAAAAAAGAGAAAAAAAATTCTTCCTTCGATTTTTCCGTTGGGGGCATTTCTTGTTAAATTTCGTTTCTTTGCATCACTGTGTCCTTCACTTTAAGTCCATCCTTGTCAAAATAAGCAAGAAAAGATTTCAAAATCTGCTACCAGATTTTCAGTTGCATAAAGTAAATTTGGCCAGCACTCAGTTCTTACTGCCAACGTGCCTTGAGGATTCAAGCAAAGGCTCCCCCAAAAGACTCTTGTCAGCCTACTTGGCACAAGCAAAGATAACTGATGTTCTCTTTGACAGACAAATTGCACAAAAGTAGAAAGTCATTCAAGATATCAGGAAAAGTCAACTAAGAAAAGATCTTCAGTTGGGATAAGGTTGATTGAGCCGCAAATACAAATGGTACTGGGTGTGAAAAAACCAGGGTTGATACCGAGTAAAAGCCTCTCGATACTGACTCAAGATGATCCAACAAAAGCCAAGCTGCTCAAGACTCAAGGCCACAAACCGACCACCACTTTCAAAATTGACACATTTTCTTTGTTTGAAATAGGAACAAAAAAATGCAAGGAAAGTGATTCAAGAAAAACCAACAAATAAAAAAAAAAAGAGACAAGGAAGAAAAAGAAAAGAAGAGAAGAGCCGACAAAGGGAAGTTTCTCACATCTTCACCTTTATTTGTCTTGCTATTGTGCATAAAATCTTGCCATGGATCTTCACATTTTTCCTCATAGGATAAGAAGTCCCAGTCTGATGGATTTCCTCCCAAAAAAAAAAATCTTAGTCTGATGAATCTTTCTCCTAAGATACAATAAAAATTGACCTAGTCTGATGAATCTTTCGTCTAAGATAGACGACCTTGTCTGATGAATTTTTCTCCTGAGATAGAAGACCTACTGTGATGAACTTTCTCCCAAGATAGAAATCTTAGTCTGATGAATTTTTCTCCTAAAATAACCAAAGGAAAAACGACCTAGTCTGATGAAATTTCTCCTAGGATAGAAATCTTAGTCTGATGAATTTTTCTCCTAAGATAACCAAAGAAAAAAAGACCTAGTCTGATGAACTTTCTCATAGGTCGAAATCTTAGTCTGATGAATCTTTCTCCTAAGATAGAAGACCTATTCTGATGAACTTTTCCTAGGATATAAATCTTAGTCTGGAAAATCTTTCAACTAAGATAGAAAACCTAGTCTGATGAACTTTCTTCTTGGATAAAAATCTTAGTCTGATGAATCTTTCTCGTAAGATGACCAAAGAAAAAAAAATACCTAGTCTGATGAACTTTTTCCTAGGATAGATGTCTTAGACTGATGAATTTTTCTCCTAAGATAGAAAACCTAGTCTGATAAACTTTCTCCTAGGATTAAAATCTTAGTATGATGAATCTTTCTCCTAAGATAAAAAAGAGGACCTAGTCTGATGAATTTTCTCCTTAGATCGAAATCTTAGTTTGATGAATCTTTATCTTAAGATAGAATACCTAGTCTGATGAACTTCTCCTAGGATAAAAATCTTAGTCTGAAGAATCTTTTTCCTAAGATACAAAAAAGGGATCTATTCTGATGAACTTTCTCCTATGATCAAAATCTTAGTCTGATGAATCTTTCTCCTAAGATAGAAAACCTAGTCTGACGAATTTTCTCCTAGGATAATTCAAATAAAAAGATGTATCGATTTAAAAGAAAAAGAGATGTTGGGGCAATTTGTTTAAAATAATGATTTTATCAAAAAAATAATTGATTCTTTCTAAAAATAATTCTTCTTGGTTCATTTTAGCATAGGTACACAATTTACTAGTCTCACTTTTTGAACATAGGGTCTCACTCTCTAGCTGATGCCAGCAAGACCTGGTAATATTTTCCAACATTGGGTCTTCACTCTTTTGTTAATTGTATTTTAGACATAAGTTCTCTACTCCCTAGTCGCTTTTCCAACATAGGGTCTCCATTCCCTAGTTGATTTATTTTAGACATAGGGTCACCACTCCCTAGTCGTTTTCTAACATAGGGTCTCCATTCCCTAGTTGATTTTATTTTAGGCATAGGGTCTCCACTCCCTAGTATGCTTTTCCAACATATGATATCCACTCCCCAGTTTCTTTCATTTTAGATATAGAGTATCCACTCCCTAATATCTTTTTCTCAAGGAAACACAATCCTAAATTTTGTATCTTTCAATAAAGAAGTAGTTTAGAATTTTATTACAATAACTCATGAAATTTTCCTAGTGTAAACTGGGGAAAAGTTTTTTGTTCATTTGTTTGTTTGGTGTCTGAGCATGTTTTACCTCAAGGCACAAGGTTTGAGTCGACCAAAGAATGAGTCTCAATCCAGAATAAAGAAAAAAGAAGAAAAAGAAAAAGAAAAAGAAGTGAACTCAAAGTGCAGAAGCAGAGAAAAGATGTGGACTGCTCAATACATGATTGAAGTCACAAGCTTTGTATGTCTCGCCTTATCTGAGAAGTTGAAAAGGAAAGAACCAGCACCTCAAGCTAACAAGCAGTGAGATTCAGATCAGAGTCCGCATGAAGATCCAACCAAGACTCAAGATCAAGCTTCAGAAGACTCATAGATAGGAATCTTGTAACTCGTAGCTGAGTAGGCTTGGTTAGTTTTTTTTTTTTAATTTTGATTTTTGATATAATAACAGGATCGCGGAGCGGAACCTCGATGGCACCTCGATCGGCTCTCCACCTCGGTAATCCATCATCTCACTCACTTCTAAACTACAGTGACCTGATTCCTTTATAGACAAGGATATGTAGGTAACCTCAGAAGCAAGGTTTAGTCAAATCTTTCCAAATGATTCCCACACAGTATCCAAACGGGCAAAACTCGCTTATATTCGCTCACGTTATCTTTGCACGGAAGACTCTTCATGTTTTCGAGCAAAGAGGGAAGTTGTGAGCACATAATTTTTTCCCCATATGAATTACTCCCATAAAATATATGAAAAAAATATTTTCCAATTTTTGCAATTTAATAGGATTTTTCGTAGAATTTTGTTAATTATTTGCGTTATTGTGCATATTTAATTCCCATTAAAAATGAAAAAATACCAAAAAATA
Source organism: Nicotiana benthamiana (assembly GCA_034376525.1). Taxonomy (NCBI): domain Eukaryota; kingdom Viridiplantae; phylum Streptophyta; class Magnoliopsida; order Solanales; family Solanaceae; genus Nicotiana; species Nicotiana benthamiana. The sequence goes on from CM067326.1 coordinate 47,031,982, forward strand.
CCATGAATTGTATTTAGCTTTTGTTCACATTTAGGATTAACTAATTAGTTTGATGCTTTATTAAAAATGAATATCACTAAAATTGCTCATTTTTACATTCTTAGCTTTAAATTTTGGGTTATTAAGTTTTCTCTTTTAATTTAGTATCCACTAATTTTTATAAATATTATGGTTAGATAATTAGCATAATTTTATAATTTGAATTAATTTAGGAATTTAGTTTAGGTTTTTAATTAATTAAAGAATTAAAAAACAAAAAGAAAAGGAAATTGAAAAAGGCTGGTTGTTTAAATTCGATTGGGCCAAACACTTTAAAATCCCAAAATTTTCCCGAACCCAAACCGGATCGGGTCGACCCCACCCAAAACCCAAGACCCATTTCCTTATTGTTCTTAATTAACCTAAAAACCTAATAAAAAAACCTACGGATAATATGCTGAAGAGAGGGCGCAGCACAAACAAAAAAAAAACACCCCTGTCATTCATCTCTCTCGAGCAGCTATGAACGAGGACACCTAAGGACCTAAAGCTTCAGCAGCCATATAACTCACCTCTCTTTAGAACTTCATCCTCTCCAGCTGCTTGCTTCTTCACTCGATCTCTACACACAACAACCCTCAACTCTTGATTTTCTTGAGCAAAAAAAGCAGTTTGCATAGACCTAGCGTGGAGGATCTCCCGAATTTGTCTTCTTCAAGTTGCAGCGCTAGTGAAGCACCAAATACGACCCTCATTTTGCTTCTTCTTAAGGTTTCGGACACACAAACGCTTGGTTTTTTCATCCTTTTCATGGAACCTTGGAAAAACCTCTAGCAAGAAGATGGGACAAAAATGGACCTAGACAAAAGAAGTTGAGGTGTTGTTTGAAGGTCTGTTACCAGATTGAGGTTCCCGTTAGCTGTTCATCAGAATTTACTGTAACAAAGTTCTTGTCCATATAATTGAGGTTCTTTTGAAGCCGAATCAAGTTTAAAGGGTTGTTTATTATTGGTTACCTGCTGTGACTATGGTCGAACTTTGTGCTTTTCTCCGTTACTAACTTTCTCTATTCCGATTTTATATTTGGTTATGTATGTCTCAGTTTGAGGTTTTTACGAGATCAAATTTGCTAGTTCGAGCTAAGCTGTTACGATTATGTTTCGAATTATGAAGAGAGGTGTGCTTGGGTTTGTCGGTTCATGGTAGTTCTGCTTTGAGTTCATGGGCTGCATTCATCTTATATCTAATTAATGTCGTAAAGGGAATCGTTCTCATTGAGGTTTGACTCTTCAATCCTCTACTCCTTTTATTCTGGCTAAATGTTAATCGCTTGTTTGGTTATTTGATTATGTGATTCGTTTAGTTATTGTCTTTGTTTTGAGTTTGGTCATGTAGTTATCTACTCACATGCTATTTAAATTGGTCATAGCTGAAAAAGATTTTGTCACAATATAGAAATTAATTTGCTATTCATCAACTGGACTACGTCAAGTTAGATTAAAAGGGCTCAAGTGTGCATTTCATGTGACCCTGCCATCATTTTGAATGATAATAATAAAAAAAACATGTTACTAAAATCCAGGGATACATTTCATGTGGCACAATTTTAATTTCTAAAAAGGTTAAATAGAGCGTGTCGTGACTCACGGGTTTATTGCATGTAGCGTGGATCACGATGTGTTTCAAATAACCTTGAATCAATTCTTTAAGTAATTAAAAGCGATTAATAAGTTAAAATATACCATAAGCTAAAACATGTATTAAAATCAAATAATAAGCCAATTATGATAGTTTAAAAGACCGTGCTAGAACCACGGAATTCGGGGGGTGCCTAACATCTTCCCTCGGGTTAACAGAATTCCTTATTCAGAAGGAAAGTCGAAATTTCCTTGATTTGAGATTTAAAATAAATTGGTTCCGTGGGACACGAGAAAACAAACCATCCTAAGTGGATACTTTGAAAAATTAAATAAAATAATCCCATTTCGAATAATGTAACTTAAATTGGAAAACCCCCCTTATACCATCCTTCGGGGTGGTGTGTAAAAAAAGAGGTGTGACAAGGACAATTCAAGGTATGATCATAGATCAAGGAATTGGGAGTCAGGTTCATCATCAAGGTTTGGGAACGATCAAAACATGCGAGAGACGCGAGATGATGATAGAAACTTGAAGGCAAGATTTGGCGGTTACAATTTTATTGTCGGCAGTATTCGTTTTAAGAAGCAGGGGTGATAAGGTGGGTGGCCAAAAGAAATGAGATCAAATCCAAATAGGTGTAATCATGATTACTGGTACAAATTTCACAACGATCATGCTCATAAAACAACGTAATGTTCATTGCTACAAGGAGAAGTCGACCATCTATTGAAGCAAAGGTATCTTACTGATTTATTTAGTGAAAAGAGTAAGCAAGAATACATGAAGAACATGCAAGATCCCCCTAAACCTCCTTCTCCGAAAAGGATCGTTAATAGTATAAGCGGGGGCAAAGAAATTAATGGCGTAACATATACGGCAGCCAATAAGGTTTCTAAAGTTACAATTACCCACGGGAAGTAGGTTCGACATATCTTGGAGGGAGAAAGCATTACATTTGATGATCTGGATGCAGACGGCGTGTTAATACTGCACAAAGATGCACTGGTAATCTATCTACTTGTACATGATACTAATGTGAAACGGGTTTTGATTGATCCGTTAACATCATTTTGCTAAGATTACTAAGCGAGATGCAAGATGAGGATAAACTCGTACCTAAGCACATACTTTGTCTAGATTCAACAATTCTAGCATTGTATCAAAAGAGGAGGTAATACTTACAACATTCGCAGAAGGGATGGTCAAAGATACGAAGTTTCAGGTGGTAGAGATGGAAATGGCTTACAATATTATTCTCGGGAGACCGTGGATTCACGAGACAGATGTTTTTCCATCTACCTTGCATCAAGTTATCAAATTACCATCACCATGGGGAGTACGTCAAATCTATGGAGATCAACGGACTTCCAGGCATGTCAATTCTGTAGCAAATTCAAGTACGAAAAATAAAGAAAAGTAGCAATTACAGAACCTATTTGAGGATACCACGGCCCAAACCTCAACTGAACAAGGGCGAACAGATGTGGACTCAAGGCCTTATTCCATTCAAGAGCCAGAAGAAAATGAAAATATGAAAACAACAATTGAAGAAATGGAAGCTATAGGGTAACTTGCACAATAGCATGAAAGGAAAGTCTACATTGGGGCCAACCTAAGCCATGACATGAAAGGTAAGTTTATAGAATTTTTAAAAGATAACATGGATTGTTTTGCTTGGTCCTATTTTGATATGCCAGGAATAGCCCCGCAAGTAATGACTCACAAGCTAAATAAAAACCAATGATATCCACCTGTCAAACAAAAGAAGAGACAACAGAGAACTTTTAAAAATTAGGTGATGCAAGATGAGGTTCCAAAACTATTAAAAATTGGGTCTATCTGCGAGGTATAGTATCCTGATTGGTTAGCCAATACTGTAGTAGTAGCGAAAAAGAATGGCAAATGGCGAGTTTGTGTAGATTATACCAAACTTAACAAAGCTTGTCAAATCTCAACTAATAGGACATCATATATCACATTATTCTGATACATTTTAGATCTTAGAAAAATTCAGTAGGAAGCTAAATCCTGAGAAATGTGCATTCGACATTTTATCAAGTTTTTGGGTTTTCTTGTTTCTACCTATGGTATTGAAGTGAATCCCATGAAGATTAAAGCCATTGAAGAAATCCCTGACATGATTACAAATAAGAAAGAGGTGCAAAGACTAACAGGAAGAATTGCAACCTTGGGGAGATTTATTTTCAGGTCATTGGAAAAATGTTTTAAATTATTTTCAGCTGTTAAAAAGCAAGACCAATTCGAATGGTCTGAAGAGTGAACAAGCGCTCAAAAAACTGAAGGCCTACCTGTAAAATCCACCATTGCTCGCAAAACTGAAGGTCGGGGAAAGGTTACTTATTTATTTAGCCATTTCAGAAGTAGCGGTGAGTGATGTTTTAGTTCGTGAAGACCAAGTGTCGCGCCCTATTTTTATCGTGAAGTCGAGTTTATGACATTTGGGAAGACAACTCGTTCCCTTTTGGGAATTGGGTTTTGGAGTTGAAGAGTAGCCACCAAATTATTAAGGTGCATTAGGACACCAATAGCATTTTAACTCTAAATTTGTTTGAATAACTAGAGATTGGGTAAGGGCTTGAAAGTATCCCAAGGGAAAGGTGTTAGGCACCCCTCAGGATCCACTAGTGTGGTTCCCGGCCAAGCTATTGTTGTGACTTAAGTACAAATAAAACATAGGCAAGTAAGAGTTTCATATAAGGGGGGATTTTCATGTAATGGTAATAAATAAATAAGATCAGCAAGAAATAAAGAGAGTTGATTTTCCTTTCTTAGAAGAAATAGTTTTAAAAGATTTAAAAGAAACAAATAACAAACGGAAGGGGATCCTAGGTTTATTAATAATATGGATCATGTCAATGCAATACCGGGTAATCATTACTCAAAGAGGGGCTACACGTGGTATTAACACACGGGTCGTCATATCTATATCTACACTTTCCCACCCCGTTTAAGGCATTAAAGCATGGAATGGTCTCGTTTACTTATTGTATGCTATTACCTGCCCCTATCCTATCAGTCTTGGAGGTGTTAAGACTACTAATCTTGACAGGGAGGGATTTTAGGCTTTTTTGTGGTTTCAAAAGGGTAAAATACTAAGGCTCCAGGAAAAACACATATAGCAAGTTTATATAACCAAATAAAAGGCCGAGATACATCTCCTGTAAACAGAAAAGCACATAATTTAGCACGTCTTCCACATACTGTTTAGAGTCTGATTAAAACTTAAGTGGTTAAGGCAGAATGATTCATTACATAGTTCCGATAAGAAGCCTCAATTAGGTCTGCATGCTGTTTTAGCATATAAAACCTGATTCAGTTAATAAATTATCCTATGGCTTGCCTAAGTGTTGGAAAAAAACCTATAGGCATGATATCTATGAATTTCAGAAAATAATAACGTGAATTGATTACATACTGAAGAAAGAAAGGTGAGTTTTGGCATAAGATTACAAGTTCTGCAACTGACGATGCCTTATTATTGCTACTTTTAGACTTATAAATGAGTGAGGCGATTCAGATTTAATTAAATCCTATAGGCATGCTTTCTATGTGCTTCCGATCTTAGAACACCTTTATGGACATAGAAATCCTACAAACATGATGTCTAGGTACTGTATTTTTATATGAACATGATATTTAATTGCAGTCGGTTATTAAGACCTATAAACATGTGTGCCTAATGAAAAGCAGATATGCAAGATTCAGAAGATCCTATAGGAATTTTTACACGTGTATGCAGATTTCAGATTTTGAATAATTATAGACTTGATATCAATATGAAAGAATGCAAGAATCCTATAGACATGGTATCGATATGAAAGAATGTAGGAATCCTATAGACACAATATCTATATGAAAGAATGCAGGAATTCCTATAAACATAGTATCTAAATATGAGAGTACAACAATTCCTATAGACAGGATATCTATATGAAAGGATGCATGAATTCCTATAGACATAATATCTAACATGAGAAGGCAGAAATTCCTATGGACATGTTATCTACCCCTTTTTGCATACATAGTTGCCCCTCCCTTTTCACTAGTCATCCATGAGAGTTTTCATTACAAAGTTATTACAACCCATTAAAGAAAGTAAAATACAGAAAAATACGTTAGAAATTAAAAGTACAACCAAGGAAATCCTGATGCAGACTTCTTGTCTGAAGTATGAAGTAAACCAACTCCACGAGGTTAGATTTTGAAGCCTTTCTCCCATTTGGGGTGTGTCAAAGTTCCTTAAGAGTCTCATACGAACTCCGGGCAGTGCTTACACCCAATTGAATTACCAAATTAAGACACAGTGCAGTGTGGAAGGGCCAACCCTCAAGTGTCCGAGTTCAGAGGGAACTCAAGCTGCCAAGGCAAGACTCACAGGAGGGGGGGGGGGCAGAACATAAAGACTAAGAAAGAGTGCAAGTGCATGATTTTGAAACGGGGTAAGGGAAAAGGAAACAATTGACATTACTATATATAGGGGCATAGGGAATGGGAGGTAGTAAGGGGACAAAGACATGCTGGTGGGCATACTCAGGAATGAGAAGTGCTGGCATACCCATAGGCTTGTTAGAACACATTGTTTAGAGGTTAAGATCTTTTAAGGGATCAAGTTCAATCAATAGACAATAACTTACATATTGCCATGTTTTAAACTGTAACTCAAAAACACATAAGGTGGTAGGGAGCAAGGATGCATATCAGAAAGAAACACAAAGATATCAACATGCTAGTTTAAACACTTAACTCTGCAGAAGAACTAAAGTAAACATGGATACAAAAGCTGTAAATAACATGTAGTGATGATGCTGAAACTTAAAATAGAACATACCATTCTCAAAGAAACAAATAGAGAGGAAATGCAGTAGTCTTGTAAAAGCCACAATGCAGACAAGAAGAGAAAGGACTATTATGAGTTCAGAAGAGATTATAAAATTGTGAAGTGAAGGATTGTTAATCATATGTTGTGTGTTAATGAGTCGTGCATTTATAGTGTGAAAATCATCGGGAAATAAGGTAAGAAAATAGTTAAGGAAATGATTTTCAATCAATTACACAAGACTTTCGTTAATTTAAAAGATTCAGATTCAAAGGGTAAAAGAAATTTAAGGAAAGAAATTGAACAAGCATTTTGTGCAAAGCATGTAATCAAGGTTCAATACATAAAATGTTATTTAAGGATAGAGTTTTTAAAGTACACAATTGTACAAATAAGGTAAGAAAATCAATTAACAGCTAGTAAATCAAAGCTAAGGATTTTGTAATTACTAACCCATGAGTGAACTAAGTCGCAAAAGCTGAGAGGGTTTTAATTTAGGTCGAGTCATACAGAAAATCAGCAAACAATGGAAAGAATTAATCAGACCATATTCTGAGAGGAATATGAACTGATCACAAATTTGAAAGCCACTTTAGAGAGAAGTTTATCATATATAAGGAGCTTACTAACATACTAAGCATGAAGGAGACTGTAGTGTCATTGAAAATCAATAGAAAATCTAGTGTGGAAGAGTTTAGAAAAAATCGGCATTGTATGAAAATAAGGGTGTCCAAACTTTATTTTAGGGATTCGAAGTTGGTATGAAAGAGTTAGGGGTTCCAAAATAAAACCCTAGTTCAAGCAACTCACAAAGCAAAGATGAGAGGGTAAGCAATTGAATCAACACACGTTTAGAGGTTTCAGAAAGGAACTGAACCTTCTAACAAGCTTCTTTCAGCAACAGAACTCATGAGAAACATGATAGAAAATTAACATGCAAACACAGTAGAAGGGTTCAAAGTAAATAGGGTGTACGAAACTAATTCGAAGCATAATAAAAAAAGACTAAGAAGAACAGTAGAAGAGCATGATAAGAAGTTTTAGAAGAAACTTTAAACTGAGCTTAGTAAAAGGAGCTTAAGAACTTAGTAATGAAAAGCATAGTAGGAGGAACACGAGAACACAGGAGAAAACAAAACACTGTAGAAAAGCATACAAGATATAGTATAAAAAACACAACAGGGAACACATACAAAAACATGGATGAAGAAAAATACAAAGACACAGTAGAAAAGCATATGAGAACATAGTATAGGGAAAACACAATAGGAGAAGCATACTGGAGCATGGTAGAAGAAAAATATAAGAACACAGTCGAGGTGAATACACACGAATGGAAAGGGAAGTTAGAAACCACTTACACACTTTCTCAGAAAACCCTACATCGAAAAAGAAAAATAGTTTTGAAAGTAATTTTTGAAAGAAAAACCATAGAAATCGTTTGAGGACTTAGTGAAAGCATAGATACACAACGGTTCTAAACGAATTAGAGAAAACCTTGGATGGTTAGGATTTCGGAAGAACCCAAGAAGTGAGAAAGGTTTTGAAAGGTCACAAACCTAAGTAAGAGAGGTTAAAATCAGGCTCGAGCAGCCATGGAACGCTGGATCAAGATCAGAGATGACTATGGAACCTTGAATTGACAAAGTTCTGGGTTCAAACCTTCAAGGTCAGGCCTTGAATCTTCAGAAATTAGGCACGTGGGAGCCATAGGAGGTGAGTATAGAGTCTCCATAGCCTTGGAAGCCATGGATTCTGGTGGCTTTCGGGGCAGAGATAGGGGTTAGGGTTTGAGAACCTTTGACAGGTTTTGAGAGACTAGAGGATTCAAGGGCGGTGTTTGAGTGGAAATGATTAGGGTTAAGGGGCGGTAGGCAAATTAAAAAGGAAATAATGAGTTGTGGCCATTGATAAAAAATTAAACGGTGAGCCGGGCGGGTTATTTAGTTGGTTTGTGGGTCGGTAAATTTAGGATTTGGGTCAGGTAATGGGTTTTGAATTGAGTTCAATTAGGAGTGCCAAATCTGGCTAAAAAGCGAAATAAAAATAGTCTAGCATTTAAATAGCAATTTTTCCTTATTTATTTTATATAAAATAGAAAATACTTTCTATAAACAAATTAAAGATGCTAAGATAATTACTAGCATATAAATATTTAGTTAAAAATACTGGAGTCAATTCTATAACTATAAATACGATCAAATCTTAAAATAGGCTAACAGTGCAATTATATGCGATTTAGCTTTTAAAAATACTAAATAATTTTTTAAAAATAATATTCATAAATTTCATCAGCCATATTTTAGTATGAATATGATAATCCAATAAGCGAAGCGCAAAAATGATAATTTTGGAAATAATTATTGGGTTTTTCTTGAAAAACTAGGGGCAACAAGATTGGTTTTAATTTTAAAAAAAAATTAAGGAATATTAGGAAAATCCTTGGACATGCTTATATATTCATACCTATGATAGTTGAAAGGTATATTTTATATAAAAATATACCGAATAAAATTGAGTATCAACAGCTACCCTCTTTACTCGGTAAGGATGAAAGAGTTGTCGGGTAAAGATACGACGGCCAATTTTGATCGAATGAAATGGTTTGATGAGATTTTGCTGTGCTCTAGTTCCAGAGCTGACTATATATCCTTGTTCTTATAGGAAACAGGCCATATGTAGTTCAGGATCCGTCGGCGGAGTATGTCGAGGGAGACCTTTTAAGAATGGATGCAATATTCAGGTATGAACGGTCAAGGTTTAGTAGGGATGCGGGTACTGGAGAGAAATGATCCTGCCAAGATGGTCGTCGCTCACCAATTTACTTACAAATAATAATACACACGTAAATGAAGTGGCGATCTTTTAGCTGACGCGCACATAAATAAAGCGTCAATATTTTAGCCATGCAGGAGTAAATGAGGTGGTGATCTTTCAGCCGATGCTAGATGTGAGTGAAGTGGCAATCTTTCTGCCATTCATAAAGTAGACAAAGTGACGATATTTTAGCCATGCAAGAAATGAATAAAGCAGTGATATTTCAGCCATGCAACAAGTGAAAAAAGTGGCAAAATTTTGAGCAATGAAAGATGTAAATGAAGTGACGATCTTTCAGCCGATGCACATATAAATAAAACGGTAATATTTCAGCCATGTAGAAGTAAATGAAGTAGCAATCTTTCAGCCATGCAGGATGTAAATAAGGTGGCGAACTTTCAGCCAATGCGAGATGGAGGTAGAGCTTAACCTCAGAAGGCAGAATGGCAGCCTTATGCAATGCAAGAAATCACATGGAGGTAGAGCTTAACCTCGAAAGGCAGAATGGTAGCCTTATGCAATGTAAGAAATGTAGATGGAGATAGATCTTAGTCTCGGAAGGCAAAATGGTAGCCTTATGCAATGCAGTAAATGCATATGGAGACAGAGTTTAGTCTTGGAAGGCAGAATGGTAGCCTTATGCAATGAAAGAAATGTAGATGGAGACAGAGCTTAGTCTTGAAAGGTAGAATGGTAGCCTTATATAATGCAGGGAATGCATATGGAGGTAGAGCTTAACCTCGGAAGGCAGAATGGTAGCCTTATGCAATGCAGAAAATGCAAATGGTAGTAGAGCTTAACCTCGGAAGGCAGAATGGTAGCGATATGTAATGCAAAAAATGTATATGGAGACAAAGCTTAGTCTCCGAAGGCAAAATGGTAGCCTTATGCAAGAGATAAAAGGCAAATAGTAATAGAATTTCCTTAGGTGATTGCTGATTGCGATATTATGGCTGCTGGGGATATTGTGTGCGGATAGCAACTTTGAATAGGTGTGATGGCTCTGGGAGTTGTGTTTCCGAGCAATGTGAGTCTCGTGAGTGTATGGTATATTCGATGATTTTGCTACTTGGGTGCTTGCATCCAAAGAAAAATCATGAGTTTTGTAAATGGGAAAGGTTAGTTCGTATCCTCCATGACTTTTCTTGGCCTGCTTGGCTCTGTTTCGGTGATACTTTGCGTGTGTAGCATTGCTAAACAAAACAATTTTGGTAGCATACATGCATAATTTAGTAAAATATAACATAAATATATAATTGAGATAAGTTTTCTTTAGATGAACCGACGACTGCGACGTGGTTTATAACATTGCAACTTTTTTGGCTCCAGAATTTTGAGGGCCCTTATCAAAATTCTGCCCCAGTTTACTAGGTCGCTACTTCTTATGTTTGCTTGTGATGATCGGCTAAATTTACTCTGAAATTTTCAAGGTCCTTCTCAAAATTTTGCCCCAGTTTCCAATTGGGGGGGGGGGGGGGATGGAAATTTTATTGAATTGTTACTGAACCTATAAGGCTGCCTATGTATCCCTTCATAAATGAGAATCACGTCAAACACAGTTCAAATTATATCATATAGGAAAGAATAAAATAACACATAGTAACACTTGACTGTATCTGAGTTGATTGGGTTTAGCCAAACTTTTCCATCCATTTCTGCAAGTATAAGGGCTCCTCATGTCAGAACCCGGTGAACCATGTATGGACCTTGCAAGTTGGGAGACAATTTCCCTTTGGCTTCATCTTTACGGGGGAATATTTTCTTTAATACCAGCTGCCCCGGTGTGAACTGTCTTGGCTTGACTCTCTTGTTAAAAGCTCTGGGCATTCTATTATGATAAAGCTGGTCGTGGAAAGTTGCATTCTATCTTTTTCCATCTATGAGAGCTAGCTGCTCATAACGACTCTTCACCTATTCTGCATTATCAAGCTTAGCTTCCTATATGATTCTTAAGGAAGTAATCTCTACTGTGGCAGGAATGATAGCTTATGTACCATAAACCAGCATATAGGGACTTGCCCTAGTTGATGGGCGGACTGTGGTACAGTACCCTAGTAAAGAAAATGATAGCTTCTCGTGCCACTACTTATGCTTCTCTATCCTTTTCCGTAGTATCTTCTTAATGTTCTTGTTGGCACCTTCTATATGTCTATTCATCTAAGGTCTGTAGGCTGTGGAATTCCTGTGTTCGATCTTGAAGGTTTCAAACATAGCCTTCATTGGGTCATTGTTGAGGTTGGAATCATTGTCGGTGATGATTGATTCCGGAATCTCAAATCAGCAAACGATACGGTCGCAGACAAAGTCTGCCACAACTTTCTTAGTTACTACTCTGTGAGGTGCTGCTTCGACCCATTTGGTAAAATAGTCAATTGCCATTAAGGTGTGTCTGTGCCCGTCGGAAGTGGCGGGTTCGATTGGTCAAATAACATTCATTCCCTAGAACAACCATGGTGAGCTTGTTGTATTAAGCTTGTTTGGGGGTACCTTTATCATGTCTGCATGTGCTTGATAGCAGTAGCATTTGCAGACGTACTCGATGAAGTCTATTTCCATAGTCATCCAAAGGTAACCAACAGAGTATCTTCGTGGCTAAGACGAAATTGTTCATATATGGACCATAGGTCCCAGCATGCATTTCCTCTAGCAGTTTATATGCTTCCTTTGCGTTGAAACACTTTAATAATCCCAAATCAGGAGTCCTCCTATATAGGATTCCTCCGCTGCTAAAGAAGTTGTTGGCCATCCTATGAAGTGTGTACTTTTGAGTACCGTTTGCAAGCTCTGGGTATTATCCTTTTGTCAAATATTCCCCAATATCATAAAAAGGTTTTCCTTCTGCTTCTTCTTCGATATGAGCACAGTAAGCTGGTTGATCATAGATTTTTACTGGAATGGGATCAATGAAGTTCGTATCTGGATGTTGTATCATAGATGATAGGGTAGCCAATGCATCGACAAACTCATTCTGGACTCTGGAAACGTGCTGGAACTCTTGATTTATGAGCCTCTTTCTCAATTCCTATACATGATGCAGATAAAGGAATATCTTAGAGTTCTTGGTTGGCCATTCTTCTCGGACCTGATGTATAAGCATGTCTGAATCCCCAATTACTAAAAACTCTTTGATGTTCATGTCAATGGCCATCTTGAGTCCTAAGATTCAGACCTCGTATTCAACCATATTGTTGGTGCAAGGAAACCTGAGTTTGGCAGACACCAGATAATGCAGACATGTTTCAATACTAGGGCCGCCTGTATGCTGACTCCTTTGAAATTTTCTGCTCCATCAAAGAACATTCTCCACCCGTTATAGGATTCTGCAATATCTTCTCCTATGAATGACACCTCTTCATCAGGAAAATACGTTTTCACGGGTTCGTATTCTCCATCCACAGGGTTATCGGCTTGGTGATTTGCTAGCGCCTGCCCCTTGATTGCTTTTAGAGTCATGTTGACAATGTCGAATTTACTCAATAGGATTTTCCACTTGGAGAGCTTGCCAGTGGGCATGTGCTTTTGAAAGATGTATTTCAAAAGATCAATCCTTGATATGAGATATGTAGCATAGGCACAGAAGTAGTGTCTCAGCTTCTGGGCTACCCAAGTCAAGCATTCTAACAAATAACACTGGGCCTCGTATGGAGTGAACTTTTTGCTAAGGTAGTAGATGGAATGTTCTTACGTTCCTATTTCATCATGCTGCCCCAGGACACAACCGAAGGCACCACCTAACACTGTGATGTAGAGTAGGAGAGGTCTACCAGGTTCACGCGGGACTAAGACTGGTGGTGTTGACAAATATTCCTTGATCCTGTCTAAAGCTTTCTGTCATTCACCAATCCATTTGGTGGCGGCATCTTTCTTCAACATCTTGAAGATTGGCATATAGATCACTATGGATTGTGCTATGAACCAACAGATATAGTTAAGTCTCCCCAAGAAGCTCATTACGTCTTTCTTATTCCTTGGCGATGGAAATTCTTGATTGGGTTTAATCTTCGATGGATCCAGTTCTATTCCCCAGCAACTCACAATGAACCCAAGTAATTTTTCAGCAAGAACCCCAAATGCACACCTGGCGGGATTCAGCTTTAGGTTGTACCTTTGCAATCTATTGAAGAATTTCCCCAAATCTTCCATGTGATCAATGGCTTTCCTGGACTTGATGATTACTATTGATACCCAATTTTTTTCTATGTATTCTTCATATACAAAATGCTTTCAAAACAACATATATGCATATATAAGCATACCCAAGTGTTTTAGTATTTTTTTAAATTTTTTAAAGATTTTTTAAATCAATTTATTGTATATTTTTAGCAGTAGAAAATCCATAATTATTACCAAAATCATCAATTTGGTGAATAACTTATTTGTATTCTCATATTTATTCCAAGATATATTTAAGGTAATTTTGGCATATTTTTTACGAATATATTTGGTATTTTAAAGCCAAATTGCATATAATTGCAATTTTATCCTATTTTAAGATTTAATAGCATTTTATATATTATTAACTGGCTCGGTAGTCTTAAATTGCTTTTATAATTGTTTTTTACTATTTTTTATAGAATAAAGGGGAAAATTGGCTACTTGACATTTAGCCTCATTACATTTCAATTACAGCCTATTTACATTTCAATTTTAGCAATTATATTGATCCAATCCTATCCCCAGCTAGACCCAACCCATAACCCAATTCAAATGACCCAACCCGTTTCCCCACCCACCCTCTTAAATCTAGGTCGTTGATCATTCAAGATCAACGACCATTATTCACCCTTCCAGAATTAAACCAAAATGACTACCCTAATTCCCCTATTTCCATCTCTCAGCCACCTTTGAATCCCATCGTCTCTCAAACTCTCTCAAAGTTCTTCAAAATCCTAGTCGACTTCCACCCTTTCAACCGTTATTCCATAGGAATACATGGCATCTCAGGCCATGGATGGCCTGTACTCACCCACCTTCACTGTTAGACCTTAGGTGTTTGAAGCTTTAAAGACTGACCTCGATGGTTCTCCTTCAGATCCTCTCAAATCTATTGTTCTATGGCTTCTCCGTCCTGCTCTGGTGTATCCAAAGCACTAGAGCATGTTTCTAACTCAACCGACTCCGGATCAGACTTTCTTCAAAACCTTTCTCATTTCTAAGGTTTCTCTGAAATCCTAAGCTATTCGAGGTTTTTTCTTTGTTTGTTTTTTTTTTTCTTACATCTATGCTATATTTGTGTTCTACTAGACTTTTAAAGTGTTTTTCCCCAAAATTGTCTTTCAAAAATTACTTCTCTTCGATTTAGGGTTTCTAAAAGGTTTTCAAAACATCTTTCTAATTCTTCCTTTTCATTTCCTTGTGTGTGTTTGTCTATATTATGCCCGTGTGTTTTCCTTTCTATCATGCAATATGTTGTTCTTCTGTTTTCTTTCCACTACACATGACTCTTCTGTACCTTCGTACTCTATTGCGCCTCTAGATTAGGCTCGCATGTTAATATTTGTTATGCTTTCCTACATGTTCTTTGCTATACTTTCCAGTCTTCTTCTATTGTATGTGTTTCTTGCTAGGTTCTTTAACTTTGTTGGCTTTACTGGACATTTGTTTGAGTTCTAAACATATCTCACTACTATTTCTTAAGCTTATATCACCCTTCTTCTCTTCTGAACTTGCTCAAGTTCTGACTTTTCTTAAATATGTTCTTTATGATCTTTAAATCAACTTTTTATTATGTTGCTTTAAACCTTCTATCATGTCTGTTGGTTTCTCATGAGTCTCTAAAAGAAACCTAAGAGTCTGTTTCAATGGCTTGCCTTCTCTTCTCTGTGTCTGATTCGAGTTGAAACCCTAGGATTTGGTGTTTTTATTTGGAAAGTTTGATTTGGTGTTCGGATTAGGGTTCTACTTTGGAACCATGGACTCTCAGACTCGTTTTGAGTCAATAAATTGAACTAGAACTTTTGTTATGTCTTTGAACTCTTTCTATGATGATCTTTTCTAATCGGCATGGCAACCCCTTATTGTTTGATATTTGTGTGCTTTATATATGAGAAATTCTTCTTTCAAATAAGGTTTTGCCAACTATTTGTTCCTTTTAATAGGGATTGACTGATTGTTACTGATTTTCTCTAATTGAACCTCCTTTACCTTTTCCTGACTTGATTCATTCGAACAAATCCTGCAATTTTGATTTTTACTAGGTGTTTGATTGATTCTCTTTCCTTATTTTTCACAAACCGTGTACCATTGGAATTTTGCCTTAAATAATATCTGTTTATTTACCCTTCTTGTGTTACTTTAGAAAATATTTAATCAAATTCTTTCTTTAGTTATCTTTTACCCATTTGAAATCAGAATCTCTTAACTAAGGGAGACTTTATGTGATTGATTGCAGAACTACTTTCTTACCTTTTTTTACTTGCCTTCTGCACTATAAAAGGGGACTACCCTCCTGCACTTTGACACACTCCAAATTGAATACTTATACACCTACACCCCAAATTATACAACTACATTTCTCTTTTCTCTTCTACGATCTCTTGGACTGTTTGCTTGCAATAAAGTTTACAAAACTTCTGCTTTTTCTCTTCTTATTTCCTGAAACTGGTATGTTCTTTTAATTTCAGCCATCGTCCCAATATGTTTACTTACAGCTTCTGTAATCCTGTTTGCTTATCCATGCTCAGTGATTAATATTAACTATGTGTGTCCTTTTCTTACATCTGTTCCTATTGTGAATCCCTACCCCCTACTCCTTTCTATGTGTTTGAGTTGAGGTTTAGGCATGGCAGTATCCAAATTGTTGCTCATGTGTGGACTTGATCCTTAATGGATCCTAACTCCCAATAAATGTGGCTAGCAGGCTGGGCAGGGGTGTGCCAGAACTTCTAATTGCTGGGCATGTCCACCATCCTGCTATGGCCTTCTCTAAATCCCGTCTATGCACTTGCACTCTCTCTTAGATTCTATGTTCTACCCCTCTCCTATGAGCCTTTCTTTGGGACCTTGAGTTCCCTCTGAACTTGGACATTTGAAGGCTGGCTCTTCAACACTGCAATTTGCTTAATTCTACAATATATTTGGGGTGTAAGCACTGGCCAGAGTCTACCTGAGACTCTTAGGGAACTCAGCCACATCCCAAATAAGAGAAAGGCTTTGGAAATCTGATCATGGAAGGGGGTTCCTCTCATATTTGTTAGACCTTGAGACTGAATTAGGCTCCTTGGTTGTAGTTTAAATTTCTGATGTAATTTTACTTTTTATTGATTCATTCTGGTCTGTAATATTTTGTAATGACTTATGGTGTTTTAGCAAAAAAGGGAGGGTCACTCATCTATGCATACGGGTAGACAGCATGATCATAAGTACTTATTCCTACAATCACAGCCTACTACACTTACACATTCCATAAAGAGATCCTGACTATAAGATTCTGCATTTATGCATTTCATATAGAAATCCTGCCTATAATTTCTTCATTTCATATAGAAATCCTACCTATAGTTTCTGCATATCATATAGAAATCTTGCATGTAGGGTTTTTCTGCACTTCTGCATATAGAAATTATGATTATAGGTTTTCTGCACTTCCGCATGTACATCTATCATTAGGCAAACAGATATAGGTTAAATAATAATCAGTTGCATTCTAGATACCATGTCTATAGGACTCACGCACTTTCATAATCGTTTTAAAACCAACAACGCTTAGAAAGCATGCCTACATGTGTAATTAACTGAATCTGGATCATCGACAAGTCTAAAATCAGTAGTAATGTCGCTTAATATCTGTAGATGTGTCGCTTAATTCGGACTTCTCAGAAATATGTGATAAATCAGCCTACCCTAAGGCTTTGAATATAGTTCAGACCATAACCAGTATCTGTAAGTCGTGCTGAACAATCTACTTCTTTAAGTAAGGAGGCATGTTTGAGCCTTTTTTAACTGCTATGCGTTCTCTCATACCTGCCTTATATGTTTTGATTTTTGCCCCTAGAATTTTATCCTTTTAAAACTCTGAAAATCCAATTCTCCCTTCCCCTTCAGACTAGTAGTCCCAAATGCCTCCGGGACTGTTATGATTGGGGCAGGTACTAGCATACAATAAGTAACGATACTATTCCATGCTTAATACCTTAATGGTGTGGGAAAGGGTAGATATGGACATGATGACTGGTGCGCTAATATCACGGGTAACCCTTCTTCTGATAAGTGATTATCGGGTATTGCATTGATGTGATCCATATTATTTGTAAACCTAGGACCCCTTTCCTTTTAACTTGTTTTATTTTGTTCGAACTATTCCCTTAAAATTTCTGATTTCTTTATTTTCCTTAAGTTTTCAATTTACATGTAATAGTATGTGAAAATGCCCCTTTTAGTTGAGACCTTTACTTGTTATTAAAGTCACAATTGTAGCATTGTCAGGAACCACAGTAGTGGATCTTGAGGGGTGCCTAACACCTTCCCTTCGAGATAATTTCTAGTCCTTACCCAAACTATGGTTTTTTAAATCAAAACCCTATTGGTGTCCTAATGCACTCATTCATTAGGTAGCGACTCTTCAATCAAAACCCAATTTCCAAAAGGGAACGAGTTGTCCTCCAAAATATCATAAACCTGATTTTGCAAGAAAAGGGGGACGCGACAGCATGGCGACTATGTTGGAGAATTTCTTTAGGCTTTTACCATTTCATGTTACTTGTGACTTTACTGCTTCTTTATTGCCTTTATTGTCTTCATCTCTCCTACTATGAAATTGACTTGGCTCTTTGTTTCTTTTCTTTAATACTTCTTTTTATCGCTTTCCTTTCATATTGTTGTAATTATGAACAATTATTGTAATCATTAGTTTATGAATGTGCAAATACATGACAACTTGTTTAATTCTTCTAACTGTACATTCAACATCATATTCCAATTGTGACAAACAAAATACTATAGCAACGGTTGAAATTAGTGGTTGCAATCTTCCGATGTTATTACCCCTGAATTTGGCAAAGGAATATTTGCAGTAAAACTAGTCGATCAACGGTATAGTAGACGGTTCCGTGCCTTTCCCTCTTGAGTTGTCCGCTCAAGGGTACCGGTCTAATATCCCATAGAAACCTTACTCTGTTCAATTGTGCATGCATCACTGTCAAACCTAGTTGAGTCAATTATGTTGTCCACATAACTACTCTTTAAGATAGCCTTGTCCAAAGTCCACTGGGTTTCCTTGGAACGCAAATGGATACTATCACGTCTGTACTTTTATTTGGAGAACTAAATACATCTTATGCCAATTATTGATATTTAAATAGTCGAGTCTGGGGGGGGGGGGTAAGGGCCTAACACTTTTGTTTTGCAAAAAATGAGGCACGAGAACCCCAGATTCGACATGGTAACCAACATCCACCCAAGGTTACTAAGCTAGTAGGATGACTTTCACTCTAGTGATCAGACTCTTGTCCATAAATATTTGGGAAATTTGCCTTCTCTTTTGGAAATCCAACCCAAAACAAAAATCATAGAGGCTACAGCTCTATTCTGGGATGGCGATAGGTCTATGTTCCTCTTCAGGAACCTTTAAATGACACTTTTCCTAGAGGAAATAGGAGGACTAGCTGGTATCCAATGGGAAACTTTGAGTTTGCTTATGCTGGAAAATCGCAAAGGTAGATATTTTCTTAAAATGATGGTGCTAAAGAAGAATCCAGACTTGACCTATTTAAAGGATTCCTACATTCGTTTTGACTATCTGTACGAAAGGTAAAGCCATAGCAAGTCCTACCGTACTTACCTGGATGAATTCTCCCTCACATTATTAAGGCATACCACTGAAGGGTCTTCGTCTTTATGTTATGCTTTTTAGGGATTATAGTGTTTCCTATGATGAAGGCTAGGATCCATAGCAGACTATCCATGATCATCAGAATTTTAATGGACGGAATTGGTGGGCAGCCATTTAGCATAGTGCCCATGATAATTGCACAGATGTACTGAGCCTTAGAAAAGTGTCAACAAGGGGCCAAACACTTTGAGGGTAGTAACTTACTACTCCAACTCTAGCTTATGGAACACCTCTAAAAGGGTGAATATCTACAAGAGATTTTGCGAAGAGAATGGGATGATCATATCACGTTCCATCAGCCAAGGGGAATGAACTATATGCCTAAAATGTTTGCTCAACCAGAAGATACCAAATGGCGGGTAGAGTTGTTCAAAAATTTGAAAGATGACTAGGTACAGTGGATGTTTGAGTGGTTCCTCACTAGAGACTTCATCACCCGATCCAGGGATGTACTATTCCTAATACTTATCGGTTTGAGGGGGACCTACCCTTACGTTCCTCTCCGAGTAATAAGATAGGCAAGAAGGAAGCAGGTTATACGAAGGGTCGAGAAAATGAGTCACTTCAGGGCCGACTTTCAGGATGACGATAGCCCTTACAAGTGCCAAGCTAAGCACATGTGACACTGCAAAATCATTATGGAAAGACATATTATAGAGCCGGACAGGTACGGTGCTAGTTATGCCTCATACTATCCAAGCTGGTTGGAAGACGATCGTAATGGGTTAGGACAACCTCAGTTTTTTCGAGGACATAGGATCATCAACGAAAAGGCCGAAGTACAGGCTAAGTACAACCAATTGTGCAAGAGGATTCGGGAGTGCGAAAGTGAGAACTTGGGAATTCAAGAAGATCCCAAACTAGGACATGAATTATATTCCCGCACTATGTATTTAGATATTCCAGCTACTTTTTCTTATGACCCTTACTAACTTGTTACCTTTCGTTTTGCTTTTTGTCTTATTCCCCTCCCCAAATATTAGCCCTTAAATTGACCCAATCCTAACCCCAGCTGGACCCAACCCATAACCTAATTCAAATGACCCAACCCAGTTCCCCATCTAGCCTCTTAAATCTAGACTGTTGATCATTCGTGATAAACGGAAATTATTCACCCTTCTCGAATTACACCTAAATGACTAACCTAATTCCCCCATTTCCATCTCTCAGTCGCCTTTGAATCCCATTGTCTCTCAAGCTCTCTGGAAGTTCTTCGGAACGCTAGTCGACTTCTACCCTTTTCAACCGTTATTCCACCAAAATTCATGGCTTCTAAGACCATGGATGGCTTGTACTCATCCCCTCTACCATTAGAACTTGGGCATTCGAAGCATTGAAGAAGGACCTCGATGGTTCTCCTTAAGATCCTCTCAGATCTATAGTTCTATGGCTTCTCCAGCCTGCTCCGGCGTATCCAAAGCACTAGAGCCTGTTTTTCCCTCAATCGACTCCGGAGCATACTTTCTTCTGAACCTTTCTCATTTCTAGGGTTTCTCTGAAATCCTAAGCTATTCGAGGTTTTTTCTCTGTTTGTTTTTTTTCTTAGATCTATGTATTTTGTGTTCTACTAGACTTGTAAAGTTCTTTCCCCAAAATTTTCTTTCAAAAAATTACTTCTCTTCCATTTAGGGTTTCTGAAAGTTTTTCAAAACATCTTTCTAATTCTTCCTTTTCTTTTCCTTATGTGTGTTTGTCTATATTATGCTCGTGCGTTTTCTTTTCTACCAGGCATATGTTGATCTTTTGTTTTCTTTCTACTGCACATGACTCTTCTGTACCTTCATACACTACTGTGCCTCTATTTTAGGCTCGCATGTTAATATTTGTTATGTTTTCCTACATGTTCTTTGCTACACTTTCCAGTATTCTTCTACTATATGTGTTTATTGCTGGGTTCTTTAACTTTATTGGCTTTACTGGACTTTTGTTTGAGTTCTAAGCATGTCTCGCTGCTGTTTCTCAAGCTTATATCACCCATCTTCTCATATGAACTTTCTTAAGTTCTGACTTTTATTAAATATTTTCTCTATGCTCTTTAAATCAACTTTTCACTCTGTTGCTTCAGACCTGCTATCATGTCTGTTGGTTTCTCAATTATGTTGTCTGCATAACGAATCTTTAAGATAGCCTTGTCCAAAGTCTACTAGGTTTCCTTGGAACCCAAATGGACACTATCATGTATGTGCATTTATTTGGAGAATTAAATACATCTTATTCCAACTATTGATATTTAAATAGTCGAGCGGGCGGGGGTAAGGGCTTAACACTTTTTTTGCAGAAAATGAGGCACGAGGTCCCCAGATTCGGCATGGAAACCAACATCCACCCAAGGTTTCTATGCTGGTGGGAAGACTATCACTCCAGTGATTAGACTTTCGTTCGCAAATATTTGGGAATTTTGCCTTCTCTTTTGAAAATCCAACCCAACAACAAAATCGTAGAGGTTTCAACTCTGTTCTGGGATGGCGATAGGTTTGTGTTCCACTTAGGGGACCTTGAAATAACACCTTTGCTAGAGGAAATAGGAGGATTAGCTGGTATCCCATGGGAGACCCTGAGTTTGCTTATGCCGGAAAATTGTAAGGGTAGAGATTTTCTTAAAATGATAGGGCTAAAGAAGAATCCAAACTTGACCTGTTTAAAGGATTCCTACATTCGTTTCGACTATCTGTACAAAAGGTAAGGTCATAGCAAGTCCTACTGTACTTAACCAGATGAATTCACCGTCACATAATCTGGGCATATCCACTTAAGGGTCTTCGTCTTTATGTTCTGCTTTTTAGGGATTATAGCATTTCCTATGAAGAAGGCTAGGATCCATAGCAGACTATCCATGATCATCAAAACTTAAATGGACGGAATTGGTGGGCAGTCATTTAGCATAGTGCCCATGATTATTGCATAGATGTAGCGAGCCCTAGAAAAGTATCAATGAGGGTCCAAAAACTTCGACGGTAGTAACTTACTACTCCAACTCTGGCTCATGGAACACCTCCAAAAGGGTGAATATCTCCAAGAGATTCTGCATAGAGATTGGGATGATCATATCACGTTCCATCAGCAAAGGCGAATGAACTATATGCCTAACATGTTTGCTCAACCAGAAGTTACCAAAGGGTGGGTAGAGTTGTTTGAAAATTTGAAAGAGGACTAGGTACAGTGGATGTTTGAGTGGTTCCCCACTAGAGAATTCATCACCCGATCTCGGGATATACCATTCCTAATACTTATCTGTTTGAGGGGGACCTACCCTTACGATCCTCTCGAGTTATAAGACACGCAGGAAGGAAGCAGGTTATACGAAGGGTCGAGAATATGAGTCACTTCAGGGCCGACTTTCAGGATGATGATAGCCCTTACAAGTGCAAAGCTCAGCACATGTGGCACTGCAAAACCATCATGGAAAGATATGCTATTGAGTCGGACAGGTACCATGTTGGTTATGCCTATACTATCCAAGATGGTTGGAAGGCGATCGTAATGGGTTAGGACAACCTGAGTTTGTCCGAGGTCATAGAATCATCGATGAAAAGGCCGAATTACTGGTTAAGTACAACCTATACGGAAGAGGATTTGGGAATACGAAAGTGTGCATCGAGGAATTCAAGAAGCCCACGAAAAGCTAATTAAAGAGTGGAATGGCGTGGATGTCAGTGCCAACAAGCGATTAGGATACTTGGAGCGGGGTTTGGTGGAGCTAGAAGGGAAATTCATCAAAAGGATCGAGGACTGCCAAAATGCTGAGGGAAACCAAGGTGGATACCTGGCTAGGGCTTACTTGCTTCTGGGACTTCGTAAGCTGGTGAAGCTGTTAGATGGAGCTAAAGATGACGAGTCTAGGGAAGGTCCTTCTAGGACCAAGTAGTTAGGATTCCTTTCTTTGCTTTAAATGTAATAAGGCCAATCACCATTAGTAACATTTTATCTTCAGCTATTTTAATGTCGTTTTGGGATTCATCTTTTTTTTATCAATAAAATAAGGCATTTAGAGTTATAAGTTCTCCAAATCAACTTGTTTCTAGGCCTACCTCGGGCACAATGACGCTCCTAAATTAGGACATGAATTATATTCCTGCACTATGTATTTAAATATCACAACTTCTTTTTTTTATGATCCTACTAACTTGTTACCTTTCGTTTTACTTTTTGTTTTATTCCCCTCCCCAGAGGTTATTTCATGCACCCTGGTATCGTCATCATACTCCACAAGATCCAAGGGCCCTCCACCTACTCCTCCTCCTAGTCTCGTCAGAAACTAGAACAAGGTGAAAATTGAAGATTTGAGCAACATCAGAAAGGAGAACTCAGAGGTTACTCAAGGTATTCAAGTTTCCAAGGAAGGTGCTTCCCAGCTCGAGCAGAAGTTGTTGAAATTTCAAGAAGAACCGGACCATGTTCGGAACTTGGCAAGTTTGTCATTTTCCCTCACCACCCTAGATGTCAACTTTCCCAATACTCAAAACCCCACACTTCCACAAAACATCCCAAGCCAACAAATCAACCCACTCCCCACCACAACTATAACATTTGCTACACTTCCAACAATACCCCATTGCTCATCCTTGAACCACTGAACTCCACAAATTATCATTCCCACATTCACCACAACATCCCCATCTATGTGGAAACATACCATAGTCTACTTAACCCGTCTCAAGCCCACCTGAGCCTGATGATAAAGATGCTCTTATCAGGAATCTGGACACAGAACTCAAGAAACTGACTAGCCGAGTTCAGGGTGTTGAAGGAAGAAAGGGGATAGAGGGGCTGAATTACGAAGACCTTTGCATTCAATCAGATATCATACTACCTGAGGGGTACAAACTCCCAACTTTGAGTTGTTTTATGGCACCAGGGATCCCAGAGTCCATTTGGGGACATACTCGACAAGCTGTCGGAGTAGGAAAGGACGAAAAGATTCACACGAAGCTCTTTATGAGAAGCCTAAAAGTAGATGCTCTGTCTTGGTACATTAGCCAAGGCCCGAAGAAGTAGTCGAATTGGGTAAGTATAATAAACGATTTCGACAGGTTTATATCTAACATGGAGAATGCACCAGATATGTTCTACATCCAGAACTTAAAGAAGATGCCTACGAAGACATTCTGCGAGTATGCTACTCATTGGAGATCAGATGCTACTAAGGTCAGACTGGCTTTTAAATAAGAACAAATGAACAGGTTTTACGTTCGAGCTCAAGACCCGCAGTACTATGAGAGGTTGATGTTTATCGAAAGCTAGAAATTTTCCGACATCATCAAGCTGGGGGAGAGGATCGAGGAAGGTATTAAAAGTGGTATGGTCACAAACCTTGAGGCTTTGAAGGCTACCAATATGGCTCTACAGTCTCGTGGCACGTCCAAGAAAAAGACGTAAGCGTCGTGATGGTTTCACAGAGACCAAAGTCTCCAATAAAATACCGAACCTACCCAATATCGCCTTTTACACATCAATCTACCCCAAATTACCAAGCACCCTCTCCTTCTTACCAAGCTCCTACTTACCAATCACCACCGCCAACTTCACCGAGATACTCCCAACCCGCTCACGTCTACCAAGCTTACAACACCCAACAACACCACTATCAATCACCTCCCCCTCGCCAGAACGTTCCAAGACCCCGACCAAACTTCGACCGCAGACCTCCCAAATAGTATACCGCCATTGCCGAACCTATTGACCAGCTTTATGAAAGGCTTACAGTTGTTGGTTATGTCAGCCCTATCCCTGCCATAACCCTCGAAAACCCCTCCCAATGGTTCAACCCAAACAAAACATGTGCAAACTATTCCGGAATGAAGGGGCATACAATTTATGAGTGCCGCTCTCTGAAAGATAAGATCCAAGCTTTGATTGACAACAAGATCATCGTGGTAAAGGAGTCTGATCCCAATGTCCACAATAACTCTCTACCAGATCACAAAGGTTGAGGCGTTCACAGGATTAAGATAGAATATGATTGGAACCCCAAGGGATAGATCGGGTTGATAGCAAAAGGTGACTTGCCAAAGAAACCAATAGTCACCCTTAACCGAATTGTGGTCTAGATTCAACCTTCTGAAAACGCCGAGATGAACATGTCCATACCACTTGACGTTGAAACACCATTCTCCGCAAAGACGCCAACACCAATCGAGGACAAGTTTGGGTCCCGAAAGGCATCTGTGATATTTGAGGTTGCTGTATTACCTCCCAAAGCAAGGGTGCCCATTTCGGTAGCCATGACAATCATAACACCATTCCACGCAAAGCCACACCATGGGATTACACAGTCGAGGAAAGAAGGATAGGGAAAATCAAATCCGAAAAAGCAATTGCAGCATAGGGTATGACAAGAACCGGTAGGGTTTATACCTCGGAGCATTTGGCTGAGTCTAGTAAGAAAGCCTCTGGTTGGCCAACCATCATTGAAACTGGGCTTGTTGGGCGATGGAGGAAGATACAGTCAAAAGAACATTTAGTCATTGATATGTTGAACAAAATGCCAGCCTAGATCTCTATCTTAGCTCTACTACAATGCTCTGACGTGCATAAGAATGCCTTATTGAAGGTGCTGAGCAAGGCATATGTACCCAGCAAAATCACTGGAGGAGAAATGGCAAACATGGTAGGGCAAGTATTGGAGAGTCACAAAATTACTTTCCATAAAGATGAGCTACCATCGGAAGGGCTGAGCCACAACAAGGAGTTACACCTCACTATGCAATGCGAGGATTATTTCATCACCAGAGTCTTGATTGAAGGAGGGTCCAGCCTCAACATATGTCTGTTGGTAACACTCAGAACGTTGGGAAAGGGTTTCCATGAGATCAAAGATGTGGCCATCAACGTCAAATCCTTCGATGGTTCCCAAAGGTCCACTATTAGGGAGATTAGTATGTGTTTACAAATGGGGCCAATTTGGTTCGATGTTGACTTTCAAGTGATAGATGTGCCGGCAAAGGAAAACCTTGGATTCACATCGCTGGGGCTGTAGCATCAACCCTACATCAAGTAGTGAAATTTGAGTGGAACCACCAAGAGGTGATTATTCACGTCGATGGTAGCAATCACATATACAATCGCCTCCTAGAAATCGGAGCAAGAAGAGATAGGCAGAGAAACCTACTACCACATCGAGCAAGTCAATATCGTTGACAAAGATAAATGGTGGGAAAAAGCATACTAAACTTGTGCAGGCATGAATCAGGCAAAGGACTCATCAAGAATCTCCAAGGGATCGCTAAGCCAATCAAGCTGAAGAAACAAGGTACCACCTTTGGTTTGGGATATGAGAATACTTCAGAGGAGTTCAACAACTGGTCGCCACCATGGCGATGTCTTTATTACCCGTGAGAACAGCCGATACCTCACTTGGAGCAGACTTTTCAACTTGCCAATGTTATATATATGTGGGAAGAGGAAGAAGCATTGGCAGTAATGAGGAGTTATTTTTTGGAAGACGAAAACATAAACTGTTGTGTCATTTTTGAGGAGGAGGGATAGGAAGGCCCTTCCATTCAAGCAGTGAGCCGAGGAGAGTGCCTCAATAATTGGTCCCTCAGAACCACCATAGCTCGGAAAGCTTCGGGGTAGCAAGGCTGAATAAATCACCGTGAATTAGATTTTATTTTTTTTTTAGTTGACTCTCTTCTTGCATTTTTTATTTTTAAATAAAAACTCAAATGTTCAAAACTATTATGAAATCTATCAAAGCGCCCCAGTTTCTTACGTTTCATACTCTTATTACTTTGTCTTTTTTACTTTATGTACAATATTATTATTATTTATCTTGATGAACCAATGACTGTGACACGCAATGAAACAACGCAGCAAATGGATATAGACTTAGAGAAAGATGATATAACAAAAGAAGTTGTTAAAGAGGTTGAGGAATTTGAGAATAGACCTAAGTCCAACCTAGACCAAACTGAGTTCGTTAACTTGGGTGATGTAGAAAATGTCAAAGAGTCTCGCATCAGTGTTCATTTGTTACCATCGAAAAAGGAAGAGTACACAAAATTTCTAAGGGAGTATGAGGATAAATTCTCTTGGTCGTATGACGACATGACTGGTATGAGTACATCTATCATGGAACACAAACTACAAACTGATCCGATATATCCACCAGTAAAGCAAAAGCTCAGGGAGTTCAGACCTGATATGAGTTTGAAAATCAAGGAAGAAGTCACCAAGCAAGTCAAGGCTAAGGTTCTCAAAGTAGTAGAATATCCAACATGGTTAGCCAATATCGTGCCAGTACCAAAAAAAGACAGTAAGGTAAGAGTATGTGTCGACTACCGGGATCTCAACCGGGCCAGTCCAAAAGACGATTTGCCCTTTCCAAGCATACATATCCTGATCAACAACAGTGCCAAACATGAGCTACAGTTATTTGTTGATTGTTTTGCGGGGTATTATCAGATCTGGATGGATGAAGAAGACGTTGAGAAAATGGACTTCATTACACCATGGGGGATGTACTGTTACAAGATGATGTCGTTTGGGTTAAAGAATGTTGGGACCACCTACATGAGGGCCATGACTACCATTTTCCATGATATGATACACAAAGAGATCGAGGTATATATAGATGGTGTCATCATTAAGTTGAATAAATCAACTAACCACATGGAAGATTTGAGGAAATTCTTTAGAAGACTTAGAAGGTACAACCTGAAACTGAATCCCGCCAGAAAATACTTGGTTTCATTATGAGTCGTCAAGGAATAGAACTAGATCCGTCAAAGGTCAAAGCCATTTAAGAATTGCCATCGCCAAAGATCAAGAAGTACGTAATGAGTTTCTTGGGGAGATTGAACTACGTCAGTCGGTTCATAGCTAATATACTATCATCTGTGAGCCAATCTTTAAGATGCTGAAGAATGATACCGCTACCAAATGGACTGATGACTGTCAAAAAGCCTTAGACAGAATCAAGGAGTATATGTCAATGCTGCCAGTTTTTTTCCTGCCCAAGCCAGGAAGACCTCTATTGCTCAACCTTGCAGTATTGGATGGAGCATTCAATTGTGTTCTAGGACAACGTGATGAAACTAGGAGGAAGGAGCATGCCATCTATTATCTCAGCAAGAAATTCACCCCATACGAGGCCCTCTATTCTCTATCGGAGTGCACCTATTGCACTTTGACTTGGGTAGCCCAGAAGCTAAGGTACTAATTCTACGCCTACACTACAAACCGCATCTCAAGAATGGATCCGCTGAAGTACATCTTTCAAAAGCACATGCCTACTGGCAAGCTGGCCAAGTGGAAGATCCCGTTAAGTGAATTTGACATTGTGTATGTGACTCAAAAAGCAATCAAGGAACAGGCATTGACGGATCATCTTGTTGAAAATCCCATGGGCGGAGAATACGTACCCCTAAAAATGTATTTCCCCGATGATGAGGTATCCTTCATAGAAGAAGATATTGTAGAATCCTACGATGGTTGGAGAATGTTTTTCGACGGAAATGCGAAATTTCAAGCGAGTGGGAATAGGAGTGTTCCTAATATCAAAAAAAGACCAACACTATTCGATGTCTGCGAAACTCAGATTCCCGTGCACCAATAACATAGCCGAGTACGAAGCCTGCATCCTGGGGCTCAAGATGGCCATTGACATGAAAATCCAAGAGTTACTAGTAATTCCAGATTCAAACTTCCTTATACATCAGGTCCGAGAAGAATGGGCAGCTATGAAAGATACTCCTGTATTTGCATCATATACAACATTTGAGGAAGAGGTTCACAAAGATAGAGTTACGTTATGTTCCTAGAGTCTAGAATGAGTTTGCTGATGCATTTGCTACCTAATCATCTATTATTCAACATCCAAATAAGAATTTATAGATCCCATTCCGGTAAAGGTTCATGATCAGCCTGCTTACTGTGCGCATGTCGAGGAATAAGTGGATGAAAACCCTGGTTTCATGATATCAAGTAATACTTGGCAAATGGACAATACCCAGAGCTTGCCAATCCCACTCAGAAACTCACACTACGGATGTTATCTAACAATTTCTTTCACAGCGGAGGAATCCTATATAGGAGGACTCCTAATTTGGGATTACTAAGGTGTGTCGACGCAAAGAAAGCATCTAAACTCCTAGAAGAAATCCATGCTGGAACTTGCGGTCCACATATGAGCGGTTTTGTCTTAGCTAGGAAGAAACTCTGAGCTGGTTATTTTTGGATGATTGTGGAAACAGACTGCATCCAGTATGTTCGAAAGTTCCGTCACTGTCATATACATGCAGATATGATAAAGGTGCCCCCAAACGAGCTTACTGCAACAAGCTCGCCATGGCCATTCACCGCTTAGGTAATGGATGTCATCGGACCTATTGAGCCCGCCGCATCAAACGGGCACGGGTTCATTCTAGTCGATCATCCATTCCCCAAGCGGTGAATGAGTCAATAGGTCAATAGGCCGAAGTACAGGTTAAGTACAACAAACTACACAAGAGGATTTGGGAATGCGAAAGTGTGCACCGGGGAATTCAAGAAGCCAACCAAAACCTAATTAACGAGTGGAAAGACGTGGTTGTCAGTACCAACAAGAGATCGGGATACTTGGAGCTGGGTTCGGTGGAGCTAGAAAGGAAAATAATCAAAAGGATCAAGGACTTCCAAAATGCTTAGGGAAATGAAGGTGGACACCTGGCTAGAGCTTACTTGCTGATAAAACTTCGTGAGCTGGTGAAGCTATTAGATGGAGCTAAAGATGACGAGTCTGGGGAAGGTCCTTCTGGGACCAAGTAGTTAGGATTCCTTTCTTTGCTTTATATGTAATAAGGCCAATGGCCATTAGTGACATTTTATCTTCCGCTATTTCAATGTCGTTTTGGGATTCATCTTATTTTTATCAATAAAATGAGGCATTTAGCATTATAAGTTCTCCAAATCAACTTGTCACTAGGTCTACCTCGGGCACAGAGAGGCTCGAAAATTAGAACATGAATTATATTCCCGCGCTATGTATTTAAATATCGCAGCTTCTTTTTCTTATGATCCTCACTAACTTGTTACCTTTCGTTTTTCTTTATCTTTTATTCCCCTCCCCAAAGGTTAGTTTGTGCACTCTGGCATCATCATCATACTCCACAAGATCAAAGGGCCCTCCACCTACTCCTCTTCCTAGTCTCGTCAGAAACCGGAACAAGGGGACAATGGAAGATTTGAGCAACATCAGAAAGGAGAACTCAGAGGTTACTCAGGGTATTCAGGTTTCCAAGGAAGGTGCTTCCCAGCTTGAGCAGAAGTTGTTAAAATTTCAAAAAGAACTGGACCAAGTTTGGAACTTGGCAAGTTTGTCGTTTTCCCTAACCACCCCAAATGTCAACTTTCCCAACGCTCAAAACCCAACACTTCCACAAAAAGTCTCAAGCCACCAAATCAACCCGCTCCCCACCACCACTGTAACACTTGCTACACTTCTGACAATACCCCACCGCTCATCCCTGAACCATAAACTCCACAACTGATCATCCTCACACTTACCACAACACCCCCATATATGTGGAATCCATACCATAGCCTATTCAACCCGCCTCAAGCACACCAGATCTTGAAGACAAAGACTCTATTATCAGGAATCTGGCCACGGAACTCAAAAAGCCGACTAGCTGAGTTCAGGGTGTTGAAGGAAGCAAGGGGATCGAGGGACTGAATTATGAAGACCTTTGCATTCATCCAGATGTCTAACTTCTCGAGGGCTACAAACTTCCATGTTTGAGATGTTTGATGGCGCCGGGATCCTAGAGTCCATTTGAGGACATATTGTTATGTTCCAAACGTTAATACCACACAAGAAGGGGGGGCTGATTTGTGTTGTACCCAATTTTTGCACTAGAAGAACCTGGTTCTTCTGGGTGTACTAACTATAACTTTTTTCGGAATTAAGAGTGCATAAAATAAAGAACACAGAGATTTTTACATGGAAAACACCTGGCTCAAAAGATGAAAAAACCATGACCTACTTCTCAGTAGGATTTTCCCAAACATCTACTAAACTCAATGAGCCAAAACAGCATTTACAAAACTCTTGTAAACCTAAGGATTAACTCTAATCCCAGAGTGGCGTACAGCCTCAACTATTGCGACACTTTCAAGTTAACTCTAACTTGAATACTCAACGTACCTAATACAATTTGCTTCTATGAAAGCTAGAAAGGTACAATTTTTAAAACACCTACTACAATAGAACTAGAATGAGAAAAACTCAATGGAACTGGTTCTTCAAACTTGTTCAAGTAGTTGCTGGCGTGCACACTTGATCTCACGTAAATTTCTTGCAAAATAGTCTTGCTGTTTTGCTCTCAATTTAGCTCTAACTTCTTTGTGTATGTGTATATCTGTACAAGAGAAAAATATTACTTTTATAGAGTTAGTAATTCGAGTTTGTCACAAACTCGAATTGCTGATCCTTCATCAAGTTTGTGTTCTAAAACAATTCAAACTCCAATTCCTTATCCTAGATCCAGATATAGTTCTCTTTATATAAGGAGACCTCTTCTCCTTATCTCCAATGAAATCTTTTTGATCAGTTCAGAAGATATTGGTGCTCGATCCCAAAGGCTTATCTTCTTCACGAGCATCTCATATGCATAGGTTGTAACAACTGTGTCTCCTAAGATGGACCTGGTCCTTCACTGAGTTCATTTGTCATTCTTCAAAACTTCAACTGAACTTGGGCCAGCATTCCCCCTTTTTGATTATGACAAACTCTATGGTTCTACTACTCAAAAAACCTATGGAACTTAGCTTAATTTTCACATAGTGACACACTTTAACTTATCATTAAGGACCAGGCTAAATCAGGATATAAATATCACTTTATATCAGAATACAAAAACTAAAGCACAATATCTCTTCCCCCTTTTGGCATCATCGAGAAGTTGCATATTATATGATTTCCAGATATTAATTAGTACTCATGGCCGCTGGGGGGTAGTTTAAACTGGCTTTAGGGCTTGGCGTTATGAGAGGGCTGGGTTTGGAGAAGGTTGAACTTATTTTAATGCATTCCATCACTCTTCTCCTTTTCCTTTACTAATTCAGCTCTACGTCCATCTCGTTCAGTTTCTAATTCAACAACACGAGCCTTTTGCCTGGCAATCTCAGCATCTTTTGTTCCACACTCTTGGACCAAAGCCCTGACCTTGCTATTTATAGGAGTCTTTTGAGATGAACCTAGTTCAACTGGATTGGCATTTACTGGATAGTCGAAGGCCATGCGAGTCTTTACACCAAAGTGCTCTTTGCTAGATGCCATCTCCCATTTCTTCATGGGCACATGTAGCTTTCCCAGAACAGCATTCAATAAGAACCCATAGGGTGTGGCATGAGCATTAGAGATGTTGATGACTCTATCAAGTAGTTTACAATGAATGCATGCCAGTTAATCTGCTTTCTTCTCACAAGACACTCTAGAAGAACCAGGTCCATGTAGTTGGTTGTATGTCTTCTCTCTGGTCTGGGCAGCAAGCATTTGTTCACAAACTCAAAAAACACCTTGTGCTCAGCCCTTATCTCACTTTTTTTAACAAATCGAGCTTCAGACACATCTTCAGAAGTTGCAGAATCACAGAAATTTCTGGTGATTTGGAGTGCATTAGGAAGAGAGTCCTGGCAAGACTACCTTTGCCTTGTATAATCATCATATCTTGCACAGGGAATCTCCAGAATCTCACCCAATTTAGGAGCATCAAACTGTACCTTGACTCCTCTCACCAGACTATAACAACCTCATTTACCACTGTGGCATTTGCCATAAACTCGACCAACTCTTTTTTTTCCAGTTTTCTATCTAGTTGAAGAACCATGTTCTTCCACCCTTGTGAATTCAGAGCATCAACCAATCCCTTCATACCTGGCTCCTCCAAGTCTTCAGAATTCTCCATTTCAAGATCTTTCTTTTGCCAAAGATGACATCCTGTTCCTTTGTAGATTCCTCCTTTTTCTCTCCACTCCATTCTTCCTCTTATTCTTCTTCATTAATCTTCTTTTGTTTTCTTTTCCCAGTAGACCTAGTTATTTTAGCCACTGAGGACTAAGCAGATATGGGTACTGAGGAAGTCTTCTTTGTCGAAGTCATGAACCCTTCGGTGATGGTACCTTTTCAGTTTTTTCTCTTTCTTGATGGACCAGGTCCATCTTCTCTTTTTCTTCCTCTTCTACCTCGATACTCTCCACAACTTTCGCCTTCCATTTTTCTCTCTTTTTCCTCCTACTTTATTCCAGTGTTTCTGCAATTGTTCCTCACTTTGTTTAACCCTACTTCTAGTTGCTCTTGAGGGGACAGTAGACTTAGGGGATGATGTTTTGGCTTTCTTTGTTGGCTTGGAAGCAGTTGGAGCTTTTATGGAAGAAGCCTTGTGCTTCTTTGGATCATAACTGGCTCAAATTTTCTTTAAAAGGTCGGCTAAGGTTTCCTCACCAGATGAACCACTTATTACTTGTTGTTTACTTAGATGAACAAGACCTTCAGCGGCGTCCCCTGAGCTATTTCCCCTTGACTTGTTGCCACTCCTCAACATTTCCACAAATCGCAAGAATCTCGTCTTTCGTTTTCCTTCCTTTTCGACTAGATTCATCCCCCTTCACATCTCTCTAAGGAACCACTGGAAAAACCTATTTTCCACATTATCGACTGCATTAGAAGAAACATAGCATGTATTCACTTTCCTAGGGTTTTCTTGATTTTTGTCTGTGTCAGAAGACCCCCGTTCTTCTCCATCACTTGCAAAACGAAGATGTCAGACTTAGAAAATGAGTCAGATGATTCCTTTTTAGAGTGCTCCCCCTTTTGGCTGGCTCTCAATTTCTCGTTTAGAGCCAATCTCAAAGCACAACTGGCAACAGTTTTTCTTGCTAGGATCTTTTGCCGGTGGAATCTAAGTTTAGGGTTGTCGCTGGGGGGTGCAGACGAAGACGTATTGATAGATTCCGCTATGAATGTCCCTAGATTTTCTTGAGGGTTAGACATGGTGAAGGATTTCTGATATTTTGGGGAATATTTGGTGATTTTGGAGAAGAAGGATGATCAGAACTTAATGGTGGGTATGGACCAAATTAGGAGTTTGTGGAGTGTTTTTAAAAAGGGCATGATTAGAAACTGCATCCTTTTGCAGTGGTCAATTAGGAGTCTAATCCTATTAAGGATCCAGTATTTAATTTGCACTGGTTTTTAGGGAAAAAGCATCGTTTTTCTTTAGAATTCTAGGAGAGGAAAACTGGTCCAATGCTTAGCGGTTATGTTTTTGGGAGTTTGTTTAGAATTGGACTTCTGATCATAATTGGAATATTTAATTTTTTAATTATGCAAAGCATAGAAACATACCTGACCTTTTTTTATGAGCATAGACTTAATGAAACGGGTTCTTCAAGTAGAACTTCTCTTGAGTATGCCTCATGTATCAGAATAGAAAAAAACTTTGTAAGAGATCAATGAATTAAAAGAAACATGTCAAAGGAGTATGCTGATTAGAGTATGAAAGTGAGTAAGAATTAGTCTAGATATTCACATAAAGTCAAAACTTCTAACCAAACAATATATAATTCCCCTTTTTTTCATTTCATTCCGAACTGGACCTGATTAGGTGGTCTTAATCATCCCTAATTCTAACATGTTCCTTTCAAAGTTTTCTCTACTTAGTGCTTTAGTGAAGATGTCATCTATTTTTTTATCAGTAACACAAAATTCTATGGAGATTAACCATTTCTCATAGTTATCTCTCAAGAAGTGGTGTCTAATATCTATGTGCTTTGTCCTTTTATGATGAACAGTGTTATTTGTCATACTTATAGCACTAGAGGTATCACAAATATTGGAATAAATCACACTTCAATTTCAAAGTCTACCAGCTGTTGTTTGATCCATAGCAATTGAGCACAACAAGAAGCAGCAGCAACGTATTTAGCTTCAGCAGTAGATAGAGCTAATGAGTTTTACTTTTTGGTAGCCATGACACTAGGCATGACCCCAGGTAATGTGCCATACCTAAAGTACTCTTCCTGTCCACCAAGTAACCTGCATAATCAACGTCCGCATATCCTACTAAGTAAAAGTTACTACCTTTGGGGCACCAAAGACACAAATCAGTGGTGCCTTTTCAGATATCTCAAAATCCTCTTGACAGCTGTCAAATGTGACTCCTTTGGATTTCCCTGGAAACAATCGCAAAGCCCTACACTGAAAATAATGTCAGGTCTTTTAGCAGTCAGATACAAGAGTGAACCAATCATACCCCTGTACAACTTTGGATCAACTGATGAACCAGGTTCATCAATATCTAATTTAATGGCAGTTGCAATGGGTGTATCTACTTCTTTAGCATCTTTCAATTTAAACCTTTTGATTAGTTCTGTCATATACTTCTGATGATGGATCACGGTCCCATGTGGGCTTTGTTTGATCTGCGAGCCTAGGAAGAAACTT
Organism: Nicotiana benthamiana; assembly: GCA_034376525.1. NCBI lineage: Eukaryota > Viridiplantae > Streptophyta > Magnoliopsida > Solanales > Solanaceae > Nicotiana > Nicotiana benthamiana. Next base: position 47,067,508 of record CM067326.1, read on the forward strand.
AGTTCACCCATCATACTCATTTGAAACTCACTCCCCATTAGTTTTGCAAAGTCCTTACTCATCTTATTAGTAATAGCCCCAAATATTATGTCATCAACATATATTTGTACAACAAGGAGGTCCTTACTTTTTTCCCTTAGGAACAAAGTGTTGTTTATTTTACCTCTTTTGTACCCATGCTCCAGTAGGAATTTTGATAGTCACTCATACCACGCTCTTGGGCCTGTTTGATCCTATATAGAGCCTTTTCCAGCTTATACACATGCTCAGGACATTCCTTGCTTTCAAATCCTGGAGATTGTTTTACAAAAACTTCTTCCTTAAGCTAGCCATTTAAGAAGGCACTTTTGACATCCATGGGATGGAGAGTGAATTCAATATGTGTTGCAAAGCCAATGAGAAGTCTGATTGCTTCTAATCTATCAACTGGATCAAATGTCTCATCATAGTCAATGCCTTCCTCTTGGCTGTCGCCTTGAACCACCAGCCTTACCTTGTTTCTTGTGACAGTTCCATCCTCATCAAGTTTGTTCTTGAAGACCCATTTGGTACCAATGACTGATCTGTCCTTGGGTCTTGGAACTAGATGCCAGACTTGACTTCTTTCAAATTGATTGAGTTCCTCCTGCATAGCATTGACCCAATCTTCATCTTACAAATCCTCAACAATCTTATTACGTTCAATAAGAGATAGAAAATCATCAAATGCACATAGATTCATTAGTTGTGACCTGGTTTTGACTCCATATGTTAGATCAATGAGAATTTTCTCAATGGGATGAGAACTTTGATACCTGTGAGGTTTCACGACCAACTTGTTTCTGCTGAATTTTCAGCTATTTGTTGAGAGTCAGGTTCATGAACAGGTTCCTTCAAGGGGTTTATTTCAATTCCTCTTTGATTTCTTCCCCCTGTTAGGTTGCCTTGTAAGGAAGAACCTGTTCCATCACATTTTCCTTCAGTAGGTGCTGCTTTGACTTGAGCTGATGCTTCACCCAAGTCTTTGACTGGTCTGATGGCTTCATCTTCATGTTACCGTCCTTTTAAAAGAATGTAAAATACATCAAACACAACATGCACACTTTATTCTACACACAAAGTTCTTTTATTAAATGTTTTATATGCTTTGCTATGTGAACAATATCCCAAGAATACTCCCTCATCACTTCTAGGATCAAACTTACCTAGGGAGTCTTTTCCATTATTGTGCACATAACACTTGCAACAAAATGCCCTAAGATGGGATATATTTGTTTCCCTTTGAGTAACTCATAGGGAGTCTTCTCAATAAGAGGTCTAGTCATGTATCTATTTATTATGTAACGTACAGTGTTTATAGCCTCTGCCCAGAAGCTGTGGGTTAATTTACTAGAGAAAAGCATGGTGCTTGCCATTTCCTCAAGAATCCTATTCTTTCTTTCAACTACTCCATTTTGCTGAGGAGTCCTATGGGAAGAGAAGTTGTGATCTATACCCTTTTCATCACAATACTCAGCAAATTTTACATTTTCAAATTCAGTTCCATTATCAGACATAATAGATGCAAGTTGATTTCCTAATTGTTACTGAGTTTTCCTAACAAAAGTAGTAAACATTTCGAAGGCCTCATCTTTAGATGTTAGAAATAGTACCTAGGTAAATCTAGAGTAATCATCAACAAGCACCAACACATATTTCTTTCCTCCTCTTCTCATGGTTCTCATTGGACCACAGAGATCCATATGAACCAGTTCCAACGTCTTGGACGTACTTACCATTTTCTTGTATTTGAAGGATAACCTTACCTGCTTCCCCCTTGTACATGCCTCACAAATTTTGTCTTCCTTGAAATTGATATTAGGTAATCCTATTACCAAGTCCTTGGAGACTAATTTGTTTAGCTGATTTAGACTGGCATGGCCAAGTCTTTTGTGCCACGGGAGGGGATCATTGTCTAACACACTTAAGCAAGTGAGTGCATTTTTTGAAAGAGTAGACAAATCTACAATGTAAATATTGTTTACTCTTTTTACCTGCAAAAAGACTTTGTCAGTGATAAGGTTAATCACAAAACATTTGGTAGAGTTAAATTCCACAAGGTTGCCTCTGTCACACAATTGTGACACACTTATTAAGCTGTATTTTAAACCTTCAATTAGGTAGACATTCTCTATATAGTGAGAATCAGTCTTGCCTACCATTCCAGCCTCAATGATCTCACCTTTATTTCCATTAACAAAGGAGACATTACCTTCTTCTAGGTTCTCAAGTGAAAGGAACTGGTCCTTGTCCCCAGTCATGTGCTTCGAGCAGCCACTATCCATATACCATATTTGACTTCTCCCTTTCACTTGGACCTGGAAGAGGAAATCAGGAGTTAGTCTTAGGAACCCAAACTAGTTTAGGTCCCATTCTATAAGCAAAAGGATGTATCAAATTCCTTTTTTCCCATCCAGGCAAGTTATTCTTTTCTTTAACAAAGACTTTGTTCCTTTGACTGGCCATTTCTTTTGCATTATATTCATATTTGTAATGACCAGTCTTGTCGCAGTGTGTGCAGATTTTGTTTTCAAGAAGAGTGAGGTACTTGCTATTTGGGTCCCATTTAGGAGATTGAGTCCCATAGCCAAGTCCTCTTTTCTTACTGTTGTGATGCTCTTGCAGCCAGGAGAGAGCATCTGAGGCTTGATTCCACTTGCAAGTTCTTTCTAGTTCAAGTTTTTCCTTCCCTAGAACTTTTTTTAATACTTTAATGAATTCATCTTTTCTGTACAATTCATCTTTCATTTTCCCCAGACTTTCTTCTAGAGGGAGATGTGAGTGATTAACTATCTTCTTTCCTGTTCCTAATTTTAATTCCAGATTCTCATACCTTAGTTGTAAGACACTATTGTCAAGTTGAAGTACCTGGTTCTTCATCTCAGCATTTTTATTATCACTCTCATTTGCCCTGAACTCTAGACTTTTACATTTTGCTTTTAGAATTACACATTCCCTAGACAGAACTTCGTTCTCATTGTTGATTATCTCAAACTCACCAATGAAGTCTATTAATAGCTCAGCCGGTTTTTTTTAGACAAGAATTTAATCTTTTATTTGAGATGAAGAATACTTACCTCTTGTTCATCATTTGATTCTCTGATGGAAATTAAAGCTTGCTCCTCCTCAATTTTATCTTCTGATTCTTCATCAGAGGTTTCTCCCCAAGTAGCAACCATAGCATTAGTTGAACCTTTGTTTCTCCTGGGTTGAACCTGTTCCTTCATTTAGCTCTTTCTTTTTTCCACTTAATTTCTCATTGAGGACAGTTTTTCATCATGTGGTCAGTCTTGCCACACTTGTTGCATCCCTCATTTGCATGTTTCTCCGAAGCTCTTGTTTTATTGAAGCATGTACTTCTTAAAGAACCCTTTCCTCTCATTAGATACCTTCTGAAATCCCTAGTGATCATAGCCATTTAATATCTTGAAGTTCTGCACCTCAGCAATTCTATAAGCTGAGCTTCTCTCCCTTTTGGGGGTATCCATATTCATGGTTTGTCTCCTCATTTCATTGGCAGTTAAATTTCCAATCAGTTCATCTATTCTGAGGGTAGAAATGTTCTTGGATTCCTGACTGGTAGTAATTTTGCTCTCCCATGTGACTGGCAGAACTCTTTCAGAATCTTGTCAACCTTGTCTTCTTCAAGGATAGTCCTACCATGAGATTCCGGTTCATTTGTCAAGGTGGTGAATCTAGTGTACATCTCCTGGATAGTTTCTCATTCCTTCATAGTAAAATTCTCGTATTGAGAGTACAAAAGTGTTCCTCTTGATCTTTTCACTTGAGGTGTCCCTTCATGAGCCACTTGTAGAGTTTCCCATATTTCTTTAGCAATTGTGCAGCCTTGGATCCTAGTGTACTCGTCTGGCCCTAGGCCACATACAAGCCACTTCTTAGCTTTAACATTTTTCTCCTATTTTTTAAGTCTTCAGCAGTACAGTCAGCCCTTGTCTTTGGTACTTCAATTACTTTAGCATTCTTCTTAGTGGTTGTTAGAGGGCCATTAGAATTATGTCCTAAAGTTCATAATCTTCCCCTATGATGTGATCTCTCATTTTGTTCTTCCACCAAGAAAAGTACTGGCCATTAAAAAGTGGAGGCCTAGCAGTGGATTTCCCTTCCCAATTCCCAGGTGGTGCACTCATTGTTGATCTTCTCCTAAGGTGTTAGCCTGCTTAAGGATAACCTTCTCTGATACCATTTTATGCTCCAAATGTTAATACAACACAAGAAGGGGGACGATTTGTGTGGTACCCAATTTTTGCACTAGAAGAACCTGGTTCTTCTAGGTGTACTAACTGTGAATGTTTGCAGAATTAAGAGTGCATCAAATAAAGAACACAGAGATTTTTCTATGGAAAATACCTGGCTCAAAAGGTGAAAAAACCATGACCTACATCTCAGTAGGATTTTCCCAAACCTCCAGTAAACTCAATGAGCCAAAACAGCTTTTACAAAACTCTTGTAAACTTAAGGATTAACTCTAATCTCAATGGGGTATACAACATCAACTGTTGCGACGCTTTCAAGTTAACTCTAACTTGAATACTCAACTTACCGAATACAATTTGCTTCTATGAAAGTTGGAAAGGTACAATTATAAACGCCTACTATAATAGAACTAGAATAAGAAAAACACAATGGAGCTAGTATTTCAATCTTGTTCAAGTAGTTGCAGGCGTGCACACTTGATCTCACGTAAAATTTCTTGCAAAATAGTCTTTCTCTTTTGCTCCAAATTTAGCTCTAACTTCTTTGTGTATTTGCATACCTGTACAAGAGAACAATATTACTTTTATAGAGTTAGTAATCAGAGTTTGACACAAACTCGAATTGCTGATCCTTCATCATGTTCGTGTCCTAAAACAATTCAAACTCCAATTCCTTATCCTAGATCCGGATATAGTTCTCTTCATATAAGGAATCCTCTTCTCCTTATCTCCTATTAAATCTTTTCGATCAGTTCAGAAGATAATTAGAAAATATTTCTTCCTTATCCCAAAGGCTTATCTTCTTCACGTGCATCTCATGTGCATAGGCTTTATTATTTGTGTCTCCTAAGATGGAGCTGGTCCTTTACTGAATTCATTTGTCATTCTTCAAAACTTCAACTGAACTTGGGCATACATATTGCGACAAGCTGTCGGAGTAGGAAAGGACGAAAAGATTCGCATGAAGCTCTTTATGAGAAGCCTGAAAGTAGATGCTCTGTCTTGGTAGATTAGCCAAGCCCCAAAGAAGTGGTCGAATTGGGTATGTATGGCGTATGATTTCATAGACAGGTTCAGATTCGACACGAAGAATGTGCTAGATGTGTTCTACATCAATAACTTAAAGAAGAAGCATACGAAGACATTCTGCGAGTATGCTACTCATTGGAGATCAGAAGCTACTAAGGTCAAATCATCATTAAAAGAAGAACAATTGAACAGGTTTTTCGTCCAAGCTCAAGACCTGCAGTTCTATGAGAGGTAGATGTTGATCGAAAGCTAGAAATTTTCCCACATCATCAAGCCAGGGGAGAGGATTGAGAAAGGTATTAAATGTGGTATGGTCACAAACCTTGAGGCTTTGAAGGCTACCAATAAGGCTCTACAGTCTGGTAGCACGTCCAAGAAAAAGACGTAAGAGCCGTGAAGGTTTCATAGAGAACAAAGTCCCCAATAAAATACAAAACCTACCCAATATCTCCTTTCACATATCAATCTACCCCAAATTAGCAAGCACCATCTCCTTCTTACCAAGCTCCTACTTACCAATCACCACCGCCTACTTCACCCAGATTCTCCCAACCCGCACACATCTACCAAACCTACAACACCCAACAAGACCACTATCAATCACCTCCCCATCGCCAGAACTTTCCTAGACCCCGACCAAACTTCGTTTGCAGACCTCCTAAATAGTATACTGCCATTGCCGAACCTATCGACCAGCTTTATGAAAGGCTCAAAGTTGTTAGTTATGTCAGCCCTATCTCTGCCATAACCCTCGAAAACCCCTCCCAATGGTTCAACCCAAACAAAACATGTGCATACTATTCCAGCATGAAGGGGCATACCATTAATGAGTGCCGCTCTCTGAAGGATAATATCCAAGCTTTGATTGACAACAAGATCATCGTGGTAAAGGAGCCTGATCCCAATGTCCACAATAACTCTCTACCAGATCACAAAGGTTGAGGCGTTCACATGATAAAGATAGAATATGATTGGAAACCCAAGGGATAGATCGGGTTGATAGCAGAAGGTGACTTGCCTAAGAAACCAATAGTCACCCTTAACCCAATTGTGGTCCAGATTCAACCTTCTGAAAACGCCGAGATGAACATGTCCATACCACTTGATGTTGAAACACCATTCTCTGCAAAGACGCCAACACCAATAGAGGTCAAGTTTTGGTCCCCAAAGGCATCTGTGCTATTTGAGGTTGATGTATTACCTCCCAAAGCAAGGGTGCCCATTTCGTTAGCCATGAAAGTCATAACACCATTCCACGCAAAGCCACACCATGGGATTACACAGCCGAGGAAAGAAGGATAGGGAAATCAAATCCGAAAAAGCAATTGCAGCATAAGGTATGACAAGAACGGTAAGGTTTATACCTCGGAGCATTTGGCTGAGTCGAGTAAGCAAGCCTCTGGTAGGCCAACCACCACTAAACTGGGCTTGATGGGCTCTAGAGGAAGATACAGGCCAAAGAATATTTAGTCATTGATCAGTTGAACAAAATGCCAACCTAGATCTCTATCTTAGCTCTACTACAATGCTCTGACGTACATAAGAATGCCTTATTGAAGGTGCTGAGCGAGGCATATGTACCCAGCAACATCACTGGAGGAGAAATGTCAAACATGGTAGGGCAAGTATTGGAGAGTCACAAAATTACTTTCCATAAAGATGAGCTACCATCGGAAGGGCTGAGCAACAACAAGGCGTTGCACCTCACTATGCAATGCGAGGATTATTTCATCACCAGAGTCTTGATTGACAGAGGGTCCAGCCTCAACATATGTCTGTTGGTAACACTCAGAACGTTGGGAAAGGGTTTGCATGAGATCAAAGATGGGGCCATCAATGTCAAATCCTTCGATGGTTCCCAAAGGTCCACTATTGGGGAGATTCTCCTGTGTTTACAAATGGGGCCTATTTGGATCGATGTTGACTTTTAAGTGATAGATGTGCTGGCATATTACAACTTGCTATTGAGAAAACCATGGATTTACATCGCTGGGGCTGTAGCATCAACCGTACATCAAGTAGAGAAATTTGAGTGGAATTACCAAGAGGTGATTATTCATGGCGTTGGTGGCAATCACATATACAGTCGCCAGACCGTCCTAGCAATCGGAGGAAGAAGAAAGATAGGCAGAGAAACCTACCACCACATTGAGCGAGTCAACGCCATTGACAAAGATAAATGGTGGGACGACAATTTTGCAAGCATACTGAACTGGTGCGAGTATGAACCAGGCAAAGGACTCTGTAAGAATCTCCAAGGGATTGCTAAGCCCATCAAGCTGAAGAAACATGGTACCACCCTTGGTTTAGGATATGAGTATACTTGGGAGGAGTTCAACCACTGATCTCCACTATGGCACTGTCCTTATTACCCGCTGGAACAGCTGATACCTCACTTGGAGGAGCGTTTTCAACCAGCCAATGTTATATATGTGTGGGAAGAGGAAGAAGCACTGGTAGCAATAAAGAGTTTGTTTTTGGAAGATGATAACATAGATTGTTGCATCATTTTTTAGAAGGATGGGGAGGAAGGCCCTTCCATTCAAGCGGTGAGCGAAGGAGAGTGCCTCAACAACTGGTCCCTCAGAACCACCAGAGCCCAGAAAGCTTCGGGGTAACAAGTCTAAACAAAGCTCCATGCATTAGATTTTATTTTTCTGCTAGTTGACTCTCTTCTTGCATTTTTGATTTTTAAATAAAAACTCAAATGTTCAAAAATATTACGAAATCTATCAAAGCGCTCCAGTTTTTTACGTTTCTTACTGTTATTACTTTGTCTTGTTTAATTTATTTACAGTATTACTATTACTTATCTTGATGAACCACGATTGTGACACGCAATGAGACAAAGCAGCAAACGAATATAGACTTAGAGGAAGATGATATACCAAAAGAGGTTGTTAAAGAGGTTGAGTATTTTGAGAATAGACCTAAGTCCAACCTAGACGAAACTGAGGTCGTCAACTTGGGAGATGCAGAAAATGTCAAAGAAACTCGCATCAGTGTTCATTTGCCACCAGCGGAAAAGGAAGAGTACACAGAATTTCAAAAGAAGTATGAGGATATATTTGTTTGGTCTTATGACGACATGACTGGTTTGAGTACATCTATTGTGGAACACAAACTACCAACTGGTCCGATATGTCCACCAGTAAAGCAGAAGCTCAGAGAGTTCAAACATGATATGAGTTTGAAAATCAAGGAAGAAGTCACCAAGCAAGTCAAGGCTAAGGTTCTCAAAATAGAAGAACATCCAACACGGTTAGCCAATATCGTGCCAGTACCGAAAAAGGATGGGAAGGTCACAGTATGTGTCGACTACTGGGATCTCAACCGGTCCAGTCCATAACACAATTTCCCCTTGCCAAACATACACATCCTGATCAATAACTACGCCAAGCATGAGCTGCAGTCATTTGTTGATTGTTTTGTAGGGTATCATCAGATCTGGATAGAAGAAGAAAATGTTGAGAAAACGGCCTTCATTACTTCCTGGGGGATGTACTGCTAAAAGATTATGTCGTTTGGGTTAAAGAATGTTGGGACTACCTACATGAGGCCATGACTACAATTTTCCATGATATGATACACAAAGAGATTGAGGTATATATAGATGGCGTCATCATTAAGTCCAAGAAATCCACTGACCACATGGAAGATTTGAGGAAATTCTTTAGAAGACTTAGAAGGTACAACCTGAAACTAAATCCCGGCAAATGTTCAACGGGGTTCCTTCCGGAAAACTACTTGGTTTCATTGTGAGTCGTCAAGGAATAGAACTGGATCCATCAAAGGTCAAATCCATTTAATAATTGCCACCGCAAAAGAACAAGAAGGACATAATGAGTTTCTTGGGGAGACTCAACTACATCACCCTCATTCTATGGCTCAATCTATTGTCATCTATGAGCCAATCTTTAAGATGCTGAAGAAGGATACCGCTACCAAATGGACTGATGGCTGTCAGAAAGCCTTTGACAGAATCAAGGAGTACGTGGCAACACTGCATGTTTTTGTTGTGCCTGAACCAGGAAAACCTCTATTGCTCTACCTTGCAGTATTGGATGAAGCATTCGGTTGTGTTCTAGGACAGCATGATGAAACAAGGAGGAAGGAGCAAGCTATCTATTATCTCAGAAAGAAGTTCACCTCGTACGAGGCCCGCTGTTCTCTATTGGAGTGCACCTCTTGTGCTTTGACTTGGGTAACCTAGAAGTTGAGGTACTACTTCTACGCCTACACTACAAACCATATATCAAGAATGGATCCGCTGAAGTACATCTATAAAAAGCCCATGCCCACTAGCAAGCTGGTCAAGTGGCAGATCCTGTTAAGTGAATTTGACATTGTCTATGTGACACAAAAAGCAATCAAGGGACAGGCATTGGAGGATCATCTTGTTGAAAATCCCATGGGCGGATAATGCATACCCCTAAAAATGTATTTCCCCGACAAGTAGGTATCCTTCATAGGAGAAGACATTGCAGAATCCTATGATGGTTGGAGAATGTTTTTCGATGGAGCTGTGAATTTGAAAGGAGTGGGCATAAGAGCGGTCCTAATATCAAAAACCAGCCAACATTATGCGATATCTGCGAAACTCAGATTCTTGTGCACTAATAACATGGCCAAGTATGAAGCATGCATCCTGGGGCTCAAGATGGCCATTGACATGAATATCCAACAGTTACTGGTAATTCGGGATTCAAACTTGCTTATACATTAGGTCCGAGAAGATTGGGCATCTAAGAACTCCAAGATACTCTCGTATTTGCATCATGTATAAGATTTAAGGAAGAGGTTCACAAAAATAGAGTTTTGGTATGTTCCCAGAGTCTAGAATGAGTTTGCTGACGCATTGGCTACCTAATTATCTATGATTCAGCATCTAGATAAGAACTTCATAGATCCCATTCCGGTAAAGATTCATGATCATCCAGCTTACTTTGCGCATGTCGACGAAGAAGTGGACGAAAACCCCCGGTTTCATGATATCGAGGAATACTTGGCAAATAGAGAATACCCAGAGCTTGCCAATCCCACTCAAAAACTCACACTACAGAGGTTATCTAACAATTTCTTTCATAGTGGAGGAATCCTATATTGGAGGACTACTGATTTGGGATTACTAATTTGTGTCAACATAAAGGAAGCACCTAAACTGCTAGAAGAAATCCATACTGGAACTTGCGGTCCACATAAGAACGGTTTTGTCTTAGCCAGGAAGATACTCTAACTAGTTGTTTTTGGATGACTGTGGAAATAGACTGCATCCAGTATGTTCGATAGTGCCATCACTGTTTAGAGTCATGCAGACATGATAAAGGTGCCTCCAATGAGCTTACTGCAATAAGCTCGCCATGGCCATTCACCGCTTGGGGAATGGATGTCAGCGGACCTATTGAGCATGCCGCATCAAATGGGCACATGTTCATTCTAGTGGTGATCGATTATTTCACTAAATGGGTTGAAGCAACATCATACAAAGTAGTGACTTAAGACAGTTGTGGCAGACTTTGTCCGCGACCGCATTGATTGGCGATCCGGGATTACAGAATCGATCATCACTGATAATAGTTCCAATCTCAGTAGTGACCTAATGAAGGCAATGGGTGAAACCTTCAAAATGCAACACAAGAATTCTACAACTTATAGACCTCACATGAAAGGAGCCATAGAAGCCGCCAACAAGAATATCAAGAAAATACTGAGGAAAATGATAGAAAAGCATAAGCAGTGGGATGAGAACCTATCATTTGCTTTATTAGGGTACCGTACCACAGTTTGCACATCAACCAGGGCAACCCCCTATACGCTGGTTTATGGTACTGAGGTAGTCATCCCCCCCCCCCCCAAAGTATAAATTCCCTCCTTAAGGATCATACATGAATCAAAACTCGACGACGCATAATGGGTAAAGAGTCGCTACGAGCATTTAAGCCTAATAGATGGAAAAAGAATAAATGCAGTTTGGCATGGTCAACTTTATCAGAATAGAATGTCTAGAGCCTTTAACAAAAGAGTCAAGCCGAGACAATTTACACAGGGGAAACTGGTGTTAAAAAAGATTTTTCCACACTAAGATGAAGCTAAAAGGAAATTCTCTCCCAACTGACAAGTTCCGTATATGGTTCATCGGGTTCTGATAGGAGGAGCTCTCATACTTGCATAAATGGATGGAGAAGTTTGGCTGAAGCTGATCAATTCAGACGAAGTAAAACGATACTATGCATAGCATTTACGATTTCCTTGTTTGATGTAATTTGAAGTACGCCTGACCTAATTCTTATTTAAGAGGGGATACATAGGCAGCCCTTTGGGTGCGGTCACAATTCAATAAAACTTTCATTCCCCCTCCCCTCCCCCCTCCCCCCGCTATTGGAAACTAGGGTAGAATTTTGAGGAGGACCCTCAAAATTACGAAGTCGATTTCAGCCATTTATTGCACACAGCCGTTAGGAGCACCAACCCAGTAAACTGGGGTAGAATTTTAAGGAGGACCCTCAAAATTCTAGAGCGAGAAAGGTTGCAATGTCTTGAACCGCACTTCAGTCGTAGATTCATCTAAAGAAAACTATTCTCCATTATGTATTTATGTTATATTTTACTAAATCATGCATACCTATTATCAAAATTTCCTTGTTTAGCAACACTACCCCAATGATACACAACATTACGTAGAATAGAGCTGAGCAGGACAAGAAAAGTCCACGAGGAACCTTCCCCCTTTTTAAAACTCACAATTTTTCTTTGGATGCAGGAACCCATGTCGCAGAATCATCAACTCACAGTTCTCAAAAATACAACTCTCAAAACCATCACTTATCTACAATTGCTATCCATACATGATATCCCTAGCATCCACCATATCGCAATCAACTATCAACTAAGAGATTTTACTACTATTCGCCTTTCACTTATCTGCATTGCATAAAGCTATCATTTTGCCTTCCGAGACTAAGCTCTGTCTCCATCTGCATTTTCTACATTTCATAAGGCTGCCATTCTGCCTTGCGAGACTAAGCTCTATCTCCATCTTTATTTTCTGCATTGCATAGGATACCATTCTGCCTTCCGAGACTAAGATATGTCTCCATCTGCATTTTCTGCATTGCATAAGGCCACTATTTTGCCTTCCGAGGTTAAGCTCTACCTTCATCCTGCATTTCTCTACATTTTATAAGGCTACCTTTCTGCCTTCCGAGGTTAAGCTCTACCTGTATCATGCATGGCTGAAATATCGCCACTTTATTTTCTTTCATGACATAAATATCGTCGCCTTTATTTAAACTCTACATGGGCTGAAATAGCACCACCTTTTAAAATCCTGCATTGGCTGAAAGATCGTCACTTCATTTATACCTTGCATTGGCTAAACGATCGCCACCTTTTATATTTTTATGGATTGAAATATCCCCACCTTTTAAAATATTGCATTGGCTGAAAGATCACCACTTCATTTATACCCTACATTAGCTGAAATATCGCCACCTTTTAAAATCATGCATTGGCTGAAAGATCACCACTTCATTTATACCTTGCATTGGCTGAAATATCGCCATATTTTAAAATCCTGCATTGGCTGAAAGATCGCCAACTTTTAAAATCATGCATTAGCTGAAAGATCACCACTTTATTTATACCTTGCATTGGCTGAAAGATCGCCACCTTTTGATTTTCATGGGATGAAAGATCTCCAACTTGTCCAAAGGTGTCATTGTTCGGAGGCACCCTTTTCATAGTCTGAGAACACCATGACATGGCCTGAGGACCGCACACTTATCTCTTGCATATCATTATTCAAAGGCGACATCATTTGGAGGCATCATTCTCATAGCCCGAGAAGCCTACCAATTCTTTATTATACTCTTCATGGCCCAGGACGTCATGGTCTAAGGATGTCATCTTAACCTCCCAAGGAGAGCATTCATGGTCTAACGTGAACTTGTATCATGTTTAATTTTACACACAATATATGCTCGTATTGCTCATTTGCAGGTACACCAGCTCGCAACGGCTGTCTCGGTAGGAGCAATCCCACTCTGGTTCCTACAGCCTACCAGATTTTGACCATCCTTCGCATCCGTTCTTGGAAAAATCTCCATCGGCATATTCCTCCAATGGGTTCCGAACTACATATGGCCTTATTAATGTCATTTTGGGATTCGTCTTATTTTTATCAATAAAATAAGACATTTAGAATTATAAGTTCTCTAAATCAACTTGTCGCTAGGCTTACCTCGAGTACAACAAAGATCCCAAATTAGGACATGAATTATATTCCCACACTATGTATTTAAATGTCGCAACTTCTTTTTCTTATGATCCTCACTAATCTGTTACCTTTCGTTTTGCTTTTTGTTTTATTCCCCTCCCCAAAGGTTAGCCCCTATATTGACCCAATCCTAACCCAAACTGGACCCAACCCATAACCCAATTCAAATGACCCAACCCGATTCCCCACCTACCCTCTTAAATCTAGGACGTTAATCATTCAAGATCAACGGCCATTATTCACCCTTCCCAAATTAAACCTAAACGACTACCCTAGTTCCCCCATTTCCATCTCTCAGTCGCCTTTGAATCCCACTGTCTCTCAAACTTTCTCAAAGTTCTTCGGAACCCTAGTTGACTTCCACCCTTTTCAATCGTTATTCTACCGAAACCCATGGCTTCTCAGGCCATGGATGGCATGTACTCACCCCATCTACCATTAGATCTTGGTGTTCGAAGTATTGAATACTGACCTCGATGATTCTCCTTTAGATCCTCTCAGATCTTAGTTTTATGGCTTCTCTGGCCTACTCTGTTGTATCCAAAGCACTAGAGCCTATTTTTAATTCAACCGACTCTGGATCAGACTTTCTTCTGAACCTTTCTCATTTCTAGGGTTTCTCTTAAATCCTAAGCTATTCAATGTTTTTTCTCTGTTTGTTTTTTCTTAGATCTATGCTATATTTGTGTTCTACTAGACTTTTATAGTGTTTCCCCAAAATTTTCTTTCAAAATATTACTTCTCCTCCATTTAGGGTTTCTAAACGGTTTTCAAAACATCTTTCTGATTCTTCCTTTTCTTTTCCTTATGTGTGTTTGTCTATATTATACTCTTGTGTTTTCTTTTATACTACACATATGTTGTTCTATTTTCTTTATACTACACATGGCTCTTTTGTACCTTCGTATTCTACTGTGCCTCTAGATTAGGCTCGCATGTTAATATTTGCTATGTTTTCCTACATGTTCTTTGCTATACTTTCCAGTATTCTTCAACTGTATGTGTTTCTTGCTGGGTTCTTTAACTTTGTTGGCTTTACGGACTTTTGTTTGAGTTCTAAGCATGTCATACTATTATTTCTTATGCTTATATCACCCTTCTTCTCTTTTGAACTTCCTTAAGTTCCAACTTTTCTTCAATATGTTCTTTATGATCTTTAAATCAACTTTTTACTCTGTTGCTTCAAACCTGCTATCATGTCCGTTGGTTTCTCATGAGTCTCTAAAAGAGACCTAAGAGTCTGTTTCAATGGCTTGCTTTCTCATCTCTGTGTCTACTTTGATTTGAAACCCTAGTATTTGGGGGTTTTCTTTGGAAAGTTTTATTTGGTATTCGGGTTAGGGTTCTACTTTGGAACCCTAAACTCCCATACTTGTTTTGAGTCTATAAATTAAACTGGAACTTTTGTCATGACTCTGAATTCATTCTATGATGATCTTTTGTAATCAGCATGACAACCACTTCTTGTTTGATATTTGTGTGCTTTATATATGAGAAATTCTTCTTTCAGAAAACGTTTTGCCAACAATTGATTCCTTTTAACAGGGATTGACTGATTGTTACTGATTTTCTCTAATTGAACCTCCTTTACCTTTTCCTAACTTGGTTTATTCGAACAAAGCCTGCTATTTTGATTTTTACTGGCTGTTTGATTGATTCCCTTTCCTTATTTTTTACAAACCTTGTACCATTAGATTTTTGCCTAAAATAAACCCTGTGTATTTATCCTTCTTGTGTTACTTTGGAAAATATTTAATCAAATTTTTTCCTTAGTTTTCTTCTACCCGTTTGAAATCAGAATTCCTTAACTAAAGGGAGACTTTATGTGATTGATTGCAGAACTACTTTCTTACCTTTTTTTACTTTCCTTCTGAACTATAAAAGGGGACTACCCTCCTGCACTTTGACACACTTTGAATTGAATACTTATACACCTACACCTCCAATTTTACAATTATAATACTCTTTTCTCTTTTTAGATCTCTTGGACTGATTGCTTGCTATTTGGTTTACAAAACTTCTGCTTTTTTCTTCTTATTTCCTGAAACTGGTATGTTCTAATTTAATTTCAGCCATCATCCCAATATGTTTACTTACAGCTTCTGCAATCCTGTTTGCTTTACTATCCATGCTTAGTGATTAGTATTAACTATGCATGTCCTTTTCTTACATTTGTTCCTATTGTGAACCCCTACCCTTACTCCCTTCTATGTGTTTGAATTAAGGTTCAGGCATGGCAGTGTCCAAATTGCTGCTCACGTCTGGACCTAATTCTTAATGGATCCTAACTGCCAATACATTTTGCTAACGGGCTGGGCCGGGGTGTACCATCACTCCTAATTGTTGGGCATGACCACTATCTTTCCATGGCCTTCCCTAAATCCCCTCTATGGACTTGCACTCTCTCTTAGATTCTATGTTCTGCCCCCCTCCTATGAGCCTTGCTTTGGGACCTTGAGTTCCCTCTAAACTTGGACATTTGAGGGTTGGCTCTTTCACACCGCACTTTGCTTTATTCTGCAATATATATGGGGTGTAACGTTGCCCGAAGTCCATCTAAGACTCTTAGGGAACTCTGACACATCCCAAATAAGAGAAAGGCTTTGGAAATCTGATCCTGGAAGTTAGTTCCTCTTATATTATTAGACCTTGAGTCTGAATTAGGTTCCTTGGTTGTAGTTTAAATTTCTTATGTAATTTTACTTTTTCTTCATTCGTTATGGTCTATAGTAATTTGTAATAACATATGGGTTTTAGTAAAAATGAGAGGGCCACTCATGTATGCATACGGGTAGACATCATGATCTTAAGTATTTATTCGTGGAATCACACCCTGCCTACAGTTTCTTCATTTCATATAGAAATCCTGCCTATAGTTTCTGCATATCATATAGAAATCCTGCATGTAGGTTGTTCTGCACTTCTGCATATAGAAATCATTGTTATCATAGAAATCATCATTAGGCAAACAGTTATAGATTAAATAATAATCAGTTGCATTCTATATACCATGTCTATAGGACTCATGCACTTTCACAATCGTTTTAAAATCAAAAACTTTTAGAAAGCATACCTACAAGAGTAATTAACTGAATCCGGATCACTGACAAGTCCAAAATCAGTAATAAGGTCTCTTAATATATGTATATCTTATATTTTATCAGTAAGCCATCTTTAAAATCAGAGTAAACATTGTTAGATATCATGCCTATAGGTTTCACCTAGGCCAACATTAGATAATTAATTAACTGCATCAGTCTTTGATAATACAACCAAAAAAGGCCTAATTTGGACTTCTCATCTTAGAAATATGTGATAAATTAGCATGCCCTAACACTTTAAATTTATTTCAGACCATAACCAGTATTTGTAAGTCATGCTAAACAATCTATTTCTTTAAGTGAGGAGGCATGTTTGAGCCTTTTTTAACTGCTATGTGTTCTCCCATACCTCCCTTGTATGTTTTGACTGTCGCCCCTAGACTTTTATCCTTTTAAAACTCCAAAACGCCAAATTGCCCTTCCTCTTAGGACTAGTAGTCCCAAATACCTCCGATACTGATAGTATTGGGGCGGTTCTAGCATGCAATAAGTAACAATACTATTTTGCACTTAATACCTTAATGGGTGGGAAAGGGTAGATATGGATATGACGAACGGTGCGCTAATATCACGGGTAACCCCTCTTCTAGGGAGTGATTACCGGGTATTGCATTGATATGATCCATATTGTTTGTAAACCTAGGACCTCTTTTCCATTTAATTTCTTTTATTTTGTTTGAACTATTCCCATAAAATTTATGCTTTCTTTATTTTCGTCAAGCTTTCAATTTACTTCTAATAGTATGTGAAAATACCCTTTTTATTTGAGACCTTTACTTGTTATTGAAGTCACAGCTATAGCATGGCCGGGAACCACACTAGTGGAACTGAGGGGTGCCTAACACCTTTCCCTCGAGATAATTTTTATCCTTTACCCAAACTATCATTTTCTAAATCAAAACCCTCTTGGTTTCCTAATGCACTCAATCATTAGGTCGCGACTCTTCAATCAAAAATCCAATTCCCAAAAGGGAATGAGTTGTCCTCCAAAATGTCATAAACCGAATTTTGTTAGAAAAAGGGCCGATAATGACATCATATGCATAAACCTCTATTTCCTTATGTATCATATCATTGACGGTGCTAGTCATGGACCTCATATAGGTGTCCCCTGCATTATTTAACCCAAACAGTATCATCTTGTAGTAGTACATTCCCCACGGCGTAATGAAAGCTGTCTTCTCAGCATCTTCTTTATCCATCCAGATCTGATGATAACCAGCGAAACAATCCACGAATAATTGCAAATCATGCTTACCGCAATTTTCAATCAAGATGTGTATGTTTGGAAAGGGGAAGCCGTCTTTTGGATTGGCCAGGTTGACATCCCGATAGTCGACGCCGACTCTAATCTTCCCGTCTTTCTTTGGCACCGGCAAAATATTAGCTAACCACGTCAGGTATTCCACTACCCTAAGAACCTTAGCTTTCACCTGCTTAGTGACTTCTTCCTTGATTTTCAAACTCATATCTGGCTTGAACTTTCTGAGCTTCTATTTTACTGGTGGACATTTCGGATCAACCGGCAGTTTGTGTGCCATAATAGATGTACTTAGCCCTTTCATGTCATCATATGACCAGGCGAATATGTTTGCATATTCTCTTAGAAATTTGTGTATTCCTTCTTTTTGGCGGTGACAAATGAACGTTGATTCGTGTTTCTTTGACATTTTTTAAATCTCCCTGGTTAACAATCTCAGTCTCGTCCAGGTCTGACTTAGGTTTGTTCTCAAAATTCTCAACTTCTTTAAACAATCTCTTCCAGTATATCACCTTCCTCTGAATCTATGTCTGCATGTTGCATTGTCTCATTGCACGTCACAGTCATTGGTTCATCAAAGTAAGTAATAGTAATATTGTATAAGTAAAGTAATGAGAGAAAATAATAAGAGTAAGATTTATAAAAAAAACCCGAAATTCATTGATAAATTCCATAACTTTTTTTAACATTGGAGCTCTTTCTTGCGAAAATAAAAAATGCAAAAGGAAAGTCAACTAGTAAAATAAAATAGTGCATGAAACTTGTTCAGCCTTGCTACCCCGAGGCTCACCGGGCTTTGGCAGTTCTGATAGTCCAGTAATTGGGGCATGCTCCTCTGCCTATAGCCTGTATGGAAGGGCATTCCTCCCCCTCCTCTTCGAAAATGACACAACAATCCATATCATCGTCTTCCAGGAATAGATTCCTCACTGCTGCCAGTGCTTCCTCTTCTTCTGACCCGTAGATAACTTTGACCGGTTGGAATGTCTGCTCCAAGTGGGGTATTGGCTGCTCCAATAGATAGTAAGCACCGCGCCATGGTGGCGAACAGTGGTTGAATTCCTCCCAAGTATACTCATATCCCAATCCGAAGGAGGTGCCATGCTTCTTTAGTTTGATAGGCTTAACAACTCCCTGGAGATTATTCCCAAGTCTCTTGCCAAATTTATATCTACTCCAGTTCAATATGCTTTCAATTTTTTTGTCCCTTAATTTGTCTTTATCAATGGGCTTAATGTGGGGGTGCATTTCCCTGCCTATCCTTCTTTTGCCTCTTATTGCTGGGATAGTCTGGTGACTATATATGGGATTGCTACCGTCTCCGTGAATGATCACCTCTTGGCGGTTCTACTCAAATTTCACTGCTTGATGTAGTGTTGATGCTACATCTCTAGCGGCATGAATCCATGGTCATCCCAAAAAAATTGTATGATGTCGGCACGTCTATCACTTGAAAATAAACATCAAACCAAGTAGGCCCCATTTTCAAACACAAGCTAATTTCCCCAATAGTGGACCTTTGGGATCCGTCGAAAGCTTTGATGTTGATGGCCCCGTCCTTGATCTCATGTAACCCATTTCCTAATGTCTTGAGTGTTACTAACGGACAAATATTGAGGCTGGAAACTTAGTTAATTAGGATCCTAGTGATAAAATAATATTCGCATTGCACGATGATGTGCAATGCCTTGTTGTTACTCAACCCCTCTAGTAGTAGCTCATCTTCATGAAAGTGATCTTATGACTTTCCAAAACCTGGCAACCCTGTTTTCCATCTCTCTACCGGTGATGTTACTTGGTACATATGCCTCACTCAGCACTCTTAGCAAAGCCTTCTTGTGTGTATCAAAACATTGTAGAAAAGTAAGGATAGAAATCAATGCCGATGTTTTGTTCAGCTGATCAATGACTGAGTATTCTTTAGCTTGTATCTTTATCTAGAGATTGTCAGATGGTTGGCCGATTATAGATCTGCTTGCTTGACTCAGCATAATGCTCTGGTATAAACCGTACCGATTCTTATTATACCCTGTGCCGCAACGCCTTCCCTGATCTTGACCTTCCCTTTTCTTTTGGCCACGACTGCATAGTACCAAGGTATGGCATTTGTGTGAAATTCAGTCACACCGGCATGGCCACTGGAATTGGTGTGGCTATTTTTAATCCAAACGGAGAAGGCCCTTAGGCGGTAAAACTGCACTTTAAAGGGTATAGGTGCATTTTTTGGTGACGTAAACTCAACCTCAATCGCTGCTGGCATCTTTGTGGAGAACGGTGCTTCAAACTTGAGTGGCATGGACATGTTTACCTCGGCATCCCCAGATGGCTGAATCTGGACCACAATCAGATTAAGGGTGAATACATGCTTCTTTGGGTCGTCGGCTTCTGTGATTAAACCTATCAATCCCTTGGGGTTCCAGTCATCCTCTATCTCAATCATGTGAACACTTCTTCCCTTGTGGTCTGGCAGAGGGTTATTGCAGACACTCGGAGAATGCTTCTTTTCTACAATAATTTTATTGTCAATCAAAGTTAGGATCTTATCCTTCATAGAGAGGCATTCATCAATGATATTTCCTTTCATGCTATAATGGTATGCACAAAATTTATTTGGATTGACCCACTAAGAAGGGTTTTCGGGGTTATGGTAGGGATAGGGGTGACACAATCAGCAGCTTTGAGCCTTTTGCATAGCTGGTCAATTGGTTCAGCAGTGGCGATATACTATTTGAGAGGTCTGCGATCGAAATTTGGTCGAGGTCTAGGGAAGTTTTCATGTGGGGGAGGTGATTGATAATGGGATAGTTGGGCCTTAAGGCTTGGTAGACATGTGCAGGTTGGGAGTATTTGGGAAAACTGGGTTGATATACAAGAGGTGGAGATGATTGATAAATAGGTGGCAGAGTATGGTAAGAGGGTGATGGTGCCTAGTAATTTCGGGTAGGTTGATATGTGATTGGAGGTATTGGGTACGTTTTGATTTGATAGGGGACTTGGTCCTCTGTGCAACCATTACAACACTTACGTCTCTTTTCTTTGACGTACCATCAGACTATAAAGCTTTATTGGTATCTTGCAAGGCTTCAAAGTTCGTAACCATACCGCTATTGATGCCTTACTCAATCCTTTCTCATAGCTTGATGATGTCAGAAAATTTGTGATTCTCGATCAATATCAACCTCTTATTATACTGTGGGTCTTGATCTCGGACGAAAAATTTGTTCATTTGTTCTTCCTCTAAGGCGGGTCTGACCATAGCAGCTTCTATTCTCCAACGAGTAGCATACTCGCGAAATGTTTCCGTGGGATTCTTCTTCAGTTTCTTACTGTAGAACACATCTGGTGCATTTTCTATGTTGAATTTGAACCTGTCTATAAAGTCGGACGCCATACTCACCCAATTCTACCACTTCTTCAAATCTTGGCTGATGTACCAAGATAAGGCATCTCCTTTCAAGCTCCTCATGAAAAAAGCTTCATGCGATTTTCTCGTCACTTCCCACTCCGACCAGCTTGTCATAGTATGTTCTCAAGTGGACCCTTAGATCCCTTGTACCATCGAACATCTCGAACTTGGGAGGTTTGCACCCCTCGGGAAGTTCGACATTGGGCTGTATGCAAAGATCTTCATATTTAGCCCCTTAATTCCCTTACTACTTTCAACGCCTTGAATTCTGCTAGTCATCCTTTTAAGCTTTTCGGAATGATTTCTTATGAGGAAGTCCTTGTAATCAGACTCGGGTGTGCTTGATATGGGTTGGGTGGACTGTGGCATGGTCTCCACATATATGGGGGAGTTATGATGAGTGTGGGAACGGTCATTATGTGGTGTATTGGTATTCTGGGATAATTAGCGGGGTGTTATTTGAAGTATAACAGGTATTGCAGTGGTGATAAGGAGTGGGATGATTTTGTTTCTTAAGGATGTTTTGCGGAGGTACAGGATTCTGACTATTTGGGAAAGTAACCAACGGAGTAGCGAGGTAAAATGACATACTTGCCACATTCCGTACTTGATCAAGTTCTTCATGAAATTTCAACAGCTTTTGTTCTAGTTAGGATGCATTTTCCTTGGGGACCAGAGTGCCATGAGTGATATTTATCCATTCAGTTGAGTTGTTCGAATCTTCCATTTTTCCTTTGTTTTTTTGTCTGATAAGACTGGGAAGAGGAGCAGGTGGAAGGCCCCTAAATCTCATAAAATATGTGACATTACCAGAGTTAACGGACTAACCATTGGGGAGGGGAATAAACAAAAAGTAAAATAAAAGGTAACAAGTCAGTGAGGATCATTAGAAAAAAGGTTGCAATACTTAAACACGTAGTACTAAAATATAAAACGTGTTCTAATTTAGGGACCTCATTGTGCCCGAGGTAGGCCTAGCGACAAGTTAAATTGGAGAATTGGAAATGCTAAATGCCTCACTTTATTGATAAGAAGTAGATGAATCCCAAATCGACACTAAATAACAG
This sequence comes from Nicotiana benthamiana, assembly GCA_034376525.1. Taxonomy (NCBI): domain Eukaryota; kingdom Viridiplantae; phylum Streptophyta; class Magnoliopsida; order Solanales; family Solanaceae; genus Nicotiana; species Nicotiana benthamiana. Next base: position 47,089,879 of record CM067326.1, read on the forward strand.
GAAATAAAATGTCACTAGTGGCCATTGGCCTTATTACGTTTTATAAAGTAACTGAAATAAAATTCCTATCTATTTGGTCCAAGAAAGACCTTCCTCGGGTTCAATGATCTTGTTGATTAAATCATCTAGTTCGCGTAGGTTCAGCAATAAAAAAAGTCTTTGCTAGGTGTTCTCCTTCGTTTCCCTCAGTATTCTGGCAATCGGTAGCTCTCTTCCTCACTTTTCCTTCTAGTTCCAGTAGACTGTATTCCAGATATTCAAGTTTGCTACTAGCTTTGGCAGCTCTCTCTTTCTATTCATTAATTTGATCATTTGATGGAAGATTCCTCCACTACTCTAGCAAGAACGAGGGCATTCTAATCATACCAAAACTAGGGACCTCGTGCCTTATTTTCTGCAAAACAAAAGGGTCTATCCACCAGAATCAACTATTTCATATCAATAATTAGCATAAAAGCATTTAGTTCTCAAAATAAATGCACAGAGCGTGATAGTGTCCATTTGGGTTTTAGAAAAACCCAGTGGACTTTAGACAAGGCTATCTTAAAGAGTCATTATGCGGACAACATAACTGACTTGGTTAGGTTTTACCGTGATGAATGCACAATTAAACAGAATGAGGTTTCTGCAGGGTTTTAGACTAGTACCCTTGAGCAGACAACTCAAGAGGGAAAGGTGCAGAACCATCAACTACACCGTTGATCGACTGGTTTTACCATAAAAATGCCTTTGACAGATTTAGGGGGTGATAATACTGGAAGGGTCAACCACTCATTATAAGCATTGCTATGGTATATTGTTTGGAACGAGTTGAATATGATGTTGAAAATATGTAGTTACAATAACCAAAACAAGTTGTCGAGTATTTGCACGTCCATAAAATGGTAATTACAATTATTTAAAACAGTAATAAAGGAATGCAGTAAGGAAGGTAGTAAGGGAAAGAAACATAAGACAACTTAGTTTCGTAGTAGAAGAGAGAATAAAATACTTAAAGAGATTAAACAAATAAAGATATATAAGAAATGAAAAGTCACACTAAAAGCTTGAAATGATAAAAGCCTAAAAGAAGATCCCCAGCAGAGTCGACATGCTTTCGCACCCCTTTTTTCTCGCGAAATTTGGTTTATGACATTTTCGTTCCCTTTTGGGAATTGGGTTTTGCAATTGAAGAGTCTCCACCTATTGATTAAGGTGAATTAGGATACCAATAGAGTATTAATTTTAAATTTGTTTGAATAACCAGAGATTGGGTAAGGGCTTGAAAGTATCCCAAGGGGAAGGTGTTAGGCACCCTTCAAGATCCACTAGTGTTGTTCCTGGCCAAGCTACTATTGTGACTTATGTGCAAATAACACATGGGCAAGTAAGAGTTTCATATAAGGGGGGATTTTCATGTAATGGTAATAAATAAAAAAGATCAGCAAGAAATAAAGAGAATTGATTTTCCTTTCTTAGAAGAAACAGTTTAAAAAGATTTAAAAGAAACAAATAGCAAATGGAAGGGGGTCCTAGGTTTATTAATAATATGGATTACGTCAATGCAATACCCCGTAATCACTCCTCAAATATGGGCTACATGTGGTATTAATTCACCGGTCATCATATCCATATCTACCCTTTCCCACCCTGTTTAAGGTATTAAAGCGTGGAATGGTCTCGTTTACTTATTGTATGCTATTAACCGCCCAAATCCTATCAGTCTTGGAGGTGTTAAGACTACTAATCTTGACAAGGAGGGATATTAGGCTTATTTGTGGTTTTAAAAGGGTAAAATACTAAGGCGCCAGGCAAAACACATATAACAAGTTTAGGGGGAAAGCATATAAACAAATAAAATGCTCAGATACACCTCTTGTAAACATAGAGGCACATAATTTACCACGTCTTGCACATAATGTTTAGGGTCTGATTAAAACATAAGTGGTTAAGGCAGACTGATTCATTACATAGTTCAGATAAGAAGCCTCATTCAGGCCTGCCTGTTGGTTGTAGCATATAAAACCTAATTCAGTTTATAAGTTATCATATGGCTTGCCTAACTGCTGGATGAAAACCTATAGGCATGATATCTACTGATTTCAGAAAACAATGACGTGAATTAATTACATATTGAAGAAAGAAAGGCGAGTTTTGGCAAAAGATCACAAGTTGTGCAACTGACAACGCCTTATTATTGCTAGTTTTAGACTTATAAACGAGTGAATCGATTCAAATTTAATTAACTCCTATAGGCATGCTTTCTATGTGTTGCCGGTTTTAGAACACCTTTATGGACGGAGAAATCCTACAAACATGATATTTAGGTACTGTATTTTTATATGAACATGATACTTAATTGCAGTCAGTTATTAAGACCTATAAATATGTTTGTCTAATGAGAAGCGAATATGCAAGATTCAAAAGATCATATAGGCATATTTTCTACATGCGTATGCAGATTTCAGATTTAGATAATTATAGACATGGTATCTATATGAAAGAATGTAGGAATCCTATAGACATGGTATCAATATGAAAGAATGTAGGAATCTTATAGACATGGTATCTATATGAAAGAATATAGGAATTCCTATAGACATGGTATCTATATATGAAAGTACAACAATTCCTATTGACATGATATCTATATGAGAGGAAGCATGAGTTCCTATCGACATAATATCTAACATGAGAAGGTAGAAATTCCTATGGACATGTTATCTACCCCTTTCTTGCATGCATAGTTGCCCCTCCTTTTTCACTAACCATCTCCGAGAGATTTTATTACAAAGTTATTTCAACCCAAAAAAAGAAAGTAAAATAAAGAAAAATACATCATAAACTAAAAGTACAACCAAGAAAGTCTGATTCAGACTTCTTGTCTTAAGTATGAAGTAAACCAACTCCAAGAGGTCAGATTTCAAAGACTTTCTCCCATTTGGGGTGTATCAAAGTTCCCTAAGAGTCTCACATGAACTCCACGCAGTGCTTACACCCAAATGCATTACCCGATTAAGACATAGTGCAGTGTGAAAGGGCCAACGTTCAAGTGTCCAAGTTCAGAGGGAACTCAAAGTCCTAAGGCAAGGCTCACAAGAGGTTGGAAGAACTTAGAGACTAAGAAAGAGTGCAAGTGCATGATTTTGAAAAGGGGAAAGGGAAAGGGAAACAGTTCACATTAATACGCATAGGGGTATAGGGAATGAGGAGGTAGAAAGGGCCCAAAGACAGGCTAGTGGGCTTACTCAGCAATAAGAAGTGTTGGCATACCCATAATCCTGTTAGAACGCATTATTTAGAGGTTAAGATCCTCTAAGGGATAAAGTTCAATCCATAGACAATAACTTACATATTTCTATGTTTTAAGCTGTAACTCCAAAACACATAAGGGGGTAGGGAGCAAGGATTCACGGCAGAAACAAACAAAAAGATCTCAACATGCTATTTTAAACTCTTAACTTTGCAGAAGCAGTAAAGTAAACATGGATGCAAAAGATGTAAATAAACACATTGTGATGATGCTGAAGTTTAAATTAGGACATACCAGTCTCAAAGAAACCAATAGAGAAAATGCAGTAGTCTTGTAAAAGCCATAATGCAGACACGAAGAGAAGTACTATTATGAGATCAAAAGAGATTGTAAAATTGTTAAGTGAAGGATTGTTAATCATGTGTTCTGTGTTAATGAGTCATGCATTTATAGTGTGAAAATCATGGGGAAATAAGGTAAGAAAATAGTTAAGGAACTGATTGTCAATCAATTAGACTAGACTTTTCTTAATTTAAGGGATTCATATTCAAACGGGTAAAAGCAATATAAGAAAAGAAATTGAATATGCTCTCTATGCAAAGCATGTAATCAAGGGCTAATACATAAAAGGTTATTTAAGGAAAGGGCTTTTAAAATACATGGTTATACAAATAAGGCAAGAAAATTAACTAACAGCTAGTAAATCAAATCCAAGGATCTTGTAATTACTGACCCGTGAGTGAACTAAGTCACAAAATCTGAGAGGGTTTTAATTTAGGTCGAGTCATAGAGAAAATCAGCAAACAATGGAAAGAAATCAATCAGACCATATTCAGCGGGGAATATGAACTATCACAAATTTGAAAGACACTTCATAGGAAAGTTTATCATATATAAGGAGCATACAAACATATTAAGCATGAAGGAGACTATATTGTCATTGAAAATCAATAGAAAATCCAGTGTAGAAGAGTTTAGCAAAAAGCAGCATCGTATGAAAACAAAGGTGTCTAATCTTTAATTCAGAGACTCTAAGTTGGTCTGAAAGAGATAGGGGTTCTAAAATAAAAACCCTAGTTCAAGCAACTCCCAAAGCAAAGATAAAAGATCAAGTAATTGAAACGTAAAACACGTTTAGAGGTTTCAGAAAAGAACTAAACCTTCTAAGAAGCTTCTTTTAGCAACAAAATTCATGAGAAATATGATAGAAAAGTAACATGCAAACACAATAGAAGGGTTCAAGGTAAATAGAGTGAAAGAAACTAATTTGAAGCATAATGAAAAATAGACTGATAAGAATAGTAGAATAGCATGCTAAGAAGTTTTAGAAGAAACTTTAACAGAGCTTAGTAAAAGGAACATAAGAACTTAGTAATGAAAAACGCACTAGGAGGAACATGAGAAAATAGGAGAAAAGACATAGTAAAAAAGCATACAAGCACATAGTATAGAAAACACAGCAAGGGACATATATAAAAACATAGCCGAAGAAAAATACAAAGACACAGTAGAAAGCATACGAGAACATAGAATAGGAAAAACACAGTAGAAAAAGCATACATGAGCATGGTAGAAAAAAATATAAGGACATAGTAGAGGTAAATACACACGAAAGACAACGGAAGTCAGAAAATACTTAAATACTTTCTCAAAAACCCTAAATCAAAAAGAAAATGGTTTTGAAAGCAATTTTTGAAAGAAAAACCATAGAACTTGTTTGAGGACTTAGGGAAAGCATAGATACACAGTAATTCTAAAAGAAACAGAGAAAACCTCAGAGGGTTAGGGTTTTGAAAGAACCCTAGAAGTGAGAAAGGCTTTGAAAGGTCACTGATATAAGTCGGGGAGATCAAAATTAGGCTCGGGCAGCCTTGGTACGCCCGAGCAAGGCCGGAGATAACCATGGAACCTTGAATTGACAGAGGTATGGGTTCTCAGAAATTAGGCATGTGGGAGCCATAGAAGGTGAGTATAGGGTGTCCATAGCCTTGGAAGCCATGGATTCCGGTGTCTTTCCAGGCGGAGATACTGTTTAGGGTTTGGGAACCTTTGAGAGGTTTTTAGGGACTCGAGAATTCAAGGGAGGCGTTTGGGTGGAAATGATTAAGGTTGGGGGGTTGGAAAATTAAAAAAAGGAAAGAATTAGTCGTGACCGTTGATCAACCTGTATTAAACGGGGAGCCGGGTGGGTTATTTAATTGTGTTGTTGTTCGGGTAAATTTAGGATTTGGGTCGGATAAATTTAGGATTTGGGTTGGGTAATGGATTTTGATTTGAGCTCAATTAGGAGTGCCAAATCTGGCTAAAATTGAAATAAAAATAGGTTAGCATTTAAATAGCCATTTTCCATTATTTATCCTTATTTATTTTATAAAAAATAGCAAAATACTTTCTATAAACAAATTAAAGGTGATAAGATAATTAATAGCATATAAATATTTCATTAAAAATATTGGAGTGTATTCTGTACCTATAAATACAATCAAATCTTAAAATACGCTAATATTGCAATTATATGTTAATTTAACTTTTAAGAATACTAAATAAATTTGTAAAAATATTCAAAAAAAAAAATTCACCATATTTTAATATGAATATGAGAATCCAATAAGCGAATTGCAAAAATGTCAATTTTGGGAATAATTACCAGATTTTTCTTGAAAAAATAGGGCAATAAAATTTGTTTAAGAATTAAGAAAAATTAGGAAAACCTTTGGACATGCTTATATATGCATACATGTGATATTTTAAAGGTACTTTGTGTATAAACATATACATGAAAAAATTGGGTATCAACACCAAGGTAAACAATCTCCTATTTAATATGTTAGCAAGTCATTACTAGATGCGGAGAAGCGATATCCTCAATTAGAAAAGCTTGTACATGCACTAATCATGGCATCTAGAAAACTAAGGCCTTATTTTCAATACCACCCTATTTCCATGGTAACTCTTTATCCATTGCGTAATATATTACATAAACATGAATTATCCGGTAGATTAGCCAAGTAGGCCAAAAAAATTGAGTGAATACGACATCACATATCAACCTAGGACCTCCATAAAGTCTCAAGTGTTAGCATATGTTTTAGCTGATTTTAGCCATGGAATGTAATTAGAAGTTGAAAAGAAACTAAAAGTGTTTAATGGGTCTAATTCGGGAATTCGGACCTTATTTATTGATAGTTCGTCTAATATAAAGGAGGCAGGTTTAGGAATTGTTTTGACACCACCTACGGATGAAATCATTCAACAAGCCATAAAATGTCATCCTATAACTAACAATGAGGCAGAGTATGAAGCGGTGATTGTAGATTTAGAGCCGGCACAAGAACTTGGCATTGATCAAATTGTAATCAAAAGCGATTCAGAGCTCGTGGTTAATTACATGTTGAGGACTTATACAGCTAGAGAAGCACAAATGCAGCAATACTTAGAGAAGGCACATGATATGATTAGAAAATTCTAAATTTTGAAAGTTGTGCAGATACCAAAAGAGGAAAATGTCGAGACAGATGCCTTAGCTAATCTCGCATTTGCGATAGACGCGATGAATATTGAAAATGCTTCTGTAATTCATTTGTTTCATTAAGCACTCGATCATGACAAAAATGAGGTAAATTTCAACAACTTGACTTGGGATTGGAGGAACGAGATTGTTAATTTTTTATAGTATAGAACCGTCCCTGAAGACAAGAAAAAGGCTCATGCACTTCGTAAAAAGGCTGCTCGATACTATATAAAGCAAGGCAATCTGTATCGAAAAATGTTCGTTGGTCCTTTATCAAGATGCCTCGGACCTTCTTATACGGAATATGTATGAGAGAGATACAGGAGGGGCATTGTGGAAAACACGCAGGAGGAACATCATGTGATAACCCTACCTGTCGTCTCTTGTGTTTCAGCCATGTTATTCCCGTTATACGTTTCCCCATGCGAAATTATATGTGTCTGGTAAGTTTGAAGTGGTTTGGATTGAAATTGGATATAAATGACACAAATAGTCTCTTAAGGAAAGCTTAAGTTGGAAAAATCAACTGGATATTGACTAAAGAGTTAGAGGGATTGGAACGGATTTTGGATGGTTTGCCTAGTTTCGGGGGATGATTTGTGACTTAGGAGTGAAAGCGGAAGTGAATTGGGAGGTCCGATGTGAAAGTTAGCCTATTTTGGCGAAGTTAGAATTTAGGAGAAATCTGGTTGATAGGTGAAAATTTGATCCTAGGGTCGGAATTGAATTCCGAGTGTTGCAGTAGCTTCATTAGGTGATTTTGGATATGGCCGTAAATTTTCAGGTCAATCGAATGTCGTTTGGTTGAGTTTTGGATCGAATGCGAATTGGAAAGTTATAGTTTATCTTAGGATGAAATTCAATGATTTGTTATGTTAATGTTGGTGTTTCTATGGTCCGAACAAGATTGAATGAGGTATTAAGTCGTGTTGGTGCTTTTGGTTGAGGTCCCGGGGGCCTCAGGGTGATTTCAGACTGTTGTCGGACAATTTTGAAGTGAAAAGTGCTGCACAAATTGAGCTTCAGGTGTTGCAGATGGATTGCTCTATGCAATCGCAGGTATGGCATTGCGATCGCATAGAAGGCAGGGTTGGGGTCCCGAAATTTTTTCAATGCAGTCGCGTTCAGGGGGATGTGATCGCGCAGGCTAAGGTCTTGGTGCTCTGCGATCGTAGAGCTGGGAATGCGTTCGCGTAGGTTCAGCTGATGAAGCAGTACGGTCGCAGGGTTGAGGTCGCATTCGCATAGGCCATTGGGGAGGCCTGGAAATGTTGTTCTATGCGATCGCGGGAGGAAAGTCTCGATCGCATAGAGGAAAGTAGAGCTGGGCAGAGGGCTTTTTAATAATATTTCAATCGCGAGCTCCTCATTATTTCCTCCATTTTTAACATACCTTGAGAGCTCATTGACGGTTTTTGAAGTGGATTTCACAGGGAAGTTATTGGAGGTAAATCTCGTGGTCTTATTACATCATTTTATTGAAGATCAACCATAAATTCTCTGAAATTGGGTGTAAATATTAAAAAACTGGGGCTTGGTATTTCCAATTGAAAATTGGGAATTTGGAGGAGCAATTGGACTCCGATTTGGATGAAGTTTATATGTACGGACTCGTGGCGAGACGAGAATTCTGAAAACGTAATTTTCGTAATTTTTTGGGAAGCGGGCGCGGGGCTCAAATTTTTCAAGTTACGAGATTTTGGCTATTTCTCGGTTGTTTTCGATTGGGTATTGTCCCATAGCCATTTTTTTATGTATTCGCTCTATTATTGTTTAATTTTGACTCGCGAGGAGGCCGAATTGAGAGGCAAAGGCATCACGAGCTTGAGATTTCATCGGTTCGAGGTGAGTAGTTAGTATAGATGATGGTCTGAGGATTTGAATCCCCGGCTTATCAAATGTAACGCTATATTAGGGCGTAACTCGCACCCCATGGAAGGTGCGGGGTTGAAAATGATTGGGGATTGTGACATGGTCCATCCCGTAAGCTAAATAAATTATTGGCGTCTGATACGCACATTGTGTGGTTGATAATTGGGCTTAATGCTATGTTTGGGGCCTTGTGCCGATCTATAGTACCCGTCTAGGGTGAACATCTGTGTTATGAAATGATTGCATAATCATTTATCTCAGTCCCATGATTAATCACCAAAATTGAAATGCTAAGTCACTATTTTTCCTGAAATTAAATAATTAAATTATATTCTTCCTAAGAATTGGAAATTGGAAAATAAGTTGAATATGACTATGTGACTCATATCCATATTGTGGATTGAGTTTGGGCCGGACTGCATGATCTGGAGCGGATATATATATTGATATTGCGCTTGGGCTGAAGGAGCCCCTCCGGAGTCTGTCATGCCCCCAGTGAGCGCTGTCGACGTTAAATCATATGCATGGTTGGCTCGGGCTGCACGCCGCAACGTATTCATGTTCATTGCATTGCATCTTTATCTGATACTTGTTTATTGTTGTGATACTATTATGTTGTTAGCCTGTAGCTAAGTCATAGGATTGTTAGTTATAGCTTTGCGTTGTGGTCTTTCGTGGATTTCTTACTTTCAGTCAATTTCTATATCTATTATTCACTGAGTCGGTAGTACTCAGCCCTACTCCCTGCACCTTGTGTGCAGATTCAGGTAGACCAGAGGCTTAGCTGATTCCCGTAGTTCCAGAGATATTTTTCAGAGTCGTTGAGGTAGCTGGATGACGTTCGCAGGACCTGGTTGCTCTTCATTATTTCTTCATTTAAATGTTATTATATACTTTCCCACATTTTGGTTTTGATATTCAGATACTATTATTATTACTCAGTTTTGTTTAGAGGCTCTAGACGCGTGACCCCCAGATCATATGGGTGTGTCTTCGATTTCTGTATTTACCTATACTACATTATTAATATTCGTGGATTATGATTTTGCTAAATTCTCAGTTTGAGACTTAAATGTTATGTTGGAAGCAATTTTTGGTCAGGCTTACCTAGCTTTAGGGCTGGGTGCCATCACGACCGGGTTTAAGTCGTGAAAAGTTGGTATTAGAGCGTAGGTTACTAGGCCTCACGAGTCATGAGCCGGTTTAGTAGAGTCTTGTTTATGGGTGTGTCGTGCACCACACTTATAAGTAGGAGGCTACAGAATCTTTAGGAAACACTCCACTTTCTTGAAATCTTATCGTGCCTCCTTGATTCAGTTTGAAAGAGTAACCCTTGAAATTCCTTCCTCACGTTGTATGCGTCCGTGAGCGTCCAGTATTTTATGTGCCTTGATGGCTAGTGATTCCTCTATCGAGGGGCGAATTATGATTCCTATGAGTTGATGTTGGGCCAGTCTAGAGGATTTGAGGCCGAATCTCTATCTATTGCTTGAGCACCAAGGTGTTGATTGAGTGAGCTAGTGCTATGAGCGTATAAGTCCGGTATTGTCCCTAATTTTGGTGATGGCGGCTGGATAGACATGTGGTGTGTTTGTTTGTGCCGTGTAATGTGTCCATATGACTTGGAAGTGTTGAAGAGGTCTGCTAGGTGGTAGACGAACCATTAAATGTTTGATTCTCAGTATAGCTAGGAGTGTATGTGTTGTGGTATGAGTCAAGACTCAGGAAGACTAATTGATTGCGTGAAGAGTATGACGGTGGATGATGTACCGAAATATTATATTGAAGCAAAATGGTGGGTATCTCGCGCAGATTATTCTGAAGTGGTGTGATCATTATGTGTATGTTAGCAGATCGTATGTGTAATTAAGATGTATTTTCTATTTGTTATGATTAGAACAGGTGCAGCTCATGTTCGGGTATCAATTTTGATAATATAATACATGTAGTATCGAGATTAAGGTTGTTGTTATACATTGCGATGCTACGTCGAGGTGTGGACGTGTTTTTAGGATGATTTTGGCAATTCTATGACAGGTGGATATGCTGAATTATAAAGGAAACTCAGCAGAAATTTCTGGAAAAACTTGAGACTTAGTAGAAATTTTGTCGCCTAAAGAGTGGGCTTGTCGGTTGTGTGAATAAATGCAAGAATCGGAGAAAAGTTAGAATTTCTGATGATTCATGTTTCTACAAGCTTATGAAAGAGCGAGTTTAATCTCGCCACGATGTTTCGAGGGCTACAGAGTATGTATGTTTTAATATATAGCTTCAATCTAAGTTAGGGAGGTTGCTGTTGATGGGATGGTGATACTGTTATGTACTGTGTTAGTCCCGATTTTATGCATGTGAGAGAATCCGTTTTGGTTGCAGAGAGTGGGCTGAGGGTGGCACAAGTGAAGCAAAAAAAACTGCCAAAGGTTATATGGTGCATTGTAGATGCAAGAAAAATAAGGGAAAGTCTTGAATTGTTGATAAGGAGTGCTTAGAGTAAAGGGAAGGAAGTTGTTCGGTTGTATTGGAATAAGCTCTCGTCTTGTAGTGTCAGAGAGTTGATAAGTCCTGTGTGGTTTGATTCACTATGTCAAGTGATTTGCAGTGTGTATAAGAGTGGATGGTTTATGAGAATGGCTTATGGGGTGTTCGAGATTCAATTTGTATCACTCAGGTGTTTTAAGGTTGAGTATCCGACTAAGGCAGTGTTTTCTTTGGAACGGGTCAAGACTCGTGCTATTTTTATGTTGATTACAGGAATTCTAGGTATCAGAAATTGGGAAGCAATGGCAACTAATTCAGGGTCGCAGGAAGTCCTTCGGGTAAGGTACTTGGGAACCCAGTATTTCTGAGGACGTTTGAGGAAGTATTCAGTGGCCTATGGGTCTTAAACAGTGTGGTCTGGTGTTCGGATCTCATGTAGTGAGCCTGGGTTGGGACATTGTGGTGCTGCAGAAAGAGAGTATATCTAGTTGAAGATGAACCAGGTGGGAATCTAGGCAAATGAAGTAGCTTGTTAGTGGGCTGGATTCGGCATGGTAACGGTATGGTTAGTTCTTGTTGTGTATTCGAGATAATGGATTAGCACATGTAATTTTTGCGACAATGATCTTGGGTATTGACGATTCTCTTAGCGTGTTGTAATTAAAAAGGATTCAGTCACGGCGGTTTAGTTGTGCAGATGGAATTGGGAGAGTGCTTATTGATATAGACAAGGTTGAAGGGATGCATTTCTAAAGCTGTAAACTGGCATGATGGTATAATAATTTTTCTACTAAATGGTATCAATGGAAGTTCCAGACTAGTTGGGTGCGTCGATGTTTGTTGCGCAGAAGGGAGATGAAAGTTCTCATGTTATCCTTGGAGGGTATTGTGTATGCGGTATGTCGTAAAGAACCGAGATGGGCCTATGCGAGATTTCAACTCAGTTCTGAAAGGTTTGGTGGATTTTGCTATGTCTTAGGTTATGAGTAGCTTCAGGTAATCAAGTAATTGGTGCTGTTAAATGGAAGTGATTTGACGATGGCTTATGTTTTGGAAGAGGGTAATTCCACAAATTATACATCAATTGTGTTACGGCAGTTTCCTATTGGAACGACTTATGACATATGAGTCTGTTGATGGCACAGGTAAATTTTAGAATATCTTTCGTGTAATGAATGGGTACTTCATGTATAATATGTATTCCTATGGCGGAATGTGGGACGATGTATAGTGATTTGTCTGTTATATAGTAGTCAAACACTGGGAGTTCTCCGGTGCAGCCTATGCGTGATTGAGGATCGTGTGTGTTGTATTGGTACTGTCAGCGGCGATTGGGAATTCGTATGCTGCGCGGATATTTCCGTGCTTAGTATATTAACTTTTGGATATGTATTGCGGATGTAGAGTGATTGTCTCAGTGTCGAATTATTCTAAACAATTGTGCTGTGAGTCATGTTGGGAAAGGCCACAGGTTGTGTGGCGGGGTGTATCGGACTATATTCTAGCTAGAGAGTTGTTTTTCGGAGACTAGCAATCGGCTGGGAAGGATTGCGTTCCATAATTGGGCCTTCGAGGTGGATGTCAGTATAGAGGTTTCTACCATTTATTTCGGTTCCAGTATTAAGGGACTTTTCAGATGCGTCCTTGTGGCCGGGCATGTCGCCAGGAGAGACTGTGGATTTCAGTAACTATTTGGTGCCGGGCACCATATCGTATGGCTTAGGTATGAGTATAGTAGTGGAAGTGGAATTTGTAGCTTACAATGCTTATATGAATATCTTTCTGCACTCAGTTGCTTACGACTGATGTTGGTATTTTGTTATTATGAGCAATTTGGCTCGATGTGTACCTCCCTATGTGAGGCATGTTGTGTGGATCGGGTGGCACACCGCCACGAGTATGTTATCTGGATCGGGTTGCGCGCCGCAACCATGTGATGCTGAGAATAGCTATCCACGTGATGATTTGTATTCCTTGCTTCCTGGCTTCCGAGGGAATGTCAGTATTGAGAATTGCTTGGCGAGTAGCATATCGGTTGTGTCCTTTCAGGATAGAATAGTGTATATTACTTATTTCACCGTAAGTGTGATGGGTGATTGAGTTTCGGGCATCGATCTGTGCATGGTTGTCTACTTTGATCATGTTAACACGAGGTGATTCATGTGTAATATAGTTGAGATAGGATCGCGCATTGTGGCGAGGCCACCTGGAATTAAGACCCCTCGAGGAGGAGTCAGGTACTCTATCCCTATGATGTGAAACGGGGTTTCAGCTTGGTTTTGTAAAGGTATTGATGAACTTGAGGTATAACTCTTCCGGTTGAGTCATTGGCCCTGATTTGGGGAATGTTTAGACTAATTCTTATTGTCGCGTGTGTTATGCAATTGTGGCTTAGGCCTGTATTGAGGTATCAGATCACCAGAAGTGATGTGTTAGACCCGAGGTGATCATTGGGTTATTAATGAGCATGAGTAGATTTGATTTCAGCGGGTTAGAAGGATAGTATCGAGGTTTGACTCGAAAATCTGTTGTGGTAATAGTCAACTTGGAAGTGACTTCATGAATGATTGATTTGAAGGAATGCTACTGTTCGTTGCAATTTAGTTATCGTTGGCAATATGTGGAAGTGTTGAAATAAGACTTTAGCTAAATAAGAGGTTATCTATTGATATTGAGCACTGTGGGCAATTGCTATGAATAAAGACTATCGTTCCGAGTGTTGTAATGTGTGGTATATTGCATGAACGCACCTGAGATTGTAGATGTGGATTGTTACAGCTGGTTCGGATTGATCTGAGTATAGATGTGAGGTTCTGATCTTGTGTATGATTTCGGGTGAGGCAGTGTGCTTCTACGGTTTATGGGACATATGGATTGTGAAATTTCAACTGTGTTGTATTTTTGGTACCTGTTTGAGTTAGGGTTACGTCGGATCACCCTGGGCATGTGCCTAGTAATGTCATTTGGTTATTGAGTTGCTTCTAGTATAGCACTGGATACGCTCGAGGACGAGCGTTTGTTTAAGTTGGGGAGAATGTGACGACCCGACCTGCTGTCTCTCGTATTTCAGCCCCGTTATTCCCATTATATGTTTCCCTATGTGTTATTATATGTGTCTGGTAAGTTTGAAGTGGTTTGGATTGAAATATGATATAAGTGAGACAAATAGTCTTCTTTAATGAAAGCATAAGTTGAAAAAGTCAACCAGACGTTGACTTATGAGTTAGAGAGCTCGAAACGGATTTCCTATGGTTCGGCTAGTTTCGGGGGATGATTTGTAACTTAGGAGTGAAAGCTGAAGTGAATTCGGAGGTCCGAAGTGAAAGTTAGCCTATTTTGGCGAAGTCAGAATTTCAGAGAAATCCGGTTGATAGGTGAAAATTTTATTCTATGGTTGGAATGGAATTCCGAGAGTTGCAGTAGCTTCATTAAGTGATTTTGGATATGTCCGCAAATTTTCAGGTCAATCGGACGTCGCTTTCTTGAGTTTTGGATCGAATGCAAATTTGGAAAGCTATAGTTTATCTTAAGATGAAATTCAATGATTTTTGATGATATTTTATGTTAATGTTGGTGTTTCTGTGGCCCGAACAAGTTTGAATGAGGTATTAAGTTGTGTTGGTTCTTTTGGTTGAGGTCCCGGGGCCTCGGGGTGATTTCAGACGGTTGCCGGACAATTTTGAAGTGAAAAGTGTTGCAGAAATTGAGCTTCGGGTGTTGCAGACGGATTGCTCTATGCGATCGGAGGTATGGCATTGCGATCGCATAGAAGGCTGGCCTGGGGTCCCGAAATTTGTTCAATTTCATCGCGTTCAGGGTGATGTGATCACGTAGGCTAAGGTCTTGGTGCTCTGCGATCGTAGAGCTGGGAATGCGTTCGCCTAGGTTCAGCTGATGAAGCAGTGCAGTCGCAGGGTTGCGGTCACGCTCACATAGGCCATTGGGAGGCCTGGAAATGTTGTTCTATGCGATCGAGGAGGAAAGTCGCGATCTCATAGAGGAAAGTAGTGTTGGGCAGAGGGCTTTTTAATAATATTTCATCCGCGAGCTCCTCATTATTTCCTCCATTTTTAACATACGTTGAGAGCTCATTGACGGTTTTTTAAGGGGATTTTTTTTTAATATAACTGTCGCTTTTCATTGATCTCAACAAAAAAAATATGTACATCATAGATCTCTATGGTAGTAGTATGGACTAACTACTACACTGTTACAAGTAGACACCACTTCTATCTTAGCTATCTATACACAAGTATCATATCATTTAGAATCTAAATACAATAGCTAAGGAAAGTAATTAAGTTTTCTCAATCCAGCCTGCCAATGTTTGCAATTCCTGCCTCCAAGGTGTAGAAGTAAGGCAATCTCTCTACATGTCAATTCCACCACAAAAGCAGCTCCTTCAAAACGAACATGGTTTCTTTTTCTCAAAATGAGTGCAGTAGTGGTAGCAAATGCAGCAGCTCTAATTGCATTCTGCCACAGCCTGCTTTTGGCTTTGCTACATATCCAGTGAAACTCATTTTCCCAGCATCCAATTGTTCTGAAATTCCCCAACCAAACACATATTCTGGACCACAAACTGTTAGTAATGGGACATTCAAAGAACAGGTGCTTGAAGTCTTCAACATTCTGTTTGCAGAATACACAAGCTACTGGAACTTGTATGCCCATGGTCTGCAATCTATCGACTGTAGGAAGTCTATGTTGAGCAGCTAGCCAAACAGTAAACTTATGCCTAGGTAGTACATTAGTGATAAGCAATAAGTTCTTTCATGCAACCTTTGTGAAGTTAGGAAGCATAGTGAGATACAGTTTATGGATTTGACATTTGTTCAGCCTGCATACACTTTGCAATCTACCAGTAAGATCACCCTGTAGCTGAGTATTCTCCAGTATCATGGTTCTACTGTCCAGAACCTTTCTGATCACCCAAGAGGCTGATGTTGGAATAGTAAATGTTATCCTTCTTGATGTAAAAGGAATGAACCCATCGAACCCATAAGCAATCTTTTTTCCTAGCCAATTCCAATAACAATTTAGTTATGGCTGCTTTGTTCCACATAGACAAGTCTAGGATATTATGCCCTCCAATAGATATAGGTTTGCACACCTTGTCCCAAGCTACCAGAGCTCTTCTGGATAGGTTAGCTTTACCATTCCAGAGGAAAGTTCTGCATATCACTTCTATAACTTTCAGTACTTTCTTGGGTATAATGAACACCTGTGCCCAGTAAGTCTGAATGCCAAACACCACAGATTTAATCAATTGACTTCTGCCAGCATATGATAGGAGCTTAGCTGACAAACAAGTGATTTTAGCTGTGATCTTATCAGTTAGTGGCACATAGTGATGGATAGTCAGCTTCTTTGAATCCAGTGGAATCCCTAAATATCTTAATGGAAGTTGACCTTCAGTGAATCCCAAGGTTTCAATAATTTCTTCTCTGATATCTTGCTGCACACCAGCCAAGTAGATTGCACTTTTGCTGATATTTTCCTGAAGGCCAGATGCTTCTGAAAACTGAAGAAAGGCTTTATGCAATATCTGGATAGATATTAGATCGGCTCTGTAGAACATAAGGAGATCATCAGCAAAACATACATGAGATACATTGAGTTTCCTGCACTTGGGATGGAAGTTGAAGTTCCCATCTTTGTGCAGCTGTTGAAGTATTCTATTAAGGTACTCCATAGCCAACACAAATAGGAATGGTGACATAGGGTCACCCTGTCTAATACCTCTCTTAGCAATGAATGGTTTAGTTAAGCCACCATTCATTACTAAGGAGTATGAAACAGATGTGACACAGGCCATGATCCAATGAGTAAACTTTGCTGGAAAACCTAGATCAATAAGAATCTGCTTCAGAAACCTCCATTCCAGGGTATCATATGCCTTCCTCAAATCCACTTTGAGTACACATCAGGGAGAGACACCTTTTCTTGAGTACCCCTTACAGATTTCATGGCTAAGCAAGATGTTATCAACAATACCTCTTCCTTCAATAAAGGCAGATTGAGCAGGCCCCACTAATTCTCTAATAACTACCTTCATCCTTCTGGTAATGACTTTAGAGATGATTTTGTAAAGTGTTGTGCAACAAGCAATAGGTCTATAATCTTTAACTGTGGCAGGAGCTTTAACTTTAGGCACAAGTGCTATAGCAGTGGTGTTGATCATATGAGGCATTGTACAAGTAGAAAAGAAGACCTTAGTAGCAGATAGGATGTCCCACTTCACCACCTCCCAGTTCTTAGTAAAGAACTCCACAGGGAAGCCATCTACTCCTGGAGCTTTATCCTTAGGCATTTCTTGAACAGCTTCAGTGATCTCTTCCAGAGTGACCTCTCTAATGAGTGTTCTTTGCTGATCTAGAGTAAGACACCTCCCTTCCTTCATAATTCTAGAATTTGCACAGGGGAGCTCAGTAGTACACTCCCCCATTAATGATTGAAACACCTTCAAGAATTCTTGTTCCACAGATAAAGGATCAGTTAGTTTCAAACCTGTGTCTGTATAGATGGATGTGATGTTATTTTGTCCAGTTCTGATCTTCCATTGAGCATGGAAATGCTTAGTATTAGCATCTCCACACTCAATCCAGCAAGCTTTGGACTTCTGCCTCAGTATTTGTTCATCCACACAGCTCCATTTCTCAATTTCTTCCATTGCAGCTCTTTCCTCAATTATTAGTGCCTGTGATAAGGGGTTGTTTTGCAACTGAACTTAAACAATGCCAAGTCTTTCCCTTGCCTGAATAATTTTCTGTTTGTAAGAGGCCATATGGATATTTATCTCTTTTAACTGCTGTTGCATTGTCTTCAATTTCTGCCATATCTGTTGCATTGGTGAGCCTTCACAATCCTGCCTCCAAACTTGCAGTAGAATGTTATGAAACTGAGAATGTTCCATAACAGCACTGTATAGTCTGAAAGGTTTAGGGTGCAAAGGTTTTTGATCACCAAATTTAAATAGGATAGGGGAATGATCAGAAATTGAAGGGTTCATGTTATCAGCTTCCAGATGCCCAAACTGTTGCAGCCACTGATAATTGCCCAGTGCCCAGTCAATTTTACTATACACCCTAGTGGATGCATCTTACTTATTTGTCCAAGTGAAGTGCCAACCTTTGGCTCTTAGGGAAGTAAGTTGCAAGTCAAAAACAGTGTCTTTGAAATCTTCAACTTCAGCATCAGTAATTGGGGAGCCAATTCTGTCATCAGAACATAAAACACAGTTGAAATCAGCACTAATCAGCCAAGCATCTTGACTGGGAATATGGATTGATCTGAGGTCATTCCACAGTTGGCTCCTAAGAATTGCAGTATTGTGACCATATATAACACTTAACTGGATACCGGCTTGGGTTCTTGTATCATCTAAAGAACAATGAATAAGCTGGTCAGTAATAGAAGATATATGGATCTGAATGTGTGGCTTCCACAGCAACAAAATTCTTC
Source organism: Nicotiana benthamiana (assembly GCA_034376525.1). Taxonomy (NCBI): domain Eukaryota; kingdom Viridiplantae; phylum Streptophyta; class Magnoliopsida; order Solanales; family Solanaceae; genus Nicotiana; species Nicotiana benthamiana. The sequence continues at coordinate 47,108,436 of CM067326.1, forward strand.
CATTTGCAGCCTTTGAGTAATTGCATTGAACCTTCCAATCCTTAGCAACCTTATCTAATATTTTCTTGGCTTTATGCTCCTTTACTCTAGTTTCTACTACTCCCATGACATCTACCTTATTTACAGCTAGAAATTTTTCAACTCCTTCTGTTTATGAGGCTGGTTTAGGCCCCTAATGTTCCATGTGACTATAATCATAGGAAGTTAGGGGTTACTCTGTGTGAGGGTTCCGGATCAATCTGTTGAACCCTATTACCAGCCACAATCATAGTAGCCTTTCCTTTATTGCAATTTTCAACCATTTGTTCACTGTTACCATTGGTTGCATTGACTGCAATGACTGCAATTTCAGGTATCACTTGATTCACAGGATCAGTTTGTGTAGTCTGCTGAGGATTAGCTAGGCACTCATCCACCTTACTAGATTCCTGCACTACCTGAATTTCCAGCACTTCAGAAATAACAACATTCTCATGATTTACCTGTACCTCTGCAGTATCTACAGACTGTTTTACAAGCCATTCTTTTTTAGATAGTTTCCCCTGCAGTTTCACTTTCTCTTCCTGCCTTCTTGGTTTATCCTGCTTCTCCAATGCCTTTCCTTCACTGTTATCAGCATAATACCAGCAATCAAATGTATCATGCCCAAATTTTAAGCAATGATTACAGAAACAAGGCTTCCAATCATACTCAATTGTCTGGATCTTAGGGCCATAAGGAGTTTCAATCTCTTATTGGTCAGGAAGAGGATAAGCAGCATCAACTTCAACTAGAACTCTGGCAAACGAAATTTTTTCATAGTGCGCAGTAAATTTATCAGTGTATAAAGGTTTGCCAATTGCACTGGTCATATTGCTCAGGACCTCAGTTGACCAATAGCCCAGTGGAAGGCCAGGGAACCGAATCCATATAGGACAGTGCTAAGAACATCACTCTGAAAATTGAAATCAACTTCCCAGGGTTTCAGGACCATTGGCCTATTCCTATAGGAATAGGGCCCTGATTGCATTACCATATCCCTATCCTCAATGCTATTAAAGCAAAAAATGCAGTATCCTTCAGCATGAACCAGTACCTGAGGTTTGGCTACGAAATTCCACACATGCATGACAAAGTTATCCATATTCTTCTCACTAGGATTATCGCCAACTATGAATCCAATCAACGCAGTTTGCCAATAATCTAGTAGAGGTTTGAAATCGTCCTCACTGATCTTTACAACCTTTTTGCCATCTCGATCAGTGGGTGGAACGAATGACAGCTACTTGCCCATCTGAGAATTACGATTTCCACGCACCACCTCCGCTGCTGTCGGACTGGATTTCTCCGATCCAGCAATATCAGTGAACTGTAATCGTCTTGCAGCAATATCAGAAGGTGCATCAGTCATCAACAATGGCAATTCATACAGATCTCCCTCTGCATGCAGCGCCTCTGCAGATTGAAGCTTCGGAGGCAAAAAACTTCCAAAAGTCAAAGGTTCAAGTTCCTTAATTGTGCCATTCTCGGGTGTAACTAGTTGCGCATTGGTAGGCAGTGGATTACGCCGGCGACGAGCCATTTCCGGCACAATTGGGATCTTGCTATTGTGCGTCGAAATGAGCTGCTTGGCGTTACTGTTTTATTGAAATGCTATTATGCGCCGAAAGCATTTCTAACTAATTAGGTAATTAGCTTTTAAGGGGATTTCACTGTGAAGTGATTGGAGGTAAGTCTCGTGGTCTTATTACATCATTTTATTGAAGATTCAACCATAAATTCTCTGAAATTGGGTGTAAATATTGAAGAACTAGGGCTTGGTATTTCCAAATAAAAATTGGGGATTTGGAGGAGCAATTGGACTCCGATTTTGATGAAGTTTATATGTACGGACTCATGGCGAGATGAGGATTACAACAATGTAAGTTTCGTAATTTTTCGAGAAGCGGGCCCGGGGCTTGGGTTTTGCTAGTTTCGAGATTTTGGCTATTTCTCGGTTGTTTTCGATTGGGCATTGTCCCATAGGCATTTTTGTGATGTATTCGCTCTGTTCATGTTTAGATTCGACGCGCGAGGAGGCCGAATTGAGAGGCAAATGCTTCGCGAGCTTGAGATTTCATCGGTTCGAGGTGAGTAGTTAGTTTAGATGATGGCCTGAGGGTTTGAAACCCTGTCTTATCACATCGTGATGCTATGTTAGGCCGTGACTCGCACCCCATGACAGGTGTGGGGTTGTAAATGATTGGGGATTTTGACATGGTCCATCCCGTGAGCTAAATAAATTATTAGCGTCTGATACGCACATTGTGTGGTTGATAATTGGGCTTAATGCCATGTTTGGGGCGTTGTGTCGATCTGTAGTACCCGTCTAGGGTGAACATCTGTGTTATGACATGATTGCATAATCATTAATCTCAGTCCAGTAATTAATCACCGAAATTGAAATGCTAATTCACTATTTTCCTGAAACTAAATATTTAAATTATATTCTTCCTAAGAATTGGAAATTGGAAAATAAGTTGAATCTGTTTATGTGACTCATATGCATATTGTGGACTGAGTTTGGGCCGGGTTTCATGATTCGTAGCGGATATATATATATTGATATTGCGTTTTGGCTGAAGGAGCCCCTCCGGAGTCTGTACACACCCCCAGTGAGCGCCATCGACGTTAAATCATATGCATGGTTGGCTCGGGCTACACGCCGCAGCGTATTCATGTACATTGCATTGCATCTTTATCTGATACTTGTTTGTTGTTGTGATACTGTTATGTTGTTAGCATGTAGCTAGGTTACAGGATTGTTAGTTATAGCTTTGCATTGTGGTCTTTCGTGGATTTCTTTCTTTCAGTCATTTTCTATATTTATTATTCACTGAGTCGGTAGTACTCACCCCTACTCCCTGCACCTTGTCTGAAGATGCAGGTACACCAGAGGCTTAGCTGATTCTCGTAGTTCCAGAGTTATTTTTCAGAGTCGTTGAGGTAGCTGCATGACGTCCGCAGGACCTGGCTACTCTTCATTATTTCTTCATTTTAATATTATTATATACTTTCCCAGATTTTGGTTTAGGTATTCAGATACTATTATTATTACTCAGTTTTGTTTAGAGGCTCTAGACTCGTGACACCCAGATCATATGGGTGTGTCTTCAATTTACGTATTTACCTATACTACATTATTAATATTGTTGGATTATTATTTTGTTAAATTCTCAGTTTGAGACTTAAATGTCACGTTGGAAGCAATTGTTTGTCAGGCTTACCCTGCTTTAGGGTTGGGTGCCATCACGATCGGGTTTGGGTCGTGACAGATCACTAGTAAAAACCATGATTAGAGCAGGTTATTATTGGCCTAAAATGGAAAAAGAATCAAAATATTTTATGGCTAAATGTGATTAGTGCCAAAGATATGGTAACAACATACTTAGACCCGTGGAGTTGCTACATCTGGTCATTGCACCGTGACCTTTTATGAAATGGGGGATAGACATCGTGGGTCCACTACAATAGGTAAAAGGCAAGGTAAAATTCCTACTTGTACTCACTGACTACTTTACTAAATGGGTAGAAACAGGAGCATTTAAACAGGTATGGGAAAAAGAAATCAGAGATTTCATTTGGCGAAATATCATTTGTCAATTCGGTGTACCAACCTGGGAAGGACCTTACAAGATTCATGGTATTACGGGGAAAGGAGAATACGAGCTGGAAACAATAGATGCCAAGATATTACCTTCATATTGGAATGTCGTTCACCTAAAGAGATACTATTTCTAAGAAGTACCTACGGGCATGTATCCTCATTTTAAAATTTTATTTTTAAATTGTTAAAATTTTACTAATGATTTTAGATGATAGGAAAAAAGCTAACCCCTAGTGAATCACGACCTGCAAGGCACGTGGAATAGATTAAAATTTCCAGTCTAGGATTTCAACTATTTTGATAGAAATTGAGACAGGTTAAGCAGTCTTCATCAATAATTGTACCTCTAAGTCTCGTATGTTTTATTCCTTTATAGGAAAAGGACCAAATAAGAGGAGTAGTCAAGTGCTCAAAACTTCATACCTCAAAGGTCAAACACTTGAGGGACTATACGATATACATAGACAAGTGTATAAAGAAGGCAAAAAAGATTGAGAAATAATCAAATTTCAAGCCTGAAAAGTTTACTCGTTGAATGAGTCAAGTGCAGAGCAAAGTTACGAGCTAAAGCCAAAGAAAAACCATATCATAGTTCGGTTAAAAGCAATGTACTGAAATGGGTTACGAATAAAAACCTTGTGTCTTATTTTCTTCAATGTATTGAAACAGGTTATGAATAAAAACCTTGTGTTTTATTTTCTTTTTTGAAATCTTTTGTAAAGAAAACAATTACGAAACAATTATAAAAGTTATTTAAATACATGTAAGGTGTTATTTAAAACTTGACAAAGTTCAAATAAAAACTTGTCAAAAATATTTCAAGAAACTTGTGTATTCATATTTCTTTTGTCGTACATTTACACTATTATGAAGTCGATACGTCTTCTTCATTAAGTGTCGAATATAAAAATGCTCTCTTTTATAAAATTCATGAATTAAATATTCAGAAAGCATTTTTCAAGATAAAAATACAAATTATTCAATAAGTCCCTAAATATAAAGGCAAAAAAAAACATAACAGAAGTTTAGAACAACTACGAAAATGAAAAACTTATTAATATTAAAAAGTTTAGACTAAGTATGAACTTAGACATAAACTAAGAGTTGTTTATAAAAAAACGCCCCGAAAAAAAGTCTGGGAACTTTATATTTTCAATAAACCCTCAAATAGGACCAAGAGTTATAATCACATTCCACCAAAGAAAAAAGAAAAAAGAGTCATATATCATAAACTTGTCACTGGGGAGTTCAAAAAGGAACTGAAGCAGGGTCAACAACAGCAGCAGGCTCAACTTGACTTGAAGGAATTAGAGCATTCACCATACCCATATCATCTTCAATATTTTTGGAAGTTTCAGCCACGTGAGAGGGAAAGTCTTGGCTCTACTGATTCATTTAATGGTTTCTCTTATTTTAGCCAACTCAACCTCCAAATTAAAATTCTCTTGGCTAACTTCTACAAGGGTATCATGTCAAGTATTTAAAAATACCCAACTCACTTCAATTGCAGTTTTATTCTCAAGAATCTCGTAATCTTTTTCTCATTCAGCAATCTCGTTTTTAAGCTTCTCATTCTTAATCAACGCAGAATCATAAGAAATTTGAAGAGAAACGTATGAACTTTCTAAGGAACAAATCTTATCAGAAGATTTCTGGAGGTCTTCTTGAGTCTGAGTCAAAGTTTGCACAAGTTCATTGGCATAAGTTTCTTTCTCACGTAAGAGAGCCTTCAACTCTCTGATTTCTTCACTAGCCTTGAGAGTTTCCTGGAAAATAAAGTTTCGAGAAGATTCTTGTCTTTACTAGCTTGGTCTGAAGAAGCTCTTTCAACCACCAATTCCGAAGCTAAATCTCTCAACTGCTGCTCTAAGGTGCACTTGTTATCTTCTAATGCTTCCATATTGATTTGGAGGCTTTCATATTGTTCCCTCCAGTTATCTGCTTCAACTTGATACTCATGCATTGACGGCTCCATATGAGAAACCCTTTTCATCATTTCTGTACCGATGAGGTTAAATCTAAAAAAAGGAAAGGAAAAGCTAAGAACCTTAATAAAAGGGAATATCAAATCATTAAAAAGGAATACCTTTAATAAAGATTGTATTATGTCGTTCATCCAAGTTAAAGAGTTGTAGCTCTCAAGCTTGGCTCTCTCGATTGGACCAATTAGGGGTTTCAACCACACGTCATCCCCACCTGATTTTCTCAAAAGATTACCATCGACATGGACCTCGATGATAACCTATTTCATGGCTCCACTTTCACTTGAGGAACCAACCTCAGTTTGTTGAACAGTTATAGGAGGAACTATGAAAGAAGTCAAAACAGCTGGGCGAGGAGCAGTAACAACAATAGTCACGACTGGCAAAGAAGGTATCACAGAAGCAGACATAGAAAAAGAAGAAAAGGGTGCTTCATCAAAAATTGATCCTAAACTTTCACTACAAAACCCGCGGGTAAATGTTGTTCAACAGAATCATGGGCAGCAACGGGAGTATCACCATCAGAATTCACCAACCAGGCTTCAACAGGCTCGGTGAGAGGAATAGAACAAGAGGGAGATGTTTTGTTATATGAAATAATTCTTCTTCTAGCATGTGGTATTCTTATAGACGAATCCCCGTCTTGTTCTTCATCCTCCTCAAAGTCTTGATCAACAGTAGCTTTCCTTTTCCATGAAGAACCTAAAATTATCTCTTAGGCCATTTTCAAATAAATCCTGGAAGATTCGATGGCTTCGGCACTTATGCCTCAAATGGGAAATCATGATAAAAATAAGGGTTAAAATAATTTCGGGAAGAAGCAATAAGTAAAGTTATAAAAAAAACCTACATGAGTTTTTACTTTCCAACCAAATCGTTGAGAGAGGGTTTTCCTAGATTTACCCTCCATTGGGGAAGTATATAATAAATTTCCTATCCAACTACGAAAATTGGGAATCTCATCAACAATTCCCATGGTTTCTAAAAGAAAAAAAAAGAAGGAAATTAAAATGACAATCATCATAATTGAGAAAAAGGTATGAGAAGGTTGTTAGAAAGAAAACTCACGTGAAAAATTCCACTTCTTAGGAAATAAAATATTTTCCTCACCCACTAAACCAACACTGGGGGCAGCAACGAACCTTGCTTACTTGTCACGATCCTTATCCTCTTCTGGACTAGCAGAACTCTTTTACTTCTTGCCACAAAAGTAAAGATTCCTTGGTGAAAGAGTTAGGGAGAGTAAAGGTGAATTAAATGGGATAAAGTAAAAGTCACACCAGTCATGTCGGCTAAATGCCTCAAACAAGCAACAACCCTCCACACAATAGGGCCAAATTCATCCTAAGCATACGTCGAAAAAATGATAGAATTCGAGGATAATAGGGTCAATAGCTGCTTTGAATCCCAACATGAAAGGATATTTATAAATAAAAGAAAACCCAGTTAAATAAGAGGTGATTCTTTGGTTTGCATTGGGGATTATAATGGAGAAGTCATGGAGCCCCTACGAACTACAGAAATTAAACCTTCAGTAATCTGAGTCGGGTAAATGTCAACACATTCTAATGAAAACATAGAAGAAACTTGATTCCTAATGGATTCTCTATTACTGTAAAAAGATAGTTTAACCGGAACAATCTCATCTACAGTAGGCTCATGAAGAGGCTCGGTGGGTTCTTTACCTTTAGAAGAAGTCCTTTGAGAAAGGGAGACTTTAGATCTAGAAGGTGGAGTAGAACTGGGCGAAGGTAGAGAAGAACCTCGTGCGGATGAAGACCCTATACTACAAAGTCTACCTCCTCTCCTGCTCCTAATAGGAGCAAGACGAAGGTTATCAACAATGGGGACTCTCCTAGGATTAGGGTTTGACAAAGGAATAATAGTACGAGGAAGAATGAAACAAGAATTGAATATTCTTGGAACTTTATGTGAGAAAGACAAAGGTGAAAACTATATTTATACTTAGAAGCAATCGTCAAAGGAAAAAGTACAATGATGGAAACATCATGATAAGAACTGTCATTTCGTAATTAGTGAAGCCGCAAAAAAACCTTAAATGACACTGAAAAGTTGCAGAATCAATCAGAAGATGCCATATGTAATGGGCACTAAATAAAAGTGACAAATGAAATGTCAGCTCCAGAGGAAAAGTAAATGGCGGCAAATATTCCTGCTTTAATCAGGGATGACTTGGGATTTTCATTGGAGGATTTCAGTTTGGTAGCAAATCACCCTTCTTGTTCATGATAAGGGAAAAGGTTTCAAGATTGGTGATATTCACTAGAACTATACTAAATCCTTTGAGTTCATCAAGTGATTCAGATGACTAAGAATGAGGCATGGGAGTTTTGTGTGTGTGTGAGAGAGAGATTGAATATTTTGAAAGAATTTGAGAATAGAATTGTAGAAATTTTCTAATGGTGTATTTACATTATCTTGTTTCACTTTATACAAGTAATCTAGCTAAAAGAAAATGAAAAATAAAATAATATTGTACACTTGTTCAATTACTATTCCCTAATGCTATAACAGAAAAAACTAAAATATTTTCTAACATTTGCTCTCATACCCTCTTCTGTACAGTTGGATTTGCTATATCAATGGCTCATACTGAATAGCTTCAAGGGCTGAGATGTTCACACATATAAAATCAAATGAGCAAAATAAAATAGTTAAAAGAACGACATTTATCTAGAAGACTCTGAAGTCCTTTTGCTATGTCTGAAATGCGTCTTCTTCTTCATTTCTGGTTCGTCTTCATGCAAATTATTATGGGGTTTCATCTTAACATCCCCTCTCAAGTTGGAGGGTGAAGAGAAAACTATCAACTTGGGCAAAATCTGATTGTGAGAACACCTGGTGAGGGGTTTGGTAAAGAGATCTGTGATCTGAAGCTTCGAGAAAACAAAAGAGAGAGTGATTAAGCCTGAGAGGTACTATTGCCAGACGAAATGACAATCCAATTCCGCATGCTTCTTTCTTTTGTGGAAAACTGGATTTCGAGCAATGTAAATGGCCGCTTGACTATCTGAATGGACTGTGACCGGCAAAGTAGGAGGAGCAAAGAGATCGGCGAGGAGACGAACTAGCCAAGTTATCTCTGCAGTGGCACGCCTCATAGAGCGATATTCTGCCTCAGCAAAGGATAGTGAAATCGATACTTGTTTCTTCGATTTCCATGCGATTGGAGCTCCCCCTAGAGTGATGAAGAAACTACTGACAGAGCGGCGAGTCTTCTTGCAAATTATTATGGGGTTTCGTCTTAACATATTTGTTAGAGGTGGATCCAAGATTTAAAGTTTATGAATTTCTATAGCGAGCCTAAGTAAATATACAATAAATTACATGTGTTTACAATAAAAAATTATGAATATTTAATAAATTTTTTAATATATACAAAAGTTACTAAATTTACGAATTCCCACGTATAATAAGTTGTATCTGGCCCCGACTATTTGTATAAAAACTTTGAAGGTCTCCTATTTGTACAGCTTGTTACTGAGGGACGCCCCTCAGTAATTCGCATCGGTAAAAGGTGGATATTTGGTAATGATATTAGTGTTAAAACACAATCATTCTATCTTTTTTATCCTCCAACATTACTGTAAACGTCACTACTTTTATGCTACCCATACACAAAATGAAAGGGGCCAATTGGTTTTGTGGTTTATTATAAATTATTTTTAGTTTCATGATTCGATCTCTTTTTTTATACATAAAAAATTTATATTACACATAAAATATATATTTTTACACGTAAAAGATCTAAAAAATATTTTTTAAAATTTAACATTATAAAACGCCATAAAGACGTACGAAAGACGATAATGATTTTCCGAAGTAAAATATCATCTACATGAAACTATTTCACGTAAAACAATTTACGTAAAACAATTTACATTATCCTACTAAACATACCTAATAGAAGTATAAAAGAAAGACCCCGAAAAGAAAGAAGAATCACTTTACCCCTTTGATACATTGATCCATTCTTGTTGGGCTACGTAGTATAGTCGATACCCATGTTGGGACATGCTCCTTTTCTCCATGTGAGTTTTAAATTTTAAGAATTTTTACATTTCTATACCATCTTCCACATTTAAGGTTTAATTTAATTATAAATATGTATGCCTAATTTCTAATTCTATATCATACCTAATTAAGGGTCTAATTAATGGGTAGATTTTACTCCTTAATTAAAGGTATCCATATATCTCATTTTCTCTCTCCCCTTAATTCCTATATTTCTTTCTCCTAATCCCATCGTCATTTTCTCCCACACATTTTTTTCTCTTCTCAATTCCTTCTTTTTCTCAAAAAATACAAAGATGAGACCCATTGAGTATAATCAGAATTTTAGCCAAAGAGATTCAATATGAAACCCATTGTTTTGGTTATTGTAATTTCTAGTAATTGTCAGGTATTGTTCTGAATTTTAACAAGTACGATATTGAGAGTAGATATATGATACACAAGACTTCCTCAATCGATCAATCAACAATTCTCAATTGTAAATTTGTGGGGTAGCCATATGAATCTTCTGTAAGTGTAACGGCGTGAGTGCAATTGTAGTTTATTTGTAGTTTTTTGTAGAAATTTTGTAGATGAAGAGCAAATTTTATTGTCAATTTTTTTTCACATAAGATTGTAGTTTAATTTGTAGTATAAATGTAGTAATTTTATAGATATCTTAAAAACAATACAACTTTATGCAATACTTAAACCGATTTGCAGTATTTGTAATCTTTTTTGTAGAAATTTTGTAGATGAAGAGAAAATTTTGTAGTCAATATTTTTTTCAGCATAATTGTAGTGTGTTGTAGTATAAATTTAGTAATTATGTAGATACCCTTCAAAATAATACTGCTTTATACATATGTAAACTGATTTGTAGTTTATTTGTAGATTTTTTGTAGAAAATTTGTATATTAGGAAAAATTTTTGTAGTCAATATTTTTTTTCAATATAGATTGCAGTTTAATTATAGTATGAATATAGTAGTTTGTAGATACCATTAAAGCAATATTGAAAAAATATTTAGTCTCATTTTTTTAGCCGCCTAATTTGGAAAGAATAAGCTATTCAAATATTTATCCCAGATTTGTAGGCGCCTAATTTGGAAGGAATCAATTCTTAATATTGGGTATTTAATGAATAGTATAAATTTTGTGGCAAAAATATAAACATGGCGGGTAATAATGAAAATATGCACATTTTTAGTAATAAGGTTTTATATATGGTATATATAGGAAAAAATCCCTAAATTTTATGTAGTGACGCATAAAATTTATACAATCTAATATATATATATATATATATATATATATATATATATATATATATATATATATATATATATATATATATATCGATACTTACTATATTAAAAGCACGAAGGCCCTTAGCGAAATATCGTTCGTCTTTTTTACCTTTTTAAAATAAGTTTCACATTGAACAAATATGTAATTTAAGTTACTTTCCTAATTAAAATCAAGTAAAATTTGAATCATTACCTAATATTTAGAACTTCGAAATCAACTAAATAAGAATAAAATATATTGCGAAAAGAGAAGAGGATATAAAAAGTAAAAGGTAAGTTTCTTTTCAACCAAGAACAACAAAATGTTTTATAATTTTCGTGTAATTATTTGGGAAAACATGAGTAATATTATGTTTTTATTTTTGAATAAACAGATTTTCTGTTCCATTCCATCAAAAAACTGTACAAATACAAACATAGATGCTGACCATCTATACTCTCATTCTAAACAGTCACCACAGCTACTATCAGATGACAAAATTGTTGTTATCTCACTATGTGATAGTATATGTATCAAGCAGTCTAAGAGCACTCTTAAGGGTAATGGTCTAAGCTTAACAGTGCATCTTTCCATTTTGTGAACTGAAGCTCCTTTTAAGTGCAGGTGAATGGCTATTTCCTTGCAGACATTGTCGCACAACATTTTCCCTCCTTGGAATCTCTGTTTATTTCGCTCTCTTCATATCACTGTCACCAAGATCGCAAACAAACATGTAGTGATTTCTGCTACACCAGTTCTCTTCCTTGCTAGTTTACTAACCCATTCACATTCATTGTTCCAGTCAGAAATGGGTCGTTTATAACCCACCCAGTTTAGGAGCCGACTCCAAAGTGCTTTAGCGAGCAATCAAAGTACAAATGATCAAAAGTCTCGCAAGACAGTCCACAGAAAGTACACTCCTGTGGAATCAGAATGTTGAGTTCCTAGAGTCTGTCCATTGTTGCCAACCTCTTATGCAAAGAAAGCCACAATATGAATTTGTATCTAGGATGCAACTAAGCCTGCAGTATGATGCTCTTCCACTGGACTTTATGGTATTGAGGGTGTTGGAACCTGTATAATTTCTTAATGCTGAAAGAATCTCCCCTCTGTAGCTGAAGCAGTCGACTATGCAGATTACCTTGAAGATCTGCAATGCCATTTATCAACTCTCTCGACTCAAAGATCTTCCTTATTGCCCAAGCAGCAGATTTAGGAACTGGCATGTCGTCAATACTGTAGCTTTTTTATATAGAAAGTATGCACCCATTTAATCCACAGACTGTCTTTCTTCTTGGTCAGTGCCCGTAGATGTTTTGAAACAACAACCTTATTCCACTTGATCAAGTTCAGAACATTTAACCCCCCTGCACTGTATAGCAAACAGAGTGTTTCCCAGGCAACCAGAGCTTTTCTTGACACTGTAGCTGAAGCTGTCCAAAGGTATGATCTGCATATTGCTTCAGTCATCCTCAGCAATTTTTTTGGCAGTAGAAATATTTGGGACCAGTAGGCTTGTACACCAATTAAACTGATTTGATCAACTAAACTCGACCAGCATAAGAGAGCAGCCTTGATGACCACCAGCTTATTTTCTGTGTGACTTTCTCAACTAATGGCCAACATTGAGCAGTAGTCAGTTTTTTTTTAATCCAGAGGCATCCCTAGATATTTAAATGGAAGTCTACCTTCAGGGAAACCAAATGCCTGTAAGATCTCCTCCTTCTGCCAGTTTGATACACCTGCTATGTATACAACACTTTTGTCAGCATTTGCTTGAAGTCCAGAAGCTTTGGAAAAGTTCTGGAAAACCTGCTTCAATAGTTTAACAGATTGCATGTCTGTTTTACAGAACATAAGTAGATCATCTGCAAAGCAGACATGTGCTTCAGTCATCTTCAGCACGTTTTTTTCCTTGTATATCCTACGGCAATTTCAATGGAAATGTTTTACGTTCATCCTTTTTGTTGGGGAACTTACAATTCTAAGATGTACTATTAAAAAGTAACAGATTTTGTATCAAACTAAATATTTATTTTAATTATTAACTATATCTTTTAAAGATTACACAACTTGATAAAGAACAATATATTGTTCGAGTAGGAAAACTAAGTTTAAAAATAATTTTTATCTTCTATACTATCATAAAATCATGAAATCTCAACAAATAATTAAGTCTTTGAATTAACAAATTTGCAAAAAAATTAATTTCAATTTTTTTCAAAATTATTTATCAAGTTGATAAAATTCTTCAGGTACAAAAAGAGCATCGGCCATGAAAGAAATAAAAAATAGAGAAAATTTTTTGTAATATAAAATTTAAAATTAAATTGCTAAAAATGCTAAGCTGTAGAATTAAGGATGAAACATAAAGACAAAAGGTATTCAAAAGGGTTGTCAGTATTATTTTTCTTTCTTTTTATATTCATTATAATAAATGATAGTTTTTTATATTCTTAGTATAGTATTAAATCATTTTTTGTAGTTCAATATTAGTTATTTAAGACTTTATTTTTTTATTTATCAATATTTTTCTAGGAGCTATAACTCCCCAGCACTCACAAATTTCTAAAAGATCAAAAATTCGAAAATTAATTATTATCTTTGAATAATTATGATAAAAGTAATTTTTGTGTTATTTGTTTTAGTATTTGTTAAAGAAAATAAAAATAAATTTTACAAAATATTTCACTCCTTCTAAATCATAGTAAGGCATACAAAGATTTATGTGGAGTAGGATTTATTTTATTTTATTAGCTAGCTTAATGAGATAAACATTTATTATTTTTAAGAACTTATGTTTTTTATATTTAATAACTCACACATTATATAATAATATTTACTTATTTTTAAAAATTGTATATAGTAAACGTGCAAAACGCTTATTCTAAGACTAGTGTTATTTAAAAGGTAATTGTACATAATTCTATTTAATATCATTGATTAGTTACCCTATAATAAATGGTAAGTAACATACTACAAGATGATGTAAGAAGGTATATTAATCTTGATCAGGGGTGGACCTACGATGATTCAATCGGGTTTAGTTGAATCCGCTTTGTTAAAAAATTGAATTACTTTTTGGTGAATTTATTTTTCTAAGAAATAAATTGTATAGATAAATAAAGTTGAACCCACTTGACATATGGAAGGTGTGATGGCTCATGTGGGTTCATTATGAATGAATAGTCTCCTGTAGAAGTGTACATAGACCGGGCTGGTTCGGATTTTACAATTAACAAACCAAACCAATTGCGTCGGGTTATTAAATTTAAACACCAAACCAAACCAATAAATTCGGGTTTTTTAATATCGATTTTTCTCGGGTTTTCGGATTATTCGGGTTTTTTTTCGAATTTTTTTCCCGTAAAATCTTCGTAGAACAAAATATATAACGTATGCTCAAAATATTTCTTTAATCCTAGTAAGATACAACTATATAAAGTATTTTTCAAAAAAATAATACAAAATATGAGATATGTCATGACTCATGACATTATCCTAAAATATTCAACAATAAAAAATAATAAAATTATGTACTATAAATATTGCTAATTAAAAAGTCATAATAAAAATAAACATAATCTAAAAGCACTAATTCATGCTAAACTAGATAGACTAATGAGGGAATATTAATTCTATGCCTAAAAGCTAAAGAAAAATAAAAATAGATTTTGTATTTTTATCTAAATTATTGCAAAATATAAAATAGACATTTATTACATTCTCGTTCGTAATATTGAATTAAATGTCTTTTGTTAGCATTAGTATTGATTGTTAGCATTATTTAATTTACTAATATTAATGGCTGTAAAACTTATTGGAGCATTCAAAAGTTCTAAATCAAACCTTGAAATAATACCTTAAAGATAAAATTATGAAATTTTTTAAGAAATATTTATAAATTACATTACAATAAGTATATTTATATATTAAATATATCTAAAATTGCTATATATGTAATGTCGGGTTGGTTTGGTTTCAGTTTGACTTTCTTTAGTTAAAATCAAATCAATTATGGTCGGGTTTTTTTTTTCCAACACCAAACTAAGTCAAACCAAACCATAGTTGGGTTGTTTTTTCGGTTTGACTCGGATTATCGGGTTGGTGCGATTTATCGGTTTTCTTTGTACACCCCTAATATCCTGCATCACATTTTGACTAGTGCTTTATTCTACTCTTCCCAAAAAATGGATCACCTTTGTTGCTCTTATTGTTTCTTCCTAAACCCCACGCCCACGCCCACGCCCACGCCCACGCCCACGCCCACGCCCACGCCCATCGCCCACTTTATTTATATGTACATGTACTTTTTTTCTCTTTCAAATATTCTTCTGTCTCAATTTTACACATTTTTTATTTAAAGTGTTTCAAATATTTTGTACTAGTCTACTTACTTCTTCCTCGTTACCGCTCCATCGCCCTTTTTTTTTAATTATTTGTTCTCATTTAGCTTATTTTCATAGTTCTAGAATTATATACTATTAAATTATTAATTTACTTTAGTTTATAGTCTATTTTTATTATTATTGTATGCAATGATTCATTTGTTACAATAAGTACTGGAGGGCTTGTTAATTTGTTAAAGTTAATAATAGCTTAGTATTTTAGTATAGATTGAACTGAAATTTATAAGTAAAATTTCAAAAAGTTGTAAAGTTAATATAATGTCAATTTGGGAAAGCAAACAGAGTTATTGTTATTTTATTTTCTGAAGAACACGACCTTGAAATAAAATAAAGAGTAGGGGAGGAAATTCTTTGAAGTTATGAACCAAAATAAAGAGCGGAGGGCAAAATTAGTTTGTTTTGCCCAATGTCGCTTCTATGATAAGATTATATCGATGACTTAGTCTCCATCTTAACCCCGTTTGTTCAAAATTATAGATTCGATACTGTTCTTGACATACAACAACAACAATCCAGTATAATCTCATTTAGTGGGGTCTGGGGGAGAATAGTGTCGACGTAGACCTTAACCCTATCCTTGGATAGAGAGGATAGAGAGATTGTTTCCAAATAGACCCCCGACATCATTCCCTCCAAGAATTTCCCACCTTGCTCTTGGGGAGACTCGAACTTACAACCTCTCGGTTGAAAGTGGGGTTGCTTACGTACTGTTCTTTGACTTACATACTCATCATATCTGCATGGAAAAATGAGCTATTAGTGTTCTAGCTACGTGCAGAGGCATATGCAACCTTACATCATGCGATGTCACAGCTTTATGGGACACCACTTGGTTAAAAAATTTAACGAGATATTCATATGAAAAATGAAATATTATGGATATACATAAAAAATAATATCACTTTAAATTGTGACATTGTTCATGTAAAAACCACTAGCTCTAGGTGCGTCCATTTCAGTTTGCTTCTTTCAATCATTTATCCAAATTAATAAACAACAATATCTTGAATTTACTAGTCAAGAGCGAGTACTACGTGTTCCTTCTTTGATTCCTTCCTGTGTATGAATGCAATCTTCAGAAAATCAAGCTTTACGATGATGCATGTTCTTTATCCTCCATTCCTCCATATGAATTTCATTTGGAATCAATTCAAAACCCCACGTGTTACTTCAAACTCTAGTATAAATTCTTGAAAAAATGTCAAATTTTTAAATCACAATAGATGCTAGTCTCATCTTAAATAAAATTTTAACTATATCTTAAACACTATGGGACTGTTTCACTCTCGATCGTCTTCCTCCCGTGTAGAAATGGATATGGGGAAATCCATCACCAACCAAACGGACGTTTCTTTCCTGCTTGCTAAACACGTTTTCTCCAGAGAGATTACTGGAGATTCGAACCTGGTGTTCTCTCCTATCTCAATTCAATTAGTCCTTAGCCTAATTGCCGCTGGCTCTAAGGGTCCAACACAGAACCAGCTGCTCTGTTTCCTCAATCCAAATCTATTAATGACCTCAACTCACTTTACTCTCATCTTGTCGATATCATTTTTGTTGATGGCAGAGGTCTCCGTTTGTCCGTTGCAAATGGTGTGTGGATCGATCGATTACTTCCTTTCAAGCCTTCTTTCGAACAGGTGGTGGACAAAGTTTGCAAGACAACTTCAGAGTCTGTTGACTTTTAGAACAAGGTTAGGCCTTTATTCATTTCGTGAAATTAAATCCAGCTGGTTAATTTGTATCACGAAATCTTGTTTCTTCGTGCTGACAGATGAAAATTGTTTTACTAACTATCATAACCTCTCTCTAGTATGTGCTCTAGGTTGTTGAAGTCGCCAATCTAGTCAATCAATGGGCTAACTAGAAAACAAATGGTCTCATCAAACAGATTCTTCCTCCCGGCTCAGTAGACGCCACAACAAGACTCATCGTCGCCATGGCGTCTCTCGTGGGGACAAGGTCAGCCAACTAAACTCAATTCATCCTTTTGAACAATTAAACATTTCATAAACAGTCTAAATATAATTTAGTGATAATAATAATTAGCGGGAGTATACCCGAACACAGCGCAAATCAGGGTATCACAAGTCACGAGCATTTATTAAAGTGTGAATACAGTTCTACAAAGTCTAAAAATACATGGAATAGGACTAATGAACAAAAGAGAGAGAAACGGTGCTACGAACGCTGAGTCACCTCGCTAAACTCCTATAGCTTTGCCTTCAATCAGCCAAAACCCGCTACTGGGTGAATAAATACCTGCATCTGCACACGAGGTGCAGGGAGTAAAGTGAGTACTCCAGCTCAGCGAGTAATGAAGGTAAATAACAACTGAGCAATAAGAAATCACGTATAACATATCATCATGCTGTAATAAGCAATGTGAAACCTTTTTGAGAAAGAACGTGAAGGTGTGAAATCTTTAAAGAAACATCTTAGCTCAATTTAAATCTCTTTTGAAAATGCCATTTTCAGCGGTCACGCAAATGAATGCATATCAAATAGTGCAAATAAGCATAAAATTCCGCCCCTCGGGCATAACACTCAGTTATTAGATAATGCGGAATATCAGGTAAATATTGCATGAAGTAGCACAGACAACAAATAATGGCAGACAAATGAAATAAAGAAAGCACATAAAGCAGTACCGGTACCGCTGCGGCGTGCAACCCGATCCATATATCGTTGCGGCATGTAGCCCGATCCATTTATCGTCGACGACGCTCACTGGGGGTGTGCAGACTCCGGGAGGGCCCTCCCTCCTGGGAACGTGAAGCACAAATTTTACTTCCAATTCACGTGACTCAATTCCTCTTATGCGAACAAGAAGCCTTCCCTTTTCCAACTCCTCTATGCGAACGCGAACATCCTTGTGCGAGCGCGGAACACCAGCTCCCAGAACCATGCGAACGCGAGCCCATGGCCGCAAACAGGAAGAACAAACTCAGGCAACCCAAATTCCTTTTATGCGAACGCGAGGTCCTTGTCGCGATCTCCAAGGCAAAACTTGGACCTGCACTGCTGCTGCATTTTCTGCTATATTTTCCAACTCCAAACCTCCCGTTAGCCATCCCAAATCACCCGGGACCTCATCCAAAAGCACCAACACATCCTAAAACATTATCCAAACTTGTTCCGATCACCAAAACATCTCCATAAAAAATCAAATTACGCAACACTCATCGAATTCAAGCCTAAGTTTTTTCCCAAATACTTCCGAAATCCACTTTCGATCAAAAGCTCGATCATATGATGTCCGAATGATCTGAAATTTTGCACACACATCCCAAATGACATAACAATGCTACTGCAACTCTCGGAATCTCATTCCGACTCTCGGGTCAAAATCTCACATACCAACCGAAATTCACCAAAATACTAACTTCATCAATTCAAGCCAAATTTCACACCAGACCTCCAAAATCAATTTCGATCACACTCCTAAGTCATAAATCACCTAACGAAGCTAACCAAATCATAAAAATTCCGATCCGAGATCATATACAACTAAGTCAACTCTTGGTCAAACATTTCAAATTCAAAGCTTTAAGTTGAGAATGTTCTTTCAAATTCATTTCAAATTTTCCTGAAAACCAAAACCAACGATCTACAAAAGTCATAATACATTACACGTGGCAAGTCATGCCCGAGAACTGGCGATCAAAGTGCAAAAGCTCAAAACGGCCTATAGGGTCGTTACATCTCTGCCAATGGTTCTGTACTTCAAAGGTGCCTGGAACGAGAAATTCAATGCATCAAAGACAGAGGATTCTAAATTCCACCTCCTCAATGGTAGCTCAGTTCGTGCACTTTTCATGACCAGCGAAACAGATCAATTTGTCAAAGAATTTTGTGGTTTCAAAGTTCTGCGACTTCCATATCACCAAGGTAATGATAACGGACGCACGCAAATTCTCCATGTACTTGTGTTTGCCTAATGCCAATAATGGATTACCTGCTTTAATAGACAAGGTCAGTTCAAAATCTGGATTCCTAGAGCAATATCTTCCTGTTCGAAAAGTAGAAGTAGGGAAGTTTCCGTTAGATATATGGACTTATATCTACATACATATGAACAATATATGGATTAATTATATATTATGTGCTATCTTTTGGTTTGGCCTAAATTGGTGGTCTTATGGACATTGTTAAGGGGGCCAATATATTGTCATATAAAGTGTAGGACTAATGTGTAGATACCCAAAAGGGTAACCTTAGTTAATGGTGGGCTAACTAAGGTTACATATATGTAACCATGGTTACATGCTTATGACTTTTGAGTTTCATAACTCATATGTTATAAGTGGGGGGTTATGGTTCCCATAAGAATGCAAGACATTCTCTTCTTCTTCCACCAATTGAGAGAGAGAACCATTGTTGTCTTGCATATCAAGTGGAAAACCATTCTCCATTTTTGGTCTTAGATAAATTCTTGTGAAAGCCAATACTTCAAGAAGGACAATCTTCAAGAAGGATCAAGGAGCTTTCAAAGCCAAACATTTGGACAATCATAAAAAAGGACTAAGGATTTCCACTTATGGATTCAGGTACGCTTCCGCTTATGTTGTTATTCCTAATAATTCGATATGAAGGCTATTATGTTTTAGTCGAATTTATAATCCTAACAATTGGTATCAGAGCCTCCTTCATATTTGGATTATTTGGAAGTTCATGAAATCCATATTATATAAAATTTCATGTTTAAATTAAGATAGAATTTTGATTATGAAATTCTAGTACCATGATATAGCATGATTTCATGAATGTTATGTTGTTGATGAACTTTGGTGTTTCAATATCTTGTTATCTCTATATGAATTGAAATATTGAAGTTTGCAAAATTTTGGTTGTTGAACAACAAGAAACTTAAACAAGGAATCTTCAGTGACGGCAACTCCAGTTTCCAGTTTCAATACATAGTCGCCACTAATACATTTAGCGACGAATTTTATGGGTTTAGTGGCAGCGTTCGTCGCCGCAAAAGGTCCTGGAATAATTTTTAAAGTTCACCAAAATTTTGCAAAACAGTAACAGAGAATAATCGATTATTTTTTTAAAATAGTCGATTATTGCATTTTGTTCATCAAAAATTTTTGAAACAGAACCTGAGGATAATCGACTATTGTTAAAATAATCGATTATCTGGAGTTTTTTTGGCAAAATTGGAAATTTCAGAGAGTCAAGATAATCGATTATCCTATTAGGATAATCGATTATCCTAGTTTTTCAGCAAAATTTGAGATTCCAGAAGGCCCAGATAATCGATTATCAGGCTCAGATAATCGATTATCTCGCCATAAATTGCAGAAACGTTTTGTTTTCTGGCTGTTTAATGAGGACATAATGTAAGAAACGTTTTTCATAATTAATGAAACGTTTTAAGTATTAAGTTTTCAGATTTTTTAATTGTACATTAATAATATGTCAATTAATATTCAGTTTTTAAATTATTAATGTTTTATACATTAATATTCAGTTTTTAATATTAATTATTTTTTTTAGTCCATCATGCTTCAGATTTTGGTATTATCCAATTAAGACTAAAACAATTAATATTCAGATGTTACATGTCAAAACATGTAAATTTTCAGTTAAGATTCAATATATGGCTTAAGGAACTATATGATTTAGCATCTAATATTTAAATTAGTCAATTGAAGCATTATGTTGCCAAAGTAACCTCTTTTGTGTAGATTGATTAATCTTGAAATATAAGATGACTGTGGATGTTAGTCTTCCATGCGTTTAACACCGGCCCAAAGGAAGGTTGTTATTTGGCAGGAATTCGAACATGTTTGTGGTGATAAATATGTGACAATTATTCGGTTTTCCATGTGAATATTAAGTTGGCCCAAAGGAAGGCTTGATATTTGACAGGAGTTTATTGTCAATATTTGATTACTACACCAAGAGTACCACTTACAAGTTGATTTTCTGTCCAAAGACTAAAATCAATGTTGTGCTAGGTATCTTGTAATGGGATTTGCCTATTTTGAATCTGAAAACTAAAGTTAAAGTTCAAGTAAATGTAAGCATGTATTAAGTTAGTCCTTGTTCTATTTTCAGTAAATTCTTCAGCTGCTACGATATCTGCAAACATTAACAGCATCCCTGTGCTTAACGGTACAAACTTTAAGGAATGGAAAGAGAACATTATGATCGTTCTCGGTTGCATGGATCTTGACCTTGCACTTCGGAATGAGCAACCTGCTTCTCTTGAGGATACATCTTCTTCTGATGAAAAAAAGAAGATGGAGAAGTGGGAACGCTCAAATCGCATGAGTCTAATGATCATGAAACGTGCAATTCCAAAATCATTCAGGGGCACTATGAATGATGAAAGTAATGCCAAAGTTTTCCTTGAAAACCTTGAAAAGCGTTTTGTACAAAACGAAAAGACGGAAACAAGCACTCTTTTGAGTAAACTTGTTTCCATGAGGTATAAAGGCAAAGGAAACATAAGGGAGTCCATTTTGGAAATGTCTCATCTTGCTTCGAAACTAAAGTCACTCAAGCTAGTATTACCTGAGGAACTGCTTGTGTACTTAGTTTTGATATCTCTTTGTGCACACTTTAATCAGTTTAAGGTCAGTTACAACTGCCTGAAGGAGAAATGGACTCTTAATGAGCTCATTTCACATTGTGTGCAAGAGGAGGAAAGGATAAAGCAAGATAAGACAGAAAGTGCTCATTTGGCATCCTCTTCTAAAGATAATAAGAAGAGGAAAGGTAAGGAAGTTGCGGTTGCAAGGCCCAAGAATAAGCAACATATGGAACCTAAGGTTGAAATTACTGAATTAGGTTGCTTTTTCTGTAAGGGGACTAATCATGTGAAGAAAGATTGTACCAAGTACCACGCTTGGCGTGCGAAACAAGGTACATCTCTTTCTCTTGTTTGTTCTGAAGTTAATTTAATTTCGGTACCTAAGGATACTTGGTGGGTAGATTCTGCTGCTACTACTCACATAAGTATATCTATGCAGGGTTGCCTGAACTGCCGAAAACCAAATGATGGTGAAAGATACATCTATGTGGGTGACGGCAAGAAGGTTAAAGTTGAGGCTATTGGAAAGTTTAGGCTATTGTGTAAGACCGGTTTTTATTTAGATTTGGATGAGACTTTTGCTGTACCGTCTTTTAGACGGAATTTAATTTCTGTTCCCAAATTGGACATATCCGGTTATTCATGTTCATTTGGTGACAATAAAGTTAGTCTCTTTCAAAATTCAAATCTTATCGGTACTGGTCTTTTATCAACATTTGATAGCCTATATTTGGTTGACTCAATAATCCTCACATAATGAAACTTTGCATACAAGTTTAAGTGGTACCAAAAGAAAATTAACTAATAAGAATTCTATATCACTCTGGCACAAACGTTTGGGTCACATATCCATTCAAAGAATTCAGAAACTCGTGTCAGATGGAATTCTTGATTCTCTTGATTCCTCAAATTCGGATATTTGTGTTGAGTGTATCAAGGAAAAACAAACAAAAAAGACGAGATTAGGTGCTAAGAGAGCTTCGGACGTCTTAGAATTGATACATACGGATATTTTTGGGCCATTCCCTACTCCTTGTAGGAATGGTCAACAATACTTTATCACATTCATAGACGATTACTCTCGTTATGGGTACCTATATCTTATTCATGAAAAGTCCCAATCCATAGACGTTTTCAAATCATATAAGGCCGAAGTTGAAAATCAACTGAGCAAAAGGATTAAATCCGTTAGATCTGACCGTGGTGGTGAATACTATGGTAGATATGATGGTTCAGGTGAACAACGTCCAGGGCCATTTGCTAAATTCCTAGATGAGTGTGGGATCGTCCCTCAGTATACTATGCCAGGCAGTCCTACGATGAATGGTGTAGCTGAGAGACGAAATCGGACCCTTAAGGATATGGTAAGAAGTATGATTTGTCGTACTACTTTACCAGACTCACTCTGGGGAGAAGCATTAAAAACCGCAGCTTATATTCTTAATAGAGTTCCAACTAAAGCTACAATCAAAATCCCATATGAACTTTGGACTGCGCATAAACCCAGTATTAAGCACTTACACATTTGGGGTTGTCCAGCTGAGGCAAGGCCTTATAGGCCGAATGAAAAGAAACTGGATGCTAAAACGGTTAGTAGCTATTTTGTTGGATATCTGAAAGATCCAGGGGTTTTATGTTTTATGATCCCACTTCTAGAACTATTTTTGAGACGGGTAATGTTAGGTTTTTGAGGATATTGAGTTTGGGGGGTGGGGAGATAAAGCTGTTAGAGATTTTGTCTTTGAGGAAGAACATGTGTCTTTCCCTCAAGTTGTTGATCTTGGTCAGGGTGTTCTCATTCCTGACACGGATCACACAACTCCAGTTCAAGACAATCTCGAAAATCTCCCCAATCAAGTTCCTGATATTACTAATGAAAATCAAACTCAACAACCTCAAGAAACTGAAGTGCCATTAAGGAGATCCACTTGAGAGAGGAGAAATGCAATTCCGGATGATTATGTTATATTTCTCCAAGAACAAGAAAGTGATATTGGACTTGAGGAAGATGATCCAATCAACTTCCGTCAAGTCATTAAGGGTTCTAACTCTCAAAAGTGGATTGATGCCATGAATGATGAGATGAAGTCTATGAGCGATAATGACGTTTGGGAGATTGTTACATTGCCCGAAGGTATTAATCCAATTGGTTGTAAATGGATATTTAAAACCAAGAGGGATTCAGGGGGGCAATGTTATTAAGAATAAAGCTCGTCTTGTCGCAAAAGGCTACACTCAAAAGGAAGGCATTGATTATAAAGAAACTTTCTCTCCAGTTTCATCGAAAGACTCTTTCAGGACTATAATGGCACTGTAGCACATTTTGATCTTGAACTTAATCAGATGGATGTTAAGACAGCGTTTCTCAATGGTGACATTGAGGAAACAATTTATATGGTGCAACCTGAAAACTTTGTTTCGGAAGAATCAAAGAAAAGGGTTTGCAAATTAAAGAAATCCATCTATGGGCTCAAGCAGGCTTCCTGTCAATGGTATTATAAGTTTCATGCAGTCATTACATCTTTTGGTTTTGAACCGAATATTGCTGATGACTGTATATACCATAAGTTCAGTAGGAGTAAGTATATTTTTCTGGTTTTATATGTCGATGACATACTGCTTGCCTGTAACGATATAGCATTATTGCATGAAACTAAGAAATTTCTTTCAAAGAAATTTGAAATGAAAGATCTTGGTGAAGCCTCTTTTGTATTAGGAATTCAGATACATCGAGATCGCTCAAAAGGTGTTCTCGGTCTGTCACAAAAGGGCTATATCGATAAGGTTCTTAAAAGATTTGGCATGCAGGATTGTAAACCAGGCAACACCCATGTTGCTAAGGGAGACAAGTTTAGTCTCAAACAGTGCCCGAATAATAATTTTGAAACTTCGGAAATGCAGAAGACACCTTATGCTTCGGCTGTAGGTAGTCTGATGTATGCTCAGGTATGTACACGACCTGATATAGCATACATTGTTGGGATGTTAGGCAGATATCTAAGCAATCCGGGAATGGACCATTGGAAGGCAGCCAAAAGGGTCATGAGGTACTTACAGAGAACAAAGGATTACATGCTTACATATCGGAAATCGGACCAACTTGAGATCATTGGGTACACCGATTCCGATTTTGCTGGATGTCAGGATAGTCTGAAGTCTACATCAGGCTATATTTACATGCTTGGCGGTGCTATCTCTTGGAGAAGCATCAAGCAAACTCTTACGGCCACTTCCACTATGGAAGCGGAATTCATGGCATGTTATGAAGCATCCGATGAGGCATTACGGCTGCAGAATTTTGTTAGTGGACTGCGCATTGTTGATAGCATTAAAAAGCCACTTAGGCTATTATGCGACAACAGATCGGCAATCCTTTATGCTAATAACAACAGTAGTTTGACGAAAGCAAAACATATGGACGTCAAATTTCGGGTTGTTAAAGAAAGAGTACAGAATGGACAATTGTGCATAGAGCACATAAGTACAAACTCCATGCTTGCGGATCCGCCTACTAAGGGATTGACACCAAAAGTATTTCATGGGCATATTGCTTGTATGGGTGTCAAATCAGTTAAGGATTATGAATTTTAGTGGGAGTTTGTATTATACAATTATGTATTGTCCATTACATTCAGTAATTCAGTTTAAGGTTATATCTGCAGATATTCAGTTTTAAAATATTTGTACTAATAAAGTTTATGGTTGATCTCAATAAAGAGAACCAGTTGGAAATAGACATACTATTTCAGACCACACTTTATGTTATTTCCATGCTACACACCTACACTTGATCCATGTCATTGGTTATATTGATATACGTGATCTATGTTGGATCTAGTTACGCAAGAGAAACTAAGAGCTCTTAGTTCCTATGTTGGTATGATTGATGGACCGGATTGTTCATGAAAATTTTATTATGATAGCAATTCTGAGCTCATAAGGTTATAATATAACATATAATGCTAAGGTTTGTACATATGTATGAATATCTCGCCCAAGTGGGAGATTGTTAGATATATGGACTTATATCTACATACATATGAATAATATATGGATTAATTATATGTTATGTGCTATCTTTTGGTTTGTCCTAAATTGGTGGGTCTTATGGACATTGTTAAGGGGGCCAATATATTGTCATATAAAGTGTAGGACTAATGTGTAGATACCCAAAAGGGTAACCTTAGTTAATGATGGGCTAACTAAGGTTACATATATGTAACCATGGTTACATGCTTATGACTTTTGAGTTTCATAACTCATATGTTATAAGTGGGGAGTTATGGTTCCCATAAAAATGCAAGACATTCTCTTCTTCTTCCACCCGTTGAGAGAGAGAACCATTGTTGTCTTGCATATCAAGTGGAAAACCATTCTCCATTTTTGGTCTTAGATAAATTCTTGTGAAAGCCAATACTTCAAGAAGGACAATCTTCAAGAAGGATCAAGGAGCTTTCAAAGCCAAACATTTGGACAATCATAAAGAAGGACTAAGGATTTCCACTTATGGATTCAGGTACGCTTCCGCTTATGTTGTTATTCCTAATAATTCAATATGAAGGCTATTATGTTTTAGTCGGATTTATAATCCTAACAGTTTCTTATACCAAAATTTGAAACATCTTTTGGATTTGAAGCTTCCAAGATTCTGAAAGGACTTGTCTTATATTACCTTTCTCTAAGGGTGATCTCACTGAAATGGTGGATTCCCCTCAGGCTACAAACCTGTTAGTTTCAGACATTTTCCGTAAGTCCTTTATTGAGGTTAATGAAGACGGAACAGAAGCTGCAGCTGTTACTGCCTCAACGATATTTTTGTGTGCTTCGCTGTAAATGAATACAAAATTGACTTTGTTGCTGATCATCCGTTCTTGTTCTTTATACGAGAGGATACAACTGCAGCAGTATTGTTCACAGGGACCGTGCTTAATCCTATTGTTAATTTAGTTGCTCTACAGCAGTAAAGAGTATTTTGTACTAAGTACGAAGGCTAGCATGCGTATGTTGTAGTTCATAAACTAGTTTCTTGTATAGCTTAGCGTCTCTTTGTACCGGTGCAATAATACGACATTTGGACCGGTAAAAGAATTTTAAGCATGTTCAGCTTCTTCTGCTAAAAAGAATTTATTTGAATTTGAGTTATTAGCCATTTACTCCTAACTTTAATCCCCTGCTGCAACTGCAACCTGAGGACCCGCAGCAAGGCAGGCCCGTCTATCCCCGATCGAGATGATAAGGACTTGTCGGTTTCTTGAATCAAGACTTGAATGAAGCATAGAAGCAGGAACCGGGGAAAATCTCAATAAAAATAGTCTCGGTTGTCTATCTTATGCTAAATAAAGGGCTCAATAGTTACCCATTAACTTGAATGATTGAAGTTAAAATCTGCTTAATATAGCTTAATACAGACATCATTTACTTCTTCTAATCTCCCACTGGCGAGAAGATTTGGGAATTTAATTTTACACTTTTGAAAGAAGGGTTATACTCTCTCATTGCCATGGTGGAATATTGGTAGTTATGACTTATGAACGAAAAAATGATGCTTACAAGGTAGCAATTTCGTTGACTAGTTATGGGGAAAAACTGGGAGAAATTTAAAAGTAGCTAGTTTTACAAGCGGTCATTTAAAAATAGTTATTGTTTCAAAAGTAATCAAAATTTAGCCATTTTTCATGTAAAGATAAATATGAACGAAAATACTATTCAATATCCTAAAAAATACTCCAGCATAATATACTGGAGTTCCAATATATTATATTGGAACTCCAGTCTAATATATTGGAGTTCCAATTTAATATACCGATCCAATACCGGTGCTTCAGTTTTCAATATATTATACTTGAGCCAGCAAAGTATACCAGCCTAGCATAATATGCTGGAAGTTCATACACAGGTGTATTGACTTTAGTATATTATGCTGGACGGTTTCTGTTACTGTAAAATAGTGGCTATTTTTCAATGACTTGGTAAAGCTGGTTATTTTTGAATTATCAATTCGAAAACCCACTAGACCGTACACGGAAAAATATGTTTTAAAAAAAATTGAACAATCAATAATTAACTATGGACTTCTTAATTAGGTAAAGACGTATACGAAGGCCTCCTATTCTAAGTAAAAGACGTACAAGACAACTCTCATAATTATGATCTTCTAAATAAAGTAAACGTCTAAACTTGGAAAATATATTCACATTTAACGTGCAACATACTCAATTACTGGAATACTAATTCAAATTTGGAGTAGAAAACTTATTAACTTCTTTCGTTCATGTCTCTACAAAATTTGATTGTTAAAATAGGTTTTCTAATTTCTTGTCAAAATAGATTTTAAACTATTATAAATAGAAAACACGGAAAAGGGCCAAAAATATTTTTGTACTATTTGAAATAGCTAAAAAATATCCTCCATTTGTTTTTGTACCAAAATTACCATTGTCGTCTATGTTTTGGACCACAAATACCTCTTAATCGTTAGTTTTACCATTGAAGCTAACATGACAGTCCAACTGGTTTAGATTGGCTTACATGGACATCCACTTATGGAATCCACATGGTGAAAAGTTAATTCTTTTTTCTTGAATAATCACAAAAAAAAAATCAAAAAATTAAAAAACCAAAATAATTCTTCATTAGGGTTTATGATTTGATTAGGAAATTCCATTGTTCTCTTTGTAACTTATGATTAGTTCGATCTAAATCTTTAGAAGCTTATTTGTTATAGCTTCACAACATCAACCCAACAATTCCAAGTAAGATATAGATCAAACCAATCATAAATTTATAAAACTCTTTTTCAGATTATCAAGCTTTTAAGAACTCTTCCATGAAGATTTTTTTGGGTTTAGCTCAGATGTTCAAACGAAGAAATCAATTGTTAAAGTTAAATTTTTAGATTCAATCACAATATCGAAGCAATTTACAGTAACATACAATTAAAACTCTTAAAATTTGACAGAAATTATTTTAAATTACACCAACAAAAACTAAAATATTCTGTGGCCTAATCTAAAAAAAACCACCTCGGGTATGTCACACTTTCTTGGCTCATGTCTTGTGTCGTGGGCCATCAAAAAGCAAAATTTTGTGTCCATATCTACTGTTGAAGCCGCGTATGTTGTTGTTGCCTCATGTTGTACTTAATTGTTGTGGATCAAACAACAATTATGAATTTTGGAATTGATGTAGATTATATCCCCATCTTTTGTGATAAGAGTAGTGCAATTAGTATGACCAAGAACATGGTTCATCATAAGAGCAATAAGTACATAGATGTTAGGCATCACTTTTTGAAGAATAACTATGAAAAAAGATTGATCATTGTAGAATTTTGTGCTACTAACAAGCAAATAGTGGACATCTTTAAAAAAGATCTAAGTAAAGATCACTTTGAAAGGAACATGTTAGAATTAAGGATGATTAAGATCACCTAAAAGGAACTAGTTCTAACTCAAAATTTTTGTTAAAAAGTTTGTGAATTTTTGTACATACTTAGATTGGATTTTGCTCAGTCTCATACTTTAATCAAATACTCTTGTGCTGTGTGCTAAAATGACTCATTAATCTCTAACGGTATTATCTCTATTTTCTTGGACAATTTAGACTTACACAAGGTATATCTCGATAAAGAACCTGGTTCATCAAGATTACTTGGTATGTACTCTCTACTATGCATATTTTGGAATAATTATATTTAGATTATGATTAAAAGGAGAGTCCCATTTAATCCTAACCTCCTTGAACTTATCCGTTACGAAATGAACCTGTTTCAATTCAAACAAAGTCCAAAAAACACAATAAGGGCCTAGATTCAAGAGAGAGTCTTTAATGTCTTTTCAAACTGACTTCCAATTTGTTTAAACTTCTAAAAAGATGGCGTTTCCCAATTAAAATCTTCCTTTTTAAATTGATTAGGCCTTAGTTTTTTCTTCACTTCAAAATTTCCAAGCCATCAAACAATTCTCTCTAGCTTCTCTCATCTTCCAAACACATACACAACACTCATCCTCTCTCATACCAAAAAATTGAAATGGCAAGCCCTTTTGAGAATCACTCATCACCACCCAAGGAAACTACACCCACACCATCCATCACAGCCTCAACCACACCCCACCTCTAAGAAAGAAAGGTTTAAGATGATTGCTCGCAAGATTGTCGTTGGAGGAGAACAAATCAAGAAATTTGATGAAGAATTGAAAGAAAGTAGAGAAGAAAAACCCTGGAAATCCGATGAATCATTCAAATCTGCTACCGAGTGGGGAAGAAATTGTTTCTTTTGTAATAGTGCAGGTAACATCTAGTCCAAATATTACTTATGAAATCATCTTTGAGGTTACTGCAAATTTGGAGATTAGGTTTGTTCTAGTAGATACTGCGGCTGGGGTTGACAACATTGAGTCTGAGAGAATAGGTAGTAAAGATAAGAAGAGAAAAGAAAAGGAGAGTGAGGGTGCTCAAGGTTTTGCAAGTGGAATGGGTAAATGAGTGGTTGAATCTTCACCCGCTCCTATTGGTTTGACTGAAGAAACATGAGCTATGATAGATACAACTGCATAGTTGGAAGGACATGGTCCTTCAGATGGATGAAAAGCTTGCCAGAACTAGAATTGTGGAGTTTATGGAAAATTGTGAGATAAAAAATAGGAGATTCACCAGTGTGGTAAAAGGGGTTACAATGAGTTTTGATGATAAAGATTTAGGAGAGTTCTTAGGTGTACCTGCTGAATGGTGCATCGATTATAAGAGAGATATTAGATGATTTATGATTTTAAAATGGAAAGTATTCTAACAATGTATCGATATTAAGCTGAGTTGAAATAGGGACTACGGTTATAAAAAGCGTAGATTTTGTCATCATCAAAAAGAAGTAATTAGTTAGCCCAAGTGAAGTTTATTTTGATGATTGACAAAGGAACTCAAGCATGAACCAGGTCCATACACAGTGCACACAGACACATGCATATTCGAGCATAAAGGATGCACGTAAAGAAGACAAGCCCGAGTTCTTGTAACTGATATCTTCTGATGGTAAAGGTGCATAAATTATAAGGAGAAAGACTCCTTATTTGAAGATAACTTTATCTAAAATAAGGAAAGGGTTAGAGTTGAAGATAACTTGAACTCTTCAACCAAGGAAGAGTATAGAATTGGGATCTAGTTATTTCCTATTTTACTAACCCTATATATTTCAGGATGTTTTCACTTTATAGGTACGCACAACAGCTGAAGTTAAACGTAAGTTGAGTGCAAAATAGCAATGTATTTTGCAAGCAATTCTTGTGTGATTTAAATGTGCGAACCTGAAGCTACATGAACTAGATAGAAGAATCAGTTCCAAGTGTCTGTCTTTTATTCTCGTTTTATTGTAGTAGGTATTTTCAAATTGTATCTTTCAGCTTTATCTAGAAACAATTGTATTAGGTACTCTGAGTATTCAAGTTTGAGTTAACTTGAAGTTGTCGTAACACTTAGAGACTGGTTGCCACAACGGGATTAGAGGTAATCTTTAGGTTTACGAAGAAATTTATAAATGTTGTTTTGACTATGTGATTTAGTGAACTGTTGGAAAAAATCCTACTGAGTAGTAGGTCATAGTTTTTGACCTTTTGGACCGAGTGTTTCCTGATAAATAGGGATTTTGACTACTTATTTGCACCCTTTTACTTGCGTTTTAGCTCAAAAATTCTTAAAGGTATTCCCGAGAATTGATAAAATGTGCTTATTTGTAGGATTATTTGAATGTAATCCATATAGATGAAAATCAACTCAAGAAGGAGTAATTTTGAATAAGGACTAAAACAAAGAAAAAAAATAAAAGCAAAGTGCGGACCGCACAATATTGTGTGCGACCGCAAAGTATGAAGAAACTTTCAATGGATTTCCTTTGGAAAGTGCGGGCCACACAATTATTATGTGGCTTGCAGATGATGGGGTTCAAAGAGATGTAATTTTGGTCCACGAAGAAGTGCAGACGGCACCATTATTGTGCAGCCGCAGAATCAAAAGTATGGCCGCACTTAGAAATATGCGGTCCGCAGAAGCCTCTCATGTCAAAGCTCAAAATCAAGAGTATGGCTGCACTCATAAATGTGCAATCCGCAGAATCTGAAGATGTGCGGCCGTAGAAGTTCATCCTAAGCAAGCATCAAAGTGCAGACCGCATACAGAAATTGTGCGGCCGTAGAACATCTGCAGAGGTAATTTTGTCCAATAATTTCAGCTGCGTATAAATAGTTTTTTTTGTCAAAGTTAGGTTAAGTTTGAACATTAGAAAGTAGATAGTCATTTTTTCTCTACTTCTTTCGATAATAGTTTAGCATTTTAACATTGAATTTTCTTCCCTTTGTCATCTATTATGATTTTAATTTTATTTTCTTCTTTATTTTCTTCAATTTTCTCTATAAGTAGCTAAATTTATAGCTAAGGTTGTGACTGAACCTTTGTGTGGGTACCTAATGAGTGTTTAATTTAGGGTTTGTTTGTGATTGCTTGAGTGATATTTAGCCTAGTTCTTACTTGAATTTAAGAATTAATGGTTGCAAATATTGATTCATACCTAATTGTTAGACTCTACTTGAGAAAGAGGGACTAAGTCTAGGAAAAATTGGCTAACAAAGAATTAGGGTGAACTCAAGAAATTGATAGCCCCAATTAAAGGGTTGAATCTAGAGATAGTAAGACCCAACTTGAGAATCTATCACTTGTTTTGTGCAATATCCATTTGGACTTAAGAAAGCCAAATTGGGCAAAATGACTCTAACTACCGTGAGGTATTGAGCGGGTAATTATGTGTGATTGCTATATTACGACCCCGACCAATCAAGCTTACCCTAAAGCTCACAGTCCGTTAAGTAACCACCTAAGTGGAAGTTACGACCCTAGATCTTTTATATATTTGAAAAATAATAACACCAAAAATATTGTTCTCTAGCTTTTCATTTATAAACATTAGCATATCATTAGAAGTAGAAAGAAACAGTGCATTTTGGGCATATCGTACACCTAGTCTTGAGATATATCTAATCCAATACAAGCTCTCTATGGAATTGACCTCGACTCACGTTGGGTAATTATAATTGCATCGACCACTTCACAATCCCAATCAGTGGTTTGAATTTAGGCGACATCAAATTTTTTGCATCGTTGTCGGGTAGCTAAAAATGGATGTAGCTATTTATTTGGTTTTGTATGTGATTTGTCTTTCTTTCATTCCGAGATACTAATCTTTTCGTGAAACAATTGTAGGTGATACAATGACTCTCAACAATAATGATCATTTTTGAAACGTGCCATTAGGGGATGACGGGGATGATGATCAAGTTGATGAGGTTTCTCTTGAACCTCGAGTAAATAGATGATGCCGCCCGCCTCAAGATAATGTTCCTGTTGCACCCCCACATCCTCCAAGAGCGGCGGCACACTAGGCGTTGCTAAATGAAGGATACGAAAGTTTCATAGTCCCGCCCCGCATTAAGGCGGTCAACTTTCAAATCACAAATTTCATGCTTACATTGTTGGAATAATGCAGATTCTTTACCGAGCCTCCGAGTCAAAATGCGTACAAGTACTTAAAAGAGTTTGTTGACTCTTGCTAAGGGAGTAAACAAACCAATGTCTCCGAGAAATCTTTGCGGTTGAGGTTATTCCCTTCAAATCATTCTATCCATACATGAGATGAATTGACCAAGAAATTCATTTCCAAGTCGTGTCTCCCGGGCATATGACAACTCTTAGGGATGAGATTCTAGCTTTCAAACAAGAACTCAATGAGCTTTTGCATGAGATATGGAAAAGGTATCATACTATGGTAAAATAGTGTGCAAACAATGACATAATAGAAGCTATGATTCAACAAACTTTGTATAAGGGGATCAATACTATCGATCAATGCTAGGTCAACCTATAAGTTACTCTCTCTTATGTGGCATTGAAGTATAAAATATCATCATGAATTAATTCATCCCCTGGGTGGAGGGTCTATTCGAGCACCGTTCATGACACGCAAGAAGAAGGAGTAAATCAAAGGCTTTAAAGTGTTTGGGGCTTCATTATAAACGGGGCAAGGACATGATGTTGGAATAAAATACGACTATAACACTTTAGCCTTCATATCGAATTATTTGGAACTAAAACATAAGCGGAAGCATACCTGAATCCATTGGTGGAAGCTCCTTAATCCGGCTTGAAGATCACCTTGATCCGGCTTGGAGATTGTCCGGGTTTGGTTTTCCACTTGATGTGCAAGACAAAGGGTTTGCTCTCTAATTTCAATGGGAAGAAGAAGAGAATTAGTCTTGCATCAAATGGGAACCATAACCCCTATTTATAAGCATGTAACCATAGTTACATGTATGTAATCTTAGTTAGCCCATCATTAACTAAGGTTACTCTATATGGGTATCTACACATAAATTAGTCTTACACTTTATATGACAATGTATTGGCCTCCTTAATAATAATGTTCATAAGACCACTAATTTAGGCTAAACCAAAAGATAGCACATAACATATAATTAATCCATATATTGTCCATATGTATGTAGTACAAGTCCAAATGTCTAACAATCTCCCACTTGGACGATATACTCATGCATATGTACAAACCTTAGTATTATATGTTACATTATAACTTTATGAGCTCAGTATTACTATCAAAATAAAATTGTCATGATCAATCCGGTCCATCAATCATATCAACATAGGATCTAAGAGATCTTAGTTACTCTTGCGTAACTAGACCCAACATTGATCACGTATATCAATATAACCAACGACATGGATCAAGTGTAGGTGTGTAGCATGGAAATAACACAAAGTGTGGTCTGAAATGGAATGTCTATTTCCAACTGGTTCACTTTATTGAGATCAATCATAAACCATAAGAGTACATAAAACTTTAAGACTGAATATCTGCAGATAAAACCTTAACGACTGAATTACTGAATGTACTGGACAATACATAATTGTATAACACAAACTCCCACTAAAACTCATAATCCTCAACTGATTTGACACCCATGCGAGCAATATGCTCATGAAATATTTTGGGTGGTAATCCCTTAGTAAGCGGATCCGCAATCATGGAGTTTGTACTGATGTGCTCTATGCACAATTGTCCATTTTGTACTCTTTCTTTAACAACCCGAAACTTGACGTCCATATGCTTTTCCTTCGTCAAACTACTGTTATTTTTAGCATAAAGGACTGCTGATCTGTTGTCGCATAATAGCCTGAGTGGCTTTTTAATACTGTCTACTATGCGCAGTCCACAAACAAAATTTCGCAGCCATAATCCCTCATTGGATGCCTCATAACATGCCATGAATTCCGCTTCCATGGTGGAAGTGGCCGTAAGAGTTTGCTTGATGCTTCTCCAAGAGATAGCACTGCCAGCAAGCATGTAGATATAGCCTGATGTTGACTTCAGACTATCTTGACATCCAGCAAAATCGGAGTCGGTGTACCCGATGATCTCAAGCTGGTCCAACCTCCGATATATGAGCATGTAATCCTTTGTTCTCTGTAAGTACCGCATGACCCTTTTGGCTACCTTCCAATGGTCCATTCCCGAATTGCTGAGATATCTGCCCAGCATCCCAACAATGTATGCTATATCAGGTCGTGTGCATACCTGAGCATACATCAGACTCCCTACAGCTGAAGCATAAGGTGTCTTCTCCATTTCTATGGTTTCAAAACTATTCTTTGGACACTGTTTGAGACTAAACTTGTCTCCCTTAGCAACAGGGGTGTCGCCTGGTTTACAATCCTGCATGCCAAATCTTTTAAGAATCTTATCGATATAGCCCTTTTGTGACAGACCGAGAACACCTTTGGAGCGATCTCGATGTATCTGAATTCGTAATACACAAGAGGCATTACCAAGATCTCTCAATTCAAATTTCTTTGAAAGAAATTTCTTAGTTTCGCGCAATAATCCTATATCGTTACTGGCAAGCAGTATGTCATTGACATATAAAACCAGAAAAATATATTTGCTCCCACTGAACTTATGGTATATACAGTCATCAGCAATATTTGGTTCAAACCCAAAAGATGTAATGACTTCATGAAACTTGTGATACCATTCACGGGAAGCTTGCTTGAGCTCATAGATGGATTTCTTTAATTTGCAAACCCTTTTCTTTGAGTCTCCCGAAACAAAGTTTTCAGGCTGCACCATATAAATTGATTCCTCAATGTCACCATTGAGAAACACTGTCTTAACATCCATCTAATGAAGTTCAAGATCAAAATGTGCTACTAGTGCCATTATTGTCCTGAAAGAGTCTTTCGATGAAACTGGAGAGAATGTCTCTTTATAATCAATGCCTTCCTTTTGAGTGTAGCCCTTTGCGACTAGGCGAGCTTTAAACCTAATGACATTGCCCTCTGAATCCTTCTTGGTTTTAAATATCCATTTGCAACCAATTGGTTTAACACCTTCGGGCAATGAAACAAGCTCCCAAACGCCGTTATCGCTCATAAACTTCATCTCATCATTCATTGCATCAATCCGCTTTTGAGAGTTAGAACCTTTCATGGCTTGACAGAAGTTGATTGGATCATCTTCCTCAAGTCCAATGTCACTTTCTTGTTCTTGGAGGAATACAACATAATCGTCCGGAATTGCACTTCTCCTCTCTCTAGTGGATCTCCTTAATGGCACTTCAGGTTCTTGAGGTTGTTGAGTTTGATTTTCATTAATAATATCAGGAACTTGATTAGAGAGATTATCAAGATTGTCTTGAACTAGAGTTGTGTGATCCGTGTCAGGAATGAGAACACCCTGATCAAGATCAACAACTTGAGGAAAAGACACATGTTCTTCCTCAATGACAAAATTTCTAACTTTATCTCCCCACCCCCCAAACTCAATATCCTCAAAGAACCGAGCATTACTCGTCTCAAAAATAGTTCTAGAAGTGGGATCATAGAACTTATACCCCCTTGATCTTTCAGAGCCTCCTTCGTATTGGTTCATTTGGAAGTTCATTAATTCAATATTATAAAGCTTTATGATTAAATTAAGATAGATTTTTGATTTTGAAATTCTAGTACCTTGATATAGCATGCTTTCATGAATGATTTGTTGATGATAAACTTTAGTATTTCGATACAATGTTATCACCAAATGAATTGAAATGTTGAAATAAATTGCCTAATTTCGATTGTTGAACATGATACCTTGATTAAGCCTTTTGTTGAAAGCCCCATTAAGTTTATTATCGTTGAGTGGCAATCTCAAATGCCGCCACAAATAACCTTCAGTGACGGCCACTCCAGTTTCAATACATAGTCGCCACTAATACATTTAGCGGCGACTTCTATGGGTTCAGTGGCAGCGTTCGTCGCCGCAAAAGGTCCTGGAATAAATTTGCAGAAACGTTTGAATCTGGCAATTAAGACAGAAACGTTTTTAATAAAGATAACGTTTTTTTTATTAAAAACATTTTTCTGGTGATATTAATAAAACCATAATGCAAAATTAATTAATAGAAACGTTTTTCATTACTATTGAAACGTTTTTTTATTGAGATATTAATGGAGTCATAATGCAAGATTAATATTAAAACATTAATCTTGCATTAATAAAGAAACGTTTTCCCATTAATTACAGAAACGTTTTTCCATTATTCAAGAAACGTTTTATAATTAATGGAGACATAATTAGTCTTGCATTATTTATTGAAACGTTTTTTATAATTAATATATTAATGAAGACATAATGTACAATTATTAAAGAAACATTTTTTCATTATCGAAGAAACGTTTTAAGTTTTCAGATTTTAATTGTACATTAATGTTTTGTCCATTAATATTCAGATTTTAATATTCAAATTTTACATTATAAACATGTGATATTCAGTTAAGATTCAATATATGGCTTATAGAATTAATTAATTTTGCATCTAATATTTTACATTAGTCAATTGAAACATTATGTTACCAAAGTAACCTCTTTTGTGAAGATCGACTGATTTTAAAATATAGGATGACTGTGTATGTTCGTATTCCATGCGTTTAACACCGGCCCAAAGGAAGGTTGTTATTTGGCAGGAATTCGAGCATGCTTGTGGTAATAAATATGTGACAATTATTAAGTTTTCTATGTGAATATTAAGTCGGCCCAAAGGAAGGCTTGATATTTGACAGGAGTTTATTGTCAATATTTTGATTACTACACCAAGAGTACCAATTACAAGTTGATTTTCTGTCCAAAGACTAAAATCAATGTTGTGCAAGGTATCTTGTAATGGGATTTGCCTATTTTGAATATGTATACTAAAGTTAAAAATCAAATAATTGTAAGCATGTTTTAAGTTGTCCTTGTTCTAATTTCAGTGAATTCTTCAGCTGCTACAATATCTGCAAACATTAACAGCATCCCTGTGCTTAATGGCACAAATTTTAAGGAATGGAAAGAGAACATTATCATAGTTCTCGGTTGCATGGATCTAGACCTTGCACTTCGGATTGAGAAACCTGCTTCTCTTGAGGATACATCTTCTTCTGATGACAAGAAGGAGATGGAGAAGTGGGAACGCTCAAATCGCATGAGTCTTATGATCATGAAACGTGCAATTCCAGAATCTTTTAGGGGCACTATGACTGAAGAAAATAATGCCAAAGTTTTCCTTGAGGACCTTGAAAAGCGTTTTGCACAAAACGAAAAGGCGGAAACTAGTACTCTTTCGAGTAAACTTGTTTCCATGAAGTATAAAGGCAAAGGAAACATAAGGGAGTACATTATAGAAATGTCTCATCTTGCTTCGAAACTTAAGTCACTCAAGTTGGAATTACCTGAGGAACTGCTTATGTACTTAGTTTTGATCTCTCTCCCTGCACAATTTAATCAGTTTAAGGTCAGTTACAACTGCCTAATGGAGAAATGGACTCTTAATGAACTCATTTCACATTGTGTGCAAGAGGAAGAGAGAATAAAGCAAGATAAGACAGAAAGTACTCATTTGGCATCCTCTTCTAAAGACAACAAGAAGAGGAAAAATAAGGAAGTTGCGGTCTCAAGGCCCCAGAAGAAGCAACAAAAGGAAACTAAGGTTGAAACTACAGAATCGGGTTGCTTTTTCTGTAAGGGGACTAATCACAAGAAGAAAGATTGTACCAAATACCGCACTTGACGTGCGAAAAAAGGTATACCTCTTGCTCTTGTTTGTTCTGAAGTTAATTTAATTTCGGTACCTAAAGATACTTGGTGGGTAGATTCTGCTGCTACTACTCACATAAGTATATCTATGCAGGGTTGCCTGAACTACTGAAAACCAAGTGATGGTGAAAGATACATCTATGTGGGTGACGGCAAAAGGGTTGAAGATGAGGCTATTGGAAATTTTAAGCTATTGTTTAAGACTGGTTTTTATTTGGATTTGAATGAGACTTTTGTTGTACCGTCTTTTAGACGGAATTTAATTTCTGTTCCCAAATTGGACATATCCGGTTATTCTTGTTCATTTGGTGACAATAAAGTGAGTCTTTTTCAAAATTCAAATCTTATCGCTACTGGTCTTTTATCAGCATATGATAGCCTATATTTGGTTGACATAATAACCTCACATAATGAAACTTTGCATACAAGTTCTATTGGTACCAAAAGAAAATTAACTAATGAGAATTCTTTATCACTCTGGCACAAACGTTTGGGTCACATATCCAAACAAAGAATTCAGAAACTCGTGTCAGATGGAATTCTTGATTCTCTTGATTCCTCAAATTCGTATATTTGCATTGAGTGTATCAAGGGTAAACAAACAAACAAGACGAGATTAGGTGCCCAGAGAGCTTCAGATGTTCTCTTTATAATCAATGCGTTCCTTTTGAGTGTAGCCCTTTACGACTAGGCGAGCTTTAAACCTAATGACATTGCCCTCTGAATCCTTCTTGGTTTTAAATATCCATTTGCAACCAATTGGTTTAACACCTTCGAGCAATGAAACAAGCTCCCAAACGCCGTTATCGCTCATAGACTTCATATCATCATTCATTGCATCAATCCACTTTTGAGAGTTAGAACCTTTCATGGCTTGACGGAAGTTGATTGGATCATCTTCCTCAAGTCCAATGTCACTTTCTTGTTCTTGGAGGAATACAACATAATCGTCCGGAATTGCACTTTTCCTCTCTCTAGTGGATCTCTTTAATGGCACTTCAGGTTCTTGAGGTTGTTGAGTTTGATTTTCATTAATAATATCAGGAACTTGATTAGGGAGATTATCAAGATTGTCTTGAACTGGAGTTGTGTGATCCGTGTCAGGAATGAGAACACCCTGATCAAGATCAACAACTTGAGGAAAAGACACATGTTCTTCCTCAAAGACAAAATTTCTAACTTTATCTCCCCACCCCCCAAACTCAATATCCTCAAAGAACCGAGCATTACCCGTCTCAAAAATAGTTCTAGAAGTGGGATCATAGAACTTATACCCCCATGATCTTTCAGAGTATCCAACAAAATAGCTACTAACCGTATTAGAATCCAGTTTCTTTTCATTTGGCCTGTAAGGCCTTGCCTCAGCTGGACAACCCCAAATGTGTAAGTGCTTTATACTGGGCTTATTTCCAGTCCAAAGTTCATATGGGGTTTTGATTGTAGCTTTAGTTGGAACCCGATTAAGTATATATGCTGCGGTTTTCAATGCTTCTCCCCAGAGTGAGTCTGGCAAAGTAGTATGACAAATCATACTTCTCACCATGTCCTTTAGTGTTCGATTTCGTCTCTCAGATACACCATTCATAGAAGGACTGCCTGGCATAGTGTACTGAGGAACGATCCCACACTCATCTAGGAATTTTGCAAATGGCCCTGGACGTTGTTCACCTGAACCATCATATCTACCATAGTATTCACCACCACGGTCAGATCTAACGGTTTTAATCCTTTTGCTTAGTTAATTTTCAACTTCGGCCTTATATGATTTGAACGCGTCTATATATTGGGAATTCTCATGAATGAGATATAGGTATTCATAACGAGAGTAATCATCTATGAATGTGATAAAGTATTGTTGACCATTTCTACAAGGTGTAGGGAATGGCCCACAAATATCCGTATGTATCAATTCTAAGACGTCCGAAGCTCTCTTAGCACCTAATCTCGTCTTGTTTGTTTGTTTTCCCTTGATACACTCAACACAAATATCCGAATTTGAGGAATCAAGAGAATCAAGAATTCCATCTGACACGAGTTTCTGAATTCTTTGAATGGATATGTGACCCAAACGTTTGTGCCAGAGTGATATAGAATACTCATTAGTTAATTTTCTTTTGGTACCACTTAAACTTGTATGCAGAGTTTCATTATGTGAAGATTATTGAGTCAACCAAATATAGGCTATCAAATGCTAATACAAGACCAGTACCGATAAGATTTGACTTTTGAAAAAGATTCACTTTATTGTCACCAAATGAACAAGAATAACCGGATATGTCCAATTTGGGAACAGAAATTAAATTCCGTCTAAAAGACGGTACAACAAAAGTCTCATTCAAATCCAAATAAAAACCAGTCTTAAACAATAGCTTAAAATTTCCAATAGCCTCATCTTCAACCCTTTTGCCTTCACCCACATAGATGTATCTTTCACCATCACTTGGTTTTCGGCACTTCAGGCAACCCTGCATAGATATACTTATGTGAGTAGTAGCAACAGAATCTACCCACCAAGTATCTTTAGGTACCGAAATTAAATTAACTTCAGAACAAACAAGAGCAAGAGATATACCTTTTTTCGCACGCCAAGCGTGGTATTTGGTACAATCTTTCTTCTTGTG
This sequence comes from Nicotiana benthamiana, assembly GCA_034376525.1. NCBI lineage: Eukaryota > Viridiplantae > Streptophyta > Magnoliopsida > Solanales > Solanaceae > Nicotiana > Nicotiana benthamiana. Next base: position 47,150,090 of record CM067326.1, read on the forward strand.
ATTAGTCCCCTTACAGAAAAAGCAACCTGATTCTGTAGTTTCAACCTTAGTTTCCTTTTGTTGCTTCTTCTGGGGCCTTGAGACCGCAACTTCCTTATTTTTCCTCTTCTTGTTGTCTTTAGAAGAGGATGCCAAATGAGTACTTTCTGTCTTATCTTGCTTTATTCTCTCTTCCTCTTGCACACAATGTGAAATGAGTTCATTAAGAGTCCATTTCTCCTTTAGGCAGTTGTAACTGACCTTAAACTGATTAAATTGTGCAGGGAGAGAGATCAAAACTAAGTACATAAGCAGTTCCTCAGGTAATTCCAACTTGAGTGACTTAAGTTTTGAAGCAAGATGAGACATTTCTACAATGTATTCCCTTATGTTTCCTTTGCCTTTATACTTCATGGAAACAAGTTTACTCAAAAGAGTACTAGTTTCCGCCTTTTCGTTTTGTGCAAAACGCTTTTCAAGGTCCTCAAGGAAAACTTTGGCATTATTTTCTTCAGTCATAGTGCCCCTAAAAGATTCTGGAATTGCACGTTTCATGATCATAAGACTCATGCGATTTGAGCGTTCCCACTTCTCCATTTCCTTCTTGTCATCAGAAGAAGATGTATCCTCAAGAGAAGAAGGTTTCTCAATCCGAAGTGCAAGGTCTAGATCCATGCAACCGAGAACTATCATAATGTTCTCTTTCCATTCCTTAAAATTTGTGCCATTAAGCACAGGGATGCTGTTAATGTTTGCGGATATTGTAGCAGCTGAAGAATTCACTGAAAATAGAACAAGGACAACTTAAAACATGCTTACAATTATTTGATTTTTAACTTTAGTATACAGATTCAACATAGGAAAATCCCATTACAAGATACCTTGCACAACATTGATTTTAGTCTTTGGACAGAAAATCAACTTGTAATTGGTACTCTTGGCGTAGTAATCAAAATATTGACAATAAACTCCTGTCAAATATCAAGCCTTCCTTTGGGCCGACTTAATATTCACATAGAAAACTTAATAATTGTCACATATTTATTACCACAAGCATGCTCGAATTCCTGCCAAATAACAACCTTCCTTTGGGCCGGTGTTAAATGCGTGGAATACGAACATACACAGTCATCCTATATTTTAAAATCAATCGATCTTCACAAGAGAGGTTACTTTGGTAACATAATGTTTCAATTGACTAATTTAAACTATTAGATACAAAATTAATTAATTCTATAAGCCATATATTGAATCTTAACTGAATATCACATGTTTATAATGTAAAATTTGAATATTAAAATCTGAATATTAATGGACAAAACATTAATGTACAACTAAAATCTGAAAACTTAAAACGTTTCTTTGATAATGAAAAACGTTTCTTTAATAATTGTACATTATGTCTTCATTAATATGTTAATTACAAAAAATGTTTCAATAAATAATGCAAGACTAATTTGTCTCCATTAATGATAAAACGTTTCTTGAATAATGGAAAAACGTTTCTTTAATAATGGAAAAACGTTTCTTTAATAATGCAAGATTAATATTTTAATATTAATCTTGCATTATGACTCCATTAATATCTTAATAAAAAACGTTTCAATAATAATGAAAAACGTTTCTATTAATTAATTTTGCATTACGGTTTCATTAATGTCACCAGAAAAACATTTTTAATAAAAAAAATATTATCTTTATTAAAAACGTTTCTGTCTTAATTGCCAGATAATCAAACGTTTCAGCAAATTTATTCCAGGACCTTTTGCGGCGAGAACGCTGCCACTAAACCCATAGAAGTCGCCGCTAAATGTATTAGTGGCGACTATGTATTGAAACTGGAGTGGCCGTCACTAAAGGTTATTTGTGGCGGCATTTGAGATTGCCACTCAACGATAATAAACTTAATGGGGCTTTCAACAAAAGGCTTAATCAAGGTATCATGTTCAACAATCGAAATTAGGCAATTTATTTCAACATTTCAATTCATTTGGTGATAACATTGTATCGAAATACTAAAGTTTATCATCAACAAATCATTCATGAAAGCATGCTATATCAAGGTACTAGAATTTCAAAATCAAAATTCTATCTTAATTTAATCATAAAGCTTTATAATATTGAATTCATGAACTTCCAAATGACCCAATACGAAGGAGGCTCTGATACCAATTGTTGGAATAAATCCGACTATAACACTTTAGCCTTCATATCGAATTATTTAGAACTAAAACATAAGCGGAAGCGTACCTGAATCCATTGGTGGAAGCTCCTTAATCCGGCTTGGAGATCACCTTGATCCGGCTTGGAGATTGTCCGGGTTTGGTTTTCCACTTGATGTGCAAGACAAAGGATTTGCTCTCTAATTCCAATGGGAAGAAGAAGAGAATTAGTCTTGCATCAAATGGGAACCATAACCCCCTATTTATAAGCATGTAACCATAGTTACATGTATGTGACCTTAGTTAGCCATCATTAACTAAGGTTACTCTATATGGTTATCTACACATAAATTAGTCTTACACTTTATATGACAATGTATTGGCCTCCTTAATAATAATGTCCATAAGACCACTAATTTAGGCCAAACCAAAAAATAGCATATAACATATAATTAATCCATATATTGTCCATATGTATCGGCATGTATTTAATTCTCCCAGATGCAAATGATATCAGTTCAGAACCGCAATAATTTTCTTATCCCCAAATAAAAAATAAGTTTTGGGTTTAAAGCTTCTAAGGTTCTAAAGGGACTTGGCCTCACGTTGCCTTTCACAATTGAGATGGTTCTAAATGAGGAGGGAACTGAAGCTACAGCTGTTAACTGCTGCTAAAGCACGGGTAATGTGTTGTAAAATAGAGAAGCCAAAAGATTTTGTTGCGGACCATCCATTCTTGTTCCTTGTAAGAGACAATATAAGAGCGACTTAAAAGTTTGATTAATCTTATTTACAGTTTCTTAGCTTTTTCTTATTCTTGGAACAACTTGGGTTCCGGACTCAGATTAGAGAGATCATAAAGAGGAGGGAGGACTTGTGATAATACCTCCTTATACCTATAAGAGGAAGGGACATGTGTAATCTTTTACATCTGAGATTCATATGTATGAATAGAACAATAGTGATATATATATATATTAAAGGAATAAAGTTCGCCATATATATTACATTGTGTTTAAGCAAAGTGACAAACTATTAACAAGCAATTTTAGAAGCAAGGTAATAAAATAATATAATTAATTATTAGTTTATAAGAGTGGTTAATTTTGTTAAGAATTTTTTATTCGTTAAAATCGGGATATTTTTAAAAATAACCAGATTTATTATTGGTCGTTTAAAAATAGTCCAATTTCAAAAGTAATCGAAATTTAGCCACTTTTAATGTAAAGATAAATATGAGCGAAAATATTGTTCAAAATCCAGAAAATACTCCAATATATTATGCTGGAGTTCCAGCATAAGTATACTTGAACTCCAATATATTATACTGGAGTTCCAGGATAGTATGTTGGAACTCCAGCATAATATGATGGAGTTCCAGCATAAATACACTAGAACTCCAACATAATATATTGGAGTTCCAACAAATATAATGGTCCAGTATAATATACTGGAGTTTGGAGCATTAGTGCTCCAGTCTCCAGTATATTATACTGCAGCCAGCAAAGTATATCAGTCCGGCATAATATGTTGGAATCATACACAAGTGCATCGAACTCCATCATATTATGCTGGACTGATCTCTATTACAATAAAACAATGACTATTTTCATTAATTTAATAAATGGTGATTATTTTTAATTGACCGATCGGAAAATTAATTATACCGTAAAATTTTTACATCAAAATCTGAATTTAAAGAAATCGGCCACGCCACAAAGAGTCCTATTGCTAGACATAGATTTGTTAAGGAATCCTTAAATCGTCTTTATTAATTAGTGGGACATTCAAATAGATAATCATGAACTTTTATTTTAATTTAGCATTTAGATTTTTGCTAATTGTTGTTTGGTCAAAATAAATAGTTCACTGATTATAGAGTTATAATATTAACGTAGAAAATGTCAATTTACTGATCTTACTCATTGTAAAGGTGAGTGCTTTTTCAATAAATAGATTAAAGTTCTATTTCTTGATCTTCCTTATTTAAATCTATTTGTATTATATTTAAAAAATGGATAATCAAGCTTGATATTAAGCTAACTAGCAATTTTTAGAAAAAGTTCATTGGCATTTTCGTATAAAATCTAAAAATATTTTAGACAAATCTAATTTATATATCTATATATAAATTCAATCAATTTTTCTTATATTTACTGGAAATATAGAGGTAAAACTTTAGTGAAAAGTCATAACAGAAAGAAAGATAGAAAAATATAGAAGTATCGTCATTACTTTTAACCTAAGGTTACTGGTGTTGGACCCAACTTTGTTCCAGCTCGTCATTACTTTTAACCTAAGGTTAGGTTTGCTATTTATTAAGTATATAGGGTTGGTCATATTCATACTACACTTCTGCACCTTGCACCTAGATGTTGGATACTGACGTTGATGTGATCGGTGGGAGATGGAACTGAAGACGTACCTACATCCCGGTTGTAGCTGTCTGTTGTGCCTTCCGTAAATAACTTGAATCAAATATTTATTCTCCATAATGCTCGTAACTATAGCATGATTTATTATAGCATGATTTATTTCTTGATCCTTGCTTCTAGATCTTTAGTGGAGTCTTGATTTCCTATTTATTGGTACTCTTCCATTTTGCCTTCTGACTTCCTTCTTTGGAGTTATTTTCCTGCAAATTAAAATAAGTAATTTCCATCATTACAATATATAACTAATATTGTAAACCTTAATTTACAAAATACTACCAAATTAGCAAGAAAACTATCATAATATGCTATTCTCCATTTTGTACAATTACTTTATGCCATCATATTTGCACTTAGCCAAACATTAAAATAATAATTTAGAAAATAATTTACGAAGTAAAGTTTTGAAGTAACGGTAAAATTAATTTTGTGAGACTATTTAAAATAATTTTACTTACATCAGATTAAGCTGTCTATATCACACTTTTTGAGTGCGATTTTTTTCCAAACAAAGAGTCATTAATGCTGAATGCTTTGTACATCATAAGCTGCCGTTTCAGAGGAAAACCAATTTATGTTATACCAGATACACCATGAAAAAGGAACAAAAATATTTGCTTAATTCAGACGCCAGAATATCAAGTGTTATTTATTTGGGAGAGAATGCATTGATTCTCTTCTTGTTGGGTGATGCCTATGTCAGCTAGGACATAGTCTTCTCTCTCCATATTTTGCACACGAAGAAGACTTAATTTCCAAGCTACGTGCTTCAATCTCTGTATTTCGTGTTTTTATTCAATTATCCACTCAATAAACAATAATATCTTGACTCTAGCTACTTGTTGAAAGTGATACGTGTTCACTTCCTCTGTTCCTTGTGTATGAACGCAATCTTATGACCATAAGGGCGTGTTAGGTACAACCAAAAATATTTTTTTTCAAAGTATTTTTTCGAAAAATAAGTAGTACTTTTATTTATTTTTTGATATTTGGTACGTAAATTAAAGAAATGATTTCTAAAAAATATTCATAAATAATTTAAATATAATAAATATGAAGTCATCTACTTTCAGACCAACAACCTTCTGGACCCACAAATTTGATAAATTTTCGAATCGCTAAACTTTCAAAAGTGTGGAATTTCGAATGCGGAAACTTTATAATTTCTAAACCCGTAAACTTTCAAACACATAAACTTTCGAACTCATAATTTTAGAACTTGTAAAATTTTAAGCCTTTAAACCGACAAATAATAAAATAAAAACTGAAAAATATATTTAAAAAAATTTTTCGGAAGGAAGGGGGTTGGGGGTTGGGTGGCGGGGCTGGGGACGGTAAAACGAAAAAAAACAAAAATTTAAATTACAAAAAAAGATTTAGGTAAAAGATATCTTTTTGCAGGGACAAGGGGGAGGGGTGGAGGAGCAGTAAGGTGGGTGGTAACAGAAAAACTAAAATCTGAAAAGAAAATATTGTTTTGTAGAGGGGGTGGAGTGGACGAAGAAGGTTGAGAAGGAGCTTTAAAAAATATTTTTTTTCTCTTGGTAAAGAAAATATTTTCTTTCAATTGGAGAAAAATAAATTGACAAGAAAACTATTTTCCAAAATATTTAAGGCAATCAAATATGATAAAACCGAAAAACATTCTCCCGGAATCGAATTCAAATTCAATACCCCCACATGTTAAGTAGTAATTGTACATAAATTGTTGAAAGCTTTCATCTTTGTGATCAGTTTGCCGGTCATGGGACACTCTCACTCTCATTCTTCTCATTCTCACTCTAACTCTCACCCATCTAAGTCTTCCAATTATCAAAATATGGATATCACCACCCAAACGGACGTTTCTTTCATGCTCGCTAAGCATGTTTTCTCCAATGAAGTTAAGGGCGATTCCAACCTGGTGTTTTCTCCTCTCTCAATTCAAATTATTCTTGGTCTGATTGCTGCCGGTTCTCAGGGACCAACTAAAGACCAGCTGCTATGCTTTCTCAAGTCCAAATCTATTGATGAACTCAACTCTCTTTATTCTCATATAGTCAATGTCGTCTTTGTTGATGGCAGCCCCAATGGAGGTCCGCGTTTGTCCGTTGCAAATGGTATTTGGATCGACCAAACGCTGCCTTTTAAGCCTTCTTACAAAAAGGTTGTGGATAAAGTTTACAAGGCTGCTTCAAATTCTGTTGATTTTCAGTGCAAGGTTAGGCCTTTATTCGTTTGTTTCATTCAGTTTTTGTTTCTTTTGTGCTGGGGTTCAATTTCTTTGTTCATGCTGACTGAAAACTGGTTGATTAACAATTATAATTTTCACCAAATACTACTCATATCATAAGCCCTCCAAATACTATCATATAAAATAGACACGGATGGCACATATAATAAACTAAAACTAATTTGGTGTTAAGTTAAAGTTGATTGATTGATTGATTAAGCAGTCTGACTTTACAATAATGAAAAGTGTTTGACAAGAGCGGTTGCTCTGATGGTAAGCAACCCCCACTTCCAACCGAGACGTTGTGAGTTCGAGTCTCCCAAGAGCAAGGTGAGAAGTTCTTGGAGGGAAGGATGCTGGGAGTCTATTTGGAAACAGCCTCTCTACCCTAGGGTAGGGCTAAGGTTTGCGTACACACTACCCTCCCCAGACCCCCACTAAGTATGATTATACTGGGTTGTTGTTGTTGTTGTTAAACAATTAGGACAAAGGTTGTTAGCTGTATTGCTTGGCATTTTGATCATGCAGAGTAGGGGTTCGGCCGATCCCAATAGTCTTGGTCCAAACTCAGTATTTATCAAAGTTTTTGACTGCCTATCGTTTAGCAGGTTAGTTGACTAGTTCCACATTTTACTAAGTGGTAATAAGCTTCTTCATAATAGGATGCCTAAAAGGATAGTCCGGTGTAGTAAATTTCCGCTCTGCAAGTTTGGGAAAGCCGGACCATATGGGTCTACTGTACGAAACTTTACCCTACATTTCTGCAAAAGACTGTTTTCATGGCTCGAACTCGTGACCTCCTGGTCACATGGCAACAACTTTACCCGTTACGCCAAGTTCCCTTCCACAATAGGATGCATAAAGAAGCCTAAATAGTTCTAAGCTCAACTGGATATGTGGTCGTGTTTAATTTTGTATGAGCTCAGTTTTTGGCCTAAATGTGCAAATATATGCCCAATCAGTGCTTAGAATATATCGCGTAAAGCATCCAAATTGTCACTTACCCCTCTGTCTTCAATTTTCTTACTACGAACTTGTTGGCTAAAGCATATAGTATAGTATGTGCTAATTCTGTCGTACACTATGTTTGTCTTGCTAAACATTGACTAAGGCTGCTGAGGTTACCAATCAAGTTAATCACTGGGCTAAAATGAAGACAAATGATCTCATCAAAGAGATTCTTCCACATGGAACAGTAAACAATATGACAAGGCTCATCTTTGCCAATGCCCTATATTTTAAAGGAGTATGGAATAACAAGTTCAATGCTTCAAAAACTAAAGACCATAAATTCCATTTCCTCAATGGAGGGTCGGTTAAAGCGCCGTTCATGACTAGCAAGAACAAGCAATATGCAGCAGCCTTCGATGGCTTCAAAGTGTTGGGACTTCATTATAAACAGGGAAAAGATATGCGTCGTTTCTGCATGTATTTAATTTTACCAGATGCTCATGATGGATTACCAGCTCTATTGGACAAGATTAGCTCAGAACCAGGATTTTTACATCACCACATACCCTTTGAGAAGGCTAAAACGCGCAAGTTTCTTATCCCTAAATTCAAAACAACTTTTGGTTTTGAAGCTTCTAATGTTCTAAAGGGACTTGGCCTCACATTGCCTTTCTCTAGTGGCGGCCTCACTGAGATGGTTGATTCCCCGTTAGCTGGGAGGTTGTTATTTGTTTCACAGATTTTTCACAAGTCCTTCATCGAGGTAAATGAGGAAGGAACAGAAGCTGCAGCTGTTACAGCTAGTGTAATAATGACCAAGTCCTTGATAATTGAGAAGGAAATGGAGTTTGTTGCTGACCATCCATTCCTATTCCTTATAAGAGATGAATCTACCGGTGCTGTGTTATTCATAGGGAGCGTGCTGAATCCTCTAGCTGGTTAGCCCACGGAAGCAACAAAGAAATCTGGAAGGAAAGAGGTCTGAATCCAAATCATTGCATGAATAATATAAAGCTTAGTTTAACATGATGAGATCTTATATTTGTAAAGAAGGATGATCTATACTGGACAAGGATAAGTGTAATGTATCCAAATAACCAGTTTCTTGATTTGTGTATCTGCTTGATGAGAAGTGTTATGTATCTAAATAATCAGTTTCCTGATTTGTGTATCTGTTTGATGAGATCTTGTACTTCATATCTGGCATCTTGTATAACTGACTCATCTTTGCTTTATTTTTTGTGCGTACTTTGACATGATATAGAGTTTACGCGTAACTTAAAAGTTTACTAATGACTTGATTTATTTATGTCCATAACTTAGTTATTAATTATGACTGTTTTACTCATACAACTAATGGTACCCATGTTATGGTGTGTTCAGTAAAATTACATTCTATGGTGCTGATAATGTTGAAAGGTGTTGAAATAGATAATTCAAATCAACTTTGGGCTGATGAAGAGAAGGGGAAAAAATAATAAGAGTCCTTACTAAACACTATAATGTAACTTTCTGAATACTAGCAAATTAAGATAATACTTTATTGTGACATTTTTTTCTCAATTCTCATTCTTATCCCAAAAAGTTAAACCATCTTTTGGTCTTACATTAATTTCTCAGAAGGCGGTCTCGGTGATATTGTGGCTTCCTTTCAAGCTTAAAACCTGTTAGTTTCAGACATTTTCAGAAGTCCTTTGTTGAGGTAATGACCAAGGAATGGAAGCTGCAGGTGTTAATATTGTCTTGTCAATACTATGTTAGGTGCCCATTAATGAAAACTCATCGACTTTATTACTTATTCTGTTCCTGTTCTTCATAAGGGATTATACAACTGTTAGTCTGCAACTATATTATTCATAGGGAGCTTGCTTAATCCTCTTGTTACTTATGTTGGCTCTAGGGGTGTCAATGGGTATTTGAAAACCTAGGTATCAATGGGTATTTGAAAACCTACTAAATTGATTGAATCGTACCGTACCGAACCGATATTTAGATTTCTTCTAAAGAAACTGTATAAATTTATAACCGTACTGATAACTAGGATAGGTTTTTTATTTTATAAAAATAAACCGAAAAAATACTGAATCGTACCGAATAAATTTTATATGTAAAAAATATCTTTATGTAGTAAGTTTAAAACTTATAAAGCATTAAATTTTTCATTGGATCTTGGAATTATGAAAACTGCTACGAGCCAACAAGTAATTAAACTCATACTAATTCCTAAAATCTATTATGCTATTTATACTTAAACTAAGTTATTTCAAGTATCTTTATTAGCAAGACACAAAGTGTTCTAGCGATTATGCATACCAAACTATAATGTATTGAATATGTTTTCTTTCATACAATTTAGATTCTTTTTGAATATTTAATATAAACTTCAAACTTGAATCCCGGCTTGGTTAATATTTTTTTCACTCGTGTCGAATAGTTGGTTTCTTATTGGCGAATAGTTGATGGATCTATATTCTAGCCATCTTTCATGTATTCATCATCTTTTAAACAGTAAAAATGTCTAGAAAGTTATAATCCCACTTAGTGGGGTCTGGGGAGGGTAGTATGTACGCAGACCTTACCCCTACCCTGGGGTAGAGAGGCTGTTTCCAAATAGACCCCCGGTATCCTTTCCTCCAAGAACTACCTACCTTTGCTCTTGGGGAGACTCGAACTCACAACCTCTCGGTTGGAAGTGGGGGTTGCTTACCATCAGAGCAAGCCCCTCTTGTCTTTTATACATAATAAAATAATCAAAACATTAATATAGTATAAATTTTATAAAATAACCGTCCGAAGCGAACTATTGACACCCTTAGTTGGCTCTGTAGCAGTAAGGAATTTGTCCTAAATAGGAAGCTAGCATGCTTGTGTGTATAAGGTAAGATGTCATTTTCTCTTTCATGTACTCATTCTTTAGATATTAGTATATACCTTAACATCCAGCTAAAAGCTGACTTGATCAAGACAACGTAATTACTCAAATGAAAAATTAACACTAGTCTGTTGAATAGAGATGCAAAATCTAAAACAACAGGTTAGTCAACGCCAGGTGAACATGCTGTGCTTGTCATTTTGTTGTTGTTTCCATCTAATAGCTTCCCTTCATTTTCATCAATTACAATTAAATAATAGGTGTATTGAACTTCCTGTAGAATTAGAATATAATATTGATTTTGTTGTGGAAAGACAATGCTACGTGTTCCTTTCATTGATTTCTTCCTGCGTATGAATTTGATATTCAGAAAATTAAATCTTGTAAACGTGCATATCTTTATTCGATCGCCATTTTTCCAAAGTCAAAACCCCTCCTGTTAAGTAACAGTATAATATATAAGTTCTTGCAAAGCTTTCAACATTGTGATCATTGAACTCACACCCAAGCCTGCCCCTCCTCCTACTTCTTCTTTGCACGCATAACGCAACTATGGATCTCAGGGAGTCAATCAACAACCAGACGGATGTTTCTTTCATGCTAGCTAAGCACATTTTCTCCAAAGAGGTTAAAGGCGATACCAACCTTGTGTTGTCTCCTCTCTCAATTCAAATAGTACTTGGCCTTATTGCTGCCGGCTGTAAAGGACCAACTCAGGATCAGCTGCTCTGTCTCCTCAAGTCCAACTCCATTGATGAACTCAGCTCTCTTTATTCTCATCTTGTCAATATCATCTTTGTTGATGGTAGCCCCAATGGAGGTCCCCGTTTGTCTGTTGCTAATGGTGTTTGGATCGACCAAACACTCCCTCTTAAGCCTTCTTTCAAGCAACTTGTCGGCAATGTTTACAAGGCTGCTTTAGAATCTGTTGATTTTCAGAACAAGGTTAGGCCTTTTTTTAAAACTTGTTTCATTGAATCTTATTTCTTCTTCGTGCTAACTGATGAAAATTGGTCTGTAAACTATCGTAACCAATATTTACTATTCAAATCATTAAGCTCCAATAGGGTAGCCGGTAAAGTTGATGTCATACCAGGAGGTCACAGGTTCAAGCCATGAAAACAACCTCTTATGTAAATATAAGGTAAGATTGCGTACATAGACCTTTGTAGTTCGACCATTTCCCAAAACCGCATATAGCAGGAGCTTAGTGCTTCCCTTTTCATCATAAGCCCCCAATTAATAAATAGTGGAAAGTATCAGACAATTAGGACTGCTGAAAGAATCAAAATATTTATTTGATAAGCAACCAATAATGAGAGAAAAAATCATGAATCATCTATTGTAGTAGGGTAGTGACTAATTGGCCATTTTATTGAGTGATATTATGCTTCTTCAGTAGATAAGCCTGGATGGTTCTAAGCTCAAATAGATACAGGTCTGTGCCTAATTTCTTAAAATCAGTTTGACCTCACTTGTGCATATATATACCCAATCCCAATCATTGCTTAGCTACCATGTAAAGCAGCCAACTTCTTACTTACCCCTTCCCTGTACTGTCATCGATTTTTTACTGCAATTTCCCTTTGTTGGCTATGTTTCTAAATTATTTTTTTTTCCTGAAGCATATATGTGCTAATTCTATCATTACCTGTTTGTCTTGAAAATTGATTAAGGCTACTGAGGTTGCCGATCAAGTCAATCAGTGGGCTAAAATGGAGACAAATGGTCTTATCAAAGAGATTCTTCCTCGTGATGCAGTGAACAACATGACAAGGCTGATTTTGGCCAATGCACTATATTTCAAAGGAGAATGGAATGAGAAGTTCAATGCTTCAGAAACCAAAGACCATGAATTCCATCTCCTCAATGGAGGGTCTATTCGAGCACCATTTATGACTACCAAGAAGAAGCAGTACATAGCAGCGTTTGATGGCTTTAAAATATTGAGGCTTCCTTATAGACAAGGCACGGATACACGTCACTTCTGTATGTATTTCATTCTCCCAGATGCCCGTGATGGATTACCTTCTTTACTGGAAAAAATCAGCTTAGAACCAGGATTTATAAATAACCATGTTCCATATGGAAAAGTTAGAGCGCGCAACTTTCTTATCCCTAAGTTCAAAATAACTTTTGGATTTGAAGCTTCCAACATTCTAAAGGGACTCGGCCTCACGTTACCTTTTTGTGGTGGTGGCCTCACTGAGATGGTTGATTCTCCTATGCCTCAGAACCTGTCTGTTTCACAGGTTTTTCACAAGTCTTTCATTGAGGTAAATGAGGAAGGAACCGAAGCTGCAGCTGTTACCGCTACTGAAATGCTCATGTCCTTGACTATTGAGAAGGAAATGGATTTTGTTGCGGACCATCCATTCCTATTCCTTATAAGAGACGAATCTACTGGTGCGGTGTTATTCATTGGCAGTGTGATGAATCCTCTAGCTGGTTAACCTACGTGAATGTCTGAATTCAAATTATAGCATGGACGATAGAAAGCTTTATATTAGCATTGTGAGAGGAGTGTTACATTTGCAGAGAATGATCTATTTATCATCTATTAGGACTAAGTTGAGTGGTGTCACGAAATCTTCCGGAAAGAGCCTATGCCTTCTTGAAGTCAGGATTCTCCCCAGACCCCACATGTAATATTACACCTTTTTTGGTCATTGTCGTTGTTGTACCCTTATGATGAAACCTTAATTCATATATCTCTAGCATCTTATATAATTTTATTTGTGCTTCATATTAGCGTAATGAAATATTGTATTATACCACATCCTTTTTGTTTTCTTTTTATTAACTTTCTCTTATTAGTAATATATTACTCATATATTAGGTAATGTACAATTGAGTTACTTTTCCTCCCAGAAAAGGATAAAAAAAACTAATTATGATCGAATATTATTAACACTGTAAAGTATAAAGACAATAGAGAAATCTCTCTTATATTGTATTCAAGAAGGAACAAGTATATATACAAGTACATAGAGCCTTAACTATGGAAAGAATAAAATGGAATAAATATGCTGTGAATCCCTATAATTATTCTAGCTATGTATATTACATAAGATTACGTCTACATTCAGATTATGTGTACATTCATTATCTAACACCCTTCCTCAAGCTGGAGCATAGATATTGATCATGCCCAGCTTATTACAAAGGTAATCAACTCGAATTCCATTCATCGCCTTTGTGAACAAATTAGTCGGTTGCTCTCCTATCTTCACATAGCCAGTGGAGATCAAGTTCTCCTGATTCTTCTCACGAATAAAGTGGCAGTCAATCTCAATATGCTTAGTTCTTTCATGATACACATGATTTGATGTAATATGGAGGGCAGCTTGATTGTCACACCAGAGTTTTGCTGGTATTGGATGCTCTAACCCAATTTCAATCAACAGATGATGTATCCACATAATCTCATATGTAGACTGTGACATAGCTCTATACTCGGATTCTGTACTAGATCGAGATACAACACCTTTGCTTTTTACTCCTCCATGATACCAAGTTTCCTCCAATAAAGACATAATAACTTGTAGTAGATCTTCTATAAATTTTTATCTAGCCCAGTCAACATCTACAAAACACTCAATACGAGTATGATTGTGATTTCTATATAATATGCCAAGTCCAGGAGCTCTTTTCAAGTAACACAAAATTTGTTCCAAAGCTGCCCAATGTTTGACTGTTGGTGTAGACATGAACTGGCTAACAACACTTTCCGCAAAAGCAATATCTGGACGAGTCATAATAAGATAGTTTAATTTCCCAACTGACCTCCTGTATCTCTCTGGATCGTCAAAAGGATCACCATCATCTTTCATAAGATGCATATTAGGAACCATTGGAGTACTGCAAGGTTTAGCTGCCAGTTTTCCAATTTCTTCAAGCAAGGCAAGAATGTACTTTCTCTGAGACAAAAGAATTCCTTTCTTGCTTCTATTTACTTCTACTCCCAAAAAGTATTTCAACTAGCTCAAATACTTTGTATGAAACCTAGTATACAGAAAAGACTTGAGGGAAGAAATCCCAGCATAGTCACTTCCTGTGATAACAATATCATCAACATATGCAACAAGGAGAATAGTGCCAGTTACTGATTTTCGGTAGAAGACTGAGTGATTGCACTTACTTATTTTCAACCCAAACTCCTGAACTATCTCATTGAACTTGCCAAACCAAGCTCATAGACTCTGCTTCAAGCCATACAAGGACTTCTTCAAATGACAAACTTTCCCATACTCTCCCTAAGCAACAAAACTTGATGGTTGCTCTATATATACTTCCTTCTGAAGATCACCATGAAGGAATGCATTCTTGATATCCAACTGATGTAAAGGCTAATTCTCGGACGCAACTAAAGAAATAAATAAGCGGACTGAAGTGAGTTTGGAAACCGGTGAGAAGGTGTCAGAATAATCCACCCCATAAGTCTGAGCATACCCTTTCGCCAAAAAGTCTAGCCTTAAGGTCTTGCCACGGAACCATCTAGATTAGCTTTAACTGTAAAAACCTACTTGCATCCCATTGGTTTATTTTCCTTTGGTAAATCTACCAAATTCTATGTGTGGTTGTCCTCTAAAGCATGCATTTCCTCAAGCATTACATCAGACTATCCGGGATGATTCAAAGCCGCTTGCACTGTTTTGGGTGCAGAGATGAAGTCTAGAGAAGTGACCATAGATCTTGACGTAGAGGATAAGTGATCATAGGAAACAAAGTTAGCAACAGAATATGTCGATTTGCAAGTATAATTACCTTAAAGAAGAGCAATAAGAAGATCAAGGTTATCTGGAGGATCAAGCAAAGAAGAATCAGATGATGCAAGAACTGGTGCGAGACATGTATCATTTGTCTCTCGCCTCCGCGAATAAACTTGAACAATTGTAGGTTTTGTTGGAGCAGGTACTGAAGGCATAATAGAGTATTAGTGCTCAATAGAAGAACTGGAAGATCGAAGAATATCATCTGATTGTTCTGTTAAAGTATGGGTAACCTGACATACTAGCCACTCATCTTCCTGCCCCTAGCTTGTAGAAATGGGAGGTGCATAGAAGCATGGTGTAGTCTCTGAAAATACCACGTCAGTTGACACTAAATATTTGCCAAGCTCAGTAGAATAACATTGATACCTCTTCTAAAGGCGAGAATAACCCAGGAAAACACACTTCATAGCCTTGGGATCCAACTTGGTAAGAGATGGTCGAACATCTCGAACATAACATGTGCTTCCAAACACCTTAGGTTCCACAAGAAATAATTACTTATTCGAAAAAGAACACTATAAGGCACAATACCATCGAGTACACTAGATGGCATGCGATTAATCAGAAAAGAAGCCGTAGAAACTGCATCGGCCCAGAACTGTTTAGGAACCTTATTTTGGAACAAAAGTGCTCGAGCTGTCTTCAAGTAGATGCCTATTCTTCCTCTCAGCAACTCCATTTTGAGAGGGTGTATCAACATATGAAGACTGATATAATATACCATGTCGTCTCATGTAGGACTAAAATAACTCTGACATGTATTTTTTGTTAGATAATACGCTTAACGCTAAAGGGGGGGTGAATAGCGTTATAATAAAAATTAGCGTAAACTTGCGGAATTTAAAAATTGCAGGAAATAAATAAGTGCAATAAGTAAATAAATTAGAACAAACGCACCGATGTATCCTGCTTCACCACAACCCGTGGCTAGTCCAGTCCCCGAGAGACTCTCTCGAGATTTCCACTAACTTGTTAAGCTTACGGGTGCTCAACAAACCGTTACAACTTGAGGACACAAGCCTCAACAACCTTTGCTCGGAGATATAACACTCCAAGACTTCAACCAAGGAAACACAAGTTCCTTCTTACAACACAATGGACTAACACTTCCCTTCAAGTGTACAAAAACACTTAGCACTCACACAAGACACTCCTTTAAGAGTAGATATGAGTAAAAAGAATACGCTCAAGATTGCAACAACTTTCGACAAGAATTTGGCTCTCAAAAGCTTATGTAATGAATATAAAATGATGAGCAATAAAGTATGCAAGCTTTAGCAATTGTATGATCAGTTGTTATGTTTAGAAGACTGAATTGAAGCTGTATTTATAGTTGAAAAACCTTGTATTACCGTTGCCTAATTGCCAATTAAGAATTGCTGATTTTACTCTGTGACAATCGATTGTCAAATTACCACAATCGATTGTTTGCCAGTTCTTCCAAAAATCAATCCCAGATTTTACGCATAACAATCGATTGTTGAAGATCAATAATCGATTACTGGCAACGTTCAAAAAATCATTTCCAGATTTTACTTAAAACAATCGATTGTCCGAAATCTACAATCGATTCTCAGCAACGTTCAAAAAATCTTTCCAGATTTTAATTAAAACAATCGCTTATAAGAAATCAATAATCGATTACCTGACGGTATTTGAAAACATTTTGGCAACGGTCAGTTATACAATCGATTATACTAAGTCAATAATCGATTATATATCAGTCTTGAAAAATCAATTTAGACACTGCCTCTTGACAATCGATTGTTATAGGTTCACAATCGATTATTTAATAACTTTGAAAAAGTCTGGAAGACACTGCCTCAACACAATCGATTGTCATAAGTTCACAATCGATTATTTTGTGACTTTGAAAAATCTGATGGACACTGTCTCTTCACAATCGATTGTCATTAGCTTCACAATCGATTATTTTGAGCTTTGAAAAACTTTGATGGACACTGCCTCATCACAATCGATTGTCATAAGGTTCACAATCGATTGTCATGCAGATTTGAAAAATCTGATGCTCACTGCCTTAACACAATCGATTGTCATAAGTTCACAATCGATTGTCAAGCAGCTGACGTAAACATAGTCGATTATCATAAGTACATAATCGATTATCTTAGTCCAGATTTTAGAGGCATTTTTAAAAATTATTTTGACTAAAGTAAATATGCATTATTTAAAATCATTTTGCTCTAAATTAAATATGCATGATTTGTTAAAAATATTTTTACGAGAGAAGCCAAGTCTTGAGTTTAAGTTGTCGGATCAAGATCACAATTAAATACCGACTCATATAAAACTTAATCTCGATCTTTGTCTTGTGCTTGAATCTCGTTATATATCAATTTTGCGCTTGTGCTTGGACCTCGTCATATGTCAATTTGCGCATAGTTTGTCATTCATCAAAACCTACAAATATGAACACACGTTTAGTATAATGCCTTGAGAACGTGTTTCCGACAATTTTCCCCTTTTTGATAATGGCAAACTTTAAGCGGGATATGCATATTAGGCAATTCATAATGACGATTCAAGACAAGTAAAGATACGCAACAAGTAAAGATATGCAACAAGTATATAGATATGCAATTAGTTCCCCCTCAATATATGAATTCCCCCTCAATTTATGCCGATAAGTATTGAGAGTGCATACCCCGTTATCTTCCCCCTTTTGCCATTAGCAAAAAAATATAGAATAATAAAAAAAACTTGTTTATTTATTAATAAAGAACGGTTACATGACGGGAACAATAAAAACATAGAACAATAAAATAGAAAAACAAATAAAGAAATTATTCATCATCATTTCCCGCCTCATCATCCGACACTGCTTCATAGGGAACAAGACCGGCATATGGATAATGAACATGGTCAAAATATCCATGGATCTCATGTGTCAATTGACCGACAGAGGTGGTCAATGAAGCAATTTGATCGGAAATGGATTGAAGAGTAGGTTCTTGAGGCTGACGCGATTGACGGGTTGGAGGAGGAGCAGGAGCTGCATGATCACCGTCATGGGGAAAGGAGGATTCTGAAATTTCCCACTTCTTGGTGCTCTTTTTGAGAGGACCGATGGAAGTGTTGAACAAGGAAGCTTCAAGAAAATTCATAATAAGGAGGGCATAGGGAAGAGGTCTATCATCTTCGATGGCATCAAGCATGTGAATCTTGACGAACTTACACCAATTGATGTGAGCTCCGGTTATAATGGCATGCATGAGCTTAGCGTCCTCTTGGGAAAGAGTGGTATGATTATGCTTCCGAGGCTTGAGGACTCGGGTGATGAAATAGAAAATCAAACGATACTCGGGGAGCATTCCCGTGATAGTAGGACGCCGAGTGGATAGATTAGGATCATAAGATGTAAGACCTATTTGGTTTAGGAGAATTTTCTCATCAAATAAGGCGCCGGCCTCTCTAATGTAGCATAATGTTTTCGCCATTTCGAGGAAGATGAGCAATGGAATGCAAGTTTTCATTGGACAAAAGAATTTGAACACCATTAATATTTGACACAAGCTCACCATCGTCATCCTCATGAAGGTTTGAGTAAAACGCTTGAATCAATGGAGGATTAATATAAGGATAGGTAAGATATAAGAAGTCAAGAAGTTGACATTCTTTAAGAATGTTTGCAGCGGGGGCGTATGATTCAAGATATTTGCTTGTTGAAAAGCGAGGAGGAAGAATGTCACGCTTTTCGAATTTTGTCAAAAATCTAGTAAGCTCGGCTTCAGTATTGAATTGTAAAATAGACCCATCTTGATAAGGGAAATTTGGAGGTGGAGGAGCAGAAGAAGATGCACCTTGTCTACCTGAACGGGAACGTTTAGAGTGTCTGCCCGACATTTTCAACAAGTAGTAATGAACTTTGTAAGAAACTTGGAAGATTTTTGAAGGTTTGGGAGCAAAGATTGATGCTTGAGTGAATAAAGTTGAGGACTTGTGATGCCTATTTATAATGGGAAGAATGGCATTTCATTTATGATGAAAATCTGCAGAAATTTATGAGCCAAAACAGTCAGAAACGGTAAAAATAAATTGCACTGACCGTTAGACAATCGATTGTTGAAACGAAATAATCGATTGTTGAGCAGATTTTGACTTGAACTCGGAACTGACACAAAATCGATTGCAGGACCCAAACGGTAACAAATATTTGAATTACTGACAAAAAATAATCGATTGTTGAATTATGATAATCGATTGTTGTGATACAGTGAGCACGGTGATTTTCTGACTCGGAAAATAATCGATTATATTTATGAAACAATCGATTGTTTTAGGAAAGCAGTACTGAATGGCTGAGACTGTAATCGATTATACAGTTAAAAAATCGATTATTAAACACAAATGCATAATAAGCATCAAACATAAATAATCGATTAGTGATACTTGCTAATCGATTGTCCGCACAGTAAAATAATCGATTATTTGCTGTAACAATCGATTGTTCTATGCCATTTCTTTATAATTCCCCCTGCTTTTAGGGCGATACCTGCAAAAGAGAATTAGACGTCTCCGACGCTCAAGTTAGTAATTTGTAACGAACTAATGCAATGAGAACGTGATCTCTTAAGAAGTGTGTCCTAAGGTGTTCTTAAGAGAGTTTCGGGTACTTACCTTTTCTCCGACGTCGCCAATTACCTGTTCGAGAGGGTGATCTTTGATTGTCCTCCACTCGTTAGGCATTTTCGTTTCTTTCTCCAATTGTGGCGTTTCCTCCGTTGATTGTTCCAAGATTTCATCTTGAATTTCCTTAAAAGTTTCCTCTTGTACTTTGTCTTTTAAACTATTTAAAATACCTGCAAGATTAGAACAAGAATCCTTTCTCGCCAAGCGAGCATTATTTTCGAAAAACACAATATGAGGGGATTCCTCCACAGTTTGGGTTCTATTATTAAATACCCTATATGCTTTGCTACGTGAATAATACCCAATAAAAGTTCCCTCATCGGATTTGGCATCAAATTTTCCCAATTGATCTTTTCCATTATTATGAATAAAATATTTACAACCAAATACTCTAAAATGGGAGATATTTGGTTTCCTTTCCTTGTAGAGTTCATAAGGGGTTTTCATGAGTATTGGACTTATGACTACTCTATTTAAAACGTAGCATGCGGTACCCAAAAATGTTTGGGAATCTTAGCCTCTTCGAGCATGGTTCTAGCCATCTCTTCGAGACACCTATTTTTCCTTTCCACCACCCCATTTTGTTGTGGTGTTCGTGGAGCGGAAAAGGTATGCTCGATACCGAGTTCGTCACAAAAGTCCGCAAAGAGATTGTGATCAAACTCTCCCCCATGATCACTTCTAATTGAAGTGACGGTTGTTTCCTTTTCGTTTTGAATACGTTTAAGAAAATATTTAAAATTCTGAAAAGCATCACTTTTATGGGCAAGAAATAAAGTCCATGTAAATCTGGAATAATCATCAACAATAACAAAAGCATAACGATTTCTACCTAGACTTTCAATGCGAGATGGTCCAAATAAATCCATGTGAAGCAATTGCAATGGTCTAGTAGTTGAAACAATATTTTTCAATTAAAAAGATACTTTTGTTTGCTTCCCTTTTTGACAAGAATCACAAATAGAGTCATTTTCAAATTTCAAATTTGGAAGACCAACAACTAAATTTTGTGAAACCAATTTGTTCAAAAGATGCATGTTGATGTGAGCTACTCTACGATGCCATAACCAAGAATAATCCTCTTTGCTCATTAAACAATTCACATATTCGGGTGAGGAATTTGCAAGATCAACCATATAAATGTTATCCATTCTAAAACCATGAAGGATAATTTTAAAATCGCTACGTCTAAAAACTAAGCATTCATCCGAATCAAATAAAACAAGATTTCCCTTGTCACATAATTGACTTATGCTCAAGAGATTATGTTTTAAACCTTTCACAAGTAATATATGCTTAATGGAAGAAATTTCATCCTTACCGACCGATCCGATGCCGATAATCTTTCCTTTGTTGTTATCACCAAAAATAACACTTCCCCCTTCCTTGTGTTTTAGTTGAAGGAATTTGGATTCGTCTCCTGTCATGTGCTTGGAGTATCCACTATCAAGGTACCATACTACACTTGATCCCTTCAAACATACCTCTTCTTTGTTGTCTTCTTGTGCCATAAGACAAAGATTTGCGGCTTCGTCTTCTTCTCCCTCACTTGACTCGTCACCGGAGTCGCCTCCCCAAGATATGTATGCTCGTTGCTTCTTGAAGGGTTTCTTCTCCTTTTTAGCATTTGGGCAATTTGATTTAATGTGCCCGGTTTCTCCGCACTCATAGCACTTTATTTGATCTCCTTGCTTTTTGCCCTTTCGTTCATACTCTTTTCGCATGAACTTTTGAAATCTCTTGATAACGAGTCCGAACTCGTTGTCTCCGTCCTCATCATTTTGAGGTTGGCTTGTGCTTGCCTTGAGAGTGATTCTTTGCTTCCTTTGATCATCAACAAGAGGGTTAAGTATAGTAGATTCATAAGTTTTAATATTACCTCTTAATGCGTCGATGGTGACATTTGAAATGCCAATGGATTCTTGAATCGCCTCGGCCTTGGATCGCCATTCCGTAGTGAGACTTTGGAGAATTTTTCGAACAAGTTCCTTATCCGTGAAGGTCTTCTTAAGAGCATGTAAATCATTTACGATTTTTGAAAATCGTTCAAACATCTCATCGACCTTTTCGCCTTCCTTCATGTGAAACAATTCATATGCATGGGTTAGGAAATCAATTTTGGCTTCCCTTACCTGGTCCGTACCTTCGTACGTAATTTCCAGCTTGTCCCACATTTGCTTCGCCGTTGTGCAACAAGATATCTTCCTGTAATCATCAACATTTACAGCACAATATAATAAATTAATAGCTTTAGCATTATTTTGCACCTTTCGGATATTATCCGCATCGTATTCATCTTCGGACTTTGGGACGCATTCATTTTCAACCTTCTTGGTTGGAATTTGTTCTCCATTCATTATGACCTTCCAAAGATGAAAACTATTTGATTGTACAAATATTCTCATCCTCTCCTTCCCGTATGTATAATTTGTACCATCGAATAGCGGTGGTCGGGTGGAGCATTGTCCTTCACCTATTCCTGCAAAAGAATCACGAGTAGAAGCCATGGATGTTTCTCTCAAACGGCTAAGTCTTCAGAGAGTTGGGCTCTGATATTTTTTGTTAGATAATACGCTTAACGCTAGGGGGGGGGTGAATAACGTTATAATAAAAATTAGCGTAAACTTGCGGAATTTAAAAATTGCAGGAAATAAATAAGTGCGATAAGTAAATAAATTAGAACAAACGCACCGATGTTTCCTGGTTCACCACAACCCGTGGCTAGTCCAGTCCCCGGGAGACTCTCTCGAGATTTCCACTAACTTGTTAAGCTTACGGGTGCTCAACAAACCGTTACAACTTGAGGACACAAGCCTCAACAACCTTTGCTCGGAGATACAACACTCCAAGACTTCAACCAAGGAAACACAAGTTCCTTCTTACAACACAAGGGACTAACACTTCCCTTCAAGTGTACAAAAACACTGAGCACTCAAACAAGACACTCCTTTAAGAGTAGATATGAGTAAAAAGAATACGCTCAAGATCGCAACAACTTTCGACAAGAATTTGGCTCTCAAAAGCTTATGTAATGAATATAAAATGATGAGCAATAAAGTATGCAAGCTTTAGCAATTGTATGATCAGTTGTTTTGTTTAGAAGACTGAATTGAAGCTGTATTTATAGTTGAAAAACCTTGTATTACCGTTGCCTAATTGCCAATTAAGAATTGCTGATTTTACTCTGTGACAATCGATTGTCAAATTACCACAATCGATTGTTTGCCAGTTCTTCCAAAAATCAATCCCAGATTTTACGCATAGCAATCGATTGTTAAAGATCAATAATCGATTACTGGCAACATTCAAAAAATCATTTCAAGATTTTACTTAAAACAATCGATTGTCCGAAATCTACAATCGATTACTCAGCAACATTCAAAAAATCCTTTTCAGATTTTAATTAAAACAATCGATTATAAGAAATCAATAATCGATTACCTAACGGTATTTGAAAACATTTTGGCAACGGTCAGTTATACAATCGATTATACTAAGTTAACAATCGATTATATATCAGTCTTGAAAAATCAATTTAGACACTGCCTCTTGACAATCGATTGTTATAGGTTCACAATCGATTATTTAATAACTTTGAAAAAGTCTGGAAGACACTGCCTCAACACAATCGATTGTCATAAGTTCACAATCGATTATTTTGTGACTTTGAAAAATCTGATGGACACTGTCTCTTCACAATCGATTGTCATTAGCTTCACAATCGATTATTTTGAGCTTTGAAAAACTTTGATGGACTCTGCCTCATCACAATCGATTGTCATAAGGTTCACAATCGATTGTCATGCAGATTTGAAAAATCTGATGCTCACTGCCTTAACACAATCGATTGTCATAAGTTTACAATCGATTGTCAAGCAGCTGACTTAAACATAGTCGATTATCATAAGTACATAATCGATTATCTTAGTCCAGATTTTAGAGTCATTTTTAAAAATTATTTTGACTAAAGTAAATATGCATTATTTAAAATCATTTTGCTCTAAATTAAATATGCATGATTTGTTAAAAATATTTTTACGAGAGAAGCCAAGTCTTGAGTTTAAGTTGTCGGATCAAGATCATAATTAAATACCGACTCATATAAAACTTAATCTCGATCTTTGTCTTGTGCTTAATCTCGTTATATATCAATTTTGCGCTTGTGCTTGGACCTCGTCATATGTCAATTTGCGCATAGTTTGTCATTCATCAAAACCTACAAATATGAACACACGCTTAGTATAATGCCTTGAGAACGTGTTTCCAATATTTTTTAGCGTTATCACTCCTTGGTTTATGTACTGAAGCATGCAATTGAGTTTTGACTTCAGCACAAAAGGCAGAAAAATGAGTAAAAACTTCAGAGCGGCTCTTCATAAAGTAAATCCAAGTCATTCAAGAAAAATCATCAATAAAAGTGACAAAATACTTATGCCCAGTTTTAGAAACAACCGGACATTGTCCTCAAACATCAAAATGGACCAACTTAAAAGCTGTCTTAGCTCGCTTATTAACCCTTGGATTTAACAAGATGCGATGGTGTTTTGCAAATTGACATGACTCACAATCCAATGATGAAATACTCTAAAATTGAGGACAGAGCTTCTTTAACAAAGGAAAAGAGGGATGTCCGAGTCGATAATGTGCTTCAAAAGGAGACACGATACTAAGTTGATCCATCAACTACAGTAACCGGAAAGGGTGCTTTATGTGAGCAAAAGCTAGAAAAAATATTTAGATTACCAATCATGTGACTTATAGCACCAGAATAGATCACCTATTTATTGGAAGAGGTGATAAGACATGTTTTATCTGACCCAACAAAGGCAGTGACTGAAGAAGATTTCATTAATGATTTATGATATTGAAGGAATTTTAGAAACTCACCCGAAACCAAAATTGTTGGACTAGGAGTTGTTGCTTTATTATTCTTTACCATTATTTTTTTCCTTTCAATAACGAACTGATTAAACTAACAGAGGTCCCTGAAGCTAAAAGATACTCAAACAGATCTTGGTAGGTACAAAAATCAACAATCTATTGTATTCAACTTTAGTATTCTACTCAACCAAATCAGAGAACCAACCGAATTTGTCACCAACTCAAACAAAAAAGAGACCAACAAAGTTTCTCATATAGAAAGACCCAACAGACATTATCAAGTCACTAATCGATCACCACAGTGAGTCAAAATTAAGGATGCAAGCTTCTCACACAGGTAGCCTCCAAGAAAAATACCACATAATTAAAGAAATCGAATAACTAATAAACCAAACTCAAACTTGACCAAACAAAGTGAGAGTAAGATCTGACCTGAGGTTGTTCTTTACCAAAATCTAGTTCTATGATCAGAGAACCACCACTAGTCAACTGGAAATGTCAAGAAGACCTCAGATTAGCTTCTGGCCAAGGAATTTCCGACAACGGATTCGACTCAACTCCGGCGAGCAGTAAACTGGCTCTGATACCATGTAAAGTAGAGAGACAATAGAGAAATTTCTCTTATGTTATATTCAAGAAGTAACAAGTATACATACAAGTACATGGAGCCTTAACTATAGAAAGAATCAAAAAGAAAATCTTATAAATCTGCTATGAATCCCTACAATTATGCTAGCTATGTATATTGCATAAGATTATGTCTATATTCAGATTATGTGAGCATTCATTATCTAACAAACACAAAACTAATTAAAGTACGCAAGCAACTTCTATGTCAAGAATCTGATTATATCAAGAGACACAAGAAAAAAAATCCGGAGCAATCTCCAAGTTTTTACTCACCAAGAATATAGTATTTTTGACAATATGGATTTCTATAGATCAATCTTAAAGCAGACGGGTGTTTCTTTGATGCTAGAAAAACATGTATTCTTCAGCAAATTTCGTCAGCCCAATGCCAACATGGTACTATCCCCGCTCTCTATTCAAAAAGTTCTTGGTATGATTGTTGCTGGCTCAAAAGGTTGTTAATTGGACCAAGTGTCTTTTCTAAAGTTCAAATCCATCGAAGATGTTTACAATCCTTATATGTAGTGATTTATACATTTCAAATGTAACTAGATTCTATCTAACAGAATTCTGTTATTCATCTTCTAACTAACGTAACTAACTTTTCCTCTCTTTAACTAACTTTTGGACTACTAACTGCTGATTTTCTTTGCTTTTCGATTCTGCTGTGTTCGAGCTGAGCTTACTAAAATCATGTATCAGCCTCATTTTCCAACACGGAGAATTTGCATACTCTCCTCTCTCTCTTTAGCATTTCTATGCTTTTTTCCAAAGCAAAACGTAAGTATTAATGTGGTTTATTGCCGTTTGTTGAGTTCGACGAATTTCTGTAATTTTTATTGCCGGTATTACACAATAGTTGTTTCGTTCTATCTTGGGAGGGACTAATCCAATAATCTTGGGTAATAGTGATGGGATTAAATTCCTTAAGGTAACACAATTTTCTGTTGGGCTCGGAACTTTTATTTATTCTGTTTCTATTCTGTTTATGCTTCTGTTTTGTTTTATTTTTTACAGATATTATTTTCGAATACAGGTTGCTAACAGATATTTATAGGGCAGGACGGCGCAGGGCGAGTTGAAATTTTGTGGTTAAGCCTCAAACCGCCCCGAACCCACCTCACTGCCATCCCTACATATATTGCGGATAGTCAAAATCTTGACTATACTACACCCTCTATTCAGATTCTATTAAAGGCTTGAATTTCTTTATTTTTGTCCTTCATTCTTTTCTCTGAAGTGGAGTCTTAATGTATGTGATCAAGGGAGTTTAGTGTAAAATTATAGGAAGCTGGACGACGAAGAGGCCTAAACAGTAAGAATTTCATTACATTAGCTTCGGGAGTCTATCACCACTTTTTTTTCTTCTTCTTATTTAACCGTTCCTTTAACAAAAATACTAGTACTACTGCATTACTAAAGTAAAGGTTCCCTAAATTTTATGGGCTAATAATACTCCTATATATATTGGGTAATGTCAAACTGAGTTACTTTTCGACCAAGAAAAGGATCAAAGATAAACAAACCTAGTTAAAGTAGGCTAGCAACTTCTTTGTCAAAACAACAAAACAGAAAAACCCGAGCACGTGAACATGTTTGATTGAACATGGAGTTTAAGAAAAAATGAAAGACCTTTAGAATTTGTAGTCCTAAACAAGCTAAAAAGGTGCCCAGAGTATTTGTATAGTTATAAAAACTTATCATTAAGGGTAGAATTGTAAGTTTAAGTAAATTGTTGTTCAATTTTAGAAATGGCATATTCTTTTAAAAATGGACCAAAATAAAATAGGTACATAAACCGGAATAAAGGAAGTAGTATTTTTGACAATATGGATTTCTATAGATCAATTGCTGTCTTTTCTAAAGTTCAATTCCATTGAAGAACTTAACTATGTTTGTTCTGGGGTCATCACTGATGTCTTTGCCGATGGCAGCCCCTATGGAGGTCCTCGTTTGTCCGCTGCTCATGACGTTTGGATCAACAAAACTCTCTCTTTTAAGCCTTCTTTCAAACAGATTATGGACAATGTTTATAAGGCTGGTTGAAGTTCTGTTGATTTGTCAGCGCTGATATTCTGATCGCCTAAACCTTTAACAGTAAAATAAGTTTATCAGAAAAGAATCTGCCTATCGGATATTAAGGTTTCAGATTCGTGATTTCAATGGGTACCAAGAAAAATACAGTGCTAAATAAGAGTCCATTCGGATTTGCTGATTGAAAATAACCGATAAGTATTATGTGTTAAAAAATACTTTTTGTGAAGCTGATTTTATTAATAAAAGTAGTTGGCGTGCTTTGGTAAAAAAATATGGATAAGCAATTTCCCTGTTAATGACTAATATGGCCTTAAAATTATTTACAAAAATTTTAGATAAAAAAGAACATATACAACGAGAACCACGAACACAAAAATTGAATGGAAAGAAAGTTTGAAGTTATACTCTGGGAAGAGTATTTTGAGAAATAGAAAAGATATTAGGGAGGTCTGCACATTAGATGTCTACTAAACGTATAAGCTTACAAAACACCTTTTAAATCACCTCAAGTTAATAAGAATGTTTTATATGGCAAAGTATCTGTATCCTTCACTTCCAGTAGGAAGGAAGCACTTCCTGATTTTGCTTTTGCCTAATATTGTTGGCACAAACAAAAACAACAGTTTTGGTGAGAGTGGATAACATAGGAATTACTTACAAAATTACGTGGTTCAAAACAAAAATGTTGATTAGCATGTCCGAGGGCAAACTTTCGATTTCCGTTCAGCAATGATATGGAAATCAAGAAAAGATGAATTTAGTTTATAAATTGAGTTGGAGAATCTTATGGTCCCTATAAAAAGCATCTCCTTCTTTTAATGTCAGCTCTATCTGCTAGTAGCTTGCTCATTTTAATGTTCACTTTTTATTTTCAAATTTTTATTTAATATGATGGTAAGCAACCCCCACTTCCAACCGAGAAATTGTGAGTTCGAGTCCCCAAGAGCAAGGTGGGGAGTTCTTGGAGGGAAGAATGCCGGGGGTCTATTTGGAAACAGCCTCTCTATCCCAGAGTAGGGGTAAGTTCTGCGTACACACTACCCTCCCCAGACCCCACTAAGTGAGATTATACTGGATTGTTGTTGTTGTTGAGGCTCCTGCAATAAGTGGGCTGAAGTGAAAACCAATAGTCTCATCAAAGGGATTCCTCCCGGTGCAGTCAACCACAGAACAGCGCTCATCTTGGCCAATGCATTATATTTCAAAGGAGCATGGGATGAGACGTTTAATGCTTCATAGACAAAAGGCGGTGAGTTCCATCTCCTCAATGGAGGGCTCGGTTCAAGCACCCTTCATGACCAGCCAAAAGCAGCAATATGCGGAGGCCTTTGATGGATTTAAAGTATTATAGCTTCCTTATGAACAAGGCAATGATCTATTCATTGAGAGGTTGTGTTATAACTTTTAATGAAATTCATGATGTTTTTAAAAGTAATATACATTTTATGAATTCATTTATATGTGAGTGGAGTAGACCGCTTCTATGAAATTTTGGCCTAGTCTTTAGTGCCCTCATGAATAACCAGGCACACACATGGCGTATTGGGCCCAAAACCGCATTGAACAATAAATTATCAGAGGTCAAAATGTGATTGATAAAATGTCTGACTTACAACAAGAGTTATTGGTTCATACAAATATATATTTCATCAGTAATTCTATGAGTTAAATTTTATTGATCTAAGTTTGGTTCATAGTCCAGAAAACATCAAATCTATTATATTTGGACCATATAAATTCAACAAGTTTATTTTCTGAAAGTCTTTAAAATAGTGGAGAATTATGGCAATATTTTAAAGGCAAGTGTCATATCCTTCTAGATGACTATACTAAGTGGTAAACTTGATTAGCCACTTTCTTACCATGCACTACAAATTACATGCAATTTCAAGTATAAATAGCCATCATTTGGCTGCACAATAATCATCCCATCAGAAGTATTTTTCTACCTATCCTTCTTCTCTTTCTCTCTTAGCTTCTCTTATTTCCAATTTTTCTTATAAATTTTCTTTATCCTATTCTCTTTTTTCAATGTTGTTGGATTATTGTAATATAAACATTTTGTTGATTCCTGTATCCTCTAAACAAATAGAGATGAGCTTGTTTAATCTTGGGGAAACATTTCATATTACTGAATTAGTTTCTTAGGACAGTGCCTTGCAGACTCAAGCTAGCTGATGTATTCCGCTCACAAATAATTTTGTTACAGTTTTATTATCGTTATTTTCTGATGTCATTTCCTACAATCTAAGAAACTATGGAAAGTAATACTACTAAGAAATTTTTTTATGGTGCTACCAATTTTGGTATTATCGCTGCTGCTACTGTTCCAGTTGTCATGCCAGATATCTATGGTGTTGTAAATATATTATTGCATCTATAACTTTGGAAAACACTAATGTCAAAATACATGTATGTAAATAGATATGGTTACATATCCAATGCTAATATTAAAACCTTAAAAAAAATGCACCTTTAAAAGAGTTGGAATAAATGACAATCTCGCTAAGTCAAAATTAAATATGCCTAAAGTGGATAATATAGTTGTTGCGGTTATTTTTCAAATATATAATGTGGCCAACGTGAGAAATTTGGTAATAGACTCTGCTGCTACTAGGCATATTTATACATACAAAAATGAATTTTTATCTTACACCCAAATTGATGAAAAGAATTTATTTATCTTGATGACTCAAGAACGGCTCGCGTTTTTGGGAAAGAAAAAATTCTTCTCAAACTCACTTATGGTAAAATTCTAGCATTGAGTGAGGTATTGCATGTTCCTAATATCCAAATCAATTTGGTGTATGTGGGATTGTTAGGAAAAGTTGGAGTGAAGTTTTCTTTCGAGAATGATGAGGTTGTATTGACCAAAAATAATATTTTTGTAGGCAATAAATATTGTAACCATGGTTTATTTATGCTTAATATTTCTGCTACTAGCAATAAAAATGCATCTTCTTTTACTTATATGGTTGAGTCAATTTTTTTGTGGCACGCTAGACTAGGACATGTTAATGTCGCGTATATAAAGAACGAAAAAGACTCTAAAATGCCCCTTTACTATATAAAAAAGGACAGGCTAGCCCTCTGTTAAAAGTTGATCTCTATTCTGCCCTTGGCGTCAACAAATGGGCTCGTATATGCCCTCCATCACTAATGGGAGACTCATAAAATCACGTGAAATATATGTAAGGGCAACTTAGACCTAGTTTGAATTGTATAGGGGCATATAAGAGTTAGTGATAATAGTCATTTGTCAAACACTTCACAACTCCATATCAACATACTTAGACACCTATTTAACAACACCAAACTAATTATCACATCAAATAAATTAAGCCCTAGACACAAATATTTAAATGAATGGCAATGACTTCATTAAATCCTAGTAGCTCAAAAGGGTCGAGTCATCATAAAAGATAACAAAAGAAAATATCATAATATTCTAGTAGCCCAGAGAGATTGGGATTTTCTGTAAAAAGGGTGGTTGCCCCTCTCTGTTATGCCTATGACTTCTCCATTGAAAATCAACAGCCCTTTCAATTATACTAGAAAAACAACAAAAATCATCCAAACACACCCCTAATATATATTCCTCTTCTTTTCCTCCTCTCTTTGTGGTGCTGCTACTGAATACCGATGTTGTAATGGGGCTGTGATGATTGCCTTTTCCATTTCTGGCTATGTTCAATTCACGGTATTGAGAAACTATCCGACCCGTATCTTGGCGGGGCGACCCGGTACGGTTTTTGTATAGCTAACTGGTGTTTGCAGCCATGGTGGCGTCGCCTTCTCTTTTGCTTTGACAAAAAATACAGCAAATCTGAGCCCTCACGAAAATGTCCGTGTAATAGCCTGTTTGGCCGTGATTCTAAAACCAACTTATTAGGCTGAAGAAACTAACCTTTATTTTTTTAGTCCTCACAAGTCTGCAATTATGAAAAGGGTGAAGGTTAGCCCAGAAGAATTTAAAGAAATGAGGCATAAACAGAGAGTTTGGGATTTTCTTTGAAAGGGTGGTTGCCCCTCTCTGTTTCACTATTGATTTTCCTCCCATTATTTAAAAAAAGAGAAAAAAAGTATCAACCGCCCTTTTTATCTTTATGACTGAAGAATTTTATTTTGTGTCTCGTACAACTCTTTTGTCTCACCGTTTTGTGGACCCAAAAGTGCACAAAATAAAACTTCTCCTTTATGACAAAAGCAGAAGCAGCAGAAATGATTTTAGTTATATATACTAGCATCTCTGTTTGAGCCTTGCTTAATGGTAAAGTTGATGCCATGGTTCGAGCTGCCTCATGCAGAAATACAGTGTAAGGCATGCGACCCCGTGCTATGCCCTTTATACTAGCATCTCTGTTTGGAAGCAGCGCACTGAGTTTGTTGTTGTTGTTGTATACCAACATTTCTGTTTTTCCTATGTGTGTTATTTTACTGTGTTGTTGGAAGGTACATAAAGAGCACTGATGATGATGTTTCTATATCCCGGCTAACCGATTTGGGCATTGAGATGAGCCGACCCGTATCTTGGTGTGGCAACCTGGTATGGCCTATGATTGAGAGTTTTGAATCTTCTCTCACATGCAACCGGTGTTTTGCAGCCATGGCGTTGTTGGCTTCTCTTTTGCCTTATCATAACACACATCTGACCCTCATTTGCTTGAAAGTACAAAAGTTAGAATCTTTTCCATGATTCGATGTTGGGATATGTCGAACCTGTAACCTTCTGCCACGACTATTAGATTGCAAACCCAGTAACTCCAAATGATATGTAGAAATTCAAACTCGAATAAAGTTCAAATTCGGAATCCGCCTCGGGATGGAAATGCATTTATCTGTCTGTACAGCGTACACTAACACCCTGTTTGGATGGTTGTTCTCATTGTATTGTATTGTTACCTTGAAAAGCTACACAACTAAAAATATGGAGAAGAAATTATAACCAGGAGATAAAAAAGACCTCAATGGTCCCTTAAGTTCAGGGGAAAGTCTGTAACGGGGCTGTGATGATTGATTGTTTTCCGAGCTTCATGGAATCAGGATTTGATAGGCCGTATCTTGGCTAGGCTGCTCGATAACGGGATTTGCAGCAATGGCAGTGCTTGAGATGGAGGTCAGACCCGAGCCTCAAAATCTTTGTTATTATCATCTCTACTTTACCAGAAGAAAGAATGAGGCCAACAGGGGTAAGAGCGAGTTCTAGGAGGGTGGTTGCCCCCTCTGTTTGTCCTATGATGTCTTCTGTAATAAAACCAACAACCCTCTTTCCTGAAAGAAAACCAAGAAAGCAAACATCTGGCGCCTTTGCGTTAGGCATGTATGAGCTTAGTCCTAAACTTCCACACTTACATGAAATGAATGAAAGAGTCAACATTCTGAAAGAGGCAGTTGTTGTACTTGTTTATTTGTGCTATAAACCATTAGGAATAGAAACAATTTGACCCGTATCTTGGCTTGGTATGGGTCCTTATCCTATAAGCCGGGGGTCGATTGGAAATAGCCTCTCTGCCCTTTCGGGTAGGGTTAAGGCTTGTCTACATATTACCCTCCCCAGACCCCATCTGATGGGAGTATACTGGGTAGTTGTTGTTGTTGTTGTATTCTAGTAGCCCAAAGGGGTCGTATATGAGGTGTCATTACGGACTTAGTGCTAATTATTTTATGACATGGACACCTTTAAATGCTGGGAGAAGGTTTTTCAAGTGCCCGAAATATGAGGTAAGTATATTTTTTGATGGGTTCTTTTACTTATCTAGATTTGCTTGTAAATTTGTTTAATTTATTTTTGGGTTTTAGTATGAAAAATGCTTATTGGGAATGGCAAGATGAAGAGCTTCCTCCTGG
The DNA here is from genome assembly GCA_034376525.1 of Nicotiana benthamiana. Lineage (NCBI taxonomy): Eukaryota > Viridiplantae > Streptophyta > Magnoliopsida > Solanales > Solanaceae > Nicotiana > Nicotiana benthamiana. The sequence goes on from CM067326.1 coordinate 47,183,518, forward strand.
AGTTTCAAATTTCATATGCAGTTTAAAGAAGGAAAATGAAGGTCTAATTCATGAAAAACATACTCCCCAAAGGAAATTTGATCTTGAGAATGTTATGATGCTCATAGATCATGAGGAATAAAAGTCTTGGAATTGAAAAGAAATGTTCTAACGAAGAAAGTGATCAATTTAGAGTATTCAGTTGTGCTGGGTGCTAAATTTCAGAAGAAGATGTGGATTTTATGTGTGTGATATTGGGATATCTTGTTATGTTCTTTGGATCAGTGGGAAATGATATGTAATGTTAGTATTTTTGTGGCTTAATTGTTGTCTTTTATTATATAATGAATCTTTATATTTTTAAACAAGGATTAAATAAAGTCATTGTCGTTCATTTGTTGTATTTATGACTGAGTTTATTTGCTATGATAAAGAGTTTCGTGTTGTCAAATAGGTGTCTAAGTAAACTGATATATTAGTGTGAAGTGTTTGAGAAATGACTATTATAACAGATTCATATATGTTCCTATACAAATCGAACTAGGTCTAACTTGCCTTCACATATATTCGATGTGGCTTTATGAGTCTCCTGTTAATGATGGATCAGAGGACATATACAAGCCCACTTGCTGACGGCAAGGGCAAAATATAGACCAACTTTTAACGGAGGGTTAGCCTGTCCTATTTCATATAGTAAAAGGGCATTTTTGGCCTTTTCTGTATAAAGAAAATGCAGTCATTAGTTTTAATATCCAGTTTAAACTCAAATAATATTAACAAGTGTGAAATATGTGTTGAAGTTAAAATTACTAGAAAGACTTATGTTTTTGTAAATAGAGAAACTGAATTATTATCCTTGATTCACACTGATTTAGATGATTTAAGGCAGAATATGACTAGAGGTGGTAAAAAGTATTATGTGACATTTATTGATGATTTTTCTTGATATACTATGTTGTATTTGCTTATAAAATAAATTTCCTTGTAATGCCTTTGTTTCTTATACAACTGAGATTGAAAATCAACTTAGTAGAAAAATCAAGAGAATTAGATATGATAGAGGTATAGAGTATTTATCTTAAAATAATTTTGTGAAAGGAATGGAATAATGCATGAAGTAACTATGCCTTATTCATCCAAATCAAATGGAGTAGCTAAAAGGAATAATAGAATATTGAAAGAGATGATGAACTCTATATTAGTTAGTTCTAATGCTCTTGATAATTTGGAGGGTGAAGCTATTTTATATGTATGTCAATTACAAAATAGAATACAACATAGAAGACCTGACAAACTCCTTATGAATTGTGGTAGAGTTATAAACCTAACTTAAAATATTTAAGAGTGTGTGGTGCCTTGCTAAAGTTCAGTTGAACGAACGTAAAAAGAGAAAAATAAGTATGTTGAACATAGTGCTGCATATAGCTTTCTTCTTTTAAAAACTTATATGTTTGATTGCAATACTATAATTGAGACAAAGAACTGAGTTCTTTGAATTGCACCGTCTGAAAAAAATTTCTCTGTTACATCTATTGAAACAAATAATAAAATTATCTCTACCGAGGAACTGAGAAGGAGCAAAAGGCCTAGGAAAAAATACTTTTCATATGGAAATGAGTTTTAAAATTTTCTTGTAGATGATGGACCATCAAATTATTTTGAAGCTATATCTTATTCAGATGCTAAATATTGGAAAGAGGCAATAAAATTTGAATTATTTCTATTAAGAAAAATAATATATGAATTTTAACTGATTTACCTCCTGGTGCAAAACCTATTGGCTGTAAATGGATTTTTAAATAGAAATTTAATTCTGGTAGATCTTTAGATAAATATAAAGCTCGGTTAGTAATAAATGGATTTTCTCAAAAAATAAAATATATTATTTTGATACATTTGCACCAGTAACTATAATTTCTCCTATTCGAGTTTTAATTGCCTTAGCTTCAATCCATAAGCTTTTTATCCACCAAAATGAATATCAAAAGTGCTTTTCTAAATAGTGATTTAGAAGAAGAGATTTATATGGTTCAACATGAAGGTTGTATCATTCCTGGATAAGAAAATAAAGTTTGTAAATTAATTAAATCTCTTTATAGCCTTAAACAAGCTCCTAAGCAATGTTATGAGATATTTGAACAAGTCTTACCGAGAGACTATTTTTCTTCAGTTGAGGTTATAAATGCGTTTGTACTAAAGTGATAGATAATGAATATGTGATAATATGTCGGTATGTTGATGACATGCTTATATTTGGTACAAGTTTAAATATTTTGCAAAGTATTAAATTATTTCTATCTTTTAATTTTGATACGAAAGATCTTTGTAAAGTAAATACAATGTTGGAAATTAAAGTTATAAGGAATGAAGATAGAATAATATTTTCATAAGAATATTATGATGAGAGACTTCTTAAGAAGTTTGAATATTTTAACCATATCCATGAACACTCCTTTTGATGCTAACTCTCAATTGAAAAAGAATAATGGTGACTCAGTTGCTCAATCTAAATATACTTAGATTATTGGGAGTATAATGCATTTAATGAATTTTGCAAGGTTTGATATAGCCTATGATGTGTGTAGACTTAGTAGATATACTCACAATCCCAATATTGAGCATTGGTCTGTATTAGATAGACTAATAAAATATCTTATATGAACCATAAATTATTGTATCCTATATAGTGAATTTTCTTCTATTTTTGAAGGGTATAGTAATGCAAACTGGATCTTTGATTCAGATGAGACAAAATCCACTAGTGGTTATGTATTCATATTTGGTGGTGATGCAATATCGTGGAAATCATATAAACAGGTGATCATTGATAGATCAATGATAGAATCAAAATTTCTAGCTCTGGAGTTAGCTGGTTCTGAGGCTGAGTGGCTGAAAAAAAATCTAAGCTTATATCCCTTTAATAAATAACGTATTGCCTCCTGTGAATATGCATTGTGATTGTCAAGCGGCAATAGCTATTGCAAAGAATAAATCTTATAATTGTAAAAGCAGAGACATGAAACTGTGACATGATGTCATAAAATAGCTGTGGAGAGATGGTATAATTTTCATTGACTATGCGAAGTCAGAGATAAGTTTGGTCAATCCTTTGACTAAACCCGTGGGAAGAAAATTAACTTTTTAAACCTCAAAAGAAATGGGGTAATGACAACATGCTATCAATAGAGATGGTAACTGAACCTATGTGATTAGAGATCCCATGAAATAGATTCATATGGGTAATAACAAGTCAATGGCACTGATGTATTAAAAGAGAATGTTTGACTGCTACTAATTGAGAAGTTGTGTTATAACTATTAATGAAATTCATAGTCCTTATGGATGGTGTATTTAAAAGAAGTATACGCTTGATGAATTCACCTATATGAGAGTGGAGTAGACCGTTCCTATGAGATTTTGGTCTAGTCTCTAGAGCTCTCATAAATAACCAGGCACACACATAGTCTATTGGGCGCAAAACTGCATTGAACAACAAAATTATCGGGAGTCAAAATATGATCGATAAAATCTTTAGCTTACAATAAGAGTTATTGGTTCATATATGTATATATATATATATATATATATATATATATATATATATATATATATATATATATATATATATATATATATATATATATATATATATATATATATATATATATATATATATATATATATATATATATATATATATATATATATATATATATATATATATATATATATATATATATATATATATATATATATATATATCAGTAATTATGTTAGTTAAATTTAATTGATCTAAGTTTGGTTCATAATCCATATAATACCAAACTTATTATATTTGGACCATACAAACACAACAAGTTTATTTTTGAAAGTTTTTAAAATAGTGAAAAATTGTGGCGATATTTTAAAAACATGTCTTAGCCTTCTAGAAAACTATACCAAGTGGCAAACTTGATTAGCTACTTTCTTGCTATATACTACAAATTACATGCAATTTCAAGTATAAATAACCATCATTTGACTGCACGATAATCATTCCATCCGAAGTGCTTTTCTACTTAGCCTTCTTCTCTTTCTCTCTTAGCTTCTATTATTTTCAATTTTTCTTATAAATTTCTTTGTCCTATTCTCTTTTTTCAATCTTATTGGCTTATTGTAATATAAATATTTTGTTGATTCATGCATCCTCTAAATAAATAGAAATGTGCTTGTTTAAACTTGGGAAAATATTTTACATTGCTGAAATAGTTTCTTAGGACAGTGCCTCACACAACTCAAGTCAGTTGATGTATTTTCGCTCACAAATAATTTTATTACAGTGTTATTATCGTTATTTTTTCCTGTCATTTCCCCTACAAAGTGCACATTTTATTAGTTTGTTGAAGACATCCTGTGTTCAAAATCTAAGCGTGTTTAACTTGAATAATAGTTCTGATGTAAACTTAATATGTATACAAACAATTGATCAATGGTGATAGTTTATACGAAACAATAGAGTACCTGGCCTTCTATGAGATAATACGTACAATGCAGTAACTACTTGTTAGACCTTCTTTTTCCTACACCATCGGAAGGGTAGAAGGAGAGCTTTTTCCAACTTATCGTGACAATCTAAACGGGATTATTTATTTACTAAATTCACAGTCGCCACTTGGGATAATTTATGGGGTCCCAAGTCACCGGTTCAAATCCCGAATCAAGGAAAAGATTGACTTTATTTTACGGTCCCCAAACACAGAAATCCAGGTAAGGAATTCTATTAACTCGGGAGAAGGTATTAGGCATTTTTCAAGTTCCGTGGTTCAACAGCGGCCGCTCAACTATTATTATTGGATCAATTACCCGATTTTAAAACACTTTTGAACCTATGTGCATTTTAACTTTAAATCGCTTTTAGTTATTTTAAGGAAGATTTCAAAATCATCTAAAACATGTCTTTGGATCGTGCCACATGAAATGCACCCACCATCCGAAACACATTTTATTCAACATTGTTAAGATTTGAATTTAGGTCACATGAAATGCACACCCAAGCTTAGAAAGTTAATATTGTTAAAATAATGCGCCTCAAGCAACTACACATTTTTTACTTTGCGAGGGCCATGAAAAATTTGCTAAATGGCGGGCCTCAAATTATAAGAATTTAAAAGAAATAATTAAGTGAAGGACACGCATTTATGATTTTATTTGGCGGGCGCACCTTAATTTCAATTTTTAAAAAGGAATTCCAACTAAATTTTGAAGGGCCATAAGCTATTTTTATTATCAAATATGGCTCACCTCCATCAATTAATGAAATGTGGTTATTTAGGCATCAAAGGAATTTGAGTTTACTTCAAAACCATCGTATCAAGTTAATTAAAAGAACTTACTCTTTAATATAAGAAAAAACTAATTAACTGCACATAACAATTGCAGTTGCCTTCAGGATCGGGCTCAAAGTGAGCCACATTTCGTAGTGGTAAAAAAAACGTCTAAAGGCATGTGGCAAATTGCCGAATCTGTAATGATTTTCTTAACTGGGCCAACGTTAGGCCCAGATTATCATAAACAGACAATTATACATAATTCAATAGATACTAATTAACTAAACTATGTGGGATACTCAATTAAGCAAACATTTGGCTCCTGAATCTTTGATTACTTAAAAGTATAACGAGAAAACTGAATTTCTGATTTGTTAACATAATTTGGATCCAAATCTATTCCGAACCCCCATGGCAGCATCACTTCATAATAAACGCTGGGCCCAAACGAGCCCAAACAAGACTCCGAGGTCTATTATCGAAGGTTAGTACGTGAGATCGAATCTCCCCAAAGGCAAGCAACATATGCTGCAGCCTTTCATATAGCGACAAGCCCGAACTTCAAACTATAAAGTCTAAAACTTCATATCACAAATATTAAAACATTAAACTGATTTGTCTGATAAAACAAATTAATAGGCAAATCAAACTATCTTCAACATGAATACATGACTGAATCTCACCTGACAACTAATTCTGCATACAACAATGTGTCACAATGCTTTAGATATAATAGAGTATACATCATTCATTTTTATCTCCAACTTATACTTATCATAATAACCATTTCAATACAAGATCATCTCCAAACAAGAGTACCCATTTCAACTAAAATTAAGTCTAAGACGCAAATGTTCGAATAAGTATATTGCTGCAGCACCTTAACAGTCCCATAATACCAAACACTGATAAGGCTAGGCTATTAAAACATAGAAATAAAGAGAACACAGCTGAAACACGAACAACCAACACTATACTTTTAAATTTTTCCGCTTTTCATTTTTTCAGTTCTCATATCCAACTTCATAATCAATAAGGCTTAAAGGTGTACCTGGAAATTGAAATGAACACAAAAAGAGTGAAGGGTCAACAAAATAGCAGCAGAGAAGATCCCAAATGCAGTCAATGTAACAGTGAAGAGATTTAGCAGCTCAAATCAGTAAAATGAACCAGCAGCAAGGATTTTAACCCAGAAAGCAAACAACAAAAATAGCTTTCAGATCCTTTCCAATCGAAGTAGACCTCAGATTTATCTCAGAACTTAAGAAAAAACCCATGAATTGCAGGAAAACTCCAATGAAACAGTGTGTTTTTTTAATTTCTCTTTTATTTTCTCCTAGTTTCAGAGCTTATCCTTGTTCATAATTCTCTTACTGCCGTTTTTCAATTCTCTAGATCCGATCCTTAAAGAATTCAGCAATAGGGGTATTTATACAGGGGAATTAGGGCATTAGTAAAATTTTCAGATTTTGCTCTTTTATCCTTTTTTAATTCTCAATTTTGCTATTGTGTCCCTAATAATAAAATCAGAAATGCAATTTAATCCCAACCCCCAGCTTCCTAAAAGCTTCCTTTAGCAGCTATAAAAGATTCCCCTACCCATATTCCCCAATTTACCCTTTTTACCTAAGTTATTCACTCTTAAAACCATCCCGGGTCAAGTTGACCTAGAACCCAAACCCTAGGCATGCCCTATGGGCTAACCCTTCTATTTTGGACCTCTGATTTTTTCAAAATCTAATCAGGAAACCCAGCCCTCAACAGATATAACTCGACAAACCAAAATTGTATGAGCATCCATAACTAAAAATTCAACTAAACAGCAATAAAAGGATTCTGAAAACAAAGATGGAAAACAAACAAACATTGAACCAAAACCTAACTAATAGAAGAAGAAAACTGGACTAAAAGCCATTATATAAGGATGGAAGAATCTAAGAGAGGGAATACACATACGAAGCTTGAAAGGAATTTGAAGAAAAAGCAATATAGGACCCGAAATACCTGAGCGGGACAGACGGACGATGAGTTATCATGGATTATCCGGCCATCTCAACTTGAACACGAAATGAGTGCGGGTTGTTCTTGCTCTTGTGAGAACAACTCCCCTGAAACTTGTTTCGAGTCCAATAATTCTTCATGCTCGGAGAACAATCAAACCAGACCTTCTCAGATAAGACAGAGGTGAAAAGAAAATTAGGGTCTCAGATTTTGATTCAAAATTTGAGGAGATTGGGATGGATTCGAGGGGAGCCGTGTTGGAATTTGAAAAGGGGAGAGTGAGATGGTTCACAAGTGTGATTTCGAAGTTGGTTTGAAGTGGTACCGCCGGTGCATGGGTCGGGCAGCATTAGGGTTCATCTCTAATAAGGAAGATGAAAGAGGGAGATGAGGGATTGGTTTTTACATAGGTTTAATTTGGGCATTTGGACAATTATATGCAAGATGAGGGAAATAATTAGAGCCATTAGATGAGGTAAGAGGGAAGGCCAGGATTTACTTATCAATAAAGAACTCAAAATGACGTAGTATTCTCCATACTACGTCGTTTCAACGGTCTCAAGGGCTAGGTATTGGACCGGGTTAGGGACGGGTTTGAGCTGGTTCCAGACGAGATTTATTTGGGTGTAAGGGGGAGATTTCATTGGGCTTAAGAATTGAAGCAAAAATCAGCCCAAAATTTCATTCGCATCCTTTGTTTCCTATTTTTCATTTCTTTTTCTAAATCCTTTTAAATTAAAACTAGAAATTAATTCCTAAATCAAATTGTCCTATCCCATTACATTAATTAACTCTAATTAAAACTAAATTGAAGGAAAGACTAACAAAGTTAAAAATTAAAATTAAAAAATTACAAATTAAATCTATTTTTGTGGGTTTTCCAAATTTTATAAAATAATTAATTACTAATTAATTCTTGAAAATATAAAGTTAAATCCTAAATGCAAATACAAGACATTTTTTATTTTTTTCAGAATTTAAACAAAATAAACATGCACAAACAAATGCAAACAATAATAAAAATGCTACAAAAATCCACAAAATTGCAAACAATGAAAAATTTATTTTGTTTTGAATTTGTGGGAGTAATTCATATATGGCATAAATCACGTGCTCACAGCTGCCCCTTTTTGCTCGGAAACACAAAGAGTTTTCGTGCAAAGATAAAGTGAGCGGATACGAGCGATTTTTGCACCGTTTGAATACTACATGGGAAGCATTTTTAAAAAATATTACCGCACCCTTCTTCTTAGGTTGCCTACATATCCTTGACTATAAAGGAATTAGATCAGTGTTGTTCGAGAAGTTTTGATAGCCAGGACTACCATGAAGCTGTGATTTCACTTTTGCTGCTGTCGCTGCTACTGTTTACTGAACCCCTTATTACACCATGACGAAATAAAAGAAACTAGACTAAACTATGATCTATTAATTACAAGAGCCTATCTATATCTTCCCACTTGATCTTGCAGCTCCTGTTGCCTTGTTGACTTGTATTTTCCAGGTGAAGTTCCTTTGTTGCCGACTTGAATTGTAATCTGCGATGCTTTCCCTTTTCTTCATGAGGGCGCCTGATTTCTGAACTTGAACCGTATTCCCTTGCTTTCCAGGTGCGCCTGATTACCAAAACCTTAGCTATATTCCCCTGCTCTCCATGTGGATGCCTAATTGCCGCAACTTTAACTGTATTTGCTTTCTCTCCAGGTGGGTGCCTGATTTCCAAAAGTTGAATTATTCTCTTGCTCTCCAGGTGGGTGCCTGATTACCAAAACTTGAATTGTATTCCCTTGTTCTCTAGGTGGGCTCCTGATTTCCAAAACTTGAATTTTATTCCCTTGCTATCCAAGTGGGCGCCTGATTACCAAAACTATAACTATATTCCCTTGTTCTCCAGGTGGGCTCCTGATTGCCAAAAACTTGATTTGTATTCCCTTGTTCTCCAAGAGGGCGCCTGATTTCCAAAACTTGAATTGTATTCCCTTGCACGCACCTGATTACCAAAACTTGAATTTTATTCCCTTGTTCTCCAGGTGGACTCCCGATTGCATAAAAATTGAGTTGTATTCCCTTATTCTCTAGGTGGGCGCCTGATTACCAAAACTTTAACGATATCCCCTTATTCTCCAGGTGGTCGCCTGATTGCCAGAAACTTGAACTGTATCCCCTTGTTCTCCAGGTGGGCGCCTGATTGCTAAAAACTTGAACCGTATCCCCTTGTTCTCTAAGTGGGCGCCTGATTACTGACGCTTGAATTGCTTTGTTGTGAACTGTGTTCCCTTGTTTCTCCAGGTAGGTGCCTTATTGCTTGGGTCTAAACTGCTTTTCATTCTTGAATATCGTGTTATGTTCCTTTGTTCTCAAGGTGGATGCCTGATTTCAACAAAATAGACAAAGAAAATTTTCTGCCCTAGTTTGGTAGCTGGGTACATCTGTGAGTGTTAACTGAATCATGTTACCAAATATTACTAAGAATTTGAAAGCTAGATCTTATTGTCCAGGAGGATCCCAACAACTCCTAGTTAAATGACAGATTTTAAATCTAAGTTATATCTTTTAAAAGTATGATTTCCATTAAATCTTATTATCTAAGTAGGTCTTAAAACTACACCCCATTATCCAGGAGGGTCCTGAAAATCAAAATCAAGTCTTATCTTAAGAGTGACAATTTTTAGGGCTGAATCATATTACCCTACGACAGAACTTACGCTAAATCTTGAATCTAATGAAATCTTCAAGCTAGGTCCAATTATCTAGGAGGGTCCTGACAACTCCTACTTGAATCCTATATTAAACATGCAAACTTTTGAAGCCAACTTATATTCCTTTGGGGTACATTTATTCTAGGTTTTGCTACTCATGATTGTTTTTGAATTTCAAACTAGGTCCCATTTTTCAGGAGGGTCCTGAGAATTTACGGTCAAACCTGTATGGTGCTTGCTTTTCCCCTACAGAGGGATTCTCCGAAACAAACAAAATTTTATGCCCCTGTTTCAATCAAAGAAAAATCTTTTTAGTTTAAAATGTGGTGGTTAGTTTGTGGCATTCTTGCTGAAGATAGCCTCTCCGTTGTCGTGCTTTGTTTTGACTGACTTCCCCGAACTGGCTGAGAACCGCTTAACTTCTGACTGACTTTTAACCTCATGACCTTGGATGACCTAGGTATTCTATATCCAAACTGTTGTTTCACATCTCTGACCCGTTTATTTGAACCTCTGCATCTCCCACGAAATTACTAAACCACTTAACTGATGGAAGTTCCACTAACCTTTTATCCCATTTCACATCATACTATCTTTAGAAATACCTTGATCGCCCTGTGCTTTGTGCAACTTTGGGAGCTGGTAGCGAGCTTTGAAATCCTTTCTTATTTTCTTAAATAGAATTGACATTGGAAACCTTTTAGAGAAATAAACCCAAAATAAATGAAATGCAATGACTTTGAGAATTACGGATAAGAAAAATCCAAAACTGGAAGACTGTTTGAAAGGGAAAGAGGAAAGAGACTTATCTGAGTGTAACAATTGGCACCAATGATCATGACATGCATTTCGAATTAATGAGCCCAATCTTTCCAACCAATCAACTTTCAATTGTCGTACTTTATGCCCCAAGGCCTTCAAAACCCAATTTTTTCACCAAAACTTTGTCCTTGTTCGGCTTGCAGTTCCCCGAAGGGTTTTCACCAACAAACCTCTCTCATTTGTTCATCTCTCAACTCACTTTTGCCTTAAGGTGCCCGTGAAGGTTTTCGCCAATCAAACTCTCTCATTTTGATTTCTCTCAGCTTCTATCGCCTTACAGTGCCCGTGAGGGTTTTTACCAATAAGACTCTCTCATTTTTCATTTTCCCTGTTTGGACCGGAATGTTGCCCATGACAAAAATTACCTTTACTTGCTCGACTTGGCATCTCCCGAAGACTGATCGGAAGGTCTTTCTTTGGACCGTAATGTGGGCTTTTGGATAGGGTTAGAAATAAAGGGTATCAAAAGGCTCAAAACAATTGAAAGGGGATTAAGTTTACAACTTTCAGAATCAGATTTCCTACAACAATCACATCATCTGCCCCAGTTTCTTTGCTTGGGGACTTTTGGATTTTTTTTATGGGACCAAACTGTTAGGCTGCCTACGTGTCCTTATAAGGAATCAGGTCGAACGTAGTTCATGTCATAAGAATTACTTCATTTAGGATTTTCTCTATCCTCTTTCCTTTTTCTTCTTTTTTCTCCTTCCTTTACTCTCTTTGTTGTTTTGTTGTTGTTTTTTTTTCTTTTCTTTTTCTCCTCTTTTTTTCTTTTCTTTTTCTTCTATTTTTTCTTTTCAATTTTCCTTTTCCTTTTCTCTCTTTTCCTTTACTTATCTTTCGTGCTTACGTTTATGCTCTTTGCCACTGATTCCAAAAGAGGGATATGAAAGAAAATAAATAAGGCTCAAAGGGGTAACAAATGATAAAGTGTTTAGATAACAGAACAAAATGCCTTTGTCATTCCAATCTTTAAAATATTCCACGTACAATAAACACAATTTAACTAGAAAAATCATACATAATATCTTTTGACCGAATCGGAATTGATAGCCATATCTACACACTTGCATTCTATATCAGTTAAATACAAAGCACTATTGGAAAATACTCTAGTTACGATGAACGGCCCCTGCCAATTTGGGGCGAACTTGTCTTTTGCCTTAGCCTGATGTGGAAGGATACATTTCAACACTTGCTGACCCACTTCAAACTTACGTGGACGCACCTTCTTGTTATATGCTCTTGCCATTCTATATTGATATAGCTGGCCATGACACACTGTTGCCAATCTTTTCTCATCGATCAAACTCAATTATTCTAGGTAGGTTTTGACCCACTCATCATCATCAATTTTGGCTTCCGTGACAATTCGAAGGGATGGGATTTCGACTTCTGCAGGTATCACTGATGCAGTGCCATACACAAACAAATAAGGAGTTTCCCCAACTGAAGCACGAACAATAGTGCAATACCCCATCAATGCAAAGGCAGCTTTTCATGCCACTGCTCGAAACTTCCCACCATTTTTCGGAGTATCTTCTTTATATTCTTGTTAGTAGCCTCCACTGCTCCATGTGCCTTGTGGCGGTATGGGGTGGAATTGCGATGAATAATCTTGAACTACCGGCATACTTGTTTCATCAGATGACTATTGAGATTAGCACCATTATCTGTAATGATCACCTTCGGGACCCTGAACCGACAAATATATTCGAGTGCACGAAGTCGACCATTGCCTTCTTGGTCACTAAATTAAAAGTTTTAGCCTTAACACACTTGGTGAAATAATCGATGGCCACCAGAATAAACTTGTGCCTATTAGATGCTGCTAGCTCAATCAGTCCAATGACATCCATGCCTCACGCAACAAAAGGCCACGGTGTAGACATTGTGTGCAATTCAGATGGCAGGGAGTGAATCATATGTCCGTGCACTTGACATTGATGACACTTATGCACAAAACTAATATAATCTTGCTCCATAGTGAGCAAAAATAACCTGCTCGGAGAATTTTCTTTGCCTGAATTTACCTAGTCATATGCGGTCCACAAACTCCAGGATGTACTTTGGTCATGATAGTTGTGACCTGTCTAGCATCTATGCATCTTAACAATCCAAGATCTAAAGTCCTTTTGTACAAAACTCCTCTGGTGAAAAAAAAAATCCACTTGCCAATCACCAAATTGTTCTTTTTCAATCACCTATGGCTTTTACTAGATACACCCCCATCCTAATATATTCCTTGATATCGTGGAACCACGACTCACCATCAAGTTCTTCTTCCATGATATTACTGTAAGTATGCTGATCTCAGACCTGAATATGTAAAGGGTCACATAAGCCTTATTTGGATGATGTAACGTTGATGCTAGAGTAGCCAAAGAATCATCAACCTCATTATGGATCCTTGGAATATGCATGAACTCTACTGACCGGAACCGTTGACAAAGATCATGTAAACATTGTCGGTATGGTATGAGTTTTAAGTCACGTGTTTCCCATTGCCTTTGAATCTGGTGTACCAGAAGGTCCGAGTCTCCCAAGACCATGACTTCCTGGAAACCCATGTTTGCAGCTAACCTCAAACCCAAAATGCATGCCTCGTACTCAGCCATGTTGTTAGTGCAATAGAAATGAAGCTGGGCCGTAACAGGGTAGTGATGTCCTATTTCAAAAATAAGTACAGCCCCTATCTCGATGACTTTAATGTTAGCAGATTCATCAAAGAAAAGTTTCCAACCTGGCTCTCCAACTGGTTCATCAATATGCATTACCTCTCCATCAGGGAAGTAAGTCTTCAAAGGCTCATATTCTTCATCCACTGGATTCTTGGCCAAATGGTTGCCAACGCTTGGGCTTTACTCGCAGTCCGAGTCTCATAGACGATGTTAAATTCTATGAGCAAGATCTGCCACTTTGTGAGTCTCCATGTGGGAATAGGCTTTTGAAAGATATACTTTTGCCGATCCAAACGAGAGATGAGGTAAGTAGTGTAAGATGACAAATAATGCTTCAACTTTTGTGCCACCCAAGTTAGGGCGCAACATGCCCTCTCAAGGTGAGTGTAACCTCACAAGACGTGAACTTCTTGCTGAGATAATAGATGGCTTGCTTCTTTCGGCTGGTGATGTCATGCTGACCTAATACATAACCAAACGAATTTTCCAAAACCGTCAAATACAAAATCAAGGGTCTCCTTAGTTTTGGTTGCACTAACATAAGTGGGTTTTGACAAGTAACCTTTTATCTTATCAAGTGCTTCTTGACACTCATCTGTCCACTTGACCGCAACAACCTTCTTTAATAGTTTGAAGATAGGCTCACAAGTTGTTGTGAGCTGAGCAATAAACCTACTGATATAGTTCAACCTCCATAATAAACTCATCACTTCAGTCTTGTTCCTTCGGGTGTCAATTCTTTGATAGCTTTGATCTTTGACGGGTTAAACCAATAATTTGACGACTGATTACTAATCCCAGCATTTTTCCTCATGGTACACGAAATGCGCATTTTGCAGGATTGAGCTTAAGATTGTACCTGCGAGCCTTTGGAAGAACTTTCTTAAATCACTAACATGATCAGATTGCTTTCTAGACATTATGATTCCATCATCCACATAAACCTCGATCTTCTTGTGTATCATGTCGTGGAATATGGTCGTCATTGCCCTCCTTGGGTAGATGGGACTGCTTTGCCGGCATGAATCCAGGGTCGACCCAACAACAAATTGTAAGAAACAGCCACATCCAGCACTTGGAATTCCATGGTAAATTCAACTGGTCCTATTGTCAGCTCCAACACTATATCACCTACTGAATATTTCCCTCCAACGTCGGACCCCCGAACGTAAATACTGTTCTTGTGAATTCTTTCATCATCCACTTTCAACTTGTTCAGAGTGGAGAGAGGGAAAATGTTCGCACTAGAACCATTATCGATCAGTACTCGAGTAACCATGGAATCTTTGCATTTCACCATAAGATAGAGGGCTCTAATGTGCTCAGTTTCCTCCACGGGTAACTCATCATCAGAAGAAGTGACTCTGTTTACCTCAAATATCTTGTTATCTATCTTTTCCAAATGGTTTACTGAGATTTATTTAGGAATGTGAGCCTCATTCAAGATTTTCATAAATGCCTGACGATGCTCGTCCGAATGAATTAACAATGATAGCAGTGAAATCTGAGCAAGCGCCTTCCTCAACTGCTCCACAATGGAATAGTCTTGCACCTTCATCTTTATCAAGAAGTCTTCTGCCTCTTCTTCGGTCACTACTTTCTTCACTAACACTGGGTTATCTTTGGAGGTTTTGGCTTTTCTTAACTCCTCAGAGGCGAAACATCTCCCCAGCGAGTCGATCCATGGGTTTCATATACTTCTTATTTAACTTCTTTTCCTTTGTAAGTCACGGTCACCCGTTCATAATTCCAGGGGACAGCCTTGATGTTGACTACTGGTAGTTGGGTTACCGGTTTGATAATGGCAGGATCTGTGCGGGCACCCTCCACAATTACGACAGACATTTTTACCACCCCTGGCACCACGAATTTTTCTTTTTCTTATTTCACTATAATATCACTTGGGGACTCCTTCTTTTATTGCAGATGGCTCAGTACTTGCCCCGCTCAACTTGAGCTCTGACATCTCACTTGTTTGTTTTTTGCCCAGCTCTACCTTGCTGTATCGGATCATCGTGATGGTCTGCGAGGGCTTATTAGGCTCCCCTTCTTTATGCACTATCTCAATCATGTTTTTCTCTTGATGGGTTGGTAGCGAATTTTGGTTGATATTGGGCATCTCCGGATCTTGGACTTCAATCCAATGTGTATCAATGCGCTCCAGGATATCATTTTTCAAATGCAAACATTTCTCTGTGTTATGCCCCAAAGCGCCAGAACAATATTCACAACTTACAGAATAATCAAGATTTCTAGGGGAAGGATTTGGCAATTTTGACCCGGAAAGCTGGTCTAGGAGGGTTTTTGTAGGCTCGTGGGGACGGGTAGGCATTTTGTGGAGCTGGCTAAACATTCTGTGGGGCTGACGCATGCCATCGTGCGTGGGTAGGAGGTTAGCTGTATCTTTTGGCATGGTGGACAGAAAAATACGGATCTGGTAGTGGATAGTAGTACTGGGGTGGATTATACGGGGTATGTGGGCAGGCTTGGTGGTGGGGTCGAGGTTGATTATAGTGGTGAAGTGAGCCTCTGGATTTGAACCAAGCTCCTGAATAAATCATTGCTATATCCTTTTTTTCTTCTTCCCGATTACTCCCCTAGTTCCACTTTGAATGGGCTGGGTGGTTGCCTTAATAGCCGAACAACTCATGATTTTGTTTGTCTTGAGTCCCTCCTCTATCACATCGCCCATCTTTACCACGTCATTGAAGGACTTGCGTATAGCTGATACCATATGACCATAATAAGTAGGTTCCAATGCCTGCAGAAAATAATCTACCATTTTACTCTTTTTCATTGGAGGGTCAACCCTTACTGCCTGCTCTCTCTACCGAAAACCATACTCCCTGAAGCTTTCATTGTGCTTTTTAAATCTTTGTAAAGGACAGCCGATCTGGAATAATCTCGAGATTGTACTGGAAGTGACAACAAAATTCTTGGGCTAGATCGTTCTATGTATACCACCTTCCGTAATCCTACCGGGTGTACCACTCCAGCGCCGAACCACTCAGACTCTGATTGAAATATGCCATTAATAACTCTTCTTTCCCTCTACCCCCTCATTTTGCTACAAAAACCTCTCAAATGTTCTACTGGATCACCGTGCCCATCATGCAAAATCAAACTTGGGCATCTTGAACCTTGCCGGAAACTGAACATCTGGAAATAAACATAGATCTTTGTAAGCCACGCTGACCTGACCTCCAAACCATTGCATATTCCTGAATGACTACTCCAGTTTTTTGACCTTTCTGAACATCGCTTCAAGTTCGAGATTCTTAGATGGCTTCTCAGTTTCTACAGGGGGATCGAAACGAGGAGTGTATGAGTAAGGTTTCGGAGTTTTGAAAGTGGGCTTCGGGGGGTAGTATTGGCTATCATGGGTTTGGAATAAAGGCTCGCTGGAGGATCTGTGAAGTGTAGCGGGTGGGGGTTCCACGAAGAAAGGAGTAATTGGTGGAGGAGGGTATGGAACTGGTTTGGGTGGTGGAGCTGGTGGTGTTTTAGAGGCGGTGTTTTGATAGTGCTGGTAAATGGGGAAGCTCGGGGAAGAATCAGTAGTAGGAGGTTCCTAGGACTGAGCCAATAGCGGGATGAAGGTAGGGTTGGTGCGGTAGGCTGGTGGTGGTTGCCCTTTCTCCCAAGCCTGGTACATTTCGACCATCTATTGTTTCAGCTTATATATCTCTTCTTTCATCAAATTGACATCCGACTCTTCTGCCTCTCTCAAATGATCGATAACACTCGCATCTAGTTCTTGATTAGCCATGATCAACTTGTTTTTGGACCAGGTGTTGTATGGGATTGCCAGAATTCCAAACACACTAACCACCTTCCTGTACAAAATTGGCAACAACAAACTTGTTAGTGATTAGAAATTAACAGATAGAAAACCACACATTTGGGTAATGAATGCACCTAAGCAGTTAACCATTTCTATCATGCATTTGATCGGTTGCTTGTGTCATCCTGGATTTCTCTTATTTCTATTAGCAACTTCTCTTTTCCTCTATATTTGTTTTTCTTTTTCATTCTTGCCTTTCTTTGCTTGATTTCTCGCTGATCTTTATTCTCTCACTTCTCTATCTTGTTTAGCTACAATTTCCTTCCTATCATTTCTTATTTTCTTTTTCTTTTTCTTTTCTTTATTCCATCTCTTGTTTTTCCTCTCTTTTTTCTTTCCTTTTGCTTCTTTTTCTTTTGGTTATGATCAAATCCTATGGAGATTGGCTACGTATCATGACCTCACATGAATAAGATCTTTGCATAATTCTGGAGGATAAATGTAAAAATAAATATTAAAATATTTTGGGATTTTCAAAAAAAATTTCATAAAAATAAAATGTTTCGATTACAACGACTCATCCTACTGAATTTTAACCATAAAAACCAACAGACTCGGAAAAGGAAACTAAAAGACTCCAACAACAAGATGAAAGAACATACTCAAAAACCAACTAACAAACTCCGATAGAAAGAAAATACAAACTCAAAAACAAACTAACAGACTCCAACAGAAAGAAAATACAGACTCAATTAAAGATCATGAATACATCAATACCTCGAAAGCTCCTGGGGCCCGTGGGACAACAGTCGGTCTCGCTACGGGCCTATGTGCGAGAGCCCTTTGCAACAACTCCAAATCACTAATATTTGGCGGACAAACGTCATCACTACAGCGAAGAAAGTGGTATGAGTCATGTCTTCTCACACCTGGCATTTCATGAAAATGTAGTCAGCACTGGCTCTGCTCCTCTCTCGGATTCCCTTTTCCTGAAGCAATCGCCCAACCTGCTGGCACCAGGCTTCCAACACCTCGGTGTCGTGATGATTTTGGTTTAACAACTGTTGTATTTCTTCCTCCATCTGAGCCATTAAATCATAACAATGTTCCCTATCAGCTTTAAATTCCTTGGCCTGCTTGGCTGCCTCATTCTCAAGGGTAGTTACTTTTCTCTTCAGATTGATGATTGTCCCTTCATAATTCCTTTTCATTTATCGCACAAACCGTGCCTGCCCTTCTGTATTTTTTGCCAATTGAGCCCGGAATTTTGCTGGATTGGCCTCAGACTTTTCTAGGTCATCTTAACACTCAAGGGCATTCTTTTCTCAGACCGTTTATAAGCCTTTCATCTGCTCGGCTTCTTTATGAGTTTCTAGAAGCTATTCTCATCTTTTGGATTTGTGCTCTGAGGGCCTCATTTCCTTAGTTAGATTTTTGTTTTCACCTACCTCTGCTGCTTCCTGAATACTGTTGCCAAACTCGAGGTCCCTGATTTGTCTTTCTAACTTACTTATTTTATCCCTATAGCTTTCTTCTTTTGCTAACCAACCCCAGTGCTCTTGCGAGTCATTAGTGAATTCTTGGACACGAGCTCTCTTAGCAGGTCTCTCAAGAGTCTGAAACCTTTTTCCAAACTAAATAAAATACTTGGGGTCTACCTCACCTCCGGAGAAATCCCGAACCATGGTATTAGGTTCAAGATATCTGCATTGATTCCACACCTGGCTAACTCTTCCTTCCAGAAATACGACCTTTGGGACCAATTCTATGAAATGTCTACTCAAATTCTTATCGTAGGGAATGGTTTGAAATCTGCCTAGTTGGTGCAACACCCTATGAGGAGCATATGGCTGGATGCTCCGGATGCCCATAAGGAGAAGATAACACACTTCAGCTGACATGTACACTGCTTCGGTAACAGGAAGCCATACGAATGCCCGCTCAATTTTATCGGAAGTCAAGGAACTCAAAAGTGTAAACCATGCCTCAGTACCCTCGGTAAAGACAATACCCACCATTCAGCTTTCAAATTCTTCGACGCATTTCAAAATGGTCATACCGTGGGTCATATATCCGACATAGTGGTAGAGATGCTCTCGTGTCCACAATTTTAGTAGCAAGTTGCAGCCTTGGAAGAATTTTCCCCCTACTCAACAAATGGTCAAAGCTTGGCAAATCTCAGATAGAATTAGGGGAACCAAGGTACCATTATCTCTCTTAATTGAAACATTCCCACGAGGCCCAATTCTATGTTACCGTCTTCTCGTGGACAAATTACAGTACCCAAGAATACTACTATAAAACTAAACCTCTCCTTGACTCCCACTTATCTTTATTTCTGGCATGAGCCAAACCATTGTTCGGTGCTTCAAAGCCTTTAGAGTTACCATAGAAATGATAGAAGAACTGGAAAGTGCAATACCCTTCAAGCAAACTCCCATCCTGAACGTTCCAGCAACATGTCGAGAAATTTATGTGGAGATACCGGTCTTTGTAATACAGGGTAAACACTTCTAAGGTTTCCACTGAGGCCGGTGTAACACGCAATTTCTTCTAGAGTGGGTGTGAGCTCGAAGTAAGAAAAATGGAACACATTGCAAGTCGGATCCCAAAAAGGTATCATGGCTTCTATCACGTCCAATCTTGGCTTCATTGTTCAAAAGTCTGGTAAGGCCACCAAAAACTTCGACCACAGTTTCTCTATTTTCTTTCCCTAACTCGTTCCACAACATGTGGAGCTGTAAGGAGATCTCTTTAAGAGTTGAAAAGGGTTCATTTCCATCTATGCTCATCCTGCACATTTGTTAGGGTGATTTTAATTAGGAGAAAAATCAAGACTCATTTTGACTCAAAAGTTATCACTATTTCCAAAATTTCATAAAAAAATATCTTGCTTTGCCGATATGGCCTTTTAGCACTTCGAGAAAGAAGATTTTAAGACTGTGTTTTCTAACCGGCCAAAACCTTGAAAAATGACCAAAGGTGGCTGTTCTTGCAAAATAGCCTTCTGACGCCCTTTTGGGAACATTCAGCTACTTTTGACAAGAATGGCATCACCTTAACTATTTACAATAAAAATAAATTTTTTGTTCTTTTTGGGCTATTTTTCAAAAAAAAGGAAGTTGGACCCGATGGGGGTTGCCAACGTATCCCACATCTGGTGAGAATCAAACTGGCGTAGTTCGGGCATATTTGATGAAAATAAAAACCCACTATATTATTATTATTATTTAAAAAAAAACATGAACAACAGGAAATTGTTGTTTAAATTTTTGCAGAGTTTCAGTATATTTTGGACACTGATTTTCAAAAAACAGACAATCATCTCTCTCAGCCCTCACATTGATTTTTCTTTTCCAACTCTCCTCTAATCATTCATAAGCCGGTCAACATGTAAATTCGAACCAAATAAATGATCAACTAGCAAGTAGGATGCATCAGGATGGTCTTTTCATTTCGGGTACACCTGTCCTAGACCGACCGAACCCTTATCTTGAGTCTCCAAAGTCAAATACACGTGATGCAAACAAACATTCCTACTAGGGATCCAACAGTTATACTAGGTTTAAAACCTGGGTTTATTGTTCTAGACCTGGTTTACTCGAGCGGACAGCTCGAGCCGGGGTGGGGGGAGGCATCATACCGGGAATACAGAAGCTTCACCGGCTTTGCAGCTTGTCCGAACCTCGTTCTAAAATGGTATAAGACTCTAGAAAGAAGAGAAGTGACACGAAGTGCACCCTTCTCCATGATTTAGAAGACTCCGAAAGAAGATTAGTTTCGTAATAGTTTATATACAGTTCACAAAATATCAAAGCGATAAAAGTAACACTTAGCACATTAGGCCCAAACATGTAACAAAATCAGATAATAATAAAGCCAACTATTACAATTTATTCTAAGCTCGAATTCTTGAACCCTGAACCAGAGATTCTGGGTTCGAATCCCCAGCAGAGTCGACAGAGTTGTCACACCTCCTATTTCCTACACCCCCGGTAAGGGTATAAGGGGAGTTTTTTCCAACTTAAAGTGACAATTGAAATAGAATTATTTATTTATCAAATTCAGAGTCGCCACTTGGGATAATTTATGGTGTCCGAAGTCATTGGTTCAAGTCTCGAATTGAGGAAACGATTGACTCTATTTTACAATCCGCGAACAGAGAAATCTAGGTAAGGGATTCTATTAACCAGAGAGAAGGTATTAGGCATTCCCGAATTTTGTGGTTCTAGAACGATCACTCAACTATTATTATTGGCTCAATTATTCGATTTTAAAATACTTTTGAACCTTTGTGCATTTTAACTTTAAACCTCTTTTAATTATAATAAGAAAGATTTTAACATCATCTAAAACATGTCTTTGGACCGTGACACATGAAATGCACCCGCCATTTGAAACACATTTTATTCAACATTATTAAGATTTGGATTTGGGTCATATGAAATGCACACCCGAGTTTAGGAAGGTAATATTAATAAAATAACGCGCCTAAAGCAACTACACATTTTTAACTTTGTGAGGGCCAAGAAAAATTTGCTAAATCGCGCGCTTCAAATTCTAAGGATTTAAAAGAAATAATTAAATAAGAGCCACACATGTGAGATTTTATTTGGTGCGACACACCTCAATTTCAATTTTTAAAAGGGACTTCCAATTAAATTTCGAAGGGTCATAAGCTATTTGTATTATCCAATATGACGCACCTCCACCAATCAACAAAATATGGTTCTTTACGCATCAAAGGAAATTGAGTTTACTTCAAAACAATCGTATCAAGTTAACTAAAAGAACTTACTCTTTAAAAAAAGGCAAAACTAATTAACTGCACATAACAACTGCAGTTGCCTTTAGGATTGGGCTCAAAGTGAGCCTCATTTCGTAGTGGTAAAAAAATGTCTAAAGGCATGTGGAAAACAGCCGAATCTGTAGTGATTTTCTCAACTAGGCCAACGTTAGACCCAAATTTTAACAAACAGAAACTATACATAACCCAATAGATTCCAATTAACTAAACTATATGGGATACCCAATTAAACAAAAATTTGGCACCTGAATCTTTGATTACTTAAAATTAGAACGAGCAAACTGAATTTCTGATTTGTTAACATACTTTGGATCCAAATCTATTTCGAACCCCCATGGACGCATCACTTTAAAAAAAAATTGGGCCCAAACAAGACTCTCCGGCCTATTACTGAAGGTTAGTGCGTGAGATCGAACCTCCCCAAAGGCAAGCAACATATGTTGCATCCTTTCATATGGGGACAAGCCCAAACTTCAAACTATAATGTCTAAAACCTCATCTCACAAATATCAAAACAGTAAACTGATTTGTGTTAAAATTTAAAATAATTAATAAGCAAATAAAACTATCTTCAACATGAATACATGACTGGATCGCACCTGATAACTAATTCTGCATACAACAATGTATCACAATGCTTTAGACATAATAGACTATACATCATTCATTTTTATCTCTAACTTATACTTATCATAATAACTATTTCAACAAAAAATCATCACCAAACGAGAGTACCCATTTCAACCAAAATTAAGGCTAAGACTCAAAATGTTCGAATAAGTATGTTGATGCAACACCTTGATAGTCCCATAATACCAAACACTGATAAGGCTAGGCTATTAAAACATAGAAATAAAGAGAACACAACTGAAACACGAACAACCAACACTATACTTTTAAACTTTTCTGCTTTTCTTTTTTTAATTCCTCATATCCAACTTCACAATCAATAAGGCTTAAAGGTGTACCTGGAAATTAAAATGGACACAGAAAGAGTGAAGAGTCAGCAGAATAGCAGCAGAGAAGATCCAGATGCAATCAATGTAACAATGAAGAGATTTAGCAGCTCAAATCAGTAAAATGAACCAAGCAGCAAGGATTTTAAACCAGAAACCAAACAACAAAAATAACTTTTAAGTCATTTCCAATCAAAGTAGACCTCAAATATATCTCAGAACTTAAGAAAACACCCAAGAATTGCAGGAAAACTCCAATGAAATAGTGTGTTTTTTAATTTCTCTTTTATTTTTCTTCTAAGTTTTAGACCTTATCCTTGTTCAAAATTCTCTTACTGCTGTTTTTCAATTCTCTAGATCTGATCCCTAAAGAATTTAGCAACTGAGGTATTTACATAAGGGAGTTAGGGCAACAGTAAATTTTTTAGATTTTGCTCTTTTACCCTTTTTTTAATTCTCAATTTTGCTATATTGTCCCTAATGATAAAATCAGAAATGCAATTTAATCCCCACCCCCTACTCTCTAGAAGATTCCTTAAGCAGTTATAAAAGATTTCCCTACCTATATTACAGAATTTACCCTTTTAACCTCGGTTATTCACTCTTAAAACCAACCCGGTCATATTGACCCAAGACCCAAACCCTGGGCCTGCCACATGGGCTAACCCTTCTTCTTTGGGCCTCTAATTTTTTCAGAACCCAATCAGCAAATCCAACCCTCAACAGATAAAATTTGACAAACCAAAATTGTATGAGCGTCCAAAACTAAAAATTCAACTAAATAGCAATAAAAGGATTCTGAAAACAAAAATGGAAAACAAACAAACACTGAACCAGAACCTAAATAATAGAATAAAAAAAGTGGACTAAAAATAATGAGGCTATTATGTAAGAATGGAAGAATCTGAGAGAGGGAAGGCACAGACGAAGCTTGAAAGGAATTTGCAGAAAAAGCAATATAGGACCCGAAATACCTAAGCGGGACAAACGGATGATGAGCTTGCATGGGCTATCCAGCCATCTCAACATGAACCTGAAACGAGTGTTATTCGGGTTGCTCTTGTGAGAAAAACCCACCTGACACTTGTTTCAAGTCTAATAATTCTTCATTCTCATAGAAAAATCAACCTAGACCTTCACGGACGAGACAGAGGTTAAGAGGGAGTTAGGGTCTCAGATTTTGATTCAAAACTTGAGGATATTGGGATGGATTCCAAAGGAGCTATATTGGGATTTGAAAAGGGAAGAGTGAGCTGGTTCACGAGTGTGATTTCGAAGCTGGTTTGAAGTGGTGCCGCCGGCACGTGGGTAGGGCGGCGTTAGGATTTATCTCTGATAAGGAAGATGAGAGAGGGAGATGAGGGATTGGTTTGTTTATAGGTTTAATCTGGGCGTTTGTACAATTATATGCAAGATAGGGGAAATAACTTGAGCCATTAGATGAGGTAAGACGGAAGGCCAGGATTTACTTATCAATAAAGAATTCAAAAGTACGTAGTATTTTCCCCATACTACGTCATTTCAAGGGTTTAAAGGGATGGGGCTTGGGCCGGGTTAGGGAAGGGTTTAGGGTAGTTCTGGACGGGATTTATTTGGGTTTTAAGGGGAGATTTCATTGGTCTTAAGAATTGAAGCAAAAATCAGCCCAAAATTTCATTTGTATCGTTTGTTTCCATTTTTTCATTTCTTTTTCTAAATCCTTTTAAATTAAAACTAGAAATTAATTCCTAAATCAAGTTGTCCTACCCCATTACGTAATTAACTCCAATTAAAACTAAATTGAAGGAAAGACTACCCAAGTTAAAAATAAAAATTAAAAATTGCAAATTAAATCTATTTTTGTGGGTTTTCCCATTTTTATAAAATAATTAATTACTAATTAATTCTTGAAAATGTAAAGTTAAATCCTAAATGAAAATGCAACATATTTTTTATTTTTCATAATTTAAACAAAATAAATATGCATAGACAAATCAAGAATATGCGAATGCTATTTTTCCTCCCCGAATCCGGGTGGGGAATATTCAAATCAGAAATGTCTTGTTGACCTTGCTCGAGCAAAGATGGTATTTTACGGGCGCCTCCGATCAAAATGCCTAGAAGCTCTTGAAGGGGTTCGTAGATACATGTTGGGGTAGAAAACAAATAAACATGTACGAGTTTGTCTTAAGATTGAGGCTTTTCCCATTCTCTCTTCGGGGTAAAGCATTGGATTGGTTAGAAAGGCTCCCCAATCATTTCATCACAACTTGGGATGCTTTGGTGGATAAATTCATTGGAAAGTTTTTCTCACCAAGTCATATGGCGGCACAGCAGGATGAAATTTTAACTTTCGAGCAAGAGCCAACAGAACATTTGCATGAAATCTGGGAGAGATATAGAACAATGGTGAAGGAGTGCGCTAATAATGATATGACCGAGGTGATTATCCTACAAACCTTTTATCGGGGCATCAACACCACGAATCAATGCATTGTGAACCAATTAGCCAGAGGGAACTTTATGAAACTTTCTTACCAAGAGGCATGCGACATACTTGATTAAATGGCCGACACTTCTTCGGCATGGCGAAGCCGAGAAAATATGCCCCAAGGCAACACCATGGTCATCCATTTGCACAAGGAATTGTACGATCATGGCCAAGTTATTGTCGAGATTACAATAACTATGAATCAATTGGCGAAGGTGCAATCGCAACACGTCCAAAACTCGCGCCAAGTCAATGCAATGGAAGGTGTCTCGATGTTGAATAAGAGGCAAAGAGAGCAACAATAACCTCAAGGTAATTGTAAGCAATTTGACAACAACAATTATGGTGGTGGTTATTCGAATGAGTTCTATGATAATCAAAGTGAGAAATGTCAATATGTCAATAACTACTAAGGAAATAGAGGAAATCAATAATGGCGTCCCTAAGGAAAATTGGGCGATCAACAACAAGGTGGTAGTAATTCGAACAACAACAACCAAGGTGGTAGTTAGGGTAATCAAGGTAAAAATCAAGGCAATTGGAATGGGAGCAGAAATCAAGGCAACAAGGGGCAAGGTTTCCGAAGGCCCGCCATGTACTAACAAACTAACAATCCGCCCCATGTTCCTTCTCAAGGTCCGAGTTCTTCCGGGAGTGATATTGGGATAATTGAAAGTATGTTCGAGCAAATGATGAAAAGGAACCAAGATTTCAATGCACAATTGGCTTCGTATAATACATCTATCCGAAACTTGGATGTGCAATTGGGTCAAATTTATTATGCTTTGAACTTGTCCCAAGGGTGCCCTACCAAGTTATATGGTAGTGAACCCAAAGGGCGGGAACACCAATCACATGATGGCGGTTACGACAAGAAGCGGGAGAGGAGGTGATGTGCACGCCTCAAGAGAAAAACAAGCTGTGGTTGATAATGATGAGTTCCGAGATGATAATGTACCTCTAATTGTTGAAGACATGGTTGACAAGGTGAACAATGATATGTGTATTGATATTGATGATGAGGTCGAGGTAGAAGCTCAAAATGTCATGAACCTGTCTAGGGAACACATGATTGACATTCCCGAATCGGTGGTACCAAAAGCCAAGGCTCCCTTGCCTAGGCTACCTCCACCTTATCCTTAACGGTTAGCGAAGCACAAAAGTGACCACTAGTTCAAGAAGTTCATAGACATGATGAAGAGTCTTATAGTCAATATGCCTTTGGTGGAGCACTTGACCAAAAGTGGGGGTATGCAAAGTTTATGAAGGATTTGGTAATGAAGAAGAGGTCGATGGAGTGTGAAACAATTAAGATGACTCATCAAGTTAGTGTAATCAAACATTCCATGGCCCCGAAGTTAGGGGACCCTGGAGCGTTTACTATCCCTTGCACTATTGGACGTGTGGATTTTGCCAAGGCCTTTTGTGACTTAGGGGCTAGTATCAATTTGATTTCATACTTGGTTTTCAAGAGTTTGGGAATTTGGAAACCTCGACCGACCTCAATGATACTTCAAATGGTGGATCGATCGATGAAGTGACCTTTGGGCATAGTTGATGATGTACTTGTTCGGGTGGATAAGTTTATATTGCCTGCCGACTTTGTCATCTTGGATTGTGAGGTAGATTATGAGGTGCCGACCATATTGGCTAGACCTTTCCTTACTAAGGGGAAGGCATTGGTTGATGTTGAAGCGGGTGAGTTGAGTTTCCGTGTTGGTGATGAGAAGATGGTTTTCCCGGTATGCAAATCCATGAGGCAACCTAATAGCTCCGAGGTGTGCTCCTTTGTTGACATTGTCACAACTGTGATAATGGATGAGACAAGTTCTGTGGTCAATATTGTTCCCTTGTGGCTACACCTCTAGATCGTGATGTAAATAATGATACAAGTGAGTGACGTGCATAGATTATTTACATGTCATGGAATCGTGTGACCCAGTAAGTTGTCATTTGACCTTAATCATCAGGAAGTTCATCTAAATAAGCCAATAGCTGAGGTGTCTCCGGTGTTGGAAATGAAACAAGTTGAGCCACACGTCTGCCTCACAATCTTTGAGACCGATATTATCTTGGAGGATGATGCAACACTTCTTTTGGAGCTTCGGGGGAGACTACCTCCAGTAGAGCATGAAATGATGCCTAATCTCCATATTTTATGGCTTCCTACAAGACCAGATACAGGTTGGTGGTTTTGCATGAACCATGGTAATTTGAGCAAAGTTCCCCACAATATCCATTATCCCTTGCCATTCATTGATCGGATAGTTAACAAACTTGCTGGACGTGTTTTTTATTGCTGCTTGGAGAGTTTGATGAGAGCCACATGGTGGCACTTCTTCATTTGAAGTGATATGATGGTAACATGTGTCGTGCCGTGACGTTAAATCAGGCACTTATTGGGAGGAAACTCATGTCTTTTTCTTTTTCTTTGATTTTATTTGTAGCTTAGGATTTTTGAGCTAATTATTTGTGAGATACTGCAAGAATTGTGTTGATGCAGTGCAAAACAAAGTGGAAAAATTATACAGTCTCTCATGTTTTCCAGTGCAGCCGTGGTGCACTTTGTGCAGTACGCGCTAGCATGAGCTGAACATGGTACTCTCTGAAGTTCTCCACCATGGCCACATTCCATTTAATGCGGTCTGAGGTGGCCCTCTGCGACCTAAATCTCTTTTGTGCTGTCCGTGGAGGCTGCCTATTGAAGGGTCACACAAACAAATACAGAACGGTCCGCGATCTCTTTTGTGCGGCCGCGCTGGTAGGTGAGTATGGGTCCCTTATGCTGCCTATAAATAGAGACCAAGGGCCTCAAAGTATCCTTTTCAAACTTTGAAAACTTAGAGCCTTAAAACTACTGCTCATCCCTCTTCTAAGACCAAAATTCTTGCTTGCTTGGATAGATTGCATTCATTCATCCTAATCTTGGTAACATTTCATGCATTCATGACTAATTAATTCCTTATTTTCATTTTAACTGCTTGCCAGTAGTTTGTAACTTCTTGTTCTTCACATTTTTCTTCGAATTGTTAGTCTAGGGTATATTTCATGTTAGTTTTTTGTGTGTTTAACATGATTGAGGATTGGCTAACTGACTAGGGACAAGTAGGTGTAAGAATTTGGACAAAAATGGAAGAAAACATGACACCCTAACCTAGTTTCCTAATTCTAGCCCAGCGCGGTGCGCAGTCGCCTTAGCGCTGTCCGCATGGCCTTGACGCTGTCTGTATTACCCTTTTTCACGGACCGCGGTGCCCAACTTGACTGAAACATACCTTGCTTCCAGCGTGGCCACATTGTATTTCACGCGGTCTGCGCTGGCTCACTGGGGCCGCGCCCTATTTCATGTGGACTGCGGTGGGAGATTCAGAGAAGTCTTTTTCTGGGGCCTTATTCAGTGCGGCCCGCAATCGCCTCAGCATGGTCCGCGGTTCCTCCAACGTGGCCGCACTCCTAATGGCATGGTCCGCGGTGCCTGGTTCTGCAGCAATGTCTGTAACATTTTCTTTTGTTGTCTGCAACATTAATTTATTCACATGATTAACTGCCTGTGATTCAACTGACAATGTTATATACATTTATCTGTAGATAATGGTTAAATAAAGAAGGGGCAAATGATCACAACAACCTGGTAGAGGTGGTTCCTCCCGAGGGGGTAACGGCAAAAGAGTGGTAAAACTCACTCCCCACGTCCGGGAAAACATCAAAAAGACCCGGAAGATAAAAAAGCTACAGATAGAGTTGTGTCCCAGTCCTCGGGGAGTGAGTATACGCCATCTCAGGACATCTCTTCTGATTCAGTCCTAACTCATTTCGTCTCAGTTTCCAACTGACTGATACCGCTCCTGCATCACCCACTACCAAGAGATCGGTGAATGTAGTTCCAGATTCATCTGAAGATTCTGCAGCTGGTAGTGCAGAACACTCCACCTTCCCTAGAGCTTTATTATCTGGGGAGAGTGCAGGCAGAGGTGATGGAGGTGTTGAGGAAAATGATGAGGAGGTGCCCCAGAGTGGTGTACCTCAGGTTGGGGGTGTTGACCGGACTAGAGATCCCACAGCTTGGCATGATCCGTTTGTTAGTCAATTAGCATTCCACTAGTTTAGGGTATGGTGGCCTAAAAGTTGATTCTAGAAAGGAGTTTCATCAAGCAAGATCTTCTACCTTTACTTCCCAATGTGCATAGATTATTTCACACTCGAGTGGGTTGGGATCATTTTTAGGGTAATTGTCTAAAGGCAACTGAGCACATGGTAAAAGAATTCTATAGCAATGTGGCCCACATCTTGAAGGGCACCAAGGTAACCAAAGTGTAAAACAAAAAGGTGATCTTTACTGGGCAGGCACTCAATGATTACCTAGGGTTCGTTGACGTGGATGAGACCTTTTATAATGTAAAATTGGCAATGGGTGAAGAAGTGCATCGTGGTTAGTCTCATACCTTGCAATCCCTGGTACTACTCTAGAGTGGGTGCAAGAAGGAACCAAAATCTTTCGGATGACTTTCAAATTTGAGGCTCAGGGTTAGTTGTCTTTTGTATTCAGTTGGCTTGACCCCTCTACCCACGCTCAAACTATCCCACTTACTTGGGCTGTACTTATTGCTTCTATTATGACCGGGTACTGTATCAATGTGGGAAATGTGATGTCCTGTGTGATTACTGCTATGGGGAAATAGCATGATCGGAACTACCCTTTTTCCCAATACCCTCACAATGTACTTCAAAGACTTGGAAGCAGAGAAGAAACCATTTGATATCAAGGTCAAGCTAGTGGATCCATTCAAGTGGTTCAGTGTGAAGGGCCCAGACAACCCTAAAGACAAAAACTACAAGCCACCTACCTCTGGTCCAACTAGCCAGTCTGAGGATCCTGTTGCGGTAAAGCCTTTTACTGAGCTTTCTGCCATGCCTGCTTCCATTATGTCTGAGGACTTGCCTCCAAGACCTTCCTCTATTGCTGGTCCCAGTACTTTAGCTGACCCAGGAATCCCATCTTCCCGAAAGTATCCCATCACTACCCATCAGTTGAGCCAGATATTGGCCAGTTTGATCAATTGGATGTCAGCTGCGACATCCAAGTTGTCTACATTGTCTTTCTCCATTGAGACCCACTTAGCACCTCAGCCAGCTCAGATTCCTCGGTCCATTGAGGATACACTGAAGACGCTCCGGGACAACCAAGAGAAGATTATAACGATTCAGGACGCCTTGTCTAAGGCGGTGGATTCATATGGCAAGGCTCTGAAGGAGCTTGCCAAGGAGCAAAAGAAGATGAGGAGATCACAGGCTTCTAAGTAGTCTGTGAAGGCACTCAAGACAGATGTGGACAAGCTATTGGTAGACCAGATGCCTATAGATTTGTTATTCAGGGACCTTAACCCAGCAACAACACCAGTAGCAGAGCCACAACAGGAGCAGGCACCCATGCAGCCAAGAAAGAAAAGAAATTTTCCGAGTACAACTGATGCAGTAATTGAGGTGGCAGCCCCATAGAAGGTCTCCTCTAGTTTGCCACATGATGCACCTGACATCCAGCTGGTCCAGGAGCAGGTCCCAGTCCCAGCAGCTGAGCAGCAGCAAGCCAGGAACTAGTCTGAGGTTCCCGCACGTTCATAGGACCAGGGGACCACTGATGATCCCATGCAGACGAACCAGGCCTAGGGAGCTCCTATATCCTTTCTTGTGCCTCTTTGTGCTTATTTTGATAGTTGGCATTGGGGAAAATGCCAGCTCTTATTCGTGGGGGTGCGCCCTACTTTTTTGTTTTATCTGGATGACTGTATATACTTGACTTAGTTTATGTTTCTTTGATTTTCTATTTTGGGCTATACATAACTTTACATTTAGCTACTTTTCTCGTACTTTTTATTCTATCTTTTAGTCTGAATATAAAGTTACAGTTCTATATATATTCATCCCTCGTTGTATATTCTACCCCCTATTGTACATATTCATTTTGTTTTCTATTTTTGCCAAAAAAAATTTCTTTTTAGCTTTGTAGTTAGGCTCGTAGTCTTTTGTTTTGTTTTTGGAGCTTCCAATAAGCCCTTGGTTTTCTTAATGCCATGGTTCTTTCCAAGGGTGGAACATTGTGCAAACTGTGTGGCTCTTCCCAATGATAGATGGCGTAACAATATTCTTAAGGGTTTGAGTCCGTTTCTTTGATTTTTCTTTTGTTTTTGATAGTTGTAGTTAAGGATACCTTAAGCGAAGTTTCACTTGGGCATAGCACATTTGACTTTGATCCCATGGTCAAAGACACAATGTTGTGTTTAGGATGATGAAAGTCGTGTCTTTGAGACTCTTGCATTGACAAAACAATCGTCATGTGATCTTTTCTGACCATTGTGTGCTTGAATTGTAACTAAGGTCGTTGTAGGCCCTCGACTCGATGTCTTTAGCAATCCCCTAGCGTGTGTGGTGAGGAATCGAATCGTGAATCCAAGTCCTAAGCCAATGATCTAGAACTTGCCTTGAATGTTTGTTGAGGCAAAATCCTGGGTGAAATTTGACTTGAGAAGTGATTATAGGCTCTCCTTAATCCAAATGTTTAGTTGAACAATTCCCTAGCCTACCAATGAGATGATCCATAGTTAACCCTTTTGTGCATTAAACCTTTTTTGTTCAAGAACCAATGCTACAAGCCTATACCCGTTCTAAATGATTACCCTCTCTTGGCACTCAAATCTTCCCTTGAGTAATGGTAAATGTCTATGTTTGGGGGGGGGGGGGGGAGACAAAAAGGAAACACAGTGGTAAAAAGGTACTAAAAAAAGGAAGGCAATGAAAAAGCAAGAAAAAAAATACAAAAAGAAAGTCCAATTTGAACAAGACTAAAAAGAGATTCAAGGAAAAGAAAAGTGAAAAAGGTGTGGAAAAAATTAGAAGGAGAAATATTTTGAATTGCATAAGAAAGAGTGACAATGCGTCTCTCTAACCCCTTGTAAAGAAGTGAAATACTCAAAAGATTCAAGAGAGTTGTGCCAAAATGAATCAAAAGAAGTGCTTACGGGAAGATTGAACCTACTTGAATAAAAACATGTCCTAAGCCTTGACAATGACTCTACAAAAGCCTTATTTAATCTTGAGTTGAAGGGAGCCTACATTAGTGGATACTTAAATAAGGGCAAGCATATGGTACCTAGAGCTGGACTTGTGATCTTCTTCTTGATAGAGATGAGTGAAATTCCATTAACCTAGATTTGTGTGTCAATACTTAAAAGGTGAGGTTCGCTTAGGGAGAGTTGAGAATGTGGGAGTTTGGGTTCCACAATGACTAAAGTAATTGAGAGAAGTTCTTTGATGAAATGTGTCAACTCTTGACGCTCTTATGTCACACTTGATACATGATTTTTCAAAGTTAAATGTTTTAATGATGCATTCGTATTGAGGGCAATTGTTAGTCCAAATTGATGCTTGTTGAGGTTACTTTACGATAGCTGGAATTACTTGGATTTTCCTTTAAGGGGTGTGTCTTATTTTGTTTGCTTGAGGACAAGCAAAGATTTAAGTTTGGGGGAGTTGATAAGTTTGGATTTTCACGTGTTTTATGCCCCTATTTATCTATGCTCTCAGTGTAATTTGCTCCAAAATAGTCCCAAAATGCTCACATATTGTGAGCTTAATTAACTAACACTAAATATAACTAAATGGGCTTCCCACGTGAAGTTCAAAACTAGGCAAACTAGCGATATCACTGGGCCTTACATGGGTCGCAATTACAGCCCAAATCATATTCAATGAGGCTGTTTAGACTTGGGCCCAAGAATGAGCCCCAAACTCAAAACCTCGCACGTGCCTGGGTGTGGAACTCAATATCAAGTCCCTTCAAGCCCAAAACCAGCTAAATCGACAAAATAACATTCAATGGAACCAATATATGAGTAAATAACCTCCGAGCTCATTTGTTATGCAGCTGGGCCAACATAGGGCCTAGTTCTTATGGTCCAAATTGTCAAGATCACGACATAATAATATCAAACACAAACTGATACCAACATGTGAACGTGAGATTAAAGATTTGAATTCTGATTTAAACCCTTTGACACAAATTAACCCAAAATTGCATTAGATTCATAAAAAAAATTTCTGGGCCTGAGAATGAGCCCAAACCCGAACAAAGATCACTTCCAATAAGGACAAGATCCTTAGCTAAACTTTGCTACTCAACTCACAGGCCAGCCTCTTTTAGTTACACTTTTAAATATAGATTACCACTTCAAAACGAATAACCACAAAAGTAAGGCTGTGGAAATTAGCCACTGAATGCATAGATCAGGATTTAATTAGGAGTCACTTAAAAAGAATTCTATTCACCACAGCATCAGTACTTATACACAAAAATATTAATCTTATGGTTATCTTCATGCTCACATAATATTCCCAAATTTCAAACATAAACTAACATTTAGAACATGGTAGCAAACTTTGAAAACACTTAACACAGATTCTTAAAATCAACCTATACTAGAGCTAACACTACCAAATAGGATATAAATGAGTTCAACAGTCCATATTTATAATCTCTCGAATGTTCAACCAAACTAATACACTACAAGTTTCCAATGAAACTGAAAGAACAACTTGAATTCATAGATATACTATTACTATGCTAAGATGAACAAGCTAGGCTAAATACTTTTACACTACATTACTGAATTCAGAAATTCTAAACGAATAATTGGCATTCAAGATTAAGGTAAGCAGTTGTTCATTCATGTAACTTCAGGCAATTACAGATTTCCTATTTTTGCATCTCATCTTCTAGAGAATCAAGGGATACTAGGAAATTGAAAAAGAAAAAAGGGTGAGGAAGCAACAGCACAGAATCAACAATTAAACGACCAGTTTTAGACCCAGAAGATGAAGTTAAGCAGCCTAGAAGAACAACTCCAAACCCAGCAATGAACCAAAGGATCTCAACTTTGAATTGATTTCAACTCATTTAACTACTAGCTACTCGAAATTGTTTCAGACACAAGGAGAATTTTCAAAAATCAACAACGGACTCAATGAAATAGTATATTTTTAAGAGTTTTTTTTAGTCGTTTGGATTTCAGGATTTTCAATACTTGGAAATTCTCTAGGTCTGATTTTCCAAAACAAATCCCCCTTCAGCTACAAGTAACTATGCATTTATAGGAAAGTTACTAGGGCAGCCAATGTAAACTAGTTTTTGCATTTGAAACCTCTCCTAAGCTTTTTGTTGCTACTTAGCCCCCTGACTTTTTAACTTCTGGATCAAGTTAGTACAGTATGCAGCTTCTAGGAAGCTTCATGGGTGGTTACTTGAGATATTCTCTCAGTAAACTACCTAAGTTACCCCTTAAACTTCTAAAATTAACCTTGACAGATCATCCCGGGTCAAGTTGACCCAAGGCTCAATTCTAATATTGGGTTGGCCAACCCGAATTGAATTCCCTTTCTTTGGGCCTCTGATTAATAGAGCCTAACTCCAAATCAAATTCAGGAACAAATGGACTAAACGAAATTGCCCATCAATCAAAAACATAAAACTTATCAGATTTTAAACTAAGCAATTATTTAAACTAGTCTAAAACTAAACTAACCGTCATGCAATGCTCAAGCCTATTAACTAAAGACTTATACAACTCGATTAACAGGATAAACACGAACAAAACTTAATTCGAACTCAGAAACTGAACATGAAGTTCAAACCAAAAGAAAAGGGATTAGGAGGAAGGAAAATCAAAAGGAATGAAGGAGAACTTACGTAGTTGTTTAGAATTGAACCCTAGACTCTAATAAGACCTCATGCATCAATTTTAGATTTCTGGAACCTTAAATTTGAATTCCAAGCAGTTGTGAAGGTATTCGAGAGAAATTGAATATGAATTTTGGATAAGGGGGCGAGGAGGTTATAGGGTATGATTTTGGGGTCGAAAGGAGGCGGTGCCCCCATTGAAGAACTGTGGTAGCGCTTGGGTTCGTGATTTTGTTCTCAGATTCAAGGAGTTCTGAGTATATTTGAGGGAAGCTAGTTGTGGATTGGGGATGTGGAGGTAGAGAGGAAGCTACGATGTAAATTTGGGGTGGTTTTGAGAGTCACCACTGCCGTAGCCGAATTTTGGTGGTGGCAGACGGCTGAGACAGTGGCATTAGGGTTGGTCTCTGATGTGAGGAGGAGAAGAGAGATGGGGGTAGTGTAACGTTTGGACATATATATGTAAGTGACCCAAGCTTCTCATCCATTAGATCTCCTAACCTCGACGGTTGAGATCAAATGGGGAGCAAACGATGTCATTTGATCGTCCAAGGAGACTGGGTCGGGTGGAAACGTGTATGGGCCGGGTATTTGGGTGATTTTAATAGGTTTAGGGTGGGTTTTTTTGATTTGGGCCAGCCTAAAATTTGGATGTTTTATTTAAAAACTCAATTTCTTTTCTTTTCTTCTCAAACTAACACTAAACTAAAATTAAACCTTAAAACTAAATTAATTAACAACATAAACTAATTAAACCTCATAATATTTACAAAAATTAGATAAGTCCCAAATGGAAAGCAAAATGTAACAAATTCGAAAAATTAAAAGAAAAAATGCAAAGAGGGCTATTTTTGTTATTTTCTTTTTTAATATTAAATAAGTAATTATCTTAAAAAAATAAATTAGGTCCTAAGTGAAAATGTACTATTTTGGTATTTTTTATGATTTATATGGATTAAACATGCACACAAAAATGCAAATAAAAACAAAAATTATGTAATTAATTGCTAAAAATCAAATAATTAATAAAAAAATTCTAATTTTTATATCCTGAAGGAGTAAATCGTGCGAGGCAAAAATCACGTGCTCACAATTGCCCCTCTTTGCTTGGAGACATAAAGGGTTTTCGGGCAAGGAGAAAATGAGAAATCATGAGGGATTTCTTCCCTCTTGGCACTCCATGAGAATTTTTGAAAAATGTCTGATCGAACCTTGCTTCAGATATTGCCTACATATCCTTGGCTATAAAGGAATTAGGTTAGTGTAGTTTTGAAAGTTTTGGTATCTGGGACTACCAGGACCTGTGATTTTACTACCACTGCTGCTGCTACTGCTACTGTTACTGCTTGTTGACCTCCGTATTACACCAAACGGAAAATCAAAAAGCTAAGCTAGCTAAGCTAGGTAGGCCTATCAGCTACGAGTTATAAGAGTCCTATTTATTAATCTCTTAGCGCTTGATCTTGAGTCTTGGCTAGCTCTTCCTGCGGACTCTGATCTGAATCCTGATGCTCGTTTGCTGCATGTGCTGGTTATTTCTTCCAGCTTTTGGATCAAGGCGGGACATGCGAAGCTTGTGACTTCGATCAAATTTTGAGCGGTCTGAGTCCTTGTCTATATCAATACTTTGAATCCACTTCTTTTGCTCCTTTCTTTTTTTTTTCCCTTTAATCTGGATTGATATTCACTCTTCTGATCATCTCGAATCATGTGCCTGCTCTAACACCAAAACAAACAAACGAATAAAATTTTCTGCCCCGATTTTTGCTAGGAAAATTTCGTGAGTTTTTTGCAACAAAAATATAAACTATTTCTTTATTGAAAGCAATAAGAATTAGGGCTATGTATACTTGGGAGTAGGGAGGGAAACCCTAAATTAGAAGGATTTCCAGGTTATGCAGGAACATCGACTAGGTTATGCCAGAAAAGAAAAAGGGGCCTCGGTTTATGCTAGGGAAGTCGTTGGGTTATGCTGGAATAAGAGAAAAAGGTCCTTGGGTTATTTTAGGGAGATCCACCGGTTATGACAGGAGAAATGAAAAAGGTCCTTGGGTCATGCTAGGGAGATTCATGGGTGATGCCGGGATAAAAGATAAAGGTCCTTGGATTATGCCAGGGAGGTCCACGGGTTATGCCGAGATAAAGAAAAAGGTCCTTGGGTTATGTTAGGGACGTCCGCGGGTTATGCCGGGATAAAAGAAAAAGGTCCTTGGGTTATGCCAGAGAGATCCACGGGTTATATCCGGATAAAATAAAAATGGTCCTTGGGTTATGCAGGGAGATCCACGGGTTAGCTGGGATAAAAGAAAAAGGTCCTTGGGTTATGCTCGGGAGATCCATGGGTTATGCCGGGATAAAAGAGAAAGGTACTTGGTTTATGCCAGGGAGGTCCAAGGGCTATGCCGGGATAAAAGAAAAAGGTCCTTGGGTTATGCAGGGGAGGTCCGTGGGTTAGGCCGGGATAAGAGAAAAAGGTCCTTGGTTTATGCCCTGATAAAAAAAAGGTCCTTGGGTTATGCCAGGGAGATCCACGGGTTATGCCGGGATAAAAGAAAAAATGTCCTTGGGTTATGCTAGGAAGGTCCATGGGTTATGCCGGGATAAAAGAGAAAGGTCCTTGGTTTATGCAGGGAGGTCTACGGGTTATGCCGGGATAAAAGAAAAAGGTCTTTAGGTTATCCAGGGAGGTCCATGGGTTATGCCGGGATAAAAGAGAAAGGTCCTTGGGTTATGCTAGCAAGATCCACGGGTTATGCCGGGATAAAAGAAAAAGGTCCTTGGGTTATGCTGGGGAGATCCACGGGTTATGCCGGGATAAAAGAGAAAAGTCCTTGGTTTATGTGAGGGAGATCCACGGGTTATGCTGGGAAAAAAGATAAAGGTCCTTGGATTATGCCAGGGAGATCCATGGGTTATGCCGGGATAAAAGAAAAAGGTCCTTGGGTTATACCAGGGAGATCCATGGATTATGCCGAGATAAAGAAAAAGGTCCTTGGGTTATGCCAGGGATAAAGAAAAAGGTCCTTGGGTTATGCAAGAGAGATCCACAGATTATGCCGGGATAAAAGAAAAAGGTCCTTGGGTTATGCTAGGGAGATCCTCAAGTTATGCCAGGATAAAAGAGAAAGGCCCTTGGCTTATCCAATGAGATCCACAGATTATGCCAGGATAAAGAAAAAGGTCCTTGCGTTATGCCGGGGATAAAAGAAAAAGGTCGTGGGTTATGCCAGGGAGGTCCACGGGTTATGCTGGGACAAACTAGGGAGTGAAACCCATAATGGAAAAGACTTCCAGGTTATGCTGGTGGTGTCTACGGGATGGGACCTTACATTTCCCTGATTTTGAATTTTCTTCTTTTTTTATAGTTTATGAAAATGAGTAAACTGCAGGAAAGAATTTGAAGGAGACTTCCTTGTTGCATTGATTATTGTTGCAGAACTATTTCTAACCTTTGTGCAGTTTCTTCTGGTTGCTCCTATTTCTGGTACGGTTGCTTGGATTGCACCTTTTTTCAAATTTCAAACAAAGAACAATTGTTAGTTTGAAACGGTGGCTGGTTTTGTGGCTTGATCGCCTCAATTGCTTTATCTCGGCCCTGTTTCTGTGTAGAGCCTTTGCTGCTTGCTAGTTTTGAAGATTAATCTTTTTCTCAAACCGAATGGCTCAACTTTAAATTTTGCATGAAGACTTGCCTTAGTGGGGCTTCGACCCTTTTACTTTATTCTTCTTTTAGGACCTTTGTCCTTGACTTTCTTTTCCTTTTCAATAACTTTGCAATCACAGCATCAACCATCATGGCAAGTAGGGATGGGTTTGATGCACACGCTGAGGTTGGGTACCTTATCAGCTTTTGTTTGGCACAGCCCTGTCAAGCAAGTCTTGCCACCTTTTCTTTGTTTGAGTTTTGAGAACAGAGTTAGACCGAAAAGGATTCAAGGGAAAAGTAAGCAAAAGGCAGAAAAAATGAATTTGAAGAGAAGTGTCCCTTTCGGGGAGAAAGGATGTACTTATTTAGGGTGCATGCTAGCTTCAAATAAATATGACATGCTTCTTGGACTGGGTGCCCGACTCACACAAACGTCTCCAACTTCTCATACACTCATTGACCCGAGTTTCAAAACCAGGGAATCTTGCCAGGACTCTTTCAGTGGTGGAAAATGTTTTCTTTTCGATCGATGGCGCCCTTTGCGGATTTTCGCCAATTGACCTCTCTCATTTCTCTTCTCAGCGTCGCTCGATAGTGCTCTTTATGCGTTTTCACTAAAAGGACTCTCTAGTTTTCAATATCTCTGCTCAACGTCGCCTTATGGTGCCCATCGGTTTTCACCGAAAAGACTCTCTCATTTTATTTCTCACAGTTTGACTATGTCAGATTCCAACGATGGTGTTTTCCGATTCCAATGCCTTTGCCAATTGATCAGAAGGACTTGGACAAGGTTTGGGTAAAAAGAATCTGGGTGGAATTACAACTTTGGAACCGTTCTGATGGGCTTATTACCGAGCCATTATATCGTCTGCCCTAGTTTCACTTTTTGGGGAAATTAGAATTTTTGTTTTGGTGTGACTGAACCCCAGAGAGAGGCTACCTACATATCCTTTCGGAATAAAGTCAGACATAGTTTTGGGAATTTTTGTTTTTGGTTTTCTTTTGTTTTTTTCTGTTTTTTCTTTTGTTTTTCTATTCTGTTTTGCTTTTCTCTTTTCTCAATTTTTTATTTCATTTTTCAATAATACTTTTAGGTTCCAAAGAGGGTAATCAAAGAAGAGTAACCAGCTCAAATAGGTTTCCAAAAGGGTTGATAGTGTTTGGATAGTAATAATGAAAGCTTTTGTCATCCCAATTGAACAAAGTCATTGCTGCAGAAAGCCTAGACACAGTACCATTTTACTGCGCCTGCATTCACATCTACTTCGGGATCATCTCCTTCGATACCGCCCAAAAACAATGATCCGCTCGGCAATATCTTTCTGATGATGTATGGGCCTTTCTAATTAGGAGAAAATTTTCCTTTTGCTTCCTGGTGATATGGAAGAATGCGCCTTAACACAAGTTGTCCCACATCAAATGGGCTGCACTTTTTTGTTATAAGCACGGGCTATTCTTT
The DNA here is from genome assembly GCA_034376525.1 of Nicotiana benthamiana. Taxonomy (NCBI): domain Eukaryota; kingdom Viridiplantae; phylum Streptophyta; class Magnoliopsida; order Solanales; family Solanaceae; genus Nicotiana; species Nicotiana benthamiana. The sequence continues at coordinate 47,223,855 of CM067326.1, forward strand.
GTTGGTACAACTGCCCGTGGCAAACCGTAGCCATTCATTTTTCATATATCCGTCAGTTGTTCCAAACGGGTCTTGACCCACTCAATGTCATCAATCTTGGATTCAACGATGATCCGGAGAGAAGGGATCTCCACCTCCGCGGGTATTACAGCCTCACTTCCATAGACCAAGAGCTATGGTTGCTCCTACTGATGTGCGCACCTTGGTGCGATATCCCATTAATGCGAAGGAAAACTTTTCATGCCATTGCCTGGAGCTTTGAATCATATTTCTCAAAATTTTCTTGATGTTTTTGTTTGCTGCTTCGATGCCACCATTAGCTTTGGGCCGATAAGGAGTAGAGTTCCTATGCGTTATTTTGAATTGTTCACATATCTACTACGTCAAACGACTATTCAGGTTCGCAGCATTATCTGTGATGATGGTCGCAGGGATACCAAATCAACAGCTAAGATTGGAGTGCACGGAATCTATTACAGCTGTCTTGGTGATAGTTTTGAGAGTAATGACTTCAACCCATTCGTGAAATTGTCAATGGAAACTAGTATGAACCTATGCCTATTTGAATCTTTTGGCTCAATTCGGCCCGATGACGTCCATGCCTCAGGCAATGAATGGCCAAGGTGCTGACATGGGATGCAGTTCCATGGGCGGTGCATGAATCAAATCCCCATGCACCTGACATTAATGACACTTTCGGATAAAACTGTAACAACTCTTTTCCATGGTTATCCAGTAATATCCTAGTTGAAGGATTTTCTTTCCCAAAACATACCTATTCATGTGGGGTACGCACACTCCTCCGTGTGTTTTATGCATAATCCTTCCGGCTTCTTCAGTATCAACATATCTTAACAAATTGAGATCCGGGGTCTTTTTTTACAAGACATCACCATTTAAGAAGAAACCACTTGCATGTCGTCTAATGGTTCTCTCTTGGTCTCCACTGGCTTGCTCGGGGTATTCTTGCATTTTTAAAAACCTTTTGATGTCATGGTACCATGGCTGGGTATGTGGTTCGGCCTAAATTGTATTACAGTAACTGTGCCTTTCCCTCATTTGGATTTCCAAGGGATCAATGTGGGCATTGCCTGGGTAGGGCAACATCGAGGCCAGAGTGGTGAGTGCATCAGCTAGTTCATTGTGACAACGAGGGATGTACCTAAACTCTAATGACATTAACGTCTTGCTAAGATCTTGCACATGTCACCAATAGGGGATAAGTTTAACATCTCGTTTTCCAATTTTTCCTGGGCTTGCCAAATAATCATAAATGAATCTCTCATAATCAACAAATGTTCAATGTCCTGGTCGATTGCCATGTTCATACCCATGATGCAGGCTTCATTCTCAGCTATGGTTTTTGTGCAAAACAATCGAAGTCGGGCTGCGGCCGGATAAAGTTGACTAGTAGGTGAGATCAGGACTACCCCAATTTCCACACCTCTTGCATTTATTGCTCCATCAAAGAACATTTTCCAAACAGTCATATCCTCGGATATTGTCTCAACCGAGTTTACCTCTTCATCTGGGAAGTAAGTGTTTAGAGGTTGGTATTCATTATCAACCGGGTTTTCATCCAAATGATCCGCTAACGCCTGGGCTTTCATTACGGTGCGAGTGACATAGACTATGTCAAACTCAGTGAGCAGGATCTGCCATTTTGCTAATCTTCCCAAGGGCATTTGTTTTTGGACTAGGTATTTCAATGGATCCAACTTGGCTATGAGGTAAGTGGTGTGGGCTTGCAGGTAATGCCTCAACTTCTGAACGACCCAAATAAAGCACAGCAGGTTCTTTCCAGCAAATTTATAGCTGGTAAACTTCTTGCTCAAGTAGCATATTGCCTGTTATTTGTTTTCGGTGATATCATGTTGCCCGAGGACACAACCAAAGGAATTTTCCAAGACTGTCAGGTACAAGAATAGTGGCCTCCCTGGTTCAGGTGGGACCAAGATCGGTGGGTTGGATAGATACTCTTTGATCTTATCAAAAGCTTCCTAAAATTCATCCGTCCATTCGACTGCCGCATCTTTTTTCAGTAATTTGAATATGGGTTCACACGTAAAGGTCAGCTGAGCAATGAACCGGCTGATATAGTTCAATCTTCCTGACAAGCTCATCACGTATTTCTTGGTTTTCGGAGGAGGTAAATCCCGAATAGATTTTATCTTTGTCGGATCTAACTCAATACCTCTCCGGCTGACCACGAATCCCAAAATTTTTCTCGACGGGACCCGAATGCACATTTGGCTGGGTTTAGTTTCAGATCATATCTACGCAACCATTCGAAGAACTTCCTCAAATCTCACACATGGTCATCCTAAGTTTTGGACTTGATGATCACGTCATCCACACACACCTCTATCTCTTGGTGCATCATATCATGGAAAATGGTGGTCATGGATCTCATATCGGTTGCCTCGGCATTCTTCAAACCAAAACACATGACCCTGTAGCAATAGGTTCCCTAGGTTGTGGTAAAAGCTGTCTTCTCTGTGTCTTCTTCATCCATCAACACCTGGTGATGTCCTACGTAACAGTCCACAAAGGACTATATCTCATGTTTTGGCGTAGTTATGAACACGGATGTGGATGTTCTTCAAGGGGAAGTTATCTTTGGGACTTTCCCTATTCAGATCTCTATTATCCACGCACACTGGGGTTTTCCCATCTTTCTTCTGCAGTGGAACTACATTGGCTAGCCATGTGGTATATCGGACCACTCGGATCACCCCTGCTTCACACTATTTCGTGATCTCTTCTTTGATTTTATCACTAATGTCAGTTTTAAATTTTCTTTGATTTTGCTGGATTGGGAAGCAATCAGGATAAATTGGCAACTTATGAACCACCAAATCAACACTCATTCCCGGCATGTAATCATATTACCAAGCAAACACATCTTTGAACTCAAATAGTAGTTGGATAATGCATCCCGAGTTTTCTCATTTGCGTGAATGCTTATTTTGATTTCCCTGATTTCTTCAGAATTACCCAAGTTAACCGGCTCAGTGTCATTTAGGTTTGGCTTAGGTTTATTTTTGAAATGTTCCGGTTCTCGATTTATTTCTCTAAAAGCCTGTTCTTCGTCATATTTCGGTTCTTGGTTCATTATTTTACAACTAGACAACGTTTTTGGATCTGGGCCTGAAGTCCGCAAGCATATCATGTTATTTAAAGTCTCATTATTAGAACAAAAATAAGAAATAAAGATCACCAAATCAGATAGAATAAAGAAGGATGGACCATGAAATATTTATTTCAAGTTATTGAATTCGGAAAACAACAGGGTTTACATTGGAAACTAAAAGACCTGAAACTAAAGGAAAACATACGAGTTACACCCTGGGATAACTCATGATGTAGAAAAGGTGGCAGGACAGGTTTACCGAGACTCCCGCCTGATTCGGAATGGTGTAGCCTTCAAATTTTGCAATTCGGCTTCAGGTCCCATGTACAACACCTCAGCGGTGCTTGAGACTTACCCTGGCTGGACTATGTGGGTTTCGTATAATATCTTCCTCACCGCCCCACAAATCTCTTCAATATCTTTAACAGCAAAAACCTCGTCCTCTTCTTCTTCACTATATTTGGGCTTGACAAAGGTCTTGTAAAAGTGTGAAACTGGCTGTGGTAGGATCTTATCCATCAATCTTCCTGCTATCCGCCCATTTTATATCAGCTGGTATGGGTATAAAGCCGACCCAGAAATCTTTTCACTAGCAGGTAGGGTGATCATTTCGGATATCCCTTGCAATGATTTCCTAAGTCCTTTTCCAGGTTTAAATCCATGTCGGATCATTTCTTTGGCCACCATGATTGATGAATTAGAAAGGAAGGGTTGGGGGCACAGGCTTCCTTCCTCGTACTAGCCTGCGACCACTATTTCAAAGGCTTGATGAACTATGTGCTCACTCCCCTCCCTTGCTTCCAAACATGGGACTGATGGGTCTCAATAAATTGATTGCTCATCATCTCCGTGGACCACAATTTCTTGATCCTCATGCTCGAATTTTTCCATTTGATGAAAAGTGGAGGGTACAGCCTCTGCTGCGTGGATCCATGGGCTCCCCAAAAGAAAGTTGTAGGAGGTGTCCATATCTAGCACTTGGAAGAACACTTCAAATTCCACTGGGCCGATAGTTAAGATCAGCTCGATCTCTCCATTTGTGTCCCTTTTTATACAATGAAAACACAGACATTTTTGGGTTGAATTCTTTCAATCCTAATCTCCATGCATTATAGTGCTGAGAGCAGGCAGATGTCCACCCCAGAGCCTCCGTCTATCATAATTCTTTTCACGTAGTACCCTTCACATTTGACTGTTATGTCCAGGGCTTTGATATGCGCGGCCTCTTCTGAGGGTAGGTCGTTCTTACTGAAGGAGATCTAACTTATTGCGAAAAATATTTCCTCCATTCTTTCTAATTGCTCCACAGAAGTCTCATCAGGCACATGCACTTTATTGAGGGTCTTGATTAATACCTTCTGGTGTTCAGGGGATTTCATCAGCAAAGATAGCAAGGAGACTTGCTTATGTAATTTTTGAAGCTGGTCGACCACTTCATAATTCGCCATTTTCATTTTTTGAAAGAACGCCTCTGCTTCTTCGGCACTCACGAGCTTTTTAGATGGGAAGCGTTTCCCAGAGGCGTTGTTCACTTCTTCCAAATTGGAGTACTCTTCAACAGGGTAATTTTCTTCTCCTGAGATTTCTTTTACCTTATAAGTTTCCACGGATTTGTTGTAGTTCCAAGGCACCGCGATAGTATCTGTCATAGGCTTCTACAGTGTGCGGCCAATAACCACAGGCTCACTCAACCTAGGTGGATTAATTGGCCCCCGCATCAGATAAGCTCCTTTGGGCACATACATCTGGGTTACATGTTCAGTTCAAACCTCCTGGGAGGACTCAAAGCCATCACTACAGCAAAAAAGGTGGTATAAGTCATGTCCTCGCACGCTTGGCACTTCATGGTAATGTAGTTAGCGATGGTTCTGATACTCTCTCTAATTCTTCCTTTTTCTTGAAGCAACCGCCTATTTGATGATACCGGGCTTTTAGCACTTGAGAGTTGTGAAGGTGCTGGTTTTGCAACTGTTGTATTCCTTCCTCCATTTGAGCCATCAGATCATAACAATGTTTCCTCTTAGATTTGAAATATTTAGCCTTCTTAGCTGCCTAGTTCTTGAGAGTGGTTACCTTTCTTCTTAGGCTAGTGATGGTCCCTTCATAGTTCCTCTTCATTTGTTGCACAAAACGTGCCCGCTCTTCTGCCTTCTTCATCCATTGTTCCTAGATTATTGCTTGACTAGCCTAAGATTTTTCCAGGTCTTCTTGACACTAGAGGGCTTTTTTATTCATACCGCTTATAAGTCTTTTGTCAGCCTGGCTTCTTTCCAGGTCTCTGGCAGCTATTTTCATCTTTTGAATCTGAACTTTAAGCACCTCATTTTCTTGAAGTTCAATGACTCGTCTTTCTAATTGGCTTATTTTGGCCCTGTACTCGTTCTCCTTTGTCAACCAATCTCATTGCACTTGTGCCCCGTCGGTGAACTGTTTAACATGGGGTCTCTATGCGGGCTTTTCAGGAATATGGAATGTTTTTCCAAACCAGACAATTACTTAGGATCCACTTCACCTCTAGCTCGGTCTCGCACTATGGTCTTAGATTCAAGAAACCTACATTGATTCCATAGTTGGTGAATTTTCCCTTCCGAAAATGAAGCTTTTGGGCCAAGTTCAATGACATGTTTACTCAGATCTTCATCATTGGGGACGGTTTGAAATCTTCCTAATTGGCACAAAACCCTGTGGGGAGCATAAGTCTAGATGCTCCGAATGCCCATAATTAACATAATTCAGATGACATGTACAGTGCTTCGATGACAGGAATCCATCCGAATGGCCACTCAATTTTATCGACAGTCAAGGATTTAAATGTGCAAGCCAAGCTTTAGTACCCTTAGGAAATTCAAGACCTGCCACCCAGCTTTCAAATTCTTCAATGCGGCTTAAACTGGTCAAGCCATAATTGATGTACCCAACCCGGTGTAGAGATGTTCTTGCATCCATAATTGTAGTAAAAAGTTGCAACCTTGGAAGAACTTCTTCCCTTCCCGATAGATAGTTAAGGATTAGTAGATTTCAGACACAATCAGAGGAACCACAGTGCTGTTGGCTTTCTTGATTGCAACATCGATCATTCCTAAGAGACCTATCTCTATATTTCTATCTTTCCATGGACAGAGTACGACTCCCAAGAAGGCTACTATGAAAGCTAAACCCCACCTTGCCTCCCATTTGTCTTTATTTCCGGCATGGGTTAAACTAGTGTTCGACTCTTAAAACCTTGGGGGTTACCATATTGATGATACAAAAACTGGAGTGTGCAATACCCTTCAGATAAATTTCCGTCCTGAATATCCCGACTAAATACTCAGAAAGTCCATAAATCTGTAGGGTGATAGCGGTCTTGGTGACAATGGATATCGACTTCTAAGACTTCCATTAAGGCATGCATAACCCGCAACTTCCTCTAATGTTGGTGTGAGCTTAAAGTCAGAGAAACGGAACACATTGCAAGTTGGGTCCCAAAAAGGTATTAAATCTTCAATTATGTCCAACCTTGGCTTGATGTTCAATAGTCCGACGAGGCCTTCCAGAACTTTTAGCACTTTTTCTCTACTACCTTTTCCTAGATCATCCCTCACATGGAGCTTCAAGGGGATCTCATTAAGGATTGTGAAGGGTTCAATTTCATTCGTGCTCATCCTGCACATTTAATAACTTATGTTTGACCCAAAAGAAAAAGAAATACCATTTTAAAAATTTTCATTTACAAAAAAAACCCCCGGCTTTGCAGATACGACCTTTTAGCACATCAGAGAAAGAGATTTTAAGGTTGTGCCCGCTAATAGTTAAAAATAACTCAAGGTGGCTGTTCTTGCAAAACAGCCTTTCGGTGCCCTTTGGGAACATTCGGCTTATTTTAACAAGAATTGCATGACCTGACTTATTTGCGACAAGAAATTAAAATTTTGTTGTTTTTGGGCTATGTTTGCAAAAAAAGAGAAGTTGGACCCGACGGGGGTTGCCTACGTATCCCACATCCAGTGAAATCAAGCTGGCGTAGTTCGGGCAATTTCGACAAAACCAACTATTTTGAAAACAAAAACCTTTCTTTTCTTTCTTTTTCTCAAAAATTCGACAGAGTTTTGGTACTATTTGGGTATTGGTTTTTCAAAAACGGGTGATTAACTCACTTAACCCTAACATTGCTATTCTCTTTTCCAACTCTCTCTCATTATTCACAAGCTGGTCAACATGCAAATCCAACGCAAATAAATGCACTAGTAGCAAGTAGGATGCATCAGGATGGTCTTTTCATTTCAGGTACACCTGTCCTAGACAGGCCTATCCCCAGTGTTCAGTCTCCTAATTCAACTGCACGTGATGCAAAGAAACGTTACTACTTGGTATCTGACATGAGGCTCTGTTATACTACGTTTAAAACCTGGGTTTATTGTTCTAGAACTCGCTTAGCCAAGCGGACAACCCGAGCGGGGAGGGGGAGGGGTAGCGTATCGAGAATACAGAAGCTTCGTTGGCTTAGCAACTTGTCCAAACCTCATTCTTAAATAGGATAAGACTCTAAATAAAAGAGAAGTCACATGAAGCGCACCCTTATCCATGATGTAGAAAACTTAGAGAGTGGAAGGGTTTCGTAGCAGTTTATATATACAATTCACCTAATATCAAATCGGTAAAACATTTAGCACATTTAGCATGAAACATGTAGGAAAATCAGATGAAGCCAATCATAACAACTATTCTAAGCTCGAATTCTTGAACCTTGAATCGTTGTTCTAGGTTTGAATCCCCAGCGGAGTCTCCAAAGCTGTCACACCTACTTTTTTACACACCACCTTGAAGGGTAGTATGTAAGGGAGTTTTTCCAATTTAAGTGACATTATTCGAAATGAGATCATTTATTCAATTTTATTCAGAGTCGCCACTTGGGATGGTTTGTTTTCTGGTGTCCCAAGTCACCTATTTATTTTAAAATCCCAAATCAAGGAAGATTTTGACTTTCCTTTTGAAGTCTGCGAAACAAAAATTCTGAATAAGGAATTCAGTTAACCCGAGGGAAGGCGTTAGGCACCATCGAATTCCGTGGTTCTAGCACGGTCGCTTAAACTATTACCATTAACCTATTATCTAATTTTAATACATGTTCAAACTTATAGTGCAATTTTAAATTATTTACCGCTTTTAATTAGTTTTAAAGAAGATTGAACGTCGTTTAACACATTTCTTTGGATTGCGTCACATGGAATGCACCCGCAATCCGAAACACATTTTATTCAACATTTTAGGGTTTTAATTTGGGTCACATGAAATGCACACCCGGGTTTAGGAAAGCAATATTATTAAATAACGCGCCTAAGGCAACTAATGGCATTGTTAACTTTGCGAGGGCCATGGAAATTCGCTAAATGGCACGCCTGGAGTTCTAAGTATTTTAAAGGAAATAATTAAAGAGGGCCACGTATTTGTGATTTTATTTGATGCGGCGCACCTCAATTCCAATTTTAAAGGATATTCCAACTAAAATTTGAGAGGGCAATTAACTATTAATATCTATTTGGGCCGCCTCCGCAATTATCTTATGGACTTAATTAACTAAAGGTTCCCTACGGTCATTTAGCTAACAATCCAAAGCAGCAAAAGGGCTCCCCACGTGAAGTCCAAAACCAGGCAAACTAGCGATATAACTTGGCCTTATATGGGTCAAAATTGCAGCCCAAATAATATTCAATGAGGCTGTTTAGACTTAGGCCCAGGAATGAGCCCCAAACTCAAAACCCCGCGCGAGCTTGGGTGAGGAACTCAATGTCGAGTCCGTTCAAGACCAAGACCAGCTAAATCAAAAAAATAGCATTCAATGGAACCAATATATCTGCAAACAACCTCCGAACTTATTTATTATGCAACTGGGCCAGCATTGGGCCAAGATCTTATGGTCCAAACGGTCTAGATTAGGACATAATAATATCAAACACAAACTGATACCAACACATGAATGCAAGATGGATTTGAATTCTGATTGAAACCCTTTGACACAAATTAACCCAAAATACCATTAGATTCATAAAAAATTACCTGGGACTGAGAATGAGCCCAAACTCGAACAAAGACCACTTCCAATAAGGACAAGATCCTTAGCTCAAATTTTCTACCCAAATCTCAGGTCAGCCTCTTTTAGTTACACTTTCAAATACAAATAACCACTTAAAAATGAATAACCACAAACTTAATGCTATGGAAATTAACCATTGAATGCATAGATCAAGATTTAATTATGATTCACTTAAAAAGAATCTATTCACCACAACATCAATACTTATACACAAACATATTAATCTTATAGTTATCTTCTTGCTCACATAATATTCCCTAATTTCAAACTTAAACTAACATTTAGAACAGGGTAGCAAACTTTGAAAATACTTAATATGGATTGCTAAAATTAACCTATACTAGAGCTAACACTACCAAATAGGATATAAATGAGTTCAACATTCCATATTTATAGTCTCTCGGATGTTCAACCAAACTAACAGACAACAAAAATTAAACCTTAAAACTAAATTAATTAACAACATAAACTAATTAAACCTCATAATATTTACAAAAATTAGTTAAGTCCCAAATTGAAAGAAAAATGTAGCAAATTCAAAAATTAAAAGAAAAAATGCAAAGAGGGCTATTTTTGTTTTTTTTTCCGTTTCTTTTAGTGTTAAATAACTAATTATCTTAAAAAATAGAAAATGAGAAACATGAACACAAAAATACAAGCAAACAAAAAGATTTACTATTTTTGTATTTTTAATGATTTATATGGATTAAACATGCACACAAAAATATAAACAAACACAAAAATTATGCAATTAATTCCTAAAAATTAAATAATTAAAAGAAAAATCCTAATTTTAAGAATACTGAAGGAATAAATCATGCGAGGCAAAAATCACGTGCGCACAGTTGTCATATTCAAGCTAAGGGCAACACGGGCGCGGAACGATTCTCGCGGTCCGCGGTCAGGCTCCGTAGCTGCTCTACTCTTTTGTGCGGTTCACGGAGCAAAAACTCAGAGAGCTCACAAATTGCCAATTCCAAGAATGCGGTCTACGGTCGTACTTGTGCGGACCGCGCCAACTCCCACTTCGGCCAAGGTGCATTTCCACGTCCGAGTCCCCAATTTTAGAGAAGCAGAAACGTGAAGTCCAAGAGCCAGTGCGGGCGCGGTCCATATTGTGCGGCCTGCACTGACCCCGTAGGGGTATTATTGTCCAATTTTTTTGGCCTAGTATAAATAGAACATATACCATTTTTAGGTCAAGTTGTATATTCAGAAATACAGCTGAGCACCTGAGAAAGATATTGCAGCGATTTTTGGCATTTTTGGTCTTCATTAACAATAGATTACTGTAGTTTCTTCTTAGTAATTAATTAATGTGTTTAATTCTTCTTATATTTCTTCTGCTCCTTCTTTAATTATGTGTAGCTAAACCTATTAGCTAGGGTTGTGGCTTAATCCTAGTGTGGGTAATTGATGGGCTTTGCCATCTAGGGTTAGATTGATATTGGGTGTTTGCAATTTGGGTTGATTTTATGGTTTTATTTGAGAATTGGTGGTTGCAAATACTGATTCAAGCTTAGTGGGTTTAACTCTTCTTGAGAAAGAGAGTCTATGACCTCAATATTGACCCAACAAGGAATTGGGATGGACCCATGAGAAATAATAGTACCAATTAACGGGTTAAATCTCGACAGAGTAATCACCCTACTTGAATCCTAGTTTCTTTGTCTAATTGGCCTACCCAATTTGTCTCGAGAGAGTAAATTAGGCAAAATTACTCTCTCTACCGAAAAGTGTGAGAGTGGGTACAATTGTGCACGGTTATAACATAAGCCCCAAACATGTCAATCTATCCTTAGTAGTTTCCACCCGTTAATTAACCACCTAAGAGATGCCACGACCCAAGTGCCTTTCTCCCTATTAGATATAACTTATCTATATTCTCTTAGCATAATTTAGCTTTAGTACTTAGTTTTATAACAGTAGTTATAAAATCAAAAACCCCAAAAATGTTTGAAGTGACATTAGGAGTACAAACACATCTCTAGGCTAGACAGAAAATACAAATCCACTACTAGCTCCCTGTGGAAATTCGATCTTGACCACATTCGAGTAAAAGCTATTGCGACTTGCTCTTCCTACATTTGTGTAGCGTTGGGTTGGCATCAATCACTTTTTGGTGCTATTGCCGGGTTGCTTACGGTATTGACTATCTGTTTAGTTAGTTTTGTGTTTTGCTTCTCTTTCCTTCTTGTTTACTAATTTTGTTTGTGTCAATTACTCAGGTACACATGGCTCTTAATGCAAATGACCCTCTTGGAAATGTCATGGTGGGGGAGGAGGTAGATGATCTTGGTCAAGAAGAGGTTCCTAATTTACCTCAATCTCCAAGTAAAGGCCATCAGGCCAATGAAAATGACAACAATCCTATCCCATATCCTCCTCCGCCACCGCCAAGAGTTGCCCCAAGAATTCTCCCAAATCAGGGGTATGTGAGTGCTATTGTTCCCTCCTCCCTCCGAATCTAGGCGGGGAACATTCTAATCACAAATGTCATATGGACCTTGCTCGAGCAAAGAGGATATTTTACGGGCCTCTCCGATCGAAATGCCTACAAGCACTTGAAGGGGTTCGTAGATACATGTTGGGGTAGCAAGTAGACAAACATGTCAGAGGATGCTTTGAGATTGAGGCTTTTCTCATTCTCTCTTCGGGGCAAAGCATCAGATTGGTTAGAAAGGCTCCCCAATCATTCCATCACAACTTGGGATGAGTTGGCGGATAAATTCATCAGCAAGTTTTTCTCACCAAGTCATATGGCAGCACTTCGAGATGGAATTTTAGCCATCAAGCAAGAGCCAATTTAACCTTTGCATGAACTCTCGGAGAGATATAGAACAATGGTGAAGGAGTGCCCTATTAATGACATGACCGAGGCGATGATCAAACAAACCTTTCATCGTGGCATCAACACCGCGAATCAATGCATTGTGAACCAATTAGCCAGAGGGAACTTTATGGAACTTTCTTACCAAGAGGCATGTGATATACGTGATGAAATGACCGACACCACTTCGGCAATGCAAAGCCGAGCAAAAGTACCCCAAGGCGACGCAATGGTCATCCATTTGCACAAGGAATTGCACGATCATGGCCAAGTTATTGCCGAGCTTACAACAACTATGAATAAATTGGTGGAGGACCAATTTCAACAAGTCCAAAACCTGCACCAAGTCAATGCAATGGAAGGTGTCTCGATGTTGAAAAGGAGGTAAAGAGGGCAACAACAACCTCAAGGTAATTGTAAGAAATTTGACAACAACAATAATGGTGGTGGTTATTTGAATGAGTGCTATGATAATCAAAGAGAGGAATGTCAATATGTCAAAAACTACCAAGGAAATAGAGGAAATCAAGGGAAAAAACAATGGTGTCCCAAAGTAAATTGGGGAGATCAACAACAAGGTGGTAGTAATCGGAACAACAAAAACTACGGCGGTAATTGGGGTAATCGGGAACAACAATAATTGGAGCAACAACAACAATCGAGGAGGGTGAAATAATAGCAGAAATCAAGGCAACCCAGGCAAGGTTTTCAAAGCACACCCCCATGTACCAACAACTGAAAAATCCACCCCCTTTTCCTTCTCAAGGTCCGAGTTCTTCCAAGAGTGATATTGGGAGAATTGAAAGTATGTTTGAGCAAATGATAAAAATGAACCAAGATTCTGATGCACAATTAGCTTCGCTTAATAGATCTATCCGGAACTTGGAAGTGCAATTGGGTCGAATTTCTCAAGCTTTGAATATCCGCCCCAAGGGTGCCTTACCAAGTGATACGGTAGTGAACCCAAAGGGCAGGAACACCAATCACGTGATGGTGGTTACAAAAGAAGAGGGAGAGGAGGTGATGTGCATGCCTCAAGAGAAAAACAAGCTGTGGTTGATTATGATGAGTTACAAAATGGTAAGGTACCTCTAATTGTTGAAGACATGGTTGACAAGGTGAACAATGATGTGCAGATTGATATTGATGATGAGGTCGAGGTAGAAGCTCAAAATGTCATGAACTCGTCTAAGGAACACGTGATTGACATGCCCGAAACGGTGGTACCAAATGTCAAGGCTCCCTTGCCTAGGCCACCTCCACCTTATCCTCAATGGTTGGCGGAGCACAATAGTGACCCCAATTCAAGAAGTTTATAGACATGATTAAGAGTCTTATAGTCAATATGCCTTTGGTGGAGGCACTTGAGCAACTGACGGGGTATATAAAGTTTATTGAAGGATTTGATAAAGAAGAAGAGGTTGATGGAGTGTGAAACAATTAAGATGACTCATCAAGTGAGTGCTATCGTACATTCCATGGCCCCAAAGTTAGAGTACCCCGGAGCATTTACACTATTGGAAGTGCGGATTTTGCCAAGGCCCTTTCTGACTTCGGGGCTAGTATCAATTTGCTAACGTACTTGGTTTTCAAGTGTTTGGGAATTGGGCAACCTCGACCAACTTCAATGAGACTTCAAATGGCGGATCGATCAATGAAGCGACCTATGGGCACAGTTGATGATGTACTTGTTCGGGGGGATAAGTTTATATTGTTGGCCAACTTTGTCATCTTGGATTGTGAGGTAGATTTTGAGGTACCGATCATATTGCGTAGACCTTTCCTTGCTACGGGGAAGGCATTGGTTGATGTTGAAGCGGATGAGTTGACTTTCCGTGTTGGTGATGAGAAGGTGGTTTTCCCGGTATGCAAATCCATGAGGCAACCTAATAGCAGTGAGGTGTGTTCCTTTGTTGACATTATCACAACTGTGATAATGTATGAGACAAGTTTTGTGGTCAATATTGAATATCCACTAGTGGCCGCACCTCTAGATCGTACTGTAAATGATGATGCAAGTAGAGTAATGTGCCACACCTCTAGATCCTGGTTGTGTTCCTCTTCTGTAAAAGTTTCCAGATGGTCACTTTCTTCTGCTATGTTCCAGTTGTGCACTTGACTTGTACTTCTGTCAGATAACCTCAATGGAGCAGGTCCCTGTTGTGTTTCTCTTTATACTGATTGCGTACAGTCACTGACTTGTTCTATTGTTGGAGACATCTAAGGGACCAATGTATGGGGTCCCTGTTGTGTTTTCCATGTGGTCGTGCATCCATTTGTGGATTTTAAGACTTCGAACATTTCTCATGAGATGTGTTCTGTAGAACAAGGTTCTCCATATGGTTCTTCATAGAAAGTTTGTTAGATCATCAAAACATAAGAAACATAAGGCTAAGAAATTGAAAACCAATCAATTTCCCTATTTTTGATGATGCCAAACTTAGGTATGAAAAACATTTGTTTAGATCAAGAATTAACAATTAACCAGATGAGATGTCAGCAGTCCCCCCTTAATCTTGGTTCATCCATAATCTTAGATCTTCGTCAACAACCTACAAGCATGCATATCAATTAACCAGATGAGATATCGGTAGAATATTGGTTCCCCTTTAATGTTGGATCTCTGTCAACAACCTACAAGCATGTATGTTACCCTCATATTCCCCCCCCCCCCCTTTTACATCTTTAAAAAGAACCGTAATAAGCATAAAGAAGTCTAACACAGCTAGCCCATGCCACATATATGCACACAACATGACTGAAAAGAGAAGCCAGAGGAACATATTGTAGATGCAGCAAAAATGAAGTTGTTTCAATAATATTTATATTGGACTGAGTAAGTCAGGAGCAGTAATGGTTAAGTTAGTAAGTCAGGAGCAGTAATGGTTAAGTTCAACATGCCATCAACAAAACAGAAAAAATCAAATCAAAATAGCAACCACAGAATGTTGGAGCAAAAGCAACTTGGTACTAAGGATCCTAGGAAACACTGGAGGAAGAGGGCTTGGAGGAAGAGGCAACAATGGTTTTGAGAACTAGGTCTAGTCTAGCATTTCTAGCCAGTTTTAAGTAATTGAGCCAAGTGTCTCTCATTTTTCTGTCTCAGTTGGGTAACCTCCTAATGTACAGAATCAGGTCCCTTAGCTGTTTGGCTAAGCTAAGTTTCCAATATGGCATTTTGTACCATCAGCCTTCTCAATTCCTCAGAAGCTATATTTTATGCATTTATCAGCTGGGATATGGTCGAGAGGCTCCCTCCAACTCTTTGTATGCATTCACATTTTTCTAGAGTGGTCTTAGAGAAATAATTCTTGCGCATTCCCCCTCTAGGATTTCCTAGGGGATCCGTATAGAATTTGCACACGTGTTAGGAGAAAGCTGTAGGGTAACCCATGATTTACACCTTTGACTGGAAATTGATTGGTATAAAGTCATCATGTTCTTCCATTAGGATGATATCCGATCTTGTAGCAATAGAGCACCTCTCAGAGCGGGGTAAAAGCACTTTATTGACCAATTTGAAGAGAAGCTGACATTCAGGAAACATCACCTTCTTATGTATATGTTCCCCCTATTGAATGGCTTGTTCTTTCATAATGGCTCTCCGATAGTTTAATCCACAGACACCCTTAACTGAGTTCATACCTTAACACGGGATTACGAGAACCTTGCCCAATGTTGAAGCATCAATCACAATGTCTACTCCGTTTAGGAGAGCACATACGTGGTCCCCCTCAATAGTGAAAAAGAGATGCGTAGAAGGCTTGTACGACATCGTCATAGAATATAGGTATTCTCTCTTCAAACAAGTGTTCCAATTGTTGAAACTCCACAATCTCCAGAATTTTGATGCATCGCTATCATCTCCGAAATAGCTGGATCAAATGTACATCCCTATAACACTTTCTGAGTTCTTAGTCTCTATTGCCAAAGACCACCATCATTGGTTATGGACTTTATTGTACCAGGTTCCTTCACAGTTTCCATTTTTTGTTTGCTAAATCCTTTGACAGACTTCCCTTTCCAGCTTGCTCATTCCACAGTATTGCTTTCATAACCATCTAGCTCAGTCTGACTTCATTCAGACTTGCAGCTATACTTCACGAGTGACCATTTTTATTTCTCAACAGTTTCAGCGAGTGCCTTTTCCATGGGTTGATGAGTTGGTATAGATTTTTGTTGTGAGGAACCAGGTTCTTTGGAGGCATCTTTGTCTACCTAGATTACATATCCACTCTTGATGAAATCCTTTGGATTCATGTTCCTCCTTTTTTTCTTGGCTTGACACTCATCTTACATTTTTGAATTGAGGACTCGGAGCTGTCTTACTGCAGAGACCTGATAGTGAGGGATTTTGAGGAAGACCCTAAGATCTTAGGGTGAATTGAGTTTGCATGGAAGAGAAACTGGTTCATCAAAAGGATTTTGTAGGACTATCTCACAAGTCAAGGACTCTATGAGTTCTGCAGTTTTTGCATTTTCTAGAAGTGAGATCTCATCCCTCTAATGCTTAGACGAGAGATAAACTCCTTCATTCGTCAGAACTTCAGTAGCTAAGGCCATGATGTTATGAGCTCCTTCCTTTTCAGGTGACTCCTTGAGAGTTACTGAGTCCAACATGGAATAGTTTATATACTAGTCAGGATTATCCTCAGGAGCTTCTGGAGCTTGAGGAGTGAATCCTTCTATATGTTCTTTGGAGAGGTCATAGGATTGACTGGACATAGGGTTCTTACAGTAATGGTAAACAAGGTTTAGTAGAAATGGGAAGCTAGTACGAGTGGAGAAGAGACCAAAAGTGTGTAAACTGGTAGTGTGCATGAAAAGATGATGACCTAAAATTGATTTCAGGGAAGGCGATGGAATAGGAGCAGTGCTAGAGCTAGTAGACTGAGACGATTGTTCGATCGTCATTAGATGAGTACTTTTCAGACAAGTAGCTAAAGAGAGTAAGAGATGAAGAATAGATCCTAGCTATACGATGAAGAAGAAGGTTCATGACTTGTCGTAGAAGGGAAGAAAAGATTTATTGAAAGTGGATATAATGATGAGTGAAGAAAGAAACAGGTTCTGAATAGTCCTAGAGATGGCAGTAGGTTTGTGGGAAATGATTACTTACAGAGGAGGTGTAAGGATCTGACGGACAAGACATGATGCACAGACTTTGGAAAGTGGGATGATATGGCAGCTGGATTACAGGAAAATTGTTATATTTTTTTGTTTAGAGATGGCATGCAAAATTAAGCTCACTACTAACCTAAGTTAAAAGACCCTGATGCTAGAGCAATCTGTTGAACATAATTTTAGCAGCTCCCCTCTTGCAACTTGTAACTGTACTTTTAGCTTTTATGATTGTCATGCCTGTTTACCTACAACAGTATTGATGTGAGTTAAGCTAGGTTAGAAAACACTTTAGCTATCTTTACCTGACGATGTCTTAGAGATCTAACTAAAAGAGAATCAGGTTCTTCATCAAACTCTTATGACCCCATGCTCATCTTGATTGATCCAGAATATTCCTTATTTCGAGGCTTTGATGCAAATATCTGGAGGTTGATTTTCTGTTTCGTAATACTTTCCACATATCAATCCCTTCTTCATTTGATCATCAGGGGATAGTCTATCAAGGGATGAGGCATGAGCCATGACAAGTATACCTCTGTTGGAGACTTGAGGACTTGTTTTGTTGGTAATTTCAAGAAAGGACTTCTTCACTTGTCTATCTGCATTGCTCTTCCCAACCCGATCCTTTAACAAGGTATCTTCTTCTAATTGGCAGTTCCTGATGAGTGTTGTTTTAAGGAGAAACCTGGTTCTACACCTGTTCTCAATGTAGAGAGCAACATTCATTCCTTTTGTCCTGAACTTTTTGGTGAATCCATAGGCGATGCGCACCATCCATGCAGCATTTTCTTGTTTCATTCTTTCCTTAAACCATGCCATTTAGTTGTAGAGTCCCTAGTGTTGGGCAATTGTGTGCGCACCCTTCTCCCTCTCCTCCTTCATTTTGAGAACTCATGTCTAGGTAAAATTTTGAGTTTGGCGGACCATAGACTAGGTCTTGTGAGTTTATTTGTTCTGAGATGAGAAGATTGCATATACCAATCCTTCATGCCATGGTTGCGACTTCACTCATATCATGCCACCAACTTGTGGAGATTCCTACTAAGTTATAGTGGATGTTCTTATTTCCTTTGTTCCCTGAGACCACTTGGTGGGTTATCAGATTGATAACTGCACTTTCTAAGCCATTCAAATAATGTAGGTTCCAACTTGAGTGCCAAACAAACCTTTCTACCTTTACATTTACTGAGAATGTACCCTTTATTTTCTTCTCAAAGATATATTCCATTCCTGCAGGGCTTTCAGTAAGAAGCATTTCATGAAGTTTTCAGCTGTGTGCTTTAAGCATTCACTGTCCATAGTCCATCGCAATCTACTTTCTCTCATTGCTCCTGCACCTACACATCAATGGTTAGATTTAGGACCCAAACTAGTTTGGGTCCCTTGTTACTAAAATATGGAGGAATGGGGTATTTCCTAGTCCACGCAGGCAGCATCCATTTTTTTGCGAGTGGTACCTGGTCCTTTTCTAGTAGTCACTCAATTAGTGAACACTTTGTTCTTTTGAGAAGAGTGAGCCCTGGCCTGACAATTTTCTTTAAAATTCCCATTGTTTTCGCAGTCGTACATAGCCAGTTGTCAAGTACAGTAAGATACTTGTTGTGTGGGTTGTAGGGAGTTTTCTCTCTTTAGAACACGATGGCTTGCTTGTTCCGTCTATTATTGAGATACATGGTAGTACTAGCATCTGAGGACATTTCAAAGATTTCTCAAGATCAATTCTTACTTTCTCCAACACAGCTTGGAGTTGTTGATTCCTTTTTGAGCTCACTGCAAAAGACTAGTTTTTATAACAGTTAACTCCTTTTCCAGCAAGATTTACGTCTCGATAGCTATTTCCTTCCCCTTCCCATGATTTACATTCCTATGTTCTCTATTGAGTCCCTCAATAGTTTCCTTTAGATGAGTACATATCAGTAGAAGGTCGTCTATTTCCTTTTTAATAGAGTCATTTTGTTCTTCTTAGGAGTGTTTCTTATTGCTGAGATCTTCTATTGTTTTTTTAGATCAACAACTACTACAATTATATCGTCTCTCTCATTCTCCACACTAGTTATTTTCTCATTGAGGGCCTCCTTCTCTAGTTCAAGATTAGCTATGGTCTCATTTAAGTCCACTACACAGAACACAAGATCGTCTCTAGATTGTTCGGCCTCTCAAAGTTCTATGGTCAAGATCTCATTATCATTTACAAGACTATAATATGCATCAGTTAATATATTTGACAAAGATCTTAGTTTCTTAAAAGAATAGGATTTTAGATTTCTTTGAACATCCTTGAAGTTTACCTCATCGTCTTCATCATCATCATTTGACTGAGACATCAGCGCGAACGTTGAATCGTACTTTATTATTTTAGTTTCTGCCATCATAGAACTATTTTCTGCATATGATTCCCTTTCAGATTCACTTGAGGAGTCTCCCCAAGCAGCAAGAGCCTGCTTAACAATATTTTCTGTAGCACTTTTCGATTGAATCTTTTCTCTGGAACCAGGTTCCTTTTTTTGCTTTGTCAGGATTTTGCTTGTACTGCTCCTATTTCATGACTGGACAGTCGTTGACGAAATGCCTTGACTTTCCACATCCATGACAGAGATCGTTGTTCCTTGTTTTGCTTGAACTCGCCCATTTTGGCATGCTATCGTTTCTTCGAACCATTTTTTGAAATATCTTAGTAAGATAGGCCATGTCACAATCTTCATCACTTGAATCACTCCTTTCAACTTTAAGAACCAGGTTCTTTTCCTTCTTAGGATCTCTTCTTTCATTGTCCTTCTTTCTCTTCATCTCGTACATTTTTAGATTACAGAATTAACTCATCCATGGCCATGGTCTATTGATCTTTAGCTTCCGTGATGGAATTTACCTTACTTTCCTAAGACCCAGGCAGATCACTGAGAATTTTCCTTACAAGCTTGTTTGTGGGAATGGCATTTCGAAGCAAGTAAAACTCATTTATGATGGAGGTGAATCTGGTGTGCATGTCTTGTATGGACTCATCATTCTTCATCCTAAAGAGCTCTTATTCTGTGATGAGCATGTCAATTTTGGACTGTTTGACCTGGGTGGTTCCTTCAGGAGCGGTTTGCAACACCTCCTATATCTCTTTGGTAGTTACACAAGCTGAGATTTTGTTGTACTCATCAGGTCTTATGCCACACATCAAGATTTTCTTGGCACTG
Organism: Nicotiana benthamiana; assembly: GCA_034376525.1. Taxonomy (NCBI): domain Eukaryota; kingdom Viridiplantae; phylum Streptophyta; class Magnoliopsida; order Solanales; family Solanaceae; genus Nicotiana; species Nicotiana benthamiana. The sequence continues at coordinate 47,244,197 of CM067326.1, forward strand.
TCATTCTTTTCTATAGCTTTTCTATCAATAGCGTTGTACTCTTCTATTCCTTTAGGCACCATTTGCCCTGTTTCTTCAATCTTCTTCATGGGAACACATGGGCCATCACATATAATGTCCCACAACACTGAATCTTCTGCCATGATGAAATTATGCATCCTGGTCTTCCACCATCCATAGTATTGACCATTGAATCTGGGAGGTCTATAGTTGATTGTCCTTTTTCAAAGCTTGTTGGAGCAACCATTGAAGATTTCTCCTAGGTGTTAGCCTGATAGGAGAAACCTGCTCTGATACCAGTTGATAGTTTATACGAGTCCAACAAACTATAGAGTACCTGGTCCTCTATGAGATAATACGTAGAATGCAGTAACTGCTGAATGCAAAGAAGGCTAGAGATATTCTACGTGGAAAAATCCCACACAAGGGGATAAAAAAATCATGACCTACACCTGTAGGCTTTTAACTTCAACTAACTTGTAATCCACCAATGACAAGCCACTTTGCAAACACCCTATTACAAAGACTTCAGACTAACTTGTGATGCACCACTATAAGCTACTCTACAACTCTCCTAGTGACAAACGATTTAACTTATGACTACTCCTAATCACAACATAAAAGCTAAAGTTTACGACTTTGGTTTGTTCCTAAAACAGTGCTTCTAAGAAAGCAAACTAAGAATTACAATGTAGAACAATTAACAAAATTACAACTCAACTATGGACATACATAAGATTCTGCTAGAAACGATCCTTAGTGAAGTTGTCGTATTGTTCTTGGCATACCGGTGACATCAATGCCGAATGAATGATTCTTATACTTGAGAGAATATTGTTGAATGCACAATAAGTGTGTCTTGCACCTATCACAAAAGATATCACATTAGGTAGTGATATCAACTTTTGGTGTACTTCTTCTAAGTGAGAAGTGATTGTTGCACTATCTACACAGCCGCTTCTGGGCAGTTGTGTTCCAGCTGGATAGTGGACTTAGTACTTTTCACAGAACACACCATCGAACCAGGTCCTAGTTGTGTTCCTCTTCTGTAAAAGTTTCTAGATGGTCACTTTCTTCTGCTACGTTCCAGCTGTCACTTGACATGTACTTCTGTCAGAGAACCTCAAGGGAGCATGTCCCTGTTTTGTTTCTCTTTATACTGGTTGCGTACAGTCACTGACCTTTTTTGTTGTGAAAGACATCTAAGGGACCAACGCATCCGGTCCCTGTTGTGTTCCTCCCTATGGTCGTTCATCCATTTGCAAATTTTCAGACTTTGAACATTTCCCATGACGTGTATCTTGTGGGATTAGGTTCTCTATCTGGTTTGTCATAACAAGTTTATTAGATCATCAAAACATAAGAAGTATAAGGCTCAGACATTGAAAACCCATCAAATAGGTAATAGTATCGATGCTTTTGGCAGCAATGAAGGATCAACATGTAATAGTATTAAGAGAATTTTTCATAAAGCACTATCTTTTAGTAATAATTAGTCATTTATAGATACCATTTGTAATATTACGGGTTATAAATACTTTTTATGTGGTTATATGATGTATTTGATGTATTTAAGCTATTGTATTCATGAATACAGTAGCAAAAATAGGCATGAATCAGGGAAGTCCAGCTAATAAGTTGTTGTATTCGAGTGTATTCGACTATATTCATGGCAAGAAACATGTGATTATAGTTGGACAGATTACTGTATTCGACTGTATTCACGGCGTGAAACAGAGGATTATACTATTTTAAAATTAAAATTATATCCGTTAACACAATAGACTACTAATATAACTCAACAAACTCAATTATAATACACAAAATTTGTATTTTTGGTTATAAAGAATTTTCTCAACTGGAAAACCCCCGAAAATATAGCAATCGTCAGAGAAATTATATGACAAATCTGCATACATAAATTATATTAATTGAAAAAACAATGAATACATAGAATATAGCGGGATATATTGAAATACAATGAAAAACGATAGTGAATGCAATGAATACACGGAATACAGCGAGATATATTGAATTACATTAAAAAATGAAAATAAATACAATGACATTCATGAATCCAATCCGATGAATCTATGGCGGCCTAAGAGGAGAATAGGTTTGAGAGCTTTGAAATGGAGGATTTTAGGCTGGACTACTCGATCTAAACACCGTCGATTTTTGATGAGGCCTTTCTACTCCTAGGGCTTGATTTTTATGGCCGTTGTTTTGATTTCGATGGTTGTTGCTTTGATTTCGAACCTCCATCTAAAAGAATGAGAGATCTAAACAATACACTCCATAGGAATGAAGAACCCATGATTATACAATAGTCCTCGGCCATGGATTTAGCATTGACCAATCTATCTGGAAACACCTTGTACCTCACCTCGTCGGTGAATATTGAGTTGTACTATACGACAACATAGGTTCTGGTCCCACCAATCCTAACTACCTCGATTCTGATAGATACTTTTCCCTTGAAGTTTATGCCTACGATTTACTTGCATTATGGAGGAGCTTCAAGTCAGTTGTTGTATGTACTTAGGACATACCTTATCTGCCATGATCGGTGTTTTTGCTTCCATATTTCATCCTCACCTCTTCTCCAAACTCATCCTTGTTTTAATGGGGTTTGAATGGCAGAATTGATCCGCAGAAATTCTAGAGGGTATTAAGAAAAAGGGTTATGTTTTACATCGGGATGTATCAGAGTAGAAAGAGAAAGAAAATATTGTAACTGATTAGCGTATTTAGTAGCTTAGGGCTAGGAGGTAACAATGATTAAATATTTTTCTATAAACCTTAAAACATATCTATAGAATATAATTTTTTTAAATAATATTTATATTAACATAAATAAAGTATTAACCTTTAATATAGGAGGAAAAAATTCCTATTATTAATGCTTCTAGCAGCAATTAAAGAGGAATCTCTTTTCAGGTTTATGCACTTTTATTTGTATCCTTTACTATTTTTTCCTCCGACAGAGAAAATTCTTAGTCAGTTTGAATATCACATTCCATTTCCTATTATCCTGAGATTTCTCAGATGAGTAGCGGAAGCATATCAAATTAGGAAAACAAAGGATAAAGTAGCTAGAGAAGTTTTATTTTGTGTCTTATACAACTGACGCTAGTTGTATGGGATTTCTTTTTATCTCACAAATTTGTGGACCCCGATCATACACTTTTGGGTCCACAAAAATCTGGATCCACAAAATTGTAAGACAAAAAGGTTGTCTCGTACAATTAGCGTAACTTGTGTGTGACAAAAAATAAAATTTTCCAAGTAGCTATATTAAATTTTCAATTTACTTGTGTTTCTGATATCAATTTAACTAATCCTTTGGATTTTGTTTTCAATAGGACAAGTAGTACCATTGTTTTTGTTTGGTCTGTTAACTCGAACGCATAGAAACTTAGATAAATGGAAGCACAAGGGGATTTAGAATTTCAATTTTGTGGGCAGCTATTACACTGTATACGGCCCTATATGGAGGAAGAAAATAAATTAAAACGTTGAAGTCTTTAGCAACCACTATCTATAACAAAAACATAATGCAAGCTCAGATCTATAGAACTCCCATGGATTCTTCTGGAAGGTTCTAAGAGAAAAGGAGAGAAGGAGCGGAGAAAGCATATGAACGGAGAAAAATGTTTTGCATAGGAAATAAACCTTCATCTCATTTCATCAACAATAACAAATATATATACATGTTGACCAATTGACTAAACTAATTACTAACTAAGCTACTAATTAAATAAGATAGGCATAAGCAAAGTATATATACACATACTAAACTAAGTATACAACACAATAACGAATGTACAACTAATAACTAATCTATATTCAATACCTCCCCCCCCCCCCAAGTTGGAGGTGAGGTCTTCACAGCCAACTTGCCTAGGACAACTGAATGTTTGACTCGTGTGAGGGCTTTGGTGAGGATATCAGCCAGCTGATTGTGAGTGTTTACATGGTGAAGAGAGATAAGGCCTTCTTGCAGCTTGTTCCTCAGAAAGTGGCATTCGACTTCAATGTGTTTGGTTCTTTCATGAAATACTGGGTTATGGGCAATATGTATAGCAGATTGAGCAAGAGTAAGATTTGCAAATAGCCTTCTCAACCACACTAACTCCCCAACTACCTTCCTGAGTTATTTGTGTTCTATTTCAGCTGAGGACAGGGAAACAGTCTCCTACTTCTTAGACTTCCAACTAATAGGGCTATCTCCCACCAAAACTATGTACCTAGTGATAGATCTCCTAGAATCTGGGCAGGCTACCTAGTCTAAGTTACAATAAGCCTTGATTGAAGAATCAGGACTATTGGAGAAGAATACACCCATGCTAGGATAATTTTTGAGATACCTAAGGAGGTGGAATGTTACAGTCAAATGAGTTTCCCTTGGAGCCTGCATAAACTGGCTTAAGAGTTGCACACTGTAGGCTATATCCAGAATGGTGTTGGTGAGGAAATTGCACTTTCTTACTAGCTTTCTATAGTGTGTGGGATCTTAGAGAAGATTGCCCTCTTATGCCTTTATCTTGGTAGTAGAATCAAAAGGTGAAGAGACATTACTGTAATCAAAACACTGATATTCTTTTAGCAAATCCAATGCAAACTTTATTTGAGATATAAGAAGACCATAAGGTTTTTATAGGACCTCTAAGCCCAAGAAATAATGGAGCTTCCCAAGTCTTTTATCCTAAACTTATGATAAAAACTTCAAGCTTGCAATTTCCCTTGGGTCAGTTCCAGTGATGATAACACCATCAACATACACAGCTACAAAGATGGTGGATGTGGAAGTTTTCTTGCATAAAAAGGGAGTGATCATTTCAAAATGTTGATACCCCTTTGAAGATAATGCTTCTGTTAACTGTGCATACCATTGTCTACTGCCTTGTTTCAGTCCATATAATGACTTGTTTAACTTGCATACTACTTTACTTGGACTGGATTGATGATCAACTACAAGTCCATGTGGAGCCTCCATATATACCTCCTCATGTAGGTCTCAATAGAGGAAGGCATTGTTCACATCCAATTGGAATATATCCTAGCCTTTCTTGACAGCCACAGTAATTAGAACTCTGACACTTGTCATTTTCATAATAGGGGAGAAAGTTTCTATATAGTCAATCCCAGGCTGTTGAGTGTATCCCTTTACTACCAACCTAGCTTGAAATCTCTCAATAATTCCATCTGTTTATGCTTGATTTTTTATACTATTGGTCCAAGTTCAGTTGAAGTTTTGAAGAATGACAAATGAACTCAATAATGGACCAGATCCATCTTATGAGACACGGTGGTTATCAACCTATACATATGAGACGGACGTGAAGAAGATAAGTCTTAGGGATCAAGAAACAGTATCTTCTAAATATCTTCTGAACAGATCGAAAAGATTGCATATGGGATAAGGACAAAAAGTCTCCTTATGAGAAGAGAACACAATCTGGATCAAGGATTGGTTGGATTTTGTATTGGTCTAGGACTCAAATTCGGTGGAGGATCAACAATAGAGTCTCAATCAAACTCAGATTACTAACTTAAAAAATAACCAAGTTGGTTCTCTTTTACAGGGATTCACATACACAAAAGTTAAACTAAATTGAGAGCAAAAGAGCAAGGAAATTTTGCACGCCATTTATGTGAGATTAAAGTGTGCACTCCTACAACTACTTGAACGAGATAGAAGAACCAGTCCCATTGTGTTTATTCTTAGTCTAGTTCAATTGTAGTAGGTGGTTTAAAATTGTACCTTTCTAGATTTCATAGAAGCAATTGTATTAGTTACTTTGAGTATTCAAGTTAGAGTTAACTTGAAGGTGTCGCAACAGTTGAGGCTGTGTGCCACACTGGGATTAGAGTTAATCCTTAGGTTTATAAAGAGTTTTGTAAATGCTATTTTTGCTCAGTGATTTTGGTAGATGTTTGAGAAAATCCTACTGAGTAGTAGGTCGTGATTTATTCACCTTTTAAGCCAGGTGTTTTCCACGTAAAAATATTTATGTTCTTTAATTCATGTATTTTTATTTTTGCAAACAGTAGTAATTAAAACACCTAGAAGAACTAGCTTTTTCTAGATAAACAATTGGGTACTACACAAACCACTCCCTCCTCTTGTGTGGTATTGATGTTTGGAACATCAATTTGTATCAAAGCGGATTATCCTTGAAGAGGCTAACACCTTAGGAGAAGATCAACATGAGTGAACCACCTTAGAACTAGGAAGGGAAATCTACTTCAAGGCCTCCACTGTTCAATGGACAGTATTACTCTTGGTGGAAGAACAGGATTAAGGCTCACATCATAGGGGAAGACTATGAACTCTGGGACATACTTGTTGATGGTCCTTTGGCAACTACAAAGAAAAATAAGGAAGGAGCGTATATGCCAAAGACAAGGTTGAGAAAATCTTGATAAGAGTTCTTCCGGTTTCTTGGGAAAAAAAAATCACTGCAATTCAGAAATCCAAGAAAATGGCTACTCTCAAACTGGATAAACTGATTGGAAATCTTACTGCTTATGAACTAAGAAGGCAAACCAGGAAGATGGATACAACCAAGAAGGAGAGACGCCTAGCTCTCAAAATTACAGAAGGTTCGGATCTGGAAGATTATGAGATAACTATGATCACCAGAGATATAAAAAAGTACCTAATGAGAGGAAAGGGTTCATCAACAGGTACAAACTTCAGCAAGACAAGAGCTCCTGAGAAACAGTCCAATGATGGGTGCTATAAGTGTGGTAATACTAACCACATGATCAAGAATTGCCCTCAATGGGAAATTGAGTGGAAGAAAGAAAGGGTTGCACGAAGAAATAAGAAGAAGGAATAGGTTCAACCCAAAAGAAACAAAGGATCAAACAAGGCTATGGTTGCTTCTTGGGGTGAAACCTCTGATGAAGACTCAGAAGATGAAGCTAAAAAAGGCAAGCTCTTATGGCCATTGGAGAATCAGAAGATGAGCAAGAGGTATGTATTCTGCATCTCAAACACAAAATTAACTTTTTGTCGAAAGAAAGGTTGGATGAGCTATTATTAGACTGTATTGATGAGTCTGAGATAGTTAAAAATGAAAAAGAATTATGTTTAGGGAATGTGTTATCCTAAAAGCAAAATGCAAAATTCTAGAACCTAGGGCATATGAGAGTGATAACAAAAATGTTCAGTTGAAGAACCAGGTTCTTGAACTTGACAATAGTGTTCTAGAACTTAGGTATGAAAACCTTAAACTGAAACTAGGAACAGTAAAGAAGAAAGATGACTACTCATTTCTTATTCTAGAAAATCTAGGAAAAATGAAAGATGAATTATATAAGAAAGATGAATTGATTAAGGTCCTAAAAGAAGATCTAGGAAAGGTGAAACATGAACTAGACAGAACTTGCAAGTGGAACAAAGTTTCTGATGCACTCTCCTAGTTGCAAGAGCATCAGAGTAGCAACAAAAGAGGACTTGGTTATCGGACTAAAACTCCAAAATGGGACCCCAAAAACAAGTACCTCACACATCCTGAAAATAAGATCCGCACACACTGTGGTAAGATTGGCCATTATAGAAATGAGTGCAATGCAAAAGAAAAGGCCAGTCAAAAGAACAAAGCTCTTGTTCATAAGAAACACAAGCTGCCTGGTTGGACAAGAAAGAATCCGATTCATCCTTTTGCCCATAGAAAGGGACCCAAACTTGTTTGGGTTAAGATTAGCCCCTGATTTCTTTTTGCAGGTTCAAGTGAAAGGGAGTAGCCAAATATGGTACATGGATAGTGGCTGCTCAAAAGACATGACTGGGAACAAGGACCAGTTCCTTTCACTTAAGTATCTAAAATAAGGTAATGTCTTCTTTGGTAATGGAAAGAAAAGTGAGATCATTGGGGTTGGAAAGGTAGGAAAGATAGACTCTCATTCCATTGAGAATGTCTACTTGATAGATGGCTTGAAATATAGCCTAATAAGTGTGTCAAAACTTTTTGACAGAGGTAACCTTGTAGCTTTTATCTCTACCAAATGCTTTGTGATTAACCTTACAACTAACAAGATTGTTTTTGCAGGGAAAAAGAGTTAACAATATTTACATTGTAGATTTTTCAAATCTTTCAAAAAATGAATTCACTTGTTTAAGTGTGTTAGTAAATGATCCCCTCATGTGGCACAAAAGACTTGGCCATGCCAGTCTAAATCAGCTAAATAAATTATTCTCCAAGGACTTGGTGATAGGGTTACCTAATATCAAGTTCATGGAAGACAAAGTTTGTGTGGCATATCCAAGGGGGAAGCATGTAAGGTTATCCTTCAAATCCACGAAAATGGTAAGTACGTCGAAGACGTTGGAACTGGTTCATATGGATCTTTGTCTAATGAGAACCTTGAGCAGAGGTGGAAAGAAATATGTGATGGTGCTTATTGATGATTATTCTAGATTTACTTGGGTAATATTTCTGACATCTAAAGACGAGGCATTTGAAATGTTTACTGCTTTTCTTAGAAAAACTCAAACAATTAGGAAATCAACTGGCATCAATTAGGTCTGATCATGAACTAAATTTGAACATGCAAAATTTGCTTAATATTGTGATGAAAATGGTATAGATCACTGCTTCCCTGCCCTTAGGACTACTCAGCAAAATGGAGTAGTTAAAAGAAAGAACAGGACCCTTGAGGATATGGCAAGGACCATGCTTTTCTCTAGTAAATTACCTCACAGCTTCTGGGCAGAGGCTATAAACACTGCATGTTACGTAATCAATAGATGCATGACTAGACCTCTTGTTGAGAAAACTCCCTATGAGGTAGTTAAAGGGACAAACCAAACATATCCCATCTTAGGGAATTTGGTTACAAGTGCTATGTGCACAATAATGGAAAAGACTCCCTAGGTAAGTTTGATCGTAGAAGTGATGAGGGAGTATTCTTGGGAAATTCTTCACATAGCAGAGCATATAAAGTGTTCAATAAAAGAACTTTGTGTGAAGAACAAAGTCTGCATGTTGTATTGGATGAAACTAACATTCTTTCTGAGAGACTGGAACATAAAGATGAAGCTATTGGACTGGTAAAAGAATTAAGTGAAGTAGCATCAAAAGAAGGAACAAGTGATGGAACGAGTTCTTCCACTCAAGGCAACCTTTCAGGGGGAACTAATTAGGGAAAAGTTGAAACAAAATCTCTAGAAGAACCTGTCTATGAACCTGTTCCTCAGCAAAAGAACACGGGAGAATCATCTAGTAGAAACCAGTTTGTGGTTAAATCCCACAAGTATCAACGTTCTCATCCCATTGAGAACATTATTACTGATCCAACATCTGGAGTCAAAACTAGATCACAGCTAAAGAATCTGTGTGCATTTTATGCTTTTCTATCTCTTATTGAACCTAAAAATGTTGTTGAGGCTTTGCAGGATGCAAATTGGGTCAACGCTATGTAGGAGGAACTCAAGAAATTTTAAAGAAGTCAAGTCTGGAATCTAGTTCCAAGACCTAAGGAAAAATCAACCATTGGTACAAAATGGGTCTTCAGGAGCAACCTTGATGAAGATGGAACAGTTACAATAACCAAGGCAAGGCTGGTGGTTCAGGGCTACAGCCAAGAGCAAGGTATTGAAAGTATGATGACACCTTTGCTCAAGTTGCAAGACTTAAGGCAATCAAACTCCTCATAGCCTTTGTAGGACATATGGAATTCACTCTCCAACAGATAGATGTCAAAAGTTCTTTCCTAAATGGCTACCTCAAGGAAGAAGTGTTTGTGAATATACCTCCAGGTTATGAAAGCAAGGAATGTCCTGAGCATGTGTACAAGCTGGACAAGGCTCTATATGGGCTTAAGCAGTCCCCAAGAGTTTGGTATGAACAACTATCAAAATTCCTACTGGAGCATGGGTACAAAAGAGGTAAAATTGACAACACTTTGTTCGTAAGGGAAAAAGGTAAAGACCTCCTTGTTGTGCAAATATATGTTGATGACATAATATTTGGGGCCACTATTGACAGGTTGAGTAAGGACTTTGCAAAACTAATGGGAAGTGAGTTTGAAATGAGTATGATGGGTGAACTAAACTTATTCTTAGGCTTGTAAATCAAACAAAGCCCAAATGGGACCATGATCCATCAGCAGAAGTATACGAAAGAACTAATCAAAAGGTTTTAAAATGGAGGACTCCAAAGAAATAGATACACCTATTGCAACTGCCACTAAATCAGATTTGGATGAATCTGATTCATCAGTTGATCAAAAGTTGTATAGGGGTGTGATTGGTTCACTCTTGTATCTGACTGCCATCGGAACTGACATTGTTTTCAGTATAGGGCTTTGTGCTCGTTTCCAGGCAAATCAAAAGAGTCACACTTGACTGTTGTCAAGAGGATATTGAAATATCTGAAAGGCACTACTGATCTGTGTCTTTGGTATCCCAAAGGTAGTAATTTTGATCTAGTAGGATATGCTGATGCTGATTATGCAGGATTCTTAGTGGACAGGAAGAGCACTTCAGGTATGGCACATTTCCTAGGTCGTTTCTTGTGTCATGGGATACCAAAAATCAAAATTCAGTAGCCCTATCTAGTGCTGAAGCTGAACATATTGTTGTTGCTTCTTGTTGTGCTCAATTGCTATGAATCAAATAACAGCTTGTAGACTTTGGAGTTGAAGTGGGATGTATTCCAATATTATGTAATAAAACTAGTGCTATAAGTATGATAAAGAACCTGATTCATCATAAAAAGACCAAGCACATACATGTTAGACACCACTTCTTAAGAGATAACTATGAGAAAAGGGTTTATCTCAATAGAATTCTATGCTACTGATAAAAAAAAACCTGACATCTTCTCTAAAGCACTTAGTAGAGGAAACTTTGAATGGAGCAGGTTGGAATTATGGATGATTAAGATCACCTAAAAAGGTCCAGCTTAGAATGCACAATGAAAAAAATATGAAAAAAACTTATTATTTTTTTGTTAGGAGTTCTTAATATTATGTAAATATCAAGACTATCCTTACTCAATTTCATACTTTAGTTAGTATACTACTGTGACATGTGTTTATATGGCTCTCTAATCCCTTACAAAGTTTTTCTACTCCGACATTTAAGGCAGGATCAAGAGAAGTTTTACTTGAAGAACTTGGTTCATCAGTATATGCTCATGAGAAAGATTAGGTATGTTTATATATTATGTACAATTAGAAAGATAAATTTTTCAATCGTGAGCAAAAGTCCTAATTGCACCAAACTTCCAGAAATTCTATCCGTTGAGCATTGAACCAGTTTCATTATCCTAGGAGTCTAAATAACACGGGACTTTTTCCTAAGAACCAACATCGCCCATTAATCACCAAGAGACCGGAATTCTAATATGATTAGACCCCTAACTGACTACTGAAAAAGCCTGCCGTTATTGCACTTAATCATAACCCCTCTTTAAATACACACCACATCCCTTCTTTTTGTTCATAACCGTCATTAACCTCTTCCAAAATTTTGACCATCCCCTTCATCTCCAAAATTCGCAGAAATATTCTACCATGACAAATCCTGAAGAAAATCCAGGTAGTGACCCACCAGTATCTCCTAATACTTCATCATCAACACCTTCTACTAAAATCCCAAAACCTAGGTTTCATCGCCAGAAAATGTTGGCCAAGAAAACTGTAGCTTCTAGCTCTTTGAGAAAAGCCTTAAACAAAAAACTAAAATCTAGCCAAAAGAAAAAAAGCCCAGAATATGACTCAAGCTCTGATTCTTAGACATTTATCTCGGCTAGCAAAGGATAAGAACATGGGTCTTCTGACACTGACAAATATCAAGAAACCCTAGGAGAGGTAGATACATGTTTTGCATTTTTTGATGTGGTAGAAAGGGAAGAAAATAGGTTTGTGTTGGTGGGATCTGTAAAAAGTGTAGAAAGGGGCTAGGTATAGTATAAGGGGAAAGAAAAAGAAAGGAGAGGTTCCTGCTATCTGTGGTAGCGTGGAAGAGGGTGGCATCAAGTCAAGGGGAAGTGGTTATGGAGAGGCTGTTGAAAGCATTGTTCATCTGAGTGAGCAGCAAGATGAACCTGGATCATCTGTGGAGGAAACCTTGGATGACATCTTGAATAAGGTTGGGGCACTATGATTCAAAGAAGCGCAAATCTTCTTCCCTAAAGACCCCAACTACTTCCAAACCAACAAAGCAAAGGAAGGTGTCATCTTCCAAGTCTGTTTTTCCTTCATTACCTAAAAGAAAGAGAAACAAGGAGCAGGGTCAAGCAAAGCAAGGCAGAACTACAGAAAGCTTTAGAAGAAAGTAAGAAAAGGAAGAAGGAAAGAGGAAAGTTAAAAGTTGTGGAAAGTTCTGAGGCTGCTGAAGAAGAGGAGGAGGATATGGAACTGATCCATCAAGAAAGAGGTACAACTGTGGAGGTCCCCAAACTTCTGCAAAGAAGTCTTCAAAATATGTATCTATTTAACCCTCCTTGGCCAAAAGAATTAGCTTTGCAGTGAAAGGAAAACGTGTAAAGATTACTAAAGAAGAAGAAGAAGAAGAATGGAGTGGAGAAGAAGAAGAAGAAGAGTCAGAAAAGGAACAAGATTGATTTGCCATATTTGGAAGAAGGAAGATTCTGAAGGGGAGGTTGCTAAAAGACCTGGAGGAGCCAAGTATGATTAGATTGGTGGATGCCCTAGATGCACAAGGCAGGAAGAACATGGTTCTTCAATTAGATGGAACACTGTCAAGAAAGGAGCTGATCGAGTGCATGGTTAATGCACACTGTGAAAAATGGGGTAGTCACCAATGTGGTTAGGGGAGTAAAGGTGCAATTTGATGCACCTAAATTGGGCAAGATTCTAGATATACCCTGTGAGGGCTATGATGACTACACTAGGCAGAGGTTTCTCTAGATGATCTTCCTAGTGCTCTCCAAATCACCAAGAACTTTCGTAATACAAAGTCTGCTAAAGTTGTGCCAGAGGAAACTTTTGTACAAAAGAGTGAGATGCAGCCTGAGCAAAAGGTGCTAATTTGAATTTGTGAGCAAGTGTCTACTGGCTAGACAGGAGAGAAGGCATACTGGTAACTACATAGACTTGGTTCTTCTGGAATTCCTTGTGAGAGGAAAGCAGATTAACTAGAACGCCTTCATTGGCAAGCTGCTGGACAGGGTCATAAATGGCTCCAAGGCTCATGCCACCCCTTATGGTTTCACACCAACGGCTGTGCTGGATAGGTTAAATGTTCCCTTGAAGAAATGGGAAATGGCCTCGAGCAAGGACCATTTTAGTGTCAAAACCCTCCAGGCTTGTGACTATCTTCTCAGTGTAGCCCCAGTTGAACCTGCTTCATCTGTGAAGACTCCTGTGAACAACAAGGTTAGGGCCTTGGTTCAAGAGTGCGGAACAAAGGATGCTGAGATTGCTAGGCTGCAGGCTCGTGTTGTTGAACTGGAAAATGATAGGAATATCCTGAAAGATGAGCTCGCATAGGAAAAGGAAAATGTTGAAGGGATGCATCAAAAATGCTCAATCTTCTACAATCCCAACCTTCTAGTTCCTCCAAGCCTTAGGTCCTCCAGCACTGTCCTTGAACCAGTCGAGTAACACCCCTAGTGACCCGGATTAGGGGTTTTTCTTTGGTTATTTTGCTCATGGTAGGATGTTTTTTCTTTCTTTTTGTTGATTGTTTTCTAAAAGCATCTCCTTATCAATGACAATTTGCTTTTCTCTTGCTTTGTGCAGATTCTGTTCTTAATAGTTAAGTTTTTGTCAAGATTGATTATTAATTCACTAAACTATGCTTTCACTTGCAGTTCCCCAATGGCCATGAGTAACTATTACAATATGGGATTCACATTATATGCAATTTTCTATGATTCCAAAAGGGGGAAGAGATATTGTGCTTCACTTTATATTCTAAAAAAGTGATATTAATAACCTGATTAAATCTGGTCCTTAGTGATGAGTTACAATTCTAAATAAAAGTGTTGATAATTCAGGTGAGTCCCACAGGTTCTCTGATCAGTAAAAGCATAGAGTTTTTCATCATTAAAAATGGGGAATTTGTTGGCCCAAGTTCAGATGAAGTTTTGAAGAATGACAAATGAACTCAATGATGAACCCGATCCATCTTATGAGACACACTGGTTATTAACCTATGCATATGAGATGCATGTGAAGAATATAAGTCTTAGGGATCAAGCAACAATCTTCTTAATATCTTCTGAATTGATCAAAAAGATTGCATATGGGATAAGGAGAAGAAGTCTCCTTATGAGAAGAGAACATAATTCGGATCAAGTATAATGGTTGGAGTTTGTATTAGTCTAGGACTCAAATTCAATGGAGAATAGCAAATGAGTCTCAACCAAACTCTGATTACTAACTTAATAAATAACAAAGTTTGTTCTCTTTTACATGGATGCACATATGCAGAAGTTAAACTAAATTGAGAGCAAAAGAGCAAGGTAATTTTGCATGCAATTTATGTGAGATCAAAGTGTGCACTCTTGCACCTACTTGAACGAGATAGAAGAACCACTTCCATTGTATTTATTCTTACTCTAGTTCAATTGTAGTAGGTGGTTTAAAATTGTACATTTCCAGCTTTCATAGAAGCAATTATATTAGGTACTTTGAGCATTCAAGTTAGAGTTAACTTGAAGGTTGCAACAGTTGAGGCTATGTGCCACACTGGGATTAGAATTAATCCTTAGGTTTACAAAGAGTTTTGTAAATGATGTTTTGGCTTAGTGATTTTAGTAGATGTTTGGGAAAATCCTATTGAGTAGTAGGTCATGGTTTTTTCACCTTTTGAGCCAGGTGTTTTCAATGTAAAAATCTCTGTGTACTTTTATTTTTGCAAATAGTAGTAATTAGTACACCTTGAAGAACCAGGTTCTTCTAGATCGAAAATTGGGTACCACACAAATCACTCCCCCCCATGTGGTATTGATGTTTGGAACATCATATACATACCTGCAGCCTATTGCCTGCTTTCCAGGTGTTAAAGGGACCAGGTCCCAAGTGTGATTGGCATGGAGTGCCTCAAACTCATGTGTCATGGCTACTTTCCATGAAGGATTGAGATCTGCCTTTTAATATGAATATGGCTCACTATCATGACAGACACTAAGTATCAAGTACTGACTTTCAGAAAACAAGCCATCGGGAGTGATGTGATGGTGTTTAAAAAATAGGGCATTTAGTGAAGGGGTGAAGTGTGATGCATTGGACAGTTGAGTGGCACTACTAGGTAATTAGTAAACATAATCTTTCAAGTAGATAGGGGTTTGATGAGTTCTATTGGATTTTCTCAGAACTAGTAGTTCTGGTTGCTCATGTGTAAGTGAATTCTATGGACTGTTATCATTGGAAGCCGATTCATCATTAGTGGATGATGTAGAGTGGTGTTCTATCCCTAGAGATGTGACGCTTTCAAGACCTTTGCCATGTTTGTAGGGGAAACTTCATTGTTGTCCTCAGAATAGTTATGAAATGAGATTATTTTAAGGACAACAGGGAAGGAGGCATCATTTGGACCTAAAGAAAAAGGAAAAGTATTTTCATGAAAGATCATATCTTTAGAAATGTGAATTATCTTGGTGGTTACGCTTAGCAATTTGTATTCTTTTGTGCCAAAGGGATATCCAACAAAGATATGTGGGCTGGTTCTTGGCTCAAACTTATCTTTGTATCTTTTGGGCACAGTAGGGTAGCAGAGGCAGCCAAAGCTTCTCAAATGAGAATAATTGGGCTTCTTTTGGTATAGTAATTCAAATGGACATTTGTTGTTAAGGTAAGTGGTTAGATAGGTGACAGTCGGAATACATTCTCCCCAATATTTGGTTGGAAGTTTGGACTGGAACATAAGGGCCCTTGCAGTTTCATGAAGGTACTTATGTTTTCTCTCTACTACACCATTTTGTTGTGGTGTATAGGGACATGTCTTTTGGTGTATGATTCCTTTAGATTGGTAAAATGAAGAGGCTTCATGGATGGTAAATTCCAAGCCATTATCATATCTAATGGTCTTTATAGATGTATTGAATTGATTTTCAGTCATAGCCACAAAGGCTTTCACATCTTGAAGAGCATTACTCTTGCAACTTAATAGATGTCCAGGTAGATCTAATGAAGTCATCCACAAATATAAGAAAATATTTGTAATTGTCATGGGTGATTACATGGTAAGGTCCCCATATATCTATATGGACCAGTTCAAACAATTTGGATGTGGTGCTGGTTCTTTGAGGAAATAGGAGTCTGGTTTGTCTTTCCATAGGGCATATAGGACAAATGAAGGGTTATCTTGGTGCAAACGTAGACGTTATTGAGGGTGTTGTTTTCATCTTACCAAAAGGAACATGGCCAAGCCTATTGTGCAACAGATAATTTACATCATGTTTGACACACACATGAGGACTCATTCTTACTATTTGAAATGAAAGTATTTACATATTGAAGAGTGTGATATGAATGAGCACGACTAACAGACTCATGACTATTTATATTGGGAGAAGGAATACAATTGCAGTAAGAAACTGAAACAGTAGAAGGCAAAGTGGTCTTTTTATCTCAAGCACTTGTAATAGAGAAAATATAGATCCACTTTGTTGTTACCAATCCCCTGAGGCCTTTTCACTGTAGGGGTCTGCAATCACAGAATGAGCGACCTTTATTATTGTTGTTAGCTGCATAATGTGTCTTGAAGTTCCTGGCTCCAAATGGACTTTGATGTTGTGGATTTGTATTCACATGCAATGAGGTAGAATCTTGATTCAACTGGCTATTGGGCTTGAATTTCCTTTCTTTTTCTTCTTGTATCAACAAGGAAAAAGCCTGGGCCATAAAAGGCAAAGGCTTCATCATGAGAATACTTCCTCGCACTACTGTGTAGACCTTATTCAATCCCATCAAAAATTGGATAAGTCTTGGATCTTATTCTACTTGATGCATGGGCTCCTTTGCTCCACATGTGCAGTTGCATCTGTATTAAGACTTGACACTCAAAGTGTTCAGTTCCTCCCACAGTCTTTTCATTCTTGTATAGTATGTAGTAATGTCTAGGGAACCCTGTGTGAGGTCATTGATTTCCTTCCATTGGCAGAATTAAGGCGAATCGGGGCTAGGTTTTCTAGATTCCCCATTTATAAACCTTAATTTATTCTTAACTGTCAAGGCCCGCAGCACGCTCCTTCTCCATAAGCAATATCAAACTCCGTCAAAAGGAACTGGTACTAAGGTTATTCCAGGATTATCAGAAGGATGAATGTAAAGGGGATTACCAGTATCGATGACCAATTGGTCATTTCTGCTCGTGCTAAGGTTCGTCTTTTCACTTTGATCGATATCCATGTGTGAGGTTCCAATTTGATAAAATTGTGAGGTATAAGGTCCTCAATTGAATCAAAGATCGTCAGTTTTGAGATGAATTTCATAATTGGGCGAAAAACAATCATCGAAGCTTTAGAGATCGACGAAGTTCAAGTAAGACTCAGAAGTAGATTTTAAAATGCATATAGGGATTCGAATTGATGCCCGTGCTCTGATACGATAACAAAAACATACATGCAAGCTCAGATCTATAGAACTCCCATGGAGTCTTCTGAAAGGTTCTGAGAGAAGAGAAGAGAAGAGAAGAGAAGGAGCAGGGAAAGCATATGAACGGAAAAAAATGCTTTGCATAGGAAATGAACCTTCATCTCATTTCATCAACAATAACAAGTATATATACATGTTAACAAATTGACTAAACTAATTAATAACTAAGCTACTAACTAAGCAAGCTAGGCATAAGCTAAGATATACATATAACTAAACTAAGTAAACAACAAAATAAAGGATGTACAACCAAGAATGTACAACCAATAACTAATCTATACTCAATAATCTACATCAGTTACGGGACCAAAAATACTTGCTTATGAGAGAGTTCATATAATTAGGGATGCAATAGGGCGGAACGCGGCAGGTTTCGGTCAATGTGGGGCAGGATGGGTGCAGCTCTTGTGTGGAGCGGCGCGGGTTATAATTTCTGAAAAGTCATTATGGCCGGGGGCGGGGCGGGTTGCTGTCAAAACATTTTGGTTTCCCGTAATAGCTGTAGATCTGAATACCAGGCAAATGTGAAACAAATCCACCCCAACCACATTGGAGTCCAATCCTTATCTTGTAGGTTTTTCTCTCTTTTTGACGAATTGGTATAGGTTTTCATTCTATTCTTTTTTAATTTCTTTTTGTTCTCCTGTGTGATTATAAGTGTGTTCTGACAAGTGGATTATTTTTTAAATCGAGGTTAATTGTTAAGAAAATTCTACAAAGCATCAGATAATTTTATAAAATAATTACAACCAGTTAGTGTAACATTTAAATAAAATAATTAGATGTTCGTTGTTTCAGTTTTATAAAACAGTACAATAAATTGCCATTGGAATAAAATTATTATATTGGAAAACTTACAAACTCTCAATTTAATTAACTGTTCACAAAAATACTGAAACTGTAATAATAAAATAATTAAAGAAAAAGAAGAGTATTGGAGAGAAAAATAGAGAGAGAAATAATTAGGGATCAATTACAATAGAATAGAACCCCTCTATTTATAGGGGAAAAGTTACTTAGCCACCAAGTAATAAAACCTAGAATCTCTCTAGAATATAGACGTTCACTTTAAATATAATTCTACCCTTGAATGTTTATTCAACAGATAATGTGCCTTGTTAAAACCTTAATCAAAATAAAACTCAATGGGAAAAAAATTCTAGAGAAGGAAGATTACACATATCTACCAATACGCTTTTTGGCATCCTTATTAAAAACCTTACGAGGAAAACCTAGTGGGACAAAACCTTATAAGGGAAAAAGAGTACAACGCGTATTATCTCTCCCTGACGAGAGCATCCATTCACATCTTTAAGCATTTGCATTCCAATCTTGTGCACCATATTCAAAAGATCTTTGGTAGAGATTTGATAAACAAAATCAGCCATATTAACTTGAACGAATTTGTTTCATCTTGAAATCATCATCCCTAATAGATGTATTGTCTTCATATGATCTTGTTGGAATCGTCAGCTCAATATCTTCACATAGAGGTAAAAACTCTTGCTATCATATTATCATGCTTATAGTTATAGCAAGATACATTTGTGCACAAATTGCACTAAGGAAGTGGTACTTCAAGATCAAGAATGTATATGCTTCAAGTAACTTAAATCCTTCATGGATTGTCATATAAGTTAAGTCATATAAGCCATATAATAGACTTTAGATGCATATCAAGTTTTCATGTCATGCTAGACATATAAGATATTGAAAACTGATTGCACATACCATTGACTTTATCCTTTCAAGAATTTAAACTACATGTCCAAAGCTACATATTTTTTATATGAAACCTAATTCTACTTGAATTGTTTCTCCAGACTTAAGATCCCCATATATATTTAGCGTTATTATTGATGTTGTCGACAAATACTATATATCGGTTTTAACTTCCTTATTTTCATATAGACACAACATAGATATCTCTCCATTTATATATTCAGGTACCTGAATCTCTCATGAGATTTTATGACGTGTTATATCATGTGATCTTCTAGATCACTTGCCTCCTTATTATGGTTATTTCGATCACTTGCTCATCTTCTTTATCAAGACGTTTATTTGAAACTGATTTGTCTACATACTTTAAGCGTAGCATAGACTTTGTCCTTCTATGACTTATTTTAATAGGAGCATTTACAATTAGAATATAATTATTTTCTTTGGGTCAACAAATGAATCTGATATGCTTTGCAATATATTAAGCATGAATTATCTTTTTATGAACTTCAAGTTCATATTATTTTATTCAAGGATCTAGATGTACAAATGATAATTCATTCCACGTAGCTTTTGTTCAACTGTTTATCATGTCATTCCTCGTGTTAGAAAAACTAACTTGTTTGATCAACTTTGAGAACCCATCTTTGTGCGTTGTGGTGTTAATCAAAATGTACGCCCCATATAAATAATAATAAGATGAAATTGTTTGGTTCCTGGCCCTGAATCACTTGTGAGGGAATAATGTAATATACTTTGGTATATAACCTATATCAAACTGATATAGATAAGTTTTTTCTCAATAAGCATTAATTTAGCTATTAAGTGGAGCCACTCAGTAAATTATTTAGTTAAACTGTAACGACCCGACCAGTCATTTTGAGAAATTAAGCTCCATTCAGCGGCATAAGGTCTTGAATATCTTTAGAATATGAATATCAACTTGCGTGCATGATGGAATTCAGTTTTCGGATGGTTTAGAGTCAAATTGGAAGAAGGAATCTAGTTTTGGAATTTGAACGGTGAAAAGTTGAACAAAATTGGACTTTTGAGTAAATGACCCCGAGATGGGTCGTGGTGGATCTCAAGAGATTTGTATGGTGATTTTGGACTTAGGCGCTCATCTGGAAATAATTTGGAGGTCCGTACAATGAATTGAGGCATTTTGGCAAAAAATTGGAAACGTTGAAGTTTGGGAAATGAAGAAGTTTGACCCACAATTGACTTTTGTGATATCGAGGTCAGAATGCGATTCTGAGAGTTGGAGCAGCTTCATTATGTCATTTTGGACTTGTCTACAAATTTAGCGTCATTTCGAGTTGAATTGATAGGTTCCGGCATGAGTTTCGATATATGAAAAATTGGAAGTTCATAAGCTTGATTTTTGGTTTGATTCGTTGTTTTGATGTTGTTTTATGTGATTTGAAACTTCAAGCAAGTCCATGTTAGGTTATATGACTTGTGTGTGTAATTAGACGGGGTCGCGGGAGCCTCAGATGTGTTTTGGATGGGCTACCAGTCATTTTATCCTATTTTGGAACTGTTGTTACTGCCTATGGTACCCCTCTATCGCATTCGCGAAGCCTTGTTGTTGACCACCTCGAAATCCTTCTTCGCATTTGCATCCATAGCCTTGCATTAACGAAGCTCTGCTTAATTATTCATCGCGTCCACATTTAATCTCTTGCGATCGCAAAGATATATATATTTTTACTTCGCGATCGCATTCCAAGTTTCACATTGGCATAGTAGGAGTTGGGAGTGGAGCAGTTGCCATTTTTTTCCTCTTCACATTCGTAGAAATCCAACCATGAACGTGATGTGCATTTCTACGCATCCTTGAATCTACTCTACGCGATCGCATCCCTTCTTCCGCGATCGCAATGAACAAATACCTGGGCAGATAGATTTTTTTTTGGGAATCCAAGGCATTGTGCCTAGGGCTAATTTTTATGAATATAAAACGTAGTAAATTAAAGTGGAGGTGGACCTGTACCTTACCTCCTCACATAAGTACGAAATTGGCATGTCATTACCAATAATTCAACTATTTTGTGGAGCCAAGAGAGTTTAAACCAGGGGCAGACAAATTAAATCCCAAATTCGAGGGTTTCACCATTTTTATCCCATTTTGACTTCCAGAGCTCAATTCTTGGCGATATTTGAAGGTATTTCACCTAGGCGACTTGGGTACGTGCTTCTCACCCAGTTTAGACTAATTTCCATGAATCTCCTCTTAAATTCATCCTTATATTTTTTATTTTGAATGAAATTTTGGTTGAATTTCTTAGGCCGAATTATTGAGTTTTGATTGGGTTTTTGACATCCGATTTGAGAGATTTTTATATGGTTAGACTCGTGATAGTATGAGGTTTCTAAAAACGTTAATTTCACTCGATTCCAAGACGTTGGCTTGAGGGGTGTTTTGGTCATTTTACCTAATTTCATGTCTTAGTTTTGAATTAAATCATAGAATCAGTTGCTTTTGAGATTTTATTTATGATATGTAATTGAATTGAATAGATTTGGGTTAATTGGAGTCGAGTAATCGTGGAAAGAACGTGATTTCTAGTTGATTTGAACCAGTTCGAGGTAACTATCTTACCTAACCTTGTGTGGGGGAATTCTCCTTAGGATTTGAGTCTTCTCTGTTGATTGTATTCCTTGTACTTGAGGTGAAGAGTGCGTGCTCAGATTTATTTGTGGAAATTTTTCCCTTTTAGGCTCATAGATCCTTGTAATCACTGAGTATGAAGTTGTTCTTGATATGATTGAGTTCCCTGTTATTAGTTTCACCTCTACATGTCTTACTAGGAATTTAATTGCCTTTTTTGATTTATTATTGCTGCCTAATTGACTCTTACTTTGTTTAACTGAAGATCCCTACCATTCCGTAGGCACGTCATCTTTTATAACTACTTGTCTCTATTTGGAAATCATTATTTAATTAATTGGTCTTAGTTAAGGTTACGATTATCTTTCCATTTGTTCATCCTTAATTGAAATCGTTGTATATTCTTTATACCTTGCCCAACTTTGAAGAAGTTAGATATCCTATGTTTAGTTGATATTTTCTTATTTGAAATTATTTGATTCATGATAACTTCCTTGTTGTTAAACTACGTATTATAAGATCGTTGCTTCATATTATTTTTTTTCCATTGTTAAGTTGTTATTATTATGCTTAGTACTTTCTATTGTGGTTATTACTCGTGAGCTAGTCTTATCGCCCCTGATAAACGAAAGATTTTGAGTTAATTCACTTGTTGTGATCTTGTATATATTGTATTTGTTGCTGTTGTACTTGATATTGTTGATGCACGAGGTTTCTGCCGTGCGGTTAATAATATTGTAATGCATGAAGTTTCTGCTGTGCGGTTGTTGATATTGTGATGCACGAGGTTTCTACCGTGTGGTTATTGATATTGTGATGCACGAGATTTCTACTGTGCGGTTATTGATATTGTGATGCACGAGGTTTCTGCCGTGTAGTTATTGATATTGTGATGCACGAGGTTTTTATCGTGCGATTGTTGCTGAGGGTTTGCACGAGGTCTTTGCCGTGCTACTGTTGCTATTGATATATTGCACATGCGGCGTAATAAGGTGAGATATGTTCATATGCTTATATGTGGGTAGCGCATATGGTGAAATAAGGTGGGAAATACTATGATGCACGCGTGGAAAAATAAGGCGGTACTTATTATGTTACTAATTGCACACATGGCGAAATAAGGAGGGCTATGTCATGGATATATAGTAAGGATTGTGACGGCCTGTGGAGGCATTTCTATTTTCTTGTAATATTTTGATTGTGTTTGCTTTCATGTATGAGCATGTGGTGAGAGAACATTGTGTGTCCTTCTCGCTCTTCTTCTTATCTTTATTAGCCGGTAGAAATCTTTTTAAAGCACTTGCACAAGCATATACGTAGTTGAAGCACTCCTATTGGAGGTAAAGTTCCCCTGATTTTTCTAAGTATAGAGGTACGTCCTTGTTTAATCATTATATATGTGAGAGTGGCCTAGTTGGCCAGTTAGCTGTTAGCATGACTGTGAGACTGATGGGGGCACATGATGCCAAGTATTAGATTTCAAATGTTGGGATTTCGTGAGTTGTGGTTTGTCCGAGATTTGGTTAATTTGTGGAAATAGTCGAATAAGACCTTGTGTGAACCTCATCGTAGAACATGAGTTATTATTTTGTTTTCCCCTTACTGTGTTGTGATCTTGGGAGTTGGATTGTGTTTTTGCCGTCACTATGTATCATCATTTCTTATATTTTCTTTGTTACTTGTTGTTCTTTTTCCCTCGTTATGATAGTAGCATTATTGGTCACTCTGTGCACTCTTTACATAAATATATGTATATCATTTCAGATGTTCCTATAATTATAATGTTTATTTGACTGGTAGGTGTCTTGATTGTTCTTTGTCACTACTCTATCGAGGTTAGTCTTGAGACTTACTGGGCACCACTGTGGCATGCTCATGCTACTCTTCTGCATATTTTTTTTGTGCAGATACAGGTACTCCCACTCAGTTCTGTCAGCCTTGGAATCAGGCGTTTCGGTAGAGACTTCAAGTTATATCTGCTACGTCCGCAGACCGAGGAGTCCCTTTCCAGCTTTCTGTAATAAGTATAACTCTTCAGTATTTTTCCTTTGTATAGACATTCTTTAGTTAGAGCGTCTTATGTATCCCTTAGCTTGTGATTTGTGAGATTCCGGTTTGTAAATTATGTTAGCTTCGAGAGCTGTTATTGTGTGTGTCAAGCGGCACCTTAACCACTATTTTATGTTATTAGTTCAGTTTTAATCATTTTATTTCGCAATTATGGTTTAATTTTCGCAGTATTAGGCTTATCTAATCGTAGAGACTAGGTGTCGTCACGATAGTTCACGGAGGGCAAATTGGGTCGCGACATAAACCAACTGTGATGTAAACCAACTTATCAAGATGAACTTCTTGAATAAAAAATCTGGAAATTATTCTTGAAATTAATCTATTGAGCAAGTTACCTCACAAAATACCATGTTGCAGGTTAATAATAATTGCACATGTAACCATCTCATAGATGCATCTTATGTGGTATACATGGCAGGTGAATGTGCCAATATTCACCTTTGGTATTTCCATCATTCATGAGATTCAATCCCAATTTTAGTTTGTCAATTAATTAATGAAAACAAGCAATATAAGAGAATTTATAAAAAACTTTCTAGTTCTTTAATATTTACCGATGTGAATTCTCTATTATTTTTACACATCATACTTAAATTGATATGGCTAAAGTGATTATACCAACTGAATAAATTATCAATATTAATAAAGTTCAAGTTTACACCATGACATGGGCAATTAACAATAAACTAAAAATTTATTATGACATGGACTTTTATATCACTAAAGATCCACTTTAGTATGGTGTTCTTTTACTTATGTAGTACAAATTGGAAAATAAAGCGGGTAACTTTTCACATACATATTATCCTGCTACACGTTGTAGTAATAGAAGATATTAAATCTTTCATTTATTTATAGTCTCAATATAATCAACCGCTTTCGCGTATATTTTTTACTACAACACAATACCTTATTGGTAATCAATTGTGTTTCTCCAAAATAGTATAATTGGCTCTTGCAGAGTTCTCAATTAGTTTTGTAGTACCATATATTCAACAACATCCATATGGTAAATATCTCTTTTAAAGTGTCACGATCCAGATTTCTCACCTCGGGAGTCGTGATGGCGCCTACTAATGAAAGTTAGGGAAGCCAAACATTTGAACAAATTACCTTTTTCCAATTTTATTCCTTTAACAATTATGAAACAATAGCTTATAAACAGTGGAATTTCAACAAGTAGAAGAGTAACATGTAATAATTTAAGAAAGATGTCAATACCAATCCATACAAGAACTACAGAAGACTGGTGTCACAATTTCACAGATTGTCTAGGAATACTACAAATAAAAGTCTAAAAGATTTATTACAATACTATCTCTGAAATATGAGAAGAAACAGACTAAAAGGATAGGAGAAGACGCCAAGGCCTACGGAAGCCTGCAGAACTACCTCGGAATCTTCGACTGAGTTGAAGGCAGCCACCCAAGCTAAGGTCTGAGTGCTGCTGCTACGGTATATGCACACAATGCAAAGTGTAGTATCAGCACAACCGACCCCATGTGCTGGTAAGTGCCTATTCTAACCTCGACAAAGTAGTGACGAAGCTAGAAACAGACTACCAAATAAATTGGTGCAGTTGCTTCATATACACCGGAAAGATAGTAGCAAGTATGTACAGTTAAGAATGGGAGAGGGAAACATGCTGCGGAGAAACATCAAATGAGAACAGAAAGACAGGGGGTAAATATAAGGAACATCATAACTCAATTATTAACAAGAATCATAAATCAAACAAGTGCATGTCATCGCCCTTCGTGCTTTTACTCTCATCCTCACCATAAAATAAACTGCACGACATCACCCTTTGTGCTTTTACTCTCATCCTTACCATAAAATAAATTTAATCGGCACATAATGGTACATCGTGCGTCACAACATCATCCTTTGTGCTTTACACTCTTCCTCACATTACGTGGCATCACCCTTCGTGTTTTAACGCTCTCTTATCAAAATAATACACGGCATCACCCTTCGTGCTTCACACTCTTCATTACCCAAATAACAAACATAACTAATAAGGGCGATGAAATAAATGAATTATAATAAAATCCCGGCAAGGGAACAATATTAAAAGTAACAACTTCCCGGCAAGGGAACAATACTATAATCCTCTACTTTTTTTCACACATACTCCACAACTCGATTCACAGATTTGAGCCAATGCTCTATAAGATTCAATTGCCAATTATACTTTCATAAATCACTTTACAACTTGAGCCAACGCTCTTCAATGTTCAAATATAAATATTATTTGCAAAAACATTACTCAACAATAGCAATCATCACATTAGGCATGAATAATACAAATGAATCACATTAGTCATAACATAAAGACTCACGGGCATGCTTGACACCAACGTGTAGATACTCGCACCATGACTATACGTCGTACTCAACAAATAACACATAGCAAATAGGACCCAACTCCTAATCCCTCAAGTTACGATAAGGCCAAACACTTACCTCGATACTACAAACACAATTCAAGCCTCAATTATCGCCTTACCTCTTGATTCCACCACCAACCCGCTCGTAGCCACAAGTTACTTAATTATATTAATAAAT
The DNA here is from genome assembly GCA_034376525.1 of Nicotiana benthamiana. Classification (NCBI taxonomy): domain Eukaryota; kingdom Viridiplantae; phylum Streptophyta; class Magnoliopsida; order Solanales; family Solanaceae; genus Nicotiana; species Nicotiana benthamiana. Next base: position 47,270,757 of record CM067326.1, read on the forward strand.
GCTAAATAAATCAATTCTAATGCATGGAAATAAGTTTTCTAAAGTTTTTCCTAAAAAGTCTAACATTGACCCCAGGTCCGCTTGGTCCAAACCCGAAATTCAGATCAAAACCCGATTGCCCATTAACCCCGAGCTCGGATATATAATTGATTTTGAAATCCGACCTCAATTTGAGGTCTAAATCCCCAAATTTTAATATTCTTAGGTTTTACCCAAAATTTCCAATTCCACCACAAAACCTCTAGATTCTAGGATAAAATTTTGTAAAATGAAGTTAAGGAGTAAAGAAACACAATTCTGATATTCTTAGGTTCTACCCAGAATTTCCAATTCCACCACGAAACCTCGTTTGTCCGTTGCTCATGACGTTTGGATAGACAAAACTCTCTCTTTTAAGCCTTCTTTGAAACAGATTATGGATAATGTTTATAAGGCTGGTTGCAGTTGATTTTCTGCGCAAAGATTAGTCCGGCGCTGATAATCAAATAATCTATTTTTAACATCTTAACTTTAGATAAGTACATCACAAAAGAATTTGGCTTTCAAATATTAAGTTTTCATATTACCTTAACTTTTTTCCTTTTTCACATAGAGTTGCGGACCTATATATCTTAAAGATAATCTTTCGTCGAAAAAATTACTCTGCATATATTAGCTAAACTATTATGTTTTAGAGATATATAACACATATTGAACGTCCTTTGTCGGAAAAAATTTTAGCACTTCTTTCAAAAGTAGTTCGGAACCTAGATTCTTAGATCGACATATTCCATTAGACAGAGTTAAAGTGGGCAAATTTCTTGTCCCTAAGTTCAAGATATGTTTTGGGATTGAACCTTCGGGGGTTCTAAAAGGACTTGGTGTTATTAGTGGTCTCACTGAAATGGCGGATTACGCTCAAGACTTGTTGTTGATAAAGTTTTCCACAAGTCATTGACTGAGGTAAATGAAGAGGGAACGAAAGCTGCAGCTGCAACTGCTGCTATGATTACGAAAGGAGTTAGACTTTGTTGCTGATCATCGGTTTCTCTAAGTGATTAGAGAAGACGCAATAGGCGCGGTGCTGTTTGTTGGTAGTCTTCTTAATCCTATCTCAGATTAATTATCCCTTTAAAATTGTTGAATTCATTTTGTGAAGGAACATCAATCTTCCATTTTTCTATTGAAGTTTTTCTTCTTGATGATTTATATCTCATTTAAAAGAATGTATCCAATAAGCTTTATGGTTTTGAATTTCATTTGAAGATATCTTACATGCATAATTTCCGCTTCTTATAAATTATTGGATCTATTATTAGATTAGACTTCCCTTTCTTCTCTCTCTTTTTTCTTTCTTTTTTCTCTATCTCCTCCTCCTTCTTTTCTTCCCTATCTTTCTATGTTAGGAAAGTCTATTAGAAAAATATCTCTCTACTTTTACTAAATAGAAATAGGGAAAGGTCTCCGTATATATTATTTTCTTCAGATTCCGAATATAAAAATATATTAAATAGTGTTAGTGTTGTTGTTATAATTAGATTAAGTACTTCAAGCTAAGTTCTAACGGACAAAGAGACGACCTATTGAAAATTTTAATCTCTTTACCTCCTAAGCAAATCAAATACCATATGATTTGATTCGAAATAATACGTCAATTGAATTTGTATTCTCCTGTCAAATATTAGGTGGGGTAGAAATTATGCAGTCCTTTGGCTGAGTATTGAACAGAAAAGCTTGCAAGGTCTTTTATAAAATAAAGATACCCTTATATTACAGCTTGTTTGGATAGTTGTTACTTATTAGATCGTAATTGTATTATTATTTTAAAAAAATATTCTTTTATTATTTATTTAAAATTGATTGTATTTTATTAATAAATCTATTATTTCGGAATAATTAAAAGCCTGTTTTATGAAACAAACGATTTGGTGAGATGGAACTGTTTCTTATTTTTTTCTATTTATGACCTTACATGTTACTCCATAACTTTATTTTATTATTTTTTTATTTTAATTTCAAATCTTCAACCTATTGTCCTACTTTGTCCTCTTGCATCTTTTCTAGAGTTGGTTTGCCCTGTTATTCAAGTCTGTATCCGATTCTTTGTCTATTTTCATTATTTTAAACTTTGGGTGTTGCTAATATTAGTTAACCTCTTTTTTTCCAGGTTTTTTCTCTTGTTTCCACATTATATAATTAATGATAAATCAGTAGAAAGAGGTTTTCTTATATTATTTTTATGTATAGTTCTTGATAAAATTATTTAAAATAATTACGCATATTTTAATGAAATTATCAGTTACAGTACTGTATGATACAATTAAACCTAACAACAAAAATATTATTTAGCAACAACATACGATGCAATCTATTCAAATATTATATCTGTAAAGTTATACAATACAATATATTATAAAATAATAAGTAACAATAATTCAAACATAATGTTATAGAGTATAATTTCTACCGTGGATCTTTTTTTGGAAAAATCAAATTGAAATTAGAGCTATTATCAAATTCTAGAGACTAAAGAAAAGGTCTAAGCCTACCCTTCTACCATATGAAATTACTCACTCAATTTTATCTTCCATTATACTATTAGGTTCATTCATAACTTTATTGTTTATAAATTTTCTAGTATTGTCCTTGCTATTTATGAAGTTCATGCGCGAATGGTGTGAGTTCCACGGCTCAATACCATAAACTACTAAAGGAGAGAAAAACTTCAACTCTCAAAAGAAATCTACTCTAAAAAGAGAATGTCCAACCTCTCACTACAAGAATCACCATCTACTACCACCAATATCCCACCAAAGCCACCGGATAAATGTAACCACCAACTACAAATCTCTTCTTCATATAAGGAAGCCCTCCTAAAAGATAATTTTACTACCAAAGTAGTAAATCCTCCATCCTAAGAGTTAGAAAATCATATAGCTGGACATTAACCAAATCCAAGCTGATGATCCAAGCAAAAATGATTTAACTAGCTCATTGAGACAAATATTTCTCAGCCAAGATGACCTTCAACGAATGCACATGCCTTGGAAAAATTCGATCATCATCAAGCTTATAGGGAAGAGAGTTATATATCACTACCTCAAAAAGAAGTTACAAGATCTTTGGAAGCTCAGCGAAAATTTTCCTCTAATTGATCTTGGAGAAGATTACTATACTGTCAAACTAAATAGTGGTGAAAACATGACGAAAATTCTACATAATGGACCTTGGTTCGTTAATGGTTTTTTTCTATCCACTTAAAAATGAGTTCCAAATTTTGTTCCAAAGAAAGCACAACAAAACTTCGCCGCCATTTGGATCCGATTATCACAATTACCCACTAAGTTTTATGATGGAATAGTTCTTGAAAAAATAGGTAATTCAATTGGCAAACTTCTCAAAGTAGATGCATGCACATCAACTATAATTAGGGGATGTTAGCCAGACTATGTGTTGAACTTCCTCTCGGTCAACCTGTTCAACACCACATACTCATTGGACAACATAAACAGCCAATCGTGTATGAGGTAAGTGATATATTGTGCAAATCTTGTGGCAGACTAGGTCACACGACTCAATATCGCACACAAGGAAAGCTGCCAACCATGACAAGAGTAACCAATGCAGAAAAGCAAGGTAACAGCCAACAAAATTCACAAGAAGAAGGAAAATGGATGACAGTCAAGTTCCCAAGAAAAGGTAAAGCCAAAATGGCCAATGCCCACACTGCCGCAACTGAACTAAATCCTCTTCCAGGTATGAATGTCCGCTTGTTTGATGCAAGATCAGGTAAGTACCTCGAAACTCAACACTTACACTATATTAACAAGCAACTATTAGCCAACCGTCCAAAAGCCCTACCAATATTTGCTAATTCATCCGCTAGCATTGATCAAAGCTTATTCAGTAACTACTCATCTTTGGATCAAATGGAGGAAGACAAGAGTAGTTTCAAAAACCCTCAAAACCAGCCCATGGTTTCGAATGATCTAACACAAAATGAATTTTTTAAAAATAATACTAAATTCTTGCATGGAAGGCAAGTGACAAATGGCACAAGAATCCCAACCCACCTGGCTAACAATGTGCCTAAAACAAAATTGCTTAATAACAAGATAATAGACTCCACCCCAAACCCATTCAATAAGATTGTTAATAACACTATCATTACCCCTAATAATACAAACCTATCTCCTAATGATCACCTTACCCCATGCATGCATGCCCGACAGCCAATACCCAATCAATTGATAAACATTTGGATGGCCTCCACGGTCAAGTGGCAAACGACATCTCCTTGGGAGATTTTGCTATAAGAAACACGCAAGTATGTACCTCCCAATCACAAATAGAGCCAATCGTTAGCACTACATCTACTTCGTCCAATACACCACACCCAATAAACACCATCCCATCTTAAAAAATGGCCCGAACCCCCTACCACTCAGGAGAAGATACCGACTTCTCCAATTATTCTGCCTATCACGCAACCAAACTATGAACAACCTTCCCAACCTCCCTCCTCATCCTCAACACAATCCGGAAATCTATGCCCAACCACCAACACCATCAAATCAACTTGCCAAGTCGTGGATAAAATTGGGACTTCAAGGCCATGTAGTAACCTTCAATATGGAAATCAATGGTCAAGCATCGATCCTAATGATACAAAACACTCACTTCCTCGCGCAACTCATATCGGAGGGTATGAACCTAGCAATGAACAATTATGTGAACCAAATGTGGTTAAATAATATACTCCAACCATTTGCTCCCAATATGAACCAAAACTTGGTGAACAACATGCAAAAAATGTTGAAGATACCACATCACCGGAACCAAAAAGTCTTACAGAACCCTCCCCTCAATCTACCCTTCTTTGCACCGGAGGACATGATGCTTCTCAACCCAGTCTTCATCCAATGGGATGCCCCAGTCTTCCCCAACCATCCAAGCCCACAACCAGATCCCATGGAAGAACAAATTCAACAAATGAACGTACCAAATCACGTAGGGAACAAAGAGGGAGACGAGGCAGTGGTAGAATTAGCACACTTAGTGGAACCAGCTATGACTCTTTCAAGCCTAAACGAGTTAAAATATTGATATTCAGGGAGATGCTCGATAGGAAGTATATCTTCAGCTGCCCGATGACATTGTACAAGTGCTCATTGGACATCCGTCCACCTCAGGATCCAACAGTGGGAAAAAATTTAGTGATTGTGATTCCATCCCAAAGAGTGATGCAAATCACCAATCCACCGAATAATATGCCCATGCACCAGCCCAACAACGTAGTCATTTGGAATGTTATAGGTGCAAACAATGAAAATTTCACCAGAAACTTTAGGGAACTAATGGACTCTCATAGGCCGTGTTTGGTTGCTCTTCTAGAAACAAGAATGGAAAGCCACCTCTCAATATTGGAAGCCTTTAGCTTTACAAAGATGATAGAGGTGCCTTCCAATGGACAGAGTGGAGGTTTTCTGATTTTTTGGAATAATGAGGTGGTCACTGTCAAAGTCTTCAATAGAAATGGGCAAGCTATTCATGCCATGATCGAGGTTAGACCTAAAAACTTAAGTTGGCTAATTAGTGTTATATATGCTAGCACTGATGTTAATTGTAGACATATGCTTTGGGATAACCTAAGGAATATGTATGATAGTTACAAAGGGCCTTGGCTAGTAGGTGGGGATTTTAATGAATTACTAACGTATCGGATAAGTTTGGTGGTAGGCCTATTAATCAAAGGAGAGAAAAACCCTTCCGCCATTGCCTAGACTTTTGTAACATGTTAGATTTAGGGTTTAAAGGGTGCAAATACACTTGGACAAATTTAGGAAAAATAATAATGGGTTGATCATGGAAAGACTTGATAAGGTCTATTCAAATGAAGGTTGGCTAGAAGCCTACCCCAACGCCACTGTCATCCACCTCCCTAAAGTCCATTCAGACCATTTTGATCAACTTAAACAATACCATTAATTCCATTAGAAATAAACCCTTCCGGCTTGAAAGTTTTTGGTATAACATCCAGATTTTAGTAACTTAATATCCGTCAATTGGGGAAACAAACATTTACTAGTGTGGGAAATCATGTATATCTATGATATGTGCGCTTTGGTTGTATGAGCATGATTTTTTGGTATAGGTTTTGATGAATGACAAACAATAAAGTCAAGTGTCAAACAGCGATATGATAATCAATCAAATGGCAAGAAGCATACTGATGACGGAATTGCATGAACGAGCCAAAGAGTTCAAGACCGAAGACCCAAGACGTAGGTCGTCTGGTAGAACCAATGAAAGGACAACATTTAAGTTATCTTATCCTTTGGCTCAACATTAGGTCATCATAAACATGCATAAAACATTTTTATCATAAACATGCATCTTTGTGCTAAACCAAAATGATTTGTATTTTAGTCAAAATGATTTTTAAACATGTCTTTTAGAATTTGGACCTAAACAATCGATTATATGCTCCTTACAATCGATTGTGTTTTTCAAAATAGCAATCAATCGATTATACAGTTTTAACAATCGATTGTATTAAGTCAGTGTGATCTGAAGTTTTTCAAAATGGCAAACAATCGATTGTGTACTTTTAACAATCGATTATGTTGAGACAGTGTGCAACCGAAGTTTTTAAACATCTAAACAATCGATTATTTTTGTCATACAATCGATTATATTCATAAACAATCGATTGTCATTTTCATACAATCGATTATATTTTGACCGTTCCCACAGAATCCTAAATTGATTTTTGAACGTTGAAAATAATCCATTATTTAGTCCATACAATCGATTGTTTAGCCTAAAATCAGGAATCTGTTTTTTGAACGTTGGTCAAACAATCGATTGTCTATTCCAAACAATCGATTGTCTGAGCACAGAATCACGAATTTTATTTATCAATTAAGCAACGGTCAGCACCACTTTTTCACCTATAAAAAGAGGTCTTTTGAGCTGATTTTAAACACACAACTCCTGCATATATTGATATACATATTGATCATTTTCAAGCATCATTTTAGAGCTTTTGTTGAGCCATTTGATAGACAACTTTGTGTTGTTCATAGAGCTTATTTTGTTTCTCTTTATCCACTCTATTGAGAGAGTATTTGTTGTAAAAGAGAGAGTTGTTTGAGAAGAACATATCTGCTCATTTGTCGGGTTTGCTAAGTACCCAAAGTCTTAGTGGTTGAAGTCTTGGGGTGAGGTATCCTCAAGCAAGTGAAGTCTTAAGGTGTGGTATCCTTGAGCAACTGTAACGGTTTGTTAAGCACCCGTAAGCTTGACGAAGATAGTGGAAATCTCGAGAGAGTCTCTCGGGGACTGGACTAGCCACGGGTTGTGGTGAACCAGGATACATCGGTGCGTTCGTTCCTATTTATTTACTTATCGCACTTATTTAATTCCTGCAATTTTTAAATTCCGCAAGTTTACGCTGTTTTATATTACATCGCTATTCACCCCCCCTCTAGCGTTAAGTGTATTTTCAAACAATTGGTATCAGAGCCTAACTCTCTGAAAGCCTTAACCGGTTGAGAGCAATATATATTTTTCTGTTGAGAATATTGATCGCAGGAACGATGGATGAAGGACTGTCCACCACTTGCCCTCTACTATTTGACGGAACAAACAATACATATTGGAAAGAGCGGATGAGCATCTTTCTCAAAGCAAACAGTTTTCGGTTGTAGCAAATCATCAAAAATGGTGAATCCAGATGATTATCGAAAAATCTCTTGCTGCACAACCGCCAAGGAGATGTGGGATAAGCTCGAAATCATTTATGAAGGTATGCCTCAAGTCCGAGAAGCCAAAATTGATTTTCTAACACACAAATATGAAATCTTTAAAATGGAGAAGGAACCCATTGGTGTTATGTTTGAACGATTTTTAAGAATCGTCAATGATCTCCATGCTCTCGGGAAAGTTTGCACGAACAAAGATCTTGTTCGAAAAGTTCTACGGAGTCTCACTCCCGAATGGCGCTCTAAAGCCAATGCCATCCAAGAGTCGATGGAATTCACGGATATCACGATTGATGGACTAAGAGGTAACCTCGAAACTTATGATAGCACAATTCTTAATCCTTATCTTAGAAGCAATTCAAATTTTGCCTTCAAAGCCTCATCCTCTAAACGAGAAGAGGTAAGTGATTCGGAAAGGGATGATGATAATATTTCAAATGATATAATTGAAAAGTCTTGTAAGTCTATGAAGAAGGACAAGAAAAAGAAGAAACACCATAGGCGCGTATCACGGGATTCGGACAGCTCAGGCGATGGAACCGCCGCATTGTGTCTCGTGGCAAACGAAGAAGAGGTAAGTACATCTAACTCTCACTCGTTTGAAGAATTACAAAATGCCTATGATGAATTGTTTGGTGAATTTGTTAATGCTTCCAAAATGATAAAAGATTTGAAGAAAACACTTTCTTTGCAGAAAACACTTTCTTTGCAAGAAACAGATTTTCAGAAAACACTTTCTTTACAAGACAAAGATTTTGAAAAATCCTCTTCTTTGAAAGAAATAGATTTTGAAAAATTGACTAATGAAAATGGTGTTCTTAAAAATAAAATTGAAGTTTTAGAAAAAGAAAATAAATTTTTGGAAAATGACATTGTTGATTTCAAAAATATAATCAAGGAATTGAATGAAGCCTCTTCTATTGATAAATGTTCTAATTGCTCCTCTTGTACTTCTTTAAAATTAGAGAACATAGAACTTAGGAACGCACTAGAAAAACGTAGTGTTGATAGTCCTAATATTGAAGAGAATAAAAAGGATATAAGTAATGAGGTTGGTCCATCTAGAAAGAATTCTAGGAACCTCACAAATGAGTCTAGGATTAATCATTATAGACAACCTAGAAACAACTCTAGGACTTTTGTAAATGAGTCTAGAATGAATAATTTTAGACCACCTAGACATGACTATAGGAAATTCAACGGTTCTAGGGGGAACAACTTTAGATCAGCTAGAACGCATTTGGCTCAACCTAGACATATGCATAATCCTAATGTTATATGTCACTATTGTAATCGGGTAGGACACATTGCACCCGTTTGTTTTGCTAAACATAAAGATTTATGTGTTGATTATAATTGTTATTATCCTAACCCCCAAGGACCCAAAAGAAGTTGGGTACCAAAAATCTATTTTTAGGTTCTTGTTGCAGGTGTGCTTGAAGACTACAATATTGTAGTGGATGCACCAAGCACGAAACCTTAATGCATTAAGGGGGAACGTCGGTTAGTTATCGTATTTTGAATAAAAACGCAATGAGTTGATATGTGCAAATAATCTATATCAGTTTTGGTTGATACATGCTTTAACAAGTTTTTTTGAATAACAATTAGTATCAATTGGTTTTATAATAAATGATTGATTCATGTTTTGATGAATATTTTTTTAAATAACAATTGGCATAGTTGAGAAAAATGATCGTTATTATTAGTATGCCATTTACTAACTTTTTATATGATCTTGTCTATAACGATTGGTATCGTCAATGGTTTAAATAACCTTTGGTATACTCTTTTTGCTAATGCCAAAAGGGGGAAGAATATGGGCGATATGCATGCTTTAATTAAGGGGGAATTACATTGAATTGAATTGGTTGCATAAATTGTATGTTGAGATATAGCATGAATTTAGGGGGAATTCAATATGCATATCTTCCGTTGTTTGTCATTATCAAAAAGGGGGAAATTGTTGGAAATCATGTATATCTATGATATGTGCGCTTTGGTTGTATGAGCATGATTTTCAGGTATAGGTTTTGATGAATGACAAACAATGAAGTCAAGTGTCAAACAACGATATGATAATCAATCAAATGGCAAGAAGCATACTGATGACGGAATTGCATGAACGAGCCAAAGAGTTCAAGACCGAAGACCCAAGACGTAGGTCATTTGGTAGAACCAATGTAAGGACAACATTTAAGTTATCTTATCCTTTGGCTCAACATTAGGTCCTCATAAACATGCATAAAACATTTTTATCATAAACATGCATCTTTGTGCTAAACCAAAATGATTTGTGTTTTAGTCAAAATGGTTTTTAAACATGTCTTTTAAAATCTGGACCTAAACAATCGATTATATGCTCCTTACAAATGGTTGTGTTTTTCAAAATAGCAAACAATCGATTATACAGTTTTAACAATTGATTGTATTAAGTCAGTGTGATCTGAAGTTTTTCATAATAGCAAACAATCGATTGTCTACTTTTAACAATCGATTATGCTGAGACAGTGTGCAACCGAAGTTTTTAAACATCTAAACAATCTATTATTTTTTTCATACAATCGATTATATTCATAAATAATCGATTGTCATTTTCATACAATCGATTATATTTTGACAATTCCCACAGAATCCTAAATTGATTTTTGAACGTTGAAAACAATCGATTATTTAGTCCATACAATCGATTGTTTAGCCGAAAATCAGGAATCTGTTTTTTGAACGTTGGTCAAACAATCGATTGTGTACTCCAAACAATCGATTGTCTGAGCACAGAATCAGGGATTTTACTTATCAATTAAGCAACGGTCAGCACCACTTTTCACCTATAAAAAGAGGTCTTTTGAGCTGATTTTAAACACACAACTCCTGCATATATTGATATACATATTGATCATTTTCAAGCATCATTTTAGAGCTTTTGTTGAGCCATTTGATAGACAACTTTGTGTTGTTCATAGAGCTTATTTTGTTTCTCTTTATCCACTCTATTGAGAGAGTATTTGTTGTAAAAGAGAGAGTTGTTTGAGAAGAACATATCTTCTCATTTGTCGGATTTGCTAAGTACCCAAAGTCTTAGTGGTTGAAGTCTTGGGGTGAGGTATCCTCAAGCAAGTGATGTCTTAAGGTGTGGTATCCTTGAGCAACGGTAACGGTTTGTTAAGCACCCGTAAGCTTGACGAAGATAGTGGAAATCTCGAGAGAGTCTCTCGGGGACTGGACTAGCCACGGGTTGTGGTGAACCAGGATACATCGGTGCGTTCGTTCCTATTTATTTACTTATCGCACTTATTTAATTCCTGCAATTTTTAAATTCCGCAAGTTTACGCTGTTTTATATTATAATGCTTTTCACCCCCCTCTAGCGTTAAGCGTATTTTCTAACAACTAGATGGCTCGGAGAGTTTCAGAGATATGGTGATAAATTGAAAAAACCAAACCTTTGGAAATATATTTACTAGGAAAAAGAAGCTCCTTAATAGAATTACTGGCATCCAAAATTCCCCAAACTACCAAACAAGCAGTTTCCTCAGGAATTTGGAAACAAATCTTGTTGAGGAATTTAATTCAATCCTGAGACTAGAGGAAGACTATTGGAAAATAAGATCAAGAGTGGATTGGTTACGCGAAGGGGATGCCAACACTAGATTCTTCCACATCAAGGACACAAATAGAAGACGAAGAAACAACATAGTCTTCTTTAAAGATGACTTAAGAAAATGGATAGAAAATCCTTTATTAATTAGAAATCATGTCACAAATTACTTTAAAAGTTTATTCACCATCTCCCATGAGTGATCTACCAAATGCGATGACACTGCTTGTTACTCGCACAATTGTGACCTATCAATCCTTGATAGACCCCTCACAAACCACGAAACTAGAAAAGCTATCTTTTCTGTTAAATCGTTCAAAGCACCATGACCGGATGGCTTTCATCCGTTCTTCTTCCAAATATTTTGGCATCTATTAGGAGGGAAAGTAATCAAACTTTGTCACAGTATATTTGCTACCAACAAAATTCCTCCAGAGATGAACCACACGTACATCTTCTTAATCACCAAAATAAACAATGCTAACCTATTAAAAAACTTTCGTCCCATACGTTTATGCAATGTTATTTACAAAACTATTACCAAGATAATTGCAAATAGAATAAATCCCTTCCTAGACCACCTTATAAACATTGAGCAAGCCAGTTTTGTAAAGGGAAGGAGAGGAAGTGACAATGCTATTATAATTGATGAAATCCTGAGATACTTCAACAAATGTAAGGGAAAAGGGAAAATGATCCTAGAGCATGATTTAGAGAAAACCTTCGATAAGCTCGAGTGGTCCTATATCTATCGAACTCTAAGGTACTACAATTTCCCTAAAAACATTATCAATCTCATAATGAACGCTGTCACAACTAGCTCATTCTAAATCCTGGTCAATGGAAATAAAACTGAAGAATTTACCCCTTCTCGAGGAATCAAACAGGGTGACCCCCTATCTCCTTACCTCTTTATTCTATTTATGAATATGTTATCTAACAGTATTAAACATGAGGTGGATATCAAGAACTGGACTCCAGTTAGACTTAATTCCTTGGCACCTAGTCTATCCCACCTTTTTTTTGCGGATGATATAACTCTTAAAGGAGAAACAAACTATAAGACTATCACCAGCATCAACAAATGCCTAGAAAGTTTTAGTAAGCTTTCGGGCCTAAGAGTTAACAAAGCCAAATCTAAATTAATAGTGTCCAATAACTGTTGCAACGACACAATGACTCTTTTAACAAATGCTCTGGGAATAACATCAAGTACCAGCTTTGGGAACTACTTAGGCTTTCCCATGCTAAATGCCATTCCAAAGCATACAGAGTACCTTCCTCTTCTTGATAAAATGAGAGCTAAGCTCAAAAACTGGAATGCCAAATGGATTAGTATGACTGGTAGATGTATGCTCATTAAGTCTACCCTTAACACTCTTCCCAATCACCTAATGCAAACATCCATCCTTCCCAAAAAAACATTTAGAGGAAATCGACAAATTCCAAAGGAATTTCATATGGGGTACCACCTAGGACCAAAAGAAACTTCACCTTGTTAACTGGGACATTGTCACTAAGGAAGTTTCCAAAGGGGGGTTAGGTATAAAAAAAGCCTACCAAGGAAATCAAGCCCTAATCACAGGCCTAGCTTGGAGAATCCTCAACAATTTATTAATTAGAAATCATGTCACAAATTACTTTAAAAGTTTATTCACCACCTCCCATGAGTGATCTAACAAATGCGATGACACTGCTTGTTACTCGCACAATTGTGACCTATCAATACTTGATAGACCCCTCACAAACCACGAAATTAGAAAAGCTATCTTTTCTTTTAAATCGTTCAAAGCACCATGACCGGATGGCTTTCATCCGTTCTTCTTCCAAATATTTTGGCATCTATTAGGAGGGAAAGTAATCAAACTTTGTCACAGTATATTTGCAACCAACAAAATTCCTCCAGATATGAACCACACGTACATCTTCTTAATCACCAAAATAAACAATGCAAACTTATTAAAAAACTTTCGTCCCATACGTTTATGCAATGTTATTTACAAAACCATTACCAAGATAATTGCAAATAGAATAAATCCCTTCCTAGACCACCTTATAAACATTGAGCAAGCCAGTTTTGTAAAGGGAAGGAGAGGAAGTGACAATGCTATTATAATTGATGAAATCCTGAGATACTTCAACAAATGTAAGGGAAAAGGGAAAATGATCCTAGAGAATGATATAGAGAAAACCTTCGATAAGCTCGAGTGGTCCTATATCTATCGAACTCTAAGGTACTACAATTTCCCTAAAAACATTATCAATCTCATAATGAACGCTATCACAACTAGCTCATTCCCAATCCTGGTCAATGGAAATAAAACTGAAGAATTTACCCCTTCTCGAGGAATCAAACAGGGTGACCCCCTATCTCCTTACATCTTTATTCTATTTATGAATATGTTATCTAACAGTATTAAACATGAGGTGGATATCAAGAACTGGACTCCAATTAGACTTAATTCCTTGGCACCTAGTATATCCCACCTTTTTTTTTGCGGATGATATAACTCTTATGGGAGAAACAAACTATAAGACTATCACCAGCATCAACAAATGCCTAGAAAATTTTAGTAAGCTTTCGGGCCTAAGAGTTAACAAAGCCAAATCTAAATTAATAGTGTCCAATAACTGTTGCAATGACACAATGACTCTTTTAACAAATGCTCTGGGAATAACATCAAGTACCAGCTTTGGGAACTACTTAGGCTTTCCCATGCTAAATGCCATTCCAAAGCATACAGAGTACCTTCCTCTTCTTGATAAAATGAGAGCTAAACTCAAAAACTGGAATGCCAAATGGATTAGTATGACTGGTAGATGTACGCTCATTAAGTCTACCCTTAACACTCTTCAAAATCACCTAATGCAAACATCCATTCTTCCCAAAAAAACCTTTAGAGAAAATCGACAAATTCCAAAGGAATTTCTTATGGGGTACCACCTAGGACCAAAAGAAACTTCACCTTGTTAACTGGGACATTGTCACTAAGGAAGTTTCCAAAGGGGGGTTAGGTATAAAAAAAGCCTACCAAGAAAATCAAACCCTAATCACAGGCCTAGCTTGGAGAATCCTCAACAATACTCACTGCCTATGGGGAAAAGATACTAATTAGTATTTATGGGAGAAAAAAGAAAACAATTGGCTCATCAATCACTTGGAAAAGCCTATTGGACGGATGAAATATCTGTAAAAAGGGCATTAGATGGCCTGTTCATAACAGCTCATGTCATAATATTTGGGACACTAATTGGATCCCTAACTATAAGAACCTTAGGAGCAGTATACAAGGGCCCCTGCCAAAAGGAGAGGAAAAACTTCAAATTAAGAACATTAGGGATAACAACACCCGGTGCTTAGAAAAAATCTCCGTTGAACTATCAACCCCTTTAAAGAATTGTATCAATTACATTCCCTGTAATAATGAAAACTCAGCTACCCCTAGTAATATATGTTGGAGACTCACCTCAAATGAATGGTTTACAACATCTTCATCCTACCAGCTAATTGACAAACAACAATACCTTAAATAACATCTGGTTCTGGAAGCTCTAATGTCCTAAAAAATTAAAATTCCTCCTACGGAAAATATACAATGGACGCCTTCCCACAAGGAATTTTTTATCTAAAATCGGTATAAACATTGATCTGTTATGCCCTAGTTGTCAAAATAACAAGGAAACTATTCGCCACATATTTTGGGAATGTCATATAGCAAAACTACTTTCGCACGACTTTGGTATCAACACTGTCGACAACCCTAGCAATAAACCTTGGATGGATTTCCTCTTGAGCGTACAACTAAAAATAAGCCCTAGATATGTACATTGGCACCAATTACTTCCTTTTATAATTTGGGAAATCTGGAACAACAGAAACCGTAATAATATTAATAATAATACCAACCCTATAAACATTAAAAATATTCTTGATTACACAAATAAATATTTCTTTTACACTAATAAAAATGTGATAGTGGAGAGGACTATATTATTACAAGTAAAGTGGATGAAACCACCCTTCGGATGGTACAAAGAAAATATTGATGGCGCCTTCGACATAAAAATAATGGAAGGTGGCATTGAAACTGCTATACGTGACTCGAAATGACGCTGGTGTATAGGATCATCGATGGAAATTCTTGCAACATCACCATTACAAACTGAACTCATGGTTCTTCGGCATAGCCTTCAATTAATAATCAAGGAAGACCCCTTCCCTGTGGAAGTGGAAACTGATGCAACAGATATATTAAACATAATACACAATAACACCCTTACTAACGACAAACTTTCCTTTAAATGCATATTATTAGTGGAGGAGGCAATCAAGCAGGGGAGGATATCATTCATGCATAGCTTCAGACAAGGAAATGGCGTGGTTCACATTTTGGCAAATGAAGCTCTAAGAAACAAGAGTTTTGACAGACTATGTACTTTTGGTAAGCCTAGTAATTTTTTAATCGTTCTCTATGAAAGAGATATGGAAGACTATGTCTACGTAAGGTCGTGTAGTACCGTACAATGCGAAACTCTAGCTGCTCTAGGAAATATTAGTGCCATAGATGGCCTAATGGTTGACAATTGTAATGCTTGTATAAACAATATCTATAGGGAGGAGACAACCTTCCCAAATTAGCTTTATAATATATATATATATATATATATATATATATATATATATATATATATATATATATATATATACTTTTCCTTTCAAAAAAAAAACTACTAAAGAAAAAAAAGTACCTTGCGCTTTCCACTTTGAATAAAAGAACAATTGTCAAATAATTAATAAGTGTTTTAGTGAACCATGTAAAACGGACACCAAAATTTTAATACTTAAAAGATGTTCTTTAAAATCTATAGGCATCTACTTGAAGTGTGTCACCCACTGAGGCAATTCAAGTTTGGTGTTATTACATCTTATTTTGTAGTAATCATTCAAAGGGATGTCTTTTTCCACATGAATTATCATTTCAGAAGCCTGTAAAGGCTTCAATACTGGAACTGGCGTTAAGATTTGGTCCAAGTACGGTATCATCCATTAATAATATATGTATTCATTTTTAAGCTATTGTTTAAAGTATTTTTAATCTTTAACCATTATTTTAATAAATGTTAAGTGTCCAGACAAAATACCATTATGCTCATGTTCTTAACTTTTGAACTTAACTTCAGAACTTCAGGATTATAAGTCCTTAACTTCTAAACTTGGAACTCTAAGTTCAGGACTTCAAGACAACATGTCATTAACTTTTGAACTTAACTTCAGGATTACATATCCTTAACTTTTGAACTTAACTTCAGGACTACATGTCCTTAATTTTTGAACTTGTAAATGTAAGTTCAGAATCAAGTGTTCTTAACTTTTGAGCTTGTTAGTCTTAATTCAGGACCTATTGTCCTTAACTTTTGGGCTTCTTTGCCTAAGTTCAGGACCTATTGTCCTTAAATTTTGAGCTTGTTCAAGACCAAGTTCAGGACTTCAGGACCTATTGTCCTTAAATTTTGAACTTGTAACTGTAAGTTCAAGACCTATTGTCCTTAATTTTTGGGCTTCTTAGCATATGTTCAGGATCTATTGTCCTTAACCTTTGAGCTTGTTAGTCAAAATCTAGGACCAAGTATCCTTAATTTTTGAACTAAGTTAAGGAGCAAGTGTCCTTAACTTTTGAAATGGTAATTCTAAGTTTTGAACTTGTAACTGTAAGTTCAGGACCTATTGTCCTTAACTTTTGAGCTTGTTCAGGACTAAGTTAAGGACCAAGTGTCCTTAACTTTTGAACTTGTAATTCTAAGTTCAGGACCAAGTGTCTTTTACTTTTGAACTTGAAACTCGAAGTTCAGGACCAAATGTCCTTAACTTTTGAGTGTTTGGACATTACCAAGAGTGTAATTTGTATTTATTGGATTGAAGGGACATAATGTCGAGCAACTTTGGAGATGGATATGCGACGAGATCGGATGAAGGAAGTTTTGGAGGCATCTACGGAGGAAACAAAGAGGATGAAGAAAAGATAATCCATGGAAAAGTCCCTGATAATGGTTTATGTTCTATATATATTTTCTTGCTCTTAATATGACTTCTAATGTTAATATACCTATTTTTTTATTGATAAAATAGAGTATAATACTAATCAAGGAAGTGAATTAGTGAAGTCAAAGAGAAATAGAAGGCACGTAATAAGCGTCAAGCAACAGGAAGAAAATTGTCATTCTTGTTTAGAAGAAAGGGTAACACGATCTTTTCATATTAATTTTAATAGATTAGTGGCTATTATTACTGACCATTGAAAATGCTAGATAAAAAATAAATACCACTTCTAAAAAGTAAATACCACTTAAAACATGGAATTAAAAGCCTATTTTAGGTGAAAATAGCAAAATTTATTGTACAGAATAATCATCAAATCTTATCGTGTGAATATATATCACAGTTATCTTTATTTCATACGGGGTCGACTGGAGCCAAAGGCCACGAAGGCAGTGGCCTAAGGCCCCAAAATACTTTATATTATATTTTTGCAGTACGTCAAAGGTTTTCTGCAAATATTTAAAGTGGTCCTCTGCTCACCAGGACTTAATAACATGTCGTCAATATATACTTCCATTAATTTTTCTATTTGTTCTTCGAAGATCCGGTTTAATAGAGGGCTCTATAATCTATAAATTATACATATAACATTTAATAATTATGCACTATTGATAGAATTTTTAAATCATTTGGCTTAAATAGTTATGAGTAAAAGATTTACAACTCTTAAATTGTAATTACTATTTATTTACTGCCTTTAATTCGTCCCAACTTAAATTGATCTTCTTGCAAATGTTAGTTTAGAATATTTTTTTTTCATTCTTTGAGTGCCTCTGTAGATATTTTTTCAGCTACTTTGATAAGTAACTATTGAAATTCGTCGTCAACTTTGAATGACTCTTAAAACATAGTATAATTATAGTATTATTTATTTTAACTTATATTTAAAATTAAAAGTGCTA
Source organism: Nicotiana benthamiana (assembly GCA_034376525.1). Lineage (NCBI taxonomy): Eukaryota > Viridiplantae > Streptophyta > Magnoliopsida > Solanales > Solanaceae > Nicotiana > Nicotiana benthamiana. The sequence continues at coordinate 47,289,098 of CM067326.1, forward strand.
GAAGAAACTGTATAAGTAGAATAATAAGCAATAACTCTTAAGGGCAGGAGCGAATGCACCATTGGGGGTGGGGCACGAAGGCTAAAAGATAAAGTAAGGTGCGAAAGGCACTCCTTAAACATTTTATAGTTGAAGATGGAGGTGAGGGAAGACCTGACTGACTTCAGACTGGAATGAACCATCCAATAAATATTTCTCCCTAAGTAAGGTCTAACTTGTTTGCTCCCGGGATTCTCTTATATACCCAACCAAGCCAAGGGAAGGGATAGCCCAGCTATTTGATTCGAGCTATAAACTCTAATTGGCAAACTCAATTACGTAAAATGTGTTAATTTAATTACTGTTAATAATTTCTATATCAGTTGCCTCTGTTGAATTTTTTTAAAACTAAATCAATAAAGTCAATATGATAAAACATAAGAAAGATAAAACAAATTAATTAGACATATGCAATAACTAGAACTGATTGTATCTTCTTTAATAAAATTTTTAAGAGTAAATAATAATAATTGAAAAAATTAAGGTCTAACTTTTTCTTTTCGCCTTAGGTCTAATATTATGTTGAGTCGCCCCTAGTTTCATATTTAGAAAGCAACTAATGACCGAATTAGCAACACTTTCAAATATAATTTTCTTCAACTTACTTTATTTTTGGTATTATTTTAATTTATATATGTGGATATTGAGTCAGGTTGGGCTGGATCACTCCTATTTTAAGGACTTCTAATTGACTACAAAAAGCTACCGTTAGTCATTAATTAAGTTTCTCTCTATAAAAACCCATCATCACCTTCTGCCACCTTTATTATTCTAAACCATCAAAACTTCTTCCACTCTCAATTGTTCTCTCTTCCAAAAGACAAACTCACAAATTCTCTCACGAAAGCAGTCACAATGTCAAACCCTCAAGATAACCCAGGCACTCCTCCACAACCTTCCCCTTCTGATTCCTTCACACCTCCTCAACCCAGTATAACACCACAGCCTAGGAGGAGACGTGTTAAAATGCTCACTCATAAAACTGTGGCTGCAGGTGCACTGTCAAAAAGATTGAACGCACGATTGAAGACTAGCCAAGCCCAAGAATATGAACACTCGGATGATTCCTTCAACTCTTCAAGTGAGGGGGAAGAACTGCGTCTTGTGATTTTGAGAAGATTTAAAGTTCCCCTTATGAGGTATGTTCTATTTTGGTTGAAAGTATAGAAAATGGGTTTGCTCTTGTTGAGTCTGTTAAAAACATAGAAATGTCTGAGTTAAGAAGGAGAGGAGGCAAAAAAAATGAAAAGGAAAAGAGAGTGTAGGTGCAAGCTGTGATGTGAGGAGAACATGGATAGAAGTAGTTGACTCATCACCCACCTCTAAGATGGTTAGAGCAGCAATTTTTGGGGCTGAGTATGAAATAGTAGGAGAAAGTGGCGAGAAAACAAGGGGAAGTGGATCAGGGGAGGTTGTTGAGGGTTTGGTAAATTTGAGTTCTCATGTGGGTGAAACCCGTTCATCTATTGAAGAAACCCTAGCAGACCTTCTAAAGAAAGTAGGTGCCAGTTATAATCCCTAAAAAAGGAGAACACCAACATCTATGGTTCCCAGCACTACAAAGAAGACCAAGAAAAGAAAGGCCAATTCCCCAACAATTGTTGAAATTAACTTGCCAAAGGGGAGAGCCACAAGAAGTATGGTAAAACAGAATGGGAGTGAATTACAAAAGGCTTTGGCTGAAATCAAGAACAAGAGGATAGATAAAGGAAAAGCTAAGGTTGCAGAGCCTTCTAAGGCCATTGATATTGAGGAGATGGAGTAGGTCCATCAGGAGGAACATATAATTGTGGTGGTTCAGACACCCAAGCCTAAAAAGTCCAAGACTTCTTCCAAGAAGTCCTTATCAGTGTCTAAGGCTATTGAACCTTCATTCGCCAAGTGGACAAGGTCTATAGTGAAAGACAAACCAGTTAGAATTATCGAGGATAAAGAATGGAGTGGTGAAGAAGAGAGTGAGTCTGATAGTGAACAAGACAAGCTGGCCAAGTTTGGTAAAAGAAAATTTTTGAAGGGTAGATTGTTGAAAGACTTGGTAGAACCTGGAATGGTTTGTGTCATGATCCAAACTGGTCTGGTCGTGATGGCGCCTTTCGTGAAGACAAGGCCAGCTGACACAACATTCACATTAACCATTTAACTATTAAGAGCCATTTTTACGCCTTTAATTAAACAATGTTTCGTTATAAAATTCTGAAATAACAGCGCGGAATAGAAATACAAGCCCTATATCAGGGTGTCACTAGCCATAAACATCTACCAATGTCTAATACAACAACAATAAAAAAGTACTAAGTACAGAAGTGAAAGTGATAAGGAACAAGAGGTGCTGCGAACGTCGTGCAACCACCTTGCTAACTCTGATGACTATGTGTCTGAGTAACCAGCACCTGCTACCGAGTTCTAAAATACCTGAATCTGCACACGAGGTGCAGGGAGTAATGTGAGTACTCTAACAAAGTAAGTAATAAGAATAAATAAATGCTGAGCAGTAGGAAATAATAAATTTACATTTAAGTTAACCTAATAAGCACAACAAACATTCAATTCAATATTACGAGTCAATCGTCTCACTTAAAAATCCAGCTTCTAAAAATCATTTAAAATGCCTTCCAGCAATTGCAATAGGGGTTCAATACCATTTATAATAAAAGATATGAAAACCCATAATCGGACACTTGGGCAAAACATAGTTCGTAAAACAGCCCTCGGGTAAAACCGTAATCATAAACACCTCATAACTTGAAAATCTCAGTGGAAATAACCAATGCCAAATCAGTGATTAAATTCTGAATATCTCATAAACCCTAGTTTTGATGAAAGTTGTTTAAAAAATAATTATTTGACATTTTCGACAGAGGCTCGGTATAAAGATGAGTGAAAAAAGTCATTAACTTAACATATTCAATAGGAACTCGTTCTAAAGAGAAGTAAAAATCAACAAGCTCATAATTGGGCCCCTCGGGCAAACATCACTCATATATATATATATATATATATATATATATATATATATATATATATATATATATATATATATATATATATATATATATATATATATATATATATATATGTATTTATATCTACCGCCGCTCGGGCTAGCCTCTCAGTCACTCGTGACTCAACTCCTACCAGTCAGTACTCATACTCAGCACTCACGCTTAATAGGTATCGTACAGTAACCGCTGCGGCGTGCAGCTCAATCCATATATCTCGTCGACGGCGCTCACTGGGGGTGTGCAGACTCCAGAAGGGCTCCTACAGCCCAAGCACTATATCGCTACAGCATGCAGCCCGATCCATATATATATACATATATATATATACATATACATATATATATATATATATATATATACATATGCATATACATATACATATATATATATATATATATATACATATACATATGCATATACATATACATATATATATATACATATATATATACATAGATATATATATATACATATATATATACATATATATATATATACATATATATATATATATATATATATATATATATATATATATATATATATATATATATATATATATATATATATATTGTTGTGGCATGCAGCCCAATCCACAGATATATAATCCTATCAATTAGGCCCTCGCCATATATATATATATATATATATATATATATATATATATATATATATATATATATATATATATATATATGTATTTATATCTACCGCCGCTCGGGCTAGCCTCTCAGTCACTCGTGACTCAACTCCTACCAGTCCGTACGCATACTCAGCACTCACGCTTAATAGGTATCGTACAGTAACCGCTGCGGCGTGCAGCTCAATCCATATATCTCGTCGACGGCGCTCACGGGGGGTGTGCAGACTCCAGAAGGGCTCCTACAGCCCAAGCACTATATCGCTACAGCATGCAGCCCGATCCATATATATATACATATATATATATATATATATATATATATATATATATATATATATATATATATATATATATACATATGCATATACATATACATATATATATATATATATATATATATACATATACATATGCATATACATATACATATATACATATACATATGCATATACATATACATATATATATATACATATATATATACATAGATATATATATATGTATATATATATATGTGTATATATATATATATATGTATATATATATATATATATGTATATATATATACACATATATATATATACATATATATATATATATGTATATATATATATATTGTTGTGGCATGCAGCCCAATCCACAGATATATAATCCTATCAATTAGGCCCTCGCCCTTTCTTAGTCATTAACCTTACCATCGGACTCTTAGTCTATATCAGTCATTGATCTCACAATCAGACCCTTGGTCAATATCAGTCATCATCTTACAATCGCTTGGACCATCAGTAAAAAGGAGAACTCAGCCTAGAATAGTTTCCACATTTTTATGAATAGAGTGATAAAGCCAGATTTGAGTGATATTTAGGTAAAATATGACTAAGAATATGCTTTCAAACAAATAGAATGAGGAAAGATAGTAAAAATTCCTCTAATGGTGTCTACAAGTCAGCACAAAGCCCAAAACATGGCATACAACCCAAATATAGTAGAATCAAACAATTAACTTTCAAATACGCATTAAAAATAATCATTCGAGATGGACTAGGTCATAATCCCCAGCAGTGCTCTACCCCACGCTCGTAATCTAGCATGTAAGTCACCTTAAAGTAACACAGCGATGTGTAATCCGAGGTTTCAAACCCTCAGGACAATATTTACAATCATTTACTTACCGCGAATCAGCTACAACTCTAGATCGCGACGCCTTTGCCCTTCAAATCGGCCTCCACGCGCGTCGAATCTATCCAAAATCAGAATGAATACATCACAATATGCTAAGGGAACAAAGCCTAACCGAAAACAATCAATAATGGGCACAAATCCCGAAATTACCAAAACTCGAGCCCCGGACCAACTTCTCGAAACACAAAAAAATTTCACATCATTAGATTCTTTATCTCCTCACAAGTTCATTCATACCAAAGTTTCTTAAATTTGACCTCAAGTAGTCTTTCAAATTCCAAATTCAAAAGTCTAATTTCTCAAGACCTAGTTCTTTAATTTTAGGCTTAGATTTCATGATTTCTAGGTGGAATTCACATAATAATCGAGTATTAAGTTCAAAAATCTTACCTCTAGGTGATTCCCTTGGAATACCCTATTCAATTAGCTCTCCCAAGCTCCAAAATCACTCAACAATGGAGGTTCTTAGCCTCAAAATCGTGGAATAGCCTTTTTAAAACATTCTGCGAGGCACAAAAATCCTTCTTCGCGAATACGGTCAAGGCCTCGTGTTCTCAAAGCACAAAATTTCTGCTTACCAAAACTCTCCTTTGCAATCGGGACCCTATCATCGCGAACGCGATGCCTCAGCCTCTCAAACTTACGCGAACGCGACGGTGCCACTCGCGAATTCGATGCATGATATCCCGGACCTTCGCAATCGCGGGACTCCCCTTCGTGAACGCGAAGGCCAAACTTGACACCTCCCTCAGTAGACTCTTCGTGAATGTAAGGGTCTCTAGCGAACGTAAAGGCAAAAATATTTGCAATTGATGGAACTCAGAATCTGCAATTTTTCAAACTTTAAAATGGTTCGATTGACCGCCTGAAACTCACTCGAAGCCCTTAAGACCTCAACCATACATGCCGACATATCCCATAACATCATTAAAACTTGTTCCAATCATCGAAACACCTCAAACAACATCAAATTACCTAAAACTCATCGAATTCAAGCCTAAGATTGTCTAAAAACTTCCAAAATACGCTGTCGATCAAAAACCTGACCAAACCACGTCCGAATGACCTGAAATTGTGCACACACATCCCAAAAGACATAACAAAGCTATAGAAACTCTTGGAATTCCATTCCGACCCTCGGATCAAAATCTCACCTACTAATCTGAAATTGCCAAAAATAACTTCGTCAATTCAATCCTAATTCTTCACCGGACCTCCAAAACCAATTCCGATCAAACTCTTAAGTCATAAATCACCTATCAAAGCTAACCAAACCATGAAAACTCTTATCCGAGCTCAAATACAAATAGGTCAAATCTTGGTCAAACCTTTCAAATTCTTAAGCCACAATTAAGAACTATTCTTTCAATTTCATTCCGATTTCCGTGAAAACCAAAACCAATGATTTATATTAGTCATAATACATCATACGAGCTAGTCATTACCGAGAACTGGTGATCAAAGTGCAAAGCTCAAAACGATCGGTCAGGTCGTTACATCATCCTCCACTTAAACACATGTTCGCCCTCGAACATACCCAAAGTTGTTAAAGAAACCTACCAATAGCTGAATAACTTTGTCGTGCATATACCCGAGGGTGATCCCACGTCACCCTATCTCAAATAGGTCCGATAACATATTGCAACTGAAATTGCACAGTCCAATCTGGCCAATAAGCCATAGAACCACATTTTCACTTCTAAAACCATCGATACTATCAAAATCTCACACCTATACTCTGAATAGACCTGAACCAGCTGTAATAACCTATGCCTAAAACCTTGGAGCAATCCCATAATATGCCATCTAACTCGAACACTTGTAGATATAACCTCTATTCACAGCAGCTGCCCAAAACAACCGAATACTGGTAGGAAACCTCTTATCAACTAAAGTGCCGCTCCAACACTGTCATATATTGCCAATTATAAATTAAGCATTGAATAAACCGTAGCCATTTTCTCATATCACCCATTCATGAAGCCACTTCTCCTCTGACAAATACCATAGCAATTTCCTAGCCGAACCTCAATCTTATCCTTCCAACATACTGAAATCGTATCCGTTCGTATTCATTATTGATCCCAACGATCTCCTCTAATCCAACACACCACTCTGGTGACATGACACATCAATGGAGTCCTAAGTTATAACTAGCATAATACGCACACCAATAAGCAACTGTTCGAACATACTCAAATGACGAAAATAACTCAAATGAAAGTTGTACCTCAAGCTCACCAGTACCGCCACAATACAAGACTGAGAACCCATCTCACATCATAGAATAGAACACACGAATCTAGCCCACAAGATCATATCTCTGCACAGCTTCGCTGTAATACGTGATTCTATCCAAACACTACTCCACATGAGACCTTCAAGTCACTATGCTCGAAATTGACAACCACGTACAATTTGATGCATGGAACCAAAGCAAATCATTACACCCATGGTGAAACAAATGACATACACCACGCAAACCTGATAGGATATAATCGATACTCCATTAATCGAGTAAATCCCAATTACTCTTCCCACTCGACTTCCATTATGAAACTCTGATAGAGCCACACCATAGGTACCTATAACGAACGGATCGCAATGTCTCACAACACAGAAAGGTAACTCATAAATCCCCCTAATCACTAAGAACTCCAAAACAACTGAATTAACACATCATTCACCAATAACAACTCAAGGTCAACAAAGCCGTCTCGATGCCGGATACATATCCATATAGGCCTACCAATGGACCACACAAGAACTCTAGTTACCCACATCAGATAAATAATCCTTCGAAGGTTCACAATGACTGAATCATAACACATACTAATATCTGACTAACTTACCCATATTTTTTCATCCACAACCACGAGCTAACATGTATACGAGAAATCCCAGTCTACAAGTCCATGAAACACACGGATTACCATATCTGATCCTAATTCTGCCATTCGTATATATAACTCACCTCTAGTTCTCAATTATTACATGCGAGATACTCTAAGATTCTTTTGTGGTACCAAGCAACCAGAATATCAGCAGCTGATCTGACAAGAAGTATTGCAATATTACCGAAGTACCATCAACTTAATCTCATTGCCTCTTCCTAAAACATATACCCTCGTCGAATCACATCAATTAGAATTACCACTTTCTTAATCATCTAGAGATCCCTTCTCAAATCATCTGAAGTTCATTTCTTTAATTATCTGAAACTGCCCGGTTGCCTAAGAATTTATGACATTCCATTCAAATGAACTGTGACCTTACACACGCAAATATCAGTCATACCCAACATACCGCATAAACTGTACCACTCTAGGATAACATCGAGCAATTCATATCCTTTCCGAGCCGCAAATATCTACGTACTCAACTAGTAAAGAACTTTCCATTGGTCCCCTCCAGAAGAAAATTACTATACGTCCCATGTTACTCATGCCAATATGAAAAATATACCTCTCTAACTATGGTGGAAGAGATCTAGAACTCTCCGAATCTCATTTGCAAAAATCTAAATCGTCGGACTGAATCCTTCTAACTCGACCTACTGCCGAGTTATCCCATCTATCTCAATTCCATTTCGATTTACCTTCAACTCAATACTCATTCTTGATATAACATCGCAATTCCTCAATCCAGACTTACCACGAGACTCAAGCATAAAACCACACTGTCCAAGACCTATAAGCCGCTGAATACTTTCTCAGATATTCCCATGAGCACCATGATCAAAATACGTTACTCTGAAGAGACTTCCTGCGAATCTATATTCGTTTCCTTTACTCTCTTGATACTGATACATAGAATCCCATAATTAATATAAAAATACCACAAGTCTTGACCTCTTCTAATGAAAATTTAGTTTCTAACCACATATACCCCTTTAAAATACATGATTGTTACATGTTGAATCTTGAACACATTAGAACCATTCTAGAGAGTCATTCACTCTCATTCAAACTGCAATTTACCTGACTCAACAAACAGAACCACCTATGCCTCATTGGCACTCTGAAACCATAGAATGAAATCCTCATCCCATCACAACCAAGCAACTTCCTGATCTATGCACCGAGTGTTCTTTACCAACAACAACGTAATATGTCTCGTGATTTCTTACCTTATGAAGTATATATAACCTTTGTCAAAATTTCTCCTTTACTTGATCCACCCTTAGTATCAATTTTCGCAAGCCATAACTGATTCATCATACGCCTCAAATCGGAACCAACATAGTACATAACTGTGCAATCAGCTAATCAATAGAAAACTACCCCACTTCGCTCGAAGCCATAGATCATAATACACACAATAACGCATAACACTTATACTCTATTGATACAAAATATCATAGTGACAATAAACTCATATCCTTTGCAAGCTTGTGAAAACACAAGTCATCTACTTTTATATCTTCGGCAAATCTCGCACTCATTCTGGCAACAATTAAGCCAACTCTCTTGAGCGACCCAAATTTAAACTGCAACACATATATTTCACTTGTAATTGAGATCTTCTAACAAACACATAAGGACCCAAATTCAAATTGCAATACATAAATTTGACATGTAATTGAGATCTTCTAGCAAACACATATGGATTATACAACCTCATAACACTTTGCAGGAGATAATCCACCTGCTTTGCCACCAACAACATTTATGTATACCTTCCACAGTCAAAAACTCTACACAATCACTTAGTCTCCCTGAGATTGATACCGCAACATGAAATTTACTTTACTATCAACTAGGAAACATAAAAATATTCTTCACACACCCATACCTTGTCGCTTCCAATTCATAGAATACATCTTGCAATCGCAACATACTCGTCGCATGGCCATGCGGCCGTCACTTCCACTAATAGGGACACTACCAAACATATCAGTTCAAAAGACACTTGCTTGCATAATCGGCACCTCAATGCACAAGCTATAGGCAAAATACAGCTTCAGGTAGTCCAGACTAGCCCAACATTAACTCATAGAGATCACTTCTTGCACCTCGATCAGGGAATCACAAGCCATCAAGGCATATCTGATACTGAGCGCTCATGAAAACGCGTGGAAGGAATAGCAAGAGTTACTTTTCAAGCTGAATCAAGGACGCACGATAAGAATTCAAGAATGTGAACTTTTCCTAAAGGTTATGCAGCCCCTCGAGGATAAATACAGACGTATCTGCACCGATCCGCTAACTCTACTAAACTAGCTCATGACTCGTATGACCTATGTAACCTAGGCTCTGATACCAGCTTGTCACGACCCCAATCGACCTGGTCCTGATGGCACCTCTCGTGAAGACAAGGTCAGCCGAAATAACACTAACATTACTCCGTACGCCTCATGCGTAGATTCAGGTATTTCGAAATCTGATAGCGGGTGCTGGTTGCTCAAATGTGGAGTCATCTGAGTTAGCAAGGTGGCTGCATAACGTTCGGAGCACTGCTTCTTCCTTCTCACTTTTACTTTTTTACTTGTTACATTTTTAATATTGTTGTTGTATTCAAACCTTGGTAGATGCTCATGGCTAGTAATACCCCTATGTCGGGCTTGTATTTTTATTCAGCACTGTTATTTCCGAATTTTATTATGAAATATTGATTAATTAAAGGCTTAAAATGGATCTTAATGATAAAAGGGTTAATATGAGTGTTATGTCCGCTGGCCTTGTCTTCACGAGAGGCGCCATCACGACCAGGCCTGCTATGGTCGTGACAGTTTGATTGGTTGATGCACTAACTGCTCAGGGCTAGAAGGACAGGTCCTTCAAATGGGTGGAAGACTAGAAAGGAATGAAATCATTGAATTCATGGCCAATGCAGAGGTCCAGGATAGCAGAGTTACCAGCCAAGTGAAAGGGGTTCAAGTAACTTTAGATGCAGAGATGCTAGGTGAGATTCTAGACATCCCTGCTAAGGGATATGATGACTACACTAGGCAAAGATGTCCGAGTCTGGATTCCCGTCCTCCTACCCTTGAAATAACAAGAGATTCTGTGATGTTGAAGAATTAAATGAGGCCATATTTTTGTACAAAAGTGAAATGAAGCCACAACACAAAGTCCTATTTGAATTTGTCAAGAAGTGCCTAGTGCCCAGGCAGGAAAGAAGGCCCATTGTTAACAATATGGACTTAGTTCTGATAGAGTATCTTGAAAGTGAAAGGAAAATATGTTAGAATATACGCTTAACGCTAGAGGGGGGGGGGGGGGTTAATGGCGTTATAATAAAAAACAATATAAACTTGCGGAATTAAAAATTGCAGGATTGAAATAAGTGCGGTAAGTAAATAATAAGGAACGAACGCACCGAAATTATCCTGGTTCACCACAACCTGTGGCTAGTCCAGTCCCCGAGAGACTCTCTCGAGATTCCACTAACTTCGTTAAGCTTACGGGTGCTTAACAAACCGTTACAAACTGAGAACTTGAGTCACACAAGCCTCAACAACCTTTGCTCGAAGATACCACACTTCAAGTCTTCAACCGAAGGAATGAAAACGTTCCTTCTTACAACCACAAGGGATTAACACTTCCCTTAAAGTGTATACAAACACTTAGCACTCAAGACAAGACTCTCTTTAAGAGTAGATATGAGTAAAATAAATACGCTCAAGAACACAACAACTTTCCTCAAGAGTTTGGCTCTCAAAAACTTATGAAATGAATATAAAATGATGTATATGAGTGTATGCAAGCTTTAGCAAGAATATGATCAGTTGTTGTACTTAGAAGACTGATTTTGAGTTGTATTTATAGTGTTCAAAACCCCCACAACCGTTGCCTAATTGCCAATCAAGAATTGCTGATTTTGTGCTAAGATAATCGATTATCTGATTTGCATAATCGATTATTTTCCAGTCGTTCAAAAATCATTCCCAGATTTTAAGCAGAATAATCGATTATCCAAATCGTATAATCGATTACCTGACAACATTCAAAAAATCATATTCAGATTTTACTTGGCATAATCGATTATCAGATTGTGTATAATCGATTACCTGACAACGTTCAAAAAATCATATGCAGATTTTACTTAGCATAATCGATTATTAGATTGTGTATAATCGATTATCTTTCAGAGTTTAAAAATACTTTGGCAACGGTCATTTGCGTAATCGATTATGCTATAAGGATAATCGATTATCTTTTATATTTTGAAAACTTCGGACTACACTGTCTTAACATAATCAATTATCATAAAGTACATAATCGATTATTTTACAGTCTTGTAAAATTTGATAGACACTGCCTCAACATAATCGATTATCATAAGGTACATAATCGATTATCTTGTAGCTTTGAAACATCTGATGGACACTGCCTCAACATAATCGATTATCATAAGGTACATAATCGATTATCTTGTAGCTTTGAAAAATCTAATGTACACTGCCTTAACATAATCGATTATCATAATGGTACATAATCGATTATTGTTCAGCTTTGTAAATCTGGTGTACATTGTCTTAACATAATCGATTATCATAAAGTACATAATCGATTATCTTTGTCCAGATTTGAGAGGCATGTTTAAAAATCATTTTGGCTAAAATAAAATGTTTGAAATTCATTTTGCTTTAAATTAAATATGCATGATTTGATTATAATGATTTTACGAGAGAAGCCAAGTCTTGAGTCAATTGTCGGATCAAGATCACAATTAAAGAACGACTCATGTATAACTTTACTTCTTTGCTTGATCATGATCTTTGTTCGTCTTGTGCTTGAACCTCATTATGTGTCAATTGCGCGCTTGTGCTTGGACCTCGTCATATGTCAATTGCGCGTCGTTTGTCATTTATCAAAACCTACAAATATGAACACACGTTTAGTATGTATTGAGAACGTGTTTCAACAAAATAAACTAGCATGCATTAATCATCAAGCTACTGACAAGGTTATCAATGGATCCAAGGCCTATGCCACCCATTATGGATTTATTCTGACTGATGTTCTAGATTGGTGCAAGGTGCCTCTAAAGAAGTAGAAAATGGCCACAAGCAAGGACCAGTTTGACATTAATACCTTGATTGCTTGTGACTATCCAGTCAATGCCATATCCAATGAACTTGGTTCATCCAATAATACACCTACCAATAGTAAAGTTAGGGATCTAGTTTAGGAAAGTAGGTCCAAGGATGCTAGATAGCTAGGCTGAAGGCTCGCTTAGCAGAGGTTGAATCTGAGAGGGATGCTCTCAAAACTTAGCTCACCAAGGAAAAGGAGAAGAATGATATCATTCTTCAAAATATGTTGAACCTTCTCCAAGCCCAAATCCAACCCTCTAGCTCCCATAAGCCTTATGAATTCTAGCATTCTTCTCCTGAACCTATCTAGTACCACCAGTGACCCAGATTAGGGGTTTTTCTTTCTTTTGATCTTGTTTTGAATATTTTTTCTTTCATATTATGAATTGTGGTAGCAACATATCTTCTATCAATGAAATCTACTATTTTTCTCTTGTTAATTGTTAATATTTCCTTGATAGTTTGAATGTGTTTGCTTGATTAGTGATCATTAATCCATGATTACACTTGAAATTGCCCCAGTGGCTATGAGTATCTGTTAACATTATGGGAATCACATTCTGTTTATGCAACTTTTCAATGATGCCAAAATGGGGAAGAGATATTATGCTTTATATATTCTAAATAAGTAATTTTTATAAGTTAATGAACCTAGTCCTTGGTGATAAGTAAATTTTACTAAGTTAGTATTGATGAATAACTGAGTTGTGACAGGGCCTGAGTGAGTGAAAAGGATAAAGTTTGTCATCATCAAAAAGGGAGAATTTGTTGGCGCAAGTAAAGGTAAAGTTTTAAAGACTGACAAAGGAATTCAGCCATGGACCAGGTCCATCTTTTAAAGCACAGTTATGATCAAATCAAACATGTGAGATGCACGTGAAGGAGATAAACCTAACTCATCAAAAGTGATATCTTCCAATCATGATCGAAAAGGTTGCATATTGGATAAGGAGAAACACTCTTTACACAAAGAGAACACAATTTAGGATAAGGATAGAGTTAGAGTATGAGATCAACCCACCTAGGAACAGTAGCATTAGTATCCTAGTAAATCGCTAATTATTTACTCCTTAAATATTGGTGTTGTTCTTTTTTACAAGAAATTTTGCAAGAAATTCATGTGTGATTCAAGCGTGCAACCCTGAAGCCACTTGAACCAGATAGAAGAACCAGTTCCAAGAGTCTATCTTTTATTCTAGTTCAATTGTAGTAGGTGATTTTATATTGTACCTTTTAGATTATTTAGAATCAATTATATTAGGTACTTAGAGTTTTCAAGTTAGAGTTAACTTGAAGTTGTTGCAACAGTTGAGGCTGTGTACCACAGCAAGATTAGAATTAATCCTAGGTTTACAATAGAGTTTTTGTAAATGTAGCTTTTGGCTTAGTGATTTTAGTGGAGAGTTTGAAAAAATTCTACTGGAAGGTAGGTCGTGGTTTTTTCACCTTTTGAGCCAGGTGTTTTCCCATAATAATCTTTATGTTCATTATTTTCTGTATTTATTATTCCGCAACAGTAGTAGTTGGAACACATAGATGAACCAGGTCCTTTTATAATTAAGTTAAGCGAAAATTGGGTACCATACATATAAACCCCCCCCCCCCCCTTCCTCCTTGTGTGGTATTGAAGTATAAAACATGAGAGAGCTAGAGGTAGGCCAACGAAGAGATGGAGAGAGAGAGGTGAATAGGCAAGACACGCAACAACTTCAGCTGACCGAGGACATGACCCTTGATAGGAAGGTATGGAGGTCGAGGATTAGGGTAGTAGAATAGGTAGTCTAGAGTGTTCATAATAGTAGTATTAGCCTGGCACGCAGTCTCAATTTCTATTGATAGTAGATTTTTATGACTAATCGTTGTTTTCTTTCATCGTTGATCAACTTACTATCTTGTTATTTTTATTTTGCTTTTATATGGTTGTTTGGTACTCTATTGTCTATATTTTCATTAATGTGGTGCTTATGTTTCATGAGCCGAGGGTCTATTAGAAACAATCTCTTTATCCTCGCAAGTTAGGGATAACATCTGCATACACATTACCCTTTCCAGACCCCATAGTGTGGGATAATACTGGGTATGTTATTGTTACTTGATTTAAATTCCTAAATATTAGGAGTTTTTACCTAGTTACCTAGTTTAATAAGGAAATATTTACTTTAGTCAATTTATGATAAATATTAAAGTGATTTAATTACAGTTGTATCTAATGTGAAATCTAGTGTAAAAGGGCAAAAACGGCGAACAACATTTTGTTACGGACTTTCGTGCTTTTATTATAGTACTAGTTTCTATGTTCGTGCGATGTACAAAATATCTTATGTCAAATATTAAAAACGTGGATCAAAAGTAATAAACTTTCACTTACGTATATATTCTTAAACTATTTGTTACTAAATATGTGCGAATTTCATAATCGAGTAAAACAAAAAATTAAGAATATATGAAAGTCGCCAATATTTGAACTAGAAAGACACACCTTGGTTTAGGAGGAGGGATTAATGGCATAATCATAATAATTTACTCATATTTTTGTTAAATCCTACATAAATTAATAGATTATTTTGGGTATAAACAATAAAAAATAAAAGTATAATTAAAGACTACCTCTTATTTTGAAGCCAAAACAAAGTAGGATGTTAATTATATGTTCGGCACTTTTAAACTCACTCTTGTTATAAAATAGAATTTTATTTAAGGTGAATATCTATATTCTAGAGAGATTCTAGGATTTGTTATTTGGTGGCTAAGTCTCTCCTTATAAATGGAGGGTTCTATTCTATTGTAATTCATCCTAAAATTCAATAAGAATTCCCTCTCTCTTTCTCTGCAATATTGCTCTTGTTCTTTTATTGTTTTATAATACGTTATCAGCATGAAACTCTAACCAATTGAGTAAAAAATATTATGATTGGGCATAATGATTTTCAATTGCTTCATGAATTTTCTTCATGATTAAATTATGAATTTAAGGTATGCGGTTTACTGTATTTTTCTCTTTTATTCTATATTTTGACTTTAAATACAAGAAAAGAAAATATTTTGATTATAATTCTAATGGAGTTAGTAAGAAATTACAACCACTAGAAGTGGTAGAATTTCTATGTCTTGCCATGATCAAAGCATGTATGATCGTGAGCACAAGAAGTGAAAAAACGTCCCATTGAATTTTCTTCATTCTCATTCCCTTAAGAGAATGTGATAGCAATATGTGATAAGTCTGAAAGAAGACAGAATTATTACCGTGAAGGTGTCAGTGAATGTGGACGTGGCAATACACGAAATTATAATCGTCATCATGTTATATTGAGAGTAATAAGGATTCTCAAAATAATTATTCACTATGTGAAGGTAATATTTGCTAACGGTTTAACATGAGATTTTGTAAAGTACATATAGATGATTATGGTCCATTTATAATTTGAATATGACAACATGTAATTTACGAATACATATTCATTCTTGGAATAATATGAACATGCTAGTGGTAGTGAATATGCCACACTCACCTCTAGAAGGAAGTTTGAGATGATATAAGAAAATAATGTCATTATTATGGCATGAATGGTTATTGGTCACGTACCTATTATACGCCAAAATATTTTGGCAATATAATAATTAAAGGACAACAATAATACAAGAAACATATCTTGCGTATAACTTTGACCATAACCATAATGGTATAACTTTCTCCTTGAAAACGATATTCACCATATGTATATTGATGAATATGTGGTAGTACCAAATTAATTAAGAGTTGTAGAAGATACAATTGTACTATTTTGGATAAACACAATTGATTATCAATAAGGTAATGTGTTGTAGTAAGTCTCAAAGAAACTTATTCAGTTTTCAAAGTGTACGCGAAAGCGGTTGATTATATTGAGAGTAGAAAAAAAGAAAAAATTTAATATCTATTACTACAACATGTAGCAGGGTAATATGTATGTGAAAAGGTATCCGCTTTATTCTCTAGGTTGTACTACACAAATAAACGAATACCACAATAAAGTGGATGGTTATTGATATAAACACCCATATCATAATAAACTTGGAGTTTATTGATACTTGCACACGTCATGGTGCAAATATAAATTTTATCCATATTAATAATTTATTCAGTTGGCATAATCGATTTAGCAATATTACATTAAGTATGATGTGCAAAAATAAAAGAGAATTCACAGGGGTAAATATTAAAGAACTACAAAGTTCTTTATGAATTCTCTTATATTGCTTTTTCTAATTAATTAATTGACCAACTAAAATTGGGATTGAATCTCATAAATGCTAGAAATATCATAGGTGAATATGGGCTCATTCATTTGTCATGTATACCACATAAGATGTATCTATGAGATGGTTATATATGCGATTATTATTAACCCATAATAAGGTGTTTGCTAGATAACTTGCTCAATAATTTGATGTAGGGTATAATTTTCAGATATTTTATTCAAGATATTTCATCTTGATAAGTTGGATTATATTATAGTTGGTTTAGCAAAATAATTTATTGAGTGCCTCCACTTAATAGCTAAACAAGTTATGAGAATAAAGTTTTCTATATCAGTTTGATATATGTTATATACGAAAGTATATTATTTTCTCTCCTCACAATTGGTTCAAGGTCAGGAACTAAATAATTTCATCCTATTATTATTGATGTGTGATGTATATTTTGATTAACACCATAATGCACAAAGACGGACTATCAAAATATTTCTAACATGAGGGGGAGACAAGATAAGTAGTCGAGAAAAAGTTACGTATAATGAATTATCATCTGTACATCTAGATCCTCGAATAAGATATATGAACTTAAAGTTCATGAAAGATAATCCATCTATAATATATTGCAAAGCATGCTGGACACATTTGCTGACCCAACAAAAGTAACTATATTCTCACTGAAAATGCTCATATTAGAATAAGTCCTAGAAGGACAAAATCTATGGTACGCTTAAAGCGTATAAACAAATTGGTTTCAAATAAACTTCTTGAAAAAATTATGAGCAAATGATCAAAATGATCATATTAAAGGAGGCAAGTGATCTAGAAGATCACATTACATAACACTTCATAAAATCTCATGAGAGATTCAAGTACTTGAATATATGAATGAAGCGATTTCTATGTTATGTCTTTATGGAAAATAAGGAGGTTGGAACCGATAGAAAATTTTTGTCGACGACATATATGATAGCGCTATATATATATGGAAAAATAACTTTTAATAGAATTGGTTTCATATGAAAGACAAGTATTTGGACCTGCAGTTCAAACACTTGAAAGTATAAAGTCAATGGTATATGCAATCTATTTTTGATATCGTATATTTCTATCATGACATGAAAACTTGATATGCATCTAATGTCTATTATATGGCTTATATGACTTAACTCATATAACAATCCATAAAGAATTTAAGTTGCTTGAAGCATATACTATACTTGATCTTGAAGTACCACTTTGTGATGAACCAAAAGTCATCACCTGTTTTTAATTGAATTCTATGTCTCTGAGGCATTGAAAACCTCATTTAAAGTCGCCTCGATTTGGGTATGCAGTTCGGACGCGTAGACGGAAAGCTGATATATGAACATCTATGAAAAATGATAAGTTTTGACTATAAAAAAGTAAATTAATTTGACTTTGCTTAATGTTTTGGGTAAACGAACCCGGAACCGTAATTTGATACTACCGGAGGGTCCATAGGAAAACATAGAACTTAGGCATATGCCAAGAATAGAATTCCGAAGTCCCAAGCCTGAGAAATAAATTTTTCTGTAAAATATTTATTGGAAAATGTATAAGGAAAAATTAAATTTAAATCTGATTAGAAGGCGATAGTATCGGGCCCATATTTTAATTTCAGCGCCTGGTACAGGTCTAATATATGGTTTAAGTCATCTTTATAAAATTTGGTTAAAAACAAATGTTGTTTGACGTGATTCGGACTTGAATTGCTAAATTTGAAACTTGATGAAGTTTGAGGAAAAGTTCCTTATTGTGAGGTTTAATTCATTGTTATTGAGGTTATTTCGGCGATTTGATCGCATGGATAAGTTCATATAATGTCATTGAGTTAGTACGTATGTTTGGTTAGGATCCCGAGGGCTCGGGTGTGTTTCGAAAGGTTTTAAACATAGAAAAGATTGCATGTTTTCAACTTTTCTGGTGTATGGTGTGTTGTACTATGTGATCGCATAGGTTTATTTGCAATCGCATAGCAAAGCAAAAGGGGAAATGGGCAGTGCTAATTTTATTCTATGCGAATGCATCCATGGAAATGCGAACGTTAAGGTTAGAAAAAGGAAAACAATGCAAACGCACCTAGGCGATCGCGATCGCGAACGCATAGCTTTAGAGAGGGGTCTGGGTAACTTTGCCTGTGCGATCGCATTAGCGCCTTCATGAACGCAGAGCATGAGGTTCAGTGAACTATCCAAGCGCATTTCTTCTCTCAGGATCGCATAGATATAAATTGCCTGGTTATTTTTAAAAGTCAAAAAATAGAACCCATACGGTATTTTAACCAAATTTTCTAACTTCTTCTTCTCCGTACCTCTTGCGGCGATTTTTGAAGAGCTTCTTCACCATAACATCATAGGTATGTAATCTTAGACTCATTTTCTTCAATTTCATTAACACCTATTAGATTTCTAGGCTAAAAACATGGAAAAGGTAGAAATTGGGTAATTGGGTAGAGTTAAGGGGCTTTGATCATTTGGGAATTTGACCTCGTTTTGGGGTGGATTTCAAAACAAATTATATATTCGGGCTTGTGGGTGAATGGGTGATCCGGTTTTCGTCCAAACCTCATGTTTTGATCAAGTGGGCCCGGATCAATATTTGGATTTATGGAAAAATGATTAGAAATCTATAAGTAGGCATTGGATTTGAATTGTTTAGCATTTATTTATGTTATGAAGAAGATTATGTATAGATACAATTGATTTGGAGCTGAATTTGAGAGGAAAAGCGGTGTTCGAGGCTTGAGTTGTCCGTGGAAATTCGAGGTAAGTGTTTGGTCTAACCTTAGCTTGAGGGATTAGGAGTTGTGTCCTATTTGCTATTTGCTTCTTGTTGAGTACGACGTATAGTCATGGTGACGAGTATCTACACGTTGGTGTCAAGCATGAACGTAAGTCTTATACTGTGATTTTTCTAATTTCGTTGTATTATAGTCGTCTTGGTGAAAATTTCAATTTTTGTGTAAAGTTGTGGAAAGAATTGTCACTTATGAACATTGAAGAGCGATGGCTCCAGATGTATAACAAATTGTGAAAGTATAAGTGATAATTGAAACTCTGAAGCATTGGCTCGAGTAGTGAAGTGAATTGTGAAGTAAAAGTGAGAAAGAGAAAAGATCATTATGTTGACCCCTTGCCGGTCTATTGTTGAGTAGTGGTTCACTTGCATTGTATTCTTAGTTGATATTACGGATGCTTAGGTTGATGATTCTTTGTGGTAGGTGTTGTAATAAACTTAGTTATAGCTAGAGTAGTTAGATGTTGTAACGAGATTGGTTATAGCTGAAGTTGTTAGGTGTTGTAACAAGTTTTATTGTAGTTGAGGTAGTTAGGTGTCAGAACGAGTTTGGTTATAGTTGAGGTAGTTAGATATTGGAACGAGTTTGGTTATAGCTGGGGTAGTTAGATGTTGGAACAAATCTGGTTATAGCTATTTTTCCATTTTCTGGATAGTGTAGACCTTATTGATCCCTTGTCGGGACTCTTGTTATAATTGCAAGTATTATATATCGATCGGGTTGCACACCGCAATAATGTTATATATATATGGATCGGGTTGCATGTTGCAACAGTATTATATATGGATCGAGTTGCCCACCGCAACAGTATTATATGTGGATCGGGTTGCATGCCGCAACAATATTATATGTGGATCGGGTTGCACGCCGCAACAAAATTATATGTATGGATCGGGTTTCACGCTATAACAGTATTATATATAGATCAAGTTGCACGCCGAAAAAATATTATATGTAGATCGGGTTGCACGTCGCAACAATACTATATGTATGGATCGGATTGCACACCACAGTAGTATTATATATGGGTCGGGTTGCATGTCTCAACAGTATTATATGTGGATCGGGTTACACGCCGCAACAATATTATATGTGGATCGGGTTGCACGCCGCAAAAATAATATATGTGGATCGAGTTTCACACCGCAACAATATTATATGTGGATCAGGTTGCACGTCGTAACAATATTATATGGGTTGCACACTGCAACAATATAATAAAATGGGAGCGGGTGGTACGCCTACCACAAGATGTGAAAAGAAAGTGAAATCTGCCTTTATTTTTCTTACTCTTGTTAGTGGTTGGATTTTGATTTCTTCATAGTTCTTTTGATAATCTGTTTTTACCTGTTATCACCGAAGCATATTTTCCCCTCCCATCTTTACTTGTCTATTTCTGCTTTACTTTCCGTTGTATATCATATAATTGCACAGGTTTATTTGGTAGTCTGGTCCTATCCTCGCCACTACTTTGCCAACGTAAGGCTAGGCACTAACCAACATATAGGGTCGGTTGTACTCATACTACACTATGTACTATGTGCAAATCCAGGAGCTTCTTTCAAACAATAGTTGGAGTGCTTCCTTCAACCCATTCGGAGACCCAAGGTAGACTTGTAGGCGACCGCAGGCCCTAGCATCTCCCTCTATCTCTCTTTCCTGTTTCATTCCCCTCTATTCATAAACAGTGTACTGTTATTTCTTCAGACCTTGTATGTAGTAACTTTTAGGTAGAATGTGACACTGTGAAACCAGGTTTTGGGTATTTGAGGTTTTAAAAGTTGTAATGGATGTGGACTCCAGAAATTTAATTATTAACTTCCGCTTAACCATTAAGTTACGTTGTTATTAAATTAGCGCCTTATGTTTGCTAAAGAGAGGTAACATGAAAATGAAGTAAGTAGTAAGGTTTGGCTTGCCTAGCTCTCATTAGTAGGTGCCATCACGGCTCCCGGAGGTGGGAATTCTGGGCCGTGACAAGTTTGTATCAAAGCTCTAGGTTACATGGGTCTAACAGGTCACAGACAAGCTTAGTAGAGTCTGAGGGATCATTACGGATACGTCTGTATTTATCCCCAGAGGCTACAGAGTTAGAAAAAGTTTCACTTCTATTCTTTCCTGTCGTGCGATTTTGTTCTCTCAGTGCTAAATTGAAACCTCTACTCTTGTCCTTTTGCGAATGGTGAGGTCACGTACCACTTCTTCAGCCGAGCAGCAGCATAGGCCGGTGATAAATCAACTACGTCTTTAGAGTCTTTATGGAAGTCGGATAAGTTTCACCAAGCTCATCACTACTACTTTCAGCAAAGCATCTTCTGAGGATCCCCAAGACTTTCTAGACAGCTGTCATGAGGTTCTTAGAAAACATGGGGATCGTGGAGACCGATGGGGTCGATTTATATACTTTTTACTTGTCTGGATCCGCCAAGGCTTGGTGGGGAGATTTTTGCATGGCTTGACCAGCCGGATCACCAGCTTTGACTTGGGAGTAGTTCACGCAGCTATTTCTGGAGAAGTTTTTCCACATCACTCAGAGAGAGGTATTAGAGGGGGAGGTAGTGGTATTAGAGGTGGAGGTAAAGGTATTAGAAGTGGAGCTGTGATCACTACCAATTCTGCATTACTAAAGAGTAGCAAGAGAGGGTCACAATAGCTTTTACCCGACTTTAGGCCGTGATCTAATCCACAGAGAGCTAGGATTGGAGTTAATACTCTATCTAGCTTAGAATTGTGAGAATGTTCTTAATTGATCTTCTCATCATTTTTTGGGTTTTGTTTAACAATCTAATATTATCAACTACTAAATATAACTAATTATGCTAAGTGAAAATTGTAAAGAGTTGTATCTAATAGTTTAAAAGGCATTAGGGTATTGACTTTAACCTAGGTGGCTAATTGACGGGTAATTGCTTCTAAGGCATTCTTGATGTGATTTAGAAAATGTGCTATAACCGTCGCACGACTTTACCCGCTCTCACACCTCTCGGTACAGAGAGTGATTTTGCTCAATTGACTTTCTCAATACCAAATGGGTAGGCAAATTTTCTCAAGCAACTAGGATTCAAGTCGGGTAGTTACTCTCTCGAGGTTTAACCCTTTAATTGGGACTATCAATTCTCCTGAGTCCATCCCAATTCCTTTTTGGGTAAATTTTGGAGACATAGGATCTCTTTCTAAAGAAGAGCTAAGTCAACTTAGCACAAACAAGTTTTTGCAACCACCAATTCATAAGTTTAACCATAAAATTGACCCAAATAACAAACACCCATAGTCAATCTAGCCTTAAATTTCAATACCCGTCAATTACCCACACTAGGGTTGAGCCGCAACCCTAGATAATGGGTTTAGATACTCATGCTTGAACAAGAAAATAGAGAAATAGATGAAGAACAAGACATATTTATTAATTACTAAATTAAAATACAAGAATTTGTAAGCTAAGATTCCAAAAATGGATACAAATGAAGTTCCCACAAGCGCAGCTATGTTCTGGAGTTCACAAATAACCTAAAAATTGCAAAATGTTCTATTTATACTTAGCTAGAAAAACTGGATAAAAATACCCCTGCGTGGTCAGTGCGGTCCGCGTAATATGGAGCGCGGCCGTACTAGGCTCTTGGACTTCAAAATCTGGGCTCTATGAACTTGGGCTCCGTGGAGTGTGTAGAATGCATCGCGGCCGCGAAGGTCTCTAATATGGTCCGCATAAGTATGACCGCGGACTGTGCAACTTAAACCATGGAAAATTTTAACTCTCTGAATCTCTCTTCCGTAGACCGCACAAAATAGTAGTGGGACCGCAGAGCCATCACCGCAGAGCGTGCAATGTGTACTTTGGCAGTGTTGCCTGAAGCCTGGTTTTGTCATCTCTCTGAATCTACCTAGTGCGGACCGCACAAAGTCGAATGCGGATGAACTAGGCCTTTTTGCCCTCAATTTTCCTTGTCTTTGATACTTGAGCATGTTTCACTCCCTTTAACCCGATCTTTGACATTTCATCACTTTGTCGATCAAACCTGCAATCAAGCACACTTATGAGCCTTTTGAGACTAATTTTAACAATTTATAACCAAAGCGTAAGAAAGAAGGAGCATAAAACAAGACAAATTCCCTAGTTATCAACTTTCACAAACATAAGCTTTTGCTTATCCTCAAGCAAACAAAATAAGACACACCCCTTAAGGGAAAATCCAAGTATTTTCAGCTATCGTATAGTAAGTAACCTCAACAAGCATTAATTGGGACTAACAACTAAACTCAATATGAATGAATCATTAACAACATTTAAACTTTGAGAAACTATGAATCAAGTGTGACACAAGAGCATCAAGAGTTGACTCATTACGTCAAAGAACTCTTTCAATTACTTTGGTCATTGTGGAACCCTAACTCACAAACCTCAACTTTCCCCTAGCAAACCTCAACTTTTTAGAGCATTAGCACAGAAACCAAGGTTAATGGGAATTCATGGAAAGGTCACAAATATGGATCTAAGTACCATATGCTTGCCCCTCATGTAAGTATCCACTAATGAAAGCTTCATTCAACTCAAGATCATATAGGGCTTTTGTGGAGTCAATGTGAAGGCTTTTGGTTCAAGTAGGAAATGTTTTGATCTAAATGGGTTCCGTCTTCCTTTAAGCACTTCTTTTTATTCATTTGGCTCAAGTTTCTTAACTCTTTGAGTATGTCACTTCTTCTTAACGGATTAGAGAGACACAATGTCACCCTTTCTTATACATTTCAAAATGTATCTCCTTTTTCAACTTTTTCCACACCTTTTTCTCTTTTGCTTTTCTTGAATTCCTTTTTTATTCTTTTTCACTTTGGTCTTTCTTTTTGTCTTTTTCTTTTCTTTCTTTTTCATTGCATTCCTTTTCTCCACTTTTGTACCTTTTACCACTTTGTTCCCGTTCTCATCTCTCCCCCCAAACATAGACTTTTGCTATTCCTCAAGGAAAGATCAGGTGCCAAGGGTATAGTTTAGAATGAGTATAGGCTTATTGCATTGGTTCTTGAAAGAAAAAGGTTTAAGGTTCAAAAAGGTTAACTAGGGATTATATCAATTGTAGGCTATGGAATTGTTCAACTATCATTTGGATCAAGAAGAGCCTATGTTCACATCTTAAGCCAAATTTCACTTAAGATTTCGCCTCAACAGGCATTCAGAACAAGTTCTAGACCATTGGCTCGGGTCTTGGACTCACAATTCGGTTTCTCACCACACAAGCTAAAGGATTGCTAAAGATATAGAGTCGGGGGGCACAACAACCTTAGACACGATTTGAGCACACAATGGTCTCGAAAGACCACATGATGATTGTTGGTCAACACAAGAGTCTCAAGGTCACGACTTTCACCATCCTAAACACAACATTTTGTCTTTGACTATGGGATCAAAGGCAAATGTGCTAGGCCTAAGTGAAGATTTTCTTAAGGTACCCTTAACTACAAACTACCAAAAACAAAGAAAAACAAAAATGGACTCAAACCCTTAAGAAGGTTGTCACGCCATCTGTCACTGGGAAGAGCCACTCGGTTCCCACAATGCTCCACCTTTGGAAAGAACCGTGGCATTAAGAAAACCAAGGGCTTATTAAAAGCATCAAAAACAAAACAATGAGCTGCGAGCCTATCTAAGAGGCTAAAAACGAAAAAACTTTTACGAAAATAGAAAATAGAATGAATATGTACAATAAGGGATTTGAATATGCAACGAGGGATGAATATTTACAATAGTGTAACTTATATACAGACAAAAGAAAAGATAAAAAGTACGATAAAAGTAACTAAATGTAAAGTTATATATAGACCAATAGAAAATCAAAAGAAATCATAAACTAAATCAATCTCTATATACAATCATCAAAAAATAAAATGTAAGGTGCACCCCCTCAAATAAAAGCTAGCATTGTCCCTAATGCCAAATAAACGAATAAGTACCAAAGTAGAAGGAAATGATATGAAAACTCCCTAAGCCTCGTCTGTCTGCATGGGATCAAGAGTGCTCCTCGTCCTCTATATGCACGGGAACCTTAGAATGGTTCATGGTCTTCTGCTGCTCAGCTGCTGGGACTGGGGCCTAGGCCTGGAGGGGCTGAATATTAGGAACATCCCATGGCTGACTTTAGAAGCCTCTGGTGGGTCCGCCAACTGGATGATCGCTCTATCTTCAATTGGGAGCTTCCTCTTCTTCTTTGGAAGCCTCTGTGTCAGCTCCTGCTATGGCATTGCTGCTGGAACTGCTGCTGGAGTTGGATCCTCAAATAGAAAATCTAAAGGCTGCTGGTCTGCCTTCAGCTTGTCCACATCCACTCTAAGATTCTTCACAGACTCCTTGGAATCACGTGTTTTGTGCAACTTATTGTGTTTCCTAGAAATCTCCTTCAGATCTTTTGCCATGTGAATCCACTGCCTTAGCCAAGGCAGCCTAAGAATCAAGGATTTTCTGCCGGTTGGCAAGAATCTCCTTAAGTGAATCCTCTACAGACTGGAGCACCTATACTGGCTGTGGTGCCGACTGAGCCTCAATGGTAGAGGTCAATGTAGACAACGTGGACGAAGCAGTCACCACCCAGTTGTTCAAGCTATGAAGTGTGTGGATCAGCTAGTGGGCAGTGATGGGATGGGCCCAGGAAGATGGAATTCTTGGGCCAGCTGAAGTAGAGGGACCAACAATAGTGAGGGTCCAGGAGGCAAGTCAGCAACTGTGGAGGCAGGCTCAGAGGACGGCTTTACCACAATCGGCTCTTCAGACTAGCCAGTTGGGGCAGAGGCAGACGACTTGTAATTCTTGTCCTTGGGGTTCTAGCCCCTTCAAACTGTACCACGGAAATGGAGCCACAGGTTTGACCTTGACATCAAAAGGCTCTTTCAACCTTTAGGTCTCGAAAATACATAGTAAGGGTGTTGTGAAAAGGGTAGTTTCAGTCATGCTCAACCCTCACCGCAGAAATGACACAGAACATCACATTACCCACTTTAATAGGGTGTCCGACCATAATATATGCAACAAGAATAGCCCAGGAAAGTGGAAGAGCCTTTTCATTGGTAGTGGTGTCAAGCCAGCTGCACACAAAAGTCAACCACCCCTAGCCTCAAAGTTAAGAGTCCTTGGAAGTATTTTGGCCCCTGCTTGCAGCCACTCTGGAATAATCCCTGGGATTTCCAGGTATGAAGCTAACCACGGACAAACCTCCTCGCCCATTTCCAGCTATTCATTGTATAGGGACTCATCTTCTTCATTGAAACCTAGGTATTCATTTAGCGCCTTCCCAGTAAACACCATATTTTTATTCCGCACCTTGGACACTTTGGTGCCCTTCAAGATATGAGCCACATTGCTATAAAATTCCTTGACCATGTGCTTATTCACCTTCACACAATCATCTATAAAGTTCTCCCAACCCACTCAAACTCGAAACTATCTATGCACATTGGGGTGCAGGGGTAGCAGGACTCAATCTATAAAACTCCTCTCAAGAATCAATTTTCGTGACGGCTACCATTCCTTAAACATGTGGAATGCCACCTGGCTGACAAATCTATCTTCCCAAAGAGTGGGATTTCTAGTTCGGTCAACACCCCCAACCTGAGGCTTACCACCCTCTTGCACCTCCTCATCTCCTTGTACCTCTTCTTCACCTCCGTCTGCACTTTCCCCGGATAATGAAGCAATGAGGGACGTAGAATCCTCACCGCTACCGACTGCTAAGCCCTCATACGACTCAGAATGTATACGCTCTTGAGCTTAGGCAGGGGGTGAAGAAGGTTGAGTATCTTCGGTCAATCTCATCCTTCTCGGCCAGTCAGGGATCTGTGTAGGAATTGAATCTAAGGAAACCTACTGATATGGCTCGTACTCACTCCCTGATTTGTCAGCTTCCCTATCAGCAGCTTTTGTCAGCTTTCTATTCCTTTTTATGCTCTCCCAAACTTGGGGAGTGAGTTTTATCATCTTTTTGTTAGAATATACGCTTAACACTAGAGGGGGGGTGAATAGCGTTACAATAAAAAACAATATAAACTTGCGGAATTAAAAATTGCAGGATTGAAATAAGTGCGGTAAGTAAATAATAAGGAACGAACGCACCGAAATTATCCTGGTTCACCAAAACCTGTGGCTAGTCTAGTCCCCGAGAGACTCTCTCGAGATTCCACTAACTTCGTTAAGCTTACGGGTGCTTAACAAACCGTTAGAAACTGAGAACTTGAGTCACACAAGCCTCAACAACCTTTGCTTGAAGATAC
This sequence comes from Nicotiana benthamiana, assembly GCA_034376525.1. NCBI lineage: Eukaryota > Viridiplantae > Streptophyta > Magnoliopsida > Solanales > Solanaceae > Nicotiana > Nicotiana benthamiana. Next base: position 47,317,309 of record CM067326.1, read on the forward strand.
CACACTTCAAGACTTCAACCGAAGGAATGAAAACGTTCCTTCTTACAACCACAAGGGATTAACACTTCCCTTCAAGTGTATACAAACACTTAGCACTCAAGACAAGACTCTCTTTAAGAGTAGATATGAGTAAAATAAATACGCTCAAGAACACAACAACTTTCCTCAAGAGTTTGGCTCTCAAAAACTTATGAAAAAATATAAAATGATGTATATGAGAGTATGCAAGCTTTAGCAAGAATATGATCAGTTGTTGTACTTAGAAGACTGATTTTGAGTTGTATTTATAGTGTTCAAAACCCCCACAACCGTTGCCTAATTACCAATCAAGAATTGCTGATTTTGTGCTAAGATAATCGATTATCTGATTTGCATAATCGATCATTTTCCAATCGTTCAAAAATCATTCCCAGATTTTAAGCAGAATAATCGATTATCCAAATCGTATAATCGATTACCTGACAACGTTCAAAAAATCATATTCAGATTTTACTTAGCATAATCGATTATCAGATTGTGTATAATCGATTACCTGACAACGTTCAAAAAGTCATATGCAGATTTTACTTAGCATAATCGATTATCAGATTGTGTATAATCGATTATCTTTCAGAGTTTAAAAATACTTTGGCAACGGTCATTTGCATAATCGATTATGCTGTAAGGATAATCGATTATCTTTTATATTTTGAAAACTTCGGACTACACTGTCTTAACATAATCAATTATCATAAAGTACATAATCGATTATTTTACAGTCTTGTAAAATTTGATAGACACTGCCTCAAAATAATCGATTATCATAAGGTACATAATCGATTATCTTGTAGCTTTGAAACATCTGATGGACACTGCCTCAACATAATCGATTATCATACGGTACATAATCGATTATCTTGTAGCTTTGAAAAATCTAATCTACACTACCCTAACATAATCGATTATCATAAGGTACATAATCGATTATTGTTCAGCTTTGTAAATCAGGTGTACATTGTCTTAACATAATCGATTATCATAAAGTACATAATCGATTATCTTTGTCCAGATTTGAGAGGCATGTTTAAAAATCATTTTGGCTAAAATAAAATGTTTGAAAATCATTTTGCTTTAAATTAAATATGCATGATTTGATAAAAATGATTTTACGAGAGAAGCCAAGTCTTGAGTCAATTGTCGGATCAAGATCACAATTAAAGAACGACTCATGTATAAGTTTATTTCTTTGCTTGATCATGATCTTTGTTCGTCTTGTGCTTGAACCTCGTTATGTGTCAATTGCGCGCTTGTGCTTGGACCTCGTCATATGTCAATTGCGCGTCGTTTGTCATTTATCAAAACCTACAAATATGAATACACGTTTAGTATGTATTGAGAACGTGTTTCAACAATTTCCCCCTTTTGATAATGGCAAACCAATATCGGGATATGCATATTAGATAATTCATAATGACGATCCAAGACAAGTATATAGATATGCAATTAGTTCCCCCTCAACATATGAATTCCCCCTCAATTTATGCCAATAAATATTAAGTGCATAGCCCTTATTCTTCCCCCTTTTGACATTTAGCAAAAAAATAAATAAATAACTAGTTTAATGATTAACCAATATTGCAATTATAAAAGGGACAATATAATGTCAACATAATCGATTATTGATACTTGATAATCGAGTATGTACTTAAGAGAAATCGATTATTCTTAAAGAGATCGATTATTCTGCACCAGTGCTTTATAATTCCCCCTGTCTTTGGGGCGATACCTGCAAAACAGAATTAGGCGCCTCCGACGCTCAAGTTAGTAATGAAAAGAAAAAAATGCAATGCATGACTTAGATCAACGTGGAGTCAAGAATCCCGAGCTCACTACGAATTCGGAAAAAGGACTCTTTCTCTAAAGGCTTTGTGAAAATGTCGGCCAATTGAGATTTGGTTTCAACAAACTCAATTTCGACATCACCTTTGAGAATGTGATCTATTATAAAGTGGTGCCTAATTTCAATGTGTTTTTTTCTTGAATGAAGAACGGGGTTCTTCGTCAAGCTTATGGCGCTAGTATTATCACATCTAAGAGGGATATGATCGATACTTAGTCCATAGTCTGAGAGTTGTTGTTTCATCTAAAGGATTTGAGCACAACAACTCCCTGCGGCTACATATTCAGCCTCGGTTGTGGACAACGCAACACTTACCTCTTTCTTACTAAGCCAAGAGACAAGAGAGCTACCGAGCAAATGGCAAGTGCCACTAGTGCTCTTGCGGTCCACTTTGCAACCCGCAAAATCGGAGTCGGAATAGCCAACAAGTTGGCATGAAGAACCTTTGGGATACCATAGTCCCACATTTATAGTACCAACAAGATACTTCATTATCCGCTTAACCGCAGTTAGGTGCGACTCCTTCGGACATGATTGATATCGAGCGCATAAACATACGCTAAACATTATGTCCGGTCTACTAGCAGTATGATAAAGAAGGGATCTGATCATACCTCGATACTTCTTGGTGTCGACTTCCTTACCTTTCTCATCTTTGTCAAGATGATCGGATGTGCTCATTGGAGTGGCCATTGCTTTGGATTTGCTCATTTCAAATCGTTTTAGCAACTCTTTGCAATATTTAGATTGACAAATGAAAGTTCCTTCTTTCATTTGTTTCACTTGCAACCCCAAGAAGAAGGTTAGCTCGCCCATCAAAGACATCTCAAATTCGCTTGTCATTAAATCAGAAAATTCCTTGCACAAAGCATTGTTAGTAGCACCAAAAATAATATCATCCACATAGATTTGAACTAATAAAATATTATTGTTTTTATGCTTAATAAATAGTGTGGTGTCAACTTTCCCCCTAATGAACTCATTGTCCAAAAGAAATTTGCTCAATCGTTCATACCAAGCTCGGGGAGCTTGTTTAAGACCATAAAGGGCTTTCTTAAGTTTGAAAACAGGATCGGGAGATTTAACATCTTCAAAGCCCGGGGGTTGTTCAACATAAACTTCTTCTTGAATAAAACCATTTTGAAAAGCACTCTTTACATCCATTTGATATAAATTGAAATTCATAGAAGAGGCAAAAGCAAGTAATAAATGAATAGCTTCTAACCTTGCTACGGGTGCATACGTTTCTTCATAGTCAATTCCTTCTTCTTGATTGTAACCTTTTGCTACAAGCCTAGCTTTGTTTCTAGTGATTACACCATTTCACCTAATTTATTTTGAAAAACCCATTTCGTACCAATTATGGTATGATTGTCGGGTCTTCGCACCAATTCCCAAACGTCATTTCGTTTGAATTGGTTAAGCTCCTCTTGCATTGCCAAGGTCCAATGCTCATCCCCAATTGCTTCGGAAATGGTTGAGGGTTCAATTTGAGAAACGAAAGCAGTATGTCCTAAGATGTTCTTAAGATTGTTTCGAGTACTTACCTTTTGTTCAATGTCGTCAATTACCTTGTCGAGAGGATGGTCTTTGATTGTCCTCCACGCGTTGGGCAGTTTCGTTTCTTTCTCCAGTGGTGGCGCTTCCTCCGATGATTGTTCCAAGATTTCATCTTGAATTTCCCTTAGATTTTCCTCTTGTGCTTTGTCTTGAGGACTTATTGCGTTTAAAATACCTGCAAGATCAAAACCAGAATCCTTTCTCGCCAAGCGAGCATTATTTTCGGAAAACACAATATGAGGGGATTCCTCAACAGTTTCGGTTCTATTATTGAATACTCTATATGCTTTGCTACGTGATGAATAACCAAGAAAAATTCCTTCATCCAATTTGGCATCAAATTTTCCCAAATTATCTTTTCCGTTGTTATGAATAAAGCATTTACAACCGAATACTCTAAGATGGGAGAGATTAGGTTTCCTTCCCTTATAGAGTTCATAGAGAGTTTTCATGAGTATTGGCCTTATGACTACTCTGTTTAAAATGTAGCATGCGGTACTCACGGCATCCGCCCAAAATTGTTTGGCAATCTTAGCCTCATCGAGCATGGTTCTAGCCATCTCTTCGAGACACCTATTTTTCCGTTCCACATTTTCATTTTGTTGTGGTGTACGTGGAGCAGAGAAGGTGTGCTCAATACCGAGTTCGTCACAAAAGTCCGCGAAGAGATTGTGATCGAACTCTCCCCCATGATCACTTCTTATGGAAGTGACGGTTGTGTTCTTTTCATTTTGAACACGTTTATGAAAACATTTAAAATTTTGAAAAGCCTCACTTTTGTGAGCAAGAAATAGTGTCCATGTAAATCTAGAATAATCATCAACAATAACAAAAGCATAACGATTTCTACCAAGACTTTCAATGCGAGATGGTCCAAAGAGATCCATGTGAAGAAGTTGCAAAGGTCTTGTAGTTGAAACAATATTCTTAGATTTAAAAGATGCTTTTGTTTGCTTCCCTTTTTGACAAGAATCACAAATAGTGTCATTTTCAAATTTCAAATTTGGAAGACCAATAACAAAATTTTGTGAAACCAATTTGTTTAAAAGATGCATGTTGATATGAGCTACTCTGCGATGCCATAACCACATATCATCTTCTTTACTCATAAGACAATTCACATACTCTGATGAAGAGTTTTCAAGATCAACCATATAGATGTTATCAATTCTAAAACCACGAAGAATAATTTTAAAATCACTACAACCAAAAACTAAGCATTCTTCCGAATCAAACAATACAAGATTTCCCTTGTCACATAATTGACTTATGCTCAAGAGATTATGTTTTAGACCTTTAACTAGCAATATATGCTTAATGGAAGAAGATTCATTCTTACCGACCGAGCCAATGCCGATAATTTTTCCCTTGTTGTTATCTCCAAAAATAGCGTTTCCTCCTTCCTTGTGTTCTAGTTGAAGGAACTTGGATGCGTCTCCGGTCATGTGTTTGGAGCATCCACTATCAAGGTACCAAAGTACACTTGATCCCTTCAAACATACCTACAAGACAAATTAGTTTTTGGTACCCAAGCTGTTTTGGGTCCTTGAGAGTTAGGTGTAAAATGCTGTTGTGCTTGACATGCAGTTAAGTGTCTGTGTCTAGTAAAACAAGCAGGAGCAATATGTCCTATTCGACTACAATAATGACAAATGACATTAGGATTATGCATTCTTCTAGGTTGGTAGTAGTTGGAGGTACGAAGATCGTTTGCTCTATTTTTGACAATATGGCTATTGCGCAATCCTTGAAAATCATTTCTCCTACTGTTTGTTCTAGGATATGCAGCGTTTCTAGAATAATTGTTTCTAGGTCGAGTATGTCTAGGTTGTGATTGTTGAAGGCCATTTCTAGGCGTTCTAAAATGTTCAAAGTTTCTTCTAGTGTTTGGTCTAGGATGCATATTGATTCTAGGATGGTTATTTCTAGGATGAATGTTTATTTTATTTATCCTAGGTTGAGCCTTGGGTTGTTGGGGGATGGCTTCAACTTTTCCTTTAGGCTCGTTTTTGAAACCTATGCCATGTTTGGTCGATTTCAAATTGACAAGAATATCATTCAAATTTTTATGAGAAGAATTGAACTTATCTAGGGTGCCCTTAAGTCTTTCTACTTCATCTTTTAGATGCATGCAAGAAATACAATTTTTACTAGAACTCTCGGGTTTGTCGGTGCTTCTCTTGCCAAAAAAATTGTTTTCTTCTTTCAACTTCTCATTTTCCAAAATCAATTTTTCCAAATCTTTTTCTTTCAAAGAGAGTTGTTTTTCAAAATCTTTTTCTTTCAAAGAGGAATTTTTCTGTACGTCTCTAACAGTTTTGGAAGCTTTAGTGAATTCACTATACAGTTCATCAAAAGCGTTTTGCATTTCCTCAAGAGAATAGAAATTTTTTGAAGAAATTTGACATACCTCTTCTTGATTGTCTTCGTGTGCCATGAGACGTAGATTTGCGGTTTCGTCTTCTTCATCGTCGCTTGATTGGTCTCCGGAGTCACCTCCCCAAGATATGTATGCTCGTTGTTTCTTGAAGGGTTTCTTCTCCTTTTTGACATTTGGGCAATTTGATTTAATGTGCCCGATTTCTCCGCATCCATAGCACTTTACTTTATCTCCTTGTTGTTTGCCTTCGTTCATACTCTTTTCGCATGAACTTTTGAAACCTCTTAATAATGAGTCTGAACTCGTTATCTCCGTTGTTTGAGTCCTCATCATTTTGAGGTTGAGCCGTGCTTGCCTTTAGGGCGATTCTTTGTTTCCTTTGATCATTAAATGGAGGGTTAAGTATAGTAGATTCATAGGTTCTAAAATTACCTCTTAGTCCGTCGATGGTGACATTTGAAACGCCGATAGACTCTTGAATCGCGTCGGCCTTGGAGCGCTATTCCGGAGTGAGACTTCGGAGAATTTTTCGGACAAGTTCCTTATCCGTGAAGGTCTTCTTAAGAGCATGTAGGTCATTGACGATTTTTGAAAATCGTTCGAACATGTCATCGATCCTCTCGTTTTCCTTCATGTGAAACAGTTCATATGCATGGGTTAGAAAATCAATTTTAGCTTCTCTTACCTGGTCCGTACCTTCGTACGTGATTTCCAGCTTATCCCACATTTGCTTAGCCGTTGTGCAACATGATATTTTTCTGTAATCATCAGCATTTACAGCACAATATAATAAGTTGATGGCTCTAGCGTTGTTCTGCACTTTTCGGATATCATCCGTATCGTATTCATTTTCGGAATTTTGAACCCATTCATTTTCAACCTTTTTGGTTGGAATTTGTTCTCCCTTCGTTATAACCTTCCATTGATGAAAATTGTTCGATTGGATGAATATTCTCATCCTCTCCTTCCAGTACGTATAGTTTGTGCCATCGAATAGTGGTGGTCTGGTGGAGCATTGTCCTTCACCTATTCCTGCATTAAAGTCACGAGTAGAAGCCATGGATTGTTTCTCTCAAACGGTTAAGTCTTTCAGAGTGTTGGGCTCTGATACCAATTGTTAGAATATACGCTTAACGCTAGAGGGGGGGGGGTGAATAGCGTTATAATAAAAAACAATATAAACTTGCGGAATTAAAAATTGCAGGATTGAAATAAGTGCGGTAAATAAATAATAAGGAACGAACGCACCGAAATTATCCTGGTTCACCACAACCTGTGGCTAGTCCAGTCCCCGAGAGACTCTCTCGAGATTCCACTAACTTCGTTAAGCTTACGGGTGCTTAACAAACCGTTAGAAACTGAGAACTTGAGTCACACAAGCCTCAACAACCTTTGCTCGAAGATACCACACTTCAAGACTTCAACCGAAGGAATGAAAACGTTCCTTCTTACAACCACAAGGGATTAAGACTTCCCTTCAAGTGTATACAAACACTTAGCACTCAAGACAAGACTCTCTTTAAGAGTAGATATGAGTAAAATAAATACGCTCAAGAACACAACAACTTTCCTCAAGAGTTTGGCTCTCAAAAACTTATGAAATGAATATAAAATGATGTATATGAGTGTATGCAAGCTTTAGCAAGAATATGATCAGTTGTTGTACTTAGAAGACTGATTTTGAGTTGTACTTATAGTGTTCAAAACCCCCCACAACCGTTGCCTAATTGCCAATAAAGAATTGCTGATTTTGTGCTAAGATAATCGATTATCTGATTTGCATAATCGATTGTTTTCCAATCGTTCAAAAATCATTCTTAGATTTTAAGCAGAATAATCGATTATCCAAATCGTATAATCGATTACCTGACAACGTTCAAAAAATCATATTCAGATTTTACTTAGCATAAACGATTATCAGATTGTGTATAATCGATTACCTGACAACGTTCAAAAAATCATATGCAGATTTTACTTAGCATAATCGATTATCAGATTGTGTATATCGATTATCTTTCAGAGTTTAAAAATACTTTGGCAACGGTCATTTGCATAATTGATTATGCTATAAGGATAATCGATTATCTTTTATATTTTGAAAACTTCGGACTACACTGTCTTAACATAATCGATTATTTTACAGTCTTGTAAAATTTGATAGACACTGCCTCAACATAATCGATTATCATATGGTACATAATCGATTACCTTGTAGCTTTGAAACATCTGATGGACACTGCCTCAACATAATCGATTATCATAAGGTACATAATCGATTATCTTGTAGCTTTGAAAAATCTAATGTACACTGCCTTAACATAATCGATTATCATAAGGTACATAATCGATTATTGTTCAGCTTTGTAAATCTGGTGTACATTGTCTGAACATAATCGATTATCATAAAGTACATAATCGATTATCTTTGTCCAGATTTGAGAGGCATGTTTAAATATCATTTTGGCTAAAAAAATGTTTGAAAATCATTTTACTTTAAATTAAATATGCATGATTTGATAAAAATGATTTTACGAGAGAAGCCAAGTCTTGAGTCAATTGTCGGATCAAGATCACAATTAAAGAACGACTCATGTATAACTTTATTTCTTTGCTTGATCATGTTCTTTGTTCGTCTTGTGCTTGAACCTCGTTATGTGTCAATTGCGCGCTTGTGCTTGGACCTCGTCATATGTCAATTGCGCGTCGTTTGTCATTTATCAAAACCTACAAATATGAACACACGTTTAGTATGTATTGAGAACGTGTTTCAACACTTTTTCTTTCCGCCCCGGGAGGATTCACCTCAGTCGGTTTATTTTGCGCCTCTACCTCTTTGTTTAACCATTTTCTGCAAGTAAAATCATCTAGCTTTGCTAGTATCAGTAAAGGCCGTGAATCAGCTGGGGAAAATGAATTATAGAATAGAAGCCCAAAAGTTGCAGAAAATGTTGCACACATAGTGCACTGCAGCCCGCACAAAAAGGAGTGCAGCTGCATTGGAGGCACCGCGGACCGCACAAAATCCACCGCCATCTGCATTGGGGAAGGGTCTAAAAAACCACCTCTCCAAATCTCTCCACCGCGGCCCGCACAAAGTGGTAAGACAGCCATGGTGGGCTGGCGCAGACTGCACAAAATGCAATGCAGCCACACTGGGCAAGAGGTCAACTTTCAGAAACATAAGCACCACGGACCGCATCAGAGAATCGCAGACCGCACAAAAGCCATGGAGGGTGCTTAATTCAGGCACCAAGTTAGGGTTTCCAATTTTTGCAAGTTTTTTCAAGTTTTTTCCTAAAGCTTGTCCCTACTCAATCACCCAGTTCAATATGTTCACCAAACACGCAAAAACCAACATTTACACTAACCTAGGCTAAGAAATAGAAAAAAATTGGAAGAAGAAGGAGTTATGGGCAACAGGACATGAAAACAAGATGAAATCATAAAATTAAACAAAGAAAAATGAATGAAATGTTACTATATGTGAAGATGGAGTGCATGTAATCAATCTAAGCAGGGATTTACGTGAAAAGAGAGGATGAACAATAGATTTTTTTTCTCTGAGAGTCAATTTTTTGAAAAGTGTAAACGGTGATCCCTTAGGTCTATTTATAGAAAAACATGTAGGACCCAGCCTTACATATTAGCACGGTGCACAAAACAGACCGCGGACAGTGCTGGGTTGTTCAGAAGAAGTCTAAGAAGGCAACCTCTGCGGTCCACAAAAACCAGACCGCGGCCATGGAGGTCCAGCGTGGTTCGCACAAAATGTAATGCGGTCGCAGTGGAAAACGTTAGAGGGCTCTCTCATTAGCTCACACCCATTTGGACCGAACAAAGTGCAATACGGTCGCACTGAAAACTTCAGAAACTGAACAATTTCTCCACTATGTTTTGCACTGCATAAACTCAATCCTTGCAATATCTCACAACCAATTAGCCCAAAAATCAAACTTAAACTACAAAGAAAATCAAAGAAAACAAGAACAAAAAGACTTGGGTTGCCTCCCAAGAAGCGTTTGATTTAACATCGCGGCACGATGCAAGTTACCATATCACTTGAGGTGAATAAGCGCTACGACATGGTTGACATCAATCTTTCCTAGATAATGCTTGACCCGGTGCCCGTAAACTCTAAAACCTTCACCATTGTTGTACTTGAGTTCAAGAGCATGACCCATTCCACTTTGATTTAAGCTTTCCCAAAAATAGACGTAACCGGAAGTTGAACAAGAGAACCAAATCACTAACTTTGAACTCCTTCCCCCGAGCATATTTATCATGAAGGTACTTCATCTTTTCCTTGTACAAGGACGAACTAGAGTATGCATGGAACCGAAATTCGTCAAGTTCATTGAGTTGTTCAACACGAAGATTGGCCGCATCATCCCACTCAAGATTATGCTTCCTCAAGGCCCACATGGCCTTATGCTCCAACTCCACTGGTAGATGACATGCTTTCCCAAACACTAACCAGTACAGTGACATACTAATTAGGGTCTTGTAAGCGGTTCGGTAAGCCCATAGAGCGTCATCCAAATTTTTCGACCAATCGATCCTATTAGCATTGACCTTCTTTGACAAGATACTCTTGATTTCTCTATTGGAGACCTCCACCTGGACACTTTCTTGGGGATGATAGCGGGTTGATACCGGCCTCAACCCAGTTTGACACATAATCAACCGCTACAGGAATGTAGGTGTTATCGCACGAGATAACAAAAGGGCCATAAAATTGATACCCCATAAATCAAAGATATCAACTTCAAGAATTGTGTTTAGAGGCATCTTATCTTTCTTGGAAATCCCGCCCACTCTTTGGCATTCACCACATCTCTTCACAAAATCATCCGCATCTTTGAACAATGTGTGCCAGTAAAATCAACATCTAAGCATTTTAGAAGTCGTCCTCGCCCTGCCATGTTGGCCACCATAGGGAGAGGAATGAAGAGCCTCCAAGTTATCCAATTGTTCTTCCTCTAGGACATATCTATGAATCATACCATCCGTGAAAATCTTAAACAAATATGGCTCGTCGCAATAGAAATCCAAGCTATCCCTCATGAGCTTCTTCCTTTGGATATAAGAGAGCTCATACAAGATTAATCTGGTCCCAAGGTAGTTAGCAACATCGGAAAACCATGGCATATCTTTCATTGAAACCGCAAGGAGCTGCTCGTCGGGAAATGAATCATTAATCTCAAGGCCATTACAAGGCCTCCCCTCCTCCTCCAAACGAGATACGTGGTCCGCCACTTGATTCTCACTACCTTTTCGGTCCACAATTACTAGATCAAAATCTTGAAGTAGTAACACCCATCTCACCAACCTTGCCTTTGAGTCTTTCTTTGTCATCAAATACCTAAGAGCGACATGCTTTGTATGCACTACATCTTTTTCCCCCATGAGATATGGTTAAAATTTAACATAGGAAAAACTATAGCCAACCACTCTTTCCCGGTGACCGTATAATTCCTTTAAGCCTTATTCATGGTCTTGCTCGCGTAGTACACCTGATGAAACATTTTGTTCACACGTTGACCCAACACCGTTCCAACCACCACATCGCTAGCATCACACATGATATTAAAGGGCAAGACCCAATTAGATGAAATAATGATAGGAGTGGTGGTCAACGTTTTCTTGAGAAGTTCAAAGGCCTCCATTCATTTATCATCAAACACAAACTTATCTTCTTTCTCTAACAACTTGCACAAAGGGTCGACCACTTTGGAAAAATCTTTTATAAACCTTCGATAAAAACCCGCGATCCCAAGAAATAGGGGGAGGAAGCCTCGAAATCACCTCTATTTTAGCTTTATCCACTTTAATTCTTCTCCTTAAAATTTTGTCACTATACCCTCTTCAACCATGAAATCGTAGTTTTCCCAATTGAGTACAAGGTTTGTGTCTTCACACCAAGCCAATACTTTATCCAAATTACCCAAACATCCATCAAAGGAACCCCAACCACATTGAAATTATCCATGAAGACCTCCAAGATATCTTCCACCATGTCAGTGAAAATAGCCATCATGCATTTTTGGAAGGTCGTCGGAGCATTACACAATCCGAACGGCATCCGAGAGAAGCAAATGTGCCATACGGATATGTAAAAATTGTCTTCTCTTGATCCTCCGGGGCAATTAAAATTTGTTTGTACCCTGGGTAACCATCCAAAAAGTAATAAAAAGCATGCCCCGCAAGACGATCTAGCATTTGGTCAAGGAATGGCAATGGTAAATGGTCCATTCGGGTCACCTTGTTTAGCTTCCAGTAATCCATAAAAACTCTCCATCCAGTGACCACCCGAGTAGGCATTTTGAGCCCAAGAATTCATACCTGAGGTGTGGAGGAAGTGGTTTCAACTCCAATAACGGTGACTTCTCAATTTATCGCTTTGTTGGTAGAGTTTTTCGATTTTTAAGATCCAAAGACAATCTTCTCGACTCATAAGAATAATATCCCATCCTATTTAGGGCATTCACACACTCCACTTTGCTTGCATCATCATTGACATTCATATTTAAAAGCACGGCCTCAAGAGGATCATCCATATTAATCATAGAACTTGTTTCATCCACTATCACAGCTGTGACAATGTGCACAAATGAACACACATTGGTACTATTGGGTTGCTTCATGTATTTGAAAACACGGAAGACGACCTTTTCATCACCCACTCAGAAAGTGTGCTCACCCTGTTCAACATCAACCCATGCCTTACCTGTTGCAAGGAAAGGTCTACTTACGATAATCGGAACCTCATAGTCTACTTCACAATCCAAAATGTCAAAGTCGGCCGGCAATATGAATTTGTCCACTCGGACAAACACATTATCAATAACTCCCAAGGATCAATTCATCGAAGTTGGTCTAGGTTGCCCAGTACCCAAAGTTTTGAAAATCGAGTACGACATCAAATTGATACTAGCCCCAAGTCACATAAAGCTCTAGCAAAGTCCGCTTTTCCAATAGTACAAAGGATAGTAAAAGTGTCGGGATCCACTAACTTTGGGGCTATTGAATGCACTATAGCACTCACTTAGTGAGTCATATTTATAGTTTCACAATCCATAGACCGCTTCTTTGTAACCATGTCCTTCATAAATTTTGCATAGTCTGGCATTTGTTCAAGTGCCTCAACCAAAGGCACATTTATGGACAAACTCTTCATCATATCAATAAATTTCTTAAATTGATTATAATTTCTTTGTTTTGCAAGACTTTAAGGATAAGGTAAATGTGGCTTAGGAAAGGGTGCTTTGGCTTTTGGCACAACCGGCCTGGGCATGTTAATCACATGTTTCCTAAACGGGTTCACGACATCTTAAGTTTCTACCTCGGCTTCACGTGTTTCCTAGACGGGTTCACGACATCATAAGTTTCTACCTCAGCTTCACGTGTTTCCTAGACGGGTTCACGACATCTTAAGTTTTCAACTATGTCAATACTCACATCATTATTCACGTTGTTTTCAACCACATCATCAACAATTAAAGGTCCCTCATCGTCAACAATTAAAATTCATTATCTAAAACTTGATTTTATCTTGAGGCATTCACATCACCGCCTCTCCCACTTTCTGTTATAACCGCCATCACATGATTGTTGTTCCATCTCTTTGGGTTCACTACCATGTCACTTTGTAGAGCACCCTTGCGGCGAGTGTTTAAAGCTTTATTGTACCTCCAAATTCCGGATGGAGGTACTGTGTGAAGCCAATTGAGCATCGGAATCTTGGTTCTTTTTTATCATTTGCTTGAACATGCTTTCAGTTCTACCCATATCACTTCCGGAACAACTAGGACCTTGAGAAGGGAAAGAGGGTAGATTGCTCGGTTGTTGGTACATTGGGGGCCTTTGAAAGCCTTGCCCCAGTTTCCTTTGTTCCTATTGTTATTCCACCCGCCTTGATTGTTGTTGTTGCTCCAATTATTGTAATTTCCATTCCAATTGCCTTGGTTGTTCCCTTGCTTACCCTGATTGTTATTTTGATTGTTGTTATTCTAATTGCCACCACCTTGTTGTTGGTTGTTGTTGTTCCAATTGGCGCCACCTTGTTGTTGGTTTCCCCAATTTCCTTGGGGTCGCATTGTTTGTTCGAAGATTTGCCTCTATTGCCTTGATAGTTGTTAACAAATTGAACCTCCTTACTTTGGTCATCATAACACTCATTTGTAAAACCACCATTACCATTGTCATATTGTTTCACAACTCACTTAATATTCTTGTTCTCTTTTTCTTCTCTTAAGCATATTGACACCTTCCATGGCGTCGACTTGGCATGGATTTTGGACTTGTTGCAACTGAACCTTCGCCAATTGATTCATAGTAGTCGTCAACTCCGCTATAGCTAGCCCATGGTCATGTAACTCCTTACGCAAATGAATAACCGTAGGGTCACCTTGAGGAACGTTAGCTTTACATTTCCATGCGGAAGATGTTTCCGCCATCTCATCAAGAACGGCACAAGGTTCATCATAAGTCAATTTCATAAAATTACCCTTGGCCAATTGATTCACTATGCATTGATTTGTAGTATTGATGCCATGATAGAGAGTTTTTTTTTCAAAATATTCTACGTCATGTCATTATTGAGACATTCCTTTACCATCGTTCTATATCTCTCACAAATTTCATCCAAAGGCTACATTGGCTCTTGCTTGAAGGCTAAGATTTCATCCCGAAGTGCCGCCATATGACTTGGTGAGAAGAACTTGCCAATAAATTTATCCGCCAACTCATCCCAAGTTGTGATGGAATGGTTGGGGAGTCTCTCAAGCCAATCAAATGCCTTTCCCCGAAGTGAGAGCGGGAAAAGTCTCAATCTCCCAGCATCCTCAAACATGTTCGTCTACTGGCTCCCCCAACTTGTATCTACGAACCCCTTGAGATGCTTGCAGGCATTTTGATCGGAGGCGCCCGTGAAATACCCACGTTGCTCAAGCAAGGTCAACATCACATTAGTTACTTGCAAATTTCCCACCTAGATTTGGAGAGGGACAATAGCACTCGCATACCCTTGATTCAGCAATATTCTGGGAGACACTCTTCGAGGTGTCGGAGGAGGGTCTGGGATATTATCATTTGGAATAGAATTTGCATTGGCATTTTGGCCTCTCTGTTGTCCTTGAGTTGCTAGAGGCATCTCATCTTGCTCAAAATCATCTACCTCCTCTCCTGCTATCACGTTTCCAAGAGGTTCATTAGCATATAAAGTCATTTGATACCTGAATAATTGACACAAACAAATAAGTAACAAAGAAAGAAATAAGAACAACACGCAAAACTAACTAAATAGATAGCTAAGACTGTTAGCTCCCCAGCTATGGTGCCAAAAAGTGATCGCTGCCAACTCCACACTACTAAAGAGTAGCAACAAAGGGTCGCAATAGCTTTTACCTGACTTTGGGTCGGGGTTGAATCCACAAAGAGCTAGGATTGGAGTTAATTATCTATCTAGCTTAGAATTGTGAGTGTGTTCTTAATTGATCTTCTCATCAATTCTTTGGTTTTCTTTAACAATCTAATAGTATGAACTACTAAATATAACTAATTATGCTAAGTGAAAATTTGAAAAAGAGTTGCATCTATTTGTTTAAATGGCACTAGGGTAATGACTTTCACTTAGGTGGCTAATTGACGGGTAATTTCTTCTAAGGCATGCTTGACGTGATTGGGAAAATATGCTATAACCATTGCACGATTTTACCCACTCTCAAACCTCTCAGTAGAGAGAGTGATTTTCCCCAATTAACTTTCTCAACACCAAATTGGTAGGTAAAATTTGCTCAAGAAACTAGGGTTCAAGTCGGGTAGTTACTCTCTCGAGGTTTAACCCTTTAATTGGGACTATCAATTCTCTTGAGTCCATCCCAATTCCTTGTCGGGTTAATTTTGGAGACTTAGGCTCTCTTTCTCAAGAAGAGCTAAGTCAACTTAGCACAAACCTGTTTTTGCAACTACTAATTCATAAACTAAACCATAAAATTGACCCAAATAACAAACGTCCGTAGTCAATCTAGCCTTAAATTACAACACCCATCAATTGCTCAGACTAGGGTTGAGCCACAACACTAGCTAATGGGTTTAGATACTCATGCTTGAAAAAGAAAATATAGAAATAGTTGAAGAACAAGACATTAATTATTAAAGTAAAATACAAAAATCTATTTAGAAAACCAAGCTAAGATGTCAAAAATGGCTACAATTGAAGTTCCCACGAGTGCAATTAGGTTCTGGATTTCACAAATAACCTAATAATGGCAAAATATTCTATTTATACTAAGTTGGAAAAACAGGACAAAAATACCCTTGTGGGGTCAGTGTGGTCCACGTAAACTAGACCACGGCCGCACTAGGCTCTTGGACATCAAAATCTGGGCTCTCTAAACTTGGCCTCCGTAGATCGCATAGAGTGCAACGCTGCCGCGGAGGTCTCTAATGCGGTCCGCACATGTATGATAGCAGACCGTGCAGCTTGAACCATGGAAAATATTAACTCTTTGAATCTCTCTTTTGCAAACCGTACAAAATGGTAGTACAGCCACGGAGCCTTCACCGCGGACCGTGCAATGTGTACTATGGTTGCGTTGCCTGAAGAATTGTTTTTCCATCTCTCTTAATATACCTAGTACGGACCGCACAAAGTCGAATGTGGTCGTACAAGGCATTTTTTACCTCAGTTATCCTTGGCTTTGATACTTTAGTAGTTTTCACTCCCTTTGAGTCGATCTTTGATATTTCATCATTTTGTTGATCAAAACTAAAAGCAAGCACACTTATGAGCATTTTGGGACTATTTTATAACAATTTATAAACAAAGCATAAGTAAGAAGGAGCATAAAACACAACAAAATCCCTAGTTATCAAGGTGCAAATATTGTTCTGGTTTGTGGTAGAGAAGCTTCGGTTTTGATTTTGCACTGTATCTGGTCATGCCTAGTTATTCTCTAAGTATTCCTGTTTATGTGTCTACACCAGTGGGTAATTCTATCGTGGTTGATTGGGTCCATCGCTCTTGTATTGTGGTGATTTTTGTCTTGAGACTCATGTAGATTTGTTTCTTTTAGACATGGACTACTTCGATGTTATAGTGGGGATGGACTGGCTATCACCTTACCACGCTATTGTGGACTGTCATGCCAAGACTGTCACCTTCTTTACCATGTATGACTCGCTTAGAGTGGAGAGGGACTCCTGGCCTTTCTACTTACAGTGTTATCTCGTATGTGAAGGCTCGGGGTATGGTCGAGAATGGGTATTTGGCCTATTTGGCATATGTTCATGATTCTAGTGCTGAAGTCCCTTCTATTGATTTTCTGCCTGCTGTTCGTAAGTTCCCTGAGGTATTTCTTTCAGACCTTCTAGGTATGCCACCCGATAGAGATACTGACTTTTGCATTGACTTGGTTCCGGACACTCAGCCCATTTTTATCTCGTCGTATCGTATGGCCCCGCCAAAGTTGAAAGAGTTAAAGGAATAGTTGCAAAATTTTCTTGAGAAGGATTATATTAGAGCCAGTGTTTCACTGTGGGGTGCGCTAGTGTAGTATGTTAAGAAGAAGGATGGGTCAATGAGAATGTGTATTGATTACCAGAAATTGAACAAGGATACAATCAAGAATTTCGTTGTGGTGTGCGCTAGTGTTGTATGTTAAGAATAATGATGGGTCAATAAGAATGTGTATTGATTACCAGTAATTGAACAAGGATACAATTAAGAATAAGTATACATTGTTGAGGGTTGATGATTTGTTCGATCAGCTTCAGGGTGCCAAGATATTTTCAAAGATTGACTTGAGATCTGGCTACCATCAGTTAAGGATTATGGCATCTGATGTCCCTAAGATAACTTTCCGTACTCGGTACGAGCATTATGAATTCTTGGTTATGTCATTCGGGTTAACAAATGCCCCATTAACTTTTATGGATTTGATGAACCGAGTGTTTAGGCCTTATTTGGACTTGTTTGTGATAGTCTTCATTGATGATATTTTGATATATTCCCATGGCCAGGAGTAGCACGAGCAGCATCTCATAGCGGTTCTTCAGACTCTAAACGATAGTCAGTTATATGCTAAGTTCTCGAGTGTGAGTTCTGGTTGAGTTCAGTTGCATTCCTGGGTAATATTGTATCAGCAGAGGGTATTCAGGTTGATACAAAGAAGATTGAGGCAGTCAAGAACTATCCTAGACCAGCATCAGCTATAGAGGTTTGGAGTTTCTTGGGATTGGCATGGTACTATTGTCGGTTCGTGGGGGTGTTCTCCTCTATCGCAGCCCCGATGACCAGGTTAACCCAGAAGGGCGCCCAGTTCAGATGGTCAAACGAGTGTGAGGCGAGCTTTTAGATGCTCAAGATAGCTTTGATTACGGCATAGGTGTTGGTATTGGCTACAGGATCAGGGCCTTATATATTTTATTGTGATGCTTCTCGTATTGGGCTTGGTATAGTGTTGATGCGGGATGGAAAGGTCATTGCCTACGCTTCACGGAAGTTGAAGATTCCTAAGAAAAACTATCCGGTTCATGATTTGGGGTTGGCACCCATTGTTCAGGCATTGAATATTTGAAGGCATTATATGTATGGCGTGGCATGTGAGATGTTCACGAATCACGAGAGTATTCAATATTTGTTAAAGAAAACAGAATTGAATTTGAGGCAGAAGAGGTGGTTGGAATTGTTGAAGGATTATGATATCACTATCTTATATCATCTGGAGAAGACCAATATGGTGGTCGATGCTTTGAGTAGGAAGTCAGCCAGTATGGGTAGTCTTGCTTATATTCCGGTCGGTGAGAGATCGCTTACCTTGGATGTCTAGAGTTTGGCCAATCAGTTTGTGAGGTTAGATATCTCTGACCCTAGTACTATATTAACTTGCACGGTCGCTCGTTCTTCTTTATTGGAGTGTATCCATGATCGGCAGTGTGATGATCCCCATTTATGTATCCTTAAAGACACGGTGCAGCGTGGAGGTGCCAAGTAGGTTACCTTAGATGATGATGGAGTTTTTAGATTGCAGTGTCGAGTTTGTGTGACTAATGTGGATGGGCTTCGGGAGTTGATTTTAGATAAGGCATATAGCTCCCGGTACTCTATTCTTCTGGGTGCCGCGAAGATGTATCAGGATTTGGGGAATCACTATTGGTGGCGGAGAATGAAGAAGGATATTGTTGCATATGTGGCTCGATGTTTGAATTGTCAGCAGGTTGAGTACGAGCATCAGAGGCCCGGTAGTTTAGTTCAAAGGATTGAGCTTCTCGAGTAGAAGTGGGAGCGGATCACTATGCATTTCATTGTTGGACTCTCGCAGACTCGAAGGAAGTTCGACGCAGTATGGGTTATTGTTGATAGGCTGACCAAGTTAGTGCATTTCATTCATGCAGCAGTCTCATATTCATCCGAGAGGTTAGCTGAGATCTATATGTGGGAGATTGTTCATCTTCATGGTGTGCCTGTGTCTATCATTTCGGACGAGGTGCCCAGTTTACCTCGCGTTCATGGAGAGCAGTTCAGCGAGAGTTGGGTACGCAGGTTAAGTTGAGCACAACATTTCATCCTCATACGGACGGGCAGTCCGAGCGGACTATTCAGCTTTTGAAAGATATTCTTCGAGCTTGTGTCATTGACTTTGGAGATTTGTGGGATCAATTTTTGCCTGTAGTAGAGTTTGCCTACACCAACGGCTACCAGTCAAGTATCCAAATGGATCCCTATGAGGTACTATTTGGTAGGCAGTGTCGGTCTCCGGTTGGATGGTTTAAGCCGGGAGAGGCTCAATTGTTGGGTACGGATCTTGTTCAGAAGGCCATGGACAAGGTCAACATTATTCTGGATAGGCCTCATAGAGGTCAGTCCAGAAAAAAGAGGTATGCTTTCATGGTCGGTAAGTAGGTCTTGCTTCGAGTGTCGCCTATGAAGGGCGTGATGAGATTTGGGAAGAAGCGCAAGCTTAGCCCTAGGTTAATTGGTTGATTTGAGATTCTTGATCGAGTGGGAGAGGCGGCTTATAGACTGGCGTTGCCGCTAAGATTATCAGATGTGCATCCAGGGTTTCATGTATCCATGCTTCGGAAGTATCACAGCACCATTCCATATGTTAGGTTTCAGCACTGTCCAATTAGACAAGGGCTTGTCTTATGAGAAGGACTCAGTAGCTATTCTAGAACAGCAAGTTCTACAGTTGAGCTTGAAGATTATTTCTTCTGTTCATGTTCAATGGAGAGATCAGCCTTCTGAGGCATCAACATGGGAGTCCGAATCCGATATGCGGAGCTGTTATCCCCATTTTTTCCTCGACTCAGGTACATTCTTCTGCTGTCCGTTCGAGGAAGAACAGTTGTTTTAGAGGTGGAGAATGTGATGACCTTTGGTCATCACCTATTTTCAATTGAATTTTGTGTCTTTGAGTCCTTGAAAACCTCATTTAGAGTTGCATTGATTTGTGTGCGCAGTCCAGACGCGTAGCCAGAAAGCTTAAATATTAAAATTTATCAAAAATGATAAATTTTGACTATAGAAAAAATAAATTAATTTGACATCGGTCAACGTTTTGGATAAATGAACAAGGACCCATAGTTTGTTGGTCCTGGAGGGTCCATAGGAAAATATGGGACTTTGGCATATGTCCAGAATCAAATTCTGAGGTACCAAGCCTGAGAAATGAATTTTTCTATAAAATTATTTTTTTAAAATTTTAAAGAAAAATTGAAATAAAATCTGATTAGAAGGAGATAGTATCAAGCCCGTATTTTGGTTCCGGCGCTCGATGCAGGTCTTTATATGGTTTAAGTAATTTCTGTAAAATTTGGTTAAAAACGGACGTCGTTTGACGTGATTTGGACTTGAATTTTCAAATTTAAAATTTGATGAAGTTTGAGGAAAAGTTCTTGATTTCGAGGTTTGATTTGTTGTTATTGATTTTTGATTTGATCGCATGGATAAGTCCGTATGATGTCATTGAGTTAGTACGTATGTTTGGTTAGGAGACTCGAGGGATCGGGTGTGTTTCGAAAGCTTTTGAACTTGGAAAATATTGCAGGTTTTCAGCTTTTCTGGTGTGTGGTGTGTTGTACTATGGGATCACATAAGTTTATTCGCGATCGCATAGCACAACAAAAGGAAAATGGGCAGGGGTGATTTTGTTTTATGCAAACACATCCATGGTAATGGGAACATGAAGGGTAGGAAAAGGGAAACTATGCAAACGCACCTAGGCAGTCCTGAAGGTGTTGCTCTAGAGAGGGGGTTGGGTAACTTTGCCTATGTAATTGCATTAGCGCCTTCGCGATCGTGGAGTGTGTGGTTCAGTGAACTATGCAATCGCACTTCTACTCTCGCGATCGCATAGATATAAATTTCCTGGTTATTTTTAAAAGTCCAAAAATAGAACCCATACAGGATTTTCACCAAATTTTCTATTCTTCTTCTCCACACCTCTTGAGACGATTTTTTAAGGGGTTCTTCACCATAACTTCATAGGTATCTAATCTTAGACTCGTTTTCTTCAATTTCCATTAACACTTATTAGATTTCTAGGCTAAAAATATGGGATTTAAGGTAGAAAATTCTGTATTTGAGTAAAGTTAGGATTTTTGATTATTTGGGAATTGGATCTGTTTTGGGGTCGGATTTCAAAACAAATTACGGATGCTTAGGTTGATGATTCTTTGTGCTAGGTGTTGTAATAAGTTTAGTTATAACTAGAGTAGTTAGATGTTGTGACGAGACTGGTTATAGCTGAAGTAGTTAGGTGTTGTAAAAAGTTTAATTATAGTTTAGGTAGTTAGGTGTCGAAACGAGTTTGATTATAGTTGAGCTAGTTAGATATTGGAACGAGTTTGGTTATAGTTGAGGTAGTTAGATGTTGGAACAAATCTGGTTATAGTTGTTTTTCCACTTCCGAGATAGTGTAGACCTTATTGCTCCCTTGTCGGGACTCTTGTTATAATTGCAAGTATTATATATGGATCGGGTTGTACGCCGCAATAATATTATATGTATGGATCCAGTTGCACGTTGCAACAGTATTATATGTAGATCGGGTTACACGCCGCAATAATATTATATGTAAATCGGGTTGCATGCCGCAATAATGTTATATGTATGGATCATGTTGCATGCCGCAACAGTATTATATATGGATCGGGTTGCATACTGCAACAATATTATATGTGGATCATATTTCACGCTGTAACAGTATTATATATATAGATCGAGTTGCACGCCGCAACAGTATTTTATATGGACCGAATTGCATGCTGCAAGAGTAATATATGTGCATCGGGTTGCACGCCGCAACAATATTATATGTGGATCGGGTTACACGCCGCAACAATATTATATGTGAATCGGATTGTACGCCGCAATAATATTATATGTGGATCGAGTTGAATGCTGCAACAATATAATAAAATTGGAGCGGATGGTACGCCTAACACAAGATGTGAAAAAAAAAAAGTGAAATATGCCTTTATTTTTTTAACTTATGTTAGTGGTTGGATTTTGATTTCTTTATAGTTCTTTTGATAATCTGTTTTTACCAGTTATTCACAAAGCATGTTTTCCCCTCCCATCTTTACTTATTTATTTCTGCTTTACTTTCTGTTGTATATCATATAACTGCACAGGTTTATTTGGTAGTATGATCCTAGCCTCGTCACTACTTTACCGAGGTTAGTCTAGGCATTTACCAGCATATAGGATCGGTTGTGCTGATATTACACTCTATGTTGTGTGCAGAACCCGGAGCAGCTTTTAAACAGTAGTTAGAGTGCTTCCTTCAGCCCACTCGGAGACCCAAGGTAGACTTATAGGTGACCGCAGGCCCTGGTGTCTCCCTCTATGTCGCTTTCCTGTTTTATTTCCCTCTATTCAGAAACAGTGTACTGTTATTTCTTCAGACCTTGTATGCAGTAATTTTTTAGATAGAATATGACACTGTGACACCAGGTTTTGGGTATTTGAGGTTTTAAAAGTTGTAATGGATGTGGACTACAGATATTTAATTGTTAACTTCTGCTTAATCATTTAAGTTGCATTGTTATTATGTTATCGCCTTGTATTTGCTAAAAAGAGGTAATATGAAAATGATGTAAGTAGTAATGTTTGGCTTGCCTAGCTCTCATTAGTAGCCGCCATCACGACTCCCGAAGGTGGGAATTCCGGGTCGTGACACACTTCCTCAGTGCAATTTGTGTATAAATGTATCTTGCTATAACTATAGGTATCATAATATAATAGCAAGAGTTTAACCTCTGTGTGAAGATATTGAACTGACGATTCCAATAAGATCATATGAAGACAATACATCGATTAGGGATGATGACTTCAAGGTGAAACAAATTCGTTCAAGTTAATATGGCTGATTTGCTTATCAAATCTCTACCAAAGTTCTTTTAAAGATGGTACACAAGATTGGAATGCAAATGCTTAAGGATATGAATTGATGCTCTCATCATGAGGAGTTAATTAATACGCGTTGTACTCTTTTTTTCTTTCAAGGTTTTGTCCCAATGGATTTTTCTTGTAAGGTTTTTAACGAGGCAGCCAAAAGACATATTATTAGATATTTGTACTCTTTTTTCTTTTCTAGAATTTTTTTTCCCACTAGATTTTATTTTAGTTAAGGTTTTAATGAGCCATATTATATGTTGAATAGACATTCATGGGGAATGTCATAAAATAGAATTCTATTTAAGGTGAATATCTATATTCTAGAGAGATTCTAGGGTTTGTTACTTGGTGGCCAATTCACTTTTCCCTTATAAATAGAAGATTCTATTCCATTGTAATTTATCCCAAATTCAATAAGAATTCCAACTCTCTCCTTCTCTACAATATTTCTCTTGTTATTTTATTATTTTATAATAGCTCTAATTTTTTTTTTTGTCTCTTTTAAATATTCATTGATGCGTTTAAACAAGGTTTTACGCTGGAATTGGAATATTACATTATATATGGCTTAAGAAAATCTTTTTTTATTCCGTTGACATTTAAGAAGTTCTATTTTTAGTTGGTAAGAAACTCTTATATTTTAGGCACTATAACTTGATTCACGTTATTTTATGAATTTAAAATTTCTAGTATAAATTGGTTTCAGACTACTATATTTAGGCACTAAATATTACAATTTTTTTTTTGAAGAAATAATTTAATCCTAAAGAATATAAAAATCGGTTAATATTATAAAAATATTTTTATCATTTAACATTTAGCGTTTCAACATTCGATAGATTGTTGTTAATGGTGTTTTCTCCCCAATAACATAAATTAAATCATAAAAAAACAGCAATAACACACGTGACAAATCAGTACAATTACGAAGGTACAAAGGGGGAAAAACAGCAATTAAATCATGAAAAAAATTATTCATTGAATAAACAATTAAGTCGGGAAATTCAGAGGCGGCAATTAATCAAGGCTTCGTCTGCTAAACGCAACTAACACATAACTCTTATAATTAGAGTAAGAAAAATTAATCATGGTAATGGAAGTTGTATAGTAGTAGTATTACTTTTCCTTGGCGAGAAAAGGAAAAGGTCTCCTATTATAATCAGAAAGTCGGAAGGAACAGAAACCTTCAAAGAATAGGCTAACAACTTAACCTATATATATATATATATAACGAGAGTCTCCAATCTCAAGCTGTCACTCATAAGAAATATAGCCAAATCTGTTGATTTTCAGAGTATGAACTCGTTACTAATGGACAAATCTGTTTGTAGCGTGGATCTGTGGAACTCAATTCAAAAGCAGAGTGATGTTACTTTGATTCTTGCTAAACACTTATTCTTCAGCAAGTTTAAAGAAGACGACGAGTCCTCCAAAAACGCAAACATGGTAATTTCACCGCTCTCCTCGGACTTATTGCTGCTGGCTCCAGTGGTGCCACACTGTACCAGTTTCTTACTTTCTTCAAGCTCAACTCCATTGAACAAGTCAATTCTCTTTGTCTGTTGCTAATGGGGCTTGGATTGACCAATCTCTATCTTCTTTCAAACAGATTATGGACAATGTTTATAATGCTGCTTCCCAATTCTGTTTGATTTCAGAACAAGGTATGTTTTATTTATTGCAATAAATTATTTATGTAATCACATCACTACCTAATAACTTATTTGGATGGTCGTTACTTGTTACCTATTATATTGTATCATATTATTACTTGAATTTTATTGTATCGTATCTTTATAACGACAAAAATGCCACTTTATGATAAGACGAATTTGGTGTGAAGACATCGTTTACCTTACTTTTTTCTGTCATCTTGTCATTCCTTATTACTAAATAATCATATTTTATCATTTACCCTACTATCTTATATAATAGTTCTATTTCATATTCTATTTTTTCTTAATAATGTCATAAATTTATTTTTTATATTGTTGGTACGTGAAATCTATCCAAACATTATATTTTTCAAACAATACAATATAATATATTATGAAACGACATGTAACAACGATCCAAACAAGCTACAACTGTTGGCAATCTGGCTTTGTAGGTCGTTTAGCTCATTTGTTAACATGTTATTATTTATTGATGTAATGTACGCAACGATTAAATTAGTAGTTTCCTAGTCTTTAGGCTACATGTACGAGTGGAGTTTATGGTCAAGTTAGTGGAGTCAGTTTCCTCTTCCATTTAAGAGTCATGGACATTTTCAGTTATTAGTCTTCTTCTATTTAATGTGTGATGTATTTGATATATTACTTAAGTCAATTAAGTACTTTCATTGTCTGTTGCTTTCTCATTTATGCTACTGACAATTATCAACAATAGCTTCTATAATGTGCATATAGAATATTTTTTTCTTTTAATTTTCAACAATATTAGCCTGCTGATATTATTAAGGCTGAAGAGGTTCGTAATGAAGTCAATAACTGGGCTAAAGAGGAAACAAATGGTCTAATCAATGAGATTCTTCCTCAAAATTCAGTCAAAAGCGATAGAGTTCCCATCTTAGCCAATGCATTATATTTCAAAGGAATATATATGGAATGAGAAGTTGAATGCTTCAGATATAAAAGACGATGAGTTTTATCTCCTCAATGGGGATCAGTTCAAGCACCTTTCATAACCAGCCAAAAATGGCAGTACGTAAAGGCTTTTAATGGTTTTAAAGCGCTAAAACGTCCTTATAGACAAGGCGACGACAAACTACTAAACTTAGACATTTCAAACAGAGATTTGACATTGAAGATGTAAGGGAAAACAGTCATCCTTCTATAGAAAACTTCAGACAATTACAGCTTGTATGTTTGCACATCAGTTCCTAGAGAATCAAGGAGTACCTGAAAATTAGATAAAGAAAATAATCAAGGGTGAGACAGCACACAGGAGTTAGCAGTAATCAGCTAGTCAAAACACTTTGACCTAGGACAGATCCAAGTTTCCAAGAGGTTGAACAATCAAACAGCTCAAACAAGTTTGCACCAAAGCTCTTGAAGAACATATTTAAACCATTTCCTACCTTTGTGACACTAAGCAATTTTCAAAAGTTGGAGACATGTGAAATCAATGAAAACTAATGAAACAGTAGTTTTCCTCTCAATTTTGTTGGATTTTTGGCTATTAGCTCACTTAAATTTGCAGGAATTTTACTATCAGAATTTGATCTTTCAAACTTTTGCTCTCAGATTTTAAACTTTGAAAATTAGGCTCTAAATAATAACTTCTCTCAAACTTTCAGATCTGAAACTCACTCTCTCCAAAAGAAAAAAAACCACATTTTCAAGGCAAGGGACTACCCTTTTTATAGTCTAAGGCTAGGGAAACTTTTTCAGATTTTATTTTTACACTCTTAGTCCTTCTTTTGTTTTCAGTTCTTGCTTAGTTAGTCCTTTACTTATTGGCTTGTTGCCCAAGTTACTACACTTAATTTCCTGAAATCCTAATTAAAGCCCAACCTAGAAGATTCTAGGGGATTCCAAATTAGTTAATGCAGGATTTCTTATTTTAAGGAATGCCTACACTACCCTTAAATTAGTCCTAAAATTACTAACCTATGTCAAACTAAGCCTACCCCCTTAATTGAGGTCATACCTGACTATGGTTAAATAAACCAATGCTGGAGCATTCAGCTATATCCAAACAATTCCTAAAAATTAAACTAATAAATCAATCTAACTAACCAACACATGAAAATTAATTCTAACTAATATTATAACTTAAGACTAATTTTATCATTGAACCATGAATGAAAAGTTCAACAATGAAATTATATTGATCAAAACCAAATAAGGAAAACGTAAAGAACACATGGAACTATACTGTAAAATATAGGAAAATGAACAACAAAAAAAGGTGTAAAAAAAGCAACAGCAAACATGGAATAAGACGACTAGAAATCCAATAGACAGTCCAGCCAAATTATCAAAAATAAAATTAAAATTGGTAATCAGAAAAGAAACCTAACTCAAAACCTAGAATACTAATTACTGCCAGCAAAAATAAAAGTAGACACAATGAATGGATTAATCAGAAAACTAATTTTTAAAATCAATGAGTTCAATTAAAAGAAGAAAGAAAATAAACTTACCTATATAGGGCTTGAAACAAGTACTGGACTTTGATTCGAGTCCCAAAATGATGCTAGACGTTAGTTCTTTATCAAGAACAAATGGAAGCATTGTTTTGTGACTCAAATCAGCTTTTAGATTCGAGAATTTGGGGAATAAATCAACAGCTTCAAACTTCTAGGGTTCTGCCCATCTTCGATTTGGAATTCGAGAAAAATCGGTGAGATTCGGAGGAAACAAGTTAGAGGATTGGGAAAAGAGGGGTGAGGAGAGTCTAGGGTATAATTTTGGCAAGGTTTGGGGGCAGCGCCGTCGTGCCCGGCGGAGCAGCCACCATTTCAAATGAATATTTGACGAGATTGGTTGAGATTTGAGACACCAAGCCCAGATTTGGATAGCGGAGGTCGAGGAGGTAGGATGGCGTAATTTTGGGGGTCATCGGAGAATCTTGCCTCTGCCAGCGGCGGACGGCGGAGGGACGGTGGCGTTACACCAAATGTCAGAGGTTTTGAGAGCCAAGGTACTAGGTTTTTTAGGGGGTGGGGTGTTTGGAAACAGTTATATATGAAGCATCACCCAACCTTTTCACCGTTGGATCAAAAGGGAATGGACAGTCTTGATTAAAGTTTTCCCAAACAACGTCATTTTGAGTTAGGGAAGCTCGACCTGGTTGGCTATGGTTTTGGGTGATTTGGGCTGAGATTTTAATTAAATCTAGCCCAAATTGAGTCTTTTTATTTTCAGCCTTCCCATTTTTCAATTCTTTTCATTTTATGTTTCTTTTTCTTTTTTCCTTTTTTTTATTTTTATTATATACAAAGTAAATGAACAAGGACTTGATTTTAAATCTATAATTAAACTAATTAATTTTAAAAAATTTACCAAACCCTTATTTAAAAGAAAACTTAAGAAAAATTCAGAATTAAAAGTAAAAATGCAAAAGGACTATTCTTTGGTTATTTTCCTCCATCTTTTTAATGTTAACTAATTAATGAACCTAAAATATTAAAAATGTATCCTAAATGAAATATGTTATTTTTGTATTTTTTATGAATTATATTGATTAAAATGCACTGAAAATGCTAACAAACATACAATTATGCAATTAAATTCTAAAAATACATAAATAAAGAAAAATCCTAATTTTAAGCATTTAATAGGAGTAATTTAAGCTACGCAAAAATCACATGCCCACAGCTTCCCCTCTTTGCTCGGAGACACGATAGGTTTTCGGGCAAAGATAAATGAGCAACCATGGGATTTTTGACTACTCGGCACTCCATGAGAAGCATTTTGAAAAGCTTGACTGCACCCTGCTTCAGAAGTTGCCTACATATCCTCGGCTAAAGAGGAATCAGGTCAGTGTAGTTCAGGAGTGTTTGGTAGCTGGGACTACCAAAGCTGTGCTTTCAGTTCTAATGTTTATGCTACTGCTTGCTAACCTCCTTATTACACAAAAAGGAAAATCAAAAGCCAAGCTAGCTATGCCTATCAACTATGAGTTTCAAGATTCCAATCTATAAATTACGTGGAGCTTGATCTTGAGTCTTAGCTGCTTTTACTGTGGACTCCGATCTGAATCTTGATACTCGCAAGCTTTAGGTGTTGGATCTTTCTTCAGCATTGGATCGGAGCGGGACTGGCGGAGCCTGTGATTTCAGTCAAGTTTTGATCGGCTCATATCCATGTTCACTTCAGCATTTGAATTCACTTATTTTGTTCTTTTTCTTCTTTTCTTTATTCTAGATTGAGACTCATCCTTTCAGTTGTCTCGAAACATGTGCTTTAAGGTTAAACCTGCTCAAATAACAAGCAAACTAACAAAATTTTCTGCCCCAGTTTTGCCCTAGTTGGTTAAATGGAAAACGCTCAACTCAAGGATTGGAGCCCTAAAGTTGGCTAAAGGAAAAAACACTCAACTCAGGGATTGGAGCCCTAATGTTAGCTAAAAGGAAAACGCTCAACTCAAGGATTACAGACCTAATGTTGGATAAATGAAAAATACACAACTCAGAGATTGGGGCCCTAATGTTGGCTAGAGGCGACTAGGGAATGGAGGCTCTATAACTAAAAGGCGCAACTCAGGGAAAAGCCTTAATATTGGCAAAAAGTAAAATGCTCAAATCAGGATTAGAGCCCTAATGTTGGCTAAGGAAAAACGCTGAACTCATGGATTGGAGCCCTAATGTTGGCTAAAGGCGACTAGTAATGGAGGCCCTATATCTAAAAGGCGCAACTCTGGGATTGGAGCCCTAATGTTGGCTAAGGAGAAACGCTCAACTCAGGGATTGGAGCCCTAATGATGGCTAACGGGAAAAACGCTCAACTCAGGGATTGGAGCTCTAATGTTTGCTAAGGGAAAACGCTCAACAGGGATTGGAGCCCTAATGTAGGCTAACGGAAAAAAAGCTTAACTCAGGGATTAGAGCCCTAATGTTGGCTAATGGGAAATGCTCAACATAGGGATTGAAGCCCTAATGCTGGCTAACGGAAAAACTCTCAACTCAGAGATTGGAGCTCTAATGTTGGCTAAAAGGAAACGCTCAACTCACCGATTGGAGTCCTAATGTTGGCTAAGGGAAAACGCTCAATTCAGGGATCGGAGCCCTAATGTTGGCTAATAAAAAATGCTCAACTCATTGATTGGAGACCTAATGTTGGCAAAAGGCGACTAGGGAATGGAGGACTTATATTTAAAAGGCGCAGCTCAGGGATTGGAGCCCTAATGTTGGCTAAAAGGAAAATGCCCAACTTAGGGATTTGAGACGTAAAGTTGGCTAAGGAAAAACGCTCAACTCAAGGATTGGAGCCCTAATATTGGATAAAGGTGACTAGGGAATGGAGACCCTATATGTAAATGGCGCAACTCAGGGATTGGAGTTCTAATATTGGCTATGGGAAACGCTCAACTCAGGGATTGGAGCCCTAACGTTGGCTAAGGAAAAAAATGCTCAACTCATGAATTGGAGCCCTAATGTTTGCTAACGGATTAACGCTCAACTCAGGGATCGGAGCCCAAATGTTGGCTAAAGGGAAACTCTCAACTCAGGTATTGAAGGCCTAATGTTGGCTAAGGAAAAATGCTCAGCTCAAGGATTGGAGCCCTAATGTTGGCTAAGGAAGAACGCTCAACTCATGGATTGGAGCCCTAATGTTGGTTAAGGAAAAACACTCAACTCAGAGATTGGATCCCTAATGTTTGCTAAAGGCGACTAGGGAATGGAGGCCATATAGATAAAAGGCGCAACTCAGGGATTGGAGCCTTAATGTTGGCTAAGGAAAAACGTTCAACTCAGGGATTGGAGCCCTAATGTTGGCTAACGGAAAAAATGCTCAACTCAGGGATTGGAGCCCTAATGTTGGCTAACGGAAAGAATGCTCAACTTAGGGATTGGAGCCCTAATGTTGGATAAAGGGAAACGCTCCACTCAGGGATTAGAGCCCTAATGGTGGCTAAGGGAAAATGCTCAACTCAAGGATTGGAGCCCTAATGTTGGCTAAATGTTGGTATATGGAGTTCTAATCTATCCTCTTTTGGGTTTTTCCTTTTTTCTTATCTTCTTTCTCCTTTTTTATTTTGATAAGATGCAGGAGAGAACTTCGGGGGAACTTCGCTTTTGCATTGATTATTTGCGGCGAAGCTATTTCAGCACTTACGCATTTTCCTTTTGACTGCACATGCTTTTTGCACGGTTGCTCGTATCGCACCTGTTTCAATATTCAACAAAGAACAAGTATTAATTTGAAACGCTGGTTGGTTCTATGGCCTTAATTGCTTCATCTCGGCCCAACTTTTGTTGAGAGCCTCTGC
Organism: Nicotiana benthamiana; assembly: GCA_034376525.1. Taxonomy (NCBI): domain Eukaryota; kingdom Viridiplantae; phylum Streptophyta; class Magnoliopsida; order Solanales; family Solanaceae; genus Nicotiana; species Nicotiana benthamiana. Next base: position 47,348,470 of record CM067326.1, read on the forward strand.
TGCTTGGTGGTTTTGAAGATCATCTTCTCTTTCGAGCTAATGGCCTCAACCTTTAGAAATTCATGACAACTCGCCCGCGTAGGGCTCTGGCTTTTCACTTTATTCTCCTCTTAGTACCTTTGTCTTTGGATATTCTGTCCTTTTCCATATCTTTTCTTCGAAAGCATTAACCATCATTGCCATTCGGGATTGGCTTAATGCACCCCGTATGGCTGGGTACCTTTCTTTAGCTCTTGCTGGTTAGAGCCCTGTAAACCTGTTCTGCTACCTTTGCTTTGAATAGTTTCAGAATCAGAGTCAAACCAAAAGGGATTCAAGGAAAAAGTAAATAGAGGGCAAGAGGATGAATTTAAATAGAAGTGTCTCTTTTGGGGAAAAATAAGGACTTATCTGGGGATGCATGCAAGCTTTAAATGGACATGACATGCTTCTTGGACTGGATGCCCGACCCGCACAAACTTCCTCAACTTCTCGTAAGCTTATTGACCTATGTTTCAAAACCACGGAACCTTGCCAGGACTCTTACAGTGATGGGAGGTGCCTTCTTTTTGGCCGACGGCACCCTTTGCGGGTTTCTCCAATCGACCTCTATCATTTTTTTTCTCACTGTCGCCCAATAGTGCTCTTTACGAGTTTCACCAAATGGACTCTCTCATTTTCATTTTCTCTACTCATCGTTGCCTTATGGTGCCCGTAGGTTTTCACCGAAAAGACTCTCATTTTATTTCTCTCAATTGAGACTGCATCAGATTCCAACAATGATGTTTTTCAACTCCCACGCCATTACCAATTAATCGGAAGGACTTGGACAAGGGTTTTTAGGTAAAAAGCATTTTAGACTGAATTGAAACTTTAAAACCATTTTGGTGGGCTCGTTGTTGAGCCATTATGTCATCTTTCCCAGTTCTCTTTTTGAGAGACTTTGGATTTTTATTTTGGTGTGACTGAACCCTAGAAAGAGGCTGCACACGTATCCTTTCGGAATTAAATCAGATGTAGTTCAGGAGTTTTGTTTTTGGATTTCTTTTGTTTGTTTTTTTCTTCTGTTTTGTTTTCTGTTCCTTTTTCCTTTTTCATTCCATTTCTTTTTCTTTTCTTTCTTTCTTTTTTTCTTTTTTCTCTTTTTTTTTTGAAAATAACATGTCCGGGTTCCAAAGAGTGTAATCAAGGAAGAGTAACCGACCCAAAATGGGTTTGCAAAAAGGGTCAATAGTGTTTGGGTAGCGAGAAATGAAATCATTCATCATCTCGACCAGACTGAATCATTGCTACAGGGAGCCTAGACAAAGTAAATTTTTACTGCGTCCGCGTACACAGCTGCTTCGGGATCATTCCCTTCGATGTCGCCCAGATACAATGCCCCTTTCGGCAATATCTTTCTGATGATGCACAGACCATTTCAATTTGCAGCAAATTTTCCTTTTGCTTCCTGATGGTAAGGAAGAATGCGCCTTAATATGAGTTATCCCACCTCAAAATTCCCGGGACGTACCTTTTTTGTTATAAGCACGGGCCATTCATTGTTGGTACAACTGCCCGTGGCAAACCGCAGCCATTTGTTTTTTCATCAAAAAAGATTAGTTTTTCCGGACAATTCCTAACCCACTCAGTGTCTTCAATCTCAGCTTCAATGATGATCCGGAGAGATAAGATTTCCACCTCCGCAGGTATTACTACCTCAGTTTGTAGAAAAAAAGGTAGGGGTTGCTCCTATTGATGTTCCCACTGTTGTGTGATACCCCAATAATGCGAAAGGTAATGTTTCATGCCATTTCCTGGAGCTTTGAATCATCTTTCTCAAAATCTTCTTGATGTTTTTGTTTGCTGCTTCGATGGCAACATTGGCTTTGTGCCAGTACGGTGTAGAGTTCCTATGCGTCATTTTGAATTGTTCGCATATCTCTCCCATCAATCGGTTGTTCAAATTTGCAGCGTTATCCGTAATGATAGTTTTTGGGATGTCGAAATGGCAAATGAGATTGGAATGCACAAAATCCACCACGGATTTCTTGGTAACCGATTTAAAAGTGATGGCTTCAACCCATTTTCTGAAGTAATCAATGGCAACCAGTGTGAATCTATGCCCATTTGAGGCTTTCAGCTCGATCGGCCCGATAACATCCATGCCCCAAGCTAGGAATGGCCAAGGTGCTGACATGGGATGCAGTTTTGTGGGAGGAGCATGAATAAAATCATCATGCACCTAATACTGATGGCATTTACGGTCAAAGGTAAAACAATCCTTTTCCATAGTTATCCAATAATGACCTGCTCGGAGGATTTTCTTTGCTAAAACATACCCATTCATGTGTGGTCCGCAAACTCCTACGTGTACTTCATGCATTATTCTTTCAACCTCTTTGTCGTCAGCACATCTTAACAACTTGAGGTCTGGGGTCCTTTATTACAAAATCTCACCGCTTAAAAAGAAACCACCTACTTGTCTTCGGATAGTTCTCTTTTGGTCGCCAGTGGTTTGCTCAGGATATTCTTGGTTTTTTAGAAACATCTTGATATCATGGTACCATGGCTGGATGTGTGGTTCTCCCTCAGCCGTATTACAGTACACATGCCTTCCATGATTAGGATCTCCAAGGGATCAATGTGGGCATTTCCTGGGTAGGGCAACATCGAGGCCAAAGTGGCAAGTGCGTCAGCTAGCTCATTGCGACAGCGAGGGATGTACCTGACCTCTATCATCTTGAACCGCCTGCTAAGATCTTCCACATGTTCCCTGTGAGAATATGATTTTTACCCTGTTGAAACGGCTCCTACAGGGCTCTCAAAGTTTAGGATTTTCTTTAAATATTTCTTTTTAGGATTTAATTGCATGCCAACGTGTTTTCATCAATGCGTGCTTCAAAATCATTTAAGATTTAAGTTCATGTTTTTGCCGAAATAATTGTTAGTTAGGGTCATTTGTTCTATATAGGAAATACAAAATAAGTACAAGTAGTATTTTTGGCATTTTTAATTATTTTTGGTTTAATTTCAACTTGTTGCATTTTTAGCTGTATTAGGAAGTAATTCTTGTTTTAAATAAAATTAAGAATTAATTAAAATAAAAAGAAAAAGACAAAAAGTATATACATATATGCACAGCCACTCGAGATGGCCACAATTGGGCCAGACCTGAGTGGCCCAAACGATTTTAACCCCTTTGAAACCCACTTGTACCCAGCCCAAACACCAACCCTGATCCAGTCCACACCATACACCCCCCCCCCCCCAAAATAAAATAGTTTAGAGATAAGGCATCCCAACCTTTGATCAATTGATCATCCAACGGCCATGAAATTCCCCCCCCCCCCCAAAATCATATACATATGTCCAAACGCTTCTATACACTTAGAGACCAAACTCCTTTTCTTCCTCGTACCATCTACCCTCGATGTAACACCACCCTTGACCACCCCTCGACCACCCCTTGGCCACCGTTGACCACACGTCTACCACCTTAACGCTGCCGCCAAAAATCACCTCACGGCGGCAGCCAGTCACCAAACCTCCTCAGATTTACACCATCACACAACCACAACCCCCTCTTTCCCATCCTGTGTTTGGTTTCCGTCGAACAAGACCCTAGCTTCTCGAATATTCAAAACCAGAGATTCTGGAACCACCGCCTCCGGCAACCTTGTTCCAGACCTCCCCATCTTTACACCATAGGACCACCAGGAACTCCCTTTCCCATCCTGCAATCCATCCCCTTCAAACAACACCCCATCCTTTCGAATCTTCAAAAGAAGATCGTCAGAACCCCCATCTCCGGCGACTCAACTCCAAACCCCTCAAAAATTACACCCCTGAAATGACTCGCCCTCCTCTTTCCAACCATGTGTGTTACACCTTTAAAATCTATTCGAAACGTCTCGAATATTGATTGGAAGACTAACCCTAAAACTCAAACCTGTAGGAAATCATTCTATCCATGATATGTGTGCTTTGGTTGTATTAGCATGATTTCCAGGTATAGGTTTTGATGAATGACAAACAATGAAGTCAACTGTCAAATAATGTTATTATGTGACAAACAATCAAGATTGAATGCCAAGAAGCATATTGATGAAGGGATTGCACAGAAAAGCCAAGACGAGCTCAAAAGTTCAAAATCGAAGACCCAAGGCGTAGGTTGTTAGGTAGAACCAATGTAAGAGCAACGTTTAAGTTATCTCGTCTTTTGGCTCAACATAGGTCATCATAAATATGCATAAAATCATTTTATCAAATCATAAATATCATAAACATCTTCATATACTTCAAACAAAATGATTTTCAACGTTTTCATTTTAACCAAAATGATTTTTGAAGTAAGTTTTTTATTCTGGACAGAACAGCCAAATAATCGATTATCCTTATGAAGATAATCGATTATGTTGGATTTCCAGCCAAAACTGGAAATTCCAGCATGGCTGCATAATCGATTATCACAAAGTAGATAATTGATTATCTGCCTTTTCCAGCTTAAACTGGAAATTCCAGAGAAGGCAAATAATCGATTATCCTCTATAGAATAATCGATTATTCACTGACCGTTGCCTTCCAACGTTCAATTTTATGAACGTTAAGAAGATAATCGATTATGTAAAGTTGATAATCGATTATCCTTGCATAAAATCAGCATTATTGATTGTCAATTAAGCAACGGACATACAACCTCTACCACCTATAAATAGAGGTCTTTTTGACTCATTTCATATGAACAATATCTCTCATTATTCTTGAACATATTGATAACATTTCTACATCATATTTAGAGCTTTTGTTGAGCCATTTGAGAGACAACTTTGTGTTGTTCATAGAGCTTATATTGTATCTCTTTATCTACTCTTCTTAGAGAGTTCTTGTTGTAAAAGAGAAAGGTTCTTGAGAAGACCATACCTTCTCATTGAGCGTTGGGTTTGCTAAGTACCTTCAATCTTAGTGTGTGAAGTCTTGTGGTGCGGTATCCACGAGCAAGGTGAAGTCTGTTAGATAATACGCTTAACGCTAGAGGGGGGGTGAATAGCGTTATAATAAAAATTAGCATAAACTTGCGGAATTTAAAAATTGCAGGAAATAAATAAGTGCGATAAGTAAATAAATTAGAACAAACACACCGATATATCCTGGTTCACCACAACCCGTGGCTAGTCCAGTCCCCGAGAGACTCTCTCGAGATTTCCACTAACTTGTTAAGCTTACGGGTGCTCAACAAACCGTTACAACTTGAGGACACAAGCCTCAACAACCTTTGCTCGGAGATACAACACTCCAAGACTTCAACCAAGGAAACACAAGTTCCTTCTTACAACACAAGGGACTAACACTTCCCTTCAAGTGTACAAAAACACTTAGCACTCAAACAAGACACTCCTTTAAGAGTAGATATGAGTAAGAAGAATACGCTCAAGATCGCAACAACTTTTGACAAGAATTTGGCTCTCAAAAGCTTATGTAATGAATATAAAATGATAAGCAATAAAGTATGCAAGCTTTAGCAATTGTATGATCAGTTGTTGTGTATTGTTGTACTCAAAAGACTGAATTTAAGCTATATTTATAGTTGAAAAACTTTGTATTACCGTTGCCTAATTGCCAATTAAGAATTGCTGATTTTACTCTGTGACAATCGATTGTCAAATTACCACAATCGATTGTTTGCCAGTTCTTCCAAAAATCAATCCCAGATTTTACGCTTAACAATCGATTATCTAAGATCAATAATCGATTACTGGCAACGTTCAAAAAATCATTTCCAGATTTTACGTAAAACAATCGATTGTCAGAAATATACAATCGATTACTTGGCAACGTTCAAAAAATCATTTCCGGATTTTACTTACAACAATCGATTATAGCAAATCAATAATCGATTACTCAGCAACGTTCAAAAAATCCTTTCCAGATTTTAATTAAAACAATCGATTATAAGAAATCAATAATCGATTACCTGACGGTATTTGAAAACATTTTGGCAACGGTCAGTTATACAATCGATTATACTAAGTTAACAATCGATTATATATCAGTCTTGAAAAATCAATTTAGACACTGCCTCTTGACAATCGATTGTTATAGGTTCACAATCGATTATTTAATAACTTTGAAAAAGTCTGGAAGACACTGCCTCAACACAATCGATTGTCATAAGTTCACAATCGATTATTTTGTGACTTTGAAAAATCTGATGGACACTGTCTCTTCACAATCGATTGTCATTAGCTTCACAATCGATTATTTTGAGCTTTGAAAAACATTGGACACTGCCTCATCACAATCGATTGTCATAAGGTTCACAATCGATTGTCATGCAGATTTGAAAAATCTGATGCTCACTGCCTTAACACAATCGATTGTCATAAGTTCACAATCGATTGTCAAGCAGCTGACTTAAACATAATCGATTATCATAAGTACATAATCGATTATCTTAGTCCAGATTTTAGAGGCATGTTTAAAAATCATTTTGACTAAAGTAAATATGCATTATTTAAAATCATTTTGCTCTAAATTAAATATGCATGATTTAAAAATATTTTTACGAGAGAAGCCAAGTCTTGAGTTTAAGTTGTCGGATCAAGATCACAATTAAATACCGACTCATATAAAACTTAATCTCGATCTTTGTCTTGTGCTTGAATCTCGTTATATATCAATTTTGCCATTGTGCTTGGATCTCGTCATGTGTCAATTTGCGCATAGTTTGTCATTCATCAAAACCTACAAATATGAACACACGATTAGTATAATGCCTTGAGAACGTGTTTCCAACAATTTCCCCCTTTTTGATAATGGCAAACTTTAAGCGGGATATGCATATTAGGCAATTCATATTGACGATTCAAGACAAGTAAAGATATGCAACAAGTATATAGATATGCAATTTGTTCCCCCTCAATATATGAATTCCCCCTCAGTTTATGCTTCCGAGGCTTGAGGACTCGGGTGATGAAATAGAAGATCAAACGTTATTCGGGGAGCATTCCCGTAATGGTAGGACGCCGAGTGGATAGATTAGGATCATAAGATGTAAGACCTATTTGGTTTAGGAGAATTTTCTCATCAAATAAGGCGCCGACCTCTCTAATGTAGCGAGTAATATTTTCGCCACTTCGAGGAAGATGGGCAATGGAATGCAAGTTTTCATTGGACAAAAGAATTTGAACACCATTAATATTTGACACAAGCTCACCATCGTCATCCTCATGAAGGTTTGAGTAAAACGCTTGAATCAATGGAGGATTAATATAAGGATAGGTAAGATATAAGAAGTCAAGAAGTTGACATTCCTTAAGCATGTTTGCAGCGGGGGCATATGATTCAAGATACTTGCTTGTTGAAAAGCGAGGAGGAAGAATGTTGCGCTTTTCGAATTTTGTCAAAAATCTAGTAAGCTCGGATTCAGTATTGAATTGTAAAATAGACCCATCTTGATAAGGGAAATTTGGGGGTGGAGGAGCAGAAGAAGATGCACCTTGTCTACCTGAACGGGAACGTTTAGAGTGTCTGCCCGACATTTTCAAAAAGTAGTAATGAACTTTGTTAGAAACTTGGAAGATTTTTGAAGGTTTGGGAGCAAAGATTGATGCTTGAGTGAATAAAATTGAAGACTTATGATGCCTATTTATAATGGGAAGAATGGCATTTCATTTATGATGAAAATCTGCAAAACTTTATGAGCCAAAACAGTCAGAAACGGTAAAAATAAATTGTACTGACCGTTAGACAATCGATTGTTGAAACGAAATAATCGATTGTTGAGCAGATTTTGATTTGAACTCGGAACTGACACAAAATCGATTGCAGGACCCAAACGGTAACAAATATTTGAATTTCTGACAAAAAATAATCGATTGTTGGATTATGATAATCGATTGTTGTGATACAGTGAGCACGGTGATTTTCTGACTCGGAAAATAATCGATTATATTTATGAAACAATCGATTGTTTTAGGAAAGCAGTACTGAATGGCTGAGACGATAATCGATTATACAGTTAAAAAATCGATTATTAAACATAAATGCATAATATGCATCAAACATAAATAATCGATTAGTGATACTTGCTAATCGATTGTCCGCACATAAAATAATCGATTATTTGCTGTAACAATCGATTGTTCTATGCCATTTCTTTATAATTCCCCCTGCCTTTAGGGCGATACCTGCAAAAGAGAATTAGACGTCTCCGACGCTCAAGTTAGTAATTTGTAACGAAATAATGCAATGAGAACGTGATCTCTTAAGAAGTGTGTCCTAAGGTGTTCTTAAGAGAGTTTCGGGTACTTACGTTTTCTCCGACGTCGCCAATTACCTGTTCGAGAGGGTGATCTTTGATTGTCCTCCACTCGTTAGGCATTTTCGTTTCTTTCTCCAATTGTGGCGTTTCCTCCGTCGATTGTTCCAAGATTTCATCTTGCATTTCCTTAGGAGTTTCCTCTTGTACTTTGTCTTTTAAACTATTTAAAATACCTGCAAGATCAAAACAAGAATCCTTTCTCGCCAAGCGAGCATTATTTTCGGAAAACACAATATGAGGGGATTCCTCCACAGTTTGGGTTCTATTATTAAATACCCTATATACTTTGCTACGTGAAGAATACCCAATAAAAATTCCCTCATCGGATTTGGCATCAAATTTTCCCAATTGATCTTTTCCATTGTTATGAATAAAAACTTTACAACCGAATACTCTAAAATGGGAGATATTTGGTTTCCTTCCCTTGTAGAGTTCATAAGGGGTTTTCATGAGTATTGGCCTTATGACTACTCTATTCAAAACGTAGCATGCGGTACTCACGGCATCCGCCCAAAAATGTTTGGGAATCTTAGCCTCTTCGAGCATGGTTCTAGCCATCTCTTCGAGACACCTTTTTTTCCTTTCCACCACCCCATTTTGTTGTGGTGTTCGTGGAGCGGAAAGGTATGCTCGATACCGAGTTCGTCACAAAAGTCTGCAAAGAGATTGTGATCAAACTCTCCCCCATGGTCACTTCTAATTGAAGTGACGGTTGTTTCCTTTTCGTCTTGAACACGTTTAAGAAAATATTTAAAATTCTGAAAAGCATCACTTTTATGGGCAAGAAATAAAGTCCAAGTAAATCTGGAATAATCATCAACAATAACAAAAGCATAACGATTTCTACCAAGACTTTCAATGCGAGATGGTCCAAATAAATCCATGTGAAGCAATTGCAATGGTCTAGTAGTTGAAACAATATTTTTCGATTTAAAAGATGCTTTTGTTTGCTTCCCTTTTTGACAGGAATCACAAATAGAGTCATTTTCAAATTTCAAATTTGGAAGACCAACAACTAAATTTTGTGAAACCAATTTGTTCAAAAGATGCATGTTGATGTGAGCTATTCTACGATGCCATAACCAAGAATCATCCTCTTTGCTCATTAAACAATTCACATATTCGGGTGAAGAACTTGCAAGATCAACCATATAAATGTTATCCATTCTAAAACCACGAAGGATAATTTTAAAATCACTACGTCTAAAAACTAAGCATTCATCCGAATCAAATAAAACAAGATTTCCCTTGTCACATAATTGACTTATGCTCAAGAGATTATGTTTTAAACCTTTCACAAGTAATATATGCTTAATGGAAGAAATTTCATCCTTACCGACCGATCCGATGCCGATAATCTTTCCTTTGTTGTTATCACCAAAATAACACTTCCCCCTTCCTTGTGTTCTAGTTGAAGGAATTTGGATTCGTCTCCCGTCATGTGCTTGGAGCATCCACTATCATGGTACCATAGTACACTTGATCCCTTCAAACATACCTACAAAAAAGATTAATGAGTTTTAGGTACCCATGCCATTTTGGGTCCTTGGGGGTTAGGCAAATCATAGTGATGTGATTGAGTGTTATGTCTATGTCGTGTAAAACAAGCAGGAGCAATATGTCCAATTCGTCTACAATAATGACAAGTCACGTTAGGATTATGCATCCTTCTAGGTTGATAGTAATTGGACGGACGAAATTCATTTACTCTATTCTTGACACTATAACTATTGCACAAATCATGAGAATCATTTCTCCTACCATTTGTTCTAGGATATGCATCATTTCTAGAATAGTTGTTTCTAGGTTGGAAGTCATTTCTAGGTGTCCTAAAAGGTTCAACATTCCTTCTAGTGTTTGGCCTAGAATGTGCATTATTTCTAGCATGATTATTTCTAGGTTGCGATTGATGAAAACCATTTCTAGGTTTGTTGTATCTAGGATGAACATTTGTTTTATTTTTCCTAGGTTGAGCCTTAGGTGGTTGGGGGTTGGCTTCAACTTTCTCTTTAGGCTCGTTTCTAAAACCTATGCCATGCTTGGTCGACTTCAAATTAACAAGCACTTCATTCAAATTTTTATGAGAAGAGTTAAACTTATCTAAGGTGCCCTTAAGCCTTTCTACTTCATTTTTGAGATGTATGCAAGAAGTACAATTTCCAGAACTCTCGGGCTTGTCGGCGCTTCTCTTGCCAAATAATTTGTTTTCCTCTTTCAACTTCTCATTTTCTAAACTCAGTTTTTCCAATTCCTTTTCTTTGAAAGAGAGTTGTTTTTGAAAATCTTTTTCTTTTAAAGAAGCATTTTCTTTTATACTCTTAACAGTTTTTGAAGCTTTAATAAATTCGCTATACAACTCATCAAAAGCATTTTGCATTTCTTCAAGGGAAAAGAAATTTTGGAGGAAATTTGACATACCTCTTCTTTGTTGTCTTCTTGTGCCATAAGACAAAGATTTGCGGCTTCGTCTTCTTCTTCCTCACTTGACTCGTCACCGGAGTCGCCTCCCCAAGATATGTATGCTCGTTGCTTCTTGAAAGGTTTCTTCTCCTTTTTAGCATTTGGGCAATTTGATTTAATGTGCCCGGTTTCTCCGCACTCATAGCACTTTATTTGATCTCCTTGCTTTTTGCCCTTTTGTTCATACTCTTTTCGCATGAACATTTGAAATCTCTTGATAACGAGTCCGAACTCGTTGTCTCCGTCCTCATCATTTTGAGGTTGGCTTGTGCTTGCCTTGAGAGCGATTCTTTGCTTCCTTTGATCATCAACAAGAGGGTTAAGTATAGTAGATTCATAATTTTTAAGATTACCTCTTAATGCGTCGATGGTGACATTTGAAATGCCAATGGATTCTTGAATCGCGTCGGCCTTGGATCGCCATTCCGGAGTGAGACTTCGGAGAATGTTTCGGACTTTGGGACCCATTCATTTTTAACCTTCTTGGTTGGAATTTGTTCTCCATTCATTATGACCTTCCAAAGATGAAAACTATTTGATTGTACAAATATTCTCATCCTCTCCTTCCAGTATGTATAATTTGTACCATCGAATAGCGGTGGTCGGGTGGAGCATTGTCCTTCACCTATTCCTGCAAAAGAATCACGAGTAGAAGCCATGGATGTTTCTCTCAAACGGTTAAGTCTTCAGAGAGTTGGGCTCTGATGCCAATTGTTAGATAATACGCTTAACGCTAGAGGGGGGTGAATAGCGTTATAATAAAAATTAGCGTAAACTTGCGGAATTTAAAAATTGAAGGAAATAAATAAGTGCGATAAGTAAATAAATTAGAACAAACACACCGATATATCCTGGTTCACCACAACCCGTGGCTAGTCCAGTCCCCGAGAGACTCTCTCGAGATTTCCACTAACTTGTTAAGCTTACGGGTGCTCAACAAACCGTTACAACTTGAGGACACAAGCCTCAACAACCTTTGCTCGGAGATACAACACTCCAAGACTTCAACCAAGGAAACACAAGTTCCTTCTTACAACACAAGGGACTAACACTTCCCTTCAAGTGTACAAAAACACTTAGCACTCAAACAAGACACTCCTTTAAGAGTAGATATGAGTAAAAAGAATACGCTCAAGATCGCAACAACTTTTGACAAGAATTTGGCTCTCAAAAGGTTATGTAATGAATATAAAATGATAAGCAATAAAGTATGCAAGCTTTAGCAATTGTATGATCAGTTGTTGTGTATTGTTGTACTCAAAAGACTGAATTGAAGCTGTATTTATAGTTGAAAAACTTTGTATTACCGTTGCCTAATTGCCAATTAAGAATTGCTGATTTTACTCTGTGACAATCGATTGTCAAATTACCACAATCGATTGTTTGCCAGTTCTTCCAAAAATCAATCCCAGATTTTACGCTTAACAATCGATTATCGAAGATCAATAATCGATTATTGGCAACGTTCAAAAAATCATTTCCAGATTTTACGTAAAACAATCGATTGTCAGAAATCTACAATCGATTACTTGGCAACGTTCAAAAAATCATTTCCGGATTTTACTTACAACAATCGATTATAGCAAATCAATAATCGATTACTCAGCAACGTTCAAAAAATCCTTCCAGATTTTAATTAAAACAATCGATTATAAGAAATCAATAATCGATTACCTGATGGTATTTGAAAACATTTTGGCAACGGTCAGTTATACAATCGATTATACTAAGTTAACAATCTATTATATATCAGTCTTGAAAAATCAATTTAGACACTGCCTCTTGACAATCGATTGTTATAGGTTCACAATCGATTATTTAATAACTTTGAAAAAGTCTGGAAGACACTGCCTCAACACAATCGATTTTCATAAGTTCACAATCAATTATTTTGTGACTTTGAAAAATCTGATGAACACTGTCTCTTCACAATCGATTGTCATTAGCTTCACAATCGATTACTTTGAGCTTTGAAAAACTTTGATGGACACTGCCTCATCACAATCGATTGTCATAAGGTTCACAATCGATTGTCATACAGATTTGAAAAATCTGATGCTCACTGCCTTAACACAATCGATTGTCATAAGTTCACAATCGATTGTCAAGCAGCTGACTTAAACATAATCGATTATCATAAGTACATAATCGATTATCTTAGTCCAGATTTTAGAGGCATGTTTAAAAATCATTTTGACTAAAGTAAATATGCATTATTTAAAATCATTTTGCTCTAAATTAAATATGCATGATTTAAAAATATTTTTACGAGAGAAGCCAAGTCTTGAGTTTAAGTTGTCGGATTAAGATCACAATTAAATACCGACTCATATAAAACTTAATATCGATCTTTGTCTTGTGCTTGAATCTCGTTATATATCAATTTTGCACTTGTGCTTGGATCTCGTCATGTGTCAATTTGCGCATAGTTTGTCATTCATCAAAACCTACAAATATGAACACACATTTAGTATAATGCCTTGAGAACGTGTGTCCAACAAAGTCTTGAGGTGAGGTATCCTCGAGCAAGTTGAAGTCTTGTAGAGCGTACATCTACGAGCAAGTGTAACGGTTTGTTAGGCACCCGTATGCTTAATGGAGTTAGTGTAAACTCGAGAGAGTCTCTCGAGAGACTGGACTAACCACACGTTGTGGTGAACCAGTATAAATTCGGTGTGTCCTCTCCTTACTCTTTTAATTACTGCACTTACTTTACTCCTGCAATTTTTATTCCGCAAAATTTATCGACATTCTCGTGCCTCACTATTCACCCCCCTCCCCCCTCTAGTGAAGGGCATTAATCATAACAGTTGGTATCAGAGCCTAACTCTCTAAAAGCCTTAACCGGTTGAGAGAACGATATATATTTTTTGTTGAGAATGTTGAACGCAGGTATGATGAGCGAAGGACACTCTACCATTAGGCCTCCACTATTTGACGGAACAAATTACACATATTGGAAAGAGCGGATGAGAATTTTCATCCAATCAAATAACTTTCGCTTGTGGCAAATCATCAAGTACGGTGAACAAATGCAGACAAAGAAAGTTGGGGAAACCACGGTTCCAAAGGAGGAAGATGAATATAATACCGAAGATATCAAGAAGGTTGAAAATAACGCAAAGGCCATCAATATGTTGTCTTGTGCCGTGAATCCGGATGACTATCGAAAGATCTCTTGCTGCACAACCGCCAAAGAGATGTGGGATAAGCTTGAAATCACTTATGAAGGTACGCCTCAAGTCCGAGAAGCTAGAGTTGATTTTCTAACACATGAATATGAACTCTTTAGAATGAAGGAGCCTGAAAGCATCGATGATATGTTTGATCGATTCTCAATGATCATCAACGATCTCCATGCTCTTGGGAAAGTATATTCGAACAAAGATCTTGTTCGAAAAACCCTGCGGAGTCTCACTCCCGAATGGCGTTCCAAAGCCAATGCCATCCAATAGTCGATAGGAATCGCGGACGTCACAATTGATGGACTAAGAGGTAACCTCAAAACTTATGAAAGCACTATTCTTAATCCTTCTTTTGGAAACAAGAAAAATTCGAATATTGCCTTCAAAGCCTCATCTTCTAAAAGAGAAGAGGTAAGTGATTCGGATAGCGATGATGATAATATTTCCAATGCCTTGATCGAAAAGTTTTATAAGTTTATGAAAAAGGAAATTAAGAAGGAAGAACCAAGTCCTTCATGCCATAATTGTGGAAAACTTGGCCACACCAAGTCACATTGTCCAAAACCCAAGGACAAGAAGAAGAAGAAACACCAAATGCGCGTGACATGGGATTCGTACAGCTCGGGTGATGAAACTGCCGCCCTATGCCTCATGGCCAACGAGGAAGAAGAGGTAAGTACTCCTAACTCTTACTCTTATGAAGAATTACAAGAAGCTTTTCAAGAATTATATGATGAATTGAAAAAGTCTTCAAAAATCTCCAAAGAGGCCAAGGCTAAAATTAAAGTTTTAGAAGAGAAAAATAAATTTTTGGAAAATGACAATATTGATCTTAGAAATAAAATTAAGGAGATGCATGAAGATTCTTCAATTGATCAAAATTCTAATTGTTCATCTTGTGATTCTTTGAAATTAGAGAACATAGAACTTAGGAACACACTAGAAAAACGAAGTGTAGAAGATCCTAAAACTGTTGAAGAAATTAAGAAGAAAAAGCCCAGGAAATATAAAAGGTCTAAAAAGAATAAGAATCATGATAGAAATGGTGTTGCACAACCTAGAAATAATTCTAGGAATTTTGTTGATAAGTCTAGAATGAATCATTTTAGACCACCTAGAAATGACTCTAGGAATTTCAACTCTTCTAGGAATAATGACTTTAGATCACCTAGAACGTTTTTGGCTCAACCAAGACATATACACAACCCGAATGTTATATGTCATTATTGCAACCGGGTAGGACACATAGCACCCGTATGTTTTACAAAACATAGGGATTTATCTTTTGGCTATGATTATTATTTGTCTAACCCCCAAGGACCCAAAAGTGGTTGGGTACCTAAAACCTATTTTTAGGTACGTTTGCAGGTGTGCTTGAAGACTACAATATCGTAGTAGATGCACCAAGCACGAAACCTTATTGCATCGAGGGGGAATTTCGGTTAGTTATCATATTTTTGATAAAAATAGTTGATATGTGTTAACGATTGATATGTCTTTGTTAACAATTGGTATCAATTATTTTTGTTGATTCATGTTTTTGATAACTTTTATTTTGAATAACAATTGGTATCAATTATTTTTGTTAAAAATAATGATTGATACATGTTTTGATGAATATTATTTTTGGTTTGAATAACAGTTGGTATATTATTGAAAAATAAATGATTCATGTTTTTAATACAACTATTGGTTTGTCAAAAATTAACAATTGATATGTTGTTAAGTAATATGATTTGCTAAAAATAACCGTTATTATGGTTGTTATGTTTTTGCTAACATTTGGTATCATTTTATGTTGGTATGATTTTTTTTTAAATCGTCATCATGTATATTCCTCATTGTAGTTCCTATCTTATGTTTGACACTAACAGTTGGTATTCCCAAAAGGGGGAAGTGTCAAAAGGGGAAAGTAACCTGTGTATACTCTCTTTTTGCTAATGCTAAAAGGGGGAAGAAATTAGGCGATATGCATCTAATAAGGGGAAATGTCTCCACCTTCTAGTATGCTTTAATTGAGGGGGAATACTCAATTAAGGGGGAATGTTTTGCATAACGTATGTTGAGATATAGCATGAACTTAGGGGGAATCCGATATGCATATCTCTTATTGTTTGTCATTATCAAAAAGGGGAAAATTGTAGGAAATCATTCTATCCATGATATGTGTGCTTTGGTTGTATTAGCATGATTTCCAGGTATAGGTTTTGATGAATGACAAACAATGAAGTCAACTGTCAAACAATGTTATTATGTGACAAACAATCAAGATTGAATGCCAAGAAGCATATTGATGAAGGGATTGCATAGAAAAGCCAAGACGAGCTCAAAAGTTCAAAATCGAAGACCCAAGGCGTAGGTCGTTAGGTAGAACCAATGTAAGAGCAACATTTAAGTTATCTCGTCTTTTGGCTCAACATAGGTCATCATACTTATGCATAAAATCATTTTATCAAATCATAAATATCATAAACATTTTCATATACTTCAAACAAAATGATTTTCAACGTTTTCATTTTAAGCAAAATGATTTTTGACGTAAGTTTTCGATTCTGGACAGAACAGCCAGATAATCGATTATCCTTATGAAGATAATCGATTATGTTGGATTTCCAGCCAAAACTGGAAATTACAGCATGGCTGCATAATCGATTATCACAAAGTAGATAATCGATTATCTGCCTTTTCCAGCTTAAACTGGAAATTCCAGAGAAGGTAAATAATCGATTATCCTCTATAGAATAATCGATTATTCACTGATCGTTGCCTTCCAACGTTCAGTTTTATGAACGTTGAGAAGATAATCGATTATGTAAAGTAGATAATCGATTATCCTTGCATAAAATCAGCATTATTGATTGTCAATTAAGCAACGGACATGCAACCTCTACCACCTATAAATAGAGGTCTTTTTGACTCATTTCATATGAACAATATCTCTCATTATTCTTGAACATATTGATAACATTTCTACAACATATTTAGAGCTTTTGTTGAGCCATTTGAGAGACAACTTTGTGTTGTTCATAGAGCTTATATTGTATCTCTTTATCTACTCTTCTTAGAGAGTTCTTGTTGTAAAAGAGAAAGGTTCTTGAGAAGACCATACCTTCTCATTGAGCGTTGGGTTTGCTAAGTACCTTCAATCTTAGTGTGTGAAGTCTTGTGGTGCGGTATCCACGAGCAAGGTGAATTCTTGAGGTGGGGTATCCTCGAGCAAGTTGAAGTCTTGTAGAGCATACATCTACGAGCAAGTGTAACGGTTTGTTAGGCACCCGTAAGCTTAACGGAGTTAGTGTAAACTCGAGAGAGTCTCTCGGGAGACTGGACTAACCACACGTTGTGGTGAACCAGTATAAATTCGGTGTGTCCTCTCCTTACTCTTTTAATTACTGCACTTACTTTACTCCTGCAATTTTAATTCCGCAAAATTTATCGACATTCTCGTGCCTCACTATTCACCCCTGCCCCTCTAGTGAAGGGCATTAATCCTAACAAAACCTAACCTGATTCCGGTAAAGCTCATCTCAGGCAGCCCCTGTCCTTTCCCCTTCCTAACCATTCCACCCACGACCCCCAAATACCATTAAACACTGGAGAAATCTAGATCTGAGACCTCACTGGGTCTCAGAACCACCAGTTCCCTGTCCTAAACTCCTGAACCTGTTATCCACAAGGTCAGATGCCCTAGAAGGTTAAAAAACCATTACGGAAGGGGTCAGGAACCAACGAAATGGTCTCAAGTGGATTTGCATGTGTAAAAGAAAAGCTAAGTGTTCTATCTTGGACTGTATATTTGCTTCATTTCTGTTAATTGTTCGTTGTTTCTTTTGAATGATTGTTTTTCCACAATTTCTTCTAAAATAGATTAAATAGTCATATGCCTTGGTTTCTTACTAGTTTGAAATCCCTTCATCTCTTGAATGGTTTGATACCCTGTTGATATTAGCTCCTTGATTCTGAAATCCCGGTTTGATGATTCTTCAGTAGTGTGATTCCTATGTTTTGTTGACCTTCATTTCATGATCTTCATTTGTTTTACTCCCTGATACTCTAATTAGTTTGGTAGGTGCTTATGCTACTAAGTGTTTGATTTTCATCTCACAATAACTTTGATCTTCACTACTTGCGTCTATTAGGCTATTCGTTCTTGCTGAACCTTTTATTGCTTCCTGATTTTGTTCATGAACTAAGTGTTCAATCCCTGTTTCACGTTTTATTGAGTGTTAATTAGGTTATTTCTATAATGTTAAGCATTGGTTGATTAGTCGAATCTTCTGGTCATTTTGATTTGATACTGAATAATCATCTTGAATAGTATTTGGTTACTGAAAAATCCACATTAAGGCATTTGTTTTAAAACCTTATTAGTTTTGGCTAATTTGAACTTCAATAAGCCTCTTAGTCCAAGACTAATTTTGACCCAAACATGAACATAATTGACATGGGTCAATTATAACCAGACCAGATGACAAACTAAGGTTAAAGGAATCTGGTGATAACCCCCCAGAACATTCTAGTGAGGGATTAGAATACAATTTCTACCTCAAACATAAGGCACAAGTCAGGAAATAAAGGATCATTTAGGAAAAGCTTAAATCTAACTCAGGGACTAAAAGGAAAAACAAGGAAAAGCTGATGCCCTAAGGCTCCATTATAAAAGAAACATATGAGCATTTTTTGGGGGATCCGGAACTTTTCTTTTGAATTCTAGAGAGAAAAAACATACATATTAGTTCTTCCTATATCTGTGATAAACGATCATTGCTGTTCTTATTCCATTGAAATTTTAATTCTCTCAAAATCTGCTGAAATCCTGGGTATACAGTACGATTAGCTGCTATTTTGCTTGGCTGATTAATTGCATTTGTTGGAAATAACGCTTTACGCTAGAGGGGGGGTGAATAGCGTTTTAAAAATATTAAGCGTTTTAGTGCGGAATTTAAAAACTTTGCAGAAATTAAAACAAGTGCAGTAAAATAAACTTACACAATGATGTATCCTGGTTGGCCACAAACGTGGTTAGTCCAGTCCCCGAGAGACTCTCTCGAGATTTCCACTAAACTTGTCAAGCTTACGGGTGCTTAACAAACCGTTACAGCTGAGGACACAAGCCTCACCTAGGTGCTCGGGGATCACAATCCCAAAGACTTCAATTGCTCGGGGATACCAATCCCAAAGACTTCAATTGCTCGGGGATAACAATCCCAAAGACTTCAATTGCTCGGGGATAACAATCCCAAAGACTTCAACTGCTCGGGGATAACAATCCCAAAGACTTCAACTGCTCGGGGATAACAATCCCAAAGACTTCAACTGCTCAGGGATAACAATCCCAAAGACTTCAATTGCTCGGGGATAACAATCCCAAAGACTTCAACTGCTCGGGGATAACAATCCCAAAGACTTCAACTGAGGAATCACAAGTTCCTCAACAAACGAGAATCGCAATTCTCTTACAAACACAAAACAAACTCACTTTACAAAGTACTCCTCAATGAGTAGATATGAGTAGAAATAGTACGCTCAAGATCACAACAACTTAGCTCAATAGAATGGCTCTTCAAAAAACTTTATGGATGAATGAAAATGATGATCAATGTAAGAAAGCTTTTAGCAATGAAAATACTTAAATTGTATATGTTGTTGTTGTGAAAACACTGAGTCAAGCCTGTATTTATAGGTGAAAAACTCAGTCTTACCGTTGTCTAATTGCCAATTAAGGATTGCTGAAATTACTCAGTGACAATCGATTGTCAAGACTAAACAATCGATTGTTTGCCTATCAGATCAAAAATTCAATCCCAGATTTTACGTCAACAATCGATTACTTCAAATCAATAATCGATTATTTATAACGTTAAAAAATCCTTTCCAATTTTTGGCATAAAACATCGATTATCAGGAAATCAACAATCGATTATTTTAACAACGTTCAGAAAATCTTTTCCAGATTTTACGCAAAACATCGATTGTTAAATATCAACAATCGATTACCTGAAGGTAATTTGAAAATGTATGACAACGGTTAGTTCCAACAATCGATTATCAAATAGAACAATCGATTATAAATTAATTTCAAAACTTACTGTCTCATATATAATCGATTATCAAAAGCCATAATCGATTATTAATTAATTTCAAAACTTTCTGTCTCATATATAATCGATTATCAAAAGCCACAATCGATTATTAATTTATTTAAAAACACTGGGAGACATTTTTCTCATTCTAATCGATTACCATTAGTTCATAATCGATTTTTCTGAGTTTTGAAAACTTTGCCTCAGTTAACAATCGATTATCAAAAGTACACAATCGATTGTTATGCAGTTTGCAAAAACCTGATGTTAACTGACTTACTCACAATCGATTATCATTAATTCACAATCGATTGTCATGCAGTCTTGGCTTAGAGATACTCGATTATCATAAGTACATAATCGATTATCTTAGCCCAGATTTTTGAGGCATGTTTGAAAAACATTTTAACAAATATAAATATGCATAGTTTAAAATCATTTGACACTTAAGTTAGATATGCATGATTTTGGAAAAATAATTTTAGTATAGAAGCCATGTTATGAGCCAAGATTGAGGAATCAAGATCACAATTAATATTGACTCAATTATAACATTTCTAAACTTTGTCTTGAGCTTCTTGTAATGCATCCATTTTGTGCTTGTCCTTGAGCACTGCTATATATCGCTTATTGCTTTGTTTGACATTCATCAAAACCTACAAAAGAACACACGTTTAGTATATTGCATTTGAAACGTGTTTCCAACAATTTCCCCCTTTTTGATAATGGCAAACATAAGCGGGATATATGCAATAATTATTTTGATAATCCAAGTATGCAATTTGATGTTCCCCCTCAATTCATGTTCCCCCTCACTTTAAGCATGAATGAAGTTGAGAGTGATATAGCATACTTCTTGATATCCCGTTTCTTCCCCCTTTTGCCATTAGCAAAAATTTACACAAGGGAAGAATATGAAAAAAATGTGAAATAAACACAAGTTTATTTATTGGAAAATTAAGATAGAGGAAGTAATCGATTGTTTGACGGCGATTTTCCTGTAGAATACTTGAGTATTTTGCGATACCTGCAAAAAAAATGTTAGACGCCTCCGACGCTCAAGTTAGAAATTATGTAAGAAATAAAATGCAATGCATGACTTAGATCAACGTGGAGTCAAGGATTCCGAGTTCACTACGAATTCGGAAGAAGGACTCTTTATCTAAGGGCTTTGTAAAGATGTCTGCCAATTGGCTTTTTGTTTCAACAAATTCAATTTCGACATCGCCTTTTAGAACGTGATCTCTAATAAAATGATGTCTAATTTCAATGTGTTTTGTTCGCGAGTGAAGAATGGGATTCTTCGTCAAGCATATGGCACTAGTGTTGTCACATCTAAGAGGAATGTGATCAAGACGTAGGCCATAGTCCAAGAGTTGTTGTTTCATCCATAGGATTTGAGCGCAACAACTCCCCGCGGCTACATATTCAGCCTCGGTTGTGGACAACGCAACACTAACTTGCTTCTTACTAAACCAAGAAACTAAAGCGCTACCGAGCAAGTGGCAAGTGCCGCTAGTGCTCTTGCGATCCAATTTGCATCCAGCAAAATCGGAGTCGGAATAGCCAATAAGTTGGCATGAAGAACCTTTCGGGTACCATAGACCCACATTGGTAGTACCGACAAGATACCTTAGAATCCGCTTTACCGCAGTAAGGTGAGACTCTTTTGGACATGATTGATAACGGGCACAGACGCACACGCTAAACATGATGTCCGGACGACTAGCAGTAAGATAAAGAAGAGAGCCAATCATACCTCGGTACTTTTTGATGTCGACTTCCTTACCTTTTTCATCTTTGTCGAGATGATCGGATGTGCTCATGGGAGTTGCTATTTCCTTTGCATTGTTCAAGTCAAAACGTTTAAGTAGTTCTTTGCAATACTTGCTTTGACAAATGAATGTACCTTCCTTCATTTGTTTTACTTGTAATCCCAAAAAGAATTGTAACTCACCCATCATGGACATCTCAAATTCGCTAGTCATTAAGTTTGAAAATTCCTTGCATAGAGCATTGTTAGTAGCACCAAAAATGATATCATCTACATATATTTGAACTAGCAAGATATCATTGTTTTCATGCTTGACAAATAAAGTTGTGTCAACTTTTCCACGAATAAAATTATTTTCTAAAAGAAATTTACTCAACCTTTCATACCAAGCTCGAGGAGCTTGTTTTAAACCATAAAGGGCCTTTTTGAGTTTGAAAACATGATTGGGAAAATTAAAGTCTTCAAAACCGGGGGGTTGCTTTACAAAAACTTCTTCTTGGATAAAACCATTTAAAAAGGCACTTTTCACATCCATTTGATATAAAATGAAATTCATAGAAGATGCAAAAGCAAGCAACAAACGGATGGCCTCTAATCTAGCTACCGGAGCATATGTCTCATCATAATCAATCCCTTCTTCTTGATTATAGCCTTGAGCCACAAGCCTAGCTTTGTTTCTAGTGATTATGCCATTTTCATCTAATTTATTTCGAAAAACCCATTTCGTACCAATTATGGTATGACCTTCGGGTCTTGGCACCAAATCCCAAACGTTGTTACGTTTGAATTGGTTAAGCTCCTCTTGCATTGCCAAGGTCCAAAATTCATCCCCAATTGCTTCAGAGATGGTTTTGGGTTCAATTTGAGAAACAAACGCAGTAAGATCTAAGGTATTTCTAAGGGAGCTCCGGGTACTTACCTTTCCTCCAACGTCGCCTATTACCTGATCGAGAGGATGGTCTTTGACTGTCCTCCATTCTGTTTGCTCTTTTGGTTCATTTTCCGATTGAGGAGCTTCTTCAATTTGTTGTTCCACCGTTTTGTCAATTTCTTTCCTTGGTGGTTCTTCTTGAATTTTGTCCTTTAGGCTTTCCAGAATACCTGAAAGATCAAGACCACAATCCTTTCTCGCCAAGCGAGTATTATCTTCGGAAAATACAATATGAGGAGATTCCTCTACAACTTGGGTTCTTTTATTAAAAACCCTATAAGCTTTACTACGAGAAGAATAGCCAATGAAGATACCTTCATCCGACTTTGCATCAAATTTTCCTAGTTGGTCCTTTCCATTGTTATGCACAAAACATTTACAACCAAAAACACGTAAATGTGAATTGTCAGGTTTTCTACCTTTGTAGAGTTCATATGGGGTTTTTAAGAGTATCGGCCGAATTGCTACTCTATTCAAAACATAGCATGCGGTACTCACGGCGTCTGCCCAAAAGTGTTTGGGAATCTTAGCTTCGTCGAGCATGGTTCTAGCCATCTCTTCGAGACTCCTATTTTTCCTTTCCACCACCCCGTTTTGTTGTGGTGTACGTGGAGCGGAAAAGGTATGCTCGATTCCGAGTTCATCACAAAAATCCGCAAAGAGATTGTGATCAAACTCTCCCCCATGATCACTTCTAATGGAAGTGACAGTTGATTCCTTTTCATTTTGAACTCTTTTAAGAAAAAGCTTGAAGCTAAGAAATGCATCACTTTTATGTGCAAGAAATAATGTCCATGTAAATCTAGAGAAGTCATCAACAATTACAAAAGCATATCTATTTCTTCCTAGACTTTCGATGCGGGATGGTCCGAATAAATCCATATGCAATAGTTGTAAAGGTCTAGAGGTTGAAACAACATTTTTGGATTTAAAAGATGCTCTTGTTTGCTTCCCCTTCTGACATGAGTCACAAATAGTATCACTTTCAAATTTTAAGTTAGGAAGACCAATCACTAGATTTTGAGAAATTAATTTACTTAAAAGATGCATGTTCATATGAGCTACTCTACGATGCCACAACCACACATTATCATCTTTGCTCAACAAACAATCAACATACTCGGATGAGGAGTTTTCAAGATCAACCATGTAAATATTGTCAACTCTAAAACCACGTAGAATAATCTTGAAATCACTACGTCTAAACACTAGACACTCATCTGAATCAAACAACGCAAGATTTCCCTTGTCACATAATTGACTTATGCTCAAGAGATTATGCTTTAATCCTTTGACAAGTAATATATGCTTTATAGAGGATTTTTCATTCTTACCGACCGATCCGATGCCAATAATTTGTCCTTTATTGTTGTCACCGAATACAACGCTTCCTCCTTCTTTGTGCTCTAGTTGAAGGAATTTGGATTCGTCTCCTGTCATGTGTCTGGAGCATCCACTGTCAAGGTACCATAGTACACTTGATCCCTTCAAGCACACCTACAAGGCAAATTAATATTCTTTAGGTACCCATACCATTTTGGGTCCTTGGGGGTTAGGCAAATAACGACCATAATAATATGAAGAATCTCTATGCTTTGTAAAACACATAGGTGCAATATGACCTATACGATTGCAGTAATGACATACTACGTTCGGGTTGTGTTGATGCCTAGGTTGAGCCAACAAAGTTCTAGGCGAATGAAAATGATTAACACTAGATATATTGTTCCCATTTCTAGTATAATATCTAGATGGTCTAAAGTCATTAGTGCTAGACTTGTTGAAGGACCTAGTGTCATGTCTAGGTGGTCTAAGCTCGTTCCTAGAGTTATTTCTTGGTTGCCGAAAATTACTATTTGTAGGCTTGTTTGCAAGAATCCTAGATTTGGATCTAGGTTGTCTAAAGATATTAGTTCTACCCTTATTTTCATACATTCTAGCATAATGTCTAGGTGGTGTAGTGGAGTTTTTGTTTTTATGCCGTTGATTTTTCTTAGGCGATTCTTTTTCACCAACTTTAAGAACTTCTTTACTACGCGTTTCTAAAGTTTTCCTAAGTTCTGTGTTTTCTAGTTTTAAGGACTCACAAGTAGTACAAGTAAAACAATTATCAACACAAGAGGCTTCATGCATGGTCTTGATGACTTGTCTAAGTTCTATACTATCATTTAACAAAAATTGATTTTCATTTGCAAGATTCTCGTTATCACGAGACAGATTTTCAACCCCTTTTTGAGCTAAAGAAAGACGTTCTTCGAAGTCCTTGTCTTTTAAAAAGAGTTGTTTTTGAAAATCCTCTCCTTGTAGAGAAAGAGTCCTTTGTAAATCTTTAATAGTCTTAGAAGCATTTACCAACTCATCATGCAGTTTGTTATAAGCAATTTGTATATCGTTAGATGTACTTACCTCGTCTTTTTCGTCTGCCATGAGGCACTGACCAGTTGATTCATCGTTTGTGCTGACCGCTTTTTGAGGCGTGTTTTCGTGCAATTCCTCAAGTTTGTCCCACATTTCCTTAGCAGTTTTATAGTGGGAGATTTTTCGCCAAAGTTCCTGATTCAAGGCGATATGAAATATATTCATAGCTTTAGTGTTGTATTCACTTACCTTATCTTTCCCGACTTTTGTCGTCAGTTGATCACTGTGTTTAATAGCTTGCCATAGATACAAATCGTTTGCCATTGTAAAAACTTGCATCCGATATTTCCAGACTGAGTAGTCGTTTTCGTCTAATATTGGAGGTGACATGCTGCATTCTCCTTCACCTATTCCTGCAAAGAAATTTAGAGTAGAAGCCATGGATGGTTCTCTCAAACGGTTAGGTTTTTCAGAGAGTATGGCTCTGATACCAATTGTTGGAAATAACGCTTTACGCTAGAGGGGGGGTGAATAGCGTTTTAAAAATATTAAGCGTTTTAGTGCGGAATTTAAAAACTTTGCAGAAATTAAAACAAGTGCAGTAAAATAAACTTACACAATGATGTATCCTGGTTGGCCACAAACGTGGTTAGTCCAGTCCCCGAGAGACTCTCTCGAGATTTCCACTAAACTTGTCAAGCTTACGGGTGCTTAACAAACCGTTACAGCTGAGGACACAAGCCTCACCTAGGTGCTCGGGGATCACAATCCCAAAGACTTCAATTGCTCGGGGATACCAATCCCAAAGACTTCAATTGCTCGGGGATAACAATCCCAAAGACTTCAATTGCTCGGGGATAACAATCCCAAAGACTTCAACTGCTCGGGGATAACAATCCCAAAGACTTCAACTGCTCGGGGATAACAATCCCAAAGACTTCAACTGCTCAGGGATAACAATCCCAAAGACTTCAACTGCTCGGGGATAACAATCCCAAAGACTTCAACTGCTCGGGGATAACAATCCCAAAGACTTCAACTGAGGAATCACAAGTTCCTCAACAAACGAGAATCGCAATTCTCTTACAAACACAAAACAAACTCACTTTACAAAGTACTCCTCAATGAGTAGATATGAGTAGAAATAGTACGCTCAAGATCACAACAACTTAGCTCAATAGAATGGCTCTTCAAAAAGCTTTATGGATGAATGAAAATGATGATCAATGTAAGAAAGCTTTTAGCAATGAAAATACTTAAATTGTATATGTTGTTGTTGTGAAAGCACTGAGTCAAGCCTGTATTTATAGGTGAAAAACTCAGTCTTACCGTTGTCTAATTGCCAATTAAGGATTGCTAAAATTACTCAGTGACAATCGATTGTCAAGACTAAACAATCGATTGTTTGCCTATCAGATCAAAAATTCAATCCCAGATTTTACGTCAACAATCGATTACTTCAAATCAATAATCGATTATTTATAACGTTAAAAAATCCTTTCCAATTTTTGGCATAAAACATCGATTATCAGGAAATCAACAATCGATTATTTTAACAACGTTCAGAAAATCTTTTCCAGATTTTACGCAAAACATCGATTGTTAAATATCAACAATCGATTACCTGAAGGTAATTTGATAATGTATGACAACGGTTAGTTCCAACAATAGATTATCAAATAGAACAATCGATTATAAATTAATTTCAAAACTTACTGTCTCATATATAATCGATTATCAAAAGCCATAATCGATTATTAATTAATTTCAAAACTTTCTGTCTCATATATAATCGATTATCAAAAGCCACAATCGATTATTAATTTATTTAAAAACACTGGGAGACATTTTTCTCATTCTAATCGATTACCATTAGTTCATAATCGATTTTTCTGAGTTTTGAAAACTTTGCCTCAGTTAACAATCGATTATCAAAAGTACACAATCGATTGTTATGCAGTTTGCAAAAACCTGATGTTAACTGACTTACTCACAATCGATTATCATTAATTCACAATCGATTGTCATGCAGTCTTGGCTTAGAGATACTCGATTATCATAAGTACATAATCGATTATCTTAGCCCAGATTTTTGAGGCATGTTTGAAAAATATTTTAACAAATATAAATATGCATAGTTTAAAATCATTTGACACTTAAGTTAGATATGCATGATTTTGGAAAAATAATTTTAGTAGAGAAGCCATGTTATGAGCCAAGATTGAGGAATCAAGATCACAATTAATATTGACTCAATTATAACATTTCTAAACTTTGTCTTGAGCTTCTTGTAATGCATCCATTTTGTGCTTGTCCTTGAGCACTGCTATATATCGCTTATTGCTTTGTTTGACATTCATCAAAACCTACAAAAGAACACACGTTTAGTATATTGCATTTGAAACGTGTTTCCAACAGCATTTACTCATAGGCTTCTATTCTTTGCTGAATTCCATGTATATTATTGTCATCCATTGATGTATGAAGTTCAAGTTGAATGCATTCCTAAATTTGAAGATGTGCACATATGATTCCCCTTTCGAATCCTCCCCTGTTTTCCCTCTTCTTTAGTTGTAAT
This sequence comes from Nicotiana benthamiana, assembly GCA_034376525.1. NCBI lineage: Eukaryota > Viridiplantae > Streptophyta > Magnoliopsida > Solanales > Solanaceae > Nicotiana > Nicotiana benthamiana. The sequence goes on from CM067326.1 coordinate 47,376,120, forward strand.
ATGCTTAATGATAGGGTAATTGTTTGGTAGCAGTTAGACATTTGAATCGGTTCATTTATGTATTAACTGGACATTTGAGACTGATTTACTGTGTAATAATGGGACATTTGACTTAATTTTGCATTTATATGTATAATTTATGGTAAGGTTAGCTATTGGTATGGCTGGTTCAGATGTTCTTCCCTTTTTTACTTTGAAATACTGGATTTAAGAATATTAGCTTTGGTAATCATTCAAAGATTAAAACACTGTGTAGCATTTTAATTCATTTAAGTTTCAATACATTAGCAATGATCCATTTCAGATTTATTTAACTTATTGTAATCAGAATAAAAATTGAATTTTTAAAGCTGGGTTCGTATACTCCGACTGACGAGTATATGAATCATTTAGTTTAGATTTAAGGCTGAAAACTGATATAAAATAATCTCTAGTAACTTCCATGTGAATATTGTAAATAGATTTAATAGTTAGTCTTGTGTATAATTTCAAACCAAAAGAAACATCACTGAGATCTATTCATAATAGACTCCTCTGTCCAAATCATCTCTTGCCCTAATTGAAAGGCCCAGTAGTGGCCACGTACGATGAATGTTTCTAGGCTGCCCAAAATTTGAGGCCCGACATGTGTTCTGAACGCAAGTATTTATTTTCCCAAATATGTGGCTCATGTATAAATGATTAAGGGTACATAGGCACAAGAATGATAGAGATTTCAATACGCTTTAGGATTTTCTTATAAAATAAAATAAGCCGCGTTCATCTAATCAAACACCACGAGACTATATAAATTGACAAAATATTTAGATAAATCGGAAGTGCCGTCTAGCAAATTTCACGGCCTTCCATAAATTTTGAAGACGTAGCTATTGTTGAAGCAAGTTTGCTAATAAAATATCTTCCTAAACCCGGGTTCGCATTTGTGTGACCCAAATCTCATTCTCAATAGAATTAAAATACGTCCAAAATTGCGTGTGCATTTATGTGGCGTGATTCACAATGTGTTTTAATGACATTGCAAATTTTCCTAAAAGATATCAAAAGCGATTAATACTTAAATTGCATTATGGGTTTAAACAGGTATGGCAAATCAGATCTCTAGCCACTTATAATGAGTTTAAGCGACCGTGCTAGAACCACGGGATCTGAGGGTGCCTAATACCTTCCCTCGGGTCAACAGAATGCCTTACTCAAGAATTTCTGGTTTGCAGACTCCATTTGGGCAGTCAAAAAATTTCCTCGATTTGGGATTCTAAATAAACCTGTGACTTGGGACACCAAAATCCAAACATATCCCAAGTGGCGAATCTTGAAATAAATAATTAATCACATCTCGAATAATGTCACTTTAATTGGAAAAACTCCTATACACGTGTCATCTTTCAGGGTAACCACGTGTAAGCCGAAAAAGGAGGTGTGACAGCTCTCGCGACTCTGCTGGGGAATAAAACCCAAAATCTCTGGTTCAGGGTTCAAGAATTCGAGCTTAAAATAACTATTATATTTGGCTTTCTTCTGATTTGCTTACATGTTTTCTGCTAAACGCCATATGTTTTACCGCTTTGATGTTATGTGAATTGTATATATAAACTGCTACGAAACCCTTCACTTCTCACCTCTGGGGATGTGCTTACTTTTTGAGATTCCCTACTCTGTTAGTGTCTTACCCTGAAATAAGAAAGAGGTCGTACAAGTTAATAAGCCGGATGGCCTTTTGGGTCCCGGTACGTAGCCCCCTCCTCTACTCGAGTTGTCCGCTCGAGTACACAGTCTAGACCCCGTACCGAGGTTTTAAACTTAGTATAACAAAACCTCATGTTGGATCCCTAGTAGGAACGTTTATCTGCATCATGCATTTCTGACTTAGGGGGCTCAGCACAGGGGTTGGGTCCATCTAGGATAGGTGCCCTGAAATAAAAGACCACCCTGATGCATTTTTACGTGCTACTTGCGCATTTATTTGCCTTGGATTCACATGTTCACCAGCCAGTAAACAAAGGGAATAAATTGAGAAAAATAGTAGTGCTAGGGTAATCACCTTTAAAACCAATCCACAAATAGCACTGAAATACTGCCGGATTTTTTAAGAAAAACAAAAAAAAGGAAACAACAACAACAACAAACACCAAATTGTGGAGTTTTTCAATAATGTCCGCGGGTTTTGATAAATCATTTTAGCCAGGTCCAACCCTTTTTTCAAAAACTATCAAAAATGCCCGAGTTTATTCACTTATTTTGAAATAAGTTGGATGGTGTCATTATTGCGATAATAGCATAATGTTGCTACAACGGACGCCGGAAGGCTAATTTTGCGCAAATTTCCACCTCTGAATTTTATTCTGACTGGTAGCAAACATAGCATGAAGAACCTTCTCGCCGAAGTGTCGAAACGCCGTATTCGCAAAGCCGGTCTTGGTTTAAAAATAAATTTCATAAAATGTCTATTTTGATGTTGTGAGAATACTAATTCACCCTAATAAATGTGCAGAATGAGCACGATAATGAACAAAATTCCCTTGGAGTTACGACTATGGTGGAATGATCTCGGCGAAGCAGGACAGAAAAGGGTCAACACACACCTGGGATGCCTTAGTGATTTGTTGAAAATTAACCCTAGTGGGGACATCATAAAGGCCTTTATCACTTTTTGGGACCTGGCCCACAACGTCTTCCACTTCTCAGATTTTAAGCTAACCCTGAATTTAGAAGAAATGACCGGATATATTGGGACCCATACAATCCCTTTGAGACATCAATACTTGATTGCACCTAGATCTCTCGCTGTGCATAAATTTCTGTATTCTTTGAAAATCAACAGAAAAGTTTGCCATCCCAACTTATCGCCTGGCTTTTGCACCATGCAATTTATATACAAAAGATATGGCCACATCGGAGGATTCTATAACCCTGAAAATCTGATTTGTTGCAAGGGTAATCGGCTCAAGTGGGAGGAGTATCGTTGCTTCACGTTCATGGTGTCTTTCTTGGGTCTTTTAGTATTCCCGCGAAAGGATGGGAACATCGACATACGGATAGCAAGGGTCGCTAGTACTTTGATGACCCAGGCAAAGAGTACTATTGCTTCAATAATCCTGTCTGATATCTTCTGAGCCCTTACCATCTGTAAAGCAAGAGGGGATTTCTTTGAAGGTTGTAACTTGCTGCTACAAATCTGGCTGATTGAGCATTTATGTAACAGGTGTCGATTCATGAAGTACGACATGCCAACAAAAGGTTGCATAGAAGAATTTGACAACAAGGTGAATGGGTTTAAATTACCAGAGGGTGTCACAAAGTGGGTGTTGCATCTCTGGGTTATCTCTGCAAATCAAATAGAATGGGCATTCAGTTGTCTCTCTATGGACGAGATTGTGTATATGCCCGCCACAGGACCTCATTTCCTTTTGATGGGCATCCGAAGCATCCAACCCTATGCGATGTAGAGTACTCAGGAAATTGGGTCGATGCCAAAGAATTTCCAGAAATGAGGATATCAGCCGCCATGTAGTTTAGATAAGCCTGAATGGTCAATTCCCCGAAGCTATGGTACGCCAAATTTGGAGCGAATGCCAATACTTGACAGTTAACACTTGAGTACGTGACGTATCTACGGGTGAGGTTGCACCGGGGTATGTTACTTGGTACAAGAGGGATATAGAGCTTAGGAGGCCGGCAAAGAGACCCCATCTGCAGGAATTTACTAAGGCATCACAAGAGCAGTGGGATTGGTTAGCAAAAGAAAATGAACACGGGGCTACTATAGGAAGGTTGGAAAAGAAAATTCAAGAATTGCAATTCGAAAACAGTCTGGCTGAAGGATAAAAGAAAGTATTGGTTAAATAAAATGAAGCCCTGCGAGCCCATATTCAGAAAGTGAAGACAGCCGCACAAAACCTCCGAGGAGCACAAAAGATGAAAAGCTCATAAAGAACCAGCGTCGAAAAGTAACTGGATACGGTTTCGACCTAAATAAGGCAGAGGGTGAATTGTCTAGAGCTCGGAAGCAATTAATTAAAAGTGCAGAAGAAAGGGCCCGCAAACTGGAGCAGTTAAAAGAAGGAAGTGGCAATGAAAGCACTGGTTTAAAACAGAGGGTTGTCATAGCTGAAAACAAAATGGCCAAACAAGCCAGAAATTTCAAAGCTGAGAGGGAGCATTGCTATGGGGCAATAGCGGTATTGGAAAGAGATTTGCGACAGTTCTAAAAGTTGAATCAAGCAGCTGAGAGAACTTCAGAAGCACGAGCTGAACAGATAGGGCATCTCCTACAAGAAAAAGGGGTTACCGGGGAGAAGGTGCGGGTAATTGCAGAATATATTACCACTAAATGCAATCACTGTGAAGACATGACAAAATCTATATTTTTCGTCGCCGCTATGCCATTTGTCCGTCAAGTAATGGAAGATCTCCACTACCTCCAGGGAAGTTTGGCGCGCAAACCTAAGGCAAGGCCGAATGATGCCCCGCAAGCTCCAAAGACATTTGAAATTTTAATGTATTCATAAATTTGTATCGAAAAAGAGTCTGTATGTTTATCTTTATGAGTATGTAAGGTTATTAACTCCCAGTTTGGTAGTTGATTTTTTTTCTATTAGCCATTGTAATCAAAGTTTATATCTTTATAAAAGTTGAAATATTTTGCTTTGTACATAACCTTTTGTTTCCATGAGCTATGCTCGCTCTGATTCATGCAAAGTCATGATACGTAGGCAATCTCTATGATTTGACCGCATTCATTAAAAACAACAAAAAAAAACAAAAAAAAAAGAAAAAAAGGGGGGAATAAGAAGTAGGGAACAAAAGGAAATTGGAATAAATGTCGGGATGACACATGCGACTATGGCAAGCATATAGAAACCCATTTTCTGTATAGGTGCATCATGCCCAATGTGTGATTTCCGGTTTGAACTAACTACATTTTCCAGTGTCCGGTACAGGTGTTCTAAGGACAGTTATTGGTTTTGCGGTAAGTTGGCTTAACACGGATACTTCACTATGTCAAAGGGAAGTACAGAGATGTCGACTAAAATGACTCTACAGTCGTCCCTATTCTAGAGGACAGCCCAATTACAGGAGTACCAGCCTCTGAATCTGCAGCGGCAGAAGAGAACGGGATCCTGCGGTTCCGAATCATGGAAATGTGGGATGCCTGGACAAATGGGAAAGAACCTCCCAGAGCAATCCCTAGATTTCTCCAGCTATTTCCAAGGTCAGGGGGTACCTCCACCATCCTATCAGTCACCCAAGTATTCTCCTGGGACATCCCACCATATGAACCAATTTCAATGGGGCGCCTTCTGAAACCCGCCCTCCAATATATACATCCGGGCCAGTTCCCAACATCTTTACGGCGCCTCCGTGCGCAGCTACCACACAGCCTGTGGTAACGAGGCCCGTGTTTGACCCCACAACCTTTACATTCCAAACTCCAAACTACCAAAATGAGCCTCCCCCATACCCTACAGACAACTACCCTTAGCCAGCATATGAACTTACCCATGTGCAAGACAAAACCTCCAAAACGTCCGAGCAAGATGAAATCACAAGGAGAATAAAGAGTCTTGAACAAAGTCAGCAGAACATGCAAGGACTAAGTGGACAGAAAAGTGTATCTTACTCAGACCTATGCATATTCCCCCACGTACATCTTTTGTTAGGATTTAAAATGCTGAAATTCGAAAAATACGATGGCCACGCGACCCCATCGCCCATCTAAAAAAGTATTGCAATCAACTACGTGAAGCTGGCGGGAAGGAAGAACTTCTTATGCCGTACTTTGGGGAGAGATTAGTGGTTATTGCATCCGAATGGTACATAGATCACGACATTACCCGATGGCACATCTGGGATGACCTCGCCCTGAACATTGTAAGACAATTACAATACCACATCGACATCGCCCCGGATAGGAATTCCCTAGCCAACTTGAAGAAGAAACCTGCTGAATGCTTCAGAGAATATGCTACTAAATGGTGAGAGAGGAAGCATCGAGAGTAGAACCTCCGATGGACGAAACAGAGATGGTCACCGTCTTTCTGCAAGCACAAGAGGCAGATTACTTTATGAATATGATGTCGGCCATGGGTAAACTGTTTGCAGAGGCAATTAAGATTGGGGAGATGGTGGAGAATAGCCTCAAAACAGGGAGGATTCTAAGTCAATCTGCCATAAGAGCGACCTCCCAGGACATACAAGTAGGGAAGGGAGGAATCCCAAGGAACAAGAAGAAAGAGGAAGCATCCATGGCAGCCTCCGGGATGAGGAAACATCATATTCAAAGGCATGCATTGTCTGAAAAAACACCTCAACACTACTATCCTCATAGAGACATGCACTATGTCCCTCAGCCATATGCAATTATGAACGCTCAGCCCTTCATTCGACCTCAACAGAAGAACAATAGAAACCAAGCCCCAAGAAATCAACCTCCTCAAAATCATTACAATCCCCGCCCTCCACAAAACAATTATCGTCCTAGGGAGACACCCAGGAGACGAAACTTCACTCGCATAGGAGAATCCTACACCAGCCTGTTCCCAAAGTTTGTCCACATGGGTCTTTGCCAACCTGTACCCCCAAACATATAGAACCCTGAATCACCTTCTTACCAAAGGGGCATGCGATGTGCTTACCACTCTGGGGCAGAAGGGCATGATACCGAGAATTTCTGCACCGTAAAACGAGCAGTGGAGGACTTGATAGATCAAAAGAAGATAGTACTAAGAGATGAAGAGGTCCCAAATGTAACTGATAACCCGTTGCCGGCGCACAACAACGGGCTGGTCATCGGAATGATCTGCGAGGACAAGGAATTTGATTCCACTCTGAAAGCCATCATAGACATCGCTGAGTTAGATAGAAAACCAAAAGTCACCCCGAAGAAGATGGAAGAAAAGAAAATGAATGAAGCCAAATTCCCCGAAATAGAAAAGACGACTGAGGTCTAAGCTGAAACGACCCCTACCAAGGAAACAATACTCTACGTCCCACGGGAATGTAAAGAAAAGCAGCCCACTTTAAGCCCTCCAAAAAGGTTGAAGTTAAACAAAACCATGTATATGCCCAAGAATGCCTATGTGGTACAGGGATCGATTAAACCACCGGTGCTGAATGAGCCCGTGGTTATTGGTCGCGCACCGGAGAAGCCCATGACCAACCCCTCAGCCGTCCCTTGGAATTATCGGAATCTATCGTTACATACAAGGGCAAAGAAGTCTGCGGGGAAGCTCAAAAAGATTATCCCACAAAGAAATACTCAGATATGGAAGAGGTGAACGCCGCCACCAAACGACGATTTCTGCCTAAGAAGCCCGTGAATGCTGAGGAGGCAGAAGTTTTCTTCCAGAAAATGAATATGCCGGAGTACGAAGTGGTAGATCAGCTCCGAAAATCCCATGAGCGGATTTCTCTATTGTCACTATTGGTGAAATCTCCTGAGCATCTGCAGGTGCTGGCCAAAACTTTGAACGAAGCTTATGTACCGGTTGAGACCTCTGTAGAGCAACTAGAGAAAATGGCGGAGAGATTCTTCGCTATTAACCAGGCATTGTTCAGTAAGAATGACTTACCTCTGGAGGGAGCTGCTCACAACAAGGCGTTGCACCTCACTATCAAGTGTGAGGGATACTACATCAAAAGAGTGATGGTCGACGGAGGTTCCGGAGTAGACATATGCCCACTGTCTACCTTTTAGAGAATGGAGATTGGGATAGGGAAGATTCGTTCTAACAATCCGAGCTTTCGATGGAATAAAACAGGACACCATATGTGAAATTGATTTGGTGCTCACCGTTGGTCCAGTCGACTTCGAAGTAACATTCTAGGTGTTGGACATGGATACCTCCTACAACAACCTCCTAGGAAGGTCGTGGATTCATGAAGTAGGGCAGTGCCTTCCACCCTGCACCAAATGCTGAAATTTGAGTATGAAAACCAGGAGATTGTAGTTCATGGAGAGGAAGAACAATCGATTTACCGCAACCCTTCTGTTCCTTGTATAGAAGCCAAGGAAGAGAGTGAACACATAATCTATCAGGATTTTGAAGTCATATTAGCCGATCAGCATGAAGAGGGCAAGCCGCTTTCCTAGCCTTTCCTGTCAAATGCTTCAATTATTGTAGCGAAGGAAATGACACGCCAAGGTTTCAAGCCAGGCAAGGGACTCGGAAGATCCCTACAAGGCACAAGCAAGCCGGTCCCCTTGCCTATCACAGAAAAGTTCTTTGGACTGGGCTTTCATCCCACCTCAGAAAACATCACCTGGGCCAACCGCAGAAAGCGCTAGGGATGGGCCTTGCCACGACCCCTACCCCACTTGTACAAAACCTTTATAAAACCAAAGTATAGTGAGGAGGAGGAAGAAGAAACCTTCACGGCAGAAGAAATTGATGAGATCTACAGAGCTATGAGGGAATTGCTCTACGAACTAAGCATGGTCCAACCGGGAGAAGGTTCAAGCGCCACTGAAGTGCTTTATATGGGGCCAGATTCCAAACTTCAAAACTGGAAGGCAACACCTTTCCGGTCGGGGGGAGACCCGGTAGTCTCGCCTTGCTACCTCTTCCCACATCACGAGCTATTTCAGGGTGTAGCTCAATTGTTTGTTTTCTTTTTAGCACATTAAATGTCAATTGTAAACCCTGTTATCTTATAAGTTAAAGCAATAAAATCAATATTTTGTCATTCACATCTCTTTGCCTTTCTCTGATTTTTGTCTTTCTTTATTTTTCATCTTTTCTTTCAGTCCCAATAATGCTGCTTTAAATAAAATGACATGCTCGCGGACTTCATGCCACGACCCAAACTTGCTGACCATCTGTGAAATAATGAACCAAGAACCAGAAAATGATGAACAAGAGGCTTTTAGGGAAATCAACCGAGAGTTGGAACACTTTGAAAACAAACCTAAGCCTAACTTAATGATACAGAAAGGGTTAACTTGGGCAATCTCGATAAAATCAAAGAAACTAAAATAAGCATCCACGTGAATAAAGAAATACGGGACTCATTGGTTCAACTCATGCTGGAATTCAAAGATGAATTTTCGTGGTCCTACGACGACATGCCTGGTTTGAGTATGGACCTGGTGGTTCATAAGTTGGTGACATACCCCGGATGCCCCTCAGTCCAACAAAAGCAAAGAAAGTTCAAGCCTGATGTCAGCGACAAAATCAAAGAGGAGATAACAAACAGCTTGAAGTGGGAGTAATACGGGTAGTTCGGTACACCACATGGATATCCAATGTAGTCCCGACTCCCGGTGCCAAAGAAGGATGGGAAAACTCGAGTGTGTATGGATTACAAAGATTTGAACAAGGCGAGTCCCAAGTATAACTTCCCTCTGCCCAATATCCATATCCTTGTCGATAACTGTGCCAAGCATGAGATCCAATCCTTCGTAGATTGCTATGCAGGATACCACCAAGTGTTGATGGATGAGGAAGATGCTGAGAAAACCGCCTTTACACCATAGGGAACATACTGTTATAGAGTTATGCTTTTTGGATTGAAAAGCGCCGGGGCAACATACATGAGGGCTATGACCACTATCTTCCACGATATGATGCATCGAGAAATAGAGGTGTACGTGGATGACGTGATTATCAAATCCAAGACGCAGAGGGGGTCATGTAAAGGATCTGAGGAATTTCTTTGAAAGGCTTAATATAATTTGAAACTAAATCCAGCAAAATGCACATTTGGAGTTCCGTCAGGCAAACTTCTGGGGTTCATCGTCACCCGAAGAGGCATCGAATTAGATCTAACCAAGATCAAATCCATTCAGGAGCTGCCCCCCACAAGGACCAAAAAGGATGTAATGAGTCTATTTGGAAGACTGAATTACATCAGCCGATTCATCGCCCAGTTGACTTCAACATGTGAGCCTATATTCAAGCTACTGAAGAAGGATGCGGCAGTTAAGTGGAAGGTCGAGTGTCAGGAAATATTTGATAGAATCAAATAATACTTGTCCAATCCACCAGTTTTGGTTCAGCCAGAACCAGGAAGGCCATTATTTCTCTATCTAACAGTCTTTAAAGGTACTTTCGGTTGTATTCTTAGGCAGCATGATGCGACGGGAAAGAAAGAGCAGGCCATTTATTATCTGAGCAAAAAGTTCACCAGTTACGAGGCCAAGTACACATTGTTAGAAAGAACGTGTTGAGCCTTGACATGGGTAGATCAGAAGCTAAGGAATTATATACAAGCTTATACCACGTACCTCATAACCAGGCTGGATCCACTAAGGTACATATCCCAAAAACCAATGCCCATAGGACGAATGGCCAAGTGGCAGATCTTGCTCACGGAGTTCGACATTATTTATGTCACTCGCACTGCAATGAAAGCTCAAGCATTGGCAGATCATCTGGCAGAGAACCCTGTTGATGACGAACATCAGCCTTTAAACACCTACTTCCCTGATGAAGAAGTAAACTCATTGGAAATAGCAGCTGAGGACACCCCCGTCTGGAAAATGTTCTTCGACGGAGCAGCAAACGCAAAGGGCGTATGGATTGGGGCAATTTTATTCTCACCCACAGGCCAACATTATCCAGCTACATCCAGACTTCGGTTCTTCTGCACCAATAATACAGCTGAATATGAGGCTTGCATTATGGGAATGAACATGGCTATTAACCAAGATGTCAGAGAATTGCTAATTATGGAAGATTCTGATATAATAACCTGACAAGCTCAAGGAGAATGAGAGACAAGGGACATTAAGCTCCTCTCATACATGCAGCATGTGGAAGACCTTGGTAAACGATTTAGATCGGTGCAGTTCAGGTACATTCCCCATTGCCACAATGAGTTAGCAGATGCATTTGCAACCTTGGCTTCAATGTTGCATACACTGGGAATGCCTATGTTGATCCTTTATAAATCCAAATCAAATAAAGACATGGGTATTTTAATGCGACCGAATCAGATCCCAACACACAGCCTTGGTATTACGACATCTTGAGATTCCTGAAAACACAAGAGTGCCCTGAGCAAGCCATCGGAGAACAAAAGAAAACCATTCGACGGCATGCGAGCAATTCCTTCTTAAGTGGTGACATTTTGTATAAATGGACTCTAGATCTTAATTTATTGAGATGTGTGGATGCGGAAGAAGCCAGGAGAATAATGCACAAAGTACAATGCGGGCCTGTGTGGGCCCCACATGAAAGGCTATGTACTAGCAAAGAAGATACTCCGAGCTGGTTATTATTGGATGACCATGGAGAAAGACTGTTTCAGCTTTTTCCAAAAATGCCATCAATGCAAGGTGCACGGCGATTTGATTCACATACCACCAAATGAACTGCATCCCATGTCAGCACCCTGGCCATTTGTCGCTTGGGGTATGGACATCATTGGGCCGATCGAGCCAAAAGACTAAAATGGGCACAGATTTATATTGGTCGCTACTGATTATTTCACAAAATGGGTTGAGGCCATCACCCTCAAGTCTGTTACCAAGAAAGCGGTAGTGGAATTTGAGAATTCAATTATCATTTGCCGCTTTGGGATTCCCGCTACTATCATTACTGACAGCACGACCAATCTAAACAGTCGATTGATGGGAGAGATATGTGACCAATTCAAGATAACACATAGAAACTCCACTCCCTACCGGCCCAAAGCTAATGGTGCGGTCGAAGCAGCCAACAAAAACATCAAGAAGATCTTGAGGAAAATGATTCAAAGCTCCAGGAAATGGCATGAAAAGTCTCCTTTCGCATTGATGGGATATCGTACCACTGTACGTACATCAGTAGGAGCGACCCCTATTTGTTGGTCAAAGGGACTGAAGCTGTCATACTTGCCTAGGTGGAAATCCCTTCGCTCCGAGAGATTCTCGAAGCAGAAATTGAAGATAGTGAATGGGTCAAAACCCGGTTAGAGGATCTGGCATTAATTGATAAAAAATGAATGGCCGCGCTATGCCTCGGGCATTTGTACCAACAAAGAATGGCCCGTGCTTGCAACAAGAAAGTGTGCCCCAGGAATTTCGAAGCCGGGCAGCTGGTGTTAAAACGGATACTTCCTCATCATCAAGAAGCCAAAGGAAAATTCGCTCCAAACTGGGAAGGCCCTATATCATCGGAAAGATATTGCCTAGAGGAGTATTGTACCTGGCGACGTTGAAGGAGATGAGCCCGAGGCAGCGGTAAACGCAGACCCAGTAAAAAGGTATTATGTTTGAATCTCCTGTAGCAATAACCCCGGTATATTGAAATGACAAAGGCTTTGCTTTCTCGCTACCCCCACCCTCTTATTAACCCAGAAATGTTGTTCAAAAACAAAAAACAAAAAGAAAGAAGAATAGAAAAACAATCAAAAAAAAGAGAAAACAAAATAAGAAGAAGAAAAAAGAGAGCAAAAGAAAAATGACAAGATGGAAAAAAAAAAGAATACAAACAAATTAGTTTAGGAAATTTCTTGAACTCTGACTTGATTCCGAAAGGAAACGTAGGCAGCCTCTCCCTGAGGTTCAGTCATATCAAAATAAAAGCTACATTCACCCACAAAAATCAAAACTGGGGTAGAAATGTATTGGTTCGGTTACAAATACGTCCGAATGGTTATAAAGTTATAGATCCCCAGGGAGGGAAAAATACCGTTGTCGGGGTTCGCAACCAATCAAATTGGTTGAGAGAAATAAAATTAGAGAGGCTTATTGGTGAAAACCTCTGGGCACCATAATGCGATGGCAAGAAGAGAGAAACGAAATAAGAGTGTGTTTTGTGAAAACTCGCAAAGAGCGCTATCAAGCGACGTGAGAAGAGAAATGAGAGAGGCCGATTGGTAAAAACCCGAAAAGGTCGCCGTCGGGCAAATAGAGGAAATATTGCTGCCCAGGCCTGAATAAGTTTCTTTGATTTTGGAAAAGTTGGAGTCACAAAGTAGAAATGGATTTGGGCCGAGTGTCCAGTCCAAGAAACATGTCGTTGCCATTTAAAGCCGACTTATATTTCCATATAATTTCCCTCTTTTCCCTCAAAAGAACATACCTCTCTAATTTTATGCTTCACTCCCCTCCACTTTAATTTTTATGTCCTGACCATTCCTTAAGAAAGGTAGCAGGGCCGGCCTTGCGGGTTTCTCCCGGCAAGAATTAAGGGAATACCCGACATCGTCAAGTGCGCTTAGCCAATCCCGTTTGATCATGACGATTAATGCTTCAAAAGCAGGGAAACAAAAGAAAGGAAGATCAAAGTCAAAAGTCCATGAAGGTGAAGATAAATCGGAGTGTTTCAAGCCAGACAGGATGTCCCGAAGTAAGCCCAAAATCAAAGTCGGGACAAACTCACAACCCAAGGCCCGAGAAACAAAGGCCAATCTGAAATGAGGACCCCCTGGCCAATCAACAAATCAAGGATTGAAAGTCAGAGTTTGCTTTTGAACACAAAGGAACTTGAAATCAAGCGTGACAAGGCCGCAAAACCAATCACTGTTCAAACTAACAGTTTGTTTTGTTTCTGAACCAAAATAGACACAGGTGCAACCTAAGAAAAGCAAAAGGAACATAGGGCAAAAACAACCAAAGGATGGGTACAAAGACCAAAGATGGTGTTGCGTCAATGACAAAAAGGGAAGTTTTCTTTTCATTTTCCTGCAAAAGCGTAAATAAGCATGATAGCACGGGATTCCAATCCCCGGTTTTCCCCTGTGCAGTTTGTGGATTTTCCTAGGCATGACCCAAGGATTGCATTCCACCCCCTCCAGCATAAACCCAAGAAGTTTCCCTCCGCATCCCCAGCATAACCTGAGGATTCCCTCCCTACACTTTCTACTCCCCAGCATAGTCCAGGAGTTAACGCTCCCCTTCCCTTAGCATAACCTCAGGGTTGTTCCTTTACTCCTCCATTTCTAGCACAGTCAAAAGGATCTTTGTGGTCCTCCACTGCCTTGTATTCCCCTGGCATAACCCAGGAGATCTCATTCATCCTGGTATAACCCGAGGATTCCCCTAGCATAACCAAGGATATCCTTTCCTCCCGGCATAACCTAGGAATTTTCATTCATCCCGGCATAAACCGCGGATTCCCCTGGAATAATCCAGGATCTCCTCCCAAACCCGGCATAACTCGTGGATCTCCCTAGCATAGCCTAGGATTTTTCATTCATCCCGACATAACCCATGGATCTCCCTAGAATAACCTAGGATTTGTTTTTCATTCATAACCCGCAGATCTTCCTAGCATAACTTAGGATTTTTCATTCATCCCAACATAACCCGCGGATTTCCCTAGCATAACCTAGGATTTTTCATTCGTTCCGGAATAACCCGTGGATCTCCCTAGCATAACCTAGGATTTTTTAATTCATAACCCGTAGATCCCCTGGAATAACCCAAGATCTCATTCATACCGGCGTAACCCGAGGATCTCCCTAGCATGACCTAGGAATTCTCATTCATCCCGGCATAACCCGCGGATCTCCCTAGCATAACCTAGAAATGTTTCATTCATCCCGGCATAACCCGGGAATTTCTTCACAAAACCATGACCCTCCTTCCATCCTTAGCAGGAAATTTCCTATCCTGGCATAACCCGCGGATCTTTTCTTTCCATCCCCACAGAGACCCCTTTTCATTCCTACCTCTGCATAACCCGTGGATTCTCATCTTATCCTCAGCAGGAACCCTTTCTCTTTCCCAGCATAACCTGGCGATTTTTCTAAGGGTTACACAATTCCGATTTTTATTGATTTCAATAAAGAATAGCATAGATGTGTGTTACAAATAACTCACAAAATTTTCCCGTGAAAACTGGGGCAGAAAAATTTCGTTTGTTTGTGTTGGTGTCCGAGCAGGTTTCACCTTAAGGCATAAGATTCGGATTGACTGGAAGCATGAGTGTCAATTCATAATAGAAGAAAAGAAAAAGGACAAAAGAAGTGAATTCAAATGATGAAGCGGGCAAAGACACGGACTGTCCAAAGTCTAATTAAAGTCACAAGCTCTGCATGTCCTGCTTTACCTAAAAATGAAGAATGAGCCAGCATTTGCAGCTAATAAGCATCAAGATTCATATCAGAGTCTGCTACAAGGGCAAGCCAAGACTTAATATCAAACTTCAAGAGACTCATAGATAGGAATCTGGTAACTTGTAGTTGATAGGCTTAGCTAGCTTAGCTTTAGATTTTCCTTTGGTGTAATAAGGAGCTCAGCAAGCAAAAACAGCAGCAACAGCAGCCAATCATAATTTTCCGGTAGTCCCAGCTACCAAAACTTCCAGAACTACACTGACCTGAATCTTTTATCGCCAAGGATATGTAGGCAACCTTTGAAGCAAGGTTCGGTCAAAAATTTTTCAAAATACTTCATATGGAGTATTCAATCGGACGAAAATCGCTCATATTTGCTTACTTGTATTTGCATGAAAACTCTTCGTGTTCATGCGCAAAAAGGGGCAGTTGTAAGCATATGATTTTTACCCTGTTGAAACAGCTCCTACAGGACTCTCAAAGTTTAGGATTTTCTATAAATATTTATTTTTAGGATTTTAATTTTAGAATTTAATTGCATGCCAACGTGTTTTCATCAATGCGTGCTTTAAAATCATTTAGGATTTAAGTTCATGTTTTTGCCGAAATAATTGTTAATTAGGGTCCTTTTTTTAAATAGAAAATATAATATATGTACAAGTAGTATATTGGCATTTTTAATTATTTTTGGTTTAGTTTCAACTTGTTGCATTTTTAGTTGTGTTAAGTAGGAATTCTTGTTTTAAATAAAATTAAGAGTTAATTAAAATAAAAAGAAAAAGACAAAAAATATATACATATATGCACATCCACTCAGGCTGGCCACAATTGGGCCACACCTGAGTGGCCCAAACAATTTTAACCCCTTTGAAACCCACTTGTACCTAGTCCAAACACCAATCCTGATCCAGTCCACACCATACACCCCCCAAAAACGACATACTTTAGAGATAAGGCATCCCAGCCGTTGATCAATTGATCATCCAATGGCCATGAAACTCCCCCCCCCCCCAAAAACATATACATATGTCCAAACGCCTCTATACACTCAGAGACAAAACTCATCTTCTTCCTCGTACCATCTACCCCCGATGAAACACCAACCATGACCATCCCTTGACCACCCCTTGGCCACTGTTGACCACCCGTCTACCACCTTAACACCGCCACCAGAAATCGCCTCACGGCAGCGGCGGTTCACCAAACCTCCTCATATTTACACCATCACACCACCACAACCTCGTCTTTCCCATCTTGTGCTTGGTTTCCGTCGAACACGACCCTAGATTCTCAAATATTCAAAACCAGAGTCGCCGGAACCACCGCCTCTAGCGACCTTGTTCCAAACCTCCCCAGCTATACACCATAGGACCAACAGGACCTCCACTTCCCCGTCCTGCAATCCATCTCCTTCAAACGACCCCCCGTCGTCTCGAATCTTCAAAAGAAGATCGTCGGAACCCCCATCTCCAGAGACTCAACTCCAAACCCCTCCAATATTACACCCCTGAAACGAATCGCCCTCCTTTTTCCAACCATGTGTGTTACACCTTTCGAATCTATTCGAAACGTCTCGAATATTGAGCGGAAGACTAACGCTAAAACCAAAACCCCACTGGATTCTGGTCAAGCTCATATCAGGCAGCCCCCGTCCTTTCCCCTCCCTAAACATACCACCCACAGCCCCCAAATACCATTAACCACCGGAAAAATCTAGATCTGAGACCTCACTAGGTATCAGAACCACCAGTTCCCTGTCCTAAACTCCTGAACCTGTTATCCACAAATTCAGATGCCCTAGAAGGCTACGAAAACCTCTACAGAAAGGGTCAGGAACCAATGAATTGGTCTCAAGTGGATTTGCATGTGTAAACAAAAGCTAAGTGTTCTATCTTCGCCTGTATATTTGCTTCATTTCAATTAATTGTTAGTTGTTTCTTTTGAATGATTGTTTTTCCACAATTTCGTCTTAAATAGGTTAAATAGTTATATGCCTTGGTTTCTTGAATGATTTGATATCCTGTTTATATTAGATCCTTGATTCTGAAATACTAGTTTGATGGTTCTTCAGTAGTGTGATTCCTATGTTTTGTTGACCTTCATATCATGATCTTCATTTGTTTTACTCCCTGATACTCTGATTAGTTTGGTAGGTGCTTAAGCTACTAAGTGTTTGATTTTCATATCACAATAACTTTGATCTTCACTACTTGCGCATATTAGGCTATGCTTTCTTGTTGAACCTTTAATTGCTTCCTGATTTTGTTCATGAACTAAGTGTTCAATCCTTGTTTCAAGTTTTGTTGAGTGTTAATTAGGCTATTTCTATAATGTTAAGCATTGGTTGATTAGTCCCCTCTTCTGGTCATTTTGATTCATTGTTTTCATGCTGAATAATCATCCTGAATAATGTTTGCTTACTGAAAAGTCCACATTAAGGCATTTGTTTTAAAACCTAATTAGTTTTGGATAATTTTGAACTTCAATAAGCCTGTTAGTCCAAGACTAAATTTGACCCAAACTTGAACATAATTGACATGGGTCAATTATAACAGACCAGATGACAAACTAAGGTTAATACCTCAGGTTGGTTAATTATGAAAAGACATGGGGGTACAAGGGGTATTTCAGCTTAATGGAATCTAGTGATAACCCCCTAGAACATTCTAGTGAGGGATTAAAACACAATTTCTGCCTCAAACGTGAGGCACAAGTCAGGAAATGAAGGATCGTTTAGGGGACTTGGAACTTTTCTTTTGAATTCTAGAGAGAAAAAACATTCACATTAGTTCTTCCTATATCTGTGATAAATGATCCTTGCTGTTCTTATTCCTTTGATATTTTAATTCTCTCAAAATCCGCTGAAATCCTGGGTATACTGTTTGATTGGCTGGTATTTTGCTTGGATGATCAATTGCATTTACTCATAGGCTTCTATTCTTTGCTGATTTCCAGGTATATTCTTGTCATCCATTGATGTATGAAGCTCAAGTTGAATGCATTCCTAAATTTAAAGATGTGCACATATGATTCACCTTTGGAATCCTCCCTTATTTTCCCTCTTCCTTAGTTGTTATATGCTTAATGATAGGGTAATTACCTGGTAGCAGTTAGACATTTGAATCGGTTCATTTATGTAATAACTGGACATTTGTGACTAATTTACTGTGTAATAATTGGACATTTAAATGAGTTTTGCTTTTATATGTATAATTGATAGTAAGGTAGCTATTTGTATGGCTGGTTCAGATGTCGTTCCCTCTTTTACTTAGAAATACTGGATTTAGGAATATTAGTTTTGGTAATCATTCATAGATTAAAACACTGTGTAGCATTTTAATTTATTTAAGTTTCAATACATTAGCAATGATTCGTTTCAGATTTATTTAACATGTTGTAATAAGAATCATAATTGAATTTTGAAGGTTGGGTTCGTATACTCAGACTGGCGAGTATCTGAATCATTTAGTTCAGATTTAAGGCTGAAAACTTATGTAAAATAATTTCTAGTAACTTCCATGTGAATATTGTAGATAGATTTAATAGTTAGTCTTGTGTATAATTCCAAACCAAAAGAAACATCACTGAGATCTATTCATAATGGACTCCACTGTCCAAATCATCTCTGGGCCTAATTGAAAGGCCCAGCAGTGGGTAGGTACGATGAATGTTTCTGGGTTGGCCAAAATTTGAGGCTCGGCATGTGTAATCAGCCATGAATGAGGCTGAATGCAAGTATTAATTTTCCCAAATATGTGTTTCATGTATAAATGATTAGGGTACATAGGCACAAGCATGATAGAGATTTCAATACGCTTTAAGATGTCCTTATAAAATAAAATGAGCAGTGTTCATCTAATCAAACACCACAAGGCTCCATAAATTGACAAAATATTTAGAAAAATCGGAAGTGCCGTCTAACAAATTTCACGGCCTTCCATAAATTTTTAAGACGAAGCGGCTGTAGGTGCGTGTTTGCTAATAAAATATCTTCCTAAACTTGGGTAAGCATTTATGTGACCCAAATCCCATTCTCAATGGAATTAAAATACATCTAAAACTGTGTGCGCATTTATGTGACGTGATTCGCGATGTGTTTTAATTACATTGCAATTTTTCCGAAAAGATCTTAAAAGCGGTTAATACTTAAAATTGCATTATGGGTTTAAATAGGTATAGCAAATCAGATCTCTAGCCACTTATAATGAGATTAAGCGACCGTGTTGGAACACAGGAACCGAGGGTGCCTAACACCTTCCCTCGGGTCAACAGAATTCCTTACTCAAGAATTTCTGGTTCGCAGACTCCATTTGGGCAGTCAAAAAATTTCCTCCATTTGGGATTCTAAATAAACCGGTGACTTGGGACACCAAAATCCAAACATATCCCAAGTAGCGACTCTTGAAATGAATAATTAATCCCATCTCAAATAATGTCACTTTAATTGGAAAAACTCCTATACACTTGTCATCTTTCGGGGTAACCACGTGTAAGCCGAAAAAGGAGGTGTGACATTCCCGGTAAGGGATAAGTTTGACATCTCGAGTCTCCCATTCTCCTTGGGCTTGCCGGATGATTAAATCTAAATCCCCATAATTAACAACTCTTCGACATTTTGGTGAACTGCTATGTTCATACCCATGATGCAAGCTTTGTACTCGACTGCATTGTTCGTGCAGAAGAATCAAAGTCGAGCGGTGGCTGGATAGTGCTGACCGGTATGTGAAATTAAAACTGCCCCGATTCCCACACCCTTTGCGTTGACCACTATATTAAAGAACAATTTCCATGTAGCGGTATCTTCAGATATTGCCTCCACCGAGTTCACCTCTTCATCTGGGAAATAAGTGTTCAGGGGTTGTTACTCATAATCAACTAGGTTTTCGACTAAATGGTCCGCTAAGGCCTGGGACTTCATTGCTGTACGAGTGACATAGACTATATCAAACTCGATGAGCAAGATCTGCCATTTTGCTAACCTCCCTGTGGGCATTGGCTTTTGAAATATGTACTTCAGAGGATCCAACCTAGTTATGAGGTAGGTGGTCTAGGCCTGTAGGTAATGCCTCAATTTCTAAGCAACTTAAGTTAGAGCGTAGCAAGTTCTTTCCAGCAAAGTGTACTTGGCCTCAGAGCTGGTGAATTTCTTACTCAGGTAGTATATTGCCTGCTCTTTCTTTCCACTGATGTTGTGTTGCCCCAAAACACAATCGAAGGAACTTTCCAAGACGGTCAGGTACAGAAACAGTGGCCTCCCTGGCTCAGGTGAAACCAAAACCGGTGGGTTGGACAAATAGTCTTTAATCTTATTGAAAGCCTTTTGCCAATTATCCGTCCATTTGACAGCTGCATCTTTCTTTAGCAATTTGAATATGGGCTCACATGTGGAAGTCAGCTGAGTGATGAATCGACTAATATAATTCAATCTTCCCAACAAGCTCATTACATTATTTTTGGTCTTCGGAGGAGGTAAATCTCGAATAGACTTAATATTAGTTGGATCTAACTCAATACCTCTCTAGCTGACTATAAATCCCATAAGTTTGCCTGACGGAACCCCGAACGCACATTTGGATGGGTTCAACTTCAAATCATATATGTGCAGCCATTCGAAGAACGTCCTTAGATTCCGCACATGGTCATCTTGAGTTTTGGACTTGATGATCACGTCGTCCACATACACCTCTATTTCCTGATGCATCATATCATGGAAGATGGTAGTCATGGCTCTCATATAGGTTGCCCAACGTTCTTCGGTCCTAAAGGCATGACCCTGTAGCAGTAGGTCACCCAAGGTGTGGAAAAGGCAGTTTTCTCTACGTCATCTTCATCCATCAACACCTGGTGATATCCTACGTAACAGTCCACAAAGAAATGTACCTCATGGTAGGCACAATTATCAACAAGGATGTGGATAATGGGTAAGGGGAAGTTGTCTTTGGGACTCGCCTTGTTCAAATATCTATAGTCCACGCATACTCGGGTTTTTCCATCCTTCTTTGGTACTGGAACTACATTGGCTAGCCATGTGGAGTACTGAACCACTCGGATCACTCCTGCTCCCAACTGTTTTGAGATCTCTTCTTTGATTTTATCACTGACCTCCTTCTTAAATTTTCTCTATTTCTGTTGGATCGAGGGCCACTGGGGATAAATTGTCAATTTGTGCACTATCAAATCAACGCTCAGTCCTGGCATGTTATCATACAGCCAGGAAAACACATCTTTAAACTCAAACATAAGTTGGTTTATGGAATCTCGGGTTTTCTTGTCTGTGTGGATGCTTATCTTGGTTTCCTGGATTTCTTCAGAAGTTCCCAAGTTAACCGGCTCAGTATCATTCAAGTTTGACTTAGGTTTATTCTCAAACTGTTCTAATTCTCGATTTATTTCCCTAAAAGCCTTTTATTCATCATATTCCGGTTCTTGGTTCATTATTTCACGATAAGACAATGTGTTTGGATCTGAGCGTGAAGTCTGCAAGCATGTCATGTTATCTAAATCCGCGTTATTAGAACTGAAAAGAAGAAATGAAAGAAAAAACAGCAAAATCGGAAGGAATAAAGAAGAATGAGCGATGAAATATTAATTTTATTTCTTGGAATTTGAAGATAACAGGGATACATTTGGAAATGTAAAGACAAAAACTAAAGAAAACATCAAACTTACACCCTGAAATAACTTGAGATGCAGAAAAAGTAGCAAGACAAGTCTATCGGGACTACCCCCTGATCTGAAACAGTGTGGCCTTCCAATTTTGGAGCTTAGCGCTTAGTCCTATGTACAGCACCTCAGCGGTGCTTGTGCCCTCTTCCAGCTGAACCATGTGGGTTTCATATAGCATCTCTCTCATCGCCCAACATATTTATTCTTTTCTTTGGCCGTGAAATCCTCATCCTCCTCTTCTTCACTATACTTTGGTTTGACAAAGGTTTCATACAAACGTGACAACGGTTGAGGTAAGACCCACCCCTTACGCTGTCTTTCTTTTGCTCATTTCCTATCATCTGGCGTCAGGTGAAAGCCTAATTCGAAGAACTTCTCAGCGGTAGGCAAGGTAATTGGCTCAGCTACCCCTTGCAGAGACTTTCCCAGCCCTTTTCCCGGCTTATATCCATGTCGTATCATCTCTTTGTCCACCATAATGGATGCATTGGAAAGGAAGGGCTGGGGGCAAGGTTTTCCCTCTTCATACTGATCGACTACCACAATTTCAAAGGCTTGATATACTATGTGCTCACTGCCTTCCCTCACTTCAACACATGGGACAAACAGGTCCCGATAGATTGATTGTTCATCCTCACTACAATCTCCTAATCTTCATGCTCGAATTTCACCATTTGATGGAGGTTAGAAGGTACAGATCCTGCTTCATGGATCCAAGGCCTCCCCGGAAGGAAGTTGTAAGATGTGTCCATGTCCAGCAGTTGGAAGGTTACCTCAAAATCCACCAGGCCAATGGTCAGAAATCAGATTGATTTCCCCAATTGTGTCCCTCTTAATACTGTCGAAAGCTCGCACACAGACATTGTTGGGAAAAATCCTTCCAATCCCAATTTCCATCCACTGGAGTGTAGAGAGTGGGAAAACTTCTACCCAAAGCCTCCGTCTACCATGACTCTCTTCACATAGTATCCCTAGCATTTTAAAGGTAAGTGCAAAGCTTTGTTGTGAGCAGCCCATTCCAGGGGCAAGTCATTTTTGCTGAATGAAATTTGATTGATGGAAAAAAAACCTTTCCTCCATTCTTTCTAACTGTTCCACAAGTTTCAGCTAACACATAGGCTTCATTCAGGGTCTTCATTAAAACCTTCTAGTGTTCGGGAGATTTCATTAACAAGGACACTTTTTCAGGATACTTTCGCAGTTGATCGACCACTTCATAGTCTTCCGTCTTCATTTTCTAAAAGAAAGCTTCTACCTCTTCAGGATGTACAGGTTTCTTAGACGGGAAACGCTTTCTAGTGGCATTGTTTACTTCTTCCACATTGGAGTACTTCTCAACGGGATGATTTTCTTGAAGCTCCTCTGAAATCTCTTTGCCTTTGTACGTAACCATTGTTTTATGATAATTCCACGGTACTGCAATAGGATCCGTCATGCGCTGTTGTGGCGCGCATCCAATAACCACAGGCCTATTTGGCCTCGATGGCTTAATTGTGCCCGGTACCACATAAGCCCCCTTGTTAGGCTACCTTCTTCAATTCAAGCCTCTTTGGAGGGCTCAAAGTCTGCTGCTATTTCTTTACGACCTCTTGGTACATAAATAATCCCATCTTTGGGAGGCATCACCTCTATTCCTATTTCAACTTTCTTTTCTGGTTCTGTCTTAGTGACTTTGTTCTTCTTTTCCTCTTTCTCTTTCTTTGGGGCGCTTTTTGGATTTTTATCTTCATCTGGGATGGCAATTATGGCCTTTAGTGCCGGATCAAATTCTTTATCTTCACAAATTATCCCAATTACTACCTATTGTTGTGGGCTGACAATGGATTATTAGTCACGTTGGGGACATTCTCATCCCTTAGCACTATTTTTCCTTGCTCTATCAAGTTTTCCACCGCTCTTTTCAGGATCCAACAATCATCTGTATCGTGCCCTTCCAGTCCTGAATGATAGGAACATCTGACACCAGCTCTATAAGCGAGCGATGCTGGGTTTTGCCTCGTTTGAGGAACGGACGCAACACGCCCATTTGGACAAGTTTTGATAATAGATTGGAATAAGACTCACCTATTGGAGTATCAGTTTTCCTCCTGGGTGGCTCACGAGGAGGAAAATTATTCTGTGGAGGACGAGGATTATAGTGATTTTGTGGAAGAGCTGATTTCTTGGATATGGGCCTTAGTTTCTGTTGGCATGTTGTTGCGATCATACAAAGGGTTGGGTATTCATGACCGCATACGGTTAAGGAGCATATGCCATGTCTTGATGAGGGTAATAATGCTGGGGGGATCTGCCTGAGAACATGGGTCTAGGAGCGCGGTCTCTCCTTGTACCTGAGGCCGTCATGGTTGTGTCTTCTTTCTTCTTGCTTTTGGCCACTACTCCAGACCCCCTTTAGATGGCTTGGGAGGTTGCTCTAATAGCTGATTGGCCCAAAATTTTGCCTATTTTCAGTCCATTCTCTACCATCTCACAAACTTTAATGGCCTCCGCGATTGGTTTGCCCATGGTTGATATCATATTGTGGAAATAATTAGCCTCCTAAGCCTGAAGAAATACAGTAACCATTTCCACTTCATCCATACGAGGTTTTACCCTTGACGCCTGTTCACGCCATTTGATCACATACTCATGAAAACTTTCTGAGGGCTTCTTCTTTAGATTTTCCAGTGAGTTCAAGTATGGAGCAATATCGATATTGTACTGGAACTTGCGAACGAAGTCTCTTGCAAGATCATCCCATATGTGCCACCGAGAAATATCCCGATCCATATACTATTCGGAGGCGATACCACCAGGCTTTCCCCAAAGTAATCCATGAGCAATTCTTCTTTTCCTCTAGCTCCACGTAATTGATTATAGTATTTCATAAGATGGGCGATAGGGTCACCATGCCCATCGTACTTTTCAAACATCAGAGTTTTAAATCCCACAGGCAAATGCACGTGAGGGAACATGCAAAAATCAGTATCTAACACACTTTTATTTCCACTTAGCCCTTGCATGTTTTTGAGGATTTGCTCTAGTCTTCTCATCCTCTTTTCCATTTATTCCTTTTTCGGAGTTTTGGGAGTCTTTTCATGTCCCGTGATTGCGGCTGCGAATAAATATAGGTGGGATACTGAAGAGGCTCCATTTGGGGAGTGAGTGTTTGGAATGTGAAGGTTGAAGGATCAAAGGTGGGCCTTTGCGATGCAGACTGTGTTATAGCTGCGCATGGTTGAGTATTAAAGATGTTTGGGACTACTTAGATATAACCATCTGAGGGTGAACCTCTGAAGGTGTTCCCACAAAATGAGCTGAGATGGTTGGGTGTCATAGTGGGATGTTGGGATGACTGATTGGGACAGTGGACAATCCCCCTATATTTGGGAAAGCTCGGGAAATCTAGGAATTGCACTAGGCGGCTCTTTTCCATTTGACCAAGCGTCCCATATCTCCATCATGGTAGATGCAATAGCCGGTTTTACTTGGTAGTTGTTGACTTTGATACTGAGATGCCCGAGATTGGGCTTTCGTCCGTGATGGGAATTGCTGGAAGAGTGATTTTCGAAGATATTTCTATGCTACCCTTTGATCTGGTGAAGTAGGGATGTGAAGCCAGTGCACCAAAAATCAACCACCATTTTTTGTAAAACCTGGACTGGATATGGCATCAGCAAATGATTGTTCGAGAGAAATAACAGATAGGTAAACGCAAGTTGGGGTCTGATGCACCTTCACAGTTAAATGGGTTTCTACATGTCTTGCAACAATTACATGCGTCATCCCGGCTTTCCTCATCCACTTGATTTCCAATATCGTTTCTTTTCTTTTGTTTCATTCTTGACTTTGCTTTTGCCATGATCTCTCTCTCTCTCTCGATCTTCCTATTTCTCTCTCTTTTATTATTTTTTTTCACTCTTATTTTCTGTCCTCTCTACTTTTTTCTTTTCTCTTAAGGTTACGGTCGAATCATATACAGATTGCATACATATCATGACCCCGCATGAATCAGACCAAGCGTAGTTCATGGAAAGTAAATGTAAATATAAGCAAAATATTTTGAGATTTTCGATTTTCATAGATAGCAAATACTTTGATTACAAAGACTCAAAGATTGACAGATTAAAACAGCTAGCAGGCCATGATGAAAAGAAGAAATACAGACTCCATAATCAACTATCCTACTTCAAAAGAAAATACAAACTCAAATAACTGACCGACTCTAGTAGAAAAGGAAATACAGACTCAATGAAAATCATGAATACATTAAAGCTCCCGGTGCCTGCGGAACATCGTCTGGGCTCGCCGCAGGCCTATATGCAATATCCCTTTGAAGTCTATCCAAGTCGCTCATTATCTATTTAACAAATATCATTACTACTGCAAGAAAGGTGGTGCGAGTCATGTTCTTGCACCCTTGGCATTTCCTAGTAATGTAGTGAGCAATGGCGAGGATTATCTCTCTAATTCTACCCTTTTCTTGAAGCAACTGCCCTATCTGTTAGGCCCTGGCCCCCAAAGTCTGCTCGGCCATCTGGTTTTGTTCCTAAAGTCGTTGCAAGACCATTTCTAATTATGCAAATGCCATGTAGTAATGCTCTCTTTCAACCTTGAATTCTTTCACTTGTTTGATCATTGTTTTCTCTATGACGATTACCCTTTTCTTTTATCCCGTGACCTCATTATTGTACTCTTTTTTCAACTGCTTAACCAAGCGTGCTCGTTCCCTCGCATTTTTAACCAATTGCTTTTGAACCCCGTGTAATTCTCTTTCTGCTTTGTTGAGGTCAAAACTATAGTCATTCATTTTTTGCCTCAGATTACGTCTTTGGCACTCCTGACGAGATCTTCGACTGCTATATTCATCTCTTTAATTTGCGCTTGTAAGGCTTCATTTTCTTTGGCTAATTTCTTCTTTTCACCTTTATCGACTGCGGCATGTAAGCTGTTTTCAAATTGAAGATCTCGGACCTGCTTTTCCAACTCTCCTATTTTGGCTCTGTATTCATTCACCTTAGCTAACCCGACCCACTGTTCTTGTGATGATTCGACAAAATACTGGATGTGAGGTCTTTTAGCAGGCCTCCGAACTACAATTTCCCTTCTATACCAAGTATGATACTCAGGTGAAACTTCTCATTTAGCTCGATCTCGTACACAGGTATATGCTGCCAAGTATTGACATTTGCTCCAGATCTAGCAGACTCTTACTTCAGGAAAGTGGCCAACATGACCAATCTCAACTACTTGGGTACTAAGATCTTCATCTTTTGGCACTATTTGGCACCTCCCGAGTTGTCTCAAAACCTGATACGGAGCGTAAGGCTGAATTCTCATAAGACCCATCAAGAGGAAGTGAGGCCCAGTTGCTGGCATATATATGATTTCATCCACAGTTAACCATCCAAACGTCCACTCTATTTGACTGCCAGTGATAGACCAAAAGTATGATGTCCATTCCTTGACACCTTCAGGAAAACTGTCCCCGTTAATCCTCGTATAAAATTCCTCTACACAGGTTTTCTGTGTTGACCGGTAACTCAAGAATTGAGGACGATGGCATAGGTGTTCAATCATCCAAATTTGCAACAAAAAATTGCACCCCTCAAAAAGGTTTCCTCCGACTTTGCAGGCTGTAAGAGCGCGGAAGATTTTAGCTACTATCATGGGCACGAGAGTGCTCTTGGCTTGGGTGAGTAAACTGTTGACGACGCCAGCTATTTTTATGTCAATATTTCCATCTTTCCTTGGGAACACCAGAAGCCCTAAGAAGACCACCATAAAATCAAAACATCTATATTCCTCCCATTTTTGGCGGTTTCCTTAACTACATATTTTTTTTTCCGGATTATTGAACCCTCCTAGGTGCCATATCTCTGGTATATAAAGTGGGGAGTAAAAAATCCAGTTGCCAAATCCGAGTTGTGGATTGTCCTGCTTATCTTCAGTGAGTCTAAACATCTGTGCACCACTACGTATCTCGGGGCAGTTAAATACTTGTGCCTTAAAGGAACCTCAGCACTCCCAATGTGTCTGGCTATTTCCTCTAGGGTCGGGGTGAGTTCAATATCTGAAAAATGGAAAACGTTGTGCGCTGGGTCTCGGCATGTGACCAATGCCTTATGATGTCTCTCCGAGGCATAATCTCCAACAAACCAGTAAGAATTTTCAAATATTTTTTGACCCTGCCTTGCCCTTCTTCACCTAGATTATTTCACCATAGACGCAACTCCAAAGGGATTTTGTTCATGATTGAGAAAGGTTCATTTTGAATCGTACTCATCATGCACATTTATTAAGGTGATTTAACCACTTATTTTGAAGAAAAAGTGACTCCATTTTATTTTATTGAAACTATCAAAAACAAAAACCCGGCTTTGCAGATACGGCCTTTTAGCACTTGAGGGAAGAAGATTTTAAGGTTGTGCCCGCTAACCGTTGAAAATGACCCAAAGTAGTTGTTCTTGCAAAAACAGCCTTCCGGCGCCCTTTTGGGGGGGGGGGCATTCGACTTACTTTTAAGATTAAAAAAATTGTTATTTTTGGGCTATATTTACAAAAAGGGAAGTTGAATCACGATGGCGGTTACCTAGGTATCCCGCATCCAGTGAGAATCAAACTAGCGTAGTTCAGGTAGATTTGACAAAACCAACTAATTTTGAAAAACTTTCTTTTCCTTTAATTTTCTAAAAAACTTGGCAGAGTTTCGGTACCATTTGGGTATTGGGTTTTTCAAAACTGGTGACTAACTCACTCAACCCTAACACTCTTATTCTTTTCTCTCTTTTTTTTCTCTTTTCTTTTAAAATTTCTCCCATTATTTAAAAGTCGGTCAGCATGCAGATCCAAGGCAAACAAATGCACAAATAGCAAGTAGGATGCATCAGGATGGTCTTTTCATTTCAGATCAACTGTCCTAGACGGGCCCAACCCCTGTGTAGAGTCCCCTAGGTCAAATGCACGTGATGCAAGCAAGCATACCTACTAGGATCCGCCATGAGGTTGATTTATTCTAGGTTCAGAACCTGGGTATATGTTCTAGACTGTGAACCCGAGCGGACAACTCGAATTGAGGAGGGGGCTATGTACCGTGAACCAAAAGGCCATCCGGCTTAGTAACTTATCTGGCCTCTTTCTAACTTTATGGTATGACACTCACAGAATAGAGAGTCTCGACCAGCGAGCACATCCCTGAAGATGACAAAAGAAGGGTTTCGTAACAATTTTATGTATACAATTCAGGTAATATCAAAGCGGCAAAGCACTTAGCACATTAGGATGAAACGTGAAAGAAAATTAGATAATAAACAAAGCAAGTATAATAGCTATTCTAAGCTCGAATTCTTATACCCTGAACCAAAATTCTGGATTTTTGATCCGAAGCAAGTCGCCAGAGGTGTCACACATTCTTTTTTACACACCTACCCCGAAGGGTAATGTATAAGGGAGTTTTTTCGATTTAAGTGATATCATTCGAATTGGAATTATTTATTATTTCAAAGTCCTCACTTGGGATAGGTTTGGCTTTTGGTGTCCCAAGTCATCGGTTTATCTTGCATCCCAAATAGAGAAAATTTTTGACTTTCCAAATGAAGTCTGCGAACCAGAAATTCTTGAGTAAGGAACTGTGTTAATCCAAGAAAAGTGTTAGGCCCCCTCGGATTCTGTGGTTCTAGTACGGTCGCTTAAACTATTATAACCGGGCTAATACTTATTTTAAAACATGTCATCCTATAGTGTCATTTTAAAATATTTACCGCTTTTAATGAATTTTAAGGAAATTGAACATCATTTAAAACATGTTTTTGGATCACATCGCATGAAATGCACCCGGATCCTTGACACATTTTATTCAACATTTTGGTATTTGGATTTGGGTCGCGAAATACACACCCGAGTTTAAGAAGGTAGATTTATTTAAAGAACGCTATTGAAGCGACTAACGCATTATTACTTTGCGGGAGGCTATGGAAATTTGCTAAATGGTACATTCCAATTTCTAAGTGTGTTCATGGAAGCAATTAAAAAGGACCACACAATTTGTGATTTTATTTGGCATGGCGTACTTAAATTTTATTTTATAAGGATATTCGACTAAAGCTTGAAGGGACAAAAGCTATGGTATTATCTAAGATGGCCCTCCTAAACTTATTCTAAGGGTCCTATTAATTGACTGCTGTCATAAGGATTGGCTTCAAGAGTTAATATGGGCTATGGATTTAAATTCCAATTTTTAGACACAAGAACACGCATGTGACATAGCTGGGCCTGAAGAAAAGGCCCAATACTCCACATTATTTACTAAGCTGACTATACTTCCAGCTCCTAATCTGGGCCATGGTTAGTTAACTGGAGGCTCACATCAAAGCAGAAAATATTTTTGACCTCCTTTGTAAAGGCTGGCCAATTATTGGGCTTGATGGCCCCTACGTACAGGCCTGTTTATCCATATTAATGCCGGTGCAAATTAAAACTGAACAATGCATCCACGCAAACACTATATCCAACATTAGGACTTTAGAAGCTAAAATTCTGATTTAATGTATTTAAAATAATCCTCAAAATCTAATCTATTTGGACAAAACAACTGATTTGAAAATAACCAAACCATGCATCTTTGTAATATTCTATCTCAACGTATGTCTAACCTATAACTCAATATCCATTAAAAAACAACTTTGAAACTGAACACACAGTCATTCTAATCATGAAATCCAATCTTAACAATATTCAAATCCTATCATGTCTTAAAACTAGCTAAGATTCAAACTCAATATAAACCTAATATAAAATATGTAAAGCCGAAGTACTAGTGCTCAAAACCAAACAGCATGCTCGTATTCAAATCATATATATGCGAATGCACCCACACACTCATTTCTGAATTTTAATTTTTCAGAATAATATTTAACCTTATTTAACACATTTCACATACTTATTCAGACTGAAATCAGATATAAACTGCTGAAACCTTCAGCTACACATCACATGAATCTGAAAGCTGAACATTCTTAAATAATAGTCCAAATACACAGTCTCTAAATATTCAAATAAGCTAATAAATCTACTAGTTTCAAACAAATTGAAGAACAGAATAGCTTCCAGAATATAACTATTATACTAAAATGAAAAGAATAGGCTAAATACTACTATACCAAACTACAAAACTCAGACATTTTAAACAGAGATTTGACATTGAAGATGTAAGGGAAAATAGTCATCCTTCTATAGAAAACTTCAGACAATTACAGCTTGTATGTTTGCACATCAGTTCTTAGAGAATCAAGGAGTACCTGAAAATTAGACAAAGGAAATAATCAGGGGTGAGAAAGCACACATGAGTCATCAATAATCAGCTAGCCAAAACAGTTTGACCCATGACTGATCCAAGTTTCCAAGAGGATGAATAATCAAACAAGTCAAACAAGTTTCCACCAAAGCTATTGAAGAACATATCAAAACCATTTCCTACTTGTGTGACACTAAGCAATTTTCAAAAATTGGAGACAAGTGAAATCAGTGAAAACTAATGAAACAATAGTTTTCCTCTCACTTTTTTTAGATTTTTGGCTATTATCTCACTTAAATTTGCAGGAATTTTACTATCAGAATTTGATCTTTCAAACTTTTGCTCTTAGATTTTAAACTCTGAAAATTAGGCTCTAAATAATAACTTCTCTCAAACTTTCAGATCTGAAACTCACTCTCTCCAAAAGCAAAAAAAAATCATTTGCAAGGCAAGGGACTACCCTTTTTATAGGCTAAGGCTAGGGTAACTTTTCAGATTTTATTTTTACACCTTTAGTCCCTCTTTTATTTTTAGTTCTTCCTTAGTTAGTCCTTTACTTATTGTCTTGTTACCCAAGTTACTAGACTTAATTTCCTAAAATCCTAATTAAAGCTCAATCTAGAAGGTTCTAGGAGATTCCAAATTAGTTACTGCAGGATTTCTTATTTTGAGAAAAGCCTACACTACCCTTGAATTAGTCCTAAAATTACTAACCTATGTCAAACTAATCCTACCCCTTAATCTGGGTCAGAACTGACCATGGTTAAATAAACCAATGTTGAATCATTCATCTATATCCAAACAATTCATAAAAAGTGAGCTAATAAATCAATCTAACTAACCAACACATGAAAATTAAACTAATACTATAACCTAAGACTAATTTTATCACTAAATCATGAATGAACAGTTCAACAATGAAACTATACTGAACAAAACCAAACAAGGAAAACGTAAACAACACATGGAACTATAGTGTAAAATATAGAAAAATGAACAACAAAATAAAGGTGTAAAAAAAGCAACAGCAAACATGGAATTTGGCGACTAGAAATCCAGTAGACAGTCCAGCCAAATATCAAAAATAAAATTAAAAATAGTAATCAAAAAAGAAACCAAACTCAAAATCTAGAATACTAATTACTTCCAGCAATAATAGAAATAAAGCACAATGAATAGATTAATCCGAAAACCAATTTTTAAAATCAATGAGTTCAAATAAAAGAAGAATGAAAATAAACTTACTTACGTAGGTCTTGAAACAGGTACTGGACTTTGATTCGAGACCCAAAATGATGTTAGACGTTTGTTCTTTGTCAAGAACATAAGGAAGCATTGTTTTGTGACTCAAATCAGCTTTTAGAATCGAGAATTTGGGGAAGAAATCAACAGCTTCGAACTTCTAGGGTTCTGCCCATCTTCGATTTGGAATTCGAGAATATTTAGTGAGATTCTGAGGAAACTAGTTAGAGGTTTGGGAAGAGGGAGGTGAGGAGAGTCTAGGGTGTAATTTTGGTGAGGTTTGGGGGCGACACCACCGTGCACAGCGGAGCAGTCGCCATTTCAAATGAATATTCAACGAGATAGGTTGTGCTTTGAAGGACACCAAGCCCATATTTGGATAGTGGAGGTCGAGGAGGTGGGGTGGTGTAATTTTGGGGGTCATCGGAGAATCGCTACCGGCGGAGGCGATCTCCAGCCGGCGGCAGAAAGACAGTGGCATTACACTGGAGGTCAGAGCTTTTGAGAGACAAGGTACTAGGTTTTTTAGAGGGTGGGAAGGTGTTTGGAAACAGTTATGTATGATGCATCACCCAGTCTTTTCACCGTTTTATCAAAAGGGAATAGACGGTCCTGATTAAAGTTTGCCCAAACGACGTTGTTTTGAGCTGGGGAAGCTGGACCGGGTTGATTATGGTTTTGGATAATTTGGGCCGAGATTTTAACTAAATCTGGCCCAAATTGGGTCTTTTTATTTTCAGCCTTCTCATTCTTCAATTCTTTTCATTTTCTTTCTCATTTTCTTTCTTTTTTTATTTTTGTTATATACAAAGTAAAAATGAACAAGGACCTAATTTTAAATCTAGAATTAAACTAATTAGTTTTTAAAATTAAAAGTGAAAATGCAAAAGAACTATTCTTTAGTTATTTTCCTCTATTTTCGTAATGTTAATTAATTAATGAACCTAATATATTCAAAATGATATTCTAAATGTAAATGTACTATTTTTGTATTTTTTATGAATTATATCGAGTAAAATGCACTCAAAATGTAAACAAACACACAATTATGCAATTAAATTCTTAAAATTACATAAATAAAGAAAATTTTTAATTTTAAGTATTCTATAGAAATAATTTGAGCTATTTGTTTATAGTGCAAGTTCAACTTCTTCAATTTCGTCACTTGTTATACTTATTTTTCATGCTATGCGCTGTATACAAGTTAATTTGGCACAATGAACTGAAAAACTTCCATTTGAGGGCTGAGATTAATGTTTATTCAACGAATAAGAATGCACATAAAATATATATTGCATAACACGAAAAACAAATTGAAAAGCAAGTAAAAATAAAATCATGATGGTATAGAAACTTCTTCTGGTTAGTAATTTTTTTCCTTAGAGAAAAAAAATGCAAAATCAGAAACTTTGCAACTTTTTCTTATCTCCAACAACTAACCTATTTCTCCAACAACTAACCTATTTCATAATAGTCTAGAGATTTGCCTACCTTCGTAAACTCATCGTATTTTTACTTTAATTGTCAATTCACTGCAAAAATAAATTCTTTTAGGAGACTGAGATAGCATCCAAGAGTACCAAAAAATTGTGTTTAAAAAAGGGTCAAATTCCCAAGAGAGATTAAGTTCTGACGGAGCCAAAAAATAATAATAGCAGCTGATTTCTTCTATAAAATATTCTATTTTAGGTGAATGTCCATATTTAGAGAGATTCTAGGGTTTATTTTTTGGTGGCTAAGTCATCACCTCCTTACAAAAAAAGGGGTTCTATTCCATTGTAAACCATCCCAAAGTATCAATAAGAATACTCCTCTCTCTACTTTTCTCTCTATTGTTCTTGTTCTTGTATTATTGTTCTTGTTCTTATATTATTTCATAACACGTTATCAGCACAAGACTCTACCGTCTCAAGAATCCTCTTGATAAAATTAAGGTATTTCCCTTTTTCCGAATTTGGTTTTAATTATGTCTGATATTATGA
Source organism: Nicotiana benthamiana (assembly GCA_034376525.1). Lineage (NCBI taxonomy): Eukaryota > Viridiplantae > Streptophyta > Magnoliopsida > Solanales > Solanaceae > Nicotiana > Nicotiana benthamiana. Next base: position 47,410,263 of record CM067326.1, read on the forward strand.
AAAGAAAGTTCGTTGCCCTTGAAATTTCGGGCAAGAACTATATGACATGGGTGTTGGATGCTGAAATCCACTTAGATGCTATGGGTCTTGGAGACGCCATTAAAGACAGAGATAAAGCATCCACCCAAGACTGTGCTAAGGCCTTGATTTTCTTGCGCCATCACCTTGATGAAGGTTTGAAAATTGAATATCTCACAGTCAAAGATCCACTCATCTTGTGGAAAGGCGTAAAGGAGAGATATGACAACCTGAAGTTGGTCACTCTGCCACAAGCACGATATGATTGGGCTCATCTGAGGCTCCAAGACTTTAAGTCTGTTTCTGAATATAATTCTGCAATGTTCAGAATTACTTCTAAATTGAAACTCTGTGGAGATAATATCTCTGATTATGATATGCTTGAAAAAACGTTTACAACATTTTATGCCTCCAATATGGTACTGCAACAACAGTACAGAGAGAAAGGTTTCAAAAAGTACTCTGAACTGATTTCTCTTCTCCTTGTGGCTGAGCGAAACAATGACCTGCTCGTGAGAAATCACAAAAATCGACCCACTGGGTCTACACCATTGCCTGAAGCAGATAAGGTGTATTCTCATTATGCCAAGCATGGAAAAGGCTATGGCTTTAATCATGGTCGTGGTCGTAATCGGGGTCATGGCCGTGGATGTAGACAAGGAAGAAATTTCCCTGATGTCCGTCACCCCCCAAAGAGATATAACCACCAAAAACAGAAATGGGATTATGAGGATCCAAAGGCAAATAGTTCAGAAACTATATGTTATCGTTGCGGTGCAAAAGGGCACTGGTCAAAAGCTTGCCGTGTACCAAGACATTTGGTTGATCTTTATCAAGCATCTCTAAAGAATAAAGGCCCTGAAACAAATTTTGTCTCTGACGATAATTTTGACATCACCCACCTGGATGTGGCAGACTTCTTTGATCAACCCGAGGGAAAAATAGACCACTTAATCGGTGATGGATCTGTGATGAAGGAAGATGGAATCGTTTGATTTTATTTTACTTATTTGTATTAGTTAGTGAATAAACTAATAGTCATTAGTATTAGCTCGTATTAGTTAGTTTATGATATAATGTTAGTATTAGTTCTTTAGAATGTTTCAATATGCTTAAATTTCAAAGATATTTTTATTTTCCAGTAGAGTTAATCGATTAACCTAACAGTTAGTCGATTATCTAATATTTCGCATTAAAACTGGACTTTTTCGCAAGCTAAATTAGTCGACTATCTGATTTAGTTAGTCGACTCACCTGATGACTGTTTACTAAGTTAGTCGACTATCAACTTAGTTAGTCGACTAACTAATATTTCGCATTAAAACTGGACTTTTCCGCAAGGCAAGATAGTCGACTATCTGATTTAGTTAGTCGACTAACCTAATGACTGCTTCCCAAGATAGTCGACTATCAACTAAGTTAATCGACTAACCTCAGCAGATTTTGAAAATATTGTTTAAATGTGAAACAAACGAATTGAATTTGTTTATTCTCATGTTCGTGTATTTCTTTTGTATGTCAAACCATGGGAAAGCAAATATGGATATCTCACAAAGCAAGCTTGGATCAACGTCCAACTGTAAAAATATTTGTTTAGTTGATTCATGTACTACACATACGATACTCAAAGAAAAGAAATATTTCTCTCAACTAAGTATGTGTAAGGCAGATGTTACTACAATCTCTGGTAGTAGTAAATTGATTGAAGGCTCCGGAAGAGCAACTATAACTCTGCCTAGAGGAACAATGTTTATCATAGAGAATGCAATGTTCTCCTCCAAGTCTAAGAGAAACTTGTTGAGTTTTAAAGATATACGCCGGAATGGCTATCATATTGAGACAATAGATGAGAATAATCTTGAATATCTCATCATTACAAAGAATGTCTCTGGCCAAAAGAGGGTTATCGAGAAATTTCCGTCTTTATCTTGTGGCCTGTATTGGACAAAAATTAGTGCAATTGAGGCACATTCAACAGTAAACCAAAAGGTTACTGATTCCAATACTTTTGTACTTTGGCATGATCGATTGGGACACCCTGGATCAATCATGATGAGACGGATAATAGAAAGCTCATATGGGCATCCGTTAAAGAATTTCAAGATTCTTTTAAATAATGAATTTTCTTGCACTTCTTGTTATCAAGGCAAGTTAATTATTAGACCATCACCAACAAAGGTTGGGACTGAGTCACCTACATTTTTGGAACGTATACAAGGGGACATTTGTGGACCTATTCACCCACCTAGTGGGTCCTTTAGATATTTTATGGTCTTAATAGACGCATCCTGTAGATGGTCTCATGTGTGCCTGTTGTCATCACGCAACCTTGCGTTTGCAAAACTAATGGCACAAATAATTCGACTACGAGCACAATTTCCTGATAATCCAATCAAGTCTATTAGACTGGATAATGCTGCTGAGTTTTCATCCCAAGCATTTAATGATTATTTCTATCAATTGGGATAAAAATGGAATATTCTGTAGCTCATGTTCACACTCAAAGCGGTCTTGCAGAATCTTTAATTAAACGTCTGCAGTTGATTGCAAGACCATTACTCATGAAAACGAGGCTGCCCACTTCGGTATGGGGTCACGCCATTTTGCATGCAGCAATGCTAATTCGTCTCAGACCGACGAATTATCACAAATATTCCCCGTTGCAATTGGTTTTGGGTCATGAACCCAATATATCCCATTTAAGAATCTTTGGATGTGCAGTATATGTGCCTATAGCACCGCCATACCGCACCAAAATGGGTCCGCAAAGAAGTTTAGGAATATATGTTGGGTTTGAATCGCCCTCCATTATTCGCTACCTCGAAACATTGACAGGGGATTTGTTCACTGCACGGTTTGCAGACTGTCAATTTGATGAGACACTTTTCCCAAAATTAGGGGGAGAAGTTAGTGAAACCAAACGGGAAATTTTGTGGAAAAATGCATCATTATCTCATCTTGATCCACATACCTCTATTTGTGAAAAAGAGGTGCAAAAGATTATCCATTTGCAAAGAATAGCAAATCAAATGCCTGACGCATTTACGGACTTGAAAAGGATAACAAAATCCCACATCCCCGCAGAGAATGTTTCAATCCGTATTGATGTCCCTGTTGGACAATCATTTAGTGTCATATCCAATGAGTCGAATGCACGTCTGAAGCGTGGCAGGCCATTAGGTTCCAAAGATCGAAATCCTAGAAAGAGGAAATCAAACGATCAAAATGACACTACGAAAGAATCTCATGAGGAAATTCATGATTTAATAAATTCTGAGATTCATGAAGAATCCATTGAGCCCGATACTCAAGAAAATAAGGAACTATCAATAAATCCAATCGATATTGAGGCAAATTTTAATCGAGTGGATATAGTGGTGGATTATGTCTTTGATTTTAGTGTCGCATCTAGCATTATGCAAGAAAGTGAGGATCTTGAACCTCAATCTGTTGGAGAATGTCGAAAAAGACATGATTGGCCAAAATGGCAAGAAGCAATCCAATCAGAATTGAATTCACTGGCAAAACGTGAAGTTTTTGGCCCTATAGTTGAAACACCTAATGGTGTTAAGCCTGTTGGCTATAAATGGGTCTTTGTACGCAAGAGAAATGAGAAAAATGAGGTACAAAGAAATAAGGCACGCCTTGTTGCACAAGGATTTTCTCAAAGGCCTGGTGTCGATTATGAAGAGACATATTCGCCTGTAATGGATGCCATAACTTTTCGTTATCTCATTAGTTTTACTGTCCTTGAAAAGCTTGACATGCATTTAATGGATGTGGCTACTGCCTATCTTTATGGCTCACTGGATAATGAGATATACATGAAAATTCCCGATGGACTCAAAATGCCAAACGCTCATAATTCAAAGTCCCGGGAAATGTTTTCAATCAAATTGCAAAGATCCTTGTATGGTCTAAAGCAATCAGGACGGATGTGGTATAATCGTCTTAGTGAGTATTTATTAAAAGAAGGCTATATAAATGATGCCATTTTCCCGTGTGTTTTTATAAAGAAAACAACATCGGAATTTGTTGTACTTGCCGTATATGTCGATGACATAAACCTTATTGGAACCCCCATAGAACTCCAAAAGGCAATTGATTATCTAAAGAATGAATTCGAGATGAAAGATCTCGGAAAGACAAAATTATGTCTTGGTTTGCAAATTGAATATTTGGCAAACGGAATTTTTGTTCATCAATCTACCTATATAGAAAAGGTACTGAAACGGTTTTATATGGATGGAGCATATCCTTTAAGTACTCCGATGGTTGTTCGATCACTTGATGTGAATAAAGATCCATTCCGACCGCAAGATGAAGAGCTACTTGGTCCTGAAGTACCATATCTTAGTGCAATTGGCGCACTAATGTATCTTGCAAATACTACAAGGCCTGACATAACCTTTTCAGTTAATGTCTTAGCAAGGTATAGCTCGGCTCCTACGAGGAGACATTGGAATGGGATCAAACATATATTGCGGTACCTAAAAGGGACTACCGATATGGGCTTAATTTATAGCAATAATTGCAGTCCTGATCTTGTTGGTTATGCTGATGCTGGATATTTATCCGACCCACACAAGGCTCGATCTCAAACGGGTTATGTGTTTACCTGTGGAGGCACCGTCATATCTTGGCGATCGACTAAGCAATCAATTGTGGCTACTTCATCTAATCATGCCGAGATAATCTCTATTCATGAAGCAAGTCGGGAGTGTGTGTGGTTGAGGTCTATAATACATCATATTCAAGACAAATGTGGTTTGAAGTGTAACAAACTACCCACGACTTTGTATGAAGACAATGCGGCATGTATAGCTCAATTGAAGGGAGGATTCATAAAAGGAGATAGAACAAAGCATATTTCACCAAAGTTATTTTTCACACATGATCTTCAAAAGAATGGTGATATCAATGTGCAACAGATTCGTTCAAGCGATAATATGACTGATTTGTTCACAAAATCTCAACCAACGTCAACCTTCAAGAAGCTGGTTCACAAGATCGGAATCCGAAGACTCAAGGATATGAATTGATGCTCTTTTCAGGGGGAGTTAATGCGCGTTGCACTCTTTTTCCCTTACAAGGTTTTGTCCCAATGGGTTTTCCTTGCAAGGTTTTTAACGAGGCAACCAATAGGCGCATATTCAAACATGTGTACTCTTTTTCCTTTCTTTAATTTTTTCCCAATGGGTTTTGTTTTAGTTAAGGTTTTAACGAGGCACATTATTGAATAGACATTCAAGGGGGAGTGTTATAAAATATTCTATTTTAGGTGAATGTCCATATTTAGAGAGATTCTAGGGTTTACTTCTTGGTGGCTAAGTCACCACCTCCCTATAAATAAAGGGGTTCTATTCCATTGTAAACCATCCCAAAGTATCAATAAGAATACTCCTCTCTCTACTTTTCTCTCTATTGTTCTTGTTCTTGTATTATTGTTCTTGTTCTTATATTATTTCATAACATCTCATATATACTTAATTTTAGTGGACAAACTTACCTGATACAATGCTAAATATTATTCCCATATCTAAGTTTTCTTTAATGGCAAAAATTTTATGATATTTGTGACAAACTAATGAAATAGTAGTCAAGGTGTGTGACAAACTAGCACGAGAGCTAATTTAAAAAGCAAAATTCTTTTTGTAAACCAAGTTTACATCAAACAACTTGAAAAAAAATTGTTTTTTCTTTGATTACGTGGTCACCTTGCTGATTGCTGTAGAAAGGTACAAGTTCCTCTTAGGTGTTTGCCATAGTTATGTTGTATTTTTCCTTCAATAAATAGAAAAATTAAATATGTGAAGAAAATTATAACACACACCTAAAATTATGACAAAATAAACTTAATACATCTTCTTCACATAGCTTTCAATAGGTCGCATTTTAAATTTTCGCTGCGAATTTGTCTCAACGTGGTCAAATTTCTCAAACAAAAATCACTATTATCATCAAATATGTTGCGGTTAGTACTGAACCCGCCAAGATGAACCTGTCTTGAACCTCGCTCACCACTTGTTAGGCCAAAATAATCAAGTGTCATACGGAAGCTAGCAAAGCAAACTTGAACGACGATAAATCAAACAGCAAAAGAGAAATATACCAAATGAGACACAAACATATAACGTGGTTCGGTCAACTGATTTACGTCCACCGCGAAGATGAGCAATCCAATATAATAAAATAAGAGTACAAAACATCAAGAGAACAACCTCACGAAGAGGCAAACACAAGTGAGACACTAACATTTGTCCCGTAAAGTTCTGGTATCAGAGCCTTGGTTATTTATCCGGGTTTTTACGGAATGAAGGCGAATATAAGCAAGATCGTATGTTTAAATGGCAGAAATTATAATGTTTGGAGAAGCAAGATGAAAGACTTGTTGTTCGTGAAGAAGATACATCTACCTATTTTTTCAGCTCATAAACCCAAGAGTATATCCGATGAAGATTGGGATTTCGAGCACTAACAAAGTATGTGGATATATATGACAATGGGTTGAAGATAATGTTCGCAATCATATTTTGAACGAGATACATACGAGATCATTGTAGGAAAAGCTAGAGACTCTTTATGCTTTAAAATCGAGAATAACAAATTATTTCTGCTAAAGTAATTGATGACCTTTAAATACAAGGAAGGCAACCCTATCCTTGATCACATAAATGATTTTTAGGGTGTCTTTGATCAGTTATCTGGAATGGGAGTTAATTTTGATGATGAGATATAAGGACTTTGGCTTCTTAATACTTTGCCAGACTCTTGGGAAACTCTTCGTGTTTCTTTGACAAATTCTGCTCCTGGAGGTAAGGTGATCATGGAATATGCCAAGAGTGGTGTGTTGAACGAGGAAGTAAGGAGAAAATCTCAAGGTTCGTCCTCACAAGCACATATCTTGGTTATTAGATAACCAGGGGAGAGATAGAACAAGAGGCTCAAGGAATAGAGATAAAAGTAGAAGTAAGTCAAGGTCCAAATACTATAATATTGCATGCAGCCACTGTGGCAAGAAAGGAAACATCAAAAGATTTTGTAGCAAATTGAATCAAGACACTAGAGAAGGAAAGAAAGCTGAAAATAACGAGAATAATGTTGATGCTATTGTTCGAGATGACCTTCTTTTTGCTTACGATGAAAATGTCATCAATATGGTATCCCATGAGATGAGCTGGATAGTAGATTCTGGAGCTACCTCACATGTCACACCAAGAAAAAAAAAATTTATCTTATACTCATGTTGATTCTAGACTGTTAAAAATAGGCAATGCCAGCGAAGTTAAGGTGTTTAGTGTTGGCACTGTTTGTTTGAAAACTAATAATAATTCAACGTTAGTTCCACGATCAAGACAATTGGCTGAATCCCGTGAAACCATTTCATAGAAGTTCATTGATATCTTCTTTTCATAAAGCAAATCGACTTCGATTCTTGAATAATCCACATCACTTCTGCTTCTATTGGAACACAAGATTCCCCTTTTCTGTGGAAAGGCCCGTATCAACAATTCTGATTTTACGTATGGATAATTCCTCAATATTTTGTTCATCCGCAACAAAATATTTTCTTTGTGTGTCGGTAAGAAAAACATGCTTTTTGGGGAAGAGGTATTATTTCACCAATCGAGTCACAGGTATCAAATATATTCATACCTAACGATTTTCTACAAAGTGGTGACGAAACGTATAACTTGTACAATGGACTTTCCTTTCAATTTGATTTCCGCAGGAAGATTAGACGATGAAAGTTGCCATAATATCCTTTTTAATGACCAATGGAAGCTCATCAAGGGCTCGTTAGTAGTGGCTCGAGGAGTCAAGTCATGTTTTTTATATGTGACACATGGCTCTATTCTTAATGACTCAATAAATTTGGTAGAAAGTGATACTTTATCAGAATTGTAGCATCGAAGATTGAGTCATATGAGTGAGAGGGGAATTACGTGTTTGGCTAAGAAAAGTTTGCTTTCTGGAGTGAACAAGCAAGGCTGAAAATGTGCATACATCATTTAGCTAGCAAACAGAAAAGGGTTTCCTTTCATAGCCATCCTCCCTCAAGAAAGTCCGATTTATTAGAACTAGTAGTACACTCTGGTTTTTTCGGTCCTATTGGATTTTCCTTCTTGTAAAAGGAAATTACAAATCTCTCATATTTGGCTAGTCATTTTCTTGTAGGAAAAGGTTTGGACTTCTATAAATGGAGGATCCTTCCTTCTCATTTAGTAGCATCCACAATGTAATCACCGAGGATTTGAGAGTCTTGTTTAGGGGAAGAACTTTACGTGATAAGTGTTAGTGTATCACTTGTGTTTGCCTCTTCGTGAGATTGTTCCTTTGATATTTTGTAATCTCATTTTATTATAGTGGATTACTCATCTCTACCGCGAACCGAATCACGTTATATATTTTTTTTGTTTAGTATATTTCTTTTTTACTATCTTATTTTTTATCGCTTATTGCTTTGCTAGTTTCCGGGTTACACCTGATTATTTCGACCAAACAGTTCCATACTTCAATGCTAAGTATTGACTTTAAACAATGTTCAAACTTAAACCTGTCTCTACTTCACCATCTCTTTCTTGTTTGACTCTTTAACAATCTATACACAATCACAGAAATACCCAAATAATCTCCATAGGAATGGACCTTCAAGAATCAATCAGCAACCAAACAGGCGTATCCTTAACATTAGCGAAACATGTTTTTGCAACCGAGGTTAAAGGGGACAACAACATGGTCTTTTCCCCTTTGTCGATACACGTAGTGTTGGGTCTAGTCGCAGCGGGTTCAAATGGTCGGACCCGGGACCAGTTGCTCGTTTTCCTCAAATCCAAATCTACTGATGAACTCAACTCTCTTTCTTCTCAGCTTGTTGATGTTGTCTTAGCTGATGGTAGCCCCAGTGGTGGGCCTCGTTTGTCTGTTGCTAATGGGGTCTGGGTTGAGCAGACTTTGCCTTTGAAGCCTTTTTTAAAACAGATTGTGGACAATCTTTATAAAGCTGCTTCTGTTTCTGTTGATTTCCAGAACAAGGTAAGATTTTTAAGCCCCGATTTTAACCGTTGCTTAGTTACTTCAGTAGAGTAGGATTATTTCATTTTTTCCTCTTTTTTGGAGCTGAGATTACAATTGGGTTCGAAATTTAATATTGTATGTATCTAGTAGATATGTTAGCACATACACCGAGAGCCAAAGCTAGTGAGTTGGACTGAACCCTCAGCTTATACTATGCATCCCCCCCCCCCCCCCCCCCCGGGTCCGGTTATGGATCAAGCTACATTTTGAGGATTTCTACTTTTATAAAACCCTAATTTGCCTAAAAATCAAATTATTTTGTAAAAAGATTAGATGTAGGTGATTCATAAAGCCGGCAGTAACTATTTGGGATTGAGTAATTAATCGATTTCAGTTATGAAATGCTTGATGGGATAATTATACTATGAGGAAATCTGTTGTATCATTTGAGTTTGTGAGTTCTTACAGGCAAATTTCATTGCCATTCAGGTCCAAGCACTTCTATTTTTTCCCCCCAATTTCTGTGTCCTTTTTTTTCCCGAAATACTTTACTTACAGATTGGTCATACTTACCAAAGATTAAGCTTTATTTAGAAGCTGATATCCGACTAGGAGGTATATACAATATAGATTGAAATACTATAAAGTTGAGTAGCAGTATCACGATTTTAATCTTGTAGACTGTTAAGGTAGCTTGGTAAAGTAATGTGGTGAATGGATTGTGAACTAGGACATTGTAGGTAACAATTTGATGATAAAATCTTCCTACTCCAATGTAGCTAGGGTTTTGGGTACTGTCAATTCTCGACCTTCAAATATCTTTTGTTAAGTAGGACCAGCCAAAGCTATCCTGTTTACTTTTTGCTACACATGAAATTCAGTCCGCTTATTATTTATGCTCGAGGGATTTGCATTATAAAATTTTTTGCTTTTCATCTTTTGGCATTGAAATCTTAGGGATTGGGTACACACAACGATAAAGCCAAAGGTGTAAAACAATTTCTTTTTGCGCCTTTGGCTTTCTGTGAGTACCTTTTTCTCTTAGCTGGGGATAGAACGATGCTATTGGAAACAGCCTCTCTGCCCTTTCGGGTAGGGGTAAGGCTCGTCTACATATTACCCTCCACAGATCCCAGTTTGTGGGACTATACTGGGTAGTTGTTGTTGTTGTTGTTGTTGGGGATAGAACGATGAACAGAGGGGGTCGAATTTGTGCATTTAAATGATTGATAAACAGTAGAACAATGAATGGTTTCTCACACATTTTCATTATGCTTATCATTCACTATGATCTCAAATATATTGCTGCCTCCACTGGAGATTGAAGCAGTTCTAATTCTATATTCATTGCATAAGAAACTGGCTATACTCTTCTAACTTTTCTGTTTCCCTGCAATCTTAGCATGGATAGTTCTACTAACCTATGAACTTTAACCAACCAGCACCTGCAGCTGAGTCAGAAAATAAAGTAAAGGAAAACTAAAAAGAATCCTTTTGCATATATTTTATTATTAAATTTTGACGATTTGTAGGCTGTTGAGGTTGCCAATCAAGTGAATCAATGGGCTGAAAAGGAAACAAGCGGGCTTATCAAAGAAATTCTTCCAGCTGACTCAGTTGACAGTGCAACAAGACTTGTGTTTGCAAATGCACTGTACTTTAAAGGAGCCTGGGATGAGAAGTTCGATGCATCAGTGACTAAGGACAATGAGTTCCACCTTCTCAATGGGACTTCTGTTAAAGTGCCCTTCATGACTAGCAAGAAGAAGCAATATGTAAAAGCTTTTGATGGTTTCAAAGTTTTGGGGCTTCCTTATAAACATGGTGAAGATAGGCGTCGTTTTACCATGTACTTCTTTCTGCCTGATGCCAATGATGGACTGCCAGCTTTGGTAGATAAGGTCAGTTCTGAATCCCAATTCTTGGAGAGTCATCTTCCATATCAGAAGGTTGAAGTTGGTGAATTTCGTATCCCCAAATTTAAGATATCATTTGGATTTGAAGCTTCTAACATTCTGAAAGGGCTTGGCCTGGTATTGCCTTTCTCTGGTGATGGCCTAACTGAGATGGTGGACTCCCCTGTTGGCAGTAACCTTTATGTTTCTAGCATTTTCCACAAGTCCTTTATTGAGGTAAATGAAGAAGGAACAGAAGCTGCAGCTGCAACCGCTGGTGTGATTAAACTAAGGGCATTGATGGTGGAAGAGAAAGTAGACTTTGTTGCTGATCATCCATATCTCTTCCTGATTAGAGAAAATGCAACAGGTGTGGTACTGTTTGTTGGTAGCGTGCAAAATCCTCTAGTAGACTAAGTCGTGTTCCCAGAATATGGAGGTTGATAAATGTTTGCATCTTCTTTGTATTGCTTGGACTTATTTGGTGCCCAAGTTCAAACCGCTTTCACGCCCTCCTTCTATCTTGAGGTTGAAATATTTTCTACTGAAGAATTTTTTTCATGTACACTTCAAGAATCCTACTCCCTCCTGGTACTGCGGGTAAAATTTTAGTAACTGCTCTTTGTACTATTGAATCGATATAGCTTGTATGCCTCACATTGTACTTTGAAATAATTGACATCAAAGGTATGTCTAATACTTTCAATTTCTAGTTATGGTTGATATTGCTACATGTGTTTTCTTGTCTGTTTGCCTGGTCCAAAAGAGGATACATGGAACATGCTAACTATATAGAAACAGATGTGGAGGTTTATTTCAAACTGGCCTCATCTAAAGCAATTTAAAAGTTGTTACAAGACAAGCCATTTGAAAATGGAAAGAGCTTAAACCAAGACTCTGAAGAATAGCATTGCTGCTTTCAAGTATTGGGGGTTTTAGTATTACTGTTTGTTAGTCTTGGCTGGTTTTAGCCTCCTGTTCTCTTTACACAATTGGTTTTTAATCATCAATGAATTCCTTAATTTAACCAAGCACGGAACAGATTGACATATTGCAGGAAGAGTGTATTCTGGCCCGGGCCTGACGGGCCGGGCTTTGCGGTCCCGGGCTTCGTGTGCCGGGCCTAGAGGGCCTGGCGGTCCTGGTGGTTGAGACCGGCCCGTGACGGGCCTAAACCCACAGTGGTCCTGGGTCTGGCAAGCCGGGCCTGCACGGGCCGGACGTGTTCTTTTTAAGGCAATATCTTGTGTAGTAGTTATTAGTATAGTGTAGAATATATTTTATATGGTGTACTAAGTTATTAGTATAGTATATATAATATATATTTCATTGTATATTGTGTTGTAGTAATTAGTATATATTGTATATTATGTATATATTGTGTTGTAGTAATTAGTATATATTGTATATAATGTATATATTGTGTTGTAGCAATTAGTATATTGTGTTGTACTAATTAGTATATTCTCGTATATATTTTATTGTAGTAAATATTGTATGTTATATATATATTCAAGGATTGATATCGAAGTAAAGACAGAAATATTGAGAAAAAAGATATTCAAGGATATGTCTTATAATTTTTATTAACCAAAATAGCATCTTTCTTAGTCTTCCTTCCCCAAATGGAATGAGCACAACAACGTACTAATACCACCATTAAGAGGAAAAAAAACTAAAAGAAGATGTGCCAATGTACAAGTTACATCATAATCTACAATTCTACTTTGTATCTCTAACAAATCTCATAAATCCGTCAAGGTTGGGAGGAGGTTGTGTTGGTGGTGGTGGAAACGAAGCTTGTTCATCACCACTTCCGCGCGAAGCCGAATCCTCCGAAAGTTCCGCTATCATTTCTTCATATGCTTCATCAATCGCCGGTTGTGATTTTGTAATTCCAAAGTTTCTTCTTTCCGCGCGGATCCAATACCTAAAAAGCACTGATTTTTCGAAGCTCTCCCTCATCGCTGCTCTATGATCACCGATTTGTAGTCTTGCTTGACTGAAAGCGCTCTCCGATGCAACAGTTGAAGCTTGAATTGATAACACATCCCGAGTCATCCTTGCAAGAACCGGAAAATATTTTTCCCTTAACTTTCATCATTCCAAAAGATCGAAAGAGCCGTCTGGATTCTCCTTTTCAAGTCCCTGAGACAAGTAAACTTGAAGCTCATTTAGATGTGAAATTTCATCATAATTATCACCTTGAGAACCTCGGAACTCCGTCCAAGATTTAAGAGTTGTTAAGCCCGCAACTCTTTTAGACGATTGTGAGCTAGACGAAGTATGGTTGGAATATTTGGCCTAGCATGCTCTAACGCCTGTTTATAAGCATTATAAACAGTTTGATCATTAATTTTAGTTGATGCTTTTGCATCAGCAAGTGTAGCAATTTCCTCATTTGAAAGATCTAAAGCCTTATAAATATTAGAATACCAAAAATGAGGACCTCCCAATTTCATTGTAGGATTTAACATTGCAGCTACACCAAAAATAGGAGGGATAGGGAAAAAATATTTTTAAAATTTTTGTTTCATTTCATTTATAGCAAGTTCATAAATATCCCCACCTACGCCAAATTCAACAAACAAATCAGCTAGTGCGGAAATATAAACTAAACAGTTTGAAATAGTAGGATAATAGTGCCCAGAAAATTCATTTGTAGCAACTTGAAAATGTTCTAAAAAATCTAAAAGAATTTTAACGTTCATCCAATCTTGGGTAGTAAGCATTTCATCATCATCCTCACCACTTACCCGAGAATTAAACGTTGCATTTAATTGGGTTTCTATATTCATACGCAACTACTAAACTTTCGTACATACAATTCCACCTAGTCGGGTAAGGTTTAGGAACCTTTCTTTCTCTAAGGCCATATTCATCACATTTTTTAAAATATTCTCTAAGCCTAGTTCTACGGTTTGAATAAAATAGCCAATTAAGAGCCATTCGAACCTTTTCAATTTCTATGTTTAAAATTCGCATACCATCACCAACAATTAAATGATAAATATGACAATACATCTAACATGGAAAATATTACTAAGGATTTAGGCTTTTTGTAAGCATGCCTATTGCACTAGTGTTACTAGAAGCATTATCCATAGAAATTGCCATTATTTTATCGTTAAAGAAAAAATATCTACAAATATGTGAAACATTGGTAGCTATAAACATACCCGTGTGACGTGAATTAATTATTCTATACGCAATTATACATTTTTGCATTGTCCAGTCCTCATCTATCCAATGACTTGTAACAGTTAGATAATCACAGTCATTATTACTTCTACCAGTATCAATTGTAATAGAAATCCGATTAGGTATATGAGTAAATAAATAGCGCAAATATTGTTCATATTCATGTTTGAATTTATAAATATCGGCCTTAACTGTTACGCGAGGCCAACCTTTATAAGTAGGATTAAAAACTCTTCTAATATAATGAACCCAATTAGGATTAGAAGCAAAAGTATACGGTAAGCACACAACAGTAATCATCTTTGCTAATTCTTCACGATCTCTATTTGGATCGTAATATAAAATACCTCCGGTGACAGTGTTAATTCCTGGTTGAACTAGATTTGAAACTGTACTAGGGTTAACCGCAGAATATACACTTGTCCCCTCTTGTTGCGCTTGCATTTGAAAAAATCTAGCCCTATCTGTAGGGTGTATTTTTATGTGCCTAACCAAACTACCTGTGCACCTACGGTCTCCAGTAAATTTATGAACAAGTAATTCCCCACAAGTTTTACACTTAGCCTTATTTTATTCTCTTACTTGAGTAAAAAATGCCAAACTAATGATATGTCTGCACGTTTAGCAGGTTGTCTACTAAAAGTTAGAGTTTCTACAGGTGGGTGTGCCGGTGCATTACTTGAGTTATGAACAGGACTAGTAGGTGTATCATCTAAATCTGGTGCTTGGGTTTCATCATCATCATTATCATCCCCATTTTCCTCTAAGATAGGTTCATTAGGATAAAGAGCATTCATAATTTCATCATCTAATCTATCACCTACTGCAACATCATGTAGAAATTCACTATCGGTAAATTGAAAACAAGGGTGATCACTATCAAGCATTACGGTAGGCGGAGTAGGACGTCTAAGTTGGCGACTACTTTCAACTTGCTTATCTTTTGTAGGTCGGGGAGCCGGGGGAAGGGTAGTATTATGGCCACTACTTTCACCGGTTTTACCTTTTCCTTTACCGAATATTTTTTTCAAAGAAAATGTCATACTAATTAGAATTATGCAAACTAAACAACACAAAAATATATTATTAAAACGTAAGAGTTGAAACGAGTTTACCGGATTGTCGAACAACTTCTTGAAAATTGAAAATCGTTGAACACTTGAAAACTTCAATTCAACTTCACAATTTTTTACGAATTTTCAACAATAAATTAAGCAATTGTAGTAGAAAGATTGAAAGAGAGATTGAGAGATATTGATGAATTGGTAAATAAAAATGAAAGAATGAGGGGGTATTTATAGTTGAGAAATGAGAAAAAGTGTAATTATATAGAGTTTGGGGTTAAATTAAAGTTTGGGGGCCAAATGGCTATTTTACAAAGTTCCAAACGGCTATTTTTGAGAAGAGCCGTTACTGATTTTTTTTAAAAAAAATTAAAAAAAATAGTTATTGGGCCCGCCAGGACCGCCTGGCGGTCCCGGGCCTGGTGGTTCGAAACTATTGGACCGGCCCGTCAAGGGCTTAATGGACTGGATCGGGACCGCCAGGACCGGCCCGCTACAACCGCGGTCCCAGTCCAATCCTGATTCAGGGCCGGCCCGTTTGCACCCTTATATTGCAGTCTTAAATGTCCACTCAAAAGAGCTCAATTCATTGTTGCTCCTTGACCTTACTGGAGCTGATTCTGCACTTCGTTGGATGAGATCTTCCAAGGTGTAAAGGCTGTCAACTAGCTATGTACGGGGTAATTAGGACTACAAATAGTTGTGCACTAGATAAACGGTGCCAAGTTTAGGAGATGCAACAACAACAAACCCAATGTAACTTAAAGACCTTAGCTCTACCTTCAAAAGCTAAGTTTAGGAGGTAATTAGGTATTTTCTTCCTTTTCAAATTTATTTATTTAAGTTCTTCTTATTGATTATGTATATCTTACTTAATTGGATGTACCACTGCTTTAAACCATACATACCAAGTATCTTCTCTATAACTTCGAAGGAGAAATGGGGTCATTATTGAAAGGTCACTGCAGGGCTTGCCACTTCCTTAAGCTTTATGGTAATAAGTTTCATATGAAGCCCTCTGCTTACAAACTTTCCATTCCTTGTAATTATTGGAGCTAATTTTGGATTAAGCTTTTGCATTTCGAGTTCTAATGACAAAGAGGCTACTTTTGAAAAAATTTAATCTCAATACCTTCTAAAGCAAATCAAATACCATTGATATAATTTGTCTGTATTTGTATGTGAGCAAGGCCGGTGCCGACCTTCTAGTACTGGAACTTCGGTAGTGGCATTCGTCTTTGGATTTTCAACAAAATTTTTATGATCCAACCAAATATTCTGTGGGATAATTACAACCCTAATTCTTTAAAGGGTAATTCTTTTCTATGTAAATTTTATCTCCTAGAGCAAAAGGTATTTACCCTATTTATTATAAATTAAAATTATTTTGAAATATTATTTTTTATAGCTACCTTTTATATTTTATAGCAAAACAAGTATTTATAGTATATACTACCATTGAGGCGTGAAATACGTTATTTATGTTTTTCTTCTCTCTTAGACAGCTGGACGTACTAATATGTAGGGTGATTGTGTTACTGTATTTATGAATATATGGCGCAAATACATGTGAATACATGCGAGTACAGCCGGACTGTCCTGATTTTAAATGTTTTTGCTGATGTGTTCATGAATACATGGCGCGAATACATGCGCATACAATTGGATTGCTCTCATTTTAGACGGTTTTTGTTGTTGTATTCAAGACTAAAACATCGCGAATATAACAAATTACACTATCATAACAACTGAATAATAGCTATAGAAAGTAATTATATATATATGCTAGTTATAGAAAATTAATAGCCACTAAACAATAACGGTTTCTGAAAAATCCGCGTTTCATTCCCTTTCTTTGTCTTGCAAAACAACTTGCAAAAATCAAAGTGAAAACTACAACTATTTATTAGTATTAGTCTATTAGAGTATGAAGTATAAAGTGGAGATGCACATCTAATACTATTTAAGTCCCCCTATTGAAAATATAATTATAATGTTACAAAAGATTATATAAGGTGCGTGTGGTTTGAAAGAAAATAATTTCTAGAAAATTTGTTCCAAAAAATAGGAGATTGCCAGAAAATATATTTTTGGAAAATTATTTTCCACCTAAAGAGGGAGAATGACTTCTCTCACTTCTGGGCGGAAGTCATTTTCTTTTATTATTATCACAAACTTCATACTACTACTTAAACTAATGGTTAAGTATTGACCAAAAACAGGTGAAGTTTTGAAGATTGACAAAAGAACTCAGTCATGGTCCAGGTCCATTTTGTAAAGCACAGTCATAATTAACCAATACATATCAGATGCATGTGAAGGAGATAAGTCCTACTGATCAAGCAGCAATATCTTCGGATCTGATAGAAAGGTTTGCATATTAGATAAGGGGTGAAAGTCTCCTTATATGAAGAAAGCAATCCGGATAAAAGATAATGTTTGAGTTTGAGATCTTCATGAACTCTTCTATGATAGAAGATTAGCAATTGAGTTCTAATCAAACTCTGATTACTAACCTATTAAACAACAGGGATTGTTCTCTTTTACATGTATTGCACAGACGCAGAAGTTAAACTAAATTGAGAGCAAAAGAGCAGGGCGATTTTTCAAGTTATTTACGTGTGCACTCCTGAAACTACTTGAACGAGATAGAAGAATTAGTTCCATTGTGTCTATCTTTTATTCTAGTTCAATTGTAGTAGGTGGTTTAAAGTTGTACCTTTCAGCTTTCATAGAAGCAATTGTATTAGGTACCTAGAGTTTTCGAGTTATTACTAACTTAAAGTTATCGCAACAGTTGAGGATGTATGCCACAGTGGGACTATAGTTAATCCTTAGGTTTACAAAGAGTTTTTGTTAATGTTGTTTTGGATCAGTGATTTTAGTGGAAGATTGGAAAACTCCTACCGAGTAGTAGGTCGTGGTTTTTTCACCTTTGAGTCAGGTGTTTTCCACGTAAAAATCTTTGTGTTCTTTATTTTATGTACTTATTATTCTGTAAATAGTAGTAGTTTAAACACCTAGAAGAACCAGGTTCTTCTGTAGAAAAAATTGGCTACCATATAAATCACTCCTTCTTGCGTGGTATTGACGCTTAAAACATCAATAGGCATCAGATAGGGTTATCCTTGAAGAGGATAACACCTTAGGAAAAGATCAAAATGAGTGCACCACCTGGGAACTGGGAAGGACAATCCACTGCTAGGCCTCCACTTTTTAATGGTCAGTACTATTCTTGGTGGAAAAAAAGGATGAGAGATCACATCATTGTAGAAGATTATGAACTCTGGTACATAGTCACTGATGGTCCTCTAGCAACCACAAAGAAGAATTCATAAGGAGTAGATGTGCCAAAGACAACAGCTGACTGCACTGCTGAAAATTTGAAGAAATGGGAGAAGAAATTCAAGGCCAAGAAATGGCTTGTATGTGAAATGGGTCCAGATGAGTACGGTAAAATTCAAAGATGTACCATTGCTAAGGAAATCCGGGATACTTTGCAAGTGGCCCATGAAGGAACACCTTAAGTGAAAAGATCCAGAGAAACACTATTGTATGAGAAACACTATTCTTAGTATGAGAATTTCACCATGAAGTAAGGAGAAACCATCCAAAAAATGTATATAAGGTTCACCATACTGTCAAATGAACTTAAGTCTCTTGGAAGGGTTATTCTTGAATAAGACAAAGTTGAGAAGATTTTGACAAAGGTTCTGCTAGTCTCTTGGGAAAGCAAAGTCACTGCTATTTAGGAATCAAAGAATATTGCTACCCTTAAGCTGGATGAACTAATTGGAAACCTCACTACATATGAACTGAGAAGGCAAACATGAAAATGGATGCACCCAAGAAGGAAAGAAATCTGGCTCTTAGAATTGTTGAAGGTTCAGATCTAGAGGATGATGAAATGGCTATGATCACAAGAGATTTCAAAAAGTACCTGATGAGAGGAAAGGTTTCTTCAAGAGGTACAACCTTCTACAAACCAAGGGCTCCTAAGAAACAGACCAATGTGGGTTGCTACAAATGTGGTAAGACTAATCACATGATCAAGAAGTGTCCTCAATAGGAAATTGAGTGGAATAAGGAAAGGGCTGAACAAAGCAACAGGAAGAAGGAACAGATTCAAACAAGAAAGAACAAAGGGTCAACAAAGGTTATGGCTTCCTGGGGAGAAACATCATACGAGGACTCAGAAGATGAAGCTGGAGATGAACAAAGCACTTATGTCCATCATAGAATCAGATGAAAACAAGAGGTAAATATCTCTCATCTCAAAGACAAGATAAAATTCCTATCTAAAAGAGGTTGTCTGAGCTACTGCTAGACTTCATTGATGAGTCTGAAATAATTAACAATGAGAAGGAAGATCTGTCTAGGGAATGTGTGATCCTAAAATCCAAGTGCAAAAATCTAGAGTCTAGGGCTAATGAGAGTGAGAGTAAAAATGTTGAGTTGAAGAATTAGGTTCTTGAACTTGACGACAATATCCTAGAACTTAGGTCTGAGAACTTAAAACTGAAACTAGGAACAGGTAAGAAGAAAGCTGACCATACACATCTCACTCTAGAAGAAAACTTGGGAAAAATGAAAGATGAGTTGTACAGGAAGGATGAGCAGATAAGAGTCTTACAACAAGATCTAAGGAAAGTAAAACATGATATAGACAAAACCTGCAAATGGAACAAGGCTCATGATGCTCTTTCCTAGCTATAAGAACATCACAGTAGCAACAAAAAGGGACTTAACTATGGAGCTCAAGCACCTAGGTGGGATCCTAAAATCAAGTATCTCACTCTTTCTGAGAACAAAATCTGCACACACTGTAGTAAGATGGCCATTACAAAAATAATGTAATGCAAAAGAAAAGGACAGTCAAAAGAATAAAACTTTTGTTCAAGAAAAAAATATATTGTCTGGGTGAGGTAAAAGCAATTTGATTTATCTCTTTGCCTATAGAAAGGGACCTAAACTAATTTTGGTTCCTAAGACTAACCCTTGATTTCGTTTTGCAGGTCCAAGTGAATGGAAGTAACCAAATATGGTACTTGGATAGTGGCTGCTAAAAACATATGACTGGTAGTAAGAACCAGTTACTTTCACTTGTGGACCTAAAGGGAGGCAATGTCTCCTTTGGAAATGGGAAGAAAGGTGAGATTATTAGGGTTGAAAAGGTAGATAAGACAGATTCTCACTTCATTGATGTAAGATCCGCCTGGTCATTTTGCCTTTTAGAACCCCGTTCCCTTAAATAAAACTTTCCATGCATGATTTAGCTAATTCACGACTTGCAGGGACGATTGGTTCAGGATTTGGATAGAGTTTTGGATGAAAAATGCCCATTTGAATTCTTAGAATTTTCATGAAAGACTAAGTTTGGCTTTCGTGAATAGTTATAGCAAACAGACCCGGATTCGTGATTTGACTGGTTCTAAAAGGTCCGTAGGAAAATATGGGACCTGGGCACATGCCCAGAATCAAATTCTGAGGTCCCTAGCTTGTGCAATGAATTTTTATTAGAAGCTATTAATTTGAAGTTTAAAGAATTTAAAGAAACTAATTAATGATTGATTTCCTAGGTATTGGCCTCGTATTTTTGTTTTGACGCCCGATACAGGTCCAAAATATCAATTAAGACTTGCCTATAAAATTTGGTGCCAATCCGAGTTGGGCGTTTTGGCCCGTTAGAGAAAAATTAAGAACTTGAAGTTCAAAGGTTTGATTCAAATAGTTTTAGGGGGTGATTCTTATATTTAGCATTGTTTCGAGCATTTTGATGGTTCGAGTAGGTGTGTTTCATGATTTCAGACTTGTTGGTATGTTCGGGCGGGGCCCAGGAGCCCGAGCGTCAATCGGACAAGGCTCGAGCAAAGTGAAAATTTTGTGAAAGGGCTGAAGGTTGATGCTTCTGTCATAACCACAGCGACGGTTCTTGGACCGCAAGTGCGAGACCGCAAAAGTGGTTTGTGCATCATAGAAGCAGCCCAAGCGAGTTAGGCCAGGAACCGCAGAAGCGGATCCCAAGCCGTAGATGCGGCTCCACAAATGCGACCTTCAGACCGCAGAAGCGGTCCCGGCCTTCTCTCCCCTTTTTTGCATATGCGATCACTATTTCACAGATGTGGGACCAGAGATGCGGTCCGCTGACCGCAGATATGGAAATTGTTGGGTACTGAGGTTCATTTAATACATATCATAAGCCATTTTTATCACATTTTCACTCCTCCTTTTGGCGATTTGGGAGCTTTTGGGAGAATGACTTCACCTAGCATCTTGAGGTAAGTGTGTGTTATCCATTTTTAGTTTACTATCATTATCTTAGGTAAATTAAACACTAGTATTAAGGAAAATAATGGGGTTAGAGCAAAACCTAGGGTTTTAATGAAACTTAGATTTAACCACAAAAGTTGTGATAGAATAAATTAGAAATCATATATTATTGATCCCTAGGACATAGAGAACGACTTCCTTCGAAAATCTTGGAATCCGGGTACGTGGGCCAGGGGTCATATTTAGGAAAACTTGCGTTAATGGTTGGGAAATTTCTTAAATAGCTAGAAATCGTTCTTGTGAGTCTATATTAATTAGTTCTTACTTTATTTAACTAGTTTGGATTTTTCGTCTTCGAATTGAGGACTTGGACTCATTCTTGGTATTTGAAGAGCACTTTGGAGCAAGGTGAGTCTCCTTTCTAATCTTGTAAGAAGGAATCGTCCCCATTGGTGTAATAATTGAATAAACGGCTACTATATGCAGGGGCCACGTACGCACTAGGTGACGAGATTCCACGCGTAGCTACTATTATGCTAAGTTCGGGTATTCTAGAACCCATAAGCATGCTCTATGTGATATACATGTAACTTGATGCCTTTGATGCCTAAATTCAGATTCGTATACCATATTGATTAAGCTAAATTAGATTAGTGGTAGGAACCCTATTTTCCTTGGCCTTTTTAAAAGAGAAATTTAACTTACCTGTGATTAAATGTTTTAGAGTTATATACTATTGTCTGCCTGTTATTGTGTTTAGTTATGTTTGACCATGTCGCATAGTCGATTCATGGGCGGGGTAATAGATACATCTATGGTTCGAGCCGTTCGACCCTCAGCAATGTATAATTTATTTTTACGTTGGATCGGGCCGCACGTCCCTCGATATTGCTTGTGTCTGTTCTTACTTAGTGTTTTCTCTGTGGATTGGAATTCATATCTGCTTCATATATATATATATATATATATATATATATATATATATATATATATGTGTGTGTGTGTGTGTGTGTGTGTGTGTGTGTGTGTGTGTGTGTGTGTGTGTGTGTCTATGTATCAATACCCACAGTAATATTTGGAAAGGAACTGTTATTC
The DNA here is from genome assembly GCA_034376525.1 of Nicotiana benthamiana. NCBI lineage: Eukaryota > Viridiplantae > Streptophyta > Magnoliopsida > Solanales > Solanaceae > Nicotiana > Nicotiana benthamiana. The sequence goes on from CM067326.1 coordinate 47,432,824, forward strand.
TATGCTAATAAATGCTTAATACTTGTGATATTCCTACTTATTATAAATTCTTCTCACATTATTTGACCCTAGTGAGTATCAAGTCGATCTCTCGTCTCTACTTCTTAGAGATTAGACAGGATACTCACTGGGTACATATTGTATATGTACTCATACTACACTTTGTACTAAATTGCAATAGGATTTAAGGCAGGTACATCTGGCTATCAGTCTGGTGCGCGCCCCTGGTTCATAGATCAATACTTCCATGGTGAGCTACAACCGTCCTATGCCATTCAGTAGCTAGATGAAGTCTTTTCTTAATTCTGTTGTCTATTCTATCTCAGACAGTAGCATAGGGCTATTCTTTTGTACATTCTACTAGTTGCCTATTACTTGTGACACTATGTCTTGGTACACACTTGAGTAGACATTTATTTTTGGGTTGTATGATCATTTTGATATTATTGATCGCTTCTGGTCCTAACTTTAACTTGAGTATCTGCTACACTTATTTTGGTAAATGTAAAATGAGAACTTAATTATGCTTTCCGCGTTGGCTTGCCTGACAATGGTGTCGGGCGCCATCATGACCTATTATAGAAATAGGTCGTGACAACATGGTATTAGAGTACTAGGTTCACATAGGTCTCACAAGCCATGGGCAAACCTAATAGAGTCTTGTAGATCGATACAGAGACATATGTATTTATCTTCGAGAGGCTATAAGGTATTAGAAAAAACTACTCTTTGTTCATTTCCTATGGTGCGGTGGTGGGTATATTAAACTTTCCCCTCTACTATTCTCTCACATACGTTGAGGACACGCACGACCGATGTTCCAGACCCGGGCGTAGCTGCTTCTCCCGTTGCTAGAGGCTGCAAAGGCTGGGGTAGGGTACGACCCGTTGTAAGGGATGAGGGCGTCCCAGAGCTATTCCAACAATACCACCAGTATATCACACGGGAGATCCTATTATCGAGGATCAGGGCGAGGTGCCTGCAGCTGAGCCTACCCCGGCCGACTTTTTGATAGCACCGAGATATTAGGAGGTTATGGGTTGTATGCTTCGGTTCATGGATTCTATGACTCAGGTTGGTTTATTTCCAATGGATCCAACTACTTCACAGGCACGAGGGGGATCACGGACCCTTATTGCTATGGCTCCTGGACATGTTGCTGCAGTTTATCATACTCCGGGTGCACTACCCACAGATAAGTCTTAGTCGGTTGTTGTAGTGGCACCCCAACCCAGGCCAGTTGTGGAGGGCGATCTACAGAAGTTATTAGATAGATGGACTAGGCTTCACCCTTCGATATTGGGGGGCGAGTGTCATGAGGATGCCCTTTGACTTCATTGACAGGTTCAGGGACAAACTGCACAATATGAGGATATTGGAGTCGTATGAAGTTGACTTCACTACTTTTCAGCTTGAGGGTAGGGCCCGTAGATAGTGGCAGTCCTATGTTCTTGGCAGGCCAGCAGGTTCTCCTCCCATTACTTGGGGCTAGTTCGTATAGTTACTGTTCGATAGGTACATTCCACCCTCAGAGAGGGAAGAGCTACGGTATTAGTTTGAGAATTTTGATTGGCGTCAGATATCTGTGACCGATTATGAGGCGAGGTTTTATGAGTTGTCTCGCCATGCACTCATGATACTTCCCACATATATAGAGAGAGTGCAGAGGTTTTTTGCGGGGTTTCACCATGGTATTTGATCTGGTATGGCCCGAGAGGTAGATATGGGTACAAAGTATCAGCTAGTGGTTGAGATTTCCTGCAGGATTGAGGGGTATCGCTAGAGGGGTAGAGAGCAGATGCAACAGGATAATAGGGGTAGATTTTTTGGAGAGTTCAGAGGTGCCCCATATAGGGGTAGAGGTCACATTGGGAGGGATCACCCCAGTAGACCCCCGCATTCAGCACCACCACCCCCTCCCCGAGGTGCTCTAGTAAGACCTTATTTCAGTGTAATGCCGAAGAGTTATACCACCCACCAGTTGTTCAGGGTTCCTCCAGCGGGTATTCTGGTTATCAGGGTTCTTCTAGTGCTCACTTCAGTGACGTACCAGAGAGTTCATATCGCCCACCGGCCATCCATGGCTCCTCCAGTGGGTATTTGGGTCAGCAGGCTCAGACTTCAGGGAAGCAGGCTATGGTACCGAGGGTATGCTATGAGTGTGGATATCCGAGTCACCTGAAGAGGACCTGCCCTAGGCTTCGAGGAAAGGTAGTGCAACAGGATCAGCAACCTATAATTTTAGCACCTGCTACCCAACCACCTAAAGGTAGAGGGCAGGCTGGTTGGGGCCGTCCTAGAGGTGGAGGCCAGGCAGGTAGAGGTCAGCCAACTACTACTCAGTCAGGTAGAGGCCATCCAGCCGGTGCTCCAGCCAGATTCTACGCCCTTCCACCTAGGCTAGATGCATTGTCCTTAGATGTTGTCATCACAGGAATTATTCTCGTCCAGGGTAGAGATGCTTCGGTATTATTGATCCAGGGTCCACCTATTTCTATGTATCATCACTATTTGCTCGATTCCTGGTTCTTTCTCCTGCACCTTTGGGTACTCATGTTCATGTGTCCACTCTTGTGGGTGATTCTGTGGTTGTAGATCGGGTCTACTGGTCCTTTGTGGTTACATTATGTAGTTTCGAGACTAGAGCAAATCCCTGTTGCTAGATATGATGCGATTTTGAGGTCATCCTGGGCATGGATAGGTTATCTCCATATCACACCGTCCTAGATTGTCATGCCAAGACTATTTCACTACTGATGCCAGAGTTGCCGAGGTTGGAGTAGAAGGGTTCCACGATTGATACCCCTAGTAGGGTTATTTCTTTCTTGAAGGCTCATCGTATGGTCGAGAAGGGGTGTTTGGCCTATCCAGCTTATGTTCGAGACACCACCGCAGAGTCTCTGACTATTGATTTAGTTCCCGTAGTCTGAAAGTTCGCCGATGTATTTCCTTATGATCTTCCTGGCATGTCACCGGATCGTGATATTTATTACTGTATCGATTTGGTTCCAAAAACCCAGCCTATATCTATTTCACCGTACCATATAGCTCCTAAGGAATTGAAGGAGTTGAAGAAGCAGCTTGAGGAGTTGTTAGAAAAGGGTTTTATTAGACCCAGTGTATCGCTTTAGACGCACCAGTGTTATTTGTGAAGAAGAATGATGGGATTATGCGGATGTGCATTGACTACCGCCAGTTGAACAAAGTCACCATCAAGAACAAGTATCTGTTGCCTTGTATCAATGATTTGTTCAACCAGTTGTAGGGTGTGAGGGTGTTCTCTATGATAGACTTGAGGTCAGGGCACCATTAGCTGAAGATTCGGGACTCAGATGTTCTGAAGACTGCATTCAAGACTAGATACGACCATTATAAGTTTTTGTGATGTCCTTTGGCTTGACTAATGCCCCAGCAGTATTTATGGATTTGATGAACAGGGTATTCAGGACTTATGTTGATTCTTTCTTCATCGTCTTCATTGATGACATCTTGATATACTCACGTAGCTTGGTGAAGCACGAGCAGCATCTAAGAGTAGTGCTTCAAACCTTGCGAGAGCAGAAGCTATATGCTAAGTTCTCCAAGGATGAGTTTTGGCTAGAGTTAGTAGAATTACTGGATATATTGTATCAGGATAGGGTATTAAGCTGGATCCCAAGAAGATTGAGGTAGTTCAGAGTTGGCCACAACCTACTTAAGTGACCGAGATCAGGAGTATCCTGGGGTTACCAGGTTATTACAGGCAATTCGTGCAGGGCTTTTCATCTATTGCGTTACCTCTGACTAGATTAACCCAGAAGTGTGCTCCTTTCCATTATTCTGATGATTGCGAGGCGAGCTTCTAGAAGCTCAGGACAGCCTTGACTACAGTACCAGTTCTTGTGTTGCCTTCCAGTTCATGGATGTATATCGTATATTATGATGCTTCACGCGTTGGCTTGAGATGTGTATTAATGCAAGAGGGGTGAGTTATTGCATATGCTTCACTTCAGCTGAAGATTCATGAGAAGAATTATCCTGTGCACAATCTGGAGTTGGCATTGTTCACGCTCTTAAGATATGGAGGCATTATCTGTACGGGGTGTCGTGTGAGGTTTACACCGATCATGGCATCTTACAGTATTTATTCAAGCAGATGGTTCTTAATTTGAGGCAACACAGGTGGCTTGAGTTACTAAAAGATTATGACATCACCATTCTTTATCATCAGGGCAAGGCAAATGTGGTCGCAAATGCCATAAGCAGAAAGGCAGAGAGTATGGGTAGCTCGGCATTCATTCCAACAACGGAGAGGCCACTAGCTTTGGACATTCAGTCCTTGGCTAATAGGCTTGTGAGGTTGGACATTTTAGAGCCCAGTCAGGTTCTTGTATGTGTGGTTGCTCAGTCTTTGTTATTAGGGCAAATCGAGGCCTGGCAGTTCGATGATCCCCATTTCGTGGTTCTCAGAGATACGGTACTTCACGGAGGTGCCAAGGAGGTTTATATTGACGAGGATGGTGTTTTGTGGCTTCAGGTCCGTTTCAGAGAGGTGCCAAGGAGGTTTCTATTGGTGAGGATGGTCTTTTGTGGCTTTAGGGCCGTCTATGTGTTCCTAATGTTGATAGTCTGAGGGAGAGGATTCTAGAGGAGGCCCACAGTTCAAGGCATTCCATTCATCCCGGTTCCATGAAGATGTATCGTGACTTGCGGCAATATTACTGGTGGCGGAGAATGAAGAAAGACATAGTGGAGTACATAGCTAAATGTTTAAATAGCCAGCAGGTCAAGTATGAACACCAGAGGCTGGGTGGCCTACTTTAAGATGCTTATACCAAAGTGGATGTGGGAACGCATTACCATGGATTTCGTAGTTAGGTTGCTGCGGACCTTGCAGAAGTTTGATTCATTATGGGTCATCGTTGACAGGTTGACCAAGGCGGCCCACTTCATTCCAGTGGCGACTACTTATATAATGGAGAGGCATGCTCAGATTTACGTTCGTGAGATAGTCCAGTTGCACGGCATGTCTGTTTCCATCATATCATACAGAGGCCCTCAGTTCACTTCCCACTTCTGGAGATCCGTTCAGAGTGAGTTATGGAACCGTGTAGAGCTTAACACAACATTCCATCCTCAAACTGACAGGCAGTTGGAGCGAACAGTTCAGATTTTAGAGGATATGCTTAGAGCATGTGTGATTGACTTTGGAGGGCAGTGGGATTTGTTCTTGCCTTTAGTGGAGTTTGCGTACAACAACAGCTATCAGTCCAGCATTGAGATGGCTCCTTACAAGGCTTTACATGGTTATCATTGTTGTTCTCCTATCGGATGGTTCGAGCCTGGTCAATCTTAGTTGTGTGGTATAGACTTGGTACAGGATGCCTTGGATAAGCTGAAGTTGACTCAGGAGAGGCTACGCACAACTCAGCCTAGACAGAAAAGTTACACGGATCAGAAGGCGCGTGATGTATCATTTATGGTTTGTGAGAAGGTTCTCTTGAAAGTCTTGCCAATGAAGGGCATTATGAGGTTCGGAAAAAAGGGCAAGTTGAGCCCAACATTTATTAGACCATTTGAGATGTTGAGGAGAGTTAGGGAGGTTGCCTATGAACTTGCATTACCACCCAGTTTATCGGGAGTTCATCCAGTTTTTCATTTGTCTATGCTTCTGAAGCATCATGCTGACCTTTCCCAAGTATTGGACTTCAGTACTATTTAGCTGGATGAGAGCTTGGGTTATAAGGAGGACGCAATTGCCATTATTGATAGGCAGGATCTCCACTTGAGATCTAAGAGGATTTATGCGGTAAAGGTCCAGTGGAGGGGCCAACCGGTCAAGGAGGTGACCTGGGAGTCCGAGGAGGACATGCTGATACCCTTACTTGTTCAGCAGCTCAGGTATTTTTCTGTTTCCTTTCAAGGACGAACGTTTGTTTAAGAGGTGGAGAATTTAATGAACCGCCTGATCATTTTGACTTTTAGAACCTCGTTCCCTTAAATAAAACTTCACATGCCTGCTTTAGCTAATTCATGATTTGTGGGGACAGTTAGTTCAGGATTTGGATAGAGCTTTGGGTGAAAATGCCCATTTGATTCCTTATGATATTCTTGAAAGACTATGTTTGACTTTGATCATCATTTTTAGCAAATGCACCCAGATTCATGATTTGAAGGGTGGGACCTGGGCGTATGCCTGGAATCGAATTCTGAGATCTCTAGCCCGAGTAATAATTTTTTATTAGAAATTGTTAATTTTACGTTTTAAGGATTTAAAGAAACTAATTATAATTTATTTCCTAGGTATCAGGCTCGTATTTTGGTTCCAAAGCCCGATACAGGTCCAAAATATTATTTAAGACTTGCATGTAATATTTGGTGCCAATTCGAGTAGTTTTAGGGTGTTTTGGCCTGTTGGAAGAAAACTAAGAACTTGAAGTTCAAAGATTTGATTCAAATGGTTTTAGGGGGTGATTCTTAGATTTAGCAATGTTTCAGGCATTCCAAGGGTTCGAGTAGGTCTGTTTTGTGATTTCAAACCTGTCGGTATGTTCTGGCAGGTCATAGGAGCCCCGAGCGTCAACCGAACGAGGCTCGAGCGAAGTGGAAATTTTGAGAAAGGGCTCAAGGTTGCATCTTCTGTCATAACCACGCATGTAGCTCTTGTACCGCAGGTGCGAGACTGCAGAAATGGTCCATGCATTGCAGAAGCGCCCCAAGCGATCTAGGCCAGGAACCGCAGAAGTGGCTCCCAAGCCACAGATGTGGCTCCGCAAATGTGGCCTTCAGATTGCAGAAGCGGTCCCAGCCTTCTCTCCCCTTTTTCGTAGATAGGGTCGCTTATTCGCTGATGGGGTCCATAGATGCGGTCCCATGGCCGCAGATACAGATATTGCTGGGCAATAAGGTTTATTTAATACGGGTCCTAAGCCATTTTTATTACATTTTCATTCCTTTTTTGCGCGATTTGGGAGCTTTTAAGAGAAGGACTTCACCTAGCATCTTGAGGTAAGTGTGTTCTACCCATTTTTAGTTTAATATCATTATCTTAGGTAGATTAAACACTAGTATTAAGGTGAAATCATGGGTTTAGAGCAAAGCCTAGGGTTTTAATGAAACTTAGATTTAACCATGAAATTTGTGATGGAATAAATTAGAAATCATATATTATTGATCCTTAGGACATAGAGAACAAATTCCTTTGAAAAATCTCGGAATTCGGGCACGTGGGCCCGTAACTTGCGTTAATGGTTGGAAAATTTCCTAAATAGCTAGAATTCGATCTTTTGAGTCTACTAGGAAATAGACACACGCATTGCAACTGCCACAAAATTAGACATTGATGAACCTAGTTCATCAGTTGATCAAAAGTTGTATACAAGTATGATTGGTTCAGTCTTGTCTCTTACTACCAGCACACCTGACATTGTCTTCAGTGTAGGGCTTTGTGCTCTTTTTCAGGCTAATCCAAAAGAGTCTTACTTGACTGTTGTCCAGAGAATACTAAGATATTTGAAAGGCACCACTGATCTGTGTCTCTGGTATCCTAAAGGTAGTAATTTCAATCTAGTAGGATATACTGATTATGTAGGTTTCCTTGTGGATAGGAAAAGCACTCAGGTATGGCTCACTTTCTTGGTTCATATCTTGTATCATGGGCCACTGAAAAGCAAAATTCAGTGGCTTTATCCACTGCTGAGGCTGAATATGTTGTTGGTGCATCTTGTTGTGTTTAATTGTTATGGATCAAACAGCAGTTGGTAGATTTTGGCATTGAAGTTGGTTGCATTCCTATACTCTGTGATATCACTAGTGCTATAAGTATGACAAACAACCTTGTTCATCATAAGAGGACTAATCATATAGATGTTAGACACCACTTCTTAAGAGACAACTATGAGAAAGGATTGATCTTCATAGAATTCTGTGCTACTGATAAGCAAATTGTTGACATCTTCACTAAAGAACTGAGTAGAGAAAACTTTGAGAGGAACAAGTTGGAATTAGGGATGATTAAGATCATCTAATAGGTCCAACTCAGAATACACAATGAAAAAAAATGAAAAAAAAAACTTTGTTTGGCTAGGAAATCTGAACTTGTGTAAATATCTAGATTAATTCTTACTCAACTTCATACTTTAATTAGTATACTCCTGTGACATGTATTTATATGACTTACTGATCTCTTACATAATTTTCTCTTATGGCATTTGAGGCATGTTCAAGAAGTTCTAAAGAAGAACATGGTTCATCAGTATGGGTTCATATGAAAGCTCAAGTAAGTTTTCTATACTCGGCAAAATTAGAGAGATAAATAATTCAATCATGAGCAGAAGTCCTATGCTTGTCAAATTCCTAAAAAATTCTATCTGATAGCATTGAACCAGTTTCGTCCACCTAGAACTCTAAAATGTAATTTTTGCCTAATATCTAGGGAAGCCAAATCAATCATTCAAAATCAAAATTTCAGATTGATTAGACCTCTATTTGACCGCTGCAAAAGGGTGCCAATACTTATTAAATATGTATTTTTCTTTAAATACACATCAACTATCCTACCTTCATCATAATTTTGAATCGTCAAAAACTTTTCTTCATTTTTACTTGCCCTCTTCTCCAAAATTCCCAAACTCTCTCAAGAAATCAACCACCATGTCTAACCAACAAGACAATCCTGGAACCCCTCCACCACCATCTCCCTCTAATTCATCCTCAACTACTCCACCTAGTGCATCTCCAAAACCTAGACTATGAAGAGTGAAAATGCTTGTTCTCAAGACTATAGCATCTAGGATTCTAAGGAAGGCTTTAAATTAAAGGTTAAAAGAAAACCAAGTGAAAGAAAGCCAAGCTCAAAATTCCAACTCCAGCTCTGATTTTGAATCCTATCAATCCGTTACTGAGGAGGAAGGACATGGGTCTTCTGACTCTGAAAAGATTCAAGAATCTCCTACTGAGGTAAGTTCATCTGTGATTGAAAGCCTAGAAGCTAGGTTTTTTCTGGTTGGACCAATTAGGGATGTTAAAGTGCCTGAGAAACATTGGAGTGGAGGAAAAAAGAATTTTGAAAAAGAAAAAGAGAGAGGGGGTGCATGTCGTGAAGAGAGGGGAATCGGGAAAAATGTAGTGCCTGCTAACTGTGGGGTTGAACAAGAAAGGGTAGAAGAGAGTGGCATGAAGTCAGAAGGAAGTGGCTCTATGAAAGCTGCTGAGGGGTTGGTTCATCTGAGCACATAGACAGATGAACAAGTTCCATCTACTGAAGAGACCCTAGCTGATCTACTGAAAAAGGTTCGGGCAAGCTATGACCCAAAGAAATGCAGAACTCCCACAACAAAAGCCCCTAAGCCTTCCAAGAAAAGAAAGGCTTCATCCCCAACACCTACTGCCTTCTCATATGCCAAGGGGTAAAGCCAAAAGAAGCAAGGTGAAACAGAGTGAAGCTAATCAACAAAGGGCCTTAGAAGAAAGTAAGAAAAATAGAAAGGATAAAGGAAAGGGAAAGATTGCAGAATCCTCAGAGGCTGTTGAGGAAGAAGAGATGGAACTGGTCCATCAAGAAAGAGGTACAACAGCGGAGCTTCCTACACCTAAGCCTCAAAAGCCCAAAACCTCTTTCAAGAAGTCTTCCTCTGTGCATGTGACTTATGAACCCACACTAGACAAGAGGAAAAGATCTGCAGTAAAAACTAAATAATCAAAAGTTTCTGATGATAATGAGTGCAGTGGAAAAGAAGAAGAAAATAATTCTGAGAAGGAATAGGACAAGCTTGCCATCTTTGGCAGAGGAAAGATTTTAAAGAGCGGACTGTTGATGGACCTGATGGAATCATGAATGATGAGATTGGTGGATGCCTTAGCTGCTCAGGGATGGAAGGACATGCCCCTTCATATGGATGTTAGGCTAGCCAGAAATGAGCTGGTCGAATTTATGGTCAATGCTGCTATTAAGGATGGAGTTGTTAGTAGCTTGGTGAAAGGAGTCAAACTGCAGTTTGATGCAGAGAAACTGGGAGAGATCCTGGACATACCTTCTATAAGGTTTGATGTCTATATAAGTCAAAGGTGGCCATGCCTGGACTCCCTCCCTACCGCCCTTGAAATCACCAAGAGGTTTTGTGATTCAGAAGAGGTGAATGAAGCCAGGGCTATGTGGAAAAGTGAAATGAGGCCTGAGCATAAGGTTGTGTTTGAATTTGTCAACAAATGCTTATTGCCCAGACAGGAGAGAAGGCAAACTGCTAACTACATGGATCAGGTTCTTATGCAATGCCTGGAGAGAGGAAAGCAAATCAACTAGCATGCCTTCATTATCAAACTGCTAGACAGGGTCATAAATGGTTCCAAAGCTCATGCTACTCCATATTGCTTCATTCTGACCACAGTTCTGGATAGGCTATATGTGCCTCTGAAGAAATAGGAAATGGCCTCAAGCAAGGAACACTTTGGCATCAACATTCTTCTTGTTGTGACTATCCATTCAATGACATCCCCATTGAACCTGGTTCATCTCTGAAGACACCCATCAACATCTCAGAACTAAGCTTGCCAAAGAAAATGAGAAGAATGATGGAATTCTTCATAACATGTTGAATCTTCTCCAAACTCAAACCCAACCCTCTAGTTCCTCCAAGCCTTAGGACTCCTGACTTCTTTCTCTTAAGCTTGTTCAGTACCCCAGTGACCCAGATTAGGGAATTCTCTATTTTTGCTCATGGTTTGATTGTTTTTCTTTCTTTTTGTGGATTGTAGGTGGCAACATATATATCTATCAATGATAACGGTTATTTTCTCTTGTTAAATGATCAATCTATCCTTGATAGTTTAAATATATTTGTTTGATTACTGATGATTGCACCATGATTGCACTTGTAGTTGCCCTAGTGGCCATGAGTACAAATTAAAATCTGGGATTCATATTTTGTATGTAATTTTTTGATGATGCCAAAAGGAAAAAATGATATTGTGCTTTACACATTCTAAAATAAGTGATATTTATAACCTAATTAACCTAGTCCTTGATGATAAGTGATTTTTCTAAGTTTAGTATTGATGATTAAGCTGAGTTCTTACAGGTTCCAAATCAGTAAAAAGCACGGAGTTTGTCATCATCAAAAAGGGGGAATTTGTTGACCCAAGAACGGGTAAAGTCTTGAAGATTGACAAAAGAATTCAGTCATGGACTAGGTCCATGTTGTGAAGCACAGTCATGGTCAACCTATAAATGTGAGATGAACATGAAGGAGATAAGTCATACTGATCAAGCAGCAATATCTCCGTATCTGATCGAAAAGGTTGCATATTAGATAAGGGGAGAAAGTCTCCTTATATGAAGAGAATGATGTCCGGATAAAAAATAGTGTTACAGATTGGGATCTTCATGAACTCTACTACGATAAAAGTCAGCAATTGAGTTCCAATCAAACTATGATTACTAACCTATTAAACAACAGGGATTATTCTCTTTTACATGTATTGCATAGACTCAAAAGTTAATCTAAATTAAGAGAAAAATATTAGGCGATTTTGCAAAAAATTTATGTGTGATTTGAGTGTGCACTCCTGAAGCTACTTGAATGAGATAGAAGAATTACTTTCATTGTGTCTATCTTTTATTTTAGTTCAATTGTAGTAGGTGGTTTAAAGTTGTACCTTTCAGCTTTCATAAAAGCAACTATATTAGATGCCTAGAGTATTTCAAGTTATTGTTACCTTGAAGTTATCGCAACACTTGAGGTTGTGTGACACAACGGAATTAGAGTTAATCCTGAGGTTTACAAAAAGAATTTTTGTAAATGTTGTTTTGGCTCAGCGATTTTAGTGAGAGTTTGAAAAAATCCTACCGAGTAGTGGGTCGTGGTTTTTTCACCTTTGAGCTAGGTGTTTTCACATAAAAATCTTCGTGTTCTTTATTTTATGTACTTGTTATTTCGCAAACAATAGTAGTTAGAACATTTAGAAGAATCAGGTTCTTCAATAGCAAAAATTGGGTACCACACAAATCATACCCCTTCCCCTCTTGTGTGGTACTAACACTTAAAACATCATTAAGCAATTATTATCAATCTTTAATATTCAAAATAATTACCATAATGCAGTTCGTTTTGCTAATATCATGTTAACTTCCATAGATATATTTCTATAGAAGTCATTTTCAGGAAAAAAAATCCGCCATGTATATGTTACAGTAATCAAGGATTTTATATGTCTCGATTAGGAGTGTTCAGAGGTAGAGTTGGTTCGAATTTTATAATTACCAAATTAAACTAATTATATCGGGTTATTAAATCAAAGACCAAAGTAAACCAATTTTAATTTCAGTTTTTCTCGGATTTTTCCGATTTTTGGGTTTTTTTCATAAAGTCTTCATGGTATAAAATATAGAATTTGTGCTCCAAATATTTCTTTAATCCTAGTAAGATATAACAATATAAGGTATTTTTCAATAGAATAACATAAATATGAGATGAATCATGTCATTGTACTAAGATATTCAACAATAAAGAGAATAAAATCGTATAAAATAAGTATTATTAATAAGCCAGAATGAAAACAAATATTATTTAAAACTACTAATAAGTTGCTAAAATAAGTACTATTATTTACATTACTAAACATTAAAATAAAAATAAATTATGCATTTTATCTAAACCATGAAAAATCTAAAAATAAATACCCAACATTATTTTCAGTCATAGTACAATTGAATTGAATATCTTTTATTAGCATTAGTATTAATTTGAAATTGATTTAGGATTTATTTGAATTACTAACATTTACGACTATAAAACTTATTGGATCATCCAAAAATTATAAGTCCAAACTTGAAATAATACGTGAAAAGATAAACTATGAATGAGGTTAAGAGATGCTTATAAACTACACTATAATAAATATTTTTATGTATTAAGTATATTTAAAATGTCTATATATAAAATATCGGATTAGTTTGGTTTCGATTTGACTTTTTTCATTAAAATCAAACCAAATCAAATATAATCGGGAGTTTTCCAATACCAAACCAAACCATAATCGATAATTTTTTGTCTCAATTTAAATCAGATTATTAGGTTGGTAAGGTTTATTTTGTCAGAATTGTTTACACACTCCTAATGTCAATAAGTAAACTACAAAAGAAATATAGTAATAGTTTTTACTTTCTAGTTTCAGTAAAATAACAACTGTAAAACAATTAACAAGTGTGTAGTATAGGTGACCAACGGGTGGGCCGGGCCGGGTCCGGGTCCAATTTTTCTGACTCGTCCGGGTCCGGGCTGGTCCGGTCCGGGTTCAATTAGAGGTGGGTTGTTAACGGGCTGGGTTGATCCGGGTCGGGCCGGGCCGGGCCGGGTTTTTTTTTTTTTGGAATTACGTATAGTATAAATATTAAGTTATATTAATACTTTGTAATAATTGAATGAACACAACAAAAGATGGGGAAAAAATTGCACTTATTGCAAGTGCTACTTTATTTCTTAAATTCAAAATTTCAAAACTAAAATGTATCATAATTAGTTTACAATTTACATCAAATGGTTTGCATTGCAATAGAAAGTTCTTCAAAATTAATATGAACCGAATGACCTTCTTCTGGAGAGTTAAATTCGGATGGGTTTCCGTGCGTTAATATATCTCCAAGTTCTTCGTCTTCCGGGCTATCAAGATCTTCCTTTCCTTGATTTCTTCGTTCAGATCTTATCCAATCTCTTAGACACACTAAGACTTCCAAAGCATTGCTTCCCAATGAGTGCCGTGTGTCTCCAAGTTGTTGTCTTGCTTGGCTAAATGCACTCTCGGATGCAACAGTGGAAATTGGGACATTCAGGACATCCCGCGCCATAGCGAAAAGAACGGGAAATTGCTTTGAATTTTCATGCCACCAGCCTAACGGTGAAAATTCCTTGGTGCGAGGCTCCTTTTGCTTCTGCAAGTAAAATTGAAGTTCATCTATATTCCTGCTACTACTTTGAGTGTTAGAAAAAGTTGAAAAAATATTAAAACTATCAATGCCTTCATCATCATCTTCGACTACATTAGAAGTGCTACATTGCATAGTGGGATTTGCAGCAGTTGAAGCACGAGCATTATCACATTGAGTTGCATAATAAGTATATAGATATTGTAAATGTTCATTTAGTTGGTTCATAGATTCATACAAATTTGGGCTTTCAGTGGGCCCAATCTCCATATAAGTGTATAAAGCATTCATTAATTGTTGACAATCAGACATTTTAATTGAAGGATTTAAAACTGCACCAATTAAGTAAACAGGAGGAATTGGAAAGAAATATTTTTTGAATTTTGCTTGCATACTTGCAACATCATCCATATATCTATCTTTCTTCTTAAATTCATATAGTAGCAAAGAAATTTCAGCTATATGTACTAAAGCCAAAGTAATAGTTGGGTAATATGCCCTAGAAAACACAACAGTAGCAGTATAAAATTTATGTAAAAATTTAATCACATCACTAATGACCTCCCAGGTATCAGTTGTTAACATACGCCTAGGATCAGTACAATGTGCATTAGCAACTTCTGTTATTGGAAATCTATATTTGTAGCAACATTTTAAAAATATATACGTATAATTCCATCTAGTAACTACTTCGTCGGGCATGAATCTAGGTGTAAGGTTATATTGCATACACTTGTTCTTAAATTCTCTTATTCTAGATTGTCTATTATTTCCCTGAATTACTCCAACTGCTCTTCTAACTAGAGTAATCTCATGTAAAAATAAATCGAGCCCACTTTTAACAATTAAATTGTAAACATGACATGCACATCTAACATGAAAAATATCATCAAGAGGTGGATGTAAATTCAATTTTAAAATTGAAACTGCAGCATTGTTGTTTGAAGCATTATCAAAAGACATACACAAAACTTTTTGGTTTAGATTATAAAATTCGACAACTTCAACAATTGTACTACTAATAAATGCAGCAGTATGACTCTGATCTTCATCATATTTAAAAGCAATAATACGTTTTTGCATACAAGTATTGTCATCTATCCAATGACATGTAATTGTTAAATAATCATTTCCATTTACAGCATGGCCAATATCAGAAGTTAGACATACTCTAGAAGGAAGGTGACTAAACAAATAACGTATGTATGTTTGATATTGGATGTGAAGTCTAAAGATATCTGATCTACAGGTACTTCTAGGGATACCTTTAAACATAGGATTGTATATCCTTTGAATATACGTAACAAGATAAGAGGAAGAAGCAAATGAAAAAGGTAGACAACCCAAAGCAATCATTTTCGCTAATTCCTCTCGATCCCTCATTTTATCATATTTTAGGAGACCTGCAGTAGTAGGGTTAAGTGTTGTTGCACTTCCATCCCCATTATTTCCCCATTCTATAGGATGATAATTTTGCATATGTCTAATAAGTGTGCCAGTCCCCCCTAAATTACCTCCGGTCAAATGTTTAAACGTTTCATTACAAAGTCTACACTTAACTCTATCACTATCTTCTATCTCATCAAAAAATTGCCAAACATGACTTCTTTTTCTACGATTAGATTTAGAAGTTTGAGCGACTGGTGGTCTTCTACCCCTTGTTGCACTAGCAACTCCAACTCCAATACTACCAACATTTCCACTAGTAGGTGTAGGTGGTATCTCATCTTCTATTCCAATTTCGTTATCTTCTATTCCGAAATCTTGGTGTAATTGTTCATAATCAATATTTACATCTTGCAAATTAGGCGATGATTCAGAAACATGTGCTATTGGTTCATTATTACTATTACTACCAGAAGCTATAGGACTTTTTTTACTACTTCCACTTCCACTTCCACTCCTACCAGTAACTTTTCTACACGCTCTTTTAGCAGCATTCAACATATTGGAAAAATTAATATATAAGCTAAAACCAAATATGCAATTAAAATATTAAATAAGAGAAAGAGTTGGAGAGAGTGCACCGAATTCGACAATAAATTGAGCACTTGATTACGCAAATCCGGTGTTACCACGAACAAACGTCAAGCAAGTATTTCAATGTTGAACACTTGAACTTCAAGAATCAAGCTTCGAATGCCGATTTCCAAATAAGAAATTACGATAAATTAAATTCGGGAAAATAAAGACAATAAAATTATGAAAGTAGAATATGAATTCTTGAAAATTGAAGAGAAGAGAGTGATTGATATTTGCTAATTTGAGAATTGAGAGAGAGATAGATAATTTTGAGTGAGGAAATGAAGAAGAGGGGAGGGTATTTATAGATTTTAAGAAGGGTTAATAATGTAATTTAAAAAAAATAAAAAAAAAACTCAAAATTGGCCAAAAATGCAAAAAGTCCCGTTGGGCAACGGTGCTGGACCGTTGCCAACGGTCTGGTGGGCCCCATGTTTTCAGAAAATTTTTTTTTTTAAAAAAAAAAAAAAAATTTACCGTTGGGACCGGTCCGGGTTGACCGGTTCGCCCGGAATTTTCCTTCCCGGGCCGGTCCGGTCCGGGTCAATTGGACGGAATCGCCTAACGTCCTAACCCCTTTCCTCCCCCTAACCCAGCCCGCCCCCCCCCTCCCCCCCCCCCCCCGCTATAAACCGGTCCGGTCTGGGCCGGGTTTGACCGGGCCGGTCCGTGCCGGTCCCGGGTCAACCCGACCCGGTTGACACCTCTAGTGTGTAGTGAATGTAAACGCAACACCAACATTTTCAAGCTATAAATCTTCTTTAAAATGTGCAACATGCGCCAAGGGAAGATACAGAGTTTACGCAAATTTTTATATAACTCAGTATCTTTAACCCAAATTCTATATTTATTTTAAAGAATTATTTGATATTTATAAATTATTAATTTTGAATTCAAAGCAATTATTAGACGGCCATAATATATGGGGTTGAGCATTGGTAAGTCAAGAAATCACATATTCAGAAGATGAGGGTAGCAGAAATGAGAATGTTGAGGTGAATGTGCGGGCTATACTGGATAAGATTAGGAATGATGATATTCAGGAGAAGGTGTGTGGCACCCATTGATGACAAGATGCGGGAAGCGAGGCTCAGATGGTTCGGACATATTCAGAGGAGAAGCTCGGATGTTCCAGTAAGGAGGTGCAAACGACTGGCTGTGGAAGGCACGAAAAAAGGTAGATGGCGGCCTAAGAAGTATTGGGGGGAGGTGATTCGGTAGAATATGGCGAGGCTTCAGATTTACGAGGACATGACACTTGAGAGGAACACGTGGAGGTCGAGTATTAGGGTTGTAGGGTAGGAGGTAATTGAGTCTTGGCTTATGTCATGAGTTTGTGTGTCTAGTCTGGTAAGTATACTATTTCTCTTTTGCTGTGTATCGATCTTCTTGATTGCATGTTGTTCCTATTTTTCATATTATTTATATGCTGGTACTGATATTGTCCCCTTTTTTCTTGTATCTTCTTGAGCGAGGGTCTTTCGAAAACAGTCTTTTTACTCCTTCGGGATAGAGATAAGGTGTTCGTACACATTATCCTCTCCTGACTCCACTAATGGAATTTCACCGAATCAATAATATTGTATCAATTTAAAACTTATTAACTCCAAATATATAGCTCATAAGATTCAAATCCTGAATTAATCTTCGAATAAGGAGCTTTCTTAAAGAAAACTCTTTCATCAAACTACGAGGTTCTTGTATTTTCATCTGAAATATTGACTCCAATATAATGAGGCAATCTGAAGTTTGCTTGCTATTATAGGATCTCATTCTATAGGTTTAATTTTCAAGGCATTGGTCCTTATTCCCGACTGTCGACCCGGAGATAATCAACTCTCGGATTTTGTAACCTTTATTTACCCGAATTACCATTTTAGAAGCCTCTGTAATATTTAATACTAGTAAATTTGTTCGCGCTTGATCATAAAAAACATAAATATATTTGCATTGAAATTAGTAAGTTAGCAAGCTAATAATGAAATTAGATGCCATATCTCAAAAAGCTCATAAAGTATTTTTTTTGTCCATGTGCAACTAAAGAAAAACAGAAATCACTTGTTAAATTGCTTCATTACACCTTCCTCTCTTCTTCTTTTATCTCCCGCTTCTTTCAAAGTTTCTTAGCCACCATTTTATTAAGGATTAGCTTTTGTTATATACTTATACTTCCTAATACTTGAGTATTGAAATTTTATGAGATATGTAACATTTGAAATTAAAAGAAGTTAAAGATGGACTTAAATAAGTAAAGGAATCAAAACTAATTAATTTTCTATAAATTTTAAAAGTAACAAAAATGGATTACTGTCTAACAATTGACGATGAACTTCACCAATTTTTAAAAACAATTAAAAAATCAAAAGATATCAATTAATAAAATAAACTTTGATGAAAAGAATCAACCAAAACTGTTATTATATGCTTTTGTAACTATATGCAGTTGACATTTATGGATTTTGCTAGCCCCAATTTTTTGTGAACCTCCACCTTTGTTCCCATCTCAAGGGTAACACAATGCGCCCGTACGCATATATCTACTACTCTGCATTTCTTGATGAGATGGGCTGAAGTCTGTTGCTGCCAAATATTTTCCAACACTTGAGGAAACAGAAAGAATACTATATTTACCAAACAACGCAACATAATTAACATTGTCAATTTATAAATTTTTAGTTTTTATCTCAGTCATTAGGAAAATAGTGAATAAACCAAAGTAGATTCTCACTTAGCAAATGTTGATATGTACCTATTCTTGAACTAAGCTGCATACTTTAAAAACAGATGGTTGCTGCCAACTTGATTTGTATTCATATTAAACAATGGTTAGTGAAAGTGGTAAACGCTTCTATTTGTCGAAGAAACTGTAAAGTTGGAGCAACAACATAGATCCGATTATTTATATCTCTTTACCACAACGTAACACTCATTCAACAAACTTCCATAGACCGAAGATATAAAACAAACAAACAACAACAACAACTACCCAGTATAATCCCATAATGTGGGGTCTGGGGAGGGTAGTGTGTACGTAGACCTTACCCCTACCCTAGGGTAGAAAGGCTGTTTCCAAATAGACCTCCGGCATCCAACCTCCAAGAACTTCCCACCTTGCTCTTAGGGAGACTCGAACTCACAACCTCTCAGTTGGAAGTGGGGGTTACTTACCATCAGAACAAACCCCTCTTGTCTTATAAAACAAACAAACAATGACTTGAAATTTGATATTCCACTTCATTCTCTGAATAGGGTTACTAAAACAGATGCAGAGGTGATAATTGGCAAATAGGAGAGAACCGGGTTTGTATGTAAACAATAGGAGACGCAATGTCTACAAAGAAAAACGATAAAAAACTATTAAAGATAAGTTTTTATTTTTAACTCATTCATTCCCAAGTTAAGAAACCATAACTGCTATGCAACTTTAAATTTATTTGTGTTTATCAATTTCTCGTAAAGGAATGTTCTTTCAATAAAGTCTAAGCTCCATATCACTATACTATAATCAACTTTTATAGATAGTGTTGTCAAACATTGTTACCATTTTAAATATCAGCAAAACAACATTCTTGTACTTCATAATAAAACTAAAAAGTAACAGAAAGTTGAGCACTATCCAATACCAATATCTAAACACTGCATAGAAAATCTTATATAGTCTAAACTCAATATTACTATACTATGATCAACTTCTGTGGATATTGTTGTCGAACTTTGTTACAATTAATTAAAAATATCAGTAACAAGCGCTCTTTGCATTCCATATCAGACGCTCTTAGATATCAATTTTGTAAAAATTATAGTATTTCGGAATCTTTACAGCCTCTGTCATCGATTGCGCAAAAATGATCATAGTAGTTAAGAATCTTTGAAGTGTAACTCAAATACAAATGGAGAAAGCTGAATCTGAATCTTTTCATACCTTTTTGTTGGTCTGTAGTAATATCTATTATCCAAAAAGGAAAAGTTAACGGCCCGAAGTGAAAGTGAAACTGCATATGTAGATTGTAGAAGTGAAGAATCATAACATATTAATTTTCATAATTTCTTGTTTAAGAGTGTTAAATTGAAAGAGTCTAAAATTTAACATTATAAATATATTCAAGAAGACATAGTTGGTAAATATGTATTTCAAACCGGCATTTGTTGAGTAAATAGCAGCATCAACCTATAGGATATTTTTTCGAACACTTCATGAGCGTCAAATAAGCATGTGTTTGCTCTGTTGTATTTCATCCTTTTACGTTTGTATGGTTGTGAAGATTTTGTGAGAGGATTTTTGGTTTCAAAAATTCTTCTGTATAAGTCAATGACACATTAACCAATAATAAGACAATGTTAGTCTGCACATCAATGTTACAAATCACAATAACTTTCACAAAATTAATATATTCAATCTTCATTTTATTGATATGTATGGTCATTCAATATTCGGTAACAAATTGAAAAAACCCGAAAAAATGAATGAACTTTGAGGCTCATAGCCAAAGCGGCAAACTAAAAAGTAAAGAAAAAGAAATAGGAAAACCGAAGAAGATGCCTGACAGTAGGTATGAATACGAGCGGTGGCAGCAAGCCGGAGAATATAATAGAGAAAGAGAGAGTAAAGACAAAAGTCAAAAGAGCAAAGAATCGGTGTAGAAAGAAACGATATTGTTTTTGAAGCGGCGTTTTGTTTTGGGTGTTTTTTTGTTCTTTGAATGTGAAAAATCAGAGAAAAACCCAAAAATTCCTAGAAAAAGGTAAATATTTTAACAAATGTAGCTCAAAGTAACAATATAAAATAAGAAGATAAATAAAATAAGAGAAGAAAAGATAACTTTCTTATTTCATTAAGTGTTCAAGTATATCTCATCTCACATTTCATGCCTCTATTTATACTATTACATATGAAGGTTACAAAATGATTGTCTTAAACATAACAATAACAATTGAGATCATGGGGGAAGATCATGGAGAGGGGTTATGGAGGTGTGTGAGTTACAATCATAATGGTGATGAGTAGTGAGAGGTTATTTATATCATGGGTGAAAGTAGTGGGAGTAGTGGACATCCATATTTACTAAATATTTTATAACACTCCCCCTTGAATGTCCAAAAAAATAGGTAATATGCCTTGTTAAAACCTTACTAAGAAAAAACCCTGTGGGAAAAAATCTTAGTGAAGAATACAGCGTGTATGTTACTCCCTATCATGAAAAGATCACTTTATTTCTCGAAGACGTCGTATTCCAATCTTCTATCTCAACTTCTCGAATGTTGAGGTTGGTAAATCCTTAGTGAACAGATCAGCCAAATTTTCACATGAACGAATCTGCTGAACATTAATTTCACGTTTTTGTTGAAGATCATGCGTGAAAAAGAACTTTGGTGAAATATGCTTTGTTCTGTCTCCTTTGATGTATGCCCCTTTCAGTTGAGAAATACAAGCAGCATTGTCTTCATATAGTGTTGTTGGATTATCCTTTTTCATTAGAAAATCACACATTTTCTGGATATGCTGAGTCATTGATCTCAACCAAACACATTCCCAACTAGCTTCATGAATGGCTATTATCTCAGCATGATTTGAAGATGTGGCAGCTATTGTTTGTTTCATTGAATGCCATGATATATCAGTACCTCCATATATAAACAAATAGCCTGTTTGAGATTGTACTTTATGTGGATCAGACAAATAACCTGCATCGGCATAGCTAATTGTTCTTGACTTGAATTCATTAGAATAAACAATCCCATATATATAGTTCCCGGAAGATATCTAAATATATGCTTAACACCATTCCAATGTTTTTCTTGTTTGGGAGGAGCTAAATCTTGCTAATAAGCTCATTGCAAAAGCAATATCTGGTCGAGTATTGTTGGAAAGATATATTAGTGACCCCAATTGCACTAAGCTATGGAGTTTCATTACCAACGAGCTCTTCATTATTTTCTTGAGGCCGAAATGGATCTTTATTTATATCAAGCGATCTCACAACCATTGGGGTACTCAATAGATGTGCATTATCCATGTAAAATCTCTTTAAAACCTTTTCAGTATATGTTGATTGATAGACAAAAATTCTATTTAGTACATGCTCAATTTGTTGACCAAGACAGAATTTTATCTTACCAAGATCTTTCATTTCAAACTCTTTCTTCAAACACTATATAGACTTTGGAAGCTCTTTAGAAGTGCCAATGATATTCAAGTCATCAACATATACAGCTATGATGACAAATTCAGATCCATACCTCTTAATAAAGACACGAGGGCAAATAGGGTCATTTTTGTACCCTTCTTTTAGCAAATACTCGCTAAGGTGATTGTACCACATCCTCCCTGATTGCTTCAATCCGTATATGGATTTCTGAAGCTTTATTGAACAAGTTTCTCTTGAACTTTTATGTTCTTCAAGGACTTTAAACCTTTCAGGGATTTTCATAAAAATTTCATTATCCAGTGAGCCATATAAGTAGGCAGTGACAACATCCACCAACTGCATATCAAGCTTTTCATGGACTGCTAGATTTATTATATACCTGAAGGTAATAGCATCTACCACCGGAGAATATGTCTCCATATAATCAATACCAGGCCTTTACGAAAACCCTTGTGCCACAAGTCGTGCTTTATATCTTACGACTTCACCTTTCTCATTTCGTTTTCGCACAAAAACCCATTTGTACCCTACTGGCTTGACACTTTCAGGCGTTCAGACTATTGGTCTAAAAACTTCACATTTTTCGAGTGAAGCCAATTCTACTTGAATTGCGTTTTTATTTTGGCCAATCATTTCTCTATCTATATTCATCGACAGATTTTGGCTCAAGATCCCCACCTTGTTGCATTATTTCAACTGTAAAATTATATGCAAAATTATTGTTAACAACAACGTTATTTCGGTTCCACCTTTTTCCTGTAGAGACATAACTTATTGAGTTCTCTTCATTTTCATCATTTTCAGGTACTAGAACCTCCTGGGAGGTCTTATCAATTGCTATGTCTTTATGTTCCTCTTGAGCAATTGCCTCCATGTTATGGTCAACTTGACCATTTGCTCCTTTCCTTTTTCGGGGATTCTTATCCTTAGAACCAATTGGTCTACCACGTTTAAGGCATAGCCTAGACTCATTTGTATCATCATACTGTCTAGATGGGACATCAACTCGAATTGAAGCATTTACAGCTCGAATATGCAATTTAGTAACTTATGGAAGGTTAGTAAATGCATCTGGTAATTGATTTATAACATTTTGCATATAAATGATCTTTTGAACTTCTTGTTCACATTGATTTGTACGAGAATCCAAATGAGATAGAGATAATACGTTCCAATCTATCTCTTTTTCTAGTTGTTTATTTTCTCCCCCTAATGTTGGAAAAACTGATTCATCAAAATGACAATTAGCAAAATCTGGCTGTAAACAAATCTCCTGTCATAGGCTCTAAATATTTAATAATAGAAGGAGATTCATAACCAACATGTACTCCCAACCTTCTTTGGGGACCCATCTTTGGACGTTATGGTGGAGCAATTGGAACATATACCTCACATTCAAAAATTCTTAGATGGAAAATATTTGGCTCATGACCAAAAGCCAACTGTAATGGGAAGACTTTATGATAACTGGTTGGGCTTATGCGCACAAATGTTGTTGCATGCAAAATAGCATGTCCGCACACTGAAAGGGAAAGTTTTTTCCTCATTAGCAATGGTCTAGATATTAGTTGAAGTCGTTTAATCAATGATTTTGCTAGACCATTTTGAGTATGAACATGAGCAACCGAATGCTCAACTTTTATTCCAGTGGCTATACAATAATCTGTAAAGGCCTGAGATGTAAATTCACCAGCATTATTAAGATGAAATATCTTAATTGAATAACCTGGAAATTATGCTCTTAACCTTATTATTTGGGCCAACAATCTCGCAGATGCCATATTACGAGTTGACAATAAGCACACATGTGACCATCTTGTAGATGCGTCTATCAAGACTATAAAATACTTGAATGGTCCACATGGAGGGTGTATAGGCCCACATATATCACCATGTATATGTTCTAGAAATGCAGGGGATTCTATCCCAACTTTAGCTACTGATGGTTTAATAATCAATTTTTCTTGAGAACAAGCAGCATAAGAGAGTTCCTTAAATTGAGGAATCTTCTTGTTCTTCACTGTGTGCCCATTTGAATTATCTATTATTTTGTGTATTATGTTAGAACCGGAATGGTTAACCGGTCATGCCAAATGATAAAATTATTATAAGTAGTAAATCTTTAATTTACTATGGCATGTGATTCAACCACACCAATATTTGTGTGGTACAACCCAAAAGAAAATGCGGGTAATTTTTCGTACACATATCTTTTACCCGCTTTTATTGTAGTAATATAAAGGTGTTCAACCTTTCCTTTGTTTGATGTCTCAACATGGTAGCCATTTTGGCGAATAGCTTTAAAATTCAACAAGTTTCTTTGAGACTTACTACAATATAATGCATTATCAATAGTTAATATCACTCCTCCAGGTAGTAATAAGGTCGCTCTTCCAGAGTCCTCAATCAACTTTGTACTATCGGATATTGTATTAACATAGGCCTTTTTCATAACCAAATTATAGAAAAATTTCTTTTCTTTTAATATTGGGTGAGTTGTAGCACTATCCAAAAGACATAAATCTTCATTACTCATCTTGGATCCAATTGAAGACTGGAGAATTTTAATTTCTTCATAAAAATAAAGTACATCATGAGAAATACAGAAAAACTAACATTACCAACGACAACATAAGATAAGTACTACTTGAAACTAAAAATAACTTCAGATGAGACAAAAACACTGAAAATATAAAGAACAACATAATTGCATTCCCTAGTAAAATGATCAAACATTAGTTTTGATCTCCAAATATAACTTCAACTTCCAAATAAGTAAGATCATCGAGGCCTTGAAAATTATCATCATTCAAAGCAAGATTTGCCTCGGCATTGCCATTATTTTTGTTTGAAGGCCCTGCCTCAGAATCATTTTTAAAGGTCAAGTGTGACTCCACTAGGGCATTAGCTAAAGATGCTCCAACATTATTTGCCTTTCTTTTGATGGAGTTTTGATAAAGCTTGACAAAATGTTCAGGTGCACGACATTCAATTTTCCAATGACCTTTCATGCCACAGCGGTGGCAGTTACCGCTTTTGTCTCTTGAAGGATTATTTTGAAAACCCATATTGTTCTCTCGTTTGCCATGACCACCATGATGACGACTATTATATCGTCTCTTATCATTTTCGTGTCCACTTACATTCATATGGCCATGATTATTATTCTGTCTTTTTTCAGACTTATCACGTCTAGCTGCCATATTCGCTTCAGGAAGCGGAACTGACCTTGTGGGACGAGCTTCATGATTTTTCAGCAAAAGGGTATTATGTTGCTCAGCCACCAGAAGGCATGGGATAAATTCAGAATAATTTTTAAAACCCCTTTCATAGTATTGCTGCTGTAATACCATATTTGAGGCATGAAAAGTCGTACAAGTCTTTTTCAGCAAATCCTCATCATTCACAACTTTCCCACATAATTTTAATTGGGAAGTTATTCAAAATACAACAGAGTTATACTCACTTACAGTCTTAAAATCTTGCAACTGTAAGTGCATCCACTCATATCGAGCCCTTGGAAATACCGTAGCCTTAAGGTGATTATACCTTTTCTTCAGGCCAATCCACAAATCAAGTGGATCTTTCACTATTAAATATTCAACCTTCGTACCTTCATCCAAATGATGACGAAGGAAAATCATGACCTTCGCTTTGTCCTGGCTTGGTGCCTCATTACCCTAAGTAATGATGTTACCAAGGCCTTTAGCAGCTAAATAAATCTCAGCATCGAGAACCCATGATAGGTAATTCTTTCCAGAAATGTCAAATGCCACAAATTCAAGCTTCGACTAATTCGACATAGTAAAAACTATCAAAGAAAATAGATGAATTAGAAATGATTAAGATAATAATGAAAATAAATAAATGAATATAAACATTACGAATGTTTAAATTGTGTTGTCATAATACATATATTGAAAATGATGACTTTAACCTACTTATTAGAACCTATGCATGTTTCAGAACACAAAGTTATGTATTATCAAACAAAAATTTCTATAAATGAAGACAAAATATTGATACTAATATAGGATTAAGGTGATGGCTTATAACGCTAATAACAATCAATCTATCATATTTGTTACATTGTAGTGTGATTCACATTGATTCGTAATGATCACTAATCATGATAACAGTTTGACTTACACACAGTACAATACCGATAGAAATGATAAGAAGAGGAAAAGAAATATATAAGATAATGTATTATACCTTTCGGATGAAGAATTGCACTTAACTTTGGAGAAGGCTAGAGTCGTGCTGATAACGTTTTAAAAATATAGCTCAAAGTAACAATATAAAATAAGAAGATAAGTAGAATAAGAGAAGAAGAGATAACTTTCTTTTTTATCAAGTGTTCAAGCATATCCATCACACATTTCATGCCTCTATTTATACTATTACACATGAAGATTACAAAATGATTGACTTAAATATTGCATTAACAATTGAGATCATGCGGAGGGATTATGGAGGTGTGAGAGTTACAATCATAATGGAGATGAATAGAGAGATGTTATTTACATTATGTGTGAAAGTAGTAAGAATAATGGATATTCATATTTACTAAATATTTTGTAATAAAATGTAATTACTGATTAAAGAAAAATGCTATGTATCCGTATGTATGGCCCTCAAATATATATATATATATATATATATATATATATATATATATATATATATATATATATATATATATATTAGAACCAAACATAAAACTTTATCGAGTTAAAAGCTCCTTTTTTGGTAAAAATAGCAAGTTAGTAAAAGCGTTATCATAGTACTAGTATAATATCTCCAATATTAATTAACAATGAATTATATATGAATAATGTACATTAAAACAAAAGAGATACAATGAATTCTAAGGGTAGTACTCTAATATTTAATGAGTTCTATAATTTTGAAACAGTTCGCCGCAGATGCTCACATACACACTGCGACTTCCACGTGCTGGCGCGAAGTTTCAAATAGTCAAACCGTGCTATTTTCCCAATTTGGAGCTGCATTTGTTGCACATTTACCGGTTCATGCCATCGTTACGGATCTAGAACTTTAATTGTATGAGTTCCTATTATAATTTTTTAAATTAATATAAAAGAGCTAAGTTCAAGATTAGATATTTATATATATTTAGTAAATTTTTTAATATAAATATAAGACATAATACATAATTGAACTCTTAAACTTAATATTTTTTTTACTTGAAAACCTAGACATAAAGTTGCTCTTATCAGGCCTTTTAACTAAATCACATTTGTGCCAATTACACACTTTATAATGATATGATTGAGCGCGTGAACATTAAAAAGGTTATTTATTATTATTATTATAATTATTATAATAATTATTGTTATTATATTCTAATATATTATTCCAATTAAAGCTAACTTCTACCGTATATTCTATTTCTCTTCTTCTTCTCGCGAATCCATCATTTTTCCTCTTAATACTTTTTAAAAAGAAAGTTTAGTGTATATAAATTTGATTATTCTCATTTCGCATGCTTGTTTCTTTAACCGGTATTTGTAAGCTACACCAACTTAGACGCGAAATAGAGAGAATAGAGTGATATTTTAGTAAAATCAAAATAAGAATAAGTGAGATAAAGTTTAACAGGAGAAATTTTCAGTGAGCTTCTTATAATATTAATTCGCCAGAGCCGACGGTCAGGTTTTCTATTTTCTAAAATTGAGTTTCAATTTGTTTGGGAGGTTAATTTTATAAGATGGAATATCTTAAGGTGTTAGAGACAACTATAATATACGCATTTATTTTTTATAATACTTTTTTCTCAAATAGTTTACAAAGTGTCTAATTGACACAAATATAATTTAGTTGAAGAGCCTGATAGGAATAACTTTATGTTCAAGTGTCCAAATAACAAAAAAAGATCAAGTTTAGGGGTACAGTAATATATTCTGCCTAAATATAATGTCTACCCAAAATTTATTTGGGTTCTCGAAAATATATATTCAATGCTCTAGACCACCTTGCTCTACATAGAAGCCTAAGACCAAAAATTACAATGTATATGTATTTACTTTTTTTTAGTTATATAATAAAAGATAAATTTCCTTGATGAAAATTATGCTTTTAACATTATCTTCTCCCAATAGTAATGTAGCATGGATCCATTGTCTCTCATTAATAACCTTAAATTACTATTGAATGACCCGCTTCATTTTTTATCAATTTTAAAAAAATTTATTTAAAAGCTAATGAATGGGATATTATTTCCCAAACTCACCATATCAAGGGTATTATATGAAATTTACTCTTGTAATATTGATGATCTTTTAAAATGAATTAGTAAGCTGTCACATAATAATAAGAAAGGGAAAAACCATTTTTTTTTTGCCTTTCATGCCCTTCAATGAAGAGCCACGTTTAATTTATTTCTCTTTGATTTTTCTCTTTTTTCTCTTCATTTAAGGTCATGATTGTGTCAAATCAAATATTGGATAATTGAGAGAAGGAAGGGAGTAATTTTGTTAAGATTTGGTATTATGAGAATTTGATTGAAGAGTTGGGTAAGGAAATGATAAGGTTATGAATTAGACATTTTTGCCTTGTCTTTATTTGCTTATGGCAGACACTTTATAGCAAAAAAATTGAATCCAACAAGCTGTTAGTTTGTTTTCCTCTCATTTTCTTTGGCTTTAATTATTGGCCCTAGCTCCCCCCCCCCCCCCCCCTATATTCTCCTTAATCCATAGTATGTATTATTCAATTTTAATTTTATAATATTCTAACAAATTTTAAAAAAATTAATACTTGAGTTCTATGCTGAAAATTGAATAATTCAATTTTCAAATTTCTGTGTCAATTGTTCTTTTTAGAAAAAAAAAGAAATACTCATTATTTTCTTTACAATATTAACAAACAAAAAGTGAAAACTCAACTAAGTTAGCATATAAAAAATAATTTAATTTAAACTTTGCAGCACCTTTGTTAGAGTTGTGTAGTAAATTACTACTATTCAATCACATTGCTAATTTATGTATTGCCTTCAATTGTAATGTACTAAATAAATAAAAAATAATTGGTGATAAATTATATTTTTAGTACCCATTACCCCTCTAGTACAATGAGAAAAGGAATGTCAAAGCTGTAATTAACCGAAGAGTCAAGGGGTATTTATGAGTTGGTGCATTGATATTGTGGACCCACGTGGGATGTCCTCCTATCCAGCCATCCCTTCTCCCATGCTATGTGTTATGTTCCTCGAAACTATCAAAAAACCTTAACCAGTTTTACGTTTTACGTAAAAGTTTTATTTTGTGTGTAGATTTTTTTATTTCATAAATTTATGAATATCAATTTTATTTTTTTGGATTTATAAAAATTTAGATCTATAAAATATGAGTCAAAAAATTATCTTATATAATTAATATTAACTATACTAGATATTAAATAAAATTTATCTTTTTTCCCTCCTCTTTTGGGCTTATGTCCGCACTCTATTTTTTCCTGTTACCCCTTCACTCTTCTCTCACTTTCACCCTTGTCAGAAAAATTAAAACACACACAGACAAATAAAATACAGTACTGTATATTAGTATTTTTTTTTATACCAATAAAAATATCTATAATCTGTGTGTCTAGCATGTTGTAGAAGTTGATCCCAATCTGATATGGCTATTCAAATTTCATTTACTAAACTGTAGTAATTAATGCTCGTTAAAGTCACAATTTTTTAAGTGTCACACACACTAAGCTCAGATTTCATTTTCTATTTTAGTTGTTCTATAATATATATATATATATATATATATATATATATATATATATATATATATATATATAGTGTACTTTCCTCTTTTTTTCCCCCTATTCTATACTCTGTAGTGTCACATCACACATGTCGGTGCTGATTCTTGAAATCCAAGTTAGAAAGGTGTTCTTTAATTAAACACCATTTTTGTAAGTAGTTTCTTTTGTAAAGTAGAGAGTAGCAGAAAGAGGAAGAAGAATTATGGGGGAGACTCACAATCATGACCACAACCACCAGCCACCGCCGCCTCAGGCGGCGGCGCCACCAGCAATGCCACTTGGTTCTGCTAGAGGACCTCTTTTCCCTCCTGCAGAACAACTCCTTCAGCTTCACTACTGCATACACTCTAATCCTTCTTGGCGTTAGTAGTCTGATTCTCTCTTTTAACTCTTTATAGTATAAGTGTCATACCAAAATGATAAAGATGAAAATTTGACACTCTCTTCCTATAAAGTTTCTTTTTTTTTTTAATAAATATTTTTGGTTGGCCTGAATTTTGAAATCTAAAAGTATTGTTATTGAAAGTTACGTTTTGGGCACAACTAGATTCTTTTTGTGTAGATGTTTTAGTTTTCTGACTTTTGGAGTTTGAGTGATATTGTTATCTTTGAGAAAGTTGAGATTTTCTTTTAGTACTCTTTTTTCAATTCTATTCTTTCAGGTCTAATTGGTACAAATTAGATTCTAATTCTCTGCAAGTTTAGTCACTGTTTGCTCTTATTCAGAGATAATTATGAAAAGGAGAGTTATAATTTTTAGTTTATAGCAAAGTAAGACAAGAGGGGTTGCTCTGATGGTAAGCATCCAAAAGCCGTCAATCGCATGTGCGATGTGTCTAGAGTTTACCTTCGGATCAGACCTCAAATCCCACTTCCAACCGAGAGGTTGTGAGTTCGAGTCTCCCCAAGGTCTATTTGGAAACAACCTCTCTACCCAGGGGCAGGGCGTAAACACTATTCTCACCGAGGGTCTATTTGGAAACAGCCTCTCTACCCAGGGGCAGGGGTAAGGTTTGCGTACACACTATCCTCACCGAGGGTCTATTTGGAAACAGCCTCTCTACCCAGGGGCAGGGGTAAGGTCTGCGTACACACTATCCTCCCCAAACCTCACTAAGTGGGATTATACTGGGTTGTTGTTGTTGTAGTAGTAGTAAAGTAAGACTATCACCTAATGAATATTAGCCAAGATAGTCCTAGAACCCCAGGAAAGTTTCAATGCTTAACAAAAACAATTATGGAGCAAGTTGGAGAATATGAATTAAAAGCTCATTGGTGTTACTTGTAGGAGTCAATTACTTAAATAGTTATTCAACTTTCTCAAATTATCTCCTAAAGTCACTTTACTTTCGTTTGTAACAACCAAAGTTACAGAACTATGCCTATTGTACTCAGAAGGTCACTCAACTAGATTTTTTCAAATTTTTGATTGCTAAATACCTATTTTACCCTCTAATTATAAAAATTTATATTCTTTTTATTTTTAATCTTTTTAATATTATAATTTTCTATGTTTAATTTATATTATGGACTTACCTATAGAATAAATAAATATTTTATAAATTAAAAAATAAAAAGTATTTAAGCATATATAGTGCTTGAATAACAAAATAATGAACATAGTAAAAAAAGTTTAGTTAGAATAATTTGTTAACCGTAATAATTTTATTATTAGCTAAAAAAATTCAATTACACAATTCAAAATGAAAGAAAATGAAGATTGAAAAATGTATATTCCATGCACATACTATAAAAATAATTATTTGAAATATAAGTATTTTTATAATATATATTTATCTTCTTAAAAATTATGCACTATTATATTATATATATATTTCATGCACGACTTAACATAGCATATTTTACCCTATACAGATATTCCCCCTGCTTTTCTGTGACATAACTTTGTGTCCTTGAAAAGTTGGTAGAAACATAATAATATAATTGAGCATAATTTTCAAGAATATATAATGTATATTATAAAAATATTTTTATATAAAAAATTATTTTTATATTACGTGCATGGAATATATGTTTACAACCTTCATTTCTTTCATTCTGAAGTGTATAAATAAATTTTTGAATTTTTGTTGTTAATATTAACCCAGACGCCACCTGGTGGGAGTATACTGGGTAGTTGTTGTTGTTGTTGTTAATATTAAAATTATTATTACTAACAAATTATTCTAGTTAATTTTTTTCGACTATGCTTATTATTTTGTTGTTCCAGCATTATATATGCTTGAATAGTTTTTATTTTTATATTTATAAATAAGATTTATTTATTTTATAGTTAAGTCCATAATATAAATTAAACAGGGAAAATCGTAATATTAAAAAGTTTTAAAAAATAAAAAAAAGATAAATATTTATATTTTAGAGGGTAAAATAGGTATTTGGCAATTAAAATTTTGAAAAATCTAGTTGCGTGACCCTTCTGAGTACAATATGTATAGTTCAGTGACTTTGTTGTTACAAACGAAAATAAAGTGACTTTAGAAGATAATTTGGGATAGGTGAATGACCATTTAAATAATGAACTCTTACTTGTAGTTCATGACTTGGAGATCTCCACGGGCTGATTGCAGTGAGATAAGATTGATCAAAATACCCCAATACTGTTGCTAATTGAGCACAGTCAGATCAAAATATAAAGAAGTAAATCCACGAAGAAGTTTAGGGGTGTCAATATGTGGTATATATAAATAAAATTAAATTACCTAGCTACACAGTGTAATTTCCGATGAAGGGGTGTTGTGTGGCTCCACTACTGATTGATCCAATGCTATTTTCTCAATGAAGAGTCCCTTCGTGTGTGATCGTTGGCCAAAATCTTCTTGGAATGGATTTGAACATTGTATGGTTGGGTCAAAACTTGCTGATGCAAGTTGGTTGCTCCTTTGTAATATGGCTAAATGAATAATACTTATCTAATTAGAGCTCTTAAGATGAGCCAAAGATTAGATTGACGAGAATGCCACAACTTTTCAAAAAGAAAGAATGATGAAATGGACAGAAGCTCAATAGTTCACAGCATTGACCAAGGCTAACGTGATTAGAGTGAGTAATTGAAAGGATGGGAGGGGAGAAAAAGATAAGTTCAGCTGAATTCTAATTCAGTCACTTGTCAAAAGAAATGCCAATTCAGAGTTTAGTCACTTAATATTCATCCTAACTTCTATAGTGTCCGAGGCAATGCAATGATCCCCTCATGTGAGTTGCTTGATGGTTATGCTATTATGACAATGATCAGGTCAAGGAATCAGAATCATATGAAGCATGGTTACTTTAGAAAGCTTCACATGTCTTCAGAGTTTGGAGTTGAGATTTCTCTGAGTAAAAATGCTTTTGTTGCTGATATGGAGTTGAAGCATGTTCTTTTTCTTTTTCTCGGGGAAGCTGGATATCATCTGAAGACTAAGAATCAAACTGTTTAATGGGGAACTGAGTTATGTTGAACTTCTTTTTAAGATAACTATAAACTTTGCATTCGTACAATAAATAATTTCCAACCAAAAGGAGCTGCGGAGTTTCCATGAGATAACTGAAATTATGTGGATTGGGTTATGTTGAAGACGAATAATCCTCTTAGCAAGATTGCTTCAGCATCACCTGCAATTCAGCTCAAGGACAATTCTTGTATTTTACCTTCTACAGTAATATAATTTTGATAGAACAAAGGTCTCGTATTGAGAAATAAGATCTGGTTTGCAGTTTCCTTGTTTATGCTGCATATGGCCCACTTGACGGAAATTAGATGACTTATGATCGAATTTATAAACTCGCATGGATAATTTGATGTGGCATTGGATCACTGAATCACTTCTAATTATTTGGAACGCAGTTCTTGTTCTTTTTTCTTGTTCCTGTAAGTTATATTTTTTATTTTCTTATAAACAAAGAAATAAAAGAATTTCAAGGAAATAGTGGCCAAACTATTTTAAGATCTGACTAATTCCATAAGGAAAAGAATGGTTTTAGTAGAGTATTTGAAGTTCCCGCCTCCGGTAAATGAGTTATAGATTCTGTAACCTAATTATAGCATTGGTCCTTTTTCTCTAATCATTTGCATGATTCCTCATTTTGCAGCACAAA
Organism: Nicotiana benthamiana; assembly: GCA_034376525.1. NCBI lineage: Eukaryota > Viridiplantae > Streptophyta > Magnoliopsida > Solanales > Solanaceae > Nicotiana > Nicotiana benthamiana. The sequence goes on from CM067326.1 coordinate 47,466,766, forward strand.
CTGTTTTGCTGGCTTTTCAACACTACATAGTTATGCTTGGAACTACAGTAATGATTGCCACCGTGCTGGTACCTCAGATGGGTGGGGGTCCGGTATATCTCTAGCATTTCCCTTGTTGAGTACTAGAGATCCCATTTCAATGTAATATTGACATCGTGAGCTCTTTAACTTCGTGCGTAGGGTGACAAAGCTCGAGTTATCCAATCTTTGCTTTTCACATCAGGAGTGAATACTCTTCTGCAAACGCTTTTCGGCACAAGACTTCCCACTGTGATGGGTCCGTCATTTTCTTACATCATCTCCGCCCTGTCGGTCATTAACGATCTCTCTGACGGTAATTTCAGGAGTGAGCATCAGGTAAATAAAGTTTTCTGTGTAGGTATTATGTCTATTACTTGTATAATATATTTTGTGGATCTGTTTTTCCTTTTTTTCACAGCCCGTAGTAGGCTTGTCCCCGTTTTCCTTGATTACACAGAAAAACTTGCTTAGAAGAGTGATTGCTCATCTTCTCTGGTCTTGTTTATTTCTCTTAAGATCATTGATTACTCTTGAAACAAGATTTCATTTACATCATAGTCACCTTAGCTTTAGTATGCTAATATTACAACAACAACAACAACAACCCAGTATAATCCCACATAGTGGGGTCTGGGGAGGGTAGTATGCACGCAGACCTTACCTTTACCCTGGGGTAGAGAGGCTGTTTCCAAATAGACCCCCGGCATCCTTCCCTCCGAGAACTTCCCACCTTGCTCTTGGGGAGACTCGAACTCACAACCTCTCGGTTGGAAGTGGGGGTTGCTTACCATCAGAGCAACCCCTTTAGTATGCTAATATTAATTCTTTGATATTGAATGTTGGATCTTGTAGAGGTGTAGTGCAATTGCTGATGATATTTCTGATGCATTACCCTTTTATTGCTGCTTGTAGAGATTCGAGCACACTATGAGAGCTATTCAAGGATCGTTGATAGTGTCTTCCTTTATCAACATAATACTTGGATACGGCCAAGCCTGGGGTAATCTTACAAGGTAAGTTGTGTTTTCTGCTTCTATATGCTTCTTACAAATACCATTAGTTCTGTCTTAGAATCTTGGAATTGTCTTTCTGTCTTTGGATTGTCTTCTAGTGGTGTTTCATCGTTTTATTACTTTCTGTGATGGAGGAATCACATGCCCTTCTTTTTGCCTACAGGTTTTTCAGTCCTATTGTCATTACGCCACTTGTCTGTGTTGTAGGTCTTGGTTTGTTTGGTAGGGGCTTTCCTCAGGTAATATTCCGAATTCTTAAAAGCTTCGTTGGTCGAGAGTTGCATAAACGTCATCCAGTTTTATCTATGATCCTATGATTTGATCAGGTGGGTGACTGTATAGAGATTGGCCTACCCATGTTAATTCTACTTGTCATTTCCCAGCAGGTAATATATTATTCATTGACTAGTTTTTCTAGTGATAATCCTTTCAACTTACTATAAGATTGTAATGTTGGTCAATTCATTTGCAGTATATGCAACGTGTTCATCCAGTTGCCCAATCTATTCTTGAAAGGTTTGCTTTGCTCCTGTGCATTGGGCTTATCTGGGCTTTTGCTGCTATTCTTACTGTTGCTGGTGCTTACAACCATGTGAAGGAGCAAACTGAGCTTAGCTGCCGAATTGACCGTTCGTTCCTTTTGCAATCGGCTCCATGGTACTCAGCTGGATACAATACTGACAATGTCTTCAGCTTCTATCTTCTACTGACGTGTATGTGTGGTTGCCTGTAGGATCAAAGTCCCTTACCCTTTCCAGTGGGGAACTCCCATATTCAGAGCTAGCAGTGTTTTTGGAATGATGGGTGCTGCACTTGTCTCCGCAGCAGAGGTTCACCTGTCATTTTGATTAAATTTAACCCCCCTGCAAAGTCTTTGAATTAAATTTTCTTTAGAAGCATGAGTTTTAGTATAGGAGTTGTTGTCATTATGATTTCTTTAATATATACCTCCAATATTTGTTTGCAGTCAACAGGAACTTTTTACGCTGCATCAAGGCTTGCAGGGGCGACACCCCCGCCAGCACATGTAGTTAGTAGAAGCATTGGCCTGCAGGTGCTTCATCAGCCAAGTGATTCAACAATGCCTTTTTACTATTTAATTGAGTACAATTTTTCTCCTACTTCTGCCCTCTGATAAATTTTTAGCATCAAAAAGTGGTTCATTTTGCTCTGCTTCTTGTCCAGGGTTTAGGGCAGCTCTTTGATGGGTTCTTTGGTGCTGTTGTTGGCACTACTGCATCTGTGTAAGGGTTAATTTCTCTCCTGATTTAACGCAAGCGCTTTTGGTTCAGTTGATAGACTTTCTTGGCCCTTGCAAATTTTAATCTTCCCCCTTGCAAATTTTAATCTTCCCCCTTGCAAAACCATTTTGAGTAGTTATTGATTCACCCCAAAAAAGAATTCTAATAAGATTTAAAGAAGTAAAATATCCGTCCAGAAGTACCATCTGAGGGATAGATATTTCCTTCAATGATACTTTCTTCATTTAATGTTGTGGCATTCACGCCTAACTTATGGATGATACAATGCTGCAGCGAAAATGTCGGCCTTCTTGGACTAACTCGTGTTGGGAGTAGAAGAGTTGTTCAGATTTCTACTGCTTTCATGATCTTCTTCTCTATATTTGGTTTGGCTCTTTCTCTCGCTCTCTCTCTCTCTTCCACCCTGCCCCTTGCTTTCTTCATCCCAAAGTATGTTTTCCAACTAACAATACTAACGTAAGTTGTTACCGTCCAGGAAAATTTGGAGCATTCTTTGCTTCAATTCCTTTGCCCATATTTGCAGCTATCTACTGCATTTTGTATGGTATAGTTGGTGAGTGTTTTTTTCCTTAGCTTTTTAATCTTCTTTAGTCTTATTAACAGTAACTTGAGGAGTAAATTTTTTTTGCAGCTGCTATTGGTGTTTCCTTCATCCAATTCGCGAACAAAAACTCCATGCGGAATATATACGTGCTCGGAATCTCTCTATTCCTTGGTATATCTATACCCCAATACTTTGTTATGAACACAGATATTGCTGGTCATGGACCGGTTAGAACTCCAGCTGGTTGGGTAAGAGACATAGCTTCACACCCTCCCTTGTTATGATATGTTGATATGCAGTTGAAAATGGATTTAGTTATGTTCACTCATTTTAGCCTATAATAGCAGTTCAATTATCATCTTTACTAGATTATGAGTTATAAGATGAGCCTTGGCGTAACTGGTAAAGTTGCTGCCATGTGACCCGGAAGCTACGGGTTCGAGCCGTAGAAACCGCATCTTGCAGCAATGCAGGGTAAGGTTGCGTACAATAGACCATTGTGGTCCGTTCCTTTTCCGAACCTCGGGTATAACGAGAGCTTAATTCATCGGGCTGCCTTTACTAGATTAGGAATTAATGCTTATACAAGATGTACTTGTAATTACCTTATAAGTAACCTAATTGTGTAGACATTCTTTTACACTGTCGATGTGTAGAGTGTAGAACGTTAACTCATTGATGGCGGAACCTTAAACTTCTCCCTCGTTTCTTGCAGCTCAATGACATATTGAACACAATCTTCTCTTCACCTCCTACTGTCGCTACAATTGTCGGGACGTTCGTAGACAACACGCTCGAAGCGAGACACTCGGTTGACGATAGAGGTGTTCCTTGGTTAGTTCCTTTCCAGAGGAGAAAAGGAGATAGCAGAAATGATGAGTTTTATAGTTACCCTCTTAGAATTAATGAGTACATCCCAAGTAGGTTTCTGTGATATAAACTTATACATCCCTGTATATGACTGTATCAAGGTGTATGACAAAATTTCTTTTTAGTTCACAACTTTGCCCGTTTCTTTTTTTCCGTTTCAATTCTTCTCACATGAAATTTGTAAACATCATACATTTGAGGTCCTGCAAGTTTTGATGGTTCATATAGCCAATGGGATGGCGTGGGATTCACCAGTTTCTGTTTATATTTCTCAAGTTATATAAGTAACGTTGTTGAGAAATATACGCACCGTCGGATGTATTTTAAGTTGTTGCAGTAGATCACCTACATCGACTTCATAGTACTGTTCGGAGAGTCGATGAGCTAATTTCTATAATAATTTTTATATTTCTAGGTTATATGGTAAATTTTAATATTTAAGATTTGATATAATTATATTTAGTATATCTTATTATTAATTATATACTATTATGTGTTTTAACCATTCCCTTCTAAATTAATGGTATCGTATATTCCTTCAAATTCTTCTTCTCCCTCCTCCCCCGTCGCCTCTTCTTTCTCTCCCCCAAACCCATATCCTCATCCCATACCCACGTTTCTTTCTTATTATTTCCACTGCTAAAACCAGAGAAACATATGTAACTTTCATCATTAACGTTTAATTTCAAGTTTTTTCTTCTACAACCAGTCAAATTGAAGTCAATTCTTCAAAGTCTATCCACACATTTACTTTCAGCTTCAAAGCACAACCCTCAAAAAGCTAGAGAAGTTGTTATACTTTCTTTTGATTTGGGTGTATTATCACACATTCACCCAAAAAGCATGAGAAATCTGCACATGCCATTGTAGATAAGAAGCATAGTCTTTCTCCGCGTCAAACTAGGGCTAAAGCTAGAACTAAACAAAAGCATGATTTCGATGCTGGAGAATCTTCGAGGCCAATCAAACAAGCGAAAAGGAAAGGAAAAGAAATAGTGTTCGATGATGATTTTGTAGAAGATGCGCCTATCATTAAACCTGGAATGAAAGCGAAGGTGTCTCCTAGTTTAAAATTTTCAATAAAAAAGAAAAATTCAAAAAAAGCCCATACTATTAAATCTCTTAAAATTGTTCGAAAATAGTCATCGGTGAAAGGTAAGAATTAAGTAATTTTTTCACTAGTTATTTCGTTTGTTTTAGTTGTTAAAATTTACATAATCTGTGTTTTTTCTGCTTTGTAGATTATTTGTCTTTATTTTGACGATTAATTGTAGCTATATTGATCTGTTTAAAATTGTAGATATTTTATAAATTTTGTTGTAATTATTTTGTATATAAATTGCAAATGTATCTATGTTTTTTAAGCACTGAATTAATGTGAGATTATTTGTTTTCATTTTGAAGATTAGTTGTAGTTGTATTGATCTGTTTAAAATTATTGATATATTGTATGTTTTTTGTAGTTATTTAGTAGATAAATAGCAAATGTATCTATGTTTAAAAGCACTGTATTAATATGAAATTATTTATATTTTGTACAGAATGGACATTTTTTTGTATTCCATAATGTTGATAATGGGGTGCTTAGATTCCAGACATTATGTGACCCTAGCATTCATAGTCAATTAAAGAGCTTTTGTCTCAAAATGGTTTGAAGCTATTCGAGAAGACATGCTTTGGTTATTTACTATCATTTCCCAATTTATGCATGCAAAATCAAGCTATTCATCTTCTTATTAAGTATGAATTGAATTCATCTGATGCTTCCTATTTTTCAGCTGGGTTAAAAGGTGAGAGGTTAAATTTTGAATTGAGAGAGTTTGCATTAATAACTGATCTTAGATGTCATAGCAAAAAAGATGGATCACTATAAAAAAAATCTTCTTTCTTTCTATACATTTAACCCTTTTTTAATCGTTTGGTAAATATTGATATTTTTTAAATCTTTGCAGCGATTGTGGTGTATTTGTTGCTGCCTTTGCAGAGTATGTTAGTCTTGAAGAGTTATCAATTTCGGTAAAAGACCTTTCTAATATTGACCAATATCGTAGACACTATGGAGTACTTTGGGACTACGCTAGAAAGAAGCAGGAGCGTGGGGCAATTAGTGAAAGTGAAGTAACAGGCAAATTGGCAAGGAGAAAAGGTGCAGCAGTTTTGAATGAGTAAACACGAGTCCAGAGGAAGGAGAAGTAGTTGGAATATTTTGTATGGAACATGTAGTATAATTATTTAGTCGATGTTAGTTTAGAAGAAAGATGGTAGACAAGTTTTTGAACAATATTATTGTATTTTAATTGTAGCAAACTTGCGCTACAATTATAGTAACCTTTATTTTTTTTTATCTTATCCAGTATAGTAGTTCAAATGAAAACATTATGTTAGTTTTATATTCACTTGTTGAATGTTTATATTACTTGATCTTCATTATTTTAGTATATAAATTCGTTCCAACTGAATTTTTATACAGTTAGTCTGCCAACGCAAAAATATGTAGTAATTTTGTTATTTTTCTGTAGGTAAAGGTTAAAAATCAGTAATTAAACATTTGATTGCTTTTACATTCAATTTGTTGAATGTAAATAGTAACTGATCTATATTATTTTTAGCATATAACTTCTTTCTAGCTGAATTATAATCTAGTTATTATGTCAGCTCCAGCTATTGTAATTTTTTTGTAGTTGAACTTGTAGATAATTTATAAAAAATATTTAACAATGTGTTTTGTTGCTTGTATGTTCATTTGTTGAATGTAAACAGTACTTCATCTAAATATTTTAGTATATAACTCCTTTCCTATTGATTTATAATGTAGTTATTCTGTCAATTTCTGTTAATATAATTTTTTTTGTAGTTGTATTGTAGATAAATTGCAAAAGAATATTAACAATTATGTAAAGGATTCTAGAGATAGTAAAAATGTGATGGATTATATATATAGAAACTATTCACAAATAAATCACTCTATGAAAGTATTATCTCAATTCAGAAAAATCCTAACTAACTACATTATGATCTTATAAAACCTCAACAATTACACATTAAATTCTGCTACCCTGAACCCACCAACAATTTGCATGTAATATTCTGTTAACTACATAAAATTTTATTTCTTTTGGGTGCATTTTGCAAGATCTCTTGTTTTTTCCTTCTCCTCCGCAGTTGCCACATGAAACTTTGTACTTCTTTGAATTTATTTCATCATATGTTTTGTATCTTTCTTTTTGAGGTCTTCTTGGATGCCTTTTCCTCATGTAGGTGGATTTACTACTTCTTCAGATATATGTTGTGACACATTTCATTTGCTTTATCAGTCAGGGGATTTACTGGTATTTCATAAGTACGCAAGAGGTTCTTCCTTGTGTAATAAGGAGAGCAATATTGTTCAAAAGACTCATCCTAGTGTCTTAAAGCAACCAAAACATGTGGATAAGGAAGTTCATCAAGCTAGAATTGCCCACAACTACATCTCTTGTTTTCAAGACAAACAATACAGCGCCTCACACCATCTAGTACTGTATGAATATAGTCTGTTGAAGCCCTCACCTACAATTGCATTACAAACAAAATAACAATTCATATATGGTTAAATATAAAATATTTACAAATTATCTACATTGTCCTGTATAATTAATTTGATGTAATAAATGATCAGATCTTACTCTAAGCTTGTGCAACGATGTTTTGTTTTCAGCCAACTCTTTGTTGAATTTAAACCCAAAGTACCCTTTGCTTTTAATAACTTTTTCTTCGTCCAATGTCAAGAAAAGTCCTCATATACTCTAATAGCTCTACTATCGGCATTTCCCTTGCATATTTTTTACAGCATTCAACAATTCTGTAATGTTTGATGTCATAGTCCAAGTTCTACTTACCGTAGCATGTACTCGAGACTATCTATGGTAGCCAATATTGTATAAGTATGCTTTAACATGCAAGTCAATCTCTCCAATCTCCTTTCATTAAATTCATCAAGTGTGTATGATCGTGTCGTGGCAAAGTACAATTTGCTTAACTTTAGATGACCTTTCTTGAATTTTGCCCTTATATTTATCTAAATATGCCATATGCAAGAATAATGTGGCATCCCGAGTTAAATAATAGATCTTGCCTTCAAGATATTCTCGTTCCAATCTGAAACAACAGATATATTTGGTCTTTCACCATATGCATGTTTGAATTGCTCAAAAAATCATTTTCATGATGCGCCTCTTTTCTGAATCAACTACAACATATGACAATGGTAATATGGTACTTATATTATGTGGCAAACAATAATTAATTGGTTGTAGGAAAAATGCAGAAGAAGACATATACATACAAACTATAACTTTTCAACAATATATCTACAATAAATCTACAAGTATTACAAAAAACAGATAAGTTACAATATTTCTACAAGATTTTTATAATAAAACTACAATACCTGTTGCATCCATTATACTAGCTGTTAGCATTATTCCCATGTATGCTGACTTTAAGAAGGTCCCATCAACTACTATAACTGACCTATAATATTCCCAATCACTAATTGATGTATAAATCGCAACAAATGCATATAAGAAGCATTCATCTGCGGTCTTCTTCAATTTAACTATAGATCCCGGATAAGTCTGCTAAAAAATATAAAAATAAATTAGTAATTTGCTGTAGGAGTCAGCATGATGACCTCTCAAAAACTGTAAAGCCTTTTCCTTTGCTCTTCAAGCTTACATGTAGGTTAAATTCACGTCGTGTTCAGACAACATGTCAATTTGTATGTCTTTTGGTGTGTAAATTGTCTTAGGATCCGAATATTTTGGAATAACCATGCTACAAACTACTATAACAGTAGGTTAGCATTGTATGAATGTATTGTCCATTAAAGAGTATGTGTACTGGCTGTTGAAATTTCTGACCTTGAATATTGCAGAATCACTTATGCTAGTTGCCTTGAAGTGCCATGTACAATTTTCACCAACACATAATAGCCAGTAGCTACAAAATAGATACAATTTAAACAATGGTTTAAAATATAATTTTTTTTAAAAATGACTATTTTAGCTTAAACGGTCACATTATACAATTTATATACGACATAACTACAATTCATCTACAATACTGATAAACATTATCACAAGAAAAGATCGAAGAAGTAAAAAATTATAAATAAAATACAAAACTAAAAAAAATAATGATCTTTGACCATTCATATGTTCATACCTTCTAGTACTAGATCTTTTAACCCTGAATTGAAACTTGTGCATGACATAATAGTGCTTTATTGCAATTAGAATTATTTGTTTGTCTTTGTATACTTGTCCTACTTCAATAAAACTTGGTGTACTGTCTGTTATTATTATTATACTTTCATATTCCTCTATAACGGAAAATGTTGGCATATCATGTTACTTTAATGTTCCAGACGAACCTGCATGAAAATAAAGATGAATACTGTAATGAATAGTTTGTAGAAATTTCGTAGATAATTTATTAAAACATTAAAAAGTAGAATAGATGTAAATTTTTTATAGATATTATGAAAATCCATACTGATATATATATTTACTCTAACATATAGTTTATTTGTAGATAAAGTGTAAGACATTGATATACAACTAGAAGTTGATAGAAAATGTAACAACACAAACCCACAACTGTGTTCTCATTGGTGATACTCAATTCAATATTGAACTCGTGTTCAGTTATACATAGTGGATATGATCTTAAGTTTTATTTTTCTTTTTCATCTTTATGTATACACGAACACCCATATCGTTCCTAATTTCCATTAGAGGACAATACTCGTTGACAATGTATTTGATTTCTATAATATTTTCAGATGTATCAATCATTAATTGATGTGCTATTGTAGAAATCAATAGACTATAAATCGCATCCTCATCGACTACAATGCCATCGACCTGAAATTCTCTAAATCTCCCATAGCTATCCCAGTTCCCATTCAGTTGTAGAATAATTAGAATTTTGGACATAATTACATTTTTTGCAGAAGAATTGTAGAAGATTTAATCATTTTTATTTGTGAAATCATAAAAAATGTTGAAACCCAATGTATCGCAAAAACATAGTCGCTAAATTTTGAATCGAAAGAGCCGATAATTATTAATGCGTGATTTTCGTTGTAAAATATCAGGAAGAATATTTAATTCCCCAATATTAGCGCGCCTAAATAAGGAAGCCTACAACTACAAGGATTCTTTATTTAATGAATTGTCTATATTTTATAGAAATACTATTAGCATGGCGGTTATATGTAAATTATGAACATATTTGATACTATATTTTCCTATATGGTATAGGAACAAAAATTTCCTATTTGTATATATGTATACTTCAGGGGCAGCCCGTCCATGAAGCAGGCCCCACAGGGAAAGCTTTAGAGGAAATAGGAGTGGACATCTATATGGGCTTCATGTGATTCGAAGCCAACCACTTCAACTGCTTTAGGCCTAACTTTATGGAGGTTTATAAATTTTTAAAAAAGAGTTCATGTAAGGTGAAAAAAATTAATTTCTTTATTTAACAAATAAAGAGATGAAGGATATGCATCTGCTTTAACTTCTGCCAAGGAAATTGCATCTGAAATTAATATCGAACCCGAATTTCATAAGAAACAATCTGAGGAGAATGTCAATAGTGAAATTTCAAAATCTCTAGAAGAGTCTTTTAGAGTAGATTACTTTTTATACATACTCTCTGGTTCATAATAATTGTCTTTTTAACCTTTGTTGTGCTCTTTAAGAAACAAAAATGTATTTTGACTGCATTATCCTTAATAAAAATATATATGTTGTTAAGTTGACACATTGATATATATAAATAAGGACAAATTTTGGAAAAATAAAGTTAATTCTTTCTCGATTATATAAAAGGACACTTATTTTGGATCAAAAAAAAAATAAAAAAGTCACTTATTATGGACCAGAAAGAGTAGTAAACAAGGTTATTTTCTCACTTTAAAACAGATTCGAACAATCAAAGGCATATGAATTTTTTTGGGTTTCTATTTAGCAGTAAAAACTGAGATCACTAGATGATAAAAATTTGAAAAGAATATAATTCATCTTGAATACTCCTTAAATCATAATAATCCATCCGATAAGTTTAGATTTATTTTAAATTAAAAATATTAAGAAAAATAGTACAATTAAAAGGTAACAATTTAATTGATATGCTCAATCAAATAAAAAGATTTGATTATTTTCCAAATGCCTATATCACTTATAGAATAATGTTAATAAAAAATATTTCAAAATTAAAATTAATAGAACCTTATCTAAAATCAACTTGTCTTAAAGATATTAAATGAATTAGCTATATTGTCAACTGAGAAAGACTTATTAGGAGAAATTAATTATAAAAATTAATAATAACTTTGCATCTAAAAAAAAATTACAAAAAAATAGGCCCATCACAAAGTTTAGCTTTATGTCACGATATTGGTCGGATCGCCCCGGCATACTTGCCCGGTTGTCCATTTTTAATACAATTTAGAGAGTCGATACGCTAATTCATGCAAATATATATTTGAGTTGTCACCGAAACCTAAAGCGATAACAAATACAATAACAAACTTAGTGAAAAAATATCTCGGGAAATATATGAAGTTCGATTTAAGAAAAGAGTGGTCATAGAAAATGACATTTGCGTTCAGTGTGTCATGGACGGCACTATTTTCGCCCCAAAACAAGCTCAAAGCAGCTCCAAAATGCTTCCGGAACAGTCCGGAATACCCCGGAAGGTCTTGGAAGACTTTAGAAGGCTCTAGAAGGCTCTAGAAGACTCTAGAAAACTCTAGAACACTCTAGAAGACTCTAGAAGACTCTAGAACACTCTAGAACACTCTAGAAGACTCTAGAACACTCTAGAATTGTGCAGATTGTTGAAGACAAGCCTAGAATCATGTGGAGGCTTCTAGAGGGCAGCAACCTTGTGTAAATATCTTAGATATTCATTTAAGAAGATTCTAGATACTTAGGAAAAGTCTAGACATTTAGGTAGCCAACTATAAATAGGCACCTAAGGCATTCACTTGGAATCAAGCAAGAAAGCAAGCAATCAAGCAAAGTTGTAAAGCATCCAAAGCATTGTAAAGCTCTCAAGTTCTCTTAATAAAAGAGTTCTTTCTTCCAACTACTGGTTTCCTTCGCCAAGTTTCTACAAGCTTAGTCTTTCTTAAGTTCTACTAAGCATCCGGGTAGGCTGACTAGCTAACTTTGGCATTGAAAGTTCGCTAGGCCGGACAGATCGTCGTGTTTGAGTTACGGTCTCGTCACAATTGGTATCAGAGCATCAGGTTCGTTGGAACATCTAAGGGAGTATGGAAGGCGGCAGTGAAATCACCCAAGCTGGAAGAGACAAATCTAAGGGCCAAAGGTCTCGCTCCAGGGACGCCATTGAGGGGTTGGAGACTAGGCTGGCCAAAGTGGAGTTGGCCATTACCGATGGGCAGGACAAGTTCATGGAGGTCGACCAAAGGTTCGAGGGGGTCGAACAAAGGGTCGAGGAGGGCCTAGACGGATTGCGGGAGGAGATGCAGTCCGCCGTGAATCAAGTCCTGGCACAATGTCTTCAGGCGGTGGAGGAGAAACACCAGGCCGAGATTTCGCTCATGAGGGAAGAGTTAGGGAGGCTTTCACATGAGCTGGAGAACACCAAGGAGGAGCTCAGCTTGTGCAAAAGGGCTCTTGCACAAGGCACTGCCACAACGTCCGAGGTAAGGACTACCCCTTCCACTAGAGATGTTCCCCGACCCAAATACTTCAAAGGGTCTAGAAGCGCGAGGGAACTAGACAACTTTGTTTGGAGCATGGAGCAATACTTTAGGGCTCTCGACATGCAAGACGAGGCTCTAAAGGTAAACATGGGTAGTCTTTTCCTCGAGGACACCGCAATGGTTTGGTGGAGGAGAAGACAAAGCGACATAGAGAAAGGCACCTGCTCTATCGACACTTGGGCAGATTTTAAGGCAGAACTCAAGAAGCAATTCTACCCAAGCAACGTCGAGGAGGAAGCTCGTGGCAAGATAAGACGTTTGCAGCACAAAGGAACCATCCGGGAGTACGTCAAAGAGTTCACAGAGGTACTTCTCGAAATCCCTGACTACCCTGATAAATAAGCTTTCTTTGCCTTCATGGACGGGTTACAACAGTGGGCAAGGCTTGAAATCCAACGCCGTGGTGCCCAAGACTTGACCACTGCCATATCCATTGCCGAGTCCCTTATTGAGTTTAGGAAAGTGGAAAAACCTAAACCCAAGGACAAGGGCGGCAAGGGAAAGAGTGGGGGAGACTCGCCTAAGGGCAAGGAGGCGTCAGAAAGGGCCAAGGGACGTAGAGATTTCCCTCCTAAACCTATCCGATGTTTCTTTTGTGATGGACCGCACTATGCAAGGGAGTACCCCAAAAAGAGTAAGCTTTCTGCTTTAATCGAGGATCGCGAACAGGAGGAAGCAAAGATTGGGGCCATGCGGCTTCTAAGCTCAATTCAGGCAAAAGTTGAGGTGCCCAAGAATGAGAAAAAAGGGAGGTTGTTTGCCGAGGCCAAGATTGGGGAGCATACCGTGAAGGCATTAGTTGACACGGGAGCCGACAGCAACCTCCTCACTTTCCAGCAGGCTAAGAAGATGGGCATCCGATACGAGACAAGCCGAGGTTGGCTCAAAGGCGTTAATGCTGCACCAACAGAAACCTTTGGAGTTGCCCGCAATGTGCCGGTTCACTTAGGCAATTGGCACGGCCACATAAACATCTCGATCGTGACCATGGACGATTATCCACTCGTCTTGGGTATTGAGTTCATGGACAGGGTCAAGGCCGTCCCAATTCCCTTTGCGAACTCCTTATGCATCTTGGAGGAGGGCAACACCCATCTAGTTCCACTAGAGCGGGAAACCCGACTCCAAGGAAGACAAATTTCAGCCATGCAACTCTCAAAGGGCATCAAGAAGGAAGAGCCAACCTACCTTGTTGCCTTAAAGGAAGAAGCTGTCATTCCTACAACCGAGTCCATGCCACCCAAGGTCCAGCACGTTTTGGAGGAGTTCCAAGACGTCATGCCACCGGAGCTACCAAAGAGGTTACCACCTAAAAGGGAGGTGGATCATAAGATAGAGCTGGAACCAGGTGCCACCCCGCCAGCTGCCGTGCCTTATAGGATGGCGCCTCCGGAGCTTGAGGAATTACGGAGGCAACTGAAGGAGTTGATGGACATGGGCTATATTCGTCCATCAAAAGCACCTTATGGAGCGCCGGTATTGTTCCAGAAGAAGCACGACGGGTCACTTCGACTTTGCATTGACTACCGGGCGCTTAACAAGATCACGGTCAAGAATAAGTACCCGATACCACTCATTGCCGACTTGTTCGATCAGCTTGGGCAAGCTCTTTGGTTCACCAAGCTGGATTTGCGATCGGGGTACTACCAGGTCCGCATTGCGGAGGGAGACGAGCCTAAGACAGCATGCGTCACAAGGTACGGCTCATATGAATTCCTTGTCATGCCTTTCGGACTCACCAATGCGCCTGCAACGTTTTGCACCCTCATGAACCGAGTCCTACAACCTTTCTTAGACAAGTTCGTCGTGGTGTACTTGGACGACATTTTCATCTATAGCAACACACTGGAGGATCATGTAAATCATCTAAGACAAGTCTTCAAAGTACTCCGCACGAACGAGCTTTATGTCAAGAAGGAGAAATGCGCATTTGCTCGACGAGAAGTCTCCTTCTTAGGACACATTGTTGGTGAGGGAAAGCTACGGATGGATGAGTCCAAGATTCGGGCTATACAGGATTGGGAGCCGCCGAAGAAAGTTCCAGAACTTCGGTCTTTCCTTGGTTTGGCTAACTACTATCGGAAGTTCATCAAAGGCTACTCTTCCATCGCCGCGCCACTCACAGATCTACTGAAGAAAAACCGGACCTGGGAGTGGACTGATAAGGCCCAACAAGCATTTGAGGAGTTAAAGGCCGCCGTGATCAAGGAGCCGGTATTGGTTTTGCCCGACCATACCAAGTCTTTCGAGGTGCAGACGGACGCCTCTGACTTTGCCCTGGGAGGCGTCCTAATGCAAGAAGGGCACCCTGTGGCTTACGAAAGTCGTAAGCTGAATGATGCAGAGAAACGCTACACAGTCCAAGAGAAAGAGATGACTGCTGTAGTGCATTGTTTACGGACGTGGAGACATTATCTCCTGGGCAGCAAGTTCATCGTGAGGACGGATAATGATGCCACAAGTTACTTCCTTAAGCAGAAGAAGCTTACCCCAAAACAAATTCAGTGGCAAGCTTTCTTAGCGGAGTTTGATTTTGTGATGGAGTACAAGCCGGGCAAGGGTAATGTCGTGGCCGATGCACTAAGTAGAAAGGCCGAACTTGCCTCCATCACAAGCCCAAATTTCCCTATAGTTGATCGCATCAAGGAGGGGCTGGAGCATGACCCACAAGCCAAAAATTTGTTGGGATTGGCACGTCAAGGGAAGACACGCCAGTTTTGGCTAGAGGACGGGCTGCTCCTCACCAAGGGAAATAGGGTTTACGTACCGAAATGGGGAAGCTTAAGGAAGGAAATCCTCCGAGAAAGTCATGACTCCAGATGGGCGGGCCATCCCGGAGTCCGAAGGACGATGGCGCTGATCGAGCGAGCATACTTTTGGCCCCAAATGCGGGATGACATAGAGCTATACGTAAAAACTTGTCTTGTGTGCCAGCAAGACAAGGTTGAACAACGCTCACCCGCGGGTCTTTTGGAACCTTTGCCTATTGCGGAGAGGCCATGGGAAAGCATTTCCATGGACTTCATCACATCTTTACCCAAGTCCGAAGGCTGCAGCAACATAATGGTTGTAGTGGACCGCTTCAGCAAATATGGCGTATTCATTCCCGGTCCAACAAAGCTTACTGCCGAGGACGCTGCTCGATTATTTTTCAAGTATGTAGTGAAGTATTGGGGCATTCCAAAGACCATTATCAGCGACCGGGACCCCCGCTTCACGGGAAGGTTCTGGATGGAGCTCTTTAAAATAATGGGGTCCGAGCTCAACTTCTCTACAGCCTTTCACCCTCAAACTGATGGGCAAATGGAACGGGTGAATGCTTTGCTGGAGCTATATCTTCGCCACTTTGTCAGCGCCAACCAGAAAGATTGGGCCAAGTTATTGGACATTGCCCAATTTTCTTATAATCTGCAGAAGAGCGAGTCAACAGGGGCAAGTCCGTTCGAGATAGCAACAGGACAACAACCGATGACGCCACAAACTTTGGCCATTGGTTACATAGGGCCCAATCCGTCAGCATACAAGTTTGCCAAAGGCTGGCACGAAAAGGCAGACTTGGCAAAAGCCTACTTAGCAAAGGCGGCACAGAAAATGAAGAAATGGGCAGATGCTAAGAGGCGTCACTTGGAGTTTGAGGAAGGAGACTTGGTCATGGTAAAACTCCTTCCTCACCAGCGTCGAAGATCCGGCCAGGTGCATAAAGGGCTAGTAAGGCGCTACGAGGGACCGTTTCCAGTAGAGAAACGCATTGGCAAACTAGCCTATCGCTTGACTCTTCCATCACATTTAGAAATGCATCCGGTCTTCCATGTGAGTCTTTTGAAACCATATCATCAAGACAAGGAAGATCTAAGCCGAGGAGAGTCTAAACGAGCACCAACAGCCATCACAACGGTGCCAGAGAAAGAAGCAGAAGAGATCCTTGCGCACCGTATCATTCCAAGACGGGGGACTCACCCAAGCTACATTGAATACTTTGTCAAGTGGAAAGGGTCTCCTGACAGCGAGGCGAGCTAGGAGCATGAGCTAACTTTGTGGAATCTCCAAGACCTCATCCAGGCTTACAAAGAGCACGCGCCGAGGTCGTCGCGAGATTGAGCGGGGGAGAATGTCATGGACGGCACTATTTTCGCCCCAAAACAAGCTCAAAGCAGCTCCAAAATGCTTCCGGAACAGTCCGGAATACCCCGGAAGGTCCTGGAAGACTCTAGAAGGCTCTAGAAGGCTCTAGAAGACTCTAGAAGACTCTAGAAAGCTCTAGAACACTCTAGAAGACTCTAGAAGACTCTAGAAGACTCTAGAATACTCTAGAACACTCTAGAACACTCTAGAAGACTCTAGAAGACTCTAGAAGACTCTAGAATTGTGCAGATTGTTGAAGACAAGCGTAGAATCATGTGGAGGCTTCTAGAGGGCAGCAACCTTGTGTAAATATCTTAGATATTCATTTAGGAAGATTCTAGATACTTAGGAAAAGTCTAGACATTTAGGTAGCCAACTATAAATAGGCACCTAAGGCATTCACTTGGAATCAAGCAAGAAAGCAAGCAATCAAGCAAAGTTGTAAAGCATCCAAAGCATTGTAAAGCTCTCAAGTTCTCTTAATAAAAGAGTTCTTTCTTCCAACTACTAGTTTCCTTCGCCAAGTTTCTACAAGCTTAGTCTTTCTTAAGTTCTACTAAGCATCCGGGTAGGCTGACTAGCTAACTTTGGCATTGAAAGTTCGCTAGGCCGGACAGATCGTCGTGTTTGAGTTACGGTCTCGTCACAAGTGTCTGTGGTCAAGATTGGAGAAATTTGTTGAAAGCACTATGTCGGATGTAAACACTACCAAATTTTGGTGGAAAATTATCAAATACTGTGAACAAATCTCACTTCTTTCCCAATCATGCGAATGATGTGTTGAGTTGTTCCACATCGGAGGGATTTGAGGTCCTTGGTCTCCTTATATGGCTTGGGCAATCCTCACCTTATAAGCTAGCTTTTGAGGTTGAGTTAGGCCCAAGGTCCATTATTATCATGGTATCAGTACCAGACCCATCCCAATTATTATTGCCGATGTTGGGCCCCCATTTATGTTGTCCACGCTTCAAAGATCTGAACGTGATGGGAGGTGTTAGTTGTCCCACATCGGAGGGATTTAAGTTAGGCCAAAGATCCATTCTTATCAGCAAAGCTGAAGAAATACTAGCGAAGTATTGTCTTTTACTTTCACAGTTTCAGTGATCATGGTAAGTAGAGGGTCCACACGTTTACTCTTTTTTTTTGGTTCATGAACACTTACTAAATTTACTCTAGAAACCCCAAGGGCAAAAATAGAATTAGGAAACTGGCTACTGAGAAAGCCAATCAAGAGTAAAGCACTCCTCAGCAACCTGTACACACAGACCTGGGATAGCCTTCTCAACGTCATTCCATTGACAAAAAACTTCATTGTCACAAATTACACAACGTAACCATTCAAGAAATTCCAGAGAGCTTGGCAAACTCTCGATTTGAGGGCACTCCCGCATATCAATCTTCTCCAAGTTTCTGCAGCACCGATAGCCTCAGGGAGACATCTCAAACCAATACATTGTGAAATGTCAAGATACTTCAAGTTAACCAGATGACCAATACTAGGTGGAAGCTTTTTCAGATGCGGGCAGGTGTATATCCTTAAACTTGTAGAGCTTGTAATTCACCTAAATCCGATGGAAGTTCATAAAGACTATCACAATTAGTGATACCAACGGTTTTGAGCTTATGCAACTGGCAAATACTGGATGGCAGTTTATTAAAGTTGATGCAATGATCCATTGTGAACTCGGAGAGCTGTGGGAACAAACCAGGGAGGTCTACAAATGATTCATCTAGGCTGTTTTTCATGTCACAAAGTATTAGTGATATTTTTCGCAAGTTATTGAGAGGATTTGTGGAGTCGGACAAGTGAGTGACGGATATCTTCTCAAACCAAAGGCTTCTCAAGTTGGTTAAATTACCGAAGACAGACATGTTATGAAGAACTGCATTGGAGGCACTATAGTTTATGACTATCAATGCTCTTAGCTTCGGCATGTTTTCCACGAAAGGAGGCAAAAAGTACTCCGATGACGAAAAATTGAGAATAAGTACTTCAGCTTTTGGGCAATCCATTCTGAACCAGTCGAATTCTCTCATTTCATCTGCAGTTAAGAGAAGGAATTAGAGAATTTTTGCTGCTACACACAGAGGAGGAGACAGGATTTCACTTTAATGAGTTCTGAATTTCAAAACGACTACTTCAAGTGCTAATAACTGGACTCTAAGTTTATATTTAACGAATTATTTAAACACAAACACATTATTTGAGCAAAAGCTATCGCGTTCAGCTAAAATCATATACGGACTTCTAGCTCCGTCCCTGGCTACACAAGGACTAAGTGTCATTATTATGCTATCAGTAATGGCCGAGGTTCAGTAATACCTGTATGCAAAGAGATAACTCGTGCGTTAAAAGGTTCACCCATATTTCTTTCCCATTCTTTTGGCAACCTTGTATCTCTTCTCGGCATGATCAATTGCCTTCTCTGATTTACATCCCCACGGTTGCTCACATGAATAGCTAGGTCTCGTAAGACATCATGTTGAGACACCGATATTTCATGGTAACTGGTATACATATCTCCAGCTCTACAACATGAATAACACATGAAGTCTATCAACATATTGATTTTTCCATAACAAATCACCTTCTCACAAAATTAAATGATTGTTTCATAAGATTTAAGTTTCCTCTTACCGTGCATCTTTCACTAGATTTAGAAGATTTTTGTCTGAAAGTTCAACAAGAATGTGAAAAGCCTCTTCCTCATCAATATCATGTAGCTCCACCCACATGTTAATTAGAACATCTAGAGGAATCCCTGTCTTCTGGGAAAGCACCCAAATCGAGGAAACACTCTCTCACCTTATCAGGCAACAGTCAATTCTCAATTTCATTCGCTCAAGCAACTGCAGTTCATGAGACTCGCAGAGAGATTGGCTTTGTGATAATCTGTTTTTCGCACTTGTCCAGAACATCTCAGGCTTTCCCTTGAATGAAGATCCAATGACCTTAAGCGCCAACGGAAGCCCTTCACATTCCTTCACAACCTAAAAATCCAAAAAACTTTAGTTTGCTTTGCTTCACAATGAAAGAGGATATGCTGCCAAAAACATAGACTAATACCTTTTTGACAAGCGTATGATTGAAACCACGAGGAATGGAATTATGTCCAAAAGCAAAATGGCAAAACAAGGACATAGCTTCATCTTCCCTTAATAGCTCTAAATCATAAACAGTCAATAATGTAAGATATATGGACTTATATCTACATACATATGAACAATATATGGATAAATTATATGTTATGTGCTATCTTTTGGTTTGGCCTAAATAAGTGGTCTTATGGACATTAAATTAAGGGGGCCAATGTGTTGTCATATAAAGTGTAGGACCAATGTGTAGATACCCAAAAGGGTAACCTTAGTTAATGATGGGCTAACTAAGGTTACATATATGTAACCATGGTTACATGCTTGTGACTCTTGAGTTTTGTAACTCATTTGTTATAAAGTGGGGGTTATGGTTCCCACAATATAGCAAGACAATTATCTTCTTCCTCCCATTGAATCAAGATAATCATTTTCTTGTCTTGCATATTTTTGTGGAAAACTATACTCCAATTTGGTTATTGTT
Source organism: Nicotiana benthamiana (assembly GCA_034376525.1). Lineage (NCBI taxonomy): Eukaryota > Viridiplantae > Streptophyta > Magnoliopsida > Solanales > Solanaceae > Nicotiana > Nicotiana benthamiana. The sequence goes on from CM067326.1 coordinate 47,486,954, forward strand.
GTTTGGAAGAACTTCTTGTGAAACACTCTTGTGAAACTCTTGGATAACTTCAAGACAATCTTGAAGTTAGGATTAAGGAACAAGGAGCCAAACACTTTCAAACCATCATCAACGGAGGCTTAAGGATTTCCAAATGGATTCAGGTACGCTTCCGCTCATGTTGTTGTTGTTTCCAAATTATTCGATATGAAGGCTATTGTGTTTTAGTCGGAATCATTATTCTAACAATTGGTATCAGAGCCACCTTCATATTTGGATAATTTGGATGTTCATAAGATTCATGTTATATAAAGTTCATGTTCAAGTTAAGTTAGAATTTTGTTTATGAAATTCTAGTAACATGAAATAGCATGATTTTATGAATGTTATGTTTCTGATGAACTTTGATGTTTTAATATCATGTTATCATTATTTGAATTGAAACATTGAATTTTGCATGATTTTGGTTGATGAGAAACATGATTCTATGTTTAAGTTTCTTGTTGAAAACATTTTTAAGTCGTTGGACAGCATACCAAAATAATCGATTATTGCCTTATGATAATCGATTATTGCTTTTTAGTTTACCAAAATTTTGCAAAACAGACAGAGAATAATCGATTATCAATTTTTTGATAATCGATTATGTCATTTTTGTCGAAAATTTTTTTTTGGACAGAACAGTAGCATAATCGATTATGCATTGAGCATAATCGATTATGCAAATAAGTTCATAAATTATTAGAAACAGAACACAGGCATAATCGATTATTCAATTTTGAATAACGAATTATTGCAATTTTCAGCAAAATTAAGAAATTACAGAATGCCAGAATAATCGATTATCTGTTTAAGATAATCGATTATCCTGGACCAGCAAGCCCTGATAATCGATTATCAAGGACCTGATAATCGATTATCAGGCAGTTAAGTGCTGAAAACGTTTTGTTTTGGTTGTTTAATGAGGACATAATGTAAGAAACGTTTTTTATAATTAATAAAACGTTTTAAGTCTTTTTAGTTTCAGATTTTAATTGAATATTTTTTAATATGTCAATTAATATTAAGTTTTTAAATTATTAATGTATTAAACATTAATATTTAAGTTTTGAATATTAATTGTTTTTGTCCATCAAACTTCAGATTATGGAATTGTCCAATTAAGTCTAAAATAATTAATATTCAGATGTTGCATGTCAAAACATGTAACATATTAAGTTAAGATTCATAATATGGCTTAAGGAACTAAAGTTTTTAGCATCTAATATTTTAAATTAGTCAATTGAAGCATTATGCTGCCAAAGTAACCTCTATTGTGTAGATTGATTGATCTTGAAATATAAGATGACTGTGGATGTTAGTCTTCCATGCGTTTAACACCGGCCCAAAGGAAGGTTGTTATTTGGCAGGAATTCGAACATGCTTGTGGTGATAAATATGTGAAAATTAATTGGTTTTCCATGTGAATATTAAGTCCGCCCAAAGGAAGGCTTGATATTTGACAGGAGTTTATTGTCAATATTTAATCACTACACCAAGAGTACCACTTACAAGTTGATTTTCTGTCCAAAGACTAAAATCAATGTTGTGCTAGGTATCTTGTAATGGGATTTGCCTGTTTTGAATCTGAAAACTACAGTTAAAGTTCAAGTTATTGTAAGCATGTATTAAGTAATCCTTTTGTTCTATTTTCAGTTAATTCTTCTACTGCTTCGATATCTGCCAACATCAATAGCATCCCTGTGCTTAACGGCACAAACTATAAGGAATGGAAAGAGAACATTATGATCGTTCTCGGTTGCATGGATCTTGACCTTGCACTTCGGCATGAGCAACCTGCTTCTCTTGAGGATACATCCTCTCCTGATGAATGGAGGGAGATGGAGAAGTAGGAACGCTCGAATCGCATGAGTCTAATGATCATGAAACGTGCAATTCCAGAATCATTCAGGGGCACTATGAATGATGAAGCTAATGCCAAAGTTTTCCTTGAAAACCTTGAAAAGCGTTTTGAACAAAACGAAAAGGCGGAAACAAGTACACTATTGAGTAAACTTGTTTCCATGAGGTATAAGGGCAAGGGAAACATTAGGGAGTACATTTTGGAAATGTCTCATCTTGCTTCGAAACTTAAGTCACTCAAGCTAGTATTACCTGAGGAACTGCTTGTGTACTTAGTTTTGATTTCTCTTCCTGCACACTTTAATCAGTTTAAGGTCAGTTACAACTGCCTGAAAGAGAAATGGACTCTTAAAGAGCTCATTTCACATTGTGTGCAAGAGGAGGAAAGGATAAAGCAAGATAAGACTGAAAGTGCTCATTTGGCATCCTCTTCTAAGGATATGAAGAAGAGGAAAGGTAAGGAAGTTGCGGTTGCAAGGCCCAAGATTAAGCAACATAAGGAACCTACGGTTGAAATTACTGCATTAGGTTGCTTTTTCTGTAAGGGGACTAATCATGTGAAGAAAGACTGTACCAAGTACCACGCTTGGCGTGCGAAAAAAGGTACATTTCTTTCTCTTGTTTGTTCTGAAGTTAATTTAATTTCGGTACCTAAGGATACTTGGTGGGTAGATTCTGCTGCTACTACTCACATAAGTATATCTATGCAGGGTTGCCTGAACTGCCGAAAACCAAATGATGGTGAAAGATACATCTATGTGGGTGACGACAAGAAGGTGCCAGTTGAGGCTATTGGAAAGTTTAGGCTGTTGTTTAAGACCGGTTTTTATTTAGATTTGGATGAGACTTTTGTTGTACCGTCTTTTAGACGGAATTTAATTTCTGTCCCAAATTGGACATATCCGGTTATTCATGTTCTTTTGGTGACAATAAAGTTAGTCTCTTTCAGAATTCAAATCTTATTGGTACTGGTCTTTTATCAACATTTGATAGCCTGTATTTGGTTGATACAATAACCTCAAATAATGAAACCTTGCATACAAGTTTAAGTGGTACCAAAAGAAAATTAACTAATGAGAATTCTATATCACTCTGGCACAAACGTTTGGGTCACATATCCATTCAAAGAATTCAGAAACTCGTGTTAGATGGAATTCTTGATTCTCTTGATTCCTCAAATTCGGATATATGTGTTGAGTGTATCAAGGGAAAACAAACAAACAAGACGAGATTAGGTGCTAAGAGAGCTTCGGACGTCTTAGAATTGATACATACGGATATTTGTGGGCCATTTCCTACTCCTTGTAGGAATGGTCAACAATACTTTATCACATTCATAGACGATTACTCTCGTTATGGGTACCTATATCTTATTCATGAAAAGTCCCAATCCATAGACGTGTTTAAATCATTTAAGGCTGAAGTTGAAAATCAACTAAGCAAAAGGATTAAATCCGTTAGATCTGACCGTCGTGGTGAATACTATGGAAGATATGATGGTTCAGGTGAACAACGTCCAGGGCCATTTGCTAAATTCCTAGATGAGAATGGGATCGTCCCTCAGTATACTATGCCAGGAAGTCCTACGATGAATGGTGTAGCTGAGAGACGAAATCGGACCCTTAAGGATATGGTAAGAAGTATGATTTGTCGTACTACTTTACCAGACTCACTCTAGGGTGAAGCATTAAAAACCGTAGCTTATATTCTTAATAGAGTTCCAACTAAAGCTACAATCAAAACCCCATATGAACTTTGGACTGGGCATAAACCCAGTATTAGGCATTTACACATTTGGGGTTGTCCAGCTGAGGCAAGGCCTTATAGGCCAAATGAAAGGAAACTGGATGCTAAGAAGGTTAGTAGCTATTTTGTTGGATACTCTGAAAGGTCCAGGGGTTTTTGTTGGAAATCATTGATGCCGTTGATATGTGTTCTTTGGTTGTATTAGAATGATTTCCAAGTACAGGTTTTGATGAATGACAAACAATGAAGTCGATTGACAATCAATGAAGATTGGGTGCCTAGAAGCATATTGATGACGGGATTGCATAGACAAGCCAAGACGAGCTCAAAAGTTCAAGACCGAAGACCCAAGGCGTAGGTCGTTAGGTAGAACCAATGTAAGAATAACATTTAAGTTATCTCGTCTTTTGGCTCAACATTAGGTCATCATAAATATGCATTAAATCATTTTATTAAATTATATATATATATATCGTAAATATTTTAATATACTTCAAACAAAAAGATTTTAACGATTTCATTTTAACCAAAATGGGTTTGAAGTAAGTTTTCAATTTTGTATACACAGTGTATATTAATAGTATATCAAAGGTATATTTCAACTAGAATGAATCTGTCTTTTGAACGTTGGTCCTACAATCGATTGTATGCTTGTGACAATCGATTGTATGCTTTCCACAATCGATTGTGTTGAGACAGTAACTGAATTTTTCAAAATAGCACATAATCGATTGTATGCTTTTCACAATCGATTGTATGCTTTCCACAATCGATTGTTGAATTCCACAATCGATTGTACTGAGACCGTTGTTAGAAATATTTGGAAACTTTGAACCACAATCGATTGTACTCCTTTGACAAATCGATTGTTGAAGCACAGAATTCTGGAATGATTTTTAAACGTTAGTTTTTCCTTAAAATCAGGGATCTGTCTTTTGAAAATTGGTCACACAATCGATTGTAGAGACTAGACAATCGATTGTCTGAGCACAGAATCGGTATATTTTTCTATCTATTGAGCAACGGCCATAACTCTTATTTCTCCTTTAAATAGAGGTCTTTTGAGCTGATTTTAAACACACAACTCCTTCATATATTGATATACATATTGATCATATTCAAGCATCATTTTAGAGCTTTTGTTGAGCCAATTGAAAGACAACTTTGTGTTGTTCATAGAGCTAAATTTGTATCTCTTTATCCACTCTATTAAGAGAGTACTTGTTGTAAAAGAGAGGTGTTGGAGAAGAACATATCTTCTCATTTGTCGGGTTTGCTAAGTACCCTAAGTCTTAGTGGTTGAAGTCTTGTGGTGCGGTATCCACGAGCAAGGTGAAGTCTTAAGGTGTGGTATCCTTGAGCAACTGTAATGGTTTGTTAAGCACCCGGAAGCTTAACGAAGTTAGTGGAATCTCGAGAGAGTCTCTCGGGGACTGGACTAGCCACGGGTTGTGGTGAACCAGGATAAATCCGGTGCGTTCTTTCCTTGCTCTTTTACTTTCCGCACTTACTTAATTCCTGCAAGTTTTTAATTCCGCAATATTTATCAAAATTCTCGTGCCGCACTATTCACCCCCCCTCTAGTGACGGGCATAAATCCTAACAATTGGTATCAGAGCCTAACTCTCTGAAAGCCTTAACCGGTTGAGAGAAAGATCTATATTTTTTTGTGTTGAGAATTTTGAACGCAGGTATGATGAGTGTAGGACATTGTACCGGTAGTCCTCCATTATTTGATGGAACCAACTAATCATATTGGAAAGAGCGGATGAGAATATTCATCATATCAAATAGCTTTCGCTTATGGCAAATCATCAAGAAAGGTGAACAATTGCCGACAAAGAAAGTTGGGGAAATCATGGTTCCAAAGGAGGAAACTGAATACGATGCCGAGGACATCAAGAAGATTGAAAGAAACGCAATAGCCATCAACGTGCTATATTGTGCAGTAAACCCGGATGAATATAGGAAGATTTCTTGTTGCACAACCGCCAAAGAGATGTGGGATAAGCTTGAAATCATTTATGAAGGTACGCCTCAAGTCCGAGAAGCTAGAATTGATTTTCTAACACATGAATATGAACTCTTTAAAATGAGGGAAAAAGAATCCATCAGTTTTATGTTCGAACGATTCTCAAAGATCATCAACGATCTCCATGCTCTCGGGAAAGTGTACACAAACAAAGATCTTGTACGAAAAATCCTACGAAGTCTCACTCCCAGATGGCGTTCCAAAGCCGATGCCATCCAAGAGTCAATAGGAATCACGGATGTCACAATTGATGGACTAAGAGGTAACCTCGAAACTTATGAAAGCACAATTCATAATCCTTATTTTTGGGATAAGACAGGACGAGGTATTGCCTTCAAAGCCTCATCGTCTAAAATAGTTGAGGTAAGTGATTCGGAAAGCGATGATAATACTTCTTCAAATGATTTAACTGAAAAATTTTATGAGTTTATGAAGAAGGAAATTAAGAAGGAAGAACCAAGTCCTTCATGCAAAAATTGTGGAAAATTTGGCCACACCAAATCACACTGTCCAAAATCAAAGGACAAGAAGAAGAAGAAGAAACACCAAAGGCGTGTAACATGGAACTCGGACAGCTCGGGCGATGAAACTGCTGCCCTTTCATGGCCAACGAGAAAGATGAGGTAAGTACTTCTAACTCTCACTCATTTGAAGAATTGCAAAATGCTTATGATGAATTATATAGTGAATTTATAAATGTTTCCAAAACCATGAAAGAATTGAAGAAAACTTTTTCTTTGAAAGAAAAAGGTTTTGAAAAACAACTTTCTTTGAAAGAGAAAGATTTTGAAAAATTGACTCGTGATAACGAGAGGTTAGAAGAAGAAAAGAAATTTTTTGAAAATGATAATCTTGCTCTTAGAAATAAGATTAAGGAGATGCATGAAAATTCTTCAATTGATCAAAATTCAAATTGCTCATGTTGTGATTCTTTGAAATTAGAAAACATAGAACTTAGGAGCACACTAGAAAAACGTAGTGTAGAAGTTCCTAAAGTAGTTGAAGAGACTAAGAAGAAAAAGCCTAGGAAAAATAAAAGGCGTATGAATCATGTTAGAAATTATGATGCACCACCTAGAAATAATTCTAGGAATCTTTTAAGTGAGCCTAGAAATAATCATTTTAGGCAACCTAGAAATAATTCTAGGAATTCTATTAATGAGTCTAGAATTAGCTATTTTAGACCACCTAGAAACAACTCTAGGAATTTCAACGCGTCTAGGAATGATGACTTTAGATCACCTAGAACGTATTTGGCTCAACCGAGGCATATGTACAACCCGAATGTAGTATGTTACTGTTGCAACCGGGTAGGACACATAGCACCCGTATGTTTTGCTAAACATAGGGATTTATCTTTTGGCTTTGATTATTATTTGCCTAACCCCCAAGGACCCAAAAGTGTTTGGGTACCTAAAAATTATTTTTAGGTACATTTGAAGGTGTGCTTGAAGACTACAATATTGTAGTAGATACACCAAGCACGACACCTTATTGCATCGAGAGGGAACTTCGGTTAGTTATTATATTTTTGATAAAAATGCAATAATTGATATGTGTTAACGATTGATATATCTTTGTTAACAATTGGTACAAATTATTTTTGTCAATTCATGTTTTGATAAATTTCTTTTTGAATAACAATTGGTATCTATTATTTGTTATGTTTTCCAACAAATGGTTTTATCATGTTTTTTCTAACAATTGGTATCTTTTTGAAAATAAATTGATATATCATGTCCTTTTTAACAATTGGTAATTTTTTTTAATTTTTTTTATTTCTCTAACAATTGGTATCAATTAATTTTTGTTAAAAATATTGATTGATTCATGTTTTGATAAATATTATTTTTAGTTTGAATAACAGTTGGTATTGTCTTATATTATTTGACAATTCATCATTTAATTTGACATTTGAAAAATGTCGAAAGGGGGAAGTAGCCTTAGTATACTCTCTTTTTGCTAATGCCAAAAGGGGGAAGAGCTTAGGCGATATGCGTCAAATAAGGGGAAATGTTTCTACATTCTAGTATGCCTTATTTGAGGGGAAATTATCATTAAGGGGGAATAGTTTGCATGAATTTAGGGGGAATCCTTTATGCATATCTCCTATTGTATGTCATTATCAAAAAGGGGGAAATTGTTGGAAATCATTGATGCCGTTGATATGTGTTCTTTGGTTGTATTAGAATGATTTCAAAGTACAGGTTTTGATGAATGACAAACAATGAAGTCGATTGACAATCAATGAAGATTGGATGCCTAGAAGCATATTGATGACGGGATTGCATAGACAAGCCAAGACGAGCTCAAAAGTTCAAGACCGAAGACCCAAGGCGTAGGTCGTTAGGTAGAACCAATGTAAGAATAACATTTAAGTTATCTCGTCTTTTGGCTCAACATTAGGTCATCATAAATATGCATTAAATCATTTTATTAAATTATATATATATATATCATAAATATTTTAATATACTTCAAACAAAAAGATTTTACGATTTCATTTTAACCAAAATGGGTTTGAAGTAAGTTTTCAATTTTGTATACACAGTGTATATTAATAGTATATCAAAGGTATATTTCAACTAGAATGAATCTGTCTTTTGAACGTTGGTCCTACAATCGATTGTATGCTTGTGACAATCGATTGTATGCTTTCCACAATCGATTGTGTTGAGACAGTGTCTAACTGAATTTTTCAAAATAGCACATAATCGATTGTATGCTTTTCACAATCGATTGTATGCTTTCCACAATCGATTGTTGAATTCCACAATCGATTGTACTGAGACCGTTGTCAGATATTTTCAAACTTTGAACCATAATCGATTGTACTCCTTTGACAAATCAATTGTTGAAGCACAGAATCCTGGAATGATTTTTAAACGTTAGTTTTCCTTAAAATCAGGGATCTGTCTTTTGAAAATTGGTCACACAATCGATTGTAGAGACTAGACAATCGATTGTCTGAGCACAGAATCAGTATATTTTTCTATCTATTGAGCAACGGCCATAACTCTTATTTCTCCTATAAATAGAGGTCTTTTGAGCTGATTTTAAACACACAACTCCTTCATATATTGATATACATATTGATCATATTCAGGCATCATTTTAGAGATTTTGTTGAGCAAAATGAAAGACAACTTTGTGTTGTTCATAGAGCTAAATTTGTATCTCTTTATCCACTCTATTGAGAGAGTACTTGTTGTAAATGAGAGGTGTTGGAGAAGAACATATCTTTTCATTTGTCGGGTTTGCTAAGTACCCTAAGTCTTAGTAGTTGAAGTCTTGTGGTGCGGTATCCACGAGCAAGGTGAAATCTTAAGGTGTGGTATCCTTGAGCAACTGTAACGGTTTGTTAAGCACCCGGAAGCTTAACGAAGTTAGTGAAATCTCGAGAGAGTCTCTCGGGGACTGGACTAGCCACGGGTTGTGGTGAACCAGGATAAATCTGGTGCGTTCTTTCCTTGCTCTTTTACTTTCCGCACTTACTTAATTCCTGCAAGTTTTTAATTCTGCAATATTTATCAAAATTCTCGTGCCGCACTATTCACCCCCCCTCTAGTGACGGGCATAAATCCTAACAGTTTTAAGTTTTATGATCCCACTTCTAGAACTATTTTTGAAACGGGTAATGCTAGGTTTTTTGAGGATATTGAGTTTGGGTGGTGGGGAGATAAAGTTGTTAAAAATTTTATCTTTGAGGAAGAACATGTGTCTTTCCCTCAAGTTGTTGATCTTGGTCAGGGTGTTCTCATTCCTGACACGGATCACACAACTCAAGTTCAAGACAATCTCAAAAATCTCCCCCATCAGGACCCTGATATTACTAATGAAAATCAAACTCAACAACCTCAAGAAACTGAAGTGCCATTAAGGAGATCCACTAGAGAGAGGAGAAATGCAATTTCGGATGATTATATTGTATTTCTCCAAGAACAAGAAAGTGATATTGGACTTGAGGAAGATGATCCAATCAACTTCCGTCAAGTCATTAACGGTTCTAACTCTCAAAAGTGGATTGATGCCATGAATGATGAGATGAAGTCTATGAGCGATAATGACGTTTGGGAGCTTGTTACATTGCCCGAAGGTATTAAACCTATTGGTTGTAAATGGATTTTTAAAACCAAAAGGGATTCAGGGGGCAATGTTATTAAGTATAAAGCTCGTCTTGTCGCAAAAGGCTACACTCAAAAGGAAGGCATGATTATAAAGAGAATTTCTCTCCAGTTTCATCGAAAGACTCTTTCAGGACTATAATGACACTAGTAGCACATTTTGATCTTGAGCTTCATCAGATGGATGTTAAGACAGCGTTTCTCAATGGTGACATTGAGGAAACAATTTATATGGTGCAACCTGAAAACTTTGTTTCGGATTGAATCAGAGAAAAGGGTTTGCAAATTAAAGAAATCCATCTATGGGCTCAAGCAGGCTTCCCGTCAATGGTATTATAAGTTTCATGCAGTCATTACATCTTTTGATTTTGAACCGAATGTTGCTGATGACTGTATATACCATAAGTTCAGTGGGAGTAAGTATATTTTTCTGGTTTTATATGTCGATGACATACTGCTTGCCTGTAACGATATAGCATTATTGCATGAAACTAAGAAATTTCTTTCAAAGAAATTTGAAATGAAAGATCTTGGTGAAGCTTCTTTTGTATTAGGAATTCAGATACAACGAGATCGCTCCAAAGGTGTTCTCGGTCTGTCACAAAAGGGCTATATCGATAAGGTTCTGAAAAGATTTAGCATGCAGGATTGTAAACCAGGCAACACCCCTGTTGCTAAAGGAGACAAATTTAGTCTCAAACAGTGCCCAAATAATAATTATGAAATTTCGGAAATGCAGAAGACGCCTTATGCTTCGGCTGTAGGTAGTCTGATGTATGCTCAGGTATGTACACGACCTGATGTAGCATACATTGTTGGGATGTTAGGCAGATATCTTAGCAATCCGGGAATGGACCATTAGAAGGCAGCCAAAAGGGTCATGAGGTACTTACAGAGAACAAAGGATTACATGCTTACATATCGGAAATCGGACCAGCTTGAGATCATTGGGTACACCGATTTCGATTTTGCTGGATGTCAGGATAGTTTGAAGTCTACTTCAGGCTATATTTACATGCTTGCTGGCGGTTCTATCTCTTGGAGAAGCATCAAGCAAACTCTTATGGCCACTTCCACCATGGAAGCGGAATTCATGGCATGTTATGAAGCATCCAATGAGGCATTATGGCTGCGGAATTTGGTTAGTGGACTGCGAATTGTTGATAGCATCAAAAAGCCGCTTAGGCTATTATGCGACAACAGATCAGTAGTCCTTTATGCTAATAACAACAGTAGTTTGACGAAAGCAAAACATATGGACGTCAAATTTCGGGTTGTTAAAGAAAGAGTACAGAATGGACAGTTGTGCATTGAGCACATCAGTACAAACTCCATGCTTGCGGATCCGCTCACTAACGGATTGACACCAAAAGTATTTCTTGAGCATATTGCTTGTATGGGTGTCAAATCAGTTAAGGATTATGTATTTTAGTGGGAGTTTGTATTATACAATTATGTATTGTCCATTACATTCAGTAGTTCAGTTATATCTGCGTAGATATTCAATTTTAAAGTTTTTGTACTCTTACAGTTTATGATTGATCTCAATAAAGAGAACTAGTTGGAAATAGTCATTCTATTGACCACACTTTATGTTATTTCCATGCTACATACCTACACTTGATCCATGTCGTTGGTTATATAGATATACGTGATTTATGTTGGTTCTAGTTACGAATGAGTAACGAAGAGCTCTGAGTTCCTATGTTGGTATGATTGATGGACCGGATTGTTCACGACAATTTTATTATGATAGCAATTTTGAGCTCCTAAGGTTATATTGTAACATATAATGCTAAGGTTTGTACATATGTATGTGTATCTCGTCCAAGTGGGAGATTGTAAGATATATGGACTTATATCTACATACATATGAACAATATATGGATAAATTATATGTTATGTGCTATCTTTTGGTTTGGCCTAAATAAGTGGTCTATGGACATTAAGTTAAGGGGGCCAATGTGTTGTCATATAAAGTGTAGGACCAATGTGTAGATACCCAAAAGGGTAACCTTAGTTAATGATGGGCAAACTAAGGTTACATATATGTAACCATGGTTACATGCTTGTGACTCTTGAGTTTTGTAACTCATTTGTTATAAAGTGGGGGTCATGGTTCCCACAATATAGCAAGACAATTATCTTCTTCCTCCCATTGAATCAAGATAATCATTTTCTTTTCTTGCATATTTTTGTGGAAAACTATACTCCAATTTGGTTATTGTTGTTTGGAAGAAATTCTTGTGAAACACTCTTGTGAAACTCTTGGATAACTTCAAGACAATCATGAAGTTAGGATTAAGGAACAAGGAGCCAAAAACTTTCAAACCATCATCAACGGAGGCTTAAGGATTTCCACAAATGGATTCAGGTACGCTTCCGCTCATGTTGTTGTTGTTTCCAAATTATTCGATATGAAGGCTATTGTGTTTTAGTCGGAATCATTATTCTAACAAATAACCAATGGAGGGAACTTAATGCGCGACACAACTAGGATCTTGCAGCCGGGGATTTTGAGAATTAGCGGCTCTAGCACAGAGAGGGACCAAACATCGTCAAGAATCAAGAGTACAGGGAACGCAGATTTCACATTCCATTGGTACTGTAGGTTCCACAGGGGCAACATCTCCCCACATCCATAACCTTGGAGATTGCACCCTGATATCTTTTCCCCAAATCGTTTTCCTCAATTGCTCCACATTTGGAGATTGAGGAACAGTGAAAAAGAAAATCTTGTCCTTGAAATAACCTGGAAAAACATGACAAATTTTAGAATCAAGTCTAATCAATAACTTTAAGTCTTAATTGGATTGAGCCATTTACATGCAAATTGAATATGCTGAATGAGGCTAACATTAAGTGTCTTCTTTGTGGTAGAATTGATAATATAGTTATACTAATGAAGTTTTCTCCTTTTTCTTGACCAGTATCAGTAAAGAGTATCAACAAAGAGAAATGAGAAACTTTTTTTGTGATCAATTACTTACTTTTAACTTGATCATCTTTACAAATCTCTTTAGCCAAGGTGGTCTTGCCGCTACCTCCAATTCCACAAATCTCAAACACACCCCTATCTTCTTTACCCATTAACATCTCCTTCACTTTCCTCTTTCCCAACTCAATCCCAGCACCTAAATTTACAAAACTATCCTCAAACCATTTCTCATCCTCTTCCATTCGTTTCACAGCTTTCCTTATGTAGAGAGTTTTGGAGAAGTGAGTTTCTTGTATTGCTCACCAAAGTATATATAGAGTACAGAGAAATCAAAACCTACCAACAATAGAATTGTACAATAATGAAGGAAAATCAAAACCTACCAACTATAGGATTGTACAATTAATGAGAGAATATTCTACCAATAATAAAAAGATACACAAAAGATATTTACAATATTTCCTAATACGCCATCTCAAGATGGAGGGCCGGAGGACACGCCAATCTTGGATATCAGCAGAAGAAGCCGAGGACGAGATAAGTGCTTGGTGAGAGCATCAACAAGCTGATCAGCAGAGGATACGTGAGCAACACGAAGGGACCCATTCTGGACCGATTGACGAACAAAGTGATAATCAATGGAGATGTGTTTCATGCGAGAATGAAACACAGGGTTGGCACAGAGATAAGTGGCGCCAATGTTGTCACTGTAAATGACAGGAGCTGCCGGAAGAGGGACATGAGGCTCGCGCAGCAGGAAATAAAGCCAACGTACTTCAGCGGCAGCAGAAGCAATGGCACGATACTCAGCCTCAGTAGATGATCGTGCAATGGAACGCTGCTTTTTGGAGCTCCTTGAAATAGGATTTGGCCCTAGAAAAATAACATAGGCACCAGTTGAGGAGCGGTCATCACAGTTTCCACCCCAATCAGCATCAGAGAAACAATGCAGAGGTATAGCAGATGAAGGACGCAGCCAGACGCCAAAGTCACGCGTCCCATTCAGATACCGGAATAGGCGCTTAACTGCAACCCAATGAGTGACAGTAGGAGCATGCATGAATTGTGAGAGTTTATTCACAGAAAAGGAGATATCAGGACGAGTGAAGGAGAGATACTGGAGGCCCCCAAGGGCCTGTCGATAGGCGGATGCGTCGGCAGGACTGTTGGCGTCCGAACAGGATTTGACTCCAGCATATTATGACGAGTCAAAAGATCAACAACATATTTACGCCGAGAAAGAAAACACCCCTTGGAGCTGCGCAGAACTTCAACACCAAGAAAGTAGCTTAGATCACCCATGTCTTTAAGAGAAAACTGAGACCCAAAAGAGTCAATCACACGGTTCAAGAAAGCAGAATCATTACCAGTCAATATGAGATCGTTAACATACACCAAAAAATAGGCCGTAATACCAGAGTGCTGAAAGACGAAGAGCGAAGTGTCAGAGGTAGTGTTGACGAAACCCATGGTCAGAAGGCTTTGGCGGAGCGCACTGTACCATGCCCGGGGTGCCTGTTTGAGACCATAAATAGCTTTCTGTAACTTACAGACATAAGATGGATAGCCTTTGTCAACAAAGCCCGGTGGTTGTGCCAATATAAACATCCTATGTAAGCCTCCCGTGGAGAAAGGCGTTGTTCATATCCATTTGACGAAGAGGCCAGCCCTTGGATACAGCTAGACTGAGAACCAAACGCACAGTTGCCGGCTTAACAACCGGACTGAAAGTCTCCTGGAAATCCACACCTGGACGCTGATGAAAGCCTTTTGCAACAAGCCGGGCTTTGAACTTATCCACAGTGCCGTCAGGCTTGCGTTTGATGCGATGAAACCACTTGCAACCCACAACATTCTGCGAAGAATCAGGCTGGACAAGATCCCAAGTGCCATTCCGTAGCAGAGCATCAAACTCTGATGACATAGCAGCGCGCCAGTGCTCATCAGACATAGCACTGGACAGGGTCTGAGGTTCAGTAATAGCAGGAGAGGTGACAGCAGACATACCAAACTTCTTGTTGGGCATAAAGATGTTATTTTTGCTGCGTGTCTACATATGATGACCACCCTGAGAGGATGCAGGTGGCGGCATAATGGGTGTAGCGGCGGCAGGAGCCGCTGGAGGTGCCGGAAGGGGCGCTGGTGGCGCGGGCGGTGGCGCCGGGAGTGCGTCTGGTGAATGGTCGCTGGTGGGAGCAAGGGCAGGTACTGGTGGCGGCAGCGGAAGGACTTCTAGGGAGACCGGAATGGGTACAGGGGGAGACTCGGGGTTAGACATTTTGGAGAACGGGAAGACATCTTTATGGAAGGTGACATGACGCGAGATGAAGATTTTGACGTTGAGGGATCAAAGCAGAGATAGGCGCTTTGAGTAGTAGAGTAGCCGAAGAGGACACAGGCACGAGATCTGGGTTCCATTTTGTGTGAGGTGTAGGGCCGAAGCCAAGGGAAGCATTGACAGCCGAAGACACGTAATTTGGCAAGGTCAGGGCATTTCTGGAAGAGAGACTCAAAGGAGGAGCGCATTGAGAGATTTGTCTTGGGAAGACGATTAATGAGGTAGACTGCTGTAGCAAAGGCATAAGGCCAGTAAATGATAGGTATAGAGGCATGATGAAGGAGAATGAGACCAGTATCGACAATATGATGGTGACGGCGTTTAGCATAGCCATTGTGCTGAGGAGTATGAGGAGGTGACGTAAGATGAGAGATGCCATGAGAGGCAAGAAAAGAGCGTAAAGCGAGAAATTCACCCCCATTGTCAGTATACAGAGTAATGATTTTAGCAGAGAAATATTTCTCTACAATGGATTTAAAAATGGGGAAGGTTTGTGAGAAATCAAATTTACAACGTAAAGGAAAAAACCAAACATACTTAGAGAAATGATCAGCAAAGATGACATAATATTTAAACCCTTCATTAGAAATAATTGGAGAGGTCCATAAAATCGGAGAAAATAAGCTCCAGGGGAGCAGTAGAAGACAGACTTGACTCAGAAAAAGGTAACTTATGACACTTATGAAGTTTGCAAGATACACAGGCAAGATCAGACACATTACTGGACGCTATACTGCTAGACGATACTAAATGACGCAGGGTTTTAGCAGACGGGTGACCAAACCGAGAATGCCACAATGACGCAGAGAGCTTTTGTGCCGTGAGGGCAGATGGGAGACTGGGAGCCGCCGGCCAGTAGTAGGTGTTGCCCCTAAGTGGGCCGCGAACGAGCGTTGCCCACGTGCGACGATCCTTCACCTGAAAATCAGTATCAGAAAGAACAACGTTAACATTATTGTGACGACATAATTGGGCAACAGAGATCAAATTTTACCCATATGTGGAACACAGAGAGCCCCAGGTAATAAAAGAGAGGAATGACTGTTAAGTTGTCCAGTATGAGTAATTGTCAAACCTTCACCGTTACCAATAACCACATTGTCGAAGCCTGTGTAAGGACTGTGAAGAGACACGTTGGCTAGATCAGAGGTTATGTGATGAGAGGCACCAGAGTCCAGGATCCAATCGGATGCAGAGGGAATCGGAGAGTGATGGGCTGTGTGAGCAGCTGGATAGGGCAGCGAAGCATAAGCTGGCCGCGGCAATGGTCCACCGTAAGGGGGTTGGTTGGCCCCGGAGATGGGATAGGATGGGCAGCGGCGCGCGGAGTGGCCAAATTCACTGCAGAGTTGGCACTTCCTATTGTACCCGCGAGATTGACCATTGCTGGAGTAACCACCGCGACCGGAGACTGACCTGGCAGATGCGCCCGCGCCCGCGGCTACCGAATCGGTGGCGGACTGGCTGTTGTCTGGTGACAGAGGCAGCCGACGGAGCCGAGTCGGATGTGACGGAGGTGGCCAGCACACGAGCAGTAATATGAGCCTCCATGCTTAATAGCTTGTCATGTAATTCAGCAAAAGAGATGGGAGACTCACGGGCTTGGATGGCATGAGAGAGTTCCATATACGGGTCATCAAGACCATTTAGAACCTTTATGACAAGATCCTCGGAATCAACGGTAACACCCAGGAGAGATAATTCATCCACAATCACGCGAATACCGTGCATAAAGTCAGTAATAGATTTAGAACCTTTTACCAGATTGTGGAGCTGCTGTTTGAGAGCCATGATACGACCACGAGAAGCGGTGCCGTATGTGCGCGCGAGGATGTCCCAGGCCTCTTTAGAGGTTTCCGCAGCGGCAATGAAGGAGATGATCGTCGGTGTGATCGACGAGATGATGGCACTGAGAATAAGGTTGTCCTGGCGAATCCTGTAAGGATATGCTGGATTGGGGGAAGTCACGTCGTTGTCGACGATAGTGGCTGGTGGGCATGGCTTCAATCCGTCCAAGAAGCCGAGGAGATCGTAACCCGTAAGGAGGGTTCGAAATTGAAATTTCCACGCCAGGTAATTAGTGGAGTCCAATTTGAGTGGGATTTGAGCCGATGCATTTATGGCAATTGGCGGAGAGGCGCGGTTGATGTCATGGCGGCCATGAGCGCGAGGCAAGGTGAGGAGGCACTGAACGACGTCGAGAAAAAGAGGGCTACCGATTAGTGCAGCGGCGACGGCGACGGGCTCCGATTGAGAGGAGCTACGGCGGGTAGTATGTATTTAGGGTTTGTTAGGCGATACGCCGCTGGCGTCTGATAGAGAGTTTTGGAGAAGTGAGTTTCTTGTATTGCTCACCAAAGTATATATAGAGTATAGAGAAATCAAAACCTACCAACAATAGGATTGTACAATTAATGAGAGAATATTCTACCAATAATAAAAAGATACACAAAAGATATTTACAATATTTTCTAATACCCTAAACACCCTCCACCTCCACCACCGTCGTCAACGCCAATCTTTATAGCTTTAAGCCTATGTTCAAGAACATCAAATCTATGTTCCATATTAAACCTAACGTGATGAACATCAGCTAGTACATGAGCTTGCATTGTAACTTGCATGAACCTCCCTACTCTTTTCTCCAGCCTCTCCATCTTCCTTGCCAGCTGCAAGTTCCTGTTATTGAGACATAGTATAATTAAATAATGAAAAATTCATTATTTTTAACATTTTAAACTTTTAGACAAGATGATCATACAATTCTGCATGTATTAGTATTTGGCTCATGAGAAAAGAATCAAACACATATTAAGGGTAATATAATTAAGTAATTAAAAATATATTTAAATAAAATGATCACAAAGGTATCAGTATTTGGCTCATAAACAAGAATAACATACATATAAGAGGGAAGGTATTGAGATATAATATAATTAAATAGTTAAAAATGTAATCTATATAACAGCTTAAGCTTTTAGAAGAGACAATCACACCTCTAGATGTTCCAACGGCCAGAGTTGAGAACTTTTACGGCGAGTTCATACCCATCCTGGAGAAAGTTCAACGCCAGTTTGTTTGATTTCTTGAATGATTGGAAGGAGACCGTTAATGTCGATGATGAGCTGCTCGACGGTTGAACGGCAGAAGGTGGATCGGACTATGGCTACGAGGTGTTTCAGGAGTTCGGTGGCGATCTCGCCGGCGAAAAAGTCCGTTACCGCCATGTTTGAGAACTTGGGAGTTGGTGGTTATTTTGATCTTTACACATTTTGTTTTGAAGAGCTTGAAATTCGAGTGATTGCTATAGTAATGAACTATACTAATTGCCACATGCGTCCTTTATGTCGCACAACATCAGTCCGCGCGGTAGTCAAGTTTCAGCCAGCTGCAACATTAAATTTAAAATTATTTAGGCAGCTTTTCAACATAGTAAATTAGGACTCATTTAAGCAACGAAAATATAATGAAAGAACAGAAAATTAAAGCCAATAAAAGATACAATATACATGAAACTCTTTTCCCAACTTTTTATTTAACTCGAGAATACAAAGAAAACTCAAACTCAAAGTATATCCGCGTACAAAAAGTATCACTCTTGACCCTTACAAGACTACTCTTAACCTTAGGCTATTTTCGCTCTCGAAAATCAGGATTAGGACTCCTTCCTAACTCAAATATATACTCTACAACTTTTTCATTCCACTCTCCAAGGGAAAAGGATGCTGCCCATTTATTATACATGAAAGAGCCCTATTTTTACAATAGTTGCTTATTTTTAGGCTTTAGACAATTGTCAACTCAGTCCACTACCTTAGTCTAGTGTAGCTGACACCCCCCACTACTAGAATCATGTAAATCATGCTAAAGGATACTGGGATCAATGGCCCCAAAAACGTGCTAACACTCCTGCCAGCTTTTTGGACAAAGCTGAACTGCTGACCATGTGCACAACATGTGTTGTAACCGCCATTGACTTTGTCAATCCAAGACTTGCTGCCCAATTTCGTGCCTTGGCTTGGACCAGGCGTCAATGCCATTGTATCCAGCAACATTGTGCCACAATTTGCCTTTGCCATCGCCCACAACTTTGCCGCGACTTAATGCCATGGCAATTCTGCCCGTGCACTGTCTTCCCGTTGCGCTTTAGCCTGCCTTTGCCTTATTGTTTCTGCCTTGCCTTGGCATCAATGCCTCTTGCCTTGGCATCAATGCCTCATGCCTTTGTCATGATCAAGTGTCACCCTTACCCCACAATTCATTTTCAAGCTCTTGTCAAGTTGTCTCGCCTCCGTCAAAATCTTGGCCATCACTTGCCCGTTTTCTATTTTTGCCTTGGTGCTGCTCGTTCACCTTAGCTTACCAACACTCATATTGCCTCATGATAACCCACTCGTTGTCAAATCGAGCTTAATTGGCGGAGGTCTAATACTAGTCTACTACCTCGTGGGGTTTTATTAAATGACAAATTTAACCCTCTCAATTTTTATTTTATGTTAATTAAAAGTATAAGATTGTGTTGTGTTGCTATTTCAAAAAAATAAAAATCAACATTACTTTGTTAATTTTTGGGAAAAAAGAATAGGTCATATGAGGAATATAGTTATACAACGTCTGAGAAATAAAGGTGGGTATAACAAATGAAACTCAAAATTATGTTTCTTTCACTTTATTTTGGAAGGCCATGTCTGATTGATTGGAGTTTGAGTAAGAAAAACAAATTTAACACATAACAAAAGTATATTTAAAATTTGTGATCTTAATTATGTCATGATATTTTAGTTAAAATAACAAGTTTAAAGTTATTAAAGAATGGTGTGTCATTTTTCTTTTAACAAATTAGAAAGTAACTGAGAAATTATATTTTATCCTTTATATTTCGATATAAAATGTGTTTGAAAGATATATTAAAACAACTGTTGATTGCTACTTATAAAAATGTGTTGGAACACAACAATAAGCTCCATTATGGCCATATTTGAACTTGAGATATTCTACTGACTTATTGCCACACGATTACTGCAACTGCAAGTCTATGGGAAAATAAAATCACATCCAAGATTAGAGTATATTGCCATGATTGAGCTTGAAATTTTTTAAGTCGACAGTGAGAATGCACAATTGAAAAGTTAATATTCAATTTTTATCACTTCCATAGTTCCATATGCCTATATTTCAACAAAATGGAGTTCACGAGAAGAAAAAACACTATGTTTAAAGAAGATGTTTGTAGTATAAAGTTGAAACATTAGAAATAGAAGGCTGGTTCCTACAGACTTATACCGAGAGATACTAATAACAATTTTCTTGATAAACTTGATAGATGCCATTTTTATTCGAAATCTTGCATTCTCATTGCACGTGAAAAACTAAATATATTAAACTATTCTCTCCTTTTTTCACAAAAAAAAAAAAAACCTTACATAATTAAGTGACATGTAAATTTTATTTCCATTTTGACAAAAAATGCATATACCATGATATTTATTAAAATGTATGATTGTTGAAAGACTCGCACATACTCTCAATATGATGCGATATTGCCCCAAAATATCTTACACTACTAGATCTCTACACCTATATGCAGAGCTCCTTATCTATTTAGCATCAACGCGAGACTTTTGTACAATCAAAGCCCGATAGAATAGTGTGATATTGCCTATACGATTTCCTATTTTTTCAACTAAAAATATGGGACTTGGTTCACACCCAACATTGACATCAGGTTGGAAAGTACTTCTCGTGTAGTAAAAGTGGCGTTCACACGCTTAAATGAATATTCTTTTTGTTCTCTGTCTATATTAGGTATGTTAATGATTTGGTTCAGACGGTTATTCTATAAAATTTATACTATATTAATTTTTTGGTTATTCTGTTATGTATAACTAAAATTTGACTTTTTGAAATCGTCCTAATCATATCGGTTTTACTTCGATATCCGTACGGTTCGGTTAATTTTAGTATTTTTTAGATATCATGTAAAATTTACCAGTAGAAGTGGATGCAATAACATATGTCAGGATTTACCAAAACTTTCTACACATTTTTACAATTTAAAGAGTGATGAGTTAAAAAAACATGAAAGATGACTAGAATATAGATCCATCAACTATTCGACAGCAACATAATATAAATCAAGTAAAAGAAAAAATATATAAATCACACACGTGGAAAGATATTAACCAAGTCGGAACTTAAGAATAAAGTTTATATTAAATATTCAAAAAGATAAATCTAAATTGTATGAAAGGAAACATATTAATGTATTGTAGTTTTCTATTCATAATCGCTAGAACATCTTTGTGTCTTGCTAATAAAGATACTTGAAATAACTTAGTTTAAGTATAAGTAGCATGAGTAGCAAGCTGGGCTATGAATCTGTAAGTTTAACACTTTGGTGATTAATACAAAGTTTAATTACCAAAAAAAAAGTATTAAGTAGCATAATAGATTTTAGGAATTAGTATTTTGAGTTTAATTACTTGTTGGCTTGTAACAGTTTTCATAATTCTAAGACCCAACCAAAATTTAATGCTTTATTCGTTTTAATTTTACTACATAAATATATTTTCCACATATAAAATTTATTCGCTATGATTGGTATTTTTTCGATTTCTTTTATAAAATAAAAATTTATCTTAATTATCAGTACGGTTATAAATTAATATAAAAATCTATAATTTCGTTAAAAGAAACTTAAAAATCGGTTTAAAAATGTACCATTTGCAATAATTCTAATAATTTTTCTATTACAAAATAAACAAAAATGATTTTGTTACACCATCTTCAGCTAATTTAATACAAGTGCTTTGTAAGTATAAGCAACCCGAACAACACGCTGATTTGGTCTCATGCATGTTAGTTGTGGTTGAACAACACGCTGATTTGGTCTCATGCATATTAGTTGAGGTTAACAATGTCGATGGCTAAGTAAAGGGCATTTGTCCTGTCCCACATTTATGGGACTTTTCCAAATGATTTAGGACAGCGCTCTTTGTCGTCCTGTCATAAAATTTTCAACCTGAGTATTAGGGGTGTTCAAAACCGATCCGAAACCGAAAACCGATCCAAACCGAAGCTTAACGGCTTATTGGTAACGGCTTAACGGCTTAATGGATGGGGAACGGATTGAATTTTTTTTATTAACGGCTTATCGGTTTGGGGATGGATTATTCAATTTTCTTAACGGCTAATCCGTTAACCCGTTAAGAATATATATATATATATATATATATATATATATATTTAGATATATATATATATATATATATATATATATATATATATATATATATATACACTTTAGTGATAGAATTGAGTTGTCTAATACATATATGGTTCTATGTGTGTCATGAAAAAAGAAGAATTGAAAGGTTGGTTATGACTAGAGGAACGACACCCCATGAAATAAATTTGTGCATTTTGGATGATTGCTTGTGGAAATGGAGAACGATAGTTATTTATAGAAAAGGAGTGTAGAGAGTAGAATTTACCAGAGCACTTCAGTTTTTAAAAGTTCATTGTGGGAGCTGAATGGAAATTTGCGCGACAGATTTTTTTGGTTATATCCGAAGCTTATGAGTACACATGTAGTGTGGCCTCTAACAGAAGATAAGTTCTGTTTTATTTTTCTCGATACTGAACTAGTAGTGAATTTATCTATTTTATAATCTACATGCTGATGGTGATTGTTTCATTAGCTACATCATAGTGCCTCTAAAATATTATTTTTATGGCAATTCATTATTTCTAAGACGAGGAGAATAAGAGATATTTAGTGAACATGTATGTTAGGCCGATAAACCGCCCATTAACCGCCCTATAAGAGCTAACCCGATACCAATCCGCCCGATATCTTATCGGGTGGCTAACGGATTAATACATTTAAAAGCCGATAACCGTTAAGCCAAACCGTTAAGAGTAAAAGCCGCCCAATCCGCCCGATGAACACCCCTACTGAGTATAGGATATGGGTGTCTAACTGGCCGAGTAAGTTCGGTTTTCGGACTGACCCAGACCGATTAAAACTAGAACTAGCCGCAGACCAGTTTAAGGGGGTCGGATAGAATTGAATTAAAGGGTTAGGGGTTGATCTATTTACTTAAATTCTACCGGTTAATCGGATCGGTCAAACTCGGTCAACTAAAATACCGGTAGAACTAGTTAACCGGCCCAACCCGGCCCGGATCGGTTGAAAGGCTAGATTTCAATCTTTTTTTTAAGGTTTTAAAGTCTAAGGCAATATAAAACCTTTGAATTTACTCTTTTTCGTTAGTTTACTTGTTAAATGTAAACCTTTCAATTTGTAAGTTTGAATTTTGAAATAAATGTAATACTTATAATATGTAAGTATACTTTTCTTTCATCTTCATTGTTGTTTAATCAAAAATTGAGATTTCGGCCAAAACTTATTTTAGAAGAACTCGGGTTATAAATAATCAAACAAAAATAAGTATAATTGATGTAAATAATAGTTGAATAAAAAGCGAAGTAAATCAGTATATTCTAATAGTATTTCGTGTCCTTATAAATTATCAGTCTTCCTCTTTAATAGCTATTTCTAGGTGATACATTTTGCTTCTGTCATAATAAGGTCATTATAGATAATTAATGACATTTATGCTGCGTTATAAATTGTAATCATTGTAATTTAATGCAGATTCTCTAGCGTTTTTCGTAATTAATGCCTATTAATTACCGCATCCGTACCATGTTTTGCTATCAGGTTTATTCTCTTATCTTGATTTTTGAACATAAAGAGGTCCGAGCACTTAGTCTCTCGAATCTCTGCTCGTGATTGTTGTAACTCGTGCCTCTTTAACTATTCTTTGTTGATTGTCATTCTTTGACCAGTCTACATGTCATGACATGTCATCTTTCAATCAATTCTATATGTGAACTCAATTGTTCCCAATACATAAAGGTTTAATTTCTGTAGTTCATCGAGATTGTCACCGGAGCCATGATTTTTCCATTATTATTCCCAATCTAAACCAAAGAATCACTTCTTATTTGACTGGATTTTCCTTTGTATATACATATCCTTTCACCTTGAATTTCAAACCTCCTTTGATCCTGTAATCATCGTCGCTTTTTCGACGTCTGTTTAGGATAAATTGACCCTATTGTATGGAGGGATGTTACTTGTTTAAAACATTTTGCCAACATGGCTGGTGTGCCTTTTACTTTTTCTCATTTAATTCACCTTTATTCTCCCAAACTTTTCTGTCAAGGAATTTTTACTTAGCTGCGAGCAACAAAAGAGTTCCGTTCAACCCAAAAGATCATACGGACCGTGGTTGGTACGCCCGGTTTGTTGTTGTCCCCATTGTTGATTTAGTGGGTGAAGAAAATATTCCATTCCCTGAGAAATGAAATTTGGCACTTGAGTTTTCTTTTTTTCCACGCCTTTTTTTTTTACTTTCGATGGTTATTATTTTAACTTTTCTCCCCTCGTTTTTAGCAACTATGAGAATTGTTGATGAGATTCCCAATTTTCGTAGCTGGGTAGGAAAGTTATTGTACACTGCTGCGATGGAGGGTAGATCTTGGAAAAACCATTCTTATCGGTTTGGTTGAAAGTGAACCCACGGTAAGTGTTTTTTTAATCCTTTGTGAATTTATTCACTTCCTTTCTCAAAAATTATTTTAATCTTTCTTTTTGTCGGATTTCCTATTTGAGGCACAAGTGCTGAGGTTGTCATAGCTTCCAGAATTTCTTTGGAAATGGCCCAAGAGATAATCTCGGATTCTTCATCGAAAAGTAAAGCTACTACTGAACAAGAGTCCGATGAAGAGGAAGAGCTAGATGGGGGCTCTTTGGTTAGGAGGCCACGAACTAGAAGACGTATCATTTTAGATGATGAAGCATCTCTCTCTCATTTCATTCCTCTTATCGAGCCTATTGAAACTGCCTTGGTGATTTCCGATGATAATAATCCCGTGGTTGCTCGTGATAGTACTCCCGCAGCTGCTCGTGATGAGACTGCTCAGCTTTTTGCTCGCAGCTTTGACAATGAAGGTTTTGACCAGTATCAGATGAAGCTCCCCTTGCCTCATTTTTTGTATCTATTCGTATGTCTGTTCTGTGGTACTTTATTTGCCAAACGTGACTGCTACTACCGCTGTTCCTCCCCAATCTACTTTGACTGCTTCTACAGTTCCCCCTACAACTGAGATGGGTTCCTTAAGTAGAGCTGAAGATATGAGGCAAGTTACCATCGAGGTTCCTGCCGATAGTAACCTTTTGAGGAAATTGGGTCGGGCTAATGTGTGGCTAAAACCTTTGATTGGTCCAATTGAGAGAGCCAAGCTTGAGAGTCATAACTCTCTGACTTGGATGAACGACAGTGCAATCTTCTCTAAAGGTATTCTTTTTTCAAACTTTACACTAATTTCTTCTTTTTATTTAAGTTTTTGACCCCCTTTCTTCTCTTTTTTGGTTTAAATCAATCTAGTTGGCACAAAGATGATGAAGAGGGTTTCTCACATAGAGAAGTTAATGCACGACTATTAAGTTGAAGCAGACAACTGGATGGAGCAACGTAAAAGTCTTCAAATTGACATGAAAGTATTGGAAGAGAGTAAATATACCTTGGAGCAGCAACTGAAGGCCTTAAACTCAAAATTAGCTATTGAGAAGGCATGCTCAAGTCAAGATGATAAAGACAAGAATCTCATTGAAACATTTTTCTCCGAGTAGATTTTCAAGGCTAGTGAAATTAGAGAACTGAAGGCTCTGTTGGATAAGAAAGAAGCTTATGCCGGTGAACTTGTGCAAACACTTTCTCAAACCCAAGAAGATCTTCGTGAGTCTTCCACTAAGGTTAGCTTTTTACAGATTTCACTCGTGCCTTTGAAAGATTTTTATAATTATGTCTTTGCTGAAAATGAAAAGCTTAAAGACGAGATTGAGCAATGGGATAAAGATTACGAGATCTTGAGGACAAGACTGCGATTGAAGTGAGTTCGGAAATTTTAAACACGCTTTATGATACCCTGATGGAAGTTAGTCATGAGGGCTTTGATTTGGATGCCGAGGTTGCCAAAATAAAAAAGACTATCGAAAAGACTCAGCAAAGCCAATATTTTCCCTCTCCCATGGCTGATATTCTCGAGCATACTGAATAAGATATGGGTGCGGTAAATGCTCCAACTCCTTCAATCCATTCTGAACTTTTTACTGCTCCTGGCCCAGTTACAGATGCTACTGCAACTCCTTAGTGAAAAAGTTTATGGTATTTTTTCTTGGTGGAATGTGGTCATATCCCTCTGTCCCATTTGAGGGTTTGTTGAAAACATCAAGGTCCCCAGACCTTTTTCGAGGCGTTTAGCAACTCTTAGTTTATGACTAAGTTCATACTTAGTCTAAACTTTTTAATATTAAGAAGTTTTTCGTTTTCGTAGTTGTTTTGAACTTTTGTTTTGCTTATTCTTGGCTTTATATTTAAGGACTTATTGAATAATTTATATTTTTATTTTGTAAAATGCTATTTTAACTTCATGAATATTTAAATCTATCATGAATTTTATAAATCATGGCCCTTTTATATTCGACACTTGATGAAGAAGACGTCTCAACTTCATAATGGTGTAATGCGACAAAAGAAATAGGAATACACATGTTTCTTGAAATAACTTTTGACAAGTTTTATTTGAATTTTTTCAAGTTTTAAATAACACCATACATGTATTTAAATATCTTCTATCACTTTTTCGTTATTGTTTTCTTTACAACAAATTTCAAAAAAATAAAATACAAGGCTTTTATTTATTACCCGGTTTAGTATATTTCTTTTAACCTAATTATGCTAAGGTTTTCTTTGGCTTTAGCTCATAACTTTGCTCTGCACTTGACTCATTAAATGAGTAAACTTTTCAGGCTTGAACTTTAATTATTTCCCAATTGTCTTTGCCTTCTTTATACATATGTCTATGTATATTATATAGTCCCCTAAGTGTATAAGCTTTGAAGTATGAATTCTCGAGCACTTGATTAATTCTCTCATTTGGTCCTTTTCCTAAAAAGGAATAAGACACCCAGGACTTGAAGGTACGATTATAGATGAAGACTGCTTAACCCGACTTGATTTCTATCAGAATAGTTGTAACCCTAGACCGAAAATTTAATCTATTCCACATGCCTTGCAGGTCGTGATTCATCATTTAGTACGGATTAGCTTTTTCCCTATCATCTAAAATAGTTAGTAAAATTTTAACAATTCAAAAATAAAATTTTAAAATGAGGATACCTGACCGTGGGTATTTCTTACAAATAGTATTTCTTTAGGTGAACGACATTCCAAGGTGAAGGTAGTATTTTACCATTCAATATTTCCAGCTCGTACACTCCTTTTCCTGCTATGACGTGAATCTTGTAAGGTCCTTCCCAAGTTGTACTTAATTTTCCCCTATTATCCAGTCTTGTGGACTGAAAAACCTTCTTGAGTACGAAGTCCTCAGTGTTAAAGTATCTTAGATGAGCTTTCCGATTATAATATCATTCCATGACTTGTTTTTGTTCTACCATCCTTATTAATGCAACTTCCTTTTTCTCTTCAAGTAGATCAAGATTTAGTCGCATTTCTCCTTTATTGGATTCCTCAATCGCTTGTGTATATATCGTGCTAGGTTCCCCTATCTCCACTGGCATCAATGCTTCAGCTCCGTACATTAGTGAAAACGGTGTTTCACCCGTGCATATTTTTGTTATGGTGTGATATGCTCATAAAACACTAGGTAGTAATTCTGGCCAATTACCTTTGGATTCTTCCAATCGTTTCATCAAATTATTTATTATGCCTTTATTCGTTGATTCAGCTTGTCCATTACCCACCTGATGATAAAGTGTTGAGGTAATCCTTTTAATCTGCCAACTTTGAAAAATTTCTATGATTTTTGCGCCTATAAATTGCGGCCATTATCATACACGATTTTTTGGTACACCGAATCGATATATGATATTTTGCCAAATGAAATCTATGACTTTATTTTCTCATACTTGTTTAAATGCTCCTGCTTCTACCCATTTAATAAAGTAGTCAGTGAGTACAAGTAGGAATTTTACCTTGCTTTTGCTTGTGGTAGTAGACCCACGATGTCCGTCCCCTATTTCAAAAAAGTCCATGGTGCAATGACCGGATGTAGCAACTCCGCAGGTCTATGTATGTTGTTACCGTATCTTTGGCACTTATCACATTTAGCCACGAAATGTTTCGCTTCTTCTTCCATTTTGGGCCAATAATAGCCTGCTCTAATTACGGTTCTTACCAGTTATCTTCCTCCTACATGATTTCCACAATGCCCCTCGTGTATTTCTCTCATCACGTATTCCGTTTGAGAAGGTTCGAGGCATCTTGCTAAGGGACCATCGAACATTTTTCGATAAAGATTTCCTTGCTTTAAATAGTATCGAGCAACCTTTTTAAGAAGAGTGTGATCCTTTTTCTTGTCTTCAGGGATGGTTCCATACTACAAAAAGTGACAATCTCGTTCCTCCAATCCCAAGTCAAGTTATTGGAATTTACCTTATTTTTGTCATGATCGAGTACTGAATGAAACAAATGAATTACATAAGCGTTTTCATTGTTCATCATGTCTACCGCAGATGCGAGATTAGCTAAGGTTTCTGTCTCGACATTTTCCTCTGTTGGTATCTGCACAACTTTTCAAATTTGGAATTGTCTAACTTGATCACGTGACTTCTCTAAGTATTGCTGCATTCGTGCTTCTCTGGCTGTATAAGTCCCCAATATTTGATAAACACGAGCTGTTCTTGGAACATTTTGGTCACCAATCTTTGATACATGGCACCACCGTTTCTGAGATCAAAGGGTATTACTTTATAATAGTAAGTCCCCTTATCTGTTATAAACGAATATTTTTCTTCATATAGGGGATCCATTTTGATTTGATTGTACCCTGACTACGCATCTAAAAATCTTAACAATTTATGCCCTACAGTAACATCAATCAATTAATCTATATGTGGCAATGGAAAAGAATCTTTAGGACAAGCTTTGTTGAGGTAGGTGTAATCTACATAAACTCGCCATTTTCTATTCTTTTTTGGTACTACAACAGTATTGGCTAACCAATTAAGATACTTTACCTTGCGTATAGACCCAAAATTTAATAGTGTTTGAATCTCATCTTGAATCACCTAATTTTTGAAAGTTCCCTACTTTCTCTTATTTTATTTGACAGGTGGATACGATGGGTCTTCATTTAACTTGTGAGTCATTACTTCCAAGGGTATTCATGTCATATAAGAATGGGACCAGGCAAAGCAATCCATGTTAGTTTTTAGAAATTCAATCAACTTACGTTTCATGTCATGGATTAGGTTGGCCCCAATGTAGACTTTCCTTTCAGGCCATTGTGCAAATAACTCTACAACCTCTAGTTCTCCAATTGTTGTTTTGATATTTTTATTTTCTTTTGGCTCTTGAATGGAATCGGGTCGTGAGTCCACATCTGTTTTTCCTTGTTTAGTTGAGGCTTGTGCCGTGGTATCCTCAACCGGATTCTATAATTGCTACTTTTCTTCATTTTTTGTAATTGAATCTGCTACAAAATTGATGCTCCTGGAATTCTGTTGATCTCCACGGATTTTACGTACTCACCATGGTGATGGGAATTTAATAACTTGATGCAAGGTATATGGAACAACATCTATCTCGTGGATCCACGGTCTCCCGAGAATCATATTGTAATCCATTTCTATCTCTACCACCTGAAACTTCCTATCTTTGACCACCCTCTCTGTGAATGTTGTAAGTGTGACCTCCCCTTTTGTTACAATGCTTGAATTTTCGAAGCCTGACAAAGTATATGCCTTAGGTACTAGCTTATCTTCAGTTTGCATCTCGCTTAATGCTCTTAGCAGAGTAATATTTACGGAACTATCTAGATCAATCAAACCTCATTTCGCATTAGTATAATGTACAAGTAGAGAGATACCGGTGCATCATTATGTGGAATTAGCATGCCGTCCGCATCATAAAATGTAATACTTTCTTCCTCCAAAACGTGTTGGACCCGCTTCCCGTGGGTAATTGTAACTTTACAAACCTTATTGGCCACCGTATATGTTACGCCATTGATTTCACCCCCCTATAATATTAACGGCCCTTTTCGGAGAAGGAGGTTTAGGGGGATTTTGCTTGTTCTTCATGTATGCCTGCTTACCTTTTTCACTAAATAACTCAGTAAGATACCCTTGCTTCAATAGATGGTCGACTTCTCCTCGTAGCAATCTACAATCTGCTATTTTATGACCATGATCGTTGTGAAATTCGCACCAGTGATCAGGATTACGTCTATTTGAATTTGATTTCATTTTTTTTGGCCACCATACCTTATCACCCATGCTTCTTAATACTGCTACTAGCTCTTAAGTGCTAACGTCAAAATTATAACCGCCAAATCTTGCCTTCAGGGTTCTATCATGTCTTGCGTCTCTTACGTGTTTCGATCATTTCTAAACCTCGATGACAAACCCGACTCTCTATTCCTTGATCTATAATCATACCTTGAATTGTAATGCTTTGATTGTGAATCTTTTCTCACTGGGCCCATATATGGTTTGTATCTATTTTTACCAGACCTATTCTCAGTTTTTGTACGTCTAGAACTTACCTTTTCCTCTTTTTGAGACCGTGAGATAATATCTTCCTCTATTCTTAGCTTCATGCTGTATCTGTTGTAAACGTCATTCAGGTTGTTGTTGAAAATTCATGAAGACTTTCCTTGAGTCATTCCGTGGCTTCTGAATTTTTCTCATTCAAATTATTGGTAAATGCTATAGCTGCCAAGTTGTATCGTACGCGTGGTAACATCATTCTTTCACGCTGGAATCTATCTATGAACTCTCTAAGCAACTTTGAATCTCCTTGCTTGATTTTGAAAAAATTTTCCATTCTTTTTTCGACCTTTTGAGGTCCCGATTATGCTTTGATAATAAATCTGCAAGCTCAACAAAAGAATTTATAAAATGTTTGTGTAAGAGAGAATACCATGTCAATGCTCCCTTGGTGAGGGTTTCACCAAATTTCTTGAACAATACTGATTCGATTTCTTGTTTGGTTAGATCGCTGCCTTTTACACCAGTTGTGAATGCAGTCATGTGATCTCATAGATCAATAGTGCCATCATACTTTGGAATATCAAGCATCTTAAATTTCTTCGGAATTGGCAATGGAGCAGCACTAGGCTTCCATGGTTCTTGTGAGTATTTATTCATGTATATTCCTTTGATTACAGGTGGTACTCCAGGTATGTGTTCTATGCGATCACTTTGTTCCTTGAGCTGCTTCTGCAGGGTTAGAACTAAATTTCGTAAATAAGAATTAACTATGTTACCTAGTTTGTCATCGTTTGAAGACTCGCTCGGAGTGCCTGAATGGACGATCTCAGAACGTGGGTTTTTCAAAGTATTCCGATTTAGAGTTGGTGTTGGTGGCGCAAATGGCAACTGGCTAGTAAAAGCACGGAGAGCATTACTGACTTGTTGAGCAATTAGAATTTTTTAGGGCATCATCGAGTGCTTGTTTGTTCGCAACTCCAGCATTTTGATTCGCCTTGACTCCTTTTTGATTTGCAACCCTATTATTTGTCTCAAAACCATCTGGAGTTCCTTCTCGTGACTGACATTGTGAATCACGTGGTGAAGGGGGTGGAGTCCTGTCACCTGTATTATTTTCTTATTGCTGAAGATCTTGTTGACTATTGTTGTTGATATTCGACATAGTAAGTTGTTTGATGAGAGAATTGACTTAAGAAAGCAAAGGAATTATCAGATTCCCGGTAACGAAACCAATTTGTTTAACAAAAAATTGGAATTTCGGCCAAAGCTTATTTTAGAAGAACTCGGGTTATTGATAATCAAACAGAAATATATATAATTGATTTAAATAAATAGTTGAATAGAAAACGAAGTAAATCAGTATATTCCAATAGTATTTCATGTCCTTACAAATGATTAGTCTTCCTCTTTTATAGCTATTTCTAGGTGATACTTTTTGCTTCTATCATAATAAGGTCATTATAGACAATGAATGATATTTAATGCTATGCTATAAATGGTAATCGTTGTAATTCAATACAGATCTCTAACGTTTTTTCGTAATTAATGCCTATTAATTATCCAATTCGTACTCTCTTTTGCTATCAGGTTCATTCTCTTATCTTGATTTTTGAACATAAAGAGGTCCGAACACTAAGTCTCTCGAATCTCTGCTCGTGGCTGTTGTAACTCGTGCCGCTTTAACTATTCTTTGCTGATTGTCATTCTTTGACAAGTCTACGTGTCATGACATGTCGTCTTTCAATCAATTCTATACATGAACTCCATTTTTCCCAGTACAATTATATTTTGTATATCTTTTACTTTATATTAATATAAATTACAATAGTTATACAAGATATAAAAAAATAAAAAAATAAAGAAAAAACACTAACCCGGCCAAGCCCTTTGTACCCGTAACCCTTACAGTTCATTTTTTATCCGGATGAATCCGAACCTGTTTCCAAATCCGTACCGTTCAAAATTTTCCCTACCCAATCTGGCGCGGCCTACCCGTTAGACACCCCTAGTATAGGATAATTGCCGAGGCCATATATTTTTCAGTAATTTTTTCATCAATAATTTTGCTAGTTTTGAATTGAGGAGATACTTGTATCAGACAGTTTTACTAATTTTGAGACGCAAAAAGCGTAATCATACCACCAACTTAAGTCTATCGCTAATTATTACGTCAAAGACTCTAAGATATTGGCATGATTACCCAATCCGCAAAATTTTAAAAACTGAGATCCATTTTCATAGCTGCTTGTCCAATTCTTAAATGTAAGGTGATTATTATTAATAAAACAAAATTAAAACTCCTTCTGTTACTAATTTTTTTCTTACACAATATAATTTTTCGCATTAAAAAAACATTTTCACTTTTTAGCCCGGCCCCCACAGGCACCCATGCAGACCCCGACCACAAAACCTGTGTCTAGAAATGAAGTTGGCTGTACTATACAGTTGAAACGTAGAGTTTATGTGTTAGCAAATATATCGATGAGATTAAATAAACTGTAGATTACTAAAAGAAATTTGTATAACCTTGATAGGTTCTGTTTTTATTTTGGAATAGTGGTACTATTTATGTCTTATTTATTATTGTTTCTTTTTGCACTTAGAAGGATCGATATATTATTATTACTTCTAACATTCTTCTACTTTTTTCTATTTTCTTAAACAAAAGCTGTGTTTACAATATTGTTATTTATTTCTAAGTAAGTCCCTTTCTTGACGGAAAAAATAAACTCATACTTAAGAGATCAACTTTGAACTTATGTTGATTATTTTTCATAGGCATAGCGCAAAACAATAATAAAATAACTTCCTTAAAAAAGTTTCTCAGTGAATGTAACACAATTAAAATACTCCTATCAATGTATTATTTCATTTCCTTAATCACGGCCTAAGCATACAAATTTTGACGATTAACATACATATCTCAAATAAAATATTGCATAAAATATACCATTTCTTGAACAATTGGTTCGAGTCAAATTAAGATACTAAAAATAGAACGAAGGAAGTACAATTGATTTGAATCAATATTTTGCTAATCAATCGAAAATGGGGAAAGACTTATATTATTGGATGCGGGTCCATGGATAGACCGACCCGGTCAACACGGTGATATGGGCCCATCTTAGTTGATACTGTTTTTAGAATCATTGTCCTAAAATCACTAGAAAAGAGTTGGTAACGTAGGACAATGCTCCTGTGAATTTTGGACGAAGATTACTTTTACCCTGCCATCGAAACCATCTATATACCGCAACAGTATATCAAAATGTATATATATATATATATATATATATATATATATATACACGCACGCAGACCTTACCCCTACCCTGAGGTAGAGAGATTGTTTCCAAATAGACCCCGGCATCCTTTCCTCCAATAACTTTCCACCTTGCTCTTGGGGAGACTTGAACTCACAATCTCTCGGTTGGAAGTGAAGGTTGCTTACCATCAAAGCAACCCCTCTTGTCGATACAAAGTAGAAAATATCGATTATTATTTTGAAAGACATTGTACACGATATAAATTTCTCAAGAATTTCCCTCACTTCACTATTTGGACAATTAAGTCGTGATCAAATAAAGAAGTGAGCATTTCATGAAAAATTAATATGGTAAGATGGAGACAAATTCTTGACAATTTAGACTTCAAAAGTTCAAATTGGACACGAAAGTCTATAAACGACATCCAGTTAAGACGCAAATGGTAAGTTAATTATTTGGTAAACACTGAGGGGACATATGGCATGAAGAATAAGAAGATACAGTGTTATTAGTATAAAAATTTAATATTATTTTAATATTTTATTTTGTTAGTAAATTTGGTATAAGTTATTTCGAGATTAAAATAAGTACCATAATAACTTATACCTTATAGATGGTGATGTAATTAGTGTCGGAATAATTTATACCTTCTTCTTAAAAATTATGTAGTTATTATTTTTAATACAACATATCAATAATAGATATAAAAACTATTTTACAATAGTTAATTTTAATATAATTAATTCCAATATAACTTATTTCAATATAATTTATTCGGACATTAATCTTGATTACCCCTCCGGTGAAAGAATGTTAGGAGATAAAACAAGGATAAAACAAGGATGATGTGTCTCACCAAAGACATCAATTGTATAGACCTATACACTTTTAGGCTTTGACTTCTGCTGGTAGTCCAAAATGACTCAGTACCCTTACCTATTTCCTAGCTGCCTTTAAAGAATTTGCCTATCATTCATGTAATGGCTGCTAATTTTTTTTTATTTACTTTTAATTTGGACCACTTTTCCATTTGTGTTATTCTTGTGCAAGGGTCATGTTATGGTCAATCTTTCTTTGTATCATTTCAATTTTATCGTATATCTCCGAACTAATAGCTGCTAACTCATTTCAGTATCTGATTCTAGCCCTTTGCCATGTCCCTGATTGAGTTGTTCTAATAGACTCCATTAACTTATAAGATCTAACATAAACGTGTTCTTTGTTTATCAATCTCTAGTCATTAATTATATATTTATTAAAACTAGCCAAGCACATATAAAAATTAAAAACTCAAATGAATAAGAATTTTTTCTCTCCAAGAATCAGATGGAAATAATCCATGTGAATCATCAAAAACTTGAAAAGAAAATGATAGGAATACGTTAGAATACTATTTGTAAAATTCTTTTGGGAAAATGTATAATAATACACCTACCGAGACGAAAGCCAAAGGTGAGTCTCGTAGGTGGACGTATCGAACCGAAATAAGATCTCAGATTGACATCTTGATACACTGATTTACCATAATAATAAATAGAGTCAATGGTGACTCCGCCGTGGGAAGAGCCGCTTCCTTCTTGCTTGATAGGGGGGGCTTCCATTCACCAGCGCAGACTAAAAGTGCTCTCCGAACCGTGCTGGATAGTCACCTATCACACGGCTCTCAAACCCAACCTGTGGTGGATCCCGGGAGACAAAGTCAAAACGCAACATCCTTTGCCCCATACTTTGAGATGCTCCTCCCCGCCGATCAAGGAGCGAGGCTGCTCTACTCCCTTTGCTCGAGTTACTCACTGGACGGATTCCACTCCGTTCTTCGTGAATAACTCTGGAAATATAAATAAATATAAACAGAAATGACAGAAAATCAATTCGAGTCCGCTAAATTCACGGTGTTTCCTTAAGGAATTTAATCCCCTCCTAATACCCAAGGTTATGGATTATTTTCTCTCAGGATAGAACGAATTACACACTAAACGTGTCTAACGGGCCAACCGGGCCGGGCCAGGTCAAAAAAAATTTGACCCGTACGGGTTCCGGGCCGGGCCGGTTCGAACAGTACCGGGTTGGTAACGGGCTGGGTTAGTTCGGGTTAAAATTGAACCGTACGGGTTACGGGTTGAAGCGGGCCGGACCGGGCCGGGTTTTGTATATTTTCACTTTTTTTGGAATTATGTATAGTATAACTATTAAGTTATATTAATACTTTGTAACAATTGAATGAATACAAGTAAGATGGGAAAAATGAGCACTTGATTACGCAATTCAGGTGTAACCACGAAGAATAACATAAATTGTCTTAAAATCTTAAAAAACATGTAAGGGACAGGAAGCGAGGACCTTCAGACCATGCCATGTCTCAAGATATAACATAAATTTGTCGATCAAGTACAAGCATTACTCGCTAATGCTATAAGCATACCATTAATTGGTATATTAATGGTATATTTACGGTATATTTATAGTATATTATGGTATATTTATGGTATATATATGGTATATTCATGGTATATTTTAGCAATTTTAACGTTGAACCGGGCCGGGCCCGGCCTACCGGTTTAGGGTACTGTACACACAAACCGGGCCAGGCCGGGTCCAACCCCAAAAAAATCAACCGGACAAACCCACTACCCCTCGAACCCAGCCCACCCGGACCGGTAGTAACCGGGCCGGTCCGGTCCCGGGTTTGGCCGGGCCGGTCCCGGTTGAACCCGGCCCGATTGACACCTTTATTACACACTGGTGTAGTGGTACTTCAAATCCTAGTGTTTTAGCGAACACAAAGTTCAGTAGCAAATCACACTTACTGTTGCTTTCTTTGAAGTTAAAATATGCAGAAGAAAGGAGGAGAAACTCAGAAAATTCGTAGTGAAATTTCGAGAAGAATAGTATTGTATTTATAGCCAAAAGTTGGGCTGAAATCTGAAGAGGTGCAACTCTTCAAAATGGCTGCTTCTGCAAATAAATTTGGTCCAAAAAATTAATCAATCAAACGATCATTTGACCAAATCCGAATCCGAAAATAGAAAACTGAAATAGATTTAATATTAATATTTATTTAGTATTTATATTCTGTTATTAAAATAAAATTTAATAACATTTCTGTTAATATTTTACTATTAACAAATAAATTTGGTCCAAAAATTAATCAATCAATCGATCATTTGACCAAATTCGAATCCGAATCCGAATCCGAATTCGAAGCCGAAGCCGAAGCCGAGCCGAGCCGAGGGAGCGACGACGACGGCGCGAGGCTTGCCTTCTTCTCAACTCTTTAAGAGCTAGAAGAAGAGAAATTGCTTATATGCCCATAAGAAACCTCTTCCTCTTCAAATATGGGACACTGTCCATTTATCGGCGGTGGGGGTGGGGGTGGGACTTAAAATTTCATTCAAAAATTTCATTTCCCTCCATTTCCCATTCACCATCTTTTAAGTAGTTTAATATATTAATTAAATATATCCAAAAATCAACAATCCCTCACATGAATGAGAATGACTATATCACGGAAGTATGCATGAAAAACTATGTGATTCATAAGTAAGGATTAATTGCATCTAGATAAGTAGGTTTCCCTTTGAACTTTTCGTAGTGAACTTATGTCGGATATACTCGATCAATCGGTAGATTTGATATCTTTGAACTGTCGAACTTTGATGTATACCTAGACAACCACAAGTCACACAACTATCCTTTAACCGTCTTTGCCATGAACACCACTTGGTTTCATAAGTGCGTAGAGAACTGACCTTACAAAGTTCTCCTTGAAGCGGCTAACACTTCACACTTATATAGATGATTCCTAAATGTATCATCCCGTAGATACACTATTTGATATACCTCATATTAAATTTAGAAATTATTAAAAAGCCTTAATGCTTTATCCTTGGTATTGAACATTGTCTCATCACGAGAATGGACCAAACGTTTAGTTGATAATGTTGAACCGTCATAAATGACGTTTTTGATCTCTTTGAACCTAGATCTTGGGATCTCCAGTCTTTTAGGTAGAGTTACTTCCACTCTGACTTGGTCTCGGCCAAAATTCCATTCCCCATGATGACTTCTCAACTACCTCTCTAGTTAGACCTTTTGTAAGTGGATCCGACACATTATCACTCGAATTTACATAGTCAATCGTGATAATTCCTTTAGAGAGTAATTGTCAAACAGTT
Source organism: Nicotiana benthamiana (assembly GCA_034376525.1). Lineage (NCBI taxonomy): Eukaryota > Viridiplantae > Streptophyta > Magnoliopsida > Solanales > Solanaceae > Nicotiana > Nicotiana benthamiana. The sequence continues at coordinate 47,525,040 of CM067326.1, forward strand.
TTATGTCTTTGTCGTATATGACGAGACTTAGTGTTATACATAACGCTCCCAACCCTTTTAATTGCCTCTTGACTATCACAATGTATGCATATTGGTTCTAACGGTTTGGCCAAAGTAGAATATCTTCCAAGAAATTTCAGAGCCAATCAGCTTCTTCACCGGCTTTATCCAAGGCTATGAACTCAGTCTCCATTATAGAGCGGGCAATACAAGTTTATTTGAATGACTTCCAAGATACCGCTCCTCCACCAATAGTGAATACATATCCACTTGTAGACTTGGAATCAGTTGATCTGGTGATCCAATTTGCATAACAATATGCCTCAATGACCACATGATATTTACTATTGTGCAGAGCAAAGTCCTGAGTATGTACTAAATACCCCGAAACTTGTTTCATGGCCATCCAATGAGATTGACCTGGATTGCTCCGTATATCGACTCAATTTACTTATAGCACAAGCTATATTGGTCGTGTACAATTTATGATGTACATTAAGCAACCCAACACACGAGCATAATTCAATTGTGATATGCTCTAGCCTTTGTTCTTTGCTAATGCAAGATTCACATAAATTGGAGTCTTAGCAACTTTAAAGCCCAAGTGCTTGAATTCTTAATATAGTGAGATTGTGACAATGCTAAACCACCTTGAGAAGTCTATGGATCTTAATTCCCAGAATTAAATCAGCAACTCCCTAGTCTTACATATCAAATTTGCTAGTTAGCATATACTTAGAAGCATTTATGTTGGCAATGTCATTGCTCATTATGAGCATATCATCCATATATAAGCAAAAAATGACTATGTGATTTGGAATATTTTTAATATACACACATTTATCATATTCATTTATTTTAAATCCATTTGACAATATTGTTTGGTCAAATTTTGCATGCCATTATTTGGGTGCTTGTGTCAATCCGTAAAGGGACTTAACAAGTCTACAGACCTTCTTTTCTTTACCTGGAACCACAAACCCTTCAGGTTGTTCCATGTAGATTTCTTCCTCCAACTTTCCATTTAGAAGGCCGTCTTAACATCCATTTGATGAATTTCAAGACCATAAACTGTAGCTAACGCTACTAACGTTCATATGGACGTAATTCTTGTAACTGGAGAGTATGTATCAAAATAGTCAAGACCTTCTCGTTGTCTATACCCTTTGACCACAAGTATTGCCTTATACTTGTCAATAGTGCCATCATCTTTCATTTTCCTCTTAAAGATCCATTTATAACCCAACGGTTTATTTCCATGGGAAAACTCAACCAATTCCCATGTATGGTTGTTCAATATTGATTCTATTTTACTATTGACTGCCTCTTTCCATAATAATGATTCCGAAGAAGACATATCTTCTTTAAGTATTTGGGGGTCGTTTTCTAATAATAAAGTCCCAAAATCTAATCCAGATGAAGTAGACGTTCTTTGACGTTTACTATGTCTTGGATCCTCCTGGTTAAGTGTACTTTCTTTTGTTTCTTCTCGAGGTCGTTTAGATCCTTCACCAATCAACTCACGTTCCTTTTTATACAGATATAAATTTTCAAAGAACTCAACATTATCTGATTCTACAACCGTATTATTATGAATGTTGGAATTTTCTGATTTATGAACCAGAAATCGATATGCTTTACTATTAGTTGCATATCCTATGAAAACACAATCAATGGTTTTTGGTCCTATTTTAACCCTTTTAGGTTTAGGAACTTGCACTTTTGCCAAACACCCCTACACGTTAAAATAATTCAATTTGGACTTCCTTTCTTTCCATTTTTCATATGGAATGGATTGCGTTTTTCTATGAGGTACTCGATTTAGTATTCGGCTAACCGTAAGAATGACTTCTCCCCACAAGTTCTGTGGCAACCAGAATTTATCAATAATGCGTTCATCATCTCATTTAATAAATGATTCTTTCTTTCTGCAATCCCTTTGGACTGGGGCGTGTATGGGGCCATTGTTTGATGAATAATTCCATATCCTAAACATATTTGTTCAAAAGGAGATTCATATTCGCCACCCTATCACTTCTTATCATTTTGATTTCTTATTAAGTTGCGTTTCGACTTTATTTTTGTATTGCTTGAATGCGTCTATTGCTTTATCTTTACTATTAAGTAAGTAAACATAGCAATATCGAGTACTATCGTCAATAAAAGTTATGAAATACTTCTTTCCACCGCGAGATGATATTGACTTCATGTCACAAATATTTGTGTGAATTAAGTCTAAAGGATTTGAATTCCTTTCAACCGACTTATAAGGATGTTTAACATACTTAGACTCCACACATACTTGATATTTTAATTTGTCACATTCAAACTTGGGCAATACTTCCAAATTAATCATTTTCCGTAAGGTTTTACAATTGACATGACCCAAACGTATATGCCATAATTCATTTGACTCAAGTAAGTAGGACGAAGTTAAAATTTTATTATTATTTTCAACAACCATTACATTCAGCTTGAAAAGGCCCTTAGTGAGGTAAGCTTTTCCAACAAACATTTTATTCTTACTTACTACAACCTTATCAGAAACAAAAACATATTTAACATCATTTTTAATAAGAAGTCCAGTAGAGACTAAATTCTTTCTAATCTCGGGAACATGAAGGACGTTGTTCAAAGTCACCCCTTTGCTGGAAGTCATTTTGAGAAATATCTTCCCACATCCTTCAATCTTCACCTTTGACACATTTCCATTGAAATCGTCTTATCGGGTCCAACAGGAGCATAAGAAGCAAAAGCTTCTCTAACAGCACAAACATGGCGAGTGGCTCTAGAATCAATCCACCACTCTTTAGGATTGCCCACCATGTTGCATTCAGAAAGCATGGCACATAAATCATCAATATCATCATGCTTTTCAACCATGTTTGCTTGACCCTTCTTCTTGTCTTTCTTTAGAGCACGAATCTGCGTAGATTTTTGTCTGATTTTTCCACAGTTGTAGCAGTTTTCACTGAACCGCTTCTTGCTTGGGTTGTATTTCGGCCCAGAAGCCTTCTTCCTCTTTTTGTTCTCTTCAACAATATTTGCTCCCATTATTGTTGAGTTTCCACGGCCTCTCCTTTTAGCAACTTTGTTGTTCGCTTCGATTCTCAACCGAACAATGAGATCTTCAAGGGACATCTCCTTGCGCTTGTGTTTCAAGTAGTTTTTGAAGTTCTTCCACAAAGGAGGAAACTTCTCATCATCACTGCTACTTGAAATGCTTCATTGGTGACAAGACCTTCAAAGCAATTTTTGTTAAAAATACTAAGATTACTACTTTCAACATTTATATTAATTTGATTAATACCTTCAACAAAGAGATTGCGAATAATCAATTGCAGTTCCTGGACTTGGGTAATAACAGACTTGCTATCTACCAATTTGTAGTCCAAAAACTTTGCAGCAACAAACATTTTCAACCTGACATCTTCGGTTTTGTATTTCTTTTCAAGCGCAGTCCACAGTTCCTTTGACGTTTCCATGCTACCGTAGGCGTTATACAAAGCATTCTCCAGCCCGTTTAGAATATAATTCTTGCACAAAAAATATGAATGCTTCCATGCTTCAATCACATGAAAACATTCAGTTTCTAGAGTTTCATCGGACAGCAGAGGAACATCTTCCTTGATGAACTTCTGGAGACTTAGAGTAGTCAAATAGAAGAACATATTTTGCTGCCAGCGCTTGAAATCTATCCCATAAAATTTTTCGGGTCTCTCCGCCAGTGCCAATGCTGCCGGTGTTGTTCCACTTGTTGAGGGATTGGATGTCACCATTGGAACAGCTTGGTTCACATTATAATTAGTCATTTCTGTAAAAAAATGACAGAAACGTTAAAATCACGTAGATTTTAATAGACTACAAAACCACAAAGGTTTTATTCTTTCAAAAATAGTGAGTACAAATATAGAAAATTGATTAAATTCCTTAAGCTTGTTAGTATACTGTATTTGTAAAATAATTCTGGAAATATAAATAAATATAAACAGAAATGAACATAAATAGAAATGATAGAAAACCAATCCGAGCCTACTGAATTCACAGTATTTCTTTAAGTAATTTGATCCCCTCCTAGTACCAAAGGTTATGGATTATTTCCTTGCAGGATAGAATGAATTACACACTGGTATAGTGGTACTTAAAATCCTAGTGTTTCAGTAAACACAAATTTCAGTAGCAAATCACACTTACTGTTGCTTTCTTTGAAGTTAAAATATACATAAGAAAGGAGGAGGAACTCAAAAAATTCATAGTGAAATTCTGAGCAGAATAGTGTTGTATTTATAGTCCAAAGTTGGGCTGAAATCTGAAGAGGTGCAACTATTCAGAATGGTTGTTTCTTCAAAATGGTCACAGCATAAATGGCATTACATAAATGGATATTTACTCAACAATAAAGAGGAAAAATTGATGGGCAGTTAATTTTCTGTTACAAAAAATAGAAAACTGAAATTTGGATAAATGAAATGGATTTAATATTAATATTTATTTAATATTAATATTCTGTTATTAAAATAAATATTTAATAATATTTTTGTTAATATTTTACTATTAACAAATAAATTTAATCCAAAAAATTAATCAATCAATCATTTGACCAAATTCGAAGCCGAAGCAGCCGAGCGAGCGACGACGACGCAAGGCGTGCCTTCTTCTCAACTCTTTAAGAACTAGAAGAAGAGCAATTGCTTATATACCCATAAAAAACCTATTTCTCTTCCAATATAGGACAATATCCATTTACCAAGAGGAACTTAAAATTTCACTCAAAAATTTCATTTCCCTCCATTTCTTATTTATCCTCTTTTTAATATTTAATATATTAATTAAATACATCTAAAACCCAACCGTATATGCAACTCAACTATAATTTTTCAGTGAAAACTTAACAGTAAAACTGAAATCAAGAGAAGAAAAGCCTTGACATGAAGGTATTTCTTGGGCTTGTTACACAAAACCACATTTGCATCACCATAGCACATAGGAATATTGCTTTAAAGCCCTCTAAAGGGAGAAGAGAAATCTCAAAGCAACCTGAAACTTGAATGAGAGAGGTGAACCAAGCTTATTTCATGGCATAGTACTCACAAAATTCGGTAAATTGAAGTTGAATTGCTTATGATATATGGAGAAAGTACGGTAAGAAAAGTCCAGCACTCATGTTTATTTATTCATTTTTCAGCAGGTTTTCTTGATCCATCATCATTAATATCCAACTCAGATAAATCATTTTTAGCTTATATGCACACATAATGTATTTTATAGGCAGCTGGACCAGACAAGGCATATGATCAGATGAGGTCGCGATTGTTATCTTTATCGCCCCTCATATGATAGTGCTGGGAAAAGAGGAAAATGTGTAAAACCCCCGGAAGAACATTGGAAATTGGTAGAATCAGATAGTGATGGGACTGAGTTACTATTGCAAGAGAATTTGTGACCTATTTGCCTTGATGACCATGGAAGACAATAAAAGGATCAGCCTAGCTGAACAATAAGTATTGAACTCTGCCTCAGGATCACCCGATTGATACGATGTTAGAACCAAGGTATGCCGAGGAGGACAGTTAGTTAGCCCTTTTTGGGCCCTAATTCTCAATAGCTTCCAACACGGGATCTCAACTTTTCATTTCAAGCTAAACCATGGGCATGGATCTAAAAATCGTAGCTTTCCTACACAAGTCCAATATCATTTTACCAGTCGGTGGCATTGAATGATATTCCATGCTTAGTGGCAACCGTGCCAGGTAAAACAATTAGTCAAGACTACATATCATAGGCTTAAGGGTTATGCAATCATTTCAGATTAATCTAGTCAAACAAGAAAAGGACTTATGTCATGTTTCACGTCTAACAATCTTAAAGTGCTTGAGGAATTATAACAACTCGATCAGTCGTTTTAAATATCTGCACTTCGCTCGATGATTTAAAACCAAACTCTATGTTTCAAAGCGTTTAGAGCACATTCTAGCCTTCTTTTATTTGCGTGCGCAGTCCAAGTATTGATCCAGAAGGCTTATATGCAATTTTTTTTTTGTTGATAAAAACAAGAATTTTTACCTTAATTTTAGTTGATTTCAGTCAACGATTTGAGTAAATAGAACCGGACCTGTATTTTGATGGTCTCGATGGATCCATATTGAAATATAAGATCTGGGCGTATGCCTGGAATCGAATTCTGAGGTCCCTAACATGAGTTATGAACTTTTATTGAAAATTAAAAGTCTAAAAAATCTAATATTTTTAAGAATTGATTGAATGTTTGGCATTTTTGATACCGGATCCTTATTTTATTTTCAGAGTCCGGTATAGATCCAATCTAAAACATTTGACTTATTTGTGAAATTTGGTGGGAAACAGAGTCAGTTTGACGTGATTCGGACGTTCAACGGTAAACATAGAGATTTCAAAGCTTTCTTGAAAATTTTATTTAATCTGGTGTCCAATTCGTAATTCTAGGTGTTATTTTGGCGATTTGATCCCGCAAGCTAGTTCATATGATAAGACTGGTGTGCACTTTTGGTTTTGGAGTCCCGAGGGCTTGGGTGTATTTTTGAATAATTGGTTAAGAGACCAGTACAGTTAAGAAACTTGGGAGTTTGACCATGGTCATATCGGGTTAAAGCAACATCTTTTCAGCGTTTTGAGTGCACGAATAAGTCTGTAGCATATTTTATGATTGAAATTCATATATGATTTGTGTCTGGGAGGTTCCGGATGAGTTTCAGGATGGTTTTGGATCACTTCAGAGAAGTTTGGGTTTTGCTGGTTTCCGGTGCGACACTGTTCATGCGCAATTGCGAACCTTTTATGGCAATTACGAAAATACTGTTTATTAGCAATTGCCAACCATTTATGGCAATTGCGAGAACAATGTTCATTGGGAAATGCAATGTGTTGTTCGCAAATGCGACATTTGCAGCCTGTTAAGTGCTAATAATTTTGAGTTTTTGCTTTTTTTTTTACATATTTTTGAACCCTAGCTTCGAGGTGATGCGATTTTGAGAGGGGATTTTCATGTCAAAACATTAGGTAACTATCTTTAACCAAATTCCAACTATGTTTCATGATTTTATACAAATTTTAACATCAAATTCATGAGTAATCTATGAAATATTTGGGGATTTTGTAAAAGTTTTGAATATGAAGAATTGAGATTTGAGAGTCGAATATGACTCGAATTTGAAAACAAAATACATATTTGGACTCGTGAGGCTATGGGTAGTCAAGACCTACTCTTGGACCTAGATTTTGACCGGGCGGGCTTGGGGTTTGACTTTTGTTGACTTTTTAGAAATTGAATAAATATCACAGCTTTATTAATTCAAATTGTTTTCTCTTGCATTTTGTGGTGTATTCAAGTCGTCATTGGCTAGATTGTATCGAGCAGAGGCGAATTAGTAGAGAAAAAGACAAAATTGAGTCTTGGATTTGTCACATTGAGAGAAGTGTTTTGTCTAACTTTATTGAGAGAATTTTCTTCCTATTTTGTACTTGTATGCTACAGGAGGGAGGGGTGATACATATATGAGGTGACGAGCATATATGTATGTTCCAGGGTTAATCATGCTCAGGAGATGGATTATGTTATATTTGTGTTTGTAGAATTTTGGTGACATTCTGCTTAGTGCCTGACTTGACTCTTAGGTGCCGAGGACATAAAATTAATAGATATCAATACTTAGTTTGTTAAAACTTGATCAACTAGATGAAAATTGTAAGAATACGATGGCGAAGTTATTAAATGATAGATATAAATACGTTAAGGTTTTACTATTAAATGATAAAACCTTAATTTGGTCATCTCTATGCGAAGTTATTACTACATTACTACAATTGAATTTCTTGAGATGCTAGACTCCATACTTGTATTGTGGATCATTTATGAGATTCGTGAAAGTATTTTAACAATACAGTTCTTGAGGGTTGTTGAACCATTATTGACTTGAAAAGTCGTGATTTAAAATGTGTTTGGAATATCCGTTTAAGCACTCTCCTTGATGTTATTTGTGCTTCCCGCCTTATTTGTCATTGATACTCATATACTTGGTAAGGAAGAGTGTAAATCACGATGGGTGATGTTGTACCATTGTTTATACATTATCATGTGAGAGAGAGTGTAAAGCACGATGGATGATGCCGCGCCATATTATTGAGAGTAAAAACACGAAGGGTGATGCTGTGCCACATTATTGAGAGTAAAAGCACGAAGGTGATGTTGTGCCAAATCATTTGAGAGTAAAAGCACGAGGGGTGATGTCGTGCCATTTTATTTATATTGTTATGTTTGTATGTTATGGTGAGGTCATGACACAAAGGGTGTTTCCCCAAGTGAGGACGAGTGACATGGATTATGATGTGATATATATTTCCCGTATATACGGTTGTGCCCTTAGCTTGAGTTGTTATTGTTGTATTTACATATTTGGTGTGACTTGTTGTTATTGTCCTGTACTTGACCTTTATATCGATTGTTGTTGCACTATCCATGTATTTTACTTGCTTAACTTACAATTACCATGTCTATTTTTATTTTTATATAATATTCATGTTGTATCTATTCTGTTGCACTTCGGTATAAGCCTTCCACTATGCTAGCCATTTATGCCCCTACTGTTAATTTGAAAAGGACATGTGTTTTCCTCTTAATTGTTATATTTGTACTTAGGCCTCTAACATGCTAGTTAATTGAAGTTGATATTTTATATTTTCCAATTATTGTTATTACTCACGTGCTTTTTGCTTAGTTCTTTCCTATGACCCACATGTGTATCCTTGCCCACGGTTGCTACTTGCATATTTCCTAATTAAAAATTCTTATTATTGTGTTCTTGTAAAATGGTTGGCTCTGTTATATGATCACTTGGAAAAGATGAGTTGGACGCACGAAAGATGTCGCGCTAATTGAATTGTTACATAATTTCATTTATACATGGTAATGATGAGATAAAAATAAAGTTCCATGGTCATGAGTGAGAATGGGCAAATAGGTCACAAATTCTCTTGCTCCCATCACTACGTGATTCTACCAATTTCCGATGTTCTTGCAGGGGTTTTATATTTTCCTCTTTTCCCGAGCACTATCATTTTTCAGACTTAATTAAGTAATACAAGGGGCGATTAATGATAAAAATCGCGACCATCGATCATATACCTTGTCTGGTCCAACTGCCTATAAAATAAATTATGTGTGCATATAAATGAAATTATGTAACAATAAGTATTGAACTCTGCCTCAGGATCACCGATTGACAAGCGTCCAGGCCCAACAAAATGGATACGATGTGAAAACCAAGGTATGTCGAGGAGGACAGTTAGTTTGCCCTTTTTGGGCCCTAATTGTCAAGGGATTTTTCCTAGTAATATTATAATAAATGTTATGAAATAATATAAGAACAAAGACAATAATACAAGAACAAGAACAATATAGAGAGAAGTAGAGAGAGGAGTATTCTTATTGATACTTAGGGATGATTTACAATGGGGTAAGACCCCTCTATTTATAGGCATAGAAAAGACTTAGCCTCAAAGTAAAACTCTTCTATAAGATAGACATTCACTCTAATTAGAGTTCTATTTATAACACCCCCCCTTGAATGTCTATTCAATAATGTGCCTCGTTAAAACCTTAACTAAAACAAAAGCCAATGGGAAAAAAATTATGGAAAAGGAAAAAGAGTACACATGTTTGAATATGCGCCTATTGGTTGCCTCGTTAAAAACCTTGCAAGGAAAATCCAGTGGGACAAAACCTTGTAAGGGAAAAAGAGTGCAACGCGCATTAACTCCCCCTGAAAAGAGCATCAATTCACATCCTTGAGCATTTGCATTCCAATCTTGTGCACCATCTTCAAAACGATCTTTTGTAGAGATTTGATAAATAAATCAGCCATATTGATTTGAATAAATATTCCGCACCTTGAAATTATCATTCTTGATAGATATGAACATTTTCATATAATGTCGTGGAATGACTCTTCAATATCTCCATAGAGGTATTCTCGATGCCATCATGCTTATAGTTATAGCAAGATACATATGTACACAAGTTGCACTTAGGATGTGGTACTTCAGAACCAAGAATTGTATATGCTTCAAGCAACTTCAATCTTTCATGGATTGACATATAAGTTAAGTCATATAAGCCATATAATAGACTTTAGATGCATATCAAGTTTTCATGTCATGCTAAACAAATAATATATCGAAAACTGATTACACATACCATTGGCTTTATTATGATCACTTTGATCATTTGCTCATCTTCTTTATTAAGAAGTTATTTTGAAACCGATTTGTCTATACGCCTTAAGCGTATCAAAGACTTTGTCCTTCTAGGACTTAATATGAGCATTTGCAGTGAGAATATAGTTACTTTCTTTGGGTCAGTAAATGCGTATAGAATGCTTTGCAATATGTTGCAATTGCATTATCTTTTTATGAACTTCAGGTTCATCTTATGATATTCGAGGATCTATATATACAAATGATAATTCATCCCATGTAACCTTTTCTCAAGTGTTTATCATGTCTCCCCCTCATGTTAGAAAAGCTAACTTGTTTCCTCAACTTTGAGAGTCCATCTTTGTGCATTATGGTGTTAATAAAAATATACACCGCACATCAATAATAAGATGGAGTTATTTGGTTCCTGACCCTGAACCACTTGTGAGGGGAGAATATAATATACTCTCGTATATCAAACTGATATGTATAACTTTGTTCTCATAAGAAACAGTTTAGCTATTAAGTGTAGGCACTCAATAATTATCTTGCTAAACCAACAATGATATAAACCAACTTATCAAGATGAACTATCTTGAATAGAAAATCTGGAAATTATGCTCGAAGTTATGTTACTGAGCAATTTACCTCGCAAGTACCGGCCAGGCTGCGGGTCAATAACAATCGCACATGTAACCATATATAGATGCATCATATGTGGTATACATGGCAGGTGAACGGGCCCATATTCACCTTTGATATTTCCAGAATTTATGGGCTTCAACCCGAATTCTTTAGTTGGTCAGTTTATTAATGAGAACAAGTGATACAAGAGAATTCGTAAAGAACATTCTAGTTCTTTAATATTCACCCATGTGAATTCTCTATTATTACACATCATACTTAAAATGAAATGGCTAACCCGAATGCCAACTGAATAAATTATCAATATTGGTAAACTTCAAATTTACACCATGACATGTGCACTTATCAATAAACTTCAGGTTTATTATGACATGGGTTTTTATACCAATAGATATCCACTTTATTGTGGCATTCTTTTGTTTGTGTAGTACAAATTGGAGAATGAAGCGGGTAGCTTTTCATATACAAATTATCCCGCTACAAGTTGTAGTAATAGAAGATATCAAATCTTTCCTTTATTTATAGTCTCAATATAATCAGCGCTTTCGCGTGTACTTTGGAGACTGAATAAGTTTCTTTGAGACTTACTACAGCACAATACTCAATTGTGTTTCTCCAACATAGTAATAATTGGCTCTTCTAGAGCTCTCAATTAATTTTGTACCACCACAAATTCATCAACATCCATGTGATGAATATCTTTCTTAAAGAGAAAGTTGTACCATTATGGTCATGTCAAACTTATATGCAAGATAGGTTTCTTGCATTATCGTTGTCCTTTAATAGTCATATTTCCAAAATACTTTGGCGTACAATAGGTACGTGACCAACGATCATTCATGCCATATATTATCTCAAACCTCCTTCTAGGGGTGAGTGTGGTATCATCTCAAACCTCCTTCTAGGGGTGAGTGTGGTATATTCTATACCAATTTCATGTTCATATTCTTCCAATAATGAATATGTATTCGTGAATCAGATGTTGTCACATTCACTGCGGGGATATGTGATTTTGTTATCCTTTTCAAATCTGTAAATGCGTCTGGCATTTGATTTGTTATTCTGTGCAAATGGATAATCTTTTGCACCTCATTTTCACAAATGGAGGTATGTGGATCAAGATGAGATAATGATGCATTTTTCCACAAAATTTCCCGTTTGGTTTCACCAACTTCTCCCCCTAATTTTGGGAAAAGTGTCTCATCAAATTGATAGTCTACAAATCGTGCAGTGTACATATCCCCTGTCAATGTTTCGATGTAGCGAATAATGGAGGACGATTCAAACTCAACATATATTCCTAACCTTCTTTGCAGACCCATTTTGGTGCAATATGGCGGTGCTACAGGCACATATACTGCACATCCACAAATTCATTAGTGGGATATATTAGGTTCATGACCCAAAACTAATTGCAACGGGGAATATTTGTAACAACTCGTCAGTTAGAGACGAACTAGCATTGCTGCATGCAAAATGGCGTGACCCCAAACCGAAGTGGGCAGCCTCGTTTTCATGAGTAAATGAGGTATTCAAGATTATACTCATGTATTGTCTCGATCTGATATCCATTTTGAATGATATCTCTAAAACTCAACAAGTTCCTTTTAGACTTGGAGGAGAACACTTTGACTGATATCATTAAAACTCAACAAGTTCCTTTAGGCAGAGTTATAGTTGCTCTTCAGGAGCCTTCAATCAATTTAATTCCCATGGTTTGACATACAAAAGAAAATACACGAACATGAGAATAAACAAATTCAATTCGTTTGTTTCAATGTAATCGATTGTTAAACATACATAATCGATTATGTCTTAATATAATCGATTGTTAAACATACACAATCGATTGTGTCTTAATACAATCGATTGTTAAACATACATAATCGATTATTTGCTATTTTGAAAAACTTCAGATCACTGTCTTAATATAATCGATTGTTAAACATACACAATCGATTGTGTCTTAATACAATCGATTGTTAAACATACATAATCGATTATTTGCTATTTTGAAAAACTTCAGATCACTGTCTTAATATAATCGATTGTTAAACATACACAATCGATTGTGTCTTAATACAATCGATTGTTAAACATACATAATCGATTATTTGCTATTTTGAAAAACTTCAGATCACTGTCTTAATATAATCGATTGTTAAACATACACAATCGATTGTGTCTTAATACAATCGATTGTTAAACATACATAATCGATTATTTGCTATTTTGAAATTCAGATCACACTGTCTTAATATAATCGATTGTTAAACATACACAATCGATTGTGTCTTAATACAATCGATTGTTAAACATACATAATCGATTATTTGCTATTTTGAAAAACTTCAGATCACTGTCTTAATATAATCGATTGTTAAACATACACAATCGATTGTGTCTTAATATAATCGATTGTTAAACATACATAATCGATTATTTGCTATTTTGAAAAACTTCAGATCACACTGTCTTAATATAATCGATTGTTAAACATACACAATCGATTGTGTCTTAATATAATCGACTGTTATGCAGTTTTAATGCGAAATATTAGATAATCGACTAACTGTTAGGTTAGTCGATTACCTCTACTGGAAAATAAAAATATTATTGAAATTTGAGCATATTGAAACATTCTAAAGAACTAATACTAACATTATATCATAAAATAACTAATACGAGCTGATACTAATGACTATTAGTTTATTCACTAACTATTACAAATAAGTGAAATAAAATCAAACAATTCCATCTTCTTTCATCACAGATCCATCACCGATTAGGTGGTCTATTTTCCCCTCAGGGTGCTCAAAGAAGTCTGCCACATCCAAGTGGGTGATGTCAAAATTGTCGTCAGAGACAAAATTTATTTCAGGGCATTTACACTTTAGAGATGCTTGACAAGGCTCAACCAAATGTCTTGGTACACGGCAAATTTTCGCCTAGTGCCCTTTTCCACCGCAACGATAACATATAGTTTATGAACTATATGCTTTTGGATTCTCATCATATCGTGCTTGTGGCAGAGTCACCAACTTCAGGTTGTCATATCTCTCCTTTATGCCATTCCACAAGATAGGTGGATCTTTGACTGTGATATATTCAATTTTCAAACCTTCATCAAGGTGACGGCGCAAGAAAATCAGGGCCTTAGCACAGTTTCAAACCTTCATCAAGGTGATGGCGCAAGAAAATCAAGGCCTTAGCATAGTCTTGAGTGGATGCATTATTTCTGTTTTTAATGGCGTCTCCAAGACCCATTGCATCCAAATGGATTTCAGCATCCAACACCCATGTTATATAGTTCTTGCCCGAAATTTCAAGGGTAACGAACTTTCTTTTCATAATGTCAGACATAAAACAAAATTACATCAAGAGCGTGTTCATACTTACGGGCTCTATTACAATTATCACATTCACTTCAGGGAATGGATCATAATCATCTGTATGTGCTATATACAATCTCATGTCAAATATTACTTTCATAAAGTGAAAGATTATTTTGAGAATCTTTATTATTCTCATTATCACAATGATGACGATTATAATTCCGTTTATTGCCTCGTCCACATTCATTGATACCTTCATGGTAATAATTTTGTCTTCTTTTAGACTTATCACATACTGCTACCACATTCTCTAAAGGGAATGGAGCAAATTCAATGGGACGGATTTTCAATTCTTCGCCCACAATCATACATGAATTTGATCATGGCAAGGCATAGAAATTTTACCACTTCTTGTGAGTGTAACTCTTGTGAACTCCATTAGAGTTATAATCAAACTTTGTTGTCTTTGTTTGTATATAAAATCAAGTCGTAGAATTTCAAGAATTTGAAAGGAAAAAGTAAATTACTTACCTTTAAGGTATACCAATAAATGTTGTGATATCAAATATACCTCTTGAGTTTCCATCCCGTTGCATTACTTTATGATGATACCATCTCTTCTAATTTTCCGTATAGAAATTCAATAGCACTGAAAGGGAAGGAAATTCTAACTCGTAGCCTGCTCGCGTGAGTTCAAGAATTAGTGATTGGTAAGAACCCTAAACTTTCCTTGTGTGCGCAAACAACTCGCTGCCTCTGTTTCTTATGGTTACGTGAATGACAGAAGTTTAACCTTCTGTTGTTTTTGTGCCTGACTTGTCTAAGGCTTTTGAGGTTTTTGTTTTCCTTTTTGTCCGTATAGAAATTCTGGATGAAGGAAGAAATCAAATTCAATTGGTTAGAGACTCGTGCTGATAACGTGTTATGAAATAATATAAGAACAAGGACAATAATACAAGAACAAGAACAATATAGAGAGAAGTAGAGATAGGAGTATTCTTATTGATACTTAGGGATGATTTACAATGGGGTAAGACCCCTCTATTTATAGGCATAGAAAAGACTTAGCCTCAAAGTAAAACTCTTCTATAAGATAGACATTCACTCTAGTTAGAGTTCTATTTATAACAATAAAGACTTTATTACCAAATTTCTCTATGTTTAGTAGTTTTCCTCAAATACCTTAATTTTTAAACATTTTTATGCAATTAGTATATTAACTCTCTAAGCCTGTATATTTTTAATACTGCCGTAACAAACGCGTCAGTAACAAGCGAAGGAAATAGGATTCATCTACCTCAAAATCCCTCAATCTCCGCCCATTATCTCCATCTCTTCTTTTTCCTACCATAAAGAGAGGAACATATAATCTAAATAGAGTAGATGAAATCGATATTCTGCTACATTTGACGAACAAAATTCGTCTGTTGAAGAAAAATCTTTAACTGTGATATAAATTTAAAGTTTGACATCGACTCTAATCAAAGCCTGATCGAGATTCAAATGGCGATTATGGCAATCATGCTTCAACACTTAGGCCGATTGGATATCATTGGTCGATATGTATGTTGCAGAAGCCAAATATATAGAGAGTGATTAAATCACAACTACTATATCTAAAGATAACTAATAAATAGTAAATGAGACAATAATAAAAGGAACACAAAAAATTAACGAGGTTCGGCAAAATTTGACTTTTGCCTGCTCCTCAGACATAATCAACTTAAACTTTATTTCACTCCAAAAATACAAGTGAAATACTATAAGAGAAAAAGAAGATTCAAATGTCTTAGGAGATTAGAAGGCAAGTGAGAGATGTTTACAAATGAACAAAACCCTTGCTGTTTATAGAAGAACAATTTCCTCAATAATGTTATCCATGACATCACATTAAGTATGAACATGCAATGTAAATGCATGAAAAATGTATCTACCAATTTCTTCCAATCAAATGTTCGGACTTGTTCTGATCAATCTTAACAAATTCAACAAATCTCCACCCTAGCAAGATTTCACATTTTCAATTTCGTCTTACTGATAAATTTTGATTGTGTCTTCAACTTCAATCTTCAAAGTTCATCAATATTGATCAAGTTCAAACAATGTTGGAACTTGATCGTAGTTACTTCTTTTATTAGCATATCGGCAGGGTTGTCTGTAGTCCAAATTTTCTATACCATAATTCCACTTTTTTTTATAATATCTCATACAAGTGATATCGAACATCAATGTGCTTTGTCCTTGCATGATAAACTTGATTCTTTGCGAATTGGATATCATTCTGACTATCACAAAATAGTGTGATGTTTTCTTGACCAATACCAAGCTCTCTAAGCAACCCTTGAAGCCAAATTACCTCTTTTACAGCCTCCGTAATATCCATGTGCTATGCCTCTATTGCAGACAAAGCAACTCTTGACTGCAAAGTGGACTTCCAACTAACTGGTGCCTTTGCAAAATTAAACAAATAACCAGTAGTTGATCTTTGTTCCTCCAGATCACCCGCATAATCCGAGTCACAATATCCAACAAGATACTCACTATCTTCCTTATAAAAAAACAATCCAACATCTACAACATTACGAATAAACCTTAGAATCCATTTCACATCTTGCCAATGCTCTTTTCCTGGATCATGCATATATCAGGTCTTGTACAAACCATTACATACGTCAAGTTACCGAAGGCATTCGCATATGGCACTCTTGACATAAACTCTCGTTCAGCTTCTTTCTTTGGGGACATAACAACACTAAGCTTAAAGTGAGGAGCAAGTGGAGTGCTAACCGACTTCATGTTTTCATTCATGCCAAATCGATTGATTACTCTCTTCAAGTATTCTTTCTGAGATAGATAGAGTTTCTTTGAATGTCTATCTCTTTTTATCTCCATGCCAAGAATTTTCTTTGCCCCACCCAAATCCTTCATCTCAAACTCCTTTCTTAGTTGAATATTCAAATTCTAAATTTCTTCATGACTTTTGGAAGCTATCAACATATCATCAACATATAGGAGAAGATATATGAAGGATCCATCTTCAAGCTTGCTCAAATAGACACAATGATCGTATTTGATTCTTCTATTCTTCTGCCGCAGCATAAACTTGTCAAATCGTTTGTATCATTGTCTAGAAGATTATTTCAATCCGTACAATGATTTTTCAAGTTTGCACACCATATTTTTCTTTCCAACAACTTTGAATCCTTATGGTTGAGTCATATAGATTTGCTCTTCCAAGTCTCCATGTGAAAATGCTGTTTTTACATCTAGCTGAACTAGTTCCAAATTCAATTGTGCTACCAAAGCCAACAAAACTCTAATGGAGGAGTGTTTTATGATTGGATAAAACACCTTATTAGAATCAATTTCCTCCTTTTGAGCATATCCTTTGGACACTAATCTTTCTTTGTGGCGAACATCTTCTTAGTTAGGAAGTCCTTTTTTCTTTGCAAATACTCATTTGTACCCAATTGCTTTCTTTCTCTTCGAGAGATTGGTCAATTTCCATGTGCTATTCTAATAAAGGGACTGCATTTATTCATTCATGGAAATCCTCCACTTATCCTCTTTTGAACTTTGGACTGCATCTTTATAAGTGGTAGGAACACCATCAGCTACAATTGAGGCTGCATAAGCCACCGTCTCTATAAGACGAACATGTTTCTTCATTGTTCTTTTTGGCTTGCTGGTTGCTATTGATTCAAGTTGTTGTTCGGGTTCCTGAGTTGGAATCTCCCCCTCTACTGGCTCTTCTTCCGGAGGATAATCTTCATTTATTTTTTCCTCTGCTTTTGTGTAGGAAAATAAATTATCCCTCAAACTCCACCTGCTTAGAAGCACCCTCATCTTGTTTGGTATCTTCATCTGTTACCTTATTTACCATAACAGATTCATCGAAGGTAAAATCTCTCCTGAATATAATTTTTCTTGTATCTGGACACCATAAGTGGTATCCTTTATCTCCAGAAGTAATCCCCATAAATATAGCTTTCTTTGCTCTCAGATCCAATTTTGACTCTTTCATATGATAATATGCAATTGAGCCAATACATGCAAAATATTATAATCTTCAGCAGGCTTTCCATACCATTTTTTAAATGTTGTCTTACGTCCAATAGGGGCAGATGGTAGACGATTAATGAGGTGACATGAATATGTTATTGCCTTAGCCCAAAATTCTTTGCCCAAGCCAACAGTGGACAATATACACCGTACCTTCTCCAGCAAGGTCCGATTCAAACGTTCTGCCACTCCATTCTATTGTGGTGTATGTCATCCATTGAAGTGTCGGATGATGCTATCATTTTCATTGGCCTTATTTAAATGATCATTTTTGTATTCACCTTCATTGTCTGTGCAAATACACTTGATCCTCCTGCCTGTTTGATTCTTCACCATCGTCTTCCATCTGAGAAAAATTCCCAACACTTCATCTTTCCTCTTCAATGTATATACTTATACTCTTCGAGAAAAATCATCAACAAAGGTTATAAAATAGTGCTTCCCACCCAATGAAGGTGTTCTGGAAGGACCCTAAACATCAGATTGTACATAATCCAGAATGCCTTTAGTATTATGGTATGTTGTACCAAATTTAACCCTTGTCTATTTTCCTTTGACACAATGCTCGCAAAACTCCAAGTTGCAAGTCTTTACTCATTTTAGTATACTTGATTTGATAGAGTTTTCAAGGATTTTCCTCCAGCATGTCCTAAGAGCATGTGCCATTGCCTGGTTATTTCTGCCGCTTTGTCATCACTAGATGTTACTATCGCTGCCCCAATGACTATACTACCGTGATAGTGGTACATGTTATTGTTCTTCAAATTAGCCTTCATTACCACTTGCACCAGAGCATATTCTAATCCCTCCATTTTCTGTAATGATTTTGAACCCTTTTGATTCTAAGGCCCCCATAGAGATGAAATTGTTCTTCAAACCCAGTACATATCGAACATCTGTTAATGTTCTGATCATTCCATCAAGGTTTCTTAATCGTATTGAACCAATTCCATATGAGGTAATATGGCTATTATCCGATGTGTGGACGACTCCATATTCTCCTTTTTGAAAATCCACGAACCAGTCCCTGTTGCGAGACATATTATAGCTACAAGTCGAGTCCATCAATCATATGTATGATGATGTCGATGTCACGACCCAAATTGGAGGGCCATGACTAGCACCCGACCATACTTTCCGCGCACCAACGTGTATTTTACCTAACCTTATTTATTATCTTTTAGGGCCAACGAGATTAATATAAATGGTATCCATGGATCACAGACGACCAACCATAAAAGATGATGTCATAAACATACATAACATGGGATGACTAGACAATCAAGAAACTATATATAAGGTACGAGCTAGCATGCTACCATGAAAGGCTATACAACAAAAACCAGCCAACAAGGCATACAAAACTATACATGAGTCGACACCTGTCTATGAGCCTCTAAAGGAACGTAAGTGCTGCAACATACCCGGAACATGGCCCCGACATACCCATAATGTCTATAAAAAAATTAATACCAAGACCACGGTAAGTCCGGAGAAGGGATCTTGCCAATCAACGCTTAACTGGACAACCTATTGTGGTGGGGGAACTGTACCTGCATGTCTATCAGGACCTGTAGCACGGCATGCAACGTCCACAAATAAAAAAACATCAGTACGAATAAAGTACTGAGTATGTAAGGCAGGGAACCATAAATACTAGTAGTAATGTAAGTAAGGATAGAGAATATACAACCTGTAACATCTGAGTACCTTTGAGGGATACTGACAGTAAATGCATGATATATATGTATAAATACATAAATTTTTAAAACATACGCCTCTGTGGGCATCATCATCATCATCATATGGTACCCGACCGTAATAGGCTCGATAAAAAAATGTACCCAGCCATCATAAGGCTCGGTAGAATCATACGTGGCCACGTGGAGCTCGGTAAAACCCAGCTGATTAGTGGTTGCATAATAGGTGCCGTACCCGGCCAACAATAGCGCGGCTCGGTAGAGTAAAATAGATATGTATATATAATGCATGCTCGACTCATGGAAGCACATTCTACACCTTTCCGAGTGACGTATGATCGGTATCCTCTGTACACGTTACAAGGACTAACTCTTCACTATGAACCTTATAAGAATCAGGAAGTACCAACAACATTGATAACATAAGAATAAGAGAAGCAACATCACATCAATCGTTCCATAAGAGGGGAAACAATGTAAGTACTGCTCGCTTCTAAGAGTTGAGTATCTTTGGAAGCCCGTTCATTACATTATGTACAATCGGAGTCGTGAAAAAGAAGGAAAGGGATAGCCTCACGTACCTTGTATATACTTCCCCAATCTCAAGCTATGCAATTGTCACAACTCCTTATCCTACAATAAGAGAAACAATACTATCGTTATCATTTAACTGTCATAACTATTATGTATTGACAACAACCTATTTAACGATGAAACAGACAAAACCTCCCCTATATATATGACTTCACACAATTCCAAAAAATCACCAAATAGCCCAATAAAAATCAATAATAATCATATTGAGCCTCCCAAAATAGTCCACGCACAACCTAATCACTTCCTACATACGACGTCCACCGTAGTCGCGTCAAACAACCCGAAAATATTATGAAGAACTATCAGACCACAAACCTACATCTATATGGTGTTTCTCCACAAAGGTTCTCTTCCAAAACTACACAAGATAGTAGTAAAACATGCAGCCCAACCGCAACATAAAACAGTCTACAAAACAATCCGCTTCAAGTGAATAACTCGAACTCACGGCTTCCGATCACCGTCCCATGAGTTTTTACATATATAAACGAATTACCATGAGTTTGTTAGAAACTACGCTTTACACTAGAGGGGGGTGAATAGCGTATTAATAGAATTTAGCGTTTTCTTCCGGAATTTAAACTTTGCAGGAAGTAAAATAAATGCAGAAAAATAAACTTACACAAAGATGTATACTGGTTGGCCACCAACGTGGTTAGTCCAGTCCCCGAGAGACTCTCTCGAGATTTTTCACTAACTTGTTAAGCTTAAGGGTGCTCAACAAACCGTTACACACTTGAGGACACAAGCCTCAAACAGTTGCTCGGAGATCGCAATCTCAAAGACTTCACCCAAGGAAACGCAAGTTCCTTGAAACAAGAGAATCGCAATTCTCTTACAAGTATATCAAATACTTGGACACTCACTTAACTAAAGTACTCCTTATTGAGTAGATATGAGTAAAAGAATATGTTCAAGATCACAACAACTTTAAGCAATAATATGGCTCTCAAAAGCTTTATGAAATGAGTAGAAAATGAAGAACAATTGAATGAAAGCTTATAGCAATGTAATGATCAGTTTGTGTATGTTGTTGTTTTTAAAACACTGAAATGAAGCTGTATTTATAGTTGAAAAAGTTGGTTCAACCGTTGTCTAATTGCCAATTAAGAGTTGCTGAAATTACTCAGTGATAATCGATTATTAAGACCAAACAATCGATTATCTGCCAGTCAGTTTAAAAATCAATCCCAGATTTAACGCTTCACAATCGATTATACATAATCTATAATCGATTACTGGCAATATTCAAAATCAGATAATTGATTACACTAAGTTCATAATCGATAACTTTAGCAACGTTCTAAAAATCATTTCCAGATTTTAAGCAAAACATCGATTATATAAAATCAATAATCGATTACTTCGGCAACGTTCTAAAAATCATTTCTAGATTTTAAGCAGAATATCGATTATCTAGAATCAATAATCGATTACCTTATGGTATTTGAAAATCATTTGACAACGGCCAGCTTCAACAATCGATTGTCCTTTGCAACAATCGATTACTTGTTATTTTCTGAAAATCATAAAACTTACTGTCTCAGTGATAATCGATTATCTAAAGACATAATCGATTACTTAATTAAATTTAAAATCACTAGAAGACATCAACTCAACACAATCGATCACCATTAGTTCATAATCGATTATTTTGAGTATTGAAAAACTTTACCTCAACAACAATCGATTGTCATTTGTTCACAATCGATTATCATGCAGATTTGGAAAAACCTGATGTTCACTGTCTTACTCACAATCGATTACCATTAATTCATAATCGATTGTCATGCAGTCTTGGCTTAGAAACAATCGATTATCATAAGTACATAATCGATTATTTTAGCCCAGATTTTTGAGGCATGTTTAGAAAACATTTTGTCTAATGTAAATATGCATGATTTAAAATCTTTTTGACACAGAATTAAATATGCATGATTTTGGAAAATAGTTTTATGAGAGAGGCCATACTATGAGTCAAGTTATAGGATCGAGATTACAATTTAGTACAACTCAATAACAATTAAAAGCTATATCTTGAACTTCAATCTTATTCGCAACCATTGTGCGCTTTCACTTGAATTCCGTCATATATCAATTTTTGCTTCGTTTGTCATTCATCAAAACCTACAAAAGAGTACACGTTTAGTATATTGCATTGAGAACGTGTTTCTAACAGAGTTCATAGCAGAAACAATGTATGGAATAGTGCAGTAAACTTACCTTACTCATTGGATAACTCAACCCTTCACTTTGTTCTTCAAACTCTTGATTTTACCCTCAATTAGAATTTGATAGAGAGGGAAAATCGATTAGGGATTGTGTGGAATTTTTGGGAGGAGCTTTGCAGGGGTTTAGGTCTGATTATTTGTGATATATATTGAGGGTTATATTTCAGGATATAACACTTTACATTTGCTCAATATCCGACCCAAAATTTCCTTTTTTGGGCTATCATTTAACCAAGTAGGTGACACACCTACTTGTCACCTAGCAGCTTGCGCAGTCTCACAAACATACCTATATCTCTATACTCCAATGTCGTATTGACAAACAATTTAATGAATTGGAAACTATACTCATAGATCTTAAATTTGGTGGGTAGATCACCCTGTAATTCCAAGTAGATTGGGAGAAAAGCTTAATGACATTTGACCTAAAGTTTAAGTAAAACCATGAACCTAAGTTGCGACAACTTTTGTCGACTTTTGTTTCATAGCACGTTTGACTTCAAGACTATGAAACATATATTATATTATTCAAATACCTTAAAACATGACTTCTTGAGTGTATTAAGCACCGATAGGTTTACCCAAAAATACGAGTTATAATATCCTTGATTCGTATAACTTATAATACTTGTTAATCACCCTTATACACCCTTGTATCACTCAAGATCAATAGGATTAACTCTTATCATCTCAAGGATAATTCCTTCTTGGATTTATGTTAAATAACGTATGGAATTAAATAACACGTGTTGATATGGGTTGTAACACCCTCCCCCCTTATGAACATTCGTCCTCGAATGTAAGGGTTTATGGGGAGTCCAAATCATCGTGGCTTCCAATGGCAATTTCCGGTCAATTTTCCCCTAAAAATGGTCACTAGAAAAATTGCACATAGTTAAGCCCAATGTATGGCCTCACAAGGCTACTCAAAGCATTATGGACATGTACATTATCTGAATATCACCATTTTGTATTAAGGAAGAGTGTTCTCAAGTTATTCTTACCTCATAAAGCCATTTCACCTTTCTATAGCATCCTTGTTATCATCATTCATTAATAGGGAAGGGTATTTAGACTTCATCTCTTCTTCCGCTTCCCATTTCATTTCTTCCATATTCTTGTTCATCTACAATACTTTGATGTAAGCTACATCTTTTGTTCTCAACTTGTGAACTTGTCGATCTAATATAACCGCTGGCACTTCTTCATGCGATAGATCCTCTGTAACTTGTACATCTTTTATAGGGACAACCCGAGAAGGGTCTCCAGTACATTTTCTCAACATAGATACATGGAATACTGAGTGGACAATTTCCAATTCCGATGGAAATTCCAACTCATAAGCAACTTATCCAATTCGTTGAAGAATTTTATACGGACCGATATACCTTGGACTCAGCTTACGTTTCTTCCCAAAACACATAACACCCTTCGTTGTTGAGATTCTCAGGAAAACCAAATCACCAACCTGAAACTCCAAATCACGACGTCGGACATCGAAATAAGACTTTTGCCTGCTTTGTGACGTCCTCAATTGTTCCAGTATCACCTTCACCTTCTCAATGGATTGGTGAATCAAATCTAGCCCATATAATTTTGTTTCACCGACTTCGAACCATCCAACTGGTGATCTACATCTGCTCCCATATAGTGACTCATATGGGGCCATTTTAATACTGAAATGGTAGCTATTGTTGTAGGCAAATTCTATGAGTGGAAGATGGTCATCCCAATTTCCCTTAAAATCTAGAACACATGCTCATAGCATATCTTCCAGTGTCTGAATGGTACGTTCAGCCTGTCCATCGGTTTGCGGATGAAATGCAGTGCTGAGATTCACTTGTGTGCCCAAACCCTTCTGAAAAGACCTCCAAATGTTAGCCGTAAATTGAGCTCCTCGGTCTGATATAATAGATACCGGCACACCATGAAGCCTAACAATATCCTTGATATGTAACTTCGCATAATCTTTAGCCGTGTAAATAGTTTAAACTGGTAGAAAATGGGCACATTTTGTAAGTTGATCAACTATCACCTATATGGAGTCCAACTTATGATAAGAGTGAGGTAATCTAATAACAAAGTCCATATTGATCACCTCCTATTTCCAGGTTGGAATCTCTATATTCTAAAGCAATCCACTGGGTTTCTGATGTTCTATCTTTACTTGTTGACTATTTGGAGACTACAAATTTTTCAATAGACTTATTCATGTTATCCCACCAATACTTCTCCTTGACATCATGATACATCTTTGTCGAGCCGGGATGGATAGAATATCGGAATTGATGAATCTTATTCATAATCGTTTCTCACAACCTTGCCATATTAGGCACACATAATCGTCCCTGATATCTCAATACCCCATCTTCTCTGATCTCAAAAGCCATAATTTTACACTGCTGAATGCTCTCTTTCAATCGTACTATGATAGGATCTTCATATTGCCGTACTTTTACGTCGGCTACCAAAGATGATTTGGATTTATTATGTACAGTAATACCTCTATCAGCAGAGTCTAATAATCTGATTCTCATATTGGCTAGCGGATGAAGCTCTTTAGTCAACCCCCATCTACTTGCCTCAATGTGTACTAAGTTTCCCATTGACTTACGGCTGAGAGCGTCTGCTACAATATTGGCTTTACCGGGATGATACAATATCTCGATGTCGTAGTCTTCCAGTAATTCAAGCCACCTACGCTGCCTCAAATTCAACTCTTTTTGCTTGAAGATGTATTGTGAACTCTTGTGATCTGTGTAGATGTCAACATGGACGCCGTATAAATAGTGCCGCCATATCTTCAAAGCATATATTGCTGCAGCCAATTCCAAATCATGGGTCGGGTAATTGTTTTCATGCTTCTTCAATTGTCTTGATGCATAAGCAATCACCTTTCCGTGTTGTATTAATACACACCCCAAACATATACCTGAGGCATTACAATATACCATATATCCTTCTGTTCCTTCAAGGAGAGTGAGCACTGGTGCGGATGTCAATCGATTCTTCAGTTCCTAAAAACTACACTCACAAGTGTCAGACCACTAGAACTTGGTAGCTTTTTGTGTTAACTTAGTCAATGGTGCTGATATGGAGGAAAACCCTTCTACAAATCACTTATAATATCCTGCTAGCCCTAGGAAGCTGTAGACTTCTTATGGTGTTGTAGGTCTCGGCCAATTCTTTACTACATCGATCTTCTGAGTGTTGACACTAATACCCTTGTCAGATATCACATGGCCAAGGAATGCTATTGCGTTCAGCCAGAATCTACATTTGGAGAGCCTAGCATATAACTTACGATCCTGAAGTGTCTGTAATACTATTCGCAAGTGGCCCGCATGTTCCGCCTCCGAACGAGAATACACCAGAATGTCATCAATGAATATAATCACGAACAAATCAAGATAGGGCCTGAATACTGTATTCATGAGATCCATAAAAGTTTTTGGGGAATTTGTTAGCCCAAACGACATCACTAATAACTCAAAGTGCCCATATCTTGTCCGGGAGGCCGTCTTTGGAATATCCTTCTCCTTGACCCTCACCTGATGATACCCTGAACGTAAGTCAATCTTGGAGAAATACTTGGCACCCTGGAGTTGGTCAAACTAGTCATCAATTCTTGGAAGTGGATACTTGTTATTTATCGTAAACTTATTCAACTGTTGATAGTCGATACACATCTGTAACGACTCGTCTTTCTTCCACACGAATAGAAGTGGCGCACCCCAAGGTGAAGTGCTAGGCCTAATGAAGCCCTTATCCAGCAAATCCTTCAATTGCACCTTCAACTCTCGCAACTCTATCGGGGCCATTCTGTATGGAGGGATAGAGATAGGTTGAGTGTCAGGCAACACATCAATGCTAAACTCAATATCTCTTTCATGAGAAAGGCCTAGGAGTTTATCTGGGAAAGCATCTAGAAATTCATTGACCACGGGATTAATTGTAGAGTAGGCGGCTTCGCCTCCGCATTCCTAACACGAACGAGATGATAAATGTAACCTTTTAAGATCATTGTCCTTGCCTTAAGATCTTTCAGCGTAGCAATATTCCCCTTCCATTCAATGATGGGTTCACCAGGAAACTGAAACCTAACCATCTTCGTACGACAGTCAACATTTTCATAGCATGAGGCCAACCAGCGCATTCCCATTATAACATCAAAATCAACCATTTCTGAATCAAATAATTTTGCCGAGGTTTGACGACTACAAATCATCACATTGCAACCTCTATATACCCTTCTAGCAATAACTGAATCTCCTATCGGAGTAGATACCGCAATGGGTTTACTTATTAATTTAGGTCCAATGCTAAACTTATTAGCCATAAAGGGTGTAACATATGATAATGTAGATCCCGGATCAATCAGCGCATATACATCATAAGAAAACACAAACAATATACCTATAACAACATCTGGAGACGACTGGAGATCCTGTCAACCTACTAGAGCATAGGTTCGATTTTGACCACCACTTGAACTCAACACTGCACCTTTACCTCTACCACTACCTGTTGACTGTTGAAAACCCCATGCTGGAGGTCGAACTGACGAGGGAGAACCAGACACAGATCCAGCCGGATAAGCCATACAATCACCTCCCCTGTTAGGACAATCTCGCATCATATGGCCACGCTGTCCGCAAGAATAATATGCATCAGAACCTCGACAACACAGTCCAAAGTGGGCCTTGTCGCACTTATCACAATGTGGTGTTGTGGGTCTCATCTGACTAGTATCCATGTGATGTTGTGAGCCTGATGCCCACGAACTGTGGCCTAAACTAGAATAGGTAATTCGAACATATCGAGGCCTCTGAAACTGTGGAGGAGTACTATATACAGATAAGTCCAAACTCCTCGAAGAGTGGGGCCTAACATTGCCTCTGAAGTCATCAGAATACTGTGGAAATCTTGCCCACTTATGCTGGCCCTTATCCAGCTCCCTAACTGCCCTCTGTTGGCGATTACGATCCTCTAGGGTCTGGGTATAAGCCTGAATACGGGAAATATCCATCCCTTTCACCAAGGAGGCTGTTGTGCACTCATTTATCAGATGTAGTTTCAACCCGTTCATGAAAAAATGCACCCTATCACACATCTTGGCCACCATATAGAGAGCATACCTTGCTAATGAATCAAACTTCTTACTATACTCTCGCACACTCGTATTACTTTGTCTAAGGTTCAAGAACTTATCAGCTCTAGCTCGTCATATCTCAACTGGAAAGTAGTGACGAAGAAAGGCCTCAGAAAAATCCTTCGACACAGGTGGAGGAGCGTTCAGACCCCTGGATCTCTCCTAATTATCATACCAAAGAACTGCTAAATCCCGTAGCCGATAAGAAGCGAACTCTACTGCCTCTATATCACTAACATACATAACTCGTAGTGTACGATAAACCTGGTCAATAAATGTTTGCGGGTCCTCTTGGGTTCTCATCTGGTAAACACTGGAGGGCCTAAATTAATAAAATCACAAACTCTCGTACTAACTGGTTTATCAGCAACACATGTATTCTTCTCTGAGCCTGAGCAGCTAGCAAGCTAGTCTATAACTGCAAAGCACTCTGCATATCCTGGTCTATAGTGCCATACGGAGGACTGGAGGTGTTGGGTTCCTCATAATATTCTCTGGAGGAGACAGAGTATATGAGGTATGAGACAACATCTCACTTTGAGCCTCACTTTGGCCTACTCTAGCTTGGGGCACCTGACTGGTAACCTCTGCCCCAGCTGTATCAAGCTATCTATTAATTGTTTGCTTCCTAGTCAAAGGCATCACTGAAAGAAAATAAGGTAAATATTAGAGAAAAACACTTACGAGTAAACTAACGATCTTGATTCAGGAAGAAGGTAACAACCCTTGATGTCCTGTAGCCTCCTGATTATAATTGTGGCGTGCTACACATCCATAATCAAAACTCTACTAGACACGGTTCATAGACGATCCCTAGGACAGATTGGCTCTGGTACCAAGTTTGTCACGACCCAAACTGGAGGGCCATGACTAGCACCCGTCCATACTCGCCGTGCACAAACGTACATTTTACTAACCTTCTTTATTATCTTTTAGGGCCAACGAGATCAATATAAATGGTATCCATGGATCACGGACAACCAACCATAAAAGATGATTTCATAAACATACATAACATAGGGTGACCAGACAATGAAGAAACTATATATAACATATAAGCTACCACGCTACCATGAAAGACTATACAACAAAAACCAGCAGACAAGGCATACAAAACTATACATGAGTCAACACCTGTCTATGAGCCTCTAAAGAAACATAAGTGCTGCAACATAGAACAGGGCCCCGACATACCCATAATGTCTATGACAAAAATGCATACCGAGACTACGGCAAGTCCTGAGAAGGGATCTTGCCAATCACCATTGAACTAGACAGCCTACTGTGGTGGGGAGCTGCACTGTCTGCAACACGACATGCAGCGTCTACAAACAAAGGGACGTCAGTATGAATAAAGTACTGAGTATGTAAGGCAAGGAACCATAAATACGAACAGTAATGTAAGTAGGGATAAAGAATATACAACCTGTAACATCTGAGTACCTATGAGGGCTACTGATCAGTGGTTGCACAATAGGTGCCGTACCGGCCAGCTATAGTGCAACTCGGTAGAGTAAAATAGGTACATATATATAATGTATGCTCGACTCATAGAAACATGTTCTAGACCTTTCCGAGTGACGTAAGATTGGTATCCTTTTTACACGTTATTAGGACTAACTCTTCACTATGAACATTATAATCAGGAAGTACCAAAAACATTTATAACACAAGAATAATAGAAGAAACATCACCTCAATCGTTCCATAAGAGGGGAAACAATGAAAGTACTGCTAGCTTCTAAGAGTAGAGTATCTTTAGAAGCTCGTTCATTACATTATGTTCAATCAAAGTCATGAAAAAGAAGGAAAGGGATAGCCTCACATACCTTGTATATACTGCCCCAATCTCAAGCTATGCAATTGTCACAACTCCTTAGTATATAATAAGAGAAACGATACTATCGTTATCATTTAAGAATTATAACTATTATGTATCGACAACAACCTATTTTACGATGAAACTCACAGAACCTCCCCTATATATATGACTTCACAAAATTACAAACAATCACCAAACAGCCCAAACAACATCAATAATAATCATATCGAGCATCCCAAAACACCGTAGTCATGTCAAACGACCCAAAAATGTTACAAAGAACTATCAACCCACAACCCTACATCTATATGGTGTTTCTCCATGCCCTTCCTCCTTCAAAACTCCACAAAACAGTAGTAAGACACGCAGCCCAACAACAACACAAAACAGTCCATAAAACAATCCGCTACAAGTGAATAACTCGAACTCACGACTTCCAATTACCATCCCGTGAGTTATTACATGTATAGAATGAATTACCATGAGTTCACAACAGAAAAAATATATGGAATGGTGCAGTAAAATTACCTTACTCGTTGGATAACTCAGCCCTTCCCTTGGTTCTTCAAACTCTTGATTTTACCCTCAATTAAAACTTGAAGGAGAGGGGAAATCGATTAGGGTTTGTGTGGGATTTTTGGGAGGAGGTTTGCAGAGGTTTAGGTATGATTATTTGTGAGATATATTGAGGGTTATATTTCAGGAGATAACCCATTAAATAAGCTCAATAGCCGACCCAAAATTTCCTTTTTTTGGGCTATCATTTAACCAAGTAGGTGACACACATACTTGTCACCTAGCAGCTTGCGCAGTCTCACAAAAATGCCTTTATCTCTATACTCCAATGTTGTAATTATAAACAGTTTAATGCGTTAGTAACTAAACTCATAGATCTTAAAGTTTAAGTAAAACCATGTACGTAAGTTGCGACAACTTTTGTCGACTTTTGTTACATAACTCGTTTGACTTCAAGACTATGAAACATATATTATATGATTCAAATATATTAAAACATGACCTCTTGAGTGTATTAAGCACCTATAGGTTTACCCAAAAATACGAGTTACGACATCCTTGATTTGTTTAACTTGTAATACTTGTTAATCACCCTTATACACCCTTGTATTACTTAAGATCAATATGATTAACTTCTTATAATTTCAAGGATAATTCCTTCTTGGATTTATGTTAACTAACGTATGGCATGAACTAATGCATGTTGATATGGGTTCTAACCGTTGATGACTCTATTGCAACAAATGAAAAGTTCGAATCATCATAATCAGCTACATTTGAATCCATAATGGCCTTTCCATTATTATGTTTGGGCTTATTCTTAACTTTGGATAATCTTTCTTCCAGTTCCCCTTTTCTTGACAAAAAGCATATTCATCTTTGCTGGGTCTAGATCTTGACTTGGATCTTCCCTTCTTTGTCCTCGTTTGATTTTGAGGATGACCCCTCACAACTAGTGCTTCTTATTCTCCACCCTTCTGTTTTTCTCCCTTTATTTGTTCATAGTTGTACAAAGATGATCAAACTTCTCTGAGAGAAACTTCGTCATTTCCATGGAGTAGATTAGTTTCAAGGTGCTTGTATTTATCATGAAGTTATCCCAACAACATCAAGGCCAAGTCACCATCATCAGGAGTTGCATCGACATTTTGCAAATCTGTGACCAACTTATTAACACTGGTGATATGTTCATTCATTGTGGTACCAGGAACATAGGTGAAGTGAAACAATCTTTTTTCCATGTACATTTTATTTTGACTATTTTTCTTCATAAATTTACCCTCCAGTGCTTTCCATAATTTACTTGCAGAAGTTTTCTTTGTGTATGGATATTTCTGCTCTCTAGTAAGGTAGATTCCAATGGCACCGCAAGCAACACGATTGAAATTTTCCAATCTTCTTCTCCAATAATATCTGGTTCCTTTTTTCAATGGAAAGATCTAGCCCTTGTTGAAAAATGAAATCTAGAACCTCGCCTTGCCACATCCCAAAGTGTCCTGACTCGTTTAAAAATTTCTACCGCAAATTTTGTATTTGACACAATTCTTGTCATAAGCGAAGATACCAACAATGACGTATTATTGACACTTGATATAGATTCCACATTTATTATCTCCCATTTTCGCTACAGATACTATTTATTTTAGTATAGAACACCAAAGTAATTCTTTTCTGATGTGGATGATCAGACAATGCTGCAATCACAAAGCATATTAAGATAGAACCTTGACTCTGATACCAATTGTTACAGAAGTCGAAAATATAGAGAGTGAGTCAATATCTAAAGGTAGCTAATAAATAGTAAATGAGACAATAATAAAAGGAACACGAAAAATTAATGAGATTCGGCAAAATTTGATTTTGCCTACTCCCCGGACACAATCAACATAAACTTTATTTCACTCCAAAAATACAAGTGAAATACTACAAGAGAGAAAGAAGATTCAAATGTCTTAGGAGATACTAAGGCAAGTGAGAGATGTTTACAAATGAACAAAACCCTTGTTATTATAGAAGGGAAATTGACTTGATAGAGTCATCCATGACATCAGATTAAGTATGAAGATGCAATGTAAATGCATGAAAAATGCATCTACCAATTTCTTCCAAAAAAGAGGGTTCAAATGTTCACATTTGCTCACATCAATCATGACAAGTTCAACAATGTTGATTTTGATGTCGACGGAGTTGTAATCAACATAGAGTCAAACTACGACGAGTTAATTTCAGTCATTGCTTGGCAATTATCTATAGATACCTCTGTTAAAGTGATGGAGATCAAATACATAGTTAATGACAGGTGTCCTCCCTTGAAAATTCAAAATGATATGGGACTACGAGTATCTATAGTGACGAAAAGGAATTACAAGGAGTTCAAAATGTATCTATTATGTATAATGCTGAATGAATTCGTGCTGGATTTTAATACGACAGACGAGACTATCGCTGCAGAGTCCTTCGGAAATGCACAAAATAGCTTTCTACAATTACCATATAATGGTGATACATTCAGCAGCGTTTCTAAGAAAGTAAATTTGCTCGAGGTAGATTCATGTGATGACAATGGTGGTTGTGAGTGTTTAACAATAGTAGAAACCACCTAAAAGTATTGAGGTCAGCCAGATTTACATAGACAAATATACGATTATCAGTGCGATGAAGCATTATACAACATTAGGATGAAAAGATCATGTGAAAACAAGTAATTACTTTTGAAAAATATACATATATATTATTAAAATCCAAATAAATGTATGTATACTTGGTTATTGTGTTTAATTTTTTATGGTAAGTGGATTGCCAGTGGGGGTTTATCAAATATTCAGTGGAATAAAGGGTTTTTACTTTTGTATTGTAATTATATTACTTTTGTATGTTAAATGTACTTCACCATTTTTTGACTTCCCAACTACAATAGCCTTTCATATAGCTACAATAGCCTTTAATAAAATATTGAAAAGTAGGCAATATCAATTGTTTTTTTGTTCGTTGAACTTTTGCGTATGATAAATGCATGTTTATTATATAACAAGGTGTACTGATAACAACTTATTCATTAAATGGCTGCTTTTTTTAATCTTTATAGGTGTGGAGTTCAACAGAGTATGTGTATACTGTCAGAGATGGTTGTAAAAGATTCATGAATAAACTGCCATGTGACATACATTGGCTGTTTTGTTATAAAAAAACTAAGAAGTGACGAGTATTGCTCAGTCTACTATGCTAGGGCAAACCTTCTTAGGACATATGAAATTCCGGTGGACCCTCTACCATATGGAAGCAAATGAGATATTCTTTTTGATATCACGGAGGAGGAGGTATGACCTCCTACTGGGAAAAGGGCTCTGGGAAGGCCTCTTAAATCAATATATAAAACTTTTAATGAAGTGAAAGATAAAAAGTAAAGGGTGTCGTACAACAATTGTGGAGGGTTAGGACACAATAAGTATTGGAAAAACAGTTGCATCTAGTTATTTTGGATTAATTATTAACTTTTATGCTTAACTTTAGATTAGATATAGATTGAAAGTTATCCTTTTAGCTCATACTTATTATTCAGTTAGTTAGCTTTAGATAGTGTTTTGATTTGAATAAGTCTCCTAATTCAAGGAGTACTCTTAGGAAGACTTGTATTTTAACTGAGCTTGGCATTCAATACACATACAATTTTCTATCATATTTTTGAGACTTTATATGGTATCTGAGCCTATACAACTCTAACGAGCATGATCCAATATAGTGTTTTCTTCCCAATGACGAAAGATGGAAACACTACCAGAATTGTTAATGCCGACAACACTACCGGCATCACAACCATCATCCAATTCAACCCTGCTTCCAACTTCCTATCAAACTTTGTGGCAGTCACAATTTTGCCACTTGAAAAGCTCAATTCTCCATGCTTATGCACGACCATGATCGCTATGCCCTGATTCCCACCCTCACAACTACCTTTGGCACAAATCAACTCCTAATCTTGCTTATACGCTTTCGTTCCGTCAGGATCAACTCATCCAGAACGCTCTTATGGCATCTGTTGACCCTACCATTGCTTCCACAATTGTTGCTTCAAACACATCCAAACATGCTTGGGACTCCTTGCGCACTTCTTATGCAAACAAGTCCCAGACTCGGATATTCAGCCTTCATGACCAACTTGCACGAATCACTAAAGACACCACTCCTATTACTGAGTACCTTCAGTGTATTCGGTCCCTCTCTCATGAACTTGCCACTGCAGGTTCCCCAGTCACTAACTCTGAACTCATCGTCAAGATTCTCAATGGACTTGGCCCTGAGTTTCGTGAGATATCTGCTGCCATACGAGCACGTGATACCACTGTCACCTATGAGGAATTGTATGAAAAATTGCTCAATCAAAAGCTCTTTATCCAACATGAGGATGCTAAGAAAACTCTTAGTCCTATCACAACGGCGGTTGGTACTCATAACAAACAAAACAACACTGCCACCAATCGGAACAATCGCCATCAATCCTACAACAACAACTCCCAACCATGGCGACAGAATACTCGCTCCATCTCATCCACCCAGTGGCAACCCCAAAACAATAACCCCTTGGGTGTTATTCGCTGCCAATTATGCAACAAGATTGGCCACACTACAAATGTATGTGATCCAAGTCACACAATCATTTTGAGGCCAAAGCCAATTATATCACATGCTTCAACATCACTGCTGACCCGTGGATAGTGGACTCGGGGGCTACACACCATGTCACAACTGAACCTCATAACCCACAACCATATCATGACAACGAGGATGTCTCCATGGCTTATGGTAACAAAATTCCTATCTCACATATTGGTTCTACTCAGTTAAATGCATCAAATAATGTTTTAAGCTAAATCACACTCTATGTTCTCCAACTATCAAACGAAATCTTATTTCTGTTTCTAAATTTTGTCGGAACAATCTAACAAATCTTGAATTCTTTCCTTTTTCTTTTCTTGTGAAGGGTCTGAAAACGCAAACCCCACTGGCACGAGGCTGGACCAAAAATGGACTGTATGAGTGGCCCAAATCACATCCACAAGCTCACATATCTACCACTTCAACTTCCCTGACTACTTGGCACTAAAGATTGGGTCACCCGCATTCTAGAGTTCTTGCATATGTATTGAATACATTCTCGCTCCCATTTGTTGAGCGAGAGAAGTTTCTTTATTGTTATTCTTGTCTTTCTAATAAAGTCCATTGGCTTCCGTGTCACACATTATCTCTGAAAAGCTCTAAACCTCTTCAAATCATTTTAGTGATTTATGGGACCCTCTCCTGTATTATCTATTGATAAAAAATTATATTACTGTATTTTTGTTGATCAATACAAGATACACTTGGCTCTACACACTTAAAAATAACTCTGAAGTCAAAGACATTTTTCAAAAATTCCATCCTTTGATAGAAAAGCATTTCGATACCAAAATTCTATCTCTTTATACTGATGGTGGAGGAGAGTATAAAAGTCTTGACCCTTATCTCTCGCTTCATGTTATCGAACACCTTTCCACCCCACCCTATTCACCTCAAAGAGTTGCTCTTGTTGAGCGAAGGCATCGTCACATTACTGAAACGACACGAACACTCTTACATGAGGCGTCTCTGCCATCACCTTTTTAGTCCTTTGCCTGTCACCATGAAGTGTATCTCATTAACCGACTCCCTCCCACACTTTTAAATAATATTTATCCTTTTGAAAATTATTTGGTAAAACACATATTATGTTTCTCTACGAATTTTTGGGTATTTATGTTATCCATGGTTTAAACCATACTCTAAAAATAAACTTGACCCAAAATGAACCCCATGTGTTTATCTCGGTTTTTCATTGTCCCATTACTTCCACAAATGCTTTGATCCAATCTCATCAAAAATTTATTTATCCTGTGATGTGAATTTTGTTGAAAATAACTTTCCTTTCAAAACATTGTTCTCTAATATTACAATTCAAAAAAGGCACCTGGAATGGTCAAGTAATGCACTTTCTAATACACCCAATCTCACACTTAATGTTTCTAATAACTTAGACTTGACCCCCAATATTGAAATATCACCCCTAGTAGCATAAGCCCAAACCCAAACGACATCTCCCTCTACAAACCAACGTGACCCACCACTGCCATCCTCCATTTCCAGCGTGCCAGTGGCAGAAGCAAATTCAGACTATTCCAAGACTTCTACTCCAGGTAATCCTCTCTCCCATTCTTCTTCTACAATTCCCCTTTCCCAGGAGTCTTTTTGCTCATGCCCATCTTCTACGATTCCTTCGACCACTGTTCGTCCACTAGCAAACCCATACACACCTATAAATTCACTATCTTCTGCATCAAAACCTTCACAAATCTCTCCCCCACTTAAAGTGTATCACCGCAGAACACCCCAATCCAAATATATGGCCACTCATCTTACTATCTCTGTTAGACTCAACGGCACCACCAGTCGAACCCATACTTTCCCGTTTCCCTTCCTCTCCCAATCGTATTATCACCCATTCCCAAAATAATATTCAAAAACCAAAGAAAATTTTTGACTACCTTGCTCATTTAGAAACCTCACTTGTACCATATACCTTCAAACAAGCCGAGAAATATCCTGAGTGGAGAAAAGCTATAAAATCAGAATTTGATGCTTTGTTGAATAACCATACTTGGGAACTAGTTTCTAATGATCCTTCTAAAAAGGTTGTTTCTTGTAAGTTGATTTTTAGGATTAAAAGGAAGGCAGATGGTTCGGTTGATGGCTAAAAAGCGAGACTAGTTGCAAAGGGATTTACTCAGAGGCCGGGTGTCTATTTTCGCTCGACTTTCAGTCCGGTAGTAAAACCCACCACTATTCGAATCATTCTTGCTGCTTCTTTCCGATTTCACTGGCCCGTTCGCCAGCTTGACGTCAACAATGCATTCCTTCAAGGAGATCTTGAAGAGGAGGTTTACATGATGCAACCTCCAGGGTTTACTTTTGCCGACAACCCGACTCATATATGTAAGTTGCGCAAGGCAATTTATGGCCTCAAGCAAGAACCTCGGGCTTGGTACAATGCACTCAAAGGACATCTTTTGTACATGGGATTTATCAAGACTGAATTGAACCACTCTCTATTCGTTAGGATCAACAACACTGGTTTCATATTCATTCTGGTATATGTTTATGACATCATCGTCACCAGCAACAATCTTATCACTGTGAATAAGGTTATAGCTTCACTTGCTTCTTGCTTCTCAATTAAAGATTTGGGATACCTTTATTACTTTCTTGGTGTTGATGTGATTCGCAATTCAGATGATATTCTTCTATATCAAGCAAATTATATCAATGAAATTCTCAATGCCAAATTGATGTTTGATTGCAAAAGTGCTAAAACACCAATGAGTAACTCCGACTTACTCAAACTCAATGATGGGACTAACCTTATAGATGCAACTCGCTATCGCCGAGTCCTAGGAAAACTTCAATATATGTCCTTTACAAGGCCAGACATTTCCTATGCGGTCAATAAACTGTCCCAATTTATGCAATCACCATCAGACCTATATTGGAAAGCTGTTAAACGTGTTCTCCAGTATTTTCGTGGTACAATATAGTTTGACCTCCGTGTATCCCCAATTTGTGACTTTAATATGCACATGTGTTCTGATGCCGACCGGGCTGGAGATCTCACTGACAGATCCTCCACATCAAGCTATATTCTATTTCTTGATCGCAACCCCATCAATTGGCCTTACAAAAAGCAGAAAACTGTTGCTCGCTCATCAACTGAAGGTGAATATAAAGCTGTTGCCAACGCTCCTGCTGAATTATTATGGGTGAAAAACTTATTTCTTAAGCTGAAGCTTCTTATCAAGGATACTCCCACAATCTACTGTGACAACATTGGTGTCACTTACCTAAGGGAGAATCCTGGCCTTCATAGTTGCATGAAGCATGTTTAGGTGGACTTTCACTTTATGCGCAACCATGTACAACAGAATGGGGTTCAAGTTGTTCATGTTCATTCTGTTGACCAACTAGCTGATACGCTCACCAAGATACTTGCCAAACCAGCCTTTGACCAAAATTTGTTCAAGTTAGGCTTAGTTACACATCGTATAACTTGAGGGGGGCGTATTGGAGCAACAGTTGTATCTAGTTGTTTTGGATTAGTTCTTAGCTTTCATGCTTATCTTTAGATTAGATACAGATTTAAAGTTATCCTTTTAGCTCATACTTATCATTCAGTTAGTTAGCTTTAGATAATATTTTGATTTGAATGAGTCTCCCAATTCACGGAGTACTCTTAGAAAAACGTGTATTTGAACTGAGCTTGGCATTCAATACACATATATTTTTCCATCATATTCTTGAGACTATATAATAAGAAGACATGTCGCAATGCTCCTAAGAGAAAGTACAATAATTAATTATTCCAATAAAGTTCTTTTTATATGATGCAGTTTAGTGTCAATGGTTTTGTTGCAGTATTATATGATAATTGAATGTTTATTTGTTGGTATATAATTTTATATATTTTTTATTACCTAGTCAAAATTGTGTTGGGATACTAATATTTATCATTCTAGTGAAATGTAACAAATATCACCCAAATATAAATAATTGTGGGGTAAAGTATTATGATTGTAGAATATTTGTAGCATAAATGTTGTGGATATCACGCAAAAATGGTATACAGCTGTATCAAGTTATGATCAACTAGTTCTCAAAGCTATCTAACCATTCCTTCAAACAAAGCGACTACGACATCATTTAACATGACATCAATGTTAGCAGAACTCAGTCAAAACTTTAACATGACACCTCCAAAACATTTAATATTATCGAACAAACAGTAGCACAACTCAGTCAAAGGCGGAAAGCTCTATTATACCAGTGTATATTAAATGTATTAAACCAGTACCATGAGTAATTAAGTATATAAATGTATAAAGTTGCGGCAGAACTGCAAGTGCTGTTCAAAAACATATAATTTCCTGGTAAAGAACTGTGATAATTTAAACAACACAACAAATAAACAAAACGCTTAAACTGTAACTTAATTATTATAAAGACATCAAGTATTTAGCATCCAAACTATGGCACACGGTCTAAGTTACCAAAAGAAATCTTCTCCAAATTACTTATAACCTATTAGTTGCGAATTCTGAATATTTGTTTCTTTGGTGGACCACCTCTCCTTCTTGCAATCCTGCATATTGTATGGGTTCAAATTTGACCAACTACGATCTATGTTAAGTATGACAAATGGCCGGGTACCTTCGAGTCGATGTCTTGAATGAAGCGACCTTAGGACAAAAGAAGAGGATGTACGACCCTTGTAGTATTGTAAGCCCATTAGGAGACATTGAGAATATTCCATCGAATATTCCTGGTAATTTATTTCTGACAACTTAGAAAGAGTCTCTCTCTAGTATATAAAGGGGACAAAGAGCTTTATAAAGGGGACTGAAGAAATTCAGTGAAAAACATTATTTGAGAACGAAAGAAAATTTATTGACGATCATATTTTCATCACTTACTTATTCTAGTAGTTATTATACTCAGCTAAGATTAACCACTTCATCTTTCGATTGATTTGTTCAACAATATATTTTATATCTTTTGAGTCAGACAATTTGGCACCGTCTGTGGGATTTCTATAGCTGAAACCATAGTTTTCATCTGAATTCTTGAAAATGATAACTATTTTCTCTCATACTTCATAAGAACCAACAATGGCGGGAAAAGGGGAAGCGAGGCTAAAGACAATAGCAGATGTCTCGAGTAATCTCCTGAGTTCCCTCAATGAGGCTGGTAGAGAAAACAATGAGAATACAACACCAAACGCTACACTGTAGGGAGACACATCACCTCCTCCACACAAGGATCTAACGATCTTGTGTGAAAGGGGAGCCTCAACGTCCACGATAGGGGAAGCACCGCCCGCAATCAAGAAGCTTCTAGAAGAGTGGAAAACAAGTGCCTTCAGCAACATGCTCGAGAAACCCACTCATAGAGATGTCAAAGACTCACCACCTATAGAAATCGCATCTGCCGACGATGAGCCAAGCACTACACGAATAGGTAACACCCGAACTATTAATAATACAGGTGATGGTGCACTCATGGACATCTTAAAGAAAATGGAAGAGATGGAAAACAAGAACAAAACACTCCATGATCAAATAAAGGAACATCAGGAGAGGGTTAATAAAATACCAGGCGCTCCGAAGCAATTACTGAAATGCAATATGGGCCGATTTGTCAAACAACCATACAAAAAAAAGGGCAACTCCCCATTCTATTCCAAAGACCTTCAAAATTCCGCCATACTTGAAAATATACGATGGGACCACGGACCCAGAGGATCACTTAATCCATTATGTTACTGTAGTAAAGGGCAATGATCTATCAAAAGAACAAGTATCGTCAGTACTGGTAAAAAAGTTCGGTGAGACTTTGATAGGGAGAGCGTTGATGTGGTACTCCCAACTACCAGCACGGTCGATATCGACATTTGAAGAAATGGTAGATAAATTTGCCACCGCTTGCATGATCGGTGCCAACTTGACATTACACCAAGGTAGGAAGAGCGGGTCGCAATAGCTTTTACCCGAATAGAGGTAAGGATCGATTTCCACAGGGAGCTAGTAGTGGAGATGGAATTCCTGTCGAGTCTAGAGATATGTTTGTACTCCTAATGTCACTTCAAACATTCTTGGTTTTTGATTTTATAACTACTATTATAAAACTAATGATTAATACTAAATTATGTTATGAGAATGTTGCTAAGCTGTATCTAATGGGAAGAAGGGCACTAGGGTTGTGGCATCACTTATGTGTCTAATTGACGAGTAGATGTTACTAAGGATAGATTAATATATTTGGGGATTATACTATAACCGTTCCATAATTTTACCCACTCTCACACCTCTCGGTAGAGAGAGTTATTTTTCCTAATTGAATTTCTCAAGATCAAATGGGTAGGAAAATTAGGCCAAGCAACTAGGGTTCAATTAGGGTGATTACTCTCTCGAAATTTAACCCGCTAATTGGGACTATCATTTCTCATGAGTCCATACCAATTCCTTGTTTGGTCAATTTTGGGGTCATGGACTCTCTTTCTCAAGAAGAGTCAAACCCACTAAGCTTGAATCAATATTTGCAACCACCAATTCTTAAATAAAACATAAAATTGACCCCAAAAGCAAACACTCAATATAAATCTAACACTAGATAGCAACACCCATCAATTACCCATACTAGGGTTAAGCCACAACCCTAACTAATGGGTTTAGCTACACATGATAAAGGAAAAAAATGAAGAAATAGATAAAGATCTAAACATATTAATTAATTACTAAGAAGAAATCACAATAATCTATCATTAATGAAGAGCAAAAGTGCCAAAATGGATAAAAAATCAAGTCTCACGAGCGTAGCTAAGTCTGAATGTAAAAATTGACTTAAAAATGGTAAAAATATTCTATTTATACTAGCTTAGAAAAATTGGACAAAAATACCCCTGCGGGTCAATGCGGGCTACACAAAAGCAACCGCTACCGCACTAGCTCTTTTGACTTCACTATTCAGCTTTCTGATCTTGAGGAATGCGGACCGCGTGGAAGTGTACTGCGGCCGTGAAGGGGGTCTAGTGCAGACCGCGCGGGAACGACCGCGGACCGCGGACCGCGGACCGCGGACCGCGTGGCATTATATTGGCTATGTGTCCATCTCTCTAAATCTCATTACACGGACCACACAAAAGAGTGGAGCAGCCGCGTAGCCTGACCATGGACCGCGAGAATCCTACTGCCGCCGCGTTGCCTTCAGCCTGAATAAATCATATCTCTAAACCTCCTAATGCGTCCGCAGTCGCTTTAGCGCGGTCCGTACTAGGCTTTCTTCCCTTGGATTTCATGGTCTTTGATA
The DNA here is from genome assembly GCA_034376525.1 of Nicotiana benthamiana. Taxonomy (NCBI): domain Eukaryota; kingdom Viridiplantae; phylum Streptophyta; class Magnoliopsida; order Solanales; family Solanaceae; genus Nicotiana; species Nicotiana benthamiana. The sequence goes on from CM067326.1 coordinate 47,567,248, forward strand.
CTTGAGCAGGTTTCACTCCTTTTTGAGTCGATATTTGACATTTCGTCACTTTATCGCTCAAACCTGCAATCAAGCACAACCTGTGAGCATTTTGGGACTATTTTGTAGCAAAGTATACTCAAAGCATAGGTAAGTAGGGGCATAAAACACGTTAAAATCCTAACTTATCAACACCCCAAACTTAAACCTTTGCTTTTCCTCAAGCAAACAAATTAAGACCCATCCCTTAAAGGAAAATCCAAGTAATTCCAGCTATCCTAAAGTAACCTGAATAGACATCAATTGGGACTAATAATTGCCCTCAATACGAATTCATCAACACATTTAAACTTTGAAAAACCATGGATTAAGTGTGACAGAAGAGCATCAAGAGTTGGCTCATTACATCAAAGCACTTCTCTTAATTACTTTGGTCATTGTGGAACCCAAACTCACACATCCTCAACTCTCCCTAAGCGAACCTCACCTTTTAAAGTATTAACACAAAACTCAAGGTTGATGGAATTTCATTAATCTATTTCAAGAAGAAGGTCACAAATCCGGCTCTAGGTACCATATGCTTTCGCCTCATGTAAGTATCCACTTATATAGGCTTCCTTCAACTCAAGATCATATAGGGGTTTTGTGGAGTCATTGTGAATATGGAATGTTCTTATTCAAGTGGGTTCAATCTTCCCCGAAACAATTCTTTTGATTCTTTTGGCAACAATATCTTGACTCTTTGAGTTTTTTCACTTCTTGTTAAGGGGTTAGAGAGACATATTGTCACTCTTTCTCATGCATGTTAAATTATTTATCCTTTTCCTACTTTTTCCACACCCTTTTCAGTTTATACTTTTCTCTGGATCCCTTTTTATTCTTTTTCATGTTGGGCTTTCTTTTGTCTTTTTCTTTTATTTCTTTTTCATTGCGTTCCTTTTCTTTTGCTTTTGTACCTTTTTACCCCTTTTTGTTTCCTTTCTTGATTGTTTGGTCAACACAAGAGTCTCAAGGCCGTGACTTTCACCATCCTAAACAAAATATTTTGTCTTTTACCATAGGATCAAAGACAATTGTGCTAGGCCCAAGTAAAGCTTTTCTTGAGGTACCCTGAACTACAACTATTCAAAAACAAAAAGAGAAAAAATGGAATCAAACCGTTAAGAAGGTTGTCACACCATTTATCATTGGGAAGAGCCACCCGGTTTGCACAATTCTCCTCCCTTGGAAAGAACCGTGGCATTAAGAAAACCAAGGATTTATTGAAAATGCCAAAACAAAACAAAAGGCTACGAGCCTATCTCCAAAGCTAAAAACAAAAATTTTTGCGAAAATAGAAAACAAAATGAATATGTACAATAGGGGAGAATAATATGCAACAGGCGTGAATATATATAGAAATGTAATTTTATATAGACCAAAAGAGAGAATAAAAAGTACAAGAAAAGTAGCTAAATTTAAGTTATGTACAACCCAAAATAGAAAATCAAAGTAAAACATAACTAACAATCTATATATACAATCATCTATGGATAATAAAAAGTAGGGCGCACCCCGACGAATAAAAGCTGGCATTATCCCCAATGCTAACTAACAAATAAGCATAAAAAAGAAAGTAAAGGATATAGGAGCTCTCTAATCATGGTCTGTCTGCATGGAATCATCAGTGGTTCCCTGGTCCTGTGTATGTGCGGGAACCTCAGACTTGTTCCCAGCCTCTTTCTACTCAGCTGCTGGGACTGGGGCCTGCTCGTGGACCGGTTGGATGTCAGGTGCATCCTGTGGCAAACTGGAGGACGCCTCCCATGGGGTTGCCACCTCAATAACTGCATCAACTTTACTTGGGAGCTTTCTCTCCTTCCTTGGCTGTTTGGGTGCCTGTTCCTGTTGTGGCTCTGCTACTGGTGCTGTTGCTGGGTCAAGATCCTTGAACAAAAAGTCTATAGGCATCTGCTCCACAAATATCTTGTCCACATCTGCCCTGATCTGCTTCACAGAATCCTTGGAAGCCCGTGATTTCCTCATCTTCTTATGCTCCTTAGCAAGCTCCTTCTTAGCCTTGCCATGTGAATTCAGCGCATTAGACAACGCGTTCGGAGTCCTCAGAATCTTTTCCTGGTTATCCAGGAGCTTCTTTAGTGTATCCTTAATGGACTAAGGAATTTGAGTTGTCGAAGGTGTGGATTGAGCCTCAATGGAAGCATACAAAGTAGACAACTTGGATGTTGCAGCTGATATCCAGTTGTTCACACTAGCCACTGCCTGACTCAACTGATGAGACGTGAAAGGATGAGCCTGGGAAGAAGGAACCCTCGAGCTAGCTGAAGTACTGGGACCCGCAAAAAAAGAAGGTCCTGAAGGCAAATCATCAACAGTAGTGGCTGTCACACCTCTTTTTTTCGCACTACACCTCACGAATGGCGTAGTTAAGGAAGTTTTTCCAATTAAAGAACAATTGAAATGAGATTTATTATTAGAATATTCAGAGTGACCACTTGGGATAATCAATGGTGTCCCAAGTCACCGGTTTAAAATTCCGAATTGAGGAAGGTTTCACTATGTAATACAGTCTGCGAGCCAGAAATCTGGGTAAGGAATTCTATTGACTTGGGAGAAAGTGTTAGGCATTCCCAAGTTCTGTAGTTTTAGCACGGTCGCTCAATTGTTATATTCGGCTTAATTATCTGATTTAATACATTTTGAACCTATTTGCAAATTTTGATTTTTTAAACGCTTTTATTTAATTTTAAGAAGATTGCAACATTGTTAAAAAACGTCTTGAACCACATCACATAAATGCACCCGTAGTTTGCACCACATTTTATCTAACATTGAGGTTTGGATTTGGGTCACAAATATGTGCATCAAAATTCAGGAAAGTAAATTATTTAACTAGAAGGCCCAAGGCAATTACATTCTTTCAAATTTGCGAGGGCCACGAAAAATTCGCCAAGTGGCACACCTAGAATTCTAAGGATTTAAAAGCAAATAATTAAAAGAGGTCCGCACATTTGAAGTTTTATTTGGTGTGGCTCACCTCAATTATTTTAGAAGGTAATTCAAACTAGGATAGGCAATACACTACTGGTGTTGTCTAATATAGTTCGCCTCTTTTTAGTTGGAGTAATTTTAAGGGCACGAATTCCAACATGGCCCGAGATGATAACTTATTTTAAAATAAAGGGAAAGGGGGTCAAGGGTTAAGAATTGGGCTTAGCATGAGGCCTAATAGCCTATGCACTTGAAAACTACTCTAGATAGAAAATTCAACGCCATTTCATGCCAGGCCCAAGAAGGAGCCCAATTCAGCATCTCATGAGGTCCTTAAGTCGAATCCACAAAATGCCTATTGCTAGTATTTGAGATTGTTGCTCGAATTGTTTTTAGGAAAATCCAACAATCACTGATTGAAAAATTCACATTTGATTTATGCATAACATTGTTCAAGTCGCATGCCAACTAAATAAACCCAAATACCTGGAGAATCAAACTTGCTAATTAGTCAGCCTTATGTCACACTAATATTTAAACAACTTAAATATACCATGTGATTCCCTGCTCGAATAACCATACCCAAAACCATGTAAATACAGAACCAAACCCAAAACAAGGAGAAAACTCAAGACAATGTAATCATTCTTACAAAGCTACTTTGGCATGCAACAGTACACATGCAAGCCAACATACAATCCTTCAAAATTAGAACTTGAGTAATTCTCAACAGAATACTAGTGGAGATAGGATCATAGACTACAACATTACACATAACCATGAATAATCAAAAGTCTATTGTTACACTACACTAGGCCACTTTCACATGCTCAAATTCATGGAAAGAAATAGGTCTTAATCAACATCTATAACTTGAAATATGATTACAAAACATATAAATAGTAAAGGACAAAGAGAAATCAGCTTCGAATAAGGTCTTCATTAAACAATATTTCAACTCTTTTACACGTTCACAATCATTCTTCAATCATGAGCTATGGAAGTACCTGGATGTTTGAATGAAAAATAGAGGTGGATGATTAGCATATACATATCAGGGATCAGCAACAAACAACTAGCCAAAGCAAAGCTCAAAACCTAGGAATTATAATATTCAAATGCTTTAACCAAATACTTTCAGAAAAACCCAATATTAATTCATACTTAATCTCAAATGAACAAGAAAATATTTCAGGACTTAAAAACTTCAAAAATCAGTAAAGAGATCAATGAGACAGTAGTAATTTTGCCATCTGAAGTTTTTTTTAGATATTTTAGCTTTCAAGTCTTTTGATTTTTTCTGGGATTTCGTCTTCTTTATTCTTTGGATTTCTTAGCTCTTTATAGGCTGAGTGTTAGGGCAAACCTTAGAATTTGATTTATCACTTTAGTCCCTCATTTTATGACTTGGTAACCAAGTCATAGCCACTACAAAATGAAACTCAATAGAGATCCCTGCTAGAAGCTTCTTATTGCTGTTACACTAAGATTCCTTGGTCATATTACCTATACTACCCTCCCATACCCTGAAAATTACATAAACAATCTCTGCCCGACCCTTAAGACACTTTAAGTTTTTATTTGCTCAAATACGACCCTAGAAATGTTTACCAATTTAAGAACCTAACCAGCTATTAACTAATAATCGAAACCTAATCAAAAGAACATAAAACCCCTATGTTCTTGCAATTAAACCAAAAAATTATTTTTGATAAACTTCAAAATTCATAGTTAAAGACTAAGTTCCTATTATGCAATTAAAGGTGAAAACAATAACAGCACAACAATTGAACCCTTCATACAATTAAACATGGAAAACAATTGAACAATGAGATTCAAAAAGATCAGCTAGACCTAACTTCAACTGTTTGAACATATGCAAATCTCTACTAACAAAACCTAATCAAACTCGGATAAATAAGTCATTAGAAGTAGCCAAAAGAAATCAGAAAGAAGAAACAAAAGAAATGAGAAAGAAAACCAAGCAAATTAATTTTTTAATCAGAAGCTAAAGAAGATGAAGTGGGGTTCAAGACTCACCAGGAAAAATCTATTGATAGGTCTTACACTCAAGGAGGAGAAGAAGCGGTTGACTGACTGGACACCGTCTTACAAGATAAACCCACCTAAGGGTTCTTGAGTCTTGAGGCATCGCGACGGAACAACTTTGATTGAACTAGGGTTCCTAATTCGGATATGAAATTCGAGGCGTTGGCAAGGTTTTTTCTTTTTGGGGATTTTGTTGATGAATTTGGAAAAATGAGGGTACATGGGTGGCCTTGTACCAGTTTGAGGCCGTTTGGAGCGATTAGGTTTTGGCATGGCTTTTTTGATTCAATATTCGAGGTGAATTACTGGGATACGAATGATACACGTTAGATATTTGGGAAGAGGGGAGCATGGTGAATATGTGGTGTGATTTTGGGGCTGATTGGTGACGGCACCAACGGACACGACAGAGGAGTCAGAGTTTCTGAACATGATCGAGAAGTTTGGCTAGGTTTTGAGGGGAGACGATGTTGTATTTGGAAAGAGGAGAGGGAGGAGAAGTGATGATGTTATTTTGGCGGTCATGAGAGCTCCGCCGCTGCCATGGGCGATTTCCGGTTGGCGACGGACGACGGTGGACGGCAGAGACAATGATACCATCTCTTGGGTTACTAGGCGTGAGAGAGGAGGTGGGTTTGGGCGGTGGGGTGGCGTTTGGACATTAATATAATTAGGATTGATTACTTCTAAGCCCTTGGATTATGAATCCTCGACGGTTGGGATTTAACAAAGCCAAACATCTTCGTTTGGGTTCAAGAGGGACCTGGACCGGGTCAGGCGCAGATTTGGGCTGAGTTATTGGCCCAATTTCTCTTCTTTTTGTGTTTCAATTTCCTTAATTCCAAATTTTCTCTTTAAATTAAAAAACTCCTTTTATTTTCAAATTAAAATAAAATCTAATTGATTACAAAACCAAATTAACCTACCTAAATACTAATTAATCCTAGATAATCATTATCACAAATTATTAAAACAAAATTGAAAGAAAAATCACCTAAAATTAAAGTTAAAATTAAACCATTTTTGATTTCCTTTTTTTTATAAAATGAGTAATTGCTAATTAATTCTTGAAAAATGTCAAATTAACTTCTAAATCCACATGCCACACATTTTTTATATCTTTTAACTAATTAAAATGCACAAACAAAATATAAACAATTAAGAAAAAAATGCCACGAAAATCCACAAAATTACAAATACCGAAAGAATTTATTTTGTTTTGAATTTATGGGAGTAATTCATATAGGGCAAAAATCACATGCTCACAGTGGCAGCAGGCTATGTCGAGGGCTCGCTGCAAGGCTCAACAGAAGGCTCTACCACAACTGGCTCCTCAGACTGGCCAGTTGGGGCAGAGGCACGTGACTTGTAGGTTTTGTCTTTAGGGTTGTCTGGGCCCTTCATACTGAACAAGGTGAATGGAGACACTGGCTTGACCTTGATATCAAATAGTTTCTTCTCCACTTCCAGGTCCGTGAAGTACATGGTGAGGGTATTGGGAAAAATGTAGTTCCAATTATGCTCTTGCCCCACAGTAGTAATCACATGGGACATCACATTTCCCATATTGATAGGGTGTCCGGCCATAATAGAAGAAACAAGGACAGCCTGGGTATGTGAATAGTTCGATTGTGGGTAGATGGGTCAAGCCGACTGCATACAAAAGACAACCAACCCTGAGCCCCAAAGTTGAAAGTCTTTCGAAAGATTTTGGTTCCTGCTTGCACCCACTCTGGAGTAGTACTTGGGATTGCAAGGTATGAGACTAACCACGGACACACTTCTTCACCCATTGCCAATTTTTCATTATAAAAGGTCTCATCCTCGTCATCAAACCCTAGGTGTTCATTGAGTTCCTGCCAGTAAAGATCACCTTTATGTTTCGCACTTTGGTTACCTTGGTATTCTTCAAGATGTGGGCCAGATTGCTATAGAATTCTTTTACCATGTGCTCATTTGCCTTTATACAATTACCCTGAAAGTGTTCCCAAACCACTAGAGTGTGAAATTGTCTATGCACATTGTGAAGTAGAGGTAGAAGACCTCGCTCAATGAAACTCCTTTCCAGAACCAACTTTCATTTAGGCCACCATAACCTAAACTGGTGGAATGCTAACTGACTGATGAACCTATCCTCCCAAGTTGCAGGATCTCTAGTCCGGTAAACACCCATAACCTGAGGTATTCCACTCTAGGGCACCTCCTCATCACTGTCCTCACCACCTCCATCACCTCTGCCTGCATTCTCCCCAGATAATGAAGTAGTGGGGGAGTTGGAGTATTCTTCACTACCAGTTGCAGAATCTTCAGATGAATCTGAAACTACATTCACCGGCCTCTTGGCAGTATATGATGCTGGAGGGGTATCAGTTAGCTAGAAGCCGGAGACGAAGTGAGTTGGGATTTAATCGGAGGAGATGTCGTGAGATGGCATATACTCACTCCCTGAGGAATGGGACGCAACTCTATCTGCAACTTTTATCATCCTCCGGGTGTTTTTGATGTTTTCTCGGACTTGGGGAGTATTTTTACCACTCTCTTGCCTTTACCCCCTCGGGAAGAACCACCTCTCCCAGGTTGTTTTGATCCTTTGCCGCCTCTTTGTTTAACCATTATCTGCAGGCAAACACATCTAAAATTGTTAGATTAAGCACATGTAGTGAAACAGTTATTGAAATGAGTTGCAGAACAACAGTTGTGAAAATATTGCCGACACAGGTGCAGAATAGGACACCGTAGCCTGCATCATCAACAATGTGGCTGTGTTAGGGGCACCGCAGATAAGGCGACCACGGTTCGCTCTAGGCAAAGGCCTATAAGACACCTTATCTGAATCACCCACCATGGTCCGCACAGAATGCTGTCGCGACCACGATAGGCCAGGACGGGCTGCATAAATGCATCACGGTCGAGCTGGGCATAAGTTCATTTCAGATATTATGGGCACCGCAGTCCATGTAAAAGAGTAATGCGGACCGCATCAGGGCATCGCAGACCGTGCTAAGGCAACCACGGATCGCGCTTAGCCACACTCTAGGAACTAAGTTAGGGTATCATGTTTTTCCATTTTTTGTCCAAATTGTTATACCTACTTCTCCCTACTCAGTTTCCCAATCCTTCATCATTGTCAAAACACAAAAACTAACAAATAAACTAACCTAAACGAATGATTTAAAGAAAATCAGGATGAAGAGAAGCTAAAAACTACTGGAAAGCAAATAAAAATGAAAATATGAAATTGATTAATCACAAATGCATGAAATGTTACTAGGTATGTGAAGATTGAATGCAACTAATCTTAGCAAGAAAGAATTTTGGTCTCAAGATAGGATGAACAGTAGTTTTAAGGTTATGAGTTTTCAAAGTTTGAAAAGGGTACACTGAGACCCTTGGTCTCTATTTATAGACAACCTGTGGGACCCTTACTCACCTACCAAAGAGGCCGCACAAATGCGACCCTAGACCGTGTTGGATTTGTTCATTTGAACCTTCAGTAGGTAGCCTCAGTGGACCGCACAAAAGATACCGCAGCCATGGAGGCCACCGCGAACCGCACTAAATGGAATGCGGATGCGGTGGAGATCTTCGGAGAGTACGATGTTCAGCTCATGCCAGTACGGACCACACAAAGTGCACCACAGCCGCATTGGCAAACTTCAGAAACTGTGAAATTTTTCCACTTTGTTTTGCACTGCATCAACTCAATTCCTACAACATCTCACAAACAATTAGCTCTATAATCCTTAACTACAAAGAAAATCTAAAAGAAGGAAAAAGACATGGGTTGCCTCCCAAGAAGCGCCTGATTTAACATGCGGCACGAGGCATGTGTCCATCACATCACTTCAAATAAATGAGTTCCACCACGTGGCTATCTGCAAACTTTCCCAAATAATGCTTGACACGATACCCATTGACTCGGAAAACTTCACCCTTTTTGTTTTTGAGATCAATGGCACCAAACGGGGTCACACAAACAACTTTGCATGGCCCACTCAACTTTGACTTGAGCTTTCCCGGAAATAACCTCCCCGGGAGTTGAAAAATGAATCATATAACAGACCTTGAATTCCTTCCCCCGAGCATATTTGCCATGAATATACTTCATCTTGTCCTTATACAAGGATGATCTGGAGTAGGCATGAAATCTAAACTCATCAAGCTCTTTAAGTTGCTCAACACGGAGATTTGCCGCAACATCCCATTCCAAGTTCAACTTTCTGAAGGCCCACAGAGCTTTGTGCTCCAACTCCATCGGTAGGTGATATGCTTTCCCAAATATCAACCGGTGAGGAGAGACATACCAATTGGGGTCTTGTACGCGGTACGATAGGCCCATAGAGAATCATCTAACTTTTTGGACCAATCGGTCCAATTTGCATTTACGGTTTTGGACAAGATAATCGTTATTTTTCCGTTGGAGACATCCACTTGGCCGCTAGATTGAGGATGATTGGGGTTAGTCACTTTGTGATTTACTCCATACTTGGAAAGCAATGAATCAAAAGCCTTGTTGCAAAAGTGAGACCCCTATCACTAATGATAGCACGAGGAGTGCCGAACCTTGTGAAGATACTCTTCTTCAAAAATGCCATAACACTCCGGGCTTCATTGTTAGGCAAAGCCACATCTTTAACCCACTTTGAGCCAGTCCACCACTACAAGAATATAAGTGTTTCCAAAAGAGCTCACGAAAGGACCCATGAAATCAACACCCCAAACATAAAAAATATCCACCTCAAGAATCGTTTTGAGGGGCATCTCATATCTTTTAGAAATTCCGCAGGCTCTTTGGCATGCATCACATCTATTTACCAAATCACTCGCATCTTAATACAACGCCGGCCAATAGAAACCACAACTCAAGACCTTAGAAGTCGTCCTCACCCCTCCATGATGGCCATCATAGGGGGAGAGTGACAAGCCTCCAAAATGCTCTATTGTTCACCTTTCGGGACACATCTTATACTCACACCATCCGAGCAAATTTTAAGCAAGTACAGATCATCCCAATAAAAATCCAAACTATCCCCCTTGAGTTTCTTCCTTTGGTTGGAACAACGCTCACACGGACAATTCAGTCACAATGAAGTTGGCGATGTCTGCGAACAATGGCATGTCATAAATTGACATGGAAAGAAGTTGCTCGTCGGGGAATGTATCATTTATTTCAAGGCTGTCACATGGCCTCCCTTCTTCCTCCAACCAAGACAAATGGTCCGCAACTTGATTCTCACTTCCCTTCCGGTCCACTATTTATAAGTCAAATTCTTAAAGAAGTAACACCCATCTCATCAATATTGTCTTGGAATCCTTTTTTGTCATTAAATACCTAAGGGCGACATGGTCCGTATGCACAATCACCTTGGCCCCCATATGATATGGCCTAAATTTTTCCATAGAAAATACAATTGCCAACAATTCCTTCTCCGTCACTGTGTAATTCCGTTGAGCTTCATTCATAATCTTGCTTGCATAGTACACGGGATGAAACATTTTGCTAATTCGTTGACCCAACACCGCCCCCACCGCAATGTCACTTGAATCACACATTTGTTCAAAGGGAAAACTCTAATTGGGTGCGGTGACGATAGGAGTTGTGGTCAACTTGTGCTTTAAATGTTCAAAGGCCTCTATGCATTTTTCGTCAAAAACAAACTTGACATCTTTGTCTAGCAACTTGCAAAGTGGATTCACGACCTTCGAGAATTCTTTGACAAACCCCCGGTAGAACCCGGCATGCCCAAGTAAACTCCTCACCCCTTTTACAGAAGAGGGGGAGGAAGCCTCAAAATCACCTTTATTTTTGCCTTGTCTACCTCAATCCCATGCTTAGAAATCTTGTGACCCAATACTATACCTTCTTCCACCATAAAATGGCATTTTTCCCAATTGAGAACAAGATTAGTTTCTTCACATTGGGCCAAGACTCTATCCAAGTTTACCAAGAATTCTTCAAAGGAGTCACCAACCACACTAAAATCGTCCATAAATACCTCCAATATATCTTCCACCATCTCGGTGAAAATAGCTATCATGCAACGTTGAAAGGTCGCCGGAGCATTGCACAACCCGAATGGCATCCGAGAGAGGGCAACTGTACCATATGTGCATGTGAAAGTTTTCTTTTGTTAGTCCACCGGGATGAAAGCTCATCCCGCAAGGCGATCAAGCATTTTGTCTAGGAACAACAAGATAAAATGATCCTTCCGAGTCACCTTGTTGAGTTTTTGATAGTCCATACGAACTCTCCACCGGGTAATGGTTTTACTGGGAATAAGCTCGTTTTTGGAATTTATCACAATCGTCATCCCTCATTTCTTTGGAACACATTGGACCAGAGAGGTCCATGAGCTATGAGAAATTGGATAAACCACACAGGCGTCAAGCCACTTGATAACCTTTTTCTTTACCACGTCTAGCATTGCCTCATTTAGTCTTCTTTGATGTTGAAGTGAAGGCCTTGCGTTCTCATCCAAGACGATTTTATGCATGCAAAAGGCGAGGCTTATCCCCCGAATGTCCGCCAGAGTCCATCCTATTGCCCTTTTTTGCCTTTGATGCACCTCCAAAGTGGCCTCTGCCACACCTCCTTTTTGGCTATCCACAACCCGGCGAAGGGCATAGATAAGGGAGTTTTTCCAATTAAAGGACAATCGAAACAGGATTAAATTATTTAAGAGGATTTTAGAGTCACCACTTGGGAGAATTATGGTGTCCCAAGTCACCGTTCAGAATCCCGAATTGAGCAAACAATGACTCTGTTTAACAATCCGCAAACCAGAAATCTGGGTAAGAAATTCTGTTAACCCGGTAGAAGGCGTAAGGAATTCCCTAGTTCCGTGGTTCTAGCACGATCGCTCAATTGTCATATTTGGCCTAAATTATCTGATTTTACAACATGTTTTAACTTATGTAATTTTTGACTTTAAAACGCTTTTATCATTATTTTAAAGAGAATTGAAACGTTGTTAAAACATGCCTCGAACCATGTCACATAAATGCACCCGTGGATTTTGACACATTCCAACTTTGTTGAGATTTAGATTTGGGTCACATAAATGTGCACCCGTATTTAGGAAGGCATTATATTAACACGCACCTATAGCAACTACGTCTTTGATATTTATGGGAAGGCCGTGAACTTTGCTAAATGGCACCTCCTATTCTTTCTATATGTTATAATGAATTAAGGAGCCTACACATGGTATTTATTTGCATCAACATGGCTCAATATATTTTTTATAAAGGTTTTCTAACGAATGCTAAATTTCTACTCTTGCGAGTGTTTAAATGCACTAATCAACTTACCTACAGGTTGTGTATTGGCTAATTGTGTGCATGGACTCAAATCTGGGCCAGCCTAAAACATGCTGCATTAGCACTGCCCAACCGCTATTGGGCCTGGTTCATTCTTGGCCCAAACGTTTGAGTCCTCCCATTCAGGAACACGTAACATTATAATTTCCTGATGTTTTTTGGGTTTTTCCAAACGAGCCCAATACTGGTTTGAATGGAAGTGTTCAAATATTAGTGACCAATTTTGGTATGGGAATTATACATAAAATTGAATCTCTATTCATTCATGAGGTCAATAATAACAACCATTTTTGTATTTATTTCTAACATTAGATTTGAATCATACAATTCATATACTCATCAGTTAGAGTATATGAATCTAATTGCCAAAATTAAATTACACTTCAGGTCCTACTGTATGGAACGAGTCTACAATAAGCTATTACTAAACATTATGAGATATAAAACTATTGACTATACTACTCTCCAAGTCTGGTAGCTCTAAGCGCACAATTTCAACACTTGAACCAACCAGACTGAAACTGAAATTTACTATCACTTAAACATATTCAAAAATTGAGTTGAAAGTCTAATTATTACACGTGAAAATCAATCCCAAAATGACCAATTATTATTAAATAGATCAGTCCAACAACATACTATAACACGATGATCATTTTACTAATATTCCTATATTTAAACTAAGTAGGGAAGATGTGGGTTATGATACTAGAGTACAAATAGCAAGTGAAGGTCTTCATATTAAGAATATATTTTCACTTTGAACTTCATATACACGAGTGTTGAGTTGATATCTGTAATACAACAGAAAACCAAGCCCATAAGAAAATATGGAGGTCAGCTAGCAAACAATAGCCAATAAAATAGTATGCCCAAGGTTTCAACAGGATTATGAGAAATTTAAGCTCAAAAGGATCAAAATTCAAACACTGATAGTATTATTCAGCTATAAAATGAGTATTTTAAATCTAATATTGAAGAGAAGAGTTCCCGATCCCCTCTAATGCCCCTAATGCCCCTAATGATTTAATTTATAGCAAAACTGTTAGAGCATCAGATTTTTACTAGTTTTCTTTTTAGTCCTCAACTCAAATTGTATTTTTTTGCCTAAGTAGTCCTTCAGTTTCTGACTTGTGCCTCAAGTTTGAGGCTGAAATTATATATCAGTCCCTCCTAGAAAGTTCTACAAGATTCTTATCAGATTTTTATAAGTTCAAAACCCTTTTATACCCTCACTAGCTTTCCTAAATTACCCTACACCTGAATTTGACCCCAGTCAGTTCTTTTAGCCTTAGTTCAATCACAATTAACCTTGGTTAGCTCTTTGACTCCAATTCAATCACAATTGACCTTGGTCGACCAAACTTGGGCCAAACTTATATTAACACACTCAAGAAGATCAGACATAACTAAGAATTAACCAAGGCTTAAACCTGATACAGACTTCAACAGACTTTATACATGATTAACAGAATAACCAGGAGAGTGAATACATCTATCATACTTAACTTTCAGAAATAATTCCAATCAAAATGCTTCAGAAATACTTAACACACAACAATTTTAATTCACGGATCACCTTAGGAAGCATCATAAATTATAGAATCAGAAGGTATATATCAATTAAGCCTAAAAATTACATTACAGTAGAATTAACTAGCTTTCAAAATCAAAGACTGATATTAGCAGGAAATTATTCAAAAGATAAAAGACTTCCAAACCAAGAATATGAACACTGAAGAACTTGTGGGTCACAAGACAAACAATCAAAAGAAAATCTCATAAAAGCAATTCAAATTATTAAACATGCAATTATTAATCAGCCATTAACAGAAATCCAGCATTCCAAGCTAAAGAAAAATGGAAAAGAGGCAAGAAAAGTTAGCTTCTATTGTTGTTTGCATTTGAACTGATTAAATGAGACCTTGTTCTTCCGCAGGGGTTCTGAAACTCCCAGGACGGTCTTTAATCAGTTTTAAAGTTTAGGGGAGGGTTCTTGAGGTCCTGGGACCCCAGTGAGGTCTCAGATTTGAAATTATTCAATCGTCGGGGTTATTTTGGACTCTAGGGTGGCATGGTTGGGTTAAGGGGAGTTAGGGACTGTCTAGAAGGGTTATGAACCATTTCTGGCAAGTTTGGGATTTAGGGTTAAGCTTCGGCTTAAGATTCGATGGGTTCCATGGTGATTTGAGAGTGGTGATGTGCATGGTTGGAACGGGGAATTCAAGGTGCCTTGGTAGTGTAGTTTTTGGAGGCTTTTGGATGGGGGTCGCCGGACGTAGAGTTTTGGGCTACTTTTAAAGGGATATTCGAGACGGAGGGGTGGTATTTTAAAGGAACTAGTCATGGGACGTGGTAGAGGAGGTCGTGCTGATTAAAGGGTGTAATTTTTGGGCCGTTTGGTTGCCGGTTGCGGCCGTGAGGCGATTTCCGACGGCGGCAGTAGGGTGGTTACCTGGTGGCGATGGGGGGGGGGGGGTCAATGGAGGTGTTGTGACCGGCGGTGGAGATACGAGGAGGGTGAGTTTGGTCGTTTATATTATTGAAGGTGTTTAAACATATGTATACATAAGTGGAGAAGCTTACGTGGCCGTTAGATTATGTGGGGACTGATGGTTGTGATGGAAGGAGTCTTAAATGGTGTCATTTGGTGGATGTGGATGTGGGCATGGGTCAGCTGGTCGATTGGGCTGGGTTATGGCCTTAAAGAGGAAGAATAGATTGGGCCACTCAAGTCTGGCCCAATTGTGGCCAGCCTGAGTGGCTGCCCATATACATGTATTGTATTTTTTGTCTTTTTTTTTTCTATTAATTACTTAATTACTAATTTTACTTAAAAAAACCACAGATCACAAATAAAGTTAAAACAAGTCAAAATTAGGCAAACATAATTTCAAGTGCTGGACACACACACACACACACACACACACACACACATATATATATATATATATATATTTTTTTTTAATTTCAAATTCTTTTTAATTTGTTAAAGCAATTTATTTAATAATTAAATCTTAATTATCCTAAATACGCAGTAATGAACATGCACATGTAGTCAAATCCTATAAATTAAAATCCTAATATTTACAAGAAAAATCCTACAGTTAGAATTCTATAGGAGCTTATTTCGACCGGTGAAAAATCATATGCTCACAGCTGCCCCTCTTTGTGCGGGAACATGAAGGGTTTTCGTGCAAAGAAAAGTGAGCAAATATTAGCAATTTCGTCCAATTGAATACTCCATGTGAAGAATTTTGAAAAATTCCTGACCGAACCTTGCTTCAAAGGTTGCCTACATATCCTCGGCAACAGAGGAATCAAGTCAGTGTAGTTCTGGAAGTTTTGGTAGCTGGGGCGACCGAGAGACTGTGATTGGCTATTGTTGCTGCTTGCTGATGGCTATCGTAGCTGCTTGCAGACCTCCTTGTTACTCCTTATGAAAAATAAAAGAAAACTAGGCTAAGCTATAGGCTATGGATTACAAAGAAAAGCCTATCTATATCTTCAATCTTGATCCTCGTTGCTTTGTCGCGTTGTATTTCATTCTGCGAACTCGTTGTGGCTTCGCTGACTGTTTGCCTTTTCCTTCATCCATGTATGATACCATACTATTTGACATGTATTCCGTTGAAAGCATTCTCCCATTCTACAGGTGGGCGCCTGACTGCTGAACTCGGATTGCGTTGAAAAATATTCCCTTGTTCTATAGGTGGGCGCCTGATTACAAAACCTGATATTGTGAAAAATGTTCCCTTGTTCTATAGGTGGGGGCCTAATTAAAAATACTTAACATGCTAAAAAAATATTCCCTTATTCTCCAGGTGGGCGCCTGATTGCAAAAACGTGAAATTTTGAAAAATATTTTCTTGTTCTCCAGGTGGTCGCCTGATTACAAAATTTAAAATTTTGAAAAATATTCCCTTGTTCTCCAGGTGGACGCCTGATTGCAAAACCTTAATGTTGAAAAATATTCCCTTGTTCTCCAGGTGGGCGCCTGATTGCAAATCTTAAAATTGAAAACATATTCCCTTGTTCTTCAGGTGGGTGCCTGATTGCAAAAACCTAAAATTGAAAAAATATTTCCTTGTTCTCCAGGTGTGCGCCTGATTGCAAAACTTAAATTTAAAAAATATTCCCTTGTTTTCCAGGTGGGTGCCTGCTTGCGAAAACTTAAAGTTGAAAAATATTCCCTTGTTTTCCAGGTGGGCGCCTGATTGCAAAAACGTAAAATTGAAAAAATATTCCCTTGTTCTCCAGGCCGGATCATGATTGCAAAAACCTAAATTGAAAAAATATTCCCTTGTTCTCCAGGTGGGCGCCTGATTGCAAAACCTAAATTTGAAAAATATTCCCTTATTCTCCAGGTGGGCACTTGATTGCAAAAACTTAAAATTGAAAAAATAATCCCTTGTTCTTCAGGTGGGCGCCTAATTGCAAAACTTAAAATTGAAAAATATTCCCTTATTCTCCATGTGGGCGCCTGATTACAAAACTTAAAATTGAAAAATATTTTCCAGTTCTCCAAGTGTACGCCTGATTACAAAACTGGTCCCGACAATCCTCAACTGCTGACAATTCAAGATTATGCTGTATTTATGAAAATATATTATATTCCACCATGTCTTGCTATTAGTTATATCTGCTGGGGATCTGCTGGGGATCGCTGGTTAAAATTACTTCCAGTTATCCAGGCGGGTCTTAACAACTCTTGTTCACTCTTGCTGGGGGAATATCTAATCTAAGTCCCATTTTGCAGGAGGGTCCTGATGACTTTTATTGACTATGGTTGGGCAAATATATAAGTCCCATCTTTCAGGGAAGTCCTGGTAACTCTTGCTGACTATGGTTGGGGAAATATCTAAATCCTATCTTTCAGGGAGGTCATGATAACTCTTGCTGACTCAGCTGGGGAAATATCTAAATCCCATCTTTTAGGGAGGTCCTGATAACTCTTGTTGACTCAGCTGGGGAGATATGAAAATTTCCTTCTAAATCCCATTCTTCAGGAGGGTCCTGATGACTTTTCTTGACTCTTATCGACTCTAGCTGGGGAGAATATTTGCTTTAAGTCCCATTTTTCAGGCAAGGTTTAAGCCTTAAAAATCTCAGTTTGCTGCTGCCAATCCTTAGCAAACTTGTAAGCAGAGGGACTCTCGCAACATTCTTTGCTTCCAAAAAAAAAAGAAAAATAAAAAAAATACTTGTAAATCGATAGGTATAACCAGGATAAAGGAGAGGGGAACACCTACGACCATTAACGACTTCCGATACATAACGAATATTATTAAGACAACACAAAGACAAGGGCGGGAAATCGGTATATGCATCATATTCGGAAAGCTTATGTTCATTCGCTCCGCTCGCACAACGGTATACCAAAAAAGGTCCTGATGGCTCTATTGGCTCTTCTTGGCTCTGGCTGGGGAGATTTTGGCTCTAATTCCCATTTTTCAGGAGGGTCCAGAAGGTGCCAACTTAATGCCAATTCTAGTTTCTGGTTGTTTCTACGACTCTCACTAGGGAAGGTGTTGGGGCTTGCCCATGTTACCCATACCTGTTTGAGTTTTAAACTGTATTCCATCTCAACTTCCATGCCTCTTTTAACTCTCGGTTGTTTTTATTGGGCTTTGCTAGTTAAAGTTTGTCCCATTGTTTTGGAGGGTGTTTATAACAGACTATGTCTCTTTTGAGTTTAACTGAGTCCCACTTCCAAATGGGCCCTGAGATTTCGATCATACCTGTCGTGTGCCTGCCTTCTCCTGTGGACGACCTCCCTTAGGCTCTTCCGGAATTTTTTTGCCCCTGTGTCAATCAAAGAAAACTTGTCAGTTTCAAAAGAAGTGGTTGGCTCACAACGTTCTTGTTGGAAGCAGCCCCCTCGTTGTCATGTTCTGTTGTGTTCAAATTTCCATGTTGATGATGAGTTGTCTGAGCTGATTGGATGACCCCCGAACCTTTATGGCTTTACTTTGTTCGCCCATTAGTGTGTTACATTCCTAACCCTTTTGCCAGAATTCTTGCACCTTTTTCGAGATTAACAAGTCAATGTATTATGTTTGGCTGACCCTCTAACCTTTGTGGCTTTACATTTACTTCCCATCTTATGTTATACTTCTGCCCTATTTCCAGAATTCTTTACGCCCTTCCCCGATGGTTGATGAGTTGAGGTGACCTGCTGGGTCAACCCTTGACCTTTCCCATATTTGTGTTGTGCAAACTTTACGTTCCATCCGAATCTTTGTGGTTTCATTTGC
This sequence comes from Nicotiana benthamiana, assembly GCA_034376525.1. Taxonomy (NCBI): domain Eukaryota; kingdom Viridiplantae; phylum Streptophyta; class Magnoliopsida; order Solanales; family Solanaceae; genus Nicotiana; species Nicotiana benthamiana. The sequence continues at coordinate 47,585,844 of CM067326.1, forward strand.
ATGCCCTTTCCTGTGTAGTATTCCTTCAACTTTGCCAATGCTTGTCTCCTCTATCAATTACAATTTTTATGAATCCTTCCCTTTGCTGTTCAATGCTTGTTATCTTTGTTATATTTTTGGGGCGTCATGCATTTTGTTCCTTTGGGAGTTTGATAACCGTCTTTGACATTCCATTCGTCTAAACACAAGAATTTAGACTTTGAAGAAGAATGTAATGCGAAGACTCCGAATGATATTTAGAATGAAGAATTCCAGACTTGCTGTTGAAAAACAAAGAAGAAGACTTATCTGAAAAGACGCCGCTGGTTCTTGCGATCATGACATGCACTTCGGCCTATTCGACCCAATCGATTTTGATGACCGGCCTTCTACTGCCACATTTTTCCGTTGTGACCTTTCCCAACCAATTCCTGACTCATCTTGCCTTGCAATATTCATCCATCAATAGTCTCTTTTGGAGTTTCGCTTTATCTTGCCTTCGCCTTCCGGTATCGTGAAGGTTTCCACCAATAAGACTCTCTCATTTTATTCTCTTTCAAACTCTCCCGCCTTATGATGGAATGAGGGTTTTCACTGATAAGACTCTCTCATTTCATTATCGCCATAGTCTGGCTCAAAGTTGTAGGAAATCATTCTATCCATGATATGTGCGCTTTGGTTGTATTAGCATGATTTCCAGGTATAGGTTTTGATGAATGACAAACAATGAAGTCAAGTGTCAAACAACGTTATTATATGACAAACAATCAAGATTGAATGCCGAGAAGCATATTGATGAAGGGATGGCATGGAAAAGCCAAGACGAGCTAAAAAGTTCAAGACCGAAGACCCAAGGCTTAGGTCGTTAGGTAGAACCAATGTAAGAGCAACGTTTAAGTTATCTCGTCTTTTGGCTCAACATAGGTCATCATAAATATGCATAAAATCATTTTATCAAACCATAAATATCATAAACATTTTCATATACTTCAAACAAAATGATTTTTAACGTTTTCATTTTAACCAAAATGATTTTTGAAGTAAGTTTTCGATTCTTGACAGAACAGCCAGATAATCGATTATCCTTCTGAAGATAATCGATTATGTTGAATTTCCAGCCAAAACTGGAAATTCCAGCATGGCTGCATAATCGATTATCACAAAGTAGATAATCGATTATCTGACTTTGCCAGCTTAAACTGGAAATTCCAGAAAAGGTAAATAATCGATTATCCTTTATGGAATAATCGATTATTCACTAACCGTTGCCGAAGTTTTTAAACGCTGAAAAAATGATCGATTATGCACAAGGCAATAATCAATTATGCTAGCATAAATTCAGCGTCTGATTTTTGAACGTTAAGATGATAATCGATTATGTAAATCTGATAATCGATTATCCTTGCATAAAATCAGCATTATTGATTGTCAATTAAGCAACGGACATACAACCTCTACCACCTATAAATAGAGGTCTTTTTGACTCATTTCAGATGAGCAACATCTCTCATTATTCTTGAACATATTGATAACATTTATACATCATATTTCGAGCTTTTGTTGAGCCATTTAAGAGACAACTTTGTGTTGTTCATAGAGCTTATATTGTATCTCTTTATCTACTCTTCTTAGAGAGTTCTTGTTGTAAAAGAGAAAGGTTCTTGAGAAGACCATACCTTCTCATTGAGCGTTGGGTTTGCTAAGTACCTTCAATCTTAGTGTGTGAAGTCTTGTGGTGCGGTATCCACGAGCAAGGTGAAGTCTTGAGGTGAGGTATCCTCGAGCAAGTTGAAGTCTTGTAGAGCGTACATCTACGAGCAAGTGCAACGGTTTTTTAGGCACCCGTAAGCTTAACGGAGTTAGTGTAAACTCAAGAGAGTCTCTCGGGAGACTGGAGTAACCACACGTTGTGGTGAACCAGTATAAATTCGGTGTGTCCTCTCCTTACTCTTTTAATTACTGCACTTACTTTACTCCTGCAATTTTAATTCCGCAAAATTTACCGACATTCTCGTGCCTCACTATTCACCCCCCCTCTAGTGAAGGGCATAAATCCTAAAAGTTGGTATCAGAGCCTAACTCTGTGAATGCCTTAACCGGTTGAGAGAACGATATATATTTTTGTTGAGAATGTTGAACGCAGGAATGATGAGCGAAGGACACTCCACCAATAGGCCTCCACTATTTGACGGAACAAATTACACATATTGGAAAGAGCGGATGAGAATTTTCTTCCCATCAAATAACTTTCTCTTGTGGCAAATCATCAAGAACGGTGAACAAATGGCGACAAAGAAAGTTGGGGAAACCACGGTTCCAAAGGAGGAAGATGAATATAATGCCGAGGACATCAAGAAGGTTGAATATAATGCAAAGGCCATCAATATGTTGTATTGTGCAGTGAATCCGGATGACTATCGGAAGATTTCTTGCTGCACAACCGCCAAGGAGATGTGGGATAAGCTTGAAATCACTTATGAAAGTACGCCTCAAGTCCGAGAATCGAAAGTTGATTTTCTAACACATGAATATGAACTCTTTAGAATGAAGGAGCCGGAAAGCATCGATAATATGTTTGAACGGTTCTCAATGATCATCAACGATCTCCATGTTCTTGTTAAAGTATACTCGAACAATGATCTAGTTCAAAAAATTCTACGGAGTCTCACTCCCGAATGGCGCTCCAAAGCCAATGCCATCCAAGAATCGATAGGAATGACAGACGTCACAATTGATGGACTAAGAGGTAACCTCAAAACTTATGAAAGAACAATTCTTAAACCTTCATTTGGAGATGAGAAAAGTCCAGGTATTGCCTTCAAAGCCTCATCGTCTAAAAAAAGTAGAGGTAAGTGATTCGAAAAGCGATGATGATACTATTTCCAACGATTTAATTGAAAAGTTTTGTAAGTTTATGAAGAAGGAAATGAAGAAGGAAGAACCAAGTCCTTCATGCCATAATTGTTGAAAACTTGGGCACACCAAGTCACATTGTCCAAAACCCAAGGACAAGAAGAAGAAGAAACACCAAAAGCGCGTGACATGGGATTCGGACAGCTCGGCTGATGAAACTACCGCCCTATGCTTCATGGCCAACGAGGAAGAAGAGGTAAGTACTCCTAACTCTTACTCTTATGAAGAATTACAAGAAGCTTTTCAAGAATTATATGATGAATTGAAAAAGTCTTCAAAAATCTCCAAAGAGGCCAAGGCTAAAATTAAGTTTTAGAAGAGAAAAATAAATTTTTGGAAAATGACAATATTGATCTTAGAAATAAAATTAAGGAGATGCATGAAGATTCTGCAATTAATCAAAATTCTAATTGTTCATCTTGTGATTCTTTGAAATTAGAAAACATAGAACTTAGGAACACACTAGAAAAACGTAGTGTAGAAGATCCTAAAACTGTTGAAGAAATTAAGAAGAAAAAGCCCAGGAAAAATAAAAGGCGCAAGAATCATGTTAGAAATTGCGATGCTCAACCTAGAAATAATTCTAGGATTTTTGTAAATGAGCCTAGAATTAATCACTTTAGACCACCTAGAAATGACTCTAGGAATTTTATTAATGAGTCTAGAATTAATCATTTTAGACCGCCTAGAAATGACTCTAGGAATTTCAATGCTTCTAGGAATATCGACTTTAGATCACCTAGAACGTTTTTGGCTCAACCAAGACATATGCACAACCCGAATGTTATATGTCATTATTGCAATCGAGTAGGACACATAGCACCCGTATGTTTTGCAAAACATAGGGATTTATCTTTTGGCTATGATTATTACTTGCCTAACCCCCAAGGACCCAAAAGTGGTTGGGTACCTAAAAACTATTTTTAGGTACGTTTGCAGGTGTGCTTGAAGACTACAATATCGTAGTAGATGCACCAAACACGAAACCTTATTGCATCGAGGGGGAATTTCGGTTAGTTATCATATTTTTGATAAAAATATAATATTTGATATGTGTTAACGATTGATATATCTTTGTTAACAATTGGTATCAATTATTTTTGTTAAAAATAATAATTGATTCATGTTTTGATGAATATTATTTTTGGTTTGAATAACAGTTGGTATATTCTTGAAAAATAAATGATTCATGTTTTTAATACAACTATTGGTTTGTTAAAAATTAACAGTTGATATGTTTTTAAGTAATATGATTTGCTAAAAATAACCATTATTATGGTCGTTATGTTTTTGCTAACATTTGGTATCATTTTATGTTGGTATGATTTTTTTTTGAAAATCGTCATCATGTATATTCCTCATTGTATTTCCTATCTTATGTTTGACACTAACTGTTGGTATTCCCAAAAGGGCAAAGTTTCAAAAGGGGAAAGTAGCCTGTGTATACTCTCTTTTGCTAATGCCAAAAGGGGGAAGAAATTAGGCGATATGCATCTAATAAGGGGGAATGTCTCCACCTTCTAGCATGCTTTAATTGAGGGGGAATACTCAATTAAGGGGGAATGTTTTGCATAACTTGTATGTTGAGATATAGCATGAACTTAGGGGGAATCCGATGTGCATATCTCTTATTGTTTGTCATTATCAAAAAGGGGGAAATTGTAGAAAATCATTCTATCCATGATATGTGCGCTTTGGTTGTATTAGCATGATTTCCAGGTATAGGTTTTGATGAATGACAAACAATGAAGTCAAGTGTCAAACAACGTTATTATATGACAAACAATCAAGATTGAATGCCGAGAAGCATATTGATGAAGGGATGGCATGGAAAAGCCAAGACGAGCTCAAAAGTTCAAGACCGAAGACCCAAGGCGTAGGTCGTTAGGTAGAACCAATGTTAGAGCAACGTTTAAGTTATCTCGTCTTTTGGCTCAACATAGGTCATCATAAATATGCATAAAATCATTTTATCAAATCATAAATATCATAAACATTTTCATATACTTCAAACAAAATGATTTTTAACGTTTGCATTTTAACCAAAATGATTTTTGAAGTAAGTTTTCGATTCTAGACAGAACAACCAGATAATCGATTATCCTTCTGAAGATAATCAATTATGTTGAATTTCCAGCCAAAACTGGAAATTCCAGCATGGCTGCATAATCGATTATAACAAAGTAGATAATCGATTATTTGACTTTTCCAGCTTAAACTGGAAATTCCAGAAAAGGTAAATAATCGATTATCCTATGTAGAATAATCGACTATTCACTAACCGTTGCCGAAGTTTTTAAACGGTGAAAAAAATAATCGATTATGCACAAGGCAATAGTCGATTATGCTAGCATAAATTCAGCGTCTGATTTTTGAATGTTAAGCTGATAATCAATTATGTAAATCTAATAATCGATTATCCTTGCATATCAGCATTATTGATTGTCAATTAAGCAACGGACATCCAACCTCTACCACCTATAAATAGAGGTCTTTTTGACTTATTTCAGATGAACAACATCTCTCATTATTCTTGAACATATTGATAACTTTTGTACATCATATTTAGAGCTTTTGTTGAGCCATTTGAGAGACAACTTTGTGTTGTTCATAGAGCTTATGTTGTATCTCTTTATCTACTCTTCTTAGAGAGTTCTTGTTGTAAAAGAGAAAGGTTCTTGAGAAGACCATACCTTCTCATTGAGCGTTGGGTTTGCTAAGTACCTTCAATCTTAGTGTGTGAAGTCTTGTGGTGCGGTATCCACGAGCAAGGTGAAGTCTTGAGGTGAGGTATCCTCGAGCAAGTTGAAGTCTTGTAGAGCGTACATCTACGAGCAAGTGTAACGGTTTGTTAGGCACCCGTAAGCTTAACGGAGTTAGTGTAAACTCGAGAGAGTCTCTCGGGAGACTGGACTACCCACACGTTGTGGTGAACCAGTATAAATTCGGTGTGTCCTCTCCTTACTCTTTTAATTACTGCACTTACTTTACTCCTGTAATTTTAATTCCGCAAAATTTACCGACATTCTCGTGCCTCACTATTCACCCCCCCAGTGAAGGGCATAAATCCTAACAAAAGTGCTGTCCCTGACATGAGTACCCTCTACCTGCTCGACTCGACGTCTTTTGAAGACTGATTAGAAGGTCTTCTTTTGGGCTGTAATGTGGGCTTTTGGATAGGGTTAGAAAGAAAGGGCATCAAAGGCTCGAAATAACTTAAATGGGTTAAAAATTACAACTTTCGGAATCAAATTCTTACAACAACCACAACTTCTGCCCCAGTTTCTTGCTTGGGGACTTTTGAATTTTATTTTAATGAGACCGAGCCGTGAGGCTGCCTACGTATCCTTTTTAAAAGGAATCGGGTCAAACGTAGTTCATGCCGATTCCTTGTTTTTGTTATTGTTTTTCTTCTCCCTTTTTCTGTTTTTCTTCTCTTTCTTTTTCTTTGTTTTGCTTTTTTTTCTTCCTTTCTTTTTCCTTTTATCTTTTCTCTTTTCTCTTTTCTTTCTTGTTTTCCTTTTTTTCCTTTTTTCCTTTTTTTATTTTTTTTCTTTTTGTTGTTTTTTTCTTTATTACTATAAATTTCATTCTTTTCATTCTTCCCTTTCTTTTCCTTTTACTGCCTTCTCACACTCGTGTTTCTAACTTTTGTTACTGATTCTGAAAGAGGGGTATGAAAGAAAGTAATTAAAGCTCAAAAGGGTTAGCAAAAGATAAAGTGTTTGGATAGCAAAATAAAATGCCTTCGTCATTCCAATCTTCAAAATATGCTAAGTACAATCAGGTGTCAAGTATAGCCAATGATATGAAGAAAATCATACATAATATCTTTTAACAGCATCTTCGTTGATGGCCATTTTCGCGCATTTCCCTTCCACTTCCGTCAGATACAACGCTCCGTTGGACAACACTCTTAATACGATGAATGGTCTTTGATAGTTTGGAGCGAACTTGCCTTTCACCTCAGCCTGGTGAGGGTGGATGCGTTTTAGTACCAGTTAACCTACTTCAAACTTTCTGGGGTGCACCTTCTTATTATATGCCCTAGCCATTCTCTGTTGATACAACTGGCCATGACAGACTGCCTCGAATCTTTTCTCGTCAATCAAACTCAATTATTCTAGACGAGTTTTGACCCATTCTTCATCGTCGATTCCTGCTTTCCCCATGATCCGAAGAGAGGGGATTTCAACCTCGGCCGGAATCACTGCCTCTATGCCATATACTAATAAGTATGGAGTTGCTCCCATTGAAGTGCGGACAGTGGTGAGATAGCCTAACAATGCAAAATGCAGCTTCTCATGCCACTTCCTAGATCCTTCCACCATTTTCTGAAGTATCTTCTTTATGTTCGTATTTTCTGCCTCAACTGCTCCATTCTCCTTGGGGAGGTACGGGGTAGAGTTTCGATGTGCGATCCTGAACTTCTGACATACCTTTCTTATTAGGTGACTGTTGAGATTTTCCCCATTATCAGTGATGAGCGTTTTGGGGATCCCGAACCGAAAAATAATGTGTGTGTGAACAAAATCGACCACGGCCTTCTTGGTCACCGCTTTGAAAGTTTTGGCTTCAACCCACTTGGTGAAATAGTCAATAGCAACAAGGATAATTCGATGTCCATTAGAAGCTGCTGGCTCGATGGGCCTGATGACGTCCTTGCCACAAGCAACGAAAGGCCAAGGTGCAGACATCGTGTGCAGTTTAGACGAAGGAGAGTGAATTAGATCCCCGTGTACCTGACACTGGTGGCATTTGTGCACAAAGCTGATAGAATCCCGTTCCATGGTGAGCCAATAATACCCTGCCCGAAGAATCTTCTTTGCCAAGACATATCCACTCATCTGCGGCCCACAAATGCCAGCATGCACCTCATTCATGATGACTGCTGCCCGCTTAGCATCTACGTATCTTAACAAACCCAGATATGGCGTTCTCCTGTATAATAACCCTCCACTGCTGAAGAACCCACTTGACAAATGACGGATTATTCTCTTCTGGTCACTCATGGCTTGCACCGGGTACACACCTTTCCTGATGTATTCCTTGATGTCGTGGAACCAAGGCTCGCCGTCAAGCTCTTCTTCCACCATGTTAAAATAGGCATGTTGATCATCGTCCCGGACCTATATCGGGTCAACATAATCCTTTTCCGGGTGATGTAACATTGATTCCAAAGTAGCTAGGGCATCGGCAACTTCATTGTGAATTATGGGAATGTGCCTGAACTCTAATGACCGGAATCATTGACAAAGATCATGCAAGAATTGCCGATAAGGTATGAGTTTTAGATCTCTTGTCTCTCATTCACCTTGGATATGGTATACCAGAAGGTCCGAGTCCCCCAAGACCAAGACTTCCTTGACACCCATGTCCGCTGCTAACTTCAAACCCAAAATGCATGCCTCGTACACAGCCGTGTTTTTGGTGCAGTAGAAACGAAGTTGAGCTGTGACTGGGTAATGATGCCGCTCTTTAGAAATGAGTACCATTCCTATCTCGACGCCATTCATGTTGGCAGCCCATCGAAGATCAGTTTCCACCCCAACTTCTCATCCCATTCCATTTCATTGGCGTGCATCACTTCCTCGTCCGGAAGATACGTGTTCAAGGTTTCATATTTTTCATCTATGGGATTCTCTGCTAAATGGTCAGCCAATGCCTGTGCCTTCATAGCAGTCCTACTTATGTAGATGATGTCGAATTCAGTAAGCAAGATCTACCACTTCAAGAGCCTCCCTGTGGGCATGGGATTCTAGAAAATGTATTTCAATGGGTCCAGTTGTTAGATGAGATAAGTGGTGAATGATGACAAATAATGCTTCGACTTCTGGGCTACCCATGTCAAGGCGCAACATTTCCTTTCAAGGTGAGTGTACTTAACCTCATAGGCCGTATATTTCTTGCTAAGGTAGTATATGGCTTGCTCTTTTCTCCCAGTAACATCGTGCTGACCCAACACACACCCAAATGAATTTTCCAAGACTGTCAAATATAAGATCAGAGGCCTCCCTGGTTCTGGTGGAACCAGTACCGCTGGGTTTGACAGATACCCCTTTATCTTATCAAAAACTTCTTGGCACTCTCCTGTCCATTTCACCGCAACACCCTTTTTTAACAGCTTAAAGATGGGATCACAGATAGTTGTGAGCTGCGCTATGAATCGACTGATGTGATTCAGCCTTCCCAATAGACCCATTACTTCTGTTTTTTTTCTGGGTGGTGTCAACTCCTGTATAGCTTTGGTTTTTGATAGGTCTAGCTCGATACCTCGGCGGGTGACTATGAACCCTAACAACTTTCCCGAAGGAACCCCAAATGCACATTTTTCCGGGTTGACTTTGAGTTCATACTTGCGGAGCCTCTGGAAGAATTTCCTCAGATATTTGACATGATTGGATTGCTTTCTGGACTTCACAATCACATCGTCCACATAGACCTCGATTCCCTTGTGCATCATATCGTGGAAAATGGTTGTCATTTTCCTCATGTATGTCGCTCCAGCATTTTTCAAACCAAAAGGCATGACGCTATAGAAGTATGTCCCCCACGGTGTGATAAATGCTGTTTTCTCGGCATCCTCTTCATCCATTAAAATTTGATTATAGCCTGCATAACAATCCAAAAATGATCCGATCTCATGCTTCGCATAATTGTCAATAAATATGTGGATATTCGGCAGGGGGAAGTTGTCTTTTGGACTTGCTTTATTGAGGTCACGGTAATCGACGCACACTCTGAATTTACCATCATTCTTTGGTACCAGCACGACATTAGCCAACCTGGTGGGATATCGTGTGACTCGAATAACTTTCTCCTCAAACTGCTTGGTCACCTCTTCTTTGATTTTCACAGTTACATCAGTTTTAAACTTAACTTTTGTTTGACTGGAATGCAGGCTGGTTCAGTAGGCAATTTTCGGACTACCAGGTCAGTGCTCAATCCGGGCATGTCGTCGTAGGACCATGCAAAGACATCCTTATTCTCCAGCAATACTTTTATTATTTCCTCCCTAAACTGTGGCTCCAGATAGACACTTATTTTTGTTTCTCTGATATTTTTCGGGCTTCCTAGATATATAGCCTCTGTATCATTCAGGTTTGGTTTGGGTTTCTCTTCGAATTGGGTCATCTCTTAACTAATCTCATCCCATGCCCCTTCCTCATCGTACCCTGGTTCGCTTCATGTTCTATTTCCTGAATCATTATTTCTGGACTAGGTTTGTTGAAAAGATTGGGTAGATGAGTCCTTATGTATGTCAGATCACTGGAACCAACATAAAAATAATTTTACAAAAGAGAAAAAGTAAAGCGAAAATGGAAACTATCAGCAGTGCTGAAAGGGAAATTGGATTTTATTAGAATAAAAAATAACAGAGCTTGCGCATCCTAATGGATGAAAATAACAATTGAAAGACGCTAATACAAACTACATTGAAAGGAAAATGAAAGCAAACTACCAAGACTCCTTCTGAGTGGGAAGAGGACTGGCTTCCCTGTTATTGATTCTTGCACGTGCCCTACAAACTGCACATCTTCCCTGCGCGATCCTTCTCCAGCCTCTACCATATTCACCTCGCTGAATAGCCATTCTAGCCTCTTATAAAGATCTCCGTCCGCGTCGATCAGCAGGCTGGAAATCCTGGGTCTGGGACCATTACTGGGTTTAACAAATGATTTGAATAAACTTGGGATAGGCTTCGGGAGAAGCCAGCCTTTCTGTCTCAGCTTCTAGGCTCGCTTTATGTTTGCGGCCGTGGGCTTGAACCCTAGTCCAAAAGTGTCGAGATTCTTAGGAAGGAACACTAGTTGGGCAATGCCTTGCAAAGAAGCTCCCAACCCTTTGCCGGGAATAAAGCCATTTCTTAACATTTCCGAATCTACCATGACAGATGCGGTTGTTATCCTTGGGGTTATAACAATCTCACCTTACGGGATCTTCTAAACAGACACCGTATCAAACACCTGGTAAACCCATGGCCCTTTATTGTCCTCAGATTCAATGAGAGGCACGATCGCATCCCCTGGGGTACACTGGCTATCCTCTCCATGGAGGACAATCTCTTGCCTGTTCTAATCAAATTTGACCATCTGGTACAGTGTACAGGGTACTGCTTTGGCTGCATGAATCCAGGTTCTACCCAATAACAGATTATAGGAGACCGATACATCCAACACTTGGAATTCCATAAAGAACTCGGCGGGCCCTATTGTTATTTCCAGCACTATGTCTCATACTGTGTCTTTACCTCCACCGTCGAACCCTCAAACGCATATGTTATTCTTGAGGACCTTTTCAGGTTCCACCTTCAACTTGGTCAACGTGGATAATGGACAAATGTATGAACTGGACTCGTTGTCGACCAAAACTCGTGTGACCATGGAATCTTCACACTTCACAGTCAGATAGAGAGCCCGGTTGTGCTCTGTGCCCTCCATAGGCAATTCATCGTCGGAGAATGTGACCCGGTTTACCTAGAATATCTTCTTTTCAATCTTTTCCAAATGATTCGCCGTTATCTTGTCTGGGACATGAGCTTCAATCAAAATATTTATCAACACTCGGAGATGCTCATCTGAGTGGATTAGTAAGGATAACAAAGAGATCTGGGCCGATGTTTTCCTCAACTGTTCTATGATGGAGTAGTCTTGTATTTTCATTTTCTTCAAAATTTCTTCTACCTCATCTTCTGATACAGCTTTCTTCACTGGTTCCGGGTTATCCTTAGAGATTCTACCCTTTCTGAACTCTTTTGGGGCAAAGTACCTTCCTGATCGAGTTAAGCCTCGTGCCTCACATACTTCCTCTCTAACTTCTTTCCCTTTGTACATTACTATTTCTTGTTCATATCTCCAAGGAACGACTCTATTGTTGATGATTGGTGGCTAGATTACTAGCTTCACAATAATGGGCTCTATATGGACACCCTCCACAACCACGACAGGCCCTCTAGCTGCCCTGTGTATTGTTACCGTGTCCTGTTCTCTCTTTGGCATGACCGTGCATGCTGAGCTTCCCCACACTACAACAATTTTACTGGTTTCTTTTGCCCTGGTTGCTAGTTTCTTGCTGCTTACAACCTTGGTGGGCTCACTGGCTTTGATCATCATTACCATTTGTGAAGGCCTTCTAGACTCCCCCTTCTTTCCTCAATTTTGATCATGTTTGTTTCCGGATGGGTTGGCAGCGGGTTGTGATTAATATTGGGCACCTTCGAAGTCTGCACCTCGATCCTGTTAGAGTCAATTAGTTCTTGGATGGCGTTCTTTAAATGCCAAAATTTTTATGTGTCATGCCCTGGTGCACCAGATAGTATTCACAGCTAACCGACTAATCTAATTTCTTTGGGTGAGGATTTGGATGCTTCGCCTCAATTGGTCTTAACATTTCCTGTTGTCACAGCCAGTGGAACAAGCTAGTGTAAGATTCTCCCAGTGGAGTGAAAGTTTTCTTTTTATGCACCCTCTCATTTCTCATGGCCGGATTGCCTCGGGGGCAGGCCTCAGGGTTTGGTGGTAAGCTATTGGAGGAGGGTATTCATTTTACGGATTTGGATAAGTGTTTTGAGGGGGTGGTGCACGCCATTGTGTGTGAGTGGGAGGTTGGGTATATGACTGTGCATGATGAACTGAGAAACGAGGTTCTGGTGGTGGATAGTAATATTGCGGTGGGCCATATGGAGCATGTGGGTATGTCCGGTGGTGGGGACGGGGTTGACCGTAGTGAGATGGTGCCCGAGGCCTAAACTAGGTTCCTGATTCCACTGTTGCTACTTCTTCTTTCTTCTTCTTTCCAAAACCTCCTCCAGCTCAACCCTAGATGGCTTGAGTAGTTGCCTTGATTGTAGAGTAGCTCATGATTTTGTTGGATTTGAGGCATTCCTCAACCACACTTCCCATCGTGACCACTTCATTGAAAGATTTCCCTACCGCTGATACCAGATGCCTGAAGTAGGCAGGTTCCAAAGCTTGCAGAAAATAGTCAACCATTTAACTCTCTTTCATGGGAGGATGAACTCTGGGTGCTTTTTTCCTCACCGGAAATCCAGCTTTGTCAGAGATAAGCGATCTGGGACAATCTCGAGATTATATTGAAAGTGGCATGCAAATGCTTGCGCTAAGTCATCCTAGGTATACCACTAATTGGGATCCTGTCGAGTATACCACTCTAACACCAATCCACTCAAAATATGGCTAAAGTATGCCATTAGCAATTTGTCTTTTCCTCCTACTCCCCTCATTTTACTGCAAAACCCTCTCAAATGTGCGATAGGATCGCTGTGACCATCATATAGGTCAAATTTATGCATTTTGAAACCTGGAGGCAACTGTACGTCTTGAAATAAGCAAATAACTTTAAAGGCCATGCTTACCTGGCTACCTAATCTACGCATGTCCCTGAATGATTGTTCCAGACTTCAGACTTTTCTGAGCATTTCTTCCTGTTTGGAATCTTTGATCGGCTTCTCAACTCGCATTGGGATTTCAGGACGAGGAGCATAAGAGTAAGGCTCCTGGGCTGTATAGGCGGGTTCTAGAGTATAGCATTGAGGGTCATAGGCTTTAAGCAGTGGTTCACTGGATGACCTATGCAGTGTAGGGGACGGAGGTGCCACATATATAGGAGCGATTGGCGGGGGAGGGTGAGGAGTGACTTTGGGTAGTTGGGCTGGTGGCTGGGACTTAGCACCCTGATGCTGTGAGTACATAGGAAAACCTGGAGGCGGATCAGTAACAGACTGGTTAGATGCCTGGGCCAGTGGCAGGATGAAGGATGGGTTGGCAAGATAGGTTGGGGTGGCTGTCCTGTTGCCTATGCCCGGTACATTTTAGCCATTTGGTGTTTAAGCTTATACATCTCCTCCTTCATAGCATTCACGTCCAGTTCCTCTACCTCCTTCGAGGGGTCCATGATGCTGACATCAGCGTCTTGGTTGGCCATGACTTGCTTGTTTTTTGACAGTGTGTTGTAGGTGTGAGTTTCTAGGGTACCATGAATACTAGTCACTTGTCTAATTTTGAACTGTAATACACAACACCCAAGACTCGTTAGTGGTTAGGTTCCAACATGTAAGCGGCCACATATGCATGCATATAAATGAAAATTGGTCCCTATATACATTAACTGCTTGTGTCATCCCGGATTTTATCCGCAACAACTCCCTTTTATTTTACCCCTATTCTCTCCCTTTTCATATTTATTCGATTTCCAATTTTATTCAATTATGGTCGAATCCTATGTAGCTTGTCTACGTATCATGACTTTGCATGAATCAGACCAAGCGTAGTTCATGAAAAACAAAAGGTTAAGTATGCGGCAAAATATTTTTGGATTTTCAATTTGATAACGATACAAACTTTAATTACAACGGCTAAGCGTAACTACCAGACAGGGATCTAACACCCATAAAGACTTGAAAGGAGAACAAATAGACTTTTTTTTCGAGCAAAAATATAAATCTATGAGTAGATCAACACTTCAAATGCATTTGGAGCTTGCGGGGCATCATTCGGCCTTGTGGGTTTGCGTGCTAAGCTTCCTTGAAGATAATGCTGATCTTCCATTACTTGTCGGACAAAGGTCATAAAAGTGGCAAAAAACATAGACTTTGTCATGTCTTCACAGTGATTGCATTTGGTGGTAATGTAATCTGCAATTGCCCGCACCTTCTCCCTGATAATCCATTTTTCTTGTAGCAGACACCCTATTTGTTGAGCCCGTGCTACCAATATCCGCTCAACTGCCTGATTTAGCTTTTGCAACTGCCATAAATCTCTTTCCAACCCGGCTATTACCGCATAGTAGTGCTCCCTCTTAGCATTGAAATCCTTGGCATGCTTGGCCATTTTGCTCTCAGCTATGATAACCCTCTGTTTTAGACACGCACTTTTGTTTCCATTTCCTTCTTTTAACTGCTCCAGTATGCGGGCCCTTTCATTAGCACTTTTAGCTAATTGTCTCCAAGCTCTAGACAATTCACCCTCTGCCTTATTCAGGTCAAAACCGTATTCGGTTACCTTTAGTCACATGTTCTCTATAAGCTTTTCATCTTTTATACTCCTCGGAGAGTTTTCTGCGGCTGTTTTCATTTTATGAATCTGAATTCGCAGGGCTTCGTTTTCTTTAACCAATACCTTCTTTTCTCCTTCACTAGCAACAGTTAGCAGGCTATTTTCGAATTGCAATTCCTGAACTTTCTTTCTAGTCTTCCAATGGTAGCATGATATTCATGTTTTTTTGCTAACCATTCCCACTATTCTCGTGATGTACCGACGAACTCTTGGAGGTAAGGCCATTTGGGTGGTTTTTCATTCTCAATTTCTCTCTTATACCAAGCAAGGTATCCTAGAGACACTTCACCTTTGGAAGGATCTTGCACACAAGTGTCAGCGGTTAGGTATTGGCATTCATTCTAGATTTTGCGAACCATGGCTTCGGGAAACTGACTACCAGGACCGATTTTGACTACCCGGATGCTAAGATCTTCTTCTTTTGGCACTATATAGCATCTTCCGAGTTGTCTCAAGACTCGATACAGGGCGTAGGCTGGATGCTTCTAAGGGCCATTAAGAGAAAATGCGATTCTGTTGCGGGCATATGCACAGTTTCGTCCACGGGGAGCCAACTGAGCATCCATTGTATTTGATTTTCTGAAATAGGCCGGAGATGTGATACCCATTCTGCGACACCCTCTGGTAATTTAAATCCATTTACCCCGTTGTCCACTTCTTCTATGCAACTTTTCGTTGGAAACCCACCATTCATGAACTGAGGCTTGGGACATAGATGCTTAATCATCCAGATTTGCAATAGCAAGTTTCAACCTTCAAAGAAATCCCCTCCTGCTTTGCAAGTTGTAAGGGCTCGGAAGATATCGGATATGATCATCGGAGCAAGAGTGCTCCTTGCCTGAGTCATCAAGGTACTAACGACCCCCACAATCCGTATATCGATGTTTCTGTCCTTTCGTGGGAATACTAAAACACCCAAATAGTATACCATAAACGTGAAACATCAATGCTCCTCCCATTTGATCCGATTGCCCTTGCTACAAATGAGGTTTCTAGGGTTGTTGAATCCTCCGATTTGGCCATATCTTTGGTATATAAACTGAAGGTTGCAAAATCAAGCCGACAGGTTGGGGTTGTGAATTTTTCTGCTAATTTTCAAAATATCCAGAAATTTGTGCACAGCGAGGGCCCTAGGTGCTATCAAGAATTGATGTCTTTGTGGGATTGTGTGGGTCCCAATGTATCCGGTCATTTCCTCCAAAGTTGGGGTCACCTCAAAATATGAGAAGTGGAATATGTTGTGGGAAGAGTCCCAGAAGGTGATTAGGGCCTTTATGATATCCCTCTTAGGTTGATTTTTAGTAAACCGGTGAGGCTTCCCAGATGCGCATTGACCTTTTTCTGTCTGGCTTCTCTGAGGTCATTCTACTACATCCGCAGCTCCAAAAGAATTTTGTTGATTATCGTGCTCATTCTGCACATTTATTAGGGCGAATTAGTATTCTTGGAACATAAAAACTGACATTTATTTTAAAACAGGGACCAACTTTGCGAATACGACCTTTCAACACTTCCGCTAGAAGGATTTTTAGGTTGTGTTAGCTTACTGACCCTAAAAAAATCCAGAGGCAGCCATTCGGGTAAAGTCAGCCTTTCGGCATCCCTTGTAGCATCATTCAGCTAATATGGCAATAACGGCACCATTCAACTCATTTTGAAGTGAGATAAAAAAACTCGGCCATTTTGTAAGAAGGTTGTAAACATGCGGATATTATTGAAAAGCTTCAAAAACTTGGTGCATCTTTTTTTTGTTTTTTTCGTTCTTTTTTTTTATGAAAAACCCGGCAGCATTTCGGCGCTAGTTGAGCATTGACTTTGAAAGAGATTACCCTCGCACTGCTTATTCCTCTCAATTGAATCCCTTTCTTTACGGGATGGTCAACATGCAAGTCCAAGGCAAATAAATGCGCAAGTAGTACGTATAAATGCATCAGTGTGGTCTTTTATTTCAGGGTACCTGTCCTAGACGGACCCAACCCATGTGTTGAGTCCCCTAAGTCAAAATGCATGATGCAAATAAATGTTTCTACTAGGGACTCAGCATGAAGTTTTGTTACACTACGTTGAAAACCTCAACATAGGGTCTAGACTGTGTACCCGAGCAGACAACTCGAGTCGAGAAGGGGGCTACGTACCGGGGACCCGCGAGATCGTCCGGCTTTGTAATTTGTCCGGCCTCTTTCATATTATATTGTAAGACACTAACTGAATAGGGAGTCTCAACCAGTAAGCACATCCACGGAGGTATAGAGAGAAGGGTTTCGTAACAGTTTGTATACAATTCAAATAATATCAAAGCGGTAAAATCATCATTTTGCACATTAAGTCACCATGTAAAATCAAATAATAAACAAACCAAATACAACAATTATTCTAAGCTTGAATTCTTGAACCATGAACTAGAGATTTTCAATCTCCCCAGCAGAGTCGCCAGAGCTGTCACACCTCCTTTTTGGCTATCCACAACCCGACGAAGGGCGTAGATAAGGTAGTTTTTCCAATTAACGGACAATTGAAACGGGATTCAATTACTTAAGAGGATTTCAGAGTCGCCACTTGGGAGATTTATGGTGTCCCAAGTAACCGCTTAGAATTCCAAGTCGAAGAAAGAATGACTCTGTTTAAGAGTCTGCGAACCAGAAATCTGGGTAAGGAATTCTGTTAACCCGGGAGAAGGTGTTAGTCATTCCCGGGTTTCGTGGTTCTTGCACGGTCGCTCAATTGTCATATTTGGCATAAATTATCTGATTTCAGAACATGTTTTAACTTATGTGCTTTTTGACTTTAAACTGCTTTTATCATTATTTTAAAGAGAATTGCAACGTTGTTAACACATGCCTCGAACCACGTCAGATAAATGCACCTGTGGATTTTGACACATTCCAACTTCGTTGAGATTTGGATTTGGGTCACATAAATGTGCACCCATATTTCGAAAGTCATTATATTAACATGCGCCTATTACAACTACGACTTTGATATTTATGGGAAGGCCGTGAAATTTGCTAAATGACACCACCTATTCTTTCTATATGTTCTAATGCATTAAAGCGCCTACGCATGGTATTTGTTTGCAGCAACATGGCTCAATTCATTTTTTATAAAGGTATTCTAACGCATGCTAAATTTCTACTCTTGCGAGTGTTTAAATGCACTAATCAACTTACGTGCAAGTTGTGTATCAAGGGAAGTAGTGTTCATATTTAGCCTCATTCATGGATAATTGTGTGCATGGACACAAATCCGGGCCAGCCGAAAACATGCTGCATTAACATTGCCCAATCTCTATTGGGCCTGGTTCATTCTTGGCCCAAACCTTTGAGTCCTCCCATTTACGAACACGTAACAATATAATTTCCTGAGGTTTTCTTGGCCTTTTCAAACGAGCCCAATACTGATTTGAATGGAAGAGTCTAACTATTAGTGACCAATTTTGGTTCGGGAATTATTCATAAAATTGAATCTCTATTCATTTATGAGGGCAATAATAACAACCATTTTGTATTAATTTCTAACATTAGATTTGAATCATACTATTCATATACTCATCACTCAGAGTACATGAATCTAATTACCAAAATTCAATTACATTTCAGGTCCTACGATATGGTACAAGTCTAAAATAAGCTATTACTAAACATTATGAGATTTAAAACTACTTACTGTACTACTCTCCATGTCTGGTAGCTCTAAGCGCACAATTTCAACACTTGAACCAACCAAACTGAAACTGAAATTTACTATCACTTAAACATATTCAAAATTTGAGTTGAAAGTCTAATTATTACACGTGAAAATCAGTCCCAAAATGTCCAATTATTACAAAATAGATCAGTCCAATACCATACTATAACACGATGATCATTTTACTAGTATTCCTATATTCAAACTAAGTATGGAAGATGGGGGATATGCTACTAGAGTACAAATAGCAAGTGAAGGTCTTCATATTGAGAATATATTTTTACTTTGAACTTCATATACATGAGTGTTGAGTTGATACCTGTAATACAGCAGAAAACCAAGCCTATGAGCAAATACGGAGGTCAGCTAGCAAACAACAACCAATAAAATAGTATGCCCAAGGTTTCAACAGGATTGTGAGAAATTTAAGCTCAAACGGATCAAAATTCAAACATTGATGGTATTTTTCAGCTAAGAAACGAGTATTTTAGCTCTAATATTGAAGAGAAGAGTTCCCGATCCCCTATAATGCCAGAAATGATTCAATTTATTGCAAAATTGTTAGGGCATCAGATTTTTACTAGTTTTCTTTTTAGTCCTCAACTCAAATATTATTTTTTTGCCTAAGTTATCCTTCAATTTCTGACTTGTGCCTCATGTTTGAGGCTAGAATTATATATCAGTCCCTGCTAGAAAGTTCTACAGGATTCTTATCAGATTTTTATAGTTCAAAACCCTTTTATACCCTCCCTACCTTTCCTAAATTACCCTACCCCTGAATTTGACCCCAGCCAGTTCTTTTAGCCTTAGTTCAATAACAATTAACCTTGGTTAGCTCTTTAACTCCAATTCAATCACAATTGACCTTGGTCGACCAAACTTGGGCCAAATTTATATTAACAGACTCATGAAGATCGTACTTATCTAAGAATTAACCAAGTCTTAAACCTGACGCAGACTTAAAAAGACTTTATACAAGATTAACAGAATAACCAGGACAGTGAATACATCTGTCGCAATTAACTTTCAGAGAGAATTCCAATAAAAAATGCTTCAGAAATACTTAACACACATCAATTCTAATTCAGGGATCATCTTAGAAAGCATCAGAAATTATAGAATCAGAAGGTATATGTCAATTAAGCCTAAAAATCACATTACAGTAGAATTAACTAGCTTTCAAAATCAAAGACTGATATTAGCAGGAAATTATTCAAAATATAAAAGACTTCCAAACCAAGCATATGAACACTGAAGAACTTATGGGTCACCAGACAAACAATCAAAATAAAATCTCATAAAAGAAATTCAAATTATTAAACATGCAATTATTAATCAGTCATTAACAGAAATACAACATTCCAAGCTAAAGAAAAATGGAAAAGAGGCAAGAAAACTTAGCTTCTATTCTTGTTTGCATTTGAACTGATTCAATTGGACCTTGTTCTTCCGCAGGGGTTTTGAAACTCCCAAGACGGTGTTTAATTAGTTTCAAAGTTCAGGGGAGGGTTCTTGAGGTCCTGGGACCCCAGTGATGTCTCAGATTTGAAATTGTTCAATGGTCGGGGTTATTTGGGACTCTAGGGTGACATGGTTGGGGTTAAGGGGAGTTAGGGACTGTCTAGAAGGGTTTTGAACCATTTTCCGATAAGTTTGGGATATAGGGTTAAGCTTTGGCTTAAGATTCGAGGGGTTCCATGGTGATTTGAGAGCGGTGATGTGCATGGTTGGAACGGGGAGGTCAAGGTGCCTTGGTGGTGTAGTTTTGGGAGGCTTTGGGGTTGGGGTTGTCGGAGGTAGGGTTTTCGTCCACTTTTAAAGAGATATTCGAGACGGAGGGGTGGTATTTGAAGGGAACTGATTATGGGACTGGGTAGAGGAGGTCGTGCTGATTAAGAAATGAAATTTTGGGGCCGTTTGGTTGCCGGCCGCCGCCGTGAGGCGATTTCCGGCGGCGGCGGTAGGGTGGTCAGCTGGTGGCGATGGGGGGGTTTAATGGAGGTGTTATGATCGGCGATGGGGATACGTGGAGGGTGAGTTTGGTCGTGTATATTACTAAAGGTGTTTGGACATATATATACATAAGTGGAGAAGCTTCCATGGCCGTTGGATCATGTGGGGATCGACGGTTGTGATGGAAGGAGTCTTAAACGGTGTAGTTTGGTGGATGTGGATCTGGGCATGGGTCAGCTGGTCATTTAGGCTAGGTTATGGCCTTAAAGAGGAAGAATAGATTCGGCCACTCAGGTCTGGCCCAATTGTGGCCAGCCGGAGTGGCTGCCCATATACATGTATTGTATTTTTTGTCTCTTTTTTTTTCTTTTGTTTACTTAATTACTAATTTTATTTAAAAAAAACCACATATCACAAATAAAGTTAAAACAAGTCAAAATTAGACAAAAACATAATTTCAAGTGGTGGACACACACACACACACACACATATATATTTTCATATATGTATATATATATATATATATATATATATATATTTATATATATATATATGTATGTATATATATATATGTATGTATGTATATATATATATGTATGTATATATATGTGTATGTATGTATATATATGTATATATATATATATATATATGTATGTATTTTTAAATTCTTTTTAATTTGTAAAACAAATTTATTTAATAATTAAATCTTAATTATCCTAAATACGCAGTAATGAACATGCACATGCAATCAGATCCTAAATATTAAAATCCTAACATTTACAAGAAAACTCCAACACTTAGAACTCTATAGGAGCTTATTTCGTCCGGTCAAAAATCATATGCTCACAGCCTCAACCTGCAAATTAGTAAGGCAAGAAGAAAGAATAACTGGAAGAGTTGAATTAGAGCCCAAAAATTCATACTTGAGGTGTGGAGGAAGTGGCTTCAACTCCAGCACCAGTGGCTCCTCAATCGATGGCTTTGTTGGTAGAGTTTTGCGATTTTCAAGATCCAAAGATAACTTCCTAGGCTCATATGAATATGAACCCATACCATACAATGCATTCACGTACTCCACTCTACTAGCATCATCATCGACATCCATGTTAATAAGCACGCCCTTAAGAGGATCTTCAACATTTATCATGGAACTTGTGTCATCCACTACTACAGCAGTGACAATGTCCACAAATGAAAACCGTGCTATTGGGTTGTCTAATTGATTTGAAAACATGGAATACCACTTTCTCATCTCCCACTTGGAATTTCAACTCACCCGGTTTAATATCAACCAAGGCCTTCCCTGTATGTAGGAAAGGTCTTCGAAGAATAATCGGCACATCAAAGTCCACCTCACAATCCAATATGAAGAAGTCATCCAGCAATATGAATTTATCAACATGGACAAGAACATCATCAATTATGCCCAAGGGTCACTTCATTGATCGGTCCGCCATTTGAAGTCTCATTGAGGTAAGTCGAGGTTGCCCAATTCCCAAATTCTTGAAGACCGAGTATGTCATCAAACTAATGCTAGCCCCAAGTCACAAAGGGCCTTAGCAAAGTCTACACTTCCGATAGTACAAGGAATAGTAAAAGCTTCGGGGTCTTCTAACGTCGGAGCCATTAAATGCACTATAGCACTCACTTGCTGACTCATCTTTTTAGTTTCACAATCCATGGACTTCTTCTTTGTAACCAAATCCTTCATGAACTTTGCATAGCCCAATATTTGTTCGAGCTCTTCAACTAGCGGGACATTGACTATGAGGCTCTTTATCATGTCAATGAACCTTTTGAATTGATTGTCATTCTTTTGCTTTGCTATCCGTTGAGGATAAGGTGGAGGTGGTCTAGGCAATGGTGCCTTGGCTTTGGGCACCACCGGCTCGGGTATATCAATCACGTACTCTAAAGATGGGTTCACGACATCATTTTTGCCACCTCGGCCTTATTATCAATATCCATCCTGACACCGTTGTTCACAATTCATTCAACCACATCTTCAAAAATCAACTGACCAACCTCTTTTTGTATCCCAACATTATCATCCACAACTTGGTTTTCTATCCAGGCATGCACATCACGGCCTCTTCCGCTTCTAGTTGTAACTGCCATCACATGGTTGTTGTTCCCACCCTTCATGTTTACTACCATATCACTTGGTAGGGAACCCATGGGGCAGGTATTCAAAGCTTGAGAAATTCGACCCAGTTGCACTTCCATGTTCGGGATAGATGTATTATACGAAGCCAATTGTGCATCGGAATCTTTGTTCCTTTTGATCATTTGCTTGAATATACTTTCAATTCTCCCTATATCACTACTAGAAGAACTCAGACCTTGAGAAGGAAAGGGGGTGGGTTGTTCGGTGGTTGGTACATGGGAGGCCTTTGTAAACCTTGCCCCCGATTACCATGATTTTCGCTATTATTCCACCCTCGTTGATTGTTGTTGCTGCTTCAATTATTGTTTTTCATGTTCCAATTGCCTTGACTGTTACCTTGATTACCCCAATTATCGCCTTTGTTGTTATTGTTCCAATTACCACCACCTTGTTGTTGATTGCCCCAATTTCCTTGGGGACACCATTTTTGATTTCCTTGACTCTATTTCCTTGGTAAATATTGACATATTGACATTCCTCGATTTGATCATTATAGCACTCATTTGAATAACCACCATCATCATTGTTTTTTGTCAAATTGCTCACAATTACCTTGAGGTTGTTGTTGCCCTCTTTGCCTCCTTTTCAACATAGAAACACCTTCCAATGCATTAACTTGGCGCGGATTTTGGACTTGTTGGAATTGCAACTTTTCCAATTGGTTCATATTCATTGTCAACTCCGATATAGCTTGGCCATGTTCATGTAACTCCTTATATAAATGAATAACTCTAGGGTCTCCTTGAGGAATGTTAGACCTACTTTGCCATGTCGAAGAGGTGTCGGTCGTTTCATCAAGTACATCACATACCTCTTGGTAAGAAAGTTTCATTCGTCTAGTTGATTCACAATGCATTGATTCGTGGTGTTGATGCCCCGACAAAAGGTTTGTTGGATCATCACCTCGGTCATGTCCTTATTAGGGCACTCCTTCACCATTTTTTTTAAGTTTAACATTGGCTTCTATTGATATCAACAAATGTACATAAGAGTGTTCTTAGTGGTAGTATAGACTAACTACCACTTCCTAAACAACTATACTGCTAGTACAAATCAACTAGGAACTACGGATAGTAATTAAGTTGTCGCAGCCCCTTTAACCATTTTTTGCATCTTCTGCCACGTGCATGAATAAGAATTGCAATCTCTCGGCACACAAGATTGTCATCAAATGGTTTCTTCTCAAATCTAATAGCATTCCTGCACCTCCAAATTAATGATACAGTAGTAACAAAAGCAGTGGCTATCACAGACTTTTTAAATTGTTTACTCCTAGCATTGCAGCATATCCATGTCAACTCATTCTTCCAGCAACCAATTCTTTTATTGTAGCCCAGCCAGCAACAAATCCTGGACCAAATCCTACTGGTAACTGGGCAATCAAAATACAAGTGCTCAAACTCTTCAATGTTTTGATTGCAAAATACACAGGCTTCATCAACACTGATGCCAAATTTGAGTAGTCTGTCAACTGTTGGCAATCTACCATGGGCAGCCATCCACACAGTAAATTTATGTCTAGGCAAGACATTTGTGGTAGCCATCAAGCTCTTCCACTCCATTCTAGGACAAACTGGAAGTAAAGAAAGGTATAAAGAATGGATTTGGAATTTTCCAGCCTTACATAAACTTGAAAGTCTAGACAGGAGATCTCCTTGCAGGTTGTTAGCATCCATAACATGAATTCTGCAGTCAATAATCTTCCTAGTTATCCAAGAAGCATTTTTTGGACTAGCCATTGTTTCAATGTCTTCATTCTTTATGTAATAAAAATGAATCCATTTGATCCAAAGGCAATCCTTTTTTCTTGCTAGATCCCAAAGTAACTTAGATACATCAGCTTTGTTCCAAGTCTGAATGTCAATGATATTTAAACCACCAGCAGTAACAGGTCTACAGATTTTATCCCAAGCTATCAGTGATCTTTTGGATACTGTTCCATTGCCTGTCCATAGGAATGATCTGCAAATGGCTTCAATTGCTTTCACTACCTTCTTTGGAAATATAAAAATCTGGGACCAATATGTTTGAACTCCAAACAATACTGATTTGATAAGTTGACATCTGCCAGCATAAGATAAGAATTTGGCAGACCAACATGTAATTCTATCAGTGATTTTCTCAATCAGAGGCAAATAGTGATGTATACTTAGCTTCTTTGAGTGTAAAGGAATGCCCAAGTACTTGAAAGGGAGATGCCCTTCACTGAATCCCAAGTCCTCAAGAATAGCCTCTTTTTCAATCTGAGAAATGCCAGCAAAATATACAGCACTCTTAGACTTGTTGGCTGAAAGTCCAGATGCTGCAGAGAATGATAAGAATGCACCATGCAGTAATTGAATAGATGTTAGATCAGCTCTACAGAATAGCAACAAGTCATCTGCAAAGCAAATATGAGAACAGTTGAGCTTTCTGCATCTAGGATGAAAGTTAAAATCACCATTCTTATGTAATTGATTAAGGTTCCTGTTGAGATACTCAATTGCAATAACAAATAGGTAAGGAGACATAGGGTCTCCTTGCCTAATGCCTCTTCTGGCTGAGAATGGTTTAGTGAGACCTCCATTAATCACTAAGGAATAAGTAACAGATGAAACACAAGCCATAATCCAATTCACAAATTTTGCAGGAAATCCAAGGTCAACCAACATCTGTTTAAGAAATCTCCATTCAATTGTATCATAAGCCTTCCTTAAATCAACCTTTAGTACACACCTAGGTGATATACCTTTCCTGCCATATCCTTTGAACAATTCATGACTGAGTAGAACATTATCTAAAATACTTCTCCCTTCTATGAATGCTGACTGTCCTTTTCCAATAATGTTGTCGATTACATCTTTCAATCTTCTAGTAATGACTTTAGAAATAATCTTGTAGAGAGTGGTGCAGCAAGCAATGGGCCTGAAATCCTTAACTGTTTTAGGAGTTTTAACCTTTGGAACAAGAGCAATAGCAGTAGTATTCAGCATGTGTGGCATATGACAAGTAGTAAAGAATTCCTTAGTAGCAGCAAATATATCCATCTTGACAGTCTCCCAGTTTTTAGTGAAGAATTCCACAGGAAAGCCATCAACACCTGGAGCTTTATCATTTGGCATATCTTTTACAGCATCAGTAATCTCTTCCATAGTTACCTCTCTAATAAGAACCCTTTGCTGATCAAGGGTAAGACATACTCCCTCTTTAACAACAGCAGAATTAAGACAAGGTAGTTCAATAGGTCTATCCCCCATCAAGGGTTTGAACACTTCAATAAATTCATGTTCAATAGCCAGAGGCTCAGTAAGTTTAACACCTGTTTCTGTATAGATAGAAGTAATATTGCTTTGGCTGGATCTTATCTTCCACTGTGCATGAAAATATTTGGTATTAGCATCACCACAATCAATCCAATTAGCCTTTGATTTCTGTCTCAAGACTTGCTCCTCTACATTACTCCACTTCTCTATGTTAAGAAGTGCTTCCTTCTCTGCATTGAATAAGTGAGTTGAACCAAGGTTCCTCATCATCTGACTTTGAATAATGTCCAGTTGCTCCCTTGCATAAATCAATTTCTGCTGATAAGAAGCCATGTGCCTATTGAGTCCCTTCAGCTGCTGCTTCCACTCTTTAAGTTTATGCCAGGTCTGTTGCATTGATGATCCTTGCCCTATTTGGTTCCATACCTGCTGTAGAATATTACCAAATTGAGGATCCTCCATAACAGTGTAATAAAGCCTAAAAGGTTTAGGATGAAGAAGCCTTTGCCTTCCAAACTTAATAAAGATAGGAGTATGATCAGAGATTGAATGATTCAAGAAATCAGCTTCCACATGACTATATTGCTATATCCATTGAAAGTTCCCAATTGCCCAATCTATCTTACTATATACCTGTTTATTTGTCCAAGAATACCTCCAACCTTTTGATCTGACAGGAGTAAGATGAAGGTCATATATCAGCTCTTTGAAATCCTTTACCTCTGCATCTGTTACAGGAGATCCAATTCTGTCCTCAGTTGATAAGACAGCATTGAAATCTCCACTTAATAACCATGCATCCTGGCCAGTGATGGAAAGACCCCTGAGATCACTCCAAAGCTGCTTCCTAAGTGAGATTGTATTATAGGCATATATGACACTCAGTTGGAATTTAATTGCTGAGGCTGTATCTTCAACACTGCAATGAATAAACTGATCAGTGGTACCTAAGATGTGGACCTGTAAATGTGACCTCCAAAGTAACTATATCCTGCCATTAATTGCTTTGGGATAGTTGTGATGAAACTTCCATCCTTTAGCAATTTTATTAAGTATACTATGAGTTTTTGGTTCCTTTACTCTAGTTTCAATGCAACCTAGAATATCAACCTTATTCTTCAGCAGAAAGTTTTTTAATTCTTTCTGCTTATGGGCTTTGTTAAGCCCTCTAATATTCCATGTAACAACAATCATGAAATACTAGACAGCCCTAAGGAAGGCCCAGGATCCTGCAATTGGCCTCTCCTACCCTTATCCAGAATTCCATTATTAATCATCTCTTCTAATTTCTCCTGCATTGTGCCATCACTATCCACAAGCTCCAACCTCCCAAGCTCATCCATAGCTCCAATACTAGCAGCCATATCAATACCAATGGGAATTCTTTGAGAGTTATCCATATTTTGATCAGCACTTACAGTAGTATTAGTGGCAGCATTTCCTTCACTAACCAATGATAATGGATGCATTGGTTGAGTAGGAACTACTGTTGCATTGACATCATCTTTAGCCAAAGAGGTGGTTGTTTCAATGTTTCCTTTTGGGATCCATTTCTGCCTTGGCTGTTTGTTCCTCACCTTATTTCTAGCCAGATTTGCTTGAACTTCCTGCTCTTGTTTTCCATCAGTATGACTGTTATACCAACAGTGCATTGCATTATGCCCAAACTTCAAGCAATGGTTACAAAATTCTGGTTTCCAATCATACTCAATGTCTTGGATTTTCAAACCAAATGGAGTCTCAATTTCAATTTCCTCAGGTAAAGGAAATGCTGCATCAACTTCCACCAATACCCTTGCAAATGATATCTTCTCAAAATGAGTTGTAACTTTATCAGTATACAGAGGTTTACCAATAGTACTAGCTAATTTACTGAGTATTTCAGGGGACCAATATCCCAAAGGTAATCCAGGAAATCTCACCCAAATAGGAATTGTGCTGAGGATGCCATTTTGCATAGAAAAATCAACATCCCAAGGTTTCAGAATCATCGGCTTGTTCCTATATGAATAAGGACCAAATTGAAGCACTTGGTTCATATCCTCAGCAGATTTAAACCTAAACACACAATAGCCATCTCTATGCATTAGAATTTGCGGCTTAGTCACAAAATTCCACACATGCAACACAAAATTCTCCATGGCTTTCTCATTAGGATTATCACCAATGATATAACCAATGAGAGAATTACTCCAATACTCAGTTTCTGGTTTCAATTCATCCATATTGATTTTAACAATCTTCTTTCCATCCTTATCAGTAGGAGGAACAAATGTTAAAACCTTCCCCATATTATGTTTACCTCTAATAATCTCAGCCATATTAGGAGGTGGTTGCTCAGCAACTGCAATGTCTGAAAATTGAAGCTTCCTCACAGCTTGACTATCTCGATCTGCATCAATCACCTTCAATTGAGTCTCAGAACTCGTAATTTTCTCTGCATGCAAAGGTAATTTGGATTGGAGTTTCTCTGGCAAAAAGTTTCCAAATGTAAAAGGTTCAAGCTCCTTCGTTACTCCTGAAGCTGGAGTGACGATCTGAGGTGGAGAAGGAGGGGGTTGTCGCCGGCGACGCGCCATTTCAATGGAGGAAACGTCGTGCTAACGTGCGCTTTTTAGGCGCACCGTTCCATTTGTAACGTGCGCCGAGAGCTTACTAGTATATTTTGGAGTTTTCCCAACTAGCGCTTTGAGATTCGCACTCCTTCACCATTATTCTACATCTCTCCCAAATTTCATGCAAAGGTTCTGTTGGCTCTTGCTTGAAGGCTAAGATTTCATCCCGAAATTCCACCATATGACTTGGTGAGAAAAACTTGCCAATAAATTTATCCGCTAACTTATCCCTAGTTGTGATGGAATGATTGGGGAGCCTTTCTAACCAATCCAATGATTTACCCCGAAAAGAGAATGGGAAAAGCCTCAAATCTCAAAGCATCCCCGGACACGTTTGTCATCTTGCTACCCCAACATGTATCTAGGAACCCCTTCAACTGCTTGTAGGCATTTTGATCGGAGGCACCTGTAAAATATCCTCTTTGCTCGAGAAAGGTCAACATGGAATTTGTGATTTGAAAGTTCCCCGCCCGGGTTCGGGGAGGAACAATAGCACTCGTGTACCCTTGATTTGAGAGAACTCTTGGAACCACTCTTGACGGTGCGGAGGAG
Organism: Nicotiana benthamiana; assembly: GCA_034376525.1. Taxonomy (NCBI): domain Eukaryota; kingdom Viridiplantae; phylum Streptophyta; class Magnoliopsida; order Solanales; family Solanaceae; genus Nicotiana; species Nicotiana benthamiana. The sequence continues at coordinate 47,615,023 of CM067326.1, forward strand.
GGTATGGGATAGGATTGTTGTAATTTGCATAGGCTTGACGACCTCTACGTTGAGCTTGAAGTAAATTAGGAACCTCTTCTTGATCAAGATCATCTACCTCCTCCCCAGCCATGACATTTCCAAGAGGGTCATTTGCCTTAAGATCCATGTGTACTTGAGTGATTGACACAAACAAAATTAGAAAACAAGAAGGAAAGAGAAGGAATACACAAACTAACTAAACAGATAGTCAACACCGTAAGCTCCCCCGGAATGGCGCCAAAAAGTGATCGCAGTCAGCTCAACGCTACACCAAGGCAGGAAGAATGGGTCAGAATAGCTTTTACTCGAATAGAGGTTGGGATCGATTTCCCCAGGGAGCTAGTAGTGGAGTTGGAATTCCTGTCTAGTCTAGAGATGTGTTTGTACTCCTAATGTCACTTCAAACATTCTTGGTTTTTGATTTTATTACTACTATTATTAAAGTAATGATTAATATTAAATTATGTTATGAGAATTTTTCTAAGTTGTATCTAATGGGAAGAAGGGCACTAGGGTTGTGGCATATACTAGGTGTCTAATTGATGGGTAGATGTTACTAAGGATAGATTGACATATTTGGGGCTTATGATATAACCGTTGCACAGTTTTACCCACTCTCGCACCTCCCGATAGAGAGAGTGATTTTTCCCAATTGACTCTCTCGAGACCAAATGGGTAGGCAAATTAGGCCAAGCAACTAGGGTTCTAGTAGGGTGATTACTCTCTCGAGATTTAACCTGTTAATTAGGACTATCATTTCTCATGAGTCCATCCCAATTCTTGTTGGGTCAATTTTGGGGTAATAGAGTCTCTTTATCTAGAAAAGTCAAACCCACTAAGCTTGAATCAATGTTTGCAACCACCAATTCTTAAATAAAAACATAAAATCGACCCAAATAGCAATCACCTAATATCAATCTAACCCTAGATAGCAACACCCATAAATTACTCACACTAGGGTTGAGCCACAACCCTAGCTAATGGGTTTAGCTACACATGACTAAGGAAGAAAATGAAGAAATACATGAAGAGCTAACATATTTATTAATTACTAAGAAGACATCACAATAATATATCGTTAATGAAGAGCAAAAGTGCCAAAAATGGCTACACAACCGATTCTCATGAGCGCATCTAAGTCTGGAATATAAAAATTGACCTAAAAATGGTAAAATGTTCTATTTAAATACTAGGCTATAAAAGCTAAAAAAAAATCCCTGGGGGGTCAGTGCGGGCCGCACAAAAGCAACCGCAGCCGCATTGGCTCTTTTAACTTCACTATTCAACTCTCTGATCTTGAGGAACACGGACATCGTGAAAGTGTACCGCGATCGCGAAGGGGGTCTAGCGCAGAACGTGCAAGAACGACCGTGGACCACGTGGCATTATCTTGGCTATGCATCCGCCTTTCCGAATCTCATTTATGCGAACCGCACAAAAGAGAGGAGCGGCCACGTAGCCTGACTGCGGACCACGAGAATCCTACCGCGGCCGCGTTGCCATAAACCTGAATATACCATGTCTCTAAACCTCCTAGTGCGGCCGCAGTCACATTAGCGCGGTTCGCACTATGCCTTCTCCCCTTGGATTTCTTGGTCTTTGATACTTGAGCAGGTTTCACTCCTTTTTGAGCCAATCTTTAACATTTCGTTACTTTGTCACTCAAAACTGCAATCAAGCGCAACCTGTGAGCCATTTTGGATTATTTTTTAACAAATTACACTGAAAGCATAGGTAAGTAGGGGCATAAAACACGTTAAAATCCTAACTTATCATCGCGCGTGGTCCAAAGTGTTAGAAACTACGCTTTACGCTAGAGGGGGGGTGAATAGCGTATTAATAGAATTTAGCGTTTTCTTGCGGAATTTAAACTTTGCAGGAAGTAAAATAAATGCAGAAAAATAAACTTACACAAAGATGTATACTGGTTGGCCACCAACGTGGGTAGTCCAGTCCCCGAGAGACTCTCTCGAGATTTTTCACTATCTTCTTAAGCTTAAGGGTGCTCAACAAACCGTTACACACTTGAGGACACAAGCCTCAAACAGTTGCTCGGAGATCGCAATCTCAAAGACTTCACCCAAGGAAACGCAAGTTCCTTGAAACAAGAGAATCGCAATTCTCTTACAAGTATATCAAATACTTGGACACTCACTTAACTAAAGTACTCCTTATTGAGTAGATATGAGTAAAAGAATATGTTCAAGATCACAACAACTTTAAGCAATAATATGGCTCTCAAAAGCTTTATGAAATGAGTAGAAAATGAAGAACAATTGAAAGAAAGCTTATAGCAATGTAATGATCAGTTTGTGTATGTTGTTGTTTTTAAAACACTGAAATGAAGCTGTATTTATAGTTGAAAAAGTTGGTTCAACCGTTGTCTAATTGCCAATTAAGAGTTGCTGAAATTACTCAGTGATAATCGATTATTAAGACCAAACAATCGATTATCTGCCAGTCAGTTTAAAAATCAATCCCAGATTTAACGCTTCACAATCGATTATACATAATCTATAATCGATTACTGGCAATATTCAAAATCAGATAATCGATTACACTAAGTTCATAATCGATTACTTTAGCAACATTCTAAAAATCATTTCCAGATTTTAAGCAAAACATCGATTATATAAAATAAATAATCGATTACTTCAGCAACGTTCTAAAAATCATTTCCAGATTTTAAGCAGAACATTGATTATATAAAATCAATAATCGATTACTTCAGCAACGTTCTAAAAATCATTTCCAGATTTTAAGCAGAACATCGATTAGCTAGAATCAATAATCGATTACCTTATGGTATTTGAAAATCATTTGACAACGGCCAACTTCAACAATCGATTGTCCTTGCAACAATCGATTACTTGTTATTTTCTGAAAATCATAAAACTTACTGTCTTAGTGATAATCGATTATCTAAAGACATAATCGATTACTTAATTAAATTTAAAATCACTGGAAGACATCAACTCAACACAATCGATCACCATTAGTTCATAATCGATTATTTTGAGTATTGAAAAACTTTACCTCAACAACAATCGATTGTCATTTGTTCACAATCGATTATCATGCAGATTTGGAAAAACCTGATGTTCACTGTCTTACTCACAATCGATTACCATTAATTCATAATCGATTGTCATGCAGTCTTGGTTCAGAAACAATCGATTATCATAAGTACATAATCGATTATTTTAGCCCAGATTTTTGAGGCATGTTTAGAAAATATTTTGTCTAATGTAAATATGCATGATTTAAAATCTTTTTGACACAGAATTAAATATGCATGATTTTGGAAAATAGTTTTATGAGAGAGGCCATACTATGAGTCAAGTTATAGGATCGAGATTACAATTTAGAACAACTCAATAACAATTAAAAGCTATATCTTGAACTTCAATCTTATTCGCAACCATTGTGCGCTTGTACTTGAATTCCGTCATATATCAATTTTTGCTTCGTTTGTCATTCATCAAAACATACAAAAGAGTACACGTTTAGTATATTGCATTGAGAACGTGTTTCTAACAATTTCCCCCTTTTTGATAATGGCAAACATTAAGCGGGATATGCAATTTAGGCAAAAGATATTGACAATTCAAGACAAGTAACAATTATGCAATTTTGTTCTTGTTCCCCCTCAATTTTAAGAGTTCCCCCTCAATTTTAGCTTATAAGCAATCAATGAATTAAGAGGTGGTGCATACCCGATATCCCGTTTTCTTCCCCCTTTTGCCATTAGCAAAAAATAGTAAGGAAAGATGCAAAAAGATGAAATAAACAAGGTTTATTTATTGGAAAAAAAAGAGGGTACATCAATGGGAACCAAAGAGAACAACAGCAAAAACCACACAAAACACAAAAAAAATTTATTCATTTCCGTCGTTGTCCGCCTCGTTATCCGGACCTGCTTCAAAAGGAACGAGAGCTGCATATGGATAATTGACATGATCAAAGTATCCATGGATCTCATGAGTGAGTTGAGCAAGCTGGTCGGATATGGTTTGGAGAGTAGGCTCTTGGGACGAACGAGCACGACGGGGTGGACGACTTGAAGAAGGAGCTAGAGCATGATCACCATCATGATGGAAAGAAGACTCCGAGATTTCCCAAATTTTGGTACTCCTTTTGAGAGGACCATTTTCCGTGACAAATCCGGATGCTTCAAGGAAGTTCATAATGAGGAGGGCATAAGGAAGAGGCATGTCATCACCGATGGCATCGAGCATATGAATTTTGATGAGCCGACACCAATTTATTTTGGCTCCGGTGACAATGGCATGCAGAAGTTTGGTATCCTCCTGGGAGATGGTGGTGTGATTGTGCCGTCTAGGCTTGAGGACTCGGGTGATGAAGTAAAGAATCAACCAGTAGTTTGGATCCATTCCCGTTATGGTAGGACGACGGGTAGAGATAGATGGATCATAGGAGGTTATACCGGCTTGGTGGAGAAGGATGGTTTCATCAAAGAGAGCCCCGGCCTTATCAATATACCGGTAAAGGTCTTCACCTTCATTTGGAAGGCGGGCAATGGTGTGGAGATTCTCTTCAGAGAGAAGAATTTGAACCCCATTAATGGAGGTGACAAGTTCGCCATCTTCATCTTTATGGAGGTTTGAGTAAAAAGCTTGAACGAGAGTTGTGTTTATGTGAGGATGAGTGAGAAGCAAGAAGTCATATAGTTGACACTCCTTTAACATATTTGCGGCAGGGGTGAAAGGCTCAAGGAGTTTACTATTTGAGAACCGAGGAGGAAGAATGGTGCGTTTCTCAAATTTTGATAGGAACCTTGTGAGTTCATTTTCAGTTTCAAAGAACAAGACGGAACCGTCTTGGTATGGAAAATTTAAAGGAGGAGGGGCAGTTGAGGCTGATGCGCCATGTTTGGATCGGGAACGTTTTGAAGATCGTCCAGACATGTTAGGAGAAAGACTGCTGGAATTTGGCAAAGAAAATAGAAGAGATTTAGCTTTTGAATACTAGAGATAGTGCTTGAGTGGGTGAATGTGAGCTCTTATGATGCCTATTTATAGAGGAAAGGATTATCAAGCATTGAATGGAGACATGTGCTGAGATTTTGGTTTAGGAGCAGTCAGAAAACGGTAAGAATTAAAACTACTGACCGTTAGATAATCGATTATTGAACTGAAATAATCGATTGTATTTACTGTTTGATTGAGATTTTGAATCTGACAAATCGATTCTTGAGTCAAACGGTAAAAAATTTGAATGAAATAATCGATTGTTAAATTTTGGTAATCGATTATGGAGCATTTAAGACCTGACAGGAATCGATTAAGGAGCCAAACGGTAACAAAAAATTAATATGAAGTAATCGATGGTCAATTCTTGGTAATCGATTATTTAGGGAACTAATTTGATACAGTGAACTTGAAGAGTATAAGAATTTGTCAAATAATCGAATGTATGAAAAAATAATCGATTGTAGTAGAAAGCATTGCTGAATGACGGAGGCGGAAATCGATTATGCAATCTAGGAAGTAAAAAATTAAACACAGATGCATAATAGTAATAATCAGTCATAAACAATCGATTATTGATACTGATAATCGATGTACTGCACAGAAGATAATCGATTAGTGGCTTGAAATAGTCGATTATTTTGTGCTAAAACTTCATAATTCCCCCTACCTTTGGGGTGGTACCTGCAAAATAGATTTAAACATCTCCGACGCTCAAGTTAGTAATTTATAGCGAAATTAATAAATTACACTAGTGTTAACAAGTAATGCCGTGAACTCTTAAGAATTGTGTCCTAGAGTGTTCTTAAGAGAGTTTCGGGTACTTACCTTTTCTCCAACATCGCCAATTACCTGTTCGAGAGGATGATCCTTGATCGTTCTCCACTCGTTAGGCGTATTTATTCCTTTTTCTAATTGTGGCGCTTCTTCCGTTGGTTGTTCCCCAATTTCATTTTTTTTTTCCTTTGAAGGTTCTTCTTGGATTTTATCTTTCAAGCTATCCAAGATACCTGCAAGATCAAAACCGGATTCCTTTCTCGCCAAGCGAGTATTATCTTCGGAAAACACAACATGAGGGGATTCCTCCACAATTTGGGTTCTTTTGTTAAAGATCCTATATGCTTTGCTACGTGAGGAATAACCAATGAAAATACCTTTATCCGATTTAGCATCAAACTTACCCAATTGGTCCTTCCCATTATTATGAACAAAACATTTACAACCAAAAACACGTAAATGAGAAATGTTGGGTTTTCTACCCTTATAAAGTTCATATGGGGTTTTCATGAGTATCGGCCGAATTGCTGCTCTATTTAAAACATAGCAAGCGGTACTCACGGCGTCCGCCCAAAAATATTTGGGAATCTTAGCTTCGTCGAGCATGGTTTTTGCCATCTCTTCGAGACACCTATTTTTCCTTTCCACCACCCCATTTTGTTGTGGTGTCCGTGGAGCGGAAAAGGTGTGTTCGATTCCGAGTTCGTCACAAAAATCCGCAAAGAGATTGTGATCAAACTCTCCCCCATGATCACTTTTAATCGAAGTGACGGTCGATTCCTTTTCGTTTTGAACACGCTTAAGGAAATACTTGAAATTTTGAAAAGCATCACTTTTATTTGCAAGAAATAGAGTCCAAGTAAATCTAGAAAAGTCATCAACAATTACAAAAACATATTTATTTTTACCAAGACTTTCAATACGAGAGGGACCAAATAAATCCATGTGAAGTAATTGCAAAGGTCTAGACGTTGAAACAATATTCTTGGATTTAAAAGATGCTTTGGTTTGCTTCCCTTTTTGACAAGAATCGCAAATAGAATCATTTTCAAACTTTAAACTGGGAAGACCAACTACTAAGTTTTGAGAAAGAAGCTTGTTCAAAAGATGCATGTTCATGTGTGCTACTCTACGATGCCATAGCCAAGAGTTATCCTCTTTGCTTACTAAACAATCAACATATTCGGGTGAGGAGTTTGCAAGATCAACCATATAGATATTATCAATTCTAAAACCACGAAGTATGATTTTGAAATCACTATGTCTAAATACAAGACATTCATCCGAATTAAATAGAGCAAGATTTCCCTTGTCACATAATTGGCTTATGCTCAAGAGATTATGCTTCAAACCTTTCACAAGTAGTATATGTTTAATAGAGGAGTTTTCGTCCTTACCGACCGAACCAATGCCGATGATTTTTCCTTTATTGTTATCACCAAATGTGACACTTCCTCCTTCTTTGTGCTCTAGTTGAAGGAATTTGGATTCATCTCCCGTCATGTGTTTGGAGCATCCACTATCAAGGTACCATAGTACACTTGATCCCTTCAAGCACACCTACAAAACAAATTAATGTTCTTTAGGTACCCATGCCATCTTGGGTCCTTGAGGGTTAGGCATGTTATAATGATGCAATTGATTTATATGTCTATGACGAGTAAAGCAAGCAGGAGCAATATGACCAATGCGTCTACAATAATGACAAGTCACGTTGGGATTATGCATTTTTCTAGGTACATAGTTGCTTACTCTACTTTGAACACCATTGTTTCTCCTATTATGAGCTCTAGGAGGTTCACAAGTTTGTCTAAAATATGCATCATTTCTAGAATATCTATTTCTAGGTGGAGGGTCATTTCTTGGTCTTCTAAATTGTTCAAGGTTTGGCCTAAAATATGCATCATTTCTAGGTCTTCTAGCATTTTCACTATTTGGTCTAACATGCAAGTTATTTCTAGGATTTCTACTTCTAGGATAAGCATTTTGGTTATTAGTCCTAGGTTGAGCTCTAGGTTGTTGTGGTTTAGCACCAACCTTTTCTTCATTCTTGAATCCTATTCCATGTTTAGTTGATTTTAGATTAACAAGCACATCATTCAAGTTTTTATGCGAAGAATTAAACTTATCTAATGTGCCTTTAAGTCTAGCTACTTCATTCTTAAGAAGCACACAAGAAGAACAGTTTCTAGTAGAACCATCAGGTTTATCAGCACTTCTTTTTCCATAAAACTTGTTTTCCTCTTTTGGCTTCTCATTTTCGAAAACCAGTTTTTCTAATTCTTTTTCTTTTAATGAAAGCTGTGTTTGAAAGTCTTTTTCTTTTAGAGAAGCGCTTTCTTTAACACTTTTGACAGTTTTTGAAGCTTTGATAAATTCAGCATATAGTTCATCAAAAGCATTTCTCATTTCATCAAGAGTAAACAAATTTTGAGAAGAGATTTGACTTACCTCGTCTTTGCCGTCTTCTTGAGCCATGAGACATAAATTTGCTGCTTCATCGTCTTCTTCTTCGCTTGCTTCATCTCCGGAATCTCCTCCCCAAGAGATGTATGCACGTTGCTTTTTGAAGGGTTTCTTCTCCTTTTTGATGTTAGGGCAATTTGATTTTATGTGCTCGGTTTCTCCGCATTCATAGCATTTTAGTTGATCGCCTTGCTTTTTGTTCTTGCGTTCATACTCTTTGCGCATGAATTTTTGAAACCTTTTGATAACGAGTCCAAACTCGTTGTCACCTTCCTCATCAATTTTTTGTTGGCTAGCCTTTAGAGCAATCCTTTGCCTTCTTTGATCATCAACAAACGGGTTAAGTATAGTTGATTCATACGTTTTGAGATTACCTCTTAATGCGTCAATTGTGACATTTGTGATGCCAATGGATTCTTGGATTGCATCGGCCTTTGATCGCCATGCCGGAGTGAGACTTCTGAGGATCTTCCGGACAAGTTCTCTATCCGTAAACGTCTTTTTGAGGGCGTGTAGATCATTCACGATCATTGAGAATCGCTCAAACATTTCGTCTACTTTCTCTCCTTCCTTCATGTGGAATAGTTCATAAGAGTGAGTTAAGAAATCAATTTTAGCTTCTCGTACCTGGTCGGTTCCTTCGTATGTCACTTCAAGCTTATCCCACATTTCTTTTGCTGTTTTGCAACATGATATCTTCCTGTAGTCGTTAGCATTAACAGCACAATATAATAAATTTATAGCTTTGGCATTATTTTGAACCTTACGAATATCCTCCGCGGTATATTCCTCTTCGGTCTTTGGAACCCATTCGTCTTCCACCTTCTTGGTTGGGATTTGGTTTCCAATGGTGAATACTTTCCACAAATGAAAGCTATTTGATTGCACAAAGATTTGCATCCTCTCCTTCCAGTATGAGTAGTTTGTGCCGTTGAATAGAGGAGGTCGTGTAGAGCATTGTCCTTCTTCAATTCCTGCAAAAGAGTCAAGAGTAGAAGCCATGGATGGTTCTCTCAAACGGTTAAGTTTTCAGAGAGTTGGGCTCTGATACCAATTGTTAGAAACTACGCTTTACGCTAGAGGGGGGGTGAATAGCATATTAATAGAATTTAGCGTTTTCTTGCGGAATTTAAACTTTGCATGAAGTAAAATAAATGCAGAAAAATAAACTTACACAAAGATGTATACTGGTTGGCCACCAACGTGGTTAGTCTAGTCCCCGAGAGACTCTCTCGAGATTTTTCACTATCTTGTTAAGCATAAGGGTGCTCAACAAACCGTTACACACTTGAGGACACAAGCCTCAAACAGTTGCTCGGAGATCGCAATCTCAAAGACTGCACCCAAGGAAACGCAAGTTCCTTGAAACAAGAGAATCGCAATTCTCTTACAAGTATATCAAATACTTGGACACTCACTTAACTAAAGTACTCCTTATTGAGTAGATATGAGTAAAAGAATATGTTCAAGATCACAACAACTTTAAGCAATAATATGGCTCTCAAAAGCTTTATGAAATGAGTAGAAAATGAAGAACAATTGAATGAAAGCTTATAGCAATGTAATGATCAGTTTGTGTATGTTGTTGTTTTTAAGACACTGAAATGAAGCTGTATTTATAGTTGAAAAAGTTGGTTCAACCGTTGTCTAATTGCCAATTAAGAGTTGCTGAAATTACTCAGTGATAATCGATTATTAAGACCAAACAATCGATTATCTGCCAGTCAGTTTAAAAATCAATCCCAGATTTAACGCTTCACAATTGATTATACATAATCTATAATCAATTACTGGCAATATTCAAAATCAGATAATCGATTACACTAAGTTCATAATCGATTACTTTAGCAACGTTCTAAAAATCATTTCCAGATTTTAAGCAAAACATCGATTATATAAAATAAATAATCGATTACTTCAGCAACGTTCTAAAAATCATTTCCAGATTTTAAGCAGAACATTGATTATATAAAATCAATAATCGATTACTTCAGCAACGTTCTAAAAATCATTTCCAGATTTTAAGCAGAACATCGATTAGCTAGAATCAATAATCGATTACCTTATGGTATTTGAAAATCATTTGACAACGGCCAGCTTCAACAATCGATTGTCCTTGCAACAATCGATTACTTGTTATTTTCTGAAAATCATAAAACTTACTGTCTCAGTGATAATCGATTATCTAAAGACATAATCGATTACTTAATTAAATTTAAAATCACTGGAAGACATCAACTCAACACAATCGATCACCATTAGTTCATAATCGATTATTTTGAGTATTGAAAAACTTTACCTCAACAACAATCGATTGTCATTTGTTCACAATCGATTATCATGCAGATTTGGAAAAACCTGATGTTCACTGTCTTACTCACAATCGATTACCATTAATTCATAATCGATTGTCATGCAGTCTTGGTTCAGAAACAATCGATTATCATAAGTACATAATCGATTATTTTAGCCCAGATTTTTGAGGCATGTTTAGAAAACATTTTGTCTAATGTAAATATGCTTGATTTAAAATCTTTTTGACACAGAATTAAATATGCATGATTTTGGAAAATAGTTTTATGAGAGAGGCCATACTATGAGTCAAGTTATAGGATCGAGATTACAATTTAGAACAACAAGAAAACAATTAAAAGCTATATCTTGAACTTCAATCTTATTCGCAACCATTGTGCGCTTGTACTTGAATTCCGTCATATATCAATTTTTGCTTCGTTTGTCATTCATCAAAACCTACAAAAGAGTACACGTTTAGTATATTGCATTGAGAACGTGTTTCTAACACAAAGAAGGTCGAAGCTAAGGTCAACGATATCTTTGCCGTAAGGCAAATAACAGGTGAAGGACTGCAGGATTTTTTTGCCTAATTTAACAGAGTTCGGATGAGTCTACTGAACGTGTCAAAAGGGATGACAGTAGCAGCCTTTCAAAATGGGTTAAGCAAGAATGGATTCGAGGTAACTAAAAAATTGCTCAGCAGACTAATGAAGTACCCCTTCCACATGGGAAGAAATCCACAATGGCTATTGTGCTGAGGTAAGGGCAGATGAGGATGACCTGAATGGCCCACTTCAGCGATTAACATTGGTCTAGACTGAGACAAGGACATATCGACGTAACGATGGGCGAAGGGACCAACAACCATATTTCAATCAAGAAAGGCATCAGCCATTTGTCCGAACATCTAACCCACTGCCTCCGCGGCACATGGATGTCATGCCCCGACATACTACATCCTTCGGAAATGAAAGAGGTATGCCTGTACTAGTATCTGCTTATAATTTTTCTGTTTCCCCTTTGGAGATAGTGTACGAACTGGATAAACTGGGCACGAGGGTGCAGTGGCCGCAGAAGATGATATCTGATCTAAGCACCAAGAGGTCGAACATCCTATTGAATTCCATTAAGAAAGAGGACATAAGACCGAAGACTGCATAGATCTATGGCAAGAAGTAGTTAAGATGTTAAACAAAGGGTACCTAAAAGAATTGCTAAGAGATAAAGGACGTGCAAAATTTGCTCAAGGTCACGATCCACCTCAAGGACCTCCAAAGCCACCATCACTAGCCCGTACCATGCAAATGATCATTGACGGTGGCGATGATACGGTAATCAACCATGTAATGTTCACCACCACGTACAAACTCAAATGGACAATCTCTCACAAATGGTGTAATGACCTTAAAGATAGTATCATCTTCGATAAGTCAGATACCGACGATTTGTTTTTCCCTCATAATCATTCTTGATTTATAACTTGGTGCAATACTAATATCGATGTAAAAAGAATTATAGTGGATGACGGAAGCGGCACATGTATTATGCACCCGTGAGACCTCATGCAAATGAGGCTAGAGGATAAGATAATATCGCGTTGCATAACACTAACAGGTTTTAATAATGCAGTAGAGCGCACATCTGGAGAAATATTGCTACCTATTCTGGAAGGAGGGATCACTTTGGTAACAACATTCCACATAATGAACTAGGAAATGATTTATAACACTGTCATAGGCATGGATACACGCTGCGTGCCGTCCCCTCAAGCTTCTATCAAGTAATTAAATTTCCTACCTGGTGGGGTATATTCAGCATCCGAGGTGAGCCATGTACCACCCAAGAATGCCATCGGATCGCCCAAGATTGTACCCATACCAAACAACTAAAAAGGGCGAGTGCAGAAGCATAGCAATCATCGATGTCCGGCACCAAACCCGACATACAGGTAGAGGCCATCAAAGACCCGGACATTGTAAAAGCTTGCAAGGCAACTATAAAAGTTCTCGACTCTGTCTAATTGGATAACACCAACAACATAAAAAGGCTTACAATTGATATAACCTCTCGAAGCCAGGTAGGTATCGTGAGTTTTTATGTGTTTACTTTCTCCCACTTATATATGCCAGGAATCCCAAGGGACCTTGCCACACATAGGCTGAATGTCGACCCACTTTATCCACCGATGCGGCAGATAAGGAGAAAATTCAATGCCACAATAAGCAAGGCGATTAACAAGGAGGCTGATAAACTACTGGTTAACAGTTCCATCAGAGAACCAAAATAGCCCCAATGGGTTACCAATATGGTCATAATCAAAAAGAATGGGAAAGTGCTATAAATTAGTGAAACCAACACACATTTATTTCACTAATTTAAACAAAGCATGCCCAAAGGACTCATTCTCGTTACCTCACATTAACTAACTTATCGATGCAACATTAGGGCACGAGCTGCTAAGATTCTTGGACACCTACTCTTGCTATAACCAAATTCTAATGGCTGAGGAAGATCAAGAAAAGACCACTTTCATCACCCATCACGGGACATACTGCTATAAGGTGATGTCATTCGGGCTCAAAAATGCAGGGGCCATGTAGCAAAGGTTAGTCACTAAAATGTTCAAAGAACAACTCGATAAGACAATGGAGGTTTACATCGACGATATGCTGGTGAAGTCGGCAAAGAAAGAAGACCGCATTGGTCATATGAAGCATTCGAAATACTAAGGCAGTATGAGATGCCATTGAATCTCAAAAAGTGCGCCTTCGGCATAACTTTTGGAAAGTTCCTTGGTTTCCAATTGTCACAAAGAGGAATCGAGTTTAACCCAGATCAAATCAGGGCAATCAATGTAATGCGGGAGACAGTGACCAGCAAAACGCAGGCGTAGAAATTGACAAGACGAATACCCGCCCTATCAAGGTTCATTTCACGGTCCTCGGGTAGATGCTGTAAATTGTTCAATGTGCTAAGGAAAGACCATGGGCAATGGAATGATGAATGCGTCGATGCCCTGAGAAATTTGAAAACATATCTATCCTCACCACCACTATTCATCAAAGGGGACCATGTGAATGCCTACTGGTGTATGTAGCAGTTTTCGAAGTTGCGATAAGTGCAGTCTTGGTCCGTGAAAATAAAGGCATGCAATCTCCGATTTACTATATCAGTAAGACTTTAATCGACGTTGAGACAAGATGCCCTCACCTAGAAAAACTTGCTCTGGCATTGGTGGTAGCTTCATGAAAGCATAGACCTTACTTCTAATGTCACCCATAAAAGTGGTGACAACTTTCCCCCTAAGGGTTATCCTACATTAACCCGAACTATTGGGTAGACTAGCCAAATGGGCAATAGAACTAAGAGAGCACGACATAACGTATCAATCGTGAACCGCTATAAAGTCACAGGTACTCGCAGACTTCATCACTGATTTCAGCACAGAGATATTGCCCGGAGTAGAACAGGAAGCACTTTGCACTTCTACACATATCGACCTCTAGGACCTCTATATTGACACTACCTCTAACACCTTGAGATTGGGATTGGGACTCATACTCGAGGTCCATATAGGTGAAGTAATTTGCTAGTCCATACGATGCCCCGAGATGACTAACAACGAGGCCGAGCATAAAGCTGTGATTATAGGTTTTAAGTTAGCCCTTAAATATGGCACTCGACGAATCGTCCTCCACTATGACTGTCAACTCGTGGTGAATCAGGTCATCAGGACTTGCCAAATTAGAGAGCAGAGGCTATAAAGATACCAGTAAGAAATCCACAAACTACTGCCAGAATTCGACGAATGCCGCCTCGACCAAATAGGCAGGGCATAGAATATCGAAGCAGACAACCTCGCTAAACTAGCTGCGGCATCAAGAATATCAACAAGGAAAATATGGTCACCCTCCTTCATTTCACAATAGACTACATCGAGGTACATTCTATGAACTTAACTTTGGACCGGCATAGCCAATTCCTAGCCTATTTGCAGGATGGAACGCTCCCACAAGACAAAAATAAGCTGAAAAACTTCAGGTGCAGGCAGCTCGGTATAGCCTAATGAACGGTAATCTCTGCAAAAGAACGTTCGACAGCCCCCTAGCCAAATGCCTTAGGATACAGTGAACAAGGAAATCACTGGAAGAAGTACACGAATGGCACTATGGTGCTTATATAGGAAACCGTACCCTTGTCCAATGCCTCATCCGCAACGGGTGCTTCTAGCCCACCATGGTAAAAGAAGCCACTGAATACGTTAGGAGATGTGAACAATGTCAAAACTATGCCCCTATGATTCGCCAACTAGGGAAACTCCTTCATTCCGTCACTTTGCCATGGCCGTTCATACAGTGGGGAGTGGACATAGTCGGCCCCCTCCCAGTAGGACGGGGTAAAGTAGGCTTTCTTTTGGTTTTAACTGATTACTTCTCTAAATGTGTGGAAGTAGGTGTATACACTCAGATATGTGAGCAGGATGTCATCGCCTTCATATGGAAAAACATCATAAGCCATTTTGGAATCTCCCAAAGAAATCAGCCGCGACAACGACCCTTAGGTTGTTAGAAAAAGAACAACTAAATTTTTTGAAAAGTGGCGCATCAAACGAATACTCTCCACGCCATACCACCTTGCCGCCAATGATCAAGCCGAATCCTCTAATAAAATAATAAAATATATATTGAAAACTAAGCATGAGGAAGCTAAAGGGCTATAGCTTGAACTGCTAGCAGAAGCATTACGGGCATACCACACTACATCGAAAATCAGCACAGGAGAAACGTCGTGGTCACTAGTCTACAGGACCGATACAGTTATACCTGTCGAGATCGGGCAGCCCAGTTTGAGATACTCCAATGATAGCGGAACATGTAACGACGAAAGTAGGCTACAGGATCTGGATGAAGTTGAACAACAAAGAGACATGGCCCACGTAAGAATAGTAGCCCAAGAGCAGCAAGTAGAAAGTTAATACAACAAGAGAGCCAAGGTACGACCACTGAAAGTTGGAGATTATCTCCTCAAGGCTAAGACACAAGCATCAAAAGACCCTAATGAGGGAAAATTGGAAACAAATCAGGACGGACCAAGAAAAATCATAGCTGCAGCAATCAAAGGAGCGTTCTAGTTAGAAACAATGGAGGGAAAGATACTCCACAAAAACTGGAACGTTGCCCATCTCAAGTATTTTCACTTCTAAAAGAAGGTGTCACCTAAGTCGTACTCTTTTTCCCTCTCCTAGGTTTTGTGCCAATCAGTTTTTATTTGGGAGGGTTTAAACGAGGCAGCAAGGGAGATGCTTCAAGGATTGGAGTGATATTCATTACCTCGAGCCATGGATAGGATCTCCAAAGCAAAGTAATGAAGAGGCTGGATATGGATGACCGAATCTCCATTGTACGTGCGAAATCGACATGTCATTCTCACAAGCACTTAATTGAACCTCCAATGTATGTGTAGAGTCAACATGTGATCCTTACAAATATATAATTAAACCTTTATTGCGTAAGCAAAGTCATGTCTTCCTACGGGAATACAACTGAATCTCAAACCAAAAATGGCCAAGGCCATAGACGATGACATAAGTTCGACCTCATTCAAACTATGATGGGATTCTACTTCGAGGATAGCTCGAAGCAACATCCCAATGGTCAAGGCCATCTACGATGACATAAGATCGACCTCGTTTGAACTACAATGAGATTCTACTTTGATAACAGTTTGAAACATCATCCTAATGGCCATGGCCATCGATGATGACATAAGATTGACCTCATTCGAACTACGATGAGATTCTACATTGATGACACTTCAAAGAACCATCCTAATGGACAAGGACATCGACGATGACATAAGATTGACCTCGTTATAACTACGACAGGATTCTACTTCGATGACAGTTCGAAGCAAGATCCCAATGGCCAAGGCCATCGATGATGACATAAGTTTGACCTGGTTCGAACTACGATGGGATCCTACTTCGATGACAGTTCAAAGGAATTCCCAATTGCCAAGGCCATCGACGACTACATAAGTTCAACCTTGTTCAAACTACAACGGGATTCTACTTTGATGAAAGTTTGAAGCAACATCCTAGTGGCCTAGGCGATCAACGCTGACATAAGTTTGACCTCATTAAAACTACGATGACGACATATGTTCGACCACATTCGAACTACGACAGGATTCTGCTTTGACGAAAAGTTTGAAGCAATATCCAAATAACAAAGGAGACCATTGACAGGTACCCCAAATATTGTAAAAATTGCCAAAAGAGCAAATCAACAAAACATATTTTATATTACATCAAAATGTTAGTTACAGTAATCACAAACGGGCTCAAGTATGCCCTCCGCAAAAATCTCACCAACAAAAACAAGTACAAACATAAGCTACACATCACCCCCGGAAGGGTGAGCATCTTTGTACCACGAGTCTGAAGCAAGATGGCCCATATCGTCAGAATTGAAATCGCCCCAGTCAGAAGTAAGGGGGTCGTACCGGCAAGCCTCACATACTGCACAAGCAGCAGTATGAATGGCTTGAAGCTCCGCTTTAGTCACCCCTTGCTCGGCAAGAAAAGCCCTATAAGCATCTAGCCGAGCCTCGACATTAACCCACAACTCGTATAAATAACAGGGCATGACCAGATCAGCTAAAGGACGAGACATAGAAGGCTGAGAGCATTGACTCGCATCCTTCGCCCTTCGAGCCCTGCAACCCACTGACTAGAGGCTTCCTTCTCTTCAGTCAACTCTGATCGAAAAATGCGTATGGCGTCTTCTAAAGATACCAATTGATAAATAGTCACCGCCATCTTGTCAGCACTAACACCTAATTCCCCTTGAGCCCCGCAATCTCAACCGCCATTGAACTCAACTCAGCAGTCAAGTAGTTTACCTTTGCCTGTAAGTCAGCATTCTCAGCCATCAACCCCTTGCTTATCTCGAGCTCGTTCTCCGTTGCCTTATGGGAAGCCTCAAGCTCACTATTAAGGGCAACAACCCTCACGAACTCCTCATCCCTCTCCCTCAACCCCTCAGTCTTTGCGCGCTAATTGGTCCTCCCGCTACTTAAGCCCCTCACGAGACACTTGAAACTCAGGGTCTTGATCATAAATGTCGGCCATCGCGTGCTTAGCTAGATACTGATGATATTTGGGAGACATCTTATCATAAAGGCCTGTCCATCTCCTATCCCGACGATCCCGTTCAAACTCCATGATGAGGGTCTGCCAAAAGAGAAAGGGAGAAGTTAGAAACAAAAATACATAACAACGATTATTGCACGAACCTAACGACAAAATTAAAAGATATGGCATCTACCTACAGGGCCACACCAGCGACCTTCTAAGACAACTCCACGTCGCTCATAGGCTTAAGCATCTCGCTTTTAGGAGTGACACACAAGGGAGCTAAGGCTAACACCACTTGCTCGCTATTCAGCAATAAGTTATAATCCCCAAGGATGACTACATAACAATCAAACTGTCTATTCTAACCTCTACGTGGGTATAATGACCCACAAACTCATTAAAATCCTCTAGATTGAAATCCAAGCTAGAGCCGCTACCTTTAGCACGATGTCCTCCAATGTTGGAAAACGCATCACCCTCAATAGAGCATACTAAGCCAGCCCCTGGACAAGCTCTTCCCACTTGGGGAGATCGTCCCGAAAAAATAGTGTTGGCCATGAACACGGGCACATGGGATGTCTGGGATGCCCCACTTCTATCAGCATCTGTGGCTACGCCCTTCTCAAGCTCCAGCCTCTTCTTTTCCCTGATAAGGGATCATCTCCGCTAGAGGATTTATCCGAAGGATGCGAGGCCGGCACTGAGGAGGCCTCATCCCTTGCAACCACAACTCAAGACGGATCTCCCAATTGAATAAGTTGAGTAAGATCCTCTCGAACATACTCATTCAATACAAAGTGTGTGTCAACAATAGCAACGACTTGTCGAAAGGCGGGGACTGGCACCCTTCACTTGTAAGCTTCTTGCCCTGTCATTATTAAGGGTTGTGCCACTAAATACGGCTATGCAACAAGCAAAGTAGTATGTATGACATTTAATAGAAGGAACTTTAGGGCCGTAATGCTTCACGAAGGCGCGCCAAGTTCGAATGTTATCTACATGGGGCAACAGACAGGCTACCGAATCCCTAAAATCCATAATAGAGTGAGGCGGATGGCCCATTGATACAAAAAGTCAAGAGAATAAACTTTACAAAAAATATAGAAGAAAGGAGAACAAAATGAGTGATTACACTTACAAGCCTCGTTCCACCACTCTGGGAATCTACCAGAATAAGAAACGATGTGCTCGATCTTGACAAAGAAGTATTTATGCTAAAGCTTATGACTTGCTCGGTCATCCATCTCGACAACCAGGCCTTTCATCCCATGAAGCCTCTAATACACTATGGTACCCCTAAGGATGCCAGGCATGAACATGTGTAGAAGGTGGTGGATAGAAACGCTACACTCCGTCAACTTAGCATAAATGGTCAGTACTAGAAACACCTTGAGCGTATATGGTGAAAGTTGTGCTGGGTACCTTGTAGAATCTACATAATTTCTCCGATAAGGGGATGAGGGGAATAGTATAACAAATCATAAAAGGGTACCCATAAAAAGCGCAGTACCCCAGTCTTTGGACGTCTACATAATCTCTACCCGCTGGAACCTTTTCTATATGGGCAAGAAAGTCGTACTTTGCACGAAGTGCATCTAGATGAACCTGCTAAATCTTAGAACATATGAGGTTTGGGGTGGAAGGAGGATCTTTGAAGAAGTCACTCCGAGATAAAGGTGTCTCGGTAGTTAAACCCCCACTGTAAGAGGGATGTCACCCTCTTCTACCATCATATCCCCGCCATCAGAAGGAGGGACTAAACGATGCCTACTTCATATTGCTAAAAAGTAGGAAGAGAGGGTGGCAACATCTTTAACCCGATTTGTGGGTCGGGATTGATTTCCACGGAATTGTGTATGTGTTCCAAATATCACTTCCAATCATTTTTGGGTTTTTCTTTAATAATCTATTATTACCAATCACTAATTATAATTACAACTAGATTGTGCTAAGCGAGAATTTCTACATGTTATATCTAATGGATGAAACGACACTAGGGTAGTGACTTTCACCTAGGTGGCTAATTGACGGGTAATTGCTTCTAAGGTGGCATTGTCATGTTTGGGGAAATATGATATAACCGTTACACGATGTTACCCACTCTCACACATCTCGATAGAGAGAGTGATTTTTCCCAATTGACTACTCTCTCGAGTTTTAACCTTTCATTGGGACTATCAAATCTCTTGAGTCCATCCTAATTCCTTGTTGAGTCAATTTTGGAGACCTTGGCTCTTTTTCTCAAGAAGAGACCAAGTCAACTTAGCACAAACCAGTGTTTGCAGCCACTAATTCATAAATTAAACCATAAAATTGACCCAAATAACAAATACTCATTCTAGCCCTAAATTGCAACACCCATCAATTACCAATACTCGGGTTGAGCCACAACCCTAGCTAATATGTTTAGCTACTCATGCTTGAAGTGAAAATCAGATAAATAGATGAAGAGAAAGACATACTATTAAATTACCGAAGTAAATATGACGATTTAATGACTAAAACTACGTTAAAGTGCCCAAAATGGCTACAAAATGTATTTTCACGAGTGCATCTCAAGTTTGGTAATAGCTGATACCCTAACAATTGAAAAAGATTCTATTTATACTAAGATAAAAAAGGTGTACAAAACTTCCCCTGCGGGGTTAGTATGGACCGCATAGAATGATATGCAACCATGGAGGATATATATATATATTATATATACGTTGCAGCAACTATGTGAGGAGAAACTCCATCTTGCTCGTTCCTTTTTCCCTCAAACAGTGAAGTGCACAAAGTTTCCTCTACGTACAACTCCTCCATATTTTCATACATTCAATGAAGGTAAATTCTATTTTAAGGCATATAGTTTCCTCTGTGGACCGCATAAAATGGTAGGGCAGCCGCGGTGTCTTCAGTGCGAATCGCATAATATATATTGCGGTCGATTTGATTTGATGCCTTTAAATCCAACTCTCTGAATCTCCATATTGAAGATCGCACAAAGTGTAGTGTAGCCGTACTAGGCCTTTTAGTTCTAAGTTTTCTTGTTTTCGGTATCTGTGTAGGTTTCACTTCTTTTGAGCCGATCTTTTACGTCTCATCACTTTGTTGATCAAAGTTGTAATCAAGCACAAATTATGAACCTTTTGGGACTATTTTGTAAGAATTTATAATCAAAGCGTAAGCAAGAAGGAGCATGAAACACGTCAAAATCCCTAGTTATCAACTCCCCCAAACATAAGCTTTTGCTTGTCCTCAAGCAAACAAAATAATACCCACCCCTTAAGGGAAAATCCAAGAATTTTTAGCTATCCTAAAGTAACCTCAACTAGCATCAATTGGGACTAACGATTGCCCTTAACTCAAATGAATCATTAACAACCTTTATCCTTTGAAAAACCATAGATCAAGTATGACACAAGAGCTTCAAGAGTTGAGTGATTACATCCTAGCACTCTCTCAATTACTTTGGTCATTGTGGAGCCCAAACTCACGCATCCTCAACTCTTCCTAAGCACACCTCACCTTTTTGAATATCGGCACACAAACCGAGGTAAATGGAAATTCACTCATCTCTCTCAAGGAAAAGTCACTAGTCCGGCTCTAAGTACCATATGCTTGCCCCTTATGTAAGTATCCACTAATGTAAGCTTCATTCAACTCAAGATCACATAGGGCTTTTGTGGAGTCTTTGTGAAGGCTTTTGGTTCAGGGTAGGACATGTATTTGTTCGAGTGAGTTCCATCTTCCCTTAAGCACTTCTTTTGATAATTTGACACAATTCACTTGACTCTTTGAGTCATTTCACTTTGTTCCAAGGGGTTAGAGAGACACATTGTCACTCTTTCTTATGCATTTCAAACCTTTTCTCCTTTTTCAACTTTCCACACCTTTCTGTTTTTGCTTTTCTTGGATCCCTTATTCCTTTTTTTCACCTTGAGCATTTTTTTGTCTTTTTCTTTTCTTTCTTTTCCATTGACTTTCATTTTCTTCGTTTTTGTGCCTTTTACCACTTTGTTTCCATCCTCGTCTCTCCCCCAAAACATATACTTTTTCCATGTGCTCAAGGAAAGACCGGGTGCCAAGAGAGGGTATAATTTAGAACAGGTATAGGCTCGTATCATAGTTCTTGAAAGAAAAAGATCCAATGTTCAGAATGGTTAACTAGGGATCATATCATTGGTAGGCTACGGAATTGTTCAACCTATCATTTGGATCATGGAGAGTTATAATCATGTCTCAACTAAAAATTCACTCATGATTTTTCCTCAATAAACATTCGGGGAATGTTCTAGACCGACTAGGAACTTGGATTTGCAATGCAATTTCTCACCATACGATTTGAGCACACAATGGTCCCAAAAAACCACTTGATGATTATTTGTCAACACAAATGTCTCAAGGTCATGACTTTCACCATCCTATACACTACATTTTGTCTTTGATCATCGGATCAAAGGCAAATATGCTAGTGTTGTCCCAAGTTCAGTAGAAGTTTTGAAGAATGACAAATGACCTTAGTGAAGGAACCGGTCCATCTTAGGAGACACATATGTTGCTACCTATGCACATGAGATGCATCTGAAGAATGGGATCAACCAGCCATATCTTAGAAATATCCTCTGAACTGATCAAAATGATTTCATAGGAGATAAGGAGAAGAAGTCTCCTCACATGAAGAGAACTATGTCCACATCCAGGATAAGGAATTGGAGTTTGAATTGTTTTAAGACTCAAACTTGATGAAGGATCAACAATTCGAGTTTGTGTTAAACTCTGATTACTAACTCTATAAAAGTAATATTATTCTCTTGTACAGGTACACACGTATACAAAGAAGTTAGAGCTAAATTGAGAGAAAAAGAGCAAGACTATTTTGCAAGCAATTTACGTGAGATCAAGTGTACACGCCTGTAGCTACTTGAATGAGATTGAAGAACCAGATCCATTATGTTTATCTTATTCTAGTTCTATTGTAGCAGGTGATTTAAAATTGTACCTTTCTAGGTTTCATAGAAGCAAATTGTATTAGGTACGTTGAGTATTCAAGTTAGAGTCAACTTTAAAGTGTCTCTGCACATGAGGTTGTATGCCACACTGGGAATAGATTTAATCCTTAGGTCTGCAAGATTCTTGTAAATGCTGTTTTGGCTCGTTGAGTTTAGTGGATGTTTGGGAAAATCCTACTGAGAAGTAGGTCGTGGTTTTTTCACCTTTGAGCCAGGTATTTTCCATGTAAAAACTATTGTGTTCTTTATGTTATGCACTCTTAATTCCGCAAACAGTTATAGTTAGTACACCTAGAATAGCCAGGTTCTTCTAGTGCGAAAATTGGGCACCACACAAATCACCTCCGTCTTGTGTGGTATTTACTTTTGGAACAACATTTGATATCAGAGGGGGTTATCCTTGAAGAGGCTAACACCTTAGGAGAAGATCAACAATGAGTGCACCACCTGGAAACTGGGAAGGGCAATCCACTGCTAGGCTTCCACTCTTCAATGGAGTGAACTATTCTTGGTAGAAGAACAGAATGAGAGATCATATAATAGGGGAAGATTATGAACTTTGGGACATAATCACCGATGGCCCTCTAGAACCCACTAAGAAAAATGCTGAAGACATTGAAGTACCAAAAACAAGGGCTGATTGCACTGCTGAAGACTTGAAAAATGGGAGAAAAATGCCAAAGCTAAGAAGTGGCTTGTATGTGGCCTAGGGCCAGCCGAGTACAGTAGGATCCAAGGCTGCACAACTGCTAAAGAAATATGGGACACTCTACAAGTGGCTCATGAAGGGACACCTCTAGTGAAAAGATCAAGCGGAACACATATATTATCTCAATATGAGAATTTTAGTATGAAGGAAGGAGAAACTATCCAGGAGATGTACACTAGATTCACCACCTTGACAAATGAACTTGGATCTCTTGGTAGTACTATCCTTGAAGAAGACAAGGTTTAGAAGATTTTGACAAGAGTTCTGCCAGTCACATGGTAAAGCAAAATTACGACCATTCAAGATTCCAAGAACATTTCCACTCTCAGACTGGATGAACTGATTGGAAATTTGACTGCCTATGAAATGAGGAGACAAACCATGATGATGGATAACCCAAAAAGGGAAAGAAGCTTAGCTCTCATAATTACTGAAGGTTCAGAACTAGAAGATGATGAAATGGCTATGATCACCAGGGATTTCAAAAGGTATCTAATGAGAGGAAAGAGTTCTTCAAGAGGTACAAGCTTCAATAAAACATGAGCTCCAGAGAAACAGGAAAATGAGGGATGCTTCAAGTGTGGCAAGACCAACCACATGATCAAAACTGTCCTCAATGGGAAATTGAGTGGAAAAAGCAAAGAGTTGAACGAAGAAAGAAGAAGGAGGAACAAGTTCAACCAAGGAGAAACAAAGGTTCAACTAAGGCTATGGTTGCTGCTTGGGGAGAAACCTCAGATGAAGACTCAGAAGATAAAACTGAGGAGGAGCAAAGTCTAATGGCCATCGAAGAATCAGACGATGAACAAGAGGTAAGTATTATTCATCTCAAGGACAAGATTAAATTCTTGTCTAAAGAAAAACGTACTGAACTATTAATATACTTAATTGATGAGTCTGAAATAATCAACAATGAGAAGGAAGTTCTGTCTAGGGAATGTGTGATCCTAAAAGCACAATGTAAAAGTCTAGAGTCTAAAGCAAATGAGAGTGATAATAAAAATGGATAGTTGAAGAACCGGGTTCTTCAACTTGACAACAGTGTCCTAGAACTTAGGTCTGAAAATCTGAAATTAAAATTAGGAACAGGAAAGAAGATTGCTGATCATTCGCATCTCATTCTAGACCAAAATCTGGGAAATATGAAAGATGAGTTGTACGGAAAAGATGAATTCATAAAAGTGTTAAAAAAAGATCTAGGAAAGGTAAAACACGAACTAGAAAAACTTGTTAGTGGAACCAAGCCTCAGATGCTCTTTCATGGTTGCAAGAGCATCACTGCAGTAACAAAAGAGCACTTGGCTATGGAAATCAAGATCCTAAATGGGACCAAAAATCAAGTACCTCACTCTTCCTTAAAACAAAGTTTGCACACACTGCGGAAAGAATGGTCATTACAAATATGAATGTAATGCAAAAGAAATAGCCAGTCAAAGAAACAAAATCTTTGTTAAAGAAAAGAATAAGTTGCCTGGATGGGAAAAAGGAATTTGATAGATTATTTTTTTTATAGAAAGGGACCCAAACTAGTTTGGGTTCCTAAGAATAACCCCTGATTTCCCTTTTGCACGTCCAAGTGAGGGAGGAGCCAAATATGGTATATGGATAGTGCCTGCTCGAAGCACATGACTTTGGACTAAGACCAGTTCCTTTCACTTGAGAACCTAAAAGGAGGTAATGTCTCTTTTGGTAATGGAAAGAAAGGTGGGATCATTGGGGTTGGAAAGGTAGGCAAGACTGATTCTCACTCCATAGAGAATGTCTATCTAACAGATGGTTTAAAATACAGCTTAATAAGTGTGTCACAACTATATAACAGAGGCAACCTTGTGGCCTTTACCTCCACCAAATGTTTTGTGATTAACCTTATCACCAAAAAATGTTGTTTTGCAGGGAAAATGTGTTAACAATATCTACATCATAGATTTGTCAAGTCTTTCAAAAAATGAACTCACTTGCCTAAGTGTGTTGGACAATGATCCCCTCATGTGGCACAAAATACTTGGTCATGCTAGTCTAAATCAACTAAACAAATTAGTCTCCAAGGACTTGGTAATAGGATTACCTAATATCAAGTTCAAGGAAGACAAAGTTTGTGAGGCATATACAAAGGGGAAGTAGGTAAGGTCATCCTTCAAATTCAAGAAAATTATAAGTAAGTCCAAGACGTTGGAACTGGTTCATATGGATCTCTGTGGTCCACTGAGACCCATGAGCAGAGGAGGAAAGAAATATGTGTTAGTGCTTGTTGATGATTACTCTAGATTTACCTGGGTACTGTTTCTGACATCTAAAGATGAGGCCTTAGAAATGTTTACTGCCTTTGTTAGAAAAACTCAAAAACAATTAGGGAATCAACTTGTATCTATTAGGTCTGATCATGGAATTGAATTTGAAAATGCAAAATTTGCTGAGTATTGTGATGAAAATGCTATAGATCAAATCTTCTCTGCCCCTAGGACTCTTCAGCAAAATGGAGTAGTTGAAAGAAAGAATATGACTCTTGAATATATGGCAACAACCATCCTTTTCTCTAGTAAATTACCCCATAACTTCTGGGCAGAGGATGTAAATACTGCATCTTACATAATAAATAGATGTATGACTAGACCTCTTGTTGAGAAGACTCCCTATGAGTTACTTAAAGGGAGAAAATCAAACATATCCCATTTGAGGGCACTTGGTTGCAAGTGCTATGTGCACAATAATGGAAAAGACTCCCTAGGTATGTTTGATCCCAAAAGTGATGAGGGATTATTCTTGGGATATTTTTGACATAGCAAAGCATATAAAGTGTTTAATAAAAGAACTTTGTGTGTGGAAGAAAGTGTGCATGCTCTGTTTTATGAAACTAACATTATTTCTGAAGGATAGGAACCTGAAGATGAAGCCATTGGACTAGTCAAGGACTTGGGTTAAGAATCAGCTGAAGTCAAAGAAGCACCTACAGAAGGAACAGGTGATGTAACAAGTTCTTTCTTACAGGGCAACCTAACAGGGGGAAGAAATCAAAGAGGAAGTGAAATAAACCCCTTGAAGGAACCTGTTCATGAACCCGACTCTCAGCAAATTGCTGAAAATTCAACATAAACAAGTTGGTATTGAAACCTCACAAGTATCAAATTCTCATCCCATCGAGAACATTCTCACTGATCCAACATCTGGAGTTAAAACCAGATCCCAACTAAAGGATCTATGTGCATTTGATGATTTCCTATCTCTTAATGAACCTAAAAATGTTGTTGAGGCTTTACAGGGTGCAGATTAGATCAATGTTATGCAGGAGGAACACAACCAATTTAAAAGAAGTAAAGTCTGGCATCTAGTTCCAATACCCCAGGATAGATCAGTCATTGGTACCAAATGTGTCTTCATGAACAAACTTGACGAGGATGGAACTGTTATATGAAACAAGGCAAGGCTGGTGGTTCAAGGCTACAGTCAAGAGGAAGGCATTGACTTTGATGAGAATTTTGCTCCAGTTTCTAGATTAGAAGCAATCATAATTGCCTTTGCAGCACATATGGAATTCACTCTCCATTAGATGGATGTCAAAAGTGCCTTCCTAAATGGCTACCTCAAGGAAGAAGTGTTTGTAAAACAACCTCCAAGATTTGGAAGCAAGGAATGTCCTGAGCATGTGTAAAAGCTGGACAAGGCTCTATATAGGCTCAAACAGGCCCCAAGAGCGTGGTATGAGCGACTATCAAAATTCTTACTGGAGCATGGGTAGAAAAGAGGTAAAATTGACAGCACATTGTTCCTAAAGGAAACAGGTAAAGACCTTCTTGTTGTACAAATATATATTGATGACATAATATTTGGGGCTACTACTGAAAAGCTGAGTAAGGACTTTTGATAACTAATGGGGAGTGAGTTTGAAATGAGTATGATGGGTGAATTAAACTTCTAACTAGGCCTGCAGATCAAACAAAGTCCACATGGGACCATGATCCACCAATAGAAGTACAAAAGAGAACTAATCAAAAGGTTTAAAATGGAGGATGCTAAAGGAATAGATACACCAATTGCAACATCCATTAAATTAGATATTGATGAACCAGGTTCATTAATTGATCAAAAGTTGTATAGGGGTATGATTGGTTCACTGTTGTATCTTAGTGCAAGCAGACCTGACATAGTCTTCACTGTAGGGCTTTGTGCTCGTGTACAAGGAAGTCCAAAGGAGTCACATTTGACAACTGCCAAGAGGATTTTGAGATATCTGAAAGGCACTACTGATTTTTATCTTTAGTATCCCAACGGTAGTAACTTTGACCTAGTAGGATTTGCTGATGCTGATTATGCAGATTACTTGGTGGACAGGAAGAGTACTTCAGGTATGGCACATTTCCTGGGGTCATGTCTAGTGTCGTGGGCTACCAAAAAGCAAAACTCAGTAGCCTTATCCACTGGTGAAGATGAATATGTTGCAACTGCTTCTTGTTGTGCTCAATTGCTATGGATCAAACAACAGTTGGTAGAATTTGGAATTGATGTGGGATTTATTCCTATATTTTGTGATAACACTAGTACTATAAGTATGATAAAGAACCCTGTTCATCATAAAAGGACAAAGCACATAGATGTTAGACACCACTTCTTGAGAGATTACTATGGAAAAGGGTTAATCTCTATATAATTTTGTGCTACAGATAAACAAATAGCTGATATCTTCACTAATGCACTAAGTAGAGAAAACTTTGAAAGGAACATGTTAGAATTAGGGATGATTAAGATCACCTAATCAGGTCCAGTTCAGAATGCAATGAAAAAAAACAACAAAAAACAAAAAAAAAAGGTTATAATTTTATTTTGTTTGGTTAGAAGTTCTTATTTTATGTGAATATCTAGACTAATTCTTACTTAGTCTGAAAATCTAATCAGTATACTGGTGACATGCTTCTTTTAATTCATTGATCTCTTACAAAGATGTCTTCTATTTTGATACATGAGGTATAATTAAGAGACGTTCTACTTGAAGAACCTGGTTCATCAAGTCTGCGCTCATGAGAAAAGGTCAGGTATGTTTCAATACTTTGCACAATTAGAAAATTTAACATTCCAATTATGAGAAGAAGTTCCATTCTAACCAATCTCCCAAAATATAATAGTAAAGCTTTGGAATAGTCTTCCAATCCTAGAACTATAAAGAATAATGAGAAATTTTCCTTATATCCAGTGCAAATTAAACTGACGCCTTAATTAGAGTGGACTCCTGATTGACCATTGCAAAATGCTGCATTTACTAATCATTCCTTTTAAAACACTCCACTCCTAATTAGATCAATACCCATCTTTGAGTTCTGATCATCCTAAATTACCAAAAGTCCCAAAAATTTCAAAAAATCCTTCACCATGACTACCCTCAAGAAAATCCAGGGACACCTTCACCGGAACCTACCAATATGTCTTCCTCCGCACCCCCTAGCGACAACCCTAAACAAAGATTCTGCAAGCAAAAGATGCTGGCGAGAAAAACTGTAGCCACAGTCGCTCTGAGAATGGCCTTTAACAAAAACTTAAGAGCCAGTAAAAAGGGGGAGGTCTCTAACTAAAGTTCTGAGTCTGACATCTTCGTTTCTACAAGTGAGAGAGAAGAACGAGAGTCTTCTGACGCAGATAAAAATCAAGAAAACCCTAGGCAAGTGAAGACAAGCGATGGTTCTTCTGATACAATCGATAATGTGGAGAATAGGTTTGTTTTAGTGGGTCCTTTAAGAGATGTGAAGGGCGATGAATCTAGTAGAAGAGGAAGGAAAAAGAAAGATGCGATTCTGGCGATATGTGGAAATATTGAGGGAAGTGGCAACAAGTCAAGGAGAAATAACTCTGGGGATGTTGTTGAAAGTCTTGTTCATCTAAGTAAACAACAAGTTAGAAGTGGTTCATGTGGTGAGGAAACCTTAGCTGATCTTCTAAAGAAAATTTGAGCCAGTAATGATCCAAAGAAGCGCAAGGCTTCTTTGTTTAAAGCTCCAACTGCTTCCAAGCCAACCAAGAAAGCCAAGACATCAACCCCTAAGTCTACTTTCCCCTCAAGAGCAACTAGAAGCAGGGTCAAACAAAGTGACGAAAAATTGCAAAAAGAACTGGAGGAGAAAGAGAGAAAAAGGGAAGGCGAAAGTTTTGGAGAGTATCGAGGTAGTAGAGTAAGAAGAAGAAGATATGGACCTACTCCATCAAGAAAGAGAAAAAACTGAAAAGGTACCATCACCTAAACCAAAAGGTGCAAAGACCTCTACCAAAAAGACTTCCTCTGAACCCATATCTGCTGAGTCCTTGTTGGCTAAAAGAACTAGGTCAGTTGGGAAAAGAAAAAGAAATAACATTATTGAAGAAGAAGAGGAAGAATGGAGTGGAGAAGAAAATGAGGAGGAATCTGAAAAAGAACAGGATATATTTGTCATCTTTGGAAGTAGAAAGATCGTGAAAGGGAGAATTTTGAAAGACCTGGAGGAGCCAGGTATGAAAGGATTGGTTGATGCTCTGAATGCACAAGGGTTGAAGGACATAGTTCTTCAACTAGATTGCAAACTGGCAAGAAAAGAGTTGATCGAGTTTTTGGTAAATGCCACAGTGGTAAATAGGGTTGTGGCTAGTCTGGTGAGAGGAGTCAAGGTACATTTTGATGCTCCTAAATTGTGTGAGATTCTAGAAATTCCCTGTACACGATATGATGATTATACAAGGCAAAGGTGCCCTTCACACACTGTGACTGACTAGAGGAAGTCTTCGTTGGGACTACCAACTAGATGATAGCATCACTGGCTCTAGGAATCATCCTCTTCCTCTTCGGAGGTTGCCGTGGCTACTATCAGCTGCTCGAACTAGGTCCTCAAACCATAAGTCTAAATTAAGCAGGTATACCTTTAACTTGTCAACATCTGCCTGCAGCTACTTCACAGACTTCTTGGAAGCCAGTGTCCTTCACAGCTTCTTTTTCTACCTAGCAAGCTCCTTGATACCCTTGTTATGCGAATAAACTGCCTTTGCCAAAGCATCCTGAGTCATGAGGATTTTCTTCTGGTTTTCCAGTATTTCCTTCAAAGCATCCTCTATCAAATATGGAACCTGTGCTGGCTGAGGTGCCGACTGAGGTGCAATAGTGGTGGTCAAGGTGGACAACTTGGATGAAGCAGTATATATCCAGTTACTGATAATTTGAAGCATCAAACTTAGTTGGTGGGAAGTAATAGTATGGGCCTGGGAAGATGGGATCTCCGAGCCTATTGACGTTGAAGGGCCAAGAGGAATGGCTGAGGATGTGGAGGGTCCGGGAGACATCTCAACAGAAGTGGAGGCAGGCTCCTCAGGGGCGTCTACCGCAACTGGCTGTTCAGACTTGCTAGTTGGGGTAGAAGCAGAGGCTTTGTAGTTCTTATCCTTGGGGTTGTCATTCCTCTTCAAGCTATACCAGGAGAATGTGCCTGTCCCCTTGATCTTGATGTCATATGGCCTCCTGTCCACCTGCAATCCCGGAAGTACATGGTAAGGGTGTTAGGGAAAGGATAGTTCTAGTCGCTTTCGGCACGCACTATAGAAATAATCCGGGAAATCACATTCCCCACGTTGATGGGGTACCTCGCCATAATGGAAGCAATCAGAACAGCCTGATGGATAGCATGTGTTTGGTCATAGGTAGTAGGGTCTAAATGGCTGCACACAAATGACTCCCAGTCCCTCGCCTCAAAGTTTAGGGTCCTCCGTATTATTTTGATCCCAATAGTCAACCACTCCGAAATGGTGCCGGGGATTGCCAGGTATTGAGATAACCAAGGACGGACCTCCACGCCCATCTCCAGTTTTTCCATATAAAGAGACTCATCTTCCTCATTAAAACCCAGGTATTCGTTGAGCGACATTCAATTGAACTCTTTTACCAAGTGTTCATTGGAATCCACGTAGTTATCTAATAAGTTCTCCAAACCAACTCTCGTTCTGAATTGTCTATGCACATCAGGGTTGTGCGGTAAAAGATCTCTATGAATGAAACTCCACTCCGGTGTAAATTTTATCACTGGCCACCACTCTCTAAATTTTTGGCACGCCACCTGGGTCAGGAACCCAATCCTCCCAAACGTCGGGTTTTCTGGTTCAGGCAATGCCCCTAACTTGAGGCACACCCCCCTTCAAGTACCTTCTCATACTATTGTACCTCCTCCCTACCTCTGTCTGCCCTCTTACAGGATAATGAAGCTATGGGGGGGTGTGGAGTACTCACCTCTACCGGTTGCTGAACCCTTAGACGACTCTATGGGAACCTACTCTGGTGCTTGGGCAATGGGTGATGGTGGTGGAGTGGTATCATTCAGCCTCATTCTACCCAACCAATCATTAACATATTCTGGCACGGAGTCGGATGAGATGTTCTGCGAGGGCGCATAAGCTTTGACTGATCACATGATCGGTCAACTGCTTTAATTGCTTTCCTCATCTTTTTAATGTTTTCTCTCACTTGGGGAATGAGTCGAATCATTTTTTTCCCTTGCCTCCATGGGAGGATTCACCTCTCCCGGGTTGTTTTGACCCCTTACCTCATTGTTTAACCATTATCTGCGAACACAATCATCTAACATTGTTAGTATCAGTAGAAGTAGTGAGCAACATTTATATAGCATGAATTGCAGAACATATTTAAAAAATTGCAAACAAGTTGCAGAAAGAGCCAAGTGCAGAAACACAAAATGGAGTGCGGCCGTACAAGAACAACTACAAGCCGCACAATAACAACCATGGTCCGCACAAGGATGGGGTTTAGACTACCCTCCTCTGAATTAGACAAGTGTGACTCACAAAAAATGGTACCACGCCTGCACTAGGCCAGTGCGGATGACACAAAATATAATGTGTCTGCATTGACCAAGAGTTAACTTTTTTGAGTTTGTCACCGTGGTCCGGACAAAGTGGTATTGCGGACCGCACTAGGTCGCACGGACCGCACTAGGTCGCACGGACCGCACTAGGCTACGCGGACCGCACAAAAGTGACTGCGGTCCCCACAGGGTGCCCATCAGTGGCACTGAGTTAGGGTTATTAGATCTTTCTTTTATGTTCAAACTTTCACCTAATTAGGGTCCCTACTCAATTACCCATTCTATTAACTACTAAGTCCACATGATTCATGAATTTACACTAACCTAACCTAAAAATTAAACTAATTACGAGTGGAAAGAAGAAAAGAAGCTAAGAAAAATTTAAAATTAAAAGTGAAAGGAAAAAATTTTAAATATAAAGAAGAAGGTTAATCTGCCAAATCGTGAGTAGAAATTAAAAAGAGGAATGTAAACAAGCAATCACGATCAAACGTAGAAGGATGAATAGTGTCTAAAGTCTTTGAGTTTCAAATTATGAGAAAGGTAACAGGACACCCTCAATGTCTATTTATGGAGAAGCCCATGGGGCCCAGCCTCACCTACCAGTGCGGACCACACAAAATGGACCGCGCTCCGCACTGCCTTATTTAGCACCAGTTTGAGAAGGCTACCTTCTATGGTTTGCACAAAACACACCGCGGACCTCAAAAGATGTTGTGCGGCCACGGTGGAAAACTTCAGAGAAGATTTATCCGCATTGAATGTACTTCCGCCGCACTGGAAATTTCAGAGAACTGTGTATTTTTCCATTATGCCTTGGACTACATCAACACAATCCTTGTAACATCACACAACTAGGTAGCCCAAAATTAATCATATATTATAAAGAAAATAAAAGAAAACAAGAAGAAAAACAAATGGGTTGCCTCCCAAGAAGCGCCTGATTTAACGTCGTGGCATGACACATGTTACAACCACATCACTTGAGATGAAAAAGTGCCACCACATGGTTGTCATGAAACTTTCTCAGATAACGCAAAACCCGGTGCCCATTAACTCTGAATGATTCACCATTTTTGTTCTTTAGATCAAGAGCACCAAAAGGGGTCACGAACACAACTTCAAATGGTCCATTCTATTTTGATTTATGCTTTCCCGGAAACAGACGTAATCGACAATTAAACAAGAGAACCAAATCACCGACTTTGAACTCCTTTCTATGAGCATATTTATCATGAAGGTACTTTATCTTGTTCTTATATAAGGAAGAACTACAGTAGACATGGAATCTGAACTCATCAAGTTCATTGTGTTGTTCAATACGAAGATTATCCGCAACATCCCATTCCAAATTCAACTTCCTTAAAGCCCACAGGGCCTTGTGCTCTAACTCAACTGGTAGATGGCAAGCTTTCCCAAACACCAATCTATACGAATACATACCAATCAGAGTGTTGTAAGTCGTCTGATAAGCCCATAAACCGTCTTCCAACTTTTTCGACCAATCGGTCCTTTTAGCATTGAGTGTCTTTGACAGGATACTCTTGATTTTCCTGTTGGCGACTTCCACTTGACCACTAGCTTGATGATGATAGGGGTTAGAAACCGTATGATTGACACCGTACCTAGAAAGCAATGCGTCGAAAGCTTTATTGCAAAAGTGAGGCCCTCATCACTAATAATTGTATGAGAAGTGCCAAACCTTGTGAAATTGCTCTTTTTACGAAATGCAACAACACACTGGGCTTCACTATTAGGCAAAGGCGCGTCTTCAACCCACTTTGAGACATAATCAACTGCCACAAGAATGTAAGTATTCCCACAAGAGCTAACAAATGGACCCAAAAAATCGATGCCCCAAACATCA
Organism: Nicotiana benthamiana; assembly: GCA_034376525.1. Taxonomy (NCBI): domain Eukaryota; kingdom Viridiplantae; phylum Streptophyta; class Magnoliopsida; order Solanales; family Solanaceae; genus Nicotiana; species Nicotiana benthamiana. Next base: position 47,649,097 of record CM067326.1, read on the forward strand.
AAGATATCCACTTCAAGAATGGTATTGAGGGTCATCTTATCCCTTTTTGAAATTCCACCCGCTCTTTTAAATTCGTCACATCTCTTCACAAAATAACCTGTATCTTTGAACATGGTTGGCTAAAAGAATCCACAACAGAGAACTCTAGAAGTCGTCCTCGCCTCGCCATGATGGCCACCATATGGAGAGGAATGACAAGCCTCCAAGATGCTCAATTGTTCTTCCTCCGGGACACATCTACGAATCACACCATCCGTGCAAATCTTAAACAAGTATGGCTCATACCAATAGAAATCCAAACTATCCCTCTTGAGCTTCTTCCTTTGGTTAAAAGAGAGCTCATACGAGATTTTTTTGATTACAAGGTAATTGGCAACATCGGCAAACAATGACATATCATTCATCGACACCACAAGGAGTTGCCCATGGGGAAATGAATCAATGATCTGAAGGCCATCATAAGGCCTCCACTCCCCCTCCAAAAGGGACAAGTGGTCCGCCACTTGATTCTCACTACCTTTCCAGTCCATAATTTCTAGATAAAACTCTTAACGTAGTAGCACCCATATCATCAATCTTTCTTTTGAATCTTTTTTTGTTATCAAATACCTAAGGGCGTCATGATTTGTGTGCACTATAAACTTGGCCCCCATAAGACATGGTCGAGACTTTTCCATTGCAAACACTATATCAAACAACTCTTTCTCGGTGACTGTATAGTTCCTTTGAGCCTCAATCATGGTCCTACTTGCGTAGTGCACTGGGTGAAATTTCTTGTTAATCCTTTGACCAAAACAGCCCCAACCGCAACTTCACTTGCCTCACATATGAGCTCGAAAGGAAAGCTCCAATTTTGTGCGGTAATGATAGGGGTAGTGGTAAACTTAAACTTGAGAAGTGCGAATTCTTGCATACATCACTCATCAAACACAAACATTGCATCCTTTTCAAGCAACTTTCACAAGGGGTGTACCACTTTTGAAAAATCTTTTATAAACCTCCAGTAAAAACCCGCATGCCCAAAAAAAGTCCTCACCTCTTTGACAGAAGTAGGGGAGGAAGCCTTGAAATAACCTCTATCTTGGCTATGTCAACTTAAATTCTTCGATTTGAAATTTTGTGACCCAACACTATACCTTCATCAACCATGAAATGGGTTTTTTCCCAATTGAGTACGAGGTTTGTGTCTTCACACCAGGACAACACTCTATCCAAATTACCCAAACACTCTTCAATGGAATTCCCAACCACACTAATATCATCCATGAAAACCTCCAAGATATCTTCCACCATGTCAGTGAAAATAGCCATCATGCATCGTTGGAAGGTCGTCGGAGCATAACATAATCCGAACGACATCCAAGAGAAAGGGATGTGCCACACAGATAGGTAAAAGTGGTCTTCTCTTGATCCTCAGGGGCAATTAAGATTTGATTATACCTTGAGTATCCATCCAAAAAGCAATAAAAAGCACTCCCCGCAAGACGATCTAGTGGCCTCAACCTGCATGTTAGTTAGGCAAGAAGAAAAAATAACTAGTAAAGTATATTTTGAGCCCAAGAATTCATATATGAGGTGTGGAGGAAGTGGTTTCAACTCCAACATCAGTGGCTCCTCAATTAATAGATTTTTTGGTGGAGTTTTCTTGTTCTCAAGATCCAAAGACAATTTTCTCAGCTTATAAGAATAAGAGCCCATCCCATGTAAGGCATTCACGCACTCCACTCTGCTTGCATCATCATTGACATCCATATTTAATAGCAAGGCCTCAAGTGGATCCTCCACATTAATAATAGCACTAGTATCATCCAAATCACCATTGTGACAAGGTCTACAAATGAACACATCTCAGTGTTAATGGGTTGCTTAATCGATTTGCAAATATGAAGACAACCTTTTTATCACCCACTTGGAAAGTGAGCTCACTCGCTTTAACATCAACTAATGCCTTCCCAGATTCAAGGAAAGGTCTACCAAAGATAATAGGAACCTTATATTCCACTTCACAATCCAAAATGACAAAGTCTGCCAGCAATATAAATTTGTCCACCCGGACAAGCACGTCATCAATAATTCCCAAAGGTCGCTTCATCAATCGATCTACCATTTGAAGTCTCCTTGAATTTGGGCTAGGTTACCCGATACCCAGTGTCTTAAAAACCAAGTAAGGAATCAAATTGATACTATCTCCCAAGTCACATAAAGCTTTGGCAAATTCCGCACTCCGGATAGTACAAGGGATAGTAAAAGCCCGGGGTCTTCAAGCTTCATTGCCATTAAATTCACTATAGCCCGCACTTGGTGAGTCATCTTTATTGTTTCACAATCCATATACCTCTTCTTTGTCACTGAATCATTCATAAACTTGGCATATCCTGGCATTTGTTCAAAAGCCTCTACCAAAGGCACATATATGGACAAGCTTTTAATCATGTTACTTCTTAAATTGATTATCATTTCTTTGCTTTGCGTGCCATTGAGGATAAGGTGGAGGTAGTCTAGGCAAGGGTGCCTTGGGTTTTGGAATAACCAGCTCGGGCATGTCAATCACGTGTTCCATAGACGGCTTCACGGCATCTTGAGTTTCCACTTTGGCCTCTTGAATGTCAATCCTAACATCATTGTTCTCATTCTCTTCAACCACATCTTCAACAACCAATGGCACTTCATCTTCTTGCAACTCAACATTTTCATCCAAAATTTGCTTTATCTTTGAGGCATTCACATCACCGCCTCTCCCACTTCTTGTTTTAACCACCATCATATTATTGTTGTTCCCACCCTTTGGGTTTACTACCGTATCAATTGGTAGAGCACCCTTGGGGCGAGTGTTCAAAGCTTGAGAGATTTGGCCTAATTGCACCACCTAGTTCCGGATAAAGGTATTGTGAGAAGCTAGTTGAGCATCAAAATCTTGGTTCTTCTTCATCATCTGCTCGAACATAATCTCAATTCTACCCAAATCACTTCACTAGGACCTTGAGAAGGGAAATGTGGTTGATTGTTCTGTTGTTAGTACATTGGGGACCTTTGAAAGCCTTGCCCCCGATTGCCTTGGTATCTATTGTTGTTCCACCTGCCTCGATTGTTGTTACTGCCCCAATTATTATTATTTCCATTCCAATTGCCTTGGTTGCTGTTTTGATTACCCCCAATGGTTTTTTGGTTATTGTTATTCCAATTTCCACCACCTTGTTGTTGATTGAACCAATTTCCTTGGGGTCGCCATTGTTGGTTTGAGGAGTTGCCTTTATTGCCTTGATAGTTGTTGACATATTGTACCTTTTCACTTTGGTCATCATAACCATCATTTTGACACCCATCATATTCATCCACAAATTGCTCAAAGTTTCCTTGATTTTGTTTCCTCATTTGCCTTCTCTTGTTGACAAGCATTCTAACACCCTCCATGGCGTTCACTTAGCGAGGATTCTGAACTTATTGCAACTGTGCCTCAGCTACATAGTTCATGGTAGTAGTAAGCTCAGCTATCGCTTGCCTGTGTTCATGTAGTTCCTTGTTCAAATGGATCATTTGATCTACTCTGCCATGCTGAAGAAGTGTCGGCATCTTATCAAGAACACCATATGCCTCATCATAAGAAAGTTCCATAAAATTTCCCCCGGCCAATTGGTTCACAATGCATTGATTTGTAGTATTTATGCCCTGGTAAAAGGTTTTTTTGATCATGGCTTCGGTCATCTCGTTATTTGGGCATTCCTTAACCATGGTCCTATACCGCTCCCAATTTCTTTTTTTTTTTTGGTTTAACATTATTTTCTTTTGATATCAACAAATGTACAAGAAGGTGTTCTTAGTGGTAGTGTAGACTAACTACCACTCACTACACAGACTATACTGCTATTACAATTCAAACTAATAGCTAAGGATAGTAATTAAGTTGTCTCAGCCCCTTTAACCATTTCTTGCATTTTCTGCCTCGTGCATGAATAAGAAGTGCAATATCTCGGCAAACAAGGTTAGCATCAAAAGGTTTCTTCTCAAATCTGATAGCATTCCTGCATCTCCAAATCAATGATACTGTGGTAACAAAGGCAGTGGCTATCACAGCCTTTCTAAGCTGTTTACTTCTGGCATTGTAACATATCCATGTCAACTCATCCTTCCAGCATCCTATCCTTCTATTGCAACCCAACCAGCAGCAAATTCTGAACAAAATTTTACTTGTAACTGGACAATTAAAATACAAGTGATCAAACTCTTCAATGTTCTGATTGCAAAATACACAGGTTTCTTCAACACTGATGCCAAATTTTATTAATCTGTCAACTGTTGGCAATCTATCATGAGCAGCCATCCACGCAGTAAACTTATGTCTAGGCAGGACATTAGTTGTAGCCATCAAATTCTTCCACTCCACTCTAGGACAAACTGGAAGCAAAGAATGGTATAAGGAATGAATTTGAAACTTTCCAGTTTTACACAAACCTGAGAGTCTAAACAAAAGACCTCCTTGCAAACTGTTGACAGCCATAACATGAGCTCTGCACTCTATTATCTTTTTGATTACCCAAGAAGCATTTTTTGGATTAGCCATTGTTTCAATGTCATCACTCTTTATGTAATAGAAATGAATCCATTTGATCCAAAGGCAATCCTTTTTCCTTGCTAAATCCCACAGTAACTTAGATACAGCAGCTTTGTTCCAAGTCTGAATATCAATGAGATTTAATCCTCCAGCAGTAACAGGCCTACATATTTTATTCCAAGCTATCAATGATCTTTTGGATACTATTCCATTACCAGTCCAGAGGAATGATCTGCAAATAGCTTCAATTGCTTTCACCACCTTCTTAGGCAATATGAAAATCTGGGACCAATAGGTTTGAACTCCAAATAATACTGATTTGATAAGTTGACATCTGCCTGCATAAGATAAGAATTTGGCAGACCAGCATGTAATTCTATCAGTGATTTTCTCAATCAGAGGCAAATAATGATGTATATTTAACTTCTTTGAGTGTAAAGGAATGCCCAAGTACTTGAAAGGGAGATGCCCTTCACTGAACCCCAAGTCCTCTAGGATAACCTCTTTTTCAATCTGAGAAATGCCAGCAAAATATACAGCACTCTTAGACTTATTGGCAGAAAGTCCAGATGCTGCAGAGAATGATAAGAATGCATCATGTAGTAATTGAATAGATGTTAGATCAGCTTTGCAGAATAACAACAAGTCATCTGCAAAGCAAATATGAGAACAGTTGAGCTTCCTGCATCTAGGATGAAAGTTAAAGTCACCATTCTTACGTAGCTGATAAAGGTTTCTGTTAAGATACTTCATTGCAATAACAAATAGGTAAGGAGACATAGGATCTCCTTGCCTAATACCTCTTCTGGCTTGAAATGGTTTAGTGAGACCCCCATTAATCACTAAAGAATAAGTAACAGTTGAAACACAAGCCATAATCCAATCCACAACTTTGCAGGAAATCCAAGATCAACCAACATCTGCTTAAGGAATCTCCATTCAATGGTATCATAAGGCTTCCTTAAATCAACCTTTAGTACACACCTAGGTGATATACCCTTCCTGCCATATCCCTTGAACAGCTCATGACTGAGCAAAACATTATCTAAAATACTCCTCCCTTCTATGAATGCTGACCGACATTTCCCAATAATGTTGTCAAAGACAGCTTTCAATCTTCTGGTAATGACTTTAGAAATAATCTTGTAAAGAGTGGTGCAGCAAGCAATGGGCCTAAAATCCTTTACTGTTTTAGGAGTTTTAACCTTAGGAACAAGAGCAATAGTAGTAGTATTAAGCATGTATGGCATATGACAAGTAGAAAAGAACTCCTCAATGGCAGCAAATACATCATTCTTGACTGTCTCCCAGTTCTTAGTGAAAAATTCCGCAGGAAATCCATCAACACCTGGAGCTTTATCATTTGGCATATCTCTAACAGCATTAGTAATCTCTTCCATAGTAACCTCTCTAATAAGAGCCCTTTGTTGATCAAGTGTAAGACAGATTCCTTCTTTAACAACAGCAGAGTTTAGACAAGGTAATTCAACAGGTCTATCACCCATCAGAGATTTATTCATGTTCAATAGCCACAGGATCATTAAGCTTAGCACTTGTTTCAGTATAGATAGAAGTAATATTGCTTTGGCTGGACCTTATTTTCCACTGTGCATGAAAATATTTGGTGTTAGCATCACCACAACCAATCCAATTAGCCTTTGATTTCTGTCTCAAGACTTGCTCCTCTACATTACTCCACTTCTCTATGTTAAGAAGGGCTTCTTTCTCTGCACTGAATAGTTGTGTTGAACAAGGATCCATCAACATCTGGCTTTGAACAATATCCAATTGCTCCCTTGCATGAATCAATTTCTGTTGATAAGAAGCCATATGCCTCTTGAGTCCTTTTAGCTGCTGCTTCATCTCCTTAAGCTTGTGCCAAATCTGTTGCAATGATGACCCTTCCCCTACTTGGTTCCACACCTGCTGTAAAATAGTATCAAATTGAGGATCCTCCATAACAGTGTAGTAAAGTCTGAAAGGTTTAGGATGTAGAAGCCTTTGCCTTCCAAACTTAATAAAGATAGGGGTATGATCAGAGACTGAGTGATTCAAGAAATCTGCTTCCACATGACTGTACTGCTGTAGCCATTGAAAGTTTCCAATTGCCCAATCTATCTTACTATATACCTGTTTATTAGTCCAAGAATACTTCCAACCTTTTGAACTGATAGGAGTGAGTTGAAGATCATATATCAATTCCTTGAAGTCCTTTACCTCTGCATCTGTTATAGGAGAACCAATTCTGTCTTCAGAGGATAAGACAGCATTGAAATCTCCACTTAACAACCATGCATCCTGGCTTGGAATGGAAAGACCTCTCAGATCACTCCAAAGCTGCTTCCTAAGTGAGATTGTATTGTAAGCATATATGACACTCAGCTGGAATTTAATTGCTGAAGCTGTATCTTCAACACTACAATGAATAAACTGATCAGTGGTACATATGATATGAACTTGTATATGTGACCTCCAAACTAACCATATCCTGCCATTAGTTGCTTTGATATAGTTGTGATGAAACTTCCATCCTTTAGCAATTTTATTAAAAATACTATGGGCTTTTGGTTCCTTTACTCTAGTTTCAATGCAACCAAGAATATCAACCTTATTCTTAAGCAAAAAGTTTTTTAATTCTTTCTGCTTATGGGCTTTGTTAAGCCCTCTAATATTCCATGTAACAACAATCATGAAATACTAGACAGTATTCTTAAAGAAGGGCCAGGATCCTGCAGTTGGCCTTTCCTACCTTTATCCTGTATTCCATCATTAACCATCTCTCCCAATTGCTCCTGCATTGTTCCATCACTGTCCACAGTCTCTAATCTCCCATGATCACCCACAGCTCCAATACTAGCAGCCATATCAGTACCAATGGGGATCTTTTGTAAAGCATCCACATGCTGGTCAACACTTACTGTATTCCTATTAGCATTTCCTTCACGGACCAATGATACTGGATTAGGCTCAATATGCATTGGCAGATTAGGAATTACTGTTGTATTTACATCATCCTTAGCCAGAGTGTTTTTGGTTCCAATGTTTCCTTTTGGGATCCATTCCTGCCTTGGCTTTTTGCTTCTCACCTTATTTCTACTCACTTTATTATGATCTGCCTGCTCTTGTTCTTTTTCATTGTGACTGTTATACCAACAGTCCATTGAATTGTGCCCAAACTTCAAGCAGTGATTACAAAATTCTGGTTTCCAATCATACTCAATGTCTTGTATTTTCAAACCAAATGGAGTCTCAATTTCAATTTCCTCAGGTAAAGGAAATGCTGCATCAACTTCAACCAGTACCCTTGCAAAGGAAATCTTCTCAAAATGAGCTGTAACTTTATCAGTATACAGAGGTTTGCCAACAGTACTAGCTAACTTACTGAGTATTTCAGGTGACCAGTATCCCAAAGGCAGTCCTGGAAATCTCACACAAATAGGGATAGTGCTGAGAATACCATTTTGCATAGAAAAATCTATATCCCAAGGCTTCCATATCATAGGCTTGTTCCTATATGAATAAGGACCAAATTGAAGCACTTGGTTCATATCCTCAGCAGAATTAAATCTAAACACACAGTAGCCATCTCTATGCATTAGAATTTGTGGCTTAGCCACAAAATTCCACACATGCAAAACAAAATTCTCCATGGCCTTCGCATTAGGGTTGTCACCAATGATATAGCCAATGAGAGAATTACTCCAAAACTCAGCTTGTGGTTTCAGCTCATCAATGTTGATTTTAACAATCTTCTTCCCATCCTTATCAATAGGAGGAACAAATGTTAAAACCTTCCCCATATTATGTTTACCTCTAACAATCTCAGCCATAGTAGGAGGAGGTTGTTCAGCAACTGCAATGTCTGAGAATTGGAGCTTCCTCACAGCTTGACTATCACGATCTCCATCAATCACCTTCAATTGAGGCTCAGTATTCATAATTTCCTCTGCATGCAAAGGTAATTTGGACTGAAAATTCTCTGGTAAAAAGTTGCCAAAAGTCAGTGGTTCGAGTTCCTTTTTTACCCCTGGAGCAGGTGTAACGATCTGTGGTGTAGAGGGAGGAGGTTGTCGCCGGCGTCACGCCATTATCAACGGAAAAAGCTTCTTGCTAACATGCGCTGTTAGGCGCACTGTTCCATTGTAACGTGCGCCGAGAGCTTTTCTCCTTTTCAATTCTCAAGTAGAAGTATTAAAAAGTGAGATATACCGCTCCCAATTTCATGCAAAGGTTCCGTTGGATCTTGCTTGAACGCTAATATTTCATCCCGAACTGCCACCATATGACTCGGAGAGAAGAATTTGGCAATTAACTTATCTGCCAACTCATCCCAAGTTGTGATAGAATGGTTGGGGAGTCTCTCGAGCCAATATAATGCCTTTCCGCAGAGTGAGAACGGGAAAAGTCTCAATCTCAATGCATCCTCGGAAACATTCGTCTACTTGCTTCCCCATCATGTATCTATGAACCCCTTGAGATGTTTTTAGGCATTTTGATTCACAGAGCTCGTGAAATAACCACACTTCTCAAGTAAGGTAAACTTCACATTGGTTATCTGAGAGTTTCCCACCTGGATTGGGAATAGGACAATAGCACTTGCGTAGACCTACTTTGGTAATACTTTGGGAGCCACTCTTGGAGGTGGCGGAGGAAGATCTGGAACATTGTCATTTGGATTAGCATTGGTATTATGGCCTCTCCGTTGTCCTTGAGGTTCGAGAGGTACCTCATCTTGCTCAATATCATCTACCTCCTCCCCCGCTATCACGTTTTGAAGAGTGTCATTAGCGTTGTTTAAAGCCATATTGGTACCTGAGTAATTTCACAAACAAGTAACAAACAAGGAAAGAAGAAAAACATACAAAGCTAACTAAATAGACAGCCAAAACCATTATCTCCCCGGCAACGGCGCCAAAAAGTTGATCGCTGCCTACTCCGCACTACTTAAAAGTAGGAAGAGAGGGTCGCAATAGCTTTTAACCGATTTGTGGGTCGGGATCGATTTCCACAGGGAGCTACGAATGGAGTCGAGTATCTATTTAGATTGGAATTGTGTACGTGTTCCAAATATCACTTCCAATCATTTTTTGGTTTTTCTTTAAAAATCTACTATTATCAACTACTAATTATAATTGGAACTAGATTATCCTAAGCAAAAGTTTCCACAAGTTGTATCTAATGGATGAAAAGGCACTAGGGTAGTGACTTTCACATAGGTGGCTAATTGACGGGTAATTGCTTCTAAGGCGAGATTGACATGCTTGGGGAAATATGATATAACTGTTGCACGATGTTACCCATTCTCACACCTCTCAGTAGAGAGAGTGATTTTGTCCAATTTACTTTCTCAAGACAAATTAGGTAGGCAGATTTGCTCAAGCAATTAGGGTTCAAGTCGAGTATTTACTCACTCATGGTTTAACCCTTTAATTGGGACTATCAAATCTCTTGAGTCCATCCCTATTCCTTGTTGGGTCAATTATGGATTAGGCTCTCTTTCTCAAGAAGAGCCCAATTCAACTTAGCACAAACCAATGTTTGCAATCACTAACTCATAAATTAAACTATAAAATTAACCTATATAAGAAACCCCATAGCCAATCTAGTCATAAATTATAAAACTCGTCAATTACCCATACTAGGGTTAAGCCACAACCCTAGCTAATTGGTTTAGCTACTCATGTTTGAAGAGAAAAACAGATAAATAGATGAAGAGAAAGACATAATATTAAATTAATGAAGTAAATATAATGATTCAAGGACTAAAACTACGTTAACGTGCGCAAATTGGCTATAAAATGCCTTCTCATGAACGCAACTCAAGTTTGTAATAGCTAATACCCTAAAAAGAAGATGATGTTCTATTTTTTGTACTAAGCTGGAAAATTAGACAAAAATTCCCCTGCGGGGTCAATGTGGACCGCACAAAATGGTTTGCGGCCGCACTAGGCTCTTGACTTTGAAAAATCAACTCTCTCAACCCAGGATCTGTGCACCGCACAGAATGGAATGAGGCCATGGAGGAGTCTAGCGCGGTCCGCACAAACACAACCGCAGACCGCATAGGCTTGAACCTTGGCTCTTGACATCACTCTAAAGTTTGCTTCCGCGGATTGCATAAGATGGTAGTGTGGCCGCGATGTTTTGAGTGCGGACAATATGTGATGTGGCCGCATTACTTTGATGCCTTCAAATCCAGCTCTATCAATTTCCTTAGTGCAAACCGCACAAAGTGTAGTGCGGTCGCACTAGGAATGTTTGTCTTGAATTGTCTTGTCTTTGGTACCTGTACAGGTTTTACTCCTTTTGAGCTAATCTTTGACGTCTCGTCACTTTGGTGATCAAACTTGCAATCAAGCACAACTTATGAGCCTTTTGGGACTATTTTGTAAGAATTTATAATCAAAGCGTATGCAACAAGGAGCATGAAACACGTCAAAATCCCTAGTTATCAGGCACCGTGGTAGACGAGGTGCTTAAAGAACCTCTTCATCATACCGACAAGACCTCAACATGATATCGATTAAAGGAATATCTACGTGGAAGAAGAAAGTAAAAGCTTTGGGGAAAAAAATAAGAAGAAACAGAAGGATATGGGAGAAAATGGGGAAAAGTGAAAGAAGTTTTCTAGAGAGAAATGGCTAAAGTTTTTCAGAAAATCAAAGCCCCACCTATTCATTGGGTTGGATGGCACCAGAATCAAGGTGGAATGTCTCAAAGCTACGCAAGAATTTAAGCATCAAGCCATCAAATCCTTTCCTCCAAAACCTGCATAATGATGACGCACGTGGAGCTGACATCATTTCCCAGTGAAATGTACCACCCAGTGTTATTGCTGAAAGTGATGACTGTCGATGCCCCCTCATTCAAAAGCAAAATTGGGTTTATGACATTTTATAGGACAACTCGTTCCCCTTTGGGAATTGGGTTTTTGGATGGAAGAATGGCCACCTAATGATTAAAGTGCATTAAGACACTAAAGAAGGGTTTGAGTTGGAAAACCAGAGTTTGGGTAAAGGCTATAAATTATCCCGAGGAAAAGGTGTTAGGCACCCCTCAGGATCCAGTAGTGTGGTTCCTGGACATGCTACAATTGTGACTTTGAATGACAAATATGCAAATAGAAGTCTCAAATAGAAGGAGGTTTTCACATGATATTCGAAGTAAATTAAAGTTAAAAAAGTTAGAGAAGCTGAAAGTTGAGCAATTTTCTTTATTATGAAAGATAAACAAATAAGGGAAGGGGGGCGTCCTAGGTTTATGAATAATATAGATCACATCAATGCAATAACCGGTAATCACTCCTCAGAAGATGGGTTACACGTGGTATTAGCGCAACGGTCATCACATCCATATCTACCCTTCCCACCCCGTTAATATATTAAAACACAGAATGGTATTGTTGCTTATTGCATGCTATTACCCATCCCCATCCTATCAGTCCCGGAAGCATTTGGGACTAATAGTCCTAGAAGTGAAGGAAAATTGGACTTTTTCAGAGTATAGAAGCACAAATTCTAATGCGACAAACAAAACACGCAACAGTTAGGGGGAAAAACATAGCAGTTTGAAGGCTCAGCCAGGCCTCCTCACTTATAGAAGCAAATTGTCTAGCTTGACTTCTAATATTGGTTATACTCTGAATTAAATTTAACGTGTTAGGACGGGCTGATTTATCACATATTTCTCAGATAAGAAGTCCAAATTAGGCCTACCCTTGGTCGTAATTATCAAAGACTTATGCAGTTAATCAAATACCTACTAGTTTGCCTAGGTGAAACCTATACGCATGACATCTAATGATGTGGGAGTATACTGATTACAAATAAGGGTTACTAATTTTAGAAACGAATAAATTCTACGGATATTAGCGACATTACTACTGATTTTAGACTTGTAGATGAAAGAGATGAATTAGGTTCAATTGGTTACTCCTATAGGTATGATTTCTAAGCGTTGTTGGTATTAAACGATTATCAGGATGCATGAATCTTATAGGCATGGTATCTAGGATGCAACTTGTTATTAATTTAACCTGTAGATTGTTTTCCTAATGACATATGTATATGCAGATGCTCGGAAACCTATAATCCAGATTTGTATATGCAGAAACTTATATGCATGATTCTTGATGAAATAAATAACCTATAGGTAGGATTTTTTAATGCAGTAATGAAAAAACTTATAGGCAGGATTTCTATATGCAGATGCATAAAATTACATGCAGGATTTCAATATGCAGTAATGAAATAACTTATAGGAAGGATCTCTATATGCAAGTCATAAACTAATAGGCAGGATCTCTACATGCAAGTGCATAAACTTATAGGCAGGATTTCTATATGCAGATGCAGAAGCAAAAAACAAGATGTGGTTGCAGAAATAAATACAAAGCATGATGTCAACCCACATGCATGACATGAGTGACCCCCCCCCCCCTTTACACTATATACCCCATAAGTTATTACAAATTATCATAGCCCTGATGAATCAAGAAAAGTAAAATTACATCAGAAATTAAACTACAACCACGGAGCCTAATTAAGCCTCAAGGTCTAACAATATGAGATAAACTAACTTCCAGGATCAGATTTCCAAAGCCTTTCTCTTATTTAGGATGTGTCAAAGTTTCCAAGAGCCTAAAATGGACCCCGGGCAGTGCTTACACCCCAAATAAATTGCATAAATATAGTATAGTGCAGTGTGGAAGGGCCAGCCCTCAAATATCCAAATTCAGAGGGAACTCAAGGTCCCAAAGCAAGGCTCACAGGAGGGGGCCAGAACTTAGAGTATAAGAGTAAGTGTAAGTGCATAGAGGGGAGTTAGGGAAGGCTATGGAAGGATGGTGGTCACGCCAAAAATTAAGAGTGCTGGCACACCCTTGACCAGCCTGTTAGCCAAATCTTAGGAGTTAGGATCCATTGAGGATCAATTTCAAACTTGTGCAGTAATTTGAATACTGTCAGGCCATAAACCTCAACTCAAATACGTAGAAGGGAGTATGGGTAGGGATTCGCACCCAGATGCAAGAAAAGAACATGCATAGTCAATACTGCACATAAATAACAAAGTAGACTAGAGTAAGGCAATTGTAAAGCAAACACTTAGGGAGAAAGCTGAAATCAAAACTGATACATACCAATTTCAGGGACACAAATAAGTAAAAGAGTAGTCTTGAAAAGCCAACTTGCAGGCAAACAGTACAAAGACCTCAGAAGAGAGTAGAGTATTGAAAAAGTATTATAATTGAGAGTGTCAGAATATTGAACCTGATGTGTTCAATAATCAATGTGTGTATATAAGGCTTGTGCCCCTTTTATAGTACATCAAGCAAGTAAGAAAATGTAAGGAAATAACATTGAAATCAATCTCCCTTTAATTAAGGGACTCTAATTTCAAACGGGTAATGACAATTAAGGATAGAATTAATCAGAATAGTCTCTCAAGTAGTGCCATAAAGGGTAATTACATAGAAGTTATTTAAGGAAAAGTCCATTGGTACTTTATTTCTGAAAAATAAGGAAAAGGAATCGATCAAAAAACTAGTAAAATCAAAGTTATAGGTTTTTACTCGAATGAACCAAGCCAGGAAAAGGTAAAGAAGGTCTAAATTAAATGAAATCAGTAACAATTAATCAAAACTCACTAGAGAAATTAAGAATCAATTAGTAGTTGGCAAAACCTTTTTGAAAGACGAATTTCTCATATATAAAGCAGACAAATCAAACAAAAGGTGTCGTCATGTTACATAGAAAAGAGTCTAATATTGGAAGGTTCAGAATCATAAGTAAAGGGATACAAGTTTACTTTGTAGACTCAAAGTAAGTATGTGAGTCTAGGGTTCCAATGTAGAAGCCTAGTCCAAACATTAAATCAAACTCGCCAAAGAAAAAAAAACCAAAATCCTAGGATTTCAAATCAAATCAGACATAGAGATGAGAAGGCAAGCCACTGAAACAGACTTCAAAAGTCTATTTTACAGCCAAAACAAACATAATAGAAGGTTTGAAACAACACAGAAAGAAAGTTGATATAAGAGCATAGAAGAGCACGTTTTAGAAAAGTCGGATCTTAAGCAAGTGGTGCATACATAAGCCACAGTAGACGGAATAGGCATAGAAAGAACACAAACGGACTCCAGTAGAGCAAACAAAAAAAAACTCAGCAGAAAAACACATATAGCAGAATAATACCGGAACACAAAGCAATATGAGTATCATGTATGGTAAATAAATGAAAAGAAGAAGAACAACATACACGAAGTAAAAGGGAAACACATGAGCATGATATAGACAAACACACATGAAGAATAGAAGAACAAGAATCACAAAAGATGTTTTTTGCAAAACTTTTCAGAAACCCTAAATTTACAACAAATGATTTTGAAATGGGAAAATTTGAGGAAAATACGTTGAATGTCCAGTATAACACAAATACATTACAGATCTAAGAAAACAAACAGAGAAAGAACCTTGAATAGCTTATGGTTTCAGAGAAAATCGTAGAAATGAGAAAGGCTTGGAAAATTCAGATCCTTGGTCGAAGAGGTCATGAATTGGGCTTCTCGTGCTTGAATGTGTCGGAGCATAACCGGAGAAGCCATGGAATCCAAAGACCCGAATGAGAACCATCAAAATCGAGCTTCAAAACCTTGAACACCCAATGTCTAATGGTGGAGGAGGAAGTATAGACCATCCATGCCTGAGAAACCATAGATTCCAGTGAAAGCTATGCACGGTGAGAAAAGGCAGGAGAAGGCTAGGGTTCTGAAGACCCTTGAGAGAGAAATGGGAGAAAGAGTATTCAAGGGCGACGTATTAGGTTAAAATGAGGGGGATTAGGGTAGGTCATTTGATTTAATTACGGGATGGTAGATTATGATCGTTGATCTGGGAGATCAATGGTCAAGATTAGAGAGGGTAGGTGGGAAACATGTCTAGGTTGGGTAATTTAGGATTTGGGCCGATCCAATTAAGATTAAAATTGAGTTAAATGAGGTGTCAATTTGTGCTAAAATTTAAAAGAAATAGGGGTAGTATTTAAATAGCCACTTTTCACTTTTTTATTTTCTAAAAATAGTAAATGATTTCTAAAATAAACTGAAGGTGCTGAATTAATTAATAGTATATAAATATTATATTAAAAATACTCGAATCAAATTTGTAATTATAAACGTAATTAATTCTTAAAATAGGCTAATATTGCAATTAAGTGCAATTTAGTCTTAAAAACTAAAGAAATTTGTAAAAAATTACATTAGTTATATTTTGGTATAAATATGAGGATAAAATAAATTAATCACAAAAAAATTGTAATTTGAGGAATAATTATTGGTTTGTAATGTTAAAATAAGGGAATAATCAGTTTAAAAATCTTTTAAAAAATTGGAAAAATAATAAAATACTTGGACGTGCTTATATATATTCGCATATATATAATATTTAAAAGTATTTTACATATAAAAATACAGAAAAAAATTGGGTATCAACAGCTACCTCTCTTTACCCGGGAAGGATGAAAGGGTTGTCGGGTAAAGATATAATGGCCAATTCAACCAAACGAAATGATTTGAAGAATTTTAATCGAGCTCTGTTTCTTGAGCTGGCAATATATCCCTGGACTTACATGAATCATGTCATTTGTAGTTTGGGATCCATCGGCGGAACACGCTGATGAGGATATTTTAAAAAATGGACGAGATATTAAGGTTGGGGTGGTGGTTATCAGCTTTGTAGGGCTGCGGAAACTTGAACGGGATTGCTCTTGCTTGGACGGTCATTGCTCGCGGGTTTACCTACAAATAAACAGTACGAGTGCATATATATTGCATAAATTTAAATGTGATGCGAGTTCTTGTTGGACCATGAATGTTGTCTTTAGAAGATTAGGATGACGTCCGCTGTCCATGATGTCCTGGGCCATGAAGCATGTAATAAAGGATTCGCATGCCATGAAATGATGTTCTCAGGCTATAAAATTACGCCTCCGAACTACGATTCCTTTGAATAATGATATACAAAAGATAAAATAGGGTCCTCAGGCCATGACATGACATTCTCGAGCTATGAATGGTGCCTCCGATCAATGACGCTTTCAGAAAATTTGGCGATCTTTCAACCCATGAAATGCAGAAGGTGGTGATCTTTCAGCTGATGCAAGACGTAAATCAAAAGGTGACGGTATTTCAGCCATGAAAGAAATGAAAAAAAAAATGGCGATCGTTCAGCCAATGCAAGATTTAAATGAAGGGCCGATATTTCAGCCGTGTAAGAAATGTATATAAAATGGCAATCTTTCTGTCGATGTAGGATTTAAATGAAGTGACGATATTTCAGTTGTACAAGAAATGTAGGTAGAATGGCGATCTTTCAGCCGATGCAGATGGAGGCATAGCTTAACATCGGAAAGCAGAAAGGTAGCCTTATGCAATGTAGAAAATGCAGGTGGAGGTAGAGCTTAACCTTCGAAGGAAGAAAGCTAGCCTTATGCAATGCAGAAAATGCAGACAAAGGTAGAGCTTAACCTCGAAATTCAAAAAGGTAGCCTTATGCAATGCAAAAAATGCAGATGGAGGTAGAGCTTAACCTCAAAAGGTACAAATATAGCCTTATGCAATGCAGAAAATGCAGATGGAGGTAGAACTTAACCTCGGAAGGAAGAAAGGTAACCTTATGCAATGCAAAAAATGCAGATGAAGGTAGAGCTTGACCTCAGAAGGCAGAAAGATAGCCTTATATGCAATGCAGGAAAGTAAAAGGCAAATAGTAGTAAAATTCTTAACTGATGTCTTGATGGTTGATAGTTGATTGTGACATTGGTGTTGCTAGGGATGCTGTGTACGAGTAGCAAATTTGAATAGGTGATGGTTTTGAGGGCTATGTTATGTAAATGCATTTGGTGATTTGCAAATTAGGTGCCTGCATCCAAAGAAAAATCGTGTGTTTTGTAGAGGGGGAAAGGTTAGTTCGTATCCCCTGAGCTTTTCTTCTCCTGCTTGGCTACGTTTTTGACGGTGTTGTGTCCCCGTGGGGTAGCACTGCTAATCAAAGCAATTTTGTTAATAGATATGCGCGGTTTAGTAAAAATGCAACATAAATACATAATTTAAAAATAGTTTTCTTTTAGATGAACTAGTGACTGTGACGCGGTTCATGATATTGCAACCTCTCTTGCTCAAAAATTTTGAGGGTCCTCCTCAAAATTCTGCTCTATTTTACTGGGTCGATACTTTTGACGGCTGCTTGCGATCATCGGCTGAAGCTAGTTTGGAATTTTGAGGGTCCTCCTCAAAATTCTGCCCACTTTCCAATTGCGGGGGAAATAAAATTTTTATTGAATTATGACTGAAACCACAGGGCTGCCTACGCATACCCTCTTAAAGGAGAATCAGTTCAGACGTAGTTCAAATTACATAAGGAAATCACAAATGGTTACAGATAGTATCGTTTGACTGCATATGAATTGATCGGCTTCGACCAAACTTCTCCGTCCATTTCTGATATTGTAAGGGCTCCTCCAGTTAGAACCCGATAAAAGCATATATGGGCCTTGTCAGTTGGGAGAGAACTACCCTCTAGCTTCATCCAGATGTGGAAAAATCTTCTTTAATGCCAGTTGCCTTGGTGTGAACCGTGCTGGTTTGAGCCTCTTGCTGAACACTCTAGCCATTCTGTTTTGTTAAAGATGACCATGGAAACTATGTTCATTCTCTTACCATCTATGAGGGCTAATTGTTTGCAATGGCTCTTTAGCCATTCTATATCATCGATTCTGCTTCTTGTTCGATCCTCAATGAGGGAATTTCTACTTCGGCGGGAATAACCGCTTATCTACCATAAACTAATATATAGGAACTTGCACCAGTTGATGCACGGTTGTGGTGCGATACCCTAACAAAGCAAATGATAGCTTCTCATGCCACTGTTTATGCTTCTCTACCATCTTCCTCACTATCTTCTTGGTGTTCTTGTTACCTGCTTCTACAACTCCCTTAATATGAGGCATGTAGGCTATGGAATTCCCGTGTTTGATCTTGAAGATTTCACACATGGCTTTCATCAGATCACTGTTGAGGTTTGAACCATTATTAGTAATGATTGATTTTGGAATCCAAAATCAGAAAATGATACGGCTACGGACAAAGTCTACCGCGACTTCTTAGGTAGTACTCTGTAAGATGCTGCTTCAACCCATTTGGTGAAAAAACTAATTGCCACTAGAATGAACTTGTGCTCATTCGATGCGGCGGGTTCGATAGATCCTAAACATCCATTCCCCAAGCAACGGACGACAATAGTGAGCTTGTTGTCTTAAGCTCATTCGGAGGAACTTTTATCATGTCTGCCTGGATCTGACAACAGTGGCACTTTCAGACATACTGGACGCAGCACGTCTCCATAGTCATCCAAAAATAACCAGCCCGGAGTATCTTCTTGGCTAAGACAAAATCGTTCTTATGTGGGCCGCATGTCCCAGCATGTATTTCTTCTAGCAGTTCAGATGCTTCCTTTGCGTTGACACATCTTAGCAATCCCAAATCAGGAGTTCTTCTGTACAAGATTCCCCCACTATGAAAGAAGTTGTTGGATAACCTCCGAAGTATACACATTTTAATGGGATTTGAAAGATCCAAGTGTTCCACTTTCGCCAAGTATTCCTTGATATCGTGAAACCACGGCTTTCCATCTGCTTCCTCTTCAACATGGGCACATTAATCTGGCTGATCATGAATTTTCACTGGAATAGGATCTATAAAGTTCTTATCTGGATGCTGAATCATAGATGATAGAGTTGCCAATGCAAAAGAAAACTCATTCTGCACCCTGGGAACATGCCGGAACTCTGTCTTTTTTAATCTCTTCCTCAACTCTTGTACATGATTCAAATATGGGAGTATCTTGTAATTCATAGCCGCCCATTCTTCTCGAACCTGATGTATAAGCAAGTTTGAATCCTCAATTACGACCAACTCTTGGATTTTCATGTCGATGGCAATCTTGATCCCTTAGATGCAGGCTTAGTACTCGGCCATATTATTGGTGCAGGGGAACTTGAGTTTGGCGGATACCCGATAGTTCTAGTCGGTTTCTGATAGTAGGACTGCCCCTATGCAAACTCCTTTGAAATTCGCTGCTCTGTCGAAAAGCATTCTTCAACCATCATAGGATTCTACAATGTCTCCTCTTACAAATGATACCTCATCATCAGGAAAATATATCTTTAAGGGTTCGTATTCTCCGTCCATAGGATTTTCTGCAAGGTGATATGCTAGCGCCTGCCCTTTGATTGTCTTCTGAATCACGTAGACAATGTCAAATTCACTCAGCAGGATTTTCCACTTGGCTAGCTTGCCAGTGGGCATAGACTTCTGAAAGATGTACTTTAATGGGTCCATTCTTGAATAAGTAGTGTAAGCGCAGAAATAATGCCTCATCTTTTGAGCTTCCCAAGTTAGAGCACAACAGGTGCGTTCCAACAGAGAATAACAAGCCTCGTATGGGGTTAACTTCGTGCTATGATAATAGATGGCCTGCTTTTTTATCCCTGTTTCATCGTGCTGCCCTAGAACAAAACCAAATGCTTCATCACGAACCGTAAGGTAAAGTAACAGGGGTCTACCCAGCTCAGACGGAACCAACACCGGCGGTGTTGACAATTACTCCATGATTCTCTCGAAGGCTTTTTAACAGTCATCTGTCCATTCGGTAGCGGCGTCCTTCTTCAGCATCTTAAAGATTGGTTCACAGATGACAGTAGACTATGCTATGAACTGGCTGATGTAGTTAAGTCTCCCAAGAAACTCATTATATTTTTCTTGTTCTTTGGCGGTATAAATTCTTAAATAGCTTTGACCTTTGATGGATCCAATTCTATCCCTTGGCGACTCACAATGAACCCAAGCAATTTCCGAGCTGGAACCCCAAATGTGCATTTTGCGGGATTCAAATTCAGGTTGTATCTTCTCAGTCTATTGAAAAATTTCCTTAGATTTTCTTTTTTGTCAACATCTTTCTTGGACTTAATGATTATATCGTCTACATACACTTCAATCTCCTTGTGTATCATATCATGGAAAATGGTAGTCATGGCCCTCATGCAGGTGGCCCTAGCATTCTTCAACCCAAACGGCATCATCTTGCAACAATATGTCCCCCATGGTGTAATGCAGGCTGTTTTCTCAACATTTTCTTCATCCATCCATATCTGATGGTACCTATCAAAACAATCGACGAATGACGGCAGCTCATGCTTGGCGGAATTGTCAATTAGGATGTGTATGTACGGCAAGGGGAAGTCGTCTTTGAGACTGGCCCGACTGAGGTCCCGGTAGTCGACACAGACTCTAAACTTCCTGTCCTTCTTGGTTCTACCACGATGTTGGAAAACCACGTTTGTAAACTAAGATTAATAAATAGCCCCTAAAATATTTTATTATAAAGGAAGTTTGATCGAAGTTGCACGTCCAAATTGATTTTAGAATTGTGATCATGTTACGCGAACGTATAGCAACCACAATTGTGTTTTAAACGCCCCTAATGGCTTGCTACTAATATTAATCAATATTTAAACAACTAGAGTATAAACTAACATTGATCATCTCCCACTTATTTAATAGTTGATGAATTCACACAAAAAAAACAAGAGGTATTTATTTCAAATTAACATATGAGGACTTTCATGAATGGGGAAATAATTGGGCAAGGGATTGACCCATCACCAAACATGCATGCTCCAAGGAAAAAGGAGATGATTCAAGTCTCATTCAGAGAAGACTATCCAGTTTTTGGCCAAACGATGAGCCCAACGTTGAATCCCCAACGCCTGAAATGGCCCAGATGTTGCGCCACAGCTTGAAAAATAAAGGTGTCAATATTTATTGGGTTTATATTTGAGCCCAGATGTAGGCACTGCTATTGATACCTTGGCTGGCCCAACTTGAAGTTTTTGCAATAAAAGGGACTATAGATCGAGTCCTGGAAAGTATTAGCTAGCAGGTTTATTTTTCAGCTGCTTAAGAGAAATTCACACAAGAAACTGATATCACTACATTAACACTTGACTCCTCAAAATCAAAGCAGGTTGAAGACGTTTCTAATATGATTGAATCCTCCAAGCAGTAGTTCAATAGTCCTAATTCAATTACAGTTATATGTGTTCATCTATACGTTAAAAGTGATGAAAACTCATGATATTTAACGTCACCAAGAGTAAAAAAAACAACAAAGAAAATGTAAATGAGGCGCCACTAGATTCAATGCCATATTTTAATCGTTTATTCACATCTTTAATATGGGGTTTTCATCAAGCGAAACTAAGAGAGTGTACCTGGAAAAAGAGAATAAATAAGGGTATGAATCAGCAAGCTCAGCATCAACAATAACAACCCAAATTTTAGTGAATGAAATTAGAAATTGACTTTAAAACCAATGGAATAGTGACTTTCCACAATTTGACCACAAAAATCTTCAAAAACAATACCACACCAGCTCTAAAACATACTCAGCATTTCACTCATTTCAACCCATAATCAAATACCATTTTTCAGAGATGAAAAAAACTCAAAATCCCAAAATATTTAATGGAAAATAGTGTTCCTCAATGAATTTATTAACTATTTTACTCTCAGATTTTCCAGAACTTTTCTTGGCTTCTCCTTCCCCAAGTCAAAGTATCACCCTTTTATAAGCTAAAGATTTTAAATTATACCCTAAGTCCCTCTTTTAATCTTACATTTAAGCAAATTAGTTCATCATTTTATGCCATGTTTGCAAAGTTATACCAATTAAGTTTTGAATTTCATATTGAAACCCCATCTAGAAGATTCTAGTGGGTTCCAAGATAGTTACTGACTTGTTTTCTATTTAGAAATACCCCAAACACCCCTGGACCAAATCTATTTTACTAACCTAGGCTAAAGCAAATCTGATTATACCCGACCCTTTTAAATTTGTCCAAGTTAACCAGGATTATTTACCAAGGGTTAAATTATTTAGCCAAGAGAAAATATTAATAGATTGCGAGGCATAGTTGGCTATTCTAAGTCTGAACTAAGAAAATCAGAGCGAAACTACTTATTACCCATTATTAATCCACTGAAACTCAAAAATCCAATGTATCAATTATTCAACTGAAATTCAAGAATCAAATGCATCAAGTAACAGGTTTATGCTATTAGTATGAGTCAAAGAAAAGAAACCGACACGAGACATCAGTTGAATAAACATGAGTAGAACAATTTCAAAAACTTGATAAGAATATTGAAGCATGCAACTTTTAAACCAAGCTAATTTCCAAATACTAGGCAGAATCCTAACTGACCATATTCAAAAGACGAGTACAGACAGTGAACTACCAGGCAAGGTTATCATGTTTTGACTAAACTAAAAGCCTAAGAAGTGAGATTAATTAAAGCAAGGACTTAGATTTTAGTTCGGGCTCTGGAATCTCTATGAATTAACTCCAAACCCTAGATTCGCTTTTGGAGAGTTGCAAAGACACTTGAGGGACTCTGTCGGTGGTTTCAAGGTGTGAGAGGTGAAAGGGCTGGAGGTGGTGTGTTTTGGGTTGTTTGATGGGTGGTGAGATTCTGGCCAGGTTTTCAAACTAATATTCGAGGGGTTTGGTGCTGATTGGAGGTAGAGGACTTACAGATCTAGAGCGTGGGAGGCTAGGGGAACCTTGGGTGTTGATTTGGAAGCGGTTGGCGTCGGCATCGCCGTGACCGGCGGAGCACCCATCGATTCAAATCGATACTCGACGAAATGGGTTGATGTAAGGAGGTGGATGGTGTTTCGTTTGAAGGTAATTGGAGCATCGCCGCTGAGAAGGCGATTTCTGGCTGGCGGCGGATGGCGGACGGCACAGGGTGGTGGGATTATGGTTGGGAAATTCGGACAAGGTACCAGGTTTGGTTTTGGGGTTGGGGGGAGGGGTTTTAAATAATTATACATGTGTTATACCCCAGCTTTGACACCATTATATCGATGGGAATGGACGACTGTGATTAATTGGAAGCATAACGACATTGTTTCATAAGGGAGGGGGGGACTGGACCAGACTAGGTGATTTTGGGCCGAGTTAGAGTGATTTTTGAACTGGTGTTTTAATTAGTTCTTGCTCAAATTGGGGTCTTTTAAACAAGACCACATTTTTGAAATTCTTTATTTTTCTTATTTATTTTAATTTCTAATTTGATTTTATTAAATATCCAATCAACATTAAAAATAGCAAAGACTTAATTTAAATCTAAACTTAAGCTAATTAAATTCCAAATTAACTAAATCCTAATTCAAAGGCAAATTAAAAAAAAAATTGAAACTTCAAAAGTCAAAATGCAAAAAGAACCGATTTTATTATTTTTGTTTTTTAATGCTATTAATTAAAAATTGAACCTAAATATGTTAAAACTGGTATCTTAAATGCAAAAAAATGCTATTTTTGTCTTTTTATGAATTAAGGTGCACTCAACATGCAAGCAAACACATAGTTATGCAATTAAATTTTAAAAATCACACAGATAAAGAAAAATCCTAATTTTTAGAATTTATAGGAGTAATTTAAGCTAGGCTAAAATCACATGCTCACAGCTGCCCCTATTTGTTCGGAGACACAAAGGATTTTCGGGCAAAGATAAGTGAGCAACCATGGGAGATTTTTTCCTGCTTGACACTCCATGAGAAGCGTTTTGAATGCTTCACCACACCCTGCTTCAGATACTGCCTACATATCCCCGGCTAAAGAGGAATCAAATCAGTGTAGTTCAGGAGTGTTTGGTAGACGGGACTACTGAGAAGCTGTGCTTTTACTGCTGATGATGCCGCTACCACTCGCTGACCACCTTATAACACTGATTCAAAAATAAAAGAAGCTAGACTAAGCTAACCTATGAATTACAAAAAAACCTATCTATGTCTTCAATCTTGCTCTTTATCTTTGTTGCTTTATTGCCTTGTATTTCATCTTGTGAACTTATTGTTGGCTTGTTGACTTGTACTTCCTTTTTTACCATGTGGATGCCAAATTGTTGATCTTGAATTGTATTCCCTCGTTTTGTAGGTGGGCGCCTGGTTACCAGCACTTGAAATTTGAAAGGTATTCCCTCGTTTTGCAGGTGGGCGCCTGATTACCTAAAACATGAAACAAAAACTGTATTCCCTTGTTCTACAGGTGGGCGCCTGATTACCGAAAACTTGAAACTTGAAATGTGTTCCCTTGTTCTACAGGTTGGTGCCTGATTTCAAAAACTTGAATGTATTCCCTTGTTCTAAAGGTGGGCGCCTGGTTATCAGAACTTGAAATTTGAAAGGTATTCCCTTGTTCTAAAGGTGGGTGCAGGATTGCCAAAACTTGAAATTTGAAATGTATTCCCTTGTTCTAAAGGTGGACGCCTAATTACAAAAACTTGAATATATTCTCTTGTTCTACAGGTGGGCGCCTGTTTATCAGAACTTGAATTTGAAAGGTATTCCCTTGTTCCACAGGTGGGTGCCTGATTGCCAAAACTTGAATGTATTCCCTTGTTATACAGGTGAATGCCTGATTATCAGAACTTGAAATTTGAAAGGTATTCCCTTGTTCTATTGGTAGGATCCTGATTGCCAGAACTTGAAATTTGAAATGTAGTCGTTTGTTTCGCAGGTGGGCGCCAGATTGCCAAAACTTGAAATATTAAATTATTCCCTTGTTCTGCAGGTGGGCGCCTGATTTTCAAAACTTGAAAATTGGAATGTATTCTTTTGTTTTGCAGGTGGGCGCCTGATTACCGAAACTTGCAACTTGCAAATTAATCCCTTGCTCTCTAGGTGGGCGCCTGATTACCGAAACTTGCAACTCGAAAAGTATTCCCTTGTTCTCCAAGTGGGCGCTTGATTACCAAAACTTGAAATTTGAAAAATATTGCCTTGTTCTCCAGGTGGGCGCCTGATTACTGAAACTGAAATTTGAAGTGTATTCCTTTTTCTACAAGTGGGCACCTGATTACTGAAACTTGAAATTTGAAATGTATTCCCTTGTTATACAGGTGGGCGTTTGATTATTGAAACTTAAATTTGAAAGGTATTCCCTGAGACTGCTGCCTTTGTACGTGATTATAACAAAACAAACAAAATACAACAAATTCTTTCTCCCTAGTTTGGTGCTAGATGCATTTGTGAGTGTTAATCAAATCCCAATATCTAATATCTCTAAATATAAGCTAAGTCTCATTATCCAGGAGGGTCCTAAAAATTCTTAACTTATGACAACTATAAGATTACGTTATGTTTCTCAAAAGGTATTATTTCCCACTATGTTTTGTTATCTTAGCTATATTTGCTGAGGATCTACTGGGGACCAGTTATTAACGCTACTTCCATTATCCAGAAAGGTCCTGACAATTCTTAATTAGATGACAAATCATGTTTAATGGGGATTAGTATTTAAAGCTACATCCCATTATCCAGGAGGGTCCTGAAAGCTTCTAATATTAAATCCCATTATCCAGGAGGGTCCTGCCAACTCTTGTTGGGGAAATATTTTGGTTTGACCATGCCACCCGTTTGTTTATGTTTTAGGCTAAGTCCAATTTTTCAGGAGGGTCCCTACAACTCTTAGCCGTATTCTATTTCAATATGCAAGTCATTTTATGCTCTTTGCTATCCATGATTACCTCGAAACTTTAAATAAGTCCCATTTTCCAGAAGGGTCCTGACGATTCCAGATTAAATGCCAATTCTAACTTTCGATTGTTCTGATGGGGATTGCTAGTTAATGTTTCGTCCCATTGTTCAGGAGTGTCCCGACGACTCTAACTGGGGAAGGTGTTTGTGCCCACCCATGTCACCCGCGCGCGTTTGAGTTTTAAAGTGATTCCCATTTCTGGGACGGTCTTGAGATTTTCGATCGTACCTGCCATGTGCATGCCTTCCCCTGCGGAGGACTTCCCTTGGAATTTCCCGAAATTTCTGCCCTTCTGTCAATCAAAGAAAGTTTTGTTAGTTTGAAAAGTGCTGGTCAGCTTGCGGCATTCTTGTTGAAAATGGCCTTCCCACTGTCGTGTTCCATAGTGTTTAATTTTCCGCACTTGAGGATGATTTTCTTGAGTTCCTCGGCTGACCCCTGAACCCTATGGCCTTACTTTGCTCCCTCGTTATTGCATTGTACTCTTATCCCCTTTTCCATAATTCTAACATCTTTCTCGAGATCATTGAGTCAGTTTACGATGCTTGGTTTACCCCTGAAACCTTGTGGCTTTACTATGCTCCCTTATCTTTGTGTCGCATTTTTGATCCTTTTGTCAGAACTCTTACATATTTCCTGAGATTAACGAGTCGGCTTACGATGCTTGGCTGACCCCTGAACCCTTGGTTCCTTCACATCTTTGTGTTGGGCTCCTTCACTTACCGTGGTAACTTTGATTTCACCTTGAAAGATATTGCTTGCTTATTGACTAACCACTTTCTTTGTCACCCTTGTCACAGAAAATACCTCTGCTTCGTTCAGATCTAGTATTTTCTATTTGTTGCTTTGCTTATGAACTGACATCTACCCAACCTTTGTGTCTCACATGCACCCCAAACCACGTCCATTGCCCAGAATCTGTGTATATGCTGTTCTTTATTGACTTAAACCACTGGCCTTGACCTTGAGGTCTGTTGCTCCTTCACTTGTCATGATAACTGATTTTCATTTGAAGACCCTGATTTTTTCCTTGACTAACCACTTCCTTTCTAAACCTTAACCCAGAAAATATCTCTTCTCATTCGATACCACTACCTTCCGTCCGTTGCATTGCTCATGAACCAACATCTACCAAACCTTTGTGTTTCATATGATCCCTAAGGCATATTAATTTTTACTAACCACAGTGTGTATGATGTCCTTTCGTGACTCAAACCACTGGTTCTGGCCTTGAGGTCCATTGCTCCATCGCTAGCCGTGATAACTTCAATTTCTTCTTGGAAGATCTCGCTTGTCACTGGTTTACCACCCTTTTTGTCAATCTTATCACAGAGAAAACCATTGATCCATTCACCTTAGCCCTTATTCTGTTGCATTGTCCATGAATTGATATATACCAAGCATTTGTATTTCAAACGAATCCCGAAGCATGTTGAATGTTACCAGCTCAGTGTGCTTGATGTTCTTTCCTGACTTATGATTCTTTGATGTGACAAACAGATCGCGTTTTTTCAAATTGGAAAGCTACTAGCAGATTTTGAAGTCATTTCTCACCTTTTTTGACCAAAAAGACTCAATAAGAGGGAATAAACCAAACAAAATGAATAGAGTAAGGGACAATGGAAAGAGATAATCCCTAACATGTGAACTACATAGTATAGACCTATCAGATGTAGGTACCAACTTTAATTACCATGACATGCACCTGCGGCCTATTCTTTTAAGAAAATCTGATGTTCAACTCTTGTTATACCCCCAGACCGTGAAGCTGGGCTTCAATGCTCCGATTATCCAATCCGATTCACAATCCTTATACGACTTGTAGCGCCCAAAGGGTTTTTACCATTAAGCCTCTCTCATTTTCTTTCTCTCAACTTACAGTCACCTCAAGGTGCCCGTGAGGTTTTTCAAGAATATGACTCTCATTTTTTATTTCTCTCAGCTCCTGTCGCCTTACTATGCCCATGAAGGTTTTCCCTAATAAGATTTTCTCATTTTCATTATCTTTCCTGCTTGGAACAGAGTGTTGCACCTGACATGAATCAGCTCTACTTTCTCAACTTGGCATCTCTTAAAGACTGGTCAGAAGGTCTTTCGTTGGACTGTAACGTGGGCTTTGGATAGGTTTAGAAAGAAAGGGTATCAAACGCTCAAAACAATTTTAATGGTTTCAAAACTACAATTTTCAGAATCAGATTCTTACAACAACCACAACTTCTGGCCCAGTTCTTGCTTGGGGACTTTTGGATTTTTACTTTGATGAGACTGAACTGTGAGGCTGCTGACGTATCCTTAAAAGGAATCAGGTCAAACATAGTTCATGTCATAGAAATTACTTTTTTTTATTGTTATGATTTTTCTTTTCCTTTTCTTTTTCCCTTCTTTTCTTCTTTTGTTTTTTTTTTGTTTTGTTGTTTTCCTTCTCTCTTTTTTTCTTTCTCTATTCATTCATTTCCTTTTCTCTTTTTTTCACTAATCTTTCACGCTTGTGCTTCTGATCTTTGCTACCGATTCCATATGAGGGGTATGAAATAAAATAAATAAGGCTCAACAGGGTAACGAAGGATAAAGTGTTTAGATAGCAGAACAAAACGTCTTCTTCATTCCAATATCCAAAACATGCCAAGTACAAACAACACACTTAAACAAACCACAAAAAAAAATTCATAACATTTTTATTGCACCTGACTTGATGACCATATCCAGACATTCGCCCTCTACATCTGGGGGATTACAAAGCCCCATTGGACAACACACTCACTCTCCTTACCATGAATGGCCCCTGTCAAATTGGGAAAACTTGACTTTAGCTTCAACTCGATGCGGCATAATGCATTTCAATAATATTTATTTATGCTCTATCTGCCCCAGTTTCAGACAATTCGGGATTGAAGTGATCTCAAAATGCCTTCACTTATTTCCCTCAAATATCTCTTCATCTTCAAAATTGTTTCATTGCTTCATGACTAAACTGACTTTTAAAACTAGGCTGAGAATTGTGCATGCATGTTATATCACTAGAGCCAATAAAAAAAATTATAGAAAGAAAAGAGAACTAAGCAAAATAAAATGGTTATAAATAACAGAAAATAGGAAATTGCATTAAACAGGCGGTGAAATAGTTCGAACAACAAGACAAGTAAACTAGACTAAGGTTACAACCCTGGAACAAACCAATACAACACTAGATGAGTTACTATGACTAAACAAACCTGGCAGAATAAAATGATTGAAGGGTTTTAGTCATAAGACAATATCCGGATTACAACCATGGAATAACCCGGACAAAAGAATTGACAACAAAATAAACCACCAAAACTCTTCCCTGTCTAACCAAGAAAACAACATCTTTCCAATACCCAAACTCAACATCTTAGCCACTGACTTATGTATCAACAATACCAGGAACTTCACAAGTCTTCATCACATTGTTCTTAAAAAATTCCTTTTGGGTTCCTTTCGTCGGCTCGTTCTTAAGATCAACCTCTGATAGCGCTGAAAGCTTAGAAACATGTTTGCCTCCGAGGCTCCTAGGAGAATTCTCATATTCCTTTTTAGAACAAATAACAGCCAACATGTGCGTCTCATTATGCACATGCGATGGACTTTGGCTGTTGTCTGCCACATTCGGATTTTGTATGACAATGTCACCTGCATAAATAAGCTTCTGAATAGCTTTCTTCAGACTCCTATACTTTTCTATGCCATTCCCCAGGGCATATGACCAATATGTGCAACTTTCAGAAACATCAACTTCTTTGACAGAGGGTTTGGCATCTTTATCTGAATCGGCTTCAACATATCCAAATGCTTCAACCTTTGGAACAAACTGTCATATGTTACCCCAATAGGGGTGAAAGTATTTTCTTTTATCAGCATCCTCTCATTCATAAATGCTTTCTTGGGCCGAAAACCTGATCCAAGAGGTTTTTGGTATGCTCGTAGGGGTGGATAGGCATTATGTGGAGCTGGGTATGAGGAAAGTGATGTACGATTTTGGAATTCTTGTAGAGAGAAACAGCGTTAGGGAGGATTATCTAGTACACAAGGATATATACGTGGATGATGCCAAGGCTGGAAATGTTGATCAGGAAAGCCCATCAGATAATTTCTTCAATTTCTTTTTCTTCCGCTGAATCTTACTTGGATGTTCTGAATGTCTTTCGAACAACTCATGATTTTGCCTGACTTGATTCCCTCTTATTCTATCTCCCCCATTGTTAACACATCATTAAAAGGTTTTCCGAAAGCTGGGATCAAATAACTGAAGTAGGTGGGCTCCAGGGCTTGTAAGAAAAGATCAACCATTTTTTCTTTACCAATCAGGGTACTGACTCGAGCAGCTTGCTCCTTCATCTGAGCCCAAACTCCCCAAAAGCTTTTATCTGGCTTCTTTCCATTTTAGATAGGGAAGAGCGGTCTAGGGTAACACTTGATTTGTATTGAAAGTATCAAATAAAAGCTTGAGTTATGTCACCCAACGTAGGCCATTTACCTACATCTTGACGAGTATACCAGTCCAAAGCTACCCCAGTCAGGCTATTACTGAAATATTCCATCAACAGGTCATCTTTCTGTCCAACGCTTCTCATTTCACTGCAATAGATCCTCGGGTGGGCTACCGGATCTCCACATCTATTATACAAGTTAAATTTTGGCACTTTGAATCCTATGGGCAGGCGAAGGTAAGGGGGCACAAACAGTTCTTTGCAAGCCATATTACCCTGGTCTCCCATTCCTTGCTTGTTCTTCAAGGACTGTTCTATTCATTCCATCTTTCCCCTCTCTTCATGTGAATTTTTAATTCAACATGAGACTCATCCTGCGGGCTCGGCTTGTTTGAGTTAGGAACCTTGTGGGCAACCTCTGTAGGGTAGTATTGAACATCATGAGCTTTGAGTAGGTATTTATTGTTGGGGATAGTGGATGTGATAGGAGGGAACTTTTTGGAAAAGATAGTTGAAGGACGAGTGGCGGAACTACTAGGGTGGTTGGGAAAACTGTAATAAGCGGGTGTGTCTGGGAGTATGGAGGATCATTCGCAAACATGACCGGAGTTGGGATGAGGGTAGCATCTAGGAAGCTAGGTGGTGGCTGGGGTGGTGCTTTCCCAGTCATCCAAGCATGATACATCATGTGTTGTCTTAATATCTTTACCTCTTCAACAAACGCATTGTCTTGTTCAACCAACTACTTTCGGGAACTGGTATTACCCAACTCAGTTTTTTTATTGTCTGCCATTGCCTTTTGACTTTTTATTGTAGAGAAGAGTTACCACTTTAAAAACCACAAACCAACCACCTTCTGCTATGAGTATATCAAAATGAAGCAATCACGTTAGTGTTAGGCATTTAACATAAGATAATACTTTATGTGCAATACATCTAGCCACAGTTATCGGTTCTAAAATGACTCCGAGAGTACAAAGGCTAGTTGACGTCATCCCAATTTATTCATTTCATCCTCTCTTGTCTTTGCTTTTCTAGCACTTGCTTGCTCATTTAACCTCATCTTTTCCCTTCTAATTATCACTCTCTTTTTTCCTCTTATTTCTCACATCCCATGATTTCACCTCTTTTTTCTGTTTTCTTTCTTTTTTAACTATTTTTATTTTTTATTTTAATAAAGAAATAAATTAAAAAAATTAATTCGACCGAACTCTATATAAGTTGCCTACGTATCATGCCCCCCCCCCCCCCATGAATAAGTTCTTTGCATAGTTCTGGAAGATAAAGAATAAAGTAAACAAACCGGCTTTCTCTTTTTCCTTTTTCTTTAATGACTACTCCTATGAGAAAAGAGAAATAAAAGAAGTAAATCCCCTTTTTTTGAATTTTCTAGACTTAAAGTTCTATGGCCTATTCTCAACTCAAGCTTAACGGGCATGTATTTTTTGCTTCTTTTTTTCTTTTCGAAACAAACAATCTATGAAAGATTATTAAGAAAAACCCCTATAAAAGAAAAACATTTTTGATTTTTATTTGTTTTTAGGAAGAAAGTCTAAAAAATAAACCAAAGAAATATATTTTGAATTTCATTTGGTGTCCTTGAAGAAATATTTCAAAATGAGAAATGAAAAAAGATAAACAAAAAAAACTGTTGTTGGATTTCAATTTTTAATTACTTAAAGGAGAAATTTTAAAAGATAAACAGAAGATAAGGTATGTTATTTCTTCTATGTACAACGTCCTAAAGTTCTTGTAAAATAAAAAAAAATTCATTCATTTTTCATTAATTTCCCAAAGAATAACCTCAAAAGAAAATATTTTTGGATTTTTGGAATTAATACCTTAAAAAAACCTTTTAAAGAGGTACTAAAAGAAAATTTTCTCCTTTTATTGGATTTGTAGTCTTAATATACTAAAAGAAACATAAAAGTAATTTATGTTAAGTCCTAGATATTAATTTCCTAAAGGAAAAACGACCTCAAAGAAATTTATTTTCATTTCTAGAATTAATATTCTGAAGAACACTTATAACAGAAACATAAAAACGCAAAATTTCTTTTTGTTTGTGCTTTGCTTATTTTGTTTTTTGGATTTTTGACTTGTAACACATTTTCGAATACAAAATAAAAAATACAATAACACAAGACTCGGCAAACTTAACTACACTATTACAAACTCTTACATCACCTAAAAGACTAGATAATACTATACAGGACTTCAAATAAAATATGAAAAATTGATTCAAAACACAAAATGACTCCTCGAGCAGCTCTTGAATGTAGTCATACTAGGGTGTCTGTCATGCTCAAATTCTGGTGAGTAGATCTACACCTGTATGAGAAAACTTTAACCAAGACTATGTGAGAGAATAGCATTCCCTATTAGATACATGTAAGACATGGTTGCGATTATTTTTTGCAAAATAACTTATTTAGCCAAAAGGAGGCTAGAGGTGAAAATTTTGGCTAAGACCTACCAAAGCCAAGAACCCAAAATTTACTAGGAAGACCGGACCTTGTGTGGGTTGCCTATGTATCACGCCCCAAAAGACAAGAATCAAGTTTGCGCAATTCGGATAGATTGGGTGTGGGCGAGAATTAAAAAAATAACTAATTTAGAGAAAATATTTTTTTTTCTTTTTCTTGAAAAATGATGAAACATTCAATAAAAAATTGGATTTTTTTTCTCTTTTTTCTCTATTTTTTTAAATTTTTCAATAAATAATGAAAATGTGCAAAATCTCTTTGAATTCCTCATGCATATTTTTTTGTCTTTTTCTTAATAACGTAACAAAAAAATATAAGTGAGTCTACTTGCTTTATTTTCACATTTCACCCTTTTTTTTCTTTTTTTTTCTCCTCTTTTTTTTCTTCTTTTTTTTATTTTTCATTTGCCCTCAACTTTCATTGGTCCGCCAAATGACCCTTCTACCCTTGGAGAAATGCAACATGTTGCACATAGGATGCATCTAGATGGTCTGTTATTTTGGATACACATGTCCTAGACGGACTCAACCCTTGTGTTGAGTCCCCTAAGTCAAATGCACGTGATGCAAACAAGTGCTCCTACCAGGGTTCCGGCAAGAGGATGAGTTTTTTCTAAGTTTAAATCTTGGGGTTTTGATATATACATGGGGCACCAGAGCAGACAATTGGGCCAAGGAGGGGGTGACATACCGGGAGCACTAAAGTATGCCCGTCCTTGTCGCTTGTCCAACCTCGCTCTATTTGGTATAATTTTCACACAAAAAGCAGGCTACGCGAATGTATGCATCATTTTTAGAAGACTCGGAAGGGTGGCGCAAGAAGACAGTTATATGAAATTCAACAATATTAAAGCGGTAACCAGAAATCTAGGTAAGGAATTCTATTAACCCGGGAGAAGGTGGTAGGCATTCCCGAGATCCGTTGTTCTAGCACGGTCGCTTTGATCATACTCCGGTTATAAAATTTAATTACTGATTTAAGAAACTATGTGCTTTTGCTTCTTTCACCACTTTTAATTGAGAAAATTATCTTGAAATAGGTTACGTGTATGTATACCCATTTTTTTGGCGCATCAAAAGTTATGTCACGCGAACGTGTCAACGATTAATAAAGTTTGATTAATATTAAGAAAGTTTAGCCAAAGTTGCGTCGAACGCATACTCTGGTTTTATTTTTAGAAGCATAATTGTATTACGCGTATGTATACACAATCACACTAGTATTTTAAATGGCCCTAAAAGATGTTCTACAAAATATTAGTCATTTTAATATCTAGGTTATAAAGATAATTCGAGGGCCATATGAAATTTTATGGTGAATGGCACCCCACATGCTATGTAAACTAAGATTAATTAATAGCCCGTAAACTATTTTATTATTGAGAGAAGTTTGATCGAAGTTTTGCGTCCAAATTGATTTTAAAATTGACCGTAAACTACGAATATTAATAATTTTTTAAACACCTAGAGTATAAACTAACATTGATCATCACCCACTTATTAAATAGTTGATGAATTCACACAAAAAAAGCAAGAGGTATTTATTTCAAATTAACTGATGAGGACTTTCATGATGGGGAAATAATTGGGCAATGGGATTGACCCATTGCCAAACATGCAAGCCCAAAGGAAAAAGAAATGATTCAAGTCTCATTCAAAGAAGACTATCCAGTTTTAGGCCCAACTATGAGCCCAACATTGAGTCCCCAACGCCTGAAATGGCCCAGATGTTGCGCCAAAGCTTGGAAAATAAAGGTGTCAGTATTTATTGGGTTCAGATTCGAGCCCAGATGCAGGCATTGCTATTAAAATCATGGCAGACCCAACTTGAAGGTATTGTAACAAAAGGGACTAAGGATCGAATCCAAAGTATCAGCTAGCAGTTTGCTTTTTCAGCTTCTTAAGAGCAATTCACACAAGAAACGGATATCACTACATTAACACTTGACTCCTCAAAATCAAAGCAGGTTGAAGACGTTTTTAAATTGATTGAATCCTCGAAATAGCAGTTCAATAGTCCTAATTCAAGTACAATTATATAGGTTCATCTATTAGACAAAAGAGATTAAAACTCATGACATTTCACGTGACCAAGAGTAAAAAACAACAAACAATGCCACGTCTTCATCTTTATTCACATCTTCAATATGGGATTTACATCAAGCGAAACTAAGAGAGTATACCTGGAAAAAGAGAATAAAAAAGGGTAAGAATCAGCAAGCTCAGCAACAGCAATAACAACCCAAATTTGAGTGAATGAAATCCGAAATTGACTTTAAAACCAATGGAACAGTGACTTTCCTCAATTTGATCACAAAAACCTTCCAAAAGAATACTAAACCAACTCTAAAACATACTCAACACTTCACTCATTTCAACCCAAAATTAAATACCATTTTTCAGAGATAAAAAAACTCAAAATCACGAAAGTATTTAATGGAGAAGAGTGTTCCTCCCTGAATTTATTTACTATTTTGCTCTCTGATTTTCCAGAACTTTTTTCAGCTCCCCCTTCCTTAAGGCAAATAACCTCCTTTTTATAGGCTAAAGTTAAGGCAACTCTTTAGATATTCAATTACACCCTAAGTCCCTCTTTTAATCTCAGATTTTAGCCAATTATTCCTTCATTTCTTGCCTTGTTGGCCATGTTATACCAATTAAGTCTTGAATTTCATATTGAAACCCCATTTTGAAGATTCTAGTGGGTT
This sequence comes from Nicotiana benthamiana, assembly GCA_034376525.1. Taxonomy (NCBI): domain Eukaryota; kingdom Viridiplantae; phylum Streptophyta; class Magnoliopsida; order Solanales; family Solanaceae; genus Nicotiana; species Nicotiana benthamiana. The sequence goes on from CM067326.1 coordinate 47,684,944, forward strand.
CCAAGTTAGTTACTGCATTATTTTCTATTTGGAAATACCCCCAAACACCCCCGGACCAAATCTATATTACTAAACTAGGATAAAGCAAATTTGATTATACCCAACCCTTTTAAATTGGTCCAAGCTTACCAGGATTAATTACCAAGGGTTAAATTATTCAGCCAACAGAAAATATTAACAGATTGACAGACATAGTTGGCTATTCTAAGTCTAAACTAAGAAAATCAAGGTCAAACTACTTATTACCTGTTGTTAATCAGCTGAAACTCAAATATACGTATCAATTATTCAACTGACATTCAAGAATCATATATATCAAGTAATCAACTAAAATTTTCAAGAATGAGTCAAATAAAAGAAACCAAGACGAGGCATCAGTTGAATAAAGATAACTAGGTCAATTTCAAAAACTTGATAAGCATATTAAACATGCAACTTTAAAACCAAGACAAGTGAACTAACATGCAAGGTTACCATGTTTTGACTAAACTAAAAGCCTAAGAAGTGAGATGAATTAAAGCGAGGACTTAGCTTTTAGTTCAGAATCTGGAATCTCCATGCATTAACTCTGAACCCTAGCTTCGCTGTTGGAGAGTTGCAAAGACATTTGAGGGACTCTGACGGTGGTTTCAAGGTGTGAGAGGTGAAAGGGCCGGAGGCAGTGTGTTTTGGGTGGTAAGATTCTGGCCAGGTTTTCAAACTAATATTCGAGGGGTTTGGTGTTGATTCGAGGTAGGGGACTTACAAATCCGGAGTAGGCAAAGGGAACCTAGGGTGTTGATTTGGAAGTGATTCACATAGGTGTCGTCGTGAGCGGAAGAGCAGCCATCGATTAAAATAGATATTCAATGAGATGGGTTGATGTTTGAGGGACACTGGTGGCGGGAGTCCAAAAAGGAGGTCGAAGAGGTGGGCGGTGTTTTTTGATGGCCATTGGAGCATCACTGCCGGCAGAGGCAATTTCTGGCCGGTGGCGAACGGCGGACGGTGGTGGGATTAGGGTTGGGAAACTTGGACAAGGTACCAGGTTTGATTTTGGGGTAGGGTGTTTGAAACAATTATATTTGTGTTACCCCTAGCTTTTACACAATCAGATCCATAGGAATGGACGGCCGTGATTATTTGGAAGAAATACGATGTTGTTTCATAGGGGAGGGGGACTGCACCGGGCTGGGGTGATTTTGGGCGAGTTTAAGTGATTTTTGGGCTGGTTTTTTAATCAGATCTGGCCCAAATTGGGGTCTTTTAAACAAGACCACTTTTTACAAATTCTTTCTTTTTCTTATTTATTTTAATTACTAAATTGATTTTATTAAATACACAATTAACATTAAAAATAGCAAAGGCCTGATTTAAATTTAAAATTAAGCTAATTAATTTCTAAGTTAACTAAATCCTAATTTAAAAGGAAACTAAAACAAATTTGAAACTTCAAGAGTAAAAATGCAAAAGAACTGATTTTATTATTATTGTTTTTTTCGTGCTATTAATTAATCACTGAACCTAAAAATATTAAAATTGGTATCCTAAATGCAAAAACAATGCTATTTTTGTATTTTTATGAATTAAAAAGCACTAAACATGCAAGCTAACACACAGTGATGCAATTAAATTCTAAAAATTACAGAGATAAAGAAAAATTCTAAATTTAAGAATTTATAGGAGTAATTTAAGCTAGGCGAAAATCACATGCTCACAGTCGTCTTTCATTTTCTTCTTGAAAACTCATTTAGAACCCAATGTTTTGTTACCTGGAGGAAGATCAACCAATTCCCAAGTATGGGTGCTCAATATGGATTCTATTTCACTATTGACAACTTCTTTCCAATATTGTGCTTCTGAGGAAGGCATTTCATCCTTGAAGGTACGAGGCTCATTTTCTAGCAGGAAAGTCAGAAAATCTTGACCAAATGAAGTAGATGTCCTTGACGTTTACTTCTTCTTGGATTTTCCTCATTAGGCATACCATCTGTCATTTCCTCCTGAGGTCGTTTTGACTTTTGATAGGTCACTTTACGTTCCTATTTATACGACTAAATAGTTTCAAAAAATTCAGCATTATCTGATTCTATTATCGTATTAACGTGAATCTCAGGATTTTCAGATTTATGAACCAGAAAACGATATACCTTGCTATTGGTTACATATCCAATAAATACACAATCAACCGTCTTTGGACCATCTTAACCCTTTTAGGTTTAGGAACTTGTACCTTAGCTATACACCCCCACTCATTAATGTATTTCAAGCTGGGCTTCCTTCCTTTCCACTTTTCATACGGAATGGACTGTGTTTTACTATGAGGTACACAGTTGATTATTCGGTTGGGTGTAAGTATAGCTTCCCCCCATAAGTTCTGTGGTAAACCGGAACTTATCAGCAACGCATTCATCATTTCCTTCAACGTTCGATTCTTTCTCTCCGCAATTCCATTAGACTGTGGAGAGTAAGGGGCAGTTGTTTAGTGAATAATGCCATTTTCCGAACATATTTCTTCAAAAGGAGAGTCGTATTCGCTACCCCGATCACTTCTTATCATTTTAATCTTTTTTTTAGTTGTGTTTCAACTTCACTCTTGTATTGCTTGAAAGAATCAATTGCCTCATCTTTACAATCAAGTAAATAAACATAGCAATATCTCGTGCTATCGTCAATAAAAGTAATAAACTACTTTTTCCACTGCGAGATGATGTTGACTTCATGTTGCAAATATCTGTGTGAATTAAGTCTAAAGGACTTAAATTCCTTTCAACGAACTTGTAAGGATGCTTAGCATACTTTGATTCCACACATATTTGACATTTGGAATTAATGAAATCAAATTTTGGAAATCCTTCTAAATTTATCATTATTCATAATGTTCTGAAGTTTACGTGACCTAAACGTGAATGCCATAAAGTGTTTTACTCAAGTAAGTAAGAAGAACCATTAACTTTATTGACAGGAACTGTTATTACATTTAGCTTAAAATGCCCTCATTCAGGTAACTTTTTTCTAGATATACATCATTCTTACTTAGTACAACACTATTAGAAACAATAATACACTTGAATCCATTCTTGACAGGAAGTGAGGTAGACACAAGATTCTTGCGAATTTCTGGAACATGGAGAACTTGGTTTAGATTCACTATTTTTCCCGACGTCATCTTTAACGCAATCTTGCCAACTCCTTCAATTTTGGCTGTAGACGAATTTCCCATGAAAATTGTCTCATCGAGTCCTACGGGGGAATAAGAAGAAAATAACTGCTTGTTAGCACAAATATGGCGGGTGGCTCCAGAATCTATCCACTATTATTTTGGATTTCCTACCAAGTTCCATTCAGACAACATGGTACACAAGTCCTTCATTTCTTCAGCATTTTCAACCATGTAAGCTTGATTCTTTCTCTTATTATTATTATTCGGTGCACAAAAATCCACGACCTTATGCCCAAATTTTTCACAGTTGTGTCAATTACCCTTGAACTTTTTCTTGCTTGGGTAATTCTTTGGTCCATAAGCCTTCTTTCTCTTCTTATTTTGTGGTGCCTCCTCAACAATGTTTGCCCTTATTATTGTCAAGTTCCACGTGACTACTTTTTCAGCATTTTTGTTGTCTTCTTCTATCCTCAAACGAAGCATCAATTCTTCTAGTGTCATATTCTTCCACTTGTGTTTAAGATAATTCTTAAAATCCTTCCACAACGGAGGTAACTTCTCAATGAGAGCAGCAACTTGAAAGGCCTCATTTATGACCATACCTTCAATTACAAATTCATAATTACAAACAAGATAAATATTATTAATAAAATTATTTATTCGGGTCATAACTTCAGCAAGGAGATCATGCACAATGACTTGTAAATCTTGGACTTGAATTATGACCGACCTAGTGTCAATCATCTTGAAATTCAAAAACCTTGCAGCCATGAACTTCTTAAGTCTGGCATCCTCAACCTTGTACTTCTTCTCAAGCGCATTTCATAACGCTTTTGAAGTTTCCATGACACTATAGACATTGCACAAGTTATCTTCCAAACAACTCAAAATGTAATTTTTGGATAAGAAATCAGAATATTTACATGTTTCAGTTACAACAAATCATTCATCATCCGGAGTGACTTCTGCCAGGACCGGAGGATCCTCCTTGGAGAAACGCTGCAAACCCAATGTAGTAAGATAGAAAAGCATCTTCGTTTGCCAACATTTGAAGTCAATAACGGAAAACCTTTCGGGTTTTTCTGCTGGTACCATAGCATGAACAGGAGTTGAACGGCTTGATGAGGTAGCAACACTCTTAACAGTAGCACCCGTTCTCTTAACATTTCCATTAGTTTGGTTTTCATTTGTCATGTTTCTGTAGAGTTTGAAACAAAACAGATCGTTGTTAAATCAGTGAAGTTTTAATATCTTCAAACTGAACACAAAACCAAACATACAACACGTAATAATGGTGAAGTTTTTATATATTTCAACCTGAACAAAAAACCAAACATACAACACGTAATAATGTACATGCTTGAAGTATATAATAACTTCACCATTATTACGTGTTGTATGTTTGGCTTTGTGTTCATTTTGAAGATATCAAAACTTCACTGATTTAACAATGTTCCATCTTTTTTCCAACTCTATAGAAATATGAAAATGAAAACCAAACTAATGGAAATGTTGCAGGAATGGGTCTTATTGTTACGGGTGTTGCTTCCTTGTCAAGCCGTTCAACTCCTGCGCATGCTATGGCCCCAGCAGAAAAACCCGAAAAGTTTTCCGATATTGACTTCAAACATTGGCAAATGAAGATGCTCTTCTATCTTACTACATTGAGTTTGCATCGTTTCATCAAGGAGGATCATCCGGTCCTGGCAGATGGCATTCAGGATAATGAACGATTTGTTGTAACTGAAGCATGTAAACATTCTAATTTCTTATGCACAAACTACATTTTGAGTTGTTTTGAAGATAGCCTGTACAATGTCTGTAGTGTCATGGAAACTTTAGTAGCGTTATGGAATGGCTTGAGAAGAAGTACAAGATTGAGGATGCCGAACTTATGAAGTTCATGGATGCAAGGTTTTTGAATTTCAAGATGATTGACACTAGGTCGGTCATAACTCAAGTCCAAGAATTGCAAGTCATTGTGCATGATCTCCTTGCTGAAGGTATGACCCGAATCAATAATTTTATTAATATGATTTATCTTGTTATTACTTATGAATTTGTTATTGAAGGTATGGTCATAAATGAGTCCTTTCAAGTCGCTGCTCTCATTGAGAAGTTACCTCCTTTGTGGGAGGATTTTAAGAACTATCTTAAACACAAGCGGAAGGAAATGACACTAAATTAATTGATGGTTCATTTGTGGATAGAAGAAGACAATCAAAATGCTGAAAGGAAGTCAAGTGGAAACTTGACAATAATAAGGGCAAACATTGTTGAGGAGGCGCCACAAAACAAAGAGAGAAAGAAGGCTTCTGGACCAAAGAATTACCCAAGCAACAAAAAGTCCAAGGTTAATTTCCATAACTGCTAAAAATCTGGGCATAAGGCCGTGGATTGTCGTGCACCGAAGAGTGATAAGAAGAAAAAGAGTCAAGCTAACATGGTTGAAAATGCTGAAGAAATGGAGGACTTGGGTGCCATGTTGTCTAAATGCAACTTGGTAGGAAATCCGAAAGAATGGTGGATAGATTTTGGAGCCACCCGCCATGTTTGTGCTAACAAGGAGTAAGTTTCTTCTTATGCCCCCGCAGGATATGACGAAACAATTTTCATGGGAAATTCGTCTACAACCAAAATTGAAGGAGTTGGCAAGATTGCGTAAAAGATGACGTCGGGAAAAATAGTGACTCTAAACCAAGTTCTCCATGTTCCTGAAATTCGCAAGAATCTTGTGTCTACCTCACTTCTTGTCAATAATGGATTCAAGTGTATTTTTGTTTCTATTAGGGTTGTACTAAGTAAGAATGATGTGTATGTAGGAAAATATTACCTAAATGAGGACCTTTTTAAGCTAAATGTAATAGCATTTCTTATCAATAAATCTAATGCTTCTTCTTACTTACTTGAGTTAAACACTTCATGGCATTCACGTTTAGGTCATGTAAACTTCAAAACATTGCAAAAAATTATAAATTTATAAGTATTGCCAAAATTTGATTGCATTAATTCCAAATGCCAAGTACGTGTGGAATCAAAGTGTGCTAAGCATCCTTATAAGTACGTTGAAAGGAATTCAAGTCCTTTAGACTTAATTCACATAGATATTTGTGACATGAAGTCAACACCAACTCGCGGTGGGAAAAGTATTTTATTAATTTTTTTGACGATAGCACGAGATATTGCTAGGTTGATTTACTTAATTGTAAAGATGAGGCAATATATACTTTCAAGCAATACAAGAGTGAAGTTGAAACACAACTAACAAAAAGATTAAGATGATTTGAAGTGATAGGGGCGGCAAATATGAACCTCCTTTTGAAGAAATATGTTTGGAAAATGGCATTATTTACAAAACAACTGCCCCTTACTCTCCACAATCTAATGGAATTGCTGTCACGGTCCAAACCCGGCTGTGGTTGGCGCCCGTACATAAAGCTAGGCAAGCCCGACCTTAATATCATTAATCCCATATTAAAGACAATAAATAAATGATAAACTTAGAAACAAAAGAGATTGCGGAATATACTGAAACCAACAATAAACCACCTAGGAACAGGTGTCACAAGTCAGAGCCTCTAAAAATTATAAACCCAATCCGAACAAGTCTGTTTGTACTGAAAGTGCAAAGGAAAAAAAACAGGAAATAAAGATAGGAGAAGGAGAGTCAATGGCTGCGAACACCGTGCAGCTACCTCGACACTCCGAATTGCTGGAAGCTAACCACCGCAGGATCTACTCTGCCTGAGAGTGCCCTGGATCTGCACACAAGGTGGAGGGAGTAATATGAGTATTCCGACCCAGTGAGTAAAAACAGTAAATATAGCTCCGAAAGAAGAAAACCCAATAATTACACAAAGTAAGCTAAAATAGTGAATAACAATATCTGCAACAGAACAACAATATATATATATATATATATGTGTGTGTGTGTGTGTGTGATACAAATGCATGGATGCGATGCAATGCATATGATGGTACAATCCAGTACCCACTGCGGCGTGCAGCCCGAGCCACCCATATCATTTATCATCGACGGCGCTCACTAGGGGTGTGTACAGACTCCGTAAGGGCTCCTACAGCCCAAGCGCAATAACCCGCCATCTCGTGGCGAATAATCAAACCAGCAATCTAGTGGCAAAAATCAATAACCAGACTAGTCTATGTTACCTGACCGCTCATATCACACAATATCCGTGTTATCACTGTTTCTAATCACTGCAGCAGTGCACAGCCCGAGCCACCCAAAAATCAGTCCAGAAAATATATCATAAGCCTCTTTGGCAGTTATAAACAATAATCCTCAACCGAAATACATTTAAAAGATAGCATATGAGTTCTGAAAATTTGAAACACGGGTGGGTTTTGAAAACAATGTTTTGAAACCATGGAATGATAATAAATAATATGCAATCATGCTACAACAGTAATACCAACTCCCGAAGGATATCACAGGTCGGCACTAGGCCCCAAACACGGCATAAAGCCAAATAATGGTTATCACAGTGTGTGTATCATACGCCAATATAGTATAAATCACACTCGGGATGGACCAAGTAATAACCCCCCAACAGTATCCGACCCCGCACTTATCATGGAGTGCGTGTCACGCCTCAACATAGCGTTACGATGTGAAAATTCAGAGTTTCAAACCCTCTGAACAGCATTTACTTGCATGACTCACCTCTAGCCTGCCGTAGACTAACTCGAAATGCCTTTCCCTCAAGAATCTACCTCCACGGATACCAAATCAGATCAAAACCAATAAGAATACATAAATATAGGCTAATGGGACACAACACAGTCGAAATAACTTGAAATACACCAAAAAACACGAAGTTGGAAAAACCCGAGCATCGGACCCACTTCTCGAAAAGTTATGAAATTCACATTTTTAGAATCATCATCTTGCCACGAGTCCATACATATCAAATTTACAAGAATCGGAGTCCATTTGACCCCTCAAATCATCACTTTAAGGTTCACTTGCGTTTCAAGCCTTAACCACCTTTGTTGACATCAAAACCTTGAATTCTTGGTGTTTAAGCCATGATTTTACAATATATTGACATACTATAGGTCCAAGAGTTCTTACCTGATAAATCCCCTCAAAACCTCTCAAAAAATCGCCAACAATCGCCTTAGCTCGAAGTCCAAACGTTCTTCTCTTTTAAATTTTCGAACACTGCTGTTTCATTAAAACCCGGGCCATTTTCCACTTCCGCGGCCCTTTTTCTTCTTCCGCGATCCCGCTTTCCGCAACATTTCGACTGCTTCTACCGTTTTTTCTTTGAATTTCAAGCGGCCGCTTCCGCGGTCCACCAACCGCTTCCACGACTTCGCTTCTGCGGTCACTTCGCTGCTCCAGCGGTCCCACTTCCGCTTACGCGACTTCTCAGTTGCTTCCGCGGTTACCGCTTAAGCGGCTCCCCTTCCGTCGAAGAGAAAATACAAGAAGGCAGATTCCAAAAATCTGCTGCAAATTCAAAACTTCTTCGTTTCACCATCCGGAATCACTCCGAGGCACCCGAGACCCCAACCAAAACCACCAACCTACTCCAAAACATCATATGAACTAGTTCCAATCATAAAAACATGTCCTTAAACACAAACATCATCAAATTGAAGAGAATTCAAGCCTAAGTTCAACCATAACTTCCAAAACTAATTCGATCAAAAACCCAACCAAACGACGTCCGAATGACTTGAATATTTGCAGACATATCCAGAATCACCTAACGAAGCTACTGCAACTCTCGAAATTCAATTCCGACCCCCGGATCAAAAACTCACCTATCAACCTAAATTTGCCGAAATTCAACTTAGCTAATTGAAGCCTAATTCTACACCGTATCTCCGAATTAACTTTCGATTTCTCTCCCAAGTCATAAATCACCATCCGAAACTAGTTGATTTGTCAGAAATCCATTCCGAGACCTCTAACTCATATGTCAACATCCGGTTGACTTTTCCAACTTGAGCATTCCTTAAAGAGACTATTGGTCTCATTTCTAACCAATTAAATCCAACACATCTCAAACTCACCAAACACATATACCAAAATATGAGGAAACATAATATGGGGATGTCAGGGCTGAAATGCAAGAAATGATGGGTCAGGTCATTACATCCTCCCAAACTAAAATAAACGCTTGTCCTCTAGCGGATCAATAATCATGCCTGAAGCACTAAACAAGTGAGGATATCTGCTCCGCATTCTCCTGCTCGGTCTCCCAGGTAGCCTCCTTCACTAGACGACCTCTCCACTGAACCTTTATCGATGCTATATCCTTAGATCTCAACTTGCGAACCTGACTACCCAAAATGGCTACAGGCCCTACATCATAAGTCAAATCATCACCTAGCTGAATCGAATTGAAGTCCAATACATGGGACGGGTCCTCCACATACTTCCGAAGCATAGAAACATGAAACACCGGATGAACTCCCGATAGTCTGGGTGGCAAAGCAAGCTGGTAGGCCACCTTCCCAATCTTACCAAGTATCTCAAAAGGACCTATGAACCGTGGACTCAACTTCCCTTTCTTCCCAAACCTCATACCGCCCTTCATAGGCGATACCTTCAGCAAAACCCTCTCGCCAACCATGAAAGATAAATCTAGAACTCTCCGATCCGCATAACTTTTCTGACACGACTGAGCTGTACGAAGTCCCTCCTGAATGACCTTCACCTTCTCTAAGGCATCCTGAACCATATATGTACCCAGTAATCTGGCCTCACCGGGCTCAAACCAACCGACCCGAGATCTACATCGTCTCCCATATAAGGCCTCATATGGCGCCATCCGAATACTAGATTGGTAGTTGTTATTGTAAGCAAACTCTGCAAGGGGCAAGAACTCCTCCCAAGAACCACCGAAATCAATCACACAAGCACGCAACATATCCTCTAATATCTGAATATTGCGCTCAGACTGTCCGTCCGTTTGGGGATGAAATGTTGAACTTTACTCAACCTGAGTACCCATCTCTCGATGAAAAGCTCTCCAGAACTGAGAAGTGAACTGGGCACCTCTATCTGATAAAATAGAAACTGCGACACCATGCAATCGGACAATCTAACGAATAAAAATCACTGCCAACCGCTCTGAAGACTAGGTAGTACAAACAGGGCGGACTTGGTCAGCCGATCCACAATCACCCATATAGAGTCAAACTTCCTCGCTGTCCGAGGGAGACCAGTCACAAACCATCGCGATCCTTTCTCATTTCCACTCAGGAATTTCCATCTGCTGAAACAAACCACCGGGTCTGTGATGCTCATATTTGACCTGCTGATTGTATAGACACATAGCCACATAACTCACAATGTCCTTTTTCATTCTCCTCCACCAATAATGCTGCCTCAAGTCCTGGTACATCTTTGCGGCACCTGGATGAATAGAATACCGCGAGTTGTGGGCCTCCTCTAATATCATCTCCCAGAGCCCATCCACATTGGGCACGCAAATCCGGCCCTGCATCAGCAGCACACCATCACTTCCAATAGTCACATCTCTGGCATCATCATGCTGGACCTTGTCCTTCAATATAAGCAAATGCGGGTAATCATACTGGCGATCCCTAATCTGCTCATACAAAGAAGACCGGGAAACCACACAAGCCAACACCCGACTGGGCTCTGAAATATATAACCTCACCATACAATTAGCCAACGCCTGAATATCAACGGCAAGTGGCCTTTTCCTCAATTGGAATATACATCAAACTACCCATACTCAACGCCTTTTGGCTCAAAGAATCGATCACCACATTGGCCTTTCCCGGATGATACAATATGGTAATATCATAATCCTTGAGAAACTCAAGCTATCTTTGCTGTCTTAAATCCAGATCTTTGCTTCACAAGTGCTGAAGGCTGCAATGATCTGTATACACCTCACAGGATACTCCATAAAGATAGTGCCTCCAAATATTCAAAGCATGAAATATAGCAGCCAACTGCAAATCATCAACAAGGTAGTTCTTCTAATGGGGCTTCAACTGCCGAGAATCATATGCAATCACTCTACCCTCCTGCATCAGAACACAACCAATACCAATCCTCGAAGCATCGCAATATATCGTATAAGAAACTGAAGCTGCTGGAGCCGTTGTCAACAATGACTTAAATATTGAAAGCTCTCCTCTCACTCATCAGACCACACAAATGCTGCATTCTTCTGCGTCAACTTCGTTAAAGGCGAAGCAATAGATGAAAAACCCTGAACGAGCCTCCGGTAATAACTCGCCAAACCGAGGAAACTCCGAATCTTAGAAGCTGAGGACGGTCTAGGCTGACTCTGCACCGCCTCGATCTTCTTTGGGTCAACCTTGATACAATCACCGGACACCACGTGTCCTAGAAAAGCCACAGAACTGAGCCAGAACTCACATTTGGAGAACTTTGCATACAACTTCTCCTCTCTCAATCTCTACAATACTACCCTCAAATGCTGCGCGTGCTCCTCCTGGCTACGCGAGTAGACAAGAATATCATCAATAAACACAATCACAAATGAATCCAGATACGGCCGAAATACACTATTCATCAAGTGCATAAATGCTGCTGGGGCATTAGTCGGCCCAAATGACATCACTAGAAACTCATGATGCCCATATCTTGTCCTGAAAGCTGTCTTCATGATGTCGGAATCTCTAATCTTCTGCTGGTGATAGCCCGAACGAAGATCAATCTTCAAGAATACCTTGGCTCGCTGAATCTTGTCAAACAAATCCTCATTACGAGGTAATGGATGCTTGTCTTTCACTGTAACTTTGTTCAACTGTCTGTAATCAATGCACATTCTCATTGTGCCATCCTCCTTCATAACAAATAACACAGTTGCGCCCCATGGCGACACACTTGGACGAATGAACCCCATATCTAGAAGTTCCTACAGGCGCTCTTTAACCTCCTTTAACTCTGGTGGTGACATATGACAGGGAGGAATAGAAATGGCCTGAGTGCCCAGCACCAAATCAAAACCGAAGTCCATATCCCTGTCCGACGGCATGCCTGGTCGGCTGTTGGAAATGCATCACGAAACTCTCTCACTACGGGAACCAAATCCTGAGTAGGAGTCTCAGCTCCAACATCTCTTACTAATGCTAGATATTCTAAGCATCCTTTCCCAACCATCTACTGGGCCTTTAGGACAGAGATTACTCTACTGGGTACATAATCAGTCGAACCACGCCATACAACTCTTAGAATACCTGACATAGCCAACGTGGCTGTCTTAGGGATGACCAATGCACGCGGTCCGCAATAATAGTATCTCCCACCGGGGTAGATACACGCACAGGCAACGCGAGACACCCTCGGGTAATCCTTAAATGATGGGCAAAGTAAGAAGACATATAAGAATATGTAGACCCTGGATCAAACAAAATAGAAGCATCCTCGTGGAAAACTGAGATAATACATGTGATTACTACATCTGAAGCAACGGCATCTCTCTTATCTGGGAGTGCATAGAAACGAGCCTGACCACCGCTCTACCGCTCATCCCTCCTGGGACGGCCTGTAGATGACTGTCCCCCATCCCTACTAGAATGGAGTTGTGCTTGAACTGATCGAGAAGAAAAAGAGGGTTGATCCCTCTACTTAGACCTACCACCACGAAGTCTAGGACAATACCTCTTAATATGACCAAACTCTCCGCACTCAAAGCAACCGCCTGAAACTAGAGAAGCATATGATGAACCCTGTGCTGGGAGTACACTCAGTGAAGACTGACCCAGCTATGTACCCTAATGACCACGGCTTGAAGGTGCCCTGCGATACTCGGGATGGGCCGGCTGCTGATGCCTGAAAGAGCGTCCTCTGCTCTACTTAACCTGGCCTCTATACAGAGCACTACTGAAACTACCTGATCCACGAGACCTCTTGGCCTCCCTCTCTTCTCTCTCGTAACCGTGATCTGCCTCAATATCTCTAGCAATGCCAATAGCATCCACAAAAGTATGGCTCAGAACCCTCTCTCGCGACATCAGAATACGGATGGGATAAATGAGCCCGTCCACAAATGTCTGAATCCTGTCCCGATCAGTCAAGACCATCCATAGAGTATAACAAGCTAACTCTGAGAACCGCATCTCATACTGCGTCACTATCATATCACCCTGACGAAGGTACTCAAACTATCTCCGCAACTCCTCCCTCTGGGGCTGCAGTACCCACTTCTCCATAAAGAGAGTGGAGAACTCCTGCCACGATAAGGGCGCTGCACCCACCGGCCTACCCCGCTCATAACCGTCCCACCAATGGAAGGCAACACCCGAGAATTGAAATGTAGTAAAAGAAAAACCACTATACTCCAAGATCCCTGCGGTCCGAAGCATACGTCTACACTTGTCCATAAATCCATGGGCATCCTCGCCCTGAGCACCACTAAAAGTAGGAGGTAACAGCCTGCTGAACCTCTCAAGACGACGATGCTCATCGTAATACATAGCTGTAACCATAACCTCCTGAACCGGAGCAACCGGCTGAACTGGAGCAACATGTGGAACTGGCGCAACTGGGGCAACCGGTGCTACTAGAGCAACTGGGGCAATGGGGGCTTCCTGTGCGGTCTGCAAGCCCTGAACAACCTGCTCTGGAGTGTGAGCTGCAGGGGTCTGATGTACAGCCCCTGTCTGAGATGTGGCTGCTGCAGTAGATCTTGATACCGCCAGAGCTAGGCCAGTGCAAACAGATAGAATCTGGGCTAGGGCCTCCTGAAGACCCGGAATCATAATAGGCACAACTGGTGCCTGAGCAGGTGCTGCTGGAGTCTCAACAACTGGGGGCTGATCCTGCACAGGAGCAACAGGTGGGTCTACTGGCACTGCCACTGTTGCTCTCCCACGACCTCGACCACGGCCGCGTTTACAGCCTCTAGCTGGTGGCAAAAGGGGTAGTCCGCCATGTCTAGTAGCGCGGGTTCTCGCTATCTGCAAGAGAATAGAATAAGAAGTTTCAGTTCTCAAATCAACATAATCGCACGATAAAAGTTCAAGAATATGAAGTGTTTCCTAAAGGTTCTGTAGCCTCCCGAGGATAAGTACGAACGTCTACGTAACCATGCACGAGACTCTACTAAACTGGCTCATGACTCGCGAGACCAAGTAACCTAGGCTCTGATACCAACTTGTCACGACCCAAACCCGGTCCTGGTGGCGCCCGGTCGTTGTGGCGCCCGACCATAAGGCTAGGCAAGCCTGACCTTAATATCATTAATCCTAGATGAAAGACAATACAGAAATGATAAACTCATAAATGAAAGAGATTTAAGACCGAAAACAGAGCGGAAACCAATAAGAAACCACCTAGGAACAGGTGTCACAAGTCAGAGCCTCTGAAAATGTAAAACCCAATCCCAGATGTATGGGCACATATGGTGGTTTAACGACCCAGAAAATAACATTTGTAGCAAGAGAACAACCATAAATGGGAAGCATACATGTGTTTTGCATTTATAGTATTCTTCCTGGGCCTTTTGGTGTTTCCACGGAAAGACGAGAATATTGATATACAAATAGCACGGGTTGTCAGCACCTAGCTCACTAGCTCACTAAGGCCAAGAGCACCCTCGCACCCATGATATTATCTGAAATCTTTCGTGCCCACACAACCTATAAAGCTGGAGGAGATTTCATTAAAGAAGGCAACTTGTTGTTACAGATGTGGATGGTTGAACACATATGCCATCGAACTCAAGTCATGAGTTATAGGTCATCGAAAAAGAGTTGCATAGAGGAATTTTATATCAGAGTTGATGGGTTCAAATTACCAGAGGGGGTCAGAGAGTGGGTATCATATCTCCGCTCCATAAGTTCATGTCATATAGAAGGGACATTTGGGTGGCTCCCTATTGATGAACTCGTACATATGCAAGCTACCGGGCCTCACTTCCTTTTGATGTGTCTCCGGAGAATCCAACCTTATACTTCGTACCGTGTGCTCAGACAATTAGGGAGGTCCCAAATGGTCTCCAGGGATGAAAACATTAGTTTCTATGTGGTCGAGTTGGTCCTAATGGTCAAATTCACGAAACAGCAGTCCGCCAGATTTGGAGTGAGTGTCACTATTTGACGGCGAACACTCGAGTACAAAAATTATATAAAGGCGAGGTTACACCAGGGTACCTCGCTTGGTATAAGAAGGAAGTTGAGTTTGGAAGGCCGGCCAAAAGGACACATCTTCAGGAATTTGCTGAGGCGTCACAAGAACAGTGGAATTGGTTAGCCAAGGAAAACGAATACAGGGCCACAATAGGGAAATTGGAAAAACAAGTCAAAGACCTTCAATTCGAGAATGGTTTGCAAGCTGCAGCAGATGGGGGGGGGGGGGAAGCAAAAGAGTAGCCAAAGAAAATGAAGCTTTGCGATCCCAAATTCTGAAAATTAAAACAGTTGCAGAAAATCCCACCAGAATCGCAAATGATGAAAAACACATAGATAATCTAAGGCGGAAGGTTGGTGAACATGGTTTTGACTTGAATAAAGCAAAGGGTGAGCTAGACAGGGCCGGAAAAAAATTGGACAAAAATACACAGGAACGAGCACGCATGATCGAACAACTTAAAGAAAGGTATGACAACGAGGTTGCTGGGCTGAAGAAAATGGTCATCATGGCTAAAGACAAAATGGTTAAGCAAGAAAAAGACTTCAAGGCCGAAAGAGAGTATTGTTACACAGCAATAGCAGGACCGGAGAGATATTTTCAACAATTTCAAGAATTGAATCATGTAGCCGAACAAACTCTGGAGACCAGGGCCCAGAAGATTGGGCGGTTGTTGCAAGAAAAGGGTGCTATAAGAGAGAGGGTACAGATGATCGTTGATTACATCACTGTAAGGTGTAGCCACTGTGAAGATATGACAAGATCCATGGTTTTTACCACCGTAGTGATTTTTGTTCGTCAAGTGATGGAAGACCTCCACCACCTCCAAGGGGATTTAGCACACACGTCTCCGACGAGACCGATTGATGTCCTGTAGGCCGTAGGAGCATTAGAAACCTTAACATATTCATGATATTTACTCAAGTCTGTTAGTCCATTTGCGAAGTCTGTATTTTATTCAATTTTGAGTCTGTAGTTGGTTGTCAAGTCAGTCAGAGTTTGTGGTTTCAGTCGGAGTCTATTGATTGTTTTTAAGGTCTATTGGTAGTTGTAATCAAATGTTTTTGCATTAGGAAAATGAAATAAGAAAAATTTCAAAAATATTTTATGTACTTATCTGCCAGACTTACGCTCGGTCTGATTCATGCGGGGTCATGATATGTAGGCAATCTCCATAGGATGCGACCACAACCAAAACTAGATTAGAAAAAAAGATAAAAGAAAGGAAAATCATGAGAGAAACAATGGTAAAATAATAGAGAGAATAATAATACAAAAGATAGAATAAAAGAAAGGGGAAGGATAAAAAGAAAACAAGAGAGAAAAGGAAAGGGGCATAGGATGAAAGATAGGATGACGCAAACATCTAATACATGTGCATAATAGAAATCGGTAACTGCTTAGGTACATCCATCCCCAAATATGGTGCTACCTATATGTTGAAACCTAACCGCTAACACGTTTTGGTGTTGTCTAGCCAGTTCAGATAAGTGGTTAGTTTTTGCGACATTCTGGCAACCCACACCTATAACCCTTGGTCCAAAAGCAAGCTGACTATGGCCAACCAAAAAACCGATGCAAGTATCATTGATCCCTCAAAAGAGGTGGAAGAGTTGGATGTCAACTCAATGAAAGAAGAGATGCACAAACTGAACCATCTGATGGTTGAAATGTATCAGGCATGCGTAAGAGGGTAGCTACCACCAGCCTATCCTGCTAACCCAACCTTCATCCCACCATTAGCCCAGCTACATGACTACGCCGCCACTTATTCATTCTAAAGCTTTCCCATCTACCAACAATACCAGGGTACAACTTCCCAGGCATCCCCAACTCCACTACCCAAAGCTATTCCTCACTCCCTCCCACCAGTTTCTCCCATATTTGTGTCACCTCCTCCAGCCATACTCCACAGATCATCTCGCGAACCTTTGATCCAAGATCATGACAACTAGTATTACCTACCGCCGTCAAAGCCCATGAACCCTACTCTTACGCTTCCATTTTAAAATTCCTGTTGACATTGAAAAACCAGTCAAAATTCCCGAGCAAGCAGAGGTGCTTAATAAAGTCAAAAGTCCAGAGCAACCGGTCAGAGATATGCGAGGGTTATGAGGCCAAGTGAGTGTGACATTCAAAGACCTCTATTTATACCCAGATGTATAATTGTCGCCAGGCTTTAAGATGCGCAAGTTTGACTTATACGGCAGACATGGTGATTCGGTGGCACATCTAAGGGATTTCTGCAGCAAGATGAGAGGGGTAGGAGGGAAGGATGAAATACTGATGGCATACTTCAATCAAATTTTAAGTGGCTCAGCGTTGGAATGGTATACCCGATAGGATCATGCTCGGTGCTACACATGGGATGATCTAGCAATAGCATTCGCCTGTCATTTTCAGTACAATCTTGAAATTATTCCGGATCATTTGTCTTTGTTGAAATTGGAACAGAAGCACAATGAGAGTTTCAAAGAGTATAGCTTCCGTTGGAGGGAGCAGGCAGCAAGGGTCGACCCACCAATGAAGGAAAGAGAAATCGTAGATTACATCTTGCAAGCTTTAAAGCCTATATATTTTGGTCACCTGGTATCGGCAGTGGGTAAATCCTTTAATGAGTTAGTAAAAATGGGGAGCATGGTAGAAGAGGGAGTCAAATCCAACAAAATTACGAGTTATTCAGTAATCAAAGCAACCACCCAGACTATCCAAAGCGGGACCGGGGGATCAATCAGAAAGAAGAAGAAGAAGGAGGAAGTAGGGACAATTGACTTAGGTACTTGGTTCGGGCTCCGGAGTCCATCAAATTATAGTCAGCCCCGACCTCATCACCAAACATATTCTCACACTCCATATAGCCTAATGCAACACTACTACCGACCGCTTGATCCCTGTTTTTCAGTCCTCCATGCACAAACATAAACTCAGCCTCCCGCCCACGCACAATAGCGTGCGCCAACCCTACAAATTAATTACCCAACTCCATAAAAAATATCCACCCCAAGAGCCTACCAACAACCCCCAAGACCAGCTTTCCGGGCCAACCAAGTTTTAAGAACTGAGAGAATACAAAAGAAGAAAACTTTCACTCCATTGGGAGAATCATATACAAACTTATTCTACAGGTTGAGACAGTTAGATATGTTGAGGCCGATTGAAGCAAAATTTCCGAATCCCCTGCCGAGAAACCTGGACTATTCTGTCAGTTGTGAGTATTGTTCTGGTGCCCTAGGCATGACACAGAGAAATGTTGCCATCTGAAGTGTGCTATTCAAGAGCTCATTGATTCACATCAGATTGAGGTGAAAGCTCCAGAAGCACCCAATATTAATCAAAACCTGTTGCCTGCTCATCAAGAGACAAATATGATTGAGATAGTGCACAAAGAGGGAGAGCTCAAAAACCCTTCACAAACTGTTTATGTTGAGTGGAGCAAGCAGTGTGCCTTTCGTTGTAGTCAAGAATGAATCCCCAAGAGACCGGATGGTGATACAAGAAAATGTAAAAGTGGTTATATCAGGGGCACCAAGCAAGCCTGTGGTTATCGTGGAGGGCGTTCGCGCAAAGCTTGTCATTATCAAACCGGTGACTCAGCTATCAATGATCAGCAGTAGGGCTATGCCTTGGAATTATGACTGAGTGCAGTGACTTACAAAGGGAAAGAGGTTAGAGAATAAGTTTGTGAGACTCACGGATGATCCGACCGGGGATGTGCTTTTCCCTAGAGTAATTTAGAAAAACCAAACCGTCCAACGATAACTCAGTACTGTTGAAGAAAATTGTGAGTGAAGAGGAAGCAGAAGATTTTATGAAGAAAATGAAAATACAAGATTATTCTATCATGGAAAAATGAGAAAGATGCCAGCTCAAATCTCGCTATTTTTTTTGTTGATTCATTCGGACGAGCACCGTTGGGCAGTGATGAAGATCCTGAAAGAGGACTATGTTATTGATAAAATCACGGTCAATCATTTGGAGAAGATAGCCAATAATATTTTCTAGGTGAACAAAGTCACCTTCTCTTATGATGAATTTCATGTAAAAGACACAAAGCATAATAGAGCCATCTATCTCATGGTAAAGTGCAAAGTTTCTATAGTTACTCGAGCGTTTGTTGATAATGGTTCAAGTGCAAATATTTTCCCTCATTCCACGCTGAACAAGTTGATGGTAGATGATGAAAGAATCCACAAGAACAACATTTGTGTGCGAGAGTTTGATGGCGGGGAAAAAGACTCGGTCGATGACATAGTGCTCGAAATGACATCCAGACCAGTTGATTTTACCATGGAATTCCAAGTGCAGGATGTGGATGTCTCTTACAACCTGCTGTTGGGACATTGGACACATGCTGCTAGGGCAGTCCCCTGTATTTTTCATCAAATGGTGAAATTTGAATGCCATAGACAAGAAGAAGATCATTTGTATGCTCACAGTGATGCTATTGTTGCATTCATCGAAGCATATGATGACAAAGGGCCCCGGGTGTATCAGCTTCATGATATCGTACCAGTGAGAAAAGTTCCAGAGGGGGGATGTATGCCAATGCCAAAGCTAGTCGTTGCATCAGTCATGGTGGCTGTTGAAATATTGAAGAACAGGTTTCTTTCAGGAAAGGGTTTAGGGGCATCACTTCAAGGTATCATACAACCGGTATCTCTCCCAAAAAATATAAAAACCTTTGGTTTGGGGTTCAAGCACACAATTGTAGACATAAAAAGAGCCAGAAAGATGAAGCAGAGTGCATGGGTCCTCCCCAAGCCCGTGATGTATCTCTTCAGATCATTTGTTAGGCCGGGTACCAAGAAGTGCTCGACAATAACAAGTTTCAGTGTTGAGGTGATCCTGAGAAGGAATTGTGTGAAAGGTTCGAGAAGTTGTTTGAAGATGTGAGTATGGTAGAAGCCGTAGAGGGCTCTAGCAAGGCAGATGTGCAATTTGTTGGGCCCCGTACAAAAGTCAATAATTGGGAAGCCACTCCTCGCCCGACCAAGAAGGAGTTTTGGTAGTTTGCTTTGATTTTTTTTTCAATTTCTCTGGATTATTCCAGGGTTGTAATTCAGAGTCTATGTTCTATCTGTTTGGATGTGTAAACCTTCTTATCTTTCAATTTCAATGAAATGCAATATCCTTTTTCGTTCGTGCTGGTAGTTTTTTTTCATTGCTTTCTTTTCCTTCCTATACAATTATTTTTATGCTAGTTCCAATAATATGACATGCATATGGACTCTTCAGCCCAGTCTTTAAAGTTGGTCTAATTTAGAAGTAATAATTCAAGAAATGGAATATGAGGATGAACCAGAATATGATGAGGAAAGGGCAAGCAATACTTGAGCGATACAAAAGCAGTCAATCTATGGGACCCCGATAATATTAGAGAAACTAAAATAACTGTCCATCTTGAGCTACAACTCCGGGAAGAAATAATCAAAGCAATTGTTGAATATAAAGATGTCTTTGCATGGTCATACGACGATATGGCAGGGTTGAGCACTGAGTTGGTGGTTCACAAATTCCCCACTGACCTGACTTGCCCTCCTGTCAAACAAAAGTTGAGGAAGTTTAAAACTGATGTGAGCGTAAAGATCAAAGAGGAAGTTACCAAACAGTTTGAGGCAAAGGTCATCCGAATCATATGATATCCCACCTGGTTAGCCAATGAAGTGCCTATGCCAAATAAGGATGGTAAACTAGGGTGTACATCGATTATCGCGAACTCAACAAAGCTAGTCCAAAGGAAAACTTCCCACTGCCGAACATCCATATATTGATTGAAAACTATGCAAAACATGAGATTAGGTCTTTCGTATATTTTTACGCATGCTATCACCAAAATTTGATGGATGAGGAGGATGCGAAGAAGACAGCATTCATCGCACCGTAGGGAACATATTACTATAGGGTCATGAATTTTGGTCTAAAGAATGCTGGGGCAACCTATATGAGGGTAATGACAACCATATTCCAAGACATGATACATAAGGAGATTGAGGTCTATGTAGAAGGTGTAATTGTGAAATCTAGGAAGCAGTCCGACCATATCAGAGATCTGAGAAAGTTCTTCCAAAGGCTCCGCAGGTATAATCTCAAGCTCAATCTTGCTAAATGCGCATTTGGTGTGCCTTCAGGAAAGTTGCTAGGATTCATAGTTAGTCGTCGAGGCATTGTGCTAGATCCATCGAAGATCAAAGCCATACAAGAATTGCCGCCTCTGAGGAACAAAACAGATATGATGAGTCTGTTGGGGAGATTGAATTACATCAAGATATATATTGCTCAGCTTACATCAACTTGTGAGCTTATCATTAAGCTGTTGAAAAAGGATGTTGCGGTCAAGTGGACGGAGGAATGCCACGAGGCTTTTGATTAAATAACAAGATACTTGTCGAACCACTGGTATTAGTCCCACCGGAACCAGGGGGCCATAGGAATCTGAAAGTCTTGGACAACTTATTTGGATGTGTGTAGGGTCAGCACGATGTCACCAGAACTAAAGAACAAGCTATATATTACCTCAGCAAGAAATTCACATCGTATAAGGTTAAGTATACAAATCTTGAAAGTACGTGATGTGCCCTTACTTGGGTAGCACAGAAGTTGAAACATTACTTGTCATCGTATACTATTTACAATTATGTCGTGCCTGGACCCATTGAAGTACATCTTTTAAAAGCCTATTCCCACGGGGAGGCTTGCAAAATGGCAAATCCTGCTCAACGAGTTTGACATTGTCTATGTAACTAGGACTGCAATGAAAGCGCTAGCATTTGCTGATCATCTAGCCGAGAATCTGGTGGATGAAAAATACGAACCTTTAAAGACATACTTCCCAGATGAAGAGGTGCTGCATATTCATGAAGAGGAACAGGGCGAGAAGCCAGGATTGAAATTATTCTTTGATGGGGCCTCAAACATGAAAGGTATTAGGATTGGAGCAGTACTCATTTTTTGAACCGGGCACCATTACCCCGTTACAGCTCAGTTTCGCTTCTATTGCACTAAAACTATGGTAGAATATGAGGCATGCATTTTGGATCTGAGGTTAGTTGTAGACATGAGTGTCCAGGAAGACCTGGTCTTAGAAGACTCGTGACCTTCTGGTACACCACACTCAAGGGGAATGGGAAAGACGAGATTTGAAGCTTATACCATATTAGCAGTGTTTGAATGATCTTTGTGAACGATTCAAATCAGTAGAGTTCAAGCGTATCCCAAGAATCCACAAAGAGGTTGTTGATGCCTTGGCTATTTTGGCGTCAATGTAACATCATCCAGATAATGCTTATGTTGACCCGTTGCATATCCAAGTCCATGATCGACATGGTTACTGCAACGTGGTAGAAGAAAATCTTGATGGTGAGCCTTGGTTTCACGACACCAAAGAATATATCAGGATGGGCATGTACCCGGTACAAGCCACAAGTGACCAAAAGAGAACAATTTGTCACTTATCAAGCGGGTTTTTCTTCAGTGGAGGGGTACTACAACAAAGAACACCAAATCTTGGGTTATTGAGATGCATAGATGCTAGAAAGTCTACGGCCATCAGGACCAAGGTACACTTTGGAATTTGCGGACCTCATATAAGTAGGTATGTTTTGGCAAAGAATATTCTCCGAGGAGGTTATTATTGGCTCATCATGGAGAGATATTGTATCAGTTTCGTGTTCAAATGCCATCAATCTTAGGTACATGGAGATTTTATTCACGCCCTGCCGTCTGAATTACATACACTGTCTGCACTATGGACCTTCGTTGCTTGGGGCATGGATGTCATCAAGCCCATCGAGCTAGCAGCTTCCAACGAGCATAGGTTCATCCTGGTTGCCATTGATTATTTCATCAAGTGGGTCAAAGCTAAAACCTTCAAATTGGTGACCAAGGAGGCTTTGGTCAACTTTGTGCATTCAAATATTATTTGCTGGTTCGAAATCCCAAAGATAATCGTCACTGATAATGGAGCAAATCTTAATAGTCATTTGATAAAAGAGGTATGTTAGCAGTTTAAGATTACCATCGCAGTTCCACCCTATACCGCCCCAAGGCAAAGGGAGCAGTTAAGGCAGCCAACAAGAACATAAAGAAGACACTTCGGCAATGGTGGAAGGGTCCAGCCAATGGCATGAGAAGCTACCCTTCGCATTGTTAGGATATCGCACTACTGTTCGCATCTCAGTAGAGGCATCTTTGTATTTGTTAGTGTATAGTACAGAAGCAGTAATACCGGAAGAAATTGAAATCCCATCTTTTCTGATTGTCGTTGAGGCAAAAACTGATGATGATGAATTGGTCAAAATGAGGCTGCAGCAATTGAGTCTGATTAATAAGAAAATATTAGCAGCAGTGTGTCATAGCCAGTTGTATCAATAGAGAATGACCAAAGAATATAACAAGAAGGTTCGCCCAAGAAGGTTTGAAGTGGGTCAATTAGTATTGAAGTTCATCCTCTCTCACCAAGCAGAGGCAAAGGGCATGTTCGCCCCAATTTGGCAAGGGTCGTTCATTGTGCCAAGAGTGTTATCCGATGGGGCATTGTATCTAATTGATGTGGAATACAAATGCGTAGAAATGGCCATCAATTCCGATACATATAAGTGATACTATGTATGATTTTCTTTGATCAAATCATTTTGTTTGTACTTGGTATGTTTTTGGAGATTAAATCATTTTATTCGGCTATCTAAAAACTTTATTCTTTGTTAACCATTTCTAGCTTTAATTTTTTTATTTCATACCCCTCTTTCAGAATCAGTAGAAAAATCAGAAACGTAAGCGTAAGATATGAGTAAAGGGAAAAGAAAAGGAAAGAATGAAAAAAGAAAAGAAAAAAGAAGAGAAGAAAAAGAAGAAGGAAAAGAAAGAAAACGAAAAAGAAAGGAAAAGAAAAGAAAAGAAAAGAAAAAAGAACACAAACACAAAACAACAAAACAACAAAACAACAAAAGGATAAAAAGAAAGAAACAAAAGAAAAGAGTGAGAAAAAAGATAAAAGAGAAAATCAAAACAAAAACAAAGCAATTCTTGAGGTATGAACTACATTTGACCTGATTTATATTAAGGATACGCAGGCAACCTCATAGTTTGGTCTCATTAAAATAAAATTTCAAAAGTCCCCAAGCAAGAAACTAGAGCAGAAGTTGTGGTTGTTGTAAGAGATTTGATTACGGAAGTTGTAATGTTGAATCCATTGAATTGTTTTAAGCCTTTACTACACTTTCTTTGTAACCCCATGCAAAAACCTGCCTTATGGTCCAAAGAAAGACCTTCTGATCAGTCTATAAGAAATGCCAAGTCAAGCAAGAAGAGGAGATTCATACCCGGGGCAACACTTAAGCAAGAAAAGATGAAAATGAGAGAGTCTTATCGGTGAAAACCCTCACGAGCACCGTAAGGCGACGGGAGTTGAGAGAAAAATAAAAATGAGAGAGTCTTACCTGTGAAAACCCTTAAGGGCACCATAAGGCGCTGGGAGCAGAAGAAAATCAAAACGAGAGAGTCTTGTTGGTTAAAGCCCTCACGGAGCACCTTAAAGAAAAGGTAAGCCGAGAAATAAAAAATTGAAAAGATCTGTTGGTGGAAGTCTGCTCAGAACACCGTAGGAAGAGCAGGGCCAAGGTATGGTTAAAGAAGGTCACAACAATAAAGCATGTCAACTGAAAGCCAATCATTTGAATGGACTGGGTCGACTAAGCCGAAGTGCATGTCATGATCATTGGAACCAGTTGTTCCTCCACAGATAAGTTTCTTTTCTTTCCCCCATCATTAATCATCCAATTCTGAATTCTATTGTTCTGGAAACAACTAAGAGTCATCACAATTTCATTTTCTTTCCGGTCTCCATTCTTCTAAGATGTTTTCAAGGACAATTTTGTATAAGCAAGAGGAGAGAAATTTCAAATCTTACTACCAGTGCCCAAATAGCAAAGCACATTGTGGCCAAAACATAACAAAAGCAGTGAAAGTAGAAATAGGATATGAAGAATCACTAAACGTTTCGTCAATGAAATGATTCAGTAATCTTAGGAAAGATGCAAAGATTCTGGCAGGAGGGTCAGGAATGTAACTCAATGTTGGGTACAAAACACTTGGTTCATCTAAAGCCGTAAGGTTTAGGGGTCAGCCTACAAATCACGCAACTCATACTCAGCTCGTAGAGCATGAAAACAGGGAGGTCATTTTCATCAAGAATTCCGCAAGCTAACCACCATACTGTAAACTGACAAGATTTGTGTTGATTGAAACAGGGGTGGGAAGTTCTGGATGTATCAGAAAAATCCTCCATAGGAGAAACAAACACCTGGAAGGTATGGCTGTGAACTTCAGGACCCTCCTGGAAAATGGGACCTAGTTAAAACTGAAAATAATCAGGAATGGAAAAGGAGCATAAATGGACTTAAGAGTTTGCGAGTGGGAATAGGGTTAATTCTAGAAGTTTTCAGGGTCATCCTGATAATGAGATGTAACTTTAATAGGCAATCCCTAGCAAAGACAACCGAGAGTTAATATTGGCATTTAATTTGAAATTCTCAAGACCCTCCTAGATAATGGGATTTAATTTTATATTCTTTCAGGACCCTCCTGGATAATGGGATGTGGCATTAATTACTGGTCCCCAGTAATAATTGTTAGGACACTCCTGGAAAATGGGATGCATCCTTAATATTTTCTTAGATAATAGGACATAGTGGAAGTAATACCTCTAGAGGCGTAGCCTAGTTTTAGTATTTTTGTAGTTGTTAGGACCCTCCTAGATAATGAGATAATCCCCAGCAGATATAACTTAGATTTAAATTTGTAATTTCAATAAAGAGTTGTCAAGACCCTTCTGGATAATTAGATTTAACATTCAAAATTGTAGAGATATTTGGTAACGGGATTAAGCAAACATTGGGGGCGAAAAAATTTCTCTTGTTTTATTTGTTTTGTTGTAATTAAGGTTTAAAGGTAGCAGTTTCAGGGAATACATTCAAGTTTTTGGTAATCAGGCGCCCACCTAGAGAACAAGGGAATACATGTCAATTTTCATTCAAGTCTCAGCAATTAGGTGCCCACCAAGATAGTAAGGGAATACATTTGAAGATTCGACAATCAGGCGCCCACCTGGAGAACAAGGGAATACATTTCAAGTTTTCGTAATCAGGCGCCCACCTAGATAACAAGGGAATACATTTCAAGTTTTTGGCAATCAGGCACCCACCTGGATAACAAGGGAATACAATTCAAGTTTTTGGTAATGGGGCGCCCACTTTGAGAAAAAGGGAATACATCTCAAGTTTTGGCAATCAGGCACCCACCTGGATAACAAGGGAATACATTTCATGTTATTGGCAATCCGGCGCCCACCTGGAACAAGGGAGTACATTTCAAGTTCTTGATAACTAGGCTCCCACCTGAAGAACAAGGAAATACATTTCAACTTTCAAGTTTTGGTAATCAAATGTCCACCTGGACAACAAGGGAATACATTCAAGTTTTTGGTAATCAGGCGCCCACATGGAGAACAAGGGAATACATTTCAATTTTTATTCAAGTTTCAGCAATTAGGCGCCCACCTGGATAACAAGGGAATACATTTCAAGTTTTTTGTAATTAGGCGCCCACCTGGTTAATAAGGGAATACATTTCACGTTTTGACAATCGGGCGTCCACCTGGATAAAAAGGGAATACATTTCACGTTTCGGCAATTTGGCGCCTGCTTGGAGAAGAAGGGAGTACATTACAATATTTATTCAAATTTTGGTAATCAGGCGCCTACATGGAGAACAATGGAATACATTTAAAGTTTTTGTAGTCAGGCGCCCACCTGGATAAAAAGGGAATATAATTCATGTTTTGGCAATGAAGCGTCCATGGAGAACAAGGGAACAAATTTCAATTTTTTTTCAAATTTCGGCACCCATCTGGATAACAAGGGAATATATTTCAAGTTTTGGTTATGAGGCTCCGACCCGGATAACAAGGGAATACATTTCAAGTTTTGATAATCAGGCGCCCACCTGGAGAACAAGGGAGTACATCTCAAGTTTTGGTAATCAGGCGCCCAGTTGGAGAACAAAGGAATACAATTAAAGTTGTTGGTAATCAGGCATCCACCTGGAGAATAGGGGAATTAAATTCTAGTTTTAGGTAATCAGGCGCCCACCTGGAGAACAATGGAAAACATCTCAGATTACAATTCAAAGCGGAAAAAAAGGAGTTTTACGGGAAGAGAATGCAAGTCATCAAGGCACAAGGAGTTTCACAGGAAGAAATACAAGTCAACAAGCAACAAGGATCGAGAGCAAGTTGAAGACATAGATAGGTTCTTTTGTAATCCATAGATCATAGCCTAGTTTAGCCTCATTTATTTTTGACTCGGTGTAACAAGGGGATCTAGCAAGTAGTAGTAGCAGCAACAACAACAACAACAATGAGATGAAAGCCTCGGTAGTCCCAGCTACCAAACACTCCTGAACTACACTAACCTGATTCTTTATTAGCTGAGGAAATGTAGGCAACCTCTGAAGCAGGGTACTGTCAAGGTTTCAAAAATGCTTCCCACGGAGTTTTCAAATGGGAAAAAATCGCTCGTATTCGCTCACTTATCTTTGCACGAAAACACTTCGTGTTTCCGAGAAAAGAGGGGCAGCTGTGAGAACGTGATTTTTTCCCTATATGAATTACTCCCATAAATTGAAAAACAAAGCAATTTCTTTTATTTATTTGAAAAATTATGGATTTTTGTGGAATTTTTTGTTAATTATTTGTATTTTGTTTGTGCATTTTAATTATTGAAAAATGTAAAAAAAAAAATGTGTTGCATGTGCATTTAGAAGTTGATTAGACATTTTTCAAGAATTAATTTGCAATTAATCATTTTATTAAATAAAGGGAAAATAAAAAAATAGTTTAATTTGTACTTTTAATTTTAACTCTGATTTTAGGTGATTTTATTTCAATTTCATTTTAATTATTTGTGATAATGATTATTTAGGATTAATTAACATTTTTGGTAGGTTAATTTGATTTTATAATAAATTAGATTTTATTTTAATTTGAAAGGAAAAGGAATTTAATTTAAAAAGAAAATCTGGAATTTAGAAAATGAAAAAAACCAAAAGAGTTAAAGAAATTGGGCCAATTGATTTTTAAATGATTAGCCCAACAAGAAATCCAGCCCAAAAACGACTGAAACCCTGTCTAAAACCCATCCAAAACCCGGTCAAGTCCCCCGCATAACCAAACGACGCCATTTCCCATTATTTAATCTTAGTCGTCGAGGATCTTTGATCCAACGGCTGGAAACTATGGATATTATAATATATTAATGTCCAAACCCTACACCCAACCCCCAAACCCTTCGTCTCTATCACCCCTCTCAGACAAGACTCTGTGAGCATATGATTTTTGCCCTGTTAAGTCGACTCCTACATGACTCTTAGGTTTAGGATTTTCCTTTTAATATTTGTTTTAAGATTTAATTTTAGGATTTAATTGTGTGTGCTAGTGTGTTTTCATTAATGTATGTTTAAAATCATTTAGGATTTAATTTCATATTTTTACTAAAATAATTGTTAATTAGGGTTATTTTTACAAATATAAAATTCAAAAATAAATAAGTAGTGTTTCCTGCATTTTAATTGTTTTCTTTAAATTTTAATTGTTGTGTTGCATAAATACACAATTATTAGGTTAACTAGGTGTTTTGAAAAAAACAAATGGAATTATATTTTAAAAAAAAACAAACAAAACACAAAAAGGCTGGACACAATTGGGCCAGACCTGGGTGGCCCAAATTCCTTACCCTCTAAAAAATACCAGCACCCAACCTAAAAAATAAGTTCCCCGACCCAGTACACATACAAGAGCCCCAAACGACACCGTTTCAAGAAAAGGACATCACATCCATTGATCAACAAACCATTCAACGGCCCTGAAACCCTCACCCAAATTAAATATATATGTCCAAATGTTGGTATAGACTCAGAGACAAAACTCTTCATCTTCCTCGTACAAAATAGACCGACTGTAACACCTCACCGTCTCCGCCCTATGACCACCTTTGACCACCCAGCAACCACCCTAACGCCGCCGCCGGAAATTGACTCACAGCTGCGGCCGATCACCAAACCACGCCAAATTTACACCACAAGACCACCAAGACCCCCTCTTCCCCGTCCTGTGATCAGCTTCCCTCTAATAAGTCCCCGTCTCTTCGAATATTCAAAAGAAGGATCTTCGAAAACACCGTCTCCGGCGACCCTACCCCAAACCAACCCAAAGTTATACCCCTCAACCACCTCACTTTCCCTTTTCCAACCATCCATACCACACCCTTCGAATCCAAGTGAAACGGCTCGAATATTGATTTAAACTTTACCCTAAAAACCAAAACCTCACCGGAATCCGGCTATACTTGCCTCAGGTGATCTCCTTATGTCCTTCTCCCCAACCATGCCACCAACAGTCCTCAAACCCTAATAACAAAAAAGAAAGCTCAGATCTGAGACCTTATTTGGCCTCAGAATCACAAAACCCCTCTCTTGAATCCTTTGGCCCTCTCCGGTACTCAAGGCAAATGCCTTAGAGGTTAAAACCTCCCAAAAGAGGCCAGAAACTCATGGAATTGGAAGAATATTAATTTAGGGTTGCATGCACACACAGAAGCTAAGTACGCTGTTTTCATTTTTGCATAAGTCTTTTCTTTAATTGCTGTTTTGTTTTAACTTTAACATGCCATGGTCTCATTCTCAAATATGCTTGTTATATTCTGTAGGTGTCACTTGTGATTCATTCCTTCTATAATATTCCGAGTTGTTTCACATCTGAAATTTCACATGACTAGTTGATCTTTGACTCTTGGCTTTGAAATTTTGCATGATTTATCGATCTCTGCCTCCTGATTTGTCACTTGCTTTACCTCTGAAATTCTGAATGGATATTGATCCTTGTCTCCTGATTTTTATTTGTTTCACCCCTGAGATCATGATTAGTTTTGGTAAATGCTTATCTTTTGGACCCTACTTGTGTTGCGTCATGATTCTGAGTAGTTGTTTTCATTTTAGAATCTCATACCCTTCATAGTTCTTTAGTAACTTTGATCTTCGATATTTGCATGTATTAGGCTAATTTGTATTGCTGAACTTTTAACTGCCGATATTAACCTTTAGTTTCTTGTTTTTATTCGTGTATATAGTCAGTGTTTAATCCCTATTATTCATTTCTCACTTTCAAGTTTTACTGAGTGTTTTAATTAGGTTATTTCTATAAGTTAAGCATCAGCTGAAGGGTTTCCTTTTCTTGTAACTTTAATTCATTGATGTTGACAAAAAATGCATTGAACATTCATATAATCCTGAATGATAATTGTTGCTGAAAAATCCACATTAGGATACTTGTATAAAACATGAGTTATATTGGCTAATTCTTAAACTTTTCAATATAACCTGTAGTCCAGACCATATATTTGGCCCATAACTTGAATACAATTGACCAGGTTCAGGTTAGACCAAACCAAATGAAAACCAAGGGTAAAAAACCTTAGGTTAGTTAATTAGGAAAGGAAACTGGGGTGTAGAGGGTATTTGAGCTTGAAAGAATCTTTTAACCACCCCTAGAACATTCTAGTGAGGGACTTAGGAATAATTTCAGCCTCAAAATTGAGGCACGAGTCAGAAAACTAAGGACTATTTTGGTAAAAATGAAATTTGAATAAGGGACTAAAAGGTAAACAAGGAAATAGAGGTTGCCCTAAGCCTTCAAATATGAAAAGGGGCAATCTGAACATCTGAAGAGGATTTTTGGACATTATCGAGCAGAGAATTGTTTTCTTAAAAAAGCAAGGGTAGTGCATTAAAATACAAAAATACATATTAGTTTCTTCTACACTCTTCATAAATCATTAGTGCTATCCAATTCTGGTTGAATTTTGTGCTCCCTTTTCTCAAAACCTCCCTGAATTTCTGGTTATTTTATTGGCTGATTGATTGCTTGCTCTGGCTTACCATTTGCGTCGCATTACTCATTGGATTCTGTCTGCTGACATTCCAGGTATATTTTGGCCCATGGATCTCATACGAATGTAGAAGGAGGCTTTGCTTTTCGAAATACAATTGTTTAGCTATTTAATTTCTTTCCCTTGTCTTCTCAGCTGTTAAATTTTGTGCAATTTATACATATGTACCCTATTTACAGGACTTCTAACTAGGAATCCCTTTATTTCAGTTAATTCTGCAATTGATCCTTATGATGTAACGATAATGTAGTAAATGTCTTCTCAATTTTGTGTTTAGGCTTAGCACGAATTCTGAAGTGTATGTGAGTTGTAGGTTCACCTGTAATCGGTATGAAAAAATTGCTTGTTCATTCATTTGGACAGTGGTGTCGTGATAGTGTAATCAGTCGTGAATATAGTCTTCATGTTAATACAATTATGTGTGTTTATAAGCGGACTCAAAGGAGTGTGTCTGAGCTAGTGATTGACTAACAAATGTGAGCCAATTTCTATTTTTATTAAGATCAGGATAAATGTAATGAGTGTTTGGACCCATGATGCTGTTTAACAGTATGCCTTGTGTCCCAACCTCCAATTACTCGTGCAAAATTAAGCCTATCTGGGGCTTATCGGGCCATTGGGCCCTCTCCTTTGAAGTTTAAGTGATTGGGATGTTAAGCCCACTAAGTTCAGCAGTCTGTCCATATGTGCAATTTCACTTGTGGTGTAAATATAAGAGGGTGCATTTGGGTCCCAAGGTTAGGGCTATCAAGTTGGGCTTTATTGAGGCCCAGCCGATGCGTACACCCAGGCCATCCGGCATGGCATTCAAATAAATCTTTGTAATTACTTTTAGGATCAAGTAGTCTTAACATAAAGTATTCTTTGGGGTCATCTCCTGTAAAATATGGAACTCAACATGCTTAGAATCTGAGATGAGTCGTCTATCGAATATTCACGACCTCTCACAAAAATATTAACGCATCACCTGCTTTAGGGAACGTCTTTAATAATTCACCTTCCTTAAATACGGGTGCACATTTATGTGACCCAAATCCAAATCTCAATGGAGTTGAAGTATGTCTAATATTACGTGCGCATTTATGTGACGTGATTCACGATGTGTTTTAATTACATTGTAAACTTCCTAAAAATATATATAAAAATCAGCTAATAATTTAAAATTGTATCATAGGTTTGAACATGTACAAAAAATAAGATTTTAGCCACTTATTATAGTTTAAGCGACCGTGCTAGAACCACGGGATCCGGAGGTGCCTAACACCTTCCCTTGGGTGAACAGAATTCCTTACTCAAGAATTTCTGGTTCGCAGACTCCAATTGGGCAGTCAAAATTTCCTCGATTTTGGATTTATATATAAACTAGTGACTTGGGACACCAAAAGCCAAACCCATCCCAAGTGGAAACTCTTAAATAAATAAATAATCTCATTTCGAATAATGTCACTTTTATTGTAAAAACTCTTTTTTACGTGTTATCCTTCGAGGCAGCCGTTGTAAAGCCAAAAAGGAGGTAATACAGCTCTGGTGACTCTGCTGGGGATTAGAACCCAGAATCTCTGGTTTAGGGTTCAAGAATTCGAGCTTGCAATAACTGTTATGTGTGGCTTCTTGTGATTTGATTGCATGTTCTGTGCTAAATTCCACAAGATTTACCGCTTTGATATTACCTGAACTGTACAAATAAACTGCTATGCAACCCTTCACTTCTTACCTCTAGGGATGTTCTTATTGGTTGAGACTCCTATTCAGTTAGTGTCTTATCCTGAAATAAGAAAGAAGCTCAGACAAGTTACAAAGCCGGACGATCTTGCGGGTCCCCGGTACATAGCCCCCTTCTCGACTTTTGTTGTCCGCTCGGGTGCAGAGTCTAGACCCAATACAGAGATTATCAACTTAGTATAATAAAACCTCATGTCGGATCCCTAGTAGGAACGTTTATTTGCATCATGCATTTTGACTTAGGGGACTCAACACAGGGGTTGGGTCCGTCTAGGACAGGTGCCCTAAAATAAAAGACCATCCTGATGCATTTTTACGTGCTACTTGCGCATTTATTTGCTTTGGATTCGCATGTTGACCGGCATGGATAAAAAAGAATAAATGGAGGAAAATATCAGTGCTAGGGGGATCATTTATAAAACCAATTCTCAAATAGCGTCGAAATGCTGCCGGATTTTCACAAAAGAAAACAAAAACAAAAAAAATTGGAGTTTCAATAATATTTACGGGTTTTAATAAATTATTTTGGCCAAGTCCAACCCCGATTTTCAAAAAACAATGCCCGAGTTTATTCACTTGTTTTGAAATAAGTCGGGTAGTGCCATTTCTGCCGGTAATAGCTGAATGTTGCTATAGTAGACGCCGGAAGACTGATCTTGCGCAAATGGCCACCTTTGAATTTTATTCCGGCTGCAAAGCAAGCACAGCCTGAAAAACCTTCTCTCCGAAGTGGTTAAATTCCATATTCGCAAAGTCGGTCCTGGTTTTTAAAATAAATTTCATAAAATGTCAGTTTTAATGTTTTGAAAATACTAATTCGCCCTAATAAATGTGTAGAATGAGCACAATAATGAACAAAATTCCCTTGGAGTTGCGACTATGGTGGAATGATCTCGGGGAAGCAGGACAGAAAAGGGTCAATGCACATCCGGAAGGCCTCACTGGTTTATTGATAATTAACCCCAGGGGATACATCATAAAAGCCTTAATCACTTTATGGGACCCAGCCCACAATGTCTTCCACTTTTTGGACTTTGAGCTAACCCCGAATTTAGAGGAAATGACCGGATATATCGGGACCCATACAATTCCTTTGAGACATCAATACTTGATCGCACCCAGAGCCCTCGTTGTGCACAAATTTCTAGATTTCTTGAAAATTAGTGGAAAAATTCATAACCCCGACTTATCAGCTGGCTTCTGCACCCTGCAATTTATATATCAGAGGTTCGGCCACATTAGAGGATTCAACAACCCTGAAAATCTTATTTGTTGCAAGGATAATCGGCTCAAGTGGGAAGAGCATCAATGTTTCGCGTTCATGGTGTGTTTCTTGGGTTTTTTAGTATTCCCGCGAAAGGACGGGAACGTCAACATATGAATAGCAGGAGTCGTTGGCACTTTGATGACCCAAGCTGAGAGTACTCTCGCTCCAATGATCTTGTCCGATATCTTTCGTGCTCTCACTGTCTGCAAAGCAAAGGGAGATTTGTTCGAGGGTTGTAATTTGCTGCTGCAAATATGGATGATTGAGCATATATATCGCCAGCCTCGGTTCATGAATTACGGGCCACCAACCAAAAGTTGCATAGAAGAATTTGGCAATAGGGTCGATGGGTTTAAATTACCAGAGGGTGTCATAGAATGGGTGTCGCATCTCCGGACCATCACTGCAGATCAAATAGGATGGACATTCGATTGGCTCTCTGTGGACGAAGTTGTGTATATACCCGCAACAGAACCACATTTTCTCTTGATGGGCCATAGAAGCATCCAGCCTTACGCCCCGCATCGGGTCTTGAGACAACTCTGAAGATGCCAGATAGTGCCAAAAGATGAAGATCTCAGAATCCGGGTAGTAGAAATTTGGCC
Organism: Nicotiana benthamiana; assembly: GCA_034376525.1. Lineage (NCBI taxonomy): Eukaryota > Viridiplantae > Streptophyta > Magnoliopsida > Solanales > Solanaceae > Nicotiana > Nicotiana benthamiana. The sequence goes on from CM067326.1 coordinate 47,719,787, forward strand.
TGGTGGTCAGTTCCCGAAGTAATGGTTCGCAAAATCTGGAATGAATGCCAATGCCTAACCGCTGACACTTAAGTGCAGGATCCTGCCAGAGGTGAAGTGTCACCGGGATACCTTGCTTGGTACAGGAGAGAAATTGAGCTTGAGAGACCACCCAAAAGGCCTCACCTCCAAGAGTTCATTGGAATATCACAAGAGCAGTGGAATTAGTTAGGAAAAGAAAATGAATGCCGGGCTACCACAGGAAGGCTGGAAAAGAAAATTCAAGAATTACAATTCGAGAACAGTTTACAAGCTGCAGCCAGTGAGGAAGAAAAGAAGGATTTAACCAAGGAAAACAAAGCCCTACGAGACCAGATCCAGAAAATGAAGGCAGCCGCAGAAACTCCTCCGAGGAGTACAAAAGATGAAAAGCTCATAGAGAACCTGCGACGAAAAGTAATTGAATACGGGTTTGACCTGGATAAGGTGGAAGGTGAACTGTCTAGATCTCGGAAGCAATTAATTAAAAATGTAGAAGAAAGAGCATGAATACTATAGCAGCTAAAAGAAGGAAGTGCCAATGAGATCGACGGTTTAAAACAGAGGGCCGTCCCAGCTGAAAACAAAATGGCCAAACAAGCCAGGGATTTCAAAGCCGAGAGAGAACATTGCTATATGTTAATAGCGGGATTGGAAAGAGATTTGCGGTAGTTCCAAAATCTGAATCAAGCAGCCGAACAAACTTTAGAAGCGCGGGCCGAGCAAATAGGGCGTCTACTACAAGAAAAAAGGGTTATCAGGGAAAGGGTGCAGGCAGTCGCGGAATACACTACCACAAAATGCAACCAATGTGAAGACATGACAAAATCTATGTTCATTGCTGCTGCCATGACGTTTGTCCGTCAAGTAATGGAAGATCTCCACTACCTCCACAGAAGTTTAGCGCGCAAACATACGGCAAGGCCGAACGATGCCCTGCAAGCCCCAAAATCATTTGAAGTTTTAATGTACTCATAAATTTGTATTCTTCTTAAAAAGAGTCTGTCTGTATATCTTTTTGAGCCTGTAAGGTTATTGAGTCCCAGTCCGATAGCTGTTTTTCATTCTGTTAGCCTTTGTAATCAGAGTTTATGTCTTTGAAAATCCCAAAATATTTTATTGTATACATAATATTTTTCCATGAATACGCTCGGTTTGATTCATACAAAGTCATCATACGTAGGCAATCTCTATAGGATTTGACCGTATTCTTTTAGAAAAAAGAAAAAAAGGAATAAAAAGTCTGAAACAAAAGGAAATTCAAAATAAATGTCGGGATGACACATGTAACCAGGGCAAGCATATAGAAACCCGTTAATTGCATAGGTGCATCATATCCAATGTGCGATTTCCTGATTGTTATCTACCTCAACCTAATTTTTTGAATTCTAGTGTCCAGTCCAAGTGTTTTAAGAACAATGATTGGTTTCCGGTAAGTTGGCTTCGCACAGATACTTCACGAGATCAAAAGGAAGCACAGTGATGTCGAGCGAAATGACTCTACCAGCAGTCCCTATCCCAGAGGACAACCCAATTACAGGAGTCCCAGCCTCCGAATCTGCAGCAGCTGAAGAGATTAGGATCCTGCGGCTCCGAGTCATGGAGATGTGGGACGCCTGGACAAATGGGAAAGAACCTCCAAGCACGATCCCCGGATATCCCGAGCTTTTTCCAAGGTCAGGGGGTACCTCCACCACCCCTATCAGCCACCCAAATATTCTCCTGGGGCAGCCTACCATATCAACCAATTTTGTCTGGGCGCCCTCTGAAACCCGCCCTCCGATCTTTACATCCGGTCTAGTACCCATCATTTTTATGGCTCCTCCATGCACAGCCACCACACATCCTGCGGTACCAAGGCCCATGTTTGACCATAAAACTTTTACATTCCAAACTCCTAACTACCAAGTCGAGCCTCCCCCATACCCCACATACAACTACCCTCAGCTGGCCTACGAACTCACCCATGTACAAGACAAAACCTCTAATACATCCGAACAAGATGAAATGACAAGGAGGATGAAGAGTCTTGAAAAAAGTCTGAAAAACATGCAAGGATTAAGTGGGCAGAAGAGTGTATCTTACTCATACCTATGCATGTTCCCACATGTATATCTTTATTTGGGTTTTAAAACGCCAAAATTTGAATAATACGATGGTCACGGCGACCCCATCGTTCATTGAAAAAGTATTGCAATCAACTGCGTGGAGCAGGTGGGAAGGAAGAACTCTTGGTGGCATATTTTTGGGAGAGGGTAGTGAGAATTGCATCTGAATGGTACATAGACCGGGATATTACCCGATGGCACATCTGGGATGACCTCCCCCGCGACTTTGTAAGGCAATTTCAGTACAACATTGATATTGCCCCAGATAGGAACTCCTTATCCAACTTGAATAAAAAATCTGCAGAAAGCTTTAGAGAATATGTTGTTAAATGGATCGAGCAAGCATCAAGAGTAAAGCCTCCTATGGACGAGACGGAGATGGTCACCGTCTTTTTACAAGCGCAAGAGGCAGATTATTTTCAGAATATGATGTCGGCCGTGGGAAAACCTTTTGCAGAGACCATTAAGATTGGGGAGATTGTAGAGAATGGCCTCAAAACAAGGAGGATTCTGAGTGAGTCTGCCATAAGAGCAACCTCCCAGGACATACAAGGAGTGACGGGAGGAATCCTTAGAAACAAGAAGAAAGAGGAAGCATCCATGGCACCCTCCGGGATGAGGAAACATCATGCTCACAGACATGGATTCTCTGAAAGGGCATCTCAACATTACTATCCTCAACAAGACATGCACTATGTCCCTCAACCCGATGCACTTATGAACGCTCAGCCCTTTACTCGACCACAATAGCAGAACAACAAAAAGTAAGCCCCAAGAATCAGCCTCCTCAGAATCACTACAATCCCCACCCTCCGCAAAATAATTATCGTCAAAGGGAGCCACCCAGGAGACAGAACTTCACTCCAATAAGAGAATCCTATGCCAGCCTATTCCCAAAGTTGGTGCACATGGGTATCCTGCAACTTGTTCCCCCAAACAGACAAAACCCCGAATCACCTTTCTATCAAAAGGGCGTACGTTGTGCTTACCACTATGGGGCAGAGGGACACGACACCAAAAATTGTTGGACCCTAAAAAGAGTAGTGGAGGATTTGATTGACCAGAAGAAGATAGTACTGAGAGATGAAGAGGTCCCAAGCATAACGGACAACCTTTTTTCGGCTCACAAAAACGGGCCGGTCACCAAAATGATCTGCGAGAACAAAGAATTTTATCCCGCCCTAAAAGCCATAATAGCCATCTCCGAGGAGGACAGAAAAAAAAAAGTTGAAGAGAAGAAAATGAATAAAGCTAAATGCCCAGAAGCAGAGAAAAATCCTGATCAAAGCCGAGACGACCCCTACCAAGGAAACAATACTCTACATCCCACGAGGGCGTCAAGAAAAGTAGCCCACTTTGAGTTCCCCAAGGAGGTTCGAGCTAAACAAAACCATGTATGTACCCAAGAAATCCTATGTGGTACGGGGATTGATTAAACCACCGGTGCTGAATGAGCCTGTGGTAATCGGTCGCGCACCGCAGAAGCCCATGACAAACCCTTCGGCCTTTTCTTGGAATTACCAAGAAACCATCGTTACATACAAGGGCAAAGAAATCATCGAGGAAAATCAAAAAGGCTATCCTACAAATATATACTCAGATATGGAAGAGGTTATCGCTGCCACCAAATGGCGATTCCCACCTTAAGAGCCAGTAAATGATGAGGAGGCACAAGCCTTCTTCCAGAAAATGAAAATGCTAGATTACGAAGAGGTGGATCGGCTCCAAAAATCTCCTGAGCAGGTTTGTTTATTGTCACTCTTGATGAAATCACCCGAGCACTAGCTGGTGTTGGCCAAAACATTGAACGAAGATTATGTACCGGCTGAGACCTCTGTGGAGCAACTAGAGAAAATGGCGGAGAGATTTTTCTCTATTAGCCAGGTCTCATTCAGTAAGAATGACTTACCTCCGGAGGGAGCTGCTCACAACAAAGCCTTGCACCTCACCGTCAAGTGTGAGGGATATTATGTCAAAAGAGTGACGATTGACGGAGGTTCCGGAGTAGACATATGCCCACTTTCTACCTTGAAGAGAATGAATATTAGGATAGAGAGGATTCGTCCTAATAACGTGTGTGTCCAAGCCTTAGATGGAATCAAGAGAGACACCATAGGCGAAATTGACTTGGTGCTAACCATTGGTCCGGTCGGCTTCGGAGTAACATTTCAGGTGTTGGACATGGATACATCCTATAACTACCTCCTAAGAAGGCCGTGGATTCACGCAGCAGGATTAGTGCCTTCTACCCTGCACCAAATGATGAAATTTGAACATGAAAACCAGGAGATTCTACTTCACGGAAAGGACGAACACTCGATATATCGGGACTCCTATGTCCCTTGTCTCGATGCCAAAGAAGGTTCAAGCGCCGCCAAAGTTCTCTATATAGGGCGAGATGCCAATCTTCAAAATTGGAATGCCACACCTTTCCCAGTCAGGAGGGAGGCTTGGTAGAGCGGCCTTGCTACCTTCCTTTGCATCACGAGTTACATCAGGGTGTAGCTCGGTTGTTTGTTTTTCTGTAGCACTTTGTACTTTAAATTTCAAATTTTAAATCCTGTCATCTTACAAGTCAAAGAAATAAAATCAGTATTTCATCATTTGCACCTCTTTCTCTTTTTCTGATTTTTATCTTTCTTTTATTTTTAATCTTTTCTTTCAGTCCCAATAATGCGGCTTTAAATGAAACGACATGCTTGCGGACTTCATGCCACGACCCAAACTTGCTGCCCATCTGTGATATAATGAACCAAGAACCAAAATATGATGAAGAAGAGGCTTTTAGAAATCCACCGAGAGTTGGAACACTTTGAAAACAAACCTATGCCAAACTTAAACGATACTGAACCGGTTAACTTGGGTAATCCCGATGAAATCAAAGAAACTAAATAAGCATCCATGTGAATAAAGAAATACGAGATTCATTGGTTCAACTCCTTTTGAAATTCAAAGATGTATTTGCGTGGTCTTACGATGACATGCCAGGTTTGAGTATGGATTTGGTGGTTCATAAGTTGCCTACATACCCTGAATGCCCTCTGGTCCAACAAAAAGAAAGAAAGTTTAAGCCTGATGTCAGCGACAAAATCAAAGAGGAGATTACAAACAGCTAGAGGCAGGGTAATCCGGGTGGTTTGGTACACCACATGGCTGGCCAATGTGGTCCCGGTACCAAAGGACTAAAAAACTCGAGTGTGTGTGGATTACAGAGATTTAAACAAAGCGAGTCCCAAGGATAACTTCTCACTACCCAACATCCACATCATTGTCAATAACTGTGCCAAGCATGAGATTCAATTCTTTTGTACACTGCTACGTGGAGGATATCACCAAGTGTTGATGGATGAGAGGATGCTGAGAAAACCGCCTTTACCACACCTTGGGGAACCTATTATTACAGAGTTATGCCTTTCAGATATAAGAACGTCGGGGCAACATACATGAGGGCCATGACCACCATCTTCCACGACATAATGCATCGAGAAATAGAGGTATATGTGGATGATGTGATTATCAATTCTAAGACTCAGGGTGATCATGTAAAGGACATGAGGAAGTTCTTCGAAAGGCTTCGAAAATACGATTTAAAATTAAATCCAGCCAAGTGTTCATTTGGAGTCTCGTCAGGCAAACTTCTGGGGTTCATCTTCAGCCAAAGAGGAATCGAATTGGAGCCAACCAATATCAAATCCATTCGAGAGCCGCCTTCTCCAAGGACCAAAAATGATGTAATGAGTCTATTGGGAAGATTGAATTACATCAGCTGATTCATCGTCCAGTTGACTTCAACATGTGAGCCCATATTTAAGCTACTGAAAAAGGATGCGGCATTCAAATGGACGGTCGAGTGTCAGGAAGCTTTTGATAGAATCAAACAATACTTGTCCAATACCCCAGATTTGGTTCCGCCAGAACCAGGAAGGCCATTATTTCTCTATCTAACAGTCTTGCAAGGCTCTTTCGTTGTATTGTCAGGCAGCATGACGCCACGGGAAAGAAAGAGCAAGCCATTTATTTTCTGAGAAAAGGTTTACCAGTTACGAAGCCACATACACATTGTTAGAAAGAACTTGTTTCGCTATGATGTGGGTGGCTCAGAAGTCATGGCATTATCTGCAAGCTTATACCACGTACCTTATAACCAGGCTGGATCCACTAAGGTACATATTCCAAAAACCAATGCCCAAAGGGCGACTGGCCAAATCGCAGATCTTGCTCACCGAGTTCGACATTGTTTATATCACTCATACTGCGATGAAAGCTCAAGCATTGGCAGATCATCTGGATGAGAACCCCGTTGATGACGAATATCAGCCTTTCAACACCTACTTCCCTGATGAAGAAGTGAATACGTTGGAAATAGCAACTGAAGACACCTCCGTCTGGAAAATGTTCTTCGACGGTGTAGTAAAAGCAAAAGGCGTATGGATTGGGGCAATTTTAATCTCACCCAAAGATCAACACTATCCAGTTACAGCCAGGCTTCGGTTCTTCTGCACCAATTATACAGCTGAATATAAGGCTTGCATCATTGGCACGAAATGGCCATTAATCAAGATGTAGAAGAATTGCTAATCATAGGAGATTCCGATCTAATCATCCGACAGGCTCAAGGAGAATGGGAGACGAGAGACATTAAGCTCCTCCCATACAGACACCATGTGGAAGACTTTAGCAAACGGTTCATGTCGGTACAATTCAGGTACATTCCCCGTTGCCACAATGAGTTAGCAGACGCACTCAAAACCTTGGCCTCCATGTTACCTTATCCCGGAAACGCCTATGTTGATCCTATACAAATCCAAGTCAAAGAAAGGCATGGGTATTGTAATGTGGCCGAAGCAGAGTCCAGCACACAACCCTGGTATTATGACATCAAGAGATTCATGAAAACACAGGAATGCCCCGAGCAAGCCACCGGAGAACAAAAGAAAACCATTTGACGGCATGCAAGCAATTTCTTTCTGAGCGGTGATACTTTGTATAATAGGACTCCAGATCTTAATTTGTTGAGATGTGTGGACATAGAGGAAGCTAGGAGTATTATGCACAAAATACATGCGGGCGTACGTGGGGCCCATATGAACGGCTATGTACCACCAAAGAAGATACTCCGAGCTGGCTATTACTGGATGACCATGGAGAAGGACTGCTTTACCTTCGTTTGAAAATGTCATCAATGCCAGGTGCACGGTGATTTGATTCATGCACCGCCAAGTGAACTGCATCCTATGTCACCACCCTTGCCATTGCCACCTGGGGCATAGATGTCATTGGGCCGATAGAGCCAAAAGCCTCAAATGGACACAGATTCATATTGGTCGCCATTGATTACTTCACAAAATAGGTTGAGGCCATCACCCTTAAGTTTGTTACCAAGAAGGTGGTGGTGGATTTTGTGCATTCCAACATCATTTGTTGTTTTGGGATTCCCGTTGCGATAATTACAAACAACGTGGCTAATCTAAATAATCAGTTTATGGGAGAGATATGTGAACAGTTCAAGATAACACATAGAAACTCCACTCCTTACCGGCCCAAAGTTAATGCTGCAGTCGAAGCGGGCAACAAGAACATAAAGAAGATCTTGAGGAAAATGATTCAAAGCTTGAGGAAATGGCACGAAAAGTAGCCTTTTGAACTGATGGGATATCGTACCACAGTACGTACATCGGCAGGAGCAACCCCCTATTTTCTGGTCTATGAGACTGAGGTTGTCATACCTGCTGAGGTGGAAATCCCTTCGCTCTGAGTGATGGTCAAAGCAGAAACTGAAGATAATGAATGCGTCGAAACTCGTTTGGAGAAAATGGCAATAATTGATGAAAAGCGAATGGCAGCAGTGTGCCACGGGTATTTGTACCAACAAAGAACGGCCCGTTCTTACAATAAGAAAGTGCACCCCAGGAATTTCGAAGTCGGGCAGCTGGTATTGAGGCGTATATTTCCTCACCATCAGGAAGTTAAAGGAAAATTTGCTCCAAACTGGAAAGGTCCATACATTATCAGAAAGATACTGCCTAAAGGAGCATTGTACCTGGGTGACGTTGAAGGAGACAAGCCCGAGGCAGCAGTAAATGTAGATACAATAAAAAGGTATTATGTTTGAACCCCCTACAGCAATGACCCTGATTGATTGAAATGACGAAGGCTTTGCTTTCCCGCTACCATCACCCTCTTTGGAACCCAGAAATGTTGTTCAAAAGAGAAAAAAGAAAAAAAAAAGAGAAAAAAAAAATTAATAAATAACAAAAAAGGAAGAAAAAAAAGAAAGAAAAAAAATTTTGTTTAGAAAAACTTCCTGAACTACGTCTGACTTGATTCTGCAAGGATACGTAGGCAGCCTCTCCCTGAGGTTCGGTCATATCAAAATAAAAACCCCATTTACCCAAGAAAGCCAAAACTGGGGCAGAAATGTATTGGTTCGATTACAAATCCGTTTGAATTGTTCCAGAGTTACAGATCCGCAGGGATATGAAAAATACTTTTGTTGGGATTCGGCACCAATCACATTTTTGAGAGAAATAAAATGAGAGAGTCTTCGGTGAAAACCTCCGGGCAACATCAGGCGACGGCAAGCAGAGAAAATAAAATGAGAGAGTGCTTTTAGCGAAAACTCGCAAAGAGTTCTATCGGGCAACAAAGGAAGAGAAAATGAGAGAGGTCGATTGGCAAAAACCCGAAAAGGGCCCCGTCGGCCGAAAAGAGGAAATATTGCTGCTCAAGTGTGAGTGAGTTTCTTTGATTTTGAAAGATGAAATCAGAAAGCACAAATGGATCTGGGTTGGGCATTCAATCCAAGAAGAATGTCGTTGTCATTTAAAGCCGGTTCATATTGCTATATAAGTCCCTTCTTTTCCCTCCAAAGGAACATACCACTCTAAAATTCGTGTTTCATTCCAATCCCCTTTAATTTTGACGTCTTGATCATTCCTTAAGAAAGGTAGCAGGGTTGGCCTTACAGGTTCCTCCTGGAAGGAACTAAGAGAAAACCCGGCATCGCCAAGTGCACTTAGCGAATCCCGACTGATCATGAAGGCCGACGCCCCAGAAGCGAGGAAATAAAGGAAAAGGAATTCAAAATCAAAAGGTCCACGAAGATGAAACAAAATCGGAAGGTTTTAATCCAAGCAAGACATTGGTTCTTATCAAAGGCCCTAAAGGCAAGCCCTGAAATCAAATCGGGACAAAACCCATAACAAAAAGCCCAGAAAACAAAAACTATCCCGGAAATGAGGACCCCCCGTCCAACCTATAAAGCAAAGATTGGAGGTCGAGGGTTTGTCCTCCGACAGAAAGGAAGCTGAAAGCAACCATAAAAAGGCCGCAAACCCAATCACTGTTCAAACTAACAGTTTGTTTTGTTTCTGAAAAATTTAAATAGATGCAGGTGTAATCTAGAAAAAAAACACAAAAGGAACGCGGGGCAAATACAAGGAATGGCACAAGGACCAAGAATGGTGTTGCAGCAATAACAAAGGGAAGTTTTCTTTTCATTTTCCAGCAAACTCGTAAATAAGCATGATAGCATGGGATTCCAATCCTTAGATTCCCCTTGTGCAACTTGTGGGTTTCCTCGGCACGACCCAAGGATTCCATTCCATCCCCTCCACCATAGACCAAGAAGTCTCCTTCCTTCACTCCCCGGCATAACCCGAGAAGTTCCTCTTCACATCCCCAGCATAACCTGAGGATTCCTTTCCTACACTTTCTACTCCCCTGCGTTCTTTAAAAGGTAATGCTCCCCTATCCTTAGCATAACCTAAGGGTTGTTACTTTACCCTCTACCCCCAGCATAGTCAAAAGGATCTCTCTGGCCCTTCACTTCCTGGTAGATCCTCCTAGCATAACCTAAGAATTCCCTTCCAATCCCGGCATAACCCGTGGATCTCCCTAGCATAACCTAAGATTTTTCATTCATCACGGATTAACTCGCGGATATCCCTGGCATAACCCAGGATTTTTCATTCATCGCGGCATAACCCGTGGATCTCCCTGGCATGACCTAGGAATTTTAATTCATGCAGGCATAACCCGTGGATCTCCCTGGCACAACCCAGGAATTTTCATTCATCTCGGCATAACCCATGGATCTCCCTGGCATAACCAAGGAACTTTCATTCATCCCGGCATAACCCGTGGATTCCCCTGGCATAACCTACGAATTTTCATTCGTACCGGCATAACCCGTGGATTCCCCTGGCATAACCCAGGGGTTTTCTTTCAACCCCGGCATAACACGTGGATCTTCCTAGCATAACCTAGGAATTCTTCTTCAACCCCGGCATAACCCGCGGATTCCCGTGGCAAAACCCTGGAATTTTTCATTCATCCCGACGTAACACGTGGATCTCCCTGGCATAACCTAGGAATTTTCATTCAATCTCGGCATAACCCGAGGATTCCCCTTGCATAACCCAGGACTTCTTTTCATCCCGACATAACCCGTGGATCCCCCTGGCTTAACCCAGGAATTTTCATTCAATCTCGGCATAACCCGCGGATTCCCCTAGCATAACCCAGGACTTATTTTAATCCCGGTATAACCTAAGGATCTCCCTAGTCTTCTTTTAATCCCGGCATAACCCGCGGATTCCCCTGGCATAGCCCAGGAATTTTCTTTCAATCCCGGCATAACCCACGGATTTCCCTAGCATAACCTAGGAATTCTCTTTCAATCTCGGCATAACCCGTGGATATTCCTAGCATAACCTAGTAGTCTTCTTTTAATCCCGGCATAACCCGCGGATTCCCCTGACATAACCCAGGAATTTTCATTCATCCTGGCATAACCCATGGATCCCCTGGCATAAGTCACAAATTTCTTCATAACCCATGACTTGCTTTCCTTCCCCAGCAGGGACCTTTTTTCCATCACGGCATAACCCGTGGATCATTCCATACCCCCAACAGGTACATTTTTCAGCCCTATCCCTGCATAACCCGTGGATCCTCATATTATCCCCAGCAGAGACCCTTTCTCCTTCCCAACATAACATGTCGATCTTTCCAAGGGATACACAATCCCGATTTTTATTGTTTCCAATAAAGAGTAGCTTGGATTTGTGTTGCAAATAACTTTGGAATTTTCCCAGTGAAAATTGGGAAGGAAAATTTCGTTTGTTTGTTTGTATTAGTGTCCGAGCAGGTTTCACCTTAAGCACAAGATTCAAAATGACCGAAAGCATGAGTCTCAATCCAGAATAAAAGAAAACAAGAAAAAAACAAAAGAAATGAATTTAAAACTATGAAGCGGACAGAGATACGGATAGCTCAAAATTGGAATAAAGTCACAAACTCCACATGTCCCGCTTTGATTCAAGAACTGAAGAATAAACCAGCGGTTGCAGCTAATAGGCATCAAGATTCAGATCAAGGTCTACAGCAAAATCAGCTAAGATTCAAGATCGAGATCCCAAAGATTTATATATAGGAATCTTGTATACCGTAGTTAACAGGCCTAGCCAGTTTAGCTTTTGATTTTATTTTGTGCAATAAAGAGTTGGTAAGCAGTAGTAGCAGCAACAGCAGTAAAATCACAGCCCACGGTAGTCCCAGCTACCAAGAACTACACTCATCAGATTCCTTTATCGCCAAGGATATGTAGGCAACTTTTGAAGCAAGGTTCGGTCAGAAATTTTTCAAAATTCTTCACACGGAGTATTCAGTCAGACGAAAGTCGCTCATGTTTGCTCACTTGTCTTTGCACGAAAACTCTTCATGTTCCGGCGCAAAGAGGGGCAGCTGTAAGCATATGATTTTTGCCCTGTTAAGTTGACTCCTACGGGACTATCAGGCTTAGGATATTCCTTTTAATATTTGTTTTAGGATTTAATTGTGTGTGCCAGTGTATTTTCATTAATGCACGTTTAAAATCATTTAGGATTTAATTTCATGTTTTTATTAAAATAATTATTAATTAGGGATATTTTTACAAATATAAAATTCAAAAAAATAAATAAGTAGTATTTCCTGCATTTTGATGATTTTCTTTAATTTTTAATTGTTGTGTTGCATAAACAGACAATTATTAGGTTAATTAGGAGTTTTGAAAAAAAACACAATTAGGAATTATATTAAAAAAAAAGAGAAAAAAACGAAAACAAAATACAAAAAAAAAACGAATAACCACCCAGGCTGGCCACAATTGGGCCAAACCTGGGTGGCCCAAATTCCTTACCCTGTAAAAAATACCAGCACCCAGCCCAAAAGATAGGTCCCCAACCCAGTCCACGTACAAGAGCCCCAAACGAAACTGTTTCAAGGAAAGGCCATCACAGTCGTTGATCAACAAACCATCCAACGGCCGTAAAACCGTCACCCAAATTAAATATATATGTCCAAATGTTTGTATAGACTCAGAGACAAAACTCTTCATCTTCATCATAGAAAATACACCGACTGTAACACCTCCTCGTCTCTGCCCTAAGACCGTTGACCACCCAGCAACCACCCCAACGCCGCCGCCAGAAATCACCTCACGGCTGCGGCCTGTCACCAAACCGCCCCAAATTTACACCATAAGACCACCAAGACCCCATCTTCCCCGTCCTGTGATCAGCTTCCCTCGAATAAGTCCCCTTCTCTTCGAATATTCAAAAGAAGAATCGCCGGAACCACCGTCTCCGGCGACCCAACCCCAAACCAACCCAAAGTTACATCCCTGAACCACCTCACATTCCCCTTTCTAACCATGCATACCACACCCTTCAGATCCACGTGAAACGGCTTGAATATTGATTTAAAGTTTACCCAAAAAGCCTAAACCTCACCGGAATCCAGCCAAACTGGCCTCATGTAATTTCCTTCGTCCATCTCCCAAACCATGCCACCCACAGTCCTCAAACCCTAATAACCACAAAGAAAGCTCAAATCTAAGACCTTATTTGGCTTCAGAATCACAAAAGCCCCTCTTGAATCCTTTGGCCATCTCCGGTACTCAGGGCTAATGCCTTAGAGGTTAAAACCTCCCAAAAGAGGCCAGAAACTCATGGAATTGGAAGAATATCAATTTAGGGCTGCATGCACACACAAAAGCTAAGTACCCTATTTTCATTTTTGCATAAGTATTTTCTTTAATTGATGTTTTGTTTTAAATTTTACATGTTTGCCATCGTCTCATTCTGAAATATGCTTGTTATATTGTGTGGGTGTCACTTGTGAATTCATTCCTTCTATATTCTTCTGAGTTGTTTTACATCAAAAATTTCACATGACTAGTTTATCTTTGCCTCTTGAATCTGAAATTTTGCTTGATTTGTCAATCTCTGCCTCCTGATTTGTCACTTGCTTTACCTATGAAATTCTGAATGGATATTGATCCTTGTCTCCTGATTTTCATTTGTTTCACCCCTGAGATCCTGATTAGTTTTGGTAAATACTTATTCTTTGGACCCTACTTGTGCTGCGTCATGATTCTATAAGTTAAGCATCAGCTGATGGATTTCCCTTTCTGGTCACATTAGTTCATTGGTTTTCACAAAAAGTGCATTGAACATTCATATAATTCTGAATGATAATTGTTTCTGAAAAGTCCACATTAGGATACTTGTTTGAAACTTGAGTTGTATTGGCTAATTCTTAAACTTTTCAATATAGCCTGTTGTCCAGACCAAATATTTTGCCCATAACTTGAATACAATTGACCAGGGTCAGACTCGACCAAACCAAATAAACCCCAAGGGTAAAAAAACCTTAGGTTAGTTAATTAGGAAAGGAAACTGGGGCATAGGGGGTATTTGAGCCTGAAAGAATCTTGTAAGAACCCTTGAACGTTCTAGCGGGGCCTTAGGCATAATTTCAGCATAAAACTTGGGGCACAAGTCAGAAAACTAAGGACTATTTAGGTAAAACTGAAATTTGAATAAGGGACTAAAAGGTAAACAAGGAAATAGAGGTTGCCCTAAGGCTTCAAATATGAAAAGGGGCAATCTGAACATCTGAAGATGATTTTTGGACATTTTCTAGCATAGATGTTTTTTACAAAAAAAACTTGGGTAGTGAATTAGAATACAAAAATACATATTAGTTTCCTCTACACTCTTCATAAATAATTAGTGCTATCCAATTGTGGTTGAGTTTTCTTCTCCCTTTTCTCAAAACCTCCCTGAATTTCTAGTTATTTTATTAGCTGATTGGTTGCTTGATCTGGCTTACCATTTGCGTCGCTTTACTCATAGGCTTCTGTCTTGCTGACATTCCATGTATATTTTGGCCCATGGATCTCATACGAATGTAGAAGGAAGCTTTGCTATTCGAAATACAATTGTTTAGCTATTTAATTTCTTTCCCTAATCTTCTCAGCTGTTAGATTTTGTGCAATGTATAGCTATGTACACTATTTACAGGACTTCTAACTAGGAATCCTTTTATTTCAGTTAATTACGCAATTGATCCTTGTGATGTAATAGTAATGTAGTAAATGGCTTCTCAATTTTGTGTTTAGGCTTAGCACTAATTCTGAAGTGTCTGTGAGTTGTAGGTTCACCTGTAATCGGTATGAAAAATTGCTTGTTCATTCATTAGGACAGTGGTGTGGTGATAGTGTAATCAGTCGTGAATATAGTCTTCATGTTTATACAATTTATGTGTATTTATAAGCGGACTCAAAGAAGTGTGTCTGAGCTAGTGATTGACTAACAAATGTGAGCCAATTTCTATTATTATTAAGATCAGGATAAATGTGATGAGTGTTTGGACACATGATGTCGTTTGACAATATGCCTTGTGTCTAGACCTCCAATTACTCGTACAAAATTAAGCCTATCTGGGGCTGATCGGGCCATTGGACCCATTAACTTCAACAAATTATATATGGGTAAAATCCTTGATACCCAGTTTGAATTTACGACCCCAGAGTGTAGTATTAAATAGGGGCACTCTCCTTTGAAGTTTAAGTGATTGGGCTGTTAAGCCCACTAAGTTCAGCAGTCTGTCCATATGTGCAATTTCACTTGTGGTGTAAATATGAGAGGCTGTCTTTGGGTCCCAAGGCTAGGGCTATCAAGTTGGGTTGTATTGAGGCCCAGCTGATGCGTACACCTAGGCCATCCGGCATGGCATTCAAATAAATCCTTGTAATTACTTTTAGGATCAAGTAGTCTTAACATCAAGTATTCTTTGGTGTCATCTCCTGTAAAATATGGAACTCAACATACTTAGAATCTGAGACGAGTCGTCTAGCGAATATTCACAACCTCTCACAAAGATAATAACGCGTCAGTTGGTTTAGGGAACGTCTTTAATAATTCACCTTCCTTAAATATGGGTGCGCAGTTATATGACCCAAATCAAAATCTCAATGGAGTTGAAATATGTCTAATATTGCGTGCGCATTTAGGTGACGTGTTTCGCGATGTATTTTAATGACATTGTAATCTTCCTAAAAATATATATTAAAAGCGGTTAATAATTTAAAATTGTATTATAGGTATGAATATGTACAAAAAATCAGATTTTAGCCACTTATAATAGTTTATGCGACCGTGGTAGAACCACGGGATCCGGGGGTGCCTAACACCTTCCCTCAGGTCAACAGAATTCCTTACTCGTGAATTTCTTGTTCGCAGACTCCAATTGGGCAGTCAAAATTTCCTCGATTTGAGATTTTTAAATAAATCGGTGACTTGGGACACCAAAAGCCAAACTCATCCCAAGTGGCGACTCTTAAATAAATAAATAATCCCGTTTCGAATAATGTCACTTTAATTGGAAAAACTCCTTTTTATGTGTTATCCTTCGAGGTAGCCATTGTAAAGCCAAAAAGGAGATGTGATAGACTCAACCCCGCCACCCACCACCATGAACTGCCAGCCGGAAATCGCCTCCGCTGGTGGCAATCATCAAACGACCTCCATTTCTACACCAAAGCTCTGCCTTTACCTCCTCATCTCGCCTATGACATTACCTTGTTGGAACACACTTTCAAAGACGTTGAACTAAAGTCATGTTCGTTTTTGTAGGTTTTGATGAATGACAAACCGACGTGGATGCAAAGTTGACAAAGGCCAAATCATCGTGAATACGAAGATATCATTGAACAAACAAGGCTTTGATGAATGACAAACCGACGTGGATGCAAAGTTGACAAATGCCAAAAAGTCATGAATACGAAGATATCATTGAACAAACAAGGCGAGAATTATGGCTAACGGACCAAGGAATAGTCCAAGTAAAGAAGAGTCAAGAACAAGACCAAGAGATGTATTGAAGACATTATTGAGTTGTTTGCATTGTGATCTTGATCCGACAATGGATTCAAGTCTTGGCTTCTCTCTAAGATCATTTTATCAAATCATGCATATCATAAATATTTTTGTTGACCAAAATTTTGTGACCATGCCCAAACCAAAAATCTGATCGTCGGCTACCGTCGGCTAGACGTTGGCTAGACGTCGGCTAGACATCGTCATGGTTTTTGACGTTTTCATTTTAGCCAAAATGGTTTTTGAAATATTATCATTGTTTTTCACTTCTGGGCATATTTAAACATATTCCAAATCATTATTTCATAAAAACCACACTTGATTTATGGTCGTCGTCTAAACACGTGGAAAACGTATTTTGACAAAGTGACGCGACATTTATGAACTTGGAGACTTGTTTTTTAAGAACTAAGTCTTGGTTTTCACTTTTTATACCATAAACAAGCTTTACCAACACTTGGTTTTTGATTTGGAACACTTTGATTTTTGGGTTGGCTTTCAAGGTTAAATAATCGATTATCATGTTCCAATAATCGATTATCTTGCTAATGTAGGAAAACCCCAACTTATAGAAGCTTCTGATTATCGATTATCACCTTCAGATAATCGATTATCACCTCAGATAATCGATTATCATTATATGATAATCGATTATTCTGTGTATCCAGCCCAAACTTGAAATTACAGAGAGGTAATATAATCGATTATCCTTTGGAGAATAATCGACTAACTAGTTACTGTTGCCATCCAACGGCTAGTTTTTTGAACGTTGAAGTAAGATAATCGCTTATGCAATTAAGATAATCGATTATTCTGCCTTTTAATTCAAAATTCTTGTCTAAATATTGAGCAACGGTCACTTGATCCTTGAGGGCTATAAACAGACCCCAAAACCTCTCATTTCTACAACAATTCTACAACAATCTGATATACTTTCATTGCATTCAATGCATTCATATTTCATAGCTTTTGAGAGCCAAAATCTTGAAGAAATTGTTGTGTTCTTGAGCGTTCTTAAGTCTACTCATATCTACTCTATAAGAGAGTCCTGTTCTTGAGTGCTAAGTGTTTGTATACACTTGAAGGGAAGTCTAATCCCTTGTTGTTGTAAGAAGGAAGGTTTCATTCCTTCGGTTGAAGTCTTGGAGTGCGGTATCTCCGAGCAAACGTTTTTGAGGCTCGTGTGGCTCGAGTTCTCAAGTTGTATTGGTTTGTTGAGCACCTTTAAGCTAAACGGAGTTAGTTGCAACTCGAGAGAGTCTCTCGGCAGACTGGACGTAACCACACGTTGTGGCGAACCAGTATAAATTTGGTGTGCTCCCTCCTTACTCTTTTTATTTCTGCATTTACTTCGATTTTATTCCTGCGATTTTTGTTAAACGCTATTCACCCCCCCCCCCCTCTAGCGTTGGGCACTTATTCAAACATTTGGTATCAGAGCCATACTCTTTGAAATACTTAACAGTTTGAGAGAAACAATCTATGGCTTCTACTCGCAATCTTTATGCAGGAATTGGTGAGGGATAATCAACCACGAGGCCACCACTCTTCGATGGCACAAATTACACCTATTAGAAGGAGCGGATGAGAATCTTCATCCAATCCAACAACTTTATATTGTGGCAAATCATCAAAAATGGTGAACAATTGCCCACTAAGGAAGTCGAGGATAAAGTCGTCCTAAAGACGGAGAACGAATATGATGCAGAGGACATCAAAAAGGTGGAGAACAATGCTAAGGTCATCAACATGTTGTACTGTGCAGTAAACCCTGATGATTATCGGAAGATTTCATGTTGCACCACGGGCAAGCAAATTTGGAAGAAGCTAGAGGTCACCTACGAAGGTACGGACCAAGTCCGAGAGGCTAAAATTGATTTACTAACCCATGAATATGAATTATTTCGTATGAAGGAGAACGAGAAAATTGACGACATGTTTGAACGATTTTCAAAAATTGTCAACGACCTCCACGCACTCAAGAAGATGTACACGGAAAAGGAACTTGTACAAAAAATCCTGCAGAGCCTCACTCCGGAGTGGCGTTCCAAAGCCGATGCCATTCAAGAGTCAATTGGCATCACCAACATCACTATAGACGTACTTCGGGGGAATCTAAAGACGTACGAGTCCACCATTCTTAACCCTCCTTTGGAAGATCAAAGGAAAAGAAGCATTTCACTCAAGGCCTCCATATCACAACCTCAAGTCATTGATGATTTAAGCGATGACGATAACGAGTTTGGACTCGTTATTAAAAAGTTCCACAAGTTCATGCGTAAAGAGTATGAACGGAAGGGAAAGAGGCAAGGAGGTCCAACCAAATGCTATGGGTGTGGAGAAGTTGGGCACATCAAACCTAAATGCCCAAACACAAAGACGGAAAAGAAGACCGTCAAGAAACAAAGAGCCTACATCTCTTGGGGAGGCGACTCCGGGGATGAGTCAAGCGACGGAGCTGAAGATGAAACCGCCAACTTATGTCTCATGGCACATGAGGAAGCACAAGAAGAGGTATTTGAAACTTCTCCTAAAGATCCTTATACTTATGAAGATATGCAAGACGCCTTTGATGAGTTATTTGGCGAATTTGTTACCGCTTCTAAAACCATTAAGGATTTAATGAAACAACTCTCTTCAAAGGAGAAGGAGTTAGAAAAATTGAGCCAAGATAATCAAAAATTAAGAGAAGAAAAAAAATTTCGGCAAACGAAGCGCCGACAAACCCGAAGGCTCAAACGAAAGCTGCAAGTCTTGCAAATCTCTCAAAGACCAAGTTGAAAAACTTAAGGGTACTTTGTACAAATTTAATACTTCTCATAAAAACCTCAATAATGTACTTGCCAATTTGAAATCTACTAAACATGGCTTAGGTTTCGAAAATAATATTAATATGAATGAAAAAGTTGAGCCAAAACATAAACAACCTAAGGCTCAACCTAGGAAAGATAAAATTAATATTAATAGACAACCTAGAAATGATAATTCTAGGAACACTAGACAACCTAGAACAAACATTAGGAGAAATGTTGAGAACTTTAGAACACCTAGAAACGGTTTTCAAAAAGTGCATCAAAACTACGCTTCTCAAAATAGGGTAAATAAACTTAGACCACCTAGAAGCTATTATCAACCTAGGAGAATGCATAATCCGAATGTCATTTGCCATTATTGTAATAGGATAGGTCATATAGCTCCGGTTTGCTTTACTAGGCATAGGCATATCACGATTAAACAATCACACTACCACTTTGCACCTAACATCCAAGGACCCAAAATGGCTTGGGTACCGAAATCTCATTGATTTGGTATGTAGGTATGCTTGAAGGCATCAAGTGCACTTTGGTACCTTGATAGCGGATGCTCCAAGCACATGACCGGAGATGCATCCAAATTATTACAAATAAGACCCGCCAATGGAGGAAACGTAGTCTTTGGAGACAATAGCAAAGGAAAAATAATCGGCATTGGTTCGGTTGGTAAGGATGAAACCTCCTCTATTGATAATGTTTTATTAGTTAAAGGTCTTAAGCACAATCTCTTGAGCATACGTCAATTGTGTGACAAGGTAAATCGTGTGTTTTTCAATTCTAAATCATTTACGGTTGAACGCCTTAGTGATAATAAGGTTATTTTACATGGTGATAGAATTGATAATATTTATATGGTTAACCTTGAAAACTCTTCATCAAACTTTGCTAAATGCCTCATAAGTAAAGAGGACAATATGTGGCTATGGCATCGAAGAGTAGCTCATGTTAACATGAACCTTTTGAATAAATTGGTTTCACAAGACTTAGTAGTTGGTCTCCCAAAACTCAAGTTTGAGAGGGACACCATTTGTGATTCATGTCAAAGAGGGAAGCAAGTAAAGGCCTCTTTTAAATAGAAAAATGTTGTCTCAACAACAAGGCCTTTACAACTTTTGCATATGGATCTCTTTGGACCATCAAGAACAAAAAGTTTTGGTGGGAATTACTTTGCCTTTGTCATTGTTGATGACTACTCTAGGTACACATGGACATTATTTCTAACTCACAAAAGTGAGGCGTTTCTAGTTTTCAAAAGTTTCCTTAAACGTGTTCAAAATGAAAAGAGCACAGCAATTACATCCATAAGAAGTGATCACGATGGTGAGTTCGAACGAAATCTCTTTGCGGATTTTTGTAACGAACTTGGCATTGAGCATAACTTCTCCGCTCCACGTACACCACAACAAAATGGAGTGGTGGAACGTAAAAATCTATGTCTCGAGGAGATGGCTAGAACTATGCTCGATGAAGCAAAAATTCCTAAGTATTTTTGGGCGGATGCCGTGAGTACCGCAAGCTACGGGTTAAACCGAGCCGTCATAAGACCGATACTCGTAAAAACGCCATATGAACTTCACAAGGGAAGAAAGCCAAACCTCTCCCATCTTCGAGTTTTTAGTTGTAAATGTTTTGTTCATAATAATGGAAAGGACAACTTGGGGAAATTTGATGCAAAATCCGATGAAGGCATCTTTCTCGGTTATTCATTGCGTAGTAAAGCCTATAGAGTCTTTAATAAACGCACTTTAACTATTGAGGAGTCCCCTCATGTTGTATTTTCCGAGAATGATACTCGCTTGGCGGGAAAGGATATTTGTGATGATCTTGCAGATTCATTGGAGAAGATTAATCCTCAAGGCGATGTGGAAAAAGAGAGCCCAAAGGAAGTCCAAGACGAAGTCATGGAACAACCTTTAAAAGAGAAACAACCAGAAGAGGAAGAGACGCTGATGCCTATAGCTTGGAGGACGTCTAGAAATCATCCTCTCGATAAGGTAATTGGTGACATCGAACAAGGGGTATGTACTCGAAACTCTCTTAAGGACACTGTAGGACACATGGCTTTTGTATCACAAATTGAACCAACAACCATTTCCGAAGCAATTGAGGATGAGCATTGGACATTGGCAATGCAAGAGGAGCTTAACCAATTCAAACGTAATGACGTTTGGGAATTGGTGCCAAGACCAAATGATCATACCGTAATTGGCACGAAATGGGTGTTCCGTAACAAACTTGATGAAAACGGTAATATAACTAGAAACAAAGCTAGGCTCGTAGCTAAAGGCTACAACCAAAAAGAAGGCATTTATTTTGAAGAAACTTATGCACTGGTAGCACGTTTAGAAGCTATTCGTTTATTACTTGCTTTTGCTTCATCATTGGATTTTAAACTATACCAAATGGATGTCAAGAGTGCCTTCCTCAATGGGTTTATTCAAGAGGAAGTGTATGTTGAACAACCCCCGGGTTTCGAAGACTTTGAATCCCACGATTATGTCTTCAAACTCAAGAAAGCACTCTACGGTCTTAAACAAGCTCCCCGAGCTTGGTACAAACGCTTGAGTAAATTTCTTTTGGAAAATGAGTTCAAAAGGGGAAAAGTTGATACAGCACTCTTTATCAAGAGTAAAAACAAAGATATCCTCTTGGTTCAAGTTTACGTAGATGACATTATTTTCGGTGCTACTAACAAATTTTTGTGCAAGGAATTTTCGAAAATGATGACAAGTGAGTTCGAGATGTCAATGATGGGTGAGCTCAATTTCTTCTTGGGATTGCAAGTGAAACAAATGAAAGAAGGGACTTTCATTTGTCAATCTAAGTATTGCAAGGAGTTGCTCAAACGTTTTGAGATGAACAACACCAAAGCAATGGCTACTCCCATGAGCACATCCGATCACCTTGACAAAGACGAAAAAGGTAAGGAAATAGATGTAAAGAAGTATCGAGGTATGATCGGATCCCTTCTTTATCTTACCGAAAGTAGGCCAGACATTATGTTTAGCGTTTGTTTATGCGCTTGGTATCAATCTTGTCCGAAGGAGTCGCACTTAACTGCGGTAAAACGGATAATGAAATACCTTGTTGGCACTATGAATGTAGGACTTTGATATCCCAAAGGTTCTTCATGCCAACTCATTGGCTATTCCGACTCTGATTTTGCGGGTTGCAAATTGGACCGCAAAAGCACGAGTGGAACATGCCACTTACTTGGTAGTTCCTTAGTATCATGGTTTAGTAAGAAGCAAGTAAGTGTTGCGTTATCCACCACCGAGGCCGATATGTGGCCGCGGGGAGTTGTTGTGCTCAAATCTTTTGGATGAAGCAACAACTCTTGGATTCTGGCCTTAGTATTGATCATATCCCTCTTCGGTGTGATAATACTAGCGCCATAAGCTTGACGAAGAACCTCGTTCTTCATTCAAGGACGAAACACATTGAAATTAGGCATCATTTCATTAGAGATCATGTTCTCAAAGGTGATGTCGAGATTGAGTTTGTGGAAACAAAATATCAATTAGCCGACATTTTCACAAAACCTTTAGAGAAAGAGTCATTTTTCCGCATTCGTAGCGAACTCGGAATACTTGATTCCATGATAATCTAATGCGTGCATTTGTGAAATATTTTATTTGAACTATCACTAACTTGAGCATCGGAGACGTCTAACTCTTTTTTGCAGGTCTCAAAATGGCCACAAAGTCAGGGGGAACAAATTCAAACCATTTTGAGTTGCATTGGAAATTTTCTGGAATTTCAGAAGCGCATTGTTCTGCAACTCCAGGAATTTAGCACAAAGTAAAGATATGGAAAATGTTGACGAGGTGCCGGAAACCGATGATGACGGTGACGGTGATGATGATGATGATGAAGCAACGGCGAGTGACGGAAATGATGACAGCTCCTAAAAGCTTTTAGAGCTCAAGCTCGACTCTCTTTCTCTTTAGTTTATGCTTTGAATAATATTTTAATGTTTCCATTAAGTACTCCATCTTTATTCCCTTAATCAATAAAATTTCTGCTAATGTCAAAAGGGAGAAGAAAAGGGCTATCCATAAATTGAGGGGGAACCCATTACGCATTTGGCACAAACGTTTAAACACCTATGCATATCCCCATCTCGGTTTTCCATTATCAAAAAGGGGAAAATTATTGGAAAACACTTTTAAAGACGTTGCACAAAAAGTCGTGTTCGTTTTTGTAGGTTTTGATGAATGACAAACCGACGTGGATGCAAAGTTGACAAAGGCCAAATCATCGTGAATACGAAGATATCATTGAACAAACAAGGTTTTGATGAATGACAAACCGACGTGGATGCAAAGTTGACAAATTCCAAAATGTCGTGAATACGAAGATATCATTGAACAAGCAAGGCGAGAATTATGGCTAACGGACCAAGGAAGAGTCCAAGTAAAGAAGAGTCAAGAACAAGACCAAGAGATGTATTTAAGACATTATGAGTTGTTTGCATTGTGATCTTGATCCGAAAATGGATTCAAGTCTTGGCTTCTCTCTAATATCATTTTATCAAATCATGCATATCATAAATATTTTTGTTGACCAAAATTTTATGACCATGCCCAAACCAAAAATCTGACCGTCGGCTACCGTCGACTAGACGTCGGCTAGACATCGTCATGGTTTTTGACGTTTTCATTTTAGCTAAAATGGTTTTTGAAATATTATCATTGGTTTTCACTTCTGGGCATATTTAAACATATTCCAAATCATTATTTCATAAAAACGACACTTGATTTATGGTCGTCGTCTAAAAACGTGGAAAATGTCTTTTGACAAAGTGACGCGACGTTTATGACCTTGGAGACTTGTTTTTTAAGAACTAAGTCTTGGTTTTCACTTTTTATACCATAAACAAGCTTTTCAAACACTTGGTTTTTGATTTGGAACACTTTGATTTTTGGGTTGGCTTTCAAGGTTAAATAATCGATTATCATGTTCCAATAATCAATTATCGTGCTAATGTAGCAAAACCCCAACTTACAGAAGGTTCTGATAATCGATTATCACCTTCAGATAATCGATTATCATCTCAGATAATCGATTATCATTATCGGATAATCGATTATTCTGTGTATCCAGCCCAAACTTGAAATTACAGAGAGGTTAAATAATCAATTATCCTTTAGAGAATAATCGATTATCTAGTTACCGTTGCCATCCAACAACTAGTTTTTTGAACGTTGAAGTAAGATAATCGATTATGCAATTAAGATAATCTATCATTCTGCCTTTTAATTCAAAATTCTTATCTAACTATTGAGCAACGGTCACTTGATCCTTGATGGCTATAAATAGACCCCAAAACCTCTCATTTCTACAACAATTCTTCAACAATCTGATATACTTTCATTACATTCAATTCATTCATATTTCATAGCTTTTGAGAGCCAAAATCTTAAAGAAATTGTTGCGTTCTTGAGCGTTCATAAGTCTACTCATATCTACTCTATAAGAAAGTCATGTTCTTGAGTGCTAAGTGTTTGTATACACTTGAAGGGAAGTCTAATCCCTTGTTGTTGTAAGAAG
The DNA here is from genome assembly GCA_034376525.1 of Nicotiana benthamiana. Classification (NCBI taxonomy): domain Eukaryota; kingdom Viridiplantae; phylum Streptophyta; class Magnoliopsida; order Solanales; family Solanaceae; genus Nicotiana; species Nicotiana benthamiana. The sequence continues at coordinate 47,744,486 of CM067326.1, forward strand.
GAAGGTTTCATTCCTTCGGTTGAAGTCTAGGAGTGTGGTATCTCTGAGCAAACGTTGTTGAGGCTCGTGTGACTCGAGTTCTCAAGTTGTATTGGTTTGTTGAGCACCTTTAAGCTTAACGCAGTTAGTTGCAATTCGAGAGAGTCTCTCGGGAGACTGGACGTAACCACACATTGTGGCGAACCAGTATAAATTTGGTGTGCTCCCTCCTTACTCTTTTTATTTCCGCATTTACTTCGATTTTATTCTTGCGATTTTTGTTAAACGCTATTCACCCCCTCTAGCGTTGGGCACTTATTCTAACATACCTTTCTACAAAACTCTCCCAAACCTCTCAAATATTCAAAACCCTAGATTGCCGCCATGGATTCCTCCACCATGTACGGCGGCGGCGCTTCCAAATCATATAAAATAAAACCGAAGGACCCCATCACCTCCCTTTTATAAATCCCTAGCCCGTTCCCTTCAAATGACCCTAGACATGGTAAAATTTAGTTTTGAAGTTAGGCCTGTAAAGTGTCAAGGCCAAAGATGGGGAGGATTTGACCAAAACGTGCCTTAGTCATGTGTTTTCATTTGATAACACATGATCGATACCCCTTGTGGTCAAAATCGAGGTTTCAAGCCAAATCTGAGAGTTAGTTCTCATTTTTGAGGTCTTTTTGTTCATATCCTTATATTTTTGCATGTTTCTTTTTATCATTATGATTGTATGCTTGTTAATCATGTCATCTTTAGAATTGCATAATTTTATTTCACATGAATTGTATTTAGTTTAATTTGTTCATTCTCCTTCTGTTTTTGCATGTTTCTTTTATCATGATGATTTTATGCCTTTTAATCGTCTCTTCATCAAAATTGCATGATTTTTTTGTCTAGTTTGTTAGTTGTTCTTCAAATCTATATTAAAGGGGCGTCATTCAATTTAGAGGTTTTTATTTGGTTTTAAAATATTTGATCACTTGTTTCAGATTCTGTATCGTCAAAGCCCAAAAAAGGGTCAATTCAAAGGTTTAAAGGCTCGGATGTGATTTTGTTTGGGACAAACTGACCCAGGCCGATAATTTAGGTTAATTTTAAGGGAATGATAGGGTAGTATAGGTAAATCACTTAGGGAATATTTAGTAATAATAATAGAAACTTCTAGTAGGGCTTTCTTATTAATTTTGGTGCTATAACTTGGTTAACAAGTTAAAAAATGAGGGACAAAAATGAAAACTAAATTGACTACACTATTGACTTGCCTATGAATGCATAGTCACTTGCAGCTTAAACAAGGAGATTAGAAAAATTGAGGAGAAAAAAATATAGAAAAAATAAGGCTGCTACTGTTCCATTGAGGATCCTGAAATCAGAAGAATACAAAAAAGGAGCTACAAAATCTCAGAAAAGCAGATGGCTGAAATTTAGGCGGAAAACACTATCTCATTGAATTTTAGTTTTGGCAATATGAATTCCCCCCTTCTTGAATCAACTTCCTAATTATTTCAACTTAGAAATGGTTTCAAACTTAGTCATTGAGGTTGGATTTGGAAATCAGCTGGTTCAAGTTTGTGTTGAGACTGATTTCTCGCATGTAGTGTTTCACTTATAGGTAGTGAAATTGGTTGGTTCATCAGAGCGTGAAAATGATTTGATTTTGGGTTTGTTTTCAAGAGCTGTGATTCAATTTTGGTTGTCTTTTGGTTGTTGAATTCTTGTTTGGATTTCTGTTGATTTCAACTCTCCTCAAAAGTGGTTTATCTTTTGGTTCCTTCTGGGTTAATGCTGCAATTAACATTGGTCTACTGCTGCTGACTCCCCCTTCTTCTTATTCTCTTTTCTACTATCAGGTACATTCTCTTGAAATTCTATTGGATGTATGTGTCTCAATGAATATGAAATAAAAGTTTTGAAAGCATGGCAGCTGAACCTATTTTATTTAGTTTCAATTTACTTTGTAATGTTTATATTCTAGATCAGTTAATTATAGTCTAATCACTCTTAGTTAATTAGCTAAATCTGTACGTTGTAGTTGAACTTTGGGACTGTTGGTGCTACAATTTGAAATTATTAAGCAATGGTTGAAGTTTCTTTAAAATTAATTCTGGAAATCAATGTGGCATGAATACAAGATAATAATTTAATTTTGAGTCGTATTTTTAGTTGTGTTTTCTTTTGAAGTGGTTAAGTTCATAAGCTAAATGAGTTCTATAGTGATTTCGAGCTGGATTTCGTATTTGTTGGCATGTACATTGATTTGTAGCCATATATTTTCGATCTTGGGGTTTCAAAATCGAATGTTGTGTATTCTTCAGCCTTTTTTTAGGCTTGTGTTTGAGCCCAGTTACCTTTTCTCTTTAATTATAAGAGTCTATCTCACAGCATTTGGGCCAATGGCCAGCTTAGGCCCAAAAATCCTGAAGGAAATTTGAGACAAGACTGGCAGCACTATACCACAATTGGGTCAATGTAGTGATAATTGTACCCCTCGTCCATTAATTAAAGAGAGCTGCATCAAATACAAATACCCACGGCCTTACGAAATTTAGTTTAATCCACCTTTACAACTATAATCAAGGTGTGTCAATGCCAAATAATATTGAATAATTGCATGGACATAGCTTAATTGATTTTGAACTCTAAGGATTCGAGGCGTGCCACTTAGTGAATTTTTCGTGGCCCTCGCAAATCAAAAAATATGCAATCGCCTCAGGCGCTATAGTTAAATAATTTACCTTCCTATAATCGGGTGCGCATTTATGTGACCCAAATCCAAATCTCAACGTTAGATAAAATATGTTGCGAATTACGGGTGCGTTTATGTAACGTAGTTCAAGATATTTTAACAACGTTACAATCTTCTCAAAATTAAATAAAAGCGGTTAAAAGATTCAATTTTCACATAGGTAAAAAATCCATTAAAATCAGATAATAACCCGAATATAACAGTTGAGCGACCGTGCTAGAACCACGGAACTGGACAATGCCTAACACCTTCTCCCCGGTTAACAGAATTCATTTTCAGGATTTCTAGCTCGCGGACTGTATTACAAAGTAAACCCTTCCTCAATTCGGGATCTTCAACCGGTAACTTGGGACACCATTAATTATCCCAAGTGGTGATTCTGAAATCTCTAAATAAATAAATCTCGTCTCGATTGTCCTTTAATTGGAAAAACTCCCTTATCTACGCCTTTCATTGGGTGTAGCATGTGAAAAAGGAGGTGTGACAAGTCTTCTTAGTGAAAACTCATAAAGAGCATTATAAGGCAACGATGAGAAGATAAATAAGAAAGGTGGATTAGTGAAAACCCGCAAAGGGCGCCATTGAAGAAATCCACACCACCATTGGCACTGATAGAATCCTGGCAAGGTTTTCCGATTTTGAAACACGGGTTGTTATGGGTTTATGAGAAGTTGGATAGTTTTGCAGATCGGGTATCCAGTCCAAGAAGCATGTCATGTCTATTGAAGTCTGCATGCACTCCCGATAAGTCCTTCTTTCCTCCCCGAAAGGGACACTTCTCTTTAAATTTACTTTCTTGTCCTTTGGTTACTTTTATTTGAATCCCTTTCGGTATAACTTTGTTCCGAAACTAATACAAAGCAGAGGTGGAAAGATTGACTTTACAGGGTTCTGCTTAACAAAAGCCAAATTCAAAACAAAGCACCCAGCCTCGGCGAGTGCAACAAGTCGATCTCGACTGGCCATGATAGTCGATGCTTTGAAGTCAAATTATTGAAAATGAAATAAATTCAAAGTCAAGTGCCCATAGAGGTAGAATAAGATGAAAGGGCCAAAGCCCCATACGGATGAACCGTCATGAGATATTTTGGAAAGTTGAGTTCCTCCGTTAGAAGAGAGATCAATCTTCAGAAAGCTAGCAAGCAACACAGGTTCTCACCCAGAGAGTTGGGCCGAGATCAAGTGATCAAAACAACCAAGACAATAAACCAACCACCGTTTCAAACAACAATTGTTCTTTGTTTGAAAACATGAAACACGTGCAATCCAAAGCAACCTTGCAAGAAACAGGTGCAGCCAAAAAGAAGAAAATGCGCAAAGGCTAGAAATAGATTTGAGGCAACCATCTATAAAAAGGGAACTCCACTTCAATTTTTTTCCAGCATTTACTCATTCCATGGGATAAAAAGGCAGAGAGAAGAAAACAAAATGAAAAAAAAAAGATAAGAAGAAAATTCAAAAAAATGGGTAGTTTAGGACCCCCAGTCTCAATTTTTACACTTTTCCAACATAGGGTCTCCACTCTCTAAGTAAGTTTATTTTTTTTAGATATTAGGGTCTCCACTCCCTAGTTGAGTTTATGTTTTTAGGCACAGGGGTCTCCACTCCCTAGTTGCATTTTTCCAACATAGGGTCTCCACTCCGTATTTGAGTTTTATTTTAGACATAGGGTCTCCACTCCCTAGTCGCCTTTTGCAAACATATGGTCTCCACTCTCTAGTTGAGTTTATTTTTAGACATAGGTTCTCCACTCCCTAATCGCCTTTTGCCAACATAGGGTCTCCACTACATATTGAGATTATTTTAGACATAGGGTCTCCACTCCCTAGTCGCCTTTCGCCAACATAGGGTCTCCACTCTCTAGTTGCGATTATTTTATACATAGGGTCTCCAGAACCTAGTTCCCTTTTGCCAACATAGGGTCTCCACTCCCTAGTTGAGATTATTTTAGACATAAAGAACTCCACTCCCTAGTCGCCTTTTCCAACATAGGGCCTCATTCCCTATTTGATTTTATTTTAGACATTGGGTCTCCACTCCCTAGTTGAGTTTATTTTTAGATATAGGGTCTCCACTCCCTAGTTGCCTTTTTCAACATAGGGTCTCTACTCCCTAGTTGATTTTATTTTAGACATAGGGTCTCCATTCCCTAGTCTGCTTTTCCAATATAGGATCTCCACTCCCAAATTTATTTCATTATAGATGTGGGGTCTCCACTCTCAATTCTCTTTCCCAAGGATACACAATTCAGATTTTTATCACTTTCAATAAAGAAGTAGTTTAGAATTTTGTTACAATAACTCACGATATTCCAAATGAAAACCGGGGCAAAAATATTTTGTTCGTTTGTTTGTTTTGGTGTCTGAGCAGGCTTTACCTCGAGGCACATGGTTAGATACAACCAAAAGAATGAGTCTCAATCCAGAATAAAGAAAAGAAGAAAAAGAACAAAAAATAAACGAACTCAAAGTGAAACGGAGAAATATACGGACTGCTCAAGATATAAATAAAGTCACAATCTTCGCATGCACCGCCTTGATCCAGAAGCTAAAGAATGAACTAGAGTTGCAACTAACGAGCATCAAGATTCAGATCAAAGTCTGCAAGAAGAACCATTCAAGACTCAAGATAAAGTTTCAGAAGATTTATAGATAGGAATCTTGTAACTCGTAGGTGATAGACATTGCTAGTTTAGCTTCTTATCTTTCATCTCGGTGTAATAAGTAGTTCAGCAAGCAGTAGCAGCAACAACAACACTGAAATCGTAGCTTTCTGGTAGTCCCAGCTACCGAAACTTCAAGAACTACACTGACCCGATTCCTTTACAGTCAAGAATATGTAGGCAACATCTGAAGAAAAGTTTGCTCATGCTCTTTCAAAAAAGCTTCTCAAGGAGTTTCAAATGGGCAAAAATCCCTCGTAATTGCTCATATTATCTTTGCCCGAAAACCTTTTCGTGTCTCCGAGCAAAGAGAGGCAATTGTGAGCACATGATTTTTTTCCTAATATAACAATTCCTACAGAATCCCAAAGAAATAGATTTTTCTTTTAATTATCTGCCATTTTAGAAATTATTTTAGAATTTTCTTAATTATTTGAATTTTTCTTTGAATGTTTAATTTTTATTAATATCATGAAAATACAAAATATTCTACATTTTCACTTACAATTTATTTTTATATTTTTAACGTTAATTAGTAAATTAGTTATTTTACAAAAATTAACATATCACAAAAATAACTCACTTTGCATTTTAACTTTTTTATTTTTAATTTTATAGTTTTTCTTTTAATTTAGGAGTTAATTAATTTTTATAAATACTATGATAATTAATTAGCTTATTTTGCTAAGTTAATTTAGTTTAACTGTTAGTTTAGGTTTTTAAATTAATTGAAAATTAAAAAAAAAGAAAGGGAAAAGAGATTTAAAAGGGCTTTTAAAGCCAATTTAGCTAGGCCCAAATAAATTTTCCCAAAACCCATTTCATTCTGGCCCAAATCACGGCGTTAACCTAGTACGTACTATTTAATTAACCAAACGGCACCGTTTGAGTTCGTTCGTTCTAAGTCAATCTCGGCCCTTCATTTTAACTCATCCAACAGCTGAGACTTTCCCCATTTTTGTTTAACAATGTCCAAACATCATCAAATAACCTAGTACCCGTTTCACTTCATCTCCCCACTTCAATTCATCTTTTTCTCAACTTCAAGAACCCTAACCCGCCGCCTCCAAATTCTTTACCATCTCTAGTCAGCGGCGGCCTCCGAATCCTCTCAAAATTTAACCACACAACCACCACTCACCCTTGAGTTCAAATCTACCATCATGTGTCCTCAAATCCTCATCAAATTGGGTCAATTTTGTATCTAAAAGAGAATAATAATAATAATAATAATAATAATAATAATAATAATAATAATAATAATAATAATAATAATAATAATAATAATAAGAAGAAGAAGAAGAAGAAGAAGAAGAAGAAGAAGAAGAAGAAGAAGAAGAAGAAGAAGAAGAAGAAGAAGAAGAATCTCCCAAAGTTTTCAAAAATCAATGATAATAAGGATTGAAATTGTTGTTTTTCGTCTATTCTCAACAATAACAAACGACTAATGCCAATTTTAGCTCGAAATTGAAAGTGTCGGAGGTCCGTTCAAACCAATTTTCTGTCTATTTATTCTAGGTATTTCCGTTCTTTCTTTGTTTTCTTCTTTGTTTATTCTAGTCCTCGTCTTTTTATGATCCTCTCTTTCTCTTTCTTTTTTTCAGTTTTTTTTAAATTATTCCATTGCATGATTAGGATTGAGTCATGTTTAGTTTATAAAAATTAGATCAATTTCTTCGGTAAAAATATATTGATTTTTGTTATAAATACACTTCTATTTAAGGTGAATGTCTTTAATTAGAGAGATTCTAGAGTTCTATTCTTGGTAGATAAATCATCCTCCTCCCTATAAATAGAGGTGCCCTCTACCATTATAAATCACCCCAAGTATTAATAAGAATACTTCTCTCTACTCTTCTCTCTATTTGCTCTTGTTCTTGAGTTATTGTTCTTGTCTTTTACATTATTTCATAACACGTTATCAGCACAAGACTCTACCGTCTCAAGAACCATTCTCGAGAAATCTAAGGTATTTTCCTCTTCCTAATTTAATTTTCGATTATGTCTGACATTACGAAAAGAAAGTTCGTTGCCCTTGAAATTTCGGGCAAGAACTATATGACATGGGTGTTGGATGCTGAAATCCACTTAGATGCTATGGGTCTCGGAGACACCATCAAAGATAGAGAAAAAGCATCCACCCAAGAATGTGCGAAGGCCTTGATTTTCTTGCGCCACCACCTTGATGAAGGTTTGAAGATTGAATATCTCACCGTCAAGGATCCACTCATCTTGTGGAACGGCTTAAAGGAGAGATATGACAACCTGAAGTTGGTCACTCTGCCACAAGCACGATATGATTGGGCTCATCTGAGGCTCCAGGACTTTAAGTCCATTTCTGAATATAATTCTGCAATGTTCAGAATTACTTCTAAATTGAAGCTATGCGGGGATAATATCTCCGATTATGATATGCTTGAGAAAACGTTTACAACGTTTCATGCCTCCAATATAGTACTGCAACAACAGTACAGAGAGAAAGGCTTTACAAAGTACTCTGAACTGATTTCTCTTCTACTAGTGGCTGAGCGAAATAATGACCTGCTCATGAGAAATCATGAAAATCGACCCACTGGGTCTACACCACTGCCTGAAGCAGATAAGGTGCACTCTCATTATGCCAAACATGAAAAGGACCATGGTCATGGTCGTAAACGGGGTCATAGCCAGGGACGTAGACAAGGAAGAAATTCCAATGAAGTCCGTCACCCCCCGAAGAGAGATAACCGCCGAAAGCAGAAACGGGGTCATGAAGATCCTAAGGAAAATAGTTCAGAAACGATATGTTGTCGTTGCGGTGGGAAAGGGCACTGGTCAAAGACTTGCCGTATACCAAGACACTTGGTTGACCTTTATCAAGCATCTCGAAAGAGAAAAGGCCCTGAAACAAATTTTGTCTATGACGACAATGAGGACATCACCCACTTGGATGTGGCAGACTTCTTTGAGCAACCCGATGGGAAAATAGACCACCTAATCGGCGATGGGTCCGTGATGAAAGAAGATGGAGTTATTTGATTTTGTTCTACTTATTTGTATTAGTTAGTGAATAAACTAATAGTCATTAGTATTAGCTCGTATTAGTTAGTTCATGATGCAATGTTAGCAGTAGTTCTGTAGAATATCTTCAATATGCTCAAATATCAATAAAACTTTTATTTTCCAGTGGGGGTAATCGACTAGCCTGAAAAACTAGTCGATTATCAACTGTTTTCGCATTAAAGTTGAAAAACAATTGATCAACAATCGATTGTCAATGTTCAACAATCGATTGTTTGTAAGTAACAATCGATTGTTTGAAGAAAATGTTTAAACTGAAATTTTCAAACTGCAAAGTAATGAATAACATATCTGATTTTGTTAGTCAACTGTTAGCAGCAGATTTTGAAAATATTATGTGACACAAAAGAATTGAACTTGTTTATTCTCATGTTCTTGTATCTCTTTTATATATCAAACCATGGGAAGTAAATTGATTGAAGGCTCCGGAAGAGCAATTGTAACTCTGCCCAAAGGCACGACGTTAATCATAGAGAATGCAATGTTCTCCTCCAAGTCTATGAGAAACTTGTTGAGTTTTAAAGATGTACGCCGGAATGGCTATCATATTGAGACAATGGATGAAGATAATCTTGAATATCTCGTCATCACAAAGAATGTCTCCGGCCAAAAGAGGGTTATTGAGAAATTCCCGTCTTTATCTTGTGGCCTGTATTGGACAAGAATTAGTGCAATTGAGGCACATTCAACAGTAAACCAAAGGGTTACTGATTCCAATACCTTTGTACTTTGGCATGATCGATTGGGGCACCCAGGATCGGTCATGATGAGACGGATTATAGAAAGCTCCTATGGGCATCCGTTAAAGAATTTCAAAATTCTTTCGAATAATGAATATCCTTGCACTTCGTGTTATCAAGGCAAGTTGATTATCAGGCCATCACCAACAAAGGTTGGGACTGAGTCACCCACGTTTCTGGAACGTATACAAGGGGACATTTGTGGACCTATTCACCCACCTAGTGGGTCGTTTAGGTATTTCATGGTCTTGATAGACGCATCCTGTAGATGGTCTCATGTGTGCCTGTTGTCATCACGCAACCTTGCGTTTGCGAAGTTAATGGCACAAATAATTCGACTACGAGCACAATTTCCAGATAATCCAATCAAGTCCATTAGACTGGATAATGCTGCTGAGTTTACATCCCAAGCATTTAATGATTATTGCTTATCAATCGGGATAAAAGTTGAACATTCTGTTGCTCATGTTCACACTCAAAACGGTCTTGCAGAATCGTTAATTAAACGCCTGCAATTGATTGCAAGGCCATTACTTATGAGAACGAGGCTGCCCACTTCGTTATGGGGTCACGCCATCTTACATGCAGCAATGCTAATTCATCTCAGATCGACGAATTACCACAAGTATTCCCCGTTGCAATTGGTTTTGGGTCATGAACCCAATATATCTCATTTAAGGATTTTTGGATGCGCAGTATATGTGACTATTGCACCGCCATCCCGCACCAAAATGGGTCCGCAAAGAAGGTTAGGAATATATGTTGGGTTTGAATCGCCCTCCATCATTCGCTACCTCGAAACATTGACAGGCGACTTGTTTACTGCATGATTTGCAGACTGTCGATTTGATGAGTCACTTTTCCCAAAATTAGGGGGAGAAGTTGGTGAAACCAAACGGTAAATTTTGTGGAAAAATGCATCATTATCTCATCTTGATCCACATACCTCTATTTGTGAAAGAGAGGTACAAAAGATTATCCATTTGCAAAGAATAACAAATCAAATGCCTGACGCATTTACGGACTTGAAAAGGATAACGAAATCCCACATTCCCGCGGAAAATGTTCCAATCCGTATTGATGTCCCTATTGGACAATCATCTAGTATCATATCCAATGAGTCGAATGCACGCCTGAAGCGTGGCAGACCATTAGGTTCCAAAGATCGAAATCCTAGAAAGAGGAAAAAGAACGATCGAGATGACACTACGAAAGAATCTCATGAGGAAATTCATGATTTAACAAATCCTGAGATTCATGAAGAATCCATTGAGCCCGAGACTCTGGAAAATACGGAACTATCCCTAAATCCAATTAATATTGAGGCAAATATTAATCGAGTGGATATTGTGGTGGATAATGCCTTTGCTTATAATGTAGCATCTAGCATTATGCAAGAATGTGAGGATCTTGAACCTCAATCTGTTGAAGAATGTCGAAAAAGACAGGATTGGCCAAAGTGGCAAGAAGCAATTCAATCAGAATTGAATTCGCTGGCAAAACGTGAAGTTTTTGGCCCTATAGTTGAAACACCTAATGGTGTTAAGCCTGTCGGCTATAAATGGGTCTTTGTACGCAAAAGAAATGAGAAAAACGAGGTACAAAGATATAAGGCACGCCTTGTTGCACAAGGTTTTTCTCAAAGGCCTGGTGTCGATTATGAAGAGACATATTCGCCTGTAATGGATGCGATAACCTTTCGTTATCTCATAAGTTTTGCTGTCCATGAAAAGCTTGACATGCACTTAATGGATGTAGTTACTGCCTATCTTTATGGCTCACTTAATAATGAGATATACATAAAAATTCCCGATGGACTCAAGATGCCAAACGCGCATAACTCAAAATCTCGGGAAATGTTCTCAATTAAATTGCAAAGGTCCTTGTATGGTCTAAAGCAATCTGGACGAATGTGGTATAATCGTCTTAGTGAGTACTTGTTAAAAGAAGGCTATATAAATGACGCCATTTGCCCGTGTGTTTTTATAAAGAAAACAACATCGGAATTTGTTGTACATGCCGTATATGTTGATGACATAAACCTTATTGGAACCCCTAAAGAACTCCAAAAGGCAATTGATTATCTAAAGGATGAATTCGAGATGAAAGATCTCGGAAAGACTAAACTATGTCTTGGTTTGCAAATTGAATATTTGGCAAACGGAATTTTTGTTCATCAATCTACCTATACAGAAAAGGTACTGAAACAGTTTTACATGGATGAAGCACATCCTTTAAGTACACCGATGGTTGTTAGATCACTTGATGTGAACAAAGATCCATTCCGACCACAAGAAAGGAAAGAAGAGCTACTTGGTCCTGAAGTACCATATCTTAGCGCAATTGGCCCACTAATGTATCTTGCAAATACTACAAGACCTGACATATCCTTTTCAGTTAATGTCTTAGCAAGATTTAACTCGGCTCCTACGAGGAGACATTGGAATGGGATCAAACACATATTGCGGTACCTAAAGGGAACTACCGATATGGGCTTATTTTATGGCAAGAATTGCAGCCCGGATCTTGTTGGTTATGCTGATGCTGGATATTTGTCCGACCCACACAAGGCTCGATCTCAAACGGGTTATGTGTTTACCTGTGGAGAAACCGCCATATCTTGGCGATCGACTAAGCAATCAATTGTGGCTACTTCATCTAATCATGCCGAGATAATTGCTATTCATGAAGAAAGTCGAGAGTGTGTGTGGTTGAGGTCTATAATACATCATATCCAAGACAAATGTGGTTTGAAGTGTGATAAACTACCCACAACTTTGTATGAAGACAATGCAGCATGTATAGCTCAATTGAAGGGAGGATTCATAAAAGGAGATAGAACGAAGCATATTTCACCAAAGTTATTCTTCACACATGATCTTCAAAAGAATGGTGATATCAATGTTCAACAGATTCGTTCAAGCGACAATATGGCTGATTTGTTCACAAAATCTCTACCAAAGTCAACCTTCAAGAAGCTAGTTCACAAGATCGGGATGCGAAGACTTAAGGACATAAATTGATGTTCTTATCAGGGGGAGTTAATGCGCGTTGCACTCTTTTTCCCTTGCAAGGTTTTGTCCCACCGGGTTTTCCTTGCGAGGTTTTTAACGAGGCAACAATAGGCGCATATTCAAACATGTGTACTCTTTTTCCTTTCTTTAATTTTTCCCATTGGGTTTTGTTTTAAGGTTTTAACGAGGCACATCATTGAATAGACATTCAAGGGGGGGGTGTTATAAATACACTTCTATTTAAGGTGAATGTCTTTAATTAGAGAGATTCTAGAGTTCTATTCTTGGTAGATAAATCATCCTCCTCCCTATAAATAGAGGTGCCCTCTACCATTGTAAATCACCCCAAGTATTAATAAGAATACTTCTCTCTACTCTTCTCTCTATTTGCTCTTGTTCTTGAGTTATTGTTCTTGTCTTTTACATTATTTCATAACAATTTTCCTTTTCTCTTAATATTTTTAGTTTGCTTCGTTGAAAAATATTTCAAGTTACTAAATTCCAGAGTTAGATTTTTTTGTTTTTCTTATTTTTACTTGGGAATCCATTTGTTAAAGTTTGAATTTGGGCTTGCTAAATGCAGAAGCCCAAAGGGGGAAGGGTCAATTTGGGTTCGCAAAGCCCAGGATCTGTATGTTTTGTCTGTTGGGTCAACTTGTCCCATATTTGGTCTTGAGGGAGGGGGTTCAAAGGTATTTGGGAGAGTTTAATTAAGGGAAAGAAACTTTTAGGAAAGAGGGGTTTGGGTTAGTTCAGTAGTTGGTTTAAATTTCAAGGTTAAAAGTGAAAAAAATAAAAATTGGGGAAGGGGTAATTGAAAATAATAGGGTCATTTGAAGGGGCATGTTTCTTTCTTTTATAGGAAGATTAAAAAAGAATTAGAACATGAAAAATTAAAAAAGTCTTTTAATTAATTAATCAGGCCTTTTAAAAACTAGGTTGAAGTGTGCTTTATTAAATAACACCAATAGCTTATGGCCTTCAAGGATTAAAATAAGAAGCCTTTAAGAATGATTCGAGGTGTGCCATGTCAACTAAAACCCATAATATATTGTCCCTCACAAATTTAATTCCAGAGTTTAGTATTTCTAAAATCGAGGTGCCATCAATTGAATTTTCCATGGCCCTCACAAATGTTGTTATTAATTTGAACTCTCATATTTGATTTAGGCGCATTCTTTAAATTGATTTCTTTTTAATTACTAGACTCAGTTTATCTAGTCTTGATAAATGAAAGTCACCCGCTATTATTCCACACAGTAAATGAAAAAGTTCGTCTTTCTAAGAATGTTAAATAGAATGTGTCACGAACCAAGAGCGCATTTCATGTAGCATGATTCACAGCATATTTTAAATAACGTTGAATCTTCTTAAAATAATTAATAGCATTTCTAATGATAAAAATGCACCATAGGTTAATACATGTAATAAATCGGATAATAGGTAACTTTTTAATAGTTTAAGAAACTATGCTAGAACTACGAAACTCGAGAATACTTAACACATTCTCCCGAGTTAACAGAAATCCTTACATAGATTTTCTAGTTCGCAGACTTCAAAAGGAAAGTCGAATTTCCTCGATTTGGGATTTAAAAATAAATTGGTGACTTGGGACACCAATTAAAATATTTCAAGTGGAGACTCCAAAAAATAAGTAAATAATCTCATTTTGAATAATGTCACTTAAAGTGAAAAAAAATTCCTTATACCCTCGGGGTGTGCAAAAAGGAGGTGTGTCACTTGTTACTATTGGATATGGTTGATTTTGATGTCATATTGAGGATGGACTGGTTATCACCTTACCATGCTATCTTGGACTGACATGCCAAGATTGTGACCTTAGCCTTGTCGGGGTTATCTCTTTTAGAGTGGAGAAGGACTTCTGGTCATTCCACTCGTAAGGTTATCTCATATATGAAGGCTCGGCATATAGTTGATAAGGTATGTTTGGCCTATTTTGCATATATTCATGATTCTAGTGCCAAGGATCCTTCTATAGATTTTGTGCCTATTGTTCGTGAGTTTATGGAGGTATTTCTTTTAGAACTACCGGGAATGCCACCCGACAGGGACATTGACTTCTGCATTGATTTGGCTACAGTCACTCAACACAATTTTATTCTTCCATATCGCATGACTCCGCCAGAGTTGAAAGAATTGAATGAGCAACAGCAAGACTTGCTTGATAAGGGCTTTATTAGACCTAGTGTCTCGCCCTAGGGTGTGCTAGTGTTATTTCTGAAGAAGAAGGATGGGTTGATGAGGATGTGTATAGATTATCGGTAGTTGAACAAAGTCACAATCAAAATAAGTATCCATTGCTGAGGATTGATAATTTGTTCTATCCGCTTCAGGGTGCCAAAGTATTTTCGAAGATTGATTTGAGATCTGGCTACCATTAATTGAGGATTAGGGCATCCGATGTCCCTAAGACAGCTTTCCACACTTGGTACAGGAATTATGAGTACTTGGTGATGTCATTTGGGTTGACGAATGCCCCAATAGCTTTTATGGATTTGATGAATTGAGTGTTCAAGCCTCACCTGGATTCCTTTGTGATTGTCTTCATTAATGACATTTTGATTAACTCTCGTAGTCAGGAGTAGCACGAGCAGCATCTTAGAGTGGTTCTGCTGACTTTCAGGAATAGTCAGTTGTATTCCAAGTTTTCGAAGTGTAAGTTATGGTTGGGGTCTGTTGCTTTCTTAGGTCATGTTCTATCAGCAGAGGGTATTCAAGTGGACCCAAAAAAGAATTCTGTAGTCAAGGATTGGCCTAGACCCGCATCAGCTACAGAGATCCAGAGCTTCTTGGGTTTGGGGGTACTACCATCTGTTTATGGAGGGGTTTTCATCCATAGAATCCCCTATGATCAGGTTGACCCAGATGGGTGCCCAATTTAGATGGTAAGACAAGTGCTTTCAGAAGCTTAAGTCAGCTTTGACTATGGCACCGGTATTTCTTTTGACAACAGATTCAGGAACATACACAGTGTATTGTGACGCATCTTGTATTGGACTTGGGGTGGTGTTGATGCAGGATAGCAAGGTCATTGCCTATGCTTCCCGACAGTTAAAGATTCATAAGAAAAACTATCCAGTCTAGAATTAGAAGCCATTATTCACACGCTAAAGATTTGGATGCATTATTTAACGGTGTGTCATGTGAGGTGTTCACGGATCACAAGAGCCTACAATATTTGTTCTAGCAGGACGAGCTGAATTTGAGGTAGAGAAGATGGTTGGAGCTATTAAAGGACTATGATATCACTATCTTATATCATCCGTGGAAGGACAATGTAGTGGCCGATCCTTTGAGTAGAAAGTAATTAAATATGGGTAGTCGTATGTATATTCTGGTTGGTGAGAGACCGATTGATTTGGATGTTCAGTTTGTGAGGTTGGATGTTTCTGAGCCCAGCCATGTGTTAGCTTGTACATTCGCCCGTTCTTCATTATTAGAGCGTATCCGAGATCGGCAATATGATGATCCCTATTGGTGTGTCCTAAGGACATCGTGCGGCACGGTGGTGCCAATTAGGTTACTGTTGGAGATGACGGAGTGTTACGGATGTAGGGTCGAGAGTGTGTGCCTAATGTAGATGGACTTCGGGAGTTGATTCTTCAGGAGGCCCATAGTTCCCGGTATTCCATTCATTCGGGATCCCCTAATATGTATCAAGACTTGCGTTATCATTGTTAGTGTAGGAGGATGATAAAAGATATTGTTGCATATGTGGCTCGGTGTTCGAATTGCCAGCAGGTAAAGTACGATCATCAGATACCTTGTGGTTTTTTCCAGAAGATTGAGATTCCTAAGTGGAAGTGGGAGCGTAACACTATGGACTTTATTGTTGGACTCCTACAGACTTAGAGGAAGTCGATGCAGTGTGGGTTATTATTGCTAGGCTAACCAAGTCAGCGCATTTTATTCCTGTGGCAATCTCTTATTCTTCCGAGAGTGTGCCCGTGTCTATCATTTCTGACTAAGTACGCAATTTACCTCGCATTTCAGGAGGGCAGTTCAGTGGGAGTTGGGCACACGAGTTCAGTTGAGCACAACATTTCATCGTCTGACCGATGGGCGGTCCGAGCATACTATTCAAATTTTGGAGGATATGCTTCGACCATGTGTTATTGTCTTTGAAAGCTCATGGAATAGGTTTTTGCTTTAATTAGAGTTTTCCTACAACAACAGTCGCCAGTCGAGCTTCCAAATGGCTCCTTATGAGGCTTTATTTAGTAGGCGATGTCGGACGTTGGTTGGGTGGTTTGAACCGGGAGAGGCTCGATTGTTAGGTACAGACCTAGTGCAAGATGCCTTGGAAAAGGTGAAGATCATTTAGTATAATCTCCATACAGCCTAGTCTAGGCAAAAGAGCTATGCCGGACATATGGTTCGTGATGTGGCATTCATGCTTGGAGCACGGGTATTGCTTCGAGTGTCGCGTATGAAGGGTGTAATGTGATTTGGGAAAAAGGGAAAGCTAAGATCTAGATTCATTGGTCCATTTGATATTCTTGATTGAGTGGGAGAGGTGTTGTAAAGACTAGCATTTTCACCGAGCTTGTCAGCCGTGCATCCATTATTTCATATGTCTATGCTTCAAAAGTACCCAGACGATCCATCCCACATGTTAGACATCAGCACTATCCAGTTGGACAAGGACTTATCTTATAAAAAGATAGCTATTCCAGACCGACAGGTTCGTAAACTGAGATCGAAAAATTTTCTTTCATTTCGTGTTCAGTAGAGAGGTCAGTTTGCTGAGACAGAAACCTGGGAGTCTGATTCCTATGTGGAGCCGATATCCCCATCTTTTCTCAGACTCGGGTACTTTTCTTATATTAATTCAAGGATGAACGGTTGTCTTAGAGGTGGAGAATGTGATAAACTGAAATATCATCACTTGTTTTAAAAGTAAATTCTACATTTCGAGGTCATGAAACCTCCGTTATGTTCATCACTTGTTTTAGAGTAAATGATTTGGGAACTCATTCGATGATTGCCTTATGAACTTTAGAACAGTATTGAAGATGTGTATCGAGATGAATCTAGTACTGAACTAGGAAAAGTGCCATTTCACAGTATAGAAAGGTATAGTGTTGGGGCACCTAGTATCGAGTAAAGGCATTGAGGTACATCGTGCAAAGTTGGATGTGATCGAAAAGCTTCCACCACCCACTTCCATTAAGGTAATCAGAAGTTTCCTTGGGCACACCAGTTTCCATAGAACATTTATAAAAGATTTTCTAAAATTGATAATCCCTTGTGTAAATTGCTTGAAAAAGATTACCCTTTTGTGTTTTCCGATGACTACAAGGTAGCGTTTGAGGAATTGAAGAAGAGACTGATAACAGCACCTTTCATAGTTGCCCGAGATTGGGAACAACCATTTGAGCTGATGTGTGATGCGAGTGACTATGTTGTAGGAGCAGTTCTTGGGCAGTTAAAAGACAAAGTCATGCATCCAATATACTACGCAAGTAGAACTATGATTGGTGCCCAGCTAAATAACACCGCGACCTAGAAGCAGATGCTAGCAGTGGTGTTCGCATTTGACAAATTCATGTCATAGATGATAGGTTCGAAAGTAATTGTTTATACTGACCATGCTGCTTTCAGGCACTTAATCGAGAAGAAGGAGTCAAAGTCATGCCTGATTCGATAGGTGCTACTGTTTCAATAATTTCTGGAAATCTGTTACCAAAAAGGAACGAAGAATCAAGTGGTTGGTCACTTGTGTAGGCTGTAAGGAGCTGAGAAGAAGGTTGCGGTGGATGAGATTGTGGAAATTTTCCTAGATGAACAACTATTAGCCATAAGCCTTTAGGAAGCCCCATGGTATGCTGACATTGCAAACTACCTGGCGAGCGGGTATTATTCCTTATGACCTTTTATCTATCCGAAAGAAAAAGTTTTTTTGTGATTATCGCATGTCTTTTATATGGATGAACCTTATTTGTTGAGGATTTGTACTGATAACATGATCCGGAGATGTATCCCCGAGGTGGACAAATCTTCTATTTTGCAAGTATGTCACGTGTCACCATATGGCGCGTATTGGGGGACGGGTAAGGACAACTACAGCTAGGGGTGTACATAGACCGGGTTGGTTCGGATTTTTCAATTACCAAACCAAACCAATTGTGTCGGGTTATTAAATCTAAAGACCAAACCAAACCAATAAATTCGGGTTTCTCAATATCGGTTTTTCTCGGGTTTTTTTGGGTTTTCGGGTTATTCGGGTTTTTTCTAATTTTTTTCCGGTAAAATCTTCGTAGAACAAAATATATAACGTATGCTCAAAATATTTCTTTAATCCTAGTAAGATATAACTATATAAAGTATTTTTTTCAAGAAAATAATACAAAATATGAGATATGTCATGACTCATGACATTATCCTAAAATATTCAACAATAAAAATAATAAAATTATGTACTATAAATATTGCTAATTAAAAAGTCATAATAAAAATAAACATAATATAAAAGCACTAATTCATGCTAAACTAGATAGACTAATGAGAGAGTATTAATTATATGCCTAAAAGCTAAAGAAAAATAAATATAGGTTATGTATTTTTATCTAAATTATTGCAAAATAAAAAAAAATAGACATTTAATACATTCCCGTTCGTAATATTGAATTGAATGTCTTTTGTTAGCATTAGTATTGATTGCTAGCATTATTAAATTTACTAATATTAATGGCTATAAAACTTATTGGAGCATTCAAAAGTACTAAATCAAACCTTGAAATAATACCTTAAAAGATAAAATTATGAATTGTTTTTAAAGTAATATTTATAAATTACATTATAATAAGTATATTTATATATTAAATATATCTAAAATTGCAATATATGTAATGTCGGGTTGGTTTGGTTTCGGTTTGACTTTCTTTAGTTAAAACCAAACCAAACCAATTATGGTCGGGTTTTTTTTTCCAACACCAAACCATAGTCGGGTTTTTTTTCCGGTTTGACTCGGATTATCGGGTTGGTGCGGTTTATCGGTTTTCTTTGTACACCCCTAGCTACAGCTATGAAAGTCTTGGAGTCGGGCTTCTACTGGACAACATTGTTCAAAGATGCTCACTTATGGGTGAAGAGCTGTGATGAATGCCAACGAACCGGGAATATTTCCCGCCGACATGAGATGCCTATGAACCCAATTTAGGAGGTAGACGTGTTTGATGTATAGGGAATCGATTTCATGGGGCCTTTCGTCAGCTCATATGGCAACAAGTACATACTCATCGTTATGGACTACATTTCCAAATGGGTGGAGGCTGCAGCACTCCTTACAAATGATACAAATGGGGTAATTGGTTTTCTGAGAAAGAACATATTCACCCGATTTGGCACTGCAAAGGAAATAATCATAAATTAGGCACTCACTTTTGTAATCAAGCCTTCACGAAGTTTTTAGAAAAGTATGATGTATTCCACAAGGTTGCCAACCCGTATCATCCACAAACGAGTAGGAAAATGGAAGTTTCGAATGGAGAGATAAAGAGTTGTTGACAAATACTATGCATGGTACTAGAATGGATTGGGCAAGAAAGTTAGATGATGCACTCTAGGCCTATCAAACCTCTTTTAGAACTATGATCGGCATGTCTCCATACAAGTTGGTGATAGGGAAAGCGTGTCACTTAACAGTGGAGTTGGAGCATAGAGCATTGTGGGTGTTGAGGTAGTTAAATCTCGATTTTGAAGCTAAGGGAACAACTAGAGTCACAGAGTTGCACGAGCTTGATGGGTTTCAACATCGCTTTTGAGAGTACAAGATTATACAAGGAGAGAATGAAGATGATACATGACAAAAATATTATTAAGGGGAGTTTTAAACCCGGAGATAGGGTATTTCTACACAATTCAAGACTAAAGTTATTTTCAAGAAAATTAAAGTCAAGATGGTTAGGGACATTTCGTGTGGTTGAAATTCGTCCCACTTGTGCCGTAGAGATTGTTGTGGAAAATGAATCTCGCAAGTTCAGAGTCAATGGGCACATATTAAAATAGTATGTAGGCATGGATGAAGCAAAGGTAGTGTCAGTGACTCATTTGATCGAGCCACCGATGTTGAGTGTACCTTAAATGAGCTTACATGTTTCATGTCGTAATTTTTGATCAGGTGCTTCATAGGAGGTAGCCCATAGGACTGTTGTATACGTCATGCCATGATGTTAACTAAGGTGATCGTTGAGAGAAGACCTAATTCATAGTTGATTTTTAGTGTATTCAGAGTTTTTATTTTTGTTTTTTGTGTAGTTAGAATTTTGCTTTTTCTTTTTAGGTACTAACAAGTTTGCAAGTGAGTTTGGGAAAGTTGAGCATGGTTTCAGCGTCACCTAATATACACCAGGCACTGGAGCTGGCGACACCAGGATAAAGCTAGGCAAAGCTACCATTGGGCTGGCAATGCCTGGCTAATGCCAGGTCCACCAAGCGTTAGGCTGGCAATGCCTAGGTAACGCCATGTAAGTTATTTCAACCCAGTTAATTATTCTTCTCTTATTTTAGTCGAACCCCCTCCCCTACATACCCTAAACATTGACCAAAATACTAAAACCCTAACCTAACTTCCCCCAAACACACATCAAGCTCAAAAACAAGAAAAGACTCAAGTACGCACAGCACCCTCTATGCTCTCAACCTACAGATGCACAGTTCTGCTCACCCACACACACTCACCAACAGATTCCCATTGTGTCCCTCCCATCCATATTGAAGTCAAGCTTAGTTTTGCTCATCAGCAATTCTTAGGCAGCTTCCTCCTCTCAGAAGCTTCAAAGGTATGATTTTCTCTCTTTTCCTTGCAATTTCAAGTAGAGTTTAGGTATACAATTACACATAAAAGTTTGTGGTTGTTCTTCATTATAGTATTGTGTTTGTGTGCCTCAACCCCATAAACCCCATAGGAATGGTGCTTCGATTGTAAGAACATATGGTAGTACGGAACCCTAAGCTTATTTTGGATGATGAGGCAATCCTTCATTTCCATAAGAAATCCCATGGAACTACTGCTTGTTAAGTGTTTGATATAGTCCCTCAATGCCATTCCTTGGAGCCCGAGTCTTCAGGATTAATAGACTAGTGTTATATAGTTGTGCACCACATTAAAATCTTAAGTGTGGGGTGGCTCACGGGTAGCCCATGTGTTGCTATTTTATTCTAATATTAAGAAAATATGAGGTGAAGTCTGAGTAACCTCGAAAAGTTAGAAAAAGATTATGTGTGTAGTGTGTAATGCAGTTTTACCTGACTACTACTCATTTGTGTAGGAATGAGATGCCTCCCAAAAAAGACATAGGCAAAGGAAAGGCCACTTCAACTACCCCGGCTAAAGTAAAGGCGACCTCCGCACCTCCTCCAAATAAGAGAAAAGGTGGAGAATCTATCTCTAGTTTGAGTGGAGCACAAGCCATGGAAGTTCTAGCTGCCATACGTCCACAACCCCAAGCCAACGGGAGTTTTGCATAAACAACATACCTCTGTATACGAAGGATTGGCACAGGAATTGTAGGCCTAAACATGTCCACCCGAAAGCAGCCATCTAGGAACATAGCCTAAAAGGGACGTATCAACCAATTTGGAAAAGCATCCAGGATTTGGGATTAAGCTATGTTTTTAAGAATACAGGGGACATTAATCTCGATCTAGTCCATGAATTCTATGTAGGGTTTGACCCACATGACACTAAGCAGCTGGTGCCAATTCATGGATGTTTGATAGATTTTTCAGCCACGGCTATATGCAACTATTTAGGTGCACCACATGTTCATGTGTAGTTGTTGGACCAATTCATTCAAAGGCCTATATATAGAGAGCTGAGGAACACGCTTTGTGGTGTCGACTCTACGTCTGCATGGGTCCGAGATAAGTTAACAAACTGTCACAAGAGATTCCCCAAAAAAGAAGATGAAGGCAGAGGCTCAGGTTTGGCTTAAACCAATAAACGCACGGCTCCTACCATGTGATCATGGCACTCTCATAAGCCGTGAGAGGACCTATGTGCTATACTTCCTTATGACAGGTCAAAAAGTGAATATAGGTTATCTGATCTGCTACAAGATATAATCAGTGAGAACAAGTAAGAAAATAGATCGAATGCCATTTGCTAATTTCCTGACTAAATTCTTAAAGAACGAGGGGGTTTAGAATCCTGAATCTGATCACGCCATAGATCAGCTCATCCGACAAACGGACATCACTAATCTTCGGTTAAAAGATAGTCTTCCATGCCATTATTGATAGGTGTTGAGCGTAATATGCGTGATGATATTTTTATGGCCCATCTCTATGGGGTAATGCATTTACAGCTGCGAATAGAGGGTGGACCGACCATAAATGAGGAGAACACAAAATTGGAGCACTGGTACCCGCTCAATGCTCATGCCTAGAAGCTTGTTGGGTTAGGATATGGATATAGACTCCCCGATGATAAAGATATCAACACACCAGAGCAGTTTGAGGTTGAGCCAGAGCAGTCAAATGGTGAGGGAGATTATGATGATAATGAGGAAGAGGACGGACATGATAAAGAGTAGAGAGCGCCAGAGGATGAAGACGCTTCTTGATCAGGGAGTTTCCTTGTACCCTACTCTTTTTATATCTTGTTTAGCAAATTATTCATGCAACTGAGGACAATGCATGATCTAAGTGTAGGGTGGGAACTTTTACAAATTAGTAGTTGTTAGCTATTTTTTTTATTTTAGTAAGTGTCATTTTCGTTAGCTAATGGTTTTAGTTATTTGTTTTAAGAATTGATTTTATAGTTAGTGGTTTTTAGTCAAAACAAATACAAAAACATACCATATAAATGTTGGACTCTTTCCGATAATAGATCTCCTAGACAGTTTTCTTAAGGGAAGTAAGTCTTAATAAAATACCAAAAAAAAAATTGTAGATAGTGTAGTAATTCCCCTTTGATTTTTCTATGGCCTGTGGTTCTTTTTCAAGGGTTTCTAATTAAACCGGGTATAGTTAGTTTTAATTTTGAAGAGTAGGAACCATGTGGCTATGCATTTAATTGCAGCAATATCTCTGAGCTTTATGATACCTTGAGAATAGCCAATACTCTGGTTATGAACTTAGGCTCAATTTTTGACTCTAGTATAAGTACCTTAAATTATAGATTCTTAGATTTTTTTGAATGCTTTGACTGGAGTGTCGTGATAAAAATCAATCCTGAATGAGTGTCATGTTTGTGCGAGGTTTATATGTATTCTATGCATTGAATTGATGTCTAGAACTTGCCCCGTGTGTGTGAAAAGTGAAATAGTAGTCTTGTTCAATCTGAGAAAGCGATATAGGCAATTCTTTGTTAAGTCACATATATATAGAGTACCTACCTAAATGTTATTAATCGTAGTTAACCTTGTTGAGCCTATAATCAAATTTCTTTTGTCACCACATTACAAGTCGTACCGCTTTGTTTGAATAGACCATATATTTGAACGTTGTCACCTCTCATGAGCACTTGAATTGTGATGAATTATGAAAAATTTAAAGTGTGGGATGGTGGGTTGGCATTTGAGTAGAACAAGTGAAATAAGGAGAAAGGTGCACCATTTGAAAGAGAAAAAAAGTGTCAATAAAAGCCATTTGGATAGAAAAAGAAAACAAATGGGGGAAAATATAATAGTTGTAGTGTATGAAAAATAATACCTGATGGTGGTAACTTTTGATGTACTGGTGCTTAAAGAAGTAGGTGGTAAATGTAGTGAAGTTAAGGTGGAGTTTTGGTTTGACATAAGTATGGGCTTGAAGGTTAAAGTGTGTGTATTGAAGCACTTAAGGGAGGTGTAGTAACTTATATCCAAATATATTCTACCCGACCCACAGCCTACAATGCAACCAATAAAAGTCGTAGTTGATCTTAGACTGAATGAACTCGATTAGTGGAGTATTACAATACAGGCAAGCTTATGGTGCATCATTTGAGGCATATGAAGGTTATTTCTGAGTGCGAGTGAGTGTTTTCTATCTTGAGTTCCTATGTTATTAAAGTTCATTGTGTATGGAACTAATCTCTTTTATTGGGTGAGGGCATATGATTAATAAAGAAAAGGTAAGGTTGTTGACTTCCACGTTAGAGTAAGCAAGTTAATTGTCAAAAAGAAATGGTATTTGTGAGCCGAATCTTGTGGAGAGGATGTCACACCTTTGTGCTTAAACTATTTTAAGATTCTTGGTATGATGAGTTAAGGGAATTGCTTAATAGATTGTGTCTATGAGTGTAGTTTGATTGCTCGAGGATGAGAAATATTTAAGTATGGGGTATTGATATGTGGTTATAATTCATGGTTCAGCACATTATTCACTTTAAATTTTTATTCACTTTAATGATAAAGTACACCTTATTTGTGTGTAATAGGATCCATTTAGTATGTAGGTGAATTGGAGATGAAAGTAGAAGAAAAAGGAGACTACAAGTCAGAAGCGTGCACAGAAGCAGTGAAATGATAGAAGCTGACAATGCCAGGCTTGAAGCTGGCGTTGAGCTAGCTACGCAAGGCAAAGGCCAAGTAGGAGCAGGCGTTAGGCGGGAGACGCCAGGCGTGGAGCCAGGCTCACCAGGCATTAGGCTAGCGACACCATGCCTGGGGCCAGGTATAGTCCGAGTTTTGAAGACTTAATTTGTTTCCTGGCTTGACTAGGATTTGACCAACACAATTAGGTCTTTTCCTAAACATATATAGACCTAAAATGCATGTTTTGAAGGATTTTTGCAACTGGAGCCAAGGATAGCTCGTGGAACACTACTTGGAGTTAGAATCATCGATTTCTATATCCCTTTATTCTTACTTTGTAATTTAATTATGCAAATTACTTTGGATATTGTTACTATGAGTATGAATAGCTAAACTCTTAATCTAGGGTTTTGATGGAATCTATTGGTGGATGATTTTCTTGTTATGTTAATATAGATTTGTCATAATATTTTCTCTATTTGTTCAACTATATGCTTATCATTGTTGATTGAAGGCCCTCAATTATCTGCTCATATTTAGTATTTATTACTCGGTAGAGAGTGCATATTTAAGTAGTTGTCGAACAGCATAACTCCTAACGTATATGAGGGATCAATACGAAGGGTTTAAATGTGAGATTAGTGATAACGAAACCTTAGTGCGATCTAAGTGAGTTGTACTTAAGGATAGCTAGCGTAATTCGGGAGAATATGTCTATTATATTATTGTATTTACTCAGGAGAGAGTTACGACAGTCAGAATGCTCATGATTGATAAAGAAGGCTTAGGCAAATTTATAGAAAACATAGTGGAAAGGATTCTGAAAATAGAGAAAATCAGAACCTTAGATCAATCGAATTCTTGTCTACAACCCGTTCGTAGTTAGTTCTTATGTATTGCATTTCTTTTTACGTAAAATTTAGTTAGTAAAAATCCAATTTATTACTTAAATATTTATGAAGATTGAATGCGTGAATTTGTGTGAGTCCAATAGTTATACTTGATAGGTTAAATCTCTATGGGCTTCGACTCCGAACTTGTTAACCTGAATATATTAGCAACGACGTCCTTTTTATAAGGCATAGTTGGACGTGATCAATATACACTGTCTTTTCTTTTCAATCTATGTTTTCGGAACTCTTCATTTTAATCATTGTACCTATATCGTCACGACACTAATACTAGTAAGGTTGTAGAATTTGTTCGGGTATAATGAATTTAGATCGGGTAGTTTGACATAATCCATGGACAAATATGAGAAAAAATAAAAAAGAAAAGATTGAATTTTAGTTGCTGCATACTAGTGCCTAGTGCTGACAACTTGAGAATTTCCTAAAATGAATGATTCAATTATTGGATGCACTTTGCAACCTATCACTATTAAAATTTCGATAAAAGCTGACCAAAATAACCAACTAATTTTAATCGGTAATAGCCAATAATCGTCTAAAAAATATTGCAATAAAAAAAGTTGGTCGGTTTTTTGCGATCAAAGTTGGTCGGTATTTTAATTATATAATTAAAAGATTCATCATCGAAAAATTGAACCGGGATCTGTACTGTGGCATGATACTATTCTACTATAA
Source organism: Nicotiana benthamiana (assembly GCA_034376525.1). NCBI lineage: Eukaryota > Viridiplantae > Streptophyta > Magnoliopsida > Solanales > Solanaceae > Nicotiana > Nicotiana benthamiana. The sequence goes on from CM067326.1 coordinate 47,770,761, forward strand.
GATCATGGGTGCATTTTGTTTTAAGGCTGTCTATTATTTGATTTATACTCTTTAATTGTATTTTAGCATGAAAATAACCGACCAAAGTTGGTCGATTTTATTAAAAAATAAAATTACCAACCAAAGCTGGCCAGTTTTTGAAAATGGCCGGCCGAATTAACCGACCAATTTTGGTCAGTTGTTTTAATATTGATTTTATTTATTTTAATTGAAAAACCGACCAAAGTTGATCGGTTTCTTGAAAAATAAATTTTGTGGGACTCAAAAATAGTTTCCCGCATAGTTTAGTCAAAGAAAATCGATCAAAGTTGATCAGTATCGTAAAAATTTAAAAAATAAAATATTTTGAAAAATCGACCAACTTTTTTCGGTTTTTTGATCGACCAAAGTTGGCCGGTCGACTTTGATCGATTTTTGTGAAATTTTAGTAGTGTATAAAGTATTCACAAAATATTGATGATTTAGATACTTTATAAATCTTAGAATTTTGTATTATTTTAAATAAAATTCTTGTATCTGTATCCATACTTTTGAATTTTAAAATTTAAATTATAAAGGATTTACCCGCACCCGAATCCCACGAACATAGCCTTCAACTCAACCCATAGAGCCATTCCGTGTTTCTCACTCCCTCTCTAAGTTAGCCCAAAAGGCCATAACATTTCTCAAGCTCCCTCATTAAATTAGCATGTTGTGAGTCTAAATTTATTTTCATCTACCCTAGACTCACACTTTCAGCCCACATGTAAATCCAAAAACCAATACGGAATAGTTTTCAAAAGGATTTTTATTGTGTTTTGGCCACTTTATTCGAAGCTTAATGCCCGTAATAAAGGTAGATGCAGAATTTAAACTTTATGAGTTTAACCGTAAAAAAAAATTTACTATAAATTTATCATATTTTTAAATTATAAGTTCAAACTTATTATTTATTACAATTTTAATACACTTAAATTTATGTTTTGCTTCGAAAGTACTGTATCATATTAACTCTACATCGACTTGTGGCTCGTGATCTTTATTCACATAAAAATAGTGTCTAGTAGTTATAGTTGAGTACCACTGCTAAAAATATGTAATTATGTACTGGTACTGGAATCATTATACATACTGACTACTCGTATATCTTGCCATCAATATGTCTCTTATTGAAAGCGATGAACTACCCTATTTTTAGGTTCTCAATTATTGAACGTTTTTATGTTTGTTTTGTACTGTTTTTGACTGTCTTTTCTTTCTCATCTCTTTTACTCCACATACTTCCACAATATTCAAAAATAAAAACAAGCATATATCTTTTTTTATTTATTTTAATAAGGGTTAATTTTCAATTAAGATGGCAATGTCGTGGCTCATGGAACACGTCAGTCGAAACGGCGTTGATTCCGCTGATTCCTTTCTTTCTTTTTTGTCTTCTCTTCTGTGTTAGCTCAAGGGGATTAGGAAAGAAATATTATGTTGATTTTATTCAAATTTCGAAGCAAACATCTTTATATACATAATATTATTCTAATGCCTTTACGAATAACCATAGAAGAACTATTATTCTTCTCATTACTTTTAGTTGTTGTATTTAATTAGCACTATAGTTTAAATTGTTAACGACAAAAAGATGAGCATAGATCAGAATTAATATATAGTTAATAATATATGGACTATAGAGTGACTATGAAGCTAATATTTGGCGAGCGATGAGTCATGTCCTTGATGCTTGACCGTCCATGTCGTTTAACTTGCTATTATTTATTTATTTTCTTTTCTGCTTTTAGAATTCAATATCAAGTTATTCTTCGCTTAGGTCTATGGGATAAAGAACATGCTTAAGAGATCCGAAATGTCTCACTTTGCTATATTCTTACTTTAATATTAGATGTTCGTCGGATGGCATCTTTGAATTAAATTCTTCCAACGCTGTGTATTTGTTTATAATAATCCTCTTAAAAATAAATAAAAAAATTGCGTGTGGTTTAAATGGAAAAAGAAAGTGCAAAAAGAGTGTTCTTAATTAAATGAATTAGAAATAGAAATAAGAAGTGAAGTACAAGGGAAAGAGGGGTTAGACTTAGGTGTGATGAGATGAGACAAAAGTAAAGAATATGGAATATTAGCTTAAAGCCTTTATTAACTTTTAAAAAGCAAGCTAGCGAGACTAAAGACTAAAGAGAGAGAGAAATGTTGACCAGATATACTAGCCCATTTAATTAAATAAATTTAATAACTTCAACTATGAACCAAAAATTAATATTAGTGGTTAGTGTTATTATTCCATAATCCGTAATTAATATGTTGGGTAGTGGGGTTAGGAGTATTAGAAAAGAGTTCGATGAAATGAAGAATATTAATTGGCAGAGATAAGATTTATAGAATAAGGTTGAAACTTCTCATTTCCCAAAGAATCTAGAGCGCATCAGGCGCTGACCCTGCCTTTAAAATTCTAATTTAATAAATTAACTCTTTTCTAATACTCCTAATCCCACTACCCAACATATTATATACACGATCTTTTTATTGTGATATAGCTTTTAATATGTGAATGAATTTCACCTTGGTCATATTCAAGATCTTCAGACTTTTCTTTTCTTTTTCTAGATTGTTAATTTTGAAATTTAATTCATTTTTTGGTCATGCAAGATTTTCAACCTTTTTTTTCTTTCTCCAATTTGCTGATCTAGTATATAAGGAAAGGAAAGGGCGTAGTGAAGATCGAGCCTTACATATTTAATATATTTATATGACAAATAAATATATCATTTGTGGTGAACATTAAGCTATATAAAAAGTTAGTCTGATGGAGAAATAATATCGTTGAAGCTTACATTTGATTAGAATTCTTAGGCGTGTGGACGTGGAAATTGTTGGAAATAATTAAACACATTTTCAAAAGAGACTTGTTTGGCTAAAAAATTCAACTAGATATTTTAGAAAATTTTCAGAATATTTTTAGGCTGAAAATACTGCGACGTACTTTTTGAAATATCTTTCATTTAAAAAAAGCTCATAAAAATGAAAAATAGCAAAAATCCAAACACTTCTTCCTCTGTACAAACATTTTCGTCCATACATTTTTTCGAAAGCTTTTTGTTAATGTCCAAAAAAGCAAATGTTATGTCAAAAACACGGTTAGTGAGAGGGTATCAGCTATTTTTAAGAAATTCTAGACTACAATAAAATATATAAAGCATATTTTCCTTCTTGTTTTTTTTTTCGAAACTCATCTTCAAAATATTGTCTAGTGTAATACTTTTACGAGTAGACAAGAGGGGTTGCTCTGGCAACCCCCACTTCCAACCAAGAGGTTGTAAGTTCGAGTCTCCCTAAGAGCAAGGTAGGATGTTCTTGGAAGGAAGGATGCTGGGGGTCTATTTGGAAACATTCTCTCTATCCAAGGGTAGGGGTAAGGTCTGCGTACACACTACCCTCCCCAGACCCCACTAAGTGAGATTATACTGGGTTGTTGTTGTTGTAATAATTTTACAAATGAAATGTATATCTAAACATAATCTTAAATTCCAAAGACCCCTTTTTCAGTTTAAGAACAAATACTAATTTTTTTTCAAAAGTCACTTATTTTATGTCCAAACGGCTACTAAATCATAGTCTTAATTTTTTCGGGAAAAAAAAAGAATTAATTAAGTACAAGATTTTGGTGGTAATTAGAAAAAGAAGAGGGAGTATGTCAACTGGGTGTAAGGTAGAGGACAGAGTCACGGCCACAAGTCACGTTTTGGCTCTGTCTCGGAAATACTCTTCCTCTTGATTTTTTAATTTTTTTAATTTTTTTGGGACAGTGGCCAAGGAGGAAGGGCTCGACAATAGACAAGATGAGAAGGTAAGTCCAATAGTGAGGAATATTTGGACACGGAGAGGGAATATTGGTGTTCCTATTCAAAACATTACTCTAATTCATAAATATCATAAGTTTTTTTGAAGCCTTTAAATGCAAGTATCTTTGGTGCTCCCCTCCTCACGCTCCATTCAAATTAGTGTATATTCACAAATATCGAATTCCTTTTCTTGCGCTGGTTTAATGATGCTAAATATTTTTAGAACTATCTCTTTCCAAATTAATGTCAAGCGAGCTCCCATCCCAAAACCAAAAACTATTAATTTGTAATAGATAAAATGAGGACAAAATTAGGGAGTTAGAAAACTAGATGGCTCACTGCAGGGAAATGTATGCTGGCTTCCTCTATTCTTAATAATATTCCGAATCAAATCACGTAATATTCTCTCCTTCCAACAAAAACTCTCAAAAAGAAATTGATAAAGTCCAACGAGACTTTTTGTGGGACTCATCCCCGGAGAAAAAAAAATTATACCATCTTAATTGGAATATTATTACAAAAGATAAGTGCATGAAGGGATTAGGAATTAGAAAAGCAAAAAGTAAAAATATGGCTCTACCATTATTAGAAATCCGTAAAATACTGACCAAAATTTGGCGATTAAAATTAGTCTGTCAAGAAAAGCAATTAAAGTTGGTCGTTAAATTGGAGAAAATAATTAAATAATTATTCTAAATATATTAGTGACCAAGGTTGGTCGATAATTTTATCAAAATATTGATCGGATTGGCCAGACTTGCTTAGTCAAATACTGAAAATAGCGACCAACTTTTCACTAAAGGGGGACTCACTTATAAAATTTTAATAATTATATTATTATTTAAAAAAATTATAAAATATAAATAAATATAATTGAAAATTAGCAACCAAAGTTGGTTGCTCACGAAAGGGGGAGCAAATAGAGACCGACTTTGGTCGCTAATATGGGACCCAGCTATAAAATTTTAATAATTATATTATAATTTAAAAATTATAAAATATAAATAAATATAATTCAAAGTTAGCAACAAAAGTTGGTCGCTTATGAAAAGTGGAAGCAGATAGAGACCAACTTTGATCGTTATTCTAGGACCCAGTTCTAATGCTTAACAATTATATTATTATTTTAAGTATTATCTCGAATATAATAAATCTGACTTAAATTTAGCGACCAACTTTGGTCGCTAATATTAATTTTTTGATAATTGGCGACCAAATTTGGTCGCTAAATATAATTTGTGGATAATTAGCGACCAAAGTTGGTTTCTTTCACGTCAACATTGGTCAAAATTAAAAATTACTTTTATATTTACTATCTAAATAATATAAATATAATCCGTTAGCACTTTTACTCTAACATGCTATATATATGAACATGAAGCACTCGGAACATAGGGCCGGGTTCTTTTTGATATTGATATACTTGTAAATTGATTCATCGACGCATAACCTACTCATATGCTTGTATATATATTAAAAAAATGTCTCGAATTATATATCAATTAATATGTTATAATTGATTCATCGACTTATAACCTACTGATGAATGAATGTAATTCATTAATTCTGTTACAATACAAATAATGAATACAGTATCATGTACTATAACATGCTATATATGTAGTTAAAATAGCACGAAGTGTGTGTGTTATATATATACACATACTACCATATACCATAACAAGTTATACATACGTTACAGTATTACAGTGTGTTCCAAGTGCGCGTTCCTTCCGTCCTCCCCATGATCGTTCTTCCCGTCCTCGACAAGTACACCTTTCTGGATATCATCTTGGTGATGAAAGTTCATCAGACGGTGATGATAATGATGTACAAAGCACTCCTTGACTTTTATACACATTGAACTAGACAAATAGAATCGATTTTCGAATGGGCTTGTAATAAGAGTTAACTTAGTTTGGTTAGCTGAATGTGTTAGTTCTATTGAACTTTATACTTTGTTGGTTTTAATGTTATTGTTAATGTTGTTGTTAATATTGTTGTTGTGTTGTTGTTGTGTTGTTAGTTTTGTTGTTGGTATTGTTGTTGTTGTTGCTTGTAATAGGGATTTAGTATACTGGCAGGTGGTGTAGCTGCCAAAATAGGCAGTTTCTGCCAAAATTATACCCAAAAAAGTGTAGAAAATCACTCTATCTATGATATGTGTGCTTTGGTTGTATGAGCATGATTTTCAGGTATAGGTTTTGATGAATGACAAACAATAAAATCAAGTTTCAAACAACAATACTATATGACAAACAATCAAATGGCGAGAAGCATATTGATGACGGAATTGCATAGACAAGCCAAAGACGAGCTCAAATGATCAAAGACCGAAGACCCAAGGCGTAGGTCGTTAGGTAGAACCAATGTAAGAGCAACGCTTAAGTTATCTCGTCTTTTGGCTCAACATTAGGTCATCATAAACATGCATAAAATATTTTATTAAATCATATTTATCATAAATATATTTTAAATAATTCAAATAAAATGTTGTTAAAGTTTTCATCTTAACCAAAATGGTTTTTGAAGTAAGTTGTAAATTCTGGAGGTAAATAATCGATTATACAATAAGGCATAATCGATTATATGGTAGCCGTGGCCTAAGTGTTTGAACACTGCCACCAAACAATCGATTATCCAAATGTGTATAATCGATCATGAGATTACCGTTGCCAGCGTTTGAGACACTGTCTTAATATAATCGATTATATCAAATAAGATAATCGATTATCTGGCTGAAAATCAGCGATCTAATTTTCGGAACGTTGCACACATAATCGATTATGCAGGATGAAACAATCGATTATGTGTGGGCAGAATCTGGCAGATTTTATTAACGTTACAAATAATCGATTATGTGAAATCAAATAATCGATTATGTGAGCATAAAATCAGCATAATTAATTGTCAATTAAGCAACGATTATGCACCATTTTTCACCTATAAAAAGAGGTCTTTTGAGCTGATTTTAAACACACAACACCTCCCAATATGGATATACATATTGATCATATTTGAGCATCATTTTAGAGCTTTTGTTGAGCCATTTGAGAGACAACTTTGTGTTGTTCATAGAGCTAAATTTGTATCTCTTTATCCACTCTTTTGAGAGAGTTCTTGTGTAAGAAGAGAAAGGTGTTTGAGAAGAACATATCTTCTCATTTGTCGGGTTCGCTAAGTACCCTAAGTCTTAGTGTGTGAAGTCTTGTGGTGCGGTATCCACGACCAAGGTGAAGTCTTGGGTGCGGTATCCTCGAGCAATCGAAGTCTTGTAGAGTGTACATCTACGAGCAACTGTAACGGTTTGTTAGGCACCCGTAAGCTTAACAAAGTTAGTGGAATCTCGAGAGAGTCTCTCGGGGACTGGACTAGCCACAGGTTGTGGTGAACCAGGATAAAATACGGTGTGTTCTTTCTTTATTATTTCAATTACCGTATTTACTTTATTCCTGCAATTTTAATTCCGCATTATTTATCAATATTCTCGTGCTTCACTATTCCCCCCCCCCCTCTAGTGAACGGCATAAATCCTGACAATTGGTATCAGAGCCTAACTCTCTGAAAGCCTTAACCGCTTGAGAGCTATATATATTTTTCTGTTGAGAATATTTGAACGCAGGTATAATAAGCGAAGGTCAATCTACCTTTTTGCCTCCACTATTTGATGGAAGCAATTACGCATATTGGAAAGATCGGATGAGAATCTTCATCCAATCAAACAACTTTCGTCTATGGCAAATCATCAAGCATGGTGAACAAATGACGACAAAAGTTGGGAAAGCCATGGCAAGTGAATACAACACCAACGCAATCAATATGTTGTATAGCGCTTTGAATCAGGAAGACTATCGGAAAAATTCCCACTGCAAAACTGCCAAAGAGATGTGGGATAAGCTTGAGGTAACGTATGAAAGTACGTTTCAAAAAGCGGACAGCTCGGGTGATGAAACCGTCGCATTATGTCTCATGGCCAACGAAGAAGAAGAGGTAAGTACTTCTAATTCGTACTCGATTGAAGAAATACAAAATGCATATGATGAATTGTATGGTGAATTTGTCAATGCTTCCAAAACGATAAAAGAATCGAAGAAAATACTTTCTTTGCAGAAAACACTTTCTTTGCAAGAAACAGATTTTCAGAAAACACTTTCTTTGCAAGAAAAAGATTTTGAAAAACCATCTTCTTTGAAAGAAATAGATTTTGAAAAATTGACTAGTGAAAATGAGAAGCTAAAAAAAGAAAAGAATTCTTTTGAAAATGACAATAATTTTCTTAAAAATAAAATTGAAGTTTTAGAAAAAGAAAATAAATTTTTGGAAAATGACATTGTTGATCTTAAAAATAAGATCAAGGAATTGAATGAAGCCTCTTCAATTGATAAATGTTCCAATTGTTCTTCTTGTAGTTCTTTAAAAATAGAGAACATAGAACTTAGGAACGTACTAGAAAAACGTAGTATTGATATTCCTAAAATTGAAGATATTAAAAAGGATGAAAGTAATGAGGTCGGACCATCTAGAAAGAATTCTAGGAACCTCACAAATGAGTCTAAGATTAATTATTTTAGACCACCTAGAAACAACTCTAGGACTTTTGTTAATGAGTCTAGAATGAATAATTTTAGACCACCTAGACACAATTCTAGGAATTTTATAAATGAGTCTAGAATGAATAAATTCAGACCACCTAGAAATGACTCTAGGAATTTCAACGCTTCTAGGGGGAACAACTTTAGATCACCTAGAACGCATTTGGCTCAACCTAGACATATGCACAATCCTAACGTTATATGTCATTATTGTAACCGGGTAGGACACATTGCACCTGTATGTTTTGCTAAACATAGAGATTCATATGTTGATTATGATTATTATTATCCTAACCCCCAAGGACCCAAAAGAAGTTGGGTACCGAAAACCTATTTTTAGGTACGTTTGCAGGTGTGCTTGAAGACTACAATATCGTAGTAGATGCACCAAGCACGAAACCTTAATGCATCGAGGGGGAACGTTGGTTAGTTGTCGTATTTTTTGATAAAAACGTCACTGTTGATATGTGCTAACAATTGATATTAATTATTGATTCATAGTTTGATAAGTTTTATTTTGAATAACAATTGATATCAACTAGTTTTATATTAAATGATTGACTCATGTTTTGATGAATATCTTTAGTTTAAATAACAGTTGGTACATTTGAGAAAAATGACCGTTATTATGGTTAGTATGCTTTTACTAACATTTGGTATTATTTGATGTTACTATGATTTTGTTTATAACAATTGGTGTCGTCAATAGTTTAAATAACATTTGGTATATTCTTTTTGCTAATGCCAAAAGGGGGAAGAATATAGGCGATATGCATGCTTTAATTGAGGGGGAATATTCAATTAAGGGGGAACAATATTGAATTGTTTATATTGAATTGTTTGCATAAAATTGTATGTTGAGATATAGCATGAATTTAGGGGGAATTCAATATGCATATCTCCTGTTGTTTGTCATTATCAAAAAGGGGGAAATTGTAGAAAATCACTCTATCTATGATATGTGTGCTTTGGTTGTATGAGCATGATTTTCAGGTATAGGTTTTGATGAATGACAAACAATAAAATCAAGTTTCAAACAACGATACTATATGACAAACAATCAAATGGCGAGAAGCATATTGATGACGGAATTGCATAGACAAGCCAAAGACGAGCTCAAATGATCAAAGACCGAAGACCCAAGGCGTAGGTCGTTAGGTAGAACCAATGTAAGAGCAACGCTTAAGTTATCTCGTCTTTTGGCTCAACATTAGGTCATCATAAACATGCATAAAATATTTTATTAAATCATATTTATCATAAATATATTTTAAATAATTCAAATAAAATGTTGTTAAAGTTTTCATCTTAACCAAAATGGTTTTTGAAGTAAGTTGTAAATTCTGGAGGTAAATAATCGATTATACAATAAGGCATAATCGATTATATGGTAGCCGTGGCCTAAGTGTTTGAACACTGCCACCAAACAATCGATTCTCCAAATGTGTATAATCGATTATGAGATTACCGTTGCCAGCGTTTGAGACACTGTCTCAATATAATTGATTATATCAAATAAGATAATCGATTATCTGGCTGAAAATCAGCGATCTGATTTTCGGAACGTTACACACATAATCGATTATCCAGGATGAAATAATCGTTTATGTGTGGGCAGAATCTGGCAGATTTTATTAACGTTACAAATAATCGATTATGTGAAATCAAATAATCGATTATGTGAGCATAAAATCAGCATAATTAATTGTCAATTAAGCAACGGTTATGCACCATTTTTCACCTATAAAGAGAGGTCTTTTAAGCTGATTTTAAACACACAACACCTCCCAATATTGATATACATATTGATCATATTTGAGCATCATTTTACAGCTTTTGTTGAGCCATTTGAGAGACAACTTTGTGTTGTTCATAGAGCTAAATTTGTATCTCTTTATCCACTCTTTTGAGAGAGTTCTTGTGTAAGAAGAGAAAGGTGTTTGAGAAGAACATATCTTGTCATTTGTCGGGTTCGCTAAGTACCCTAAGTCTTAGTGTGTGAAGTCTTGTGGTGCGGTATCCACGAGCAAGGTGAAGTCTTGGGGTGCGGTATCCTCGAGCAATCAAAGTCTTGTAGTGTGTACATCTACGAGCAACTGTAACGGTTTGTTAGGCACCCGTAAGCTTAACAAAGTTAGTGGAATCTCGAGAGAGTCTCTCGGGGACTGGACTAGCCACAGGTTGTGGTGAACCAGGATAAAATACAGTGTGTTCTTTCTTTGTTATTTCAATTACCATATTTACTTTATTCCTGCAATTTTAATTCCGCATTATTTATCAATATTCTCGTGCCTCACTATTCACCCCCCCCTCTAGTGAACGGCATAAATCATAACAAAAAGTGACCAACTTTGATCGCTTGTTGGTTGCTTTTTCATTTAAAAAATTATTTTCTGGACAATAATGACCAAGGTTGGTCGCTAATTAACCCAAATTTTTAAAAAGCAACCAACTTTGGTCACTAGTCTATTGAAAAAAATAATTTCTGAAAAATATCGACCAATTTTGGTCTCTTATGTTTAAAAAATAATTAAAAATTTGAAATTTACCGATCAATTTTGGTCACTTATGTTTAAAAAAAAATTAGAAAATAGCGACCAACTTTGGTCTCTACTTTTCAGATTTTTAAAATATAATATTTGGTTTACAGACCAAAGTTGGTCGCTATTTTTTGGTTAATAATAAACAAAATAATCAATTTAAATATAGAGACCAACTTTGGTCGCTAAATTTGTATTATTAAAATATTAAAGCAACCAAAGTTGGCCTGCAAATTGTTTACCCGAAATACTTGGTCCTTTTACCTTAGAGACCATAGTTGGTCCCTAATTAGCGACCAGCATTGGTCCCTAAGGTAAAGGGACCAGCAAAATATCGACCAAGCCTGTTTGGACGCTTTTTAGTCGCTTTTTGACTTGTAAGCGATTAACTTTGGTCACTTTTTGTGGTCACTCTTTTCGAATTTCTAGTAGTATACTAAAAAGCCTAGCCTAGAGAATGCTGAATAATACAAACTCCTTATAGGTTACGGTATGATCCAGCAAATATGCAAGTACTAGGGAAAAATCCATAAACTTAATTATATGAAAAAGTATCCTGAGAGGCTAGTGTATTGGAAAAAATTAAGTTCATGTATATTGAATTTATTTTAAAGATGACATATCATGATGGTTAAAGAGCGAGGATCAAAAAAGAATAAAGAGGCACGAGTTACAACAGACATGAGCAAAGACTCAAGAGACTCGATGCTCACACCTCTTTATAGACTCGATGCTCGTACCTTTTTATGGTCAAAAATCAAGATAAGGGAATGAACCTGATAGCAAAATAGGGTACGGATACAGTACTTAATAGGCATTAAATATCATAAATGTTAGAGAATCTGGATTGAATTACAATAATTACCATTTATAACGTAGCATTAAATGTCTTTAATTGTCTATAATAGACTTATTATAACAAGGGCTAAACGTATCATCCAGAAATAGCTATAAAAGGGATAGCTTTTTGTAAGGATAGGAAATACTATTGGAATGTACTGATTTACTTTGCTTTTTATTCAATTTTATTTACATCCATTATTCTAATTTTTATTTGATTATCAGTAACTCGAGTTCTTCTAAAATAAGCTTTGGCCGAATTCCACTTTTTGGTTAAACAAATTATGTCTGTTACCGGAAAATTGATAATCATTTTGCTTTCTTAAGTTGGTACTCTCATCAAATCACTTGCTATGTCAAACATCAACGATAACAGTCAACAAAGTCTTCAATAACAAGAAAATGATGTAGGTAACAGGATTCCAACCCTTTCACCACGTGATTCATAACGTCAATCACGAGAAGGAACTCCAAATGGCTCTGAGACAAATAATGGGGTTGCAAATCAGAACGGAGTTGAGGCGATTCAAAATATTGGAGTTGTGAACGAACTAGCACTCGATGATGCCTTAAAAAATCTAATTTCTCAACAAGTCAGCAATGCTTTTCGTGCTTTACCTAGCCAGTTTCCAGTTGCGCCACCAACACCAACTCCGAATCAGAATACATTGGGAAACACATGTTCTGGGCTCGATCATTCAGACACTGGTAGAACTCTAAGCAAGTCTTGTGATGGTGAACCATGTAACATAGTTAATTCCAATTTACAGAATTTAGTTCTAACCCTGCAGAAGCAACTAAAGGAAAAAAGCGATGGCATAGAGCAAATAGCTGGAGTACCACCGGTAATTAAAGAGATAGACATGGAAAAATACTCACAACAACCTTAGAAGCCTAGTGCTGCTCCGATGCCAATTCCAAAGTAGTTTAAAATGCATGATATTCCAAAGTATGATGGCACTACTGATCCACGAGATCACGTGACTGCATTCACGACTGGTGTGAAAGGCAACGATTTGACCAAACAAGAAACCGAATTAGTATTGGTCAAGAAATTTGGTGAAATAATCACCAAGGGAGCATTGACATGGTATTCTCTGTTACCCAAAAATTCAATAAATTCTTTTGCTGAGCTTGCAAATTTATTTATCAAAGCACATTCAGGAGCTCAAAAGTTCAAAAAAAGAATGGAAGATATTTTCAAAATCAAACAAAGAGACTCAAAGTTACTTAGACAGTCCGTAGATAGATTCTAACGTGAAAGAATGACGTTACCACGTGTACCAGACAACTGAGCAACAATAGCATTTACCAGTAATTTGAATGAGAAAAGCTTAGAAGCCACGAGATGACTCAAAGAAAGCCTTCGTGAATTTCCGACAACTACTTAGAATGACATCTACAACAGATACAGAACGAAGCTAAAGATAGAAGAAGATATTATCTTGCGATCTCAAAAAGAGGAAAAAGTAAGTTCGAGACATGCAGAAACCAAAAAGAAAGGTCCGGTAAAAATAGATACGAACCATATATGGGCCCTGTGGGAAACGATTCACGATCAAAGTAGGAAAATTCAAGATATGATCATAGATCGAGAATAGAGAGTCGGGTTCATCATCAAGGTTTGGGAACAATTGTAACACGAGAGATAATGATAGAAACTTGAAGGCAAGATTTGGCGATTACAATTTTAATGTCAGCACTTCCGAGTTAGTACCTGTATTAAGAAGCATGGGTGATAAGGTGCGGTGGCCAAGAGAGATGAGATCAAATCCAAATAGGTGTAATTGCGATCACTGGTGCAAATTTCACAATGATCATCGTCATAAAACATCGGGTTGTACATTGTTACAAGGAGAAGTTGACCATCTATTGAAGCAAGGGTATCTTACTAATTTATTTAGTGAAAAAGGTAAGCAGGATTACATGAAAAACATGCAAGAAGCCCCAAACCTCCTTCTCCGAAAAGGACCGTTAATGTTATAAGCGGGGACGAAGAAGTTAATGGCATAACATATATGGCGGCCAATAAGGTTTCTAACATTACAATTACTCACGGGAAGTAGGTTAGACATGTTTTGGAAGAAGGAAGCGTTACATTTGATGATGCGGATGCGGACGGCGTGTTAATTCCACACAATGATGCACTGGTAATATGTCTACTTATACATGATACTAATGTGAAGCAAGTTTTGATTGATCCAGGTAGTTCAATGAACATCATTTTTCTGAGAGTATTAAGAGAGATACAAGCTGAGGATAAACTTGTACCTAAGGAACATACTTTTTTTGCTTCGACAATTCAAGCGTTGTCACAAAAGAGGAGGTAATACTTACAACATTCGTGTAAGGGGTAGTTAAAGATGTAAAGTTTCAGGTGGTAGAGATGGAAATGGCTTACAATATAATTCTCGAGAGACCGTGGTTGTTCTTTCTACCTTGCACCAAGTTATCAAATTCCCATTACCATGGGGAATATGTCAAATCCGTAGAGATCAACAGGTTTCTAGGCATATCAATTCTGTAGCAAATTCAAGTATGAAAAACGAAGGAAGTAGTAATTACATAATCTTGTTGAGGATACTATGGCTCAAACCTCAACTGAACAAGGGGGAATAGATGTGGACTCAAGGCCCGATTACATTCAAGAGCGAGAAGAAAATGAAAGTATCAAAATAACTATTGAAGAACTGGAGGAAGTCGAGTTGTTTGCCAATGGCCTGAAAAGAAAGTTTATATTGGGGCCAACTTAAGCCACGACATGTAATATAAGTTGATAGAATTTTAAAAAACTGACATAGATTGTTTTTCCTGGTCCCATTCTGATATGATAGGAATACCCCCGAAAGTAATGACTCACTAGCTAAATGAAGTTCCATCGTATCCACCTGTCAAATAAAAGAAGAGAAAGTAGGGAACTTTCAAAAAAAAAAGTAGATGATTCAAGATGAGGCTAAAAAATTATTAAAAATTGGGTATATCACAAGGTAAAGTATCCTAATCAGTTAGCCAATACCGTAGCAGTACCGAAAAAGAAATGCAAATGGAGAGTTTCTGCAGATTACACCCATTACCACATATAGATCAATTGATTGATGCTACTGCAAGACATGAACTGTTAAGTTTTTTAGATGCGTATTCAGGGTAATGCCCTTTGGTAACAAAAATGCTGGTGCCACATATCAAATATTGATGGCCGAAATGTTACAAGAATATTTAGGAAAAACGATAGAGGTCTACATAGATGGTATTCTTGTCAAATCACAACTAATAGGAGATCATATATCATATTTGTATGATACGTTTTAGATCTTAGGAAAATTCAATATGAAGCTAAATCCCAAGAAATGTACATTCGCGTTTCATCAGGTAAGTTTTTAGGTTTTATTATTTCTAACCGTGGTATTGAAGTGAATCCCGTGCAGATTAAATCCATTGAAGAAATCCCTGACATGCTTACCAATAAGAAAGAGGTGCAAAGCCTAACGGGAAGAATTGCAGCATTGGGGAGATTCATTTCCAGGTCATTAGAAAAATGTTTTGAATTCTTTTTTGCTCTTAAAAATCAAGACATGTTTGAATGGTCTGAAGAGTGTCAACAAGCACTCAAAAACCTGAAGGCCTACCTTCCAAATCCACCATTGCTCGCAAAACCGAAGGTTAGGGAAATATTACTTATTTATTTAGTCGTTTGAGAAGTAGTGGTGAGGTTTATTTTTGTTCTTGAAGACCAAGGTAAACAATCCCTTGTTTATTATGTTAGCAAGTCTTTATTAGACACGGAGCGTGATATCCTCAATTAGAAAATCTTGCACTTGCACTAATCATGGCATCCAAAAACCGAAGGCCTTACTTTCATTGGCACCCTATTTCCATAGTAACTACTTATCCATTGCGTAATATATTACACAAATATGAGTTATCAGGTAGATTATCCAAGTGGTCTATAGAATTAAGCAAATACGGCATCTCATATCAACCTAGGAACGCCATAAAGTCTCGGGTGTTAGCATATTTTTAGTTGATCTTAACCATACGATGCAATTATAAGTTGAAAAGGAATAGAAGTGTTTAATGGGTCTAATCTAGGAATTTGAACCTTATTTACTGATGGCTCATCTAATGTAAAGGGGCCAGGTTTAGGAATTATTTTGATACCACCTACGAGTGAAATCTTTCGACAAGACATAAAACATCATCCTATAACTAACAATGAGGCAGAATATGAAGCACTAATTGTAGGTTTAGAACTAGCACGAGAACTTGGCATCGATCAGATTGTAATCAAAAGAAAATCATAGCTCGTGGTTAATCAGATGTTGGGGACTTATAAAGCTAGAGAAGCACAAATGCAGCAATACTTAGAGAAGGCACATGATCTAGTTAGGCAATTCCAGTTTTGGAAAGTTGTGTAGATATCAAGAGAGGAAAATGTCGAGGTAGACGTCTTAGCTAATCTCGCATTTGCGGCAGACGCAACGAATAACGAAAATGCTTCTGTAATTCATTTATTTCATTCAGCACTCGACCATGACAAAAATGAGGTAAATTTCAATAACTTGACTTGGGATTGGAAGAACGAGATTGTTACTTTTTTGCAGTACAGAACCGTCCCCGAAGACAAGAAAAAGGCTCACGCACTTCGTAAAAATGTTGCTCGATATTATTTAAAGCAAGGCAATCTTTATCAAAAAATGTTTTGTGGTCCCCTAGGAAGATGCCTCAGACCATCTTAAACGGAATATGTTATGAGAGAGATACACGAGGGGAATTATGGAAATCCCGCAGGAGGAAGATCACTAGTAAGAACCATGATTAGAGCAGGCTACTATTGGCCTAAAATGGAAGACGAAGTGGTGAATTTCGTGGCTAATCATGATAAGTGCCAAAGATATAGTAACAACATGCATAGACCTACTGAGTTGCTACATACGGTCCTTACACCGTGGCCTTTTATGAAATGGGGTATGGACATGGTAGGTCCATTACCACAGGCAAAAGGCAAGGTAAAATTCCTACTTGTACTCACTGACTACTTTATTAAATGGATAGAAGGAGGAGCACTTATACAGGTATGGGAAAAGGAAGTCGGAGATTTTATTTGGAAAAATATCATATGTAGATTCGGTGTACCAAAGAAAATCGTGAGTGACAATGCCCCACAATTTATAGGCGCACAAATCACATAATTTTTTCAAAGTTGGCAGATCAAAAGGGTTACCTCAATACCTTATCATTCGGTGGGTAATGGACAAGCTGAATCAACAAATAAAGTTATTATCAACAATTTAAAGAAACGATTGGAAGAATCCAAGGGCAATTGGCCAGAATTGCTACCTGGTGTTTTATAGGCGTATCGCACCATAGCAAAAACAAGCATGGGTGAAACACCATTTTCACTAGTGTACGGGGCTGAAGCATTGATCCCATTGGAGATATGAGAACCTAGCACGAGGTATACAAAAGCTATTGAGGAGTCCAATGAAGAAGAAATGCGACTAAATCTTGATCTACTCGAAGGAAAAAAGGGAAGCTGCATTAATAAGGATGGCAGCACAAAAACAAGTCATGGAATGATACTACAATCGAAAAGCATGTCTAAGATACTTCAGGATTGGGGACTTCATACTCAAGAAAGTTTTTCAATCCATGAAGGCGGCTAATACGGGAAAATTAAGTTCAACCTGGGAAGGACATTATAAGATTCATGGTATTGGGGGGAAAGGAGCATACGAGCTAGAAACAATGGATGGAAAAATATTACCTTCACATTGGAATGTTGTTCACCTAAAGAGATACAATTTCTAAGAAGTACCCACGGGTAGGTATCCTCATTTTAAATTTTTTTTTTGAATTGTTAAAATTTTACTAAAGATTTTAGATGATAGGCAAAAAGCTTAAATGATGAATCATGACCTGCAAGGCATGTGGAATAGATGAAAATTCTCGGTTTAGGGTTACAACTATTCTGATAGAAATCTAGACGAGTTAAGCAGTCTTCATCTATAATTGTACCTCCGAATCCCCTATGTTTTATTCCTTTACAAGAAAAGGACCAAATAACAAGAATAGTCAAGTGCTCGAGACTTCATACTTCAGAGCTCAAACACTTTGGGGACTATATGATATACATAGACATATGTATAAAAATTCAAAGAAGATTGAGAAATAATGAAAGTTCAAGTCTAAAAGTTAACTCATTGAATGAGTCAAGTGCAGAACAAAGCTACGAGCCAAAGCCAAAGAAAAACCTTATCATAGTTAGGTTAAAAGAAAATGTAATGAAAACCTTGTGTCTTATTCAAGTAAATCAAGTTATGAATGAAAACTTGTGTATTATTCAATGTACTGAAACAGGTTATAAATAAAAACCTTGTATTTTATTTGCTTTTTTGATATCTGCTGTACAAAAAACAATTATGAAAAAGTTATAGAGGTTATTTAAATACATGTAAAGTGTTATTTAAAACTTGACAAAGTTCAAATTAAAACTCATCAAAGTTATTCCAAGAAACATGTGTATTCCTATTTTTTTGTCGTACATTTACACCATTATGAAGTTGAGACGTCTTCTTCATTAATTGTAGAATATAAAAAGGCCCTCTTTTATAAAATTCATGATTGATTCAAATATTCATGAAGTAAAAAAAAGCATTTTGCAAAATAAAAATGCAAGTTATCTAATAAGTCCTTAAATATAAAGGCAGGAATAAGAAAAATAGAATTTCAAATAATAACAGAAAACTTCTTACTATTAAAGTTTAGCCTAAGTATGAACTTAGTCATAAACTAAAATTTATTTATATAAAATGCTCCGAAAAAGGTCGGGGGACTTAATTTTTTCAACAGACCCTCAAAAAGGACCAAGGGTTAAAACCACATACCGCCAAAGAAAAAATGAAAAAGAGTCAAATATCATAAACGTTTCACTAAGAAGTTGAAGGAACTGAAGCACGGTCATCAGCACTAGCTTGACCTGAAGGAATTGGAGCATTTACTATACCCATATCATCTTCAATACTTTTGGAAGTTTCAGCCACGGGAGAGGGAAAGTCTTGACTCTGCTGAGTCTTCTCTATGGTTTTTCTTATTTTAGCCAACTCTGCCTCCAGGTTAAAACTCCATTGACTAACTTCTACAAGGGTATCATGGCGAGTATTTAAAAATGCCCAACTCACTTCAATTGTGGTTTTGTTATCAAGAAGCTCATAATCTTTTTCCGAAACAATCCTATTCTTAAGCTTCTCATTCTCAACCAAGGTAGAACCATAAGAAATTTGAAGAGAATCATGCGAGCTTTCTAAAGAACGAACCTTATCAGAAGATTCCCGAAGGTCTTTTTGAGTCTGAGTCAAAGTTTGCATGAGTTCACCAGCATAAGCTTCCTTCTTAATTAAGAGAGCTTTCAACTCTCTGATTTCTTCACTAGCCTTGGAGAGTTTCTCTAAAAAGGAAGCTTCAAGAAGATTTCTATCTTTATTAGCTTTATTTGAAGAAGCTCTTTCAACTGCCAATTCTGAAGTTAAATCTCGCAGCTGCTGCTCTAAAGTTCGCTTGCTATCTTCTAACGCTTCCATATCAATTTAAAGACCTTTATATTGCTCTCTAGTTATCTGCTTCAACTTGGTACTCATGCATCAGCTGCTCCATATGAGAAACCCCCTTCATCATTTATGTACCAACGGGGTTGATCTAAAAAAAAAGAAAGAAGAGCAAAGGTAAGAGCCTTATAAAAAAGAATAACAAATCATTAAAAAGGAATACCTTTAATGATGATTGTATTATATCGTTCATCAAAATTAAGGAATTGTGGCTCTCAAGCTTGCCCTTCTCGATTGGTCCAAATTAGGGGTTTCAACCACACGTCAGCCCCACCTGATTTTCTCAAAAGATTACCATCGGCAGGGACCACGATGATAACCTATTTTATTGCTCCACTTCTACTTGAGGATCCAACCTCAGTTTGTTGAGAAGTTGTAGGAGGAACTGTAGAAGGAGTCAAAACAGCTTGGGGAGTAGTAGAAGGAGTCAAAATAGTTGGGGGAGGAGCAGTAAAAGCAATAGTCACGACTGACAAAGCAGGTATTGTAGAAGCAAACATAGAAAGAGAAGCAAGGGGTGCTTCATTATAAATTGGTCCTAAACTTTAACTACCAAACCCACGGCTAAAAAGTAGTTCAATAGAATGATGGGTACCACAAAGAGCATCGTCATCAAAAATCACCAACAAGGCTGAGAGGAGTAGAATCAGGGGGAGATTTTTCATCATCAGAAATAATTCTTCTTCAAGCCCGTGGCCTTCTTACCAAAGAGCCCTTGTCTTGTTCTTCCTCTCCCTCATAGTCTTGGTCAACAATAGCCTTCCTTTTCGGTGAAGAACCCAAGATTATCTCTTGAGCCCTTTCCAAATAAATTTCTGAAACCACGACTACTTCAACACTTATACCTCGAATGGGAAATCCTGGTAAAAGAAGGATTAAAATAATTTCGAGGGAAAGCAATAAGTAAAGTCATAAGAAAAAAACTTACTGTGAGTTTTTACTTTCCAACCAAATCATTGAGAAAGAGTTTTCCCAGATCTATTCTCCATCGGAACAGTATATAACAACTTTCCTATCCAACCACGAAAATTGATAATCTCATCAACAATTCACATCGTTGCTAAAAGAAAGAAAAAGAAGAAGGAAGTTAAAATGACAGTCATTAGAATTGAGAAAAAGGTATAAGAAAGTTATTAGAGAGAAAAATCACATGCAAAATTTCACTTCTTAGGAAATAGGACATTTTCCTCACCCACTAAATCAACAGTTGGGGCAGCAACAAACCTGGCATACCAGTCATGGTCCTTATCACCTTCTGGACTGACCAAAACTCTTTTATTTCTTGCTACTAGAGCAAAGACTCTTTGGCGAAAGAGATTGGGAGAGAATAGGTATATTAAATGGGAAAAAATAGGCAAAGCCATATTTTTTAAATTCCTCAAACATGCAACAACCCTCCACACAATAGGGCCAATTTGTCCTAAACAAACGTCGAAAAAACGACATAATTCAAGAATAATAAGACAAATAGCAGGTTTGAATCCTAAGTAAAAGGGTATATATAAACAAAGAAAACCCAGCTAAACAAGAGGTGATTCTTTGGTTCGCATTGGAGATTATGATGGGGAAATCATTATTCCAGTGACAGTCCCTACGAACTACAGAAAATAAACCCTCAGTAATCTGGATTGCGTAAATGTAGAAGAAACCTAATTTCTAATGGATTCTCTATTGTTGTAAAAAGATTGTTCAACAGGAACAATCTCATCTACAGTGAGTTCACGAAGAGGCTTAGTGGGTTCTTTGCCTCTAGATGACGACCTTTGAGAAAGATAGTCTTTGGTTCTAGAAGGTGAAGTGGAACTGGATAAAGGTAGAGAAGAACCTCGTACAGATGAAGAGCCTAAATTACGAAGTCTGCCTCCTCTCATACTCCCGATAGGAGCAAGAGGAAGGTTATCGATGATGGAAACTCTCACGGGGTTAGGGTTTAACGAAGACATGATAGTACGAGGAAGATGGGAACAAGAACTGAATATTCTGAGAACTTTAAACTTTATGTGAGAAAGACAAAGATGAAAACTATATTTATGCTTAGAAGCAACCGTCAAAGGAAAAGGTAAGATGATGGAAATGCCATGATGAGAACTATCATCTCGTAATTGGTGAAGCCGTTAAAAAGCCTTAAAAGGCGCTGAGAAGCCGCAGAACCAATCAGAAGATGCCATGTGTAATGGTCACTAAATGAAAGTGACAAATGAAGCTCCAAGGGAATTAATGGCGGTAAATATTACCACTTTAATAAAATCCACTTTCCAAATATTGTATTTATGAATAAACGGCAAGTGGAGAGACTATGTGTATTGGAAAAAATTAAGTTCATGTACATTCAATTTATTTTAAAGGTGAGATGTCATGACACATAGATTGGTCAAAGACCGAAGATCAGCAAAGAATAAAGAAACACGAGCGAAGATTCAAGAGACTAGATGCTCGCACCTCTTTACAGACTCGATGCCCGTACCTCTTTATGGTCAAAAATCAAGATAAGGGTATGAACCTGATAGCAAAAGAGGGAACAGATACAGTATTTAATAGTCATTAAATACCAAAAATGTTAGAGAATCTGTATTGAATTACGATGATTACCATTTCTAACGTAGCATTAAATGCCTTTAATTGTCTATAATGACCTTATTATGACAAATGCAAAATGTATCATGCAGAAATAACTATAAAAGGGAAAGCTTGATCATTTTGTAAACACACGACATACTGTTGGAATATACTGATTTACTTTGCTTTTTATTAAATTTTTTTTTTCATCCATTATTCTCATTTCTATTTGATTATCAGTAACCCCAGTTCTTCTAAAATAAGTTTTAGCCGAAATTCTACTTTTTAATTAAACATTTGGTACTATTGCAATGCAGGTAGCAGATGGGATATAAAAAATAAATCAAATTTAAATATTTGGGAATCTAACTCAATACCAGATATCATAAATCTTAGAAAGGCGATTCAAGGGACCCTAAGAAATAACGAAGAAAAGATAACAGTGGATAATATTAAGGATGACCACCAATGGTTATTAGAAAAAAATGTTATTTGAACTACCAACTCAAATCATTATTAATATCAATGCAATTACAATCCCTAAAGATCATAATGCACGCATTAATAATATATGGAGCCTCATGTCTAGTGGTCTATTCTCAACAACTTCTTCCTATCAAGTCATTAATCATGAGGAAAAGAGTCAAAAGGATTTCAGTTGGATTTGAAAATGAGTATGCCCTAATAAAATAAAATAAAATAAAATATCTGAAAATATTACCATCATAGAATTTTCAGTAGATTATACCTAGCTAGAATAGGTAATAACATTGATCCAATTTGTCCAACATGCAAAAAATAAGAAGAAATAACACATCATATTTTCTGGGGTTGCAACGCAATTAATCATTTATGATTAAAGGCAGATCTATCTTATGAGGTAGGGGTGCCACGTCACCCGCTCACTTTGATAAATTTTTTAGTGTTTATAGAAGAAAGCTGTAAGAAAACTAATATATTGTTAGAATGACGCCCATATATTACGAATTAAGGGTGTAATGTGGCCCGGATCGGGCCTAAACGGGCCTCACGGGCCGGGCTTCGCGGTCCCGAGCTTCGTGTGCCGGGCCGGGCGGTCTCGGGCCTGGCGGTCCTGGCTGGTGAGACCAGCCCGTGACAGGCCTAAGCCTATAATGATCCTGGGCCTGTTCGGTTTTTTTTTATTTTTGTTAAGGCAATGTATAGTATAGAATATATTTTATATAGTGTACTAAGTTATTATTATTATAGTATATACAGTATATATATTTCATTGTATATTGTATTGTAGTAATTAGTATATATTGTATATTATGTATATATTGTGTTATAATAATTAGTATATATTGTATATTATGTATATATTATTACCCAAAATGTCATAATCTTAGTCTTCCTTCCCCCAATGGAATGAGCACAACAAGGTACTAATACCACCATTAAAAGGAGAAAAAAAAACTAAAAGAAGATGTGCCAATGGTAGTACTAGTAATTAGTATATTGTGTTGTACTAATTAGTATATATTATATATTATGTATATATATTATAACATATGTAACTTATATATTTTGTTGTAGTATATATATTGTATCTCTTATGTATAATGTATATATACTCTCTTATATATATTGTATCTTATGTATATATGTTATTACTTATATATTTTCTTGCAGTTTAGGTTGCATGTTATGTATATATATTCTCGTATATATTTTTTGTAGTAAATATTGTATGTTATATATATATATATATATATATATATATATATATATATATATATATATATATATATATATATATATATATATATATATATATATATATATATATATTTATATATATATATATATATATATATTGTAGCTTATAAATAATTCGAAGTAAAGACAAAGAAATATTGAGAAAAAAGATATTCAGGATATGTCTTATAATTTTTATTACCCAAAATAGCATATCTTTCTTAGTCTTCCTTCCCTCAATGGATTGAGCACAACAAGGCACTAATACCACCATTAAAAGAAAAAAATCTAAAAGAAAATGTGTTAATGTACAAGTTACATCATAATCTACATTGTATCTCTAACAAATTCTCATAAATCCGTCAAGGTTGGGAGGAGGTTGTGTTGGTGGTGGTGGAAACGAAGCTTGTTCATCACCACTTTCGGGCGAAGCCGAATCCTCCGAAAGTTCCACTATCATTCCTTCATATGCTTCATCTATCGCCGGTTGTGATTCTACAATTCCAAAGTTTCTTCTCTAAGGCCATATTCATCACATTTTTTAAAACACTCTCTAAGTCTTGTTCTACGGTTTGAATAAAAAGCCAATTAAGAGTCATTCGAACCTTTTCAATTTCTATGTTTAAAATTCGCATACCATCACCGACAATTAAATGATAAATATGACAAATACATCTAACATGAAAAATATTATTAAGTGCAGGATTTAGTGTTTTTGTAAGCATGCTTATAGCACTAGTGTGATTAGAAGCATTATCTATTGAAATTGCCATTATTTTATCGCTAAAGCAAAAATATCTACAAATATCTGAAACAGTGTTAGCTATAAACTTACCCGTATGACGTGAATTAATTATTCTATACGCAATTATACGATTTGCATTGTCCAGTCCTCATCTATCCAATGACTTGTAACAGTTAGATAATCAAAGTCATTATTACTTCTACCAATATCAGTAGTAATAGAAATCAAATTAGGTATATGAGTAAATAAATAGCGCAAATATTATTCATATTCATGTTTGAATTTATAAATATCGGCCTTAACTGTTGCGCAAGGCCAACCTTTATATGTAGGATTAAAAACTCTTCTAATATAATGAACCCAATTAGGATTAGAAGCAGTATAAGGTAATCACATAACTATAATCACCTTTGCTAATTCTTCACGATCTCTATTTGGATCGTAATATAAAATACCTCCGGTGATAGTGTTAATTCCTGGTTGAACTAGATTTGAACCTGTACTAGGGTTAACTTGAGAATCTACACTTGTCCCCTTTTGCTGCGCTTGCATTTGAAAAAATCTAGCCCTTTTATGTGCCTAGTCAAACTACTTGTGCCGCTACGGTCTCCAGTAAATTTATGAACCAGTAATTTCCCACAAGTTTTACACTTAGCCTTATTTAGTTCTCTTACTTGAGTAAAAAAATTCCAAACTAATGATGTTTCTGTACGTTTAGCAGGTTGTCCACTAAAAGTTGGAGTTTCTACAGGTGGGTGTGCCGGTGCATTACTTGAGTTATGAACAGGACTAGTAGGTGTATCATCTAAATGTGCTTGGGCTTCATCATCATCATCCTCATTTTCCTCTAAGATTGGTTCATTAGGATAAAGAGCATTCATAATTTCATCATCTAATCTATCACCTACTGCAACATCATGTAGAAATTCATTATCGGTAAATTGAAAACAAGGGTGATCACTATCAAGCATTACGGGAGGCGGAGTAGGACGTCTAGGTTGATGACTACTTTCAACTTGCTTATCTTTTGTAGGTCGGGGAGCCGGGGGAAGGGTAGTATTATGGTCACTACTTTCACCGGTTTTACCTTTTCCTTTACCGAACATTTTTTTCAAAAAAAATGTCATACTAATTATAATAATACAAACTAAACAACACAAAAATATATTATTAAAACGTAAGATTTGAAACGAGATTGCCGAACTTCTTGAAAATTAAAAATCGTTGAACACTTAAAAACTTCAATTTAACAACTTCCCAATTTTTTACGAATTTTCAACAATAAATTAAGCAATTGTAGTAGAAAGATTGAAAGAGAGATTGAGAGAGATTGAGAGATATTGATGAATTGTTGAATAAAAATGAAAGAATGAGGGGGTATTTATAGTTGAGATGTGGGAAAAATTTTAATTATATAAATTTTGGGGCCAAGTGGCTATTTTACAAAGTTCCAAACGGCTCTTTTTACAAAAGAGTCGTTACTGATTTTTTTTTTAGAATTTTTTTTTTAGAAAAAAGAGTCGTTAGGCCCGCCAGGACCGGTCCAGGCACGTCTGGCGGTCCCGGTCTCACGGTTCTTCACTTCTGGACCGGCCTGTCACGGGCCTATAGAACCGGCAGGCCCGGAACCAGTAGGACCGGCCCACCAAACCCGTCAGGACCGCGAATCCGGTCCGATTTCAATTCCGATTCAGGCCCGAGCAAGATTACACTCTTATCACGAACTACACTCGAGTGCCACTAGTTTAGCGCGCAGTCTCAAAGCTTTGGCGGCTTCACGGAAGCTAGTTTGAATCTCATTGGTGCGTCTTCTTTATTCTTAGTTTAGCTCTAGGCCCCACCCTTTCTTCCTTTCTTTCCCTTCGTTTCTTCCTTTTATATGTCATCTCTCTTTTTCTTTTTTTTAACTTCTTTATGCGTTACTTTATGAGCAAATTTTTTTGTTAGGTAACTTAAATTGATTTTACTTAGCATATAAATTTTCTCGAAATCTATTTCTATGTTGGAGTATTTGAACAATATCTTCTAGTGTCGGGTTTAAAAAAAATAAACTGGCTTGATTAATAGTTGATTGAGCTTTTTTTATCATAGATTAAACGTTAAAACTTTTGCTTTGAAAATAATTATCTAATAAGACGACAATTAAGATGGAAATATTAACCAAAGAACAATAAAGGTAAATTAATTTAGAAAAACTAAGAATATATAGTAATTAAGCTACTATTTAAGCAATTTTTTTAGCTGGAGGCGCTCTTTCATGAAGTTTTATTTTTGTTTGCAATTTCTGTAGAATATATTTAAAATTTGCTTTGTGAGTGAAAGACCTAATTTAAATTTACCAAAAACTAATTGAATCGACCAATCTCTCCTATTCGGTCTTTCTAGCTAGTAGTAAGTATATTATATACATAAAATAGTGACATTCGTAACCTTTAAAATTTGAATCCGCTTCTGTTTATGATGCACATACGAGTTTAGCTATAACCCTCAAAACACCATCAACCATTGGATTGATCAAATTAGAAAAATTAATACCGTTTTCAGTTTTCACACATAAAAATCTTCAGTGGAAGATGTCTTTCCTTTTGCACTGTGGCTTATATGGAAAAATAGGAACCATAACAACCATTAAAATTCTACTTCCAAACTAGAATGATCCACTAGTATTAACCAAGCATTAAAATATTAAGTTAATATAGTTAATACATTAAAATATTTAAAAAAAGCTTTTGAAAAGCTCATAATAAAAGAAAAGATAGTTAACTCTGGAAATAGTATTTATGTATTAGTGAAAATAAACTTTTTACGCGGATCTATTAAATGGTGGAACATGTCAGCAAAATTATGAGAAGAGTGAAGAATTACATATAAAGATGACATGTGAAACATCCTTGCAACTGAGTATACTCGTATTGTACTTGTTAGTCTTGGAACTGACCATCATACAATAGCTCTAGATTAGTTACGAGAGAATAACTCATAATTACAAATGAGGAAAAAAATAAGTAATCCAGAATTACATAGGGTTTACCATCAGATACAAATCAATTATTTAACGTACAATAAATAATTATAATGGTCAGAACAAGACAATCAATTACGAGATTGACTCTACAAGTATGAGATTGAATCAATAAAAATGGCTTTGACTCATCAGTTATGAAATTAACTCATCAGCCACAGAGTTCCAGCATTTACTCAGCAGCTACAAGTCTTCCAAAGTAATGGATGAATTAAGTAAATGCTCATAATAGACTCATAATTCAAGGAAAATGGTTACTTAGATTTAGCCCTATAAATAGATGCACTTTTTTATCACCATCAGGGGATTCTAATTTTCTTCTCTATAATTTTATACATTGTAATACAAAGCATCTTGCTTCCAAGTTAGTCATAGTTCGGCCCTTCAAACTCTGTTCGATTCATCATCCTATCAAGGATCATTCAATAAGAATTATTTCTTCTCTACTTTATTTTTAATATATTATCTGTCATTGAATTTATTTTTCACTTTTCTATCATGTTGTATTGACAAAAATTTACATCTTTTGGATCGAATTGGTTGTTTGTGGCCTGTCATATAAATTTTATTACTTTCTGTAGTAGTGATACCTTTTCAGTACCAACCGATCATTGGAGAAAGGAAAATAAGTGACATAGTTGTCATCTCAATTCCTAAGTCCTACACTCTTTTTTCCTTCACCCGATTTTTCTCCTATTCAATTTTTCTGGCAAGGTTTTTAATAAGACAGATGCAAAGGCGTAAGACTCATAATTCAAGAAATTATGGAATTAACTTATCAGTTATGGATTTCCAATATTTACTTAGCAGTTACAAATCTTCCAAAAATAATTGATGAATTGAGTAAATGCTCATAATGGACCCATACTTTAAGGAGAATGGTTACTTATAGATTAACCCTATAAATAGGCACACTTTTATCACCATCAAAGGAATCTAATTTTCTTTTCTATAATTCTATACATTATAATTCATAGAATCTTTCTTTCAAGTTAGTCATAGTTTGGCCCTTTAAGCTCTGTTCGATTCATCATCCTATCAAGGATTATTCAATAAGAATTATTTTTTCTTTGCTTTTATTTCTATTATATTATCCGTTATTAAATTTTTTTTCACTTTTTTATTATATTGTATTAGCAAAAATCTATATCTTTCGGATCGAATTGGTTTCTTGTGGCTCATCATATAAAATTTATTATTTTGGCCTTCAAAATCATTTTTTAAGTTAAACAATTTAAACGGGACGGAAGGAGTGTATAGATTGGCATGACTTATTCACCCAAGTAGATAACTACCGTATTTCTTGTTAAAGTAAATATAGCAGTTTGACGATTTAAGCAAAATTCACGCATAGAGTAACTATATCCTATTATATATCAAGGGTTTGGGTAGATGGATAAGATCGTTTCATTTAAAATAGAGGTTTGAAATTTGACTTATGGAAATAAAAATCTAAATAAGTAGCGATTTCCCTTTTAATTAGTCTTCCGCAATGCAAATTCGAATTAGTTAGCCTTGTAAACCAAAGAAAAAAACTACGTATATCCTGAATTTCAAAGGTACATTATTCCATTACTACTTAGAAGCCTTTTTTATGCCTCTTTCCGTACTAGCTCGGACCTCCCTCAAGAATAACTTAGTGTCTTGATTTTTACTCATAAAAAGAACATGGAGATATCTTAATCCCAAAATATTACTTGTAGAGAAATAGCATACATGATATGAAATGAATAGAGAAGTGGCACTAGGTTGAATAAGAATGGGGGTAGCGTCAGATACATGTGGGTCTGAAGCGCCGGTGTCGCCGAAAGTCCCAGCCACCCTCTGACACTCCAGCCTATTCGCTCTCCCTCTCATTTTCCTTCTCTACGTCTACTCGATCTCCTCTTTCCCGTTATATATCTCCCTATACGCCACGACTGAACCCCGTTATTTGTGGGAACTTCGCACGTGTACAGCAAGCTATTATTTATGGTCGAAGACTCCCAACTCTGCACACTGCAAATTAAAAGATTTACTTACGTCGTGTGTTTATATAGCATTTCATTAATCTAGTACGATCAAATGTAGATTAAGGTTCAAATGCATATTAATTAACCACGATAATTCAGTTCAACCATATATAAAAGACACATATCGTATAGTATTGATTAACTAAACTCAAATATCGAGAGCGTGAATAGATCTTTTTTATTAAAACCATGTTTAACAAAAAAATAAAATTTCGATTAAAGCTATAATTTCGAAGAATACGAGTCAGTGATAATCGAAAAAATAAATATAAGGAAGTAATTTGAATAATAAGAATATAATCGAAAGAAAAACAAGTGAAATAAAGTATCTTTAGATAGTGTTTTTTCTACAATTGATCACTTGTCTCCCTTTTATAGCTATTTGAGAAACATACGTTTTGCATTTGTCATAATAAGGCTATTATGAGTAATTACGGACATTAAATGCTACGTTACACAATCATTATATTTAATACGGATTCTCTAACATTTTCAGTATTCAATACTCATTAAATATTGTATTTGTACTCTCATATTTTGTCAGATTCATTCCCCTTGATTTGCGGATCTAAATGACTTGAATAGGTACGGGTGATGAGTCATTTAAATAACTACCCGTGCCTTTTCCTTTGCCCTTGCTCATGTCTATTGCTATTCGTGCCTCCTTGCCAGTAATAACTCTTTGACTATTCCACGTGTCTTGACATGTCATTTTTTATATGTACACTCAATTTCTTCCAATACAAATAGTCCCCCACTTGCTATTTATTCATCCGTTGAATATTCGGGAAGTGGAACGAGAATTTTGTCAGTATTAACGCTATGACAGAATTGACGCTTTAGTTGTCATCTCCAGTTAATGCTCTGTACACGTGTCACGATTTTATTAACTCCGTAGTTTTGTAGCCCTTTTCAAGGCTTTCCACGAAGCGCCAACTATCATTATTACAGTACTTCCATCATTACACTTTTTCCCTTCGGTGGTTTTTTATCAATATAAATATAACTTATTCCTTTGTCTTTACCACATAAAGTTTATTGAATATTCAATTTATTTAATCCCTGTTTATTTCTTCATCGTACTTCTCTTCTTCACTATGTCTTCATCAAACCCTAACCCTAGGAGAGTTCCCATAGTTGATACATTCCCTAATTCCCCTATCAAGAGCAGAAGGGAAGGTAGACTTTGTAATTAGGGGTCCGCTCGTGGTGGTTTCGCTGTGCCTTCTCCTAGTTCTGGCCCTTCTTCTAGAACTAGGGGTTCGCTTTCTCAAAGATCTTCCTCAAGAGACAAAGAATCTTCTGAGTCTCTTCGTGAACCCACAGTAGAAGAGATAGTTCATATGGAAATATCCTTTTACCATGACAGAGAGTCCCTAAGGAACCAAGTCTCCAGTTTAGATCGTACTGACTTCTATTCTAGTCAGATTATAGAGATTTTAGCTTCCATAGTTCGTAGAGACTGCCAATGGGGATAGTGATTTTTCTTTTATCGTCCCCAATACAAATCAAAGAATCACTTCTTATTTAACAGGGGTTTTCTTTTGATTATACATGTCCCTTCACCTTAGGGTTCAAACCGGCTATTGACCCAGTGATCCTTAAATTCTGTCGTTTCTTTGATATCTGTTTATGTCAAATTGGCTCAATCATATGGAAGGTTTTTCCTGTTTGAGGCATTTAACCGATGCAACGACGTTCTTTTCACTTTCCCTCATTTGATTCACCTTTACTCCCCTAGACTCTTCCGCAATGGCGTTTTCCATTAGTACCCAGGAGCAAGAGGGTCTTGGTGAGTCCCGAGGATGACAAAGACCATGTCTGGTACGCCCGGTTTTGTAAATGCCCTCACTGTTGGATTAGTGGGTGAAGATAATGTTCTCTTCCCTGAGAAGTGTAATTTTACACTTCAGTTTTTTTTTTTTACTTTCTTGCGCCTTTTTACTTCAAGTTTGCCAACTTTTCTAATCTCGTTTTTTTCTATTTTTTTAAGAAACGATGGGAGTTGTGGATAGTGTTCCCAACTTCCGTAATTTGGTGGACCATCGCTGAGGACCACACTAATGGATGGAAGGTCTTGGAAAATACTTTCTAACCGTTTTGGTTGGAAAGTAAAAACTCATGATAAGAAATTTTTTATTTTATTCCATTTTTCATATAGTTTACTTATGTTCAATCCCTCTTTTTATCAAGATTTTCTATTCGAGGAGCTACAACCGAGGCAGTTACGGCTTTTCGTGGCTCTTCGAGGACCCGCATCTTTTTGGAAAGGGCTCAAGATATTGTTTTGGGTTCATCGTCAAAGCGAAACGCTATTGAAGAAGACTCTAAAGAAGAGGAAAAAGGGGGCTCTTTGGTGACAAGGTCACGAAACCCGAAGACGTATCATCTCCGATGATGAAGCAGAGGCATCTCCCCGTCCTTCTGTTCCTCTTGCCGAGCCTACTGAGGCCTTGGTTGTAATTCCTGATGACGACATTGATCCCATCGATATCCATGAGTCCATTGACTGAATTTTTGACAGTGGATTTGGTAGTGAAGGCTTAGAGCCTGTATTAGATGAAACTCCCTTAGCCTCCTTTCTTACACTCGTATCTATGACTTCTTCCATACTTTGCTTGTCAACCCCAGTTGTTTCTGTTCCATCCTCCACCATTTTTACCTAATTTGTTGCTCCTCATTTGACAATTCCTCCTCCAATTGTTCATCATACCGAAGCTGGCTCTTCAAGTAGGAGCGCTGCTATGAGGAGAGTTGTCATTGAAGTTCCTGCGGAGAGTAGTCTCTTGAGAAAATCAAGTCAATCAGATGCATGGATAGAGTCTTTGATTGGCCCATCGAAAAAGCCAAGCTTCAATACCTCCTTCTTCTTTTTTTCTTTTTCTTTATAGTTTTTCTATCTTTGAGATTCTTACTTCCCTTCTTTTATAGGAAAATCTTATCAGCACGGAGATGATGAAAAGAGTTACCTCCATATAGCAGATTGCACATGACTCTCAGCTGGAGGCATTTAATTGGAAGGAACAGTACGAAAGTTTACAAATTGATATGGAATTTTTAGAAGAAAGCAAGAGTTCTTTTTGTGCAAAAGGTACGGGTTTTGACTTCAGAACAAGCGATTGAAAAGGCTTCCTCGATCCAGGCAGGTAAAGGAAAAACTCGCCTCGAAACCTCCTTCTCATAACAACTATCCAACGCTATTGAGGAAATTAGAGAGTTGAAGGCTCTCTTGGGTGAAAATGAGACTTACGTTGGGGAGCTCGTGCAAAATTTGACTCAAGAACAAGAAGACCTTTGAGCTTCTTCTGAGAAGGTGCGTGCTTTAGAAAGCTCCCATGCCTCTCTTCAATCTTCTTACACCTCTGCCTTGGCTGAAAATGAAAAGCTTATGAATGAAATTGTTGATTGGGAAAGGGATTATGGTCCTTAAGGAATAAAATGCTTTTGAGGTGAGTTGGGATTTTTTGAATTCACGTCGTGATACCCTAATTGAAGCTGGCCAAGAAAATTTCAACTTAGAGTCTAAGTTTGCTAAGGTTAATGAAACCATTGAAAAAGCTAACAAACTCCAAGATTTTCCTTCTCCCGTGGCCGAAGCTTCTCTGAATGCTGAAATTTATATGGGTATACCAACTCTTTCAAGCCCAGTTGAGCCTGTTGCTGCAAGCCAAGTTCAACCCGCAACTGTTAATACACCTCCCCAAGTTGAACCTGTTGCTATTGATGCTCCTCCAACTTCTCAGTGATTAGTCTTAGTTATTTGACCGTCTTTGTGTTTTTTACTTGGAAAATTATAATTAAACCCTTAGTTTCATTTGAGGGTTTATTTTGGAATGCAATCCCCGGACCTTTCATGGGGCAATTTGTATAAACAATTTACAATTTTATGACTAAGTTCTTACTTAGTCTTAAGCTTTTTTAATATTTTTAGAAGTTTTCTCGTTACTATGTTCAACTTCTATTTAGTTTATTCTTGCTTTTATTTTTAAGGGCTTATAGAATAATCTGTATTTTTACTCTTAGAAAATGCTTCTAGTAACTTCATGAAAAACTAGACATGAATTTTATAAAAAGAGGTCCTTTTTATACTTGACACTTAATAAAGAAGACGTCTCAACTTCATAATGGTATTCAACATATAATAGAAGAAATAGGAACACACATGTTTCTTTGAAATAACTTTGACAAGTTTTTATTTGAACCTTGTCTAGTTTTGAATGGTACTTTACATGTATTTGAATTACATCTATAACTTTCTCGTAACTATTTTTCTGAACAAATTTTAAAAAGAAAAAATAATAAACATGAGGTTTTTATTTATAACCCATTGCATTACATAGCCACGAGGTTTATATTTATAACCCGTTTCATTACATAGCCTTTACCTTAACTATAAGGTTTTTGGCTTTAGTTCGTGACTTCGTGACTTTCACTCTGCACTTGACTTTTTCAGGCTTGATCTTTGATTTTTCTCAATCTTACTTCTTTGCCTTCTCTATACACTTGCATGTGTATATTATGTAGTCCTCCAACTATTTGAGTGTTGAAGTATGAAGCCTCGAGCACTTGGTTATTCATCTCACTTAGTCCTTTTCCTGAAAAAGGAAAAACATACGGGACTTGGAGGTGCGATTAGAGATTAACACTACTTAAAACGTTTGAATTTCTATCAGAATTTTTGTAACCATAGGTCGGGAAGTTTAATGTGTTCCGCGTGCCTTGTAGGTCGTGACTCATCATTTAGTACGGGCTAGCTTTTTGCCTATCATCTAAATCGTTAGTAAAATTATAACAATTCAAAAATAGAATTTTAAAACAAAGATACCTAGCCGTGGGTATTCCTTAGAAGTAATATCTCTTCAAATGAACAACATTCCAATGCGAGGGTAGTATTTTTCCATCCATTATTTCCAATTCATATGCTCCCTTACCTGCAATACCGTGAATCTTTTAGGGTCATTCCCGTGTTGGACTTAATTTACCTGTGTTAGCTACCTTCATAGATTGAAAAACCATTTTAAGCACGAAATCCCCAATTTTAAAGAATCTGAGGTGCGCTCTCCAATTGTAATACCGTTCTACGACTTGCTTCTGTGCTGATTCTTATTAGTGCAGCTTCTCTCCTTCATTCAACCAAAACAAGATTTATACGCATCTCCTCATCATTAGACTCTTCTGTTGCCTGAGTAAACCTAGTACTTGGCTCTCCTATCTCTACGGGAATTAAAGCTTCTGCATTATAAACTAACGAATATGGTGTTTCTCCGGCATTTTTTTTGCTATTGTACGACATGTCCATAAAACATTAGGTAGCACCAAGTAGCACTTCTGGCCAATTTCCTTTTGAATCTTCTAGTCGCTTCTTCAAGTTGTTGATGATGATTTTATTTGTTGACTCTGCCTGTCCATCACCAACCGGATGACAAGGTGTTGATGTAATCCTTTTAATCTGCCAACTTTGAAAGAATTCATTGATTTGAGCTCCTATAAATTGAGGTCCATTATCACATACAATCTCCTTTGGTACACTGAATCGACATATGATATTCCACCAAATAAAATCTTTGACTTCCTTTTCTCGTACCTGTTTGAATACTCCTTCCTTTATACATTTAGTAAAATAATCAGTAAGTATGAGTAGAAATTTTACCCTTCCTTTTGCTTGTGGTAATGGACCCACGATGTCCATTCCCCATTGCATAAATGGCCACGGTGCAATTATCGGATGTAGCAATTCCGCAGGTCTATGCATATTGTTACTGTACTTTTGGAATTTATCGCATTTATCTATGAAACGTTATGCATCTTCTTCCATTTTAGTCCAATAATAGCTTTCCCTAATTAGGGTCCTTACCAGTGATCTTCCTCCTCCGTGATTCCCGCAATGTCCCTCATAAATCTCTCTCATTACGTACTCCATTTGAGAAGGTCCGAGGCATCTTTCTAAGGGATCACCAAACATCTTACGATATAGGTTGCCTTGCTTTAAGCAATATCAAGCACCCTTTTTTCGAAGTGCATGAGCTTTCTTCTTATCATCAGGGATGGTACCATACTGCAAAAAAGCAACAATCTCGTTCCTCCAATCCCAAGTCAAGTTATTAAAATTTACCTTATTCTTATCGGGTCGAGAACTGAATGGAATAAATGAATAACTGAGGCATTTGCATCATTTTTCATATCAGCCGCAGATGCGAGATTAGCTAGGGCGTCTTCTTCAACATTTTCATCCCTTGGTATTGTATAACCTTCCAAGTATGAAATTGCTTTATTAATTCTCGTACCTTTCCCACGTACTGTTGCATCCTTGCTTCTTTAGCCATATAAGTCCCAAGCATTTGATTAACCACGAGTTGAGAATCGCTCTTGATTATAATTTGGTTTGTACCAAGTTCTCGTGCCAGTTCCAAACCTGCAGTCATAGCTTCATACTCTGCCTCATTGTTAGTTATAGAATGACATATAATAGCTTGTCGAATGGTTTCACCAGTATGTGGTACCAAAATAATCCCTAAACTTGCATCTTTTACGTTAGATGAACCGTCTGTATATAAAGTCGAAGTTCCTGGGTTAGCTCCATTGAACACCTGTAGTTCTTTATCTACTTCTAATTGCATCCTATCGCTAAAATCAACCACGAAATCAACTAAAACTTGAGATTTTATAGCAGTCGTAGGTTGGTATATGATTTCCTACTCACTTATTAGCCCATTTAGCCAACCTACCTGATAATTCAAGCTTATGTAATATATTACGTAAGCTTGGACGGGTTGCTCTGATGGTAAGCAACCCCCACTTCCAACCGAGAGGTTGTGAGTTCGAGTCTCCCCAAGAGCAAGGTGAGAAGTTCTTGGAGGGAAGGATGCCGATGGTATTTTTGGAAACAGCCTCTCTACCTAAGGGTAGGGGTAAGGTCTGCGTACATACTACCCTCCTCAGACCCCACTAACTGGGATTATACTGGGTTTTTGTTGTTGTTGTTGTAATATATTACGTAATGGATAAGCAGTTACTACAATAATAGGATGACACTGAAAGTAAGGTCTTAATTTTTTAGATGGCATGACCAATGCAAGTGCAAGCTTTACTGTGTTTCCGCATATAACAAATATTTACTAGCATAATAGATGGGAGATTGTCTACCTTGGTCTCCAAGGACCAAAACGATATTTAGCGCTACTTCTAAAACAACAAGGTAAATGAGTAGTTTTTCCCCAGCCTTTGGTTTTGCCAACAAAGGTGGATTTGATAAGTATATTTTCAGATTTCTGAGTGCTTGTTGACATTACTTATTGCATTCAAAGTGATCCTGCTTTTTAATAATTAAGAATAATTTAAACCATTTTTCTGATAATTTAGAAATGAATCTTCCCAATGCTGCAATCCTTCCTGTTAACCGTTGAACCTCTTTTTTACCGAAAAACATATCACGCATCTCTTCGATAGCTTTAATCTATGTAGGATTCACCTCAATACTATGGTTAGAAACAAGAAAACCTAAAAACTTACCTGACGCAACACCAAATGTACATTTATCGGGATTTAACTTCATATTGAATTTGCGCAGAATTTGAGATGTATCAGACAAATGTGATATCTGATCTTTTGAATGCTGAGTTTTAGCAAGAATATCATCTATATACACTTCCATGGTTTTTTCCAAATATTCTTGAAACATTTTAGTTACCAACCTCTGATATGTCGCACCGACGTTCTTTAGACCAAATGAGCATTATTTTTTAGCAGTAAGTCCCTCTGTCTTTTATAAGTGAAGTATTTTCTTCATCTTCTGGATCCATTTTGATCTAACTATAACTTGAATATGCATCTAAAAAACTTAAAAGTACATGTCTTGCAGTTGCATCAATCAATTGATATATATGTGGTAATGGAAAAGAATCTTTAGGGCAAGCTTTGTTAAGATCTGTGTAATCTACACAGACCCTCCACTTACCATTCTTCTTTAGAACTACTACGTTTTAGGATACTTTACCTCACGAATGGATCCAATCTTTAATAATTTTTGAACCTCTTCTGTAATTACCCGTTTCATGAAGCCTCATTGCTTTCTTTTCTTTTGTTTGACAGGGGGTATGATGGATTCTCACTCAATTTATGATTCATTACCTCCGGTGGTATCCCTGTCATGTCAGAATGGGACTAAGCAAAGTAGTCTACATTAGTTTTCAAAAATTCAATTAATTTACCTCTCATGTCCTGGCTAAGATTGGCCCCTATGTAGACTTTCTTATCAAGCCATTGAGCGAATAATACAACAGGCTCCAATTCTTCAATTGTTGTTTTGATATTTTCATTCTCTTCTGGTTCTTGAATGGTACAAGGTCTTGAATCCATATTTGCTTGTTCCTGCTCAGTTGAGGTTCCTGCTATGGCACCCTCAACTGTATTCTGGGATTGCTATTCTCCTTCATTTTTTGCATCTGCTACGGAGTTGATGCTCTTGGATGTATGTTGGTCTCCACGTATTTGACGTATCCCCCATGGTGATGGAAATTTAATAACTTGATGCAAGGTTGATGGAACAACATCTATTTCATGAATCCATGGTCTCCCAAGGATCACGTTGTAAGCCATCTCCATGTCTACTACCTGAAACTTTGTATCTTTGACGACTCCTTCTCCGAATGTGGTGAGAGTTACCTCTCCTTTCGTTACATCACTATAATATTCAAATCCAGATAGAGTATGCGCCTTTGGAATTACTCTATCTTCAGCTTGCATCTCACATAATACTCTTAGCAAAATAATGTTCACAGAACTACCTGGATCACTCAAAACTAATTTCATATTAATATCAAATAAAATTAGAGATATTACTAGTGCATCGTTATGAGGAGTTAACATGCCATTTGATCTGCATCATTGAATGTAATTTTATCTTCTTTTAAGACATGCTACACATGTTTCCCTTGGGTAATAGTAATTTTGGAAATTTTGTTAGCTGCAGTATATGATGCGCAATTGATGTCCTCACCCCCACTTATAACATTGACAGTTCTTTTGGGAGAAGGTGGTTTCGGGGGCTCATTCCTATTTTTCATATAAGCTTGCTTACCTTTCTCACTAAGCAACTAAGTGAGGTATCCTTGTTTTAATAGATGATCTACTTCACTTTGTAAAATTCTGCAGTCTATCGTTTTATACCCGTGGTCATTATGAAACTCGTACCAATGATCAGGATGTGTCTATTTGGAATTGATCTCATCTCTTTTAGCCATTGTACCTTATCTCACATGCTTCTTAGACAGCTATGAGCTCAGAAGTACTTACATTGAAATTGTAATCGCTGAATCTTGCTTTCAATCTAACATCATCTCGTGTCTCATAATTGTTTCGCTCGTTCCTAAATCTTAATGAAGAACCTGATTCTCTATTTCTTGACTTGTTATCATACCCTTGATTATCCTGCTTTGACCGTGAGTGTTTTCTTACAGGTCCCATATATGGCTCATACATGTTTTTATCGGATCACTTTTCAGCCTCCACTCGTCTTGAACTTACCTTTTCTTCTTTTTGAAATCGTGGAACGGTATTCTCTTCTGTCCTCAGCTTCGTGCTATACTTGTTGTAAATATTATTCCACGTTTTGGCTGGGAACTCGCAAAGGCTTTCCTTAAGTCGCCTCGTAGCTTCTAAGCTTTTTTCATTCAAATTGCTCATGAAAGCTATAGCTGCCCAGTTGTCAAGTACATGCGGTAATGTCATTCTTTCCCGTTGGAATCTGTCCACGAATTACCTAAGCAATTCTGAGTCCCCTTGCTTGATTTTATAAATATCCTCCATTCTTTTTTCTACTTTTGAGCTCCGGAATGTGCTTTGATGAAAGAATCTGCAAGCTCAGCAAAAGCGTTTATAGAATGTTTGGGTAAAAGAGAATACTATGTTAGCACTCCCTTGGTAAGTGTTTCACCAATTTTTTTGACTAATACTGTTTCAATCTCCTGCTTGGTCAAATCACTGCCTTTTCTTCCTATTGTGAATGTAGTCACGTGGTCACGTGGGTTTGTTGTTCCATCATATTTTGAAATTTCATGCATTTTGAATTTCTTTGGAATTGGCAGGGGAGCAGCACTTGGCTTCCAAGGTTGCTATGAATATTTATTTATATCTATCCCTTTGATCACAGGTGGCACCCCAAGTATCTGTTCTCTGCGTTCACTTTGCTCATTGAGCTGTTTCTGCAATGTAAGAATTAAATTTTATAAATCAAAATTAATTACATTACTTGGTTCTCCCTCCTGTGATTTACTGGGAGTTCCACCGCTACCTGAGTTAACAAGCCCGCAACGAGGGTTCTCCAAAGTATTATTATTTGGAGTGGGTGTGGGTGTCACGGCTGGTAAATGGTTAGCAAATGCTTCAAGAGCCTTATTGACTTGTGTAGCAATCAATTTTTGCAAAGCTTCATCAATAATATCATCATTTTCAAATTGAGCATGTTCATTTGTATGAGATCCATCAGGAGTTCCCTCACGAGATCTCTGTGGAGAGCCTCGTGATGAAGGGATTGGAGTGTTAATATTCTGTGGATCTGCTTGATATTGTTGGTTCTTTTGGTTTCCTCGAATATTGTCATTGTTAGTCAATATGGTTAATGCAACAAGAGAAGTTAGACTAAAAGAAAATAGATTATCAGATTTTCGCTAACGGAACCAATTTGTTTAATCAAAAAATAGAATTTCGATTAAAGCTATAATTTAGAAGAACACGGGTTACTGATAATCGAAAATATTAATATAAGAAAGCAATTTAAATAACAAGAATATAATCGAAGGAAAAACAAGTGAACCAGAGTATCTTTACATAATATTTTTTCTACAATTGGTGAGGTGTCTCCCTTTTATAGCTATTTGAGAAACATACATTTTGCCTTTGTCATAATAAGGATATTATGAGTAATTTAAAACATTAAATGCTACGTTACACAATTATTACATTTAATACAGATTCTCTAACGTATTCAGTATTCAATACTCATTAAAAATTGTATCTGTACTCCCATATATTGTCAGATTCATTCCCTTGATTCACGAATTTAAATGACATGAATAGGTAGGGGTGATGAGTCTTTTTAATAACTACTCGTACTTTTTCCTTTGCCCTTGCCCATGTCTGTTGCTATTCGTGCCTCTTTGTCAGTAATAACTCTCTGACTATTCCACGTGTCTTGACATGTCATTTTTTATATGTACACTCAGTTTCTCCCAATACAACCCCGTCTTTGTAAAGTTCACCCCCATGACCAAATAACGAGCAAGACCTTTATCAGAATTCAGTAGTTTATTTATATCTATTTATATTTATATCTATCTATCTATATCTATATTATTATAAAAGCACAAATATTTCGTATTAAATATTGAGTGACTAAAATATTTCTAAAATATTAAACAAATTGTATACCTTTAACTATTTGTATTAGTTTTGGCAAGAACTTATAATAGAAGGACACAACTTAAAATAGGTACGTTAGGATAAAGAGTTATAGTAGAACAAGGACTTAATAATTGAAGAAGTGGAATTATGAATGAACAAGAAAAAGTAGAACCT
The DNA here is from genome assembly GCA_034376525.1 of Nicotiana benthamiana. Classification (NCBI taxonomy): domain Eukaryota; kingdom Viridiplantae; phylum Streptophyta; class Magnoliopsida; order Solanales; family Solanaceae; genus Nicotiana; species Nicotiana benthamiana. Next base: position 47,811,783 of record CM067326.1, read on the forward strand.
AAAACTAAATATTCCAAAATTTCCTCTAGCTAAACGTGGAACAAATACGTTAGATTTGAAGAAAGTTATCCTCTTTCAAAAAAAAAAAAAAAGAAGAAGAAGAAAGTTCAATCGTGTAGAGTTAGATATTTTCAAAGTATTAAAATCAAAATAATTAGTGTACAAAATTGAAGAATTTCTTTTAGTTTTCAATTTGAATTCCAAGATGTGAAAAACAAGGATTGGGCTAATTTTGTTTTCTTAAAACATATTGAGTTTGTTACCGCCTTACCGGAAACTAACAACGCATTGTTATTCGAAAGAATTTTTGTATATTTTATACTATATTTTGTTACAAATCTAATATACTAAAACGTTTTGTGTTTGATTTTATAGTTTTAGAAATCTGATTTTGAACCTCTTTTTCAAGTTCCGGACATTAATATTTTTTTAATTTTTTATTAATAAGATAAATATATTAATAATTATAAGCTAACGTGAATGTAGATCAAAGGAAGGACTATAGGATCACATTTACAACGCACGATCAAGACTAAATCATATTGGACCGAAAGAAATTTAAATTTACTGGGATTAAGCTTAAATTATTTTTCAGGGAGATTATTCACATTAAATAAAATCGTTATACATTAAAGGAACAAAAAGAAAGCAAAACTTCTACTATATTAATTACTTCGTATAAAAATTAATTTATTTTTTTAATTGACATCAAACGGATATGTATTGGATAATCAATCGCTGAAGATACTGGTGTCATCCGCCAATAGCCCGAAAGATTATTTGGGTTACATATAAATTACAAAGCATGGCCGATTATGTTTTGAATTGACATATTAATTTACTAATGGTGGAAGTTAATTATATTACATTAATTAATTCATTATATTACTCTAGCAAATGATACTATTAGAATATATATATATATATATATATATATATATATATATATATATATATATATATATATGGTAGGCTATAAATCAAATTATTATTATATATTATTTTGAAATAATTATAAAAACCCATAAATTTAAATTTTGGATAAGGATTCTTCCGTTGGACGGCCTTGATTTTCAAGAGTTCAAAGATATATGCTCAAGACAAAAAATTAATGCATTTGTTTCGTTTTTTTTTTAGAAATTTCGAGAGCAAAAGATAAGAAAATGCACCGATCTATCGATGTAGCATCCATGATCCAACTAAGCACAAAAATACCTACGCAGTGTGAAATTAAAAAAAGAAAAGTATTGTCGTTATTATTCTTTTTCTTGTGTAAATTGATGTCATAATACATTTTTGTGGGATAAAGATGAAGAGTGAATAATTACTCCATGAGGTACATGGTTCGGAAAATTAAATTCTGAATGAGGCCGTGACTCAATATATTGCTTATCCAATAGACAATAAACAAATAGAATTTAGACATGGAAGGAATTAAATGCGCTTGTGCTATGTTCGCAGAGAATAATTGGGAGTCCCATTTAAACCTTGATTTTGCATACATGTCCGTGGTGTGGAATATTTTTCGGTTTGTATTAATAATTCACTGTGTCAACTTGAAATTCTTGCCTTATTAATAACCATGATTTTCTGTTCCACTTTGAATGTGTAGCGCACAGTCAAAATTCATAGCGGGAATGTCAAATAGGAGTATGTTGCATTATTGCTATATATAATAGACAAAAGATAAATGGGCATAAAAGCACAAGATTTATTGAAAACGAAAAATAAATAATGTTGCAGAAATTGACTCTTTTGAGATAATTTAATGAGTTGTGAAATAAATCTAATAGTAATAATTTGACAACTGGCATCTTGTTTCATTTAAATCAAACTTTGTCATTACAAGTGTTTTCCCTCTCATTATTTTAGAAGAGAACAAATTTCAAATTTATATTGCAGAATTTGTTGTGCGGAGGTTTAGGATGTTGGGATTTTGCTTAAAAATGAGAAGGATCATTGTTTCACATTGTAAAAATGTTGAATGGTAGCTTGGAGGCTTGCCTATATAAGGGGGCTTAAGTTATGTTTTCAAATGTACCAAACCAAATGTATTTCTAACACTTTTTGTTAGGAGAAAATACTAAGGTTTATGTGATTGTAAGAATTTTTCACATAGTGGTCGGATGTTGTCTTTTGACAACTGTTGTGGTTTTTTCCCGGTTTTGGGTTTTCACGTTAAATTCTTGTGTTGTTTTATTTCTCATTTTTTTTCTCTTTACAAAAAGGGCGGAGATCTCGGGGTTTACGGGAAAAGGGTCAATTTCTTTTTTTCGCAACAAGTGGTATCAGAGCGAGGTCACCTAACTTGAGGGGGGAATCTTAGTATGCGCTGTGGCGCAGCTTTGGCTGATCTTCTACATAAGAAGATTTTCTGGTTCAAGAAGCTTGTAGGAGGAGAAGTTGGTGCAATTGGAGTATCGAGGCTTGTGGTGAATTCTGGCGGTTAGATCTGGTAGTGTGGAGGTACATGTCTAGGTAAGCTCTGGCTAGGAAAGACTTGGTAATTAAGTGGTCACGACCCACCTCTCTTTCCTGGAAACTTACCTGGTGAGCTGTTCACGAGCTACAGACTAGCAAGTGTTTTTCATCCACGAATATTGGTCAGCGATACGGTTATAATGGGAAGCATCAAGTTTGATATTTAGAAATTTGATGGAAGAATCAATTTTGGCTTGGGACAAGTTTAAGTCATGGATATATTGATTCAATCAGATCTACACAAGGCCCTGAAGGGAAAACTAGAAGCATGTTCTAGCGATGATTCATCAAGCAAGAGAGATGAGGAATGAGATGATTTAGATTTGAGAGCTGCAAGTGCGATACGGTTATCATTGGCAAAGAATGTCCTTGCAAATGTGCATGGAGTTGCGACAGCCAAGGAGCTATGGGAAAAGTTGGAAAAGCTGTATCAAACAAAGGGAGTTTCAAATCGGGTGTACCTGAAGGAACAATTTCATACATTGAGTATGGGTGAGGGTACTAAAATCTCGGATCATTTGAGTGTTCTCAATGGGATTGTCTTTGAGCTTGAAGCTATTGGGGTGAAGATAGATGAGGAGGATCAAGCCTTAAGACTCGTCTGGTCTCTTTCTTATTCTTTTGCGCACATGAAGACAATATTGCTCCATGGGAAGGAGCAGGTGGATCTTTCAGAAGTTATCAGCACGCTCATCTCTGAAGAAAGAAGACTCAAAGGAGATGGGATGGATACTTCTTCTGAAGGTGTGTATATGTGCTACGGGAAACGAAAGGAAAAGAGGAACCCCATGAAGCAGAATGTTGTTTGCTGGAAGTGTGGAGAGCCTGGACACATGAAGAAGGATTGTCCAGCAGGTGGAGCAGGTTCGGCTACAGAATCCAAGTTAAGCGATGCTGTTAATATGGTCTTTGATAAGAAAGGGTCAATTTCTTTTATTCCCAATGACTAAATTTTCTTGAAAATAAAAAGTACCAATTCAGTTTCCAGAATTAAGTTAGCTTGTTAGATGACAATGACATGGGTACCGTTTATACCTAGAGGACATTAATTAGTACTAATTCTTCAAATTAAAGTTTTTAGGGGCAATGGAGTCACTCAATCACAAAAATATTGTTGGAATATACTAATTCAGGAAAAAGCTAAAAGACCAAAAATAAACATGTAATGGAATAAAACAGCAGAATTTTATTATAGGTCGCAATCTATGGAACTTTAAAGAGAACTAGAGAATGTGTGTATGTGAGAGAGAGCAATTCCTTTCCCAATATTCCATTGAACAGTACACTAATTTGTTTTCTCGAATTCCAACCATTCCCTTCAAGAATACCTTCATGACATCTCTGCACCTCTCAAAAAACAATATCTCTGCACCTCTTATTACCATTTTCCGAATTGCAAAGCTAATTTGCTATAAAAGGGACCCCCCCCCACCCCCCTTAATTTTTTGTTCCCAAAGTCCCAAACAAAACATTTAACTCTCTGAAGAAATTAAAGGCGTTTGAACCTTCTGTATCCTTAAATACAGTTTCCTCTTTACACAAACCTTTTAAAGCAATACCTTTGCTTTATAGATTCAGACCCCAAGAATAACAAAAGCCTTAGTTTGAAGTTATTTACTTTCTTGTATTATTTATGTTGACTAGAGCTTACTAATAGTCTCTGCTATTCATCTCCTCGTTCATCTGCACATTTCTACTTTTGTTTCTTTATCAAATCCCTATCCTTTTTATAGGTTTTCTTTAGCAAAAAGCCTATTCTGAACCCCTCCTCTTCTTTCGCTCCCCCTTTCTCTCTCTTTTTATACACAACATGCAAATCATAAGGCACTCATGAGATAATCACAACTCAATAAACCTTTTCCCCTTTCCTGTTTAACAGTTCATTTCTCTCTTTCCAAGACCCCCTTTTCAAAAGAACGTTCTTTTTCAGCTCAAAACCTATGAGGGACACAATAAGTTCAAGTATGCCTGATCTTTCTTTACAGATTAGCTTACCCTCCATTATTTCAAAGTGTGATAATCATAGTTTTTCGACGGAGTCCGGTAGCAGCGGCGGAAGCGATTTGAGCCACGAAAATAATGGAACTTTTCGCCCACAAAAAGCTATTAATAATCTTCCATTACTTACATCTTTTGAGCCGACGCTAAGTCTAGGGTTTGGGCAACTACCAAATAGAAACCTTCAACATTATCATCAGCATCAACATCACCAGCAATATCAACCTCAAATATACGGCCGTGATTTCAAGAGAAGTTCAAGAATGATAAGTGGGGTGAAAAGAAGCGTTAGAGCTCCTAGAATGAGATGGACTTCAACTCTTCATGCTCATTTTGTTCATGCCGTTCAGCTTCTAGGTGGACATGAACGTAAGTTGAAAATAAGTCCCCTCAAAGAACATTATATTATAATTATTTGATGATCTTAAATTTTGGAACAAAAAGAAATCATATAGATGAGCTTCACTTGCTTGAGCCGAGGGTCTATCAGAAACAATCTCTCTACCTTCTCAAGGTAGAGATAAGATTTGGGTACAGATTACCCTTTCTTAAGCTTCACTTGCTTGAGATTGAAGCAGACTGGTCATTGTTGTTTAAATGTTGTAGTAATTTTCTTTATACATTTTTTTCGAATAGGAGCAACACCAAAATCGGTGCTAGAATTGATGAATGTGAAGGATCTAACATTAGCTCATGTGAAAAGTCACTTACAGGTAAGGTTACTTTTTCCAATAGAGTAATCAATAGTCCTTTGAATGTATGAAGAAATGGATATCTATTTGATCTTATAGATACATTTGTACCTTTTCCCCTTCGTATCTTGTATTTTTATACTGCAAAATTCCATGTGAAACCTGGTGTTTTCTTTTGGAGTACAAAGTGGTTAAGACAAAAAGGCATCTAGAGAGGTAATCCTAGCAATTTGGACTTTTCGTTTAATATATATACTTTCTGTGGGTTTTCATGCAGATGTATAGAACAGTGAAAAGCACTGACAAAACAACAGGTATATTTGGAATTTCATCTCCTAAAGGACCCCAGTATTTTTTCACTTCCATTATTCTTTTTCTTTGCGAGTTGGAAAAATTTGTTCCCCTCGTAAACAAAAATTTGTGGTTGTTAAGATATATAGTAGTAGTATTATTGGTTTACTCTCTCTCTATATATACACACACAGCTCCTGCTATGCGCGAGGTTCAAGGAAAGGCCGGACCATAGGGGTTTATTGTCCGTAATCTTACCATGAATTTCTACAAGGAACTGTTTCCACGGTTCGAACTAGTAACCTTTTGGTCACATGATAATAACTTTACAAATTATGTCAAGATTCCCCTAATATTTACAATTCACGTATTATATGCTGAATATCTGATTAATAAAATTACTATATACTTTAATTTGTAGCGAAAGGGATGACAGAGATATTTGTGAATCCAAACAGAGGGAATAATATTGGTGAATATGAAAAATCTTGTGAGGAGATTGATGCAATGACTGACCCTTCAGTATCACTATCAAACTCCATATCACACAATGCTCATATCAGGTGAGTGCATCTGCTTCTCACATTGTACATAATTTCTCCATTTTATCTTCTGACTTTGTTTGAATATGCTGCATTTTCATCTCTTCATCATTACAAATTGGAAACAAAGGCAACCATTAATGGGTTCCTGACATGCACACATACGAATAGATAAGCACCAAACTAGCTAGTAGACAAATACAATTCTCTCTATAATATCTAGTAGATGTTATATATTGCTTTACAGATGTATCTGTATAAAACCAGTTTTTTTAATTAAATTGTTAGATCTAGTTCGGTGGGAGCCAAAAATCAACGGTAAAGTTATCTCCACATAATCTATAGGTTACGGTTTCGAACCGTAAAAGCATGAACTAATACTTGCATTAGATTAGACTGTCTATGTCACATCCTTGGAGTATGACCCTTCCTCGAACCCTTACATGAACGCGGAACATCTTGTATATCAAGCGCCCTTATAAGACCGAGTTTGAAAATATTCTTAAGCATGTATCTTAATGTTATACGAAGGATAGTTGTAGACAACTGTATTTAAGGGCTAGTATAGAAAATACTTTAATGCATTGTTATAGATGCGAAGTAATAGCTTAGCATGTGGATGAATCAATAATTAGTGTAGGAGGCAGACATACACACACAAAAATACCTTGACCGTGTAATTGATTTCGGTACAATATGATGGTGTCTATCTTAGCTTTGTCAATAGTGCAGAGAGATAAATACGATTTAATACTCTACGGATCTAAGTATCTTGATTTTGGTGAATAATATACAAGGGCTTCTAGGTTTTGAAAGTAGTGATTTACGTGTTGAATCCTATCCAATTTTTTCTAGTATAATAATTTTGAACTCAAATTCTACTACTCTGTACTATACTACTCTAGTATTTATTTTATTACTACCCCGATTCATGCTATTTGTCTTTTCAGATTTTGATACATCCTTTTAAAAAAGAAAAGTTAATAATTTTCATATTATAAGAATATTTATTTAAATTACGTCCATTTATCTCATTTAAGCATTTTGGTTAACTAACACAACACTATATTGAACAGTTACGTTGATTTGGAAGAAAATTCCTTCTTAGTTTTTTTAAAACAACAATCAAATATTCTAAATCAAACTCTCTTGATTAAAATGGTAGATAATTTGAAGAAGGATGTATAAAAAGAAAAATACGACAAATAAGTTGAGACGGAGGGAGTATTATATTACTTCTTTCACTCACTTTTACTTGGCACATTTTGATTTTTTACCCTCTTTAAGAAATAATAAATAAAGTGTATAATTTACCTTGATACTCATAATAATTGATGCATATTTTATTGAATTTGAAAAAATGATTTACAATAAGTAACAAATATTATAGGTATAACAATTTTTTTATTTTCTTTTAATATGCATAGGATGACAAATAAAAATAAATTTTTTTGCATTAGTTAAAAAGGAAGGCACTGGTTTTTATTGGGGAAGAAGAGTAATTGATTTAAGCACCGATTTCTATAATTGAGAAGTGTTTCTAAAAGGTCATGCAGTCCGTTGGGCTCAAATCTCCAAATTGTAAACTAGCTAGGGTGCCACTTGGGTACACTTCAATTTGGATTGGTAGGGGTCCTGTATTTGCCCCATGTATTGTTATGCGAGATTATTAATTCAATGTTCTTTTTGGATGGACTTCGTTGACTTCTTTCATGGACGGCCATGCCAAGACCATAATTGTATCTATTAATCACAATTATTCCATTAATTGGATCATTAAATACTGCTTAATTGAGTCTCTCATTTAACTAGATCTAATATATACTCTCCATAAATCATCTAAAACATGTTCTTCAGGTCATTCCTATCCGAGTTTTAGTTAATGCCCTAATTCTTTCCCTAATTCTAACATGCCATTTACGTCTTCATTTTGGTGTTCACTTTTCTAATTTCTTGTAGGTCCATATAACTAGCATATACAGACAAAATGCACGTCACTAGGTTAGATATATCATATAAGTAGCCCATAATCTTGGTTAACGCCACCTAAATCTCTATGAGTCTATGGAAAACCCTAATATTGTTTTAAATTGATCTTCCTGTCTTACGTACTAAACATGTTTTTATCTTAAATAAATTAGCAGAGTTCCGTCTTCATTCATGCCTGAGACAAATGCATGGAGCCCCTCAAATAGAGAAATAGCATTTCCTTATCCTCACACCTATTCAAATGTAAGTTACATTATTGGAATATAAGGGGGGTTTTCCTATTTTTTTAGGACAAGATTTGTATATTAATTTTGTGTAATTGGATTTATGCAGATGGATGGTAACGTGCCAGCTGATAACTCATTTTCTTCTGATACATTGGTTAATCTTGAATTTACACTAGGAAGACCAAGCTTGAATATGGGACATGCTAGATCCTCAAATGATTCAACTCTTCTCAAGTGCTAAAACAATGAGATGTAGTGTTAAATTAATTAAGTTGGCGTAGTAATCAGTTATAGTTTTTCTACGTCACTGCAATTAATTAAGAAAATATGTAGACTGCAGGAATATGGTTCAATTTTGTCTTGATCACGGAAAAGGGGGAAAAACTTTTAGTGGATTTTGCTAATCATTTGAGTGTTAGGTGACAAATTTGATGGGTCTAATGATTTCCTTCCACTGAGTGTAACACTCATTATTTCTAGAAGATTTTCTATGATGGGATAGACTCTATTAACTATGATTTTGATGCTGTTTAGAAGTTTCAGGCTCAAAGTGAGTGAAACAGTTTTAAGAAATAAGTGCCATAAGCCCATAACTAATAGTAATTCAGATAGCAATTAGCATAAAATGGCAATTACATTAACAACTAGTATGAATTGGATAAAGTAGATGGCCATCTTTATATCCATAAGTCGACTCTTTCAAAATTGACACGACTATCTCGATGGTATAATTAAAAAAGAAGCAGTAATGATTTTGTTGCCTAATTATTTATTTATTTTTTAGATTATATTTTTCTTTTAGGTTTATTATGCATATATCTATAGAATTTAAAATTAAATTATTAAATAGTTTGTTAAGGGGTTAATGAATGAGTATTGTCATTTTAAAGTTAAAATTGGCCCAAATATAAACCATATTCGATGGGTTGGCCTAGGAGAGACCCAAAACGACATCATTTTGACCAAGCTACTGAGATGCGATCTCATCTGTCCAATCCCACTCAATCCAAAATCCACTATTTAATTTAAAGCCTTTACTCCCAAAATTTTGATCCCTTTTTTCTTTCAGTCTTTCTTTCTTTCTCTCTCTTCTCCCTCTCCCCACCTATGCAACCTGTGTCCTCTATGGCGGCACCACCCACTGGTAATAGCTCAGGGCGGCGACGTACATCCAAACATCATGAAATTTACACCGTTCTCTTCCTCTATTCATCCTATACACCAATTCGAACCCCAAATCCTCATAATCGCTCTTAATCTCCGTAAATCTAAGCCTAACCGAAACCCTAGCCGCCGTTCACCACCTCCAAAATCCGAATATCTTACACCCCACTCTCCTCTTACTCTCCTCTACCCAATTTCACAACTCAATATCATTAATGTCCTCCCAAACTCTGCACCACCATCGACAGCTACCTTTCACCACTTACCCGCCACCACTGCTTCACCATATCTCCATTTTAGTCCACTTCTCGACTTAAAGCACTCGCTTGTTTTTGGAAAGATGCCAAAACTCATTTTGTTTTAGCATCTGCCTGAAAGAAACGCACGTTTTGGGGTTGGACAACCATTATTCGAGGTTCCGGTATTGTCTTTCGCTCAATTTGGCCCCAAGTATACCTCATTATGGTATAACTAGAACCTTAATCCCTTTACCCATGTCTCTAATTTTGTGTTTATTATGTGTTAGAATTGTAGTTATTCTGTTTTGTAATCGCTTACTTCGTGATTAATCTAGTTTTTGATTTCGTCTATTATTTAACTCAATCAGTTTCACTAGTTGTTTCATTATCAATATGTATTTTGCATTGCGTTAGTTGTTGAGGTTCTAAATTCATGTTTGGTATCTCTAATTTAGTCTCTGTTTATGTGTCACAACTTAAATTTTCCTTCGTAAGATGTCGTGACAGCACCTAGTCTCTAAAAATATGTAAGCCTAACAAAACATGCAGAACAACTGAAACAACAGATAAATGCTTAAATACTCAACGTTTATATAAAATAAACTTCGGTGTTCAACATACATAATTTCCTAAAACCTGGTGATATTGAGTCACAAGCTCTACAACAGTATCAAAGTCATCCCTATACAATTGTACTTGTAGAAGAAGACAAATATAAAATTAGATAGACGGTGACTTCGAGGCATGCAGACACTTGCATGTGTATCTTGAAGTCTCCACGTACGAACTCAACTCACTGATGTCTGGATTGGTAGGAAGTACCTGGATCTGAACAAAAATATGTGCAGGAGTGTAGCATGAGTACACTACACTACAAGTGTTCCCAATAAGGGTCAAGCATAACCTCGGTAGAGTATTGACAAGGTCAGGTCAACGCCCTACTGAAATAAATATATAAATCTGTACAAGTGTATCGCAGTGTAATAATGAAATTAATGAAACTGAAACAACAATCACATATCAGGGTTAGCTACACGGAACTAAAGCAAATAATGTAACATTAAGAAAACAAGGAATAATACCCTAAGGAAACAAACCACCCAAGACAAGTACAATAAAAGAGAAAATACCAACAAGAGTCATTACCGAGGTACCGCCTCAGAGTCTCAAATCACAAATCAATTCATAATACTTCCTTATATCACCGGGGACCCTTGCATTTAGTTTTGAAAATTATTTTTTCTGAATTAGCATCTCGCATTTTAGCCCCCTTATCTCACGACATGACTTCTACTAGTTCCCCTACTTGCCACGCGTATCAACCCCACTTTATCTCACCGTATTCGTTTCAACTCCAAAACCTTAAACCACTGCATGTGTATCAATATCACAATGTATCACAAATCGCACCTCAAGTTCCCAATACCACAACTCACCAAAGAAATTAACCATAACCGTATTTTCACAATAAAGAGCCCATGGCTTAACCACAATGTACACAAGAGTCTCAACAATAACAACCGAAAGTAAATAACTCAACATAATAGTATTTCACAACTTAACACATTGACTCAATGAAATCACATACCTTATATCTCAAAACCAATTTCAACAACAAGATATACAAAGAATGACAACCTCAAGTAAAGAGTTCAACAATTAAATAATAAATACAGAATAAAGGAAACAAGAACTTCAACTAAACATGCAGAGAAATTATACAGTATGAGATTAGAAAAGTAGAGCATGTGAAAGTATACAATTTATGACGAAGATAACATGTAAGATAAATCAATTATCACATGAAAGGAATCAACATAGATAAAACCGGTAAAATTCTATATTTTGCCCGTGCACACACTCGTTACCTTGCGTACACCGCTTTCACACATCACACTTATCACAAAAATACCAATCCTAAGGGGACGTTCCATCATACAAGGTTATGAAAGTCACTTACCTCAAAACATACCAACTCAATCCACTAGTAGGCCTTTTCATCAATTATCCAACTCCGATCGGCTCGAATTTAGCCAATAAAACTTCACACTATAAATGTAACTATAGGAAACTAATTTGAACAACAAAATTACGATCTTTACAAAGAAATAAAAGTCAACCCAAAAATGAACCCCGGCTCGCATCTCGATACCCGACCAAATTACCAAATTTGAACACCCATTCGATAACGAGTCCAACCATACAAGAATTACTCAAATCTAACCTCAAATAACCTTTCAAATCCCCAAATTTTAGCCTAAGAAGTTTTCACAATTTTTTTCCAATTTTCTAATTCAAATCACTAATTAAATGATAAAAATAATAAAAAAATTCATTTAATTTAACTAAAACCGAGTTGGGAATACTTACCCCAATGTTTTCCTTGAAAAAATCTAGACATATTACCTCACACTTAACTCTCCAAGACCAAACATGGGTTATGAAAATCAATCCCCCGACTTAGCCATTTTATTCCCAAGGAACTGGCACATGCAGAATTTCCATCGCATGTGCAGTCATGACTTAGCCCAGCAACCTCTGCTTTTGCGAGAACTAGGATGCATCTATGCGTGTGCACCTGCGGAAAAAAAGTCACACTTGTGATCTAGCCCGCTCATGCGCTTCCTTCCATCGCAAAAGTGACTTCGTTTCTGCGGAGACCATCCCACTTTTGTGACCCCAGCTAGGCAAAGCCAGCTTTGCTTCTGCGATCAAAAGCTCGCTTTTGTGAGTCTGCACCTGCGGCCATCATCTCCACATGTGCGATGACACTAGAAAACTTTAGCAATTTGTACAAGTAAAAAAATTTGTCCGGATTCGATCCGAATCACACTCTAGGCCCCCCGGGGTCCCGTCTGAATATATCGATAAGTTCCAAAACACACAATGGATCTGCTCGAGGTCCAAAATCACATAAAACAATGTTGATTCTATGAATCGCAACCCCAATTCAAGCCTATGAAACTATGAACTTCCGAATTTCGAAACCAATGCTGATTCGTACTAAAACTACTCCAATTGACTTCAAATTTCACAAATCATTAATAAATGTCATGACAGACCTATTCCAACTTTCGGAATTAGAATCCGGCCCCGATATCGATACTGTCAACTCTTGATCGAACTACCCAACCTTTTAAGCCTTTAAATTTCAACTTTCGCTAATTCATGCTGAAACGACCTATGGACCTCCCAATAAATAGACAGATACACTTCTAAGCCCAAATCACTATTTAGAGCTATTGGAGCTATAAAATCTCCATTCTGAAGTCGTCTATAAAAAATTCAAACTATGGTCAACTCTTCAAACTTAAACCTCCAACTTAGGACTACGCGTCTCAATTCACTCTGAAACTCATCCGAAATCAAAACCAAATACCCTGGAAAGTACCGCAAGCGTAATATAACATAGAGAATGCAATAAATAGAGGGTCGTGTCTAAAATACTCAACGAATGGCCAAGTAGTTACATCTCCCCCCTCCCCAATAAAATAAACATTTGTCCTCGAACGAGTATAGAGACATACCTGAATTGGCGAAAAGATAAGGATGACGGTACACATATCATGCTCGGTCTCCCAAGTAACCTCCTTGACCAGTTGAACCCTCTACTGAATCTTTTCTAAAGCAATGTTCTTCAACCTTATATTTTAGACCCGCCTGTCCAAAATGGCCATCGACTCCTCAACATATGACAAATTCTTGTCCAGCTGGACTGGGCTGAAATCTGACACATGAGATGGATCATTGCGATACTTCCAAACCATAGAAACATGGAATACTGGATTAACTACAGCTACACTAGGTCACAGTGCAAGCTTGTAAGTGACACGCTTCAAAATCAAGGAGTGTGTCTGGCGCTCAACTGAGTAAACCCGACTTAGCAAGCCTGTTAGATTTTATTCTACCTGAATTCATCCTTCAATAAAGAGGAGATGTACTCCATTAATCAAACTTTAAAATTATTTCATTAACAACTTCCATTAGCAGCTTCCACCATAATGTCCAAAATATTACAAGTTTATAAATTTATTAAATATATTTTTCCAAATACCACATTTCTAATTCAATTCCCAACATCAAAAACCATCCTCAACATGTCTATGGAGCCTCAAAGTACAATTGAAGAGTAATATGGAAATACATGTAAAATGACTCTGGCTATACCTCAAAATATAAAGTACATGAGAAACAAAAGATACATGACCCAAAAATGAAGTGGCTCCACCAAGTTAGCTAAAAAGAGTATACCACTATAACTAATTGATGCCTTCTACTATGGAACCACCTATATCAATTAAAGATACAGTGCCCCCGGTAAAATGGACGTTAGTGCCTTCGAATAGAACTAGTATGTATCGCTAAAAGTACTCTTTCAAAATAGAATAACCATATAAGAAAGTAAACCATAGAAACAACAAGTGACAATCAACAATATCCAAGTGCCCAATTGAAACATAAAAACTTTTAAAATACGAAAATAATATATATATATATATATATATATATATATACATACACACACACGCATACATACATATATTTAGTTGGGAGATTATTAACACTGATATGCCACCGTCTTTGTTAGCAAGGAGTTCGATCATGCCCGATCGGCTGGTCCATCTCCCCACGGACAATGTGGTTTCACATGATGATGCCAAAGAAAGTTTTTTCAAGAATAGTACCACCATGTGCGCAACATGTCGTCCAATATTCACCCGACCAACTAGGCCGCCATCCGACATATGCCGCCGTGGTTGGATTTTTCTTTTCCAATTCCCTTCCTTGATTTTGCTAATGAAACTACCAACAATATTTTTTTTATTTGGTTTGCACAAAAAGATAACATAAGTAGAAATGTATTCATCTTAGCATCTTTCACACGGTATAAATCTTCATTAGTCAACCACTCACAATAACAATATTTCCTTTGCTCTTTTGGCTATTCACAATAATTCTTTACTCATGGCACGATGGGCGTATTTTATATTTCATATTTTTATTTATTTTATTTTCAAGGATCACCAACCAATATTAATATATCGAATATTTCGGAAATTATATAATATACCTCAAGTTCAATAGTTATGAAAACTTTAAACACAAAAAGTTTCTTCCCAAAGAACGGGCATACCGACCAACAATAGAAACACACATCAAGATCATAAACAATCAATACACCATTTTTATTCTTACAATTTTCATTCCCAGAAATGACAACGACAATGTACAATTTCAACACCGGAGTATGTAAGAACTCGGTTTACATTGGATGTATTTATAAGGCAAAACATTATCTAAACCAGCCACTTATGGGCATAAATTGAGTACAAAAGCTTTCAAGCCATTATATTTTTGAAGTCATTTCTAGATAGTAAAGTCGAAGCTCATTTCATAATATGTTTCACATTTCTCATTTCATTAGCATCACTAGTCACAATTATAACTTATGTTCTTGGCATGTTGGCCACACTCTATTTTTTCAATTCACTTAATTCAGTTTCAAACGTATTGATAGATTATCAACAACAAGACATTGGGTACACATCTGAGCAGTTAGGAGTCTTAAGCATATAGATTTTTTCTCACCCATTTGGTATACTAATCTTTATTTAAAACGTGACTCAAAGTCATATCATATAATAAGCAAACCATACTTTGAACATCTATCTTTCGACATAAGGCTCATTCGGAATAATCAAGTTTATAGGGGATAACCCCTAATATAGAAATTAAGAATCCCGAGACAACCATAGTTAAATTTATAGGAAAATTATGGAATTCGATTCTAAGAGAGAAAGTTTAGCCAACATGAGCTTTCCTTAAGTTACTACAATGCACCAACACTTCTAGTAATAACAATATATATGCAGATAGATAAAATCAGTTAGAATAAGAAGGATTACTATGGTATAAATCTCTTAGGAATTTTGTGAAACACCTATCATGAAAAATAGATTACAAGGATCTAAAATAGTAATCCCTTCCTCCTTTAACAGATTTCAACAAGAAACTAACGACAAGGGTTCATTAATCCCACATACTACAACTTGGTATCACATGCATGACCTATTTCCAACCCCACAATGTATTTGAACTCTTAACCTCTTAAATGAAATCATATGAGTAGGACTTACCCAGATAGTTGATAATCTAGTGGCTAGCTCCCTTGATTGTAGAAGATTTGAGCAAGATTGGATGATTGGAATGCTAGGTTCCCCCTTCTCTCTCTAAATTTCTCTTACCTCTATCTAAAAACATTAGGGAAGTGTCCCAAAATAAGTCCCAAAGGATATTTATCAAAATAGGGTTGAGTTATGAAAATAGAAAAATGAAACCTCCAAAATTAGGTCTGCGGTCGCAGAATGGACCGTAAAATAGGTATGTGGGTCGCAGAATGGATCGCAATACTGTTTCTCAGAAGTGGTTTGCACTGGGCAAGTTTGTAACCTTTTTGAGGTTCACAAACAATTTTTGTGGTTCGTAGAATAATTTCGCAGTCGTGGAATTGGTTGCAGAATTGGATTTTTCCAGCTTTTGGTAATTTGGTCATAACGTTTTGTAGGAGTATCCAAAATGATGAAAAATTTGAAGATTTAGAAACTAGACTCGAAGATCTTTCATTTGATAGGCTTTTCATCAAATAAAACTTTATATATATGTAGATATGCTTGTCCAAAGTTTGATCTTGTGTGTACTCATTTTCAAATTTAGTCTATCATGTAATTTTCCAACTTGACTTAGACTTAGACCTCTCCTTAGAAACCACATCACTTACAATATGCCTTATACACTTATTACCATATCCATTTGATATCCATCTAGTCCTCGTTTGCACATAAAGTAAAATAATTAGTTTACCTTGTCACCACGAAATTAAATTATTTAGCGAAGTTTTTTAGGGCCTTTCTGTAAGCCATCTCTCCAATCTTCTCAAGAATCTCAAAAGATCCGATACCCAGGGCTCAACTTTGCCTTATTACCAAACCTCATAACACCCTTCATGGGTGAAACTCGGAGCAATACCCACTCCTTAACTATGAATGCAACATCGCGAACCTTCCGATAAGCATAACCCTTTTTAATATTAATTAGGCTGTGCGAAGATGATCTTGAATCAATTTAACCTTTTCCAAAGTATCCTTAACCAAGTCTGTACTCAATAGCCTAGCCTCACAGTTACAACCCAAAATATCGGTCGTGATGGCGCCTATCACATTACTAGGCAAGCCGGACCAACTATCAAACCACGACGCATTTTCATCTAATTTATCATTTACTAACTCGATTTAAGTACTAATTATCATAACAAGTGTTTTAAATCCGCAAGTAGATATACGGAATCAATAAAAAAATGAAAGACTACATAGCCTACACTGATCTGGTATCACGAGTCTAGAGCCTCTAATATAAGTCTGAACAGTCTACTACACGAATAGTCTAGAAATGCGGAAAACATTAAGATAAAAGGGAGAAATCAGGGCTGCAGACGTCATGTAGCTACCTTGAATTGCTCTTGAATGCTAGAAAACAACTGAAAGCTCTCACTCGGCCTCTCGACCTATATCTAACACAAGGTGCAAGGATTAATGTAAGTATGCCAACCCAGTAAGTAACTAAAGTACATAATGGACTGAAAGCAATGACGAGCAGTTCAAACATATATTTTAAAATAAGTTTTGTCATAAATTCATCAGTTTCAGTATAAACTTTGAAATCAGTTACTTGACAACATGTCCAACGGAGGTTTATTTATAAAAAGAGTGAAAACAGTAGAAATATCATAACAGAGCCCATCAAGCAAATAATCACTCGGAATATGGCCCCTCAGGAAGCCTCTCGGTCACACGGGACTCAACTCTAGTAACACAATATTCACTATCAGCACTCGGCTCAGTATTAACTCATGTTAATAGAAATCAAATTAACCGATGCGGCGTGCAACCCGATTCGTATATTTATAGTCAACTATACTCAGTGGGGGTGTGCAAACTTTGGAGGGGCTCTTACAACCCAAATGTCATATCGCTGCGGTGAGCAGCCCGATCCAATATATATATCGTTGCGGCGCGCAACCCGATATAAGTATCGCTGCGGCGTGCAACCTGATCCATATAATATATATATATATATATATATATATATAATATCATATCGCTGCGGTGCGCAGCCCGATTCAATATATATATCGTTGCGGCGCAAACCTGCTCCATATAAGTATCGATGCGGTGTGCAACCCGATCCATATATATAAGGTTCTCAAGCTCTCTAAGTCATTAGCCTTATAACCTCTCAGGCATCACAATGAAAATTAAAGACTCAACCCAATCAGTCCTCACAATAGGAGTAGAATGATAAAACCCAGTTTTAAAACATTTAACAAGTAAAGTATGACTGAGCATATGCTTTTAATAAGTAACGTGAGGAAATACAATTAAAAAAAAATGCCATTAAGGGTTTCTTGCAGTTCGGCACAAGGCCCCAAACATGGCGTATAGCCCATACTATTGTACAAGGATCCAAGATCCACAATAATATAACATTTTCAAATAATATACGTGGCTCAATAGTCGCTACGGGACGGACCAAGTCACAATCCCATACCTGTGCACGCCCGAGTCACCGCATTTATCAAATCAAGTAAAATACTGGGATTTATACCCATAGTTCCAAATTTACAATGGTTACTTACCTCAAACCGGTGAAAATACTACTCGCGATGCCTTTGCCTCTCGAATCGGCCTCTACTCGAGTCGAATCTAGTCATAATCAGAAGGAATACGTCACTATATGCCAAGGGAACAAAGCCCAAGTGAAAACAATCGAAAAGTACCAAAAATCCCGAAATTAGCAAAACCTGAGCCTCAGGCCCACTTCTCGAAATTCAGAAATTTTTACATCAACGGGTTCCTTATCCTCCCACGAGTTTATTCATATAAAAAGTTGTCAAATCCGATGTCAAATGGTCCTTCAAATCCCAATTCAAAAGTTCAAAATCCCAAGCCCTAGTTCTTCCATTTTTAGCTTAAGTTCCATGATTGTCTAGGTTGATTTCACAATAGAATCATGTTTTAGGTTAAACAATCTTACCTCAAATCGATTCTCCTTGAACCCCTCTTTAATCTCCCTCAAAAATCTCTCAAAATGATCAACTTGGAGGAAAAATGACCCAAAATCGCGGATGACATAACTTAAAAGCATTCTGCCCAGCTCTGTTCTTTTTTCATCGTGATCGCGACACAAGCCTCGCGATTACGAAGAGAAATCTTCAAGGCCTCCACAAAACACTATGCGAACTCGACCAATAACCTGCAAATGCGATGCTTCCACTTACCATACCTACGCGAACGCAATCCATCCAATGCATATGAGAAGAGAAAATTCCACTGGGACCCCATTCCTTATACGCGATCGCGGAATAGCTCATGCGAACATGAAGCACACGATTCTAGCCTTCTGCGAATGCGAGACCTATGACACAAATGCAAAGGCTTAACTCTGGCCATCCCAAATTCCTTCTACGCGATCACGATATACTTCACACGATCGTGAAGGCTTAATTTCTGCAACACCTGAACTCCCGAATTCTGCAACTCCCAAATACCAAAAATGGTTCGATTGACCATTCGAAACTCACCCGAAGCCTCGGGGACCTCAACCAAAAGCACCAACACAGCCTAAAACATTATTCAAACTTGTTCCAATCATCAAAATACCTCAACCAATATCAAATTACCCAAAACTCATCGAATTCAAGCCTAAGTTTTCTAAAACTTCCGAAATATGCTTTCCATCAAAAACCCAACCAAACCACGTTCGAATGACATGAAATTTTGCACACACATCCCAAATGACATAACGAAGCTACTGCAACTCTCAAAATTCAATTATGCCCCACGAATCCAAATCTCACCTACCCACCAAAAATCGTAAAAATAGCAACTTCGCCAATTCAAGCCTAATTCCACTCCAGACCTCCAAAACCCATTCTGATCACGCTCCTAAGTCACAAATTACCTCCGAAGCTAACAAAACCATCAGAACTCACATCCGAGCCCTCTAACATATAAGTCAACATCCAGTTGACTTTTCCACTTAAACCTTCTTAAAAGAGACTAACTATCTCATTTCTTAACAGATCCACTCCGAAGACAAACTAATCAACTTGATCACATAAAACATGGATAACGAAGCATAAAGAAGCAGAAATAGAGGAAACAAAGTGGTAACTCATGAGACAACTATTTTGGTCATCACACTCACCGCTAAAACCAACCCCCTAGAGCGTACACCATCTCCCATACACATCAATGCTCAAGGGGTAGCTATTGTTGTAGGTGAACTCCGTAAACGGCAGAACTGCTCTCAAGAACCCCCAAACTCCATCACACATAAACGAAGAATATCCTCCAATATCTAAATAGTGCACTTTATCCATCCGCTTAAGGGTGAAATGCTATACTCAACTCAACCGCATGCCTAGCTCACACTGTACGACCTTCGAGAACCGCGATGTAAACTGCGTATCTCGGTCAGACCTGATGAATACCGGAATGCCATGAAGTCTGAAAATCTCATGGATATAGACCTAAGCCAGTTGCTCTGAAGAATAGCTAGTCACCACCAAAACAAAATGAGCCGATATGGTCAACCTATCCACAATTACCAGTACCACATTGAACTTCCTTTGAGCCCGTGGGAGCCCAACAAAAAAATGCGTAGTAACTCGCTCCTGTTTCCACTCTGAAATCTCTATCCTCTAAAGCAATCCACTTGGGCGCTGATGCTCACACTTGACCTGCTGATAATTTAGGCAATGTGCTACATACTCCATATCCTTCTTCATTCTCCTCAACTAACATTGTTGCCTCAAGTCATGATACATCTTAGTGGTAGTCAGATGAATATAGTACCACAAATTGTGGGCCGCCTGAAGAATCAAATCCTTCAAATTATCAACATTAGACATACATAGCCTGCCCTGCATTTATAACATACCGTCTTCTCTAATAGTAACCTTCTTGGCATCGCCATGATGAACCGTTTCATTAAGGAAAAACAAATAGGGGTCGTCATATTGACGCTTTCCGATATGATCATAAAGAGAAGACGGAGAAACTACACAAGCCAAAACTCAACTCGGCTCCAAAACATCCAATCTAACAAACTTGCTGGCCAAGACCTGAACATCCAATGATAATGGCCTCTCCACTATCGGTAGATATGATAAATTGCCCAAGCTCTTCTGCTTTGGGCTCAAGGCATTGGCCAGTATATTGGCCTTCCAGGATGATATAGAATGGTGACATCATAGTCCTTAAGCTACTATAACCACCTCTGCTAACACAAATTAAGATCCTACTATTTGAACAGATATTGTCGACTCTGGTTGTTGGTATAGACATCACAAGGACACCATTCAAATAGTGCCACCGAATCTTCAAGGAATGAATAATAGCTGCTAACTGAAGGTTGTGGACAGAATAATTCTTATCATGTACCGTTATTTTTCTAGACACAACGGCAATTACCCTACCATCTTGCATTAACATCGCGTTGAGGTCAATACAGGACGCATCATAGTATATAGTGTAAGACCCCAAAATCGTAGGTAACACCAACACTGTGGCTGTAGTCAAAGTAGTGTTGAGCTTTTGAAAGCTCTCCTCACACTCCTTGGTCATCCTATACGGAGCACCCTTCTAGGTCAGTCTGGTCATAGGTTCAGAAATGAGAAATCCTGAATCGATGGTAATATCCCGTCAAACCAAGAAAACTCCTAATCTTAGTAGCTAAAAATGGTTTGGGCCAACTCTGCACTACTTTAATCTTCTTTGGATCTACTTTGATCCCCTCATTCAACACTACATGACCCAAAAATGACACTGAATTAAGCCATAATTCACACTTTGAAAATTTTGCATACAATTTCTTTTCTCTCAAGGTCTGAAGCACGGTCCTCAAGTGCTTCTCATGATCCTTCCGGCTCGAGGAGTACAACTTGTTGTCATCAATAAACACAATGACGAATAAGTAAATATAGGGCTAGAATACACCTTCCAAACCTTCAAATTTCAAATTTTCATCAATTCACCTTGAAATGACTTACAAAACCCCAAATCAATATCCGAACATGTCCTAAGTCCAAAATAACCATACAAAGCTATTGAAACCGTCAAAATTCCATTCCAGATTCCTCTATACAAAAGCCAAACTATGATAAAATCTTCCAACTTAAACCTCCAACTTAGGGACGATGTCTCCAAATTCACTTCGAAACTCATCCGAAACAAAGACCAAACACCCAGTAAGTCCTGTAACCACAATATAATATAGAGGAGGCAATAAATATGGGGTTGTGGCTAAAATACTCAAAACGACTGACCGAATCATTGTATTAAGCTGTTAAGTTTAGGTTCTTCAATGGTCAATACATGTTTTCTTGATTGTAGTCATTAGGTTCTAGTTTCTTTTCTTAGTTGATGACTAAGTAGTTGTAGTTAATTCTTTGTAATTTGGTTTCAAACCAGGTTTGGTATTGATTTAGTGAAAAGCTAAAGTTTAGGTAATTTTATCATAAAATAGGATAGTAGTAGCTTACTTTTTACTAGTAGGGTGGCTAAAATGACTCTTTTTTTCTTTAGTTTTGCTACACTGAATTTTAAGGCTGTCCGTTCACCTATTGGACATCCTTTGAATAGTATTTAACACACAAAGTCAGTTTTTTTGGACAGACTTTTGGTGAACCAAACCTATTCAAAAATTGGCTTTCTTTGCCTACTTAAGGGTTGCTCTTCCCAAACTTGACTGACACACACTACACACATCTTTAGAGCTATTTGAACACAAAAAAAATTTGAAAGAAAAATCAGCAGCTGAACATTCAATAGTAAGCAGAAATTATGAGCTTTGTGAGTGATTCGTAGAGTGCAAAATAATTAGAAAAATCTACGAGTCTTTAGAGCATGGTTTTGTGTTTCACCTTTTTCAAAATCACTATTTTTGTTGAGATTTCTAGGTTATTTTAAAACTTATTTCCTGCTAGACTGCTGCTGTTTTTGCTGAAATTTAGTTTCTCCCTGCTCACATTGATTTTCCTTCTACTGTCCAGTGAATTCTCTTAAAGTGCTACTGTAATTTTGAGTCAAGAATAAATGAAAATGAAGCAAGTTTAAGTGTTCTTCAGCTTTTTTTTAGCTTTAAATATTTTGTTTGTGTAGGACTTTATATGTAACCTTGTGTAATGAATGTTGAATTTCTTATTTGATTGTGGTTGATACCATGTTCAAAACATCTTGGCTCATAGCTCGTTGTCCTCTGTATTATTTATTTTGTTTGTGGAGAATACCAAATAATATTTCTTTTCATGGTTAAGGTATTTTATCATCATGTAATATTGATTTAGGCAAATGATCACAATTTCCTTACTAACTTGTTTAATATTCAAAATGATTGAAAGTTGTGTTAGATAAGTCAAGTGAAAAGCAAGAATGATGCATTATAATGGTTTAGTATTATGTTTGGTCTATAAATTTGTTAATGTCTGTTACAATGTATATTTAAAGTCAAAAGATTATCTCGTGTTTTAGGCTAATGCATGTTTCATGAAAAAAATGATTCCTTTTATTTTTATAAGCTTTTCTTTTAATAGCTTATTGAGTTTAGTTTGCCTGAGATTTGTTAGCCAATGTTCAACAATCTGTGATGTTATTTACTATTTTTGATTAGTGCATTATTTCTTCTAATTGTTGTTTTATAGGTATTTTGGTGTGGATTTATTTTTATGAGCATGAAATAGTAGTTAAGTGATGAAAAGGATAAAAGTGTTGGTCCGACAAATATAATAATGGTTTATCAGTTGTTAATTTGGGCCGAAAGAGCGGAAAATAGTAAGTTAGGGAAAACAATAAAGGGATTTTTACCTATTTATACCATATAGCAAACCTTATTACCAAAAATGTTTATAATATTATATTACCCGCCTAGTCCGTAGTTTTGCTACAAAATCTGTACCAAACCAAAAGTAGATAGATTCTACCCTAAAAAGGCGCCAAATTTGTAGAAATCAGATTTAATGGTGATTCTATCACCATTAATTTCGAAATTTAAAACGGAAGAAAATCTGTTGCAGCGTAATTCTCTCATTCTCTATATATTTTCCACCACTGATAGCCATTAAAAAACTTGAAAGCTTTGAATTCAAATTTGGATTTTCAAAAATCATTATTTTGGATTGGGTGTTGTTGTAAATAATCCGAAATATGTTTAGGAGTTTATATCTCAATTTTGAGGGGTTTTGGTGAAGATTAGACTTGGTTTTGACTGAATTTCAGATTGAAACTCGTCAAAGAAGAAGTAGACATATTTTCTAGAAATTGTAGTTAAATTGTAGAATTGTAGATAAATTGTAGATAATTTGTAGATAAATTGTAGATTGAGAAGACTAAAACTTCTACAATTATGTCGAAAATGCCAATTATGCTACAACTGAAATGAGAATTGGAATATTAAAATTCAATGTATTCAGTTTGTAGATACAATTTCTACAAATAAACTACAAATCAGTTGAAGTATTGTATAAAGTTGTATTGTTACATTTATACTACAATTAAACTACAATTCGAAATATGTTTCGGAGTTTATATCTCAATTCTAAGGGGCTTTGGTGAAGATTAGACTTGATTTTGACAGAATTTCAGATTGAAACTCGTCGAAGAAGAAGAAGACATGTTTTTCTAGAAATTGTAGTTAAATTGTAAAATTATAGATAAATTGTAGATAAGATGTAGATAAATTATAGATTATTTGTAGATAAATTGTAGATTGGGAAGACTAAAACTTCTACAAGTCTTCTACAATTATGTCGAAAATGCCAATTATTCTACAATTGAAATGAGAATTGGAATATTAAAATTCAATATATTCAGTTTGTAGATACAATTTCTACAAATAATCTCCATTTCTAATTTGAATCTAATTCCTAATAACTTACTAAGGATTAATACAATAGTAGTTTGGACAATATTTGGTAAAAGCTGAAATTTGAAGTTGACAATAAAAAGAGTATTTGTAAATTTGAGCTTACATACAATGCAAATATCACTTGAAAAACACTGAGTAATTTCCTGTTCATTCGAAATAAAATATTGTAATTTTGTAACTTATACACCTAATGAATTTAATAGTGATTACTGTATATTAAGGTGGAGGAAACATAAGGAAAGCGAAGAGGAGGAAAAAAAGGGAAAAGGAATATATGCTCCTAAAATCATGCCTAGAATAAATGAAGCAATAATTATACCCTTAATGTGAATTAAGGTACATAAATTAGAATTTGGTATGCTTAAATATAATAAACACAAACCTTAAACATGGGAGGTAATAAAGTTTGCTATATGGTATATAGGTAAAAATCCCAAATATAAAATGCTAGGCCCAAAGACAATAACCAACAATTAGCGCAATTGCAATTTAACTTCAAAAGGCGCCAACAGCCCAATTGGGCTCAATGCCCATGACAACCAAAACAGGCCAACAACTTTCAGAAACCACTACTCCCTCTGTTCTAATTTATGTGAATCTATTTGAGTGGACATGAAATTTAAGAAAAAAAATAAAAACTTTTAAAATTTATGGTCCTAAACAAGTTCAAATGGGGCCCATAGTATTTGTGTGGTTATAAATGTTTCTCATTAAGGGTAGAATTGTAAGTTTAAGCTAAATTATTATCAAATTTATAAAGGGTTCATTCTTTTTAGAACAGACAAAAAACGAAATAGGTTCACATAAACTGGAACAGAGGAAGTATGTTTTAGTGGTTATTAGCTAGTTGTAGCTACCATTTACTATATTACTTCCTATAGCTATGTTTTCAGATTTTTTAGAGTATATTCGATGTATTTAAGCTACTATATTCATGAATACAATAACATTTCTAGGCGTGAATCAGGAGATTACAGTTAGACATATTTTTGTATTTAAGTGTATTTGACTATGTTCATGGCGTGAAACATGGGATTACAGCTGGACAAATTATTGTATTCGACTGTATTCACAACATGAAACAGGGGATTACACTGCTTAGAAATAGAAAGTGAATCAATTAATATAATAGACTCCTAATATAACTCAACAAACTCAATTATAACACATAAATTCTGTATTTCCAGTTATAAAAAGATTTTGAACCGAAAAATACCCTGAAACATAGCAATCTTCAGAGAAATTCTATAATACATCTGAATACATAAAATATATTAAATAAAAATAATCATATAAATTCATTCATGGAATATAATGAGACACTGAATGCAATAAAAATATATATAATATAGCGGGATACATTAAAAAATTAATGAATACAATGAAATATATAGAATACAATAAGATACATTGAAATACAATTAAAAAAGATAGTGAATATAATAAAATACTGCGTGATACATTGAAATATATTAACACAAAATTCAAATTGCTCAGCCCCCAACTCCGTCGTCTTTATGAGCATATGATTTTTACCCGGTTAAAACGGCTCCTACAGGACTCTCAAAAGTTTAGGATTTTCTTTAAATATTTATTTTTAGGATTTTTACTTTTTAGAATTTAATCGTGTGCCAGAGCGCGTTTATTAATGCATTTTTAAAATTGTTTAGGATTTAATTGATAAATAAGTTTGTTTTACAAGTTAAAATACAAAAATGTATATTTTCGGCATTTTTAATCATTTTTGTTTTAATTTTAACTTGGTGAATTTTATTTGTGTTAATTTGGAATTCTTGGTTATTAAATAAAATTTAGAATTAATATAAGAAAAGAGAAAAAAATATACATATGCACAGCCACTCAGGCTGGCCACAATTGGGCCAAACCTGAGTGGCGCAAACCAATTAACCCTTTGAAACCCACAGACCCAGCCCAAGAATCGTTCCCTGACCCAGCCTGTGTATTTCCATCCCCAAAACGACGTAGTTTAGAGATAGGGCCATCACATCCGTCAATCATTGATCATCCAACGGTCATCAAACCCCCCAAAACTCATATACATATGTCCAAACACCTCTATATACTCAGAGACCAAACTCATATCCTACCTCGTATCATCTGCCCCCGGTGTAACACCGCCCTTGACCACTATTGACCACCCTTGACCACCCGTCTATCACCCTAATGCCGCCGCCGAAAGTCGTCTTACAGCGGCGGCCGGTCAACCAAGCCTCCCTAGATTTACACCATCAAACCATCACAACCTCCTCTATCCCATCCTGTGATTAGTTACCGTCGAACAAGTGCTCTCCATCTCGAATATTCGAAAGTAAGGTCATTGGAACCACCGTCTCCGGCGATCTTGTTCCAATTTTCCCCAGCTTTACACCAAAGGACCATTAGAACCTTCCCTTCCATGTCTTGCATTCCACTCTCCTCAAATAACCCCCTATCATCTCAAATCTTCACAGAAAAGTCGTCGGAACCCCCCATCTTTGACGACTCAACTCCAAGCCCCTCCAAACTTAAACCCCTGAAACAACTCAACACCCTCTTTCCAACCATGTGTATTACACCCTTCGAATCCAGTCAAAACGTGTCGAATATCAATTTAAAGTGTAACCCTGACACTCAAACCCTGTCGGAACTTGGTCAAACTCCTCCCAGGCAACCCCTGGCCTTTCCCCTCCCCAACCATGCCACCCATGACTCCCAAACACCACCAATCGCTGATGAAATTTGGATCTCAGACCTCATGGGGGTCTCAGAATCACAAACGTCCTTTACTGAGCTCCTGAACCTATTATCCACCATGCTAGTTGTCCTAGGAGGTTTACAACCTCTACAGAAGAGGTCAGAAAACAATGAAGTAATCTCAAGTGGATTTGCATGTGTAAAAAGAAGCTAAGTATTTTGTCTTTTCTGTATATATTTGCTTCATTTCTATTTGTTAGATGCATTGATTCCTTTTGTATAGTTGTTTGTTTATCCACAATCTCGTATGAAATAGGTTAAGTAGTTATATTCCTTTGTTTGTTATTAGTTTAAAATCTCTTCGTCTCTTGAATAATTAGATATCCTGTTAGTATCAGCTCCTTGATCCTGAAAGCTAGTTTGCTAATCCTCCAGTAGTGTGATTTCCGTGGTTTGTTGACTTTCATCTCATGATCTCCATTTGTTTTGTTTCTTGATATTCTGATTAGTTTGGTTGGTTGTTTATGCTCCTAAGTATTTGATTTTCATAATAATTTTGATCTTCAGTATTGATATTAGTTTAGGCTGATTTTTTTTGTTGGACCTTTAATTGCTAGTGTTAGACTTTACTTTTCTAATTTGATTTATGAACTAAGTGTTTACTTTGGCTATTTTTGAACTTTAACAAGCTTGTTAGTCCCAGATTAAAATGTGACCCAAACTTGAACATAATTGTTGTAACTAAACCGGATGATAGGCTGAGGTTAACACCTCAGGTTGGTTATTTAGGAAAGAAATAGGGGTATAAGACGTATTTGAACTTTAAGAGAATCTGATAGTAACCCTCTAGAACATTCTAGTGAGGGATTAAAACACAATTTCTGCCTCAAACTTGAGGCACAAGTCAGGAAATGAGGGATCATTTAAGAAAACCTGAAAATTAACTCAGGAACTAAAGGAAAAACAAGGGAAAAATGATGCCCTAAGGTTCTACTATAGAAGAAACCATCTGAGCATTTTTTAAAGGATCTGGGAATCTTTCTTTTGAAGTCTATAGATAAAAATACATATTCTTCCTATATCTGTGATAATTTCTAATTCTTATTCTTTTGAGATTTTTAAATCCCTCAAAATCTGTTGAAATCCTGGGTGTATTGTTTGATTGGCTTGCTGCTTGTTTGGCTGATGATTTCCACTCACTTATAGGCTTCTGCTTTCTGCTGAATCACAGGTACATTCGATGCTCTTTGAAGTAGGAAGCCCAAGTTGAGTGTTCTACTAATTGGAAGAGTTGAATCTATTAGTTTCTTTCGAATTCTCATCCCGTTTCTCCCCTTTCATTGGTTTTAATGTGCGAAAATGATAAGATATTTACTAGTAATAATTAGGCATTTGGATGGTTTCAATTTTGTAATAATTGGACATTGGGACTAACTTGTTTTGTAATATCTGGACACTTGAACCACTATTTAGATAGGTACCATTAATAGTAGTAATATTTGCTAGTGGTAAGACTATTTCGAATGTTTGTTTCCTTTTTTTGCTATCAAAACATTGCATAGTATTATAATTCATTTAAGTTTCAATGTATCAGCAAGGATTCTTTTAAGATCTATTTAATGTATGGTAAGCGGATTCATAACTGAATATTGAAATTGGATTCACATACTCTAACTGATGAGTATATGAATCACTTAGCTCAGACTTAAAATTAAAGTTGATACAGGTATATTTACTAGTAACTTCCATGTGAATGTTGTAAATATACTTAATAATTAGTCTTGTGTATAGATTCACACCAAATGAAGCGTTGTTGAAATTTGTTTTATATGGACTCCCCAGTTCAAGTTAACTATGGGCCTAACTGAAAGGCCCAGTAGTGGCCAGATACAATGTGTATCCTGAGCTGGCCCAAACTTTAATCCAGTGTGTGCAATTATCCATGAATGAGGCTATGATGCAAGAATCATTTTCCAAAATATATTGCCTTACTATAAAAAGTTACAGCATTTAAGCACCAGCAATAGTAGAGAACTTAGTATGTATTAGAATGTCCTTATAAAATAAAGTGGGGCACATTAATCCAATCAAATACCATGCGATGACTCTTTAATTCATTAAAACACATAGAAAAATAGGAAGTTCCGTTTAGCAAATTTCACGGTCTCCCACGAATTTTGAAGACGTAGTTTCTATAGGCGCATGTTTAATAAAAATACCTTCCTATATTCGGGTGCGCATTTATGTGACCCAAATTTCATTATCAATGGAATTAAAATATGTCTAAAATTACGGGTGCATTTATGTGACGTGATTCACGGCGTGTTTTAATAACATTGCAAATTTTCCTAAAAAAGGTGTTAAAAGAGTTTAATAATCTAAAATTGCAGGATTAACAGGTATAGTAGATCATATTTTAGCCACTTATAATAATCTTGAGCGACCGTTCTAGAACCACGGGATCCGGGGGTGCCTAACACCTTCCCTCGGGTCAACAGAATTCCATACTCAAGAATTTCTGGTTCGCAGACTCCAATTGGGTAGTCAAAATTTCCATGATTTGGGATTTTTAAATAAACAGGTGACTTGGGACACCAAAATCCAAACCTATCCCAAGTGGCGACTCTTGAAATAAATAATTAATCCCATCTCGAATAATGTCACTTTAATTGGAAAAACTCGTATACACATGTCATCTTTCGGGATAACCACGTGTAAGCAAAAAAAGGACCCAGAATATCTAGTTCAAAGTTCAAGAATTCGAGCTTACAATAACTGTTGTATTTGGCTTCTTCTGATTTGCTTACATGTTCTGTGCTAAATGCCGACATGTTTTACCGCTTTAATATTGTCTGAACTGTATATATAAACTGCTACGAAACCCTTCACTTCTCACTTCTGGGGATGTGCTTACTGGTTGAGACTCCCTATTCTGTTAGTGTCTTACCCTAAAATAAGATAGAGGCCGGACAAGTTACTAAGCTGGAGGGCCTTTTGGTTTCCGGACGTAGCCCCCTCCTTGACTCGAGTTGTCCGCTCGGGTACACATCACTTAGTATAATAAAAACCTCATGCCGAATCCCTAGTTGGTACGTTTAATTGAATCATGCATTTTGACTTAGGGGACTCAACACAGGGGTTGGATCCGTCTAGGACATGTGCCCTGAAATAAAAAGACCATCCTGATGCATTTTACGTGCTACTTGCGCATTTATTTGCCTTGGATTCGCATGTTGACCGGCCTGTAAAAGAAGGGAATAAATAGAGCAAAGTAGCAGTGCTAGGGTAGTCACTTTTAAAACCAATGCTCAAACAACACCGAAATACTGCCGGATTTTTCAAAAAAACAAAAACAAAACAAAACACAAAACAAACAGGAAAAGGCACCAAAATTTTGGAGTTTTTCAATAATGTTCGCGAGTTTCGATAAATTATTTGGTCCAGAGCCAAATTCTTTTTCAAAACTGTAAAAAATGCCCGAATTTATTTTCTCACTTTGAAATGAGTCGGAAGGTGACATTATCGCGATAATAGCTGAATGTTGTTACAAGGGACACCAAAAGGTTAATCTTGCGCAAATGACCACCTCTGAATTTTATTCGGACTGGTAAGAAAGCACAACCTGAAAAACCTTCTCGCCGAAGTGTCGAAAGGCCGTATTCGCAAAGCCGGTCCCGGTTTTAAAATAAATTTCGTAAAATATGAGCTTTATTTTTTTGAGAATACTAATTCGACCTAATAAATATGAAGAATGAGCACAATAATGAACAAAATTCCCTTGGAGCTACGACTATGGTGGAATTTTCTCGGGGAAGCGGGACAGAAAAGGGTCAACACACAAGTGGGAGGTCTCACTAGTTAATTGAAAATTTACCCTAGGGGAGACATCATAAAGGCCTTAATCTCCTTCTGGAACCCAGCCCACAACGTCTTCCACATCTCGAATTTTGAGCTAACCCGGACTTTAGAAGAAATGACTGGATATATTGGGACTGATACAATCCCTTTGAGACATCAGTACTTTATTGTACCCAGAACCCTCGATGTGCATAAATTTCTGGATACCCTAAAAATCAGCAGAAAAGTTCACAATCCTGACTTGTCGGCTGGCTGTTGCACCATGTCATTTATATACCAAAGATACGGCCACATCAGAGGATTCTATAACCTTGAAAACCTTATTTGCAGCAAGGGTTATTGGCTCAAGTGGGAGGA
Source organism: Nicotiana benthamiana (assembly GCA_034376525.1). NCBI lineage: Eukaryota > Viridiplantae > Streptophyta > Magnoliopsida > Solanales > Solanaceae > Nicotiana > Nicotiana benthamiana. Next base: position 47,843,297 of record CM067326.1, read on the forward strand.
GCATCGATGTTTTGCGTTCATGGTGTCTTTCTTTGGTCTTCTAGTATTCCCACGAAAGGATGGGAACATCGACATACGGAAAGCAGGGGTTGTTAGTACTTTGATGACCCAAGCAAAGAGTACTCTTGCTCCAATGATCCTGTCTGATATCTTCCGAGCCCTTACCATCTGTAAAGCAGGAGGGGATTTTATGAAGGCTGTAACTTGCTATTGAAAATCTGGATGATTGAGCATTTATGTCACAGGCCTCGGTTCACAAATTATGGGCTGCCAACAAAAGGTTGCATAGAAAAATTTGACAACAGAGTGAATGAGTTTAAGTTACCAGAGGGTGTCGCCGAGTGGGTATCGCATCTCCGGGTTATTTCTGCAAATCAAATAGAATGGACATTCAGTTGGCTATTTGTGGACGAAATTGTGTATATGCCTGCCACCGGACCTCATTTGCTTTTGATGGGCATCCGAAGCATCAAGCCTTATGCGCCGTATAGACTACTCAGGCAATTCGGTAGGTGTCAAATGATTCCCAGAGACGAGGATATCAACCGCCATGCAGTCGAGATAAGCCCGAATGATCAATTCCCCAAAGCTGTGGTATGCCAAATTTGGAGCGAATGCCAATACTTGACAGCTGACACTCGAGTACGTGACGTATCTAAGGGTGAGGTTGCACCGGGATATGTCACTTGGTACAAGAGGGATATAGAGCCCAGGAGGCCGGCAAAGAGACCCCATCTCTAGGAATTTACTGAGACTTCACAAGAACAGTGGGATTGGTTGCAAAAGAAAATAAATACCGGGCTATAATAGGAAGGCTGGAAATGTTAATTCAAGAATTGCAATTCAAAAACAGCGTGCAAACTGTAGCCAGCGAGGGAGAAAAGAAGGTATTTGTTAAATAAAACGAAGCCCTGCGAGCCCAGATTCAGAAAATGAAAACAACCACAGAAAATCGTCCGAGGATTAAAAAAGATGAAAAGCTCATAGAGAACCTACGTCGAATTGTAACTGAATACAATTTTGACTTGAATAAGGCAGAGGATGAATTGTCTAGAGTTTGAAAAAAATTAATTAAAAGTGCTGAAGAAAGGGCCCGCATACTGAAACAGTTAAAAGAGGGAAGCGGAATAAGAGCGTTGGTTTAAAACAGAAGGTTGTCATAGCTGAAAACAAAATGGCCAAACAAGCCAAGGATTTCAAAGTTGAGAGAGAGCATTGCTATGCGGTATTAGCGGGGTTGGAAAGAGATTTGACGTAGTTTCAAAAGCTGAATCAAGAAACTGAACGGACTTTAGAAGCACGGGCCGAACAAATAGGGCGTCTGCTACAGGAAAAAAAGGGTTTATCAGAGAAAAGGTGCGGGCAATTGCAGATTACATTACCACTAAATGCAATCACTGTGAGGACATGAAGAAATCTATGTTTTTTGCCGCTGCTATGACATTTGTCCGACAAGTGATGGAAGACCTCCACTATCTCAAATGAAGTCTAGCGCGCAAACCTGCGGCAAGGCCGAATGATGCCCCGCAAGCTCCAAAAGCATTTGAAGTGTTAATGTACTCATAGATTTGTAATTTTCTGAAAAAGAATCTGTCTGTTGTCCTTTCGAGTCTGTAAGGTCATTCAGTCCCAGTCCGGTAGTTGCTTTTCATTCTATTATCCATTGTAATCAAGGTTTATATCTTTATCAAAATTGAAAATCCCAAAAATATTTTACTGTGTACTTAACCTTTTGTTTCCATGAACTACGCTCGGCATGATTCATGAAAAGTCATGATACGTAGGCAATCTCTATAGGATTCGACCGTATTCTGCAAAAAGCTAAAAAAAAACCTACATAGAAAAGGGAATAAGAGGAAATAAACAAAAGAAAGTTGAAATAAGTGCCGGGATGACACATGCGACTATGGCAAGCATAGAGAAACCCATTATCTGCATAGGTGCATCATGCTCAATGTGTGATTTCCTGTTTGTCATCTACTTCAAACTAACTACATTTTCTAGTATTACAGTACAGGTGTTTAAGAACAGTGGTTGGTTTACGGTAAACTGGCTTCACATAGATACTTCACTAGGTCAATGGGAAATACAGAGATGTCGACTGAAGTTACTCTACCCACCGTCCCTATTCCAGAGGACAGCGTGATCACAGGAATACCAGCCTCTGAGTCTGCAGCGGCTGAAGAGAATCGAATCCTGCAGCTCCGAGTCATGGAAATGTGGGATGCCTGGAACAATGGGAAGGAACCTCCCAGCGCTATCCCTGGATTTCCGAGCTATTTACAAGGTCAGGGGGTACCTCTACTATCCCTATCAGTCACCCAAGTATTCTCCTGGGACAGCCCACAATGTCAACTAATTTTGTTGGGGCGCATTGTGAAATGCACCATCGAATGTTTGCATCCGGGCGAGTTCCCAACATCTTTACGACCCTTCCATGCGCAGCGACCACACAGCCTGTAGTACCGAGGCCCGTGTTCGACCCCACAACCTTTACATTCAAAACTCCTAACTACCAAAATGAGCCTTCCCCGTACCCTACAACTACCCTCATCCAGCATATGAACTTACCCCTGTACAAGACAAAACTTCCAAAATGTTCGAACAGGATGAAATCACAAGGAGAATGAAGAGTCTTGAGCAAAGCCTGAAGAACATGCAAGAGCTAAGTGGACAGAAAAATGTATCTTATTCAGACTTGTGCAAGTTCCCCCGTGTACATCTTCCTTTGGGGTTTATAATGCCGAATTTCGAGAAATACAATCGCCACGGCGACCCCATCGACCATCTGAAAAAGTATTACAATTAATTACGTGGAACCAGCGGAAAGGAAGAACTTCAGATGGCGTACTTTAGGGAGAGCTTGGTGGGTATTGCATCCGAATGGTACATATATCAAGACATTATCTGAAGGCACATATGGGACAACCTCGCCCGGGACTTTGTAAGACTATTCCAGTACACCATCGACATCGCCCTAGACAGGAATTCTTTAGCCAACTTGAAGAAAAAACATGTTGAAAGCTTTAAAGAATATGCTATTAAATGGCGAGAGCAAGCATCAATAGTGAAGCCTCCAATGGACGAAATGGAAATGGTCACCGTTTTTCTGCAAGAACAAGAGGTTGACTATTTTCAGAACATGATGTCCGCAATGGGCAAACCATTCGCAGAGGCAATAAAGATTGGGGAGATGGTAGAGAATGGCCTCAAAACAGGGAGGATTCGAAGTCAATCTACCATAAGATCCACTTCCCAGGCCATAAAAGGAGGGGTGGGAGGAATCTCAAGGAACAAGAAGAAAGAGGAAACATCCAAGGTAGCCTCCGGGATGAGGAAACATCATACTCACAGGCGTGCATTCTCTGAAAGAGCACCTCAACATTACTATCCTCACCGAGATATGCACTATGTCCCACAACCCTACTCCGTTATGAACGCTCACACTTCGCTCGACCTTAATAGCAGAACAATAGAAATCAAGCTCCAAGAAATCGACTTTCTCAGAATCATTACAATCCCCGCCCTCAACAAAATTATTATCATCCCATGGAGCCACCCAAGTTTTTTTAACAGAGCTTCACCCCAATAGGATAATCTTACGCCAGCTTTGTCCCAAAGTTGGTCCACGGTCTCCTCCAGCCTGTACCCCCAAACAGACAGAATCCTTAATCACTGTCTTACCAAAGAGGCGTGCGTTGTGCTTACCGCTCTGGGGCAGTGGAACATGATACTGAAAATTGCTGGACCTTAAAACGAGCAGTGGAGGACTTAATTGATCAAAAGAAGATAGTTCTAAGAGATTAAGGGGTCCCAAATGTAACTGATAACCCGTTGCCGGCCCACAACAACGGGCCGGTCATCGGAATGATATATGAGGACAAAGATTTTGATCCCGCTCTGAAATCCATCATAGGCATCGCCGAAGATGATAGAAAACAAAAAGTCACCCCAATGAAGATAGAAGAAAAGAAAATGAGTGAAGCCAAATGCCATGAAGCAGAAAAGAAGGCTGAGGTCGAAGCTGAGACGACCCCTACCAAGGAAACAGTATTCTACATCCCACGAGGACGCAAAGAAGAAAAGCAGCCCACTTTAAGCCCCTCCAAAAGGTTAGAGCTGAATAAAACCATGTATGTACCTAAGAAAGCCTTCGTGGTACGGGGATTGATTAAACCTTCGGTGCTGAATGAGCCCGTGGTCATCGGTCGTGCACCACAGAAGCCCATGACCAACCCCTTAGCCGTCCCTTGGAATTATGAGGAAACCATCGTTATATACAAGGGCAAAGAAGTCTTCGGAGAAGCCCAAAAGGGGTGTCCCACAAAGAAATACTCATACATGGAAGAGGTGAACGCCGCTACCAAACGGCGATTTTCGCCAATGAGCCAGTGAATGCTGAGGAAGCGGAAGCGTTTTTCCAGAAAATGAAAATGCCGCAGTACGAAGTAGTGGATCAGCTCCAAAAATTCCCTGAGCAGATTTCTTTATTGTCACTCTTGATGAAATCTCCCGAGCATCAGCAGGTATTGGCCAAAACTCTGAAAGAAGCTTATGTACTGGATGAGACCTTAGTAGAGCAACAAGAGAAAATGGCAGAGAGATTCTTCGCTATTAACCAGATATTGTTCAGTAAGAATGACTTAACACCGGAGGGATCTGCTCACAACAAGGCTTTGCACCTCACTGTCAAGTGTGAGGGATACTACGTCAAAAGAGTGATGGTCGACGGGGGTTCCGGAGTAGACATATGCCCATTGTCTACCTTGCAGAGAATGGAGATAGGGACAGGGAGGATCCGTCCTAACAACGTATGTGTCCGAGCCTTCGATGGAATAAAATGGGATACTATAGGTGAAATCGATTTGGTGCTCACTATTGGTCTAGTCAACTTCGAAGTAATATTCCAAGTGTTGGACATGGACAACTCCTACAACTACCTCCTGGGAAGGCCATGGATTCATGCAGTAGGGGCAGTGCCTTCGACCCTTCACCAGATGCTGAAAATTGAATATGAAAATCAGGAGATTGTAGTTCATGGAGAGGACGAACAATCGATTTACCGGGATCCCTCTGTTCCCTTTCTAGAAGCTAAGGAAGGGAGTGAACACATAGTCTATCAAGTTTTTGATGTCGTAGTAGGTTGATCAGCATGAAGAGGGCAAGCCTCTCCCTCAACATTTCCTGTCAAATGCTTCAATTATGGAGTGAAGGAAATGACGTGCCAAGGTTTCAAGCCACGCAAGGGACTCGGAAGCTCCCTACAAGGCATAACCGAGTCGGTCGCCTTGCCTGTCACAAAAAAGTTCTTTGGACCGGGCTTTCATCCCACCTCAGAAGATATCACCTGGGCTAATCGCAGAAAGCGCCAAGGATGGTCTTTACCACGACCTCTACCTCACTTGTACAAAACTTTTATAAAACCAAAGTATAGTAAAGAGGAGGAAGAAGAAACCTTCACGGCAGAAGAAATTGATGAGATCTGCGAGGCAATGAGGGAGTTGCTCTATAAATTAACAATGGTCAAACTGGGAGAAGGGTCAAGCGCCGCTGAAGTGCTGTATATGGGTCCAGATGCCAAACTTCAAAACTAGAGGGCCACACCTTTTCCGATCTGGCGCGAGACTCGGTCGTCTCGCCTTACTACCTTTTCCCATTTTCCTTTTAGCACTTTAAATAACAATTGTAAACCCTGTTATCTTTCAAGTTCGAAAGAATAAAACTAATATTTTGTCATTCACACTTCTTTGCCTTTCTCGGATTTTTGTCTTTCTTTATTTTTCATCTTTTCATTCAATCCCAATAATGCGGCTTTAAATAAAATGACATGCTCGCGGACTTCATGTCACGACCCAAACTCGCTGTCTGTCTGTGAAATAACGAACCAGGAACCGGAAGACAATGAGGAAGAGGCATTTAGGGAAATTATTCAAGAGTTGGAACACTTTAAAAAAAACCTAAGCCTAACTTAAATGATTCTGAACGGGTTAACCTGGGAAATCTCGATGAAATCAAAGAAACAAAAATAAGCATCCACGTGAATAAAGAAATACAAATTCATTGGTTCAACTCTTGCTGGAGGTCGAAGATGTATTTGCGTGGTCCTATGACAAAATGCCTGGTTTGAGTATGGATTTTGTGGTTCATAAGTTTCCTACATACCTCAAATGCCCTCCGGTCAAACAAAAACAAAGAAGGTTCAAGCCTGATGTCACTGATAAAATAATAGAGGAGATTACAAAACAACTTAAAGCGGGGGTAATCCGGATAGTGCGGTACACCACATGGTTGGCTAATGTGGTCCCGGTGCCGAAGAAGGACGAAAAACTCGACTGTGTGTGGATTATATAGATCTGAACAAGGCGAGTCCCAAGCCGATAATTGTATACCAAGGCGAGGATTATATTGTTAGATAATACGCTTAACGCTAGATGGGGGGTGAATAGCGCTATAATAAAAAATTAGCGTAAACTTGCAGAATTTAAAAATTGCAGGAAATAAATAAGTGCGATAAATAAGAAAGAACGCACCGATGTATTCTGGTTCACCACAACCCGTGGCTAGTCCAGTCACCGAGAGACTCTCTCGAGATTTCCACTAACTTGTCAAGCTTACGGGTGCTTAACAAACCTTTACAACTTGAGGACACAAGCCTCAACACCTTTGCTCGAAGATACAACACTCCAAGACTTCAACCAAGTAAACACAAATTCCTTCTTACAACAAGAGAATAACAATTCTCTTCAAGTGTACAAAACACTATGCACTCAAAACAAGACACTCCTTAATGAGTAGATATGAGTAAAAGAATACGCTCAAGATCACAACAACTTTGAACAATAATTTGGCTCTCAAAAACTTATGTAATGAATATAAAATGATAAGCAATAGAGTATGCAAGCTTTAGCAATTGAATGATCAGTTGTTGTGTGTTATTGTGTACTCAAAAGACTGAATTTAAGCTGTATTTATAGTTGAAAAACCTTGTATTACCGTTGCCTAATTGCCAATTAAGAACTGTTGATTTTACTCTCTGACAATCGATTGTCAAGAATCAACAATCGATTGTTTGCCAATCGTTCCAAAAATCAATCCCAGATTTTACGCTTAACAATCAATTATCTAAGAGCAACAATCGATTATTGGCAACGTTCAAAAAATCATTTCCAGATTTTACGTAAAACAACCGATTATACAAAATCAATCATAGATTATTCAGCAACGTTCAAAAAATCCTTTCCAGATTTTAATTTCAACAATCGATTATACAAAATCAATAATCGATTATTCAGCAACGTTCAAAAAATCTTTTCCAGATTTTAATTAAACAATCGATTATACAAAATCAATAATCGATTACCTGACGGTATTTGAAAATATTTTGGCAACGGTTAGTTATACAATCGATTATACCAAGTTAAAAATCGATTATATATCAGTCTTGAAAAATCAATTTAGACATTGCCTCGTGACAATCGATTGTTATATACTCACAATCGATTATTTAATAATTTTGAAAAAGTCTGGAAGACACTGCCTCAACACAATCGATTGTCATATGTGCACAATCGATTATTTTGTGACTTTGAAAAATCTGATGGACATTGTCTCTTCACAATCGATTGTCATTAACTTCACAATCGATTATTTTGAGCGTTGAAAAACTTTGATGTACACTGCCTCATCACAATCGATTGTCATAAGGTTCACAATCGATTGTCATGCAGATTTGAAAAATCTGATGCTCACTGCCTTAACACAATCGATTGTCATAAGTTCACAATCGATTGTCAAGCAGCTGACTTAAACATAATCGATTATCATAAGTACATAATCGATTATCTTAGTCCAGATTTTAGAGGCATGTTTAAAAAACCATTTTGACTAAGGTAAATATGCATTATTTAAAATCATTTTGCTCTAAATTAAATATGCATGATTTAAAAATATTTTTACGAGAGAAGCCAAGTCTTGAGTTTAAGTTGTCGGATCAAGATCACAAAATACCGACTCATATAAAACTTAATCTCGATCTTTGTCTTGTGCTTCAATCTCATTATATATCAATTTTGCGCTCGTGCTTGGACCTCGTCATATGTCAATTTGCGCATAGTTTATCATTCATCAAAACCTACAAATACGAACACACGTTTAGTATAATGCCTTGAGAACGTGTTTCCAACAATTTCCCCCTTTTTGATGGTGGCAAACTTTAATTGGGATATGCATATTAAGCAATTCATAATGACGATTCAAGACAAGAAAAAATATGCAACAAGTATATGGATATGCAATTTGTTCCCCCTCAATATATGAATTCCCCCTCGATTTATGCCGATAAGTATTGAGAGTGCTTGATAGTGCATACCCGTTATCTTCCCCCTTTTGCCATTAGCAAAAAATGGAATAATTAAAAAAAACTTGTTTATTTATTAAAAAAACACGATTTTAGACATAATAACACAAATAATGTCAAGACAATCAATTATTGATACTGGATAATCGAATATATAAAAGAGAAATCGATTGTTCTGTGCGTCAAATTTTATAATTCCCCCTGCCTTTAGGGTGATACCTGCAAAAATACGTTACACGTCTCCGACGCTCAAGTTAGAAAACATGTGAAAGGAATAGTAACTTGAACTAGTGTGGCCAAGTGAGAGCGTGATCTCTTAAGAAGTGTGTCCTAGTGTGTTCTTAAGAGTGTTTCGGGTACTTACCTTTTCTCCGACGTCGCTAATTACCTGTTCGAGAGGGTGATCTTTGATTGTCCTCCATTCGTTAGGCATTTTCGTTTCTTTCTCCAATTGTGGCGTTTCCTCCGTTGATTGTTCCAAGATTTCGTCTTGAATTTCCTTAGGCGTTTCCTCTTGTATTTTGTCTTTCAAGCTATCTAAAATACCTGCGAGATCAAAACCGGAATCCTTTCTAGCCAAGCGAGCATTATTTTTGGAAAACACAATATGAGGGGATTCCTCCACAGTTTCGGTTCTTTTATTAAAAACCCTATATGCTTTGCTATGTGAAGAATAACCAATGAAAATTCCCTCATCGGACTTAGCATCAAATTTTCCCAATTGATCTTTTCCATTGTTATGAATAAAAACTTTACAACCGAATACTCTAAAATGGGAGATGTTTGGTTTCCTTCCCTTGTAGAGTTCATAAGGGGTTTTCATGAGTATTGGCCTTATGACTACTCTATTTAAGATGTAGCATGCGGTACTCACGGCATCCGCCCAAAAATGTTTGGGAATCTTAGCCTCTTCGAGCATGGTTCTAGCCATCTCTTCGAGACAACTATTTTTCCTTTCCACCACCCCATTTTGTTGTGGTGTTCGTGGAGCGGAAAAGGTATGCTCGATACCGAGTTCGTCACAGAAGTCCGCAGAGATTGTGATCGAACTCTCCCCCATGATCACTTCTAATTGAAGTGACGGTTGTTTCCTTTTCGTTTTGAACACGTTTAAGGAAATATTTAAAATTCTGAAAAGCATCACTTTTATGGGCAAGAAATAAAGTCCAAGTAAATCTAGAATAATCATCAACAATAATAAAGGCATAACGATTTCTACCAAGACTTCCAATGCGAGATGGTCCAAACAAATCCATGTGAAGCAATTGCAATGGTCTAGTAGTTGAAACAATATTTTTTGATTTAAAAGATGCTTTTGTTTGCTTCCCTTTTTGACAAGAATCACAAATAGAGTCATTTTCAGATTTCAAATTTGGAAGACCAACAAATAAATTTTGTGAAACCAATTTGTTCAAAAGATGCATATTGATGTGAGCTACTCTACGATGCCATAACCAAGAATCATCCTCTTTGCTCATTAAACAATTCACATAATCGGGTGAAGAGTTTTCAAGATCAAGCATATAAATGTTATCCATTGTAAAACCACGAAGGATGATTTTAAAATCGCTACGTCTAAAAACTAGGCATTCATTTGAATCAAATAAAACAAGATTTCCCTTGTCACATAATTGACTTATGCTCAAGAGATTATGTTTTAAACCTTTCACAAGTAATATATGCTTAATGGAAGAAATTTCGTCCTTACCGACCGATCCGATGTCAATAATCTTTCCTTTGTTGTTATCACCAAAAATAACACTTCCCCCTTCCTTGTGTTCTAGTTGAAGGAATTTGGATTCGTCTCCCGTCATGTGCTTGGAGCATCCACTATCAAGGTACCATAGTACACTTGATCCCTTCAAACACACCTACAAAACAAATTAATGCGTTTTAGGTACCCATGCCATTTTGGGTCCTTGGGGGTTAGGCATATCATAATGATGCGTTTGAGTGTTATGTCTATGACGTGTAAAGCAAGCAGGAGCAATATGACCAATTCGTCTACAATAATGACAAGTCACGTTAGGATTATGCATCCTTCTAGGTTCAGAGTAATTAGACGGACGAAAATTGTTTACTCTATTTTCGACACTATGACTATTTCGCATTTCATGAACATTATTTCTCCTACTATTTTTTCTAGGATGTACAGCATTTCTAGAATAATTATTTCTAGGTTGGAAGTCATTTCTAGGTGTTCTAAAAGGTTCAAAATTCCTTCTATTGTTTGGCCTAGAATATGCATCATTTCTAGAGTAGTTATTTCTAGGTGGTAAGTCATTTCTAGGTCTTCTAAAGTGTTCATCATTTGGTCTAGCATGCATATTGGTTCTAGGGTTGTTATTTCTAGGATGAGCATTTGTTTTATTAATCCTAGGTTGAGCCTTAGGTGGTTGGGGTTTGGCTTCAACCTTTTCATTAGGCTCATTCTTAAAACCTATGCCATGCTTGGTTGACTTCAAATTAACAAGGACCTCATTCAAATTTTTGTGAGAAGAATTAAACTTATCTAAGGTACCCATAAGCCTTTCTACTTCATTTTTGAGATGCATGCAAGAAGTACAATTTCTAATAGAGCTTTCGGGCTTGTCGGCGCTTCTTTTTCCGAAAAACTTGTTTTCCTCTTTCAACTTCTCATTTTCTAAAACCAGTTTTTCCAAATCCTTTTCTTTCAATGAGAGTTGTTTTTGAAAATCTTTTTCTTTTGAAGAAGCATTTTCTTTTATGCTTTTAACAGTTTTTGAAGCTTTAATAAATTCACTATATAACTCATCAAAAGCATATTGCATTTCTTCAAGGGAAAAGAAATTTTTAGAAGAGATTTGACATACCTTATTTTGCTTGTCTTCTTGTGCCATAAGACAAAGGTTTGCGCTTTCCTTTTCTTCTCCTTCGCTTGACTCATCTCCGGAGTCTCCTCCCCAAGATATATATGCACGTTGCTTTTTGAAAGGTTTCTTTTCCTTTTTGATGTTTGGGCAATTTGATTTGATGTGTCCGGTTTCTCCGCATTCATAGCACTTTATTTGTTCTCCTTGCTTTTTGCCCTTTCGTTCATACTCTTTTCGCATGAACTTTTGAAATCTTTTGATGACGAGTCCAAACTCGTTGTCTCCGTCCTCATCAACTTGCGGTTGGCTTGTGCTTGCCTTTAGAGCGATTCTTTGCCTCCTTTGATCATCAACAAGAGGGTTAAGCCTTTGATCATCAACAAGAGGGTTAAGTATAGTGGATTCATAAGTCTTAAGATTACCTCTTAATGCGTCGATGGTGACATTTGAAACGCCAATGGACTCTTGAATCGCGTCGGCCTTTGATCGCCATGCCGGAGTGAGCCTTCTAAGAATTTTTCGGACAAGTTCCTTATCCGTGAATGTCTTCTTGAGAGCATGTAAGTCATTTACAATATTGAAAATCGTTCGAACATCTCATCCACCTTTTCACCTTCCTTCATGTGAAATAATTCATAAGCATTGGTTAGGAAATCAATTTTAGCTTCCCTTACCTAGTCCGTACCTTCGTACGTGATTTCCAGCTTGTCCCACATTTGCTTCGCCGTTGTGCAACAAGATATCTTCCTGTAATCATCAGCATTTACAGCACAATATAACAAATTAATAGCTTTAGCATTATTTTGCACCTTTCGGATATCATCCGCATCGTATTCATCTTCGGACTTTTGTACCCATTCATTTTCAACCTTCTTGGTTGGGATTTGTTCTCCATTTGTTATGACCTTCCAAAGATGAAAACTATTTGATTGCACAAATATTTTCATCCTCTCCTTCCAGTATGTATAATTTGTACCATCGAATAGCGGTGGTCGGGTGGAGCATTGTCCTTCACCTATTCCTGCAAAAGAGTCACGAGTAGAAGCCATGGATGTTTCTCTCAAACGGTTAAGTTTCGGAGAGTTGGGCTCTGATACCAATTGTTAGATAATACGCTTAACGCTAGAGGGGGGGTGAATAGCGTTATTATAAAAAATTAGCGTAAACTTGCGAAATTTAAAAATTGCAGGAAATAAATAAGTGCGATAAATAAGAAAGAACGCACCGATGTATTCTGGTTCACCACAACCCGTGGCTAGTCCAGTCCCCGAGAGACTCTCTCGAGATTTCCACTAACTTGTCAAGCTTACGGGTGCTTAACAAACCTTTACAACTTGAGGACACAAGCCTCAACACCTTTGCTTGGAGATACAACACTCCAAGACTTCAACCAAGTAAACACAAGTTCCTTCTTACAACAAGAGAATAACAATTCTCTTCAAGTGTACAAAACACTATGCACTCAAACGAGACACTCCTTAATGAGTAGATATGAGTAAAAGAATACGCTCAAGATCACAACAACTTTGAACAATAATTTGGCTCTCAAAAACTTATGTAATGAATATAAAATGATAAGCAATAGAGTATGCAAGCTTTAGCAATTGAATGATCAGTTGTTGTGTGTTATTGTGTACTCAAAAGACTGAATTTAAGCTGTATTTATAGTTGAAAAACCTTGTATTACCGTTGCCTAATTGCCAATTAAGAACTGCTGATTTTACTCTGTGACAATCGATTGTCAAGAATCAACAATCGATTGTTTGCCAATCGTTCCAAAAATCAGTCCCAGATTTTACGCTTAACAATCAATTATCTAAGAGCAACAATCGATTATTGGCAACGTTCAAAAAATCATTTCCAGATTTTACGTAAAACAACCGATTATACAAAATCAATCATAGATTATTCAGCAACGTTCAAAAAATCCTTTCCAGATTTTAATTTCAACAATCGATTATACAAAATCAATAATCGATTATTCAGCAACGTTCAAAAAATCTTTTCCAGATTTTAATTAAACAATCGATTATACAAAATCAATAATCGATTACCTGACGGTATTTGAAAATATTTTGGCAACGGTTAGTTATACAATCGATTATACTAAGTTAAAAATCGATTATATATCAGTCTTGAAAAATCAATTTAGACACTGCCTCGTGACAATCGATTGTTATATACTCAAATCGATTATTTAATAATTTTGAAAAAGTCTGGAAGACACTGCCTCAACACAATCGATTGTCATATGTGCACAATCGATTATTTTGTGACTTTGAAAAATCTGATGGACATTGTCTCTTCACAATCGATTGTCATTAACTTCACAATCGATTATTTTGAGCGTTGAAAAACTTTGATGTACACTGCCTCATCACAATCGATTGTCATAAGGTTCACAATCGATTGTCATGCAGATTTGAAAAATCTGATGCTCACTGCCTTAACACAATCGATTGTCATAAGTTCACAATCGATTGTCAAGCAGCTGACTTAAACATAATCGATTATCATAAGTACATAATCGATTATCTTAGTCCAGATTTTAGAGGCATGTTTAAAAAATCATTTTGACTAAGGTAAATATGCATTATTTAAAATCATTTTGCTCTAAATTAAATATGCATGATTTAAAAATATTTTTACGAGAGAAGCCAAGTCTTGAGTTTAAGTTGTCGGATCAAGATCACAAAATACCGACTCATATAAAACTTAATCTCGATCTTTGTCTTGTGCTTGAATCTCGTTATATATCAATTTTGCGCTCGTGCTTGGACCTCGTCATATGTCAATTTGCGCATAGTTTGTCATTCATCAAAACCTACAAATACGAACACACGTTTAGTATAATGCCTTGAGAACGTGTTTCCAACATATATACCCCGAATTTCCCTCTGCCCAATATCCACATCCTTGTCGATAATTGTTCCAAGCATGAGATTCAATCCTTTGTAGACTGCTACGGAGGGTATTACTAAGTGTTGATGGATGAGGAAGATGCTGAGAAAACCGCATTTACCACACCTTGGGGAACATATTGTTATGGAGTTATGCTGTTTGGATTGAAAAACGTCGGGGAAACATACATGAGTGCTATGACCACCATCATCCATGACATAGTGCATCGAGAGATAGAGGTGTATATCGATGACGTGATTTTCAAATCCAAGACGCAGGGCGATCATGTAAAGGATCTGAGGAAATTCTTTGAAAGGCTCCGCAAATATAATTTGAAACTAAATCCAGCAAAATGCGCATTTGGAGTCCCATCGGGAAAACTTCTAGGGTTCATCGTAAGTCGAAGAGGCATTGAGTTGGATCCAACCAAGATCAAATCCACTCGGGAGCTGCCCCCGCCAAAGACCAAAAAGGATGTAATGAGTATATTGGGAAGATTGAATTACATCAGCCGGTTCATCGCCCAATTGACTTTAACAAGTGAGCCTATATTCAAGTTACTAAAGAAAGATGAGGCAGTTAAGTGGACGGTCGAGTGTCAAGAAGATTTTAATAGAATCAAACAATACTTGTCCAATCCACAAGTTTTAGTTCCGCCAGAACCAGGAAGGCCACTATTTCTCTATCTTACCGTCTTGGAAGGTTCTTTCGGCTGTATTCTCGAGGAGGATGACGCCACGGAAAAGAAAGCGCATGCCATTTATTATCTGAGCAAAAAGTTTACCAGTTATGAGGCCAAATACACATTGTTACAAAGGACTTGTTGCGCCTTGACGTCGGTGGCCTAGAAGTTAAGGCATTATCTGCAAGCTCATACCACGTACCTCATAACTTGGCTAGATCCACTAAGGTACATATTTCAAAAACCAATACCCACAGGGTGACTGGCTAAATGGAAGATCATGCTTACCGAGTTCGACATTGTTTATGTCACTCGTATGGCGATAAAAGCTCAAGCATTGGCAGATCATCTGGCGGAGAACCCCGCTGATGAAAAATATCAGCCTCTAAACACTTACTTCCCTGACGAAGAAATGAACTCATTGGAAATAGCAGCTAAGGACACCCCCATCTGGAAAATGTTTTTCAATGGAGCGGCAAACACAAAGGGCGTAGTGATCGGGGCAATTTTAATCTCACCCACAGGCCAGCATTATCCAGCTACAGCCAGACTCCGGTTCTTCTGTATCAATAATACAGCTAAATATGAGGCTTGCATTATGGGCATGAACATGCCTATTAACCAAGAAGTCGAAAAGTTGCTAATCATGGGAGATTTCGATCTAATCATCCGACAAGCTCAAGGAGAATGGGAGGAAATGGACGATAAGCTCCTCCCGTACAGGAAGCATGTGGAAAACCTTGGCAAGCGGTTCAGATCGGTAAAGTTCAGGTACATTCCCCGTTGCTAGAATGAGTTTGCAGACACACTTTCAACCTTGGCCTCCATGTTACCATACCCTGGGAACACCTATGTTGATCCTTTACAAATCCAAATAAAAAGAAAGGAACGGGTATTTCAATGCAACCAAAGCATAGCCCGACACACAACATTGGTATCACGATATCTTGAAATTCCTAAGAACACAGGAGTACCCTGAGCAAGCCACCGGAGAACAAAAGAAAACCATCCGACGGCATGCGAGAAATTTCTTCTAAAGTGGTGACACTTTGTATAAAAGTACTCCAGATCTTAATTTTTTGAGATGTGTGGATGCCGAAGAAGCAGGAAGAATTATGCAAGAAGTACATGCGAGCGTGTGTGGACCCCATATGAATGGCTATGTGCTGGCTAACAAGATACCCCGAGCTGGCTATTATTGGATGACCATGGAAAAAGACTGCTTCAGCTTTGTTCGAAAATGTCATCAATGCCAGGTGCAGGGTGATCTGACTCATGCACCACCAAATGAGTTGCATCCTATGTCAACACCCTGGCCCTTTGCCGCCTGGGGTGTGGACGTCATTTGGCCGATAGAGCCAAAAGCCTCAAATGGGCACAAATTTATATTGGTCGCCATTGATTACTTCACAAAATGGGTTGAGGCCATCACCCTCAAGTTTGTTACCAAGAAAGCCGTAGTGTATTTTGTGCATTCTAATATCATTTGTCTCTTCGAGATTCCTGCGACTATCATTACAGACAATGTAGCTAACCTAAGCAATCGGCTGATGGGAGAGATATGTGAACAGTTCAGGATAACGCATAGAAACTCCACCCCTTACCGGCCCAAAGCTAATGGTGCGGTCGAAGCAGCCAACAAGAACATCAAGAAGATCTTGAGGAAAATGATTCAAAGCTCCAGGAAATGGCATGAAAAGCTTCCTTGCGCACTGATGGGATATCGAACCACAGTACGTACATCGTTAGGAGCAACCCCCTATTTGTTGGTCTATGGAACCGAGGCTGTTATACCTGCTGAAGTAGAAATCCCTTCACTCCGAGTGATTGTCGAAGAAGAAATTGAAGATAGTGAATGGGTCAAAACTCGATTGGAGCAGTTGACCTTGATTGATGAAAAACGAATGGCTGCGGTATGCCACGGGCAGTTGTACTAACAAAGAATGGCCCGTACCTACAACAAGAAAGTGCGCCTTAGGAATTTCGAAGTCGGGCAGCTGGTTTTGAGACGAATGCTTTCCCATCATCAGGAAGCCAAAGGAAAATTCGCCCTAAACTGGAAAGGCCCATAAATCATCAGAAAGATATTGCCTAGAGGAGCATTGCACCTGGGCGACGTTGAAGGAGACGAGCCCGAGGTAGTGATAAACGCAGATGCGGTAAAGAGGTATTACGTTTAAATCCCTTGCAGCAATGACCCCGGTGGATTGAGATGAGGAAGGTTACGCTCTCCCACTATCCTCTCCCTCTTTGTAACCCGGAAATGCTGTGCAAAAAAAAAAATACAAACGAAATTAGTTTTGGACCAAGTTTCCTGAACTACGTCTGACTTGATTCTGAAAGGATACATAGACAGCCTCTCCCTGAGGTTCAGTCACATCAAAATAAAAACCCCCATTTACCCAAGAGAATCAAAACTGGGGCAGAAATGTATCGGTTTAGTTACAAATTCGTCTGAATGGTCATAACGTTATAGATCCCCGGGGAGGAAAAACACTATTGTTGGGGTGCCGAACCAATCAATATTTTGAGAGAAATAAAATAAGAGAGTCTTATCGGTGAAGACCTTCGGGCACCATAAGGCGACGGTGAGCAAACAAAAATAAAATAGAAAATGAGAGAGTACGTTTAGTGAAAACTCGCAAAGAACGCTATCGGGCGACGGGAGAAGAGAAATGAGAGAGGTCGATTGGAAAAAACCCACAAAGGGCGCCGTCGACTAAAAAGAGGAAATATTGCTGCCCAGGTCTGAGTAAGTTTGTTTGGTTTTCGGAAAAGTTGAAGTCAGAAAGCAGCAATGGATTTGGGCCGGGTATCTAGTCCAAGAAGCATGTCGTGGCCATTTAAAGTCGGTTTATATTTCCAGTTAAGTTCCCTCTTTTCTTTCAAAAAGAAATACCTCTCCAAATTCATACATCACTCCTTTCGACTTCAATTTTGATGTCCTGACCATTCCTTAATAAAGGTAGCAGGGCCGGCTTCGCGGTTTTCTCCTGGCAAGAATTAAGGGAGTGCCCGACATCGTCAAACGCGCTTAGCCAATCCCGTTTGATTATGACAGTAAGGAAATAAAAGAAAGAAAATTCAAAGTCAAAGAGGCTTGAAGGTGAAGCAAAATCTTAGGGGTTTTAAGCCAAACAAGATGTTGGTTCTTATTAAAAGACCCAAAATCAAGCCTAAAATCAAAGGCGGGGCAAAACTCACAACCCAAGGCCTGAGAAACAAAGACCAATAAAAAATGAGGACCCTGATCCATCAACAAAGCAAGGATTGAAAGTCAAGGGTTCACTTTTGAACACAAAGGAAGTTAAAATAGCGCGTGACAAGGCCGCAAACCAATTACTGTTCAAGCTAACAGTTTGTTTTATAATAGACGCAGGTGCAACTGAGAAAAGCAGAAGGAACAAAGGGCAAAAACAACCAAAGGTTTGGCGCTGGGACCAAAGGTGGTGTTGCATCAATAACAAAAGGGAAGTTTTCTTTCTCACTTTCCTGCAAACTCGTAAATAAGCATGATAGAACGAGACTCAAATACTTAGTTTCCCCTCATGTAGCTTGTGGGTTTCCTAGGTATTACCTAAGGAATGCATTCCATCCCCTCCAGCATAAACCGAGGAAGTTTCCCTCCATATCCCCAGCATAACCTAAGGATTCCCCTCCTACCCTTTCTACTTCTCCGCGTAGTCTAGGAGCTAAGGCTCCCCTACCCTTAGCATAACCTAAGGGTTGTTCCTTTCCTCCTCCATCCCCAGATCAGTCAAAAGAATATCTGTGGTCCTCCACTGCCTTGCTTTCTCCTAGCATAACCTAGGATTTTCATTCATCCCGGCATAACCCACGGATTTCCCTAGCATAAACTAGGATTTTCATTCATCCCGGCGTAACCCGCGGATTTCCCTTGCATAACCTAGGATTTTCATTCATCTCGGTGTAACCCGCGGATTTCCCTAGCATAACCTAGGATTTTCATTCATCCCGGCATAACCTGCGGATTTCCCTAGCATAACGTAGGATATTTTTCGTTCATCCCGGCATAACCCGCGGATTTCCCTAGCATAACCTAGGATTTTCATTCATCCTGGCATAACCCGTGGATTTTCCTAGCATAACCTAGGATTTTTATTTATCCCGGTATAACCCGCGAATTTCCCTAGCATAACCTAGGATTTTCATTCATCCCGGCATAACCCACAGATTTCCTAACATAACCTAGGATTTTAATTCATCCTGACATCACCAGCGAATTTCCCTAGCATAACTTATGATTTTCATTCATCCCGACATAACCCGCGGATTTCCCTAGCAGAACCTAGGATATTCATTCATCCCGGCATAACCCGTGGATTTCCCTAGCATAACCTAGAATTTTTTCATTCATCCAGGCATAACCCGCGGATCTCCCTAGCATAACCTAGGATTTCTCATTCATCCAGGCATAACCCGTGGATCTCCCTAGCATAACCTTGGATTTTCT
The DNA here is from genome assembly GCA_034376525.1 of Nicotiana benthamiana. Classification (NCBI taxonomy): domain Eukaryota; kingdom Viridiplantae; phylum Streptophyta; class Magnoliopsida; order Solanales; family Solanaceae; genus Nicotiana; species Nicotiana benthamiana. The sequence continues at coordinate 47,862,544 of CM067326.1, forward strand.
CATTCATTCCGGCATAACCCGTGGATCTCCCTAGCGTAACCTAGGATTTTCTCATTAATCCCGGCATAACCCGCGGATATCCCTAGCATAACCTAGGAATGTTTTATTCATCCCGGCATAACCCACAGATCCCCTGGCATTACCCAGAGAATTTCTTAATAACCCATCCTTAGCAGGAACTTTCCTATCGTTTCATAACCCGTGTATTTTTTCTTTCCAGCCCCACAGAGATCCCTTTTCATTCCTGTCCCGGCATAACCCGTGGATTCTCATCTTATCCACAACAGGAACCTTTTCTCTTTCCCAGTGAAAACTGGGGCAGAAAATTTGTTCGTTCGTTTGTGTTGTTGTCTGAGTAGGTTTCACCTTATGGTACAAGAATTGGAATGACTGAAAGCATGAGTGTCAATTCAGAACAGAAGAAAATAAAAGAGACAAAAAGAAGTGAACTCAAAATGATGAAGCGGACAAAGACACGTACTGCTCAAAGTGTAATTGAAGTCACAAGCTCCGCACGTCCCGCTTTATTTTACAATTGGAGACCGAGCCAGCAGTTGCAGCTAACGAGCATCAAGATTCAGATTGGAGTCTGCCGCAAAAGATAGCCAAGACTGAAGATCAAGCTTCAAGAGACTCATTGATACGAATCTTGTAACTTGTAGTTTATAGGCTTAGCTAGCTTAGCTTTTGATTTTCTTTTGGTGTAATAAGGAGCTTAGCAAGCAGAAGTAGCAGCAACAGCAGTCAATCACAGTTTTCTGGTAGTCCCTGCTGCCAACACTTCCAGAACTACACTGACCTGATTCCTTTATTGCCGAGGATATGTAGGCAACCTTTGAAGCAAGGTTCTATCAGAAAATTTTCAAGATGCTTCACATGGAGTATTCAATCAGACAAAAATTGCTCATATTTGCTCACTTATCTTTTCACGAAAACGCTTCGTGTTCCCGATCAAAGAGGGGCAGCTGTGAGCATATAATTTTTACATGGTTAAAACGGCTCCTACTGGACTATCAAAAGACTAGGATTTTCTTTAAATATTTATTTGTAGGATTTTTATTTTTTAGAATTTAATCGTGTGTTAGTGCGTGTTTATTAATGCATGTTTTAAATTTTATAGGATTTAATTGATAAATAAGTTTATTTTGCAAATTAAAATAAAAAAAAAAATTTCCGGCATTTTTAATCATATTTGTTTTAATATAAACTTGTTGCATTTTATTTGTGTTAATTAGGAACTCTTGGTTTTTAAATAAAATTTGTAATTAGTAAAAGAAAAGACAAAAAATATACGTATGCACAACCACTCAGGCTGGCCAAAATTGGGCCAGACCTGAGTGGCCCAAACCAATTAACCCTTTGAAACCCACTGACCAAGCCCAAGAACTGTTCCCTGACCCAGCCTGTGTATTGCCAGCCCCAAAACGACGTAGTTTAAAGATAGGGCCATCACAGCCGTCAATCATTGATTATCCAACGGTCATCAAACCACCCCAAAATTCATATACATATGTCCAAACACGTCTATACACTCAGAGACCAAACTCATCTCCTACCTCGTATCATCTACTTCCAGTGTAACACCGCCCTTGACCACCATTGACCACCCCTTGACCACCCGTATACCACCCAAACACCACTGTCGGAAATTGCCTCACGGCGACGGTCGGTCACCAAGCCTCCCTAGATATACACCACCAAACCATCACAATATCCTCTATCCCATCCTGTGATTAGTTCCCGTCGAACAAGTCCCCTCCGTCTCAAATATTCAAAAGTAAGGTCTTCGGAACCACCGTTTCCGGCGACCTTGTTCCAAACTTTCCCAGCATTACACCATAGGACCATTAGAACTTTCCCTTTCCCGTCTTGCAGTCCACTCCCCTCAAATAAGCTCCCATCATCTCAAATCATCACAAAAAGGTCGTCGGAACCCCCATCTACGACGACTCGACTCCAAACCCCTCCAAAGTTACACCCCTTAAACAACTCAACACCCTCTTTCCAACCATGTGTATTACACCCTTCGGATCCAGTCAAAACGTGTCGAATATCAATTTAAAGTGTAACCCTGGAACCCAAACCCTGTCAGAACTTGGTCAAACTCCTCCCAGGCAACCCCTGGCCTTTCCCCTCCCCAACCATGCCACCCATGACTCCGAAACACCACCAATCACTGAAAAAATTCGGATCTGAGACCTCACAGGGGTCTCAGAATCACAAACGCCCTTTACTGAGCTCCCGAACCTATTATCCACCATGCCAGTTGTCCTAGGAGGTTAATAACCCTTACAGAAGATTCAGAAAACAGTGAAGTAATCTCAAGTGGATTTGCATGTGTAAAAAGAAGCTAAGTATTTTGTCTTTTCTGTATATATTTTCTTTATTTCTATTTGTTAGATTCTTTGATTCCCTTTGAATAGTTGTTTGTTTGTCCACATTCTCATATGAAATGGGTTAAGTAGTTATATGCCTTTGTTTGTTATTAGTTTGAAATCTCTTTGTTTCTTGAATAATTTGATATCCTGTTAGTATCAGCTCCTTGATCCTGAAAGCTTAGTTTGCTAATCCTTCACTAGTGTGATTTCTGTGGTTTGTTGACCTTCATCTCATGATCTCCATTTCTTTTGTTTCCTGATATTCTGATTAGTTTGGTTGGCTATTTATGCTCCTAAGTATTTGATTTTCATAATAATTTTGATCTTCAGCATTGATAGTAGTTTAGGCTAATTTGTTTGGTTGGACCTTTAATTGCTAGTGTTATCCTTTAATTTTCTAATTTGATTCATGAACTAAGTATTCACTTTGGCTAATTTTGAACTTCAACAAGCGTGTTAGTCCCAGATTAAAATATGACCCAAACTTGAACATAATTGACCTGGATCAATTGTAGCTAAACCAGATAATAGACTGAGGTTAAAACCTCAGGTTGGTTATTTAGGAAAGAAATAGTGGTATAAGAGGTATTTGAACATTAAGAGAATATGATAGTAACCCCCTAGAACATTCTAGTGAGGGATTAAAACACAATTTCTGTCTCAAACTTGATGCACAACTGAGGAAATGAGGGATCATTTTAAGAAACGCTGAAAACTAACTCAGGGACTAAAGGAAAAAAGGGGGAGAAACTGAAGCCCTAAGGCTCTACTATAAAAGAAACCATCTGAGCATTTCTTAAAGGATCCAGATATCTTTCTTTTGAATTCAATAGAGAAAAATACATCTTCTTCCTATATCTGTGATAAGTTCTAATTCTTATTCTTTTGAGATTTTAATTCCCTCAAAATCTGTTGAAGTCCTGGGTGTACTGTTTGGTTGGCTTGCTGCTTGTTTGGCTGATTAATTCCACTTACTTATAGGCTTATGCTTTCTGCTGAATCACAGGTACATTCGATGCTCTTTAATGTAGGAAGCCCAAGTTGAGTGTATTGCTAATTCAAAGACTTGTATCTATTAGTTTCTTTCGAATCCTCATCCTATTTCTCCCCTTTCTTTGCTTTTAATGTGCGAAAATGATAAGATAATTACTTGTAATAATTACGCATTTGGATGGTTTCAATTTTGTAATAATTTGACGTTGGGACTAACTTGTTTTGTAATATCTGGAAACTTGAACCGCTATTTAGATAGGTACCATTAGTAGTAGTAATATTAGCTAGTGGTAAGACTATTTCGAATGTTTGTTTCCTTTTTTTCTTAGAAATATCTGAAATCGAAACATTGTATAGTATTATAATTTATTTAAGTTTCAATGCATTAGCAAGGATTCTTTTCAGATCTATTTAATGTATGGTAACCGGATTCATAACTGAATTTTGAAATTTGATTCCCATACTCTGACTGACGAGTATATGAATCACTTAGCTCATATTTAAAATTAAAATTGATACAGGAATAGTCATTAGTAACTTCCATGTGAATGTTGTAAATATACTTAATAATTAGTCTTGTGTATAGATTCAAACCAAATGAAGCGTTGTTGAAATTTGTTTCAAATGGACTCCCCAGTTCAAGTTAATTATGGGCCTAACTGAAAGGCCCAGTAGTGGACCGATACAATGTGTGTCCTGGGCTGGTCCAAACTTGAATCTAGTGTGTGCAATTAGCCATGAATGAGGCTAAGATGCAAGAATCATTTCCAAAATATCTTGCCTTACTGTAAATAGTTAGAGCAATTAAACACCAGCAAGAGTAGAGAACTTAGTATGTGTTAGAATGTCCTTATAAAATAAAGTGAGCAACGTTAATCCAATCAAATACCATGCGATGACTCTTTAATTCAATAAAAAACATAGAATGATAGGAAGTGCAATTTAGCGAATTTCACGGCCTTTCCACGAATTTTAATGACGTAGTTGCTATAGGCGCGTGTTTAATAAAAATACTTTCCTAATTTCCGGTGCGCATTTATATAACCCAAATCCCATTTTCAATGGAATTAAAATATGTCTAAAATTGCGGGTGCAGTTATGTGACGTGATTTGCGACGTGTTTTAACAACATTGCAAATTTTCCTAAAAAGGTTGTTAAAAGCGGTTAATAATCTAAAATTGCAGGATTAAAAGTTATATAAAATAATATTTTAGCCACTTAAATAAGCCTGAGCGACTGTGCTAAAACCACGGGATCCGGGGGTGCGTAACACCTTTGTCGGGTCAACATAATTCCTTACTCTAGTATTTCTGGTTCGCAGAATCCAATTGGGTAGTCGAAATTTCCTAGATTTGGGAATTTTAAATAAACAGGTGACTTGAGACGCCAAAAGCCATACCTATCCCAAGTGGCGACTCTTGAAATAGATAATTAATCCCATCTCAAATAATGTCACTTTAATTGGAAAAACTCCTATATAGGATTCATCTTTTAGGATAACCACGTGTAAGCAAAAAAGGAGGTGTGACAGTCTTTACAACCCTAATGCCATATCGTTGAAGCAACATCAGTATCCAGTGCTCGCTCGCCATCACTGTTGCCTCTGGTTGCCACTGATCTAGCGCTGCCATTAATTCCAACTGATGTTGCATAGGAGATTGTACGTGACAGAAGTTTCCATGGAGGTAATGATCACAAAGCAAAATTGAAACCCATGAAATTCACTCTCCAGAGTTAATACTCTAAAAATAAACTCTTCTTTCTAATATTTCGTTAACGTATATATCATTGAAAAAATTCTTCTGATTTACTTATTAGATAAGGATTTGAGCTTTCCAGGTAAACTCATACTAATTTCGTATTTTTTGGTGGTGAATAAATGTTGAATTACAGTTGAGATATCTCAAGAAGGAGAGGGTGTGAGGTCGGGAAGCAAAGAGAGAGAGGAAGAATAGATATGGGGTAGGGGATAGGAGAAATTTAAGGGGATATGAGAGAGAAAATGTAACGATCCGACTGATCATTTTGAAAAATTTCATCTGGTTTGAAAGTTTGAGTTCAAGAGCAGCTTCACACTATGTATATCAACTTGAGTGCAGGGTTGAATTAAGTTTTGGGATGAATCAGAGTCGAATTGGAAAGAAGGAATATAGTCCTGGAAGCTTAAGAGGAGAGAATTTTATCGGAATTTGACTTTTGAGTAAAGGGCTTTGGAATGAGTTCTGGATAACGTCAGTAGCTTTGTAAGGTGATTTTGGACTTGAATGTGTGTTCCAATTTGGGTATGGAGGCCCATATTGTAATTTGAGGCATTTTGGTGAAAGTCAGAAAAATTGAAGTTTTGAAAATGGAAAGGCTTGACCCATTGTTGACTTTTATATTACTGAGGACGGAATGTGATTCCGAAAGTTTGAACAGCTCCATTATTTAATTTAAGACCTGCCTGCAAAATTTGGTATTGTTTGGAGTTGATTTGATATGGTTCGCACGCTTGGTTGAAATTCTAGAGGTTACTTGAGGTTCATAGTGATTTTCATGCATTTGGGCATATAATTCGTGGTCTTAGAGATGTTTGAAGTGATTTGAAAGTGGGGCTAAGTTCGTATGATGTTATGGGATGTGTTGGTACATTTGGTTGAGGTTCCGAGGACTCGGGTGTGTTTCGTGGTGAACTTTAAGCGAGTCCGGGCATTTTGGTACTCTGAGATGGTTTTGGCACTTTTGGGAATGCGGACCACACCAAATATATATGGACCGCAGAGGAGAGTGCACTGCACTAAAATTATGCGGACCTCAATACGGTCCGCATATCAAGATGTTCAACAGGATCATTGTTCTGACTTCAGAAGCTTATATCTTTTGAGATGATTTAAAAATAAAAGGTGTATCTCTTCGTGTCTAGTTTTCAGAAAGATATGGAAATCATCATTTGGAAATCTGTAGAGAATGTTACGGCCAAAAAACTAAAGCATATCACTGCAGTCAACATTCTCTGCAGTCAGTGGTGGTTTTTTTGAGGTCAGCAGTGATGAAAATCTGGGAGGTGCACTATAAATACGAGGCTTAGGGTTTCATTTCATATTTTGACCTAGAGAGCTCGGATCTTGGTGATATTTCAAAGATATTCAAGAAATTCATCGGGGTAAGTGATTCTAACTCGGATTTGGCTAGAATACATGAATCTATCATTTAATTCATCATTTGATTCATGATTCGGGAAAAATTTTGAAATCATTCAAAAATGTAAAATGATGATTTGAAAGACCAAATAGTATCGAAATGGGTTAACTTTTATATAGGTGAATTGTATCGGAATGGGTATTTGATTTTTGTAAATTTTGTAGGGTTCCGAGGTGTGGGTCGGAGGAGTTGACTTTTGTTGACTTTTTTCAATTTGTTTAAGAATCATAGTTTTGTTAATTGGAATTATTTCTCTTGCATTGTTAGACGTATTCAAGTCATTTTGTCTAGATTGAGCCAAGCAATGATGAATTGGTAAACAAAAAGCTAAATTGTTTATTGAATTGGTCAGATTAAGGTAAGTATCTTACCTAAACTTATTTGGGGGACTTCCCCTTAGGATTTGAGCCTTCTACGCTAATTTTAGTCCATGCTTGCTAAGTGACGAGTCTGTTCCAGACTTATTTGTGAGAAATTTACCTCTAGGTTTCTTAGGTCCTTATGTTGATTATATGGAAAGGATACCGTTATGGTTGGGTTTCCTAATTGGTTAAATTGCCTCTATATTCTCCGTATGATGCGATTAGCTTTCCTCTAATTTGTACGTGTTACTTGACCCTTAATTGCCTTATTTGAAGTGATTGCCTTCCTTATTGTTTTGATACTTCTTGATTGTGAGTTTCCTTTATGACTTCGTGTAAACATGCAACATGTCCAATTATTGTTGTTATCGGTGTATTTCTCACGTTCTTATTATGTCTAGTTGTTTTTTGAGGTTATCGTGCTTCTTGGTTTTCCCGTGATCCTTGTTATGTACTATTCTTGTTTAAATTGACGATTATAATATTCTCTTGGAAATTATCCGTTGCTTAGTATTGACTCGAGTTGAGATCTATATTGCGAAGCTAACTGTTGAACAAGTTTGGTTATTGTTGATTCCCTTGCCAGGATGCTATTGTTTCTATTGTTGATTCCCTTGACGGGATGTTATTATTTCTATTATTGATTCCCTTGTCGGGATATTATTGTTTCTATTGTTGATTCCCTTACCAGGATGTTATTATTTCTATTGTTGACTCCCTTGCCATTATGTTATTATTCTTATTGTTGGCTTCCTTGCCGTGATGTTATTATTTTAATTGTTTGGGCGAGAAAGAGTGTAAAGAACGAAGGGTGATGCCATGCATGATATTGTGAGAGAGAGTTAAAGCACGATGGGTGATGTCGTGCACATTTCTATTTATGCCTATTGTGAGGAAGAGTGTGAAAGCACGAAGAGTGATGCCGTGCAAATTTCTATTTGTGCATATTATGAGGAAGAGTGATAAAGCACGAAGGGTGATGCCGTGCACTTTTTGTTTGTTGTGTTTCTGCGTAGTTATCAACTCAAGTGTTTTGATTGTTCATATTTCTTTATCGTCGTGACCCTTGTGATGGAACCCTATAGAGTTTTCAATACTTCGCCATATATATATTTTAATACTTCAAATTTCAATAATTATTTCATTTTTTTATTCATTTAGTTACTCAATCAAATTCCCTTTAACCATTTGAGGTTGTATTTTACTTAGAAAGGAATTTCTACTGAGTTAATCTCTTAAATCCAATGATAAAGGTAATAATTCTTTCGATGTTGCATTTAATTAAAAATGGTACTTTCTTTATTCAAACAATTTCTAAAAATAATTTCATCTTTTATTGTTGAGTTCCTAATTAGCTTAAAAGGTGTACTCTACTTTATGTTATGTAAACTAGACTCCTTGAACATCTTACCTGCATTGATTATGGACCCTATGTACTAAGGAATATGATAATGTTGTTGTGTAAAAAGAGATAGAAATATGTGAGCACACGGTGACGGGTGTCCTAAAATTTGGTAATTGATGTTATGATATAAGACATCGAATTTGAGATGGCTAGGAATTGTGCATAAGAAATGATATGATTTATTGAACTGATATTGCCTTCCTTGTTTGAGTACATTTTGACTTGTCTATGTCCCAGCTATGTTGGTGTTTGATTCGTTTCCGCCCGTATTTTTCTTTATTGTTTCCACGAATTGTAGTTTGTCATTTCCCTACTGTTAATATTTGTTGATATCCAATTTTTCCTGTATATTATTAATATGCAAAATACTTTCAAAATAGCTTGTATATGCATATATAAGTATGTCCCAATATTTTACTATTTTTCCTTAATTTTCAAAAAGATGTTTAAATGATTCATTGCCCTATTTTATAAAGAAAACCCCAATAATTACTCCAAAATAATATCATTTTGGTGATTTATTTATTCGATTATCACACCTATACTGAAATATAGCTAACACAATTTATGCATATTTTTATAAATTTATTTAATATTTTAAAAGCTAAATTATATAAAAATTTCAATATTAGCTTCTTTTAAGGCTTAATTGTGTTTATAATTATAAAATTGACTTCAGTATTTTTATTGGTATTATATCTTATTAATCCTTTTAGTGCCTTTAATTTATTTTCAAAATTATTTTACTATTTTTATAAAATTGAACAAGGGAAAAGTGGCTATTTAAATACTAGCCCCGTTTATTTCAATTATAGCCCCAAATCAACCCCCAATTAAACCCAATCCTAAAACCCAATTATCCAGCCCAAATCTTAAACTACCCAACCCACGACCCTTTAAAAATGACCCGCCCGGATCCCTATTCAATGTAGGCTGTTGATCGCAATGATCAACGACCACCACTTAACCTTTCCTTTTTAAATTCCCATTACCCCCAAGCCCTAGTGATTTTGCACCTGCAGCAGCCTTTGAATTCCCCTTTCCCCCAATTCTCTCTTAGGCTCCCTCAGAAACCCTAGATGCCTCCCTCCACTTCCACCCTAAAATCGCATGAATCCATGGCTTCCAAAGCTATTAAAGGATTGTACCTACCTCCTACGACTCCTACATTCCTAGCTACTACGGTTTTAAGGTCAGACCTTGAAGAATCTTGACCCGGATTTTGTTTTATTCGAGTTCTATGGCTGTCTCCGACCTTGCTCTGGCCAACCATGGCTGTTTATGCCCGAGCTTGACTTCTCCTACTACGACCAATGACCTTACAAGACTTTCTGACTATCTAGGGTTCTTCTGAAACCCTTGTCTTCGAGGTTCTTTTGATTCTTTTAGATCCGTTGTATATCTGTGTTTTCTCTATGCTTTTATAAATTTTCTCAATTTTTTTTTCAATCTTTACCTTTAAAATCTTTACCTTTTCCAATTTAGGGTTCTGCTAAGTCATTCCAAAGGTTTTCTGATTTTTAGTGATGTTCTACTGTGCTTCTTATGTTGTTCTTATACGGTGTTTCTTATGTTGTTCTTCTGCTGTGTTTCTTATGTTATACTTCTACTGCATTTCTTATTTCGCTTCTAGTGCGTTTCTTATGATGTTCTATTGTGTTGCTCTTTTATTATGTTTCTTATGTTGCTTTTTTACTGTGTTTCTTTATGTTTTTCTTCTATTGGATATGCATGTTAAAAGTCTTAGTTCTTCTTAAAGTTTCTAATTTTATTTTCTTTGTTGATTTTCTCGCCTGATTCTTTTGTCTTTTATCTCTATACTCGATTGATGGTGTAAAATTTGGGGGTTCATTCGAGTTTTGAGACTGTTGGCTATGTGATTTGTTTGTTCCTCATCTATGAATTTTTTTGATTTCAAAGCCCTAATTCCTTTGGACCTATTCGAGCTTCTAAATACTGCTTCGTCTATTTGAAATTGCTCGACTTGATTCAAACTCCTTGTTTCAACTTTTGTTACTCTATGTAATTTGTTTTCTTGCAATATTTGAACTAATCTATACTTTCCACAAAGGTATTTTACTTGACTCTTTTGCATGCTTCTGATACCCTCCTCTCCCTATTGCTAAGTCGACCTATGTGGCTTCCATGATTCACTATATACAGACTTTGTAATTATTATTTATGCTTCTCTTTTCCATGGTTTAACCTCACATGCCTAATGTTTGTGCACTCTTTATATATGCTAAATTTCCCTCAAAATAACCATTAATTGTGTATTTATTTCATACCTCCTTGTGTAAGTCTGATTGATTCTTTTCTTTTTTTTTACTAATTTCCCTTTTTTCTTAGGTTGATCTAAAAACTTTCCTTAGCCTTTCGATTCTCTTATTTCTGACATGGTTTATTTGTAACTTCGAATCCATGACTCCTTGATTTATTATGTGCTGATTGATTTATTGCGTTTCTTGCCTTATTTGGTTAACCGTGTATTTCAAAGATTCTTCATCAATTCTTCCCATTATTAAACTCCTATGTATTAACCCCCAATTGTCTACTTTGCACAAGATGTTTACTTGATCTCTTTCCTTAAATAATTTCTATCCATTAGCGTTTGGTTTTAACTCCTTGATTAAAGGAAATCTTTGATACTGATTGATTTTTAATTGATACACAGTTCCTTAATTATTTTCTTGCCTTATTTTCTGCCTTTTTTTCACACTATAAATACCTGGATTTCGTATTGACACAAAACACACGAACACTCTTAGTTTTCTAAACTTATACTCACATTCAAAAAGCATTCTCTCTTGTTACTTGTACTGTGGCCTGTTTTTCAAGTCCTGCGACTGCTTTTACTGTATTTTGCTTCCTTGAAACTAGTATGTCCTGATTAAGATTTTCAGCAATCACAAACAATGTGTTTACGGAATAACTTTACTTGTATGTCAGCCTACTGCTTGTGATTAGTTCAATGTTTACTTTAGCTAGCTATAATATCCTCCTATTCTGAATCCCAAACCCCATACCCTAATGTGTTTGATGCCAATGGTTTGTTTGAGACATGGCAATATTGAGTACTATTGTCTATGCCCAAAATTTGATTCCTCTGGAATAATAGCCTCTATGTCACCATCATATGGAGTGTATTCTTGTTGATTCTGTTAGCATAACAACATTCTCTATTTATGTGCATGCCCAGAATTGGCTAATGCCTAAGCACATAGGCTCTTTCGAAATTTCCACAATCTCCGAACCCTTTGTTTGACTTGTTTATGGCTGTTTCCCAGCATTTCTCCCCCTTCTATACTTTCTTAGTTCCTTATAATTCTTTTTCTACACTCACTCTCTCTTAGACTTTATGTTCTGCCCCCACTTCTGAGCCTTGCCTTGGTACCCATCAAGCTCTCTCTGAACTTAGACACTTGAGGGCTGACCCTTCTACACTGCACTCATCCCTATTCTGGTGATACAATTTGGGTGTGAGCACTGCCTATAATCCCATCAAGGCTCTTAGGGAACTTTGACACACTCAAATTGGAGAAAGGTTTTGGATCAGTGATCTTGGAGTTGGTCTATCTCATAATTCAGACAGGAAGTCAGAATCAGGCTTCCTCTGGTTGTATTTTATTTATACTTTAGATGTAATTTATTATTTTTGGTTAATAATTAGTTGTAATGAGCATTTGGGACCGGCTAGTGAAAAAGGTGGGTGATGTTAGAATATACTCTTAACGCTAGAGGGGGGGGGGGGTGAATAGCGTTATAATAAAAAACAATGTAAATTTGCGGAATTAAAAATTACAGGAATAACGTAAGTGCAGTAATTAAAATGATAAGGAGAGAACACATCGGATTTTATCCTGGTTCACCACAACGTGTGGTTAGTCCAGTCCCCGAGAGACTCTCTCTAGTTTTACACTAACTTCGTTAAGCTTACGGGTGCCTAACAAACTGTTACACTTGCTCGTAGATATACACTCTACAAGACTTCAACCTGCTCGAGGATATCGCACCTCAAGACTTATATCCAAGGAACAACTTTTCCTTCTTACAACAAGGGATTAGAATATCCCTTCAAGTGTGTACAAACACTTAGCACTCAAGACAAGACTCTCTTTATAGAGTAGATATGAATAAAAACAATACGCTCAAGAACACAACAACTTCGTCAAGAGTTTGGCTCTCAAAAACTTATGAAAATGAATATAAAATGATTGCAAAGAGAGTATGAAAGCTTTAGCAAGAATGTAATCAGTTGTTGTGCTTAGAAGAGTGAATTTGAGTTGTATTTATAGTGCTCAAAACACCCAAAACCGTTGCTTAATTGCCAATCATAAATTGCTGATTTTGTGCTAGGATAATCGATTATCTGATTCTGCATAATCGATTATCTGCCAACGTTCAAAAAATCAATGCCAGATTTTAAGCAGAATAATCGATTATCCAAATCGTATAATCGATTACTTGACAACATTCAAAAATCAATCCCCGATTTTAAGCACAATAATCGATTATCCAAATCGTACAATCGATTACCTGACAACGTTCAAAAATCAATCCCCGAGTTTATGCTTAACATAATCGATTGTCTGATTGTACATAATCGATTATCTTTCAGTGTTTGAAAATACTTTGGCAACGGTCTTTAATATAATCGATTACCAGCAAACCCATAATCGATTATTTTGCTACTTTGTAAAATCTGATGCTAACTGTCTCAACATAATCGATTAGTCTAAGGAACATAATCGATTATCTTGTAGCTTTGAAAAATCTGGTGAACACTGCCTTAACATAATCAATTATCATAAGGTACATAATCGATTATCTTGCAACTTTGTAAAATCTGGTGTACACTGCCTTAACATAATCGATTATCATAAGGTACATAATCGATTATATTACCGCTTTGTAAAATCTGGTGTACACTGCTTTAACATAATCGATTATCATAAAGTGCATAATCGATTTTGTTTGTCCAGATTTGAAAGACATGATTAGAAATCATTTTGGTTAAAAAGAAATGTTTGAAAAGCATTTTGCTTTAAATTAAAGATGCATGGTTTGATAAAAATGATTTTACGAGAGAAGCCAAGTCTTGAATCAATTGTCGGACCAAGATCACAATTATAGAACGACTCATGTATAACTTTGTTGCTTTACTTAATCTTGATCTTTGTTTCTCTTGTGCTTGGACTTCGGCATATGTCAATGTTTCGTTCACGTCGGTTTGTCATTTATCAAAACCTACAAATATGAACACACGTTTAGTTTAGCGACTTGAGAACGTGTTTCAACAGGCGACTCGCATGCAAAAGGGTAGAAATCATGCCTATAGATTTATTACAAGTTCTTCATATTGAAATACACATATTGTGATGACTCAGCTAGCCGTCTTAAGAATTAACGCCCCGATCCCCTATTAACTTTTCTTATAATTTGATTTGTCAGGACATTCGGTTTTGAGTTTCAGAGAGTTTTGGGACACTTAGACCCTAAATGAGAGCTTAAGTGTTGGAAAGTTGTCCATAGTCACAACAGTTTGGAGACAGGATCGGAATGGAAATCTAATGGTTATTTTAGCTTCGTTAGGTGATTTTGGGGTTAGGAGTGTGTTTAGATTGTGTTTTGGAGGTCTGTAGCTAATTTAGGCTTGAAATGCCGAAGTTTGAATTTTGGAAGTTTTTGGTCCCACAGTGAGATTTTGGTCGGAGGATCGATATGGAATTTCGAGAGCTTTTGTAGGTTTTTTAGGTCATTTGGGATGAGTGTGGAAACTTTCACGCTATTCAGAGGTGGTTTGGTTGATTTTTTGATCAAAAGCGTATTTCGGAAGTTTTTAGAAAACTTAGGCTTGAATTCAACGTTAATTGGTGGATTTGGTGCTGTTTGAGGTCTTTTTATGATTGGAACAAGATTGGATGAGGTTTTAGGATGTGTTGGTGATTTTGGTTGAGGTCTTCGGGGCCTCGGGAGAGTTTCGGGAGGTCAATTGGACCATTTTCTCTGTTGAAAAGTTACAGAAACTTCAAGCTGTTACAAATGATTTTAGCCTTCTCGATCGCGTGAGGTCCATCGTGATCGCGTAGAAGGAATTTGGGTTGGCCTGAGTTTGGCCTTCGCGCTCGCGGTTGAGGTCTCGCAGTTGCGGAGGGACTTGACCTTGTGCTTCGCATTCGCATGCGGTGTTTCGTGTTCACGTACAAGTATTTGGGGGTCTAGTGTATTTGTTCTTCGCGTTCGCATCAGCTAGTAAGCGTTCGCATAGGTCTGGAAAATAAGGCATCACGTTCACATAGTAGGCATTGCTTTCGCATAGTGCATTTTGGAGTCTTGGAATTTTTGCTCTTCGTGTTCGCGAGTCTTGGGTCGCGATCGTAATGAAGAAATATCAGAACTGGGCAGAAAGTATATAAATATTTCATCCGCAATTTTTTGTCATTTTCCTCCATAGCTGAGCATTTTGAGAGTTATTTGGAGGTCATCAAAGAGGGACTCAAGGAGAATCTATTGGAGGTAATAGTTTTGAACCTAAAACGTGTTTCTATTGTGAAATATATCTAGAAATTCATGAAAACTTGGACAAAATGGAAGAACTAGGGCTTGGAATTTTGGATTTTTAATTTGGGATTTGAGGGGCCATTTGGACTCTGATTTTTGTGTTCTTATTATGTATAGACTCGTAAGAGTAACAAGTTTGCAAATATATAAGCTTCATTCGATTCTGAGACGTTAGTCTAAGGGGTATTTTGGTCAGTTTACCTAATTTCGTACTTAGCTTCGATTTAAGTTAGAGAATCAATTGTTTAAGATGTTATTTATGATATTTAATTGGATTGAATAGATTTGGGCCATTTGAAGTCGGATACTCGTGGCAAAAGCATGATTTTTAGTTGATTTTGAGTTGATTCGAGGTAAGTGGCTTGTCTAACCTTGTGTGGGGACCTTCCCCTTAGGATATGATATTTGGTAATTGATTGCCTTGTACGTCAGGCGAGGAGTGCATACCTGAGTTAAATGTTGAAAAATCAGGTTTTCCTTTAAGTATTTAAAGATGAGTTCCTTTCTTACCTACTTTCTTATATACTTGCAAATTATAGCCCATTGTTAGTTAGAGAAACATGTTTAGTTGATTTAAAATTTCCTATTTGCTAAACTGCCTCAATTTCATTACGTGAAGCATGTTAGGCTAGAATTACTTGTTGCCTTGGTAAGAAACTTCATTCTGAACATCTTCTTGCTGTTGCTATGTATTTACATTGGGACTAAGGATGTGAGATGCCAGTAGCTCCCCATTTTCATGTTTACTTTGGGACTGCGGGTGTGATTCTCGATAGATCCCCCTACACATTTACTTTAGGATTGCTTGTTAGATTCCTGATAGATCCCCCTGCACATTTACTTTGGGACTCCGGGTTAGATTCCCGATAGATCCCCCTGCACATTTACTTAGACTGTAGGTCAGATTCCTGAAAGACCCCAATACACATTTCCTTTGGGACTGCCGGTAAGATTCTCGATATATCCCCGACATATTTACATTTGGGACTACGGACCGGGGTTCTGGTAGATCCCCGCGCATTGATAGTTGGACTACGAGATAGTATCACGGGAGATCCTTCGGACATATATAGATATGATGGACTACAGGATGGTATCCCGGGAGATCTGCTAAATAGATGATGAAAGGGACTAAAGGACGGTATCCTTGGAGATCCTCGTGTTACTATTGAGCTATTCTGATTTTTGAGTTTACTCTGTTATTTGTATAATTATTGCTGCCTAGTATAACCTTTATTATTTCATTGTCGTTCTCATTTATATTGCTTATTTCATACTGTTGAAACTTATTATTATGTTTTCCCTCAATAGGGCCCTGACATTCCTCATTACTACCTGATCGTGGTTAGGCTTGGCACTTATTGAGTATCGCTATAGTGTACTTATGCCCCTTCTGTGCATGTTTTATGTGCAGATCCAGGTACCCCTACTTAGTCACATCACTTGAGGTGGAGAGATCTAGCAGGGACTTCGAGGTATATCTGCTGCGTCCACATACCAAAGAATATCTATCTTATTCTATCTTTAGCAGTTAGCCTAACTTTTTTACTGTTGTTTTAGACATTCTGGAGTTAGAGCATTGTACAACATTTTCTTCAGCTTGTGTTCCCGTGAGTTTTCTTCAGCTTGTGTTCGGTATGTTGTTTGTTTTCGCATTGTTAGGCTTACCTAATCGTAGGGACTAGGTACCGTCACGACATGTTCATGGAGGACACACTGAGGTCGTGACAATTTGGTATCAGAGATCGAGGTTTATTCTAGTCTCGGAACACAGGCAGGTTTATTAACGTATTGCTGATCCGTACGGAGATGTCTGTATTCATCTATGATAGGACATGTAACTGTTAGGAAAATTCCACTTCATTGACCTCCCTGTCGTGCGAGATTTTGACATCACAATCCTAAATTTATGCCTTCTATTCTGTCATAGATAGTGAGGACACGTGCTACTTGAGAGGATCGGGCACCCGCGTTCCCTATTGCAACCGTCAGAGGATGGGAATAGGGTGGAGGCCGAGGACGCACACGTGATGTACTGAGGGCATCAGCATATCATGTCGGAGTCCAGGCACAATTCCTGAGCATGTTTGGTACATGGATTCAGGCAGGATTTATTCAAGTTGTACCGACTACTTCACAGGTCAGGGGAGGGGATCAGACTCCTACGGCCCCCACTCTAGAGCAGTGAGTTCCCATTGGTCAGGTTCCAGGTGTCAGAGCGACACAGCCTGTGGTCCAGTGGTGAGGACCTCTTGTCGAATAGGAGACTGGTGGGTCCAGGAGAGAGAGGACAGACGAGTTCATGAGGGAGAGTAGAGAGGAGTGAGTAGACCTTGAAGATTCGGGAGACCCACTGGTCCTTATTTTGGAGGAAAAGTACAGCATGGTGTAGGTCTCGTTGGTCAGTCAGCTCAGTTTCCATCCCATATTTCACATAAGGCTTCATGTGTTTGTCACACCTCCTTTTGGCTGTCTACAACCCGGAGAAGGGCGTAGATAAGGGAGTTTTTCAAATTAAAGGACAATCGAAACGGGATTCAGTTATTTAAGAGAATTTCAGATTCTCCACTTGGGAGATTTATGGTGTCCCAAGTCATCGTTTAGAATTCGGAATCGTGGAACGAATGACTCTGTTTAACAGTCCGCGAACCAGAAATCCGAGTAAGGAATTTTGTTAATCCAGGAGAAGGTGTTAGATATTCCCGGGTTCCATGGTTCTAGCACCGTCACTCAACTGTTGTATTTGGCTAAAATTATCTGATTTTAGAACATGTTTTCACTAATGTGCTTTTTAACTTTAAACTGCTTTTATCATTATTTTAAAGAGAATTGCAACGTTATTAGAACATGCCTCGAACCACGTCACATAAATGCACACGTGGATTTTGACACATTCCAACTTGGTTGAGATTTGGATTTGGGTCACATCAATATGCACTCGAATTCAGGAAAGTGAATTATTTAACTAGTGCGCTTAAAATGAATATGCGTTTGCACGTTTGCGAGGGCCATGGAAGTTTGCTAAATGGCACACCTCAAGTTCTAAAGAAAAGAGTTCTATTTAGCTAAGGAAAACTTTAACACTCCTACTTATAAAAAAAAAACTAAGTAGCACAACCACATCACAGGAACCGTACCCATGGTTGTAATATGAATACTTCCAAACCAGCACATAACTTCATTTTTAACTAACACCCTAGAAAGAGGTTACTAACCCTTTAAACACATATCAATCTTCTAAAGATGTATAATTCACAAAATATGCTGTGATGTTACTCAAAACAGTCCATGTGATATACAACTATGCTCATTACTCTTCAGAAACAAGAAATTCAAACTATTGCCAAGTGCATCAATCAACTCACCAAACCATTACGGAAATACTAGCCTTATACTGACCATGATATCAAACAATGAAATATCTTGCTAGAAAGTGCAATATGCCATGTTTAGGTTTAGACAATCCAATCAAGGAAACATGAAGATGTCAAGGACTTAGTATTCCAATTTTCAATTACAAAGTTCAGGTTCAATTATGCCAGCTAGACGAGCTAAAAATAAATCTAAAGCAAGAAGTCTATTATTTTAAACCTTATCCATGGATGATCTTTTAATCAGTAGATGAAACAAAGCACAAGATGTTGTGCTTTTTTTTTCAAACAGAATTGAGTAAACCAACAACTTCAAACTTCATATACTTGAAATATCACTTCACGATAACATACTGACTAAAGACTTCAGCTCAAACTCTAATAAGTACTGAAAAGTGGGGCAGAATGCATCAGAAAATTTCAACTTAACAACCATTTAGCATTCTAACATAGATATCACATGCTTACTCAAAATAACGAACGTGCACTAATCAACACAAAAGCTTAAAGCCATTAGAATCGAAATAGATGACTGAATCTGAATTTCAGCAAGTTAAACGGAGGCAGCTCTGATATAAATGTTGAGTTTCCTACTTTATACAAAAAATGAGACAACGGGAACAAATCACTGAAGCATAGTCGAGTGTAAAACAAAACTTTAAGGAAATATCCCAACACAACCCCTTTCAATTGCACAACGAAAAGTTTTTGAACTCAATTCACATGTAAACTCAACCAAACCAAGCAGAAATATTCATAAAAATAACAAACAAACACATGGCGAACAACAGTCACAAAGTCATACCTAGTTCGGTTGGTTAATCTCAATAACCAATACTTTCCTCTAATATCAACCAACCATCAAAAAACTAATTAAGATTTAATTATCATGATGTTCAACCAACATTAACACTAGGGAGGAAAGGAATCAAGAAGGAACCTGAAAATGAACTTTCAATTGATGTTGAAATGGATGGAAAGAGGTACAAATAAATATAGATGTGCAAATTCCAACGACGAACTAGACATTCAGTAGTGACGAAAAAAAAGTAATCGGATAGAATAGAACAGAACCTCGAGAAATAGCTGAGAACTCAACTCGACACCTTGAACGGGACGACACATTTCATGGCTGTTGTAGCTGTAATCGACGAAGCAGGTGCAGTGGCGATGAAGCTCGTCAATCTGGCGAGTTTGTCATTGTTTCTGCTGGGTTTTCGATGAGCTATGGTGGTAAATAGAGGAGCTAACGCTGAAGAGAGGGGTAGGTCATTTGTAGAAGACAAAGTCAGGGGTAGGGGCCTTTTCCGCGCAGCTGCGCTCATTTCCTTCTTCGGGCGTCCTTTTGCATCGATTGTGTGTATTATTTCTTCTCTGAATAGGCGTCTGTCTACCACTTCTCTATTGTTTATTGTGTGTATTGTATTGTGTGTGTGTTTTTGTGAAGAAGCCAAGCCGCCAGCCCTTCCCCTATTCCCAGGCGTCTCCCCTCCCTTCTGTATATTCTCGTGTGTTTTTTGTGTAGTAGGTCTTTTAGGTTAGGAAATAGATTTGGGTATT
Organism: Nicotiana benthamiana; assembly: GCA_034376525.1. Classification (NCBI taxonomy): domain Eukaryota; kingdom Viridiplantae; phylum Streptophyta; class Magnoliopsida; order Solanales; family Solanaceae; genus Nicotiana; species Nicotiana benthamiana. The sequence goes on from CM067326.1 coordinate 47,882,355, forward strand.
GGGTTGGGTTGGGTCCACCCGGTTTGGGGTTGGGATTAAAAGAGAGATTGTATTGGGCTTGAATTTAATAATATTTGGCCCAAATATATGACTCCGCTCTTTTGTTTTCATATTTTCTAATTTCTTTTAAATTAAAATTAAAAATAACACTTAATTAATTCCTAGTCAAATTATTTCAAATTGAACTAATTACTACTAAAATCAATTTAAACGGAAAACTACCGAAATTTAAAGACTAAAATTAAAAATGCAAAAAATATCATTTTTATGATTCTTTATCTTTTTTTTAAAACACAATTAATTCAATGTAATTAATTACTACATGCAAATTGAACCTAAGGTGGCATAAAATGAAAATGTGACATTTCTTATGGTTTTCTATGATTTGAAAATATTACAAATGCATGAAATGGAACTACAAAAAATAAAGAAAAATTCCTAAAATCAATAAAAATTATTTTGGCCTATTCTTAGGAGTTATTTTCATGTAGGGCAAAAATTACATGCTCACAATGTTCAAGGGTTTCAGAGTACTCGTAACCAACAGTTTCCACTACCACGTCAGCTACGAGGTTGCTTTGAGTGTGGTGACATATGCCATGTGGTGAAGTATTGACCTAGACTTGGGAGGAGTGTACCTCCATAGACGTTTCGGCCAAAATGTGCCCCACAAAGTTCCCAGGCCATGGTTACAGCCCCAGTTGCTACCCCACCTACCCGTACCGAGGTTGTTTCCCCTGATTCTGTCATCACAGATATTGTCATGGTTTGTTATAGAGGTGTACCGATTCTATTTGATCTAGGCTCCACTTATTCTTACGTGTCTTCTTATTTTGCTCTGCATTTAGGTGTACCTCGGGATTTCCCTGAGTTTCCCCTGTTTATGTTTCTACTCTTGTGGGAGATTATCTTATTGTGGACCGCATTTATCAATCATGTTTGGTTACTATTCATGGTTTTTAGACTAGAACCAATTTATTATTACTCATCATGGTTGACTTTGATATTATGTTAGGCATGGACTTGTTGCCACCCCATTATGCTATTCTTGATTGTCACACCAAAACCGTGAAATTGGCTGTGTAAGGTGTACCACGTATTGAGTGTAAGGGTGTCTTAGGTCACACTCCTAGTAGAGTTATTTCTTTCCTTAAGGATCATCGTATGGCTGAGAAAGGTTGTGATGCGTACTTAGCATATGTGAGAGATGTCAGTTTTAATACCCCTTCAGTTCATTCAGTCCTAGTAGTGTGGGACTATCTTAATGTGTTTCTAGCTGATCTTCCAAGCATGCCGCTTGATAGAGATATTAATTTTGGCATTGATCTATTTTCGGGCACTCAGCCCATATCTATCCTTCCGTATCATATGACTCCTCCTTAGTTGAATGAGTTGATGGATCATGCTCAAGAATTACTTGATGAGGGTTTTATTCAGCCCTGTGTTCCACCTTAGGGTGCTTCGGTCTTGTTTGTGAAGAAAAATGATGGTTCTATGCGTATGTCTATCAATTATTGCCAGTTGAACAAGCTTACGGTGAAGAACAATTATCCTTTTCCACGTATTGATGATCCGTTTGAACATCTTCATGGCGCCCGAGTGTTTTTATGATTAATTTGTGCTCAGGTTACCATTAGTTGAAGATTTGGGAGCTAGGTATCCCAAAGAGTGCGTTCAGAACTCGGTACAGTCATTACGAGTTTACTGTTATGTCATTTGGGCTGACCAATGCCCCAACAGCCTTCATGTATTTGGTTCATAGTGTATTTTGGCCATATATTGACTATTTTGTCGTTGTCTTTATTGATGACATTCTGGTGCATTCCTGAAGTCGGGAAGATTATAAGCAACATCTGAGAGCAGTGCTTCAAAATCTTAGAGAGAAGAAGTTATATGCAAAGTTCTCAAAATGTTAGTTTTGGTTGAATTCAGTGGCATTCTTAGGCCACGTGGTATCGAGTGAGGGTATTCAGGTGGATCCGAAGAAGGTAGAGGCTGTGCAGAGTTAGCCTAGGACATCCTCAGCTACAAAGATTCGTAATTTCCTTGGCTTGGCGGGGTACTACCGTCGTTTTGTGGAGGGGTTTTCATCAATTGCGGCCCCTATGACTAGATTGACCCAAAAGGGTGCCCCATTTTAGTGGACATAGGAGTGTGAAGCGAGCTTTCAGAAGCTCAAGACAGCTTTGACTACAACCCTAGTTTTTGTATTGCCTCACAGGTTCAGGGTCTTAAACCGTCTATTATGATGCCTCGAGAGGTGGCCTTGGAGCAGTATTGATGCATGACGGTAGGGTGATTGCCTACGCATCCTGACAATGAAGATACGTGAGAAGAATTATCCTATCCATGATCTTGAGTTAGCTTCCATTGTTCACGCCCTGAAGTTTTGGCGTTATTATCTATACGGTGTGCCTGCGATTTATACTGATCATCGGATTTTGCATCATTTGTTCAAGTATATGGATCTAAATTGTGCTAGAGGAGGTGGTTAGAGTTGCTGAAGGATTATGACATCACTATTTTGTATCACCCGGGCAAGGGCAATGTAGTGGCTGATGCCTTGAGTTGCCGAGCGGAGAGTTTGGGGAGATTGGAATATTTACCATCATCGGAGAGGCCTATGGCAATGGATGTTAAGGCCTTAGCCAGCAAGTTGGTGAGATTGGATCATTCAGAGCCCAGTCAGGTTCTAGCTTGTGTGGTTTCTCGGTCTTAATTATTGGATCGTATCAGGGAGCGGCAGTATGTTGACACTCATTTTCTTGTCCTTAAAGATAGGGTTCAGCATGGTGATGCTAGAGATGTGACCATTGGCAAGGACGGAGTATTGAGGATGCAGGGTCTGGTTTGTGTACCCAATGTCGATGGGCTATGAAAAGTTGATTCTAGAGGAGGCCACAGTTCGCTGGGTTCCATCCATTCGGGTACCGCAAAGATGTATCAGGACTTGAGGTAGCACTATTGGTGGATATGGATGAAGAAGAATATAGTTGAATTTGTTGCTTGATGCCGCAACTTCAAGTAGGGAAGTACGAATACCAGAGACCAGGTGGGTTGCTTCAGTAGATAGAGATTCTGAGTGGAAGTGGGAGTGTATCACCATAGATTTTGTATCTGGACTCCCACGTACTTTGAAGAAGTTCTATTCCATTTGGGTTATTGTGGATCGGTTGACTAAGTCCCCTTATTTCTTTATTTAGTTGCATTTCATACATTTTTAATATATTTTTTACAATCGTAGAAAAGCCATAAAAGGTGTCACATTTTAATTTTATACCACCTTAGGTTCAATTTTCATTTAGGAATTAATTACATTAACTTAATTGTATTATTAATCAAAAATCACGAAAAATGACCATTTTTACATAGTTAGGTAATTAGCTTAATTTTACAATTTTTATTGACTTAGGAATTTAGTATAGGTTTTTATAATTAATTAAAACAAAAAAAGAAGGAAAATGAAAAGCAAATTCGAAATTGGGCTATGTGATAAGTGAGCCCAAATTCTTCAATACCCATTGTTCATTTAAACTAGCCCACCTCCAACCCCAAACCGGGTCGACCCGACCAGACCTAATACCCAAACCCATTTCCCCACCTAAAACAAAACCTAGACCTAATACATAAAGACACGATACACCAATACACGATAGAGGGCTGGAAATTGATGAAGGGCTTTGTGACTGTTGTTCGCAATGTGTTTGTTTGTCATTTTCATGAATATTTCTGTTTGGTTTGGTTGAGTATACATGTGAATTGAGTTCCAAAACTTTTCGTTCTGTAATTTGATACAAATCTGCAGATTCTTGACAGATAGTCTGAAAGGGATTGTATTGGGATGTTGCCTCAATGTTTTGTTTTACACTCGACCAAGCTTCAGTGATTTGTTCCCGTTATCTCCATTATTGTGTAAAGTAGGAAGCTCAACATTTATATCACAGATGCCTCCGATTAACCTGCTGAAATTCAGATTCAGTCATCAATTTCGATTCTAATGGCTTTAAGCTTTTGTGTGGATCAACGCATGTTCGTTATCTTAAGTAAGCATGTGATATCTATGTTTGAATGCTAAATGGTTGTTATGTTGAAATTTTTTGTAGCATTCTGCCCCACTTTTTAGTACTTATTGGAGTTTGAGCTGAAGCCTTTAGTTAGTATGTTATCGTGAAGTGATAACTCAAGTATATAATGTTTGAAATTGTTGGTCTACTCAGTTCTGTTTGAAAAAAAACACAACATCTTGTGCTTTGTTTCACTGACTTATTAAAAGATCATCCATGTCTAAGGTTTAAAAATAACGGACTTCATGCTTTCAATTTATTTTGAGCTTGCCTAGCTGGCATAATTGAACCTGAACTTAGTAATTGAAAATTGGAACACTAAGTCCTTTACATCTCCTCTTTGTTCTGTATGTCAGTTCATTGGTGATAGTTGCAAAGGCCTGAGAACCATCTTGGCTTTTCAAAATAGTATATGAGATACAGTAGGGCCAATCCAAATACAAAGCCATAACCATACCCAATTAAGATAGGTTTTTAAGTCATTTCACTAAGAAAACTCAGCTCATCTTCTTCTTGTTCAACCCATAATCATGGTATTGATACAGTCTAATGATGCTCACGTTAAGATTCAACATATATGGTTTGAGTTATGGAATTAAATGATCATGTTCCCCTGATTGGATTGTCTAAATCTAAATATGTCATATTGAACTTTCTAGCAAGATATTGCTTTGTTTGATATCACGATCAGTATAAGGCTAGTCTTTCCATAATGGTTTGGTGAGTTGATTGATGCACTTGGCAACAGTTTGAATTTGTTGTTTCTGAAGACTAATGAGCATAGTTGTATATCACATGGACTGTTTTGAGTAAAATCACAACATATCTGGTGAATTCTGCATCTTTAGTAGATAGATATGTGTTTAATGGGTCAGTCATCTCTTTCTAGGGTGTTAGTTAAATGAAGTTATGTGCTGGTTCGGATTCTAACCAGTGACTTGGGACACAATAAATCTCCCATGTGGCGACTCTAAAATTCTCTCAAAATTGAATCCCGTGTCGATTGTCCTTTAGTTGGGAAAACTCCCTTATCTACGCCCTTCGCCGGGTTGATGAGCCAAAAGGAGGTGTGGCAACTTTGGCGACTCTGCTGGGGACTAAACATTGAGTCTCTGGTTCAGGGTTCAAGATCTCGAGCTTAGAATAATTGTTGAATTTGGCTTTGTTTATTATCTGACTTTTACATGTTGGCTTAATGTGAAAAATGATGCTTTTACCTCTTTGATATTATTTGAATTGTACATATAAAACTGTTAAGAAATCCTTCTCTTCTTGTCTTTGGGGATGTGCTCGCTTGTCTAGTAGTGTCATACCTTGAAATAAGAAAGAGGCTTGGACAAGTTACAAAGTCGGATGATCTTGCGGGTCCCCGGTACGTAGCCCCCTCCTTGGCTCGAGTTGTCCGCCGGGTACACAAACTAGAAGAAATACCCAGGTGCTGAACTTAGTAGAACAAAACCTCATGCCAGATCCCTAGTAGGAACGCTTATCTGCACCATGCATTTGACTTAGGGGACTCAACACAGTGGTTGAGTCCATCTAGGACAGGTGTACCCAAAATAACGAACCATCTCAATGCATCATATGTGTTACATGTTGCATTCATTCAATGGCAGAAGGGTCATTTGGTGGACCAATGATAGCTGAGGGTAAATGAAAAAAATAAGAGAAAAACAATGACAAAAAGAGAGAGGGTGAAGTGTGGAAATAAAGCAAGCAGGGTTTAACTATATTTTGTTATATTTTTATTAAAAAAGAGACAAAGGATATATGAATTTCTTGAAAATCAAAATCAAGGAAAAAATCCAAAAAGAGTTTACATTTTTTCAAAAAAACGAGAAAAAAGAAAATGTTTTCTTTAAAAATAGATGTTTTTTTATTTCTTACCCGTCTCCAATTTGCCCTAACTACGCATACCTGATTCTCGTCTTTCGGAGCATGATACATAGGCAACCCACATAGGGTTCGGTTTTCCTGGTAAATCTTAGATTCTTGGCTTTGTGGGGTCACAGCCAGATTTTGCACTTCTAGCTACTTTTAGCCACATAGGTTAGTTTTAGAATTTAGAAGTTGCTTGTTGGAAATTGTGTGAATATTGAGTTGTGTCACTGGACTCTACTATTGAAATTCTTAGAGTTCAAGTTGGAATTCTCTTGTCAAACTTATTTTATGCTGGTGAAAGTTGTGTTGAGATCAGTCTTTCTTTGTTTGATCATTGTTTTCTGATTTTAAATCAATCTATGAGTTGTTCGTGGGCCAATGTTTGAAAGAAAATCCTGCATTGAACACCTTTTATCTTTGTGCTAAGACTGTGGAGTTCTGAAGCTTGTCTTGTTGAAGATTGCCACTTTGTGAAGTTTTTGAGTAAATTGATAGCTGTAATTCTCCAAGTTTGAACTTTAAAACACTGATTTTTGATAGTTGTTGTTATTGTTGAGTTTAATAGAGGGGATTCAATTGGACTAAAGTTTGAGCATGCTTGAATAGTGATTTGTTGGAATATACAGTAAGCTTACTCTGCCAAAATATTGTGTCCATTAAAATTTGTGCGCTAGTTTAGCAGTGATAGTTTGAAATCTGGTTTTTACTTCTAAAAAGTTCTCTTTGCTGAATTAAGTGCTTTCGTTACATAAACTATTGTCCAGCTGTTTAAGTTGCAGGTTTGTTGGAAAATAATTTGTTGCTTGTTTTCTGTTGCTGTAAAGGATTTCATACTTGTTGTTCATAGCCTTGCATTGTTCATTTTTCGCTCAACAATGAAGATTTCTACATTTCTTTAATGAATTGTTGTTACTATAGTTTTGCTTAATAGTTGAGGGAATTTTGCAAAAGTTTTAGCTTCAGTTAACATAACTCCGTTGCTTCAGTTTATATGCCAATAATGCACTATTGAAATTCAAGTTTTGAGCTTTATTTATTTTTGAAATTTAGATCCCGCACTATTCTGCTGTACTTTGAGGTTATTCTAACTCATATATTTCTGTGATTCTAATGCTTTGTTTCTACAGTTGAGGTCTTCATTCTGGGCTGAAAATTTATGTGCCTATCGCTGCTGAATTTTGTGCTCAAGGTGTTGCTGAATTTTGAGTTTTGAAAAGCAATTGAATAGCAAACCTGCCAGCTTGTTTGAATTCTAGAATTGTGCATTTATATGAAAGTTGTTGATGTAATACAAGTTTCCTAAGCGTTATTTGTATTTTTCTACAACATTTGGTAAACCAGAAACTGGATTGGGCATTAGAACTTATTTGAAGAATTTTGAACTCAAATAAGAGTGTATCGTGTATGTTGCACCAGTTTTCTAGTGAGTGCAAGCTGATTTTTCTACACAGTTGAATTCAATTGATTACAAATGTTTTAGTGATTCAGTTAACAGGGAATTACATGCTAAAAAATATTGCTTAAAGTTACTTTGTTTGTTGCTGCTAGATTAGTTTGGTGTTAAATGGTCCAGAAGACTATAAATGTGAATCTGTAGAATTTTCTGTAGCATAATTTTTTGCTTGGTTCTAAATTTTTATTACATTTTGTGTTTGATCCTGCACAGTTGCTGAGTTTCAATTAGTAGTGAAGATACAACCGTGCTATTTAGATTTTCACTCACTTTTTAGGATGTAAATATATTTATTAAGTTTAATCTCGATATTTTAGTCTTTATTTCACTTTGTAGTTGGTTTGTCTAACAAAATCTAAAAAAAAAAAAAAACTACAAAAAGAGTTACATTTTTGGAATATTAATTTTATTTTCATGTATAAAGAAAGTAGAGCTTCCAAAATATAGTCTTATCTAGTTTCGTAATTGTTTTTTAATTTGTAGGCTTTAGGAAATACTTAGTAATAGTAGTAGTTAAATTTTTTTTTTAATATAGTTACTATAATTTTTCAGTCTGATTTTTGCTATTTTAATTTAGTAGTATTTAATTTTTAGTTTTTGTTACTTTAGATTGTCCTTAAAATAAATTAAAAATGATGAAAAAGAAGAAGAGAAAGCGGGAAGTAAAGAATGAAAAGAAAAAGATTTGTTTTTTTGGGATTACTACTTTTTAAGTGATTTGTTGTGGTTTGCAAATGTTTATGGAAATTACTTAAACTGTATTGAGGCTGCAACTTTATAAGTTATTGTGATGCTATCCAGAATTGCAGAATTGACCAGTTTTTTCATATGTAACCATCTTTTGTATATGATTTGGCCGTCAGGTAGTAGCTTATCTTTTTTAAAACAAAGGTCAAGAGTTAGATAAGGTTGGATTTGTATCTTTGTTTATTAGCATCAGATTGTTGTGGTATTGAAATGATTTCAAGTTAAATTTCAAAAAAAAAAAAAAAAGAAAAGCAAAATGTTTTTTTTGTTTCTTAGAGGTTTCATGGTTCGAGTTGTGTAAAAAATAACAAAAAAATGAGTTAGTTTATTCACACCATTTTCGATCTTCCAGAACTACATAAAGGTCTGATTCATGCGGGGTCATGATATGTAGGCAACCTACATAGGGTTCGATCGAATCATTTTGTTTTAATTAAAAAAAGAAAAAAATAAAACAAAAAGAGAAAAAAGAAAAGAAAAAAGGGAGTGTAATTGTGGGACATGAAAATTAGAGGAAAGAAGAGAGTGATAATCAGAAGGGAAAAGAGGTGGAAAATTATCAAGAAAGTGCCAGAAAAAACAAAGAAAAAGAGAGGTTGAAATGATCAAATTGCAAGGATTCCATATGACCTTCATACCCTCGAAGACATGTTAGAACCGGTAATTGTGACTAGGTGCATTGCATGCAGTATCATATTTTAGGTGTTAAATGCCCTAACGCTAACATGATGGATTCATTTTGTAGTACTCATAACAGAAGGGTGGTTGGTTCTTAATTTTTGAAGTAGTAACTCTCCTCTACAACACAAAATTAAAGGCTATGAATGACAACAACAAAACTTGGTTTGTCGATATCAGGGCTCGAAAGCAGTTGGTTGACTAGGACAGTGGGTTAATTGAAGAGATATAAAGGTTGAGGCAACACATGGCAGAAATGTATCAGGCTTGGATGACCGGGATAGCACCACCCCCGCCACCACCCAACTGTTTAGCTGCTACCCTTCTCCAAACTTCGATCATGGTTTCGAACGATCCTCCATACTCTCCTGATGCACCCGCTTACTACAGTTTTCCCAACCACCCTAGCAGCTCCAGAACTCATCCTCCAACTATCTTTTCCCAAAAGTGCCCTCCTGTTACATCCATTCTCCCTAATAATGAATACCTACTTGAAGCTCATGATATCCAATACCATCCCTCAGAGGTTGCCCACAAGGTTTCCAACTCATAAAAGCAGCGCCCGCGGGACGAGCCTCATGTATGAAGTGAAAGGTTCACAGGAAGAGAAAGGCGGGATGGAATACCCCGGAGGATGGCAGGCATAAGACAGTCCTTGAAGAACAAGCAAGGAATGGGAGACCAGGGTAATATGGCTTGTGAAAATCGTTTGTATCCCCTGACGTTCGCCGACCCACAGGGTTCAAAAGACCGAAATTTAACTTCTACAATGGGTGTGGAGATCTGGTAACCCACCTGAGGGTTTATTGTAATGAAATGAGAGGCGTTTGAGAGAAAGATGACCTGTTGATAGCATATTTCAGCAAGAGCCTGACTGGGGAAGCATTGGACTGGTATACTCGTCAAGATGTTAGTAAATGGCGTACATTGGGTGACACGGCTCAAGATTTTGTTGGATACTTTCAATGCAAATCCAGTGATACCCCAGACCGCGCCTCCCTATCTAAAATTATAAAGAATCCTGAGGAGAGCTTTAGGGAGTTTGGGTTCAGATAGAGGGAGCAAGCTGCTCAAGTCAGTACACCGATTAGTGAAAAAGAAATGGTTGAGCTATTGCTACAAGCCCAGGAGCCTATCTACTTCAGTTATTTGATCCCGGCTTTGGGAAAACCTTTCAATGATATATTAAAAATGGGGGAGGAAGTAGAAGAGTGAATCAAGTCAGGAAAAAGCATGAGTTGTTCGAAAGAGATTCGGAACATCCAAGTAAGCTTCTGCAGAAGAAAGAGAAATAGAAAAGATGATCAACATTTACAGCCTCAACATCATCCTCGTGGATATCCTTGCGTACTAGGTGATCCCCCCCAACGCTGCTTCTCTCCACAGAACTCCGAAAATCGTACATCAATTTCCCAGTATCAAGCTCAACAAAATGCCTACCCGCCCCCACGAGCATACTGAAAACCTCCTGGATCAGGTTTCTGGCCCAGCCAAGCATGTAAGAATGAGAGGCTACTGAAAAAAGAAAAGGCTTTCACCCCTATCAGAGTATCAAATGCCATTTTGTTCCAAAGGTTGAGGCAATTGGACAAATTGAAGCTGATTTAGTTATAAATGAAAAACTTTATGTCAAAGATGTTTGATGCTTCTCAGAGGTGCGCGTATTGCTCAGATGCCCCGGGGCATAACACAGAGAAGTGCTGGAGTCTAAAGAAAGCAATTCAGAAGCTTATTGATGCAGGTGACATTGTCGTGCAAAATCTAGATGCAGCAGACACTAGCCAAAGTCCATTGCCTGTGCATAATGAGATGCACATGTTGGAATGTGAGAATTCTTCGAGGAACCTCGGAGGCACGAGTGCTGCTAAGCTTTCAGCGCTATCAAAGGTTGATATTCAGAACGATCCGACAAAAGGAACCCAAAAGCTATATGTTAAGAACAATGTGACGAAGGCTTGTGAAGTGCCTTATGTTATTGATGTGGAACCCAGTGGCTAATATGTCTTGATGGGTAATTAGGAAGATGCTCCAATTCTTAGTCAGACTGAGAGGAGTTTTGTTGGTTTATTTTGTTTTCATTTCTATTGTCTGGGTTATTTTGAGGGTTGTAATCTTGATATTGTCTTGTGATTCAAACCCTTCTATCCTATATTTTTTCTAGTTTTTTTAGTGTCGTCTAGGTTCGTTCCAGGGTTTTAACCCCAGTCTTTTTATTGCTTTTGTTGTCCAAGCTCTTTCACCATCTGTCTAATGCAATTTTTCGTTATTTCTAGTCATTTGGTTTAGTATTCTTTTCTTTTTACAATTCTTTTCCCTGTTGGCTTTAATGACATGACATGCATGCATAACCCACGGCTTGGTCTTAAAAGATTACTCATATGGCAATAGTTACACTCGGAGGAAATAAGAATAGATTTGGACCCTTTGAGTTCTTTTGAAGCCCGAACCACGGGACTAGATAACTTGAAGAAATCCTAAAAGCAAATTTACCAAACTGGCAGGGACCATTTGTTGTAGCTGGAGTGTTGTCCAATGGTGCAATATATTGGACAGATGAGGATGAGAAATGTGTAGAAATGGCTACCAATTCTGATGCACTCATGAGATGTTATGTATGATTCCTTCGTCTAATTGTACTTGCTTGTCTTGGCATATTTTGAAAATTGGAATGAAGAAGGCATTTTGTTATGCTATCTAAACACTTTATCCTTTGCTAACCCTTTTGAGCTTTAATTATTTTTGTTTCATACCCCTTTTTCGGAATCGGTAACAAAAGTAAAAAACACAAGTGTGAGAAGGCAGTGAAAGGAAAAAAACGAAAAAAATGGAAAGAATGAAAACAAAAGAAAAGAAAAGAAAGGAAAAACAAGAAAGGAAAAGAGAAAAGAGAAAAGAGGAAAGGAAAAAGAAAAGAGACAGAAAACAAAACAAAAAAAAAATAGAAAACAGAGAAAAGAAAAACAAATAGGAAAAAAGGCAAAACAGACAAACAAAAACAAAAACAAAGAATCGGCATGAACTACGTTTGACCTGATTCCTTTTTAAGGATACATATGCAGCCTTACGGTTCTGTATCATCAAAATAAAAATCCAAAAGTCCCCAAGCGAGAAACTGGGGTAGAATAGGTTGTTGTTGTACGAATTTGATTCCGAAAGTTGTAATTTTGAACCCATTTGAGTTATTTTGGGCGTTTGATATCCCTTGTTTCTAACCCAATCGAAAAGCCCACATTACAGTAAAAAAAAAAGACCTTCTGATCAGTCTTCAAAAGATGGTTATGTCAGGGGCAACACTCCGGTCCAAGCAGGAAAGATAATAAAAATGGGAGAGTCTTATTGGTGAAAACCCTCACGGGCATCGTACGACGACGAGAGGTGAGAAAAATAAAAAAAATTAAAAATGAGAGAGTCTCATTGGTGAAAACCCTCACGGGTACCTTGAGGCGACTGTAAGTTGAGAGAAAAGAACAAAATAAGAGAGGCTTGATGGTGAAAAATCTTTTGCGCGCTACAAGTCAAATAAGGATTGAGAATCAGATTGGGTAATCGGAGCATCGAAGCCCAACATCACGGTATGGGGGGCATAACAAGAGTTGAACATCATATTTGCCTAACATAATAGGTCGCATGTGCATGTGATGGTCATTAGAGTTGGTAGCCGCATTTCATAGGTTTCTACTTTTTAGGTTTTTTCTTAGGAATCATCTCCTTTCCTTGTCCTCTACTCTGTTCCCTTTGTCTTACTTATTCCATCCTCTTGAGTCTGTGGGGTCAAAACAAGTACAAAATGACTTCAAAATCTACCACCATCTTTCCAATTGCATAACATAGGACATGTTTGTCACGTCAAAGCAACATAAGTTAGGAAGCAATAACATTCACACTGAGACGGTAACAGTCAACATGCTTTGGGATTCGTTTGAAATAAAAAGGCTTGGTATGTATCTATCATGGACATGCTTTGGTGGTCATGTGAAACACAAAGGGTGGGAAGATGTCAGTTCATAAGCAATGCAATGAATAAAGGATATGGGTCTGAACGAAGAAGGGGTATTTTCTGCGATAGGGTGACAGAGAAATTGGTTAGCCATTAAGCAAGCAATGTCTTTCAAGGTAACACAAATATGAGGAACAAAGGAAATCCACAAGGGTCAGAGTGTCAGCCAAGCATAATACATTGACTTGTTAATATTAGGAAAGGTGCAAGGATCATTGCAAAAGGGCTAGGAATGTAATACAATAACGGGCGAGCAAAGTGAAGCCATAAAGGTTCGGGGGTCAGCCAACCAACTCAGGCAACTCATCATCAACTTGGAAATTTGAACACAACGGAACACGATAGTGAGGAGGCCCCTTCAAACAATGCCTCAAGCCAACCACCACTTTTCAAACTGACAAGTTTTCTTTGATTGACACATGGGTAGAAAAATTCCAGAAGATCCTAAGGGAGGCCGTCCACAGTAGAATGCAGGAACGTGACAAATATGACAAAAATCTCAGGGTCCACCTGGAAGTGGGGCTCAGTTCAAACTCAAAAGGAACGTATTCTGTCATAAATACCCTTCCCACCAAATAGAAAGGGGACAAAACTTCAACTAGAAAACCCCTATAGGAGCAACCGAGGGTAAAAGAGGCATAGAAGTTGAGATGGAATGTAGTTTAAAACTCAAAAAAGTATAGGTAACATGGGCAAGCACCAACACCTTCCCCAGTAAGAGTCACAAAAACCTTCCTGGACAATAATCTCTAGCAGAAACAACCAGAAGTTAGAACTGGCATTTAAGTCGGAACCTTCAGGGCCCTCCTGGAGAATGGGGCTCATTTAAAAGATAGGAGTAATCATGGATAGAAAATGGCATAAAATGACTTGCATGTTGTAGTAGGATTCAGTTAGAGTTGTCAGAACCCTCCTAGAAAATGGGACGTAGCTTAGGACACAAACAGTCGGGTGGCATGGTCAAACCCAAATACTTCCCCAACTAGAGTCAACAAGAGTCATCAGGACCCTTCTGAAAAATAGGACTTAGATTAGATACTTCCCCGACCCGAGTCAACAAGAGTCATCAGGACCCTCATAAAAATGGGACTTAGATTAGTTATTTCTCCGACCAGAGTCAACAAGAGTCATCAGGACCCTCCTAAAAATGGGACTTAGATAAGATACTTCCCCAGCAAGAGTCAACAAGAGTTGTCTGGACCTTCCTGAATAATGGGGCATAGCTCTAAACACAAACCCCTAGTAGACACATTTTGTTATCTAAATAAAAGTTGTCAGGACCCACCTGGATAGTGGGGAGTAGCCCTAATCACCAGTCACTAGCAGACGCCCATCAGATATAACTCATAACAAGGCATAGTAGAAAATAACACTTTTTGCAAAATATAACATAGTCGTAAAGTTGTCATCAGTTAAGAATTGTCAGAACCCTCCTGGATACTGAGACCTAGCTTAGGTTTAGAGATATTTGATAAAGGGATTTGATTAACACTCACGGATCCACCCAGCATCAAATTGGGGCAGGAAGAATTGGTTTTTGTGTTCTATTTTTTCTGCGATCATGTACACAAGCAGCAGTCTTAGGGAATATTTTTCAAAATTTAAGTTTTGATAATCAGGCAACCACCTGTAGAATGAAGGAATATTTTTCAAAATTTCATGTTTTGGCAATCCGGTGCCCACCTATAGAATAAGGGAATATTTTAAAAAATTAAAGTTTTGCAATCAGGCGCCTATAGATTAAGGGAATATTTTAAAAAATTAAAGTTTTGCAATCAGGCGCCCACCTGGAGAACAAGGGAATAATTTTCAAAGTTCAAGCTTTAGCAATCAGGCGCCCAAGTGGAGAACAAGGGAATATTTTTCAAAATTTCAAGTTTTTGTAATCAGGCGCCCACCTGGAGAACGAGGGAATATTTTTAAAAATTCAAGTATTAGCAATCAAGCGCCCACCTGAAGAACAAGAGAATTGTTTTCAAAATTTTATGTTTTGGTAATCAGGCGTCCACCTGTAGAACAAGGGAATGTTTTTCAAAACTTTCAAATTTTTGTAATCAGGCGCCCACCTGTACAATAAGGGAATATTTTTCAAAATTTTGAATAATTGACAATCAGGCGCCGACCTGGAGAACAAGAGAATATTTTTCAAAATTTCTTCATGTTTTTGTAATCAGACGCCACCTGTAGAACATGGGAATATTTTTCAAAAATTCAAGTTTTTGTAATCTGGCGCCACCTGTACAACAAGGGAATATTCTTCAAATTTCAAGTTTTAGCAATCAGGCGCTCACATAGAGAACAAGGGAATATTTTTCAAAATTTTCATGTTTTTGTAATCAGGCGCCCACTTATAGAACAAGAGAATATTTTTCAAAATTTAATTTTTTCAATCAGGCGCCCACCTGGAGGACTAGGGAATATTTTTCAAAGTTTATGTTTTAGCAATCAGGCGTTCACCTGGAGAACTAGGGAATATTTTTCAAAATTTAAGTTTTAGCAATCAGGCGCCCACCTGGAGAACAAGGGAATTATTTTTCAAAATTTCAAGTTTTTGTAATCAGGCGCCCACCTGTAGAACAAGGGAATATTTTTCAAAATTTCAAAGTTTTGGCAATCAGCCCCTCACCTGTAGAATAAGGGAATACTTTTCAAATTTAAAGTTTTCGGCAATCAGGCGTCCACCTATAGAACAAGGGAATATTTTTCAAATTTGAAGTTTTAGACAATCAGGCGCCCACCTATAGAACAAGAGAATATTTTCCAAAGTTCAAGTTTTTGCAATCAGGCGCATACCTGGTGAACTAGGGAATATTTTTCAAAATTCAAGTTTTAGCAATCAGGCGCCCACCAGGAGAACAAGGGAATATTTTTCAAAATTACAAGTTTTTATAACCAGGCGCCCACCTGTAGAACAAGGGAATATTTCTCTAAATTTCAATATTTTGGCAATCAGCCGCCCACCTCTAGAATAAGGGAATATTTTTTTAATTTCTAGTTTTTTACAATCAGGCACCCACCTGTAGAAAAAGGGAATAATTTTCAAATTTCAAGTTTTAGACAATCAGGCGCCCACCAATAGAACAAGGGAATATTTTCAAATTTTCAAATTTTGGCAATCAGGCGCCCACCTGTAGAACATGGGAATATTTTTCAAAAATACAAGATTTGGTAATCAGGCGCCCACTTGTAAAATAATGGAATATTTTTCAAAATTCAAGTCTTGGTAATAAGGCAGACACCTGGAGAACAAGGGAATATTTTTCAAAATTTAAAGTATTGGCAATCAGGCGCCCACCTGTAGAACAAGGGAATATTTTTAAATTTCAAGTTTTTGACAATCAGGGCCCACCTGTAAAACAAGGGAATATCTTTCAAATGTCAAGTTTTGATAATCAGGCACCCACATGGAGAACAAGGGAACATAAGTCGAGTTCAGCAATCGGGCATCCACCTATAGAAAGTGAAAACATCTCAGATTACAATTCAAGTCAGCAGCAAGAGAAGCTCGTGGCAAGAATGTGAGTCAACAGTCCGAGGTAATCAACAAAATTTAGTCACAATAAAAAGAAGAAGAAAAAAGGAAGGCAAGCAGGAAGTTCATTCAAATAAAAGCAGATGAAAGTTGTGAATTTCTCAAGGCATGGTTGAGGTCACAAGCGATACATGTCCGGTCCTAATTAAGAAAAGCAAAAGAAGAACGAGCCAGTATTTGCACATATCAAGCGTCAAGGTTGAAATCTAATGTCTGAATGAAGAACCACTCAATACTGATGATCAAGCCTCAGAAGACTGATAGATAAGAACCGTGTAACTCGTAGTTGACAGGTTTAGCTAATCTTTTTCATTCTTTTGATTTTGATGTAATAACAGGACCGCGAACCGGAACATCGGCGGAACGGAACCTCGACCGAATCTTCATCTCCGTATACTCCTTCATCTCGCTCACTCCTGAACTACACTGACCTAATTCCTCTTTAGCCGAGGATATGTAGGCAACCTCTAAAGCAGGGTGCAGACAAATCTTTTCAAAATGCCTCTCATGGAGTATTCAAACGGGCAAAAATCGCTCGTATTTGCTCACTTATCTTTGCAGAAAACTCTTCGTGTTTCCGCGCAAAGAGGGGTAGCTCTGAGCACGTGATTTTTGCCCTACATGAAAATAACACCAAAAATAGACCAAAACAATTTTTTTATTAGTTTTAGGAATTTTTCTTTATTTAGTTGAATTTCATATATTTTTAATATTTTAAAAATCATAGAAAAGCCATAAAAAGTGTCACATTTTAATTTTATACCACCTTAGGTTCAATTTGCATTTATGAATTAATCACATTGAGTTAATTGTATTATTAATCAAAAATCCCAAAAACATGACCATTGTTACATAGTTAGGTAATTAGCGTAATTTTTCAAGTTGAATTGATTTAGGAATTTAGTTTATGTTTTTTAATTAATTAAAAAAAAGGAAATTGAAAAACAAATTCAAATTGGGCCATGTGATAAGTGAGCCCAAGTTCTTCAATACCCATTCTTCATTTAAACTAGCCCATCTCCAACCCCAAACTGGGACGACCCGACCCAACCCAATACCTAAACCCATTTTCCCAGCTAAAACAAAACGTAGACCTAATACACAAAGACACGATACACATAATACACGATAGAGGGCTATAAAATGAAGAAGGGCTGTGCAACCTTGCTTCTTCTAAAAAAAACACACGCTTATACACACATACACGATACAATAGAGAAATATACACACAATAGATACAGAGGATGCCTGGAAATTTTGGGCGCATCTTTTCAGCATGAGATCCTCTTCCATTTCATTCTTCAACTACTCCTCTCACCGCTTAGTGGCGAACTCACCGAAAAATAGATACTGCACATGCTTCGTCGATTATAGCTATAACAGCCATGAAACTTGCTTGAATCCTTTGTGACAGTTCCTCAAATCACCAGATCCAAATCTAATCTGTTCCGTTACCACCTCGGTGCCGTCCCGTTCAAGGTGCCGAGTCAAGTTCTCAGCTTGAGGTTCCATTGTGTTCTATCCGGTTAGCTTTTTCATCACTGCTGAATGTCTGGTTCGTCACTGGAATTTGCACATCCAGATTTATTTGTACCTTTTTCCAGCCATTTCAACATCAAGTGAAAGTTCATTTTTAGGTTCCTTCTTGATTTCTTTCCTCCCTTGTGTTAGTATTGGTTGAACATCATGGTAATTAAAGCATAATTAGTTGTTTGGTGGTTGGTTGATATTAGAGGAAAGTATTGGTTATTGAGATTAACCAACGGAACTAGGTACGACTTTTTGACTGTTGTTCGCAATGTGTTTGTTTGTCATTTTCATGAATATTTCTGCTTGGTTTGGTTGATTTTACATGTTAATTGAGTTCCAAAACTTTTCATTATGCAATTTGATACAAATCTGTAGATTCTTCACATATAGTCTGAAAGGGACTGTGTTGGGATCTTGCTTCAAAGTCTTGTTTTACACTTGACCAAGCTTCAGCAATTTGTTCCTGTTGTATCCATTTTTGTATAAAGCAGGAAGCTCAACATTTATATCACAGCTGCCTCCGTTTAACTTGCTGAAATTCAGATTCAGTCATCTATTTCAATTCTAATGGGTTTAAGCTTTTGTGTGGATCAACGCACGTTCGTTATCTTAAGTAAGCATGTGATATATATGTTCGAATGTTAAATGGTTGTTATGTTGACATTTTCTAAAGCATTCTGTCCCACTTTGTAGTACTTATTGGAGATTGAGCTGAAGTCTTTAGTCAGTATGCTATCGTGACGTGATAATCCAAATATATAAAGTTTGAAGTTTTTGGTTTACTCAGTTCTGTTTGAAAAAACACACAACATGTTGTGGTTTGTTTCATCTAGTTATTAAAATATCATCCATGGCTAAGGTTCAATAATAATGGACTTCTTGCTTTCGATTTATTTTGAGCTCGTCTAACTGGCATAATTGAACATGAAATTAGTAATTGAAAATTGGAATACTAAGTCCTTGACATCTCCTCTTTGTTCTATATGTCAGTTCACTGGTGATAGTTGCAAAGGCCTGAGAACCATCTTGGCTTTTCAAAATAGTATATGAGATACAGTAGGGCCAATCCAAATACAAGTCAACAACCTTACCCAATTAAGGTAGATTTCTAAGTCATTTCACTAAGAAAACTCAGCTCATCTTCTTCTTGTTCAACCGATAATCATGGTACTGATTCACTCTTATGATGCCCACGTTCAGATTCAACATAAATGGTTTGAGTTATGGAATTGAATGATCATGTTTTCCTGATTGGATTGTCTAAACCTAAACATGTCATATTGCACCTTCTAGCAAGATAATTCTTTGTTTAGTATCACGGCCAGTATAAGGCTAGTCTTTCCTTAATGGTTTGGTGAGTTGATTGATGCACTTGACAACAAATTGAATTTGTTGTTTCTAAATAGTAATGAGCATAGTTGTATATCACATGGACTATTTTGAGTAAAATCACAGCATATCTGGTGAATTCTGCATCTTTAGTAGATAGATATGTGTTTAAAGGGTCAGTCATCTCTTTATAGGGTGTTAGTTAAAATGAAGTTATTTGCTTGTTTGGAAGTATTCCTATTACAACAATGGGTACGGTTCCCGTGACGTGGTTGTGATACTTAGGTTTTTTATGAGTAAGAGTGTTAATGTTTTCCTTAGCTAAATAGAACTCTTTTCTTTGAACTCGAGGTATGCCATTTAGCAAACTTTCATGGCCGTCACAAACTTGCAAACACATATTCATTTCAGGCGCGATAGTTAAATAATTCACTTTCCAAATTACAGGTGCACATTTATGTGACCCAAATCCAAATCTCAAAAGAGATGGAATGTGTCAAAATCCATTGGTGCATTTATGTGACGTGGTTCGAGGCATATTTTAACAACGTTGCAATTCTCTTTAAAATAATAATAAAAGCGATTTAAAGTTATAAAGCACATTAGTTAAAATGTATTCTAAAATCAGATAATTTAGCCAAATATAACAGTTGAGCGACCTTTCTAGAACAACGCAACCCGGGAATGCCTAACACCTTCTCCCGGGTTAATAGAATTCCATACCCAGATTTATGGTTCGCCGACTGTAAATAGAGTCGTTCTTTTCCTCGATTCAGGATTCTAACCGGTGACTTGGGACACCAGAAATCTCCAACGTGGCGACTCTGAAACTATCTCAAAATTGAATCCCACCTTGGTTGTCCTTTAATTGGGAAAACTCCCTTATCTACGCCCTCCGCCGGGTTGATGAGCCAAAAGGAGGTGTAACATGCCTGGTATTCTAGTTTCTATTATTTTAGACATAGTTACTCAGTTCACATCATTTTTTTGAAGGGCCGTTGAGCAAGAGTTTGGTACTCTAGTGGAGTTGAGCACAACATTTCACCCCTAGACGGACGGACAGTACGAGCGCACTGCTCAGATTCTTGAGGATATTCTCCACACGTGTGTGATTGAGTTTGGAGGGTCGTGGTATTAGCTCTTGCTATTGGCAGAGTTTGCTTACAACAACAACTATTAGACCAGCATTTAGATGGCACCGTATGAGGCTTTGTACGGTAGGATGTGTAGATCTCCGGTGGGTTGGTTTGAGCTGGGTGAGGCCAGAGTATTGGGCACAGATTTGGTTCATGATGCTTTGGAAAAAGTTAAGGTAATTCAGGATAAACTCCGTACATCGTAGTCCGGACAGAAGAGCTACGCAGATCGAAAGGTTCATGATGTTTCCTTTATGATTGGAGAGCGGGTTTTTCTTCAGGTTTCACCTATGAAGGGCGTTAAGAGAATTGCGAAGAAAGGGAAGTTGAGTCCGAGGTTCATTGGCCCTTTTTAGTATTGAGGCGTGTTGGGGAGGTTGCTTATGAGCTTGCCTTACTTCCCAGCTAGGCAGGAGTTCATCCGGTATTTCATGTTTTGACGCTCCGAAGATATCACAATGATCTGTTGCACGTGTTGGATTTTAGTACAATCCAGCAGGACAAAGATCTATCTTATGTTGATGAGCCAATTTGTATATTGGACAGGTAGGTCAGGAAGCTGAGGTCAAAGAACAATTCTTCAGTGAAGGTTCAATGGCGGGGTCGGCCAGCCGAGGAGGCGACCTGGGAGACCGAGTAGGACATGTGCAGCCATTACCCTCATATTTTCACTACTTCAGGAATGACTTTAGGATCATTCGAGGATAAAAAGATGTTTAAGTGTAGGAGAATGTGAAGACCCAGCCGGTCGTCTAAAGAATAACTCCCCGATTCACTATTAATTGCTTTCGCCAAGTTGATTTATGCTAATTTGATTTTTTGGAATATTAGGTTTTGAGTTTCGTAGAGTTTTGGGACACTTAGTCCCTAAATAAGAGCTTAAGTGTTGGAAAGTTGTCCATAGTAAAAAAAGTTTGAAGACGGTCTCGCAATGGAAATCCGATGGTTCTGTTAGTTTCGTTAGGTGATTTTGGGGGTTAGGATCATGTTTAGATTGTGTTTGTGAGGTCCGTAGCTAATTTAGGCTTGAAATACCAATGTTTTAATTTTGGAAGTTTTCGGTTTGATAGTGAGATTTTGAACCGATGGTCAGAACGGAATTTTGAGAGTGTCCGTAGCATCGTTAGGTTATTTGGGATTTGTGTGCAAAATTTCAGTCCATTCGGAGGTTGATTGGTTGGGTTTTTTTATCAAATGCGTGTTTTAACAGTTTTTTGAAAATTTAGGCTTGAATTCGATGTGAATTGGGGGATTTGGTGTTGTTTGAGGTGCTTTTATGATTGGAACAAGATTGAATGAGGTTTATAGATGTGTTGGTGCTTTTGGTTGAGGTCCCGTGGGCCTCGGGTGGTCAATTGGATCATTTTCTAAGTTGAAAAGTTGCAGAAATTTCAATAGCTGTCGCAGATGATTTTAGCCTTCCCGATCGCGTGAGTCCATCACGATCGCGTAGAAGGAATTTGTGTTGGCCTAATTTTGGCCTTCGCATTTGTGGTTGGGTTCTCGCATTCGCGGAAGGCCTTGACCTTGTGCTTCGCCTTGGCATGCAGTGTTTCCCATTCGCGTATAAGTATTTGCGGGTTCAGGGGATTTTTTCTTGCATTCCCATTAGATGGTACGCGTTCACGCAAGTTTGGAAAATAAGGCATCACGTTCGCATAGTAGGTATCACGTTCACATAGTG
The DNA here is from genome assembly GCA_034376525.1 of Nicotiana benthamiana. Classification (NCBI taxonomy): domain Eukaryota; kingdom Viridiplantae; phylum Streptophyta; class Magnoliopsida; order Solanales; family Solanaceae; genus Nicotiana; species Nicotiana benthamiana. The sequence continues at coordinate 47,904,386 of CM067326.1, forward strand.
CATTTTGGAGTCTTGGAATTTTTTCTCTTCGCGATCGCGAGGCTTGGGTCGCGATCGCGATGAAGAAATATTAGAATTGGGAAGAAAGTTTATAAACCTTTCATCCGCGAGTTTTAGTCATTTTTCCTCCATAGTTGAGCATTTTGAGAGCTTTTTGAAGGTGCTTAAATAGTGATTCAAGGAGAATTGATTGGAGGTAAGGTTTTTGAACCTAAAACGTGTTTCTGTTGTGAAATCTATCTAGAAATTCATGGAAACTTGGACAAATATTGAAGAACTAGGGCTCGAAATTTTGAATTTTTAATCTGGGATGTGAGCGGTCCTATGGACTCCAATTTGTGTGTTCTTCTTATGTATAGACTCGTGAGAGTATGAGGCTTTCAAAAATATAAGCTTCATCTGATTCTGAGACGTTGGCCTGAGTGGCATTTTAGTTATTTTACCTAATTTTGCGTCTTAGCTTTGAATTAAATCGTAGAATCAGTTTAATGAGATGTTATTTATGATATGTATTTGAATTGAATAGATTTGGGCCTTTTGGGGTGGGATACTCATGGCAAAGGCGTGATTTCTAGTTGGTTTTGAGCCGATTCAAGGTACGTGGCTTGTCTAACTTTTTTTGGTGGACCTTCCCCTTAGGATATGATATTTGATAATTGAATGTTTTGTATGTGAGGTTACGAACACGTACTGGGATAATTGTTGAAAAATCTGGATTTACTTTAAGTATTCAAAACTGAGTTCCTTTCTTACCAACGTTATTATATATTTTCAAATTACAGCCTGATGGTAGTTAGAGAAGCATGTTTAATTGATTTAAAAATGCCTATTTGCTAAATTGCCTCGATTTCATTACGTGAAGCATGTTAGGATAGAATTACTTGTTGCCTTGGTATGAAACATCATTTCTGAACATCTCCTTGCTGTTGCTGTGTATTTACATTGGGACTAAGGATGTGGGATGTCGGTAGCTCCCCCTTGTCTGTTTACTTTGGGACTGCGGGTTCGATTCTCGATAGATCCCCCTGCACATTTACTTTGGGATTGCGGGTTAGATTCCTGATAGATCCCCTTGCACATTTACGTTGGGACTCCAGGTTAGATTCCTGATAGATCCCCCAGGATATTTACTTTGGGACGGCAGGTTAGATTCCCCATAGATCCCCCTACACATTTACTTTAGGAATACGAGTTAGATCCCCCAGCATATTTACATTTGCGACTATGGATCGGGGTTCTAGTAGATCCCCGAGCATTGATAGTTGGACTACAAGACGGTATTCTCGGATATCCTTTGGACATATATAGATATGATGGACTACGGGATGGTATCATGGGAGATCCGCTGGATAGATAATGGAAAGGACTATAGGATGGTATCTTGGGAGATCCGCTGGACAGATAATGAAAAGAACTACAGGATGGTATCCTGGGAGATCCTTGTGTTACTGTTGGTATTGAGCTGTTATAATTTCTCATTTTACTCTGTTATTTGTATAATTATTGTTGTCTGGTATAACCTGTCTTATTTCATTGCCGTTCTCATTTATATTGCTTATTTCATACTGTTGAAACCTATTATTATATTTTGCCTCATTAGGGCCCTCACCTTCCTCGTCACTACCCCATCGAGGTTGGGCTTGGCACTTACTAAGTACCGCTGTGGTGTACTCATGCCTCTTCTGTGCATGTTTTTCATGTGTAGATCCTGTAGCCTCTCTCAAGCATATCAGCTTGAGGCAGAGAGTTCTAGCAGAGACTTTGAGGTATATCTGCCGCGTCCGTAGACATAGGAGTCTCTATCTTTAGAAGTTAGCCTACCTTTTTTTCTATTGTCTTATACATTCTAGAGTTAGAGCATTGTACTACATTTCCTTCAGTTTGTGTTCTCGTGTGTTTTCGAGTTTTGGGATAGTATTGTAGAAGTTTATGAGATTGTGTTGTATGTGCTGATTAGCATTTTACATTTCATTTCCATCTTGTTAAACCTTGGTTATAAGTTATAATTTCTCTAAGTTATTTGTTTCCCCATTGTTAGGCTTACCTAGTCATAGTGACTAGGTGCCGTCGTGACATATTCACGGAGGGCAAAAGTTAGGTCATGACACATATAAATCATGCCTATAATTTTGTTACATTCTGCATATTCAAATACATATAGAAATCATGCCTATAGGTTTATTATAATTATGCATATGCAAAATACATGTAGAGATCATGCCTATAAGTTTATTACAATACGACATATTCAAATACCTATAAAAATCATGCATATAGGTTCTTCTAACTCTACATATATAGAAACCATGTTGATATGTTTTAAAACAAGTTCTGGTTTTTTAGATACCATGCTTATAGGTTTAAAATGATTCTTGCATTAGATACCATGCTTATAGGTTCAAGAACAAGCTTCTGCACCCAGATGCTACATGTAAATTCAGCAATGTATAGAAATCATGGCTATAGGATTTTCAAAATAAATCTAAATCATGTCACTCAGTGTTAGATATAAAATCAGTAATAATGGATACTCTCAGTTGTAGAACTTGTAATCAATTCATTTAAATTCAGTCCCTCTTTAATAATATGAGTCCCTCGCATAAGCAAAGTTTAGCAAGCATGCCTATAGGGTTTTTAGTTAATTCTTCTTGAGTTTTATCGTCTTATTACCTTCTAAATTCAGTAGATATCATGTCTATAGGACCCCGTCTTAACACTTAGGCAATCTTTAGAATAATAACTATTAAAAATGAGTATGCTTCTGTTAACTATTACAACTAGCAGGCAGGCCTGATTCGGGATTCTTATTTGAATTATTTAATAAACCATGTCTGCCTCAACTTTTATACTCTCTCATATTTGGTATTTACCCAAACCTAAATCGTATGTGAAGTTATGCTAATTATATGCTTTCTTTGTTTAAGGAGGTATATGTGAGCTTATGTTATTTTATGTGCTTTCCCCAAAATATTCAATATGTATTTTATTTGTCGCCCTAGATTTTTTACCTTTGAAACTTCAAATAAGCCTAATATCACTCAATTTTTAGCATACAATAATTAATCGAGACCAATTCGTGCTTTAATACCTCAATATGGTGGGAAGGGTAGATATTGATATGATGACCACACGATAATGTCACGTGTAGCAACTCATTGAGGAGTAATTACCAGACATTGTGTGGGGTGATCCATATTTTTAATAAAGCTAAAACCCCTTCCCTTTATTCTTTACTTTTTTTCAGCATTTTTTAATCAGCTTTTCTAAATGGCTCTTTCAAATATTGTTTTCTTCCAAACCATTATGTGTTGAAATCCCCTCTTATTTTAGCCTTATTTGTTTATATGTAAGTTTACGTGAATTCACAATAATTGTTTGGTCGGGAACCACACTAGCAGATTCTGAGGGTGCATAACACATTCCCCTTAGAATAATTTCAAGCCCTTACCCAATCTTTGGTTATTCAAATCGAACCCTTATAGTGTCCTAATGCACCCTAATCATTAGGTGGCAACTCTTAGAGAGCAAACCCAGTTCCCAAAAGGAACGAGTTGTCCCTCCAAATGTCATAAACCCGATTCCGCGAAGGAGAAAAGGGGCGCGACAATATTACTATGCCATTTCTAGGTTGATAGTTTATTATCAAATCATGTTCAATATATTTGACCAGTAGGTGTCTGGACTATTCCTCGTCACTACCCCACCGAGGTTAGTCTATATATTTACTGAGCACTGTTGTGGTGTGCTCGCACTACACTTCTGTACATTTTTGTGAACAGATCCAGGTATTTGATCGGTAGTAGTTGTGCGGGTTGTTGAGGTGCAGACTCAAGGTAAACCTGCTAATGTGTTCGGGGGACTCAGAGTCACCTTCATTTGTACTTATTTCCATTTGTTCCTTTTGTTTCGGAGCAATGATGTATTTATTTTGTATAACTACTCTTGTAAAGACTTGTGACTTGTACCACTGGGTTTGGGATATTTTAATTTGTTCAGAGTAATTTAATTTAAAGTTGGTAAATATCAATGTCATTTCAATTTATGTTAGTCTTACCTAGTTTAGAGATTAAGTTCCATCATGATTCATTCGAAGGAATTTTTGGGTCGTGACAGAAAAATAATACAAAGCTTATTTTTATGGCTTAAGGGTAGAAGATGACAATAAATAGATATTTGAATATAAAAAATTAAAAGGTAGCTATGGAATATAGTTTTTCAAACTGGTATTTATTTAAAATAAATAAAGTACCAACTTTTCCTATTTGAGGTAACTAATCCTTTTCGATATAAGTGAGCCGGCCCATCACTAATTTATCTTTTTTTAGCTATTGTAGCGCCCTCTTTTTCCTCTGTGGAAATCGTATTTATGACATTTTGGTATAGGAAATCTTGTTCCTTTTGGAAACTGGGTTTTGCATTTTTGAAGAGTCGCCGCCTAATGATTCGAGGTGCATTAGGACACCAATGGAGTTCAATTCTAAGTGCCATTTGAATAACCAAAGATAGAGTAAGGGCTTGAAATTATCCTAAGGGAAAGGTGTTAGGCACCCCTCAGGAAACACGAGTGTGGTTCCCGGGGTGCAATTAACATATAATCAGATAAGGCTCAAATAAGAGGGGATTTCAATACAAAATGGTTTGAAAGTAAACAAAGTTTGAAAGAGCAATTATAAGAGCTTATTTTAAATAAGGAGTTACAATGCTAAAGAGAAAAAGGGTAAATCAATGAAGGGGGTCGTAGGTTTATATTTAATATGGATCACATCAATACAATAGCCGGTAATCACTCCTCAAGAGAGGGGCTACACGTGGTATTAACACACGGTCATCGTATCGATACCTATCCTTTCCCACCATACTTAAGGTACTAAAGCGCGGATTGGTCTCGACCACTCCTATTACACGTAGGCACTTAGGACTACTAATTCTAAAAGGGAGGGATATTAGGCTGACTGGTAGTTTCAAAGGTAGATATATAAGGCGAAATACAAAATGTATAAATGACTGCATATTAAAGGTGAAACACATTAATACATAAGGCTCAAGTATACCTCCTCAAATAAAAAAATCCAATAGCATGACTTAAACGAGCAATGTCTGCTTCTAAAAATTACTTAAGGGAAGAGGAGATGGTTGTTGTTGCAGCACGTCTGGCGTATTACATGACGCGGTTAGGAAAAATTAATTGGCCCTACCTACTAATTGTAGCACTTAAACAAATGACAGAGGCGAGTTCGATTTTATTTACAATGCCTATGGCTTGCCTATGTTTTTATACAGGGTCCTATTGGCGTGATATCTACTTAATTCAGAACGCAGTGAAACAATAGTACCTTAATATTTTTTTTGAAATCCAATAGGCATGCCTGCTAAACCTTGTTAACTAAAAGAATTAGATTGTTTAAAACAAATTCGGGATAGGCTAATCTTAGAACAGACCAATTTCGGATCCTATAGGTGATGGCATATACTATTGCTGATTTAAGCACTATGATCATGATATCTAACATTGAGTGTGAATGGAACGAATCAGATTCATTTAAGAACCCATATAGTCATGATTTCTTTGTGTGATATTGACCATAACAAATTGAGATAAACCCTGTAGACATGGTGTCTAAAATTGCAGAATTGAACACAAAGAATTTAAATAGTCATATAGGCAGGTTGTCTAAATACAGTTTGAAGATGCAGAATTTTATGTAGCGCTATAGGCACATTTTCTACCCTTCACATGCATATATACACAACCCTTTTCACTAACCAGCCCCAAATGTTTATTACAAATTATTACAAATCCGAAATACATAAAAAAAAATACAACTAGAGGAGGTCTGATTCTTGGTTCCTCCCTAAGCAATGGAATAACTGCGTTACGATGCCATTGCTCTAAGCCTTTCTCAAACTTGAGTGTGTTAAAGTTCCCTAAGGGCCGCAGCAGAACCCTGGGCAGTGCTCACACCAAAGTTACATAACCAGAATAGAGATGAGTGCAGTGTGGAACTCTAGCCTTTATATGTCCATGTTCAGAGGGAGCTCTTAGGTCCCAAGGCAAGGCTCACATAGAGGCGACATACCTTTAGTCTAAGAAGATAGTGGAAGTCCAGGAATTAGGGTTTTGATCTGAAGATAGAATAGGAGAGTGGTAAAAGGGGGTAGTAACCTGCCTGGAGTAGCTTTTTTGCTAAGAAAAAATCATTCATGTGTGGACCATAGGTCCCAATATGGATTTCTTTATTAACCTGGATGCCTCTTTTGCATCAACACATCTTAATAATCCCAATAAGGAGTTCTTCCATATAGTATTCCTCTGTTGTGGAAGAAATTATTGGATACATTTTTAGGGGTTTATATTCTATATCTACGAGATTTTACACAAGGTGATCTGCCAGTGCATGTCCCGTGATTGCCTTCTGAGTTACGTAGATAATGTCAATTCCACTCAGCGAAATTTGCAACTTAGCCAACTTGCTAGTGGGCAAGGGCTTCTTAAAGATGCACTTCAAAGGATCCATCCTTGATATGAGATATGTAGTATAGGCATAGAAGTAGTGCCTCAGCTTTTGGGCAACCCAAGTCAGAGCACAATAGGTGCACTCTGACAGAGAATACCGAGCCCCGTACCAGGTGAAATTTTATATAATGTAATAGATGGTCTGATCCTTCCTCCCCATTTTATCATGCTACTCCAGAATACAACTGAACGCTCCATCCAATACTGCAAGGTAGAGTCATAAGGGTCTACCTGCTCGGGCGGGAGTAAGACTAGTGGTGTTATTCCTTGATTCTGTCAAAAGCTTTCTTGCAGTCACCAGTCCATTTGGTAGCAGCATCCTTCTTCAACTTCTTAAAGATTGGCTCAGAGATAATTGTAGATTGTGCTATGAACCGGTTGATACAAATAAGCCTTCCAAGAAACACATCACATCCTTCTTGTTCTTTGGTAGTGGCAATTCTTGAATAACTTTGACTTTTGATGGATCTAGTTCTATTCCCTGGCGACTCACAAGAAACTCAAGTAATTTTACAGTAGGAACCAATAATGCAAACTTTGCGGGATTCAATTTTAGGTTGTACCTTCGCAGTCTATTGAAGAACTTCCTCGGATTTTCCATGTGATCACTAGCCCTTTTGGACTTGCTGATAACATCATCTACGTACTCTTCTATCTCCTTGTGTATCATATAATAGAAAATGGTAGTCATGGCCCTCATGTAGGTGGACCTTGCATTCTTAAGGCTGAACGACATCATCTGGTAAAAATATACTCCCACGGCATGATGAAAGCCATTTTCACAGCATCTTCATCAACCATCCAGATCTGATGATAACCAGCGAAACAATCCACAAATGATTGCAACTCATACTTGGCACAATTCTCAATTAGGATATGTATGTTTCGTAAAGTGAAGTCATCTTTCGGACTGGCCCAGGTGAGATCTCGATAGTCAATGCAGACTCTATTCTTCCGGTTCTCCTTTGGTACTGGAACAATGTTGGCTAACCATATCGGGTGAGGACTTTGGCTTTGACTTGCTTAGTGACTTCTTCCTTGATTGTCAAATGTATGTCTGGCTTGAACTTCCCGAGCTTCTACTTTACCGGCAGACATATCAGATCAGTTGGCACTTTATGGGCCACAATAGAAGTACTTAAACCAATCATGCCATCATATGACCAGGCAAATATGTCCTCATATTCCCATAGAAATTGTTTGTATTCCTTCTTTTGTGATGGTGAAAAATGAACGTTGATTTGTGTTTCCTTGACATTCTCTGCATCTCCTAGATTAACAATTTCTGTCTAGTCCAGGTTGGACTTAGGTCAATTTTAAAAATTCTCCACTTCTTTGACGATCTCCTCGGGTATGTCATCTTCTTCCGGATCGATGTATGTCTGTTGCGTTGTCTGATTGCATGTCACAGTCATTGGTTCATCAAGATAAGTAATAGTATTGCTGTATAAGTAAAATAATGAGAGAAAATAATAAGAGTGTTGATTTATAATAAAAATCAAAATGCTTTGATAAATTCCATAACTATTTTGAACAGTGAAGATCTTATTGTAGAAATCAAAAATGCGAAAGGAAAAATTAACTAGTAAAAATAAAAGATAGTGCATGATGCTTGTTCAGCCTTGCTACCCCGAGGCTCGCTAGGATATGGTGCTTCTGATGGTCCAGTTATTGAGGGGTGCTCCTCTACATATGGATGTATGGAAGGGCCTTCCCCCCTCCTCCTAAAACACAACCTATCAATCCATGTCGTGGTCCTCTAAGAAAAAGTTCTTCATTGCAGCAAGTGCCTCTTCTTCTTCTGACTCGTAGATAACATCGGTCGGGAGGTCGGCTGGAAGGTCTGTTCTCAATTTGGTATTGGCTGCTCCAGTGGATAGTAAGGACCGCACCATGGTGGTGACATATTTTTGAATTCTATCCAAGTGTACTCATATCCAAAATCGAAAGTGGTTCCATATTTCTTGAGTTTTATGGGCCTAGTGATTCCTTCGAGGTTCTTGCCAAGTCTTTTTGCCAGATTCGTACCCACTACAGTTCAACATACTCTCGATCATGTTGTCCCATCATTTATCTTTGTCAACAACATTGACTCACTCGATGTCGTTATAGGTCTCCCCACCTAACTTTCTTCTTTCCCCTATTGCCGAAATGGTCGGCGACTGTATATAGGATTGCTTCCATTACCGTGGATGATCAATTCTTGGTGATTCCGTTCAAATTTCATGTCCTGATGCAATGTCGAAGCCAAAAACCCCGTAGAATGAATCTAGGGTCGTCCTAAAAGCAGATTGTAAGATGCATGCACGTCTATCAATATTTCACATTGATAGCCCCATCCTTTATTCCATAGAATCCCCTACCCAACGTCCAGAGTGTTACCAGCGAACAAATGTTGAGGCTGGACCCTCCATCGATCAGGATTCTTGTGATAAAAAAGTCTTCGCATTGCACTGTGATGTGCAGTGCCTTATGTGAGCATATGATTTTTACCCGGTTGAAACAAGCTCCTACAGGACTCTCTAAGTTTAGGATTTTCAATAAGATATTTATATTAGGATTTTAACTTTTAGAATTTAATTGCATGCACGTGTGCATTAATGCATCTTTAAATTGATTAGGATTTAATTGTTAAATAAGTTTATTTTACAATATATATATATATATATATATATATATAATTTCAACTTGTTGCATTTTTTTGTGTTAATTAGGAGTTTTTGTTTTTAAATAAATTAGGAGTTAATTAAAATAAAAAACAAAAAAGCAATAAAAGAAAAGACTAAAAATAATAAAAATATATACATATACACAGCCACTCAGGCTGGCCACAATTGGGCCAGACCTGAGTGGCCCAAACCTTGTTCCCTTTTAAAAAAACACACACAGCCCCAGCCCACACAACCAACCCTGGTCCGTTCCACACAAGACCAACTATAAACGACACCGTTTAGAGACCAGCCATCACAACCGTTGATCTCAGATCCAATGGTCATCAACCCCCCCTCCAAACCATAAACATATGTCCAAACGTCTCTAATAAACCCAGAGACCAAACCCCCTCCCCTTCCTCTTACCATCTTCCCCGATATAACACCACCATAGACCACCCTTGACCACCCTTTGACCGCCATTGACCACCTGTCCACTACACTAACACCGCCGCTGGAAATTGCCTCACGGCGGCGGCCAGTAACCAATCTTCCCCAGATTTACACCACTAAATCATCACAACCTCCTCTATCCCGTCATGTGACTAGTTTCCGTCGAATAGCCCCCCCCTCCCTTCTCGAATATTCAAAATAAGGTCGTCAGAACCACCATCTCCAGCGACCTTATTCCAAACTTCCCCAGCTCTACACCATAGGGCCATTAGAACCTCCCCTTCCCCGCCCTGCATCCCACTCCCTTCGAACACCGCCCCTCCCCCCCCGGCTATTGTCTCAAATCTTCACGTAAAGGTCGTTGGAACCCCCATCTCTGGCGACCCAACTCCAAACCCCTCCAAACATACACCACTGAAACAACTCATTCTCCTCTTTCCAACAATACGTGTCACACCTTTCGAATCTACCTGAAATGTGTCGAATATTAATTTGAAATTCAACCCTAAAACCCCAACCCTGTCGGAATTTGGTCAAAATCCTCCCAGGCAATCCATTGACCTTCCATTCCCCAACCATGCTACCCATGACCCCCAAATAACGCTAGTCACTGGAGAAACTTAGATCTGAGGCCTCACTGGGGTCTCAGAATCAGAAAAGCCCCTTCCGGAATTCCTAAACGTGTTATACACCATACCAGTTGTCCTAGGAGGTTAAAAACCTCTACAAAAGGTCAAGGAACAATGAAGTAATCTCAAGCGGAGTTGCATGTGTAAAAAGAAGCTAAGTATTTTGTCTTTTCTGTATATATTTGCTTCATTTCTATTTGTTAGATGCTTTGATTCCTTTTGAATAATTGTTTGTTTATCAAGAATCTCATATTAAATGTGTTCAATAGTTATATGCCTTGGTTGTTATTAGTTTAAGATCTCTTCGTCTCTTGAGTAATTTGATATCCTGTTAGTATCAACTCCTTGATCCTGAAAGCTTAGTTTTGTTAATTCTTCAGTAATGTTATTTTTATGGCTTGATCGACCTCCATCTTATGATCTTCATTTGTTTATTCCATGATTTCTGGTTTTTTTGGTTGTTTATGCTCCTAAGTATTTGATTTCCATAATAATTTTGATTTTCAGTATTGATATTAGTTTAGGCTGTTTTGTTGGGTTAGACCTTTAACTGCTAAGTGTTAGCCTTTACTCTTCTAATTTGATTCATGAGCTAGAAGTTCACTTTGAGTTGTATGGTTCTCATTTTCAAGATCTCTGAGTAATTTAATTTGTTTATTCCTGCAAGTTGAGTGTTGAGAGATGGTTCCCCTATTCTAAGCATTTTGATCTATGGCTTTTGATATTGAATAATTAACCTATATAATGTTTGGTTGTGAGAAAATCACATTAAAGCACTTGTTTTAAAACCACACTAGTTTTGGCTAATTTTGAACTTTAAACAAGTCTGTTAGTCCAAGATCGAATTTGACCAGACATGAACATAATTGACTTAACCAAATAACTGACTAAGGTTAAAGCCTCAGGTTGGCTATTTAGGAAAAGGAATAGGGGTATAAGGGGTATTTGAACTTTAAAAAATCTGATAGTAATCCCCTAGAACATTGTAGTGAGGGATTAAAACATAATTTCTACCTCAAACTTGAGGAACAAGTCAGGAAATGAAGGGCCATTTAGGAAAAATGTAAATCTGAAGCAAGGACTAAAAGAAAAATAAGGGAAAAGCTGATGCCCTAAGGCTCCATTATAAAAGAAACAACCTGAGCATTTTTAGAGGATTCAGAACCTTTTTTTGAATTCTAGAGTTAAAAATACATAGTAGCTCTTCCTATATATAGGAGACACCATCAGTGTTGTTTGAATCATTTTCAAAGACTTAATTCTCTCAAAAAAACTCCGATGAAGCCTTAGATGCACTGTTTGATTGGCTACTGTTTGCTTAGCAGATTCATTACATTTACTCATAGGCTTTTTGCTTTCTTCTGAATTACATGTACCTTCAATGTTCGTTGATGTATTGAAGCTCAAGTAAAATGTATTCTTAGTATGATCTGCTTCTATTTTCATTTTGTTTTGGATCCCCACCCTGTTCTTCCCCTCCTTTAGTGTTAATATACTCTCCTTGTTGTAATTAGACATTTGAACTGGTTCATTCTGTAATAACTGAACATTAGAGACTGGACTATCCTGTAATATCAGGACATTCAAACTATTACGTCAGCATGTACAACTGATAATACGATTAGCTAGTGATGTGTTTGTTTAGGTGTTCATTTCTTGGTTTGTTTAGAAATAAGAGATTCAGGGAAATGTTAGCTTCATAATTATTCCAAATCCAAACATTGTGTATCATTTTAATTCGTTTAGGTTTCAACACATTAGCAATGCTTTGTTTCAGTTGTATAAGTTGTAATTAGAATCACAATTCAATTTTAAAGGTTGGATTCATATACTCTGACTGTCAAGTATGTGAATCATTTAGTTCAGATTTAATACTGAAAATTGATATAAAAATTATCGTTAGTATTTTCTTTGTGAATGTGTAGATATTTAATTTTGTATATAATTTCAAACCAAAGAAACATTATTGAGAATTGGACTCTTTCGTCCAAATCAACACTGGGCCCATTTGAGAGGCCCATTATGCACCAGGGAATGAATAAAAGGCCCAAGCCAGTCACGAACCGGGCCCAATAGCTGTCAGTCGCAACAAAAACAATGTGTGTCTTAGGCTGGCCAAAACTCCCGTATATGCAATTAGCCATGAATGAGGCAAAGATGCATGAATCATTCTCCAAAATATATTTCCTTACTGTAAATAGTTAGAGCATTTAAACACCAGCAAAAATAGAGAATTTAGTACGCATTAGAATATCCTTATAAAATAATGTGAGCCGCGTTAACCCAATGAAATACTATGCGAGAGCTCTTTAATTCATTAAAACACATAAAAATAGGAAGTGCCGCTTAGCAAATTTCACGGCCTTCTCCTGAATTTTGAAGACGTCGTTGCCATAGGCGCGAAGTTATTAATAAAATAAAATACCTTCCTAAATTTGGGTGCGCATTTATGTGACCCAAATCCCATTCTCAATGGAATTAAAATATGTCTAAAATTGTGGGTACATTATGTGACGTGATTTGTGACGTGTTTTAATAACATTGCAAAATTTCTTAAAATATAACTTATAAGCGGTTAATAACTTAAAATTGCATTATAGGTTTAAACAGGTATAGCAAATCACATCTCTAGCCACTTATAATAATTTTGAGAGACTGTGCTAGAACCACGGGATCCGAGGGTGCCTAACACCTTCCCTCGGGTCAATAAAATTCCTTACTCAAGAATTTCTGGTTCGCAGACTCCAATTGGGCAGTCGAAATTTCCAAGATCTGGGATATTAAATAAACCGGTGACTTGAGACACAAAAATCCAATCTTATCCCAAGTGGCGACTCTTGAAATAAATAACTAATCCCATCTCGAATAATAGCACTTTAATTGGAAAACTCTTATACACGCGTCATCTTTCGGGGTAACAACGTGTAAGCGAAAAAAGGAGGTGTGACAGCTCTGGCGACTCTGCTGCGGACTCGAACCCAAAATCTCTAGTTCAAGGTTCAAGAATTCAAGCTTACAATAACTGCAATGTTTGGCTTCTTCTGATTTGCTTACCTGTTCTGTGCTTAATGCCACATGTTTACTGCGTTGATATTATCTAAATTGTATATATAAACTACTACGAAACCCATCACTTCTCACCTCCGTGAATGTGCTTACTAGTTGAGACTCCCTATTATGTTACTGTCTTGCCCTAAATGAAGAAAGAGGCCGGACAAGTTACAAAGCTGCACGATCTCGCGGGTCCCCGGTACGTAGCCCCCTCCTCGACTCGAGTTGTCCACTCGGGTACACAGTCTAGACCGTATACCGAGGTTCTCAACTTAGAATAACAAAACTTCATGTCAGATCCCTAGTAGGAACGTTTATTTGCACCATACATTTTGACTTAGGGGACTCAATACAGGGGTCGGGTCCGTCTAGGACAGGTTTCCAAAAATAAAAGACTATCCTGATACATTTCTACGTGCTACTTGCGCATTTCTCTACCTTAGATTTGCATGTTGACCGGCCTGTAAATAAAGGGAATAAATTGAGAAAAATAGCAGTGCTAGGGTAATCACTTTTAAAATCAACACTCAAATAGCGCCAAAATGCTGCCGGATTTTTCAAAAAAAAAAAACAAAAAAAAATAAAAAAACAACAAAAGCAACAAAACAAGGAAAAGGCACGAGAACTTGGAGTTTTTTTTTTTAATTTCTGCGGGTTGTGATAAATTATTTTGGCCGGGTCCAACCCCTTATTCAAAATTACCAAAAATGCCCGAGTTTATTCACTTGTTTTGAAATAAGTCAGATGGTGCCATTATTGCGATAATAGTTGAATGTTGCTACAAGGGACGCCGGATGGCTGACCTTGTGCAAACAGCTACCTCTGAATTTTATTAGGACTGGTAAGTAGGCACAGCCTGAAAGACCTTCTCACCGAAGTGTCGAAAGGCCGTATTCGCAAAGTCGATCTTAGTTAATAAATATATTTCATAAAATATTAGTTTTAAATGTTTTGAGAATACTAATTCGCCCTATTAATTGTGCAGAATGAGCACAAGGAACAAATTCCTTTGGAGTTGCGGCTGTGGTGGAATGAACTCGGGGAAGCAGGACAGAAAAAGGTCAACGCAGATCTGGGAGGCCTCAGTGGTTTGTTGAAAATCAACCCCAGGGGAGACATCATAAAGGCCTTAATCACTTTCTAGGACCCGGCCCACAATGTCTTTCACTTCTCGGATTTCGAGCTAACCCCGACCTTAGAAGAAATGACCTGATATATCAGGACCCATACAATCCCTTTGAGACATCAATACTTGATCGCACCTAGAGCTCTCATTGCGCACAAATTTCTGGATGTTTTGAAAATTAGTAGAAAGATTCACAACCCTGACTTATCGGCTGGCCTTTGCACCCAGCAATTTTTTTATTCAAAAGGTATGGCCACATCGGAGGATTCAACAACCCTGAAAACCTCATTTGTATCAAGGGTAATCGGATCAAATGGCAGGAGCATCGATGTTTCGCGTTCATGGTGTCTTTCTTGGATCTTTTAGTACGAAAGGATGAGAACATCGACATACTAATAGCAGGGGTTGATATTACTTTGATGACTCAGGCAAAGAGTACTCTAGCTCCAATGATCATGTCTGATATCTTCCGAGCCCTTACCTTTTGTGAAGCAGGAGGGGATTTCTTTGAAGGTTGTAACTTGCTATTGCAAATCTAGATGATTGAACATCTTTGTCACAGGCCTCGGTTCTTGAATTGTTGGCTGCCAACAAAAGTATACATAGAAGAAGCTGACAACTGGTTGAATGGGTTTAAATAACTAGAGGGTGTCGCATCTCCGGGTTATTTCTTCAAATCAAATACAATGGACACTTAGTTGGCTTTCCGTGGACGAAGTTGTGTATGTGCCCACAACAGAACCACATTTTCACTTGATGGGGCTTAGGAGCATCCAGCCATACACCCCGCATCGGGTCTTGAGACAACTCGGAAGATTCCAGATAGTGCCAAAAGACGAAGATCTTAGCATCCAGGAAGTCGAAATTGGACCTGGTAGTCAGTTCCCTGAAGCAGGGGTTCGCAAAATCTGGAATGAATGCCAATATTTAGCCACTGACACTTGTGTAAAGGATCCTTCCAAAGGTAAAGTGTCACCGGGATACCATGCCTGGTACAGGAGAGAAATTGAGCATGAAAAACCACACAAAAGGCCTCACCTCCTAGAGTTCGTTGGAACATTACAAGAGCAGTGAGATTGGTTAACAAAAGAAAATGAATACCGTGCTACAATAGGAAGGCTGGAAAAGAAAATTCAAGAATTGCAATTCGAAAACAGCCTGCAAAGTGCATCAAGCGAGGGAGAAAAGAAGGTATTGGTTAAAGAAAATGAAGCCCTGCGAGTCCTGATTCAGAAAATGAAAACAACCATAGAAAATCCGCCAAAGAGTACAAAGGATGAAAAGCTCATAGAGAACCTGCGTCGAAAAGTAATTGAATACGGTTTCGTCTTGAATAAGCCAGAGGGTGAATTGGCCAGAGCTCAGAAACATATAATTAAAAGTGCTGAAGTAAGGTCCCGTATACTGGAGCAGTTAAAAGAAGGAACTGGCAATGAGAGCGCGGGTTTCGAACAGAGGGTTGTCATAGCTGAAAACAAAATGGCGAAACAAGCCAAAGATTTCAAAGCCGAGAGAGAGCATTGATATGCGGTAATATCGGGGTTGGAAAGAGATATAAGGCAGTTTCAAAAGCTGAATCAGGCAGCTGAACAAACATTAGAAGCACGGCCGAACAAATAGGGCATCTGCTACAAGATAAATGGGTTATCTGAGAAAAGGTGCGGGCAATTGCAGACTATATTACCACTAAATGCAATCACTGTGAGGACATGAAAAAATCTATGTTTTTCTCCACTGCAATGACATTTTTCCAACAAGTGATACCTCCACTATCTCCAATGAAGTCTGGCGCGCAAACCTATGGCAAGGCTGAATGATGCCCCGCAAGCCCCAAAAGCATTTGAAGTGTTAATGTACTCGTAAATTTGTATTTTTTAAAAGATTCTGTTTGTTGTTCATT
This sequence comes from Nicotiana benthamiana, assembly GCA_034376525.1. Taxonomy (NCBI): domain Eukaryota; kingdom Viridiplantae; phylum Streptophyta; class Magnoliopsida; order Solanales; family Solanaceae; genus Nicotiana; species Nicotiana benthamiana. The sequence goes on from CM067326.1 coordinate 47,920,710, forward strand.
TGAGTCTGTAAGGTTATTAAGTCCCAGTCCGGTAATTTCTTTTCATTCTATTACCCATTGTAATCAAAGTTTATATCTTTTTCAAAATTGAAGATCCCAAGCATATGTTGCTGTATACTTATCCTTTTGTTTCCATGAACTACGCTCGGTCTGATTCATGCAAACACATTATACGTTGGCAATCTCTATAGGATTTGACCGTATTATTCAAATATCTTAAAAACATAAAAAAGCTACAAAATAAATAAATAAAAAAAGAGAGGAATAAAAGTAGGAAACAAAAGAAAGTTGAAACAAATGTCGGGATGACGCGTGCGACTATGGCAAGTATAGAGAAACCCATTATCTGCATAGGTGCATCATGCTCAACGTGTGATTCCTTTTTTGTTATCCACCTCGAACTAACAACATTTTACAGAATTACAGTCCAAGTGTATAGAACAGTGGTTGGTTTTGCGGTAAACTGGCTTCACACGGATACTTTACTCGATCAAAGAGAAATACAGAGATGTCGACTGAAATGACTCTACCCACCGTCCATATTCCAGAAGATAGTCCAATCACAGGAGTACCAGCCTCTGAATCTGCAGTGGCTGAAGAGAACAGGATCCTGCGGCTCCGGGTCACGGAAATGTGGGATGCCTGGACCAATGGGAAAGAACCTCCCAACGCTATCCCTAGATTTCCCGAGCCATTTCCAAGGTCAGGGGGTACCTCTACTATCCCTATCAGTCACCCAAGTATTCTCCTAGGGCAGCCCACCATGTCAACCAACTTTGTCTGGGCGCCTTCTGAAATCCACCCTCCAATATTTGCATCCAGGCTAGTTCCGAACATCTTTACGGCCCCTCCATGCGCAATTGCTACACCGGCTGCAGTGCCGAGGCTCGTGTTTGACCCCGCAGCCTTGACATTCCAAACTCCTAACTACCAAAATGAGCCTCCCCCTTACCCTACATACAACTACCCTCAGCCAACATATGAATTTACCACTGTGCCAGACAAAACTTCTTAAACACAAGAGCAGGATGAAATCACAAGGAGAATAAAGAGTCTTGAGAAAAGCCTGAAGAATATGCAAGGGCTAAGTGGCAGAAAAGTGTGTCTTATTCAGACCTGTGCATGTTCCCCCATGTACATCATCCTTTGTGGTTTAAAATGCCGAAATTTTAGAAATACGATGGCCACGGCGATCCCATCGCCCATCTGAAAACGTATTAGAAGAAGTCCTGATGGCGTACTTTGGGGAGAGCTTAGTGGGTATTACATCCGAATGGTACATAGATCAAGACATTACCCGATGGCATATGGGATGACCTTTCCCGGGACTTTGTAAGACAATTCCTTTACAACATCGACATCGCCCCGGATAGGAATTCCCTAGCCAATATAAAGAAGAAACCTGCTGAAAGCTTCAGAGAGAATGGTATTAAATGGCGAGAGAAAGCATCGAGGGTGAAGCCTCATATGGACGAAACAAAAATGGTCACCGTGTTTCTGCAAGCACAAAAGGCAGACTATTTTCAGAACATGATGTCCGCAATGGGCAAACCATTCGCATAGGCAATAAAGTTTGGTGAGATTGCAGAGAATGGCCTTAAAACCGGGAGGATTCTATGTCAATCTACCGTAAGAGCCACATCCCAAGCCATACAAGGAGAGGCGGGAGGAATCCCAAGGAACAAGAAAAAAGAGGAAGCGTTCATGGTAGCCTCTGGGATGAGGAAACAGCATATTCACAGGCATGCATTCTCTGAAAGAGCGCCTCAACATTACTATCCTCACCGAGACATGCACTATGTCCCTCAATCCTACGCAGTTATGAACGCTCAGCCCTTTCCCCGACCTCAACAGCATAATAATAGAAATCAACCTCCGAATCAGCTTCCTCAGAATCATTATAATCCCCACTCTCAGCAAAATAAATATCATCCCAGGGAGCCACCCAGGAGACAGAACTTCACCCCAATAGGAGAATCCTACGCCAGCCTGTCCCCAAAGATGGTCCATATGGGTCTCCTCTAGCCTGTTCCCCTTAACAGACAGAATCCTAAATCACAGTATTATCAAAGGGGCGTGCGTTGTGCCTACCACTCTGGGGCAGAGGGACATGATACTGAAAATTGCTGGACCCTAAAACGAGCAGTGGAGGACTTGATTGATCAAAAGAAGATAGTACTAAGAGATGATAAGGTCCCAAATGTAACTGATAACCCGTTGCCGGCTCACAACAACGGGCCGGTCATCGGAATAATCTGCGAGGACAAAGAATTTGATCCCTCTCTAAA